>CM060931.1:573899255-583899255 GCA_030765085.1 Allium cepa
AAATGATATTGTATTGATATGGTTTGAAATGGATATGATATTTTGGCTTTTGAAGTATGATATTTTGAAATGACCACGGTGTTATAATAACGTTTGGTTGGTAATAGCGTATATTACTACATAGTAGATAGTTCCATGGATCCTTAGAGGATGGTTATTCCAAACATCCTTTGAGTTACTTGTATTTTGGTTGATATTTCACTTGAAATTGGATTTATTGATATAAGAATGTTAATCCTGACTCGAGTATTTTGTGTTTTGCTTTATGCTTAGCTCAGATTGAGTGTCACAGCATTTGAGACTCGCCTTTGGAGTTGGAGATTCGATTGGAGATCCAACTATCTATCCAGCTTTCAGTTATTCATGACTCCACTAATATATTCAGTTTTGTTATTTGACTAATATATTGAGACTTCTATGTATTTGAAACTTCTGTGTATCTTGTTTTAACTCTGATATATATATAGTAGCTTCATGAACTACTATTTATTTTTTCTGCTTCTTATTGTTATGTTACTCTGTGTTTGTGGTTCTATGATTATTTATTTACTTTATATGCCAAGTTTTGCAAATATAAATTAACAATCTGATATTTTTAGCAATTCAAGTCCGACATGTGAATGCGAATGGTTGAAAATACCGGGATGTTACAGTTGGTATGAGAGCTTTGGTTTTTGGAAAAACATAGCATATAGAGTAAATTTAATTACAGAATTATTTTCATTCGAACTTGAATCTCTTCCTTTTTAATTCGGATCTCCTTTGAATTTCGAGACACCACTTTTGTTCTGGAATCCACCTTTGCCTTCCTATTCGTGTTCTTTTGATTTTGGAGTATCCAATAACTCGACTCATGTTGATCTCTATAATGAATCGGCGATCCCGCCAATCTTATAATATTTTGTAAAGGGGTGAATCTCCTTTACAACGGGCATTGATTCACCGTAGATTTCGGTATCCTAGATTTAGATGTTTTATCGCTTGCTATGCTCGAATTCTATCTCTTGTAATCGAATGTTGATTTGTCATAGAATTCTGCATCGATCTCATTCTTGAAGTCACGGTTGACCCGGTTAAGGTCACCGCGATTAATATAAGGCTATCCATCTTTATCTTTTGTAATTTAATTATCATACCCTCCTCCCGAGTCTGTTTTCGTGACTTGAGTTCTCATCGATTAGGACTCCTTTAATTTTGAATCTCATATGGCTTTTCATACAACAAATTGATCTTAGAAAATTTTTGATTCTTGTATAACATGGACTTTATGTAAGTATAAGATGATTTTCAAAACTGTTAATTTTGGAAGGTATTCGATCTGAAGAGATAACCCTTATATATAAGGGAATTTATATAAGAATAATTTGATATATTCGAGATTATTGATTTTGGGAAGTACTTTATCTGAAATGAAATCTTATATATAATGAAATTTGTATAAGTGCGATATTTGAAGCTTTGATTTTGAAAAGGTATTGTATATGGTATGTTATATTTTGAAGTAAGAGGTATGGAGAAGTACCCTCCACGAAGAAGTATAGTATGATATGCTTCGACCCAGATGGACTTGGGAATCCAGGAATGGATTCGACCGATAAACCCAAACGGACTTGGGTGAATTCAGAAAAGGATTCGAACTGATATGGTTGTATGGTCTTAAACTCATGAGTTCCTCGATTTTTTTAGCGTAGAAGGTTCTTTAATTTATCCAATGGAGGCGCTTTCGATCCTGGGATCTTTGTTTATGGATCTTCCGTGAAGGAAGTGCATCCATTACATAAATCATTGAATCAGCAGCGTACCACTACAGCAGGAGTCGATGGTCCCTTGTTTACAAAATGGCTATGATATTTTTCTGGAATCCAGAAGGTGGAAGGATCTTCTAGAAAGTTTTGTGCCCGTAAATACTGGATCAGCAGCGTGCCACTGCTATCATAACATTAGTGTTTGACATTTGATTTTGAGCGGCACTTCTCATACCTGTTTTAAGTATTTTTCATCGGGTGTTGAAAGAAGTCTACTAAGTACTTGGAGATTTCTAGTCTTACTCCTGATCAACGTACGGCCAGATTCTGCAAGAACGAGTATAAACTTGTTAAGACAAAGTTATAAAAGTATTTTGATAAAGTATTATATAAAGGATATTTTGGTAAAAAAAATTCTTTTCTAAATACTTCAAAATGTTTTAAATATTGTCTACTTATGTATGGTATGGTTAATAAATTGTTTTAGAATTTAAATGAATATAAATAGAGAATTTGAGAATTTAAATTTCCAGTGATTCCAAACTTTGGTCTTAAAGTTTTAAAGTGTATATTATTTAATGTATTTTCGAGTAGAAAATTGTTTCAAAGTATTTTTAAAGAATTAAATTAGCACTCTTCTCTTTTGTCGCTGGAGAATAATTTCGGTGATGATTGCAGCATCATCGACATTCATTTTCGAGTTTCAGAGTGTAGAGACCATTAGTAGTTTTGTTACACTTTTGTTTTGAAAAAAATTAAATTTGATTTGAATTTCAAAAGTATGGCTTGATTTATAATATATATTAGTATATGATTTTAAATTTGATTTGGATATATATATATATATATATAAATTGTTTGAATTGAAATCAGAAATTTAATTCGTAATTTTGATAAGGGATGATTTCAATTATAAAATGAAGCGAATTCTTTTAAATAAATATTTAAATTTGAAATAATTGAATTGGGAAAATTTCTTGTATGATACCCAATTGCATTCCAATATGTAACTTAAGTAGAGTTAAATGAATAATAAATGAGATAAACAAATTTTGTTTTGAATTGAAACCTTTTTTGGTAACAAACATTAATGAATTGGAAATTTATCAACCAAATGAAATACCTTGAATTAAAAATTAATTAGTTGAATATAAGCCAATTTAAAAATAAATAAAATTTATATGGTTTGAACTAATTATTTATTTTGTATTTCAATATATTTTTCTTTCTGGGTGCTTCTATTCCCCCACCTCGTTCCTTTTCGGGGATGAAAAGTTTTGAGTAAGGGAAAGTGCAACAACCCGTAAATTTTGATGGTTTTAATAACATATTTAACTAAATTTTTGTGAAATTTTATATAATAATATTTTGAAATAAAAATTAGATATTTGAAATACATCTACTTTAACGTAGCAAATGGTAAATTTTCATCTGATAATATTGAAGTTTATTTTCTTGTGTAATTTTATTTCAATTTAAATCAGTTAATAATTGATGATAATAAAATATTCTCCAAACCTGAATATTTTATATAATAAATTTGTAAATCTTCTGAGTGAGACATCATCTTCCGTTTCATCAAATTTGAACTGCTATTGCTCTGTTTATCTTAATTCCGGCGTTTTAGCAGCATTTTCGGTACCGAATATCGACTTTTGATAGTTCGGTCGTATCACAGATATCTGTATACCATTCTGATCGTCTCGTCATGTTGATCAATGCAGTATAATCAAAGGTGCATTTCGGCGTCTGGTATGCGGCGAGAACGACAAAACGATCTACTATATCGGTTATTGTTTTGGGTCTTTTGATTTCCTGTCCTTTCATTTTTCATCCGTGAATCAAGTGGTCACCAACCATTAATATTTTTCATCTTTTTGACTTTTTTTATTCTCGGGTCTTAATGAATATGTTATAAAATAAAGAAAGCAAAAGCCATCAGAGAGAAAAATTTTATTCATTCAGAGATTAGTAATCTATTTGCATTACATAGCCTACTTCATATAAAGGCTTCAGAGCTAAGGGTTGAACTTATCCCATAGTGTGGGACTAAACAAAACAATATACAAGCATATTCACTTCATGATTTACATATATTATAACACTTCCCCTTGAATATGCGTCTTTAAAATCTTGAATGCTCCGATAACTTGAAATTGTCCCCTTTTGAAACTTGTATGTGATTGCTCCCCCTCATTATTTTCTTGCTTGCACTTATCCATTCAGTCGATATAGATATTGTCGGTTGCCTCATTAAAAACCTCTGTTAGGAAAATCCAGTGGGAAAAAACCTTGAACGAGGAAAAGAGTGCAACTTGTAAAATTATATTAAAAATGATATTCTTTCTAAAGGGTTTGATACTTCGGGATCAAAACAATACCTCATTAAAACCTTACTAAGAAAAACCCAATGGGAAAAATCTTAGTGAAGGAAAAAGAGTACAATGAAATATTTTATTTTCTCATTCCTTCAAATGAAGTTTGATACTTCTAGATCGAACTAATGCCTCGTTAAAACCTTAGTAAGAAAAACCCGGTGGAAAAAATCTTAAATAAGGAAAGAGTACATTATAACTTATTTCAAATGTTACTGGAGAGTTGATACTTCTGGATCAAGATAATGCCTCGTTAAAACCTTACTAATAAAAACCCAGTGGGAAAAATCTTAGTTAAGGAAAAAGAGTTCATTATCAAATACTTATGGATGCTCCCCCTGATTTAAAAGTTTTCTCTGAATTCGTATTCGTCTTTTGAAAACTCAAATTGGTTATAGGTACTTCTGGATCCATAAATATGTATCGCATTAACAATACAATTTATTAATAGTTTCTTTTAATACAATCTAAATTTCCAAGATTGTTTCTTCCAAATATAATTTGCATTTTATGCATTTTGTATGCTACTTTTGTGAAAAACATATCATGTGCTTTCATTTTTGTGCTTCAAATCAGTTTTGCATATTGCAACCATATCTTTGATGAATATTAAAAGTTTCATCACAACAGTACTAAAAAGCAGGAAGTAATCTACTCATATTGAAGTATATCAAGATTTTCATTACAACAATACTCAAAAGAAGTTGTAATCTACGCTCCTTGTTCTTTACCTTTTTTATAACTACCAAAGTTATTTATATTCTTCAGGAATTTTTATATTTTCATCGTTTAGTATGATTTAAACAATGTTTATACCTTCGGGGTATTTAAAGTGTTTCAAACACTTTCATTCTTCAATCAATTCTATTATCTCTAAAAATATCATGCCCATGGCATTTAACATGTCGTTGACACTATATGTGCTTTAGTAATTTTAGCGTACTTTATATACATGTTTCTAGTTATAATTTATGGACTATAGGTACATATTTCTCATTAAGGAAAATTTCATGATGACCAATCATGTTTTTCTCTAATCTAGGATTTTTAATCCATTTATAAATGTAAGCGCTTTATTATTTACAAATTTATCATCGATGGTTATTTCTTGTCAGTTCTAGACATGATTTATTGAGATCTCTTTAATCATCATGTTTTAGGTACCTAAACCACTTCTAGGGTTATTTGACAATCAAGTCATGGATCTCTTTCGGAGCACCCTTAAGTGTTCCTTCATGAACATTCACCTCATTTATTTGGCATCTTTATTACTTACTCCAAAAATATTCGAACTGACTTCTGTACCACATTTCAGATGTGGTTTAAACCTTTTGATCCTTCAGGGATTCAAAGCTATATTGGAGAAAGTCTAATATGGATATTATTAATAATTTATTCAAGTTACTCAATATTTTTGCATCATTATATATTTTAACAAACGTTTAACACCGATGATCAAAATGAACTTGTATCCCTTTATCCTCCCCCTCAATGTTAACAAACATTGTCACATAAAATAATAATCATCTTTAGATTCTCATTTTGATCCATTATGATATTGCTACTAACATACATATTAATAATAGGAGGATAATTTTATTTTTATTTTTATGGATCAATGTCAGTGTGAATCCTTCAAGACCGCATGATATTGTTCAAAACAACTGATTTGAAATCATATTGAACTCTGGTTCAAATAAATTGTATACACAACTTCAAGCTGGTAAATTTTATTCCTTGATTATATCTCTAATATTACTTTTGAACATTAATTATGATTGTTTATTAGAGAATATATACTTAGTTATAATTATATATAAACATCCCTTCTAGAGAGTTCAGTAAAATAGATATATTTACAACATAAGTAAGAGTATCTTCTGGACGCTTGAAATGTTATAAAAATAAGAAATTATATTGGTTGCACATATCGGTTTGTTTAAGACCGTATTTATGTAGCTTTAGCGAAAATTATGATACGACATATAGATTATCTCTTAGGAGCATATCTAAAGACATTTCTTCAATAATAGTTGTGCATATAACATTTGATTCATCGTAAGTCTGAAAAGTAAAAGGTTACATATCACCATTTGTTTCTAAATTTGCCTAATGGAGCTACGTGTCCATGATAGTAGACGATTGAATTTTAGGTAATTTATTATCACATTTGACAATATTCTATAGGTACTTCTTTTATAGTGCTATACGATAATATAATATCACTTCTGGGGATATTTTATAAACACTACTTCTAGAGTGGTACATATCACTTCTAAAAATACTTTGTATGCACTGTTTTTGGGATGTCATCAATACTCAATATCTTTTTCTAGATAATTGACATAATTCTACGACATCTCTTCTAGGATGTTTGGATTTTGCAATATAAGAATCATAAAACATCTCTTCAAGAGTATGTCATATGGGTTATTTCTTCTAGAGAATATTAAAATGTACTTCTTCAAATATATAGTTTGACAAACACACCCAAAAATTATCAAAACTTGGGTTTTACCAACTTCAAACTGATTTACTAAACTAAAGTAAAATAAAACAAAATCCACATAAAATTTCTACATGCCAAATATGTTGGAGTATATGTATACCATATATACACATGCTATATGTAAATATATACATGCATATGCACCATACATCAAGTTACATTCCACCTTGCTAATTGTAATCGCCTATTTTTACAATTCATTTGAACATTGCTTATTAAATAAAAACTGAAAATAATTCAATCAAATTACGTATATGCAGCCATATATCATAAAATAACATTTCAAAGTCAAATTATATATGACTACATACACTTGCAAAGTACTGATGTACATGAAGTTATAGCAAAATACTGATGCAACATGTAGAAGTTTATGTACATTGGTTTCTCTGTTGATAACATGCTATGCAATATGGAGAAGTTAAAATGACTACAATCAAGGAAATCAATCGATGCTACTAGTTAATAAGCATGATAAACATTTGTATGAGAAAAAGTTACATAAAGGATGTAATATTTGTGCTGCATAATTCCAAAATCTATACGTGTGCATTCATTTTAAGACTCAGCTGCACTGCAACACTCCAACCAATATAAGTCAAGTATAATGATTCTGGGAAAACCCAAAACCTACAGCATGTTATGCTACAATTCTTCATTGTTATGGGCTAAACTTATATGCATTAAGGTTTCAGTTTTCACTGTGATACCCTTCTGTTCTGTCACTTTGATAAAATCCATTTTACTCTACAAATTTTATAAAAAACAAATCCATGCAACTAAATTATATAACACAGAAACGCTGACTTAAAATAGTAGTTTTGATACAAGTAACATGTTCTTAAATAATGAACAACTGGAAAAATGGTGCAACACAGATATTTAGTTAAAATGTCAAGCCTTGTATTAACTTTTGTAACATGACATTAGTTTATTCCAAGGGCGTTGCAACATGTACTTGATTACCAGCCTTTTTAATATAGTATAGATGGTGGAAGCTATTTTTATCAGGTTCTCCTTCAAATACTTATTTGCTCAACCTTGTATGGGTTGCTGATTATGTTAAAAAAAACAACGAGTTACCTGTAGAATTTGGTATATAGGCATGTCTAAATGTCAGTGGGTACCACAGTTGCTATTAAAAATAATTACTTGAGGGATCAATATTAGAAAATTATTGAAGAATTTTAACTGATATGATGAATCAATAATTATGTCAGGTGCAAAGGGTTTAGCATCTACTATGTATTACAGTTCCATGATATTTTGTGTGTAGTGAACATATTCAAGTACATTACAATTAGTCATGAATGTAGTTTTATCAAACTATATTTTGTAGCTGTACACTTATCATGCAAAAGTTTACCAATATTTGCCTTTCATCTAAGTCACGTGAAAGTTAAATTATATATTCATAGCTAGTGGATAGGTTTCTAGAATTCACAAGAAGCGCGACTTCAAATCATTCACCAAAAACTACGCGGTAATAATTTTAAAACTAATGGAACAATCAAAATCAAGCAAACTACATGATAATTTTTCAAAAACAAATACGTGATATTCTAGATATGAGAGATAAGGAAAAATCAAACTTACTAGATCTGAAACCAACAATCATATAACGCTACAACAGTAGCGAAACAAATAAACAAAAACTAAGTAAGTAGATGCAAGATCGTTAATAATTTTAAGACCACTGTTGGCATGCAGGTTAATGAGTACAAGTCTAAAGTCTATTTTAGCCCTACGTACCAGATAAAGATAATATTTTACTGAAACTTGGTATGGTGGAGGGGAAGTTGCCTGTAAAGTACTTGGGTGGATTTGTTAGGTTGGCATAGGGTCGTAATGTTCATCACTTAATGAAACAAGTGGTATGAGTGCAGTTCCCATCACATAAACTAATTTTTGCTAGGCATTTTTGATTGAAATTGGCTGAGGCAACAAATTATCTCAGGTTGGCCCCGGTTCTTCCATATTTGTGCAATAAGCTAATACTACCAATTAACGTTCCTAACAGAACTGATGCTTGAATTTCGGTCGGTGAAAGAAAAAAATGCTTGGTGGCTAAACCATAATTAGAATTCTCAGTAGAAGCTGTATAATAATAATGAAAATGAAAAGGAGAAGTTACCAGGTCCGACGTCACGGGCGGTGGTGCCAGTAGCCACAAAAATACCTGCGCCAATTGAAGCTTCGATTACGATAAGAATCAGATCCGTCAGACTGAGTCCACGATCCAGCCCCTCTTCATTGTTGACAAGACGGCTGTCAATAGGACCCATATTAAGGTATTTCTGGCAAAGAGTAGCAGAACAGAAAGCAGAGATGCTAGACTGATTAGAAGAGGAGGAAGATTCGAAACTTCAGATCCATCTTCCGTCGAAAGAATATAGGTTAGAGCCATCATGCTGATAACGTGTTATAAAATAAAGAAAGCAAAAGCCATCAGAGAGAACAATTTTATTCATTCAGAGATTAGTAATCTATTAGCATTACATAACCTACTTTATATAAAGGCTTCAGAGCTAAGGGTTGAACTTATCCCACGATGTGGGACTAAACAAAACAATATACAAGCATATTCACTTCATGATTTACATATATTATAACAAAATATTATTAATTGTTATTCATTTCTATTTATCTCTCTTCCTTTATTTTCGTTCTATGCCTTTATAAAAAAAACCGAAGATATTTGCTATTTGAAATTGCATTTCCATCATTCGCCTACTGTTCTTCTTTTCTCTTCTCTCGTAGCTTGTTGGCCTTCACACATTCACAACCGAAGGCTATCTCTACATCTCCTCCTTCCCTCACCTTCGCCCACCACACGTCTTCGCCATGGCTGCCTCAGCCACCTTAAACTTGACCGTGCTTACCATCCTATCGCCCACAACCCCTCAGGCAACATATAGCTCACCTCAATACCTTTCACCTCCCCGACCTGTCGAGCCTCACCACACCAAGACTGGCTCACCACCTGATAGCAGCTCCGACCCCATCACCATTGACTCACACATTTCAGCCTTAGCACCTCCACCTTCATTTGCCAAGCTCGGCCAACCCATGCGTGCCTGCTAGCCTTTGACAGTAGTTTCCCCTCCTCTTCCCATCTCCAACTTTCTAAAGCCATGCTTTCTTCCCTTCTTTTCTGTTGTCTAAGCCTGGGTACATCTCTCTGGTATATATAGGTGTATATATAATATATGTGATATATATTCTGTTAGTTTGATATGTCAGTGTAGGTAAGTATATAGGAGTTATAAAAAAATTTGTTCATTGTAAGTAAATATGTAACAATTTAATTATATATTATTTTAGATAAGTATACACTTGCTTTTGCAAATATTTATATATGTTTTGCCTGCCTCGGCCTTTTTGCCACATTCGTCTTCTAAATAGCAGCAGCTTTTTACTAAAAGCATATATAAAGTTTATAATATGACAATTACTTATATTGTATGGCTGCGTGTGTAGTTGTGAAGGTGTGTGTAAAGATGTATTAATTTATATATGGGGGTTTGCAATTCTTTGGTTATATTCAAATTGATTTGGAAGTATGTTTTAATAAGTATAAATTGCATATATATATAGTGTCTATTATGTATAAGCTATATTAGTATTATATATATAATTTATTTGATTTTATGTAATATATCTGAAAAGGTAAAGGTTGTTTATATATGTACGTATTTATAAAATAAGTTTATAATACAGTACAATATACACGGTTAGATATACTATCGTCTGAAGCCTGCTCCTATATTGTTGGCCGAGACTCTCGTCTCCTTTTTATTTGAAACCTATATATATTTATATAAGATATGTTTTGAGAATATTTTAAGATATATATATATATATATATATATATATATATATATATATTACAGTGGATATCTGATATTTGTTTGTTTATCCATTGGCTTATAGATATATTCATATATATTTGAGTTAAATATTAGCTTGAATATTTTAAAGGGGTAAAATTTAAAGTGTTTATACTTTGTTAAGTTTGTGTAAAGTTTAATATTTTAAAAAGGATATTATATAATCCAAGTTTTTATATCAAAGAATTCATTATTGATTTTAAACATATAATCTTAATATGAGTTTAAATTAAATATTGGTTTTAAAATTAATATCATATGAAATTTTATTTTGATATGTGTTTAAAAATGTTTATTTATGTTTACTGTTGATGTTTAAAATGTATACGTTTGATTTTTATATATGTGTTTTAATTTAAAACAATGATTTTTGAAAACCATATATATATAATTAATATATGTTTGGATTTAGAATATGATTTTTATATGTGTATAGTTATATATGGATATATATAAGTTCGCTTTCATCGATCCAGTTCTGATTTGATTTTGTTGATTCCATGTCATCGGCTGTGATCATCAAATTCGTGCCTATCTCACCTTGCTTTGGATTCATAACTCATCTCATTCTCGTTCATCTCCAGCCTCAAAAGGCGAGAAATCACTTACGATTAACATTCTTATATTTATTAAATTTGATTTCAATCGAAACGACAATTGAAATATGTTGCAGTTATTATTTACATTGCAATATATAAGCTATTATCTGTATCTGTTCACCTGTGACATCTGACACCATTATCTGTTATATATATTGATGATATATGTCTGTTATATTATTATCATATCTGTTCTCACTCTACAAGTTCCCGTTAGTATAGAATTCCCTATGGGTTGAATGATACATAACCGAATGATCTTGTAGAATAGGAGAAAATCGTTATGGTTGAAATGATAAACCCAAGCGATTTTCATTTGAATTGAATTATGGATTTTCGGGTTGAAATGATATATACCCGTATATATATATACATACATATATATATATACAATATAAATTATGGATTAAAATGATAAATATCTGTATCACTTGACGATAGGATAGAAAATTTTATATAGACGTCATTCGTATATATGTATATATATTTGAAATGATTTCTAAGGTTTAAAAGGATATATATATGGCTTTATATAAATATTGATTTTTAAATATTACATATAAATGATATTTTATATGTAGTTAAATTCTTAATTTTTAAAATTATATGCTCTGAAAATTTAAAAATTATAAGTTAGTTTTGGAATTATAAATTTTAAGATTTACTTATAATTTTACTATTTCAAGATATATATAAATTAGTTTTGGTATAAAATAAGTTTAATAATAAAGTTTGATTTAACTAAAATATAATATGTCTAAGTATTTATTTAAAATTATATTTTAAAATAGATTGCATAGTGATATTTATAAATTAAGGTTGGAAAGATGAATAGATATTGATTTGAAATTTATTTGTTAAGGATTTTATTTGATTAAATCGATTTGAAATTTATTGAATTTGAGATTTTAAAGGATGTGATTTTATAAATTGAATTTGATTTGAAAGGATAAATGAATATATTAAGTTCAAAATAATTGAAGGGAATATTTAGTTTATTGGAAATTTGAGGTTTTATTTATATTATATTGGATTTATTAAGTTAATATTTCAGAACTAAATAATAACGAAGTTAAATTAAGATATATATATATGAAATTATCAAATTTAGTTTTGATAATGTGGAATATTTAAAGCTTTAAAATGCATTGAAGTTGAAATGTTTTATTTTGTGACTCAAATCTGTATTTGAAATCGATATAATTTGAAACGTTTTATTTAGAAACTGAATTGAATTGAAATTGATGAATTGAGACTAAATTAAATTGGAATTTTGGAACTAGAGTTGATTTGAATCGATTTGTGAAATTTGAGGATAACTATATAAAGTATTTTAAATTATATTTCAAACTATTTTTATATTTTACTTTATAAATTATTTTGATATAAACTATTTTAATATAAATCATCTAAATAAAAACTATGTTAATATAAACTGTTTAATATACTAATTGTTTTAATATAAACTATTTTAACTTATAAATATTATAATATAAATTATTTTATTTTATAAACTATTTTATTATATGTACAATTATTAATATTTAAACTATTCAAGTGGGAAGTTATGATTTCAAAGTTATGAATTTCAAATTTATGTTATCAAGTGTTATGATTTTCAAAGTGTTATAATTTCCAAGCTTTATAATTTCGAAAGGGTTATAACTTTGAAGTGCAATGAATTTTGAAATGAATATTTTAAGTGAGAAATGATGTCTTATTGATATGATTTTGAAATGGTTATGATATTTTGATTTTTGAAGTATGATATTTTGAAACGACCACGGTGTTGTAATAACATTTGGTTGTTGATAGCGTATATTACTACATAGTAAATAGTTCCACGGATCCTTAGAGAATGATTATCCCAAACAACTTTTGTGTTACTTGTATTTCAGTTGATATTTCACTTGAAATTGGATTTATTGATATAAGAATGTTAATCCTGACTTGGGTGTTTTGTGTTTTGCATTACGCTCGGGTCAGATTGAGTGTCATAGCATTTGAGACTCACCTTTGGAGTTGGAGCTTCGATTGAAGATCCATGTATTTATCCAGCTTTCAGTTATTCAGTTGACTCCACTTATATATTCAATTTTGTTATTTGACTAATGTATTGAGACTTCTATGTATTCGAGACTTTTATGTATTTGTTTTAACTCTGATATATATATATATATATATATATATATATATATATATAGTAGCTTCATGGACTAATATTGTAATAACCCGCATATTTTACGATTGTATATTTAAATGTTTTATTTAAATATAGCTTCATTAGTCGGATTAAAATCCGAAATACTACTTTTTGTAAACAATCGAATTAGGAATCGAGACTACTTCCATTGAGTTTGAAATAGCGTTTCCGACCTTTTTGAGTATAAACATCGATATATTTGGAGTTGAGTTGAATTTTGCTATTTTTCTATTGGGCGTTTGGTTTGGATTTCAGCCCATTAGCCCAACATAATACCCTAACTCCACCCTCTCTCCGCTTCATTCATTTTCATTTCCTAACACTCTCAAGCTAAAGTAAAAATGGAGGAAAGACAGGGTAATCAAAATTCCTAAGCCCTAGTTTACTAGGAAATTCAAATTCAAGTTCTAGAAATCAAGTAGAAACATAGATAAGCATTCTCTTCATCTTCTCCATCTCAATCTCTCTTCAATTTTCATAAATTACTAAACCTAACTTAGGAAATATTTGCTTATAAGCTTAGATTGGAGCTTCTTGAGTTGAAGTTGAAGAGTAGTTGATTTTGCCTTGTCTTAAAGCTTCTCATTTGATGTTTTTGGGTTTAAAGGTGAGTTCTTGAACTCACATCTATGTCTATAACTTTGACGGTTGTTAGGTATGAATTCCTAACATCTATTTCATATTCATTTGCTTTTGAACTGAATTGGTTTGGCGAATTTTTCAATTTTTTGTATTTTGAAGTCAAAATCTATGCCTACTAAGGATGTTTGGACATGTTGTTTGGAGTGTATTGAAGAGCCTATAGGATTGGGTTGCTGTTTGGCATAAATCCCTAGCCTTCGTTGCTCATCCGATCATTTCCGAACCAATTTGGCCATCAATGGCCTAGGCTGATTTTTGCCTGAGCTTCAGCTCAGGCATCTGGTATAACACTCTGACATCTGGGCCATAGGAATAAAATTTTCAGATGTACAGCTTAGACGGTTGAGCTTACTTCCAGACGTCTGGGCGATCTGGAAGAAAATTCCAATCCTTTTACTTAGACGTCTGGAGGAAACCACCAGACGTCTGACACTGCGAAATTCAGGGAAATTGCCTATTTCTATGTGGGTTTTCAATTTTATTGATTTTTTTGTTGATCCGATTAGTTGTTATCACTCTTTTCTAGATTTTTGGAGTATCCATTTGATGGATTTGATATCGATATCTATGGTTTTGATTCACATTGTCGAATGTGAATTTTGGTGATTGATTGTTTTTACAATCATTTCTGTGATTTGTCACTTTAAAATACAAAGATTTCTATACTAGTAGTAAATATTCAGACGCTTTCACGAAAATGATTTCGATGTTACTTTAATACAAATCCCGTTTTTAAAACTGTTTTCCAATCTATTAGTATATACAAACCTTTACCTCATTCGTATGAGAAATCTAATTAAACGACGTAGCAAAACAAGTGGTATGGAACGCTTGTGTTTACTTTTTCGATTAATTCTTAGACTTGTTCGATTGAAATCTTATAACAATTTTGGAGTGGAGATCTGCAATTTGTTCGTAAATATTTAGGTTAAGCCAGTGGTTATGGGACATGAAGCTAAACTCATTTATTTATTAGCTTAGTGTAATTCACACTTCTTATTGATAAACGGTGATCATTTTATGGTTTAGACTAGCAATATGCGATGTCTCTTTGTCCACATGGAGGACTGTACCTCGTTTTATTGAGCTTCGTCTCATTTATTTTATAGGCTAACGACCTATGGGTTCTTTGGAGTTTTGACTTATTTTTATGGGCTAGCGACCCATGCTCTTTTATGGAGTTCGGTTCATAGGACGTACCGTTATCGTACTACGTTATTGTTCCAGCTTATTAGGTTCATCGGGCGTACCGTTATTGTACTACGTCATTGTTTCAAGTTATTCGAGTTTTGGGTTCCTCGGGCGTACCGTTATTGTACTATGTCGTTGCACCGGCTCTATGGTTAGTAACCATGGGATAGCGTCCCGTTTGTGATACACGTGTTAGTGAGTTTTCATGCTCCCGTTTTTGATAGGCCTCCCCCCTTTATAATTTCTGGATTTCTAGTTGATGATTTCTAGAATTTTTGTTTCATCCATTTTTGCGATTAGCATGGATATGCTTTGTCAATATTTTGTGGTTTGGTGAATAAAATAAAGAATATGACATTCTTTTTTGTGTTTGAGAAAATTTGAGATATTTATGATTTTTGTAGATATTTAATGTATACTTGTCACAATATGGCATTATTGTTATCATATGTTTTTGTCGTATCTCTTATCCTATTGTTATCATATGTTTTTGTCGTATCTCTTATCCTATCTCATTTTATATGATATTTATAGCTAGACTGATCTGTTTATTATTTTCTTCTGAAATAATACTCGGGTCAGAGTGAGGTATTTCAGGTGCTTCTACTTGACTTCTTATCAAGTTTCGTCATCTGACTTTTGGCTAACTACTTAGTTTAGTAGTTTTTATTTTATACATTCGAGATAGAGACTCTTTGATGTATATATATTCTTTTGTCTAGCACTTGTACCTATTCTTTTGTTGTGTAGTGGATGTTACATGACCACTACTTTGATGTACACTTTATGTGTTATATTCATATCTATTTCCATCTTAGTGATACGAATATCTGTGACTGATTTATGTTATTCTTATTTTATAATTGTTTCCGAAGACCACACAGCCACTGTGTAGTAGCTTTGAGTTTGTATTGATATGTCAGATTTCCTCTTTTATTGAAATGCATGACCTTCTATCTGGCGTATCGGTACTCGCACAAAGCAATTACACGGATGGTCGCTCCTCAATTATTCTTAATGCTAGTCGACGGCACTATCTCATAGTGTCCTTGGCTAGTGTGAGTATAGAGGTGGTGCGTCACAGCTTGGTATTAGAGCCAAACTTTGGAACAATATAGAATATTATAGCAAGGATCATCGTCCTAAGTCTTTCTTAGGAATCGTGCCTTAGGATTTAATTCGAGTCATTGGACCCGTTCTATCCTAATTTCTTTTATGATTCTTTGATTTATCAATCAAGTTTGTTTGATATTCATTTTGAGAATAACTTTTTCCTCTTCTTTCTTTCTTTCTTATAGAAGAGAAATGGTTAGACCTGGCTATCCCAGCTCCGATCAATCCAGTGCTACTCCTCAGGATAGAGTATTCATGTCTACCCAACAACTTTTAGATCTTGTAAAGAATGCTCAAGCTGTCGGACCAATTCTAGAGCCTACTCACCCTAAATCTGGGTTTGCACGCTTGTGTTGTGATTGTACCAATTTAGGTGAAAGGCCATTCAAGGGTTCCGAAACATTATCGAAGTCCAAGCTTGGCTTAGAACATGCGACCGCATCTTTTCTCGCATGAATCTTGTGAATCTACATCGAATCCAAGTGGCTTCTAGCATGCTCCAAGTAAGAGCATTAGACTGGTATGAGCTTTTGATTTTAGAAATCGTTGAAGCGGATCTTACGTGGGAGAAATTCCAGAAAAGATTCGAGTTAAAGTATGTGCCGGAGGCTGAAAAGGTAAATTTAGCCTGACGCTTTATTGACCTTATTCAAGGTGAATCTTCTATGACGGATTAGGTCGCATCTTTTGAATCTCTTTCTAAATATAAGGTCGAGTATATTAATACCCTACTGAAGAAAAATCGAAGGTTTATCTAAGGGTTGAATGAGAACCTCAAGAAGCCTTTACTTTTGAAACTAGAAGTTTCTTTAGACCAGCTTGTTTGTATTGATCATCGACTTGAAGAGGCCAATAAAGAAAGTGATGTTGAAGTTATGGGTGCCAAACAGAATTTCAACAACAACAAGAAAAGGCCTATTAAGTTCAAAGCCCCTAATCTTAACAAGAAAAAGAAGCGAGCAAGTTCGATAGCAAAGACTCCTACCTCTAGTCATGGACAATGCTACAATTGTAGTTATAAGGACCATTATGCAAATAGGTGTCTGAAACCCCTTTTCTATCATTATTGCAAAGGTTCGGGTCATCTTTTATCTTCATGTCCTAAACTTCAAGGCAAGAGAGAGGGAAAATTAAATGTTATGCAAGCTCCTAGTAACACTTCTCTTGGTCAAGGTATTTCTCATTCTATCGTTGATGGCATTACTATGTTTCGTGATCATCCTATTCGAATTCTTTTTGATACAGATGCATCTCACTCTTTTATATCAAAAAAACTTGTTGATACCTTTTCTTTAAATGTTATGGGCTTGATGACTTCACTGAAAATTGCGAATCCGGTTGGTGGATCCGCAATACTCAGTTTACTTTGTAAAGATGTCGAGATTATTTTATATAATTATGCTTTCTGAGCCGATTTTCATGTTATGTGTTACCTAGGCTTCGAAACGATTTTGGGAATGGATTGGCATATCCGTTATGAAGCCCACATCCTATGTCCTGAGAGGACTATATATCTTTGACATCCTCAATCTGTTAAGCAGATTACTATTGTTTTTAAAGATTCGGATTCCAATTTGGTAGCATCCTTATATTCTCTAAAATCACATGATGACGATAATGATGATGAGGAAGATGTCATTTCCCTCATTCATGTTGTTCGTGAATTTCTTGATATATTCGAGCCCGTTTTAGTCTACCACCTAAGCGAGCAATTGAGTTTAGAACTAATCTAATCCCAGGAGCTCTACATATCACTCCTCCTCTTTATCGTACGTCCAACATGGAAAATGAGGAGATGAGTAAGCAATTACCCGAATCGGAAGCGAAGCAGTTTATTCGTTCTAGTTCCTCTCCTTGGGGAGCTTCAGCTATTTTTGTAAAGAAATCTGATGGTACACTTAGGCGTTGCGTTGACTACCGCAAGCTTAATGACCTCACTATCAAGAATAAATATCTTTTACCTCGGATTGATGATTTATTTGATCAACTTGGTGGTGGTAGAGTCTTTTCATGGTTACACTTAGTAGTCGGTTTTCATCAGCTTCATATTACAGAGCATAGCATTCCTTTGACATCGTTCCGTACTCATTATGGATCTTTTGAATGGCTTGTTATGCCATTTGGTTTAACGAATGCTCCAGTTTGTTTCGTTGACCTTACGAATCGAGTTATCAAAGACTTCCTCGATCGATTCGTTCTCATCTTTATTGTTGATGTTCTTGTTTATTCTAAAACCGAGGAAGAGCATGAAAAACATCTTCAGATTGTGTTGGAAACTCTTAGGAGCAATCAATTGAAAGCAAAATTTTCTAAATGCCATTTTGGCAATCTTGTGTGAAATTTCTAGGACATATTATTTCTGAATCCAGAATTTTCATGGAACCTTTAAAGATTGAGGCGATTCAAATAGGAAGAGGCCGGAGAGTGTGACGGAAATTCATAGCTTTCTTGGATTGACGGGCTATTACTGTCGGTTCATAAAATACTTTTCTAAAATTTCCACACCTCTAACTAGTTTAACAAAGAAGGAAGTTAAGTATATTTGGTCGGACAAATGTGAAGCTACTTTCCAGAAATTAAAAGAACTCCTTTCCGATGCTCCTATTCTTGTGATCCCCGAAGGGAACCAAGAATTTATTGTTTATATCGATTCCAGTCATGTTGGTTTAAGAGCCGTTCTCATGCAAAGGGAATGTGATGTTTCTAGGCAATTAAAGCCTGCCGAGACTAGATACGCCACTCATGATTTAGAGCTCACGGTCTTTGTTTTCGCCCTTAGAATTTGGTGTCATTATCTTTTGGGAGAGAAATTTGTTCTTTACACCGATCATGAATCTTTGAAGTATTTATTTTCTCAAAAGGAACTTAATTTACATCAACAACGTTGGCTCGAATTCCTTGCATCTTATGATCTTGATATTTTTTATACTCCCGAAAAGGGGAATCGTGTTGCCGAAGCCCTTGGTCGTAAGCAACAAGCGGTTGTTTCAATGATGACATCCAAATGGAATATTCTCGAGACTTTGTCTACTTGTGAGATTCGAGATCGTGAATCCGATTTACGTTCATCACTTGTTTTATGTAACCTTGAGGCTCATCCTTCTCTTTTAGACCGCATCCTTGAAGCTTAAAACCATGATCCTGAATTAGCTCATCTTAGCCAAAGTTGTAAGGATGGTTATATTGATGGTTTAAAAGATTTTGAAATTAATGCTCGTGGCGGCATTCGAAAATTTGGTAGACTTATTTTGCCATATATTAATGATCTTCGTAAAGACGTTTTAGAAGATTCACATCGTTCTAAATTTACCATTCATCCTGTAATAGTAAAATGTACGTGGATATGAAGCAACTTTGTTATTAGGATGGAATGAAATCTAATATTGCTAACTTCATTAAGTGTTGCATGACTTTCCAACTCATTAAGGCTGAGCATCAAAGGCCCAGTGGGTTATTGCAACATTTAGACATTGCAGTTTGGAAGTAGGATCAAGTATCTATGGACTTTATAGTCGGTCTTCCCCGTTCTCATTCGAATCATGACAGTTTATGAGTGATTGTAGATAGACTAATAAAATCCGCCCATTTCATTCCTGTTCGGTCCAATCGGACCGTACCTTTTTTGGCTAGACTCTATGTTAAAGAGATTGTTAAATTGCATAGAGTTCCTACTTCTATTGTTAGCGATCATGATCCATTATTTACTAGTGGATTTTGGAAGAGTCTTCAAAAATCTTTGAGAATGAAGCTTAATTTTAGCACCGCTTATCATTCCTAGTCCGATGAACAAACCGAGCGTGCGAATCAACTCTTGAAGAACTTCTTCGTGCTTGTGTTCTTGATTTTGGTGGAAGTTAGGAAGATCATATTTCCTTTGTTGAGTTTTCTTATAATAATAGCTTCAAATCTAGTATTGGTATGGCACCTCTCGAGGCACTCTATGGAAGGCCATGCCGATCTCCTTCTTGTTGGTTTAAGGCCGGTGAGAAGCTGGTTTTAGGTCCATATTTTATTCGTGATTCCACAAAAAAGATTGACCTTATTCGTTATAGGATGAAAGAAGCTCAAAGTAGGCAAAAATCCTATGCCGATAATCGAAGAAGGAATTTGGAATTTTCTATGGGAGATTTGATGTTTATTCGTGCTTCACCTATGAAGGGTGTTGTGCGTTTCAGTCGATCGGGAAAATTAGCACCTTATATATTGGTCCATTTCCCATCATCAAATACGTTGGTTCCATGACTTATCGGCTTTTATTACCAGCTCAGTTTTATACTATTCATGACGTATTCCATCTCTCTCAACTACGGAAATGCCTTAGTTCTGATTCTATTCTTGAGCCCGGTGTTATTGAAGAAATTGAAGTTTCACCAAATTTTACTTAGGAGCAACATCCTATTCATGTCATTGCTACTGAGGTTAAAGGTCTTCGTAATAAAGATGTCTCACTTGTGAAAGTTCAATGGTCCTTAAATCCTAAGGATTGTTCTTAGAAATCCAGAGAATTCATCGAGCGAACACATCCGGACTTACTCTCTCGAACTCTTTAGGGTGAACTTCTTACTTCAAATTTTCTTTTGTGTAAATATGCTTTTTCGGTTGTTACTCTTTGTTTTCTTCTTGAGAATTGCGAGGACGTAATTTTTTTAAGGATGGGAGTCTGTAACAACCCGCATATTTTACGATTGTGTATTTAAATATTTTATTTAAATATAGCATCGTTAGTCGAATTAAAGTCCAAAATGCTACTTATTGTAAACAGTGGAATTAGGACTCGCGACTACTTCCATTGAGTTTAAAATGGCATTTGCGATCTTTTTGAGTATAAACATCGATATGTTTGGAGTTGAATTGAATTTCGCTATCTTTCTATTAGGCTTTGGGTTTGGATTTCAGTCCATTAAACCACCATAATATACTAACTCCACCCCCGCTCCTCTTCATTCATTTCCGTTTTCTAACACTCTCAAGATAAAGTAAAAATGGGGGAAAGAAAAGGGAATCAAAATTCCTAAGTTCTAGTTTACTAGAAAATTCAAATTCAAGTTCTAGAAATCAAGGAGAAGCATAGGTAAGCATCATCTTCATCTTCTCCATCTCAGTCTCTCTTCAATTTTCAGAAATTCCTAAACCCTAACTTAGGAAATATTTTTTTATGAGCTTATATTGGAGCTTCTTGAGTTGAAGTTGAAGTTGAAGAGTAGTTGATCTTGCGTTGTCTTAAAGCTTCTCATTTGTTGTTTTCGGGTTTAAAGGTGAGTTCTTGAACTCACATCTATGTCCATGCCTTTGATAGTTGTTAGGTATGAATTCCTAACATCTATTTCATGTTCATTTGCTTTTGAATTGAATTGGTTTGGCGAATTTTTCAATTTTTGATATTTTGAAATCAAAATCTATGAAAATCCTACTAAGGATGTTTGGACATATTGTTTGGAGTGTATTGAAGAGCCTACAGGGCTGGGCTGTCGTTTGGCATAAATCTCTAGCCTTCATTGCTCAGCCGATCGCTTCCGAACCAATTTGGCCATCAATGGCCTAGGCTGACTTTTGCCTGAGCTTTAGCTCAGACGTCTTGTATAAGACTCAGACGTCTGGCCCATCGGATTAAAATTTCTAGATGTACAGTTCAAACGTCTGAGCTTACTTCAAGACGTCTAGGCGATCTGGAAGAAAATTTCAGACTTTCAGCTCAAACGTCTGGGGGAAACACCAAACGTCTAACACTGCTAAATTCAGGGAAATTGCCTATTTCTATATGGATTTCCATTTTTATCGGTTTTTGTTGATCCGATTAGTTGTGATCACTTTTATCAACTTTGATGACTTCTTTTCTGGATTTTTGGAGTATCCATTTGATGGATTTGATATCGATTTCTATGGTTTTGATTCACGTCGTCGAATGTGAATTTTGGTGATTAATTGGTTTTAAAATCTTGTGACAATTTTCGAGTGGAGATCTCCAAGTTGTTCGTAAATACTTAAGTTATGCCAGTGATTATGGGACATGAAGCTAAACTCATTTATTTACTAGCTTAGCGTAATTCACACTTCTTATTGATCAACAGTGATCATTTTATGGTTTAGAATAGCAATATGATATGTCTCTTTGTCCACACAGGGACTATACCTCGTTTTATTGAGCTTCATCTCATTTCTTTTATAGGCTAACGACCTATGGTTCTTTGGAGTTTCGACTCATTTTTATGGGCTAGCGACCCATGTTCTTTTATGGAGTTCGGTCATCGGACGTACCATTGTTGTACTACGTCGTTGTTTCAGTTTATCAGGTTGATCAGGCATACCGTTATTGTAATACGTTGTTGTTCGAATTATTCGAGTTTCGGGTACCTCGGGCATATCGTTATTGCACTAGTCATTGCACCAGCTCTATGGTTAGCGACCATGGGATAGTTTCACGTTTGTGGTACACATGTTGGTGAGTTTTCATGCTCCCGTTTTTGATAGGCCTCGCCCTTTGTGCTTTCTGGATTTCAAATTGATGATTTCTAGAATTTGTGTTTCATCAATTTTTACGATTGGCATAGATATGTTTTGTCAATATTTGTGGTTTGGTGAATAAAATAAAGAATATGATATTCTTTTAGGTGTTTGAGAAAATTTGAGATTTTGTATATTTTTTTTTGATATTTAATGTATACTTGTCGTAGTATGGCATTATCATTATCAAACTTTTTGTCATATTTCTTATCCTATCTCATTTTATATTATATTTATAGCTAGAATGATCCATTTATTATTTTCTTCTTAAATAATACTTGGGTCAGACCGAGGTATTTCAAGTGCTCCTACTTGACTTCTTATCAGGGTTCATCATCTAACTTTTGGCTAACTACTTAGCTTAGTAGTTTTTGTTTTTATACATTCGAGATAGAGACTCCTTGATGTATACATATTCTTTTATCTAGCACTTGTACATATTCTTTTGTGATGTAGTGGATCTTACATGACCACTACTTTGATGTACACTTTTATGTGTTATATTCATATCTGTTTCCGCCTTAGTGATATGAATATCTGTGACTGATTTATGTTATGTTTATTATTTTATTATTTTCGAAGACCACATAGCCACTGTGTAGTAGCTTTGAGTTTGTACTTGATATGTTGGATTTCCTCTTTAAATGAAATGCGTGGCCTTCTATATGGCATATCGGAACTCGCACAAAGCAATTACACTGATGATCGCTTATCAACCGCCTTACTCTTCATGCTAGTCGATGGCATTACCCCGTAGTGTCCTTGGCTAGTGTGAATATAGAGGTGGGGCGTCACAACTATTTATTTGTTCTGTTGCTTATTGTTATATTACTCCGTGTCTATGATTCTATGATTATTTATTTACTTTATATGCTGAGTTCTACCAAATATAAATTAACAATCTGATATTTTTAGCAATTCAAGTCCCACATATGTGGATGCGAATGGTTGAAAATACCAGGATGTTACAGGTTTTCTTGCATCCACAGATGTTAATACAACATAAAAATATCAATCCCACTTCTAGGTGGATATCGCGGTATATATGGTCAAATGCTATTATGCGAGGATTATATGTCTCGTCCGCTGTAATGTGCGGGAATATCACTCCAATACTAGTAAATATATACTACTATATATATAATATAATATCATTCAACAGATAATAAAATTCAACCAAACACCCATAATTAATTTTTAACTATTTAAAATTAATATCTAGCAATCCAAAACGAGTGAGATTTACTCATCTTGATTTTTAATTTGTCAAATGCCCATTTTAGATTGAATCGGACTGCCATTCTATTTAACCTAAAATTCCAGTTATCTCTAATCGACTCCGAAAAATTCCAAGTTGAAGACTTTCAGCTACGAATCCAACGTTGCCGTTTTCATACGATTTTGACCTCGTATAAATTTTATATGGAATAATAAACGTTTTTTATAAATTAAACTGAATTAGCTTAAATAGATAGTATTATAAAATATACCCAACAGAAATCACTTTCACCACTGCTATCTATGCATCAGCAACCAACCCACATCAAGCCACTGCACCAACATTCCTGTCTTCCCTCCTCGACATACACCGCACCTTCCAACCAATGCCAGCAAACATCACCAATCCCTAAACCGATGCCCACCATCGCCGACCTCCACTTGGTCTTCAGTCATCCCGCAACCAACTTGCATCAGAATCGCGAGATATATCGGAGATGCCACCATCGGCCGCTTATGACTCGAGCGCAACTCCTCTCCCCTTACCCTAGATCGCACGCGACTTTGACCCCATGGTCGTTCAGATGCCAAGCGCAAGGGCATCAGTAGCCAGATACGAAACTCCATGTTGCGACTTGCCTCACCTTCGATTACCAAGTCGTGACTTTCGACGATGATTTGATTTTTCCCTTTTTTTCATTTCGCTTGTCGTTCAAAACTGAAGGGGGAAAAAAGGAGGTTCGGTTTATTTGAATAGGCTTTGAACCATTGAGGGAAAAGGGGGAATGTCGCGTGTTTTTATAAGGGAACGAGACGTGTTGAAGGCGGCTCAACTGTTCCTTTTGATCTTACCATTTATTTTTATTTTTAAATATCTTGAATCACATACCATGAAATCTCGACCTTCTATTGAGGTATGCTGCTAGGCATTCATAATATTATAACCCTATTTCGAATGCAATGGAAAATGTTTCGAGTCTTAATTTGATCGTACGGAGAAGATAGCGTTTTGGAACCAATCATTATATTAAATTTCGATATTAATTTCAACGCGTTTATATTCCATACGACCAAACGATAACTCCAAACGCTATGAAAT
Organism: Allium cepa; assembly: GCA_030765085.1. Classification (NCBI taxonomy): domain Eukaryota; kingdom Viridiplantae; phylum Streptophyta; class Magnoliopsida; order Asparagales; family Amaryllidaceae; genus Allium; species Allium cepa. Next base: position 573,924,341 of record CM060931.1, read on the forward strand.
TTTAAAATACGATAATAATGCAATATTACGGATCCAATGAAACTGGTTTCATCGAATTCTGAGACTGCGCCCCGAATCGCTATTTTAATTCGTTGATTAAATCGACGATTTTCAAGAATTAGCGAAATCACTTGAATTTTAGTTTTAACAACTTATTAACTCGATTCTAATTCCAATGGAATCTATATCAACATTAGAAATCATTTTTCATTCATATTCAACTCCAATTCAACGATTTAAACGATTTTCAATTATTAATTCAGCAATTATTTATTAATTAAATCGCTATGTTTGGAACTTAAGTTTTATTATACTATTTTTGATCGATAAACTTCATATTGAATCTCATTCACATTTCAAAACTCAACATTTAAAATGAACTAAATGTTCAAAACTAACGATCAAAAACCTGGGTCGTTACAAAAAGTGTATATTTTTACTCCCATATTTAACCTTTTTTTATAAAAATAAGTAAGCATATTAGGATATTTTACATGTTTAAACCAAAATAAAAAATTTCAAATCATCATTAATTCATCTTCATTTGGAGGAAAGATGGTAATTTTGTGTATGAATTAATTTTGAGAGAACTTATTTGCATATTTTTATTTTTATTTGTGAGAAATTGAGTGCAAATTGGATGCGGCTTCATGGATATATGCATGCACAAGTATTCAAGGCCAAAAGAATGTAGAAAAGAAAAGAAATAATTCAACATGGAGGAACTCACATGCCCACTACTTAATGAAGCATAATTAAAAGCACATTCACATGTTAATGGTTATGAACTAATTTCGTAATGATTACTTGGAGGCTACACAATCGCAAGGGCATTTTTAGTAGCCCTCTAAAAATGGAATTGGGGTTTTGAGCATGTCTAAATACATCTTATGTTTCAGGTAATGAGCTCTTCTTTTTTTTTATGGATATTATAGCCACAAAATCAATTATAAATAAATGTGTTTTTAATGGATTCCTAGCCTTCTCCTTGTTTGCTTTTGTTTACATGCTTTTCTTATGCTATTTTGTTTCACGCTCTTTTATATTAGTTTATGTATCTTTTATTTCATGTTAATAGTATAGATTTAATTCATGCAATTAGTTTATATTTATTTTATGCAACTAGTTAGTTCTCTTTTCTTTTAATTAGCTCTCATTTTCCTTGTTTTTTATACATAAATCATTTTGTGTTGATATGAATTCGAATATGAAAAGCTAAGCCTCTTCAATTTATGGATAATGAAGCTCTCATGAATCATACTAAATCAACATAACATGTTTTCATTTATGATCTCTCTTTTGTGCTTAATGGAAATTATGAATGATGATAATTTATGTTTTTTTATACTGAATTTGATAGTCTATGTTAACATCTCAAATAGGCTATGTTTAATCCAATATAAATATAAACTATTTGATCATTTACCTAAGTGATGTTGTTGATGAAAGTCAATCTATAATCAAAATTTGATTATCTATGTTACTAGTTCATTATAAATAGATCATGCTTAAAATAGATTTTATTTTTAATTTCATATTTTTTTCATGAGAATTGACAAGTGGGTTTGAACGGTGTGTTAGAGTTTGATAGTTTAAGTTGTGCTAATTAATAGCACAAATAAACCATACTTATAATAAACACATCAATCATCTCTATTTAAAATTTAAATGAGAGATTATAGATGAAATTTGTGTTGATTTATATGAATGGTTGGATGTGAATTTGCCTCAAAATTTTCTTAGTTTAAAACAATTTCAAAACTTTAGGCTAATTTGATGGAGCAATATTAAAATTTAATTATTTCCCTGTAGATCGAACCGTACTCGTATACGTAGTACGATTGTACGCCATACATTTACGGTTTTAGAATGATATATTTTGGACGGTTTTCTAATCGTTAGAAATCCCGTCGATCGACAATTTTATGACGTCGTTGCCAGAAAAACAATTTAATTTCAATTTTATCCTTCGAATTATTATTTTTCTTCTATTCTCTGTTAGTTGTCATCAAAAAAAATTGTGCATTTATTACATTTTGTGTTTTGTTCATTGTTGCACCGTTTCATAAGATTTTGACCTCGTATAAATTTTATATGGATTAATTTTTTTTTTAAATTAAACTGAATTAACTTAAATAAAAAGTAGTTTATATACCCAATAGAAATCGCCTTCACCATTGCTATCTATGTTTCAGCAACCAAACCACATCAAGCCACCGCATCAACATTCATGTCTTCCTCCACGACATGCACTGCACCTTCCAACCAACGGCAGTAAACATCACCAATCCCTAAACCGAAGCCCACCATCGCCGACCTCCACCCTGTCTTCAGTCATCCCGCCACCAACGTGCATCAGAATCGCGAGATATATCGGAGACGCCACCATCGGCCGCCTACAACTCGAGCGCGACTCCTCTCCCCTTACCCCAAAATCGCAAGCGACTTCGACCCCATAGTCGTTCAGATGCCAAGCGCACATGCATCAATAGCCAGACACGAAACTCCATGCCGCGACTTGCCTCACCTTCGATTACCAAGTCGCGACTTTCGGCGATGATTTGATTTTTCTTTTTTTATTTCGCCTTTCATTCAAAACTGATGGGGGAAGAAACGATGCTTGGCTTATTTGAATAGGCTTTGAACCGATTGAGGAAAAAGGGGGAATGTCGCGTTTTTTATAAGGGAACGAGACGTGTTGAAGGCGGCTCAACTGTTCCTTTCGATCTTTTGTTTATTTTTATTTTTAAATATCTCGAATCACATACCATGAAATCTCGACCTCCTATTGTGATGTGCCGCCAGGCGTTCATAATATTATACCCCTATTTCGAAAGCAATGGAAAATGTTTCAAGTCCTAATTCGATCGTATGGAGAAGATAGCATCTTGGAACTAATCATTATATTAAATTTCGATATTAAGTTCAACGTGTTTATATTCCATGCGACCAAATGATAACTCCAAAACGCTATGAAAATTTAAAATCCGATAATAATACAATATTACGAATCCAATGAAATTGGTTTCGTCGAATTTCAAGACCGTGCCTCGAATCGCTATATTAACTCATCGATTAAATTGATGATTTTCAAAAATTAATGAAATCACTTGAATTTTGGTTTTAACAACTTATTATCTCGATTCTAATTCCAAAAGAATTTATATCAACATTAATAATCGTTTTTTATTCATATTCAACTCCAATGATTTAAACGATTTTCAATTATTAATTCAATAATTAAATTTATTAATTAAATTGCTATGTTTGGAACTTAAGTTTTATTACACTATTTTTGGTCGATAAACTTCATATTGAATCTTATTCACATTCCAAAACTCAACATTTAAAATGGTTTAAATGTCCAAAACTAACGATCAAAAATCCAGGTCATTACAAAAAGTGTATATTTTTACTCCCATTTTTAATCTTCTTTCATAAAAATAAGTAAGCATATTAGGATATTTTACATGTTTAAACCAAAATCTAAGTTTTCAAATCATCATTCATTCATCTTCATTTGGAGGATAGATGGTAATTTTGTGTATGAATTAATTTTGAGAAAATTTATTTGCATATTTTTATTTGTGGGAAATTGAGTGCAAATTGGATGGGGATTAATGGATATATGCATGCACAAGTATTCAAGGCCAAAAGAATGTAGAAAAGATAAGAATAATGCAACATAGAGGAACCCACATGCCCACTACTTAATGAACCATAATTAAAAGCACATTCACATGTTAATGGGTATCAATTAATTCGCTAATGATTACTTGGAGGCCACACAATCGCAAGAGCATTTTTGATAGTCCTCTAAAAAATGAAATTGGGGTTTTGAGCATGTATAAATACCCCTTATGTTTCATGTAATGAGCTCTTCTCTTTTTTATGGATATTATAGCAACAAAATCAATGGTAAATAAATGTGTTTTTAATGGATTCTTAGTCTTCATCTTGTTTGCTTTTGTTTACATGCTCTTTTCTCTTATGCTATTTTATTTTATGCTCTTTTATATTAGTTTGTGTCTTTTTTATTTCATTTTAATAGTATAGATTTAATTCATGCAATTAGCTTAGATTTATTTTATGCAAGTAGTTAGTTCACTTTTCTTTTAATTAGCTCTCATTTTCCTAGCTTTTTATACTTAAATCATTTTGTGTTGATATGAATTCGAATATGAAAAGCTGAGCCTCTTCAATTTATGGGTAATGAAGCTCTCATGAATCATACTAAATCAACATAACATGGTTTTATTTATGATCTCACTTTTGTGCTTAATGATGAATGATGATAGTTTATGTTTTATTTTACTGAATTTGATAGTCTATGTTGACATCTCAAATCGGCTGTGTTTAATCCAATATAAATATAAACTATTTGATCATTTACCTAAGTGATTTTGTTGATGAAAGTCAATTTAGAATCAAAATTTGATGGTCTATGTTACTATTTCATAGTAAATAGATAATGCTTAAAATAGATTTTATTTTTAATTTCATATCATTTTCATGAGAATTGACAAGTGAGTTTGAATGGTGTGTTAGAGTTTGATGGTTTAAGTTATGCTAATTAATAGCACAAATAAACCATACTTAGAATAAACACATTAATCATCTCTACTTAAAAAAATTTAATGAGAGATTATAGATGAATTTTGTGTTGATTTATATAAATAATTGGAAGTGGATTTGCTTCTAAATTGCTCCTTAATCTCATGGTTTTATTCACTTACGCTTTAGTTTGCTTTCTATAATTTTCTTACTTTAAAATAATTTTAAAAATTTGGCCTAATTTGAATGAGTAATAGTAAATTTAATTCTTTACCTATGGATCGAAACGTAATCGTATACGTACTACGATTGTGCGGCGTGCATTTGCGGTTTTAAAATGTAAGAGAACCTCATATTATCACAAAACCAATTGATGATGTGAAGAGAGGTCTGTTAGTATTTATGCAGAATTCATATTGTAAATTGCCCGATGTGAGACTAATCTCAACATGCCCCTCACGTGTGGTGTATCATTAATCAAACACGTGGACATTTATTGAGGGTGACGTGTGACACAATTAAAACCCGCTCTGATACCATGTTAGAGAATCGCATATTATCACAAAAACAACTGTTAATGTGAAGGGAGGTCTTTTAGTATTTATGCAGAATTCATATTGTAAATTGCCCGATTGGACAATTTACAATATAAATCATACATAAATACTAAAAGATCTTCATTCACATTACCAATTGGTTTTATGATAATATATGGTTTTCCAACATAAAACGATATATTTTCGACGGTTTTCTAGAAATCCCGTCGATCGATAATTTTATGGCGCTGTTGCCGGAAAACGGTTTAATTTTATCCTTCGAATTATTATTTTTCTTCTATTCTGTGCTAGTTTTGTCATTAAAAAAATTGTGCATTTACTACATTTTGTGTTTTGTTCACTAATTACACTTCTGTCACTTGTATTTTTTGTGTTCTTTGTTAGTTCACATAAAAAGGTGCATTTCAATTGTGCTTTTTTATTATCACTCAATTTTTGTGCTACTTCAAAAAAAAGTTTACGTTGCATTCTGGTTTTGGGAATTTACCACATTCTCATCAATTTTTCTGTTTTGTACATTACATTGTGGTCTTACATTACAATTGCTGGTGTTCATTCATTTTCCTGTGCTTTTTTATTTCTGGTTTTATTTTTGTGTTTGCATTCCTGCTTGCCAACTTCTTTTTAGTGTTTCTGTTCACCAATTCTCTACCTCTCCCTTTCTGTTTGATACTTCATTTGTGTTTTAGTTTGCAACCTGAAACCCACCAAAACTTCGTAAAATCAACACACGAAGCCTTCTTCCCTTATCGCAGTCTCCCGCCTCCGACAACCCCTTCCTCCCATCGCCGCAATGGTATCCCCTATACTAACCTTCAGCAACTTCATCATCTGCTACATTAGTCATTACCCCCCACTGCCATCACCAGTGCCAGCCCAAACACAGTTGTTGCCCCCAGACAAAAATAAAAGGCATCTTGCCAGGCTCAAACGCTGCCCCAGACAAGAAGAATAGACACAACCACTAAGCTACAACTTCAATTATAAAAGTTGACATACAGACATATTTTACTATATACATAATCAAGTCACTGCCGGAATTGTTGCACCTGGATGATCGGTTGCCCTGGGCGGACGTCTTGCTCGCCTTACCCTTGGGCTGGGCCTGGCCATCACACTTCCTCTACCCTCTGCAATCACCAGACGAATCACACCTAAACCCACTGCTTTCCACTCCTCCACCTGCTTCAAATCTTCAGCAACCAAACACTCGTGAGCATCCCCATACAACCTGCTTTCGAAACTAGTGCCACAAGATCAAAACCAACCAAGAACTGCCATACACCCAAACACCATAAACAAACAGTGAACTTGTCAAAGAATTCCATTTACATCATCCTCTGCCATATACAAACAACTCCTCCTTCCATTGCCAATTACCTCGCCCTCCTCTGCGAGCAACAAATTCCATTGCAATCAGCAAACAACATCCCACTTCAATTCCAAACCACCAGAACTCACCCTCATCGCGCACATACAGCAATTCAACTTCCCTCACCCCTCATGCAAACTAAAACTCCATCGTCCACGTCTGAACGCAACCTACAGCAATCTACAAACCAGCCATCAACCATTCACCAACAAGCACAAACTGAACGTACTGCACTCCTACGTAGCAATCCCACCTCCTCATTGCAACCTCATTCCATCAACCCATAAGTCAAGTAACTCCACTGCCTCCCGTCACCTAATCCGAACCCAAATCAAAGCATTCAATCACCGACCCAAATCCCTCACTACAATCGTTGATCCATGACACGCAACCCAACTCGAAGCTAAACAAAAATCGCCTGAATCAACGATCACCTCGCTGCCAATTTTACTTCGCGACTGTCCTTTTCTACTTCGCATCTTTGTTTTCTTTTTCCTTAAAACACGTCTTCTTTCAGAGAGAAGAAGATTGGGTATATGTTATTATTTTGGGTAATTTGGCTCGCTTGTGGGCTTGAGAATTTTTTATGATATTTAATTTTTTTTTTTGTTAAGTGGGTGTCGTAAATTCATTTTTATTTTAAAACAAAAACCAAACAAAAAAGGAATATATATATATATATATATATATATATATATATATATATATATATATATATATATATATATATATAAACTTTTATAGGTAACAGGAGACCGGAACAAAAGAAAAGACCGCTTGCTAAAAAATTAGCACTGATTTACTTGACAAATCTGCGCTAAATTTTTTTTTTCCGCTTTAAAATAAAATTGCAAATAATTCTGCATGCTCTAATATCATGCTCCTATCTCCTGTTTTTATATTCTTTGCATTGTTGGTTGTTTGAATTTTAAAAATCTAAAAATAAAAACAAATCTCATTCACAGTTACATTGTTAATACACGTTTAATTTCTGTTTTGCATTCCTTTCATCTTATTTTCTTTTCTAAGGGAAATAACCAATTTCACATAAAGTGGGGATTTCATCACCTATTCATTGGCCCACAAATTGCATTTTGTCTTAGAATTTGACTAATAATAACGGTTAGACGTTGGAGTTAAGGGTGTTGCGAGCTCATCTAGGGCTTAATCGTGTTTTGACAAGTTGCATTCTTTTAACAATTTATTTCTTTGTGTCTAGGCTGCGGTAGAGCAATAATCGTTTATAAATATTACGGTGATTCGTAAATATTATAGTGATCATTTCTCTAAAGGTACTTTAACATTCGATTGTATTGCTAGGGTGATTCGTGGTGCACTGATAACCCATGTCCATTACCTGGCTAAGAACTATTTTATTGGATTAAGTCAAAGCGTGATTATATAATTTTGGATTAAGAACTACTAAGGATAGAAAATTAGTAGATAAGTCCTTCTATTCATTTTGTTACATTAGTTCAGGCATATATAAAAAAACAAAAAAAATCCAAAAGTAGAAAAAAATCTAAAGTAAACAAAAAATCCAAAAGAAAAAAATACATTTTCCTAAACTTAATTTTTAAACCAAAATCCAAAAAAACAAAACAAATATCTTCCTTTGAAAAAAAAAAGAATCAAACAAAATTAAAAGAAATCCAAAAACAAGCACTTTACTTAATTTAGTTTTAAAAAAAAAACAAAAATCCAAAAGAAAAAAATTCTTCTCAAAAACAAAAACATTTTAAAAAAAGAAAAAAAAGTGAAAATCCAAAAATAAATTTCCTTTTGAAAATGATTTCTTTTTGGTAAATATTTTTCCTTTAAAAAAAACAAAAAAAAAAGAAATTTTCACTTCATTTCATTCTCTAAACTTTGTTTCATTCTCTTAACCTTAATTTTAACGTCTTTCTCTCCTTGATCTTTTCACTTGTGCATGAGCACCTGGAATTGTGGCACAATAAAGAATCGTTTAACCCGAAAAAACGATCCTCCAACGATGGCTAATGAAAATCCTCTCGGAACTCTTATGGATAGAATATTTCCTGATAGAGTTTCTAGTCCTTCTTGTATTACATTACCCGTCCCAATGGATAATCACTTTGAAATTCATTCAAATCATATTGTCACGCTCTCTAAATTTGGCAACTTTGAACACGATAATCGATACATCTTCTACAGAAAATTCGAACAAGTCTATGCAACCATTAAACTCCAACAATTATATGATGATGGAATCAAACTTTGGTTAATTCCGTTCGTCCTTATCGAGTATGCTAAAAACGATTGTATAGCATACCTTGAACTCGATCAGAACTTAGGAAGGGATCATTAAAGTTTTCTTAAAATAATTATACCCCTTGGAAAAACGACCCAAATCTGAAACGAAAATGTGAATTTTCATCAATTCAGGGGCGAACTTTTCAGAAAATACTTTGAAAAATTTAAAAAGCTTTTGATAAAATGTCCACACCATAATTTTAAAAAATGGACTCTTTACCAAATCTTATACGATGGACTTGAATATAGTTCACGAACCATGCTTGAATCGATATACCAAGGCAATTTTTACGCCAAACATCACGACGATGTTTGGCAATTCCTTGAAAACTTGGCCGAAAAATCATCCTAACGTGAATTTTCTAACGAAATATCCATTTATTCACGATCGAGCACACACTCGATAGGATCATCATTGGCATTGGAAGATAAAATCAATGCAATGATCGGTAAATTCAACAATATTTTCTCATCCAATCAAATGAACCAAGCTTCCCAACCCTTGCGTTATAAATGTATCGATCTGAATCACATCGCCGATCAGTGCCCTCATTCGGTAGAACAACTCAATGCTTTTAACAAGTTTAAGAATGACCCATTCTCTCCAACGTACACTTTCTGTTGGAGAAACCATCCTAACTTTGCATGGAACTATAATGACCCTAATTATAAGTAACATTATTTATGATACATAATTAGCTAAATAAAATAAAATAATATGACGATTAGGGGATTGAGATTTGTGATTAAAATATGTTGTAGTTGTGCCATGTAAACAATGAACTAAAGATGAGTTAAAATGAAATAGATAAGGGGTAAAATAGGAAAAAGAGTTTTCTTATACCCTAAACCCTTAGGAATTCATTTACACGTTCATTTCAAAATCAAAGACAAAGTAGAGGCTGACTACCATTAGTCAAGCTAGAGAAAAAGAAACCAATCAAAGGAAGAAAAGTAATCAGAATCAAATTCATTCAAATCTCAAACTCCTTAATCTCAAAGCTAACGTGAATAATGACTACATCTCTTGCTTTCTTAAGTGTTTTCGGTTTTAAGGTTAATCTGATTTATTTTGCAATGTTATGCCATGATTTTGAAGGATTAAATGTTTATATATTCTTGTTGATTTATGCTCATTTATATAAGTTTTATGATATGTTTCAATGTGAAAACCCTATGTAATGGCACCTAATGTCTTGTGGTTTTAGTTTGGATCAGAAATGATATTTTAGAGGTGGGTTTCGATTTTCATAATTTTCTGTATTAATGTGGATTTTATACTAATTTTCTAGTGATGAAAATGATTATTTGGGTTTGGAATAATTTACGACTAAATTATTATTGTTTTGGGTCTGAAATTATTATATGTTATAAAACATATTAAAATTGATTTTCTGAAACTTTTTAGAATTTTCCTAAGTGTTTTAATAGATATATAAACTTATTTAAGGTATGTGACTTAAATGTTTTATATTTATAAAAGGAGAAGGGGTAGTTTCTAAATTATTTAAATTGTTTAATTTTGAAATTTTGGCAGCTTTTTTATAAAAGAAAATTGGCAACCAATAATATTTTAACAAACAAGACAGATTAATTGAAAAGTATTTCTTTTTAAAGTTAAAATCAATTTTTACATGCTTTTAGCATGTTTTGCCACTTTCGGCACCTAGGTTTCGACCTATTAGTTCCGCCACCATCACCATCGAAACCAATGTGCATGACATCAAAGACTTGGTTCGCAGCGAACTGGATATAGACGGAAGATATTGGGTCGAAACCAGGAGTTTCGAAGGGGTCGAAGCGTTACTCTGCTTTCAAAGGGTATGCTTTCAACTTGATTGTCTTCTGATTGGGTCATATTAAATTAAAAAATGGTTTCGAAAGGGGTTGCGCTTTTGTTTTAAGTAAATGCTTTCGAATGTGGTCGAAAACCCTAGTTGTCGCTTTTCTACCTTTTGAAGCAAATGGTTTCGGAAGGTATACTTTATTTCAAAATTCAAGCCGCTTCTCTAATGCTTTTAAAGGGTTGGTTTCGACGCCATCACTTCATTACTTAAGAAATGCTTTCGAAAGAGTGCTTTCGACTTAAATGTTTTATGACCCTTTTTCTCTATTGAAGGTAGAACCCAAAGGTTTCGAAGGAGATAGTTTTAAATGGTTTCGAAAGGATGTTCCACATGTTTTACTTGAACCCAAATGCTTTCGAAAGGTTTGATGTTTTAATGCTTTTGAAAGATTTCAAAGAATGGTTTCGAATGGGTGGTTCCCAAATGGTTTCGAAAGGTTTGAAAGGAAAAGTTTTACAATGTTTTCAAATGGCAATATTTAAAGGTTTTAAAGATAGAATGTCTAAGGTTTTAAAGAATTCGAAGGAAAGGTTTTTCAATGGTTTCGAAGGATGAATATAAATGGTTTCAAAAAGAATGTTTTGACCTTTCGTCCTAGGTTATAAAGGATTTACTTAGTTTCAAAATGGATACTTTCAATGGATTCAAAAGGGGTACTTTCAAAGGTTTAAATGTTTTTATCAACAAAGATTTGAGTAAAGTATATATAACATGGCAAGATGATTTTGAGTAAAGCATAGAGTACATATTTTTCTTGTTTAAGTTTGATTTAAAGGTTTTAAATCAGTTTGATAAAAAAAGGTTTTAAGGAAAGTTTACGCTAAGTAAAATGAATCCGATATTTATATACCGGATGGGACTGGTATAGGGTCACACCCTATTCATTAGCTATTAGCCCCTAGCTAATTTAGTCCAAAATTCCAGTGTTTAGGGGTTTGTCATAGGTAAGACTAAAATAGTGTTACACACAGAAGGAAATATATATTTGTACAGAGATAGTTTATTAGTGAGTCCGCAAAACCATTAGGATCAGGTGACCCTAGGAGAAGATAAGTTAGGGACAAACGTCCAGAAGAGGAGTGTCTAACAGGTGTTAGATTATTTGTTTTTATTGTCTGGTAGGCCGAGTCAGCCAAAGGTTAGTAGTTAGCCAAACAAAAACTTTCAGACATATAGATCATTTGTTACATGACATGTAAGTTTACATGATATTGCTTTACAGTTGTTAACCAGTTTTGATTGCAGGATTATGATTTGTAAAAGATATGTTTTAAAAGATATTAGTGAGGGGAAACCCGTTCCGCTAAGCAGCATGGTCTTACTTAATATCAAATAACTTAGATGTATAGTATTATTCACACCAGACTTTATGTCCGACTTGAAGTTTATGTTTTTCCCCTTAAACTCTTGGGTGATCAAAGTTGATTTGAGTAGGCTGAGGGTTGAGGATTTATAGATTTTAGTAGGTTGGCGAATAAAGCTTCCAAAGACGAGCAGGTGGTTGATGTTAGCTATATTAGGAGTTGTAGTGTTTGTCTTATTCCACTTTGTTGTATTTAAGACAGTTATAGTACTTTGGCTATCCAAGGGGGCATCTTCAAATGTCGTTCTTGGCGTATTTTGTAATAATTATATTTGATCTGAACCTAGGAAACGATTGGGATTATGTAATGAAATATGAAACATATTTTGTAAAATGTAATCAGAAAAATTGTTCTTTAAAATCTGTGATTTTGTTTTATATTCATCTGTTTTTGATATTATGGATACCACTAACATTACTGTATTTGGTTACCAAAATTTAATATTATGGATGACTACAACATTTGTCGCACTTACCTTCGAGCCTCCAAATAGGGGATGTTGCAACTTGGCATCAGAGCATAGGTTTATGAAAAAAATTAAAACAAAAATGATTTTTGAAAACATAATCCTAAGGAATTAGAGATAAGATCGGGGTATGGGATAATTCTATAGTAACGTACTTGTATTTGCTATATATAAAAGTATATGCTATTTCCCTATTCTTCTATCTCTCTTAGCCTATTCTTCTGTATTTCATGAGGCTTGAATAAGATATTGACGCTAGAAGTGGAAGAGTGAATCTTGGGAAAGCACCACCACAAATGGAAATGTCAGACCAAATACTAGAAGGAACCAAGGTCAGGCACAAGCTATGAATATTGGTGCTGAGGTTCCACAAGTGGATATAGGAGCTATGTATCAATTTTTCGTGAATATGATGTAGGCGGGTGTTGCTTTTGGAGTAGTTTGGAGGAGGAGTTCAGGAAACTTCGGTGGTAAAAAAAACTATGTTACCTTGAGTAAAGACTATGTTAGGCTTGGAGTAAAGCCATTTATCGAAACTGAACATGCTATTGAGATGGAGAGCTGGTTGTTGCATTGTGAGGGAATCTTTGCTAACTTAGGGCTTAATGATGAGAAGAAGAGGATGCTTTCTTCAAGGCAGCTTTAGGGAACAGCTTTGTTCTAGTGGAATAGTGTGACGACTGGAATGAATGAAGAGACGATGACATGGGCTGAGTTTAGGAGAAGGTTCCAGGAGAGGTTCATGTCTGTGATGGCGCAGTCTTCTTTGCTCAAAAAGTTTACTGAGTTGGAGCAGGGGAAGATGTCGATGTTGGAATATTTTAGAAGGTTCAAGGAATTGGTAAGGTATTGATGCTACTGTTAATACTGTGATGAAGAGGAATGAGAAGTTCATCAGGGGGTTGAAGCCTGAGTTGGCCAGGGCTACATTACCTTATATTGGGGATCCTTGTGATGTTGTGGTGGAGATGGCTTTAAGACACAAGGAGATGCTTGCTTCTCCAGAGAAGAGTAAGGAAAATGAGATCTAGGTAGGGTAGAGTCAAAAAAGGAAATTCTTTCACAAGAAGGGTGCTCAGAAAAGTGGAGTCGGAAAGAAAGGGAAGTCAGATGTTGTTTGCTTAAATCAAATGACCGAGATGTATACTATTATTCACACCAAGCTTTATGTCTGACTTGAAGTTTATGTTTTCCCCTTAAACACTCATGTGCTCAAAATTGATTTGAATAGGCTGAAAGTTGAGGATTTATAGGTTTTAGTAGGTTGGAGAATAAAGCTTCCAAAGACGAGAAGGAGGCTGATGTTAGCTATATTTAGGAGTTATAGTTTTTGTTTTATTCCGCTGCGTTGTATTGAAGGCAGTTATGTCTAGATAGTACTCTGGTCATCCAAGGGGCCATCTTCATATGTCGCTCTTGGCGTATTTGTAGTAATTATATTTGATCTGAACCTGGGAAACGATTGGATTATGTAATGAAATATGAAACATGATTTGTGAAATGTAATCAAAAAAGTTGTTTTTTGAAATCTGTGATTTTGTTTCATATTCATGCGCTTCTGATATTATGGATACTATAAACATTACCGTATTTGGTCACCGGAAGTTAATATTATGTATGAATGCAGTATTTGTAGCGCTTAGCTTGGGGTCTCTAGATAGGGGATGTTACAGAACCCAAAATAATTCTAACAAGAATTTGGTTCATCCCAATTTTCAAGCATTTTCGAACAATGCTTCGAATCCTCCCTTTCAGTCCAACCACTTTCAACAAAATTTTGTGCCTCCATCTCAAATCAACCACAAAAATCTTTTTCTCCCCAAGATGATAAATGATTGACTTCACTTGAGAAAAGTCTTGAAACTTTGGCTAAAGCGACCACGCGAAACCTCCAATGAAATAGCAATTTGCAAAATTTGTTTACCTCGTACATGAAGAATACGAGTTAATCAATTGCTAAAATTTAAATGGAAATGAGTCAATTAGCCACTTGTATGAGTGAACATGAACGAGGCATATTTCCTGGTCGGCCAATTCCGAACCCTAGGAATCAAAACACAAACTTGAATTAAGTTCATGCTAACCAAGATAGCAATGTGAACCAAATGAATGCTGTCACGACTTTATGTTCCGGTAAGCTAATTGATAACCAAGTTGTCAATCCAAACGTACCGAAAGCTCCTCTTAACACTTCGAAAATGACAAGTGATTCTGAAAGAAACATGGAGTCAAATATCAAATCAAATTCCAATCCAAATTCTTCTTCTACTCAAGTAGACTGGCCTACTGAGTATCGAATTCCATTTCCACATCGACTTCGACCTAAGAAACATTCTGATCAAATAGGAAAGATGTTGGAAATTTTCAAACAAGTCAAAGTGAACATCCCTCTTCTTGAAATTGTTCAACAAGTTCCAATTTATGCTAAATTCTTGAAAGACTTGTGTACACAAAAATGATACACTCATGTACCGAAGAAATTTTTCTTAGCTGGCAGTCTTAGCAAAGTTTTGCCTTAATCAATTCCCATAAAATACAAAGATCCTGGATGTCCAATGATCTTGTGCACGATAGTGGATAGGACGATTAATAAGTGCTTACTTGTCTTGGTTGCGAGTGTCAATTTGATTCCTTATTTAGTTTACAATAACTTGGCTTGGTTGAACTAAAACCGATGAAAGTAACTCTTCAATTTGTCGATCATTCGATAATGAAATCCATGGGAAAAATTGAGGATGTACTCATCAAATCGATCAATTCATATTCCTCATCGATTTCATTGTCCTTGAAACACAACCTGTGAACAATCCGATGAGTCAAATTCCATTGATTTTAGGACGACCTTTCTTAGCCACTTCAAATGCCCTAATCAATTGTCGAAATGGTTCAATGAAAATTTCTTTTGGTAATAGACTTTAGATCTTAACATGTTCAATCTCGAAAATCAATCAAATGAACCAATTGACCAAACGTTGGAAGTTAGCTTCATTGAAGAAAAATTTAACAGTGAAACAGTTGATCTTAACCACGAAAACAAGACTGAATACGGATAACTGTTTCAAGACGAGCCTAACAAGATTGAAAATGCGCTTCAGTTTGAACCCCTCATGGTTGAGTCAGAAATTCAATCAAATTATTTGATTAAGCAACCTCCTAGATTGAAACACAAACCTCTTCCTGATCACCTTAGGTATGCTTACTTAGGTGACAATGAAACATTTCCTATCATAGTCTTTTTAAATCTTTCTCTTGATCAAAAAGTTTCCTTCTTTCAATTATATCGAAAAATAATGAGGCAATTGGATGGTCGGTTATCGATATAAAGGGAATTATTCCCACTCTTACTCAACATCGTATCCACTTAGTTGACAAAGCCAAGCCTATTCGTAACATGCAATGAAGGCTTAACCTAAAAATGATGGATGCGGTTTGTGACGAAATTCTTAAACTCCTCGATAACGGATCCATATACCCCATATCTCAAAATTTGTGGGTTAGCCTAATTCATGTCGTGCCTAAAAAGTTCAAACTTACCGTTATCACGAATGAGGCTAACGAACTCATTCCAACTCGTACTCAAATGGGTTGGCATGTTTGCAATGATTATCGAAAATTAAATGCTGCAACATGTAAAGATCACTTCCCTCTTCCTTTTGCCGACCAAATGCTTGAACGATTAGCTGCCCATGAATTATATTGCTTTCTTGATGGTTATTCCGGTTATAACCAAATTCCAATCGCTCCCGAAGATCAAGAGAAACTGATTTCACATGTTCCTTGGGCACCTTTGCTTATCGATGTATGTCATTTGGCCTTTGCAATGCTCCTGCTACTTTCCAAAGATGCACGGTCAGCATCTTTTCTGACATGATCGAACACCTTTTCGAATTATTTATGGATGATTTTTCCACCTTTGGAAATTCTTTTTCCGAGCGCTTACTCCATCTCGAGATGGTTCTGAATCGGTGCAAGGACAAACACTTAACGTTAAATTGGAAAAAATGCAGTTTTATGGTCAAACATGGCATTGTCCTTGGGCATGTAATCTCAAACAAAGGCATGAAGTAGATAAAGTGAAAGTTGATGTAATTGCAACTACCCATTCCCAAACATATTAAGGACGTTTCTTTTTTCTAGGACATGATGGTTTTTATCGACGCTTTGTGAATGACTTTAGTAAAATTGCTCGACATCTGACGACTCTTCTTGGAAAAGACGATCCATTTGACTAATTTTGACTATATTTTTACTTTCGAATGTCTCAAAAATGAACTCATTTTCGCTCTCATTGTTTGTTCTCCCAATTGGGATCTTTCTTTCGAAATAATGCGTGACGCTTCTAACTTCGCGATTGGCGTTGTCTTAGGACGATGCATCAAAAAAATTCTTCATATCATTTACTATGTTAGTATGACTTCAAACGATGCTCAACTCAAGTACACGACCACTTAAAAAGTGCTTCTGGTGCTAGTCTTTGCGCTCCAAAAGTTTCGACCTTACTTGATTGGCTCACACATTATGGTTTACGTTGACCACTCTGCTCTTGGGTAACTTTTCACTAAAAATGATGCTAAGTCTCGTTTGATCCATCGGATCATATTACTCTAAGAATTTGACCTCACGATCAAAGAAAAAGAGGATTCGATAAAATCATTGTGGATTACTAGTCATGTCCATCTTCTTTACCGATCAACAAGAACTTTCCTGATGAAAAAATCCTTTCCATTTCCATTTATTCATGGTATGTCGATGTAGCAAACTATTTAGTCACTAAGGAAATTCCTACATTTTGATCGAAACAGGATAAATATAAATTTCTTTCCTAAGTCACGTACTTCTATTGGGATGATCCATACTTGTTTAAGTATTGTTTCGACTAAATCTTTCGAGGTTGCGTCCTAGGTTGTGAAATTAAGAGTGTTCTTTTGGTTTGTCATGACTAAGTTTGTGGTGGTCATTTCGATCCTAAGGAAACTGCGAAAAAGGTGCTTTAATATGGTTTTTACTAGCCTACGTTTTTCAAAGATGCATTTGAGTTATGTAAAACTTGCGATTGCTGCCAAATGTTAGGAAAAATCTCTTGACGAAACATGATGCCTTCGAACCCCGTTCTTATAATCTAAATCTTGACATTTGGGGTATTGACTTTACCGGACCATTTCCCAACTCTTTCGAAAACCTGTACATTTTTCTTGTTGTTGATTATGTCTCTAAATGGGTTGAAGCCATTCCATTTAAAACAAATGACCACAAATTTGTTGTGAAATTCATAAAAGAAAACATCTTTTCGTGGTTTGTAACAACTCGCACAAAAATAAGCGATAATGGAAACCAATTCTGTAATCGATCATTGAAACTCTAATGAAGAAATATTCAATAACCCACAAGTTATCCACTCATTATCATCCTCAAACTTGTGGCCAATTTGAAGTTTCAAATCACCAAATCAAGTAACTTTTGGAGAAAACTATGAATAAAAATCGAAAAGATTGGTCACAAAAATTTACATATGCACTTTGTGCTTATAGAACTGTGTATAAAACTAATCTAGGGTTGTCTCCTTTTAGGTTAATATATGGTAAAGCATGCAATTTACCTGTCAAACTTGAACATAAAGCATTGTGGGTAATTAAGAATATAAGCTTTGATCTTGAAAAAGCTGGCAAAAACAGAAAATTACAACTCAACGAATTAGAGGAGCTTAGAAATGACGCATATGAAAATGAGAGAATTTACAAAGAAAAAACAAAAAAAATTCATGACAAATCAATCCTAAGGAAAACATTTTCGCCAAATCAAAAATTTCTTTTGTATGACTCTCGACTTCATTTGTTCCCTAGAAAATTAAAATCAAGATGGATAGAACCATACACGGTGCGTACTATTTTTCCATACGGTGCCATAGAAATAGAAAACCCTAGAGATGGATCGATTTTTAAAGTTAATGGTCATCGTTTAAAACCTTACTTGGAGTTAGCGAGTGATCGAGAGGAGGAGCTCATAATTCTTTATGGGCCACATTACTTCTAGTAAGAAATTTTAACCCTCTCTTGTAAATAATACATTATTTTCTCCGCTGCACTTATTATATCATGCATTGATAGCAGAAACACGGTAAAAATCAAGTGTCGGGGGTGTCTCGTGTTTATTTTCATTTTTCATGGTTTATTTTTTGACATTTTCATTTCAAAAAATGAAAAAACTAAAACAAACTTTTTAGCATATTGATTTACCTTTGAAATACGATAAAATAAGTACATGTTTTTTTATTAAATTGAAATTTTTGAAAATTTACTTGTCTTAAGAAAAATAAAAATAAAAGTTTGATTACAAGTAATTACGGTGTAACTAGTATATAATAAGCTTCATAGGTGATAATTATGAACTTTATCCTAATTGTAATGTTTGTTTAAAAGAGTGGTTGATTTAAAGTAAAGGCCATAACATTTTTGATCTTCTAAGTTAAGTGGTGCTAAGATGATTTTGCATAGCTCTCTCTTTTCAAAAAATAAATAAATAAATAAATATATATATATACACACACACACACATTTCATAAAATAAGAAATGCCTAGAGTTATGTGTTTAGACGCAAGTGTGTATACTCGCCATGCTTTGTACCCTTCTCACGTAAGCCCAAAACGCGGTGCATGATCGATATATTTAACCTCAGTTTATCAGAGTTAGGTGTATGTAAATAAAATTAAAATAATAATACTAAACACCTAGAGTCATGTGTTCATATGCAAGTATGTACACTCTTCATGCTCTATACTCTTCTCACGTAAGCCCGAAGGGCAGTGCATAATCGGTATATCTGGCCTCAGTATACCTGAGTTTGGTGTGTAAATAATAATGTTAATATTTTTCATAACTAAGAGAGCAAGCAATTGAAACACAAGCACCATCTTCACTTATTTGGTTTGACTTGTTATTTGAAAGAAATAAAAATACAATTTTGTAAAACTTTGATAATCAACTAAAGGATTTATTTCATGCATTATGTTATCAACCGAAACAACTAGCCAAACTAGAGTCTAATTGTGATGATAACTTAATTTTTGTTGGAAGTTTTGAGGAGTAAAAAGACTAAAATTTCTTGACAAAAAATAAAACTTATATTTAACTTAATCCTATCAATTTAAAAGTAAAGTCTTCATTTGTAAATATTTTTCAAAAACTTGCATCATGTAGTCGCAATAAAATTTGCATATCACATTTGGATTTTGTGGGTAGTATTTGCTAAAAAACCCACGAGACAACACTCGTCTTACTAGAGATACCTAGAGTTTTAACGGCTTATTATATATGCCCAATGCAATTGTTTTTCTTACGAAATGGATTTATCCTAGTTTTAGTTTATTTGAGGGCGAATAAAAAGATAAGTGTGAGGGTATTTGATGTGCACGTAAAAATTTATATTTTTACTCCCATATTTAATCTTCTTTTATTAAAATAAGTAAGCATATTAGGGTATTTACATTTTTAAATCAAAGTCTAAATTGTCTTCAAATCATCATTCATTCGTCTTCATCTAGGGATAAAATGGTAATTTTGTGTATGAACTAATTTTGAGAAAATTTATTTGCACATTTTCATTTTTATTTGTTGAAAATTGAGTGCAAACTGAATGAAGCTTCATGCATATATGCATGCACAAGTTTTCAAGGCCAAAAGAATATTGAAAAGAAAAGATATAAAGCAACATGGAGGAGCACACATGCCCACTCCTTAATGGACCATGATTAAAAGCACATGCATATGTTAATGGGGATTAATTAATTCCCTAATAATTACTTGGAGGCTACACAATCTCAAGGGCATTTTTGATAGCCCCCTAAAAATGGAATTATGGTTTTGAGCATGTATAAATATCCTTATGTTTTACGTAATGTGCTCTTCTTCTTTTTATGCATATTGTGCCACAAAATCAATGATAAATAAAATGCCTTTTTAATGGCTTCTTAGCATTCTTCTTATTTGCTTTTGTTTACATGCTCTTTCCCTTATGCTATTTTGTTTCATACTCTTTTATGTTAGTTTATGTCTCTTTTATTTTATGTTAATAGTATAGATTTAATTCATGCAATTAGTTTAAATTTATTTTAGGCAAGTAGTTAGTTCTCTTTTCTTTTGGTTAGCTCTCATTTTCCTTGCTTTTTTATGCTTAAATCATAATGTGTTGATATGAATTCAAATATGAGAAGCCAAACCTCTTCATTTTAGGGATAATGAAGCTCTTGTAAATCATACATAATCGACATAACATAATTGCATTTATGATCTCTCTTTTGTGCCTAATGGAAATTATGAATTATAATAGTTTATGTTTCTTTTTTATAGTGAATTTGATAGTTTATGTCGACATCTCAAATAGACTATGCTTAATCCAATATAAACATAAAATATTTGATCGTTTTCCTTAGTGTTTTTGATGATGAAAGTCAATCTAGAATCAAAATTTGATGATCTATGTTACTAGTTCATAGTTAATAGATTATGCTTAAAAGAGATTTTATTTTTAATTTCATGTTATTTTTGTGAGAATTGACAAGTGAGTTTGAATGGTGTGTTAAAGTTTGATGGTTTATGTGGTTCTAATTAATAGAACAAATAACCATACTTATAACAAACACATCAATCATTTCTACTTAAAATTTAAATGAGAGAGTATAGATGAATTCTGTGTTGATTTATATGAATGATTTGAAGTAGATTTGCCTCTAAATGGCCCTTTAATCTCATAGTTTTATTCACTTTTGCGCTAGTTTGTTTTCTATAATTTTCTTAGTTTAAAACAATTTCAAAACCTTAGGCTAATTTGATTAAGTAATATTAGAATTTAATTTCTTTCCCTATGGATCGGTCATACTCACATACGTACTATGATTGTATGTCGTGCACTTGCGGTTTTATAATGATATATTTTCGATAATTTTCTAATCGATAGAAATTCCATCGATCAACAATAGTTCCAATTGCATCATTTGTAATATATTAGCTTTCCAAAATTCATAACTCGTTAACCATACATCTTCCATCTTTCATGTTTCCAACTGCTTCAACATGTTCCTAGTTTGTCAAAAATTATGCAAATGATGAAACAACACAATGAAAGTCACCTCTAAAATATGAAAATTGTATTAAAACCAAGGTTTGATAAAGACGGTTAGTATAAGATTTTGCAAAACATAAGTTTAGGTTGTGTAACAAAATATAAAACATTTAAATACCTAAAGCTTTAAAAAGCACGTATTCATAATAAAAGTTCAAATAAAATTTCAAATTTGCCTACTATAGCTAGATCAATAGTGCTATTTTCCTTCAAAATACTGTAAAAAAATTATTATTTTGATGTTCTTTTACTTCATGTGTAGTGTTTTTTGCCCATTTTTTCTTATATGATTATATGAGTTAGAACTGGAAAAGGATAAACGTCACGTCTGAATGACTATTCAAGGCCACATTTATAAAATCGATAACATTTTGAAAGACAAATGAGCATAAATATATTCATAATCTTGCAAACTGAAAATTCAACCAGAAATTGGAACAAAAAAATAAATTCAACATCAAACTAATTGAAAAGATAAATAATAATAAAAAGTCCTAACTGTAATCAAGCTTTATCAAACCAGCAAGTCATGTTTTTTTCTTTGTGGTCTTCAGACTATTTTTCCATGGAAACAATAAAACTGAAAGCAACTGGTAGGCAAACGATCGCGATGAAATATGAATAAAATCGTAAATAATTCTAGATGAATACAAAGTGAAAACCTATTGATGAATTCAATCAAATTCTAGTTAGGTTAGAAAATTTAAAAGATTGACTAAAAATACTTTAGAAAGAATTTTTAATTTTTTCTAGATTGGGAATAGAATTATTTTGAATCGTAACATACAAAAGAAACTGGAAAAGGTGAAGAGTTAATACTGTGAGAAAATGAAACTGCAGTCAAAGAATTAGAAGATGGTAAATGTTTGAGATGTAAATAAATAGTGAAATAATAAATGTATGGTTATTGTACATGAGAATAGGAATATAATAGTAAGTCTAAACTTTTATATAACTATATAACATAACATAATAGCTATATAGAAAGTTCAAGAAATAGTGATCTCGTTATGTATTCTATATGCATTAATGGTATCATCAATGCTTGGGACGTACAAAAATAAAATTATAAATAAGTTTATATTGTGTAACAAGATCCAACAATTTTCCTTCAAAATAAATGAAATAAACAAAATGCAATTCATACCAAACAAAAAAATTCAATTTCAATTCAAATATTACACAAAACTTGAGAATAAAATAAAATTTTAACTTTACTTGCAAAGTTATTTTTGTAATCATCGAGAGATTTTTGTGGTATACACATATTAAAAAAATCGTTAACTTTCTGCAAGACAAATAATGAGAATTATATTCACAATAATCTTACAAACTAAAAACATAACCTCAATTAGAAATTAGAAATTAGAAATAGAAAAAACATACAAATTCAACATCAAATTAAATGAAAAGGCAAATGATAATAAATAAATCTAACTTTTTAATTAAGTCGACCTAACAAGTAAGCTAATTTTTTTTGGAGGTTTTCAGATTAATTTTCAATAAAAAACAATGACATTGAAAGCAAATGGTAAAAAAATTGCTGAATAAAATCATAATTAATTCTGGATAAATGCGAAGTGAACAACTATTGATAAATTCAATCAAATTCTAGTTAGATTAAAACATTTAAAAAGTTTGACTAAAAGTTGTTTGGATAGAATTTTATTTTTTGTTAGATTGGGAAATCATTTTTGAATCATAGTATATATATGAAACTATAGAAGAGAAAGAGCTGGTATTATGAGAAAATGGAACGGTAGCGAAAGGATTAGAAGATGATAAATGTTTGAGATGTAAATAAATAATGAAATATAAATGCATGATTACTGTACATGGAAATAAGAATACAAATAGTTAAAAACTAAACATTTATATAATAGTTATATAACATCATAGAATAAATATATGGATAGTTCGAGCGTTAATGATATCAATATGTATTCTATATGCATCAATGGAATCATTAATACTTAGGTTTATAAAAATAGAATTATAAATATGTTTAGATGGCATAACATGGTATGATAAATTCAAATAAAAAAAGATTCATAAAAAACTTGTTACGAATTAAACTTTT
The DNA here is from genome assembly GCA_030765085.1 of Allium cepa. Lineage (NCBI taxonomy): Eukaryota > Viridiplantae > Streptophyta > Magnoliopsida > Asparagales > Amaryllidaceae > Allium > Allium cepa. The sequence continues at coordinate 573,947,970 of CM060931.1, forward strand.
AAATTTTTTTAATAGTTTTCTAATGTAGCTAGATCAAAAGTGTTGCATTTTCTTCAAAATACTACAGGAAAATTTATTATTTTGCGACAAGCACTATGGTCCAAATGGTTAAGTGATTCTGCTTTGGTGCGAGAGGTCACAAGTTTGAAACTTGCGTAGCGTGATTCGACCGTTCATTGACATATGATATGTTGTCCCAGTGACATGCTGAATATAAAGTACCATTTCATATTTTGCTATTCTTTCACTTCATATATGATTTTTTTTCTACCCAAATTATTTTTCATATAATTACATAGGCTAGAATTGGAAAAGAATGAACATTACCTCTAATAGATTAATCAAAACTGGAGTTGATATCTATATGGCAAGAACCAATTATTCCCTACAGAATAAATAAATTAAGCAAAATGAAAAATCATACCAAACAAAAAAAATGAAAGTCTATTATTATACAAAACTTGAGAATAGAATTAAGTTTTTAAATTTACCTATAACAAATTTTACTAATCAATAAGAGATTTCGAAGTGTCCACATATTTAAAAAATCTTTAACTTTCTGCAAGACAAATGAAAAGAACTATATTCATAATATTACAAACTAAAAGAACCTCATATTCAAAAGTAAAAATTATAATAAAACCAACAAATTCAACATCAAATCAAATTAAATAAAAAGACAAATAATATGAAAATTCCAAACTTTTAATCAAGCTCGACCGACCAGTAAGCTAATTTTTTTTTGGAGGTATTCACTTTATTTTTCCATAAAAAAAATAAAATTGAAAACAATTGGTAGGAAAACAAACACTACAAAATATGAATAAATTCATATAAAATTCAAGATGAATACGAAGTGAAAAACTATTGACAAATTCAATCAACGAAATAGGTATTTAGAAAGTTCAGGTATTAGTGATGTCATTATGTATCCTATAGGCACCGATGGTATCATTAATTCTTAGGGAGTATAAAAATATAATTATAAATATCTATAGACAGTGTAACACAGTATAAAACATTTAAAAAAGGTTTATAAAACAATTATCTAGAATTAAAATTCAAACAAATATTTATTATTTTAATATCTTTCACTTCATACATAATGTTTTCTATTAAAATTTAATTTCATATATAATTAGGTAGGCAAGAATTGGAAAAGGATGAACATTGCCTCTAATAGATTAGTCAAAATGGTATGTAGTAAGAACCAATTATTCCCTACAAATAAATAAAGCAATATGCAAAATAATAATAAAAAAATCAAATGAAAGTCAATTATTATACAAACTTGAGAACAAAATAAAGTTTTAAACTGTACCTATAACAGATTTTACTAATCGATATGAAATTTTTTGTTGTAAACATATTTGTAAACTCAGTGACAAATTAAGAGAACTATATTCATAGTCTTACAAACTAAAAATACAACGTTAAATTAGAAATTAGAACAAAACCTACAAATTCAACATAAAATTAAATGAAAAGACAGATAATAAATTTTTTTAACCTTTTAATCCAACTCAACAGAGCCGTTAGGCAAAGGTTTTTGGAGATCTTTGGATTATTTTTCCATAAAAGCAATAACATTGAAAGTAATTGGTAGGAAAACAATCGCTGCAAAATATGAATAAATTCATAAAAAGACAAGATGTATATGAAGCAAAAGACTATTGATGAATTCAATAAAATTCTAGTTATATTTAAAAAAAAATACATTGGCTAAAAATTGTTTGAAAAGAATTTTTATTTTGATTTAGATTGGGAATAGAATTGTTTTTGAATGATAGCACACATATGAAACTGGAAAAAGGAAGAGATGGCGATATGGGAAAATGAAATGGAAGTGATAAAAATTGCAACAACCCATACCTCAATGGGCCAAAATTTTGACAAAAAACCAAAGCATGAATCGTTGAATTTGGTACCTGCAATAAATATAACCGTATCAAAGATCGATTAAAGTAAACTCACAGCGAAATAATTAGGATACAAATATTGACAGTGGCTACTACCTCGGAATTTATAGAATTGCTAGGACATCAATCGCCTTGTCAATACCGAGCATGAGAGAGAGAAGACTACACCATCAACCGATCATATTCAGCTCTATTGACATGTCCCTCTAATCTATCATGTGGGTCGTAATGAGAAGGGGAGTCGGAGAAACGTTCTGGTGATAGAAAAAATCTATACACTATCCATATCATAAAGTTATACCGATGGATTTTCATTTAATTGTTATGTCTATTATTTATGGTAAACCCAATTTGTTTACCACGCGCATACGATAGGTTATCTACCCAAAATCTACCAAATCTTTTCCAAATGTATGACTTATGCTATTTAGCCACTTAATACTTCCTAAAGTGAAGCGGACCCCCTAGCATAATCAACATTGGTTTGTTAGTCCTAGCTACTAGGACCTTCAACCTACATACATGGCTTTTTAATATATAATTGTCATTCTACTAACGAATCTATCGCCCCTAAAGTCTAGATCTGTGAGAGAAAGTACCGAAGCCACTTAATACCTTTATAACAAGGACTAGGTAGACTTCTAACCATTTAATACTTCGAGAGATGCAGATCCTCAAACCACAACTTAATACCCTCAAAAACCCCAAAGCAGACCCCCATCATTTAATATCTATCCTCCGACGGAGTCCCCAAAGATACAATCTTGCTAATATTGCTTGGATCTTGCTTAGTTACTTAATACTTTAGTTATAGGCAGAGGCGAACCCTGTAACAGTCACTTAAGACCTAAAATCCAAAGCGAACTATTCCCAAGATATCCTTTACCGCTCTTAACAGCATATACTGACCATTTAATACTTTTTTAATTAAGGAAAGAGGTAGGCCCTCAAACAACCACTTAATACCTCAAATCCTTCCAACGGGTCCTTCATTTATTTTCATGGGTCCACCATTTAATACTTCAAGAGAGACAGATCCTCAAACAACCACTTAATACCTTCAAAACTCCCGAAGCATATCCTTCGCATTATGTCCTATACTCACAATGACATCTCATATTAGTCCGACTATTTGTAGAAACTAATAGCCAGATTAGCTGAGCCGATTTACTCTATAGAGTTTAGGACTAACCTCGTGTTATCGCCAAGTACTTATCATAGGAGATATCCCTATGACTTAGCAATATTTACCACACTCTCATACACACACACACACACACATCTCGTTGTGTCAATTGATTAGGCTATATAAGAATTTCTTCTTATTTTTCCTTAACAATCGTTTATTTGGATTCTATAGTTGGAAATATCTCGCATCAGTAATAAGTGTGCACAACTGCTGGTAGCCTCTGAGTGAAGGGCAGACTTTTGTAACGCAACTCTACTGATCTCGCATTTCCAACCCACTAAGTCCAATTAATTAACCTAAGCTTATTGTAATTTTATTTTTAAGCCATATTATCCTAGGCTTATTTTTCTTAAATTTATTTATTATTCCAATTTGAACGTTGGACTTAGCTTACTAATCCCCTTTGGTTATTTAAGGCTATATGTCTACCTTAAATATTCCATTGCTAACCAATTCCATTTTTAATTACATATCCATAAATGTCAACCTATCAAGATAAATGAGTATCATCCTAAGGGCATATCCTAGGACATGTTTATGTTTACTAATATCCAATTAGTAACCTTTTTAGCTATTGCATAGTTTTTAATTCAACTTCTTTATTTATTAGTCCCACTAATCCATTTACCCTATCAAATTATACCAACTCCCATATTTATTTTTCATTTATTTGAGTTACAAACTTTTAAATTTCTTTCCTATTGATTAGTTATCCTAAACATGAATACTACATGTAAGCATCGTTATTAGTTAAGTTTTATTTTAATTATTACATGCGCAGTAAACTATGTACAAAAATCTACTTTTATCAAATATATTCTACTTATACATCTTCAGTAAAATAGTTTTTTCCATGTTCAATTGTTAGAATCATATCTAAAAATATTATCTGCTATAACTTCTAAAAATTAGTCCAAAGCAAAAGATTTAACTTCAAAATATAAAAGATTACGTAGTTTGAAAGTACAAGGAATAATATTTCTTTTTATTATTTAAATAGACAATGTAAACTTTTTATTTACCTTTATTCCTTATTAAATCAAACACTGTATTTTTATAAAGGTAAAGAACTCAAGCTAATTTATAAATATTAAATGGATCTAAATTCCAATATTTAAACATAGAAAAGTATACATTCAAACAAGATTAGGGTAATAATCAAATTCATAACATTATTATATAACCTATTTCAGATCTAGAATAAATTTCATTCAAATCAACATTATAAATTCACACTTTTGGGACCGATTTCTAGATTAGATTGTAAACAATTCTAAATCAATTCACAAACAAGAATATGTAGGCGATATTTATTATATTCAGATAATATTCAATTCTTGTCTACAACTCGTATACAATTATCCGGCTAGGCACAATAATCAAAACACCAACGAGATAAGTTTCATATTATAACAATCTATGAAATTCTCAACTTACCTTTAAAATGTGTTCCAAATCTCCAGATGTGAAGTATAACTTTTCATTCAACCCCGTCTTCTTTTTAGTCCATGAAATATGTATAAAAAGGGGAATATATATACTTTAGGATATCGGATTTGAGAAGAGATTTGGATTGGAAGGGAGCAAAAAATTATAAATATGAAAATACGAATATAGGTTTACCTATAATACACATATTGTAGGTTGATTTTCTTCCTTTTCTTTCTAATTTCTATTCTTCTCCAATTGTATAGGTATATTAAAAAAAATTATAATTTTAAAAAGTAGTGGAGAAGGGAAATGGCAAAGCTTCGCTGCTTTTTCTAGAAAAAATATGAGAAGAAAGGAGAGGGATAGGCTTGAATTTATAGGTACTATAATCAACCACAACTGTATGATTAAATATATTAAATTCGGGCCATTTTGGCTTAGGAAACCCGAGCCACTACACGCCTAACAATCGATAGCCTATGGGCCATCGGTCGACCACCAGTGGTTGACTGGCCCCAATAACGAGTTGGCCTATGGGCTTGAGTGATTAATTATAAACAATAATTAGTTATATCGAATTATTTTCATTTCGAATTCATTTTTCATCCATAACTTCTTCGCTTGGACACTAACTGCAAAACCCCAAATATAACAGTTGCTCATAATTTCACCACGTATGAAATAGTGCATTTTTCATGGTCAAATTACATTATTTGCACAAATTACATTTTTGGCAACTGACTAACTTTAATAATTAACTAACGTAAAATTTGCGGGTATTACAGAAATAGAAGCTAATAAACGTCCAAAATGTATGTTGGTATTTCTTTTAAGATGTATACTGAGAATATAGTTTATAGAATATTAGCGAGTTCATTGGTATTTCCTTTAATAAATAATAGAATAAGGAAAATTAGTGAAAATGATGAAACAATTAAATCATTAAGACACATGGCAACTCATGAGAATTTTAAGAAAAGCGAAAACGAAGAGGCATGCAGATCTATATTCAGCTTTCATATAATATAATAGATATCTAACTTTCATAAAAAGTTTATGTATATATATATTATAAAATATACATACAAATATTTATTAAAATTATATATATGTCTTAAAAACAAGAAAAAATAATTTTTTAATGATTTTTGTATTGAAATCTTTGTTAAAAATCAAATTTTGAAAACCGCAAAGCTTCATAAAAATTTGTTTCCTTAAACATTATTTTGGCTGAATACACACACATTAAAACACATATATTGTTAGGATTGGACCATTCCGCATGTGTATTATGGGCCTATGCGGTCTAAATTTATTTAGAACTTTTAAAAACTTTCTTTTGAATAAAGTCTTCATTTTATTATAATTGTCTAAAATTAGTTTCATTTAATTTTAAATTATTTGCATGGATAAGCGCATAAAATGCATCAATGTGTAAAAGTCCAAGTGCAACATATGAGAAGTGAACATAGCTAATGTGAATGTTGTTTAGGCATTCGGCTTTACACGGAAACAGACACATTTTTCTGTTATATATGCCTTGGTCGTCCAAAAAAAGGAAAAAATTTGATTATATATATGTGTGTATGTGTGTGTGTTTGTGGGTGTGTCTATATACGTACATATGTAAATATCTTGTACAGTGGTTTACATTGAAATAGACTTTATTTATATTACATGAATACAATATCTAGTTAAAGTAGTTCAAAAGTTTACCACTATATTTTACATAAAACCCGTTTAAAAACTTTAACTCAAATACACATATACACAAACATAAATATTATTACATACACACACAAAATATAATCAAAACAAAATTTGAAATAAAATAAAAAAATTACCCATATAGTTTGTGAAATGGAATCTTTGCCTTTTAAACAAACATCTAGCACTAGTCTAAATATAATTGTAAAACAAGAAATAAATCACTAAATTAAAGTTTTCCATATTTGTTTTAATTAGCAAAATTTAAATTAGAATAATTTAAACATAAGAAAATTGAGTCATCATATTATGATGTCAATTATAATTCATTAACAAAATTGTTTAAAAGTTTTATTCATATAACAATTTATATGTAAATAATAAAATCTAAATCTTGTAACATGAAAAGTGATTTATTAACAAGACCATTCCAATTTTTTTGTTTTTTTCTACTTTCCTTTAGACAATAATAAAAACAAACCATATTGGCATATACAAATTCGTGATAAGATGGTCTAGAAGATAAATAAACATACATAGTAGAGATGAATAAAATCATTATTGTTCATAACAAACAAATAACATAAAGCATAGCATAGGTTTTTAATAGAATCTACATGATAAAAGTATACGGTTGGTTCGAAAATGGGGAACTGAGATATTCAAGTCATAATCCAAATTCAGGGGTATGAATAAAAGGGAGAGATAGATAATAAGATGGATGTAAACAAAATAAAATTATATTAGAAAATTATAGAATTATTATAGGATGAAGCCAGTAGAATCACTTTGAATGGTAGAATTGATCCTAGATCCAGTAGATCAATCCCTAGATCTGTAGTAATAAGGAGATAACAACCTAGTTCTATTTAATTTTTGACTAATTTTTGGAATTTTGAAGCTCTAACCAACATTATAATTCGAGCCCTGATGTTTCTGTATGGAGAGAGAAGACAATAACATAACAATATCTATTTAAAGGAGGAAATAAATGTGTAATAAACATATGGTCTTTTTCTCTCCTTTAATTAAGATTGCCCTTTCATTTCAAATTCAAAATCCACTCCTCTTCTCAATATCATGGCTAGCCATCATGTGTGGGCTTTAGGTATAAAAAAGTTTCAAAATTCAATTAGTATTAACACTATTTAAATCCAATTTAAATTTCTAATTGATATCCTATACCGATATGGCGTTTATTAGTTTTAAATGAACACATTATTAAATACTAATGGAAATCAAACAAATCAAATAAGAAATATTTTAACAATTAATATTTCACAAATATTAATTTAATTTAACTAAGGCCCATTTTAGTATTTATTCTATTTAAATCGAATTTAAACATTCTGCCAATAACGCGTATCGATAAGTGCGTTTATAACTTTTATGTACGCACTTCACTAAATACTAATGACATCTAATAAATTAAATAAAATTTTATAATTTTTATTGCATAACTATTAATTAATTTTCATCAATTAAAAATTTATTAAATCTGTGGTTTATTCGGAATATTCATCATTTCGGTTGTATGACTAAAATGTGTAAATTCCGTCAGCGATTAATATTGAACAATTCAAGTATTAGCGTTCACACATCACCTTAGCTAGTTATGTGATATTTTGGCTGGATTTAGCGCTTACGCATCCTTTAGTAAAATTCAATTTTACTTATTATAAGCGTTACCCATTAGCGGTAATTATTTACACTAATTCTCTTCGTCAAAACTATATCATTTTGGACTTATGGGATTTAGTAATGTTCAAAATTCCAATATCATCCATATTCAACTCTATATTCCAAACACAAAGTTCTTAGTTCAATAATAGAAATTATGATTACCAAACTACTCTGACCAGAGATTTTGACATTGAATTGACTTTAGTTAACGTAAAACCAACCCCTTATAACCGAGGAGACGTATCCTCTCTTGAATAGTGTTTCACTTCCAATACATCCACTCAATCCAACTACAGTCATTTAATGGACTCTCTGCCATGATTGACTATAATTAAAGTAGAGCTTTCATATTGAAGTTCAACATTATTCTCAAGTCAAGAGAACTGTGTAAATTAGCCACGTCAATATTTTCTGTATGACTTTACTTATATTAACCAATAAAAACTATCGAGTGAGTCATTCCATAGTTATCCAATAACTATCCATATGTAACTCCTTAGTGCCCCTAGCAGTCATGAGTAATGCACTGCCTAATATTTGGAGAGCGTTACATACTCTAGTTTTAACTGATGCATCGATATCCAGTCTCGATGCATCTTGACTAGGAATATTTAAAATAATATGTTTATCATATTGTGATATAATGCTCTTGGCTATAAATATTTGCGACCGCTACCATAGATACATCATTTATGGACTTTTTGACATATATACTTAATTAAATAATTGATTATTTGTAAAATTTTATAAAGGGTATATAATAGAAAGGAAACACCTTTTATTTCGAATAAGGTTGGTTATCGAATTTGATTTATGTGACAAATTATATAATTATTTCTACAGCATACCCCTAACTCTATCAATTTCCCACTTGTATTTAGGGTCAATTATGGAATCTTATTCCAACTTCTCCAATCAGTTTCTTTTAAACCAATTGATTCAATCCCTCGGTGAATAGGTATGCTATTATGCTTCAATTATCTACTATGTCAATCAACTTTCTCCAACACTGATAAACTGCTTTTACCATGTGGAACAATTCGAAGCATGTCTCTCGACCTCTAGTGAGCTCTAACTTCTTTTACGAACTATATCATGACATTGTTATCGTATAACAGTGTTATGGAATTCTCTACATTTGGAATCATCATCGGCTCAGTTATAAATTTATGCATTTATTATGTATATACATGCTTTATTGTGGTGCTATTCAAGGCGATGTAATTGGCCATTTATTGAATCATCCACGGTCTCTCATTTGTAACATTTCCAACTTAAAGCTTCTTAACCAAGCTTTGAACATGAATTTTATATAGACATACAATACTCAATATCACATATGAATTCAGAGTTTGAATGCTTTCTTATAAGGAGTTCGTTATTTCTATAAACAATTCTTCTGTAAGAAATAAATACACTAGAACACTATAAACTACCATTCAGTGATCTTAATTTGGATTTGATATTTGCTTCATGTATCAAATACGTAAGTAAATCATGATATCATAGATGACATAACATGTATGATAATTCCTATTGCCAATATATAAGGAATTCATCTAACATGTTTTTTATTTTTTAATAAGATGTTTCTGCATATTGTTTGGGATATTCCCTATGTCCTTTATACTCGCTATAAAGGCATCATTTGCAAACCCAGCATCGAGTATTAAAAAAACTAACATCTAATTTTAACACAAGTACATCGTTTGCAATCATCGGCATGTCGTTTTCTTATGTTAAGAAATATCAATATACATTCAACCTTCTTTCTTATGGACACATGCTTACTCTTCATTTTGACCGAAATCAAACTATTTGATATTTCTATCAAAATCCTTGTTAAATTTTGATGCTTGTCAAATGATACTTTCATATAAGTTCTTGGATCATATCCAAAACCACAAATTCAATATTGCTCCTACTGACGTCGAGTCACTTTGGTTACTATACACAAACAGTCCAGTTTAAATTTTTATTTTATAATTTCTATTTCGATACATATGTACCAAAACATAAAGTCATATAAGGGAATCATTTTGTAGGTAGAATCCGAATCAACTTGAGCATATTGAATGGAGAATCTATTACGCTAATTTCAACAATTGAAACACAGTTTTATTATTATCAGTATGACTTACCATATTCCAACTTCATTTACCTTTCCCTTAAAAACACATTTGTGGCCAATGGATTATATCCCTTCGGGCCCAATTATCAAATTAATATTTTGATAATGTACTTGAAATCTATTTTGGACTTGTACATCATACCATATCATAGAGTCAATGCACGTAATGGTACTAAATAATCGAGGATAATTTATCCTTGGCATTGATAAGAAACTCGTAATTTCTTCTTCAATGTGCAAGAATAATCATTAAACCCTCTAATGCGATGCGTTCATTTAGGTTAATTTCATTTCATCCCTTGTAATCGGTTTTATTCTTAGATCGTATCCAAATCCATTTTACTACCAATAATTTCTTAAAGAAATTCCATTCCTATGACGTTGGTTTTTCTTGAAACAACAATCATTTCTTATCACAATGAAATAGGCATTTAAAAACATTTTCTGAATTGCCATACATAAAACTGTATTAGCATTAGTTCACAATATTTATGTCCATAACATAAATCAGTCATCCAATGACTATTATCCCCAAACTACTTTAGGGTGATTCATATAAGATTTCTTATGTACAAATATTACGTGTAGTCCTTCGACTCACACAACATTCTAACTCCTTAGCCTGGGACATAATGGAGTTTCTTATAAACCCATATCTTGTATGACTTTATAAACTATTATTTAGATAATATTAATCTTAACCTTTTGTACCACTCTTAAGGACACACTTGTGGAAAAATTTATACTTCACTCGTCATTTAATCATCCTTTATGCAACATAGTTTGATTACTCCTTATCATCACATCATTATGTATTATAAAAGGAGCAACTCTTGAGACTGAATCTTAATCCATTTTCGATACATTTAGATTCTTTCCAATATACTCACACATTCGATCAAATCAAATCATTTCATTTTCATGCTATTTTATTTTACTTTCAGTTTATATTTTATGAACTTATCATAGGCATGCCCCATATGTATCAAATACATATATTCATGGTTGCAATAATTTGTCGACGAATATAATGAAGTATGTGGAACTGTTTTGGCATCATCAAACTTGTGGTTGCTTACATCTATATGTATCAACTCAAAGAGTTCATCAGTTCTTATGATGCTCCCACTGAATGGGTGCTTTTACTCCAATTATTTTAGGTATAATTCACTAGTGCTATATGATTCATAATCATATGATCGAAGAATTACATCTCATGACCATGGCTTAGTCTATAATTTCAAAATAATTGTAAATAACTTCAGATACTTGGGTATTTTCCCATGCATCACTTTTGTTATGAAAACAAACGCCAAACTAGAGTTCTATTTCACAATGAATATTCATAATATTCTCATTGAAATAAAACTATGTTTATTCTTCAGTCATCACCGAAGAACTGATATTATTTAACAAGTAATGTCTGGTATATTTTACGAAAACAAATTTCCTTACTTAATGCAATTAATAAGTGCTATGTGGCTTGCTTCCACTATTTTCACCATTATATAATAGCGTAATAAAGAAGGAGGTCCATCATTTACTTAATATAGACTATTTATTTCATATATTGTAACTAGTTTACAATGGGGAGTTTTTTGATCAAATATCTTGAACTCAAAGAAATAAATTTTATAGAAAACAATTTTCTATATGAAAATACATTTTCAAATAGAAATCATATATCCTGCTCCGATGTTAGCCATCAATCATTATTTTGCAATTCTCATTTCCGATGTTTTTAATGAAGTAGAAGTGACCATTTACTCTCTTCATCCCAACCGTACCTTAAATCACATCACTTATTATATTTTCGTTTTTCTTTCTAAATGGTCAAATCAATCAAAAGAAAACCTTTACTATAATATCATAACAAACTATTTACAAAATCGCACTCGATCATCCCTAACATTTGAGGATATCAAATATGCTGCACTTTACGTAAACTGATCAAACCGATATTTCAGCGATTGAGTTCTTAGTTCTATCTTGTATTTTTGTCTAGTATTACATTTAATACGATCTTCACTGTAATCAATCAAATTGAATACTCGACCTCATAGTATAGTTTATTTGCTTACTTTAAATGAACTAATTTCATCGAAGTATCATACAATACAAACTGTGACCGCTCTCCATATAACACTTGTATGCGATAGTATATAGATTAAATATCCATAGTCCTCTATTTCTTTTAAAGTTTGAAACTCATAGAAAGCATTACACGATCTTGGGCAAATAAATACGTAAGCGGCCAAATTACGAATGTATGTAGTAGTTGTAAAAGTGGATACTTGCATGGATATAAAAAACATTAAGAAGTATTTAATAGTAAGTGCACTATATATATATATCGATCTTCATTTCAGTTCATTTGTATATTTTAATTGACAAAACATAATCATAATAAATGCATGAATTTATCGGTGTAGATTATTATAACAACATGTAGAATATATTCTTACAATATTAGAAAGGATAAATGTTACCATTTATTTCCTAGTAAGGCTCCCACTAATTTTTATGTTTCTCTGAACCCTAAGATGAAACTAGAAGTTTTTCGACTTCACTGGTAGGTGTTAGGACTCGTCTGTCATGGGATTGTTACCTTGAGTTTTCTCAACAAGTCTTAGCCTGAAAACAAATGGATAACTCATTATCAACTGTATCATATACAACTCCTAACTTTTGGTTCCTTGTCCAAATCTCATTTCGACCTTGGGTTTGCTCAACAAATCGAAAAGAAAATCCACTCGTACCTATCATTTTGTGATGGTCTAGGTATAGTATATGTATCTTGAGTTTGCTCAACAAATACATATAGTTATCTTCCCTTATTTAGTCAATATATTGATAATACAACACGTAACATATCTTGCTTGAGTTCCAGAGAGCATGCAAGTAGTTTATTAATATATAGATGGCAGAAGACTAAAAGTAGATTAAAGATCCATAAATTTAATATATTTAATTGAGTGATATAGACTTATGAAATAATGTATTTCTTATGAAATAATGTATTTCTTTTGAAATACCCTCATGATTCAAGTGTCGGACATATCAGAAATCACGGTACATTTTAATTATGAAAATTAACACCACATTATAGTTTTATTTCACAACAAATATTCATAATATTCTCATTAAAATAAAACAATGTTTATTCTTCAGCCATCACCGAAGAACATATATTATTCCATAAATAAATTCTGGTACGTTTTATGTAAACATGCAATCAATAAGTTCTATGTGGAACGCACCCACTATTTCTGCCATTACTATAATAGCGTACGCTTAATATAGATTATTAATTTCATATGTTGTAACTAGTTTATAGCAGGAAGTCCTTTGATCAAATATCTTGAACTCAAAGAAATAAATTTTATAAAAAACAATTTTCTGTATGAAAATATATTTTGAATAGAAATCATATGTCTTGTTCCAATGTCAGCCATCAATCATTATTTTACAATTCTCATTTTCGATGTTTCTTTATGAAGTAGAAGTGACCATTCACTCTCTTCATCCCAACAGTACTTTAAATCACGTTTATTCTTATAATTCGTTTTTCTTTCTAAATGGTCGAGCCAGTCAAAAGAAAACTTCATTATGATATCATAACGAACTCTTTACAAAATGGCACTCGATCATCCCTAACATTTAAGGACATCAAATATGTTGCACTTTACGTAAACTGATCAAACTGATATATCAAGGATCAAGGTCTTATATCTATCTTGTAATTTTGGTCTAGTGTTACATTTAACACGACACGGTCTTCATTGCAATCAATCAGATTGAATACTCGATCTCATAGTATGGATTATTTGCTTACTTCAATGAACTAATTTCATCGAAGTACCATATAATACAGACTTTGACCATTCTGCATATAACACTTATATGCGGTAATATACGGATTAAATATCTATGGTCCTGTATTTCTTTTAGAGTTTGAAACTCATAGAAAGCATTACACGGTCTCGGGAAAATAAACACATAAGTGACAAAATTACGAATGTATTTAGTAGTTGTAAAATTAGACGCTTACATGGATAGGGAAAACATTAAGAAGTATTTAATAGTAAGTACATTATATTTATATATATATATATATATATATATTAATCTTCAATTCAGTTTATTTATATTTTAGTTGATAAATTTAATCATATTAAATGCATAAATTTATTAATGTAGATTATTATAACATTATATAGCATATGTTCTTACAATGTTAGAAAGGTTAAATGTTACCATTTCATATTTCTAATAAGGCTCCTACTACCCTTTTATGTTTCTCCGAACCCTAAGATGAAACATAGAAGAATTTCGACTTTACTAGTAGGTGTTAGGACTCATCTGTCATGGGATTCTGAACTTGAGTTCGCTTAACAATTCATATCCGCAAAAATAATGGATAACTCCTTATTGATTATATCATATACAACTCCTACACTATGGTTCCTTGTCCTATTCTCATTTCGATCTTGGGATTGTTCAACAAAATAAAAGAAATCATTCACTTGTATTAACCGTTTTATGATGGTATAAGTACTGTATATATACCTTGAGTTTTCTCAACAAATACATATAGTTATCTTACCTCATTTAGTCATTATATCAATAATACTACACTTAACATCTTTAGCTTGAGTTCCAAAGAGTATGCAAGTAGTTTATTAATATATAAATGGGAGAGGACAAAACTTATATTAAAGATTCATGAGCTTCAATATATTTAATCCAGTGATATTGATTTATGGAATAATGTAATTATTATGAAATACCCTCATGATTCAAGTGTCGGACACATCAGAAATCACGGTACATGTACATTTACGTATGTATTTATACCTTGTCTATTTGGGTTTCTTTAATATTCCACCTTATGTTTATACATTATATTACATAAGTTTAATTATTATATAACTTTTATATTTCATTAACTTATATAATAATTTTATGTATTACATTATACTAATTAAATCTTATTTAATTTTAATTATTCAACTCTTTAATTAATTTTATATTATTATTCTAATGACTTTTATATTGGACATGTATACTACAACCTTTATATTATATACTATAACCTTTATAGTAATAAACATATACACTTTAACTAATTTATTTAACTAAACACTTTTAATTAAATTATGTTAATTTTGAAAGTCATTTTATATATACATAAATGCATATTTATATATCTTAACCATTTTAAGGTAATACAACATATATCAATATATATAATACATGCATATATATATATATATATAATTAACTTATTTAATTGATTTATCTTATTAATCTTATTAATAAATTAGCTTTCGAAATTAATGTTTAAATTTTACATTTTCAAACACTTTGAAATTTTATTATATTTTCAAACATTTTGAAAACTTATGTTATATTATAACTTTTAAAATAAATAGGGTATCTAATTGGGCCTTTCCTATTAGGGGCAACCATTGGGCTTACTTCACCATTTGGGTCAGGCCGACAATCTCGTAGAATATGGTATTTAATTATCCAATTTCAATCCTAGACATTACCTTTCTAGACACCGTACTAAGTGGGCAAGCTTAATTACCCTAACATGACTAATTTAGACCGCATATGCTATTGGGCTTTAATAATATTGTTGTAACTGGGTCAGTCTGCAGCGGAGATATACTACAAGAAACAGTAGGATTTTCGATGGCTTCAAACCATTGGTGGCCATCGGTAGCCAACGAAAAATCCTTCAAAATATTTGGCGACGAAGAACAGTAATTCGACGACATTTTTATCATCTCCTCATTCCATTTCCGATGGCCAATGATGATAACACCAATAGCTCAGATGCCCCCATCGTGTACACATGGAAGATCAGAGGTACCATAGTCTGATGTTGCCAGCCGTCGGAAGCCATTGGTATGTTAGCTACCAGTAAGCCATTGGTAGCCGTCGAAAATGCGGAGTGTTTTTTATTACAACAACCATTCTACCTCCAAACAAAACATATATAATAACATATTTCACGGCTCAATTTCATATGTACAAATCATATATATCAAAGCCTAAATCACATACATCAAATCGGCAATAATAAAACATTAATATATACAATAAACCAATCACAAACATCAAAAAAAATATTCAAACATCCAACAATATACAATAAACCAACAATAACCAACCTTAAATTATTCAACATGTCAAAATACATCCAGCATCATCTCAAATCAACCTCACACATCCAACAATATCTCAAAATGTATCATACATATCAAATCACATCAACCTCACCCATCTCATAGTATATGTAACTCTCGAATTACCTAGCAATAAAGTCAAACTACCTTACATATCTCAAAGTGCATATATATATATATATATATATATATAATATCTCAACACTAATAGAAAAAACCATACCTATCAGTCCTGATCATCACCTTTCGATCTTGTTGATGAAGGAAATGTGCCATGATGCTGCATATACAAAGCAATGCGCTCATCCAGCATCTAGTACATCTCTGCAGACCGATGCATGTCTCTATCTTCTAACTCGGCAATCTGAGCTCTCAACTCTACAATCTCCTAGTTTTCTGAGCTTTTTGATAGTTGTTTTTCCTGCGTCTAGCCGATAACATTGTTTACCACAGTGTATGAGTTTCATATACTGTGATTAATAAAATCAATGTGTTATACATTATCCATAAATATATTATAAATAAACATTACCTCTTGATTCCCAAAACCACAACGCTTATTTCACGTTGGCGGCCCCATTACAACGTCAAAGATACCGGTCCTCCTTATCAACGATCAGCTCTTATCAACGAGTAAGCACATTCACGTAGAAGATCGGATGACCACGTTCTCATTCTTAAAACAATAATTATTATATATATAAAAATATACTATGTAGTATTTATACTTGCAAATAATTAATTTACCAGCTCTTGATGGTAATGTGGGAATGATTTCAAACCACCGTGGTGTGTGATGGGATTTGTATTTATATTTGCAGAATTCCTCTCCGCCTTTACTTGTAAATTTAAAATGAACAATATGTTTCACATTTTTAAATTGGTGCGATTATTATACTAATTCTACTAAATTTTTAATAAGTATACGAGACTAGTAAACTTACCTTTGCTTCTGGAGTTTTTCGATAATCAACCCAACCTTATCATACGCATCCACTCATCCAATTGGGCTTTTTTCCCCTTTTTCTATGGTCGACATTGTATTGTGGTAGTTTTTCTGCATTTTCTTCATCCGGTAATTTTTGCAAAGCATAAGGTCGGATTCCTATAAGTCTGCCCCCCCCCTCCACATTGAAAATAATTAAGTTATACATTTATACTTTGTCAACAAATTGTACAGTGGTTATATACAAAATGAGATATAGATTTACACATATGATGAAATCCCACCAGATACACTCCATAGTGTGGGTAGGATATTATCCAACCTAGGCCAGCATGCGGTCATTCTACTTTTATAAGAAACCTTGGAAACATCAAGAACAACATCGGAGGGCTCCAGCTCACAACCCATGTATTAATTATGATATAGACGTTTAATAAATTATGAATAATATGTCCTACATAAAATATTTATGATATTGCAATAAATTTTATACTTACCCACTCGCTTTACCCACTAATGCTACTGTAGGATACTCAACCTGTGATGGGACGCTGCCATCGTTTTCCACGCTAGTCCGTCTTTGACTAGAAGAGGGGGTACATGATGAATGGGACGACTCCAATGTTGAAACATAATACTTGTTGTAGACATATCATTTTATGATGGGAGAACATACTATTGGATTATGAGAATACCTGCCTTTTTTATGAGAAAAATGCAACATAAATAATCACATAAATTACCTTTTATCAGAATGTATATTAATACGTAGCCTTCGCCATTTTCTGATTCAGACTCGGTCTCGTACTCCATATCGTTTTTCTATGTAGTCTCAAATGCTTCCGCTAAAACATTTAATTCATCGTGTAGAGGCACAATATCAGTATGATCATCAGTTATTATTAGTTCATTATTTTTTTCAAGATTTGCCTTATAAGCTTGTTCGTTTGGAATATTCTTTCCATCAAACATAAATCTTGTCGTTATTTTAGAAATTGCCAACCAATATGCTTTATCTCTTTTTATAGATGGATACGAGCATAATAAACTTGTAGTGCCTGTTTGGCTAGTACAAAAGGATCATACTTATGGTGATGTGAGATATGTTTTTATCTCAAAATGATTATAACCTTTGTGCATGTTGATTCTAGAACCTAGAACATTACTGAACCAATTACATCTAAATAAAAAAACATTCTCCGTGGATCATATAAAACATGTCAATTCCAAAACCTTGGTTAGCAAGCCGTAAAAATTATTTATATGATCATCTGGATTATCACTACCTTTAACAAATATACCAGCATTGTTAGTTAATTTTTCAGCATCATGTTCTTTGGTGAATTTAAATCCATTGATGAAGAATATTGGATGAGTCTTGACATTTCTTTTTGGTCCCAGCGTAAGACGTCTCAATCCTTCATCGACTACATAATTTCTTGGATCATAAATGTAGTTTGAAAACCAACCAGTGAATTATTCATTGAGACCACCGCGTAGATGTTGTGATTCATAAACACTACAACAATTATGTATAGCACATATATTTAAGTACGATTGAAATAAATATAAACTTAAATTCACATATCAAGAATTATTAAGTAATAATACCTAACAAATGGTGCAACTTCATCGCAATTAAGAAGTACATATGTTTTTGCTACATAGTAATCTCTTCCGTCTAACCATGTTTCCGAACTTTTTCTCATAGATCGACTATAGTGTCTAAAAATAAATAACATTAATTTAGAAGAATCATGTTCAATACCTTCATCAATACGTGGAACACTTTAAAATGATAAGTTCACATGGTCACTGAAATAATGAGAGAAAAGAATGAAGCTTCTTCGTCGATATACGATTCGCAAATTTAACCTGCAACTCGTTTTTTTCTAACTTTTTTCTTCAGATGATCTAAGAACCTATTAAAAATTATTTAAAAATGAATTTTACTCGCGTGATTAAATTAATATTTAACATACTCAATATTATTACCTCTCAAATGGATGCATCCATCCGTACTGCACGAGACCTCGAAGGCGTGTTCTGGATGGAAGATGAGCAGGTAAATGCTCCATTACGTTAAAGAAACCTAAAGGAAAAGTTTTTGTCTAGTTTGTAGAGCAATATAGGGGTATCTACTTCAAGTTTACGTAAATGTTCAACTTTTAACGTATTCGAATAAAGCTCTTTATAAAACATAAGTTCCGTTATAACCGTCCAAATTTTACAAGTAACGGTTCTTTGAAAACGATAGATAACAAATTTTCGATCATCACATGGCAATCATGACTTTTCATCCCACTCATTTTATTGTTTTAAAAATGACACATCTATGAATATTGGAAGAAATCTCATCGGAAAATCTTAATCCTTCCACCTATTTTAACATAAGTTTCACTTGGTTATTGTCTACCTCATAGTATGCTTTGGATTTTTTTATTATCATTTGGCTTGATATGAAGCTCGGGACGCTTACATGATTCCTCCATATCACGTCTGGATTTCAAATCGTCCTTAGTCTTTCCTTTAACATTCAAAATTGTACTAAATATAATATAAAACACGTTTTTCTCATTGTACATCATGTCAATATTATGGCAAAGTAAGTGAACTCTCTAATAAGGTAACACCCAAAATAGACTTTGTTTGAACAAACTATCAATCGTCGATTTACCTGGAATTTCAATTTGTACTCCAGCTTCATGTATCTTTGGATATTCCTTTACAAGATCATATATTTCTACGCTTGACAAAATTGATGATGGTTGTCTAGTCTTTACTTTATTAGCTGTAAAGTTTTCTTATCTCTTCTAAAAGTATGATTAACATGAAGTAAACACCGATGATAATCAAACCATGAAATTTTCTTCCCATACTGTAAAGAAAATGCTCGTGTTTCTCCCATACAATAAGGACAAGCTAGACGTTCGGTCATACTCCAACCTAAAAGCATTACATACATAGGAAAATCACTAATAGTCCATAACAAAGAAGCGAGCATTTGATTTTTTCGAAATATCGTATGTTTCAACTCCTTCGTGCCATGGTGTTTTCAGCTCTTCAGTTAATGGTTGTAAATAAATGTCGGAACATCAAGGCCAAGGACGATAATAGTGAGAAACATATATGGATTTTTCATACACATCCATGAGGATAAAATATAAGGTGTAACGATAATAGGCCAAGATGAATATTTAGAAATAAATTAAGAAAATGGTGAAAATCCATCTGTATCCAAACCAAGTCTAACATTATGACTCTCTGTTGCAAAAGCATGATAAGTCTTATCAAAATGTTTCCATGCTTCTTCATCGGTTGTGTGTACTAAATTTACCTACTTCCTATGTTCTCACACTATGTCATCTCATACGTGGTGCAGTAACAGAAGATGCATATAACCTTTAAAGTCTAGGAGTGATGGATGAGTAATGCATTCTCTCGTATGGAACTTTCTTTCCATTCTTTTTTCTTCATTTGTATCCTTCTTTGTTACATATTCTACACTTCCTAAGATTGATGTCCTCTTTCTAAAACAACATGCAACCATTTAAACATCGATCTATCTTTTGGTATGGCATATCGAAAGCAGACATAAGTTTTTTCACTTCATAATGATTTTTGAACATTAAATTATCGGGTGTCATATGTTGTTTTGCAGCTTGTACAACAATTGTAAATCTGGCTTCTGTGAAGTTGAATTTAGATTTCATATAAATATTTTCAACAGTTATTAAAAATTGGATGCCGCTTTTACAGCCATCCTAAAGGAAACTGCAGCATCCAATAAATCATAGATTTTCTTCACTTTAGTATTTGGTTCTTCTTCGACATTTACACTATCACCATCAACTTCAACTGTAGGGAACATTGATCATATTGCCCATAGCTTCCATGGGATTCGCCGTAACATTGTCGTTACACACCTCCTCCTATAACACTACAAGATTAGGTGCAACAAGTTCTTCATGATGATCTTCTACGTAATAATCTGGCATGAAACCATTTTGATACAAATGTACTATAACAATATCCAAATTCAAATGCTTGAAATATTTGCAACTACTACACGGATAATGAATTTCTTCATTGCTTCCATTATTATTTGAAGCAAATTCAATAAATACGTGTACACCAATATAAAAATGTTTCTCTATTGAGGCTGTTGTTCCCATTTATTGATATGTCCAGCTCTTCTAATCGACAAAATAGTTGACCATTTTTCTGATTCCAAAAAATATGATAGAAACTCAAAAAATTATTGAACATTTTTTGGATTGATATTTTATTTTTCAATTCATTTATATGGTTTAATGTTTTATTAATTATATGATATATTATCATTATACACTCATTTGTTTATAGTTTAATGTTTTATTAATTATATAATATATTATTCTTTTAACTTTATAAAATCTAATATATTTTAAATTTCAACAAATTAAGAATATAATTTTATAATTTTAGTTTATTATTTTTTTTACTTTTGATGGTCGGTCGTCCTACTACCCATTGCAAATATAACAAAGTAATAACATTTTGTAAATCATTTTAAATTAAACGATTTAACAAAATTTTGGTAGCACTTCCCCTTTGTTTCTTGTATCATATACAAATGCATATACACGAGGAAAAAAAGGAAGTGATTTCAGAATTTTATGAATCATTTAAGATGAAATGATTTACAAAATAAATTTACTTTATTGTGTTATTAGCTTGTCTAATACAGGGACAAATCCCAAAAGTATTGTATTAGATGAAAATTGATGTCCGTTTTATAATTTTAAAAAAACATCAATATAACAATCGTATGCAATACTTGTCAGATGGGGACAAATATTTTTAGGGATTTTAAAAATAAAGTACATTATACAGTAACTTTTTTAAATTAACATTATACACTAATTCATTATTTAAATTTCTTGACGATTAAAACTAATAAAGAAAATTCAACATTTTAGCTAACACTAATTTAAATTTATTACACACTTAAAATAAATTAATAATTTACATACTAATTTGTTTATATTATCATATATCACATACACATAATCTATAATAACCCGCCTTTTCGACTTTCAGAAGTCGACACTAATACATCCATGGTATTCATGTGCCGGGCATCTGATTGCCGAAATGACAGATTGTTAGGGATAAAGATTGAAAAGACAGAATAGAATCTCAAATCATGACAAGAAGATATATAATATAGACAAGATCTTTAAAAAAATCACCTTTATAATACACAACATCAGAGTACATTAATCTGTGATTAACTAGACAGTTATAACAACATGTCCTTACTGTTTGATAAATTCAACAAGCAGACATTAGAACAAATAAAGAGCAGGAGAAATACTTGTCTCTTAAAAGCTTCAAAGCATCCATCTAAATCTGGAAAAATATGCTCAGGCTGACCCCGAGCATTATACGAAAACAACGCCCAGGTCAGTCTGGTAAAACCAGCATGAGAAACTCAATCATAAGGAATTTTATTTATTTAACTTGTAAAATCCTTTTAAAATCAAAGGTATCTCATAAGACCACGTCGCACATGTTTTTACCATATGATAGCCTAATCATTTTCTATAGGAAATCCAGTGATACTATGATAATGTCTAAGATACAAATACATATTAGTCATAACCGAAATTATTACATTATTAAATTCCAGCATAATTGGTATACAATCAAGTCTGCATAGCGCTTATTGGAGGATGGATTCCAACAACGGCAAGGTAAGGGACAGTACATCTCTATAAAAAAATATACCTAGGGTCAGACCCTGAATTTGGTCCACCCCTGCCAACACAAAACTGGCCTACCCCCGAACTTGGATAGTACCGAATATGCCATAACCTCGTTTCTTCCCAACCTTTATAATGAGCTCTCATGCACAACCAAATCCATAATATGATAACCTAGAAAGGTGATGACACACCCTAATGGGAGCGATCCACATAGCCCTACTGCATCTACCCTTTTCTAGTCATTTCCAGGTTATCAGGCTTGAGGAAGCACTTTTACTTTTTCTCTTCGAAAATCCCACCTGAAATGCTAACACTGCCCTTTAGGCAGAATTGCAATGCTAACATTCATCCATACAAGTTCATACTGGGTCTCAACGTAATCGAAGGCACTACCTCTACTACATCCATTTTGGAATCACCCTTAGGATAAGCAGCAAGTAGCCCTGCACTTCAAGACCTTTGTCTACAACCATCTTCAAGATGTCTTCCATTCGAACGCTTATGTTTGTTCGAAGTGGTATTCGGATAATATATCCGATCCTGGTCTCTCGAACAGACAACGGTAGTTTAAAACTGGCAAAGTTTGACAGTCGATTATATAATTATCAAATAAACAAACAATCATTAATCAAATCAGGGATTTATTTCATAGGGAAACCAATATTGGTTAAGCATATAAGCAGCCACTATCCTCTTTAATAAATCCTTTAATGAATTAAAATTGCCATGTAAATACTTGTATCAAAATACCTTTATAAAGATTCACAAACCCTTCATACTCCATTTCAAACTTGGAAAAATATCCATATACTTATGTCAACATATAAGTATATTCACAAGAACACTACACTCACATTACTTAGGAAATGTATTTATAGAACTCTGAAATCATTTATAAAACTCCTTTTATAAATTTTAAAATCATTTATAAAACTCTTTTATAAATCTTCAAAACAATTTATAAAAACTCTTTTTATTAACTTTTAAAACCATTGATAATCTTTTTATAGATTTCTAAAACTATTTAAAAAGCTCTTTATAAATCCATAAAAATATTTATAAAACTTCTTTTATAAATCTATAAACCTATTTATAAAACTTTATTCTTTTATAAAAGACTTTTATAAGATCCTTTATAAAAATCCTTTATAAAAACCTTTTCAAAAATCCCTCTATAAAATCCTTAATAAACCCAAAACTCCATTTTCATTTATAAACTCTTCAATAAATCTCTTTTATTAAATGAGATTCCTTTTATAAATCAATTTATTATTTATAAATATAATTAATCGGATAAATTAATTTACTTTAAACAACCTGGATAAATAATAAATTAACTTTCCATCATTATTAATAAAATAATTTATTAACTCCAAAACATTATTAATATAATAATTAATATCTTTAAAATGGTATAAATAAATAATTATTATTTACTTCAAAACATCATCATTATATATAATAACTATTAACAGCAAAACATTTCAAATAAGCAATAATTATTAATTTCAAAACATTATAAATATAATAGTTAATAATTTCAAACATTATTAATAAAATAATAATAATTAACATTCAAACATTATTATAATAAATAATAATTATAAATTCCAAACATTATTATAAATAATAATTATAAATTCGAAAATAATATTATAAATCACTATTATGAATTCTGGAACATTATTGACAAATAATAATTATTATCTTCAAACAACATTAATTAATTATTAAATAACTTTTCACAATATAAAATATTGATAACTAACATGTAAACACTGTTAAATAAAAATAAATAAAAATTTAAAACATTTCTAAATGATTAAGAGAAGACAAATAAAATGGAGGGGTAAAATAGAGAAGTTCAAAGTTTTCTTAAATAAAAATATTTTAGGAAACCCAGAGATTAGATTTAAAATCATTTTCTGAATTCACAAACCAATTTCAAGCCAAATGGCAATTAATTGTATTCCAAAATACTAAATTGAGGCCAATCGCCACCAAGCACTTAACCAATATTTTTATTGATTTTTATCACTACATGGGTTAAGTTTAGAACATATAACAATGTTGTAGCTGATAGTGATAAACAATAAAGATTCAACAATTAAAAATTATATAACAGAGTTATAACTAAAGTAGAATCAACAAGAATATAACTAGAAATTAAATCACTATGGTGATAAATCCGAATTTCTCAATATGTTTATGTATTTCAATTTTAAATAACAATCGCTTGTAAAAGAAAATATTTAACCAAACAATCGATCATTTTAACCAAACACAAATGGTACATTTTTATCTACTATATATATCATACTAATTAACCAAAAAGGTGAGTTTACCTCACCGTAATTCCAGTTATCGCCGAAGTGTTCGGGTTCCGTCTTAGCTTGAAATTCTACATGCTCCAATCTCAACCAATCAATTTCCAAAACGAAGATATCATCGATATGAATCCAATGCGGCTGACAGCGTTTGAATCTGCCCTCGTATGAACAGGCTATAAAACTTATAAGATTTTAGCCTTAAATAATAAATTAAACTCACTAATCCCTATATTAATCACCTATCTAACTAATCCCCTCCCCTTAACTCTTCTTCTCTATCCAAACGCGCACAGGATACCCAACCAAATCACTATGTACTTGAATCCCTAGTGATATAGAGCGGGTTTAGACCGTTTGACGAACGGACTTCACGTCCACCACCACAAATCGAAGCTCGCCCTCACCTATGCATTTGCGACCTGACTCTCTGTACGCAACCCCCATATGATGTGTCCATCCTCCAAGCACTAACATGACTCTCAATTCGAGCTTCGGGAATTCTTTGATGCTACAAACCCAAAGCAAAAATCTATGTAGCCTCTTGTCGCCTTGAAATCCAGAAAAACCCAAACCTAGTCCTCTCATGGTTCATGGCTCCATTGTCGAACCTCTCCAAACTCCACCGAGACCATCCAAACTTATGAAAAAACATAGATCTTGCTATGACAAATCCAAAGAACCTTGCTTTAGAATTTATAGAGGAGTATATGATTTTATATTGAATTTAGAAGTGGATTTAAATTTCCTTTTGATTTTGGTTTACAGGACAATAACTTTGAAATGAGAAAAGTAGATTTGTTGAATTTGTGTGCTAATGTTAAGTGTTGGGCTATATAAATTTTGAAATTTTCAGCATTTCGCCGCATAAATTTCCGTTATAGTACGAACTCCGAATGACAAAACAAAAATACGATCGCAGTCCAAAACCGCGGTGCGACCCTAAAACAATAATAATGTACACTAGTTTACTGATTCTATAAAATCACAAAACAATGTCTTTTACCGATAAATGATTAAACGATAATTTAACTATTTTCCAAATTAAAATTTATAGAAAAATCAAATAAATTAAATTAAAAATATGACACTAAAAATCGAGTTGTTATATTAGTAATTGATTTTCAGATAATTTATTTGAGCAATTTATTACTGTTAATAAATTTATAAAGGAATTCACTGGTAACATTTAATAATTAAAATAAGTTAAATAAGTCTATTAAATCCACTAATATAAAAAATCTAGATATTCAAATCATTATTCAAATAATAAGTCCATATTTCCAATATTTAAATCACTATTCAAATATTTATTCACGATACAAAGATTTTATACAATCTCTATAATTTAATTCAAGTTTTAAAGCTTTTAAACCAATATTTCAATAATTAAAATTAATTAAATATTCAAAACCAAATGACTAAAATTTCGGGTCGTTGCATAAACTTTCAATTTATATACAATTAGTGGTATGAACAAATAAATGGATTATGTTAAATTGTTTTTCCGGACATTTTAGCTAACACATACACTAATTAACACTTATTTATATTACACTAATAACCACATATACTAATCAACCCAAATTAGCTGAAACTAAACATTATTTTTTGGATTTAAACGCTAATGACCCTAATTAACATTTCCAAATCAACCAATATACAATTATAACGAATTAATAGGCTATTATTAATAATTCTAAGCACAAATTAACAATGGTGTTATCATAATTACAAATAATTAGTTTAGGGGAAGAATATACCTAATTTTCGGTGAAGGAAGAGAAGCATGGAGATTCCAATTTGATGAAGAATTCGACACGTTTTGATGGCTAAAGGCGGCCGAGCATGGATTTAGGGTTAATGAGAATTTAGGTTTTGCAAATTGAATTTAGGGAAGATAGAATAAGAAAGAAATGGTTTTGGCTGTTGTTGTATATGCCATTTTACGACGGTCGTCGATGGTAAATTTTCGACGGCTTCCTACAGTTGTTGAATATAATTATTTTCTTTTCTCCCTATTTAAAATAAATTAAGTTTAACTTAATTTATAAAAAAATTAATTTGTCATATATTTTTTATAGTAACCCACTTTTATTTCTAAATATTAAAAAGATTATGTTTATATATTATACGGTATTCGTTTAACGATTTGATAATTAATTGTGAATTTTAGATGTATATAACATAATAAATTCCTATAAAATAAAAAATTTGGTAAAAAAATTTGTTAAATCCTATGTTGGCCTAAGATATTTTGGGTATATGGTCGAAATATGAAAGGAAAATAAATAGGTTTAACGTATCAATCGCTATTTTCAAATTTAAATTCATTCGTCAACATTCAGACTTAAACTTTTCGTTCGAAGGCCATGCGATCTTCGAATGAGACGAAATTCAAACCATATATACTATATTATGTATATATCCAATCTGTATGGTTGGATTTTAAAAAAACATATAGAAAAAAATTTAAACTTCAAACATGTCATTTTTATAAAGTTGTACTAACAATATGTATTAAGTGTTGTTCAACTCCTTAGAAAATGATATATTTTGAGTCTAATTTTTTTCTTTCATTTTTTTTATTCTAGCCATACTGGTTGGATAATAAATTATAAAGTATATATGACACTAATTTCATCTCTTTTAAAGATTGCCTGGTCTTCAAATGAAAGGTTTTTAGTTCGAATGTAAATAAGCTGCTATAAATTTAAGAATCAAGATCGACACCTTAAATTTATTTACCTTTTTATCATATTTTGGAAGTAGGTTCAAAATACTTTGGATCAACATAAGATTCAAAAATAATATTTTCTATCGAATATTTTCTTTCATATTTATATTTCAAAATTCGTAATTAGTTACACAATGTTTACAAAAAAAGATTAAATTCATAAAACAGTTATGCATCATAAATTTCACTGAAGATGGATAATGGACGGGCTGAAAGTTGCATAGATTGATCGTTTGAGTTCAATTTTCAATAAAGTTAAATACCAAATTGCACAACCAAAGATTGTCGAAAACATTAATTTAATTAACTATAGACCGTCATAAAATTGAAGAATTGAACAAAAATATTTTTAATAATTTTAAAAATCAAATTACTAATTTTAAAACAATTCAAACTTCTGTAATTAATAATTTAAAATAATATAATAAATTAAATTAATTAAAATATATAGCCATTAAAAACGAATCAATAGAGTCATCGGAGTGGTCCGTTGTTATTTTCCTCTTCTTTAGTGGTGTAAAGGGTTAATTTCAAAAAAAATCCTTTATTGGATCTTTAATGGGCGCATGCAGTCTAAATTCATTTTAAACTTTTCTAAATTTTCTTTTGAATAAAGTCTTCATTTTATTACAACCATTTAAAATTAGTTTAATTTAATTTTAAATTGTTTGTATATTATGATGAGCATATTAAATGTACTCATTTGTAAAAGTGTAAATGTAACATATGAGAAGCGAACATGGCTAATGTGAATGTTATTTAGGTGTTGAGATTTACTCAGCAACTGACACATTTTTCCTTTATATATGCCTTTGTTATACAAAACAAGAAAGTTTTTTATTATATAAATATATGTGTGTGTGTGATTGTACACACACAGACATACATATATACATACATACATATACATACATACATACATGTCATCCAGCTTTTTGAGCCGACAATACCTGGGCCAATCAGATGAGACAGACTTAATTATCATCAGGATCGATGTATCGGACTAATGATCACGAAGCCTAGAGATCGGGCCTAAATGATAATATATGAAGCAATAGCAAAGTAGAAGCTGAAGGAGATATCAACGAAACATTTAGAGTATGGAAGTTCATTGCTCTCTAAAGATAAATCAGGATGATCATATTCAGTACTGTAGATTATATCATATTGACTACATAGCTCAATTCAACGATGATCGATCGATATCTCAAAATCTACAAGTCCAACACATTTGAAACTTTCAAAATCTCAATATATTGGAGAGTGGAGTCCCTATAAACAATCGTATGACAAAAACACCATATTTAAATGACCGACACCGATTGTTCACGAATAATCATATAAATCCAGCCAGACACATCAACTCATTAAAGATTGGTTAATATATCACCAACCATAACTCAAAATGACACCAAACTTTGGGAGCATAGACTAGAGGCATGAAGGATCTCAAGGAAGCAATCGCACAGCATTGAAGGCAAATGAACGGTCAATACCGATCATTCCAACTATCAAGTTAGAACCTATGATGGTTCTGGTGGGCTCCTATGGATCTGGAGAGTCTTCTACCGAATTTTAAGCTAGATATTCCGTCGTCTTCACCTATAAATACAGACTCCATTCTTTATTTAAAGGATCTCTACGCTGCTTGTTGCTTTGGACCCCATTGTAATCAGGTGCTATTATCATTACTTCATTATAATCAGATTTACATGTGATTAATAAAGCAATTTCTTCAAAGTGGACGTTGGCAACAACGCCGAACCACTATAAATCCTTGTGTCTTTTTTATTGCTTAATTATGATTATTTATTTACTTATCCTTTATTTTTAAACTTGGTTATTCTTCATTTATTTCTCTATAATTATATTCCTGAGTGTTTGTGCCCACTTTTGATGCAAACATTTTGGTGGCTTCGCTGAGAATGCTTGATTATCAGTTTATTCAAATCCCTTTATTGCTACTAGATTGCATAAAACCTCCATAAGAGATCCATAATTATCTTCAAGGAGCTTGCTTGTTCTATTCAGAATTTCATAAGTTTAAGTAAAGTTATCAACAATGGTTAGGAAAACCAGATCCGCTTCTCAGAACACAAAAGGAAACGAGAATGCTAGCATCCAACAAAGAGGCCCGAGCAGTCAACTAATGGATGTGAATGTTGCCAATCTAGTTGATATCCAGAATCCAACTGATTCTATTACAAGAGCTGAATTGCAGAATTCAATGAGAGAGCTAGTGGATAACCATCGACAATTGAATCGACAACTTCAAGCCAATATCAATCTAATGAACCAACTCAATCAACAACAGCGTGGGAAAGCAAGGAGGGACCCTGCCCCTTACTCTGCACCGGAGAGTTTTATCCCATTGGATGATTATCATAGATATAAATGTCGTAGAATGGATGAATACCAAGCTGACGCATCAACTCGCCTACCGTCGATCATTCTAGATAGAGCGACAATGATCGGTGTCGATCGTTTTACTAATGGACAATCTCAACCAATGATGGAAAGGTTAAATACCGTTGATGCTGCGATCAATCTGAATGCTGGAGTTCAAGCAAATTCTTACCAAATACCTCCTCGGAATAATGATAAAGTAAATGTACGTGATGTACATCAAGAGAACATCGAGCCAAGAAGGCATGGAATAGCCCATAGACATCAACCAAACCATTTACATGGAATACGACCACCTCTTGGCTTCGACTATCCTAACGTCGGACTTGTCGGCCTTGGTTAGATAGTAAGAGAGAACCAAGGCTTGGCCAATGACGACTGGGGAATCTCAAAATTCATTCCTCATTCACTGACAATATCTTACATAAAGAATATCCTAGGAGTTCAACATGCCGTCAATGCCGGCCTATGAGGGAAAGACCGATCCCAAGTAGCACATCATGAGATATGAATGACTGATGGATTCCACAAGAGCAGATGATGCAACCAAGTGCGGATGTTTACCTATCACTCCTTTTGGAATAGCGACGATGTGGTTTACAAGATTACCTCCATGGTCAATCTCTAGATTTTATGATATAGCAACAAAGTTTGTGGAGCAGTTTCGTATGCATGCAATTCGCTCCAAATATGTAATGTACTTATACAGCGTGATCCAGGCTCCAGGATAATCGCTGAAAGATTATTTGGAGAGATTCCATATTGCTATCATAAAAATTAGTAAACCGAATAACCATGCAATATTGATGTAAACCGAATAACCATGCAATATTGATGGCGGTAACAAGAGGGATTGATCTAGAATCTAATTTTGGCAATTGGTTAGCTGGCAAGCCACTCGCAACATTGGAACGCTTCTATGTAAAAGTGGCTTTGTATTTGAGGAAAGAGAAACCAAATGCTCAAGGAAGAAGAATGTTGTGGAACCGAGTAGAGACGGAGCATAAAGCAACATTGGAGTGAAGCAATTTGGTGGTAACTCTAGAAAAGTTCTAGTGAATGTCCAAAATATACCGAATCAGCAAAAGAAAGGCGGAGATAGGAGCCGAGAATGAAAAAGGGATTCTAGAAGAGGAAAGCGTAGGATTTCGATGAACAAAACCTACGCGCTACTGAATACATCCATAGAGAATGTCTATCTGTCCACCTGCAATACCATGCAGTATTAGAAGTCGCCTCTGAAAGAATCGATGAGGAAGCAGAAACAAATCGAAAAATATTGTCCATTTCACGATTGTTATGGCCATAACACAAATGAGTGCAGGCATCTCCAGGATATTATTGAAATACTATTTGAGAAAGAAAGTTGCAGCACTTTGTTAAAGCCCCATAGGATGGTGGGCAAGGGACATCATACCCTAACCGAGGACAAGCACTGCACAGGGTTAGGAGCCTACGTAGAGTCGTGGAAGATTAGTAATCAATACAATTGCCGAAGGGCCACATCTAGTTGATAAGAGTTGGCATGAGATGGAGCGCTATGCTAGCGTGATCAAGCATGTGAATTTTGAATGTTGTTTGAGTATAGAAGATGGAGCTCCGAAAAAACAGCAACGTACAATGACATATGACATTATGTTTAGAAAAAGAGATGCAAACAAGGTCGAGGCATCGACGATTGACCCAATGGTCATTTCTGCCATGATTGGCCCCGCCTTAATGAGAGGATTTTGATTAATTGTTGGAGCTCGGTAAATATAATTTTCGAAAAGGATTACAATCAAATGAAGATGGAAGTGCGAAGCCCAATTAATATACTGCCTGGTCATATGGATGATGGAGTGTGGAATGAGCAGGGGAGGCCGGGGTAAGACATAAAAACCATCTAAAGCCCACATTCATCGCTTTAATGGTGTTGTGACCAAAGCTGTTGGCTATGTCGAATTGCTCGTGAAGTTGGGAGAAGGTGACTGAAGGAGAGTGCGAATGTTGCCATTTGTTGTCTTGGATGTTGATTCTCCATATAATGTTTTTTTGGGTTGATCGGGCCTAGCTGAGTTCTGGACAGCTCTTTCCCCATGGTGTTTGACTTTGAACTTTACGAAAAATAATGGTATTGGAGTTGTTCATGGTGATTACGCGATCGGACATGCCTGCTATGTAGCTGAATTGAGGGATGCTCAACGAAAGGAGAAAGGTAAGGGTGTGGACAAATCTCTCCACATCCAAGCTGCCGAAAGAGACCAAGGGATGATAAGTAGGAGCCCAAAGAGATGATAAGGAGGAGCCCAAAGAGACCAAGGCTGCACTGGTTGGGCTGACAATTGACACATGGTCAGCAACGAGGACCCGTCACGGGTCCTAAAGATCGGATCACAACTTAGCCCCCTGATGATGAAAGAACTTGCTGGTTTTCTCAGAGTGAATCTCAATGTGTTCGCTTGGATTCACTTTGACATGTGTGGGATCTCACCTGCTATTATGCATCAAGCATTAAATATCGACCCGAGGCACGCCCCGGTGAAGCAAAAAAAAGGCATGGCATGAATCCAAAGAAATATGTCGCTCTTAAAGAGAAGGTGGATAGACTCAAAGACAATGAGTTTATTCGCGACGCCCTCTACCCTAAATGGGTATCTAATCCTGTACTTAGGTGAAAGGCAAATGGGAAATGGTGGACATGCATTGATTACTTGATTTGAACAAGGTGTTCTCGAAAGACAGTTTTCCACTTCCAAGGAACGACCAGCTGGTAGACTAAACCGTAAGGCACCAATTGCAATCTTTCGTGGATGCATACTCTGGATATAACCAAATCCCAATGTACATTCTCGATCAAGAGCACACTAGCTTCGTTACCAATATTGGATTATATTTCTATGTGGTGATGACATTTAGATTAAAGAATTCTAGAGTGACCTATCAACATCTAGTCATAGAATGTTTAAGGATCGGATCAAAAAAACGATGGAGGAGTACGTGAATGATATGCTCATGAAATTACGATGATCTAACGACCACATTAGAGACTTGGACGAAATGTTCGATATCCTCCGATATTAAAAAATGAAGATCAATTATCTAAAGTGTTCTTTTGTTATTGCATGAGGAAAATTCTTGGGTTTCATCGTTAATGCTCATGGAATCGAAGCTAATCCTGAGAAGACACAAGCTATTTGCAACATCCAAGCGCCAAAGACCATCAAACAAGCACAGATCTTGAATGGGAAGGTCTCCACCCTAAGTCAGCTTATTTCCAGATCTACCAATAAATGCATTCTCTTCTTTGACTTGATTAGAAGAGGGAAAAGGAATTTTGAATGGACATCGGATTGTAAATATGCATTCAAAGATTTTGTGAGCCACTTAGAGAGACCTTATATCTTGTCAAAGCCGGTGGATCACGAAGACTTGTATATCTACTTGGTCGTATCGGTGCATGCTATGCTTCGCGAAGAGAATAGAATCCAGAGACCGGTTTATTATGTTTGCAAGAAATTAATGGAGCCGAAAGGAACTATCCGAAGATAGAGAAATTGGTATACTACTTGCTGATTACTTCATGAAAGCTCTGCCCCTATTTTAAGGCTCGTCCTATTAATGTTTACACTAATCAGCCGTTACGACAGGTCCTTCAGCGACCTGAGACGTCTGGAAGGTTACTCAAGTGGAACATCGAGCTGAGTCAATTTGACATTACTTACCTAACTCAAAGAGCCATCCATAGACAGGCAGGGAGGACTTTATAGTTGAGTTCACTATAGAGGATGATCTCCCAGAGAGCAATGAAGGCCCTACAGTCTGATGGAAAGTGCATATTGATCGAGCCTCCAATGATCGTTGTTCTGGAGCAGAAGTTGTACTAGTAACTTCGAAGGATCGATCAATCTACTATGCCTTGATGCTTAACTTCCCTGCAACATATAACGAAGCTGAGTATGAAGCTCTGATTGCTGGGCTCAAACTTGCTAAAGAACTGGGAGTAAAATCTCTTGAAATCTTCTATGATTCACAATTGGTGGTATATTATGTTAGGGGGGATTATCAGGCTAAAGGAAAACAAGTCGCCCCATAACTTACCCGAGTCCAAGGGCCATTAACCAGCTTTGAATACAATGATATTACACACATTCTTCAAGATCCAAACAATGGTATATGAAAATAGAGATCTCCTGTTGGACACGAAAGCCGTTATTCTTATTAAGCTCAAAGTTCCTTTTCATTGAGTGACCTACTACGGTCCCAAAATAAATAAAGATCTCCTATTAGAATCTCTATACTTTGTAGATGAAAAGCACGAGGAAGCTGATTTGAGGGCAGTTGCACATCGACACCGAGTCGTCCTATACTACAACATTAAAGTCTAGCCTAGAACTTTTGAAATCTATGACCACATCTTGAAATGGGTTTTTCCTGCCCCGTCGCATAACTACTTAAGAAGGACCATATGTTATTGAACAGAAGCTTAGAGAGGGAACTTTTGTACTAGCGATTGTTAATCGTGTCACACTCCCAAGGATGTGGAATAGCGAACATTTACAATGTTATTTCACTTAATTTTTTCCATTTAGTTGTATTTAATTTTAGGATTTGCATTGGTATTTGATTTTCTAAATATGTAATAAGACAAATTATGTCATTTCTTTTCATTTGGCAATTAAAGCTTTGAATTTTACTTCATATCTATGATCTTCCATTGCATATTAGTTGTGACATGCAACCAACTAAATCCCACCATACAATGAAGTCAACATGACTTGACGTTGATCGTGGTTCGACTTATCACTTGTTGAGTAAAGCTCCATACTTAAGGCAAGATAATTGACTAAGGGAAATTGAATTCGATAATTTTCCAAACAACTCCAAATTCCTGGAGTGCAAATTGGATTATAAACACTAATGGGTATGAACGACCACCTATGAATAACTCTTGTCCACAGAGCATGGATATGAGTAAATGAATAAATAAGTGTGATTCAACCACGTATTACTTAACCAACTTAGACCTATTCGACGGAATGAGAATGAAGTTGGTAGAGATGGACCTTTACCATCCACTAATTAATTCTACCAACTCAGGACGAAGGGCAGAAACATAATTGCTTAACCATTGAGTTCGACAGTGTAGCATTAAGGCTCGAGCCTAACATTTGAATACGGCTTGAGGCCACGACCTTAGGGAGGCCATGAGATTGATGAATCGAATCAATATCTGAGCCAACGAGCAACGAATTACAAGTACATTAAATGGAAAATGTAATAGCTCGATCGCTTAAGCAAATACACATAAGGGTTCTGTGAAAGCAAGATAACTTTTATTCACATTAAACTTGTAAGTTGTAGTACAAGTTTATCCAAAAAATGTGAACAATAAGAAGGGGCCATACATGCACAAACACGGCCAATAAAAGAGAAAGAGCGGTAATATAAGCAACCTACACATCAAGCCGACCCAACGACTATTTCTTGGACTTTTTGTCCTTCCTCGATTTCTTAGGGGTAGATCCACTCAAACTCTCACCAGACCCTCTCTTTGATCCTATACCACCACTACCTCTTTTCGGAGAGACATCATAAGATATGGGGATCAAAGCAGCGTCATCCTTGGAAAATGGAGGGATCTCATCCCCAGGAGCCGACTTGCCTGGAGGAATGACTTGAAACGAGATAAGATCTGGATCATTAGGGTCCACGTCAATTGGCTCAACCTTAGCCTTTTTCTTCAACAACTTTTCCTTCGTAATGCTCTCCTTTGGACTGAGCTCGTCAGTCGGATCAGAGGTGTCCATGATCATGATGTCATTATCAATCGAGATTTCATGGCGCGAATCACTACCTTCCCTCAACAATGCGTCCACAATGTGATCATCAAGTATGAAAGCCTCCCCTTCTGGAACGACTTGACCTATAGCCAAAGTTGTAACTATAACAAACTCTGTTGAGGATGCTTGAGGCCCCAGCTGGGATTCTTAAGGAAGAGGAACTGCAGCTAGAGTACCTAAAGTCGAGGAAACATAGTTAAAAGATTAGAAATTTCAGCTGGTGACACCCCAACTTTCTGAAAGACAGGAGATGTCAACGAGATACCTTCTTTGGCCTTACTCTCGATATGAGCTAGAGTACTTTCAGCACTTCATTCTAGAATTGGAAAAGGCTTGATGTGAATTTCATATTGAGGCTTGTCCGGGTTGTATCTTGGAAAAGTGGAAGAACTCATGGCAGAGCTAAGAATGCGTTAAGACACAAGGGCGGATCAGTGGAAACATAGGGTGGTGTAGATCCAAATCCTTCACCCACTTCATGTTGAGAAGCAGCAGCTGAATCTTGTTGAAATACAAGCTGGGCATCGTGTAAAATTTTGTGTTCATTGCCTAGTAAAATCTCACCCTCAAGCCTCATCAGATAAATCTCCACTACATTGAGCTCCTTCTTCTTCTTAGCAATAAGAAACTCCCAAATGCGCAAAATATGAAAGGGATAGTCATCTTGAAGCCATTCTAGATTTCCATGCTTAAGAATATTGGTGTTGTAGAGAACAAGTAGCGGGTCAAGCTTATTCATTACTTATTCTCCAACTTTCTCCTTAGTGGCATCCACTTCACGCTGGACGAGGACATCAACATCCTTAGCCTTCTCAACAGTCGTATCCCTTTGAAGCCTGACATTCACTAACTCCTTACAAGCATCCTGACCAATCTTTTGTGCTTCGGATTTCTCCTTGGTTTCACATTCAAGTTTAGCTTTAAGTTTAGCTATCTTCTTTTGCGTTGTGTCTCTTTTAATTGCAAGTTGATGGTTTCGATGATGCAGCACTTGAACTTCATCCAGATGTCTAGTCTTCTCGTCCTCTAAAGCTTTGATGGCTGTCTCAGTTTCTCTCTCGACCTCTGCTTAAGAGTTCCTTGAAGCTTCCAGATCGTTTGTTGAAGTTTCTATGATCCTCTTATCTTGGGCATCTTGACGCTTTATATTTTCAATCTCTACCGCTCGTTTGAAGGATACTTTGGACATTTTCTCTACAGCTTTCATCCACTCATTATACTGCTTATGGATATCGATAACATAATCCATACTCATTTTTTCAACTTTTTGGGGGACCATTTTTAGATTAGGAGGGAAGAAAAACCCATCAAAGCACAAGTTCGAAACTCTTCCCTGAACTAGGCCATGCGAGTGGTTGGATCAATTTCATGCTCCTCGATATTCGTTGCAACGTCAGCACTTTCCTTCCCTGACTTGTAGAGACCAACATGCTCACTATGATGGTGGCGATTACTAAGTTGCTGAGAATAAGAAAAGACTAAAGGCTGCGGAGGAACTAGAATAAAAGAAGGATCACGAGAAGAATCAGTAGACAGGTCCCGATAATCAGTCTGCTTATCAGAACCTTTTGGAGGAGGGGATCTTGATTTTGATCGGCGCTTATCATGAGTAGACCTGTCTCTGTCACCTCTATCCTGACGGTGTCAGTCCCGACTGGAGAGATAGCTTAGATCATACTCATGACCACCGCCTTGATGGTATGGGCCTGAACATCAGCCCGAAATTTAGCGGGATAAGTCCCGGAGAGACATGAACATATTCCCCTTCTTCATCATGGTTCCTACTAATGAGAACAAGGAGTGATTCAACTTTAAATGTTGAAGGGCATAAGATAAACATAGTGCAATGTTGTGAAGTGCAAGTGTGTGCAAGTGTCCTCATGTTCCTCCGACAGACTAATTGTTAGAGCTTTGCTCGTAAGAGTAGCCTCTCCTTTAGTACTGAGTGGGATTTCTGCACTAGTTCTGGTAGAAGAGTCCGACTTACCGACGCTCATATCAGTGAAGTGAAAATTCTCAATGTCGTGTGAAATCGGCAAGTTAAATAATGAGTCAAGTGGTTTTCCTAAATACTCAGACATTGATAGGCAAGCTCATCCAGATTATCTTGAGGAGTAGCAACGCTTAGGTAGATTAGAGAGATGACTCTTAGAAAATCGATAGACGAGTTTCTTCCCTTTCTTTTTTCAAGAGCTGAGGGTTATGGGGTCTGTGAGGATTTTTCCACAACCTCGGGACTAAACCCTTTGTTATCATGACTGGGCCTATCGCCTTTAGCTTTTTTAGCATCTAAATCGGTGACCTCCTGAGCTCCCACGACAGGATCAGCCTGATTGCCCTTTGAACAATTATGGCCCACTGTCTTACCACTGCAACTCGAGTAGTATTCACTAGCCATATGCTCCAGCCTTCTTCCATCAAATAAAGGTGATAAGACATTCATCGGCAAGGAGGCACTCGATATCTCTATCTTCAGACAGCACATCCTTAAGAGTCGAGACTGCGTCCTCAAGATGTTTACCTTCGGGCCGCGGGATAGTGCCTGTAAAAATCAAAAAATCTTCTTGGTCTAGAATACGACCCGGATATAAGCATATGAATTAAAGTGAAGAGTGACATTTAGGTCTTTCCAACCATCATCGAGTGAAGCCAGGCGAACATAGCACAAAGAACCATTCGCTTTTGAAAGCGCTTAATTTATTCCAAGTGCCTGCTAAGATTTGTCACTTCTTAACTAACTCAAGAAATATAAAGGAGTGACTTCATGTCCATTGTTTAAAGGTGAATATGAACCGAATGTCCTCGGTAATCAAAAGTCGATATAAGAACACCATAAACACCATGTAAATACAGTTGAGCGGGGCATAGCCATTTGGATGCAGTTGCGCCAGGGCTTTCTTCAAGAACCTTGTGGATGTATGAATTAAACGGCGGAACGCATCTAGCCTATCACATAAATTTTTTGCATGCTATATACCTCTCTGAGGGACTTTGATCTCTATCATCCCATGGCGGAACTACTACATCGTCAAATGAAATCCCGTGTCTCTCACAGATTCAGCGAAGAGCGGCTTCACTTATCTTTGGGGCCATGGAAACTAGAGGATCTTTCAAGAAGACTGCATCTTCTAATGTGCCAGAGGCAGGATTGATGATTTTTGTTGGAAGAGTAGGAATGGCGAAGAATGAATCAAATGGTGGGCCAAAGCTTTCCAGTTGCTTGGATTGATGACCATGAGATGGACTATCTGATTCAGTGGCAAAACTCAACTTGAAACCGGAATTACTATGCCGAGGAGATGGTCCAACGGACATAGCTGCAAGACGTTCTGAACGTCTGGAATCCATCGTTACCAAACTTAGTAAATAATCATCGTTTGATAAAATAATCTCTGACACTCAGTGTAGAGTGAGTGCTAGTGTTGTATGGTGAAGTTCCATGCAATACGGTGATAAGTTATACGAAATTAAATGCGAAAAAGTTGACATGACTTTGAAGCTTAACCGGGGTGACCATCATTATTGATCGTCTCAACTGGCTCTCTACATCATTAGGGAATGATTTAGCCTAAGCCTCAAGATCGATTATCAGTAGGTTGAAGATTGGTTTTTACGTTCATATGTAGATGAGCTTCAAAATAATTTGCACAAGCCATTTGTCCATGTCATGGTTCGAATATCGTTTATGTCCAAGTATGCAGTTCAAGTCTTATGCAAGTCATATATGTTCGCTCAAGTGTTCAAGGCCAAAGCTCTTCGTTAAGTTCAGGTTTATCTAGTTAGGTTTCTTTTTTTTTTTTTGAAGTTTGATTGTGGACAACTGATCATTCCTATGGAGCATGTCCGAACATTCGCTTATGATCGATCCTTGTCCGATCGTTCATTCCAACCATTCTATCCGATCGTTCACTTCGATCCTTCATCCGATTGTTCGCTTCGATCCTTCATCCGATCGTTCACATCCACATTCAACCGATCATTTGAATCGAACCATCACCATACGATCGTTCCATATGTCGCATCATCCTCGTACGATCATTCCAATACGATCGGTCTATGACAAAATTATACTCGACATCAACTCCCTACGATCGATCCATACGATCGTTTCATCAAGGAATCGCCGTTTGTTCTGAAACGATCGTTCATATGTGACCATTCCATAATGATCATCCATAGTCGAGCCAGGTGCCACACCATTCCTCTAACCGATCGTTCACTTCATTCCTCTAACCGATCGTTTACTCGATCTCCAAATGATCGTTCGCTTTGATTCTCCATCTGATCATTCCAATACGATCGTGTAATATCCAAAACATCACCATACGTCGATCGCACACTACTTCATCCACAACCTATTATTCCAGTATTGATCGTATCCACATGCATTTTCATTTCCCATCACTGGAGCATTGTTTCTCACCAAAGTCACTATTCCATCCAAGAACAATTGGCCAAACACTTCTTCCCAACAACTTGGCCCCTTCACCATCTCCCAAAATGATCGATATGAAGCAAACGATTGTTGTAATGCCTTGTTTCTTCCAACCTTCTTCTAATCTACCAACTCCATCATCTTGATCAAGCGTGTCCAGGTCATAAAACCCAAAATCTTGCTATCAAATTCACATACAAATCAAAATCAACCTACCTAAATTAGAATTTGAAGGGTGGAAATAGTATGAGTTTAATTATTCACGAGATCTGGAGAGGCGAGTATAACGAAGGTTGATTTGGAGAGAAGGATGCTTAATTGAAAATTAAGTGAAGGAGGAGCGGTCTTCGATTTGGAGGTTCGGATCGTAATTTGGAACGATGAAGAAGGTGAGGAGGAGTAAACTTCCTTTTTTGGTTCAGTTGGAAATTGTGCAAAAGTGAAGAAGGGGAGGATGGAGCGGCTAAGTGAAAGGTATTTACATGAGGATGGACCAAGGTTCTAAAACGCTTAAAGTTAATCCATACGTTCATTTCTTACCGATCGCTTTATATCAATATTTATCAGTCGTTCATTCAGAACGATTCATCATTCCATCACACCTACTAACGATCGGATATGATCATTCCTTAAAATTACAAAAAAGGAGGAAAGAAACAATGATCATAAATAAATAATCCATATTTGAGGGGATCCGAAACTATCCATCAATCTATTTAACTACAAATGATCCAATGTGATTATTTTTTGAAAAGATTTGACAACGAATGGCGCACATGCAATCGTGATCGGGGCCAGGTATAAAAACATACATGTAATAGTATACGTTCTAAAAATACTGTTTCTTGAAATCAACAAGAATTTGATTTCCACCTAAAATCAACTGGAGAAGAGTCTAAGCCAAATTGCTGGAGCCTAGCAATCACTGGAAACAAAACAAGATAATCATCGACAAGCCGTAATCTAGTATTTATACGGTTGGAATCGCCCAATAGTTATGACAGACAGAAGAATATGCGAATTTCATAAAAAAGCAACTCAATGAAAGGGTGACGACTATTCCATAAATTGGATGGAATCCTTTCTGATGATTCAAGTTTGCAACGATTCAAAGCACATCATGTTCAAACAAGACGTGCTTTAGGGGGCAAATGTTATCCGACCTTTTGACCAGGCTATACCTAGACCAATCAGACGAAATAGACTCGATTGTCATCGGGATCGATGTATCAAATTAACGATCATGAAGCCTAGAGATCAGACCTAAATGATAATATATAAAGCAATAACAAAGCAAAAGTTGAAGGCGAACTCAATAAAACATTTGGAGTATGGAAGTTCATTACTCTCTAAAGATAAATCAGGCACGATCCATATTCAATATTATGGATCGTATCGTATCGATTACATAGCGCAATCCAAAATGATCAATCAATATTTCAAAATCTATAAGTCCAACACACCTGAAACTTTCAGAATCTCAATATATTGGAGAGTGGAGTCCCCATAAACGATCGCATGACAAAATGACCATATTTGAAAGATCAGCACCGATCGTTCACAAGCGATCATATAAATCCAGCCAAACACATCAACTCATTGAAGATTGGTTAGTATATCACCAATTACAACTCGGAATGACACCAAACTTCGGGAGTATAGACTAGAGGTATCGAGGAGCTTAAGAAAATGATCGCACGTGCATTGGAGCACAAATGCATGATCAGTACCAATCATTCCAACTATCGAGTTAGAACCTACGATCTTTCTGGTGGGCCCCTATGGATCTTAATAGTCTTCTGTCGAATTTTCAACGAAATATTTTGCGTCTTCACCTATAAATACAGGCTCCATTCTTTATTTAAAGGATCTTTACGATGCTTGTTGCTTTGGCCCTCATTGTAATCAAGTGTTATTATCATTACTTCAATGTAATCAGATTTATAAGTGATTAATAAAGTAAATTCTTCAAAGTGGACGTAGGCACACAACGTCGAACTACAATAAATCATTGTGTCTTTGTTGTTGCTTAATTTTAGTTCTTTATTTACTTATCCTCTCTGCTTAAATTTGATTATTCTTCATTTATTTCTCTACAATTCTATTCTTGCTTGTTTGTGCCCACTTTGGTGCAAACAATATATATATATATATATATATATATATATATATATATATATATCTTATATGGTAGTTTACATTGAAATAGACTTTATTTATATTACATGTAATAAATCAATGAATACAATATCCAATTGAAGTATTCAAAATTTTACTGCTGTATTTTACATAAACTCCTTCAAATCATTCGGTTAAATACAAATACACACAAACATACACGGATATCATACACACACACACAAAACATAACAAAATTTGAAACAAAATAAAATAAAAATTATTCTAAATACTTCATGAATTAGAATGTTTGCGTTTTAAACATAGGTCTTGCACTAGTCAAGATACAATTGTAGATCAAGCAATAAATCACAAAATTAACGTTTTCGCTTTTTTTAATTAGCAAAATTTATTTTATAATAATTTAAATATAAGATAATTAAGTCATCATGTTATGATGTCAACTATAATTAATTAATGAAATTATTTCAAAGTTTTATTTACATAGCAATTTATATGTAAACATTCAAATCAAAATCTTATAATATGAAAAATGACTTATTAAAAAGATTGTTCCAAATTATATTTTTGTTTTCTTCTTCTTTTATTTAAGCAGTAATAAAGCATATACAAATTCACGATAAGAAGGTCTACATATAGGTTAAACATACAAGGTAAATAAACATACATAAAAGAGAAAAATAAAATCATTATTGTTTGTAACAAACAATAAATTAGAGCATAGCATAGTTTTTTAATTAAATCAACACGATAAAAGTATACAGTTAATTCAAAAAGGGAGAACTGAAATATTCAAGTTATAATCCAAATTCACACATACGAACAGAAGGGAGAGATAGAGAATTAGAGGGATGTAAATAAAATAAAATTATATATCAAGAAAATATATAGAATTACCTTAGGATGAAGCAAGGATAATCCCTTTGAATGATAGAATAAATCCTAGATCCAATAGATCAATTTCTAGATCTGCAGTAATCAAGAGATAGCCACCAAGTTCTATTTAATTTTTTCGACTAATATTTGGAATTTTGAAGCTCTAGCAATCAATGGAATTTGGACCCTGATGTTTTTTGTATATGGATGGAGAAAAAATGACAGAGCAATATCCAACTAAAGGAGGAAATAAATGTGTCTTTTTCTCGCCTTTAATTAAGATTGCCCTTTCATTTCAAATTCAAAATCCACTCCGCTTTCCAATATCACGGTTGGCCATCATGTGCGGGCTTTAGGTTCAAAAAAATTCCAAAATTAAATTAATTTTAACCCTATTTCAATCCAATTTCAATTTCCTATCAATATCGTATACCAATACGCGCGTCTATTAGTTTTATATACGCACATTATTAAATACTAAAGGAAATTAAAAAAATCAAATAAGTAATATTTTTACAATTAATATTTGAAAAATATTAATTTATCTAATTTATTTAAAAGCCCATTTCAGTATTTATTTTGTTTAAAACGAATTTAAACATTCTACCGATATCGTATACCGATACGCGCGTTTATATCTTTTATATACGCATTTTACTAAATACCAATGGCATCAAATAAAATAAATTTTGTAAATAATATTTCATAAATAATAAAGTATTTAATTAATTTTCAATAATTGAAATTAATTAAATAGTGTGGTTTATTTGGAATATTCATCATTTCAGTTATGTGACTCAAATGTGTAAATTCAGCTAGCGATTAATATTGAAAAATTCAAATATTAATGTACACATATTACCTTTGCTAATGGTATAACATTTTGGCTGAATTTATCATGTATCCTTTGGTGAAATCCAATTTTATGTATTATAAACGTTACCAATTAGTGACAATTATTTACACAAATTCTCTTCGTCGAAACTATATCACTTTGGACTTAAGGAATTTGGCAATGGTCAAAATTCCAGTGTCATCCATATTCAACTCTATAATCCAAACCGTGGTTCAATAATAACAATTATTATTAACCAAACTACTCTGGCCAAAGATTTTGACTTTGAGTTGAATGTGATACCAACCCCATATAATCGAGGAAACAAATCTCTCCTGAATGGTGTTTAACGTCCAGTACTTCCATTCGATCCAACTATGGTCATTCAGTGG
This sequence comes from Allium cepa, assembly GCA_030765085.1. NCBI lineage: Eukaryota > Viridiplantae > Streptophyta > Magnoliopsida > Asparagales > Amaryllidaceae > Allium > Allium cepa. The sequence continues at coordinate 573,992,892 of CM060931.1, forward strand.
ATTCTCTTCCATGATTTGAATATAATCAAAGTGGAGCTTTCATATTGAAGACCGATAGTATTATCAAGTTAAGAGAACTATGTAAATTAGTTACGTCGATATTTTCTGTTTGACTTAGTTATATTAACCAATGGATAACTATCTATGAGTCATTCCATAGTTATCCAATAATTATTAGTGCGTAACTCCTTGGTGCCCCCCAACGGTCATGAGTAATACACTGCTTAACATTTAGAGAGTATTACGTACTTTAGTCTCAAAGGATGCATCGATATCCAATCTCGATACATCTTGACTAGGAATATTTAAAATGATGTGTTTATCATATTATTATATAATACTCAAGGTTATAACTATTTATAACTGTTATCACAAACACATCATTTATGAACTTTCTAACAACTCGCGATGAAACGATCCGTCTTGAGGTTTATTTTTTAGCCTATTTTTTCATGTAGCTAACCGTACGCATTGAATTAACATGTTAAGAAGCATCAATGGTTCGAATTTGGTCTCGTTCCAAGATCGTCTGACCTTCGAACGAAAGATTTTTAGTCTAAATATCGACGAACAATTATAAATTTAAAATTCAAAATTGATAGCCTACGGTTGTTTATTTTTTCATCATCTTCTGAAAATAGATTAACTATATTTTAGGTCGACATAAGATCCGATAAATTTAATTTTTTGCTAACTATTTTATTTTATATAATTTTATCACGCTAAATATAGTTAAAAATTCATAATTAATTACCTAATGGTTTAAAAGTCAAATAGATTGATCGTGGGAGTTAGATTTCCAATAACGTTAAATATTCAAATTCCACGAAGACTAATCAACGAAAATACTAATTTAACTGATCAGGACAGCCGTTACGTTGAATGATTATGCTAAAACATCTTGTTTATTTTTTACAGATTAAACTAGTATTTTAAATATTTTTTAAAACGTAGAATGAATAAGAAAAAAAATACAAAATACAAAATTCACCCACCATCACTAGCCGTCACACGCTGATAGAATGTCAAGTATACAGATCAATAAACACGCAACATTCTCATTATTTTCACCATCCCACCAAAACGCACACACGCAAAAATGAAGAGGAAGCCCTTGCCAGCCGTCGACGCCCCCCTCGACCGCCTTCCGTCAACTTTGCCTAAAGCCTCCAAAGCTCGTCAAAATCACCATTCTCTCCAATTTCATCTTAATTGAGGTAAAACTAAAACCTTAATTTCGAATTTAAGGCTAATTGGTACGAATATGGGTTTGAAATTGATGATTATTGTCTATTAGCCAGTGATAATACAGTATTAGTTGATTTGGGGATATTAATTAGTATTGTGATTGTTTAATTTGTAATTAAAAATTAGAGTTGATTTAAAATCTGAAAATCAACGTACAATTGTTGATTGATATACTTATTGATTAGTTACACGAATGTTTGTTAAAGTTTAGAACAATTTTTGTTATATTTATGTGAAAATTAATGTATAATTATTGATTAATATGCTTATTGATTGGTGTGGTTAAATATAATTAATTTATTTTAATTAATTAGTGTGTGTTAATTACAAGTGTTAGTTCTTAGTTTAAAAGAAAGTTATTTTAATTTATTATAAGTGGAAACTTCAAATTCTAGTTTACAAAATAGTTAAATTAAAATTTCTAATAGTTCGGTGAATTTTAAAATGTGTTCTAAAAATACAAATTTAGTTAATAGGATATTTAAATAGTTAAACGAATTATAAAATATGATTTAAAATTTAATTTGTAGTTATTGAAATAGTAATTTGTGTATTTTTGAAAGTAGTTTGAAATAATAAATTTCTTTTGAAACAAATATTCTATTAAAGTCGATTTCTAAAAAATTAAGAAATAAATTTAATGTTCATTCCAAAATAAGTGTTAAGTATTATTTTAACAAATACAACAATAACAAATTAAAGCCTTTAGTCCCAAAAGGCTTTAGTTTATTTTAGAAAATACAACACCACCATACCCTTTAGATGCAAAGTTATGCATATAAGAGAAAGAAGTGAAGTGTTGTGGAAATTAAAGCATTTAGTCCCAAAAGGCTTTATTTGTTTCAGAAAGAAGTGAAGTGTTGTCGAAATTTCTAGCATATATTTTTTAATTAGGAAAAGTGTTTGGATGTATGAAGATGGAACTAGTATGAAAGGTTCAGTGAAGGAACATTTTAACAATGATGTACATGAATTTATTAGATTTGCTAAATCTAATAATCGAAATAACAAGAAAATTTGTTGCCCTTGTAGTAAGTGCAAATATTTGAAGCATTGGAAACTAGATATAATTAAAGTACATTTGTGTAAAACTGGTTTTGTGCCAAATTATTACTTATGGAATTGTCATGAAGAACTTGTTGCACCTACATCTAATCTTGTAATGTCATTGGATGATTATGTTATGGAGAATATAATACAAGATATGGTGGAAGATGTAGCATGATAAATATTTCCTACCATTCAAGTTGATGATGAAGATGTAAATGTCGAAGAAGAACCAACTGTGGGAGCAAAAAGAATCTATGATTTATTGGATGCTGCTAAGAGGCTATTATGGGATGGTTGTAAAAGCAGAACCGAACTATTAGTAACTGCTAAATACATTACTATAAAATTAAAATTCAACTTTATAATGGATGGGTTTATAGAATTTTTCAAGCTAACATATGTCACCCAATAATCTGATGTGCGATAGTCATTATGAAGTGGAAAATTTTCAGTTCGCTTTCGGTCTACCATACCCACAGATAGATACATGTTTAAAAGGTTGCATGTTGTATTGAAATGATGATATTAACCTTAAGAAATGCGAAATATTTAATAAGGAAAGATACAAGCCAAGAAAAAAGAAAGGAAAAGAAGTTCCATACAAGAGAATGCATTATTTACCCATCACTCCTAGACTTCAAAGGTTATATGCATCTTCTGCTATAGTATGTCATATGCGATGACATAGTGTGAGAACACTAGAAGAGAGAACTTTACACATCCATATGATGGAGAAGCATGGAAACATTTCGATAAGATATATCACGCGTTTGTTGTAGAGAACTATAATGTCAGACTTGGTTTATGTACAGATGGATTTTCACCATTCTTTTAATTTGGTAGTATATATTCATCTCAGCCTATTATCATTATGCCTTATAATTTACCTCCGTTAATGTGCTTAAAAACTCCATATATGTTTTTCACTATTAACGTACATGGCTCTGATGATCCGACACAAGGAATCAATGTTTATCTACGATCATTGATTGAAAAGTTGAAAACACTATGGCATGAAGAAGTTAAAACATTGACATTCTGAAAATAAGAATTTTCGTATGTTCGTTTCTTTATTATGGACTATTAGTGATTTTCTGGCGTATACAATGCTTTTGGGTTGGAACACATTATGTCGTCTAGCTTGTCCTTACTGCATGGAAGATACACGAGCTTTTTCTTTACCGCATGGGAAGAAAATTTTATGGTTTGGTATCATCAGTGTTTTTTTTCCATATTAATAATCCTTTTGGAAGAGATAAAAAATTTATAGCTAACATAGAATTTGCAACCACCAATGATTTGGCCAAGTGAAGAAATATATGAAACTGTAAAGGATTATCCAAAGATACATGAAACTGAAGTACAGACTGAAATTCCAAGTAAATTGATAATCCACAATTGGTGCAATCAAAGTATATTTTGGGAGTTACCTTATTGGAAATGTGTCTTACTTCAACATAATATTGACATGATGCACAACAAGGAAAACATGTTTGATAACGTATTTAATACAATTTTGAATGTTAAGGAGAAAACTAAGGATGATTTGAATTCAAGACAAGGTATAGAACACTTTTGCAAACATCCTGAACTTCATATGAAGCCCAATGATAGTAAAGATACAAAGAATGATATAAGCTAGACAGTAAGAAAGTAAAACTTATGCTAAATTTGGTGGAAGGATGAAGATGTCTTGATGGTATTTCTTCTAATCTATGTAGATGTGTTTGCTTTAATACAATAAATTGAGTGGGATGAAAAGTCACGATTTCCATATCATGATGGGAAATTTGTTACCTATGGTTTTCAAAGAATTGTTGCCCGTAAAAGTGTAAAGTGTTATAACAGAATTAAGTTTGTTTTATAAATAGATTTGTTCGACAACGTTAAAAGTCGACCATATACATAAACTTGAAAATAATATCCTTATAATGCTCTGTAAACAAAAGAAAATATATCCCCCAAGATTCTTTAATGTAATGGAACATTTTGTTAGTCCGTGAGATGATGATTTTGATGACAACAAACTTATAGTAGATTATTAAATATAAATACTAACATTATAAGTTTAGATATATATGTATATGCAGGTTTTAACCATGCAGGTACCAAGAATGAAGACTGTACAGTAGAGAGATTCAAGATATCAAGATTGAAGACTCTTGAGTATCAAAAGTTCAAGAATTGAAGTACTTTATTCTTTAATTATAAATTTTGTTAAAACTCATAGAAAAGCACTGGCATCTTAAAATCTAATTTATTCGTGGAATGGAATCCACTTCGAGCCTGTTAAAGGGATGGAACCCTAAGTAGGATGGAACCTATGAAAAATCTAGTGGAACGTTGTTTTGTACCCGCTAACTTTTTATTCAAAATGATTTTTCAAAATTATATCATGTTTTCAAAATGTTTTCAAAACCTTCCTTTTAAAAGCATCAAAAACCTCTATCCTGATTTTAAATAATTTTAGCCTCAAAATTATCTTTAATTTTAAAGTCAAAATTACTCCTGATTTTAAACTATCTTTTAAAATAATATATTTAACTTTTAAATATTTATACTTAAGATTTAAATATAAAATTATAATTAAATTATATATATATTATTCTCTATATTTACTTATGAGTTTTAACTATAATCAAGTATATTAGAAAAGTTTAAAATAGTTTTAATATAAGATAAAGGTTATTTTCAAAGAGAATCAAATCATCAAAAATTGCTTTGGGATATCGACATGCCTATGGTGACCAAGTCGACATGGTGTCAGTTGAGTTCAAAATTTAAATTTCAAAAGAAGTATTTGTTCGCCATAACTCTTCATGAATGGACATTGCTGCTGTTCTTCTATAAATAGGGTTAGTTTCAACGAATTTTATATTAGATTTTCTGGTTTTTCACTCCTCTTCTTCTTCCATATTTCTTAATACATACTCATACCATTACTCTGCTGAAATCAATACTAAATCATACTCGATTACTTCTAGTTTGATTCTCTATCACTATCTCAACAAGGTTCTCAGTGCAATTCAGAGTTATAGACTTCTTTTTAATCTATTAAGCGAGAAAAGGTGTGATTGTGGCCTTGAAAATCAATTAAGCGAGAAAAGGTGTGATTGTAGCCTTGGTAAATCAATTGGATAAACTGGTGGCCTGGAAATCAAGTATCTCTACCCAGAGGATTGAAATTCTGGAGGGTGTACCTCGTAGCCTTGAAATCGAGGGCGTAATTGTACAATTTCTTTTGAAAGGAAATCTGTACTTGTGTTGTGGGACTGGATGTAGGGTAAGTCCGAACCAGTATAAAATCCGGTGTGTTCTTTCCTTTACTGCTTATATTTTATTTCTGCATCTGTGTTTGCTTCTGTGATTATCCATGTATCTGTAGATTGCATACATTTGTATCTAAATTAACATAAACTCAAAAAGATTTAGTAATTCTTTATAAACGCTATTCACCACCCTCTAGTGTTAATCCTAGCCTTATGATCCATAATCCGCACTTGTTTCAATTGGTATCAAGGAGAGGTTTTCAAAGTTTCATAATCTGATTTTTGAAAAAAGTTTTTAAAATGGCTATATTTGTTAATACTAGTTTATAAATATTCAAATCATCGTTGTTTCATGAGTCTGCATATAATCAATATTCAAATTCAAGTTATCTATCAAAATTGTTTGATGTGCAGGAATCATGCTTTATGGCTATTGAGGAATTAATCCACAACGAAGAAATTGTGCAAATCAGAAAGAACAAATGGATACTTGATAGTGGGTGTTCTAGATACATGACGGGCAATCCAGAAATAATGAATGATATTATATACAAAGACGGAGGACTGGTTAACTTTGGAGACAATTCAAAAGGATATGTGATTCACATCGGCAAAGTCGGTAATTCTAAAACTCCTACTATTGCTAATGTTTTGCTAGTTAAGAATCTAAAACATAATCTGCTAAGTATAAGTCAACTCTGCGATAAAGGCTATAAAATTAAATTTGAAAAAGATAAATGTTACATCGAAGATAATAATTCAACCATAATATTTGAGGGAGTCAGGAAAAGGATATTTATATTCTTAGTATGAAAGTTTCAAATGATAACCTGTGTCTGTTGGCAAATACAAGTGACCCTTGGATTTGGCATAAGAGATTTGGGCATTTGAATTTCAAACTCTTATCTAGACTGTCAAAACATGATCTAGTAAGAGGTCTCCCTAAAATGAATTTTAAAGTAGATAGTTTATGTGATGCATGTCAATTAGGAAAACTTATAAAAAGTTCCCATAAATTAAAAGATATGATTTTAACTTCAAAACCTCTTGAATTATTTTATCTTAGTTTATTTGGTTCATCTCAAATTTTGTCAATGAATCATAGTAAATATGTTTTTGTAATTGTAGATGATTATTATAGATTTACATGGACAATATTTTTGAAACATAAAAGTGATACTTTTGAAAATGAAAAGTTTGAGGAATTCTACAATAAAAAGGGAATAACTCAAAAAATTTCATTTCCGAGAACTCCATAACAAAATGGAGTAGTAAAACGTAAAAATAGGACGATTCAAGAATGTGCGAGAACTATGCTTTCAGATAGTAATTTACCAAAGAATTTTTGGGCAGAAGCAGTTGCTACCACCTGTTATGTTTTAAATAGAATTTTAATTAGACCTCTAACTGATAAGCCATCTTACGAACTTCTTTATTCAAAGAAACCTAAGGTATCTTATTTTAGAATTTTTGGAAATAAATGCTTCATTTTAAATACAAAAGATAATTTAGATAAATTTGATCCTAAATCAGACAAAGGAATCTTTATCGGATACTCTAATAGAAGTAAAGCATACAGAGTGTTTAATTTAAAAATTAACACCATTAAAGAAACAATGCATATTTCATTTGATGAAAATTTCAAAAATTTTGAAGATACAAATGATGAAGACGATTTAATCACTCAAAATCAAGAATCAATTGAAACTAATAATGAAATTAGTCATCCTAATAAAAGGACTAAACTTTTAAAAGATCATCCTATAGAAAATATACTGGGAGATATGCAGTCTTTTGTTAAAACTAGAAATCAACTAAGTCAAATGAGTAATGTAGCCTTTATATCAACTATTGAACCCAAAAATCCAAAAGAAGCATCAACTGATGATTCATGGATTTTGGCTATGCAAGAAGAATTAAATCAATTTACTAGAAATGATGTTTGGGAACTTGTTCCTAGACCTGAAAATAAAACTATAATTGGAACTAAATGGGTTTATAAAAATAAAATGAATGAACAAGAAGAGCTAGTTAGAAATAAAGCTCGATTAGTCGCTCAAGGTTATTGTCAAGAAGAAGGAATAGATTTTGATGAAACCTTTGCTCCCGTAGTAAGATTGAAATCCATTAGGATTCTACTTGCTTTCGTAAATCATAATAATTTCAAATTATTTCAAATGGATGTTAAAAGTGCATTTTTAAATGGATTTGTAAAAGAAGAAGTATATGTTGAACAACCACCACTCTTTGAAAATGATAAATTACCAAATCATGTTTACAAACTTAAGAAAGCTTTATATCGTCTAAAACAAGTGTTTGCGCCAAAATTGGTCACAAACACCCAATACCGTGAAAGCACCAGTGTATGAATATAAATTAGTGATACTCAAACACAAATAACAGATCTCAACCAATAATAGGCAGCAATCCCAAAAATAAAGAACAGAGACACAAGTTTTATAGTGGTTCGGCTATCTCCGGCCTACATCCACTCCAATTTTTTCTTTTTATTGATTATCCTTGAAGATTACAAGTGATTACAACAGTTGTAGTGACCAAATCAGAAGAAAATAGCAGTAATGATGCTATGGAATGATTTTAGCAGCGTCTGGGCTTGCTTTTCCTCTCTAGGTTTTCCGACCTCTTTTCTGAATGACCAGGGGCTCTATTTATAGGCGTGGAAGGTTGAAATCCCGCCTAAAACATGGGGAGGTTGCTTGGCACGTGAGGGGGGCCCACAGGCCCGTGTTCTCGGAATCCGTGCCCAGTTTGGGATCGATTCGAAGTGACTTTCGAATCGATCAAGAATCCATCCAATTGAGCTGAAATTTGGTGTGAACATTCTTCAACACGTATGTAAGCTCCTGTCAAAATTTCATTGCATTTGGATCAACGGTTTGGAAGATATGATCGATCCAAGTTCTAGAATTCGTGCGTCCTGATTGGTTCGAACCCATGCTCTGTCCACTTCGAAACCATGTATTTCGAACCCATTCCTTCGAACCCATCCCTTCGAAACCACTCTATTCGAACCCATCTCCCTCGGCTCCTCTCCTTCGAATCCATCGCCCTCGCATCCATCACCAACTTCGAATCCATCACCAACTTCGAATCCATAGCAACTTCGAATCCATCACTTTCCATAGCAACTTCGAATCCATCGCCTTCTACGAATCCACAGCAACTTCGAATCCATCACCTTCTACGAATCCATCATAAACTTCGAATCCACTTCCTTTCTTCGAGTCCATCTTCATTGCTTCGTATCCATCATCTTCGAATCCATATCCATCGTTCGAATCCACTGTCTTCGAGTCCATGTTCATCATTCGAATCCACTATCTTCGAGTCCATTGCACTGAAGTTACTCCTTTCGAACCCATCTAGTCCCCATTGGTTCGAACCTGATGGGTTCGAACCTGATGGGTTCGAACCTGATGGGTTCGAACAACATTCCTCTCCCACCTCGAATCCATCATATTTCCTCCATACGAACTCCGATTAACCTGATATTTGAAACATAGCCTTTCATAGTCCTTATCATCATTTCCAATCAATTTCGTCCCGATCGGAGTTCAACAAAATTTTGACGATATCCATCGTAGCCTTATTCCTAGTCCTGCTATCCATAATTCCTTGCCAATTTGTTGTTATTCCCGTTTTGACCAAAAAGTGGGATAACAGCTTGCCCCCCAAAACATGCCTTGTGATAACAAGACGTGTTTTGAATAGTTCCGAATCCAATATTCGAAGTCCAAAGCCATATTGCCAGAGTATATCATCCTTGACTGCTTCGAGTCGATGTCCAATTCCATATCCAATAATCAAAGCCTTAGCCAATTCCGTATCCATTCGAAGTCGACAACCAAGTTCCAATCCATCCTTATCCAATAGCCAATAACCGAAGCCAGGACCTCTCCGGGTTGATATCCAAATCCATAACCTCTCCGGGTTCCTGCCAAGCGTGATCCACATCCGACGATCGTGGTCCAGTGTCCCTGGACGTTGAGTTAATCTCTCCGGGTTCTTTCCAAGCGCAATCCATACTTGACGACCTTGGCCCAATGTCCCTGGGCGCTGTAAAATGCCATGGCTTAAGTCCTAAGCCGAATCCTGATCTCTCCGGACCCTTGCCGAGCATAGTCCATACTCGACGACCTTGGCCCAGTGTCCCTGGGCGTTGTAAAATGCCATGGCTTAAGTCCTAAGCCGAATCCTGATCTCTCCGGACCCTTGCCGAGCATAGTCCATACTCGACGACCTGAAAATAATATATGATAATAGAGGGCCTAAGTCCTAGGCCGAATCCTGATCACTCCGGACCCTTGCCAAGCATAGTCCATACTTGACGACCTGAATGAGTCAATTTACCACGTTCGGGCAAAGCAACTCACCCCATGCCAGGTATAATCCATACCCGACGACCATTTATCAAAAACCAGATAAAAATCCAACCAAAATCTATTCCAAAATCCAAAATCCAAATCCAAATCCGAAATTCAAATCCAGAATCCAAATCCAAAATCCAAATCCAAAGTTCAAATCCAAAACCAGAAAACCAGAAATCCAAACCAGAATCCAAAACCAAAAACAATCATCCAAAGGAAAATCCAAATAAAAAGGCAAGAAAAACCAGGAGCTCAATCCAAGCTCCAAAACCAAATCCAAAAAGAAAAGCAATGTCCAATCTAAAAGCAAGAAATAAATTTCACAAACCATAGCGTCCCGGGTTATCATCATTCAGAGCATGCCTAGGGGCTATCTCCGTCCCCGTACATGTGTAAATGACTTTACCGTGTGCTAATGGCTTGCTACTTATTCCATATTACCCTGGTCAATGGATGATCAATCGACGATCATCCCTGGGCCTCCCATCATCACGGCGTGAGGTGGTCGGTGGTTGCTCCTGCTCCACCGTTGCATCCCGAGTTCCAACGTATTGCTGTAACTGTCCATTCCTCACATGCTCCTCGATTATATCCTTTAGGTGCCTGCAGCTGTTGGTATCGTGCCCATCCAGATCATGGAAGAGACAGTGCCTTCCTGATGTCCTTTCCCGCTCTGTTGGTTCCCTCCTAGCCGGCCTTCGGTAGGGAAGGCGATTCCGAGTTTCCAAGTATATCCGTTCCAGCGTCTCGTTAATCCAGTGTATGTGGAAAACTTTGGATCCTTCCATCATTTTCTAGCATTTCCAGAGTCGTCATCTAACTTCCTCTTTCCTTTGTCCTTATCCGAACCATTTTTGGATACCGCTCCAACCTCGAGTGTATTAACCTTCTTCAACTTTAAATCCATACTTGCATCTTCTTGCCGAAGGAATCTTTCTGCCTCATGAAAGAATTCGTCGAGATTTCGCGGGGGATCTCGTATCAGAGATACCTTGAAATCCGAATTCTCCTTGACTCCTGATACTGCTGCCATTAAAACCATTGATGGATCAGGCCGATCCACCGAAGCGACTGCCGCACTGAATCGAGTTAGAAAAGTTCTAAGTGATTCGTCCATCCTTTGCTTCACCGATGTTAAAGTCATCACGTTTTTTGGCCTCTTAACGTGAACCCGAAACTGTCCCAGAAACTTTTCCACTAATTCCTTCCAAGTCCTGATAGATCCTTCTCCCAGCAGCCTAAACCACATTGCAGCTAAGTCCTTCAAATACAAGGGGAAACATCGGGCCATCACTTCCTCCGATGCCCCCAGCACCTCCATGTGTCTGCTGTACCTCATTAAGTGATCTGTTGGATCCGTCTTACCATCATATACCTCCACGCTAGGTAGCTTGAACTTAGGTGGATTCCGAGCCATCCTTATTTCCCGAACGAATGGACTTCTATTTACGCCTTCCAAATCTCCGTTTGTTAACCCACCTCGCACAGTCTTCCTGATCATCTCTACTAATCCTGTATTGTCTGGTAGGGGTTGCCCCCCATGCCCCCGAGGGAACTCTGGTACATATTCCTCGTGTGGCTCACTAGCGGCAACGTTAGTTCTAGCTTGCTGAATTCCTTCCAAAGGTTCTTCTGTATTGAATTCTGTGGGCCTGCCCCCAAGCCCTTGTTGATTGCCTTCTGGCTCCGTATCCTGTCCTTCATTGGGTTCCACAATCCTGGCTCCTTGTCCTGCATCCGCAGCTGCTGTAGCTGTTCCTAAGTTCTGCATCCCTGTAGCTCTCATTTGTTCCAAGAAAGTTTGCATCATCTCCTGTTGACTTTTCAACAATCTCTCCTGCAAAGAATTGGCCATAGCTTCCATTTCATCCCGAGTTACGTAAACCGAAGCCTGTCCTTCCTCACCTCCGGAGGATGCTTGTTGACTTCCTCCTTGTTGGCTTCTCTCAGCCCTTAGCCTTCTGCTATCCTGTCTAGCCATTGTCTTCCAAATCCAAATTCCTTAAACTCTTCAAATCCGATGTAGCGGGTGCTAGTTGTTCTCAGTGAAAGCACCAAAATGTTTGCACCAAAATTGGTCACAAACACCCAATACCGTGAAAGCACCAGTGTATGAATATAAATTAGTGATACTCAAACACAAATAACAGATCTCAACCAATAATAGGCAGCAATCCCAAAAATAAAGAACAGAGACACAAGTTTTATAGTGGTTCGGCTATCTCCGGCCTACATCCACTCCAATTTTTTCTTTTTATTGATTATCCTTGAAGATTACAAGTGATTACAACAGTTGTAGTGACCAAATCAGAAGAAAATAGCAGTAATGATGCTATGGAATGATTTTAGCAGCGTCTGGGCTTACTTTTCCTCTCTAGGTTTTCCGACCTCTTTTCTGAATGACCAGGGGCTCTATTTATAGGCGTGGAAGGTTGAAATCCCGCCTAAAACATGGGGAGGTTGCTTGGCACGTGAGGGGGGCCCACAGGCCCGTGTTCTCGGAATCCGTGCCCAGTTTGGGATCGATTCGAAGTGACTTTCGAATCGATCAAGAATCCATCCAATTGAGCTGAAATTTGGTGTGAACATTCTTCAACACGTATGTAAGCTCCTGTCAAAATTTCATTGCATTTGGATCAACGGTTTGGAAGATATGATCGATCCAAGTTCTAGAATTCGTGCGTCCTGATTGGTTCGAACCCATGCTCTGTCCACTTCGAAACCATGTATTTCGAACCCATTCCTTCGAACCCATCCCTTCGAAACCACTCTATTCGAACCCATCTCCCTCGGCTCCTCTCCTTCGAATCCATCGCCCTCGCATCCATCACCAACTTCGAATCCATCACCAACTTCGAATCCATAGCAACTTCGAATCCATCACTTTCCATAGCAACTTCGAATCCATCGCCTTCTACGAATCCACAGCAACTTCGAATCCATCACCTTCTACGAATCCATCATAAACTTTGAATCCACTTCCTTTCTTCGAGTCCATCTTCATTGCTTCGTATCCATCATCTTCGAATCCATATCCATCGTTCGAATCCACTGTCTTCGAGTCCATGTTCATCATTCGAATCCACTATCTTCGAGTCCATTGCACTGAAGTTACTCCTTTCGAACCCATCTAGTCCCCATTGGTTCGAACCTGATGGGTTCGAACCTGATGGGTTCGAACCTGATGGGTTCGAACCTGATGGGTTCGAACCTGATGGGTTCGAACCTGATGGGTTCGAACAACATTCCTCTCCCACCTCGAATCCATCATATTTCCTCCATACGAACTCCGATTAACCTGATATTTGAAACATAGTCTTTCATAGTCCTTATCATCATTTCCAATCAATTTCGTCCCGATCGGAGTTCAACAAAATTTTGACGATATCCATCGTAGCCTTATTCCTAGTCCTGCTATCCATAATTCCTTGCCAATTTGTTGTTATTCCCGTTTTGACCAAAAAGTGGGATAACAACAAGATCCTAGAGCCTAGTACGATAGACTAAGATCTTATTTATTGCAATCTAATTTTGAAATTGGTAAAGTAGATAATACTCTTTTTATTAAAAGACATGAAAATGATATCCAACTAGTACAAGTTTACATAGATGATATCATTTTTGGATCAACTAATTTTGAAATGAATAAAGAATTTTCTGAAATAATGACAAAAGAGTTTGTGATGAGTCATATGGGTGAATTAAATTTCTTTTTAGGATTACAAATAAAACAATTAGATAACAGTATCTTTATTAGTCAAGAAAAATATGCTAAAGACCTAATTAGTAAATTTGATTTGACTACTGCGAGTGGAAAACCCACTCCCATGGTAACCAATGAGTACCTTAGTAAAGAAGATCTCTCGAAAGATGTAGATCAAAAGTTATATAGAGGAATGATTAAATCACTACTCTATATTACTGCCAGTAGACCTGATATCATGCATAGTGTTTGTCTCTGTGCCAGATATCAATCCCAATCTAAAGAGACCCACTTAAAAGCCGTAAAACGAATCATAAGATTGTTAAACACACATCTGATTATGGTTTATTTTACCCTAAAAATGATTCTTTTGACTTAATATCTTACTGTGATGCTGACTATGCTGGTTGTAAATCAGAATGAAAAAGTACAAGTGGGACTTGTCACTTTTTGGGGCATTCTCTGGTTTCTTGGCTTAGTAAAAAGCAAAACACGGTTTCTTTATCAACAACTGAAGCAGAGTATATTTCTGCTGCTTTGGCTTGTTCTCAAGTAATATATATGCAACAAACTTTAAAAGATTTTGGTTTATATTTTTCAAAATCACTGATTTATTGTGACAATACGAGTGCGATAAATTTGTCCAAAAATACTACTCAACATGCTCGAACTAAACATATTGATATCAGACATCATTTTCTCAGAGATAATATAAATAAGGAAGTAGTTACTCTCGATTATATCAATTTTGAGAATCAAATTGCTGATATCTTAACAAAACCCTTAAATGAATCAATATTTACTAAATTTAGAAGAGAATTAGGTATTTGTTCTATAACTGAAATATAAAATATAAATAACAAGTATGATTAATAATTAACATTAAAATAAATCATATAGTAAAAATAAAAAGGACCATGTCGACATCCCCCATATACCCATGTCGACATGCAACGTTTTTCTTTTTTAAATTCTTTTCCCACCAAAATTCAAAATAATTTGTCATATATTCTTCACATTTTCGAAATTCTATTCATCATTTCTGTTATCTTTCTGTTCTTCTCTATGAAATCAAATAATCAATGGCCTCCTCTTCCAAATCAAACATAAAATCAACATTTTCGTTCCCCTCTCCTACGTCTGGTCCATTTCAACATACTACACTCGCACGTGTGACTAAAATAGAGGACTCTCTGAAGGTTGAACTTCAGATGATGACTGAAATTCAAGTGATTCGACTCCGTATGGCAAAGGAACAAGAGAAGCAAGGCAAGATTCTTCGGAATTTGCAAAAATTTATAATGGATAATCAAGCCAACCCTATCATGATTGATGAAGATTCTTCGCTCAATCAAGATGCCAGCGAAGAAGAAGAAGAAGAACCCATGGAAGAAGCGCACGCGGAGGATAATGACCAAGTCGTGTGTGTTGGAGAAGTGTGTTTTGACAAGAATGGGAATCTTGTCGAACAACGTGGAAATTTCTGTTTCCACTATACAAACTGTTCGATTCATAGATCTCCTATGTTTAAAAACACACATTAGTTTCTTCTCTTTCTTTGCCATTGTTGTTTATTCCTTCTTACGTTTACAACGAAAAATGAACATTCAACTATATGATTAATAAATTAATTGTGTTCTTATATGTGTTCGTCTTATTAATACATATAACTATACGGTTATTATATACTTAAGATAGTTAGTAGTTTAGGATTAGATTTATTATTAGATCTAAGTGTTGATTATTTATAACACTATTATTATAATCACATAGTATATTAGAATTAGGGAGAGTTATATAGTTTGGAGTTATACAGTTTAAAGTTTGTTTATGTTGATGACAAAGGGGGAGAAATATAAAATAGGTTAGTTAGGCATAAATTAAGGGGGAGTTTTAGATTAAGGGGGAGTTATTAGGATAGAAGTAATATTTTATAAACAAAGGTTGTCATCATCAAAAAGGGAGAGATTGTTAGTCCGTGAGAAGATGGTTTTGATGACAACAACCTTAGAGTAGATTATAAAATATAAATACTAACATTATAAGTTTAGATATATATGTATATGCAGGTTTTAACCATGCAGGTACCAAGAATGAAGACTGTATAGTATAGAGATTCAAGATATCAAGATTGAAGACTCATGAGTATCAAGCATATCAAGAGTTCAAGAATTGAAGTAATTCATTCTTTAATTAGAAATTTTGTTAAAACTCATAGAAAAGCACTGGCATCTTAAAATCCAATTTATTCATGGAATGGAATCCACTTCGAGCCTGTTAAAGGGATGGAACACTAAGTAGGATGGAACTTACGAAAAATCTAGTGGAACATTGTTTTGTATCCGCTAGCTTTCTATTCAAAATGATTTTTCAAAATTATATCCTTTTTTCAAAATGTTTTCAAAACCTTCCTTTTAAAAGCATCAAAAACCTCTACCCTGATTTTAAATAATTTTAGCCTCAAAATTATCTTTAATTTCAAAGTCAAAATTACTCCTGATTTTAAACTATCTTTTAAAATAATATATTTAACTTTTAAATATTTATACTTAAGATTTAAATATAAAATTATACTTAAAATATATATATATATTATTCTCTATATTTACTTATGAATTTTAACTATAGTCAAGTATATTAGAAAAGTTTAAAATAGTTTTAATACAAGATAAAGGTTATTTTCAAAGAAAATCAAATCATCAAAAATTGTTTTGGGATGTCGACATGCCTATGGTGACCATGTCGACATGGTGTTAGTTGAGTTCAAAATTTAAATTTCAAAAGAAGTGTCTATTCGCCATAACTCTTCATGAATGGACATGGTTGTTGTTCTTCTATAAATAGGGGTTAGTTTCATCGAATTTTATATCAGATTTTCTGGTTTTTCACTCCTCTCCTTCTTCCACATTTCTTTATACATACTCTTACCATTACTCTACCGAAATTAATATTGAATCATACTCGATTACTTCTAGTTTAATTCTCTATCAGTATCTCAACAAGGTTCTCAGTGCTGTTCAGAGTTATAGACTTCTTTATAATCTATTAAGCGACAAAAGGTGTGATTGTGGCCTTGAAAATCAATCACGCGAGAAAATGTGTGATTGTAGCCTTGGTAAATCAATTGGGTAAACTTGTGGCCCGGAAATCAAGTATCTCTACCCAGAGGATTGAAATTCTGGAGGATGTACCTCGTAGCCTTGAAATCGAGGGTGTAACTGTACAATTGCTTTTGAAAGGAAATCCGTACTTATGTTGCGGTACTGTATGTAGGGTAACTCCGAACCAGTATAAAATCCAGTGTGTTCTTTCCTTTACTGCTTTTATTTTATTTCTGCATCTGTGTTTGCTTTTGTGATTATCCCTGTATCTGTAGATTACATACATCTGTGTCTAAATTAACATGAACTCAAAAAGATTTAGTAAACACTATTCACCCCCCTCTAGTGTTAATCTTAGCCTTAAGATCCGTAATCCACATTTCTTTCACATTTACCTATTCATCTTCCATCCAAAGAACTTCTTCGAGGTTTTGTGCAATATTAATAGATGTATCCATTTGAGAGGTAATATTGAATATCTATAATATTAATTTTAATTTAAAATTCAGAAAAAATTTAAATTTACATAATTGAATTAAAATTGTAATAGTTACTTGAATGATCTGAAGAAAAAAGTTAGACAAAAAGCACAAGTGAAGGTTTGATTTGCAAATCATATCTTGAAGATGAAGCTTCATTCTTTTTCTTTCATTACTTCTATAGTCATGTGAACTTATCATTTATAAGTGTTTCTCATAATGACGAAGCCATTGAACAAGATTCTTCTCAAACAATGTTATCTATTTTTAGACAACATGGTCGACCTGTTGGAAAACGTGTGGAAATATGGTTAGATGATAGAGATTACCATGTAGCACACATATATGTTCTTCTTAATTGTGCTTCCTAATTATGGCGAAGTGGCACTATTTGTTAGGTAATATTGAATTCATATTTACTTCAACTATACTTTCATATTAATTATAATGGAACATATTATATATATTTCCAGTATTTACGAATGACAATATCCACTTTGCGATCTCAATGAAGAATTTGCTAATTGGTTTTCGAACTAAGTTTATAATCCAAGAAATTGTGTCATTTTTGAAGGATTGCAACATCTTGCGCTAGGACAAAAAAGAGTTCTTATTCAATATTTTTCATCAACATATTGTCTCTCATGTTTACAAGCTGCTCTCTGTAAATGACAGTATGCCAAATCGTAGGTGAAGGAACATAATCTGGTCTGCGGATTTAATGCCTCGAGAAAACATGATGCTTTGGAAGGTTGTTCATAATCCCTTGCTGACTAGAACTGTAATGTTGAGTATGGGGCTTAATCATGGTGACATGTGTTTTTTATGTTCAATCAACCCTGAAACTACTCACAACATATTCTTTGGCTACAATGTAAACCTGAATCTTTTTAGAAAAATGATGAAGGTTGTTGGAAGCATTATTTCATCTACCCAATCTGCAATTGACTTGATATTGATCTACAAATCTATTAGGTGGAGAACAATGAAAGCAAGATTGCTGACCATTTACCTGAAGAAATACTGGACTATTGTATGGAGTGAACGTAACCAGATATGCTTTGAAAAGAAGAGGAGAGATGTGAAGTTTTATGGAAGATTCTAAAACATGAAATATTTGAAGCTCTAAAGAGGTTATCCTCATTTCCTTCTGCTTCAAGATCTGCTTGGAGTTAATTTTTGTTTACTTAGGGTTCTTTAGTGTTTTCCTCGTTTGGTTTGCTTTGTCCTCCTTGTGTGTTTTTTGTCTTTCTCTTGTGATGCCTATTGTGTGTTTTGAAGCTTAAAGTTTGTTTTGAGCTTCTTTATTTTATTTTATTTTGTAATAAAATCAGATAGGGCCCCTTTTAACCCCGTTAGCCTCTGCTAAAAAATATATTCTTCATCAATGGATTTAAATTTAACACCAAGGAATATGGTGCTGAAAATTTAACATATAACAGCGGTGTATTTGTCAAAGTTAATGATGAGCCAGATGATCACATAAAAGATTTTTATGGTATCTTAGCACAGGTTTTAGAATTGACATATTTTACACGACCTGTAGAAAAAGCATTTTTTCAAATGTTGTTGGTTCAGCAATGTTCCTACTTCTGGAATCAACATGCACAAATATTATAAGCTTATTGAAATAAAGCATACCTCACATTACTATAAATATGATCCTTTTGTATTAGTCAAGCAAGCATTACAAGTTTATTTTGCTCCATATCCATCCCTACAAAGAGATAAAGCAGATCGGTCGGCTGTTTTTAAAACAAAGGCAAGATTTACATAAGGAATGATATTCCGGACGAAGCAGCTTATCAAGCAGAATTTGACCCAAATAATGAAATAATAATAACTGATTATCATACTGATTTAGGGTCTTTGAATGGTTAATCAAATATTTTAATAGAAGCATTTGAGAGTACAGGAAAAAACGATATAGAATATGAGACCGAATCTGAATCAGAAAATGAAGAAGATTGATTATTCTGAATATTTGTATGCTTGTTGTATAATTTATACTTTGGGATTTCGTTGTTATTAATGATGATGACTATGTTGTCATTTATGTGTTATTCTGTTTTATTAATTCTGTATATGTATTCGGAAGATCTTGTTCCATTTTTGTAGCTTTTGTGTAAGTTTTATGTGATTATTAATCAGACATGTTTTCTAGTAATAAAAGTATATGTTTCTTCATTATATGAAATGATAAGTTTGTGGTAGATATGTCTCACAAGAGATGTTCCAAATCTCAAGCTTCTCCTTTTCCTGCTGCTAGCGAGGGCGCCAGCGGCATGGTAGATTCACGCCCAGGGGCGGCGGTTATTCCGAAGAATGGAGGGTAAGTATCAAATTTATTGCACCGTCGTTAATATTTAGTCCATGCATATTATTTAAAATATATCAAATGTATGCATCAAAATTAATACAGGGGTTTCGAGCTGGAGCCTTCCGACTATATTCTGCCGTCTCTAGGAAGGCATTCATAAGTCGAATGCCGAGATGTTGGCCTCATTGGGATGATATCTCAGTGCATATTAATAATGCTATATGGGCCAACATGATGATTAATATAAAATTATAATTTATTTGAAAATTAATATACTGTATATAATTCAATTAATTTCAATGTGTAGAATGGGGTAATTGTTGAAGAGGCGGATAAATATATTTTTAGGAATCAATGGAACTAAAAGCAAAGAAAAAATTACATGGACACCCTCCCAGGCGCAATAAAAGAATAAAAAACCCGATTGGATGAGCGCTGATATTTGGTATAAATTTTTGTACTTCTGGGATACTCCTACCATGAAAGAAAGTTATCTAATTTCACATTGTTATTATAATTTGTTTAAAGTTCGCATGATAATTGCATTAATTTAGTCACATACTTGAATTTACAGGAAATTTCCGCATGGAACTCGGCAAACAACAATAAAAACACTGTTGTACACCGCGGCAGCTCAAAATCCTTCCAACTATATCGAAAGGAATTGGTAAAGTTATAAATTATGATTTTAAATGGTTATAACATTATTTAATCATATATATACATTTTTATTCATATATAATTTCAGGCAAAAGATAAGCAACATGAGTCTACATATGCAGAGGTCTTCACGCGTACTCATGCCGTCGAACACATAAATGATGACGACTTGGTTTCGTATACTTGGATGGACTCTGAATCCCAAGCCATAATGGCAAACATGCTTAAATTTTTTCTTTTACTTCACATTAAATAAGTTGTTAATTGAATATTTATTATGGCAAAATTATGTTCCTAATTGTAGGAAAGATTTGAAACGAAACGAGCTCAAGTGATGCAGTCCGCCAGCTGAGAGGAGTTGACCACTGAGGTGGAGGACTGGATTTTCGATGTTGTGACGGACCCGTTCACACGAAATAGGCGATGCGATTACGAAAATCAGGAGGTAATGTTTATTGAGTTCAACTGGTTCATTAACTAATAAATAAATTTTATTTTATATTAAGTATAATTATAACTAGCTATTAACTAATTTATTGGCGAGGATATCCCAGGCCAATTATGGAAAATCATAGGCCGAAGAGGAGATAGCTCAACTCAAACAGCAGATAGCAAAGTTAAATGATCGGATTTCTGCCGAAGGATTGACTATGCTGCTAAATGAGCAGATTGCGGCATATTTTGCAGTGCACGGGCAATTTCTTGTGGGTGGGTCGGGAAATAATGATGATGACTAGGTATGGTTGTGTTTGTGATGGATTCTGATTATTTTATTTTGTACTTATTTGATATATGTTGATGGATTTGATACTTGTATGATGGTTGTGTTGTTTGTGGATGTTTGATGAGTTTGTGGATGTTTGATGATTGTTCTATTTGATGGACGTTAGGATTTGTATGTATTGTTGTGTTGTTTGACGGAATATTGATTTTTGCAATATAAACTTGCTTATATGTGATATGTATTAGATTATGCGATGTATGCGATGATTATAATTGTGAAATTGGATTTATATGTGTTGTATATGAGGTGGATAGAGAGATGACTGTATATGTGCGGTTGAATGGCCTAAATAGCAATAGTTTTTAAAACGGAATACTCAGGTTAGCGTCGGTTAACAACGACCTATTAACACAGGCTAGCGATGGTCTATTGGCAATGGCTAGCAACCCTTAACCGGCTCGCCCATTTCGTACCACGTGTCCAATTGACCGTCCCTACCCATTGACAAATTAACGACAAAGCTATCGCCAAAGCTGTTGCCTTTCCTCTAGTGGCAACTAAAAATGCAGCGACATTTATCGTCGCTAGCAATGGCCGCCGACGATTATTTTTTGTCGCTAAACACATCACCCTTGTAGTGTGTAGATAGGAAAAAAAAATATAGACATCAGTATAAAAATATACATGAATATTCTTTCTGATCGACGGAAAAAATATATGGAGGGGAGGGTTGGAAGTGTGAGATGTTGAAGAGGGAGAAGGTGAATTGTATAAAAGGAGGAGAAAGGGGAACTGTTGAAGGTAAAACTAACGTTGGCGTCCGACGTGTCCGACTCCAACGTTAGTTTTACCTCCAACTGCTCAAATGGTTTTGGTTGGGAAATTGTACCATTGGAGCATCTGATGTGTTGGACGCGTCATCAACGGTAACGTGGTAAAAATTGACCGTTAACGCTACCGCAGTACATTGAATCACAAATCACAAGCTACATGCTTATCACAATCACTAATCCAACAAAACACAACTCACTTCCTCTTTTGCTCTTAACTTTGTTATATTCTGTTTTCAAAAGTAATAAAATATCATTCAGGATTTATAGATGAAGATAAATTGTTGTTAATGTGTGCTATTGCATATGCTAATGCATTGCACGTTAGCAAATGCATGCATTTCATATGTTAATGTATATGCATATGCAGTCATATGCTAATAAATATGCATTGCATATGCATTTCATATGCAAGCAATGCATTTTATGTAGGCGTCGCATATGCATGTATATGCTAATTCATATGCATTGCATTATGCATATGCTGATGCATTGGAAGCGAGACATATATGAATGCCTGCATATACAATGCAGTAGCCCGAGGCTGCTCCACACTCGTATACAACAGCCTCAAGCTGCTGCATATGGCATGCAGTAGTCAATGGCTGCATACAAGTTATGTAAATATCAAAGAAAGTTATATGCATAAGAAACATATGAAGTTATATACATAAGAAGCTATGAACACTGCAAGACACACAAGGTTTAGCAAAGACAAATAGCCATCAACAGCCGTCGCTAGTCGACGTAAATAGCCGTCGCTTTTTAAATCATCGATGGAAAAAAAAGGTGACGGTTTTAGCGACGGTCTTGTGTTAACTTTTCGATGGCTAGAGATGGTCAAGCCATCGTTAACCAATGAAGGTCGATGGACATGTGGCATGAATCTATGCACCGCACAAACGCCACTGGACGGTCTCTAGTCGTCTGTAACCTATAGCCTGTCGCCAACCGTCGGTAATATGAAACTTCTATTTATAAAACAATTGTTATTTCAACCGTCAAATCACATATATACTCATCTGTCAATGCACCTCATATACAACACATATAAACTCAATTTTACAAGTATAAGCATCGTATACATCGCATAATACATATCATATAAAACCAAGTTTATATCACAAAAATCCATATTTACATTCCATCAAACAACACAACCATACCTACAAATCCTTATTTCCATCAAACAACACAACCGTAAACATCCATAAAAACCCAACTTTAACCGTCAAACACCACGAACAGTACAACCATCACACAAGTATCAAATCCTTCAACACATGTCGAATAAGTATAAAACAAAACAATCACACATCCATCAAAAAACACAACCATACATACTCATCGTCATTTTCCCGACCCATACGAAGGAAATATCCCGTGCAATCGCAATTCACTCATCTAGCAGCATCCTCAATCCTTCACTCTTCCACCAATCGTTTAATTCTGCTATCTGATCTCTCGGTTGTGTTATCTCTTTCTTGGCTTGTGATTTCTTATAATCGGCATGAGACATCCTCGTCTGTAAATTAGTTAATAGCTAGTTATAATCCATACGTAATATTAAATAAAATTTATAAATTAGTTAATGAAGCAGTTAAACTCAATAAACATTATCTCCTGATTGTCATAACTGTATCATCTATTTCGCGTCGGCTTGTTGGTCACAGCATCAAAAATCACGTCCTCCTCCTCAGTGGTCAACTCCTCTCAATCGGTCACCTCCAACACTCGAGCTTGCTCTACTTCATACCTTTCCTGCAATCAGAAATAGAATTTTGCCATAATAAATATTCAATTTACAATCTTTGTAATGTGAAACTTAAAAAATATTAAAGCATGTTTATCATTATAGCTTAAGATTTAAGAGTTTGTTCAAGTAAATGTAACTAAGCCATCTTCGCTGGTGTACTCGATGGCATGAGTCCGAGTGAAGACCCACACATATGTAGGCTTATGGCCCTTCTCCTTAGCCTAAAACTATATATGAATAAACATTATATATGTAATATGATTAAATAATGTTATAATTATTTTACAATCGCAATTTATAAATTTACCATTTCCTTCCGATATTGTTGGAAGGATTTTGAGTCACCGCGGTGTACGATAGATTTTTATTCCTATTTGTCGAGTTCCGCTCGCAATTTCCTCTAAATTTGAATATATGATTGACTTAATTAATGCAATTATTATACACCATTTAAATAAATTGTAATAACAATATAAAACTAAAAAACTTACTTTCATGGTGGAAGCTTCCCGGTGCTGCTTAAAATCCGCCCAAATACTAGCACTCATCCAATCGGGTTTTTTAGTTTTATTTTTTATGCTTGAGAGGGTGTCCGTATAATTTTTCCTCAACTTCTTATTCTAGTGATTCCTAAACAGATCTTGGTCTTTCTCTTCTATAGCTACTGCAACCTATACATTGAAATTAAAATGAATCATATACAGTACATTAATTTTCAAAGACCAAAATATGTCATTTTCAAATGAATTATAAATTTATATTTACCATCAAGTGGCCATATAATGTTCTTAATTTACAGTGGGATATCATCCCACTGAGGCCAACAACCAGGCATATGATTCATATATGCCTTCTTTGAGACGGCCATGTAACTCCCAAAATATATTTTGTTTACTTCAATTATGAATTATCAATTTACCTAGAATTTCAGTCTGTACTCCAGTTTCATGTATCTATGGATATTCTTTATATATTTCTACACTTGACCAAATCATTGGTGGTTGTCTACTCTCTGATCTATTAGCTAAAAAAAATTTATCTCTTCTAAAAGGATGATTAATATGGAGAAAACACCGATGGAAGTTAAACCATGTAATTTTCCTTCTATGCGGTAATAGAAATGCTCGTGTTTCTTTCATGCAATAAGGACAAGCTAGACAACCAATCATAATCCAACTCGAAAGCAATGCATGAGCCGAAAACCACCAATAGTCTATAACAAAGATGCAAACATATGAAATTTCTTTTTTTAGAAACGTCTATGTATCAGCCCCTTTATTCCATAATGTTTTCAACTCTTCAATCAACGGCTGCAAATAAACATCGATTTCTTATGTTGATCATTAGGACAAGGGATGACAATAGTGAGAAAAATATATGGAGTTTTCATACGCATCCATGGAGGTAAATTATAAGGTATAACGATAATATGTCAAGATGAATATTTACTACCAAATTGAGAGAACTGCAAAAATCCATCCGCACATAAACCAATTCTAACATTATTGGGTGGCATATGTTGTTTTGCAACCTGTACAACTGCCGTAAATCCAGCTTTTGTAGAGTTAAATTTTGATTTCATAATAATGTTGTGACGACCCGACTTCCTACGCCCAGGAAGACGTGTCATCAATAAGAAAGAAAGGGATAGAAATAGAAAAGAAAAGAAAGAAATACAACATCAGAATCTCACAGCGGAATGGAATAAAATATAATACATCAACATATCTATTACATAGTTATATATACATCAGAGTTATACAATATCATACAACATGACTATCATATACATATCAGTCAGGACATACATCTCAAATATCATGAACTAACTAACACAGCGGAACTATATAGATATCTACAATACGTCTGGTCTTCTGCTCCAACTCCTCCAGAATTCGTCAAAGCTAACCTGAATCCCTTGGCTACCCGTAAAAATTTGGGTACCCGAGAGTTTAAGAAAAACCAAAATACAAACTCCGGGTCATACATGGGTCTGGTATGAGTAAACGGGTTAAAGTTGTTTAACTTTGAAAATATTTAAAATAAAGGTATCACGTAAGACTCCCCACAAATAAATACGGGTAAGTTTTTACCTTACGCTAACCAAAACATTTTATAGGAAATCCAGTGATATTATAATAGTGTCTAGGGTTTTCAAGTAAAATACAGAAATAGCTGAAATGCTTACATCTCACATTTCAACGTAGTTGGGCACAATCAAAACGTACGGCGCTTATTGGAAATTGGATCCCATACAATGGCAGGGCTACTGGGGTACCGCCCGTCACAGTACGTGGTCTAGATCACAGTACCGAGGAGCCACCCTAACTCCCCTGCAACACAAGGCCGGAACCATTCCTTACTGAACAGTCCCGAACAAGATAACCCCGCAGTTGGCTGCAGACCAACCGCCCACACAGCCGAATAAAAGGGACATCTAGACAGGGGTATACCTCGTCCTGCTTGGGCATGACCCACCTAACCTTGCTGCACATCCCCTGTTTTAGCCATTCCCGGTTGATGAGGCTTGAGGCTGCGTTTACCTTTTTAGAACATATCACTTAGAATGCTCATCGTCCACCTGACGATGTGCTGAAAGCATTCAATCCATACAAGTTCGTTCCGGGTTCGAACGAAACCGAAGGCATTATCTCGTTACACTCATTTTGGAATCACCCTCAGAGTTAACGACGATAACCCTTGCATTCTGAAAACACCATCTCGATCTTCACTTGAGATTACACGACCTAACGTTTAATTTGGATCGATGTGGTTTTCGGAATATCAATTGGATATCCGATCCCGGTCTCATCGAAATCCAAACGCCATTTTAAAGTCCAAGTTGTCTAATTAACTTAACAGTTTAAGTTTAACAATTGAATTCATATAGCAATTTAATACAGATAAATAACATCAGATAAACATATAGCAATGAAACACAATAAAGTATACACAACCATCACAGATATATCCAGAATATCACAGAACATCACAGAAGTAAATAAACATCAGAGGCAATCAATATAATTATCGATTCATATCAACAAGATTGATTGGTTTAAACTTAATTGCATATCCAAGAGTAAATTATATTTTATTCTTGCTTAATCAATTACGATTAATTAACTTATTTCAATTTATTAATTACTTACTAAATATTCTCTTAATTAATGAATGAATTCTTAATTACTAATCAATACCTTCATTACTGATTTATAAAACTCAATTACACAGTTTATTTAATTAATCATTAATTGTTGATTAACTTAATCGTTCAAACATTAATTATTTAATTATTCGTTAACTATGAATTGTCAATTAATCAACTTCAAATGATTCTTAATTACAAATGATTTATACAAGGTTATCATTTACATCTTTAATTACGATTTAATTACATTTTGAACTACTATTAAATTACAATTAAAAATTTATTACAATTCATAATTAACTTTGATTTTACATTAAGTACTCTTCTTTGTTTTATGTAAAACTTCAAAGTTCTACCTGACTTGGAACAGTTTATAAACATTTATAACCTGATTAATACAAGCTTATAAATCTTTGCTTAATATAGTTTGCAGGCTACAGGCATTAAAACCCGAAGCGTTCACCGTGCCTGACTCGTGTAGGTCTCGAGTCCATCCCTTACCTCTCACGCGTCAAACTACAGCTTCCCCTTTTTCTTCTTCCCTGTTCTCTTCTGTATCTATCTTCTCCTTCTCTTTTTTTTTTTAGTTTAGATTTTTAAACTGATACAACGAATAAACTCACACGCGCGTGTTCAAAGCTCGACGCAGAAACACTCGAAGCCATGAACAAACAGACTCGGGTTTTCCTCGAGTCAATCCAAACACGATCGTCTCCGCCGCCGTGCACGTGCACGGCGGTCCACCGCCTCGCCGCCACCACGCGTCATCGCCTACAAGTCGTAAACTACTCTCTCACTCGAAAACACCGCCCAGAAGTGCTCGACCACCTCAAAGTCAAAATACGACCAAAAGTTGAACTGTAACCAGAAACGCAATTGACAAAAAGACCTCGTATTCACCGCCGCTACTTTCTGAGGTGACGTGGCTTCGGCCGATCCTTGCCAACAGTCCTCTCGAGCCTCTACCCAAATCCTATGACACTCGGTGATGCTACGTTGTCGCAATCACCAAAATCGCAGAACCCAAAAGATACAGACATAAAACCCTACTTTCCATCAATTCTTAACAATCTTGCATTTATAATTTTTTTAGCAATTTTCTAGTAATCTATACTCTATACACAAGCTTCATACAAATTTTCATCATTAATTATGGAGTGAATCACCTGGAATTCATGAAAAAGCCTCTACAGATTATTCATGAACTGCTCTGTAAATAATTAGCTAAAAATTTTGATTCTTGTCTTAAAAATCATGTTATTGTATGTTAAATCAATATATAAGCTTAAATTTTCAATTTAAGTTATTTGAATTCTTTACTATAATTATATTTTACACTGTAAATTCCACAGTATTCATGCTGTTATCAAAACATAAATATCCAAAGCTCACAATTATAACAGATCATTGTTATTTCTCAAAGTAATTCAATTCACAAGTAGATTATTCAAATTAATTTTCAAAAAGTTTGGTTTACTCACAGAAACTTAAAACCTGTAGGAAAGATCAAGATGCAGAACAAATAAAACTATACCACAGTCTAGAAATTTACATCATAACTATGCTTCATGAAATATAAATTAAAAGTTAGATTGGAAACATGTTTACTCACAAGAATTGCTGTTGAACCGATGATGATGCAAGAAAATCTGAAACTTGAACTTGAATAGGCTTGATAAATTTGCAGTTTTAAAATTCCAGTATCCTAATTGCTTCTGACTTTTGTTTAGTTATAATATTTTTCTTTCTTTTGCTGTTCTTCAGATTTGAGAAGTTTATTTATATTTTTTTTTTCAGGCTCTATGCTTTTGCAGTTTCAAATGAATTAACAAGAAGATATATGCATATATTTATAACAGTGAACACTACTGTCTTCTTGCACAAGCTTAGGCTTAATAAAATATCTTGCTTATTTTATTTGTACTAAAGCCTAAGATATTTCAACCATTTCGGCTGAAAGATAATATTTGCAGATATCAAGTGTGCTAATTAATATATGTCTTTACTTATGTTTACACAATCAATGTTTACTGACATCTATTTGTATGCAGATTTTTTTACAGGCTTAAGTTTTTGTACTAAATGTATTCATTTATTCTAACACCCTATTAATGCTTTCCTGACACAAACATTGATACAAATAAATCTGCAGATTTGGTTTATTCATAAAGATACTTCATATAGGTTTACACCATTAATGCTTTGTTGACATACTTGTTTATTTTGCAAAGATACATGCAGATTTGGTCTGAACATTCTTAAGTTAACATATAATAATATTGCATGTAGATCTTGTTTTATTATTTATGCTATCATACTATTAATGTTTGCAGATTTGGCTTGTACTATGATGTAATCATATTTCATATTTGCAGATTTTTGTTTAAACATACTTATGTTAATATATATAGATCAATGTTTCTTGCAGGTTTTGTTTTATTATTTATGCATATACAGTTTGCAGGTTTACATTTGTGTTTGAACTAAAAGTTTTCATTTCAATTTATATTTTATAACTATTATATTTGTACTTATGTTTATAATCATATTTATAAGTATTTATATTTATATAGAAACTCATGTTAAATATTTATAAGCTTAATTTATTTTAGTTATAAAAATTATTGCGTAAAAACAGTACTTAAATCTCATGTTTATTTAATATTGACTTTCCCAAAATTGGATTTGTAATATATATGCACCTATGTATTTTATATTTATATCTAATATGAATAAAATTGTTTTATTGTACTTATTTTTATTAACTTCATTCTTATATCTGATATTAAATGCCATTTATACACAACTTTTAATTTAATTAAATAAAACAGATTTAGTTTTTTTTTTTGAATATTGTTAAAGAGTCTATTTGTATTTTGAAATTATAAATTCCTTTATAGTCCATATACAACTAATAATATCCAACAGCTTATTTATTTATAAATAAAAATATTTTATTTTATTTAAATTTGATCAAAAACTTATGATAATAATGGGGTCGAAATTCCGGGATGTCACATTCTTCCCCCCTTAAAAGAATTTCGTCCCCGAAATTTAAACAACAGTTAATTTCAAAAACTTAATATTAACAATCCAAACATACATATCATTCATACAAAACAAACAATCAAACAGTCAATTCTAACAACATCACTAATTATCCGGACATAAATTAGGATAAGCTTTTCTAAAACTATCAAGAGTTTCCCAGGTACAATCTCTGGGATCCTCACTCCATTGCACCTTGACGAGTTTCACCACTTTATTCCTTAGTTGCTTCTCGTCTTGATCTACAATCTGAACAGGATCTCTGACTACAGTCAGGTTGGGTTCAACTTCTAAATCCTCCTGAAACAACTGGTTCTATTACCAATGTTGGGTCATGAATATATTTTCTTAAATGAGACACATGGAATACATTGTGAATCCCAGACATCCGTTCTGGTAATTCAATCCTGTAGGCTACAGTTCCAATTCTTTCCAATACTCGGAATGGACCAATATATCTCGGAGCAAGTTTTCCCGTCTTACCGAATCTTATAGCACCTTTGATTGGAGAAACTTTGATAAAAACTAAATCTCCGATCTCAAATTCCAAGGGTCTTCGTCTCTTATCTGCATATTTCTTCTGACGGTCTTGAGCAGCTTTCATTCTCTTCTTGATAAGCTCAACCTTCGCAGAAGCTTCACGAATAAGATCGGGTCCAAGCACAAGTCGATCATTCGATTCAATCCAACAAGATGGGTATCTGCACGGTCGTCCGTACAGAGCTTCATAAGGAGCCATCTTAATACTCGCTTGATAGCTGTTATTATAGGAAAATTCCACTAGATGAAGATGGTCTTCCCATGATCCACCAAAATCCAATACACAAGCTCGCAGCATATCTTCCAAAATACGATTAATTCTTTCCGTTTGTCCGTCCGTCTGAGGATGATAGGCTGTATTTAATCTCAAATTTGTTCCCATTGCTGATTGTAGAGCTTCCCAGAATTTGCTAGTGAAAATAGGATCTCGGTCACTTACTATGCTAACAGGAACACCATGTAATCTAACTATCTCCTTCAAGAAAATCTCTGCCAAGGAAACTGCGGTACGAGTCGCCTTAACCGGAATAAAATGGGCACTCTTCGTTAAACGATCAACAATAACCCATATTCCTTCATTTCCTTTCCTGGTCCTAGGCAAACCATCGATAAAGTCCATCGAGATCATCTCCCATTTCCAATCCGGAATTTCCAAAGGTTGCAATAGTCCTGCAGACTTTTGTTGATCTCCCTTCACTTGCTGGCAAATGGCACAACTATTAACAAATTCCGCTACATCTTTCTTCATATTCGGCCACCAGAAAACTCTCCTCATATCTTTATACATCTTCGAGATTCCCGGGTGAACATTCAATTTAGAACGATGACACTCCGTCAAAACTTCTTGCCTCAGCCCATCAATATTAGGCACACACAAACGACCATTAATCCTTAGAACACCTTGATCGTCTATCTTGAAATCTGAATACCGACCGTCTCTAGTTCCAAGAATTATTTCCTCAAAAGATTTATCCTCCATTTGCTTACTAACGATCTTTTCTTGGAGAGATGGAACGACTTCCAAAAGAGATAAAACAGCATTTCTACTAAGAGCATCTGCCACGACATTCGCTTTCCCCGGAGTATACAAAATATCCAGATCATAAGATGCCAAAAATTCAACCCATCTCTGCTGTCTCAAATTAAGATCTTTCTGAGAAAAAATATATTTCAACGGTTTGTGATCCGTGAATAACTCAAACTTTTCTCCCAAAAGATAATGTCTCCATATCTTCAAAGCAAAAACAATAGCTAACAGTTCTAGATCATGCGTAGCATAGTTCTTCTCATGTGACTTCAATTGTCGACTAGCATATGCAATAACTCTGCCGTTCTGCATCAGAACTGCACCCAATCCAACCAAACATGCATCCGTATATACTTCAAATTTGCTCTTCCCATCCGGAATAGCAAGTACTGGTGCACTAGTCAGCCTTGTCTTCAATTCCTTAAAAGCTTCTTCACACTGAGGTGTCCACTTGAATTTAGTTCCTTTTCTGGTTAGCTTAGTCAGATGCGAAGAAATTTTGGAATAATCTTTAATGAATTTTCTGTAGTAGCCAGCCAAACCCAGAAAACTACGAACTTCCGTCGGTGTCTCCGGCTGTTTCCATTGCAAAATAGTTTCAACCTTTGCTGGATCTACTGAAATGCCTTCACCAGAAACAATGTGCCCTAAAAATTTAACTTCTGATTTCCAAAAATGGCACTTTGAAAACTTTTCTTTCAACACATGCTTCCTCAAAGTCTCCAATACAATCCTCAAATGTTGCCTGTGCTCCTCTTCCGATTTGGAATAGACTAAGATATCATCAATGAATACTAGCACAAACTTATTCAACACATCCCTAAAGACTCGATTCATGAGGTCCACAAAATAAGTTGGAGCATTGGTTAATCCGAACGGCATAACCAACCACTCATAAAAACAATTCAGTCCCCTAAATGCTGTCAAGGGAATACTATCTTCAGCTACTCTTAATTGATGGAAACCTGAAGCTAGATCTAGTTGAGAAAA
Organism: Allium cepa; assembly: GCA_030765085.1. NCBI lineage: Eukaryota > Viridiplantae > Streptophyta > Magnoliopsida > Asparagales > Amaryllidaceae > Allium > Allium cepa. The sequence continues at coordinate 574,025,176 of CM060931.1, forward strand.
GATAGAAGCTCCATGCAATTGGTCAAAAAGATCATCGATGCGAGGAAAAGGATATTTATTTCGAATGGTCACTTTGTTCAATTCTCTATAATCAACACAAAACCTTAGCGAACCATCCAATTTTGTGACAAACACTGCAGCAGAGCCCCAACAAGAAAAACTGGGTCTAATCAAACCCTTCTCCAAAAGATCTTGCGTCTGCTTAACCAACTCTTCTCTCTCTCGAGGAGGCATTCTCCTACTGGGTTGAATCACCGGTACAGCTCCTGAAATCAAATCAATACGAAACTCAATCTCTCGATGTGGCGGAAGACACTTAACTTCTTCAAAAACATCTGGAAAATCTCGAACCACATCAATTTCTTCAACTTTCTCTTGAGAAGTCTCAACTCCCAGCAAAAGACTACTCAAGTGAAATCCAGAACTATCGCACGAAACTTTGGCAATCCTACCCAAATCAGTCTCCAATGAAACTGTCCTCTCATCACAATTCAGGACTGCTTTATACTTATCGAGCCAATCCATTCCCAAAATAAGATCAAATCCTTTGAAATCTAACACATACGGGTCACAAGAGAAACTATGAGACAAATAAGAAAGCTTCAAGTCCTTACAGATCGTATCCAATTTTGTTGCTCCACCAATAGGATTAGATACAATAATGGGACGATCCACGGTGCTAGGGTTAAGAGAAAACTTTTCTACTGATTCTGAAGATATGAAACTCAAAGATGCACCCGAATCAAATAAAACTTTAATATACTTGCCATCTAAGAGTAAGGTACCTTCCAAAACTCCTTTGCCTTGAGAAGAAGAAGATGAACCAGCTTCCAAAGCAAAAACTTTATCCTGAGGTGTCCTCTGCAAAAGTGGACAATTCTTAATCATATGACCGGGCTGACGACAATTAAAACACAACGATCTCTGGACTACTACAAATTCTGGACCACTTTGACATTGTTGTTGCTGAGATCCTCCTTGAGAACACTGATCCGCCACATGTCCAATTTGCTGACAGTTATAACACTTACGGGGTCCGTTATTGCTCCTACCCGATTTCTTTCCCTTAACTTGCCTTTTCCAAAGTGGGTTGAACTTTCTTTTATTTGGATTAATGGAATTCCCTCTAGAAACTGTTGCCGCTGCCTCCAATTTCTTGCTCATCAAATCTTCATACCTCAAAGCCATATCAACCAAATCAACAAAAGATCCTTTCAAGAGCACCGTCATCTTATTCTGGAATTCGGACCTCAATCCTTGCACAAACTTTTCATTCTTCTTGAGGGGAGTATCAATGAGTCCCGCTCCATAACACGAAAGTTCGTTGAATCTGGTTTCATACTCAGAAATGGTCATGCTTTCCTGCTTCAAATTCAGAAAATCCTGGTACAATTGAGTTTTCCTTGCCGTCGGCATGAACTTCTCCTCAAATAACTCCTTAAATTTTCCCCATGAAATATCTTCTTCAGGAATATTCGCAGTAGTTGCATCCCACCATGATGCTGCGCTTCCCTGCAATTGCCACGATGCCATATCTCTCTTCTGATCATCCTCCAATCTCATCCTCTTAAAAATACGCTCACAAGAACATAACCAGGCTTGAACTTCAATTATCGATTCTGAACCTTTAAATGGTTGGCCTCCAAGATCGATAAAATCTTTACATAAGGCTGCAAAACTAACTTGAGGCGGTACTGGATTAACAACCTCTCTAGCAATTTGACTTCGACCGTTATCAGTTGAAGTACTGGCCCCAACTCTGCCTCTCCTTCCAGAACTCATGTTGGCCTCCTGGATAGGTAACCAATAAATTTAGATAAGTATAAATATATATTTATATGAAAATACAAATACGCACTCTCAAGATAAATATTACTGCAGAGCATAGGTACTCGCTCAACCTATCGCTCTGATACCACCTGTGACGACCCGACTTCCTACGCCCAGGAAGACGTGTCATCAATAAGAAAGAAAGGGATAGAAATAGAAAAGAAAAGAAAGAAATACAACATCAGAATCTCACAGCGGAATGGAATAAAATATAATACATCAACATATCTATTACATAGTTATATATACATCAGAGTTATACAATATCATACAACATGACTATCATATACATATCAGTCTGGACATACATCTCAAATATCATGAACTAACTAACACAGCGGAACTATATAGATATCTACAATACGTCTGGTCTTCTGCTCCAACTCCTCCAGAATTCGTCAAAGCTAACCTGAATCCCTTGGCTACCCGTAAAAATTTAGGTACCCGAGAGTTTAAGAAAGACCAAAATACAAACTCCGGGTCAGACATGAGTCTGGTATGAGTAAACGGGTTAAAGTTGTTTAACTTTGAAAATATTTAAAATAAAGGTATCACGTAAGACTCCCCACAAATAAATACGGGTATGTTTTTACCTTACGCTAACCAAAACATTTTATAGGAAATCCAGTGATATTATAATAGTGTCTAGGGTTTTCAAGTAAAATACAGAAATAGCTGAAATGCTTACATCTCACATTTCAACGTAGTTGGGCACAATCAAAACGTACGGCGCTTATTGGAAATTGGATCCCATACAATGGCAGGGCTACTGGGGTACCGCCCGTCACAGTACGTGGTCTAGATCACAGTACCGAGGAGCCACCCTAACTCCCCTGCAACACAAGGCCGGAACCATTCCTTACTGAACAGTCCCGAACAAGATAACCCCGCAGTTGGCTGCAGACCAACCGCCCACACAGCCGAATAAAAGGGACATCTAGACAGGGGTATACCTCGTCCTGCTTGGGCATGACCCACCTAACCTTGCTGCACATCCCATGTTTTAGCCATTCTCGGTTGATGAGGCTTGAGGCTGCGTTTACCTTTTTAGAACATATCACTTAGAATGCTCATCGTCCACCTGACGATGTGCTGAAAGCATTCAATCCATACAAGTTCGTTCCGGGTTCGAACGAAACCGAAGGCATTATCTCGTTACACTCATTTTGGAATCACCCTCAGAGTTAACGACGATAACCCTTGCATTCTGAAAACACCATCTCGATCTTCACTTGAGATTACACGACCTAACGTTTAATTTGGATCGATGTGGTTTTCGGAATATCAATTGGATATCCGATCCCGGTCTCATCGAAATCCAAACGCCATTTTAAAGTCCAAGTTGTCTAATTAACTTAACAGTTTAAGTTTAACAATTGAATTCATATAGCAATTTAATACAGATAAATAACATCAGATAAACATATAGCAATGAAACACAATAAAGTATACACAACCATCACAGATATATCCAGAATATCACAGAACATCACAGAAGTAAATAAACATCAGAGGCAATCAATATAATTATCGATTCATATCAACAAGATTGATTGGTTTAAACTTAATTGCATATCCAAGAGTAAATTATATTTTATTCTTGCTTAATCAATTACGATTAATTAACTTATTTCAATTTATTAATTACTTACTAAATATTCTCTTAATTAATGAATGAATTCTTAATTACTAATCAATACCTTCATTACTGATTTATAAAACTCAATTACACAGTTTATTTAATTAATCATTAATTGTTGATTAACTTAATCGTTCAAACATTAATTATTTAATTATTCGTTAACTATGAATTGTCAATTAATCAACTTCAAATGATTCTTAATTACAAATGATTTATACAAGGTTATCATTTACATCTTTAATTACGATTTAATTACATTTTGAACTACTATTAAATTACAATTAAAAATTTATTACAATTCATAATTAACTTTGATTTTACATTAAGTACTCTTCTTTGTTTTATGTAAAACTTCAAAGTTCTACCTGACTTGGAACAGTTTATAAACATTTATAACCTGATTAATACAAGCTTATAAATCTTTGCTTAATATAGTTTGCAGGCTACAGGCATTAAAACCCGAAGCGTTCACCGTGCCTGACTCGTGTAGGTCTCGAGTCCATCCCTTACCTCTCACGCGTCAAACTACTGCTTCCCCTTTTTCTTCTTCCCTGTTCTCTTCTGTATCTATCTTCTCCTTCTCTTCTTTTTTTTTAGTTTAGAGTTTTAAACTGATACAACGAATAAACTCACACGCGCGTGTTCAAAGCTCGACGCAGAAACACTCGAAGCCATGAACAAACAGACTCGGGTTTTCCTCGAGTCAATCCAAACACGATCGTCTCTGCCGCCGTGCACGTGCACGGCGGTCCACCGCCTCGCCACCACCACGCGTCATCGCCTACAAGTCGTAAACTACTCTCTCACTCGAAAACACCGCCCAGAAGTGCTCGACCACCTCAAAGTCAAAATACGACCAAAAGATGAACTGTAACCAGAAACGCAATTGACAAAAGACCTCGTATTCACCGCCGCTACTTTCTGAGGTGACGTGGCTTCGGCCGATCCTTGCCAACACCCCTCTCGAGCCTCTACCCAAATCCTATGACACTCGGTGATGCTACGTTGTCGCAATCACCAAAATCGCAGAACCCAAAAGATACAGACATAAAACCCTACTTTCCATCAATTCTTAACAATCTTGCATTTATAATTTTTTTAGCAATTTTCTAGTAATCTATACTCTATACACAAGCTTCATACAAATTTTCATCATTAATTATGGAGTGAATCACCTGGAATTCATGAAAAAGCCTCTACAGATTATTCATGAACTGCTCTGTAAATAATTAGCTAAAAATTTTGATTCTTGTCTTAAAAATCATGTTATTGTATGTTAAATCAATATATAAGCTTAAATTTTCAATTTAAGTTATTTGAATTCTTTACTATAATTATATTTTACACTGTAAATTCCACAGTATTCATGCTGTTATCAAAACATAAATATCCAAAGCTCACAATTATAACAGATCATTGTTATTTATCAAAGTAATTCAATTCACAAGTAGATTATTCAAATTAATTTTCAAAAAGTTTGGTTTACTCACAGAAACTTAAAACCTGTAGGAAAGATCAAGATGCAGAACAAATAAAACTATACCACAGTCCAGAAATTTACATCATAACTATGCTTCATGAAATATAAATTAAAAGTTAGATTGGAAACATGTTTACTCACAAGAATTGCTGTTGAACCGATGATGATGCAAGAAAATCTGAAACTTGAACTTGAATAGGCTTGATAAATTTGCAGTTTTAAAATTTCAGTATCCTAATTGCTTCTGACTTTTGTTTAGTTATAATATTTTTCTTTCTTTTGCTGTTCTTCAGATTTGAGAAGTTTATTTATATATTTTTTTTTTCAGGCTCTATGCTTTTGCAGTTTCAAATGAATTAACAAGAAGATATATGCATATATTTATAACAGTGAACACTACTGTCTTCTTGCACAAGCTTAGGCTTAATAAAATATCTTGCTTATTTTATTTGTACTAAAGCCTAAGATATTTCAACCATTTCGGCTGAAAGATAATATTTGCAGATATCAAGTGTGCTAATTAATATATGTCTTTACTTATGTTTACACAATCAATGTTTACTGACATCTATTTGTATGTAGATTTTTTTACAGGCTTAAGTTTTTCTACTAAATGTATTCATTTATTCTAACACCCTATTAATGCTTTCCTGACACAAACATTGATACAAATAAATCTGCAGATTTAGTTTATTCATAAAGATACTTCATATAGGTTTACACCATTAATGCTTTGTTGACATACTTGTTTATTTTGCAAAGATACATGCAGATTTGGTCTGAACATTCTTAAGTTAACATATAATAATATTGCTTGTAGATCTTGTTTTATTATTTATGCTATCATACTATTAATGTTTGCAGATTTGGCTTGTACTATGATGTAATCATATTTCATATTTGCAGATTTTTGTTTAAACATACTTATGTTAATATATATAGATCAATGTTGCTTGCAGGTTTTGTTTTATTATTTATGCATATACAGTTTGCAGGTTTACATTTGTGTTTGAACTAAAAGTTTTCATTTCAATTTATATTTTATAACTATTATATTTGTACTTATGTTTATAATCATATTTATAAGTATTTATATTTATATAGAAACTCATGTTAAATATTTATAAGCTTAATTTATTTTAGTTATAAAAATTATTGCGTAAAAACAGTACTTAAATCTCATGTTTATTTAATATTGACTTTCCCAAAATTGGATTTGTAATATATATGCACCTATGTATTTTATATTTATATCTAATATGAATAAAATTGTTTTATTGTACTTATTTTTATTAACTTCATTCTTATATCTGATATTAAATGCCATTTATACACAACTTTTAATTTAATTAAATAAAACAGATTTAGTTTTTTTTTTTTTGAATATTGTTAAAGAGTCTATTTGTATTTTGAAATTATAAATTCCTTTATAGTCCATATACAACTAATAATATCCAACAGCTTATTTATTTATAAATAAAAATATTTTATTTTATTTAAATTTGATCAAAAACTTATGATAATAATGGGGTCGAAATTCCGGGATGTCACAAATGTATTCTGTAGTTACCGATAATTTGGTTCTACTTTTGCAGCCATCCTACAACTACCTCTTAGCAGCATCCAATAAATCATAGATTCTTTTTGCTTCCATGGCCAGTTCTTCTTCGACGTTTATGTCTTCATCATCAACTTCAATCGTATGGAACATCGATCATGCTGCATCTTCCACCATATCTTCTATTGGATTCGCCATAAAATAATCGTTATTCACCCTTTCCTTTGACACTGCACGGTTAGGTGTAGGTGCAACAAGTTCTCCATGACGATCGCACAAGTAAAATTTGGCACAAAACCATCTTGACACAAATATACTCTAACTATATCTTGTTTCCAATGCTTTAAATGTTTGCACTTGCTACAAGGGCAACGAATTTCTACATCACTTACATTATTAGATTCAACGAATCTAATAAATTTATATACACCTTGGTAGAAATGTTCATTCGCTGAACCTTACATACTAGTTCTCAACTCATGCATCGAAGTATGATTGAGAAAATAATCGAATATTTTTCTTAATTTAAAAATATATGTTAGAAATTTCGACGGTACTTTACTTCTTTATAAAACAAATTAAAGCCTTTTAGGACTAAAGGTTTTAATTTCGACAGCACTTCACTTATTTCTCTTGTACGCATAACTTTGCATCCAAGGGATGTGTTATTGTTGTATACTCTAAAACAAATGAAAGCCTTTGGGGCTAAATGCATTAATTTCGACAACACTTCGTTTCTTTCTCTTCTATGCATAACTTTGCATTCAAGGGGTGTGGTGTTGTATTTTCAAAAATAAATTAAATCATTTTGGGACCAATGGATTTAATTTGTTATTATATTTATTAAAATAATATTTAAGCTTATTTTCAAATAAATATTATATTCATTTCTTAATTTTACAAATCGATTCTAGTGTAATATTTGTTTGAAAAGAAATTTATTATTTAAAACTACCAGGAAATTATTGTTAAGGACAAAATTTCTCAACGTTTTAGCCTCAAGAACAGGCCTTCAGTATTTTAGCCTGAAGAACAACTTTCTTTAGGTATCAGTTTTTAGTTATTGATAACAGTTTTTAGGTATCAATTTGTAGTTATTGGTAGCAGTTTTTAGTTCGGTAGCAGTTTTGAAAGAATGTTTGTCGTTATGAATAATTTTTGAAAGAATGTATTGTCCTTATGAATAATTTCAGGAAAATGTTTGTTCTTGTGGTTAAAACATTGAGGTCGTGTCCTTAAGGCTAAAAATATACAAATTTTTGTCCTTTAAATTAATTCCCCCTTAAAACTACTCTCAAAATACACATTACTATTTTAATAACTACAAATTAAATTTTAAACCATATTTCATACATTCAACAATATAAATATTTTATTAACTAAATTTTAAATTTTAAAACATATTTTATAATTCGTGTAACTATTTAAAATTTTAATTTAACTATTTTGCAAACTAAAATTTGGATTTGCAAAAAGGCGCACTTATTAATTAATTGCTAAAAATAATTAATCATTAAAATAACTTTATTTTATACTTACCACTAACACTTATAATTAACACACACTAATTAATTAACATAAATTAATTGTGTTTACCCGTAAGCTTTATATTTAGCATATTCACTATTCAACCATACATATTAGCCTAAAATTATTCTAACCTACAACAAACAATTACGTACACTAATCGATATATATATATATATATCAATAATTATACATTAATTTTTGGATTTTAAATCAACCCTAATTTATAATTACAAATTAAACAATCACAATACTAATTAATACCCTCAAATCAAGTAATACACTATTATCACCAACTAATACATAATAACCATTGATTTTAAGCTAGTAATCATACCAATTAGCCCCAAATCCGAAATTATGGTTAAAGTTTTACCTAAATTGAGATGAATTGAAGAGATTGGTTATTTCAATGAGTTGTGGCGGCTTAAGGTGAAATCGACGAGAGGCGGCAGCTGGATGGGGGCGTGGGCCAAGGGGTTTGATTTTTTTCATTCGTAGTTCTAGTGGGAAGCTGGGAGAATGAGGAAAAAGTCACTGGTTTCGTTTCTGTATGCTTGACAAGCCGATGGCTAGCGATGGCGTGTTAATGTTGTATTTTTTTATTTTCTCTTGTTCATTCTACATTTTTAAAAAATGTACAGAAACATTAATTTAATTCCTAAAAAATAAACAAGATATTTAGCACAGCCAGTCAATATAACGACTGTTCTGATCGGTTAAGTTAGTATTTTCATGATCTTTCTTCGCGTAATTTGAATATTTAATGTTATTAAAAATCTAACTTCCATAACCAATCTATGCAACTTTTAGTTAGTCTATTAAGCAACTTCGATAAAGTTGATTATGTGTAACATTTTTACGAATTAATTTGTTTTAAAAACTATTGGGTAATTAATTATGAATTTTTTAATGTATTTAGCATGATAAAATTATGTAAAATAAAATATTCAATAAAAAGTTAAATTTACTGGATCTTATATCAGTCTAAAGTATATTTGACCTATTTCCAGAAGATGATGAAAAAAATAAACAACTACAGGGTGTCGATCTTGAACTTTTAATTTAAAGTCATTCATGTTCGAAGGCCAGACGATCTTGAAACGCGACCAAATTTTAACCATTGACGCTTGCTAATGCGCTAATCCAATCCATGTGGTTGGATTCGTAAATAAATGGCCAGAGAAAAAATTAAAGCTCGAAACAGGTCATTTCCCAAGAGTTGTTTTGAGCTTAAATTTTTTTCTGGTCATTTTTTTTACGAATCTAACCGTATGGATTAGATTATTACATTATCAAGCATCAGTGGTTCTAATTTCGTCTCCTTCCAAGGTCGTATGGCCTTCAAACGATGGGATTTTAGTTCGAATATCGATAAACAATTATAAATTTAAAATCCAAGTTCAACACTCTACAGTTGTTTATTTTTCATCATCTTTTGAAAATACGTCAAATATACTTTAGATCTACATAAGATCTGTTAAATTTAATTTTCTATCGAATATTTTATTTTATATGATTTTATCATGCTAAATACAGTTAAAAATTGATAATTGATTATCCAACAATTTAAAAATATTTTAATTCATAAAAATGTTACATATATAGTTCCTTAATGGACCGACTAAAAGTCGGATAGATTGGTTGTGAGAGTTAGATTTTCAATAGCGTTAAATATTTTTAGGAATTAAATTAGTATAAATATTTTTCAAAATGTAATGGGAATTAAACAAATCAATTATTTAATTAGGTAATTAATATAATGGCTAGCCGTCGGAAAATATCAATGGACCGTTGATGGCGGACGTCACCTGCCAACGCTATTCACTGTGTATATTGTAGGGTGTACATGTTAATTATATATATCTGCTTCACTGCACTATTCAAGCTTATAAATTATAGCAACATACGAAGTTATATACATAAGAAGCTAAGTAATAGTTCTTTTGCTGTAAAGCAAATAGAAGCAGAAAAATATGAAAACTCACTACAAAAGAAAGGAATACGCATCATCTTCATTTAATACATGAAGTTACACAAAAAAGAATCGACATTAGTAACCCAATATTGTGTAGTGAAGACAACTTAAGAAAATTGGAATATATATTGTATTCGAAATATTAGTATAGGTCAATTTCCTTTAATTAAGCTTAAATTAGTATTTGCACAAGATTTTAGATTCCAATTCATGAAGAGATTCAAAGATACAGGGTTGCTGAAAGCTGATTTTGTTACAAGATCTTCTAGACTTCGTTTCTGGTGTTTTATAACCTATTTAACAGTTTCTCCGAGGTATTACTATGCCCAAGTTTGTATTTCTTAAGGCCATTTCACACACCATCTAATCTATATAGTTTTGGATAATATCAGCTAGGTGTGGTATTATGCTAATGTCAAATTGTTTATCTTGGCATCTGAACAGTGGTGCTCTACTTTGTATAATGTTTGTATGTACTGATAGTCATTTTGTTATTAAATATATGACTGATAATATTATAAATATTCATAAGTGACTAATTGGTAATAGTATAACCGATAATATTACATATACTCATAAATGACTAACTATTCGATGTTAAATACGATTTCTGGGCACTCCAACCCCTATCTCTTTTCATGTTCTTGTACTTGCACTTTTGTTTCAAAATGTTCCCACTTCCATCTTATAAGCAACTAAAATATCATGTTTAAGTTTTATCCAGGGAAATACCATAAACTAGGGTGAATGAGAAATAATTTTTGGTATCAAACTTTGACTAATTTGGAATTTGATTTTATTCAAACCAGCAGCACCTTTACTGGGTTTAGTTATCTGAAAAAACAAATTTCAGCACTATTTTTTTTTTTTTTTTTTTTTGTTATTTATACGCTACATGTTTTAGCTACTCCGTCTCTTATCTGTTTCATATCAATGTACGTGATTGTTCAGTATAAAAATGTGTTTCCTCCTTATTATAAGCTTTTAAACAAAGACAAGTTGAGAACCTTTAGGTAATCATCATTTCTTATTCAAGCAATTGACTGTATCTATATTCTTTATCTTCACTGTGTAAGATTTCACCGTTTCATATAATTATTAGTTTGTAACCGATAAAGCATTCTCTTCAAGTTATACATAACATGATTGAGTGATCAGCAATACGCTAGCACTTGACATCTAGCTTAAGTGAAGCTTTTTGTATTCACAAATTTTACTATTGCACTGAATGGATTTACAAGATGTCTTTTGTTATAGATATATTGGAACTACAAATATTTAATGTGGTTTTGATAATCTAGATTGTTTGTATCAAAATTAGACACAACACTCTTCGGATGTGTTTGAAGAGATAAAATGAAGAATATGAATGGAAAATGAGGAAGATCTAACAGACACATCAATCGATGAATAGGAAAAACGCATAAAAACACACAGATTTAGAGTGGTTCAACATATAGCCTAGGTCCACTATGAAATGACTGACTTTTATTGATTTTTGCTTGCTGGTTAAAAAAGTTACAACAGTTCAATTCGAGTACAATAGTAACTTCGGCAGAGTCTGAACGTAGAAGAGCCAAAAAGCCTTTTTCAGTAGGTTCTGGGCTGCTATTTATAGGTGTTGGCATCAAATATCTCGCCCAGACCCGTTCTTTCATGTGGGTAGGCCCACATGATCGATCTCCCGTCGTTTGGACTCGATCCGTGATCGATACGAATGAAATTCGTATCAATCAATATTTTGCTCAATCGAGTCGAGATCGATCATGAACATTCCCGAAATTGTACGCAAGCTCTTGTAAAAATTCGGTAGCATTTGGACTTGTAGATCTTGAGTTATGATCGATGCAAGTTTGAATTTGTTGAAGGCTGCTAAGTTCGCATCGCTTCTCTTTGCATCACTTCTGAGCACGTGCTTGCTAGGTGACGTGGCACTAACCTCTAGGACGATCCATTTTTATGTCGAGCGACTGAGTCTTCCACTTATATGTGCTTCGCTCGTGTCGACCCGGAATATCTCTTTCGTATCGCTCTACTGCACCTAACTTCATATCGATCCCTCGCACCTTACTTTGTATCAATACAAACTTATGTTCTTCGTATCAATAACTCAGAGGCAATTTCATATCACTTATTGGTTGGGTTAGTATCGATGGGAGGTGTTGATTTCGTATCGATCTGTGGCTAATCGATGCGAAGCATGTTTGGCAGTGGATTGATACGAACCGAACTCGTGTGTCACTGCCGATGGATACGAAGTGGGTGAATCTGAATAGATACGAAGAAAGTTAACTCGGATGGATACGAAATAAGTCGATTCCCTTCATCTTGATCAATCCATATCTCAAGCATACGGACTCCAATCGACTTGAAATTTGAAATGTTGGCTTTCATAGCTTTGCCTGTCGTATTATATCAATCATAGCCTGATCCGGACTCAGGAAAAATTTACCAGCATCCACAACGAACCTTTGTATAATCATTTTTGGGATGAATTGTCTTTGATTTCCAGCCAATTTCTTGATGTCACGACCTTGACAAAAGGCAAAATAACATTTGCCTCCAAAGTACATCTTGTGAGGACATGACGTGCTTTGAAAAGCTGCAATCTTCATTCTAAAAAGTTCCATCTAACTTGTTGAACTGCTGTTGTCTTCTCGTCGAAAGATGTAACCTTTGATTGTTCTTCAGTAATACAAATAACGAACTGTTGACTGCCAATTGTTGTACATTGTACTGTTGTAACTGAGTATTGAATGATAGCAAACTGTTGTCCTTTGTTGTAATTGTCACCGATTGAGCATTTAACTCCTTGTGAGTTTTGAAAATTGGATGTTAGTCCGTAATACATTTACGTATGTTAACCTAACTCTCGTTAACGTTCGCACGTTCACAAATCGTTGTCAGTTTTCTCGTATCGAATTCTGTATCGATCCTCTTTTGAATTGATGTGAAATTCGAGTTGTAACAATGCCTGACGGTTGTTTTGGAGTTTCTCTTCGTATCGATCCTCTTGGATCGAGTTTGAATGTTTGAATGCACGCTTCGCATCGACGGCTATTTGTACGAACATAATGGTTTCTTTGGGATGCTTTGTGTCCATTGATACGAAGCTTTTATGTTCTTTGAACAGTTGGACATGAAATTGACACTTCGTATCGATGGAGTTGAGTAGTGCAAATGAGACTCTTTTGTATTTTTCGTGTCGATGAAATCGCACTGATGGATGCGAAATAAACGTTTCGTATCGATGGAGTCATGCGGTTCTAGTGCAATCTCACTGTTCCTTTCGTATCGATGCATCTTTATGGGTTCGAACAATTCAGATGAGCTTTGTCTTTGTTGCTTCGTGTTGCTTGTCATATGGATTTGAATTGCTTCATCTCGGATCGGCTATGAATGGATACGATGGAAGTTTGGTATCGATGGTGTAGAAGGATACGAAGAGAGCTCTTCGCATCAACTAACTACAGACCGCTCTCGACCGGTCATTTAACTGGGAGGCGAATCGGCACTTCTTTTGGATCAAACCGTATATAAGGCATTTTGTACTTAGAATATTTTTTTTCACTTGCCCATTCTTCCTTCAGCGTTGCTTTCGTATCGCTCCAAGTCAAGGAAAATCAAAACTGCCTTTTGCCTTCGAACCGAATACAACTTGCTAATCCTTCGAATTAATTCTTTAATTTCAGTGATTAACAAATTGAAACCGCTATAAAAACGGTAAGGCCCGAGTTTAAAACCAACTCATCCAAATTCATGGCCGATTCCGGTGACATTGTTGCCGGAGTTGGGTTGGAGCGAGGTCAAGGAAGGATTAATGACGCTCGGGCCGTTTGGAGAAGGACTACTGAAGGATACGAAGGTGTCATGCTCATTGAATATTGGCTCTGACCTCGTATTGATGGATGAAGAAAGGAACCTCTTTTGCATCGATCCAGGACATGGAACTCACATCGATCTGGAACCGATAGGTGGAAGGAGTAGTTTCATATCGATCTGGTGTAGTGGAACTTCGTATCGATCTAAAGCGATCGATACGAAATCGAGGAGCCAATGATCTATACGAACGCCCATTGTATGCGACCGATATTAAATCCTATGCTGGAGATCGATATGAAATCACATGTTGGGAATCGACACGAAACCTCGTGTTGGAGATCGATACGAAATCCTCGATCGATGGTCGACTCGAACTCGCGTATTTTTATCGGTACGAGTTGCCTCCTTGATCGATACGAATTGGAATCTTGGTGATCGATCCGAGTTGAATCTTGATGAATTCGAAGCACTTTGTATACTTGGACATATGATTTCGACGAGCTTCCGCCTTGCATAACTGGACTTTACCATTTCACTGCATATTTGACTGTCTATCGAAGCTTGTTGATGGACTGTAACTCAACCAATTTGACGAACTTTAACTTGGATCGATCTCCTAAGTTTGAATGATCCAGTTGTGACGGTCAGCGACGACGGTTGCTCCGATCGAATCTCAAAGTCTTATCGTTCGAACATTTTCTCAAATTATGTAGAATTTCTTAAGTATTATGTACCACTGCACAACACATTCATGCACTTCACACTGGGGTTATCACCTAATGATGGTTTTTACTGAGTTGATTAGTTATGGAACCTGGAAGTTCACAGCGGCAGGAGGCTCAAAGTTCATCTCCTTCGATAATTGAGATGCCGGCCATTGCAATCAAAGTTATAGGTCCAGCTTCGGACGAGTTACTAGGAGCAATCTTTATTGCGAATCCACAAGATTCTGTACCATCTAATGTCTCCGAAGATATGTTAGGGAGAATCTGCTTAAGACATGGTCTACTACTAGATGACGTTCTGCTACCAAGACCGAATGACGGGCCACACTCTCCTCGAGATGGATTCACCGCTTTTAACAGACATTCGTGCACAGCTGGAACGCTTCTTTCATTTAACCAATATATTCGAGAAGTGTTAGCTTTCTTTGGAATCGCTCCGTCACAGTTACATCCAAATGGATATGCATTGCTGAACAAGCTATTTATTGTTTTCATGGAGCATCTCTTTCGGCCTTCGACTCCGGAAGAAGTCAGATTCTCGTTCAACGTTAAGAATCGGGGAGATAATCCCTCATTCACATTCCTAGAGGCAGTTGGGAATTGTCAAGTGGTGACTGGATCTTGGATCAGGCTCGGCTACTTCAAGACGGAGTGGTTCTACGTTCGGTGCCTTCCAGGGTTTGCCAAACGGTGGTTAGTTAGACGTAACTGCCATTGTTGTCAAAATTCCTACGATTCAAATCTCGATTTGGATCGGATCTTTCTCTTAACGATTCGATTTAATTCTGATCCAAACTTAGTCAAAATTGCAAATAAAAAACATTCTATTTATATACTAACATACTTAATATGTTTATTTGGATTTGAAATACAATGTTTTCAAAATAAAATAAAAACATAATAAGAGAGGAAATTGAGTTTTATGTTTAATTGTAGAAGTTCATACATCAAAATCAATTTCAAATTGTGTGCAAACCTTCAAATACGAATATTTTGAATCTACGACCTGCGGTTTGAATCTCGTTTCGATTTAAAGTTTGAACTTTACGATTTACGATTTAAATCCCGTTTCGAAAACATTGGTAACTGCCACAATTTCTCTGGTGGCTAACGAGATAATTGTAATCGACATCGAATCTAATATTTTCTTTCCTTTACAGTCGCAATACCATGACCCGAAGGCGTCCAATTTAAAGAAATAGCGCTAATTCTTCAAAAGGTGCCTGATGAGATGAGAGAAATTGACTCGGTACTGACAGATGAAAATTTGAGGGTTGTTGGACTAATTGACCAAGACCAGAGCATAAGACTTGAGGGATCCTTAGGGCAGCTTCGACGAGACGGGTGAAGTGTAAGGCGCCCGAGATTGTAATTACCGAGGAGGGTGATGAAGAAGATACGCCCATCGAAGACGAGCCCATAGCCGAGCCCCCAGACAGATCTTAGGATTTAGAGGGAAGGAGGAAAGGAAAGATAGTTGCTCATAAGCGTCATAAGTCTTCAAGATGGAAATCCGTGGTCATGTCCCTGCCAGCCACTGGTGTTATTATCTCGGAGGCTCCTCCCCCACAATTGGAGAATCCTTTCGAAGGACTCGCCGATATTCCAATTCCGACTATGTGTCGCTCCAACAAGACACTGGATTGGAAGGGCTCCACAGCGCTTTAAATTTAGACGAGTTACTTCCTATGAGTATGGCCGTCACAACCAGTTGGTCAGGGGGTTTTGCACATGCATACATACACTTTTACGGCACCGCATGATTTCCAATCATAAGTTGTTCATTTCTAGAGATTATTAACTCTACTTCTCTTTCTATTTTACAGATACGATGACTAGGTGGGAACCCATGCTCGGTAGCCTTCGCTCGGCACGACATTCATACAGTTCATATTATGAGTCCTGTAGAAGGGAGGTCGATAGAGACCGTGATCGCGGTTATTCTAGTTAGGAGCGTTAGGAAAAGGAGAAGGACAGAGAGAGAGATAGAGGATATAGGCTTCTCTTCCGGTCATGTTCTCCGCCACCGCGAGCTCCAACACAACCTTTCGGCCATGGCAAACAACTCTTGGAACCTTCACGCCAAAGATAACCTACTCAAGTACCAAGATCTGATTCACAACGCCAAAGAATTGAAACTAAAACTCGCATTGTTGCTGAACAAACTGTTGCAGAGCCCACTGGGGAGGGAGCGATCAGAATTGCCTAGCTGAAAAAAGACTTTCCTAACATCTGTTTTGATGGCTTCATATTCCCTCCGCATTTAAAGAGAATTCCAGTTGAGGTGGAACAAGCTATACAAGATTACATCCATGATGTTTACAGCCAATATGGGAGTGAATGAATACCGTGGACAAAGCATCGGCGGTGGCCTTCGAGCGGACGAAAATGATTGAAAAATTAGAAACCGATCTCGCTCAAAATGACCGCATAATTCAGGTGCTACATGATGAGAGCGAGTCTGCGAGAAACTCGAAGATAGAAACCAACACAAGGGCGGATGAGGCTTCCCGATGAATGGAAGAGACGAGGCAGACGCACCTGGCCTTGGTTGAGGAGATGGGGCATCGTACCACCACAGTCATGGCCGAACGTGACGGGGTGCTTAAAGAACTTGAAGAGCTTAAGGCCAAATTTGCCGAAATCGTCAAAGAGAAAGATGATGTAAACAAAGCTGCCAGAAAGCGTGTGAACATGCTGTGATGCTTAGAGATGAGAAGGACGCGGCAATGCTTGAAATTCAGAAAGCGAAGGCCAGAGTTGAGAATGAAGTGAAGATGGCAGAGTCCAGGTTGGAGGTCGATATTGAAGATCTTCTTATTACATACGACACTAATGTTTTGAAGCACTAAAACCTGACCTGGCTCGATAACTATCCATCACACTTGTATAATGCTTGGGGTCGCTTGGTGGAAGATGAAAAGGCAGAACTCCAAGCTGAATCAGTTAATGAATTCGAACTAGTGAACCGGGTGCTGAGCGAAGATAAAAGAAAAGTTCTCTATGACATCATGATCATATATGAAATGAGAAGCTTGGTACTCAACATTCGAAGGTTAGAGAGGGTTTTGGCGTTAAGCACCGCGATGCAGGTTCTAAAATTCTTATGCCAACCCTGCCTGAATCTACATCCGCGTTTGATCCTCGGTCTGTTTCTGCATATAATCCCAATAAACCCCGGTTATCTCCAGCTCATGAGCACGTCACTCAAGCTGCTCCAGTTTCGCTTGCAAGTCATTCTGAGGAAGGTATTCCGAACATTTTTTGTGCTCATTCAAAGCCGGAAACGTTGATTGAAGTAATCACTAACTCTATTTCTTTGTCTCTATTCAGTGATAGGAGCAACATCTACTACGCCTCCTGCAGCTCAAGAGCCGTATCACGAGCAGAAGGCCATCGTAACAGAAGCGACCACAATAACGACCGTCGCTCCAACTGTCGAGGCGCCATGAAGCACGCCTAGTTTTGATGAGCAGATGATGGAGGAACTTCATGGTCATCATAGTGACCCCTTTGTCGATCTGCCATTTGTTATGGGTGGAGGCGTACCTGTGACCAGCTCCTCGGGCCCCACTGTTAGCGTCCTTGGAGATGCCCAAACAACGCATCAAGAGAAGATCATCGATGAAATGGAAGTGGTTGCGCGTGCCAGTGGCATCAGTGGTGGGATGGCGGGCCCTGGTCCAGCTTCTTTGTGAATGATTTCTCCTGGAGGTACGGTCGTCGACACCAGTGCGCCTCTCCCGCCTCCTAAGATCGATCCTATCCCTCTAACTCCACCTTCAGAAAGTATTCCAATCCATTTGAGCTTAGAGGAGGAGGTTACCATAATGACGCCGACTAGAGATCAACCGCCAAAAGGCAAGGGCTCAAAGAGGCATCCAAGCGGCGATTCCAGCGGGTCGATGCCGAAGAAGAAGAAGAAAGAATAGACATGTCGTCTCGGCTCATTTTTGGTAAATAAATAGGAATTTTCTTTCGCTTTTGTAGGTCGTGTATAGATGCGGGTTCGGCCCCTGCTAGTAGGATTTTTTGGAATAATTTTGTACTTATCCTTCTCTTCCAAAGAATAGTTGAAATAAAATTTTATTTTGACTTCAACATAGTTTGTGTTTATTTCGCTTAAGTGTTTCAGCGTTCAAATTTCCATTCAATGTACTTGTGGAATCTTAGCCTTCGAATCGGACCTGGGTCTACTCGCTAAGTTCCGGAGCCACGGCTTTGGGTCACGATAGAGCGTTAAGTCGGATTCTGATGTTGTACTGCACAATCAGTGGCTGACACTTAAGTTCTGCCCCAGTTTCAGGGACATATTAAAAAGATGTATAACGACCCGGAATGGTCGTTAGCTTTTGAACATTTAATTCATTTTAAATGTTGAATGTGAATTATAACTTGGTTTTGAAACAAAAAGATTTTGATTAAATTAATGAAATTAGTTAAATTTCAAATATAGCCATTCAATTGGATTTGAATAATAATAAGTTAATATTTGGGAATTGGGATAATTGGTGAATCTGGATGTTAATGGTTATGAAAATGGTTTCTAAGGTTTATTTTAAGTCTAGTTTGATTTGAATTTTAATATTGGACTTTTGGATGGAATCAAAAGTCGATAAGTCAAATTTGGAATTTTATATTATTTTAATAATGAAATTTAATATTTTAATAATGTAAATAATCAGATTTTGATTTAAATTGAATCAAAATGATTTATTATGTGATTATAGATTCTATTTGGTTTATGATTAAGTTTGTAAAGTTTAAAAAGTGAAATTTTAAGTGATTTCGACAATTTTGAAAATCGCTCGAATTTATCGACGAGTTAAAGTAGCCTTCCGGGGCACAGTCTCAGAATTCAACGAAAGCAGTTCCATTGGATCCACAATAATGTATTATTATTGGATTTCAAATTTCATAGCGTTTGGATTTACCGTTTGCTCGTACGGGTGAGAAACGCGTTGACATTAAAATCGATAATTTAATATTTAAACTCAATTCAAAAAGCTATCTTCCACATACAATCAAATTAGCCTCTGAAACACGTTCCATTGTGTTCGGAATGCGGGTAAAACCATATAAACGCCTGTTGGCACGTTTCAATTGGAATTCGTTTAAAAAGTTAAGTAATTTGTGAATTTATTATTAAATTATTATATAAATCTATATATATTCACGTGCAAAGAGAGAAACCCTAGTTTCCTTTCAGTGGCCTCCGTTCTATGTCATTTCAATGGCCGAAAATTCGTGGATTTCTTTCTCAGATATCTTGAAATCCTTACACAATTAAGCTTCGATTTTTAAACGAAGATTGTAGAGGGCTTCGAGATCTACGCATCCTACGGTGGATCGAGGGTATCATTGTCGATTGGAGGCGTTATGGGATTGCGTTCGCCGTCCGTTCATGCTCGTTTTTCGAGCTAATGGAGCAACCAAGTTTGGAAATTTTATGGCGGTGGGAAGAGTGCGTGACGATCTTCGAGGTGGAGGCATTTGATCGAAGTCTCGGTGATCAACGTGGGAGCAGCTATAAGGCTTTTAAGGAGATGTTGGGTTCGTTCGAACCTGATGTTCGCGTGATGAAGGAAGAAGGTTGCGGCGTGATTTTTGTTCGGTATAATAAAAAAAATTGTTTTAAAAATTCTTATTCAAACTTTAAAGATTTATATCTTTTGCATACGTTATCAGATTTCGATGAATTTGGTAGCGTTGGAATCGCAGCGACGCGATCTACGCGCTACAGCAGATCCGAAGACGTTTGAAGCAAGCAAAGATTTTGAATTAAATTGAACAGTTTGATTTAATTTATAATTTAAAACGCTCGTCGAAACTCAAGGTGAGTTTATCTCACTCACATCTGGAATGCTAGTTAGTTTGATTAGTTAATATTTAAATGATTGGTTGATTGATTGAATGTGATAATTATTATCAGATTGGATTGATATTTATTTGTTGTGCTAATATCTGTGGATGCAGGGAAACAGGTTGGAGGGATCCAACTGGATTCCCCACAATATAGAAATTATCTTTATAATCTGTGTTGTATTTTATTTATATTCCATGATGGTTTAATTTGGAAATTTAGTTATGTTGTGTTATGGTTGGATAAACAAAATTTGGTATTTATAAAATAAATTGGAATTAAAGGGAAATGAAAAGGAATTTTTGAGTAATGAATTTAAGGAAATTAAATTCAACAAATTGGTTTGGAATTTGAAGTGTTTTTGAAATTTTGATTTAAAAGGAAATGAGGAATGGAAATTTATAAACTGGGTTTATAAATAAAATGGAATATTTATCGGTGGATAAATTTTTGAAAGATAGGTTTCCGGTGGGAAATTCTATAAGAAGGTATAAATTGTTTTAAAAATAAAGATGAGATTATTTTTAAAAGAATATTATTAATATTTATATTTTATAAAATGGTTTTATTTTAAAGATAATTGGTTAAAGTTTTATTTGAAAATTGTATAGGATTTCGTAAACCTTCTTGTAAAATTTAGTTTAATTGAACTTTTATTTTAAAATTAGCTTATATTTTATAAAGTAGTTTTTCTTTAAATATTTTTAAATATATTTTAAGGTATATTTAGAATAAAGTGATCTAATGTTTTAAAATCTAAAGTATTTGGACTTGGCTATTTTCAGTGGAAATAAAAAAATGTTTGGAGTAATTTATTCCGTAAGAAGGAAGATGGTTTGAAAACTGTTTTCAAAAGGGTTGAAAATGAAAATATATCTTGCGAAGATATTTTTTAGGTTAATAAATAACCTGGGTAATTATTTATTGATTGATGGATGTTTGTGAATGTTAATTGATAGTTAAATAACTGACTATCAATATCGGCCAATGCGTTGATCGTTTCGAAGAGACCGGGATCGGGATTTGTTTCTCGAAAACCACTTCGACCCAATTTGTACATTTTCGTGGAAAAACGAGTTCGGAGTCGAAGATGGAGCAGTGAAGTGCAAGGGCTAGTCGCTACTAATCTTGAGGATGATTCCAAAATGGATGTAGTAGGAGTAGTGCCTTCGGCTCCGTTCGAACCCGGGACGGACTTGTATGGATGAATGCTTTCGGAACATCGTCAGGTGGACGGTGGGCATTCTAAGTGAAGCATCCTAAAAGGTAACGCTTATCCTTAAGCCTCATCAACTGAAAATGACTGAAAATCAGGGGTTATGCAGCAAGGCTAAGTGGGTAGCACCCATTAGGGTGAGGTCATCCCTGTCTAGATGTCCCTTTTTATTCGACTTAGTGGTGCGGTTGCTGATCCCAACCGTGAGGTGATCTTACTCGGGATTATCCAGTAAGGGGTAGTCCCGGTCTTGTGTTGCAGGGGATTGGAAGTAATCCTTGGTACGGTGATCTAGGCCACGTGCTGTGACAGTTGGTATCCCAGTGCCTAGTCATTAGTTGGAAATCCATTCTCCCTACGTGCCTTTTACGGTTTTGTTTGTAGAACCCACTTTGTGGCTAGTAGCTGGAATTTAATCATGTAACAATTTCGGCTATTTGAATAAGTATTTGTATATAGACACTATTATAATATCAGAGGATTTTGATAAAAAAGTGTTTTAGCTATCGTAAGGTAAAAACCCGACATGTTTATTTGTGGCATGGTCTTACGAGATGCTTTTGATTTCAAAGGATTTTGAAACTATAATAATCAATTTGAGTGTGATTTCTCACGCTGGTATTCTAGACTGACTGGGGTATTATTTTATTATAATGGTCGGGTCAGACCGAGTATTTTAGATTACAGGAAAGGATGCTATGGAACTCAGGAGAGGAGCTGGAGTCCGAGATGTATTACTGTATTTGTTTATATCTGTTGCTGTGATTGTTCGAAATTGTCAGGCTGGTGAAATTTGTTTGTTTGTGATATACTCTGATGACATATTGTATAAAACAGATATAGTTTTCATTTTGTGTAAAGATATGTTGTTGACTATTATATTTTGTTCCGCTGTGACTGTGAGATTATGTTATTGTTTAGTTCCTTCTTTCTTCTATCTTCTTTCTTTTTCCTCAACAATCTGTCTTTTCCGGCACCCGATCGTCGGCATATTATATTGTAGCATATTTTGTGTCGATTTTCGAGGGTCGAGAGGGACGGGTCGTGACAATGGTATCAGAGCTTAGGTTGGCGATAACCTTGGCTCTGGTGGAAAAATTACTCATTAGAAACAGAGTCAATAGTACTTTACAATGAGTTGAGTGTATTAATAGATATGAGAGCGTACTTGTTAGTGAATATAAAAATTATTTTTATACTGTGTTGACTTATCGGTTGAGTGTTTATGAATTCTGGTCGGTATGGGAAGTACAAACGTATCGATAGGGGTTTCTAAACTCTTGAACAAGATAAACCAACATAGTATTGTTTTTAAAGTGGGTAAATGGAATAATATTACCCAAAATTATATTTTGACATAAAAGGAATAATTTTCCGAAATTATTATATGTATTTGGATGTTTGGTTGTTAATATTATAATCAAATATAAGAATCTAAAATTTGAAATGGTTATAATCAAATAGAATTCTATAAGTATGATTTATCCAAAAGAAGAATAACTAAAATTTGATTTAGACCAGAATCTAAATCCCTGAAATTTTGAAAAGTGCTTAAAATGAATTTAAACAAAAAGTTTGGGAATTTAAAATCTTGGAAATGTTCAAAATGTTTTCCAAAGATGTGAAGGCAATAATGGAGTATTATTTTGGGAAATATTTTTGAATGGAATTTGTTTGAAAGGAATTTGTGGAAGTACGGAAGCACTAAACTCACTTCAGTCGCTGGAAAATAATGCTGATGATGATGGCCACGTTATTAGAATTAATTTTCGAGTTTCTAAAGTGATGAATTGCTACCGTGGAGGTTGGTTATGATATTTGTTTGCACTTGTTGGGTATACAAGTTGTTTTAGAAATTTCAAAAAGGGAAATTGTTTTGGTTAAATCCAGTTGTTTTGGAATTTCGGAGATTTGATTTGATATACCAAGTACGTATGTGTTGATTATTATTTAAAAAGGGTTTGAAATAAAATCGGGCAATTGAATTCTGGAAAATTATATTTAAATAATGTGAAAAGTTAAGATGAATCAACTGTTGAAATTATAAAGTAAAGTTGATCTAATTAAGAAGGAAAATGAAATTTTTAATCCTGGAATTAGAATTCAACTTGAGTGTATGGAAGTGAATAGAATATATTTGAATTTAACTTGAGATAAGTTAAAATAAAATTGAAATTGAAATTGAATTAAATTGAATATAAAATTGAAATGTACAATGATTATAATTGTGTAATAAAAATTTATACCCATAAGTTATTAAGTATATATATATATATAAAATTTGGAATTGTGATTATAAGATGAAAATGACTCAAATGAGCAATATAAGCTTTTAAATAAATAAGTTGGTGAACTTAAGAATAGGAAATGAAAGTTGTAAAACCAAAATAATATGGTTGGAATTTTATGGGAAATTCAAAATTTAAATCCTAAATGAAATGTAGAGTGAGATAAGGCAAAGAGAAATACAAAAGGATGAATGGACTTAGGTTACTATGTAAGTTTTAAAATCTATATGTTAGAAAGTAAAAATTTAAAGTGAATGAAGTAAATGCTCACTCAACTAAATCCAAAGGAATTGTTTGAAGATGAATTTAGTGTAAGCTAAATTAAACGAAAATTGTATTGGAATGGATAAAATTTTGGTAGCTTGTTGAAAATTTAAAAAGCAAAATAAAACCCGGTTCTGGTTTAGAATAATTGGAATGGTTATGTTATTAATAAATTCAGAAATGAATTGAGAAGGTGAATAAATTTAAAATGGATTAAGTAAACAAATTGAATTATAATTTGTAATGGATGGGAATTTGATCGAATAAGAATCAAATTAAAATGTAATAAAAATTGATTGGATGAAAGAAAATGGGATGTAATAGAGTTGAGACAATTTAAGAAAATTTTGAAATGTTGTTATCGAGCTTATAAAATGGTTTTGAATGAATCTGTATGGATAACGAAATCGAATGTAAGATAGGGATTTAATTCAATGATTGTAATGAAATAAGAATGTATGAGTTGTAAATAATTCAGAATGGAATGATATTAATATAAACTTAAGTTGGATGATGAACTTGAAATGAGAATAGGGATTTGATTTAATAATTGTGATGAAGTAAAAATTGTTTGGGTTATGAATAATTCCGAATGAAATAAAATTGATATAGATTGAGATGGAATTAATTTTAAATGCTTATAAGCTTAAGTGATGGTTGCTTGCATGGATTAAGTGAAATCTAATTAAGTGGTTTTGCATATAAATACAAGTGAATCATAAAAGAAATGCAAATAAATCAAATTTAAAATAAAAATTTGATTGTGAATCAATTTGGAATTGAATTGAAGTAAATTGATGTAAGTAAAGCATATATTAATCATATTGAAGAGAAAATGAATTGGTTATGGTAAATATGAATTGGGAATAGCAAACTTGATTGTAAATCATTCAAGTGAAATAAAATGAAGTTGGATTTGTTACGAAATTAAAATGGTGATTGAAATCTTGGGATTTGCTTATAATATATGATTAATAGGTTGAATTATGAAATTTGTTTGTTTGAACTATGTAATTGAGGCGTTTAGCTAAGATTAATATATAGAAGGATGTTATAAATCTTATATTATTGAAAACTTATGGTTTGTTTGAGTAAGTACAGGCACGGGAGACAATCGATAGAGTTGGAGCACGTATATGTAATATAATTAGCCGCTTGCTTTTAAAATGCTAATCTAAGGTACGCCTACGCAATAAAATTTGAAAAATGATATATAGATATTGTGGTATATTTTGTTTTTCAACCGTGTGGGTGTGTGTGTGTATGTTTATATATATATATATATATATATATATATATATATATATATATATATCCATTGTGATATTGTGAAACGCTCTCCATACAAAGGAGATGCTGACAAAAAAATTCAAAAATTTTGGGAGATAGAAATTTTTTTGGGAATTTTGAAAATTTTGGGTTAACAAGGAAAGTGATTTTTGAAGTGATTGAAAATAAGCTTTCGAGTTAGAAATAAAAGCAAATGGTTTTGGAATTGAGCTAAAAGGTTTTGATAAGTGAATGTGAGTTTTAATTAAACGAATTTTGGGGTAAGTAAATGAGTTTGGTAGCATTTTCCCACCTTAGCAAATTTCGGGAATGAAATTTTATAAGGGAAAGGACTATAACGACCTAGAATTTTGGTCATTAGATTTTGAACATTTAATTCATTTTAAATGTTGAATGTGAATTATAATTTGGTTTTGAAACAAAAAGATTTTGATTAGATTAATGAAATTAGTTAAATTTCAAATATGGCTATTCAATTGGATTTGAATAATAATAATTTTATATTTGGGAATTTGGATAATTGGTGAAGCTGGATGTTAATGGTTATGAAAAAGGTTTCTAAGGTTTATTTTAAGTCTAGATTGATTTGAATTTTTATATTGGACTTTTGGATGGAATCAAAAGTCGATAAGTCAAATTTGAAATTTTATATTATTTTAATAATGAAATTTAATATTTCAATAATGTAAATGGTCAAATTTTGATTTAAATTGAATCAGAATGATTTCTTATGTGATTATAGATTCTATATGGTTTATGATTAAGTTTGTAAAGTTTTAAAAGTGAAATTTTAAGTGATTTCGACGATTTTGAAAATCGCTCGAATTTATCAACGAGTTAAATAGCCTTTCGGGGCACAGTCTCCTCGAATTCGACGAAACCAGTTTCATTGGATCCATAATAATGTATTATTCTCGTATTTCAATTTTCGTAGCGTTTGGATTTACCGTTTGCTCATACGGGTGAGAAACACGTTGAAATTAAAATCGATAATTTAATATTTAAACTCAATTCAAAAAGCTATCTTCCACATACAATCAAATTAGCCTCTGAAACACGTTCCATTGTGTTTGAAATGCGGGTAAAACCTTATAAACGCCTGCCGGCACGTTTCAATTGGAATTCATTTAAAAAGTTAAGTAATTTGTGAATTTATTATTAAATTATTATATAAATCTCTATATATTCACATGCAAAGAGAGAAACCCTAGTTTTTTTAAGTGGTCGTCGTTCTATGTTATTTCAATGGACGAAAATTCGTGGATTTCTTTCTTAGATATCTCGAAATCCTTACACAATTAAGCTTCGATTTTTAAATGAAGATTGTAGAGGGCTTCGAGATCTATGCATCCTACGGTGGATCGGGGGTATCATCGTCGATTGGAGGCGTTATGGGGTTGCGTTCGCCGGCCATTCACTCTCGATTTTCGAGCTGATGGAGCGACCGAGTTTGGAGATTTTCTGGCCGTGGGAAGAGTGCGTGACGTCTTCGAGGTAAAGGCATTTGATCGAAGTCTCAGTGACCAACGTGGGAGCGGCGATTAGGGTTTTAAGGAGATGTTGGGTTCGTTCAAACCTGATGTTCGCGTGATGAAGGAAGAAGGTTGCGGCCTGATTTTTGTTCGGTATAATAATATAAAAAAAATTGTTTTAAAAATTCTTATTCAAACTTTAAAGATTTATATCATTTGCATACACTATCAGATTTCGACGAATTTGGTAGCGCCGGAATCGCAGCGACGCGATCTACGCGCTGTAGCAGATCCGGAGACGTTTGGAGCAAGCAAAGATTTTGAATTAAATCGAACGGTTCGATTTAATTTAAAATTTAATACGCTCGTCGAAACTCAAGGTGAGTTTGTCTCACTCACATCTGGAATGCTAGTTAGTTTAATTAGTTAATACTTAAATGATTGGTTGATTGATTGAATGTGATAATTATTATTAGATTGGATTGATATTTATTTATTGTGCTGATATCTGTGGATGCAGGGAAATAGGTTGGAGGGATCCAACTGGATTCCTCACAATATAGAAATTATCTTTATAATCTGTGTTGTATTTTATTGATATTCCATGATGGTTTAATTTGGAAATTTAGTTATGCTGTGTTATGGTTGGATAAATAAAATTTGGTATTTAAAATATAAATAAAATAAATTGGGATTAAAGGGAAATGAAAAGGAATTCTTGAGTAATGAATTTAAGGAAATTAAATTCAAGAAATTGGTTTGGAATTTGAAGTGTTTTTGAAACTTTGATTTAAAAGGAAATGAGGAATGGAAAATTATAAACTGGGTTTATAAATAAAATGGAATATTTATCGGTGGATAAATTTTTGAAAGATAGGTTTCCGGTGGGAAATTATATAAGAAGGTATAAATTATTTTAAAAACAAAGATGAGATTATTTTAAAAGAATATTATTAATATTTATATTTTATAAAATGGTTTTATTTTAAATATAATTGGTTAAATTTTTATTTGAAAATTGTATAGGATTTCGTAACCCTTCTTGTAAAATTTAGTTTAGTTGAACTTTTATTTTAAAATTAGCTTATATTTTATAAAGTAGTTTTGCTTTAAATATTTTTAAATATATTTTAGGGTATATTTAGAATAAAGTGGTCTAATGTTTTAAAATCTAAAGTATTTGGACTTGGTTATTTTTAGTGGAAATAGAAAATGTTTGGGGAAATTTATTCCGTAAAAAGGAAGATGGTTTGAAAACTGCTTTCAAAAGGGTTGAAAATGGAAATATATCTTGCGAATATATTTTGAGGTTAATAAATAATCTTGGTAATTATTTATTGATTTATGGATGTTTGTGAATGTTAAACGATAGTTAAATAACCGACTATTAATTTCTACTTCTACCTCTTTCTTCCTTTTCCTCTTACGGTCTAGTATTTTCGGCATTCGATTATTCGTCATGTTATGCAACGGACGTATTGATGTCAACTTTCGGAGGTCGAAAAACCGGATGGTGACATTTGGTATCGGTCGAATCACACTTGCTCATCAATTGATGATTACATCCGCACTCTGGGGATTGCTTTTGACACCGGTTGTCGGTCATGTCCGATTAAGGTTTTGAGATATGTCCGCGCTCTGGGGACTTAAGTTATTTTATGGACGGTCTGTCACACCCATTCGGTATTTAGAATTACATCTGCACTCTAGGGACTTAGATTGATTCGTGGGTGGTCAGTCACGCCCACTTTGCGTTTATGCTCCGGTCCGCACTTCAGAGACTCGGAGTTGTCCTACGGGTGGTCGATTCACACCCAATTTGTGTTTAAACTCCAATCCGCACTCTGAGGATTTAGAGTTAGTCGATGTTTTATACTCCAATCCACGCTCTGGGGACTAAGAGTTAGTAAATGTTTATACTCCATTTCATACCCTGGGATTCTGGAGTTAGTTGATAGATGATCACTCACATCTATTTAGGATTTGGGATTTTGTTTGTACTCCAGGAACGACGGATGTACCAGGATCATGGATGGTCGGATCACATCCACCCTGAGTTAACAAGTGGGGTCGTTGGATGAGCGGGTCCATCCTCCTCGGACTTGGTTTAATTACGGGAAAAGTCGTTCAGTGGACAGACCCACCCTCTTTGAGCCTGTACTTGTAAGTTTATACTCTGGTTCGTACTCTAGTAATCTGAAGTTTGTTTACGGATTGTTGGGTATCAATCCTTTTTTAACTCCAGTTTATGACTTGCCCTTGAGCTCGGGTTTCACTTTGCGAGTGACCGGTCGTATCACAGTCACTTTCTATTTGAATAAATCCCACTGTAGAATGGAACTTAGCTCTCCATGCATTGTGATGGTCGTATGACGCATTTTAAAAAATCACAGCTCTAGCTTGAAGAGATTGCATTTTATTGTTGAAATAGTCAGTTATCTTATTACAAATTCTAATTTCGAAATGCATAAACAAATTGCAAACGAAAAGTAGACTGAATAAATAAATAGAGCCTGCTATGTGTCGTAGCGACGAAGATTGTCGTTGTTCCAGGCTACCGACAGAGTAAGACTGTCAACGGTCGATAACTTAAATGTGTCATCTCCGAACTTTTGTTCGATGACATACGGCCCTTCCCGCGTTGGCTTCAGATGTGAAGGAACCGGGTAAATTCTCTTAAGGAGGAGATCGCTGAGTTCGAAGGTTCGAGGTCGGACCTTGGCATTGTATAATCGGACGACTCGATGTCGGTATGCGGCTACCCTCAAATCAGCCTCTTCTCGCTTCTCATCCAATAAATCTGAAATTCAGCAAGTAATATAGCATTCGTTTTCGGATCATAATAAGTCACACGATGAGAAGGTACTTCCATCTCGACTGGAATAATGGCTTTTGAACCGTAGGAAAGAAAGAACGGAGTGTTGTCGGTCGTGGATTTTTAGGTTGTCCGATAATCTCATAAAGCCATAGAAAGTTCATCGACCCATTTTCCCCCGGCCTTTTCCAGTCGTTTCTTCAGAATAGACTTTATAACTTTATTAACAGCTTCAACCCGTCCATTCGCTTAAGGGTGTGCAACCGCGGAGAATTTCTTCTAGATGTGGAACCGTTGACAGAAATTCTTAAATTCAACACTGTCAAACTGTGCTCCATTGTTAGTAATGATGGTATGTGGGAGGCCAAATCGATAGATAATGTTGCGTACCACAAAGTTGATTACTTTCTTCGTTGTGATAGTAGCAAGGGGCTCAGCTTCCGTCCACTTCGTAAAGTAATCAACAGCGACAATGGCGTGCTTCGCACCACCTTTGGCTAGAGGTAGGGAACCGATGATGTTAATGCCCCATACTGCAAACGGCCATAGAATGACCATCTGAGTTATTTCGGTTGGGGACTCTTGGAATCCGAGCGTGTTTCTGACATCTATCACATTTTCTAGCGTAATACGATGCATCGCAATGTACAGTTGGCCAATAGTATCCATATCGGAGCACTTACTTGGCAAGAGCTTGCCCCCCGGTGTAGTCGCCACATTCTCCTTCATGTACGTCGTGTAATACTCATTTGATTTCATCGTGGACGATACACTAGAGTAAAGGAATAGAGTATCCTCTACTATACATGACTCCATTCTGAATAGTGAACCGCGAAGCCTTTCGAAGAACTTGCTTTTTTTCACTCCTGCGCTCCGGTAGGGTCCCATGCTCGAGATAATTTCTGAACAGAGTCATCCATGACTCCTTATCGGGAATGACTTCAAACACCCAGTCTGTTTCCATCTGATCGATGCTCGGGAAAGATAATGTCTCCATGATAACGATTCCCATTTGTTCTCTCACCTGTACTGTCTAACTTTGCTAATGAATCGGCCTTCTGATTGCGTTCTCGGAGTATGCAATAAATGGCACAATAATCGAACTGATCCAATATTTCCTGAACCCGAGCAAGATAAGTAGCTAGTCTTCGGTCTATTGCCTGGTACTCTCCCCGAACTTGACATACAACTAATTGTAAATCACAGTAAATCTCCCCAACAATAATTCTTAAATCTCTGGCAAGTCCCAATCCGACGAGCAGGGCTTCATATTCGGCCTCATTGTTAGTCGCATGGAAATCAAACTTTAAGGCATAGTATATAGATCGGCCTTCAAGAGTTTCAAGTACAACTTCGGCACCTTAGCAGCGGTCATTTCATGCATCAGCAGTATGTAGCTTTCAGACATATTTAGGAGATTCACTAGTTTCGGGCAAGTCATCCATGATAATGAATTCAGCGATGAAATCTGCTAGGACTTGTCCTTGAATGGCTTGTCTTGGCATGTAAGTGATGTCGAACTGACTCAGCTCGATATTCCACTGGAGTAACCTACCAGACATCTCAGGCCGCATAAAGACCTGTCGTAACGGCTGGTCTGTGTAGACGGTCATAGGATGAGCCTGGAAATACGGACGGAGCTTCGTTGAGGCAATGACAAGACAATAAGCCAGTTTTCCCATCTTCGGATAATTTCTCTCTGCTCCAGTTAGTCGATTGCTAATCTAATATACTGGTCGTTGTATCCGGTCTTCCTCTTGAATTAAGGCAACGCCGATTGTGTTTTCTGACACAGCCAAGTAAATGTACAATCTCTCATGATAAATAGGCTTTGACAGAATGTGTGGTGTGGACAGGTGTTGGACCAGTGCTCGGAATGCGCCATCACATTCTGTAGTCCATTCGAAATTCTGTTTAACTTTTCCGATCAGATCGAAGAAGGGATTGCATTTGTCAGTGGATTTCAAAATGAACCTGCTCAGTGCTGCTACTTTCCCGTTGAGGCTCTGGACTTGCTTTATAGTCTTTGGAGTCTCAAGATTTCTGATTGCCCAGATATTTTCGGGATTGGCTTCAATTCCTCAAGCGTTGACGATAAATCCAAGGAATTTTTCAGATGCGACCCCAAAATGGCATTTTAACGGGTTGAGTTTCATTCTATATTCTCGAAGGGCGTTGAACATCGATTACAGGTCTTTGATATGATCAGTGAAAACGGCGACTTCACAAGTATGTCATCCACATATATTTCCATGCTTTTTCCAATCTGGTTAATGTACATTCGATTAACTGGCCGTTGGTAGGTTGCCCCAGCGTTTGAGTCCAAATGGCATGACTTTGTAGCAGTAAAGTCCCATATCGGTAACGAAACCGGTATGCTTCTGATCGGGTAAGTGCATGGGTATCTGGTTGTAGCCAGAATACGCATCCATGAAGGATAAGAGTTCATGTCCAGCCGTTGAGTCTACGAGCTGATTGATTCGGAAAAGTGGAAAACTGTCTTTAGGGCAAGCTTTATTCAAGTTTGAGTAATCAACGCATGTTCCCCATTTCCGGTTTGGTTTTCGGACAAGTACAAGATTGGACACTCATTCCAGATATAATGCATCTCGGATAAACCCATATGAGTTTATATACCTCTTCCTTAAGGCGGAAGATCTCTCTGGATCCACAACATGCCTTTTTTGCTTGATCGGGACATGTCGCGGGTCAATATTCAATGTGTGGCTCGCGATGTCCGAGGAGATTTCACACATGTTAGAATGTGTCCAGGGAAACACGTCGAGGTTCACCGGAGAAATTCAATCAATCCTACTGCATCCGTTGGCTTAGCTGAGATCCAACCTTTATCATTTTAGAATCGTCATTATCTTCGATCGGAACATCGATCGTCAGCTCCACCGAGGAAGCTTGACTGAATTTACGTTCTTCTTCACTTTCGGTATTTTTCGGCTCAGGTCCCTTGGGAATTGGCTGGGGTGCTAGGGCCTAGGCCCAGGCGTTAGTTGTCAATTTTTCACAAAGTGGACGCAGAGAGATTCCTCTACGCCCTTTTCCTTTTTTTCGCTGCGCCTCCCACAGCTCGGCAACATAACAGGGTCGTCCAGCAGCCTGGTCTCCCTAAATGAATCCAACTCCATTGTCGGTAGGGAATTTTAAAGTCAGACACCAAGGGGAAATGGCATCCCTGAACTCATCTAGGGACGGTCGGCCTAAGAAAGCATTGTACGGCCAGTCTATGTCCAACACAACAAACTGTAATATACGAACTCTCAGGCATTTTCCAATTCCCAATTCCACTGATAACTCCACCATCCCAGTGGGTATAGTCGCACTTCCATTAAAGCCGTGAATGCGAGATAGACAAGGCTTCAAATCCTTGGCTTCAATCTTCATCTGATCATAGGCTCGCTTGAATAATATGTTCACTGAACTTCCACTATCCACTAAGATCCTCTTCATCCAAGCAGGACCTATACCTATCAGAGCTGAAATGACAAGTGGATCAATGGTAGGAGCTTTGACTCTGTCGGCATCTCTGTCTTGAAATACGATGTCATCTACCATCGTTTTCTGTTGCTTGGCCGGAGCCCCGTCTTCCAAACTACTACAACATTCGAAGCTCGCATGCCTAATAGAACTGGCATACGACTCCATTTCCTTCCACCTTCGGTATGTTGGATAAGGACCACCACTAACAGTATTAATCACCAACCTCCTGCTGGTACGAGCGGGTTCCTCCGGTCTCGCCTAATTTGGTATATGGTTCTGATTCGATGGGCCTGCACTTCCTGACTGCGGCGCCCGCACAAACTGCTCCAACTTTCTCTCACGTATCAACTTCTCAATAATATCCTGTAAATGACGACATTCGTTCATGTTGTGGCCGTAGCTGCCGTGAAATCTGTAAAACTTTCCTGTCTGAATCTATATTTTCGATAATTGTTTCGGAGCAGGTTTCTTATATTGAATAGTATTGGAGGTTGTAAGTACACATTTTCCAGCGACATATTTAAAGGAGTATAATTGTCAACATAGGAGCCCTACATCGTGGCTTATGATTTTGATCCCGTTTCCTGTTTTGATCTTCGTTGCCTTTCTGTTTGTCTGTATGTTCAACTGTACTTTTTCGAAACTCTCTTTGATTTGTTTAACAGCAACAATGCTTTGGATTCCTTCCACACTGGGCTCTGCATTATCCTTTTTTCTAGACTGTTTCGCATCCTCCCTTCTCGAGAACTGGGCTGCTTTGGAATAGCAACGGTCTAATGACATAGGGGGTTTTTCGGCCAACTAGTTGCCGAATTCGAAATCGGGATAGACCCCTTAGTTAATGCCATCAGAATTGAGTTATCATTGGGATTACTAATCTTAGTGCATGCAGCATGAAACCTCTCCAGATAACGTCTACGTGTCTCTCCAGGAGCTTGAGTAACACTAGACAAGGTGTTAACATCTTTCGGACTTGTGACATGCATGCGAAACTGCTCAACAAACTTCATTGCCAACTGGT
The DNA here is from genome assembly GCA_030765085.1 of Allium cepa. Taxonomy (NCBI): domain Eukaryota; kingdom Viridiplantae; phylum Streptophyta; class Magnoliopsida; order Asparagales; family Amaryllidaceae; genus Allium; species Allium cepa. Next base: position 574,059,459 of record CM060931.1, read on the forward strand.
TAAAAAATGAGATAGATCGAGATGTTAGACGAGTAAACAACTTAGTTGCAATGCCCCCTAGGGAGATAGGGAAATTTCGGTACTTGACTGCATCATCGGCTTGTGCAGCATTCATTAACCATACGTACTTTGAGATGTGTTGGTTAGGATTAGATCTCCCTTCATAAACGGGTAGAGTTAGCATTCTGAATCGTCGGGGCGGTTCAGCATAGAGTGTATCATCGATGAAAGGGGTGTGACTCCGGGAGATTTCCCAATGTGAGGCCCTGACTTTCAGGAATTATCTTACGGATCATTGTCGGGATGTCCGGCATCTGGATGTTTTGGGCATGCTGAGTCAAGGTATGGTCGGGGCCCACAATGCGAGGATGGGCCGGTCGCGATCGACAGTCCATATCTCGTCTTCTTGGTTCTAGGTCTTGAGGAACATAAGCTTCGGGAGTATAATTGCGTTGACAGTGGGTTGGATCCGTTCGGTTTCGAGCATCAACTTCCAGCTCAATAGCAGCGGTAGCAGCGCAGTTATCAGTAGTATGATAAGGAACGGTACCTCCTCGGGAGGAGGGTCCGGTCTGATGACTGGTTGACGAGCCAACTCTCGGTTGCCCAAGATTCAAGGTGCGCTGACGTCCACTAGCCTTTGTATAGCTTCCATCTAGTCGTGGTGTGGATCGACGATTTTAGTCATAAGAGGCTGAACTCCTAGTGAACGAATAGAAAGCATGATCCCTTCTGGATCTCCTTCGTCGTTGTTGATTCAGTTGATTGGTTAATTCCGCGTTAGCACGGAGTTGCTGAGTAAGCTGCTGATGGCTTTGTGTCAGCTCTTGCATTAGTAGTTGAAACTCTTCCCTGGTGATAGGGCCCTACAGATCTAAAGGTTTGATAGCATTTTGGTCAGTAGGAGGAAGTTGCGTGGGTTTTGTCTGTCCCGTCCTTGATCTGCAGCTGTTGAAGTAATCCTAGAGTTTGACCATGGTGGATAGCGAAGCTCTCACCTAGATTTGATATAAATCTGAATAAGATGGAAGAACTTTTGAATTTATTTGGATCCTCTACCTAGATTCTTGCAATCCAATATCGGTAGTAAATCCAATGAACCGGAGAAAAATTGGGTTCTTCTTAGTGAAAGCACCAAAGTGTTTGTATCAAAATTGGACACAACACTCTTCGAATGTGTTTGAAGAGATGAAATGAAGAATATAAATGAAAAATGAGGAAGATCTAACAAACATATCAATCGATAAACAGGAAAAATGCACGGAAACACACAGATTTAGAGTTGTTCGGCATATGGCCTACGTTCACTATGAAATGGCCGACTTTTATTGATTTTTGCTTGCTGATTACAAAGAGTTGCGACAGTACAATTTGAGTATAATATTAATTTCGACAGAGTCTGGACGTAGAATAGCCAAAAAGCCCTTTTTCAGTTGGTCCTGGGCTGCTATTTATAGGCGTGGGCAGCAAATATCTCGTCCAGATCTCGGAAGACCCCTTCTCTCACGTGGGTGGGCCCACGTGATCGATCTCTGGTCATTTGGACAATATACATGATTGATACATATGAAATTCATATCGATCAAGATTTTTCCCAATCAAGTCGAGATTGATCATTAACATTCCTCAGATTGTACGCTACCTTTTGTGAAAATTTGGTAGCATTTGGACTTGTAGATCTCGAGTTATGATCGATGCAAGTTTGAATTTATTGAAGGCTGCTATGTTCGCATCGCTTGTGTTTGCATCACTTCTCTACGCATCGCTTCTGGGCATGTGCTTGCTAGTGTTGTTTCACTTGTAAATCTAGACTACGACAACATCCGGACTCAAGGACTCAAAGTATGGTTCATATAGTTATATATTTTAACGAGAGTCGTCAAATATTTATACAGAGTCTGCTTTAGTGCTTTGTTAAAATCTTTCCTCAAGAATCATCATTCACATTCAAATAAACTTGCATGAATATTTTATAGTTTATTAACTCGCAAGCATAACCAAGTCTTTCGAACTAGTCGAAGCCTTTAACAATCAGGTAAGGTGTCGCATTAACTTACAAGCATGTATTCGGAAGCTACCTTCTACTTCGAAACCTAAAGTATTTTAATACCTTCGAAACCCAAGGAAGTACCTGCTGACAAAGTCGAAGGCTCGTAGTAATTCCCACTAGCAACAACAAAACAACACAAAAGGAAAAAAAGGTGCATCTACACCTTTCGACGAAGACGGAAGCATTCGAACATATTTAAATGCACTGCAGAGGGATACGCAAGTGTTAAAGGTGACGAAAGGTCTATAAAGCCACCTTTCGGCCAGGTTGAAAGCTTTGAGTCGAAAGGTGTCAACCCGCACCTATAAATAAAACCCAAGGGGTCTGGTTTGGGATCTGAATTCTTTCTTTCTGCTCTAGTACTTTCTAAACATTGTAAACCCTAATTTTGAAATTAAAAGAGGAATTTTGTAAGCTTTTATTACTTGAGTTTGATGGGAATATGATTATAGATTCGTTGGATGTTTTGTGGATTTAATAATTCTGCTAGATTCAGTTTGTATTCTTCTTGTATCGACCATGTCGAAAGGTTACCATGGAGAGCGAGTCGAAACCCTTAGATAATCCAATACCCTTAGAACCTTTACTCTTAAGTTGGCGAAAGGTTAGTTTTCAAAGAGGTCGTGTAACAACCTGATATTTTCAACCATTCGCATCCACACATGTCGGACTTGAATTGCTCAAAATACCGCGTTGTAAATAAAATTTAGCATATCTCAGAATCTATACAGTAAATAAATAATCACAGAACACAGACACAGAGTAAATAATAATGCAGCGGAATTAAAAGAGATAGTAGTTCATGAAGGTACTATATAAAAATAAGATACATCAGAGTTAAACAAGATACAACAAAAGAATAACAAGATACATCAAGTACAAATCAAAATACAACACTGGAATCACTAGATAATGAAAGCAAAATAGATGGTTGGATCTTCAAGCAAGCTCCAACTCCGAAGGTGAGTCTTGAATGCTGAATCACTCAGTCTGACTCGAGCGTGAAGCAAAACACAAAACACTCGAGTCAGGACGTAAACAATTATGAACTGTAAATCAACTCAAGCAAACGGTAATAAAATGCACCAGTAACTTAAAGGATGCTTGGGATCGTCCATCCTTTAAGGATCCGTTAAACTATTTACTATGTAGTAATATTGCGCTATTATAATAATGTCTACAGTAAAATGAACTTACTTTAAAATAGCGTTCCGGGCTTACCCATATCACCCTTCACACATAATAGTCCCAGTAGTCCATCCAATATCATGATATCTCCAGATCGGGAGACTATCAGAGATACCACACGGGCTACGGAAGAAAAAAAACTAGTAGTAAAGGCTCGGTATGGTAGGTGATACGGCACACAAGGCAATGCCAGGGTAGATATACCAATTACGCACACAGGCAGGTGGTAACGCGGCAGCCACATACGTCCACCTCGGAACACACTCCCATATCAAAATCGTAAGATGGTCATCTAATCAATCACAAGTAAGAGTATAGTATCGAAGGAATGTGTCTGATCGGAGGAATGACCTCACTTGGCCTGAGATCGCTCCTGTTTTAGCCACCTTATACCAACTCACGGGAGTTGGCTCCACGTAATACACCTCAAGAACGACGTCGCCATCCTACTTCATTCTGAAATCTCCATCGCGTACACCATTGTTAATGTGGTTTTTGGAGTTGGCGGAGAGTATGACAACTTCCGATCCCGGCCTCTTTAACAACCAAACGTTATTATAACGCCGTGGTCATTTCAAAATAGTTTATACTTCAAAAAGATCAAATCATTTCATTTCAAAACTATATTCCTTCCAAAATAGTTTATACTTCGAAACCAAAACCATTTTTATTTCAAAACTATTTATTCAATCAAAATAGTTTATACTTCGAAACAAAAATCATTTTTATTTCAAAACTATTTATTCAATCAAAGTAGTTTATACTTCGAAACCAAAATCATTTTTATTTCAAAACTATATTCAAATCAAAATAGTTTGTACTTCGAAACCAAAACAATTTTTACTTCAATACTATATTCAAATCAAAATAGTTTGTACTTCGAAACCAAAACCATTTTTACTTCAAAACTATATTCAAATCAAAATAGTTTATACTTCGAAACCAAAACCATTTTTACTTCAAAACTATATTCAAACCAAAATAGTTTATACTTCGAAACCAAAACCATTTTTATTCCAAAACTATGTCCAAGTCAATACGATATCATTTCCATTTCAAACATATATTCACCTTTCAAAAATTATAATACTTTTACAGTTATAACTTTTCCGAAACCAAAATACTTGAAATCATTACACTTTGAAAATCATAACATTTTGAAATCATACATTTGAAATCATGGAACATTCCTTTAATTCTTTACATTTTACAAATTTATTCAATTAACCAAAATTTTCAATTTCCAATTTAATTCAAATCAAACCATCAGTTTCAATTCAATTCAGTTTCCTTACAAAACATTTCAAATCTTATCAATTTAAATATAGATTTGATCCACAAAATAAACTATTAAATTTTTAATATACTTCAAAGCTTTAATATACCATATTTCAAAACTAAATTTTATAACTTCATATATCTCAAATTTAACTTCATTATTACTTAGTTTTGAAATATCTTTTCATACAAATATAAACTTCAAATATTCATTTATCAAAATTAAATATCATTCCAAATTCATATTATTTCTCAAAATAAAGATCAAATCATTTCCAAACCATTTAAATCATCAAAAATCATATCCTTCAAAACCTCATTATCAAATCATTATTTGAATTCAATTTCAAGTATTCAAATTTAAATATCATTTGAAAATCAAATATTTCAAATATCATTACAAAAATACATTTCAAAATTCCATTCAAAAATTCATTTATCTCATTTGATTTCATTCAATTTAACACATAACCAAGTAAACCTTATTTAAATTCAAATTCAATGTAAATTCCTTAAAATTCAAATTTAAATATTAAATTATATTCAAAACTCCTTATATTTCGCAAATAATCAATTCCAAAAGTTAAATCATTTAACACTTTAAAATATAACTCAAACAGTGTTAAAATCTATAATATTTCAAACACTGTCAAAATATAGCAACGACAGCATTTATAAAGTGCTATCGTGGCTTAAAATTTCCAAAATAGTTTAGTTTAGGAACAACGGCATTTATAAAATGCCGTAATAGATATTTAGTTACTTCAAACATAGTTAAATTAAAAACAACGGCATTTTAATGTGCTGTCATAAAACTACAGCATTTTAGAAATGCTATTAATAAAATTCCAGATTTTATTATAACTTCAGAAACATTAAACTTCAAAAAATTTCTATTTTAAATTTTTAAATCATATTTCTAGACTTCAAAATTTCACATTTAAATCAACTTAACATATGATTTGTCACAACAAAATTTTATAATTAAATATCCAATTTAAAACTCACTTTTATTCGTTAAGTCAAAATTTCACTGTTTCTTAACTTATAAATTTCAACAAAACTTAACATTTTTCTTCAAATATCATTTCAAAACTTTAAGTTTAATTTCCATTATTCACTTACATTTTTAAAATAAAATTTAAAGTCAAAAATCACATTTACTTCGAATTTACATACTTAAATTCACAAATTCAAAACTTAATATTTAGCTTTCTCAAAACTATAAAATATATATTTTTAAATCAAAATTTCATACTTTTAAAAATACATATCTATAGAAAAATCATTTAAAAAATATATCACGAGGTCTGTATAAAATTTTCTAACCTAGGTCAAGTGATATAGATATATATCATTTCAATCCGCGGTTTAAAAAAGAAAATCCAGGTTCTATCATTTCAAACCCGCAATCCCAAGTAAATAAAAATAAATAAAAATCGCTCAGGCCTATCATTTCAGCCAATAACAATTTTTCTCTATTCTAATGTCCGTTCGGGTATGTATCATTTCAACGCATAGTGATTCTATTCTACATGGAACTTGCAGTGTCAACGTATGCAAAACAATATAAACAATGTCAATGTCACAATATAATGTCATATATCAGATGTCAGGTGATAATTAACAGTTTTAACATGGTAATAACATGAAATAACATATCATATAATCATCATTAACTTGCATAACATTTTAATTACTAAACATTTGTCATCCATTTACTATTTCATAAGTAAATATGTCGGAGTGAGAAAAACTTACCTTTTCAAGCTGGAGTTAGCAAGTCAAACTACACGAATGAATTCTACAAAAACACGATATGGCACGACACAGCATGACTATGGATTCAAATGATTGGAGATATCCAAGATATGATCTTGTAAACAACCAAAACTACAGACAATATATACATGAATATTTAACCAAAACAGCATTGACATAAATGGAAATACAAAGCAACAAAGACAAGAATGATTAGACCTTGCTTTAATCACTCCAATTGCTTGGCCAAAGGGACACTTTAACTCAGCCACATGATCATGCTAGGCTCAGGTATAACATCAAAAATGCATGGCAACACAAGTGTTTGGAGAGGAGGAGCTACAACATAGGTTAAACAAAGGAACAAGGCAAAAGAGGTAGGTTTGGTGCACCATGTTTGGCTCGACCTAGGGTCAATTGGGCTCGTCTCAAGCTTGCTTCAGATCTGGTCAATGCTGGAGTGATGGCCAGAGGTCAGGTCAGTAGGTGGTGGTGGAGCTAGGTTGGTGGCCAAGGTGATATGTGAAGGTGGTTGTCAGGACCCGATTCTTCGTCTTCCGAAAATTCAACATCGATACTCACTTTATCGACTGCCGAGCAATCGAACGACGGAAAACCGAACACTGAGGGTTTAAGAAGAAGAAAATAAAGAAGAAGAGAGAAAAGGAGAGAAAAAGATAGAAGATGGAGAGGAAAGAAAATAGAAACGGAACAGAATAGAAAACAACAGAACAATAACAGAATCTCACAATTCGCAGCGGAACAACATATAATAATAAATGGATAATCTTTAAACAAAGAACTATATCAGTTATTACATTTCATACATTACATTTCATTACATCATATCATCAGAGTGTACAACAACAACAAACAGTGCAGCGGAAAAAGAAATACTATATACTAGTAATACGCCATGTCATCCAGCTTGCCTCCAGCAACTCCAGAATATCCTGATAAACCTAACTCTTGACTGCCCGTGTGGAAATTGGTGGGCACCCAGAGTTTAGGAAGGAAAACAATAAACTCCGAGTCAGTCATGTGACTGGTGTGGGAACTCAAAACAGTTTATTTATCTTTGAAAATCAAAATAGAGGAATATTTTTAAAATCAATTCGCAATGCTTTTAAAAATGAGACTACCATAAGACCTCCCGCCACACACACAATGCAAACGCAGACTTGGAGGAGATTTCTTCTTATGTTAGTCAAAGATGCTTGATACGCATTAAAAAGAACATGTGATATTATTACTAGTGCATAGTGTAGAGAAAATCATTTCGAAAGTAGAATATAAATCTTAGCCAGCATAGGTACCATTATATTATGCCTACTAATAGCTACCATATTAGATGGCAGGTTCTACAACTAAAACCGTACAAGTCTCGTATTGTTTCTTTGGATTTCCAACGAATGATCAGGCCAAGGAACTTCCCATTGCCACGTGAGAATGCCTCTGGATGGACATCCCCGAGAACCAAACCGGATCTCTACCAACACAAGGCCGGGTTACCCCTAACTGAGTAACAACTGACCGAATATGCCATCCCCCGGTCCTTTGGGACCTTTCATCAGAGCGCTTGCAATCAATTCACACAATCATAAAGTGTTTTCAACATGAGTAAGTATCTGGGCTCCATACCATGATACCACCCTTTTCCAGAAGGAAATGCACACATCCTAAAGGGCGCTACCCCTCATAACCTTGCTGCATCTTTCCTGTTTTGACCATTCACAGGGTGTGAGGCTCGACGAAGTCACGTCCACAAAAACATACTTTATACAAAAGCCATGCTCTGGGTCAACAAATGATCATCGAAATGATCACCAGGATAGACGATCAAATAAACGATCCTATCACAAATAATCAACACAATGATCATTTACAGCAACGCTCAGTATGTCACATTACCAAATTGGGAATATATCGCTGATAACCTTCAACTACATAACCTCTGAGCTCGTACGTCTATAAAATAGTTAAATCGAGATATTTTAGAATTTTTGTGAAAAGTTTAAATATAGAATTCATGAAATTTAATTATTTTATGAATCAAAATGGTGAAAAAATAAAGGAGATTAAAGACGTTTTAAAGAATAATATAAATTGATTTATATCAAGAGATTTATAAATGGATATTTATAAATTGAAATGTTGACATTTTAAAACGAGTTTTTATAAGTGTTTGAATGAAGTGGAAATGAATTTCATAAATGAATGAAATTTATGGAATTATAAACTGTGAAGTTATAAAAGAAATTTATAAATAGTAAGATTTATAAATTTGGTGAAATTATTTGAAGAATAGATTGGTTAAATAAATGGATCTTATAAGTTATAAGATTTATAAATTGCAAAGTCTTTAAAAGAACGATTTTGATGTAAAGACCCGTAAGTCCGTACTCCTTGAATAGACACTAATCTCCTTTGTTTAATTCAAGATGAACGAAAATACGAACCCTTAGGGGTTTTAAGAAAAATTTAAGAAAAGAAAAAGTAGAAAAGAAGGTAGAAAGAAGAGGGAAGAGAAAATAGAAAATAGGAAATTTTAACATAGAAGAAAAAGAGAATAGAGGAAAAAGAAAAACAGAAGAAAATGGAACGGAACAGAAAACAACAGAACAACATCAGAATCTCACAATTCGCAACGGAACAACATATAATAATAAATGAATAATCTTTAAACAAAGAACTATATCAGTTATTACATTACATCACATTTCATTACATCAGAGTGTACACAACAACAAATAGTGCAGCGGAAAAAAAAATACTATATAAGTAATACGCCATGCCATCCATCTTGCCTCCAGCAACTCCAGAATATCCAGAATATCCTGATAAACCTTACTCTTGACTGCCCGTGTAGAAATTGGTGGGCACCCAGAGTTTAGGAAGGAAAACAATAAACTCCAAGTCAGTCATGTGACTGGTGTGAGAACTCAAAACAGTTTATTTATCTTTAAAAATCAAAATAGAGGAATATTTTTAAATTCAATTCGCAATGCTTTTAAAAATGAGACTACCATAAGGCCTCCCGCACACACACACAATGCAAACGCAGAATCGGAGGAGATTTCTCCTTATGATAGTCAAAGATGCTTGATACGCATTAAAAATAACATTTGATATTATTATTAGTGCATAGTGTAGAAGAAATTCATTTCGAAAGTAGAATATAAATCTTAGCCAACATAGACATTTCGAACTATGCCTACTATAGCTACCATCCAAACAGTGGTGACCACCATAAGTGAATGGCAGGTTCTACAACTAATACCGTACAAGTTTCGTATTGGGAATTGGATTTCCAACAAATGGTCAGGCCAAGGAACTTCCCATTGCCACATGAGAATGCCTCTGGAAAGACATCCCCGAGAACCAAACCGGAACTCTGCCAACACAAGGCCGGGTTACCCCTAACTGGGTAACTACTGACACGAGCACGCCATTCCCCGATCGTAAACGACCTTTCTCACGGGATCCCGAAACCAACAACCACAAAGTAATAAATTCGTAGTAACCACATAGGTTAAATATCTGGGCTCCATACCATGATACCACCTCTATCCAGAAGGAAATGTACATACCCTAAAGGGTGCTACCCCTCATAACCTTGCCGCATCTTTCCTGTTTTGACCATTTCCGGGGTGTGAGGTTCGACGAAGTCACGTCCACAAAAACATACTTTATACAAAAGCCATGCTTTGGGTCAACAAATGATCAACACAATGATCACCAAGATAGACGATCAAATAAACGATCCTATCACAATAATCAACACAATGATCATTTCCGCAACACTCAGCATGTCACATTACCAAATTGGGAATATATCGCTGATAACTTCAATTATATAACCTCTGAGCTCGTACGTCTCAGAGAAGGGTGTTAAGCTAAAAGAATAAATTCTCTGCCACCACAGAAATATATTTGAAAGAAATCGGCTTTATATCTCAACTTGTAATGTCAGACACACAATCCATACAAGTCTGTTCCGGGATCGAACAAAACCGAAGGCACTTACAAAGAAGTCCTTGCAATCCGGATATTCACAATCCTGATCGGATTTCCCATCACTTAGGGAGTCTCTATACCGTTGCAACTCAGTGCAGAGACAATCGATAGGTCATCCTATCGCTCTCGCAAATACCGGGTCTTCAACACCGATCTTCAATGCAATTCACAACGACGTATCACATATTCGGAATGGGTTATACGACCCCATGGTCCTTTCCCGGTTAACCCGAATAGTGAGCGCTTATTCAAAAATAAGCGTAGCATTCACATTCAAACAAATCACATCAATTACCCATTCAAAGGGAAATATTGATAGTCGGTTATTGAACTATCAATTGATATGCACACATCACCAGATTCCAAATAATTTTCCAAATTATTTATTTTCCAAAATATCTTCACTAGATATTAAATTTCAATACTTCAAAAATAAATCAATATTTATTTTTAAACAAATTCCACTTCCTTTATAAATCCCTTAGTGAATTTATATTCCAAAATATTCATGCATATACGATTTCAACTATCCATTTTCAATTTATCTTTTCAATTTATCTTCAAAAAGATAAATTCTCAAAATATTCACTTTATATTGGAAAAACATTTCCATACTTATTTATTCATAAGTAATTCACAAATTTTATTTATTTTCAACACTTAGAAAATATTCAATATACTTAAATCGAAATTAAGTATATATTTCATTCTTTAAGGAAATCATTCTCTTAAACATATTTATTTGGGCCAAAACGAATGTTGCGTAAAACATTGTTACGACAACCCAAAATCACTAGTATAGGGATTCGAAATTAAGATATATATATAAATCCCAATACTATGCAAAACACTTCCTTTCGGAAATCATTTACTATAACAACAGTGTTATAGTCCATCATCTCCTTCTATTTCTCGAAAACGTCTATTTCAACAATTAATGTTGAAATCTATGGTTTCGAATCTTAACATCTTTTAAAACATCGTTAGATCGTTTTAATTCTATTTAAAACATTCACATTCAAACCATTTTCTTTGACGTGTTATTCACTATTCAAAAATGTGAATAAACTTCATTAAGAAATCTCATCCTTTTATTCGTTTTAATTCAAAGGATTATTCACATTCAAAAATGTGAATATAACTCCTTTAATAGGTTCCAACAATTTTCTTATCAAAATAAGTCATTTGCGAATTTATAAAACATCGTTTATAAATTCCATTTTTATTTATTTATAAAAACTTCTTTTTTTATAAATTCTTTTATTAACCTATTCCAGGTTATAACTTAATTATAAACTAAAAGTTCATATTATAAGTTAAATACTTATAAAACGATTATTTTACAAAATCGTTCTTTTTTTTTAAGACTTTCCAATTTATAAATCTTATAACTTATAAGATCCATTTATTTAACCAATCTATTCTTCAAATAATTTCACCAAATTTATAAATCTTACTATTTATAAATTTCTTTTATAACTTCACAGTTTATAATTCCATAAATTTCATTCATTTATGAAATTCATTTCCACTTCATTCAAACACTTATAAAAACTCGTTTTAAAATGTCAACATTTCAATTTATAAATATCCATTTATAAATCTCTTGATATAAATCAATTTATATTATTCTTTAAAACGTCTTTAATCTCCTTTATTTTTTCACCATTTTGATTCATAAAATAATTAAATTTCATGAATTCTATATTTAAACTTTTCACAAAAATTCTAAAATATCTCGATTTAACTATTTTATAAACTCAATAGCATCATATTCTCAAAAATCAGTTTTTAACTATATTTCTCAAAAATCATAATTTTTATAACTTTAAAAATTATAACGTTTATTTATTTAAAATGAATCAATTCCAAAAATATTTTATAAACGTATACTTTCAAAAATCACTTTGAAATCATTTTAAAATTCCAAAATCTGGGTCCAATGATGCTACACACCAAATAGTCAATCACGACAACAACGATATCATATATCAATATGATAATCCATCAAATATCAAAATATCTGAAATCAAATAAATACTGTTGAGGAATCCAGTTGGATCCCTCCAACCTGTTTTCCTGCATTCACAAACATTAGCACAATACCAATTTCGCTCCAGTACGAAATTATCGCGGTATATGTTCTTATTAAATATTATCCGCTTAATAACGGCGTAATAGGGTCTCATCCGCTAAACAAAAAATGCGGGAAATCAATAACTGCAATATATACATATGCCAATATATATATATATATTGATATTATATATAATACCAATTTCACTGTTTATGAAATATTCGCGGTATATGTTTTTAATAAATAACATCCGCTTACTAACGGCGCATAATGTCTATTTTAACAATCATTAAATATCAATCATCATTCATACATGCATTCAAATATTTTAAATCTAACTATTTAAAATAAAATCGAAACTGATTCGATTGAGTGAGAAGTTCTGGCCTTGGTTTTAAATTCCGTTTTAGCTTTTATTTCGAATAAAATTAAACGGACGTTTAATTTTACCCAAAATTCTCACTAACTCCAAACGACTCCAAACAAACTCCATCGCGTAGTGCTCGTCCATACGATTCCAACGCAACTGGTTTCGCATTTTTTCGACCTCGTATGAAAAAGTTATGAATATTTGAAGTTTGTACACGATTTATATACACTAATTTCAACATAAACTTAAAATTAAAACCCTACATGCAACATAGGCCGTTAGATCCACTTGAGAAAATCAAGGCCGTCCCCATCCTTCCATCTCCCTCACGTTCACCATCTCCAGTTCATCACGTTATAGCCGAACCCACCCTTTAGAATTAGGGTTAAATTTTACATCAACCACACACCACTTCGACACGATCAAGAGCCACCACGTCGAAGGGCATCACAGCCTCTACCCACGCCCAGAACGCGCGCCCACTCGGTGGCCCCAAGCTCCTCGAAAACCGTGTCCAAACGCACGCCTTCACAAACGAATTGCCATCAATTCGTCGAGTTATTCGCCACTCCACCGTATGGATGTGGAGATCTCTCCACACTCTACAACTTTCATTTAGAAAGTTTTCGAAATCATTGAATGGATTGGGAGATAATGAGGGGAGAAGAACTGAAGATTTCGGCCATTGATGGGGTGAACGGCGGCTAGGGTTTTAGAATTTTTTTTTTTTATTTTTCTTGAGTGAAGGGGCTATTTATAGAAGATTTTTCAATCACTATTCATCCGGGAATTCCGAACTCCGATTTATGCGCCGTAACTGACGTACCTAGGGTTTATCCCGCATTCCGGACACAATGGAATAGGTTTCGGAAGCTAATTCGGAAGTATGTGCGAGTTATGGCTAAAAACGCTCAATTTGAATTAAACCGATTTAAGTCGATTTCTAGGCGTTTTAATTTGTACAGGACAAACGGTAAATCCAATTGACTTGAAATTTGAAACCTTACAATAATATCACATTATGGATCCGATGAAACTGGTTTCGTCGAAATCCGAGACTTTTTGAAAAATGGCTATTTTAACTCGCCAAATTAAAATTAAAAATAAATCGATGCGTTTTGAGCTGCCACGATCAAACGATAGCTCCGATTGACACGAAATTTGAAATCCGATAATAACTAACTATTACGGATCCAATGGAACTGGTTTCGTTCAATTCTGAGACTGTCCAAAAATTGGCTATTTTCACTAGTCGATTTAATATTAAAATATTCAATTTTCACAAATTAACTTTTAATTCGATTTTAAAAGTTCTAAAATATCGTTCTAACTTCAATATGATAAAATAAAATTTTACAAATCATTTTCAATCATATTTAACTCAATTTTCAATTATTTCCATAATTTAACCTATTAAATTATCGATTTAATTATTCAATTAAATCCAATAATTCAAATAAAAATTTATTTGACTTATAAATTCACTTATTAATATTTAAAATTAATTAAATATTCATATTTTAATTTCTAAAAATTCTGGGTCGTTACAATCTTCCCCACTTAAAAGAATTTCGTCCTCGAAATTATTAAGTAAGAAAAGTTATAGAATTTATTAATTTTCCATAATTCATAATTAAACTTCTTACAATATTTACTAAGTTTTCAAATCATACTTAGTTATCTTTTCAAAAACAACTACTATTGTTTAACTTTCAATTCCAAAATCAAAGTTAAAGTTTTCAAAATTTCCAATTTTCTCAAAATTTTTCTAACGCCTTAAATTTTCGGAAAAATTCGCCATAGTCTCCTTTGCGCGGCTCGATCCGAAAAAAAAATGACAGTATATATATCACAAATATACATCTCATCAAGTAATGAGGCATCCCGAAGGGAAAAAAGTGTAAAAGTACGGTATGTAATCCGAGATATGTACCTTATATTTTATTAGCGAGCATATACGGCTAATATAGCGCAAAAGCGAGCTCCAAATGCGAAGCAAACGCGATCCGCACCTACTAATCACTCAACAAACAACATGAGAACATGCATATAGACAATAATCTCAATACACAACATATAGCAACATAATAACTATATATGTCAACATAGCAATGCATTCAATAGCAATATTTTCAACCATCAACCAATTATCATCCAACTAACATTCATAACCAATAATATTCATTTATATACAATGAAATAGGTTTTCAATTTAAATCACATTTGATTCATTAACAGTGGATGTTTTTACTAACATTCATTTTCAATTAGTTTATATTCACTAATTCATATATTGGTTCACTTCCAATTCAAATTCAATTCTATTCAAATTTCAAAGTTGAATTTTTATTTATATACTCAAGTTCATATTCATCACTTAACTTTATTACTTTACTTCGATACCAATATCAACTTCATTCAACAACTCTTAAGTTATATTCCATTTAACAAACATCACTTGTTTTTACTTAACTTAAATTCCCATTTATAAATAAATTTCTTATATTCATAAATATATTCATATAGTTTCACTTCTTATATATATAAGTTTATTTCACAATTGTAAATCACTTTAATTATAATTCAACTCTGATAATTCTTTTTGCTTATACAATTCCTTTATTTAGATTATTCAAACAACTAAACAATCAACTTATATACACTTTTATAATTCTGAAAAATTATTCCTTTATATATAAAATATACTCAAGGTAAAATTATTTCATTTACCCATTTTTAAAACAATACTGTGTCGAATTGTTCTATTCAAGTGTTTAGAAACCCCTTCGATTCAGTTTCGAAGCTGCGCCGACGAAGGTTCATATACCACTCAACAAACCAATCATCACAATATAAAACAATTTTATATATTCACTAACAAATATGCTCTCATAGCTATTATTACACTCAAATTCATTCTAGAGTACTGCTGACTCTATCTCTAATGAGTAATACCCAACAGAACCATGGTTGTCGCTTAACCATAAGCTCTGATACCAGATGTAAAGACCCGTAAGTCCGTACTCCTTGAATAGACACTAATCTCCTTTGTTTAATTCAAGATGAACGAAAATACGAACCCTTAGGGGTTTTAAGAAAAATTTAAGAAAAGAAAAAGTAGAAAAGAAGGTAGAAAGAAGAGGGAAGAGAAAATAGAAAATAGGAAATTTTAACATAGAAGAAAAAGAGAATAGAGGAAAAAGAAAAACAGAAGAAAATGGAACGGAACAGAAAACAACAGAACAACATCAGAATCTCACAATTCGCAGCGGAACAACATATAATAATAAATGAATAATCTTTAAACAAAGAACTATATCAGTTATTACATTACATCACATTTCATTACATCAGAGTGTACACAACAACAAATAGTGCACCGGAAAAAGAAATACTATATAAGTAATACGCCATGCCATCCATCTTGCCTCCAGCAACTCCAGAATATCCAGAATATCCTGATAAACCTTACTCTTGACTGCCCGTGTAGAAATTGGTGGGCACCCAGAGTTTAGGAAGGAAAACAATAAACTCCAAGTCAGTCATGTGACTGGTGTGAGAACTCAAAACAGTTTATTTATCTTTAAAAATCAAAATAGAGGAATATTTTTAAATTCAATTCGCAATGCTTTTAAAAATGAGACTACCATAAGGCCTCCCGCACACACACACAATGCAAACGCAGAATCGGAGGAGATTTCTCCTTATGATAGTCAAAGATGCTTGATACGCATTAAAAATAACATTTGATATTATTATTAGTGCATAGTGTAGAAGAAATTCATTTCGAAAGTAGAATATAAATCTTAGCCAACATAGACATTTCGAACTATGCCTACTATAGCTACCATCCAAATAGTGGTGACCACCATAAGTGAATGGCAGGTTCTACAACTAATACCGTACAAGTTTCGTATTGGGAATTGGATTTCCAACAAATGGTCAGGCCAAGGAACTTCCCATTGCCACATGAGAATGCCTCTGGAAAGACATCCCCGAGAACCAAACCGGAACTCTGCCAACACAAGGCCGGGTTACCCCTAACTGGGTAACTACTGACACGAGCACGCCATTCCCCGATCGTAAACGACCTTTCTCACGGGATCCCGAAACCAACAACCACAAAGTAATAAATTCGTAGTAACCACATAGGTTAAATATCTGGGCTCCATACCATGATACCACCTCTATCCAGAAGGAAATGTACATACCCTAAAGGGTGCTACCCCTCATAACCTTGCCGCATCTTTCCTGTTTTGACCATTTCCGGGGTGTGAGGTTCGACGAAGTCACGTCCACAAAAACATACTTTATACAAAAGCCATGCTTTGGGTCAACAAATGATCAACACAATGATCACCAAGATAGACGATCAAATAAACGATCCTATCACAATAATCAACACAATGATCATTTCCGCAACACTCAGCATGTCACATTACCAAATTGGGAATATATCGCTGATAACTTCAATTATATAACCTCTGAGCTCGTACGTCTCAGAGAAGGGTGTTAAGCTAAAAGAATAAATTCTCTGCCACCACAGAAATATATTTGAAAGAAATCGGCTTTATATCTCAACTTGTAATGTCAGACACACAATCCATACAAGTCTGTTCCGGGATCGAACAAAACCGAAGGCACTTACAAAGAAGTCCTTGCAATCCGGATATTCACAATCCTGATCGGATTTCCCATCACTTAGGGAGTCTCTATACCGTTGCAACTCAGTGCAGAGACAATCGATAGGTCATCCTATCGCTCTCGCAAATACCGGGTCTTCAACATCGATCTTCAATGCAATTCACAACGACGTATCACATATTCGGAATGGGTTATACGACCCCATGGTCCTTTCCCGGTTAACCCGAATAGTGAGCGCTTATTCAAAAATAAGTGTAGCATTCACATTCAAACAAATCACATCAATTACCCATTCAAAGGGAAATATTGATAGTCGGTTATTGAACTATCAATTGATATGCACACATCACCAGATTCCAAATAATTTTCCAAATTATTAATTTTCCAAAATATCTTCACTAGATATTAAATTTCAATACTTCAAAAATAAATCAATATTTATTTTTAAACAAATTCCACTTCCTTTATAAATCCCTTAGTGAATTTATATTCCAAAATATTCATGCATATACGATTTCAACTATCCATTTTCAATTTATCTTTTCAATTTATCTTCAAAAAGATAAATTCTCAAAATATTCACTTTATATTGGAAAAACATTTCCATACTTATTTATTCATAAGTAATTCACAAATTTTATTTATTTTCAACACTTAGAAAATATTCAATATACTTAAATCGAAATTAAGTATATATTTCATTCTTTAAGGAAATCATTCTCTTAAACATATTTATTTGGGCCAAAACGAATGTTGCGTAAAACATTGTTACGACAACCCAAAATCACTAGTATAGGGATTCGAAATTAAGATATATATATAAATCCCAATACTATGCAAAACATTTCCTTTCGGAAATCATTTACTATAACAACAGTGTTATAGTCCATCATCTCCTTCTATTTCTCGAAAACGTCTATTTCAACAATTAATGTTGAAATCTATGGTTTCGAATCTTAACATCTTTTAAAACATCGTTAGATCGTTTTAATTCTATTTAAAACATTCACATTCAAACCATTTTCTTTGACGTGTTATTCACTATTCAAAAATGTGAATAAACTTCATTAAGAAATCTCATCCTTTTATTCGTTTTAATTCAAAGGATTATTCACATTCAAAAATGTGAATATAACTCCTTTAATAGGTTCCAACAATTTTCTTATCAAAATAAGTCATTTGCGAATTTATAAAACATCGTTTATAAATTCCATTTTTATTTATTTATAAAAACTTCTTTTTTTATAAATTCTTTTATTAACCTATTCCAGGTTATAACTTAATTATAAACTAAAAGTTCATATTATAAGTTAAATACTTATAAAACGATTATTTTACAAAATCGTTCTTTTTTTTAAGACTTTCCAATTTATAAATCTTATAACTTATAAGATCCATTTATTTAACCAATCTATTCTTCAAATAATTTCACCAAATTTATAAATCTTACTATTTATAAATTTCTTTTATAACTTCACAGTTTATAATTCCATAAATTTCATTCATTTATGAAATGCATTTCCACTTCATTCAAACACTTATAAAAACTCGTTTTAAAATGTCAACATTTCAATTTATAAATATCCATTTATAAATCTCTTGATATAAATCAATTTATATTATTCTTTAAAACGTCTTTAATCTCCTTTATTTTTTCACCATTTTGATTCATAAAATAATTAAATTTCATGAATTCTATATTTAAACTTTTCACAAAAATTCTAAAATATCTCGATTTAACTATTTTATAAACTCAATAGCATCATATTCTCAAAAATCAGTTTTTAACTATATTTCTCAAAAATCATAATTTTTATAACTTTAAAAATTATAACGTTTATTTATTTAAAATGAATCAATTCCAAAAATATTTTATAAACGTATACTTTCAAAAATCACTTTGAAATCATTTTAAAATTCCAAAATCTGGGTCCAATGATGCTACACACCAAATAGTCGATCACGACAACAACGATATCATATATCAATATGATAATCCATCAAATATCAAAATATCTGAAATCAAATAAATACTGTTGAGGAATCCAGTTGGATCCCTCCAACCTGTTTTCCTGCATTCACAAACATTAGCACAATACCAATTTCGCTCCAGTACGAAATTATCGCGGTATATGTTCTTATTAAATATTATCCGCTTAATAACGGCGTAATAGGGTCTCATCCGCTAAACAAAAAATGCGGGAAATCAATAACTGCAATATATACATATGCCAATATATATATATATTGATATTATATATAATACCAATTTCACCGTTTATGAAATATTCGCGGTATATGTTTTTAATAAATAACATCCGCTTACTAACGGCGCATAATGTCTATTTTAACAATCATTAAATATCAATCATCATTCATACATGCATTCAAATATTTTAAATCTAACTATTTAAAATAAAATCGAAACTGATTCGATTGAGTGAGAAGTTCTCACCTTGGTTTTAAATTCCGTTTTAGCTTTTATTTCGAATAAAATTAAACGGACGTTTAATTTTACCCAAAATTCTCACTAACTCCAAACGACTCCAAACAAACTCCATCGCGTAGTGCTCGTCCATACGATTCCAACGCAACTGGTTTCGCATTTTTTCGACCTCGTATGAAAAAGTTATGAATATTTGAAGTTTGTACACGATTTATATACACTAATTTCAACATAAACTTAAAATTAAAACCCTACATGCAACATAGGCCGTTAGATCCACTTGAGAAAATCAAGGCCTTCCCCATCCTTCCATCTCCCTCACGTTCACCATCTCCAGTTCATCACGTTATAGCCGAACCCACCCTTTAGAATTAGGGTTAAATTTTACATCAACCACACACCACTTCGACACGATCAAGAGCCACCACGTCGAAGGGCATCACAGCCTCTACCCACGCCCAGAACGCGCGCCCACTCGGTGGCCCCAAGCTCCTCGAAAACCGTGTCCAAACGCACGCCTTCACAAACGAATTGCCATCAATTCGTCGAGTTATTCGCCACTCCACCGTATGGATGTGGAGATCTCTCCACACTCTACAACTTTCATTTAGAAAGTTTTCGAAATCATTGAATGGATTGGGAGATAATGAGGGGAGAAGAACTGAAGATTTCGGCCATTGATGGGGTGAACGGCGGCTAGGGTTTTAGAATTTTTTTTTTTTTTCTTGAGTGAAGGGGCTATTTATAGAAGATTTTTCAATCACTATTCATCCGGGAATTCCGAACTCCGATTTATGCGCCGTAACTGACGTACCTAGGGTTTATCCCGCATTCCGGACACAATGGAACAGGTTTCGAAAGCTAATTCAGAAGTATGTGCGAGTTATGGCTAAAAACGCTCAATTTGAATTAAACCGATTTAAGTCGATTTCTAGGCGTTTTAATTTGTACAGGACAAACGGTAAATCCAATTGACTTGAAATTTGAAACCTTACAATAACATCACATTACGGATCCGATGAAACTGGTTTCGTCGAAATCCGAGACTTTTTGAAAAATGGCTATTTTAACTCGCCAAATTAAAATTAAAAATAAATCGATGCGTTTTGAGCTGCCACGATCAAACGATAGCTCCGATTGACATGAAATTTGAAATCCGGTAATAACTAACTATTACGGATCCAATGGAACTGGTTTCATTCAATTCTGAGACTATCCAAAAATTGGCTATTTTCACTAGTCGATTTAATATTAAAATATTCAATTTTCACAAATTAACTTTTAATTCGATTTTAAAAGTTCTAAAATATCATTCTAACTTCAATATGATAAAATAAAATTTTACAAATCATTTTCAATCATATTTAACTCAATTTTCAATTATTTCCATAATTTAACCTATTAAATTATCGATTTAATTATTCAATTAAATCCAATAATTCAAATAAAAATTTATTTGACTTATAAATTCACTTATTAATATTTAAAATTAATTAAATATTCATATTTTAATTTCTAAAAATTCTGGGTCGTTACAATCTTCCCCACTTAAAAGAATTTCGTCCTCGAAATTATTAAGTAAGAAAAGTTATAGAATTTATTAATTTTCCATAATTCATAGTTAAACTTCTTACAATCTTTACTAAGTTTTCAAATCATACTTAGTTATCTTTTCAAAAACAACTACTATTGTTTAACTTTCAATTCCAAAATCAAAGTTAAAGTTTTCAAAATTTCCAATTTTCTCAAAATTTTTCTAACGCCTTAAATTTTCGGAAAAATTCGCCATAGTCTCCTTTGCGCGGCTCGATCCGAAAAAAAAATGACAGTATATATATCACAAATATACATCTCATCAAGTAATGAGGCATCCCGAAGGGAAAAAAGTGTAAAAGTACGGTATGTAATCCGAGATATGTACCTTATATTTTATTAGCGAGCATATACGGCTAATATAGCGCAAAAGCGAGCTCCAAATGCGAAGCAAACGCGATCCGCACCTACTAATCACTCAACAAACAACATGAGAACATGCATATAGACAATAATCTCAATACACAACATATAGCAACATAATAACTATATATGTCAACATAGCAATGCATTCAATAGCAATATTTTCAACCATCAACCAATTATCATCCAACTAACATTCATAACCAATAATATTCATTTATATACAATGAAATAGGTTTTCAATTTAAATCACATTTGATTCATTAACAGTGGATGTTTTTACTAACATTCATTTTCAATTAGTTTATATTCACTAATTCATATATTGGTTCACTTCCAATTCAAATTCAATTCTATTCAAATTTCAAAGTTGAATTTTTATTTATATACTCAAGTTCATATTCATCACTTAACTTTATTACTTTACTTCGATACCAATATCAACTTCATTCAACAACTCTTAAGTTATATTCCATTTAACAAACATCACTTGTTTTTACTTAACTTAAATTCCCATTTATAAATAAATTTCTTATATTCATAAATATATTCATATAGTTTCACTTCTTATATATATAAGTTTATTTCACAATTGTAAATCACTTTAATTATAATTCAACTCTGATAATTCTTTTTGCTTATACAATTCCTTTATTTAGATTATTCAAACAACTAAACAATCAACTTATATACACTTTTATAATTCTGAAAAATTATTCCTTTATATATAAAATATACTCAAGGTAAAATTATTTCATTTACCCATTTTTAAAACAATACTGTGTCGAATTGTTCTATTCAAGTGTTTAGAAACCCCTTCGATTCAGTTTCGAAGCTGCGCCGACGAAGGTTCATATACCACTCAACAAACCAATCATCACAATATAAAACAATTTTATATATTCACTAACAAATATGCTCTCATAGCTATTATTACACTCAAATTCATTCTAGAGTACTGCTGACTCTATCTCTAATGAGTAATACCCAACAGAACCATGGTTGTCGCTTAACCATAAGCTCTGATACCAGATGTAAAGACCCGTAAGTCCGTACTCCTTGAATAGACACTAATCTCCTTTGTTTAATTCAAGATGAACGAAAATACGAACCCTTAGGGGTTTTAAGAAAAATTTAAGAAAAGAAAAAGTAGAAAAGAAGGTAGAAAGAAGAGGGAAGAGAAAATAGAAAATAGGAAATTTTAACATAGAAGAAAAAGAGAATAGAGGAAAAAGAAAAACAGAAGAAAATGGAACGGAACAGAAAACAACAGAACAACATCAGAATCTCACAATTCGCAGCGGAACAACATATAATAATAAATGAATAATCTTTAAACAAAGAACTATATCAGTTATTACATTACATCACATTTCATTACATCAGAGTGTACACAACAACAAATAGTGCAGCGGAAAAAGAAATACTATATAAGTAATACGCCATGTCATCCATCTTGCCTCCAGCAACTCCAGAATATCCAGAATATCCTGATAAACCTTACTCTTGACTGCCCGTGTAGAAATTGGTGGGCACCCAGAGTTTAGGAAGGAAAACAATAAACTCCAAGTCAGTCATGTGACTGGTGTGAGAACTCAAAACAGTTTATTTATCTTTAAAAATCAAAATAGAGGAATATTTTTAAATTCAATTCGCAATGCTTTTAAAAATGAGACTACCATAAGGCCTCCCGCACACACACACAATGCAAACGCAGAATCGGAGGAGATTTCTCCTTATGATAGTCAAAGATGCTTGATACGCATTAAAAATAACATTTGATATTATTATTAGTGCATAGTGTAGAAGAAATTCATTTCGAAAGTAGAATATAAATCTTAGCCAACATAGACATTTCGAACTATGCCTACTATAGCTACCATCCAAACAGTGGTGACCACCATAAGTGAATGGCAGGTTCTACAACTAATACCGTACAAGTTTCGTATTGGGAATTGGATTTCCAACAAATGGTCAGGCCAAGGAACTTCCCATTGCCACATGAGAATGCCTCTGGAAAGACATCCCCGAGAACCAAACCGGAACTCTGCCAACACAAGGCCGGGTTACCCCTAACTGGGTAACTACTGACACGAGCACGCCATTCCCCGATCGTAAACGACCTTTCTCACGGGATCCCGAAAACCAACAACCACAAAGTAATAAATTCGTAGTAACCACATAGGTTAAATATCTGGGCTCCATACCATGATACCACCTCTATCCAGAAGGAAATGTACATACCCTAAAGGGTGCTACCCCTCATAACCTTGCCGCATCTTTCCTGTTTTGACCATTTCCGGGGTGTGAGGTTCGACGAAGTCACGTCCACAAAAACATACTTTATACAAAAGCCATGCTTTGGGTCAACAAATGATCAACACAATGATCACCAAGATAGACGATCAAATAAACGATCCTATCACAATAATCAACACAATGATCATTTCCGCAACACTCAGCATGTCACATTACCAAATTGGGAATATATCGCTGATAACTTCAATTATATAACCTCTGAGCTCGTACGTCTCAGAGAAGGGTGTTAAGCTAAAAGAATAAATTCTCTGCCACCACAGAAATATATTTGAAAGAAATCGGCTTTATATCTCAACTTGTAATGTCAGACACACAATCCATACAAGTCTGTTCCGGGATCGAACAAAACCGAAGGCACTTACAAAGAAGTCCTTGCAATCCGGATATTCACAATCCTGATCGGATTTCCCATCACTTAGGGAGTCTCTATACCGTTGCAACTCAGTGCAGAGACAATCGATAGGTCATCCTATCGCTCTCGCAAATACCGGGTCTTCAACACCGATCTTCAATGCAATTCACAACGACGTATCACATATTCGGAATGGGTTATACGACCCCATGGTCCTTTCCCGGTTAACCCGAATAGTGAGCGCTTATTCAAAAATAAGTGTAGCATTCACATTCAAACAAATCACATCAATTACCCATTCAAAGGGAAATATTGATAGTCGGTTATTGAACTATCAATTGATATGCACACATCACCAGATTCCAAATAATTTTCCAAATTATTTATTTTCCAAAATATCTTCACTAGATATTAAATTTCAATACTTCAAAAATAAATCAATATTTATTTTTAAACAAATTCCACTTCCTTTATAAATCCCTTAGTGAATTTATATTCCAAAATATTCATGCATATACGATTTCAACTATCCATTTTCAATTTATCTTTTCAATTTATCTTCAAAAAGATAAATTCTCAAAATATTCACTTTATATTGGAAAAACATTTCCATACTTATTTATTCATAAGTAATTCACAAATTTTATTTATTTTCAACACTTAGAAAATATTCAATATACTTAAATCGAAATTAAGTATATATTTCATTCTTTAAGGAAATCATTCTCTTAAACATATTTATTTGGGCCAAAACGAATGTTGCGTAAAACATTGTTACGACAACCCAAAATCACTAGTATAGGGATTCGAAATTAAGATATATATATAAATCCCAATACTATGCAAAACATTTCCTTTCGGAAATCATTTACTATAACAACAGTGTTATAGTCCATCATCTCCTTCTATTTCTCGAAAACGTCTATTTCAACAATTAATGTTGAAATCTATGGTTTCGAATCTTAACATCTTTTAAAACATCGTTAGATCGTTTTAATTCTATTTAAAACATTCGCATTCAAACCATTTTCTTTAACGTGTTATTCACTATTCAAAAATGTGAATAAACTTCATTAAGAAATCTCATCCTTTTATTCGTTTTAATTCAAAGGATTATTCACATTCAAAAATGTGAATATAACTCCTTTAATAGGTTCCAACAATTTTCTTATCAAAATAAGTCATTTGCGAATTTATAAAACATCGTTTATAAATTCCATTTTTATTTATTTATAAAAACTTCTTTTTTTGTAAATTCTTTTATTAACCTATTCCAGGTTATAACTTAATTATAAACTAAAAGTTCATATTATAAGTTAAATACTTATAAAACGATTATTTTACAAAATCGTTCTTTTTTTTAAGACTTTCCAATTTATAAATCTTATAACTTATAAGATCCATTTATTTAACCAATCTATTCTTCAAATAATTTCACCAAATTTATAAATCTTACTATTTATAAATTTCTTTTATAACTTCACAGTTTATAATTCCATAAATTTCATTCATTTATGAAATTCATTTCTACTTCATTCAAACACTTATAAAAACTCGTTTTAAAATGTCAACATTTCAATTTATAAATATCCATTTATAAATCTCTTGATATAAATCAATTTATATTATTCTTTAAAACGTCTTTAATCTCCTTTATTTTTTCACCATTTTGATTCATAAAATAATTAAATTTCATGAATTCTATATTTAAACTTTTCACAAAAATTCTAAAATATCTCGATT
Source organism: Allium cepa (assembly GCA_030765085.1). NCBI lineage: Eukaryota > Viridiplantae > Streptophyta > Magnoliopsida > Asparagales > Amaryllidaceae > Allium > Allium cepa. The sequence goes on from CM060931.1 coordinate 574,085,660, forward strand.
TAACTATTTTATAAACTCAATAGCATCATATTCTCAAAAATCAGTTTTTAACTATATTTCTCAAAATCATAATTTTTATAACTTTAAAAATTATAACGTTTATTTATTTAAAATGAATCAATTCCAAAAATATTTTATAAACGTATACTTTCAAAAATCACTTTGAAATCATTTTAAAATTCCAAAATCTGGGTCCAATGATGCTACACACCAAATAGTCAATCACGACAACAACGATATCATATATCAATATGATAATCCATCAAATATCAAAATATCTGAAATCAAATAAATACTGTTGAGGAATCCAGTTGGATCCCTCCAACCTGTTTTCCTGCATTCACAAACATTAGCACAATACCAATTTCGCTCCAGTACGAAATTATCGCGGTATATGTTCTTATTAAATATTATCCGCTTAATAACGGCGTAATAGGGTCTCATCCGCTAAACAAAAAATGCGGGAAATCAATAACTGCAATATATACATATGCCAATATATATATATTGATATTATATATAATACCAATTTCACTGTTTATGAAATATTCGCGGTATATGTTTTTAATAAATAACATCCGCTTACTAACGGCGCATAATGTCTATTTTAACAATCAATAAATATCAATCATCATTCATACATGCATTCAAATATTTTAAATCTAACTATATAAAATAAAATCGAAACTGATTCGATTGAGTGAGAAGTTCTCACCTTGGTTTTAAATTCCGTTTTAGCTTTTATTTCGAATAAAATTAAACGGACGTTTAATTTTACCCAAAATTCTCACTAACTCCAAACGACTCCAAACCAACTCCATCGCGTAGTGCTCGTCCATACGATTCCAACGCAACTGGTTTCGCATTTTTTCGACCTCGTATGAAAAAGTTATGAATATTTGAAGTTTGTACACGATTTATATACACTAATTTCAACATAAACTTAAAATTAAAACCCTACATGCAACATAGGCCGTTAGATCCACTTGAGAAAATCAAGGCCGTCCCCATCCTTCCATCTCCCTCACGTTCACCATCTCCAGTTCATCACGTTATAGCCGAACCCACCCTTTAGAATTAGGGTTAAATTTTACATCAACCACACACCACTTCGACACGATCAAGAGCCACCACGTCGAAGGGCATCACAGCCTCTACCCACGCCCAGAACGCGCGCCCACTCGGTGGCCCCAAGCTCCTCGAAAACCGTGTCCAAACGCACGCCTTCACAAACGAATTGCCATCAATTCGTCGAGTTATTCGCCACTCCACCGTATGGATGTGGAGATCTCTCCACACTCTACAACTTTCATTTAGAAAGTTTTCGAAATCATTGAATGGATTGAGAGATAATGAGGGGAGAAGAACTGAAGATTTCGGCCATTGATGGGGTGAACGGCGGCTAGGGTTTTAGAATTTTTTTTTTTTTTTTCTTGAGTGCAGGGGCTATTTATAGAAGATTTTTCAATCACTATTCATCCGGGAATTCCGAACTCCGATTTACGCGCCGTAACTGACGTACCTAGGGTTTATCCCACATTCCGGACACAATGGAACAGGTTTCGGAAGCTAATTCGGAAGTATGTGCGAGTTATGGCTAAAAACGCTCAATTTGAATTAAACCGATTTAAGTCGATTTCTAGGCGTTTTAATTTGTACAGGACAAACGGTAAATCCAATTGACTTGAAATTTGAAACCTTACAATAATATCACATTATGGATCCGATGAAACTGGTTTCGTCGAAATCCGAGACTTTTTTAAAAATGGCTATTTTAACTCGCCAAATTAAAATTAAAAATAAATCGATGCGTTTTGAGCTGCCACGATCAAACGATAGCTCCGATTGACACGAAATTTGAAATCCGGTAATAACTAACTATTACGGATCCAATGGAACTGGTTTCGTTCAATTCTGAGACTGTCCAAAAATTGGCTATTTTCACTAGTCGATTTAATATTAAAATATTCAATTTTCACAAATTAACTTTTAATTCGATTTTAAAAGTTCTAAAATATCGTTCTAACTTCAATATGATAAAATAAAATTTTACAAATCATTTTCAATCATATTTAACTCAATTTTCAATTATTTCCATAATTTAACCTATTAAATTATCGATTTAATTATTCAATTAAATCCAATAATTCAAATAAAAATTTATTTGACTTATAAATTCACTTATTAATATTTAAAATTAATTAAATATTCATATTTTAATTTCTAAAAATTCTGGGTCGTTACAAGGGTGTTAAGCTAAAAGAATAAATTCTCCGCCACCAACAGAAATATATTTGAATGAAATCGGCTTTATATCTCAATTTGTAATGTCATACATACAATCCATACAAGTCTGTTCCGGGCTCGAACAAAACCGAAGGCACTTCTCACGAAGCCCTTGCAATCCGGATATTCACAATCCTGATCGGATTTCCCATCACATATGGAGAACTCAATACCGTAGCTACTCGGTGCAGAGTCGATCGACAGGTCATCCTATCGCTCTCGCAAATACCGGGTCTTCAACACCGATCTTCAATGCGATTCATAGCGACGTATCACATATTCGGAATGGGTTATACGACCCCATGGTCCTTTCTCGGTTAACCCGAATAGTAAGCGCTTATTCAAAAATAAGTGTGGCATTCAAATTCAAGCAAATCACATCAAATACCCATTCAAAGGGAAATATTGATAGTCGGTTATTGAACTATCAATGGATATGCACACATCACCAGATTCCAAATAATTTTCCAAATTATTTATTTTCCAAAATATCTTTACAAGATATATAAATTTCACACTTCAAAAATAAATCGATATTTATTTTTAAACAAGTTCCCCTTTCTTTTATAAATTCCATAGTGAATTTATATTTCACAATATCTACCGATATACGATTTTCAATAGGTTTCAATATTCCTTTTCAATTTATCTTCAAAAAGATAAATTCTCAAAATATTCACTTTATATTGGAAAACATTTCCATACTTATTAAATAAGTAATTCACAAATCTATTTATTTTCAACACTTGGAAAATATTCAATATACTTAAATCGAAATTAAGTATATATTTCATTCTTTAAGGAAATCATGCTCTCAAACATATTTATTTGGGCCAAAACGAATGTTGCGTAAAACATCGTTATGACAACCCAAAATCACTGGTATAGGGATTCGAATTTAAGATAGATATATAAATCCCAATACTATACAAAACATTTCCTTTCGGAAATCATTTACTATAACAACAGTGTTATAGTCCACCTTTTCCTTCTATTTCTCGAAAACGTCTATTTCAACAATCAATGTTGAAATCTATGGTTTCGAATCTCAACATATTTAAAAACATCGTTAGATCGTTTTAATTCTATTTAAAACATCACATCTAAAACATTTTCTTTAACATATTATTCATTATTCAAAAACGTGAATATACTTGTTAACCAAAATTTCATCCTTTCTATATACTTTATTCTAAAGGATTATTCACTGTCTACAACGTGAATATAACTTCATAAACAAGTTATAACAATTTACTTATCAAAATAAGTCGTTTGCGAATTTATAAAACAACGTTTATAAATTCTATTTCTATTTATTTTATAACAACTTCCATTTGTAAATTTCCTTTAGTAACCTATTCGATTTATAACTCAATTATAAATCAAAAGTCCATATTATAAGTTAAATACTTATAAAATGATTATTTACAAAATCGTTCTTTTAAACTTCATAATTATAAATCTTATAACTTATAAGATTCAATGATTTATTCAAAACTATTCTTTTAATAACTTTATAAAATTTATAAATCTTACTATTTATAAATTTCATTTATAACTTCACCATTTTTAATTTTATAAATTCCATTCATTTACAAAATTCATTTTCACTTCATTCAAACACTTGTAAAAACTCGTTTTATAATATCAATATTTCAATTTATAAATATCCATTTATAAATCTCTTAATATAAATTAATTTATATTATTCTTTAAAACGTCTTTAAATTCCTTTATAATTTCACCATTTTTATTCATAAAATAATTAAATTTTATAAATCCTATTCTTTCAACTTTTTATAATAAATTCAAATCCCCAATTTTAAACTATTTTATAAAACCATTAACCTCATATTTTCAAAAATAAATCTTTAATCGTATTTCTCAAAATCATAATTTTTATAACTTTAAAAAAATCATAACGTTTATTTATTTAAAATGGATCAATTCAAAAAAATATTTTATAACTTATACTTTCAAAAATCACTTTAAAAACATTTTAAAATTCCAAAACTTGGTCCAATGATGCTACATACCAAATAGTCAATCACGACTACAACGACATCATATATCGTATATGATAGTCCATCAAATATCAAAATATCTGAAATCAAATAAATACTGTTGAGGAATCCAGTTGGATCCCTCCAACCTGTTTTCCTGCATCCAAAAACATTAGCACAATACCAATTCTGCTCCAGTACGGAATTATCGCGGTATATGGGATTTAAAATATTATCCGCTTAATAGACGGCGCAATAGGGTCTCATCCGCTATACAAATGCGGGAAATCAATAACTCCAATATATACATATGCCAATATATATATATATATATATATATATATATATATATATATTGCTACTATATATAATACCAATTTCACTGTTTATGAAATATTCGCGGTATATGTTTTTAATAAATAACATCCGCTTACTAACGGCGTATAATGTCTATTTTAACAATCAATAGATAACAATCATCATTCAAACATGCATTCAAGTATTTTAAATCTAACTATTTAAAATAAGATCGAAACTGATTCGATTGAGTGAGAAGTTCTCACCTTGATTTCATTTTCGTTTTAGCGATTTATTTCGAATAAAATTAAACGGGCGTTTAATTTTACCCAAAATTCTCACTAACTCCAAACGACTCCAATTCAATTCCATCACGTAGTGCTCGTCGATACGATTCCAACGCAACTGGTTTCGCGCGTTTTCGACCTCGTATGAAAAAGTTACAAATATTTGAAGTTACACGATTTATACTTATAAAAATTTACAACTTTTATTATAAAATTTATAACCTAACTTATCACCACCGTTAGATCCAACTCAGTGCCGTGCGCGCACACCCCCCTTTCTTCTTCCCATTCCATCTACAAACAACGTACGCATATGAACCCATAACTATAGCAACTAGGGTTGAATCTTCCTCCCTTCTCGTCGAACTATATGACGATCAAAGACCCCCAAATCGAAGCCACTTGAAGGCTCCACCCTCGGCCTGAGCAATGGTGAACTCGGCCCCACCCAGTGCTTGGAAATGCGTGCTAAACTGAAGCCATACGCGGCCATCTCGCGCCTCCTCTGGTCGACCTCACACCATCATCTCCGTATAGATGTGTAGAGCTTGCAAGGCTCTACAATTTCCTAGTTGATGACTTCTTCTAATTCTTTGTAGATTAAAAGAGATTGAGGGATGAATTTGTGTGTTTTCTGGCCATTCATTGATATGGAGGCGCCTAGGGTTATAAATTAGGGTTTTATTATTTTTTTCTAATTTATGAGAGAGGGGGGCTATTTATAGGAAAATCGATCGACACTATTCATTCCGGAAATTCCGAACTCCGATTTACGCGCCGAAACTGACATTCCTAGGGTTTACACCGCGTTCCGGACACAATGGAACAGGTTTCGAAAGCTAATTCGATCATATGTGCGAGATATGGCAACAAACGATCGATTTAAATTAAACCGATTTAAACGATTTTCTAGGCGTTTTAATTTGTACCGGACAAACGGTAAATCCAATTAACACGAAATTTGAAACCATACAATAATATCACATTACGGATCCGATGAAACTAGTTTCGTCGAGATCTGAGACTTTTTGAAAAATGGCTATTTTAACTCGCCAAATTAATATTAAAAACAATTCGATGCGTTTCGAGCTGCCACGATCAAACGATAGCTCCGATTGACACGAAAATTAAAATCCAGTAATAACTAACTATTACGGATCCAATGTAACTGGTTTCGTCTAATTCTGAGACTGTTAAAAAATTGACTATTTTCACTAGTCGATTTAAATATTAAAATATTCAATTTTCACAAATAAACTTTTAATTCGATTTTAAAAGTTCTAAAATATCGTTCTAACTCCAATATGATAAAATAAAATTTTACAAATCATTTTTAATCATATTTAACTCAATTTTCAATTATTTCCATAATTTCACATATTAAATTATCGATTTAATTATCCAATTATTCAAAATAAAATTTATTCGACTTATAAATTCACTTATTAATATTTAAAATTAATTAAATATTCAAATTTTAATTACTAAAAATCCTGGGTCGTTACAGTGGTGGTGAAACTAGGCTCGTCTAGGCATGATTTCAAGGCATTTGTGCAAAGTTTTGTGGTATTGGCTCAATATGAAGGCATGGTCAGATCTGGACAAGGGAAGGGAGATAATGGCTGACGTGGCTGGAGATAGGGGAGAGAATGGTGGAGATGGAGTAGTGGTCTAGCACAGCACAAGGAAGATCAAGTCAAAATCAATGTAAAATAAGAAAGAAGCCATAAAAAACATACAAAATTTTCTCTCAAGAAGGAGTGGCCGTGAGTTCATGAGATGAGAAAGATTTCTCACGTGACAAATGAAGGAATACATGGCTAGGCAAAGGAATGAACAGCCAAAAGCAATGAAAAGCCAAAAGAAAGATGAAAGGACAAGGGTAATGAAAAGTCACCAGAAAATGAAAGGGTTTTGTCTCCTTGTTTTCTATTTCTTTTAAATAAAATAAACCATATATGTTTCAGTAAATAAAATATAAAACTGAATAAAATAAAGTGAGAAAGGAAAATAAATAATTATTCTAAGGAAAAATAGGAAATAAATAAGAAAATAGTTAAACAATTGAAACTAGACTTTGAAAATTGAAAATAATATACAATAAGTATTAGAAAATTATAACAACACTTATAAAATGTTTTAAAAATAAAATAAATACATAACATAACATATCAGACATATATACAAAAATTAGAACAAACAAAAATATTATTTATGTAAATTAAAATAAACAATTTTGTTAAATAAATCATTTACACACAATATTGTAAAAAACATAACTTTCACAATATAAATCGGATTTCAACGAAATGAAAAGCAGTATTCTTGAAATTTTATTTATTTTCATAATAAAATATAATATTCAAAATTCAAAATATTTAAAATTTAAATTTAAAAGTCAAAGTTTGACCATTTTGACCAAAATTCACTTTTTTGAAAATATTCAATTTATACATGTTTGAAATTATAATTCACATCAAAATCAAAGTTTATATTTAAAATAACCAAATTTATTCATTTTAATAACTAGAATAAAGTTCTTAAATCAGGAATTCAACAATTAAAATATATAATTAAAATAATCACAAAATATAGGGTTGTTATAGGTCGAAACCAATCCATCCAATCCACACCCTTTACTCTTTTAAGCCAACCTTAGAGTCTATCCAACGGATTCGAAAGGGGGGGTTTCGGCAGAGTAATAAAGTGGATTGATTGAATTAAAAGGCAATATAATAATGATTTTCAATGTTTCGACTGGGTCGAAAGATCTATAAGGAGGAGTTTTAACCACCCTAATCTATGTAAGAGAAAAATTAAAAAGAATTGAATGGATTGCAACCATCACAACCTAATTAAGAAGCATCAATTACATCCATCATTTTGAAAGAGGGTCTCAAAAGAATTGTCTACACTTTAAATCTACCTTTGGGGTTAACACCGTCATCGACAAGCTTTGTATCTTTCACGATTGTACTACAATATACTTAATTGTGTTATTGTCATCTCTAACTATATCTTCTACCATTTAAGCAGGTTGATACATGTGAACTACTAAATTCGTTAGCTTGAAATGCACCTGGGTGTTATCATAAATAGGGGTGCAAAGCAACAAGTAACTTTGATACACAAATACCTTGAAAATATTTGCAGAATGAACATATGAACATACTAGATATGTATTGCTTTGAGTATTTCATTATTACAGTGTTTCCACACTCCCAATTACTTGAATGTCACAAGTAAATAAAAATATTATTGAACACTGACATAAATTGCTTGAATTGCTTAAATTATTCTATGCAACGTCCCTAAGTAAGGTTTCACCATGAATAACCCTTATGTTCAACTTTCAAAAACAAATATTGAACTTTATATTATGTCGAACACTACCAAAAGTAAAACTAAATTTATCTATATATTTATCTCAAGTTCTATAAGAGGAGGAAGAAAATTAAGTGCTTACGAATTTTAAGAAGTTAAATTTAGTGTTAGGCCAACAATTATTTTACAACTACATTGGCAACAATTTTTTGCTTTAAAAGCTTGGTATCTTGAACTTTAGAGTGGTTCAATTTGTTGGTGTAATATTATAGTTGAAAATGTGATTATATATTACATGCATAATTTATATACAACACTATTAATGTATTATATAAGGTAATTTATTTGCCAATTAAAATCGCATATACATGGAATTATTAGAAGGCATACCTGCTTTTTATTTTCACACATTGGATTTGCGTGGATTCAAAAGCTTAAAAAAAATTAAGATTTAACCTCCAAAGATCATTTGAAGTCAACCCTGCTTTTTATTTTTATACATTGGGATTCCCATTGTGTTGCTTCAAAAGTTTAAAATTCGTTTTTTGTATTTACACGATGGGTTTTGAATTTAAAGGCAGAAAATATATGTTACATTTAGTATTCATTAGTCCCTTTTATTTCTACATGTGAATTTTCTTTCTAAGTTTTTTGGTATATCAGTTATCAATAATTTAAATTTAAATGCATGAATGCTAACTTCTTTTTTTATCAGATTGAACAATATTTGCTTTATTTGTGACACATACACACCTACATATGTGTACTAATATATATTCTTTTTATATGTTTTCCTAAAAATTTGATGAGTTTTACAAGTAATTTTTTGACAAGTTAAAATTGCATACACAGGTACACAATATCTTATTTCGAAGTTAACTTTCATTTTAATTTTCGTAGATATGAATTCCCGATTTGCCTATTCAAAATCTTTAAAAATGTTTTTGTTTTGTATATGTTAGGGTTCTGCATCAAAACTTTGAAGATATTTTTGTGATTTATAAGATAATTTATTTTTCAATTAAATTGGAATATACATGACATCATAGAAGTTAGACCTGCTTTTTATTTTCATACATTGGAATTCCCATTGCGTTTCTACAAAAAAGCTTAAAACGTTATTTTTTAAAAAAAAAATTTATATGATACAGTGTTGAATCTGAACTTAGATAATATCTTTTACATTTATTATTCATTAGGGGCATTTTTATTGCTATATGTGAATTTTATTTCAGCTTTTTTTGGTATATCTATTATCAGTAATTCAAATATATGAATACTAGCTTCTTTTTTTATTGGATTGAACAATATTTACTTTATTTGTGATAGATACATACCTATATATGTGTATAAATATGCATTCTTCTTATATCTTTTTGAAAATTTAATGAGTTGTACAAGTGATTTTTTTGCAAATTAAAATTATGTATGCAATGTTTTTTTTAGAAGTTAGGTCTGACTTAATTTCCATGGGTATGAATTCTTGATTTTGCCAATGCAAAACCTTTAAAAATGTTGTATCTTTTACATGTTAGGGTTTTGCACTAAAACACAAAAGATATTTCTGTACATTTTTAACGATTAGTTTGTTTTACGACTAATAAATTTTTTATGAGACTGAACGATATTTCACTTATTTGTGGAACAAGACATAAGTTTATCCTCTCCATAGTTACGCACATAATTAATGTCACATAAAGGCGAGAAATTCCTCAAATATTGATTAGGTGACGAGAAATTATAGGTAACATTGGATCAGGCCCGTCCTGTTAACTTTGGTTTCCCAATGAGAATATGAGGTTGAAGAAAAATGAAAACGCATATAGAAAAATAATCCCATCAGGCTCGGCCTGTTAACTTTGGTTGCCCAATGCGAATATGAGGTGGAAGAAAAATGAAAACGCATATAGAAAAATAATCCCAGCAGGCAGACTCGAACTCTGCAAGTTAATGAGAAAGTGAAAAATCATACTGATGCACTGAAGTATCTCTTAATAATGGTTGCCCTTCTGTATAAATTAAACAAACCAGTTAAAGAAATTTAGAAGTTTGTTGTCCCTCCCTCCGATTTGTTTCCCCAGGCGGCCGCCTGGGTCTGCATTGGATACAAATTAAAATAGTAAAGGTATTTAGTCATTTTATAAGCTGATTCAAGTGATTCATATGATTATATGTATAGCGAAGATGGAAGATGGTGCTTCCTCTAAAATATCATATTTGCTATTGACTAAGTCAATTTGATAATTAGGACTCACATGCCTTGCATTTCTGTTGCTAATACATGATCTTTTATGTTTTTATTTCCAAAATTTCATTACAGCATATCATTAAAGGATAATGTCCCTTCTAAACTTAATGTTAGACGTTCAAAGTTAATTTCCATTGATACTCTATCAATCCCTTAGATACTTGGTACATGATGAGCACTCACTAGTTCTGTAGGAATATCTTACTTATCAGATGTATTTTGATGTTGTTTTTACAAGAAAATCAAAACTCTGTTTGTGTTATATATTCTGGACATCTACATCATCAATTTTATTCGTTTTTGTATCAATCTAACATGCTTATTGTTACTACGTTCTTATGAAAATCGAACGCTCTGACTCAATGCTGACGTATTTGATGCAATTAATCTTTGGGTAATGTTTTGCAGCTATTGTTAGGGTTGTTTCGCATGTTTAAATAATATGGAGAAGTGGTATATAAATATGGGTTGGTAGGCATGTAATATCAGGGATTCCTTTTGTTACAACAAAGTGTGTGTCAGCGCACGCCACGTGCGGGAGATGGGAAGCTCGGTAAGGGATTTTTGTCCGACCGTCGTTACACAACATGTATTTGATTTGTACATTGCCTGTAAATCCAATAAGAGAGTGCAAATTCTGAATATACTCCCAAGGGCATCTACAGTGGTTCAGTTACTTACTAAATTTGTCCAAAAAAATTCTCTGATCGTCAAATTCGGAGCACGATTTCAGCTGAAAGTTCAGAATCCAATTCAGAATTATAAACTGGGCTTGGGCGCCCATTTAATTGAATGGACGGCCAAGCCCTGACGCGCATTTTATGGGTGACAGAAGCCTGGTGCGAATAAAATGCGCCTCCAAACCGTCCAATTATGGGGGTGTCAGGCTTCCATTTTATGAAAGTCTAGCATCAGGCGCTCATTTAATGGACGTCTGGCATCAAACGTCCATTAAATAGGCGTCTGACCTCTGAAATTTTATCTCACCTTCAGGGCTGAATATTCAAGGCTCTGAATATTCGGGACTTTGAATATTCAGTCCTGAATGGACTGGAGATGCTCTAAGTTTACTACTGCCTCTGTAACCTAATGCATAAAAGAAATAACTGCAGGCTAAACCATGTTACAGTTATGTGCAAGTTTGTACAGTTCTAGGAAAATGATTGTCTGAGGTCCTTACACATAGCAAACATGGCCGACAGCACTACATTTGATGGTGGGGAAATTAAGTTAAAAGAAGAAGAAAAAATTGTATGTTTTTGGCCAAAGCGGCTAGCGATAACTACAAACCGATACCTAAAAGCTACAATCAACAACTAAAAAACGACACACAAAGAAAGTTGTCCTTCAAATTAAAATATTGATAGTCCGTCTTTGAGGCTAAAGCACGGAAAAGATTTATCGTTCGCAATACTTTTATGTTTTGGAAGGGGATTAGTGTCTCTCAAATAAAAACAACTTTGTATCAGGTGCGCTTTAGATTGCTTTTACCATAAATTTCACTTTATATCCCTTGTATAACTCAACGCACATATCCTTTGCTAATAACTCAATTCCGTATACATAGCACTGGTTTGTGTTAGTTTTTTTAGTTTTCTTAGTGAAACCATCACAATTAGATATCTCTATTTCTATAGCATACCAACATAATGGGCCAAGCCAAAAAAAGCAGCCTAATAATTAAATGCAAATAAATGATGTATGTATACTTATGGATAATGAAAATCAATTTTTCTTAATTCTGAAAAAATTCTCGAAAAAGCAAGTCAAAAAACGTTTTCTATTAAAGAAAATTGCTTTTCTTTCCTAAGAAAACAAAAAACTCAATTTACGTATTCATTCTTATAAAGACTTTTCTTATAAAATATCATAGGTTACAAGATCCACTTCATATCACAGCAGTAACATAATCAGTAGAAGTTGAACTCTACGATCCAACTTATAACACAGAAATTTAAACCATTAATTAGCAGCAGACAACTGGTAACAGACACATGCACATAGCCCGATTTACTGAAACAGCAGCCTTCAAATATTTCACAACTACTTTTGTTACAATAAGCATTAGGGATTTAAGAAAAAAGGGCAAAATGTTCAAGGAAGCATTTATCATTTAAATGCAAATGATGATCATTTGTTTATACAAAGGAACCGAGGACCAAAGTTGATACTGCATCTCTAAACATCATATTAAAAGAGTTTACAAAAAAGTGGTCCAGGTAAATAAAAAATGCCAAAAGCTGGTTATACACAATGACTGAACCACCAACTAAAACCATAAACTTTTCATATTAGATGTTAAGGGGCACAGAAGCCGAAACAAGTTTTCAGCAACCACGTAAAGCATCAAATTGGCTAAAAAGAATGGTTATCAGGATCGAAGTTCGATCAAAAACCAAGCTATGATCGGTAACGTCAAAATTGAACCAAGCTCCAATCAAGTTGGGATCGATCGGGAATGATAAACAAGGCTTGGTGAGGCTACACTTCGATTTCAGGTCAATCAGAGTTCATATGCTTAGTTATGAATGGATAAATATTTATGAAAAACTTGCTCGTATTGATAGGTATCGATCATTATGAATAGGGACTTGGATTAACACATGTGCTTTACATTTGGTTTCGATCGATAGATATTCGTATCGATACGTCTCATATCGATACAACTCGTACCGATCTGCAACTCCAAGATGAATATGGTTTGGATAATGCATTGCACTTTTGGTTTGGATCGATCAAACTTCGTTTCGATACATTTCGTGTCGATCAAGCAAGCATGGAATCGATATGAAGGATGGGGCACTGGATGGATTCTGAGGCAAATTTCGTATCGATCGATACGAAAGAAGCAGTCAAGGGATGGAGAGCAAAACATGGATCACAGCACAAGACTCGAATCAATACGAGAATTAAGGAGCGCATTATCTATGTATATGAAATGATAAATACAAATCAATGGATACAAAATCATCGGCCTACACTTACAATAGTAATTCCTTTATTTTATGTCTATTATAGGCTCAAATCGGAGCAGATTAAAACCGAACCGTATGACATTAAATTGAAACCAAACCGTTAAATTAACACCCTTGCTTCTTAGTTTTTCCACAAGACTTCTACGGTTTTTATTTCTAGATAGTTTACTAATAATTAGTCCTAAATCTTTGCTAAAAATACTCCTAAAACACAACATATCTTTCATTTAGTCCATGTAGAAAAATACTTGTGTTTTCTTCATGTTTAGGTTCCAAGCCTCCATGTTTGGTAAAATTACTTGTACTTGACCCATTTTATCAACCATATATAATTGCAATTCGTTGGGTCATGGACACGAAATGCTAGAAAAATAAATCATTTAAATTTGATCTTTGAACGAATGTTATTGTTCTTTGATAAAACTGGATGGATGGACGTTCTTAAATTTATGGCGATGTTCTGTAAAATGTTAGAAATACAATTTATCCTATACGTATGGTCAAATTTCATTATTAATTAAGTCAATAATTTGCATTTGACATAGTCTTCCTTTTTCATAATTACAACAAATTTTTACCAAAATGTCCTGTAAATTAACGTATGCACATTGTGATTAGATGCAGGTGCACCTGAACGTACATATATACTCATGTGTGTTTGTGTACGCATATATATGTGTGTAATAATGAAAAACGTTTTATCTTATTTCTGATATAATTGTCGCAAAACACAAGTTAGCCCACGTTTTTTTTTTTTAGAAATTATTTCAAGCTAGCTTGTAATTTCCTTTTCTTTTCTTTTTTTTAAAAAAACCATTAACTTGGTTATTCATTCTTACAAAGTGTTCTCTTAAGAAAATATTTCAAGCTACCTCTGTCATACGTTTTTTTCGGTGAACCCACACCATTTTATAGTTTTTTCAGATTAAACCCCTCTTATGGACCGTTCATTGTTTTTCTTTCCTTTCTTTTTCGACGGTATATTGACGAATTTGCTTGAACGATGGTAAAATAGTAAATCTGTTCGATTTGATTTCATTTATGTCCCTCACATAACAATATTTTTGAATGAAGTACCCAAAAATCATATTCTTTTATCAAAAATGCAGTCCTTTAACAATGCCGTTTTTTAAACCATGGTTGGAATGTCAGTGAGAATCACAAATATCTAGTTTTTCTATTTATGAAGTTTAGCTACAAAAAATAAAAACAAAAATACAAGGGATTTACTGGACTTGCACCGAACTTGCACCCAAAATATTGCCAGCCCATTCTAAGAAAATAACTAAATAAATAATCAGCAAACAATAAGTTGGTTCTAAAATCTTAGTTTACCAACATTAAGTTTGAAACCAATACCAATATCATATAGAGGAAAAAAAAGTCAAAATGATTCATATTCTTAATATTGTCGTGAAATTTAAATATCTCTATAGCGATGGATTTATCAATAAACTCTCTATTCTTTGAAAAACATAAAATGAACCTTGATTTCCTCTTTGGAGAAAAGTTTGAAAACTCAATTACAATTCACAAAGGTAAAAAAATGAAATTATTTAATTAAAAACTGTTTAAGTACTAATTATGTATGCTTATGGAAAATGAAAATCAAATTATCTTAATTTTGAAAAAAAATTCACGAAAACGTAAGTCAACTTTCGTTTTCTATTGAAGAAAATTGCTCTCTGTTTTAACAAAACAAAAAACTCAATTTACCTATTCATTCATATGGAGACTTTTTTTATAAAAATAATATAGGTTACAAGATCCATTTGATATCACAGCAGTAACTTAATCAGCAGAAGCTGAACTCAACGATCTAACATATAACACAAAAATTTAAATCAGTAGTTAGCAGCAAATAACCAGTAAAAGAGACATGTACATAGCCCGATTTACTGAAACAACAGCCTTCAAATATTTCACAACAAATTTTGTTACAATAAGCATTAGGGATTTAAGAAAAAAAGGCAAAATGTTCAAGGAAGCATTAATCATTTAAATGCAAATGATCATTTGTTTATACATAGGAACTGAGGACCAAAGTTGACACTGCATCTCTAAACATCATATTAAAAGAGTTTACAAAAAACTATTCCAGATAAATAAAAATGCCAAAAGCTGGTTATATACAATGACTGAACCACCAAGTAAAACCGTAAACTTTTCATATTAGAGGTTAGGAGGCACAGAAGCCGAATCAAGTTCCCAGTAACCACATAAAGCACCACCTACTTGATCTGTTAGCTTAAAAGCAGGTATTCGATGAGAAAATCTCAAACTCTCCTTGAAGGGTATTACCATTTCTTGCATAACACCGCCTTTCACTTCAGGTTTAAATACGAACTTATAATCTTCAACCTTCGTCAATACACGTACTGCTGCTGAAAAGCTGCATTCTACAATTTCCACTATCATATACTGACAGTTGGAAAACTCTTCCATAGTCCAGTCAAAGTTCCAGTCTTTATAAATTGCCCAAACCTCACCACTTCTTGGAGAAATTTCATACTGGTCTGCATATGTCGGTGTGGCATTCACAATATGTGAAAACAGTTCAAGGGAATCAAAAGTAACAGAATTTCGATTTACTCTGAATCTGCCACGTGCAGCAGGCAATCCTCTCTCCGTCCAGTTTGCCTCTTCCACTGTGCTGCTATCGAGCTCGACCCATGATGCAGTTATCATGTTTTGAATGTAATCTACCTTCTTTATTTTAGCATACAACTTGGGGTATTTGTCTATGTCGCTGTATAATGCCCATACTTGCCCGTTTTTAACCTTCTCTATGGACCTACCGTTGGAAAAATTGCAGAACTCACAGGTGTTATTGGTCTTTGAGCTTGGACTAGGACTTCTTTTCTTTTCACCTGATTGGTTAGATGGATCGTTGTTAACGGATTTACATCCGAAGTTTTCGGGTAGTGAAGCGGTATCGAGCTCAAAAGAACCTTCTTGAACGCCTTCTTTCTCGTTTCCAGAGCATCTGTAGGCAAGAACCCTGTGAGAAAACATGAGTATTCTCGACATTGGTACTTGAAATGGTTTATCCGACGATCTCACAAACAAGCTTACGAACCCTTCTACTTTGACCAACTGTACAACTGAAAAATCGGGTCCATTTGAGCAATCTGAAATGACTTCTACAACTTCATACTCGAATTTGCTATGCTTGCTTGCATTAGAAGGCCAGCTGTCGTCCCAGCCTTTGAAAAGGGCCCAAATTTCACCTTTTATGGGATACACGTAGAATGTATTTCGTTTCGTTCCTTTGACACAAGAAATTTGGTGAGAGAGCATGTCCAGGTCTTTGGTGACTTCTGATGTGCCAAGTCTATAATTTCCACAACCAACTGGAAGACCTTCATCATCCCAAAGTTGTTCGAGTTCAGACTGAGGATTGTGTTCTAGCCAAGTGAAGCGCAGCCTAAATGGATGGTTAACTTCTTTGATACGAACGTAGAATCTAGGCATGGCATCTTTATCATCATATACTGCCCAAATCTGCTCAGGTTCGAATTTTTTCGGATCTCTTTCTTTCTCGAAATCGTAAAACTCGGAATCAGGAGAAGTAAACGACCTGACTTTTGAATCTTCTTTCCCATTGGGTAAATTTTCTTCACCTCCTTTTTTCTCAACTTTGACCTTTTTTGGGATAACAAAATCATTGTCATCTTCATTTACTCTCTCGGTATACTTAACATTTTGACTCAAGCGGCAAGAACGTTTCGGGTATCGTCCGCTACTGCTAGCATTTATCAAGTCGTCAATGCCTATTTCTTCAACTTCCTCTTCACTATCAGTGGAGCATTCTGATTCACTAGAGGCAACAACTCTTTTTCTGTTCCTCCTTTTTTGCTTTTTCGCTGTTGAAGCCTTCGCCTTCTGCACGGTATCCTTTTTAGTATTCGTTTGAACTGGGGTCTCTTTCTTCAAATTATGATTAGTGTTTGACTGTGTTGTGAAATTTTGATAAGGTCGGGGCCCAAAATTATGAGTAGGTCGGGGCCCAAAACATTGAGTAGACTGGGGTATGAAATTCGGATTAGGTATTGGCACATCTAGATTTACTTCAAAAGCGATAAAATCGGTCAAGCATCTGTGGCAACGCAAATTTGCATTTAAAAGAGCACGATAATACTGAAATTTTGCGCAGCAAGTGGGACACTTAGTCCAGAAAGTTTGAGCTTGGTTTTGCGCGTTCGATAGCGGTGGAGTCACTTTACCAAATGTAGATGTATTTTGACCCCCCGTGGCCACGTTCGACTGCTGTTGGGGCCTCGACACAACTTTCGGTATTGTAGATCTTCTTTTCATGTCATATACAGAGCGTTTAGATCGATCTGCTAGTGTTATATTTGCTTCTCCAATTAACTTAAATGCCGCTTCTGCCCCTGGAAATTTGTTCTTGTCGGGATGAAGCTGAAGAGCTAGTTTACGATATTGTTTCTTAATAGATGAATCATCAGCTGTTTGTTCTACTTGAAGTATACCATACCAGTCCGTTTCGCCGTTGATTTTGAAACTAGCACGGCAATGAACCTCGCAAACACTTATTATCTGAGAAATGTTCTCGAGATCAGCATATAGTTGTTTGGCTTTGAGAGCGAATTTTTTAGCCCCGAAAAAATCTTTGTTCAGCATTTTCTTTTCAGCTAGTTCTTTAGCTCTGATAGCCTCTTCTTTATTGCACTCCATTACAATGCTAAGATAAATGGTCAGTTTTTTTCTTAATCAGGCACGACCAAACAAAAAGTTGTTTATTATGGAGAGAATGTCACCTTATGTCGAAACTCGGTTGTGTGTTTCTAGAAAGGACGGTTATCTAATGATGTCATCGATCACTGACACAATACACACCTGCATGAAAAAATAATCAATCTATAACTTTTCTGATAGAAAATAATTATTTAATACAAAGTGAAATGCCTGCAACCATGTTTATTAAAGCTATGGTCATACGGGAAGGAAAGAACTTGGAATGTTAGATGTTAAAGATTATTTTAGGCAAAGTATGTCCATAAACAAACAAACATTTACTTCGCATTAACAGAGATTTCCCTGATCTCGCCATAGATCTCCCCGATATCACATTTTTGCACTTGGGCAATTCAAACGTAATTTTTAACTTGTTTGATGTTAATCTCGCTGAGATCTTAAGCTTACAACCAGTGATCTAGACCGATATGTCAGTTCAGGCTTTAATCTAAAATCCAAGATTTATAAGTTAAGCATACACTAAATAATATAACAAACTAGTATACACCAAAAGTTAATAAGCATATACGTAAGTTCTATGAAATTACACATATCTTCATCTTTCATTCTCTTCTATATATCGAACTTGGAGCTTTCTTTTTCAACGTAGAACTCATTCGCATAAGACCCTGGAAATTTCTAGCACCAAATCAAATTGAAATTCAACAAATAGTAACGTCTTTGTTTGTTTATTTTCTTCAAACTTCTTCGATTTAAATTAGTCTAAAATTGAAAGAAATAGTGAGTATTACAGTACTTTATTATAATAGGATGATGGAGGATATTCTCCTCAATATGCCCAAGTGGGCAAATGATATGAACAAAACAAATGTAATGTCAAGTAAGGTAGTATTTAATTAAATTTCTGGGTTCGTGATTTTGAGCTGAGAAAAACGCCGTTGTTAAATTTGAGTTTGGAGTCCCGGTTCATCTTATATTTTGTGCAGCGACGGTCCTCGGTGCGTTAATTGGAGAGTTAAACTTTATTTATTGTGGGTTAATAAAGAATAAATGGGTGTAAATTGGAATATATTGGAAATTAATGAAAATCAACTGAGGAGAGTAAGCTTTGAAATTTGAATCCGGAGAGTTTTGCTTGCAAATTTGAATTCGGAGAGTTTTGTTTGCAGCGTAGAGATGGTCCCTTCATTTTCCTTATTTTGTTACCTGGTCCATTCATTCCTCAAAATTAATGCACTGTAGCCTCATTTTCCGTTGTTTATATTCCCATTTTCTGAAGCTTTTCAAACATGAGCTCCATTTCTCCTTCCTCCCTTCACCTCCCTTCAAAACCAACAACTGCCTCTCCACCTCCCCATCCGCGTCAACCTCCGGCACCTGCACCACATTGCCGCCCACCCAGATCCCACCTTCCCACCACCTGCCCTAGCCTGAACCACCCCAGCCCATCTCGTCAGCCTTCCCCCTTTTCTCTGTAGCTTTCTTTTTGCAAACATGAGCCTCGTTCATTTGCAGGGTAAAGCTTCATGAACCTCTTTCGTTTTGTACCTTGCTGCCTGCTACCCTAATTTTCAATTTCACGTGCTGCTGCCAGTTACGGCTATGGCCTTTAGTCCACATTTCATCTATATCATGCGTAAGTTGATTGTTGTCATGTTGACGCACTCTGGTCTCACTTGCTATCGTTTTGGCATTCTAATGCACTAATCAAACGTGAGTTTTTATAATTCACGATTTATATTTTCTTATATGATTAAATTAATATCCGGTTGGTTGAATTAAATGTGAATTTGATATTGTTTCATATTATTGAACTTGAATTGAATTTGAATTTAATGTTGACATTATATTATTTGAATCGAAATGAATATAATTGAGATAACTTGAAATCTAATTGTTTGGAATTTGAATATGTAGCTATGTTGATTAAGATCTCAAATGGATTGAATTGAATGTTGGTTGATATGGTTGTACTGTTCAATATTTGCTATGAATGTTTTGTAATGATTTTAAATTTACTCCCTATGTCATTCCAATTTATTGGTTATTATGATACCCTATTGAGAGTATATTACACCCTATTGACACTGTTTTACACCCTATCATCATACACTTTATATGGATATTATGTTGATTAACTGTATTACTTAATAATGGAATTTAAACACTTTGACATTTGTTATTGAAATAAAAAGATTTGAAACTGAAATTTTACTCTTTGGCCTTAGAATAGGAAAATCTAAATTTAACGTTCTTTTGTCCTTATTTGAAAAAAATTCACAAAAGAATGTGTTTAGTTCTAAATTTTTGATATGTTGTAATAAATGATATTTTGAATAGCATGGTCCAAAATTGGATATAAAGTTTAAGTGTAGATTTATCAGAATAAAATGTTTAAGTAAATACGAAAAAATAGATGATTTGTAAAAGGTGTGTCACTTGGACTTGAAATTTTTTTTGTACCTCTATTTCAGCAAAAGAAAAATATTTTGCAAAAAAACCTGTACCGAATTTTGCAATCTGATCATTTCTATACTTTATTCTTTGATAACAGGATTACTGACATTTTGAAACTTTATAAAAACATCAAAATGACCTGAAACTTTTTCTGTAGCACATGCATATTATTTGAAAATATTTAATAAAAAGACCTATATTTAATTCGGCCATCTAATAATTTTGATGATTTAATCTTTGTACTTGGCAGTTTGGAAGTTAGAGAAAATAATTAAATTGATTAGGAAGAAACAGAAAAATCTAAGATTTTACTGAAAATTTTATGAAAACGTTACAAGAACTTTGAAATTTGAATTTGAATTTTTCTGCAAATTTTTAGGCCTTTTTAGTGTAAAAACTGATGCGTTTTAACTATAAAAAAAAAATTCTGAAACTTTTTCTGTTGATTCCTGAAGTAAAACGAAGAACTTTTTAAATTCAGTGCTTTTTGAAATTTCCAACTGATCTTGCTGTAAAAATTAAATTGGACAAAATAACACCATTTATAAAACGAACGATTGGTTGTTGCCGGACAAATGACATGCCTCTGTCATTTATCAAAACCGCTTTGATAACCATGTACGCGAAGGATGTTTCCAGAACGTAGAGGTTGATTTGACAAACGTTTGCTGAAATGAAGTAAGAGAACGATAATGGATAAGCACCATACTTGTGTCAATTTGAAATGACTAAAAAAGAAGTCATTTGAACTGCCAATAGGTTGGCTACATTTGGCGGACATTTTTTCCTCGTATTACTGTCTTGAACTTGATTGATGCACCTTGATTTTGGTATTGATGAACGCAATCGGTCGTTAGGGTTTACGACTAGCCAGGATGGATAAATTGATAGTAGCATACCTCAGGCATTGTCTCACGTGTCTTGTCATACGCTTCGAAACCCTACCATTTGTTTTAGTATTGTAGCCATAGCAAATTCTCTCTCGCTCGCTATCGACGTTGCTGTTGTGTTACAAGACCTACATAGAGTGCATGCTTAAAAATGTGTTAAAGAAGTTCAATGTAAGGTCTTAACATTATTTTAAAACTTTATATTACTTACAGACATTACATATATAGCGTATCTTACTACATATAGATAGTCAAACGGATCCTTAGAAGATGGAAAATCACGTAACATCTCTTAAGTTATTGTACCCTTATTTTTTACTTGAGTTTACTTACACAAGAATGTATAGTCTTGACTCGAGTGTATTGTTTTCTTTATGTTCGAATCAGCCTAAGTTGTTTCAGTATTTTGAAGACGTTTGTTTCTTGAAGATGAAGACATAACTCGTAAACCGTATTTACGAGTATTATTCCGTTGTATTATTTTGTTTTGGTTGTTGAATGTGAACTTTGATTATATTGTAAATGAAATCAAATATATTCTGTAAAACAGCTTCATGAATTGTTTATGTAATTATTATATTTTATCATTTCGCTGTAAGATTTTATGTATTGTTCTCTTCTTATATTCTTTAACAAACCCCATTGACAACCCGTCTTTTGAATGGTTTAAGTTGGACATATATGGTTTATTGTTGACTTAAATTGTCCGAAATGGTGGGGCGTCGCAAGTTTTGTGTTTTGCTCCAAAAAACGTCCACACAAAGCATATTTCTGAAAAACAAAACAATTTGAAAAATGAAGCTAACATATAGAGTCCCTAATTGTTTAAGAACGAAAAACTGAACAGAAACACCAAATTCCTGCAACCGGTTTTAAGTAAACCTAATTGTTTAAGTCAAATATGCCACTGCAACAGCTGCGCTGTGATAAAAGTTGACTACTTATAGCAAATTAAAAAAAATTAGACGTGGATATCTATATAGAGTCCCTTCTGTAATTTCCTTGAACAAAAACCTTGCAGCAATTACTACACAATAGTAAACTATGCCATCGTTTTGTTTTTGTTCCCTTCAAAAAAAAAACCAAATTCAAATGTAACATAAATAGTAGCAAAACATAGAATATGGTTTTCTGCAACTTAATTAAAGAGAGGGTTGGTTAAAAGGAAAAAACCTAAAATCAATTTTTGTCTCAAGGGCCCGTGTTTTAAAATTTAGTCTGAACAACAATAAAATGCTAAAACTAGCATTAGATAAAATAGAATATTAAATCAAATTAGCATCAGATGAACGTAATGTTTAGCATTCTGTTTAATCGGATGCTAATTTAATTTAGCATTATGCTGTCCTTCGGACTAAATTTTAAAACTCACGTTCTTCAGTCCAAAAAGGTAAATATGTTTTTCCTTGACTTTATACTTCCGTAAATTGAAATATTTTGAAAAGGTTAATTTGCTGATGATATTTAACAACCACTTGCTGGAGGTAAGGAGAGAACATACTAAATAATTATATCTCTGTCGTGATCAAGAAGAAGAAAAAATCAGTTGAATATGGCAGAAATGCAAGATTTGAGATTTCAACTCCATTACTAAGTATGTGAATAATCAAATCAAAAAAGTTGAAAAACAAAGTAAAAAAACAACAGAAGTTGAAATACTTTATCCTTTCATCATCCTCAATTTTCAAACCCTAGAATCATCTCACTTCTTTCTAAGCCTAGAAATAGCCCTTAATTCATCAAAAGGTTAATCCATCAAACCATATCGATGTTTTCTTCATAAACACATTTAATTACCGAAAAAATGATCATACAGCTTAGTTACCAAGGTGAAATCTTTTTATTTTTTCAAACTTACCATACTGTAAAGGGATAGGGTGTACAATTATTTTGATTCACTAATTGTACTCGACTCGGTCCATATTGTTTTTTTGAAAATAAAATTCATTGGCATTGTCTATATTTTATTACCATCTGTGTTATATATATTTATGATTAAAGTTACAATACCGTCCACTTTAATCTGTTTCATTTGAATATAAAGTACGGATTTTATTATCGTAAATACAACATATACTGATGTATTTCGTAGAAGATAAATATTGAAATTTGAAACGGCAACTCAAACAAAAATTGGAAGTGACCAAAAAATTTAAAATCTTCAAAATAAACTACAACCAAGGTCTTTAACCTTGCACTACAGTAGACAAAACTCATGGAGTAAAGTGCAACATAGTAGTAGAAAAATAAGAACTATATCCTGGTTAAAAAGATAGTAAACAACAATAACAAACTTATAAATGACGGAGACAGACATAGAAGCCAATGGATGACAAAATAGTTAAGCATGTATAATAAAGGAGTAAAGCTCTGTTCTTTTCTTTAAATAAAATGTTTCTTACACATCAAAATAACTTACGTAGAATTCACACAAAATGAAGTTCTCTTGTGAAGGTTAGCATCAAAGATAATCAAAAAAATAGTAAAACCATTTAACAAAATAAGATAATTCAATGGTATACCCACCATAATGCTTAATGTTCTGCAACATACGAGTGTGTCAATCACCAAGTAGCAGCCAAAAAAGGTTCGCTTTACAAAACAAGAATATAATGCTCTGTTTTATATGTATCTTTCTACTCAAACAAGAGTTCAACCATTAGACTTGACAAACAAAAATTAACCATTTAAAGTGCTGTCAAACGTTGGTAAAATCATCTAATACGGGTATTAACTATTAAGCCATTAAAATAACAAACTCACAGCTCGTGCAAGTCGGCTTTTATGTATAAAAAAGGCTTCTCTTCTTAAATCAATTACTGACCATATCAAATTTACTAACCACAAATTTTGCGACACCTGAAATAAAACCCTCCAAATAAACAAAAATCCGCTCCATTGGTAAGAAAAACCAATGAACTTTAATTATTATGCAAGTCGTACACTTCTCAATCATTCATGCAAAATTTACTTCAAAAAATAAGAAAATGACAACAGCTTTATGTCTACATAAAGTTACTCGCCAAGTGCACAATTCGGACAGCAACCAAATTTTAACAGAAACCCTAGTTTTGATCTCCTAACAAAAAAAAATCAAAATACAAACAGTTGCTATAAAAATTAAGAGTTTTGAAAGAAATACTTACAGTGGAAAATCTTTTTGAATGAGAGAAGGAGAGATATCACTGAAAATTCTGGACAGCGGGAATGGAAAACAATTTGGGGCTATTTTAGAAGAAACCCCGAAAATTTCAGTATTTTATTAAACGGAAAAAATGAATTTACATATACACCCTCAGGGGTAGTGCTAAAACTGACCGGTTAGGATTCTTTAGTTTACTTGATGATGGCATACAAGCAGCTCAAGATGGTATCAAGAATGTGGAGATACATGTGGAGACATAGGGGTGAATTGGTAATTCCCCATTGAATGTTTTGACCTAATTGGGAAATGACAATTTTACCCTTGTATTAATGTTGAATTTTGAGAGAACAACCACAATAGTAAAGGTGTGGGAAGAAAAACAGTCGGGTAGAAGCTAAATGCGAAAGAAAGCTTCATCAACAAAAAAGCTAAATACGAAAGAAAATTTTTATTAACAAATAATGTATTCTTTAAATTTGAAGAGTGGATTGAAAATAGGATTGTAATGATAGTGGTGAAATTACCATATCCTCACTAATTAATTTATCGTTGTTAAAAAACTTAACCCAGTAGCAATATACGTGAGTGGTTATTTATCGTTGTTGGTTGTGACCAAATCGTATATATATTTCATAACAGATAATGGCGATTATTTATTGATCAAAATAATTTTTATTTATATTTTTGTGTAAAAATATTTTTTCTATGATTTTTTAATCAAAAATTTAATTTCTTCGTTTGAGTTGAATAATAACAAACCCAAATGTATACGGTATTGCACGAGGCACAAATTGAGGACTGGCTTGTATATTTCATTCTCTTCGTTAATACAACAACAGAAACTGTATCATTAATGTATTACTTAATTTAATCTCCAAATGATAAACTCATTAATCACAGCTCAAGCTAAAATCAACTGTTCATTGTCCATTTCTTCTCTCACAAGTAGACTGATACTAATACATTGCTAGAACTTATAAAACTTAAAATATTACATTGCATCCGTATTTTAGATGTGGAAACACAAATCTCATCCCCTGAATTCGAGATTTGCGGAAAAAATATCATATACACGTAAAATGGTTCATCGTTCTTCTTGATTAGTGGTGGTGATTGCTAAAATAATTACTTAGTAGCCCAGAGATGTTTTGTCAACTGTCCATCCTTTTTTTATTTTTAGAATAAGATTCTAAAGACTTGATTGCAAAGAAGTAATGTATTTACAAAGGAAAAAATGCAAGATAGAACCAAGTTCTATTTACAGAAATAACATGGTCTACTAAGTTCAATAGCCCATACCCGGCCCAATTATCCAAAATACTTAACCCCTTTTGTAACGTCCCGCCTTTTCGCATGCTTTAAATCGACGATAAACCACACGCATCAGACTTAAACATACAAAAGGGCGGATTGTTATGGGGTAAATAAGAAAAACAGAGAAGAAAAAACAAACAGAATCTCACAGCGGAAGGATAAAATATAATAATCAAATATACAGTTCATGAAGCTGTTTTACAAAACATTTGATTATATTTACATAATACGTATCAGAGTTACACATACCAATAACAATGCAGCGGAACAATATGAGTGTAGTGCACTAGTATAAATAATAATAATATAAATCTTCGTCTTCGTCCTCCAGAGCTAAATCTTCAAATTCTGAAACGCTCGGACTGACCCGAGCGAATTGAAAAGATAAAACACTCGAGTCAGAACTAAAAGATCTTATGTAAGTTAAATTAACAGAAATAAATATGAGTGCAGTAACTCAAGAGATGCTCGGGATATACATCTCTTAAGGATCCGTTAAACTATTTACTATGTAGTATATTGCGCTATTATAATAGTGTCTAATTGTAAAATAAACTTACTTTTAAATAGCATTAAGGCTTTACATTTTCCACCTTAACACGTAATAGTCCCAGTAGTCCATCCGATATCATAGTCCCTCCTGATCGGGAAACCACCAGAGGATACCACATGGGCTACGGAAGAAATCCAAACTCGTTCGAGGCGCGATAGGGTAGGTGACACGGCACAACTAGGCAATGCCAGGATAGATATACCAATTACGCTTCCGGATCGGTGGTAACGCGTAAATCCAATTAACAAACATAATAAATTTTAGAAGTTGTGAGTGGGTTAAAACACTCACTTTTTGAATTTAAATCAAATTTAAATCCGATTTAAACCCAAAAATTCGACGGTCTCCAAATCTGTCCAAACCAAAGTCAACTCGTCTGGAATTTTATTACGATCCTAACAAAAAAATCGCGCGTGAAACGGAGTTGGTATGCGGAAGTTATTCGATTTTTAACATTGATAAATCCGAATTAAAATAAAACAAAAAAAAATAAAAAAATAAACCTACACGTCAGCCGCTGCACGAAGCACCCCCATCCTCTCGCGCGTTGCAGAGCTTGCAGCCGCCACTTAGAAACCCTAAACCCAATTTTCGCCGACCACACGCTCGCTTCCACTAAAATCCAAGGCCGCCACCCTCCTCTGCACTTCAGGTCGCACCTTCGCCTTCAACCCCCCGATTCCCGCCGCCTCCAAAACCCCATAGGCCGAGAACGACAACGGCCAGTTCCCCTTCGATTTCGCACGCATCCAAACACCGATGAACCCAAGTAGCCGCATGGATCTGCTCCTCCGAGCCCCATCTACCCAGCGGTGCTTCCTGATCGTCGCCTTGTCGTAGATCCGCCGTTAAAACGAAACCACCCAATGAACGGCCGAAAACAATTTAAAGTTTTCTGGACGAAAAATAGCTCCAATCGAAAAACGAACAGTACCAGCATATTATGCTCTTCGAGAACTATGACATATAATTTTTGTGAATTTTTCTGGAGACTCTGAATTTTGACTTTTGATTTTGAACTGTAAACGGATCTAGGGTTTGCAACCATGGGGAAAAGAGGAGTTGAGGGAAAAGAACGCACAAAGAAATAAAGATAGATGGAGGCTAGGGTTATAAAGGTAGGTTAGAGATTTGAATAGATGGATCAGGTTGGATAGGCATACGTGCTTCCGCTGACGTGGCCCAAAAAGCCCATACTGACCCCGGAACGAAATTTGTTAAACCCATATATCCAAATAGGTATTTTAAGATATTCTGAATGCGATGGAAAAAGTTTCACGTCCAAACTTGATCATATGAAGAAGTTATGCTGAAATCAAAAATTTCAAATTGATTTCAATTAAATCGATTTCAAGGCGTTTCGCGTTCGTACGATCAAACGACAAGTCTGATCGCTACGAAACTTGAAACCCTACAATAATTCACTGTTACGGATCCGATGAAACTGGTTTCGTCGAAATCCGAGTCCGTGCCCAAAATGGCTATTTTTTTATATTAATTAAATAAATTCAAAAATAACCAATTTATATATTTAGATTCTAAAATTTACCCATTTTATCACTTTTAAAAATTCTTAATCATTTACAAAATCCCAACAAGTTTAGATGTCAAATAAAGATGGTAAATTTATAAATTTCAATGTAAATCCTTAATTTCATTAAATTCCCAAATTATAAATAATATCCCAAAATTCCTTTTAGTTAAATAAATAAATTAGTATTCCATTCATTCCTGTCAACAGATGGATTTAAATATTGGATTCCAAATTATCACACAAATTTCTCACATTATCTTTATTTCAAATAATGAATTATTTAACTATATTCAATCTCATTTAATTGCAATTAAATTCAATTATTAGACTTTAAGTTTCCATATACATAAATAAATCCTGATTCCTATTCTTAAATTCACTATTTATCATAATACCATCCTGGGTACCATTTATTTTAGTATATATATCCAGATACTTTAACATTTTCCAATTGTTTATCTCAATTGCATAACATTAAATTTATATTTATTGCAATGGTTTCTGATTTAATTGAACGAACTAAGTATATAACTCATAATAATTATTGTAAAACTCTCAATCCTACATTTATAAGTTTGTTATTTCCACTCAAATATTATAGATATTTAGAGGTATAGGTTTTTATTCAGTCATTATTTATTATATATTAATTAGATAAATTCACTATTTAAGTCCGTTTTAAATTTATTACCAAATACCCATTTACCTTTCCCATCAAGTTTGAATTCCATTTAATTAATATAACAATCACTTTCTCATTCACACCTTATTATCAACCCACAATTATTTCAATTCATTATCTTATATTGATTTTATACAATTACCATTAACTTTACATTAAATTACTATTCAATGCATATTTATTCATCAATCAATTCAATGTTTACTTTTCTTTCCTTCTATTTGATAAATAACCTAGTATACATTTACATACATTCATTTCATTCCATTCATTTATGAGTATTGCATTGAAATTTAATTTATTAGCTAATACCAACCTTATTACCATTAATTACAATTGGATTCCCAATTTTATCCAATACCCTGAATAAATAACATATATATTAATCAAATCCTTACATTTGTTTTTTTTTCTCATATTTCATTTAAAAATCAAATCATAACATTTAAATGCTTTTAATGAATTGAAATTTCATTCAAGTCGTAAATTATTAACTTGCAATAACATGATTCCTTAATTTATTCCAATTACCGTTTACACTCTTTTATTGCATTAAATCAATTTAATATTTTCATAAATTTCTCATATTAAATTTTATATCCAGGCAAGAATTCTTTTTCCACTTAATTCAATTTGGATTTTATTCAAATTTCTATAAATAGGTTTTAAGTCACCATTTATATAATTTATTTTAGCCTTCATGTTAACATTTATTTATCCCCTTTATTGTTTCTACTAAAATAAGTTACAAAAATCCTATTAAATAAACAAATTAAATTGTCGAAATTTTACGGGTCGTTACACTCTCCCCCACTCAAAACTTTTCGTCCCCGAAAAGGAAAAGAAGGGAAACAAAGAACTAAGAAATTGATATACCTTATTCAAACGTTTACTTTATAAACAATTAAATTTATAAAATTAATTAATTTAGATACAATATCTCAATTCATAACCATTAAATCTTTTTATACTTAAATTACTAAAGTTTGGAAAACATTTTCAAAATATTCTAAGTCCAAAATTTACGGAAAATTTTGACAGAGTCTCCTTTGTACGGAGAGGCTCGGGAGAAAAATATAATATCAATTATAACAATTATATACATATATTATCCAAAATATTATATCCCAACCTAGGAAAATATATAAATTAGCGCTATAAACCGTAATCCGAAAACGTACCTATTTGTCGGGCAACTTACGCTAAATTTATGGAACCAAAAGCAGTAGCAATTGCTTCCATAACCTGCATTTCACTTATAAACACTTATAAAATCTAAAGGGTTAACAACTTATATAAAGTGAAATATTTAAGTGGTTTCAATTACTAACAACAAATCAGTACAACAACCATCAATTCGACAAATAGCATACACCACAAATTCAAAGCAACCATTCAACCAAACAAACAAATAGTTGTTCGGGTTCAAACTTTTAAAATTATACTGAATGAAGAATAAACTATTAGCGCATCATTTACTCAACAGCCTTAGATAAAACTAAATAGATTATTCTTTCATCCAATCCCAATTTTAAAGTATCTTACCCAAACAACCATAATTTAAACAACAACAATTCAAACCAACAAATCAAATTAACATATTATCAATTTATTTCATACTTTAGTTGTTTGATTTCCTTTCTTTCATTTATTCAGTGATTATTTAAATTTTTCATTTATTACTTACAATTATTCACCTTATTTCTACCAAAATTTCCACTCATTCATATCATGAATTTTCCTTTTATTATTTTACATTCATTTATTCACTGCTTAACTTATTTATTTATAGTATTCATCGTTCTGTTTATTAAAATAATTTACTTTAACATTTACTAAAGTTCATTGTCATATATTTATGATATTTACCTTTAATTATATTTATTTGGTAAAAATTCAACTATAACTTAAGTTCATAACATTAAATTCTCATTTAATAGCCAACTCATTTGATACTTCATTACCTATTTTCACTTGTACAAATTCCATTGCATTTCTTATTAAACATTTCAACTTTTAATATTTGGTAAGTCATATATATGTTATCTAAGTGTGTAATTTGAAAGTTATACAAGTTTTTTTTTCAATTCTTTTAATTAATTATTGGTTCAATAATTTCATCTTTGTTTTATAAGTTGCAATTTCAAATTACCTTTAATTTCATTCATAACTAGCACTAAATATCTATTTACTTTAAAGGTTTCAATTATTAATTACATATTTTCCAATTTACTAAAATAATTGAAATTATTATTTAATGGAAACTTAAGACTAAATACCGGGTTAAATTTTCAATTTATTTTAAAATAATAGATAAATATATTCTTACAACTTATATAACTCTAATTATATTTAAAAAAATTCAAATTTATATATTTTTAAAAATGAATCTGCAGTAGAACTACTACAGTGGCCTTCCCTTTTCGAAACTCGAAAATGAAAGTCGATGATGCGGCCGCCATCACCGAAATTATTTTCCAGCGACAGAGAGGAAAGTGCAAAGCTTATTTTCTCCAAAATCTTCCTTTAAAAACATTTCTTTCAAATAATACTGAAATACTTATATCAGAAAATACTTCTCTTAATATTATTATAATATTCCGAAATCATTTGATAGAATTTCCAAAACCCCGGAACTTAAGTTCTAAATTTCCAATTTTATTTATTTATTTTAAATCTCATTTCAACTATTATTATAACTTTTATTACCTATCAACCAATCTATTGCAGCCAAATATAGATATCATTTGAAAATTTTTATTTTATATAGAAAATACAACAGACAAAATTATTTCATTCATCTAGATAAACAAATATTATGTCGGTCTATCCTATTAAGTGTTTAGAAATCCCTATTGATGTCACAGCGTCCCACGCATCAACCAGAATTTATAAATACAAAACGGAACAGATTAACACAATATAAAAATCTTTTTATAACACTAACAAATACACTCTCTCATATATATACACTCAGCGACTCCCATAGGATATTACTACCCTATTAATAAAGAGTCAAACCCCACAAAGCTAAGGTTCATCGGTAAACCAAATCTCTGATACCAGATGTAACGTCCCACCTTTTCGCATGCTTTAAATCGACGATAAACCACACACATCAGACTTAAACATACAAAAGGGCGGATTGTTATGGGGTAAATAAGAAAAACAGAGAAGAAAAAACAAACAGAATCTCACAGCGGAAGGATAAAAATATAATAATCAAATATACAGTTCATGAAGCTGTTTTACAAAAACATTTGATTATATTTACATAATACGTATCAGAGTTACACATACCAATAACAATGCAGCGGAACAATATGAGTGTAGTGCACTAGTATAAATAATAATAATATAAATCTTCGTCTTCGTCCTCCAGAGCTAAATCTTCAAATCCTGAAACGTTCGGACTGACCCGAGCGAATTGAAAAGACAAAACACTCGAGTCAGAACTAAAAGATCTTATGTAAGTTAAACTACCAGAAATAAATATGAGTGCAATAACTCAAGAGATTCTCGGGATTTACATCTCCTAAGAATCCGTTAAACTATTTACTATGTAGTATATTGCGCTATTATAATAGTGTTTAATTGTAAAATAAACTTACTTCTAAATAGCATTAAGGCTTTACATTTTCCACCTTAACACGCAATAGTCCCAGTAGTCCATCCAATATCATAGTCCCTCCCGATCTGGTAGCCACCAGAGGATACCACATGAGCTACGGGAGAAATCCAAACTCGTACAAGGCGCAATAGGGTAGGTGACACGGCACATGTGACGCCCCACCTCTATACCCACGCTAGCCAAGAACACTACGGTGTAATGCTGTCAACTAGCACGGAGAATAAGGCTATTGAGGAGCGACCATCCGTGTAATTGCTTTGCGCGAGCACCGATATGTCAGATAGTATAACATGCATTTTATTTCAAGAGGAAATCCGACATACCGATACAAACACAAAGCTACTACACAGTGGCTATAATAATCTTCGGAAACAAATATAGAAATAAGCATAACACAAATCAGTCACAGATAATTCATATCACAAAGGCGGAAGAAGATATGAATATATAACTAACACATGAAAATGTATGTCAGAGTAGTGGTCAAAAAGATCCACCATAATACAAAAGAATAGCAACACGTGCTATACAAAAGAATACATCTATGAGTCCATATCTCAAGTGTATACAACAAAATAAACTACTAATCTAAGTAGTTAGCCAAAAGATCATATGATAACCCCAGAAGAGAAGTCAAGCAGAAGCACCTGTAACATCTCGGTCTGACCCGAGTATTGTTTAAGAAGAAAATAATAAACGGATCAGTCTAGCTATAAATATCTGAAGAAATGATATAGAATAAGAGATATGACTAAACGTATAATAATCACAATGCCAAGCTGTGATAAATAAGTAATTGAAAAATCAACAAGAGATTAATCAATATTGCAAAGATCTTCTCAAAGATAAAATGGAATGTCATACTCCTAATTTCATCCACCAAGCCACAATAAATGACATATATATCAATGCCAATCGTAAAAGTTGGTGAAACATAAATTCCAGAAATCATCAAATAGAAATCCAGAAATCACAATAAAAGGATGGCCAATCCCATAAACTGGACATCGACGCACCTAGAAAGACACGCCCCATGCACAGTCGAACATCGACGCACCTAGAAAGATACGCCCCATGCTCTAGCATCGACGCACCTAGAAAGATACGCCCCATGCATAAATAAACATCGATGCACCTAGAAAGATACATCCCATGCATAAATAAACATCGATGCATCTAGAAAGATACACCCCATGTAATGTCTAACATCGATGCACCTAGAAAGATACACCCCATGCAAAGTCGAACATTGACGCACCTAGAAAGACACGCCCCATGCATAGACGAACATCGACGCACCTAGAAAGATACGCCCCATGTCCCGACTTATTGAGCTGATTGCTCCACGAAGTAAATAAACATCGTGCACCTAGAAAGGTACACCCTATGCATAAATAAACATCGATGCATCTTGAAAGATACACCCTATGTAATGTATAACATCGATGCACCTAGAAAGATACACCCCATGCAAAGTCGAACATCGACGCACCTAGAAAGACAAGTCCTATGCATAGACGAACATCGACGCACCTAGAAAGATACGCCCCATGTCCCGACTTATTGAGTCGATTGCTCCACGAAGTAAATAAACATCGATGCACCTAGAAAGGTACACCCCATGCATAAATAAACATCGACGCACCTAGAAAGGTACGACCCATGTGTAAACAAACATCGACGCACCTAGATAGGTACGACCCATGAAAGAAATGAGACGAAGCTCAATGAAATGAGAAACAGTCCTCCACATAGACAAAGACACATCACACATTGCTAGTCTAAACCATAAAATGATCGTCATGATCAAAGAGAAGTGTCAATTACACTAAGCTAGTAAATATATGAGTTTAGCTTCATGTCCCATAGCCACTTGCTTAACTTAAATATTTACGAACAAACTGTAGATCTCCACTAGAAAATTGTCACAAGAGATTCAATCGAATAAGTCCAAGAATTAACCAACGAAGTAAACGCAAGCGTTTCATACCACTTGTTTTACTAAGTCGTTTAATAAGATTTCTCATCCGAGTGAGGTAAAGGTTTGTATATACTAATAGTTTGGAAAATGGTTTAAGAAAACGAGCTTTGTAATAAAATAGTGTTGAAATCATTTGAAGAAAGAGTTTTGATATTTACTACTAGTATAGAAAACCTTTATATTTTTAAAGTGACAAATCACAAAGAAGATTGTAGGAACAATCAATCACTAAAATTCATATTCGAAGACGTGAATAGAATCCAAAGAAATCGATACCGAATCCATCCAAATGGATATTCCAAGAATTTCCGAAGAAAATAAGTCATCAAATTCGATAATAAATGATAACAACAAAAGGGAAACAACACGAATCGATTAAAGTTGGAAATTCAGACAACTAGGCAAAAAAAGCATAGTTGGCAGATAGGGGCAGGTCGGTCAACCGGACTCCCTGAGTCGGTTGGCCGAACCAGAGGTTGGAAGTGCTCGGGCACCAGGTCGGTCGACCGGCCTAGGGGCTCGGTCGGCTGAAGCCTGTAACCAACACTTCCAAAACAGGGGCATGAAGTGCCTGGGTAGCAGGTCGGTCGACCGGACCCTGAGCTCGGTCGGCCGAACCTGTATACTTGCACTTCCTACCCTATTTCAAAAGAGGTGCAAACTCCCTCAATTTGCAAACCGTCGAGCAACGACACTAAGGGTTTACGCCAATCGACTACCCGGCCATAGAAGCTCTTGGTTCATCACCAAAAACATGATCAAAACATCAAAGTTATGATTTTTAAAGATTTGAACCCAAAACACTAAAAATTGGAATATTCACAAAAGCAATCCAAATCAAAATCAAATGCACATGAATAAGTGTTAGGAATTCATACCTAACAATCGAAGATAAATATAGACTAAGATGTGAGATAAAAATCTCACCTTTGAACCCAAACAAATGAAGAAGAAGCTTTAAAAACAAGCTAAGATCAATTCCTCTTCAATAACAACTCAAGAAGCTTCAATCTAAGCTTAAAAGAGAAACATTTTCTAAATTAGGTTTAGGAAATTTCTGAAATCAAAGAGAGAATGAGTTGGAGAAGATGAAGAGAAAGCTTACCAATGGGTTCTCTTGAGTTTGGAGCTAGAAGTTGGATTTGCAAAGAAAGCTAGGGCTTAGGAATTTCCATTTCCAATCTCTTCCACCATTTTTACTTTAGCTTGAAGTGTTAGGAATATGAAATGAAGTAATGAAGAGTTGGAGTGGAGCTAGAGTCTTAAGGTGGAACATTGGGCTGAAACCCAAACTTAAACCCAAAGTGAAAAAGTAGCAAAACTCGACTAACTCCAAACATATCGAAGCTTATACTCAAAAAGGTTGCAAACGGCATTTTGAACTCAATGGAAGGGTTCTCGAGCCCTAATTCGACTGTTTGCAAAAAGTAGCTTTTCGGACCAAAATCCGACGAATGATGAAATATTTAAATAAAATATTTAAATATAAAATCGATAAATATGCGGGTTGTTACAGACTCCCCTCCTTAAAGAAATTGCGTCCTCGCAATACTTAAGAAGAAAATAAAGAGTAACAACCATAAAAGCATATCAACACAAAAGAAAATTGAAATAAGAAGTTCACCATAAAGAGCACGAAAGAGTTAGCACGAACGGGATCGCTCGATGAATTCTCTAGATTCCCAAGAGCAATCCCTACGATTTGAGAACCATTGAACTCTCACAAGAAGAACATTTTTATTCCGAAGGCGCTCAACCCCCGAAGCAATGATGTGAATGGGATGTTGCTCATAAATCAAATCTGGTGAAACTTCAATTTCTACAATATCACCGGGCTCAAGAATAAAAACCGGAATCCCTAAGGCATTTCCGTAGATAAAAGACGTGGAGAACGTCAAGAATAGCAGAAAATTGAGCTGGTGCAACGACTTAGTATAATAACAGTACGCCCAATGAACCGATAAACCGGAACAACGATGTAGTAAAATAATGGTACACCCATTGATCCAGATAAGACGGAACATTGATGTAGTATAATAACAATACCTCCGATGAACCGAACACTATAAAAGAACATCGGACGCTAGTCCATAAAAGAGATGAGATGAAACTCAATAAAACGAAGTACGTCAAAACGCCCGATGAACTTGGTAAAACGATCATAAGATACAAGGAATCTCGAGCCAACGAGGTTGACGCAAATTAAGCTCCTTATGAGAAATAAATATTTCAAAGATTTATGATCGAGGTGGAGAACAAATTTCTCATCCAAAAATGGTGATGCCAAATTTTAAAAGTAAAAACAATAGCCGCGAGCACTAGATCATGAGTGGCATATCTAGTCTCGATAAGCTATAATGATTTAGAAGCACAAGTGATAGCACGTTCTCCTTTGCAAGAGAACGGTATCCAAACCAATACGACAAGTATCAGTACAAATAGCAAAGTCTTGGTTCCCCTTCAGGAATCACAAGAATAAGAGTATCGAAAGGAAGAGCTCTTTTAAATAATCTTCTTTCCCGAAAAACTAAAAATTTTAAAATTACAATCATCTTTAAGTAATTATCTTTTCATAAAATTTTACTTATTTGAAGTGAATTTTACTGTGTTTGATTGTCTCATCAAAGCGTTTAGGAAATTCCTATCGATAACGTTGATCAAGCGGATCGACCAAAATTCTTAAAGCACTCAACGGGCAATAAAATCACAAAATCGTCTTCTAGATAATAAACATGTTTCTTAAAAACTTTTAAGAACATTCTTCGTTCGTTTCAAGAACAAAATCCAACTTTACTTATAAATAAATCTTATGGAAAAGATTTGCAAAATTTTAAATTACTATTTTCATCCAAAATCAATAAATACAAGAATGGTCTCATCGAAATATTCATAGAATATTCGATTTATAAAATGGATGAAATAAGATGGATAAACCGAATGACATAATAATTCATTCATAGAATCATAACGAGTGCGGAATTGGGTAAGTGGAATGCTAACTTCCGCAACTCGTAGCAAATGAAAACCGGTGGTAAGGTCAAACTGAAAAGATCTTAGCACCACACAAAAGATAACTTAGGTGATAATCCTAAGACAAGCTCAAAAATACTGAAAAATTTCTCAAACTACATGAATGAGAGAAATAACACTTTCCTTATAAGTGGGCTTAAGGAATAAAATGATGTCATCAAGTTGGAATCAAAATCATAAAGGAAAAATAGAAATCTGCTTAACAGATTAAAAATGTCAAAGATGAATAGTCCACATGGGACAAAGGATATGGCCTCATACTAATTAAGCCAATCCTTACAAAAGTAAATTCCGAAGACCAAGTAAAAATCGGCTCGGACAGAAAAATCACATAAAATAATTTCGACATCAATAGAAAGCAAATTGAGTGTTGCGGATCTACCATCCGGATTCGCTATTCTCAAGGAAGACATCAATCCCAAAATTGTTTAAAGGGAAAGAATAAACAAGTTCTTTCGATATAAAATAGCGAGGTGGAACCCATATCAAAAAGAACTCGAACAAGAAGACCACGAAATAAAATAACGTCATCAAGGATTGAATGTAAAATACCTTGACTAAGAGAAGAGTTGCTAGGGGCTTGCAGCTTTCCTTCTCTCTTGCTTTGACGCTTGGGACACGAAGATATACAATGATCCGCACTTTTGCAATAGCGGCAAGAAATAGGCCTTGGACACCTATTTATATAGTGGTCCCTAGAGCCACAATTGTAGCATTCTCCGCGATTAGGGATGGGAGTATTTGCTATAGAAGTCTCTTGCTTCGCCCTCTTGTTAGGATTAGGACTTTCGAACCTAATAAAGGGATCCCTCTTCTTGTTGTTGTTGGAGTTCGGTTTGGCACTTCCAACCTCTACATCACTTTCTTTATCGGCCTCTTCAAGACGAAGAGCGATATCAATAAGCTGATCAAATGAAACCTCAAGTTTCAGGAGTAATGGCTTCTTAAGATTCTTATTCAAGCCATAGACGAATCTCTGATTTTTCTTCATTGGGGTGTTAATGTATTCAACCCCGTATTTGGAAAGAGATCGAAAGATGCGACATAGTCTGTCACAGAAGATCCACCTTGAACAAGGTCAATAAAACGCCGTGCTAAAGTTACTTTTTCAGCCTCCGGCACAAACTTTAGTTCGAATCGTTTCCGGAATTGCTCCCAAGTAAGATCCGCTTCGATAATCTCCGAAGTCAAGAGCTCATACCAATCTAACGCTCTTTCTTGGAGCATGCTAGAAGCCACTTGGACTCGATGTAGATCAATAAGGTTCATGCGAGAAAAGATACGATCGCATGATTTGAGCCAAGCTTAAATTTCTATAACACTCTCGGATCCCTTGAATGGCCTTCCACCCAAATCGGTATAGTCTCTGCACAAGCGTGCAAAACCAGATCTAGGGTGAGTAGGCTCTGGAATGGGTCCTGCAGCCTGAGCATTCTTCACGAGATCTAAAAGCTGCTGAGCAGACATGAATACTCCATCTTGGGGAGTAGCACTAGATTGACCGGCGCTGGGACGGCCTGGTCTAACCATTTCTCTTCTTTAAGAAAGAAAGAATGAGAAAAGTTATTCTCAAAATAAATATCAAGAAATCTTGATAGATAAAACAAGGAATCATAAAGAAAATAGGATGAATCGGTACGAAGACTCGAATAAAATCCTAAAGAACGACTCCTAAGATGGACTTAGGACGA
This sequence comes from Allium cepa, assembly GCA_030765085.1. Classification (NCBI taxonomy): domain Eukaryota; kingdom Viridiplantae; phylum Streptophyta; class Magnoliopsida; order Asparagales; family Amaryllidaceae; genus Allium; species Allium cepa. The sequence goes on from CM060931.1 coordinate 574,124,707, forward strand.
TGATGCTTGTTAAATTATTCTACATTGTTTCGAAGTTTGGCTCTGATACCAAGCTGTGACGCCCCACCTCTATACCCATGCTAGCCAAGAACACTACGGTGTAATGCTGTCAACTAGCACGGAGAATAAGGCTGTTGAGGAGCGACCATCCGTGTAATTGCTTTGCGCGAGCACCGATATGTCAGATAGTATAACATGCATTTTATTTCAAGAGAAAATCCGACATACCGATACAAACACAAAGCTACTACACAGTGGCTATAATAATCTTCGGAAACAAATATAGAAATAAGCATAACACAAATCAGTCACAGATAATTCATATCACAAAGGCGGAAGAAGATATGAATATATAACTAACACATGAAAGTGTATATCAGAGTAGTGGTCAAAAAGATCCACCATAATACAAAAGAATAGCAACACGTTTTATACAAAAGAATACATCTATGAGGCCATATCTCAAGTGTATACAACAAAATAAACTACTAATCTAAGTAGCTAGCCAAAAGATCATATGATAACCCCAGAAGAGAAGTCAAGCAGAAGCACCTGCAATATCTCGGTCTGACCCGAGTATTATTTAAGAAGAAAATAATAAACGGATCAGTCTAGCTATAAATATCTGAAGAAATGATATAGAATAAGAGATATGACTAAACGTATAATAATCACAATGCCAAGCTGTGATAAATAAGTAATTGAAAAATCAACAAGAGATTAATCAATATCGCAAAGATCTTCTCAAAGATAAAAAGGAATGCCATACTCCTAATTTCATTCACCAAGCCACAATAAATGACATATATATCAATGCCAATCGTAAAAGTTGGTGAAACATAAATTCCAGAAATCATCAAATAGAAATCCAGAAATCACAATAAAGGATGGCCAATCCCATAAACTGGACATCGACGCACCTAGAAAGACACGCCCCATGCACAGTCGAACATCGACGCACCTAGAAAGATACGCCCCATGCTCTAGCATCGACGCACCTAGAAAGATACGCCCCATGCATAAATAAACATCGATGCACCTAGAAAGATACATCCCATGCATAAATAAACATCGATGCATCTAGAAAGATACACCCCATGTAATGTCTAACATCGATGCACCTAGAAAGATACACCCCATGCAAAGTCGAACATCGATGCACCTAGAAAGACATGCCCCATGCATAGACGAACATCGACGCACCTAGAAAGATAAGCCCCATGTCCCGACTTATTGAGCCGATTGCTCCACGAAGTTAATAAACATCGATGCACCTAGAAAGGTACACCCTATGCATAAATAAACATCGATGCATCTAGAAAGATACACCCCATGTAATGTCTAACATCAATGCACCTAGAAAGATACACCCCATGCAAAGTCGAACATCGACGCACCTAGAAAGACACGACCCATGCATAGACGAACATCGACGCACCTAGAAAGATACGCCCCATGTCCCGACTTATTGAGCCGATTGCTCCACGAAGTAAATAAACATCGATGCACCTAGAAAGGTACACCCCATGCATAAATAAACATCGACGCACCTAGAAAGGTATGACCCATGTGTAAACAAACATCGACGCACCTAGATAGGTACGACCCATGAAAGAAATGAGACGAAGCTCAATAAAATGAGAAGCAGTCCTCCATATAGACAAAGAGACATCGCACATTGCTAGTCTAAACCATAAAATGATCGTGATGATCAAAGAGAAGTGTCAATTACACTAAGCTAGTAAACATATGAGTTTAGCTTCATGTCCCATAACCACTTGCTTAACTTAAATATTTACGAACAAACTGTAGATCTCCACTAGAAAATTATCACAAGAGATTCAATCGAATAAGTCGAAGAATTAACCAACGAAGTAAACGCAAGCGTTTCATACCACTTGTTTTACTAAGTCGTTTAATTAGATTTCTCATCCGAGTGAGGTAAAGGTTTGTATATACTAATAGTTTGGAAAATGGTTTAAGAAAACGAGCTTTGTAATAAAATAGTGTTGAAATCATTTGAAGAAAGAGTTTTGATATTTACTACTAGTATAGAAAACCTTTATATTTTTAAAGTGACAAATCACAAAGAAGATTGTAGAAACAATCAATCACTAAAATTCATATTCGAAGACGTGAATAGAATCCAAAGAAATCGATACTGAATCCATCGAAATGGATATTCCAAGAATTCCCAAAGAAAATAAGTCATCAAAGTCGATAATAAATGATACCAACAAAAGGGAAACAACACGAATCGATTAAAGTTGGAAATTCAGACAACTAGGCAAAAAAAGCATAGTTGACAGATAAGAGCAGGTCGGTCAACCGGACTCCCTGAGTCGGTTGGTCGAACCAGAGGTTGGAAGTGCTCGGGCACCAGGTCGGTCGACCGACCCAGGGGCTCGGTCGGCCGAAGCCTGTAACCAGCACTTCCAAAACAGAGGCAGGAAGTGCCCGGGTAGCAGGTCGGTCGACCGGACCCTGAGCTCGGTCGGCCGAACCTGTATACTTGCACTTCCTACCCTATTTCAAAAGAGGTGCAAACTCCCTCAATTTTCAAACCGTCGAGCAACGGCACTAAGGGTTTACGCCAATCGACTACCCGACCATAGAAGCTCTTTGGTTCATCACCAAAAACATGATCAAAACATCAAAGTTATGATTTTTAAAGATTTGAACCCAAAACACTAAAAATTGGAATATTCACAAAAGCAATCCAAATCAAAATCAAATGCACATGAATAAGTGTTAGGAATTCATACCTAACAATCGAAGATAAATATAGACTAAGATTTGAGATAAAAATCTCACCTTTGAACCCATACAAATGAAGAAGAAGCTTTAAAAACAAGCTAAGATCAATTCCTCTTCAATAACAACTCAAGAAGCTTCAATCTAAGCTTAAAAGAGAAACATTTTCTAAATTAGGTTTAGGAAATTTCTTAAATCAAAGAGAGAATGAGTTGGAGAAGATGAAGAGAAAGCTTACCAATGGGTTCTCTTGAGTTTGGAGCTAGAAGTTGGATTTGCAAAGAAAGCTAGGGCTTAGGAATTTCCATTCCAATCTCTTCCACCATTTTTACTTTAGCTTGAAGTGTTAGGAATATGAAATGAAGTAATGAAGAGTTGGAATGGAGCTAGAGTCTTAAGGTGGAACATTGGGCTGAAACCCAAACTCAAACCCAAAGTGGAAAAGTAGCAAAACTCGACTAACTCCAAACATGTGGAAGCTTATACTCAAAAAGGTTGCAAACGGCATTTTGAACTTAATGGAAGGGGTCTCGAGTCCTAATTCGACTGTTTGCAAAAAGTAGCTTTTCGGACCAAAATCCGACGAATGATGAAATATTTAAATAAAATATTTAAATATAAAATCGATAAATATGCGGGTTGTCACAACACAATTAGGCAATGCCAGGGTAGAAATACCAATTACGTTTCGGATCAGTGGTAACGCGTAGCGCGCAGCTACCGCCCACCTCGAGCCACACCCCCAAATCAAAGAAATCAAAAGTGGCCACCGAATCAATCCAACAGTCAAGTATAATATCGAAGGGATGTGTCCGATCAAAGGTGCTACCTTATTAACCCGTCAATCGCTCCTGTTTTAGCCACCTTATGCCAACTCACGGGAGTTGGGTCCACGTATTTACCTTACAGGAAACGCCGCCACCAACCTACTTCATTCTGGAATCTCCACCGCGTAAACGGTTGTTAAAATGGTTTTCAGAGTTGGCAGAGAGTATGATAACTTCCGATCCCGGTCTCTTCAACAACCAAACGTTATTATAACACCGCGATCATTTAAAAATTAACTATACTTTCAAAAACCAGAAATAATTATCCATTTCAAAACCCATAAATACGATATCATTTCCTTTCCAAAACAAAATCATTTGATATTATTTTTATAAAAACCCAAATTAATATAATATCATTTTATTTCAAATATATATTTCTTTTCCAAAATCATATTGTTTTCAAACATATAATAATCGGAAACCAAACATTGAATTATAACTTTCAAACTATAATACTTCGAAAATTCATAGTTTTAAACCATAATTTCTAAAACTTAAATGATTTGGATATTCAAACAGTATATAGCATCAATAGTTTGGATTCAAATTTCTTTATAAAATAAAATAATTTCTGCGACTTACAATTTATTTCATTTAAGATTAAGTCAAAATCCATAAATTTAAATCGCTTTCAGTTTAAATAAACCACTTCAGTTTCAATATATTTCAAACTTTGAATATTAAACAATTGGAACTAAGGTTGAAAATTTCTATTTCACCAATTTAAATTTAGTTTGAAATAATAATTGCATAAAAAACCCGTAATAATTTAAGTAAAACTCAAATTACTTATAAAAGAAAATTTCCTTAAATTTTTGTACTAGAAATATTCATTTAATTCACCTTGAATAGAATTCAGTTATAAATATCATACTTTTTTTTTAAATTTCAAGTTAATAAATTTTACATCAACTTATGAAGTTAACTTCTTAATTAAGCTCAATTCCAAATAAATTTTCCAATTTAACTCCCAATCTTAATAAATTTAAATCCTTTAAAATTATATGTAATTTCAATATCTTAACATGTACTTAACCATATAAGATAAAATAATCAAACTCCGTCATTCAACTTATTTATTTTATTTAACAAATCCATACATATCTTATCTTCAATACTTTAACTATAGATATATATGTAAAATAAGATTTTATATAATATCAAAATCTATATTTATTAACCGTATCCTATCCAAACCATAGAAAAATCATTCCAAAAATAATTTTTATATATATACCGCGGTGCCTGTATATATTTTCTATCCTATGGTCAAGTGATACGGATATTTATCATTTCAATCCGCAATTTAAAATAAAAATAAAAATGCGGTTGTATATCATTTCAAACCGCAATCCCGAATGAAATGAAAATGCATGATAACTTGCAGTTTATATAAGATAGAACACATCATCCATTCACCCAATATGAATCATCAACCAATTTATTTCAATCATCATTAATTTATTTCAATCATCTCAATTTAAACAAAAATCAATATATAGCATATGTAATATAATAGGAAATAAATGACAGTTATCAACTAACAGTTTTTATTCAGTAATAAATTTAATAACTGTTAAACTAGCAGTTTATACGCAAATAAATAAATTCTAACTGTCAATTCATAGGCAATAATAAAAATTAATTTACAGTTAAATTTAATAAATGCGGTTTAACTGAGTTGATGAACAAAACGTGCCAAACAATCACAAATAAATTTCTACTCATATCTTAAGTCAAATTAACAAACATAAAAAAATTTAGAAGTGGTGTGTGGGTTAAAACACTCACCTTTTGAATTTAAATCGAATTTAAATCCGATTTAAACCCAAAAATTCGATAGTTTCCAAATTTGTCCAAACCAATGTCAACACGTCTGAAATTTTATTACGATCCTAACAAAAAAAATTGCGCGTGAAACGGAGTTCGTATGCGGAAGTTATTCGATTTTTAACGTTGATAAATCCGAATTAAATATAACCAAAAAAAAATCTACACGTCAGCCGCTGCACGAAGCACCCCCCATACTCTCGCGCGTTACAGAGCTTGCAGCCCCCACTTAGAAACCCTAAACCCAATTTTCGCCGACCACACGCTCGCTTCCACTAAAATCCGAGGCCGCCACCCTCCTCTGCACTTCAGGCCGCACCTTCGCCTTCAACCCCCCCGAGTCCTACCGCCTCCAAAACCCCATAGGCCGATAACGACAACGGCCAGTTCCCCTTCGATTTTGCACGCATCCAAACTCCGGTGAACCCAAGTAGCCGCATGGATCTTCTCCTCCGAGCCCCCTCTACCCAGCGGTGCTCCCTGATCGTCGCCTTGTCGCAGATCCGCAGTTAAAACGAAACCACCCAATGAACGGCCGAAAACAATTTGAAGTTTTCTGGACGAAAAATAGCTCCAGTCGAAAAATGAACAGTACCAGCATATTATGCTCTTCGAGAACTATGACATATAATTTTTGTGAATTTTTCTGGAGACTCTGAATTTTGACTTTTGATTTTGAACTGTAAACGGATCTAGGGTTTGCAACCATGGGGAAAAGAGGAGTTGAGGGAAAAGAACGCACAAAGAAATGAAGATAGATGGAGACTAGGGTTTATACAGGTAGGTTAGAGATTTGAATAGATGGATCAGGTTGGATAGGCATACGTGCTTCCGCTAACGTGGCCCAAAAAGCCCATACTGACACCGGAACGAAATTTGTTAAACCCATATATCCAAATAGGTATTTTAAGATATTCTGAACGCGATGGAAAAAGTTTCACGTCCAGATTTGATCGTATGAAGAAGTTATGATGAAATCAAAAATTTCAAATTGATTTCAATTAAATCGATTTCAAGGCGTTTTGCGTTCGTACGATCAAACGACAAGTCTGATCGCTACGTAACTTGAAACCCTACAATAATTCACTATTACGGATCCGATGAAACTGGTTTCGTCGAAATCCGAGTCCGTGCCCAAAATGGCTATTTTTTTATATTAATTAAATAAATTCAAAAATAACCAATTTATATATTTGGATTCTAAAATTTACCCATTTTATCACTTTTAAAAATTCTTAATCATTTACAAAATCCCAACAAGTTTAGATGTCAAATTAAAGAAGGTAAATTTATAAATTTCAATGTAAATCCTTAATTTCATTAAATTCCCAAATTATAAATAATATCCTGAAATTTCGTTTAGTTAAATAAATAAATTAGTATTCCATTCATTCCTGTCAACAGATGGATTTAAATATTGGATTCCAAATTATCACACAAATTTCTCACAATATCTTTATTTCAAATAATGAATTATTTAACTATATTCAATCTCATTTAATTGCAATTAAATTCAATTATTAGACTTTAAGTTTCCATATACATAAATAAATCCTAATTCCTATTCTTAAATTCACTATTTATCATAATACCATCCTGGGTGCCATTTATATATATCCAGATACTTTAACATTTTCCAATTGTTTATCTCAATTGCATAACATTAAATTTATATTTATTGCAATGGTTTCTGATTTAATTGAACGAACTAAGTATATAACTCATAATAATTGTTGTAAAACTCTCAATCCCACATTCATAAGTTTGTTATTTCCACTCAAATATTATAGATATTTAGAGGTATAGGTTTTTATTCAGTCATTATTTATTATATATTAATTAGATAAATTCACTATTTAAGTCCGTTTTATATTTATTACCAAATACTCATTTACCTTTCCCATCAAGTTTGAATTCCATTTAATTAATATAACAATCACTTTCCCATTCACACCTTATTATCAACCCACAATTATTGCAATTCATTATCTTATATTGATTTTATACAATTACCATTAACTTTACATTAAATTGCTATTCAATGCATATTTATTCATCAATCAATTCGATATTTACTTTTCTTTCCTTCTATTTGATAAATAACCTAGTATACATTTACATACACTCATTTCATTCCATTCATTTATGGGTATTGCATTGAAATTTAATTTATTAGCTAATACCAACCTTATTACCATTAATTACAATTGGATTCCCAATTTTATTCAATACCCTGAATAAATAACATATATATTAATCAAATCCTTACATTTGTTTTTTTCTCATATTTCATTTAAAATCAAATCATAACATTTAAATGCTTTTAATGAATTGGAATTTCATTCAAGTCGTAGCAATAACATGATTCCTTAATTTATTCCAATTACCGTTTACACTCTTTTATTGCATTAAATCAATTTAATATTTTCATAAATTTCTCATATTAAATTTTATATCCAGGTAAGAATCCTTTTTCTACTTAATTCAATTTGGATTTTATTCAAATTTCTATAAATAGGTTTTAAGTCACCATTTATATAATTTATTTTAGCCTTCATTTAACATTTATTTATCCCCTTTATTGTTTCTACTAAAATAAATTACAAAAATCCTATTAAATAAACAAATTAAATTGTCGAAATTTTACGGGTCGTTACACCTTTTTGGAAAACTTCATTCGATCCATACATGTGCAAACCCCTACTTTCCTCAATTCGTTCATTTCTGAACTCCAAAACTCTTAATTTCCTCTTTAATGGTGATTCTCTACCGCACACATTCGTCCCTATTTCTCCACAAACTTTAACTGTTATGTCTTCCATATGATTCCTTCTTCCTCTCACTTCCTCTACACGTCCAGATTTGTCCAAAAACTACATATTTCTCTCAAGTAACAAGTGATTTTCTCCTCTATCAGTAAAAACATCGTCTGAACTTCAAGATCCTCCATGTAGTTTAAATCTGTAAATATCAGTTACAAACCTGGACCTGGAATGAACATGCATGTGCTTAATCGTCTTCTAGCCAACCGCTACTTCTCGAAGCCTTACCGGTACCAGCTTACTTCGGGTTCCAATATTCCATGCTTCTGGCGTATAGAGATAAGCACCTTTACCTTTTGTATTAATGTCCTTGTTTGGTTTACTGAAAATTATTTCATTCCCTCTTTTAGTTTGCAAATGTAGATATTTACACGGGCAACTTCCTGGTCTATATCTATTTTTTTATCTTACATGTAATGTTGTATTCTATTTCAGTAAAAAAAAAGAGTTAAAAAGAACGTAAATTAAAACAGGCTCGGTCAAAGAGAATACCAGAGATCGGCATGAGAGAAGTACTTGAAACACGCATGAATAACAAAGTGAACCACCCTCTTTGGATGGTTGGTAAGCTGTTACAAGTATCATCATTTGTATTATCTATTTGAATGATGTGTTTGGATTTATTTGCTTTGGTTCGAACTAAGTTTGTGACCTGTTGACAAATGCGACCGTCTTATACCTCTGGTACCTAATATACATGTATAATGCGCTGTGAAGTTACCTGGCTGATGCAGGATGATAACCAAGGGTGAAAAGAAATAAAAATCCAAACATGGAACCTATAGAAGTCTCACAGTGCATAGAAAATATATAACATAATAACCTAGATGCAAAGCAGGCGAGATAGTGATATAATTAAATAAACCATAAATAAGAAAATCAGAGTGCAATGGATTCATAAATTACAAAAAAACTGAAATAGTAGAGTTTGTACATCCCAAATCTCCAAGATAAACTCTATTACTGTCTCTAGGGTGATACAGGTACTAGTATAGCTCCACAGTATTACACGACGAGATATAAGCGATAATAAGCTCCAAGTATAGATATATAAAAGCGGTGCTTTCCATTCGTACTCTGTACAACTCCATATGCTATCCGGATATGTTATCCCTAATCTACTCGTTTAAGAGTACCCAAGATAATAAGAAACAAAGCATGAAACCTCAGGTCAGAAAATAGTCCGGTGTGAGCGATACATCATCTCAAAAATACTATAAAAATCATATATAGTAAATAGAATCATAGGGTATGAAGAACCATATTTGACATGTCCCTAAAGAGTTAGTACATAGCAATCCACATATGCTAATCTACTGCCATTGCCATACAAGCATACTACAGTGGAAGTACAATGCCCAATGTCTAGGTACGCGGTCGAAAATACCTACATCGTGTGACACCCTAGAATAATAAACAACCACAACAAAATATAGCATCCATCAAACAACCCTCACCATTATCCTATGTGTTGGGTATATAATAACTCGTATGGCACAATCACAAACTGGGGACTCAATCAAAATCCTGGCTTCATTGGTGCTCGAATCCACACCACTTCGTATGGCTAGGAACCAAGCTCACAATCACAAAACCCCTGGATAATCTACATTCACAAGATCTATACATGATTGCAAATCCCCATGAGCGTCCCCATATACCACTTTTTATGAGCACACTAGTATCCTCTGAGTTATCAACGATCCCTTTTCACGCGTCTCCATAATGGAGCTCAATTGTTATTCTATCCCGTCTATCTCCACAAGCCTGCATCACAGAACTTGTCCTTCTGGATCACCATTATGACTCCCATCATTATGTCATCATCTCGGAATGCTTTTAGACACCCATCGTAAGTAGTAGAACCATCGTACCAAAGTTTCAAAGTCAATGTCATCGTCATCGGTGTCGGCATGTCGAAGCACTACGTCATTTATTCACTAACCGCCACACGAAATCCAAAGTCATACCGAGTCGTTTGGAGTTGCCTACTTCACTTCACATCACCCCAAGGCCCTTGAACATGCCATAAAGAAATCCCTAAAGTATCGCCTTACCATGGAAAATTTCTCAACCTCATTCTCTATCCGGTGATACCCGAACCAAGCTCGAAGTCACCAAGGGAAAATCCATAAGTAGCTCCCCCTCTAACTAGAAGCACCGCCAAACCCAATCGAAATCTCTGCTTAGGCATAGGATCGAGTCACCATTGAGTCAAGCCCGAAGCACACCTCAGGCAAGAAATCATGTCCAGCCCTCAAACTACATCGCCATTGAACAACGTTTGCTGTCCAGTCTTCTTCCTCCCCAACCTTAAACCACTACCGAGCCAAACTCCTTGCCAGACCGAAGCCTGTCCCGAAGTGTTGAACCAAAATGTTGTATCTCCAACTTCCAATTTCGCACCAATTCCACTATTATGTCCTCTTTGACCCTTATGCATTCCACATGCATCGATAAGATGCTTACATCCTTAAGCTTATCCATCGAAGTCTGTATTGCATGGCTCCTACCTCTAATTTGCTCCGATAATACAAAAATCATGTATGCACCAAGCAACATTCAAACATTCAAATTACACAACCAATCATAGCAATATCATCATACTAGGTGTCTACAACATAGGTTAATATATATTAAGGCAATCATATATTAAAATAACATGTCTAGAACAACAAAAATCCATTTATTCTCATTTTTACTATAGTCAGGGTTTTCAAACAACCATAAAACATATTTTTAACTTCAAAAATGAATCCAAAACATGTTAAGACCAATATATGCATATAATAAGATGAGCAAATAACTCACCAAACACCTAAAAAATGAAGATTTACATGCAAATCAAGGCAAATCAAAAATAAACAACAAAGGTTTGTCCCTAAAAATGTGGATTTGAAGATCTCTAATGAATTTAGCACTCCCTATAATTGAATGAATGGAAGGAACTGAATCCCGCCGAAGCGAAGTTTTCGAAAATTGACCCAAAGTTTGGCAAATTCCTCTAATGTAGAAGCTTCAGGAGATGTAGTAGGTAAAGCAAGATCAAAAGTAACAAGTGGGCGTTTAACTTATGATCGTGGAACTATTTGGAACAAAATGAACCAAAGTAACGCTCAGGCGACACAGCAACTCGTGGGGCAAAGAAAGAAGTCTGATCGCGGCTGTGTATAGGAAGATTGGGCTGAACTTCCTGATTAGATGATTGAGATTGGGACTTATGTTTAGAAGATGAAGATTCCCTTGATTGACGAATTCTTTCCCGACTATCATCTCTCTCTCGATGCTTACCCGATTCTGGACCGCGAGTGGATCCGTACCGAGTTGAAGAGCCGCTCAAGTGATCGAAGGCACGTGATTGAGACATTTCACCTACACACCAAATAAGAATGTACAAGTGACCATCGAATAAAAGTAGATGAAACTTGTGCAGTGAAGTGCGCATGATTGTGGGTGTCTTAGTGTCCCCTGACAGACCATTTGCTGCAGCCTTGCTTATAGGAGTTTTCTCCCCTTTGCTAACGGGAGGAATGTCGTCGCCACTCCTGATTGGAGAATTGAGCCCTCCAATACTGATGTTGGGGAAGTCATATGTCATGATATCGTCGGGGATTGGGAGATTCAAGAACCCTTCCATCGAACTTTATGGATGTTGAGATGAAGATTCTTCGTCAACAGAAGTGATTATAAAGTTGGGCTCTTTTGCAATTTTTCTCCTACGAAGTTTATAAGCGAGCTTTATTCCTCTTCTTATAGGCACATAAGATTGCGTGCCTTGTGATGATTCGACCACATGCCCATTGCTCGGACCTGTATCAGCGCCACCAGGCTTGTCAGTTTTGTCACCTCTAGTTTAACCCTCTCCAGCGTCGTCCTTAGTCGCCTCAACTGGGGGCACGATAGACTATTAGCGTCACCTTCTTGTTCCGCCAAATTTCTTGGTAGTGCAGTGCTTCCCGAAAGATCGATGTTGCGGCCTTCATATAACAGCCCATAGAGGGACAACCATTCATCGGTTACAAGGGATCTGATGTCCCTATCCTCGATTGGGGTGTCAAGAATTACGAAAACCGCCCTTGAGAAACTATTGCCTTCTGGACGTGGATGGACACTTACAAATTTTTTAAAGTATTAGTTAGTTCAAGATATGACTTGGACTAAAGAATTTGAGAATAAAGTGAAGACAACACTTACGTTCTTTAAACCATCACATCGCGAAGCCAGGCAGACAACAAATGAAAAACCATTCATGTATAAAGATGCTAAATTTGATCCAAGCACTAGTTAGAACTTGACAGTTAGGTGAAGGCTCAAGAAATGTGTAAGATAGGCTTTCTATCTGTCATTTGAAATTGTAAATAAAACTGATATTCACAGGAGATGGCGGGTGGAACAGAACATCCATAAATAGTAGGAAAGTGCCGTGAAGGAAAGCATAGCTATTCGGATGTAGCTGTGCGAGAGCTATTCCTAAATAACATAGAATTTCTCGAAAGAAAGAGTTAAAAGGCGGCAAGCATCTAGCCCATCACATGAATTTATTTCACATCGTATATCCTTCAGAGGGCAAATTAGCCTTATCATTCATTGAAGGAAATAGGACATGTCCAAACTGAATCTCATGTGTAGAGCATAGTCTGTGATGAGAGGCTTCGCCAATCGTGGAGGCTTGGGAATTCGCCGTGTTATTTAGAAATATAGCACCTTCTACTGCGCCAGGGGTAGGACTTATATTTTCCGCCGAAAGGATGGGAAAATCAGAAAAATGGTAGGTCACTGGGTCGAAAACCTCTGTTTGCTCATTTCGACGATCAAGGGAGAATCTGAAACAGTTGCAGTGCTTGACTCAGCTTCAGGATTGTTGTGTTGTGAAGATGGTCCGGAAAGCATTGCAGCTAGATGCTCTGAATGTTTGGAGCTTATATCAACTAAACTCGGTAGGTAATCGAGACTAGAAAAATTTTACGTGTTCTCCTTTGCTAAGTGCAAATTTGCGTGGTGAGGTGTTGTGCCGTGCAGAGATAAACAGTTCAAAGTTAAAAGTAAAAATAAATGATGAGACTTTGGATTCTTACCAGTGTGACCGTCATTGCTGACCGTCTCAACTAGCATTTAGATTGATCAGTTATGTAAGCTTTGGGATCGATCATCGGCATGTCAAAGTGTGAAGTCCATTATTGAAGTCCATATGTTAAGTTTTAGTTCATATTGTAAGTCCTAGGAGTTTGGTCGTTCGATTTCGAGTTCGATATTAGATGTGCAAGTCTCGTTGTTCATTATTGTCATGTGTTCAAGTTTGTTGGAATGAGATTGGTTCTAAGTGTTTATGAGGATGAACATGGATTGGTTTTCAAGTTCAATTCAAAGTTTAGAATCAGCCAAGTACAAACAGTTGATCCCTATTTATGCCGATCCCTATTTATGCAAAACAAACGATCCATATTACTAGGCCTACAATCGAACCCTATTACAAAGTGGAATGATCGATCCCTTTATTAAAACTATTATGTCGATCTGTTTCCTTGGTAACAACTGATACCTCCATCCACCACACACCGCTGCTGGTCCTTCTACTTAGCAATGTAACGACTCCTTTTCCTAACCAAACATAATCGACCCCCTTCGAACTTCAAATACTGATCCCTCCACTATAACATTTTCACACTTACCTCCAACATTCACTCCGCACCCTCTCCATTCGCCTACATCCCAATCGATCCCTCTCCTAATACATACATCTCATCTCCCCCAAACAACTTCGACCATCACCTCTCCAATGCGTCAAACTCTAACCCATCCACCAACACAACATAACCCATTATCTCGTCATAAGTTGTAGGCTAAAAGGAAGAAAACCAACCTAAGTTTAAAGAGTGCAAGTTGCTCGAGAAAAGATTTTCGACTTCGGTTATGGTTGAAGATGGAGTGATGGCTTGGAGCAAGAGAAGATGGCAAATCAAGGGAGGGAGGCGATGTTTGATTCGAAAGAATGGGATCAAATTAATGAAAGGATAAAGGGTTCGGCTCTAAAGAAATGGGAAAGGGGGTTTGATCGTGAAGAAAATGAAGGTGAATGAAAACAGATGGGATAAGTGAGGGATGGAAGGAAAGTGTTAGCTTATATATGGGAGATAAGGGTTCGACCTGCCTTTGTTTCTTTACGGAGTCAAGGGAAAGGAGGGAGGGATCGGTTAAAAGAATGTCGATCCTTACATACATAAAAAAGAAGAAGAAAAAGAAGAAGGGATCGACCATAGACCTATGTGCATGCAAATATGGACAAGAAGATTATGTAAAGTACATATATACAAAATTCAATGAAATTGCATCTAACTCAAGGAAAATTGGCGATGATCCACGAGCGTACAAACACGTCCACTAGTCAACGACAAGAATGTGTACCTGAACGTGAACGTGTATAGTCTAAAAGTTCAATTTTGAAATCGATAGAAATTGAATTCAAAATCAATCTTTCAAGGTCGAGACTGGATCAGATAGCCAATGCTTACTAGTCTCATAGAACCGAACATAGATATCAACTAACGGAATATAATCCTAAATTTATATTATTGGAAATCGACCAAGCACCATGACGATCAAAATGAGATACAACAGTTTGGGAAAACAATTCAAGTGGAGGATAACGACTATTCCGAAAACTAAATGGATTTATTTCAACGACCCTAACTTGCTTCGATTCAAAGCATGTCATGTACATCACAAGATGTACTTTGGGAGGGGGGCAAGTGTTATCCGACATTTTGACCCGGCTATATTCAGACCGGTTGGACAAGTTAGATTCAACCGTCATCAAGGCCAGTATGTCCAGAGTGATAATTGTGGGGTCCAAAAGTCAATTGCAAATGGTAATATGAAGCCGTGGTTGAAGAAAATTGAGAGTTATGCAATGAAAAATGTCCAAAGTATGGAATATAGTTCAACATATAGGAGAGGTTGGCTATAACCATTCTCCAACATAAGGATCAACATGTTTCAGGAAACATGTGCAATTCAATAGAAAACAATCAATATCTCATGATCTCTAAGTCCAGTACATATGAAATTATGCAAGCAAGATGCGGAGGCCCTAAGGAGCCTACCATAGGGATCGCATCTCAAAAGAATGAAGTAAGAGGGTTCGACCCTCTTTCCCCAATAGGGATCAGCTGAAATCAGAAGACAACTCACATTAAAGCAAAGATCGAGCAATAACTCAAGTTCTACTGATCCAATTGGCATGAAACTTGGAGGCTAAGCATATTACAATATTGGGAAGGTACCATAGGGATTGCACTACCAAATTCCTCCAAAATAGGGATCGACATCGATCCCTATTCCCTAGGATTTTGGCCATGCGATCCCTTTTATAGGTCCATATGGTTTTATAGATCCTTCTGCCGAATTTTCAGGGATTATTTCGCCATCTTCATCTATAAATAGGCTTGGTTGTTCATTTTCGAGACTTCTACGTTGCTAGTTGCTTTGCACTCTATTGTAACTAAGGATTTTGAACCTATCCCTATTGTATCCAGTTTACAAAATGATTAATAAAAGCAGTCTATTCAAAGTGGACGTACGAAAACAACGTTGAACCACTATAAATCGTTGTGTTTGTGTTATTGCTTTAATCTTCTACTATCAAATTGCTTTTCCCTCTATTTTCAAACTTAAATTCTTTATTTATTTCTCTACAAAACTTCTATTGGGTGTTTGTACCAATCTTTGGTGTAAAAACTCACCTTTTTAAGATACAGTTTGACCCATTTATTTTATAATAGTTGGGTTAGGTAGACTCTACAGGTACAGGGACTCGCTGACTTTTGGATTTGTGCTAGCACTAGAGTAGACTATTTTGACTGTTTCAGTCTACTTCATTATTGTATACATATTTACATTTAGGATGACGTGTCATGTATATTATTTAGCAGTTGGTTTGTACCTAATGTAGTATTTTGGATGAGATGTGTATAATTATGTAGGTCTAGCACTGATATTTTATAGATTCACATTTTATTATGTTATATGATATACATTATTCCACTGTGATCTATGACTCTGATTCTGATTTATTTATATTATATGCTGTTTTGAATATTTTAAATCGATATGTTTATTACTTTGTATCAATATTATACACATCAAATTTTCAGTTTAGATTCTCATAATGGTAATAAAGACGTACCAGTGTTAGTCCAAAGATATATTCACATTGGAATCGCCTTTAACCAGCCATATTCTCCGTGTTATTAGATGATATTACTTGTAATGTTCTTTAATAACATGGGTATAGTAGTGGGGTCATTACATTAGCCAAATACACGATCTGCTAGAAATTCATATGGCATATGTTCCATTGCTTATAGACAGTCCAAGAAAATCATATTTTAATCTAATTAAGCATACACTGTTAAGCGACGATGTTGGTGTGCATTTTATTCTCAACATAGTTATATGATTATATATCTAAAATTTAATTGATGATAAAAGACACTAGTAATATATTTAATTAATTGCAAAGACTAACTTCAAAGTCCTTGGTTCATACGATAACACCTATCGAATAAACAATAGTACTACGGCAATAGATTTTCGACTTTGAATTGACTTCCAAATACAATTACACTAACCTCCCACATCGAAGGAGATGAATCTCCTATTGAATATTATTCACTACAAACGATGTGTTATATACCATAAGCTAATCAAAATCAAAGCACAACGTCCTCATCCAAGCTACACTGTATTCTCAAGTCTTAAAAATATCGCATATCTTCACATTGAGATCCTATGTTTTGACACGAATATATTTAACCTATATAGGACTCTTAGTTGATTCATTCTGTGATCATTCAATGATCACAAGTACATAACCTCTTGGTGCCCCTTAGTAGTTGTGAGTAATTCACTGTCCAATAATTAGAAAATGTTACATACACTAGTCTCATCGGATGCATCAATATCCCTTTCTCATAAAATCTTGACTAGAAACATTTAATGTTAAGCTTCATTGCTATATTAGCAACACTCATGGTTATGGGTGATTCACGATTGTAATCAACATAATATTCTGCTTAGAGATTTTTTATTTATATATGTCTTGTGCGTATAGTCATTATTTATATAATATGTAACAAACACACGTAATAGAAAACGAAACAAAAGGCATGATTTTATTTCAAACAAGATTCATCCTGGAAATATGAATGCATAAAAAATTACATAGTTGTCCCTAGGGTATACACTTTACTCTCCTACAATCACCCTGTTATTATTAGTCTATGCAACATCTTCAACTGCATTGCCATATACCTTAAATGCAGACTGGGGTTTGCTTACTGACAGACCTTAATTCTTTCTTAGTCTGCACTATATCCTTTCTTCTACCCCTTACAACTTTGTAGTTACTCCGTAATCACTTTAATGACTGCATTAGTTTGTGTCTTGCAATCCTACTTCCTCGTGAGCATTTTTCAATTCTGATTGCATAAGAAAAACAAAGTTTCCCGGATTTAGGTAACTTGCATCTTTCCTCATGGTCGTGCACTACTCAGATCAATATTATTACATTTAGTAACGTCACTACTTAGTTCAAATCAGTGTTGCATCATTCAGTTCATCGATTCAACAAATTTCGTTAGCTAAGATCATGTTGGCTTATCCAGATCATCATTTTAAACCCCACAATGAAGTATTCTCTTGGCTTTATTCATCATAAGCCTCCATCATAAATTGGTATGAACAATTATGAACATTGTGTCCATTTTATGCACCATGGTGTTTAGCCTATTCGGTACATTACAATAGTATCAATTTTGTTTTCCACATTTAGTTTTATACACCAATCCTACCGAACTAATACATCAGGCATCTCTTGCCACAGTTTTGTATAAGTCAACTACCTTAGCTTCAGCTTATTGAAAACCAACTTACATCCTTTTCTTTTCTACCTACATATATGATTGTTGATGTTGTATAAAGGTATAGACCTATTGTACTCGCTAAATTTATGGCCTTGTTTTCTAGTGTTTTTTTTTTTCATTTTCCATGTATTAATGGTTCATGGATTTGATAGCTTTAATTTTTTGATCGGGTTTGTTATTTTATCCTTTTTTGAGACTATTGTCAACTCTCACACTTATTAAATTGAATACATATTTAAGTATTCTCCTCCAGATGAGTGAGAGAATTAGGGGTATGCCTATAGGCAACTATGTAATTTATTGTAAATTATATAACTTTGTAATCAATCTTGTTCATACAAAAGTTGTTCGTTTTCTTTTATATACTTTGTTACATTATGATATAAATAACTAAGTAACTATTTTAAAATATATTAATGAGAAAAACCTTAATAAATGTCACGTGATTGTAATTACAAATAGTTGCAATCGTGACCATTTAATCACTACATATAGTAACATTTTGTTTTAAATAGTCCTAGTCAAGATGTTTAGAGAAAGGATATCGATTCATCCATTGAGACCAGAGTATATAATGCTCCCTGAATATTTGCAGTGTATTACCCATGCCAACTTAGACACCAAAGGGTTACGTACTTGTAGTTATTAAATAACTATATAATGACTCGATCGACATTATCATGTTGGTTGATAACAACTGGGTCAAACAGGGAACCTCGGTGTGACGATGTTACATTGTTCTTTCGACTTGAGAATACCGCGAAACTTCTATATGGATACTCCACTTTGATTATAGTTAAATCATGGCATGGCGACCATCGAGCAACTATAGTTGGGTCTGAGTGGAAGCATAGGTAGTGAAATGCTATTCGCTAGAGAATGCATATCCTTGGTTGTATGAGGTTAGTATAACGATAACTATAGTAAACTCAAAGTCAAAATCTCTAAGCATGGTATAATGGTTAAAAGTAAATGTTACCATTGAACCATGGACTTTGTAAATGGACTGAACAGTTGAATGCAGATATTATTAGAGTTTTGAATATTGTTAGACTCAATATATCCTAAAGTAATATAATGTTGATGAAGAGAACATGCATATATTGCTATCACTTTATGATGTTGCTTAAGATGACCTAAAATATGATTTTACCAAAAAGATTTACAAGCGATGAATTCATCTAAATTGTCACACCACTAGCTTAGGTAACGTGTGAATATTAATATTTGAATTATTTAGTAATGATTGCTAACTGAATTCACACATTTGAGTCATGCCAACAATATCCGTTAATTCTCCAAAATAACACCTGATTTAATTAGTTTATACTATAAATTAACTAATATTTAGGAAAGATTACTTATTAATGTATTTAATGTTTGGATGTTTTTAGTAAAAGGAATAGCTCCTAGAAACTAGGTGATATTAGTAATTATTTAGATGTATATATAAACGCAATAAGTATATCTATGGATATACTATATCGATATATATTTAAACACCCTTTAAATATAAATAATTATTTAAACGAGCTTAACGATTTGTTGTTCCATGTATGACATGATATGGCCATCCATGGTAGGGTAGAGATGGTCTTAGATCTAATTCGGAACTTGCAAGAGAGATAGTAAAAGGTGGTATATTTCTTCTCCGTTTTCTTTATATAAGTACCAATCCAAGCCATCTCATTTCAAAATTAATGCTACTCTCCCCATGCTGCCACTTCAAGCCCCTTTCACCCCATCTTGGCTGAACCCCTTTTCTAAATCCACACATCAAAATGTAAAATGAAAGGTGGTCCATTTAATCATTGCAACTTCTAGTGGTGATTAAAGGAATCTAGGAGCATATTCATATATCAAGGTGTTTTTAAGGGAAAGATCTACTGAAGTATATTCTATTTTGTTCCATATATTCATATGAATAAGTTTTACCTTAGACACCGTTGCGTATGTTTGTACATATTTGACATATGATCGTTTATATTTAATCTAGAAATTATTTGTTACATTTTGAGATTGTTAAGGCTATGCTTTAGGTGCATTATTTAATTTATCATAAGTTATTAACTCTATATGAAAATCTCATTCGAAAAAAGGTGTTTATTGTTTATATATACTTGTTATATTGTGATATATTAATTTAAGTACATTTAATAAAAAAATCCTTAAATGATATATATGTGATAATAGTTGCAATGAGTTGTAATCATGATAAAATTATTACAATATTAATAATATACTATTTTAAATTATTTCTGGTTAAGATGTTTTAAGAAAGGATTAGTTGATACTAGAGCATGTAACGCTATCCAAATGTTGTGTAGTGTATTACTCATGGCTGTTGGGGGCACTAAGAGATTACATACTAATTGTTGTTGGATGACTATGAAATGACTTATACGAAAGTTTCCTATTAGTTAACAGTTGCAACTAAGTCAAACAAGAAACCTTGAGTGATGATATTACATAGTTCTCTTGACTTGAGAATATTGTTGAACTTTAATGTGGACACTCCATTTGATTATAGTTAAATCATGGCATAGGGACCATCGAGCGACTATAGTTGGGTATGAGTTGAAGCATTGGAAGTAGGCCTGGCAATGGGTACCCGAAAAATCCGATATCCGTCCGCGTCCGTATCCGAAAATATGAAATATATCCGTTATCCGAAAAACGGATACGGATATCCGATATCCGAAAAGCTTTCCGGATACGGATATGGTTATAGTGACATCCGTATCCGAAATATATCCGTCCGATTGTTTGACGTGAAAATCCATACATACATACAGATATACATACGCACACAGAAAAAATTTAATTAAACTACTAGGGAAATGGGCCTTGAGAACAAATAGGGTTTGGGCCACCACATTTCTCTCTGGACCTAATTACCTTTACCTAGCTATACACAATACAACACACGCAAACGCAAGTACGCAACGCATCCAGGCAAAACCCTAACATTTCACTGAAACAAAATTTCCAGCCGCCATCAGTCATCACTTCGTCTTCACGTGAATTGGAGATCGATCGAAGTATCGAACGTTGGTCTCTCGATTTGAAGCTCGTCCCTCGATTGTTTCGCTCTATCTCTCGGAGGTCGCGGCGCCTATCAAGTTTCGCTCTTTCTCTCGATTCGACTGAAAGCTTAGAAATTAACTCGGTATAATTTCTAAACTTAATTAGGTGATTTTTGAAAACTGATTTGCAGTTAGTTATTTTATCCATTTGATGACAACTTTTCTGATTTGCAGTTAATTGTTTTATCCAGTTGTTTTATCCATTTGATGAAAACTGATTTGAAAACTAAATTTATATTACACAATTTATTCTGATTTGATGACAACTTTTTTGATTTGCAGTTAGCGAATTATAATCAGTAGTTTTTTGTTAGCTTCAATTTTTTCTTCTGTAAACTCAGATACACACTTTGTTAGCTTCAATTTTTTCTTCTGTAAACACGTGTGATATATTTACGGTGGTTAGTGGAAGTTTGCTAGATGTAAAGATAAAACATTACATTTTGTACAACAAATGCCCTGCCCTCTAGCTAGATGGATGTTAGTATCTAAAACAGAGGCATTGTTAAAGAAATTATGTCATATAAAAAACAAATGTTGTCAATTTCTCAGTATAAAACAGTGGCATTGTAAGGTGTCAATTTCTCAGTATAAAACAGTGGCATTGTAAAGGTGTCAATTTCTCAGTATAAAACAAATGTTGTCAATTTCTCAGTATAAAACAGTTGCATTTTATTTATCAAATTGAACATTTCTTACAGGAGAAAGCAAGCTGGTGTGTATACATCCTACATATTTGGACCTGCTGGAAAGCGTATAAAGGTATGCAGTTTCTATGTTATATGCAGTTTCTACATTTCCATTAACTAATATTGAATGTGTTCAAGTACAAATTTGATGGTCTATACATGTACGCAGTTAATTGAGCTGTTTTTACGTTGAATGCAAAAATAATTTTTTGTACTGTTTTTTTATGTTGTAGATTGCAAAAATGTCAAATTCCTCATCAAGTTGCAGTAGTAAGTCCATTCAGTGTTCATCAATGAATATTGCTAACGTCAATGATAATATGTCTACTGCGCAAGAAAGTCAAAATCCAGAAAATAATTTGCCAATAATTCAAGATGTTTCAACAAATTCGGATAAAAATAAACCTGTAATGAAATCCTTAAAATCCAAAGTATGGAAAGATTTTGATAGAAAAATAGTAATGGAAGATGGTATTAACCGTATTAAGGCAACATGCAAACATTGTACTAGGGTATTTAATGGAGCCGCCTCTATGGGAACAACTCATTTAAAAAATCATATAAAATCTTGTCCGAAAAATGCTGATAGTAAGAGGCTAGTAGGACAGCGAATACTGACTACTAAAAATTCTCCCAATAAGCCTTTCAAATTATCAAGTTGGAAATTTGATCAAAATCGAACCCGAATGTGCTTTGCTCGTATGGTTGCTAAGCATGATTACCCATTTAATATGACCGAGCATATTTATTTTCAAGAATATGTTAGAAGCATTAATCCAACGGTCAAAATATTTTCTAGAAATACAATTAAATGTGAACTTTTTGT
The DNA here is from genome assembly GCA_030765085.1 of Allium cepa. NCBI lineage: Eukaryota > Viridiplantae > Streptophyta > Magnoliopsida > Asparagales > Amaryllidaceae > Allium > Allium cepa. Next base: position 574,147,464 of record CM060931.1, read on the forward strand.
TGATATGAGAACAAAAGTACAAGATACGTTGGATTGTTTATCAGCTCGTGTTAGTCTTACTACGGATTTGTGGACATCAGAACATCATAATATAGGATATTGTTGCATAACATGTCATTATATTGACGATGATTGGAAATTACGAAGAAAAAAATCATTGCTTATCACGAGTTGCCTCCTCCACACACCGGATTGGCACTTAGTGCTGCTATGAAGGAAAAAGTGTTGCATTGGAATATTGATAAAAAATTATTTGCACTTACAGTTGATAATGCTTCGAATAACGATGTTCTGATAAGAGATTTTAAAGAATGGCTAGTTGGTAAATGTGTTTTGCCTTTAGATGGTGTATTATTTCATATGCGTTGTTGCACACACATATTAAATTTGATTGTACAAGACGGTTTAAAAATTGTGCATGGGCTTATTGATAAAATAAGAGATAGTGTCAATTTTACGAAATCATCACAAAGTAGAAAACAAAGTTGGGAAAATGCATTAGCACAGATTAGATTAAGTGGAAAAGGAGTTTGTTATGATGTTCCAACACGATGGAACTCGACGTATCTTATGCTTGAAAGTGCACTTCAACTACGTCCTGCATTTGAGCGATTGGTTGATTTGACATATGATTATAAATCATTGCCATCAAGTGAAGAATGGGAGATTGGGAAAGAAATTAGCGAATGTTTGAGAGTTTTCTATGATATTACCCTTAAATTTTCCGGTGTCAAGTATCCAACGGCTAATCTATATTTCAAAAGTGTATGTGATATTTATGAAAACATTATAAGTTGGGAATTAAATAAACATGAGTATATTCAATCAATGGCACAAAAGATGAGAATTAAATTTGACAAATATTGGAGCACTTGTAATCTAATGATGAGCCTTGGTATGGTTTTTGATCCCCGTTATAGGATGACTTACATCGAGTTTTTCTTTGGCTTAATCTATGGAGAAAATTCACATATTCATGTTGAAAAAATAAGTGCATCTTTAAAGGCTCTGTTTTCGTTATATGAAAAGGAAAGTACTTCATCCATGAATGCATCTACCAATTCTTCTTGTAATATTGTGGATTTATCTACTAATCTTCCTAAAAAGAGAACAAAAATTGATTTAAAATGGAGAAACTATGTTGAGCAGAAAGTTGGAAGTTCACTAGTTTTAAAGACGGAACTTGATAAGTATTTGGAAGATGAATTGTTGCCAATGGGTGAGGATGAAGATAACTTTGATATTTTGATGTGGTGGAAAACTAATAGCCCCACTTTTCCCATTCTTGGAAAGATTGCTCGCGACATCTTAGCAGTTCCTGTATCGACTGTAGCATCCGAATCGGCTTTTAGTAGCGGTGGAAGGTTGGTTACCGAGAATAGATCTTCATTGTCTTCAGATATAGTAGAAGCATTAATGTGTATAAAAGATTGGTTACCATTTGATATTGGTTAGTTTTTTAATTTGGTTAAATGCAATAATTATTTCATATAATTATTCAGTTCTTCTTTTTATAGGAAATACCGTTGAGCTTGTGGACGATGCATCAGTTACACTGTAGCCTATATGTACTCTTCACACCTGGTATGATTTTATTTAACTGTTTTAAGTGCATACTGCATACCCTTCATATAAACTCCTTTCTTTGTCATATAACCTTCATATAAGTGCATACTGCATACCCTTCATATAAGCAAGCATATTACCTCAACCATTCACAAACACCTGTCACATATAAGCAAGCATATCACCTCAACCATTCACATACCCTTCATATAAGCAAGCATATAAGTGCATACTGCATACCCTTCATATAAGCAAGCATACTGCATACTGCATACACACTGTCACACAATACCCCTGCCACTCCATCATATTACCTCAACCATTCACAAACACCTCTGTTTGATAATATGGTTCATGCATTGCTGCTCCAAGCTTGAAGCAGCAAGCAAGCTTTTTCATGCGTGCTGCTCCAAGCTTGGAGCAGCAAGCTTGAAAAATGTTTGCTCCAAGCTTGGAGCAGCAGCAAGCATGAAATGCTTGCTGCTCCAAGCTTGGAGTAGCAAGCTTGAAAAATGCTTGCTCCAAGCTTGGAGCAGCAGCAAGCTTGAAATGCTTGCTACTCCAAGCTTGGAGCAGCAAGCATTTCATGCTTGCTGCTGCTCCAAGCTTGGAGCAGCAGCAAGCATGAAATGCTTGCTGCTCCAAGCTTGGAGCAGCAAGCATGAAAAAGCTTTTCCAAGCTTTTTGCAGCAAGTGTGTTTGGTTAAGTAATTTTGCAAGTTAAAGTCGTTTGGAATTTTGAATGCATTGTTATGAATTATGATGATGTAACTGATAGTCTATTACAATTTGCAGGGTTAAATTTTTGAAGCATCGACTAGCCGTTGCTCCATGAAAAAATGAAAAAAAATGAAATGTATTAAATTATATGTGTGCTATTCAGATGATTTTTGGTATTTGCAACAATTTATGACATGTATGATGTATTTGCTTTTATAATTTATGTTGTTTTAGGTTATGACATGTATGACGTATTTGCTTTTATGACATGTATTATTTGCTTTTATGATGTATTTGCCGCAATTTATGTATCTGCTTTTATGATGAATTTGCTACTATATTTGCTGCAATTTATGTATTTGCTTTTATGATGAATTTGCTACAATTATATGTTGTGTTTGCTACAATTTATGCATTTTCGGATATGCATTTTGAAATTCGGATACGGATATTTTCGGATATTCGAAAATATCCGTATTCGCTGAGCCGGATACGGATATTTTCGAATATCCGAAAATATCCACGGATACGGATACAGATATTCTTTAACTGGTATCCGCGAATATCGGATACGGATTCGGATACGGATTTTTATTTTCGGATACGGATTCAGATACATCACTATCCGTATTCGATTGTATCCGTTGACAGGCCTAATTGGAAGGGAAACACTATCCAATAGGGAATTTGTTTCCTTCGAGTATCACAATCAATTATAGTCAACTCTAAGTCAAAATCTCTAACCAGAGTAATATGATTAGTAATGAATGTTATTATTAAACTAAAGACTTTGTTTATGGACTAAATAACTTGAATGTTGATGATTTTGAAATTTTGACCAATACCAAATTCCATAAATCCTACACTGATATAGTGCTGACAAAGAGATTTGTGTAAATAATCGTTGCTATAATGCATCACTTAAATTTGTAAATTTGGATTTTACTAATGGTATTTGTAAGCAATGAATTAAGTTAATCTGTCACATCGCTAGCTAAGGTGACATGTTATCATTAATATTTGAATTATTCGAATATCAACCGCTGGCTGAATTCACACCTATGAGTCGCACAACTGAATATATTCAGTCTTTGAAACATTCCTTGATTTAGCTGATTTATATTGGTTATAAATTTATTAAATTAATTAATATTTGTGAAATATTAATTATTATTACGTTTTATTTTATGGGAGTGTGTTTGGTAAATTTTTATTGCTTTAGATTTATTTCGGGTGCAATTAGTAATTCATTATGTGTGCATATGAAAGTTATACGTATGCATGTCAATATACGAAATTGAAAAGAATTTATATTAGATTTAAATGAAATAATTTACTAATGGGTTTGGAAGGAATTTAGTCTATTTAGGGCACTAGATATGGCCAGCCAAATACGGAGGAGAGAAAGTTGCTAAATACTTATGTTAGCTCTTCCTATAAAAGGGAACCTAAAGCCACTTGTTTTTAGTTTCATTTTTTCCTCCAACTCTTCGTCCTTTGGCCACAGGCACCATACTTTCCCCTTCCTATTTTTTTCTTCATTTACATCCCATCAATTAAATGTGGATCTGGTGTTGGCACGCTTCTTTTCTACAGTACTAGGTGCAGATTTTAAAAATCAAGGAGATAATTTAGTGCAGCGTGTGTTTCTACGGCTTTATCTCATAAGATATGATTCTTTTAATTAATTTAATTATACATATGATCATAGTATATCGTATCTATTATATATCACCTTTTTATATATTTGATTTCATTTGAATCTATGTCAATTTAATATATAGTATTTAATATAAGTGAATCATAATAAAATTGTAATATGAAATTTAAACTTTTTGTAAAATGTATATGTAAATTGTTTTCGCAAAAGAAAATTAGAAAATCAATTTAAATTAGTTATTAAATAAATAAATATAGTATTGTTTTATTTAATTTTAAAACCATTATTAGTAATTAAGTGTTTTATATTTAAATTAATAACAAGTTGAATATTACATATACAATAATTGTTCATAAACATGCTTTTGAAAAAAAAAAAATTACGACCGTAATTTTTTTATTATAAATATTAACTATATTATATATATATATATATATACACACACATACACATACATACATACACACACAAACATACATAATATATATATGTGTGTGTGTGTGTGTGTTTATGTAGATATGTTATTTTAAACAAATCATTTCTTCTAGTTTTATAAAATATAAAAAACTCTCGACCATGTTAATTTATTATGAATATTATATATATTTTCAATTATTTAAATATGTAATTTAAAAAAAAAAATCTTACATTTTTAATTTTGTTTATTTCCAAAATGTACATATACATTAAAAAATATTTTAGATTTATCTAAATATAATTTAAATTAACATAAAAACAAATTATGACAATTTTGAATTTTAAATTTCAGACCTTACTTTGAATTTGAATCTTGTTTATTAAGTTAAAGTAGATATTTTAAATTTGAAACTAGGAACTTAGTTAAATTTTATATTATATCAGTTTTATTAAAAGTTTCAAAAATTTATATACACATACACATATACATATATACTCCATTTCAAAGAAATACATATATACATATATTATTATAAGCTAATTTTATTCAACTAATTTATATATAAGTTCATGCCAAGTATAAACATGGTAGATGTAAATTCCAACGTCTACCTATGTATAAACTTAATCATGTACACCCTATGTTATATTGCACGTGTACATTATTAACACTAGTATGGGCCCGTGCTCCGCACACGGGCTATTTGGGTTGTTGTATACATTGTTGTTTGAGCGCAAATATGTAAACGAAAAGCAATATCATTTTTGGAATTTCAAAAAGACACCGAGTAAATTAGTTCAACGAATTTTCTTTATTAGTAGTAGAGATATGAGTATGTATTGATTTACTCATTAATTTTGTAACATATTTCAATTAAATTCATTTATTAATTTTTTTAGCAAAGCTAGCCGGCTTTATAGTAGGTCGTGCCACTGTATAAATAATTGAAAAACAGGTGCTCTGCACATGCGCAGAACAACTAAAGGGCAGAAAGGCCCAAAAGACGAATAAAAGGCACATGAGCTAGACAAAGGTGCCTAAACTACTATAACAACCCGACTAAGCTTCCTTAAAAGAGGAAGAAAACCACGGCCAACATCGGACGATGGACCAATAACATGTGAAAAACCTGAAAAGAGAGCAGCCAAACGAGGATCATAACCTTCTGAGTCAGGAGAGTAAAATCCTATCCCCAGTGACATCATAAAACTTACTTTTGTTCTCTTCCCCAATCTCACCAACCGTAGTGAGACACAAACCATCTCTGTCAATATGATAGATAAGAAAACGACTATCACCCCCGATATCACTTGCATAAAATGTGTCATTCTTAGGCGAATATCTCATATCAGAAGGAGAGTGAACCCAAGCACGTTCATCAGGATTCCAGGATATTGAATCAGACGCGGAAGCATAAGAACCCACATCCTAGGCCGATGGAGGAAAACTAACAGATGGAGCTACACAAACTGGAGCAACAATAGGAGGATCAACAATGGGAGCTTCCAGTGCATCAACTAAGGGAACTACAGGAGCAACCGTTGGAACCCACTTTTGGACAGAAGGACGAGGAAGAGGAATCCGGTCAGATAGGGGAACAATGCAACAACTGACGATCCTGAACATGCATCCAGAAGATGCCCAAAGGTCCGACGGGACGAGCATATCTCATATTTTCAATTGTAGCAAACTCTGACCTCAGTGAACTGGCTCTCATCTAGTCTGACCTTTAAAGCCGAAGGTAAAGGTTTGTCAGGAGTGATCTCGATCAGAGCTTTGTCATATACTAATTTCTTTCTAGCCATAGTGTTTGCGTCATAACATATCACCTTACTAACTAGACCAGCCAGCCAGTCAATCCCTATAAGAGGCTTAAGAATAGATGGAATGTGAGAAAAGTGGGCCCATATAGAAATAGATAAAACTTGGTCTTTCTCTCAATCCACAGATGGGCTCCATGTAGTGATAATGAATGGTTTCCCATCTATAATAATTGGGTCGGCCTCCAAGATGCGTTGTCTTTCATCTCTACGCGAGAATTCAAAATAGAACATTTCATTATCAAATTGAACATTCAAAACCCCTAGGCTTTCAATCCTGGTTGCACCTCGCCTCAACTAAACGATAGGGAGAATTGAAATCAAGAAAGAAATCCATCAAGTGCTCTTTCCAATAATCCACACCGGCCTCAATCACTTCCTTCGGTGGGATCATCACACCCTCAATCTCAACTAAATTGAAGCGGCAAGGAAAATGCTTACCGACATTGTGAGGCAGCTTGGAAAATAATGATGTCCACTTAGGAGCAGGCCGAGGCATAAGAGGATCCAAAGATCAGCTTGTGTAGCAGCAGACATAGGAGTGTTGTATTTGACATTTCGACAAGCACCCGATGTGCAACCTTTTGATAACCCATTTTCAGCATTGTTGAACACTACAGCATCACCCGAAGTCACACAGTCATCATTTACCATACTTCCAACAGCGGCAAGATCATGATCAATCTGCCCTATCTTGGCTTCACCCATTACAGAACCAAAATTCAACCCAACAGAAGTTTGAGTCCAAGATTTATTACCTTCATTTGATAATAACAGTGTTAACATATTCGAACCAAGATTACTGACAGTCATTTCAAGACCGGCACTAAGCGGGGAGCATAATTCGTTAAAATTTTGAAACTGGGTTGTCACAAGCAGCCATCGCGTTTGAGTCATGAACAGAAAACTGGGCGATGCAAGCAATGGTCGCAGTAGGATCCATGGAAACTCCAAACGCTCCAATCGAGAGAGCAGATCCACCTGCCAGATCAACAAACATAGACCGGGCATGCTTCTGCATCGGCATTGGAAAGAGTCGACGTAGATAAGAGCGGATGCAAAATATAAAGATCAGATGCCGGAGAAAAAGCAGATAAAAAAATCGCCAGAGGAAAACAATCGCCAATCGCCATTTTGATTTTTAAATAGAGGTCTTAAAATGATAAATGAGTGTTATGAAATTCATTTATTAATTTAATTAGAGAATTGAATAAAGTTGGATTTTATTAAAGTTGGATTTTATTTAGATTAATTTGATTGGATCTACTATAAACTTTTAGACTTCATAGGCCCGAAATGATCCAAAAATATAATTTTTTTCAAATCTACATATTTCTCCCGTTGTACACCATTCTGGTTACATAGGATTTAACATAAAGCCAAATTGAAATTTATTAATCTATATATTTGTATCATTATATTCATTTCAGTCATAATATACATTTTGTTTGAATACAATTTATAAAATATTAAATTATTTATATGTATGTATATTATATATATCGACATTAATTGTTTTATATACATGTTTTCAGTAAATTAATGTGTATGTGTGTATTTATTTATGTTTATGTATAATAAAAAAAAATTCTCTCGGCCTTATTATTAAGATAAATTATTTATTGGCCAAGAATTATATATATTATATTTATTTATCTTGTAATGCATATAGTATTTATTTGTATTAATTTAGATATATAATATTATTATTTTATTCATGTCAAGGACCTCTAACTCTTATTATTAAAAAAAATATAACATTTTATTTATCATTTAATATGAATATAATTATTTGAAATTTATTTTTGGCTTAGAGTTAATTTATAAATATTAAGATTTAAAATTTTGAATTTTAAAATATATATGTATGTATATATGTGTGTGTTTGTACATGTATGTATTTATGTATGTATATGTCTACATATATGTATATATTGAAATATCCAAACCTATTCAAAATAGTAGATATTTTTGACCAAGATACTTGTTTCAGAATTAAAATACTTTACTAAGTCAATTAAATTAATTCAAATTTAGATTTATGAATAAATTTTCGTAATATATATAAAAACTTAATTATATTTATATTAATAAATAAATATGTCTAAACTATATATATAATATTATTATTATGTGCATACAAACCATGTACAAATATTATAATATATTTAAATATGTGTATATAGTTAGGTATTTATATTGCCTGGATTTTTATATGAAATTTACGATATATATCTATGTGCGTGCAAGCGCGCACTTGTGTCTGCAAATATAATATATATAAATTCTAATATTTAGAGTGTGTGTATGTGCAAGTATAATATGTAAATCCCAATATCTATATGTATAGATATAATTATACACATGCTTATATTTATTATAAAGCTGTGTTAGTTACACGAATATATGTGATATATTCTAAATAAACATTAACTAAATAAATAAATGCCAACATTTTGAAATGAAATAAGATTTTATATCATATATAAATCTAATCCATTGATAGCTTATAGGTTACATATGCCTATCAAAATTTAAATAGGGAATTTTAATTTTAATTTTACCCATTTCACCCACTGCTAAATAGGACGGTTCCAATAATGTTCTATATCCCATATATTCTATGCAATCTAAGTAGTCAACATGTAAGGCCAACTAAAGAACCTATCTTTCTAATGGATGTCTAAAATATAAGTGTTTAAAATTTGAGTTAAATAAAATGTATTCGGTATTCTCCCCTTCCTGCCTCTTGGCATGGCCTAATGGTCAAATAAATAAATAATTAATTAATACTTAATATATATATATATATATATATATATATATATATATATCTTGGTGTGTATATATAAGTATGATGATTACAGTTAAATGTCTGTCTTAAAACTGGTAATAAATTATATAAAAAATTTGAAATTTATTTAAAAATTAATTTTTTAGTTAAATGAATAATTTATTAAATATTAATTATAATATTTATATATGTAACCATAATGGTTATAGTTAATTATTAATCTCAAATAGTTTCAAATGATTAATATAAAGTTTCTGGAATTTTAAATAAAATTTAGTTAAAATATTTAATTTAATTAAGAATTGAAATTAATTATTATTATTTAACTAATAAGATACATATAAATATTATATAAGTTAATTAAATTATAATAGTTATAAATAAATTAAAGTTATATAAGTATGTATTTATAAATATTATATAAGTGAAACTATAAGAAACCCAAACGGATTTTTGATATGAATACATAAGTATGGTATTTATATCATGATTATAGATGTATCCGACACTTGAATCATGTGGGTATTTCATAAGAAATACATCATTCCTTAAAATGTTATAACTCAAAATGTATTAAAGATTATAAACATTTATATAGTTTCCCTCTATCATTTATATGTTGATAGATTGCTTGCATATACACTAATTTCTAACCAAACTCATGCTAGAGCTATTATGTGCAGTGTTATTGATGTATTTCTTAGACGAGGTAAAAGCATGCTTGCGCTTGCTGAGCAAACTCAAGGTACATGCATTATACTTCGGCTGTCAAGAAATGGTAGGTAAAAATGAATAATCTTTCTTGACTTGTTGAGAGAACTCAAGGTCAAGATTGAGACTAGAGAAAAACCATAGTTAGGAGTTATTATGACATAACCAATAAAGAGTTATCCATTGTTTACGAGGCAATGATTTGTTGAGCAAATTCGAGGTCAAAATCCCAAGGCAAGTGAGTCCAAACATTTAGTAGAGAAATTGAAAGGTATATATAGTTCTCTTAGGGTTTTGAGTAATATAAAAGTCTTATGGGATACTTATTAGAAAAATGAAACATATACATTTAACCTTTCTAATATAAATGTGCTATATAAAACTACACTAATCTACTTAAAATAAATTTGCAGAAAAATGACCAACATAATTTTTTTCCTAAAAACTATAAGCTTGCTATATCTAGTTACATTTATTGGTTTCGAGCAATAAAAATAGCTTTCACTATGGCCAATTAATGAATTCCATTTCTAAACGTTAAAACCCAAAAAAAAACTACGAAAGGTGCGGATTTCAAAACAGTAAAAGCATATAACATTGGGTAGCTGATCGTGACATAGCTTAAGCTTATATGGTTTCTACATTAGACAAGCCATTGCAAAGACAACATGGAAACATGTCTGTCCACAAAATCTTTGATAACCTCAAAGCTTTGCTTGGGGAGCAATCTCATTCAGCAAGGTAGGAGATTTCTATGAAATTTTTCAATATGAAGATGAGCAAGGGTAGTTATGTTGAGGACTATGTCATAATGATGAAAGGCTACGCTGATAAACATCATAAGCTCAGCGATAAGATTGTCGAAGAAATGCAAGTAGATTTGATCCTTGGCTCATTGACTCCATAGTTTAAGTCATCCATATTGAATTTCAATATGGAGCAAATGAATCTGAACATTGTTGAGATACTTAATATGTTGAGGTCGGCTAAAGGTTCATTTAAGGATCAAGGTACAATGTTCACTGATAAAGAAAAGCCACCATCCTTGAAAGATTCAAAGAAAAGAAAATGAGGTGTTAATAAGGGTAATAAGGGCGCCTCTAATGATAATGGTGAATGTCATCATTGTCTTAAGAAGGGGCACTAGAAAAGGAATTACCTAGACTATCTAAAGACCATAAGAAAGAAGAAAGAATCAGAATCCTTAGCTCATAAAGGTATGTTTATGATTCAAAATTGTTTTGCAGCTATTAAAAACTCTTGGGTTTTAGATACTGTATCTGAAACTCATATTTGTAATCCTTTATAGGAATTTAGGAGTAAACGACCCATGGAAAAATAAGAAATGAGTCTTTAAGTTATCGATGGATCTATTACAGATGCCACTATAGTCGGAGGTTTTCATTTATGTTTGCCTAGTGGATTTGTCATTTTTTGAATAATAGCTATTATGTACAAAACTTTATTGCAGTGAAATATCTATGCCTAAATTGGATATGATTTCTATTGTAATAATAATGTTATGAACATATTGGTTAGTGTGGTTTTTTGGATGTTGGCATTTACGAACTTAACTTTAGATATATATTTACTGTCAACAATTCTTCTGTTGTTAGTGTTAAAGATAATTACTTATGGCACTATATGCTAGGTCATATTAGTGACAAAAGACTACACAAACTGAATACTGAAGGCTTTCTTCAGTCATTTGATTATGAATCATTTGATACTTGTGAGTCATATCTCAAGGGAAAATGGCTAAGAAGCCCTTTAAGGGGAGCAATGGAAGAGTCAATGAACTCATGGGTCTTACACATACTAACGTATGTGGCCTAGTGCATTTAGTGACTAAGGATAATTCCACATATTTTGTAAATTTTACCGATGATTTCACCATATTACGTTGATATATTTGATAAATTTAAAGAGTATAAGAATGAAGTTGAAAATCAGACAAACCATAAAATTAAAATACTTTGATCCAATCAAGGAGGTGATATGTTGACCAAGAACTCGAACAACACTTCAAAGAAAATGGGATTGTCTCTTAGATTACTCCACCTTAGACTCCACAACACAATGGTGTTTTAGTGAGAAGAAATCAATCGTATTAGATCTTATTTGATCTTTGATGAGTGAGGATGAGTTACCTTGATCCTACGAGGGATATAGGTTAGAATATGCAACGCATATGCTGAATTTGACACCATCCAAATCTACGCCCAATAAACCATATGAGATGTGGTATGGGAAGAAACCCCACCTCAAGTATTTGACGGTGTGGGTTGTTCTGCCTAAGTTAAGAATGTTGGCCCTAATAAGTTTGAGGCAAGATTAGCGTTGTTTAAGTTTACGGGATATCCCAAAGATTCTGTGAGATATATTTTCTACAATACAGTGGAATGAAAAATTATTGTTTACCAATACACAATCATTTTAGAAAAGGAATTTTTGTCAAAGGAAATTAATAGCAAAGTTTTCGACTTGGATGAGATCCGAGAAATTGACATAGAGACTGAGCATGTGGAAGAATCAAATTCACCAACATCTGATAACATGCGACCTATTAGGATGTTTAATAGGGAATCTTATGCAGTAGAGATATGTCATGGTTTTCTCATGGATGGTAATAAATGGGACCGTACCATAGAAGATAACACTCCCCTCACAGTCTAATAAGCTCTACGAAGTAAAGACTCTGCACTTTCGCTTAAAGCTATAAAATCCAAGATGGATTCCATGTACATAAACAAAGTTCAAACTTTGGATGATGTACCCAATGGGGTAAAACTCATTGGCTGCAAATGGATCTTTAGAAAGAAACTAAATGCGGATGAAAAGGTAGAGACCTATAAAGCATGGCTACTCATAAAAAATTTCTGTCAAATTCAAGGTGTTGACTATAATGAAACGTTTCCACCCATAACCCAGCTAAAGTCTATTCGGATATTACTTGCTATTTCTACATTCCATGGCTACAAAATATGGCTAATGGACTTGAAAATGATTTTTTTAAAATGATAATTTAGAAAGAGATGGGTTACATGTTGCAGCTTAAGGGTTTTGAGGTCAAAAGGAGCAAAGGAAAGGCTTTTATGCTGTTAAGATCAATATATGGTCCTACACAAGTTCAAAGAGTTAGAATAACCGTTTTAATAAAGTGATCAAATAGTGTTTATCATTCTATATGTCGACTATTTACTCCTGATCGGTAATGATGTGTCGTTGTTGTGATCAGTGAAAGCTTGGTTATCTAAGAACTTCTCATGAAGTATTTTGAAGAAGCAACCTATATACTTGGTATTCGGACCTATAGAGATATATCATAAAGGTCGTTAGGATTATCCCAATCCTTGTACATATACGCCATACTAAAAAGTTTAGTATGGATAATTTCAAACACGGAAATGTTCCAATGCAATTGGTAATCATCTTTTTGAAGATGGATGCTCCTTATTTTGATGAGGAGAAAGGACATACAAAGTGGACGTCGTTTTCATCTGCAATCAGATCCATTACGTATGTCATGCTATGTATGATATGGATATAACTTATGTATTATGATGCTTAAGTATACACCGGTCAAATCTCGAAGAAAAATATTGGATGGCTGTAAAATGTATTCCTAAGTACTTATAAAATACTAAAGACTTATTCGTAATCTATGGGAATAAAGTCTTTTTTATGAAGAGGTATATAGGCTCGAGTTTTCAAAATGATATCGATGATAGGATATTGGTGTTCGGTTATGTATTTACGTTATGTGGTGGAACGATAAGTTGGAAAAGTTGCAAGAAAAAATTAATAGCCGATTCAATAATGGAGACTGAGTACATCATTCTAAAGAAGTAGTTAAAGAAGCTGTCTAGATAAAAGCCAGAGATGATTCCAATTGTCGAGAATCTGATGACATAGGTTTTTGATAATAATGTCATGATGCAGATCGTGGAAGGACCAAGTGCTCATAAGAAATCAAGGCAGGCAATCTAAAAGTTCCACCTGATAAGATAGTTTGTCAATGATGGAGAAGTGACGATTACCAGAGTAGATAGTAATAACAATATATCAAATCCATTCATAAAGGGGATGGCTCGATCAAATCTCAATAAATAGATTGAAGGAATGGGATTGAGAATCTATAATTGGCCTCAAATGCGAGTATGAGATTGAGAGAGCTAGGGTATGCAATATGGGAAATTATAAAATTTATTGTAAATTATCAAACTCTATAGTCAATCTTGTTCGTAATGAAAAGTGTTTGTTTTCTTTTACGACAGGCTCACTTTAGGCGAAACACATACATCTTACGCTTACATACCTCATAAGAAAACTTAGCAACAGCATACATAAAATGAAGAAACTAATTGATACCACAAGCACAAATAATAAAGTGCTTGATCACAAATGATACAAGAGATTAGTTCACATGATAGGAAACATCCACATGAAAGAATCGATGCCAAGAGGAGAAACTCACCAATCCCCTAAGACTTGATACAACATGACAACATTACTGAAAGAGTCTACACAAGTTGCAACAACAATCATCATACAAGCTTTAAGCAATATGGAATGAAATAAAGCTTCAGTAAGTGATCACTTTCAAACAAGTGGCATGGATACAAGCAAAAAAACAACTTTCAAACATATAACTAACAGAGCTATGAAGCTCGAAACCAAATCATATTAAGGCAAGGATTGGCAGACAAGTATTCTCGACAGCTTACGAAGGCCGACAGTACATGCAACTCATGGTTATCCATTCCCAATGGATGTTGGGAGCAAGGAGTAAGCGAAGCCTGGAAAGGAAGAAGGATAATGGAGAGAAGATACCTAAAGGTTTTATGACAATGGGTCAGCGACCACCACAATCAAACAACAAGAACAGTAACACAAAATTGAGAGTGCCCAGCATCTATTTGGAATCCGGCAGATGCAAGGTTCAGAGGTTATATAAAGCTTTTAGAAGTGGTTAAATTGTAAATGAAAAATATAGATCTAAGATGGGAGAGATGAAATAAAAAGGAAAAAAGGAAGGAAATTGTTTGGAAAGAGGCAGGTGAGAAGAAAACGATGAAAAGACGATGTTAATAGAAGAAAGGGAGAGAAAACTAAATCCCACTTTTACATTTTTTACCATGATGATTATTATAAAAGCCTGCAAAATGTTACGAGGAATTGATCAACATATAAAATAGCATATATTTTTTAATATTTATAGTCAAGATTGTTTGAGAAAGGATATCGGTTCATCCATCAAGGCCAATGTACTCTCCAATGTAGGGCAGTGTATTATTCATGACTGCGTAGGCACTAAAGGATTACATACTTATAATTATTAGATACCCAAAGAATAACCGACAAGGATTTTCCTGTTCATTGATAAAAATAAGATCAAATAGGAAATCTCAATGTGACGATGTTAGATAATTCTTTCTGCTTTAGAACAAGAGAGTTAGGGGTATGTATCAGGAGCAATTAGTAATTTTGTATGTATCTGACCTTATAACCAACGTTATTCATAATAAAGTTATTTAATTTCTATCACATACTTTGTTATATGGTGATATGATAAATTAAATAACTTAACTTAAAATGCATTAAAATAGAAAATCCTTAAATGAAATGTTTTGTGATAATAATTACGAGGAGTTGTACTTATGAGAAAATTATCACAATGGAAAATAAATATTATTTTATATATTGTTGGTCAAGAGGTTTTGAGAAAGGATATCAATACATCCGTTGAGACCAAAGTACTTATCTCTCTTCAAATATTGGACAGTGTATTATTTATAGTTGCAGCGGGAAACAAGGGGTTACACATTCATAGTCATTGGATAATTATGGAATGATTCACTCAAGAATTTTCTGTTGGTTAATTATAATTGAGCTCAAATAGAAGATCTTGAAGTGATGATGTTACACGGCTCCATCGACTTGAGAATACTACGAAACTTTAGTGTGGATACCCCACTTTGATTATAGTTAAATCGTGGCATGGTGATCCATCGAGCGACTATAGTTGGGTCTGAATTGAAGCATTGGAAGTGAAACAATATTCAACATATAATTTGTCTCCTCGTTTAAAAGAGGTTAGTATTACGGTCGACTTGTAATCAACTCAAAGTCAAAGTCTCGGGCTAAAGCGACAAGGTTAATAATAAATGCTATTACTGAACCAAGTCTATTTTATGGACTAACCTAGATTAATGTGGACGATATTGAAATTTTGAATAAAACCAAATTCCATAAGTCCTAAAGTGATATAATTTCGATGAAGAGAATTGATGCAAATAATTGTTATTAAAAGTTACCACTTAAAACTATAAAATTAGGCTTTATCAAAATAGATGTACAAGTGATAAATTCGGCCAAACTATTTTACCACCAGCTAAGGTTATGTGTGAACATTAATATTCAAATTGTTTGATATTATTCGCTAACTAAATTTACACATTGCACACCCTCGTTAATATATTCTCCAAAATACCACATGATTCAATTAATTTAAAAATTATTATAAACTAATATATATATATATATATATATATATATATATGAAATATTATTTATTTATTTGATGTATTTGGTGTCATTAACTTTTTTGGGAGCCAGTAGTAATTAATTGGGTGCCTATATAAAGTTATATACGTACTAATCAATATATGATATCGATACACGTTTGAATTTGATTTACAATTAATCAATTCCTTAATGTTTTGAAACATGTGAAGGGTACATCTAGCCTTTTCATAGCAAGCTATGAAATGAGAAAAAAGGACTTGAAAATTCAAAGGCTAGATCTGTAATATGAAAGAAAGCGATCCAGGTATTAAAGAAGTTAATTAATATTTGATTCCCTCTAACCATAGGGACTCCTCATTTCCTCTCTTAATAACACACACACACACTCTCAGTATAACCCTAGCCTCCATTTTTCTTTTGCTTCATATTTGGCCGAAATTTCAAAACAAAATAAGGTATCCAATTGTTTTAGACAAATAAAAGGAGGTTCTCCTACACTTGTAAAGCTTGGAGCTGGGCTTTCAGATCTAGGAGCAACTCTTTTAATCAAGGTGCATTCAAAGGCAACTTCTGTAAGGTATAACCTATTTTATTTTATATATTTCATCATGATGTTGTAGATCTAACTATTTAATTGTTTTAACGAATTTATATACACATTTGTCATCTAACTTTAGTTTATACATATGGAGATCGGAAATTTTTGAGTTTATTGTCTTGGATTGGATTTAAAATTAATAATGGTGATTTTGATTGTTGATTTCTATTTTTGTTGATGTTTCTTTAGATCTACATCTAATAGCTAAATTGTTATTTATATTTATACATTTATTTAATTAAATATCAATGTTAATTTCCATTGATTCATGATTAGTTTCAACTTTAAAACACATATGCATATATTTATATACATATATAGGTAAATATTAAAATTAATTTGAATCATCTTTAGAACAAATTATTTAAAAAAAATTACACACACACGCATATACATATATATGTATGTTTGTATGTAGATGTGTGTGTGTGTGTGTGTATCCATGTATGTATTGTTAAACGATTTATATTTTGATGTTTATATCTATATAAATTAACACCCTAGTTTTGTTTAATAATGTTTTTCTACTTGATTAAAGTTAAAAAAAATCAATCTTTCATTTTAGGTCAAGAGGTTAGTTCACCAATTAAATTCATATTTAATTTTTCGTTACTATTTTGTTACAAAATAAAACATACTAATTAAACAAAAGGAAAATAAAAGGTTGTGTGTTTTGTAAGAGAATATATATATATGTATGTATGTATGTATGTATGTATGTATATGCATATGTGTGTGTGCGTATGTATACATATATGTATATCCATATGTATATGTATAATATATTTACTAAATATGTTTATTTTATTTTTGTTTTAAACTATTAATAAATAATATATATTTGAATTTTTAGATCTAGATCTAATTTTGTCACCAAATCAAATAACTCGATGTTTTGGAAACAAAATTTTAAATTTAGATTATTGATATAATCAAAATCAATTTAGAATTACCAAGGGATTTAAATAAAAAAAATTTGAAATATACATACATATATACATATACATATGTCTTCAAACAATATTTTGGACAGCTAATGTGTATACAAAGGGCGAATGTGTCAGTTATGGTCTAAATCCCAACACCCAGACATGTACATATGGACCGTCTATGCAATATAAAAAATTTCACTTGCACTATATGGACGAGTGTATTTAGATATACTCACAAATATATGAAATACAAATGGTCAAATCATCATTTTTAAAAAATTAGAAAAGTAAATAAAATCGAGTTTTATTCGAACATACTATATTAGATCTAATAATAAATTTAGACTTCATAATCCCAACGAAGATCTAAATAGCATTTTTTTATGAAATTTACCCAACTTATCCGCTACCTACTGGCCTGGTTCTAGGTCCTAGTAGCTTATACAGTCTAAATTACTCAATATATGGGACAGTTAATTAAGCCTATATGTTAACTCCGCCTCGGTTTAGACTCTACGACTCAAGGAGATGCCGACCTAAGGCTCAACAAGGGTGCCGACCTAAGGCTCAACAGGGGTGACGACCTAAGATTCGAAGGGTTGCCGACCTAACACTTCAATGAGGCTACCGACTCAACTGGTTGCCGACCTAACTGCCTTATCAGGGAGACCGACCTAAGGCACGAAGGGATACCGACCTAAGGAGCTTGAGTAGCATGCCGACTTAAGACTCAAAGAAGTGCCGACCTAACAGGCTAAAGAGATGCCGACTTAAGGCCCAAATGGATACCGACTTAGGGCTAAACAGTTGCCGACCTAAAACTTAACAAGATGGCTACCGACCTAAGATAGCTACCGACCTAAGACAGAAGACGACCTAACCATCCAGAGAATTTACCGATCTAACCACTTAGGACAAGGACAAGATCATTACTGAGTCGCGACCGACCTATGACCTATGTTAAGTCGTTCACGACCCAAGGCCACTGAATATAAGTCCGATGCCACATTACTGAGGAGAGGTGGTTTTGACTCGGAGGCGACCTTAGACCGGTCACGACTCAACTTAAGTCGGCTGCGTCTTAACTTGAGTCGGCCGCGGTTTAGGACTTGGCAAATTTCAGAATCAGAACTCTCTATAAATAGGCACCCATCTCCAACATTCAAGGGACTTTTGGCGCATTCTCTTCACACACCGTTACCTTGCTGCATTGAGAACTTCATCAACACTTAGAGCTTCCAAGATTAGAGGAATACATCAAAGAAATTCACGAAGAAACCACACATCTTCAAGAGGAATCTAAGAACTTTAATCGGCATTGAAGCTTAAGACTTGTTCCAAATCATCTGTAACTTGAAGAGTATTGTACTTGAGAAGAATTGTATCAATTTGTAACGGGATTATTAATAAAAGTACTTAGAGTGGACGTAGGCTTGATCCTTAAGCCGAACCACTATAAAATCGTTGTTGTTTACTGCTTTTCTGCTATTACTTGCTTGTAATTCTTTCCCGATCTATCGGGTGGTGCTTTCACAACTACACTTTACACACCGGGGTGTTAGCGTTCACATTTTAGCGTTAACATTTTTGGTGCTTTCACTGAGAATTGAACTCAGGGGCAAACTTCAACCATTGTTCAACAAAATTCTAACAGAAACCATGGCTTCAGAAAGGAAACGGAAGTTGTTAAGGTTTGAAGGTACTTGCAGCAATGCCATTGCTCTTCCCACGCTAAGTGAAACAGCTTCAAGTATTGGAGTCACAAGGGCTGAATTAAATGCCGTGATATATGGAATATATCAACACATGGAAATTCAAAGCAATAGGATACTGGATAAGATGAACGCATTGCAGGAAGAAGTCCATCGACTAGAAAGTGATATAAAAACCATTGCCAAAGAGGTCCAGGTTTCAGAAGAATGGAATGCTCCTCAGCGAGCAACTGGCATTACTATTGGAACATTCCCCCAAACAGAGAATTCATGGCCACGACCAACTATCCACGAACGTTTATCAAGGCGAACTTTTGAAAGAATAGTTGATGGTTACCCATTGAGTCCTGGTAACGATGAAGAATACATACCGGAAATGATTGGACAGAAAGAGAAGAATGGGGGAAGAAGAAAACAGAAACTCTTGAAAAAAGCTCGACGCTTCATACCCTCCAACTTCACTCCCTTGACCGACACTCCGGAAAGTATCTTCTTGGCAACAAAGGATGTTGTTGTTTACCCCAAACCATCTCTGATGAGGAGAAGCGCGACAGACAATGGGAAATTCTGCCAATTTCACAATCAACCTGGCCATGAAACTAACCAATGTCGCCATCTAAGGAAAGAGATTGAAGAATTGATCAAGCAGAATGAACTGCAACAGTATGTGGAAAAAGATGAAATTAACTACTCCTCATCCTCTAAGGTGCAGCTGGTTCCCGCTCAACAATGTAGCTCAAGTAAGAGAACCGTGGCACAGGGAGATGAAGGTCCTATCATCAGTGTCATCACAGCAAGCCCTCACCAGGCAGGGAAAAATTGGATGAGGCGGGAAGATGTGCTCACGCTCCAAGGAGACCTTCAAAGTGAAAGGAAGTTTCGATTCTGAAAGATGTTGCCATCCAGTCCTCTTATGCCAAAAAATTCAATTCCTAAAGCCTGGGGCAGCAATTGCTTCCATACCTTACTTGAACACTTTGTTTCAAATTTGTAAAAGAATGCTGATCCAATGATTCTTGTTTCAAAATCTGTAGTAAAAACAACGCCAATAAACAATAAAAACTATAAGTCTTGCTTTCCCTATTATTACGAGTCACTTATTTTATTTCGATATGTGAAATATTCTGAGAATATCACTAAGATTATCGATCTAAATTTGCAGGCAATCAATACCAAGCTGATTCATTGCAATATCAAGCAACCCTTGGTAGCATTCAAAAGCAAGCCTTAAACAACAGAATTCCAGGGTCAAATCCTGAATAAGAAGTACTCTAAGCAAACAAATAAAATTTGGCTAGAGTATGTTTCTTCAGTTAAAACCACCCGCCAACAGAAGAAGATGATGCACACTTAAAGACGGCACTAAGAAATTACTAATATAATCAATCAAATTCGCAACTGTCGAAAGAAAACCAATTCCAAGGACTTGGAACAGCAACCATTTACATCCATATTTTACATGAAAACTTTGCTAAGATATTGCAAAGAATTTACAAATATGTGATTCTCTTGTTAAGGGCAATTGCAAGGCAGGCGAATAACAAAAGCTGTAAAGTGGATATAGGCCCAGTTTCGGTTAAACCACTATAATTCTTATGTTCCCTACTATTATAAACTGCTTTGTTTTATTTCGGCATATGAAATACGTTAATCGTGTTACTAAAAAAAAAACGATTTAATAATGCATGCCATAAAAACAAAGCTTACCAGTCACGAGACCAAGCGATCCGCGACATCATCCAGCAATCAAGCACTGAGCCATTCAAAATTCCCATATTCAAATCCTACAAAAGGAGAACTTCAGACGAAAGTAAGCAAGGTGGATAGAAGCAGATCATATATGGCTAACTACAAATGCTTGAACAAACAAACAGCAAGTTAAAGAACCTATATCTGCCGCCACCAATTTGCTTAACTATAAAATATACTCCTTTGGGTAAGGGAGAGGCTTGGCAGCTGAAAGTGGTGACACTTGCGAAGCAATGGGGATTATCAACATGAATCAACGGCAAAGAGGCATGCGAGAGCAAGCGTCAGCCAACAAAAAGAATATTTCAGAAGCACAAGCCCTCTTTGAAGGCATAACTCCTCAGAGGATAAAAACCTCAAGCGGGCTTCACCAAAAAAAAAAAAAAAAACAAAAAGGGGCGTCTTTCTCGTTACAAAGTCGTGGAGTTATCGGTCGACACACTCCCGAGAACCCATCCAACCGAGAAAAGGAAACTCCAAACTTCCTGACAATAACCCTACTTGGGGGCACGCATTTCACCACACCTGGTCGACATACTCCCGTGAGATGAAATGTGAAAAGCCCTCTTCGGAGGCGAAATGCTTCTCTACGGAGACCAAATGCTTCTCCTCAGAGACCGAAGCCCTCTTCGGAGGCAAAATGCTTCTCTACGGAGACCAAATGCTTCTCCTCAGAGACTAAAGCCCTCTTCGGAGGCGAAATGCTTCTCTACGGAGACCAAATGCTTCTCCTCAGAGGCCGAAGCCCTCTTCGGAGGCAAAATGCTTCTCTACGGAGACCGAATGCTTCTCCTCAGAGACCGAAGCCCTCTTCGGAGGCAAAATTCTTCTCTACGGAGACCGAATGCTTCTCCTCAGAGACCGAAGCCCTCTTCGGAGGCAAAATGCTTCTCTACGGAGACCAAATGCTTCTCCTCAGAGACCGAAGCCCTCTTCGGAGGCAAAATGCTTCTCTACGGAGACCAAATGCTTCTCCTCAGAGACTAAAGCCCTCTTCGGAGGCGAAATGCTTCTCTACGGAGACCGAATGCTTCTCCTCAGAGACCGAAGCCCTCTTCGGAGGCGAAATGCTTCTCTGCGGAGACCGAATGCTTCTCCTCAGAGACCAAAGCCCTCTTCAGAGGCAAAATGCTTCTCTACGGGGACCAAATGCTTCTCCTCAGAGACCAAAGCCCTCTTCAGAGGCAAAATGCTTCTCTACGGGGACCAAATGCTTCTCCTCAGAGACCAAAGCCCTCTTCAGAGGCAAAATGCTCCTCTTCGGAGGCACAACTCTTCGGAGGACAAAGACCTCTAATGGGACATATGCCATAAAAAAGAAAGTTCTCTACTCAACAAAAAAGATTGGAGGAGTCATGACCCACCAACCATGAGAGAGTAACTTCCAGGCGATGAAAACCCTCTCTGAGGCACATTTCACCAGGAGTTGAAGTGTTATGACCGCTCTTCGGGATTTCACTTCACCAGAGTTGAAATGTAAACAAAATAAAAGCCCTCTTCGGAGGCCCATTTCACCAGGAGTTGAAGTGTTATGACCGCTCTTCGGGATTTCACTTCACCAGAGTTGAAATGTAAACAAAATAAAAGCCCTCTTCGGAGGCCCATTTCACCAGGAGTTGAAGTGTTATGACCGCTCTTCGGGATTTCACTTCACCAGAGTTGAAATGTAAACAAAATAAAAGCCCTCTTCGGAGGCACATTTCGCCAGGAGTTGAAGTGTAACAACCGCTCTTCGGAATTTCACTTCACCAAAGTTGAAATGCAAAAACAAAATAAAGACCTTCCTGAAAGCCCACGTTTCACCGAGATTGAAATAAAACTTCCAAGTGTTGAAACGCGAAAAGGCTTTCTTCGAAGGCACAACTCTTTGGAGGTTCACGTTTCACCAAGATTGAAATAAAACTTCCAAGTGTTGAAACGTGAAAAATCCCTCCTTAGAGGTACAACCCCCTCTCGAAGACACAATCAAGAAGAAAGACCTCTTCGGAAGCCCACGTTTCACCAAGATTGAAATAAAACTTCCAAGTGTTGAAACGTGAGAAGGCTTTCTTCAAAGGCACAAATCTTTGGAGGTACACGTTTCACCGAGATTGAAATAAAACTTCCAAGTGTTGAAACGTGAAAAATCCCTCCTCAGAGGTACAACTGGCGCAATTTCCGGTTCCTCTTCAGTGGTGATAATTTTCTTCCCCCTCCTCTTCGATGTCCCAAGCTTCTTTCTTCTCTGCGAAGAAGACTCACTCCCCGGAGTAACGAGAGCGGACAAAACTACGTCGTCAGAAGGAGTCCGCTCCGGAGAGATCTCGCCTCCTTCGAGTCCCTCATCTTTTTGCTCCTGCGAGGCAACAGGGTCATCCAAACCATGAAGAGCCTCAATTTTCTCCTCTTGTGACCCAGGTTGTGAAGCAGAAGGAGGAGTCACTTGAAGAGATGGAGGAGGAATAACCAGAGAAGGCGAAGTCTGCACGGCACTTGTTGTTTCAACTGCAGAAGAAGAAAAATTGAAAATGTTAGTATCTTCCCGAAAGAAGGGAGATATGGGTTCATCGAGATTCAGGAGGTAATCGAGAAGCTCATCAAATTTTTGAGGAATAAGCAGGCAATCCACCTGAATCGGACCAATGTCGAAATTACCTGAAGATATTGGCTTTGTCAGTTCAATCTCATAATTCTGAGCCCCAATGTCCTCCAAAGCCTCTTCATCAGTAGGGGTGATTACCCCAGTTCTTGTAGGAGGTGGCAAATGAGCACTAGGGCCTGTAATGTCCACCTCGGGAGAAACTAGAGGACGTTCGGGGATGGTAGGCGGTACTTTTTTTTCAGAACGCTCTTCTTCTGCCATCCCGGCCCGCGCTCTGGCAAGCTGCTCCTTACCCTTGGCAAGAGCGGCACGGGCTTCGTCATCAAGATAATGCTCTTCAAGGGCTGACTCAGCATATCCAGCACCTTTACCTCCGAGCATATCAAGTGCTGTCTCCCAAACTTCAGCCAGTGTGATTTCATACTTGGGGCCCAGAAAGGCAAGGCTTCCACGCCCCAAGATGCTGTGCAAATAGAAGTCGAATAATGTTGAGCTGATGCTGTTTTTAGTCGCCTCATGAGATTCTTCGGCTGCGATTCTGCCGGCGACAGCCTCATCACGCTCCCTTTCAGTTTTGGCAAGCTGAAGCTTAAGCATTTGTATCTCCGCCTCCTGGGAGTTGTTTTTCTTTCGGAGCTCAGCAATATCAGTAGCGTAGCCTTCACTGATTCTTTTTTGTACTTCTAGCCTGTCTTCGGCATCCCTTTGGCTAGCGTGAGCGTCTCTCACTTGTTTCAGGAGCACTTCTTCTTTTTGAGAATAGGAAGTAGAGGAAGCAGCAAGTTCATGTTTCAATTCCTCGACTTTTGCTTCAAGCTCCTCATTGTAAGAAGCAATGTTCCTCATCTCGGTGTCGTGTTGCTCAACAACCTTTTGCCATTCGGCCTTATCATTTTCCATGGTAAGCATGGCCTCTATGTTGACACGGTTAACTCTTTGAAGCTCATCGACAAGCTTCTGCCAGTTTGACATCCTCTCGATATCGAGCTTGACTGCATCAAGATTGCGCAACATAGCAGACTTGTCGATGGGGACCAAGTCTAGGTCGAACCTCACCCCCTTAAGGCACCATTGAGGAAATCGGCTCTGCAGAGTGGCAGGACCCGGTCCAACTTGAAATTTGGGCCTGTTAATTATCGTTTGAATATCTGATTTCCCAAGAGCGGGAGAGTCAGAAGGGATGTCGAGTGAGGCAGGAATGGTAACTTTCTCAGGAGTAGTAGAGGCCTGCTTTTCACTGTGACGAGCTCGTTTGCTTAAGTCTTCACTCATGTGACCTTTTCCTCGATCGTCATGAGATTTTCTCTTGTGAGAGTCATCGCCTTTTTGCCAAGAATCATGGCGCTCTTCTCTCTCCCTTCTTTCACGATGTTCTTCTTCGGTCCTCCTTTCATGAGCCTTTCGGGCAGCCCTCTCTTCATTCGACTCCCTGTAGGAAGGAAGGTAACGCCTGTAATCATACTGGCTACGCCTCCCGTAGCGCTGGAAATCGTCATAATACGAGCCGCTGCGCCCCATAGGAGAATCTGGAATTAAAATAATAAGCTTTAGAGATCTTTAAAGTACAAGAAGATAAGTGCATGGAAGTGATGAGAAATTCTAAGTGTGTGTGTTGTGCAAACTACGCGCATTAATCTACGAACCACTCTTTATTTGGGGAGTGGTTGTGGGTGTAATAGTTAACGTCAACTCTTGAGCCGACGACGACTGTTGCAGAGTAGAAGTAGCTTCAACTACTGAAGTAGAAATCCCGGTGGTAGTAGGGTCATCTTTGAAGATCTCTTGTGAAGTAGCGAAGAGGTCGCTCAATCCTTCGAAGGTATCGTCCCTGCTTTGCTTGACAGGGCTGGATTTCTTAGCCTTTTCACCAGATTCTTATGAATGGTGAGAGGATCCCTGAGGCTCTTCTTCCTCGATAACCGGGGCAAGTTTACCAGATGGCCCCGCAACTTCGACAGAAGTGGAGCACTTCACCAGCGAAGATTCAGGAGTCTTTATCGGAGAATCGGGAACTTCCGTTGGAACTTCATGAGCATGCATAGAGCGAGAAGTGTGTAGAAGCCCATGTTGATGTAAAAATTCATCCCTCAACAGAAATTTTATGCTCCTCTCTTCTGAGGCCACGGCACTCAACCTCTCAAAAACTTGCTTGTGAATTGGGTCTCTAGAGGGGAGAGGAAGTGCTGAAAAGAATAAAGAATGAAATTAGCAACTGAAAGTTCAGATCTCGAAAAAGTTTCAAAGCGGAGAAAATAGAAACACTAATCTTACTTCCTACTCTCCAGATGGCATAAAAGCCTGAGGGACAGCGGGCAAAGAAAAACTGGTTCAAGAATCCATGAACGCTTTCAGTAAGATCGGAAATGAGCTTGCGGTTCCTGGCACTTCTCACAATAATAAGGGAAGGATGATCTTTACTCTTTGCAAACGAGCACAGATAACGAATTTCTTCAAAACTCGGTAGGCGATCAAGGGTTCTTCTAAACAAAACACATAACCCCGTCAAGATGGCATAGCCGTTGGGATGAAGTTGAAACGGAGAGATTGTCAACCGAAGGAGAAGAGTTCGAAGGAAGTCGTTAAAAGGAGGAATCGCCCCACTTAAGCACATTTGGCGATTGACTGCAACAAAGCCATAGGGAGGATTGTCAGCGGTATCACTTGGCCCAGGGAGAAGAACATCACTTTCAGCAAAGCCAAATTGAGTGCGCAGCTGGACAAACGCTCTCGAAGTTAGAATAGTCGGGGTTCTCTCCGGAGGATTCTCTATGGGAACAGCTATCGGAAAAGTTTCTTCCTCTTGAGTTACCACTTCTTCTTCTCGGTGGGAAGTCATTCTACATAAACAACTGGGTATTCAAACATGAAGGTGCACGTTTCCTAAAGTGTGTGAAGTGTTGTGTAAAATCAATCAAGCAGAGAACAAATATAACTGGAATGAAAACTAGCAAGCATTTGTTAGTTATGAAATTCAGGGACTATTGTTTTGGGCCTAAATATGCAAGTAAGATGTTGATGCAGATAAATCAGTTCAGATTATTGATACTTTGCATTAATGTTTAACTTTAATTGATTGATTCACAAACATTTCATGCAATATAATTAAGTTGCTTGTCTTGTCTTGACTAATCTGTCATCTGACATGGGCAGTCGATGGCAGTATTTTCGCCTTGGTTTTCTTTGTTTGTTATTTTCAGCAGGTTAGCAGCTTATAAGTTAATGCGATCTGTGAAATAATACAATGAGATTCAAGCAAATTTAAAGTTGGGGCAGTTCAAAATTCAGGCAACTTAGTTTGGCAGTTCAAGTTAGAAACTCAAAGTGGATCTATGCTCTCAACAAGTCAGCATGCCCAAAGCTTAAGTATTAACTCGGCGGCGACCCAAGGAGTCTCTCGCAAATGAAGATTAAGTTTCTAATTCTTTAGATCGGTAGCTCTTTAAGTTGTGAAAAGTAGGAAGGGTAAAGGCTCTGGTCCAAAAAGTGGTGTGAAATTCTCCAAGGGTTAACTCGGCCACGGTTTAAGGGATAACTCGGCCACGGTTTAGGGTTTAACTCGGCCACGGTTTAGGGTTTAACTCGGCCACGGTTCAAGGGTTAAATCGGTAGAAGATTAGATCGGCAGATTTCCCCCAAGGGTCAATTCGGCTACGATTTAAGGATAAAGGCGGCCAAAGGTTAGGTCACCCAAAATTACTGGGTCGCGTCCAGGTCAGTATCCCACTCCACTCAACCTGTTAACCCGCTAGCCGCTCCATCCACAAAAAACCCTCACTCCATTCACGCTGTCTCATTCATGATATCGGATCATCCACTAAGTCAGTTCAAAATCACCCAAATTCAATGCTTAACCATCCTATCGCAAATCAAAAATCAACTAGCCAGAAGCAGTAAACCATCTCCATCGTCTCGTCGATCATTTAAAGCCAAAACCAAGCAAACTCGAGCTCACAAACTGCTGGTGCAATGAGGTTCGCAGTAAAGCAGCACGCAAGGGATGGGTTCGGTTTGAATGGAATTCGTGAATCGATGACAATAAGGAATCAAGAGAAGAGCAGGTTTTACTTATGTGATGAACAACAAAGATTATCGGTGATTGTTTGGAATGGAATCGCCTTTTGGAGCGTGAGAAAGTTTTTAATGGCAGAAGCAAGAGAGTAAGTAATGAGAAGAGAGGAGAGAATATACGACTTATAGTAGAGAGACCTGAAGCGGCGCGTGTGACCAAACTGTTAGGTCGTACACGACCTACCGACCTAAGAGGGGACGGGTTAAGGACTATCGAAGCACACGACCTAACCAGTAGGCGTATACTTCGAGGGGCAATTGTTAACTCCGCCTCGGTTTAGACTCTGCGACTCAAGGAGATGCCGACCTAAGGCTCAACAAGGGTGCCGACCTAAGGCTCAACAGGGGTGACGACCTAAGATTCGAAGGGTTGTCGACCTAACACTTCAATGAGGCTACCGACTCAACTGGTTGCCGACCTAACTGCCTTATCAGGGAGACCGACCTAAGGCACGAAGGGATACCGACCTAAGGAGCTTGAGTAGCATGCCGACTTAAGACTCAAAGAAGTGCCGACCTAACAGGCTAAAGAGATGCCGACTTAAGGCCCAAATGGATACCGACTTAGGGCTAAACAGTTGCCGACCTAAAACTTAACAAGATGGCTACCGACCTAAGATAGCTACCGACCTAAGACAGAAGACGACCTAACCATCCAGAGAATTTACCGATCTAACCACTTAGGACAGGGACAAGATCATTACTGAGTCGCGACCGACCTATGACCTATGTTAAGTCGTTCACGACCCAAGGCCACTGAATATAAGTTCGATGCCACATTACTGAGGAGAGGTGGTTTTGACTCGGAGGCGACCTTAGACCGGTCACGACTCAACTTAAGTCGGCTGCGTCTTAACTTGAGTCGGCCGCGGTTTAGGACTTGGCAAATTTCAGAATCAGAACTCTCTATAAATAGGCACCCATCTCCAACATTCAAGGGACTTTTGGCGCATTCTCTTCACACACCGTTACCTTGCTGCATTGAGAACTTCATCAACACTTAGAGCTTCCAAGATTAGAGGAATACATCAAAGAAATTCACGAAGAAACCACACATCTTCAAGAGGAATCTAAGAACTTTAATCGGCATTAAAGCTTAAGACTTGTTCCAAATCATCTGTAACTTGAAGAGTATTGTACTTGAGAAGAATTGTATCAATTTGTAACGGGATTATTAATAAAAGTACTTAGAGTGGACGTAGGCTTGATCCTTAAGCCGAACCACTATAAAATCGTTGTTGTTTACTGCTTTTCTGCTATTACTTGCTTGTAATTCTTTCCCGATCTATCGGGTGGTGCTTTCACAACTACACTTTACACACCGGGGTGTTAGCGTTCACATTTTAGCGTTAACACTATATATCCAACGGGTATCGCAGGTAAGTAATTTCCAGGCTACAACGGATATGGGTTAAAATATGCAACGCATATGCTTAATATGAAACCATCCAAATCTCTTCCTGATAAACCATATGAGATATGGTATGGGAAGAAACCCCACCTCAAGTATCTAAAGGTGTGGGTTATCCTGCCTATGTTAAGAATGTTGGCCCTAATAAGTTTGAGGCAAGATTAGTGTTGTTTAAGTTTATAGGATATCACAAAGATGCTATGAGATATATTTTCTACAATGACGAGGAATGAAAAATTATGTTTACCAATACATTATCTTTTCAGAAAAGGAATTTTTGTCAAAGGAAATTAATAGCACAATTGTAGACTCTGATGGGATCCGAGAAATTGACATAGAGATCGAGCATGTGGAAGAATCAAATTCACCAATATCCGATAACATGTGACCTATTAGAATGTTTAATATGGAATCTTATGGAGCAGAGAGATACCGTGGTTTTCTCATGGATGGTAATAAATGGGACTGTATCATAGAAGATAACACTCCCCTTATAATTTGATAAGCTCTGCAAAGTAAAGACTCTGCACTTTGGCTTAAAGTTATGACATCCAAGATGGATTCCATGTACAGAAATAAAGTTCAGACTTTGGATGATGTACCCAATGGAGTAAAACTTATTGACTGCAAATGGATCTTTAAGAAGAAATTAAATGCAAATGAAAAGGTAGAGACCTATAAATTATGGCTATGTTTCCGTCAAATTCAAGGTGTTGGCTATGAGTAAACGTTTCCGCTCATAACCCCGCTAAAGTCTATTCAGATATTACTTGATATTGCTACATTCTATGACTACAAAATATGGCTAAGTGACTTGAAAATGATTTTTTAAATGGTAATTTAGAAAGGGATGAGTTACATGTTGTAGCTTAAGGGTTTCAAGGTCAGAAGGAGCAAAGGAAAGGCTTGTATGTTGTTAAGATCAACATATGGTCTTATACAAGTTCAAAGAGTTGGAACAAGTGTTTTGATAAAGTGATCAAATAGTCTTTATCATTCTATATGTCGACTATTTACTCTTGATTGGTTGTTGTGTCATTGTTGTGATCAGTGAAAGCTTGGTTATCTAAGAACTTCTTCATGAATTATTTGGAGAAGCAACATATATACTTGGTATTCGAACCTATAGAGATATATCATAAAGGTTGCTAGGATTATCCTAATCCTTGTATATAGACGCCAGACTAAAAAGTTTAGTATGGAGAATTTCAAGCATGGAAATGTTCCAGTGCAATCAGTATTCGTTTTTTCAAAGGTGGGCGCTCCTTATTCTGATGAGGAGAAATGGCATATAAAGAGGATGTCGTTTTCATCTACAATAGGATCCACCATATATGCCATGCTATGCATGAGATGTACACTAAAATTAATTTGAATATTATTTAACGAAAAATTAATTTGAAATACATCTTTAGAATAAAATATTTAACAAAAAATCAAAAATTACACACACGCGCATATACATACATACATACATGTATGTATGTATGTATGTTTGTAGATGTGCGTGTGTGTGTGTATATGTATGTATGTATTATTAAACGAGTTCTGTTTTGATGTTTATATCTACATAAGTTAACTCTCTAGTTTTGTTGATAAAGTTTTTCTTCTTGATTAAAATCAAAAAACTAGTCTTTCGTTTTAGTCAAGAGGTTAATTCAATAGTTATGTTCACATTTAATTTTTAGTTACTATTTTGTTACAAAATAAAACATACCAATTAAACAAAAGGAAAATAAAAGGTTGTGTTTTTTGTAAGAGAATACACACACACACACATATGCATATGTGTGTATACATGTATATGCATATGTATATGTATAATATATTTACACAATATGTTTATTTTATTTTTGTTTTAAATTATTAATATATAATATATATTTGAATTTTTAGATCTAGATCTAATTTTATCACCAAAACAAATAACTCGATGTTTTGGAAACAATTTTTTAGATTTAGATTTTTTTATACGATCAAAATCAATTTAGATTTACTACGGGATTTTAATAAAAAACTTTTTAAATATACATACATACATATACATATACATATAGTGTATACATATATCTTCAAACAATAATTTGGATAGCTAATGTGTATATAAAGGGCGGATGTGTCAGTTATGGTGTAAAACACCTAGACACGTACATGTGGACTATGTATACAATATGAAAATTATCACTTGCACTATATGGATGAGTATATTTAGATATACTCACAAATATACCAAATACAATTTGGTCAAATCATCATTTAAAAGAATAGAAAAGTTAAATAAAATCGACATTTATTTGAACATATTAGATTAGATCTAATAATAAATTTAGAATTTATAATCCTAACAAAGATCTAAATAGGGATTTTTTTTTTGAAATTTACCCAACTTATCCACTAGCTACTGGCCTGGTTCCAGGTCCCGGTAGCTTATACGGTCTAAATTACTCAATGTATGGGACAATTGATTAAGTTTGTATATCCCATGGGTATTCAAGATAAGTAATTTTGTAACGACCAGTAATTTTCGATAATTAAATTTGTTAATTTAATAAGATTTTGGAAATTTAATAGTGAAGAAATAAAAATCTGTAATTTAATAATGAAACGAACACTAAAATAAAGTGTTATAATGTCAATGTAAGTGATTATTAACAATGTGTATGAAACTCCAATTAGTCATAATAATTTAAAATGTTTACTTGGCTACAAATTGAATATAAGAAAACAAATGTAAGTATGGAATAGTACGTAACTGATGGCAATTGGATTAAATCAGTGTTACATAAATATGTATAATACTTGTTTGAAATATAGTTAACTTATAGAAGGGCGATTAAGAGCTAATGGCAACAATTATTATAAATTGCTTATATATTTAATCCGGTATATTAAATTTGAAATCAATTTCAATTAAATGGAATTAAGCATCACCTTAATAGGGATTTGGATGAAACTGGGAATTATTAGTGTAATAAAATATAAACTAGTGTAATTATAGCCTCAGGATAATAATTTGTTTAATAACAAGATGGAAAGCAAATTAAATTGGATTTTGGAAATTTAATTATAATCTCTGAATATATTGAAATTGAAATTTAAAACTTTATAATGGCGAAATATTACACAGTAAATTGATATAGGAATTTGTTTTTAAGGACTATAAATTACTAAGTAATTCAGAGTGATGGAAATTGTAAATTATTAAATATTGAATCGAAAAGTGATTTAAGTAATTTAATATTAATTTATTCAATTAACATGAAAATAGCCATTTTGAAAACTGTCTTGGATTTTGACGAAACTAGTTTCATCGGTTTCGTAACAATGAATTATTGTAGGATTACAAGTTTCATAGCGATCGGACTTGTCGTTTGATCATACGGGCTCGAAATGCCCAGAAATCAATTAAATTAAATCAATTGATATCAATTTGAAATAAGCTGATTTTGACATAACTTCTTCATATGATGGAATTAGGACTTAAAACTTGTTCCATTGAGTTTAAAATATTTGAAAACATCTATTTTGATATATGGGATGATCAATTTTCATTTCGGAGGCAGAACTGGCTTTTCGGGTTGTTTATCGTTCCAATCCAAATCGATCTGGTCCATTCCTTCTATTTTCAGCCCTACCTATATATAGCTCGTTATAAACCCTAGTCATTCCTCATTTTCATTTATCTGTATGTATACTTCTTTTTAACTCCTCATTCCAATAGCAGATGAATAAATTCTAGTTCAATTTCAAATCAAATCTCAAATCAAAAATTCAAACTTCTCAAACTATATCAAATTACATATCGAGTTGAAGCACTCAACGAGCGCAAGTCAAATATATGATTCATTTTTCGATCTGGGTTTCGATGTGGCTAGAAATTGTTGATCTGTTTTCGGCCGTTCATCGCTCGACGGTGAACTTCGTCTGATCGGCTAATCATTGGCATGGATGTGTAGAGAGTCAAGTGTGTTGTGCATCTGATTGGTTTTCTTAGTGGATTGACGGCTGGATGTTCGGGAAATCTCAGTTAGGGTTTCAATTTCGAGGTGGCGGCTGCGTTATTTTGCTCGGCCTGGTTGAGCGCAACTCAGTTGCGGGAGGTCGGGAATGAAGCGGAGGGGTGGCTTGTTAGGGGGAACGTGGTCGCGAGTAGCCGAGGCATTCGACGATCGTGGAGATTCGCGGTGGATGGTAGTTGAAACGCGATAAACAATAGGAATTAGGATTGCAGTTCTGTGTGACCTAGCAGTGTCCCACTGGTTTGTTTTCTTTTGTTTTATTTTTAATTAATTTGAAATTCCAATCATTCTAATTTGTATAACTTCTGCATACGAGGTCCAATTCACGCATGGTTTTCTCTGTTAGGATCGTATTGAAATTCCGAAAATTTTGACGCTTGTTTAAATGAATTCTGAGACCATTTGAATATTGAGCTTAAATTGGATTTAAAATCGATTTAAATTCAAAGGTGAGTGTTTTAACGCACTCACAACTTCTAAAATTTCTTATGTTTGTTAAATTAAATTTATGATGTGATTATGAATTTATTCATGATTGTTTGGTACATTTTGAATCATCGTCTCGGTTAATTTGAATATATTTGAATTAAATCGTTATTTAATTTACTATTGAATATAATTTCCAGTTAAGTACCTGTTATCGATTATCAGTTCTATATTGATATTTATTGATAGTTTTGGATGATGATTGTGACGGATGTTGATAGTTGATGTTGGTTGAATGGATATTGTGTTTTATATCATTACTGTAAGTTCGTTACGGATTTTTATTTAATTCGGGATTGAGGTTTGAAATGACACATAACCATAAAATTTTAAATTGCGGATTGAGATGATAAATATCTGTATCACTTGACCCTAGGGTAGAAAATTATATACGGACACCGGATTGGTTAAATTAAATGATTTTAAAATCCTTAAATTTTTGAATTTAATAAAATGATATTTTGAAATGGAAATTTGATTTATATAAATTGAAGTATTATTGAAAAATCAAGTTTTGTGTTGAAATGTGAATTGGCTTAAAAAGGAATTTCTTTAAGAAATTAAATTGGAAGTTTAAAGTTAAACTTTTAAGTATAAATGAAATTCTATCGAAATTGAGTTATTAAATTTGTTTGAAAATAACTTTGAAATCCTTTTGGAATTGGAGTGATTCGAATTGGTATTTGAACATGGATTGAAACTGATTTGAAATTCGATAGTTATTGAAATTTGAAAATTGAAAGGTTTGGAAATTGGGTTTGTCGATTTGGAAATTTAAATTAGTCCAAATGTGTTGAAATGAATGAATAGTTTAATTTGATATAAATTCTAAATTCATACTTTAATATGAACTGCTTTAAAATATATTATTTTAAAATTTTAAATTGTTAGTATTTTCAAATTTATTCAAACTATTTAATCAGTATTAACTTTTTATATTATCTTGATCTATTTTAAACCAATTTAATTTATTTTAAAAATTAATTAACCCTTCTAATTTATTTTATATCTAATTAATCTATTTTAATCTATTTAATCCATTTTAATTATATTTAATCTAATTTAAATCTATTTAACTATCATAAATCAATTTGAAAGTATTTACCTATAATAAAACTATTTAGAGCATTTTAATTATTTAGAACTATTTAAACCAATTTACAAAATTTCCAAATTAAGTACGTGGAAGGTTTTATATTCATTTCAACTGGTGTAAAAAGAGAATAAGGTTAAATGATGTATAACCTAAGTTGGAATTTTGAATGTTATAATAAATCGAAATTATCATTTTGAAGCAAGGACTTAACATGTTTTGGAAATATGATTTTTGGAAGAAATATGATTCGAAAGTGGTATAGTTTTTGAGAATACGATATTTTGATAAATTGTGAATTTGACTTTAAAAGGAAATATAATTATCGAACTATGGTTTCAAAGGCGAATATGATTTCGAAAGTAAGTAATGATTTCAAAAGTGATATGGTTTGAATTGAATATGGTATTTTGATATCAATTATGAAATGATTTTGGAAATGTAAAAGAGCCATCCGGTGTGTAATAAGCTATAGGTTGTTAAAGAGACTGGGATCAGATACTGTCATACTCTCTGTCTATATCGAAAACCACTTTGAAAACTGTCTAAGCGGTGGAGATTCTAGAATGAAGTAGGATGGTGGCGACGATCCTATACGAGGTTTATACGTGGACCAGACTTCCATGAGTTGGCTTAAGGTGGCTAATAAGGAGTGTAACAGCCCGCAACCCGTACCCTTTTGAGTCGACAATATTGCCCACCAGTTCAACTCAATTTGGACAGAAATTCGATCCATTAGGGTTAAAGAAGAGAGAGATAGAAGAAGAAATAGACAACAACATCAGAATCTCATAATCGCAGTGGAATAACATATAATAGATAATAACAGATTTTTTATACAAAAGAAATTGTAACTGTTTAATACTTACAATCATAAAAGTACATAATCAAACACTAGCACAATACCGGACAGTTTTAGTAACTTGTCCACACAAAAGCTGACTATACAGCATACCATACATAGCAGAATATAAGTCAAGTACGTGTGATACGTCTCGCCATCCAGCTCGTCTCCTGAGCTCCACGGCATCATATCTTGTATCTATAATACTCGGTCTGACCCGAGCATTATAATACAATAACACGCGATTTAATTTGAAAAACTAGCGTGAGAAAACACACTCAATTGAATTATTAAAGTTTTAAAAATTCTTTGAAATCAAAGGTATCACGTAGGGACACGCCACAAATAAACATGTCGGGTTTTTACCTTACGATAACCAAAACATTTCTTATCAAAATCCTCTGATATTATAATAGTGTCTAAGTACAAATACTTATTTAAATAGCCAAAATTGTTATATTCATTGAATTCCAGCATAATAGGTATACAAACAAGTCCGAAGGCACTTATTGGAGATTGGATTTCCATACAATGGCAGGGCTACTGGGGTACCGCCCGTCACAATACCTGGTCTAGATCAGAGTACCGAGGACCACTCCCGATCCCCTGCAACACAAGACGGGATCTACCTTTTACCGGATAGTCCGAATAAGATCACCCCGCGGTTGGGATCAGCAACCACCCACAAAGCCGAAAAATAAAGGGACATCTAGACGGGAAATCTTACCCTAATTGGGTGCTACCCACTTAGCCTTGCTGCACCTCCCATGTTTTTGCCATTCCCGATTGATGAGGCTTGAGGCTAGGCGTTACCTTTATAGAACACATTTTACTTAGAATGATCATCGTCCTCTTGACGATGGTCTAATAGCATTCGTCCATACAAGTTGCCCTGGGTTTTGACAAACCGAATCACCGTCTTCATCATCTTCATGGTCTTCATTCGCAAACGTTCAAACTAGATCGAAGTGGTTTTCGGATAATTAAGCCCGATCCCGGTCTCTTCGAAGCGATCAGCACATTGGTCAATATTGATAGTCCGTTATTTAACTATTAAATTAAACAATCATTGAATCCATTATTTTATTTCCACTGAAAAGCACCAAGTCTTATTAAATTTAGATTTCAAATAAATTAAATCACTTTATCCAAAATATACGCTTAAACATTTAAAATAAAACTTCTTAAATCACTTTATGCAAAATAATAGTTATGAAATTCTACAATAATTTCCCAAGTAAAACTTTAGCCAAAAACTACCTTTAAAATAAAACTATTATACAAGGCAAAATTATTTAATAGTTATCCTTTAAATCAAGATACTAATTTAACCTTACAAAAACAATTATTACTATAATTAACTTAAATAAATATTTACTTTAATAATTTTATAATAACTAAATAATAATTCTTCTAAAACATTCTACCAAAACCACTTTTAAAACTCCTAATTTATACTTAAAAATCTCCTTTGAAATTATACTTGGCTTTTTAGGAAAACACACTTTTCATTCCAATATAGCCCATCAAATCGTTTATAAATCCTTCTCGATTTGTTTCCACTTTAATTTACATCCCAATCCCGTAAATTTTATTTCCCATACTTTTTAAAAATAAAACCACCACAATTTATTTTTAAAAACGAATTACCCTTTTCCTTATAAATTCCCACCATGAATTTATAATCTCAAATATCCACCGATATTTATTTCTCTTTATTTATAAACCCAGTTTATAATTTCCATAGTCTTATTTTCTTTTTAATCACTATTTTAAAAACACTTAATCGATTTTAAATCGATTCTCTGAATTAATTTCCAATTAAAATTCATTTTTATTTTTCCAAATT
Organism: Allium cepa; assembly: GCA_030765085.1. NCBI lineage: Eukaryota > Viridiplantae > Streptophyta > Magnoliopsida > Asparagales > Amaryllidaceae > Allium > Allium cepa. Next base: position 574,185,023 of record CM060931.1, read on the forward strand.
TATTCCAAAATCCATTGATTTGAGATTCCCTTCTTATTTATGGTTTTTATGTCTTCTTTGAATCTGAAATATCATTTTCATAATTTATTTCCAAAAATCCTCCCTTTAATTTTTTTCCAACTCATTTAAGTCTTGAATTTAAAAATAAATCCTTTAATTCTTAAAAAAGTTCGCTTAAGTCCCCGAAACTTGTTAATTGACATTTATTCAAAATCTCCATTTTCCCATACCTTGGAATTTTATTAAATAAGGTTTCAAAGTCAATTATTTAACTTTCCCCAAATTCACCCTTTTAAATTTATCTGTCTTTACTATATATTTTCTTACTTTAAATTTCCCTTTCAGTTCCCTTTAAAATTTCAATACTTATCTTTTTGAAATGTCACAATATATCCAACAATATATTAACATCAAATAAATTAATTTTCCAACATAATATATCATAGATTATCCAACATTTCATATAACTGAATATGAAAATAAATTCAACATTTTTTAGGAATCCAGTTGGATCCCTCGCACCTGTTTCCCTGCATCCATAGATATTAGCACAGTATAAAGATACTAATCCCACTTTGAGGGGAATATCGCGGTATAAAGGGTCATCCGCTATTATGCGAGGCGCATAGGGTCTCATCCGCTATATAATGCGGGAATATCAATCACTCCAATATATATACTACTATATATATAATATCATATCCAGACTGCTAATAAATTAGCAATTCAAGCAACCAATCAGTAATTTAAATTTTAACTATTTAAATTCACTAGTAATCCAATTTGAGTGAGATTAACTCACCTTTGATTTTTAATTTGCAGTCCGATCCAAACCGGCTTGTCTCTCCCTCGATTTTAGACTTTGTATAACATTTACGATTTTATTAATATTTTAAATGATCGAACAATCAATTATCCTTTTTAATAAATTTAACTAACTAAGAATTTAATTAAACAATTTTCCTTTAAAAATCTTTTAGCAACTAAAATAATTAATAAGTTAATTTAAACAAGTTAATCACTATAAAATATTATTCTAAAATAACAGTAGATTTAAAAATGTGTATATGTATTTTTAATTTTATTTTCCATTTTCAAACTGCATATAAAAATGATATATATAGGCTTAAAAATATAACTTTTATATAAACTCCTATATTCCAATATCTTATGTATATATATTTTATGTTTTAAACCTTACATACACACACACACAACATATATATGTATATGTATGTATGTATGTATGTAAAGTCTAATAAAAATACAATTTCCTTTTTTAACCTATATGTTAAAACAAAATTATCTAATACTTTACTGTAATTTTTTTTCCGCATCAAAACATTTTAAAGCTTATGTTTTTTTAAAAAATCTTCTTTGTATATATTTTCTTTATAATAATATTTACTACCAAATTCTAAAACGCTAGAATTAATTCCAGAAAATACCTAACTGCCTCCCCCTTCGACCCGCACTGCACTCGAGACCCCCTCCAGGTCGCTGTCTCGACTATAACCCCTCGAACCCAGGAACCGGAGTGTACGACTCCATAGAAAAAGAAATGCCGAACCCTCCCTTCGTTCAACACCATCGCACTCAACTCCCATAAGACCACCACGACCTCACGTCGCCATCACCAAAACCGACACCACCTCGACACTGCATGCCACACGACTACATCACACCCTCTTCTTGCGCGTCTTCCTCTGAGTGCCATTCCGCTCGAGGACATTATGCCCCCTTCCCCTCATCGCAGTTCTAACCGAAGTCAGAAAAAGAACTCACGATTCAAGAAGGGGAAAAGGAGAACGAATACACGATCTCCTAAATCCGAAATCAATTTGAGCACGAACGGGTTTTTTTTTGTATACAGGAATGAAGAGGAGAGAATTAAAAGGAGGGGAACAAATTTTTATTCTGTAGCGCCATTTTGAACTGCGAATTTTTTTTTGAATTGAAGAAGACAGTCGTTCCTGATTTTTAAACATAAGGAGAAGGCCTCGTGCTTTTAAAAAGAGAAAAGGGGGAGACAAGATAAGATGTTACGCGCCTGCAACAACCAGCAACAGTGATTCCGAAATGAAATGGAAAGGTTATGATGTGAAATTATTTCAGCTGCAGTTGACTAATGTAAAAAAATGTATTATTAAATTCAAATTGTCTCAATAAATGCAACTTAAAATTTTGACCTCCTATCGAGGCGTGTCTCCAGACGTTTATAATGTTATATGCCTATTCCGAACGCAATGGAAAATATTTTAAGTCCTAATTCGATCGTATGGAGAAGATAGCTTTTTGGACCGAGTTACTATATGGTACTTTCGATATAGATTTCAGCGCGTTTATACATCGTACGATCACACGACAACTCTGAATGCTACGAAATTTGAAATCCCATAATAATACAATATTATAGATCCAATGGAACTAGTTTCGTCGAATTCCAAGACTGTGCCTTGGAAGGTTATTTTTAAATACCAATTTAAACGATATATCTTTAAAACTAAATAAAACACTTTTAAATTCAATTTTAAAAGTTCTATTTTCTTCAGTATTATCAATAAAAATTTTATAAACCTTCAAATTATTTTTAACGAGCTTAAAACTCAAGATTTAATATTTTTTCCAATTCCCAGTAATTTAATTCAAATAATTAAATCACCCAATAATTACTGATATTTGAAATTCAAGTCAAAATTAACCTTTTAAATATTTAAAATCAATTAAATATTCCAATTTCAGATATCCAAAATTCCAGGTCGTTACAAGGAGAAATTGATGGGCCAAGTGTGGTCATTCATCCGATCAGACACACTCCATTGATTTATATTTTGACTTTGTGATTTATTTGGTGGCCACTCTTCAATTTTACTCGGGAGTGTGTTCCGAGTTGGGCGGTAGTTATGGCTATGCGTTACCAACAGTCCGGAAGTGTAATTGGTATATCTACCCTGACATTACCTAGTTGTGCAGTGTCATCTACCCTAGCGCGCTTTCTACGAGTTTATTTTGCACCATACCAATGGAGTTCCCTCTGACGGCGTCCAGTACGGGTGGGATTATGGTACTATATAGACTATGGAAATATATAAAATGTGTTAAAGGGGATATGGGTAACGCCTTAATGCTGTTTTAATAGTTTACTTTACCTTAGCCATTATTATAATAGCGTATTTTAATACATAGTATATAGTTTAACGGATCCTAAGGAGATGTTAATCCCGAACATCTCTTGAGTTACTGCACTTACGTTAGGCACTGGATAGGAGATGTCAAACCCCATAAACATCTCTAACGCCGTTCCACTCATATTTATTTTCCAATGATTTAACTTACATAAGATCTTTTAGTTCTGACTCGAGTGTTTTGTCTTTTCAATTTGCTCGGGTCAGCCTGAGCATTTCAGGATTTGAAGACCTTATTTCTGGAGGACGTAGACGAAGATTTGTACTACTATTATTATATTAGTCCCACTGCATCATACTAGTCCGCTGCACTGTTATTTATCTCTGAATGTGTAACTCTGATTCTTTGTTGTATAAGTATAATCAAATGTTTTGTAAACAGCATCATGGCCTGTTATTTCATTATTATATTTGTCATTCCGCTGCGAGATTCTGTTTTATATTTTTCTCTTTCTCTGTTTTTCTCATTTACCCCATAACAATCCGTCCTTCTGTATGGTTTGAGTTGGCACGTATGTCTGCTTAAAACATACAAAAGGCGGGATGTTACAGTTGGTATCATAACCAGGTTTAACGAAAACCTTAGCTTTGTGGGGTCTGACTCTTTATTAATAGGGTAGTAATACCCTAAATTGAGTCGCTGAGTGTATATATACGAGAGAGCGTATTTGTTAGTGTTATAAAAGGTTTTTATGTTGTGTTAATTTGTTCCGTTTTGTATTTATAAATTTTAGTTGGTGCATATGACGCTATGACATCGATAGAGATTTCTAAATACTCAATAGGACAGACCGACACAATATTTGTTTTGATATATAGGTAAATGAAATAATTTTGCCTATCATATATTTTTATATATAAAATAATAATTTATAAATGGTATATATTTGGTTGTAATATATTGGGTGTTAGGTAGTGAAATTTATAAATATTGGTTGGAAATAAGATTTGAAAATAAAATAAATGAAAATTGGAAATCTAGAACATAAGTTCCGAGGTTTTGTATTTTTCTTTCAAATTATTTTGGAATATAGTAATAATATTATTTAGAAGTATTTTCTAATATAAATATTTCAATATGATTCGGAAGAATTGTTTTAAAGAAATTTTGGAAAGAAATAAGTTCTGTAATCCCCTCTCTATCGCTGGAAAATAATTTCGATGATGAGTGCACGCATCATCGACATTCATTTTCGAGTTTCAAAGTGGAAAGACTGTTGTAGTAGTAACTATATGATTGTTTGATAAATAAATCTTGATCTTAATTTTCAAATATGATTTGATAGATATATAAAGATATGGTTATATATATTATTTTAAATAATTTGAAATGGCACCCGACATTTAGTTCTTAAATTTCTATAAATTAGAGATTTCAACTATTATAATGGAATAAAATTTTAACTTTTTAATAATTGGACTTCTAACGTTGAAAGTAAGAAATTAAATGCTAAGTTATAACCGAAGTATATAAGAAATTTGAAATTGGTAGCCTGTAAATATAAGGGATATGAAATATAAGAAATGATAACTATTGAACATTAAGTAAATTAAAATAAGTAAAACTTATGTAAGGGAAGTGTTCAATGAATTACTTTTATAAGTAAGAATTTGATGTTATAGTTGTTATAAGTTTGAGTTATAATTTAAATACTGCTGATTAAATGTAATAGAAAGTGAGTATTATAAATGAATAATTATAAACATAAGTAAATGGTTGAAGCTATTTATAAATAAAATAAGTAGAAAAGATGAATACTGTAAACAAATGATTATAGACTTAAGTAAATGAATTGATATGCCAAGTAATTGAATTGAACATGAATACTATAAATAAATGAATGTAATGCAATATAAAGAAATTTGGTATCATGTGGATAAATGAAAATGAATTTGTAAGTAATGACTAATGACTAGAAATAAATAGAAATAAGTACTAAATGAATGAACGTGAATTTATTTACAAAGAAACCTATATAGTACTTTAAGAATTTATTTACATATGATTAATTAATTATACACGAGTAACATATGAAATGAAATAAATGAAAGTTCATGAATGAAATAGTCATTGTATGAATGAAACTAAAGTAAGGTAAATGATATGAAATGAAATTTATAAGAATAAACTTAAATAATGTTAGAATCCGTTGTTTGTTGGGTTTATGGTTGTTTGGGCAATGATACTTTAAATTTTTTTGGATGTATGAATAATCCATCGAGTTTTATCTAAGACCGTTGAGTAGACGATATACTTAGTAGTTTATTTGTCATTCCATACAATTAAAAGTTTTGAACCCGGACAAACTATTTGTTTTGTTTGCTATGGATGGACGATTGATTATATTGATTTCATATGATGATTGTATGTTGTGTTTTCAAGTGATTGTTGTTTTATATTGATTGAGTTGTTAGTGGTTGAAAAAACTTTAAATATTTCATTTTATATAATTATTAACTCCTTTTGGATTATATAAGTGAAATATAGGTTATGGAAGCAATTGATACTACTCTTGGTTTCATAAAATAAGTGTTATTTGCCAGACAAATAGGTAGTTTTCGGATTATGGTTTTATAGCGATATTATATTGTTTTCCCGTGTTGGGATATATTATTTTGGAAAATATTTGATATATATGATTATTATTAGTATTATTATTTCTCCGAGCCTCACCGTACAAAGTAGACTCTACCGAAATATTTCGTAAATTTTGGACTTTGAAAATTTTATGAAATGTTTTCCAAACTTTATTAGTTTGAGTATAAAAGGATTTAACTATTTAAAAATGGATATATTTTATTTAAATTATTTAATTTTCATAAATTTATTGTTTATAAATTTAATATTTTGAATAAGATGTATTGATTACCTAATTTCTTCTTTTCCCTTTTCGGGGACGAAAATTTTGTGCATAGGAGAGTGTAACGACCCGTAATTTTCGATAACTAAATTTGTTAATTTAATAAAATTTTGGTAATTAAATAGTGAAGAAATAAAAATCAGTAATTTAATAATGAAATGAAACTAAAATAAAGTGTAACAATGTTAATGTAAGTGATTATTAACAATGTGTATGAAACTGCAATTTGTTGTAATGATTTAAAATGTTTACTTGGCTATAGATTGAATATAAGAAAACAAATGTAAGTATGGAATAGATTAGTGGAATAGTATGTAATTGATGGCAATTGGATTAAGTCAATGTTACATAAGTAAGTATAATACTTGTTTGAAATATAATGAACTTATAAAAGGGTGATTAAGAGTTAATGGCAATAATTATTATAAATTGCCTATATATTTAATTCGGCATCTTAAATCTAAAATCAATTGCAACTAAATGGAATCAAACATCACCTTAATAGGGATTTGGATGAAATTGGAAATCATTAGTGTAATTAAATATAAACTAGTGTAATTATAGCCTCAGGATAATAATTGGTTTAATAGCAGATGGAAAGCAAATTAAATTGGATTTTGGAAATTTAATATAATCTCTGAATATATTGAAATTGAAATTAAAGCTTTGTAATTATGAAATATTCCATAGTAAATTGATATAGGAATTTGTTTTTGAGGACTATAAATCATTAAGTAATTCAGAGTGATGGAAAATGGTAAATTATTAAATATTGAATCAAAAAGTGATTTAATTAATTTATTATTAATTTATTTAATTAACGTGAAAAGAGCCATTTTGGAAACAGCCTTGGATTTTGACAAAACTAGTTTCATCGGATCCATAACAGTGAATTATTATAGGATTTAAAGTTCCGTAGCGATCGGACTTGTCGTTTGATCATACGGGCTCGAAAAGCCTAGAAATCAATTAAATTAAAATCAATTGAAATCAATTTGAAATAAGATGATTTTAACATAACTTCTTCATACGATGGAATTAGGACTTGAAACTTGTTCCGTTGAGTTTAAAATATTTGAAACGTTTATTTTGATATATGGGATGATCCATTTTCGTTCCGGAGGCAGAACAGGCTTTTCGGGTTATTTATCGTTCCAATCCAAATCGATCTGATCCATTCCTTCTATTTTCAGCCCTACCTATAAATAGGTCGTTATAAACCCTAGCCACTCCTCATTTTCATTTGTTTGTACGTACACTTCTTCTCAACTCGTCATTCCAATGGCAGACAAATAAATTCCAGTTCTATTTCAAATCAAATCTCAAATCAAAAATTCAAACTTCTCAAACTATATCGAATTATATATCGATTTGAAGCTCTCAACGAGCGCAAGTAAAATATGTGATTCGTTTTTCGATCCGGGTTTCGATGTGGCTAGAAAATTGTTGATCTGTTTTCATCCGTTCGTCGCTCGACGATGAACTTCATCTGATCGGCTAATCATTGGCATGGATGTGTAGAGAGTCGAGCGTGCTGTGCATTTGAGTGGTTCGCTTGGTGGAATGACGGCTGGATCATCGGGAAATCTCAGTTAGGGTTTCAATTTCGAGGTGGCGGCTGCGTTATTTTGCTCGGCCTAGTTGAGCGCGAGAGGTCGGGGATGAAGCGAAGGGGTGGCGTGTTAGGAGGAACGTGGTTGCGAGTAGCCGAGGCGTTCGGTGATCATGGTGATTCACGACGACTAGTATTTGAAACGCGATAAACAATAGGAATTAGGGTTGCAGTTCTGTGTGACGTGGCAGCGTCCTACTGGTTCGTTTTCTTTTGTTTTATTTTTAATTAACTTGAAATTCCAATCATTCTAATTTGTATAACTTCGGCATACATGGTACAATTCACGCGCGGTTTTCTCCGTTAGGATCGTAGTGAAATTCTAGACATTTTGACGCTGGTTTGGATGAATTCTGAGACCGTTTGTATTTTGGGCTTAAATTGGATTTAAATTCGATTTAAATTCAAAGGTGAGTGTTTTCTCACTCATAACTTCTAAAATTTCTTATGTTTGTTAAATTAAATTTAGGATGTGATTGGGAATTTATCCATTACTATTTGGTACATTTTGAATCATCATCTCAGTTAATTTGAATTTATTTGAATTAAATCATCGTTTAATTTATTATTGAATATAAATTGCCGGTTAAATACCTGTTATCGACTATCAGTTCTATATTGATATTTATTGATTGTTTTGGATGATGGTTGTAATGAATGTTGATTGTTGATGTTGGTTGAATGGTTGTTGTGTTTTACATCGTTATAACTGCAAGTTCGTTATGGATTTTTATTTAATTCGGGACTGCGGTTTGAAATGATATATAACCGCAAAATTTTAAATTGCGGATTGAAATGATAAATATCCGTATCACTTGACCCTATGGTAGAAAATTATATACGGATACCGGATTGGTTAAATCAAATGATTTTAAAATCCTTACATTTTTGAATTTAATAAAATGATATTTTGAGATGGAAATTTGATTTATATAAATTTAAGCATTATTGAAAAATCAAGTTTTGTATTGAACTATGAATTGGTTTAAAAAGGAATTTCTATAAGAAATTAAATTGGAAGTTTGAAGTTAAACTTTTAAGTATAAATGAAATTCTATAGAAATTGAGTTATTAAATTTTTTTGAAAATAACTTTGAAATATTTTTGGAATTGGAGTGATTCGAATTGATATTTGAACATGGATTGAAATCGACTTGAAATTCGATAGTTATTGAAATTTAGAAATTGAAAGTTTTGGAAATTTAAATTAGTCCAAATGTGTTGAAATGAATGAATAATTTAATTTGATATAAATTCCAAATTCATATTTTAATATAAACTTCTTTAAAATGTTTATTTTAAAATCTCAAACTGTTAAGATTTTCAAATTTATTCAAACTATTTAACCAATATCAACTATATATATATATATATTATCTTGACCTATTTTAAACCAATTTAATTTATTTCTAATTAATCTCTTTTAAGCTATTTAATCTATTTTAATTATACTTAATCTAACTTAAATCTATTTAACTAAGTATTTTCCTATAATTAAACTGTTTAGAGCATTTTAACTATTTAAACTAATTTCTAAATTTCTAAACTAAGTACGTGGAAGAGTTTATATTCATTTTAATTGGTTTAAAAAGAGAATAAGGTTAAATGACGTTATAACTAGTTGGAATTTTGAATGTTATAATTAATCGGAATGATGATTTTGAAGGAAGAACTTAACCTGTTCTAGAAATATGATTTTTGAAAGAGATATGATTTGAAAGTGGAATAGTTTTTGAGAACATGATATTTTGATAAATTGTGAATTTAACTTTGAAAGGAAATATAATTATCGAACTATGGTTTCAAAGGAGAATGTGATTTCGAAAGTAAATAATGATTTCGAAAGTGATATGGTTTGAATTGAATATGATATTCTGATATCAATTATGAAATGATTTTGGAAATGTAAAAGAACCATCCGGTGTGTAATAAGCTATTGGTTGTTAAAGAGACCGAGATTGGATATTGTCATACTCTCTGCCAATAACGAAAACCACTTTGACAACCTGTACGCGGTGGAGATTCCAAAATGAAGTAGGATGGCGGCAACGATCCTATGTGAGGTATATATGTGGACCTGACTCCCACGAGGTGGCTTAAGGTAGCTAAAAAAGGAGCAATTGACAGGCCAAGCGAGGTCATTCCTCCGATCGAGCACACTCCATCGATCTGTATTCTGACTTTCTGATTTATTTGGTGGCAACCCTTCGATTTTACTCAGGAATGTGTTCTGAGTTGGGAGGTAGTTGCGGCTATGCGTTACCAACGGTCCGGAAGTGTAATTGGTATATCTATCCTGACATTGCCTAGTTGTGCTGTGTCACCTACCCTAGCGCGCCTTCTATGAGTTTTTTTGTACCGTACCTATGGAGTGCCATCTGAAGGCGTCCAGTACGGGCGGGATTACGATGCCGTATAGACTATGGGAATATATAAAATGTGTTAAGGGGGATATGTGTAATGACTTAACACTATTTTAATAGTTTACTTTACTTTAGACATTATTATAATAGCATATATTACTACACAGTAGGTAGTTTAATGGATCCTTAGAAGATGTGAATCCAAAATATCTCTTGAGTTACCGCACTCACGTTAGACACTGGATAGGAGATGTCAAACCCCATAAACATCTCTGACGCCGTTCCACTCATATTTATTTTTCAATGATTTAACTTACATAAGATATTTTAGTTCTAACACGAGTGTTTTGTCTTTTCAATTCGCTCGGGTCAGCCTGAGCATTTCAGGATTTGAAGACCTATTTCTAGAGGATGAAGACGAAGATTTGCACTACTATTATTATATTAATCCCACTGCATCATACTAGTCCGCTGCACTGTTATTTATCTCTGATATGTGTAACTCTGATTCTGTGTTGTATAAGTATAATCAAATATTTTGTAAACAGCTTCATGACCTGTTATTTGATTATTATATTTGTTATTTCGTTGCGAAATTCTATTTTGTTTTTTCTCTTTCTCTAATTTTCTCATTTACCCCATAACAATCCACCCTTCTGTATGGTTTGAGTTGGCACGTTTATCTGCTTAAAACGTACAAAAGGGGGGATGTTACAAATTTCTAGGCTTGGTTTGAATAATCAAATATTCTTCCCTCGCTGGCTACTAGCTGGCCCAAGTGATAGAATAAGCCTAAATGGTTGACCTAAATGGAAGTCCCGAATTAATTTTGGGTGTTAGATTGATTTTAAAATTCAATTTGAAAATTTAGTATGTGTTTAAATATAAAAATTAAGATAAAACAAATTTTATAAATAACTAATTTAAGAAAAAACAAGTATTAAAAATTAAAATATAACAAATTTGTTTAATATCTGATTAATTTGATTAATTAAATAAATAACTAACTAAAAATTAATTAATTAAATATAAACATATATAATTATATATGAATATATATTTATCTTGAGTTATTTAAGTAAATTATAAATTAAATCTTAAAATTAATTAAAATATTTTAACTAAATACATGATTTAATTATTTACTTAAATGTTAATTAATACTAATATGTGTATATAGTGATATATGTGTGTAACTATAATTATTATGGTTTTATATTTATCTTAAATTTGTTCAAGATGAATAAAATTAAATTTTGATTTGTTTTAGTTTAAATATTTAATTGAATTGTGTAAGTAAAAAAAAACTATTTTTTCAAATAAAATTAATTCAAAGTTAATTAATTAAAATGTATACATGTGTTGATATATACACATTAACAAACTATAAATGTTATAGTTGATTATATTCCTTAAATAGTTTACAGTGAATAATATAAAATTTCGAAAATTTAATATAAATTAAACTAATTAACATGATTTAATAAATATGGATTAAAATTAATTAAATTGAATTTTATTGATGTCGCACACAAAAACACACAGGCACACACACATATATAAATTATATAAGTTGATTAAATTATAAAAGTTCTAAATAAAGTAAAAATTATATAATTATATATGTATAAACATAAGTGGGACTATAAGAAATCCAACTTAGGTTTGAGGAGCAATATATAGGCATTGTACGTATACCGTGATTTCAGATATGTTCGACACTTAAATCACGATGGTATTTCGTAAGAAATACATCGTTCCCTAAATCGATATCACTCAATGTGTGTGTATTAATGATAATGAACACTTGATATACAAATTATTGTCTACCATTTATATATTAATACATTACTTGCATATTCTTTATTCGTTAATCTTCCTCAAGTTAGGGATGTTATGTGTAGTGCTCTTAATATATTGACTAGACAAGGTAAGACACATGCACATATTTGTTGATCTTCCTCTAGGTGCATGCATTGTACTCAGGACATTATGAAATGGTGGGTACGAGTGAATAATCTCTTTCGATTTGTTGATCATCCTTATGTTCGTGATGAGACTAGGACAAAACCATGGGTTAGGAGTTATATATGATACAACGGATAAAGTGTTATCCATCACTTACGAGCCTATTATTTGTTGACCATCCTCAGGGTCAGAAATCCCAATACAAACAAATCCTAATGCCCACCAAAGAAATTGAAAGATTTCTATGTCCTTTCTTAGGGTTTTGAGAAACATAAACATCTAATGGGAGGCTTATTAGAAAAATAATATGAATACATTTAAGTTTTCTAATATTGTAAGAATGGATGTTATACTGGTTAAAATAATCTACTTCGATAAATTTGTGCAATTAATATAATTAACTAAATGTTTAACGGTTAAAATATACAAATGAACTAAATTAAGGTAGACATAGAAATATAAAATATACTTACCAATAGATGTTTTGGGTTGTTTCACTTTCAGACCTATGCAAGAGCCATTTTATACTAGGGCTGTTACGGTTGAACCATCAATCGCTCAACCATATCAACTGTCCATGTGGTTACCATCTATGACAGTTACAGTAATGGTTGAAGAATTACATAATTACGGTTAACCATACCAACCATACATGACTACTTTGTATAATATTTAACATTAAAGTATAAAAATTAGTAATTTAAGTTAAAGAAATAGCTTGTACCTCTATAATATGTGCCCTCATGAACTAATAACATGTGTATGCATATTGGTCGTTTTATAAACAAATAAATAAATTTTAAAAAAACAATTAGAGCTATACGAAATTATCATCAATAATGTGGATGGTTGAAAATATATGTACAACATGCTTCGAAATTGAAAATATAACGGTTAACCATCATAAACGGTTGCGGTAACGGTTATAAGATTTTATAACCGTCAACAACGGTTACGGTTGGTGGTAAAAACGACGGTTACCGCAACCGTAACACCCATAATTTATACAACAACTAAAACATTTGTACCTAAGTTGCTTAAGTGTTTATTTTCTTGAGATCTGTATTATCTTCTACTATTGGACTCTAAAGTGATGCATGAATATGAATATTTGATTCATATTCAATCACATATAAATGTTATATGGTGAACAGACATGATTCGTAATGTAGTTGATGAAATTAGCTCATTTGAAATAAGCAAGTAAACCATAATGCGAGGTCGTGTATTCAATGTGAATTATGACAATAAGAATGTTATTGTGTTAAATGTAGCACTAGACCAAGAACTAAAAGATGTACTTAGGAATTCAATCGTTAAAATGTTAGTTTGATCACACGTAAAGTGCAATTTATTCGATATCATTAAATGTTAAGAACGATCAAATGCATTTTTGTAAAGCATTCATTATGATCTTATAGTATAGCGACCCGAGTGTTTCGACCCTCAAAAATCGACATCAATACGTTCACTATACAGCATGCCAAATATTCAAGTGCCGGAAATGCCGATTTGCTTGGCGTAAAGAAGAAAAGGGATAGAAGAAAAACAGAACAATATCACATAGAATCTCAAAAATCGCAGCGGAACAAAATATAATATATAATAACAGAATTTTTATACAAAATAATCTATAGCTGTTAATATATACACAATCATCAGAGTACAACAGTTAACAATCGATCTAGACAGTTACAATAAGTTGTCCTCACAAATACTGAATATACAGCATTGACTCACATAGCGAAAATAACCCAGTACGTATTATACGCCCGAGAATCCTCCAGCTCGTCTCCCGAGCTCCATAGCATTCTAACCTGAATCTGTAATACTCGGTCTAACCAGAGTATTATAATAAAATAAGACCTGAGTTGGTCTGGAAAACCATCGTAAGGAAACACACTTAATTCGAATTATTACTGTTATCAAAATCACTAAAAACAAAGGTATCTTGTAAGACCACGCCACACATATGGGTTTTTACCTTACTATAACCAAAACATTTTATATCAAAATCATCTGGTATTAAAATAGTGTCTATAGAAAATAAATATAAAATAGCTGAAATGCTTGCATCTCACATTTCAGAATAGTTGGGCACAATCAAAATCGTACAGTCTTATTGGAGAATGGATTCCATACTATGACAAGGTAAGGAACCACCTTCCAATGGTGCATCTCTAGAAAAAATGCACCGAGGTCTGACTAAACATCTTGTAACCCTACCATACAAGACAAGCCTAGCACTTGACTACTAGTACCGAATATGATCACCACTAATGGGCCCCGAAAGCATACATGAATCGATAGTAACTAGTCTTGATCTTGGGATGACCACACCCAAATGGGAACGACCCAATTGGCCTTGCTGCATGCCATATTTTTGTCATTTCCTGGTTGATGAGGCTTGAGGCTATCTATTACCTTTAAGAATAGCATTCATACTTGGAATGCTAAAACTGCATTCCGAGCAAAACAATGCAATGGTAGCATTCATTGATATAAGTTGTTATGGGTCTGAAAATACCTAATCTCCTTCAAGATTACCGTCTCCATTATCTTCGAGATATCACAATCTGTAACGTACAAATCAGATTGAAGTGGTTTTTGGATAATTAAATCTAATCCCAGTCTCTTCGAAACGATTAACGAATTTGATCAGATTTGATAGTCGGTTATTTAACTACCAAATTTCACACATAAACAGTCACTAAGCCATATTTATTAAATCTTTAGAAACATTAATTTCATATACCTTTATACATACATACATACATACATGCATATATATATATATATATATATATATATATATATATATATATTCAAATCTCTTTCAGTATTCCAAAGTTTGAAAACAATTTCAAATCCTTATATCCTTAAAGGGATATTTTCAAATCATATCTTACTTCAACACTTGGTGAAATATTTCCAAATTCGATTTATAATCCATTACTTAGAAAAATATCTCTATATAAATCCTTTCGTGGCTAAAATATTTTCGAAACCTTCATTCCAACACTTAGAAAAATATTATAAGTCTATTTATTGAAATCATTTCATTAGGAAATATTTCATTAGGAAATATTTCATAACTTATCTCCTGAATTTCCGGAATTATTTATAAATTCCTTTTACAATTTCCAAAACCAATTATACTTACTTAAGATTCCCACTAACAGTTAATAACTTCCTTATGAAGTCAGGTTCATTTTCGAAGTTATCGTATCTAACATTTTTGGAAATTTTCTCAAGTCTCCAGAATTCCATTATAAGATTTCTCTTTTAAAATCTCATTCATTAAATAAAATCCGATTTACAAATCTCGAGAGTATTCATTAATAACTTCAATCAGTTTCCAAAACTCTATATGTATTATATATTTTTAAAGGAATATAATTTATTCAACATACGTTTAAGTAATTATTTAAAATATCAAAACACTTTTAAATAGATGGCGATAACTAATTTCTAAATCATTTATAAGTAATAATAATCGATTCACAAAGCTTATTATAAAAATTAAAATTTCATTTCAATTAAAATTGAATATTTAAATAACCAACTTTTCGAAATATTTCAATACCACAACAGTTTTTAAACTCCATAGTTTAAGAACCTAAATCTCCTTTTTTTCCTAAAAAAATTTAACTTCTTGATAAGAATCTATTTATAAAAATTCAATATACCCTTTTTATATTTATAAATCTCTCTCGATTTTTTAAAAATCGATTGTCGTTTCCAATTTCATAACTATTTTCGAATTCCAAAATAGAATACACTACTTCTTTTCTAACCTGATTTCCATATCTCATTTTAAATTCACACGGTGAATTCATATTTTCAATTAGTCCAACGATAATCATTTTACTTTCTTTATAAACATCTTTTATAAATTTTATAACTCATTTCCAGTTTATAATAGATTTATATTTCTAAAATCCAATTATAAATCGCTTTCTATTAAAACTCCATTTGGAAATCTATTTCTTAAATAATCCAAACTATATTCCAAACCATTTAAATCTCGATTCTGACTTCCATTTCATATTTGAAGAAATCTCATTTAATAATCCACCATTTTAAAATACTCAATTTATAATTTTCCATTTGAAACCATTTTATGAAATAGCTAATTAAATATCAAAATCAAATTATTTATTTTATCCAATCAATTCCTCTAAAAAAATCCAAAAATTTCTATATAAATATTTTCATTTCAAAATTGCCTTTGAATTTCCTTTTTAAAATCAAAAATATTATTTATGGTATTTAAAATACCAAAATTAGGGTCAATGCTACTACAGCATTCAAACAATCAAATTTCACAATAATCTATATCAAATTATCCAATTTCATTATATATCACTATATATAAAAAACAATCAATATATTTGAGAAATCCAGTTGGATCCCTCCAACCTATTTCGTGCATTCACAGATGTTATAAAACATAAAATACCAATCCTGATTCGAGGCGGGATATCGCGGTAATGTAGGGTCATCCACTAGTATGCGGGGTGCATAGTGTCTCATCCGCTCCAACAGTGGAAAAAATATCCAACTACTAATATATATACTAATATAAATATAACATCCAACCGATAATAATTTATAAATTCATCCAATCAACCAATAATTAAATTCCTAACATTTTATATTAAACCAGGAATCCAATTGAGTGAGATTTAGTCACCTTGATTTTTTTAAGTTTTCCAAACAACCATATTTTAAATTATCCAAAATTCCAACTAAATTCGAAAAATTCTAAACCAATTTCTATGCATAGCACTCGTCGATACGAATCCATTGCCGCTTGTTTTGCTTCGATCGCATCTTGTATGAACATGTTATACATTTTTAAACATTCGGTAATTAAAAATATAATTAACTTAAATTTAATATAATAATTAAACTTATTTAATTCCTTAACCTTTCATTGACTTGATCGTTCCCACCTCCCTTTCGTACGCGCTCAAACCTCCCACCAGTGATCACCGAAATCCCTCCCTCCTTATTTTTTCCTCGAACGAGAAAAATAAAATTGCGCTTCCCATACTTGGACGCCACCGACCAAATTCCCCTCCGCCTACTCTTACTTGCTGAGACAGCCAGTCTCCATGCGGCAACTCCCTCTCTCCTTAGGTCGTTGTCGACGTCGTCAACGGTAACCTCCACCAGGCCACGACTAAGCTTCGACCGCTGCCTTCGTACTTCCCCCACCCTTGACGCTCACTGTCGTGGTCGCGACGCTTCCAAGACGTGGTGATTTATTATATTTTTTCCCACTTAGTTGATTTCGATTTTCTCGAATTGATTTCGTTTTGAAAACAAGAGGAATAAAGGAGAATACATGATTATATTCTGATGGAAATGGCACGATTTGGAGTACAGGTCATCCGGTGTACATATTTAGGGTGGATAGGGTTTGACTTTGTAACTAATAATATTATTAAATTCCTAAAATTTCTCATTTGCATAACTCAGAATTCTGAACCCTTATCGAGGCGTGCCACCTAGCTTTCCTAATGTTATACTCCTATTCCGAACGCAATGGAACAAGCTTCGGGACTTAATTTGGACGTATGCAGAAGATAGCTTTTTAAATCGACAATTTTAAAAGTTGACGAAATCACTTGAAATTCCAGTTTTAAAAACTTATTACTCAATTCTAATTCAAATAGAATTTACATTCACATTAGAAATCGTTTTGATTCGTATTCAACTCAAATTTCAAATTATTCACCGTTCCTGTATTACGATAAATCGTTATATTTGAAATTTAAACTCTATTACTCGAATTCGTAATAATTCCATATTCGAAATCAATTTATATTCAAAATCCAATATTTAAAACCATTTAAATACTCAAAATTAGATGTCGAAAAATCCGGGTCATTACGTTCCTCCCCTTTAAAAGAATTTCGTCTCCGCAATTGCTAAGGTAGGACGAATGATCCAAGCCCATTAACTTATCACAACCCACTTAGTTAAAACTCGATATTTCACTTTTTTGAATCCTTTAGTTCCATACAAAGCATTTGGTTTTCACTTCTAAACCAAAATCCCATTTTTCAATTACAATTTGAAACTAAATTTTGGATAAAAAATTTCCAAAAATTTTCAAATTTTTTCTAACACCCTAAATTTCAAAAAAAAATTAGCAGAGTCTCTGTTGTATGGAGAGCCTTTTGCAATGTGACGAATATGTTAAAAAGATATACATCGGCTCTTATGGCCGAAAAATGCAATATATATCAATATATTTATTTCTGGGCGCTAAAATCATAAGCGTGCCTTATTTTAGCGTTATTAAGCAAACTCGCTGAATTTATATGCAATTGCACTACCAAAATATAGCCGAATTGTCTTCTTGTACATGTACTTACTCAAATATAACCCATACGTACTAAAATATGAAATTCAATAACTTTCATTCATTTAACTAGTTAATTACATAAATTCAATAACCAAACATGTTATAGCATGACTTTGTCAATGATCACAAGGTTTCAACGTTCGATTATTCATTTCAATTGATTTACATACCATTTTATTCGATTCCAAGTGATTCACAAACAATTCATTTGTTTTCATTACATATTCGTATCCTAAATATTCATATCCTTTCCCAATTTGATTTTGTCAATTTATTCCATGCAAACAATGAATCATTTCATAAAATACTAACTTAAGTTTATAAGCAATGTATGTATGTTTCTATTTCAAACTTACGTTTAAATTCAATTCTAATTAAACCACATTCTAAAACCATCTTTAAATCACTTACCATTTTACGTCGAGTCTATTTTGTATTCATGCCCATTCCATTTATCCATTTCAAATTAAATAAATTTCCAATTACTAATTTAATTAATTAGTTCATTCCATCAATCTATTCTAAATCTCGATTAAGTCTATTTCACAACTCAAGTCTAAATTCTCTTATCTTTTCATAAGTTAAGTTTAATTTCATATCTCAATTTCAAATTTCTTTTTCTTATCTATACTATCTCTTAAATCATAAGTACAAAAACTTATTTTTGTTTATTTTCACAAAATATTATTTTCTCAATTTTATATTCAAAATCAAACCAATCCATGCCAATTTATTTATGAATCATCTCGTCAATTAGTTATTTAAGCTGAATTTCATTCTTATTAACAATATTCCCACCATATTCAATTTACACTTAAATTGAATTCATTTATAACTTAAGTCATCGTCCTTTCAATCCATTTCTATTTTATTCGATAACATTTCGAAACAAATTAAATTCGCTTATATTTAAGTCGAATTCCATTTATAACTCAGGTCCTACATTCAGTTTCAATTTCAATCCACAATCCATTTTACTTAACCAGGTTAAGTTCCATTTCCAAATTCAATTCACTAATTAATTAATTTTAGTTAATTCACTTCCATTTTATAAATTAAAATCTGATTTTTATTTCAAAAATCACTCCATTTGGTTGGCTCGAGTTCAGATTCATTTTATAATTCGAATTTGGATTTCCATTCCTTTACCAAAATATCAGACCATTTCTATTTTGGTTTTTCTATTCCACCTTACAACTTTATAAGTTACGCAACTTATTTTTCACCTTTCCATAATTTCTATAGTTGAGTTCATGCTCCATTCTTAATCAATTTCGATTGATTCGACATTTATTTGATTTCCATAACTCGAGTCCATATTCATTTCCTAACTCAAATTTTATATTCAATTCATTTCGATATTGTTTCTATTCCATTCCAATTTTATTTAATTTATCTTAAGTTAAATTTCATTCATTTAACTTACTCAAGTTAAAATTTAAGTCCAAAATTCAAATTCCACACTTTTCTTTCTTATTAAAACCATTCTCGCTTTATAAGTTTAAAACTTATTCCCTGATGTTTTTCTAAAACATTTAAATAAGGATTCTAGAATTCAAACACTCGGTTTCATTTCAAATCATTTTAAAATCATAAATACATATGTATCACTCTGTATACCAAATCATACCTTCTAATTTAAACCAACCCTGGTTTTTATCCAAAACAAATTCCCTCCGGAATTCCTAAAACTACTCTTATTTCCAACAAAAATCTCCATATCAATTTTCTATGGTAGCAATCCATCATTTAGAAACTCGAAAATGAATACTGATGATGCTGTAGTCATCATCAAAATTATTTTTCAGCGACTGAAGTGAGTTCAGTGCTATTATCTCCTTTAAATTCTTTTCTTAAAATAATTTTGTTTCCAAAAATATTTTCAAATAATACTATTATTATTTATCTCCAAACACTTTGGAAAACATTTCCAAATAATTTTGGGATTTTAAATTTCTACGTCCAGTTTTTGAATCCATTTCAATTCTAACTTATGTGCATAATTCATTCTTATACAATTTAATCTGGTTTTCATAAACCATTTCCTATTTTTATAATCTTGTTAGGATTATAATAATATCAACCAAACATCCCCATAAACCACAACAATTTCAGAAAATTATTTCTTCAATATCAAAATATAGTTAGGTAAAGTTATTTCATTTACCCGCTTCAAAACAATACTGTGTCGGTTTACCTTGTTTAAGAGTTTTGAAACCCATATCGATATAGTTGTCTAGACTGTATTGACTAGAATTCATAAACACTCAATCGATAAGTGAATACAATATAAAAACAATTTATATTCACTAAAAATACGTGCTAGTATCTACTAATACACTCAAACTCATTCTATTATATTACTGACACTATCTCTAATGCGTATTTCCCACCAAAGCCAAGGTTCTCACTTAACCTTCAGCTCTGATACCAAGTGTAGCGACCCGAGATTTTTGACCCCCGAAAATCGACATCAATATGTTCACTATATAACATGCCGAATATTCAAGTGCTGGAAATATCGATTTACTAAGGGTAAAGAAGAAAAAAGATAGAAGAAAAGCAGAACAATAACACATAGAATCTCATAAATCGCAACGGAACAAAATATAATATATATCTAATAATAGAATTTTTATATAAATGAATATGTAGCTGTTAATAGACACACAATCATCAGAGTACGACAATCAACAGTCAATCTAGACAGTTATAATAACTTGTCCTCACAAATACAACACTGACTCACACGACAGAAATAACCAAGTATGTGTAATACGCTGTGTAATACGCTTCAGAATCCTCCAGCTCATCTCCTGAGCTCCATAGCATCCTAACTTGAATCTGTAATACTCGGTCTGACCTGAGTATTATAATAAAATAACACATGAGTCAGTCTAGAAAACCAGCATGAGAAAATACACTTAAATACTATTATCAAAATCCTTTGAAAACAAAGGTATCTCGTAAGACCGTACCACACATAAATACGACAGGCTTTTACCTTACGATAACCAAAACATTTATATCAAAATCATCCGATATTATAATAGTTTCTATAGAAATAGATGTAAAATAGATGAAATGCTTGCGTCTCACGTTTCAGCATAGTTGGGTACAATCAAAACCATACATTGCTTATTAGAGAATGGATTCCATACTATGACAAGGTAAGAAACAACCTTCTGATGGTGCATCTCTAGGTAAAATGCACCAAGGTCTGACAAGAACATCTTGTACCCCTACCACACAAGATTGGCCTAGCACTTGATTACTAGTACCGAATATAATCACCACTAATGGGCCCTAAAAGCATATATGAATAGATAGTAACTGGTCTAGATCTTAGGATGTCCACACCCTAACGGGAGAGACCCACTTGGCCTTACTGCATGTCCTATTTTTATCATTTCCCATTTGATGAGGCTTGAGGATACGTATTACCTTTAAGAATGGCATTCATGCTCGGAATGCTAACATTGCCTTTGAGGCAAAACAATGTAATGTAGCATTCATCCATACAAGTTGTTCTGGGTCTGAATAAACCGAATCTCCTTAAGATTACCATCTCCATTATCTTTGAGATATCACAATCCCTAACACATAAATCAGATCGAAGTGGTTTTCGGATAATCAAATCTGATCTCGATCTCTTCAAAATGATTAACGGATTTGGCCAGGTTTGATAGTTGCTTATTTAACTACCAAATTTCACACATAAACGGTCACTAGGCCCATATTTATTAAATCTTTCAAAACATTCATTTCATATACCTTTACAAAGATATATATATATATATATTCAGATCTCATTTAATATTTCAACGTTTGAAAACAATTTCAAATCCTTATATCCTTAATAGGACATTATCAAATCATATCTTACTTCAACACTTAGTGAAATATGTCCAAATTCAATTTATAATCCATTACTAAGAAAAATATCTCTATATAAATCCTTTCGTCGCTAAAATATTTCCAAAACCTTCATTTCAACACTTAGGAAAATATTATAAGTCTATTTTTTGAAATCATTTCTAATATCAATACTTAGGAAATGTTTAATAACTTATCTCCTCAACTTTCGAAATTATTAATAAATTCCTTTTACAATTTCCAAAATCGATTATACTTAAAATCCCCACTGACAATTTATAAGTTATTATGAATTTAGGTTCTTTTTCGAAGTTCTCATATCTAACAATTTTGGAAATTTTCTTAAGTCTCCCAAATTCCATTATTAGATTTTTCTTATAAAATCTCATTCATTAAATAAAACCCGATTTACAAAACTCGAGAGTGTTCATAAATAACTTCAATCAATCCAAAACTCTCTATATATTTATATAATTCTAAAGGAAAATAATTTATTTTCAAAACACGTTTAAGTAATTATTTAAAATATCAAAACACTTTTATATAGACGACGATAACTAATTTCTAAATCATTTATAAGTTATAATTATCGATTCACAAAGTTTATCATAAAAATTAAAATTTCATTTCAACGAATATTGAATATTTAAATAACCAACTTTCCAAAATATTTCAATACCATAACAGTTTTTAAACTCCATAGTTTAAGAACCTAAATCTCCTTTAAAAAACAAAATTTAACTTCTCGATAAGAATCTATTTTTAAAAATTCAACATACCATTTTTATATTATAAATCTCTCTCGATTTATGACAAACCGATTTTCATTTCCAATTTCACAACTATTTCCAAATTCCAAAATAGAATCCGTTATGTTTTTCTAATCTAATTTCCATATCTCTTTTTAATTACACATGGTGAATTCATATTCTCAATATGTCCAACGATAATCATTTTACTTTATTTATAAACATGGTCTATAAATTTTATAACTCATTTCCAGTTTATAACAGATTTATATTAGTAAAATCCAATTATAAGTCGCTTTCTATTAAAATTCTATTTGGAAATCTATTTGTTAAATAATCCAAACTATATTCCAAACCACTCAAATCTTGATTCTGACTTCCATTTCATATTTGAAGAAATCTCTACTAATAATCTATAGTTTTAAAAATACTCAATTTATAATTTTCCATTCGAAACCATTTTACGAAATAACTAATTAAATATCAAAATCAAATTATTTATTTTATCAAATCAATTCCCTTTTTAAAAAAATCCCAAAATTTCTATAGAAATATTTTCATTTCAAAATTGCCTTTGAATTTCCTTTCAAAATCAAAAATATTATTTATGGTATTTAAAATACCAAAATTATGGCCAGTGCTACTATAGCATCCAAATAATCAAATCACACAACAATCTATAGCGGATTATTCAATTTCATCATATGTCACTCTATATGAAAAACAATCAATATATTTGAGAAATCTAGTTGGATCCCTTCAACTTGTTTCCCTGCATTCACAGATGTTATACAATATAAAATATCAACCCGCTTCGTGGTGGGATATCGCGGTAATATTGGGTCATTCGCTATTATGCGGAGTGCATAGTGTCTCATCCTCTCCAACGACGGAAAATATATCCAACTACTAATATATGTACTAATATAAATATAACATCCAACTGATAATAATTTATAAATTCATCCAATCAACCAATAATTAAATTCCTAACATTTTATATTAAACCAGTAATCCAAGTGAGTGAGATTTACTCACCTTGATTTTTTTTAGTTTGCCAAACATCCAAATTTTAAATTATCTAAACATCCAGCTAACTTCAAAAAATTCCAAACCAATTTCTATGTGTAGCACTCGTCAATACGAATCCGTTGCCGCATGTTTTGCTTCGATTGAACCTCGTATGAACATGTTATACATATTTAAACATTCGATAATCAAAAATATAATTAACTTAAACTTAATATAATAATTAAACTTACTTAATTCCTTAACCTTTCACTGACTCGATCATTCCTACCTCCCCTTCATACGCACTTAAACCCATCTACCAGTGATTGCCGAAACCCCTCCCTCCATATTTTATCTTCAAACGAGAAAAATAAATCGTGTTTTTTCTCACACCTGGACGCCACCAACCAAACGCCCCTCGACCTCCACCTGCTTACTGAGCCGCCTAGTCTCCACACGGCAACTCCCTCTTCCCTTACGTCGTCGTCGACATCGTCGATGGTAACCTCCACCAGGCCGCGACTAAGCTTAGGCCGCTACCTTCGTACTTTCCCCACACCACCGTGGTTGCGACGCTTCCAAGGCGCGATGATTTATTATATTTTTTCCCACTTAGTTGATTTCAATTTTATCGAATTGATTTCGTTTTGAAAACAAGAGGAACAAAGGAGCATGCACGATTATATTCTGATGGAAACGACGCGATTCAAAGGATAGGTCGACCCGTGTATGCATTTAGGGTGAGTAGGGTTCGACTTTGTAATTAATAGTTTTATTAAATTCCCAAAATATCTCGTTTGCATAACTCGAAGTCCTGAACCCCTATTGAGACATGCAACTAGCATTCCTAATGTTATACCCCTATTCCAAATGCAATACAACAAGCTTCGTGATCTAATTTGATCGTATGTAAAAGATAGCTTTTAAATTGACGATTATAAAAGTTGACTAAATCACTTGAAATTCCAGTTTTAAAAACTTGCACACTTAATTCTAATTCAAATAGAATTTACATTCACATTAGAAATCATTTTGGTTCGTGTTCAACTCAAATTTCAAATTATTCACCCTTCCCGTTTTACGATGAATAGTTATAATTGAAATTTAAACTTCACTACTCCAATTCAGTAATAATTCCATGTTCAAAATCAACTTATATTCCAAATGCTACATTTAAAACCATTTAAATATTCAAAATTAGATGTCGAAAAATCCGGGTCGTTACATATAGTTAGGATTTTCTTTTGAATGGCACAACCATTTATAAAGGAAAGTGAATGTACGGGAGTGGATGTAAATTTGGCATGGGTTGGATAAAGAGAGTGAATGATCACTTTTACTTCACAAATAGATATTGAAAATAAGAAGGGAATGAGAAATGTTAAAGAAAAAATTTATTTGCCAATTTTGAGTTCACTTAGAGCAACCCAAGGATCTGTACTTATTGTCAGATGTAAAACAATAAGAGGATGAAACGTTGCGGCAATACTCGACTCGCTTTAACTCCCCAGCCGCCAGCATCCAGAATGCGATGAACGATTAACTCTTATGGCGTTGTGCAGAGGCATACATCCAAACATGAAGATGGATGGAGATTAACAAAAGAGAAACCAACTACCTTGTAGGACTTCTTCTATGAAGTAGCAAAGTATATGAAAACAGATTGGCCACAGCTGGATGATAGGCTGGAATGACCATCAAACTATTAGAAGCATCTAAGAATGTGAACACTATGGTTAATTGTAATGGAAGTAGTTATGCTGAGAAGAAGAAGGAAAATAACCAAAACAATTCCAGTGGAAAGAAAACAGAATTTAAAAGATTCAAGCCTGGAACGAGGTTAATACTTATATAGATCTGAACAATACTATAGAAAACATCTGCCTCGCCTTGTAAGAAGAACTCAAATACAATAGGCCTTCTCCGAAGAAAGAGACTAAAGTAGAGATGAATATGAGAAAGTATTATAGTTTTCACAAATCCCAAGTGCATAACACCAATGAATGTCATCTTCTACAGGATATTATAGAAGAACGCATTAGAAAGAAGAAGTTAAAGTGGGATGTCAAGAATCCCATCACTCCCTATGTTGCCGTGAAGCAAACTCCAAATCAACTCCCACCTGGAAATGGAGGGGAAGGAGCCAATGCTAATTCTAAGAAGGATGGGCGATTGGTAATTAATACCATAACAGGAGGACCTGATGTAGCTGATAAAAGTTGGGCTGAGATGTAAAGATACATGAAGTCTTTAAAGAATAGAGAAGTTTTCTTGTATGCTATAGGCGAGGAGTGGAAAACCAAGAACCCTTGTTAGGAGTAGAAGTAGATAATCTTTAGAGATAATAACCGACAAGGCAAATAGTACCTACATACCGACCCCATGTTGATTTCAGCAATGCTTGGCCTACCAGATATACATCGGATTTTGGTAGACGTTGGGAGTTTGGTTAACATCTTGTTCAAAGATGCATTTGATAAAACATGGTTGTCTATGGAGGATGTCACGCCGTGCAACTAATAAGTGCATGACTTCATAGGAGAAGGCAGAATGCTCTTAGGGAAGTTGGATCTATTTATCGAGCTAGGAACCCATCCCCGATCAGCCATACAAAAACAAACTTTCATTGTAGTGGATGGCTTCTTGGCATACAACGCCTTCCTAGGTATACCGGCCCTATCAGATTTTTTTGGAAGCACTGGCTCAATGTTTCTTGACCATGAAATTTCGTACGACTAACCGGGTGGGAGCAATAGAAGGAAATCAGGTTGCAGCTTTGAGAAAACAAATGACAGGAAAATGGGAAGGGTATAAAGGTCACATTTTGTGCTAAAAATTCAATCGCATAGCAATCAAAGGAAGGCCCTCAGCTCGGGTATATATGTGATCCTTATAATAAACTTAACCCAAGAGATGGAGGCGAGGGGGTCGCGGTTGAGCTCAAAGAGGCGTAGAATTTGTGGAAGTAGATAGCAATAACATGAAAAGGCTAATGAAAATCGGAGTTAAGTTGGAGTGAGATCTAAAAATATGGTTGATAGGATTTCTACGATATAATAAAGATATCTTTGCTTAGTCCCATGCATATATAAGTGTAATCTCCCCCTTAATTGCATGCCATGCCTTGAACATTGATCCAAGAAAGCCTCCAGTAAAGCAGAAGAAGAGAAGTATGGGTCCCAAACGATCGACCGCCTTTAATGAAGAGGTAGAGACTTTATTAGCCAACGAACTCATCAGGGAGTGTCCGTATCCCGAATGGATTGCAAACCAGGTTTTTGGTCAGAAAGCTAAATGAGAAATGGCGGACGTGTATTGACTTCTCCAAATTGAATGATGCTTGCTCTAAGGATTACTTCCCACTCCCAAGAATCACCAACCACTAGATGCAGCCTCAGGGCACGAGCTTCTATCTTTTATGGATACATACTATAGGTACAATCAGATTGCTATGTATCCTAAATCAGGAAGAAACAAACTTTATTATTGATTTAGGACTTTATTTTTAAAAGGTTATGCCATTTGGACTCAAGAATGTAGGTGTGACGTATCAACGTTTAGTCAACAAGATGTTTGCTAGTAAGATTGGAAAGACTATGGAGGTATAAATTAACGACATGCTAGTGAAATCAAAAAGGGCTAAAGGTCACATTTCACACCTGGATGAGATGTTACAAATCCTATATGGGTTAGGGATGAAGCTTAAACCACTGAAGTTTTCTTGTGTGGTTTCTTCTGGAATTCTTGGGATTTATCGTACATGCTAGGGTTATTGAAGCCAACCCAGAACAAGTCCAAACTTTGAAGATACCAAGATCCCTAAAACCCAAAAGGAAACACGAAGCTTGAATGGAAGGATGGTAGCATCGAACAGTTTCATGTACAAAGCTACTGATAAATGTGTTCCACTCTTTGAAGCACTCAAGAAGGACAAAGGTAATTTTTCTTGGACGGATGACCGCTTAGTTGAATTCCTTAACTCACTGGAGCACTTACAGAAGCCTCTGATTCTCTCTACACCGGTTGAAGGAGAATACCTATATCTGTATTTAGCAGTATCATCCCACGCCTTGAGTGCGGCACTAGTTCGAGAAGAAGATCAGGTGCAAAGTTCAGTATCTATGTCGGTAAGCGCCTCACCAGACCAAAGTCTAGATTTCATAGATTGGAGAAGTCGGCATTGCGTACTTATCGTGTCCTAAAAGTTGAGGCACTATTTCTAGTTACATCCCATCTGGGTGCTGATAGACCAACCTTTGAGGCAATTCCTACACCGGCCCGATACCTCGGGAAGACTTACCAAGTGGAGTATTGAGTTAAGCCAGTGCGAAATTACCTATCATTCTCGGACGACGATCCAAGAGCAAGCGTCGGTAGATTTTATTATCGAATTTACAATTAGGGAAGATGAAGTGAGATCCTAGGAAAAAGAAGCTTTTAAATGGCAGATGTACGTGAATAGAGCTTTAAACAAGCATGACTTGGTGCGAAAGTCCTAGAGCAAGGAAGTTTAGCTATGTAGTACGATTAGGTTTCAAGACAACAAACAATTAGATCAAGTATGAAGCATTAATAGCGGTACTGGAGATAGCAGGAGAATTGGGAATCAGGTCATTGTGCATGCATAGTGACTCGCAATTGGTCATAAACCAGGTACTTGGTAAATTACAAGCTAAAGGAGAACACTTGATATCATATTTGAGGAAGGTAAAGGTTTTGTTTAATAATATGGAGCATTAATGATCGAATACATTCTAAGGGAGGAGAACCAAGATGCAAATGAGCTGGCAAAGTTGGCAAGTTTAGGAGATTTCCCATAGTTAGGATCGGTGCATGTTGTGACCCAACATAGACCTAGCTTTGAGGAGGCGAACATGATTGCAACTATCAATGACAAGGAGACTTGGATGATGCCACTTATAAGATATTTTAGTAAGTATTTCTGGGCAACAAGAATAAAGCCAAAAAAGTCTTGCAGAAGGCACTTTGCTTTATCATATATGATAGTGTGCTATATCGAAGAGGAATTTCTAACCCACTACTGAGGTCCATAGCCAGGAGAAGAACCGAAGAGGTGTTGAAAAAAATACATAAAAGGAACTATGGAGATCATATTGGAAGCAAACTCTAGCAGAGAAGATGTTGTAGCATGGGTACTTCTAGCCAACAATAAATCATGATGCGACGAAGTACGTGAAAAGGTGTGAAAAATGCTAATGATTTTCGAAGATCCCAAGATTTCTCCTGGTTGAATTGACTTACTTGGTTAGCCCTTGACCTTTCACGGTCTAGGGAATAGACCAGATCGACGAGCTTCGTTTGGCTAGGCATGGAGTCAAGTATGCTATAGTGGTAGTTGACTACTTTACTATATGGACCGAAGCTAAACCACTTAATAAGGTGTCATTAGCCAAAGTTATAAAAGTTTTAGTCAGGAATGAGATATGCAAGTAGCTAAGTACGCAATCCCCCTTCAAATCATCTCAAACAATAGGTTACAGTTTGACGGCGAGGAGTTTATCGACTTCTACCGGTAGCATGGGATAAAAAAGAGTTTCTCTATAGTGGTATACCCACATGCTAACAGACAGGTGGAAGTGATCAACAAGACTCTGAAGACCCTCATAAAGAAGTGGCTAGAAAAGGCAAAAGGAGAAAGGGTGGATGAGCTTTCTCTAGCACTGTAAGCTTATCGCACTTCTTTCAAGACGTTAATGGGGCATACTCCTTTCTCATTAGCTTATGGGTCTAAGACGATGTTATTGGTGGAAACAATGGTACCATCACATGGGAGGATTCATTATAATCGAAATGAAAATAAAGAGTTACTAAATATGTTATTAGATTTAATTGATAAAAGGCGAGAAGAATCTTCTCCCAAGGTAAAGTGCACAAGCAAAGGATAACTAAGAGATACAATTCGAAGTTCAAGTACCATCCGCTCAAGGAAAGGGACCTAGTACTAAAGCGAATATTCCCTAGACTAGGGGCACTTGACCCGATCTGGAAAGGACAATATGTTATCCATAAGGACTTAGGCAATGGAGCCTTCATCCTCAACATGATGGATGAGGCTATCTGCAAAAAGGCCTAGAATGCCCAGAATATTCGCCGCTATTTTACTTAATTTCTACTATTTTCTAATTGTATTGCAACATTGTAATTAAAAGGTTATGAAACAAATATTAATAAAATGTGATTTCCCTAAAATCTTGTTGTGATAGTTAATGAGTATAAAGTACACAACCTAAGCACGTCATGTTAACAATGGTATGAGGAAGTGCCGCATAAGCCCGATAAGCTAAAGTCTCTACTTGGGGAAAGATGGCATCCTTGTGATAAAGAACTTACACCCCTTAAACCTCTGGACGACAATGGTGGAATAAAGCGACCCTAACTGGGTTTCCACCAATGATGATCAACCCCAAACTTCTTGCCAGTAATGGCGAACTAGAGTGACACTAACCGAATGTTCACTATTGACGATCAGCACCAAACTTCTTGCTGGTAATGGCAGACCAGAGTGACATTAACGAACTATCCACCATTGATGATCGACCCCAACTTCTTGCCGGCAATGGTGGATCAGAGTAACCTTAACCGGGAGTCCACCACTGACGATCGGCCTCAAACTTCTTGCCGGCAATAGCAGACCAGAGTAACCCTAACCAGTTGTCCACCATTGATGATCAGACCCAAACTTGGGGCTAGCCATGGAGAACCCGCCTTACCGACAGTCAGAACATGACTGCCGCCTAGTTGGTTCACCCCTAGTTATCAACCTTGGATTTTTATCTACAGCAGTAGCTAAATTTGCCTACAGCAAGAAGCAACTATCGATCAGGCGGTTCAGTGCAAACAATCAATACTGGAATTGCAGAGGAGGATTACCAACAGACTTATGTTATGCCAACTTTGTTTGAAGTATGCATGGAAGATGTATATTATAATGAACAAACTAGAATAATGAACGTGCAATAAGGAAAACAACTCATGAAAGAGTAATAAACATCCAGGTCATACAGTCAGACATCCAAACATGCATAGTGCAAACCCACCAGTGTTAGAAAATGATACGTATTCAGCCTCACCAAAATATCAATATTGGATGAGCACAGACAAAAATGTTTATTACAGACAAAAGGCATGGAATAGACTATTCCAGACATAGAAGAAAGGTATATAACTGCTGCTGTCACTTAGATTTAAATTTGGAGATGCAACCCTTGCCGTAAGGCTTGAACTTCTTTCGCTCTTCGTCTTTCTTCTCTTCCTTCAACTTAGAAGCATCAGCCTCAACAAGTTCCGCTTGTCTTTTCTTCATCAGCTTCAGCTTCTACATGCTTCAAGCTTGACTCTGGCAACCTCTCCAAGAAAGTTAGCCATTACTTCCTACCTTATGATTTCCTCCCAATTGAAGTCCTCGGTAGACTCTTTGAATCCCACAATCTCAACTTTAGCCTCATCTCACAAGGCCTCAATCATCTCATCGTGACTCTCCATTACATGGTCTAAAGGGCTTGGGGGGCATAGTCCTTGGCAATAAGGCTTTTGAATCTCGAGGCTGGCTCTAGAGTGATGCAATGCATCTGAAGAAATGTGGAAAACGGTTAGTAGGAAATTATGCAAGGGGGTATAAATGATCTATTTTGAGTTTGACCTTGTATTAATGCCCCTGAAGTCGAATCACCATTCTTCTTTCTTTCGTCCTCCTCTTTTTGGGCCTTCTCAGCCTCAGCTAATTTAATATAGCCTAAGTGGATGGCCTCCATCTTCGCTGCAATAGCACGAGCATCAATAGCCTCAAGACTGAAAGACGACCCTCCCTGCTCGTAGGTAGTATTTTCTTTTTGAATTAACTGTTCTTGGATGGAGGCTATGACCTCTTGATCATCATCCATCCAGACTAAGCTCTCTTTAGTAAACATTTTGAAATAAATCTTGTCCAGAAGCTCTTCTACCTTATCAAGCTAGCTGTTTATCTCATGTTTATTCTGCTTGCAGCTTCTCAACCTTAGTGGTTTTAGCATCTTTCTTAAGAATCATGGCTTCTAGCTTATTCCGAAGAGAAACCCTTTCATCTTTCCACTCCACCACTTCTTCTTCAAATCAGCAAGGCCGGGCTTCTTTTTCACAGCCACTACCTTAATCTCATTTGGTCTTCTTGTAAATTTAGCTTTAACATTATTATAATCTTCGGACAATCACCCGACCTCGGCATTGTAATCCTCCTTTGTGGCTCGAATATTTTGAGAGTGCTCCTTCTTCTGTCTTTCCAACTTTATGGAATAAGCGGCTTTCAACTTCTCTATCTCCTCTGTTTGAGACCTTTCTAATGCACCCAGCATCACCTAATCATCATTATCCTTTTGGTGCATCTGCCTTTTCTTTTCAAATATCTTTAGGTTTTATTCAATATTCTTTTTGCCAATCTCCTCACCACACTTGGTTGCTTTAGTTTATGATAAGGCTTAACACCGCTTAACCCGTTCCCAAGTATATCAATCACGCCAGAAAAAGAGAGAGGGGATTAACAAGCAACCGGGTGGGGGGGGGGGGGGGGAGAGGTTTTCTTTGCTAGTTGGGATGTTGTAACTCATCATCATTCGGGTTAGTGGGGTCAGTGATGATGACCTCTCCTTCCTGTTCTTCCCCTTATCCTTGCTCTGGGGGATAGGAACGATCGCTCCATCCATCCTTTCTTATTGTTTAGAGGTTTACGAGTCTGAGAGAAGGAAAAGCAAAGCTCTATGGGACTTGGACGCATGAAGGGGGCTATGAGATATCGATTTACTATGAGGAGAAAAAGATCTTTTGCGAGAGCCATAATGGGAATCCTAGCCACCTACATCTCCAACTGGGTGGTAGGATATAATTTCTCCGGTTTTAGGCTTCGTAGCTACCCTACATTCTTATTGGGACCAAAACGTAAAGCAACCTTCTTGATATCAGAATGAGGTGAATTTAGTTTGAGCTGCTTAAACTTAGGTTGTAGCTTCCCTCTCGTAGAACTCATGCTCCCTACAAAAATGCATTATAAACAAAGGATAAAGGCCAGGTAATGCTAAGAAATAAAGCTACAAAGTGCGTCACTATAGCATGGAAAAGAGATGTGTGTATATGTGGAAAGAAATGCGTAATATCTAAATGAACCCTTATGCTTGGATAATGCAAAGTGAAATTCTGAAGGAGATTTCATGTACATAGCTTAAGTGGGCATCCTACACTATAGGTGTTTACCCTTATTCGGTCACTGACCCTTGTTCGGCTGTCGAGCAAATAACCCATCCAAGGTCTAATTAAAATCGAAAACATTTTTAAGTGATAATTTTTAGCGTAAAATTAAAACCATGTCGTAACCCTTGGAGCTTGGCAAGACCAGATAGATAAGAATTCCTAAACCCTCAATATTACATTGAACAAATAAATATCATACAAATGGATTAAAGGAACTACAAAGAAACGACTAAGTTACCAATAAAAGACTTACTAAAGAGGATTACTAGTAGACATGATGGTCGTAGCAACCTAAAAGTAATTGGGGAGGATTCGACACTAATAGTGAGTTCTGGAGACGAACATGTGCAGGAAATGAGGCAGGCTAGAAAATAAACAAGGATGCTCGGTTAAAAATAGTTACGACCTTTATATAGGTAAGCAGGTGTGTCCAACACTGGACCAACGTGTCTGAACACAAGATGTTGTTTACCAAGTTAATGCCTAACTAGGGATGCTAAACGAAGAGATACCGAACCCACCTCTAGCATCAAACCGAACATGATGAACTGAAGTGAATGCAAGAGTAGGCGTTTAATAATTTAATGAGGCATATAACAAAGCTCGCTCTATATTCTACGAACCAAACTTTAGGAGGCAAGTGTTATGGATATTTGCGCCCGCAAGGTTTAAACACAATGAGATGGATCCAAGATGAAGGCAAGGGAAGACACTGAAAAGTTTGATTGAATGGGCAGGAGGAATAAGGCATACATATTATACCTATGATCAGTTGGCGGCCAACCGGTTTGCCTTGATTGGGGAAATCACATGCACATGCTCTATTCGGTGGTCCTCTATCTTGTTGTCCAACAATGGATATATGTCAAACAGGAATTCATATCCTATAATCATACCACCGAAAATGAATTCCTATTTGATAAGCCATGCACCAGACAAGAATCCTTGTTTAGTGCAAAACACTACTGGACTAAAACTCTTGTCTGGTAATGTAAGCATCGGACAAGATATCATGTCCAATTGGGACCAAAGCCGAGCAAGGGGATGGGCTATGCCAAACCAAGGTGATACATTATGAAATCCAGTCAAGAAGGAAATTAGTCCATCTACCTAACCAACCATTATCGAATACATCCCTTTCAACCGAATCAAGTAGAGTATCGATGGAATCAAATTTGGGTATATAAGGAAATTCTAGATAGTATCAGCTACATTTTGAAATAACCAAATTGAGGGAGTTATATAGAGAAACCACCCGATTTATCCGATGACCTCCCTACTATTACACTCCTATAAGTATCCAGGCTTCTAGCAACCATAGAGGGAACCTTTTGGAAGCAACCATATTCTACCGAATATGAATAACCGAACAAAGCCTAAAGAATCCAATATTTGATAACAAATCATTTTTTTCTACATTTAAACACTTGTAAAAGCTGAAATATAAGAAAGGAAATAAAATTGAATAGTGTATGTAGGCCCGTTATGGCTAAATCACTATTATGTGTACTTTACTTTTTCCATATTTCTTTATTGCCATTGATTCGATAGGAGGTGTTTGTCCACTTTTCGTGCAAACAAGAGCTGATCAACATCCATTTGGTCGATGCTCAGAGCCGAAAAAATTTCCACTGGAACCAATCCTATGAGTTATGCATCCCCGGAGCAGAAAGTTTGGCCAATGAATCAGCTTTCGTACTCTCTTTAATGGGAATGTGAGTATAGTATAATAATCAATATCGTTTAGCAGTGGTAGAATCTTTATCTATTAAGGGGCAAGTCTCGCTCCCATAGCCTGAAATTCCTTCTTTACTTAGCATACCACCAATTGAGAGTCATTGAATGTATGCAATGTTTTGACTCCCAATTCTTTCTCTTACTTGAGCCCGGCAATCAACGCTTCATATTACGCTTCATCATTCATTGTCAGAAACTCAAGTTTCAAGAAGTAGCATATCATTCATTCCACCGAGGTTACTAAGATCAATCCTGCCTTGGAGCTACGTCCATTGGATGCTCCGTCTGTATACAACTTCCATCGAGCAAGTTGGACCACATTTTCTTCCACATTTTCATCCCGGATAGTGACTCAGCAATGAAATCAACCAATGCCTATCCTCATATCACCATCTAGGATGGTAGGTTATATTATATTGGCTTACCTCTATATTCCACTTCAATAACTTTCTCGAAGTCTCGGGTCGGTGCAACACTTGCCTTAAAGGTTGACCAGTTGGCACCTTTATCGGATGGGCCTGAAAGAAGGGTCGTAGCTTCCTCGAAGAAATCAACAAGAAGTAAGCAAGCTTCTCTAACTTTGGATAATTCTTCTCGGCTTCAATTAACTACTTGTTGATGTAATATACGTGCCTTTTAATTTTGGACTCCTCACGTACTAAAGCCGCACTCACTGCGTGAGCAAACATTGGCAAATAAACAAATAAGTCCTCTTCTTTCAAAGGCTTTGAGAAGACCGATGGTCTCCTCGTGTGATCAAGTAAGTCCTGGAAAGCCTTTTGATATTCCTCCATCCAAACCAACTTCCCTTTCTCTTTCTTGAGGACATCAAAGAATGGAACGTATTTTTCTGTCGCCTTTGGTATGAATTGACGCAGCCAACGACCTTTTCGTTTAAGCTCTGCATTTCCCTCGTAGTTTTCTAGCCAGTAACATCTTTTAATGCTTTTGTCTGCATTATATTAGGTTCCATGCCCCTTTAGTTTAATATGAAACCCAAAAACTTTCCAGATGCGACTATAAAAGTGCAATTCAGTGGGTTAAGCTTCATCCCATTCCTTTAAGGTACATCAAACTTCTCGAAGAGGTCATGCACGTGGTTCGTCGATGGCTGTGACTTCACTAGCATATCATCCATGTAGAACTACATTATTTGTCCGATCTAATCTTCGTACATCGAACTTACCAATCGTTGGCAGGTAGCTCCAACGTTATTCAGACCGAATGACATCAAGTAAAAACAATAAAGCCCTAGTCACTATAACACTGGTATGCTCGTAATTTTGAACTTGCATTGTTATCTATAACTGGAATATGCATCCTTGTAGTAATGTATGTCTGGTTGTTCCATCAACGAGCTGGCCGATTTTGGGTAGCGAGAAGCTGTCCTTTGGGCATGTCTTATTCAGGTCTAAATAATCAATGCATTTCCACCATTTTCTATTAGGCTTCTTGACTAGCACATGATTCAATACCCATTCAGGATATATAACATCGTGAATAAAGCCAATCATTTAGCTTATCCGCTTTTTCTTTCAATGTAATGGATCGCATCGGACCCAGGCTATGCCTCTTCTACTTCACAAGAGGGCATCGTGGATCCACATTCAATGTATGACATGCTATCTCCGATGATATTCTATACATATCTAAAACTGTCCAGGAAAAAACATCCTAGTTTGCCCTGGACAAACCCTACCTCTCCTCCTTCATCTTTATCGTGAAAGAGAGCTAATCTTTTGGACCTAAATGTGGTCATCCTCGTCAATCAAGATATTGATTGTCGGCTCTACTAAGGCTGCCCTGGTAACTTTGGCTCTTTTCTCAGATACATGGGATTTGTGAAATCTACTATGTCATCCGAGTCAGGGCTTAGGAGGAGATTGCTATGCATCAATCGTCTTGATGTAGAGAGTCTTCTCGTCATCCTTTCCCATTTCATGTCATTTCGCTCCTTTGAGTTCATGACATAGCACTCATGACTAAAGCTCTGGTCTCCCTGGATAGCTCCCATCCCATTCTTCATATAAAGTTTCACTATTAAACACTATAGGGTCAAGGTCACCTTAAAATAAGCAAGGGTCGGTTGGTCCAAAAAAGCATTATAAGTAGAGTATGTATCAATCACACTGAAGGTCTGCACCCACACCACCATGTGGTATCCTTAAGCAACTTCCACCAATAAATCAATACAACTAACATGCTCTGTAGCCTCTTCGATAAATCCCTGGATCAAGAATTTACATGGCTTCAGGTCCTGCGCATTCATCCTCATCTTATCAAATGTTTTCTTAAATAGAATACTTACCGAGCTCCCACAATCAATGGGAATTCGGTGCACAATAGTCAGTCCAGTCACATCCATAAACACCATAGGGATCAGCGTCAGTGCTTGTACGTCATCCACATCTTGATTTTTAAATACAGTATCATCAGTTATCATTTTCAGTTATTTTGCCGGAGCTTCATCTTCCACAGCAAAACAACTCTCCTGCACAACATGCTTCAAAGAACTTCCATATCTCTCCATTTCATTTTAGCTTTTCTTTGCTAGATGAGGTCCACTAGTGATAGTTTTGATTATAATTCTCTTTTTAGGCTGCCTAGGTCCATTATCACTAGGGTCAGTCGATTCCATTGGACCATCTGCCTCTAGGACCTATTGTTCGTTTATCCATCATCCTATAGGCCTTT
The DNA here is from genome assembly GCA_030765085.1 of Allium cepa. Taxonomy (NCBI): domain Eukaryota; kingdom Viridiplantae; phylum Streptophyta; class Magnoliopsida; order Asparagales; family Amaryllidaceae; genus Allium; species Allium cepa. The sequence goes on from CM060931.1 coordinate 574,222,695, forward strand.
CACATACCGCTGTAGCTTTTTTCCTGATCAAATCTTTGATAATATCTCTTAAATGTCAGCACTCGTTAGTATTGTGCCTGGTCCGTCATCTAGTAGATTTCATTTTCGTTCCATGTCCTAAAGTCCTAAGGTCTTAACCTGTTCTTTGCCAAAAAAAATTATTTAAGTTCAAAGCCCGTCTTTAGTTGAAGTTCTCTTGCAGCCCTTGGGAATGACCTTAATCAAAAGGAAATTGACTTTGGTTGTAAGTCTAGTTCCAGTATAAATATTCCAGTCTAAATAAAAAGGGGTAGCCTTCTAGGATGATGACCAAGAAGCCATCTTTCTAGTATGATTGCAGAGCTAGAGTCGGCTCACCAGTTCATTTATAGGGAAGGGGCATTGTGCCTCCCTGCATGCATAATCTTTCCTGAGCTAGATCTCACATGTCGGGACCTCCTTATGAAGCATGCTTATCGAAGAGGTCAAGAGAGCATTTCGAGGCAAGTTTTCGGCCAGCCAATGAGAGTTTGCTTAGGAAAACCAATCTCATGGAAACAAAAATACTTCTCTAAGAGCAATTATCGTTCACCTACCTTCCTCCGAGGTGGCTTTCTATAATTTTTAGTTCCTGTTGCAATATAAATGTTCTCGATAGTTTCGTTTAAAGGGATATAATCTTCAGGCCTTAGATATCTTAGATGCAACTTAAAGTCTGTCTTTTACAATCAATACCCTGATTCCTTCTTTTCTGATTGTTATTATTCTCAATAATAACTAAAATTTTCTCTATGCTCTCAACGGTTTGCTTTGTTGAACTGTCGCTCTACACAACTTTGCGTAATGGCAGTAGCTTTTCCAACAACCAAGTTTGTCTATTTCAAAGTAGAAACTGGTTGAACTTTCAATAGGATTTCTCTATGGGGGTGGTTGTTTCATCCTTAGCCATTTACTAAAATTCATATCCAGCTGTATCCCCTGGGTCAATGCCGTCAAAACAATAGCCTCCCTTAGATTATTCACCTTGATCACAGCATTATTAAATCGACTCGAAAATCCCTTCAAAGTCTCTCAAGACCTTGGTAGATGCCTGACTAGGACATCACATCCTTTGGTCAAGTGATGTGAAGCTTAAAATGCTCCATAAATTTTCTCGCTAACTAACCGAACAATGAAATGGATCTTGGCATGAGCCGGGTAAACCACATCGTAGCTATTCCATTAAGAAATATTGGAAAAAATCTACATCACCTCATCCATTGCTCTGGCACCATTCATATGCCATCCGTATTTCAATAGATGATGTCCATGGTCTATGGTCCTGTTATATAATAGTATTATAGACAAAACAAATTTCCCTGGATAACCTTCCTACAAGATATCATTCGTGAATGGGGTCCTGCTGGGCACTGAGCCCTATTCATCTTTACTTTATGCTGGTTTTCATTCACCAGGTTTCACACTGTTTAGTTATATACTCTGGATCAATTGAATCAACTGGATGGTAATAACCAAGGATGACCCTGAGTGTTTGACATCGCAAATGCTCTCGATTAGTTCCATACCGTCTAGGTTCCCCTATCTTTGGAAGAACCGTTCATCTAGCTCTTTATTGTCCATATTCTCTCTTTGATGGTTCAACTGCATTTGTTTGGATATCATTACTTTGACTACCAATAACTTGCTCAACACCAATACCAACCCCCTTATCAAGTTCACCATCTTAGTCACCATCCATAACTTGGCTTCTCAACTCGATACAAAGTCATGATGGCATGGTGTCTAGTTGTAATTTGTTAACCATGGCCTTCCTAGACCCTATTTTATATACCCCGACTTTTGTCCTTTTCATATTCTAATTTCCATCTCTTTGATTTCTATCTAAGGACGAAGAACTCTCCTCTTTTGAGTTAAAATATGATAACTCTTTATGACTCTTCCTTCATCTTGGGGAAATTAATCCATCAAAGAAATATTTTCTTCCATCTGCTTCAAGATGGAATTTTGACTCTCCAACATCTTTTCATTCATCTCCATCACCATTCTATCAAAATCTACCCTAGTCACCATCTGTAATGCACTTGGAAATTCAGCAGTAATGAGTTGATTTGTTGCTTCTTTGTGTTGAGAGCCTTTCTTTCTAGCATCGTTGATGGGTCTTGAGTGGTTTATTTTTCCTTAGCATTTCTAGGTGCCATGACTTTTCTAAGACTTCTTTCAAATCTAACCGATCAAGGGTCTTACGACTATAACTTTTTAGATCTAGCATATAGATAACTCTAATTCAAAGTTTAAAGATAGATTTACGATTGAGAATCTCAAAATGTCTTAGTGAAAGCAACAAAAGTTTTGCAACAAAATGGGACAAACATCCAATCGACTAAGAAGCAGTACTTGTAGAAATAAAGAAATTAAAATGAGGTGGAATACATTGAATTCATAGTGGTTCGACCAAAATTAGTAGCTTACATCCACAATAAACTTTGTTACTTATTTATTCTTTCTTTTACAAGAGTGATATTATAAATCGTTGCTTGCAACTTGGGTAAGAATCAAATAGAGTGTCGAGGAAAAACATATTAATTTAGAAAGTCAGAAAAATGATTCATTTCTACTGCACTTCTCCTTTTATTTATAGATGAAGATTGACGAATTTGGCTTTGATATTTACTACCCATGTTCTCCATGTCTAGTGTGATGCTCCAAAGGAAGATCATGGCCAGATCAGCATTTGGATGTAGACTCGGTATAGAGTTGTGCTTTACAACTCCATACTCTTTACTTCTTATTCTTGCTTTATCTTTAACATTGATGCATGTTTGTTGAGTCATTATCAAGCCTATAGGCTCTGGTACCGAGTTGGGGACTCAACTGACACCGAGTTAAGTTGTTGACTTGTATTTTTCCCTTTTCCTCTCCACCACTTGACCTATCTAATGAATGGTTAAGTACTTTCTAGTGGAAAGCAAGGTTCAACATAGATTCTTTGGACTTCACTTGAATTCTGGTTTCTAGACTTGCATTTCTAGACTTCTGGTTTTATTTCATGACCATTCAATGGTTCTGATTCATTGAGATATTGGTTGGGCCAAAAGTAGGATAATATATATATATATATATATATATTTCTAAATAAAAATATGAACATAAATATTTGAAAATAAATATTTGAAAATGTATTTTTGACTTAGACCTAAAATATTAATATAATATTAAAATCTTAGATTTAATATAAGTATAAATTTCGGAATATTCAAACTTATTCAAAACAATAGATATTATTAACCAAATCAAGTTTGTTTCAAAATTAAGGTATTTTGCATGTTTTACTAAGTCAAGTAAATTAATTCAAATTTGTATTATAAACAAAAAAAATAAATATATTTATATATTTATTTATAAACATCATTATATTTATATGGCATTATAATATATACATACACATATACACATATACATATATAAATAGTATATATGGTACTATTAATATGTGTACAAACCATATACATATACTATGGTATATAGTATATATATACATGTATATATGGGTGTATATATATAGTTATACATGCTTGTATTTAAAATAGTGTTATGTTAGTATAGGAATATATGTGATATATTCTGAATAATTATTAAACAAACAAATAAATATAAATATATTAAAAGAAAATAAGAGTTTATTTTAATATGTAGATTGAGTCTTATGCTAGCTAATAGGTTATGCAAGTCTATTAACATCCAAATAAGGATTTTCTTTTCGAAAATTTTCATTTCACCTGCTGCTAAGTGGAACGGTTCTAATAATGGGGATCACTCTTGTTCTCATTTCAAAACCCTAGATCTCTCTCTTCTTATAACGGCTAAACTTTACCAGATCTAAGGTTTTGAAACCCTAGTTCTCTCCCTTCTCAACTCTTTCTAATTCTCATTTCTAATCTTATTATATCTCATACGAAGCAAGAAGGGCCAAAAGAGCAGTGGATATCAACGGGACAAAGGAGTTGTGGAAGACCATTACTTCGAAAGGAAAGAGAGTTGTTGAAAGTGGAGAACCCTCAAAGGGCGGAGCTGGACCAACGGATCTTGGGCTTAGAGACAGCAAAAAAATGGCGGCACTGAATCAAAGGGCTGTTGGTGGAAATAAGAAGACCGACATAATTTTCTCAACGAGCACGAGAAAAGTTTCGTATCGTGATATAGTGATGGGCAACAAAATTAAGGAGGAAGGGATAAAGGCATTGCAATTCATGGAACCACTAGCAGCAAATGGAATAAGGAGAGGAGTGATCTCTTAGGAAGCAATCAAAGAAGTCAAAGAAGATTGAATAATTATGTAATTCTCTATGTGGTTGGCCCTCGGCCAAACTGCATGGCGTTAGAGGCCTACATGAAACGTGTATGGAAAACTATAGGCAGATTTACGTTTCAATCAAGAGAAAATGGATAGAGACCTTCTTACTAACATGCATGTATGGCTGAGATTGCCAAGAAATGGCTTTAAACTCCGGGGACCTAAAGCTATTGCTGCTCTAGCGAGCTCCATTGGAACCCCTTTAAAGATAAATGAAGCAATAATCAAGTCTAGAATTCCTTTGCTAGGGTGCTAATGGATATAAAAGCAGTTTTTGGTTTTCCTAATGTTTGGAAGTGATAGGGGAGAATGGAGAAATTTTTAAGTAAGAGATGATTTATGAGAACCCATCGCTTAGGCATGAGAATTTCTTATGTTTTTGACACTTAAGGAAATAGTGCTCTATTAGCGAAGCATGGGTTCCAAAGGGATGAGATAACAGTGGTAAGGAGGAGGGGAAAGCTAGTAGGGAGAAGGAAACTAATTTGGAAGTAGAAGGAGATACATGGGCGGAAAAGTGTGCAGATGAAGATTCCAAAAGTAGAGGTTTGGAGGAAGACCTATCTAGTAGAGAAGATAGAGATCTACCAACAGATGTACTAATTGGTCATAAGGAAGTAGAACCTAATAAGAATAGCATAGAAAAGGTAGAAATGACCCCAAAAAACTCTAAATGAAGTGGAGGATGATATTAGACAACTTTGTCAAGTAAAAGAAGCCATTCTTAAAGACCTTATGGGCGAAAGAGGTAAAAGCAAAAGTAAAGGAGATGTTGAGGAAGTTAGCAAGGAGAAGAATCCATAGAACAGTGAAGAGAAGGGGAAAGTTGAGGGAACCGAGCCCTAAGTTGTAGTGGAGAGGCAAGCACTAATGAAAGCCGAACAAACCTAAGTCACTGCACCGTCTACTTTTTTTACAAAAGGCAGAAGGGGCTACTGAACTCATCCAGACTAGCCTAGCCCCGCCAACAGCTCCAGATCATCCTTTGGATTATAAGTCATTGAATTATCCTCTTAATACCAAAAGGATCAGATCTATCCTCCTCTTTATTTGACCATGCAAATTGTAATTCTTCTCTTGATAGCTTGAGTTCTAAATTGAATGTCATTTTTTCATAGGTTGACATCAAAGAGAAGAGTGAGGAGGCATTTAAGGAGTATTGTGTGGAGGACGAGCATGAACAACCAGATCATAACCTAACCAATGGTAACACGCCTAATAGCCCTGCGAAACACACAACTAAGAAAGTTGTTGTTAAAAAGGAGTTATTGGTAAAGGAAAACCTACATGGGTTGATAATAACAAAGAAAAGGAGGAGAATAAAAGGGTCAGCAAACAAGGAAGGTAACTCAAAAGTCGTACCAAACACTTAAAATGACAATTGTAAGTTGGAATATAAGGGGGTTTCACAAACCCAATAGAATAATTGAGATAAAGAAACTTATGCACGAGTATGAAGTGGATTATAGGCATTTTGGAGAATAAGTTAGGAGCTACTAAAATTGAATGTCTAAGGTACGATTTTGATAGTTGGTGGGAATTAGTGAGCAACGTATCTTGCTACTTCAAATGCAGAATACTAGTAGTGATAAATGGAGAAGTATGGGGTTTCAATAATATAAGTATGAGCAACCACCCTATGACCTTAGAGCTTATATTTGGGCGGTTTTAGAGTTAATTGAACTGTTGTGTACGTGCAAAATTTTAAATACCTTAGAAGCAAGCTGTGGGTCAACTTTGAAGATGACTCTTTCCATATCTTTCATCCTTGGGTATTGGTATAAGACTTTAACTATGAATGAAAGGCATGTGATAAACTAAGTGGTGTATTAGTGCTATTTAGCAAGATGAATGAACCAGAGAACATATTGTTTAAGGCAGTATGAGCACAAAAGCAGTGAAGGTGTTTCAGTTTACTTGGTGGTCTGGTCCCAACAAAAACACCTTGATACAAATAGATCGTGTATGAGTCAATTCAACTTCACAACCAAATGCTTTGGTTGTGGGGGTCAGTGACCACACCCTTATCATTATTTCACTCGTAGAGCAAACGTAACACCCCGTAAAACAAATAAGAAATTAAACAAGAAAATAATTAATACTGATGTTAAAAATGAAATTATAGAAAAAATCGGAATTTGGCCATGAAACTAGCACTATTGTGTTCATGGAAAACATCTAAGAAACTTTTATATATAAAGCTTCACGATCAGACTTTAAATGAGGAAGTTATCGACATTTGAAGATTTCGAAATAAAATATTTAAAATAGAATAAAATAATAAATATAATAATTTTAAGATTGACGTTAACAAAATATTAACGGTGTTGGACCAAACCGGTTGACCCATTGATTTGGGGGTCGACCGCTAGCGGTCTACCGCCCACGGGTAACCGATCGACCAGTCGAAGCTTGTGGCCTAGGGTTTGGCTTAGCCTAAATGGCCCATATTCAATCATTTCAAACAGATTCCAATCGAACGTTCCTGGCGCTTCGGAGCAACTATAAATAAGTGTCTAGACCCTCATTTTTATTTTTATTTAAAAAGCATTAATAAAACTCTGCTAGTTTTCTTCCTCCACAAAAAACTTCCATAATTCAAAAATAAAAATACATATATACAATAAAGATCCAAACGTTAAGGAAGAGATTAGCCAAGTTAAAGGAAGAGGTAATGAATTTTACGTGTGTGTATATTTCTCTATTTCTATTCTTCCTTAATATTTGAATTTTGAATCTAATCTATATACAGATGAATTATGATATGTTATACTATTAAATATAGATAATCGGAGGAAGAGACTGGCATTAATGCGAAAGAAAATCTAAGAAAATTTAGGAAAAACTATCGTAAGTGGAAATTTTAGTTTTTCTGTTTACAGTAGTTTGTACAGTTAATGTTTGGATTAATTTTCTGCCTTGCGGAATTCTGTATGTAGAAACTTTAAATCTAAAACACCAAAATTCCCCTAGAAAATGTAAATTCTAGAATTGGTTGTAATCTTATTTTTTTTATATGTTAATATGCTATAATTTATTCTGTTATTATTTGCAATATGAATAATTTATATTCTATTCAATTTTCACTCCTCAATTTGTATGACAAAGGATTCTAAAAGAATTAGAAAAGGGTGTGCAAAGTATAGATTTTTTTTCCATGTCCATGGTTTGCACTGCTTACTTCAGTAATTAAAATAAATATGAATCTTTTTTCACTTCAACATTATACATCTAAAAGTCGAATAGAATATAAAAGATTTAAATTGTAAAGTTTTGCTTCTTTGGAATACAGGCATTAATTCTACTATACTAATGTACAAAGTCAGACGTTTCGATTCTTTTTTTGTGCACATACACACACATATATATATAACTTTTGTATTGGACTGGGACTTGTGCGGATATTGAAATTGTGACATTTAAATTATTTTAACACCCCGAATAAGAAGCAATTTCTTTTATATAAAAATGCTTTTACACACACTTAAAATATTTAATAAAAATTAATTCTCCAAAAATTAACGTTAATTACAAACATAATAATGTATAAGTCGTAGCATACAAAATAAATAGGGTAATATATAAAGAAACCATCAATTGAATAACCATTAGTAAATAACAACAAATGATATAAAAAGGAGTTAAGGATAATTAAAAGCGAAATAAGGAGTTTCCCTTATATGACCTTTTCTGTGTAAACACGGGTGAGGAATATGTGCATGTGTTGTATATATATAAAATGTTGGTGTAATTCAACACTGGAAGTTTGGGAGGGGAAATGTGGCTAAGTTATAAGGATGTGAGGTCGGTTAAAAGTACATAGAAGTCTATCCACTTTATCTGGGTACTAGCAGTGTACTTTTGTAACTGATGTAGGACTTCGCCTATAATAAGTATCTATAGTGGATGCGAGGTTAGTCCCACTTTTGTAGGGTAGGCATGCCTAACTGATTTGGTTACCGACACTTACAAATAGTCAAACTTATGTGAGATATCACGGTTAGGTTACGGGCGATATAGATTCGGTAATCCTAGCTAAGCCTGTTACGGGGTTGAGGTATTAAACGATTGTTGTAGGGTCTGCCTCTTTCCCATTCAAGAATTGTTAAATGGTTGGGATTATCTTTTAGGTGCGGTAGAGGAAACCTCTAGAGGAGGTTTGCTTTAGAGTCGAGATACTAAATGGATATTTGAGGGTCCACCTCTTCCCAACTTAAGAAGTATTAAGTGGCCTTATGGAATTTGTTATGATGTCAGCTAGGAAATTCCAAAGATGGGTTTGTCTTGGGTCTAGGTATTAAATGACAGGGTTCTATATAGGGTCTAGGTATTAAATGGTCGAAGTCAATCTATTTCCCATTTAAAAGGTCTTAAGTGACTCGGGTGCTTTCTCTCACTTTGTTATGGTATGGTCGATAGGAGATGGGTCGTTAAATCTAATATACTCCATAATTGCATTGCATCTGTATTATAGTTATGAAGTTGGACTGGAAGGGCCATTCGCTTACAATCAGAGTTATACTCATAAAGGTATAATTATAAACAGTGAATATTAGTCACGCATTCCTAAAACCAAAGTTAATTCAAATGACATCTTCCTTAGAAAAAAGTTTTAAAGCGGGTCCCTATAATTATTTTACTGTAGCAGCATGTATTTTCCGTGTTTTTTCACGCCAGTTCTAAAAAAAATTCAAAAATTATAATTAGGTTTCTGAAGGAAAAAAAGAAATTGTAGACATATCTGCAATTATTCCGTATAATTGAAGATATGTATGCAATTATTCACTGAACAATTGCATTCGATAAACATCTGGATAATTGCAGATTTGTATGCAATAATTCCATATAATTGCAGATATGTCTGCAATTATTCACTGAATAACTGCGTTGAATAAAAATCTATATAATTGCAGACATGTCTGCAATTATTCCATATATTTGCAGACATGTATGCAATTATTCATTGAATAACATCACCTTGATTTAACAATCAGGATATTTGCATAAATATCTGCACTTATTCCTTAAAATTGCAGAATATCTGCAATTTTTAGTTGCAAAGGCATGCTATCCAGAATAAATGCAGACATGTCTGCAATTATTCTCTAAAATTGCATACATGTCTGCAAGCATTCTCGAAACATATTGTGTGTCATTTTTTCCGTTTTCATCCTTATTTTTTGAATTTTTTGACATGAATACAAGATAAATATTAATCTAAATAAGTTTTAAAATTTGGAAGTTTTTTAGTATGTTTTTTGATGATTTTTGAAAAATAAGGACCTAATTTACCTACTTTTTTCCACTGGGGTTTTTGTGAATTTTGAAACATATCAAGGACCTGTGCCAAAAGCACCCTTATAAATATGTAAGACATAATACTCACCTAAATAAAATTGCCTAAATACTACTATGGTAAGACATAACATTGTTGTTTTGAATCCTTCCTTATTACAATCCATAGTTGGAGAGAACGATGATGAAGTGTGAAGGAGACAGTGAAGACCAGTGGTAGTATAGCTATTTATTTTTGTTTAGATTTACTCCGATGTACCAAAAATTTTAAACATAGCAATGTACTATTTTGAGATATTGTGTTTCTGTATGTTTGGAAGATTGCATTTTCGAGGTTTGGAATGTGCGAATTGGGTACTTACTTTATTATTATATTTTTTGCCTTCTGCTATTAGATTCTAAATGTAAAGATAGATATCTCTATACATTGTTTATTTAGTCAATTTTACCAACTAACTGCCAGCTCTAGAAAGAACCTAAGGTTTGATGGACATTTATTGGTTGAAAATTAGGCCGTTTCAGAGTGGGTTTTTGCATTTGGTATCACAGCTTTGGTTACCCGATCGGCTGGACTAGGATACGCTAAGTGAACATATTACGAACCTAAGGTTTGATGGACTAGAAAGAACCTAAGGTTTGATGGACATTTGGTATTTTTTACCTATAAGCATGTGTGTGTACATATATATTACATGGTAAAATAGAAGTAGGCGACCATATTACGAAAAAATGGATAAGGCAACTATGATTGGGTTAAGATTACAAACCTATCCTGATTACCCTATGGGATGTAGGCTATACCATAAGATGTTGACTTAAGAAGAGCATGAGAATGAAAAATAGAAAGGTCCTGAAGTTGGAAGGTACTTGACTCCTTTCGCTAGCTTAAACCGCCCTATGATTTTGGATTTCACTAGATTGATGAAAAGTGAGAACCCATATGTTATAGATATCCGAAGGTAAGGTATAAATAGGAATGAGTAAATTCCCACAAGAAGGTATGCAATAACTACCATAAGAAGATAGCTAGACTTTTTATACATTCTTAATGATAATTAGAAAAGAAGAAGAATTCAAAAGAAAGGACAAATAAAATCCATTTCTGTTTCGACCCTATGTGAAAGAATTTAATAAAAGATTATAATTTTTCTCAGTATATTTTAAATGGCTTTTAAAGAAGTCATTTAATAATGGAAGAATTTTATCGCTAAAAGTTATCATTTTGAAAAGTAATTAAATCTCAATTTTTCACCATATAAAATATTCTTTAACGATATATTCTTGAAAAACTAAGAATTTATGAAATTTTAATTAAATGAGTTGTTTAGGAAATTTATAGACTAAAATGCCCAGTAAATGGTTTTTAGTAAAGAATAAGGAGAAACTGATAATCTCTCTTTTGAAAAAATAAAAAATAGGGCATACGTTTAGGTCAATGATATTTCTATTTCTGTAGATTTAAAAGTTTTAAAATTCATTTCAAGGAGCGGATAAATGGAATGGTACTTGATTTAAATGGGTAAAAAGAATGAAAGGGTAAGAATACCCGATAGTGAAAAAAAAGCCATATAAAGGGGAGCAATTTAATAAAAGCAATTTAGGCAGAGGGGATTTAATAGTAGCAACATTAGTAAATTTAAATATAACGATTGATAGGAAAATAATAGCATGTAATTTGTCTTTGTTTACTTCAGTTTCTATTGTCTAAAGTTATAAAAGACGTTGTAAAAACACTGTAACAGTGCATTTTTTAAAATGGTTTGGTATAACAATTGAATTTTCAAATGAAAAACTATTAATTGGTTTGAGCTAAAAATCCTACCTTTTAAGAAGTGAATCTCTATTGTAAAAATTCCTTAAAGGGAATTTTTTTAATTAATGGCTATTCATACAGTAAAAAAAACTTGACTCTTATTAGTTGAAAAAGGAAACAATAAGTTGTTTAAAAGAAAGGATCCCTTTTTTGATAATATTGACTTTTGAACTTAATAAATAAAATTACTTCACAAATACTAAATTATAGTTTTAAAAGATACGACACATACAGTTAAAGTTGGTTAGTATAAGGAGTTTTCATGGCTCCTTTTGGAAATTAAGCAAATGTTGAATTCAATAAAAAATTCTAAGTTTATATCTTTAAAGATAAAAATTTGGGTTAAATACTTCACGACTATGAAATTTAATAATTTTATATAAAGAAGTGGAGTAGATAGGGATGACTGGCTAAGGAAATAAGGAAAGGCTAAAAGCTATAACCAATAGCTACAAATGCTATAGCGGTCAGAAGAGGAAACCAATGGAAGATTTGAAGATATCACAATTTGTCCGGGGAGGTTAATACTAAAGGAAAGTGATCTAAAAAGGGAAAATTAAGAGACACTGACCTCACCTTATGAAGATAGTCCATGCTAGAAGAAATGGCCATTGTTAATAAGGTTATATATGTAGGCAACACATTAGGCCTAAACGACATAAATATCTCTTTCCACTATTAAAATTGGAATTTAGAAATTTCTATAAACAAGAAATGGGATCTACTACATGACATAAGCTTCGAAATTGTACTTTTGAGTCTAAAAGATGGTTTTAAAAACTAATCATTGGTGAATTTTGAAATTATTTGCCTTATTAAAAAGAAGAGTAAAACTATTTATGTAAAATTTCCATTAGTTATGGGTAAGTTAAGCCCTTTAAACTTTCTAAATAAAACATAATTGTTGAATATGCGCTTATATGATTTTTGTTTGATGATAATAAACATATATACATTCGTTTAAATGTATTTGATAATATACTATTTTATTTTTTCACAGATTAAATAAATATTTGCAGAATAAAATAAATAACACGAAATTTGAATTCAAACGAATATTTTATTCAAACAAATATTTATTACATCTTTGAATAGTACAATTTCAAGCTCTCACTATAACTATACAACTTTGATTACAATTACATCACATTTCACATTTACAATTCACCTCACTACATATCACTCACACTCGTATTTATCTTCAACTTCATTCCAGTTTGAATCCAGCATCTGAGAAATCTGCAAAAATATTCACTAACGCAGTAAAATTGAAAAAGAAATATTTTTGCAAAATAAAATAAGATATGATTTTTGAAAATAATATTTGCCTCAGTTATTTGGGTTGTTCGTCATCATTTAAATTTGAATTCATCATACACGAACAACTTGTGACATACACAGTGTATTACTGTATATGCCACAAGGCCGTGCACGCCGATATATACACTTGATAATGCTACAGGGACAGGTGAGCACAAGGTCAAACCCAAATATACGGACAAGTTCAACTCAGGTGCAATAAATTCAAAAATACGACACGAGCACAAGGTCAAATCCGAGTTTTTGTAACTGGATTCAACTCAAGCGCAAATCAAAAGTACACATGAATATGAAACTAAACAGTCAAGTTCAGTGGTCAAATGCAATAGGTCGAGAACCAGACTCATGCATGCAACATATTCACCAATGAATCATCAAAGAGGCAACTAGAAATGAACAGAACACAAGTGCAACTAAATGGAATGCACCAGTGATGAAAGCTACAAAAACACAAGACAGTCTGTAAGCAAGTTCAAGAAATGAAACACTGCAACCCAGTGCATCAACCAAAGTTAAGGCGACATGAAGTCAGCAAACTGCAACAAACACATATATGGTCTAAGTGAATCAAGCAAATGCACAGAAGCCACTTCAGCTACATTGAGGCTCAATGGTGAAGCAGATTCAAGTGAACAGGTAGCACAAGAACCAAAAACTACTGAAACTACTTCTAAGAGAGAAGCCAAAGCAAATAAACCAACTGCAAGTGCAAATGACCAGAAAACAGTGCAACAGTATCAAGTACAGTATGCACAAGCAAAGAAACAAATGACAGTAAGCAATGAAGCAACAAGGTCAGAGAACCAAGCAACAATGCAACAAGGTGATATGCAAACTACATGCAGGCCAGAAGCAAAAACTCAAGTGCAACAGTGAAGTTCAGCTATGCAAATGAAACACTGTTGCAAACAACATAACAGTATGCAAGCTCGAGCACAAGAACATGACAGCAAACAGAAGTGCACAGCAACAGCAAGGCAATGCACAAATGCAATTGAATGCAACGAAGACCAACAGCCCCAACAGAAGTATAAAATGAATCAAATACCACCAAATAGACCGTGGAATAGCAGGTGATATGCAAACTACAACTAGACCAAGTGCAGCATCAATGCGAACAGCAAAGTGATCGAACAAACAAGATCAGGGCAGTGGACAGTACAAGCCAGCAAATACAACAAACTCAAAATGTCCAGTTATAATCACAAAACCATCAAGCTACAACTCGAATGACCAAAACCATCAATGAACAAGACTACAGATGAAGCCAGAAACAATGCAAGTAGATCAAACGAAGAGTGCAGGTGAACAAATGTACAAATGAACTGCAAATATCCAAGTATAGCATGAACAAGTCAATTACTACATGACACAGCAACACTTGCAACAGTGAAGTCGAAATCATGTAAAGGACACAGCTGTATACAAGTACAAGCCACAAATTCAAAGCTGTGCCGTGGATAGCAAGAAAATACATGCATATGAACAAGTCAACATCAAAGCCGTGGGACGCAAGAAATGAAATTATACGCATATGAAAAAGTCAGAATCGATCTCAATCATTCAAGCATCATCAAGTGGCCGAAGTAAATCAGTTGACGAATTCAATTAGAAAATATACGACGCAAATCTAGGGTTACAAACCCTATATAAATTGACATCATCATCGGCAATTTGTGTATCAAGTTCAAGCAAGCCAAAACTAGGAAAAGCAAATAGCAAAAAATTAACATACCAATTATAATTCGAACTTGATCGAATTGAAGTAGCCGACAGAAACTCAAGAGACATATCGATCGACGAACACAAGGAACAGAATTTATCTCGGTTGAAGCTACTGGAGTCGGCGACCTCAATCATACCAAAAGCCCTAATTTTTTTAAAGGAAGAAGAACAAACGAAGAAACAAGTGCCGGCATCAATTAAAAGAGGAGCGGCCATTTTTTTTTTTCTCATGAACGAAAAAATGAAAGGAACGGGTTGAAGAAAATAAAGGGCCGGCTTTGTTTATGTTAAAAGGGTTTTTTTTAAAAATTTTATAAGAAGGGTTTAAATTTAAATAGGGTTTTGTTATTTTAATTTGTTTTTAATTTGTATTTACTTTTAAACCGTTTTTAATTTTCTAGTCGTGTGACTAGGGTACAAACTACGGTGTGTAGTTTGGGAATTCGGAACTCTGTAGTTGAGTTGTGGTCAGGGTTTTGAGCGTAGAGTTAGATTAGTCAATAGCGGGTATAGCGAGTTTACGTGTGTAAGCGAGGGACTATCTAATTTCTAGTAGAAACCTTGGGGGCAGCACGTAGGCAGCTTTTTGCCGAAGCTGGGTAAATTCTGTGTTGTTCTGTTCTGCATTTTATTATTCTGATATTATCTGTGCTGCAGTGATCTGTGTTAAAATTAATATACACTTCTGCAATAATTTTTATAATTAACACTATCACCCTATTCACCCCCCCTAGGGTGAAATCGATCCTACAAGTGGTATCAGAGCTAGGAATAGAAGTCAACATTTGTTTTAAAAATTCTATTTTTTTTGAAAAAATCAGTTTTTTGTTTAAAAATTCGAATTTTTAAAATGGCTTCTTTTAATAATGCTTTTGCAGAAGGTCAATCCATAGTTAGACCACCAATGTTCAATGGTGAATATGCTTTTTGGAAAAATAGGATGAATTTTTTTTTGAAAACCATTGACGCTTGGGATATTGTTGAGACAGGTTATAGAATACCAACTATAACTGTAGATGATCAGGAAATAGAGAAACCAAAGGAACAATGGACAGAACTAGAAAATAAATTACAGAATACTAATGCCAAAGCTATGAATTCTATTATCTGTTCATTAGATCAATTTGAATTTAATCGTGTCTCACATTGTCTAACTGTGCAGGAAATATGGCACATATTAGAAGTAACTCACGAAGGAACATCTCAAGTCAAAGAATCTCGCCTTGCCATGCTAAGCAGCGAATACGAGAACTTTACAATGGCGAAAGAAGAAAATGTCAAAGAGATGTACGGACGACTTTCCAACATCGTATACAAATCAAAAGCTCTCGGAAAAACATACACCGAATTGGAAATAGTACGTAAAATCCTCAGAGTTCTTCCACGAAGCTTTGAAGCAAAAGTAACTGCCATTCAAGAATCGAAAGATTTAAAACAACTCAAAGTCGAAGAACTCATCGGAAATCTCACCACTTATGAGCTAGAAATAAAATTCAAGGAAGAGCGTGAAGGTGGAGATACTCGAAAGAAATCAATAGCTCTCAAAGGAACAACTGAAAGTGATGATAAGAATAATGACGATGATGATGGAGCAGCAGAGCTAGCGCTACTAATAAAGAAATTCAAAAAGTGGAATCGCAAATACGGAAATCCAGCTCGAAATCATGAATTGAAAAACAGAATAGGCAAAGCACTAGACAACCCAGAAGATCAGAAAATCATCTGTTACAAATGCAACAAACCCGGCCATATCAAGCCACAATGTCCTCAAAAACGATCAAATCAAGGAAAGAAACTAAAGAAGAAAAGCTTTGCGGCTACTTGGGATGAAACTGACGAAGATGAAAGTGATAACACCGAGAGTGAGAGTGAAAAAGCAAACATGTGTCTTCATGGTGAAGTTACAGACAGTGATGACGACGAGCCAAGCGAGGTATCAAAACTCACTCATTCTGAATTACTAATTTATTTCCATGAAGTAAATGGCTGTTATGAACGACTTAGGGAAAAATATGCTAAACTTGAATCTCAAAAGGATACTTTGATAGAATGCAATAAACAACTTGATCAATTAGTTAAGAACTATCAATGTAGAATTCCTAAGTGTGATAAGTGTCCAACATTTGAAGAAGAAATTAAAAAATCGGAAATCAATATAAAATCACTTGAAAATGAAATTCTGATTTTAAAAGAGAATGAAAATACTAGGAGAGAGAATTCTATTAAAAAGTGCACACAGTTGTTAAACGAAAATGAATCTCTCAAATCACAAGTCCAACAATTGTCAACGACTTTAGATAAATTTTCAAAAAGTGAAAAATCGTTGAATATGCTATTAGGAAAGCAAACTGTTAATACGGTTAGACAAGGACTTGGATATAATAATTCGAAAATTGTTGAAAACAAGATTAATCAAGTTAATTCTATGTGCACAATTTGTAGAAAATTTGGACACGGTCACAATAATTGTTGGTATAGACCCAAACATGTGAAAACTATACCGATTTGGGTTTCAAAAGGCACAAATATAAAATCTCTCAAAGTTAAACAAATTTGGGTGCCAAAGGGAACAATTATAAATAGTTTTGGGTCTACACAAAATCATTTTTCAAAATTTTCTGCCACTAACAACCTTGGACCTATAAAAACAAATAGGTCACTAAACTCTCTTCTCACGTAGGTATGCTGGCAGGCTAAGGAACAACAGCAATGGTACTTGGATTCTGGCTGTTCCAGGCACATGACAGGCGATAAATCGAAGTTCCTTAGCCTAGAAAAGTACAAAGATGGCAGAGTCACAATGGGGAACAATGACAAGTGTAAAATTGTCGGTAAAGGTAAAGTAGGTAACAATACATTTACCTTGAATGACGTTTTATATGTTGAAAATCTGCACCATAATTTGATATCAATCAGCCAGCTATGTGATAAAGGTATGAATGTTATCTTTGATTCTGACATGTGCAAAATTGTTGACAAATCATCAAAAGAAATTTTATTTTCTGGAAAAAGGAAAGGTAATATATATTCTCTATCTTTTGATGATCTCATCCTCTCTAAATGTTTGGTAGCTAAGGATATAGAAGTGAATTTATGGCATAGACGTTTAGGGCATGCTAGTATGAACTTATTAAACAAATTAAAAAGGAAAAGTTTGGTAAGAGGGTTGCCATCACATGAGTTTGAAACTGAGAACATCTGTAAAGCATGTACTTTGGGAAAACTTAGAAAATCATCGTTTCATGCCAAAAACAATGTAAGCACTTCTAGAGTTCTTGAACTAATTCATATGGATCTATTTGGACCTAATGACATTGCTAGCTTAGGAGGTAAGAAATATTGCTTTGTGTTAGTTGATGATTACTCAAGATATACATGGGTATACTTCTTAGCTAAAAAATCAGAAACTTTTTCATACTTCACAAGATTCGCAAAATTTGTGCAAAATGAAAAAGAAGTCTCTATTGTTTCGTTAAGAAGTGATCATGGTGGAGAATTTGAAAATTATGAATTTGAAACTTTCTGTGATGAAAACGGAATCAAACATGAGTTCTCTGCACCACGTACTCCACAACAAAATGGGGTAGTTGAGAGAAAGAATCGATCTTTACAAGAATTGGCTAGGTCTATGTTAAATGAATATGAACTACCTCTGCATCTCTGGGCAGAAGCTGTAAATACAGCATGTTATGTAATGAATAGAGTTATCATCAGACCGATTCTTAACAAAACCCCCTATGAGTTATGGTTCAACAAAAAACCAAACATCGCTTACTTCAAAGTGTTTGGATGTCCTTGCTATATTCTTAATACAGGTGATCAGTTAGGAAAATTTGAAGCAAAGGCTGATGATGGCATCTTCATGGGTTACTCTTCGAGAAGCAAAGCTTATAGAGTCTACAACAAAAAGACTAAAACAATCGTAGAGTCAATCAATGTGAAATTTGATGAAGGCATTGACGAACAGGATACATCCAAAAGCAACGTTGAAGAGGAGAAAGAAAAAGATGAATTTGAAAAACCAAAAGAAACTGCTGATGCTAAAGAAACCACAACTCAAGAAGTCCGAAGAAATCTGGATCCAGAAAAGCTGAAATACAAAACTGACCATCCACCAGAATTGGTAATTGGAAACCCTATAGCAGGTATACAAACTCGTTCATCCTTTAAAAATCTATGTGATCTATGCTTATATAGTGGATTTATTTCAGAAATAGAACCAAATAGCATAGAGTCAGCCCTTAATGATGAAAACTGGTTCATGGCCATGCAAGAAGAACTAAATCAGTTTGAACGAAATAATGTTTGGAGTCTAGCACCTAGACCTAAGGATTATCCAGTTATAGGAACAAAATGGATTTTTAAAAATAAATATGATGAATCTGGAAATATAATTAGAAATAAAGCTAGACTAGTTGCTAAAGGATACAATCAAATTGAAGGAGTTGACTTTGATGAAACCTTTGCGCCTGTAGCTAGACTAGAATCAATTAGAATATTGTTAGCTTTTGCTTGTTACAAAGGATTTAAACTAAGACAAATGGACATTAAGAGTGCTTTTCTTAACGGAGTTTTAAAAGAAGATGTGTTTGTTGAACAACCAGAAGGTTTTGAAAGTCATGAATATCCAAACCATGTATACAAACTAAAGAAGGCATTATATGGATTAAAACAAGCTCCCAAAGCTTGGTATGAATGTCTTACTTCTTATCTCCTTGAAAATGGGTTCAAAAAGGGATGTGTAGATACCACACTATTTCTGTTGCATGAAAACAATGATATTTTGATTGTTCAAATATATGTTGATGACATCATTTATGGTGCTACTAACAAGTTATTGTATGAGAAATTTGAAAAAGTCATGCAGGAAAAGTTTGAAATGAGCTTGGTTGGAGAGTTAAAATTCTTTTTAGGATTTCAAATCCAACAAAGCAATAAAGGCACATTCATTTCTCAAACAAAATATATCAGGGAACTTGTCAACAAATTTGGATTGAAAGATGCTAAACCAACAAGAACTCCCATGAGTACAACACTTAAACTTGACAAAGATGAAAAGGGTAAGACAGTTGATCAAAAGCTGTACAGAGGTATGATTGGATCACTCCTTTATCTTACCGCCTCTAGACCTGACATCATGTTTTCTGTCTGCTTATGTGCGCGTTTTCAATCTAACCCAAAAGAATCTCATTTAAAAGCTGTTAAAAGAATTATAAGATATTTATTGCACACCCCACGGTTTGGTCTTTGGTATCCATCAAATGATAATTTTGAATTGAAAGGTTTTTCAGATGCTGATTATGCTGGAAATTTGGTTGATAGAAAAAGTACTAGTGGAGCATGTTTTATGTTAGGACATTCATTAGTTGCATGGTCGAGTAGAAAACAAAATTGTATTGCATTATCCACAACAGAAGCAGAGTATATTGCTTTGAGCGATTGCTCTGCTCAAATCTTATGGATGATACAAACTTTGCATGACTATGGCCTAAATTTTAAACGTGTACCACTAATGTGTGATAGCAAAAGCGCAATTGATCTCACAAATAATCCTGTACATCATTCGCGAACAAAACATATAGATGTAAGACATCATTTTATTAGAGATCATATTTCCAAAGAAAATATCTGCATAAATTTTATTTCAACTGATTCTCAATTGGCAGACATCTTTACAAAACCCCTACCAGAAAATAGTTTTTGTAAACTACGACTCAGTCTAGGTGTTTTAGAAATTTGCTGAATATTTAACATTTTTTTTCTCCCTACAAATCATCGAAAAGAAAAATAGTGATTGAAAAAGTGATGAGTGTTGATATTGATTATATATTATAACTCGAGAAAGTATAATTAGAAAATTTCTTTAGAAATGTAAACAAGAGTTATAAAACTTTTTGTTGGTAAAAATTCCATGACCATCTCTATACCTATCATATTTCTATCAACCATCATTCATCAAAATTCTATATAGTTTGTCGATATGTGGTATTTTAAACAGGAATCGTTCGTTTTTCATATTATTTTAAATAATAAAAAAATAAAAATATATATATATATAAATAAATAAAAATTAATAACAATAAATAAATACCAAAGTGTTCACTCTCATTTAAAAGTCCTCACGGTTATGCATGGGTGAATTACTTGGAATTTGTTATGTGCTTCCATGCTCATTTAAAAGTCCTCACGGTTATGCATGTATGGAACACATATCAAAAGTTGATTTTTTTTTTTAAAAAAAAAAATAAACAAGTTGATTCTAATCCCATTTAAAAGTCCTCACGGTTATGAGTGGTTAGAAGATACTTGAATTCATTTTTCTAAAATAAATTTGGAATACTACTAATCTCATTTAAAAGTCCTAACGGTTATGCATGATTAGTAGATATTCAAATTCCTGATATAAAAATACCACAAATAGACACAATTGTATGGTTTTATATGATGACATCATCTCCATCGTTCTAAAAGTGGAATATGCGCCTAACAATATTTTTATGATTTTTGTTTGATTTTCTATTGAAATTTAATATTTATATTCAATTGGGTTTTAATGTTGGATTAATATCGATCACTTTATCTCTATTTTCTCTAACTCTATTATTCTTTTGCTGATAACAAAAGGGGGAGAGAAACGTTAAGATTTTGTCAAATAGAATCAATCAAAGGCCAAACAATTTTTCATTTGCATATAGGCTCATTCATACATTTTATTTGTATGCATATATGTAGGGGGAGTCATATATGTAGGGGGAGTATCATATAGAAAGGAAGCATTCAAATAGGGGGAGCAATTGAAATTATCAAATACATTTAATATATTCAAAATCTTAAATATATGTTTGTTATCATCAAAAGGGGGAGATTGTTGAATATGCGCTTATATGATTTTTGTTTGATGATAATAAACATATATACATTCGTTTAAATGTATTTGATAATATACTATTTTATTTTTTCACAGATTAAATAAATATTTGCAGAATAAAATAAATAACACGAAATTTGAATTCAAACGAATATTTTATTCAAACAAATATTTATTACATCTTTGAATAGTACAATTTCAAGCTCTCACTATAACTATACAACTTTGATTACAATTACATCACATTTCACATTTACAATTCACCTCACTACATATCACTCACACTCGTATTTATCTTCAACTTCATTCCAGTTTGAATCCAGCATCTGAGAAATCTGCAAAAATATTCACTAACGCAGTGAAATTGAAAAAGAAATATTTTTGCAAAATAAAATAAGATATGATTTTTGAAAATAATATTTGCCTCAGTTATTTGGGTTGTTCGTCATCATTTAAATTTGAATTCATCATACACAAACAACTTGTGACATACACAGTGTATTACTGTATATGCCACAAGGCCGTGCACGCCGATATATACACTTGATAATGCTACAGGGACAGGTGAGCACAAGGTCAAACCCAAATATACGGACAGGTTCAACTCAGGTGCAATAAATTCAAAAATACGACACGAGCACAAGGTCAAATCCGAGTTTTTGTAACTGGATTCAACTCAAGCGCAAATCAAAAGTACACATGAATATGAAACTAAACAGTCAAGTTCAGTGGTCAAATGCAATAGGCCGAGAACCAGACTCATGCATGCAACATATTCACCAATGAATCATCAAAGAGGCAACTAGAAATGAACAGAACACAAGTGCAACTAAATGGAATGCACCAGTGATGAAAGCTACAAAAACACAAGACAGTCTGCAAGCAAGTTCAAGAAATGAAACACTGCAACCCAGTGCATCAACCAAAGTTAAGGCGACATGAAGTCAGCAAACTGCAACAAACACATATATGGTCTAAGTGAATCAAGCAAATGCACAGAAGCCACTTCAGCTACATTGAGGCTCAATGGTGAAGCAGATTCAAGTGAACAGGTAGCACAAGAACCAAAAACTACTGAAACTACTTCTAAGAGAGAAGCCAAAGCAAATAAACCAACTGCAAGTGCAAATGACCAGAAAACAGTGCAACAGTATCAAGTACAGTATGCACAAGCAAAGAAACAAATGACAGTAAGCAATGAAGCAACAAGGTCAGAGAACCAAGCAACAATGCAACAAGGTGATATGCAAACTACATGCAGGCCAGAAGCAAAAACTCAAGTGCAACAGTGAAGTTCAGCTATGCAAATGAAACACTGTTGCAAACAACATAACAGTATGCAAGCTCGAGCACAAGAACATGACAGCAAACAGAAGTGCACAGCAACAGCAAGGCAATGCACAAATGCAATTGAATGCAACGAAGACCAACAGCCCCAACAGAAGTATAAAATGAATCAAATACCACCAAATAGACCGTGGAATAGCAGGTGATATGCAAACTACAACTAGACCAAGTGCAGCATCAATGCGAACAGCAAAGTGATCGAACAAACAAGATCAGGGCAGTGGACAGTACAAGCCAGCAAATACAACAAACTCAAAATGTCCAGTTATAATCACAAAACCATCAAGCTACAACTTGAATGACCAAAACCATCAATGAACAAGACTACAGATGAAGCCAGAAACAATGCAAGTAGATCAAACGAAGAGTGCAGGTGAACAAATGTACAAATGAACTGCAAATATCCAAGTATAGCATGAACAAGTCAATTACTACATGACACAGCAACACTTGCAACAGTGAAGTCGAAATCATGTAAAGGACACAGCTGTATACAAGTACAAGCCACAAATTCAAAGCTATGCCGTGGATAGCAAGAAAATACATGCATATGAACAAGTCAACATCAAAGCCGTGGGATGCAAGAAATGAAATTATACGCATATGAAAAAGTCAGAATCGATCTCAATCATTCAAGCATCATCAAGTGGCCGAAGTAAATCAGTTGACAAATTCAATTAGAAAATATACGACGCAAATCTAGGGTTACAAACCCTATATAAATTGACATCATCATCGGCAATTTGTGTATCAAGTTCAAGCAAGCCAAAACTAGGAAAAGCAAATAGCAAAAAATTAACATACCAATTATAATTCGAACTTGATCGAATTGAAGTAGCCGACAGAAACTCAAGAGACATATCGATCGACGAACACAAGGAACAGAATTTATCTCGGTTGAAGCTACTGGAGTCGGCGACCTCAATCATACCAAAAGCCCTAATTTTTTTAAAGGAAGAAGAACGAACGAAGAAACAAGTGCCGGCATCAATTAAAAGAGGAGCGGCCATTTTTTTTTTCTCATGAACGAAAAAATGAAAGGAACGGGTTGAAGAAAATAAAGGGCCGGCTTTGTTTATGTTAAAAGGGTTTTTTTTTAAAAATTTATAAGAAGGGTTTAAATTTAAATAGGGTTTTGTTATTTTAATTTGTTTTTAATTTGTATTTACTTTTAAACCGTTTTTAATTTTCTAGTTGTGTGACTAGGGTACAAACTACGGTGTGTAGTTTGGGAATTCGCAACTCGGTAGTTGAGTTGTGGTCAGGGTTTTGAGCGTAGAGTTAGATTAGTCAATAGCGGGTATAGCGAGTTTACGTGTGTAAGCGAGGGACTATCTAATTTCTAGTAGAAACCTTGGGGGCAGCACGTAGGCAGCTTTTTGTCGAAGCTGGGTAAATTCTGTGTTGTTCTGTTCTGCATTTTATTATTCTGATATTATCTGTGCTGCAGTGATCTGTGTTAAAATTAATATACACTTCTGCAATAATTTTTATAATTAACACTATCACCCTATTCACCCCCCCTCTAGGGTGAAATCGATCCTACAATAATAAGGTAAAAAGGTTAAATAGATGGATAATTAAGGTTTGACCTTTGACTTTCTTAAATTAGGCCTAATTGAACTTATTCTAAAACTTTTGAATCTTTCTTCTCAAGATGGTTTAGTTAAATGGCCAATTTAGAACTATTTACCGTTGCTTACCAAATATAAAATAATAGTATGTCTTGGACCATTATTTTGAGTCCATTTGGTTATCCATTGATTGGGGAAAATATTTGATTTAGAAATGTAAAAACCTAGCATAAACACATATGATTTTGTTTTTAAAAGAAACTTATGTAATGAAAGAAGCACAATTAGTTTTCCTTTTTGAAATTTTTTTCTAAATTTTAGAAAAAGATAACCAATAATTGTTTAGGTGGTTTAGAAGTACTGCTAAAATAATGCTTACGGTTAAAGGATTCTAGAAAGGTCATATGAGGAAGATAATGCTAGCAAACATTTCAAGAATATTATGGATGATTATCTTAAAACAATGACACGATTTGTAAGGATACCACTTAGATAAGATAAGGCAATGGAAGAAATGATGACACCATTAGCAAAGAGTGGACATACTATGTTAAAGAAAGTTCTTATGGTATTTAGCCAGTGAAGGTGGACGACCATGGTGTTTTGGGCATGTGTGTCGTTTTTCATACATTTTATTCATTGTAGGGCCACAGATTTCCATTCGTACGGATTTTTCATTCACCGTGCCGGTAGGATATCATCTCACCATATGTGTTTCTGGATTATAACTATGCAGATAGTAGTACTTGGGTTATCACTGCAACCTCAAGAAGGATATTTGGGATTGCATTTAGGTTAGCATAGAGTTTACCCAAATATAGGGCAGCATACCACATAGATTCCAAGGGTTATCATCTTTGGCGATACCATAGTAGGATGATGCAAAAATCGTCAAAACAAATTAGGTGCAAGTTAGACCTCATCTATTGGGGATAACTTGAGATAGATTTGGTTAGTAAAGGATGAGGAAATTGTATGTCACTTTCTAGAGTCACCAACATTTAAAGTATAGGACATTATGTGGACAAATTTGGACGATGATTAAATGTGAAGATGCTTAGGTACGAAGGCGATTCCCATTGGAAACAATATCTAGAACACAAAAGTATGTTAGGAAGATTAGAAACTTCCTTTCAGTCAACCCTCGACTAAAGAAGACAAAACTTTTAATGAAGCTTAGTAAGAAAACATTCTTTTAGGCATTTAGGCAACCTCACAAATTTTAGAATTAGGTAGTATAAAAATTTAGCATTACATACAATACTTATTCGCTTTAGGATAATAAATCTATAATTTCTCCTAGGTTTGAGCGAACAATAGTTCCAAGTCAAGATTGGTTAAAGTTGAGAAAGAAATGGTGTGGTATGACATGACACCACTTAAATGGAAAAATTCAGAATGAAAGATCACGTACCACTTAAGGGATAAAGAACATGGAGTTCATAATGCCTTCAATGTGTCACACTTGGAAAAGCACCTAAATGATATAACTGTTAAGATAAATCCCAATCAGTTAATATGTATACAAACGGAATAGATAGCACTCGATGCCTCTGCAAGCGTAGTGGTGCATGGAGTTAGGAAGTTTTATAACAAAGGAATTAGCCTGGTCCAAGTACATTGGGAGATAATCCAGGGGAAAGCACTTGGGAAACATAAGAGAAGATGAAGACTTCTCACCTAGAACTTTTTTCTAGTATTCTTTCTCCATAATAATCTTCCCAAATTCAAAACAAAAATATGCATTGAAGATCCAAGCAATAGGGAAGAGATTAATCAAGCCAAAAGAAGATTGTCGTTACAAATGAATTGGAGGAATAGATTAATCAAGCCAAGAGTTGAATCTAGTATATATAGAAATGAATTGTTATATATTGTACAATTAAAAAAGATTATTGAAGGAATAGATTGCCGTTAACACAAAAGTAAATCTAAGGAAATTCAAGGAAAACTATCTATGAGTGGAAATCTTAGTTTTCTTATTTATAGTAGTTTGTACATTTTATGTTGAATTAGTTTTATGCCTTGGCGAATTTTGTATGCAAAAACTTTAAATCTAAAACACTAAAGTTCCCTCAAAAATGCAAGTTTTGGAATTATTATAATCTTATTTATATTATGTTAATGTAGTAAAATTTAACCTCTTATCATTCACAATATGGATAATTTATATTCTATTCAATTTCCACTCATCGATTCGTGTTTTATATGACAAAGGACTCAAAATGAACTAGAAATGGGTGTGTAAAGTATGGATTTTTCTCCTGTCCATGGTTTGCACCGCCTACTTCAGTAATTAAAATAAATATGAATCTTTTATCACTTCAATGTTATACATTTAAAAGTCAAATCGAATATAAAGGATTTAAATTGTAAAGTTTTGCTTCTCTGTAATAGAGGCGTTAATTCTACTGTATTAACATAAAATAAGTCAGATGTTTTGATTCCATTTTTGTGTGCAAGTATGTGTATGTAAGACTCTGTGTGTGTGTGTGTGTGTATTGTAAGTCTGTCATGTTTGGATAATTTAAATTATGATGTTAGTTATTGTGTAAACTATTGTATCGGACTAGGACTTACAGAGATATAAAAATTATGACATTAAAATTATATTAACAACTTGAATAAGATGCGAATTATTTTGTATAGAAATACTTTACACGCACTTAGAAATATTTCATAAAAAACAATTATCCAAAAACTAATGTGAAGTACAAATGTATTAATAATATATAAGTCGTAACGTACAAAATAAACAAGGTAATAAATAAAGAAACTACTAGTTGAATGGCCATTAGCAAATAACAACAGACCATATAAAAAGGAATTAAGAAAAATTATGGAATTTAATCCATAATTAAAGGCAAAATAAGGAGTTTTCCTTATACGACCATTGCTGCGTAAACATGGATGAGGAATACATGCTCATACACACACACAAAGATGTTGGCGTTGTTCAACGTTAAAAGTTAGGCGGGGAAATGTGGCTAAGTTATAGGGATGCAAGGTCAGTTAAAAGTACATAGAAGTCTTCCCGGCTAATCTGGATACCAGCAATGTACTTTCATAACTGATGTTGGACTTCTCCTACGATAAGTACCAATGTTGGACACGAGATTTGTCCCAATTCTATAGGGTAAGCCCGCCAGCTGATTTGGCTACTATCGCCTACAAATAGTCAGATTAATGTGAGATGTTATGGTTACATTATGGGTCACATACCTACTTCGGGGTTGAGATATTAAATGGTTATTGTAGTGTCTGCCACTTTCTCATTCAAGAAGTATTAAATGGTCGGGATTATCTTTTAGTTGCGGTAGCGAAAGTCTCTATAGAGGGTCCGCTTCAGGGTTTATGTATTAAATGACTATTGGGGGGTTTGCCTCTTCCCCACTTAAGAAGTACTAAGTGGCCTTATGGTATTCACTATGATGTTTGGTAGGAAGTACCGAAGAGGGTTCGCCTAGGGTCCATGTATTAAATAGTGGGGGTCTGCCTAGGGTCTAGGTAATAAAAGATTGGAGCCTGCCTATTTCCCGTTTAAAAGGTTTTAAGCGACTCAGGTACATTCTCACATCGTTATAATATGGGATATGAGAGATAGGTCGTTGAACCTAATATACCACATAATTGTGTTGAATATGTGCTTTGCGCTATATGATTTTTGTTTGATGATAATAAACATATATACATTCATATAAATGTATTTGGTAATGTACTATTTTGTTTTTCATAATTTAAATAAATATTTGTTGAATAAAATTAAATTACACAGAATTCGAATTTGAATTCAAACAGAACAAGTTAAACAGATTTTGAATTCAAACAGAAATTTTTATTCAAACAAATATTTATTACAATTTTTAAATAGTACAATTTCAAGCTCTCACTATACATATACAATTTTGACTACTATACATGACATTTCACATTTACATCACAACCTTACTACATATCACTCACACTCATATTTTTGTCTTCAACTATAATCCAGTTTGAATCCAGCGTCTGAGTAATCTGCAAAAATATTTTCAAACGCAGTAAAATTGAAAAAAAAAATTGCAATTCAAAAATAAAAGATGATTTTGAAAACATTGTTTGCCTCAGTTATTTGGGTTGTTCGTCATCATTTTTGATTGTATCTGTGCATATCAGCATTTTATCAGGGACAGGTTGTACATAAGTGGCTGCAGTACACATGCATACATTTGTACACATGTGCACTGCCCCGCCAACTCGTGTGCACAAATCAAACAAAAGCACTGCTAACAATTCAGCACAAGGTCAAACCCAAATAACACACAGGATTCAACTCAAGGCAGAATACAAGCTCAAATAATCACTGCAACAATTTTTTTTAAATGTAGGCAGAACAACAATACAATCAAGCAAATGTAAAGAACAAGCTACATGAAGGGAACAGGAAGTAATGATTGTAATGCAACACAATGCAATGACCAATGAACAAAGAACAGAGACCAGAAAATGCAAGCAACTCAAGCTTCAGAAAGTGATGTGAATACAACTCAAATGAACAGAGAACATGCATGAACACTGAATGAAGTACACAGCATGTGTTACAAAGTGATGCAAGTGTCGACCAAGTAACAATGCAAGCACAGTCTCAAGCATGAAACAAGGTGCACCAGACCAGGTTGCAAGATGATCAAGGCAGACTACAAGTTCAAGTGGATAATGCAAACAATAATCAAGTGATCAACAGAACATGGACTGCAACATGAATGTCACAAGTCAATATTACAGCAAACAGTGTAGCAAATGCATGTACAAACTATGGTGAACAAGTGACCAAGTGCAACTGGAAACAACAATGAGTGCATGCTACAATAACAAAGACCACAGCTACTACACAACACAGCTACAACTCAAATGCAAATACCACTAATCCAGACTGCATGGTGAACCAACTACACAAATTGCAATTCGAACTAACATGACAGCAAACAACCACATAGCAACTAAAGTACAGGGAAAAACAACAATGAATACTGCAACAACCAAAGCTAAAGTGTGCAACTTGACTGTCAAGACTCAGTAAACAACAAGCAATGTTCAAGTGGAGACCAAAGAAGAAGGCCAGAGACGAAGACTACAAGATGAACAACGATCATGCTACAGAAATGCAGTGGTATGCAGCAGAGAAAACATAAAAGCAATGGTGATGGCCGAAGCTAATACAGAGTAGTGGATTCGCATACTCAAAAACCAAGTCGTGTGAACTAGTCAAAATCAAAGCCGTGATCAAAATTTCAATGTGTGACAAAGTCAAATATCACAAATCACGAAATCAATTCAAAGCCGTGTGAATCAAGCCACTAGAAATACGAAATTGACAAAGTCAGATTAATCCTCAGCATCAAAGTGTAATCGAACGGCAAAGCAAGAATTTTTGAAGCAATTAGTCAAACGCAAAAATAGGAAATCAAATCCTATTAAAACCCTAATCATCATCGGCATTTTTTTTCATCGAGTTCAAGCATCGAACAGCAAAGCAAAAAGAGAAAAGTACATACCGAAGAACAGAACGAACTCGATCCAAAATTGAAGAAGCCGTAAGCAAATCGAAGAAATATATGATCGTCAAAGCAATCACGACAACAACCATCTGAATGATCAACGAAGTCGGCGTCTTTAATTTTGCACAACCCTAGTTTAAATCGCAAGGAGTAAAGGCAATTTGCAGAAACCCTAATTTGCGAAGGAACGAAAGAGGATCGGCCATAATTTCACAAGCAACAGCAGAAAGGAACGGAGCAAAGTCAAATGGACTAAAGATAAAGGGGCCGGCATTATAAAAGAGGGTTTATTTTTAAATTAGGCTATATTATTTTGTTAACTAGGGTTAAGGGTTATTTTTCTATTGTCTTTTAATTATCGTTTTTATTTTTCAAATCAAAACTTTGTAAATCACCACCTAGGGTTTAGGTAGTGTCAGATTGTCTAGTTAGAATTAGTTCAGTGAGCAGGGTGTGCGAGTTTGCAAAATTCTATTGTAGGCGGGAGCAGAGTTTGCAAGTAAGCGAAGCTCTATAGGCGGGAGGAAAAGTTTGCGAGTAAGTGAAACTCTATAGGCGGAGCAGGGTGTGCGAGTCTAGTAGAGTGTTTGTGAGCGTGGAGCAAATGTTTGCGAGCAGGGTGTGCGAGTCTAGTAGAGTGTTTGTGAGCGTGGAGCAAATGTCTGCGAGTCTAGTAGAGTGTTTGTAAGCGTGATACTGTTTAATTCTAATAGAAATCTATGAATGCAGCAGTAGGCAGGGGTTGCCGAAGCTGGGTAAATTTTGTGTGTGATTTATTTTTCAGCATATTTATTTCTGCAATTATATCTCTGTGTTTAATTCGAGAAAATTTGCTATAACCCTATTCACCCCCCCTCTAGGGTTAATCTATATCCTACAAATTGTGTTGTACCCATTTTATAGTTATGAAGTTGAACTGGAAGGGTCGTCGGTTTACAGTGAGAGTTATACTCGAAAAGATAAAATTATAAATACGTAAGACATAATACTCATCTAAATATACTGCACAAATACTATTATGGTTCGAACTTTTTTATTTTGACTCCCTCGTTATTATAACTCATAGATTAGGAGGAATGATGCTCATGATGAAGTGTGAAGGAGGCAGTAAAGACTGGTGGCAGTACGACTATTTATTTATGTTTATGATTTACTCTGATGCACCTAGATTTTTAGACTTTTCGTTGTACTATTTTAAGACATTATGTTTATAGATATTTGGAATATCATATTTATGAAATTTGGAATATGCGAACGGGTACTTACTTTATTATTATATTTTTATCCCTTTTGCGATAAGATTCTGAAAGCATAGGTAGATAGCTCTATATATTGTTTATTTAATCAATTTTACCAACCAACGGCCAGCTCTGGAATAAGCCTAAGGTTCGATGGGATTTTATATGTATGTTTCGGTTATAACAAACAGTATTGATTCTGCTGGAGCGCCTCCTATATGGAGGACAGAGTAAGCCTTTGGCCCCACCTAAGATGGCCTGGCCAAAGCATCGAACTTGCCTTCAATTTCGCCTATAAGGCCTGATTGGAGCGGCTTCTAAAAGGAGGACGGGCAAGACTTTGGTTTTGCATAAGATAGCTAATTAAACGCACCAACCATCCTAAATCATTACCTATAAGTAATATGGGACTCAAGCCTAAATCATTACCGAAAGAGTGATAAGGGGCAGAAAAAATTCAAAGCCTAAATCATCACCCAAAAAGTGGTAAGTGGCAAAAGAAATCAATCAAGCAAGTTCATATCAACCCTAAATATGGATCAAAGCAATGTTCTAGAGGATGAACAATCAAACACAATTAGTTTTGCACCAAGAAAAGTTAAAATAACCTTAAGTTTAAGAACTATCTGAGATTTCGACTCTAATATGAACATCCAAGAAGCACCAGATCTTATGTGAACTCAAGGCTTCATTCTTAAGAAATACAAGAATAGAATTAGTTCTTAGTCTTTTATTTCCAAGATGGAATTTAATTTTTTTACTGAATAGCAGGAACCTTCATTATCACTCAGATTTCTAGTCTCCTACTAATTAAGACTAGATGGTTTTCTGGTCTTCCATTCAGATAAAATTATAGTATTTTTACCAAATGGGTTTCTGGTCTTCTATTTAGTAAAATTATGGTATTATTACCAGATGGATTTTCGGTCTTCTTATCATACAAAATTATGGTATTACTATTAGATTGGTTTTTGGTTTCTATTCAGATAAAATTTTAGTATTATTACTAAATGGAATTCTGGTCTTCTATTCATGTAATCCTAGATGGATTTTTGATCTTCTTAACTAATGAATTCATGATCTTCTTACCATATGAAATCCTGACCTTCTTGTTTAAAGAACTTATAGGTTCATAGATTGAATTTCTAGACTTCTTCATGAACAAAGCACTACAATTCTTTCCAGATGAATCTCTTGTTTTCTTATGAAATTGTTCTCTTATCGAGCGAATTTATGGTCTTCTCGATCAAACGTGGATTTACATTGAAATAAAAAAGCTTCTTTGTATGAAGAAGAGGAAAAACTAATTCATATCTTTACTGGATTCAAGAGGGATTGTTTAAAGTTCAATATAAATTTAATAATGAAAATTATCAACATTTATTTTATGTTTTTCAGGAGAACAGGATTAAAGAGAAAATCTCACTGAAAGTTGGAAAGATGAGAAAATACCTGGTTTTACACTAAAGTGTAAAAAGTCTCTTTTATACTAGGAGGGGGGCAAATGTTATCCACGTATTTTCTAGCTATTATGTTAAGAGAAATAAGTGAGAGGATATGGAAATAATAGAGGATAGTGTTATTACAAATACATATGTTGAGCATCTAAAGGAAACATGACAAGCTCATTAATGCATGTCGAGTTAATTGATCTATGATTACAAAATTGAGCTTCCAAGTCAACAACATAACAAGCATCTAATATGAAGATATTAAGCCACAAGGAATGTCGAATTGAAGGTAGGAATGGGTGTCGACGTTTTGTAGCCATAAAAAGCGAGGAAGATATCAAGCTATGACGCCCATAAAGGGTCCGGCTGATCACAACTGCGGGGTGGTCTTGTTCGAAACTGTTCAGTAAGGAATGGTTCCGGCTTTGTGTTGCAGGGGATTGGAAGTGATCCTCGGTACGGTGATCTAGGCCACGTACTGTGACGGGCAGTACCCCGGTAGCCCTGCCATTGTATGGAATCAAAATCCAATAAGTGCCAATGGTTTTGATTGTAATACACTTTTGTGGCCAGTAGCTGGAATTTAATAAATGTAACAATTTCGGCTATTTCTTATTTACTTGAAAACCCTAGACCTATTATAATATCACCGGATTTTCTATCAAATGTTTTGGTTAGTGCAAGGTAAAAACTTTTCCATGTTTATGTGCGGGAAGTCTTGCGTGATACCTTTTCTTTTCAAAGGTTTTCGAAAGTTAAGCAACTTTAACCTGTTACTCACACCAGACCCATGTCTGACCCGGAGTTTATTTTTGTTTTCTTAAACTCTTGGTTACTCAAATTTTTACGAGTAGCCAAGGGATTCAGGTTAGCTTTGACATATTGTGGAGGAGCAATGGAGCAGGAGGCTTCTGTGTTGTAGTTATATAGTGTTCCGCTGTGTTGGTATCTCTGAGCGGTTTCTTTATATTGTATTGAGTTGTAATAACTAGGCAGGTGTTTATAACTGTCTAGTATGTGATGTATTGTCTGTGTAACTCTGATAATTGTTGTATACTATGTAATACTTATGTTATTAATATAATTTATTTGTTCCGCTGTTGAGATTCTGGTGTTGTTTCTTCTTTCTCTTCTTTCTTTTCTCTTTTCTATCCCTTTCTTTCTTCAAGACGATGTGTCATTCTGTGGAGATGAATGGCGGGTCGTCACAGGTGGTATCAAAGTGTAACGACCCGTAAATCTGTACCCCTTGAGTCAACACTATTCTACAACCATCAACTCAAGTTGCACAGAAATACGAACCATTTCGGTTAAAGAAGAAAAGGTAGAAGAAGAGAAAACAGAAAACAACAACAAAATCTAACCAACGCAGCGGAATAAAATATAATAGGCAATAAATGATCTTTACACAAAAACAAATATATATCTGTTATACATTACATTATCAGAGTACATCATCAGAGTTCACACAACATCAATAGCATACAACTGGATACACAGTGGAATAATAATCAAATACGGAAGTACGTATCGCCATCCAGCTCGTCTCCTGAGCTCCACAGCATCAGACCGAGTATTCTTTTAATAAATTCTGGCTACGTTCCTTTTCGAGGACGAAAAGATTCCAAGGGGGGAGGAATGTGATAACCCGGATTTTTAGACATAAGATAATTTGAAATTTTCTGATTTTAACTGTTGAAATATTGATTTATAGATTGAACAAATAAATTCTGGTAATTAGAGATATCTGGACATATATACAAATTGCTTTAAAATTATAATAAATGATGAATAACAAAGTTCAAAAAATTTTAGTATTAAAATCCAATCTATTTTTAAATGTTTACTTTTGAAATTTCAAATCCAAAATTTCTATCTGCAATTTATCTATGTGTGTGTGTGTGTGTGTGTATTGAAACAGGGTTAATTCATTTACGAACTGGGCTTTGCGGCCCATGGCAGTAATACACGGCCTTGTATTAAAGAATACAAATAAGTTGTAACGATAAACAACAACAGACATAAACTACCTCCCACAACTCAACCTTCCTTTTTTAGGGTCCTTCTATGGAGGCTGCCAGTTCGTTAATTGAGCTCTTTCGCTCGACACCTTCCTTCTCAACTTCTCCAATAGCTGTTCTTCCTATTCTGATGCAGTGGTAAGGATCTTCTTCGAAACTCTCCCAATTATAATACTGATTTCTCTGCTTATTTTATTTGTGAGTATTAATGTCTCTTGATGTTTGTTTTCAAAAGCCCTACAGTTTCTCTCCTTCCAGATGTACCACAGGGAAGTAGTGAGTCCAATTTTGCCAATCTCCTTCATCAGCTTCGAGAGATTACTCCTATCGTGCAGGTACTCCACCTCTTCTGTTAAGCTTCGAACATTATTGGTGAGTAGACATCTTATTTTTTTAGTACTCCATATTTTTTTAGAGTATTCACCATCAAAGAATAAATGTTCGTGTGTTTCTTCGGCTTTGTGGAAAAAGTTACATGTTATGTCTTCCAAAATACCCCATTTATGTAATCTATCTTTAGTGGGTAATTTACCCAGAATTGCCTTGTAGAGTGTATGCACCATTTTGGGGTTATTTGATTTGCTCCAGACTACTGTGGACCACTTAACCTCTGGATATTTGTCTCTTGATTCTTCCCATATTTCTCGAAACTTGAATTGACTGTTTGAATTTGCCTTCCATATCTAGTTGTCCTCAAATTTTCCTTATGAATATATTTATGTCGAATCTCCTCCTAATAATTAAGGATTAGTAGGTTGTTGGTGCATCGCCATTCTCCATTCTCCACAATGTCAGCCACCTTCCAATTTGGAGTCCATATGCCGAGAAAGTATCCCATCCTAACCTGTCAATAAAGCTTTTGGAATTAAGCTATGGGTCCCTCCAGAAATCAGTATTTCTACCATTAGCAATCACTCTATCTACATACATCTGAAATTCATCTCTGATTTTAAGAATATTCTTCCAAGTGACTGAAGCATTGTTGTCTATTTTAATAGTCCAAAAATTTTCTTTCAGATATCTAGATCTCATCCATGTTGCCCATAAGTTATTGAAGTTAAAACATTCCAAGCTAATTTCAGACGGTATACTTTTTGAGTTCAAAACAGTTTTTCAATTCAACTCCACCCTTTGCTTTTTTCCAACATAAGTCTGAGTACTTAACTTTATGCATGCCCCCTCTCCATATAAAATCAGCACACACTGAATTAATTTTTGCAATAGAGCAATCTGGAATTTGAAAAGATTATAGCCAAAACCTGACTTTAGATGTGATGATTGTGTGCACTAATTCTACTCTGCCTGCAAAAGATAGAAGCTTCGACCTCCAGCCTTGAAGTTTATTTCTGATGTCATCTATTAGCTTGCCACATTCCGCATCAGTGATAGTGTTGTTGGAAAGAGGAACCCCCAAATATTTGATTGGGAGATCCCCCTCAGAAAAACCTAGTCTCTCTAGCATAACCTGCTTGTTTGAGCAGTGTTTGTAAAAATAACATTTAATTTTCGATTCATTCAGTTTAAGCCCCGAAAAAGTTTCCAATTCCTTAAAAATGGCTTTAATTTTATCTATTGCCTTCAAGTTGCCTTTAACCACCACTAACAGGTCATCTGCACAAATTAAATGTGTGACATTTGGAGGGTTACTGTATATTGGCTGAATGTATTCTTGGAAACTTGCCAGTTCCATTTGCAGAGTGAACCATTCCATAGCTACAGCAAATAAGTATGGAGATAAAGGGTCACCTTGTCTAATTCCATGATTGCTCTGTATATACCCCTTAGGGGTACCATTAATCATAATTGAATATGTTGGAGTGTCTAGGCAGAATTTTATCAATTTTAACATCTTCATTGGGACCCCCATAGATTCAAGCATATGAATGATGAATCCTCTGTTAACCTTATCATAGGCCTTTTGTAGATCCACTTTAATGCATAATTTATCAGCCCCTTGTTCATTGAAATTCCTGATCAATTCATGAGCTATCAGAGAATTTTCTAAAACGAGTCTACCCTTTATGAATGCACTTTGACATTGTGAGATTAAGTCTGGAAGGTCTTTATTTGGTCTCTTATAGATAATTTTACTAAGAATTTTGTAGATGACATTACAGCAGGCTATAGGTCTGTACTCTTCAATTCTTTCTGGTTTCTTTGTTTTTGGAACGAGAGATATGAAAGTATGATTAATTTCTTGAATGAACTCACCAGTTTCAAGGGCTTCATTATATGATTTTAACATAAATTCTTTTAGGTTTATCCAATACATTTTGAAGAAGGCTGCCCCTATTCCATCAGGTCCCGGGGAGGAATCGTTGTGGATAGAGGAGACAACATCCTTTAGTTCCCCAACCAGAATCGGAGCTGTCAGCATGTTAACTCCCTCGGCGGAAATTTTCCTTCTGCAGATGATATGAAGTAATTGATTAGTATTATCACCATTATATATATCTTGAGAAATAAGGAATTGCTTGGTCTTCTATGTCCTTGAGATGTCTGGATGCACCGCCATGCTCGTTTAAATAATTCTGCAGATTATTATGATGTTGTCGTAGGGACATTTTAGCATAGAAAAATTTATTACATTCATCTCCTTGTATAAGCCATTTCTCTTTGGCTTTTTTGCTTCAGCTCTACTGCCTGCTTATTTATTTCTTCTTTAAGATGTCTTTGTAATGTATAAAACTCTGCATTTAGGCCTTCGTGTAGAGGATATATATATATATATATATATATATATATATATATATATAGACATTGTGATTTGGAAATCATATTTTGAATTCAATACAATAAGTTTCAAAAGCTATGTAAAGCTAATACTTTAAAAAAAATAACCTATATTACGTGCTTGTTTATTTATGTAAAATAAGATTAATAAAAAAAAGTCTAATATACCTTCTTTTACAAAATTTATATATAAGTATAAACCAAAATAAAAATATAATATCAAATTTTATTAAAGACATTATAATATGCAAAAATTACAAATGTAACAATTACAACTTGAGAATCAATAAGTGTTAAGTGGATTTGTCATGTAAAATACAAGTGTAGCTAAATTGCATTATACAAATACAAGTGTCATTATTTTGTTTTTATTTTTTAAAATAATAAATAAAAGATAAATGAAGATATATACACATTTCTACTCCCTTCTCATTTCTTTTGATCTTCAATTTCAAACAAGAAAACAGCCTGAAACAAAATATAAGAAAATCAAAACGTAGCCCGTTAACCACTTTAAAGCCAGATATTCAAAACAGCAATCCAAAATCCAGAGGATTTAAAACCAATGCGAAACAAGCAACTGATAAGATCATTCAGAAAATTAAGCAAAGATTCAAAATTTCAGTTCAAAAACCAATTCCAAAGTCAAATGTTCTCTGTTTGCTTATACAGGTGAGTAAGTTTAATCTTAAACTGTTTTAAATTTTTACGTATGTGAAGTGTTTGAAGTAAAAATTTGTGATGCATGTTTAAATATATGTATGCATGCTCGTTTAAAATCTGAGTACATGAATATATGAATGAATATACTGGTATGAATGTATGTGATCATCTCTGTTTATATTTCACAGTTTAAAAATTTAGATATAAATCCCAATCCTTCTCATCTATTCTCTGATTATGCTTAGAAATTCAAACAAATTTTGTTTGTTTAAACATAAGCAAAGTTTTAAAAATATTTTTATGGGAAATAAGTTAGAATATTCTGGAAAACAAAAGGGACAGTGGAAACTTAAGAATGGATTAAAATCAATCATAATGGTTTGTTGATTCAAGTATATAGCCTAAATCTGCTTCGAAAACTAGGATTTTTAAAGTAAAAATAAAAGTTTTTAGTTGAGTTTTGAGTGTGCATTTTGAAGTTGAACGGAAAATGGGTTTCGACCTTTTTCTGGTGATCATCGAGTTATTGATTGTTGAGTTTAGACTGGAGGAAGAGTGAAGCTTGGGGGTCTTGGAAAAAATGCCGGGTGAATTTATTTCCCACCGTGGCGGTGACGATGGGCCGAACTAGGGTTTTTGGGGGCTGCATTGTCGACTGGGTTTGCGAGATCAGTTCATCAAAATCGAGGTGCCGGAGTCGATCGCATATAGTGGAATCGACACGAGAAGGAGTGGCGAGGCTCTTGTCACGAAGGCGTTGTGATCGATGGTCAAAGGTGAAGGTACGACGAAGATTTCTGGTGACTGGTTTTGTTACAGGTTGGGGTCGATGGGTTCGATTTAGAGTTACGAAGGTGCTAGTGTTTCTGGGTGGTTGTTTGGTTAGAGAGGGTTGTAGCTGACAAGTTGGTGGTCGGAGTGATGATCGGAGGCGACTGGGTTGGTGTGCACGGTGCACGGTTGTCATCGGTATCTGGTTGTTTGTGTGATAGAGGAGAAGGATGTGGCTCAAAGTCAAACACGGGAGATTGGGTCGTTGGCTCGTGTAAGGACTCGGGGTGGGTTCGTGTATGCTATGTCAGTTTTAACTTAAACAGAAATTGAAATAAAAATAAAAGAAGAAGAGAGAAGACTCGGGGTTGGCTTGGGAAAATAGGGAGTGAAGCTCGGGTAAGTATCGGGTTGGACCCGAAGATGTATTTTAACAGTTTTAAGTTTTAAACAAAAGCAAGATTTAAAATTTAAAATGAATCTAGTTTAAACTATATTTTTAAATCTAATTCTTTATATAATAAATGTTTTAATATTTGATTTAAGAAAGGTGGTAAGATTTGTTTAACTTAATTTATTAAGATAAATTCTAAGTTATTTTAAAAAAAACTAAATTTAAAAATATAATTAAGCAGTCGATTAAAAGATAAAGTATTTTAAATTTATGTGATTATGATCATTAAGAAGTAAATAAAGATAAACAGTTTATGTTAAGGATAATGAAGACTTTGAATCATTAAAGATTGATTAAATTTATTAAAAAGTAATAAATTTATTTAATTAATGATAAAAGGGAAGTTAATTAATTTAATTAATTATGAGTTAATTAATTAGAGATTAATTAATTAAGTAATTAGAGATTAATTAATGTAAATAATTAGAGATTAATTACTCAAATGATAATTACTTAATGTAAGTAATTAAAGGATTAATCTGTTGAAGGTTAATAAATTTAATTAGTAATTAAAGGTTAAATTAATTAATAATTAAAGGTTAATTAATTAAGGATAATTAACCAATGGGATAATTACTTAATGGAAGTAATTGTGGATAATTAATGGGTAATTAAAGGATGATTAATTAATGGTTTGTAATAAATTATTAATTAAGTAAGCAATATTTAAGAAGTGATTGAAGTAATTAATTTCATTAGAAATGGTATGACAAATTATATATTGCTTATGAATGATTTAATGATATGGCATGCCTTAGATTAGTTGATATCTCTGATATGTGATTTGTGATGCTATGTGATATAATATGTTTGGTTTAAACTGTGATGATGTGGTTGTCTATCCATGATGAATTACTGTGTAAAGGTGACACCCTATATTTAAAGTTTGATTGTATTCCACTTGAATAACATAGGTTAAAATGACTTCGGATTCGAAGAGACCGGGCGGGTGTCAATAAATAACCTAAACCACTTCGATTTGAAACTACTACAATTCTTTATAGACTTTATATATATAATCAATAGGCTGGAATAAAATAATTTAAGTGAACTGGGCCATTGAAAACTAAGTAAGGGTACTTAGAGATTGATTTGGGAAATAAGTGTTGACTAAAAAAGTTAAGAACTTGTAATCAAGAACGAGCTACCCCAAAATTTAAGTATGTTATAACTAGTGTTTTCAAGTGTATGGGTTTACTCACGCTAGTTTCCAGCCTGACCGGGTGTTACTTTAAGGTAATGCTCGGGTCAAACCGAGTATTATAGATTTCAGGTGAGGATGTTCTGGAGCTCATGAGGCGAGCTGGATGGCAGGAAAATATGGAGTATTCCGTTGAGTATTATTGATTGTATCCTGGGACAAGTTAATTTTAATTGTCCAGTTTATATGTGATTGGTTGTAATTCTGATGTAATGAACGTAATTTAACTGATACAGTTTTCCTATGTACAACTGATACTTGATATTATATTTTGATCCGCTGCGAATGTGAGAATCTATATTTTATATTTCTTCTTCTTCTATCTCTTTTCTTCTTTTTCCAAACTATTTGGAATTTTCGGGATCGAAATTCCAGGTCGTTACATTGAACCTTAGTTGATATTATTATGACATCTGTCATAGATTTTTCTATATTCTAATTAAATTATTATTTGTTTTTAGAACACAAATTTTGACATTTTTAGGAACTTTTACTTCATTTTTTGACCTATTATTTAATTTCCTAAAATTTGTATGTAAAGAACCGTACTTTGTGGGTATGTTCTTATATTTATTTTTCTTAAACCCTAAACCATTTTTGTTATTTAATGTTCTTGAAATTTTCATTAAGTCTAATAAATTCTCCTGGCCTTTATTAAATCTTAAGACATTTGTTTAAAGCTTTTCTAATTTTTCTTTAAAATCCAAATTTTCTAGATTTTCCATATTTGTAGTTAATTCACAATTTTCTTTTTGAAGTTTGATATTTTCATCTCTATATGTCTTAAGTTTATCTTTTAGCATAGAAATTTGATTTTTGAAAATTTCAAATGAATTTTATGAATCTTGAATATTTCTAAGTAACTTAATAATTTTATTTTCTAAATCATTATTTATTTTTTCTAAACAACCAATTTTAGAATTTAAATGTCAACATAAAATTTCAAATTCTTATTTAAATCTTTTAATAAATCACATTTTTTAGATAATTCTATCTTTACTTCAAAAGGTATTTCAGTTCCATTTTCAGAGTTAGATTTTTCTAAAGACACTTTTTGATCTATCAATTCTTCTTCTAAAACAGTTTTCTCATCTTTGAGCATAGTTATTTCTAATTCTGCTCTACTTAAATTTTTTATCTAATTCTATGCCAAACCCAAAAGGTTCAATATATGTTAAATCAGATGGTACCTCATTCTGAGTAGCCATGAAGTAGACATTGGCTTGCTCATCATCACTATCGCTTTCAGAAGAAGGCAAGGAATTTGAATCATCCCAAGAGCTTGAAAAGGTAACTTCTTTCTTTTGTTGTATTTTTCATATTTGTTACTGCCTCTAAACTCCTTTTTTTCATTGTTCTAAATTAGACAATCCTTTACTATATGGCCAAAAAAAATTCATTCGAAACATTTGAGCGTGGATAGTTATTTCCATTATTCTTGCTTCTATTCACTTGCTTCTTAAATTGTTTGTAATTCTTTGCAATGAAGGCCATTTCATCCTCATCAAGCTTGAAATCCTCTTCAACTTGGAATACAATAGTTTCTTCTCCTAATTCTACATTTTTCTTATCTGCTTCGTATGCCATTAGATTACCAAAAAATACTCCAACCTTGAGTTATGAAAAATCCTTAGCCTCTTCGATGGCTAATAAAGTTTTATTTCCCATCATTTGTTGAAGAGTCTAAATTTTTTATCACAATATCAAATTTAGATATGGTCTCTTATAATCCAATAAGTGTGTAAGTGATATCTTTAAGATGAGAGTACATATATGATGTTTTCATTTTCTTTCATTCTAAAACTTTGAAACTGACTTTTTATCATGGAGATTGTAGAATGTTTAACTTTATTTGTGCCTTGGTGTGTGACTTGTAGTGTGCGCCAAATGTCATATGTAGTTTTATAAATCATCACTAGTAGTAAAATCATTTTTGTCCAAAGCACAATAATATGCTTATTATTTTTGACGTATTTGTATCAGCAGTCTTTTTGGGAGTCCACGTATTTAATGGTGTAGTCGGAGCTACATATTAATTTTGTACGACGTCTCAAATTTCAAAATCATTTGATTCGATATAGATCTTCATTCTAGTTAACCAAAAATTATAATCATTTCCAATAAATGGTGGGGGTCATGCAGTGGACTGGCCTTT
Organism: Allium cepa; assembly: GCA_030765085.1. Classification (NCBI taxonomy): domain Eukaryota; kingdom Viridiplantae; phylum Streptophyta; class Magnoliopsida; order Asparagales; family Amaryllidaceae; genus Allium; species Allium cepa. The sequence continues at coordinate 574,265,191 of CM060931.1, forward strand.
AACAGAAGTGCTTATAGCCATGTTAAATAATATCCACTAAACTATATTATGATTTATGAATGGTCCAGCTTTGATAACAAATGAAATTATAGTATATTATGTATATGGCTAAGCTAATAATATATATATATATATATATATATATATGTTTATATAAACTAGTTGAAGTAAAATAAAGTAGAAATAAACTAGCACACCCAGATTACCTTGTACGGAGACTGTCCTAAGCCTAGTCTTAGAATCCTTATTTTTTCCTTTCACTGGCTAACACCTTCACATCACCTGGAGGAATGGGTTTACACGGTGCCCAAGTTGTTGAATAGGACTTTTCACAAATTCAGAAAGAAAACAATTTTCGATAATAATTGTATCACAATACACTGATTTTTCGACTTGAGTACAAGGGTCTTATAACTCACAAGAATATTTTGAAATTGAATAAGAGGTTTATGATAGATGGTAATCAAAAAACTAATTTTTGAAATGAAAATGTGCTGATTTTGATAGCTTTAGAAATCAAGTGTTTTTGTAAAGAGTAAGAATAAAAAGCAAGTTATGATTTCTTCAAAAACAATATGTATATGTAGATGCTGAAAGGTTTTTCTTAAAGGAAGTAACTGTCCCCATGAACTCCTGAAGGAGAGATTACAGCCATTTGAAGAAATGTGATGTTTGAGAAATGTTTTGTGGCCTCAGATTTTTGCAAAATCAATGCCCATCGATGGACTAATGTACATATTTTTTTCAAATTCTAAAACTTAAAAGGGCTCTGAAAAATATTGAATAATTTTGATAAGATTATTAATAGATATTTTTAGCAACTTTACACCCATGGGACGCTTTGGTATGGTTCCTATGGGTCTTAACATGCTATAGCTATAACTACAGACTCACAATGTTAAATTCTCTAGTGGAATCTTCTTTCGTCATTACTCCGATAAGGTAACTAGCATTATTCACTTCAATATACATCTCTATTTATATGGCATCTTCTGTTTTTCTGTTATAAATGATATATGATTGTCATCATCAAAATCTAGGAAAACTTGCTCTAACACTAAAGTTTTTTAAATTGATGAAACCAAAACTGGCATGGACTTCAATATCAGTTTGTCTGATAAAATTTGCTAATCGAGTTCTCGCCTATGAATTACACAATACAGTGATTGAGCAAATTCCAAAAGCAGCCAATTTGTAAATATTATGAATTAAATGGAGAAACTGGTATAAATGTTTTATTGATTTATTTGAGAGAATTAATATTAATGTAGGGCTATATATTAACAAAATATTATATATACTTTTTAGTTGATTAAAATAGCTAAATAATATTTTAATAAATAAAATGAGCATTTAAATTGTTTAAAATTGATTCTAAATCGAGGCCGAGTATTAAACTCTGTTATCAATATAGGTCCCTTCCATTTTTATTGAGTAAATATTGATGTATTCTTCTACTTGTTTGATGCTTGATTTTTATTTGTAGAGAGCTAAATTAGATCTAGGCCAATTCATATGGTGTAACGACCTGTAAACTTTAGCCGTTTATTTATGTAATTAATTGAATTTTGTGGGATTTTAAACGATAAAATTTTGAAATATAAATTTGATATTTGGAATACGTCTATTTAAACATAGCAACTGGTAAATTTTCGTCCGAAAATATGAAAATTTATTTCGTGCGTAAATTTACTTCAATTTAATCAGTTAAAAAGCGATGAAAATAAAACATTTTCAAAACCAAAATATTTTTACATAGAAAAATTCTAAACCATCTTCTGAGCAAGATGTCAGTTTGTCGTTTTTTCAAATTCGGACATCTTTGGCTCCGTCGATCTTATTTTTCTACGTTTTTCATGAATTTTTCGCAGTAGAAAATTTCGGATTTTTAAAATTCAATCGTATCACTGATATCCATATACCGTTTTGATTGTCTTGTCGTACTGATCTCAGCAGTACATTCGATTCTGTGTTTTGAAATTTGGTACACCGCAGAATCCGTGAGAACAACAACCATATCGTTACCCGATGCCTTTTGATTCCTTTCGTCTATTCAATTTCCACCATTTAAACCAAAGAGACATTAGCATTTAAAATTCTTGAAATTCTTATTCCCGGGTTTCAATGTGCATGTGGGCTTGTCCATACACGCCTTTTCATTACTGCTCTAACACTTGCTTTTGGAAAGAAAGTAAACATTAATTATAAAGTTAAAATTTCCTGACTAGTCACGTACGTTCCCATATCCATGCACTCCTTTTCTCCCCTTACCTCTTGTTTCTCTTCCTGTTACCATGCTTGTGAAGAAAAATAAACAATGAAATGATGAACACATTTTTCAAACCACCTCCTTCCACACCTCACCTATCTTCTCCCACCTGAGCCCTCTGACCCGCCACTTCCTCCACTCATCACCTCTTTCTGCCACCTGACTTCGGCGCCGCCACCATCCAACAACCACCATCCGCCTTCCCACCACATGCAGCCCATGGCCTTACATCACCTGACAAGTTGCCACCACCCTGCGCCTCCTCACAACGGCCGCCTATATTTTTCACCATGGCCGAACATCTCTGACGCGCAGCAGTGCACGCAAGCACTACTTCGACAAGTTGCAGCCACTCTCCCTCCTCTCTATCCACCGATAGCACGCAACTACCCTACTCCAACAACCGACCGAAGCCTCCGACCCCTACCATCGCTCCAGCCACCTCGGTCTCATGCTCATCAATGAGCACAGCCTGCCGAACGCGCCGAGACCTCTTTTTATTTTCAGCGTGCAACCTTGCTCGTTTGTTATTTTCTTTCTTCTCCTTTCTTGGCAAAGGTAGTTTATATATGTTTTATTCATATAAGTAAATAATTCATAACATGCTGCGGTATACAATATAGGAAGCTATATATAAAATGAGTACATACCACATAAGTAACTGTATCTGTTGAAATGCTAGTTGCCAGCAAAGTTTCTGCTTATTTAACATATTTGTTACTTACCTGATGTTAGCCTATATTAACTTTTGTCTGAGATTTTGAGTTGTTTGCGGGAAATATTTCTTTTGTTGTAAATTATGTTCTGTATCGTATCATATAGTATATTATTTTTCTTATAAACATATGTATGTGCCGAGAAGGTGATTTACTTTGTAGATTCTAGGGCAAGTATGGTAAAGTATATTGTTTATTGTATTTGTATGTACAGAACTTAGTTTTTATATATACACTTTAGTTTCATAATATTAGTTTATAAAAAGAAAAGGAGGGAGGAAAAGAAAAACAAATTAGTTTCACACTATACAGATTTATATATAAGCTTTAAACAGTTTACAATATATATCTATACAAAGTGATATTTCTTTACATAAGCAGCTTTTGAGTTTTTTTACTACTAAGTTATTGTATTATAAATAAGGTATTATACAAATATTGTATACTATATTTGATGTAATAGCTTGAGTATGGTCTGCATGCATTATAAATCATTTTCATATATAATCTTGGTTTATATTTTTATATATTTATTTTGTACGATATGTATATATGTTGTACAGTTCTACTTTGGATATGTGTTTTGTATTTCACATCGACTTTAAGGAGAACGATTTGTCAGATTTTTACAAATTATGGAATAAGTTGTAAGTATATCTTCACCTAGTAAAAAAAAAATTAAAATTGTGTGTGTATGTATATATTTATATATCTGTTTATATATATAATGATTTTTTTTGTATGTATGTTGAGTTAAATATATGTTTTGAATTGAAACAATAATTTTAAAACTATATATATATATATTTAAATTTGTATATGGGTGGATTTAAATATGGTTTTACATATATAGTTTTATATAAGTGTTCACTTATATCAATTATCTTCATCGATCTCGCTCTGATGTGTTCCATCGATTTCTGTTATCAGCTTTGATCGTTGAATTCGTGCCAATTTGATTTGCTTGTCATTTCTGCGTCCGTCTCAGTGTGCGTGTCCGTGTCATCTTCTCGTTCATCTCTAGCCTCGAAAGGTGAGCAATCACTCACGATTAATATTCTTTTATTTATTAAATTTGATTTCAATCAAAACGACAATTGAAATATGTTGTTGTTATTTATTGCACTATTATTTATGTATCAGTTCACCTTTGACATCTGGCACCATTATCTGTTATTTATGCAATGATAATCCAGTTTGATTGATAAATGATTGATTGTTTGATGTTGAAATTGGACGTTGAATTGTTAATGTAGTAAGTGATAAATAAATTGAAATTGAAATTGACGTAGGATAGTTAAATTTGAGACGACATATGTGTTGAATTCGATTAGTTAAATCTGTAAAATATGACCCCTTTAGATGTTAAATTAATTGACACGTAGGATTTGATTAATTACACCTTGAACCCTTGAATGTATATTGTTTAAATCGATGAAACTGAAATTGAAATTGAACGACAAGTGAAAAACCGTAATGTAATAATCTTTAATCTACATGAAATGATAATGTAGATTCTAGAAATAATTATATTAATTTGCACAAATAACAATGTGAATTAATACGATTATTTCGGGATTATTTGAATTGAATTGAATTGTTATTGATTGTTGTTATTGCTTGTTTATTTACTTTGACACCATCCCTGTTATCACACTGCAAGTTCCTTTTGCTGTGTTTTGATTTTTGAATTGGAATTGGAATGGGTTGAAATGATAAATACCCAAATAAACTTGACTTAGGATAGAAAATTAAATAAACCCGATTGGTCAAATTTTGGTTTAAAATAAAATAAAGATTTTATTTGAATAAATAATATGGTTTTGAATGAAGTTGGAATTTGAATTTATGAAAGGAAAATGTAAGATTGAAATCTGAAACAAATATTAACGTAGAAATTGATGAAAGAACGTTGTTTGAAATTTAATTATATAATAATTAAATTTGGAATTATAAATAAATAATTTAGAATTTGTAAAACCGAGTTTTGAAATTATTAAGTTTGAAATCATTTAATAATTAAATTTGAAATTATAATTAAGTTTGAAATTATAATTAAGTTTGAAATTATTAAGTTGAATTTATGAGTAAGTTGAAATGATTTGATGATTAAGTGAATTCATAATTAAGTGGAAATGATTTAATAATTAAGTTTGAATTGATAATCAAGTTGTTAATTATTAAGTTTTGAAATTATTAATAATTAAGATTGAAATTATTAAATAATTGAATAAGATTAAATTATTGATAATTGAATAAAATTGAATTCTTTGATAAGAGAAAATCAAACTTTTGATTAAGTGAATTTGATCTTCGTTAATAAATGAAATGGGGTTTCTTTATTTATGAAGTTTGGAAAAATATTTAAGTAAGTTAATAAGTGAAATCGAAACTTCTCGATTATGTGAAATTTAGTTCTTTATTAATTAAGTTTGAAATTTGTAACGAAGTTAAATAAATAAGTGAAAATTGAATTTCTTTAACAAGAAATAAAATGTGATTTATTCAAATGAATGTGATTTATTGAAATTAACGTAAGGCTTGTAATTTAAAGAATTGATTTGACGAATCTAATTGAATTCAATTTATAAGTTGATATAATGAAGTTGAACGTAAGTGATTGATTTAATGAATTGGAAATTAAATGGAAATTGTTTTCAATGACAAATTTACTTGATGAACATTGAATGAAATCGATCAATGGATTTGAATTGATTCGAATGTTAAATTAAATTAAAATAAATGATTTCGGACGGAGACTTATATACGAACTTGAATCAATATTTGAATTGTTTAAATAAAAACTGAAATTGAATTATAAGATTTTGAAATGGTAATTTGGAAGTTTGAACGTAAATTTTGTAAATTGATTTGAAAGGACAAATGAAATGTTGGTTTACAAATCCTAATCGAAATTGAAATTGAATTGGTTTTGAAATATATTAAACGACCAATCGGTGTAATAATTACAAAAGTTATTAAAGAGACCGGAATCGGTTATGGATATACTCTCTGTCTAAACCGAAAACCACTTTAATAACTATACGCGGAGTGATGATCCGGAATGAAGTGGTTGGAATGATGTACGTGTTGACTGAAGAAAGAGAATGATAATGGATAGCCTTGACACTTGTGTCAAATTGGAAATGACTAAAATAGGAGCCGTGCCGGGCCAAATGGGGTTAGCCACCTCGAGCGAACACACTTCTTCGTAAAACTACTCATTACTTGTTATTGATTGGTGCACCCTCGTACTTTTGGGAGTGTTGTTTCGCGGTGTTGCGATCGCTGCGGCGATGCGTTCTCACTAGTCCGGATCAGGCAAACAGTAGTTTCACTACCTCGGGTATTGCCTCATGTGCCTTGTCATACTTGTATTCCTATATACGCGACCACTACGAATTTGTTTTGTGTTATACCTATGGAGTACTCCCTGATATCCCACCAGTTTACGGTTGAGTTTACAGTGCTGTATAGACTATGATGCTTATATAAAATGTGTTAAGGGGGATAATAGTAACGCCTTAATACTATTTTGATACTTTATATTACTGATAGACATTATCTATTTAGCTTACACTACTACATAGTAGATAGTTTAACGGATCCTTAGAGGATGGTGATTCCGACATCCTTTGAGTTACTTGTATTTCGATTGCTATTTCACTTGAGTTGGATTTATTGATATGAGAATATTAATCCTGACTCGAGTGTTTTGTGTTTTGCTTTACGCTCGGGTCAGACTGAGTGGTTCAGCTTTCGAGACTCACCTTGGAGTTGGAGCTTCGCTTGGAGATCCAGTTATCTTTCCAGCTTTCAAATATCAAGTTGATTTAAAGATGTATTCTGATATTGTATTCGAGACTTCTGCTGTAACTTATTTAACTCTGATGTATCTTATATATTTATATAGTAGCTTCATGAACTACTATCTTTTGCTTCCGCTGCATATTATTACTCTGTGTCTGTGATTCCGTGATTATTTATTTACTGTATATCTTTGTTTTGCCAAATTTTAAATTAACAATTCGGTATTCTGAATTATTCAAGTCCGACGTGTGCGGATGCGAATAGTCCAAAATAGCGTGTCGTTACATATGGTCTCTCCTGTAACGACCCGAAATTTTATCACTTTGATTTGTGAACATTTAATTAGTTTTAAATATTCAATTAATAGCTTGTAATAATGTAATGACCTGTAAAATTTTCAATAATTTAATTTGTTAAGTTAATAAGTTTTGATAATTTAATATGAAAGAGAAAAAAAAGAAAAAAAAAGAAACAAAAAACCTTATTAGTTTAAAATTGAACGATGGTAATTAGAACTAATTAGTAACAACTGAAATGAAATTAAAATTTAGTGAAGTAATAAAAATTGGTATACTTGGCTATGAATTAATGCAAACATTTAAATTTATAAAAGGAATAATATGAAATAAATGATTCTTGAATAAGATTAGGTATATAAGAATGGTAACATTGGTTGTGAACAATGAAATCACAAGCGTGAATGTTGAATCATTAATAAGATAATATATGATTAATATCAATTGAAGTAAATCAGTGTTAATTAAGTAATAGTAATGGTTGTAAGTTACTATTTAATTAGCCTATTAATTTAGTTGTAACTGTTATATTTGAGTATAAATTTGAATATAATTAAATAAGGGTAAGTGGTGTATAAATAAATGAATTAGTATTTTAATAGTAATTGAATGAATTCAATATTAGGTAGGTAATTATAATAATTAGTTGAATATAATAAACTTAAGTGTAAATTAAAGGGTAATGATAACAGCTATTATAAGTTGCCTATTTAGTCTATAACATAAATAGGAAATCTTTAATGTCATTAATGAGAATTAATGCAGTAACGGGAGGTGTGAATGTATAAATTAAATAGAAACGTAAATTTATTTATAAAGTAATAAATTGGCAAAAAGAATGGAACTAAGGTAAATAAAAATTTATTTAATTGGTTTCAAACCTTAATTAATGTGTACAATTGACAAAAGTACACATTTAAAAAAAAGGTAACATTTATACAAATTTAAGATGTAAATAGGGGTGTATTAATGTAATGGAATATAAAATTAATATAACAAAGTTTATAGAGAAATAGTGGGCATAGTATAAAGATGGAAATTAAATCAAATCAAATTATGAGAATCAATTTTAATTAATTGGAATGTAACCTATAATAAATGAATTTAATGATAAGTAAATGAATTTAATTACTATATTAATTGAAAATTAGGTTGAAATGGAAATCATTAATGTAATAAAAACAAACCAATGATAATTTTACCCATAAATTGATAATTGATTCAATAACATGATTTAGAAATCAAAAATATGGATTTATTGGGAATTTAAACTTATACTTTTTAAATTAGATAAAAGTACTGTGTTTACACACAATGACTCTCTATATTTTATTTTCTGTTTCCCCATGTTTGATTCTCTAATTTTTATTTTCTGTTTTATTTGTATAAACTTTGAATATATTTACTTGATTTTTGATTGATTTTTACTTTTAATAATAGCTTAAGAATTTCAAGAGATATAGGTTACCTGTTTTGTTTATTTGTTGCCTTTTCTTTGCGTGCAAACAAAGAAAAATTAGACAAGATTCTTTCTCCTTAAATTGTGCCTTTTAATTTGTTAGCCTTTTTATTTTCTACCATCTTTATTAATTCTTAACTGTTTCTCACCTATTATAGCCGTGCATTACTCTATCAAATCCGTACAAAATCTTCCCAAATATCTCACTTCTTCATTTGCCTCTTCTGATTGAAAGATATTACACAAGTTTCTTTTAGTAAATAGGAAATAAATCCCATTCATTCACTAGCCTCTTTATTTCTTGCCTTTTTATCTGCCTATCTATTTAATTACCTACCATAGCCGTGTATTGTAAACCTTAGCCGCCATCTAGTTTTACAATTCATGTGAAAAGCTTCTCATTTCAATGTCATTTGCGTGAGAGAAAAAATTGCAAGCTCTAGATCCATGGCTTCTCTTCCTCCTCCTTTTCCATTTTCTTTTGTTTCTCCTTTGTTTTTCTCTTATTTGCTCGGCCTCCATCTTCTCCTAGCACACCTCTAACCATCATGACCAAGCAACACAAGATGATGGTTGAACCCATATGTGGTGTAGCCAAGCCATTGATTGATTAAGGCAAGTTATGCCACTTTGATTTGTTATTTTTCCATTGTTTTAACCTTTATTATTTTGCATTGAATCATATTCTTATGTATGTAATATTTGTTTGTATACAAGATTTGGATCTGACTATTTATCCACTTAAGTTTGCATTGTGCTTTGTCGTGCTTTTTCGTACTTTGCGGAGTTTGGATTTTTATTCTGAATTTGTCAATTCTAATTTTTAAAAGGTGAGTTTTATCACTCTAGACATATGTACTTATATTATTGTAAAATGATGACAATTGGATCTGTATAAATTGATATGTTATTCATACATGCCTGTGATATATTTATATGATGCTAAATGTTGTTTATACATTTGTTACATCATCTAATATATTATTATATGATATACTGTTCACTTTATTTACTGTATCATTACTGCAAGTTCCTTATCACTATGGGTTGAAATGATACATACCCGAACGTACTTTTGGATAAGGAAAAATCATAATGGGATGAAATGATTGGCTCAAATGATTTTTATTGCATTTATATTACTTGAGATTGCGGGTTTGAAATGATAGAACTCGGATTTTTCTTTTAAATTACTTGATGAAAATGATACATATCTGTATCACTTGACCTAGGTTAGAAAATATTATACAGGCCCATGTTTATATTTTAAATGATATTTTCCTAATAATTTGTTAAGTATTTTAAATATTTTCTGAAAATCGTTAAGCATCTTGGAATTATAAATATATGAAAATTTTAACATAATTTGATCTAATACTTTAAAGTGTAAAGAAATATTGTTTGTCCACAAGTTAATTTTTTTATAAGTTAATTGATTTTGGATGGAGTTTCAAGAGTCTTATTTATGATAAATAACTTAATAACTAAAGTTAATTAATATGGAATTTTAAAGTCTAACCTGGTAATTGCAATCGATTTTTATTTTATGAAATAATAAATGATGTCCTTTAAATTGATAAAATGAAATACAGTTTTAATTGCACATTTTATAACATATGTATTTAGCCTGAAATCATAGTTTAATTGATGCCTAAACGAATAAATTTTCAAAGAAATTGACTGCTATATTTACTATGATAAATTACTTTATTTATGAAATGGAATGTTTGGAAATTGAATAATTATGATTCAAGTGGAAAAGTGTATTTTCAAAATATGACTTAACTTGATAATTGGAAATTTGGTTTTAATTGAAATTGTTAAGTTAAGTAAGTAAATGGGAATTTAGTCTTATTTATGAAGTGGGTATTTTAAAATAAAGTGGTAAGTTATTTGTTAAAATAAAAGAAGCAAAAGAATGTGTTTTTGACTTAATAAATGAATTATATTTTAATTTGGATATTTATTGATAAAATTTTATTTTATTAAATAAAAAGTTAAATGATATCCAAATGAATATTTTGGTGTGGGAAATGTGATTTTTATAAGTTAAATTGGTCAAAAATTGAAATTTTAATGTAGCTGAAATATACAATGTTTGGAAAGTTATAATTGAATGAATAGGCTTATAAATGCTACAACTTTGAAATGAATATTATTTGACATTGAATTTAATGGTTAAATGAATCTTGTTTGGAGGATATTAACATTGAATTTAAATGGTCTAAATGAATATGTTTCAAAGTGTTTGGTTTCAGAGCTGTTAAAGTAATATGGCTTTGGAAATGAATTTATTTGAAATTGTATTTAAATGAGAATTGTATTTAAATATATAAATTTGAACTTATTGAAATTGAATATTTAAGAATATGACTTTATAAAGTGGTTTGATTTAAGATGATTTAAAGGAATATTTCAAGTTTAATAAATTGAAGGAAATATTCAGTGATTTGACATTTGGGTTTTATTTAAATAACATGTTGATTTGGTTTTGGAATTTAAATGAGATATCATTATTCGGTATTTGAAATGAATATGATATTTTGGTTTTAAAGTATAAATGATTTTGAAATGAATATCCATGGGTTATAACAACGTTGGGTTGTTAAAGAGGCCGAGATCGAAAGTTGGCATACTCTCTGCCAACCCCGAAAACCACTTTAACAACGGTGTACGCAAGGGAGATTCCAGAATGAAGTAGGATGGTGGCGACGGTTTATTGAGGTATGTACGTGGACCGGACTCCCGTGAGTTGGCATAAGGTGGCTAAAAAAGGAGCGATTCTCGGCTAAGGAGGTAGCACCTCTTATCGGACGCACTTCTTCATATGTCATTCTATTACTTTGTGATTGTTTGGTGTGCACCTTTGATTTTGGGAGTGTGGTTCGAGGTGGGCGATAGTAGATGCTACGCGTTACCACTGGTCCGGATGCGTAATTGGTACATCAACCCTAACATTGCCTTGTTATGCCGTGTCACCTACCCTTGCACGCCTTGTACGATTTTGGTTTTCTCCCGTAGCCCGTGGAGTATCCTCTGGTGGCTTCCCGATCAGGAGGGACTATGATACTGGATGGACTACTGGGACTATTACGTGTTAAAGGGTAATATTGGGTCACTACTTAACTCTATTTTAAAGTAAGTTTATTTTACTATAGTCATTATCATAATATCGAAATATTACTACATAGTACATAGTTTAACGGTTCCTTAGAGGATGGGCAGTCCCAAGCATCCTTTAAGTTACTTGTACCTTATATTACAGTTTATTTGATTTGGTTTACATTGTATAAGTATATATGTCCTGACTCGAGTGTTTTGTGTTTTGCTTTACAATCGGGTCAGACTGAGTGATACAGTATTAGAGACTCACCTTCGGAGTTGGAGCTTTGCTTGAAGATCCAGCCATCTATTTCACTCTCAGTTATCCAGTTTATTCCAGTGTTGTATTCGCTTTGTACATGATTATCATCTTGTTAATTCTTTTGTATCTTGTCTAACTCTGATGTACGTGTATAGTAGCTTCATGAACTACTATGTCTTTACTTCCGCTGCATTATATTACTCTGTGTTTGTGATCTTTGATTTATGTATTTACTGTATATTCTAAATTTTGCCAAATTTATTTTACAATTTGGTATTTTGAACAATTCAAGTCTGACATGTGCGGATGCGAATGGTTGAAAATATCGGGTCGTTACAAATAATCGAATAATTCCCTTTTAATTAATAAGTAAGGATGGTGAACTCATTCTGAAAATTGGTTTATAGAAATAAATAGTTCGATGAAAAATTGAAAATGCGACCGAAATCATCTTTTGGATTTTTGACTTTTCATCGAACAAAAGTCTTTGTAACTTTTTGAAAACGCTATTTTATAAATGAACACATATAATAGCAATTAAAAGTATACCAAATGGATTAATTAAATCAAAAGTCATAAGAAAATTCTGGAATGTAATTAGTAAGTAATAAAGTAAAGTGAAGACTATTCTTCTTTATTTAGAAATGTCAAATGTCAAATGATTTGATGGAAGGTACTTATTGGCACATGGGTTGTTATTCCTTTCCATCTCTTTTTCATTTCATTATTTTATTTTTACAAAATATGTCAAAAGCTTCAAAGTAAGAAAATTCAAAAATGACTTCCTTCCTTCTTCCTTCTTTCTCCACTTTTCTTCTTCACCATTCAAACCTTCTCTGAATTTTGAAAATCTTATGGATCGTATATTATCTAACTTGTGTATAATATGCAAGTGCATAAGTTAATGCTACAGTAAACAAAAAATAGTAAAGTATAAAAAGGGTGCAAACTAGAGCTTTTATAATGGTTAGGACCTCCCGTCCTACGCCTAGTCCCAAAGCTCCCCTTCGGTATTTCCTTTAAACAAATTACCCTCGCTTCGCTTGAAGAAATAGGCTAATACAAAAGTATCTCCGACAATCTTGTGTTCTCAATAACACAGTTTTTGACTTGTAGTACAAATCTTCATATGATCTCCTTTGAGTATATGAATATGAATGCTTTGAGTTGTAGGAAGTGGTTTAACCAATATTATATTTTGGTTATAATAGACTGAGGGTACGTGAAAAATTTATGCGCAAGAAAGTGTTTAGAAATCAAGAAAGAAAAGTATAAATTAATTCAAGTTAGTTAATTTCTACATCTCAACTAAAGTAGTATTTATAGATTCAAAAGGGTGCAGATGAAGAGTAGTTATTATCCGAGAAGATCTATACATTCTAAAGGTTACATCCTTTGGATGAAGGGTGATATCTTTATGTTTCAACAGAAGTGTCTTTTCAAAATTAATAGTTTTTACATATGACAGACATCTGTAGTAAACCTCAGACATCTGTGACTTCAGAAAATTTTAATCCAAGAATTGTCACATATGTCTGTGGTTTTGTTTCAGACATCTATGGGTAATAAAAACAATTTTCTAACTTAATTTTGATGCATATGAAATAGAGTATGAATAGAATATGATTATGCATGCATATATACTCAAGGAGACCTTAACAATAATTTATCTAGGACTCTTTTATAGTAGAATAACCTTACTAACAGTAGTATGATAAATGAACCTTCATTTCTCTTTGAGTCTCAATATCTTCGAGCATGGTGTCTTCGTGTAGCATATACCTGTAATCTTAAACATATATATATATATATATATATATATATGATTGTGTATTTTTATCATTGAAACATAAAAGGGAGGTTCTAATAATCTCTCCTTTTTTTGATGATGACAACTATACAATCAAAAATCAACTATACAATCAAAAATGGAAGTATTATTATGTTTTTCTCCCCCTATGTATATGAATAAATTTACCCACTTTCGTCATTATCAAAATGGAGGGAAATGATATAAGATACGGAGATGTTAATAGACATAATGTTATACATTATGATCTTGGGAAATCAAATGCGGAAGTTCAAAATAAAATTAGAGACAATTATAGCAAAAGTTGTAAATAGCGAAACAAGCGTAAGAATAGATAATTGCAAAATAAAATAAAACTCTAATTGTACTGATTTTGTGAGTAAGATAAGTCCCCACAGTTCTTGTAGTATTCTCAATAAGAAGATGGATCCTGCTCATATGTACCTGGCCATTGTGCTTGGTAATTGTGCTCCTCATCTTCGTGAATTGAAAGGCCTTGAAATGCCATGTACGACTGTTGTTGAAAATGCGGAGTATCAGACACGTACACGTCATCACTATCTTCTTCCTTAGGTTGTATGTGAAAAGGAGTCTTCCCTCGGTTACCTCTATCATGAGATGTACCTTCGGGCGAGGCTTGAGAGATATAAATTGGTGTTTGATCCTGAGGTAGAGGTGTTGGTGAAGGCGAAGATGATGAGCGAGAAGATGATCGACCACGCACTTTGCGTATAACTTTTCCTAAAGTGGAGATCCCTTTGTCCAAAGTTTTCTCCATTATTCATCCTTATGGAGAAAGAAGGTTTCAATCCAGTCATCTTTCTATTTAAAGCTCGTTGGTCAGCCATGATTATCTTTTGGTTTTTAAGTGCCAAATCACAAAGAGATTCGTTTTGCATTGGTTTAACATGAGCTTCTTATATTTCAGAGTCCGAATAATATTCGGTAGCATGACCATAGGAAGTTGGTTGTTGTGAAGGATGAGGTGAGTAAGTCTGCCGAGGAGCGCTAGTCGGAGGAGGACCATGTTCTTGTCAATGTTGTTGTAGAGTCCACTGGTCGAATGGGCTGATATGAGGTGGGGTTTTGGGAAGTTGCATCAAGGATAGATATCGTGGACCACTATCTTTTGTTGGAATTTCTTCGTATTGTGACAAGTACGAAAGAACTCCAAGATCTCGCAAGATACGCATTACGTACGGGGCATATACAATTGAGTGACGATGTTGAGTTCAAAAACCTTTAATTTGGTCATGGATAAATTTTTCCCAATTTACCTATAAGCGACTAAATATTGCATACAAAGCTCGATGGTCATTGGGGTAAATTTGCTCATCGCTACCTAGACGTGGAATGATTGTGTTGATTATCATTCAATTTAGTAGTTTAGCACTTCGGCGTAGGTAAATGGATTTCCATTGAGACGTCCTGTCTTCCCATATTTGATGGGTAACTTCATCTCTAGGTGAAAGACTATGAACCGGTATATCAATTAAGTCAATTCCCTCATAAGAACATCCTAGTATATGACCAACCGTATATACATCAATTTTAATTTCTTCTCCACAAACACTTTACCACAACCAACCATACTCATTTTCGGATTCCAAATTTCCATACTACATAAGTTGGAGTAGAAAAAGTAAATAGCCAGAGGATCAATAATTGCCTTGTTTGCATCATACCTAATTAGGTTGCAACAACCGGCATCCGTAGTTATTCATAGAATTTCGTGTTCTATCACATTTCAAAGGCGATAAAAGGGACCAGAGCGGATTTTATTTTTGGAAAGCACCTTAAATCGATTGAGGGTAGTGGGATTATTGCGAAGCCATTGGTTTATGTGAGATTGTGTAACCTGGGTTTGAAAGGAGGAGGAAGATTGTCATTATTTTTGTTTTTTAGGGACCGCTGTCTTCTTGGGAGCCATTGATCGATGAATTTGAAGGTTTTGGAGTCTAGTGTTTTATAAATTGGGAATTGAAATGGAGGTAAGGTGAAGAATGGGATAACTTTGTTGATATATGGCTACTGAAAATTTTTGGCTGGAGCAACGACAAACATCTGTGACTTTAGTAAAAAGGAAACAGAGAGATTCGACAGACGTCTATAATGGTTCCACGGCAGAAGAAAAAATAAACAGAGTGTTTTGAAAAACATTTGTGGCTACGTCTGTATTTTCTGAAATATTAGAATATTTAAATAGCAATGAAATTTTATTGAAATTTTAATACAATAAAACAATATACATACCAAAAATTAGCAAACAAACTTAATTTATACGAAGCATCATAAATTTAGTTTTTGTCGGAGAATTTAGAATTGTTGATTTGTTGTATATCTCATGAATTTGGTTCAAATTTTGTATCGACACGGTTTTAATGGAGACCAATTCGGATGAGCTGGAGTGTCAATCCAAACTTGGTTTGATGGTCTTGGTTTGCATAGATTTCTCGAAGTAATGTTATGCGCTTTTGTGGGAGTTTCTTGTAATCAAGGAAATTTTTGATGTATGGAATTTTTTATTGGTGAATGACCACAAATTGCTTATATACATTTTTCAAGAAAATTTAGATAAGATCCTTTACATTGTTGCTTGTAATAATTTCATGATGAACGCCTATCATTTCTTATTGATAGTGATATATTTCATCGACTTTGTTGGTGAGCGATGTTGATTGCAAATCAATTGATGTTTGGCTTTCTTTTCTTTAAGAGAAAAGCCAGTGTGGTATGTAGGTGATGCAACAATGTTTAGAGAGGGTGAACGTATTGATGTAGATGTGGATTTCATTGGTGATACATAAGTGTTATCTCATAAGGAGGATTTATAGTAGATGGTTGAATAGGTGGAGGCGTGATCGAAAGACATTTTTATGTATTATTTATTTTATTAATATATTTGTGTTTATTTATTTTAAGGTAGAAGATAAGCTGAATTTATAAGATCAGGTTTTGCTATACTTAGAAAATAGGTTTAGGAAAAGGAGTTAAGCCATAAAAATTTAACAGAGAGTAGTTAGTTTTTTTAAATGGTTGTTATTAGTTTAATTTTTATGTAGTTATTATTAATTCTAAGCGTGTAAAACCAATTATGTAGTAGAAAGTCTATATGAGCTATTTCTATAAATTTAAGCGAACAGAGTATTATATCTACAAATTTAGTTAACTAATTCATTGTACGAACAAATTCCTAGATCCCGTCTTAACTTAATAAAAGTTAGTTCACTTAACGGGTTTTTAAAAATATCAGCTATTTGATTTTCGGTATTAACGAATTCAAGATTTATTATTTCTTTTTCAATATTATCTCTTAGAAAATGGTGATGAATATCGATATGTTTTGTTCGTAAATGATTAATTGGATTTTTAGATACATTTATAGCACTAGTATTATCGTAATATATTGGAGATTTGTTTATTATTTTTCTATAGTCTTTAAGTGTTTGTTGCATATATATTACTTGAGCGCAAGCTAAGCCAGCAGAAATATATCTGTCTTCACATATTGAAAGAAAAACGCAATTTTGCTTTTTACTAAACCATAAAACTAACGGTTGACCAATAAAGTGATATTGTCACTTGCACTTTTTCTATCTGATTTGCATCCACCAAATTTTGCATCACTGTAAGATACGAGTTCAAATGAACTGCCTTTTGGATAAAATAGACCATAATCTTTAGTGTCGGTTAAATATCCGTTTAACTGCCCAATGATATGATTCCTTAGGTTATGCTTGAAATCTTGCATATAAACAAACCCACATCATAATATTTGGTCTACTGCTATTAAGTATAGTAAAGATCCTATCATGCTTCGATATAGTTTTTTATCGAATACTTTTCCATGTTCATCTTTGTCTAGATGATTAGCGGTACTCATTGGAGTGGATTTACTTAATATATTATCCATTTCAAAATGCTTTTGTAATTCTTTACAGTATTTTTATTGACTTATAAAAATTCAATTATTTAATTGTTTTATTTGTAATCCTAAAAATAAATTCAATTCAACCATATGAGACATATCAAATTTGTTTGTCATTATTGTAGAAAATTCATTGCATAAATTCGTTAGTAGATCCAAATATAATATCAACATAAATTTGAAAAATTAATATATCCGTCTGTTCTCTTTTAATAAATAATGTTGTATCTATTTCACCAATTTCAAAACCGAAATTTATTAAATGTGATTTTAATCGGTCATACCAAGCGTGAGTTGCTTGTTTTAAACCATATAATGCCTTTTCAAGTTTAAAAACATGATCTGAATATTTTTCATGAACAAATAGTGGTGGTTGTTCAACATAAATATTTTCTTTTATCAAAGCTTTTAAGAAAACACTTTTAAAATCCATTTGAAATAGCTTAAGATTATGATAACACACTAAAGCAAGTAATATTCTTATAGCTTCAAGACATGCCACAGGTGCAAAATTCTCTTCATAATCATTCCTACTTCTTGGTTGTATCCCTGTGCCACTAATCTCGCTTTATTACATATAATATTTCCATTTTTATTTGCTTTGTTTTTAAATATCCATTTTGTTACGATTATCGTTTGATCATTTGGCCTTGGTACTAATTCCCAAACATTATTTCGTTCAAATTGATTAAGTTATTCTTGCATTGCCAGAATCCAGAAATCATCATTTGATGCTCCTTGTAATTTTTTGTTCAAAATTAGATATAAATGCTACATTACTCATTTTATTTATTTGTTTTCCAGTCGAAACTTAGTTATCTAGATTTCCAATTTGTTATCAATACGATGATCTTTTAAAATATAGGGTGGTGATTTCAAACCATTATTATTTTGATTATCGTTACTATTTTCAGTTACAATTTCAATGGCTTTATTTTGATTAGTGTAAAAAAATTCTTCGTCGTCTTTATTTATATTTTTAAAGTCTTCATCAAACGAGACATGAAGACCTTCCTCTATAACATTTGTTCTTTTGTTAAAAATTATGTATGCTTTACTTTGATCAGAATATTCAATGGAAATTCCTTCATCGGCTTTTGGATCGAATTTACCAAGATTATTTTTTGTATTTAGAATAAAGCATTTTGATCCAAATATTCGAATATATGATACTTTTGGTTTCTTTTTTGTAGAGCATTTCATAAAATGTATTTTTAGTCATAGGTCTAAGAGTTACATGATTTAATACATAACATGCAGTAGCAACTGCTTCGACCCAAAAATTCTTTAGTAAGCTACTGCCATTTAAGAGAGTTCAAGCACATTCTTGCAAGGTGCAATTTTTTTCTTTCAACTACTCCATTTTTTTGTGAAGTTCGTGGAATGGAAAATTATAGCTAATTCCCTTTTTATTACAAAAATTTGTAAATAATTCATTTTCAAATTATCCACCGTGATCACTTCTTATACTTTTGGTTTTTAAATCCATTATAGTCTTAATTCATTTAGCAAAAACTTTATACATTTCGAATGTAACACTTTTATGTTTTAAAAATAGTGTCCAAGTACATCTTGAAAAATCGTCTACAATTGCAAAAATATATTCATTGTGATTTATTGAATGTACTTGAGTTGAACCAAATTATTGAGTGGTGGACAGTCCTTCATATGGACAAATTTATTACACCTGAAGCATTTCATTGATTTTTACTTTGAGGAATTTGTTTTGCTGTTGTTTTGAAATTTCATCATCTTTTTGAACTTCTTGAACTTGTAATTTTGGGCGATGAAAACAATCTCATCTTCTTCGAAGTCGGAGTTGTCATTATTTGCCTGAAATGTGATGTTTCTCCTTTCTTGATTTTGTTCTTTTCTTGCCTGTAAACTAGCTTCATATGACATCAGATTTCCTACTAACTCTTCAACTTTGAGTTGGGAAAGATCGTTAGCTTCTTCGATGGCTAAATTTTTTCTTTCCTATTCGTTTGTCAAAGAGTTCAAAATTCGTGTGACTAAATCAAAATCGGTGAATTTAACTCCTAGTGCCATAATATCGTGTTGTACAGTTTGAAACCTAGCATACATGTCAATAATTGATTCATTTGATTTCATTTTAAAAGAAAAATTGATTTTGTAGAATTGATATTTTTGTTTGCTTAACTTTGTTTGTGTCTTCATTGGTAATTTGTAATGTATGCCATATATCATAAGCAGTAATGCAAAGCATGACTCGTGAAAATTTATTTTTATCGGGTGAGTAAACTAATACATTCATAGCTTTGGCATTGTTAGATGCCTCTGCTTTTTGGGCATCAGTCCATGTGCCAATATTGGTGTTAGGTGTTTCATATTTATTTGAGTTGCTAGCCATATTTCTAATCCATTTGCTTCCATAAAAATTCATATGTATGTTGACCAATAAGCATAATTAGAATCAGTAAATAGTGGAGGACAAGTAGTTGATTGACTTTCTTAAAATGTACTTGCCATTTTAGTAATTTTAATTATGTATTACTGTAGATTGAAATAACCTTGTTCTGATACCAAATGAAAATCTTGTGGATCGTATATTACCTACCTTGTGTATGATATGCAAGTGTGCAAGTTAATGCTATAGTAGACTATAAATAGTAAAGTATAAAAAGCATGCAAACCAGAGTTTTCATACTGGTTCAGATCTTTTGTCCTATGTCCAGTCTCGAAGCTCCCCTTCGGTATTTTCTTTAAACAAATTACCCTCGCTTCGTTCGGAAGAATAGGCTAATAAAAATGTGTCTCTAACAATCTTGTATTCCAAATAACACGATTTTTGACTTATAGTAAAATTCTTCCTATGATGTGACGCCCCACCTCTATGCCCACGCTAGCCAAGAACACTACGGAGTAATGTTGTCGACTAGCACGGAGAATAAGGCTGTTGAGGAGCGACCATCCATGTAATTGCTTTGTGTGAGCACCGATATGTCAGATAGTAAAACATGCATTTTATTTCAAAAGGAAATCCGACATACCGATACAATCTCAAAACTACTATACAGTGGCTATATAAATCCTTCGGAAACAAATATAGAAATAAGCATAACATAAATCAGTCACAGACAATTCATATCACAAAGGCGGAAATAGATATGAATATTACACTAACACATGAAATGTATATCAGAGTAGTGGTCAAAAAGATCCACAATAATACAAAAGAATAGCAACACGTGCTATACAAAAGAATACAACTATGAGTCTATATCTCAAGTGTATACAACAACAAAAACTACTAATCTAAGTAGTTAGCCAAAAGTCAGAGGAATCAATCCCAAGTGAGAAGTCAAGAAGAAGCACCTGTAACATCTCGGTCTGACCCGAGTATTATTTGATAAGAAAATAATAAACGGATCAGTCTAGCTATAATTATCAGATAAAATGAGATATAAGAAGAGATGTAGTAAAAACGTATGATAACCAAAAATGTCATACTGCGACAAGTATACATAGAAAAATCAACAAAGGAAAATCATACAAATATCTCAAGAATCTCATAGCAGCAAATAGAATATCATATTCTTTATTTCATTCACTAAGCCACAGTAAATGACATACATATCAATGCCAATCGTAAAAGTTTGGTGAAACATAAATTCCAGAATTCAACACACGAAATCCAGAAATCACAAGAAAAGGATGGCCAACCCTACAAACTGGACATCGGCGCACCTAGAAAGACACGCCCCATGTACAGTCGAACATCGACGCACCTAGAAAGATACGCCCCATGCTCTAGCATCGACGCACCTAGAAAGATACGCCCCATGCATAAATAAACATCGATGCACCTAGAAAGATACATCCCATGCATAAATAAACATCGATGCATCTAGAAAGATACATCCCATGCATAAATAAACATCGATGCATCTAGAAAGATACACCCCATGTAATGTCTAACATCGATGCACCTAGAAAGACACACCCCATGCTAAGTCGAACATCGACGCACCTAGAAAGACACGCCCCATGCATAGACGAACATCGACGCAACTAGAAAGATACGTCCCATGCCCCGACTTATTGAGCCGATTGCTCCACGAAGTAAACAAACATCGATGCACCTAGAAAGGTACACCCCATGCATAATAAACATTGACGCACCTAAAAAGGTACACCCCATGCATAATAAACATTGACGCACCTAAAAAGGTACGACCCATGTGTAAACAAACATCGACGCACCTAAATAGGTACGACTCATGTAAGAAATGAGACGAAGCTCAATAAAATGAGGAACAGTCCTCCACAAAGACAAAGAGACATCGCACATAGCTAGTCTGAATCACAAAGATGATCGTCATGATCAACGAGAAGTGTCGATTACAGTAAGCTAGTAAATATATGAGCTTAGCTTCATGTCCCATAACCACTAGCTTAACTTAAATATTTACGAACAAATTGTAGGTCCCCACTAGAAAATTGTCACAAGAGATTCAATCGAACAAGTCCAAGAATTAACCAACGAAGTAAACGCAAGAGTTTAATACCACTTGTTTTACTAAGTCGTTTAATTAGATTTCTCATACGAGTGAGGTAAAGGTTTGTATATACTAGTAGATTGGAAAACGGTTTAGGAAACGACCTTTGTAATTGAAAATAGAGTTGAAATCGTTTTGATCAAAAGGGTTTTGATATTTACTACTAGTATAGAAACCATTATATTTTTAAAGTGACAAATCATCGAAAGGATTGTAGGAACAATCAATCATCAAAATTCACATACGAAGACGTGAATCAAATCCAAAGAAATCGATATTAAATCCATCAAAGTGGATATTTCCAAAAATTCCCAAGAAAATGTCATCAAAGTCGATAATTAAATGATAACAATAAATAGGATCATCACAAATCGATTTAAATTGGAATTCTCAAGCAAATAGGCAAATAGGAAAAAAGAGTGCAGATTCAGACGTCTG
Organism: Allium cepa; assembly: GCA_030765085.1. Lineage (NCBI taxonomy): Eukaryota > Viridiplantae > Streptophyta > Magnoliopsida > Asparagales > Amaryllidaceae > Allium > Allium cepa. The sequence goes on from CM060931.1 coordinate 574,287,801, forward strand.
AAATCAAGCATTCAGACGTCTGATTCTGGAAAATAAATATTTTCCAAAGACAGAATTCAGACGTCTGAATCCTTGAATTCAGACGTCTGAAATAGGCACTTTTTAGCCTATTTCCTTTCTGGTTCCAAATGAACCAATTTCAGACGTCTGAAACCATATATTCAGACGTCTGAATCTGGGAATAGAAATCTTCCCAGAACAATATTCAGACGTCTGAATATTACGTTTCAGACGTCTGAATCTGGGGCTCAGGGCATTCCCTGAACCTAGGCCAAAAATGGCCAAACGAATATCGAAAACGATCGAACGAGCAAATGGCGATGACTAAGGAATTACGTCGAACGACAACCCAGCCTAAACGGCTCTTCGATACGCCTCAAATATCAATGTCCAAATATCCATAATAGGATTTTCATAAATTAGACCAAAACACCAAAAATTGAAATATACACGAAATCGATCCAAACCAAAATCAATTGCACACGAATAAACGTTAGGAATTCATACCTAACAATCGAAGATAATCATAGATAAAGATGTGAGATAAAAATCTCACCTTTGAACCCAAATCAATGAATGAGAAGCTTGAAGACAAGGGGAGATCAACCACACTTCAATCTCAACACTAGAAGCTTGAATCTAAGCTTAAAAGAGAAACATTTCCTAAATTAGGTTTAGGAAATTTCTGAAATTGAATGGAGAAAGAGTTGGAGAAGATGAAGAGAAGACTTACCAATGGGTTCACTTGAGTTTGGAGCTAGAAGTTGGATTTGCAAAGAAAGCTAGGGCTTAGGAATTTCCATTTTCCATCTCTTCCACCATTTTTACTTTAGCTTGAAGTGTTTAATTAAAGAGGAGAAGTTATGAAGAGAAGGGGTTGAGCTGAGCTAATAAGGGTGCAGTCCAAACCAAAGTCATAAGCGGGAAAAAGTAGCAAAAATCAACTATCTCCAAACATATCGAAGCTTATACTCAAAAAGGTCGCAAACATCATTTTGAACTCAATGGGGGTGGTCTCGAGTCCTAATTCGACTGTTTGCAAAAAGTAGCTTTTCGGACCAAAATCCGACGAACGATAAAATATTTAAATATAAAATCGATAAATATGCGGGTTGTTACAGACTCCCCTCCTTAAAGAAATTGCGTCCTCGCAATACTTAAGAAGAAAATAAGAAGTAACAACCATAGAAGCATATCAACACAAAAGAAAATTTGAAATAGGAAGTTCACCATAAGGAGCATGAAAGAGTAAGCCTGAACGGGATCGCTCGATGAATTCCCAGGGACCCCAAGAGAAATCCTTAGGATCTGAGAACCAATGAACTTTCACAAGAAGAACACCTTTATTCCGAAGGCGCTCAACCTCCGAAGCAATGATGCGAATGGAATGTTGCTCATAAGTCAAATCTGGTGAAACTTCAATTTCCTCAATATCACCGGGCTCAAGAATAAAATAGGAAACCTAAAAGCATTTCCATAGTTAAAAGACGCAGAAAACGTCAAGAATAACAGAAAATTGAGCCAGTGCAACGGCGTAGTACAGAAACGGTACGCCCGAGAAACTTCAAACTCGAATAATTTGGAACACCGACGTAGTACAAAAACGGTACGTCCAATGAACCGATAAACCGAAACAACGATGTAGTATAATAATGGTACATCCATTGATCCAAATGAGACGGAACATCGATGTAGTACAATAATAGTACATCCGATGAACCGAACACCATAAAAGAACACCGGACACTAGTCTATAAAAGGAATGAGATAAAGCTCAATAAAACAAAGTATACCAAAACGTCCGATGAACTTGATAAAAAGATAATTCCATTCAGACAACATCAAAGAATCAATCACTTGTTGCTTACGACAAAGCGCATTGGCAACACGATTTCCCTTCCAGGAATAAAAAGAATATCAAGATCATAAGATGTCAGGAACTCGAGTCAGCATGGAGTTCCATATGAGAAAATAATTATCCCAAAGATTTATGATCGGGGTAGAGAACAGATTTCTCATCAAAAAATGATGATGCCAAACGCTAAGAGCGAAAACAATAGCCGCAAGCACTAGATCATGAGTGGCATACTAGTCTCGATAAGCTATAAAGATTTAGAAGCACAAGTGATAGCACGTTCTCCTTTGCAAGAGAATGGCATCCAAACCAATACGACTAGTATCGGTACAAATAGCAAAGTCTTAGTTCCCCTTCAGGAATCACAAGAAAAAGAGTATCGAAAAGAAAGAGTTTCTTTTAAATAACCTTCTTTCCTGAAAAGTTAAAACTTTCAAAATTACATTTATCATTATGTAATAATCTTTCTAGAAAAATTTACTATTTTCAAGTTAATATACTGTGTCTGATTGTCTCATCAAAGAGTTTAGGAAATTCCTATCGATAACGTTGATCAAGCGCGTCGACCAGAATTCTTAAAGCACTCAACGGGCAATACAATCACAAAATCATCTTCTATGTGATAAACTTCTCAAAAACCTTTAAGAATATTCTTTGCTCATTTTAAGATCAAAATCCAATTGTACTTATTAATAAATCTTATGAAAAAGATTTACAAAACTTTAAATTTCTATTTTCATCCAAAACCAATAAATACAAGAATGGTCTCATCGAAATATTCATAGAATATTCAATATATAAAATGGATGAAATAAGCTGGACAAATTGAATGACAAAATAAGTCATTCATTAGAATCATAACGAGTGCGGAGTGCGTAAGTGGAATGCTAACTCGCGCGACTCGTAGCCAAATGAAAATCGGTGGCAAGGTCGAACTAGATAGACCTTATCACCACACAAAAGATTTCTTAGGTGATAATTCCAAGACAAACTCAAAAATACCGGAAAAGTTTCACAAATTATTTAGATAAGAGAAACAACACTTTCCTTATAAGTGGGCTTAAGGAATAAAATGATTCCACTAAAAATGTGAAATCGGAATCACAAAGAAAAATTAGAAATCTTCTTAACAGATAGAAAATGTCGAAGATGAATAGTCCACACGGAAAATAGGATATGAGCTTCACAACGATTAAACCAATCCTTACAAAAATCAATTCCGAAGCCTAAGTAAAAATATCGGCTCGGAAAGAAAAATCACATAAAATAGTTTCGACATTAAAAGAAAGCAAATTGAGTGTTGCGGATCAACCATCCGGATTCGCAACTCTCAAAGAACTCATCAAGCCCAAAAAAAATATTTTTAAAGAAAAAGAATCAACAAGTTCTTTTGATATAAAATAGTGAGATGGAACCCATATCAAAAGGAACTCAACTAAGAAGACCGCGAAATAAAACAATGCCATCAAGGATTGAGTGAAAAATACCTTGACCACGAGAAGTGTTACCAGGAGTTTGCACAATATTCAGCTCTCCCTCTCTCCTGCTTTGAAGAATGGGACATGTAGATATAAGATGACCCGAACTTTTGCAATAACGGCAAAAGAGAGTTTTCGGGCACTCCTTTGCATAGTGGTCCGTGGAACCACAATTGTAGCATCGTCCACGACTAGAGATGGGAGACTTTGCTACCGGAGTTTGTTGCTTCCCTTTCTTGATGGGATTGGGGCCTTCGAATTTAATAGGCCTCTTCATGTTGTTGTTGAAGTTCTGTTTGGCACGCACAACTTCAATATCGCTTTCTCTATCGGCCTCTTCAAGACGAAGAGCGATATCAATAAGCTGATCAAATGAAACCTCAAGTTTCAAAGGTAGAACCATTTCGGGGTTCTTACTCAAAGCATAGATAAACTCTTGATTCTTTACAAGATCCAAAAGTTGTTGAGCAGACATGAATACTCCATCCTAGGGAGTAGCACTAGATTGACCGGCGCTGGGACGGCCTGGTCTAACCATTTCTCTTCTTTAAGAAAGAAAGAAAGAAGAGGAAAAAGTTATTCTCAAAATAAATATCAAGCAATCTTGATAGATAAAACAACGAATCATAAAAGAAAGTAGGATAGAACGGTACGAAGACCCGAATAAAATCCTAAAGCCCTACTCCTAAGATGGACTTAGGACGATGATCCTTGTTATAATATTCCATATTGTTCTGAAGTTTGGCTCTGATACCAAGCTGTGACGCCCCACCTCTATACCCACGCTAGCCAAGAACATTACGGTGAATGCTGTCAACTAGCACGGAGAATAAGGCTATTGAGGAGCGACCATCCGTGTAATTGCTTTGCGCGAGCACCGATATGTCAGATAGTATAACATACATTTACTTTCAAGAGGAAATCCGACGTACCGATACAAACACAAAGCTACTACACAGTGGCTATAATAATCTTCGGAAACAAATATAGAAATAAACATAACACAAATCAGTCGCAGATAATTCATATCAAAAAGGCGGAATAAGATATGAATATTACACATAAAAGTGTTCATCAGAGTAGTGGTCAAAAAGATCCATAATAATACAAAAGGATAGCAACACGTGCTATACAAAAGAATACAACTATGAGTCCATATCTCAAGTGTATACAACAAAAACTGCTTATCTAAGTAGTTAATCAAAAGCCGGGATGATAGTCCGATAAGGAGTCAAGCAGAAGCACCTGTAAAATCTCAGTCTGACCCGAGTATTATTTAAGAAGAAAATAATAAACGGATCAGTCTAGCTATAAATATCAGATGAAATGATAAAGAATAAGAGATATGACTAAACATATAATAATCACAATGCCAAGCTGTGATATATAAGTAATTGAGAATCAACAAGAGATTAATCAATATCACAATAATCTACTCAAGGATCAAAAGGAATGTCATACTCCTAATTTCATTCACCAAACCATAATAATTGATAAATCAAATCAATAGAAATCACGAGGATAGGTGAAGCATAAATTCCAGAATTCAACACACGAAATCCAGAAATCACAAGAAAAGGATGGCCAATCCCACAAACTGGACATCGACGCACCTAGAAAGACACGCCCCATGTACAGTCGAACATCGACGCACCTAGAAAGATACGCCCCATGTTCTAGTATCGACGCACCTAGAAAGATACGCCCCATGCATAAATAAACATCGATGCACCTAGAAAGATACATCCCATGCATAAATAAACATCGATGCATCTAGAAAGATACATCCCATGCATAAATAAACATCGATGCATCTAGAAAGATACACCCCATGTAATGTCTAACATCGATGCACCTAGAAAGATACACCACATGCTAAGTCGAACATCGACGCACCTAGAAAGACACGCCCCATGCATAGACGAACATCGACGCAACTAGAAAGATACGTCCCATGCCCCGACTTATTGAGCTGATTGCTCCACGAAGTAAACAAACATCGATGCACCTAGAAAGGTAAACCCCATGCATAATAAACATTGACGCACCTAAAAAAGTACACCCCATGCATAATAAACATTGACGCACCTAAAAAGGTACGACCCATGTGTAAACAAACATCGACGCACCTAAATAGGTACGACCCATGTAAGAAATGAGACGAAGCTCAATAAAATGAGGAACAGTCCTACACATAGACAAAGAGACATCGCACATAGCTAGTCTGAATCACAAAGATGATCGTCATGATCAACGAGAAGTGCCGATTACAGTAAGCTAGTAAATATATGAGCTTAGCTTCATGTCCCATAACCACTAGCTTAACTTAAATATTTACGAACAAATTGTAGGTCTCCACTAGAAAATTGTCACAAGAGATTCAATCGAACAAGTCCAAGAATTAACCAATGAAGTAAACGCAAGAGTTTAATACCACTTGTTTTACTAAGTCGTTTAATTAGATTTCTCATACGAGTGAGGTAAAGGTTTGTATATACTAGTAGATTGGAAAACGGTTTAGGAACGAGCTTTGTAATTGAAAATAGAGTTGAAATCGTTTTGATCAAAAGGGTTTTGATATTTACTACTAGTATAGAAACCATTATATTTTTAAAGTGACAAATCATCGAAAGGATTGTAGGAACAATCAATCATCAAAATTCACATACGAAGACGTGAATCAAATCCAAAGAAATCGATATTAAATCCATCAAAGTGGATATTTCCAAAAATTCCCAAGAAAATATCATCAAAGTCGATAATTAAATGATAACAATAAATAGGATCATCACAAATCGATTTAAATTGGAATTCTCAAGCAAATAGGCAAAAAGAGTGCAGATTCAGACGTCTGAAATCAAGGATTCAGACGTCTGAATCTGGAAAATAAATATTTTCCAAAGACAGAATTCAGACGTCTGAATCCTTGAATCCAGACGTCTGAAATAGGCACTTTTTAGCCTATTTCCTTTCTGGTTCCAAATGAACCAATTCAAACGTCTGAAACCATATATTCAGACGTCTGAATCTGGGAATAGAAATCTTCCCAGAACAATATTCAGACGTCTGAATATTACGTTTCAGACGTCTGAATCTGGGGTTCAGGGCATTCCCTGAACCTAGGCCAAAAATGGCCAAACGAATATCGGAAACGATCGAACGAGCAAATGGCGATGACTAAGGAATTACGTCGAACGACAACCCAGCCTAAACGGCTCTTCGATACGCCTCAAATATCAATGTCCAAATATCCATAATAGGATTTTCATAAATTAGACCAAAACACCAAAAATTGGAATATACACGAAATCGATCCAAACCAAAATCAATTGCACACGAATAAACGTTAGGAATTCATACCTAACAATCGAAGATAATTATAGACAAAGATGTGAGATAAAAATCTCACCTTTGAACCCAAATCAATGAATGAGAAGCTTGAAGACAAGGGGAGATCAACCACACTTCAATCTCAACACTAGAAGCTTGAATCTAAGCTTAAAAGAGAAACATTTCCTAAATTAGGTTTAGGAAATTTCTGAAATTGAATGAAGAAAGAGTTGGAGAAGATGAAGAGAAGACTTACCAATGGGTTCACTTGAGTTTGGAGCTAGAAGTTGGATTTGCAAAGAAAGCTAGGGCTTAGGAATTTCCATTTCCCATCTCTTCCACCATTTTTACTTTAGCTTGAAGTGTTTAATTAAAGAGGAGAAGTTATGAAGAGAAGGGGTTGAGCTGAGCTAATAAGGGTGCAGTCCAAACCAAAGTCATAAGCGGGAAAAAGTAGCAAAAATCAACTATCTCCAAACATATCGAAGCTTATACTCAAAAAGTTCGCAAACATCATTTTGAACTCAATGGGGGTGGTCTCGAGTCCCAATTCGACTGTTTGCAAAAAGTAGCTTTTCGGACCAAAATCCGACGAACGATAAAATATTTAAATAAAATATTTAAATATAAAATCGTTAAATATGCGGGTTGTTACATATGATCTCCTTTGAGTATATGAATATGAATGCTTTGAGTTGTTGGAAGTGGTTAAACCAAAATTATATTTTGGTTATAACAGATTGAGAGTATGTGAACAATGTATATGCAAGAAAGTGTTTAGAAATCAAGAGAGGAAAAAATAAATTAATCCAAGTTAATTGATTTCTACATCTCAGTCAAAGTAGTATTTATAGATTCAAAAGGGTGAAGATGAAGATTGTTATTATTTGAGAAGATCTGTTCATTTTAGTGGCTGCAACCTTTCGATAAAGGGTGATATCTTTTTGTTTCAATAGAAGGGTCTTTTCAAAATTGACAGTTTTTACATATAACGGACATCTGTGGTAAAACCTCAGACAACTTTGACTTTATAAAATTTTAATCGAGAATTATCACAGATGTCTATGATTTCATTTCAGACGTCCATGGGTATAAAAAACAGTTTTCTAACTTAATTTTGATGCATATGAAATATAGTATGATTGTATATGTATATATACTCAAGGAGACCTTAACAATAATTTATCTAAGGCTCATTTATAGTAGAATAACCTTACTAACCGTAGTATGATCAATGAATCTTCATTTCTCTTTGAGTCTCAATATCTTTGAGCATGTTATCTTCCTGCAGAATATACATGTAATCTTGATAAGGTCTATTTATATGCATGATTGTGTAGTTGTTATCATTGAAACATAAACTAGAGGTTCTAACAAACTTCACCAAACTCAAGTGTGTTACTTAGCATAGTATATCAACACATCTAGCATGTCAAAGTCGAAAGATGATGGAGCAAAAGGGGGAAACACCCTAGTCCATGACCTATTTGGAGATGGGTGAGGCATGGTTTTGGAGTTTTATAAGCAAAGGCGGTAACTTTATGAGTTTAGTGATGTAGGAAGTGTTTCTTGGATTCTAAAGCTTGATGGTGTTTGGTAGCTTGTTTAAAAGTAAGATTTCTCACTTAAAAAAAATCCTCTCTTTGAACGTATATATTTTGGGTAAAATAATATGCTAGTGTTGGTGTTGAAATAAATATATATGTGATGATTGAATTGCTATTGCGATGTTGTATGTTGTAGTGCTTTGGAAAGCACTTTGATTTGTTGTTTTAAATAACATATGTAATGTACTGGATGAACTATGGACTTATATTATAGAGCATATGTAAATGTAGTGTATGGACTTGTTATGACTTGATGCACAGCCTTGAATAAAGCACATAAGGATTGGTAGGGTACTTGGACTTGAAATGGAAGTATTTGTACAGCGATAGTTGCTATATAAGCATTTTGATGTCATGTATTTTATTTGTGTTTGAATATTTTGTTTTCACATATAAAATGATCCATATATGATTTTCTATGCTTCTTGTAATATGATATGAAGTTGAGAATTATTATATGAATGAAAGTTGACTTCTTTGATGTATAAGTAAATTGCACTTGATGATGCGCTAAGTTGGTTGCTAAGCCTCTTTTTGAGTTTAAAGTTAGACTTATGGATTTTTAATCGATTTCAACTTTTATATTGAAGTAAAATGTTTTCTATAATTATAAAGTATAAAATATAGAAAGAAACGGTGTTCAAAAACTATTTGTTTTACAAAATAAAGTTTTAAGAGTTATGGTCCAAATAACGATAAATCTACGATTCTAATACATATAAAAGGTTATCTACTTTAAATATTTTGTAAATTCTTTTTAAATGTGTTTTGTAAAGGTTATACAAGCATCTGAAAAGAATTTGAGGTTTTAAAATTATTTTTAAATGGTATTTAGTAATTTTAATAAATGTTTTTCATATTATAAAACTTGTTTATTTTAGAAAGAAGCTTTTAAACAATACTGAGGAATTATTTTAAAGAAATATTTTATTTTTAAATGTTTAAAAAAAATTGAGATATAAAAGGATTTAATTTGAGATGTTTAAACAAGTGGTTTATTTGAAAGAAATACCGTTACTTTTCAAAGTCATATTCTCTTTTAAAGGTAATGGCTTTTTAAGTTATGGTTTGAATGGAAGTTTAAACTGTGTTTAAAAGTATTTAAAAAGAGGTTTGAAATTTATACATTTGATTTAAAGGTTTCATTTGATATAATAGAACTAGTGGTTCTTTTACGAAGAAAAGGATCTTATCTTTTCAATCAAATGTGGTTTTAAACAAAGGTTTTCAAGTGAGATTTTATATGGAAATTTCCAAGTGATTTATAATGGTTTAAATAAAAAAATTTAAAGAAACCAATATTTGAATTTTAAAAAAAGATCTTGGAAAGTGGAAAAGGGAGTTTAGTTTATAACTCTCTTGGTTTTAAATGAAATAACATATGAAATCTTATGTTTGACGTTAAGCTTCGAGGTAGGGAAACTTCTACCTATCCTCAAAGATAAGAATGTTGTCAAGTCAAGATTTGAGAGGTAATAATACCGCAACTTGAACGACCTCATTGTTAACCAAAGGATAGTTTAAATTTGAAATTGAAGATTGACATTCAGTATGTTAAGTATTATTTCGATATACAAACTTGGTTACTTATGGAAATTAAGTAGTCCTATAATTGGCACTAAAAGCCGAAAGTTATACCGATCCTCTATCTGTGAGATCTAGAATCGGGGTGCCTAGACAAGGATCTAACTTGCCTAGCTTCATTTCTAGACGGGGGATATGGTAAGTCAAAAATATCGGAAATGTGACAAGTGTAGGAGATTTAATTTTCATAAATAATTTTTGTAAATTATGGTGGTATGGAAACTATTCTTCTCACACTTAACACCAAATCATAAGGTATGGAAACTCATCTCTATCTTAAGAATTAAGAATGTATATCAAGGCAAGGATAGTTTTCTAACTTTTTCGATTTCATTGTTGATGAAGGGACAGTACTGTTTGAAATCAAAAGGCGGCGATAAGTATATTTGGTCTAATTTCCATACGATCTATTTACTTACACCAAAAAGAAATGTCATTTGGACTTATAGTAAATAATGTTTTTAAACGACGGTTGTTTTTTTACCCTTTTTAATATGATTTGGAAAAATATAAAATTTTGATTAAGATTTGAGGATATACCATTGATATAAGTATATGAATACAATTTCTAAGTATTAAAATGTAGTGTATTGTGAATATACTTATACTGCTGAAATAAGTATATCGATATTTTCCAACCATTGAAAAGGTAAAGATGAAAAATAAACAAGCAGTGTACTTATGTATATCATTTGTAAAAGGTTATTTTAATACAAGTGTTTACAAAGTGATTTTAATGAAGGGATTAATTAAAGAGGCTTGGTGCTTACTTATGTGCTCAATCATGCTTTGTTTTCCATATGAAAATAAATCTTCGATTTGATAATTTTGTCTATTTGATATTTAAATAACCGACTATCAAATCTTGGTCAAATATAACTCTGAAAATATATAAAAGAAACGTGGGAACTATACGGTAAAGTTATCTTTGGTGATGCTATTCTGGAATATAAACTCGTTTTGCTCTTCTAGGACAAATGATAAGGAAATTCGACCCCAATTGGTTAGGAGGTGATTTTCGCTCTGATGCATTGTATATTTATTTTCAAAAGAACCGAAGTTGAGTTTATCGAAAATCTACCGTTATTGGTTCGGAGAGACCGAGATCGGATAAGCATGAGCTACCCATTCGAATAAGCATTCGAATTGAAGATACCTTGAAGATAATGGAATCAAAGATGGAGTTCTTTGAAGTGCAAGAGCTACTTATTATTAATCTTGAGGGTGATTCCAAAATGGATGTAGTAGGAGTAGTGTCTTTGGTTTGTTCATGTCCTAAACAACTTGTATGGATGAATGCTAGCGTTGCATTATGCCTAGAGGTCAGTGTTAGAATTTCAAGAGGGATTTACTAAAGAGGAAAAGGTAATCGTGGTCTCATAAGCCTCATAAACTGGTAATGACTAAAATCAGGGGATGCAGCAAAGCTATATGGTTTGCTACCATTAAGAGCATCATTCCTCAAGTTAGATCAATATTTATGGATTTTTAGAGTGCGTGCGCACGAAAAAGGATGGGGACAAGTGTAATGTTGTAGCCTTAGTGCCCGAGGGATGATGTAATCCAGTATGTCATGTTAAAAGGGCAGTCGGCTCCGTGTTTGAAAGCGGGGGCCTCGGTACATTATATAGAGATGTATGGTGATAGGTGGTACTCTGATGCCTTGTTATTGCGTGGAATCCAATCTCCAATATGCCTTACGGTTTTTGGTGTAGAACCAAATATTGTTAAATGTAATTACGGGTAACCATTTCATTTATTTTAAACCTTAGACATATTTATAATATCATTGGATTTTATGTAAAACTGATTTGGTTATCATAAAGTAAAAATCCATTCTTTTTATGTGTGATGTGGTCTTAAGAGATATCTTTATTTTTGAAAGGTTTATAAATATAAAAATCCATATCGTTTGAGTTTCTCACGCTGGTTTACCAGATGGATCCGGGTGTTATTTTCTTATAATGCTGAGGTCAGACCCGAGTACTTTTCCACATTTAGGTTGGATGATTTGGAGATTTTAGAAGACGAGCTGAATGCCTCCATGATTTGTGCACATATTTTAATTCCATTATATTTTCTTGTTTGTATTTATCAGCAATTGTAAGGACAGACTATTATAACTATCTAAGATGGTGATAGGTTATGTAACACCCCCACCTCAATACTCATACTCCCCAAGAGTATTATCGGGCAATACTATCAGATAATACGGAGAATGAGACAATATGGGGAACATATATGAATATTCCCTTTGATCAACACTAGTGCATATCTTGTATCAAATAAAACTCACCATGGATGTAGAAGGTCTCAGCAAAAAGCAACAAAATATGTGTGCCTCTAGAATAGAACTATACACAATATACAATAAATAGCAAATAACACAGAGTCAATCGCAATGATAATATACAACACAAAAATATTCATCATAGTGTTATATATACAATGGCACAATACAAAACAAAATAATGTATCGCACATAGTATCTTATCTCCTCTATGCCTAAAAACACATGCCGGCCTCATTGTTCTTGAACCTGTAATATGTCAAACTAACCCGAGTATTATTATATAAATAATAAATGACTTAGACTATATCTAAGTTCAAGGTAAATAAACATATGGAACTCTATATATACTGGGTATAGATATAATAATATCATCTCAAACAATCCCAAATATCATATGCATAGAACTTTACAAAACCCAATAATAGATGTCCTCGTCCATATAAAACTCATCAAACCAGATGTCATGAGACAATATCAAATGGGTGAATCATCCACATTCTTAAAATCATCATCAAAATCCAAAAATCATTAATAACAAGATATTCCAAAGTATATTTGGGCAAGAACAATGCAGTTCTCAAATATCTCTTGCTCTCACATTATAAAGTATCATCATACAAAACTGAAATCATTAGGTAATTGGGCTAATACAAAGCAATGTCCTAATATAATATCATAAAATCATATAAATAATTAATAACATGGGATAGCCCATCAAATCATCCGAATGATATCCAATATCATGCAATTCACAAAGATAATCCATCACAATCCAATCAAAATCAATAAACAGAGGCTATCTCTAGAATATCAAACAATAAGAGTATGGATATACGGGGACTGTCTACACTTTAGACTCATCAGCCTCTAGTACAGCCAACTCATCATAGAAATGAGATAAATATGCCAATCCACTACACATACATACCCTGAACCAGATGGGAGACGGATAGCTCCGCTAAGCCTGCTCCAAGAACCCAAGTCTAGTTTCTTACCGTAGAGTAACCATCCATTTCTATGGTCTTCAATTACCTCGATGGACATCATGACCTCATCCACCAATGACTGGTCTACACGTAGCCTCGGTCATGACCCTGCTTTACCCCTAATGGTAATTGACTGCTGGCCTATGCTACACAAGAGGGAATGCGCAACTACCCATCTTCCAATACCACGATGCACATCAAATATAATAACCAATAATGGTGTCGTGGATCTGGAGCGCGACCCCACGACCAGGTCACCAGGGTGGATACTGGCCAATCTGGCTCACTCCTAAAAAATAAAGGAAGGTAGACCTAATATGGATGGCCATATAGTACTCGTACCCTATTACTATGCATATCTCTAATAGTAGGCCGACAAGCGGCTCTCATAAGACAACATCTAAAAATACGATACTCCTAACCGTGTATCACATATACATATGAGTGCAATCCCTATTTGAATGTCATTTATTTACAATGAATAATCAAACAAATAACATAACGACATCCCATACCACTACATTTTATTCGGATAATTTATCAATATTCATAAACTACACTCGGTCCACACTAGATATCTCTATATGACAAGTCCAACGAATAACCGGAAAAGTGTTACTGAAAATATCATACCAGACAGCATCACTAATCCGTTCGTTCAAATTTCTTGTCACGCAAAAATGAAATCTCACAAATCAAATATAAAGATATCATCGCCGTATCATCTTTAAAATATAACATAAATTTATATCAAAAGGCGTACATTGTATCGAAATCCGTTTAAGAAAAGAGAAATCCAAAGATATAGAAATCATGCTTAAATCCTAATTTTAATTCAAATATTGAAAATATAAATTCTTTAACAATTAAATCAAATATTCAAATATAAATATTTATACCATTAAAAATCATTTCATAGAATAAATTCCTTTTTAAAAATATTATCAAAGTCATTCAATTATGCAAAATCATCAAATAAACTAATTCCGAACCAATAAATTTATAAAAAGGAAAATAACTTTCAAAACTCTTAAGATGGATATTTTTATAATCAAAACACTCTTTTTAAAAATATTTCCTAGATCCATTTTATTAAATACGTACGTTAAAATCTAATTTCCCTTTCGGAAAATATTATTAAAAACCTCTCATTTCTACTTATAAAATTTCATACATTTCAATATATTGAAAATTCTCTATTTATTATTAAACCAAGTTTTGTATTTAAAATAATTTCCATAAATAATTTCCCGAATATTTCAAAATATGATAAAATGAAAAATAAATAAATTTTCTAAAATAAAATCCATGAAGTAAAATTCTCCAAAAGTCAATAACAAAACAATAATATAAATTTTATCGTGTGGTCGAGTCAAATTCCATTGAATTTCGGCTATCGATACATTGTACACATTATAAATAAACAACATATAATTCAAAATGCAAACAGACGACATTTCCTTTGCATTTTGGACAACCAACAATCACAAATCCAATATCATATAATCAATCAAATATTCAATCGACAACTCATCCAAGCAAACACAAGCAATTCAACCAAGAAATTTTTATAGACAATCGGGTAATGTTATATATGAGATATGGGTGGAATTAAATATAGTGGTGAGTGAGAAATACTCATTGAATTTGTTAGCAAAATCTTTACTGCCTCTAGCTTCTGAATAAGAGGTGCTTCCACTCACTTGCATCTCCACCTAGCCTAAACCGTCTTCATCACATTCAAGTTTTTAAGAACAACATCCTTCCATACATAAGGCAGTGGGCCATGAAACTCCTATCCACGAACAAACTCAGGCCCTTCGCCTCAATAATCGCCACTTCCAGCCACATGTCACCGTTATCTCCTCTGCCTCAACATCATAAATGTATATTGCTACCATTTTGAATGCATGCATACATTTAGCTCGCGTCTCAGCCATCATCACTCGTCGTTTTTTCCATCGACATTGTCACATTGGCCAGAATATGTTCGGTGCCTCCAAGTCGTGGCATTGCTCCACAGCGTCACTCAAGTCGCAATAAGCTTACTACTACCACCGAGCATCGTGCTCCCCTAGGCCGCTTCGATCGCCGACCACCCTAAACTAGCACTGCAATTTTTTATTTTCTTTGAATTCGATTTCCTTGAGATGATTTTAGGGCAAATTGAAAAACGCTCATCAGGTTATGCTTTGGCATTAAGTTAAAATGAGAAAAGAAGGTTCTAACTAGTTGGGTTTGGCCTTTGTTTTGTATTAAGGGTTAGTTTTATTTATTTATTTTCTTCTCTTTTCTCTTAAAGAACACTTTTAATTTATTTGTAAATAAATTCCAATCTAGTTTGAATAGAATTTACACTCCATTCAACAATACTTTTCGATAACCACACAATTTCTATCAATTCAACATTTGTTTGTTTTATTCAATATCCACTGTATTGTAACAAAAAAAATTATTCCCAAACCATTTCGATCATATATAAAAATTATTTACACTTTTAAATATTTAGAATCAATTGAAACATATATATTCAATTCCAATATATTATCGGGAAAGAATTTATTGATTTAATCTAATGGTAAAACAAAATCTTTTATTCAGTAAAATTCAAAAAAAATAAGAATTTATTTATTTTTATTTTTATTTTTATTTTTTTCTAAATAATAATTATCAAAATTAAATTCGAACAATTTTACTTTAATTAAATTTGCGTATTATAATGGCGTAGAAAGCAGGGTTGTTACAGACTGCCCCTTAGGAAAATTACGTCCTCACAATTTCTTATAAGGAGACGTCGAACAACTCATACCCTGACTTTCTTTGTATTCTACAAACCTCTATCAAACTTGACTATTTAATTCTTTGTGTGGCTCTAACACTCCAATCTCATTTTATCGTATGCTCTTATTTTAAATAGATTCAATTTGCGACTTTTTATTTTCACATACGATAAAAATTTGTGAAATATTTTGTATGTGTTGGATTTTTCGAAAAATTTTGGAAGAATATCCATTGTACAGATAGCATTTCAAAAAATCAAAACATAATATTTCAGAAAAATATATATGCGTCTCAATCAATGGGACATCCCGAAACACTGAGAAAAACACGATATCACATATAGTCATTACCATATGCATAAAAACATACCTTAGCTTTGCAATTAAGTGAGTTTGCTTGATACTTATGCGAATAAAAGTGAGCACGCCTTAAAATCCAACTCTTAAAGGCTTCATGTACCTAACTTTAGCTCAAATAACTTATGTGAGATCACATTTTATAAACATAAGTAATTTCACATTCATTAAACAAAATAACAATATAACATTTCATTTTGGCGAATTTACAACTAGATATAATATGTTAAAAACACATATTTAGACAATACCTTCAAAAGTGAAGTTGTATCTAAATACACTATCTCTCCAAACAACATTCAGATAAACAAATATGATGTACTTTAAAAGTTATGTTGGTTTTACTAAACATATCAAATTCTAAATAAAAATTTGAAATGCAGGCTCTCTTCTTTAAAATGCAATTTTCATTAAGAAAATTATACAATTTTACAAAACTTTAAAAACAAAATTTGATTCTTATTATCCTAGCTTTAAAAAAAGTACAAGATAGTTGAATACGGATGAGAAGGTCAAAAGTTATGATGGTTTTTTCTAAACTACACAAATTTTGAAATAGATATTATAATGCAGGTCCTCTACTTAAATCCAAATTTTTGACCATGAAAACATCAAAATTTTGCAAAACACTTAAAAGTCATAGCTTGTGCTCTTGGCTTTGCGGAATTGGTAAAATCATCGAAATCAGATAAACCTTTTGAATGTTATGGCCAAATGAACACAGCGCAAATGCACGGGCTTTTTTTAAAAAAAAAGTTGCAGGTTCTCATTTGTTGAATTTATAAACATATCAATAAAAAAATAACAAAAGCACCTAGCTAATATCAACTCATTGGAAAATACAGTAAAAAGGTAAGAAATCAATATGCATGTGATATATTTGTGTTAAGCTTGTGCTTTTAGTTCTCTTGAAAGTTGACAATGGAGGTCAATATAATTCGATAAGAATTACAAACCACTCACCCAACTTTTATTTTCCTTCGTTATTCCTTGTATATTTATGGTGAACCTTGTCAAAGAGACTAAAACCGATTACAACTTTTGTGAAAAATGGAGCAATGCGACTAATTTTGTATACTAATGCTTAATAAGTCATATATTAAATTAGTTAGTAAACCTAATATACATATTATTATTTTATTGTGTCTTTTAGTCCAAGAAGCCTATTGTATAATCTGTTTATTTTTTAGGTCATGTTGTTATAAATTGAGGCCTCCTATATAATAAAAGTACTTTAATATCATTTTGATTGTTTGATGATTATCACAATGGTTAATTTGAAACAAAACAACTTATTACGTTAAGAACATATTTTTAAACTTAAAAAAATAAATTAATGTCCGCTTTCATATCTAACAAAAAAAATCATTTTTACAGTAGTTATACATCAACAGATAAATATATGTATTATTTAGTTATATGCATACAAAAAACCCTTTTCATAGTTTGATGATTGTGATAATGTTTTATTTGAAATAAATTTGCTTATTATGTTAAGAATATAATTTTACGTTCAAAAAAATAAATTAAAATTCACCGTCGTATTTTAGAAAAAATCAATTTTTTCCATTAATTATACATAAAAATTGATAAATACATGTATCATTATAGTTATATGCATATATAAAAACCATTTTGATAGTTTGATTATCATGATAATACTTAATTTGAAACAGTTCCACGTGTTATATTAAGAAATTATTTTTTACATTCAAAAAAATAAAATTGATATATTTACAAAAAATTAATTTTATTATTTAGTTATACATCGAAATCGATAGATATATGTATCATTGTAGTTATATGCATACATAAGAACCCTTTGAAATTTTGATTATTGTGACAATGCTTTATTTGAAATAGATCCACTTATTATGTTAAGAAGATAATTTAACACTTAAAAAGATAAATGAAAATCCATCGTCGTATTTCATAAAAAAAATTAATTTTTCCATTAATTATAAATCAAAATTGATAAATATATGTATCATTATAGTTATATATATATATATATATATATATATATGCATACGTAAGAACTCTTTTGACATACTGATGATTATGACAATGCTTAATTTGAAACATATCCACTTATTATGTTAAGAAGATATTTTTACATTCAAAAAAATAAATTAAAATCCATTGTCATAATCATAAAAAACTCTATTTTTTCATTAGTTATACATCAAAATCGATAAATATATGTATCATAATAGTTACATGCATACATAAGAACTTTTATGTACATGTATTAAAACTAAAACTAATACGTACACACATAGATGTGTGATGTACATCTTTGATAAAATGAACCGATACAAATGAGATTGTTGCACATATTATCTGCTATATTTCAGCTATGGGCTCTGAGTTATGCCTTCGGCCCAACAAGTATTATAACAGTTACATATAAATAGTAAGTGTAAGCCTGTATGATCAGTATCTCTGTATACAAAAGTAAAAGCAATAAAGTTGTTTACATTTTCTTCTTCAAATCTTTATATGGTATCAGAGCTTAACCATGCCTAATAACAAAATGCCATGCCATTGATCAAGATCAGATCTAAAATCATCATATCAAGATCAGGCTGCATCTTTTGAATCATTTGAGAATCAAGAGGATTCTCATCATCGTTATTTCCTCTATTTCAATCAAGATCGGATATATTATCATCATATCAAGATCGAATTGTATCTCATTTGAATCATCTGAGAATCAAGACAACTCTCATCACCAACTTTCTATTTTGATCAAGATCACATTTAGCATCATTATATCAAGATAAAACAGCATCTACTTGGAATCATTGGAGAAATATATATTTCTCATCATCACAGTTTTTTTTTACATACTTGTCTCAAGATACTGATCAAACTCTCTGCTGTGCCTTGCCTAGGAACTTCCATTAGTTTCTTTATAACCAATCAAGAATTTCCTGGCTTCTCGGTTCTTTTGCCTTACAACAACTTTTTTTAATCACTTTTCTTGATTTATGAATCAATGGATGAAGGAGAACAAGATATCTCTACCTCCTCCAGCACCCACATCAATGCCAGATTCAATCCCACTGAAGAACTGTTGAAAGAGATTGTCAAGCCTCAAAGTCAGTTGCTGTCTATCCAACTTGATGAAACCAATTTCTTTCTTTGGAAGTTTCAAGTTGAAACTGCAATCAAAGCATATAGCCTGGAGCAATATATCCAAGGTACTATAATCATGCCACCAAAGCATACTGTAGACAATGATGGAAAACTCATTAGTAATCAAGAATTCATAATACATCAAAGACAAGACAGCTTAGTCAGGTCTTGGCTGATATCATCTATAAGTGCTAATCTACTTGCATGGTTAATTGGGTGCAATTCATCACATGAATGTGGTCCAAAATAGAACAGATCTTTAGTACTCAGTCAGCAGCCAAGATTATGTACTACAAGAGACAATTACAAAATGTTAAAAAGGAAAATCAGTCAATGAGAGACTATCTTGTAAAGGTGAAAACCTATTGTGATCACTTATCTTCTGGAGGACACAAAGCGAGTGACACATAGCATATTCTATCAATTCTTGGAGAGCTAGATAATGAATATGAATTAGTAGTAGCTGTTATATCATCAAAGGAAACTCTACCCTCAATTCAATATGTTCACTCTACCCTTCTAGCTCATGAGGATAGATTGGAACAAAAGAAATCAATTATATCAGACAAATCTCTGAACAAACAACAAAATCAAGAGTCAAGAAAAAGCTTCTAACAACATAAACCAACAGGTTACCAATCAGAGGGGTGGTCAGTCCTCTAGATCAAGAGGAAGAGGTGGAAGATGGTTTAACAACTGTGGAAACAATAGACCCAAATGTCAGATCTGTGGGAGGATTGGCCATATTGCTAGTAAACGCTACATTAGATTTGACATTAATTACACTCCATCTCAGCAAAATAACAACAGTATTTGAAACTATAATCTCAGTGCAAATGTGATAAATGCTCAACAAGAAATCAGAGGTCAAAGTGACTGTAACAACAATGATAATGCAAAAGTTGAAGACATTCATGATAGCAGTTGGTATCCTGATTCTGGTGCAACAAATCATGTCACTAACAACTTGGAAAACTTAAACCTCGGCAACAAAGCATATAAAGGTACACAATCATTACTTATGGGAAATGGTAAGTCTGTGAAAATTTCACATACTGGAAGTGCATATATAACAGGAAAGAAACAGTTATACTTGCTTAAGAGTACCATCTGTTAAGAAAAATTTATTAAGTGTGTCTCAATTTGCAAAGATAATAATGTTTTCTTTGAATTTTTTCCAAGTTACTGTTTAGTTAGAGATATTCTAACAAAACATATTCTCTTACAAGGTAGAGAAGTTAAGGGATTGTATACTTTTAATGTTGCTAATTCAAGAACATCTGGACGTAAAGAAAAATGGTGTAATAACTCTGAAATCAAATCTGACTATTAGAGCTTTGATATTTTGCTTGGACATCCTCATGTAAATATTGTTAAACAAGTGTTGAATAGAAAATAGTATTTCTTTTAACAATATTTCAACTCCATATATCTGTGCTTATTGCCAAATGGGTAAAAGCCACAGATTGCCAATTGTGGACTCCAAAGTCAGTTACAACAAACCATTAGAACTTGTTGCTACTGACTTATTGGGTCCAGCACCCATATTAACTGACTATGGGTACAAATATTATATTTCCTTTGTTGATGCGTATTCATGATATGTGTGGATATATTTTTTGAAAACAAAATCTGAAACATGCTATGCAGTTCAATAATTTATAGTGCAGGCAGAAAAGCAGATAAAATGCCAACTAAAAATACTGCAGACAGATAATGGGGCAGAATTTTCACCCTTGAGAAAATTCTTTCAGGAAAAAAGTATACACAGGACAGATTGTCCTTATACATCAGAAAAAAATGGTCTGATTGAAAGAAGGCATAGACATATAGTGAAAACAGGCTTAACATTGCTGGCAAATGCATCATTACCACTCAAGTTCTGGCCATATGCTTTTGCTACTGCAGTTTTTCTAATTAATAAATTACCTACAAATTTTCTGAAACTAAAGTGTCCATTAGAAATTCTTTATAGTATCAAGCCTGACTATCATAGTTTAAAGGTATTTGGTTGTCTATGCTTTCCTTATCTCAGGCCATATAATTCTCACAAACTAAGTTACAGATCATCACCATGCATATTTTTAGGCTATGCAGCAAATCAAAAAGATTACAGGTGTTTATCTAGTAATGGTAGAATGTTTATTTCTAAACATGTTGATTTTAATGAACAAGTGTTCCCTTTTAGCAACACAAAAATTAAAACTCCATGGAAGGTTTACAATGCTAAGTATTCTTTAGTACCTACACCTGTGGTAATTGACAAAGCAGCTCATATTTCTAGAGAGAAAGCTCAAGGCAATGAAAGTCCACAACACACAATGCTCTCTTCAGAACCAGGTCATGGACAAACTGAATCATCTAACACGTCATCTCAAATGCAACAGCCAGACAATCAAATGCAGCAAAGCTCAAGTCACACATTAGATGATTCACAATCATCTAATGAGTCACAAGAGACTGAAGTGAATAACAATGATCATCAACAAATTCCTGAAAGAATTGGACGTCATATGATCACAAGGGCAAAAAGTAATATATTCAAACCAAAACTTTACAATGCGGTTCTAGAAAATGAAAAACCAAGCACATACTGTCAAGCTATACAAAGTGACAAATGGAAAGCAGCAATGAATAAAGAATATGATGCCCTCATGAAGAACAAGACTTGGGATCTTGTTCCTCAACCTACTGATAAAAATATAGTAGGCTGTAAATGGACATACAAATTAAAAAGAAATGTTGATGGGTCAATTTTAAAATATAAGGCAAGACTAGTGGCAAAGGGATATTCACAACAAAATGATTTTGATTTTACTGAAACATTCTCTCCAGTTGTGAAACCCTCCACTATTAGAATTGTTCTCAGTATTATCTTATATAGAAATAGGAATATAAAGCAATTAGATGTAAATAATGCATTTTTAAATGGTGTTTTGCAGGAAGAGGTTTATATGGGGAAACCCCATGGATTTATGAAAAAGGGAAATGAAAAAATCGTATGCAAGCTGAACAAAGAAACTTATGGTCTCAAACGGGCTCTAAGGGTTTGGTTTGAAAAATTAAAGACAACTTTATTCAGACTGGATTACAACTGCACAAAATCAGACAACTCTCTTTTTATAAAATTTTATTTTGGTGCTACTACTTATATACTAATTTATGTTGATGATTTTATTATTACAGGAAGTGATGATCTGAAAATCAACAGCCTTATTCAACACTTAAACAAAGAATTTTCTATCAAAGATCTTGGGTATCTAAGCTACTTTCTAGGAATTGAAGTAAAAAGGCTCTTAAAATCTTTGATTCACCTTAGTCAGAAGAAATATATCGATGAATTCTCATTAGAGCCAAAACGGATCAATCAGATCCAATCTCAACACCCATGATAACAAATGTTCATCTATCAAAGACTAAAGGAGAAATGATCACAAATTACAGCCAATACAGGAGTATAGTAGGTGCTTCAATATGCAACAATCACCAGACCAAAAATTTCATTCAGTGTAAATAAAGTGAGTCAATTCATACAATGTCTAACAGATGAGCATTGAAGAGCAGTCAAAAGAATATTAAGATATCTTAAAGGAACATTAAATTATGGGCTAACTATTGAAGCATGTAAAGCCATTAGTTTTACTGGATATGCAGATGCAGACTGGTTAAGTGATATAGATGACAGAAGATCAACAAGTGGATATTGCATTTACTTCGGCAAAAATCCAATTTCATGGTACTAAAAAAACAGACAACTGTGTCCAGATCTAGTACAGAAACAGAATACAGAAGTGTGGCTAAT
The DNA here is from genome assembly GCA_030765085.1 of Allium cepa. Lineage (NCBI taxonomy): Eukaryota > Viridiplantae > Streptophyta > Magnoliopsida > Asparagales > Amaryllidaceae > Allium > Allium cepa. The sequence continues at coordinate 574,311,014 of CM060931.1, forward strand.
GCGGTTGCAGAAACAATGTAGATAGAGTCACTAATGAGTGAATTACAAATCAAAACCGAGAGAAAGACTACAATATGGTGTGATAATCTTAGCACAGTGTCACTCACTACTAACCCAGTTCTACATTCCAGAACTAAGCATATGGAACTAGATTTGTATTTTGAATAAGTTGCTAAGGGAAATTTAGATATTAACCACATACCTGCCACTTACCAATTTGTCGATATTCTAACAAAGAAACCGTCAAAGATGAACTTCACTCATTTCAGAGAAAAGCTTAGGGTCACAGACCTCAAAAGTCAGGCAAAACATGACGCTTCCTACCACTCTATGTCAAAAAGGCAGCAAGCATCTCAAACGGAACAATAATCGTTCATACATCAGTGACATGTCTTTTTATAAGCACATTTACCAAGCAAAGAATCGATCTTTATTTCTCCAGAATCAGATCTCACAAATTCGAACTACTTGGAACCTGGTTTCTATTCTCGATTTGAAGGCAGAAGGAACATTTCACTTAGATCTTACAAGTACAATAACTTGAGGCTTGATTTCTATCTCAATCTGAAGGCAGCAAGAATATTTCATAAGAACATCTCACGAAATATACTCGAGCCAGCTAAAACTTGCATAGCCACTCAAGCGAAGTAGGAAAGAACTCAACTTTGTATCGGATCTGAATTATCCTTGGTGATTTTTAATGGCGGTGCATTTTCTTTTGTTTTCTAGAGAAGATCGCATACCCTAGCAGGAGAGCTAAGTTTGAGAGGGGTGTAAAATGAACCTATACAATTAAGATTGCCGCATATATTATCTGCTATATTTCAGCTATGGGCTGTGAGTTATACCTTCGGCCCAACAGGCATTATGCCAGTTATATATAAATAGTGAGTGTATGATGCAGCGCACCATGATAAGCAAGTTAACAAACCTTGCCTTAAGTCGCCTGCGAGTTATGAGGCGAGTTATGTCAGGCATAGCGAGATACGAAGGGAGGATGAAGCAGCGCAACATACTAGTGAGCTATGTTTTAAGTCGCTCAAGCGACCTAGCAAGTTAAGCCTTAAGTCGCAAACGAGTCAAGATAAACGACCTAACAAGTTAAGTCACAGCTTCTTTATGCCTCATTGCTTAGGTCGTTCCTAATGTTGAGGCGCATGCTTTCTTAGGTCGCTCAAGTGATAGGTTGCACATGTCGCAATTCCATAAGTCGCTCTCACATGCTGTTTCTATAGGTCGCGTGGAGCTGATTTCCTTATGCCGTTTGAAGTTATGCCGCTGAATTTTGTTTTGGGTTTGCCAAGGACTCAACGAGAGAATGATTCTATATATGTTGTGGTGGATAGTTTTTCGAAGGTGGCACATTTCATAGCTTGTAAAAAGACCACTGATGCAGTCCGTGTTGCTCATTGTTCTTTAAAGAGGTTTATCGACTACATGGGCTACTTGAGACCATTGTTTCTGACCGGGATACTCGATTTCTAAGTCATTTTTGGTTGAGTCTATGGAAGATGGTTGGGACTAAGCTGAATTTTAGTAGCGTCTATCATCCACAAACGGATGGGCAAACGGAAGTGGTGAACAGATCTTTGGGAAACTTGTTGAGATGTCTTGTGAATGATAATTTGAAGAGCTGGCATGTGAAATTGTGTCAGGCAGAATTCGCACATAATCATACCGTTAATCGAAGTACTGGATTCAGTCCATTTCAAGTAGTATATTCAACAATTCCGAAGGGACCGTTGGATTTGTCGACAGTTCCACTTCAGAAAGGGGTTGTTAAACGAGCTTGTGATTTCGTGAATGAGTTGCAGGAGTGTCACAGGATTGTTCATGAACGATTGCTTAAGTCAAATGAGAAGTATAAGCAACTGGCAGATAAGAAGCGAAGGAGTGTGGACTTCAAAGTGGGTGATTTTGTTTACGCGGTATTGACGAAAGATCGTTTTTCAGTTGAAACTTACAACAAATTGAAAGCTCGAAAGATTGGTCCAATAGAAATCTTGAAGAAGATCAATGATAATGCTTATCGGTTAAGATTGCCGGATCATATTCATACTGCTGACGTTTTCAACGTCAAACATTTGATTCTGTATCATGAGCACAAGCTTATCGAGGAAGAGGAAAGTGTGAATTCGGGGTCGAATTCTTTTCAACCAGGGGAGGATGATGCAGCGCATCATGCTAAGCAAGTTAACAAACCTTGCCTTAAGTCGCCTGCGAGTTATGAGGCGAGTTATGTCAGGCATAGCGAGATACGAAGGGAGGATCAAGCAGCGCAACATACTAGTGAGCTATGTTTTAAGTCGCTCAAGCGACCTAGCAAGTTAAGCCTTAAGTCGCGAACGAGTCAAGATAAACGACATAACAAGTTAAGTCACGGCTTCTTTATGCCCCATTGCTTAGGTCGTTCCTAATGTTGAGGCGCATGTTTTCTTAGGTCACTCAAGTGATAGGTCGCACATGTCGCAATTCCATAAGTCGCTCTCACATGTCGTTTCTATAGGTCGCGTGGAGCTGATTTCGTTATGCCGTTTGAAGTTATGTCGCTGAAGCTTAAACCGCTGAGTTCTTAGGTCGCATGAAGCTGGCTATCTGTTAGGTCGCATGGTGTTAAGTCGCGTAATGTTGTATCATGTTAAGTCGTGTGTTGATGTGTTGTAATTTTCCTTATGTTTGTTAAGCCGACTGTCGTTGTTTATATGTTAGGTCGTATATTGCTATGTCATAAGTCACTTGATGTTGTAAATCGTTTAGTCGTGTATGTTATAACTCGTGGGAGTTAGGTCGTAGGTCGCTTGTGTGTTGAGTCGCCTGTGGTGTTGTGAATTTCCTATAAATAGGGATGTTGTGTCACTTGTAAGAGTGGTTGATTTGAAATAAACATTTTGTATGCTTTGTGCCACTTTTAAAAATTGAAAGTTGAGTGTGAGCTCTTTTCTCCATCTTCGGTTATTCGAGTGCGTTCGAATCAACAATCAACGAACTTGAAACCGATTCACGGAATCTCGTGCGCGAGATCAACGTCGAAGAATCGTAGATCTTCTAACGCGGCATCGTGCACGATCAGTGTTGAAGATAGCTAGAATCCGGTATCTCGAGAGATCAACGGATTTGGGCATTTAGGTATCATTAATCCATCAATCCATCTTTGTATCGTTTCATCATTTTACGTCATTTCGGTATCGGAGCATACCGTTTGTGTTTGTTGATTATCCGTTGCGTCAGTGTAAGCCTGTTTGATCGGTATCTCTGTATACAAAACTAAAAGCAATAAAGTCGTTTACATTTTCTTCTTCAGATCTTTATATGCGACTTGCTAGAGTTATTTATTAGCGTGCAAGTATTTAACTTTTTGTTAATTTATATAATAGTTCTATGGAGAAAACATTGTATTTAAAAGTTGTTGTACAGGAGATACATGCTTAACTCTTTTTTGATGTCTTTTAAGTTTTAACAGCGTGAAAAATATGCACATCACGAAGTGAAAACATTGTCCATCCAAGCTCCATACTTATCTAAGCAACTATTCTTTAGTTGAATAATTATTTACGGTGATATGAACACTTTGAGTAAAGTTTGCAGTATTATATACGTTTCTAATTTTTAAATCATTCTTGCTTTCATTTCATAGTTACAATGAACGACCCAATTCAGTTACAATGAACGACTCAGTTAACTAGGAAGAGGATGACTGGACAGTAGTAACAGAGGACAAAATATTGAAATGGGTAGTCATGGTCCTCGGTTCATGTAGGAAATTGTGCATTGCTTGTGATGATGGTGCACTGACTGTGGTGTCACTTGTACATCTTTTTTATGTTTTCCTTTTCCTCCCTTTGTCTGAAATGGTTAGGGTTTCCATTGGTGTATTCTTCAGTGTCATCTTCGTTATGTTTTCCTTTTTAGCTTAGTTGATGTTGGATTAAAAGGCTGAATTGATAAAACTTGTTCCGGCTGCAACTCAATGTTTATGTGGCCGGCGAGGACTGGTTTCAGAATTGAGTTTCAAGTTTCAATGTTGTGCTACTGTTGAATCAATCTCTATCTTGCTAAATTGGTGCTGAATTGAATAGAAGTAGCTAAATTATAGCGGATTGATAACCGCAGTAACTAATTCACATTAGCATACAGAGTTTAAGTGTACACGAACGGGGGTAAGAAAAGACATGTGTCGTGCACATGGAGTTGCGTATCCATACATGGAGGATGAGCTTATTGAAGTTGTGGCAAAGGCAACAAAGGAGAACAGGAAGATGAAGGTGGCATCTAAGTACTGTCATAGTATGACTGAGCTCATGTGTCTTGGAGGCTATGATGGCTTTATCATAAGCACTTGCTTTCTTGACAATGATTGTGCAAAGTGGGATGGTGCTTAAGGATTGGATTTGTACTGCTGAAAAAGCAGGTAACAAGCAAGTGTGAATATATTCTACATTATCTTATGTTTGTAGTTGGTATATTCATATTCTCCAGATGAAATCTTTATTTAGCATTGTCACATTACAAAAGAATAATTGTTTTCAGTACATCATGGTAATTCCTTAATATGGACTCTATGGTCTCAAGCACTTTTAAGTTCTCTTAAAGGGGATTTATGATTTCGACGCTGTAGGCATTGCATTTCCGTATGCATCTTATTGGTGGGGCACGACGTTTGGTGGAACGCTAGGAACAGATGCTTACGAAAGTTCTACATGGGGACTAGGGAGCGTTGTACATGAATATGTTGTTGGGTTGAGGATCACAACACCAGCGTCTTGTAAGAAAATTATTCGAAAGTTGTGTTGGATGGATGAAATCATCTGAGTATGGATGCTTTAAATAAAGAAAGCAGCATTTCAGAATTAGGTTTAACATGGACCGAGTTTTATAAGTCAATATATAAGGGTTACAAGGGTACTTATGTAATTTCTCTTGAGCAGTATTTGTATCATATAAATACGGAGCATCTGTACTTTACAATTTTTTGAATACAGTTAATACATACTTTTTACTCTTCACTCAATACACATTCAGTTTCTATTTTGGTATCAGAGCAAATTGCCAAACGGCAGATTGAAATTGAAATCATCTTCCATCTGATCAAACGATCAACACTTGGATGATTGAGTAATCTTCTCTCCTCGGATTGTAATATCATCACCGGAGAGATACCCTTCTCTGATTAAGTGTCTTTTCAATCAGTTTTGCAAAGCCGTCTCGCCTGAATCCTGCCAGTTATCGTCATCCAGGACAGGCTGCAGTACTCCTCCTCGGATTTATCCTCATCAGAGAAGATTTTCTTACTTTCTGCTCAATGGTTTTTCAAATCAAGAATCAGATTCTTGATTTAAAATACAGTTTTGTTTCATCAAGATAAAAGAAAGAATCTCTTATCTGGCTACAGTCATCAGGATTGCCTCGTCAGAATCTGTTGTTTCATATTATCAGTGAAGAATCAAGACATTACAATGGCAGACATTGCTGAAAGTAATTCCGAAACAACATCTCCCACAAGAAGGAATCCATCAAATTCAACTCAAGAATCAGCAAGTCTGTACATAATAAAGCCAAAAAAGTCAACTTTCAGTACAATTAGATGAGCATAACTACTTGCTAAGGAAATATCAGACAGAAACAGCAATAAGGGATTATGGCTTAGAAAATTATGTCAATGGCACATTAGCAATACCACCAATGATGATAAGTGGCAGCAGTGGAAAATTGGTTTCAAATAAGGATTTCATAAATTATCAAAGGCATGACAGTTTGTTAGCATCTTGGTTAATGTCATCCATCCGTGTCAACTTTCTATCTCAAATTGTAGGGTGCAAAAGTTCACAAGAAATATGGTCAACAATTAATCAAATATTTAATTCTCAAACTGCAGCAAGAATCCAACACTACAAAAGGCAACTACATAATCTGAAGAAAGACAGTATGTCAATGCAAGAATATTTGATTAAAGTTAAAACATATTGTGACTTACCAGAGATAGCTGGCCACAAAGTGGCAGATACAGAGCAGATTCTTACCATACTTAGCGGTCTAGATAAAGAGTATAAGTCAGTTGTTGCAATAATCTAATCAAGAGAAACTTTTCCATCAATTCAATATGTACAGTCTACACTTCTTGCCCAAGAAGGTAGAATTGATCAAAAGAAATCACTGAATGCAGATTTATCTATAAACTATGCATCAAACAACAAAGGAAAAGGTCAAGAAAAATCAATCAATAGCAGGCCTCAACAAAACAACCAGAGAGGTGGTCAGAATTACAGCGGAAGAGGCCGTGGAAGGTGGAACAATTCTAACAAACTTAGATGCCAGATCTGTGAGAAGTTTGGGCATACTGCAATCAAGTGTTACTTCAGATTTGATTAAAGTGTTAGTATGAATCAGCAGAATAATGTTCAGAGAAGCAACAATCCAAATATTAATATTGCTCATACAAGCTTAGATGCAAGAAAGCAAGGTAGCAGTTCAAAAAGTCAATCAGAAGCAGACCAACAAACAAAGACTGATGATCTACAGTTTGAAGAATGGTATCCAGATTCTGGTGCAACAAATCACATCACTAACAATCTTGACAATCTCAATCTTGGAAACAGAGAGTATAAAGGTACGCAATCTATTTTTATGGGTAATGGAAAATCAATTCAAATAACTCATACTGGAAATGCCAGAATCAGAGGCAAAAGAGAGTTACATCTCAATAACTTACTTAGAGTACCACAAATTAACAAAAATTTATTGAGTGTATCTCAATTTGCTAATGACAATCAAGTATGTTTTGAATTTTACCCAAAAATCTGTTTAGTTAGGATTTACTGAATAAAGAAATCTTGTTACAGGGTAATGTGCACAATGGTCTTTACATTTTCAATCTGTTGAAGAAAACTAAGTCTGGTCAAAAGAGAAATTGGTGCGGTTATACTAGATGTGATTCAAATGTCAAAAAGGAAAGGATGTTTGATCTATGGCATAATAAACTAGGTCACCCCAGTGTGGATGCTGTAAAACATGTATTGCAAACTATGAATATAAAATTTGAAAGTATATCTAGGCCATATGTGTGCACTTCTTGTCAAATGGGAAAAAGTCATAAGCTACCACTTTCTAAATCATTAACTAGATACACAAAACCACTAAAAATGGTAGCAGTTGACTTATGGGGTCCATCCCCAATTGACTCTGATTATGGGTTTAAATATTATGTTTCTTTTGTAGACTCATTTACTAGATATACATGGATATACTTTCTCAAATCAAAGGCAGAAACCAAAGAAGCAGTGATGCAGTTTATCAATTAAGCAGAGAGACAATCAAACAATGAGTTAAAGATAATTCAGATAGATGGAGGAACAGAATTCAAAACTTTGAAAGAATATTTTATCAAGAAAGGAATAATACATAGACTTACCTGTCCATATAGATCTAAACAGAATGTGCTTGTTGAAAGGAAGCACAGGCACATAGTTGATACTGGCCTAACACTTTTGGCTCATGCCTCAATGCCTCTAAAATTTTGGCCAGAGTCATTCAACTCTGCTGTATTCCTCATCAACAGAATGCCTACAAAGGTATTGAAAAACAAAACACCACTTGAGAAATTACTTAACATATCACCAGATCATACTTTACTTAAAACCTTTGGTTGCTTGTGTTATCCATATTTAAGACCATATAGTTCACACAAGCTAAGTTTTAGATCTTTACCATGCACATTTATTGGATATTCCACTAATCAAAAGGGATACAGGTGTCTTACTAGCAATGGCAAGATAATTATTTCTAGACATGTTGCTTTTAATGAACATGTCTTTCCCTTCTCTATGAGTGAGTTGAAAACTACTCGTAAGGTTTATGATGCTAAATCATCCATGCATTCTGTTCAAAAACATTATGTTCCAACTTACTCAAGTGAACAGATAAAAAAGACTCAGACTGGTAATCTGATAAAGGAACACACACAAAACATATCAGATGATCAGTCTGAGCTCAATGGATCAAAAGATCCAGACAACCACTGCCAAGACAGAGATTCATCAGATTCCAGCATGGACACTTCATCAAGTATGGATACTTCTTCAAGTCCAGATCAAATTAATGATACAAATGTCAGTAGATCACCATCTCCTGCAAGAGAAGGACATCATATGATGACAAGATCAAAATATGGTATCTTCAAACCAAAAATCTAATCTACTGTTCTGAAACAAGATGAACCAGCCAATTATGAAGAAGCTCTTACAAACAGTAACTGAAAGACAACCATGGATGATGAATACAATGCTTTAATTAAAAACAAAACATGGAGCATTGTGCAAGCACCAAAAGACAAAAACATAATTGGATGCAGATGGACCTATAAACTTAAAAGGTCAGCAGATGGAAAAGTAGCAAAATATAAGGCAAGGTTAGTAGCTAAAGGCTACTCACAACAGAGTGGCTTTGACTTCACTGAAACCTTTTCACCAGTAGTGAAACCAACTACAATCATAGTAATACTCACAGTTGCTCCACACAATAAATGGGACATCAGACAACTGGATGTCAACAATGCCTTTCTACATGGTGAACTACAACAAGAAGTATATATACAACAATCACCAGGATATGTTAAAGGCAGTGACAAGAAAATAGTATGCAAATTACATAAATCTATCTATGGACTGAAGCAAGCTCCTAGAGTGTGGTATGAAAAACTAAAATCTACATTGATCGGTCTAGAATACAAGCCAACCAGGTCTGACAACTCACTTTACATCAAAATAAATGATAGTAGTACTACTTATATTCTTGTGTATGTAGATGATCTCATAATTACAGGTAATAGCAGTGATGAAATTAAACATGTCACTAGTCATCTACATCAAACTTTCTCTATCAAAGATCTAGGCAACTTGAGTTACTTCTTAGGAATAGAAGTACACAGAAAATCACAAAGTGAATTAATATTGTCCCAAAGCAAATATATTTCTAAGATTCGTGATAGGGCAAATATGAATGATGCAAAGCCTATGCCAACACCTATGGTAAGTAATTTACATTTGTCTAAATATAAAGGTGAGCATATAGGGAACATAAAACAGTACAGAAGTATAGTAGATGCCTTGCAATATGTTGCCATTACAAGACCAGATATTTTATTCAGTGTAAATAAGGTCTGTCAATTTATGCAGGAGCCTCTAGATCAACACTGGAAGGCAGTGAAGAGGATCATGCGATACTTAAAGGGGACAGTAAAATATGGAATATGCATTAAAGCAAGCAAATCACTAAATATTCAAGGATACGCAGATGCAGATTGAGCATCAGACTCTGACGACCGAAGATCTACCACTGGTCATTGTATCTATCTGGGTGGCAATCCAATATCATGGTGCTCCAAAAAGCAGCCAATAGTTTCTCGATCAAGCACAGAGGCGGAGTATCGTAGTGTTGCAAGTGCCACAGTCGAGATAATGTGGCTGGAATCTCTTCTCCAAGAGATAAAAATTACCAACAGCACAAAACCCATAATATGGTGCGACAACCTCAGCACTGTATCACTCTTAGCTAACCCGATTCTTCACTCACGAACGAAGCATATGGAAATTGATCTCTATTTTGTTCGTGAGCAAGTCATCAGAGGGAAGCTCAACATAAATCACCTTCCAGCTACTCATCAGAAGGCAGACATACTTACAAAACCAATCTCAAAGAATAATTTTACAAGGCTGCAATCAGATCTTAAAGTCAAGGCAGATCCAGAAAGTCAGAGAGAAAGGATAGCCACGCATTCGACATCAGAGACTTGCACAAACTAGTTCTCTTAGTCAAAACCACATGAAACATATAATTTTGACTAAGATCCTCAAAATCGAGTAATACATGGAACCTCTCAAACTTCCAAGTATCTTTCGCTCGCTTCAGATCTCTGAATCACTCTTAAGTACTCAAAATACTTCAGAAAATCAATTTATTGAGAGGAAAAGTACAGATCTGATAAGCGAGAAGGCGAAAAGTATTTTGGGGACGAAAGGAAGAAAACCCTAACCGACACTGTCGGGGTGAAATAAAGAAAGCAGCATTTTAGAATTAGGTTTAATATGGGACGAGTTTTATAAGTCATTATATAAGGGTTACAAGGGTACTTATGTAATTTCTCTTGAGCAGTATTTGTATCATATAAATACAGAGCATCTGTAACGTTACTTTACAATTTTTTGAATGCAATTAATACATTCTTTTTACTCTTCACTCAATATACATTCAGTTTCTAGTTGCTTTTAAGGTTTCTTTCGGGGATTTTTATATATTTACCTTTTCATTTTTTGTAAAGTGGATAGATTAATTGAACTTGATGTCTTGTAACTACTTTGGTGAAGTATTTCTTGATGCTTGAATTTATAGATATTGCAATACTATTTGAATTTTTGAGAATATTTAACAAAGTATTTGGGAAAGTGTTGTTGTTTGAATCGATGAATTCTATGTATTTGAATTGACTGGTATATGCCGCATCGATTAATTAATTTTTATTTTATTTTCGTATTTTTTTAACAACTGGAAAAAAAAACTTTATTACAACTCGAAAAAACAGTTGTAAATTGTTTATTACAACTGATAAAAACAGTTATAAAAGCCTTTATTACAACATTACCTTACAACGGTCCAAAACAATTGCGAAATGCTCCAACCCTATTACAACTTAGCATATTACGATAATTATATGACCATTATTAATGGCTCGTTGCAACTAGCATTGCTTCACGCGAAATAGCCATTTTGTTGTAGTGTAAGAATTGTTTTATCATTGGAAAAATGTTCTTATTTTTATATAGCTTTACACGCGAGTTATTGTTCTTATTTTTATTCATTTCGTTTCTTGTTACAAGTCGATAATAATTAGTTGAACGTTTGCTCGCTTGATTTTCATTACATTCTAATTACCATTTACTTGTTATATACTTTATGAAATCATTTACTTAATTACTTTCCTCATTTTATTCATTTCTTTTATTTATGTGCTATATTTCATTTGTTTATTTGGAAATAGGTCGGTGCAGTTATAATGTCTTATAAAGATTTTATCCTTGGAATTTTGTATATGGGTGGTAATTGATATGATGTTTATAAGATTGCTCTGGTCTTAATGGATATCCAAGGTATTTGGGGCTTATCTTATTTTTGAGTTCATACATTCATATCAACTCGAAGTGCAATTGATGATTTTTGAAAAGGCCAAAGTTTTATTATCAGTATATGAAATAAAATAAAATTTTGTTAGCGAGATTTTTTTGTCTCATAGCACTACAATTGTTAGAATTGTATGACCGCATTTCTAGCATTGTCAAAGTAGAGGTCGTATGGTGGTGTAGAGAAGCGACAGAAAGGTGGAGTGGCTGAAATGGGCCAAAATCTTTAGCATCGCCACTACAGATTTGGAGTTGACTGGTAGAACTACCTATCTACGTTATTAGTTCCAATCGACCGATATTTCTACTAGTCGATTGTGTTTTTGGCCCTTTTCAACCCAACCACACTCATGTTTTCACAGTCGACTGAAAATACCTTCCAGTCGACTAATAGATGTTTCCAGTAGACTAGTGGCATCAATTCTGAAGCAATTCAAGTTTTAATTTCCAAGGGTAATTTTGTCATTTTTCGACTTTTGTGAAGTTTACACCATAGATTTCTGTAGAGATTTGACCTGAAGACTGGGAAAAGAATAAAGCTCTATAAACAGGCCTTTGGTTTATTATTGTATGTTTCTTTAATTCAATTGAAAAGGAGGATTTTCGTAACTCTTCTTGTAGGTTTAACCCGCTAAAACAAAATCAACCTTGTAATCTCTTTTCTCCTGTGAAGTAATAAAGATCTCCTCTCTCCAAAGTGGATGCACACTATAAACCTCATGTCTCATTTATTGTTCTTTTTACTACATCTATGGTCATTTTTTGTTATTTGGGATATTAGTATTTTGTTTGTTCAACCTTGATGTCAACACGATCCAATTATTTTCATTGCGTTGGGGTTGATTTGATTAATTATAATTTTTCCTAGATAGTCTAGAATCATAGCTTATTAGGCTGGTTGAAGGAAGGTGTTAAACAACATAACAGGAGATGGAGATTCTTCGGTTGAGGCAAAGACCCTATGTTAGAGGATCTTATGTTTGCATCAGAATCTTAGTTGGCAATCGAGAAGTGGAACGGGGACAATGACTTCGTGAAGTGGCAATTGAGGATCACGGCTATTTTGAGGAGGAATTGGGTTCATCAGGTAGTGTCTGACACTAAAAGGTTGCATACTGATGTTTCAACCGTGAAGAATAAGGAGATGGAAGAATGGGCATTTACTATGCAATAGTTGGCCATGCGAGAGAATGGTACCTCGTGGATTGGCAGTGAAACCACTACTAGAGGAATTTAGATCAAGCTGGAAAATCTCTACTTGAAGAAATTACTTACTAACCACCTGTTTTCATCGAAGACAATTTTTACCATGAAATGAGAGAGGGTACTTCAGTTAAGGCGCATTATAGTTTCTTCAATGATCTTTTAATGAAGATGAAGATCGTTGATGAAGAGACGAAGGCAATTGTTTTTTATGTTATCACTTGGAGCATTACATGGGTTTTTCTAATTGTTCGATATATCGGAGAGACACTTTGACGGTAGAAGATGTGAAGTCATTTTTCCTCTGAAGACATTAAGGATCAGACAGAAGAGATGAGTGAAGGTAGAGGAGGGGAGTAGTATTCAGGGCTTATTCGTCAAGAGAGGGAAAGAGGAGAAGAAGAGTTGGAATCCTAGTGGGCGTTCCAAATCTAGGAAGCCTAGAAATAGTTGGACGGGAAAATTGAAAGATGGAAAATGCTAGCATTGTAAGAAACCGATCCATTAGAAGAAATATTGTCCGGACTTGAAAAGGAAGACCGATGATGGATCTTCATCGATTGTGGTGGAGAAGACTATATTTGACAATGTATTAACTACAGCGGTACTGAATGTATCGGACCGTTGGATGCTTAGTCCAAAGTCGTTGTTTCGTATGATGCCAAATGAGGATTACTATAAATCTTTTATTAGGGAGGATGAAAGTGCAATACTTATGGGAAATAATGATAGAGGTTGAGAAATGGGAGAGGTTACAACAAGGATTCATATGTTTGACGGAGTGGTACGCGTATTGACAGGTGTCCGCTAAGTTACAGGTTTTTGAAAGCCATCGATATCTCTAGGCCAGTTGGTATCCATGGGATGCAAGGCGACTATTGATAAGGATAGTTCATAGATTTCTAAGGGTGCACTAGTTCTGATGAAAGTAGTGTGTTTCAGAATCCGTATCTACTGAAGGGAGCCACCAAGCTTAGGAAGTTTTACGTTGGAGTTGATAGTTCTCGGCATTTGATGCCACAAGATTTAGGCATCTCAATTTAGGTCATATTTTGGAAAGGGGATTATAGTTGCTTCGTAGATAGAATATGGTCAAAGGAAAGCTTCGACAAGTTAGATTTCTACCAAGAGTGTGTGTTGGGAAAGGTGTTGGGAAAGCGGACGAAAATATCTTTTGACAGACTGCATATATCAGATAGAGTGGTTAATTATGTGCATATAGATGTTAGGGACCAGTAGCTACCGTTTTTATTTGGGAAGCATATTATTTTATTTTCTTTATTGATGAATTTTTTTGAAAATTTTAGGTATATATGATGAAGGCTAAATCAGAAAGCCTTGAGATGTTTAAATCTTGCAAGGCGATAGTTGAGAACCAATTCAATTGTAGGTTGAAGGTGTATATATCTGATAACGGTGGCGAATTTATCTATAGGGTATTCCTCAAAGGAGTTCCTCGATTTATGTAAGCAACATGGTATTTAGAGATATTTCACTATACCAGGTGATCTGCAATCCATTGGGATTGTTGAAAGGATAAATCAAACTCTACTTGAGAAGGCATATTGCTTTAGATTGACGACGGCCTTACCTAGAGGCTTTTAGGCTAAGGCTTTATCGATTGAAACACATATTATAAATCAAATTCCATGCTCAACCATAGATAGAAAGATTCTGAAGGGGCAATAGAGAGATAAAGCAGTGTATCTTGGTTGTTTTTGCATTTTTGATTGTCTTGTATATGTGCACCATATGGGTAATGACAAGTTGGAGGCTAGAGCATACGAGGCATATTTATGGGATACATGGATGGAGTCAAAAGCTATCGCAATTGAAACCCTGTTGATAGGAAGATTGTGCATTTCAGACATGTAACATTTTGATGAGTATGCGATGTTCAAGTATAAGGAAGATTTACCCACAACATTATAGATTCTGATAGGCCAACGGAGATGGAAGAAGTTCCCATATTTTAACCCAGCAGTAGAGTTGTAGTTGTTGTTAATAGAGGTGAAGATGTAGTAGATGAGACATCACAGAGGAGTCCACATGTGCCTTCCAGTAGTGTTAGTGATGTCCATGAAGCTAGAGGAAGTTTGGTTCAAGATGGAGCCGAAAGGAGTTTAGGCGATGTTGTACCTACTCGAGCTAGTCGTAGGACTGTTAAGCCGCCCGAGATGTGTAATGATTAGCATAATGTATTTAAACTGAGTCGGTCTGCAGCTTGTGAAATGAGTGGATTTAAAAAATTCCTTATTTGGATCATAGTGGTCCTATGAAGTCTAATTTGTTATACTAGATCCAATATAGTTTTTATTTTATATATTTGTTAATTAATCATGTTAAGATTTCAACTAGATGTATAATTCGAGAATGCATCATGTATTCATTCAAACATACAAGAACATGAACAATCTAATATAAACATGTGTATAATTGTATATGTGTGCATCTAAATATTGATATTTACATCTCTTGTGTATACATATATACTACACTTTGATATACATGTAATAAACTCACATGCATATCGGAAATATAAATGTGTAAGTATATACATACGTCTGAATGTACTATGATACATGAATATAGTTTGTGCACACATATTAATAGTACCATACACACACACATATATATATTGCATGCACATGTAATATTTTTTGCCACTTATATTATATATATATATATATAAGTATGAAAACATTTCACATAAAATTGATGGTTCAAAATAAGAGCAAATTTTAAGAATGAAGAAGGACATATATGTAATAAACACGATTTAATTTCATGACATGAAATTGAATTAATCTAAATAAATAAACCAAACAAAAAAATTAATTTTAATGTGTATACAACTTCAAAACATGAAGATAAATTGATTATTGTTTTATATACACACACACACACACGTTTAGTTTCGTAATTCAGTCTGTTAGATCCATGTTTAAAGGGAATAAACTTTAAGACTAACAGTAATTCAATAAGCATAACACATTTATAACAACATACAACTTACACCCAACATGCAAAAGGATTTGTTTTAGATCCTAGATGAACTAAAACATAAAAAATTGATTAGAAAAATAATGATCATTTATGACATCAGATGAAATTATTTCTAACAAATCAATTTTACAACAAATAACCATTTCATATCTAATTAAAAAAGCATCAACATTCAAATAAAACCATACATAAATAGAATTCACATTTAATCACAATATGTAGAAGAATTTTAAAACATATCTGAATAGATGGCTACAATATAAATATATGTGAACAGTAACATTTTGAACATCATGAATAAATTATAAATAAGAAGAATATACCCAACAAACATTGCCCTTTGTAACACCTTCATTTATGGCTTCTGCTTAGATTTTCAAGTGAATTAGCACCTCACCTTGCAAGAGATGGATGAACCCGTTACTACAAATGAAGATGCCGAACATCTACAGATAGAGATATCGAACATCTAACTAAGGGGTTAAGAGAAGGGATATCGAAGATCCAAATAAGAGCATGGAAGGGATCGAATCACTAATAAGAAGTGAAACACAAAAGATGATATGCACTATCAAGCAACGGACAGAGCATCGAACTTCTAAATAAAGATAGGAATGACGAATACCTGACAACACGGAGTTATCGAATCATTTTAATCCAAAGGATATCGAATCTCTATAACTCATAAGATATCAAAATTCTAAAACATAATGGTGAAAAGCATAAAAAAGAAAGAGTGTGATACCATTTCAAGATTTTGAATGCCTAAGCACAAAGAAGGACATCAGGATTTTGATTCAATAGCAAATGTCGAGCCTTTACAACATCAAGTGTTGTAAAGCAACTCTACCGGGCAATAAATGTTGAGCTTCAAAGGGTGTAAGAGATATCGCATACCAATAGTTATCAAAGATGTGGCACATCATCAATGCTTAAAATGATATCTTAAATCATCGATATAAATGAGGGTACCGTATTTTATCAGAATGACAAATGATGTCGCAAATCACCAATATGGCAAGGATACCGTAAATTATCAATGTGTAGAGGGATGTTATAAGACATCAATATAAAGAATGTTGCCGCATGTTGACAACACAATGAAGGATGGAGAATGATGCTGAAGGACATGTGGTAGTTATGTCTCCTATCTCCACCCTTATAAATATGAACCCTATGGCTTCATGGAAGGGGCAAATTCTTCTAGCTACTTTTCTCAATTTTCTAAAGCTGTAACCATAAATTAAATTAGTGATTTTTAGAGCCTGATGTATTTTAATGACTTTTGCATGTAAGGACCTGTATAATAAACCTAGCACAACATATTACATGTGACTAAAGATATTTGAAAGGATTTATAACCTATGTGTGACTCTCCTGTGTACTTTTAAGAGATTCTATGACATACACATCATCTTTTGAAAGTTGACATCATGAACATGCATACTTTATTGAACTTGGACTTGAACATCATAAACCTAGCACAACATCATTATGAAACATCTTATAGTCAAATCGTGAAATTCTAATCACAGGATATTCAAATTTAAATTTCACTGATCTTGATTTCTAACCATACAACTTTTCCAAATACATACTTTATATTCAAAATATAATCCTAGGTAAAATTATTTTATTTAGCATTTTTTTTAAATAAAAACATTTGTATAAAATTAACAATTATGCGCTCATATATATAACATTCTCATAACTTATTTTAGGGTGTTACTAACTCTATCTCTAATGAATTACTTATTCTAGGATATTACTAATCCTATCTCTGATGAGACTTACCCCTATCAGGTTTCGGTGTTCGCTTAACCAAAAGCTCTGATACCAAATGTAAAGACCCGTTTTCCCATACTCTTTGAATCGACAATAAACCACACATGTCTAGCTCAAATTGCACGAAAAGACGGATCTTTAAGCGTAAAAAAGAAAAATAGACAGAACAGAATCTCACTCAAATGGAATAATATATATTATTGAACAAATATTTTTACAGCGGAAAACTTTTAAATACATATATCAGAGTCTAACCTAAATTCAGCTTGGATAGTTATAAACATCCGCCCTTACAATTGCTAACAAACTTAAACAAAATACACTAAGTATAGTGGATAATAGAATATGCTCATACGTCGATGAATATCTCCAGCTTTCCTCTGGAAACTCCAACCGTCTTCGACTATCCTGAAACTACTCGGATCTGACCCGAGTATTGAAAATACCTGGATCTGGCTTGATAAACCAGCATGAGAAAAACTCAATAATAGATGATAGTGTCATATATCAGCCTTTGAATAAAAATCCTTTGAAAAGGAAGAGTATCTCATAAGACCACGTCCACACATAAATACGGATGGGTTTTTACTTTATGATAACTAAAACACTTTTATATCAAAACCTTTGATATTATTTCTAATGACATTCTTTGAAAACCATTGCAAATAAACTTATTAATCTTAGCCGAAATTGTTACATTGATTAAATTACAGCATAATAGGTTTACAATCAAGTCCGAAGGTTCTTATTGGAGAATGAATTTCCATACAAATGACCAGGTGAAGAGACTACCTTCCGAAGGGGTACACCTCTAGATGGATGTCCCGAGGACCATCACAAAGGATCCTCTACCAACACAAGACCGACCTACCTCTATAACTAGATAGTACCGAATATGTCATCCCCCGGTCGTTACCGACCTTTATTCGAGGGCCCTCATAGCATACAAACCACAATAATCAAATACACGACGTCATAGCGTGCAAAGATATATCTAGAAGAGGATGACCATATCCTAATTGGGAATGGCCCACTTAGCCCTGCTGCATCTAACCCTGCTTCAGTCATTTCCGATTTGATGAGGCTTGAGGCAAACGATTACCTTTTCACACAGTACATATCACATCTTTGTATGCCACGTTACCATTTTCGTTAACTAGTAATTGCCTTCCATAAAAATACAACCATTGAGCTCGTATGTCTCAAGGAGGGTGTTAAGCTAAGAGAAGTTGATTTCTCCACCACCACTGATGTACGTTTGTAAAAACCAATGCACATAATCTTTAGAAATGCAATGTCGGACAAACGTCCATACAAGTTATCTAGGAACAGGACAAACCGAATGCACTCTCCTGCTACCACTAGTAGCGAGTAGTCCTTGCAATCCGAAATATCTCCACAACGAGGAGACCACTGCTATATATAACTATATAATGGGTGCGACCCAAGAAAATCAACAAGCAGTCCTCACGCTATGAAGATCCACGGTCTTCAATAATCATCGTCTTCAACATGTCTTCACGTTCGAACGCATACATTGGTTCGAAGCGGTTTTCGGATAGGAATTTCTCAAATCCAACTCTGGTTCCTTCGAAGCCAATTATCGATTTAAAAGATGTTAAGTTCATTGGATACCAATCATCAATCAATTACTTCATCTTTTATAAAATATTTTTGTTAGATATATTCTTTTCGATTTATTCCATTTTCTTTTCAAGAGTATAAGAAATCATTAAGCCTTATTTATCAAATCATTTGGTTTATTTAAACCTTTCTTGCATCCTGGAATAATTCTAAATCATTTTATATTTTACTTAGGAAAATCTTTCCAAATCATTCATTAAATCTTAATCAAAGATTTTCTTTCTCAACTTTTAACTTAGGGAAAAATTTCCCTTTTTATAATATCACTTTCCAAAACATCCATTTAATTTAAAGGATTATTCACTGTCCAAAATCGCGAATATAATTCCTTTAATAAACTTTCACATTTAACTTATCAATTTAAATTGATTTCAGATTTACAAAATGGTATTTATAAATTCCATTTATATTTTATTAACTTCCATATACAAAATTTTTTTACTAATAAATTCCATTTATATCTCACTTATAAGTCAATATCCAATTATAATTTAATTACTTATAAAACTCTTATTTACAAATTCATTCCTTTCAAATATGATTATTTATAAAATCCATTATAAATTCTTTTCCAAATTTCAATTGCAAACCCATATATAAATTTGATTACAATCCCATTTAATATTTATAAAACACTTTTATATTTCCATAATTTTTATTTATAAAATATCAAATTTATAAATCTTATATATAGACCATTTATAATACATTCAAAGAATTTATTTCTTTTCTTTTATCTTATAAAAACTTAATTACGATCTTTTAGAGCATCTGGGCTTTCCTTTCGATATGTTCCACCCTTCGCCTAAGAAGAGAAAATACATGCCAGGTAAGTTCAGAGCACTGGTTGCTCCATTCCCAACCTTAGTTAAACATCTTGTTTTGTCTTCCCAGATCTCACAGGCGGGACAAATGTACTAGTCGTTTCTGCATTACTCAGTTTGTTATTATACTCAATCTTCTTCGCTTATTGTTTAAGTGGTATAAACAATTCCTCTTTCCCATTTATTCAAACTCTCATTAAAAATTCCAAATCATCTTTAAATGAAATAATTATTATTTTAAAATCATTCACAAATTATATAGGAAAGAATTGTTAAGTTTAAAACTGCATATCAAAAGTTATTTCAAACTGCTGCGAAAAGCCTTGTAAAAAGTGTTGCAAATAGCGTTTTAAAAGCTATATTCTTCAAAATGACTTTTATATTATTTAGAAATCCAAATTTTCAAATTAAATCTCTTTTCATATATTTTAAAAGATTTTTAGGATTTATTTCATATTCCTAAAGCATTTAAAAATATCAATTTTAAACTTTGGTCACTTTACTGCAAAAGCGGGATTTTTTCTAGAAAATTGTTTTGGACATGTTTAAAATATACAAGATAAAATCTTGATTTTATTCCTTTATTTCTTTAAACATATATTTAAATGTTTATAAAATATTTCTAACTCATTTTAAACTATTTCCAAAAGGTTTAAGCATTCCATATACACCATTTCATTTTCAAAAAGAAAGTAATTTCCTCTGTGCTTATCGACGTGTGTTAACGTGACTTGGTAAAACAATTTAAAAATCATATCAAAAAATCAATACTTGATTATCAAAGCATATATAGGTATCCACAACAATCATAACACAACATCAAACATGTATATATATAAATAGAGATGCTAATTAGAGTTTCTCACCATAAACCAAAACGATTAACTTCCTACCAATATTCTAACCAACCAACACTTCACTAATTAATTCCTACTCCATTAAACACTAGAAAATAACACCCTCTCCCTTCCAATATCTTGGCCAAGGCTTAAGATGGAGGTTGGCCGAAAATATAAAGAAGAAGCGGCAGAGCTTTGAACTTGAATTCTCAAAATTAGACCTGAAAAATGGGTGATCTTCTCTCTTATTTTTGATTCTCTTACTCTAAAAATTTTAAAAACTCGTTAACTGAAAAGTTCTCTTAAATTTAAAAAAATAATCATTTGAATCCAAGTGTTTTGAGGGAGATATGATAGAATGAAGAAGAGGTATTGTTGGATTGACAAATATGAAGCTCGAAAATGTACTTCGAAAAATTAAGTTTCAGGTATAGCAAACCTCAAAATTGGAAAAAGTTATAAACATAAAAGTTGTAGCCATTGGAATTTCATATGTTTTTAAAAAAAAAATCTTAATTTTGATCTGTTATGCTTAAGTTATGAGCAAAACAAAATGGCATGTTCTCTGGCTTAAAAACTAGGTCAGAAAATGCACTGGAAAGAAGTATAATTTGGACATAGATAACTTTAAAATGGTACAAAGTGGTCAACATAAAATTTGTAGCCACTGGAATAATATATGATTTAAAAAAAATAATTTGGCATTTTGGTTCTGTTTTGAAGAAGTTATGGCCGAAAGAATAAGAGGTAAAATACGGAGAGAAAATGAGTTTGATTTGAAAAGAATGAACATTGATTTCTTTTGAATATTTTGACATTATTTATTTATACTTTTTTCTATGACTTGAAAGCCATTAAAGAGAAGAGGAAGAAGACGAAGAAGCTTGAGAAAAGAAGAAGAAGAAATGTGAATGAAAGTGAAGAAGGAGGTGGGTATTTATAGAAAAATAAAGAAGTGGTAAATTTATCAAAATAACCTCTTACCAAATTACCAAATTAACCTTGCTTCAGTCTAAAACAGACTCTACTTTTTCAATACTTAATATCATCTTTCACGTCCTTACTTTATGTCATAGTCACTTAAAGATTAAGTAAAGAATATCATAATTATGTTGGCTTTGATTTGATGTGATTTGATGTTTACTTTTTCTTACTTTTGTTAATTCTTACTTACTTTTACTAGTGACTTCTAGAAGTTTTCTAATCTTATTTCGTAAATGCAAACATATTTAATGAATTAATTAATACTTACACTATTTGAAGATATTTTTCTATATAAGAAAATAAAGGTGCGACGACGTTGCGACGACTTTTAATCGACAAAACGTCGTTTTTCGACAAAACGTTTTACGGTCATATTTTGACGTTTTAATTAAACTATTTATTTATGTAAACCAAATTTAAAAATTAATTTGTATAATGCAATTTAAAAATATAAACACTCATAAATTAATTAAGATAATTTATTTAACAATTGAAACATACTTTCCTATCAGCATTTTGTCAATTTTGTCGTTATAGGCAAATGTTACTATTTTTGTGTATACTTCTTTTTCCAAATACTATCTAATATTGTTTGAATCATATAACCTTGCATATTTTATATTTAAAATCACTTTAAATATTATATTTTAAAGTGGTCAAATTCTGGGTCGTTACAACTTACCACCCATTTTTTCCCTCAAAATATACCCAAACCTGGTGGTTACTCTATGTGTCTTTTTTACTTCAGATTTGCATTTTGAAATAGTATCATTCAATCTTTAATGCATTTCCTGCATAGAATTTAGAACAGGCCGCTTTCAACATGTTACTGTTTTTTAATACATTCTTTTAATCCTCGAAAATGATATACATTTTGGCCCAAACTTAATATTATCTTTCTTTCAATTTCAAATTTTCACAGTTGGTGACTTTGACATATTAATAGGGATCCCTGAAAAAAGTATCATGTTTATTACCTTCAGTAATTTATTGGAACAACTCCAAAAAAAATCCGATTTCAAGTTGCATATAAACGTTTTCTATATTTGTCATGTAGTAAAAGATTTGTCTATTTGGCAATTATTGTTATGATAAAAGGATTTATTTCTTATGGGCATTAAGGTAGAAACTGCCATGAATATTGGGTATTTATTTTATAACAATATTGAGTATTTATATAACACCTGTAATTAATATTTGTTCCCTTCACTTTCAACCACAAGTTAATAAATGAAATAATGGTTAAAATTAACTCTGTTAATGCAAGGAATTACTGATTTATACAACTCTTTCCGATATACATCTCTTTGATTTTCCAGATTTGCATGTAGTATGCTTGCACAAGGAATGAAACAAATTACAGTTACCTTGGAATCACCAGAAATTTTAGCATTAGAGAAAGAGGATATGGGTAAGCAATTTGTAAGGTATGATATTGTTAACTCTCATGCCTTCTCATGTTGATAATTTTCACAAATCGATGATGGTTGAATTAAATTTTTCATAACAACCTTTTTTCCTACTTTACTGTATGCGCAGATGCTTATTTCTTCCAGTAAGCAAAAGTCATTGTAATTTTATTTATTACATTTTTTCCCAGCAACACTGCCTACCACATCGCTTTGTTCATATGTCCTTATTGTTAATTTATTACTACCGTTGCATATGGAGAAGACATTGAGAGATTGCACGCCTCTTTGACATCTGCATTTGCAGCTTTAGAGGGGAGCAGTATATTGCTCGTAGAGTTATGTTTATTAATGTGTACGAATATATCATCAAAATTTTAGACTTTGTATTTAAATTTTGGCCAATAATGCAATCATCTGTTTTTAGAAGGTAAATAAAACTGGTGACAAACATTGGTTAGACAAGTCTTAGAAAGAGATTAATTTAAAATTTGATCATTTTTTTGTACATGTGTTTGCACCATTACTTAATTAGGCAATAATGTATAGTGTGCTGAATATGGTTTCCATTTTTAAAAATAAATAAACATGCTGCAAAACAGCCTACAGAGATCTACATCAACAACCCATTATTGTTTCACTGTATTACTTTACATAATTTCATGCCATAATTGTCTGCAATCACTAATTTACACGTTCAAAGTTCTTTGCTAGCAATTATTACCTCCACTTCATATTTTCAGAAGCTTATTTATTTATACAATTAAATCTGTAGATAACGCATCATGAATGATTAAAACGTTTAGCAAAATTAATTACCTCAAAATAAGTTAGTGTAAAATAATACATTTCAACTGTTTTACACATTCAACATATATCGTGTTTCCATCATTTTTAAACTTAACGTGCTGTTGTCAACTTCTCAAGTAAGAAATGGCAGAACATTGTGTTTTTTACTAAAATAGCACTTGCCTCCTCCAACTTTCCGACTTCTGAAGCCACGTTAGGATATAAAACCAAAAAATGGTTGGAACAACTAGTGTCTAAAATTTTGTTCCCTATACAGACTACTGCAAGTAGTACCTGAAAATTTTCCGCGTGTCACTAATAGAAGCACATGCAAATTTTTGAAATTTTTATGTGGTACTTTATCATATATACAATTGCCTGATGTCAAAATCTATAGTACATACAAACCTGTGGTATAAATGCGTAAAACATGTTTTCTACTAAACAACGTATAACATGTTTTATAATAGATAATAATTATAAGTATGAAGAGAATATGTCCATAAGATAAATCGCAACAGGCCACGCTCAGTCACGTGATCATAAAACTAGAACAACTTTTTTAAAAATTCGTTTTATATGTGCTATAATAATTGGTCTGCCTATTTTTCGTTACCGCGCTAACCTATAATAATTGTTTAACCTGTTTTTCGTTACTGCACTAACCGTTTCATTTCTTTATCTATACTCAATATAACGTTATACAGCCACTTTACCGTTGTATGGGTGACATCCACCATCACATCTACTTTATTTCCGTCCACCCTTCCATTCATATTCAGGTAAATACTATTTCTTCTTTCCTGCTTGTACACTTATTTTTTTACGCCATGCTACCAAACAAATTGAAAAATTGCTAACTATCACTGCTATGTTTTCTTTATGAAGATACAATGGACAATAATTTTCAATTGCTTTCCAACTTAGTCTATGGCACCAACTGGAACACAATCAAAGTTCGAGTGGGAAGATTTTGGATTTTGGTTAGCCAAAGGCAAATGAACCTTACTCTCTAAACTTGAAACTTCTAGACAGAGAGGTAAAATCTCCATCTACATTTATTAACACCAACCTATTTGTTCATTTATGTGTTTATATGGACTGTCTTCTATAGGGGAATGAGAAAATGGCAGTTGTACGTAAGCACAATTTACATCGATTTGAAAATATGTTCGAGGAGCAGTCTGTATATGAGATTATCGGGTCCAACGTACAAGACTCGGATACAAATTTTCAGACTATTGACGAGCCATTAACTATTGTCATTAGGATGGACACTCAAGTAAGGAAGGTACATGAAGATACAAACAACATTTCTCGCTACAAATTTGGATTTGTGGATAATGACATGCTTCCCTCTCGAATTAACAAGAAGGGCCAGCTTACAGGTTCGTCTATGATATTTTTGGTTTCAAACTATCTTAACTCACCATTTGTCAATTAGAATGGTACCTAACCATTGTTTTAACCGCATTAGACGTAGGAGGCATTCTCTGTGATATTACCCCTATTCTTCAGATTACTAGACAAGATGGAACTCAATCAGTCAAAAGACAACTTCACCTTGAATTAACAAGGTTTTATACAGCCATCTATCTGCATTACAGTTTATCCAACATCCAACATCGTTTTTTCAAATTATGCCAATCTTACTTATAAATAATTTATGTTCCTTTATATGCTCAGTGGGAAATCATCAATTGTATCACTTTGGTTTGAAAAAAAAATTTGGTCGATGAGTCATTTTTTCAAACATACTCCCATGCAATACCAATAGTTAGTAAGTACTTGCTTATTTAACCATTGATATAGTAATTATTTGTTCGCTACTACTAGTACTGCGATTATTACATACCTACTACCTTTAACTGTAGGATCAATAGTTTGTGACTCCACTAAAGTAACCAAGATATACACTAATATAAAAGTATCCTCTGTCTATGAATATTTTGAGAGGTATTTGTTTAAACCTCAATTATACTCTTACTGCACTTATTGTATTAGCTTTGTTTATAATTTTTTGTCTGGTTTTAATTTCGTCCCTTAGTACACGGTATGCCATCAACAAAAAACTTCTTCTTCTTAACAAGACTCCTTCTACTAACGAGAACGCTGATTTAGAAACTATTCCCTTCACTATTGCACATCTTCAAGAAGAGGTTAGAGCTGCAAATTGTCGGGTATGTTCTTTTCCTTCGTCCAAACCGAACATTACGTTCATGACTACAATCACATTTGGCTGTTTACATGATGCAGTTTAAATGACTATAACACTATACCTGCTTCCTACATATTATTCCCTCCCTTGCTTTTTTAAACCATTATGAACTATTTTTTAAACACCTTTCTGTTCTGTTGTATGTTGACGATTGGTGAATTTAAATTCTTTCTTTTGTTTTTCCCTTTACTTTCATTCTAACTAACTTTTCTATTAGATTTCAATATTCGATCCTTTTGCCTATTTGTTAATGTACTGTCATATATGTTTAGGGAAAAAAATACGTTGTTCATGCTACGATCACTAAATTGAGGACCTCTTCACCTTGGTTTTACATGTCATGCATGATGTGTAAATGATACGCATATTTTGAAGGAACACAATACTTATGTTCCAGATGCCACCAACCGGCGAAAGAACCTCTTAATTGGTTTGGTGTCACATAATACCGGTGAAAGAACCTCTTAATTGGTTTGGTGTCACATAATACCGGTGAAAGAACCTCTTAATTAGTTGAAAGAACCTCACATAATACACCACTATTAAAACCTCCACGTATCCGTGTGCGAAGCACGGGCTTCAATCGAGTTAAGTTTGAAAAACAAGAGATGGATCCTAATTTTCAATTAGTTTGGTGCAATAGACTTCAATTTTTTTCACATTAGTCCATGAATTTCCACATCAAATTTATTTTTGATAAAAATTGCTTCAATTATTTTATATGGAACAAATTAAAAATAGAACTAATTATTTTATATGGAACAAATTAAAAATAGAACTATGGTATTCAATGAATAATACTTAAAATATTTTTTTTTGCTTTAATCGGACTTATTTTTAATTTTTAATTTTTTTTTAAGCATGGAACACAACGTCAATGGAAAGAAACCAATAATTCATTTTTTTGGTATTATTACTAATTTGCGCTTTTACAAACTACAGTATTTATTACAATGTCAAAAATAAAAGTAAAACGAAACTGCTTCTTTCAAAACTTTCATATCTCCTAAGAACTTAACCATAGAAACACCGCAAAACTTAAAACAATATTTAATGCCACATTCTCTTGTTCTTATGTAAAAGAATGCACACATCAAACCCTTGCAATCCGCATGCTCCGTACTTACACAATCTGCACCGTTAATATTATTCTAATCCAACGTTCGCTATTACCAATCCGCACCTTCATATAAAAATATCTAAACCGTGCATTAATAATCCAACGGTCCTTCAAAATTCACGCCTTCACCGCCAAATTCTCCCTCGCCTTTCCAAATCCTATATATTCCTCTCGTTATCCTATACCATTTCATTATTCCTTCTCAATTTTCCCAATTCACAAACCCTAATTTAGTACATCTCCAATGGCCCGTACAAAGCAGACCGCTCGCAAATCAACCGGAGGCAAAGCTCCAAGAAAGCAACTTGCGACCAAAGCTGCTCGCAAATCTGCTCCGGCCACCGGCGGTGTCAAGAAGCCTCACCGATTCAGGCCAGGAACCGTCGCACTACGTGAAATCCGTAAGTACCAGAAAAGCACTGAACTTCTGATTAGGAAGCTACCTTTTCAGAGGTTGGTACGTGAAATCGCACAGGATTTCAAGACCGATCTAAGGTTTCAGAGCTCTGCTGTTTCTGCTCTTCAGGAGGCGGCAGAGGCTTATCTTGTTGGATTGTTCGAGGACACTAACTTGTGTGCGATTCATGCTAAAAGGGTTACCATCATGCCCAAGGATATTCAGCTTGCTAGGAGGATCAGAGGTGAGAGGGCATGATTTGGTTCTGTTACAGATCTAGCGATTCTGAACAGTTTGATTCTTATTGCTTTAGATGCGTATTGTTAATTATGTTTCAATTTTAAGTTTGGACCTCAGTTATTTCGTGTAAAAAGGGATGGTAGTGATGGGACCTTCTGCTTGTGATGAGTATAATTAATGTTATGTTCTTTTGGTATAAATATTAAGTGTCTTTTGCCTGTTTGATCTAAACATGCTCTGTTGAAATCCACTAATATGAAAATGATACAGACTTTACATGTCATAATCTGTTTCGTTATAACGTGAGCTGTTATTGTCCAAAACAAGCGTACCAATCAAGGAACATTTTTTATTTGAAATGGTGTTATTCTCACTGTAGCTTGGCATGTTGTATCTTTATTTTCTTCACAAAATTTACTATGATCTTGCGTCGAATGATATATCAACATCTGATAAGTTTGGCATTGTAAACTTTTTATCAACTCGTGTTTGCGTTAGATTGGTACTGCAGTTGATAATAACACCATTTATCAGATAAAAAATACTTTTAATTGACGTATATCGTCTCAAATTATCACAACTTTATTCAGAATTGTAAGACGTTGGGATTATTTTTTGATTCATCAAAGGGATATAGTTGGTCATACATGGGTCGAGTTTAAAATCCATACCCATTTAAATGATCCGTTATTTAGCAAACGTGTGCTGTTGTTATTCAATTCTTTTTCTTTGGATCGCCATTATGATTTTATTAAAAACTAATATTTGGCATCTATTTCATACTATCATTTTACTTTTTCACTGCCGTCCCTCTCATTTCTTCTCAACGGGTTTTACGTGACACTCAAGCATTCCCAATTCTAAATGCTAAAAAATAAATTCTCTTTTTGTTTAATAAATAATGTAAAATGAAGATTTAGTGGATAATCCCAGTTATAAACATCACAAAGAGGTTAGTTTATTTTTCATGTTTTTATGGTTTTTTGATTCTTCAACAAATCAATCAACTGCGATTTTTAATCTAGGTATTTTTTTTAGAAAAAATGTTGTTTCTGTTCGTTCGTCTTTTGCAATGTCCAATGGTCATTTTTGTTCGTTTGTCATTTGCAACGTTCAACACTTGTTTCTGTTCTTCCATCAGTTGCAACGCCTAACAGCTGTTTTTGTTTTGAGTCAACAGTCGCATCCCGTTCATCTCCAGCAGTCGCATTATTTGAAATAGTCGTTTCTGTTTATCATTGTTTGCGTCTGTTTGAAAAAAGAACCACCATTCAAAACAGGCTTTTTTTTGGCAAAAAGATAGTAACACTTTAGGCCCAAATCGAACCTGAACTCGATCGGACGAGAGAGCGGCGCATGCACACTTGTTTCAACCATGGCCATATCTGTCTTCCTCTCACACAAATTCATCCGACCCCAAGGGCCAATATACGTTGCTGAGAAGGAGTATATAAGCATAAAAACTTCTTTATTTTTGGCGGCGTAGGACTATATCTTCATTCATCTATGCAAGGATCTCTAACAGTTCCCTAAATAACCGACGACATATGTCTCCCTCATATATCGAGGATAAGTATATATTTCAATTTGAACTTTTTCTAGTTAAAAATTATCGGATATATTTGACTAATCGATGAATTATTTCATCTTGAACCGTCAGCCGTTAGTGTATAACTAAACAGTAAACTTTACAAATTATTGTTTACCTGCACGTCCACAACTAATAAACTTTTGCCAAACATCCTCACATTTCGAGCAATTAATAAACTTTTGTCAAGCTCCCCACATTTTAAGGTATTGGAAACTTGGTAGGTGTTCTTTCCATAGCTCATATGGAATTGTTCTTGTTTTGCTATGTAGAACCCTATTTAGTATGCGATTATACATATTTAGAGTTTCCCACCACGAATTCGTTAGTAGGCCAGAAGTTAATAACATAGTGCACCATGTCTTTTAACGTTTTATTCTTTCTCTCGACAATACCATGTCTTTTAACGTTCTATTCTTTGATGAATTATTTCATTTTCGACACAGAATTGTTCAAATGGCGAACCATGTTCTCTACCTCGATCTGATCCCAATATCTTGTTCTTTTTGTTAAGTTGATTTTCTACTTTAACTTTTTATTTTGTAAACGATATAATTGCTTCATTTTTACTATTTAAAAGATATAGAAAACAATATCGTGTATAATCATCAACAAATGTGATAAAGTATTTTTTTCCACATCTTGTAGGTAATGACTTGAAATGACATAAAGCAGTATGAACCATTCCCAATTGTTCAGTACTCATATCAATAACATGAAATTGTTTGTTGACCATTTTTGCTTCTACACATATCTCACATTTGTATTTTTTATCCACTTCAAATTTTGGAATTAGTCAAAGGTTTGCAAGTTTTTTCATTTTTTGAAAATTTATGCGTCTTGATGTATCATGCCATAATAAATTTTCATGCACAACTAAATAAAAAGTTTCAATATTATTCATTGCGTAACCAGAACAATAGTATTTTTGTCGATTACAACCACATTTTCCTTAAACATCCATCACATAAATATCCCCTTTCTATATAAATTCCAACCTTGGAAAGAACCATCTTGTTTGACTCGAAGATCATTCATAATCCCTTCTTTGACAGTACAGATCTAGATATTAGGTTCTTGCGGATGTCTGAAACATGAAGCACGTCATTCATTGTAACAGTTTTTCCAAAGGTGAACTTTAGGATGATAATGCCACTGCCCCCAATCATGGATACTACAAAATTACACATGTAGATTTTTCTCCCTGATCGAGTTTGTTGTAAGTGGAAAACATGTATTTATCAGAACATATGTAACGACCAGCAAACCAAACGATTCGAGCTGACAAAGAACCACACATGCCCAGCCCAAACTGAATGGAAAACCGGATAGTCATGAGAAAGAGAGAAGATAAAAAGTTAAAAAAAATTACAGAATCTCACAATCGCAGCGGAACGACATATAATATAATATCAATGATCTTTACAAAACAGAAACTGTAATATACATATATCCATCAGAGTACAACAATCAATCACTAATCATTAACCCAAACAGTTATAATAACAGGTCCTTACAATTATCGATAATTTAACAACAATGCAGCGGAAAAATAAACATATACAAAAATATCACCCGAAGACCTCCAACTCGTCGATTGAAGCTCCAAAGCATCCAAATCTATATATGTAAAT
Source organism: Allium cepa (assembly GCA_030765085.1). Taxonomy (NCBI): domain Eukaryota; kingdom Viridiplantae; phylum Streptophyta; class Magnoliopsida; order Asparagales; family Amaryllidaceae; genus Allium; species Allium cepa. The sequence goes on from CM060931.1 coordinate 574,341,859, forward strand.
ATGCTTGGTCTGTCCCGAGCATTAAAAGGGAAGAACACCTGATCGGTCTGGTAAACTAGCGTGAGAAAACACATCTCAACTAAAATTTAAAGTTATAAAAATTTTTCTTCATCAAAACAAAAGTATCTCGTAATACCATTTCCACACATAAACATGGACTGGTTTTTACCTTACGATAAGCAAAACATTTCATGTCAAATTTTATTATATTATACTAATGTGTAATATACAAATAATATTAATTATAGCCAAAATTGTTACATTGATTAAGGTCCAGCATAATAGCCACAAAATGGGTTCTACAAACAAAATGGCAGGCACGTAGCGGAGAATAGATTTCCATACAAATGACCAGGTGAAGAGACTACCTTCTGACAGTACATCTCTAGAGGAATGTACTGAGGCTACATAACATCTACACCCCTACTAACACAAACCAGCCTACCTCTCTCTCAAGATAGTACCGAGCATGTTATCACACCGGTCGTTACCGACCTATCCGAGGGCCCTCATCGCATACACCACAATAATTTAAAAACCGAACGACATAGCGGGAATAAATATATCTAGAAGGGGATAATCATACCCTAATGGTTGCAAACCACATAGCCTTACTGCATCTACCATGTTTGTCCATTTCCGGGTGTGAGGCTTGAGGTAACGATTACCTTTCACGTAGCACATCATCTTTCCACTTTGAATGCCATATTGCCATTCCACAAATCACACAACTGATTTTTATAAACGTATAATTTCCGAGCTCCTACGTTTTAGGAAAGAGTGTTAAGCTAAGAGAAGTTGCCTTCTCCACCACCAAACAGATGATAAGTTCATAGATAACAATCAATGTAATTAGAAATGCAACGTCAGACATTCATCCATACAAGTTGTCCAAGAACAGGACAAACCGAAGATCCTCTCCAACCACATCCTATTGGGAGTCACCGCTACGATCAGTAGCGATTAGTCCTTGCATTAGATATTTTATATTGAAGAGAGCACTGCTACTATATGTATATTGAGAGTTTATCCCCAAACGATCAACAAGCAGTCCTTCATTACAAAATCCTAAATATCAGTTTCTTCCAATATCTGCACATTCGAACGCATATACATTGGTTCGAAGAGGTTTTCGGATAAATCTGATCCCGGTCTCTCCAGATCAGCGATGATAAACATACCAAATTTGATAGGCGGTTATTTAACTATCAAAGCAACAATAAATCTAACACATAAGCAATCACTAGGCCCATTTAAATAAATATATTATTACTCAAACCAATTGTCAAATATTTACTTCATATTATCTTTAAAAAAAGATATATTCACAAAACCATTTCAAAATATCAATAATGGAAAACATTTCCACATCCTTACATCGTCAGTACAAGTATATTCAAAAACCATTTCATTTTCAACACTTAGAAAATATCTTCATATACTTAAAACATAAATAAGTGTGTATGTATACAAATCTTAAGGAAGGTATTACTAAAAATACACTTTATTTGGGTCAGAACAAATGTTGCATAAAACATCGTTACTGTACCCCAAAACATTAGTACAAGGATTCAATTAATTAATTGTATACATACACACACACACACACACACACACACACAATCCCATATACTACACAAAACATTTCCTTTCAGAAATTATTTACTATAATAACAATGTTATAGTCCATGCCTTCCATACTTTCCGGAAACGTCTATTACAACAATAGATTTTTAAATCTATGTTTTCGATACTTATCACAATTTAAATTGCTTTTAAAACCCATTTAAACTCCATTTTAAAATATCGCTTCCGTAACGTTCCTCTAAAAGATTATTCACTTTAAAACGTGAATATGTTGCTTTTATAAAAGTCCATATTTTTACTTATCAAAATATATCAATTTCGCATTTATAAAACAAAGTTTATAAAACACATTTCCATTTTATAAAACTTCTACTTATAAAATTCCTTTACTTATAAAAAATCCATTCATAAATCCTTTTTCTTTGACAATATAATTTATCCAGAGAATCCATTTACAAAGTTTATTTACCAAACAAACTTCAAATCCATTTACAAAACATTGACAAATTCCGATTATAAATTTGTTTCTTTATTTATAAAATATCACTTCTATAAATCTTTTTTACAAACTTATTCAAAATCTCTATTTAAAAACACTTTACAAAATAGTAAATCGAAAATACCAAATAAAATCGTACTTTTATTTGTTTAAAATAAATTCCTTTCTTTTAATAATTCAAAAATTATTAAACATATTTATAATTTCAAAATCACTTCGAAATCTTTTTCAAATCAAATTCATCATTTTTAGTATTCCAAAACACCAAAAATTGGCCCAGTATTACTAAAGCACTAAATAAGTCAAATCATATCAAAATCAATAATACGGCATCCAACACATCATATATCAACATATATATGAAAAGTAAATCAATAGTTGTGAGGAATCTGTTGGATCCCTCCAACCCGTCCTTTTGCATCGCATACAGTAAAAATCATAAAAATATAAATTAATCACTTCGAAGCGGGATCCGTATACAAATGATCATCCGCTCTTAAACGGGAACGTAATAGGGTCTCATCTGCTTCAATAAGTGGGAATATATCCAAACCAACTAATAAATATAGTTTACCGTCCAAACAAGCAACAAACATCATAAATAAAATTATTCCCGATTATATAAAAATATAAGCAGGCCAGAGAGGCGAGTTAACTCACAAAAATTCCAGAAATTGCCTGAGCGCTTCGGTTTGAATTAAATGAACGGTCGTTCAATTTAACCCAAAATTTCTGCTAGCTCCGAATTCGTTCAATCTAACTCCATAATGTAGTACTCGCTGATGCGAATGCAACGAAACTTGTCACGCTTGAAAAAACCTCGAACGAGAAAGTTACGAATTATTTAACGTTTGATATCATTAAATTAAAATTATAATTAACATAGATAAATTAATTTGAACTTAAACCTATCTCTCATCTACCTTGTTCACGAATCACCCAGGCCGCGCATTGGACTTTTCATTTTTTTCTTCGAATCGCTACGCTCAACCAATGCCGATGCCACCGACCCGCACCGCGCGCCGCTCCACCCTACCCTCGGTAGCAGCCACCTTCACACATGCACGATCGTGCAATCGACCCCACATTCTACTCGACCTTCTCAACGAACGCGGGCCCTCTGCCGATGCCGTGGCTCATTGATCGATGATCCAATTGTTGATTTGCTTCGTATCGTTGCTCTCTACGTTTGGATAGTTGAAGTCGAAGGCTAATGCGGCTCCTAGAGGCTCCGATTGTTGTTAGCCGTTGGATGGTTTAATTTTTAATGGTGGTTGAAATTTAGAAGCTAGGGTTTAGTTGAAAATGAAGATAGTTGATGGCCTTCTATAGAAATTTTTCCAAAGCACTATTCATCCTTTAAAATTTCGAAATTCCAAACGAGGCATGACGCTTGGCATTCTATATATTATACTCCTATTTCGAACAGAAAGAAATATATATCGGAAGATAGCTTTTCAAAATAAAATTATTTTAATTTAAATTTCTTTAATTAAACTCTACGTGTTTCGAACTCGCACGACCAAACGATATGTCCAATCACCACGCAATTTCGATGACATATAATAATTCACTGTTACAGATCCAATGAAATTGGTTTCGTCGAAATCCGAGACAGTACTTATAACAACCCAAAATTTTGAGAAGTTGAGTTTAATTTTTTTGATGTGTAATCAATTGATAATTGACTTAAGTAATTAGAAATATGGTGAAGTAATTCCTAAAAATATGTTTTATGACGTTAGAAAGAAGTAAGTGGATGGTTAAATAAATCAATGAAGTATAATTTTTAAAAGTGGTAAAGTGAAGAAAATATAATTAGTAAAGTGATTAAGTAAGAAAGGAAATGAACTGAAATAAAATGGGTTAGAAATTTTGAGAAGCTGAAGCCCAAATTCACTTCATGAAAACCTAAATCTAGTTGATTCTAAGTCTAGAAAGTTCATTTTGCTTCATGAACACAATTCACGTTTATTCTCCTTCTCATCTTTTTATTTTCTTCTTACAACATGAAAAGGCAAACCAAACATACTCTATTCTAAAAACAAAATAATATCAACCAAATCATGAAACTTTAAATATAGATTCTAAACACCTACATTCACTAGAAGAAGTTGTCAATATCTAATTTTGACCAAGTTTGGATGGTGAAAAAATTGATAGATTGAGAAATATATCTTGGTATATAAACAATGGAAAAGATGCTTGTTCAAAGAGTGATTTTGGGTATCAAATCAAATTATTTTGGCTTTAAATTTTTCAAGTGAGTTCCATATACTCTTTTTTCAGTTTATTATAAATATCTTATGATTATATGGTTGAAGACATGATTGGCAGTGATATTTGTTGATGTGGTTGAGTTTTGATAAATTTTGTGTTTTAGAATCCTCTTCACTATAAAATTCATATTAAACTTAAAAATCCAAAATTTTGATATGTTGTTCCTGACATTATCCAGCACATCTTTTCAAAATTTCTTGAATTTTCATGGAGATTTGATATGTTAAATGTTGTGATTTCTTCAAACTTTTCCTGTTAGATCTGGGTATCACACGCCAGTTGATTAGAAATTCATAATTAATTGTAGAAAATTACAAAAATTCTAAAATTTGGATATGTTATTCCCAACTCATTTTTTAATAACCGATAAAAATTCTATTAAAACATTATTTATTTTGACCCTCCAAATAGTCAATTTACAGAGGTTGTTTCCTTGGTATGAATTTTTTTACAAATGTTCAATTATTAAAAAAAAAATTTAAGAAGATTATTTCTATTCTTTACCCGTGTAAAGTTTAATTAATCTTTGAATTATGACAATTGGATTATTTTGTGACTTCTTGTGTAATGGTGAATATTATAAAGTTTTATGGTGGTCTACGAACTCACAGCTAGAATAGCCTGCTCGAGGTTTGTTTTTATCGACAATTCTCAGGTGAGACCGAGGATTTATTGCAGGTTTAGCTGATATGCTTTTGGGTACGAGGTGATGGACGGACAGAGTCAATGCCTTTATGGATTCTTTTGTATTAGAAATTGATATTGTTATATTAGCTTGAAATGTATAAAATGAATCCAAATATTGTATGAAGTATCAAAATGTGTAATATACATTATTTGCATCCATTAGAGTACGATGTGATCGATTTATATGCGATGATGTTACTTTTGCACCATTCAATCCTGGAAAAAGCCACATCGCCTCATTCTTCGTGTTACTCGATAGTGTTGCACAATAATACTCTTGGGTAATATGGATACATCGGGGTGTTACATCTACCCAAGAGTAATGTGTAATATGGGTATAGAGGCGGGGTGTTACAGTGCCCCAAAAAGCTATTTTACACGTTAATTAAATAAAGTAATTTCCAAAATCATTTTAATCACTTTTAAATCAAATTTAAAAGTTTACTATCTCCATTCTAAGTTAAATAGATCAACTTTCGAAATCATTTTTGTTCACATTAAATTCAAGATTCAATTATTTAAACAATTTCAAATATTAAATTTAACTATTTAATTATCCAATAAATAGCTATATTTGAAATATAAGTTATTTAACCTATAAAATTAACTTTTCAATATTTAAAATCAATAAAATATTCCAATTCGAATGACTGAAATTCTGGGTCGTTACAACATACGCGTTGGGTAGCACCTTGTCAAGCCACCACCGTGTAGGATTCTGGACCAAATTACATTCTGACACAACTCCTGAAAAGGTGGACTTATCCACTTCCATGTTGTCTACCTTATTTGCCTCTAAATTGTTCACCTTCTTCTGTCTGCAATATTTAGCGGCGTCTCGTCTTGCCACAAACCCAGTACAGTTACCATTAAACTTCTTTGACTGCTTATTTTTGTCGGATTTCTTTTCTGGTGCTTTCCTATTTTGTGAGAAATTGTTCTTTTTGCTGAATTGTCCTTTCTTCTTTGACTCTTTTGTAAAAAATGTCTTCTCGCTTTTTTGTTGTGTAATTCCACTATTATCTACCTCTATCTTCAGTCCAACGATGATGTCTTGTAAAGAAATCTCTTTCTTTTTATGCTTCAGATAGTTGCAGTAGTTTGTCCATGATGGACACAGCTTTTCTGTTATTGCTTCCACCAAGAAAGATTCTCCGACTTTATGGCCTTTTGATTCAATTTCATGAATGATAATTTGTGGTTCATGTAGTTGAACAATCATAGATTTAAAGTCTATCAACTTGTAGTCCATGAATTTGTCTACGACGAGTTTCGTCTGACCGACATTCCGTGTCTTATATTTTATGGCAAGTGCATTCTATAGAGCCTTTGCTGTCTGATGAGGCTGATACACTGTGTACAACATCTTGTCCATACGGTTTAGAATGTAATACCTACATAGGAAATCTGAATGTTTTCATGCATCAACAACTAGAAACACATCTTTGTGTGTTTCTCTAGTTTCGTTTAATTTGGGCACAGGTTCCTTCTCTTCCAGATATCTTTGTAGACCCGGCTTAGTCAGATAGAGCATCATATGATTTTGCCAAGTCTGGAAATCATCACCACCTCCCTTGAATGAATCAGGTCTGTTGTGGTTATCAGTTTTTGATCATAACTCAATTGCTATCATTTCTATTTTTGTACAAACTGTAAAGTTTTAAGATGTAGATAGTCGTATTACCAAAACAATAAGTAACAGCAAAAGCACAGTGTAATTACTGTGTGAAAAACATGCATACAGATGCACAAAAATAATATACTGATATAAAACAGTAAGGAATTCCGAGGCTTAGCTTAGCAATCTCCTTATAACTTTATTTGCAAAGTTTTTCAAGATACAACAAAATAATATACATGAGATTGTGACGAGTATGTCTACTTCGTGATTTCATAATGCTTTGATTTGAGAACATAATGAAGACGAAGAAAAAGGAATGAGGAATGTGATCAGTATTCCTCTCCTTTATGACCTCCAATGGTTGTGTCTGTTCGTATAAATCAAATAATCATCTGCAACATCCAACAGTCGTTTCTGTTCATTTGTTCATCATTATTTGCGTATGTTTGAAAAAAGTATATTCAAAACGGGATTCTTTTAGCAAAAAGATAGTAATACATTAGACCTAAACCCGAACCCGGCCTAACAGCCGACGTGCGTGTGTGTGTTTAGAGCATGGTCATATAGGTCCTCCCCCTCGCATAAAATTACCTGTCTCCTATGTCAAGCCACCACTGGGCATAGGTTCCTCCTCTTCGAGATATCTTTGTAGATCCAACATAGTTAGATAGAGTAACACCTGATTTTTCCAGGTCTGGAAACCATCACTATTTCCTTTAAATGGATCAGGTCTGTTGTGGGTATCAGTTTTTTCTGATAACTCAATTGCTGCCATTCTATTTTAGTAAAAATTATAAAGTTTGAAAATGTAGATGGTCATATTACCAAAATGATAAGAGTCATCCGCGACGTCCAACAGTCGTTTCTATTCGTTTGTTCATAATTATTTGCGTTTGTTGAACAAATATACTCAAAACCGGATTTGTTTTTTTTACAAAAAGATAGCGACACATTAGACCCAAATCCGAACCAGGCCTAACAGCTGACGTACGCGTGTGTGTTTAGAGCATAGCCATATAGGTTCTCCCCCTCGCACAAAATAACATGACCCTTGTGTCAAGCCACTACCGTGTAGGATTTTGAACAAAATTACATTCTAACACAACTACAGAAAAGTTGGACTCATCCACTTCCATATCGTCCACCGTATTTTCCTTTGATTTGTTCTCCTTCTTATGATTGCAATATTTTGCGGTATGTTCCGTCGTGTCACAAACCCAATAGTTGCCATCGAACTTCTTTTATTGCTTATTTTCGTTGAGTTTTTTTCTGGTGCTTTTCTCTTTTGTAAAAAGTTGTTCCTTTTTTTTACTGAAGTGTCCTTTCTTCTTTGACCCTTCTATAACCAATGTCTTCTGGCTTTTTTATTGTGTAATCCCACGGTTATCTACCTCTATTTTCAGTCTAGCGTTGATGTCTTGTAAAGAAATTTCTTTTTTTATGCTTCAGATAGTTGTGGTAGTCTATTCATTATGGAGGCATCTTTCCTGTTATTGCTTCCACCAAGAAAGATTATCCAACTTTACGACCTTCTGATTCAAGTTCATGAATGATAATTTGTAGTTCATGCAGTTGAACAATCGTAGATTTAGAGTCTATCATCTTGTAGTTCCTAAATTTGTCTACGGTGGGTTTCTTCAGACTGACATTTCACGTCTTATATTTTGCGGGAAGTGCATTCCAAAGAGCATTTGCTAGCTGATGAGGCTGATATTGGAATATAATTTCTGCATAGGAAATCTGAATGTTTTCATGCATCAACAACTATAAAGACATCTTTGTGTGTTTCTGTAGTTTCGCTTAATTTGGGTACAGGTTCCTCCTCTTCGAGATATCTTTGCAGATCCAACATAGTTAGATAGAGCAGAACCTGATTTCGCCAAGTTAGGAAATCATCACTATCTTTTTTAAATGGATCAGGTCTGTTGTGGCTATCAGTTTTTTCTGATAACTCAATTAATGTCATTCTATTTTAGTAAAAACTATATAGTTTGAAGATGTAGATGGTCGTATTACCAAAACTAAAGTAACAACAAAAACACAGTGTAAGAACCATACAAAAAACGTGCATACGGATGCACAAAAATAAGATACTGATATAAAATAGTAAGAAATTATGAGGCTTGCCTTAGCAAACTCTTTAAAACTTATTTGCAAAGTTTTCCAAGATATAACAAAATAACCCACACGAGCTTGCAACGAATATGTCTACTTTGTGATTTGATAATGTTTTTATTCGAGAATAGAATGAAGATGAAGAAGAAGACGAAGACGAAGAAAAAGGAATAAGGAATGTGATCAGTATTCATCTCCTTTATAACCTCCAATGGCTGCGTATGTTCTTTTGAATAAAAGAGTCATTTGCAACTCCCAACAATCGTTTCTATTCGTTTGTTCATCATCGTTTGCGTCTGTTTGAAAAAGACTACTATTCAAAACAGGGTTTGTTTTTTTCCTAGGAAAAAGATAGTAATATATTGGACCCAAACCCAATCTAGCAGCCAACACGCGTTGTAACGACCCGTAATTTCGCTACTTCGAAAATGAAAGATTTCGTTTGTTTTAAATTTAAAAAAGTTTAGAACTTAAATAAATAAGTTAAATATAATAGATAATAATAGAGAAATTATTTATTCTTATAGTTGATAATTTAAAATGTATAAATTTGGATTTTAGAACAAATCGACAAAAGTTAAGTTTTGTTAAAAATAAATAAATACTTAAATAAATAGGTTTAAATATTTGTTTAAAAAGATAAATATTATTGAAAACATCTAATAAAGATAATAAAATTATATTAAAATATTTATAAGTATGTTAATAATCATTTCACAAAAATAATCAAATTTTGTCGCATTTTGTCAGTTTTACAAACACCATAAAATTAGAGATTTTGATATTATTTAAATATGATTTTAAAGTATAAAGAGACAATTTTTAATTTATTTAAAGAAATAAAAATTTCATTTTTAAATTTGGTTTACATAAATAAATAGTTTAACTAAAACGTCAAAATGTAACCGTAAAACATTTTGTCGAAAAACGACGTTTTGTCGATTAAAAGTTGTTACAACGTCGTCGCACATTTATTTTCTTATATAGGAATATATATTCAAATGGTATAAGTATTATTTAATTCACCAATCTACTTTTACTAAACAAGGTTAGAAACTTCTAGCAAACAAGTAACAAAAAGTAAGCATAAAAGGACAAAAATGTCATTTCAAAGCAAGAAGTAAAACATCAAATCAAAGAAACATAATTATTACTTACTTTACTTAATATCTAAGTGAAAATGATGTATAGTAATGATTTGAAATGTGATGTTAAGTGTTGAAAGAAATAATATTACTTTATATGTAAGTAAGAGTATTTTGGTCTTTTTACGTCGAATATTTGGATTTAATGGGACAATTAAATCGATTTATTTAATAGTGAAATTCCACAAATAATTAAATATTAGGTTAAATATGATTGAAAATGATTTGGAAAATTTTATTTTTATCATATTAAAGTTATAGAGATATTTTAGAACTTGTAAAATTGAATTTGGAATTAATTTGTGAAAATCGAAGATTTTAATATTTAATTATCGACTGAAAAATAGCCAATTTTTGAACAGTCTCAAAATTGAATGAAACCAGTTCCATTGGATCCGTAATATTGAATTATTACCGGATTTCAAATTTCGTAGTGTTTGGAGTTGTTGTGTGACTGTACGATAAGAAAACGCGTTGAAATTAAATCGAGTTCAATTTAAATTTAAATATAAATCTATACCCTCAAATCATCAGCCACCCTAATATACCACTGCCACCCTGCTATGTACGAAGTCGACCCCTCTTTTATTTTAAAATTGCAAAGATCAAATCGTGTCTCCTCAGCACGCAACCATCTTCGTTTAAAGTTATAACCGAGCTTCCTTCAGTTAATAATAATAATAATAAAAAAAAAAAAAAAAACGAAAGAAATTCAAAACCATGGCCGTAGCCTCCAGTCTCACTCCCCTCCAACCCAAAATTCGTTCCACAAAAAGGGGTATAATGAATAACAGAGCCGAGTTTTTCCCCTATCCTCTTCAAAAAAATCCAGTTCGATTGAAAATAAATTTCATGGCCGAACAACATCGTTCTTCATCCTCCTTTCAAAATCCATTCGAATCGAAATTTCAAACCGAAGCAAATCCTTCGTCCCCAGTTCGAAGTCGGGTTGAGCAGTGGGCCGCTTTTGGTTTTGGGTGGCGTTAGCTTGCGTTCTGGCGACAGAGGAGTGGAGCTCGAGTCTGGAAGCTGTGCGATTTCTATTGGATGGTGTGGGCCGCGATTCGAAGAAGCAGGCGCTCGCGAGCATCTGGAAGGGCGACGCGATCTGGCCGTCGCGATTCCTGGAGGCGCGTGCTGGTGATGTCAATGTGGGGAAATGGGGCTTAGCCGTGGGATTCAATTATCGGCGGAGTCACATGCGAAGGATCTGGGTTTATCTTCGTTGTGAGGTATTGTTTTAAATTTAAAAAAAAAAAAAAAAAAAAATAAAAAAAAATATTATTTGCAGTAAAATATTGAATCTATAATTAAGTTATTTTAATGACACATATATGTTGATTATATACGTACAGATTTGGAAAAAATTTATATATAAAGTTATTATTATTATTATTAAAATTTTATTTTTACTGTAAGCTGTAGAATAAATTCTGTTTTGAATAGAAAATAATATATATATTCACATGTCAATATATTGGACAGACAGAAAAATACAGGAAGAAAATATATGACAGGATAGTTTGGAAACATTTCTATTTTTAAAAGTTAACAGGAAGAAAAAGAAAATAAAAATAAAACAAGTGTACAAATAAATTGTAATCTACTAAATTTATTTTGAAATAATAAATTATGGTGGAAAATTAATTTAATTTATTCATTTGATTTTAGTTACCAAAGGAATTAGTTTTGAAATTTATTAAAAGGGATTTCAAATATTGGAGGAATTTATATAAGTAAAATGTTTGAAATATATATGTAAATGAGATTTTTGTTAAGGAAATAGGAAAGTTAGTTGGAAATTTAAAATGATAGTTAAATAAATTAATTTACAGAAAATTGTTTTAAAATAAAATCATTGGTAATTAAATTCAAAAATGAGAATTTAATTGTTCAATTAGTTCGAATATTAATGGATTGTATAATGTTTATATAAGGTCTATAAATCAAGAAAACAAGCTGGAATGGAAAATGGATTGCTAATAAAAGCCAAGGTGAGAACTCCTCACTCAATCAAACTGTTTGGTTTAAAATTTTAAATAGTTAATGTTGATTGATGATTGCCGTTTGATTGTGGTAGTAGATATAGTAGGATATATACTATATATAGCAATATATATATATTGGCATATGTATATATTGGATTTGATTTCCCGCCTCGTATAGCGGATGAGACCCTATTGCGCCGTTAGTAAGCGGATAATATTTTATAAAATCCCATATACCGCGATATTCCACCTTGAAGTGGAATTGGTATTGTGCTAACGTCTGTGGATGCAGGGTAACAGGTTGGAGGGATCCAACTGGATTCCTCACATATTTATTTGTTTATAAATATTGTGTTGATTGTTAACTATCATATTGATATATGATGTTTATTCCCGTGATTGACCATTTGGTGCTGTTGCATCATCGGATTCATTTTTTAAAAGTTAAAAATAACGATTTTGAATTTAAAAGGATTTTTAAGTAATTTTCCAAGTATATGTTTTTTATTAAATTTTTGAACTTGATTCATTTTAAATAAATTAAGATTTTAAATATTAAAGTTATAAAACTATGATTTTTATGAAATATAACCAAAAGGAAAATTTTAAAAATAAATAGATTTATAAAATAGTTAAATTGGGTTTTTGGGTGATTTTTATTAATAGTTTATGTAAAAGATTTTATAAATTGATATCCATAAATTTAAAATTTTTGGAATTATAAGACGAGTTATTAAGTGTTAAAATGAAGTATAAAAAATGGATTTCATCTAAACTATAGTTTTATAGATTATGAGAGTTATGAAATGAATTGATGTTGAAAATAAAAGTTTATAAGTAATTAACTTATAAAATGGCTTTGGGCATTTAAAAGGGGATTTTTATAGAAATTGTTAATAAAGGAGGTTTTTATAAGTTGAAACTATTATAAAAGGTAAGAAATCTTATCAGTAATAAGATTAACAATTTGTGAAGTTTTAAAAGGAACGACTTGGTAAATAAATAATATTTTAAGTATTTGACTTATAATACGAACTTTTGGTATAGAAATTGGGTTTATAAATTGAATTGGCTTAATAAAAGAGATTTCTAAACCGAAGTTATTAATAGAAATAGAATTTATAAACGTTGTTTATAAATTTGAAATCAATGTAATTTGGTAAATTGAATTTAGAATTTGTTAAAGGAGTTATATTCACTCTTTTAAACGATGAATATATTATTAAGTCAAATGGGCATGTTTTGGGAGAAGAATGTTTTAAAGGGAATTTTTAAACGATTTAAAGATGCTTTAAAATGCATTAAGTATCGAATACTTGGATTTCAACATTTATTGTTGAAATAGACGTTTTCGAGAAATAGAAGGAAATGAATACGTAGATTTCAACATTCATTGTTGAAATAGGCGTTTTCGAGAAATAAAAGGAAATGAATACGTAGATTTCAACATTCATTGTTGAAATAGGCGTTTTCGAGAAATAAAAGGAAATGAATACGTAGATTTCAACATTCATTGTTGAAATAGGCGTTTTCGAGAAAATGAGGAAATGATGGACTATAACACTGTTGTTATAGTGAATGGTTTCCAAATGGAAATATTTTGTGTAGTATTGGAATGTATATTTCTATTTTTATTTTGAAACCCTATTCCAGTGATTTTGGGTTGTCGTGACGGTGTTTTACGCAACATTCGTTTTGACCCAAGTAAAAGTGAATAGAAGAATGTTTTCCTTAAAAGAATGAAATATATACTTGGCTATGGTTAAGTATATCGAATATTTTCAAATTATTGAAAATAAATAAAATTTGTGAATCCTTATTATTAAATAAGTATGGGAATGCTTTTCCAATATGAAATGAAATGTTTTTGAGAATTTATCTTTTTGAAGATAAATTGAGATTGAATAACTGAAATCTATTGAAAACGTTAGGTCAGTAGATATTTTGAAATATAAATTCACTATGGAATTTATAAAAGGAAGGGAAATTTGTTTAAAAATAAATATTGATTTATTTTGAAGTATGGAAATGAATTTACGAATTTGGAACGTAAATTTAAAATAAATCGGTAAAGATTTATTCGACGATTCGAAATCTGTTTTCAAAGGGTATAAATGATGTAAAGTGATTTGAAATTGGTTTTCAAAGGGTTGAGGTGTTTAATTTGAAATGGGTTTTCAAATGGGTAAAGTGTGGAAAATTTTATCGTGAAGTGGTTTTGGTAAATCAAATAATTTGGGCAATTATTTGGAAATTGTGTATATATATCTTGTAAAGATATTTTGGGACTTAATAATTTTGGAAAAATTATTTGGAATCTGATGATGTGGCGCATCTTTATTGATAGTTAAATAACCGACTATCAGTATTTACCCTTGGATGGTAATTGTTGTGATTGTTGAAATTGAATGCTACACTTATTTTTAAAAATAAGCGCTCGCTATTCGGTTTAGCCGGGAGAGGACCTTTGTGTCATATATCCCATTCCGAATATGCGATACGTCGTTTGGATTGCATCTGAAGACCGGTGTTGAAGACCGGGTATTTGTGAGAACGATAGGATGACCTATCGATTGTCTCCGCATCGTTAGCTACGATATGGAGATTTCCTTTGTGATGGGAAATTTTATCGGGATTGTGAATACCCGGATTGCAAGGGCTTCTTTGGAAGTGCCTTCGGTTCTGTTCGAACCCGGAACAGACTTGTATGGTTACGTGTCTGACATTACGTTTTGAGAGATAGAGCAGATTTCTTTCAAATACATTTCTGTTGGTGGCGGAGAATTTATTCTCTTAGCTTAACACCCTTCTCTGAGACGTACGAGCTCAGAGGTTATGTAGTTGAAGGTTATCAGCGATATTTCCCAATCTGGTAATGTGGCATGCTGAGTGCTGCTGTGTGATGATCATTGGTTGATCGTTTGGATATGATCATTTGTTTGATCATTTATCTTTGTGATTATTGCTTTGGTCATCTGTGGACCCGAAGCATGGCTTTGTTGCACAAAGCGTAGCTTTGTGGACGAGACTTTGTCAGGACCTCACTCCCCGGAAATGGTCGAAACAGGAATATGCGGCAAGGTTATGAGGGTCGCGCCCTTTAGGGTATGTCATTTCCTTCTGGAAAAGGGTGGTATCATGGTATGGAGCCCAGATGCTTACTCATGTTGATACACTATATATATTTCTGTGTGTGGTGTTGTTGCGAGCGCTCGGATAAAGGTCCCAAAGGACCGGGGGATGACATATTCGTGTAGTAGTTACCTAGTTACAGAGGTAACCCGGCCTTGTGTTGGCAGAGATCTAACCGTAACGTTAGTTTCTCGGGACGTCCCGCCAGAGGCGATCCCATGTGGCAGTAGGAAGTTCCTTAGCCTGACCATTTGTTGGAAATCCAATCAAAACAATACGCGCCTTGTACGGTTTTAGTTGTATTACCTGCCATTCACTTATGGTGGTCACCACTGTTTGGATGGTAGCTATAGTAGGCATAGTTCGGAATGTCTATGCTGGCTAGGATTTATATTCTACTTTCGAATTGTTTTCTACACTATGCACTAGTAATAATATCAAAAATGATTTGATTTTCGCGTAGTAAGCATCTTTGACTATCATAAGGAGAAATCTCCTCCAATTCTGCGTTTGCATTGTGTGTGTGGCGGGAGGCCTTATGGTAGTTTCATTTTCCAAAAAGCATTGCGGATTTAAAAATTTAAATTTTCTTGTTGCTTGTTTAAAGATAAACTGTTTTGAGTTCTCACACCAGTCCCATGACTGACCTGGAGTTTATTGTTCCTTTCCTAAACTCTGGGTGCCCACTATTTTCCACACGGGCAGTCTAGAGTTAGGTTATCAGGTTATTCTGGATTCGGGAGTTGCTGTGCAGATCTGGAGGCGAGCCAGATAGCGTAGTCTATTATCTATTGTATATAGTATTTCTTTTCCGCTGTTGTTGTCGTACACTCTGATTGATGTAATGTAATGTGATGTAATGTATAAAATGTATAGTTCTTTTGTTTTAATGAATATTCATTTATCTATTATATGTTGTTCCGCTGCGACTGTGAGATTCTGTTATTGTTTCTCGTCCTGTTACTTGTTTTTTTCTGTTTTCTCCTCTCTTTCTTTTCTTTCTTCTTCTACCTCTTTCTTCTTCTAAAACCCTAACGGTTCGATTTTTCGGCAACGAAAAATCGCGATCGTTACATTTGGTATCAGAGCATGTGGTTAAGCGACAACCATGGTTCTGTTGGGTATTACTCATTAGAGATAGAGTCAGCAGTACTCTAGAATGAGTGTGAGTGTAATAATAGATATGAGCGCGTATTTGTTAGTGAATATAAAATTGTTTTATATTGTGATGATTGGTTTATTGAGTGGCATATGAACCTTCGTCGGCACAGTCTGTACAACTGGATCGAAGGGGTTTCTAAACACTTGAATAGAACAATTCGACATGATATTGTTTTAAATTGGGTAAATGAAATAATTTTACCTTGACTATATTTTCTATATAAGAAAATATTTTTTTTCAAGAATTATTGAAGTGTGTGTATAATTGATTGTTTGATTGTTTGAAATATAAATATATATAAGTTAATTAAAAGTTGTTTGAATAAGTTAAATGAAAGCAACAATTGTAAAAGAATAATAGTATAACCAATGAATTATAAGTATGAAGTTATAATTAAAATGATTTACAATTGTAAAATAATCTTATGTATATAAGAAGTGAAATTTTATAAGTAAGATTTATAAATGTAATTTATAAATAAAGGGAAATTTTGAAAGAATATTTAGCATTGATTTCACTATGGTTACTGGGAAATAATAAGGATGATGACTGCAGCATCATCAGTATCATTTTCGAGTTTCTATGTGATGGATTTGCTACAATAATGAATTTAAAATTGAAGCTTTGTTGTAGTAAACAAATTTGAAATTAAAATTCAACTTGAAATTGTCAAATATAAGTGAAAAAGGTTTTGAACTTATAATATAAGTTGGAAGTTGAATAATAAGTTGTATAACTTATAGAATGAGAAAATGTAAGTAAAACCAATTATTGAAGTGGTTAAACAATTAAGTTAAGCAAATTGAAACATGAATTTGAATATTGATATGAATTTGACTTAAGTAAAAGTTAAATAGGATTTACCTTAGAATTGTAATCCGAATTGGATTGTTAAGTGTAAACTTAAGTTTATTTGAACAAATGATGTTAAATGGAATATAACTTAAGTAATATTGAAAGAATTGATGTTAATATCAAAGTAAGTGAATAAAGTGAGTAAATGAAATTGTTAAAGATGTGAACTTAAGTTATATAAATGAAATTCAATTTTATTTGTAAAAAGAACTAGCAACTGAATTAAAGTATGGATTGAATGTTAATTAATCGAATGTGAATAAGTTGATATGAAATGATGTATGTAAGTGTAAATTCATTTCGAGCTAGTTGAATAATTGAATGAAAATCAGTTGAATGTTAAATCAATTGGAATTAAAACTGTTGAACCAAATTGAATGTAGTGAGAGAAAAACTAATAATTTGGTTTTATTGGATATACATTGGTTGTTATTCGCTTGTTGGTTGATTGTATGTAAATTCATTAAGTGTTAATGAAATTGAATTAGCGCATTTGAAAACTATGTAATTGAATTCAAATTGAAAGTGAAGTAAATAAATTTGAATAGAATTGAATTCGAGTTGATTTGAAAGTGAACCAATGTGAATTTAATTAGTGAATGTAAACTAATGGGAAATGAATGAGAAAGAATATGCAACTTCAATAGTAAACTAAAAATGTATAAGAAGCATATGTTGAAAGGTTTTGTAATTGAATTGGCAAAATGATTTGAATGTTGAAGTTGGAATTGTGTACTACTATTAGCAGGATATACAGGTGTATAATGGAATTGGGATTTGATTTTGAAGTTAAAAAATTGAATTGCTCGACAAAAAGGTACGTATTTCAATTTTAGTATGAGATTTGATGATTTCCTTCTCCAGCCACTTGGCTTTCTCTTTTCTTTTTGATTCTGAGGGGCCGTGGTGCCATTTTGTAGTCGTACCGATCGAGCCGCGCAAAGGAGACTCTGGCGAAATTTTTCGAAAATTTAGGGAGTTAGAAAAATTTTGAGAAATTTTGAAAGTTTGAAATTTGAATTTAAATTTAAATTTAAATTGTTAAGTAAACGAAGTTGTTTGAAACTTATAATTGAATTGGGAAAGCTAATTGAAATGATAGTAAATCCTTAATAAAAAGATTGTTTTGAAAAGTTAGTAAAACTAATTAGCTTTGGAAAAATAATAAACAGATTATGAATTATTCTCCTTAACTTGCAATTTCGAGGACGAAATTCTTTTAAGGGGGGAAGATTGTAACGACCCAGAATTTTTGATAACTTGAATTTGAATATTTAATTTATTTTTAATATTAATAAGTGGAATTTTTAAGTCGAATAATTTATTTATCGAATATTTGGATTTAATGGGACAATTAAATCGATTTATTTAATAGTGAAATTCCACAAATAATTAAATATTAGGTTAAATATGATTGAAAATGATTTGGAAAATTTTATTTTTATCATATTAAAGTTATAGAGATATTTTAGAACTTGTAAAATTGAATTTGGAATTAATTTGTGAAAATCGAAGATTTTAATATTTAATTATCGACTGAAAAATAGCCAATTTTTGAACAGTCTCAAAATTGAATGAAACCAGTTCCATTGGATCCGTAATATTGAATTATTACCGGATTTCAAATTTCGTAGTGTTTGGAGTTGTTGTGTGACTGTACGATAAGAAAACGCGTTGAAATTAAATCGAGTTCAATTTAAATTTAAATATAAATCTATACCCTCAAATCATCAGCCACCCTAATATACCACTGCCACCCTGCTATGTACGAAGTCGACCCCTCTTTTATTTTAAAATTGCAAAGATCAAATCGTGTCTCCTCAGCACGCAACCATCTTCGTTTAAAGTTATAACCGAGCTTCCTTCAGTTAATAATAATAATAAAAAAAAAAAAAAAAAAAAACGAAAGAAATTCAAAACCATGGCCGTAGCCTCCAGTCTCACTCCCCTCCAACCCAAAATTCGTTCCACAAAAAGGGGTATAATGAATAACAGAGCCGAGTTTTTCCCCTATCCTCTTCAAAAAAATCCAGTTCGATTGAAAATAAATTTCATGGCCGAACAACATCGTTCTTCATCCTCCTTTCAAAATCCATTCGAATCGAAATTTCAAACCGAAGCAAATCCTTCGTCCCCAGTTCGAAGTCGGGTTGAGCAGTGGGCCGCTTTTGGTTTTGGGTGGCGTTAGCTTGCGTTCTGGCGACAGAGGAGTGGAGCTCGAGTCTGGAAGCTGTGCGATTTCTATTGGATGGTGTGGGCCGCGATTCGAAGAAGCAGGCGCTCGCGAGCATCTGGAAGGGCGACGCGATCTGGCCGTCGCGATTCCTGGAGGCGCGTGCTGGTGATGTCAATGTGGGGAAATGGGGCTTAGCCGTGGGATTCAATTATCGGCGGAGTCACATGCGAAGGATCTGGGTTTATCTTCGTTGTGAGGTATTGTTTTAAATTTAAAAAAAAAAAAAAAAAAAAATAAAAAAAAATATTATTTGCAGTAAAATATTGAATCTATAATTAAGTTATTTTAATGACACATATATGTTGATTATATACGTACAGATTTGGAAAAAATTTATATATAAAGTTATTATTATTATTATTAAAATTTTATTTTTACTGTAAGCTGTAGAATAAATTCTGTTTTGAATAGAAAATAATATATATATTCACATGTCAATATATTGGACAGACAGAAAAATACAGGAAGAAAATATATGACAGGATAGTTTGGAAACATTTCTATTTTTAAAAGTTAACAGGAAGAAAAAGAAAATAAAAATAAAACAAGTGTACAAATAAATTGTAATCTACTAAATTTATTTTGAAATAATAAATTATGGTGGAAAATTAATTTAATTTATTCATTTGATTTTAGTTACCAAAGGAATTAGTTTTGAAATTTATTAAAAGGGATTTCAAATATTGGAGGAATTTATATAAGTAAAATGTTTGAAATATATATGTAAATGAGATTTTTGTTAAGGAAATAGGAAAGTTAGTTGGAAATTTAAAATGATAGTTAAATAAATTAATTTACAGAAAATTGTTTTAAAATAAAATCATTGGTAATTAAATTCAAAAATGAGAATTTAATTGTTCAATTAGTTCGAATATTAATGGATTGTATAATGTTTATATAAGGTCTATAAATCAAGAAAACAAGCTGGAATGGAAAATGGATTGCTAATAAAAGCCAAGGTGAGAACTCCTCACTCAATCAAACTGTTTGGTTTAAAATTTTAAATAGTTAATGTTGATTGATGATTGCCGTTTGATTGTGGTAGTAGATATAGTAGGATATATACTATATATAGCAATATATATATATTGGCATATGTATATATTGGATTTGATTTCCCGCCTCGTATAGCGGATGAGACCCTATTGCGCCGTTAGTAAGCGGATAATATTTTATAAAATCCCATATACCGCGATATTCCACCTTGAAGTGGAATTGGTATTGTGCTAACGTCTGTGGATGCAGGGTAACAGGTTGGAGGGATCCAACTGGATTCCTCACATATTTATTTGTTTATAAATATTGTGTTGATTGTTAACTATCATATTGATATATGATGTTTATTCCCGTGATTGACCATTTGGTGCTGTTGCATCATCGGATTCATTTTTTAAAAGTTAAAAATAACGATTTTGAATTTAAAAGGATTTTTAAGTAATTTTCCAAGTATATGTTTTTTATTAAATTTTTGAACTTGATTCATTTTAAATAAATTAAGATTTTAAATATTAAAGTTATAAAACTATGATTTTTATGAAATATAACCAAAAGGAAAATTTTAAAAATAAATAGATTTATAAAATAGTTAAATTGGGTTTTTGGGTGATTTTTATTAATAGTTTATGTAAAAGATTTTATAAATTGATATCCATAAATTTAAAATTTTTGGAATTATAAGACGAGTTATTAAGTGTTAAAATGAAGTATAAAAAATGGATTTCATCTAAACTATAGTTTTATAGATTATGAGAGTTATGAAATGAATTGATGTTGAAAATAAAAGTTTATAAGTAATTAACTTATAAAATGGCTTTGGGCATTTAAAAGGGGATTTTTATAGAAATTGTTAATAAAGGAGGTTTTTATAAGTTGAAACTATTATAAAAGGTAAGAAATCTTATCAGTAATAAGATTAACAATTTGTGAAGTTTTAAAAGGAACGACTTGGTAAATAAATAATATTTTAAGTATTTGACTTATAATACGAACTTTTGGTATAGAAATTGGGTTTATAAATTGAATTGGCTTAATAAAAGAGATTTCTAAACCGAAGTTATTAATAGAAATAGAATTTATAAACGTTGTTTATAAATTTGAAATCAATGTAATTTGGTAAATTGAATTTAGAATTTGTTAAAGGAGTTATATTCACTCTTTTAAACGATGAATATATTATTAAGTCAAATGGGCATGTTTTGGGAGAAGAATGTTTTAAAGGGAATTTTTAAACGATTTAAAGATGCTTTAAAATGCATTAAGTATCGAATACTTGGATTTCAACATTTATTGTTGAAATAGACGTTTTCGAGAAATAGAAGGAAATGAATACGTAGATTTCAACATTCATTGTTGAAATAGGCGTTTTCGAGAAATAAAAGGAAATGAATACGTAGATTTCAACATTCATTGTTGAAATAGGCGTTTTCGAGAAATAAAAGGAAATGAATACGTAGATTTCAACATTCATTGTTGAAATAGGCGTTTTCGAGAAAATGAGGAAATGATGGACTATAACACTGTTGTTATAGTGAATGGTTTCCAAATGGAAATATTTTGTGTAGTATTGGAATGTATATTTCTATTTTTATTTTGAAACCCTATTCCAGTGATTTTGGGTTGTCGTGACGGTGTTTTACGCAACATTCGTTTTGACCCAAGTAAAAGTGAATAGAAGAATGTTTTCCTTAAAAGAATGAAATATATACTTGGCTATGGTTAAGTATATCGAATATTTTCAAATTATTGAAAATAAATAAAATTTGTGAATCCTTATTATTAAATAAGTATGGGAATGCTTTTCCAATATGAAATGAAATGTTTTTGAGAATTTATCTTTTTGAAGATAAATTGAGATTGAATAACTGAAATCTATTGAAAACGTTAGGTCAGTAGATATTTTGAAATATAAATTCACTATGGAATTTATAAAAGGAAGGGAAATTTGTTTAAAAATAAATATTGATTTATTTTGAAGTATGGAAATGAATTTACGAATTTGGAACGTAAATTTAAAATAAATCGGTAAAGATTTATTCGACGATTCGAAATCTGTTTTCAAAGGGTATAAATGATGTAAAGTGATTTGAAATTGGTTTTCAAAGGGTTGAGGTGTTTAATTTGAAATGGGTTTTCAAATGGGTAAAGTGTGGAAAATTTTATCGTGAAGTGGTTTTGGTAAATCAAATAATTTGGGCAATTATTTGGAAATTGTGTATATATATCTTGTAAAGATATTTTGGGACTTAATAATTTTGGAAAAATTATTTGGAATCTGATGATGTGGCGCATCTTTATTGATAGTTAAATAACCGACTATCAGTATTTACCCTTGGATGGTAATTGTTGTGATTGTTGAAATTGAATGCTACACTTATTTTTAAAAATAAGCGCTCGCTATTCGGTTTAGCCGGGAGAGGACCTTTGTGTCATATATCCCATTCCGAATATGCGATACGTCGTTTGGATTGCATCTGAAGACCGGTGTTGAAGACCGGGTATTTGTGAGAACGATAGGATGACCTATCGATTGTCTCCGCATCGTTAGCTACGATATGGAGATTTCCTTTGTGATGGGAAATTTTATCGGGATTGTGAATACCCGGATTGCAAGGGCTTCTTTGGAAGTGCCTTCGGTTCTGTTCGAACCCGGAACAGACTTGTATGGTTACGTGTCTGACATTACGTTTTGAGAGATAGAGCAGATTTCTTTCAAATACATTTCTGTTGGTGGCGGAGAATTTATTCTCTTAGCTTAACACCCTTCTCTGAGACGTACGAGCTCAGAGGTTATGTAGTTGAAGGTTATCAGCGATATTTCCCAATCTGGTAATGTGGCATGCTGAGTGCTGCTGTGTGATGATCATTGGTTGATCGTTTGGATATGATCATTTGTTTGATCATTTATCTTTGTGATTATTGCTTTGGTCATCTGTGGACCCGAAGCATGGCTTTGTTGCACAAAGCGTAGCTTTGTGGACGAGACTTTGTCAGGACCTCACTCCCCGGAAATGGTCGAAACAGGAATATGCGGCAAGGTTATGAGGGTCGCGCCCTTTAGGGTATGTCATTTCCTTCTGGAAAAGGGTGGTATCATGGTATGGAGCCCAGATGCTTACTCATGTTGATACACTATATATATTTCTGTGTGTGGTGTTGTTGCGAGCGCTCGGATAAAGGTCCCAAAGGACCGGGGGATGACATATTCGTGTAGTAGTTACCTAGTTACAGAGGTAACCCGGCCTTGTGTTGGCAGAGATCTAACCGTAACGTTAGTTTCTCGGGACGTCCCGCCAGAGGCGATCCCATGTGGCAGTAGGAAGTTCCTTAGCCTGACCATTTGTTGGAAATCCAATCAAAACAATACGCGCCTTGTACGGTTTTAGTTGTATTACCTGCCATTCACTTATGGTGGTCACCACTGTTTGGATGGTAGCTATAGTAGGCATAGTTCGGAATGTCTATGCTGGCTAGGATTTATATTCTACTTTCGAATTGTTTTCTACACTATGCACTAGTAATAATATCAAAAATGATTTGATTTTCGCGTAGTAAGCATCTTTGACTATCATAAGGAGAAATCTCCTCCAATTCTGCGTTTGCATTGTGTGTGTGGCGGGAGGCCTTATGGTAGTTTCATTTTCCAAAAAGCATTGCGGATTTAAAAATTTAAATTTTCTTGTTGCTTGTTTAAAGATAAACTGTTTTGAGTTCTCACACCAGTCCCATGACTGACCTGGAGTTTATTGTTCCTTTCCTAAACTCTGGGTGCCCACTATTTTCCACACGGGCAGTCTAGAGTTAGGTTATCAGGTTATTCTGGATTCGGGAGTTGCTGTGCAGATCTGGAGGCGAGCCAGATAGCGTAGTCTATTATCTATTGTATATAGTATTTCTTTTCCGCTGTTGTTGTCGTACACTCTGATTGATGTAATGTAATGTGATGTAATGTATAAAATGTATAGTTCTTTTGTTTTAATGAATATTCATTTATCTATTATATGTTGTTCCGCTGCGACTGTGAGATTCTGTTATTGTTTCTCGTCCTGTTACTTGTTTTTTTCTGTTTTCTCCTCTCTTTCTTTTCTTTCTTCTTCTACCTCTTTCTTCTTCTAAAACCCTAACGGTTCGATTTTTCGGCAACGAAAAATCGCGATCGTTACATTTAAATATTATTTTAATCCAAAACTTTTATATAAATAAGATCACTATTCTTCCACTTTCTTTCACACCATTTTCTACCTTCTTCTTCCTCCTTGAAGCTCTCTTTAATGGCTTCTTCTTCTCTTCCAAATCCTTACTAACTTTTTCAAAACCATATCAAATCAACTCCAAATACCACCAAACTTTGCCAAAGACCTTAGAATACTATTTAAACATGGTTTAGCACCTAAGAAGTGAAGAAATAATGGAGGAAGGTGAGGATATAGGTATGGCCGAACCTATAAAGAGAAGGAAGCAAGTTGGAAAGCTTCGGAGTAAGAAAAAGAGAAGGAAGTGCTTCATTCCAAGGAGCTAGAAGCAAATTTAAGGTGCCGCAGAAGCTCTGCCAAAATTTCCGAAGTTGATTAGTTGAAGTTTAAGTGAAGTGTTGTTGCATATGAATGTTGCTAGGAAGTTAAAACAAATTGGTTAAAGGCGAGTACTCTTATTTTCTAATAAATCCATAAATTATTTCAAAAATAATGATTTAAAAGTTTAGTATATAATGGATGATTTAGTGGATGATAACTTGGTTGATATTATGGTTGATTATATGTTTGTGATATGGATGATAATTTGGTTTGATAAATGATAAAAGAAATGATTAGTAATTAACCATAGTTAATTAAATGAGAATTAAATTCATACAAATATGTGAATGGAAGTTATTTAGCCTCTTAATGATTTTAAATAAGTTTAAATATGGTTTAAAACAAATTTGAAGTGTTTCGGACAAGTTCTGAAGCAATTCACAAAATTGGTCAAAATCGAGCTTGTTGCGTAGCGACAGTTCGTAAATTTTGACCTGTAACTTCAAACAAGTGTAAAGAATGATTTATAAGTCGGATTTCTTCAAAATAAAAGTTCTTTAATTCACAATGATAATAGTTTTCTAACGAAGAAAGAAAATCAAGATTTCATCAAGTAGAGTTTGAAATATGTCAAAAACAATTTTCTAAAGACATCGTGGTTTTGCAGTTCGAAATCCAAAATGTGATTTATTTATAAATGATATTCTTAAATGATTAAAAACATAAAATAAATTTGATAAATCAACTAAAATGGTTTAAAAGAGATTTGGAGTGGAAAATATGAATTTTCAAATATTAAAAAGTTGTTTAAATCAAATAAGCTTATATAGCATTTTCTACAGCACTTTTATGCTGCGAATTTTATAACCTTTTGAAATGTAGTTTTAAGCTTAACAATTCTTTTCTAAATCTTTTGTAAATGATTTTAAAGGAATAATTAAGTAATGTAAAGATGATTTGAAAGTTTTAATAAGAGTTTGAATAAATTGTCAAGACGAGTTGTTTATACCACTTAAACAAAAAGTGAAGAAGATTGAATATAATAACAAACCGAGTATGCGGAAAATACTAGTACATTTGACCCGTCTGTGAGATCTGAAAAGATAAAATAAAGTGTTTAACTAAGGTTAGGGATGGAGCAACCAGTGCCCTAAACTTACCTGGCCTATGTTTTTCTCTTTTTAG
The DNA here is from genome assembly GCA_030765085.1 of Allium cepa. Lineage (NCBI taxonomy): Eukaryota > Viridiplantae > Streptophyta > Magnoliopsida > Asparagales > Amaryllidaceae > Allium > Allium cepa. The sequence goes on from CM060931.1 coordinate 574,367,861, forward strand.
GCAGGGGTGGAATAGACGAAAGGAAAGCCCGGTGCTCTAAATGATCATATTTAAGTTTTTCCAAGAAAAGAAACAATTCTTTGAATGTTGTTTAACCACTTAACATCTTTTAGTACGAAGGAACCGGGATCGTATTAGGGCGATTCCTATCTGAAAATCCATTCAAACTAATTTTTGAAATAAAATATGTTGATGACAAAGATCATTAAAAGACAAAGATATTCATAATGTAGGATTACTCGCCATTAGCCCCTGGAGGTGAAACTTGCCATTAGTCCCTGGAGGTGAAACTTGTCATTAGTCCCTAGAGGTGAAACTTGCCATTAGTCCATGAAGGTGAAATTTACCACATTTAAAGTGGCAGTAGTGCTCTGTTATGAAAATCTTCAATTTGCAAGAATATGATTTGAAGTTAAGAAACAAATCTTTGATTAAGATTTAATAAATGATTTGGAAATATTTTCCCAAAGTTAAAAGTTATAACTCGAATATAAGAAATCTTTGATTAAGATTTTAATGAATTATTTGGAATAGTTTTCCTAAGTAAAAGAGAAAATGATTTGGAATTATTTCAAGATTTAAGAAAGGTTTAAATAAACCAAATGATTTGATAAATGAGGCTTAATGATTCCATATACTCTTGAAAAGAAAATGGAATAAATTGAAAAGAATATATCTAAGAAAGATGTTTTATTAGATAAAAGATGAAGTAATTGATTGATGATTGATATCCACGTATGAAATTAACATCTTTTTAAATCGATGATTGGCTTCGAAAGTACCGGAGTCGGATTTGGGTAATTTCTATCCCAAAACCACTTCAAACCAATGTATACGTTCGAAAATGAAGACACGTTGAAGATGATGATTATTGAAGACCGTCGATCTTCGTAGCGTGAAGACTGCTTGTTGAACATACTCTGGGTAGCTCCCAGTGGTCTCCTCGTGATGGAGATTTTTCGGATTGCAAGGACTACTCGCTACTAGTGGTAGCAGGAGAGTGCCTTCGGTTTCGTTCAGTTCCAAAACGAACTTATATGGATGTTTGTCTGACATGGTATTCTAATCACATTTGAGCGGTTTCTATAGACGTATATCAGTTGGTGGAGGAGAAGGCAACTTCTTTTAGCTTACCTTTCTCGAGACATACGAGCTTAGAAAGTTATATTTTTCTAGAAATCAGTCGTGTGACGTGGAATGGCAGTGTGGCATTCAAAGTGGAACCTGTTATGATCAAAGCATGGTTTTGTATGAAAAACGTGGCTTTCAAGAAATTGAGCATAGCCTCGTGAGCCTCACACCCCGGTTATGATGGGATTCTATGTGGTCAGATGTATGCTCGAATTTCGGATAGTAGTGATTTGGGTTATCAGATGTTCTGAGCCCCAGGTGCAATATATGTCTAGGCCTCATGGCAGGGATGCGTGAAGTCCGAGTCATTGGATGTTATTCGCAGATTGTATCCACTTTTAGCCATTTTTGCTGTTGTATAACGGCGTCTGAGTCATGGACGTAAGCCGTGGATACAGATTGATCTTTCCACTAGTTCCTTATCATGTTGGAAATCCAATCCCAATACGAGATTTACGGTTTTGATTGCAATCCCAAAATAGCTGTAGTGACTTGAAACATTTCAGCTGCCCATTTTGGTATTATATATTCCGTTGACCCAGTCCGGATATATTCCGTTAGACTTAGTCCAAATATTGATGCCTTATTTGAATAAGTTTATTTGCAAATGTTTTCAAAGTGATGTCATTAGAAATAATATCAAAGGTTTTGATATATAAGTATTTTGGTTATCTAAGGTAAAAACCCGTCTGTGTTTATGTGTGAGCGTGACCTTATGAGATACCCTTCTTTTCAAGATTTTGATGACATAGTCATTTTAAATTTTGAGTATCTCACGCCGGTTTATGAAGCCTGATCCGAGTATTTTTAATACTCGGGTTTAATCCAAGTAGTTTCAGATTTGGTTGAAGACGGTTGGAGTTTCCAGAGAAGAGCTGGAAATCTTCATCATCGTATGGACGTATTCTATTATCCACTGTGGTTTGTTAGTTTTAGTTTGATGTTTGTCAGCAATTGTAAGGATAGGTGTTTATAATTGTCCAAGCTGAATTTTGGTTAGACTCCGATATTTTGGAAGCTATTTAGCCTCCTAATGATTTTAAATAAGTTTAAATATGGTTTAAAATAAATTTGAAGTGTTTTGGACAAGTTCTGAAGCAATTCACAAAATTGGTCAAAATCTAGCTTGTCGCGTAGCGGCAGTTCGTAAATTTCGACCCGTAACTTCAAACTAGTGTAAAGAATGATTTATAAGTCGGATTTCTTCAAACTAAAAATTCTGTAATCCACAATGATAATAGTTTTTCAATGAAGAAAGAAAATCAAGATTTCAACAAGTAGAGTTTGAAATATGTCCAAATTTTTTTTCTAAAAATATCGTGGCTTTGCAGTTCAGAATCCAAAATGGGATTTATTTATAAATGATATTCTTAAATGATTAAAAATATGAAATAAATTTGATAAATCTTCTAAAATGGTTTAAAAGAGATTTGGAATGGAAAATATGATTTTTCAAATATTAAAAAGTTGTTTAAATCAAATAAGCTTATATAGCATTTTCTATAGCACTTTTATGCTGCGAGCTTTATAACCTTTTGAAATGTAGTTTTAAGCTTAACAATTCTTTCCTTAATCTTTTGTGAATGATTTTAAAGGAATAATCAAGTAATGTAAAGATGGTTTGGAAGTTTTAATAAGAGTTTGAATAAATTGTTAAGGCGAATTGTTTATACCACTTAAACAAAAAGTGAAGAAGATTGAATATAATAACAAACCGAGTAAGCAGAAACGATTAGTATATTGTCCCGCCTGTGAGATCTGGAAAGATAAAACAAGGTGTTTAACTAAGGTTAGGGATGGAGAAACCAGTTCCCTGAACTTACCTGGCCTATGTTTTTTCTTTTTTGGCGAGGGGTGGAATAGACGAAAGGAAAGCCCGGATGCTTAAAACATCATATTTAAGTTTTTCCAAGAAAAGAAACAATTCTTTGAATGTTGTTTAACCACTTAACATCTTTTAGTACGAAGGAACCAAAATCATATTAGGGCGATTCCTCTCCGAAAATCTCTTCAAATTAATTTTTGAAATAAAATACGTTAAAAGACAAAGATATTCATAATGTAGGATTACTCACCATTAGTCCCTGGAGGTGAAACTTGTCATTAGTCCCTGGAGGTGAAACTTGTCATTAGTCCATAGTGGTGAAACTTTCCATTAGTCCCTGGGGGTGAAATTTATCATATGTAAAGTAGCAGTAGCGCTCTGTTTTGAAAATATTCGATTTGCAAGAATATGATTTGAAGTTAAGAAAGAAATCTTTGATTAAGATTTAATAAATGATTTGGAAATATTTTCCCTAAGTTAAAATTTATAGCTTGAATATAAGAAATCTTTGATTAAGATTTAATGAATGACATGGAAAGGTTTTCCTAAGTAAAAGAGAAAATGATTTGGAATTATTCCAAGATTTGAGAAAGGTTTAAATAAACCAAATGGTTTGATAAATGAGGCTTAATGATTCCATATACTCTTGAAAAGAAATTGGAATAAATTGTAAAGAATATATCAAAGAAAGATATTTGATTCGATAAAAGATGAAGTAATTGATTGATAATTGATATCCACATATGAAATTAACATCTTTTTAAATCGATGATTGTCTTCGAAAGAACCGGAGTCAGATTTGGGTAATTCCTATCCCAAAACCACTTCAAACCAATGTATACGTTCGAAAGTGAAGACACGTTGAAGATAATGATTATTGAAGACCGTGGATCTTCATAGCGTGAAGACTGCTTGTTGAACATGCTCTGGGTAGCTCCCATTATAGAGTTATTTATAGTAGCGGTCTCCTCGTGAGGGAGATTTTTTCGATTGCAAGGACTAATCGCTACTAGTGGTAGTAGGAGAGTGCCTTCAGTTTCGTTCAGTCCCAAAACGAACTTGTATGGATGTTTGTCTGACATTGTATTCTAAATCACATTTGAGTGGTTTCTATAGACGTATATCAGTTGGTGGGGGAGAAGGCAACTTCTCTTAGCTTAACAGCCTTTCTCGAGACATACGAGCTCAGGAAGTTATACTTTTCTAGAAATCAATCGTGTGACGTGGAAAGGCAGTGGCATTCAAAGTGGAACCTATTATGATCAAAGCGTGGTTTTGTATGAAAAACGTTGCTTTGAAGAAATTAAGCGTAGCCTCGCGAGCCTCATACCCCAGTTATGATGGGATTCTATGTGGTCAGATGTATGCTCGGATTTTGGATAGTAGTGATTTGGGTTATCAGATGTTCTGAGCCCCAGGTACCAGATATGTCTAGGCCTCATGGCAGGGATGCGCGAAGTCCGAGTCCTTGGATGTTATTCGCAGATTGTATCCAGTTTTAGCTATTTGTGTTGTTGTATAACGGTATTTGAGTCATGGACGTAAGACGTTTATAAAGATTGATCTTTCCACTAGTTCCCTATCATGTTGGAAATCCAATCCCAATACAAGATTTACGGTTTTGATTGCGTTCCCAAAATAGCTGTAATGACTTGCAGACATTTCAGCTACCCCTTTTGGTATTATATATTTCGTTCGGTATATTCCATTGACCCAGTCCGCATATATTCCTTTAGACTTAGTCCAGATATTGATACCTTATTTGAATAAGTTTATTTGCAATTGTTTTCAAAGAGATGTCATTAGAAATAATATCAAAGGTTTTGATATATAAGTATTTTGGTTATCTAAGGTAAAACCCATTCGTGTTTATGTATGGGCGTGGTCTTATGAGATACCCTTCTTTTCAAGATTTTGATGACATTGTCATTTTAAATTTCGAGTATCTCACGCTGGTTTATCAAGCCTGATCCGGGTATTTTTAATACTCGGGTCAGACCCGAGTAGTTTCAGGTTTAGTTGAAGACGGTTGGAGTTTCCAGAGGAGAGCTGGAGATCTTCATCATTGCATGGACGTATTCTATTATCCACCGTGGTTTGTTAGTTTTAGTTTGATGTTGGTCAGCAATTGTAAGGATAGGTGTTTATAACTGTCCAAACTAAATTTTGGTTAGACTCTGATATTGTATTTAAAATTTTCCGCTGTAAAGATTATTATTGAAATAATATATGTTATTCCATTCGTGTGAGATTCTATTCTGTCTTTATTTTCTTTCTATCCTTAATGATCCGCTTATTCGTACAATTTGAGTTGGACATGTGCGGTTTATTTACGATTCAAAGGGTACGGAAAAACGAGCCATTACACGCGTGCATGTGCTTAAAGCATGACCATTTAGGTTCCCCGCTCATGCAAAATTACCCAACCCTAAGAGCCAATATATATGATGATAGGAAGGAGTATATAAACATGAAAAACTTCTCTGTTTTTAGTGATGTGGGACTATATCTTCATTCATCTATTCAAGGATCCCTAATATTAATAATTTGTAAAATCAACATAAACTATTAACTATTGCATATGATATCTTGGACTATAGTACATGTCCAGTTTACTCTTATCCTCTAATCATTCACAAATTATTTTTCTCGTACAGTATTTTTCTATTGATAACCCGAAAATATTGGAGCAGCTAAAATTTTTGAATGCAGCAAGTACATTTTTGTTACATTTATATCTTGGATAAAACATGGTACAAATAATGAAATCATATTTGAATGTGCATGTAGACAAATTTCACGACTACATCAATAATACCCATGTATTACAAATTTTATGTACGATCATGACATGATATAATTAATAAACATAACTAAATTCTTATTACAGGCATCATGACTATTGTTTGCTAAATATGGTGTTGTCTATGATATAGAAAATTTTGAAACCATTTGTGTCAGTTTGTGTATGTAATACTAATTAGATTTACTAAAATTATTTAGGCCGGTTTATTTAACATAGGTAACTTTTGTAGGAAAAAATATGGCACGTTTCGTTGGAGGCGCGTCCGTGCTCCAACGAGCCAACGCATTATTTCATAACAATTTTAGGAACGAGGGCAAATGGTGCATTAGGAGGAATGCGTCCGATATGTCGGACAATCCAACCATTTAACCCTCAAATTCTCCGTTTTCATACTCCGTTCAACTACTCATTTCGTACTACCAAACACATTTCTCTTTCAAATAATTTTGTCATTCAAATGTCCCGTTCGCTTCGTAAAAAATAAATCAATGGCAATTGTTAAAGCACCTTTTGACAATGATACATTTCTTTTCTTTTTCAACTATGTCCAAAATGAATTTAATATCATCAGTATTAAATTTAACATTCTAAGGCGAGGACTTTCCCAACTATGCTTAAGACTTCTAAAAATTTACTTTGAATGATGGAATACTACCAAAGCATGCAAATAAAAACATTGTGTGCATTTTATTTTGAAAGATGGAATATATATACAAACACATAATGAATATTATGCGTGCACGTGTGGATCTATTACTCAATAAAGTAAGGGTATTTGTACCAACACTCCTCTTTTGGTTAAGAGGAGGACACTTTTTATTTGCACCCACTAAATTTAAAATTGTTACGAGGACACTTATGTTGTGCAAATAATATATATTTTTCTTATTTTACTAACCGATCTTCTTCTTCTTTGCTTGCATTTTTCACTAAGTTTAACTTAGCTTTTAGTAAAGGTGAGAACCAATCTTCTGCTTCCAGACCAAAAACACCTTCCTATTTTACCCATCATTTAATTTGATTTAGAATTGTCGACAACAAAATTAATGTGTAAAACAATAGAACTTTAAAAGAAATTGCCTACTTTTTTTGTTGAACAAAATCCACATTACGGATGCTTTCTTAGGGTAATAATTACTCTTGTTTCTTTCTCTTTTGGAATTTCATATGCAAATAGGTCTAGTTGCTCTGTTGATTATTGATTTGGATTATAGACTAAATAAGAAGAATAATGAAGATGGAAGGAAATTAAGGTAAAAAATAAAGTGAAAAATTTATCAATTTACAAAATAATTATACGAGGAGACAATTTTTGTTGGTACCCCTTATAGTAAAAAAAGGCTTTTTTTGTTTAAAAATGGCCCCCTCTAAACCAAAAGGGGAGTGTCATTAACAATATCCTAAATTTACCATTTAGAAATACCACATAAATTTTTTTCAAATGTTATGATACATAGGGATGTAAATTTTGTATTATTGTCTGACGTCCGGCTCGGTCCAAGACCTTAAGACATCCGGTCTGTATCCGTACGATTCCCATTCACGATACGAAATAAACAAGAAAAAATTATGAAAATATGTCCGTTCAAAAATATAAGAAAATATATGAACACATATATGTTTGGCTCGATTTAACCCACACCCCTAAGGATGCATTACTTAAATATGGCTTATTGGTCCAAGTATTTTCCATAAACACATATAGCCTGGGATGCTGATGCTTTTATAGCTGTCCATTTTTTGTTTGCTAGCTTTATCCAGCTAACATTTCATTTGTCCCTATGTTTTATTTTTGAAATTTGGTTAATACAAGGCCCATCGCCCGTAAAATTAAATAGGGTAAATAAGATATGTAAGCCTACTCATTAAACTTATTACCGCTTAAAACACTATGTAACCTTCATCGCTTATTCATTTTCTCCTCTCGTCTTCTGTGAAGATAAAGAAAAAGAGAACTCAACTAGAAAAGTTAGGGTTTTTTGATTTTGGGGCGGTTACTTTAAAACCCCAACTATTAATCTAATTAAATGCTTCAAGGAGGTTTCCACGACATCTCCTTCCTGTTATTTACCCCAAAAAGCTTTGGATTTGAGTAGAGAATGATCGAATTTGGAGTTCTCTCAACAGTATGGCTTTAGTAGTCCTCCTTGCTATTATTATCACCAGAAAACTTTGGATTTGAGTATTTCCTTTCGATAATGCTTGAATCTGTAATTTTTCTATGATAACTATTAGCTTCGTTTGCCTTTGAAGTTTGCTGCTTTCATTATTGGCAGCTTGGTTCCCTTGCTCTTGATGGTTGTTGCTTTCACCTCGACTCCAAATAAATAAGTGGTATGCTTGGTTATTGAGCTCGCTTATGTAATAACTAATTTCTAATCTTTGATCAATAATTTCCAGTTGCAAATTTCTATCTTGTTTGAGCTCGTAATTGAGTGTGCGGTAGCTCCTACTCAAATTAGATAACCATAAAAAATTGTTCAATTCAATACCATGTTATTAATCGATTAATATATATTAATAGCCTGTTTATTGCATTTACAGGAATTATTCATGATTTGTATTCTGAAATGGCCGCCTTCAATTATATTGCGAGCATAATTGTTGTCACAACAATCTCCTTGCTTCTTTGACATGTGATAATCATTATGTTGAAGGGAGTTCCTGTTACATCTAACTCGGAAGATCTCAAATAAGAATTTCCCGCTTTGTAAGTAGCGATAGAGTTAGGGGTATGTCATAGGGGTAATTTGTTGCATATATCTAACTCATTGACCAATCTTGTTCGAAGTAAAAGGTATTTTCTTCCTATTATATACTTGATATAATGTGATTATATTAATTAATTAGCTTAATTAAAAGTATATTTAATAGAAAAATCCATAAATGGTATATTTTGTGATAGTAGTTATAAAGTGTTGTAACCATGAGTAATTACCATTTTAAATGTTCCTAGTCAAGATGCATCGAGACTGGATATCGATGTATTCGTTGAGACTGAGTACGTAATGTTCTTCAAACGTTGGGCAGTGTATTACTCATGACTGCTGGGGGAACCTAGGGGTTGCACACTAATAGTTATTGGATAACTATGGAACGACTCACTCGATAGTTTTCTGTTGGTTAATATAACTAAGTTAAAAAAAATATCGATGTGACTGATTTACACAATTCTCTCGACTTGAGAATACTATGGATCTTCAATATGAAAGCGTCTCTTTGATTATAGCCAAATCATGGCATGGCGTCCATCGAGTGACTATAGTTGGGTCGAGTGGAAGTATTGGAAGTGAAGCACTATTCAAGAGAGGATTCGTCTCCTTAGTTATATGCGGTTAGTATCGCTTCAACTCAAGTCAACTCAAAGTCAAAGTCTCTGGCCAGAGCGTTTCGGTTAATAATAATTGTTATTATTTAAACAAGAACTTTTTATTTGGACTATAAAGTTGAATGTGGATGAGGTTGGAATTTTGACCATTACCAAATTCCATAAGTTCAAAGTGATATAGTTTTGGCGAAGGGAATTGGTGTAAACAAATGTCACAACATGGTAACGATTACTAAACTAAAATTGGATTTTACCGAAAATGAGTAAGCGATAAATTTGGACATATTGTCATACCACCTACTAAGTGACGTGTGAACGTTAACATTAGAACATTTTGATGTTAATCGTTGACCAAATTTACACCCAAGAGTTAGACAACCGAAATGATGAATTGCCTTAAGACCGAACGATTTAATTAGTTTATAATTTTAAAATTAAATAATATTTATGAAATATTAATTATAAAATTTGAATAGGATTTGAGAAATTAATAAGGTTATATATATTTATAATAGTTATAAATATATCGATCCATATACAATATCGACAAGCGAATAAATTAGATTTAATTGCATAATATTTTGGCTTGGGATTAGATTGGTTTAAGGCCCATCATTAGGGCTGCAAAATTTCTGTTTTGGGAAGGTCTAGGGGTGGCTAAAACATAGGGAATTGGCTTGGAGATAATGGGTTGAGATAAAGTGAGAATGGGTAAAAAGGTTTTCCTCGTTTCTCTCTAATACAACCCTATATATGTGTGTGTGTGTGTGTGTGTATCTCTGAAAATAATTACTAATATTTATGGTAGCCATTACCTTCTACATTTCTGGTTAAAACATAGCTCTTAATCCACTCCAAAATTCTCAAATATATTTCAAATTAAAGTAATACTATTCGATAGTTAGAGACCGATGATTCCAGACTTGCAATCTGACGAATCAAGAACAGTAAAAGGAAGGGAAGTCATTGCTTCAACGTGGATTCAAAGGCATCAATAAATTGGTAATTTTAATTCATATTACAATAAATAAATTATATTCTATGATCCCGTAATGAGTAATTTCATATCGTTTAAATATATTACCACTATATGTTTAGTTAGGTGAGATTTTGTAGGTAGATGTAGTTGTCACAAATCAGTTTCATTATGTGCATAATTTTTTTATTACATTATTTGATTTATGTATAGAAAATTTTTTTTCCTGTAAAAAATCAATTTTTGTCATTAATAAATTTTTTAATATATTTATTAATATATATATATATATATATATATATATATATATATATATATTGGTGTATATTTCTCTCCCATAATAGCATATATGCATATATAAGATATATATATATATACATGATTTAAAAAATTTAGTAGACTTATTTATATATAATATGAATTTAAAAATTCGAAAATTAATTATCATACATATATTTATTTTTTTAAGATAACATTATTGAATTTTGAATTTTCTATTATATATAAAATAATTATTACATCAAAATTCAATTTATATTTAAAAAATATATTAAATCATTCCATAAATGTATAGAAAAAATTTAGAATTTTTTTAATAAATTTTATTATTTTTAATAAAAAATATTATTTTGAAAAAACTATTTATGATTTATTAAAATAATAATTTAATTGAAAAATTATTCAAATTTTTTCTTATCCTTTGATTTATGATCCTAGAATTTTTGAAAATTTAAAATTTGAATTTTTAAAAATATATTATTTTTATTAAATAATTATTTTCGAAATAAATGTATTTGTTTTTGAAAATAATATTTCAACTTTGAAAAATCTCCAGATTTCCCTAAGCTCTATTTTCTAATCCTAGATTTTCTAAAATCGTAAAATTTGAATTTTCATCAATAGATTATTTTATGTTAAGTATTTATGGATGAAAACATTATTTTATTCATAATATATACAAATTAAAATACTAAAATTATTATGTTTGCAAAACTAAGTTAATTTTGAATTATAAATAATTTTTAATAATTGTTGTCTCTCTTTTTATATATGTATATATATATATATAGATGTTTTATGTTCATATATTATATATAATATATTTATACATACATGTATGCGTGTGTGTCTTTATATATTTTGTAATACATATACATGCACATATTTGGACAACATACACGACATACAAAATGAGCTAATATGCCTATTGCGATGTAAATCCCAACATCTACATATGGGCATATTATACCTTTCACGAGTGATTATGTTACACATGCGCTTACACATATATGCATATGATACACTTATATATAAACTAAATCAAATAAAATTAATTTCATATCTTAATATATTTGAATTTAAATAAAATAAATGATTTTATTTAAATGAAATTTAGAAATGTTCTGATTCAGTTAGACTTCATAGCCCCAATAAAAATCCAATAGGATAAATTTTTTGAAATTCACCCATAACTTCGGCTGCGGGCGGGTTCAGTTCCAACAAGTAGTCTTCAGTCTTTCCTCGTAATTGTCTAGTTCACATATGTTTTGATTTTTGCTTCTTTAAACATTTTTAGACTCAGAATATCGTATTCTGTTTCTTAAGCTTTTCATAGTGTAGACTGTCTGTTTCAGTTCCTTTTTGCAATCTATTCCTTTCCTTCCATATAAGATATATTATAGCATTTAAAATGATGCATACTTTACTGAATTCTCTTTTCTTTCCCTTGAACAAATTTTGTATATGTTGAATGCTTTCCCACATGTTTTGAAGGGCCTGTTGTTTATTGAGCTTTAATTCATTTTTGGCTATGTACCATATATGCCTTGAATACAGACAATAAAAAAATAGATGATTTATATTTTCTGGCTCGTTTTTACATAACAGATAATTGATGCTTCCTTTTCTATTCCACTTAGCACGCCTATCTCTTGTTGGCATTCAATTTACAACAACAAATTAAGCACAATAAGTCATTTTTGGGCAATTCGCCTTGTCCTAGATTGTTTTAAGTCATTCCACTTTCATTTCTTCACCTTTGATGTATTCCCAAGTATTTTTAAATGAGAATTTCCTTTAGATGATAGTTTCCAATACCATCTATCTTCTTTTATACTTGAATCAATTTCAATTTTGCTTATTGATGCATTGAATATTGATGCTGCTGGTTGCAACTGAGTATTCCATGACGTGTTTTTATGTGCTTTCATATTTGCTCCCCTAAACTGATATAGGTTATTCCATCCTAGTAGGTTGATTAAGAATTTTCCATTAATCAAAGGATCAAAGCAAAGGATGGTTTATTTATCTTCTTTGAATTATTTTAATTAATTTTATGCCCATTTCTCTGCATTTAGAATGCTTTTTTAATTATGTGAGTAATGATTTTCCATTGGCATAGTCTAGAGTTTCTTGTTTTTGACACATTGGCTTTCATTCATTTGGCCCATAGTGATTTGCATTCAATAAATTTCCAAAATAATTTGTAATTATAGGCATATAATGTTTTCAACATTTGGCCCATAGTGTTTTTGGCATACTTGCCTTTCATCTATTTGTTTTTGTAACCGTACTCCAAGCAACGTTACGATATTTCCCTCTACATATGAAGTTTACACATAATCTTTCTATTTTTCCATTGCTTTTGCTGGAATGTTCTAAGATTGTATCCAGTACATGATTATGGCTAGGATGAACGTGCGAGTAAGCTTTATTCTTGTAGCTATAGATAACAGCTTGCTAGACCTAACTGGCTTTGAATGATATCATGCAATCTATCATAGTCCCTATCCTTTATTGGTTTGAACTGAGAGGAAGTCCCAAGTATTTGACTGGAAGTTCATTTTCTTGGTATTTTAAAATATTAAGTATCTCCTCTTTTCTATCGCTTGCTTTGCTAAAATACACCTTGCTCTTATTTTCAATGATCTGCAGTCCGGCATGGTATTTAAGGATATCAAAAATTTCCCCAATGATTTTTGCATTCTTAACATTTGCATTTAAAAAAATTAGTAAATCATTTGCATATAGTAAATGAGTAATGCAAAAGACAGTTGTATTTAACGATTTTAGATTTTTATGCAACCTTTTCTTCTGCATTCATGATGTAAAATATTTCATGGTTGTAGTAAACATGTAAGGAGATAAAAGATCTCCTTACCTAATTTCTCTATTGTTGTGTATAAACCCACAGGGAGATCTATTAATAAGTATGGAATATGTGGCATTACAAATCCATACTTTCAGTAGGTTGCATATTTTTTCATTAAAACATAATTGCCTCATCATGTGAATAATAAAGTGTCTATTTATTTAATCAAATGCCTTATGCAGATCCACCTTAATATTCATTTTATTTTTCCTACCTTAATTAAAGTTTTTGAGCATTTCATGTGCCAATAAAGTGTTTTCAACAATAAGCCTGCCTAGAATAAAAGCATTTTGGTTTTTAGAAATTAAAATTTTTAAAAAGACTTTTATTCTTTACTCAAAACTGTAGCACTAATTTTGCATACGAGATTACAACAGGCTATAGGCTTGTAATTCCCTAGACAGCTTGGGACTTTCACTTTGGCACAAGTGTAATAACAACATGATTAATTTTTTTTTTAAAAAATTTCTAGTAGTGAAAAATTCATTAATTACTTCAAATAGAATATGTTTTAATTCCTCCTAATGATTTTTATAAAATTTAACCCCAAACCATCTTGTCCCGGGCTTTTATCACTTTGGCATTGAAAATATATGTTTAATATCATCTAAACAAACTTGAGCAAGTAGTATTTCCTCGCTATTAGCACGTAACAAGTATTTAACAGTAATATTTGGAAAAATATTTGGACTCCTATCTGAGTTATATATGTCAGTGAAGTAATTAATAGCCTCCACTTCTAATTGTGAGGCTTCATTAATGATAACATCCTTAAGTAATTTTTCCATGTCATTATTATATTTTCTACTTGACATCTTGGCATAGAAAAATTTACTTGGTGTATCTCCACAAGTAAGCCAGTCAAATTTGGCTTTATGTTTCAAGTTAACAGCTTTAACATGCAACTCAATCATTAGTTTCTTTTGCATATGGAAAAAATTATTAATTTGCATGGTGTCTGAACTATCAAAAACTATACTATCTTGCAATCTCATATATTTCTACCTAATTTGATTGATTTCATTGTTGTTTTTATTTCATTCCATTGTTTTAGATTATCCATTGGTTTTGTTGTAAAAGTTTTCTAAATTTATATTGAGCTATGCCTTCTAATTGAGTTTGAAAACTATTTTTAACAAACAATCTATACTCCTTGTCATATGTCCATCCATTTTTAAATTTGAAAGAAAAATTAGCTTTGATTAAATACTTTTGAGAAAAAACTAGTTGCAAAAGAGTATGATCACTAATTGCTTGAGGTAAAGTATAACATTTGGAATTTGGAAAAGGATTGGTAAAAGCTTGATTAACCAGTATTCTATCTAATCTGCAGTGTATGATTCTGAATTCCGTAGATTTCCAAGTATATTTATTTCCCTTTATTGAAGGTTCAATTAAACCTGTTTTAGCATAAAGTTAGAGAGAAATTCCTATTTCTTAAAGGGAATTGGAATTCCTCCCCTCTTTTCTGAAGTATGCATTACTGTATTAAAATCACCAATTAGGATCCATGAGTTAACAATTTTGCAATTTAAATGCTTTAAGTGATTCCATAGTAATAATCTATCTTTTTGAATATTAAAAGCATAAACAAAGGTTAAATCTAATTATAAATCCCCTTTATTTTTAAATTTACAATGTATATATCATAAATTTAAAAATGTTGATGTAATTCCCATACATTAGGATCCCAAATTACCTATAGTATAAACCCCTTTCAATATTGAATTCTTATTTACCGCTATCCAGTTACTTAAGTACCTATTTTGGAATTCAGTAAGACATTGATCATCAAGTTTATGTTCTAATATTCCAATAATACTAGGTTTATAAGAAGCTAGTAAATTAGAAAGATCTAATTTTCTTTCTGGGGTATTTAATCCTCTAACATTCCAAATAATAATCGATATAATTAAAAATTATTATAAATGATATTAATAAAGGATATCTCTATAATTACAATGTGAGACTTGAGCTACTAACTTCTATGCTTTCAGAAGTTTTCCCCCTCTTTTCTTGCAAGTTTTCTTGTTTTGAACTTTGGGATAATTTTACCAATCTAGGTTTTTAATATTGCACTTTTCTTCAAAGCACTTATGGTTCGTACTATCACCATTGTTACTAGTATACGTTTCTTTCTGTTCTTTCTTCTTTTGTTGTTGACAGGAGAGGAGGGCATCACCGAATCTTCTATATGAATAATGTTTCTAGGGGTTTTTGAACTGCTTACCTGTTCAATCTTTCTTAATTTAAAGAGCTTTGTTATTTTCTTGATTTTTCTGAAACTTGCGATTTCTAAAGCCAAATTAGGATTTACCTTTTCTTTCCAAACTTGCCTTAATGAGCATGATTCTATGAGATGCCTAAAACAAGCATATTTCATATATCTTGGTGGGGTCCATTCATGTTCGATTTTCTGAATTATGATTTCTCCATTATGCATTGTGATATAAGCTTCATGTGGCAGTTCTGCATCAGCTTCAATCTCCATTAATATTCTTGTATAACAGAGTCTTTTCTCATTAACCATTATTTTATCCAGTTTTATGGAATACCCATAACATTGGCTATAATAATGAACACTTCTTTATCCTAAAATTTCATGTTTAACTCTGGTAATCTAATCCAAATTGGATAAGTATATAGTAGATCCCTGTCAAGAATTATTTTTTTGCTCCATCTTTTCACAACAATCAGTTTACCATTGATGACTTTGTTGCAATCAGTTGCACTGAAGAACTCGATTCCAAAGAAACCATTGTTTCTTATATAGATTTTGAATTTGTACATAGCATTTCATGTTCTAATGACAAATACTCAGAAACGATGATAATAAAGGCTTGTTCCAAACACATAAGCTATAACTCAATTGTCCCATTTATCTTTGGTTCTTTTACTGTAACGTCCTCCATCTTAATGCCCAAAACTAAGCGCTATGGATGCTGCAGTCATCCATAGTATCAATTGCCGATAATAATAAAATGAGACCATCATCATTAACATCAGAAGCGCAAGAATATGAAGTATTTCAAACACAATTTAAAAAAAATCTTAATCCATTTCAAAGATAATATTTCATATTCAGTGCATAATCCAGATATTGCCCAAATTCAGATAAGTATAATTATTACAAAGTACTCCAAGAGCGACATATGAAGACGCCCTCTTAATTGATCAGATTACTAATAGATAGTTAAACTTTCTGTCATTACATAATATCATTCAACACAGCGAAAATAAACAACTCCTAAATAGCTAGTTGTGCCTTTTGCACGTCTTCGGAAACTTCATTCGCCAAAACCTAAAAAACCTAAAAACTTACTTCCGAACTACTCAACTGAGTACCCGAGAGTTAAAGGACAAAAACAAAAATTTTGGGTCAGATAATAAATCTGGTGTGAATAATAATATGCCATCTCAGTTAATGGATATCAAGTGAGACCACGCTGCTAAGCGAAAGGGGTTCTCCCCTCACAATTATCATCTAAATATGTGTCAATCATGATTTTGCTCCTGCAACCACAATTGTTAAACAATAACAGTATTATAGTGCAGGTTTATCAACTTACTTTTTCATTGGATAAATACGTGTCAATCTTATTGGATAACAACTTACTTTCTCAAAATCTTTTTCAAGAAACTGATATAGTGCAGGTTTACCATTTCCAAAACGTTTGCAAATCCTTAGTCTTGTATTAATATCTTAATATAGTAATTACACCCTTCTAGCTTAATTATTTTATAACACTTCATAAACACTTAGGAAAAATCCCCAAAAATCGTATAAATCCAATTTATTATATCCTTTAACATATAAAATTTCTGAGACCAAAAACATAATTTAATTATTTTAAATAGTTAAAGCCTTTAATATCTCATTTTTTAACCTTAGAAAATTCACCAAATATTTTCAATAAATCATAAAATTATGAAATTGAAAACAGACTTCCAAAATAATGTTTCTAACATTGTATTAAACTTCAATTCATTTGTGTGTCGTATAATAGGTTTTCTAACTCAAACATATCACTTAATTTCATAAATAAATTCTATAAATTCATTAGTGAGTATATAATCATCCAAATAATTAAACATGACATAATAATCATCAAACCCTTTGGGTTTAATCCAAAGACCGAAATGAACAAACATACTAAAAGATACTTATCATTATTAGCCTTGAATGTATGGAGAATGTTGATATTTGTATTTTGATTTGATTCTCCTAAGCTTTAATCTTTCTTTCTAGCTTCTCTTCTCATGAATACTGCTTCTCTTCTCATGAATACCTTGTTAATGGCCGACTTTGATCCATTAATTTCATTTGTAAAAATGAAGCGAGGGAGGAATTAAGAATTGGAAGGGTTATATTTAGAAATTGTACTATTTTCCTATTTTTCCCTCCTTGTATATTCTTCATCTTATTAATGTTCTAATTAGTGCCATTAGTTCAATAATTAAGGCTCGATCCATTTTAATTACCAAATCTCAGTCTCCTTATCATCCGGTGTTATTTTATTTTATTTATCTAATTAAATATCCTAAATATTGCAACTATTTTTTCGTCGCCTAATTTGATGGGAGCAACAAACTCCAAATCTAAACTGGAGTTAATCCCTCCATTTCTTACCAGATCTACCTAAGATGATGATGATTTTCTTGATTATCTATTTCGATTGTGGGGTTACTTGGATTTCTTGAGATGTTTTGAGCTTGCCCGTTCCATATCGGTTGCTGAATCTAAACTCCAAGTTGGTTCGACCATTGTAGTTTGGCCTTGGTTGTTCGAAACGTATGGATCGATGCGTGTGGGTCGGCAATTAGGTCTCGATTGTAGTGGTCTGGAAAAACAGCAGGAGAATTAGCAAGACTACCACAGGCGATACGTTCGGTACTGTTTCACTTCTTATCACACCCATAATTGCTCCGAGTTGCTTGCGGGTTTGCTTCGAGTCATCCACAAGGAGACCCTGGATCGGCATCAGGTGGATCGGTGGTAGTGGGTTGACATGCCTGGTTCGATCTATCTACCCAACCTACCAGCTATGAGCCGAGCTATCTTGGTCATGGGACTGCACAGGGGATCCAGCCTATCTTCGTCTATAAATAGAGGGGCAAGGGTCCAGTTTAGGGGACCTTATTTCGAGAACTCCAGGGAAACTCTGCCATTTTTTATACTTTCTTATTTTCAATTCAAACTTGTACTCAAGTGGTTTGATTACGGATGTTTCTCTATTCGAGTGAATGGAAAAGCAATAAAAATTCTATTCAAAGTCAACGTAGGCAATTACGCAAAACCAATATAAATCTGATGTTCTTGTTTTCGTTGTTCTTTTTGCACTCGATTGCATTATTTCTCTATTTTAATTTACTTTCTTCATTAATCTCTCTACAGAACTCTATTCAAGGGTGTCAGCGACCAATTTTTGTGCTTTCATTCAGAGTTGAATTCTTAGCTTGATTGGATCTCATCGTCTGCTAGTGTATTTCCATATTCGCGAGATAGATCCAGTTGTTTACCATTTCTATTCTACTCAGATTGAAAGAGATATGAAGGAAGCTATTAGCCATGGGATTGGATTCACCAATGTATGCAAGTTTTTAGGATTAGATGTTGAAGCTTGCACTAGAGTTATATGAAGTCCGTCCCTTCTCTAAAGGCAATTCAGCCAATCTCTTATATAGCCGACCTCTCACTTAACGCAGATATCTGATATCTCGCATAAAAAAAATTCTTACATACCGATCGCTCTAAAAACCATATGTCCCGATCGCTTCAAAGACCGTATGGGCCGATCGCTTCAAGAACCATATGCACCGAACGCCCCAGTGTATACTGACCCAGAGTATACCTACCCAGAGTATACAGACCCGGTGTTACCGACCCAGAGTATACTGATACAGTGTATGCCGACCCAGTGTTACCGACCCGGTGTATACTGACCAAGAGTATACTGACCCAGTGTATATCGACTCTATGTTACCGACCCAGTATATATCGACCCAAAGTAGACTAACCCAGTGTATACTGACCTAGAGTGTACAGACCCACTGTATACCGACCCAGTCTTACCGACCCGGTGTATACCGACCTAGTGTTACCGACCCAGTGTATACCGACCCAGTGTTACCGATCGCATGTAAACGGATTCCTCTTTTATATACTGATCCATCTACTGTATACCTATCCCTCTCTCAAAAAACCATCTGACCGGTCCCTATACCAAAAAAATTATGGATCGGGTACAACCCCTATTATAAAAAAAAAATTGCTTTTTTCCGTACGACCCAAATTTCAAAAACCATCCGACCCGAACCCTAGCCGCAGCGCAGTGCCTCCGCATAGTGAATTCAAAACTCCACTTAATGAAGGAACATTCTATCCACTTCTCTTACATCCTATGACCGACCAGAGCATAGAGGATCAAGCGGCAGCTTCTGAATGACAACAAGGGAACAGACAAGCCACCGCTACTCAAACGATACTCCCAAAGGTTCGAGAACATGGATAATATGACTCTAAGAAAATGCCAAGATGACTCTATGCACCATTCTTCACAGATCCAGCACTTCGAATTTAGTGAATCCAAGTAGTTTGTTTCAAATGCTAACGAGGATATCATACTGATCACGTTTGAGGGGTGTTGACCTCTAGATATATTTTGGCAGCTAGTTAGCTGGGGAACCTCCTAGGAATGGATCATTTCTGTTACAAAATGAATCAAAACCAATGTGAGGAGGAGTGGAGCAGACTAGGAAAAATAACAAGTGCATTCCCGTTGGCTAAGGACTCCGATTCTAGTAGACAAAACAAGATCTCAAAATTCGAATCATATGCTCTTTGAAAGATTCAATTGATAGCCTCTACTTGGAGACTCACGACTCAAAGTGGTACTAAAAACCAACCTCGAGAGAGTCCATCGAAGTCCAGAGAAAATCAGGGTAATGTTGAATATTCTAAGATGCACATTGTTCCTAAAACCGGCGATTACAAACACCTCCGACGTATGATCGGAAAGCAGATTCAGAAAGGAAAGCTTGAACAGTACATGCAAGCCTTGTAGAACGGCGAGCCAGGAACTTTGGATGCCCATCAATAAAGAACTCCAATTATCAATTGGACCGTTGGTAGTCGACATCCCGCAAGAAGGGGTTAGGGGCAGAGTTGAATAGCCAGCACATGATGCTGCTCCAATTATCAATGAGATTTATACCAATCTTTTTTGGCTTATTTCAATTTCAATTTCAATTGTGCTTTGAATTACGACCGACTTGAACAAACTTCTTCCAAAATGATGCAGGTGAACAAGTACTCAGAGTTGGCCGCCAACCAATCCACGAAGACCTTTATCGAACCTGTGGATTTTCATCAAGATGAGCATGATTCGATAGCTCATCATCAACCATGTGCCCTTGATTTGGGGCCAAGGACTAGAGATTGAAAAGCTCATCATGGTCAGAGCCTAATCCAAAGCGAACATGACCGACCGTCCATTCATCGACCTCCACATTTGACTTGGAGACCAAAGCAAGGCTTGGAATGAATATGGCCCGGTCATCCACTCAAATCGAGTCATAAAACAAAGTTAGACAAAATACTCGTCAACCATCGACTTGAAGTAGCTGTGATTTGACCATCTACACATGAAATCCTACCCTGAACACAAAAGCTAGTTCGAAAGCTCGACTTGAAGTAGCTATGATGGATTGCCTACTCGTCAACCATCGCTCTCAATACATGGATATGACTGCACCTTGAAACATATGCAACTTATTTTGTCTACTTAATAATCCATTATCCTTATTTCTAGAAAGAGATACGAAGCAAATTGCGAGAGACTTGATTATCCAACCCCAGCATGAATGTGATCCAACCATCTATCATACACCTCCTTCCTTGACTTGATTGGAAGAGCTACAATCACCAAGAAGACGAGAATAGACCATCCATTTTTCAAGTTTTGTCCTTGATGCTGGGGGCAGAGTCCCATTCCATGAGCAAACGCGGTTTGACCATTCATTCGACAACATTAGCCTCGATACGGTAAATGAAATACAAATCAAACGAGTGGAAATACGACTGCTCCCAACAAAAATCTCCAAGTCCCTGAAGCAGACTAGAGTACTCCGAGTCCCTAGAGCACAGACTAGAGTATAAATGACTTGACGAAAATTTCTATGTCCCTGAAGCAGACTAGAGTACTCTGAGTCCCTAGAACGCGGACTAGAGTATAAATGACTTGAGAAAATTCTCTAAGTCCCTGAGGCAGACTAGAGTACTCTGAGTCCCCAGAGCACGGACTAGAGTATAAATGAATTGAAAAAAATCTCTAAGTCCCTGAAACAGACTAGATTACTCTAAGTCCCCAGAGCATGGACTAGAGTATAAACGACTTGAGAAAAATCTCTAAGTCCCTGAAGCTGACTAAAGTAATCTGAGTCCCCAGAGCGTGGACTAAAGTATAAATGAATTGATGAAAATCTCTAAGTCCCTGAAGCGGACTAGAGTACTCTAAGTCCTCTGAGCGCGGACTAGAGTATAAATGACTTGAGAAAAAATCTCTTAAGTCCCTGAAGCGGGCTACAGTACTCTGAGTCCCCGGAGCGTGGACTAGAGAATAAATGAATTAACGAAAATCTCTAAGTCCCTGAAGCGGACTAGAGTGCTCTGAGTCCCCAGAGCGTGGACTGGAGTATAAATGAATCGACGAAAATCTCTAAGTCCCTGAAGTGGACTAGAGGACTCTGAGTCCCCAAAGCGCGGACTAGAGTATAAATGAATTGTTGAAAGTCTCTACGTCCCTTAAGAAGACTAGAGTATTCTGAGTCCCTAGAGCACAGACTAAAGTATAAACGACTTGAGAAAAATCTCTAAGTCCCTGAAGTGGACTAGAGTACTCTGAGTCCCCAGAGCGCGGACTAGAGTATAAATGAATTGAAAAAAATCTCTAAGTCCTAGGAACGGACTAGAATACTCTAAGTCCCCCGAGCATGGACTAGAGTATAAACAACTTGAGAAAAATCTCCAAGTCCCTGAAGCGGACTAGAGTACTCCGAGTCCCCAGAGCGCGGACTAGAGTATAAATAAATTAAAAAAATCTCTAAGTCCATGAAGCGGACTAGAGCACTCTGAGTCTCCAGAGCGTGGAATAGAGTATAAACGACATGAGAAAAATCTCTAAGTCCTTGAAGTTGACTAGAGTATAAATGATTTGAGAAAAATCTCTAAGTCCCTAAAGCAGACTAGAGTACTCTGAGTCCCCAGAGTGCAGATTAGAGTGTAAATGACTTGACGAAAATATCTACGTCCCAAACTATGGACTAGAGCATAAACCGTTTGAAAAATCTCTACGTCCTCGAAGCGTGGACCGAAGCATGAACACAAATTGGGCACGAGTCGACCAAGGGAAGAATAACTCTACGCCACCGGAATGAAGAGTGGCATATAAACATGGATAAATAAATGAGTGGATTTCGACCATTCTCTATTCCATAAACTTCGGCCTGAAATCGACTGAAGAATTATTAACTCGCTAAGTATGGAGTTCGACCATCCAACTTGTGGCCTGGCCAAATCAATGCTAGGAGCAGGAGTACAAATTGCTAAAAGATGAATATGATAGCTCATTATAGCTCTAACTTGGCATTCTTTACAACTTAAGGCAATGACTGCAAGGAGGCCTCAACACAGAACCAATCAAAATTGCATCCAAAGCTACGGGCGACCGACTCGAGGGCAATATCGATCCACACCAAGCACATACGAATGTGACCAGAATGTTCCTTGAAAAAAATATGACCAACAGAGTGTGGAAAGGAGAGTAAACTGCGAAAACTTGGTCATAATTCTCCAGCACCCTCTTTCGATCCGTCGGAAGGAGTATGAAACTAGATGAGCATGACCCGACTGCAGTTGAGCCAACTTTACCTCGAGATTACATAACATGAACCAAAGTGGAGGTGGCTGACCTTTCAGTGCCCAACATACGCCCAGAAACTGACAAGGCATCAAAGTATTCCCTTTGGAATGAAAAACCACAATACAATGCAGGATAGGTGAGACTCAGCCTCCCATCAACTGACATGATCTCACGATTCAACGGGAAAGAGAGTAAATCTAAAGTGGGCATGGCTGGCTTTCCTATTTATGGTATATGCCTCGGACTTGGGGGCACGAGCGAGAAGCAGGATGAATGTGAACCGACTATTCACCAATCAACTCTATGCCTTTGGAGTTTAGGTGGAAATATAAACATAGCTAGGACGAGACTCAACCGTCCATGTAGTGCATTTATCTACCCAAGACTGGGAGCAGAAGCGTGATCATCCAAAGACTGGCTGTGATAGCTCAATATTGAAACTTATATATAGTTTTTACAACTACTCAAGGTTACGACCGAAAGAATGCCTAGAGATAGAATCATTAAATCGATGCTCGTGGGCAACTGACTATCACTCCAACCCGAAGGACGGGTAAAGGATCATAAATGTGTTGAATGGTAAGCGCATTACTCGAATATACAAGCAAATTCAAACTCAAAGCAAGATCCAGCTATGCAGCTTCATGCAACTCGAGGCACACCCCTACTCGACATTTTCTTCAACGTGCTTCTAAGCCTGATCTTTGGCCATTTGCAGATAATCGATCAGAGCATTCAGAGCCCTTCACTATCAACTTTAATAACTCATGACAAAACTCTAGGATTTAACCAGAGTAATAATCAATATTGACCGTTCCAACCATATTTCACGTTGAATGTTACGCAAAATAGTTGCATCTAAACTCAAAAAATCCGAGATTGCACCCGCTAAGATGACATTCGACATTACACTTACCCATGACGACCCTTCACGGGTGCTGAATATCGGATCATAGCTCAGTGAAATGATGATAAAAGAATTAGTTGGATTTCTCTGAATAAATGATGATATGTTCCCTTGGACCCATTCGGACATGAGTGTGTGAATTCACCAAGTATCGCGAGCCATGCATTGAATATTGACCCGAAGCTACAAAAGCTAGCGTAATGTCTATTGATTTCATTATGAAAGCTCCACGCTTACTTTTAGGCTCATCCCATTAATGTCAATGCCTAACAGCCATTATGACAGGTCATACAATGGCCTGAGGCATCTGAAAGACTACTTAAATAGAATAGCAAACTAAGCCAATCGATATCACTTATTTCTCTCGAAGAGCAATCCAAGGATGGAAATTAGCAGACCTCATATCTGAATTCACTACATCATACGACTACTCGAAGAGTAGTGGAGAACCAACCGACGGATGGGAAATGTACGCGGATGGAGCATCCAATAATAGGTGTTATGACGAAGGAGTCGTGTTAATGACTCCTGAGGAACGGTCGATGTGCTACGTACTAAAACTCGATTTCGTTATAACAAACAACGATGCTTAGTATGAAACCTCGACCGCCAGCCTCAGACTTGCTAGAGAACTTGGAGTGGAAACTTTACTTATCCTTTGTGATTCCTAATAGGTAGTATGCAAAGTTAGGGAAGTTAATCTTGTCGGGGGCATTGTGTTGCTCCTTATCTCGACCTAGTCCAAGACCCACTAGTCGATTTCATGTATTACGTCATTACACACATCCTCAGCGAACGAAACGAAAAGAGTTAAGCCATTGGCCAAGCTGGCCAGTTTTAGGGACACGCAACGGACATACTTTGTTTCGGTCGAAATACTTAATATTCCAAGCATTGCCGAATGGAGATCGGTCAGATCTTGGAAACAGAGCCAGAAAAGGGACCGTGGTTGACTCCTATCAAAAACTATCTACTATGAGTAATTCTTACTAAACGGAGGAATGGAAGACGACAGATTCTCCTCAAATCTTCACGCCAAATCATCTAAGAAGAAGTCATGTGTAGAAAGGAGTTTATTCATTCTTCTGCTTTGGTGTATCACCCATGATGATATCAAATGAGTCTTGAGCGAAGTCTATGAAGAAGAATGCGTCGATTACATTAGGGGAAACCCTAACAAAGAAAATACTTTGCTATGGGTATTACTGGCCAACTACCAATCAAGATGCGGTTGATCATGCTAGACAATGAGACAAGTGCAAGATGTTTGCAAAAAATTCAAGAGCCCCGCCGATGAAAATTACTTAAATGGCTAGTCCATAGCCGTTTTCCACTTGGGGGCATTGACATCATCGTCTTCTTGTCGATCCTAAAGGTGGTGCAAAATACGCCATCGTGGCAGTAGATTACTTCACCAAATGGGCAGATAAAGAACTTTTAACCACGACCAAGATGAAGAAAGTAATCAACTTCATCGCCTGTAACGTCATCTGTCCTTATGACATCCATGATCCATTGTAATGAATCCCAATTCGACAACGCTAAATTTAAATGACTTCTAACGTCAGCATCATATTGAAAATAGATTTATGATATTTGCTCGCCCTCAAGCAAATGGACAGGTTGAAGCTGCGAACAAAATCATAAAGTCTTTTCTGAAGAGAGGTTTGGAAAAGGTTAGAGGTAAGTGGATGGATGAACTCCCAACAACATTATGGGCTTATAGAACTACCCATGAGTCACTGGTCGTACTCCCTTCACCCTTCCTTACGGCTCCAAGATCGTCATCCATGTAGAACTTGAAGTCTGCTCTCATCAAGCGGCTGATTACAACACTTATTCCACAAAAAATATAAACAAGGAACTACAATTGAATTTCAATTAAACTAGATGGAATTGGTGACAACTTATGAGCATACAAAACGCATTCGAGAGCCGATGGCAAGAATGTGTACCTGAACATGCACGTGTATATTCGAAAAAAATTGGCTTCTTGAAATCAACAGAAATTGATTTTTTACTTAGGGTTATTAAGAAAAGACCAGATCAGATAGTCGAAGCTTACTAGCCCTGTAGAACCAGACACAAATGGCCACTGATGAATTACAACTCTAGATTTATACCATTGGGAATCGACCAAGCGTCATGACGACCAAAAAAGGATACGACAGTTTGGGAGGATAAAATTGAAGGATAATAACTATTCAAGAAACATGATGGATTTCTTTCTGGAGACTCTAACTTGCTTCGATTCAAAGCACGTCATGTATGCAATAAGACGTACTTTGGGTGGCAAATGTTACCCGACTACTTGGCCCGGCTACAAAGTGATAGTTGCAGAAGATATAGTTGAAACTAGACGGGACTCGAACCAAGAGGAGATTGGAGATATAAGGGATTGATGCAACCTGTGTGGTTTGGCATGTCTATGTGGATCGATGTTCCATGGTGGTTCGGTTGGAGTAGGATAGCTCTTATGGAAGGTCATGGATGGATCGGCCTTGGTGGGTCGGCACGTGTTGTTCGGTCAGGGGAGATAAGCTAACATGGGTCGGCACGTAGTGGTTCAGCCTAGGTGGCTCGGTGTAGATGTGGATCGGCCTCAGGAATATTAGTATATGTGGATCGGCATTCATGTGCGGTTCGGCCTATGTATACGGTTCGGCACATATGGGTCGGCATGGGTGGCTCGGTCAAGGGAGGAAGCTCGAAGTGGGTCGGTCAAGGTGGTTCGGCCATTGTGGTTCGGCCTTGGTTGTTCGACGCTTGTGGATCGGTGCATGTGGGTCGGCAATTTGGGCTCGGTTGCAGTGGTCCAACAGAACAGTTGAAGAATTAGTAGGATTACCATAGAGCGGTACGTTCGGTATTGTTTCACTTCTTATCACACCCATAATTGCTCCGAGTTGCTTGCGGGTTTGCTTCGAGTCATCCACAAGGAGACCCTGGATCGACATCAGGTGGATCGGTGGTAGTGGGTCGACATGCCTGGTCGGTCTACCTAACCTACCCGCTATGGGTCGAGCTATCTTGGTCATGGGCCTGCACGAGGGATCCAGCCTAACCTCGTCTATAAATACAGGGGCAGGGGTCAGCTGAGGGGGACTTTTTTTGAGAATTCCAGAGAAACTCTACCATTTTTTACACTTTCCTCTTTTCCATTCAAACTTGTACTCAAGTGGTTTGTTTACGGATTGTATCTGTATTCGAGTGATTGAAAAAGCAATAAAAATTCTATTCAAAGTGAACATAGGCAATTACGCCAAACCACCATAAATCTGGTGTTCTCGTTTTGCACTCAATTGTGTCATTTCTCTATTTCAATTTACTTTCTTCGTTAATATCTCTACATAACTCTATACAAGGATGTTAGTGATCAATTTTGGTGCTAACATTTGTCTTCTAACCCTTACAACCTAACTGGCTAAGGTTATCGTCGTCCACAATGACATTATCCTCGCATCACCATCTAAAGAGATTGTCAATCCCACCGACCCACTCCTTATGGAAAATTTTCCTAGTGACATACATTTTATAAAGATCTACCACTCACTTTCAAACATTTAATAAAAAAATTGATATAACATGTATAAAATAATATTAACAATATTAGCTTATTAATATTTGTAATTTAATTTTGAAATTCACAAATTAATTTACATTTTAGTTTCAGTTATGAAACATTCGTTCAAAAATACTTCAAAAACCTAAAAAAGTAAAATATGAATAAATACAAAAAATCATTCCACTTCCACTATTCTTTTGCAACACAAAAACGCACTTCTCTTTCGCTAAACATTCCCCTCACATGTTCCTTTCAAAGTGTCCTTCTATACATCTTTCGCTTCGTAGAAAAATGCACCCATTTATTGGCTTAGTTACTTAGTTTAACGATAGAAATTGGCATGTATAATACAATCATGTAAACCAAATTAATTTTGCTAGGTCATCTCCAACAATAGTTAATTATGATCGTAAAACTAACATCGAGAAAAAAATATGTTTCCAACAGTTGAATGAAGACATATAAAAAGACTTAAGATTACATTTCTACAGAATTATAGAAAATAATTTTCTTATATAATTCTTATATCCCAAAATACTTTAAGAAAGCATCAACCTATTTATAGTGTGTTGACAACAAAAACCGTTTATATTTTAAAAAAATTCGATTACAGAATATGATCCAAATATGTTTCTTTTAGAGGCTTCTAATGAGATTCGGCCAAAATAACTAGAAATTTGAGTTTAAATAATATATAGGGTATAAATCAGATCAAACAATAGAATATGATATAAATATGTGTAAAAAAACATCAAAATTCTATTGTTCGGCGATGTCTCAATGTCCACTTTCTTGCACTTAATAGATGTTACATATAGCCAACACGAGATATTCTTCAAAAAAGAGGGAGTTTTGCCTGTTTATAGTACAAAATTAAATCCATCCTTTCTTCGTAGCTTAAATAGGTATATACAAGAATTTACAGATGAGTTGTGACCAAAATATCCACGTAGAAACAACATTTTGAGTTTGACCCTCCTGGAACATCTCATGACTTATAGGAGGTTAGATCGACTTTTGACCAAATCTAGAAACAGCTTAGGATCAAATTTGAACAACACCCCCTCTCCCTTCCCTCTTGCGTGCATTCCGACTAATTGTACTCCCTACATTTCAATTGCGTCAAGCTACTTCATTTTAACCACCTATTTCATATATTGCCATTACTTCGAGCCATCCTAAGCTTAAATTTGACCGCCCGTATGTCAATCTTTCCAATACTGTTTTTTCACCGTTTTTCGACGTATCACTCAATTATTATTTTTTACATATTTTTTTTTTAATCCCTGCGTACGGAAAATGGATATAACAAGGGGAGTACTTTGGAAAAGTAAGGTTGCCTCAGAAGGGGGAGAGTAGCCTAAGCAAGTAGAGTAGCATGCGCAAAATCATGCGAAGAAGTCATCTCATTCTCCCCCATGGGTTGGAAAGGACCTTACAGAAGAGAAGTCTGACTTGTCACTGTAACCATTCGATAGGATTTTGCGAGTTGAAACATAAGAGTGAGAAGTATCTTTGTTCTCCCATCCTCATCCTTCGTTTATCTGCCCTCCTTGTCTTCATCTTCATGTTCCTCCACTTGTTTATATTCTAACCTTGTTCTCTTCTCTCCGACTGCCTTTGGACCACATATAAACCACGACTTAATTGGTTTAAATGGATTAGATCAATAAACTTGTTCAAACAAACCAATCCAATTATTTGTTGCATAATAGGATAAGGTCGATACATTTTTGACGAGCCTCACTACATGACGTTGTAACCTGAAAGTTTATGGTGGCAAATTCAGACCTATCGAGTTGACCCAACCCGATGGGTCTAGGTTCTGAATGCGTTAGATTTTATCGATTTTAAGATGTACATTTTAAGATCAAGACTTGATTTGAGGTTCGATTCGGATCGATTTGGATCTCTGAATGAACATAACACTAAAAATCAGCATATTTCAATGTTAATTTTATCGGATCAAGTTTAATCGGATCTTTGTGGTTCATCACCAAACTCGACTCAAGATCCATCGGGTTCAATTTGAATATGTTTAGATTTGCGGTTCTAATTCCAACTCTCTATAGAGTATAGAGAGTAGGCAGAAAGAAATGTTGTGCTGGCTAACAAACCAACATATCTCAGACACAGGTCATGCAAAAAGAAAATGCATCTCCATTTACCAAGAAAGGAAAGTTACAAAGGCACTGTTGCTAACTCTTGTAGTTTCAAGTGCACAGAATCAATTTGGCAGTCAACTCCCCGACAGCATAATTCTAGAAATCCAAGTATAATCTGCCCAGAATATCGAAGCTGTTCAGGAGCAATTGGATAGGAAAAAAAGAGTTCGTATATCTCTCTGAGAATTCAAAAGCAAATTCTATAACCCTCTGAAATTTTGCAGGAAATCAACAACGGCTGACGAGCTACTTCAACCAAATCCTTAATTTTATTTATCATCTTTATAATCTAAAGAATAAACTAATAAGCTACAAATACCTGATCTTCAATCCCACTTAACCTGAAATGCAACCTCCTTTCATAATAACTTGTTATCCGAAATCAAATGAAATGCAACTTCCTTTCATAACAACTCGTTATCCGAAATTAAATTGCCAAAGAGGACATAAAATCAGTTGTTCCTATCAGATAAATACTTGTAAAAACTAACACATATGCTTTTTAAGTTATATAATAAAACATAGCTATCAATCTTGCCAGCGTCATTAGTCCAAACATCAGCAAAAATCCACTGAGTGCAATTTCTCTTGACTGAACCATGTTAATAATAAAATGATAATGAAAAACTTCATAAATATTAGCTGCTCTTACACGTAGCCACATAAATACTAAAAATGTAGGAGGAACTGCAAAATCCACATCAAATTTGAAATAGCCCCAAGCAGTAATAAATATATTAGATCAACAAACTAGAATGATGGTTGCCAGGCATGCGGAACTGTTACTTGGTAACTTTGTAGGACTGCAATAAGAAACGTAAAATATACATGTAAATATAAGATTTTTCATGTGAACTGGAAAAGGTAAAATTGAAACTGAAATATAAGCACTAAGCATCAACAAAAGTCTACTTGATTAAATATAGATAAGCATGCAAAGTCATGACCCTGGAACTTGCATGTCATTTGCTACTATGCAAACACATAGACATATAGAGTAGGGATCTACTTCATCGCTCTTTCGATATGCCCTATTCTACACCTCTTTGGTTTTTTTGCGAGCTATACAATTCAAAATTAAACGAAATTTTAAAGATGTCCAATCTTCATTATGAACATCATGTCCACAAGCATCTGGAGACTTCAAGCATTTTTAAAATGTTAAGCAAGCTATCAACCACAAAAACATATATTTTAACCGTTGATTTGGAATATTAGTTGGATGTGTTGAAATTATCCAAATTGGACACAGTTTTATGAAAATGACCCCGAATCATGTCCACAATCTACGTTTGATTTTAAGTTGTGAAACTCTAGAAATCATAGGGAAGAGACGGAGAGAATTGATTTTCCACATTCCATCACTTTAACCGCATTCATTTTCCTTGTCAGTTTTCTCATAGGAAAAATATTTGGATTGAGCTAATTATTTTAGTATGATCCTTTCAAAACCACAAATTGAGCGTAAACGCTCAAAAATAATTATACTGATTGTAGATTCAACAATTTAAAAATTAAAGGTTAGAAGTTTCGAAGGGAGGAAAGGGTTTTTTTTTGGGGGGGGGGGGGGGGGTGGTTGGGGGGGTTTGTGGGGGTGGTTATATATGATATTCTGACTTAATCTGAAAACATATTTCAGTTAAACAAAGGCGCATACTGACATATATTTTATTCCCTTCATTTATTATCCTAAATCAAAATATACTTTGGATAAAAAAAGTGCTTTTTACTTTTGAACCACCAGCTAGATTGAGATATAAAGATATGAAAATTTTGGCAAAAAGAGTATCTACTTATATACAAACATGTAAATATATATAGATAGAGAGAAAAGAGGATGTTGACGCAAAAACATATTTATACATGAAAAGGAAAAAAATAGCATAAAAAGGAAGAACCCTCAAAACAAACTTTGGAAGAAAGATTTTATTTCTGAAATGCAAGCTTTGGAAGAAAGATTTTATTTTTGAATTACAGGCTTATCAACTGAAAAATGAAAGTCACTACTACATATGGAAAAGAAGAATTTATTTAACATAACTATTTACTTGATGGAGTCTTTATACGACTATGTCTTGTCAAACGGCATATAATATATGAGAATCAAGAACAATGCTAAAATGAAAGAATATGCGAAATGCTGATTAGACAAGCACATATGTAGGTACGTGGAAGAGAGGGAGAGGGAAAAAGGTGAGGATGTTGGCTGAAAATATATTTACAAGTAACAAAATTTATAAAAATAGCGTAACTTCAAATGGGAGGAGATCCATCCAAACTTTGGAAGAAAGAATTTACTTCTGAAATGTAGGCTTATCTTATGAAAAACAAAACTTCTACACAAGGAAAAGATGAATTTATTTAACATATTCACTTTAAGTCTTTATAGAAATATATATCATCAAATGGCAAGTTAAAATATAAGAAATCAAGGAAAATATTAAAATGATGGAATATGTGAAATACTACTAAGAATATTGATTTTCTTGACAACTGCAATGATTTCATGACGTGTTATCATACTGATTTACCATGGAATCTCAAACGATTTTACCCCACACTAAACGTCTGCACATCATCTCTTAGTTAACTAAGTTTCAGACCATTAAATGAACAAGTATAAATAACTGACATCAAATTTTCAGAACTGAAATTTACAACTACTTGGTATACAAGTGGTGTACATACTTTACCACGTTTATATTCAAAAATCAAAATGGTACGGGATATATCCTGTGTTGGATGATAATCTAGCCGATACACCATTAACAAGCAAGCATTTCCGATTTACCAAAAAAAAAAAAGAAGTCAAGTACCTTCACAGCTTTCAATAGCCCTTTTGCCACACTGTCAGTTTCAAAGTGGTTTCGAACAGGCTGCACAACAGCAGAGCAAGTTTTCAACAAACAGAATGCATAAAAAGTAAACTAGATTTATTATGTGATGTCACTAAACAACACAATCGACCATTATTTTACATTCTACTACATACAACATTAAGGACAATCCCCCACCTATAAATTCAAAAAACTCATTACCTAACCTTAAATAAGCTAAAAAAACTTCCACAGAGACTTGTTTTGAGATGTATATTTTACCTATGAAAAAAATAGTTATTTTATATATTATTAAACTCCAAAACAGCACATTATTGATAACATTACCATATATTTAATACTACTGCAGATATTTACAAACATTTCAATTGTGGATCCGGATTTTAATATGCAAACACATTTAGATGTAATAAAACAAGAAGATGTCTCGTTTTGTGTAGTAATAATACAAAGAAAGATAGAAGTCGAAATTCAGATGACAAACGGTAACCCACTTGGTATGCATCTTATATATACAATGGTACAAGAGACACAGCAACAAAGGGGAAATACTTGCCTGCAAGATTTCATTAATCGCCTTAGCAAGGGCAGGCTTTAAATCACTTGGATGCAGAGCACCGCTTACATAATCTTCGACCAACCCATCAAAGCTATCGTATTCCCTACAGAAAAACAGTTATTGTTATGAGAAGCGACAATAGCAAATGACAACAGAAGAAACCCTCGTGAGACACCGTTCTTATTGCGTTAATTCTCTCGAAAAATAATTGGAACTTGAACTCCTTGCGTTACTAAAAGTTGAAATTCCAATCCTTGCTTATGCTTGCAAATTTGCAAACACTTCTTGAACATATCAATAATTATTTGTATTGCTTCATTTTTCTCAATTCTAAGTTTCTAACGAACAAATCAAGGTACTATATGAAGATCTAAGTGGCGCGGTTTTTTAACATATGTTCATGACAATATATTTTATTTTAGTCCTAAATGACAAGCAACTAGCCATTAACAGAGGTAGCAGCCAAATTGCAAAAATGCCACAACATTTGGCAACCACTGTTCTAAATTCATAACTACAGACCATAAAGATATTGGTAAACTAGTAACGAATATGTGAAATTTAGGGAGCAGATTGTAGAACTCGAATTTCACACTAAAATTTTAATTGGTCTCAAGCCATTAGTTACAGGGACCTCTTGTCCAACAGTTTAAAGCATTAAGTGTGAAATTTAAGTGTAAATTTTGAGTCCAAAAATCAGTTCTCAACAAGTAATTTATAAACAGAAAGCCTCTTTGAAAGAAAGCTATTGTTTGAAGTTCATTTTGATGCTTTTAATGTGTTCTCGTGCAAGAACCAGTGAAGTACCAATACACATTGACATAAACTACATGAAACAAGGGAACTAGAGATTACTTATACAACAGAAACATACAGTACTCACTTGTTTCCACCATTTTCCGGTTTACGCAAGACTTCAATTTTCTTAAACCATGGAAATACGATATATTTGAGGTATTCTAAACATGGATTTCCTTCCACAATCTGTGGTGGGCAGTATGATTTCTTTATTTTTAAGTTAACTTCAGCCTGCAAAATACATAAGGTGATTTGATTATATAAATAACAACTGAAATACAAGCAAGCTGAACAAAAATTAAGGATAAGAAAACAACTGCAAGTATAAAGCATAATTTATCGTTTCCTCCTGCCAAAGGCTATTGAACCTCGATATACACTGTTCAGCTGATTTTTCTTCTTCTTTTTTATCTTTTAATGAAAGGATGGCAACAAATTATAGATCTCAACCAAAATTTGGGCAACCGAGGATCCATGTATTATTCTTATTATCACTTAACTGGATCTAGGAAATCAGATATAAGAATAAACTTGATTTTCCATTTGATTTTATCACCTTTCTGCCCAATGATATGTCTACCTATGGCTAAATAAGCATATAGAATGGTAAAATAAAGCAAAACATGAAAAGAACAAAAAAATAATGTGCATGCAACAAGCTGATCACTTACCTCTCCATCTTCCATGTAAATAGAGGAAGATGTGTCAGATTTTGACATTTTCTCCTGCCCCTGTTGTAACCCTGGAAGCATGTCTGTTCAAAATTTAACAGTATGCTCAATTCAACTTTCTCAGAAGTTATTCAACAAAAGGATGAGGGGATTGAGAGGCATACGATGTGATAGAATAATTGGCTTGTTTTTTCTTTTAATAGTATCGCAGTACTCTCTCGCAAGAACATTAACTTTCCTCTGATCCATTCCTAGTTGACAGATGTCAGCCTGCAGCAATAAATAGGATTGCATAAAAGGAAAATGGAAAAAGAAAAAGCCGAGTACATTCCATTCTCTTAACCAGGAAATTTTCCTATTGAAAAAAATGGTGAATATAAGATAGCCTAACAAAAGTAACTAAAACAACTGATGCAAGTATGAAGCCGAACATGCCAACACATAAATCAGCAGTAATATTACTGGAATATGTTTGCATTAATGGCTGGCCAACTATACTACCCATGAGTCATGACACACTAGGAAGTAGATAAAAAAACACCTTCAGGAAGAAAACATCTGCGCATTGCATGCATGGATAAAAAATTTGGGCAGCCGTCAATTCATCTGTGTCCTTACGACCCATGATCTGGCTACACCTGTATAAACATAAAAGACATTTATAGTTTTCTTCATGGAAAGGCATCGACTAAAATCCATCTTCATCGCAGACTTATGTATTTATTGGCAACATCAGTGTAAAGCACATAATAAATAAAATGAATCATGACGTGTGATTGACCTTGAAGGTTTCCTAGTCAACGTTGGCCTACAAATTTGTACTACTTAAAACCCAACCAATAACTGGGATATGGTAAATTGTGGATTTTAAGGTGAAGATATACTATTGTTGCCTACATGAATCATGTGATAACATGTATGGCAGGACAGAATACAGCAAATATGGAAAAAAGGTAAGACATGGGTGCATAACAAGACACACATGTTAGCTTACAAAGGTCAATTTGGCTAATATGTTCAAAATATTGGGCAGCATGGTTGTAAAAGAAATTAGAAAAGCACGACAATTTTTTTTTTTATGTATTGACAACAATAAAGTGAAAAGATATCAATGGAATGACGTGAATTTATTCTCTTCAAACATTACTTTGCTTCCAAAATATCGAGTGGTGACTTATGGGTTTTTTTTTTTTTCCCTTTCATTTTTGCAGCAAGATGACTTGTGGTCTTTTTTTTTTTTCCTTTCATTTTTGCAGCAAGGCTCCATCCATATCTAGGGTGTGTTCACGGAAGAAAGTGAATCCACATCACCCGTTATGGTATACTTAGACTGTAAGACGTTGCCATGAATGACCCATGTGTTCATCAAATCACTGAGAAAATATATATTGAACTGAAATGATCAAGGTCTAATTTTGCACGTAGAAATGATTTTTGGGTTATTATATCGTTAATAGCATTAAGAAATGTAAAGTTCAAAAACAATCTCTTATATAAATATCCAATCTTATTTGCAAAACGTTGGTAACTTAAAATAACATTAGAATGCAGGGGAAAAGGTTAAAACCCAGTTTTAAGGTAATTAATTTTATTTGAGATTTAAACTTAAAAAGAGTTTTTCAGAAATTCATATTTTGGAAGAGTAACTTTTTAAGTGGCAAATTAAAGTTATCTAAATTAGAAACAAAATCAGATTTTGCTCAATAAAAACAAACGAAAATATTCACTTAAGTGAAAAACATTGAAATAATAAGAAACAATTTCTCCACAAAATGTTGATTATTTTTATCTTATATAAAATAATGATACAAGAGATATTAAAACTTGAAGTGAATTGTCAAGGACCTCTAGACAGAGGTTTTGGATGTCTTTCAAATCTCGGGACAAACAAAATGAGTGCTTTGCTTAAATAAAGTATCATTCTTGTTATCAACCAAAAATAAATAAATAAATGAGGCGACTTCAGAACTAACATGATGTATAAGGTTATATATGAGCTGTGAGAATTGGCTTCTTGATTAATGGGGTCTAAGCACCATCCAATTTTTAGACCATGTATTTTTTTTGACATTTGGCTAAAAGTCTAAAATACATGATTTAAGCATGAGGTGCTTCAGAATTAAAATTTAACTTTTATAACATTTAATATACATCTTTTTTTCCTTTTTTTTTTAATAATGTTATTTCCATTTACCCTTTTGTCCCAGTCGACAGAGTCCACATGATTGTCCTGCTAGTTTATTTTCAATCTTATATCACTTGGGAGTGCAAGGACAGTTAAGCACCACTTAAGTATGTTTAAGCACCCTTCATTTTAATATTTCAATTTTTAAAAAGCAAGCATCAAATAGTCAGTTTGCATTTGAACGCGCTTAAAAAGACTTTTTACAGCTTGGGAACTTTCCAAGTCCAGAATATGGTTTTAAAAAAAAAAACTACAAATAAGGCTGAAATTTATACAATGTTAAATTAAAAAAATCCAATATAATAATACATGCATTCGGGATTCCAATATATAAATTTGTAAAGGTATACAAAAATTTACTAATATGTTTGGTTTGTAGCACATTACTAGAATATAAAGAATAATGTTATTAGTGATTGACTCTGTGTTTTGAATGTGATTCCCTTCTTCTTTTTTAACCTTTTTCCACTTTATTCATTTTAATTTTAACAAATTTAATTTATGCATCACATGTGTTGAACACAAAAAATTATGACATCAAACTTCTACTATAACAGCAAAGCCAAGACGTTTTATACATAAAAATTTCTTTTCTTTTTGACGTAAGTAAATCAAAAGATTAATTTTGAAAAATAACATATCATGCAGATTATATGGTTTGAAGTAACTACAGAAGAAATTATCTTACAAAAACTAGAACTCTATGTGTGTGTATTAAAAATTGACAAAAAAATATTAACTACAAATAAATGAAGTTTATCGTTTTGATTAACTCAATTTCATTTCGGTTAACTGTCATAATATTTTTTGTGTGTTTTGTGCTTAAAGTTTCATTCATATATTTGTAATTTTCTATTTTTCCGTATATTATCATATGAATGTTATAGCTCACACACAAATATAGGTGTATGTGCAAACTGATTTCATATATAAAATATAGGCTGAGATGAACTTTTAAGTCTGAGATGTAAATCCGACATGGACATACAAAATACATTTATCTCATGTGAGATCTCAAGCAGATGAGAGATCTTCTGTATAATCTCTAAGATGAGATGTAACCAAGACTTGAAACCTTGACTTCTACAAATGAAGACATTAGACGCTCGCGGTTTGTACTAATTTTGTTTTGTGTGCACATTGGACGTCCATGCATTAATAATAGTTGTAATATAACAAACTTTTCAAAATGCCTTTATGTTTTTAACGAAAAACTGACATATGGATAAGGTAAAGGTTTCGAAGCCTGACCATGACAAAAGCTTATCTTAACCTAATTTATGACAATTAATCTATAGCATTTGTATCACTTTAAAGACTAAATTATCGTAACTTTCCTGCTGCGCTCTTAGCTCTAAAGTAAAACTCAAACAGTGCATATATAATAAAATTCGAATAAAAATTAAAATGACCAAAGAAATATACATCTATTGATAGGTAATGCACCGATTAGAAAGTTCATTTAGAGCACCACTTACAATACACCATTAATAAACAATAAAAATAAATTTGAAAATGGAAATAAAATATGAATATGAAAGCATAGAACAAGGGCATTTAGCAGCACACGCACCTGACTATCCTAGGAAGTGTATTTGCTTTAGCTATTTTCGTCACAAGTGTCCAATACTCCTTTGCATTATTATTGATTTCTTCAGAAGACCATAAAAATTGTACGTTTTCAAGCTGCATTCCCGCAGCTTTCCAAATCTCAATAAAATATTTACCAACTGTTTGGATTTTCTTTATATCTCCACCCATCTTATTGTTAAGCTCTGCAAACCAATCAGCTATCCAAATTTTTACTGTGCATCCTGCTGCTACCAGCTTATTCACGTTTATCACTTTCATAACACCCTGTTAGATAAATATCATTACAATGATATATCTACAACTACAAAATTAAACTATGTGTAATTTTTAGCCGTGACTAAGGCCTCCTACTGTTAAATTCATTGGCCAGGAGAAATGCTAAATTAATGTTTAACTACCATGCCATTTACATAATAGGAAATCATGTGAACTAACAAATACAAAACTGATCATTGGCATTTGCAAGGCAAATTCAAGGGCAGTTGCTCTGGAAAGTGATGTGTTTATTTAGATGATAAAGTACAGCTAAAATGTTAGATAAATATCATTACAATGATATATCTACAACTACAAAACTAAAATATGAGTATTTTTAGCCGTGAGTAAGGCCTCCTGCTGTTAAATTCATTAGCCAGGAGAAATGCTAAATTAATGTTTAACTTCCATGCCATTTACATAATAGGAAATCATGTGAACTAACAAATACAAAAATGATCATTGGCATTTGCAAGGCAAATTCAAGGGCAGTTGCTCTGGAAAGTGATGTGATGTGTTCATATAGATGATAAAGTACAGCTAAAATAAATTAAACTATCCTCTAGATATAATATTTAACGTTAACAATTTTGTTTTAATGTTTTATTGTATAATAACAATAATCGGCAAGAACTA
This sequence comes from Allium cepa, assembly GCA_030765085.1. Classification (NCBI taxonomy): domain Eukaryota; kingdom Viridiplantae; phylum Streptophyta; class Magnoliopsida; order Asparagales; family Amaryllidaceae; genus Allium; species Allium cepa. Next base: position 574,407,169 of record CM060931.1, read on the forward strand.
TATAAACAAACTAAATGTGGAAACTACCATTCAACAAACATATTATTTTAGGACTACACCAGCATCTTGCCTTTAATAATACCACTGTGTTTGTTTCACAAAGTATAGTTAGTACAATATAAGAGGTGAAAATTTATGAAGAGTCGAAGCATTTGATAAATATGGACATTTTAATCATTTGATGCATTGACAAGGCGTATCACATTCACATATTAACATTGAAAATGCACCCATTTATAAGACTATTTCTGGTCTCGATAGCACAATTAACTTCCTTCACATAACCTAACAGTTTTGAAAAGCATCTATCCTAAAAATACAGCCTTAACAGGATTTATTAACAATAAAAGGTGCAGCTAATCAAAATTAGCGAAATAACATTAATTTAGAAACTATTATATTCACAAATCTAGTATTACGAGCATTGAATGTTACTCTTTTTCGCTCACTTTTAATTAATCCGGTAACCTGTCTAAATAAAAAGATTCACTAACATGACTCCTTAGAACACCAGGACTTAGATCTATTGTACAATTCAACGAGTTTCAATTGTTTTCCAATGATCCACAAAATTTCCTATATCGCAACTGACTTAAAAACTACTATCATATAAAAGCGTTGGTTTCTAGGAACCTGTGCAATATGCATTCTTCCAGAAGGTTCAAACCCATCATAAGCAATAGGATTCGGCTTCTTTGCTAGCAAATTTCTCAACTCATCTTCTTGAATGCATTCCTCTCCAATGCTTCTCACCAATTGGTACTTCTCCTCAACACTTAATCTATACGAATATTTCCGGTCAGACGTATAAAACATAGTTTATGGTCAAGGGTTTCAGAATTAGGATTGTATTTTAGCTTACTCGGTTTTTGCTGGTGGCGGCAGAGAAGAAGAGGCTTCTACTTCGAGCGCTTTTGTTACATCAGTAGATACAATCCTACCTGCGGGAGCTGAGTCGGAAGCGGGAGCTGAGTCGGAGAAGGGAGCTGAGTCGGAGGCAGGAGCTGAATCGGTGGCAGGATCTGAGTTGGCCATTGGATATTTGAGACAACTGAAACTAGGGTTTGGTTTAAGGCCGGCGATTCAGGGGGTTAAGGCCTCAGGTAGTGGGGAGGTGTTGCGTCGGGCCGTGAGGAGGAGGGACGCGAGCAGGAGGAGGGACGCGAGCAGGAGGAGGAAGCACGACGATTGATTTGGAAGTCGCGCAGCAATTGTTTTGGAAAAGTAAAGTGCGATTTGTTTTAATGGTTAGGGTTCGGATTTTAGGAATTAGAAAAAATGTAGAAATAGAACGAGAAGTAAACAGAAGAGATAAAAGTTGTTATAAGTTAATATTCCGGGATTAGGACAATTTAAGGTGGGTTCCCAGTTTTGACTTCCAGTCAGTTTACGGCGCAAGCGGGAAATGATAAGTTGACGTAGTCTGACATCATCGTCTATTCCACCATTAATATTCACAGCTCGTTTTCAATACTATTTTTTCTAACACAAAAACACATTCAACTTTGACTGACATGCCCCTCTTAAAATATTTTTTTTAAAAAAAATTCCTTTCACTAAATAAAAAATACTCCTTGATTACCTCAGCCCCGCTTATGCTGAGTTTAACTAAAGAATGTTTGAATAAAGGAAATACCAATTCTATTTGCACCACAACATATTTCGTCTACGCCCTGCTTTTTTAAAAACAAAAAACTAAAACTAAATAAATTTTTTATACTCATTTTACTATTTAGGCTATAGATGAATCTGAACCCAAAAAACGCTTCAATCACTCTCGTCTATCGCAAGCATGGATGGTAGCACCATCCTCTTCTATAGGAGGCGTGGGTGATAACAACAGTCCTAAACAACTGTAGTCTCTTCATCTTTCTTATAAAAAAACACACACTATCTCAAAACATCATCTATAATAAAAATTTCGCTAACTAAAGCCAAAAAACTCTCTTTTTGTCTAATAGATGAAGTCAAGTGAAGTTATAGTGGCTGACCCTAATTTTGGTGCATATAAAGTATTAGATTGCTTTTTTTTTTCTTAAAGTCCATTTTTTCTACGAGCATTACAATACACGTTTCGCGCGTGAACTATAATTTGTATATGTTTAATACATTCAAGTAAAAATGCTTTGCACAAATATTTAGACATATTTTTACGTTAAAATCATTTGTAGTTAATTTGAATTTTAATTTCTGCATCTAATTTATTTTGTTAGTTTGAATTTTTCTTTATATTATTAATTAATAAAAAAATATTTTGTAAAAATAAACATTATTTGTTAAATCCTATTTTTAATTGATATTAAAAGTGGATAATATTTATAGAGGAGCGTTTTGAATATAAAAAAGAGTTTAATGTTAGATCTTAATTTTAAGCAATACTAAAATTTGATAATATCTGTAGAGGGATGTTTTTGGTAGTCCACAATGCTATCAAAAAAGTGCGATAACAAAGGTATTACAACTATTGTTAAAAATTATTTTTGTTAGTTTGAATTTTTTCTTTATATTATTAATTAATAAAAAAGAATTTATTAAAAATATATATTATTTGTTAGATTGTATTTTTAGGTGATAGTAAGAGTTGATAATATTTACAAAGAAGCGTTTTGAATTTATAAAAGAGTTCAATGTTAGATTCTAATATTAAGCAATGTTAAAATTTGATAATATCTGCAAAGGGGCGTTTTTGGTAGTTCACGATGGGGGTGCACACAACCTATACTCAACCCGACCCAACCCACCAACCCGAACCAACCCACATAAACCCGACACGACCCATCTTAATTTGGGTCGGATATGAGTTACAATTTGTAACCCACATTATATACGGGTCAGGTGAGATATTTTATTCAACCCAATCCAATTTTAACCCCATCTAACCCTATATAAAAGACTAATTTAATATCGGCCCATGTAAAATTAGAACAGTCTAAATCTAGAATAAAATTTATGCATTCTCGAATAAATATACCAAAAAACATATTTGATGTCAATCCAAAATACATATGATTGACTAAGAGATTTCAAAGAGCAGTTTAATGTATTTTGAAATGAAATTTTTACTCTAATATGTAGTGAATTAATTTCGTATGATGTATTTTATAATGAAATTCTAATAAATATGTGTTGTAGTGAATCAGTTATAAATAATTTATGCTAGCTATAATTTGATATTTTACGCTGAATATTTTAATATTATTTTTTAATTTTTCTTTATATTCTCATTTTTGTATTAGATCAATGTAACCCAAACCGATTAAACCCGACTGTAACGACCCAATTTTACGACGACCGAAAGTCGACATCAATACATCCACTGTATCAAATGCCGCACAGTCGAATGCCCAAAAACCGAACCGTTAGGGTTTATGAAGAAGAGGTAGAAGAAGAAAAGAAACAATAACAGAATCTCACATTTCGCAGCGGACCAAATATAATAGATAAATGAATATCTTTAAAACAAAGAACTATATCAGTTGTTATATTACATCATATTACATTATCAGAGTTTACAACAACAAACAGCGGAAAAGAAAATATTACATATATAAGTGATACGCCTCGCCATCCAGCTTCAACTCCTGATCTCCACAGCAACTTCTTGACTTCGCTCCAGAATAATTGACAACCTGACTCTAGGCTGCCCGTATGGAAAATTGTGGGCACCCAGAGTTTAGAAAGGGAACAATAAACTCCAGGTCAGTCGTGGGACTGGTGTGAGATATTAAAAACAGTTATTTTTCACAAAGAAATAAAAAGAAATTCGCTATGTTTTTGGAAAATGAAACTACCATGAGGCCTCCCGTCAAACACACAATGCAAACGCAAAATTGAAGGAGATTTCTTCTTATGATAGTCAAATATGCTTAATACGCAAAATCCTTTGATATTATTATTATTAGTGCATAGTACAGAAAACATTTCGAAAGTATAATATTGATCTTAGCCAGCATAGACATTCCGTACTATGCCTACTATAGCTACCATCTAAACAGTGGTGACCACCATAAGTAAATAGTAGGTTATACAACTAAAACCGTACAAGGCGCGTATTGGAGTTTGGATTTCCAACAAATGATCAGACTAAGGAACTTCCTACTGCCACATGGGTACGCCTCTGGAGGGTCGTCCCGAGAACCTGTAGGATCTAGATTAACCCCAGAGGGGGGTGAATAGGGTTATTGCAAATCTTCTCGAATTAAACGCAAAAACAAACTGCAGAAAAGTAAATATGCTGAAAAGTAAATCACACACAAAATTTACCCAGCTTCGGCAACCCCTGCCTACTGCTGCATTCCTAGATTTCTATTAGAATTAAACAGTCTCCCGCTTACAAACACTCTAACAGACTCACAAACCCTGCTACCGCCTATAGAGTTTTGCAAACTCGCAAACCATGCTTACTGAACTAATTCTAACTAGACAATCTAACACGACCTAAATCCTAGGTGGTGATTTACCAAGATTTGATTCGAAAAGTACAGACTTGAAAAATAAAAATAAGAACAAAAGTAACTAAAACTTGAGTATAACTTTCTTTTTCCTTTTGCCCTTAAACAAACAACCCGACCCAATAGAAAAACACGGCCCACTTCCCTCTTTTGTTATCTGATGCAATTTTAGGGTTTTTGTAAAATGTCGGCTTTGTCTCTGTTGCGGCCCGATTGAATCTCTGAGTTGCGTGTTGCCTTGCTCGCTGCTTCTTTGATGATCGACTGCTTGCTTCACTTGCGCTCGTTCGCAGCTGCTCCTCTGTTGATCGAGTTCGATGGATTGTGGTATGTAATCTCTTCTCTTTCGTTGCTGGTTTAATGCTTGCTTGAACTCGATTGATTGATGATTTTACCGATGATGACTGTGGGTTTATATTAGGATTTGACTCAATTTTTCCACGCCTGCCAATGATGATTTGGGCTTGTATTTATATGGACTTCGAGACCCTTGAATTCGTTCATATTCATTTACTTGACTTCATCACTTTCCTTTATCGGTTGCTTGATAATATATTGATGGTTGTGATATTTGCGACTTAGTCAAATACGTATATTTTTGACTTGATTCACACGGTTTTGATTTCGAAGCGTTCGATCTTTCCTTGATCGATACAGCAGAAACTTTCCTGTTTTATTTGGATTGACTTTTTCAAAAATTGCAGATACATACTTGATTTTTTATGCAGTGTTTCTCGGCATTGAATTCGTGAATTTCCTTGTTGACTTCTGTATGCTTCCATGAGTTTGACTATAGATTGTTTATTGCTTTCGACTTCACTGTGAATTATGGCTTTGATTTTCTGGCCCCTTTGAGCTTTGTCTCTGGCCATCTTTTCTGGTTGGTTTAATCTGAACTTCACTTGAGCATTGATACTGTTGACTTGAGTGACATTGATCATCATGTACGTCACTGTCTTTGTACCTGTGCATATATGTTTACTGTTCTGTATTTATTTAGTCATTGTGCCATTCTTTTGGTTGTCTGCACTATGATATCTTGTAGCCTGGTCTGGTGCACATTGTTTGCTGTGACATTGTAGTTTGCATTATTGCTGCTCCCTGTACTTGTAGTTGTTTAATTGTCTTCTTTTCACTTGACTATTTGTATACATACATTCACGTATGTATACAGATGTATATTTCTCTGTTGCTTTTGATCTGCATATATAAGCTTTGCATTTGTGTACATTGAGCCTTGGTCTTTGTTGCATGCATTGTACCATGCTGTGTCGAACTTGTACAACTCTGGTTATGCTTTGTACTTGGCTCTGAAATATTCCAACCTGATGCATTTGGGCTTGTGCATACTTGAGTCTTGTTGTCTGCTGTTGTTCATTCTACTGGTATCACTTGTCCATTCATATTGTCGCTTTCTGTTGCAAGTGCTTCATGATGTACTCGACAAGATGTACTTCCTTTGTTTTACTCAGGTCTGCATTATATTGTACCGTACTGGTTTGGTGTCTCACTTCCATTTTGAGTTTGCATCTGGTTAGTGAGTTGCATTTGTGAACATCGTCGGATCTTGTTGTATTTGCACTCTTGTTTATTTCCACTGGTTCATTGCCTCTTTCCATTTGCCTCTGGTTACTTGTAATCGCTGCTACACATTGTTGTATTTGGACTTGTACCCTTGATCATTCACTGTTGCCTTGTATCAATGCTCAGCCATGTTGCATACATGTTTTCCTGTGTTCATGCTTGTGACATTCAACGTTACTCTTGGCTATGAGTTCATTGTTGTTTTGGTATTGTTGCATTATAGTTGCATCACTGTATGTAGCCCATTGAATTGTTGCATTGTTGATGCTCTTTGAGTTGCCGTGTTTCAATTCTGGTTGTAGAAGCTTGGTCTATCATTTGGTCTGCATACATAAGCTTTTATGCTGTTTCTTTGATATTGAGACCTGTATTTTGATGTTCTGGTTCGAGGCTACACTTGTGCAGTTCTCTGGTCCTGTATCTGCTGATGTTGTTTCTTTTTACTGTTGCATTTATTTTGGTATAACTGCCCTCGTGCACTTTGATATATAAGCTTGTCTCTGATCTTTTGGTCATGTTGCTAGTGGGATAGTTCTTCACTATTGTCTGGTCTTTGACATTTTGTTTGCTTGGTGGGATTTCTTCGAGTCAGTTTGCATCGTTACAGTGGTTTCTTGATGGTGCACTGTCACACTGTCATCTGGATGCATTCTGTTGTTGTCTGATTGTATAAGCTTTGATGCTGTTTCATTTATGATCTGCCATGCTTCAGTTTTATTGTGCCTTGTGTTGAACCCAGTTTTAAAAACTCGGGTTTGACCTTGTTCTCGTGTCGTGATTTTATTTATATTGCACGTGAGTTGAACCCGGCTTTTCATTTGGGTTTGACATGTGCTCACCTGTCCCAATAGCATTATCAAGTGTATATCGATGTGCACGGCCTTGTGGCATGTACAATGATACACTGTGCATGTCACATTGTTCGTGTATGATAAATTCAAATGTAAATGATGACGAACAACCCAAATAACTGAGGCAACTATTTTCAAAATTCATATTTTATTTTATATTGCAAAAATATTTCTTTTTCAATTTTACCGCGTTAGTGAATATTTTTGCAGATTGCTCAGATGCTGGATTCTAACTGGAATGAAGTTGAAGATAAACTACGAGTGTGAGTGATATGTAGTGAAGAATTTATGTAAATTGAAATTGTGATGTATTGTAAACAAAATTGCATATGCATAGTGAGAGCTTGAATTTGTACTATTCAAAAATGTAATAAATATTTGTTTGAATAAAATTTCTGTTTGAATTCAAATTCTGTGTATTTAATTTTATTCAGCAAATATTTATTTAATCTATGAAAAATAAAATAGCACATAAACAAATACATTTAAACGAATGTATATATGTTCATTATCATCAAAAAAAATCATATAAGCGCATATTCAACAATCTCCCCCTTTTGATGATAACAAACATATATTTAAGATTTTGACCATGTTAAATGTATTTGGTCAATGATATACTCTAATTGCTCCCCCTATTTAAATGCTTCCTCTCTACACGATGCTCCCCCTACATATATGCATACAAATAGAAATATACAAATGAGCCTAGATGAAAATGGAAAATTATTTGACCTTTGCTTGATTTTATTTGACAAAATCTTAACTTTTCTCTCTCCCTTTTGTTATCAGCAAAAGAATAATAGTGTTAGAGAAAATATAGCTAAAGTGATCGATATTAACCAACATTAAAACTCAATTGAATATACATATTCAATTTCAATAAGAAAATCAAAAAAAATAATCATAACTACCCTCGCTAGGTGCATATTCCACTTTTAGAAGTAATGGAAATGATGTCATCATATAAAACCATACAGTTGTATCTGTTTGTGGTACACTTATATCAGGAATTTGAATATCTACTAATCATGCATAACCGTTAGGACTTTTAAATGAGATTAGTAGTATTACAATTTAATTTTAAAAATGAATTCAAGTATCTTCTAATCACGCATAACTGTGAGGACTTTTAAATGGGATTAGAATCAACTTGTTTATTTAATAAATCAATTTTGATATGCGTTCCATACATGCATAACCGTAAGGACTTTTAAATGAACATTGAAGCACATAACAAATTCCAAGTAATTCACTCATGCATAACCGTGAGGACTTTTAAATGAGAGTGAATACTTTGGATTTTATTTTGTTTTATAAAATGAAAAACGAATGATTCCTGTTTAAAGTACCACATATTGACAAACTATATTGAATTTTTGATGAGCGATGGTTAATAGAAATATGATAGACATAGAAATGGTTATGGAATCTTTACCCAACAAAAAGTTTTATAATTCTTGTTTGAATTTCTAAAGAAATTTTTCTAAAATATACTGCCTTGAGTAATGTATGAAAAATATCAACGCTCATCACTTTTTTTCAATCACTATTTATCTTTTCGATAATTATTAGGGAGTTGGACTAGCTAAAATTGTCATTTAAATCAAATTCAAAAAATAATTATGAAATCAATTTTTCACAATGACTAATCTGAAAATATGATTAAAAATGATTTTCTCGAGGGGGTTATATGAGAAAATTTTCTGCTATTTGAAATGAAAATATGCAGATATTTTCTTTGAAAAACGATGCAGTTACTAAATGTCTCAAAAATCACGTTCAACTAGTAATTTTTCTATCAACTAGATTACCAGTGTAATCTGCATCTGAATTTTTTTTTCACTCAAAAATTATCATCAATTGAATTTGATCGACCAAACCATGAAGTGTGCATCAAAAATTTCAAACTCAATTTTAACAACAATTTAAATGGCATTCTTTGAATTTGAATTGAAGCCGTGCAAATAATCAGAAACCGTGAATATAGAGTTAGCCGTATTATAACCTAATGTATTATCATCCAACAAAACACTATGTTTAATCCAAACGCATATGTATAAAGTAATTCAAAGAATAGTTTTTTTGGCATAAATATAATTGGCCAACTATGTTGAACAAGTCAGAATCAAAATCATCATCTCTTCACCATCTCAATATTGGCTGATTTTAATTCAGGCTATGGTGCAGATCATCACATTTAATATACCGTTCAAATAGATATACCATTACCTGTTTTACCTTTACGATATTTTTCGTTGTTATCCATTGTGATCTGTCACCTTTATAATAGGCTAAGGAACTTTGTTTTGTCGCCCGTTGTGTTTCTGGAACAGCCAAAAATCCAGAGACCACTGTTGTTGTTCCTTAGCCTGCCACCACACCTACACGGGAAAAGTTTTTTGTGACCTATTTGTTTTTATAGGTCCATGATTGTTAGTGGCAGAATATTTTGAAAGATAATTTTGAGGAGACCCAATACTATTTATATATGTTCCTTTCGGCACCCAGATTTGTTTTGTCCTTTCATTCTTGTTCCAATAGACATGAAATTTGTTTGTAGAATTCTTAGGAGCCCAAACATGTATGAATTTTGTGTTCTTGTTCCTATGACTACAATTTTCAACACGATGTCCAACTATTTCACATCTAGCAAAGACACTCTTAACTTTTGCATTATCATCAGCTTGTGTTTTCCCAAAGCCTAGTCCTTTTCTGTTGTTACCAAAGATTTGATTTCCCAATAACATGTTGAATGATTTTTCTCCTCTTGAAAAGTTATTCAGAGATTCTCAAGATTTTGGACTTTGGTTTTGAGTGTTGTGTTTTCAGTTACAAGTGAGGTGCATCTATTTATAAAATCCTTTTTCCTAGTGCCAATGGTTTCCTTAAGACTCAAGCTTTCTTTTTCAAGATTCTCCAAGCTATTCTTAAGTCTTGATAATTCTGAATCTAAAATTTTACATTTTTTACAGTCTAGATTTTGAATATTTTCAAGTTCAGTTTCCAACCTAGAATTTTCATGGACAAGTTCTCTCCTATCAGATTTCAGTTTTTCAATTTTAGATTCAAGAGTATCAATTATTTTAGTAAGATCACTACACATCAAAATAAGTTCTTTATAAGAATAGTCACCTACCTCACTAGATTCCTCTGAGCTTGCTTCTGAATCTGATTTTTCCATAAGACACAAGTTAGCCTCCTCTAAGCTATTATTCGAAACTTCCTCTCCTTCTTCATCATCCCAAATCGCTGCAAAGGCCTCTTCTTCTTTTCCTTTCCTTTGTTGTTTTTGAGAAGTGGGCATTGTTGTTTGAAGTGGCCAAGTTTCTTGCAGTTAAAGCACGCCAGTTCATTATCGGAATTGTCAGAATCTTTTGGCCTATTACCACTTGTTTTCTTCTTGCGTGGTCTGAATCTTGACCATTTTCTAAGATTATTCACAGCCATTGTAAGCTCTTCAATTGGATCTTCTTCTTCTTCATCGCTCTCTTCTTTGCTCTTTAAGGTAATCGTCTTCTTCTTTGATTCGGAGTTGTTGCGTTCCTCCTTTGCCTTTAGCTCAAGCTCATATGTCATCAAGTTACCGATCAACTCCTCCATGCTTAGTTTACTCAGATCTTTCGATTCTTGTATTGCCGTGACTTTTGCCTCAAAGCTCATCGGTAAGACTCATAGCACCTTCCTCACAAGCTCTACCTCAGTGAATACCTTCCCAAGCGCTCTAGCATTGTACACCAAAGTTGAAAAGCGTCCAAACATGTCCTTTATTCTCTCGCAGTTTGTCCATCACAAAGTTCTCGAATTCATTGCTGAATAGGGCTAGACGAGATTCCTTGACTTGAGAAGTTCCTTCATCTGTCACCTCCAAGGTATGTCAAATTTCCTGTGCAGTTTTACAATGAGAAATTCTATTAGATTCAGTCTTATCAAGAGCACAGATCAAAGCATTCATGGCTTTAGAATTTGTAGTTTTCAATTTCTTAGCGTTAACATCCCACCTATCCTTAGGTTTAGGAATCTCAGTATCACCAACAGTTATAGTGGGAGATTTATAGCCAGTTTCACTAATGTTCCAAACATCATAATCAACAGAACTAAGATAAATACCCATCCTAATTTTCCAATAAGCATAATCATTCCCATTAAACATGGGTGGCCTAGCAATAGATTGCCCCTCAGAAAAAGCATTATTTGGTGGATTCATGACTCTAGAGTTAAAGAAAAATACCGTGCTCTGATACCACTTGTAGGATCTAGATTAACCCTAGAGGGGGGGGGTGAATAGGGGTATTGCAAATCTTCTCGAATTAAACGCAAAAACAAACTGCAGAAAAGTAAATCACACACAAAATTTACCCAGCTTCGGCAACCCCTGCCCACTGCTGCATTCCCAGATTTCTATAAGAATTAAACAGCCTCCCGCTTACAAACACTCTAACAGACTCGCAAACCCTGCTACCGCATATAGAGTTTTGCAAACTCGCAAATCCTGCTTACTGAACTAATTCTAACTAGACAATCTGACACAACCTAAATTCTAGGTGGTGATTTACCAAGATTTGATTCGAAAAGTACAGACTCGAAAAATAAAAATAAGAACAAAAGTAACTAAAACTTGAGTATAACTTTCTTTTTCCTTTTGCCCTTAACAAACAACCCGACCCAATAGAAAAACACGGCCCACTTCCCTCTTTTGTTATCTGATGCAATTTTAGGGTTTTTGTAAAATGTCGGCTTTGTCTTTGTTGCGGCCCGATTGAATCTCTGAGTTACGTGTTGCCTTGCTCACTACTTCTCTGATGATCGACTGCTTGCTTCACTTGCGCTCGTTCGCAGCCGCTCCTCTGTTGATCGAGTTCGATAGATTGTGGTATGTAATCTCTTCCCTTTCGTTGCTGGTTTAATGCTTGCTTGAACTCGATTGATTTATGATTTTACCGATGATGACTGTGGGTTTATATTAGGATTTGACTCAATTTTTCCACACCTGTCGATGATGATTTGGGGTTGTATTTATATGGACTTCGAAACCCTTGAATTCGTTCGTATTCATTTACTTGACTTCATCACTTTCCTTTCTCGGTTGCTTGATAATATATTGATGGTTGTGATATTTGCGACTTAGTCAAATACGTATATTTTTGACTTGATTCACACGGTTTTGATTTCGAAGCGTTTGATCTTTCCTTGATCGATACGGCAGAAACTTTCCTGTTTTATTTGGATTGACTTTTTCAAAAATTGCAGATACATACTTGATTTTTTATGCAGTGTTTCTCGGCATTGAATTTGTGAATTTCCTTGTTGACTTCTGTATGCTTCCATGAGTTTGACTATAGATTGTTTATTGCTTTCGACTTCACTGTGAATTATGGCTTTGATTTTCTAGCCCCTGTGAGCTTTGTCTCTGGCCATCTTTTCTGGTTGGTTTAATCTGAACTTCACTTGAGCATTGATACTGTTGACTTGAGTGACTTTGATCATCATGTAGGTCACTGTCTTTGTACCTGTGTATATATGTTTACTGTTCTGTATTTATTTAGTCATTGTTCCATTCTTTTGGTTGTCTGCACTATGATATCTTGTAGCCTGGTCTGGTGCACATTGTTTACTGTGACATTGTAGTTTGCATTATTGCTGCTCCCTATATTTGTAGTTGTTTAATTGTCTTCTGTTCACTTGACTATTTGTATACATACATTCACGTATGTATACAGATGTATATTTCTCTGTTGCTTTTGATCTGCATATATAAGCTTTGCATTTGTGTACATTGAGCCATGGTCTTTGTTGCATGCATTGTACCATGCTATGTCGAACTTGTACAACTCTGGTTATGCTTTGTACTTGGCTCTGAAATATTCCAACCTGATGCATTTGGGCTTGTGCATACTTGAGTCTTGTTGTCTGCTGTTGTTCATTCTACTGGTATCACTTGTCCATTCATATTGTTGCTTTCTGTTGCAAGTGCTTCATGATGTACTCAACAAGATGTACTTCCTTTGTTTTACTCAGGTCTGCATTATATTGTACCGAACTGGTTTGGTGTCTCACTCCCATTTTGAGTTTGCATCTGGTTAGTGAGTTGCATTTGTGGACATCGTCGGGTCTTGTTGTATTTGCACTCTTGTTTATTTCCACTGGTTCATTGCCTCTCTCCATTTGCCTCTGGTTACTTGTAATCGCTGCTACACATTGCTGTATTTGGACTTGTACCCTTGATCATTCACTGTTGCCTTGTATCAATGCTCAGCCATGTTGCATACATGTTTTCCTGTGTTCATGATTGTGACATTCAACGTTACTCTTGGCCATGAGTTCATTGTTGTTTTGGTATTGTTGCATTATAGTTGCGTCACTGTATGTAGCCCATTGAATTGTTGCATTGTTGATGCTCTTTGAGTTGCCGTGTTTCAATTCTGGTTGTAGAAGCTTGGTCAGTCATTTGGTCTGCATACATAAGCTTTTATGCTGTTTCTTTGATATTGAGACCTGTATTTTGATGTTCTGGTTCGAGGCTACACTTGTGCAGTTCTCTGGTCCTGTATCTGCTGATGTTGTTTCTTTTTACTGTTGCATTTATTTTGGTATAACTGCCCTCGTGCACTTTGATATATAAGCTTGTCTATGATCTTTTGGTCATGTTGCTAGTGGGATAGTTCTTCACTATTGTCTGGTCTTTGACATTTTGTTTGCTTGGTGGGATTTCTTCGAGTCAGTTTGCATCGTTATAGTGGTTTCTTGATGGTGCACTGTCACACTGTCATCTGGATGCATTCTGTTGTTGTCTGATTGTATAAGCTTTGATGCTTTGATGCTGTTTCATTCATGATCTGCCATGCTTCAGTTTTATTGTGCCTTGTGTTGAACCCAGTTTTAAAAACTCGGGTTTGACCTTGTGCTCGTGTCGTGATTTTATTTATATTGCACGTGAGTTGAACCCGACTTTTCATTTGGGTTCGACATGTGCTCACCTGTCCCTATAGCATTATCAAGTGTATATCGATGTGCACGGCCTTGTGGCATGTACAGTGATACACTGTGCATGTCACATTGTTCGTGTATGATAAATTCAAATGTAAATGATGACGAACAACCCAAATAACCGAGGCAACTATTTTCAAAATTCATATTTTATTTAATATTGCAAAAATATTTCTTTTTCAATTTTACCGCGTTAGTGAATATTTCTGCAGATTGCTCAAATGCTAGATTCTAACTGGAATGAAGTTGAAGATAAACTACGAGTGTGAGTGATATGTAGTGAGGAATTTATGTAAATTGAAATTGTGATGTATTGTAAACAAAATTGTATATGTATAGTGAGAGCTTGAATTTGTACTATTCAAAAATGTAATAAATATTTGTTTGAATAAAATTTCTGTTTGAATTCAAATTCTGTGTATTTAATTTTATTCAGCAAATATTTATTTAATCTATGAAAAATAAAATAGTACATTAACAAATACATTTAAACGAATGTATATATGTTTATTATCATAAAAAAAATCATATAAGCGCATATTCAATAATCTCCCCCTTTTGATGATAACAAACATATATTTAAGATTTTGACTGTGTTAAATGTATTTGGTCAATGATATACTCTAATTGCTCCCCCTATTTAAATGCTTCCTCTCTACACGATGCTCCCCCTACATATACGCATACAAATAGAAATATACAAATGAACCTAGATGCAAATGGAAAATTATTTAACCTTTGCTTGATTTTATTTGACAAAATCTTAACTTTTCTCTCTCCCTTTTGTTATCAGCAAAAGAATAATACTGTTAAAGAAAATAGAGCTAAAGTGATCGATATTAATCCAACATTAAAACTCAACTGAATATGCATATTAAATTTCAATAAGAAAATCAAAAAAAAAATCATAACTACCCTCGTTAGGTGCATATTCCACTTTTAGAAGTAATGGAAATGATGTCATCATATAAAACCATACAGTTGTATCTGTTTGTGGTACACTTATATCAGGAATTTGAATATCTACTAATCATGCATAACCGTTAGGACTTTTAAATGAGATTAATAGTATTCCAATTTAATTTTAAAAATGAATTCAAGTATCTTCTAATCACGCATAACCGTGAGGACTTTTAAATGGGATTAGAATCAACTTGTTTATTTAATAAATCAATTTTGATATGCGTTCCATACATGCATAACCGTAAGGACTTTTAAATGAGCATGGAAGCACATAACAAATTCCAAGTAATTCACTCATGCATAACCGTGAGGACTTTTAAATGAGAGTGAATACTTTGGATTTTATTTTGTTTTATAAAATGAAAAACGAATGATTCCTGTTTAAAGTACCACATATTGACAAACTATATTGAATTTTTGATGAGCGATGGTTAATAGAAATATGATAGACATAGAAATGGTTATGGAATCTTTACCCAACAAAAAGTTTTATAACTCTTGTTTGAATTTCTAAAGAAATTTTTCTAAAATATACTGTCTTGAGTAATGTATGAAAAATATCAACACTCATCACTTTTTTTCAGTCACTATTTATCTTTTTGATAATTATTAGGGAGTTAGACTAGCTAAAATTGTCATTTAAATCAAATTCAAAAAATAATCATGAAATCAATTTTTCACAATGACAAATCTGAAAATATGATTAAAAATAATTTTTTCGAGGAGTTATATGAGAAAATTTTCTGCTATTTGAAATGAAAATATGCAGATATTTTCTTTGAAAAACGACGCAGTTACTAAATGTCTCAAAAATCACGTTCAACTAGTAATTTTTCTATCAACTAGATTACCAGTGTAATCTACATCTGAATTTCTTTTTCACTCAAAAATTATCATCAATTGAATTTGATCAACCAAACCATGAAGTGTGCATCAAAAATTTCAAACTCAATTTTAACAACAATTTAAATGACATTCTTTGAATTTGAATTGAAGCCGTGTAAATAATCAGAAACTGTGAATATAGAGTTAGCCGTATTATAACCTAATGTATTATCATCCAACAAAACAATATTTTTAATCCAAACGTATATGTATAAAGTAATTCAAAGAATAGTTTTTATGGCATAAATATAATTGGCCAACTATGTTGAACAAGTCAGAATCAAAATCATCATCTCTTCACCATCTCAATATTGGCTTATTTTAATTCAGGCTATGGTGCAGATCATCACATTTAATATATCGTTCAAATAGATATACCATTACCCGTTTTACCTTTACGATATTTTTCGTTGTTATCCATTGTGATTCTGCCACCTTTATAATAGGCTAAGGAACTTTGCTTTGTCGCCCGTTGTGTTTCTGGAACAGCCAAAAATCCAGAGACGACTGTTGTTGTTCCTTAGCCTGCCACCACACCTACACGGGATTAGTTTTTTGTGACCAATTTGTTTTTATAGGTCCATGATTGTTAGTGGCAGAATATTTTGAAAGATAATTTTGAGGAGATCCAAAACTATTTATATATGTTCCTTTTGGCACCCAGATTTGTTTTGTCCTTTCATTCTTGTTCCAATAGACATGAAATTTGTTTGTAGAATTCTTAGGAGCCCAAACTTGTATGAATTTTGTGTTCTTGCTCCTATGACTACAATTTTCAACATGATGTCCAACTATTTCACATCTAGCAAAGACACTCTTACCTTTTGCATTATCATCAGCTTGTGTTTTCCCAAAGCCTAGTCCTTTTCTGTTGTTAGCAACGATTTGATTTTCCAATAACATGTTGAATGATTTTTCTCCTCTTGAAAAGTTATTCAGAGATTCTCAAGGTTTTGGACTTCGGTTTTGAGTGTTGTGTTTTCAGTTACAAGTGAGGTGCATCTATTTATAAAATCCTTTTTCCAAGTGTCAATGGTTTCCTTAAGACTCAAGTTTTCTTTTTCAAGATTCTCCAAGCTATTCTTAAGTCTTGATAATTCTGAATCTAAAATTTTACATTTTTTACAGTCTAGATTTTAAATATTTTCAAGTTCAGTTTCCAACCTAGAATTTTCATGGACAGGTTATCTCCTATCAGATTTCAGTATTTCAATTTTAGATTCAAGAGTATCAATTATTTTAGTAAGATCACTACACATTAAAATAAGTTCTTTATAAGAATAGTCACCTACCTTACTAGATTCCTCTGAGCTTTCTTCTGAATCTGATTTTTCCATAAGACACAAGTTAGCCTCCTCTAAGCTATTATTCGAAACTTCCTCTCCTTCTTCATCATCCCAAGTCGCTGCAAAGGTCTTCTTCTTCTTTTTCTTTCCTTTGTTGTTTTTGAGAAGTGGGCATTTTTGTTTGAAGTGGCCAGGTTTCTTGCAGTTAAAGCAGGTTAGTTCATTATCGGAATTGTCAGAATCTTTTGGCCTATTACCACTTGTTTTCTTCTTGCGTGGTCTGAATCTTAACCATTTTCTAAGATTATTCACAGCCATTGTAAGCTCTTCAATTGGATCTTCTTCATCGCTCTCTTCTTTGCTCTTTAAGGCAATCGTCTTCTTCTTTGATTCGGAGTTGTTGCATTCCTCCTTTGCTTTTAGCTCAAGCTCATATGTCATCAAGTTGCCGATCAACTCCTCCATGCTTAGTTTACTCAGATCTTTCGATTCTTGTATTGCCGTGACTTTTGCCTCAAAGCACATCGGTAAGACTCGTAGCACCTTCCTCACAAGCTCTACCTCAGTGAATACCTTCCCAAACGCTCTAGCATTGTACACCAAAGTTGAAAAGCGTCCAAACATGTCCTTTATGCTCTCGCCTTTGTCCATCACAAAGTTCTCGAATTCATTGCTGAATAGGCTAGACGAGATTCCTTGACTTGAGAAGTTCCTTCATGTGTCACCTCCAAGGTATGTCAAATTTCCTGTGCAGTTTTACAATGAGAAATTCTATTAAATTCAGTCTTATCAAGAGCACAGATCAAAGCATTCATGGCTTTAGAATTTGTAGTTTTCAATTTCTTATCGTTAGCATCCCACCTATCCTTAGGTTTAGGAATCTCAGTATCACCAACAGTTATAGTGGGAGATTTATAGCCAGTTTCAATGATGTCCCAAACATCATAATCAACAGAACTAAGATAAATACCCATCCTAATTTTCCAATAAGCATAATCATTCCCATTAAACATGGGTGGCCTAGCAATAGATTGCCCCTCAGAAAAAGCATTATTTGGTGGATTCATGACTCTAGAGTTAAAGAAAAATACCGTGATCTGATACCACTTGTAGGATCTAGATTAACCCTAGAGGGGGGTGAATAGGGTTATTGCAAATCTTCTCGAATTAAACGCAAAAACAAACTGCAGAAAAGTAAATATGATGAAAAGTAAATCTCACACAAAATTTACCCAGCTTCGGCAACCCCTGCCCACTGCTGCATTCCCATATTTCTGTAAGAATTAAACAGTCTCCCGCTTACAAACACTCTAACAGACTCGCAAACCCTGCTACCGCCTATAGAGTTTTGCAAACTCACAAACCCTGCTTACTGAACTAATTCTAACTAGACAATCTGACACAACCTAAATCCTAGGTGGTGATTTACCAAGATTTGATTCGAAAAGTACAGACTCGAAAAATAAAAATAAGAACAAAAGTAACTAAAACTTGAGTATAACTTTCTTTTTCCTTTTGCCCTTAACAAACAACCCGACCCAATAGAAAACCACGGCCCACTTCCCACTTTTGTTATCTGATGCAATTTTAGGGTTTCTGTAAAATGTCGGCTTTGTCTCTGTTGCGGCCGATTGAATCTCTGAGTTGCATGTTGCCTTGCTCACTGCTTCTCTGATGATCGACTGCTTGCTTCACTTGCGCTCGTTCGCAGCCGCTCCTCTGTTGATCGAGTTCGATAGATTGTGGTATGTAATCTCTTCCCTTTCGTTG
This sequence comes from Allium cepa, assembly GCA_030765085.1. Lineage (NCBI taxonomy): Eukaryota > Viridiplantae > Streptophyta > Magnoliopsida > Asparagales > Amaryllidaceae > Allium > Allium cepa. The sequence goes on from CM060931.1 coordinate 574,425,946, forward strand.
CTGGTTCAATGCTTGCTTGAACTCGATTGATTGATGATTTACCGATGATGACTGTGGGTTTATATTTGGATTTGACTCAATTTTTCCACACCCGCCGATGATGATTTAGGGTTGTATTTATATGGACCTCGAAACCCTTGAATTCGTTCGTATTCATTTACTTGACTTCATCACTTTCCTTTCTCGGTTGCTTGATAATATATTGATGGTTGTGATATTTGCGACTTAGTCAAATACGTATATTTTTGACTTGATTCACACGGTTTTGATTTCGAAGCGTTCGATCTTTCCTTGATCGATACGGCAGAAACTTTCCTGTTTTATTTGGATTGACTTTTTCAAAAATTGCAGATACGTACTTGATTTTTCATACAGTGTTTCTCGGCATTGAATTTGTGAATTTCCTTGTTGACTTCTGTATGCTTCCATGAGTTCGACTATAGCTTGTTTATTGCTTTCGACTTCACTGTGAATTATGGCTTTGATTTTCTGGCCCCTGTGAGCTTCGTCTCTGGCCATCTTTTCTGGTTGGTTTAATCTGAACTTCACTTGAGCATTGATACTGTTGACTTGAGTGACTTTGATCATCATGTGGGTCACTGTCTTTGTACCTGTGCATATATGTTTACTGTTCTGTATTCATTTAGTCATTGTTCCATTCTTTTGGTTGTCTGCACTATGATATCTTGTAGCTTGGTCTGGTGCACATTGTTTGCCGTGACATTGTAGTTTGCATTATTGCTGCTCCCTGTACTTGTAGTTGTTTAATTGTCTTCTGTTCACTTGACCATTTGTGTACATACATTCATGTATGTATACAGATGTATATTTCTCTGTTGCTTTTTATCTGCATATATAAGCTTTGCATTTGTGTACATTAAGCCTTGGTCTCCGTTGCATGCATTGTATCATGCTGTGTCGAACTTGTACAACTCTGGTTATGCTTTGTACTTGGCTCTGAAATATTCCAACCTGATGCATTTGGACTTATGCATACTTGAGTCTGCTGTTGTTCATTCTATTGGCATCACTTGTCCATTCATATTGTCACTTTCTGTTGCAAGTGCTTCATGATGTACTCGATAAGATGTACTTCCTTTGTTTTACTCAGGTCTGCATTATATTGTACCGAACTGGTTTGGTGTCTCACTTCCATTTTGAGTTTGCATCTGGTTAGTGAGTTGCATTTGTGAACATCGTCGGGTCTTGTTGTATTTGCACTCTTGTTTATTTTCACTGGTTCATTGCCTCTCTCCATTTGCCTCTGGTTACTTGTAATCACTGCTACACACTTTTGTATTTGGACTTGTACTCTTGATCATTCACTGTTGCCTTGTATCAATGCTTAGCCATGTTGCATACATGTTTTCCTGTGTTCATGCTTGTGACATTCAACATTACTCTTGGCCATGAGTTCATTGTTGTTTTGGTATTGTTGCATTATAGTTGCATCACTGTATGTAGTGCATTGAAGTGTTGCATTGTTGATGCTCTTTGATTTGCAGTGTTTCATTTCTGGTTCTAGAAGCTTGGTCTGTCATTTGGTCTGCATACATAAGCTTTTATGCCGTTTCTTTGATATTGAGATCTGTATTTTGATGTTCTGGTTCGAGGCTACACTTGTGCAATTCTCTGGTCTTGTATGTGCTGATGTTGTTTCTTTTTACTGTTGCGTTTATTTTGGTATAACTGCCCTCGTGCACTTTGATATATAAGCTTGTCTCTGATCTTTTGGTCATGTTGTTAGTGGGATAGTTCTTCACTATTGTATGGTCTTTGACATTTTGTTTGCTTGGTGGGATTTCTTCGAGTCAGTTTGCATCGTTACAGTGGTTTCTTGATGGTGCACTGTCACACTGTCATCTGGATGCATTCTGTTGTTGTCTGATTGTATAAGCTTTGATGCTTTGATGTTGTTTCATTTATGATCTGCCATGCTTCAGTTTTATTATGCCTTGTGTTGAACCCAGTTTTAAAAACTCGGGTTTGACCTTGTGCTCGTGTCGTGATTTTATTTATATTGCACGTGAGTTGAACCCGACTTTTCATTTGGGTTTGACCTGTGCTCACCTGTCCCTGTAGCATTATCAAGTGTATATCGATGTGCACGGCCTTGTGGCATGTACAGTGATACACTGTGCATGTCACATTGTTCGTGTATGATAAACTCAAATGTACATGATGACGAACAACCCAAATAACCGAGGCAACTATTTTCAAAATTCATATTTTATTTTATATTGCAAAAATATTTCTTTTTCAATTTTACTGCGTTAGTGAATATTTTTGCAGATTGCTCAGATGCTGGATTCTAACTGGAATGAAGTTGAAGATAAACTACGAGTGTGAGTGATATGTAGTGAGGAATTTATGTAAATTGAAATTGTGATGTATTGTAAACAAAATTGTATATGTATAGTGAGAGCTTGAATTTGTACTATTCAAAAATGTAATAAATATTTGTTTGAATAAAATTTCTGTTTGAATTCAAATTCTGTGTATTTAATTTTATTCAGCAAATATTTATTTAATCTATGAAAAATAAAATAGTACATACAAATACATTTAAACGAATGTATATATGTTTATTATCATCAAACAAAAAATCATATAAGCGCATATTCAACAGAACCACCCGGACTCTGCCAACACAAGGCCGGGTTACCTCTGTAACTAGGTAACTACTACTCGAGTATGCCATCCCCCGGTCGTTTGCGACCTTTATCCGAGGATCCTCAACCACAAAGCAACAACCATAAAGTATAATAAATTTGCAGTAACCACATGGGTTAAATATCTGGGCTCCATACCATGATACTACCTTTTTTCATAAGGAAATGACATACTCTAAAGGGCGCGACCCTCATATCCTTACCGCATCTTTCCTGATTTGACCATTTCCGGGGTGTGAGGTCCGACGAACTCTCGTCCACAAAGCTACACTTTTCACAAAGTCATGCTTTGATCAACAAATGACCAGTAGCACTTCATATGCCACATTACCAGTTTTGGGAATATATCACTAATAACAATCAACTGCATAACCTCCGAGCTCGTACTTCTCAGAGAAGGGTGTTAAGCTAAGAGAATAAATTCTCCGCCACCAAAAGAAATGTATTTGATAGAAATCAGCTTTATATCTCAAAGTGTAATGTCAGATACACATCCATATAAGTCTGTCCGGGATCGAACGGAACCGAAGGCACTTCAAAAGAAGCCCTCGCAAATCCGGATATTCACTAATCACGTCCGAAATCCCCATCACAAAGGGTGATAAAAATCTCTATACCGGAGCAACCCGGTGCAGAGACATTCGACAGGTAATCCTTTCGTTTTCGAAAATACCCGATCTTCAACACCATCTTCAAATGCAATCCCATTTCGTCGTATCGTTATTCGGAATGGGTTTTATGACACAAAGTCCTCTCCCGGCTAATCCGAATAACGAGCGCTTATTTTCAAAAACAAATGTTCAATCAGATTTCAAACAAATCACAACAAATTTCCACTTTGATCTTTTTAAATAAAAGATCCATCACAATCACAAAGGTTCGATGTGGGTTTCAAATATCCATTTGCAATTCGACTCCCGGTCGCATCGAAATTCTAATGCCATTTAAAGGCCAATGTTGATAGCCGGTTACTTAACTATCAATAAATATTCACAACAATCACCAAGGTTTGAATAATTTCCCAATTATTATTTTCCAAATATCTTTGCAAGATATATATATAACACTTCAACCATTTGAAAACAAATTTCAAATCACTTTTCACTCGCGGAATAAGATTCCCGATATTATTTATTTCCACTGAAAGTCTGCCGAGTTCAAATACTTTAAAATACTTTAAATCACTTATTCAAAATATATACTTAGAAACATTTAGATAAAATTATTTTAAAACATTTATTTAAATAGTAGTTATGAAAATATTATACCAATATCTCATATAAAACTTCAAGTCTAAACTAACTTTAAAATAAAATTAGTATATAGGGTATAAGTATTTTAAATAACCATTTTCTAAACAAATATCAATTTAATCTTCAAATAACCAATCTATATTAAAATAAATCTTTACTTTAAAGATTTTCAAAATATTTAACCCAAGTCAATAATTTCTCCAAAATAATCTTTCCTTAAAACCATCTTCGCAACTTCTATTTCATATTTATAGACTATATTGGAAATATACTCGGCTTTCCAGGGAAAATACACCTTCCATTCTAAAATGGTTCATTCAAATCAATTTATAAATCCTTCTGGATTTACTTTAAATTTACGTTCCAAATCCGTAAATTTCTTTCCACGCTCTTAAAAATAAAACAATATTTATTTTTAAAACAAATTCCCCTTTCCTTTATAAAATTCCCATTTTGGGTTTAAATTTTTAAATATCCACTAATTTACAATTTTCAAATCGATTCCCAAGTATTCACTTTCAACACCAAATCCATTTTCAGAATTGGTTTCCCAAAATTTATTTTTTAACATCAAGTCAATTTTAGATCGATTTCCCAAATATATAGTATTTTTACCAAATCAATATCAAATTGATTTTCTAGTTTATTTTCAAAACACCAAATCAAATTTCAAATTGATTCTCAAATTTATTTCAAACACCAAATTTATTATCTTTTGAAACAAATTCTTTCTTTTAAATTTATTCAATTTTCTAAAATTAATTTACTATAAATTTTCTACTAAATTTTCAAAAATCCAATTCTATCTATTTTTGGTACCCTACGATACCAAAAATATATTTGGCTAAATTATAGCCCTCAACGATTTAAATCACAACATGATCACACACAGATTATAAATAGATAAACACACAACATATGAAACAAAATCAAATGTTTGAGGAATCCAGTTGGATCCCTCCAACCTGTTTCCCTGCATCCACAGACGTTAGCACAACAATTAAATACCAATTCCACTTCGAGGTGGAATATTGCGGTATATGGGTTTAAATATAATATCATCCGCTATTATGCGGCGTATATGGTCTAAACTAATTTAACGAATAATAAATCAATCATCCAAGCACACAGTCAACTAATTTTAAATCTAACTATTTAAAATTTAAATCAGAAAAATATTTGATTAAGTGAGAAGATCTCACCTTTGCTTATGCATGTAATCCATTTTCATTCCAGATTGTTTTCTTCATTGTATTAGACCTTGTATAAACAATTTTATATCGTTGATTAATATTTTGAATTAGTCAAAGAATTAATCACTAGTTATTTATTTTGGATAATAAATTGGATTTACACCAATAATTTATTTTCAAACAAATTTTCTTTGCAATAAAATATTTGAACCAAACAAATAATCAATAACTATTTAAATGAATTTAATTAAATTATTAATTTCCCAAATTGAATAATAAATTTCCATTCAATGAATTTAGTTAACTAATGAATAAACAAACCATTAAATTGTAAACAATTTTTTTTAAAATAATTTAAATAAGTTAATCACTGTAAAACATTATTCTAAAATTTAATAGTAGTTTAATATGTGTGTGTATATATATATATTTGTTTATTTATTTTTGAAACTTCATATATACTTATAAAATAGCCTACATAGATTTAAAAATCTATTTTTTTATATACTCTATAACATTTGAAATCCCTATGTTTTCTTTCCTGATACACACATATTTTTCTGTTTTAAACCTTTAAAATAAAACTTGACATCACTGTAAAAGCTTCTTCCAACATATATATATATATATATATTATATATTAAAACAAAATGTTTTATACCTCCTGAAATATATTTTCCTTTCTCTGTTCTAAACAGTTTGTACCAAATGTATATATATATTTTTTTTATAAAAAAATCCTATATGTATGTTTTCTAGTCTATATACATATACATATATTCGAACATGAATTTATATATCCTTCAAAAAAATTAAAAATAAAAGAAGAAGTTAGCTACCTTACTGCCCTCGATCTGACATCGGACTTCCAACTCCACTTGCCTCCATCACGAGTCATTACTACAGACCGCCACCTCACGTCATACCCTGCTCGCCACCCTTCGCGACCTCCACTGCACTTATCGCTCTCACGAATGCCGACTAAGCTTGTTGACCTCGCCTGATTCAGACAACGGAAGCCCTTATCGAGCTCGAGAAATCGCGATACCCATCTTCATCTGTCCTCTCGAGTTCGCCAACCAAAAGCGATCGAAACCCTTGATGGTCGGCTCCCCTTTACGATTCACTCGATTCGAATGTGGCTTTATCGTGAAACCGCGATTCGATTTTCCTCGCCTCTTTCTTTTTTTGAGTCGGAATCAATTTCGAAGAAGGGTGGTTCGGCACTTAAAACGAAGGGAAGTTTGATTCAATTTCTGGAGGAAGGTAGTGAACTCTATCAGTAACGAAATTGATTTGAGGAGAACGAGATTATTGAAATGTTCGACCATTTTTTCCTTTTTGCTGCCTTTGAATCATCTGCTTGCATGCTATATTTAAAAGAAAAGAGTAGGCAGACGATGTTGTAAAAAGGAGGACAGGTGTGCCAACACTATCAGGCTGTAGTGATTTTTGAAAAGAGCAAAAGCTGATGTAGAAAAAGTTTTGACGCGAAAGGATTTGACAGGTAAATATATTATATATATTTAAATTGTCTCGAAAACGCAACTTAAAATTTCGATATCCTATCGAGGCGTGTCGCTAGGCGTTTATAATGTTATATACTTATTCCAAACGCAATGGAAAAGGTTCCGAGGCCAATTTCGATCGTATGGAGAAGATAGCTTTTTGGATCAGTTATTAAATTAAATTTCGATATAAATCTCAGCGCGTTTGCTTATCGTATGGCCAAAGGATCACTCCAAAAATTACGAAAGTTGAAATCCAATAATAAGTAACTATTAAGGATCCAGTGGAACTAGTTTCATCGAATTCCGAAACCGTGCCTCGGAAGGCTATTTTTAAATATCAATTTAAATCATATAATCTCAAAACTGAACAAAGTATTTCCAAATTCAATTTTGAAGCTTCCATTATCTTCAGTATCATCAATATAAATTTTCTAAGCCTTGAAAATATTTTTAATCAGCTTAAAATTTCAGATTCAAATTTTTACCCAAGCTTTAATAATTAAATTAAATAATTTAATTGCCAAATTCATAGTTATAATTGTAATTCAAGTTAAACTAATCACCAAATATTTAAAATAAATTAAATATTCCATTTCAAATGCTAAAAATTTCCGGGTCGTCACACCGACCCAACCCATACTTCAATCCGACCCATATCCAACCTCATATAGGGTCGGATGTGGGTTGAACTAACTTTAACCCATACCTATATGGGTCGGGTGAAGTATTTGGTCAAACCCGACCCAACCCATACTTTGTGCAGCCCTAGTTCACAATGCTACTAAAAAAGTGTGATACAAAAGGCATTACGACTATTATTAAAGATATATCAACCTTATATTTATTTTTTATGGTTTTTTTGTTGTTGTTTTAAAATGAGTTTAATGATTCCTTGGCTAACACAAATTTGGAGGATATAAAGTTTGAAGATATTGTAATTGAAAATCTCAATGTAAGTTATTAAAATGTTATGTTTTATCATCTAACTTTTATATCATTTTTTCCCTTATAGTTTTTCTTTTCTCAGTTGTTAGATGGATGATACCAAATACGATAAAATTGACAATGCACTTGTCGTTTCAAATGAAAAGTGTTTGATAATGGAAATATGGAAAAAGACTGTCGATCAAATGCTTTAAAAAGCATGAAGCTGATTTGATAAACCATTTTTCAATCGATCAAGTAAGAAGTATTTAAAATTTTATCATTTTAGATACAGCTAGGAGAATAAATTTTATTATTTTGTTTTGATTTTTTGTGCATGTCACTTTATTCTTTTGTGTTTTAAAAAAGAGTTGAATTTGGTTTAGGGAATAAAACGGGTAACTGTTGTGTTATGAAAACTTGGGTGCCTGTTTACTTAAGATAAAATAATAGTTGGTATTAAGAAGTAGATAACCAAACTTTATATGATGATCTTTAGTTTTAGGAGTCAGAAACATTTTTCTCGGTGCCAATAGTAGCATACTTTTCAAAATTGATAATTAGGTAATTTCCTACTATTCTAAACTATAATTTTCAAAAGCATTTACCTTTTAATTTGTAATTTTTATGTTTTTAATCTTAGTTATCAAATTTTCGAAACTTTTAGTTAAAAGAGTAGTTTTGAAAAACCTGAATTTTCAAATTTGGAATTTTCAAAAGTGAGGATATATATATATATATATATATATATATATATATATATATAATATACTTAGACTTTTGAAATTCAAATTCTCTAAAAGTCAGATTTTCACGTGCTAATATCAAATTTTGAATTTACATTATGTTTGTGCATCAAAATTAGGCTAAATATCAAATACTTCTTAATACAACAATATTGATCGGTTCTAGTTACCTTTTAGAAGTATATAAAATATTCAAAAGAAAATGCAACATGTCGAATCATCCATATCTCATAAAATAAAGAAGATAAGAAGAAAATAAAAGCAATGAAACATAAAAATAAAAAGTAGACGTCAAATTTTTATAGAGTTGCGCTCGAATGTTGAAATACGTTCTCTATGTGTTCCTTATTCATTGTCTTCATTTTCACAAGTATTAATTTGAAGTTATGATGTATTTTTGCTAATGGAGGCATGAAAAAATAGTGGAGCGGAAAGAACTACGGAGTTCTGTTATATTTTTGCCCAGTAGAAAATTGCCTTTTCCCTTTGTTTTGAGTAAAGGTATTCATGATTGTGAACTATTCATCGGGAGCATAACCATTTTTCTTCAAGTGGAGTAGATCAAGTTTGGAAGTTAATCTCTTTTCTTTCGAGAGAAGTAGAGTGATGTTGAGGATCGAAGCAGAGCTGGACAATGAAGACTGGAGCACTCCTTTTTTTCCTTTTTAACATATTATTTCTAAGTCATATATACGCAACGGTTTGGAATGGTCTTTCCACTTGAAGATACTATGAATTTTATATACGAAGATCTTACTTTGACTGTATATGGTCAATCACGTAATATTATTTCACGGTAAACCCATATTTGGGTATATCTCGAGATGCATGAAGTGAATAACTACTAGGATTTGTCTTCTTTAATATAAAGGGTTGGTGTCACCGTAATTGGAAGCCAATTCAAATTTAGAGTCTTTGGTTAATCGATCTGTGAATATTGTTGATTGAACCAAGTTATTTTGTACGTTGAATTTCACAAATAAAATATACACTATTAAAGAGTTGACCTTTGACCAAACTCTAAATGTCTAAGTTACATAGTTTTGGCAAAATAAAATAAAATAACGCACATGATATATCATTGCTTAAGGATGCATCTTGAATGATTATGAAATAGAATTTAGCCTACGCGATCCTTAAGCATCTGATGTCATGCCTACTATTATACTTCAGTATCGTTTGCACATGCCTTAATGTTTGAATTGCTCGGACCCGAGAGTCGCGCTTTGGAGTCTCACAACCATAAATCTCAACTTTTCGCCCAAAATTAATTTAATGGTTTTATTTTATAAAAACCACAAATTATTATGGACATTCGTTTTAAGGTAATATATATATATATATATATATATATATATATATGTTGTATATTTGTTTAAGCAATTAAACAAACCTAAATCAATCAAATTAGAAATAAAAATGGTATGTACTTTTCAGCCAAAATAAATCGATTAAAATTTTAATTAATCTAGTACAAAGGTTGGCCTATTTTAATAGGGTAACTAATTTAGAATATTGAATTTTTTTTCTTTTGAAATTGAGTACTTAGATGGTCGCACACATTGGTATTATAAGTTTTAGGTAGTATACAACATACTACATGTTAATATATGTTCGAATCATGCCATGCAAGTTTTGAACTATGACCTCTCGCACCAAAGAAGTGTTTTGCCACCGGGACAATGGTGCAATTCTTATTAATTCACAAGTTAATTTATGGCTTATGGTTAAAAGAAATAGGTGTTAGTATCATAGCTATAAATGCACATATAGACCTCATAACTCATTGCACTTTTGCGTTCTCCTAACTTTGGTTTTGCAAATCCATTATTGAGATTGAGAAACATTCGTTATAAGGCATAGTTGTCGGTTTAAGGTGATTCCTCTCGACAAAAACAGGAAAGGTATTATTTCTTTTATATTATTTTATCTTACATCTTAATAAAAACAGCTGTTATTTTATTAAAAAGGAAGGCAAATCAAAATCATTTTTTAGTTATTTATTCAATTTTAACTAAATCCACACACATGTGTGTGTCTATGTATATGTGTGTGTGTGAATGCGTGCATATGTATGTGTGCATGCATGTATGTGTGTGTATGGATATATGTATGTATAATTAAAATAACATCGGTACTTCACAATGGTATTTTATTTAAACAGAGCATTTATTTTGATCTCACATATTCAAACCCATGATCTTCAGAACCTCGGTCTAAAGTGCTATACCAATTACCACATACGCTAACTAATTTTGGCATTTTGAAGTTGATTTCTATAGGAAAATAACTTTTAGATTTTACAAAATTTAATTTGTGCATAAACTATTCTATTTTGATTTCAATAAGTTGAATTATAATGATCTATATTTTTTTCTATAAAAATGATTTTTTAATGAAAAAGATGTATAAATCGAAGATCATATAGTCGTACTATGTGTGTGTGCAATAAAATAAGCTATAGACATTACACCAAAAAAGGCCTTTTGTAGGCCTGAAAAACGCTACCAAAACTTTTAGCAGCGTTTCAATAAATATTGCGATACGACATGCAACTAAAAGTCAAGCTTTCTGTAACATTGTAGAAAACACTAACAAAACTTGACCTATTATAGCGCTTTAAAAACGCTAGACTTTAGTCGTAGTATTTATTAAAACACTGCTGAAATTTTTAGTAACGTTTTTTCAACGCTTCAAAAGTCATATCACATTCATTTACATTTATTTCTGTAGCGTTTTTAAAAAGCTACTAAAAGTTATTAACCGTTTTGTACTACACTGTACACGCTACTATTTCATCTTAATGGTTTGTATGTTGTGAAAAAATGGCAAAGCTTTGCGGAAGCTAATATCAATGGATCTTTGTCACCCAAATCACAAAGAGATAACTTGGATTAAAATTAAGACGGAATTGAAATTAAAAGCAACAAGACAAGATATTCCACACAACCATCCACTTTATTGATTCACCAAAATTTTTGTTTACAATTAATAGAACAAAACTAAAATAAACAAAATACCATTGAATCAATAACCAAATTGAGAAAGGGAGAAAATATCTATATGGCTAAAATTGTTGGAGAAGAAGAACAAAGATGGAGAACAGGAAATTAGCAAATAGATTTTCTACCATACATTTACCCTCTCTTCTGGTCTCTATTTATATAATCAATTACTTAATGCCCAAGTTAACATTAGATGGCAAAAAATAATTTGATTAGCCAATTAGAGAAAGAAATAAACATACTCAATATGCCTATTAATTAGGGGAAACAAAATCTTCTCTTTCTTTCTTTTGCATATTTCTTTCCCTCTTTTTGTGATTTTGTATCACCAAAATTTAACACTCCATCTTGATGCAAAATCATATATCTAAAACATATCAAACATGTCATATCTAGATCCATCACAACTCCATATATCTCAACCATACCAAATTATAAACTTCTACCACCGACTACAAATGATGCATCTCCCACATGAGGTGCACCACACAAATCCGGTCTCAAAAACGTTTGTAATACCACAAAGATCTCGGTCTTTTCTTTGTGGATTTTGCAACTCGACACCCGTCTATCACTCGATCTGAGCTCATTACCCGATCACTATCGATCCCCCGAGCATCATCAACATGAAGACCCCTGTTTAAAATATGATCCTCAATGCTAGAATCATAAGCAGTGACCACATTAACCTTTCCACCTTGTTGTGGACTAGGTTCTTCAACCGTCACTCGCTTTCCATAGTCGACTACAGAACCAACCAAGCTATAAAGGTTTCCTTCTTCCAATACTCCTCTCATCCTTACACGACCACCTTTCTTTACTCTCAAAACTCCACCTTGAGTCTCATAAGTGCAACCACGGCGATCCAACTGACCGAGAGAAATAAGATTATGCGAACAAGTGGGTACTTGTCTGACTCCAGAGACTTCTCTAACCACACCATCATGCATACGAAACCGGATAGATCCAATACCACAAATTGGTAGCTCTTCTCCATTGGCTGTGCTAATCATGTTGACAATCTTCTCATAAGAAGAAAAACAATTCACATATCTACAAATATGAAAGCTGGCTCCCGAATCCATCTTCCAAGGCTTATTTTCACTAAAGAGGACATTATAAGAAGCATCACTATCGGTACCTTCAGCAAAACCTGCATGTGCATCACTACTAGTATCCCCATGCGCAGCCTTTTTCTGATCTCTTTTATAAGCATAACACTTTCTGCGTATGTGACCTTTCTTATTACAATAATGACAAGTGATAACACCTTTACCACTAGCATCCTTCTTCTTCCAAATTTTATCTTTCTTTGGGTCCCTTGCCACCATAGCCTCACTTTGAATTGATTTCATACCTGACCCTTTTCTTCTAAGCTTCTCATTCAAAAGACTGCTTCGAACAGTTTCCAAAGAGATAGTTCCATTAGCATTGGAATTACTTAATGAAACAACCAAAGTTTCCCAACTTTCTGAAAGCAAACTCATCAATAAAAGAGCCTGTAACTCATCATCAAAATTGACCTTCATATTTGCTAATTGATTTATTACATCCTGAAATTCATTCAAATGCTCTACAACAGACTTCTCTTCATCTAATCTCAGTTGTACCAACTTTTGAACCAGAAAAGCCTTACTAGTAGCACTCTTTTACTCATATAAAGATACCAACTTATCCCACAAAGCCTTTGCGGATTCATAACTAGCCACATGATGGAAAACTGAATCATCAAGATATTGGCAAATCAAAGCAATCGCCTTCTTATCCATCTTCTTCCATTTTCCCTCATCTACATTAGAGGGCTTCTTTCCATCTCCATCAATCGGACCATGAAGATCATTGAGGTACAGAACATCCTCCATCTTAGGCTTCAAAATACCCCAATTCTTCCCATCTAAAATAGTCATCTTCGAAAACGAAATCATATCTGACATCAATAATTTTTCAATCCAAAATTACTCTAAACTTTGCGATGATCTGTGCTTTGATACCAACCTGTTGTGAAAAAATGGCAGCGCTTTGCGGAAGCTTATATCAATGGATCTTTGTCACCCAAATCACAAAGAGATAACTTGGATTAAAAATAAGACGGAATTGAAATTAAAAGCAATAAGACAAGATATTCCACCCAACCACCCACTTTATTGATTCACCAAAATTTTTGTTTACAATTAATAGAACAAAGCTAAAATAAACAAAATACCATTGAATCAATAACCAAATTGAGAAAGGGAGCAAATATCTATATGGCTAAAATTGTTGGAGAAGAAGAACAAAGATGGAGAACAGGGAATTAGCAAATAGATTTTCCACCATACATTTGCCCTCTCTTCTGGTCTCTATTTATATAATCAATTACTTAATGCCCAAGTTAACATTAGATGGCAAAAAATAATTTGATTAGCCAATTAGAGAAAGAAATAAACATACTCAATATGCCTATTAATTAGGGGAAACAAAATCTTCTCTTTCTTTCTTTTGCATATTTCTTTCCCTCTTTTTGTGAATTTGTATCACCAAAATTTAACATTGTACCCTTTCCAGTTATCGCTCACATAAGAACAATCAATCACATAATCAATTAATTCAAACAATCAATCGATCACATAATCATTTGTACTCAAACAATTAAAAAAACACGTTAATCTCATAATCCAATGTAATATCCGTAATCATTTCGATAATATTTCGAGAAATCGAGAAAATTCACATAAAATCCATAATATATTTGGCTTACTTTGTTATGTCAGGGATTCAAAAAATCTTCATTTGATTGCTGGGAGTTCTGGCATGATAAATTTGAGATAGGCGGATTGCATTTGTTGACAAAATAAGTAGAAGGAAGTGCGTAGCCACTGTTTTCCCCAGTTTTATCAATGCCAGACAGACCAGTTCTACTAGCGATGATGCTAGCCAATCGAACCTGATAAAGCAAAACAAAGAAATGAGAAAAGAAAATGAAGACCTGCAAACCCAGATCAATGAATATAAAGAACCCGAGAGGAAGTTATGAAGGATGGCTGGTTCAATATGTATAGTCAGTGAAATGTAACATGCAGATTATAATATTTTCCTTAGGTTTAAAAGAAAGGCAAAACTTGATGTATTCAAAAAAAAAGAATGAATCAAGAAAAGCTGGGATTATAAATATTTTTGCAACTTAAAAGAAAGAGGTTTGTAAAATGAACTCCAACGTTAGTTAAGAAATTTGGCTATATCTCATGCAAAATCTGATTGAGTTTGGACTGCAAATTGATTTGGCTATATCTGATGCAAAATCTGATTGAGTTTGGACTGCAAATTGGTTGCTGTCCGAATTTAAGACAGTAATTCAAGTTCATAGGAAGTCAACTAATCCGTCAATTAATATAAACACAAAAGAACAGAGATAAACATTTAACACAGTTGTACATGCATTTTTTAAGAAGCAAATTACAACTTTGCCACCCTGGAGACTTATTAATCATTCGTAAAGTAATGCGCATATGAAAGTTGAAACTGAAACCCATGAACGATTATTATTCGTTGATAAAGCTCGATAATACTACGTACACCCAACGTAAGTATAATCTTGTACTTTTTAAAACCAGCTTCCACAAATAGTTTCTTAAATTCTTTCTTCGTCCTTTGTTTCCCATTCAAATGAACCCGCATCTCAATATCAAAGTAAATTTGAGCTTCAGTCAGCTTTGGATGTTCAACCCACTATTTCCAGTAACCTTATCTATTTTGATCACCTTGCCTCCTTGTTCCTTCCTTTACTTTTTAGAAAAACCTCCAGCTTGAATTACTACAATTAGTGTGCAGTTGGCTCACAATTTAATCAAGGGTGGAGTCAGAAACTACAATTGCATTGGGAAACTCAAGCTAGTAACCCGATTTTTCAACCGATTCATTATTAATAATTTATATAAAAAAATAAATCAAGCTTGTGAATGATTAGTAGAAAGGTTTCAAAAGTCGCTACACCAGAAATCAAGCTTGTAAATGCTTGCTGCATCAGAATGTTGATACTTAGTATAAGACAATACATGCACCAATGACATACTACACATAAGCAATGTTGTAAAACAAATTCAGGGGATAGTTTGTTCAGTTTTCCAGAAGTGATTGTTATATATAGCAGGGTTACATATATGATGGTCTAGACTAACGGATGTGCTTTAGCATATATAGTAGTTCAAAAATTCGCTAAACGTGCTATTTGATCTAACTTAGCATAAACCCAAATCTTTGAATGACTAAGTAGAAGTAAGGGTATATCATTATCACTAAAACTCTCAACAAAGGCAACTAGCTACTGGCTAATAGATCACAATAGACCAAGCATAAAACATAAAATAAAGTAGATATAAAGTACGAGTGGATAAAAATAGTTTACCTTGATAATTTTCGGAGATAAAAGGCCAAACATTTCAAGTCCATTAAGGCTCTCCTTAAGTTGCAATTGGAAAATGTTTCGTTCCCCTGAAGTTCGTTGGCGAGTAATTTCTGAACCGACCCTTTCTCGTACGATTTTCCAACATTGCATAGCCGAGGAACCGACGAACACGATTCCTGGGTACTCTTCTAAAGTAACCTAAATGTTATAATCATTGTAAGGTTATGGTTGTTATATTAATTTTAAGTAAATGCATAGCATGCTCACCTTAAACATTGGTCTCAGGAGTCTATCAATTATTTCCAAAATAACCACAACTTCTTGTAAGATCCGACATGGTATAAAAATATAACCGCAAGTTATATTTTTTTCCTTTTATGGTTCTAAACAAATGATAATTATTTTTATCATTTGACAATCCTTTTTTATTGGGATGCATATGTTTTAGTAACTGAGATACCACTAGCACATATAAAATGCAACTTTGAGCATAAGTTCAATTATAAGCACATAAGCCAGTCATTCATTTTACAATTCAGTGTTTCACCATGTTAACTCCACTTAAGCATACCTATATCTATTACGGTGTTGCTATTTAAATACAGAAATTTTGGACCGAGATAAAACTTCCAGTATTTCATAAAGTGATTGCAGTGTTTCTAATTTGTACTGATGGTACAACAGAAATTTCTACCATGGATAAAGATTAACATTGCTCTTCCTAAATATTCAAATTATATTAGATAATTTATACACACACACATACATACACACACACACACACACACACACACATATATATTTGCGCACGCGTGCGCCTGTCAGAAACCGAGAATCAACTTCAAGAGTAAAAATACAAACTCAATTTTGCATGGAATAGATATAAAAAATATTTGATCATTACCGGTAATTAAATTTTCTTTTCAGGTATTAAATACAAACACAAATATAAGAACAAAAAAAGCGTACAATGGTACACAGTAGTCATATAATGTTGATTTCAGGTCTCGTGGCATAGAGATCAATGCTCCCTATATGAAATCTTGACTATGTCCGTGAGTCTCTAACATGGAGAAATCTGAACCTGAAAATGAAGTGATATATAAATGAACTAAGAAATAAATGGTTTAAGAAAAGTAGAATATAGTTGATAGAATAACTATACCTGAATGCATTTGCTTGTTGCCTCGAATTTACTTCGAAAGTTTTACGGTGAAACCTTCTCTTAAAAAATTAAGAACTCTATTTATCTAACTCATACCAATTTTTGGCCACCATCATCACTTCCTTCCAATATCCTACAAATTGCGGTTTCAATTTCACAATATTAGGAAGCTCAACACTTTTTATTGATATAAAGTTAATGCTAACCGTGCATGTCTAAAAATTAACTAATCACCATACCAATCCTTCGGATCTCTCTCAGAAGCATCATTAGCTAACATAAGCTCATAAGACTCCAGTTCATACGTTTCACTGTTTATGTTCTTATATATTAACCAACAACCTATTTGAAAAATAAACATGATACATAAACAAGTATTGCACATAATTTGGAACACTTGAATATAGTTGTTTGCACAAAAAATGGGCAAAAACCTTCAAGTCGTATGATTTAGTCGATTTTATATTGTTCTTGGTGATTTGGGTGATTCATGCAAATATATAAAATAGATGGACTAAACTGTAAAAGACACACAGATTTTATAGTGGTTCGGCCAGAATGTGCCTACATCCACTTTATATGTTATTCTCCTTTACTGTTCAGGTTACAAGTATAAAGCTTTGATTACAAGTATCTGAAATTTGTTTGAAAGTTCTATCCGTGCTTGAGCTCTCAAACCTCTCCGCCATTGTTGTACCCCTACCCCTCTATTTATAGAGTGAGGCTGGGGTAGGGGTCTTGGATGTATATAGTTGTGATTTGGTTCGATGGTAGGTGGAGCAAGGGCTGGTTCGGCGGTGGCCTCCCTCATCTTGGTTCGGTAGCACCGGTCTAGTGGAAACACGTCCAACACTTGCCCCCCAAAGTGGGGCATATGCCTGCATATGCCGCGCTTTGTTTTAGCTTGGACATTCTCATATGGTCCTGTGTGCCAAACCAGTTGGTCCGGTATCCTATGCTTGCCTATAAGTATGGGCTTCGTGTCTTTGTTCATCCTTTATCGTTCAAGATAGCCTAATCAATCGAGTTCCGAATAAAACTTGACTGTTTGAAACAGCCGAATCAACCAAGTACCGAATCAAACTTAACTGCCGGACCATGTGAGTTTTCTTCTGCCGAATGAGGTTTTATGGTTGGACTACCGAATGGGATCGGAGAGCATGAGTGCCGAATGAATTCTTGACCTTGAACTCCCGAATGACCATGGGGAGTACGATTGCCGAATGAATTCTTAGCCCTGAACCTCCGAATGAACTTTTTATGTTGGGAATACCGAATGAGATCAGGAGTTTGAATGCTGAATGAACCTTGAGCCTTTTATGTTTTGAATTACGAATGAAATTCCAGACCGTACGTACTCGCTTATTTATATCTCTTTTTCTAACGTGGCATTTTCTCGTGTTGCAGATAATGTCTCATAAAGTAGAAACTCGTTCTGATAAGAAGAAATCCAGGGACAAAGAAGAGTCCTCTGTAGTGCCCCCAGTTCGGGCAGGATCAGAACGTCATGGACCAACCTCGAGATCATTAGTAGACGGGTATGGCCCTCAGGAGCTCTTGAATTCCCCGCCCGACTGCTTTCCTAGCTCCCTCAAAGATGAGCAACTTGATGTTATATCTCGCTCTTTTGGGATTGACAGAGCGCATATGTTGTTGTCGGGGGAAGGAGTGATGCCGTATAATCCCCCTGAAGGATATTTTGCTTACAGTAGGTATCACTGTATGTGCGGAGCCATCCCTCCGATCAATGCCTGGATAGTTAGCTTTATCACATATTTGAAGGTGGCCCCTTTCCAGCTTCAGCCCAACTCCTATGCCATCTTGGTGAGCCTGTTTATTATCTTCCAGAGAAAATATGGGAGTCCCCCTTCCAACCGGGAGATCAGGTATTTGTACAACTTGAGAGGCTACAAGAAAGGATCTCCATATATTAGCTTAGAGTCGGCCGTGTCTTTCAAGCCAGTCCTGGACTTGTATTCGAAATTTAGCATGTTCAAGAAGGAATGGTTCTTCGTTAAGGATGACTCTGTTTCTTTCCACCGCTTCACCTCTGGCTGTAGGTTGAATCTTATTTATAATTTCCGTCCTGACTGCAATGCTCCTCCTTATGTACTTTTGTTTCATGCTAGCGACAGGTGGCTTTGCGGTCGTAGAGAGCGATCGCCTGGTTCAGATGGCTGCGGAAATAGAAGCCATCCCGGAAAGGGAGAGGGCAGCTTCTTATTTGATCAGGAATGCTACTCTTCTGGAGCACAACTTGATTCTGCCATGCCAGTCTGTGGTCAAGCAGAGAGACACGGCTGAGGAGAGGTCCGCCAAAGCTAAAGGAGGGGTTACAGCGAAGAGTGGCAAAAGGAAACCCTTCTCAAAACCTCCAATTGCCGAGGGGAAGAAGCTTAAGAAGTCCGATGGACCCTCCCCCAGCACATGTCCAGACATCCCGGAGGAGGAAGATGTGGAGGAGGAAAGAGGTGAGGATGAAGGAGGTGAGGAGGAGAGCGGAAGTGATGGGGAAGGTGATGGTGATGGCCATGGTGATGATGGACAGAGTGGTAGCGGCGCTAGGGCTCTGTCTACTGAGCAGGCAGGCGAGATCCAGGAGTGGATAGATGATGCTTTCCGCCTAGCTTTTGAGGGGTTAGAGGAAGGATCGGCCTTGGCGGAGAAGCCAAAGAAAGCCGACAAGGCCGGGACTGGTGCCGATTCATCTTCTAAGAGCATTTCAGCTAAGGCAACTCCTGCGATACAAGGTGAATTTTTGACTATTGACGACTCCATTTATGATAAGGATTTAGGAATATTTTATGGCCAGCTTCCCTCCTGGAATGAGATTCAGGACTTATTGCAGTATCCTACTCCTCCCAAGGGTTTGTAAAAAGCGTCCTTTTACTCTTCTAAACTTGATACGTTTCTTAAATTATAGCTCAATGTATGCTTGTAACACTTGGTTTTTACTCCAGGAGCGAGCGAAGCGGTCAAGACATCAGATGTTCGGCACCGTCTTGAACAATACAAACTCCTCAAAGCTTCTACTAAACCGAAGCCTCTGACTAACCACCCCGGAGACGTAGTCGGCTACCGTCCTCTTCTTGGGGTCATCGAAGAGGATATCCAAAAGAAGAAGAGGAGCCGTTCCTTGTTCGAATCCTCACCTGGTCCTCAGTCCCCAACTCAACCTCTTCAGGATACCATGGAGGAGAATATTGAGTTTATACCTTCCCCGCACCCGTATGAAAACCCTACTGTTACCCCCAATAGATCATCCCGGCTTGGCTCGTAATCCGTTTGCGGGTCATCCGGATCTGGATCCAGTCTCTCATGATATTTCCTTCGACGAGGCTACTGGTGAGCACCTTCTCCCTCGCAATCCTATGGTAAGGGTGCTTGATGAGGCTAAGTCCTTGGACCTTGATTTGCTTACCACTCGGATTGTAACTTTGGGGGACGAAGCTAAGGCAAACATTGACCGGGTTGCTGAGGAGACCAGGAAGCTGATGGGGCATCATGCCTGACTGGTCAAGGCCGGAGAGGAAATCGGGAGTGCTAACATTCAATTGCGGTTAATGGTTTTCGACCAGGCCAAACAACTCGCCAATCAGGCCATCCAGATCTCTCAGCATGAGGCCGCCTCCAGGCGACTGAAGAAAACCATGGAAGATGCTAGCAGAGCAGAGTTACGAAAAATAGAGGCTGTCCGTAGGGAACGAATCGATATGGCTATTGCAACAGTGGATGAGGTTCGGAAAGCGGATCTCGAGCGGGTAGAGGAGTTATCCGGGAAGCTTGAAGCCACAGAGCTTGCTTAAACCAAGCTGAAGGAGGAGATGGAGGCGATGAGGAAATCCTTTCAGGCTGACCGCTCGCGATACCGATCAGAGAGGGATGCTGCTGTTGCAAAGCTGTTGGCTTCTGAGGTCCGAATAGGGAAGTTCGAGGAGAACGAGGGGATAATGGATGAGATGCTTCAGGATATGTACTTTCGCACTTGAAAACAGGGCAACTTATCCTGGATGGATGATTATCCCCGAGTCATGGCCAGGATTTATCTCAGGGCCCTGGAGGAGGCTAAGGCCGAAGCAGATAAGGAGGGTGGCGTGGCCTTCAGGATGGACGTGGTCACAGCTCAGTTCACCAAGGAGGAGAAAGTGGCGGTAAAGGAGGGTATGCAGCTGCTTACTGCTGAGGAGGTAGGTGTGCAGTTGGAGGATGATGATCAAGGAGCAGATGCTGGTAAGTCTTCCCTTTTAGTCTTTTTGTAACTTGATTGCCTATTGTTCATGATTCTTTCCTGGATTGGACAGGCGGGACTTCTGAAGCACCAACTACCTCTGGTCAACACGTTGAGAGTTCCGATCCGGCAGTTAAGTAGATCTCAGAGGGCCAGTAGAATAGAGGTGAAGCTCTGATGCAGCCGACTCCTTGACTTGACCTGGACATCTTTTGGTTTACTTGACATTGCTGTCTATGTTAGTCCCAAAATATTAATGTAACTGTAATTATATTATTTGCAATGAACGACTTTATTCTTGGCATGTAATTTTAACTTAAGCTGATTCTGTCATATTCGAATGCTTTTGTTATCTTGATGTGTTGTGTAAGAAATATAGCTGTGCACATGCCTGTGATTCATTCGTGTTTGATGCTAAGTTCTTGCTTAAAATATAACTTCACATCTTGCAATGTTATTGTGATGTGTGAATAAATTATAGCTACGCATTCATAGACAAAGGAAGAGAGCACCGCCCTTCGTGTTTTAGTTGTAGATGGTAGCTTTGAATGTCTTGTGCGACTGAGTATGGAATGCAGTTGAGTGTCCTATCATCCAGTTGTGAGTTCCTATCCCCATTTGCGGGTGTCTCCTATTTTGTGCCTTGTACTTTAGGGATTGTTATATAGGATAGGAGGAAAGTTTTTAAATAAAATAGGAATATAAGAAATAGTAAAACTTCCAATCACGGAAGACCTTCGATGTGCTTAAGTTCGTGGCAAACAGGTTTTGTAGTCACTTTCCCTAGCTGTGGGTCTTGTAGACATTTGTCACCCATCTTACGCCTCCGCGGGGAGTTTTCTTTTTTACCACAGCCGTACTTAAGACACATCGGAGCCGAGATCACGCACGGTAACTACCCGGGCCATTATGGCCCGTAATCGTGGGTATTATTCTATTTACCGTGGCCGGTTAGCGTGGGTGCTGATCGTCAACCGTGAACTACCCCTGACTGGCCACACCTTATGTTGGGGCTTAAAGTAGGTTCACAGTCGCCGGCGAGCCGAACGCCGTAATGAGCTGCCTCGGCTATAGTCGGCCTTCTCGGTGGCTTATAATCGGCTCATCACAGTTGGCTTTAAGGGCCGATCGTGAGCAATGAGTTAACCCACAACAGAGGGATGTTGGAGCAAAAGTGTCTCATTGGCGAGGGCATAGATTCGTATAGTACTTGTTAGGTCTTGTCCAGGGGAGGTTGCGCCGTGATGCCTCTTGAATGGAAATGCCATTACACAGGAATTTGTTCAACAGAAAAGGATAAAGTTAACAAGCAACCAAGATATAAAGGAACAAGTTAGAAAAGAGACAAGTTTTTAAAGTGGTTCGGCACGAAAATTCCTACGTCCACTGATTCTCTTTATTAATTCACTTCATATGAGCAGTACAAGTTAAGAAAAGTATCGACGAAGGTGTTGGATGTTTCACGCCCTCTGGAACACCTCCCCGTCCACTGTTGACAAAATATAAGCTCCGTTGTGGAGGTCTTTATGAATTACATATGGTCCGTCTCAGATTGGATCTAGCGCTCTAGGGCGCAGGAAGATTCTCCTGAGGACAAGATCTCCTTCTTGTAAGCTACGATGCTTGACTTTGGAGTTGTATTGCGCTGCCACTTTTTGCTTGTGAGCTGCTGCTTTGAGCGCTGCATCGTTTATTCTCTCTTCAATTAGATCCAAAGACATGTGAAGGAGTTCTTCATTCTCTTCTGGGTTATAGTGGATCCTACGGTGGGAAGGTACTACAGTTTCGACTGGGTGCTTGGCCTTCGATTCGTATGCCAAAGAGAAAGGAGTATGCCCCGTTGATGTTCTGAATGATGTGCGGTAGGCCCAAAGTGCCGTAGGAAGTTCATCCACCCAAGTGCCTTTTGATTTTTCAAGCTTCTTTTTGATTAAAGTTTTAAGAATTTTGTTGACAGCTTCGACTTGTTCGTTTGCCTGGGGGTAAGCCACAGATGAGAAGCTTTTGTGAATTCCTTGCTTTTGGCACCAGTCGGCGAACTCTTCGCTGTCAAACTGAAGTCCATTGTCCGATATGATTTTGAGTGGAAGCTCGTACCTGCATAGAACATTCTTGATCAAGAAGTTAATAACTTTTGCTGAGGATATTTTATTTAGAGATTTCGCTTCCACCCATTTGGTGAAATAGTCGATTGCCTATAGCATATTTGGCTCCGCCTCGGCCCACCGGCAGGTCGCCAATCAAGTCAATTCCCCATACTGCAAAGGGCCAAGGGCTGGTCATTTGAGTAATCTCATTTGTTGGTAGTGGAGGAATCTTGGCAAATTTCTGACATCTGTCACATTTTTTAACGAAGTCTAAGGCGTCTTTGTTTAAGGCGGGCCAAAAATATCCATATCGGAGTATTTTCTTTGCCAGAGTCTGTCCTCCAGTGTGATCTCTACAGCTTCCTTGATGGATGTTGAATAAGATTTCCTTAGCTTCCCTTCCAGCGACACACCTTAATAAGGGGTTAGAGAAGCCGCGCCGATAGAGGATGCCTTCTTGTATTGTGTAGCGGGAAGCTTTCCTCAAGATTTTCCTGACTTCGTTACGCTCGCAGGGCAGTGTTCCATCTTGTAAGAATTTTTGGATGGGAGTCATCCAAGTTTCCTCTTCGATTGCAGCTACCAGATTCACTTGCTCGAAACTCGGGGTTAGTTGCTTTGAGATGGCTACTGTTCCGGAAATGGTACCGTCATTCATGCTAGCTTGGTTTGCCAGCTCGTCGGCCTCTTGGTTCTCTTCTTGAGGGATGTGTTTGATTAAATAGTGATCCAATTGATCGAGTAGCAGCTTGGTCTTCTTTAGATAAGCTGTGATTCGTTCTCCTCGAGTCTGAAATTCTCCTAGTAGTTGGTTTACAATAAGTTGAGAATCACTATGAAGACGTAAAGAACTGACTCCCATCTCTAAGGCAAGTTCTATTCCAGCTATTACTGCTTCGTATTCAGCGTCGTTGTTCGTGGCAGCGAATTCCAACCTTAGAGCATAGCGTAGCTTCCTTCCCCTGGGAGTGATTATTACAATACCTGCCCCCGAGCCTTGTTCGTTTGATGCTCCATCCACAAAGAGATTCCACTTAATGTCTCTTGCTATTTCAGATTGCTCCTTACCTTCGTTGGTAGTGAATTCGGCAATGAAATCGGCCATGGCTTGTCCCTTGATGGTGGTGCGAGGATGGTAGGTGATATCATATTGACTCAGTTCAATGCACCATTTAAGTAGTCGTCTAGAAGTGTCGGGACGATGGAGTACCTGCCTTAGCGGTTGATCGGTTAGAACTCTGATGGAATGAGATCGGAAATAGTGTCGCAGTTTCCGTGACGTGATTAGTAAATAGTATGCTAGCTTCTCAAGTTTAGGATATCTGGCTTCTGCCCCTGTTAACCTCTTGCTTACAAAGTATACTGGCCGTTGCACGCGGTTGTCTTCTCTCACCAAAGCGGCGCTTAGAGCATGAGATGGCACAACAAAGTATAGGTATAGCTCTTCGCCTTCGTTTGGAGTTGAGAGTACTGGTGGTCTCTGGAGGTGTTCGATTAGGTTAAGAAAGGCCGTTAAGCATTCTTCAGTCCACTCGAACTTTTCTTTGTCTTTCTTTAGAGCCTCGAAGAAGGGGACGCACTTGTCAGTCGCTTTAGAGATGAATCTTCTTAGGGCGGCCACCTTCCCATTTAGGCTTTGCATTTCTCTTCAAGTGGAAGGTATCCTGATATCTTTCAGGGCTCGGACTTGTTCGGGGCTTGCTTCAATCCCCCTGGCATGGACGATGAATCCCAAGAACTTTCCTGATGACACTCCAAACGAGCACTTTAGAGGATTCATCTTCATTCCATATTGGCGAAGTACGTGAAACATCTCGCTCCGGTGGCTTACGTGATCAGTGGCTTTCCTCGATTTTACTAGCATGTCATCCACATAAACCTCCATAGTTCGTCCTATTAGCTTCGCAAACATCTTGTTGACGAGGCGCTGATAGGTAGCTCCGGCGTTTTTAAGTCCGAAAGGCATTACTCTATAGCAGTACAATCCCCGGTCAGTGATGAAACTAGTGTGGTCTTGGTCGGGAGTGTGCATAGGAATTTGGTTATATCCTGAGTACGCGTCCATAAAAGATAAGAGTTCGTGCCCGGCTGTGCTGTCCACAAGCTGATCGATTCGGGGGAGCGGGAAGCAATCCTTTGGGCAAGCGTCATTTAAGTTGGAGAAGTCAATGCATGTTCGCCACTTCCCATTAGCCTTTTTTACTAACACCGGGTTAGTGATCCACTTTGGGTAGATGGCTTCTCGTATGAAGTTATTGGCAAGTAGGTTCTTTACTTCTTCATCAAGGGCTGCTGATCGTCTGCCCCCATACTTCTTTTTTTTGCTTTACTGGCATCTTGGTAGGATCGATGTTTAGTACGTGGCATGCTACGTCTGGAGAGATTCCCATCATGTCAGCATGCGTCCATGCAAATACATCCAAGTTGTGGCGGAGAAAATCAGTGAGTTGATCCTTTAGTTCTGCTTTTAGTTGAGATCCGATTTTCAATAGTATACTTAAGTTATGTTTGTGTACAGATACAATCTCCATAGCCTCTGCAGGCTCGGCCGTGGCCTCCTTCTCTTTGTTCCTGGGGTCTAATTAATTGAAAGGATCACTGGTATATCGAAGAGGAGGGGCTCTCTTTAGTTGCTATGCTTCCAAGCTTTTCATGCAGAGAGTAGTCTTTGCATTCTTCCCTTTATCTCTTCTACGGTTATTGCGAAGTTCAGTTACATAGCAGTCTCGAGCAGCATCTTGATCTCCCTCTACTTCTCCTATTCCATTGTCTGTTGGGAATTCATCTTCAGGCACCACGGGGCCAGGACAATTTGAAAGTCGGACAAGGCTGGTCTTCCTAAAAAGGCATTGTAGGCCGAGTGGTTATTGATTAGCACAAATGTTTGTTTCCGCACAACGGAGCGAGGGTGGCTTCCTGTTTCAACAAAAAGGTCCAATTGCCCGAGGGGCATCTTCGTATCTCCAGTGAAACCGTGCAGTGGTTTGTTGCAGGGCGACACATCCTTCATTGACAACTTCATTCCGTCGAAAGCATGCTTGAATAGGATATTTACCGAGCTTCCAATGTCTACTAGAATTCGGAAAACTTCGGCTGGGTCGAACCGGGCAGAGATGACCACATGATCCATGTAAGGGTACTGCCTTCCTTCCAGGTCACGCCTATTGAATGTAATGTCATCATTCTCTTTTCGCTTCGGGTGGCGTTCTTCCATAACAGAATTAATGTAGCCTTCATTGTTTCTAAGTGACTTTCCGTATCTTTCCATCTCTGTCCAGCTTCTATCGGCGATGTGTGGTCCTCCCGATATGGTATGGACCACTATCTTCTCATGACTGGGGCCGTCGGTGTTGTGATTTCCCCCTCCTGTTTCTGGGAGAGGTAGCCTTGGGTTCTCATCGGCAGGAGCTGAGGTCCTGTTCTGACCTTTTACATAGCGTTCGAGTCTCTTCCTTCTGATGTGTTCTTCAATTAAGTCCCGGAGATGATGACATTCATTGGTATCATGCCCATGAGATTCGTGGAAGCGGCAGAACTTTCCAGACTTAATTGCGTTATCTGATTCCTTCTTGTATGGACGGCGTCTATATTTAACTTCATCTTGGGTGGCCACGAAGATGTTTTCGATTGTCTAATTCAAAGGAGTGTAAGTGTCAAACCTCGATCCTGGCCGATATAGACGTTTTTCTCCCTTCTTTCCCCCAGCATTGTCTCTAGAGTCATTTCTTCGAACGTCCTTTGCTACAGTGGGTATGTCACCATGAGCTGCCTTGGTTTGTTGTCCTGTCTGTCTTTCAGTGGCAGCGTCTTCAAGTCTCATATATCTTCCGGCTTCATGGAAGAAATCGGGTAAGGTAGCTGGTTTTTCTTTCGTTAATCTTCTAGCAAACTTAGTATCCGGATGCACACCACTACAGAGGGCCATTAAGATAAGTTTCTCATCGGCATCTTGGACTGCGGCCGCTGCAGCATTGAATCGGGTTAGATATTGCTGCACTGTCTCTCCAAGCTTCTGTTTGATATTAGATAAGGAATAAGCGTCATTGGGTTGTTCCACATGAATGTGGAACTGGCTGATGAACTTTTTTCTCAACATTTCCCATGAGCTGATGGATCATTGGGGTAGGTGGCAGAACCAGGAGGTAGCTAGATCTGCTAAGAATAGTGGAAAACATTTACACAATACTCCTTCTGTGGCTCCACTCATGAGCATATGCTGTATGTATCTCTGCAAGTGTACAACGGGGTCAGAGATTCCCTTGTAAGGTTCCATTGTTGGCATTTTCCATTCTCGGGGGGTGATGGCAATTTCGATATTACGGGTGAAAGGGCTGGTTACCCTAGCGCCTATCCCTCGATTTCTTTGATCTCGTTGGACGCACTCTATGAACAATCGCGCCATCCTTTCATCAGAATTTGGAGCAGATAGAAATGAGTTTGGTTCTTCTCTGTGGGATTGATTCCGTCCAGATGATCTGTAGGGGTGGTATCGTCTATCACCCCTAATATTTTCCAGTGGCTGCCTCTGGTCTTCTGGGAGCACGCTAGGGTCAGCTACAGTTGGCCCTTGCCTTGATCTTCCCCTGCTGGGTTCTGTTCTGAGCACTTCCTCGGGTCCAACTTCGGGCTGGACTCTAGCTCGGCCCCGTTCATTGGTGTTTCCATGGCTAGGTAGCATGACCGGCTCAGCCACAACCGACCCTTGCCTGGTACCTCCCCCGTTGGGTTTGGTTCCAAGTGTTTCCTCGGGTTGGAGTTCGGGCTGAGTTCAGGCTCGGCTCCTATCATTGCTGGTTCTATTGTAAGCTTCTTCGAAGAAGAAAGATCTTTGTCGCCTCCCAGATCCTCCAGACTGAGACTCATCCCATGATTCAGTGTTGCAGTTGGATTCTTCAGCATCCCTTAAGCGTGACATGAGTCAGTCCACCAAGGCTTCTTGTTGGGATGTGAAGCGGTTAGTCACTTCAGCCACAATCCTTTCTAGATCTGCCATAGTAATTGTTGTTGGTTGTTCCGTGGTAGGGGTTGTCGGATTTGCCTGATTTCCATTTCGTACTGCTGTTGAAACGGGACGGTTCTCTTGATCTGTGATCACTGGATCTGAAACGCTGCTAGTTGCGATGTTCTTTCCTTTGCTAACATCTTTCTTCTGCCTGGGAGGCATGTCTTCCAAGCGATGAGAGCGATGCTGTCGGGAAGAAGGTTAAGTGGGAGAAGCTGAAGCTTCTAGCTCGACCCTCTCAGTGAAAGCACTAAAAATGTTTGCACAAAAAACGCACAAACACCTCCAAGTCGTATGATTTAGTCGATTTTATATTGTTCTTGGTGATTTGGATGATTCATGCAAATATATAAAATATATGGACTAAACTGTAAAGGACACACAGATTTTATAGTGGTTCGGCCAGAATGTGCCTACGTCCACTTTATATGTTATTCTCCTTTACTGTTCAGGTTACATGTACGAAGCTTTGATTACAAGTATCTGAAATTTGTTTGAAAGTTCTATCTGTGCTTGAGCTCTCAAACCTCTCCGCCATTGTTGTACCCCTACCGCTCTATTTATAGAGTGAGGCTGGGGGTAGGGGTCTTGGATGTATATAGTTGTGATTTGGTTCGGTGGTAGGTGGAGCAAGGGCTGGTTCGGCCGTGGCCTCCCTCATCTTGGTTCGGTAGCACCGGTCTAGTGGAAACACGTCCAACAATAGTCATGAGTAGATTCAAATATGCTTGAAAAATAAAATAGTGCCCACAGTTTCCTTTGTTTGCAAGTGGTTTAATAACACAGCATTTTGCTCAATTTTAGGTGTTCACTCGCAATCAAAAATTTATAGTCAAGTATTTTATAATGTAACAAACTTTAATTAGCATAAAATGTATGTAATACTTTATAGTGCAACAAGTGTTTAATGTAAGCCTTTTTCCAGAAAATAAAAGAATAAAACGTTGTAAACTTGGTCAATTTCTGGAATATTTATGGTCCATTTATTAGGGAAGTTACCACTAATCAAGGTAAGTAACCGTATTGCTCTCTCCCACGTTTTGGTAACCACCCACGTTTATCTCAACGTTCTAAATTTGTTCTTTGATGGAAAGAACAATATATAAGGGAACTTGAGTCAGTTTTTTTTTCAAGATTAAGAGGTCACTAAACCTGCTCTCAAAAGTAATACACCATCAAATTGGAGTGTGAAGGTTTGGAACCTAAATCTGAAAACAGCAAGTGAAGATTTGGCATCTCTGGAAATTTGATTCTTCACGAATTTGATAGCAATGGCTGGAGGTAAGTGAATCGATCTTATTTAATGCTTCCGCCTTTAGAATACATGTTCATATAGTGTAGAGAACATGTTCAGGAAGATTTGAATATCATTTGGTATCAGAGCCTGTTTCTCCTCTGCCTTGCCTTTAGATCTGAAATTTATATTACTTCCTGCTGTACAGTTTTGACTTTGGGTCTTCATACTTGTTTCATAAATGTTTGATTTTGGATCTTCATGTTTGATTCATGATTGATGAACTGTTGTCTATTGTTTTAAGTAGATTAAAGAATGTTAAAGTTTGCATTTATGGTGATATTATAACAGTGTATATAATATTGAATTGAAATTTGCATTTATGAAAAGATGGAATGTATATGTTAACAAACATAAAGGTTTAGTCCCACATCACAGAAATAATTGAAGAGAATGCATATAAATATATAGCTGTACTTTCTCTCTTAATTAGAAAGACAAAGAGAGAAGAAGAAAATAGCACTACCATGTCACACACGTGCGGAAAGCACTTAGCACTACCTTCCCTGCAGCACTGAATTCCTCTGCATTCTGTTTTAATGTTGAGTGACTTGAAATTTTATTACTTAGAGAATAGTCACAACATCTCTGATTACTATAGTTTCATATTGAAATCACATGTGTGAACTAGACATTAATTGTGACTGATTGTACTAATATGATGAAACTTGCCCACAGGATTTTCGTTATGTTTATATAATTGATCAGGATGAAATATTAAATTGTGCTTCTTAGTATACCCACAGAAATTAAGAATCAAATGTGGTTTGATAGTTTCATCGTTTAGTTATTGTGAATCTAATCGAGTAGGATTTTAGCCCACAGGCAAGTTTTATGTCAGTGGATTCATATAATTTCGGTATGATTTACATTGGTAAACCATGATAATTTTTTTATTTTTAAAGTCTCAAAACTTTTGTTAATAGGCATGTATTTTACTTTATTTGCAGTAGTTTTACCTGCGAGTTCGTCTGATGTGAAGAATGACATTCCTGAATTAAAGGGTGATAACTATAAAGTCTGGAAAGAAAGAGTGCTACTACAATTAGGATGGATGGATATCGATTATGCTATCAGGAAAGACGAACCACCTAACATTACTGAGACTAGTACACCAACCGAAGTTAGTCTTTATGAAAAGTGGGAGAGATCTAACCGTCTCTCCGTTATGTTCATAAAGACCAAAATTTTTGCTAGTATTCGTGGTTCCGTCGATCGGCATACTAAAGTTAGAGATCTCCTTAAGGCCATTGATGAGAAGTTTGCAACTTACGACAAAGCTCTTGCTAGCACCTTAATAATGCAGTTTTCATCCATGAGGCTTATTGAAATTAAAGGGGTGCGTGACTACATCATGCGCATGAGGGACATTGCGGCTCAGTTAAAGAACTTAGAAGTTACCATGTCCGACTCTTCCTAGTGCATTTCATTTTGTGCACTCTTCCTCATCAATATGGCCCTTTTAAAGTATCTTACAACACACATAAGGATAAGCGGTCAATTAATGAACTCATGACCATGTGTGTTCAAGTGGAGGGAAGATTGATGATGGAAGAAGGTGAAAAGGTGAACCTTACTGCTTTTGATAATAAGAAGAAGGATCACACTAAGGACACTAAGGATAAGGGAAAGCTGTCGGCTAAGAAAGTCATTAAGAAGGATGGGTGTTTCTTCTGTAAGAAGAAGGGACACATAAAGAAAGACTGTGCTAAGTTCAAAATCTGGCTTGCGAAGAAAGGTAATTTTCTTGCGTTTGTGTGTTATGAATCTAATATGGTTAATGTTAATCATAATACTTGATGGATTGATTCTGGTACTACAATACATGTTTCGAATACCTTGCAGGGTATGACAAACCTAAGGAAACCAGTGGCAGTGAACATTACATCTATTCTGGTCGCCAGATGAGTTCACATGTGAAAGCCGTTGGGACATGCAGTTTAACCTTAAGTAGTGGTTTTGTTTTGCATTTAGATAAGACGTTTTATGTACCAAATTTCGCTAGAAATTTGGTTTCAGTTTCAAGACTTGTACCTTTGGGATTTTCCTTTAATTTTCCAGATTCTGGTTTCAGTTTTTCTAGAATTTCTGATATAATTGCATATGGTATTTTGTCGGATGGATTATATCGTCTTGAATTGCAAAATGATATTGCTCATAGTTCAATGCATGTTAATACTGGTTTAAAGAGAAGTGTTATGAATGAGGAATCCTCTATGTTGTGGCATCAGAGATTGGGACACATCTCCATTGAGAGAGTTAAAAGATTGGTAAAGGACGGAGTACTTTCTACTCTAGACTTTACTGATTTTGGGACTTGTATTAGTTGCATTAAGGGAAAGCAAACTAACATACATAAGAAAGGTGCAAAGAGGAGTTCTGACCTATTAGAAATCATACATACAGATATTTGTTGTCCAGACATGAACGCTAATGATCCGAAATACTTTATCACCTTCATAAACGATTATTCACGATATATGTATCTCTATTTACTTCGTTCCAAGGACGAAGCTTTAGAAGCCTTCAAATTGTTTAAGGCTGAAGTAGAGAATCAATGTGGTAAGCACATTAAAATTGTGAGATCAGATAGAGGTGGTGAGTACTATGGGAGATACACTGAGAACGGACAAGCATGTGGTCCATTTGCGAAATTTCTTCTAGAGCATGGGATTGTTGCCCAATACACTATGCCTGGTTCTCCAGACCAGAATGGTGTGGCAGAAAGAAGAAATCGAACTTTAATGGACATGGTGAGAAGTATGAGGAGTAATGTTAAACTTCCATTATTTTTATGGATTGAAGCTCTTAAGACGGCAGCGTACATATTAAACCGGGTTCCTTCCAAGGCCGTCTCTAAGACGCCTTTTGAGTTATTCAAAGGTTGGAAACCGAGTTTGCAACATGTACGCGTTTGGGGATGCCTGTCGGAAGTGAGAATTTACAATCCACAAGAAAAGAAGCTTGACCCTAGGAATGTTAGTGGGTATTTCATTGGATATGCTGAAAAGTCTAAAGGTTATAGATTCTATTGTCCTTCTCATAGCACCAGAATTGTGGAACCAAGAAACGCTAAATTTCTTGAGAATGACTTGATCAGTGGGAGTGATCAATTTCAGGGCGTTGTTTCTGAAAAGGATCATCATGGAGTACCACCCTCTGATTCAAGTGACAGGTTGATTGTGGTTCACACCCCTCAGGTTCAACCATTAACAGAAAATCCACAAATTGGTGATAATGATCCAATAGATCATGTTGTAAACGAGGAACATACAAATGAACAAGTTCCTTTGAGGAGATCTATTAGAATGAGAAGATCAGCAGTTTCTGATGATTATGTAACGTATCTGCAAGAAATGGATTATAATATTGGAACCGACAATGATCCAGCTACGTTTTCACAAGCCACAAGTTCTAAGGATTCTGATTTGTGGATGAGTGCCATGAAAGATGAAATGGACTCTATGGCGTCTAATCGAGTTTGGGATCTCGTCAAGTTGCTCGATGGTGTAAAAACCATTGGATGCAAATGGGTCTTTAAGACAAAGAAAGACTCAGTAGGCAACATCGAGAGACATAAGGCCAGACTCATTGCCAAAGGGTTCACTCAAATGGAAGGAATCGACTACACAGAGAATTTCTCTCCTGTATCAAAGAAAGATTCTTTCCGAGTGGTCATGGCATTAGTAGCCCATTTTGATTTCGAGCTACATCAAATGGATGTGAAAACGGCTTTTCTCAATGGTGATTTAGAGGAAGAGGTCTTTATGAGACAACCTGAGGGATTCTCCTCTAAAGAAGGTGAGCATTTAGTCTGTAAGCTTAATAAATCTATATACGGTTTGAAACAAGCTTCTCGCCAATGGTATATGAAATTCCATAAAGTGATAACTTCATTCGGTTTCGAAGAAAATATCATGGATCAATGTATATACCATAAGGTTAGTGGGAGCAAAGTTTGTTTCCTTGTGTTATATGTGGATGCTATTTTGCTTGCAACCAATGATAAAGGGTTTGTATATGAGGTGAAACAATTTCTTTCAGATAACTTTGATATGAAGGATATAGGTGTGGCATCTTATGTCATTGGCATTAAGATCCTTAGAGATAGATCTCGAGGCATTTTAGGTTTGTCTCAAGAGGCCTATATCAACAAAATACTTGAAAGATTCCGCATGAAAGATTGTTCGCCAAGTATAGCACCCATAGTGAAAGGTGACCGGTTCAGTTTGGACCAGTGCCCAAATGACATTGAAAAGGAACCAATGAAAAATGTTCCTTATGCTTCAGCTGTTGGAAGTATTATGTACGCTCAACTTTGTACCAGACCTGACATTGCATATGCTGTTGGAGTATTGGGAAGATATCAGAGTAATCCAGGGCTTGATCACTGGAAGGCGGCAAAGAAGGTGTTAAGATATCTTCAGGGTACTAAGGATTACATGCTTATGTATAGACGGACAGAAAGCCTTGAAGTAGTAGGCTACTCCGACTCCGACTACGGTGGCTGCATTGATTCACGAAAATCCACTTCAGGATATGTATTTATGCTAGCTGAAGGAGCCGTTTCATGGAGGAGTGCGAAGCAGACTTGACGACCATTTCTACTATGGAGGTCGAGTTCGTTTCTTGTTTTGAGGCTACCTCACATGATGTATGGCTGAAAAGTTTCATATCTGGGTTGCGAGTTGTAGACTCTATTTGTCGCCCGATAAAAATGTATTGTGATAATTCGGCTGCTGTTTTCATGGCTAAGAACAACAAGAGTGGAAGTCGAAGCAAACATATCGACATAAAGTTTCGAGCCATAAAGGAACGTGTTCAGGAAAATAAAGTGATCATTGAACACATCAACACTGAACTTATGATTGCTGATCCCTTGACTAAAGACATGCAAATTAAGAGTTTCAAGGGTCACGTAGTGAGTATGGGACTTGGTTCCGTCATGTGATACATTTATTTATGTTGTATTGAAAGTTTTCATTCAGTTTGGATATTTTCTCATTTGAATTTATGTACGTACATATATTTTGTTGGTTATTGTTGGGAAATATCATTATGTTTTGACTTGGAGCAAACATAAGGTTTACTCATTAAGTTATAGCGTGAGTGGTGAGAGACCGAGTATAATGTGATGCATGGAAGATTAATTTTCGCTCTAAGAGGATTAGTCGCTATGATTCATATATGAAGTCTCTCTAGATAAATGGACCAAGTGGGAGAATGTAAGCCTTTTTCCAGAAAAATAAAAGAATAAAACGTTGTACAGTTGGTTAATTTCTGGAATATTTATGGTCCATTATTAGGGAACTTACCACTAATCAAGGTAAGTAACCGTATTACTCTCTCCCATGTTTTGGTAACCACCCACGTTTATCTCAACGTTCTACATTTGTTCTTTGATGGAAAGAACAATATATAAGGGAACTTGAGTCAGTTTTTTTTTCAAGATTAAGAGGTCACTAAACTTGCTCTCAAAAGTAATACACCATCAAATTGGAGTGTGAAGGTTTTGAACCTAAATCTGAAAACAGCAAGTGAAGATTTGGCATCTCTGGAAATTTGATTCTTCACGAATTTGATAGCAATGACTGGAGGTAAGTGAATCGATCTTATTTAATGCTTCCGCCTTTAAAATACATGTTCATATAGTGTAGAGAACATGTACAGGAAGATTTGAATATCATGGTTCTATTCAGCATTACACATTTTTCTAAATGCAAACAAAGAATTATATACCTTTAGCACCATCAGGTTCTTCCCATTTAGATTTTTGGAGGCCATCAAATGCTGATGTCGCCTGCACTAGCAAACAAATAGTCAATAAAAATAGAAATTACAAGTAACCCCTAAAGATGTCATCAACAATTTAGCTTACGATTCCAAAGGGAAGTTCTTCGCCACAAGCAAGAACCAAACCTGAACAAATTTTATTTCTTTTTGGAAACTTCATGATATGAATTCAGTTACCTATCATTGCAACAATGGCATTCAAACTATTATATGCACATATATGCATATGAATTTAGTTGCCTATCATATGGAATTTGACCTGTTAATAGCTCTAACATGACCACACCAAAGCAATATACGTCAGTTTTCGTCTTGCACTCCGATGACTTCATAGATTCTAGAGAAGTGTATCTAGGGCCTAAGTTATTTCCTTGGCAATAGTGTTTATATAGAAACATAAATATTTTTCAAAAATAATTGTACTATTACCTAGTAATATTTTGGTGCTAATCCACAATCAAAGAGGTGAGGATTGAGCTCGTTGTCAAGAACAATATTAGCGAACTTTATGTTTTCGTGAACTACAGATGGGGACAGGTCTCATGCAAATATCTAACAGAATAATGAACTTAGTTAAATTTTTATAATACTTAGTTAAATTTTATGAAAAATTAATTAATTTTTAAGAATCTTAGTTAACTTGTTCGATTTTTATAAACATAACTAATTTATTTTTAATATTACTACTACTACTATTATTATAAACTTAGTTAACTACGTTAAAATTTTATAATATTTGGTTAATTTTATAAAACGTAGATATTTTTAAAAAAATTATTATTATTAACTTAGTTAATTTTTGTTAAACTATAGTTTATTATTATTACAAACCTGCTATTTATATAAAACTTAGTTAAATTTTTATAATATTTAGTTAATTTTACTAGGCTTTTTTATTCAGAATAATTTTATAAACTTGCTTATTTTTTACAAAATTTAGTTAGTTTTTTATAAAAATTAGTTAACTTGTTCGATTTTTATAAACTTAGTTAATTTATTATTATTTTTATTATTATTAGAAACTTAGTAAATTTTAATCAAACTTAATAATAATAATTATTATTATTATTGAAAATTTGTTAATTTTAAAAAAACTTAGTTAAAATTTTACAATACCTAGTTAATTTTTATAAACTTGTTTATTTTTTGTCGAACTTAGTTAATTTTTATAAATCTTGATTAAATTGTTTAATTTTTATAAACTTAGTTTTTTTAATTATTATTATAAACCAGTTAATTTTATCAACCTTAATCAATTATTATTATTATTTTATTATTATAAACTTGTCAACTTTTAAAAACATTGAGTTAACTTAATTAATATTTCTACTCAAATAAAATTTCTTCTCGAGAAATTTTTACACTCATGATTGACAATTTAAGTCCGCTATTGAAAGCCTTGCATTTAATATTTATACTTGGAGGTTTGATGTCAATGAAGAATGCCCAACAAATGGACCAAGGTTTCACCACTATTCTAACATAAAATTATTGGTATAATAAGTATTCACACTTACTAGGGAACCATCTGAATGTTTTTGTCTCACGGAGGAAGTAGTTTAAGTTCCTTTTGCCCCTTTCACTGCTCCCTTTTGATGTGTAAGATTGCTTATTTTATTCATCCATT
Organism: Allium cepa; assembly: GCA_030765085.1. Taxonomy (NCBI): domain Eukaryota; kingdom Viridiplantae; phylum Streptophyta; class Magnoliopsida; order Asparagales; family Amaryllidaceae; genus Allium; species Allium cepa. Next base: position 574,462,827 of record CM060931.1, read on the forward strand.
CAATTTTGTCAGCCATGTTCTCGACCTTCAATATGACTGCACAGATTTAACTCTGCTGTGAACTTCCAAATAACCAATATAAAGAGTTTACGAAGTTTAGATCTACTAGAGAACATAGATTGTAAACATAAAACTTAATAGTATATTTTAGTCAACTGAAGAACAACTAATGCAAACAGTGAGCGCATGGTCTTAACGATTTACAAAAATAACAACGATGAAAGAAATGTATGAGCTATAGACAAAAAACAAGTGTTGGTCAATTTTGCTTACATCTGGGAACAAATTTTTTGCAGTGATTGCAGTAAAAACAGAAAACAGCAGAAATGTACCTCCAAAATAATGAGACCACAAAATTACAGAGACGTCCTGGCAATACGGCATTGTTCGACAACTTGGAGGCTGGTAATGATGTTGAATTTTACATTGATGCTGGTCGGGTTGGTAATGTTACCCGATTTATAAATCATAGCTGTGAACCAAATCTGTTTGTTATTCACTGCTGATACCATCCCTCCTCTTCAGGTAAATTGTGTTTAAACTCTTTAGGTCCATGAGTTATCTTGAATTTGTATCAAAATTTCAAAGTCCAGTAGTGGTTATCCCCAACCTCCATAACTTTCTGCCTTTACGTTGCTTAGCATGAACTTTTGTAGGTTGATAAAGTTAAGACAACAGTTTTCTGAGAATTCTGTAAGTTAACAAAAGACATAGAATTTGATATAGAATTTAATTACAACATAGATTAAACCGGAAAGTGTGTAGAGTAGGTATGCTTTGGCTTCCTGTTAAAAGATCTCAGTATGTGAGCTTTTGTTGTATTTGATCATAACCATATGACATTCAGTCATTTAGTAGATTAGTTAACTACCTACAAAGAAATTATGCAGGAACTGTGCTATGATTATGGCTATGTGCTTGACAGTGTTGCCAGACCAGATGGAACTACTGTTGAGCTCCCTTGTTATCGTGGTGCCGCTACATGTCGTAGAATGCTTCACTAAGATTCTATTTGGAACAGTTCTTACCATTTTTAGGTTTTGAAAAGAATGTAGAAGGCTTTGTTGATATTATATTTGAACTATTATTTTCCTTTCTAGTTTTGATAGGAATGTATAAAGCTTCTTTGAGATTCTATTTTGAGCTATTATTTTATTGGTCTTGAGAAGAAGAATGTAGTCAAGGCTATGAAATTTCAGGCAGCAAAACTGAGAATGGCACAAATTTCATTAGAGGCCTCGGACTAAATGAGTTTTGATATTGTACTATTTGTTTAACATACTTAAAAGTTACTAATCAAAACCATTTCTGAATGACTATAAAAAAGGTTGTTCCCAAATGGACTCACACGTAAAAATGAAAACGATTTTTCCAAAGTATTAAATGTTAAAGTGATAGGAAACAAGTTTCCAAACAAAAAAGAAACCTTAACTTTAACTGTGAAGTTTAAGTTGCAGCAGACATACTAACCTATTTCTAAGCCGGAAGCTAAAAATTGGATATGTTATTGTACAAATCATCGGTTATTAGACACTAACAAATGTATCCACATGGTCATTATATTTTGGTCATCACATACTGTGTACTAGATGAAAAATTATAATAAAGGTGGTATTTTTCATGATAACAAGAATGAAACCAATCTCTCTTAAGTATCTTGTCCCTTTATTTTTTTATTTGAGTTTTCTTTGGCACAAATTTGTCTGCTGTAAAACAATAATTCTTGCAAATGGGTTATCTTAAATACACTTATTTTACAACTATAACTTTAAAATCGTTCCATGTGCATGACTCAACTCAGTTAAAGCATGTCTTCACATATGTTCATTTTTTTTAAATCTCAGATCAAATCGTTAATAGTCACAAACTACACAAGAAGAAAAACAAACACATGTGGTGTGTTTGGATTCATGGATTGTCTTTTAAATTTTTTACAAGATTCCTGCTTCTAGAAAAACACAAATAAACAACCAACCCAGACATTCACGTGTTGCTACATAGAAAGTAAGTTTTACATTAATAAGTTCACATGGAGGAGGCTGAACTCCATTTCCGATCGCAAACTCACTTTAACCAAGCCTAAACTTGACAAAATTCATATCACACTATTTGCTAGAATTCATGCAGGATAAACTACCATTATAAACAAATGTTATTAGAGAATAATATAAAAATTGAATTGGGAAAAAAGAGAAAGAAGAACAAGGCCAAACCTTACTGCCAGTTGCATAGAAAATGTGAAGTGAAGAAACTTAAAGGCCCGAGACACAGTGAATTAGATTTCATTATAACTAATGCTAAACTAAAAGTAATATGAATGATCCATGATAACTTCTTGTGATTATGTGCATTAGCCTTTGTATTGTCATTATGGTTTTATGAATCTATGTGGCCTCTTGTGAGCTGCATTATTATGTGCTGGTCTAGTCATATCAGCACACAGAAGTGAGAACGCAGGTAGAACAGCTCCAAAATTTGAAAGCTGATACCAAAAGAAAACATGAAAACAATGATTGTACATGGAGAATTAAGAAGCAAATAGAGCATAAATTGGAAACTTCTATCCAAAATTCAGCTATTGTTTCACTGGTAAAGCAGTTTCCCTCAAAGCTGGTTCAAGCTCACCAACACTGGATTCTACAAATTTGATGATTTGCATGAATGGTTGTACTTATCATCAGCTTCAAGGCAAGGCATCAATTTTCAATACTATAGCTAATCTATACACATAGAAGTTCTTACAGTTGGGAAAATGCATAGGTACCCTTGATGTTAATTATGACTATATGTTAGAAATAGAATATAACAAAATCTAAATTTGAATATGTAGGTACTGCTTTTAAATGAATGAGTTACATTTATTTTTATTTGTGAAGAGAAATTGAACTAGCATCATCTTACCCATAATATTATTTTTTATATTAATGCATAAAATACTGCCAAAATGAGTATTTATTTACTGAGACAAATTTCTAATCACAAAGTTAAAATTGGTAATCAAATAATCTTATTGATATTAAGAATTCAAAAATTCAACTTTAGTATTTGGTATTTCAAATGAATTGCCTTTCTGGTATTTTCTTGTTGTTTGTTGATTCAACAAAAATACGCCCCAGGGGTACTAAACTGTTTATACATATTCATATATATGGAATCAAAAATATCAAACAATGTATTAGAAACAACGCATGCGCGATAAGAAGTAAATTTTATTTGACTGCTACATCATTGTAACAAAATAAATGCATAAATATATACAGGGTAAATCACTTTATATACTCCAGCTGCACTAATTTTCACAATGTAAGCTTTCTTGTCCAATCTGCACCTAACTTTCACCCATCCAACGCAAGATACCCCCCAACACTTCATGTATGGTTATTCATTTTACTATGGTTTGGAGTATTGACTGCTGTGGAAATTCTTCACTATTCATCCTATTTAGAGACGTGTATTTAACATTTGAAAGGTAACTGTAAAAAATGAATCAGAGAAAGACAACTTACATAAGTACTAGCTGTCCAACAAAGCCATATAAATTGATGTGTTGGAATAAGGTTCCTGCAAATTTCAAGTCGTCGCTTACATGGATGCATGAATACACTTTTTATTATCACACATGTCGCATTATTTATGGTTTAGCTTAGTTTGAATATATAGTTCTCATCATGTCAAGAGAAACCTAACATTAGTATTTAGTAGTTATCTACACAACACGATGATCGTTTTGATGTTTTATCTTCTAATCTGAGCTAAACAGAAAACAATCATATAGAATCTCGTCTTATATGTTATAACTAATGCTAAATTATGTTTACATACAATATTACCACTAATATTTATAAATAAAGAACTCATGAAACTTATGATAAATAATCTTTTATTACAGATCCTAAAATAAAGATGAAAAATGTCTTCTAACAAATACAACAGAAGAAAATTATGAATTCATAATTATTCTTGAGATTTTCTTTCCGAAAATGCTAGGGTATATACTCAAAATTACTCACTTGATGTCTCAACCTAAGTAGCCTTGTAAAAATATCATCTTCCTAAAGAATCTATGGAACTTGAAAGCTAGTACATCAGAAAATGGCACTTCTAGAAGCATAGAAAAATATGCCAAACCATCTCAAGCTCAAATTTACAACCAAAACGTATTTTAAAACCAAATTCACCTTTTTATTTAAATAAATAGTCTTCAAAAATCAAATACTTCCTTTAAAAATTATTAAAAGAAGTAATTGACAATAATTAATAAAGTTATTGCATTTTCTCTGAATAAAAACATTTTCCATCCATTATTCTCACTAATACCTAAGATAAAGTTTTCAAAACTTTTATTTTCTCATTTTATTTCCAAAATTCATCGTTTATTCCAGATTAACTATTTAGATCTCCAATTTATTTTAATTCACAATATTAAATTATAACCACCGTTATAATTTAATATTTACAGGTAATATCTAAAGGCAGGGTTGTTACATACTTCTCCTTATAAAAATTGCGTCCTTGCAATTTTTAGAAAAGAGTTTGTATTCAATTCAATTATTTCATCAATAAAAAAAAAAGATAGACAAGCTCGGGATTAAAATTTCTCACCCTCAACCCAAGATAATAGAAGTCCAAGATAAAATTGCTCGATAAATCCTATGATTTCTCAAATATATTCGTCGGGATTAGCAGACTATAAAATACCTTCGAGAAATACCTCATGATTTCAAAGGCATCTCACCTTCGAAGTAAGAACACAAAGCCGAAAGCTACCCAAAAATCAATCGAGTGAGATTGATTTCTCAGAAACTTCTCGAATAAGTCGGGATTTAGCTCAACTTTCATCCCAAACTCCAATCAACAAGGGAATTATCGATATGACTTTCCGTGTGTCACAACGAAAAGGGCCATATCGACACGAGAATAACAACAATAGAGATAGGAAAATTCGATAAGGGGTGGTTTCTTCAAAGGCCACCATTCCCAAACGACCGCATAAATGCAAGTCGTATGACAATTGCGCTAAGACAAGGTAAACTCAAGGAGCAAAAAAGATATAAATATAGATTAATTTACAATTAAAAATTCATAGAGTTCAAAACTCATTATCTTCAAAATCATTATCTCAATTTTAACACTTGGAAATTTCCCAAAACTTTTTACCATAGCACTTATAAAATGAATAAATTCAAATTCATATTCCCTCTTATTACAAAATCAAATTTTCGAAAGAATTTATAAATCCATATCAACAATCCTTGAGATAAAATTTTAAAATCTTACTATTCTAAATCTCCAAACATCAAAAACCTCAAAACAAGCTTTCGGAATCATGATATATTGCTCAAAGAAATTCAATGGTCAGTATTCATACTGAGGAAAATATTGAATTTACTGAGCAATTTTTATCTTGGTCTTCTTTCATCTTGAATAGAGAAAGTGAGGAGTTTTGATCTCCTGCTTGTCTATCATTCCTTTGATTGATGCAATAATTATGTTGAATATAAATTCTTCTCTAGAATTTGCGAGGGCACAATTTTTATAGGGGGGAGTCTGTAACAACCCTAGTTTTGGAGATTATATGTTAATATTAAATTATAATGGAAGTTATAATTTAATAATGTGAATTAAAAATAAATTGAAGATTTAAATGTTTATTTGGAATAACAATGAATTTTGGAAATAAAATGTGAAAATAAACTTTTGGAAACTTTATTATGTTTATTTGTGGGAATAATGAGTGAAAAATGATTTTTATTTAGAGAAAATGCAATAATTTTATTACATTGCCAATTACTTCTTTTAATAATTTGTAAAGAATGTATTTGATTTTTAAACGTTGTTTATTTAAATAAAAAGGTGAAATTGGTTTAAAAATGAGATTTGGGTATAAGATTGAGTTTTAAATGGTTTGTTATAATTTATTGCATAAGAAAATAATTTTTGTTTAATTTTTGAAGTTAAAAAAGAGATTTTCTGTAATTTGTGTAAAATTTGTTATTTAAGTAAAATAAGGGATTTTAATAATAAAAATATTTTTGAAATTAAAATTATTATTGTTATTAATATAAAAACATTTTATTTGACTTGACATTATGTTTGTATAATTTTGGTGTGAAGATCTTGGTGGAAAATGTTGTTTTATTAAGTAACATAAGCGTTTATACTTGTTTTGTGCTAATTAAATTCCCTATGCTAATTAATTAAATGATTTGGATCCAAAGCCCACTTAGCCTAAAACCAGAATTAAGAAAAGAGAATTGAGAAATATCATCGTCTGTGTGTACAAAATTCATCTCACCTTCCACCTCTTTAAAAAATAGAACCTGCAAATAGGAATTCACCATTTTCCTCAAGTCCAAGCTTCCAAACTCTAATTTTCTTCAAACAAGTTAAGATTTTTATCGAAATAAAGTGAAATTAACAGGCAATCTAATCCAAGACCTGAAATATTTTCATCAAATCTTAATTTGTGGGAGAGTTGTCTATTAATTCCTTTTCTTCTGTTGCATGTATCTGTTCCTAGCTTTTACAGGTTCTAAAGGCCAAATCTATCTTAAAGCTACAATCTTTCAACTAAAAATATGGCATTTGCTCTTCATAAGTAAGGTGAGTTGAATAACTCACATAATCTAGCAAAACAAATCTCCAAATTACAAAAACAGTGAATAATTTAGCCTATGTACATAAATTTCTATGTTGTTTTATCTCTGTTTGAAAACTGTTTTATGTTGCTTCTTTAAATGCTTGTATCTCTTGATTCCTACAATAAAATGCTACCGAAATTCTTTCATTGGTAGTTTATATGTTGAACTTGGTCTTCACAAAATTTCATTGCATCATATGGTCGTTTGATGCTTCAAACTTGCTTCAGAAAATCAATACGAGCATGAAACGAGCAAAACTAAAACATCCTGTAGCCTGGGTCGACATGCACGTCGACCCAGAGCCTTCCAGGTCGACATGGCTGTCGACATGGGCCTCCTTAGGTCGACACGGAGGTGGACAGGCCTGTTGACCTGCGTGTAGGCATGTGTGTGTGAGTTCTGAGCAATTTCCTTCATACTTTCTGCAGCCTTTTGCCCTTTGTGCTATGCTTTTACCACTTGTTCTTGTGCATTTTTGAGATGTTTTCGAATGAGATTGAGGGCTATGATGCCTATCAATAGGCTAGCCAAAATTTGGTGAGTTTGAAATTTAAATTTGAATATCAATTTTTGAGTATTTTCTACGTTTTTCTTCGATTTCGAGCACTGTTTCTTCCAAAACAAATTTTGCAATAATTTTAACAATAAAAGGCTTTCGAAATTAGTATTGTATAATATTTTTAAATTATTTTAAAGTTATTAAAATATATTTATTCCTTATAATAAGGAGAATTTTCAAAAAATTGATTTCAAAATGATTTCGAAAATTTATTTTAAAATCCTGTTTTCTCTAGTAAATTATTTTATAAATAATACACATTATTTTACACTCTTCGGACATATGAGGAAGAGAATTAAATGATTTAGTAAAACACTGGTATGAGACACGTGCGTTTACTTTTTCGGTTAATTCTGAACTTATACGATCGAAGCTATCCGAGGCTTTGAGTTGATATTTGAGATTTGTCATTTTATGGTGTGTTTTGAGATTTATAATTCCTATTTGTAGGAATTATCTAAGGTGGCCAATATTTGATGAGTTTTGTGATTTGAGATCTCCTATTTTTAGGAGTTATGGTCGATGAGAACCATCACGATGTTTTTATGCTTGCCGATGATATGAGGCAAGTCTTAAGTTTGTAATTTCCTATTTTGAGATTTATGGTTCATGAGGAACCATTGCGAAGCCCATTTGTACTTGTTAATGATACGAGACAAGTCATGAGTTATTTGAGATTTCATGAGTTTGATGATGTTTTCTATCACGAAATTGACTAACGGTTAGTAAACGGTTTAGTGAGAACGTGTGTTATGGGATGCACGTTATCACATTTTGGGTTTTTATCTGATAGTTTGTGACACATTCACCAGTTATTGCCAGTACATGAGATGTTGGGTTCTACATGTACATATGTTTATATTTTATAGCTATTGAGCTAATTATGGGATGTTGAGTCCTACAAGAGGTTGGGGGTCTCTAGTACACTGTACTTGGCAGGCTGTTGGACCATATATTGGGCTATTGGGTCCTTTCATATTTTATAGCTGTTTGGCTTTTACCGGCTTGTTGGTTCCAATCTGGTTTTGTAGCTACAAATGGGTTGTTGGGTCCTGTCCCCTTTTCATAGCTGTTGGGCTATTATTGGGCTGTTGGGTCCATTATTTATTTATAACCGTTGGACTTTTTATTGGGCTACTGGGTCCTATTTCTAAGTTGAGATTTATATCTCCTTTTTGGAGATATCCGAGTTTGCCATTGTGGCGTATTTTGTGTTTAAGATTTCTCTATTATGAGAATATATATGAGTTTTCCATTGTAGCGTATTTTGTATTTGAGATTTCTCTATTATGAGAATATATCTGAGTTTGCCATCTTGGCATATTTTATTATGAGTTTATAATTGGGTTTTGCCATATTGGCGAGTTTTGAATTATGAGATTTATATATATATATGCCGGTGAAATGAGGCATTTGGAACTTCTCCATTTTGAGAATATTTGTACTTGCCATTTTGGCGAGATTTGTGATCTGAATTTTCTTCTATTTAAGGGATATGTTTAGAGAAACCTTTATATCTACTTTTAGCTATCGTCGATGATATGAGATGACTATTATTCTTGGTGTTTTATCTTGAATACTTCTTTAGAGATTCTATATACTTAAGTGATATTTGTTCACTTAAGTTATGGGCACATATTACTATTGCATCCTCTTATTCAAGAAGAATTATCATCATTTACCTTATGTTTCATACTACCGTCTATCCTTATTAAACTGATTTATTGGCTAGACTGACCCATGTATTTTATACTCGGGTCAGATCGAGTTGTTTCAGGTTAGGTGCTTGATTGGGCTTAGCCATTCTGCTTTTGCTTGGATATATCTCCTTGTCACCCTTTTTATTATAGTAGTTTTTGTCGACTTTGTTTTGTATATTTTGACTCGTTGTATATTGTGTGGTCGTTATACCACATATACTATACCATTTTATACTGTACTTATAATGTATCCTTGTATATTTGTATACGTACACATTTTTTTACCATTCTATGATATGATATTCATTTAGTTGTATTTTATTTTGATAGATCCATTATCCACCTATAGTTTTGTATTTGGCATTTATTGAGTATGTCAATCCACTTGCGATAGGAAAAAAATATAGAGCACTAATCAACGTATTCAGTAGATGTGTAAGATAAAGCTATAGATGGTCGCTTCTAACCAGCCTTATTATCTTTATTAGCAGACAGTATGACCCAGCAATACTCTTTTTAATGTGGGTCTCGGGGTGGGGCGTCACTGCTTGGTAAAGATTGAAGCTTGGCTTGAGATTTTGCTTGTAGAACCTATAGAAGAAATTTACAGTGCATGCAAGAAGAATAAACAGCAAATAGGAAACCCAAATACTAGAGTTGTGATTTTGATGAAACCAAAGGGTTTGGAGTTTGATTACCTTTAGATTTACACTCTAGTTTGAAAAAGATTTCAGTTTGTTGAATTAATTTGAAGATTTGAGTTTGAATTGAAGAAATGGTTGAGTTTTCTTATTTTACAGAAAAGAGGAAGAAGGAGATGAAACTTTGAATGTACTGTAACTTTCTCCTTTTTCTCAATACCAGGTAAGTTTTAATGGGCTTTGGACCCACTAATTAAAAGAAAATATAATGGCCTAAGTTAATTAATCAACATTTAAACTAAAATGTGTTCATATTTTACACTATATACAAAACAAAATGTCATTTTCTTCCATTTTTTTTACATAAGAAAAATATGCAAACTTACGCACACATAAAATAAAATATTTTTCATCATATAAAAAGATAAATTTATATTTTTATTATTAAAACCCTTTATTTACAAAATACCCTATTTTACATAAAAAAATGTAAAGTCTACATTTTTAACTTCTAAAATTCAACAAAAGTTATTTCTTACTTAGAAAATTACAACAAACCATTTTAAACTCAAACTTATAACTAAAACTCATTTTTTTTACACCAAATTACATCTTTTTATTTAAATAAACAACCTTTAAAATCAAATACCTCTTTTAAAAATATGGGTGCTTGACACTCATCTATATTGGAGAAATTTGTTGATGCTTTTTAATGTTCTTGTCTTGTTCTTCTAGGAGGATTGCAAATCCTATTGAGGGGATTTGCAATATTTGGCACGATATATGAGAATTTTGAGGTTGTTCTTTGAAGCTTATCTTTTCATGCGCATTAGCATGCTATTTTCTATCTAGAGTTTGGAATGATTTGAGATGGAGTGGCTTGCATATTATCAAGTCACATTTTGTGATTCATAGGATACTATATTTTGGTATCCTATTTTAGTCGATTTGTTGTTCTTATTCTTTGAAATGTCAATGACGATTACGAAGTCTCTATATTCACTCTTGAGTATAAAGATATCGATGATATATCTCGAATGCCAGTCATTGTGATTCTATTGATTTCTGTGATCCCGTTTCGAGTATGACACCCAATCGGGCAATCGAGTATTATATTTATCTCATTCCCGTTTTTTAGCCTTTCGGTCATCCTTCCACGAGGATGTGCACTGAGGAAACGAGGTGAATCTTGGAATTTAATTAATATTGCCATTTTACTTCTTTTGGGACACCCTCTTTGGATGCTCATTCATAGATAGGCTTTGTGATATTACTTCACCCTAAGTAATGATATGTTGTTTATGTTCTTCTTCTCATTTGAGAAGATTTCTTGCCATTACTCTTATATCTTATCGATCTCTTTTTCATCTGCTTTAAGGTGTTAGGGTCATTCCTTAGTTTGACCCTACATCGATTTTCATGAGTTACGAGCCGTGGAGGATAGCTTTCCTCTTACCGCATTCCGCACTCGTATAGTTTTTGTGAGTAGTTCGTTATACCGTTGGGTTTGACGAACGCTCTAGTCTATGTTGTCAATCTCGAGGATCGAGTATTCTGGGTATATCTCGATGATCTCAATTTGTATTCCTTGATTTTAAGAATAAGCAATAAATTGAGTTTTCAACTCTTTCGGATACCGAAGAGGTGTTTCCAAGAGAAATAGGATTTTATTTTTGAGATAAACAAAGCAAAATTTTGAATATTTTATATGAGATATTTTCTTCCATAGAAAATAATTTTGTGTTGAGTTGTCCATCGAGTGCATTAAGAATTCTGGTCGATGCGTTTGGCCAACATTATCGATAGGAATTTCCTAAACGCTGTAATGAGACAATCAAACACGATAAATTAAGTTTTAATGAGATTAAATTTTGAAATAGATTAAAATGGTGTGAGAATGAAAATTTATTTTAGAAGACATATGCAACCATTGAACCATAGTGGGCTGGATGAGTAGCGAGGCAGGTTTGGTCAATTGATCAACTCTGCAGCCAATCGATAAGGTTATTCGTTATAAACAAATGGCAAGGCAATGGCATGAGGATAATTAAAATTTATGGGTTTGAATATAGTTATGTTTTATTGTGGAAATGGTGTATTTTAAATGAGATGATTCTTTATTGGAAAGTAAATGTTTATTGTATATTTTAAAATGAGTTATACATGTTGAAGATGAAGCTTGTCTTGAAATTTTTGGGTGTTTGAAAAATAAAGAGTGGTGAAATTTTAAGCTTTATATTGAGAATTTATTAATATGAAATTATAAAACTCTTTTAGAAATATTAATCTTGTTATAAGAAAGAATATGATTTTAAATTTATTTATTACTATAAGATGCTATATTAAAAAGTTTTGAAATTTTCAAATATTAAAAATTTAGATTATGGTTTTGAAGGTAATGAGTTTTGAAACACTAATGAATTTTGATGGTAATTTTTTTTTTTATATCTATTTTGGTTTCTTATGTTTACCTTGTATTAGTGCACTATCTAATGACTTGCATTGTTTTGATCATTTTTAGTTTAGTGACCTTTGAAGTAACCATCTCTTATCAGGGTTTCTAACCTCAATTGTTGTTATCTTAGTATCTATATGGCTCCTTCCGTAGTGACATATGGAAAGTCATCATCTTGTTGTTTGGAGTTCGGATGAAGCGATGCTAAATCCTAACTCTGCTCGAGAAACTCTTGTGAAATCAATCTCCTTCGATTGATTTTTCAATAGCACTCCGTTGTGTTTTTTTCCGAAAGTGAGATACTTTCGAAATCATGATGTATCGCTCAAAGAAATTCAATTATCCGCAAATCCCAATAATTATACTTGAGAAAATCATTGAATTTACCAAGAAATTTTATCTTGGCCTTCTTTCATCTTGAGTAGAGAGTGAGGAATTTTGATCTCATGCTCATCTATCATTCCTTTGATTAATGAAATAATTGTGTTGAATACAAATTCTTCTCTATAAATTGCGGGGATGCAATTTTGTTAAGAGGAAAGTCTGTAACAACCCTCGTTTTGAAGATTACCTGTCAATATTAAATTACAACGATAATTATAATTTAATTTTGAGAATTAAAATAAATTGGAAATTTAAATTGTTTATTTGGATAAAATGCAATAATTGTATTAATTATTGCCAATTTCTTCTTTCAATAATTTTTAAAAGAAGTATGTGATATTTAAAGGTTGTTTATCTAAATAAAAGATGGAAATTGGTTTAAAAATGATTTTAATTGTAAACTTGAGTTTAAGATGGTTTGTAATATTTTTATAAGTAAGAAAATAATTTTTGTTGAATTTTAGAAGTTAAAAATATAGACTTTTACATTTATTTGGTGAAAATTGTGTATTTTTGTGAAATAAAGGATTTTAATAATAATATTTTTAAAAAAATAAAAATTAAATATTTTATATAGTGCAAAATAATTTATTTCATGTGTATGTAAATTTACAAATTTTGTTTGGTTGAAAACTGAAAGGAAAATGACTTTGTTTTATAATATAGTGTAATGTATGTGTGCATTTGATTTAAATGTTGATTCATTAACTAAGTCCGCCATATTTTCTTTTAATTATTGGATCCAAGCCCATTAGTAGCTTACCTATTAACTGAAAGAAAAAGAGAGTACATAGTCAGTATGTTCATTTTCTTATCTCCCTTCTCCTTCCTCTCCTGTAGAACTAATACAGTAAAAAGAAAAGCTCCATTTTTTTCAAACCAACCTTTCAAATTCAAATCCTTTTCCAAATAAATTGCTGTCCTAATCAAATCTAAAAAGAATTAAAAGGTAATCTCATTCTAAACAATTGTTATTTCATCAAAAATCTAAATTTTGAGAGGTGTTTGTCTGTTGATTAGCTTTCTCTTTTGCATGTCTGTTTAAGGAATTATACAGGTTATTGGAAGCTTTCTTCTCCTCAAAACTTGTTTCTTTCAGAAAAATTTTGGGATTTTATCTTCTCTAATTCAAGATGAGTTTATTAACTCACAATTCTAGCTGAAACTTGCCTGCTAATGCAATGATCTGGAAGAAAATAGTTTACTGTAAACATATTGTGCTAAGTTTTCATATACAGTTTATATCTTGTTTATGTTGCTTCTTTGAGTAGTAATAACTTCTTTTTATCTTGATGAATTGTTGCCAAATCTTTTCTAGATCCTAATTTAGATGTTAGACTACATGCATGCCAAATTTTGTACCATTTCATCTTTATTTGCTACCTCAAAATGCTGCTGCAAAACTAATACGAAGTTTGGAAATTAGTTGTGGAAAGTGCATGAGCTAGGTCGACCGGCATGTCGACCTAGCAGTCGACCTTCATGCCTCATAGGTCGACCGTACGGTTGACCTATGAGAGACACTGGTCGACCTACTGGTTGACATGCTGGTTGACCTATAGCCAGTGCATTTTGCCCCTTCAAATATTGGTTTCAACAATCATTTTCGAAAAATAGTTTTGAAAGCTAGTTTTTTCTAATAAATTATTTTAAATATAAAATACACATTTTTGCACTATTCGGACGAATGAGAAAGAGAATTAAATGATTTAGTGAAACATGTAGTATAAGATACATGCGTTTACTATTTCGGTTAATTCTGGACTTGTACGATCAAAGCTATTAGAGGTTATTGATTTTGAGTTTTTTTGCCATTTTATGGCGTATTTTGAGTTTTATAATTCCTATTTACAAGAATTATATGAGATGGCCATTATTTGGCGAGTTTTATGGTTTGAGATCTCCTATCCTAGCAGTATGGTCGATGAGAACCATCACGATGTATTTTCTTATTATTGCCGATGACATAAAGCAAGTCTTGAGTTTGAGATTTCTATTTTGAGATTTATGGTTTATGAGAAACCATTATGAGATTTTATTGCACGTGCCGATGGTACAAGACAAGATATGAGATTTCTAAGATTTGTGATTTATATTTATGATGTGGAGTTAACTAGCGGTTAGTAAACCGTTTTAGTGTAAGCGTGTAGTATAGGACGCACGTTAACACTTTCCTGGTTCCTATCCAAGAGTTTGTGACACATCCACGAGTATGCCAGTGCTATAGACCTTCGGGTCATCTAAGATATGTGACTTCGGTCACCACGAGTTATGTGACTTCGGTCACCATGAGTTATGTGACTACGGTCTCCACGAGTATGACCTTAGGGTCCACGAGATAGGTACCTAATTTATAAATAGCACTGGACAAGAGTTTGGCACGTGCAGCGTTGCTTCGACATTACAATCAGGGATCTGGCCAATCCGGGTTTTCTGAGTTTTCTGTTTTATTATGATTTCACCATTTTAAGATGTTCTATTACATCAATAGCCTAGTGCTATATGAGATATTATATATATGGTGATTTCATTATGATGTTTCGAACTCTTATCGAGTTCCTTGAGTTATGAGTTTGATGATTTCGTGATTTTATAGAATATTCTGGGTTTTACCTTTTTGGCAAGTTGAGTTTAAGTTTTATATACATTTATACCAATGAGATAAGGTATAATTGAGTTTGGAGATTCTTCAATATTTGAGATTTATATTGCCATTCAATGGCATTCTGAGATTTATTTATGCCTATGAGATGAGGCACATTTGAGTTTTGGGATTATCCTATTTGAGAACGTTTTATGTTTTTCATTTTGGCGAGAATTTTTACTAGTGATTTTCCTATTTAAGAGATATGGTTCATCGAAACCATTATTGTTATCTTAGAGATTTCGCCGATGATATGGGGCAATTATGATGCTTAATTGAGTTTTATCACAAAGGTTTCTTCCTTGAGGTTTCATATACTATGATATTAGCCCATTTGAGTTATGAACTTGTACGTCTTGTTATTTCTTCTTTTTCAAGAAGTATGATCATAGCTTTTCTTAATGAAGTGGTATCACAATCTTGGTATAGTTTCCTCTTGTTCGAGAGGATACTTCACCCTTTCCTTATAATCCTTATTGTCATCTATCTTTATTAAACCGATGTTTTGGCTTGACTGACCCATGTATTTTATACTCGGGTTAGACCGAGTTTGTTTCAGGTTAGACTCGTACTTTGGCCTTAGATTTTCCTTAAAGCTTTCACATGGATATCTTTCTATCATTTTTCTTAGATATAGTCTTTTTGGAGTTGTATTTTGAGATGTATATTTATTTGACTCGTGTATATAAAGTGGTCATCATACCACTTTGGATGTATCATTTGTATTGTATTGAGATGTATCATTGTATATGTGTGTATGTATATCTGTTTATTGTTCTGTGACGTGATGTTCATTTAGTTATTGTATTTTATTATGATAGATCCGTTAGCCACCTATAGTTTTGTATTAAGCATTTATTAGATATGTCGATCCACTTGAGTTAAAAAAATAGTAGAGCATTTATCGACGTATTTAATAGATATTTAAGACAAGGCTATAGATGGTCGCTCCCAACTAGCCCTATTCTTCGCTTTAGCAAATAGTATTATCTATAAATATTCTTTGTTAATGTGGGTCTCGAGGTGAAGCGTCACAGTTTGGTATATATCCATGTCCCCGAGACCCACTATAACGACCGTAAATTTTCAATAACTAAATTTGGTTATTTTAATAAAAATTGAGTAATTAAATTTAGAAGAAACAAAAACTTTATAATTTAATATTGAAATGAACGTTGAAATGAAATATAGCAAGGGTAATTAAAACTAATTATTAGTAAATTGAATAAAATCCTAATAAACGAAGTAGTGAAAGTGTTATACTTGGCTATATATTGAACAAAATTGATGAATTAGTATAAAATTAAATATAGTTGGATAAGAATGGAGTTATGTAATCAATTTTGTTATTTAATATGGAAAGGAATAAAAATTTGTAATCCGTTAATGAATTTATAACGGGTATGGAATGTAAGAATGTTGATGTAAGCTAATAAATAATTAATTTAGCGCAATCCAAATTAATTGAAATAACTGTAAGGTCATAATTTGTTGTATTTAGTAAATTTGGAAAATAAATGTCAATAAATGTAATAAGTAATTGAAATGTAGATTGTTTCCATAAGATAATATAAAGAAATGAAAACTTGTGACCTATGTATGGAATAATGACCAAAATAAGTGAAATGGTGTTAATGTAAGTAAATTTGTAACAAATTGAATGGACTCCCATGTTAATTTGGAAATTTATATATGTTACAACTGGGTTATGAATTCAATATAGGATAAACGAGTGGAAATATCATAGTTTGTTTATAAATGAAATATAAGAAAAACAAATGTGAGAATTGAATTAATTAATGAAATAATACGGTGTTAATGACAATTAATTAAAAATTTGTGTTATATACAGAATTTTAACCTGTGTTGGTAAGTAAATAAACTTATAAATGTAAGTATAGGAAAATAGGTGTCAATTAATATATGTTATTTATTTATTGAGTATGTTAAATGAAATTTGGAAATCAAATTGCAATTAAAGAAAATTAAGTAGTACGTTAATTGGAAATAAATTTTAATAAATGTTACATTAATGTGAAATGTAATACAATGGTTAGGAGTTGTCAAATTTGGTATATTAATGTAATGAATGGAAAGAAAACAAGGTAACTAAGTTTATATAGAATAGTAATAAACTTAATAAAAGATTTGAATTGAAACAAATCAATCCATTGAAATCCAAATTTTAATAAGCGTAATTATTGTAGCAATTGAAATTAAAGGTTATGCAATTTGAAATAAAGATAATATGAGAAAATTTATGTAATAGTTTTGAATCGAATGTTTAATCCATCTATTTAACAATAATGAATGGAATAATAATTTATTTATTTAATTAAATGGAATTTTGGGAATTTTGTTTATAATTTGTGAATTTAATGAAATTGAGGTTGATATTGGAATTTATATATTAATCATCTCTAAATTGACATTTAAATTTGTTTAAAACCATTGTAAATGATTGAGAAATCAAAAAATGATAAGAATTGTCAATTTTAGAATTTAAATTGGAAATTTGATTTAATTAATCAATTATTAATTTATTTAATCAATGTAAAAATAACCATTTTGGCCACTGACTTGGATTTCGACAAAACCAGTTTCATCGGATCCGAAATGATGAATTATTGTAGGATTTCAAGTTTCGTAGCGATCAGACTTGTCTTTTGATCGTACGGACTCGAAACGCCTTAAAATCAATGAAATTGAAATCAATTTGAGAAATATTGATTTTAGCATAACTTCTTCATACGATGAAATTTGGACTTGAAACCTTTTCCATTGCGTTTAAAATATTTTAAAACATCTATTTTGATATATAGATTGACAAAATTTCGTTCCGGAGTCAGAATGGGCATTTCGGGCCGTTCATCGTTCAGCGCGTTTTTAAATCGGGTCCATCTATTCTATTTCAACCTTGCATATTTATACCTTGTTATAAACCATAGCCTACCTCTATTTCTCATTTGTATGTGCGTACAATCCCTCTTCACCTCCTCCTCAATGGCAGACAATAAAATTCCAGATCCAATTGAAATTCCAAATCAAATCCAAAGCTAAAATTTCAAACTCATCAAACAAATTCAGAAAAATTATATATCGAAGCTCTTGATGTATGCATCTCAGGTCTGCAGTCCGTTTCTCGATCTGAGTTTGTGGGTGGCCAGAAATTGAAGGTTTATCCTCGGTCGTCCGTTGCATCACGATCAACCGTGTCAAATCGTCAAATCACTTGTACCATCGCGTAGAGGGTACCGAGCTCGGCTCGTCGGAGTAGATTGTGTGTCGAATCGACGGCTAGATCGTCGAAATTAATTCAATTAGGTCAAGAAAGTTTGGCGGCGGCTATCCAAATTTTGGGCGAGTTCATTGCGTGCGCGATCATGAGGGAGGTCGACCTGGTGGGCGTGGCGCATGGCGGTGGTGCTAGGTGGTTCGACGACAGGTAGGGGGCGTTTTCGAGCGATGTAAGTGGCGGCTATGTCGAGCTAGGGTTCGAACGGAGGTTCTGGAACGAGTGTGCGTGAGGAACGAAGAAGATAGGTAATGACGTGGCAAGGGGTAGTTATTTTATTTTGTTTAATTTAATTTTGATTTTCAACTCGTTTTAATGCAATAACTTTTACATACATACTCCAATTCATACGCGGTTTTTTTCGTTAGGATCGTATTGAAATTCCGGACAGTTTGACGTTGGTTTAGATAAATTTTGAGACTGTTTGATTTTTGGGTTTAAATTGGATTTAAATTCGATTTAAATTCAATTTAAATTCAAAAGATGAGTGTTTTAACCCACTCACAACTTCTAAAATTTCTTATATTTGTTAAATTGATTTATGATGTGATTTGAAATTTATTTATATCTACTTAGCATATTTTTAATCATCATCTCAGTTAGATAGAATTTATTGAATTAAATTGTTATTTAATATAATCTTCCAGTTAAATAGTTATTTAATTTATTATTGGATATAAACTGACAGTTGATACCTGCTATTTATTATCTATTATATATTGATGATATTGTTTGAATTGGATGACGGTTATGATAAATGGTTGATGATCGATATTGGATGAATGGATGTTGTACGTCATATTGCTATAAACTGCAAGTTGTTATGCATTATCATTTCATTCGGGATTGCGGTTTGAAATGATATATAAACGTATTTTTATTTTAAATTATGGATTGAAATGATAAATATCTGTATCACTTGACCATAGGATAGAAAATTATATACAGACACCGTCGGTCTATGTATATAAATATTTTGAAAATGATTTCTATGGTTTTGGAAAGAAATATACGTTTTAATAAATATTAAATTTTTATATTATATAAATATTATTTTTATATATATAGTTAAATTCTTGAATTTAAGCTATGTATAAATTTGTGTGATAAAAAATAAGTTTATTCATGGAGTTTGATTATTTTATATTATATGGTTAAGTACCTGTTTAAGATATTGTATATATATAGTTTTAATGACTAAATAAAAATTAAGTTGGAAGATAAATATGAAATTGGTTTAATTTGAATTAATTAAGAATTTTACTCGAATAAAATTGGTTTGAAATTTAAATAAAATTGAGATTTAAAGGGTGGGATTCTTATAACTTGATTAGGCTTAAAGTGATTTAAATGAATATAAAGTTGATTTAAATGAATATATCAGGTTGATTAAATTGAAAGAATATCCAGTTGTTTGAAGTTAAAGGTTTTACTTAAATGATATTGGATTTACTAAGTAAACATTTCAAATCTAAATAATAGTAATTGAAATTTTATATATCTGGAATTATCAAAGAATCAGTTTTGAAATGGTGGAATATTTAAAGCTTGAAAATATATGGAAATTTGAAATGGTTCATTTGGAGGTTCAAATCGGAATTTGGAATTTACAGGTGAAATTTAAGAAGCTATTTTATTATATAAAGTAATTTAATATTTAAACCATTTAAGTATTAGAAGTTATGTTTCAAAGCTATGGATTTCAAGGTATATAGATTTGAAAGTGCTATGATTTGGAAAAAAGGATATATTTTGAAATAAAAATGATATCATATTGATTTGGGTTTTAAAACGAAAATGATATTGTATTTACATGGTTTTGAAATGGATATTATATTCTGGTTTTGAAGTATAGATTATTTTGAAATGACCGCGGTGTTATAATAACGTTTGGTTGTTAAAGAGACCGGGATCGGAAGTTGTCATACTCTCTGCCAACTCCGAAACCACTTTAACAATCGTATACGTGGTGGAGATTCCAGAATGAAGTAGGATGGTGGCGGCGTTTCCTTTGAGGTAAATACGTGGACCCGACTCCCGTGAGTTGGCATAAGGTGGCTAAAACAGGAGCGATCGATGGGCTAATGAGGTAGTATCTTTGATCGGACACATCCCTTTGATATTATACTCTGACTTTTGGATTGATTCGGTGGTCACTTTTGATTTTTTTTCATTTGGGGGTGTGGATCGAGGTGGACGGTAGCTGTGGCTATGCGTTACCACCGGCCCAGAAGCGTAATTGGTATATGTACCCTGGCATTGCCTAGTTGTGCCGTGTCACCTACCCTATTATAAGTGTGTTAAGGTGGAAAATGTAAAGCCTTGATGCTATTTTCAGTATATTATACTTTACTTTAGACACTATTATAATAGCGTATATTACTACATAGTAAGTAGTTTAACGGATCCTTAGAAGATGTGAATCCCGAGCATCTCTTAAGTTAATGCACTCACGTTAGACACTGGATAGGAGATGTCAAACCCCGTAAACATCTCTGACGCCGTTCCACTCATATTTTACCGTTGATTTAACTTACACAAGATCTTTTAGTTCTAACTCGAGTGTTTTGTCTTTCAATTCGCTCGGGTCAGCCTGAGCATTTCAAGAATTGGAAGACTGTATTCTGGAGGATGAAGATGAAGATTTATTATTATTTATTATAGTATTCTACTACATTCATATTGTTCCGCCGTAGTATTTATTGTTTTTTGGTATGTGTAACTCTGATATATATTGTATAAGTATAATCGAATATTTTGTAAAACAGCTTCATGAACTGTACATTTGATTATTATATTTTATCGTTCCGCTACAAGATTATATTTTCTTTTTTCTTTCTCTACTTTTTCTTATTTACCCCATAACAATCCGCCCTTCTGTATGGTTTAAGTCTGACGCGTGTGGTTTATCGTCGATTTAAACGTACAAAAAGGCGGGACGTTACATCTGGTATCAGAGCTTTGGTTTAGCGATAAACCTTAGTTTTGTGGGGTCTGACTCTTTACTAATAGGGTAGTAATACCCTATGGGAGTCGCTGAGTGTATATATATGAGAGAGCGTATTTGTTAGTGTTATAAAAGGTTTTAATATTGTGTTAATTTATTCCGTTTTGTATTTATAAATTCTGGTTGATGCATGGGACGCTATGACATCAATAGGGATGTCTAAACACTTAATAGGACAGATCGACACAATATTTGTTTTGAATATGGGTGAATGAAATAATTTGCCTATTATATTTTCTGTATATATAAAATAAATTTTTATAAATGATATATATATATATTTGGTTGCAATATATTTGTTATTGGGTAATGAAATTTATAAATAATAATTGAAATAAGATTGAAAATAAAATAAATGAAAATTGAAAACTTAGAACTTAAGTTTCGAGCTTTTGAAACTTTCTTTCAAATGATTTTGAAATATAATAATAATATTTTAGAAGTATTTTCTGATATAAATATTTCAATATATTTGAAAGAATTACTTTAAAGAAACTCTGGAAAGAAATAAGATTGTACTTCCCTCTCTGTCGTTGGAAAATAATTTCGGTGATGAGTGCACGCATCATCGACATTCATTTTCGAGTTTCGAAGTGGGAAGGCCACTGTAGTAGTTTACTGCAGATTTATTTTGATAAGAAAATATAAATTTTGAATTGTTTTAAATAAAATTGGATATATAAGTTGTAAGTATATATTTATTTATGATTTGAAATTTAACCCGGTATTTAATTCTTAAGTTTCTGATTAATTAATAGTTTTAATCAGTGTAGTGAAGTGAAATCAACTAACAATTAAAACCTAAAATTAAAATAAGAGATCAAATGCTAGGTTACAAATGAAATAATAAGGAAGTTAAAATTTATAATCAATAAAAGCAAAGGATATAATTATTGAACAGTTAATTAATTAAAAGAATTGAAAAAAACTTGTATAACTTTCAATTACATTCTTAAAGGCATATATATAACTTACCCAAAAAAATAAATAAAGTTGAAATGTAAATAAGAAAATGTGTGACGCCCCACCTCTATACCCACGCTAGCCAAGAACACTACGGAGTAATGCTGTCGACTAGCACGGAGAATAAGGCTGTTGAGGAGCGACCATCTGTATAATTGCTTTGTGCGAGCACCGATATGCCAGATAAAAATATAACTTTTCATCTCAAGAGGAAATCCGACATACCGACACAAACTCAAAGCTACTACACAGTGGCTATAAAGGTCTTCGGAAACAAATATAGAAATAAACATAACACAAATCAGTCACAGATAATTCATATCACAAAGGCGGAAATAGATATGAATATAACACATGAAAGTGTACATCAGAGTAGTGGTCAAACAAGATCCACAATATCAAAAAGAATAGGTACAAGTGCTAGACAAAAGAATAAGTATACATCATAGAGTCTGTATCTCAAATGTATACAACAAAAAACTACTAATCTAAGTAGTTAGCCAAAAGTCAGAAGATGGTTCCAGATAGGAAGCCATGAGGAAGCACCTGCAATATCTCAGTCTGACCCGAGTACTATTTAAGAAGAAAATAATAAACGGATCAGTCTAGCTATAAATATCAGATGAAATGATATAGAATAAGAAATATGACAAAACGTATAATAATCACAATGCCAAGCTGTGATAAATAAGTAATTGAAAAATCAATAAGAGATTAATCAATATCGCAAAGATCTTCTCAAAGATAAAAAGGAATGTCATACTCCTAATTTCATTCACCAAGCCACAATAAATGACATATATATATCAATGCCAATCGTAAAAGTTGGTGAAACATAAATTCCAGAATTCAACACACGAAATCAAGAAATCACAATCAAAGGAAACAGCGACGTCGTACAGCGAGACATCC
This sequence comes from Allium cepa, assembly GCA_030765085.1. Taxonomy (NCBI): domain Eukaryota; kingdom Viridiplantae; phylum Streptophyta; class Magnoliopsida; order Asparagales; family Amaryllidaceae; genus Allium; species Allium cepa. The sequence goes on from CM060931.1 coordinate 574,486,028, forward strand.
GATGAACCAAAACACAATCAAAGGGAACAACGACGTCGTACAGCGAGACATCCGATTAACCAAATCACAATCAAAGGGAACAACGACGTCGTACAACGAGACATCCGACGAACCAAAACACAATCAAAGGGAACAACGACATCGTACAGCGAGACATCCGACGAACCAAATCACAATCAAAGGGAACAACGACGTTGTACAGCGAGACATCCGATGAACCAAATCACAATCAAGGGAACAACGACGTCGTACAGCGAGACATCCGATGAACCAAAACACAATCAAAGGGAACAACGACGTCGTACAGCGTGACATCCGATGAACCAAAACACAATCAAAGGGAACAACGACGTCGTACAGCGTGACATCCGATGAACCAAATCAAAAGGACATTGCACAATGCTAGTCTAAAATATAAAATGATCGTCATGATGAAAGAGAAGTGTCGATTACAGTAAGCTAGTAAATATATGAGCTTAGCTTCATGTCCCATAACCACTAGCTTAACTTAAATATTCACGAACAAATTGTAGATCTCCACTAGAAAATTGTCACAAGAGTTTCAATCGAACAAGTCCAAGAATTAACCGACGAAGTAAACGCAAGCATTTCATACCACTCGTTTTACTGAGTCGTTTAATTAGATTTCTCATACGAGTGAGGTAAAGGTTTGTATATACTAATAGATTGGAAAACGGTTTAAGAAACGAGCTTTGTACTAAAATAGTGTTGAAATCATTTGAAGAAAGAGTTTTGATATTTACTACTAGTATAGAAAACCTTTATATTTTTAAAGCGACAAATCACAAAGAAGATTGTAGGAACAATCAATCACTAAGATTCACATACGAAGATGTGAATAAAAATCCAACGAAACCGATAAAGAATCCATCCAAATGGATATTCAAAAATCCCTAAAAAGAGTCATCAAAGTCATAACAAATGATAACAACACATAGGAAACAACACGAATCGATTAAAGTTGGAAATTCAAACAACTAGGCGAAATAGGCAAAAATGCACCAGGTTGGTCGGCCGGCTACAGAGCTCGGTCGACCGAACAAAAAAAATAGAAATGCTCGGGGTAGCAGGTCGGTCAACCGGACCCTGTGTTCGGTCGGCCGGACCTGTAACCTGCACTTCCTAACAGAGGCTGGGAAGTGCTTGGGTAACAGGTCGGTCGACCGGACCCTGTGGTCGGTCGGCCGAACCTGTAGTCAGCACCCCCATGCCCAACTAATGAATGCCAATCTCTTCTAAATTTCTATCGGACGAGCAACGACACTAAGGGTTTACGCCAATCGACTACCCGGCCATAGAAGCTCCTCTGTTCATCACCAAAACATGATCAAACCATCAAAGCTATGATTTTTAAAGAATTGAACCCAAAAACACCAAAAATTGGAATATTCACCAATCAATCCAAACCAAAAGCAATTGCACACGAATAAGTGTTAGGAATTCATACCTAACAATCGAAGATAAATATAAGCATAGATGTGAGATAAAAATCTCACCTTTGAACCTAAATCAATGAAGAAGATGCTATGAAGCAATGGCAAGAACAAGCACTCTTCAATTCCAACTCAACAAGCTTGAATCTAAGCTTAAAAGAGAAACATTCCCTAAATTACGTTTAGGAAATTTCTGAAATCAAAGAGAGAATGAGTTGGAGAAGATGAAGAGAAAGCTTACCAATGGGTTCTCTTGAGTTTGGAGCTAGAAGATGGATTTGCTAATGAAGACTAGGGTTTGGAGCTTTAATTTCCTCTTCCACTCCTACATTATTATAAAAGCTTGAAGGGCTAGGAATTAGAAATGAAGTAATGAAGCGGAGAGGGGGTTGGGACTGAGTTAGTAAGTGGCTAATGGGTTCAGCCCAAACCAAAGCCCTAAGTGAAAAAGGTCAAAATTCGACTATCTCCAAACATATCGAAGTTTATACTCAAAAAGGTCGCAAACGTCATTTTGAACTCAATGGGGGTGGTCTCGAGTCCCAATTCGACTGTTTGCAAAAAGTAGCTTTTTGGACTAAATTCCGAGTATCGATAAAATATTCAAATAAAATATTTAAATATAAAATCGACAAATATGCGGGTTGTTACAGACTCCCCTCCTTAAAGAAATTGCGTTCTCGCAATACTTAAGAGGAAAATAAGAAGTAACAACCATGGAAGCATATCAACATAAAAGAAAATTTGAAATAGGAAGTTCACCATAAAGTGCACGGAAGAGTTAGCAAGAAATCTGGTGAAACTTCAATTTCCACAATATTATCGGGCTCAAGAATGAAAACCGGAATCCCTAAGGCATTCTCGTAGATAAAAGACGTGGGGAACGTCAAGAATATCAGAAAATTGAGTTGGTGCAACGACGTAGTATAATAACAGTACGCCCGAGAAACCAAAAACTCAAATAATTTGGAACATCAGTGTAGTACAAAAACGGTACGCCCAATGAACCAAAGCAAAGACATTGATGTAGTACATACGGTACATCCAATGAATCACTAAACCGGAACAATGATGTAGTGTAATAATGGTACATCCATTGATCCAGATAAGATGGAACATCGATGTAGTATAATAACAGTACATCCGATGAACCGAACACCATAAAAGAACATCAGACACTAGTACATAAAAGGAATGAGATAAAACTCAATAAAACGAAGTGTACCAAAACGTCCGATGAACTTGATGAAAAGATAATTCCATTCAGACAACATCAAAGAATCAACCACTTGTTGCTTACGACAAAGCGCATTGGCAACACGATTTCCCTTCCAGGAATAAAAAGAATATCAAGATCATAAGATGTCAGGAACTCGAGTCAACATGGAGTTCCATATGAGAAAATAATTATTCCAAAGATTTATGATCGGGGTAGAGAACAGATTTCTCATCGAAAAATGACGATGCCAAACTCTAAAAGTAAAAACAATAGCCGCGAGCACTAGATCAAGAGTGGCGTATCTAGTCTCGATAAGCTATAATGATTTAGAAGCACAAGTGATAGCACGTTCTCCTTTGCAAGAGAACGACATCCAAACCAATACGACTAGTATCGGTACAAAAGATTAAGTCTTGGTTCCCCACGGGAATCATAAGAATAAGAGTATCGAAAAGAAAGAACTTCTTTTAAATAATTTTCTTTCCCGAAAAGCTAAAACTTTCAAAATCACAATTATCTCAATGCAAAAATATTTCTAGAAAAATTTACATTTTACAAGTCAATATATCGTGTCTGATTGTCTCATCAAAGCGTTTAGGAAATTCCTATCGATAACGTTGATCAAGCGCATCGACCAAAATTCTTAAAACACTAAATGGGCAATACAATCACAAAATCGTATTCTATAGGATAAGTAAGTTTCTCAAAAACTTCTAAGAATATTCTTTGTTCGTTTTAAGAACAAAAATCCGGTTATACTTCTAAATAAATCTTATGAAAAAGATTTTGCAAAATTTTAAATTTCCATTTTCATCCAAAAATCAATAAATAAAAGAATGGTCTCATCGAAATATTCATAGAATATTCGATTTATAAAATGGATGAAATAAGCTGGACAATTTGAATGACATAATAAGTCATTCATAAGAATCATAACGAGTGCGGAATGCGGTAAGTGGAATGCTAATTTCCGCAACTCGTAGCAAACGAAAACCGGTGGTAAAGTCAAACTAAAAAGACCTTAACACCACACAAAAGATTTCTTAGGTGATAATCCTAAGACAAACTCAAAAATACCGGAAAATTTCTCAAATTACATGAATGAGAGAAATAACACTTTCCTCATTTTGAGGGTTTAAGAATAAAACGATGCCTTCAAAAATTTGAAATCGGAATCTCAAGAAAAATAGAAATCTGCTTAATAGATAAAAAATGTCGAAGATGAATAGTCCACACGGAAAATAGGATATGGGCTTCACAACGATTAAGCCAATCCTTACAAAAATCAATTCCGAAGCCTAAGTAAAATCGGCTCGGAAAGAAAAATCACATAAAATAATTTCGACATCAAAGCAAATTGAGTGTTGCGGATCTACCATCCGGATTCGCAATTCTCAAGGAAGACATCAAGCCCAAAATTGTTTAAAGGGAAAGAATCAACAAGTTCTTATGATATAAAATAGTGAGATGGAACCCACATCAAAAAGAACTCGAATAAGAAGATCACGAAATAAAATAACGCCATCAAGGATTGAATGTAAAATACCTTGACTAAGAGGAGAGTTTCTAGGGGCTTGCACAATATTTAGCTTTCTCATGTCCTTGTTCAAAAGTTTGGGACATGCAGATAAAAGATGACCCGGTTTCTTGCAATAGCGACAAGAATGGGGTTTTGGACACATATTCGCATAGTGTTCCTTAGAATTATAATTGTAGCATCCTCCACGACAAGGGATTGGAGTCTCTGCTACAAAAGTAGTTTGCTTCACTCTCTTATTGGGATTAAGGCTCTTGAACTTAATATGCCTCTTCTTGGAAGTCCCAATATCACAAACACTTCCTTTACCAACCTCTCCATGAAGAAGAGTAACATCCACAAGCTGATTGAAAGAAACTTCAAGTTTCAAAGGTAGAACCATTTCGGGGTTCTTACTCAAAGCATAGATAAACTCTTGATTCTTTACAAGATCCAAAAGTTGTTGGGCAAACATGAATGCGCCATCTAGAGAAGGACTACTGGATTGACCAGCGCTAGGATTGCTAGAACTAACCATTTCTCTTCCTTAAGAAAGAAAGAAGGAAGAAGAAGGTTATTCACAAAATGAATATCAAGCAATCTTGATAGATAAAACAAGGAATCATAAAAGAAAATAGGATAGGACGGTACGAAGACTCGAATTAAATCCTAAAGCACGACTCCTAAGATGGACTTAGGACGATGATCCTTGTTATATTATTCCATATTGTTCTGAAGTTTGGCTCTGATACCAAGCTGTGACGCCCCACCTCTATACCCACGCTAGCCAAGAACACTACGGAGTAATGCTGTCGACTAGCATGGAGAATAAGGCTGTTGAGGAGCGACCATCTGTATAATTGCTTTGTGCGAGCACCGATATGCCAGATAAAAATATAACTTTTCATCTCAAGAGGAAATCCGACATACCGACACAAACTCAAAGCTACTACACAGTGGCTATAAAGGTCTTCGGAAACAAATATAGAAATAAAAATAACACAAATCAGTCACAGATAATTCATATAACAAAGGCGGAAATAGATATGAATATAACACATGAAAGTGTACATCAGAGTAGTGGTCAAACAAATCCACAATATCAAAAAGAATAGGTACATGTGCTAGATAAAAGAATAAGTATACATCATAGAGTCTGTATCTCAAATGTATACAACGAAAAACTACTAATCTAAGTAGTTAGCCAAAAGTCAGAAGATGGTTCCAGATAGGAAGCCATGAGGAAGCACCTGCAATATCTCAGTCTGACCCGAGTATTATTTAAGAAGAAAATAATAAACGGATCAGTCTAGCTATAAATATCAGATGAAATGATATAGAATAAGAAATATGACAAAACGTATAATAATCACAATGCCAAGCTGTGATAAATAAGTAATTGAAAAATCAATAAGAGATTAATCAATATCGCAAAGATCTTCTCAAAGATAAAAAGGAATGTCATACTCCTAATTTCATTCACCAAGCCACAATAAACGACATATATATCAATGCCAATCGTAAAAGTTGGTGAAACATAAATTCCAGAATTCAACACACGAAATCCAGAAATCACAATCAAAGGGAACAACGACATCGTACAACGAGACATCCGATGAACCAAAACACAATCAAAGGGAACAACGACGTTGTACAGCGAGACATCCGATGAACCAAAACACAATCAAAGGGAACAACGACGTCGTACAGCGAGACATCCGATGAACCAAAACACAATCAAAGGGAACAACGACGTCGTACAGCGAGACATCCGATGAACCAAATCACAATCAAAGGGAAAAACGACGTCGTACAGCGAGACATCCAATGAACCAAATCACAATCAAAGGGAACAACGACGTCGAACAGCGAGACATCCGATGAACCAAAACACAATCAAAGGGAACAACGACGTCGTACAGCGAGACATCCGATGAACCAAATCATAATCAAAGGGAACAACGACGTCGTACAACGAGACATCCGATGAACCAAATCACAATCAAAGGGAACAACGACGTCGTACAGCGAGACATCCGATGAACCAAAACACAATCAAAGGGAACAACGACGTCGTACAGCGAGACATCCGATGAACCAAAACACAATCAAAGGGAACAACGACGTCGTACAGTGTGACATCCAATGAACCAAATCAAAAAGACATTGCACAATGCTAGTCTAAAACATAAAATGATCGTCATGATGAAAGAGAAGTGTCGATTACAGTAAGCTTGTAAATATATGAGCTTAGCTTCATGTCCCATAACCACTAGCTTAACTTAAATATTTACGAACAAATTGTAGATCTCCACTAGAAAATTGTCACAAGAGTTTCAATCGAATAAGTCCAAGAATTAACCGACGAAGTAAACGCAAACGTTTCATACCACTCGTTTTACTAAGTCGTTTAATTAGATTTCTCATACGAGTGAGGTAAAGCTTTGTATATACTAATAGATTGGAAAACGGTTTAAGAAACGAGCTTTGTACTAAAATAGTGTTGAAATCATTTGAAGAAAGAGTTTTGATATTTACTACTAGTATAGAAAACCTTTATATTTTTAAAGCGACAAATCACAAAGAAGATTGTAGGAACAATCAATCACTAAGATTCACATACGAAGATGTGAATAAAAATCCAACGAAACCGATAAAGAATCCATCCAAATGGATATTCAAAAATCCCTAAAAAGAGTCATCAAAGTCATAACAAATGATAACAACACATAGGAAACAACACGAATCGATTAAAGTTGGAAATTCAAACAACTAGGCGAAATACGCAAAAATGCACCAGGTCGGTCGGCCGGCTACAGAGCTCGGTCGACCGAACAAAAAAAATAGAAATGCTCGGGGTAGCAGGTCGGTCGACCAGACCCTGTGTTTGGTCGGCCGGACCTGTAACCTGCACTTCCTAACAGAGGCTGGGAAGTGCTTGGGTAACAGGTCGGTCGACCGGACCCTGTGGTCGGTCGGCCGAACCTGTAGTCAGCACCCCCCATGCCCAACTAATGAATGCCAATCTCTTCCAAATTTCTATCGGACGAGCAACAGCACTAAGGGTTTACGCCAATCGACTACCCGGCCATAGAAGCTCCTCGGTTCATCACCAAAACACGATCAAACCATCAAAACTATGATTTTTAAAGAATTGAACCCAAAAACACCAAAAATTGGAATATTCACCAAATCAATCCAAACCAAAAGCAATTGCACACGAATAAGTGTTAGGAATTCATACCTAACAATCGAAGATAAATATAAGCATAGATGTGAGATAAAAATCTCACCTTTGAACCTAAATCAATGAAGAAGATGCTATGAAGCAATGGCAAGAACAAGCACTCTTCAATTCCAACTCAACAAGCTTGAATCTAAGCTTAAAAGAGAAACATTCCCTAAATTACGTTTAGGAAATTTCTGAAATCAAAGAGAGAATGAGTTGGAGAAGATGAAGAGAAAGCTTACCAATGGGTTCTCTTGAGTTTGGAGCTAGAAGATGGATTTGCTAATGAAGACTAGGGTTTGGAGCTTTAATTTCCTCTTCCACTCCTCCATTATTATAAAAGCTTGAAGGGTTAGGAATTAGAAATGAAGTAATGAAGCGGAGAGGGGGTTGGGACTGAGTTAGTAAGTGGCTAATGGGTTCAGCCCAAACCAAAGCCCTAAGTGAAAAAGGTCAAAATTCGACTATCTCCAAACATATCGAAGTTTATACTCAAAAAGGTCGCAAACGTCATTTTGAACTCAATGAGGGTGGTCTCGAGTCCCAATTCGACTGTTTGCAAAAAGTAGCCTTTCGGACTAAATTCCGAGTATCGATAAAATATTCAAATAAAATATTTAAATATAAAATCGACAAATATGCGGGTTGTTACAAAATGAAATAGATATTATACAAGTAATAAACTGGAGGTAATGAAAGTAATTAATGAAATTCTTTAATAAATAAGAATTTGGTGATGGAGTTGTTATAAACTTAAGCATAATTGAAATACTACTAATTAAATATGATAGAAGGTAGGTATTGTAAGTAAGAAATTTTAAACTTAAGTAAATAAGTTGAAGTTATTTCTAAATAAAATGGTAAGAAATAAATGTAAATTAAAAAGATAACCCATTATATGAATGAAAAAGAGAAATCAAACAACAAATGTATGAATGGAATTAATAAGGATAAACTTAACCTATTGTTTGAAATTGTTGTTGTTTGTTTTGGTTTATGGTTGTTTAGGTAAGGATACTTTAAAATTGTTTGGATGTACGAATAATCTATTTAGCTTCACCAGAGTCTGTTGAGTAAATGGTGCGCTCAGTAGTTTATTTTTCATTCGGTACAATTTGAAGTTTTGAACCCAAATAACTACTTGTTTTGTTTGATACGAATGAATAGTTGATTTGTATTGATTCTATGTGATGGTTGTATGCTTTGTTGCAAGTGATTGTTGGTTGTATTGATTTGTTGTTTATGGTTGAAACAACTTTAAATATTTCATTTTATATAATTATTAATTCTTCTGGATTATATAAGTGAAATATAGGTTATGGAAGCAATTGCTACTGCTTTTGATTTCATAAAACAAGTGTAAATTGCCCGACAAATTGGTACGTTTTCGGATTACGGTTTATAGCGTTATTATATTATTTTTTCTGGGTTGGGATATATATTATTTTGGAAAATATATATTGTATATTGTTATTTTTGATATTATATTTTCTCCCGAGCCTCCCCGTACAAAGGAGACTCTGCCAAAATTTTCCGTAAATTTTAGACTTAGAAAATATTTTGAAAATGTTTTCCAAACCTTATTAATTTGAATATAAAAGATTTAATTGTTATAAATCTATATATTTTATTTAAATTATCCTATTCTGTAAATTTATTATTATGAATATAATGTTTTGAATAATATATATTGATTTATAAGTTACTCTTTCCCTTCTTTTCTTTTTCGGGGACGAAAAGTTTTGAGTGGGGGAGAGTTTAACGACCCGTAAATTTTCAATAATTAAATTTGGTTATTTTAATAAAAATTGAGTAATTATATTTAGAAGAAACAAAAACTTTATAATTTAATATTGAAATGAAAGCTGAAATGAAATATAGCAAGGGTAAATTAAACTAATTATTAGTAAATTGAATAAAATCCTAATAAATGAAGTAGTGAAAGTGTTATACTTGGCTATAGATTGAACAAAATTGATGAATTAGTATAAAATTAATGGTAGTTGGATAAGAACAGTGTTATGTAATCAATTTTGTTATTTAATATGGGAAGGAATAAAAATTTGTAATCCATTAATGAATTTATAACGGGTATGGAATGTAAGAATGTTGATGTAAGCTAATAAATAATTAATTTAGCGCCATCCCTATTAATTGAAATAACTGTAAGGTCATAATTTGTTGTATTTAGTAAATTTGGAAGATAAATTTCAATAAATGTTATAAAGTAATTGAAATGTAGATTGTTTCCATAAGATACTATAAAGAAATGAAAACTTGTGACCTATGTATGGAATAATGACCAAAATAAGTGAAATAGTGTTAATGTAAGTAAATTTGTAACAAATTGAATGGACTCCCATGTTAATTTGGAAATTTATATATGTTACAACTGGGTTATGAATTCAATATAAGATAAGCGAGTGGAAATATTATAGTTAGTTTATAAATGAAATATAGGAAAAACAAATGTAAGAATTGAATTAATTAATGAAATAATATGGTGTTAATGACAATTAATTAAAAATTTGTGTTATATACGGAATTTTAACCTGTGTTGGTAAGTAAATAAACTTATAAATGTAAGTAAAGGAAAATAGGTGACAATTAATATATGTTATTTATTTATTTAGTACGTTAAATAAAATTTGGAAATCAAATTGCAATTAAAGGAAATTAAGTAGTACGTTAATTGGAAATAAATTTTAATAAATGTTACATTAACGTGAAATGTAATACAATGGTTAGCAGTTGTCAAATTTGGTATATTAATGTAATGAATGGAAAGAAAACAAGGTAACTAAGTTTATATAGAATAGTAATGAACTTAATAAAAGATTTGAATTGAAACAAATCAATCCATTGAAGTCCAAATTTTAATAAGTGTAATTATTGTAGCAATTGAAATTAAAGGTTATGCAATTTGAAATAAAGATAATATGAGGAAATTTATGTAATAGTTTTGAATCGAATGTTTAATCCATCTATTTGACAATAATGAATGGAATAATAATTTATTTATTTAATTAAATGGAATTTTGTGAATTTTGTTTATAATTTGTGAATTTAATGAAATTGAGGTTGATATTGGAATTTATAAATTAATCATCTCTAAATTGATATTTAAATTTGTTTAAAACCATTGTAAATGATTGAGAATCAAAAAATGATAAGAATTGTCAATTTCAGAATTTAAACTGGAAATTTGATTTATTTAATCAATTATTAATTTATTTAATATAAAAATAGCCATTTTGGCCACTGACCCGGATTTCGACGAAACCAGTTTCGTCGAATCCGTAACGGTGAATTATTGTAGGATTTCAAGTTTCGTAGCGATCGGACTTGTCATTTGATCGTGCGGACTTGAAACGCCTTGAAATCAATGAAATTGAAATCAATTGAAATCAATTTGAGCAATATTGATTTTAGCATAACTTCTTCATACGATGGAATTTGGACTTAAAACCTTTTCCATTGAGTTTAAAATATTTAAAACATCTATTTTAATATATGGGTTGACCAAATTTCGTTCCGGAGTCAGAACGGGCTTTTTGGGCCATTCATCGATCAACGCGTTTTTAAATCGGGTCCATCTATTCCATTTCAACCTTGCATATTTATACCTTGTTATAAACCCTAGCCTACCTCTATTTCTCATTTGTTTGTGCGTACAATCCCTCTTCACCTCCTCCTCAATGGCAGATAATAAAATTCCAGATCCAATTGAAATTCCAAATCAAATCCAAAGCCAAAATTTCAAACTCCTCAAAAAAAATTCAAAAAAATTAAATATCAAAGCTCTTGATGTACGCATCTCAGATCTGCAGTCCGTTTCTCGATCTGAGTTTGTGGGTGGCCAGAAATTGAAGGTTTATCCTCGGCCGTCTGTTGCATCGTGATCAACTGTGTTAGATCGTCAAATCACTTATACCATCGCGTAGAGGGTACCGAGCTCGGCTCATCGGAGTAGATTGTGTGTCGAATCGACGGCTTGATCATCAAAATTAATTCGATTAGGTCAAGAAAGATTGACAGCATCTGTCCAAATTTTGGGCGAGTTCATCACGTGCGCGATCATGAGGGAGGTCGGCCTAGTGGGCATGGCGCATGGCGGTGGTGCCAGGTGGTTCGGCGGTAGGTAGGGGGCGTTTTCGAGCAATGTAAGTGGCGGCTATGTCGAGCTAGGGTTCGAACGGGGGTTCTGGAACGAGCGTCCGTGAGGAACGCAGCAGATAGGTAATGACGTGGCAAGGGGTAGTTTATTTTATTTTGTTTTAATTTAATTTTGATTTTCAACTCGTTTTAATGCAATAACTTTTACATACGAACTCCAATTTACGCGCAGTTTTTTTTGTTAGGATATTATTGAAATTCCAGACAGTTTGACGCTTGTTTGGATGAATTCTGAGACTGTTTGATTTTTATGTTTAAATTGGATTTGAATTCAATTTAAATTCAAAAGGTGAGTTTTTTAACCCACCTACAACTTCTAAAATTTCTTATGTTTGTTAAATTGATTTATGATGTGATTTGAAATTTATTTATAGCTGTTTGGTGTATTTTTAATCATCATCTCAGTTAGATAGAATTTATTGAATTAAATTGTTATTTAATATAATCTGCCAGTTAAATAGTTATTTAATTTATTATTGGATATAAACTGACAGTTGATACCTGCTATCTATTATCTATTATATATTGATGATATTGTTCGAATTGGATGATGGTTGTGATAAATGGTTGATGATTGATATTGGATGAATGGATTTTGTATGTTATATTGTTATAAACTGCAAGTTGTTATGCATTATCATTTCATTCGGGATTGCGGTTTGAAATGATATATAACCGTATTTTTATTTTAAATTACGGATTGAAATGATAAATATCTGTATCACTTGACCATAGGATAGAAAATTATATACAGACACCGTCGGTCTATATATATAAATATTTTGAAAATGATTTCTATGGTTTTGGAAAGAAATATACGGTTTAATAAATATTAAATTTTGATATTATATAAATATTATTTTTATATATATAGTTAAATTCTTGAATTTAAGCTATGTATAAATTTGTGTAACAAAATAAGTTTATTCATGGAGTTTGATTGTTTTATATTATTTGGTTAAGTACCTGTTTAAGATATTATATATATAGAGTTTTAATGACTTAAATAAAAATTAAGTTGGAAGATAAATATGAAATTGGTTTAATTTGAATAAATTAATAATTTTACTCGAATAAATTTGATTTGAAATTTATAAAATTGAGATTTAAAGGGTGGGATTCTTATAACTTGATTTGGCTTAGAGTGATTTAAATGAATATAAAGTTGATTTAAATGAATATATCAGGTTAATTAAATTGAAAGAATATCCAATTGTTTGAAGTTAAAGGTTTTACTTAAAATGATATTGGATTTATTAAGTAAACATTTCAAATCTAAATAATAGTAATTGAAATTATATATATATGGAATTACCAAAGAATCAGTTTTGAAATGGTGGAATATTTGAAGCTTGGAAATATATGGAAATTTGAAATGGTTCATTCGGAGGTTCAAATCAGAATATGGAATTTATTGGTGAAATTTAAGAAGCTATTTTATTATATAAAGTAATTTAATATTTAAACCATTTAAGTATTAAAAGTTATGTTTCAAAGCTATTGGTTTCAAGGTATATAGATTTGAAAGTGCTATGATTTTGGAAAAAAGGATATATTTTGAAATAAAAATAATATCATATTGATTTGGGTTTTAAAACGGAAATGATATCGTATTTATATAGTTTTGAAATGGATATTATATTCTGGTTTTGAAGTATAGATTATTTTAAAATGACCGTGGTGTTATAATAACGTCTGGTTGTTAAAGAGACCGGGATCGAAAGTTGTCATACTCTCTGCCAACTCCAAAAACCACTTTAACAACCGTGTATGCGGTGGAGATTCCAGAATGAAGTAGGATGGCGGCGGCGTTACCTTTGAAGTAAATACGTGGACCCGATTCCTGTGAGTTGGCATAAGGTGGCTAAAATAAGAGCAATCGACGGGCTAATGAGGTAGCGCCTTTGATCGGACACATCCCTTCAATATTATACTCTAACTTTTGGACTGATTCGGTGGCCACTTTTGATTTTTTTTTTGATTTGGGGGTGTGACTCGAGGTGGGCGGTAGCTGCGGCTATGCGTTACCACCGGCCCGTAAGCGTAATTGGTATATCTACCATGGCATATACCTATGGAATGCCCTTTGACGACGCCCAGTACGGAGGAGATAACAGTTGTGTTCATTTCGTCAATCGTACATTGTTTTAAGTCATTTGTTTCTATAGTTGTGTATTTTTTATATGTAAAGTAAGACTAGCTACGAAAGGGATTCATCAAATTCAAGGCATTGATTATGGTAAAATATTTTCACCCGTAGCCATCCTTCAGTCCATACAGATAATGCTTACTGTTATTGCATTCTATGGCTGCAAAATACGACAAATGGATGTGAAAATGGAAACTCTGAATGGTGATTTAGAAGAGACCATTTATATGTCATAGCCCAAGGATTTCAAGGTCAGTGGGAGCGAGGGAAAGACATGTAAATTGTTGAGATCAATTAATGGTCTTAAGCAAGCCGAAGGAGTTGTAATAAGTGCTTTGATGAAGTAATCAAACAATTTGGTTTTATCGGAGCATAGAGAAAGTGTGCGTATGTCAGAATGCTGTAGTGTTTTTAGTTTTATATGTCGATGATTTCCTCTTAGTAGACCGTGACATTGCATAGTTGAAATTGGTGAAAAGATGGTTGTCTAAGAACTTATGAAGGGTTTGGTAGAAGCAACATATATACTTGGTATTATAATATATAAAGATAGATCCAAGAGATTGCTAAGATCGTCTCAACCCTTGTACATGGACACTATACCGAAAAGATCCAGCATGGAGAATTCCAAGAACGAAATTGTTCCGACACAATTTGGAATTGTTCTTTCTAAGGACACCCACTACAACATAGTAGCAGATCCCCAATCAGTATAACCATTACTAATAATTTCAGCAACACTTCTACGTGTTGCTGCAGGGGCAATTTTTTTGCAGCACTTATATCCATTACTGAATTATATCCATCAACAGCTATAAGCATTGAAAATACTTCTTCTCAATGGTTATAAGCGTTGGTAATATCATATTTGCAACACTTATATTTGTTATTGAATTCTATCTTTTAATGGAAACAAGTGTTAGTAACATATATTTTGTAACACGTATACCGGTTGCAAAATTCATGGTACCAACAAATATAAGTGTAAGCAATAACAAAATAGTAACATAAATAAATATTGGTAATTTCTATTTCTTAGTATCAATAACTATTGCAAAAATTAATATGGTATGTATGATGATAGCATATGCAATATTCATATGCATTCATAAATAATATTATCTCAACTTAGCAAATTATAACCAAATCAATATTAAGAAACAAGATACATATCCATGGAAAAAAATAGAGCATCGACTAACAAAAGACAAGTTCAATACACAAGTTACTAAATTCAATACATAGGTTACCAATTTCATACAAAATATTGATTTAGAATAACAAAAGGCAAGACATAGTCCATAGTTAAAGTCTATAAATATCGAATACTGAATTCCAGTAATATAACGAATCATCCATCCAAAAATTCACATAGCTTGCACATTCCATTAGTCCGATGACCATTATAAATTGGCGTGTCCGGTTATAGAACATCAAACCACCAAAATAACCTTCTCTACATTTGGTATCACTTTCCTAAAACAATGGGTTGTTGACATATCAATTTATACCTTCAGTGGTATAATACCCTCTCCTTACATTTGAACAAAAAAATATTGTACTGTAAATAAAAGCATTAGGTCATTCCTACATTTGTACATTTCACGTGCCAACATATGACTTGTGTTCGAAGAGTGAAAGGAGGGGCCCAGGGATTTCACCCATCTAAAAGCAACACATTGATATTATTCAAAACCATAATTTCTATTACCACTTTATACTATTTGGAAAATGGTGATCGACTTTAACTTCATAATAATAGTTTTCTTTCAATGCCCAAGAAACCGAGCAATCCCTCATAAACTGCAAGGTTTTAAACTCTACAATCTTACGCTTCCAGGTAATGCTAAACTACACAACTAGAGCCTTAAAAGTATTATTTCATGTGCAAATTGTATATCAAACATGCTTTAGATTCTGTAGACCATATATGTGTATTTCGTACTTGTCAACCATACCAAACCTTGCTTTGAAACCTCTAGAGACCGGATATGTAATTTAACCTATAATCAGTTTGAAAGCGATCAAGTATCGATATGGCTCTAACGTAACATTAATTTATAGAAAGAAGATTATACAAAAGTCCCTTGTGTAATTAATAAAATTAAAAATAGAATGCCTTTGTATACCTCATGTGTGGATGGATAGCAAAATACAACACAATGTGCATGTAAATGGTAGTCCCAATCTCCTGGCATAGGTCTCTTCGGCTTCTCGAACCCCTTAATAGAATCAAATACAACTTAAAAGAAACATATTTGCTGGAACATAAAAGGAAAAAATGAATCATTTAATATCTAATAGGTTCCACGTGTTGGCAACCGCAATCAAGGAGACCATGGTAAACCTCCATCAGGGATACCTTAAATTCATTTTTGCAGCTTACGCAGTTAACAATAGTACTCTTTTTAGAATAGGAGTTTGTCTCAGGCAAACCTCTATCTCATTTGTTTTACAATAATAACAAATTTTTATGCTAAATCTTCACACCAGGTATATAAATATTTATCAGTATTAAAAAAAATGTTTTTGTTGCTCCAATGAAAGTAATAAATGAACTAATTTATCATTACGTATGTTAGATAGAGCAGAGAAGGGAGGAGAGGTGCATGGAAGTGGCCAATTTATATCATCACAACTTTTATCCAAAGAAATGCATAATCATAATTGTTTCAATTATCATATTAAGCCCCTTGTGAAATAAAGATGCAATCCAAATTTTACCGAAATACATAAATCTCGAAACTATATTTGATTTTATATATTTACCATCTTCAATTTGATATGGATTTCATTATTTGAATTTAAAAATAAAGAACCCAAAATTTCATAAAATAAAACCGTCTGTTCAATATATTTTTATTAAATTGAAATAGATAATCAATTTCATACTTTACAAAATAAAAAAACACGAATGTGGACCTTTATTTATAATTAGCATATATGTATGTTATAATGCCTCACTTCTATAATCATACTGCCCAAATGTATTACTAATTAATATTGTCAACTAATACGGAGAATGAGACGGTATTGGGCTTACACATGTGAATATTTCCTTAAGCTAACACTTGTACGTATTTCACAATCGATTAAATAAATCACCTATATGTACCTATGCAGTTAAAATCGGATAATATTACCGATATATCATTGATATGTCTCATCACTTCTTAACGGATATCGTTTAAAATAGCATTATCGATATATTTTCCGATATTTGTCGGTATATCGCTCAAATATTTAGTGTAAAATACATGATATTTTTCAAGAATATCAATCATCGTTATAAGCGTTGGAAAAAATAACAAATAAATATCTTTGAATTCTCAATGTTTGTTTTTAGTATATGGTGAATGACAATATGTACATCATGTTATAAGTCCCAATACACTAATTTTTTAGTTTTAACCATATTTTTCCTATTTTCTTCATTAGTCTTTCAATATGGAACACTCTACTTATTCTATTATGTACGTGAACACTTTTACCACTAAAAACAAGATTCTGTAAGAGCTGCATACCTTTTTAGTTATTTTTATTCACTATTTCTACTTGGTGAGTTAGCTTATGAATTTTTTCATTTTAGTAATTTTCAAGCACCAATAACTAAAATTTTAAGAGCAGTAAAGTTATATATTTTACACATCGATAAAGAACCAGCCAAAAGTAGTAATTAATATCAAATCAACATTACTTGTAATTTAAGTGAAAACGAAATCAAAGAAACTATAAATATGAAAATTTTAAAAAATATTAGAGGTGGTTGGAAGACTAAAGAAACAAAGAATGTAGTATAAAAATAATGAAAATAATAAAGATGGACAATATGTAGATTTCTTCGTTCCGTTGGCCCTATTTTAATTTTAAGTCTTGTATTTAATAGAATATTTCGATAAACATATTGTAATCCATAAATTATTTTCGGTTGGTCTTTAGTAGTAATTAGACAATATAGATCAAAATATCTAAAAAATTAACATCTTCATAACCTTATAACATCATAAAATATCATTTATAGCATATCCGATATTTTGTCAATATTATCCGATGCTATCAAGATATTTTAAAATATCTCATATCAGTACTCATGTGATACGTATCCGATACCGATATTAACTACTTCAATATCGACACAAAACAATAAACGCATGTGTCTACAGGATAGAATAATACACAATATTCAATAAATGATCGAGATACAAACTCAGTGTCGTAGCGAAAAAACATAATATAATATGTAGGAGACTGTGTGAATACAAAACATCTTAAATATCCAGTATCTAGATAACATACAAAGTATAATCAATATACATCATGGTATTATACATACAATCAATTTACACCTTATATTGGATATTCATCAATACAGAATAACTAGTCCCCTCTATGGCTAGAAAATGCAAGCTAGTCACATCGTCCTTAAACCTGAAATGTCTCAAACCAACCCTGGTATTACATAAATAACGCATGGGGCAGTCTATATCTAAATGTAAATGTCAATATATGTATGTATGTATAGTAATGTATACATGGTATACATTTATAATATCATAAACAATCCCCAAAGTACAACAAAACATCGATTATCCTAAAACCATGTATAAAGATGTTATCATCCATATAGAAACACATCAAATAGGAATTCGTAGTGTCATTATCAAATGGGTGAATCATTCATATCAAATCACCATCAAAATCCAAAAATACATTACATAAGATATCGTCAAGTATACTCAGGCTAGAAAAGCATACCTAAGTATATATCTTAATCTCAAATAATAAAATATCAATATCAATATAAAATATAGGCCCCCTATTGATAAAATCATAAACAATAGTGGACACCTATAACATGTATAATCTCATCTCCTCATAAAGAACTAAATGATAATGGTAATTGGCTATACGACAAACACAAAGTCCCAAGTAGAGTCATATCTAAACAAAGTTAGATGTACTAATAGTATATGACAATCTACCACTTCTTTATAATGAGAAGGGAGACTGATAGCACAAAGCCTGCTCCGAAGTCATATAGACTCTACAGTCTTGGTTACCTCAAATGGTCATCGTGACACATATCCACCAATTCTCGTCAACGCGAAGCCATCGTCACGACCCTATAAGTGCGCCTATTGGTAACAGACCATTGGTCTAAGTGACACAAAGACGTCCACACACAACTATATAAACATAAAATGTCATAGATCTAGGGCACGACCCCACCAACAGGCCGCTAGGATGGATGCTAGTCATCTGGTCCTCTTTACCCAATAAAAGGAGTATATCATGATAGTAGCATATAGTATCAACAAATATAGGCATAGAGCCTTGCCCACTTAATATAGGCACATAGCCTTACTCATAACTATGAGCATCATCTCACACCATATCACTATCCCCATCACATGAGTGTCATCTACTTATAATGAATAACTAAATAAATATCATAACTGCATCCCATACCACCTTATGATACTCAATTATTTATTCACCGCTTATGAAATACACTCAAGCTTCACAATATTCTATATCATGAGTTGTTGGAGTAACGGGAAAAGTATTACCAAATGTCTTATACCGAATGGTATTACTAATCCGTATACGCAAATTCCTCAAAATCTAAAATCTTCACAATATTATTCTATATAACAAGTCCAAAGAATAACCAGAGAAATATTACCGAATGTCCCATGCCAAACATTATTTTAACTCCATATATTCAGATTCCTAGCTACACAGAACGAATGTAATCAAAACATTCAAATATAAATTAGAAAAGAGAATATAATACAAAAAAGTAAATAAATTTCTACTTCGAAATAAATTTATGAACTACCAAAATAATTCCTTTTTGTTTCAAACCATAAGACATAATTAAAAACCTCCAATTTATAATTAAAATCATTAATAACTCATATTAGAAATCCCTTAACAATATTTAGAAAACCTTTTATAATTTTATAAAATAAAATAGAATATAAAAGGAATTTATAATGTCCAATACAAACATCCCTTCATTTGAATACATACATGCATACACATACACACACATACATACATACACACACACACATACATACACACACACACACACACACATATATTTATATATATATATTATAAACCCCTATATAAACTTATAAATTATGAAACATACATTACAACACTTAAAATTTTAATTAGAAAACATTATTTGTAGTTCTGAAATTATATATAAGATTTCAAATAATTATTTAATACCATAAATCAAATTTCTTATTAAATAGACATCCTTTAATAATATTTAATATCAAATTTAATTAAATCGTTTCTTAAAATTATTTCGAAAGATATAAAATTCATATCGTAAATTTTATATGTATGTGTGTGTATGTGTGTGTGTTTCATAAAATCAAAACAATTTAAATAAAACAAGCTTTTAAGGTGCTCACTAGTCGACCGATGAAACCGACCGTTTGCACCTTCCTAGAGCTCTTATTTAAGCCTTCTACTTCCATTTCTCCACCATCTTACAACAATTTGATGCACACACATGGAAAAACTATTTCATCTACACATCAATGCAAATAATTATATATAATAAATTACATAATTTCAAACATTGATTTATGAGTAAAACTACTCATTAGAGCTTCGATGCCTCCATCTTCTCCACCTTCCCTCTACTGTAAGTTTCTAGCTTCAACTATTTAAGATCTAAATTTGCATCCCTCATTACTATTTATGTAGAATGATGCGAAGATGCATATGAATAAACTGAAGAATTTATGAGACTTCATTATAATTTATTTTGATTTTTTGAATGGAGGAAAAGTGAGTTTCCATGAATTTTGGTTTCCCAAAGTAGCAAGTTGGTAATATCATCAGGAACGCGAATGAATTATCCAAGAAGAGTGACTTTTCTAGACTAAGAAATATTCAAATATTGGGATGAAGGTTTTGGGTTTATAAGTTTGGGTTTAAGCTTCAAGCATGCCTTTAGCAAACATTTTCTCCATTTTCCTTTCTTCTTTTACAAACCATTTTCTATTCAATTCAATACACTTATAAAATTTCCAATAAAAAACACATTTATATAATTTACGTGATAACATAGCATTATGGAATTTCATAGAATTTATTTCCCTCAAATTCTACTCATTTTAATTATTTGTTCATAAATATTCAATTTGACCCATTTAACTAAAATTCATTTTATTAACCCAAATTATTTCAAATTTCCACTTTAAATTGTTTCTTACCCAAATCAATATTATTATTCAATATATACAATTTCATAAAATATTATTTTGATATTTTAACTCATATTAATTTAATTATCCTAAAATATTTAAATTCAATAATTATTTTAAACCACAACTTTAAAATATTTAATTACCAAAATATTTAATTCTATAATCCTTTAATCAAACAATTATTTCCAAAACAATTAGATTTGATTAATGATTATTAATCATCAAATTTCATTATTTCCAAATAATTCCAAAATTATGCTTATTTAACCCTAAAAATACATTTTAATGGTCAAATCAGTATTATTAGCATTAATTATTTACTTCTCGATACCGGGTTGTTACATCTGCACATTTGAATTTATAACATAGTTATTTCGTCTTCATAATATTTAATTTATAATATTTCGCTGTGTATCTATGAAATCATATGCATATTTCAAAAATCAATCTCAATGTTATTTCAAAGTTCAAAAATCATATTTCAAACTACATTTCAAAACTTTAATATCTCAAACTATATTTCTTTATATTCTTTATAAAGATCATACTTCAAAAAAGGTGTTTTTTTATTCTTATAAAAATCAAACTATATTTCTTTATTTTTTTCATCTGCAAATTCCAAAAATTATATCTCAAAGTTATGTCAAATTTAAAAATCATTTTTCAAATTATATTTCGAATTTTGATATCTCAAACTATATTTCTTTATAAACCTTGTAAAAGTCATATTTTAAATAGAAATTTTTTTATATCTTATAAAAATCAAACTATATTATTTTCGTATACATATTTCAAAAATCATATCTCAAAGTTATTTCAAGATTCAAAATCATATTCCAAACTGTATTTTAAACTAAATATCATATGCATATTTCAAATTTTTTATTTCAAAGTTATTTCGAAGTTCAAAAATTATATTTCAAACTACATTTCAAACATCTCAAGCTATATTTCTTTATCTTCTTTACAAAATCGTATTTCAAAAAAGAGATTTCTTTATATGTGATAAAATCAAATTATACCTCAAAGTTCAAGCTCAAATGGAATAAACTTTTCCACAAATTCAAAAACGATTTAATAAAGCATTGCAATTAATTTATAAACTATTTTACCGTCATTAATAAGCAAATAAAATAGAAATAAAATCTGAATTCTCAAAAGGCATACTATAATCAAACTAAACACTTAATTTATAAACTGTTTAGAGTTTTGCGTCATCTAAAATGTGTTTTTTACATTGTATACTTTGCTTTTGTGAGATATTTCTTATCTTAAGGACTTATAACAACTATGCGATGTTAAAATCAATGTATGCAGCGCCATTGATGAAATTTGGTATATCATGCAACTTTAGAACTTAAATGAAACACATCCCAAATAAATCAAAGTATACCAGTACAACTTTTACATGGGATTTAGGATATATGTGACTACTTAGTAGGATTTAATAAGCAATTAGGATATAGAAGGTATATAAATGACCATAAGATATCAAAATAAGCATAACATGTTCAGTCATCAACTCTAAGCATTGCTAACATATGCTAATTTACTTGCTTGTTTTTAGCCTCTACTGAAGAATTATAGCCTTAATCTCAAAGAAGTGGTTTTAACATCAACTGACCATAGTACCTACATAGAAAGTATTAAATCCTAACACACATCATGAACTCATGTATTAAAATACATGCTATCAACACAGTTATGTTTGCAGTAACATAATATATCCATAACTTATGTATTAATAAACTTATTTTGAATAAACTATTGCATTGACAAGACAAAACAATGGAAGTTTTAGTCACATTGATCTTGAAAAACATGGGATTTAAGATTATATCAAGATGTTAAAATAGGTCAAAAACATATTTGGGAAAAAAGCAAACCTTTGCAAAAGTGCTTATAGGGTAATCAATATTTGACAAGGGCTCCAAAATCTCACCCTGCATGCAAGACAAAAGCATTTAGTCAGCTAGAGAATAAAAATTAGTCATTTCGGGAAGTAACAAGATGTACTACATATAATATACAATCTACGTAGAATTTCTACTCTGTGGCATTCAACCTATATTGAGTTGAATTTAGCCCTATGTTTAGTTCTGTAAAACAGTTAAGTCACAGTTCTGCAAAATTAGGCCATAATTTTTCACGAAAACATCTTTAAAAGAACATAACCTATACTTACAAACTAGGCAAAAGCCTTACACTTAAAAGTATAATTGTTCATATTGTTACTCCATCATATATATTCTTAGATTTAATTGTTATACTACACACAGTACAGGCAGACAATGATCTTCTTAATAGTAAGCCAAGTTTAAAATAAGGATAAAGAAAAAATCATGGAAATTTGATGTAAATGCATGATAACTAAATAAACCTATACACTCTAGATTTAAGAACAATCGTTTAATCTAGAAAATAGGTAAAGACAATAAATAAGCATTAACTAATCTGGATTCTTCTAAACCTAGTTCATATAAATAAAGCAAACCAAATCATCAAATCATTGGCATTTGGGACAAATTAAACCTAAATAATCCCACAAAGAACCAAACATCACACTTAAGACTACAAACTAAACTTGAAAAAAGGAACTTAAAATAGTTAATAAGCTCCTTGCTTCTCAAACATATTGCAAACTGAGTTTGCAGCTATAGCAAACTCAATCCATTCTAGTTTATATCTACATGAGTTTGCTGCAACGGTAGCAACTTAAGTCAACTAAGTTTGCTGCTACTACAACATACTCAAGTGGGAAACCGAATTTGGTGTAATAGCATACTCAAGTTTCCACCTAGGCTTGTTGCAGTAGTAAACTCTATTTGCAATTGAGTCTGCTACTATAGCGAACTTAGGTCAGTTGAGTTTGCTGATCCAATAGTAAATCCAAGTAGCAAATCGAATTTCCTTCTGTAGCATCAAACACAAGTAAAACGTTTCCTATTTCAAAGGGGTAGATATTTAGGGTCATCATAGCATTTACAGTAAAAAAAATAAAGATGAGAAAGTCTACTAATTAATAAAGAATTGACCAGTAATTTGAATACTACAATAAGCCCAAACAGTAAGAAAATAAGTCGTGATTTGTTTAACTTGCAAGAAATTATCAAAATATACGATGATCATTGTTTATACCGGAATGTGGCACAATCACCCTAGGAATTAAACTAGATAATTAAATGAAGAAAATCAAAGGAAAATGAGAAAAAACAGTACACATAGACTTTATAGTGGTTCGGCTAACTAATGCCTACATCCACTCAACATTGTTGATGATTATATTGTTGTTTACAATCACTGTTCCTATGGATTAGTAATGATCCTTAAGAATACAAGAACTTACAGAGAAATTCGTAAACAACCGAAAGGGATCCTTTGAAATAACTCCCTCTACCTCTATTTATAACCGAAGGTTTTTGAAAATCCCTTCACCACGTTCTAAGCCATGTTCCCCATGTTTAGGAAGAAATGTGCTTGCATGATCGTGGCAACGTTACCAGTTATCACGGATCAATACCAATCCACAGTCATGATCGGTACTGATCTATGAGATTTCCTTATGGATGTTTCTGTTGGCCTTGGGTAGATGCGACTTGTCAGTAACTTCGTATTTCCCATGTTAATTGCCTTACTAGAAGCTTATTCCTGGTCAACAAGTTGGATTGGCGGTAGAATGGGATTTCTGATTTTATATGCTTGAGACGCTCGATGGTAAATTACATGCGAATAATATTATAAAACTTGAAAGGGTTGTTATCACCAATGCTTAAAAGTAGAAGTGATTCGAGGTGGAATGGATGGATTTGCATGGATCGGTACCGACCTATAAAAGATGGATCGGTATCGAACATCACTTAGATAGATAAGTATTGTTAAAGTTTAAAATGGCTATACATTCATCTTGTGGACTTGGTTGTACTTGTTTTCTAGGCTTGTAAGCTATTTTTCAGGGCCCTCTGCCTTGATAATTTTCAAGTTCGATTTATCAGGTTCATCCAAATATGGCCTAACTCAAAAGGCTGGATAACATTTGCTTCTCAAAGTACATCTTATTTTCAACATGATGTTCTTTTGAATCGAGATAAATCGTGATTGTCACATCGAATTCCACTCCATACTTTGAATAATTGCCATTTTTTCTTCAGACTATTTAGATGGAGTATAGCATTTGTGGTTGTTCGTTGCAACTCCTTGCTTGGTTCATGTTTGTTGGCACCAAGCATTATAAAAAATAGAGTTCATTCTTGTAATCTATCACTCTAAATTCAATTTCTTTTAATAGATTCTTTTCGTATATTTCACAGATTTGAGTTTGCCACCTTACGATTCTGGTTGTTAAGTGTTGAGTATACATGTACACATGTACTTAGATTATTATCTAAGCTCCAATTTCATGCACATGCACATGCACATCCCTACGAGGGCCTGTGTACATATACACATGCACATGTTATACGTATGCATTTTTTATGGTTCGGTACCATACCGATCCATGGTCATGGATCGGTACCGATCCAACACTAGAAATCAGTCGATCCTTGCCTTATTTATTTTCACTTTATTTACTTTCGAACATTCAAGCTCCAGCCGAAATTAAAATTTCTTTTATGCCCAACCAAAGTTCGCGCTGCCGTTGCCTGTCCTCGACGATCGCAGCCTCTAGCCGCTTCAACCTCTGACCTACGATCGCCATTTTCCCCAACGTAACCGACCCATCACTTCAAACCCTTCAACACCTTTGAGGTCCACCATCGTAGGTAGGTGACGACGTCAAAAATTGGTAGGCCATGGATCTACACCGTCGATCATAGATGGGATGGAGATGGAGGGAGAAGCTAGTGAATTTCTATGGGCTAGGTTGGATCAGTGTCGATCCATCCCTTATAGAATTTGCCACTTAACCATGGGTGATTTTGTGGATGCATTCAAAGTTTCCCAAGCAACTCTTTCTCAATTTCCATCTTTGAGTCAGTAATGTTTGGACGATGACACGAAGTTCTTTGGGACGGTTAACGATGACGGTCGCTTCGGATAATGACCTGACTTTCAAATGAACTGTTGCACAACATCGACCATTGAAACTACAGGGAACTAGACAACACTGTAATTTTCATCACACCTCACTAGTTTTTCTCTTTGTGATAGGGACTTAGCTTTTTAATTTTTCTAATATCACTTGTACTTTGAGCTTTGGTAGTTATGGATCTTAGAAGCTCAGAGCATCTTTCCGCGCTTGCTGCAGCCTCATCAACTTCCAAATATGTTAGGTCAGACACTAACTCAAGTTCAAATATAGTCCTTTCCGCAAGACATACTCTAATAGCACCGGCATCCCAGCCTGTATATCAATAAGCCGAACAAACCCTCCCAAGGTTTCTCCAGGACCGATAGAAGGTCCTGAGGTAGAGGTTGCTTCAAATAGTCTTGTAGGTGCAGTTATACTGGATGAACCAGTGGATTCCACTACATCTAAGATCGAGGATAGGACTCTTAGAAAAATCTATTAAAGGCGTGGTATTCCGATCGGAGATGTTTTAGTTCCTATATGCCATCAGCGGGAACATAACCCATAGTAGGATACACAGTATGCAACTGATATATGTTCCAGGATGGGTGTGTCCCATCATTTGATCAGTTCATCCATCGAGTCCTGAACTTCGTGAGCCTAGCACAAGCTCAACTGCATCCTATCAGTTATGCCTTTCTTCATGGTGCTTATATTATTTTTGCTTGACATTTGAATCGCGTCCCGAACGATGAAGAAATTCGGTATATATACAGCTTCAAACGCGAGAAAAGGAATCCTTCTCTAACCTTTTTGAAACCTGCCAAAGGCTGTAGGATTGTCATGGGCCCTTGGAATGAGATAAATTATTTCAAGGATGAGTTTTTCTTCGTTCGCTGCCCGCTTGGATTTTCACAGAGGTGGATATACGGATGTATGTCTCGATTCATTCACTTTTGTATGAGCTCATTCTATAATTCTGTTTGCTCAAATCATATTCCTTTGCTCTTTAAAATGTACCGAGGAGGTCTAGTAGCGCGACTTTTGCAGACAACGTTAGGACTTTCCTTCAAGTCCCGACCGAAGAGAGAGGTAAGATTACTTCTCACCGATGAAAAACTTTTGGCTCATAACTTGCTAGAAGTGGGCCATCGGTTGGTTTCTGACAACTACTGATAGTAATGATGATGACTCCTTATATGGGAATAACGACGCGGACTCAATGGTGCCCTTAGTCTAAAGTCCTATGGCTAGAGCTGAAGAAGTGCACGATGACGTTTTGCCACAGTGATGTTGACATAGGTCAAGAGTCCTTTAATAATGGGGTGGTGATGTCCAGGGTTTCCTTTTGAAGTAGCGCTCTAAGATAAGGATCCTTCCTATGCGGTATATGATGCAACTTCCACCAGTCACGGTGGCAGAAGAGACACCTGTCTAGCCTTGGAGATCCTTATGCAAATTTTGGGCTAATTGCAAATGAGATTGGCTCCTATGGTACTGGAAATATGAGCATTGGGGATGTTGTATCCGTTATCCGCTTTCAAGATGAAGTTTCATCTGCTCGAGCGTGAGAGATTACTCTTGTCAGCAAAGTCTAAGCTCATGGTCTATCGGGGGGACACTAGGACACTCATACACACACATTACTGTAAATTGATTAACTGGTGTTGTGTTTTTCATCCAATCAAGGCTAATATGCCTTTTTCACTTGTAGGTTCAATAGAGCACTATAGCATGTTCGATCCCCTTGTGGACTAGATGGTTCATAATAAGAAATGCAATTCGCGAACATGCTCCTATAACAGCTGCCATAATTTTGCTTACAATCTAAACTCGAGCCAATATAGAGGTGACCGGGATGGGAGCTATCAATCACATGATTTGTCATCGAGGAGTTTGGACAGGTATTCAAACCAACCCAATGACGTCCCTCATAGTGATATCTCTTGCACCCCTTTGTCAGCTTCCCCATCCTCCAAGCATGTAGTACTACCTTGCACTCACTGGAACTTTGAGAAATCATCAAAACCATTTTCCTCTGAAACCACTCGTTATAAGCCTGAGAAAAGACCTATTGAGCCTCACGCCATTACAACGGAGCAACATGTCGCATCCAACCCCCAAATGGCTGAACTAAAGCACCGCTTTTTGAAAATTTATTTTAACGGCATCAAGTTCATTCCCAATATAAAGGACATCCTACCAGAGGTCAAAGGCCACACTATGGCTTATGTTGGTGATGCTTACGATCAGTATTTCATATAGAAGATATTGGCTAAGTAGATTTCTAAATACGCCCAGAGCATGAAAGTCAAAGCTCAAGGGTTGCAGCTTGAGGCTAGTCAACGCAAAGAGACTATCGCTTCCCTTGACATAGAGTTGCCAAGTTGAGGAATGCACGAGCAAAGGTTAAGCGAAAATTCAAGGACTTGACTGAAACGATCGAACAGGAGAGGAAAGACGATCTGAACCACATCAAATCTGCTTACCATAGAAATCATCTTCCGTCGAAAGAGAAGAAGCGCCTAGAAAAAGAAGTACTAGAGTGGAAAGTGCATCATGGGAGAATGAAAGAGAAACCGGAGAAAGAGAAGAAGGAGAAAGATGGTACTCTCATGCAAGCTTATAGCTACTGTGAGAAGTTGTTGGATGCTCATAAGAAGATGGACGGAGTGTTAGCACGTGCTAGAAATGTGGGTGAATTGGTCGCAGCTACAGAGAAGTGGATCAAGGACGGATTTGAGCCAATCATCATCAACTATAATGCCAATGTAGTTAAGTTTAAAGACGTGGGGTGGCTCAGAAAGGATTATCCTGGAGCTTTAGCTTTAGCTTGGGAGCAGATCGTGCATAAAGAATGGAAGTCCCTAGAAGGAGGGGAAATAAACATGAAGGAGCTGGAGCACGATCTTTTGAATGCAAACGAGATTGAAGTACTTAGAGTCGGTGAGCTCATCTTGCACCAGGAGCTGGTTATCGAGGTCCAGAAAAACCAAGGTGAAGATTTCAGGACCACACCTCAAGATCCCACCACGAGTCTCACTTTCGATCTCCCAATTGTCTCCATCTTTCTTTCGGATCTCCCATACAATCCGGATGCACCTCAAATGCCAAAGACAACTATTCTATCCCCTATTCTAGAGGGAAATTCTGGTAGCACTCCAGCTCACATCGAGTCTCAGCCTGGTGGAGGTATCTCACCGACCTCAACGGTATTTGAGAAGGCTCACATGACATCAACCGATGTCGCTAATCTCTCCTTTTATGTTTCTCAAATTTTAGGTTAGCCTTTCGTTGCCTCTCTTCCTGAATTTGAGGTCCCTAGTTAGGGTAGCATATGTTGATGACTGAATCGATGGTCATGTCCAAATCTCAGACTATTACGAATAAACCAAGCAGTGCGTTTCCCAAACCTGGTGCACAAATGATTCATGATTTGGAAGAGGAGATGACTAGTGATCTCCTAGGAATTGAGGTTGAGGAGGACGTTCTTGTAACTAGAACTTCTGATCCTTCTTTGGGGGCCAGCGTGCAAGAGTTGCTACAGACTTAAGTTTTATTAGCTAAGGATATTAGGAAAGAGCCAGTTGAATTCATTCCTCCTCCTCTATCCATAGATCGATCAGACCATTTTTGCTCCTATAACTCTTCCTCTCCCTGAAGCACTCAAAGAATTCCCTCTAGGTCATCACACAGTACCCCTTCAAATGGCCAAGGAAGCAAGGGAAAAGGTAGGAAGAAGTCAGAGGATCCCAGTGCACACTCCTCCAAAGAAGGGAAAAGGAAGAAGAAATAGAAGCATCAAAAGTGATCATCCCTTTGCTTTTTGTTGTATAGCTACAGGGTTTGATTTTTCCTAGGCTTATTTTGTGCAGGTTCGGCCCCCGCGTTTTCTTTGAATATTGTGTGAATAAAGCTTATTTTTCTTTTTCAAATTCCGTGTTAACTTGTTTGAGTTACGAGAAATGCATTTGATATCTTTGTTTATACACTTGTGAGCCATTTTTCCATGATCATTTAGCCAAGTCATTGACCCATTTTGTTTGTTTCCGATTGGGTTCCGTTTGCCCGACGACCACAATCAAGATCACATTATTTTCATAAGTGCGAAGTAACAGCCAAGAGCACTTGTTTCTAAGTGCCTTTGCTCGACCGTGTCCAATTCTGAGATTTAACCGAGCTTTGACCACTTAGAATGGTAGCCCAAACATCCTTTTGCGGGATGTTTTAATCAGATCGTGCCTAACTTTGGGTATTGATTGTTGCTATTCACCTAAGACGGTGATTAGGGCATCCTTTTCTAGGATATTTATTTCTTTGATCCCGCCTAACTTCGGGAGTCGATTAAAGTTTGAATAAGATCTCGCTAGACTTCAAGCATTGACATTTCACCTTGTCGTTCTTTGGTAAAGATTTAGATGCTTTGCCAAACTCTAGGTATGAGCTACTGGGACAAACTATCTCATTCTGCCCTTATGCAATTATACTCCTCCCCCTAAGTCATGGGTTGATGGAGTTAATAGACATCAATCCTCGTATGCCAGGAGTAGTCTTACTTCGAAGGTTCAACCATGGGCCATAGAAGTTTGGTTGGCACCTATCTCTAGGTACATGCACACCTGCATTGTACATATGTAGATTCATTCATATTCATCATAATTCACAATTTATGGTTAAATAGGGATAAAGTAACAAATTCAGGAAAGCATTTCATCTCATATTCACAGGAAATGATAGATTCTCTCTTGTTACATCAAGCTTGAATGGATATTTACAAAGTCAGATCTCAAGTGACATCGCGTTGCAAGTGTTCACTATTCCATGCTTGAGGAAGTGAAACCCTATGTACAGTCGCCAGCTTGAACGTTCCATCTCCAAGTTTGTGCTCGATTGTGTACGGACCTTCCTAGATTGGGCCCATATTCATGGGGCCTGGGAAGATTCGTTTGAGAACAAGGTCGCCAATCTCAAAAGTCTGGCTCCCGACCTTCGTGTTGTAATATCGGACGACCCGTTTTTGGCATGTGGCTACTATTAGATCACACTACAACAAAAATACCCTATTACAACGACCTTTTTACAACGGGCATTGGTTGCCCGTTGTAATAGAAGGCTATTACAACGGTCCATTCAGGGCCGTTGTAAAATATGCCATATACAACCCCTTTTTACAACGGGTGTTGTTTGCCCGTTGTAATAAAAGGCTATTACAACGGTCCACTCAGGTCCGTTGTAGTAGACGCGAAATTTACAACGGTCAAAAATGCCCGTTGTAATAGCCTTAGCCTTTATTTTATCGGTCCGCTCAGCCCCCATCTGTTTGCTTTCCTCCCTTCGCTGTTAAAACTTTATTTATCGCTAACCCCAAATCCCAAATCCCAAATCCCAAATCGAACGTCCTATCTGGAATCCCTAGGTTCGTCAACCTTTCTCCATGGCAATCCAACCTTCCCATGGCTGCACCTATTCCTCCCCCTCTCCTACTCGATTCAACACGACACCCAAAACCGTCGATTCCTCTCTTCCTCTCTTCGCGCGCTCTATTCACCCACCACTATCATTCGAGGTCCGACTCATCCCTAAAAATCGCGACCTATGCCTTACAATGCAACACAGCAAATGTCGCGTTTTTCCATAGACAGCCGCGCACCCCATGTTTCACTCCACCGATGTTCCTCGATACAACAAGCACAGAAAAACCAACGGTGAGACTAAACTCCACTCCAATTAGCTCCAAATCAAAACCCTAGTCTAAACTCCTTTCGAGCAAAACTATCGTATGCCCAAGCATGAAGCCGCAGTTGATGTCCTTCGTGGTTTGATTTTGTTTGGATGCAGCAGTTTTGTTTCATGTAACTTGTTCGTTCAGGTAAGGCTATTATTTAGAGATATCGGTTGCTGTTTTGGAACATTTTGACTGTAATTGAACCCTTCTGATGGGTTTCTTGTTGGGATTTTGGCAGATCACTGAATCTTCGTTGGTGGATTTCTTTCGCAATTTCATTTTCTTATGTTCTAACTGTATTATTTTTCGTAGTTGCTGTTTCGTTAGCAAAAGTTGCAAGCGATGTCAAAGCAGGAGATATACGTGTTTTATTTGTCAAACCTTTAGTATACTGGACTCGATTTTTCATCATTGCAACTGCCTTCTCTCGCCCTCAAATAGATGCCATTGGGTATGTAGCTAAAACTTATCTTTACCAATACCATTTTTCCCCATTGCAGAGCTTTAAATAATTTAACAAAGTACAACTTTGTAATGTAGGTCAAGAATAAGAGACACAGCTGAAAAGCAGTACAACAGAGTTGCATCTGGTGACACAAAACCCAACTCATGGACTTTATTAGACTTCGGTAAGTCATTCGTGCTTACAGACTCTGAATTCTAAATCGGCATATAAATAGTTTTAAGTCAGATAATGTAAAGCTACTTTTGCAGGTGATGTAGTTGTACACATATTTCTTCCTCAGCAGAGAGAGTACTACAACTTGGAGGAATTTTATGGCAATGCTACACAAATTGAACTTCCATTTGATCAAACTCCCTTAAGAAATTGAGATACAGACACTTCCAGCAGAAAATCTGAATAGTTAGTTATGCAATAAAGCTTATGTTTTCATAAATGCAGGGAAGACATCTCCTTTAAAAACAAAGATCAACATGGAAATACAAGGAACAATTTGAGAATTCAACTATAAGAAGAAGATGAAGTGGAGTTGTGATGACCTGTTGCATTGTTGGTTTGTTAAACGTGCCATTCGATATCAACTTTGCCTTAGAACCCTTACGTTCAACCAACGATTCCAGTCCCGCAAAGGTGGAAGAAAAAAATCACGATACTCTAAATCGGCAGCGACAAATCAAACACGGGCCATGAAAACTCCAGACTCGGAGACTCCAATAGGCTGTAGCGGCGGCGCGACACCGACGACTCTAGAATGGCAAGCGCAGCAGCCGACTAGCAACTACATCCGATAGTGCTCCAAATCTGAATCCGACGGGTCACGTAGGGCAGCACCAGGTGGGGATGCAAGCAGTTGGCGTTGGTGCAACATAACAGTTGTCGATCATCACTTCATTTGTGGATAGTGGATTATGGAACACGAGGACCAAAAGGCAAAAGGTGTGATGCCCATTCCTATTAGCTTCTATAATTCTAGTTTTTAGCTTTCTAGTTAAAATTTAACATGTTATTAACTTAATATAATCTATTAATTTGCATTCTTTTATTTTGGTTCATAGTTGGAACAATTGAACTGAAAGTATGTTGAGAATTAAATGAAAGTTTTCAACCACGTTACATATGTGATAACTAAATTGTTGATAGTATAAGAGAGAAAGATCATGTTATATTGGTGTTTATTTTGAAAAGCACAATAAGTATGTGACTGGAAATTCACTACTCATCAGCCCATTCTAATTGATTCAGCTTATTACATATATTTGTATATCTGTATGTGGCATTTTTCCATCTTCCCTTTCTATTGTTGATTTGGCAGAAGCTGAATTTTATATGCCATCATAGTAAATCTTCGTTGGTGAATTTAACCTCAATTCACTCACAAATTTGATAGTCGTTTGATCATGTATTCATTGATGGTAAAGTAGCGGAGTAACTGATTGAACATTGTGATGGGGATTATTTTAAACTAACACTTTTGAGAAAAAAAATTCTTAACACTCAATGTTTAGCATAGCTGTGACAATGTGTGTACTTTAATTAGCATGGAATAAACACAGTGACTTTTGTCTTGTTTCTTCGATTCTCTCTGGTGTTATAGGTGATCAAACTACCATAACTTGGGGTCTCGTATCCTTGTTGTAAATTTAGCTAAAGAGTAATGAACCAGGCTATGAAAATTCTAAAAATCACGGACAACTGTAATTTACATAATCAATGTGAATATGAATAAACTTAGCATTTTATATGATTTGGAGAACCTATCATATACATATCGAAAAATATCAAAACGATCCACCACCAGTGTAAGTCACTCGGGGTGGCCCAGAAAATCTTAATAAGTTTGAAAAAGAGCTTAACTTTGGTAATTAGTTGGATCAACTTATTAATATCGATAGAACAAAAAACCTTCTACAATTAATATTCCAAAAATTATAGTGGATTGGTAGACTTGAGAGGGAGATTTTATTGCAACCAGGGATCTTTTAGCTTTTTCATCACAAAATATTGAACAAAGATCACTATGAAGGATAATCTGTGTAGCATAATTTGGTTTTCATATAGCAACAGAGATAATTAAGTGTTGCTTTTAAACAATATACTGCTTAATAATATCTTATTTGTGACGACGAAGTACTTCAGTAACTCACACATATGAATAAATCAATAAACAGTAAACAAAATAACCACGACTTGAGCACATGCCCTAATTTATAATTTTGTGACTAATTGTATTGGTGCAGTAAGTAGAGAAGATAATCATGTGTTATGGAACTTTCTGAACATTAGATTATATTCTGTCGTATTACAGTTTGTTGTCAAATATAATATAAAATATATCAAACTGTTAAATTTAGCTAGTCAAATATATATAAGAAAATACTATCTAAACTTAACACAGGAATATGCAAGTTAATAATCACTTTATCCATCTGGTAATATTTTGGTTGTAAATTTAAACTAGTCCATTTAACATGCTCTAAGTTCCTTACGGTTCTCAATACTATAAACCTAGTTGTACATAATTTCAACATGTTTTCACAATTTATCCATTTTTATGTTTTTGCTAGCGTTGAGGGACACAATGTCAACGTGTGCACCGGGTGTAGCGTGAGAAATTTACTTGCATGGCTTATATCTTACTACTTCCCAAGCACATTTAGTTCTGAACTCTTAAGTTATTATAGATTCTAGTAATATGCATACGTACATGTAGGGTAACTTGAATTCAACTCTCATGTGCTACACTTGGAATTAAAATTTTAGAAGGTTATAATATTATACATACGTACCTGTTGGGTGGCTTGAATTCAACTCTCATGTGTTCCACTTGGATTCAAAATAATATAAGGTTATACTATCTCTCTTTTTATTTGACAGAGGCATAACGTTTCATTTCAAATGCTAATATGGAATTTTGAGGTTAATAATTTGGTTAACCAAACCGCTTAATCCTGGATCAAATTTATTATAATTACAATGCAATTTTTTTCTTTTCTTTCTCATCTCTATATATCTTCCAGTGTTGATTTATTTTATGGATATATCATAAAAGCTGAAGTTGATGTCAGTGGAGAATTGTGGTTAATGACAGTGTCGAGTTTAGTGATGGCAAACTTGTTGTCTGGTGGTTGTATTGGATGACACTTTCCAAGTTCCAGTAAACATATTCGCTATGTTTCTTTTTGATTGCATTAACAATGTTCTTAATAAGACCATGTGAAGAAATTTACACTGTTCTGAAGTTTAAATTTTGTTCAATGTTTTTAGATTGGAGGAGAATCTGAGAACAACTTATGGAGTTCGATAAATTCAAGGCATTTCTATGGATGTAGCAATGCAAGCAATGATTTCATAAGTGAGTTTTAAGATTCTAGCTGTGAAAATTTATTTTGATTAATCACGTAGTTATAAGAATAATGATGCTTTTCGTGAAATAATTGTTTTATGAATTAGAAGCTGAAGAAATTACTCAGCCTGATCGGTAGTTGTATGCACTGTTCGTAGGAAGAGTTGTAGTATTAAAGGAGGAGGGACAAGCGCTGTGTATGATGGATGTGGGTGAGGGTTGTTTGCTAAGGGAGTGATTGTGATGATGGTTATAGAAGTAGTCAGTTGTAGTGATTGTTTGATGAAGTTGTTGTTTGGTTTGGTGAAAAGGAGGAGCGGTGATCAGGTAATTGGATGGTTTTGATGGTGACTGTGAATGTTATTGTGTTAGTTGGGGAAGTGAAGAGTTGTAGGCAGAGATGAAACTGCTGATGTTTGAAGGCACATGCACAGTGCCTATCTAAATAGCGAAGTGGTTTGGGTAGTGCAATGTTTAAAGTGTGTAGAAGGGAAATGCACAGTTGTACGAGGGAGAAGTTAGTTAACTATGGAGGAAGTGAATGACTGTGGTGGGTGGTTTGTAAATGTGAAATGGTGCAGAGAATTGGGTAGAGAATTGGGTAGTGAACTAAATAAATGAAAAACAGTGTATATTAGAACTATGTCAATGTAAACTTATCTAACTTTTTGGAATGTCTTGGAATTTTATGACTCTATCTTTTATTCTTTCCGAATGTGATTTTGGTTGTTTTATGATAATATTTATTACTCATTAAATTATTCATTATCGGTATGGATGTATGCTGTTGTAATTTTTCTTTAAATTTGTATTTATTTTGCAACGGTCAGAAACCGTTGCAATATCATGTATTACAACGGGCATTGCCCGTTGTAAAAAGGTGTATTACAATGGGCAGTGACCGTTGTAAAAAGGTGTATTACAACGGACATTGTCCGTTGTAAAATATGATCGACCTATTCCATATTACAACGGGCATTGCCCGTTGTAAAAAGGTGTATTACAACGGACATTGCCCGTTGTAAAAAGGTGTATTACAACGGGCATTTTTCGTTGTAAAATATGGTCGACCTATTACAACGAGGCCTAATACAACGGGCTCATGCCCGTTGCGAAATCCATATTACAACGGGCATTGCCCGTTGTAAAATGGCTGTTTTGTTGTAGTGTCAGCTTCATCACGCTTCTCATCGATAATGTTGAGAAACTCCAGCAGGAGTTCCTCAATCGTTCTGGGGTTGAAATGAGTCATTTGATGAGAAGGCACTTTGAGTTCAATTGGAATCATAACCTTCCATCTGTAGGCTGAGGCGAACGGAGAGTGGTCGGTCATGGACTTATGGGTTGTTTTGTAAGTTCAAAGTGCTAATGGTAATTCATCAACCCACTTACCCTTCTCCAATTGCTTCTTGAGAATGGAATTAATGATTTTTTTTCACCACTTCTACCTATTCGTTAGCTTGTGGTTTTGCTACCACTGCAAATCTCTTTTCAATGCGATGTCTGCAGCAGAAATATTCAAAGTCGACGATGTTGAATTGGGTTCCTTTACAAGAGATAATCGTTTGTAGCACCCCAAAGTGACAGATGATATTTCTAACTATGAAGTTGATCACTTCTTAGTTGTGACCATGGTTAGCAGTTCTGCTTTAGCCTACACCATAAAATAGTCAACAACAACAATGGCATACTTCGTGCCACATTTAGACATTGGCAGCACACCAATAACATCAATTCCCTAAAATAGAAGCAGCCAAGGATTGACCATTTGCATAATATCCATCAGTGGAGCTATAGTAATTTTGGCTAACCTCTATCATTTTCGCACCTTCTGGTGTAATCAATTGCATCTCGATTGACGGTTGGCCAGAAGTAGCCGTAATGAAGAATCTTCTTCGCTAAGTTTGCCCCTCAATATGGTCACTACAAGCTCCCTTGTTCACTTACCTGAGGAATCACTTGACTACTTCACTAGAAACACATCAAAGCAAAGGGACCGAGAATCCCTTTATATATATATATCCTTCTTGAATAATAAATCTTAAATCTTTGCAAAGGATCCGTCGTCGCTTGTTCTTTCTATCGAGAAGGATTCCCTTTTGCAAGTAATTCTTAATTAGATTCATCCATGACACCTTCTCAGACTTAACCTACTTGATCCAATCGACATCCATATGGTCGATACTCGAAGCTGATAATACTTCCAATGAGACTAAGCCCATGATTGTGCACCCCTTGAGCAAGCTAATTTGGCCAGCGAATCAGCCTTCGCATTCTCCTCTTTGAGAATATGTGTTATCGTATAGTACTCGATATCATCAGTCAAATCAAGGGCTCTGTTCAAATATGGAGCTAGCCTCCCCCTTGCCTGAAACTATTTTCTCACTGGCACACCACTGGTTGGGAGTTGCAAAAGATATGCGAAGTTTTGACTCCCAATTCTTTCATAAATTTTAGTCCCACGATTAATGCTTCATATTCTGCTTCATTATTCATTGCAGAAAAGTCAAGGCATAATAGATTGAACATTCTTTGAGGTTTACCAACATGATGCTTGCCCTAGAAGAAAGCTCGTTGGATGCACCATCGGTTTACATCTTCCCTCCAACATCCTACTCTCCATTACTCACCGGGGTCTCATCTCACTCATTGTGCTTAGCTATGAAGTCCGCTAATGCCAGGTCTTGGATCACCCTTTGGGGATGATACATTATGTCATATTGGATGGATTAAACGTTCCATTTCAACGGCCTTTCAGAAGTCTCAGGTCACCGCAAGACCTGTCTCAAAGAATGGTCGGTAAGAACCTTGATCGAATAAGCCTGGAAGTATGCGCAGAGTTTTTTTGAAGCAATCAGCAAGTAATATGCTAGCTTTTCCAGATTTGGGTAACTCCCCTCTGCCCCCGTCAACTGCTTGCTAATATAGTACACATGCCTCTAGATTTGGGACTCCTCACGCACAAGTGTGGCGGTCAAAGCGTGCACCGACACTGCCAAGTAAACAAAAATTCCTCATCTTCCAACGGCTTTGACATCCAATCCCCTAGTCTCCCAGCATAGATCCTACTCCGTTGTTTATCGGGTATTCTTAACGCTAACATCAACAATCTTGGAACTTCCTCTGGGCTGTTTCATAACAACATTACTTTATATAACTTCCATTGACTGCCCGGCACTGATTTTCCTGGTAATAGAAATTGCCCCTTCCAAGCGCAAGAACTGTTTTGCTTTTCCATAGAACAAATCCATCATCGATGGGGGTTTTATCATCAGCCATCTCCCAAAATCGATATCAAGATGAATTCCTCTTATCGGTGCAATAAAAACTATGTCTTCTTGTTTATTATTTACTTCCATCACAGCTATGTGGAATCTGCTCAAAATATCCTTCAACGACCCCCCGCTTCCTGAAAGAGGTTCAACAATGACATCATGTCCTACGGATGAGTGGTGTGTAAATGGAATTGCTCAATAAAATTTCATGCCAGCTAATTGAAAGATGATATGGATCTCGGCGAAAGACTGGTAAGCCACATCATTGCAAATCCTTCAAGGACAATTAGGAAACAATGACATCTGGCTGCATCGGTCACTCTAGACGATTCATATGCCTTTCATACTTCATCAAATGCCGATTCAGATCCATCCTTCTATTTTATGATGGCATCATTGGCATGATGAATCTCCAAGGTATTCTTCATGCAGTATCTACTTGGTGAATGGGTTTTGGTTACGAGAAGAGTCTCATTCATCGTTATTTCAATGTTGGTTTTCATTCACCAATTTTCTCACCATCTCAGCCAAGAACTCCGGTTTTGCACGGTCCACTGAAGGGCGGTAATCATGGTCTACCTTGAGTGTTTAGTCCAACAAACGCCCTTGGTTAGGCTCATGGTACCTAGATTCTCTTGACTCCCGGAGAACAGTTCATCCAACAGTTCTGTTAGTTTAGTTTCTACATGGCAAATCGACAACAACTGCCTGATTTCCAACATTTTAGCTATCAACAACATGACCAGCCATACCACCAGCATCATCTTCCAAAATGTCAACTTGCTCATTCACCAAGTCGAGAATACTAGGTTCGGTACCGACCCTTGCTTGTGGTTCAGTACCAGTCCCTGGTTTCTAGCCAAGGCCAATTTCCAATATCTTCTTAGAAGCTCGGTCTCCTTTCTAACCATTTTCTACTTTCCTTCTCTATGTCTTAGGCCCGATGATGAAGAACTGTCAGATTCAAAGAGCAGAAGGCTCAACTTCTTCCTGCTCCTTCTTCGACCATGGGTCAATTCATTCAACAAATTCAAGCTATGCATCTGTCGATTCACCTCATTTTGGCTCTCTTATAGTTTGTCATTCATTCGCTTCATCGTGTGGTCCATTTCAACCCTCGTTATCACCTCCGATGGGTTTTGGACTTCAATGACAGTTGGTTGTGTAACTTCTTCCACATGTTGAGAGCCAGCATTCTCAGCATCATTCGTGGGTCTGGAAGCAATAGATCGGTCTCTTTATAGGGCCTTCATTTAAAATAGCTTTATATATATTTCATGGAAATCTAAGTACTTCCAAATGTAAAAAACAAAGAAAATAGATCAATCTCTCAGGTTAAAGAAATCCAACAGTAAATGATTGATCCAGATATCCTGAGAATAACTTTCTCAGTGAAAGCATCAAAATGTTTATACCAAAAAGTAGCACAAACACCCAAGGAATTAAAGTAGAGAACTAACTGAAGAAAAGAAAAACGAGGAAAAATAGTACATATAGACTTTATAGTGGTTCGACCAACTGATGCCTATGTCCACTAAACTTTGTTGATGATTATATTGCTATGTACAACCATTGTTCTACTGAATCGGTAATGATCTTCGGGAATATAAGAACTTATAGAGAAATTCTTAAACAATTGAAAAAGATCCTTTAAACCACCAACATTTATAGTTGAAGGTCGCCAGAAAAGGATAACTTTCATGTCCGACTTATCAGGTTTATCCAAATATGGCCTGGCTCAAAAGGCTGGATAACATTCATTGACTTGATTAATTTGATCAACTTTAATTCTTCAAGCAATCTAATTCTCCCTGATTGCTTATTTATCTTTAGATCTTGTAACCAAAATAGAATTATCATCTCAAACGATTCTTTTTTACAAATAATTAGACCTACACTTATTCAAAAAACAAAATAATGAATTAGAATTTTTTATTAGGCTAATCTATTTACACCCATCTTTCCTCCTTTCACACTCCGTTACTTTATCAATTTTTAATATTCCAAAATTGTCCTTATCTTCAAACCACAACAGATCATGTTTAGGAGAAACAGTTATGAAAACAAGCTCCAGTAGAGCGAGGATCATGCTTGTGTACAAACCTCGCTTCGACTAAACTAGATTTGTATATTAACCTAGTCAGGGTCGAGCGAGGTTCGTATGATAATCTAGTCTGGGCTATGCGAAATTCATGAACTAAACATCAGTACGAATTAGGGTGAAAAGAAAAAAGCGGTGTGTGATAAATTTTTGAAATTGAATGTGGTGTGAAAGAAGGAAAGTGTGGTAGGAATAAAATCCGCCTTTTATTATTTAGAGAATAAAAACTTTGATTAGTCGATAATAAAATGAAATCCATAGAAACATAAATAAATATGCTTCTGAGATCGAAGGGTTTTATGCTTTGTTTAGTCTTAATTACTTGACAAATTAAATTGCTACTCTTGTTGGGGTTAATTTCAACAGCATACATAGCCATTTCCGGTTATTGCAGGTATGTGGAAGCCAGTAAGATTTTCTACCAGGGTCAGGATAAGAGTATACTTATATGACTTAATATTGAGTGAAACATCAACTTTTAGATGTTAATATTCCATGGTTTCCTTATATCCATTCACCCACAAGTAGTATTTCGATAACCTAAACTCGGTACCCTTTTTTGTATAGCTATTTAAATGTAAGTTCAAGTGTTAAGTTATACTCCTACAGTAGTGCATAATTACAATGAAAATTGCTCTTATAGAGATATTTTGTAAACATGGAGATCGAAAATGAAGAGGATGTATAAGAAAGTGTTGACTAGTTTCCTAGCCATCCTCAGAGTGAGACTAATGCGTTATAAAGAGAAAATGTTGCTGGCTAATCAGTAGGCTCAAAATGGAATGAGGAGTTAAATACATAATTGAAAGGTAAATAACATAAGATATAGAGTGGTTCGGCAAAGCTACGTCTGTCCATTGTGAAGTTATTTTACTGTATATTTTTTCTTATAGCCATGTGGTATTATAAGAGAATAATAAGAAATAAAGCACTTAAGACTAAGAGTGTAGTTAATCTCAAGGGCTTAGGGTTTGTATTTACTGTGAAGTTTCTGAGCTGAGAGTTCAACTAGAATCTAGCACGTTTAAAGTACCACTACACAAGGTACTTATAGTAGCTAGAATGGATATTGTATAACTGAGATTGTGCTATAATAAAAGGCGAGAATCGGGCTCGATCGTTGATCTGACCATAGAGTTTGATAGTCGACAGTTATAAAGCAAGTTAGAAAATGGGAATTTAAAGAGAAAGCACTCATCACCTCTTTATATAAGGGATCGTCTTACATTAAATGTGCATTTAATGCCGATGGTAAGCCCAGTCAGAGCAACGACTCCATTAGTGGTTCTTTGATTGGATGGATTGACAGCTTTGTCTTTCACTTGAGTACCCACATGGCATAGTTGACCGACTGAATGTCGGCAATATGGAAGAGGTTTGGAATTTAGTTAAGCAACATGTGAGGAAGGCGAGCAATGGACCAAGCATGGGGCATCTAGGAGGGAGGACGGGTG
This sequence comes from Allium cepa, assembly GCA_030765085.1. Classification (NCBI taxonomy): domain Eukaryota; kingdom Viridiplantae; phylum Streptophyta; class Magnoliopsida; order Asparagales; family Amaryllidaceae; genus Allium; species Allium cepa. Next base: position 574,528,381 of record CM060931.1, read on the forward strand.
CCAGTTGGATCTAGTTGTATGGAAGCCATGTCTGAGGGTAGGCTATTCTTTCTTGACCTGCTGCTTGTCGAGACGGGCTTAGGTAAAGTCGGACATCAGTTGATGTGGATTCGGATGAACCATGGTAGCCTTTAAAAGTTGTTGGAAGTCCAATATAGAGTAGCTAGACAGGATTGATCATGGTCCAATTCTAGTCTTTTTCTTGTGAAGGTTGCTTGAAGAGGCCAAGCTTTAAAGTGGCGCCTTGCTGGGTTGAAAGGCTAGTTGCTTTGGAAAAAATTATGAGCAAAATTCTGCCCTCTTAGTCTGTATCGCTTAAGAGTGCATGCCATAATAAATATCATACAATTTTTTCTAATGATGGATCCACAATGCATTTAATGCGCCTTCTAAGCGGCTTCACATAATTACTTGTGATGATTTGATTTTCCAGACATGGCAGGGATGGTTACATCTCCCCTCGTGCTTGACTTGATTTAATACTGATCTATATTGTATAGCAACAATCCTCTCTGCCTTTTGAGTTCAATGCATGCGGTTGAAAGCGTAGGTATATAAATACCCCTTCTTGTTCTTCCTTGAACCCACAAAATTGCTTTTCATGAAAAAATTCTAGAGCTTATGAATCATTTGCAATTCTTCACTGATAAAAAACACTGCTTCATCATTTGTTTCCCTTCCAAATGCCTTTGCTCATATGTTTTTTTTATTAAATTTAGTTGGTATGTTGAGAGAGAAGAAAGCTCTTCGGTGTTTGAACTGCCACTTGTTAATTGTAGTTCAGACCATTGGCTGAAAACTTCTATTTGGAGTGGTTTATTCCTTACCACTTGGCTTGGACCCTTACCTATAGGCCCAAGTCCTGGCAATGGTCGAACGTTGGTGTCAGAATAATGATCAAAGTGAAGCTAGGTTGCTTCCTTGCTTTGAGGCTCTAATGCTCCTGGTTCCAAGATGGTTTGGATGCTTTTGGGCCTCTGCTTCTTCTGTCATGACCGAAATCTTGGTCTACTTCTTGATGAAGTTTTCCAAAAGCTTCTTACGAAACTTTAAAGGAGAGAGCATTGAATTTGGTAGCACAGTTGCCCTTCTTTAATAATTTTTGGATCGGTTGAAATATCTGAAGTGCTTTGAAAATAGGTGCTTGCTCAGTTTTCTTCAGCAAGTTATTGTTCATTTGAAGTGTTTCTCCATGGAACCAGGGGCTTTCTAGGCGGCGACAAGAGTGTGGGCTGGCGGTCTTAGAAGTGATGTTGGCATGCTTCTTCTTCTACTCCTCTTCTTCTTTTCAACTAATTAGTCATGAGAATATTACCGTATGCCCAAAGGGGATGCACATTATGCCTCATGCTTTTTTGAATTGAATGAAAAGGATCTGTCATGACTTTTATTTAAGATTTTTTTTGTTTTACTTGATAATTTATGCAACTTATTGAGTGGAACTTGAGTATCCAGCAGTCCCTGTATTTATGATGCAAGAAAAATTTCTTTTAAGACGACGCCCACTATGGATGTGACAATAAGACGGGTCAGATACAGCCGTTAGCTTAGCCTGGTGATGGCCGGATGTAGTGTTATGGTTTGCACTAGTATGGGTTGAAACACAAGTTAGCTTATGATCTCGCTTGGACTTCGTAGGGTTGATTGTTTAGTGGAAGACAAGTCCAGGTTCAAACCTGAGTGCATGAGCCATGGGTTCTCCTAGGTGACACGTTGTCATGTACGAGAAGATCGTTAATCTTAAATCTTAAGGAGGCGAAGTGATGCCCTGATGTAGAGTGTCAGTTTGCATTGACATGAGCTGAAACACAAGTTTGCACGAGCTACGGGGTTTAAGTGGTCAAACGTGAGTGGCAGACGATCCCAGGGTTAAACCCAAGTGCACGAGCTATAGGGTTCTCCTACGTGACACATTGTCGGGTATGAAGCGACCGTTAACCCCATTCAAATTAGAACATATTGGTTTCTCACTATAGTATAGGATGTGTGATGGCGACGCGGGCCATACGTAGTCCAACCTCAAAGATTTTTAGAAGGAAAACAAACATATATACATAAATTTCCATATCACAATTGAGAACTTAGCTATAATGAAGAGTTGGGGTAGTGGTAATGATAAATACAGCTCCCAAATAAGCCAACCAACAATCAGAGGGGGTTGGGGTGTTCTTAAAAAAACCAAGGCATTGTTGACCCGTATTGTTAAGAAACCCAATGCCAATTGTCAGATGCTCTTGTTGTAGGATGAGAAATCCTTTTTTTGCTTACTTAAGGGAAGTTCTATAACATTCCCTTGTCTTTTGCTGGTTGAAACAATGGCATGAAGCTCGAAAAGTCCCGGTGTCATATTAGTTGGTTATAAATAGATAGGCAGTCTACTACTACATAGTTTACTTAGATCTTTGTAGCGAGGGGCTCTTGGCCAAATGTTGTTACGAGCGAGGTTGTGCCTGCCAGAACAATGCCTATACCTCAAAGCCAAAATGGGAAAGGTGCATGGCGTGGGGCTAGGGAGGAAGCCTAAGGGCTTTAAACATATTCTTGAACATGAAATTGATCGAGATGCCCCCATCCACAAAGGCTCGATGCACGTTTTAGTTGGCCAAGATAAGAGTAATGACCATGGGGTCATGAAAGGGGTAGGAGACTGCTGCCTTGTATTTGATCATGAAGCTGATCTTATTCCAATCGGGGAGCCTTGGTTGCCCAGGACTGTAATGAGTAAACCTGCCCTGCAGTTCCTATCTCTCTCTGGCATCGGGACTGACCTTATGGCAAACAAATTCTAAAAGTATGCCTTCCTAGATGAGCCTTTAAATCTCATCCTTGAGTACACGGTAGTCTATTGTGGAGTGCTCGTTGACTCGATAGAACTCGTAGTTCTTGTTGTTAGGATGAGGTTCCTCTTGCTTCCCATCTCTTATGGTGGCGGGTCTTTAATGTCGCACTTGGTTCCTGGTTGCGAGATAAATGGTAGTGATGTCCTTGTTTGAGTGAGGGTAATTATGTACCTAGGCTTGTAGGGAGGGTCTTCTCTACACACATTCGGGTATCAGTTTGATGACTGCTATTGCGGTGATCGTTATTGCTATAAGGACTGCTCCGGGCGGGGTGCCTCGCTTAGTTGCTGCTATTTGAATGAACCGCATCTTCCATCCTCATCCGGTTGTTTGCCGGAAGATAAAAGTTGGTTAAGGATGAAGCTGACTATTTCTGGAGTTCTCTTCACATCCTAGATTTATACCGGATCCCTAAACATAAAGCCATGACCAAGCTGTTGACGTCCGTACTCCTAGTAAGGGTGGACTCTTTGTTGAAGTGGCTGAGATTAGACCGTGTGCTCTCAAGACCCTGCTTGATATTACCATTGGTTAACATTTCATGCGTGTAGGACATGAAGAAACGAATTTTGAGGTGCACGCATAGTTGGGCCCAAGAGTGGATGCTGCCTGATCATAGATAAGCCTGTCAACGAATACTTTCGAATAAGGATAGTGCCATATTTGTATCTATATCAAAACCATTTTTGGATATCGAATATCTGTATCCATTTATTTTCGGATCCAAATGGATATTGGACATATATTCACTCTGCCCATAACTAATAAATTTAAAAAGAAATAATGAAAAAAGTTAGATGAACATAAAATCACTTTAGTGCTAATGCTTATAGAAAATCAATAAATTAAAAATATGATGATAAAAAAATAGTTTTATGTAACAGATATTCATTTACACACACAACATATCAATTATTTTCTTGATCAAATAGTAAATATCTGTCGTTTGTTGTCCTAAAAGATAAATAATATCAACTAATAACTTGACAAATGTCGGATGGATAATTATCGGATGCGGATACCATCATATTCATATTTGTATCCATTCTTGGATTTCATATATTATTTTATTTTTTGGATAGGGATGCGGGCGGATTTTGGACTTTTTTGGTATCCATTGACATCCCTAATCTTAGGTGCAAGAACCAGCGAGAGGCCAGTCCTACAAGGGTGGAGAGGAAGAGTAGACACTTGGCAGGGACAGAGAGTTGTTTGACGTGGATGATGGAGTTGAATGTTGTAATGTGGTCGGGCAAGTATGTACTCTCATCATGCTTATCAGTTGGTGGCAAGGGAAACATCGATGCATGTAAGTATCCGGGATTTCATTGGAGACCGGTTCCCCATTCTTGTCATTTTAGAATGCCTTGCAATCAGTGCGCGGGCTTGTATTCTGTTGGGCTATTGGTAGAGAGCATGCATTTCTTCCCTGAGGCCGACATCTGCTTATTACGGGATGTTCTAGCCAACTATAAGTTAAAGTCTACGTCTTCGCTAGGGCAGCGTAGGAGATCAATGACAAAACGAAGAACGGCAAGGATCGGTCGGGGATCTCCTCTTATGCATCGAAGGGGATTTAGAATGCGCGACTCGCCCTCTATTTTGCATGCTTTCAGTTAGGGATGTCAATGGATACCTAAAAAATCTAAAATCCATTCGCATCCATATTCAAAAGGAAGATAATATCCGATATCTCGAAAAAGCAAATACGGCTTCAACCGCATCTGAAAATTATCCATCCTGTTTTTGTTAAAATTATAGGTTAGTTTATGTGTATTTTAGTATAATGAAAGGTGTGTATTTATTCTTTTATTAAGTTAATATTTTATATTTAATGCATATTAACTACTCAAAACTATTTATTATCATTATATTTGTTGATTTTGCATACTTTTATAATAAATGAGATTGAAAAAGAGTCACATGTGTTTCCTTAGGCCGCTCGCAAGAAAACTTTAAACCAAAATTTTCAATTTATGTTTCTTGATTTATTGACCATTGGTAGATAGGTTATTTAATATCTTCTCATATTTATGGATGTAGATATTCAATATCCAAAAATAATTTTGGATACGGATGCAGATACGACACTATCTGCATTCAAAAGTATCTATTGATAAGCCTACATTCAACCACATCCCTGTGAGATTAAGAATGCATCGAGGGGGCTATGTGAGCTTTGTTGATGGTAGGGGCAACCATTGAGACAGTCAAATGCAAAAGTTAGCGGTTGAGAAGGAGCTAACGGGTATTCTGTCGAGGTAAGCTAAAGGTTTGACCTAACTGGCGAAGCTACATCCGGGAGATATTAATTTGACTATGCACGTGCATGGCGTACCTTCTGGATTGACAGGGACGTTCATTGGTGGAGTTTTTGGCACCGTCCTCTCCTAGGCCTCGGTTGTGTTTAGAAGATCATAGCTACTAGGAAGCATTTATCCACAAGCAGGTAGATCGACCATATTGATTGTTGGAGGAGCTGGTGGGACGATGGTTTAGGTGTCCAACTGTGTCCTCAAGCATTAACTTCGTGGGCCCACTGACCCTCATTTGACAGTTGTGGCATCATAACACATCATCTTTCTTCATCCGAGCCTAGGTTGGGTTGGACAACACTAGTGAGAGTGTTTCCGTTGGTTTTGTGTCCATTGAAGTTGTTACTTTGAATGGAAAAAGATTGTCCATAGCAACAAATCTGATCAGACCTATTCAGAGTAGAGAAATGTGGAAAAAGGGAGAGCTTTTTAGAGGGAGACCCTCCTACTAGTGCTAAAATTTTGACTAGTTTCCTAGCCAACATCGAAATGAGACTATTTCATTATGAAGAGCAAATGTTACTTGCTAATCATTAGGCTTAAAATGGAAAATAAGGAGGTAAATACGCAACTAAAAGGTAAATTACACAAGATATAGAGTGGTTCGACAAAATTGCCTATGCCCATTATGTAGTTCTCTTGCTATATATTTCTCTTACAACTATGAGAAATTACAAGAGAATAATAGAAAACAAAGCACCTAAGACAACTGAGTAGTTAATCTCAAAGGCTTAGGGTTTGTATTTGTTGTGAGAGGACTTTTGAGTGGAGAGTTCAACTAGAATACAACCAGTTCTAGCAAATCCAACCAGTTCAACTAGAATCCAAAATGTTTTAAGGAGCACAACATGAGGTATTTATAATGGCTAGAATGGATAATGTATGAATGAGATTGCGCTATAAAAAAAGGCAAGAATTGGACTCGATCATTAATCTAACTGTAGAGGTGGATGGTCGACAACTGTAAAGCAGGTTAGAAGATGGGTGGTGGATGAGAAAACACTCATCACCTCTTTGTACAAGGCATGGGCTTACGTGAAATGTGCGTTTAATGCTAATGGTAAGCCCCTATCAGATCAGCCGCCCATTGGTGGTGCTATGTTTGGATGGATTGGCAGCTTTGTCTTTCACTTGAGTACCCGCATGGCCTTGTTAGTCGACTAGATGTTGGCAACACGGAAGAGGTTTAGAATTTAGCTAAGGACCATATAGAGAAAGCAAGCAATGACCGAAAGCAAGGCATCTGGGAGGGAGGCCAGGTGCTAGTAGGACCTATCTGCATGGAAGCCATGTCCAAGGGCAGGCTATTCTTTCCTAATGTGTTGCCTGCTGAGACAAGCTTTTATAGGGGTCGGGAATCAGCCGATGTGGAGCCAGGTGAACCGTGGTGGTCATCAGCTACTGTTGGAATTTCATTATAGAGGAGTTGGACGGGACTGATCCGGGCCTGATCCTGGTCTTGTTCATGTGAAGGTTTCTTGAAGAGTCCGGGCTTTACCATGGTGCCTTGCTGGGGAGAAGGGCTGGTTTGAGACCATGGACTTGGGTTAGCCATTGACTAGGCTAACCATGGATCAATTGGGATTGGAATGATTGGCCTAGATTACCCTTATTTAGGTTGCTAATTGCCTATGGAAAATATGAGCAACATAAAATAATAACTCTACCATATCGGTAGAGTTATATACACAAAACTCCTTTAACTACAACACAAGATATAACATCTGATCAATTATAATTGGATTGAGAACTTCATCTATAACATACACTGCTAATCTAGAATTAACTGGAATTATGAGAGTCCGAAGATACAAAGTCCTTTCCACAAAATCTAAGTATAGAGCTTGCCCACAACTCTTTTTTTATAAAAACATATATATAATGCATCACTTTCTTTTATTGTTGTGGGTGGAGCCTCCATGTGGCTAGCGGCCATTACCGACTACTTTATTTTCGACATTTCTCAAAAATATTATTCAAGCCATATATGTATTCCATCTATCTATTATTGGAGGGTATAACCTCTAAATTAAGTCATCAACACTGTTCATTTTTGGATAATTAGTTGCAGAGATGAATAGTGTTATGCACTTTGAAGCATATATGAAATATCTTCTCAATTAAGATAAGGTGAGTAGTTATATATGACTTTAATCGAAAGAGTTGTTTAGGTTAACTATCTTTGAGCAATATTATAAGAATATAATTTATAGCATGTCCTAACTGCCAAGGCATGTCAAAATATATTATAAGTGTGGGTGTGTACACATACAAAGATAAAGTTAGGCACACACATAGATGGAGACAAACACACACACACACACACACACACACACCAATTAATAGTTGGATGAATGTCATATATAAGTAAAAAACTAAAATTGATGCTTACAAGAGGCTAAATTCCTTTCTTTAAATATTAATATTGAAGTTATAATTAGTGCCTTTAATTATACTTGATGATTGTTAATCAAGGAGAATAACATATCCATAAAAGCTTCTTTTTTCAATCAAATCAGGAGTCATATTGCATTTATTCTTACGAATTTCATATTTGGGTTGACATAAATATAAGTGCATACTTTTATATTTTCCTTTTAAAAATCAAAAGGTAGATCCGTTTACTGATTTCTAGATGAAAGAATTTAACGTTGAATTGGAAAAATGATAAATAACACTAAATTAATTGATATGAACGAATTTAAACAAAATTTTAAGGTTTGAACATTTTTTGCCAAACCAAAACTTCAGAAGTTATATGTATTTGCAAAGTTCATGGTTCTGGGTAGGGACACTAAGAAAATTTTATGTACTAACATCATAAAACAATAATTTGTTACAAAACCAAAATTGAACCTTATGTTGCAAAGATAGATGATACGTGGAATCTAAAGTCGCGATGTTGTGCCTGGTCGATGTCTCTTGGAGGATGCTTCGCGATAAATCAAAGTCCTCTTTTCATGATGTTGAGCCGTCGATGCTATTTTGGTTGATGTCGATGTGGATAGAGCCATCGATGAGAGTGTAGCTGTACTACCTGGACAGATGTTGCTTGGAGGGAACCGCCCGAGGAACCTTAATGAAATTAAAGAATGTGGCCAAATTTAGTGATAGGAATGGTAACTAGGGAAGGTAATAGTTGGGTTGGGGTGATTTTTTATGCCATAGGCCCACCATGAGTTTTTTAAACCCTGCCCCAGACTCGCCTCATAGACCCATTGTAGGTCTAGATTTGCACTCCTAACCGGAACCTATACGAGTCAGGATAGACGCAACCCGCCCCAAGACCCAGTTATGCTTTATATATTCATTCAAAGTTATGTATTAATGTAAATATATTTATTTATTTTATTTGTAATAGGAATTGTCACTAAATGATATAATAAATATAGAAATCAATGCGTTTACAATGATAGGTAAGGTAATAAAAATGAGGTGTATAATAATGGTTCAAGAAGAACATGGATATATTATTATACTATTATTAGCGAGGCAACTTAATATCATAATAATCATATAAGTTATTGAATGGAACATTATAATATCCATGTTATGACCGCTTATGTATAAAAGAACTAACAAATCATTATTAAACTAATAAAGTGATTTTACGATTTCTCGGTAGTGCATGCCGAGTTAGGGTGGTCAGCCAAGCCCTAACACGACCCAACTCAATCTTAGACCCGGAGCTCTTAAAAACGAGTCATGGGTCTGCCGGCCTTAATGATCCAATGGGGCGGGTCTTAGCGGTTTAAAATAGGGATGGGTCTACCGAGTTTAGATCCTAGACCCACCCTATTACGGTCCTTAATGTAAGTATTGGAAAAGAAAAGATATATGAAAATTACAAAAAGCTCCAATAAATTATTTATGCACTTACCAACCATTAAATCATAACTTATGCATTATTAAGTTCAGATTTCTATTCTTTTTTGCTCATACTTTCAGGTATCCAAGCATTTTTTACCATTGGTAGTATGTAACATTTATATGTGTTAGAAATTGACAAATTAAATGTTGGAAAATCACTTTGGTGTAGTTACACCTCATGTTGATGTGAAGAAGGAGCGTATAAAGAGGACACCGTATGCATCCGCAATTGGTTCCATTATGTGTGCCATGCTATATACTAGCATAGATGTGGCTTATGCATTAGGATGTGTGGCAGATATCAGTCCAATCCCGAAGAAAAGCGTTGGGCAATCGTAAGATGTATTCTTAAGTATTTAAGAAATACCAAAGACATATTCCTTATATATGGCAGTGAAGATGTCTTCACGAAGGAATGTATATATTGTAGGTTTTAGAGTGAAATCGATGACAGTAAATTGATATTTGATTATGTATTTACGTTGAACGGTGGAGAGGTCAATTGGAAAAGTTTCAAATAAGTGACAGTGGCTGATTCGACAATGGAGGTCGAATACATCTTCCTCAATGAAGCAATAAAAGAAGTAGTCTAAGTGCATAATTTTATGGTTGAGCGAGGACTATTTTCAAATATTGAAAAACCCATAACATTGTTATGCAGCGATGCAGATCACGAAGGAGCCAAGATCTCACAAGAAATCAAGACACATTCTTTGAAAGTCCACCTGATTAAGTATTTCATCACTAATTAAGAAGTTGTGATTGAAAGTAGGCATTAAGGACTGATAGAGTTAGGGGTATGTCTAAGTGGCAATTATGTGATTGTTACATGTATATAAGTCTGAGGACAATCTTGTTTATAATAATGGTATTTGTTTTGTTTTATATACATTGTTACATTGAGATAGAAGTAGTTAATTTAAAGTATATAAATAAAACATCCTCAAATTGTATGTTATGTGTGAAGAAACCGGGCCCGTCAGAAACACGTGAAATAGCTGGATTTCCAAAAATAATAATCCTATTTTGGATCTATTATGCATGTAAGTCAAGAGTTTATTATTTCCAATCCAAATATAAATAAACTAATATTAATTTAAGTTTGTTTAATTGAAGTTTTGGTTAGATGTTTATATAAATTAGAAATATCAAATATAGTCTTGTGTGTATGTATGTGAAATAGTTGATTTTATAATTTAATTTAGAAAAAACCTTTTGTTTCTCTCTATTAAACTTATTCAACTAATTCAGGGAATGTTTTGTTTTGTTTAAAGAGAGGAACATTTCATTTATCTCTCTTCGATTAAATTGATTGATTTATTAAATGACTATATGACCAAATTTATACTTGGCATATATTATAAGTATATCCAAATATAGTCCATTAAAAATGTGTAAGTGAAATATAATATAAGGTGTACATAGTTAATGTGTACGTATATAGATGTTAGGATTTTCATTCATAACATATACATTGACCATTTATGTGCAATGGCCGTCATAAGACATTTTAGACTTATATGCATATATATATATATATATAAACTTATGTATTGAATGAAATAGATGATTTAAAATATTTTAAGAGATTTGACTGTATCTTGAATGATTTAGATGATTTAAAATATATTAAGAGATTTGACTATATCAACTAAAAGAATCAAATTTGAGTGGGTAATTATGCACTTAAGTGGTCATTAAAAGAAAGAGTAAAAGACATTTATGTGGCAATTAATGAGAAGAAAAGTTGGAAGACTTTTGGCCTTCACTTAATATTCTTTTATCTTAAATGCAAAACATTTTAAACTTATATGTATGAGTATGTTTACATACATACATACATACATGTATATATATCAAAATTAATTTATGTATTAAATGAAATAAAAAATTCAAGGTATTTGAGTAGATTTAACTGAGTCAATAAAGCAGATTCAAATTTAAAATCTAGAATATCTAGTTTTTCTAAGTAAAAATTTTAAGTAACAAATTGGAAACTATAAAATAATTGAAGATATTTTAAATATGCAAAATGAATATGTGTGTGTATGGTTTTGTAAAATAAAAAAGTTAGCCGAATTTTACCGTTGTTTTAAAATGCAAACGTTCGAAATACATATACCTATAAAGTTAACAACATTAATATATATATATATATATATATATATATGTGTGTGTGTGTGTGTGTGTGTGCGCGCTGAGTATAAAATGATTTTGGCCAAATGAATATGTAATTTTTCTGATTAATACAAATACCCAATAATAATATTTACAACATGTGACATCTCCCATTCTGAGCCCAAAACTAACAACTGTGGATGCTGTAGTCATCCATAGTTGTTAATTTTCGATGAAAAAATGCGAATATGTTAATCATATCAATAATCAGAAGCACATGAATATGAAAAATATTAGACAAAAATTTTCTAAACAAATTTTCACATTTCACTTCACGGATGATATTTCATTTTCATTACATAATCCCATTCACAAACCCACGTTTAAAGAAATAATAATTGTTAAAAAAAATACCCCAAGGGAGACATATAAAGATGTCTTATTGGTTGATCAGAGTCTAACACTTGGCAATTTTATATAACTCGCCATTACATCCGTACAAACAAAACCAAACAACAAAACAGATTAGATGGGTATTCCTAAATAGTTAGATTACCTTTCGCACGTCTCTAGAAGCTCATTCGTCTAACTGGAAACATGAAAACCTTTACTCTCGATCTACTCAAATCAGTACCTAAGAGTTCAAGGGGAAAAAAACTTCGAGTCAGACAGTAATCTAGTATGAATATAACCTACTATCTCAAACTAAATAGATATCTAGTGAAATCACGCCGCTGAGTGGAACGTGGTTTGCCTCACTGATATCTTAAGTAAAATATCTCAACCATATACCGTGCTCCAACATCCACAATGGTTATAACATAATAATATACTGATATGCAAACATGCAATATATACTGGATTACCCATCCCAAGTTATTAGACTACACATCTAAATGTTTCATTGACTATCCATCTTATACTTAAGTGGACTACCCATCTCACATATATTAATTCTTTGGATTAACCATCCTTACCATGTTGACTGCCCATCGCACATGGTTTCATTAACAAAATTATGTGGATTATCCATCTTACATGTAATTAGTACTTTGATTACCCATCCCTTACCATATAAACTACCTATCACAATTGGTTTAGCTATTTAAATTATGTGGATTATCCATCACACATATTCCATTCATTTAAAACAATATTGGCTATCCATCACTTATCTCATAGTTTTCCTAGGATAACTATGAAATCTTCATTAACCTCACAGGGACTATCCATTTCCGGCATGATGTGGACTATCCATCTCACATCCTATAATTTTCGTAGGATAACATGAACCCATCACTCAATAATTTAATTCGTGTTATCCATATGTTTAGCCTATGCCATTGGTATCCACAATTAGGTTATCATTCCTTAAAGTTATAACGTCTAAAAATGATAAGCAATGGTATCCCCATGATCAATGTCAAACTTTTCAACAATCTACATTGGTATCCCCAATGCTCTATACCCAATGCTCTATATCAAAGTTGCAAAGTTAATTACATTAGTAACCCCAATGATGGCGTCGAGTTTATCAAAACACATAGCATGTTGAAAATAAACTTCATTGGTACCCCCAATGATAGTGTCGAGATTTACCATTTAAAATATATTGGTATCTTCAATCATGACATCGAAAAATACAACTTAAGGCTTGCCACTACAAGAAAACCTTCTATAAACAGCAAAATTGAACAGTGTTTAAACGCTTACCGCGTCGTAGTTTTTTTATTCACTGATATAGATCAAGTAATGCTGTCATCTAACCTAATTACTTAGCAGGAAAAAAAATTACTTCTACACCCCATTTATTTCCTATCCCTCCAAATGCATATCAATCTAATTTTATTTTTCTATCCCCCAAAACACTATACCTGTTCTCAAACCTAAAATCCTTAATGATTTTCTCCTTCAAAAATCTGATTCGGTAACCCTAGTGCGTACTCATCCTTCAAAAACCCTAAATAACTTTGATTGATTGGAATTAGGGTTCATCAATTTTCTTGGATTTTATTTTCATGGAGGTTAAGAAAATTGAGTCTCACAAATTTCTTTCGCTGCACCGCTAGTATCAGTGAGTGCAACTAACCCTCTTCTAGAAAATTAAAGAAACCGTGATGTTTTTTTATTTGAATTGGCTTATCAACATTTTACGTTTTCATCAGTAACTTGATTTTTTAAAGAAACCCAATGCCTTCTTTTACTTTTAGTTGACTCGTAACTTGATTTAGTAAAGAAATCCAAGATCCCTTCTTTTCTTTTAATCTGATTTCTATCACTATTTGTTATATTTTCCTAAAAAGAATTGTGGTTAAGTTGTTTGTTCTTATTTTATCATAATAGATATCATCCAAGGAAATTTACTATCTATATTTATTCTTAGTTATGACCTTTTTCTATGGTGGGCATGTAATGTGAATGTAAGCATATTAGTTTATGTATATGCATCCGAAATTACTATGGTAGTTGTATATTACACTCTGAAAACCATAATACTTTAGTTGTAAAAAAGTAGCCCTATTTATTTGCGTGTTACTCATACATCCTAGGTAATAGCTAGATTTCCTCATGTAAGTTATTAACCCTTTCTCTTTAATTTGGCAAAAGAAAGCGATCTTTTAGCTTCTTTTGTTTCATACTAAGTAGTGTTTGGAGCTAGTTGTAAATTTAATGGAAAATATAAAGTTGGATAGTACTATTCACTTAATCCACTTAATCGCTTCTGTTAACCATTTGATTTTCTAGTTTGGTTATGAAATCAACTAAGCTAAAGAATTGGGAAACAATGAAGAAAAAAGGTATTTTCGTTCTATTTCTAATGTTTTGACCATTAACTGGGAAAATAAAAAGAATTATTTACAGTGAACTGCATTTTTTCTTAATTATACCTTTTTTGTTTCAGTTACTTTGTGGAAATGTTATTTATATATAACTTTAGGAAACATACTTGACATTTTCTTCGGAAAATCATGTATTAGCAATTCATAATAGATAGTAATGTTTAACAAAATTTATATAAGTAAGTTATGAAAAAGTAGTTTATATTTCTAATTTCTCTATGTTTACATAAAGTGTGCTTGATTTCAATGTTATGTAATTTGTGAATATGAGGTGGAGCCTTGGTGCAATGGTTAGGTCATCCACATGGTAATCTGGACGCCCAGGTTCGAGTCCAGAAATAAACTCTTCACTGCGAAGGAAAGGCTGCGTACATTATCGACCTCCGTAGAGCCCGCTATCATGCGGGAGCCTCGTGCACTGGGTTCCACCTTTTTTACTTAATTTGTGAATATAAAGTATTTGGATATATCTCTATAACTATGTATTAGATTTTTGGGTTATGCCTATTTTATGTACATTCATGAATAAGTTGTTAATGGAATGAACATATAGATATTAAATGACTTGAATTCGATATTGCCTTGCTTCTCATATTTTCATGTTGATCTATGAATGAATTACATGGTTGGTGATGAGCTAAATATCAAGTTCTCATATTCTTAGAAATCTATCAAAACTTACTTTTATTTGAAAATATGGATTATATATAAGTTTTGAATATTTTTGAAAAACATAATAAATTTGCATAATTTTCAGACTTTTTGAAATTATCAATTATTTCATTAACTTTATGACTTTTTTTTCCCAAATTTTGAAATAGCTTGAACATTTGTGAAATATCTCCATTTTATAATATTTTGACTTTTTCATTTTTTAATAATACAGAGAATTTGAACTTTTAAAATGTGAAACATATGCTAAAATTAATAGCCTTCTTGAAAAAATTAGTTAAATATATTATATATTGTTAAGAACTATATAAAAATTAGTTGAAAATGATTGAATTTGGATATCTTGGTTGGATGGAAGATCATCACATTTGCTGGTGATGCAACTACTTGATAATGAGCATCCACTTCTTGAATAGTATGGTAGATAACCATTATCCTCTCCAAATAACAATTCTTTGTTGCCGACTGGTGAGAGGACTAGTTAGTTTATACATGTTGAACTGAAATATAATAGCAAATTAATATATAATGTCATGTTTACTATTGTTAGACTTTTTGTTTTCTCCTTTATGGTTCAAAGACAGTGTAGTAAAAAAAGGGAATAAGTTTTGAGTTTTCAACAACTCAAACTGCACATTTTCCTCTATTTCGTTTGAAACATACTTAAGCATTTTAATTCCAAAACTTATACTATATAGTTGGTACCTGGAGTCCAAGTTAGCCACTTTCGAGTTTTCTCAATAGATAAAAGGCACTTTAAAATCATTCAACGCATATGGAATCTGTATACCACATTATCAATCAAATAAACTAAAATGAGGGTGGGACCAGTAACTTCACATAGGCATTTTTTCAATGAAATAAAAATAGGACCTCCAAAGATTGCAGATATTGTTTAATTTATTATACATTCTTTTTATTTTTCAAATTTCAATAGCATATTTTCACCATAGTCAACAATATATATTAATAAGTGAAGTGCATAGAATAATAGATAACTGAAGTGCATATTAACAATTGTTATAAAGTGGCAAAAAAAGAAACCATTGCTATTAAGTTGCTAGTCCAAATATTTTCACAATAAGGCATGATACCATTCCATAACCTATCAGTATTTGCATGATAAGTACATGAGAGTATCTAATAAATTATTGTGCTATTACTTTAAATACTAAACTAAAGGTAGCTTTGTAGATGTGGTCCATTTGTATGATTTAGTTTCATATTCAAAATGGGATGTTAATACTTTTGCCAAGCTATGATTTTAGTCAGGGGTGGTTCATCACCGGCTGTAGTGCACTCAAAACTAGAAGAGCGAGTAGTAATTGTGATGTCTGTTATGGATACTGGTATAATCTATGTGCAATAAGGGAGAGAAGGATCTAAAAGGATACTAACTACATTGTTCGCGTTGTCATGTGCAGATAAAGGGGTTAATTGTTTGTGAGTTACAAGTAGATGCAAAAGAGCTATTAATTAATAATGAATTAGTATGATACACACAAGGCAAGCAATCATCTTTGGATTGGGTGGAGCTGAGCAATTTTTTGATCATCGACGGCTCTATAAGATCGGTGCAAGACTTGGATTTGTAAAGGTAAGGCTCGTCGAAATCGGGCTGATGCAGACCCTTGTTCATTGCCGAATCATTTATGGGATGCTCATATATGAAGATCACATTGTCAGAGAGTATGTCATCCATCATTGTAGAATTCTCCTTTGTCCCTAGCCACAGAAGGTGGCAAAGGGTTGTGGCCTTTTACAACAGACGAGGCTACTTTCTTGGGTTGGTATCTCCTTCGCTTTGAACTCGATGACATAGATGGTGGGACTAACCACCATGTGGCTAAAGATCCAAAGCAGTTGGCATTGCTAGTGGTGATCTTGGTTTGGTGGTTAGTGATCGTATTGAAGCGGCTTGAAGTAGGATGATTTTTTGAATTTGGAAGTGAGTGGAGATAAGAGAACTGAGTATGCATGCATAAGGAAGGGAATTGTTGTCATAGGGCTCGTCAATGACCCAGTGGAGAGTAGAAAAATTATATTCAGGGAGTTGTTGGTTTGATGTTCTGGCATCAGAGCCAAATCTGAAGTGTGGTTGAACATTGAAAGACCTGAAAACAATAGATATGACTTCATTTAAGACATGGATAGTTTCAACACTTAGCTAGGCCTTGTATAATTAAAAATTTGATGAGTTGGTGGGAGGCGGGCCTGCATAATACATGTGGGTATGCACATTTTGTGGCAATCTTGGCCCCTGGCCGAGGCAAATTTAAGGATGAATTATTTTATAGAGGAGAAATACTAGGGATTGATGGTTCCCATGATGGAAAGCAAGGCCTCTCTGATGAATTGGCATATAATTTAGAACATATATTGGAAAGTTGTGTTATACTTGGAACATATGTGACTGCCATCATGACTATGGCCATAAGCTCGTCCATATGCATGTAATACAACAAGATAATTCTAAGGTTAGTTTATTTCACTTTTTATCATTAAACAATTTGTAAATGTGAATTTTACTATTTTCTTTTGGGAATGGCATGGATGTAGTTGTGAAATGGTATAACAAATGTTGATGTTAATGTGCATATGTTGTTGGTCATAATGCAGTTGTCATGTTGAGGTGCCTGCACTAATAGAGCTGTCTATCTTTATACCGTTTAATCGAAGAAAATGGCTCATACGAAACAAGCAAACCAGATATTCTCGAGTGATAATGGATGCAGTCACGCCTCATATTAGCCCAAGCCCATTTATCATTCAGCATATAATTGCTCTATGCCAAACTGTATATATATTGAGCCTTGTTTATCAAAAACAATACTGCAACTCTATTCTCTTCAATAAAATTCAAATATTTCATTTCTTAAATATGGTATCAGAGAAAATATTTGTTTAACAACAAGTGCTTTACCATTGTTAGATCAAAGATTATTTTTCTCATCAGAATATTTTCATCATATGAGATTTAAAAGCACAGTTTAACAACTGTATACAGTTTCATAAAAATCTCATCATCTGACATAGTGCCGTGCCAAGAAACAAGTAGATTAGAAAATTCTCGTCATTTTTACAAAATTTATGGCTGCAACAGTGTCATTAGAGATATCAAGATTCAATTTATCTTAACTGAAGTGTCGTGCCAAGAAACCTCTATCAGCAAATACTCATCATCCAGCAAGTTTCTGGCTGCACCTCCTTGCTTTTCGGTAATTTTTATCGTTTCTTGTTGTGATTTCTTCAAACTACAGCTAAAGAGAATAATTATATTGTTGGCTCACCCACTTCTATATGTAAATTGTAACGGCCCTGAATTTTGAACAATTTAAATTGAAAATATTTTTGAATGATGGTTTGAATTGAATTTCCAATGTAACTATGAATTTGGTGATTTAATGTTAAAATTTAATCTATCGAAAGTTGAATAAAATTTAAATTTGACTTTGGAGTTTGAAATTGAATATTAAATTTGTATATAAGATTCGAACCAATGATTTAGAAAAATAATTTGGATTTAAGAATTATTGTCTATGTAAATTAATAGATTGATGGTTAGCTTTAATAACATCTTCTCTTTAACTTAAATAAAATGGAATAAAATTTTATCAATACAAAATACAAGTATAAAATCTAATTGTAAAAACATGTTAATATAAATTAATATTTGATAGTTGAACTTCAAAACGTTTATATACCTATGAAGCTTACTAAAGAAGATAATGAAAAAAAAAATTATGAAGCATGGTACAAATTAATAAATGTAGCCACCCTAACCAAATCCTCTCAGCCGAGATTTGGTCTATAAATTTCGTTACTGTCAAACCCTAAGATTTTGAAATCGTGTAAAGTACGTCTCGTTTTATTTTTAAGTACTTCGTTCCCCTTCCTCCATCATTTCAAAGCAGAAAAAAATAAATCAAACGAAAGAAAAAAAATAGCGGCCTCTCTACTCAAAATCTTCGTTCGTTCTTTCGTTCAAAAGAAAATTTTGGGGCTTCGATCTTCGTTCCTCTATGAAGCTTAGGGCTTTTCAAATCAAGGGCGTGGGCTTCGATCGATGGTGTTGCTCTTTGTTTCTCTGATTTAGGGCTTGCTTCGTTGATCATTCGTACTCCTCGCTTCGTACTAAGGTGAGTTATTTGACTTACTCACATCTGGTTCTCTCTTAGTATGGTGCTTCTGCAATTCGAATTTTTTTCTTTGATGTTGT
Organism: Allium cepa; assembly: GCA_030765085.1. NCBI lineage: Eukaryota > Viridiplantae > Streptophyta > Magnoliopsida > Asparagales > Amaryllidaceae > Allium > Allium cepa. The sequence continues at coordinate 574,547,255 of CM060931.1, forward strand.
TTTATCTCTGCCTTTTTGTTTTGTTGATGTTGGAAATTGATGTTGATATGTGAACTCTTACTGCGATTTTGATGTTTGTCACTTTTGCTGTCGACATGAATTTGTTCGACTGTTCCTCGACTTCGGCATTGAATGACTTGATTAACTGGAAGCCATACTTTGTTATTAATTGCGAAACTGTAGTTTACTGCATCATGATACCCTGTATCTTTGAATCTGGATTTATGTATTAGGTCACTGTCTCTTGTGAATTTCTCTGTTTTTGACTTGAATTTACTTGAACTTGCATCATTGTAGTAGTTGTACTGCACTCTTCTTTGTATTTAGTTTGTGGTCTGCACTATGTCTGGTTGTAGCCTGGTTGCTTGGTACATTCCTGTAGTTCTATCTTGACTTGGGGCTGTTGTTCCTCTCTCTGCATTTTGTGTATTTGTATCATCTCCACTTGTTATTGATGCTGCCTGATTGTATGTTGTCAGTGATATCGAGTTGGTCTTGTTCTGTGATTACCACTATCATCCTTCGAATTGCATTTACCTATTCATTTGCTGTTGGTCTGACTTTGTTTTCATTGCGGTTAACATGTGCATTTGGTTCATTTGAGTTGTCTGCAGTCCATGTTGCATGCATGTTTTCTTCATGTAGCTGTTGGTCTGATTTCATGTTCTTGCATTGTTCATCTCAACTGGTTCTTGTATTCACTTTGTTCATTGATTGTTAACATTTGGTTGCTCTGTGCTTTGACATTGTATCCATCCCTGTAGTTGAGTCTGATTTTTCTGGTCTGCATACATAATCTTTGATGTTTTTTTGTAGTTTTCAATTTGTACTTCTTTGTGCTCTGGTCATTGCACTGATTCTTGGTGGCTTGAGCGTTTGGTCTGCACTTGTGTATATTTTTGAGTTGCACACTTTGATTTACTTGAACTTTTGGTTGGTCACTGTAGCATTCATTCATGCTTCATTGTGTAGTTGTGTTGCCATATTGAGTTGCACTATTTCACTTCACTGGAACTTTGTAGGCTGATTTTTGTTGAGTTTGATTATCCGTTGTAGCTTGTCTGCATTGTGGCATAGCTGCAAGTCTTGTCGCATATTTGTACATTTCCTGTGTACTTCATGATGGAACTTGATGGTTGGACCTATTGTGTTGTGTACTGCCTATTCAATTGCAGTTCCATTTCACCGTTGCGTGACACTATGCAGTCCTGAGAACTGTTATCTTTTGGGGTGTAATTTCGGATTCATTTTGTTGCAGCTGCGTTGAGTCACTGACTTGACCTCTGCAGCTTCGATTGCTATCAGTATTCACTGTTGTGATGATTTCACATGCTGTTGTGGCGAGGCCGTACACGCGTGCGTGTACTGCAGCCACGCAGTATTGATTTTAATTGATATTTCTTTTGCTTTTGATCCATTGATTCTGTGCGTATTTCATATGCCGTATTGGCGAGGCAGTGCCACGCGTGTGTGTACTGCAGCCAATCGGTTTTGATGTTTTCAAGTAACTTTTCAATTATTTAAATTGATTTGATTTAAATTGATGATTTTGTTGTTAATTGCTGTTTAGGCAGTTTGGCTATTTTTCTAAATTATCTCCATTAATAATCCCTTCATCTATCTTCGTTGATAATTTGAATCTACTGATTTGTTGTTTTTACACTGTTAAGTGTTATGTTTACCGTTATCCGATTTCTTTGTTAAAAGGGTCGGATAGGTGAATTTATCTGTGACTATCATCTAATTGCTATTTAATTATTATTGCTTCTATGCACTAATAACTGAGTTTTGAATTAGACTGACCCGTGTATTATTTTCTTTTGAATGTAATACTCGGGTCAGACCGAGTATTTTACAGCTTGAAGATCTTCAGGCATCGAAGTTAGAGAGAGAAGGGGGATTACCGCTTCACTTTAGCTTTTCAGGATTTTTGTATTTTAAAGAAATATTCCGCTGTATAAAAATTTAAATGCATTGTATAAACTCTGCTATTTGTATATAAAAGAAAAATTCATTTATGTGAAATGTTATTATTATTCTGTGATTCTGTGGCTGATTCTGTTTAAATTCTATAAACTAAATAACAATCCGTCATTTTGAACGTTTCTAGTTGGTTTAATTACCGACTGGAGGCGGTCAGAACGGGGGATCGTTACAAAGTGGTATCAGAGCTTTGGTTTACACAAAGCTTAGTTTATGGCGTTTAATATGAATAGTTGCTAGAATCACTTTAAAGAAAACGTTTTTCAAATCTAAAGAAGGAAATAAAAGGTATTTTGAAAATTCAAATCTTTTTCGGACAATCCCCCTCTCTTTTGTGGCTCTCTTAATTTAGGTTTGCAATAGTTTCTTTTCGGTAAGGTCTCCTTAGATTTGAGTTCCGATCATTCGAAAACCCATTATCGAATTACTGAGATTTATGAAAAATAAAAAAATAAAGTAAAATAATTCCAAGTAATTTTTCAAAATATTTTTGTAAATAATAGAATAAAATAATTTTTGTTTTTGTGTTTCAAGTAAGGTTTGATACGTAAGTGTATATATATATATACACATATATGTATATTTCAACTATTTGAAATAAAAAAAATCCGGAGTTGAATCTCAAGTTTGGTTGAATAATAATCCTATATATCAGAATAATGTAAATTTGTAAATTGTCCTTGGGAAATGATTGAAAATCCAACTTCTGCTAATAAGAATTTCAAATTTTGATAGGAAACTTCGAAAACATCTTGTTAATTATAATGGCGAAAACCGAAGCACAAAAAGCCGCACGCCGTGAACAAAGAGCAATTGCTCGTTGAGAAGCAGAAGTAGCACGTGCGGAAATTGAAAGGAAAATCAATGAAAGGCAAGGACCTGGTCCCTATGATGATGTTATCTGTTATCGATGCCATAAAAAGGGACATTATGCCGTTACGTGCAGAGAGAAGAAAAAGAAAAGAAATGTGAATGACCGATTCGCTCGTCCTGAGATTGTGTGTTTTAAGTGTCAAGGGAAAGGGCATTTTCTTAGTCATTGCCCTGAAGTGAAAAAGAAGAAGCGCACACTCGGTTTACCAGTCGACAGATCAACAATCTGCTATCATTGTCGCCAGACTGGGCATATAGCTAGAAACTGCACCGAAAGGCAGCACGGAAAGCAAGCTATAGCCCGATCAGCTAGAGCGAAAAGTGTAAAGACGATAGATAAGGATGGGAATATCTCATATTTTTGCGGAAACTGTAGGAATTGGGGACATGTTGACTTTGAATGTGTTAATCCTCCTTTAATACAACCTGAAGTAGTGCAAACCGAAGAGGGAAGTTTGGCAAAGATGCGTAATACCAGACCGGAAATCGATAGTCCTTAATAATTCTGAATCTTAAACCAATCAGTATATTTGAAGAAATCAGTGTATTTTGTAATACAATCTTTTGTAATCCTAAATCTTCTATGTACGTATTATAAAAGTATTAAGCTATGGATGGTTTTGTACGGAAAGAAGCATTTTAGTAAAATAGCATTTTGGGAAGGAAATCTATTTATCAACTTAACTGCATGAATCAACTAGTTTTGATGTAAAGCTTATATTTCGAGTTTAGACAAATGCCTAAAATAGTTAATGTGGAAATATGAATCTAATGGAACCAAGTCGATGAATGGCTTACTAAGGAACTAGTTGATTATTTTGGAAATAAAAAGTTAATGCAAGGTTCGAATGAGATTTAGATTTCAAATTGAAGTTGTCAACATGAAAATCCATAATAGATTTAATAGATTCAGTGATGAATTTGAATTTGAACGTGCAGAAAATGAAGTAAATCGATTTAAAGTTGTTTTAAAATATATTAAGTATCGAATACATAGATTTCAACATTCATTGTCGAAATAGACGTTTTCGAGAAATAACGAAACGGTGGACTATAGCACTGTTGATATAATAAATGGTTTCCGAAAGGAAATGTTTTATATAGTATTGGGATTTATATATCTATCTTAAATTCGAATCCCTATACTAGTGATTTTGGGTCGTCGTAACGATGTTTTACGCAACATTCGTTTTGACTCAAATAAATGTGTTTAAAAGAACGTTTTCCTTGAAGAATGAAATATATACTTAATTATGATTTAAGTATATTGAATATTTTTCAAGTGTTGAAAATAAATGGACTTGTGAATTACTTATTATTAAATAAGTATGTAAATGTTTTCCAATATGAAATGTAAGGTTTGAAATTTTATCTTTTAAAGATAAATTGATAATGAATATTTGAAATCGATTTGAAAATCGTGTATTCATAGATATTTTGGAAATGTAAATTCCCTATGGAATTTATAAAAGAAAGGGAAATTTGTTAAAAATAAACATTGATTTATTTTTGAAATGTGAAGATAAATTTACGGATTTGGAACGTAAGTTTAAAATAAATCGGTAAGGATTTATTTGATTGATTAAAATGAGCCATTTTAAGTTAAAATGGATAAATATTAGGAAGTGTTTCCGTTTAAGGAAATTGATTTGAAATTTGTTTTCAAAGATTGAAAGGTGAAAAATGATTTGAAATTTGTTTTCAAATAGTTAAGTGTGGAAAACTATATATCTGGTAAAGATATTTTTGGGAAAGTTTGAAGTTGGTTTAAAACCAATATTGTGAAAAGTATGCGGAGTTCAAACTATGAATTAAGTCGAAGTTGAAAAAGTCAAATGGGAAATTTGAACAATTAGTTCAACTTGGAAATTTGTTCAACTTGGAAATTTTTCCAAAAAGATTGAATCTTGAGTTAAATTGAGTTTAACTTCGACATCGAAAACAATGTAAGTTGAGTTTTGAATTTCAGATGGACGATTTGGATTGTATGTCTAACATTGTGAATTGACGACATAGCAATTGATCTCTATTAAATATATATTTGTTTGGTGGCGGAGAATTTATTCTCTTAGCTTAACACCCTTCTCTGAGATATACGAGCTCAGAGGTTATATATCGGTAAACATCAATTATGTGTTGAGAATTGACGATGTAACGTGAAATCCAAATCGAGTGTGAAGTCGATAAATTGAATTATGAATATGAATTAGGTTTGGGATAACCTTAAAATTTCCAAATCGAATTAGAGGAAAATTTTAAATCGGTAATGAGATGGGAAACTCATGAATCCTCTATTTGTTACGGGTACGAGATATTGAGGTTTTCGGAACTTATTTATGAAAATGTAGTAAATTCGAAAACCATCAGTTTGGAAAGTAATTGTTATGGAAAACTTATGTAGGTTTACATAGGTATGATATGTACGAAAGGTGAAGTACTACATATATATGATATTATGTTTTCTAAACTGAGGATATGGAAAAGTACCTTCCATTTAAAATTTGTGAAGGTTGTTGGAACTCGATATGAGTGTCCATTTGAAAATCGTAGCTACGTTGAATTCCATTAGTTGGATTGACCATTTGAATTCCATTAGTTGGATTGATCATTTGATTTCCATTAGTTGGATTGGCCATTTGTTTTCCATTAGTTGGATTGGCCATTTGTTTTCCATTAGTTGGAGTGACTAGCGTAATTTGAGGGGCGAGATGCCTACAGTTACAAGCGATTCCACTGGGATAGTGGCGCAACCGCCGAGTAAACTGCAATCTAGAAGCCAAAGCGAAATTCGAGGGGCGAGATGCCTATGGTTACAAGCGACTCTACTGGGATAGTAGCGTAACCGCCGTGTGGACCGCGATCTATGGCAACAACCATGGCGAACTTCAAGAGAGATGAGAAATCTGCAGTTACAAGCGATTCTACTGGGATAGTAGCGTAACCGCCGGGTAAACTGTGATCCATGGGGGAACGTGCTTTCCATATCCATTTTTAAAAGAATTTTTTAAAAGTATTTTCACTGGGAATTGCAGCAAGTATATTTAGTACTTAGAGATTTTTAGTCCTGCGCCTGGCCAGCGTATGCCTAATGTCTTTAAGAACGACGATAGACTTGTTAAATTTCGAGTTAGCAAGTATTTTTAAACTTTAAATAGCAAATCAATAGTCTGAAATTAAAATTACATAATTCCAACCTAATAAACAAAGGAAGAAGATTTTTTGAAATATTTTGAAAGTCCACAGCTTTGGAAAAGATATAATATGCAAATCTCTAACGTGAAGAATTTCAAGTTTAAATCTGAGTTTTGTAAGTCAAAATTTTGGTAAAAGACTTTTGCGTCTTGGTTGTAGAAATTAATGAACAAAAAGAAATTAATGAACAAAGCTGGTGAGATAAAACAAATGGAATGAATCCTATATTTATTAATTTTTAATAAGATTCGAGCTTGGTAAAATTGTGTAGGGTATAAATATCGGAGAGATTTTAACAATCATTTTTCCTAACTTGTAATTTCGGGACGAAATTCTTTTAAGGATGGGAGATTGTAACGGCCCTGAGTTTTGAATAATTTAAATTGAAAATATTTAATTAATTTTAAATATTTGAATGATGGTTTGAATTGAATTTCCAATGTAACTATGAATTTGGCGATTTAATGTTAAAATTTAATCTATCGAAAGTTGAATAAAATTTAAATTTGACTTTGGAGTTTGAAATTGAATATTAAATTTGTATATAAGATTCGAACCAATGATTTAGAAAAATAATTTGGATTTAAGAATTATTGTCTATGTAAATTAATAGATTGATGGTTAGTTTTAATAACATTTTCTCTTTAACTTAAATAAATGGAATAAAATTTTATCAATACAAAATACAAGTATAAAATCTAATTGTAAAAACATGTTAATATAAATTAATATTTGATAGTTGAATTTCAAAACGTTTATATACCTATGAAGCTTACTAAAGAAGATAATGGAAAAAAAAATTATGAAGCATGGTACAAATTAATAAATGCAACCACCCTAACCAAATCCTCTCAGCCGAGATTTGGTCTATAAATTTCGTTACTGTCAAACCCTAAGATTTTGAAATCGTGTAAAGTACGCCTCGTTCTATTTTTAAGTACTTCGTTCCCCTTCCTCCATCATTTCAAAGCAGAAAAAAATAAATCAAACGAAAGAAAAAAAAATAGCGGCCTCTCTACTCAAAATCTTCGTTCGTTCTTTCGCTCAAAAGAAAATTTTGGGGCTTCGATCTTCGTTCCTCTCTGAAGCTTAGGGATTTTCAAATCAAGGGCGCCGGCTTCGATCAATGGTGTTGCTCTTTGTTTCTCTGATTTAGGGCTTGCTTCGTTGATCATTCGTACTCCTCGCTTCGTACTAAGGTGAGTAATTTGACTTACTCACATCTGGTTCTCTCTTAGTAGGGTGCTTCTGCAATTCGAATTTTTTGCTTTGATGTTGTTTTATCTCTGCCTTTTTGTTTTGTTGATGTTGGAAATTGATGTTGATATGTGAACTCTTACAGCGATTTTGATGTTTGTCACTTTTGCTGTCGACATGAATTTGTTCGACTATTCCTCGACTTCGGCATTGAATGACTTGATTAACTGGAAGCCATGACTTTGTTATTAATTGCGAAACTGTAGTTTACTGCATCATGATACCCTGTATCTTTGAATCTGGATTTACATATTAGGTCACTGTCTCTTGTGAGTTTCTCTTTTTTTGACTTGAATTTACTTGAACTTGCATCATTGTAGTAGTTGTACTGCACTCTTCTTTGTATTTAGTTTGTGGTCTGCACTATGTCTGGTTGTAGCCTGGTTGCTTGGTACATTCCTGTAGTTCTATCTTGACTTGGGGCTGTTGATCTTCTCTCTGCATTTTGTGTATTTGTATCATCTCCACTTGTTATTGGTGCTGTCTGATTGTATGTGGTTAGTGATATCGAGTTGGTCTTGTTCTGTGATTACCACTATCATCCTTCGAATTGCATTTACCTATTCATTTGCTGTTGGTCTGACTTTGTTTTCATTGCGGTTAACATGTGCATTTGGTTCATTTGAGTTGTCTGCAGTCCATGTTGCATGCATGTTTTCTTCATGTAGCTGTTGGTCTGATTTCATGTTCTTGCATTGTTCATCTCAACTGGTTCTTGTATTCACTTTGTTCATTGATTGTTAACATTTGGTTGCTCTGCGCTTTGACATTGTATCCATCCCTGTAGTTGAGTCTGATTTTTCTGGTCTGCATACATAATCTTTGATGTTTTTTTGTAGTTTTCAATTTGTACTTCTTTGTGCTCTGGTCATTGCACTGATTCTTGGTGGCTTGAGCGTTTGGTCTGCACTTGTGTATATTTTTGAGTTGCACACTTTGATTTACTTGAACTTTTGGTTGGTCACTGTAGCATTCATTCATGCTTCATTGTGTAGTTGTGTTGCCATATTGAGTTGCACTATTTCACTTCACTGGAACTTTGTAGGCTGATTTTTGTTGAGTTTGATTATCCATTGTAGCTTGTCTGCATTGTGGCATAGCTGCAAGTCTTGTCGCATATTTGTACATTTCCTGTGTACTTCATGCTGGAACTTGATGGTTGGACCTATTGTGTTGTGTACTGCCTATTCAATTGCAGTTCCATTTCACCGTTGCGTGACACTATGCAGTCCTGAGAACTGTTATCTTTTGGGGTGTAATTTCTGATTCATTTTGTTGCAGCTGCGTTGAGTCACTGACTTGACCTCTGCAGCTTCGATTGCTATCAGTATTCACTGTTGTGATGATTTCACATGCTGTTGTGGCGAGGCCGTACACGCGTGCGTGTACTGCAGCCACGCAGTATTGATTTTAATTGATATTTCTTTTGCTTTTGATCCATTGATTCTGTGCGTATTTCATATGCCGTATTGGCGAGGCAGTGCCACGCGTGTGTGTACTGCAGCCAATCGGTTTTGATGTTTTCAAGTAACTTTTCAATTATTTAAATTGATTTGATTTAAATTGATGATTTTGTTGTTAATTGCCGTTTAGGCAATTTGGCTATTTTTCTAAATTATCTCCATTAATAATCCCTTCATCTATCTTCGTTGATAATTTGAATCTACTGATTTGTTGTTTTAACACTATTAAGTGTTATGTTTACCGTTATCCGATTTCTTTGTTAAAAGGGTCGGATAGGTGAATTTATCTGTGACTATCATCTAATTGCTATTTAATTATTATTGCTTCTATGCACTAATAACCGAGTTTTGAATTAGACTGACCCGTGTATTATTTTCTTTTGAATGTAATACTCGGGTCAGACCGAGTATTTTACAGCTTGAAGATCTTCAGGCATCGAAGTTAGAGAGAGAAGGGGGATTACCGCTTCACTTTAGCTTTTCAGGATTTTTGTATTTTAAAGAAATATTCCGCTGTATAAAAATTTAAATGCATTGTATAAACTCTGCTATTTGTATATAAAAGAAAAATTCATTTATGTGAAATGTTATTATTATTCTGTGATTCTGTGGCTGATTCTGTTTAAATTCTATAAACTAAATAACAATCCGTCATTTTGAACGTTTCTAGTTGGTTTAATTACCGACTGGAGGCGGTCAGAACGGGGGATCGTTACATAAATCCACAATAACTCAAACAAATGCTATGCAAGAACTCATCAAAACCATCATCAAGCCACAAAGCCAAATCATAACCACCCACTTGATTAAACAAATTATCTACTCTGGAAATTCCAGGTAGAAACTACAATCAAGGCATGTGGCCTTCAGGAAAATGTTCTTGGAACACTCAATACTCCACCAAGATTCACTGCAGATGCACAAGGAAAGTTAGTTGATAATAAAGAATATATCATGCATGAAAAGCAAGACAGTTTATTTAGTTCTTGGCTACTATCCTCAGTAAGTGCTAGCCTTTTGCCTCAATTAATTGGCGGTAAGACTGCATATGAAATATGGCATACAATAGAACAAGTTTTTTAGTTCTCAATCTGCTGTAAGAATTATGCAGTATAAAAGGCAACTACATAATTTGAAAAAAGATAATCTATCTATGAGGGAATGCCTGTCTAAAGCCAAAACTTTATGTGATCAGTTAGCCTTTGTAGGGCATAGTATAATTGATACATAGTAAATATTATCTGTACTAAGTGGGTTAGATGAATAGCATGAATCAGTGGTTGTTGTGATATCATCTACAGAAAAGCTACCAACTCTACAATATGTACATTCCATATTACATGCATATGAAGGAAGATTAGAGCAGAAAAGACCAACAGATCTGGAATACTCTGCAAACTACATTGCTAACAATAGTGGAAAGAATCAAGAAAGAAATCACAATAATAGAAATCAACCTAATAGCAATCTTAGAGGTGGCCAGGGTTATAAAACTAGAGCAAGAGGTAGCAGGTGGAACAATAAAAACAACAACAGATCAAGATGCCAGATCTGTGAAAAATATGGTCACATATCAAATAAATGTTATTTTAGATATGATGCTAACTACACACCATATCAATAGACCACTGGAACCTCAAGGATACATATTTCTAGTGCAAACATAGTGAATACTCAAAAAGAATGTAAGAGTCAATCAGAAAGTTCAACCAGTGGGTTAGCAAGGGCAGACGATATTAAGGATGAATGCTGGTACCCAGACTCTAGTGCAACTAATCATGTTACAAACAATCTCAACAACTTAAATCTTGGAAACAGGGAATACAAAGGTAAACATTTATTATATAAGGGTAATAGCAAATCAACTCACATCACACACACTGGAAATGCAAGCATTAAAGGTGCCAAACAACTTTATCTTAACAATATTTTGAGAGTTCCAGTTATCAGAAAAAATCTAATGAGTGTCTCACAATTCTCAAAAGAATAATGTCTATTTTGAATTTCATTCAAAGTATTGCTTAGCAAAAGATGTACTAACAAATGAATTTTTTTTCTCGGTAGAGAATGTAAGGGATTATACAAATTTGATGTTGCAAAATCAAAATTCCGAGAGTATGATAAACTGGTGTTACACGTCTGAAAAAAATCTGTTGAAAGTTGTAATAACTTTGATGTTTGGCATCCTAAACTGGGACGCCCTTGTATGAAAATTGTAAGACATGTTTTGAGTAATGATAATAAGATTCACGTTAAAAATATCCCTTCATTTTACAACTGCACCTATTGCCCAATGGGCAAGAGTCATAAGCTTACATTTCCAGATTATAAAACTGTGTATAATAGGCCATTATAACTTATTGCTATAGATCTGTAGGGACCATCCCCAGTATCTATAGACTATGGCTATAAGTACTACATTTCATTAATTAACGCATTTTCTAGATATGTATGGATTTATTTTTTAAAATCAAAATCCGAGACTTGTAATGCGATTATATAATTCATGGAAAATGCTAAAAAGCAAACAAACTGCCAAGTAAAAATTATTCAAAATGATGGTGGAAAAGAATTTCTACCACTTAAAGAGTTCTTTCAAAAGAAAGGAATAAGTCATAGGACAACTTATCCACATACCTCTTAACAAAATGGTCTTATTGAGAGGAAACATAAACATATTGTAGAGATATGCCTAACTCTTCTTGCACACGCATCTCTACCCCTGAAGTTCTGGACTAATGCTTTCTCAATGGCTATATATCTCATCAATAGATTGCCAACTAAGGTGTTACAACTTAAAAGTCCAATTGAAGTACTGACTAAGGTCAAACTAGACTATTAGGGGAAAAAAGTCTTTGGATGTCTATGTTTCCCGTATTTATGACCTCATAGGACGCACAAGTTAGAATTTAGGTCAATTCCATGTACATTTTTTCCTATGCAGTTAATCAAAAAGGATATAAATTTGTTGATAATAAGGGTAGAGTATATATACCAAGAAATGTAACTTTTAATGAGTTTGAATTTTCTTTTAGCAAATCTGAATACAATACTACCAAGAAGCTATATAATCCAAAGCATTCCATACATCTTATACCTAAAGTGATCATACCAGGTTAAAGGCAGATGCTTCAAAATAAGAGCAATACTGAAGTGCTTCAAATAACTAAAAACGTTTCCATGTATGAGCAAAATGAATCATGTGAAGGTCCATGTATGTCTCCATAACAAGACAATACTAGTCATTCAAATCACTACCATCTCATGACTCTCACTCATCAAATACTCGATAGGAAATCATAGTGGAGAATAGAACTCAACAGATTGCTCCTATGAACAGTGGTCACCATATGATAACAAGATCAAAAGGTGGTATATTCAGACCAAAAGTATACAATGCATAAGTAACTACCGAGGAACCCAATACTTATTACCAAGCTACACATAATGAAAATTGGAAGATTGCCATAAAGGAAGAATATGATGCACTTATAAGGAATAAAACCTGGGACCTTATTCAAATACCTGAACACAAAAATGTTGTAGGGTGTAAATGGATTTATAGACCTGATTGGTTGCAAAAGGTTATTCACAACAAAGTGGGTTTGATTTTAATGAGACCTTCTCTGTAGGATCTAGATTAACCCTAGAGGGGGGGGGGTGAATAGGGTTATAGCAAATTTTCTCGATTTAAACACAGAAATAAACTGCAGAAATAAATATGCTGATAAGTAAATCACACACAAAATTTACCCAGCTTCGGCAACCCCTGCCTACTGCTGCATTCCCAGATTTCTATTAGAATTAAACAGTATCCCGCTTACAAACACTCTACTAGACTCGCAAACCTTTGCTCCCCCTCACAAACACTCTACTAGACTCGCACACCCTGCTCCGCCTAAAGAGTTTCGTTTACTCGCAAACTCTGCTCCCGCCTATAGAGTTTTGCAAACTCGCACACCCTGCTCACTGAACTAATTCTAACTAGACAATCTGACACTACCTACAACCTAGGTGGTGATTTACAAATTCTTTTGACTCGAAAAAAAAACAACTTCAAAAATACAAGCAGGAGCAAAAATTAAAATATAAACTTGAGTCCCTAATTTTTGCTCAAAATAAAACTTAAAAACCCCCTTTTTAAAAAATTAAACCCTAATCAAAAACTAAATCCCCTTTTTTATAAATCACGGCCCTTTTATTTTTTAGCCCGATCCAATTCTTGTGAAAAATGTCGGCCTCTTTATTCTTCCTTCTGAGTGCAATTGCGGCCGATCCCTTTGTCGAATTAGGGCTTCGTTCTTCTGTGAAATTTGGGGATTTGTTCTGATGATCGATTCTCTGACTTGCGTTGCTCTTTCTCACGCTCGTTCTCTGATGACCGATGGCTTGCGTCGCTTGTTCGCAGCTGCTCCTTTGATTGTTTTATGAAATTTGGACTTGGTTGCTTTGAGATGATCGAGTTCACTGTTGCGGTATGTAATCTTTTCGTTGCTGGTTTGATTGTTTGCTTTTTAACTCGATGCCTATAATGATCATTGGGGTTTAGTATTTATATGAATTCGAGACACTTGTTTTCGTTCGTATCAATTTGATACTTTCCCAATTTGTTCTTTCTTGATGCGCACGGCTTTCCTGATTTCTGCCTTGACGCGCACGGCTTTGATTTTGTTGCGTTCGATTTTCTTGTTTCATACGGCATTAAAACTTTCCATTTTTTGATTACTTTGACTATTTCAAAGAATACAAATTTGAGTTGAATTCTGACTTGGTTAACATATGCTCTTGACATGGCTTCGGCCATCATTGTGATCTTCGTCTCTGGCCATCTTCTCTGATGATGTTGATTTTACTGTGACATTGGTTATTGCTTCATTATGTTGTCACTTGATCTGTTTCACTTCCATACTGAAGTTCAATTTTGCACTTGAGTTTTTGCTTGCATTGTCACTTGGTCGACACTTGCATCACTCTGGTTATTCTTCACTGTTGTATAATTGCATTTGGTCTGCACTTTCACTGTTGCACTCGAGTTTTGTTCATCCAATTCGTTGAACCTTGTAGCTTGCTGTATTGTCTCTGACTTGTGCACATTGTTGCATTGTTGATGTTCTTTGTAGTTTTCATTTTGTACTTCTTTGTGCTCTGGTCATTGCTTCATTGTGTACTTGATAAATGCACTTCTGGTATGTTGACTGTTGCTTGATTTTCCTGAACTTGATTTTGTAGTCATTGTATCTACTGGCTTATTCATGTATCACATTTGTAGTTTGCGTCTGCAGTTTGCATTGTTCATGTTGCTGGACTTGTTGTTGTACACTGCATAGTGTGATCTATTGGTCATGTTGCTTTCATTGCTGTTGACATGTGCATTGTGTTCATTTGAGTTGTGTCTCTGATCTTTATCGGCACTGGCTGTTGTCTTTGATCGTGGCTTCTTCTGTCGTATACATGTCCACTGCAGTTTCATTGTGACTTCACTGATGCATGGTTTTAGTCTTGTTTCATGTTGCAGCTGACTTGTGTCTGCATTGTGTACATTCATGATGCTATGTTATGACCTTTCTTTCTCTGGCACACTTGTGTACCTGTTCAGGTTCATAGTTGCTTCATACTGCTACTTGGTCTGACTTGTATCACTTGTGTCTTGAGCTTCTGGCCTGTATTTTGATGTTGCCACAGTGTTTCATTTGATCTGTTATGTTGGTGGCAATTTTTTTCTTTGGATGCACTTGTCTGATTGAGTTGCATTGTTCCATGTATTCGTGCTTTGATGCAGTTTTGATTTGTCAAAGCTTTGCGTTCTTCATGTTGCCTTGTGTTGAACCTAATTTTAAAAACTCAGGTTTGACCTTGTGCTGATGACGAGATTTCATTTATATTGCACTTGAGTTGAACCTGTCTTTATGTTTGGGTTTGGCCTTGTGCACACCTGTCCCTGTAGCATTATCAAGTGTATATCGATGTGCACGGTATTGTGGCATGTACAGTGATACACTGTGCATGTCACACTGTTCGTGTGTGATGAATTCAAGTGTGAATGATGACGAACAACCCAAATAACTGAGGAAAATAATATTTTCAAAAACCGTATTTCATTTTATATTGCAAAAACATTTCTTTTTCAATTTTACTGCGTTAGTGAATATTTTTGCAGATTGCTCAGATGCTGGATTCAAACTGGAATGTAGTTGAAGACAAAATACGTGTGTGAGTGATATGTAGTGAGGAAATTATGTAAAAATAATTGTGATGTATTCAAAATTGTATATGTATAGTGAGAGCTTGAATTTGTACTATTCAAGATTGTAATAAATATTTGTTTGAATAAAATTTCTGTTTGAATTCAAATTTTGTGTAACTTGTTCTGTTTGAATTCAAATTCTATGTAGTTTATTTTATTCAACAAATATTTATTTAATCTATGAAAAACAAAATAGTACATTACCAAATACATTTAAATGAATATATATGTTTATTATCATCAAACAAAAACATATAAGCGCATATTCATACAATCTCCCCGTTTTGATGATAACAAATATATATTTAAGATTTTGACCGTGTTAAATGTATTTGACTAATTATATACTCTAATTGCTCCCCCTATTTAAATGCTTCCTCTCTACATGATACTCCCCTACATATATGCATACAAATAGAAATATATAATTAAGCCTAGATGCGAATGGAAAATTATTTGACCTTTGCTTGATTCTCTTTGACAAAATCTTAACTTTTCTCTCCCCCTTTTGTTATCAGCAAAAGAATAATAGTGTTAGAGAAAAATAGAGAGAAAGTTATTAATATTAATCCAACATTAAACTCAAATTGAATATAAATATTAAACTTCAATAAAAATCAAACAAAAATCATAACTACCCTTGTTAGGCGCATATTCCACTTTAAGAATGATGGAAATGATGTTCTAATATAAAATCATACAATTGTATCAAGTTGTGGTACATTTATATCAGGAATTTGAATATCTACTAATCACGCATAACCGTTAGGACTTTTAAATGAGATTAGTAGTATTCCAATTTAATTTTAAAAAATGAAATCAAGTATCTTCTAACCACACATGACCATGAGGACTTTTAAATGGGATTATAATCAACTTGTCTATTTAAGCAATTAATTTTGATATGCATTCCATACATGCATAACCGTAAGGACTTTTAAATGCGCATGGAAGCACATAATCAAAAATCCAAGTAATTCACCCATGCATAACCGTGAGGACTTTTAAATGAGAGTGAATACTTTGGATATTTATTTTTACAAAAAAATGTGAAATGAAAAATAAATGATCCCTGATTATAGTACCACATATCGACAAACTATATTTAAGATTTGATAAACAATGGTCGATAGAAATATGATAGATACAGAAATGGTCATGGAATCTTTGCCCAACAAAGAGTTTTATAACTCTTGTTTGAATTCCAAAAGAAATTTTCCATATATACTCTCTTGAGTAATGTATGTTAAATATCAACACTTATCACCTTTTCAATCACTATTTATCTTTTCGATAATTTGCAAGGAGTCGGATTAGTCAAAATTTGTCATTTAAAATCAAATAAAAATGACTAATTTGAAAATATGGTCAAAAATGATTTTCTCGAAGGGGTTATATGAGAGAAAAAATTCTGCTATTTGAAAATTATTTCAAGTGAAAAAATATGCAGATATTTTCTTTGAAAAACGATGCAGTAAATGAATATTTCAAACATTAATCACGTTCCACTAGTAATTTTTCTATCAACTATATTACCAGTGTAATCTGCATCTGAATTTCTCTTTCATTCCAAAATATCACTAACTAAAGACCAGACCATGAAGTGTGCACAAAAAATTCAAACTCAATTTTTTACAGCATTTTAAATGACATTCTCTTGGATTTGGATTGAAGCCATGTAAATAATCAGAAAACCGTGAATATAGAGTTAGCCATGACCAAAAGTATTATCATCCAACAAAACACCATTTTTAATCCAAACTAACATATATGAAGTAATTCAAAGAATGGTGTTTCTGGCATAAAATATAATTGGCCAACTATATTGAGCAAGTCAGAATCAAAAAAAATCATCATCACATCATTATCACAATTTTGGCTGATTTCATTCTGAATACGGTGCAGATTATCACATTTAATATACCTTCACCTGTTTTACCTTTACGATAATTTTTCATGGTTGCCCAATGTGATCCTGTCACCTTTGTACTAGGCTAAGGAACTTTGCTTTGTTGCCCCTTGTGTTTCTGGAACAGCCAAAATTCAGAGAACACTGTTGTTGTTCCTTAGCCTGACACCATACCTACACGGGAAAAGATTTATGTGACCTATTTGTTTTTATAGGTCCATGATTGTTAGTGGCAGAATATTTTGAAAAATAATTTTGTGGAGACCCAAAACTATTTATAATTGCTCCCTTCGGCACCCAAATTTGTTTAACTTTGAGAGATTTTATATTTGTGCCGTTTGGAACCCAAATTGGTATAGTTTTCATGTGTTTGGGTCTATACGAACAATTATTTTGATTGTGTCCAAATTTTCTACAAATTGTGCACACTGAATTTTCTTGATTAATCTTGCTCTCAACATTTTCAGATTTATTATATCCAAGTCCTTGTCTAACCGTATTAACAGTTTGCTTTCCTAATAGCATATTCAACGATTTTTCACTTTTTGAGAATTTATCTAAGGTCATTGACAATTGTTGGACTTGTGTTTTGAGAGATTCATTTTTATTTATCAATTGTGTGCACTTTTTAATTGAATCCTCTCTCCTAGTATTTTCATTCTCTTTTAAAATCAGAATTTCTTTTTCAAGTGATTTTATATTGATTTTTGATTTTTTAATTTCCTTTTCGAATGTTGGACACTTATCACACTTAGGGATCTTACTTTGATAGGTTTTAACTAATTTGTCGAGTTGTTCATTTAATTCTATCAAAGTATCTTTTTGTGATTCAAGTTTGGCATACTTCTCCCTAAGTCGTTCAAAACAGCCATTCACTTCGTGGAAATAAATAAGTAATTCAGAGTGAGTGAGTTTCGATACCTCGCTTGGCTTCATATTGTGCTCTCTGTTTTTGAATTTTTGATTTAGAGCTGGATTTCCGTATTTGCGGTTCCACCTTTTGAATTTCTTCATTGGTAATGCCAGCTCGACTGCTCCATCATCATCATCCTCATCACAACTGCTATTTACCAATCCTGTTAAGCACGTTTCTTTAACTGAGTCGGTTTTGGAGGACATCTCATTACTGTTGACTTTTGCACCATATATTGCATCGAGAGTATTCCAGATTTTCTATGCATTTTCACAATGAGAGACGAAATAAAAATTATCACGATTAATATGAGAATATAATATATGCATAGCAAGAGCATTAATCGAGAGAATTTCCTTATTTGTTATATCACACCCATTTTCAATAATATCCCAACATTTAATATTAACAGATTTTAAATAAAATTCCATTTTCAATTTCCAGTTCAAAAAATCTGTTCCATCAAAAATAGAAGGAATAATATTGGAATGACCCTCGACAAAAGTATTATTTGGTGGATTCATGATTCTAGAGTTAAAGAAAAAATACCTTGCTCTGATACCACTTGTAGGATCTAGATTAACCCTAGAGGGAGGGGGGTGAATAGGGTTATAACAAATTTTCTCGATTTAAACACAAAAATAAACTGCAAAAATAAATATGCTGAAAAGTAAATCATACACAAAATTTACCCAGCTTCGGCAACCCCTGCCTACTGCTGCATTCCCAGATTTCTATTAGAATTAAACAGTATCCCGCTTACAAACACTCTACTAGACTCGCAAACCTTTGCTCCCTCTCACAAACACTCTACTTAGACTCGCACACCCTGCTCCGCCTATAGAGTTTCGTTTACTCGCAAACTCTGCTCCCGCCTATAGAGTTTTGCAAACTCGCACACCCTGCTCACTGAACTAATTCTAACTAGACAATCTGACACTACCTACAACCTAGGTGGTGATTTACAAATTCTTTTGAATCGAAAAAAAACAACTTCAAAAATACAAGCAGGAGCAAAAATTAAAATATAAACTTGAATCCCTAATTTTTGCTCAAAATAAAACTTAAAAAACCCCCTTTTTAAAAAATTAAACCCTAATCAAAAACTAAATCCCCTTTTTTATAAATCACGACCCTTTTATTTTTTAGCCCGATCCAATTCTTATGAAAAATGTCGGCCTCTTTATTCTTCCTTCTGAGTGCAATTGCGGCCGATCCCTTTGTCGAATTAGGGCTTCGTTCTTCTGTGAAATTTGGGGCTTTGTTCTGATGATCGATTCTCTGACTTGCGTTGCTCTTTCTCACGCTCGTTCTTTGATGACCGATGGCTTGTGTCGCTTGTTCGCGGCTGCTCCTTTGATTGTTTTATGAAATTTGGACTTGGTTGCTTTGAGATGATCGAGTTCACTGTTGCGGTATGTAATCTTTTCATTGCTGGTTTGATTGTTTGCTTTTTAACTCGATGCCTATGATGATCATTGGGGTTTAGTATTTATATGAATTCGAGACACTTGTTTTCGTTCGTATCAATTTGATACTTTCCCAATTTGTTCTTTCTTGATGCGCACGGCTTTCCTGATTTCTGCCTTGACGCGCACGGCTTTGATTTTGTTGCGTTCGATTTTCTTGTTTCATACGGCATTAAAACTTTCCATTTTTTGATTACTTTGACTATTTCAAAGAATACGAATTTGAGTTGAATTCTGACTTGGTTAACATATGCTCTTGACATGGCTTCGGCCATCATTGTGATCTTCGTCTCTGGCCAACTTCTCTGATGATGTTGATTTTACTGTGACATTGGTTATTGCTTCATAATGTTGTCACTTGATCTGTTTCACTTCCATACTGAAGTTCACTGTTGCACTTGAGTTTTTGCTTGCATTGTCACTTGGTCGAAACTTGCATCACTCTGGTTATTCTTCACTGTTGTATAATTGCATTTGGTCTGCACTTTCACTATTGCACTCGAGTTTTGTTCATCCAATTCGTTGATCCTTGTAGCTTGCTGTATTGTCTCTGACCTGTGCACATTGTTGCATTGTTGATGTTCTTTGTAGTTTTCATTTTGTACTTCTTTGTGCTCTGGTCATTGCTTCATTGTGTACTTGATAAATGCACTTCTGGTATGTTGACTGTTGCTTGATTTTCCTGAACTTGATTTTGTAGTCATTGTATCTGCTGGCTTATTCATGTATCACATTTATAGTTTGTGTCTGCAGTTTGCATTGTTCATGTTGCTGGACTTGTTGTTGTACACTGCATAGTGTGATCTATTGGTCATGTTGCTTTCATTGCTGTTGACATGTGTATTATGTTCATTTGAGTTGTGTCTCTGATCTTTATCGGCACTGGCTGTTGTCTTTGATCGTGGCTTCTTCTGTTGTATACATGTCCACTGCAGTTTCATTGTGACTTCACTGATGCATGGTTTTAGTCTTGTTTATGTTGCAGCTGACTTGTGTCTGCATTGTGTACATTCATGATGCTGTGTTGTGACCTTTCTTTCTCTGGCACACTTGTGTACCTGTTCAGGTTCACAGTTGCTTCATACTGCTACTTGGTCTGACTTGTATCACTTGTGTCTTGAGCTTCTGGCCTGTATTTTGATGTTGCCACTGTGTTTCATTTGATCTGTTATGTTGGTGGCAATTTTGTTCTTCTGGATGCACTTGTCTGATTGAGTTGCATTGTTTCCATGTATTTGTGCTTTGATGCAGTTTTGATTTGTCAAAGCTTTGCATTCTTCATGTTGCCTTGTGTTGAACCCAATTTTAAAAACTCGGGTTTGACCTTGTGCTGATGACGAGATTTCATTTATATTGCACCTGAGTTGAACCTATCTTTATGCTTGGGTTTGACCTTGTGCGCACCTGTCCCGGTAGCATTATCAAGTGTATATCGATGTGCACGGTCTTGTGGCCTGTACAGTGATACACTGTGCATGTCACACTGTTCGTGTGTGATGAATTCAAGTGTGAATGATGACGAACAACCCAAATAACTGAGGCAAATAATATTTTCAAAAACCGTATTTCATTTTATATTGCAAAAACATTTCTTTTTCAATTTTACTGCGTTAGTGAATATTTTTGCAGATTGCTCAGATGCTGGATTCAAACTGGAATGTAGTTGAAGACAAAATACGTGTGTGAGTGATATGTAGTGAGGAACTTATGTAAAAGTAATTGTGATGTATTCAAAACTGTATATGTATAGCGAGAGCTTGAATTTGTACTATTCAAGATTGTAATAAATATTTGTTTGAATAAAATTTCTGTTTGAATTCAAATTCTGTGTAACTTGTTCTGTTTGAATTCAAATTCTGTGTAGTTTATTTTATTCAACAAATATTTATTTAATCTATGAAAAACAAAATAGTACGTTACCAAATACATTTAAATGAATATATTTGTTTATTATCATCAAACAAAAACATATAAGCGCATATTCATACATTCTCACCAGTTGTGAAACCATCCACCATTAGAATAATATGACCATGACCTTGTATAAGAATTGGACCATTAAACAACTTGATGTAAATAATGCCTTTCTGAGTGGTGTATTGTAGGAGGAGGTGTACATGGAACAACCACTTGTATTCAAACAATAAGGAAGTTAAAGATTGGTGTGCAAGCTAAATAACGCAATCTATAGGCTCAAGCAAGCACCAAAAGTGTGGTTTGACAAATTAAAAATAACGCTAGCTAGTCTTGGATAAACATATACAAAATTTGACAACTCTCTCTTTATTAAATTATCTAATACAATTTTTACTTACATATTAATTTATGTTGATGATTTTATAATTATAGGTAGTAGTGTAACTGAAATCAGGAAGGTCACACAATACTTAGACAGAGAATTCTCAATTAAAGACTTGGGAGAATTAAGCTACTTTCTTGGTAAAGAAGTCAAAAGAACATTTGACAATGGACTACACTTATGTCAATGGAAATACATTTCAGAGATAGTAATAAAGGCAAAAATGGACAAGGTAAGCCCTCTTCCAACTCCAATGACAAGTGTCTACACTTATCAAAATACAAAGGGGAGCCAATTGAAAATGAAAAACTATGCAGGAGCATTGTCGGAGCATTACAATATGCAACAATGACAAGACCAGACATACCATTTAGTGTAAAAAAGTCAGCCAATTTATGTAAAGACCACTAGATGAGCATTGGAAGGCAGTTAGAAGAATACTGAGATACCTTAAAAGCATTATCAATCAAGGTCTTGTTCTAAATGCAAGCAATTCACTAAACATCAATAGATACTCAGATGCAGACTGCGCAACTGACAGTGATGATAGAAAATCAAAAACAGGGTACTGTATCTTTTTAGGAAAAAATCCAATATCATGGTGTGCTAAGAAACAACCAACAGTATCTAGATCCAGCACAGAAGCAGAATACATAAGTATGGCCAGTGCAACTGCAGAAATCATGTGGGTGGAATCATTATTAAGGAAATTATAGATCGAAACTAATAATACTGCTACTATTTGGTGTGACAATCTCAGCACAATATCGCTCACATCAAATCTAATGCTGCATTCCAGGATGAAGCACATGGAACTGGACTTGTGCTTCGTTCGAGAGCAAGTGCTAAAAGCAAGATTAAGGGTTAATCACATACCATCGACTTACCAAAAGGCATATGTCCTTACCAAAGCATTATCACGGAATAATTTTGCCAGATTCAAGAATGAACTGAATGTTGGCAAGTTGAACTAAGATCCAAGATGCAGAGCCCCAAATTATTTGCCAGCAACAGAGAAATCCGAGAGTCACTCATCGATGTGAAGTCAGCCTCGACCTCATCGAATTTTTTGACTTCATCAACGTCAATTCCAGTTTAGTTTTTCTTCCGACGTATTGACAATCTTCTCAAATTTGATAAAGCTCGGCTAGTGCAAAGATTTACTAGATTAAAAGGAAATTTTTGAAGATTCAAGAGAAATTTTCCATGGCGGACATTTTTTTGAAACCCTAACCCTCGAATTGGTTTGAGGGGGGGGTATCGAAGAAAATGTCCTATACAAAACAAGCAAACCAGATATTCTCGAGTCATAATGGATGCGATCACGCCTCATATTAGGCCAAGCCCATTTATCATATTCCGCATATAATTGCTTTGTACCAAACTGTATATATTTTGAGCCTTGTACAACATATCAATTTATCAAAAGCAATACCGCAACTCTATTCTCTTCAATAAAATTCTAATGTTTCATTTCTTCAACACGTCTAATGTTGATCTTATGATAGTTATATTCAGTCGGGTCAGTTCAATATACCGTTGTTCTCTTCATTATTTCTTTGTCGTTACACCACTCTTATTTTACTCACTCATTAACCAAATAAATATTTTTACAAGGTTGTTTATGGAATTTCAGCTGAGAATGATAGCTTATGGAAATAAAATTGCATGCTACACAATGGCAGTTAAGTTTTTTGTTGGCCCTGCGATCGTGGCTGCAGCTTCCTTTGTTGTTGGCCTCCACGGCATACTTTTACACGTAGCAACAGGTTATATATTTAACTGACTATTGATATTTAGTTAATTTCACTTTCGATTTTTGTTTATTGGTTGTTCTTCTACAACAGGTAGCACTACATCAAGGGATAGCTCAATTTTTGTTTGCAAAGTAGTACATCATGCATCAGGACATTCTTAGCGCTAGGTATGTAATCATTTGCTCTAGCAGCGAACTAAGCTATGAAATGAAAAAAAGGATTGTGATTTTATATATGATCTATGCTTAAATATAATTCAACGTATTTACTTTTGTAATAATTGACCGCTGATTTTTTTCTCGATCAAATATCACGTTCTTAGGTGTATGCTTAAATTTTGGAAGGAATCATAGAAAGCGCTAGAGGTTCATTTCTTTTATTAGTGTGTATACACACACATATACACACGTACCAAGTTCTTGGGTATATATGTTGTTTTTTGCTCTTACTCTCATTCACTCTGCTGCTAAAAAGGAGCTGTTATGTTACCTTTTGTTTATTTATTCATTCATATCTATTTTGTTGATTTCGTTAAATCCTATATTTTTATTTTTTTGTAGTTGAATACAAAGTTAAAAAAGCAATAAAGTATATATTTTCCTGAAAAAGTGTCATTTCCCCTAAACTTTTGTTGGTGAATACAAACGAAATGGTCGTGTCTTGATCTGCTGGCATTATATGGATATTGTCTTTTGATGCTCTAAACTTGGGAACTGCCTTTTATATAAACCGAAGACAAGGAATTATTTAGCCACGCTATAAGTAATATCCTGTTTGAAATAATATCATTGAAAGCATTATTTGTGAGCAATTCATCTACTTAATCCTTCATAGATTTAAAAATAGACAAGATTATATATAAAAAAGGTATCAACTAGTTTACCAACATATGAGTATAGTCAAGTGATATTCTTATTATTGTAATTTCTATTTTCATTCATACTTAGTGTTAAAATGAGAAAGATATTATAAGTACTTATGGAATTTACTTTTGGTTTGCATAGTGTGTTTAGATGGAGCACTGCCTTGCTACCACATGCAAGCCATCATGGATCGGATGCAAATGGTTGGTTGTTTGATTTAAAGTTATGCAATTATTGTGGATTTATTACTTATTTTTTCTAGTTATTATTGTTCACAAAATCAATGAAGAATAAGATTCATATCCACTATTGCCCGTTCCAAAAAGACAAAAAAGAACACGAGCACACAACAATGTCTCTAATTGCGCTGTTGGAAACAGAGGGTGGATTGATGAAGTAGATGAGGAAGGAAAAGAGGAACTTGAGGATGAAGTTAAAGGTGAAGAGCTGCACCATGCATGCTACATAATAGCAGTCAGGTTTCTGGTTGCCCATGCGATCATGGCTGGAGCTTCTTTGCTATTCGCCTCTGTGGCATACTTCTACATGTAGCAATCGAATAGGTCATATATTTAACTAATTAATTGTGTTAAATTCTCTTCTGACTTCGTTTCTTCTTCTCTTCTTCTTGAGTGTGCAAAACTGCCTTAAGGTATAGTACCGTTTGTGTTTGCAAAAAAGTAGAGTGTGCAGCGGAGCATTCTTAGCGCTGCGTAAGTAAAAATATGTTGTAGATGAAAACTAAGTTATGAAATGAATATGAGCATTGTGATTTTATACATGATATATGCTATAAACTTGAGAACTGTTTTTTATATATCCCTAAGCCAAGGAATTATATAGCCCCACTTAAGGTAATATCCTATTAAAAATAATATCGACCTACGTCATGACCATGGATCAGCGGCCATGGATCAACGGCCATGGATCATGTATAAACATTTGGCTGATCAATCTAGAGGTGTGCAATTATGGAGTTGTCACTTATTTTGTGTCTAGTTGGTATTGTTCACCAAAATCAATTAATTCATTGGCTGACTTACTAATGGTTAACACTATTATGTGCAAAATCCACCCTAATTAATATACTATTTGTAGCCAAATGATATTTCCCATTTGAACTTTGATGCATGAAAAATTTGTTTACATTTAATTGATAAGTCCTTGAAAAACATGAGATTCTAGAGGGTACAAGAGATATGCTTTTAAATTTCATTAGTCGAACAATTAGAATTATTTCAATGAAAGAGTATTTTTAATAAAAGTGGGTATTAACAAACTTGTATTTAATTGTGTTTTCTTGTTTTTGTAATTGATATATCATATGAAAAACATTGTTAGTTAGCCTTGGCTAAGGATTAATTTGTATGTTTCATATAAAGATTGCAATTGTATGCATGCATCTTGAAGTATCCCATTAACTAATTTTTTAAATAGGACAACAGTATGCTTAATGATGTATAGTAATTAAATGTTTTATTGCTAGATGATGTCCTTGTATATTACAGACACTTCATGTACGAGTGTTTGAGGTATGAGATAATATCATATACTACCACTTACAACATGACCTTAGAATTTTAAAATCAATAGTCTAACTAGTTTGGTTATGTTTCATTTAAAACCATTTTCTAATGAATGAAATTATGTAAATTATTTTGTTTATGAATTATGCAAATAATATATATATATATATTATATAATACACACATCTTTAATAATAGTTGTAATATATTTGGTGTCACACTTTTTGGTGTCACATGAACTACCAAAAACGCCCCTAATACCAAATCTTATTATTACTTGAAAATATGATTTAATAATTAAATTTCTTTTACAAATTCAAAATGTTCGTCAACAAACATTATCAAACCATAATATCACTTAAAACTAGGATCTAACAAATAATGTTATTTTACAAATTCAAAATGTCCATCTACAAGCACCATCGAATCTTAATATCACTTAAAATTAGGATCTAACAAATAAATTATTAATTAATAATATAAACGAAAATTCAAATTTAAAAAAATTAGGATCTGCAATTTAGAAATAAAATTTAAACTAACAGAAATGATTTCAATGCAAAAACATGGTTAAATATTTCTACAAATCATTTTCTCTTGAATCTGCCAAACATGACATCAACGTGGACTACCAAAAATACCCCTCTATAAATATTATTAAGTATTAATACCACTTAGAAGTATGGTCTAACAGATAAGTTTCATTTACCAATTCAAAAGGTCCCTCTATGAATATTATCAAAATCTTAATGTCACTTAAAAATAGGATTTGACAAATAATTTTTTTTCAAAGCCATTTTTAATTAATTAATCACAGAAATAAAGATTCAAACTAATAAAAAATTAAATTCATTCTTTATTAATAAATAATAGAAATAAAAATTCAAACTAACAAAAAATTAGATGCAGCAATTTAGAAAGTAAAATTAAAACTAGCTACATATCATTTCAACGCAAAAATACGGTTAAATATTTGTATAAATCATATTTTTTCGAACGAGTTAAACATATACAATTCGTAGAAAAACAATTTACATGCAAAGTGCATGCCAATATCACGCGCAAAGTGCATGCGTACAACTTGTATATAATAAATTACACACCCATATATAAATTTAAACAACATTAATATATAGATTAAAATAATATATATAATAAATAAGTATATAAATAAATATAAATTACATATATAATACTAATTATAATATCTTGATAAACTTATTAAACCATAGCATGTAAATATATTATAGAATTATATGTATGATTTGATATATATATATCATAAGTGTATGTACACGTATGTACCTATGTATGTAAATCATAATAGTATTTGTAGTAGTAAGTATAAAATCAAAATATATGTATGTACTGTTTGATGATGCACCAAATCTTGCAACCATCTGTGCTTTTTTTCCTCTATATGTTTCTGTTATTTTTTGCCCTTAACATTAAATAAAATCTAGGTAGTTTGAAATCCTCGGAACATGCGCTGTGTATAAATATATGCATGCGTATTCCCATTTATGAGTTTTTAAATGTTTTAGAGACCTCTAGTTCAAGAAACGAATATGTATTTATTACAGGCTCAAACAGCCCTTAATTTTTATTGTAGTTTTTTGGAGCTAAGCCAAGTGATAAGCTAAAACAACATTAAATTGAAAGAGTTAAGCCAAGCCCTTAAATGTTTTAGATACCTTTGTTAGTATCCGCACAGTAGAAGGAGGACGTTAGGCAAAAAAACAAAACATTGATATACATCGTAAAAAATGATTTATTCAGTTTCTTACAGAAATTATTTGACAATTAGCATAAGGTAGTCATAAGCATAGTAGTAACTAGTTAGCACATGAGAGAAGCATGAAATTTAGCCGTGATATCGTCTTCATATGGTATAATTTGCTTGGTTTTAGCGCTTTTATACCAGACAGTTGTTTGGTTCAGCGCTTTTTATTTGTTACTACTACATTTCACGTTATTGTTGCTTGCATCGGCTATGTTCCAGATTGTACTTATTGTGTTTTTATTTACTTTGCTTGACTTTACAGGTAGATAGATATCTTTGATACAAAAAAGTGCTGCAATAAGTTATGGATTCAAAGTTATTTTTGATGCTAGAACTATATTTTGGTTTGTATGCTTGTATGTATTACTGTTTTTGGTCACTAGCACCTGCCGGTACATTGTAAGAATATTGCGTATTTTGAGTATGTAAAGGTTACATGTTGATTATAAGATGCGTGATTAATATAACATATTGACTATGAAATGTGTGATTAATATAACATGTTGATTATGAAATATGCATATTGATTTTAACTGTGTTAGATTATAAAATTAGACAAACATGTATAGAAATGGAACTAGTAAAAGGGGAAAAGCAGAAACCCAACCGATAGCGTTTTAAAAAAGTTATGTAAACTTTCAATAGCGTTTTAAAAATGCTGTGGTACCCTTCAACGGCGTTTTAAAAACGCTGCAAAATGTTGTCTTACGTGCCATTAAATATGTTTGACAACATAATATGAACGCTAAGAAAAGTTTTGATCTTGTCGGCATAAACTCTATAAAATGTATTAATAACATCTAGAAAAAGCTAATAAAAGAGGACCTATTACGTGTTTACTCTAGTGTTATCGTATGTTCCTAAGCTATAATGGCATGTCATTACACAGTGTAGTTATATATGCTGTTAAAGCCTTTTGTGGCATTTTATAAACGCCGTCAAATGTCCATTTTATTGCACTGCGCCACTCCTAATAAAGATGATAGGTGACACCCATGCCACACTATCTCGTTGAACCTCTACCCAAGGTTTGAAAATAAGGCTTACATTCTTTTAAGCATAAAACCTCTTGTCGAAAATGATGATGTCGACTTACATACCCAATAGGTTACCCATCTACTTAAAAGAAACTTCATTTAACCCAAAAACAAGGCGATAAGGCCTAACTAGCCTTCATTGGCGCCATTGAAAAAACGTGGCATCGATGCCATGCAGCGTCGTTTCCAAACTAATATTATTTAAAACCTTGCCGACTTTGATGAATAGCATCCCCAAGACTCGCGGTGATTTATTTAAAGCGGTAGTGAAAACATGAAGAGCGGCAAGACGTTTGGCGACGTTGTTGATGTGCAGTGTCGTTGCCGCAGGCATAGCCCCAACACATCCCACACTTAGAATATAAGTGTCCCATGCGTTGTTCCATGTTATTGCCGCCTCTCATCATTGACGTCGAACCTCACGGTGTTGCCACCTCTCAATGGCGTAATACTTGTGAAAACCGTTTTATTACTCCTAAAAGCAATTTCTTTTCATCAAATACAACTGTTTGTCAAAATATGAATGGTTTATAACAAAACTTTGCATTTTCTTTTAGGATTTTCTATTGCATATCAGTTTTAAAGTTCCAAAACATTTTTCAAACTCATTAATTAATATGACATAGAGCTTCCCGGTGGAACCATGGGTGTAGGGAGTTTCCCTGGGAGCAATACTAGAGAGGAATCCATTATCCCAGTTGCCAAGCGCTTAGTCATGCTTCTCAAGTGCCACTTAACGAACACAAGTTCGAATTGAATTACTTCATTATTAGTCTTGAGCTCTCTTCGTCAATGCCTAAATAATATACTGGACTCTGAACTATTCATGATATTTTTTGTTTCCAAATAGGAGTTTCCTTTTACAGAATGATTAACACATTTATTAATTATCCATTTTAATGCTTATCTAGCATAATAAATTCATAATAATTCTAAACCACTTGGGAAAAATCCAAAAAATCACAGAATTGAGAAATAATTTTTTCTTTACTAGATAAAAGTTTTCGGACCAAAAGCCATATTTAATTATTTTGAATAATTAAAACTTGAATTAACCAAATTTCCTCCTTAGAAAATTCATAAAATATTTGTTTTAACTTGGAAATTATGAATTAAAAAATCATCTCCATTTTAACATTTTACACCCCATATCAGAAAATCAAAGCATTTGGAGATTAAAAACTTAGGTTTTACCCTTAAAACCTTTTCAAATAATTTCATTAATAATTCCATAAACCATTATTCTATCCAAACAATGATTAAACAACCATAGCTTGGAAAAAGTTATCAAAACCATTCAGATATTATCTATAGCCGAATTCAAGGAAAAATAGAGATGATTCATGTATTATTCACCTTAAAATTGATGTTGGAGTTGAGATTTGATTAGTGCTTTAGTTTCTCTAAACTTTGCTTGAATCCCCATTTTATTTCATAATCCTCCTTAGCTAGTTTAATGGCCGACCTTAAATTCTTATCTTTCATTGTTTTGATGTTAGGAAAAATGAGAATGATATAAGGAGGAGAGGGTTTAAGGGTTAAAAGATAGGTCTATACCTGAATTTCCCTTTTCATATATTCTTTTCTATATTTAAGTTTAAACAATCTTTCTTAGTTCATTAATAATGGTTCGACCTTATAAAGTTTCAATTCTTGTTCTCCTTAAATATTTACATTATTCTATTTAATCTATTTATTTAAATATATGTTAACCTAAAGTTAGGGGTGTTATAAGCTCCCTTCCTTAAAGAATTTCATCCTCAAAATTTAGTAAGGACTATATAATAAGTATATCAAACATGCAAATGGTGCTAGTATATCCTACAAGCTATAAAGTCTATATACAACAATATGGAGCATACCATCATAATAACTCAGGATAAATGTCCGTAATAATGTCCTCTATTCCCAAGTATAATTTTTCTCATTGTCACTCCACTGAACTTTCACTAATCCGACCGTCTTGTTCCTTAACTTCTTCTCATCTCCTTCTATAATTCGAACTGGTTGTCTCATAAAAGTCAGGTCCGGTTCTACAACTAAGTCTTCCAGTGCAGTCGGAGTAATAATAGTCTCTAGATCATGCACATACTTCTTAAGATGAGAAACATGAAACACCTTATGGACACCTGCCAAACTACTCGGTAACTCAACTCGGTACGTAAGCTTTCTGATCCTCTCTATAACAAGGAATGGTCCATCATATCTTGGGGCCAGTTTCCCAGACTTTCCAAATCGTACCACACCCTTTATCGGTGATACCTTAATGAAAAAACGGTCTCCAACTAAGAACACCAGATATTTATGCCTCTTATCTGCTTAACTTTTCTGCCTAGACTGAGCTTCCTTCATCCTAGACCGGATCGACTCAATCTTTTCTATGGCTTCTCTTGCCATCTTTGGACCAAGGACTAATCTATCTCTGGTCCCTAACAACATGCTGGTGGTTTATACGGCCTTCCATACAAAGCTTCAAAAGGCATCATTGCTATACAAGTCCGATAACTATTATTATAGAAAAACTCAAACAAGTGCAAATAGTCTTCCCACGACCAACCAAAATCTAATACACAAGCTCTCAATAAATCTTCAAGTACCTTATTGACTCTCTATGTCCGACTATCCATCTTTGGATGATAAGTGGCGCTCATCTTAAGCTTGGTACATAATCCTCCGGTAGACTCTTGCAAAATTCACTAGTGAACAAAGCATCTCTGTCACTGACTATATTACTAGAAATTCCATGCAGTCTAACAATATTCTTCATAAATAACTTAGCCAATGCCGTCCTGGTTGACTTAACGGGAGTAAAGTGTGTTCTCTTGGTCATTCTATCGATTATGACCCATATATTTTCATTTTCCCTGTTTAACCTTGGGAACTTGTCAATAAAACCCATGGATATCGAATCCTATTTCCAAACTGGTATATCTGAAGGCTGAAGCTATCCACTTGACTTCTAATGTTCGACTTTTACTCGCTGGCAATTCACGCATTGCCTTACCTATAAGCCTACATCCCTTTTTATACCTTTCCAAAAGAAACCCCTCTTCATATCCTGACACATCTTAGTTCCTCCAGGATGAATCATAAATTTAATCGGTGACACTCCCTAAGAACTTCTCTCCTTAGGTTTCCAACATCTGGAACACATAACCATCCCTTCTTCCTTAACCATCATCTTTGGTCAATACTAAAATCCTTTAGATTATAAAACTCGATTCCACCTTCCAATCTTCTAATCTTTTCGGCTAACAATGGATCATTTCTCTGCTTAGAAGCAATCCTCTCGATCGATACCGGTCGAACTTCCAAGCAAGACAACATGGCAGTACTTTGACTAGAACTTGCAATCGACCTTAACTGCACGCAATTAGTAGTCAATGCCTCTAAATCCTTCCATTCGGCCACCATAGCTAACATCACATTCCAATATTTCTTGCTAAGTGCATTCACAACTTTATTTCCTTTCCCAGGTGTATAGTAAATTCCAAAATCATAAGCGGCTAAAACCTCCAATCATCACTGCTGTCTCATATTCAACTCTTTCTGGGAGAATTAAATACCTCAAAGACTTGCAATCCGTATATAACTCCAATCGTTCTCATAAGAAGTAGTGTCTCCACAATTTTAATGTGAAAATCATTGTTGCCAACTCCAAAACATGAGTCAGATATCTAACTTCCTGTGCTCTGAGCTTACAAGAAGCATAGGCAGTTACTTTGCCCCTTTGCATCAACACAACTTCGAATCAAGTTACATACGCATTAGTATACACCACCAAATCTTGATTCCCATTTGGAGCTACTAACAGGGGCGCATTGGTCAATAAATGCTTTAACTTAAGGAATGCTTTCTCACATTTATCGGACCAAATGAACTTCACATCCTTCCAGGTTAGCTTAGTCAAAGGCGTTGTTATCCATGAGAGATCCTTGATAAATCTTCGGTAATAGCCAGCTAGTCCAAGAAACTCCTTATCGGTCACCGTCTTGGGTCTTTTCAACCTTTTTCAGCCTCAGTCTTAGCTAGATTCATGGACAACCCTTTCTCTAAAGCTACATAACCAAGAACTTCACATCTTCCTTCTAGAAATGAACATTTCAAAAACTTCGCTTTAAATTGATGCTGCCTCAACGTCACAAGCACTATTCTATGATGAATCTCATTACCTCTGTCATCCTTAGAATATATCGGAATGTCATCAATAAATACCAATACAAACCTATTAAGTGCTCTCGGAAAATTTGGTTCATTAAATACATAAAAAAGCATGCACTTTAGTTAATCCAAATGGAATTACTAAACGCTCCTAAGAAACATATCTCATTCGAAACGCCGTTAAAGGAATACCGTCCTCCATCACCCTCAATTGATGGAACCCTATCGCCAAATCCAACTGGTAAAATACTTTGGCTCCACTCAATTGATCAAATAAATCATCAAATCTCGGCAAAGGATGTCCATTCTTTACCGTTTTCTCATTTAACTTGTGATAATCAATATGTAATCTTGACTCTGCTTAGCATCCTCAGTCCCTAAAAAAAGCTTCCCACCGAGACTGGTGTAATCTCGACTCAGCTTAGCCCAGTTATTACCAACTGGCACTACTGTATTGACTCCTTCCACATTAGCAGCATTTTCCTCCAACTACTCCTGTAGCTGCTTCAGCATGCATTAGATTGATGAAGAACTGAGACATAGTTTCCATTTCTACCGATGGGCTCGTAGCACCTACATTGGCATTTGCATTTTGATTAGCATTTGCTATCGACCCATATTCCTTTTGTTGGATCGAGCATTTCCATTGGTTGTGCTGCTTCCACCACCTAAATCCGCTCTTTCGTTTCCTGCTTCCATATCTTTCTTTCTCATAATTCTTCATACTAGCCTTAGTAAAATAAAGAAGAAGAGTCTAAGAGAGAAGGGAGAATAGAGGTAGAATACATACATATATATATATATATATATCAAAATATAGGTACGTTACTATAGTGTTTTCTCAAGCCTCAGTCTTATTCTTTGATTCATTGGATTATGTTTTCAAAACTGTTTAGATTTAAAATTCTCTTAATCATAAACATATGCTTTGATACCAACTTATAACATCCCCCATTCCATGGCCCAAAATTAACTACTACGGATGTTGTAATCATCCATAGTTATTAATTTCTGATGATAAAAAATGGCTACGTTAATCATATCAATAATCAAAAGCACACAATTATAAAAAATATTAAACAAAATTTTCTAAACAAATTTTCACATTTCATTTCACATATGATGTTTCATATTCATTATATAATCCCATTCGCAAACCCACGTTTAGAGAAATTATAATTATCACTAAATATTCCAAGAGTGACATATGAAGATGCCCTTTTGGTTGATCAGAATCTAACACGTGGCAATTTTATATAACTCACCATTACATCCATAAGAGAAAACCAAATGACATAACATGTTAGATAGGTACTCCTAAATTGCTAGATTGCCTCCTGCACGTCTTCAGAAGCTTATTTGTCTAATTGGAACCTGAAAACCCTTACTCCTAATATACTCAAGCGAGTACCCGAGAGTTTAAGAGGAAAATAAAAACGTCAGGTCAAACAATAGTCTAGTTTGAATAATAATCTACCATATCGAACCAAATAGATATCTAGTGAGAACACACCACTGAGCGAATTGGGTTTTACCCTCACTAGTATCATAACTAAAATATCTCAACCATATACCGTGCTCCGGCATCCACAATTGTTATAACATAATATTACTGATATGCAAACGTGTAATATACACTGGATTACCCATCTAAATTTTTCATTGACTATCCATCTTACATTTAAATGGACTACCTATCTCATATATATTAATTATTTGGATTACCCATCCTTTACCATGTTGACTACCTATCACATATGGTTTCATTAACAAAATTATGTGGATTATCCATCTCACGTGTAATTAGTACTTGGATTACCCGTCCCTTACCATTCAGACTACCCATAACACATGGTTTAGCTATTTAAATTATGTGGACTATCCATCATACATATTCCATTATGTGGACTATCCATCAAACATCCAATAAATTTCCTAGAATAACAATGACACCTTCATTAATCTTGTGGAGATAATCCATCTCTAGCATGATGTGGACTATCCATCTCACATCCCATAGTTTTCCTTAGATAACAATGAACCTATCACTCAATAATTTAATTCATGTTACCCACATGTTTAGCCTATACCTATTGGAATCCCCAATATGGTTATCATCCCTTAAAGTTATAGCATCTCAAAATGATGTGCAATGGTATCCCTAAAATCTATGTCAAGCTTATCAACAATCTACATTGGTATCCCCAATGATCAATATTAAAGTTGCAAAATTAAATACATTAGTATCCCCAACGGCGGTGTCGAGCTTATTAAAACACATAGCATGTTGAAAATAAACTTCATTAGTATCCCCAATGATAGTGTCGAGATTTACTATTTAAAATATATAGGTATCTTTAATTATGACATCGGAAAAGATAACTTAGGGCTTGTTGCCCTTAATAAAGATGATAGGAGACATCTGTGCCGCACTATCTTTTTGAACCTCTACCTAAGGTTGGAAAATAAGGCTTAAATTCTTTTAAGTATAGAACCACTTATCGAAAATGATGTTGTCGACTTACATATCCTATAGTTTGCCCACGCACTTAAAACAAACCTCGTTTAACCTAAAAACAAGCTGATAAGGCCTAACCGACCTTCATGAGTGCCGTTGAAGAAATACAGCATCGATGCTATGCGGCGTCATTGCCAAACTAATATAACTTAAAACCTTGTCGACTTTGATGAATAGCAGCCCCAAGACTCGCGGTGACTTTAGAAACATACTTCGGCTATTATGCCGCCAAACACACACACACGGAGACTTTTTTTGAATACACACACACACACACACAAATATTCGAGGTTATAAACGGCGGTGAAAACATGCGGCAATAAGAAACGCGACATTAAGAAATGCAATAAGGGGATTGAACCCAGGGGTACAAGCTCGTCGACACCAAGGAAGAGCGGCAAGATGTTTGGGGACGTTGTTGATGTGTGGTGTTGTTGTCGCACGCATGGCCCCAACACATCCTACACTTAAAATATAAGCATCCCATGTGTTGTTCTATGTTGTTACCACCTCTCATCATTGACTTCGAACCTCACGGTGTTGCCGCCACTCAATGGCGTTAATGTAAATCTTGTGAAAACTATTTTATTACTACTAAAAGTAATTGCTTTTCACTAAATACAATTGTTTGTCAAAATATGATTTGTTTACAACAAAACTTTGCATTTTCTTTTCATATTTTCTGCCGCATATCAGTTTAAAAACATTTATTAAACACATTAATTAATATCATTAATTAATTATCCATTGTAATGCTTATCTAGCATAATATATTCATAATAATCCAAATCACTTGGGAAAAATCCCCAAAATCATAAAAATTCAGAAATATTGTTTTCTTTAATATATAAAAATTTCAGATCCAAAAGCCATATTTGATTGTTTTAAATAATTAAAACCTAAATTAACCTAATTCCTCCTTAGGAAATTCAAAAAAAAATGTTTTGACCTGAAAAATTATGAAATTAAAAACCCATCTCCAATTTAAGGTTTCACACACATATCATAAAATCAAAGCATTTGGAGATTAAAAACTTATATTTTACTCTTAAAACCCTTTCAAATAATTTCATTAATAATTCCATAAATGATTATTCTATCCAAACAATGATTAAACAACCATAACCTAGCAAAAATCTTCAAAACCATTTGGATATTATCCATAGCTGAATTAAAGAAAAAAAATAGAAATGGTTCACGTATTATTCACCTTAAAATTGATGTTGGAGTTGAGATTTGATTAGCGCTTTAGTTTCTCTAAACTTTTCTTGAATCCCCCTTTGATTTCGTGATCCTCCTAAGCTAGTTTAATGGTCGGCCTTAACTTTTTATCTTTGACTATTTTGATGTTAAAAAAATGAGAATGATATGAGGAGGAGAGGGTATAAGGGATAAAAGATAGGTCTATACCTAAATTTCCCCTCTCATATTATTTTTTCTATATTTAAGTTCAAATAATCTTTCTTGATTCATCAATAATGGATCAACTTTATAAAGTTTCAGTTCTCGTTCTCCTAAAACATTTACATTATCTATCCAATTAAATATCATGAATAATGTTAAACTAAAATTAAAGGTGTTATGGGCCCTCCTCCTTAAAGAATTTCGTCCTCGTAAATCAGTAGGGACAACATAAAAAGCATATCAGATATGCAAAAAATGCTAGATATCCTACCAGCTATAAAATCTATAAACAATAAATATAGAGTATATCATCATAACAGCTCAGGATAAGTATCCCTAATCCTATCCTCTGTCTCTCAAGTACAGTCTTTATCATGGTCACTCCACTAAACTTTCACTAATTTGACCGTCTTATTCCTTAACTTCTCATCTCTCGCTACAACCCGAACTAGTTGTCTTACAAAAGTCAGATTTGGTCCTACCGCTAGGTCCTCCCAGTGCAGTCGGAGTAATAGAAGTGACACATAGAAAAATTAGTTTTCCATCGGTTCCTCCTTAGGACATCCATCACTTCTTTCAAATGGATCTCATGCTCTACCGCACTCCTAGAATAAATAATAATTTCATCCATGAAGACCACAACAAACCTGTTTAACTGCCTCGGAACACTCTACTCATCAAATCCACAAAATAAGTTGGAACATGTGTTGGTCCAAATAGCATGACCAACTCCTTAAATAATCCATTTAGTGTACGGAAAGTGGTCTTCTAGGTACTATTTTCAACCACTTACAACTAGAGAAACCTAGTCGCCAAATCAAGCCGTGGGAAAAGCTTCGCTCCAACTAACTAATCGAAGAGGTTGTCAATGTCAGGCAATGGTTAGCGGTTTTTCTTCGTTTGCTTATTCAGTTTTCGATAGTCGACAAATAACCTAAGGGATCCATCTATCTTAGTAGCGATAACGGTAGGCGCTCCCCATTTCGAGACACTTCTTCAAATAAAGGCTTTCTGTGACAATTCTAAAACCTAATTTTCCAATTCTCTCCTTTGAAGCCATATGCCAAAGAGGCGTCACAACCGGCCGTGTGCTTTTCTTGAGATTAATATGAAATTAAATCTCTCTTTAGGGAGGGAGACCAGGTACTACTTTGAATACATCAGGATAGTCCTTCGCTACGGGTATACACGATAGCTCTTCCCATGACAGATGAGTGAATATAAATACGCCTCCAAAACAGAAGTAACGGGCTTACAACATAGAATTAAATCAAGTTTACCGCACTTCTTCAATCGAACCATCCTTCGTTCATATTCCAATACTCTCTATAGCGAGACATCTAATCCATTTTCAAATCAACCCGTACCCCAATTTCTTTTATACAAATGCATCACAAAGGAACCCCACACTATGGATGACCAAATTTAGATTTGATATAACATCGATAAATAGGTCAATCACTAATAGGATTCAATACCATTATAGATTCATGCACAAGATCGTTTTAAGGTTTAAACTATCGACTAATGCACTTGATATAAATGAATGAGATGCACTAATATCAAACCAAGTACGAATAGGAGAATGACATAAAATCGACACACCTTCCATCACAGTCTTCTTTCCATTCTCCTGAGCTGACGGTAATGCCTTACTGGAAGTTGGAATGACATCCAAAGCGCATGCCTTCACAACCTAACCCTCATTCCTAAAAGCCCGACAATCTCTTTTCATATGTCCATTATGATCATAATTATAACATTGTATCTTCTTTTGAGCTAGGGCTGCCTTACCATCCTTAGAGATATGTCTCACTTGGTTGTAGTTATAATATCTTCCTTTTGAGAGATTCGTCCTACAAATATTTTCCTAGTGTCCTACCTTCTGACATCTACGATATGTAATCACCTTCCTTTTACCCTTCCCTCTTTATGGTTTATTTCTTTTGCGTTCGCCTCGCTGTTGTTGTCCTTCCACTTCCTGACACTACAACAAAAAGAGTCTACGATAGCATAGGAAAATCGCTATAAAAGCCTATTATAGTGATTCAAAAGTGTTGTATATCGACACTTTATAAAAAATAATAGCTTATTTATAACAAAAAATAAACCACTATAAACGGTTAGCTTTCAATAGCGCTTTTTATCCACTTGTAAAAATATTACAGAGGTTTAATAAAAGTTGTACATCGACATATTATAATAGGTACTGACTGTTTATTACACAACAAAGCGCTATAATTTTTTTACTTTCGATGCAATTTTATATAGCGTTTTCTAAGTGCTACGGTTAATTTTTTGTTTTTTTAAAATCTGATGCATCCCTATAAATCACAATAGTCTATACGTATCAAAATGCTATATTAAGAATATTTTTAAAACATAAAACTATTTAAATAATAAATTCATAGTAAATATTAAACATAGCGGTATAACACATTGCATTAAACATAACAAATATTTATACACATAACATCGCATAGTTTTAACTGTATAATATTCTATTGTATATGTCAGCACAAACCATAAAATAGTAGCTAATGTTACACCAAAAACAAGTAGCTAGTTGTTTGCATTAAAATAAGAAATACCATAGATCTTTCATTCTCTCACTTGCAAATGAAACAAATGTCTACATTAGAAATACATATAAATATGAATATGAATAAAATTGGAGAACAAAGTATGTACATTAGGAAAAACTTTTGCTAAAGATTTCTTATCAAAAATATTCTAAATGTTTAAATTTTTTTCCAGAGTCCCCTTTACACGACTAACGAGGGAAAAATCCAAAACACAAGAAATAAATATACATGGTCAAAACATGATCAGAATCACAATATATCAATAAAAAACAACCATATGGGTAAAGTATCCAAATATTTACTTATATATACCTTATATAGTGTGTACATCACATAATACACACACCCGTTAAGCCTTAAAATCTACCTTCTAGCAATATTAGTGAGTTTGCTAACATTTTCGAAGAAACGTTTATAATAGAGCTATGAACAATTTTATTGAAAGTGTATTTCGTTATAAAACCATCAATGGATCTAAAAAAGGTTGTCTTTGTTATACGTATAACAAAATCAATGATCAGCATGAACAACAATATTTTCAACTAAGAACTTGAAATTCATTATGTTTGAGATATTTGACATGATAATAGCTACCACATTCAGTACTTGGTTACATAAGCATGAAGTGTAAAATCTAATTAGATGAGTAAATTATAAAATTAAACTTATTTGTAACTAATAACATATAACAAACATTTCATTTCCACCGTAAATCATAGGTACCATTAATACAAAATTAATTAGACGTAAATTTTTTAAATATTTAATAATTTATTATTATTATTATTATAAACTTAGTTAATTTTCATAAACATAGTTAATTTTTATAAATTTATTTAATTTTTATAAAACTTAATTAATGAAGTTAATTTTTATAAACTCAGTTAATTTATATTATTATTATTTTGTAAATTTAGTTAATTTTTATATAGCTTGGTTAACTTGGTTAATATTTTATTATTTATTATTATTATATTACATGGTAGTATTATTGCAACTTGGTTAATTTTTATAAAACTTAAAGTTAATTTATTATTATTAATATAAACTTAGTTAACTTGGTTAATAATTTATAGTTTATTATTATGACTATTACTACTATTATTATCATTATCTTTATTATAACTTAGTTAACTTGGTTAATACTTTATAATTCATCATCATCGTCATCGTTATCTTTATTATAACTTGGCTAACTTGGCTAATATTTATATTCATAAGTGTTATTTTTTTTTTTGAATTACCTAGAGAACCAAGCTTCGCTTGTAAACTCTAGGGAAGTATGTGCCTGCCAAACACATACTTCGGGTACTTGTTACAGGGTTGTCAGTTTCGGGGCTCGAACTCGTGACCTTCGATCACGCAGTCCGGACCATCAACCAACTGCGCCAACCCCGTTGGCAAGTGTTATTTTTATTAGTACTAGTATTATTCTAAACTTAGTTAATTGTTATGAAAATTAGTTAAGTTTTATAAACTTAGTTTATTTATTATTATTATTGCTATTATGATTGTTGTTGTTAGTAGTGTTTTTTTTATAAACTTGGTTAAATTTTATAAACTTTAGTTAAATCATTATTATTATTAATGTCAACGTAGTTAATTTTTATTAACTTATCTTATTTTTATAAAACTTAATTAATGAATTTAAATTTAATCTTAGTTGATTTATTTTGATTATTATATTAACTGTTATTTTTAATAAAAGTTAGTTAACTTGGTTAATATTTTATAAATTATTATTAGTAAACTTAGTTACTTGGTTAATATTGTATAATTTATTATATTATTATTCTAAACTATACCGCTTCAATTCTTGTTGGGATAGTTTTTGTTCACAATGCGTATTATTACTTTTATAAGACTAATGGATAAAGACTAAGATTTTTAATTTATAAGACATGATTATTATTATTACTTTTATAAAATAAATACTAAACAAGATTCAATGGCGAGTAAACTTCTTTTTTATGAATGAAGACTATATTCAACGGTGAGTAAACTTCAAACATGATTATTACTACTTTTCTTTGTAAAAAGATATGTATAATAAAGTTCCAAAGCAACAATTACAAAAAAATGAGCTAAAGCTCCATAACGCAGTCATTATTAGCAATATGAGATCAGTTGGTTTATTCAATTAAGTCGTCTACTTTCCATTTTTGAATTTATGGTTTCCTTTGTGAATTCCATGGAAACTTGCACGAAATCAGCGAAGCTCTCTGATCTTTTTTCTTTTTGCCATTAATGGTGCAAGTTTCTCTAAAGCTAAGTATTACTTCATTATCTTCTTTTGCTTCTATTTTGTATGAGTTCATGTTTAATCTTGTATGACACCTGTAGAATTGATAAAACATGGAGAAATTTACAAATAAAAAATGAATAACAACTTACAAGGGTGTCTACCATTGTTTGATCAACAGAGGTCCATCGCTTCTTTTAGATCTAATGAAGCAAATATGAATTTTTAGTATAGAGGTGTTGGTAAGGTTCAGTTGACAAGTACATTTCATATTTTTAAGATATCAATGTTAACTTGTTATGATGTTGGGGATTTCTTGGATTTTGACAGGACGATTATTACATAGCTTAAAATTTCATCTGTTATTCGCCATGTTATTTTGAACTTACTATCGAAAATCATAGCATTTCATTCTTTCCACAATGCTCACACATTAGTAGATAAAACTACTTTTGATAGGTACCTGGCTTTGTTTCTGGCTTTGAAAGTAATTAAAATAATAGTAATTTCATCATGCGAACTTAAATCGTTGTAGCCGTCATATACAGATTTTCTCTGTACCATCTCCCTGTATGTGAAGTGAATAAGCACTCAAAAAATAAGTGTGCATTAGTCTCTTTGTGACAGTTATAGAAATTGCCATAACTATGAATAGTCATGCCTCTTTGCTGTAGTTTTTCCAGTGTTGATAGTTGTTTAGTTATTGCTTTATATAAATAAAGTGCCATTTTCAGACGGTTGCATTTGTCATAAATAATTTTGTGTGAACTAACGTAGATATATTCTTTCTGGTTTCATTCCAAGCAGTTTTGAAAGAATAATTTCCTGATTTTGCATGCAACAAATGCCAATAGTCTTTAGTTCTGTCATTGAAAAAAAGTGTTTTAAATTTCTTGTTTAAACTATCTCAAATAGGAGAGTCTATCAACTTTCCAGCCATCAGTTTTAATGATAGAACTGATAAGATGATTTTTGCCATTCAATATATCTAAACTTCTTGTACCTAAATTGTTAATAATTCTACCCTTTTATAGCCATGAATCAAACCATAGTTTTGTTGTTTTTCCATCCATAATTCTTTTCTCCATGCATTGCAATGCCTAATTTCTTAAAATTAGCAAGTGTTTTCATGCACCTGATCGTTGAGTTCTAGATCTAGTGTCCCAAAACGAGGTGTTTTTTAGTGTATTTTGGTTGTTTCCATTTTGCCCACAAACTTTACCCACCCATCAATTTCCATATAAATTTTATGCAAATTGCATCATTACTTTCAACAAGGTCATTTAGTCCCAAACCACCCTCTTATTTGGTTGAACGCACTATTTGCAAAGAAATTTTAATGAATTTTCCTTTACATAGAAAATTGGAACGAACTTTAGTTATTTTACTAATGGCATTAGCTGGCAGTTTAAAACTTTTCATCTGAAATAAGATTGTGGGACAAATGTAGGTTTGATTATTTCTATGCTTCCAGCTAGACTTAACAATCTTGTTTCCCAACCTTCAATTTTCTATTTAATTTTGTTAATCAGTGCATCAAAACAGACCTTGTTGATATAAACTGGTGACAAAGGCATTCCTAGAAAAGTAATTAGCAATGTTTTTTCCTCTATTCTTAAGATATTACACATCTCTGATTTTTGATTACATCCGTTACTAAAAAATCTTTGATTCCTCTGAGTTCATTTTTAGACCTGTCCCCTCATAAAGAGTTTCAAATAAGTCTTTGATTGCTTTAGCTACATATTTATTGGCTTTGAGAAAGATTAAAACATCATCTGCATATATTAATCGGTAAGATGTTTGTGTGAATTAATAAACTGATTTCTCCAACTATCAACAGTTTATCCATTTGTATAGGGAAATATTCCATTGCCATTGTGAAAAGATAACAAGATAAAGGATCTCCTTATCTAATCCCACTTGTGCTATTGAAATTACCATAAGAGTTGCTCAGAATTTCTACAGAAAAAATTGGCATGGTGATTAGTTCTTTAACTATTCATAGCTACTTTTCTATAAGATAAAAAAAACATTAATATGTGTATTAAAAAGTCTCTTCATAAGGAATCATATGTTTTGCTTAGATCAATTTTAATATATATTCTATCACTTTTTTTGCAATTGAAATTTAACAATTTCCTGAGCTATCAAAATTCCCTCACCGATATCTCTGTTTGGCACATAAGCACATTGATTTTTTGAAATTAAATTCTCAAGAACAGGCTTTAATCTATCGCACAACACTTTGTATATTATTTTGTAAATGAAATTGCAACGGGAAATTGGCCTGTAATATGAAATACAGACCGGTTTTTTGACTTTTGGTATTAATGAAACTAATGTATGATTAATTTCTTTAAGATATTTACCTAAGTCAAAAACACTTTGAATGGCTTCTAGCAAGTTAAATTTGAGCGTCATCCAATGAAATTTAAAAAATGCAGTTAGAATCCATCTGAGCCTGGAGCCTACTGTTTTTGACACTAAAAATAGCCTCTTTTACCTCGTCCATATCAAAACAGTTGTTAAGATAATTATATCCAAATTCAAAAATTATCATTTTACAAGTAATGTTTGGTAATTCTTTCTTAATAGGTTATGTTAAACAGTTTTCTGAAATGGTAGATCTTTTTCCCCGAAATCCTCAATTTTATCTATAATACTGCCATTCATGTCAATTAAATTGCCAAATGTGTTAATGTTTTTCTTGCTTGACATCTTAGCTGTAACGACCCAGAATTTTTGATAATTAAAATTTGTATATTTAATTAATTTTAAATATTAATAAGTGAATTTATAAGTCAAATAAATTTTATTTCGAATAATTGGATTTAATTGAATAATTAAATCGATAATTTAATATGTTAAATTATGGAAATAATTGAAAATCGAGTTAAATATGATTGAAAATGATTTGTAAAATTTTATTTTATCATGTTGGAGTTAGAATGATGTTTTAGAACTTTTAAAATCGAATTAAAAGTTTATTTGTGAAAATTGAATATTTTAATATTAAATCGA
This sequence comes from Allium cepa, assembly GCA_030765085.1. Taxonomy (NCBI): domain Eukaryota; kingdom Viridiplantae; phylum Streptophyta; class Magnoliopsida; order Asparagales; family Amaryllidaceae; genus Allium; species Allium cepa. The sequence continues at coordinate 574,591,757 of CM060931.1, forward strand.
CTAGTGAAAATAGCCAATTTTTGAACAGTCTCAGAATTGGACGAGACCAGTTCCATTAGATCCGTAATAGTTAGTTATTATCGGATTTCAATTTTCGTAGCAATCGAAGTTATCGTTTGATCGTGGCAGCTCGAAACGCATCGAAATTGTTTTAATATTAATTTAGCGAGTTAAAATAGCCATTTTTCAAAAGTCTCGGATTTCGACGAAACCAGTTTCATCGGATCCGTAATGTGGTATTATTGTAAGGTTTAAAATTTTAAGTCAATTGGATTTACCTTTTGTCCGGTACAAATTAAAATGCCTAGAAAATCGTTTAAATCGGTTTAATTTAAATTGAACGTTTATAGCCATAACTCGCACAAATGTCTGAATTAGCTTCCGAAACCTATTCCATTGTGTCCGGAACGCGGGGTAAACCCCAGAAACGCCAGTCACGGCATGTGAATCGGAGTTTGGAATTTTCGGAATGAATAGTGTTTCGTCGGTTCTCTATAAAAGGACCCTTTGCCTTCATTTTTGCTCAAAACCCTAATTGTTTAACCTAGCCGCCAGCAACTTCTTGAATGGCTGAGAAACAACCTTCTTCCTCCTCTCTTTTCTCCAAATCCATTAACAATTAGCCAAAGTTTTCAACTAGAGAATTGTAGAGGGGAGCGAGCTCGACGTATTCAACGGATATGATCGCGAATGGAGCTGTAAATTGTGAGATATTTGGCCGCGTTCCCTTGTATTGCGCACGACTTTTCATGCAGAGCAGGGGGCCGAGCTTGCTTGGGTTGCGGCCGAGCATAGAGTGGATGATGGCGGTCCTATTGGGGGTGTGGTGATGAAGTTTTGAGCTTCGTGGTGGCCGAGATCTTGAACCCTAGTTTCTAGCTTATGGGTTCTATGGTGCGTGAATGTTATCTGGGATGAAGAAGTGAAGAGGGAGATAGGGCGTGCGGTCATGATGTTGCTGGGTGAGATCCTACGGCCACGATTAGTTAGGGTTTAAAATTTTTAATATATGTTGAAATTATTAAGTTTAAATTCGTATAAACTTCATAAAATCATAACTTTTTCATACGAGGTCGAAAACGCGCGAAACCAGTTGCGTTGGAATCGTATGGACGAGCACTACGTGATGGAATTGGATTGGAGTCGTTTGGAGTTAGTGAGAATTTCGGATAAAATTAAACGTCCGTTTAATTTTATTCGAAATAAATCGCTAAAACGAAATTGAAATCAAGGTGAGAACTTCTCACTCAATTGAATCAGTTTCGATTTTAATTTTAAATAGTTAGATTTAAATATTTGAATGCATGTTTGAATGATGATTGTTATCTATTGATTGTTAAAATAGACATTATGCGCCGTTAGTAAGCGGATGTTATTTATTAAAAACATATACCGCGAATATTTCATAAACAGTGAAATTGGTATTATATATAATAGCAATATATATATATTGGCATATGTATATATTGGAGTTATTGATTTCCCGCATTTTTTTAGCGGATGAGACCCTATTGCGCCGTCTATTAAGCGGATAATATTTTAAATCCCATATACCGCGATAATTTCGTACTGGAGCGAAATTGGTATTGTGCTAATGTTTGTGGATGCAGGAAAACAGGTTGGAGGGATCCAACTGGATTCCTCAACAGTATTTATTTGAATTCAGATATTTTGATATTTGATGGGTTATCATATCGATATATGATATCGTTGTTGTCTTGATTGGCTATTTGGTATGTAGCATCATTGGACCAAATTTTGGAATTTTAAAAGGATTTCAAAGTGATTTTTGAAAGTATACGTTTATAAAATATTTTTGGAATTGATTTATTTTAAATAAATAAAAGTTATAATTTTTAATATTATAAAAAAATTATGATTTTTGAGAAATATAGTTAAAAGTTGATTTTTGAAAATATGGGTTAATAACTTTATAAAAAGAGTTTAAATTGGGATTTTTGAATTTATTATACAAAGTTGAAAAAATAGGATTTATAAAATTTAATTATTTTATAAATAAAAAAGGATGAAATTATAAAGAAGTTTAAAGACGTTTTAGAATAATAATACAAATTGATTTGTATAAAAGATTTATAAAATGGATATTTATAAATGAAAATATTTGAAATATAAAACGAGTTTTTATAAGTGTTTGAATGAAGTGAAAATGGATTGCATAAGTGAATGGAATTTATAAAATTATAAATGGTGAAGTTATAAGTGAAATTTATAAATAATAAGATTTATAAATTTCGTGAAGTTATTAAAGAATGGTTTTGGATAAATAATTGAATCTTATAAGTTATAAGATTTATAATTATGAAGTTCAAAGGAACGATTTTTGCAAACAAATAAATTATAAGTATTTCACTTATAATATGAACTTTTAGTATATCATTGAGATATGAATTGAGATAGGTTAATAAAGGAATTTATAAAGGAAGTTGTGGTAAAATAAATAGAAATGGAATTTATAAACGTTGTTTTATAAATCCGCAAACGACTTATTTTGATAAGTAAATTGTTGAAACCTATTAATGGAGTTATATTCACATTTTTGACTGTGAATAATCCTTTGAAATAAAATGAATAGAAGTGATGAAAGTTGTTAACGTAGTATATTCACGTTTTTGAATAGTGAATATTATGTTAAAGAAAATATTTTGGATGTGATATTTGAAATAGAATTAAAACGATCTAACGATGTTTTAAAATGTGTTGAGATTCGAAACCATAGATTTCAACATTCATTATTGAAATAGACGTTTTCGAGAAATAAAAGTAAATGGTGGACTATAGCACTATTGTTATAGTAAATGATTTCCGAAAGGAAATGTTTTGTATAGTATTGGGATTTATATGTCTATTTTAATTTCGAATCCCTATACTAGTGATTTTGGGTTGTCGTAACGATGTTTTACGCAACATTCGTTTTGGCCCAAATAAATATGTTTAAGAGAATGATTTCCTTAAAGAATGAAATATATACTTAATCTCGATTTAAGTATATTGAATATTTTCCAAGTGTTGAAAATAGATGGATTTGAGAATTACTTAATAAATAAGTATGGAAATGTTTTCCAATGCAAAATGAATCGTTTTGAGGATTTATCTTTTTGAAGATAAATTGAAAATGAATAATTGAAATCATATATTCATAGATATTTTGGAATATAAATTCACTATGGAATTTATAAAAGAAAGTGGAATTCGTTTAAAAATAAATAAATTGATTTATTTTTGAAGTGTGAAAATTATATATCTAGTAAAGATATTTTTTGGGAAATAAATAATTTGGAAAATTATTTGGAATCTGGTGATGTTGTGCATATCCATTGATAGTTTAATAACCGACTATCAATATTTACCTTTGAAAGGTATTTGTTGGGATTTGTTGAATTTGAATGCTACACTTATTTTTAAATTATTGCGCTCGTTATTCGGATTACCCATTCCGAATAGTGATACGACGTAATGGAATAGCATTGAAGATCGGTGTTGAAGACCCGGTATTTGCGAGAGCGATAGGATGACCTGTCGATTGACTCTGCACCGAGTTGCTCCGGTATAGAGTTCTCCATATGTGATGGGAAATCCGATCAGGATTGTGGATATCCGGATTGCAAGGACTTCTTTGTAAGTGCCTTAGGTTCTGTTCGAGCCCGGAACAGACTTGTATGGATTGTATGTCTGACATTACAAATTGAGATGTAAAGCCGATTTCTTTCAAATATATTTCTGTTGGTGGCGGAGAATTTATTCTTTTAGCTTAACACCCTTCTCTGAGACGTACGAGCTCAGAGGTTATGTAGTTGAAGGTTATCAGCGATATATTCCCAATTTGGTAATGTGACATGCTGAGTGTTGCTGTGAAATGATCATTGTGTTGATCATTTGTGATAGCATCATTTATTTGATCGTCTATCTTGATGATCATTTCTATGATCATTTGTTGACCCAAAGCATGACTTTTGTATAAAGTATGTTTTTGTGGACGTGACTTCGTCGAGCCTCACACCTCGGGAATGGTCAAAACAGGAAAGATGCAGCAAGGTTATGAGGGGTAGCGCCCTTTAGGGTATGTGCATTTCCTTCTGGAAAAGGGTGGTATCATGGTATGGAGCCCAGATATTTACTCATGTTGAAAACACTTTATGATTGTGTGAATTGATTACGAGCGCTCGGTGAAAGGTCCCAAAGGACCGGGGGATGGCATATTCGATCAGTTGTTACTCAGTTAGGGGTAACCCGGCCTTGTGTTGGCAGAGATCCGGTTTGGTTCTCGGGGATGTCCTTCCAGAGGCAGTCTCATGTGGCAATGGGAAGTTCCTTGGCCTGATCATTCGTTTGAAATCCAATTCCCAATACGAAACCCTGTACGGTTTTAGTTGTAGAACCTGCCATTCACTTATGGTGGTCACCACTGTTTGGATGGTAGCTATAGTAGGCATACGATAATGGCCGTATGTTGGCTAAGATTTATATTCTACTTTCGAAATGAATTTTTCCTACACTATGCACTAATAATAATATCAAATGTTTCTTTTTAATGCGTGTCAAGCATCTTTGACTAACATAAGAAGAAATCTCCTCCAAGTCTGCGTTTGCATTGTGTGTGTGGTGGGAGGTCTTATGGTAGTCTCATTTTTAAAAGCATTGCGAATTGACTTTAAAAATATTCCTCTATTTTGATTTTAAAAGATAAATAAGCTGTTTTGAGTTCCCACACCAGTCACATGACTGACTCGGAGTTTATTGTTTTCCTTCCTAAACTCTGGGTGTAACGACCCGGAATTTTGGGCAATATCGATTTAATAATCTGTGTAAATAATTTAATTGGTTTAATGATTTTCTTTATAATTTTAATTTAAATTGGTAAATTTAATCTTTTAAAAGGTTAATAAATTTTAATCTGACAATATTGATAAGAGTTATTTTCCAAAGCTAATAAATTTTTAATTCTATTTATAATATATACATTTGACGTATATTGTGAATAGGTGATCTTTTGTTTTAAATAAAGAATGAATTTTCAAATTGTAATATATATGTATGTATATGTTATAATTTGAATTGTTTTGAAAATTTAATTTAATCTATTAATAATTTATGTATGAATGAATATTGCAATTTTAAAGTTTTGTTTTAAATTCAATAAGATTTTCAAAAAGATAATTTAGTTTAATTCAAATTTATTTTCAAAATATAAGATAGTTGTTTATTTTAAATATGATAGTGTAAAAAGATTTAAACACTTTGATTTTCTTTCTTTTTAAAATATTTAATTTAAATGGTTATAAATGTATATAAATATATGTTTTAGATTTCTAAATTCATGTATAAGAAATTTATTAGAATATTTTCTTTAAAGAATTAAACTTATATTTATATATATGAATTATATTTATTAAGTATATTTATAAATATATAAGTAAGCATTTATTAACAAAGTAACTTAACATGTAAATTCATAATTACATTTAAATTAAATAAGGATTTATTAATACTAAAAATAAATAAAAAGAGACATGTGTATTCATATTAACACCTTAGTAACACATGTAAACCTATTAAAATAATTATGTGACATTTGTTCAAAATTAGTAACAAGTGGCAACATAATTTTAATAAATGTTTTTAGAAGCACTTTCTTTGTTTTGCACTTTCTAATTTTAATGGCAACCCAGAAATTTTTCTTCTTCAAATCTGAAATGAAATTGCAGAATCAAAAGCAAAATTTAAAATCAGCAACTAAATGAAAGTTCTTCAAATCTGCAAAATTTATCACCTGCATTTCAAAAAGATCAACTTGCAACTTCATACCAAATCCAATCTGAAATGCAAATGGAAAAATCTAACCTGCGAATTAAATCTTCAACCTTCAAACATGAAACTGCAAAATCTCTGCAATTTCAACTTTTAATCATTAAATCTGGAAACATGCAAAGGGAGATCAACATCAATTTGATGCATGCATGGATTCAAGTTTCAAAACAGCAAGCCTGGAAATATGCTCTGCATAAATAACAGCTAATGCATTTGAATTAGAGTTAAAGCCTGGGAAGTAAAGTTTCTCTACTCTGCAACCTTAAATAACAGGTGAGTAAACTATCTTAAAAACAGTTTGAATCTTGTTTTGAATACAATGCATTTGACAATATTGGTTGAATTAAAGTTCTTCTGTTTGATATTTATCTGAATGAATATAAATATGCTGTTGAACAGGTTTGGGTATGTATGTATATATATTGACTATCTGTTCCTGTTAGTAACTGGATTGGTTTTGCTATAATTTCAAAAATCTCCAGATTCAATCCATATTAACCTGTGATTTATAAACGGAAGTTGTTTGTAACAACATATTATATCATTTAAAAATAATTTTAAGATTTTAAATTAAAGATGTTTCTCGGAATTTAAATTTACAGTAAAATACTGTTATACTTGAAAAAAATTAAAATCTTGTTTGTTGATCTTGATTACATGAATGAATTAGTAATTAGAAATCATGATTTTTAATACCAATTTCATGATTTTTAGTTTGACAAATTTTGAGAAATGTGGGTTTATGTGATTTTGGGGGTTTTGAGTATTACCAGTGATCGGCTCATCGATTGAAGCTTGATTTTTGGTTGAAGCTCACTTAGATGTAGGGGATATTGGGAAAAATACAAAATAATTTTTCAAATGAGTATATTGATCGAATTTGATAGAACTAGGGTTTTTGTTTGTTCTTGTTTCGGTCTGACTTTGGGAAATTATTGCGACTTTGTTATGCGTTCGAGTTCGATCGTGTTCGAGGATGTTGGAGATTGAGGTCTTGGCGTTTGTTGGTGAAGAGGGTGGGGTTCGAAGGTGATGAGATGGTCGGCGGCGATGGGATGTGGGGTTCGAGTGGTTTCTGTAGTTTTGGGTTAGTGGGTTGAATTTTGATTCGATCGATCATTTTCGATTCTGGGTGTGGATTTAGGCTCGCGAGTGAGGAAGCGATGATGGACGTTGGTCGTAATGGTCGTAGGTGGTCGGCGGCAGAGGTGCACGTGCACCATGTACGATCGTGTACTGGTGAAGTTTAGTTTGGAGAAGAAGGTTGCGACCCGTTGACGTTATCGCGTTTTTCTCGTGAGTTTCCAGGGGGAAACTCGAAGCGTGTGAACGTGGGGGTGTCTTCGGTGTTTCTCGTGAAGTTTTGAGTGTTTAGCTGGGTATTGGTTTGAGTGTTTTCTGATGGTACTTTATTATGTTAAGTACTGTTTTGATAAGTTACAAATTTAAAACTTATTGTTGAGTAAGGAAATCAGGTATCTTAATATAAACAAGTTTATATAAGAAATCCAAATGAAGGTTAAAACTTGATGTTTAAAAGTAATTGATAACCAAACCTTAAAAGTATAAATCGAATCTATTTTTAAATTTTATTTAAAATGATTTCTTTTGAACGTAATTTAATTACATTTTGGATTTTAAAAGAAGTATGTTTTGAATTTAAATATTGAATCAAAGATTTAAATTCAATTTAAAAATAATGATTTGAAACTAAGTTTTCAATTTATATTGAAATTATATAAGTTTGAATTAGATGTTTAAAGAGTTTAAATTTAAATTAGATTTCTAAATGTCTTATATCCAAATAAAGATATTGTTAAAATTTTTGGGAAAATCAATACAATAAGTTGTTTAAGTTATTAAAATTTGATTTAATCAAATAATTTAATTTTAAGGATAAATAGGGTTAAGTTATCTTTTTTATTAACCTTAGAATACTTGATTTAAATATGATTTGTAATTAAATAAAGAATTAATTAAGATAAATGTTTTCTTAATTAATTAAGGATTTTGAAATATAAGAAATTAATTAATTAATTGTTTAATTAATTTTAAATAATTAGTTAATTATTTATTAATTTTAAATAATCACTTAATTATGGATTAATTAAGTGTAATTACTTAATGAAGTAATCAATGGTTAATTTTTGAATGTAATTAGAATGGTAATTACTTATGGAAGTAATTGGAGGAGTTACTCATGGTAGTAATTAATTGGAAATGATTAATGGGATCACTTAATATTATCAATTATGGAATTGATTGACTAAATTGTTTTAAAGTTAATTAATTATGGAATAATAAATTTGTTAATGAATAATGAGTTATTCAATGTTGAAATTAATTATTTGTTAAGTAATTAATTAAGGAAGTAATTAAGATTTATTAATAGAAGTAATTAAGAGTTAATTACTTAATTTATTTAAGTTAATTAATTAATGTGATTAATTAATTAAGGAATAAGATTAAATAAGGGTTAATTACTAAGAGTAATTAATCAAGAATTATAATTAATGATTAAAGTAATTAATTAAGGATTAATTATTGATTAATAATTACTTAATGAAGTAATTAAGATTTAATTAATTGGATTAATTAATCAAGGATTAATATAATGGATTTAGAAATAATTAATTAAGAAGTTAATTAATTAAGATAAGTAATTACAAATTGTTAATTACTGTTTATATTTAATAAGAAGATTAATTACAAGTTAATTATTTAATTAATTAAGGATTATAAATTAATAAAGAGTATTAATTAATATAATTAATGAAGTAATTAATTTAAGTAATTAATTTAAGTGTGATTAATTAATTGTAATTAATTAAGGGTTAATGTAATTAATTATAGTTAATTAATTAATGAAGGATCATTAATTATTGTAATTAATGATAGTAATTAGAGATTAATTACTGAATATGGTTAAGGATAATTACTGAATATGGTTATGGATAATTACTTGAATGTAATTAAAGGATAATTAATCTAGGGAGATTAATTAAGAAGATCATTAAGGAATGATAAATGAATTTGATTTGTAATAAATCAATGAAGCAGGAGTTAGGATAATTCAAGTGATTAGAGAATAGTAATTAATTTAATTAAAGGTTAATTAAATTGATTAAGAGTTAATCAATTCTGCTTTGGATGATTGGTTGATATTAAATGATTGATATTGGATGTTGGATGATAATGGATGATTGATATTGGGTGTTTGGTTGATACTGGATGATATGGATGTTTATGAGATATGTGATATGCTGCTTTGTGAGATGAATGTTGATATGTATTATCTATTGTGATAATGTTATTCATCTATCTGTTTATATCATCCTGTATATAAGTTTTAAACTATTTAAATCCCTTAAGTACAACTTGGACATTAAAATGGCGTTTGGATTCGGTGAGACCGGGATCGGGTTTCCATATTTGGATATCCGAAAACCACACCGTTTCCAATTAAACGATAGGTCGTTAATCCAAGTGGAGCAAGTGAAGACTCGAGGTGTAAGGGCTATACGTCAGTATAACTCTGTGGGTGATTCCGTAATGAGTTTGACGGAATAGCACTTATAGATTCGAGATGGCGAATCAGAGTGCAAGGGCTATGGTCGTTGACTCTGAGGGTGATTCCAAAATGAGTGCAACGAGATAGTGCCTTCGGTTTCGTTCGAACCCGGAACGAACTTGTATGGATTGAATGCTTTCAGCACATCGTCAGGCGGACGATGAGCATTCTAAGAGATGTGTTCTAAAGGTAATCGCAGCCTCAAGCCTCATCAACCGGGAATGGCTAAAACAGGGGAGGTGCAGCAAGGCTTCGTGGGTAGCTCCCACTGGAGAGCAAGATTTACCCCTGTCTAGAAGTCCCTTTTTATTCGGCTGTGTGGGGCGGTTGATCCGGACAACCGCCGGGGTTGTCTTGTTCGGAACTATCCAGTAAGGGATGGGTCCGGCCTTGTGTTGCAGGGGAGTTAGGGTGGCTCCTCGGTACGGTGATCTAGGCCACGTACTGTGACGGGCGGTACCCCAGTAGCCCTGCCATTGATGGAATCCAAAATCCAATAAGCGCCTGTACGGTTTTGATTGTGCCCAACTATGTTGGAACGTGAGATGCAAGCATTCCAGCTATTTCTGTAATTTATTTTGAAAACCCTAGACACTATTATAATATCACTGGATTTCCTATCAAATGTTTTGGTTAGCGTAAGGTAAAAACTTTTCCATGTTTATGTGTGGGAAGTCTTACGTGATACTTTTTCTTCCAAAGGTTTTCTAAAGTTAAGCAATTTTAAACCGTTTACTCACACCAGACCCCTGTCTGACCCGAGTGTTTATTTTCTGTTTTATTAAACTCTTGGGTACTCATATTACGTATGAGTAGTCAAGTGATTCAGGTTAGCTTGACGAATTCTGGAGGAGTAATGGAGCAGGAGGCTTCGACGTGTAGATATATATTGGTTCCGCTGTGTTTGGTATCTGTTTCTTCTGTTGTACTTGAGTTGTATGAATTAGACAGATGTTTATAACTGTCTAATATGTGTTGTATAGTTGTGTAACTCTGATGTAATCTGATACTATGTAATATTTTATTTGATATATTATATTTTATTCGTTCCGCTGTGAGTTCTCTGATGTTGTTTGTGTTCTTCTTTCTCTTTCTTTTCTTCTTCTATCCCTTTCTTTCTTCAAAATGATGCGATTTCCTGGGAATAGGAAGTCGGGTCGTTTCACTGGGTGCCCACCAATTTCCACACGGGCAGTCAAGAGTTAGGTTTATCAGGATATTCAGGAATTGCTGGAGGCAAGCTGGATGGCATGGCGTATTATTAGTATATAGTATTTCTTTTTCCGCTGCACTATTTGTTGTTTGTTGTTGTACACTCTGATGTAATGTAATGTAATGTATAAAATGTAATAACTGATATAGTTCTTTGTTTAAAGATTATTCATTTATCTATTATATGTTGTTCCGCTGCGAATTGTGAGATTCTGATATTGTTGTGTTGTGTTCTGTTCCGTTTTCTATTTTCTTTCCTCTCCATTTTCTATCTTTTTCTATCTCCTTCTGTCTTTTTTCTTTTTCTTAAACATTGAGAATTCGTATTTCTATTCATCTTGAATTAATCAAGGGAGATTAGTGTATATTCAAGGAGTACGGATTTACGGGTCCTCACATTAGCATAAAAGAATTATGTTGCATCATCCATTTTATTTAACCAATCACATTTAGCTTTCCATTATGATCTGTAACTTGCTGCATCATTGCTTCATTTCGTTTGCTTTGCCAAAATATAACCAATTTCCATTGTCTTTGTCACGATTAATTTCCATGTCTCTTTGCATTTTTGCACATTTGGTTCTAAGATGCTCAACCTGTTTTCTTGTATCATTTTTATTGATATTCCATTCCTTTAGTTTTTGCTTTGTTGCCTTTAGCATATAAAGTGTGTTGAACAGTGGAATGTTGCATTAGTTTTCATATATAAGACATGGTTCAATTAGCTCATTGTAATCCTGATGTAATAGCCAATAATTCATGGATTTAAACAGCCTATCCACTTTCCATATTCATTCCTTTTTCCATTCCTATTGTAGGCATTTAAGGGTGTAATTTGACTTATTACGTTACAAAATAAATTCCTTATATAATTTTGATGGGTAAAATGACCTTGGTAAATCTTTTTTGGCTGCCATGCACCCATGAATATCTATACATCTTATTACCATTAAAAATACCAATTAGTTGTGAATAATTCTTGTAAAACGATATATGTATGTGTGTGTATCCCCCATTATAACTCACTGTATTTATACATCATTTTAGTGACCTGTCGAAAATTACATATGTGAAGTTGGTGAACCAAACTAAATTCTATCACTTTGCATGGTGTATCAAAAAACCCAACATTGAAATTTATTTAATGTTCACAAAAAATGAAAATTTTCACTTATAGAGAATTTTAATGAAAACAAAGCATATCATTTTTAGGTTTTCTCTGTATTTAACGAATCAAACTTAAAAGAAACAAAACAATCAAAGCTAAGTGGGACCTATATCAAATAAAGAGAAATGAAAAATCAGGATACAAAACTTCAAGTAATATTTCGTAAACTTTGTTATTGGTTACATTCAATGCCCCAACAAAACTGAAATATTATCGGACATTTTAGATTAAGTGCTCTATTCCCCAGTCTAGGAGAGGAAATCAATGGACATTGCTGCTTAGCTTGAGACCTTTCATAATGATATTATGTTTGCTACATTTTTATATAATTTATCTATATTAGTATACATATGCATGAATTATCCCATATTAACTCATCAATATATTAGGTTTTGCCAAATTATAATTTAGATAATAGCACATTTTCACCTTTTCACCTTTTTATCCCAAGAAGTTAACTATTTGACTGCAGTTACTTGCTTGATACTTCAACCTTCGAATTTGACCGATTAAAGAAATTTAATTGGTAAATAGTTACTAGAAATTAAAACTTGTTATAATTTTAGAAAGCTATTTCATATATATTTTGGGTTAGTAAACTACAAGGTACTATTTACATAATCAACTACATATAATCCAGTCTAGTTATAAGCTTTCAAATATAATAATACTTCATGATTTTTATATTTGTTAAAGCAATTGTAGTTATAGGTTCAATATTGATGATCTATTCAATATACCCTAAGTAACTAGTAAAATCATACAAACATTAGACAACAGAGCATGAAACACTTTTCCTTTAGTAAGATATGACAACATTCACGGGAAAATATTTGAAGCATGTATTATATAGAGAATCAGGGGAAATTTCATTATTCACATAAATCATATAGAGTGCTACTGTTCAAATAAATAATAAATCATATAGGTTAAGCTTTGATGTTATGTAGGATCCATTCTATTTAAAATTAAGGATTAAGTGATTAGAGAAAGAAGAAAGAAGTAGTATTGGGATACTAGATTGGATCGATGATTGAGCTATCAATAGAAGATTCAAATTGAAGTCTAAAGCTGCCATTCGGCGTCGGTCATGTCCATGTGCAAGCCTCGCCATTGCCAGTGTCTGATGGAGTTTGACATCATGTATTATGCCGCCTGCCATCTCTTAAGCCATGATTTTTTTCATGTTGCGTGTAATGTAGTGGATGTATTAACTTATGCCCTAGAATTTTATACAGCCCAAGGCGAATGTGTTTTATGGATATTTGGAAAAAATTAGAGGAAGAGGGAAATTATTTGAGAAAGAAGTGGCCATGAAAATAATTAGGATATCCCGCTTTTTTCAAAGCGTTATGCAATGAATCCTTAACTCAAACAGAACAAATTAAAACATTTAATAACACTACGAAATAATGTGTTATCTATTGGTTTATAAAAAGCAACTTTTTTGTAGTGTTATTCTATTCTTTGATAATATTTCCATTTAAAGAGTTTAATAATGCTGCTTCTACCAGTCCCTTGAACATCGTTCCATACAGTATTTGATTTAATTCCTACTCCCTTAGAGGTGAAATCCAACCTTTTGCAAACTTTAATGTCTTCTTGCCGAGGTATTCACTAAACTCAAATCAGAATCGGACTAACTTAGCAAACTAACTGACATACTCCCCACATGTTAATTCTTTTTGATTTGAATGAATAAACTTTTCCAGTAACAAATCTTCATCGGCACAAAAAAGAAACTGTCTCAAATCTCGACTTGAACTCCGCTATGTAATAGTGTTCTCATCGACCTCAGTTGTTACTACCTCCTGCCAAAATGCTGCTTCATCTTTCAAATCCCAAGTTGCTAACTGTCCTTTAATACCATCACTGGGTCCTAATAGGTTGAAAATCTTTTCACAATCCTTAAGCCATTCCCGAGTCATCGAGTATGGTTTCGTCCCAGGAAATGGCTTCCCACAAAGGCCGGAGAAATCCATACACAACTTAGGAAAGTCGACAGTTGGTGGTGCTAGTGCTGGAATCACTCCTTTGTTAGCAATGTGTTGGTGATTGCAGGTTTGGTGGGATTGGTACTAGCTTGGCTTGTCGCTTGAAGGTAGCATCTAAACCATACTGGAATATTAACTCCAGGAATATCCATTATATCAATACGGGTGCTAGCCCCTGCCTTGGTTTCTATCTCATCGGCTTTGACTACGTTGGTCTTTGTTCCAATTTCGAGTGAATTACTCATTTCAGCTATGTATAAAAAAGATTTATTAGCTACTTCCTAATATATAGTAAAAATAATCGAAATAGTAATTGGGTGCGTGTATATGTACTTTGAATTCCTATGTTATATATGCACACACAAATATATATATATAATATAAAATACAAACATGCTCTCTCGATACATTGCTAATTCTTGTCCTAGTTCTTAACTTAAGCTCTGATTCTAAATGCAACAACCTGTCCTCTCGACTCCTGGATCAAAGTTTGAATCGATGCCAACACCCAAAAACTGAAAGGGCGAATCGTTACGGGTGGATATAATATAAGCAACTATAGACAGATATAGATAGGTATCAGATACTAAATACAACTCTAACTAACATTATCTACTTTCATAGTCTCACAATGGAATGAATTAAACAATATACATAACAAATACCGTAGTCACATCACCACAACAGGATTGAAATGTCAGATTCACATGTCTGAATACACATATAAAGTCAAATCCAATCAATACTTGTTTACACTATATATACAATACACCATTGAATCTCCATCTTTGATACCATCTCATCTCTAAACTCTAATAACTTGGACACACACACACACACACACACACACACACACACACATATATATATAAGGGAAAGTAGGAGTGGGTTAGGCATTAATCTGGTGAGTGATCCATACTCTACTCTACATATACTACGGAAATAATACTACAACATGATATGAGTCTATCATCCAGCCACAGTATGTTCTTTCACCATGTCACATCTGAATGTCTTATATATCTAACCCTATCGCATCATATCTATGACGCCTCACCTCTATACTCACACAAGCCAAGAACATTATGGGGTAATGCCGTCGACTAGCATGAAGATTAAGGCCGTTGAGGAGTGACCATCTGTGTAATTGCTTTGTGCGAGCACCGATATGTCCGATAGTATGTCATGCATTTCATTTCAAGAGGAAATCTGACATATCAAATACAAACTTAAAGCTACTACACAGTGGCTATGTGACCTTTGAAACAAATATAAAATAAGCATAACACAAAATCAGTCATAGATATTCATATCACTGAGGCGGAAACAGATATGAACATAACACATGGAAGTGAACATCATAGTAGTGGTCATATAAGATCCACTATATGTCAAAAGAATAGGTACATGTGCTACACAAAAGAATAAGTATACAACAAGAAGTCTCTATCTCGAATATATAAAAACTAAAACTACTAAGCTAAAGTAGTTAGCCTACGGTTAGAAGCTAATCCCTGCTAAGAAGTCAAGTGGAAGCACTTGAAACACCTTGGTCTGACCCGAGTATTATTTAAGAAGAAAATAAATAAAGGATCATTCTAGCTATAATTATCACGTAAGACGAGATAGGATAAGAGACATGACAAAAATATTTGATAACAATAATACCATGTTGTGACAAGAACATATTTGGTAATAATGAAAATCATACAATATCTTAAGTTTTCTCAAATACCCAAAAAGAATGTCATATTCTTTATTTTATTCACAAGTCACAAATATTGATAAAGCTTATTAATGCAAATCACAAATATTGGTGAAACATAAATTCTAGAAATCTTCAATTAGAAATCCAAAAATCGCAACAAAAGGGGAGGCCTATCATAAATAGGATCATGAATACTCACCGACACGTGTATCATAAATGGAACGCTATCCCATGGGTCGCTAACCCATAGAGCCGGTGCAACGATGTAGTACAATAGTACGTCCGAGGAACCTGAAACTCAAATAAGCCGGAACAATGACGTAGTACAAAGGTACGTCCGATGAACCTGAAACTCAAATAAGCCAGAACAACGACGTAGTACAAAGGTACGCCTAATAAACTGAACTCCATAATGCAGTTAAAAGACCATAGGCCGTTAGCCCATAAAAATGAGAGAAAGCTCTACAAAACGGGGTATAGTCCCCCATGCGGGCAAAGAGACATCGCATATCGCTAGTCTAAACCACAAAATGATCATCATTGATTATAAATGTAAATTACACTAAGCTAGTAAATAAATGAATTAGGATTCATGTCCCATAACCACTGGCTTAACTTAAATATTTACGAACAAATTGTAGACTTCCCCTCGAAAATTGCCACGAGATTTCAATCGAACAAGTCCAAGAATTAGCCGACAAAGTAAAGGCAACCGTTTCATACCACTTGTTTTGCTAAGTCGTTTAATTAGATTTCTCATATGAATGATGTAAAGGTTTTATATACTAATAGATTGGGAAACAGTTTTTAAAAGAGTTTTGCATCAAAAGTAGCGTTGAAACCATTTTTGTGAAAGAGTTTTAGTATTTATTACTAGTATAAAAACCTTTGTATTTTTAAAGTGAAAAATCATAGAAACGACTGTAAAAACAATCTATCCCCAAAAATCCACATTTCAAAAACGTGAATCAAAACCATGGAAATCGATATCAAATCCATCAAATGGAAACGCCCAAAATCCAGAAAATAAGTCATCAAAGTCGATATTGATTGATAATAGCTATTTAGATCGTCGAAGATCGAAAAAAATTGGTAATCCACTCAAAAATAGGAAAATAGGAAAAATTTAACAGGAACAGACGTCTGGTTTGCTTGACCAGACGTCTAACCCTAGGCTCTGCCATTTTTTCTGTGTTTGTTATTTTTTTTTCGCAGAGACCTCAACCAGATGTCTAGAAATTTCAACCAAACGTCTGGTTGCGTGGGCCTGGGCAGAATTTTGCCTAGGCCATTGATGGCCATTAACTCGAAAGCTATCGGATGAGTGATGGAGGCTAAGGATTTATGTCAAGCGATAACCCAGCCCTATAGGCTCTTCGATACACGCCAAACAATATGTCCAAACATTCAAGATAGGATCTTTAAATATTTTGGCTTCAAAATACCAAAATTGGAAAATTCACCAAACCAATCAAAATCAAAATCAGTTGAACATGAAATAAATGTTAGGAATTCGTACCTAACAAAAATGAAAGCTACACATGTAGATGTGAGTTTAAGAACTCACCTTTAAACTCAAAAACAACAATTGAGAAGCTCTAAAATAAGGAAAGAACAGCCCCACTTCAATCACAACTCTAGAGATCTAATCTATGATCATATGCAAATATTTCCTAAGTTAGGTTATACGAAATTATGAAAATTGAAGAGGGATTGAGATGGAGAAGATGAAGAGGATGCTTACCTAAGCTTCTCTTTGGTTTTAGAACTCGGATTTGAATTTCCTAAGAGAACTAGGGCTTAGGAATTTCTAATCTCCTTTGTTTCCCCCATTTTTCATTTAGCTTGAGTGTTAGGAATTATTATGAGTAGAATGAATGAAGGGGAGAGGAGTGGGAGCTATTAGGTAGAAGAGTTTGGTTCTCTTATTGGGTTAATGGGCTAGAACCCAACCCAAAGCCCAACTGAAAATACCAAAATCCTAATCAACTCCAAACATATCGATGTTTATACTTACATAAGTTGTAAACGTCATTCTGAACTCAATGAAAGTAGTCTCAAGTCCGAATTCGATTGTTTACAGAAAGCCACATTTCGGACTTTAATTCAACTAGCGATGTTATATTTAAATAAAACATTAAATATATAATCGTTAAAATATGTGGATTGTTACAATATCTTACCAAATCACGCCCTAGTCCGGCCCTATGTCCAATAGGTACGCTTGTTGCCCGAGGTCACCTAAATCACGTATAGGACTCACTTCCTTAGACCACAACTCATTCATACAGACTCTAAACGAGGCAAAATAAGATACTGCATGAATCAGAAAAATGAGATGATTGCAATGGCACTAGGTTCATTGTCAAATTCCAATGTCCATTTTCCCCTCCTTATATTTTATTTATTTATTTAATTTAGAAATTTGAATTATTTTCATATTATCATATTATTAATATTTAATCAAAACATTTCTTGAATTTTTGGATTATTTCATGTATCATGTCTATGATAAGTTTATAGAATATAAAACGAAAGTAAATAACATTACATGCAAAGAAAATAACCAATTAAGTTAATCGAATAGGTGAGTGCATTAGAAAGGAGTTTCAAATATACCTATAAATAAATGATATTAAACCAAAATAGTCACTCCTTCCTCCAATATATAATGATGTATCATTAAGGAGTGGTCGAATTTTGACGGACAAAGTACAATTAACGATAAGTGAAGTTGAGTCAGCTTCTTTTTACAAGGACATGTACTTAAGAGTTAGGACATAAGGATAAATTTGATTTCATCCAAAGCATAACTTACGAGATCATACAAGACTTGATAAAACCCCTACATATTCTAAGTTAAGGAGTGATGGGCTGTGCGATTCAAGAGATTGAATGTAAAAATTGTTTGTGAGGGATCTTATGTGGAACACCTCAAATGAATTTAGGATTGCTCGAAATTGATTGACTAACTTATGTTATGAATATAAATTTCATAAACTTAAAAGCCAAACTGGTTTTAAACATACACACACACATACATACATATATACACATATGCAATTCATAAAATATTCATGAATACCTATTTCATTGCACAAATAAACAGCTGTTGTTTCAAGAAACACAAATTTCATGACGAATGAATTTTTTTTAGAAATTATTGGTAGTAAAATGGATTTGGATATGATCCCAATATAATGTTGATTATAAAGGATGAAATGAAATCGACCAAGCCTAAATGAGCACAAGTAATTTTAATGTCTTGTAATAACTCGCACACATTAAAGGAAAATTTTGTTTTTTTATCGATGTCAATAAAAG
The DNA here is from genome assembly GCA_030765085.1 of Allium cepa. Classification (NCBI taxonomy): domain Eukaryota; kingdom Viridiplantae; phylum Streptophyta; class Magnoliopsida; order Asparagales; family Amaryllidaceae; genus Allium; species Allium cepa. The sequence continues at coordinate 574,610,560 of CM060931.1, forward strand.
AATCTCTTTAATTGTCAATAATAAGAGTATTAACTCAAGCATATGGCATGATGCACAATTTCAGAATGGGTTCCAAGTATATTTTCAAAATATGATCTTGATAATTGTACCCGAAAGGATATAATGCATTGGATGTAAAGGTGTCTTCGAGAAGAAGATAAATAAAGTTGGAATATGGCAAGCCATATTGATAAAATAAAATCCTAAATTTCGTTTGTTGAAACTAATATAACATATTCACCATTCAATGTATTTATGTTAATTCAGATTTGACTCATAAAATTATCGCTTGACACAATTTTGAGTTTTGGTATACGTATGTTGAAAAAACTATTCTAAATAATGGTTTAGTATATATTGTTTGTTCTTGATAACCAAAGTATCTAAAATCAACGGGCTGGATTTTGAGTTGGTTTAATGGATATGACCCAAAACCTAGCACAAAAGTATCATTCAATAAGCGTCAAAGTTGAATAAGTAATTTGACAAAGAATTTAAATAGTTCGAATTTTAGTCAAAATACATAATAAGTGTATGTCTATAAGTGTATGTCAAAATACAACAAATTAATGATTGTTAATGATGTACTTGTTTTAAAATCATTTTAGTTTAGTTTTTTAATTCTCGATATTAGGTTTGGAATTGACATCTATTATGATTAACATAAACGAATGTTGAGACTGTCCCAAAACGATATACATGGATACGGTATTAAAATATATAGATGGACCATGTAAGATGAATTTCTTATGCATTGACAAAAGGAATTATTGTATATATTTATTGTATATGGTATTGCATTTTTCTTATGTATTTGATACATAGGGAAAATATCAAATCCTAATTAAGACCACGAAATGATAGTCTAAAGTATTCTCGATTATTTATGAATACCGAGAATTGTTTATAGAAACAATATATGAAGGAGTGCGTGGAGTCAAACTTCATAATTGATATATAGTATAATATGTCCATTAAGTTAAGAAATTTAAGTTGAAAATGTTTCAAACAATGAGTGGTGGCTGATTCAGTCAAAGGCTAAGAAGATAACCTTGAATAGCATTGCAATATAATAAGTATGAAATAAATGCACAAAGTTGTAATTATGCTTGAGGTGATTCCAAATGTGGAAAATCTCATGTCATCATTATAATGATGCCATAATATAGTTTACAAAAGAACCTAAAGTCCACTAGACATCAATAAATTCTTTGAAAAGTTCCACTTGATAAAGGCATTTTATTAACACTTGAGAGAGTTGATTGACAGAGTAGGAAATTAAGACAATATAGCGTACCTATTCACTAAGGGATTGATCCGAATAGCTTTTAAGAAAGTCAATCGAGGGAGTTGGAATAAGATTCCATAACTAACCTTATGTGCTAGTAGGAGATTGATAGAGTTAAGGGTATGCATTATGAGCAATTATGTAGTTGTCACATTTACCTAATTCTATGGCTAATCTTATTCTTAATAAAGGTATGTGTTGTCTACTATACACTTTATTATATTATGATAAAATTAATTAAGTAATTAATTTGAAGTATATAAATAGAAAATCCTTCAACGATATCTTATGGGATAGTGATTAACGTTGTAATCCTAAGAATTTTATCATATTGAAAAATAACATATTGTTTTAAATATTCATATTCAAGATGTTTTGAGAAAGGATATCGATTCAGCCGTTGAGACCAGAGAATGGAACACACTCCAAATATTAGACAGTGTAGTACTCATGGTTGCGGGGCACCAAAGGGTTATGTTCATATAATTATTAGATAACCATGGAATGGCTTACTTAATAGTTTTCTATTGGTTAATATAACAAAAGTCAAACATAGAAACTTGAAGTGATGATATTATATGGTTCTCTCGACTTGAGAATTACGTTGAACTTCAAAGTGGACACTCCACTTTGATTATAGTTAAATCATGACATAAGGTCCACCAAACGATTATAGTGGGGTTTAAGTTGAAGCATTGAAAGTGAAATACTGTTCAATAGAGAATTTGTCTCCTTTTTCATATGGGGTAAGTATCACGGTAAGTTATAGTCAAATTAAAGTCAAAGTCTTAGGCCAGAGAAGTACAGTTAACAATAAATGTTACTACTGAAACAAGAATTTTGAGGTTGGACTAATCAAGTTGAATGTGAAGGATATTAGAATTTTGACCAAAACCAAATTCCATAAGACCTAATGTGATACAGTTTTGATGAAGAGAATTGGGATAAATAATCATTACTACAGGGTACCTTCTATAATAGTAAAACTAGATTTTACAAAAAGGACGTATAAGCAATAAATTCAACTAAAATGTCACACAACTAGTTAAGGTTGATAGAGTTTGGGGTATGCCCTAGGGGAAATACATTAATTTACTATGAATTAAGACTTTGGAGTAACATATTGTTTGAAATAAAATGTATTTTTCTTCCTATTATTGTACTAACGTGTAGCATTGATTATTTATTAAATTTAAGTATATTTAACAGAAAATCAATAAATGGTATGTTTTGTGATAGCAGTTACAATATGTTGTAACCATAAGCAATTTATCATAATGAAAATAAACATATTGTTTTGAATATTCCCGGTCAAGATGTATCAAGATGTTATATCAACACATTTATTGAAACTAAAGTATGTAACACTCTCTAAATGTTGGCAGTGTATTACTCATGGATGCCGAAGGCATTAAGGTGTTACATATTGTAACAACCCGGGTTTTCTGTATCATTCAAGTTGACAATAAACCACACATATCCAACCCAAATTGAATAGAAAGACGAAAAGTTATGGAAAGAAAGAAGAAAGAAGAAGAGAAGAAGAAGAGAAAAGAAACTAAAACAATACAGAATCTCACAATCACAGCGGAACAACATATAATATAATATCAATTATTTTTATAAAAGAGAACTGTTATATGCATACAACCATCAGAGTACAACAACAATCACAATTCCCACAGTAGATAGTTATAACAACATGTCCTCACAATTGCTGATAATTTCAATAAAAAGCAGCGGAAAATAAACATATATGAGAATACGATTTAAAGACCTCCAACTCGTCTCCTAAGCTCCAATGCATCCAAAGCAATCTGTAAATATGCTCGGTCTGACCCGAGCATTATAATAAAATAACACCCGAGTCAGTCTAGAAAACCAGCGTGACAAAACACACCCAACTAGATTTTAGAGTTCAAAAAACCTTTGAAAACAAAGGTATCCCGTAAGATCACGCCGTACATAAACAAGGACGGGTTTTTACCTTACGGTAACCAAAACATTTCATATGAAATCTAGTGATATTATAATAATGTATAAGGGTTCAAAGTAAATATATAAAATAGCTGAAATGCTTGCATCTCACAGTCCAACATAGTTGGGTATAATCATTATCATAACGGCTCGTATTGGAGATTGGTTTCCATGCAATGATTGGGCAACTGGGGTACCGCCTATCATGGTTCATCTCTAGATAAAATATACCAAGAGCCTCACATGGACTCCCTATGAGTTAAGATCGGCCCTACCCCTTACTGGACAGCGCCGAATATGTCATCACCTTGGTTGGTATCAACAACCTAAATGGGCCCCGAGCATACATGGTCTATAATATTGATCTAGATTGGGTGATGACTATACCCTAATGGTGGCGAACCACATAGCCTTGAAGCATCTCCCCTGTTTTAGTCATTCCCAATTGATGAGGCTTGAGGATACAATTAACTTTTATATAGCACTTCCCACTCGAAATGCTAACACTGCCCTCCAAGAAATAATGCAATGCCAACATTCATCCATACAAGTTCATTCTGAGACTAAACGAAACACTTGAGAGCTCCATCTCTGAATTCCATCATCCTCAAGATGTCTTCACTTCGCGATGCTTAAGTTGGATCGAAGTGGTTTTCGAATAACTTATCCGATCTCGGCCTCTTCAAAACAAAATTTGACAGTTCAGATAAACTCAACCCTAGTTCTTTAGGAAATAAACAGACAATGATAAGATCGAAGATCACCTTCTAATTGTTTGTGGACTGATTTTCTTATCATTTGTCCTAGAAGAACGAAACGTGAATTATACGCACGGTACAACATCATCGTAGATGACTGTGCCATATAGCTTACACGTTTCTCCTAGATATTTTCAAAGTTACTTTTGGGTCCAAATTCAATAGTCAGTTATTTGACTATCAAATGAACAATCATTTCAATCAAGATTACATTTCCCATAGAAATCACTAAGCCTCATTTTAATTAAATTTCCATTATTTTAAAATCACATTTCAAATTCTTGAAAATCACTTCCATATACTTATCATAATAGGATAAATATATTCAAAAACCATATATTTTTTATACTTAAAAAATATAACCATATACTTATCTCAATGGTATAAGTATATTCACCAAAAACTTATAAAGATTTTTGAAGGTGTCATTAGGCAATATAAACATTATATATATATATATATATATATATATATATCCAGCTATAAAAAATTTCCCTTTTCAAATCTTTAACTCATTTATGAATTCCATTATAAATATCCATAACCATTTTCAACATCTCCCATATTTAACAACTTATGTAATGGACACTTTAAGTCCCTCTAGTTCCATTGCTAACAAAAACAACTTTAAATAACTTAAAGTAATAAGTTATTGTTTAAAACGTCCTTCTTTTCATTTAAATTAAATCTCATTTAAAATAATAACTTAAAATCTCACTAATAATGTATTAAACTAATTTCAAACTCTATTATAATAATAATAATAATAAGTTAACTTCAAAACAATATTAGGATAATAATTTATTAACTTTAAAACATTATTATAACAATAATTAACTAACTTTAAACTAATAATTAAACATTCTTAAACAACCTTTAAGAAATAACCTTTAATTATCATATTGATAAAATAATTAAATTAAATCATTATTAAATCAATTACTATTTATATTAAAATTATTATTATTAAGTTATTACCTTTTTAAATTTTATTACTAAATAATAATTTTCTTTAAATCCTATAATAAAAATAATTATTCTTAAAACAACTTCCAAATCGATAAATAGCTTTTAAATTTGAAGTAGGATTGACGATCACCATGGTACTTAAACAAGCTATCATATTATTCAAGGTTAACTTTCCATGTTAATAACTGATATTCACATAATCATCAATTATATAAATAATTTAACATTTAAAGTCATTAGTTACCATATCACTTATTCAAAGTGGCGTACTAATTAACCATATATAATCAAATGTCCAAAGCTATAAGGTGGCAGAAATGGGATTTATTCTACTAACCAAGGTCATTTAAAGGTACCCCTTACATTTATTCAACAATGTCTATTTGGCCAAATAGATAACATCAAGAAATATTCTTATATTAACTACATTATAATTTTAAACATCGTAACTATATTAATCAAACTCAAAATCAATATCGATTTATAACCTCATATATAATCCATCACTTAAAGTAAGTTTGAATACAAATTTAAAATTAAAGCAATCTAATAGCATTTCAAGATGCTATATCGCGATCTTAGATCAAATTCAACCAATCTAATTGCAATTTTAAGATGCTATATCATGATACTAAACCAAATTCAATTAACCAGCCAATTCAAGCAGATATAAATAACTTTTATTAATTACAAACTTGTTAATTAACAAAAGAAGTGAGTATCAACTCATTAGAGTTCTACTTTAGACTAAAATCGAACGACGTCCAATTTTAGCCTAAATTTTCAACTTGCTCCAAATTGGACCAAACCTATTTCATCGTGAAGCAACCGTCATAACAAGCGCAACATAATAAGTTTCGTCTCGACTGGACCTCGTATGAAGAAGTTATAGACTTTATAAGATTTCGAGGTAGATTAAATAATTAAATTAAATTTAATTACTTTGGTTTTAAACTAATTATCATCATTATGACTCAACCCTTCTTCTTCAAAATTCAAACTGCCACCTAAGAAATCTACTGCTCCCCTATTACTGATCCTTCCTGCACCATGTTCTCCCTCCACACTCTGTCGTTCAACCAACGGCCACCATCATTCGCTTCCCCTTCGCGAAAGCTTCCCATTCCACCCATATATTAACGGTCCTTGTCCCCTATATCACGACTTCTCCCCTTCGCCAAGCTTCAGCCAAATATAGCCTCTACCAAAACACGAACGCACGGTCAGCACTGCTAAAATCCACCACGAACCATTATCCTACGTTGATTTCTTCCATCCCTACTTAAAACTGCACCCAAAGAAAACCCTAGCATAATCGAGTACTGTAACATTCCTGTCTTTAAATCAAATTTAATTGGAAATTAATTTAATTTTCGCAATTAAATTGTGAATTAATTTGGTATTTTCTGAATTAAATTGATATTTGTTTGTTTATTAATATAAATGTATATAAATATGATTTTAAAATAGAATTTGTAATTGGAAATTCAGAAATAAATATTCTGAATAATATATTAATTATAAACTTAATTATGGATTGATTTGAAAATGTGGCAATAGAAAAATATATGTTGAAAATAAAGATTTGAAAAATAAATAAATTATGATTGGAATAAAATTTGTATTTATAAAAAGGATATTTGTTTACTCATTTGTAAGTACAAATTGATAGTATATAAAATTTTGAATTTGAAATTTAAAAATGAAAGTTTGTTTTCCAATTTAAAATATATACGTGTATACATATTTATATTTGAAAGTTATAATTTGAAAGTTAAATCCTTGTGTATAAAATATATGTGGTTTCTTATTAATGTATAAATTGATTTCAAAATTTATTTGTATACTTATTTCATAATATTTAGTTAATAAAAAGATAAAAACATAATACTTAAGATTTATGTAAACATGTAAAAACATAAGATAAAAGGGTTTAAAACAAAATTTTGAAATTTATTTAAAGCAAAGATACAAACATAAATTTTCTTGTTTTAACAAGTATGAGTTAATAACCAAGGAAATTGAACAAATATTTACAAGTGAAAAGATTTTTAAGAATACAATTAACAAGTGTAACTTTTGATAACAAGTGGCAAATGCATGTTTATTTTAAGCTGAAATTTAATTTAAATGTATTAGAAGGAAAGACAATTTTATTTCTTCTAAATTCAAAACCTGTAAACCAAAAAAACCTGAAAGTTAGAAACAAATGAAAAACAAAAGCTGGTAATTGAAACTCAAAACAAAATCCAGATTCAAAAGCAAACAACAACGGTTACAGATCAATTGCCACCTTAAAAAATTAAAAGTATTTCAAGATCAGAAACCTGGAAATTAAAAGCAACTTCAAACCTGGAAGTTCAACTACAAGCATAGAATCAAAATCTGAAAGACAAATAAACATCAAATAAGCAAGCTTTAGTCCAAATTGGGATTCCAGACAAAAGTAAGATAAAGCAATTAAAGTGAAGTTCAAGATTAGGGCATTGATTAAGCTTCAGTTCAAACAGTCAATAAAAAAAATGGATTTAGTTCAAAATGAAAGCTATCTGGAATCAAACACTCAATCAAATGCAAGATTTACTCATTAATTATCAAGCATTCAACTCAGATCAAATCATCAAACATGGAACCAAATTCCAGATTTCATTTTCCACGTTTTCAAACTTCTTGTCTTCTGTTTTGGTGACAGGTGAGTAAATTCTTTTTCTAGATCCTAAACCTATTTATTTTAATGATCTTTTGAAGTATGATATATAGTGTGTTTAGATGATGGTGTGTATTTGCTTGCATGTTACATAGTTACAAATGTCTGAGTATATATATGTATGTATGAAAGATGGCTCTGTTTTAGTTGCAGACTTTAAAAATCAAATTCAAAATCCCAATCCTCTTCCTCTGATTTCTTTTAACCTATGATGTTTAAAAGAAATCTTTTTGTTTTGATATAATACAAATTTTAAAAATAAAAACAAATGAAATTATTAACTAATTTATCTGGAAAATTGAAATTATAGTCAAGATATTAAAACAGGAAAAAAAATCAATGTGTATGAATTCAAGTTTGGATTTCAAAATTTGATTTGTAGTAGGAAGTGATGAATTTAGGTAATAAATTCATAATTTTTAAGTTTGGGATTAGCATGTTATCTCGAATTGAACGAAATTTGTATTATCGCCAATTGCTGTCGATCAATGGTGAATTGAAGCTAGGGATTAATGTTAAAGGTAGCTTGCGGGTTGTTAGTTATCATAAAAATGATTGCTTAATTTATTGATCAGTGAGGAGTTCAGGCGAGATTGGGTTAGGGTTTAAGTAGCAGTTTTAGTCGATGGTAATTGATGAGCTTATACATCACCCACAGTCGATCGTAAGCGATCGGTCCAAGGGAATTTGATGCGTGAGGTTGTGTGGTAGCTCGGGGTTGAATGACATGGTTGATGGTAGCCCAGATTGTCGATGTAAGGTGATTTCTCCGATGGGTTTTGGTTCCAGCTTTTTAGTTCAAAATGCTCGATTTTGATCAACAATGAAATTGAAGAATTTTGGAGCTCGGGTGAGTCGAGTGGATCATTAATGATTGGTAGTGGTCGGCGGCGATGATCGGAGTTGCTCCGATCGGATGTACACGTGCACCATGTGTCACTATTATCTGATAGTGCTAATCGATCGGAAAGGACAGAGTTTTCTTGCGTCTGGCTCGGGTATGAATGCATATTGTCTTGGGAAAATGAAGAACGCAAATTTGCTCGAGTCTCTGGTGGTTTGGCTCGAATAATTCGGTGGGTTGGCACGGGTTTCTTTTGCAGTCTTAAAAATTTAAAAGTAAAAAGAAGATTTTAGCAATTTCATCAAAATAAATTTAAAATGAATGAAGTTTTCAAAGCAATTGTTAAATAAATTTTCCAATGTTAATGTTAACAAGATTTTAAACAAGTTTGCCAAGATTTAAAAATGTTAAAGTTAAATTTTTAAAATTGTTTTGTTTAAAAGTAACTCTACATAAGTTAATTTCTCAATATTTTCAAAAGGTGATTTAATGATATAATTAATTACTTAATGTATTAAAAGATGGTTAATTAATTAATATAATTAATTAAGGGAATAGTTAATCAATTTATTATTAAGGTAATTAATTAAAAGGTAATTAATTAAAGGTTAATTACTTAATGTAATTTATTAAAGGTTAATTACTTAATGTGATTAATTAATGGTAATTACTTAATCAAGGATAATTACTAATGTGATTTACTAAAAGGATAATTACTTAATATAAGTAATTATAGGTTAATTAAGTAACTAAAGGTTGATTACCCAGCAACTAAAATTCAATCAATTGAAGTGATTAATTAAAGGATAATTAATCAAAGTAATTTATTAATGTGATTAATTAAGGGTTAACTAATTGATGTAAAATGTGATTAATTAAAGGTTAATTATTTAATGATTAAAGGTTGATTTAATAATTAATTAAGTTAATTAATTTATAATAAAAGTTGATTTAATTTATAATTAAGGGTTAATTAATTTGAAATTAAAAGTTAATTAATTTGTAATTAACTTATGTTAATTAACTAGGATTAGTGAATTACTCATAAGTAATTAATCTGATTTAAATTAATCAGACAATTAATTGATCCTACTTATGGATATTTGGATTCTATTAAATGTTTGAATTGTTTGACATCCCTGATGTGTAATGCTGTGTGATATGAATTATTTTGATTTGAGCTGTGATGAATGTAATTTATTTATCTGTGATGAATGTATAATATTTATTTGTGAATCTGTGAATGGAGATAAGCGTTATAGGGATATACCGTTTATCGATATTGATATGCTTGAATCCGTGATGATTGATGTTGTTGCACTATTGTGTGAAACCCTTGGACTACACCATACACACACAAATATGGATTGCACGAGGAAATTGGTTAAGTCGTAGATTTTTTAAATGGTTTTAAAGTTGAATTTTGAATTCAAAATAATTTTGGAAATGGAATTGGGTTAAATATAAAAAGCTTTTGAAAGGGAATTTTAAGATAAAAGTTATTTTGAATAACTTGATAAAGTTTTGAAATTTAAATAGTTTGATTTGAATTTAAATTCAGATTTGAAATTGAATTCTTTGTTTGGAAATTATGGTTTGGAAAGGTTATATAATTATAGATGTGTTTATATGGGTTTTAAACCATTTTAAAAGTATTGTTTTGGGAATTTACATTTAACCCAAGTTTTATACTAGAAGGGCTTTAACTTATGCAAATGTAATCGAATTGTTCTGAAACAAAAACTATTTGTTTTCAAATAATAATAGCTTTCATATAAAGAAAGGATTTTCAATTTATGTTGAAAAGATTTCAGATTTGAAATAGAATTCTTTTGGAAGCTATGAATAAATCTTTGTGAAACATTGTTGAACTTTTCTGTGAAATTGGAAAGGTGTATCTTTTGTACAAAAGATTTGAAATGGAATTGTTTTGAAAGCTATGAATTAATCTTTGTGAAAGAGTGGTGAACTTTGTAAAGTGAATCTTTTTGTTTAAAGATTTGAAAATGGTAATTTGTTTAAACCATTTGAAGAAAAGGTTTGGGGATTTAAAAGTGTGACTTAACTAAGATCCTAATATCCATATGTTTTCAAAATATTGCGCTCATTATTCGGTTTAGCTAGGAGAGGACCTTATGTCATATAACCCATTTCGAATAATGATACGACGTTATGGATAACATTTGAAGACCGGTGGTGAACACGAGGTATTTTCAAAAATGAAAGGATTACCCGTCGAATGTCTCTGCATTGAGTCGCGCCGGTATAGAGATCTTCATATGTGATAGGGAGTCCGATCAGGATTGTGAATACCCGTATTGCAACGGCTTCTTCGGAAGTGCCTTCGGTTCTGTTCGAACCTAGAATAGACTTGTATGGATGTGTGTTTGACATTACACTTTGAGATGTAAAGCTGGTTTCTATCAAATACATTTCTATTTGGTGGCGGAGAATTTATTCTCTGAGCTTAACACCCTTCTCTGAGACATACGAGTTCAGATGTTATGTAGTTGATGGTTACTAATTATACATTCCCAATTTGGTAATGTGGCATACAAAGTGCTGCTGGTCATTTGTTGATCAAAGCATGACTTTTGCGTAAAGCGTAGCTTTGTGGACGTGACCTCGTCGGACCTCACAAACCGAAAATGGTCGAAACAGGAATGATGCGGCAAGGTTATTTGGGGGTAGCACCCCCTGAGGGTATGTCCATTTCCTTCTGGATAGAGGTGGTATCATGGTATGGAGCCCAGATACTTAACCTATGTGGTTACTGCAAATACATTGCTTTGTGGTTGTTGGTATCGAGCGCTCGGATAAAAGTTGGTTACGACCGGGGGATGGCATACTCATGCAAGTAGTTACCTAGTTACAGAGGTAACCCGACCTTATATTGGCAGAGATCCGGTTAGGTTCTCGAGGCGTCCCTCCAGAGGCGTATCCATGTGGCCCAGGAAGTTCCTTAGCCTGACCATTGTTGGAAATCCAATCTCCAATACGCGCCATGTACAGTTTTAGTTGTAGAACCTACCATTTAATATGGTAGCTATTGTAGGCATACTATAATGATACGTATGCTAGCTAAGATTAATATTATACTTGCAAATATTTTCCACTGTGCACTAATAATAATATTAAAAGGATTTTGCGTAGTAAGCACGTTTGACCATCATAAGGAGAAATCACCCCCAAGTGTGTGATTGCATTGTGTATGTGCCGGGAGGCCTTATGGTAGTTTAATTTTCCAAAAAGCATTGTGGATTTCAAATCTTAAAATTCTTTTTTTGTTTATTTTTATCTAAAACTATTTTCGTTTGCTCACACCAGTACCATGACTGACCTAGAGTTTATTGTTCCCTTCCTAAACTCTAGGTGCCCACAATTTTCTACACAGGCTGTCTATAGTTGGGTTTTTCAGAAAATCAAATAATAGGTATTGATTTGATAGCCTTCGAAATCTTTGGCTTGGTAACATTTGGAAAACTTCTTCAGAATTTGGATCTTTAAAGTTTTTGGTGTGATAACTGCATTGGGATGGAGTTTGGTTCACTTCAACATTGATGATGGTTCGAGCTTTCGATTTGGAGCTTGGAGTCTTTGGGGCTTTGGCTTTAGTGATGGAGTTGTTGGGATTTCTATCCTTCTTCCTTTTGGAAATAACATTGGTGTTCCTCCGTCGAAGATTATCTTTCCGCTGTTATATTTTAGCTCTAATTTGTATTGATATTCAGTTGTAACAAATGTTGTATATCAATAATTGTTAGGAAATCAATTCTATGGTTTCGATGATAACAACTATACACTGAAAATCGAATATACATATATATTTCTATTCACAGGTAATTGTTAGAATAACATCACTAAAGAGACAAGAACAATACTCAAAGAAAGTATCAAGAAGCTACAAGTTGATAGAATCAAAAGAGCAATGACACAGACACAAGAAAAGCAACATGCACAAGTTCAGACGTCTGGGTGCACTAGCCAGACGTCTGATTGATTCCTCTGGTTCGTAAATCAGACAGATTCAAACATCTGGTTAATGTACTCATACGTTTGAAAATCAACCATATACAAAAAAAAATAAGAGCCAGACGTTTGAAACATTTTTCAGATGTCTGATTTTGAACTCGGGTGTTGATATTCAAAGCACAACTGTCACAGTTGAAAAGACACATTCGCTCCTCTTCACTACAACTCTTCATCCCCATCAGAAGCGACCTTAGAACACTTGCTAATGGATGAAACTACACAAGGAATCTCTCTACCGCTATAAATAGCATCAAGAATCCAAAAGAAGATCTCACCTTACTTACTTATGCTCTTTATTCTCATACTCTGATTTATACTTGATCTCTAGCAATCGAATACCTGTATTTTAGTCTTCCATATATTCAGAACTCTTCAATCAATATTTTCTAGATATATAGATTGGAAGCATTTGTACTTAACAGTCAATGTTCATATTATAGAACACACACTTGACAAGAACAAGCTTTTGTAACCAAGCCTATTCCTCCGGGAGAGGTGAGGGTGTTTGATAGTCGAATTCCAAAGAGGAGCTTCGGGACGGGAGGTCCGAACCAGTATAAAATCCTGGTGTGATTATTTCCATTTAATTTGCTATTATCATCTATTAAGTTTAATTTAGATACATCATATAGTTAGTCACTTATACTTGCATATATATATACACATACATACAGTACACGATCCATCTTATAGACTTTTAATTGGTATCAGAGCAAGGTTTGATCAGAAGAACAATAACACATTTTTTGAATCACTGTAATATGGCAAGTATTTTTCAAGAAGGACAATCCACAGTACGACCTCCACTTTTTAATGGCTCTAACTATGCACAATGGTCAACACATATGAGAATTTTTATGGAAGCTAATGGTCTAGAAATTTGGTCAGCCACTCAAGATAAATATGAAACACCTGCTACTGCTATGAACACATGGACCAATGCACAAAAGACCTTAGCATCAAACAACATTAAAGTTATGAATGTTTTATTTTGATCACTAGATAAAAATGAATTTTCATGTGTCATGTTATGCACAACTGTATTTGACATTTGGCATACTTTACAAATTACACACGAAGGTACAATAAAGGTCAAACAAACTAAGATTTCAATTTTGCAAAACCAATTTTCGTCATTCAAAATGAAGCAAAATGAAACTATTGTTGACATGTATTCTAGATTTCAAACTATCCAACATGATCTTATGGCATTAGGAGTTAAGTTTACTGATTTTGATTGAGTTTCTCGAATACTCAACTCTTTAACATCTGATTGGGAAAGGAAGGTATTAGCTATTGAAGAAGCTAATGATCTCTCTACTATCAAAGTTGAAGATTTGATAGGAAATTTAATGTCCTGTGAAGCTAATTTGCAGGCACGAAAAGAACTAAATTCGGAGAAGAAGAACATAGCATTCCCGGCAACAAAAAATGATGACTCTGATTTAGATGAAGAAGTGATAGTCTTCTTTTCCAAGAATTATAATAGACTCAAGAAATTTAGAAAGATGACCAAATTCCAAAAAGAAGGAAAATCCAACACAACAAACCTGTCTCAAATCAAGTGCTATGAATGTGATCAATACAGACATATGAAGAAGGATTTCCCTAGACTCAATAATGACAAAAAGAAGAACAAGTTTGAAAAATTCAAAAAGAAGAAGGCTTTTAAAGTAACATGGGATGACACGGATTCTTCATCATCTGAAAGTGATAGCAATAGTGACGGAGAACAAGCTAATGTGTGTTTTATGGCACAAACCGACGAGGTATGTCCAGAACTTAGCTATGACGAATTATTAGAACTTAGCATGGAATTAGATGATAAATTTAGACAAATTAAAAAATTGAACAAAGAATATATAGTCAAAATAAATAGATTATAACTTGAAGTAGAAATGTTAAAAGATGAAAAAATTATCATAGAAGAAGAACTAGAATTATATCAAGAAAAAATTAAAAATAATTTAATAGAAAGTGAGGCTATTGTTATTGATCTTAAAAACACTAAAATAGTGAAGGATAATTTGTTAAAAGAAAATGTTAATTTGAAAAGCAATATTGAAATATTGAAAATTGAAAATATAGAATTAAAATAAAAATTAGATAAAGTTACAAATAATGTGTCAAAATTTAATAAAAGATAACAAGATTTAGAAAATCTTATCAAAACTTCAAAATCATCAGGTAATAGAAATGGAGTAGGATTTGAAAATACCTCTAAACAAAAAGGAAATGATGCTAAAAATTTTAGTTATAAAAAAACTAAAAGTTTACCTTCGTCTAATATGAATATCAAAAATATGAAAATTTGGATTCCTAAGGCAAATAATAATTTAATTAGACAAAAACATATTAAAAATTTCTTAGAAAATGTAGTTTATAATAAAAATTATATTTATAAAGGTGCCAAACCATCTTGGGTATGGCTACCTTTGTCTAACAATTAGGACCCTAACAAAATATATGGGTACCAATTAAAACATCTTTTATTTTGCAGGTACCCAAAATAAAAAATAAGGAGAAATGGATACTAAATAGCGGATGCTTCAAGCATATGACCGGAAATTCAAAAATATTATCAAATATAACATACATCGATGGTGGAATGGTAACCTTTGGAGATAATCCAAAAGGATATGTCATAGGCATTGGAGAAGTCATCTACCCTGGTATATCTAACTCTCCTATTATTACAAATATTTTATTAGTAGAAAATCTAAAACACAACCTACTAAGTATTAGTCAATTATGCGATAAAGGTTTTCAAATAAATTTTGAAAAAGATAGATGTAATATTTTACATAATAACAAACAACTTATTTTTGAAGGTTTTAGAAACAAAAATATTTATGTATTAAACATGAAAATAAAAAAATTTCGAAATTGTGTTTAACCGCCAAATATAATAATCCATGGTTATGGCATAAACGATTTTGTCATATCAATTTTAAGAATATTAATAAATTGCCAAAATATGAACTAGTTAGAGGTTTACCTAGAATAAATTATAAAGTAGAAAATTTATGTGACGACTGTCAAATTGAAAAACTAAAGAAAAGCTCGTTTAAATCTAAAAATAATATTTCTACAAAACAACCATTAGAATCATTACATTTAGACTTATTTGGACCAACACAAATACGATCTATAAATCATAACAAATATGTTTTCGTAATAGTTGATGATTTTTCAAGATATATATGAACTTTGTTTTTAAAATATAAAAGTAATACTTTTGGTATGTTTAAGAAATTTGCCAAAAGAATTAAAACACAAACGGACTTAAAAATTAAAAATATTCAAAGTGATCACGGAGGAGAATTCGAAAACAATCTATTTACAAATTTTTGTAATAAAAAAGGAATAAGTCATAATTTTTCTTTTCCTCGCACACCTCAACAAAATGGTGTTGCAGAGAGAAAAAATCGAACGTTACAAGAATGCGCACGAACATTATTAAATAGTAGTGGTTTACCAAAACACTTTTGGGCAGAAACTATTACTACAGCTTGTTATGTATTGAATCGAGTAACTATACGTCCTATGACTAAACAAACTTGCTTTGAAATATTTTCTGGAAGAAACCTAAAGTATCATATTTTAAGACTTTTGGTTCAAAATGTTTTGTATTGAATACAGAAGATAACTTAGGAATATTTGACCCAAAGGCCGATGAAGGCATCTTTGTTGGATATTCGGATCGTAGCGAAGCATATAGAATTTTTAATAAACGAAATAATACAATTGAAGAAAGTTTACATGTTTCATTCGACGAAAATCTTTTTAACCGTCATACTAATGATAAAGAAATTATTCCACTAACAAATTCAACAAATTCTATTACTAATGAAACAAATGTGCAAAATAACACTTTGATATCATCTTCTAGAATTCTTTAGAATCATCCAAAAAATAATATCATTGGAGATCTTAATTCTAGAGTAACTAGAAATCAACTCAATCAAATAAGCCATATAGCATTTGTGTCAAATTTTGAACCAAAAAATTATAAAGAAGCTTCAAATGATAACTTTTGGATAATAGCTATGCAAGAAGAATTAAATCAATTTGAATGTAATAATGTTTGGGATTCAGTACCAAGAGCTGAAGACCAATCGGTTATAGGAACAAAATGGGTATTTAAAACCAAAGTAGACGAGAATGGAAATATTGTAAGAAATAAAGCACGTTTAGTTGCTCAAGGCTATAATCAAGAAGAAGGTATCGATTATGATGAAACCTTTACTCCAGTAGCAAGACTAGAGGCCATTCGTACATTACTCGCCTTTGCAACTCATCATAATTTTAAATTATTTCAAATGGATGCCAAAAGTGCTTTTTTAAACAGTTTTATTAAAGAAAATGTATATGTAGAACAACCCCCATTATTTGTTCATGAAAAATATCCCGATCATGTTTTTAAATTACACAAAGCATTATATGGATTAAAACAAGCTCCACCGGCATGGTACGAACGGCTTAAAAACCATTTAATTACATTTGGTTTTCAAATAGGAAAAATAGATACAACTTTATTTATTAAAAAAGATAATAATGATATTTTAGTTGTACAAATTTATGTTGACGATATCATTTTTGGTTTAACCAATGAAAATCTATGTAATCAATTTTCAAATATTATAAAAATTGAATTTGAGATGTCACATATGGAAGAATTAAATTCTTCTTAGGTTTACAAATAAAACAACTTGAAAATGGAATTTTTATTTATCAAGAAAAATATTGTAATGATCTATCACGTCGCTTTGAAATGAATAAAACTTTGAGCAAACCAACACCAACGAGTACCACTATTCACTTAGAAAAGGATGATAACGGAAAAGATTTCGATGAAAAATTATATCGTAGCATGATTGGTTCTTAACTTTATTTGACAGCTAGTCGACCCGATATTATGATGAGTGTATGTCTTTGTGCTCGATTTTAAGCAAAACCAAAAGAATCTCATCTAAGAGCTGTTAAGCATATTTTACGTTATCTATCTAGTACTAGAGATTATGGTTTGTTTTATTCTAAAGAATCATCGTTTGAACTAGTTTCATATAGCGATGTAGATTTCGTTGGATGTAGAACATATCGTAAGAGTACTAGTGGAACTTGTCACTTTATCGGATAATCATTAGTTTCATGGTTTAGCAAAAAGCAAAATTGTGTTTCTTTATCTATTTGCGAATCCGAATATATCTACACAGCTCTAGCGTGTGCATAAGTCATATACATGCAACAAACACTTACGGATTTCGGCAAAATTATCAACAAATCTCCAATATTTTGTGATAACACAAGTGCTATAAATTTATTAAAAAACTCTGTTAATCATTCACGAACTAAGCATATAGATTATGACATCATTTTTTACGAGACAATGTTGAAAAAGGAACTATTTCATTAGAATACGTAAATACCGAAAATCAAGTAGCAGACATCATTACAAAACCACCGAATGAACAAACTTTTATTAAACTACGACGAAATTTAGGGATTTTCTCACTTCATGATCTTCTTCCTTAAAAATCATTAGTGCTTCATTATAGGCTATGGTTAGTCATTTATTTTACTACCACAAATTATACTTAATAATTTCTGAACCTTTAATTTTTTAGACAGTTAGTTTGTCTATAAATAAAATTTTCAACTTATGTATAAATAGTTATACAAAACTATATACAAACAATTCATATCTTCCTTAAAGAAACAAAATATACCATGTCTTCTGAGGACTCTTATATATCCATCTCCATCTCAACACCTACGACGGATAGCTCGGCTGACACGCCACAATAGCTTCCTACACCTACACCAAAGAAGGAATCAACGTATAGATGGTCCTCATATCATACGGGTTTTACTCCCGATAACAAGAAGACCAAAAGATCTCTATTTTTCTTTCCTAATACAAAGGAGAACATTGATGAAATTCATCATTATCAGAAACAACAGATAAACCAACAACGATAACTATATTTTGAACAAAAAGTTACAGCGCGACGGCTAAGCTTTTTGGAGCAAGTAGCAATGAAGTTTTGTTCGTCACGGAAGAAAGATATCCATGAACCGCTACCAAAACCTTGCAATTCTTTGGATCCCTCGTCCTCGTATCGTACTCCTTCGGACCCTACACCAAGGCGATTTTTTGGCTCCCCGAAAACTCACGAACGTGGAAATATATGGTCTTCACTTAAACCATGGAAGGATAACAAGTCCGGAGATCATCAAACTCCATTACCTTCTAAATAAAATATATTTGTTATTCCTTGTATCTATGTGTATTTGATTTCACACAAATAAAAATATGTTTTATTCGTAAATTATACAATCGAAAAATAAGCAAAACTATCAAATTTTAGGCTATTTTTAGACAACCTGCCTATTTCAGACGTCTGGATATGGACCTCAAACGTCTGATACTCTGATATACGTCTCATTTTTAAGCAATGTGCATATGTCAGACATCTGATATACTCCCCAGACATCTGAAAATTTCCTCTATATGCTCGAAATAAAACTCAGAAAATTTCAGACGTCTGAAATAAGACCATACGTCTGACTTAGTTCTCTGCCGCAAAATATTTTCAACATTATTCTTTTTCAGACTTATGTTTTTCAAGTCAGACGTTTGGTAAAACTTTCTGACCATCAAATTATTTAACCTCGAAACAAACCAGATGTCTTACCAAAATATCAGACGTCTGAATTCATATATTGTACCAAATTTAGGTCAAACCAGACGTCTGATTTCCAATCCAGACGTTTGAAATTCAATCGACTCTTTAAATTAGCCCAGATAACGTCATTTTTTCTTTTATCTCAAAATTTTTAAAACCTCCAATCCCCCAGAGACGATTTTTTACTCAAAAACTTCATCTTTAAGCAAATAAAATCATAATGCCTCCTCGAACTAAGAATCCCAAGATTTAAAAATGAAAACAAGACCAACCTACATCTTCTTCAAATCCTCAAGTGTGCTCCGATCATCAGATTGAAAAGTGGATGAATAGAGCGCCACATTCCATCTAAAGGTATGAAGATATACAAAAGAAGAAGCTCCACATTGGTCCGTTCTATAATCTCCTTAAATTTCCAATGTATGATTTGGATGAACTATGAGAGAATGCCAGGTTAGAAACCTGTATTTCATTCACTCCTAATGACATTCAAATCGACCAATTAGCAATATTTCTGTTCTACGCAAATTTGGATAGCACTTCAGTGTGGAACACTGAAGATGAAGATAACTAGCTATGGTCTAACGTGTATGGCAACACGATTAGATTAACTCCGAGCATTATAGGTAGAACCCTAGGATGCTCTGACACAGGGGAAGATTTATACAACATTCACGATATGCACTTCAAGCCACGAAACAGTATTACTCATCAAATTTGGAAGGACGAAATGCTAAAATTTGCCTCCGAATATCTACGTCCAAAAGCTCGACTCCTAACCCGAATGATAATCAATACCATTGTTCCACGTATGGAAAGCCACGAGCAAATAACCGAATCAGAGCACAAAGCCCGATATGCTCTATTTAGTGGAACAAGGGTGAATTGGGCCAAATTCATCTTCGACGAGCTCAAGCATTTTTGGACTCGATCACGGCCATCAATTATTTACCCAACTTATATTATGAGACTTCTTCGTGCACATAACATTCCATCCTATTTATCGACCTTCGAAGAAATCTCACCTAAATATGCTTCCACCAAATTCTTCTCCCTTATGCACCACCCGAAATTCCCCCAGAATTCATATCCTTTGAAGATTGGACGCACAACCATCAATCTAGACGAGTTGAGCCTCCTCCTCAACCACACATTGAATCATGCCAA
This sequence comes from Allium cepa, assembly GCA_030765085.1. NCBI lineage: Eukaryota > Viridiplantae > Streptophyta > Magnoliopsida > Asparagales > Amaryllidaceae > Allium > Allium cepa. The sequence continues at coordinate 574,630,991 of CM060931.1, forward strand.
GAGGAGGAACAACATCGACAAACAATTCCACCTCCTCCTGCACCATTTGATTATCCGGGACAAGAAGAGATAATGGAGACTCGAACAGATACAAATCCAAATGAAAGTGTTCGAGATCTCACCCTTCGAAACCAACATATACTATCTCAAAATCAAAAACTTTTGGCCAAGCGAATTGACAACTTCGAAACATTATTTTCTATATGCCTAGCCACAGTTGAAGACTACAATGGGTTCGTGGTCCAACACCACCTTCTGAAGATTGCCAACCCCAGTACCTTCTCTTCCTGCAAAACATTTCAAACTTTCTGAGGATGAACCTCTAAAGCAAGCTTTGACATATCCTACAAGGGCAAGCACTTCTGACAAAGAACAAACAAAGGAAGATGATAAAGATAAAGCTTCTCCAACAGAATCATAGATTTTGGAAATCATAGATTTTAGGTTTTTGATATCAACTTTTGTAAATTTGACAAAATCTATGTATGCATTCACTTTTATTAATGAAATTTTCCTTTTATCTTTGATGTTGGTTATATTACCTTTAATTCTTTTTGATAATGCCAAAAGGGGAGAAATATAAGTGTAATTATAAAATATTAAGAATAAGCACATATTCAGGGGGAGATTTATAATTTATATATAAGTACATTGAATAGTTGTCATCATCAAAAAGGGAGAGATTGTTAGGAAATCAATTATATGGTTTCGATGATAACAACTATACAATGGAAATTGAATATGCATACATATTTCTATTCACAGGTAATTGTTAGAATAACATCACTAAAGAGGCAAGAACAAGACTCAAAGAAAGTATCAAGAAGCTACAAGTCGATAGAATCAGAAGAGCAATGACACAAGAAAAGCAACATGCACAAGTTCAGACGTTTGGGTGCACTAGCCAGACGTCTGATTGATTCCTCTGGTTCGCAAATCAGACAGATTCAGACGTCTGGTTAATGTACTCAGATGTCTAAAAATCAACCATAGACAAAAAATATATAAGAGCCAGACGTCTGAAACATTTCCCAAACGTTTGATTTTGAACTCGGGTGTTGATATTCAGAGAACAACTGTCACAATTGTAAAGACACGGTTGATCCTCTTCACTGCAACTCTTCATCGCCATCAGAAGCGACCTTAGAACACTTGTTAATGGATGCAACTGCACAAGGAATCTCTCTACTGCTATAAATAGCATCAAGAACCCAAGAGAAGATCTCACCTTACTTACTTATGCTCTTTGTTCTTATACTCTGATTTATACTTGATCTCTAGCAATCGAATACCTGTATTTCAGTCTTCCATATATTTAGAACTCTTCAATCAATATTCTCTAGATATATAGATTGGAAGCATTTGTACTTAATAGTCAATATTCGTGTTATAGAACACACAATTGACAAGAAAAAGCTTTTGTAACCAAGCCTATTCCTCAGAGTGAAGTGAGAGTGTTTGATAGTCGAATTCTAAAGAGGAGCTTCAGGACTGGACGTAGGATGGGACGTCCGAACCAGTATAAAATCCTGGTGTGATTATTTCCATTTACTTTGCTATTATCATCTATTAAGTTTAATTTAGATACATCATATAGTTAGTCACTTATACTTGCATATATATATATATATACATACATACATACATACACAATACACGATCCATCTTATAGAATTTTAATAATATTATTCATTTTTTTCCGCTGTGTTGTTGTACTTAATGTGTTATAAGTTCCAGCAAACCACATTCGGCGTTTGAATCTGTGGCATTTGAGTACAAGTGAACTACGGGTGCCGATTTTCGAAGGTCGAGTCAGGATCGTTACATTTGGTATCAGAGCTGAAGGTTGAACTTTAGCTCGGGAGTATAACACATTAGGTAACTCATTAGAGATAGGGTGAAGTATACCCTAGAATGAGTATATCCCTAAGATATCCGTTCGTGTGCCTCAGTAAATTCTCTTACTATCCATTGATAATGAGTATGAGTGCAAGAAGAGGACGAGATAGGAGACAGGAGAGTACCACTACAAATGGTCAATACCCTGCAACAACAGAAACAACTTTCTCTATAAATCTCCTTTGTTGATCATCCTATTTCAAAATTTTTTGATTGCTTCATAGCAGCTCGAGGGAGAAGTTTCGGTGTGGTGGTGGCCCTGCGAATCGTGTACATAGGTTCTTATCTCGTATTCTCGTTATCAGCTTTTCGTTTTAAACTTTAATAAATTGAAAATTTTAAATTGAAATAAATTGGTTAACTAATATATAAAGTTAAATTTGATTGCCTCAATGAAACGATTTTGATCAAAACCAAATTTGAGAACTATGTTGTGATTTTTGGTGAGGAATCAAGTCCAAAGAGGGACAAGTTGATGTATACTTTGGGATATTCCAAACTGGATTGAGAATCCATTGTTTTTCTGTTGGGTCCAGATATATTCTACGAACGGTTACTTGTCCTTCGAACTAACCATTGCCCCAGCATATTTCATAGACCGGATGGCCCGAGTATCTTGTATAATATCTAATGAGTTCATTCTTATATTTATTGATGATATTCTGATTTGGTAAGCCAAATGCAGAATAGATATTCAGTTTGACATGGAAACTGTTTTCTCTATCTTTGTGTATCCATCCTTTGTTGTCTCCCTGGCAAATTTCGGGGACGAAATTTCCTTAAGGGGGGAATATGTAATTTTCCTGTTTTTAAATCAAATTTAATTGAAAATTAATTTAATTTTTGAAATTAAATTGTGAACTAATTTGGTATTTTCCAAATTAAATTGATATTTGTCTGCTTATTACTATAAATGTATATAAATATGATTTTAAAATAGAATTTGTAATTGGAAATTCAGAAATAAATATTCTGAATAATATATTAATTATAAACTTAATTATGGATTGATTTGAAAATGTAGCAATTAAAAAAATATGTTGAAAATAAAGATTTGGAAAATAAATAAATTATAATTGGAATAAAATTTATATTTATAAAAAGGATATTTGTTTACTCATTTATAAGTACAAATTGATAGTATTGTAATTTTTGAATTTGAAATTTAAAAATGAAAGTTTGTTTTCCAATTTTAAATATATATGTGTATACATACTTATATTTGAAAGTTAAATCCTAGTGTATAAAATATATGTGGTTTCTTATTAATGTATAAATTGATTTCAAAATTTATTTGTATACTTATTTCATAATATTTAGTTAATAAAAAGATAAAAACGTAATACTTAAGATTTATATAAACATGTAAAAACATAAGATAAAAAGGTTTAAAACAAAATTTTAAAATTTATTTAAAGCAAGGATATAAACATAAATTTTCTTGTTTTAATAAGTGTGAGTTAATAACCAAGGAAATTGAACAATTATTTACAAGTGTAAAGATTTTTAAGAATATAATTAACAAGTGTAACTTTTGATAACAAGTGGCGAATGCATGTTTATTTTAAGCTAAAATAAAATTTAAATGTATTAGAAGGAAAGACAATTTCATTTCTTCTAAATTCAAAACCTGTAAACCAAAAAACTCGAAAGTTGGAAACAAATGAAAATCAAAAAGCTGGTAATTGAAACTCAAAACAAAAACCAGATTCAAAAGCAAACCACAACAATTACAGATCAATTGCCACCTCAAAAAATCAAAAGTATTTCAAGATCTGAAACTTGGAAATTAAAAGCAACTTCAAACCTGGAAGTTCAACTACAAGCACAGAATCAAAACCTGAAAGACAAATGAACATCAAATAAGCAAGCTTTAGTTCAAATTGGGATTCCATATCAAAAGTAAGCTAAAGCAATTAAAGTGAAGTTCAAGATTAGGGCATTGATTAAGCTTCAGTTCAAACAGTTTTCAATAGCAATCAAAATTAAGACCTGGATAACAATATCAGGTTCAAGCAAAAAGGTATGGATTTAATTCAAAATGAAAGCTATCTGGAATCAAACACTCAATCAAATGCAAGATTTACTCATTAATTATCAAGCATTCAACTCAGATCAAATCATTAAACATGGAACCAAATTCCAGATTTTATTTTCCAGGTTTTCAAGCTTCTTGTCTTCTGTTTTGGTGACAGGTGAGCAAATTCTTTTTCTAGATCCTAAACCTTTTTATTTTAAAGATCTTTTGAAGTATGATATAAAGTGTATTTAGATGATGGTGTGTATTTGCTTGCGTGTTATATAGGTACAAATGTATGAGTGTGTGTATATATATATGTATGTATGTATGTATGTATGTATGTATGTATGCATGTATGTATGTATATATGTATGTATGTATGAAAGAGGGCTCTGTTTTAGTTGTAGACTTTAAAAACCAAGTTCAGAATCCTAATCCTCTTCCTCTGATTTCTTTTAACCTGTGAGGTTTAAAAGAAATCTGTTTGTTTTGATATAATACAAATTTTAAAAATAAAAACAAATGAAATTATTAAGTAATTTATCCGGGAAATTGAAATTACAGTCAAGATATTAAAACAGGAAAAAAAATCAATGTCTATTAGTTGAAGTTTGGATTTCAAATTTGATTTGTAGTAGGAAGTGGTTAATTTAGGTAATAAATTCATAATTTTTAAGCTTGGGATTAGCATGTTATCTCGAATTGAACGAAATTTGTATTATCATCAATTGTTGTCGATCAATGGTGAATTGAAGCTAGGGATTAATGTGTAAGGTAGCTTGCGGGTTGTTAATTATTAGAAAAATGAATACTTAATTTATTGATCAACGAAGAGTTCATGCGAGATTGGATTAGGGTTTAAGTAGCAATTTTAGTCGATGGTAATTGATGAGCTCATACGTCACCTACAGTCGATCGTAAGCGATGGGTCCAAGGGGCTATGATGTGTGAGGTTGTGTGGTAGCTCGGGGTTGAATGACGTGGTTGATGGTAGCCTAGATCGTCGGCGTAAGGTGATTTCTCCGATGGGTTTTGGTTCCAGCCTTTTAGTTTGAAATACTCAATTTTGATCAACAATGAAATTAAAGAATTTTGGAGCTCGGGTGAGTCGAGTGGATCATTGATGATTGGTAGTCGTCGACGGCAATGATCGGAGTTGCTCCGATCAGATGTACACATGCACCATGTGTCACTATTATCTGATAGTGTTAATCGATTGGGAAGGTCAGAGTTTTCTCGCGTCTTGCTCGGGTATGAATGCGTGTTATCTCTAGAAAATGAAGAAGCGAATTTGCTTGAGTCTCTGGTGGTTTGGCTCGGGTAATTCAATGGGTTGGCACAGGTTTCTTTTGTAGTCTTAAAAATTTAGAAGTAAAAAGAAGATTTTAGCAATTTCTTCAAAATAAATTTAAAATGAATGATGTTTTCAAAGCAAATGTTAAACAAATTTTCCAATGTTAATAAGCTTTTAAACAAGTTTTCCAAGATTTAAAAATGTTAAAGTTAAAATTTTAAAATTGTTTTGTTTAAAAGTAACTCTACATAAGTTAATTTCTAAATATTTTCAAAACGTGATTTAATGATATAATTAATTACTTAATGTATTAAAAGATGGTTGATTAATTAATATAATTAATTGAGGAAATAATTAATCAATTTATTATTAAGGTAATTAATTAAAAGGTAATTAATTAAAGGTTAACTATTAATGTAATTTATTAAAGGTTAATTACTTAATGTGATTAATTAATGGTAATTACTTAATCAAGGATAATTACTAAATGTGATTTGTTAAAAGGATAATTACTTAATATAACTAATTATAGGTTAATTAAGTAATTAAAGGTTGATTACCCAGCAACTAAAAGTTAATCAATTGAAAGTGATTAATTAAAGGATAATTAATCAAAGTAATTTATTAATGTGATTAATTAAGGGTTAATTAATTGATGTAATTAATATGATTAATTAATTAAAAGATAATTAAATAATTAAGGGTTAATTATTTAATGATTAAAGGTTGATTTAATTATTAATTAAAGTTAACTAATTTATAACTAAAGGTTAATTAATTTATAGGTAAAAGTTAATTTAATTTATAATTAAGGGTTAATTAATTTAAAATTAAAAGTTAATTAATTTGTAATTAACTTATGTCAATTAACCAAGATTAGTGAATTATTCATAAGTAATTAATCTGATTTAAATTAATCAGATAATTAATTGATCCTACTTATGGATATTTGGATTCTATTAAATGTTTGAATTGTTTGACATCCTTGATGTGTAATGCTGTGTGACATGAATTATTTTGATTTGAGCTGTGATGAATGTAATTTATTCATCTGTGATGAATGTATATTATTTATCTGTGAATCTGTGAATGAAGATAAGCGTTATAGGGATATACCGCTTATCGATATTGATATGCTTGAATCTGTGATGATTGATGTTGTTGCACTATTATGTAAAACCTCTGGACTACACCATACACACACAAATGTGGATTGCACGAGGAAATTGGTTAAGTCACAGATTTTTGAAATGGTTTTAAAGTTGAATTTTTAATTCAAAATAATTTTGGAAATGGAATTGGGTTAAATTTTAAAAGCTTTTGAAAGGGAATTTTGAAGATAAAAGTTATTTTGAATAACTTGATAAAGTTTTGAACTTTAAATAGTTTGATTTGAAATTGAATTCTGCATTTGGAAATTATGGTTTGAAAAGGTTATATAAGTTATAGATGTGTTTATATGGGTTTTAATTGTTTTGGGAATTTAAATTTAACCCAAATTTTATACCAGAAGTGCTTTAACTTGTGCAATGTAATCGAATTGTTCCGAAACGAAAACTATTTGTTTTCAAACAATAATAGCTTTCATATAAAGAAAGCTTTTCCAATTTATGTTGAAAATTTTCAAATTTGAAATAGAATTGTTTAGGAAGCTATAAATAAATCTTTGTGAGAGATTGTTGAACTTTATTTTGAAATTGGAAAGGTGTATCTTTTGTATAAAAGATTTGAAATGGAATTGTTTTGAAAGCTATGAATTAATCTTTGTGAAAGATTGGTGAACTTTGTGAAGTGAATCTTTTTGTTTAAAGATTTGAAAATGGTAATTAGTTTAAACCATTTGAGGAAAAGTTTTAGGGATTTAAAAGTGTGACTTAACTAAGATCCTAATATCCATATGTTTTCAAAATATTGTGCTCATTATTCGGTTTAGCCGGGAGAGGACCTTGTGTCATATAACCCATTCCGAATAATGATACGACGTTATGGATAGCATTTGAAGACCGGTGGTGAAGACCGGGTATTTTCGAAAATGAAAGGATTACTCGTCAAATGTATCTGCACTGAGTCGCGCCGGTATAGAGATGTCCATATGTGATGGGGAGTACGATCGGGATTGTAAATACCCGGATTGCAAGGGATTCTTCGAAAGTGCCTTTGGTTCTGTTCGAACCTGGAACAGACTTGTATGGATGTGTGTCTGACATTACATTGATGTAAAGCTGGTTTCTATCAAATACATTTCTGTTTGATGGCGGAGAATTTATTCTCTTAGCTTAACACCCTTCTCTAAGACGTACAAGCTCAGAGGTTATGTAGTTGATGGTTACTAATGATACATTCTCAATTTGGTAATGTGGCATACAAAATGCTGCTGATCATTAGTTGATCAAAGCATGGCTTTTGTGTAAAGCTTAGCTTTGTGGACGTGACCTCGTCAAACCTCACAAACCGAAAATGGTCGAAACAGGAAAGATGCGGCAAGGTTATTTGGGGGTAGCGCCCCCTGAGGGTATGTCCATTTCCTTCTAGATAGAGGTGGTATCATGATATGGAGCCCAGATACTTAACTGATGTGGTTACTGCAAAATACATTTCTTCACGGTTATTGGTGTCGAGTGCTTGGAAAAAGGTTGGTTACGACCAAGGGATGGCATACTCATGTCAGTAGTTACCTAGTTACAAAGGTAACCTGACTTTATGTTGGTAGAGATCCAGTTAGGTTCTCGGGGCGTCCCTCCAGAGGCGTACCCATGTGGCCTAGGAAGTTCCTTAGCCTGACCATTGTTGGAAATCCAATCTCCAATACGCGCCATGTACGATTTTAGTTGTAGAACCTGCCATTTAATATGGTAGTTGTAGTGGGCATACTATAATGGTATGTATGCTGGATAAGATTAGTATTATACTTGCAAATGTTTTCCACTATGCACTAATAATAATATCCAAAGGATTTTGCGTAGTAAGCATGTTTGACTATCATAAGGAGAAATCTCCCCCAAGTGTGCGATTGCATTGTGTGTGTGCCGGGAGGTCTTATGGTAGTTTCATTTTCCAAAAAGTATTGCGGATTTCAAATCTTAAAATTCTTTTGTTGTTTATTTCTGTTTAAAACTATTTTCGTTTGCTCACACCAGTCCCATGACTGACCTGAAGTTTATTGTTCCCTTCCTAAACTCTGGTTGCCCACAATTTTCCACACAGGTAGTCTAGAGTTGGGTTTTTCAGAAACTCAAAGAATAGGTATTGATTCGATAGCCTACAAAGTCTTTGGTTTGGTAGCATTTGGAAAACTTCTTTAGACTTTGTATCTTTAAAGTTTTTGGTGTGACAATTGCATTGGGATGTAGTTTGGTTCACTTCAGCATTGATGATGGTTCAAGCTTTCGATTCGGAGCTTGGAATCTTTGGGGATTTGGCTTTAGTGATGGAGTTGTTGGGATTTCTATCCTTCTTCTATTTGGAAATAATTTTGGTGTTCCTCTGTCGAAGATTATCTTTCCGCTGTTATATTTTAGCTCTGATTTGTATTGATATTCAGTTGTAACAAATGTTGTATATCAATAATATTATTCATTTTCTTCCGCTGTGTTGTTGTACTTAATGTGTCATAGGCTCCGACGAACCAGATTCGGCATTTGAATCTGCCGCATTCGAGTACAAGTGAAGTACGGGTGATGATTTTCGAAGGGCGAGCCAGGGTCGTTACAAGTACAACCCAAACTATTGATCCCCTTAAACTTCTACCGAGCCTAACAAATCTCATATCAAAATGAAGTTCACATTGATACCGTTACAAAGAAACAAATTTTGGAATTTTTCACTTAGTATTTTGTAAGGTATAAATTTTGGAATTCAAAGGGCTTGCTTTTCCTTCTCCCAGAACATGGACAGATGAATGAGTACGGGGGGAGACACAGAAGTGTGCTAGAAGGTACGAAATGATTTGCGTTTGGTTATATTTAATTCAAAATTTTTGGCATCTCCCCGCGCAGATCTTCGTTCGCATACGGACTCTAAACGACAAAACAGAAGGACGACTGTGCTACAAACAGAAACGCGATCCCAAAATAATAAAAATATACACTGATTATTGAATTATGTAGAATAAGAAAAACACTGTCGTTTGCCGAAAAAATGTCATACGACAATTTAAATTTACCCCCAATTAAAAATTATGGAAAATTAAATTAAATTAAATTAAAAATACGTCAATAAGAATTGGATCGTAAAAATAAAAAATAAAATTTCTAATTATTCATTGGAACCATTTATTACTGTAAATAACTTATAAATTGAATTTACTGATATTATTTATCATTTAAAAGAAATTAATAAGTCCATGTTATCCATAGAATTAATATTCAATTTAAATCCTAATATTTAAAATCATCGTTCAAATAATAATTCACAATCCAAAGATTTTAAACAACCATATTTTAATTCAACTTTTAATGCTTTTAAACCCATATTTGAATAAATATAATTAATTGAATATTCGAAATTAAATGACCAAAATCCAGGTTGTTACACTCTTCCCCCCTAAAAGAATTTCATTCGTGAAATTGCCAAGGTAAGGGAAATGCCTCTAAACCATTAACCTATCAAAATAAATTAGTTAGAATATGTCATTAAATTATCTGAGTCTTAAGATTATGAATTTTTTTGGTAGCGGCTCCTTTGCGCGGCCCGATCGAAAAAACTACAAATCGCCATTACACCCCGATGCAATAAAAGAAAACAAAAGCCAAGCGGCCTCCCACATCCGGGGAATAAAATCATCAATTCAAACAATAATATAAACATGTACCTATTTGTCGGTTAAATAACTCAATTCATAAAACCAAAGGCGTCAAACTAACATTTGCTTCCATAAACCTGCATTTCAATTTCAAATATATCCAATCAAATAATTTGCATTCCGAAATGTTAAAATTTTTATAATTATTCTAAAGTCCATAAGATGCACATATGTCATCCATACACAATATCAAATTTGATCGCTCACTTAATCACATAGTTTAACTTTCGAACTATTATCGTTCACTCGGCTTCCCTAGTGCGGACTTCGATCCGCTTCCTTGATTAGAAACCGTCATTCTCCTTGCACAGCAATATAATATGATATAAAACTTTGGATTCAAATAAAAAAAATCCATTTGGAGTGTTCGCCGTCAAGAATCGAGTGGAAAATTCTAACTCGGACCGGTGTACATCACCTCGAAATCATGCACTCGAATCTGGATCAAATCAGTTATGTGAATAATATGATTTACGTACCACTTACGTATTTATTTCATTGGTCTCTAAATTATATCAATTTCTTTTTATTCCTAGCAAGTTTTAAATATCACTTAATTTTCCAATAGTATTTCTTTTAATACTAAAATTCATTTACAAACCATTTTACGATCATATTATTTAACTTTACCTAAGTTAATTTTCATCTCATAGCTCAATTTCCAAATTTTCTTTTCTTAACTATACCAATTATTTTTAACTCAAATTTATTATTTCTTGGGAAATTCCCTTTAAATTGTTTATGAAATATTTCATAAACCTATTTTCATTACAAACATTTTTTTTTGTTTTAACCTATTCTGAAATACATTACTTAATAGCTCGAATATGTCACAACTTAAGTTTACAAACATCTTATAAAACACAACTTGGTTTATCAACACTTAAAACTCAAGTTTATACAAATTTCAAAAGTTACAACTCCATATTACAGCTCCTCCATAGTTAAGTTTATTATAACATCCTATAAAGCACACTTATGTTTATTATCCATTTAACTTAAGTTCATATTCTTAATTAATACTAGAATTCATTTTCTAAGTCATTCTATAACATATTATTTTAAGCCTACAAATACTTTGTAAAAATTTATCTCATTAATAAATATTTCTCAATAATTTTATTACTTCTAAGGAATCATTATTTTACTTAAGAAATACTACTCAAGTCTATTAACATTCTATAACTCAAGCTTATAATTGCAAAATACATGTGTATTCCCTAACAGATTTGTTTTTGCTTGAAATGAATGTTCAACAAATTTAACCATCCCTTCAAATATATAAGTTACAACAACTTATTTTTTATGCTTTCACAAAACTCTTAGCTTCGTTTTCCAATTCCACCTGGACGTTTGCGACCATCAAAAACCATCGAAAATTCCATTTCATTTAAATAAATGAAATACCTAAAAAATCTCAATCGAGATGCAAAAACCATACTGTCCTAATGGGTATGATACATGAGTACATAATATCACTTTACTGTAGATTTCAGAATCTAAACACATGGTTTTTTTGAGTTCTAAATTTCTCGGTTTAAATCCATTTTTAATTATAACCATATTATAATAAAATTTCTATTCCAAAACACTCTTTTATAATACTATTATTATTCTTTCAAACTTTTCAAAAATGATTTCCAAAACACCAGAATTTAAGTTCTTAAATTCTTAGTTCTAAATCCTTATTTATAAACTTATATTTATAAATACTACTTGTATAATTTCACTCCTTATATAAGACCCTTTCATTATTTTTTATCTTTGCATAGGTTATAATAAACAACTTTTATAATAATTTAAAATTCAACTCAACATTATTATCGAACACCTTATAGTTAAGTAGTGAAACTGAATTCACAAGGCATTCGTATTTAATTTAAACAAATAATAAATGCTCATAAACTACCTGAGCTCAAACAATAAATGACAATAAATAAATATTATCATTTTATGACAACCAAACACACTTGTATAACTATATTAATTTTATGAAAATTATTCTTTTCATATGTAAAATATAATCTAGGTAAAATTATTTCATTTACCTAAATTCAAAACAATACCGTGTCGATTTGTCTTGTTCAAGTGTTTAGAAACCCCTATCGATACAGTTGTTCCTTCTGCATCGACCAGAGTTCATAACCACTCAACTGATAAATCAACACAATATAAAGCATTTTATATTGCTAAAAAATTCATGCTCGTATATATAATACACTCAAGCTCGTCCTAGGGTCTCGCTTACCCTATCTCAAATGAGTAAATTCCCACCAAAGCCTAGGTGTTCGCTCAACCTAAGCTCTGATACCATGTGTAACGACCCGGGTTTTTCGTACCATTTAAGTTGGCAATAAACCAAACAGGTCCAACCCAAATCAAACAGAAAGACGGATAGTTATGGGAAGAAAGAAGAAAGAAGAAGAGAAAAGAAACTAAAATAGCACAAAATCTCACAACCATAGCGGAACAACATATGATGTAATATCAATGATTTTTACAAAAGAGAACTGTTATATACATACAACCATCAGAGTACAACAACAATCATAATTAACAGAGTAGACAGCTATAAGAACATGTCCTCACAATTGCTGATAATTTCAAAGCAGCGAAAAATAATCATATACGAGAATACGATTTGAGGACCTCCAACTCGTCTCCTGAGCTCCAATGCATCTAAAGTAATCTGTAAATATGCTTGGTCTGACCCAAGCATTATAATAAAATAGCACCTGAGTCAGTCTGAAAAACTAGCATGAGAAAAACACACCCAACAATATTTTAAAGTTATAAAAACCTTTGGAAACAAAGGTATCTCGTAAGACCACATCACACATAAACACGGGCAGATTTTTACCTTACGGTAAACAAAACATTTTATATGAAATCCTGTGATATTATAATAACGTCTCAGGGTTCAAAATAAATATGTAAAATAGTAGGAATGCTTGCATCTCATATTCCAACATAGTGGCGCACAATCAAGATCGTAATGGCTCATATTGGAGATTGGTTTTCATATAATAACTGGGCTACTGGGGTACCGCCCATCACGGTTCATCTCTAGATAAAATACACCGAGAGCCTCACATGGACTACCTGCGAGTCAAGACCGGCCCTACCCCTTACTGGATAGCGTCGAATATGTCATCACTTTGGTTGGTATCAACAACCTAAATTGGCCCCGAGCATACATGATCTATAATATCGATCTAGATTGGGTTATGACCATACCCTAATGGTAGCGAACCATATGGCCTTGAAGCATCTCCCCCGTTTTAGTCCTTCCCGGTTAATGAGGCTTGAGGCTACGATTACCTTTTATATAGCACTTCTCACTTGGAATGCTAACACTGCCCTCCAGGCAACAATGCAATGCCAGCATTCATCCATTCAACTTCGTTCTGGAACTGAACGAAACACGAGAGAGCTCGGTCTCTGAATTCCGTCATACCCAATATGTCTTTACTTCACAACGCTTAAGTTGGATCGAGTGGTTTTCGAGTAACATATCTGATTCCGGCCTCTTTGAAACAACATTCGATAGTTCCGGTAAACTCAACCACGGTTCTTTAGGAAATAAATAGACAAAGATAAGATCGAAGATTAGCTCCTAACCATATGTGGACGGATTTCCTTATTATTTATGCTTGAAGAACGAAATAAATTTATACGCACAGTACACCATCATTGTAGATGACTGTGGCATATAGCTCACGTGTTTCTCCTAGATATTTCCAAAGTTACTTTTGGGTCTAAATTCGATAGTCGGTTATTTAACTATCATATAAATAATCATTTCAATCAAGATTGCATCTGCCATAGAAATCACTAAGCCACATTTTAATTAAACTTCCATTATTTTAAAATCACATTTCAAATACATGGAAATCACTTCCACATATTTATCTCAACATGATAAGTATATTCACAAACCATTATATTTTCGATACTTAGAAAATATAAACATATACTTATCTTAATGTTATAAGTATATTCACTAAACACTTAGAAAGATTTTTGAACATGTCATTAGGTAATATATATATTCTTTATATATGTATATCCAAAATCCAGTTATAAAAAATTTCGCTTTTCAAATCTTTAACTCATTCATAAATTCCTTCATAAATACCCATAACCATTTATAAACATCTCCTATACTTAACAACTTATGTAATGGACTCTTTAAGTCCCTCAAGTTCCATTGCTAACAAAAATAACTTAAAATGACTTAAAATTATAAGGTATTATTTAAAACATCCTTCTTTTCACTTAAATTAAATCTCATTTAAAATAATAACTTAAAACCTCGCTAATAATGTATTAAATTAATTTCAAACACTATTATTATGATAATAATAAGTTAACTTCAAAACAACATTAGGATATTAATTTATTAACTTTAAAACTTTATTATAACAATAATTAACTAGCTTTAAACTAATAATTAAACATTCTTAAATAACCTTTAAGAAATAACCTTTAATAATCATATCAATAAAATAATTAACTTAAATCATTATTAAATCAATTATTACTTATTTTTCAAATATTATTATTATTAATAATAAGTTATTACCTTTTTAAATCTTATTATTATATAATAATCCTTAAATATTATAATAAAAATAATTATTCTTAAAATAACTTCCAAATCAATAATTAGTGTTTCAAATTTGAAGGAGGCTTAACGATCCCCATGGTACTTAAACAAGCTACCATATTATTCAAGGTTAACTTTCCAAGTTAATAACTAATATTCACATAATCAACAATTATATAAATAATTTAACATTTAACCGTCATTGGTTACCGTATCTCTTATCCAAAGTGGCATATCAATTAAAGATATATAATCAAATGTCCAAAGCCATATGATAGCAGAATGGTGATTTATTCTGCTAACCAATGTCATTTAAAGGCACCCCTTACATTTATTCAACAATGTCTATTTGGCCAAACAGATAACATCAAGAAATATACTTATATAACTACGTTATAATTTTAAACAACATAATTACATTAATCAAAATCAATATCAATTTGTCATCTCATATATGATCCATCACTTAAAATAAGTTTGAACACAAATTTAAAGCTCAAACAATTTAATAACATTTCAAGATGCTATATCTCAATCCTAGATCAAATTCAACCAATCTAATAGCATTTCTATATGCTATATCATGATCCTAGACCGAATATAATCAACCAACCAGTTTAATCAATTCAACCAGATGTAATTAAATATTATTAATTATAGACATGTTAATCAACCAAAAAGAGTGAATTTTAACTCACCAGGGTTCTGCTTTGGACTAAAATTTAACGACGTCGCATTCAAGCCCAAATTTTCAACTTGCTCCAAATTGGACCAAACTAGTTTCATCGTGAATCTACCGTCATAACGAGTGCAATGTAAAAAGTTTTGTCTTGATTGGACCTCCTATGAAAAAGTTATAGATTTTATAAGATTTCGACATAAATTAAATAATTAAATTTCTTAATTACTTTGTTTTAAACTAATTACCATCATTAAGACTTAACCCTTCTTCTTCAAAATTCAAACTGCCGCTTTCGAAATCTACTACTCCCCTATTACTAATCCTTCCTTCAGCACGTTCTCCCTCCACACTCTACCATTCGACCATCGGCCACCATCATTCGCTTCCCTTTCGCGATAGCTTCTCGCTCTACCCACATATTCACGTTCCAGTCTCGTCCCCTACATCGCGACTTCTCCCTCTTATCGAGCTTTAAACGAATATTGCCTTCCCCAAAACACGAATGCACCCTCCCACATCCTGGTCGACAATGCCAAACTCCACCACGAACCATTATTCCACATCGATTTCTCCCATCATTGCTTAAAACTTCACCCAAAGAAAACCCTAGCCTGGCCAAGCCCAACCCAAACCATCGAGCCCCTTAAACTTTGTCCGAACCTAACAAATCTCATATCAAAATGAAGTTCATCTCGATACCATCACAAAGAAACAAAATTTTGGAATTTTTCACTTAGTATTTTTGTAACATATAAATTTTTGAATTCAAAGGTTTTACTCTTCCTTCTCCCAGAACATGGACAAATGAATGAGTATGGGGGGAGATATAGAAGTGTGCTAATGGGTACGAAATGTTTTGAGTTTGGTTATATTTAATTTCATTTTTTTGGCATCTCGCCGAACAGATCACCATTTGCGTACGGACTCCAAACGATAAAACAATAATACGGTTGCGCTCAGAACAGCAATGCGACCTCAAAACAATAAAAATATACACTGATTATTGAATTCTATAAAATCACAAAAACACTATCGTTAGCATAAAAATCTTCAGACGACAATTTAAATATCTTCCCAATTAAAATTATAGAAAAATTAAATAATTAAATTAAAAATACGTCAACAAGAATCAGATCATAAAAATAGAATTTTGATTATTCATTTGAATGATTTATTACTGTAAATAACTTACGAACTGAATTTACTGATATAATTTATCATTTAAAAGAAACCAACAAGTCCATTTTATCCATAGAATTAATATTCAATTTAAATCCTAATAATTAAAATCATGATTCAAATAATAATTCACAATTCAAAGATTTTAAGCAATCCTATATTTTAATTCCACTTTTAAACCAATATTTTAATAAATTTTATTAAATAAATATTCAAAATTAAATGACCAAAATTCCAGGTTGTTACACATACTGATAGTTATTAGGTAACAACTGAATGACTACTTGATAGTTTACTTTTGGTTAATTTAACTATGGTGTAATATAGGATTTTGAAGTGACAACATTACATGATTCTCTTTACTGTAAAATATCGTTGAACTTTAATGTGGACACTTTACTTTAATTATAGTTAAATCATGGAAAGGTATTGAACAACTATAAGTTATCTAAGTTGAAGCATATGAAGTGAAAACGCTATTCAATAGATAATCCGTCTCCTCGGTTATATGAGATTAGCATCATGGTCAATTATAGTCAACTTAAAGTCAAAATTTCTAGCCAATGTAGTTCGGTTAATAATAATTGTTATTATTGAGCTAAGGACTTTATGTTTGGATCATAGAGTTGAATGTGGATGATATTGGAATTTTGGCCATACCAAATTCCACAAGTCTCAATGTGTTATAGTTTTGACGAAGAGAACTGATGCAACTAATTATCGCTACCGAATCTGCTCAAAAATGGTAAAACTATATTTTACCAAAATTGTGTAAATAATAAATTCAACTAAATTGTCATATCACTAGCTAAGTTGATGTGAATATTCAAATTATTCAATTGACCACTGACATGATTTGAACATGTGAGTCGCATAACCACAACATTGAATACATCAAATACCACATGATTTAATTAAATTATAATACTTATAAATTAACTAATATTTGACAAATATTGATTATTAAAATTTATTTGATTAATTTAAATTAGTATTGAATATAAAGCATATACAAAGTTATAAATGTACATATCGATATACGATATCGGTGTACATTTGAATTGATTTTAAATGTGCAATTATTGACTGGGTTCGGTAATGTGTATAGTCTCATTGCTTAAAAGTACAGTTGGACATGATAAGTGAGGATGGGCATGATATTTTTGAAAATATGGGTTTTGAGTTGGTTTGAAAGAAAAGGTAAAAATGAGATCCAAATTTCCCCCTTTCTCTCCTTTTTTTCTTACATAAATCCAACACCCATTTACTTTCAAGGTTTCTCAATCTAGCTTTCATATTCTTATCTTAGCCAAAAATACTTGCTCGTCCCTCATCATTTTTAAACCAAAATCACGTCAAGTTGAATTAAATTCAAGATGTGATGATCTCTTCAATTAGTAGCTTTTCTAAAAGGGATTGAATCTAATTCAAGGAGCTTCTCTGATTTAACATTCAAGATGTTGCATGAAGGTCACATTTTAGATAATAATTAATTTATGCCTATTTATTTATATATCGTTTACATTATTTTACATGTATAGGTTAGAGTTATATCACGAGTTTATATATTTATCTGCTGTCAAATTCATATATGTATATATATTTAAAAAATGTATATTCTTGCTTTCGTCCATATGAAATAAAAAATTCAAAACTAAAATTTTTTAAAACAATTTTTAAATTAAATTTTGAATTTTAAATTATTTTTAAATTCATAATATATATTTATAAATTTATTAAATAAATTTTATACATACATATTTCACAAGTATATGTATATTAAAAAAATTAATTTTAATAATTATATTTAGAGGGAATTAGGGAAAAGGATAGACTTTGAAGAAAAAACTAGGCTGAAGGACGCCTAGTTTCATTTTTAGGCTGAAGGACAAATGCTGGTTATAATTAGCCTTATATTCAACTTTTATACTATACAAAATGCTAGTTATATCTAGTATTATATTTAGTTTTACACTGTACAAAATGCTAGTTATAGCAAGCATTGTCTTTCAGCCTAAAAAACAAACTTATTGTCCTTCAGCCTAATTTTTTTCTTCTAAGTTTGTCCCTGTGCCTATTTTTTCGTTATATACACATTAAAACTAAGATATAATTTTAATATATATATTAATTAGATATATTAAAGGTTTTAAATTGTAATGTATTAATATACATACATACAAACACATATACATTTATATGTATATGTATATATAAATGTATACTTATAAAATATACTCTATTTGGAAATATTATTTAAAAATAAAAAATAATTGTGTGTTTTACTGCACGAATTAATGTTTGTATGTATATATATATCCATATATATATATGTGTGTGTATATATATATATGTGTCTATATATATATATATATATATATATATATTAACCATTTTCGATCGAAAATAAATACATATATATTATCTTATGTTAGATACACAATATTATTTATGTATATTTATAAATTAGAATTTTATGAAATTTAAAATATATACATATATATATAGTTTTGATGTAATTTCGAATAAAAAGTTTCTTTAATATGTATAGATATATACATATATTTATAAATTAAAGATAAAAATTTTAAACTTGGATTTGAAGTTTAAATAAGATACTTTGGATTAAGATTTATTTTCAAATTTGAATTTATTTAAAGTTATTTCAAATGCCGAATTTTTAATTTAGTTTTATGTTTAAAATAAATTTGTACTTAATTGATTTAAAGTGTGTGTGTGTGTGTGTGTTTATTTAATTGTATGTATATAAATATGTGTGTATATATAAGTATACTTTATTTCACATTAATTTTGAAATAATAATAGACAATAGATATATATATATATATATATAAAAGGGCTAACGTGTCCATTGCGATGTAAATCCCAACACTTATGCACAGACATATTAAACCATGTGTATGTTTATTTAATTGTATATATATGCATATATATATAAGTATACTTTATTTCACATTAATTTTGAAATAAAAATAAATAATAGATACATATAAAAAAGGGCTAATGTTTCCGTTGCGATGTAAATCCCAACACTTATGCACAGTAAACCATGTACACGTTATATGTTGTACGTGCATATACGAGCATATATGTATTTGATACACATGAACACATTATATATCACATATAAACATATTAAATCTTTATATTAATCAATTAAACTAAATAAGATTTTATTTAAGATTTATTTAGATTGTTCTAATTAAATTTAGACTTCATTGGCTCAATACGATATAAAATGGTACTTTTAAAAAGAAATCACATATCTAACCCGTTGTATGCTGGTCCAGCTCCGACAATTGTATCAGATTTCAATAGCCCATGTGGTCCAAATTAGCTGTGACGCCCTACCTCTATACCCACGCTAGCCAAGAACACTACAGAGTAATGTTGTCGACTAGCACGGAGAATAAGGCTGTTGAGGAGCGACCATCCGTGTAATTGCTTTGCGCGAGCACCGATATATCAGATAGTATAGCATGCATTTTATTTCAAGAGGAAATTCGACATACCGATACAAACACAAAGCCACTACACAGTGGCTATAATAATCTTCGGGAACAAATATAGAAGTAAACATACAGACAATTCATATCACAAAGGCGGAAAAAGATATGAATATATAACTAACACATGAAAGTGTATATCAGAGTAGTGGTCAAAAAGATCCACCATAATACAAAAGAATAGCAACACGTGCTATACAAAAGAATACATCTATGAGTCCATATCTCAAGTGTATACAACAAAATAAACTACTGATCAAAGTAGTTAGCCAAAAGATCATATGATAACCCCAGGAGAGAAGTCAAGCACAAGCACCTGTAACATCTCGGCCTGACCCGAGTATTATTTAATAAGAAAATAATAAACGGATCAGTCTAGCTATAAATATCAGAAGAAATGATATAAAATAAGAGATATGACTAAACGTATAATAATCACAATGCCAAGCTGTGATATATATAAGTAATTGAAAATCAACAAGAGATTAATCAATATCACAAAATCTACACAAGAATCAAAGGAAATGTCATACTCCTTATTTCGTTCACCAAACCATAAATATTGACGATTATATCAATGTCAATCACAAAAGTCAATGACACACAAATTCACCAAGCCACAAAAATTGATAAAATTTATCAATGGAAATCACGAAAATAGGTGAAACATAAATTCCAGAATTCAACACACGAAACCCAGAAATCACAAGAAAAGGATGGCCAATCCCACAAACTGGACATCGACGCACCTAGAAAGACACGCCCCATGCACAGTCGAACATCGACACACCTAGAAAGATACGCCCCATGCTCTAGCATCGGCGCACCTAGAAAGATACGCCCCATGCATAAATAAACATCGATGCACCTAGATAGATACATCCCACGCAATGTCTAACATCGATGCACCTAAAAGATACACCCCATGCAAAGTCGAACATCGACGCACCTAGAAAGATATGCCCCATGCATAGACGAACATCGACGCACCTAGAAAGATATGCCCCATGTCCCGACTTATTGAGCCGATTGCTCCACGAAGTAAACAAACATCGACGCACCTAAATAGGTACGACCCATGCGTGAAATAAACATCGACGTATCTAGAAAGATACGACCCATGCGATAAATGAGACGAAGCACAATAAAATGAGTTACAGTCCTCCACGTCGACAAAGAGACATCACACAATTGCTAGTCTGAATCACAAAAATGATCGTCATGATCAATGAGAAGTGTCAATTACAGTAAGCTAGTAAATATATGAGCTTAGCTTCATGTCCCATAACCACTAGCTTAACTTAAATATTTACGAACAAATTGTAGATCTCCACTAGAAAATTGTCACAAGAGTTTCAATCGAATGAGTCCAAGAATTAACCGACGAAGTAAACGCAAGCGTTTCATACCACTTGTTTTACTAAGTCGTTTAATTAGATTTCTCATACGAGTGAGGTAAAGGTTTGTATATACTAATAGATTGGAAATCGGTTTGAGAAAACGAGCTTTGTTATAAAATAGTGTTGAAATCATTTGAAGAAAGAGTTTTGATATTACTACTAGTATAGAAAACCTTTATATTTTTAAAGTGACAAATCACAAAGAAGATTGTAGGAACAATCAATCACTAAAATTCACATACGAAGATGTGAATAAAAATCCAACGAAACCGATAAAGAATCCATCGAAATGGATATTCAAAAATCCCTAAAAAGGAGTCATCAAAGTCATAATAAATGATAACAACAAATAGGAAACAACACGAATCGATTAAAGTTGGAAATTCAAACAACTAGGCGAAACAGGCGAAAATGCACCAGGTCGGTCGGCCGGCTACAGAGCTCGGTCGACCGGACCCTGTTCTCAAAATTCCTCGGGAAGCAGGTCGGTCGGCCGAACCCTGTAGTTGGTCGACCGAACCATAAACAGAGAAGTGCTTATGCACTTGGCAGCAGGTCGGTCGGTCGACAGCAGGGCTCGGTCGACCGGACCTGTTGCCAGTCCCTTCCTAGCCCATCCAAATGAGGTCCAAACTCGACCAAATTGCATTCTCTCGAGCAACGGCGCTAAGGGATTATGCCAATCGACTACCCGGCCCTATAAGCTCTTCGATGCATAACCAAAACACATTCAAACATCAAAGTTAGGAATTTTTAAAGATTTGAACCCAAAACACTAAAAATTGGGATATTCACTTCAAACCAAAAGCAAATGCACACGAATGTGCTAGGAATTCATACCTAACAATCGAAGATAAATATAAGCATAGATGTGAGATAAAAATCTCACCTTTGAACCCAAACAATTGAAGAAGAAGCTTGAAAGCAAAGAAGAATCAACCACTCTTCAATCTCAACACTAGAAGCTTGAATCTAAGCTTAAAAGAAGAACATTCCCTAAGTTAGGTTTAGGAAATTTCTGAAATTGAATGGAGATAGAGTTAGAGAAGAAGAAGGAGATGCTTACGAATGGGTTCTCTTTGATTTTGGAGCAAGAACTTGAGCTAGCAAGAGGAACTAGGGCTTGGAGTTTCTAATTCCCATTCTCTTCCACCATTTTTGTTTAAGCTTGAGTGTTAGGAATATGAAATGAAGAAATGAAGAGTTGGAGTGGGTTGGGGCTGAGTTAGTAAGTGATTAATGGGTTCAGCCCAAACCAAAGCCCTAAGTGAAAAAGTGGCAAAAATCAACTTTCTCCAAACATATCGAAGCTTACACTCAAAAAGGTCACAAACGTCATTTTGAACTCAATGGGGGTGATCTCGAGTCCCAATTCGACCGTATGCAAAAAGTAGCTTTTCGGACCAAAATTCGACGAATGATAAAATATTTAAATATACAATTGATAAATATGCGGGTTGTTACAGACTCCCCTCTTTAAAGAAATTGCGTCCTCGCAATACTTAAGAAGAAAATAAGAAGTAACAACCATAGAAGCATATCAACACAAAAGAAAATTTGAAATAGGAAGTTCACCATAAGAAGCATGAAAGAGTAAGCCTGAACGGGTTCGCACGGTGAATTCTCTGAATTCCCAAGAGCAATCCTTAGGATTTGAGAACCATTGAACTCTCACAAGAAGAACTTCTTTATTCCGAAGGCGCTCAATCTCCGACGTAATGACGTGAATGGAATATAACTCCTAAGTCAAATCTGGTGAAACTTCACTTTCTTCAATAACACCGGGCTCAAGAATAAAAATAGGAAACCTAAAAGCATTTCCATAGTTAAAAGACACAGAAAACGTCAAGAATAGCAGAAAATTGAGCCTGTGCAACGGCGTAGTACAGAAACGGTACGTCCAATGAACCGATAAACCGGAACAACGATGTAGTATAATAATGGTACATCAATTGATCCAGATAAGACGGAACAACAATGTAGTATAATAACAGTACATCCGATGAACCGATCACCATA
Organism: Allium cepa; assembly: GCA_030765085.1. NCBI lineage: Eukaryota > Viridiplantae > Streptophyta > Magnoliopsida > Asparagales > Amaryllidaceae > Allium > Allium cepa. The sequence goes on from CM060931.1 coordinate 574,654,421, forward strand.
AAAGAACATTGGACGCTAATCCATAAAAGAAATGAGATAAAGCTCAATAAAACGAAGTATATCAAAACGTCCGATGAATTTGATAAAAAGATAATTCCATTCAGACAACATCAAAGAATCAACAACTTGTTGCTTACGACAAAGCGCATTGGCAACACGATTTCCCTTCCGGGAATAAAAAGAATATCAAGATCATAAGATGCCAGGAACTCGAGTCAACATGAAGTTCCTTATGAGAACATAAATATTCCAAAGATTTATGATCGAGGTGGAGAACAAATTTCTTCCCCAAAAATGATGATGCCAAACTCTTAAAGTAAAAACAATAGCCACGAGCACTAGATCATGAGTGGCATACCAAGTCTCAGTCGACTTTTAATGATTTAGAAGCACAAGTGATAGCACGTTATCTTTTGCAAGAGAATGGCATCCAAACCAATACGGTTAGTATTGGTATAAAAGATAAAGTCTTGGTTCCCCACGGGAATCACAAGAATAAGAGTATCGAAAAGAAAGAACTTCTTTTAAATAATTTTCTTCCCCGAAAAGTTAAAACTTTCAAAATTACATTTTTACAAGTCAATATATCGTGTCTGATTGTCACATCTAAGCGTTTAGGAAATTCCTATCGATAACGTTGATCAAGCGCATCGACTAGAATTCTTAAAGCACTCAATGGGCAATACAATCACGAAATCATCTTCTATATGATGAAAATATCTCTTAAAAGTTTTGAGGATATTCTTTGCTCGTTTAAGAGAAAAATCAAATTGTACTTATAAATAAATCTTATGAAAAAGATTTGCAAAGATTTTTAAATTGCTATTTTCATCCAAAATCAATAAATACTAGAATGGAGTCATCGAGATATTCGTAAAATACTCGATTTATAAAATGGATGAAACAAGATGGGCAAACTGAATGACGTAATAAGCCATTCATAAGAATTGTAACGAGTGCGCAATGCGGTAAGTGGAATGCTAACTCCCGCAACTCGTAGCCAAATGAAAATCGGTGGCAAGGTCGAACTAGAAAGACCTTAACACCACACAAAAGATTTCTTAGGTAATAATTCTAAGACAAATTCAAAATACCAGAAAGTTTAACAAATCATGTAGATAAGAGAAATAACACTTTCCTCACCATGAGGGCTTAAAGAATAAAATGATGCCATCAAGTTGGAATCAAAATCACAAAGAAAAATTAGAAATCTGCTTAACAGATTAAAAATGTCGAAGATGAATAGTCCACACGGGAAAAAGGATACGGCCTCCTAATAATTAAGCCAATCCTTACAAAAGTAAATTCCGAAGCCTAAGTAAAAATCGGCTCGGACAGAAAAATCACATAGAATAATCTCGACATCAATAAAGACAGATTGAGTGTTGCGAATCTACCATCTGGATTCACAATCCTCAAAGAAGTCATCAAGCCCAGAAATGTTTTTAAAGAAAAAGAAGCACAAGTTCTTTTGATATAAAAATAATCATATCAACAAGAACTTGAAAAGAATAATCACAAGGCAAACAAAATCAAGGATTAAATGAGAAATACCTTGACCAAAAGAAGAGTTGTTAGGGGTATGCACAACTTTAAGTTTTTCTCTCCTTCTTGCTTTGAAGTATGGGACATGCAGTTATATGGTGACCCGAATTTTTGCAATAGCAACAAAAGAGGGGTTTCGGACACTCCCTTGCATAATGGTCCGTAGAACCACAATTGTAGCATTGCCCACGACTAGAGGTATGAACTTTTGCTACCGGGGTTTCTTGCCTCCCTTTCTTGTTGGGAGTGGGGTCCTTGAATTTGATAGGCATCTTCATGTTGTCGTTGAAATTCTGTTTGGCAACCACAACTTCAACATTACTCTCTCTATCGGCCTCTTCAAGATGAAGAGCGATATCAATAAGCTGATCAAATGAAACTTCAAGTTTCAGGAGTAATGGCTTCTTAAGATTCTTATTCAAGCCATAGACAAATCTCTGATTTTTCTTCAATGGGGTATTAATGTATTCAACCCCGTATTTGGAAAGAGATTCGAAAGATGCGACATAGTCTGTCACAGAAGATTCACCTTGAACAAGGTCAATAAAACGCCGGGCCAAAGTTACTTTTTCAGCCTCCGGCATAAATTTCAATTCGAATCTTTCTCGGAATTGCTCCCAAGTGAGATCCGCTTCAACGATTTCAGAAATTAAAAGCTCATATCAATCTAACGCTCTTTCTTGGAGCATGCTAGAAGCCACTTGGACTCGATGTAGATCAATAAGGTTCATGCAAGAAAAGATGTGATTGCACGATTTGAGCCAAGCTTGAATTTCTATAACACTCTCGGATCCCTTGAATGGCCTTTCACCCAAATCGGTATAGTCTCTACACAAACGTAAAAATACGGATCTGGGATGAGTAGGCTCTGGATTGGGACCGGCAGCTTGAGCGTTCTTAACAAGATCTAGAAGCTGCTGGGCAGACATAAATACTCCATCCTGGGGAGTAGCACTAGATTGACCGGCGCTGGGACGGCCTGGTCTAACCATTTCTCTTCTTTAATAAAGAAAGAAAGAAGAGTAAAAAGTTATTCTCAAAATAAATATCAAGCAATCTTGATAAATAAAACAAGGAATCATAAAGAAAGTAGGATGAATCGGTACGAAGACTCGAATAAAATCCTAAAGCACGACTCCTAAGATGGACTTAGGACGGTGATCCTTGTTAAATTATTCTACATTGTTCCGAAGTTTGGCTCTGATACCAAGCTGTGACGCCCCACCTCTATACCCACGCTAGCCAAGAACACTACAGAGTAATGCTGTCGACTAGCATGGAGAATAAGGCTATTGAGGAGCGACCATTCGTGTAATTGCTTTGCGCGAGCACCGATATGTCAGATAGTATAGCATGCATTTTATTTCAAGAGGAAATCCGACATACCGATACAAACACAAAGCTATTACACAGTGGCTATAATAATCTTTGGGAACAAATATAGAAGTAAACATACAGACAATTCATATCACAAAGGCGGAAAAAGATATGAATATAACTAACACATGAAAGTGTATATCAGAGTAGTGGTCAAAAAGATCCACCATAATACAAAAGAATAGCAACATGTGCTATACAAAAGAATACATCTATGAGTCCATATCTCAAGTGTATACAACAAAATAAACTACTGATCTAAGTAGTTAGCCAAAAGATCATATGATAACCCCAGGAGAGAAGTCAAGCAGAAGCACCTGTAACATCTCGGTCTGACTCGAGTATTATTTAATAAGAAAATAATAAACGGATCAGTCTAGCTATAAATATCAGAAGAAATGGTATAGAATAAGAGATATGACTAAACGTATAATAATCACAATGCCAAGCTGTGATATATATAAGTAATTGAAAATCAACAAGAGATTAATCAATATCACAAAATCTACACAAGAATCAAAGGAAATGTCATACTCCTTATTTCGTTCACCAAACCATAAATATTTATGATTATATCAATGTCAATCACAAAAGTCAATGACACACAAATTCACCAAGCCACAAAAATTGATAAAACTTATCAATGGAAATCACGGAAATAGGTGAAACATAAATTCCAGAATTCAACACACGAAACCCAGAAATCACAAGAAAAGGATGGCCAATCCCACAAGCTGGACATCGACGCACCTAGAAAGACACGCCCCATACACAGTCGAACATCGACACACCTAGAAAGATACTCCCCATGCTCTAGCATCGACGCACCTAGAAAGATACGCCCCATGCATAAATAAACATCGATGCACCTAGAAAGATACATCCCATGCAATGTCTAACATCGATGCACATAAAAGATACACCCCATGCAAAGTCGAACATCGACGCACCTAGAAAGATACGCCCCATGCATAGACGAACATCGACGCACCTAGAAAGATATGCCCCATGTCCCGACTTATTGAGCCGATTGCTCCACGAAGTAAACAAACATCGACACACCTAAATAGGTACGACCCATGCGTAAAATAAACATCGACGTATCTAGAAAGATACGACCCATGCGATAAATGAGACGAAGCTCAATAAAATGAGTTACAGTCCTCCACGTGGACAAAGAGACATCGCACAATTGCTAGTCTGAATCACAAAAATGATCGTCATGATCAATGAGAAGTGTCAATTACAGTAAGCTAGTAAATATATGAGCTTAGCTTCATGTCTCATAACCACTAGCTTAACTTAAATATTTACGAACAAATTGTAGATCTCCACTAGAAAATTGTCACAAGAGTTTCAATCGAACGAGTCCAAGAATTAACCGACGAAGTAAACGCAAGCGTTTCATACCACTTGTTTTACTAAGTCGTTTAATTAGATTTCTCATACGAGTGAGGTAAAGGTTTGTATATACTAATAGATTGGAAATCAGTTTGAGAAAACGAGCTTTGTTATAAAATAGTGTTGAAATCATTTGCAGAAAGAGTTTTGATATTTACTACTAGTATAGAAAACCTTTATATTTTTAAAGTGACAAATCACAAAGAAGATTGTAGGAACAATCAAACACTAAAATTCACATACGAAGATGTGAATAAAAATCCAACGAAACCGATAAAGAATGCATCGAAATGGATATTCAAAAATCCCTAAAAAGGAGTCATCAAAGTCATAATAAATGATAACAACAAATAGGAAACAACACGAATCGATTAAAGTTGGAAATTCAAACAACTAGGCGAAACAGGCGAAAATGCACCAGGTCGGTCGGCCGGCTACAGAGCTCGGTCGATCGGACCCTGTTCTCAAAATTCCTCGGGAAGCAGGTCGGTCTGTCGAATCCTGTAGTTGGTCGACCGAACCATAAACAGAGAAGTGCTTATGCACTTGGCAGCAGGTCGGTCGGCCGACAGCAGGGCTCGGTCGACCGGACCTGTTGCCAGTCCCTTCCCAGCCCATCCAAATGAGGTCCAAACTCGACCAAATTTCATTCTCTCGAGCAACGGCGCTAAGGGATTATGCCAATCGACTACCCGGCCCTATAAGCTCTTCGATGCATAACCAAAACACATTCAAACATCAAAGTTAGGATTTTTAAAGATTTGAACCCAAAACACTAAAACTTGGGATATTCACTTCAAACCAAAAGCAAATGCACACGAATAAGTGCTAGGAATTCATACCTAACAATTGAAGATAAATATAAGCATAGATGTGAGATAAAAATCTCACCTTTGAACCCAAACAATTGAAGAAGATGCTTGAAAGCAAAGAAGAATCAACCACTCTTCAGTCTCAACACTAGAAGCTTGAATCTAAGCTTAAAAGAAGAACATTCCCTAAGTTAGGTTTAGGAAATTTCTGAAATTGAATGGAGATAGAGTTAGAGAAGAAGAAGGAGATGCTTACTAATGGGTTCTCTTTGATTTTGGAGCAAGAACTTGAGCTAGCAAGAGGAACTAGGGCTTGGAGTTTCTAATTCCCATTCTCTTCCACCATTTTTGCTTAAGCTTGAGTGTTAGGAATATGAAATGAAGAAATGAAGAGTTGGAGTGGTTGGGGCTGAGTTAGTAAGTGATTAATGGGTTCAGCCCAAACCAAAGCCCTAAGTGAAAAAGTGGCAAAAATCAACTTTCTCCAAACATATCGAAGCTTATACTCAAAAAGGTCGCAAACGTCATTTTGAACTCAATGGGGGTGGTCTCGAGTCCCAATTCGACCGTATGCAAAAAGTAGCTTTTCGGACCAAAATCCGACGAATGATAAAATATTTAAATATACAATTGATAAATATGCGGGTTGTTACATTAGCAATGTAGGGCCAGCTTATTGAGCCTATACATTTAATAGAGTGTTTGGAAAAGTAGTGTATAGGGTGGGTTGTTGAGCAATCATGAACCATGCCCAACCTGGCTACTAGCCTAACCCAAAAGGTGAATTAAGCTCAAAGGTTATTCCAAATATAAAAGCCAAATATGAATTTGGGCCTTAAGCTAATTTTTCAAAATTTATTTTAAATTAAAATAAATTTTTAAATATAAAAGGTTAAATTTGGAATAAGTAAAATGTTGCAAACGTTATGAAATAATTTTCAAAATTATTTTGGTAATTCAATGATTATTTTTGAAATTTATATATAATTAATTAAATTATTAAGTTAAATAATTAATTAAATTAAATAATATATATATATATATATATATCTGTGTGTGTATGTGTTACATTACCTTAAATGTTTAAGGTAATGTATGTATATATAATTTTCAAAAAGAATTATAAAAAATTAAACTTGTTTAATTAAACAAAATTATTAAATGTAAAATAAATAATATAACACACTTACACATATATGTATATGTGTGTGAAACTATAATGTGATAATATAAATATTCCGTTTAAAATGTTTAAATAAATAAATTAAATTAAATTAAAATGTTTATTAATTGACTAAATTAATTAAAGAAGATTTAATTAATGAGATTAATATAAGATCATGCACAGGATTATTATGTAAGTTGATGAAATTATAAAATGTTATGTAAGGATTAAACTTATATAATATGAGTGTACAATAAAAGATGGAACAACATGAAACCTTAAAAAAAATTGGCAAGGCTAGCGGGGTTTAAAAATGGACCCCTACCATTTTATTGATATACCAAGAAAGATGTACAAAGATGGAAGAAAAAATGCCACCTAAATACATAGGCAAGCAAGAAACAAAGCAACATGAAAACTAAGAAAAAACAGGCATATCAAAAGCAAATTAAAAGAAACAACACAGGAACACAAATGATCCCAGACAAGCAAGAATCAGGAGAGTGCAGTCAGTTAAATACATATGTATATATATATTTTGTGATTTCAGATGTGTCAGACACTTGAATCGCGATGGTATTTCATATGAAATACATTATTGCATAAGTCGATATCACTCATTTAATATACCAAGGATTATGAATATTTATTATATATGTTGTCTTCTAACATTTATATATTAATAGATTACTAGCATAATCCTTAGTTGGTAAGATTCCTCATGCTAAGGATGTTATGTATAATACTATTAATGTATTGAATAGACAAGGTAAGGTTTATAAATGTATTTTTTGATATTCCTCAAGGTGCATCCATTTATACATAGGTCGTCATCAAATGGTAGGTATGAGTGAATAATCACCTTTTATCTATCGATATTCCTCAAGGTCGAAATGAGATTGGGACGAAGACTACATCCTAGGAGTTGTATATGATACATCAATAAAGAGTTATCCATCGCTTGTAAACATATGATTTATTAATACACCTCAAGGTCAGAATCCCAAGGCAAGCGAGTCCTAACACCCACTAGAGAAGTCAAAAGATTGATAAGTTTTGGAGTTTCGAGATAAATATAAAAGTCCAATAGGAGCTTATTTGTAAAATGAAATGTAATGTTTAACCTTGCTAATATTCAAGAACATCTACTATAAATCAATGTCCTAATCTACTAAATTAAATTTTCATAAAATGTCTACACCAAAGTTATAAAAATGACAAACTCACCAGATACATAGATTGATTAAGAGCAATTAAGATTGCACTTAAACATGAAAATTTATTATCATCTATAACTGAATCTCTAAGGGAAAAACCCCTTGATAATGCAGACCTCGAACTAATTCTGATCTATAACAAATAGGTTTCAGACCTAGAAATCGCCTAGGTTTATGTATTATCAACGATAGATACACTATTAAAGAGATAGCATGAGAACATGAATGTCCATCAAATCTTTGATAGAGCCAAAGATTTTTTTTTTGGGAACAGTCTTGTTCTGCAAGGTTTGAGCTTACGAAGAAGTTGTTTGACATAAAGATGCCAAAGGGGATTAAGGTGGACAATCACGTCTTAATGATAAAGGACTATACTGATAGACTTTCTCAATTAGACAATATGATAGGCAAAAATTTGCAAGTGGACTTGATCCTATGTCTCTTACTCCATAGGTTGAGTCGTTCATATTAACTACAATATGAATCAGTTGAATGTAAGCCTCGTGAAGCTGCTCAATACATTAAGGTCGATCGAGTCTTCATCCAGGATCAGAGCATGATGCTTATGGATAAGGAGAAAGCATCAACTTAAAATGGTTCAAAGAAGCAAAAATAGATTAATAAGAAGAAGACTACTTTGGCTGACAAGGCTAAGTGTCATCACCATCACCGGAAGGGGAATTGGAAATAGAACTTTCCATAGTTCTTAAAGATTGTCAAAGAGAATATATGGAATAGTTCTACTACCCCTAAAAGTATATTTATGTTTCAATATTATTTTTCAATTAACAAATTATTTTGTTTTTATATATTGGATCTGGAACTCATATCTGTAATTCTTTATAAGGACTTAGGAATAGACATCATGTGGTAAATGGAAATGCAAGACTTCAAATTGTTGATAGATCTTTGATAGATGCAATTGCAGTTGGAGATTACCATTATGCTTTGCTAAATTGATTAGTTTTAATTTTAAATAATTTCTATTATGTGAACTTTATTTGTGGAATAATTTTTGTGCCTAGATTCTAAGACTGGATATATTTTTAATTGTGTTGATAATGTTATGAACATTATGCTGAATGGAAATAAAGTCTATATTAGTGTTTTGGATAATGGAATTTATGTTATTAGTACAAATTATGTTCGTAATGTGAATAACTCTTCACATGTCGACATTAATAATAATATCCACTGTTATTGTAGCTAGGTCCTATAATGAGAAACGTCTACACAAACTGAAAACTAAAGATTTTCTACCGTCATTTGATTTTGAATCATTTAATACATGTGGTGTGACGACCCACATTTCAAAAGGTTTAAATTGACAATAATCCGCACATGTCCAATCCAAACAATCCGGAACATAGATAATCATTGGGGTTAATTAAGAAGAATAAGAACAGAAGAAGAAAACAAACATTGAATCTCGCAGCGGAACGATAAAACATAATAATCAAATAAACAGTTTATGAAGTTGTTTCTATTATCCATTTGATTATAATCCATACAACATTTACCAGAGTTATATATACATCAGGAATAAATAGAATAATGCAGCAATAACTCGGAGACGCTTATGGGTTTTCACATCTCTTATCCGGTGTATAACGTGCATGCAATAACTCAAAAGATGTTACAGGATTTTCCATCTCTTAAGGATCCGTCAAAATATTTATATGTAGTAGAATACGCTATATATAATTTCTAGTCGGTAAAATAAATATTTTTCTTAGCGTTAAGGTTTTACGTTGATCCCCCTTAACGTGTTTTTAAGCATTGTCGTACTGTTTGCGTATAAAACACCAGCTAAACGGTCGGTGGATAGGGATGCACCGTGATACGATAACACTAAACCAAAATCATATCGGTCTTGTATTGGGATAAAAGTATGACAAGGCACGTGAGGCAATGCCCAAGGTAGGATACTACAAGTTCGGGTCGCAGGGCTGGTGGTAATGCATCATAGCTATGACCGCCCACCACGTCCATCCATCTAATATCAAGTGAAAGGGTGGCTATCTCAATCAAGGTGCGCCAATCGAAACCAACAACAAGAGTAATAATATGGACCGAGTCCAAGAAAATCGAAGAACGGATGTTCACTAAGGGTAATTAGCCCACTTGGTCCTGTCAAGCCGTCCTGTTTTAGTCATTTCAAATTAGCACAAGTGCCCAGGTTTATCCATCATCGTTCTCTTTCTTCAAATCCAGCAATCGCCATCAAATCGAACCACTTCATTCTGGAGTCTCCTCCACGTACACAGTTGTTAAAGTGGTTTCGGTATCGACAGAGAGTATACCCATATCCGGCCTCGGTCTCTTTAATAACCAAACGTCATTTTTCACACCTGTTGGTACTTTTACATTTCGAAAAAAGTTCATACCTGATATCAAAATATCATATTCGCTTCAAAATTAGATACATTTCAAAATCATCATATTTACTCCAAATATACAATTTAAATTCAAAATCATTTTCGCCTTAATACCAAGATTTCGCTTCCAAAATCGTTTCGAATACCAATTTGGTTTATAACTTCATTTAACCCAATTTGTATTTAAATCCATGATTTAAAAATAAATATTCCACCCTTACCAGTTTGAAATTTTATAAAAATTGTTTAAATAGTTTCAAAATATTTTAAATAATTAAAATAGCTAAAAATAGTTTAAATGGCTAAAATAATTAAAATAGTTTGAATGGCTAAAATAATTAAAAATAGTTTAAATATTAAAATGGTTTATATAGTGAAATATTTTGGAAAACCAAAATAATTTAAATATTTAAAGAATACAGATTTTAAAATTTCATACTAAAATAATTTATTTGAAAATAGTTTCAAAGTCAAATTGATTCAATTTCCAAATCTTCTCAATTCAAGTCAATCCAATTTCCATTTCCATCTATACTGATTCAATTCCGATTTCAGTTCGAATTAACTTCGATTCCAATTCATATTCAAATCAATTCCAAGTCCGACCTTAATTTCAATTCAATTCCAATTTGAATTAATTTCAATTCAATTCCCAATTTTTTTTAATCATTTCGATTTATATAAATTCGAGTTTGATTTTCAAAATATAGATTTAATTCACTTAAATTAAACTTAACTTCAATATTAAATTTAAAATCCAATTTTCAAATATAATTAAATGTTGAACTCAATTTTGAAATATCATGTTATATCACTTTTACTTAGTAATATTCAAAGTTCGAATAAAGATCCAATCTTTTAAAACAATCCTATTTTCGAATTTCAAATCTTATTTCGATTATAACTTCAAAATCTCTACTTCGATTATTCTAAACAATTTCGATTACCATAATTAAATTCCACAATTTGAGATCAAGTTCGAAAATAAATTTTGAATTCTGTAATGACCCGCAAATCTGTACCTCTTTGCGTCGACAATATTCTCCATCAGTTTAACTCAAATTGGATGGAAGTACGAATCATTAGGTAAAAGAAGAAAGAGGTGGAAGAAGAAAATAGAAAAAACAATCAGAATCTCACAATCGCAGCGGAACAAAATATAATATATAACAACAGATTTTTATACAAAAGAATCTGTAACTGTTTAATACTTACAATCATCAGAGTACAAAACAATCAATAACACAACACTGGACGGTTATAACAACTTGTCCTCACAAAGCTGAATATACTGCGTACCACACACAGCAGAATATAAGTCATATACATGATATACGTCTCCATCATCCAGCTTGTCTCCTGAGCTCTATACCATCCTAGTATGTATCTGTAATACTCGGTCTGACCGAGCATTATAATGAAATAACACCCGAGTCAGCCTGGAAAACCAGCATGAGAAAACACACTCAATTGGATTATTAAAGTTTTCAAAATCCTTTGAAATCAAAGGTATCTCGTAAGATCACGCCACAAATAAACATGTCTGGTTTTTACCTTACGATAACCAAAACATTTTTATCAAATTCATCCGATATTATAATAGTGTCCATTGAAAGTAAAATAGAATTTAGTTGAAATGCTTGCATCTCACGTTCCAACAATAGTTGGGCACAATCAAAACCGTACTGATACTTATTGGAGATTGGATTCCATACAATGGAAGGGCTACCGGGGTACCGCTCATCATAGTACAAGGCCTATATCAGAGTACCGAGGACTTCTCCCGATCCCCTACAACACAAGACCGGAGCTACCCCCTACTGGATTGTTCGAATAAGATCATCCCATGGTTGGGATCAGTAACCTCCCACTAAGCCGAGATCAAAAAGGGACTCTAGAAAGGGATGACCTTACCATACTTGGGTGCTACCCACTTAGCCTTGCTGCAACTCCCATGTTTTACCCATTACCGGTTGATAAGGCTTGAGGCTATGCGTTACCTTTTTAGAACACATTTCACTTGGAATGCTCATCGTCCTCCTGACGATGGTCTGATAGCATTCGTCCATACAAATTGGCCTGGGTCGGGACAAACCAAATCACCGTCTTCATCATCTTCACGGTCTTCATTCGCAAACGTTCAAACTGGATCGAAGTGGTTTTCGAATAACTAAACTCGATCCCGGTCTCTTCGAAACGATCAACGCATTGGCCAATATTGATAGTCGGTTATTTAACTATCAAATTAACAATCATTCAACCTGTTATTTTATTTCAACTGAAAAGCACCAAGTCTTATTAAATTTAGATTTCAAATAAATTAAATCACTTCATCCAAAAATATACACTTAAAGCATTTAAAATAAAACTACTTAAATCACTTTATTCAAATAATAGTTATCAAATTCTATAATAATTTCCCAAATAAAACTTTAGCCAAAAACCACTTTTAAAATAAAACAATAATATGAGGTAAAATATTTAATAGTTATCCTTTACATCAAAATACTAATTTAACCTTTAAAAATAATTACTACATAATTAACTTAAATAAATATTTACTTTAACAATTTTAAAACAACTAAATAATAATTTTTCTAAAACATTCTTTCAAAACCACTTTTAAAACTTTAATCTATACTTAAAAATCTTCTTTGAAATTATACTTGGCTTTTCAGGAAAACACATTTTTCATTCCAATATAGTACATCTAGTCATTTATAAGTCCTTCTTGATTTATCCCAATTTATTTTACGTCTCAATCTCATAAATTTTCTTTCCCATACTTTTTAAAAATAAAACTACTCTTTTATTTTTAAAATGATTTACTCGTTCCTTTATAAATTCCCAATGTGAATTTAAAATCTCAAATATCCTTTGATATTTATTCCACTTTATTTGTAAACCCCGTTTAAATCCCATAGTCTCATTCTCCTTTTAATCACTATTTCAAATCAATTAGTCGATTTTCAAATCGATTTGCTGAATTAAATTCCCTTTAAAATAAATTCCTTTACTTACCCAAATTTATTTCAAAAATCCATTTATTCCAGATTCACTCCTTTATTCTGTTTAAAATCTTATTTAAATCTGAAATACCAATTTCATACTTTATTTCAAAATTTTCTCTTTATTTTCTTCCCAACATTTTAGATCTTGAATTTAAAATAATCCTTTGTACTTCAAATCAATATTGCTTAAGTCTATATTTTTAAAATCCTTTAATTTCACATTTATTCAAAATCTCGATTCTTTCCATATTCTGAAATTTTATTTAGGATTTCAAAATCAACTATTTACTTTTTCCCAAATTCACCCTTTTTATTTATTCAACTTGACCATAAACATATTTCTTAGAAATTTCCTTTTTATTTCCTTTAAAAATCCAATCTTTATATTTTGATATCTTAAAATACCCAAAATATATTCAGCCAAACCATAGCATTCAATAATTCCAATTTTCAATATAATCTATCACATATTATCAAATAAATCATATCACAGACTACGAAAATAAATTTCAATATTTTCGAGTAATCCAGTCAGATCCCTCCAACATGTTTCCCTGCATCCATAGATGTTATCACAATATAAAAATACCAATCCCACCTCGAGGGGGATATCGTGGTATATAGGGTTATCCGTTATACGGGATGCATAGGGTCTCATCCGCTATATAATGAGGGAATATCAATCACTCCAATATATATATATATATATATATATATATACACACACTACTATATGTAACATCACATCCAGACTGATAATAAATTATCAATTTAATCAATCAACCAATAATTAGATTTAACGATTTAAATTCACTAGTAAATCCAATTTGACTGAGATTAACTCACCTTTGACCTTTAATTTGCAATCCGATTCAAACTGGCTTGTCTCTCCATGATTTTAGACTTTGTATAAACATTATATGGTTTATTAACGTCTGAAGTAATCTAACAGTCAATTACCACTAATTTTCCTTTAAAACCATACACTTATAAAAATTTATTTATATGGATTCAAAAATCTAATTTCATATAAACTCTTCAACCTTTAAAAATTTCTATATATTTTCCAAAATCATATATATATGTATATATATATATTCTGTTTACCCATATATGTATATTTACTAACTTCTAAGAAAATAAAATTCTTTTCTAGCCTTTATATATACGTATATTAAATTAAAACAGAACTTCCCCTTTTTATGCTATTTATCTAATTTTTCTCTTTCTGTACATACATATATATATAAATCTGCATACATATTTCGCCGTATATCTTTATATGGATAAATTCATATTTATATATTTTTCTTTTACCGTGAATTACAAAACAGAAATTTCTTTACTATATATATACATATACAGAATAAAACTGGAATAGGCTTATATTTTACTGTAAAATTTCTTCCTAATATATATTCATATATGTATTTATTAAATAAACTTTAAATTGAAAGAAATGGACTGCATATACCTTGCTGACTCGATCGATTCGAGCGCTCACGCTTCCTAAGCCCTCGCGATTCCATATGTCTGAGCTTACAACCCAACAAGATCACCACTAACAGCCCACTTGCCCACTCGTGCACGTGATTGAAAATCGTGCACCCCGGCTTCGACTGCCGCTGCCGCTCTGCTCCCATGACCTATGTCATCCCAAATGCCCCTCTAACTCGATGAGCGGCGACATACTCTAGCTCATCACCCACGCGCGTACGAGCGTCTATCCTCCTCTAGCTCACCACCCATGCATGTACGAGCGTCTACCCTCCTCTAGCTCGAGTACGCAACAAAATCCAAGGCGAAAACTCCCTTCACCTTGTCGAGCCAAACCCTCGTCGCCCCCAAATCACGTTGCGGACCTGAACCCTAGCCGCTCGTGAAACAACGTTTCGATTTAATTGACTTCGAGCCGACGATTCTCGATTTAGAAGAAGGATGAAAAAGATTTTGCAGGCTACACTTGATTTTAAGAAGAGGAAAGATTGGTTTGGTTTTTAAAACGCTCGGCAATTTTTTTTTTCATTTTCCAAGTATCGGTCGCTAATTTTCTTCGAGATTTTGAGGGAGTTTTCGTTTTCGAAATTTTGAATCTCCATTTCGAATTTTTTTCTATACATTGCTGCTGATTGATTTAAAAAGAAGAAGTTGCGTGGAATATACCTTGCGTGTTTGAATGGTTGGTGAACAGTGAAGTGAAGAGAAACAAAAAAGCTTTGATTTTGATATATATGTCAATCAGCATAATATATAGACACACACATATATATATGTATGTATATATTAAACCGTTTCGATTTCGCAACTTAAAATCTCGATCTCCTATCAAGCATGCCGCTAGGCGTTTATAATGTTATACCCCTATTTCGAACTCAATGGAAAAGGTTTCGAGTCCTAATTCGATCGTATTGAGAAGATAGCTTTGTCGGACCCAATGGTTATATGAATTTGATATAGATTTTAGTGCGTTTACCTACCGTACGATCACATGACAACTCCAAACACTACGAAATTTGAAATCTGATAATAATACACTACTGCAGATCCAATGGAACTTGTTTCCACGAATTTTGAGACCGTGCCTCGAAAGGCTATTTTTAAACGTCAATTTAAACAATATATTATTTAAAACTGGACAAAACACTTTTAACTTCACTTTTAACATTTTTATCATCTTCAGTATGATCAATACAGATTTTACAAGCCTTCAAATTATTTTTAACATGCAAACTGAAGATTCAATATTTTACCCAACTTCCAATTGTTAAATTCAATAATTTAGTTATCCAATAAATTAGTTATATTTGAAATCCAAGTTAAAAATTAACTTTTAAATATTTAAATCAATTAAATATTTCAATTTAAAATGTCTAAAATTCTGGGTCGTTACAATTTCTATATATCCGATTTTTATTTCTTTTAAATCAAAATCATTTAGATAAATTTTAAATCAAAAATTTTAGAATCATTTAATTTAACCAATCCGGTGTCTGTATATAATTTTCTATCATTCGGCCAAGTGATCCGTTAGTTCAGTTTAATTTAAGGGATGGGTATATATCATTTCAATCCAAAATAAATGTCATAGGTATATCATTCCAACATATTTCTTAATTTATTCGAAATAATTCAATTTACAGTTTATATACTGTAAATAATATATAGGGTGATAATTGGATATCTTAGAATAAATAAACATCCAAAATATTAATCAATACCATCCATCGCAATTAATCATCCAAACAAACAATATAATTCACATAATTTCATAGTTGTTACTATCGGGTATTTTACTGGCAATTCAATTCCAATTTTAAATTTAACTGTCAAATTTAATTTTTAACGGTTAATCAAAGTGACAATTTAGATGACAATTAAATTATCAAACAACGATCAATAAATTTATATCACTTCATAATTCAAAATTAACTAGCATAAAAATATTCTAGTTCGTTGTGAGCGTTATAAAATACTCACCTTGAGTTTTCAATTTTAAATCAAATCAAACGACGTTCGATTTAACCTAAAATTTTAACAAGATCCAAACATCTCCAAATCTATTCCATGATGTAGTGCTTGTCGTCATGATTCTATTGCCGCTTGTTTTGTCCCATTCTGATAACATATGGCCAAGATATACATTTTTAAACATTGCATAATGTATAATATAATATAAAATTTCAATTTTCATTTTAATATCATAACCTAATATCGTAGCCATTGATTTCAGAGACAAGATCCGAGCTGCACTAGCTTTCCACTTCTCATGTACACATCCCAGGTAGAACCGCACACAAGAAAACTATCGTTGCCCCTTTCCATCAATCTCTGAGCCCCCGTCCTTCACCTTGACCTCGATCGGAGACCACCACCGGATGCGTCTCAGCCCACTCCACCTTCGGCCTCGACCCAATGAAGCTCGGCCACCTCTTTGCTTGGAAGAACATGACCAAATGCGTGGCACACACAAGCATATTTTGGCCACTATGTTGAACTATACAGATCATGACCGTATGGATTGATAGAGCTTGTTAAGCTCTTCGATTTTGTAGTTGGAGATTTGGTCTAAAACTCGATGGATTGTGAGATATTTGAGGAGGAAGGATTGAAAATTTTCGGCATACATTCGTTGGAGGCGCGGCTGAGAATCTTTAGGGCTAGGGTTACTGTGCAAGCATATTTATACGTGTAAACATATTATTTTATTATTATTTTCACTTTTCACCTATTTTTCAAACGAAGCGTGCCTCCTGGCGTTTATAAGGTTTTACCCCTATTTCGAACACAATGGAACATGTTTCGGGGCCTAATTCGATCGTATGTGGAAGATAGCTTTTTGAACCTAATTAAAATATTAAATTTTTGATATTTAGTTCAACGCGTTTTTGTCCCGTATGATCAAACGGTAACTCCAAACGTTGTGAAATTTGAAATCGGATAATAACACACTATTACGGATCCAGTAGAACTGGTTTTGTTGAATTCTGAGACTGTGCCCCGGATCGCTATTTTAATGTCTCGATTATAATATAAAATTTTCAATTTCTGATTATTCACTTTTAAATCCAATTTTAAATATTAACAATCTTCATTGTTGTTTAAATAAAATTTACATCAACTTCCGATATCATTTTCAATCATATTCAATTCAGAATTCAATTGTTCAAATAATTGCAATATTAAACTTAAACAATTTTGATTATTCAATAAATCAATGAATTTCAGTATCAGATTTTAATTGAATTTTAGTTATCAATCAATTACTTATTTACGTCTATTGAATTCAACATTTATCATTTAATTCAACTATTGATTGTAATCGCATTCAATACATAGCATTTCCTTTCAGTACTTGTTATTACTTAAATCCTAAAAATCAGTTTATTTCAAAATTTCATTCAAGTTCATATCCAGTAACTTACATCCAAAATCATTAAATTTATATTTTAAACCATTTTTATTTAATAATTACAATAAATTAAATAATTTAAATAGGTAAAAATATTGGTCATTACAATCTCCCCCCCTCAAAACTTTTCGTCCTCAAAAAGACGTTAAGTAAAGAATCTAACTTTTAATTTGTTTGAAAATATAATCAACTTACAAAACATGAAATCCATTAGAAAACTTTAGCTACACTCCTGCTACGCCACTCTGATTGGCTATCGGAATCTAAAAGTTAGTTATCAAAACAAGTTATAAATGTTATTTTAAAACTTTAAAATTTTCTAACATCCGCATTTATGGAAAATTTCAACAGTCTCCTTTGCGCGGCTCGATCGACACAACTACAAAATGCCACTACGGGCCATAAACCAACAAAAGAAAACTAAAGCCAAGTGGCTTAATCATAAAACCATCTAATCCAATGACAAAATAAACATGTACCTTTTTGTCGGGCAATCCAAAATTTTTTTGATTTCAATACCTGCATCTCATTTACCAATGACATCCAATCATATAATTTAGAATCAATTTATATCATGTATTTTTAGTTTCCAATATTCGCTTTACCTAATCCCATATGATGTACATATATCATCTGCATGCAATATCAAATCTGATCGCTCACTCGATCACACAATTTCACTTCTGAACTTATATCGTTCACAGGACTCTCCGATGCGTACTCAGATTTGGTTCCTAGATTAGAAGCTATTACTCTTCTTGCATAGCCGTATACTATGATAGAGAATTCCATAATCAAACAAAAAATTCCATATACAGGGTTCGCCGTCGAGAATCGAGCGAGAAATCCTAGCTCGAATCAATATAAATTATCTGCAAATTCTGTGCTCGAATCTGCATCAAATCGTTATGCTAATAAAATAATATTTGTACAACTTACAAATTTATTCCAATTGATTCTTATTACACCAAATTCTTTTCATTCACATTCATTTTCATAATTTCCTTTAATAACAAATTTTATTTGTGAAACATTTTATTAATCATCACTTTAGTTTATAATCATTCTACAAAAGTCTAACTTCTTATATATGACTCTTCTTAATTTATAGTTATCTCAAAAATTACAAATTCAATTTCACAATTTCTTTGCAAACTTATGTTTAATTCTATAACTAATTTACAAAGATGTTATTGGATTCATTTGTCTACTTTTTTAAGTTCACTTGCTTATTCCATTTAGTCATTAATCCTTTCATAATATACTAATTAATTATATAACATTTATTATTACAACCAAATTTCCATTTATATACATTTTAATTACTTTTAAGTTTTGTTTACTTGTATAATATCCCATTACATATCCAAATCATCATTTTTAACTTTTATCATTTGGTAAGTCTTATTATATGTTATTAGAATGCAATTCGGTATTATACAAATTAATCAGATTCATTTTACTTAATTTGAATGTTCATCCTTTTAACTAGTTTAAATTTTTCTTTACTCTAAAGTTTCTTAAAACATTTAGTTCAGATTTCTAAATTTTCTTATTTTATAAGCTCTGGTTATTCAAATACTTCATTTCATTCAAATAATTTGAAGGTTATTAATTAACAAAACTAAAAAATTTAAACACCGGGTACATTTGAAATCATTTGAAATAAGTATATATACTTGTATCATTTATATATATCAAACTATACTTTTGGAGTTTAAACCAAAATCCATTTATCGAAATAATTTTGAAGCAAAGCTTCTTAGAAGTCTACCCACTTTGAGACTCCAAAATGAACATCGATGATGCTGCGCAGTCATCACCGAAATTATTTTTAGCCGATAGGAGAGTGGAATACTGAATTCATTACCTTTTAAATCCCATTTTAAAATATTTTTCATAAATATTTTCAACTAATATCACTATATTTTTCAAAACTTTGAAAACCATTTTCAAAATTCCCGGTCTTAGAATAAAAAAAACTTCTCAATTTAAATTCATTTTAATTTATAAGTCACCTATAAAATTTATACTTACAAAATTTCACTTTCTTTAAACATTTTACAAATGTTTTATCATTGTTAATTTTATGATAAACATCTTTTATTAAGGCACAACAACCAATTAACGATAATAATCAATATTATCATTCCTAACAACCAAACAACTATAAAAACCATAATAACCTATGAAAATTATTCATTTATATATAAAAATAATCAGGGTAAAACTATTTTATTTACCCAATTTTAATATAATACTATGTCGAATTGTTTTGTTCAAGTGTTTAGAGATCCTTGTTAATAATGTTAATTACTTGTATTGACTAGAATCTATAAGCCACTTAACAAATCAACCAACATAATATAAAACAATTTTTTATATTCACTAACAAATACGCGCTCACATCTATTAATACACTAAAACTCATTCTAGGGTGCTACTGACCCTGTCTCTAATGAGATACCTCACAAAGCTAAGGTTATTGCTAACCTGGCTCTGATACCGACTGTGACGACCCACATTTCGGAAGGTTTAAATTGACAATAATCCACACATATCTAATCCAAACAATCTGAAACATAGATAATCATTGGGGTTAATTAAGAAGAATAAGAACAGAAGAAGAAGAAAAACACAGAATCTCGCAGCGGAACGATAAAACATAATAAGAAAATAAACAGTTCATGATCTGTTTCTATTATACATTTGATTATAATCTATACAACATTTATCAGAGTTATATGTACATCAGGAATAAATAGAATAATGCCGTAGACAACATGATGCAGTGATAATAATAGTAGTAATATACCCAATCTTCGTCCTTTAGAGTAAATCTTCAATAAGCTGAAAAACTCAGGACTAACCCGAGGGTAATGAAAATACAAAACACTCGAGTCATGACTAAAATTGCATATAACATGAGTGTCGTGGCGTCAGAGACGCTTACGAATTTTCACATCTCCTATCCAGTGTGTAACGTGCATGCAATAACTCAAGAGATGTTACAGGATTTTCCATCCCTTAAGGATCTATCAAAATATTTATATGTATTAAAATACGCTATATATATAATGACGGTCAGTAAAATAAATATTTTCTTAGCGTTAAGGCTTTACATTGATCCCCCTTAACGCGTTTTTAAGCATTGTCTCATAGTTTGCATATAAAACACCAGTTAAACAGTTGGTGGATAGGGATGCGCCGTGATACGACAACACCAAACAAAAATCGTATTGGTCTTGTATAGGGATAAAAGTGTGACAAGGCACGTGAGGCGATGCCTAAGGAAGAATACTACCAGTTCGGGTCGTAAGGCTGGTGGTAATGCATCATAGATGACCGCCCATCGCGTCCATCCATCCCATATCAGTCAAAGAGAGGCTATCCAAATCAAGGTTCACCAACTAAAACCAACAACAAGAGTAATAATATGGACCGAGTCCAAGAAAATCGAAGAATGGATGTCCGCTCGGGGTAATTATCTCACTTAACCCTGTCAAGCCGTCCTGTTTTAGTCATTTCAAATTGGCACAAGTGCCATGGTCTATCCATCATCGTTCTCTTTCTTCAAATCCAGAAATCACCGTCAAATCCAAGCATTTTGTTCTAGAGTCTCCTCTGCATACACAGTTGTTAAAGTGGTTTCGGTATCGACAGAGAGTATGCCCATATCCGGCCTCGGTCTCTTTAACAAGCAAACGTCATTTTTCACATCGGTTGGTACTTTTACATTTCGGAAACAATTCATACTTGATATCAAAATATCATATTTGCTTCAAAACCAAACCTATTTCGAAATCATCCTATTTACTCAAAATATACAATTTCAATTCAAAATCATTTTTGCCTTAATGTCATGATTTCGCTTCCAAAATTGTTTCGAATATGAATTTGGGTTATAACTTAACGATCCCAGATTTTTATAAATTTTTATTTATAATTAAATTAAATTTCGATTTAAAATGGTGAAATTAGAATCAATAAATTGATTTGAAAATTAAAAATGAATTCTTTAAATAAAAATATAAATATCTCAAATAATCTATAGCAATATAAAATAGAAATTTATTTATATTTAACAAATTAATACAATACAAGAAACAAAAGAAATAAAACATAGAATAAAACACATTAAACAAATTAGTTAAGAAACAAACACAACTAAAACAACTTTTATTATATGTACATAAAGTAAAATAAATATCTATCAAACATAAATAAAACAAACAAATGGAAATAGAAAAAAGTGATATGCATAAGCATATAAAACAAAGGCAATAAAATAAATGGCTGAAACAAACAAGAAACAAAAATATAAACATATATGTGAACAGCTTATAAAAGAAAACAAGTACAAACAAAATATAATAAGTGCATCCACCATTTTAAAGCAAAAGAAATAAATGTACTCAAGTATATAAGCAAGACAAAGGCAAGAACAAAGTTAAAGAAATAAGTCATGGCTGAAGTACTAAAGCAATTAATGCATTACATGTTTACACCTCTAGCAATTAATGAATACTTCTCAGCCATGCTTATTGTATAAACAAAGATATCACACTGTTGTACTAACCATACCAGCCTGCACACATTATCTTTTCATATATACATTAAACTCTCATTTTAGTTCGTCCATCATAACTGAAAAGAAAAGAAAAATCTGAGCAAACATTGTTTCAAAATTTAAGACAACAACCAAGCTCAAAACAAATCAACTCAAATCAGAGATTTAAAAAAAAAGGCTTCAGCTTGCATTCTTACAACCTGTTCAACATAAAAGAAACTCTGTTCATCTTCACAAAAACAACAGTGGGTAGCTTTCTTTTCAATGTGGATGTGTTGCAAGTTAGATCAATGATGAAGATATATATATATATATATATATATATATATATGTATGTATGTACAAGTTCTCAGTAAAAAAAGTGTGTGTAGGCTGTTGAAAACATTCTCTGTTTTCAAACGCTAAAACATAAGTTTGTTTCAAAAATCATTTCTGCTTAACCTACTTGATGTTTGGACGTGGGATCAAAACCAAAATTGTTTATTTGACTTTGAATTAAATTGTAAAAATATATTCAAGTTAAAATAACTTGGAATCATCTCTGGAAAGCAAGTTGTCTGAGCACAACTCCAAATTTATTAAAATTCGAATCTTTTAACCTTCGAATTCAGGTATCTAAACTGAATTCCCATGCAAAGACATGATTTTTAAAGCATAAATCATAAATTTTCGAGTTGAGCTTCAAGAGCAGTTTGAATTTATTCGAAATTCGTTATCTAGGTAATTTTCGGTGATCGGCTAGTTCGTGAGGCTCGGGGTTGCTCGTGGTGATAGAGGAAGCTACGGGGGTGGTAGGAAAAATATCGTGATGGTCGGCCGATGACCATGGTGGTGGCGGAAAGCTTTGGAAGTTTGGAAACCTAATTTTTGTCGAGTCGTGATATTTCGATTCGTTCATCCTTTCTGATGGAGCGAGTGCTACGAGACGTTGGGTGATGGTAGAGGGGTAGTTGGCGATGGCGTGGCCGAGATTGTGGGGTTTCCGGTGGTCGAGGCATCGAGGACGAGGCGCTGACAGGAAGACGGGTGGTTCCAGTTTTTGTATTCCAGGTTCAAGTGAAAGGGTCGAATTCGAATTTGTGTTTGAATCAATGATCTGAAGTTTGTAATTGAGTTAAAGTATGATAGCCGACTTGAAGAGATCATCGTTGGTGATCGGAGGGGACGAAGTCGTTGGTGCACATGTACTTGCGTGTGTCAGAGTTTAAGTTGTGGGGTTTTGTCACGGGTATTCGCTCGAGCATTTTTTTGTTTGGCTCGAAGTTTTACTCGGAGCTTTGTGGGTTGGACCCAAAGCAGAGGCTGGTGAGGCTCGGGTAGGTCTTAGTTTCAGGTTTTAACCTGTTTTGTTTTGAAATTTAAAACTAAATTTAAATTTTATAAACTAAGGTCTAAGCTGAATTTTAAGTCAAAGTATAACTATAAATTTAAGTTCAGTTTGAAAATTTTAGTTTGGGAAATAAAGTTTTATAAAATTTAAGTGTTTACAAAAAATGAATTCAAATGTTAAAATATACTTTTAATATGTCGATTTAAAAAGAATTTGATTTTAACTCTTTAAATTTCTTTTATGACAAAAATATTACTTTAACATGAGAAATTGGAAGTTAGAAAATATAATTTGGATTTTAAACTTTATTAAAGATAAATTTGTATTTATTCTAAAGCTTGAAATTTAATTTGAAATTTGAAATCAATGTTTCCAAACATATTATAATTAATAATTAAATCATAAGTATGAATAAGTTTTACTTTAAGTAATAAAGATTTAATGATTTATAATTCATTAATTATTAATTTAATTAAAAATGGATAATTTATTTATTTAATTAATTAATGATTTGGATTAATTAAATAAGTAATTAAAGGATAAAGTAATATATGAAGGTTTAAAGATTAATTAATTAGCAACTAAGGATTTTTAATTAAATATTAATTAATGTTAAAGTTGATAAATCAAGTGATTAAGCAATAAATAATTCAAGATAATGTGATAAATAAATTAGGGTAGTTAATTTGAGATTAATTAATGTAGTTAGAGGTTAATTAACAAATGAAAACGATTAAAGATAAATTACTTAGTTAAAAAGAAATTAATTAATGGTTAGAGTTAATTAAGTAATTAGGGATAATTACTTATTATGATTAATTAAGGGTAATTAATCAAAAGGAGATAAATTAAAGATTAATTAATAAATTTGATTAATTAAGAATAATTTAATTAATTAAGGTAATTGATTAATTAATTTATATCAAATGATTTGAAATTAATTCATCATGATTGGATAGCCAATTCATAAGTAATTAATTAAATTGGAAATAAATTGAATTAATTAGGAATAAATAATTAATTAATCCTTCTTTCAAATGATTATTGAATGTTTGCCCTACTTATGAATGATTTTATTGTATGAGATGCTTTAAATTAATTGTCCTATCTGATCTATGACACTTTGTTCTGTGGATTGTGCTATGTATATTTTATTCATTTATTTATGATAAATCTATATATTATATGTGAATCTGTGAATGGGCGATAAGCCTTATAGTTATATCGCTTATCAATTATATTTCTGTGTTTGATCTGTGATGATTGAATGATGTTGCACTACTGTGTTAAACCCCTTGACCGCACTTATACACACACCAATATGGATTTCACGAGGAAATCGATTAAGTCACAGATTTTGAAATGATTTTTAAAGTTGAATATTTAAATTCAAATGTTTTCGAAATGGATTGGATTTAAAGTGAAAAGCTATTGAAATGGAATTTCAAAGATGAAATTTATTTTTAACTTGATTGAGTTTTGGAATTTAAATATTTTGATTTAAATTTGAATTCAATATTTGAAATTAAATTCTATGATTTGAAACTAGGGATTAACGATATTATACTAGTTATATATGAGTCAAACCATTTTCAAAGTATTCTTCTTTTGGGAATTTGAATTAACCCAAAGATTGTAACTTGTATAAATAAAATAGGGTTTTTCCGAAATAACACTGTTGTTTCTAAATGATAAAAAGCTTTCATAGGAGAAATAAATTTCAAATTGTATTAAAGGGATTTCAAGTTTAAACTGAAATGGTCTTCCAAGTTATAGATGAATATCTAGAAACGAATTTTAAAAGAGAATATTTGGGAACGAACTTTGAAAGATATAAGTTAAATCTTGATTTAAAGATTTAATGAATTAAATCCAATTGAAATGGAATTGTTTTGAAAAACAAGAATGAATCTTTGTGAAGTTAGGTGAACTTTATGAAATAAATCTTTTATTTAAAAGATTTGAAATGATAATTTGTTTAAACCGTTTGAAAGAAAAGCTTTGGATTTTTAAGTTGTGACTTAATTGAAATCCCATATCCATATGTTTTAAATGTTGCGCTCACTATTCGGGTTAGCCGGGAAAGGACCTTTGGGTCGTATAACCCATTCCGAATATGTGATACGTCGTTATGGATAGCATTTGAAGACCGGTGGTGAAGACCGGGTATTTGCGAGAAAGATAGGATGACCTATTGATTGTCTCTGCACCGAGTAGTTACGGTATAGAGATTCCCTAAGTGATGGAAAGTCCAATCGGGATTGTGAATACCCGGATTGCAAGGACTTCTTTGGAAGTGCCTTCGGTTCTGTTCGAACCCATAAAGACTTGTATGGATTGTATGTCTGACATTACAATTTGAGATATAAAGCAGATTTCTTTCAAATACATTTCTGTTGGTAGCGGAGAATTTATTATCTTAGCTTAACACCCTTCTTTGAGGCATACGAGCTCAGAGGTTATGTAGTTGAAGGTTATCAGCGATATATTCCCATCTTGGTAATGTGGCATGTTGAGTGATGCTGATCATTTGTTGATCAGAGCATGGCTTGTGAAAGCGTAGCTTTGTGGACGAGACTTCGTCGGACCTCACACCCCGGAAACAGTCAAAACAGGAAAGATGCGGCAAGGTTCTAGGGAGTAGCGCCCCTTAGTGTGTGTTATTGCCTTCTGGATAGAAGTGGTATCATGGTATGGAGCCCAGATATTTAACTTATGTGAATGTTGCAAATTTATATGACTTTGTGAATGATGTTGATTGAGGATCCTCAGATAAAGGTTGTTACAACCGGGGGATGGCATACGCGCGTCACTAGTTACCTATTTTTGCAGAGGTAACCCGGCCTTGTGTTGGCAGAGATCAGGTTAGGCTCTCGGGGCGTCTTTCCAGAGGCGTTTCCATGTGGCAATGGGAAGTTCCTGGGCCTGACCATTTTTTGGAAATCCAAAGAAACAATACGATCTTGTACGGTTTTAGTTGTAGAACCTATCATTCACTTATGGTGGCGCCCCACTGTTTGGATGGTAGCTATAGTAGGCATAACTGCGAAATGCCTATGTTGGATAAGATTTATATCTTTACTTTCGAAATGATTTTTCCTACACTATGCACTAGTAATATTTTCAAATGTTTCTTTTTAATGCGTATCAAGCAACTTTGACTATCATAAGGAGAAATCTCCTCCGATTCTGCGTTTGCATTGTGTGTGTGTGCGGGAGACCTTATGGTAGTCTCATTTCTAAAAAGCATTACGAATTGATTTTAAAATATTTCGTTGTTTGTTTTTAAAGATAAACTGTTTTTGTTGCTCACACCAGTCCCATGACTGATACAGAGTTTATTGTTTCTTTCCTAAACTCTGGGTGCTCAAAATTTTCTACATGGGCAGTCTAGAGTTGGGTTTTTCAGATAGTCAGATTAGTAAGTTATCTGAAGCTAGTTCATTCTTTGGATGCGGACGAGACTTGCTTGTGTTGGTGAATCGTGATGTTGGTTCGAGCTGCTGCTGGAGTTCTCTTTTGAAGACTATCTGGAGTTATTTGTTGCGTTGCTAATGTTATTTATTTTCTTTTCCGCTGCTATTCTATTGTATCTCTGATGTATATTGATATCTATTGTATCATCTGTTGTATCAGATATGGTATCAATGCTGTATATCAATGTATTATTCTTTTATTCCGCTGTTTTGTTTACTTAATGTTGTTATAAGCTCCGGCGACTCGGATTTGAACGCTCGAATTCGCGACATTCGAGTACGATGTAAAGTATGGATGTCGATTTTCGAGCGCGAAAAATCCCTATCGTCACATAACTTCATTTAACCCAATTCGTATTTAAATCCATGATTTAAAAATAAACATTCCACCCTTACCAGTTTGAAATTTTAGAAAAATTGTTTAACTAGTTTTAAAATAGTTTAAATAATTAAAATAGTTAAAAATAGTTTAAATGGCTAAAATAGTTTGAATGGTTAAAATAGTTAAAAATAGTTTAAATATTAAAATGGTTTATATAGTAAAATAGTATGGAAAACCAAAACAGTTTAAACATTTAAAGAATATAGATTTTAAACAGTTTATACTAAAATAATTTATTTGAAAATAGTTTCAAAGTCAAACTGATTCTATTTCCAAATCTTCTCAATTCAAATCTATCCAATTTCCATTTCTATTTATATTGACTCAATTCCGATTTCAATTCAAATTAACTTCGATTTTAGTTGATATTCAAATCAATTCCAATTACAACCTCAATTTCAATTAATTCAGTTCAATTCCAATTTGAATTAATTTTAATTCGATTCTTAGTTTTTTTTAATCATTTCGATTTATATAAATTCGAGTTCGATTTTCAAAATATCGATTTAAGTCACTTGGATTAAACTTAACTTCAATATTAAATTTAAAATTCAATTTTCAAATATATTAAATTTTGAGCTCAATTTCGAAATATCATTTTATATCACTTTTACTTAGTAATATTAAAGTTCGAATAAAAATCAAATCTTTTAAAACAATCCAATTTATGAGTTTCAAATCTTATTTCAATTATAACTTCAAAATCTCTACTTCGATTATTTTAAACAATTTCGATTACCATAACTTAATTCCACGATTTGAGCTCAAGTTCGAAAATAATTTGATTTTTATAAAATCGATTTTTATTTCTTTTAAATCAAAATCATTTAGATAAATTTTAAATCAAAATTTTTAGAATCATTTAAATTGACCAGTCCGGTGTCCGTATATAATTTTCTATCCTATGACCAAATGATCAGTTATTTCAGTTTAATTTAAGGGATGGATATATATCATTTCAATCCAAAATAAATGTCATAGGTATGTTATTTCAACATATTTCATAATTTATTCGAAATAATTCAATTTACGGTTTATATATTGTAAATAATATACAGGGTGGTAATAAGATATCTCAGAATAAATAAACATCCAAATCATCCAAAATATCAATCAATAGCATACATCGCAATTAATCATCCAAACGGTCAATATAATTCACACAATTTCATAGTTGTTACTATCGGGTATTTTACTGGCAATTCAATTCCAATTTCAAATTTAACTGTCAACTTTAATTTTTAACGATTAATCCAAATGACAATATAGATGACAATTAAATTATCAAACAACGATCGATAAATTTATATCACTTTATAGTTCAAATTTAACTAACATAAAAATATTCTAGTTCGTTGTGAACGTTATAAAACGCTCATCTTGAGTTTTCAATTTTAAATCAAATCAAAGCATGCTTCTGGCATTTATAATGTTTTACCCCTATTTCGAAAACAATGGAACATGTCTCAGGGCCTAATTCGATGGTATGTGGAAGATAGCTTTTCGAACCTAATTAAAATATTAAATTTTCGATATTTAGTTCAACGCGTTTTTATCCCGTACGATCAAATAATAACTTCAAACATTACGAAATTTGAAACCCGATAATAACAAACTATTACGTATCCAATGGAATTGATTTCGTTGAATTCCAAGACTGTGCCCCGAATCGCTATTTTAATGTCACGATTATAATATTTATTTATTCACTTTTAAATCCAATTTTAAATACTAACAATCTTCATCGTTGTTTAAATAAAATTTACATCAACTTCCGGTATCATTTCAATCTTTTTCAATTCATAATTCAATTGTTCAAATAATTGCAATATTAAACTTAAACAATTTTGATTATTCAATAAATCAATAAATTTCAATATTAGATTTTAATTGAATTTTAGTTATCAATCAATTACTTTATTCACGTCTAATCATTTCAACATTTATCATTTAATTCAACTATTGATTGTAATCACATTCAATACATAGCATTTCCTTTTAGTACTTGTTATTATTTAAATCTTAAAATTTAGTTTATTTCAAAATTTCATTCAAGTTCAAATCTTATAACTTACATTCAAAATCATTAAATTTATACTTTTAACCATTTTTATTTAATAAATGAAATAAATTCAATAATTTAAATATCTAAATATACGGGTCGTTATGTGGGTCGCGTCTTAAAGGAAAAATGACTAAGCATCCCTTTAGTATGAGCAATAAAGAGATAACGAACTCTTGGGTCTCTTACATATTGATATATGTGGCCCAATGTTTATAGCAGTGAAAGATAATTCTTCTTATTTTGTAATATTTACCAATGATTTCTTAAGATTAGGATATGTGTATCTTATGAAGAACGAATCCGATGTTTGAGAAAATTTTTGAATGTATATATATGGTCAAAAATCAAACAAACCACAATATACAGTTACTTCGATCTGATTGAGGAACTGAGCATGTTAGCCAAGAGCTCTAACAATACTTAAAAGATAATGAGATTATCTCTGAGGTTATTTCACCCTATACTCCACAACATAACGGTGTTTCAAAGCAAAAGAAGCGAACCCCATTAAATTTGGTTCTTTCCATGATGAATAAAGCTAAGTTGCCTCTTTCTTATTATGGATATGCGCTAGTAACCACAGCGCATAAGATGAATTTTATATCCATGAAATCGGTGCCTAAGACGTTAATGAGATGTGGCATGGGAAGAAATCCTAACTCAAACATTTGAAGGTATGGGGTTGTCTAGCCTATATTAGGAAACTTAGTCCTAATAAACTTGAGGCAAGATCGACCTTGTAAAAACTCATAAGATGTCCCTAGAATTTTATGGGAAATATGTTCTACAATAACGAGGTATGTTTGTTTCTTGGCATACTGTCTTTTTAGAAAAAGAATTTTTGTTAAAGGAAATTAAAAGCGAAGATGTAAAATTAAATAAGATCCGAGAGACTATTTCGGAGAAAGAACGGGTGGGTAAACCAGATTCACTCGTATATGAAAATATGCAACCTGTTATAAGATCTATTTGGGAATCTCATGCGTTGGAGAGATACTATGGTTTTCTCATAGACGATAAGAAAGAGGACTACGTCTTAGATGGCGACACTCCTCACTCATTCCAATAAGCACTGTAGAGCAAAGACTCTGCACCATGCTTGAAGCTATGAATTTTAAAATGGATTTCATGTATGAAAACAACGTATGGACTTTTATTGATATGACCAAAGGGATAAAAGCCATCGGATGCAAATAGATTTTTAAGAAAAAGATAAATGCAGATGGACAAGTGGAGACTTACAAAGCAATACTAGTTGCAAAAGGATTTTATCAAATTTAAGATGTTGGTTATGAAAAACATTTTAGCATGTTGCAATGCTTAAGTCCGTTCAGATAATACTAACTATTGTTGCATTCTACGACTTCAAAATTTGGAAAATGGACATAAATGTGGCATTTCTAAATGGTGGTTTAGAATAGATCATTTATATGTCACAACCTAAGGGATTTGAGGTTAGTGAGAGTGAGGCAAGACTTGCTAGTTGTTAATATCCATTTGTGGACTTAAATAAGCACCAAGTAGTAAGAATAAGTGTTTTGAAAATGTAATCAAATAGTTTGGTTTTTATCAGAATGTCAAGAAAGCATGTGTATGTCGAAAGGAACAAGGAAGCGATGTCATGTTCTTAGTATTATATGTCGGTGACTTATTATTAATTGGGATAATTTTTTGGTGTTGCATTTAGTAAAAGCTTGGCTGTCGAATAATTTCTCCATGAAGGATTTTGGAGAAGTAGCCGATACACTAGGTATAAAGATCTATAGGGATAGATCTAGAAGGCTGTTGGTATTATCTAAATCCCTTTACATATATACTATATTGTAAATGTTCAGTATGGAGAATTAAAAGTGCAGAAATGTTCCGGTGTATTCTGGAATTATCCTTTATAAAAAGTATGTTCTTGATAAGGAGAAAGAGTGTATGAAGAGGGTACTATATGCACAACAATCGGTTCTATTATGTATGCTATGTTATATACTAGACTGGATATGACCTATGCATTACAAGCTGAGAAAAGCATTGGATTGTCGTAAAATGTATCCTCAAGCATTTAAGAAATACTAAGGACTTATTCTTTATATATGAGAATGGAGACCTACTTATAAAGATAGATTTAAACTTTCAAAGTGACATCAACGATAGAAAGTCAGTGTCAGTTTACGTCTTTAATTTAAATGGTAGGTTTGTTAGTTGGAAAAGTTCCAACCAGGAAATGATAGTTGGTTCCACACAATGGAGGCTAATTACATCGCCCGCAACGAAAAAGCTAAAGAAGCGGTTTGGGTGCACAAATTTATGGATGAGCTAGGGGTGATTCTCGACATGGAGAGTCCGATGACATTGTTTCACGATAACAATGCGGCAAAGCAGATCACAAAGAAGCCTAGAGAATACGAGAAATTGAGACAACTTGTTTAAAAGTTCCACATAATTAGAGAATTTGTCGAGAAGTAAGTAATCATTATTTAAAGAGTGTACAAAGGACAATATAGTGGATCCATTCACGAAGGGACTAGCTTGGTCAGTTCTCATGAAACTACTTGAAGAAATGGGATTATGATTTAATTATTAGCCCGAAGTGCAAGTGGGATAATGATAGAGCTAGGAGTCTGACCTTGAGGCAATTCGATAATTTACTGTAAATTATTAACTCTGTAATAAAATCTCGTTCAAATAAAAGGTGTTTTTGTTTTTATTATATGCTTGTTATAATGTGTTATATTAATTATCTATTTAACTGAAGTACATTTACAGAAAATTCATAAATGTTATGGTTTGTGATAGTAGTTACAATGTGTTGTTATCATGAGCAATTTAGCACAATGAAAATAAGAAAATCGATTTAAATATTACTAGTCAATATGTATTGAGACTGGATACCGATACAATTGTCGAGACCAGAGTACATAATGCACTCGAATGTTGGATAATGTATAACTCATGACTGAAAGTATATAAAATCATATATGGCAAAACTATATAACAGTATATAAGTAGAATTATAAGTAGCTATCAAATGGAATATAAAGTAAAAGTTAGCACATTGGACTTTTTATACTGGTTCGGACAACCGTCCTACATCCAGTCTCAGAATCTCGTATTCTGGCTTTTACTCGCTTACACCCTTGCTTTGCTTGAAGGAATAGGCCTTTATACTTGCTTGGGCAATTGAACATGTCTTTTTACACTATCGTGGTAGAATACAGACTTTGGAAGTAGTTGTGTCTTTAATACACTAATTTGCCTAATGTAGTACAAGCTCCTATAACTCACAAGAACTAATTTGTAATTAAAAATAGGAGTTTAGGGGTAAGAAAATCAGAATTGAATACTAATAAGGAATGATCATTGATTTAAGAATGTAGAATAGAATAGGGTTTTTCAGAGCTTAGAATAGAAACCAGAGAGTAAATTGATGATTAAAACTTGTCGAAATCATACAGTTGTAAAGTTACAGAGATTCAATCAAAGAGTATGATTTCCATTCATTGAAGAAGGTTGTGAGTGAAGGAGGAAGAAGAATATCATTAGTTAGAGTGAAAAGAAGCGATAAATTCATTTCAAGAATTTTGAATCAAAGTGTGCACCGGTTGGCTTCCACTAGTCCATCGGTGGGCACTTTTGATTCACATTTCAGAGGTCCTTAAAAGCTATATATGTGTGTGTATGTGTGTTATGAATTTTTTTTTTTAATATATTTTTTGAGTATGAAATAGTTTTTAGTAAGGTTCTTGTGAGTTTTAACAAAATATATCTAAGACAACATGACTCACGAATATAATCTTCAACATCCTTTCTAATATTTGCTAACTGATGATCTTTGAAGCTTGATTTCTTTTCACCTTCTTGTAGCTTATTATAAAAACTTCTTCAATTGGTGTACTTTAATCTATAGTATGGAGTTGTCATTATCAAAACTGAGAATCCTAGTTTTAACGATCTCCATCTTTTTGATGATGATAGCTCATATATGCATTCAAAAAGTTATGTATACTATGAATTGTACGAATGCAATACCCCCTCTAACGTTATGCCCAAAAATATTAGTATTCCTCCTGAATGTATGCATATGACTGATTATTTATCCCTCTTTGGCATATAAAAAGGAGAATAACAATGCACAAGTATACCCGGAATAATAGTTGATATCACATAATGAACATCAAGGACTATTAATGATCACATATCACAAACAAAGAATATTGACAACCACATAACATACAAAAAGGTTACAACAATAAAAATGGCAAATGTCAGAATACTAAAAATACAAGATAAAAAATATGTGAACAACCTAAAAGCAAAAACAAGCTACAAACACAAATGTCATACAACAGACAATGCAAATGATGGAACATAAAGTGATATCATCATGAGGTAGTTGCAAATTAAGGGAAACCATAATATCCTAAAAGGGTAGTGGGATCCGATTTCGTAAATCATGTGTGCTGCTTGCCTGGTGCTGGAGAATGAATTGGAGATCTTGAAGCATAGTAGCAACATTTGATCTAGGTCCACCACCTTTAGATCCAGGAACGGTAGGTCCAGTGCTTGAAATGAAGAACCTACTACTCTAGAGCCATGAAGATGTGGTTGAAAATCGTGCATAGAAGGTTGGGAGACTAGTGGGGCCAGAAGTGCAGCACTGACTCCATTCTCTCTGGTCTGTACTGATCCGCATAGATGGTTCAACAGCGATCTAATAACTCTAAGCTCTTTTTTTCCAATTGTTCTTTATGATTGTCTGAATTAACTATTCTTTCTCGTCAAGAACAACAAGAATATGAGCTTCGGACGGAGATGTATGCATATGAGAGTCATGATGCAGAGAGGACAGTCCAGGGATGTCTTCTTGAGCCAACTCGTGTACAAGAGTTTCAGTAGCAATTTCATCCAGAATCGATGAAATTTTCATAGCTTTTAACACTTTATTATCAAACATACTTGAGTACGGTGCCTAATAGGGTCTTGTCATCCAGTATAACACCAAATCTTCGAAGAATTATTGCAATTAAATTTCCATAAGGATTGTACCTTCTTTTCGCACCAGATCTATTCTCCATCATGTTGTTCATGATTACATTAACTCTAATTTCTCAAGTTGTGTTGTAGAATTCAAGTTATAATATAAGCCAAATGAGTTAAGTTCAAAGTAGTCCAATTTCCATGAATATTGTGAAGGATTTGGCACAAAATAGGATCTTCATCAAAAATAATTTCATCCAATGATATTCCAGCTGATGAAACACCTAACATTTCTCTTAATTCATTTTTGTTGAAATCAATTTATACATCTTTGATGCTAGAATTCAAAATTAAACTATTACCATCATTACCATATTCAAGATTAGCATAGAAAATTACCACGCATCGGGGATATATGTCAATCTCATAACCATTCATGCTAAAAATATTTACTAACTCCGCACGAGTGAACAAATTCCTAATGTCATACAAGTTTAGGGAGTTTAAG
Organism: Allium cepa; assembly: GCA_030765085.1. Classification (NCBI taxonomy): domain Eukaryota; kingdom Viridiplantae; phylum Streptophyta; class Magnoliopsida; order Asparagales; family Amaryllidaceae; genus Allium; species Allium cepa. Next base: position 574,689,535 of record CM060931.1, read on the forward strand.
TTTATTCCTCATGTTCTCCATATCCAAGATGCTTGTTGGCCATTAAAGCTTTAAACTTCTTAACGTTCACCCGCTTATTCTTCATCCAATCGTGAACTTCATCGGTGAGTAACTAGTCAGTTAAACCTAAAGAAAAGGAGAAGATACTCCTTTTTCCTCTTACCGTTGTTAAATATTTGATTTTGATTTGAGAATTTGATGAGATTTTGAAAGATTGGGAACTGAAACGGGTGCTAGGGCTTGGCATTTTGTTTTTGATTATGTAAAATAAAAAGTGGAAGAAAGGGAGGTTTTAAAAGGAGGTTCGGTTCTGAAATTAAAACCATCACTGTTGGACTAGTAGGCTTCAACCGGTGCACCGGTGGCTATTTTTGTTTTAGGAATCTGATATGTTTTAAAATATTTTCATACACATCAATTTATATTACATATATGATTAAATATTTTAAAACTGTAATTTATGCTAAATTTTAGTTTTTAATTTAATAAATTTAATTAGAGAACCTAAGATTTTATTTTTAAAATAAGAATTACAAAATGAAGGTATGTATTAAATCTAAGAATGTTGAAAGTTAAGAGGCAAAAAATTATAATTTTTAAAATCTTGCTTATCAAACTTATTTAATAATTTGGATAGATTATTAAAATTTTACCTTTGTTAAAAATTAAAACCTAGAAATTCATGAAATGAAATCTTAAAATTTTGGAAAATAATTATTAGTAATAAATCGTTTTAATTTATTGGAAAAGATTTTTAAACTATATCACTTATTGAACAAATTCCAAATTATCGTCGTAATATAATATATGTGTTTTCATTTAATGGTTTTGTACATCTGCTATTTGTTTTTTAGTGTTACAAATTCTGGAATAATATTTTTCTTTTTAAAATGATATCTTAGAACATGGTGTCTATATCCATATGCTTAGTTCTAAAGTGATTTATAGGATTTTTTGCCAAATTAATAGCATCAATGTTACCATAGTAAATAGGTGATTTAGTTAATTTCAAACCGAAATCCTTTAGATCTTATTGCATATGAATTATCTAAGCGCAAGCTAAAGCAGCTGAAATATACTCTGCTTCACACGTAGAGGAGAGATGTAATTTTGTTTCTTCCTGAACCAAGAGACCAAGGACTGACTTATAAAATGGCAAGTACCACTATTGCTTTTTCTATAGATATGACATCCACCAAAATCAACATCACTATATGATACTAATTCAAATAGACATCCTTTAGGATAGAAAGGACTATACTTCGTGGTTCCTATTATTTATCATAAAATTCTTTTAATGGCTAGTTGGTGTGACTCCCTGGGATTAGCTTGAAAACAGGCGCAAAGACACATACACTCATCATTATATTGGGGCGACTCGCAGTTAAGTAAAGTAATGATCCAATAATACTCCTATAAAGTTTCTGATCGACATCCTTACCATTATCATCTTTATCTAGGTGAATAGTTTTACTTATTAGTGTTGGCTTGCTGCTCATACTCTTGACACCAAATCTTTTACCGAGATCTTTACAGTATTTTTCTTGTGAAATGAAAATTCCATTTTCTAGTTGTTTAATTTGCAGTCTAAGGAAATAATTTAATTCATCCATGTGGGACATTTCAAATTCTTTCTCATTATTTTAAAAAAATATGTACAAAGTTTTTCATTAGTTGAACCAAAAGTAATATCATCAACATATATTCGAATACCTAATTGATCATTATTTTCATGTTTTATATAGTTAACTTCTCCAATTTCAAATACAAAATTTATTAAATAGATTTGTTGTCTGTTATACTAAGCATGTGGTGCTTGTTTGAGACCATATAAAATCGTTTTAAGTTTATAAAGATGATCGGTATATTTTCATGTTTAAATAATGGTGGTTATTTAAATAAACATTTTTTAATATAATACCATTTAAGAAAGCACTTTTAACATTCATTTAATATAATTTAATATTGTAATAACAAGAAAAGGCTAGAATTATCCTAGTTGCTTCAAGTCATGCAATAAGAGCAAAGGTCTCGTCATAGTCGATTCCTTCCTCCTGACTATACCTTGAGCAACCACTCTAGCTTTATTCCTAATCATATTACCATTTTCATCACTTTTATTTAGTTCTTATTATAACTTGATTAATAGGTCTTAGGACTAATTATAATACATTATTACGTTCAAGTTATTTTAATTCTTCTTGTATAGCTGTGCTCCAATATTCATCTTTTCCTATTTCCTTACAATTCTTAGGTTTATTGTAAATATAAATGCTAAGTGACTCATTTCATTTAGTTGTCTTTGATTCGACACTTTAATTCTAACGTCTCCAAGTATATTTTCAATAGGGTTTCTTTTTAGATTCTTGGAGTTTCTTTATTTTATTTATTTCTACCGAGTTAATCATTCCTTGAGCATCTTCATTATTTTTATTCTATTCTATATTGAATAACAATTGATGGTTGATTAATATTGTTTACTTCGGAATCATCGTCTATTTTACTAAAAAAATCGTCGAAAGAGACATGTAAAATTTCATCGATTGACTTAGTTCTTTTATTGAAAAAAGGGTAGGTTTTACTTCTTTCTGAATAACCGATAAAAACCACTTCATCGGCTTTAGAGTCTAACTACCAAAATTATCTTTTGTATTTAAAATAAAAAAATTTGATCCAAAAACATTAAAGTATGGTATTTTTGGTTTACATTAATAAAAAAGATCATAAGGAGTACGTGTAGTTTTAGGATGAATTGAAACACAATTTAGAACATATCAAGCAGTAGCAATAGCTTCAGCCCAAAAAATTTAGGATAAAGTGATACTGTTTGGCAATGTTTCGATGCACTCTTGAAAAGTTCTATTTTTTCTTTCCACACCACTATTTTGCTATAGTTTTCTGGAAAAAGAAAATTTATGATTAATTCTTTTTTTATTACAAAAGTTAATGAAATCATCGTTATTGACTTCTCCTCCGTAATCGCTTCGAATTTTTATAACTTTTATATCTTTTAAATTTTGAATTCTTTTTACAAAATTTCTAAACATTTTGAAAATATCCCTTTTATTTTTCGAAAACAATGTCCACGTATATCTTGGAAATTCATCAACAATTACAAAAACATATTTATTATGATTTATTGACCTTATTTGAGTTAGACCAAATAAATTTAGATGTAATAATTCTAAAGGTTTATTAGTAGAAATTTCATTTATAGATTTAAAAGAAGATTTTTGAAGTTTTCCTTTATGATAAGCATCACATATATTACTTTCTTTGAAATTTATTTTTGGTAAACCACTTACAATTTCATGTTTTACTAGTTGATATAAAAATTTAAAGTTAATATGACAGAACCTTTTATGCCATATCCATGGATCATTCGAATTTGCTATAAGACATTGGTTATTATCATTATTTACATTCATATTTAAGATATAAATATTTCGTTTAGTTGTACTTTCAAAAATTAATTTTTTCTTTTGATCAAAAATACTACAACTACCTTTTTCAAATTTAATTTTAAAACCTTTATTGCATAGTTGACTGAAGATTATGTTTTAAATTTTTAATTAAATAAACATTAGTAATTAAATGTGAATTTGGATTACCATCGTTGGGGACGTAGCCTATTCTGATGATGTATCCTTTTGAATTATCAACGAAGGATATAGCATCTTCATCCATTTGTCTAACACTTGCAAACATATTGAAGTTTCTTATCATATGGTTAGAACATCCGCTATCTAGAATCCATCTTCTTCTTTTATTAATGTGAGTGGATACCTGCAAAAAATAAATAAAGTTAGTGGTATCCACTTCCTACATTAGGGTCATGTGGTTATTTTTTTTTGCTAACGATACCTAGGAGGTTTTGGTAAAACCTTTAAAAGAATAATTGATATTATTATGAACATCAGAGAAAAACTTATTTTTATATGCCTTTCTAATGAGTTCATTATTACTTTTAGGAATCCATATCTTTATTATTTTATTCACAGAAATTCCCTTTTCCATAAAGTTGCTAGATTTTTTTAATTTAGTATAAAGAAGAATATTTTTCTTTGGAGTTTTCGTAATCTTTTCCTTTTTAAAACCTAAACTGTTTTTTCGTGTGCCAATCTATAACTTTTTATTAAATTTGATAAATGCAACATCTGGCTACTATATCAACAAGTTTTCTTAAAAAAAGTAATAAATAAAATAAAAATCGTTATGTATATAAAATAAAATTTAGAGTAAAATGCAATAAGCGGAATTGTAATCGAAGATCACATTGTGGTAGGACAATATCGCGGTTAAGGGCATAAAAATTTATTTGAGAGGTATAAAATTATTTACCGAAAAAAAATGTTTTCATTCGACCTAAGTTCTGCAAACTTATCTCTTTCGTAATTATTCACCCTCCTTATCTCTTTTAAGATTGTAATTTAACCTATTTGCTTGCTTAGTCATAAAGTATCAATGTAGCACTATATAAGCACTGCACTCCCTTCTCCACTAATGCAAGCAATAAAACCTTTTTCATTTTCATCAGATAGCGCAATCACTGTGAGAACATTCTTCTTAATTTTATTTCTATTTTCTAATTCCGATAAGATACAATTATTATTTTTATTACTTAGCTCTATTTTTCCATCACCAGCGAGTGTTTCCTCCCTTCTATGTCTAATTGAATTATAAATTGCTTTCTGTTCTTCGAAATAACAAAAGATATAGCTATCTTTCAGTTCTAGCTAGGCGGTGAAACATGTTTTGTTTTAATCACACAATAAATTAATAAAAAGTTCTTAGTTGTTGTATTTCTTTAAAAAAAAAGTGCTGGATATATGTATATATGTTTGTTCACCTGTTACGCATAAGTCCTAAACAACAATAATATAAAACATAAACATGATATATGATATACGTGTACCAGTATAATGCATTGGGTGGGTGATCTTGTATCCTTTATTAGCATGTGGTACTTAGCATATTAGGATTATATATAGGTGAGCTTGTGAGTGCATTGTTGATTTAGTCTGTCATAGGCATTTTGATTTATAATGTAATGAACATAAAGTGAACGTAAATGCATGCTTTATAAAATAATGAACATGAAATGAGGTGCATGCTTGCTTTCAAAAACAATGAAGAAAAGATGAACGTGCATGCTCTATAATATAAAAGAATCCACTCAAACTTTACAAATCAAGTTTTGTTTCAAAACTTTAAATATTAATAACTCAAAATCTATGATGATTTTGAGCATGCAACCAAAAGGAAATATGTAGAGGGAATTGAGGCGAACAAATCGACTAGCATTCATCGGACCGACGGACCCCGTGGTGATAAAAATTAACACCATTAGGTCCACGTCCGTATGGTGAATGGGAGCGTTACAGCCAAAACGGAAGGTACCAATAGGACCGTATTGCGTAGCGGAACACGTCGGTGGTCTCCGTTCGGTCGTCGGAGGCATGTGAAGGTGTGACCGTGACCAAAAAGTTTTACAGTACAATGCTACGCAATATTCCGTCCACATATGGACCGCGAACGACGAAAAAAAATTGAAAGTATTTTATTTTCCAAATTAAAATTTTTGAAAAAATTCTACAAATTAAATTTAAAATAACGCCATCAAAGATCAAGTCTAGATTTGAAACATACATTTTATTATAATTTAAATTCAAACCTGATGAGATTCTTTCAAGTTATGTTTACATGTTATGTTTATGAATGGTCATTATTTATATGATGCTATATACTGCAAGTTAATGCTATATTGCACGAACACGACATTTATATGTGATATAAAATAGAAAATGATACCATTTTGAGGATAAATGGTATATTGGAAAGTTAAATACAAAAGAATTTGAATGAATTTAACTACTGAAGCAAACGAGACGAGGTGATGCTACTAGATGCTAGAATCCATCTTAGCTGACAGATTCGGTGTTGCTTCCGGAATCATGACAACCTAGTCCCTCGTCACTTATTTTTCGAACGATCTATTGCACGGACACAACCTCGGTGAAAGACGTAGTGCAAACGAAAAATGAGAAAGAATCGAGAGTATTCTTATCGATGGATATGTGGTGAAACAAAGATGAAGATTATAGCACAACAGGTGAGCGGAACGATAAACAGGAGAAGATAATGCAACTAATAGATCATGTGGGGGCACCCACAATTTCTGTTCGAAAGATATACGAGTGAAAAAGGCTATGATATCGGTTCAATACAGAGTCTAGTAAGCGTGAATAATGAATAGGATTCACTAGTAATTCTAGACCTAGTATATGAATAAGACAATGAAATGCCTATTGAATAATGAATGCAACTTATAAATGGATGGGATGTGATATCCCGGTTGATTAGACTTGCAGCTATGATTCACTTTAAATGGTGTCATGACATGTGTATTTGAATTGAAATAATCTAACGGGATGTGGGCAGGTTTAGATTATGGAGTGTGTGACATATTTATGTCTTTTAATATCACATATTTAACCAGGCTCCACAATTTATATGAACCATTGTTACACTGTTATACTCACAGCCAGATTTATAGCCTGACTTGAGGTTTTGTTTTTGACAACTCCTCGGGTTAGACCGAGGCTTTTCTAGATGATTACCTTTTCACATTTTGAGGTGACTTCATATAATATTGAGAAGGACGTCAACTGGCATATAGTATATAAATTTAAGGTAGTTGTAGATTTAGAGCTTCATGGACGCACGTTTGCTACATGCCTCAAAGGAACTGTTAAAGTCATCTGATGGAGAGATGTTAGGGAGATACATTTAGAGTCCGTTGAACTATGCTAGGTTGATTTTGTGTAGTCATGTCGTATGTCCTTTGTATATATTAGTGTACGTATATATTAGGACGTCATTTTTGGGGTAGCTATGTATAGTATGCATGATGATTTAGTTGTCGGTATATGGTGATAGTCTGGCGTCTGTTTGTACCTCTGTATATGTATGTATATCAATCTTTTTGGTCCGCTATTTTGTGAAACCATTATATATTGTGTTCTGATATGTGATTTAGATACAAATTCCCTAAACTCGTATATACTACATTCCGTTAAGATGAGATACGTATCATTTCAGAGATGTTTAGATATTTTAAACGTATCCATGTTGATCCAAAGTAGTGTATATGAGAGATTGCTCCTTTAGTGCTCATTGATTCGAGCTATCGAAAGGTAAACTCCCTTTGTATTTAGGTCACTGGAGCCGGGGCATTACAGTGGTATCAGAGTGAGGTTCCAAATGAATTTGTATAAATCAGTAATTAGAACACATTTAACCATAAGGGAGTCAGACTTAGTATGTTACCCAGTCAGTATAACCCCATGGGAATTGGGATTAACTCGTATAGGTGATAGATGAGTTCTAGTGAATGTTTTAAAAGGAAAACATTGGGATAATACTTGCTACGTATTTGTGTTACATACCTAATTGTCAATGAAATTTTATTATATAATAAAATGACAATTGTTCTTTATCAGAAAATGTAGGACCAGGTAGACCCAGAACATGCTCGATAGTTGAGTCACCAAATGGTCAATCAAGCAATCAAAATGTACTTTTAATTATGGTTCAATGGGTTGAATTCATGAAGCATGTTCAAGATATGGGCATGCTCAGAGACAATAATCAAAATCCTGGATCAGAGTTTACCAAGCTCTGTAAAGACTACTCAAGTCTAGGTGGTAAACCATTCTTGGAAAATGAAGGCATAATGGGAGTTCACGCATGGCTAAGAATATGCGAAAGAATCTTTGGAGATCCGAATCTTTCCGATCAGGACAAGAGAAGGGTAGCATCTCGATAATCACAAAGAGGTGCCTTAGATTGGTATGAAGCCATAACTGCTGCAACTCCAGAGGAAGACATATGTTGGCAAGAATTCAAAGATATTTTCAAAGCCTAGTTTCTACCTGAAGGAGAGAGAGAAGCACTACTTTGGAAATCTGTTGATCTTACTCAGAAAAATTTATCGTAATTGAGTATGTCAATGAGTTTAATGCACAATCAAAGTATGGACCAGCACTCGTTAGCACCCCATTGGAAAAGAATGAGAAGTTTGTGCTTGGTCTAAATAATGAACTGAGAGATAAGTTACTTACTCAACTCAGATTTCCATTTGAGGAGATTAGGGATATGGCTTTAAGATATGAAAAAGTACAAGAGCGAGATTCAGTTTTTGAAAGTCAACTTACTCAGAAAAGGAAGAGGTCATTCTTCTCGAAGAAGAATGCAAAATTTCAAAAGAATAAGCGACCATTCCAAAGTAAGTAAGAGGACCAGAAGAGGCAACAAGCTAAAGCACAAGTGGAATGTTACTCGTGTAGAAGGAAGTGTCATTATGCTAATGAGTGTAGAAATACAGGTCAAGGTCCAATAAAGAAATGCTACAATTGCAATGAAATGGGACATATAGCGAGACAATGCACAAAGTCGAAGAAGCAGACTCAAGGGAAAATTTTCGCACTAGATGGTCCCAGTTCAATGAAACCAGATGAGGGAAAACAAACTTCGATCCTAGAAGTTACTATTTTATGGCATGGATTATATATTAGAATTCTTTTTGATACAGCTGCATCACATTCATTTATATCCAAAAGAATAGTGGAAAGGTTAAAATTGGATGTTTCTTCTCTTAACAATTCTCTTAGGGTGGCCAATCCTGTTGGAAGGTGCGTTACCCCGGAGATGAAATGTAGTGGAGTTGTAATTTGCTTCTCTGGGTATTCTTTCTCATGTGATTTTTTTGTTATGGATTCGCTAAGTTATTGAGTTATTTTGGGAATGGACGGGTTCGAGCGCTATCAAGCCCAATTATACTATTCGAAATGAGTAATCACTCTCCGACATCCCGATTAGTGAATCCTTATAGCTTTAGAAAGAGCAAATGCCAGTTCATGTTATTCTTTATTTGCTTTGGAATCTAAATACGATGAAATAGGATAGATTCCAGTAGTTAGAGATTTTCTGATATCTTCGAACCAGCTATTGGTCTACCACCACATCGAGAAGTTGAGTTCAGAATAGATTTGAAACCTGGAACTCAACCTTTTAATAGACCACCTAATCGAATGTGCCCTAGTGAGATGGAATAATTAAGATCTCAAATAGAAGATACTAAGCAAAATAATTTCATCAGAATGAGTAGTTCTCCTTGGAAAGCATCAACTTTATTTGTTAAATAGGCAGATGGATCACTTCGACTCTGCATAGATTACAGAAAATTGAATGACCTTACTATCAAGAATAAATATCCACTACTAAGGATTAATGATCTATTGAGTGGTACAAAGGTCTTTTCACAACTAGATCTAGCTACATGTTTTCATCAGCTAAGAGTTGTAGAGGACAGTATTCCACATATAGCATTTCAAACTAGATACGGTTCCTACGAATGGTTAGTAATGCCATTTGGATTAACGAGTGCTCCAGCTTATTTTATTTATTTGATGAATAGAGTTTTCAGAAGCTATTGGACAAGTTTGTCCTAGTTTTTATTGATGATATCCTCGTCTACTCAAAGATAGAAGAAGAGCATGCGATCACTTGAAACTGGTGTTAGAAACATTAAGAGGGCACCAGCTTAAAGCAAAATTTTCAAAATGTCACTTCTAGCAGAAGAAAGTGAATTTTTTTGGACACATAGTCTTGGAGAAAGGAATTTTAGTCGACCCAGCTAAGGCCGAAGCTATTCAAAAGTGGAAGCGACCCGAATCAATAACTAAAATCAGGAGTTTCTTGTCTTTAGCTAGATATTATAGAAGATTTATAAAAGATTTTTCCAAGATTTCTGCTCCACTAACTAATTTAACGAAGAGAAGAGTTAAATTTATCCGGTCAGATAAATATGAAGGGGCTTACTAGAAGTTGAAATGATTACTTTCTAACGCTCCAATATTAATAGTTCTAGAAGGAAATCAGAATCTGATAGTATACACAGATGTATGTGGAACAAGGCTTGGTGCAGGATTAATGCAACAAGACAAAGTTGTAGCCTAGCGTCTAAACAACTCAGGCCTTACGAAGTAAAGTATGCAACTCATGACCTTGAGTTGGCAGCCGTGGTAATTTCCTTGAAGCTTTGGCAGCATTATCTTTTGAGAGAAAGGTTTGTTTTATACACAAACCACAAATCACTGAAATATTTATTCTCTCCAAAAGACTTGATTATGCGACAGTAACGATGGCTAGAATTTCTAGCTACATATGATCTAGAAATTCAATATACACCAGGTAAGGACAATAAGGTGGCAGATGCTCTCAACCGAAAACATCAGGCCGTAGTATCAATGATGTTGATAGAATGGAAAGAATTAGAAGTGTCATCTTCCTGTAATCTCCAGTTCATAAGAGTGGAAGAAACAACGGCTATGTTGGCAAGTCTGGATATTCGACCGAGTTTACTCGATTGAATTCAAGCTAATCAAAGAAATGACCAAATCCTAGTCGATTAAATTAATAAATTGAAGAATGGGAATGCGTCATAAGATCTCAGCAGGTTCGAATTAGACTTGAAGGGGAACTTGAAATTTAAAGGAAGACCATGTGTTCCTAACATAGCCGATTTGAGAAAAGAAATTCTAGACGAATGGCATCGATCTTTATTTTCAATATGTCCCGGTGGTACCAAGATGTATAATGATATGAAGCGGATGTACTATTGGGAAGACATGAAGAAGGACATCGGTGAATATGTGAAATGACGCGTTACGTGTCAGTTAGTAAAGGGCGAGCATCAAAAGCCCAGTGAACTTTTATTACCTCTCGAAGTTCCTCAATGGAAATGGGAACAGATTTATTTGGATTTCATTGATGGACTTCCCAGATCAAGGTCGGGAACTGAAAGTATATGGGTGATAGTTGCTATGCTCGTTAAAAATGCCCATTTCATTCCTGTTGAAATGAATAGAACTGCAGAAAGTTTAGCCAGACTATTCCTGAACATATTGTACTGTTGCACGAAACTCCAAAGAATATAGTATACGATCGTGATCCGATATTTACAAGTCAATTCTGGCAAAGGTTACATTCAGTCTTAGGTGTACAACTCAATTTTAGCACAGCATACCATCCTTAGACGGATGGAAAAACTGAAAGAATAAACCGAGTTGTAGAAGATCTACTCAGGATATGTATCTTAGAGTTTGGGGGTTCATGGGATGAATATCTTCAATTGATTGAATTCTCCTACAATGATAGTTTTCAATCCAGTATCGGTATGGCAACCATTTGAAGCTTTGTATGGAAGACCATGTTGTTCTCCATCATGTTGGTTAGAAATTGGAGATAGACTTATACAAGGACCAGATATGGTTCGAGAAACGACCGAGAAGATCGAGCTTATCAGGGATCGTGTGAAGATTGCTCAATCACGACAAAAAAGCTACGCTGACCACTAGAAAGGATCTTGAATTCACAATTGGAGATTACGTTTTTATAAAGGTATCCCTAATGAAAGGAGTTATAAAGTTTGGTAAAGCAGGAAAATTAGCTCCAAGGTATATTGAAGCTTATGCAGTTATGGAGCATATCGGAAGCCTTGCTTACCGGGTTGAATTACCAGCATATCTATCTGGAGTTCATAAATTGTTCAGCGTATCCCAATTAAGGAAATGTCTACGGGATTCCGACATTTTTATAGAACCAAAGCAGCTATAGGAAATAGAGATCGAACCAAACCTGACATTCACCATTGTGCAAAGTATAACAGTGGATTCAAAGACGAAGTAGTTAAGAAATAAGGAAGTTCCACTAGTCAAAGTTCAATGGTCAGATGATCCCAAAGACCGCACTTGTGAAACTGAGGAGAAAATTAGAAAATCACATTCTGAGTTAATTGAAACCCATTAGGTACGTATTTATATATTCATCGAGTCATGAATATAAGGATTTTATTAATTGATAGGATGATTTTTAATATACGAATATCATACACTACTCTCTAGTAAATTGGGAGGACCCAATTTCTTTAAGGAGGGAACTCTGTAATATCCCGCTACTATAGCAATAAATTTTGTTAAAAAAAAGTAATAAATAAATAAAATAAATATTGTTATGGATATAAAATAAAATTTGGAGTAAAACGCCATGAGCAGAATTGTAATCGGAGACCAAATTGCGATAGGACAATATCGCGGCTAAGGTATAAAAATTTATTTGAGGGGTATAAAATTAATTACTAAAAAAATAAAATAAATATGTTTTCATTCGACCTAAGCTCTGCAAACTTATCTCTTTCATAATTATGCACCCTCCTTCTTATCTCTTTCATGATTATAATTTAACCTATTTGCTTGCTTAGTCATAAAGTATCAATGTAACACTATATAAGCACTGCACTCCCTTCTTCACTAACGCAAGCAATAAAACATTTTTCCTTTTAATCAGATAGCGCAATCACTATGAAAACATTCTTCTTAATTTAATTTCTATTTCCAGATCCTATAAGATATAATTATTTTTTATTACTTAGCTCTATTTGTTCCATCACCAGTGAGTGTTTCCTCACTTCTACGTCTAATTGAATTATAAATTGCTTTCTGTTCGCTGAAATTACAAAAGATATAACTATATTTTGGTTCTAGTGGGCAGTGAAACATGTTTTGTTTTAATCATAGTTGTTGGTTGTCTTATTTCTTTAAAAAAAAGAAAAAGAAAAACGTGCTGGATATATGTATATATGTTTGTTCGCTTGTTATGCATAAGTCCTAAACAACAATAATATAAAATATAAACATGATATATGTTATACGCGTACCATTATAATGCATGGGATGGATGACCTTGTATCCCTTATTAGCATGTAGTACTTAGCATATTAGGAATATATATAGGTGAGCCTGTGAGTGCATTGTTGGTTTAGTGTGTCATAGACATTTTGATTTACAATGTAATGAACATAAAAGGAACGTAAACGCATGCTTTATAAAATAATGAACATAAAATGAGGCGCATGCTTGCTTTCAAAAATAATAAATATGAACGTGCACGTTTTATAATATAATAGAATCCATGGAAACTTTACAAAACAAGTTTTGTTTCAAAACTTCAAATATTAATAACTCAAAATCAATGATGATTATGAGCATGCAACCAAAAGGAAATATGTAAAGGGAATTGAGATGAACAAATAGATTAGCTTTCGCCTGACCGATGGACCTCATGGTGATCAGAGATGACACCGTTAGGTCTGTGTCCGTATGGTGAACGGGAGCGTTACAGCCAAAACGAAAGGTACTAGCAGGACAGTATTGCAAAGCGTAACACGTTGGTGGTCTTAGTTCGGTCGTCAGAGGAATGTAAAGGTGTGACTGTGACCAAAACGTTTTAGAGTACAATGCTACGCAATATTCCGTCCGCGTATGGACCACGAAAAACGAAAAAAAATTGATCGTGCACAACAATGTTACGCGATCATAAAACATCAATAAAATAAATTGGTTAACTTATTATGTAAAATTTTAAAAGAATCGGCGTTTAACGCAAAATGCGTCAACCGAAAATATTTTATTTTCCAAATTAAAATTTTTGAAAAAATTCTAGAAATTATATTAAAATGACGTCATCAAAAATCAAGTCTAGATTTGAAACATACATTTTATTATAATTTAAATTCAAATCCGACGAGATTCTTCTAAGTTATGTTTACATGTTATGTTTATGAATGTTCATAATTTATATGATGCTATATGCTCCAAGTTAATGCTATGTTGCACGAACACGACATTTATATGTGATATAAAATAGAAAACCATACCATTTTGTGGATAAATGATATATTGGAAAGTTATATACAAAAGAATTTGAATGAATTTAACCGCTGAAGCAAATGAGATGAGATGAGACTACTAGACGCTAGAATCCATTCAAACGAACAGATTCGGGGTTGTTCCTTGAATCGTGACGACTTGGTCCCTCGTCACTTATTGTCCAAACGATCTGTTGTACGGACACAACCATGGTGAAAGGCGTAGTGCAAACGGAAAATGAGAAAGAATCAAGAGTATTCTCATTGATGGATATGTTGTGAAACAACGATGAAGATTACAACACAACCGGGTGAGCGCCAATGATGAACAGGAAAAGATAGTGCAACTAATAGATCGTGTGGGGGCACCCAGAATTTCTGATCGAAAGATATACGGATGAAAAAGGCTGTGATATCGGTTCGATACAGAGTCTAGTAAGAGTGAATAATGAATAGGATTCACTAGTAATTCCAGACCTCGTATATGAATAATTGGACAATGAAATGTCTTTTGAATAATGAATTCGACTTATAAATGAATAGGATGTGATATCCCGGTTAATTAGAGTTGCAGCTGTGATTCACTTTAAATAGTGTCATGGCGTGTATATTTGAATTGAAATAATTTAGTGGAACATTGGCGGTTTATATTATGGAGTGTGTGACATATTTATTTCTTTTAATATCTCATATATAACCCGACTCCACAATTTATATGAATCATTGTTACATTATTATACTCACAGCTAGATTTATAACCTGACTCGAGGTTTTGTTTTTGACAACTCCTCGTGTCAGGCTGAGGCTTTTCAGGATGATTATTTTTTCACGTTTTGAGGTGATTTCATACGACATTGAGAAGGACGGTAATTGACATATAGTATATGAATTTAAGGTAGTTGTAGATTTAGAGCTTCATGGACGCACGCTTGCTACATGCCTCAAAGGAACTGTTAGAGTCATCTGGAGAAGAGATGTTAGGGAGATACATTTAGAGTCCGTTGAACTATGCTACGTTGATTTTGTGTAGTCATGTCGTATGTCTTTTGTATATATTTGTTTGTGTATGTATTAGGACGTCATTTTTGGAGGAGTTATGTATAGTATGCCTGATGATTTAGTTGTAGATATATGTTGATAGTATGACATCTGTTTGTACCTATGTATATGTGTGTGTGTGTGTGTGTGTATTTTTGGTCCGTTGTTTTGTGAAACCGTTATATATTGTGTTCTGATATGTGATTTAGATACAAATTCCCTGAACTCATGTATACTACATTGTGTCGAGATGAGATACGTATCATTTCATAGATATTCAAGTATTTTAAACATATCCATGTTGATCCCAAGTAGTGTATACGAGAGATCACTCCTTTAGTGCCTATTGATCCGAGTCATCGGACTGTAAACTCCCTCTGATATTTAGGTCACGGGAACCGGGTGTCATAATAAATTTTCTTAACCTTTATTAAAAATTGAGACATTCATAGAAATTTTTTCTAATTTTCCTTTAAATTATAAATTTTTGGATTTAAAAAATTTTCTTTGAAATTAATTCACAATTATCTTTTGACAATTTTACATTTTCATTTCCATATGAATCAACTTCATTTTCTAGCATAGAAATTTTATTTGTCGAATTTTCAAATAGGTTTTGTGAATTTTCTAGTTCTTTTGTTATCTTATTTAAGCTAATACTTTTATTTTCTAAGGAATTAATTTCTTTTCCAAATAATCAACCTTGGAACTTAAATCATTATTTGAAACTTTTAAATCTTTTTTCAAGTCTTTTAAAAGCTCACGATCCTTGGTTAATTCTGCTTTATCTTGAAATAAAATTTCTATTCCATTTTTAGAATCAGATTTTTCTAAAGATTGTTTTTGAGTATTAATTACTTCTTCTAAAATATTTTTCTCGTCTTTTAACATAGATAATTCTAATTCTGACCTATTTCTTTGTGTGTTTTTCTTAAATTTCTTGTTCTTTTAATCTAATTCTATGCAAAACTCAAATAATACAATATAAGTTAAATATATTTGTACCCCATCTTTTGTAGCCATAAAGCAGACATTAGCCTGTTCTGTATCACTATCATCATTTGAGGATGATGATGAGTTCAAATCATCCCAAGTGAAATGATATGTGGACCTTTTCATTTTTTCGGATCTATTCATGTCATCGAACTCCTTCTTTCTATTATTTTGTAATGGACAATTCTTTATGATATGTTCAAATTTGTTGCATTCAAAGAACTTGGGCCCTGAGCTATTGTCATTATTATTATTTCCTCTCTTGACATGCCTCTTGAATTTTCTGTAGTTTTTAGCCATGAAGGCCATCTAGTCTTCATTCAATTCAGAATCTCCTCAACTTGAAATGCCATTGTTCTTTTCTCCTAATTTTGAATTTTTTTAGCCTGCAAATTTGCTTCATGGGCCATCAGATCATAGATTAATTCCTTAAACTTGAGTTGAGAGAGATCATTTTCTTCATCAATCATTAATATTTTTCTCTCCTAGTCATTAGTCAAAGAGTTTATCAAAATTTGATAGAGTTTTACCAATTCTAATTAGAGCATGTGCAATGTCTTGCAATCAGGAATACATATTAAAAATATCTTCATTATCTTCCATACTAAAATTGACTTTTTAACATTACCACTCTATGTTTTTCAACTTTACTTTTGCCTTGATGAGTGACTTTAAGGTGTGCCACACACCATAAGCGGTTTTACATATCATGATGGTAGTAAATTCATTCTCTTCTAAAGCACAAAAGAGAGTATTCATAGCTTTTGAATTATTGGTTGCTGTAGTTTTTTTTTCAAGAGTCCATGCAGTCAATGGTGTAGTTGGAATTTCATTTTTTTTATATGACATCCTAAATTTCAAGATCGTTGGCATCCATGTAAACTCACATTCTAGTTGACCAGAAATTATGATCACTACCAGTAAATAGGGGTAGCCGTGCAGTGGACTAACCTTCTACAAAAATGCTTACATGTGCAACATTAATATATATTTTTAAACCATATTATAGTTTTATGAAATAACGTTGCTTTGAAACCAAGTGAAAGTGTATAGGATCGTATATTTATAAACTATATAATAGCATATAAGCAGTACTATAAGCAGCTATTAAATAGAATAAAGTATAGTAAAAGTTAGCATACAAGACTTTTTATACTAGTTCGAACCACCATCTTACATCCAGTCCCAACATCTCTTATTTTGGCTTTTACTCACTAACCGCTCCTTTTGCTTGAAAGAATAGGCCTTTACACTTGCCTAAGCCACTGAACAGGTCTTTTTACACTGTCTTAGTAGAATATAGTCTTTGCCAGTAGTCATGTCTTTGATACACTGATTCACGCAATATAGTACAAGCTCCTATAACTCACAAGAACTAATATGTAATTGGATGAATATGAGTTTATAGGGTAAGAAAATAAGGGAATTGAATATTGATAAGGAATGATGGATGACTTAAGAATGTAGAATAAAATAGGGTTTTTAAGAGTTCTGAATGGAAATCAAAGAGTAAAACGGTGACTAAAACTTGTTGAAATCATACTTATTTATAGAGTTGAAGAGATCCAATCAAAGTGTATGGTTTCTATTCATTGCAGAAGGTCATGACTGAAGGAGAAAGAAGAATCGCATCAGTTGGAGTGAAAAGATATGGTAAATTTATTTCTAGAATTTCGAATCGAAGTGTGCATCGATGCACTAGTGGGCTTCCACCGGTCCACTAATAGCCACTTCCGATTAACATTTCAGAGGCCCTAAAATACTGTGTGTGTGTGTGTGTTAAAAATTTACGAAATTTTGTTTCAAAGATTCTTTGAATATGAAATAGATATTAGTAAGGCTCTTGTGAGTTTTAATAAAATTTATCTAGGACAACATGTCTCACAAATATAATCTTCAAGAGCTCTTCCAATATTTGCCAATTGATGATCTTTGAAGCTTAAGTGCGATTTCTTTTCACCTTCTTATAGCTTGTTGTAACGACCCTAGATTTTAATTTAATTTAAATTAATAATTTGTCGAATTTTTGAATTAAAATTTGTAAAATTGATTATAAATGATGCGAGTTTCCCCGATTCAAATAGAAAATATATTAAGTCATATGGGTTTGAAGATTTGTATATATGAGAATATATATGTATATATTAGATTTTAAATAAATTCTTAAATAAATGATTTTAAAAAAAATAAATAATATACTTTGGACACAAGTATAAAAATAAATAAATAAATCGATTTAAAAATTTATAAATGATGATAATTTGAGTTTTATAAAATATATGTGTATATATAGAGAAATATAAAACAATAATTTTTAAAGTAAAATTTATGATAATTATTTAAACTAAAAATAGAAGTAATTTTAAAATGCAAGAATAAAGTCAAATAAGAAAAAGAAACAAAATAGAATATATTTGTACCTATATAAGTTAAAGTTATAACCAATAACAAAACAAATCATACATAATAAAAAAAAAACAAAGCAACAAAAAAGGAATACAAAGCATAAAGCAAATATAAAGTAAGTAAACATATTAAATAAAAATCTAACATATAATAACAAAAGAAACTTCATTAGATTTAAGAGTATATAGGCTTGAGGAAACAAATGTACATACCATCATTTCAGCCATATATATTCACAAAATATGAAACCAGGTTAAGTAATAAATGCAGCCGAAGTCAACAAGTGTTGCAAATGAAAACATAAAGTACTAAAGCAAGCCAAGGCAAGTGGAATCTTATCTGTGAAGTTTAGAAATGCAATAGGAAATATCAATATACATAACAATAGATGAGTGGGGAACATAAGATACTTATTCATTAAATGCTAGCAACATTTAAAAAAGAAGAAAAATCAACTCAGCCTCCTTATGCAAAGAGGGAATCTCTGATCAAAGAGTAATGAATAATTCCCAGTACAAACAAGATAACATTAACTTGTACAAATAAAAATGTTATACATCAGCCACCATAACCTATCATCTCAGCCGAGATCTTGTTTCACTAAACAAATGAATAAACAAGTACAAGCAAGCATACCAATCCATGCCTATTATACAAGGATATCACTGGTTTATATTTGTACCAAACACAGTAAAATATCACCCGTATACTTTAACTTCATATACACATCCTAATTATCATTACAGTTTCATTCCTCAAAACTGAGAAAAGAAAAAAAAACAAAAGCAAGAAGATTTAGGATCAAAAGCAATGCCATTTCCAGTTTTAAAAAAATGCAGGCTGTTTTCAAATTTAAGTATGCTCTGTTCTTCTTCTCAGACAAGTGAGTAACCCCCTTTTTAAAAGCTTAAACATATGAACCTGATTATAGAGTTGAAATCTGGATTATGTATATTGTTACATATGTATCCCTCTGTGTATACATATGGATATCTGAAGGATTTTATATGTTGTTCTTCTCTACTTTAAGTTGTAAAGTCTAAATTAAATTCAAATTGCATTTTCTTCACCTCTGATCTCTAATAGGCATTAGTTTTCATGCCAATTCAGTTTGTTTAAACATGAAATAGGATCCAAATTTAGTTTTAAACATGTATATATTTATATAGTGCCTGGAAATCCAGATTTACTGTAAACTTTTATAAACATGTTTAAAATCAATTTATACAATTCTCGGATTCAAATACATAAATTGATTTGACCTAGAAAGTTGTGATTTTTGAAATCAAAATCACGATTTAAAGTGAGGCATTGGATGTGAATTTGGGGATTGCCTGGAAATTGAGTTTTGGCCGAACTCTGATGATCTATAGAGTCGTGGTGGTCGAGCTTCCTCCTGGAGGTGGAGGAATGATCAGTGGCCCTAGGAAAAATACTTGGAGGATGAACGAAGCTTTGTGGTGGCGGCGGGAAGTGATCAAACTTCAGTGACCTAGTTTTGGGGTGGCCGATATTTTCTACTCGCGCGACGTCAACGATGGATAAATGTCACGCGGTTTCGTGGGGAGGTAGAGGGAAGATTGATGACGCTATGGCCGGAGTTTGGTGGTGAATGGTGGTCGGAGTGTCGAGCGAACGGCGTTGACAGGTTGGGCTTTCGTTTGCAGTTCGAGTTCCAGGTTTGGGAATTACTACTCGATTTTGATGTGAAGTTGTTTTGAGTGTTTTGAGGGTCGGAACTACAATCGTCGGTGATAAGTGATGTGTCACGAGGTTCGTCGGCGTTCGAAGTCGCCTCCGGCGTCAGTGCAGGTGCACGGAGGGGGTGGACTGTGCCAGTGTGTTGATTTGGGCTTCTGTTGTTTTAGGTTGGATGGGAGACTCGAAGTATATCGTGGTTTTCTCCGGGGGAAGACTCGTGTTTACTCGAAGTAAACTAGGGGAGGCTCGGGTATGTCTGGGTAGCAGATTTTAATAACCTGGTTTATTTTATTTTTTTATTTATTTTAAATTTGTTTA
Organism: Allium cepa; assembly: GCA_030765085.1. Classification (NCBI taxonomy): domain Eukaryota; kingdom Viridiplantae; phylum Streptophyta; class Magnoliopsida; order Asparagales; family Amaryllidaceae; genus Allium; species Allium cepa. Next base: position 574,709,759 of record CM060931.1, read on the forward strand.
ACAACCTAAAATATGGAAGTTTAAATCAAAGTTTCAAAGCCAAGTTTAATCAAGTGTATAGATATGAACTAAAATAAATATTTGAATTAGATTTTGATTTAAGTTCTTTTATAAAAAGAATTTCCAATGAAAAGTTAAATAATTGGTTTTGACTTGAATTGGCAAGTTAAAAAGAAATGTATGTTAAGACTTAAATTTCAAATAAAAATTCAAGTAAATTAGTTAGGACTTTTCTTATATAGGTTTATAAATTGATACTTAGATTTGGTTAAAATTAAATATCAAAATCTTAAATTTAAAATGGAAATTGAATCTAAATTTGAAAACGTAATGTTTAAATCCACTTTAATGAAGTCATTAATAAAGTAAATGGATTATCTTAGAAAAATTAAGATATTTAAGTGATTTAATTAGTAAGATAATTAAGAATGACTTATTTATTTAATTTATAAATAAATGATTAGATTAATTTAAAATTAGAAATGATTAATAATGAATTAATCTAAGATAATTTCTTAAGAAAGAAATTAAAGAAATGTTATTAGTTAATAAAGATAATTAACTAGAAATTATTAAGTAATTAAATCAATGTGATTAATTTTGATAATTAATTAGATTTAATAAATTAAATCAATTGTAAATTGTTAATTACTTAATGAATGAAATTAAGGGCTTAATTACTAATTGTTATTAAGTTTGAATATTTTAATTAAATTAATGATAACAATAAATTGGTAATTCATGATTTGTTATTATGAGATGATTGCTTAGTGGTAAGTAATTAAATAGTAAATTTCTTGAAACAATTAATTAAGAAGTTAATTAATTATATAATTGGTTCAAAGGTCAATGTAATTAATATGATTGATTAAGAATAATTTAATTAATTAAAGAGTTTGATAAATTTATTTCTATCAAATGATTTGAAATTAATAAATCAGGAATTGGATGATTAATTCATAAGTAATTGAATTAAAATTGGAAATAAATTGAATTAATTAGGATTTAATAATAAATTAATCCAGCTTATAAATGATTATGAAATGCTTGACCTTAACTATGAATGATCGTATTATATGTAATACCTTGAATTGATTACCCTATCTGATTTGCGATATTTTGTTCTGTAGATTGAGCTGAGTATATTTATTTGCATCTGTATATTATCTGTGAATCTATGAATGGACGATAAGCGTTATAATTTATATCGCTTATCAACTATATTTCTGTGTTTTGATCTGTGATGATTGTATGCTGTTGCACTATTGTGTTGAACCCCTGGACCACACCATACACACACAAATATGGATTTCACGAGGAAATCGATTAAGTCACAGATTTTGAAATGATTTATAAAAATTGAATATTTGAATTCAAATGTTTTGGAAATGGAATCGGAATAAATGTGAAAAGCTTTTGGAATGAAATTTCAAGTTAAAATTTATTTTAATTTACTTGATTAAGTTTTGAAATTAAATAATTCAATTTAAATTTGAATTCGATATTTGGAATTGAATTCGATGATTGGAAATTATGGTTAAAGATATTATGAACATGTTTGTATGAATTTAAACCATTTTAAAGGTATTATTTTTGGGAATTTGAATTTAACCCAAGGATTTCAACTCGTATAAAAGAATCAGATTTTCTGAGATGAAACTGTTTGTTTTCAAAAGATAAAAGCTTTCAGATAAGAAATGGAATTCCTATTTAATTAAGGGAATTTCAAGATTGAATAGAGAAATGATTTTCCTAAGTTATGAATGAATTCTTTTTGAAGGCTATAAATTAAATCTGTTTATTTTTAACAGATTTAAATTGATGATTTGTTTAAATCAAGTTGAAAAGAAATTGTTTTGAAGGCTATAAGTTAAATCTTTGATTTAAAGATTTAACGAGTTAATCAAATTTAAATGAAAATTGATTTGGAAAATCTGTGAATGAATCTTTTATTTAAAAGATTAAAATGTGAAAATTGTTTAAACCGTTAAAGGTTGTGAAAATGAATCTTTTTGTTTAAAGATTGAAAATGGAAATTGATTAAACCATTGGAAAGAAAATTTTGAATTATTAAGTTGTGACTTAATTGAAATCCCATATCCATATGTTTTAAATGTTTTCGCTCACTATTCGGTTTAGCCGGGAAAGGACCTTTGAGTCGTATAACCCATTCCGAATATGTGATACGTCGTTATGGATAGCATTGGAAGACCGGTGATGAAGACCGGGTATTTGCGAAAGCGATAGGATGACCTATCGATTGTTTCTGCACCGAGTCGCGCCGGTATAGAAACTCCCTAAGTGATGGGAAATCCGATCGGGATTGTGAATATCCGGATTGCAAGGACTTCTTTGTAAGTGCCTTCGGTTCTGTTCGAGCCCGGAACAGACTTGTATGGATTGTATGTCTGACATTACAAATTGAGATATAAAGCCGATTTCTTTCAAATATATTTCTGTTGGTGGCGAAGAATTTATTCTTTTAGCTTAACACCCTTCTCTGAGACGTACGAGCTCAGAGGTTATGTAGTTGAATGTTATCAGCGATATATTCCCAATTTGGTAATGTGACATGCTGAGTGTTGCTGTGAAATGATCATTGTGTTGATTATTTGTGATAGGATCGTTTATTTGATCGTCTATCCTGGTGATCATTTCTATGATCAATTTTTGACCCAAAGCATGGCTTTTGTATAAAGTATGTTTTTGTGGACGTGACTTCGTCGAGCCTCACACCCCGTGAATGGTCAAAACAGGAAAGAAGCAGCAAGGTTATGAGGGGTAGCGCCCTTTAGGATGTGTGCATTTCCTTCTGGAAAAGGGTGGTATCATGGTATGGAGCCCAGATACTTACTCATATTGAAAACACTTTGTTATGATTGTGTGAATTGATTAGAGAGCTCTCGGATAAAGGTCCCAAAGGACTGGGGGATGGCATATTCGGTCAGTTGTTACTCAGTTAGGGGTAACCCGGCCTTGTGTTGGTAGAGATCCGGTTTGGTTCTCGGGGATGTCCATCCAGAGGCATTCTCATGTGGCAATGGGAAGTTCCTTGGCCTGATCATTCGTTGGAAATCCAAAGAAACAATACGAACCTTGTACGGTTTTAGTTGTATAACCTGCCATGGAATGTGGCGGTAACCTGCTATTGAACATGGTAGCTATAGTAGGCATAAGTGCGGAATGTCTATGCTGGCTAAGATTTATATTCTACTTTCGAAATGAATTTTTCTTACACTATGCACTAGTAATAATATCAAATGTTTCCTTTTAATGCGTATCAAGCATCTTTGACTATCATAAGGAGAAATCTCCTCCGATTCTGCGTTTGCATTGCGTGTGTGTGCGGGAGGCCTTATGGTAGTCTCATTTTTAAAAGCATTGCGAATTGACTTTGAAAATCTTTTGTTGAATGTTTTAAGAGATAAACTGTTTTTGTTGCTCACACCAGTCCCACGACTGATCCGGAGTTTATTGTTTCTTTCCTAAACTCTGGGTGCTCATTATTTTCTACACGAGCAGTCTAGAGTTGGGTTTTTCAGATAGTCAGATTAGTAGATTATCTGGAGTTAGTTCAGTCTTTGGATCGCACCAGTCTTACTGAGCTTGGTGCATCGTTATTGGGGGTTCGAGCTATTGCTGGATTGATTTTTGGAAATGGAGTTGCAGTTCTTCCTTGAAGACTATCTTAGAGTTATATTGTTCCGCTGCTAGATGTTGTTATCTATCGTTTTCTTTTCCGCTGCTATTTTATTGTATCATATCTCTGATGTATTTTGATATCTATTGGATCATCTGTTGTATCAGATATTGTATCAAAGCTGTATATCAATGTATTATTCTTTTATTCCGCTGTGTTATTTACTTAATGTTGTTATAAGCTCCGGCGAATCGGATTTGAACGGTCGAATCTATGGCATTCGAATACGATATGAAGTATGGATGTCGATTTTTGAGCGGGCAAAAATTCGTCTCGTTACATTGTAGTAAAAACTTCTTCGACTAGTGTATTTTAATCTCCGGTATGGAGTTCTCATCATCAAAACTGAGAATTGTAGTTCTAACAATGGCTGTCAGGGATGCTAAGGGGTTACATACTAATATTTATTAGATAATTATGAAATGACTCACTCAATAGTTTTTTGTTGTTTAATATCACCAAGGTCAAACTGAGGGTATCAAAGTGACGATATTACATAGTTCTCTCGATTTAAACTTCAATGTGGGCTATTTAATTATAGTTAAATTGTGGCATGACATTTGTCAAACAACTATGATTTTGTCTGAGTTGAAGCATTGGAAGTGAAACACTATTTAATGGAGAATTCGTCTCCTAAATTAATTGGGGTTGGTAGCACCATCAACTTTAGTCAACTCAGAGTAATAGTCTGTGACCAAAGCAATTGGTTAATAATAATTTTTATTATTAAACCAAAGACTTAGTGTTTGGATTGTACAAGTTAAATGTGGACGATATGGAAATCTTAACCAATACCAAATTCCATAAATCCTAATGTGATACACTTTTACTGAAGAGAATTAGTGTAAATAATTATCACTACTAAGAATCACTGAAAAATAGCAAAATTATATTTTACCAAAATTATTTAAGTGATAATTTCGACCAAATGTTACACTGCTAGCTAAGGTGATGTGAACGTTGATATTTGATATTCAAATTGCTCGGTATTAATCGATGATTAAGTTTATACTAATGAGTCATACAACTGCAATGTTGAATACCCCAAATACCATATGATACAATTAAATTATAATTGTTGTATATTGATTAAATTAATTAATATTTTTTAAATATTAACTTTAAACATTTATATTTGATTTATTTGAATCGGTATTGAATATAGTGCGTATATAAAAGTTATATATGTACGTCTTGATATACGATACCGATGTATGTTTAAACTGGTTTTTAAATGAATAACCATTGTTCGGGTTTGGAAATGTGTATAGTCCCATTAGCCAATAAGTATAGCCAGCCGTGATAGGTGAGTGGGGGTGTGATATTTTTGAAAATGTGGGTTTGAATAGGTTAAAAAAAGGTAAAAGTGAGATTTAGATCTTCTCCTTTCTCTCCTTTTATTTTTCTTATATAAACCAAATACCCCCTTCATTTTCAAGGCTACTCTCTCTAACCTCCATATTCATATCTTAGATAAAAATACTTGCCTCCACCTCCTTTATTTCAAACCAAATTCAAATCAAATCGACTTAAATTCGAGGTGTGGTGCCTTATTCAGTCGGTAGCTTTTTTAGATGGGATTGAATGTCATTCAAGAAGATTCTCTAATTCAACATTCTATGTGTCATCAAGGTTACAGTTTGGATAATATCTAAATTCATTTCTGTTTATTTATATGTCGTTGTATGTTATTGTATATGTATAGTTTAGTATTATATCACGAACTTATATATTCGTTTGCTGTTAAATCCATATATGTATATATATTTAAAAATATTATATGTATATTCTTGATTTCGACGAAATGAAATAAAACAATATGGAAATATAATATTTTTTCAAAAATTTAAATTTAAATTTAAATTTTAGATTGTTATTAAATACAATATATATACACACAAAATTATTTAACAAATCTTATACATACATAATTCACAAGCATATTTGTGCTAAAAAAAATAATTTTGATAATAACATATGGTAAAACCAAAATATAATATTAATTATATATACATATATCAAAGGCTTTTAATTATAATGTGTTAATATATATGTATACATAAATGTGTGTGTGTGTGTGTGTGTGTGTGTGTATAAATGTATATTTATGAAGTATACTAGGTTTGGAAATTATAATTAAAATAACATTTTGTAATCCGTATAGAAATTTTAAAAAATAAAAGAAATAAAATTTTGAGATTTTAATCCATATGGATCAATATGTAATAAAAATTGATTTTGTCAAAATCATTTTTCGTTAAAAATAAATAACATATATATATATATACACACACACAATTTTATGTCCAGACATATAATACTACTTATATATATGTAAATTAGAATTTTATGAAATTTAAAACAAATACACACACACATATATAGACACACACACACACACACACACACACATAGTTTTATGTAATTTTGAATATAAAAATAACACATATAGATATATAAATATATTTTAAAATTAAATATAAAACATTTTAAAATTGAATTTGAATTTTAAATAAGAAATCTTGGACCTAGATTTATTTTCAAATTTGAATTTATGTAAAGATATTTTAAAACATTAAGTTTTTATTTAATTTATATTTGAAATAAATTCATACATAATTGTTTTAGTATATATATGTATATAATTGTATGTATATATAAATGTGTGTGTATGTAAATACATTTATTTCATATTGATTTTAAAATAATAATAGACAACCAATAAATATGTAAAGAGGTTAATGTGTTGTTTGCGGTGTAAATCGCAACACCTATATATGGGCATATTAAACCATGCATACATTATATTTTGCTCGTGCATATATATGTATATGTGTATTTGATACACATGCACACATTGTATATATATAAACAAATTAAATCTTTATATTTAAGTAAAATAAAGATTTTATTTATATTGGATCTAAATCAATTTAGACTTCATAGGCCCAATAAAATCTAAAATGAAAAAAGACTTTGAAATTCACCCATTTAAGCCGCTGCATGCTGGCCTATTTCTAATAAGGAGACATGTAAACATTATTATTTTAATTGTTCGATATTATTTGCTGACTCAATTTGCACATTTGAGTTGCACGACCATAATGATAAATATTTTGAAAAACCATACGATTTAATTTACTTATAAATTATTGTAAATTAATTTAATTAATATTTGTGAAATATTAATTTTTAGATTTATTTGATTTACTTGATTTGTTTGAATACCATCAGTATTTAACAAAGTGGGTATATGGAAGTTTTGTATATACGTATCGATATACGATATCAATAAATATTTAAATTTGATTCAATTAATTACAAAGTGGGTTTGGAAATTTCGAAGGCCTATCTAGGCACATATTTGGCCGACCATGCTTGATAATGGGGAAGAGATTTGATTGAGATTCAATGAGAAATTACAGAGGAAAGGTATTAAGGAAGGAATTGTGAAGGATTTTGTCATTCTTTAAATAAAATTTCTTTCATTCATTTATTCTTCTTGACAATTCCTTTGGCCTTGCTTTCCCCCTCTCTCCCTTAGTAGCCAAAAAATTCCATGGTTTAGTGGATGAAAATTCTTAAAACAAATTCAAATAAAATAAAAAATATTCAAGTTGCCGTTTTGTTTGTAGATCCTTACAAAATCCAAAGGCTGCTTCTATCAGAACTATGAGTTTTGTTCTTCGTTCAAGGTGTGATTTTTGGTTTTATTTTAAGTTAATTTTTTAATTTTGTTTCATAATGTAATTCATGAGCTCAATACAGTTTGGATCCCCTATTCTACTTTTCTTTTGATTATATTCTCATCTAGTTTACATTATTTAGATCTTAAATTTTTCACAATAAAGTTATATATGCCTGGATTGTCTAATCTATTTTTGATTTTATATTAATTATTAAATAAAAAATCTATTTTGATGTGGAAACTAATTTTAATTAATTGATAAAATTTTGTAACCTTTCTTGGACTCAAACATAAATAAGCTAAATCCATTGATCAGTTGAAATTCATTTGAAAATTGAATTCATATTTTGTATATTTGTTGACTTTGTATGTAAATTAATTTGGTCATTGTTTACATAACTTTAAAATTATTTCAATTCAAAATCCGTAAGTGGACTTTTGTACATAATCATAATCTTACATTTTTTGATTAAAAGTGTAATATGAATATCATCTAGTTATACGAGACAATATATATCAATTCGGCCAACAAGATTTAACCGATAGCCCAACGACTTTTAAGGTGGACAGATCACTGTCACAAACATTTACAGCATAGGTGCAAGGCAAAGGTGCCTTAATAGCTACATATCATAAGCTATAAGAACCATACGCAATAGGCCAAACAAAACAAAAATTGCTCATAGCCAATAGTTCTAAAGGGGAGAAAAACAACATCCTAAAATTCAAAAACCTTAAATTTCCCAAGGTAGAGCCGAGTCTATCTAAATTTCATAAGGATCGATACCCTGAATCTTCATGACCATATTCCCAAAAGCATATGCCAAAACACGAAAAATGCTCGAAAACAGAAATTCCTAAAGAAGAAGTACCAATAATTGAACCCAACGGCTCTAAACTCGAGGCAACGATCAAGATAAAAGACGATGAAGGAATCCTTGCCCAAGAAAATAGACCATATGATCAACCATGATGCTCATGAAACACATACATAACAAACTCATACCGACTGCCCAAGGCAATCCTTATTGAGAAAATGAAAATAAAAGAAGCAAGGCCACAACGACGACGTAGATTACCGAGGCAACAAATCAACCACATTACAACCAGTTGAACCACCATAGCAACAAAAGTAGATAACCATACATAAATGCAACTAAAGCACTATGACCAAACGTATACAGATCAACACATAAGACCACACATAACCAGACATATATAACTAAATCACTAACACCTAGAACACTGCCAATACCACCCTTGCAAACACACAAATATAACCACAAACTGTTAATGATCGGACACATACCAACCTAGCATATACACAAATAAGACTTGCTGCAAAAACTGACATCACAGATACAAAGCAAAACAGTGCACGAAAAGCTTTGTGCAGCATACCCAACAAGAAAATACAATGAGAAATAGAAATAAGCATCAGCAACATACCCAAAACCCTGCTCTTACAAACCAGCACAACTCTGATAGGCCCGAAAAAGTGCATATAGCCTGCTTAGTAAAGCACCACAACCCACCGCATCCAGGAGTATCCCATTGCCTGAGCAATCGCTGAGTTAGACAAATGAGGTAACGAAAAGAAGCAAGGAAAAATGACCAAATATGTAGCCCAAAACCCAATAGCCAAGAAGAGCAAATAGCAAAAGACAAAAATCATAGAAATGAACTACAACTCAGACCCCACGGATAATAAAAGAGGTCCAACCAGAGATCTACAATGGATCAAAGTGGAAGCAAATCTCCACTTCCAAATCCAAGCTAAGAACCTCACCTCGAGACTTTAGAACCACTAACGGCCACACACGGGAGAGATCCAGTTGGCAACTGTGGAATGGCAGAGGGAAGCGGCAGATGAACCTCGAGCACCAGAGCAGGGCGATGCAAAAGAGGGATAACTTGCAGCAATAGTGAAAGCTAGGGTATGGAATCGAGAGAGGAAGATGATTAGAACACAAAAGAAAATGAAATGCAAAGGCTTAAAATAAATGAAGAATGCAAAGCTAGAGACGACAGAAATGAGGAACCCTAGTCACCATTGATGCAATAAACCATCGTCTAGTTTCCCTTTATGCCCTTCATATGTTAAGCTAGCTATCTATTTGCTAATTTTAAGTTTTAATATATGCGTATAAAATATCAAAGTTTATACATTTATGTTGTCTTAAATTTAAAACATTGTTTGCAGTTAGTTATACATGTGTGTGTGTGTTATTTTTAGTCTAAGTTTATAAATGGAATTTCTGTATAAAATTATAAGTTTTAATATTAAACCTTCCTAATATAAAACTAGATTTAAAATTGTTAATTATAGAAATCAAAACATTTAAATCGGTCAAAATAATATTTTAACATGTGTGTGTATATACGTGTGTGTCCATATATAATTTTTATTATATGTGTAATTACAATTGTTATTTTATGTAATTAAAAAAAAATCTTTTGACAACAAAGGAATATATAAAGGGACAAATGAGTCCATTGTGGTGTAAATCCCAGTACCTACATATGGCTATATTAACCATGTACACTTCATATTTGTTGCATGTGTGTTGTACGTGTATAAGTGTACGTATTTATAAATTAAAAAACATTTAATTTAAATTAAACAAAACTTCCTTTAAACCAAGTAAGTAAAATATGTTAAATTGTTTACAAAAGTAGTAGCCGTCGTTTTTAACTATTCACACATTCATTAAAGTTATGGCCTATTAATTAGTTAACATAATTAACAACTTCACTCTTGATTTGCCAAAACAATAACATAAAGCAATTAACTATTACCCACATATATACATATAAGAGTATATTTGATATATTCTAATTTATATATGTGTCAAATTTATGAAACTCCATTTTTGAACGATTTAAATAAAATGAGATTTTATTTAGAACGGTATTAGACTGGGTTTAATAACCATTTAGACTTCATAACCCCAATGAATTCAAAATATGATTATTTTTTTTAACTTGCTTATTTCTCCTGCTTCGAACTAACTCGATTCCATCAAGCATAATATAGCAGATCCATTCACAAATGGACTAACTTAACTAATACTAGGCAAACTAACTGAATGGACGAGATTGAGATTTCATAATTGGCCACAAGCGCAAGTGGGAGATTGGTAGAGTTAAGGCAACACCATATAGGCAATTCTAGAATCTATTATAAATTACTAACTCGGTAATCAAATCACGTTCGAAACGAAAGATGTTTGTTTTCTATTAACATATTTGTTAAACTATGATATATTAATTAAATGATTATGTTACATCCAGAATTCCAAGAATGAAGGAGAAAGCTATCATGTGCCATTGAGAGCCATCGTACTTAATTGAAGTCATCGTGTGTAATTCAAAGTCATCAAATGAAGAGAAAAGCTATCATGTGCTATTAAGCGTTATCGTGCTTAATTGAAGCCATCGTGTATAATACAAGCTATCATGCATAAATAAAGTTGTCATATGTAGATAAGGCTACCGTGCCTTAATTGGATGAAATAATTGCGAGGAGTTATCATATGCAAATAAAGTAATTGAGTATAGACCGAATGAAATCATAATGAAGCACCGTCATATGAAAAAGGGTCATCAGAATCAGTCTAGCAAAGTCATCATGTATCAATTTAGCAAAGTACTAAGTTACAGGGCAGCCAAGCCATTTAGGAAAGGTTTGCGAGGCAATCATTGTAATCCATTCACTAAGGCCCTCGTGGAAAATGCATAAAAGCTATAGTGAAGTAGTAAATAAGAGCCTTTGTGAACAAAAAGTCTTCACATGTTTATTATGAAAAGCAACCGATAGATGACTTCAAAAGCTAGACGAAAATAAAGCAATCGTGTATTAACTTGCTGAGATGATCAGAAGGTAACACTCCTTAAAGCCTTTGTGAAACATTCCTCAAAGCCTTCAAGAAGCAGTGAGGCCATCATGATAAGAAAGGTTGAGGCTGTCCTAATGACTTATTGAGAAGCCATTGTGGTATGAAAGACTGAGGCCATTATGAAATATCCTTGTGAACACGATAATCAAAGCCATTGTGATATGTTATCCAAAGCCATCACGAGGAGATTATTGAAGCTATCATGATTCAATAATGCAAGCAATCAAAGCCAGCATGATGATTTAAGCCATCATAATAATTCAAGCTATCGAATGGATAAGGAGCTATCATGATAAATCACGCTATCATGATGGCTCAAGACATCGTAATTAATCACAAGCTATTGTGTGTTGAGAAGAGCCATCATGTTCCAACTAAAGACACAATGCATCAATTAGGGCCATCGAATGTTGACCAAGGTCATCAATTAAAGTTGTTAAAGGTCAAGGCAAACAAATGTTAAGAACAAATAATTATATAATGGTGAAATTCAAGCAATAGCCTATATAAAGAAGTAGTGTATTAATATAAAAAGAATTATGTGTAACAAAGCTCTAAAACATTCTTATACAATCATGACTCTTTTATTGATACCATGGACAAGCTAACGATCCACATGAATTATTATAGTATTGAGATGGTGACAAGTAACACTATCAAGACCATCCATCTTGCCAAGTCACCAATCCACGTCAATTTCGATCAACCAATCCAAGTGAGCTATGCCGCTCACCGACCTCCGCAAATACAGACTCACCCCACCTATAAAGGGGGGCCTCTCTCTTTTCTCTCTTAGCAAAAATCATAGTTTAGGCTTGAGAGCTTGAGATGTCCTTTGATGGCCGACGAACAAGAAGATGAATTGAACTTCTAGACATAAAAACTTTTTGAAATACCAATTTGCAAATCAACTTTATTCATGATCTTTGAATTAGAACAAAACATGATGATTTATATTTCTTGCATATTGACCATCGAATAAAGAAAATTGCATATATTTTTAATTTTACTTTGTTGCATATGAAAGGAGAATAATTTGAACTTTGAATATTCTGTGCATTTTGGATATTTTAATCTATATTATTGTAATTATGTATATATTTTAAATTCTATTTGAATACTATTTATTTCAATATTAAGCTAGAATTTGATTTAACATTTTTTTTTGTGCTTTCATTGAGAGCTGAATTCACGGTCCCTTGAATTTCAAGAAAGCACCCCTAATTTGAAAAAATTCAAAGAATTTTAGTATAATTTAAAAATATGATCCATGTTTTTGTGAACGCATCAATTGAAGAATTTTTTGAATCTAAGTATTATTGGAGAAAATATGAATTTTAAAAGTTTTAAAAATTAAAAATTAACCATCATGTCAAATATTCGCAGCTAAGGAATGTAATTGACTATGATAACTCCAACTCACGTTGACTCTTCCTTTGGGTGAAATTCTTAGTTGAAAATTCAATCTTCATCAATTCGAATGAATTCTTCGAATGATTGAATTCTTCACGAGGACTTCTATCATAATAAACTCAATTCAAAAGGACTTCGACCATATAAACCCAGTTCTTCTCAGCATGAGGGCTTCGATCATGATACACCATGGTGCACCGATGATACACTAATGCCTTAACGACCTTTGATGGTTATTTGAATATATTCGATTATCCACGATCGCCCCAACCTTTGTATACAGTCTGAACACCTTTAACTCTAGCACTTTCGTGCATAATCCAATCGCTTTCGTTTACAGTTTGCATGCATAGCAAACAGACACACAATGATACACTTTGATTCGTTAGCCATCGTGATCAAATTATCCAAGATAGCTTAACAAGCGATGACCGTCTTCATCATGAAAGCTTCATCACGAAAGGTTCTACCATCAACCACTAAAGTGCTATTTGATATCAGAAAAGTCATTAAAAGACCAAGGGGAGCCTAAACGCCATGATCATAATCCATGACGGTGGATTTAACGCAAAAACAAAGCCTCAGGAAAATAAAGAAATAGAAATTCTAAAGTTCGTCCACAACACCAACTTCGGCTGAGGCGATTGCCAACGATTGCATATGATTTTCAGCATAAAAAAATTATCAGAAGGAAGCTTATCTCATTGTGAACTTAAGCCCTAACGTCCACCTCCCCCAAATTGATTGTAGACGCCATGAAATTGGTGATGCAGTAGGGTTTTGGCTGGAAAAATCATAGTTCGTCCACTTCAGAATTTGTTACGGCCACTGCTCGAAAACTTCAGTGGCTACCACCATCTTAGAGCTAAGCCTTCCCTCTCTCCAGCGGCAGTGACGTGGTGACTCAAGTACTGTTGACGACGTTAGAAAAAAAATCAAATGACAAAGTCATTCTTCGTAATTCAAGCCATATTCTAATGAATTGGTGATGAGATATGATAGTCGGCCTCCATGGATTGATTCAATTCATCGAGATGTATTACCCCATATAATTAATTTGACAAATGGGTTAACAGATTGACATTTGCATATCGAAGGCCAAGATTGGCCACGTATATTCACGAAAATCCAAGGAAAAAAAATAAGGATTTCAAGCTATGAGATTCTAGATTATTTGTCAAAAATGGAAAATGAGGATTGGAATGGCACCTTCTAAATTATTGAGTTAATGATGCTAGAGAATCTCTATCTATTGTTTTTGAGCATGGATTCAAATTTCTTATCATGCAACGGTGGATTTCTTCGATTAGTGGTTTCTTAATATTCTTTTCCATTATCCAACAAACACTTGTCCCTCGATGAAATTTTATTGGAGCATGATAGGAAAAGGACGTATAATATTCGAGGCGATGAGCCTTATTGTCTGCAGAAATTTAGGTCTGTATAACATTTGAACTTTTGTCTAATAGAAGTTTGTGTTCAAATTCTCTTCTACATAACAATAGAATTCTTTACGGACTTCTGGATTTCTTATTATTATCATTTGGATGGCTGAGATTTCTTTCCTAAAGAATTTATTTCTTATTTCTGGTCGAAGAGATTCTCGAGATAAGATATTATTATGATTTTCAACATCAGACGAATTCCCATAGAACCTGAACTTGAATTCTTTTCTATATCATAGTCGATTTCCTTATTACATGGACTTTTAGTTTTCTTATTGTTATTATTGGGAAATGAAACTTCGATTGTTGAAAAATGATGCCTCTTTAACATGATCATGGGATTTCCAAGATTGGAATTATTAGAATCTCCTATTTTAGATGAATCCTATAAAAGGTCGGTATTCAAACTCTAATGTATGTTTCTCGACTCTATATAAAGATAAATCCTTAGTAAAAACCATTTCTTGTTTGCAAAAGATATTAGTACATGAATCATGACTTTTCAGGCTCACAAACAAGAAACATCTTTTCATTAAGAAAAATCTAGAATGCTACCATACTTAGGTTATACAAACTTGGTAAATTAGAAATAATATTTCGAAAAAGAAGATAGAATTTTTAAATTTTTGGGAATAAGGAATATATACTAATTTCATTATAAAAAAGTGTTAATATCTAAAAATATTGATCAAGGATGATTTTGAAAAGGTTTTTTGAAATTTAAAGGACTTATTACCAAACCTCTTACACACCAAAAGAAGCAAAAGTGCATTTATTTTAGAAATGGTTTATGAAATCCTCGAAGTTATAATTTCATTTGAAAAACTTTAACTCCAAATGTATTTTGATAAACCATACTTGAAATTTGTTGAAATTTTTGCCAAGTATTTGCGATTCATCAAAAGGAGGTATATTTCAATTTCGAAGAAAATTGCAAATTTTAAG
This sequence comes from Allium cepa, assembly GCA_030765085.1. Classification (NCBI taxonomy): domain Eukaryota; kingdom Viridiplantae; phylum Streptophyta; class Magnoliopsida; order Asparagales; family Amaryllidaceae; genus Allium; species Allium cepa. The sequence goes on from CM060931.1 coordinate 574,724,849, forward strand.
CTATATTCTTTACGGAAACTCTAAATAGAAAGGTCTAATCCCAATTGAAAAGCTCTTGGTTCATGAATCATGACCAAGAAGCATTTCATTTATCATGAGATTTCTCAAACACCTTTCTTAGCAGCAAGGCTAAGAAAGTTCTTTTACAAAAAATTCAAATTTCCAAAAAACCTTTCTGGTTTATTGGCTCAAAACCAAACCAAAATTTTATTTATGAAAGGAAAATTATTTATTGGAAAACTCTTCTTGGTTTAATAAAGACAATGTCAAGAAGAAATTTTTATTTACTTAAAGAAGTTCCTCGGTTTATGAAGGATTACATATCACCAAGAGCTATATACCTTGCTATCAAATAGTGAATCTGAAAAGTTCTAAATTATTCCATCAAGCGCCAATCATTGTTTGGTAATAGAGCTCCAACTATCATCTTCTTAGCTGTCAAGTCAAATAAAGTCTCGATTTATGATTGTAGAACAAAGGCTTAAGTTCTCAGTTAAGTAGTGACAAATCTATTTATCAAATGGGTTTCTAAAGATTATTTTTATAACTTAGGATGACAAAAATCCTACTATCGAAATACATGGGAACAAAGGTCTAGACCACCAGAATTTATAGTGTATCAGCATGACCTTTTGTTTCAGGAAAACCCCTATCTAAACTTACAAACCCAACGTTCGAATACGAGTACCCATTTCATATAAATGAGTGTTAGAGATCTTCGGGCCGAGCAAGTACTATTGGAATAATCCATAAGGATCAAATACTTCATTAAGAAGGATTCTAAATTCTTGGACACTTTTATTGGAAATAAATATTATTCACCAATGAAAATTCAAAGCATAGTTCCTTCAAAGTATGATGGTACATGTCAATAGAGAAATAACCCATATCTATATTATCAACATGATAGTAAGGCTTTCCTACCAAGAATACCTCCTTGTCTAGTAAAGTACAGAAGTATCATCTTTCGGTTTATTCTGCTGATCATAGATTTTCGAATAGAAAACATATTTAACTAAAGTATATTACCCCCAGCCTAATGATCAATAAGGTTTTTTAGGAAGGATATTGGTTTAGTTCTCTTCTACGGACAAGCTTCTAAGTAAATAAAGATCATTTGATTTTCGATCCCCTTAAATTTCATCAATTAAAGGCATGAGTTTATAGGAATATGGATTTCATTAACAAATGTGGATCTTTTCCTAGTAATAAAGTCCCAAACTCCAATCTCAAAACATGGATTACTAGTCTTATTTGTGGTAAACTTCTATCGCCAACTCAAGTATGAAGATGAGAAAGAATTCCGATCCTCTAGTTCACATGCACCTTCAGAAATCAATGGCTACTAATATTGGCATATGATTAATTGAATAAGTATTAATAAAGGAAATGTTGTTACAAGGTAGGACTAAACCAAAGGAGTCAAAGATGTTATGCCTATCTACACTACAATCGACAAAGCATCATGAGAAGGAATTAGCGTTTTCAACTTCAACTTGTATATCAGCCTCACAAATGGAAACAAGTTGACTATTTTATCAAATAGGAGAGGTCGAAACATTATCTACCAAAAAGTCTAAACAATAAAAGCCATGAATAAAACGATCAAGGATACCCCAAAAAGAACACTTCGGTCGTAAATTCAAGTAATATAACTATTCCTGACTTGTGACCATTGTTGGTGAGATTTTCATCCGATAACACCTCGATTGATTAAATAAGTAACTATAAACGTTTATTTGCAAATTTGAGTCAACAAACTTAACTTGTATTAAGCTTGCCATTGGGTAGTAATTATGTTGCTAGATGCTTACATAATATCTAGTTACACTCCAACTGTTTATTAGAATGTCAAATTGGATTCATAATTTTACAGTTGACTATAATCCATCATAAACATAAACAAATAATGATGCATGAAAGTAAAAGAAGACGCGGAGATTTTTTTACATGGTCTGGATTCTTTTCAATCCTATATCCACGGGTCAAATTCCTTTATATTTCCTCTGCATATATATGTATTTTTCTCAAAAAAATAAGAGGAAACAATTTCTTATCTTCAAAAAAAGGGAAAAAGGTCCCTCAAATACACCCAACCATCTCATATTTAACATGTGAGGGTGGATGCAAATTATCATCGCTCTTCCTTTGCCATCATGCTTCCACCTTTGGATCATGTCACGTGTTCCTCATCCGCATCGCTGGTTAGATGTATTTGGATTGCTGACATGTCTTTTGGCAGAAAGCCCTAATTTAGGCAGTTGTATTCTGATCTTTGGTGGGAAGTTCAAAATGGAGGCGGGAACTCAAAAAATTAAAGTAGGAATTTTTTAAATTAGAGCCGAAGACCTCAGTGGGTCTCACCTTTCTAATCTCATGTGGTGAAGAATTTACATGTAGGTTTTCGTAGTTTCACTGAGATACTTGAAGTGAGGCTGCACTAATCGATGTGAAACATTTGTGTAATGATGCGATGCTTACCTGATTCTGAGGTGCTACCGTCCTCGGCTGCTTTGGGCTTCAGGGTTCATGGTTGGCTTAGCTTGGAAGTTAATTTAATAAACGCATGAATATGATCTGAATTGACTATAATTTGAGTTGCCCTTATTGCATGAGATAGGAATAGGGGCGGTTTATCTCTTTGATGTCTACCTATAAACATGGATCTACGTTGGAGCATTGTTTAGAGGCTCTATGTGCAATACTTTAGGATTCTTCTAACCGTACACAGTACTACCTAGGTGGCCCTCGGTATGTGCAGTGTAGATATGCTCTTAAAGGTGTTAACAAAGTGTATGTTATTGAGGTGCTTGATCGTGTAGTTCAACCACTCATTTATTATGGCAAGTGAATGCATTATTTCATTGTTTATTTCCCATGGCTATGCCTGTTTTAGCATCTTTATGTAATATTGAAACTAAAGGATGGGCGCATATTGGATGTCATTGTGGCCCTCCTTACAAGTGCGGTAGTTTATTTCGCCATAGCTTCTATGGTTACCCTTTTTTGTGCAATATCATTCACACTGCTTCAACTCCTTTTATTTTGGTCTTTTAATTAGGAAGCAGATCTCCTAGACTCATACATTTCTTCACCTAATTTAAACATAGCTTGACAAATACTGATGTAACACTTTCCCTCCAAGTCTGTAATGATCGTGAACTAGTGTAGACTTGTCTGCAGTACACCCCAGATCTTCTTATCTACAGAGTTGTTTCCTATGTTTTATCTTTTGCATGAGCTTTTTACTTATGGAATAGCATATGGTCCTTTATGCTTGTTTAAGTGGACTTTCTGGCTCTCCTAGTCTTCACATCAGCTTATATATATATAGCATCACCATTCTCATTCCTGAGATTGTCTTACCATTCACGCGTTGTGTGTTGTCAATATAGCTATCGAACAACCACGGTAAGCTATGAAAAGTTGCTTGTTCATGAGCTTGGCATGGTCTTCCCTGCTGTTTAGGGAGGACCAAAGTTGAATTTAGCATCACCGTTCTCATTTTAGAGATTGATGTTTGCCTTTTATATACTACATTGTCAGCGCAGTTATTGAACGATGACGATAAGCTGCAAAAAACATTTTTTGATGTAGGCTTGTTAATACTCATTTTTTTTGTTTCTTGTCGTCCGTAGAAGAAGTCTTATCGGTTACTTTTTCATTTAATGCTCTTTACCGCCTATCATGTCCCCATTGGATCGTGTTCTGAACTGTTACTAAATCAAACCTTTCATTTTTTCATTTACACCTGTATCAATCTTTGTACTTATTATTTTGGCAACTTAATTAATTGACTTCTTGCTGATTCTTTCATCATTTCGATCGTGTGACCATTATTCAAATTAAGGTGTGTATATTTTCTTTTGTCTCCCTGTTGTTTTTTTTTTACATTTTTTGTCCAAGAAAGGAAATAGGAGGAAAGGAAATTTTGAAATCAATTCCATCTCCGCATCTGGATTTTATTTTTGCTTGAAGTAAGAACTTGTTTTTTTATTTCTGTTAGCATCTTTTCTTTTGGTTAATACTGGGATCCTAACATGGCTTCCTCTTCATCTTCCCCTTTATTTTTCCTTCTCAAATTACTTGGCTGGAGGATGTCAGTAGTATTTTAACTCAATTTGGGTTTGGGTTATGATGCTAGGGTTCCTGATCCCTATGAGCATTTCAATACTCCTCCAGCTGGGTTCATTCCCATTACTCCCGAACATATATATTATGGACTTTATCTTACTCCGCATCCAATCCTTCGGGAATGGCTCGATTACATTGACCTTGTGCCTTCTCAACTTGCCCCTCTTTCTTACACTCTTGTAATAGCCACTTTCGCCCTTTATGCAAAAAATGATCATACACTTTGTTGCGAGGAGCTTCAGTTTCTTTTTAACGTTAAGTAAAGTCCCATGAAGGGAAATGCCATTTTTTTTCTATGCCTAAGCTAAAACATTGGTTCTTCCGGATGCTCCTTGGAAGACCTAGCCATGGGCCGATTTGTACTTCTTTGTTTCAAATTTATATAATTTTCCTTCTTCTTTTCTTTACCATCCTACCCACATCATTTTTCTGAGGAGAATATCAAATCATACGAGTTGCATAGGACTCGTATTCTAGGGTTAGATGTAATGGAGAGGGAATCAAATAAGTTTTTTAACAATGAAAAGTTGAAGCAATATATGCACCCACACCATGTATCCTCTCGCAACATTTTTAATCCTTCACCAACTTCTGCCAATCTTGGGGGTATAATCTACGCACTGATAGTTTTTGGAATTTTTAATCTTATGATTTTGTTCTTCATGTTGAAACTTCTTTTGATCCAAATGTTTCCTTCCTAGTAGGATATAACGGATGCCGCTCTTGTTAATTCAGCTTGCAAGTTGAGAAAGCTACCGCAAAAAGCCAACTGAAAACGAATACGTGATGTGACCCTCGGTTCCGACCAAGACCCTAAAAAGATGGGTCCTTCTCTTTCTCATCCTCTTCTAGATGTTCCTTCTACCAATAATTTAACGGCAGTAGATGTTCCTCCATTACAGGGTAGTCCTGCCCCCAGTATTCGTTACTTTCTTTTGCTTGAGGAGGCTATATTTGACCTAGTGGAAGAGTGGGGAAGACGGCGATGCATACGTTATCTCATATTGCATCAACCTTTTCATCCTTTCCTCTCCTCTTCCTAATCCCAAGCCCTTTTTTTCTAAAGTAATGGACGAACGTGAAAAGTCCTGGTTTTATGTAAGCGACACTCTCTTTGTTTTATTTTATGTTAGATAAATTTATTTTCTTTATTACGTATGTGTATCGCTTTATTTTATTCTAACATGTTGTCTTAATGATAGAAGCATGAGATCATGAAAGCGACCTGGCTGATATTCTTACTCGAGTAGCCAAACTTGAAGCCGGCTTTACTTCATCTATAGCTGAGAAAGCTGTACTTGTTTCCACTAAGGCTGGGGTTGAGAAGAAGGCCACAGTTGCGGTATAGCCTTGTCCTTAAAAACATGAATTATAAGAGAATGGGGAGAAGCTATCCAAGGTGGGACAAGAGCTGGTTGATTCAAAGGAAAAATTTAGGATGGACATTTCCAACATGATTTTCGATCTATATGTTTCAGCTAGACTTCGGTTCAGGAAAGAGATCGATCTTAGCTTTTTGGTGGTCACTTTTTGGCTGACAGGTGTATAATATTTTCAGGATAAGTGGAACAAAAAGTATGTTGAGCAAGGTGCTTCTCTTGAACAATCACCACACACAGTTGGGGATGAGAAGGATAAAAGATGCCTACCACCTAATGGGGCTGAGGGAAAAATTGAGAAGAAGGTTACCTTAAATCCTCATGTAGATATTTAAATTTTCTGTATTAACATTTAGACATGTGACCGCATGGGACTATGCTATTGCTTAACCATGATTGGGTCATTTTTTATTTGTTTTAATCTTATGAATAAGCTTTGTTCACTAAGCTTTTAAAGGAAGCAAGGAGAGGCTCAAAAGCCAAACTTTAGATCGTCTTGGTCTTAATGTTATAGCCATCAATAAGCGTGGGAGAGAATTAGAAGAGTCGTATACCACTCTTAAGAATGAAATCCAAGGATTCTTTCAAGGATTGATCAAGTAGTTAAAGAAAAAGAGGCTTTTAGTGACTTTGTATTACGCCTATTGCAATATACCTAGAAAATCATTCCATTACGCCCGATAACCCCCACTTGGAATGGTTTAAGCTTAAGTTTAGGAATTTGCATGAGGGTTAAAATCTGTTTTACTTTTGCGACTTTTCTGTATATGGCTTTATCAAATTAATTTAGTTAATAAAAGCAATTTATATTAGACCTTTGTTTGTTGTCTTTTGATTGTCTTTGAGGTTATATATTCCTCTTTTGTTACTAATTAGGTCGGGTCCCATGAAACTATGCCTAAACCCCATGAAGTCCCTATACATAACCCATTTTCAGCGCTCATTGTCCCTGAGTAGGATGAGACATACATATTTTGATTTGGGGTTGAGTTGAATGATCCTTTTACCAGCATCGAGTCAAATGTTAGCTAACTCCAACCTAAGAACGATGGGATTGAAAAGGAACTTGGGTGTGTCCATAAAGAGCTTAAAGAAGCCAGAGATGTGCTTTCCCACCAATATGAATAGAACATTAGGTTGTGTACTAAGCTTAATGTTGTTGAATCAAAGTTAAGTGAGATGTAGTAGACAATGAAGAATGGGGAGAGCCTTTATAGGATTGTTCTTCAGAAGGAAATTGAGCAGCAAAAGAAAACTATTATGGATATGTCTGCAGAGATTGTTCACTTAATTGGAGAGAAAGCGGCTACCGAAAGCGAGAAAGTGTTTACGATACCCCACCTTAATGTGGCTCCTCCTCTTCCTACATGCTCTAGGTTACCTCTGGCGGTTGGTGGGATAAGGGTAGCTATGTCAGGGGGCTTTTCCATTCACAGACCGAAGGGTGGAGAGCCAATGCCCGTAGGTTTTTTGGGGCTTTCTCGAGGCATACCAAGAAAACTAATTATGAGCTAATCGATTCCTTGGAGAAAACAAGGAAGGAGGCTGCATTGAGGATTCATGCTCTTGAAAATTCCCTACATGATGCTCAATGATGGATTTCTCCCTACTTGGAGAAACTTAAGCTGGGAAAATTAAAATTATGATTGAGTAGATTCTTCTACAGTGCGCAAGGGATGTTCTCGAATTTTTCTATCCTTCTCTTGATCAGAACTTCTTATGTAATGTTGCGAGGCTCAAAGTAACCGCATAGGGACCAACTGACCATTGGGTTAGGGCTTATTATGACCCTTAAAGGGGTTTCTCCACTAATTTTGTCCCACCTTTGGCTTCCATGTCTTATGTGTTTTAAGATGATATTGTTTAGAGAGTGACTTTGCAACTTATATTATAGCTATATATACGTGTTATGTGAATTGATATTCCTTTGTGAAGTTTGCTGATTTTTTATTGAACTTATCTCATTTATTTACGCTCTCCTTTGATTTCGTTTCATATGGGCTTATTTGATTTTCAACCCACTTCTCAAAATTCGGAGGTTACTGTTCTTACAAGGAAGTTGGATTCTACCCTAGCTAGAGTAACGGAATAGGAAAGTTTACTGAAGGATGCCGAAAGGATATACGAAGCTGTATATATGAATGAAATCAAAGCTTTTAAACATAAGGTTAAAGAGTTAGATAGGAAGATTGCAAGGCAAATTAGCGCAAAATACACTCCTACCGCCTTGGCTAGTGGTTCATCTTTTAGACTGGGTGTTACCCCCCACGCCTCCTCTGGAGCCGATCTAGATGAAGTTTTCAAGTGGAAGAGTGACTTGAAAAATTATTATGAAGCCAAGTTTAACAAGTTAGAGGATCATTATAGGAAAGAATTGGGTACACCGAACACTTGTGTTTCGCCCTTCACTTCTATTGTAGAAGAGCTTTTTGCTCCTTCTCTCAAGATAACGAGAAGATGGTGGAGCAACTTTTAGGCGAGATTGAAAGAATTATAGGGGTGTCTATGAGGCGTGTGAATGCCTTTAAGAGATTTTAAACTTAGAATGTGAAGCTCGTCTAGACTCCATTGCTGTTTTCCAAGGTGGGATGGATAAGGCTTCCTTAGTAGAGCAGCTTCATGATGAAATGGACTCAACCTGACTTTCTTATACAACCGCACGGATTATGAATTTGATCCGTAGGATTACGATGACCATTGGGCAAGTGGTAATTATGACCCACATATGGCTTACTGTAGTACCGCTCACGATTGTACTACTCTTGTTCGCTCATCGGTTCTTACTGAATTGGATGATTCGCCATCCATTCTTCCCTGATGAGCCGTTCTTCTTTACTTTCGGGTCGCACCATTACAGATCTTCCCGGTGTATAACGATCGTATCTAGCCCTTCTTCTAAATCTGAATCAGGTTCCTAGCCTAGATTTTCGTTTTGCTATGAAGTATAATTATATGAATTTAGTATAATTCATGTTGTGTTTGTTTTTATCCATTTTCACTTGTGGAGTTAGCAAGGACGTGTTGAATTATACACAAATCTTTGGCTAGTAGAAATAAAACTTGAGTAAGTTTTTAGTTTCTGAAGTTTACTTTGCAAGTTTTAATTTCTGAATTGCACCTGATTTGTGAGCCGTGGTATACTCCATGCATCATTTTTTCTTGCCATTTCTAACTTGATTTCTTGTGCAGTTCATTAATACTAAACTGGGATTATAACATGCGTTTTCCATTGCATATAGGGTATGATCTGCCCCCCTTTCAGAGGTAGGGTCATGTTCATGTGCTTAGCATAGTCTGCCCCACTAGTTAGAGAAAGATGGATATTTGAATGTAAAATCAGGACATGTGTTTACAACCTTCACATGTGCATGATTTTTTGTACTGGTTTTGGCTGTCTAGTATCGGTATGTCTAATGTGCTATGTTAGTAGTAATACTTAATGGGGTTTTTATTTTAATTTGAGCCGTCCAACATCCCTGCGACCAGTTCTGTTGAGAAATCGAGCTGCGCTATATGCAACTCCATTGTGATAACCGATTCTAGCAGTATAATATCCCTACATCCAATTCGGCTGAAAAGCTGATCTGCGTTGAACAGTGTTTTTGATGGTTGGTTCGGGCAGACTGGTATCCCTATGTCAAGCATAATTTTTAATTATGTCAAAATAATTAATTCAAAGAGTATACTTGTAACAACCAGGTATTTTCAACCATCCGCATCCGCACATGCCGGACTTGAATTGCTCAAAATACCGCGTTGTAAATAAATTTGGCAAATCTCAGGACATACAGTAAATAAAAATCACAGAACACAGAGACAGAGTAAGAAATGCAGCGGAAGTAAAAGAGATAGTAGTTCATGAAGCTACTATGAAAATATATCAGAGTTAAATAAAATACAACAGAATAAATAAAGTACAACAGAAGTCTCAAGATGATAACCAAGTACAAGCAGAATAGAACAACAGAACTGGAATAGATAAAACTAGATAAGCAGACGATCTCCAGCGATTCCAATCTCCAGAAAGTGGAATCCAAATCTGTGAATAACTCAGGCTGACCCGAGCATAAATAAAAATACAAACACTCGAGTCAGGACAATATATACTTATATAATGTAAACCAACTCAAGTGAACTGTAATAAAGTACAAGTAACTTAAAGGATGTCTGGGACCGCCCATCCTTTAAGGATCTGTTAAACTATTTACTATGTAGTAATATTGCGTTATTATAATAATGTCTACAGTAAAATAAACTTACTTTTAAATAGCGTTCCAGGCTACCCATATCACCCTTCACACATAATAGTCTCAGCAGTCCATCCAATATCATGACATCTCCACACCGGGTGACTGTCAGAGGATACCACACGGGCTACTGAAGAAAAACAAACTCGTAGTAAAGGCTCGGTATGGTAGGTGACACGGCACACAAGGCAATGCCAGGGTAGATATACCAGTTACGCACACGGGCTGGTGGTAACGCAGCAGCCACATACGCCCACCTCGGAACACACTCCAAACCAAAATCGAAGGATGGCCATCTAATCAATCACAAGTAAGAGTATAGTATCGAAGGAATGTGTCCGATCGGAGGAATGACCTCACTTGGCACGAGATCGCTCCTGTTTTAGCCACCTTATGCCAACTCACGGGAGTTGGGTTCACGTAACAAACCTCAAGAACGTCGCCACCATCCTACTTCATTCTGGAATCTCCACCGCGTACACGGTTGTCAAAGTGGTTTTCGGTATCGACAGAGAGTATGCCAGATATCCGATCCCGGTCTCTTTACCAACCAATCGTTATTATAACCCGTTGTTATAATTTAAAATGGTATTTATACTTCAAAACAGAATATCATTTCAAATCCAAATCTTTATCAAAATAAAGATTAAATTAATTCCAAACCATTTTAAAAACATCATATCTTTCCAAAACTTCATGTCAAATCATTTCAATATATTAAAACATGATATCTTTACAAAACTTCATTTCCAATCATTTTAATATATCAAAATATCATATCTTTACAAAACTTCATTTCAAATCATTTCAATATATTAAAATATCATATCTTTACAAAACTACATTTCCAATCATTTTAATATATCAAAATATCATATCTTTACAAAACTTCATTTCAAATCATTATTCATTTCATTCAATTTAAAATACCATTTCAGTTCACATTTCAAAACAGTTTATATTTCAAAAATCATTTTTAATCATTAAAATGAAGTTATTATATTTAATTATTAGATTATTAAATTTTCAAAATTTTCAAATTTCAAAGTTCATTTATTCACTTAAGTTTATCAAAACAGTGAAAATTCACTTTTCACGGCATTTAGAAAATGCTACGGAAAGGTACATTCAAAACAGTTCAATTTAACTAAAGACAACATTTTAAAAATGCTGTAATAGGGTTTACTTAAATTTCAAATAAACTTAGTTAAATTCAACAGTTATAGCACTTACAAAAATTTCTATAATAGCCTTTAATTCAATTTAGCTTTTTAGTTCATTATCATCAACTACAGCATTTACAAATGCTGCAATATCATTTACATTGCAATTAATAACATTTCAAAAATGCAGTTAATTAACTTCAAATATTCAATATAATTTCACAACCAATTATAATTTTATTTAAAACATTTTTTTTAACTTATAAAATCATACATTTTCACATTTATAAACAACATTTAATTTTCCTTAAGTTCATGATTTTATAAAGTTAAATTTTCCATTCAAAAATCAAGATTTAATAATAATTCACTTATTAAATTTCAAAATTCAATTTTAAATTCATTGAATTGAATTTCAACTTAACACCTAAGTTTAAATTTCAAAATATAACTTAATTTCAATTTTTGTTATTTAACTTAAAAATTAACTTTTAAGCCAAATTCACAAATTCCCATTTGCTTATATTTCAAAAATTCAACTTAAATAATCATTCCTTTCACTTTTTAACTTTACTCAAAAATAATTAATATATTATAAAATCATTTTAAATTCATTTTAAATTCATTTTAAATTCAAATTATCATAAATTTATCATAATTTCATATTGAATTTAATTTCCAACTATAATTAAATCAAAATATCTAAAATAACTTACATTCAGATTTTCTAACTTTTCCATAATTTATTTAACTTATAAATTCCTAGAAAATCAATAATACTTTACAAAATATATTTTTTATTAAGTTTAAATCAAAATATATTAATATTCACATTTCTAAAACATTTTAAATTTTTTAGAAAAAACATATTTTAACAACGGTTCTGTATATAATTTTCTACGCTAGGTCAAGTGATACGGGTAATATGTCGTTTTAACCCGTAATTTACAAAGAAAATCCGGGTTTTATCATTTCAAACCCGCAGTCCCAAGTAAATGAAATAAATTGAAAATCGCTCAGGCCTATCATTTCAGCCCGTAATGATTTTCCCTTATTCTAAAGTCCGTTCGGGTATGTATCATTTCAACCCATAGTGATTCTAATCTAAAGGGAACTTGCAGTGTGATAAACTGATAAAAATAACAGAACAGCATAATATAACAGTAACATATGATATAACAGGTGTTTAAGCATGGGTGAACATCATATAATCATAACATAGCAGATGTGATATGGTTATGCATTTTTACAGATTCAAAAGGGGTCAATTTACTAGTTATATATGTACATATTGTCAGGTGAGAATAACTCACAGGTTTGAGCTGGAGACACAGCGATGAATTCACGAAAGGGAACCACACAAGTACGATAACACGACACAGAGATGAGTGGAAGAGCCAAAGTATCAAATCCCTTGAATACAAGTCACACAAAACAATAATAATAACATAAGTTTTCTAATGAAAATACGATAGAATAAGATAGAATCAACTGCACGAATCAAAGCAGAATTGCTTTGCACTTGCTTCCAACAACCTTCAGGTTCATCCATAAGGTGTACTACAGGTCTAAGGCAAGATTTGGATCATATTTTGGTTGGGTATGGTCGGCCTACACTTGGTTGTTGATGGTGCAAAGGTGGGTAGTGGTGAAAACAACACAAATATACATAAACAATGCTAGGAATGAATGCATAAATCATCTCCAAAGACCTTGCACTTGCTTTCAACATCATATGCTTCAGTTATGGATCAGGTTTGCACGGCCAAAGCATGTTTTTGGACCAGGTTATGGATTGAAATGGGTCGGCCTAGCCTAGAGAAAGTGGTGCACAAGTTTGTGAGGCAAGAGGCTAATGTTACAAGGCAAAAGCAAGGGTTTCAAGGCATCTTATGGCTCGGCCAAGTCATGGAGGGCATGGCCGGTTCAGGTATGGTCATGTGAGGGTATGCAGAGGTGTTTTAGGTCGAGATCAGGCCGGTGGTGGTGGTGGTTGGTCGGCCTAGATGGTTGAAAGAGGTGGTGCTAGGCCTAGGTGTGCTCTGCTTGCATATATATGAGATGTTGCTCAAAACTATGGTGGTTCTTCATCACAAAGGGCTCAGCTATGTCATGGGAAAGGGATGGAGGAGGTGTTGGTCAGAGAGGATGGTGGTGGAGGCGGCCATGGTGGCTGGAGTGGTGGGGCCAAACCTGAAGTAGAAGAGAATGCAAGTACAATCAACATAAACAAGTAGAAAAACAATGGAAAAAGGAAAAAAAAAATTACCAAACACATGTAGATGATGGAGGCCGAAATTTTTTTCAGATGGAAAGAGAAATGTTTTACGTGAATGAGAAATAAAAAAGGCGGCTGAAGAAATGAGGAGATGTGGCCAATTGAATGAAAAGTAAGGTTGAAATGTGAAAAAGTGGGAGATAAAGAGCCATTGGAAACCAAAAGTCAAAACCTTTTCACATTACCTTTATTTATTTATATAAGTTTAAATTACTGAGAAAAAATCATGATTTCATTAAAGATTTCGAAAATGCAACAAAATATAAAATATAAATAAATAATTATTAATTATATAAGGTAAAAATAAGAAAATAGCACAAAATTGCAAACTAGTCTAGAAAAATGGAAAATAAACAGAATGAACTTTGAAAAATTTGTATAGACTTGTAAAAATATTTATAACAAAGATAATAACATAAAAATAAAATGCATTCACAAATAAACATATAAATTTTAATTTAAATATAATTTAAATGAAGAAAATAGCAAAGAAAATATAAACTAGGCTTTAAAAATAGAAACTAAATTCAATAAGCTTTGGAAAAATTCAAACATCACTTTAAAAATATTTAAAAGTCAAAATATACATAATATAACATAAATATACAAATTAGAATAAGATTTATCAATTAAAAATATCATTTATATAAATTAAAACAAAGATTATTGTTAAATAACCGTGTATATACACAATATTGTAAAGGGTACAACTTTCACAATTTAAATCCAATTTCGACGAAACGAAAAGCAATATTCATGATACTAAATCTATTTTCATAACAAAAGAAAAAAAAATTAAAGAATTCAAATATTTGAATTTAAAAGTCAAAGTTTGACCAGTTTTGACCACAATTCCAATTTTTCAGCAAAATATTCAATTTATACCAGTTTGAAATTGAAATTCATATAATAATCAAAATTTATATGTAAAAATGAAATGATTGAAATAAAACAAGTTTAAAATAATTTCAAAATAAAAATAAAGTCAAATTTAAATTATATGCAAAAAATCTAGGGTTGTTACACTATCGATGCGGATGGTTGAAAATACTTGGTTGTTACAGTTGGTATCAGAGCTTTGGCTTTGAGGCAAAACTTAAAATGTACGGTAAATTTAGTTACAGAATCACTTTCATCCAAACTTGAATCTCTTCCTCTTTGGTTCAAATTTTATTTGAATTTTGGAACGTTCCCTGCGGTTTCAAAATTCATTCGTTTCCCTCACTATTCATCTCCTTTTGATTCTGGAGTATCCCATAACTCCACTTCGAATGAGCTTTATAGTGAATTGGCGGTCCCGCCAATCTTAAGAATTCATTTGTAAAGGGGGAAACTCCTTTACAACTAGCATCGATTCGCCAGAGATTTATATCCATCCTTGGTTTAGATGCTAATATCTTTTGTTATTTCAAACTCTATCTATTGAGATCGAATGTAGATTTACCCCAGAAATCCACATCGATCTTATTCTTTAAGTCACGGTTGACCAGTTAAAGTTGCCCGTGATTTATATAAGCTTATCCATCTTCCTATTCTGTTATTTAAGCATCTCATCCTTGTTTCCAACTTATTTTCAAATCAGAATTTCCTTTGATTTGAGTTAATCATATTTAAATCTTTATCCTTCTTTGAAAATCTATTCATGTATAGTGTATTTGTAAACTAATATTTAAAATTTAAATGTTTTATATATCGTGTTGTTTGAGTTGTTGATGTTGAATTGGGTTTCTGATCGATTCGTCTGATCAATGTTATCGATGAGATTTCTAAAACACTTTGACAGAACAAACTAACACAATATTATTTTAAAATAATATTTGGTTAATGAAATAAATTTTGATATAAGTAAATTTATGGAACTCGATAAATTGATTTAAATTGATCATTTGAAATGATAATACTTGATTTATCATTTATTGTTCTATAAATGAATTTATAAATAGCTATTTATAAATTCATTTGGGAACGGAAATGAGTTAAAAAAGAAATTTGAGAATTTAATTTCCGATGGTTTCAAACCTTATGCTTAAAGTTTTAAAAGGGGTATATTATTTAAAGTATTTTCTAATAGAAATTTGTTCCAAAAAAAATTAAAGTTTAAAATTAGTACTCTTCTCTTTGTCGCTGGAAAATAACTTCGGTGATGACCGCAGCATCATCGACATTCATTTTCGAGTTTCGAAGTGAAGAGACCGTTCTGTAGTCTTGTTACAGTTTTGTTTTGGGAAATTTAATTGATTTGAATTTCTGAAAAATTAAGAACAGATTTATATATATATATAGATATATGATTTAAATTTGATTTAACATATTTATGTATATATATTTATTTATCTCTAAATGATTTGAAGGAATCGAAAATTTTATTCTAAAATTTATCTTAAAAGAATCGTTTCAATTATAAAAAAAAAAGTCAAAATTTTATATAAATGATTCAAACTTGAGATGAGGGAATTAGAAAGTTTTATTTGTATAATACTCAATTGCATTTAAATATAACTTACCCAAATTATATAGAAGTTAACAATGTAATTGGATAATGTACCATATAAAAAGATTTTACAAATAAAATTTGAATGGTTAAAATAAATGTTATACACTTAAATTTTAGTTATAAAAGATTAACAGAGGTAAATAGAGAAAAAGAAAATTTAGAGAATTTTATTTAAATAACTTAATAATCAAATTTGATTTAATATGGAACCTTAAGTCTAACCTAGGAATTTTAATAAAGGTTATTTCCTGAAATGAATATGTTTGTATAATAAACAATGTAACTTTGAATAGATAAATAAAATATATTTGAATGGGACATTTTGTAATAAAGTATATTTAATCTGGAATCATGGTTTAATTGATGTCTAAATGAATAAATGTGTAAAGTAATTTGATTGTTATATTTGCTATGATAAATATTTTATTTATGAAATAGATATGTCTTGTAAAACGAATAATTATGATTTAAATAGTTAAGATCTATTTTTAATATCACTAAAATTTGATAATTAAATATTTGGTTTTCACATGGAAATTTCAAGTGTAACTTATTGAAGGAATATCTATTTATGAAATGGGTATTTTAAATAAAGTGTTAGGTTATTTGTTAAATTAAGAGTCAAGTAAAATAGTGAACTTTTGACTTAATAAATGAAGTATAGTTTAATTTGGATATTCCATTCATAAAAGTTTGTTTTAAATAAATCATAAGTTAAATGATATCCAAATGAATATTTTAGAAATTGAACTGATTGAAATACTAATATATCTACTGTAGCACTTTAAAAGTACTGCTGTTTTTGAAAATACAATGTTTTGGAAATTTTATAATTGAATGAATGAACTTAGAAATGTTACAATTTTGAAATGAATATTATTTGACATTGAATTTAAATGGTTTAAATGAAGATTATTTTAAAAGTGTTATGATTTTAGTTGTATGATTTCCAAATAATAACATCTTTGAAGTATTATGATTTCAAAGCATCGTGGTTTCAAATTTATTATCTTATTTTGTTTTTCAAATTGTCTTTAGTTGTCCTTATTTTTCCTCATCTTGCTATAGAATGGTATAGGCATCTATTTATAATCTTTCTGTTTAGAAATCTTTCTATAATCATTGATATTCTTTTAATATGGGAACTGCTTTCCATCCACGGACCGTCGGTCAAGCGGAAAGAGTAAATCAGATTCTAGAGGATCTTTTCATGCTTGTGTTCCTCCATCTAGAGAATCTTGGTAAGATCATCTCCACCTTGTTAAACTTACCTATAACAACAATCATGGATAATTCCAATCTTCTTGTCATCTTGTCTTAATCTTATTTCACTCTATCTTTTTCTGTGCTTTCCCGTACCTCATTTCTTTTCGGGGACGAAAAGTTTTGAGTGGGGGAGAGTGTAACAACCCTAGATTTTTTGCATATAATTTAAATTTGACTTTATTTTTATTTTGAAATTATTTTAAACTTGTTTTATTTCAAACATTTCATTTTTAAATATAAATTTTGATTATTATATGAATTTTAATTTCAAACTGGTATAAATAATATTTTGTTGAAAAATTGGAATTGTGGTCAAAACTGGTCAAACTTTGACTTTTAAATTTAAATATTTGAATTCTTTAATTTTGTCTTTTATTATGAAAGTAGATTTAATATCATGAATATTGCTTTTCTTTTCGTCCAAATTGGATTTAAATTGTGAAAGTTATACCCTTTACAACATTGTGTGTATATAGGGTTATTTAACAATATTCTTTGTTTTCATTTATATAAATGATATTTTTACTCGATAAATTTTATTCTAATTTGTACATTTATGTTATATTCTGTATATTCTGACTTTTAAATATTTTTAAAGTGATGTTTGAATTTTTCCAAAGCTTATTGAATTTATTTTCTATTTTTAAAGCCTAGTTTCAATTTTCTTTGCTATTTTCTTCATTTAAATTATATTTAAATTAAAATTTATATATTTATTTTTGAATGCATTTTATATTTATGTTATTATCTTTTTTATAAATATTTTTACAAGTCCATACAAATTTTCCAAAGTTCATTCTGTTTATTTTCCATTTTTCTAGACTAGTTTGCAATTTTGTGCTATTTTCTTATTTTTACCTTATATAATTAATAATTATTTATTTATATTTTATATTTTGTTGCATTTTCGAAATCTTTACTGAAATTATGATTTTTTTCTCAGTAATTTAAACTTATATGAATAAATAAAGGTAATGTGAAAAGGTTTTGACTTTTGGTTTCCAATGGCTCTTTATCTCCCACATTTTCACATTTCAACCTTACTTTTCATTCAATTGGCCACATCTCCTCATTTCTTCAGCCTCCTTTTTTTTTCTCATTCACATAAAACATTTCTCTTCCCATTTGAAAAAAATTCGGCCTCCATCTTCTCCATGAGTTTGGTAAAAAAAAATCTTTTTCCATTGTTTTCTTCTTGTTTTTCTACTTGTTTATGTTGATTGTACTTACCTTCTCTTCTACTTCAGGTTCGGCCCCACCACTCCAGCCACCATGGCCACCTCCACCACCATCCCCTCTGGCCAACACCTCCTCCAGCACCTTCCCATGCCATAGCTGAGCCCTTTGTGATGAAGAACCACCATAGTTTTGAGCAACATCTCATATATATGCAAGCAGAGCACACCTAGGCCTAGCACAACCTCTTTCAACCATCTAGGCCGACCAACCACCACCACCACCGGCCTGATCTCGACCAAACACATATATTCACACCCTCACCTGACCATACCTGAAGTGGCCATGCCCTCCATTCCTTGGCCGAGCCATAAGATGCCTTGAAACCCTTGCTTTTGCCTTGTAACATTAGCCTCTTGCCTCACAAACTTGTGCACCACTTTCTCTAGGCTAGGCCGACCCATTTCAATCCATAACCTGATCCAAATACATGCTTTGGCTGTGCAAACCTGATCCATAACTGAAGCATATGATGTTGAAAGCAAGTGCAAGGTCTTTGGAGATGATTTATGCATTCATTCCTAGCATTGTTTATGTATATTTGTGTTGTTTTCACCACTACCCACCTTTGCACCATCAAACCAAGTGTAGGCCGACCATACCCAACCAAAATCTGATCCAAATATTTCCTTAGACATATAGTACACCTTATGGCTGAACCTGAAGGTTGTTGGATGCAAGTGCAAAGCAATTCTGCTTTGATTCGTGCAGTTGATTCTATCTTATTCTATCGTATTTTGCATTAGAAAACTTATGTTATTATTATTGTTTTGTGTGACTTGTATTCAAGGGATTTGATACTTTGTCTCTTCCACTCATCTCTGTGTCGTGTTATTGTACTTGTATGGTTCCCTTTTGTGCATTCATCGTTGTGTCTCCAGCTCAAACCTGTGAGTTACTCTCACCTGATAATATGTACATATAACTAGTAAATTGACCCCTTTTGAATATGTAAAAATGCATAACCATATCACATCTGCTATGTTATGATTATATGATGTTCACCCATGCTCAAACACATGTCATATCATAAGTTACTGTTATATTATGATGTTCTGTTATTTTATCATCTTATCATAGTGCAAGTTCCCTTTAGATTAGAATCACTATGGGTTGAAATGATACATACCCGAGCGGACTTTAGAATAAGGGAAAATCGTTATGGGCTGAAATGATAGGCCTGAGCGATTTCCAATTTATTTCATTTACTTGGGACTGTGGGTTTGAAATGATAAAACCCGGATTTTCTTTGTAAATTACGGGTTGAAATGATATATTACCCGTATCACTTGACCTAGCGTAGAAAATATATACAGACCCGTAGTTAAAATATGTTTTTATAAAAAATTTAAAATATTTTAGAAATGTAAATATTACTATATTTTGATTTAAACTTAATAAAAATATATTTTGTAAAGTATTATTGATTTCTAGGAATTTATAAGTTAAATAAATTATGGAAAAGTTAAAAAATCTGAATGTAAGTTATTTTGGAAATTTTGATTTAATTATAATTGGAAATTAAATTAAATATGAAATTATGATAAATTTATGATAATTTGAATTTAAAATGATTTTATAATATATTAATTATTTTTGAGTAATGTTAAAAAGTAAAAGGAATGATTATTTAAGTTGAAATTTTGAAATATAACCAAATGGGAATTTGTGAATTTGGCTTAAAAGTGAATTTTTAAGTTAAATAAATAAAATTGAAACTAAGTTATATTTTGAAATTTAAACTTAGTTGTTAAGCTTAAATTCAATTCAATGAATTTAAAATTGAATGTCGAAATTTAATAAGTGAATTATTATTAAATCTTGATTTTTGAATGGAAATTTAACTTTATAAAATCATGAACTTAAGGAAAATTAAATGTTGTTTATAAATGTGAAAATGTATGATTTTATAAGTTAAAAAAATGTTTTAAATAAAATTATAATTGGTTTTGAAATTATATTGAATATTTGAAGTTAATTAACTGCATTTTTGAAATGCTATTAATTGCAATGTAAATGATATTACAGCATTTGTAAATGTTGTAGTTGATGATAATGAACTAAAAAGGTAAATTGAATTAAAGGCTATTATAGCAATTTTGTAAGTGCTATAATTGTTGAATTTAACTAAGTTTATTTGAAATTTAAGTAAACCCTATTACAGCATTTTTAAAATGCTGTCTTTAGTTAAATTAAACTGTTTTGAATGTAACTTTCCGTAGCATTTTCTAAATGCTGTGGAAAGTGAATTTTCACTGTTTTGATAAACTTAAGTGAATAAATGAACATTGAAAGTTGAAAATTTTGAAAATTTAATAATTTAATAATAAATATAATAACTTTATTTTAATGATTAAAAATGATTTTTGAAATATAATTTTTTTTGAAATGTGAATTGAAATGGTACTTTAAATTGAATGAAATGAATAATGATTTGAAATGAATTTTTGTAAAGATATGATATTTTGATATATTAAAATGATTGGAAAGGAAGTTTTGTAAAGGTATGATATTTTACTATATTGAAATGATTTGAATTGAAGTTTTGTAAAGATATGATATTTTGATATATTAAAATGATTGGAAATGAAGTTTTGTAAAGATATCATATTTTAATATATTGAAACGATTTGACATGAAGTTTTGGAAAGATATGATGTTTTTTGAAATGGTTTGGAATTAATTTAATCTTTATTTTGATAAAGATTTGGATTTGAAATGATATTTTGTTTTGAAGTATAAATATCATTTTAAATTATAACTACGGGTTATAATAACGTTTGGTTGGCAAAGAGACCGGGATCGGATATCTGGCATACTCTCTGTCGATACCGAAAACCACTTTGACAACCGTGTACGCGGTGGAGATTCCAGAATGAAGTAGGATGGTGGCGACGTTCTTGAGGTATATTACGTGAACCCAACTCCCGTGAGTTGGCATAAGGTGGCTAAAACAGGAGGGATCTCGGGCCAAGTGAGGTCATTCCTCCGATCGGACACATTCCTTCGATACTATACTCTTACTTTTGATTGATTAGATGGACATCCTTCAATTTTGGTTTGGAGTGTGTTCCGAGGTGGGCGTATGTGGCTGCTGCGTTACCACCAGCCCGTGTGCGTAATTGGTATATCTACCCTGACATTACCTTGTGTGTCGTGTCACCTACCATACCGAGCCTTTACTACGAGTTTGTTTTTCTCTCATAGCCCGTGTGGTATCCTCTGACAGTCACCCGGTGTGGAGATGTCATGATATTGGATGGAATGCTGGGACTATTATGTGTGAAGGGTGATATGGGTAGCCTGGAATGCTATTTAAAAGTAAGTTTATTTTACTGTAGACATTATTATAATAGTGCAATATTACTACAAAGTAAATAGTTTAACGGATCCTTAGAGGATGGGTGGTCCCAGGCATCCTTTAAGTTACTTGTACTTTATTACAGTTCACTTGAGTTGGTTTACATTATATAAGTATATATTGTCCCGACTCGAGTGTTTGTATTTTTATTTACGCTCAGGTCAGCCTGAGTTATTCATAGATTTGGATTCCTTTTTCTGGAGATTGGAATCACTGGAGATCATCTGCTTATCTAGTTTTATCTATTCCAGTTCTGCTTTTCTATTCAGCTTGTACTTGGTTATCATCTTGAGACTTCTGTTGTACTTTATTTATTCTGTTGTATTTTATTTAACTCTGATATATTTTCATAGTAGCTTCATGAACTACTATCTCTTTTACTTCCGCTGTATTTCTTACTCTGTGTCTGTGTTCTGTGATTTTTATTTACTGTATGTCCTGAGATTTTCCAAATTTTATTTACAACGCGGTATTTTGAGCAATTCAAGTCTGGCATGTGCGGATGCGGATGGTTGAAAATACCTGGTTGTTACAATACTGGTTCGGGTCGTCTAATATACCTACATCCAATTTACTATGTTATTAATTTTTATAATAATTACAATGCCTGATTACATAAGTAGTGCGGATCACTCAAGATGAGGTTAGAGATATCCAGCACAGTATTGAACACTTGTCTTTTATAGTGGTAGTCGTTGCTTCGACTTTAGCTTCTCCATCGAATTTTGAATCCATCATGCTTTCGGTCTCGGCCATTCGTTTGATATATTTTCCCTTTTCTTAGGGAGAGAAGCATCAATGATCCCAGCACCGACCACTAGGTTTGTTTCCAGTGGGTGACAGTGGCTATTCTTTTAGATGGGTGTGCATCTCAATCACTTCAGCTTGCTGCTTGGCTCGGATAAGGATCGTCACTAAAGGACACCATACTTGAATTTTCCATCTTCCAAGCAGAAGGCTCAAATTCCTTATCAACATTGCTGTCGTAGCGGAATCATTATCGGGTTCTTTAGAAATAGTATTAGAGATTATAAGATCCTAGTCCTAGGTTTCATGCCATTGTCATAATCACTGTTCAAATCAAAAAACACCTATGCGCTCTCATCCACCTTGCAATCATACATTGATAAAGGATGGTAATTGCCAACTAATTTAACTTGATTCCATGCAGCATCGCCTATTAAGCTTTTAATCAATTATTTGGAGGATCGATGTCAGATGAGCAAGGGATTTGATTAGCGAGTTGGTTTCACCATTCTCGTTTCCGAGAGTATCGTTATTACTTACTCGTCGCATAGTCAATGCAACTCATAATTGGAGGCGGTGAACCATGGATGGTAGAGGATGGCTCATCACTATTTTGGAGGAAGGGAATGGATGATTTGTAGGGGAGTGTAGGTAAACTCTCCGAAAACGGGGGTTTAGTGGATTTGCTGGAGATTAGAAAAAAGGAATGGAGGTTCCGACTCTCCTTCCAGCGCCAATAAATATTGATGAGATTTTTTGTCCCATAACACCTCGATTGATTAAACTGGTAATTGTACACGTTTATTTAAAATTTGAATCAACAAACTTAATTTGTATTAAGCTTGCTTTTGGGTAGTAATTATGCTGCTAGATGCTTACATAATCATGTAGTTGCACTCAAACTATTTGTTAGGACGTCAAATTAGATTTGTATTTTACAACTAATTATATTCATCATAATCATAAACAAATAATAATGCATGAAAGTAAAAGAAGATATGGAGATTTTTTAGGCGGTTCGGATTCTTTTGAATCCTTCGTCCATGGGTCAAATTCCTTTATATTTCATATGCTGCTACATGCGTTTTCTCAAAAAACAAGAGGATACAATTTCTTATCTTAAAATAGGAATGGGAAAAAGCTCCCCAAACATTCTCGACCATCTCCTATTTATCATGTGAGGGTGGATGCAAATTGCCATCACTCTTGTTTTGCCATCACGTTTCCACCTTTGGATGATATCATGTGTTCCTCGTCTACATTGTTGGTTAGATGTGTCCATATTGCCGACATGTCTTTTGGCCGGAAGCTCTAATTTAGGCGACTGTGTTATGATCTTTAGCGGAAAGTTTGAATTGGAGGCGAGAACACCCAAAATTAAAGCTGGAATGTCTGGAATTGGAGCGGGAGACCTTAGCGGGTCATACCTTTCTAATGTAGTAAATGGGTTTGCATGTTAGCTTCTGTGGTTTCGTTGATATACTTGAAGTGGGGCTTCATTAGTTGATGTGATACATTTACATAATGCTGTAGTGCTTGCCTGATTCTTAAATGCTATCGTCCCGAGCTACTTTAGGCTTCAAGGTTCGTGGTTGGCTTAGCTTGGAAGTATTTTAATAAATGCATGAATATGATATGAACCGACTAAAATCTGAGCCAACTATATTTTGAGTTGATCTTATTGCATGAGTTAGGTAAAGGGGTTTATATCTTTGCCGTCTGCTATAAATACAGATCTGCGTTAGAGCTATGTGCAGTCCTTTGGAATACTTTTAACCCCAAGCAGTACTGTCTAGGTAGCACTTGGTATGTGTAGTGCAAATCTGCTCTTAAAGATGTTAACAAAGTGTAAGTTCTATGGGTGCTTGACTGTGCAGTTCAACTGCTCATTTATTATGGAAAGTGACCGCAGTTTTCATTGTCCATTTCCCGTGGCTATGCCTAGTTTCAACAACTTTGTGTGATATTGAAACTAAGGGACGGGCGCAGATCTGATGGCTTTTGTGGCCTTCCGTGCGACTGCAGTAGTGTATTTCATCGCAGCTTTTTTGGTTACTGATTTCTTATGCGGTATCAAGTAGATTGCTTCAACTCTTTCTCTTTATGTTTTGGTCTTTTACTTTGTGAGAAGTTCTTTTGGATTCGTACATTGCTTAGCCCATTTTTAACATAGACTGAGGAAAACGGGTGTAATAACCATATAATACCCAAACGAAAAGAGCCATTAGACACACCGTTCTTTTATCAGCGTAAGAATTAGAAGCAATGCTACCATACAAAGTAAGGATTTCACCACAATAGGAAATCGCATATGCTTAAGAACCGAACTACGAACTTGTAAAGAAATCCTTGTATTTTAGCCAAAACCATATTATGAGCCATGGAGTATCAATGAGAAAGATCTGAAGTATCTCAGTCCAAGAAAACTCACAAGGAGAATGGTTCAGTATTAAGAAGGCAAAACAAAGGTCGAAAGTAAAGCAAGTAATTGCCATATTCAACACCGAAAAGAATCTCTACTGTTAGTTAAGCAGATCGAATGAAGATGCTCTATCAAGGATATGGAATTCAAACGACTTGAGAAAAGAGATGATTTCAGAGGGATCATTCCAAAAAGTAAGCCCCCGAAATAAGATGTTATATGTTTGACTTAGCTCCTAACCTAATGAGGTTGGCAAGATTAGTTAAGCAAACACACATCTCATACCCAGAAGAGGTCAATCAATCCGTTGATCCTGCCATTAGGCCTACTCAACGCACATATCCAAAGGAGATGGATAAAAAGCCTTTGGTCGCGCAACTAGGCTCGGCCAAAGCAACCATTCAAAGAGTGATGGTTAATTAAGCCATTGATTGCTCGTCGAGCCTAGTCAATGCACTCACCCAATACAGATGGACGAAAAGCCTTTGGTCCCACTTTTATGCTTGGCTAGAGCAACTATTCAAAGATAGATGGTCAAATAAGTCGTTGATCCCGCCGTCAAGCACTTATCTAGAGGAGATGGATGAAAAGCCTTTGGTCCCAATGCCAAGCCTGACCAAAGTAACCATTTAAAGAGTGCCGGTCAATTAAATTGTTGATCCCACCATTAGGCATGGTGAACACATCGATCTAAGGGGTATGGATGAAAAGTCTTTAGTCACGTTGTTAGGCCTAGCCAAAGCAACCATCCAAAAAGAGATGGTCAATAAAGCTATTGATTCCATTGTTGGGTCTAGTCAACGCACCTATCCAAGGCAGATGGACTAAAAGTCTTTAGTCCCACCATTGGGCCTAGTCAAAGCAACCATCCAAACAATGATGGTTAGTTAATCCACTGATCCCACTATCGGGCCTGGTCAATGTACCCATCTAAGGGAAATGGATGAAAAGTCTTTGGTCCCGCTGCCAGGCTTAGCCAAAACAACCATCAAAAGAATGATGGTCAATTAAGCCTTTGATCTCACCACCGAGCTAGGTCAAAGCACCCATCCAAGGGAGATGGTCGATGGAAACACTAATGAGCAAGAAAGGACTATGAAAACAGCCATCCAAAGATGGGCAGTCAACTAAACTCTTGATTCAATGAACTACCAAACTCAAAACACGCAAAGGACGAGATGCATTTCCCTAAAACTTAGGAAATTTCCATCTTATCGCAACATCAATAAAAGCTACTCTTAAGATATTTAAAATAGATTTCCTTACTTCCAAAAAATTTATTTTTTAGAAAATCATACTTTAATAAGTACATATATACGATTTTCACATCAAGTGGTTTCCAAATAAGCTATGAATTTTTTTTATAAGAATATCTTTGAGTACATTTATGAGAAATTCTTTACCATGAAAAATATTATCAATAATAAAAATTATTGCAAAATTTTTTTCTAAAGGATTGCATAACCAATGCCTTTTGGATAACCTTTTACGGAAAGTCACGGTGTTAAAGAGCAAAAATTATAGCAAGTTGATGTAGTACAAGCAGTCAATGATGAAGGATAAAGCACCAAGGAATGGTAAATTGAGAGGAAAAAGGAATGATGCAAGAGTGCCTTTTGGAAAACCTTTTTATGGAAAGTCATGGTTTCAAGGACAAAATGTTATAGCAAGTTGAAGTGGCATAAGCATATCAATGATGATGGATAAAGCACCAAAGAATGATAAATTTAGAGGAAAAAGGAACATTGCAAGAATAGAAGGTTACTTAAGCTAAAGCACAAAAAACTTCTTATATAAAGGGGGATAAAGTGTTACACCTAGAATTCCAAGAATGAAGAGAAGAGCTATCATGTGCCATTAAAAGTCCTCATGCTTAATTGAAGCCTTCATGTGTAACTCAAAGTCATCAAACGAAAAGAAAAGCTATCATGTGCCATTGAGAATGATCGTGCTTAATTGAAGTCATCATGTATCATAGAAGCTATCGAACATAAAATAAAGTTGCGATATGTAGATAAGGCTATTGTGCCTTAATTTGATGAAACCATTGTGAGGAGTTATCTTATGATAATAAAGCAATTGAGTATATACCGAATGAAATCATAGTGAAGCACCACCATATGAAAAAGAGTCATCGCAATCAATCTAGCAAAGTCATTATGCATAAGTTTGATGAAGTACTAAGTTATAGAGTAGCCAAGCCATTCAGGGAAGGTTTGCAAGGTAGTCATTATGAGCCATGCACCAAGGCCCTCGTGGGAATTGCATAAAAGCTATCATAAAGTACTATAAAAGCCTTCATTAACAAAAAGTCTTCATGTATTTGTTATGAAGGGCCATTGAGAAATGACTTTGAAGGCTAGAAGAATATAAAGTCATTGCGGATTAACTTTCTGAGATCATCGGAAGGTAACACTCCTCAAAGCCTTCTTCGAACATTCCTCGAAGCTTCATTATGAAGCATTAAAGCCATCGTGATCAGAAAGGTTGAGGTCATCGTAAAGCATTGTTGAGAAGTCATCACGGTATGAAAGACCGAGGCCATTATGAAATATCCTTGTGAAACCATCATGTGATAACAGAGCCATCATGATATGTTATCCAAAGCCACTATGAGAAGATTATTCAAGCTATTGTGATTCAATTATTCAAGCATCAAAGCCACCGTGATGATTCAAGCGATTGTAATAATTTATGCCATCAAAAGAATAAGGAGCCATCGTGATAAATCATGCCATTGTGATGGTTCAAGCCATCGTGATGAAATGCAAGCTATTGTTTATTAATTAAATTTGTGTGTTGAATATAGCCCTCTTATTCCAACTAAAGCCATCATGTATCAATTAGAGCCATCGAATGTTGGTCAAGGTCGTCAATTGAAGTTGTTGAAGATCAAGGCAAACAAATGCTAAGAATAAGCCATCATACAGTGGTGAAATTCAAGCAATAGCCTATACAAAGTAGTAATGTATTAATATGAAAGGAATTTTGTGTAAAAAAGCTCTAAAGCATTATTATACAACCATGCCTTTATAGTTAATACTATAGCCAAGATAGTAATCTGCGTGAATTACTATAGTATTGAGATGATGACAAGTGGCACCATCATTACCATCCATCTTGACAAGTCATCGGTCCACGTCAACTTCGATCAACCAATCCTAGTGAGCTATGCCACTCTCCAACCTTAACAAATAGGGATCCACCCCTACCTAAAAAGGGGCCCATCTCTCCTTTCTATCTCTTCGCATAAATTATAACTTAGATTTGGACATTTTTAAGCTCCCTTGAGAGCTTGAGAACTCTTTTAATGGCCGACGAGGAATAAAATGACTTGAATGTTTGAGCATAAGGACTTTTTGAAATACCAATTTTCAAATTAACTTCATTCATGATCTTTGAATTAGAACATAAGAGGATGGTTTGTGCTTGCATATTTAACATCGAACAAAGAAAATTGTATATATTCTTGAACTTCACTTTGATTGCATATGAAAGGAGAGTAATTTAAACATTGGATGCTATGGGCATTTTGGACATTTTGGTCTGTATTATTTTGATTTTGGATTTTAAATTCTATTTGAACTCTGTTAAGTTATAATTTATATAAACTGATTAATTTAAATATATTAAATCAAAAATCCTTAAAGGATATGTTATGGGATAACAATTACAAGGAGTGATAATCATGATAAAATTATCACAAAATTAAATAACATTTTATTTTAAATATTTCTATTCAAGATGTTTTGAGAAACAATGCTGATACATCTATTGAGACCAAGGTATGTAACTCTCTCCGAATGTTGGACAGCGTATTGCTCATGGCCACTGAGGACAGAAAGAGGTAATGTGTTGATAAATATTTGATAACTAGAGAATGACTCGTCCGAGAGTATGATGTTGATTAATTACAACTAGGCCGAACAAGGAATCTTAATGAGGTGGTATTACATACTTCTCTCGACTTGAGAATATTATTGAACTTCAATATGGAAATTCCACTTTGGTTATAGTTAAATTATGACATGACGTCCATCGAATGACTATAATTAGGTCTAGGTTGAAGCATTAGAAGTGAAACAATGTTCAATGGAGAATTTTTTTCTTGGTTGTATGAGGTTAGGATCAATTCGACTATAGTCAACTCAAAGTCAAAACTCGGGCCACAATGGTACGACTAATAATAAATGATTATTATCGAACTATTGACTATTATTTAGAGTAATCGAGTTAAACGTGGATGATATTGGAACTTGACCAAAACCAAATTCCTTAAGTCTTAAAGTGATATAATGTTGATAAAGAGAACTAATGTAAATAATCAAAAGTACCGCTCGAATTTGTAAATTGGATTTTACCGGTGAGATCTTTAAGCAATGAATTATGTTAAACTATTATACCACTAAATAAGGTGGCATGTGAATATTAGTATTTAAATTGTATAAATACTAATCGTTCACAAAATTCACCCATGAGAGTTGTATAACAGAATTTATTCAGTCATTAAAACATAGCTTGATTTAATTCGTTAACAATAGTTATAAATTAAATAATATTTGTGACATATTAGTTATTATTGTACTGATTAGGCGAGACATTTTAGTTAAAATGGAGTTGCCTTTAGAATTGTGTGGGTGGTATTAGTAATATATTGGCTGTGTATAAAAGTTGTATATGCTGGATCTAAGCCAGCCCGTAGTAAAAGTTATAGGTGAATTTTAATTTTTTACCCTATTAGATGTTTATTGGGCATATGAAATCTAGAACATTTCTAAATTTAAATTAAATAAAATCTTTATCGCATTTAAATTTATAATTAATAAACTAAATTCTATTTAGCTTATTTTAAATTAAATATAACGGTACACATACATATCATATACATATATGTATGTGTTTGCATGCGTAACGTAGTAATTCATGCAAGATATAACATGCCCGTATATAATTATTGGGATTTTTGTCGCAACGGATATTTTAGCTCATTTAATATTGTATGTGGTCAAATATATGTATGTATACATACACATACACACACACACAAACTTATTACTTACATTAGCATTAAAACAATATAAATATTTACATACGTACATATATAATAATGTATTTCATAAATGCAATATATATATATATATATATATATATTTGTATATATTAAATTAGATATAAATTTGATAAATACCCACATACACACATATTATGCGAAGTTGTTTTTAATATATATTATACATGTATATTGTATAATAATAAAATACACAACACAAAAATATATAAATATATATATACATGTATGTATTTATTTATAATTATATCTGTAATATCCAAAATATTTGTAAATATGGGAATTTAAATGTATATTTTTATATTATATAATTATATTAGTTATAAAATTAATTAAACTTAAGTATATATATTTTTTAACATTTTAGATTCGACACACAACATAAAAAAATTATTATAATTTTATATCATTAAATTATTTATGCATAAATATATTAGTCAAAAAAATTAAAGTAACATTAAAAATAATTTCGTAACATATTTTTAAAATATTAATTTTTTTGAAATTGTAATATGATATTATGGGGTCATAGAAAATTTTTCAAAATTTTATGATTTATATATTATTTATTTATTTTCGACCATTATTGTAAATGATTTTTTAAGAATAATAAATTTGATTTTAAATTCTAGAATTTTAGACAAAGTTAATATGATGATCAATTTTTTATAAAATTTAAACTATAAATTTCGAAGCATATTCTATTGTATATTAATTATATAACCTTTATTTTGATTTAAATAATATTAAAAATAGTAAATAATTATTAAAAAAATATTTTACTATTACCTAAAATTATATATAGTACAAATTTGCATGTATAAAATATAAGATCTAAATAAAAATGAATTATTAATGTAAAAATTAATAAATTTATATAAATTAAACAAAAATTCGGTTGTGCATATGTTAGATCTAAATAAAAATTGTTTTTATTATTATTATACATACATATACGTTGTAGATACGCTAAGATTTTGATCAATGACAATGGGCTTCAACAAAAAGGAAGAGATATGTGCAAAGTTAAAGAAAGAACGATGTAGGCCAAGAATAAACATAAGTATGATTTTTATATAGGTCTTAGTTTAGATTTATTGTTAAAATCTATCCTCAAGAGGCTTGCACAAATAATAGAACACACTAGAACACATTTTATAAATTTCATTTTTTAGTACACATTCACTGTGCACAGTTTAGTAGTTCAGTCGACTGAACAGGGATGACCAGTCGACTGAACCTGTTACACATATACAACATGTACGGTTTCAGTCGACTGAAACACCCTGCTCAGTCGACTGAATTTGTTCCTGAAAATTTTCCTTCATATTTTTAGTTGACTGAATTCTCTGTTCAGTCGACTGAATTTGAACCTACGAATTTTCTCTGAATGGACACCTTCTTCCTCCCAAGAGTTGCAACCATTCACCAATGGAAATGGAAGCATCTCTTGTCTGCACCCTTAGCCAACAGATGCACCTCTTCTACAAGTGTAAATACATAATTCTAACATCTTCAATTCACCGAATTCTCTTGCTTTAATCTTACTATCTTCTTGAACATATTATCTAGAAATTCTCAAAGCAATCACAAATCTATTGCTTGAATCACTGCTTTGTTTTTAACATTCTTTTGATTCATAGCAATTCACATTTCCTAAATCTTCACAAACACATTGCATACTCTCGAGGATAAGACTATAGGAATATTGTACTACATTAGACTCATTAGTGTTGATAAGAACACAACAAGTCGAATATTGTTTTTTAGTAATTGAGTTGAAGTCCTCTTTGGTAGTTGAGGCAAGAAATCCCGTTCGGTTGTTCGGGTAAGTTGTAAACCTATTCCTCCGGGTTAAGTGAGAGTGTTAGTTAGTGGAATTCCTAAGTGAAGCTTAGGGACTGGACGTAGGACTAGAGATCCGAACCAGTATAAAATCCTGTTGTCTATGTTGCTCTTACTTACATTATCTACCTAGACAATTCCGTTATTCCATATTACTTGATCCTACCGCATAGCCTCTTTCAATTGGTATCAGAGCAAGGTTGTCCTATAACCATAACACCGTTATTAGAAATATTGATAATATGGAAAATAACGCAAGTACAAGCACAACATCTGCATATAGTTCTACATTTGCGGAAAGACAATCTACCCAAAGACCTCCTCTATTCAATGGACTAAACTATAACTATTGGGCTACAAGGATGAGGATTTATATGCAAGCAACAAGTTTCGAAGCCTGGAATGCTACTCAAGCAGAGTTCATTGTACCCACAACCGATTATCCTACATGGACACAAACTCAAAAGAATGAAGCTAGTGCAAATGCCAAAGCTATGAATATGCTATTTTGCGCCCTGGATAGAAACGAATTCAACCATGTTAGCATATATACTACTGCATATCAGATATGGAAAACACTTAAAGTCATACATGAAGGCACAAACAAAGTTAAACAAACAAAGATATCCATGCTAAAGAATCAATTCCAAAACTTTAGAATGCGACAAAATGAATCCATCAATGACATGTACTCGAGATTTCAAGACATTCATCATGCTTTAATCGGATTAGGAGAAAAATACACGGATTTTGACATTGTGTCTAAAGTTCTAAATTCACTCACTGATGAATGGGAGAGAAAAGTACTAGCAATTGAGGAAGCAAATGATCTATCTACAATGAAACCAGAAGAATTGATTGGAAATCTTATGTCGTATGAAGTAAATATGCAAGTTAAGAAAGATCAAGCTCAAGAAAGAAAGAATGTAGCTTTTCATGCAGAAAAGGAAGAATCAGAGTCTGAAGATGAGGATTTAGCATTCATAGCCAAAAATTTCAAGAAATCCTTAAGATATAGAAAAGGAAACAAAAACGGACTCAAAAATAATTTCTTGAACAAACCTACATCCTCGAATATAGAATGTTTCAACTGTCACAAAAAGGGTCACATGCACAAGGATTGTCCAGAGCAAAAGAAGGAGAATCGGAAAGCTCTCAAAAATAAAAACAAGAGAGAGAAATTCAAAAAGAAGGCATTCTCTGTAACATGGGACGATTCAGATTCTTCTTCATCTGAAAGTGAAAATGATAGCGACAATGAACAAGCGAATGTATGCTTTATGGCTCAAGAATCTGAGGTTAGTAATTTAACTTTTGATGATTTAATTGAAGTAAACACTAAACTTTTGAACACAATAAAAACTCTTAAAAAGAAACTCAAATAAACTCGTGAAAATCAAAACAAAGCTGAATTTGAAAGGGATATGTTAAAAGATGAAAAGAAAATTTTAGAAGAAGAACTTGAAAAAGTTCAAGAATCTCATTCAAATTCGGAAACTCAATTATCACTTTTAAGTCAAGAAATTGAAACTTAAAAAACAAAGAATGATATAATTGCTTCTGAAAATCATGAGTTAAAAAATAAGATTAGACAAGTTGAGTTAGAAAATAATAGTCTTCGAGCTAGATTAGATAACATCACTAAAAATGTTTCTAACTTTAACAAAGGAAGAGAAAATTTATCTAAGATTTTAGAAAATTCTCAATCCTCTTCGAATAAACATGGATTAGGATATAAAAAGGAGTCAAAAATTCCTAAAAATACAAATACAAATTTTAAGAGGAATATTGATTCAAAACAACAAATGTTATTAAGAGAACCTATTAAAACAAAGTAGAAACCAAGATAGTCAAAATTTGGGTTCCAAAGACTAACAATATTTTAATTAGGAATAAATATATTAAAACATTTATGGATAGTGTTCATAATAATAAAAACTATATTTATAAAATGGATACTGAACCGAACTGGGTTTGGTTTCCTAAGATCTAACTCTTAGGGCCCTATTAAAAGGTGGGTATCAATATATTTATTAATATTTTTTGCAGGTCCCACTCAAGAAAAGAAAATGGATTTTGGATAGTGGTTGCTTTGTTTGACAATTATATACTTCTACAAATTATTACTTCTTTCAATCCACAAATTCGAGATAACATAAATCATCTATTTCTGGATGATAATGTTAACATTTGAGATTTTAAGTCCACTTCCCTACGACTTAGAGCTAGAATCCTTTACAAAGCTCTTATGAGAACAATTACTCCACGAACGGGTTCATATGAACTTGTCTACCCAATCAATTATAGAGCTCTATACGCTATTTGGGGCAATATTCAAGTCAATTGGCTCCAACTAATCCTTGATGAGTTTCTCACATTTAATAATGGCAAAATGCGAACTATATATTTTGGAGAATATATCATGAGACTTCTCCTCAATGTTGATACGCCATTACCCGAGTCTGAAAATACAATGGTCCATCAAATTAACCAACGGACAATAAGCCTTATGCAACTCCCGGATGGACCTCCTCGCATCATATCTCTTGCCGAATGGGAAGCTAGGCATCAAGAACAACAACAACCTCCATAAGCGCAACAACCTCCACAAGCTCCACCTGAAGAACCCTTCGATCGAGAAGATGAAATTCGTATCATTGAGCCAAGTTTTACTACCAATCAATCGTTAGAAATTTTATCAAGAAATCAACAAATTCTTGATAATCGCCTCAAGAAGGTAGATCACAAACTTGATAAATTAAAGGATTCTTCAATAAATTATGGGATGCCATCTCATGCTCAACTTCCACTACTGCTTCAACATCACGCGGTAAGCGTCCTGCACCTACTTTCATATGGACATCGTCCGAAGAACATACAAGCACCAGCACGAGTGGCACTAGTGGTGGTCAAGGAGGAAGTTATAGACCTCCCACAGGTGGACCCGTTATCCGCGAACCAAGGGGAGGGAGAGAAGCCTCATATGATTGGGACAAAGATGAATAAACTCTTTTGTGGCTTTTTATTATTTCAAAAACACTAATCACAAGGCTTGTATAAATAGCCTTTTATGTTTCATTCATGCTACATTTTATGTTTTATTCATTCATGCAACATTCTATAATTTAATTCTCATGCTACATTTTATGCTATATTCTATGCTACATTCTTAAACGATAGACATGCATATCAGTGATTATTTTGACAATATACTTCTGTGATTATTACTTCCTTTTTGTCGATGAAAAATGGGGAGAAATCTATGTATGTTACTAACCTTGTTTTGTAGAAAAGATAGTGCATATATTCAGGGGGAGGAAATAATCTCTACACATGAGTATTATCATCAATCAAAAGGAGGAGAATGTTGATACGCTAAGATTTTGATCAATGATAATGGGCTTTAACAAAAAGGAAGAGATATGTGCAAAGTTAAAGAAAGAACGATGAAGACCAAGAATAAACATAAGTATGATTTTTATATAGGTCTTAATTTAGATTTATTGTTAAAATCTATCCTCAAGAGGCTTACACAAACACTAGAACACACTAGAACACATTTTATAAATTTCATTTTTTAATACACATTCACTGTGCACAGTTTAGTAGTTCAGTCGACTGAACAGGGATGACCAGTCGACTGAACCTGTTACACATATACAACATGTACAGTTTCAGTCGACTAAAACACCCTGCTCAGTCGACTGAATTTGTTCCTGAAAATTTTCCTTCATAAATTCAGTTGATTGAATCCTCTGTTCAGTCGACTGAATTTGAACCTGCGAATTTTCTCTGAATGGACATCTTCTTCCTCCCAAGAGTTGCAACCATTCACCAATGGAAATGGAAGCGTCTCTTGTCTGCACCCTTAGCCAACAGATGCACCTCTTTTACAAATATAAATACATGATTCTAACATCTTCAATTCATTGAATTCTCTTGCTTTAATCTTACTATCTTCTTTAACATATGATCTAGAAATTCTCAAAGCAATCACAAATCTATTGCTTGAATCACTGCTTTGTTTTTAACATTCTTTTGATTCATAGCAATTCACATTTCCTAAATCTTCACAAACACATTGCATACTCTCGAGGATAAGATTATAGGAATATTGTACTACATTAGACTCATTAGTGTTGATAAGAACACAACAAGTCGAATATTGTTTTTTAGTAATTGAGTTGAAGCCCTCTTCGGTAGTTGAGGAAAGAAATCTCGTTCGGTTGTTCGGGTAAGTTGTAAACCTATTCCTCCAGGTTAAGTGAGGGTATTAGTTAGTGGAATTCCTAAGTGAAGCTTAGGGACTGGACGTAGGACTAGAGATTCGAACCAGTATAAAATCATGCTATCTACCTTGCTTTTACTTACATTATCTACCTAGACAATTCTGTTATTCCATATTACTCGATCCTACCGCGAACCAAGGGGAGGGAGAGAAGCCTCATATGATTGGGACAAAGATGAATAAACTCTTTTGTGGCTTTTTATTATTTCAAAAACAGTAATCACAAGGCTTGTATAAATAGCCTTTTATGTTTCATTCATGCTATATTTTATGTTTTATTCATTCATGCAACATTCTATAATTTAATTCTCATGCTACGTTTTTATGCTATATTCTATGCTACATTCTTAAACGATAGACATGCATATCAGTGATTGTTTTGACAATATACTTCTGTGATTATTACTATCTTTTTGTCGATGACAAAGGGGGAGAAATCTATGTATGTTACTAACCTTGTTTTGTAGAAAAGATAGTACATATATTCAGGGGGAGGAAATAATCTCTACACACATGAGTATTGTCATCAATCAAAAAGGGGGAGAATGTTGATACGCTAAGATTTTGATCAATGACAATGGGCTTCAACAAAAAGGAAGAGATATGTGCAAAGCTAAAGAAAGAACGATGAAGACCAAGAATAAACATAAGTATGATTTTTATATAGGTCTTAGTTTAGATTTATTGTTAAAATCTATCCTCAAGAGGCTTGCACAAACACTAGAACATGCTAGAACACATTTTATAAATTTCATTTTTTAATACACATTCACTGTGCACAGTTTAGCAGTTCAGTCGACTGAACAGGGATGACCGGTCGAATGAACCTGTTACACATATACAACATGTACAGTTTCAGTTGACTGAAACACCCTGCTCAGTCGACTGAATTTGTTCCTGAAAATTTTCCTTCATATTTTCAGTTGACTGAATTCTCTGTTCAGTCGACTGAATTTGAACCTGCGAATTTTCTCTGAATGGACACATTCTTCCTCCCAGGAGTTGCAACCATTCACCAATGAAAATGGAAGCATCTCCTGTCTGCACCCTTAGCCAACAGATGCACCTCTTCTACAAGTGTAAATACATGATTCTAACATTTTCAATTCATCGAATTCTCTTGCTTTAATCTTACTATCTTATTGAACATATTATCTAGAAATTTTCAAAGCAATCACAAATCTATTGCTTGAATCACTGCTTTGTTTTTAACATTCTTTTGATTCATAGCAATTCACATTTCCTAAATCTTCACAAATACATTGCATACTCTCGAGGATAAGATTATAGGAATATTGTACTACATTAGACTCATTAGTGTTGATAAGAACACAACAAGTCGAATATTTTTTTTTAGTAATTGAGTTGAAGTCCTCTTCGGTAGTTGAGGAAAGAAATCTCGTTCGGTTGTTCGGGTAAGTTGTAAACCTATTCCTCCGGGTTAAGTGAGGGTGTTAGTTAGTGGAATTCCTAAGTGAAGCTTAGGGACTGGACGTAGGACTAGAGATCCAAACCAGTATAAAATCATGTTGTCTACGTTGCTTTTACTTACATTATCTACCTAGACAATTCCGTTATTCCATATTACTCGATCCTACCGCATAGCCTCTGTCATACGTAACCGTGTAATTTGTGATAACATCGTACATATGGGAATCACCCCTAACTAACAATATAATTATGATATATTTATATATATAAGCAATGGAATATTGTACATGAACTATAAGTTTATATGAAATAAGAAAACATACTAAAACTATGTCTTGAAATACACCTTGCTATGACAAATATCCCTCCTTAGTACTCTTCTCAATTCGGCTGACTACTAGTATGGACCGTTGACTATCCAATGGTTGTTGATTTGAAATTGATGTGAGATAAACTTTGACGGAGGTTTGTGCAGGTGTGATCGGCTAGCAAGAAGGTGAAAATGGCAGCCAAAAAGATCACTGCTTTAGGGTTATGAGTTATTTTACAGTGGAAAGTGATAGAGATAAAGGTGGATCAAATCTCTTATGCATTCTCCATAAATCAGAGCCATCCATCAAAGATCCTCCTACTTCATCTTTTAGTCGCCTCTAACATGCATGTTGTTGTCGTATGTATCATCATACCTCATGCTAATAGCTCATTTAGGTCCAAATAAATATTATTAATTAAATATGATTTAATTGCTTGTCGATATCGCAATCGATCAATATATTTATAACTGTTATAAATATATACATTAATATTTATTCCACAAATCACATTTAAAATTTTGTAATCAATATATCATAAATATTAATTAATTTAATTAATTCATAATAATTATAACTAATTAAATTGTTTAGTCTAAAGAGAATATATCAATTGGTTGTGTAACCCGTCAAGTATGAATTTGGTCAACAATTAACATCGAACTATTCGAATGTTAACGTTCACACTTCACTTAGTAACTAGTGTGATATTTTGGCCAAATTTATCACTTACATAGTTTTGGTAAAATTTAGTTTAGTCAATTAAGCGTTATCCGGTTGTGACATTTATTTTCACCAATTCTCTTCGTCAAAACTATATCACTATGGACTTATGGAATTTAGTAATGGTCAAAATTCCAACATCATTCATATTCAACTCTGTAGTCCAAACATAAAGTTCTTAGTTCAATAATAACAATTAGTATTAACCGAATTACTTCGTCCAAAGACTTTGACTTTAATTTGACTTAAGTTGACTTGGACACTAACCCCAGATAATTGAGGAGAAGAATCCTTTCTTGAATAGTGCTTCACTTCCAATACTTACATTCGACCCAACTATAGTCATTTGATGGATGTCGTGCTATGATTTGACTATCATCAAGGCGGAGCTTTCGTATTAAAGATCCATGGTATTCTCAAATCGAGTGAACTATGAAAATTAGTCACATCGATATTTCTGTTTGACCTTAGTTATATTAACCAACATAGAACTATCGGGTGAGTCGTTTCATGGTTATCTAATAACAATCAGCACGTCACCCCTTGGTGCCTCCCAAATCCATGAGTAATACACTGTCCAATATTTGGAGACTGTTACACACTCTAGTCTCAACAGATGCATCGATATCCAGTCTTGATGCATCTTGACTAGGAATATTTAAAATAGTATTTTTTTATTATGATAAATTACACATGGTCCCAACACTTAGTAACTACGATCACAAAACATACCATTTATGGATTTTCTATTAAACATACTTTTAATTAAATTAATTAACTAAGATAACACATTATATCAAGTATATAATAGAAAGAAAACACCTTTTATTTTGAACAAGATTCCTTATCGAGTTAGATATATGTAAAAATTATATAATTTACCCTAGGGCATACCCTTAGCTCTATCAATCTCTCACTTACACTTGGGGTACGTTATGAAATCTTATTCCAACTTCTCCATGTTTCCTTAAAACCAATCGGGTCAGTTTCTTAGTGAACGTGTATGCTATTATGTTTTAATCATCTACTCTGTCGATTAGCTTTCTCTAACGTTGATAAACTACCCTTTATCATGTGAAACAATTCAGAGTATGTCTCTCAACTTCTGGTGAGCTCTAAGTTCTATGACAAACTATATCATGACATTGTTATCATATAATAATGCTACAGGATTCTTAATATTTAGAGTCACCCAAGGTTCAGTTATAAATTTATGCATTTATTATATATATACATTGTTTTATTATAGCCAAGATTCAAGTCAATGAATCGGCCACAATCTCCTCTATTTATAACATTTACAACTTAAAGATTCTTAACTTATTATTGACATATTATATTCAATAGAATTTATGAAGTTTAAGTTCGAATACTCCTTCATAAGAAGTTTGCTGTTTCTGTAAATATTTCTCTAGTAATTCATAATACATGAGAACCACTTAAATAACCATGTACTGAAATTTATTTAGATTTAATATTTGCTTTATGTATCAAATACATAAATAAAATATGATATCATAGGCAATATAACATGTATGATAATTTTTATTGCCAACGCATAAGGAATTCATCTTATATGTTCCATATTAAACATTTTAAAAAGGCGTCCTTACATATCATTGGGGACATTCCCAATATCTTTTATACTCGCTATAAAAGAAATTATTTACAAATCAAACATTAAGTATTAAAACAACTAACGTTGATTTTAGCATAAGTAAACCGTTAAAAATTAGCAACATGTTCTTTACTTATGATTTTGAAATACCTATGTACCTTTTAACGTTCTTTCTTATGAATACATGTTTACTCTGCATTTTGATTTATAATCAAACTAATTGATCTTTCTATCAAAATATTTATTCAATTCCGATGCTTATAAAATTATACTTTATATCATTTCTTGGATCATATCCAAGGACTCACAAACTCAATATCGCTTCGACCGACTTCAAGAATTTTTTTTGTTATTATGTGTAAATAGCTTACTCTAAATCATTATTTAGAATTTTCTGTTTCAATACATACGTACCAAAACATAAAGTCATGCCAAGGGATAATTTTGTGGGTAAATCCGAATTAACTTGAGCACATTGAATATTGAATTTATTACTCTATTTTTAACAATAAAAATTTAGGATATTATTTTTATCAATGTTGCTCATTATATTTCAACTACATTAGTCTTGTTCTCGAAGACACATTCACGGCCGATGGATCCTATTCCTTTCAGGTACATCTACCAAAATCATATTTTTATAATGTACTTGGATTCTGTTTCGGATATGCGCATCATACCATATTATAGAGTCAGCACTCTTAGTGGTTTAATCAAACAACCTAGGATTACATATTCTCGACATTGATAAGAAACTCGTAGTTTATCTTCAATGTGTGAGGATACTTATTAGACTCTCTAATGTGATGTGTATGTTTAAGTTAATCAATTTCATTTCATCTCATGTAATCAGTCTTAACTTTGGATCATATTTAATTCCACTTTACAAGTAATAGTTTTTCAAAGAAATTTCTTCACGATGGAATTGGCACTTCTTGAAACAACATTTTTCTCTCAATGCAACAGAATAGGTATTCATAAACATTTTATGAATTTCCTTATTTATAAAAATGATTTCGTTTTAATTTACAAAACTTATGTTCA
Source organism: Allium cepa (assembly GCA_030765085.1). Classification (NCBI taxonomy): domain Eukaryota; kingdom Viridiplantae; phylum Streptophyta; class Magnoliopsida; order Asparagales; family Amaryllidaceae; genus Allium; species Allium cepa. The sequence continues at coordinate 574,765,904 of CM060931.1, forward strand.
AAACATAAATTTGTCATCCAATGACAGTCTTTCCCAAACTCATTTTGGGGATATTCATGCATGATCTCTCATGAACAATTATTACATGTAGACTTTCGACTCGCACAACTTGTCAACTCCTTGACCTAGAAAATGATGGGGTTTCTTATAACCCTTATCTTGAATGATTTTGTAAACTGATATTTAGATGAAATAATATTAACCTTGTGTACTACTTTTAAATACATGACCTTATAGGAAGAAATTAATCCAATTACTACTTATCGATACATCATTATATATTACAATGAGGATTGACGTTTGAGTTGAATGTTTATTCATTTATTGGTATGTTCGAAACATTTTCCAATATACTTACTCATTCGATAAAATCGAACCATTCCTATCACATGTTACATTATTTACTTCCGTTATATATTCCATCAGTTTACATAGACATGCTACATATGTATCAAATACATATGTCCACGTTAGTGATAAAACATTGGTGAATATGATGTATGTAGAACCATTTTGGTATTAATAGACTTACAATTGCATACATCTATATGAATCAATCTGAAGAGTTCATTAACCCTTACGATGCTCCCACTAAATGGGTGCATCGCCTTATTGTTTGATATACGATTAACCAATATCATATGGTTCGTAATCATATAATAAAGTTATTTCTCAAAACCACGTCTTAGTCTTGATTCCAAAATAATTGTAAATAAATTTAGATACTTATGTATATTTAATTACATCATTTTTCCGTGAAAACAAAAAACCACATTATATTTTTAGTTTATAACATATATCATAATATTTACATTGAAATACAACTATGTATATTTTTTAGTCGACACCAAAAAATAGTCATTATTTCACACATAATGTTCAGTATGGTTTATGAAACAATTTTAGTAACTTGATGCAATCAATAAGTGTTATATGGCATACTCAAACTATTTCCGCCATTACTATAATATCATACTGAATTCAAAAATCCATCATCCACTTAATATAGACTATTTATTTCATCCACTGCAACTATTTTACAGTGGAGAGTTCTATAATCTAGTATCTTGAACTCAAAGAAATAAACCTTATAGAACTATGACCATTTATCGCACTCCATGTTAAATTATTATTAGTACAATTCTCGTTCTCGATATTTTTTTATGGAGCAGAAGTGACTATGCACTCTCCTTATCCCAGTTGTACCTTAAATCATATATACTCTTATACATTCATTTTTCTTTATAAATAGGCAAATAATTCAAAAGAAAACCCTTACTATAACATCATAACGAACTCTTTACAAAGATGCATTTGATCATCCTTCACATTTAAGGACATCAAATATGATGCACCTTACGTAAACTGATCAAACTGACATTTCAGTGACTGGATTCTTAAATTTATGTTGTAGTTTGGGTCTTGTACTACATTTAACACAATATGATCCTCTATTGTGATTAATCAAATTAAACGCTCGATCTTATGGTACTATTTATTTGGTTGTTTCGAATGAACTAATTACATTGAAGTATCATACATTACGAACTATGACCTTTCCCTATATAACACTTATATGCAATAGTATATGGATCAAATATCCATAGTCTAGTATTGCTTTTTGAGCTCGAAACTCATCGAATGCAATACATGATCTCGACCTAATAAACATGTAAGCAACCAAATTACGAATGTATTTAGTAGTTGTAAAATCATGTGCTTGCATGGGTATTGAAACATTAACATGCAAGATGCATTTATTAGTAAGTATACGTTATATCTCGATTTGTCAATCTTTGATTCAAATCATTTGTATATCTTAATTGATAATGTTTTATCAATCATATCAAATGCACAAATGTATCAGTGTATTATTATAACATTATATAGCATATGTTATTACACTATTAGAAAGTTTAATGTTATCATTTCATTTTTCTAATAAGGCCCCCACTATTATTTTATGTTTCACCAAACTTAAGAAAAACATAGAAGTCTTTTGACTTCACCAGTGGGTGTTAGGACTTATATATCTAGGAATTCCGACCAAGAGGAGAACTCAACAAATCATGCTCTCAATTACGATGGATAACTCCTTATCGATTGTATCACATATAACTCCTAACCCATGGTTTTTCTTTCTAATCCCGTCTTTACCTCAAGGAAAGCTCAACAAGTAAAGTGAGGTTATTCAATCAGACCTATCATTTCACGATGGCATAAGTATATGCTCATACCTCGAGGGAAGCTCAACAAATATGTGCAGTTATCTTACCTCGTCTACTCAATATATTAATAGTACTATACATAACATCTCTAGCTTGAGGAAAGCTCAACAACTAAAGAGTTTGCAAATGATCTATGGATATATATATATATATATATAAATGATAAAAGACAATTTTATATTAAAGATTCATAAGCTTCAAAATATTATATCGAGTGATATCGATTTATGGAATAATGTATTTCTTATGAAATACCCTCGTAATTCAAGTGTCGAAGAGATCAAAAATCACGGTATATGTACATATATGTATGTTTTTATTCCTTAAGCCTATTTTGGGTTTCTTTGATGTTTTCACCTTTAGTTTATACATTTTCATACTATATAAGTTCTATTAGTTACTGTATAACTTTTACATAACTTATGTAATAGTCTTATGTATAATATTATATTAATTAAATCTTATTTAATTAATTAACATTTTAATTAATTTTATATTAATTTAATATAGCATTTATATTGAATATTTATTACATACTATAACCTTTATAGTATTACACATATATCTTATATATTTGTTTATTTATTTAATTAATTAATGTTTAATTTATTTATTTAACCTTTACTTAATTTATTTAATTAAAAAATAATTAAATTATATTAGTTTCAAAATTCAATTCATATACATACATGTGTACTTGTGTTATTTTAAACATTTTAAAACAATATAACATATATCATAATATATTACACAGGTATACATTTATTAATTAATTAACTTATTTAATTAATTTATTTTATTAATCTAATTAACAGATTTTTTTTGAATATATATATATATATATATATATATTCAAACATTTTCAAAATTATATTATATTATAACTTTTATAATATATTTATATCTTATGTTAAACTTACTTTTAAATTTAAAATCTTTTATTTTTAATTTTCAAACATTTGGGAAAATTAACCCATGGCCCAAATCATATTAGACCTTTTCTATTAAGGCAGCTATTTTGGCTCACATATTTGTTTGGACCAAGTTGCTAGCCAAGTAGGGCAGAGTAATTGATTACCCAAACTCAATCATTCGACACTACCTTCTTAAACACCATACTAAGTAGATTACGAGCTTATTGGTTATCCCTAACATGCCTAATTAGGCCGCATAAGTTATTGAGCTTTACTACCATTGTTGGATCTGGGCCAGTTTGTAGTGGAAGGTGTAGGTGATTTTTTTTTACTTTATTCGGTCTTTATTAGGCATGTGAAGTCTAGTTAAATTAGAACATTTCTAAATTTAATGTAAATAAAATCTTTATTTCATTTAAATTTATAATTACTGGTTTGAGTTTTATTTAACTTATTTTAAATTAAATACAATGTTACACAGATGTATCATATACTTGTATGTATGTATATGCATGTGTAACATAATAATTCGTGCATGGTATAACAAGCTTGTTTTTAAGTGTTGGGATTTGCATCGCAGCAGATATGTTAGCTCACCGTATATGCATTGTATTTTGTCTAAAATATGTATGTATGTATATACAAACTTGTTATCTAAATAAGTATTAAAATAATATAAATATTTACATACCAATATATATATATATATATATATATAATATGTATTGCATAAATGCAAAATGTTAATGTATATATGTATGTTTGTATGTATTAAATTAGATAATAATTTGATAATTATATAATTAAATGATTTTATTTATAAAATTTATTTTAATCATTATATTATAAATGAATATGCAAGTTTTATGTTTATACAATTAGTTAAAATATGAATTCACACATGGTTGGAAAAAATAATAATTCTTGATGCATGTGTGTATAAGTTATTTTAATACATACACATGCATATATTTATTCATGTACATCCCATGAAGTTATATGTGAACATTTATCACACATTGACATTTATTAATCGTAAGACACAACAGTTAATTTTGCCCGCAAGCTTAGTGCGATTGGCAAAAGCGTACACCTCTCTCATAGTAGGTTGAAAGTTCAAGTCTTGACAGTCGCACTGAGTCGCTCGAATGGACTGGCTTAATTTAGGGATTCAGTTGTGGCGGACCAACGTGTGTTCCCCCCACGACGAAGTTGGATTTTTTGAGATTCCAAAAAAGAAAAAGAAAATGGCACAATAGTCAATTTTCTTCCATGACCTTATACTAGTTTATAATTTAATATTAATAAGATGTTTGTATTTTTAATATGGACACCTCATAACATTAAATGTAAACTTAAAGCAAAATTAAATTAATAAATTAGTTTTACTAAATTAACAATGAGATAATACTTTTAACATTAACAAACAAAATAAATATTTTGGTTATATTAAACAACTAAAATATTATACAAACACTTTTAATGAACAAATGTTAAATTTGATTTAGTACACACGAAATCTTATTCAGATAAATACAAAATAAGATCTTGTGCGATTTAATAAAAGATTTTTTTTTTTTTAAAATTCACTATTTTTACTTCCCCACCAATGCACTGGATCCAACACAAAAGGCGAATTAATGGCTAAAGCGGAAGAATACAATATGTTGTTCTCTTAGCTACCTAATGGAGCCTACTCGAGGTAGCTACATAAGAGGTGGCAATTAAACCCGACCCGATGGACCCGGTAGGTCTCAGTTCTTAGTGGGTCGGGTTTTGTCGGGTCCAAACTATACATTTTAAAACCTAGACCCGATCATACCCTAGCTTCGGTTCAGTTCAGGTTGGGTTAGTTCGAGTCCGGTTGGGTAATAACGCTAGAAATGCATGTATTTCAATGATTTTAGTTGGGTCTTTCGAGTCGAGTCGGTTGGGGTCGGGTTTGATCGGGTCTTTGTTGTAGTTTTCATCCATCAGAATCAACCCGAGGCCCATCGGGTTCGGTTTAGATTCAAGTGTTTTTGAGTCGGTTCGGTTTGGCTTTACCGTTCTCGATTTTAATTGTTAGCCCTTGCACAATCAATCTTTCTCCAACATATGAATTTTTATTTAAAAAACCAATAGATGGTGAAGATTTTGCCAATTATTCAAATTTCAATTCTAAATCGAAATCTTTTTGTTTCAACTTTCATGATTGAAGATAATAGAATTTGTACAACTTCTATTTCGACCTACCAAAACATGCAGGTAGAAGATCACCTGAGTCAAATATATAATGTGTCCGTGAGGCAGCCGATTAAAACACTTGATTTTGTGAACATTTTGCAAACAACCCAATACCTAAGAGAAGTAAAGGACTTCTGTTATAAAAATATATGTGTTCCCAATAGTAGAGTAGGCCCTGAAAATTTTGACAAGATGGATATACCAAATAGTGCCCTTCCATCAATCACGCACAGCCAAAAAACAAACGCATCCATCACTCTTGAAAGACAAACCCCAGCCTAACTTCGCAGCCGCAACCACGCGCAAACAATCAGACGCCGATGCCATAACAGTCAACCGCCACCAAAGTTCGTTGCTCCCGCCGTCGCTTCTCGTTCAGCCGCTGCCGTGAAGGTATACTGTCATCGATCTCCTTTTTTCTTCTCGCAGAAAATTGTATGACGCAGTGGCTGCACGTGGATGTTTGTTTCTGCAATGACCAATTTTCTCCCACGCTACTCTTGATGACCCAAAAAATTGATTGACCTGATCCGCTGCAATTTTTTGTCATTTTCTCTCCTAATCTTCATCTAAAATTTTGGTTTAGGGTTTTTCAGGCCAGAGTCAAGTAATCAGAGTCAATTCTGATAAATCTTAAAAAATGGGAGAAAGAAAAGTACTCAACAAATATTACCCGCCGGATTTTGATCCAGCCAAAATCCCGAGGGCACAGCGGCCTAAGAATCAACAAATCAAAGTTCGCATGATGCTTCCGATGAGTATTCGATGCAATACCTGTGGCACTTATATCTATAAAGGAACCAAATTCAATTCTCGGAAAGAAGATGTTGTTGGCGAGGTATGAATATTCTTTTAACTCGAGTTTTTTTTAAACTGCATTGGAGGCATGTGTATCTGCCTTTTGAAAGTATTTATTTTTTTCTGGAGGAACCAACTTCAAATATTTGTGTTTGTTGACTAATCAACCAAATTGTGCTAAATTAACTAAAGTGGCTGTTTTTGAAAGTATTTATACTTTTGACAGATTCATTATTTAAGTACGCTAGCTGAAGGGGTATTTGCAATACACATTTTAGGTTTCAGAGTTTGGCGAGGTGAAGTTTAGAAGTTAACGGCTGATGGATTTATCTTTTTTGTGCATCTGTAATGACATTTATCATTAATTTGATTTGGTTATCTACTGTTGTGTCAAGTATATTTCAACAGACAGTAGCTAACCAAATGATTGCTATACTAAGATGGAATCGTACATGGGTTTGTCAGTTAACTGTTACAGTGAATTTTAAGCCTAGCCCATACAAATGTTATATCATGATTAATCTTGATGATTTTCTAATGTTACATTAAGATCCCACTTTTATGTTTGTTAGTAATTAGTTTTTGTTGAGGTTTTTTTACAGTGTTTTAATTTTACACTTTTGAGTTTTGTATGTTGAAAATTTAGTGAAACAATCGTTATGTTCAGACGAAGTGATATGCAAGAAGGAATCATTGGTTACGTAATTGATTTTAATCTTAATTTTTTGAGTGCTTTAGTAGAGAAAGTTATCTTCAAATCGAGACTATTTATTTTCTTCACCAATGCGTTATTTACTGCCAATGAAACGATGCAAATACCCAAATTTTACTATCAATCAAAAGAAGTAAATATTCTTTTCCAACCCTTCAATTTCAGCAGTCAGTATAAATTTATAATTTAGTATTTTAAGTTTATTTCAGTCTTATATTTACAGGCTAAAAGTTGCTTATGTTAATTTAAGTTATTCATAACACGTTCTTTTGCTGATAGTATATTAAAATGGCAAATTGCTAAGTAATGTGTAATTTTAAGAACACAAGTTTTCTTTATCTTGCAAAATGTATCTTTTGCTGAAAGGTTTTCAGTTTGCCAAGTACAATGTGATACATAGTTTAAAAAACATCGGCTTTCTTTAATTTCCTTTTCATTTGCCCCTGTTTTGCTTGTATTAGCAACCCAATTTCAATGCCTTTCTTTTGTTTGTATAAATGCAACTTGCACTATAAATCTTGTGTCGGCAAAGTTCATTCATATTTCAATTAAACATAGTTTTATAACCATAGTTATTAAACCCCTCGCCTAGTCTCCAACCTGGGGCTTGTTTACCTTTCAAAGCGCCGGCGATGCACAAGGCGCTAAAAACCCCCAATGGCGCCAAAGGCTTGACTTGTGAAGTGCTGAAAAAGAGCGCCCTGTGCAGCATTATTGAGGAGAAAATAAAATTTTAGTGGCCCAATATGGGGCCCAATTGCATTCCGAAATCCAACCGCAAACAAAAAAAAATTGTTCTTTCAATCTTGCTTTAGTATCGAACGTAAAATACATCGTTCTCGAACAAAAAAGAACCCTAGATTCAAAATTGTCGCCGCCGCCGCTCGACTTGAGAATGGCTTTGTATCTTCTTAGTTTGATATTTATGATAATCATATGATGTTTTATTCTCAATATTGTATTTATATGCAATTTTTTGAAGTCAAAAATTAAATTTTAATGCATTTTCTAAGTGCAATTATCTTTGCTAAAAAACAGAAAATGATGCTCAAGGCGTCCAAAAAAGCCTAAAGCCCTAGGCGCAAAAAAGCGCTAGGCGAGGGCCTGAGCCTTTTTTGCCTTGACAACTAAATTACAACATGTTAAGATTTTGTGCGTGTGTTTGTATGTGTGTTTGTGTGCGTGTGTATCACCGATAATCAATACTGAAGTTCCTGTTTTGCTAATTAAACCTTTCAGAACATAAGAAGTTGTTGATGGATCAAAGCCAATATAATCCCTTGACTTATCGACCTTGTTTTTGGGATATTATAATCATGCCATATGCTGTGTAAGTTATAAATATCGCCTGAAAAAAGGAACAGGTTTTCCTATGCAAAATATATTCTCAAAATAAAAATAAATAAAAAAGTTTGAAGTTTTTAAGTTAATTATTTCAGTTAAGATATAGATGCTGTTTTAGTTAAATTAGGTATAGTAATATCTTCTAATTTAAAATCTATTCCAATGAACCGAAACTTTCTAGTTTTTGACCGAGTAAAAAAACCCATCCATACATGATGTTTTGATAGCGCATGGTATATTGTAAGATATTTAGCAATATGAGGGTGGCCACTCAAAACATGCTAAGTGTGACCATTGCGATTTTAGTTTTTGCGATCCCACATTTTTAGGTTGGAATAGACCTTTCACTTATTTATGTGCGTATTGTACCAAGTTATCATATTCTTAACTAAAAACATACATGCATACTTAGGTCCAAAAGGAGGAATATCAAAGGAGTCAAAGGACTATGGTATTCATGGTTTCAAATTTCCTATATCTCGCTGAGATCTATTTTGAGATCCCCTTTTCACATTTAGAATTTAGATAAAATGAGACATCAAATATCATTCATATCTTATTTGATACTCATCTCATCGAAATAGTTAAATCTCATACGAAATAGGAGTGGAAATCTCAATCCTAAATCTCACTCGAAACTTAACATTTTTTACATTTCACGTGGATCTAAAAGAAACTACTCTATTAAATTACTATGTATTAACCACCCAATTCTATATTTTATTTTTTATCTCGATGAATCATAACAAAAGGCTTAATTTTTTCAATATTCAAATTAACGGATATCATTCAATGACTAATAAACTAATCAAGTTACCACTCTTTTTCAACTACACATTCATCTCAACCATTTTTCTATGCAAATCAAACATGCTGTCATCTCTACATTTATAAAGAAAACCATTTGAATGTCAATTTTGGACACATAAGTTTGCAAGTTACTCCAAGATATTCCTAAGATGTACACACAAGATACACTAATCTCGTTCAAGATCTCACCCGATACGAGATATCTTGCTCGAGTATTCGGAGGCGAAACGTGATCAAAATTCGAGATTTGAAACCTTGATAAATTTATGACTCTTTTATGCTTACCTAAGCTTTGATTTTGAGTTTGGAATCTAGTTGCTTATACTGTTTTGCCTTGCCTTGGTACTGCAATTTTTTGGGCAGTTTGTATGTTTTCAGGCTCTGCCAGTATATAAGCTTTGTTGGAGGGGATTTTAATTATTTTCTAACGAAATAGACACTTTCTGATTTTATTCAAGGTTGCAAGCGCGCGCGCACATGTACATATGTACATAATCATTAACTTCTTGTGGTAAATGGATGCAGTGGGTTGTGCTAGCCCTCGAAATAAACAGCATTTATGTAATGCAATCATTTCATATGTAATTTTGGCATGGTAATTTATCAATAAGGGCATATATTTATATGAACATAGAGTTGTCAAAAGATAAAGTAAATAGACATTCCTTCTAGCCGCAAATAGATTAATCACCAGCACCCGATGGGAAGTCATGTCAAATACTTGGGTAATTGGAGGGAGAAAATCGTATTTATTGTTCCGGTCCATCATGTTTCTGTCGGAGTAATCTCGTCCACACATCCTTCTGTTTTCATCAGTTGGATGGTGAAATATAAAATATTAAGTTAATAAGTTTCAGTATACTGGAAGAACATGTGATCATATTTGCAGAAATGAGCACCATCATATTTTTTTTACCAGTCTTGTTAAACTTTAATCCAAACTTCTCATTGAGCTCATCTGTTTTGGAAGAAACTCTACTGATCTTACACAAATTGATTATGCAGACTTATCTAGGGATCCAAATATTCAGGTTTTATTTTAAGTGCACAAAATGCTCAGCAGAGTTAACTATAAAGACAGATCCTCAGAATTCTGATTATGTTGTAGAATCGGGAGCGGCCCGGAATTATGAGCCTTGGCGGGCAACCGATGAGGTGAGAAATATTACTTGTACTTCAATGTTTTGTTTTGTTCATATGGGATTAATATTTACCATGTATAATTTCAGGCAGTAGAAATTGAAAAGAGAAAAAGAGAAGCAGAAGAAATGGGAGATGCAATGAAATCATTAGAGAATAGGGCACAGGATTCAAAACAAGATATGGACATAATGGCTAGCCTTGAAGAAATGAGATCTCTGAAGGTGAATGTTTTAACATATCACTGTTAGAATTTACTTGTGACTTTCAGTCTTTGTAAACATTATGTTATTCTAACTCATTTGATGTTTTATTTATCAGTCCAGGCATGCAACTGTGAATATAGATGATGTGCTAGCAACGTTGCATCATATAAAGCAGGAAAAGGTCGGTATATCTTTATTTTTCTTGTTGCATTACTTTGTATAAACTGCTGAAGCGTTCATTTTCTGTATGACAATTGGTTGATGGCAACGTGTAGGAACTGATGGCTAAACCAGTACATATGTTAGCATACAGTCTTGATTTTTAATAAATGCATTAGTTTTTTCCAAAACAAAATAAACTTATAGTTGCTAGATTGATCAAGTATTTTACCATGTTGGTTTCATTGAATGATGCGCTAGTATAGATGATGTGCTAGCAATGATGCATCATATAAAGCAAGTACTTTTTTTCTTTTTTTGCATTGTTCCTTTCTATAGACTGCTGAAGTTTTTATATGACATTTGATAACTAAACCTCCGGCAACGTTTAGGAACTGATATCGGATCCGACACATATATTAGTACAAAATATAGAATTTTAATAAATGCAAATAAACACGTGGTTTATGAGATTGGTCAAGTATTTGCCAAGGTGGCTTATAAACTCCTATATGGTAGGTAAAAAGTCGTTGACATGATCCCAGTGGTTTGGACTTTGAGTACTGAAAAAAGGTATACAACCCTGCCACACAAAATACGAAGATAAGGATGTTTGCTGACAAAACAAAATATAAGGTTACAACAAGCATATGTAAACATACATCTAAATTACCAGCGAGCAAGATTTGATCAGTGCATATAATTTTCATATGATAGATTAGGTTTAGATCTAAAAGCATATATTAGACTATTACTTGGTTCAAATCTTCTGTTATCATCTTTGTTAAAGCCATTTACTTTTCCAGGAGCAAAAGATGATGGATGAAATAGATAAAGCAGACGAAGAAGTTATCAAATCAATAGTATTTCCTGTCAGTATATGTTTCATATTATTATTTTTCTTTCTTTTTCTAGATAAATTTAGTCCAGTACTATTCATGGAATGTTATGGTTTGTCAAACAAACTCATGTTTGCAGGGTCATAAAGAGTACGTCAGAAGAATACAGGATGACGAGGATGAGGATGAGGATGAGGATGAGGATGATTTCAATGAGAAGGTACTGATTTTGCATGCTACAGCCATTGATTTTATGTTGATTTTGTTAATCATTATATCCTTGACCATTTACAAATACAGTCCTGAATTTCCGATTTAGATAAAAACATCGGGTCCATATTATTGATGTGTTTGTAAGAAAAGCCTCTTTGGCAAATGAATATGTAAATTAGATCCATATTTCTCAAAAATACAAAGCACAAGTCAACAGGTGTTTTGGAAGCTCGCTTGCGCACTCTGAAAAGTTTTCTGAAAATTCCATGAAATAATCAATAGTGGTAAAAATGAATTTATTTGATAAAAAAACGTACTTAAATAATAAGTATACATGACTATGAAAATTGCAAATCATTCCTTTAAAAACTTTTGAATAACTATCTGAAAAAACAGAATAAATTCATGATTTCTATTTTTCAAAAATAGGTATTAAATTTACATATTCATTGGCATCTGAGCTTTTTTTTTTTACTGCTGCATCAAAAATAGGGACCGGATAAGCAAAGTCCTCTTCTGATATATTTATCACTTGCAATTGCAGGGGAAAAGTAGAGCAGGAGTCCCAAGCATAGCGCAGAAACCAACAGATGCTTTGAGCAAAACAAGCATCTTTAACAGTTCTAAGAACAGTGAAGGTAGTAGGTCTTGTTTGCAGGGTTTATTTGTCTTCCACTTTTGTCAAAATATAGCTTTGGTTTAGCACTTTTCTGATTACTATCTACGATCAAAACTAAGTTTGTCAATGAATATAGATATTCGTATCCATGTATAGCCGACGAATACTGGATATTATCCTATCCACAGACAAATAGAAAAGTATGGTTTAAAATGTATCCCTTTGAGATTTTTAAACCTAAACCTAAACCTGATAACTGTATTTTCAGATTTTTGTTTTGTTCTCTTCGACAAGTTATGCTTTGCTCCTATAAACATTTAGTGCATCTCCCGTAGCCAAGGGATTGCAGATTATGATTACGCAATATACAATCCATAAATTCAAAAATTTCCCCAACAAATGATTACAAAACAGTAGTTTGTTGAACAGATAGGCACCTGCTCGTTTACAGTTTCGTAACCAAAATTTGTAATTTAGTGTAACATAACAATCCATAATTGATTGTTGGAAAGCATATTTTGGTTCGAATTACCTATTCATACCATCCAGACTTCTTGTTGGAGATGCTCTTATGGTTGAATCTGGTTCTGAATCAGACATTACAAGTATATCATAATAATTCATATACCCTAATTGAATTAATTCTAACCGACGCATATATGATTCAAAAATAATTTTTCAGAGAGCACGAGTGGACCATCTAGAGTGAAGCCTATATTCGTTGTGAAGAGAAAGTCAGATGTTCAACCTGCAAAGAAGCTTTGTGTTGAACCTGTTACTGAAAATAACAAACCGAGTTCTACTACTGATGGAATCCAAGCTGAAAACGGACTTCTATCACTTTGTCAAAATTACGACAGTGATAGTGAATGAGTCTTATGTTAAGTTTTGAACAGTGTTCTGATGTTCGATTGATTTTGCAAATGCTGCTGTTAATTATACTTTTAAGGATATAGTCTATGCAGTCATGTATCAAAGATATGCTGTGAAGAAATTGTTGGCAAAGATGGTTGAATACTGTTCATTCTTGTTCAGTGTGCAGCTATTTATTTCTTTGTTCTGAAGCCTGAGATAGTTGGAATACTTGCCTCCCTTTTTCATTTGTTCAGAAACAAATATTGCACGTATTTCTTATTCATTAAACATGAACCAGCCTGTAACTTGTGCATTGCTATATGTGAATTCATTTTTTTTTTAACAATATTGCCTTTTGTTTTATAATAAGAATTAACTATGTTTGTTGGCTTAAGCTTAAACAGAAAATATAGCGATGTAGCTCAACTTTGATCTGTAATTTTGGGATACTGTTATGGGTGTAAGCAGCAATGGTTAGTGGATAAGTTTCCTTTGTGCCATTAATGACAAGTGAAGAGCTAGATTCTTATTATACACTGCTTGTGGAAGAATCGCTTTATGCAATGAATCAACCAGATTCAAATAGTCTTTGTTTTTCAATCACTTGGGAATTCAAATAGGTTTTGAAATTTATCTTTGGATTGACGAAAAAAATAATTGTTTCTACGTGACTTTAGTTAGTGAAAAATATAAATGATCATTGTGCACATAATTACGAAAAATATTAGCGTTGCAATTTTGAAAACGTAACTGTGCAATTTATCAAAAAAGCTTAAAATATGATTTATGTTACGATACCATGAAATGTATGAAAAAACGTATTTTAAGAGATAAAAAAAAGAAAATCTGCATTTTTCTGAAACATACAAGTAAACTTTAAAATAGAAGTGTAAAAATATATCAAGCCTGCGTTCTACAAATATTATGAGAACAAATGTTTGCAGGAATAATATATGTAAATATTTGCGAAAATTATGTAAATATTTGCAGTTATTTTTGCATGCAATTTGTAGAAAAAGTGCAATATTTACATAATAATATTTGCAGATTTTGATACAAATATTTACAATGCTAATTGCAAGGTTTTTTTCAAAAAATATATATTTTTAGTTGGATATAGTTGCAATTTAGTGCATATTTCAATCGTGGAAGAAGAAAAATCTAAAATAATCGTAGTGGTGTAATTTGAATGGTTTGATTAAGAGGAGGCTGGTTTGAATCAAGTTTCAAAATAAGGGCGCCTAGCCAATCCTCACTTCAAATAATACATGTTGTGCACTTTTGAAATGGAAAATTCTACTTGTACATAAATTAAGGACACAAACTGTAACATAAGAGATTTTAACTATTAGATCTTCCACCGATTTCCACTTTTCATGTAAAGACAAGAAAATCCAACGATCAATACTTGTGTTAAATTTTGTGTTCCAATAGCCGCTCCCAGTTGAAATGTTGAGAAAAATATGAAAACAAAGCGCATAACATCTATACTTGTAGAATTAACCATTAAATTTAAAATTCAAAGATCTTTCATGCAGAAAAAACCCATACATTCCACACAATTTTGAAATATGCAAAAAAATTCACTTTAAATAAGGAAACTATTTGTAAAAATTTCTTGTGTAATTAACAATAGCATATGATTTAAATTATAATGGGAACATCTCAAAATGAACTTTTGAAATTACAAAACCATCCGGATTAATTATTCTATACCAAAAATAAGAATGAGAAAATTTTATCAATTCACATTTACCACTATAACCACTTCTTTTGTACTTTCATTCCTCCCATCGTTCAATGATATCATTCTCACAAAACACAAGGTTTCAGTTTGGGATGAAATTCATGCCTCATAATATCATCTTCATTCCAAAATTGGGATAGATGTTCATCATAATCAAACATGAAAATGTCCGTTGGATCCGATTTCTAATGTTCTTTTTTCTTTCGAATGCCGAGATAATTTATTTTCATGTTTAATTAGTATGTATGAACTTAAGAATGTAATGATTAGCTGATTATCTCTTTATGTTTGTGATGGTTGTTAATTTATGATTTACGCTCGTTATTTAGGAGATTTTCTAAGTAATTCATCAAGAACGGATAATTTTAGGTTGTACCTTTACTTAAAGTCAACTTATCCACATATACTTTTTTATTAAGTTAGCAATCTATTTTCTTAAAGTCAAATTATCTACATTTTTTTTTATTAAGTTAGTAATCTAATTTCTAATACTAATATCACAAATAATTTTTTTTGTATACGATATTTTCTATTTTCTTAACGAAAATTATCTATACCTAGGATAAAGAGTTAAAGCATTGTATTTGACACAAATTTAGAAAGCAGATAATTTTCGGTAGTCATTGTTAAAATAAATATGAAATTATATGTCCTATTGTATTATTAATTAATGATTTTTTTTTTAAATATCGAGAGAGTAAACCCAGTGAGATGTATATCGATACCACAATATACATCCACGTAATTAGCAAAGGGTGTGTTTTAGTTGCCATCGTGTTTTCAACTTTGCACACTATGCACCTTTCTCTCTACAACTTAGTGATTAACTACCTAATAACCACCTAAACCCTAAAGTTGCTCTAGTGGTTAAAGAACCAAACCATCGAGATGAATGTGCAAAGTTCAAACCACAACGGTGACACGAGGCACACTTTAATACCAGACATACCTTAATACCAAGGTATATGTTAAGGGTAGACAAATGCACTTTAAGCCGAGTCATTCTTTTTTCTTCTTATAACTAATGGATTAGAATTTTTTTTAAACCATGTTCTGTAGACCGTGCTTAAAATGCAGGTCCGATCTTCCTAAGTTAGTGGATAACTTAGATATTATAAAGTTGTTTGATTAGTGATATAGACGACAACAATAAAATTTATACACCTTATTTAATTTTGAATAATTCAAATTACATTGATTAGTATGAAGGAGGCAATTCATATATTTTGGAGATATGACATAAATGGGAAAAGATATCCCAAAGATAATCTGACATACTCCACATTTCCAATAATATCACATTTCCAATAATATACCATGACATTGATTGAATTAATATTATTGTAAATCAATTGTTGATATCCTGAATTTTGGTGAGTTTAGCAGAATAAATTCAGTGGACCGTTATTGTGTTATGAGATGTTTGACTAATGCAATAGATAACAATAGTTCAACTTGCCTTAATTTGAATAATTTAAATAAGTAGTGGTAGTATAAATTTGAAGAATTATCACATATATACAATATACAAATTTTTAGGAGGAAAAAACTGGGAAATAATTTTAATTGGTAATATATCTTTCTAACTATATTACATATTGCTGATTGAAACACACACACATATATCTTGATTAATAATTGTAATAACTTTGTTGTTGTATTTTTTTGTGTAGACGTGAACTTCTAAAGATTCCCCCATGTTTACGCATGTGACATCCCGGAATTTTGACCCTATTATTATAATAAGTTTTTGATCAAATTTAAAATAAAATACGAGATTTTCATTTATAAAAATATAAGATGTTGGGCATTTTTAGTTGTATATGTGTTATAAAGGAATTTATAATTTCAAAATATAAAATAGACCCTTTTAACAATATTTAAAATTAAATCTGTATTATTCAATAAAATTAAAAATTATATATTAATGACATTTAATATCAAAAGTAAATGTAGTTAATAATGATGAGTATAATAATACAATTCTTTTCATATTAAATATAAATATAAAATACATTAGTGCAAATACATGTAACAGAATATAGGTATAGTACACGTGGCATTTGTATTTTTTTACTGATATATATATATATATATATATATATATATATATATATATATATATATATATATCAGTATACTGCTGTAAAAAAAATAAGAATACATCATTTCCTCTCGTTTCCATTTCATTTTTCTGTTTGCTTGCTCAGGAGGCTGCCTCCATTAACAGGAAACTTTCTTCTGGTATCAGAGCGGTTGCCGCTGCAATTAGTTCTCTATCCCACATCACCCACATCACGATTTGCGAAGATCTGATCTGATTCGTGAAGATTGAACCCGATCTAATTCGTCCAAGCCCTTTTCGTGAAAAACCCTACATAGTCGATCTTGAAATTTTCAATCTGGCACCAGCAGTAACAAGAAGAGTTGAAGCAATGGAAGATCAAATCAAGATTATTAGTGAGAGGTTGGAGGCACAGCAAGCTCAAAGCAAGCGATTAGAGGAGAATGTGCAAAAGATGCTGCAGGAATCTTTGCAGAATATCATGCAAGAAACGATGCTGAAGATTTCTCAATCTTTTCAAGAGATGAATGACAAAGTGGAGGACAGAATGAGGGGCGTCGAAATCAGAAGGAGTGAAGCTTCTTCTACAAGAATTGCTGAACCAAGTTCTTCCAGAATTCAGGGGTATGTTCCCAAACTAGAATTTCCTAAGTTTGATGGAACTAATTGTAGAATGTGGATTAAAAAATGCGACAAATATTTTAGTCTATGTAAAATAAGTGAAGATCAGAAAGTAGATCTAGCTTGTTTGAACGTGATAGACCGAGCAGAAAGTTGGATGTCTAGTTATATTGTAGTCAATAAGAATGTTGATTGGTCTGAGTTTATTGTTGATGTTTCTGCAAGATTTAAAGATGAAAATGGAAGTAATACAGTGGAGAGGTTCAACAAATTGAGTCAAGTGGGGAAAATTGAGTCTTACATTGATGAATTTGAAGAACTGAGGTCTTTAATGCTTCAACAGAATCAAGTACTGCCAGATCCATATTTCTTGGAGAGTTTTGTAGGTGGATTAAAATCGACTGTAAGACCTTTTGTTAAGGCCTTTAAACCCATAGACCTGGCTCAAGCAGTTGAATATGCTAGATTACAGGAAGAGAATCTTGAAGCAGTTAAAGCCATATACAAACCATCTTTTATACCCAAACCTTCCATCAAAACACAAACCCTCCCCTCATTATTACCTAACCCAGTATCCTCAAAACCCAACCCATCTTTCCTTCGACCTCAGACCACCATAACAACTGCTGAAAGGAGAGAAAAACAACTTAAGGGACTGTGTTATTTTTGTGACCAGCCCTATGAAAGGGGTCATAAATGTCAGTTGAAGCAGACTCAATTGTTCATGGTTGAGATACCAGGAGAAGATGAGGAGCTGGAGAGTAATGACATGGAAGGGGTAGTGGCTGTTGAAATCAGTGACCAGACTTTTGAACTTTCAGAGATTAACCCTTGTATCTCCATTAATGCCTTAAGTGGAACCCATAACTTTCAAACTATGAGAGTTATTGGTGTTTGTAAAGGGATACCACTGCACATTCTGATTGATTCAGGGAGTACTCATAATTTCCTTGATTTGGGGTTAGTTGAGAAGCTGGGGTTGAAGTCAGAGTCAATTGCTCCACAGGCTGTTACTGTAGCTGATGGGAATCATTTGGCCTGCCGGTATATCTGCAAAAACTTCAAGTGGAGATTGCAAAATACAGATTTTGTGTCAGACCTGCTTTTGATTCCATTGGGAAGTTGTGATATGGTGTTAGGAGTTCAATGGTTGAGTGAATTGGGCACAGTAAAGTGGGACTTCAAAAAATTATTGATGGAATTTGATTATGGGAATAATCATCATGTGTTGAAGGGAATTCCACCAAAAGGTATTAAATCCTCTTCGAGCCATAAGATGATGATGAACTCAATTCAATTGTTTTTTATGCAACTTGGGAAAAGTGATGAAAATGGGTTAGGGATTTTTAGCATGGAATCCAAGCCTATTCCTGAGGGCATTTCTGGCCTTCTGCATAAGTATGCGTCTATATTTGAAGAACCTAAGTGTTTGCCACCATCAAGAGGTGTGTTTGATCATAGAATACCTCTTGAGTTTGGAGCCAACCCTGTGAATATAAGACCCTACAAATACTCTTTGAAGCAAAGAGATATTATTGAAAAGTTAGAGGAACATTGCCTAATGTGGCTCATATTCCAGCTATGTACCAGGGGCAAGGCAGTGATCTCATTTTAACTCCTGCTGCTATTGTTGATAGAAGGATGGTTAAACATATAAATCAAGCTCAAGTGCAATATTTGGTGCAGTGGGAAGGTTACCCTGAATCTGAAGCCACTTGGGAGTTTGCTGTGGAGTTTGAAGCAAAATATCCGAATTTTGTAATAGAGTAGTTGTTGCTGTTGATTGTTTGAAAGCTTGATTTGTGATTGTTTGAGTGCTTCATTTGTAAGATTCAAGTCTTGAGGTCAAGACTTTTAATAAGAGGGAAGGAATGTAACAGAATATAGGTATAGTACACGTGGCATTTGTATTTTTTTACCGATATATATATATATATATATATCAGTATACTGCTGTAAAAAAACAAGAATACAATCATTTCCTCTCGTTTCCATTTCATTTTTCTGTTTGCTTGCTCAGGAGGCTGCCTCCATTAACAGGAAACTTTCTTCCTGTTGCAATACATTACAAATCAAATATTGGAAAGACTAAACTTTGAATGAAAATAAGACCAAGAAATGTTTCTAACAACAATGTTTATAATTAAAATAAAGTAAGCTTATAAATATTTAATATGAGTATAACATAAAAAAATTTGATTATAACCTAAAAGTAGGATTACAGACATAAGTTCAAAATATTGATATTAATATAAGCATGAAGACATAAGAAACCATAATATCAAACATAAGTACAAAACTTTGATATGAAAATAAGATATAAATAAAACTGTTAACTTTGTAAACATAAACATATAGAATACATGGCATATAGAGTTTTTATTTTTCAAGCAATAAAGGCAATATAAAAACCCGCAGCAAACATTTTGTTTATATGTTAACATAAGTATGTTCAAACCAAAATCTGCAACTATCAAAACAAAGTTTGTCAGCAAACATTATGATATGTTAACATATATGTAAACACAAGACCTGCAAGTATCTTTGCAAAGTACATAGGTTGTCTGCAAAGCATTAAAAGTGTAAACTTATATGAATACACCTTAGTACAAATAGAAATCTGAAAACATCTTTGTACAATCAAAGCTGCAAATATCTATATACAAATCCTTGTATCAGCAAGCATTTAATTTGTGTTAGCATAAGAGTAAACATACATATCTAATTAGCACAACATATTGTCATTTCAAGCTATATGAAAAATCTTCCAGCCGAAACTGTTGAATCATCTCAGGCCCGAATACAAATAAAAAAAAAGCAAATATTTTATTATGTTAAAGCTTATTCAAGAAGACAGCTTGTTCAAAGTTATATATATATGTGTGTGTGTGTATTTATCATTTTATATGTTCTTATCTTTTAATTCAGTCTAACTGCAAAGCAAAACCTGATAAAGAAAAAGAAGTATAAACAAAACTTTATATTCTCAAGTTCAAATAAAAGTCAGGAAGCAAGGAAAGTTTACTGAATTCCAAACTTCAAACTGCTGCCTTCTGTCATCATCAAATTCCTCTGTTCAACTGTGATTTATTTTTGTGAGTAAACCTATTACTTTGATTGATCTATGAAATTTTGAGTTGTTATATAGTTTGAACAAGAATTTGTATATCCCAGTACACTGCAAATAGTTGGGAACTGTTCTATATCCTTTGATTACAGAACAATAAACAGTAAGGAATTTGAATATTTCTTTTTACAAATACTTTGTACATAGAAATTTAAGTTAAACGTACTTGTAGAAAACTGAAAATCATGATCAAAAGTTAAGTTGTGAAGGTGACAGTGAAGTTCAAAACTCTGTATATTCAAGTTTGTAGTAAGAAATCAATAAATGCAAAAATTCAAAGACTTTGAATTGTTAATTCAAATTCATATATTAAACAAACATATGAAGTTAGGATTTTAAAAGTGAAATGATAATTTTTAGATCAAAGTTTGAGGTGCAGTTTGAAGAGAAGCTGGAAATTGATTTTTATCAATATTGGTTGATCCAACAAATTTTAACCATTGAAATTTCCCATGAAGCAAGGTTGAATTTGTATTAACACTAGAAAAACGTCAAATTATTTTTCAAGTGCATAAAATTTGAGTTTGTGATTACAGTAGGGTTTAGTTCACGTATCCGAGGGGTCTGTTTTGCCGATGATTTCTTCATCAAGAATTGACCGAGCTCCGAGTGTTTTTGAGGGATGAATGAGGGTGACGTCGGTGACACGTGGTAGGAAGCGCGACACAAATAATGGTCGGCGCAGGGAGGATGAAGCATTTTTCTCTGCTGCTGTTCGAGTTACAGATCACCCTGAGGGGAAATTTTCGATTTCGTGGCCGTTGCTTCGAGTTGGCTTTTGAATTCAAGTATGTGGACGATTTGTGGTTTGTGTGCGTTGTCGCGAGTCGCCGGAGACGTAGTGGACCACCGTGCACGTGCACGGTGGTGGAGGGGAGTCTGTTGAGGGGCTGTGAGACATCGCGTGTTCATACTCGTGATTTTTGGTGGTTGCTTCGAGCATGACTTCGGGTTTTCCTGGGTGTGAGCGCATGGGTGTTGTTATCTGCAGTTTTTAAATTTATAGCTTAACTAAAAAAAAGAAGGAAAAAGAAGGTGAGAAGAAGAATATGAACTGGGGAGAAGAAAGAGGAGATGGGAGAGAGACACGGGATAGGCACAGGAGGAAACTCGAGACCTTCACGAGTGAAAGGAGATGCTGTCTCGGCCCATTACTGAGTGTATGCATAATTTTGTTTTAGTGTTTGTTATATCTAAGTTAAGCTAAACAATAGTTAGATTGTTTAAGTAAAAAGGTTATTAAAGAGGTATGTAAAGATATGGATTAGGATGTTAATTAATTTGTATTTGAAATCTTAAATTGATAACTTTAAATTGATTTTTGTAATTAGAAATAAATCATATGTTAAAGCAATTTAAATTTTAATAACGTTAGCTAATTATTTGAAGTTAATTAATGGAAATTAACTTAAGTGATTAATCGGGAATTATACTTTAATTAACTTGATAATAATTGATGTATTAAAGTAATTCGTGAAAATCAAATAAGTAATTACTTTTTAATAAGTAAGTTATTACTTGACAATTAAAAATAAATTAATTAACCGAGTAATTAAGTAACAGTTAATGAATAGAAGTTAATTAGTTAAATAATTAATTTAATATTAGATGCTTAATGAATTAATAGTTAATGATAACTAATTAATTGATCACTAATAAGTTAATTAATCAGTAGTTAATTAAACAGAATAAAATAGTTTATCCTTGAGCAATACATTAAGTAAAGTAAAACCGAACTGATTGGTATGCATTGATAATTCTGTTTGATTGGCCTTGATATCTGTTTGATGATTTTTCTGCGATATGTTATGATATATTATGGATATCTGCGATAACTGTGTATGATTTATCTGTTATATCTGTTATGTTAATTCTGACATTAAATTAAACTGTTAAGTTAATTAGACAACTTGGCCCTTAAAATGGCGTTTGGATTCGATGAGACCGGGATCAGAAGAATCAACTTTGATTCTCCGAAAACCACATCGATCCAATTTAAACGTTAGGTCGTGAATCCTGAAATGAAGATCGAGATGGTGTATTCAGAATGCAAGGGTTATCGTCGTTGACTCTGAGGGTGATTCCAAAATGAGTGTGACGAGATAATGCCTTCGGTTTCGTTCGAACCCGGAATGAACTTGTATGGATTGAATGCTTTCAGCACATCGTCAGGCGGACGATGAGCATTCTAAGTGAGATGTTCTATAAAGGTAATCGCAGCCTCAAGCCTCATCAACCGGGAATGGCTAAAACAGGGGAGATGCATCAAGGTTAAGTGGGTCATGCCCAAGCAGGACAAGATATTTCCCCTGTCTAGATGTCCCTTTTATATTTCGGCTGTGTGGGCGGTTGCTAGCTACAACCGCGGGGTTTATCTTGTTCGGGACTGTTCAGTAAGGAATGGTTCCGGCCTTGTGTAGCAGGGGGTCGGGAGTGATCCTCGGTATGGTGATCTAGGCCCCGTACTGTGACCGGCGGAACCCCAGTAGCCCTGCCATTGTTGGAAATCCATTTTTCCTACGAGACCCTACGGTTTTGATTTGTATTACCCACTTTTGTGGCTAGTAGCTGGAATTTAATGAATGTAACAATTTCGGCTATTTTCTATTTACTTGAAAACCCTAGACACTATTATAATATCACTGGATTTCCTATGAAATGTTTTGGTTAGCGTAAGGTAAAAACTTACCCGTATTTATTTGTGGGGAGTCTTACGTGATACCTTTATTTTCAAATGTTTTCAAAGTTAAACAACTTTAAACCGTTTACTCATACCAGACCCATGTCTGACCCGAAGTTTATATTTTGTTTTTCATAAACTCTTGGGTACTCAAATTTTTATGAGTAGCCAAGTGATAGGTCTCGGACTTGATTTCTGGAGGAGCTTGGAGCAGGAGTTTTCAGACGTATATAGCTATTTATGTAGTTCCGCTGTGTTAGTTGATGTGTACTGTATCTCGGATGTATATAGTGATTGATGTATGTATATGATTGTCATGTGTATTGATATTGTATAACTCTGGTATATGAAAACTATGAATTATTTATGTGATATATTATATTTTGTTCCGTTCCGCTGTGAGATTCTGATGTTGTTGTTCTTTTCTTTCTCTTTCTTTCCTAATTCTATCCCTTTCTTTCTTAATGATGATACGTCTTTCTGGTAGTAGAAGGGCGGGTCGTCACAACGCAAGCAATTTCGTGAGTTCGAATCTCACTCTTGATGTATAATATCTTTTTATGAGATCAAATCTCTTTCTTGACAAAAATACATTTTATTTTTTATAAGGTCACGAGTTCTAATACCAGCTCAGGTAATCACTTCAATTTTTTTTCATATTATTTAGTTTATGATCTTATATAATGCCACAATTCCCTTTTAAAACATACATTCTTTATGGTTATATTTTGTAGATATATATTTAACATTTTATTTATTGAACTCTTTATTTTCATATTATTAACACACATTTTTTAATATATATTTTCATGATTTTTATTTTACAAACATATATTTGATATTTTATTTATGTTATACTTTATCTTCATAAACAATATTTTAAAAAAAAACTATTTATAGTAAATCAATTTTCTTAGCTATAATTTCCAAAATAGAACTTTTGAATTTAATATTATGCATAATTAATTTTGTTTTTAGAAACTAGAAGTTAAAATTATTGGTAATTTCTTTTAAAGTTTTATATTTCAATTCCAGACATATTAAATTTGATAAGCTAAACTTGAATATATATTATCATTATTTTTTAAGAAATTTTACAATATTTATAATTAATAATAACGTTGATACCTCTTGTAAAACATTTGAGAATATTAAGTACCCCTAATTTAATATAGACTATCAAATAATAAAAAGGGTATAATAGAATTTAAAATAAAAAATATTCCAAATCCAACAAAAAATCAACATGGAGAGAGAAAATTCGTCGATAATATAAGAATGGTAACAATTAATCTAACATTTGAAAATAATATATTATGTGAATTTTTAACAGGCAACTATATATTCTCTTATGTATATCTAATGTTGTATTATTTGGTCCTGACAACTCGTATATGTTGCTTTGTGCCTAGACGAGATATATATTATTTCAGATGTATTTGGATATTGTAACGTATCTGTGTTGACTCAAAGTATTGTGTATGACAGATCGCTCCTCTTGGGCTATTTGATCTAGGCTATCGGGCAGTTAACTCCCTTTGATGCTTTTTTATAACGACCCGGAATTTTTAGCGTATCAAATGTGAATATTTAATTTATCTAAATTTCAAATTTGATTTAAATATAACTAATAATAAGAAAATCAATTTTTGATAAAGAGACTTGATTTTTAATAGTGTATTTTAAATTGATTTATGTTTTTTCCATAATTTTTAATTGAAAAAATATTTAAATTATTGTTTGACGTATTCTATGGTAAACGTTAATATTTTTGAAATTTCGCATAATAAGATAACTAGTGTATTTTATTGATGTTATGGTATCGTGTCGTATTATTGTGCGCGTTAGTATTTTTATTTCTGTCGTTCGCGGTCTATACGCGAACGTGATATCGGGCAGTGAAGTGCCGTAAAATTTTCTTTTCAAAACCTTTACAAATCAAATCAAAAATCATTTATTTTCAGTAAGGCATTAATTTTTGTTAGCTTTGATGTGATGGAATCTTGAATTTTATGATTTGCTTAAGTGTTAAGCAATGTTATTAGTTTTATTTTAAGTGTGCATATCAACTCATTTCACTTCACTTTATGCTTTTGCCTTTCTTTCTTTCTTCCCTACTTCCTCTCTTTCTTTCTTTTCTTCTTCCTTTATTTTTATGTCCTTGTAAAAATAAAATATACCACCTTCCAACTTCAAAATTTATTATCTCTCAAACCATTATCTTCTAGCCCAAACTTCCAACTGCAAAATTGTTCGTTATCGTCTCTAATATTTTCTAAAAATAGTCACTCATCGTTTCGTTGGACATGGTGGTGGGAATCATCTGATAATAATGGTTGTCTGATTTTGGTTGTTTTTCAACGATCACAGAATGGAGATCGATGACTGGGGTTGTGTTCGTGGCCGCAAGATAAGATTTTTGGTGATGACCTTTAGATTTTTAATGGCCGTAGTTAGCCATAGTTGGCATTGGTTGACGGTTGATCATTTTTCGATCATCATGGAATTGCGACGATGTGGTGGTCGACGGAATCAACGGTGGTGGGTGAAGGAAGCTTGGGAGTGCACGAGTCTTTTGGGATTGGTCGGAGTGCTGCGATGGTCGGAAGTGGCCGGTTGAACTCGAGTTAGGGTTTCGGCTGTAGCCTTTTTTTGGGTTCGACTTTTGGGGTTTTGTGGCGGTGGTGGAGTGTCGAGCTAGCCTGGAGTTGGTCAGCGATGGGTATGTGGGTGGCGGTCGCAATGGCGTAGGTGGCGATGGTTATAGATGGCTGTGGCGGTGGTGATCTTGATTTTAGAAGGCCGTTGGGTTTGTCATATGGAGATGGGTCTTAGGCCATTGAGATTTAGGTGAGAAATAATTAAAATTTATTTATTTTAAATTTATAAACTAAGCTTGTTGATGTTAAAAGGCTATATCTCCTTTATTTTAAATCCGATTAGCCCTCTGATCTTTGCGTTAGACTCTTATTGATGATTATAACTTGTTGATAGTTTTAATGCAGCATAAATTTGAAATAAGATAATAGTGATTAAAATAATTATATTTCATATGTGATATCTATTTGGCAGAATAAAACATCCTTCTGCTATTATTAAATTGAATAGATTCTTTTGGAGATCCATTGAGCAGAACAAAACCTCATTCTGCCATAGTTAAATTCAATAAAGTATTTTGGACATCTATTGAGCAGAATAAATCCTCATTCTATGCTTGCAAAGTGAAATGATTTATTTTGAAGTTAACTAATATGATGATTAATTAATATGAAAAAAATGATGTGTTAACTATTGATTGTTAATTATTGAGTGCCAGAAGCTTGGTAGCCTGGCCGTATTAGGTGTGACATTGATATACGTTAAAAGTTGAACCTTTTTAGTAATAAAGGTAATAGTACCATTGGTTAAGTGCTATGGTAGCTTCAGGCCTCATTATAGTATTTTGAAATACTAGTATTTTCCGTTTTAATTTGAAAACGATTTTGATTCGAGGATGATTTTAAAAGTGACTTTGGAATTTTCGGCGACTTTTTATTTAGAAATGGTTTTTGAATATCTATTTTTTTACGTTGACCTTTTTCTGTTAGTCTTTTCTAACATATATGAAAATGTTTTAAAAGTATTTGTGGTAAGCATTTATATTACAGAAAAGTTAAAATAATGTTTTCTTTAAAGAAAATGAGTTTATCTTTTGTAATAAAGTAATTCTATTTTTAAGAGAAGACAGTAGTATTTTGGAATGAATATCTATGAAACATTTTTATAAAAAAAATTATATAGAAAGAGAGATTTATAAATGGTAATTTATAAATAAAAGAATGGATTTATAAGCGATATTTTAATAATAGCGAAGATTTTTGTTAAATATATAAGATTTATAAAAATTAGTTTGGATTTATACAAGGATCTTTAAAAAAGGATTTTTATAAAGGATTTTATAAAGGCAGATTTATAAAAGAGTTTTATAAATAGAAAAGAGTTTTAAAAACAATTTTAGAGATTTATAAACGGATTTTTATAAATAATTTTAAAGATTTATTAAAGAAGGTTTACAAATTAATTTGAAGATTTGTAAAAGTACTTGTAAACATGGAATGGTTTATAAAAAGGGAATTTAGAAAAGGAATGAGATTTGATTTTGATAAATAATCCTTCTTAATTATGGTGGTATGTAAGCATTCCTTCGATACTTAATACCGAAGGGAAAATGGTTTGAGTTTATAGTAACAATGTTTCTTATATATATTTTGGACGACACATAGTGTACATCTTTCATCTCAAGGTTAAATTGGAGTTAATTTAGAACGACCTTCTTAGCTACTCCATTAAATAGTGATTGTTCAAATATCAAGTTTGATTAAATGATGCATGCAATTTCTTCAGTTTCCAACACTATTTAGGGTAAAGACTCTCCTCAGCTTAGACAGAAGCAAAGATGACAGAGTTGCAGACCGATCCAGGATCATGATAGAATGATTGGAAGATAAAGCAACACGGCTGTTGTGGCTACATAACTGTAAGGGTTATGAAAGCATTTTGTATTTATGTTTGTGAATGTAAGCATTTTGCATTTATGTTTGCTGCATTGTATGAATGAGTGTATTGTATTTGTTAGTTATTAATATATGAACCCATTTTCATAAAAAATAAATAAATAAAAATTAAAAAAAATAAACAGCAATCCCTCTCTGTTAACTCTACTAGTTCATGAATCTGTTTAACATTATTTTCCAAAAGATGCTTTTCACACTTCATGTCTTTTTAACTAACATAAACTATAATAGTACCTTTTATATAAGTAT
This sequence comes from Allium cepa, assembly GCA_030765085.1. Lineage (NCBI taxonomy): Eukaryota > Viridiplantae > Streptophyta > Magnoliopsida > Asparagales > Amaryllidaceae > Allium > Allium cepa. Next base: position 574,794,009 of record CM060931.1, read on the forward strand.
AAACAATTTTTATTTCTGTTTCCAAAATGTGATATATTTTTATCTTTCTTTGGCTACATTCATATATTTGTAATCTTATAATTTATCAATATTAACTTAAGGCTCATTATCATGTTGAAATGTTATGTTTTGTGCAAAAGAGAAGACTAAATCAAATTAGGGAAAACAATTCGTACATAGGAGATTTTGTTCAAACTCATAGTTCTAGAGACATGGTGCACGTTAAATCTCAGGATTTAAATGTTCATATACCGGTGCCTGTGTAATTTGTAGAGACAAACAAATTTTTTCTAGAACTAATACAGGTGAAACAATTCACATATGTTTTAAATTTTATAGAACCATAGCCAGATTGCAATTTGGAAACATGGATTTACATAAAATAAAAATATTTCCGTTCTAGAAAGGGTCAACTCAGTAGGTCAGATTTTGAATTTTTTTTGCAACATTCATATTTGAGTATAGCTAAATCAATTTTAGTTTCTTTACTTTGCAATGATGGAACAAAAGTCTCATAGTTATACAAACGTATGATTATTGCTATTATTATTTCTATTCTTTTTATTAATAAAAATGTTAAAAACTAAAACTTTATATTTCACCGTGGGAAACAGAGAAAACCTCCCTATTTCATAGTGCTCGGTATTTTTCTACCGCTTTGTTACCATAATGGTTTAGAAAAAGGTGTGATCTTATTTTCTTTTCATTGTATACATCATTATTTTAAAATTTCCTCCTAAACAATAATTATAACTATGTTTAATTCGTCGGATGCGCTACTTACTTTTAATATTCCTAGGAAAGTAGTATACAGTTAGCAGTCAAATTGAACATATCTGGCTCTATGAAGCTACCGTCAACATTTATATTATAACCTACTTACTTTGATATAGGTACTAATGTGCACTCTCTTTTACCACCATTGATATGATCACAATAAAGGGTTGAAGATATTTGGTTATAAATTGTGGTTGGTACCAATTCATAAGACAATTCAAAAGAAGTTGACTATATTTGAATGTGCTGATGCGGTAACCAGTCATTGAACTAATTTAATTTTCATTATTTTGTAATAGCTACGCTATAAAAGTATGGCCTCATCAAACAAATGTAGGTCCAACTTAAACATCATAGATAGTAAAGTAAAAAATTTGAAGTCAAATTTGACCACAAGTCAATATATTATCAAACACAATGAATTTGTACAAAGACGTCATATCGAGCAGTATGAAGAGCGCACACACATTGATTGATTTTAAAATACATTCACTTAATAAATATAAAAGTAATTAACTAATTCGTAAATACATATGTTAGTTTTCTAAGTACATTTCTCAACATTCTTAATGGAAGAAGTGAATGACGGGATTGAACAGAAATATTTTCCATGTTGGAAAGAACAAAACTAATCATGTGAGTGAATGGTTAGGTGCAACAATGAAATATTGATGAGAGTAAGGCATCTAACTAATATTCAGTTGCGGCTATAGTAATCATCAAATATATTTTAATAAAGGAAAGAAAGTAACCTTCTCATTAAAAACAATAGTATATATGTTATCATATAACAGTGGTATATATGTTATGATATATAAAGTTCATAGACCCAAATGATTATATGCAAGCCCACATGGGCGTGCGTATATACTCATATGTTACGGTTATCTTCGATGATGCTACAAACTCGTTTTGTTCTTCTAGGACAAATGATAATGAAATATGTTAGTTTAAACGGTTAGGAGGTGATCTCCGCTCTTATATATAGTCTGTTTATTTCCAAGAGAACTAGAGTTGAGTTTACCAGAACATATCGAATATTGATTCGGAGAGACCGAGATCGGATAAGCATGAATTATCCGAAAACCACTTCGAACCGACATAAGTGTTCGAATTGAAGTCATCTTGAAGATAATCAAAGATTTCTTTGAAGTGCTGGGGCTACTTGCTACTAATCTTGAGGATGTAGTAGAAGTAGTGCCTTCAGTTTGTTCATATCCTGAACAACTGGTATGGATGAATGCTGGCATTGCATTATGCCTGGAGGCAGTATTAGCATTCCAAGTGGGATTTGCTAAGAGAAGAAAAAAGTAATCGTGACCTCACAAGCCTCGCAAACCGGAATGACCAAAACATGAGATATGCAGCAATACTATGTGGTTTGTTGCCATTAGGAGCATCATTCGTCAATCTAGACTTGATATATATGGATTTTGGTATGTTGTGCATGGGAAGAGTAGGATCATGGTCTAGTGCATTTTTTATTAGCCTTGGTGCCCAGGGGATGATGTAATCCGGTATGCCATATTAAAAGGGCAGTCGGCTCTGTGTTGGAAGGGGTCGATAAGTTCGACATCGGTATATTTTCTTAGAGATGTACTTGGCAGCCATTACCCATGTAGCCTTGCCATTGATGGAATCCTATTTCCAATACGTATCTTTAAAGACTTAGTTGTGCCTAAGTATGCAGGAACGTGAGAAGCAAGCATTCCATCTATGTTATATATTTATTTTAAAACCCTAGCCATTATTATAATATCAACTAGTACATATATAGGCCCAGGTGGGCCTGCATTTAATCACGATGTGCTTGCATTTTAATTGTACCTCTGGAAGTAGATTTGATAGTAGCAGCCCCATATTTGAACTCCCTTAGGTAGAAGCTGCTATTTTTTTTGTTCAGACTGAAATAACTTCTTCATACTAACTCGGAATCAGATGAGACTTCGACCGATGAACTCCCATCTAAATTACAGACAATAAGGAACATTTGGATACTTCATCTAGTGAACGTATACTGTAGTTCTCCATGGTGAGTAACAGTTGTACTTGGAAAATAACATGCTGCATCCTCGTATTTGAGCTCCGTCAAGGCAGAAGCCGCTATTTTTTTTGTTTATACTGCAATAACTTTTTCATATTAACTCGGAATCGGACGAAACTTCGACCGATGAACTCCTGTTTAAATTACGGACAATATGATACACTCGGATACTTCATCTTGTGAACGCACACTATAGTTCTCCATGGTGACTAACGGTTGAACTTAGTAAATAACATGCTACTACATCCCCATATTTGAATTCCGTCTAGGCAGAAGCTACTATTTTTTTGTTCAGACTGCAATAATTTCTTCAAACTAACTCGGAATCAGACGATACTTCGACGGATGAGATCTCGCCTAAATTATGGGCAATATCGAACGCTCGGAAACTTTATTTTGTGAATGCATAATATAGTTCTCCATGGTGACTAATGGTTGCACTTAGCAAATAACAGACTAGGCCACGTACTTGAATTTTGATGAAAATTCAAATTCAAATTTTAAATTTTAAATTATGATTTTTATCAAAATTCAAAACGTAAAAATTAAAATTAGAATTATTTTATATCTATTTATTTTTATTAGTCAAATCAAATTTAAATCTTTAAATGGATTAAATAGGTAATCGACTTATTAAATGGGTTGGGTCATAATGAGTTAGATCATAAATGGGTCAAATAGAATGGGCCATAAATGAGTTGGGTCAAACTCGATCCAATCCATTTTGACTTAACCCAACCAGTTTGATAGGCCTAATCAACGGATAAACCGACCGGAAACATAGTTCAAACAAATAACAAACAACAAGGTTTAAACTTGAAGTTGAACTAACCAAAAAAAAAATCACTACACATTGACATATTGCATCAAAAAGGTCAGCAAGTGTCCAATGTTGAACTAAATACTTCATAAATTAGAAAATGGTCTTGCTCCACCATTGCTCATAAATAACAAAGAAAATCAGTGTTGGAAATGAAGAAAACAAATTTGATGAAATAAAAGAGGCTTTTGCAGAGACAGATACTTCATAATTAGTACAAACACATCACAGTAAAGGCTCTTTTTAAGAAATTTATAAATGTCAAAGAGAGGGAATCAATTTAATATTTTTAGTTCTTCGATGATGACAATAGAAGAAAGCATCATTCAATTGTTAAATTTTTACTATTATGCGAAGCTGTATTGAGATATTTATTAGTAAAATAGTATTTTGACTACGCGAAAATGGCATTTCATAAGTTTATGCTTAATCCATGTTTAGAGAAACCATATTCCATAGAATTAAGTCATGCTTATTAATAATATGTAAGCTACACCCATTGCTATTAAGGTTCCAAATTAACTCACATTCTAAAAAACACCATATCATAGTTAACTTTCTTTTTTGTTTTTTCCCCTAAATTGACTATTCATTTATGTCCATAAATGTCTAGCTTATCCATGATTACTCCTTTATATTCACTCAAAGTGGCAATAAATTTTGAATTCTCTATAATTGGAATGCATTATTGACCATGTCAGATTTTTTTCATGGAAATATATACTCTTTAAGGACTTACTGACCATATGAAGAACTAAAATTGGAATGCATTATTGAGTTGTGTATATGTTTTTATTTGCAAACTATAATGACAAATACAACCGTAATAAAAAAGTTCCAAATACAGAAGGAAATGAAAGATAAAAGATAGAATAGAATATATAACTGAATTTGAAATTTGTGCATGAAGTAGTGTGCGTGTCTTAAGGGTTATGAATAATTGAATGAGACCGTTATACATTTTTTCTATAACCTAATCATTTTTGCACATTTCTTTAGTACTTTTGATAATTAATAATACCCCAAAATATACTTTTGAGAAACGTACAAATTGCAAACTGATAGACAAATTCAATTAAGATCATGCTGTAGAAGACTTGGAAGTTGGAAATTTTTAAGGAAGTAGATCGCATGCTCTTGTTTTATATTATTCAATGCTGTGCTAATATCTAACCATCCATCATGCCGAGAATTCACATTTTAAAAAAACAACAAACAAAAAGAGTGCATGGATTAAAAATACTTATAAGTTAATAATAATCTACATCTATAGGTATACCAGGTACACTGTCATCTTCAGATGAATCAAAACCTATACTACTAAATGGAGGTGAAATATTAGGAGGATATGCAGATCTTACCGATGCCCAATTAACTCTGTTGAAAAATGGATGCCTTCTAATTGCAGTTGTACCCGTTATGGATTTGATCCCTTTGTTGGATATTTAACTAATAATCCTGCAATCAATTTTTAAGTAGAGTTGGAAATTGTTGGATCTTTGGAAAATTCGAGAGCTCAAGCAACAATGTTGGCCAATGTAAGTTCATTATCAAATCCTTTGAATGAGGTAACTCCATAAAGAAGCTCAAACATGAATATGCCCAGTGTCCACGAATCCACTTGGCTTCCATGCCCTTCCTTGCTAAAAAACATATGGATACGCCTTAAATATTTATAGATTAGAATATCCCAATGTTAATGTATCTATATCCATCACTATGTACATTAATTAATTATTTAAATCTTGAAAAATTCGAATAATGTATGTTTAAGAGCAGACGAACGGCCCTCATATTTTTATCCCTAAGTCGTTCACTGATTTAATACCATCTCAAGCAGTATGATAATGTGTAACAAAACAACTCATAAGGAATCACTGATACATGGATGTGTATTATCATCTCTAATGGAATAACTGAGTAAAAAATATGTTCTTTTTTGAGTGATTACCCGAAATAATCTCTAGAGCCAAGTATTCATAAGTGCCAACAAACGACATAGATCTCAAATCAACAGGTTCAGCAACAAATTGAAGCAAATAAAAACTTGAGTGAGACATTGAAAGTGTTGTCTGTAACTAAATTTGTGATCTTAAAGAGTCAAACGAAACCGAATCAAGGGAAAGAAAAGAAATTGGTATGATAGAAGATTACCTTTCTTTATTGTATTTGAGTCGAAGCAATTATTTGGCATGGATGGTAGTTTTCTCACAATTATAGGACCTGTGTATAACCAAGTTAAAAAGTCTGTATAGCAGGCATGAACTCCTTCACCGATAAATAATTACTTGTAATATAATTCTCAACCTAAAATAAAGCAAAATTTGAAAACAATATACTTATGTCAAAGTTTTGAGAAATGGATAAAAACAATACCATATATATATATATATATATATATATATATATTTGTTTTCTCCTTATATTTGGTGGTCATATATAAATAAAATTCCACGTGTCTTTTGTTTTCTTCTTATATAAGTTCAAATTAATTAATAGTTACATATATCTTTCATACACACAAACACACACCTAAAGTAGCTTCAAGTCTTTAGGAGAATAGAACCAATTTTGTGTATATTTTTTTGTTGTCTACAGAAAGTTTTTTACGTATTTACATATTCATTAAATCTGCTCTTCTTTTTTCCTTTACCACAGTGCAACTGATTTTTTGTTACTATCATTTAATGGGCTTCTCCTGTCTATTCATTTGGATTCTGATTGAGCAGATACTGATGAAAGTAGAGTGTTTAAGCGATAGAAAATTTGAAAGTACTGTTGATTTTTGTTAAATTGTGTAAATTCCATTATCAACCTTAGCTATTGCATTTTGAAAGTAATCAAACCGAAGACACTTAGTCACAGTAGCCATTTTCAGTTTCCGTGGTAAGGAGAAAATAGTAAAATACAACAATAAAAGGTGTACTCTTCTTGTGAATCATTAAGTAAACTGATAATTACTCAAACGGTTACATGAGATTAGTATCTAGAGGATATCAAATCTGGATGGATATAAGCAATTCGTGCTTAATTGTAAATCGCTGTTGTGGATACTAATTACTGTTGTGGATTCTAATCGATAACCGCACTAATCAAAATCTTAAGCAGCTAATGAAAATAAGAAAACAATTACCTCAGTCCGAAGCCTGATGGAAATTGATTGGTGATGCTTGAGCTTAACTCTTAGGACTTTTAGATTTCTTCGGACTTTTAGGCGAGTATAAGATGGTTGCTACTTTTCCTAATGGAGAAGTGATTATACGAACCCAAGAATCCCAGTTTAGTAAAAATTACACCTAGCGAAATTCATGGATCAAAATAGCGGTTCAATTTTCACATGAAACATCCCTTCTCCTTTTCTTGGAATCCTCCTTCCTCAAAATACCTACGAATTAGCCAAAAATATCATGCTAGTTTCGATACCTGAATTCATGCCCTAGTTGGAAGAAGAATACACCGCAAAAGCACGGAGGAAGATGAAGCACCGAAGCCCTAACCCTATGTCAAATTTATGACTTGTAGGTAGAGGATGTTGGTGGTTCGGTGACTGAGGAAGGCTGAACGAGAAATTTCATCCAGTGGAGGAGAGGATCTGGTTCAGTGAAGTTGGAGCAGCTGATCTCGTTCGGGGAAGAAGGAAGTTGTCTCGTTCGGTGGTGGAGGCTTGAGAAGAGGTTGCCGCTCCAGATTCGGGTGGCAGTACTTTCGTTTGGTAGAAGGAAATGTTTTGGAGTTACTGCTCCAAACAACGTTCGGTGATGGATTGAAAAAATGCCACTTCAATAGGAATACCGAACCAAATATTTCATACGGTGCTCTGCCGAATCAAGTTGTGCCGCTCCAAATATTTGGTTCGATGATTTAGGTTGTCGCTCCAGAATTGTACCGATCCAAATGATTGTCTATCCAAGGGCTGTATGCCGAACCAAATTGTGTCGGACCAGATGCATGCCGAACCAAGTAGTGCCGCTCTAGATGTTTGGTTTGGGAATTGGGCTTTGCCAGTCTAGATGGATGCTAAACCATTTTCGGTGTTTGTCGAACCAAACCCCAGGGCTGCTATATGGCAGCTACCCCTCCTCATTTCTTCACTCTATAAATAGTGGAGCTTCTGGACAATAATGACAGCCATCCTAGAGAGCTGAAACTCTACAAAATTTTGTCTGTATTGTTAATTATTCTTATGTATAGCCTATAAAAGTGAATCAATCTTGTAACTCTAATCTTTCGGTGATTAATAAAATCTCCTCTCTTCAATTGGACGTACACTGCCTCACGATAGTGGAACCACTATAAATACTAGTATTATTTATTTTTTTGCATTGCATAGATCTGTAACCGTCTGTTCTGGTGTTTATCTCTATTTATTTCATCCCACTACAATCATGATCCAGTTGTTTTCCGCTACGTTAGGCTTTTTATTCCCTTAGACTCATCACTTGAAGGAATTTTCCCTAACGGTCTGGTATCAGAGCTGCAAGGTTGATTGAGGAGTGTTAGGCGCTGTGGCAGGAGATGAAGAGACTCTAGTTGTTACAAAACCCTATACTAGAGGGATGTATATCATGTCAGGATCATAGTTGTCAATTGAGAATTGGAATGGGGATAAAGACTTCGAGAAGTGGAAATGGACGATGAAGGTTGTACTAATGAGGAATGAAGTCCATCCAATACTGTTTTCCCTTGAGGAGTTGACGGTTGACATCTCAACCATGGAAAGAAGGAGATGGAACTACTTTACAACTAGCTATGGGAGAGAATGTTATCTCAGAGATTAGCAGTGAGACCACTGTTGGGGGCATTTGGACCAAGCTAGAAAATCTCTACTTGAAGAAATCTCTCACTAACCGTCTGATATTGCTCAAGACATTTTTCATCATGTGGATGAGAGAGGGTACTTTAGTGAAGGAACATCTTAATTTCTTTGATGATCTCGTGATGAAGATGAAAACCGTTGACTTGAAGATGGATGAGGAGAAAATGACAATGATTCTTTTGTGTTCTCTTCCAAAGCATTACACAGGTTTCGTGAATAGCCTTATTTTCGCTAGTGACGCATTAACAATGGAAGATGTGAAGTCGGACCTTCTACCTAAGGGCTTGAGAGATCAAATGAAGGAGATAAGTGAAAGAAACAGAGGCAGAAGTAGTACTCACGGTCTGTTTGTTGAAAGAGAAAGAGATGATAAGAAGAATTGGCACTCTAGAGGGCGTTCCAAGTCCAGGAAGCCCGGTAATGGCAGGAGAGGAAAGTCTAAGGACAAGAAATGGTTTATCTGAAAGAAACCCGGTCATTGGAAAAAGAATTGTCCAGATTTGAAGAAGAAGGAAGAAGACCGATCTTCATCATTTGTGGTGGAGAAGTCTGTATCTGACGATGTATTGTCTACAGCAGTATTGGATTTCTCAAACCAGGTGGACTCGGGGGCGTCTTTCCATATGACACCTAATAAAGATTACTTTAGTTCTTTCGTCGGACAAGAGAGAAGCTCTATTCTTATGGGTAATGATGTTAGCTGTAGAGCAATGGGTGAAGGTACAGTGAGAATTAGGATGTTTGACAGAGTGATACGCACTATGATAGGTGTACGGTATGTTCCAGGTCTTCGAAAGTCCTTAATTTCTTTCAGACAATTGGCATCTTTGGGATGCAACGTAACTATCTAGAAGGATAGTTTGAAGGTTTCAAGAGGTGCACTGGTTCTTATGAAATATGTGTTCCAAAAAAAATTATTTGCTGAAAGGAACCACAGTTCTTGGAGAGTCATGTGTTGGAGTAGATAGTTCTCGTTCTTTGGATTCCATAAAGCTTTGGCATCTCAGATTGGATCATATTTTAGAGAAGGGCTTAGAGTTTCTTCGAAGATGGAAGATGATCAAAGGAGGAAGCTTCGACAAGATGGACTTTTGCCAGAAGTGTGTGTTAGGAAAGCAAACTAAAGTATCTTTTGGAGTTGGACTCCATAGATCGAGGCGAGTACTTGAGTACGTGCATATAGATGTCTGGGGACCAGTTGCTACTCCTTCCCTTGGAGGAGCAAAGTAGTTTATCTCTTTCATTGATGATTTTTCTCACAAAGTATAGATGTATGTGATGAAGGCCAAATCAGAAAGTTTTGAGAAGTTCAAAAATTAGAAAGCGCTTATTGAGAACCAACCTGGTTCTACGTTAAAGGTGCTGAGATCTGATAATAGCAGTGAATTTATCTCTAGGGAGTTCCTCGATTTCTGTAGACAACATGACATTTAGAGATATTTTACTACACTCTGATATCCACAATCAATGGGGTTGCACAAATTTTGAATAGGACTCTAGTGGAGAAGGATCGTTGCTTGAGATTGATGGCGGGCTTATCTAGAGGATTTTGGGCCGAGGCACTATCAACTGCGTCGCATATCATAAATCGAATCTGTGCTCAGCCATAGATGGGAAGATTCCAGATGAGAAGTGAAGAGGTAAAGCAGTGTATCTTGGTTACTTCTAAAATTTGGTTGTCCTATGTACATTCACCATACAGGTGATGACAAGTTGTAGGCTAGACCATACAAGGGCATACTAATAGGATACACCGATGATATTAATGGGTATCAAATTTGGAACCTTGTTGATCAGAAGATTGTTCATTCTAGACATGTTGCTTTTGATGAGTCTTCTATGTTCAATCTGAAGGAGAAACTACCTACCACATCAGAAGATTCTGATAGGCCTTAGGAGATGTAAGAAGTTCCCGAGTTCCAGCCAAACAGTAGAGTTGTTATTGATGTTGTTGATGTTGTCTAGGAATATGCAGTTGATCAAACATCACAGGATAGCTTATAGGTACTTTCTAGTAGTGTTGGTGATGTGCATGAATCTAAAAGAAGTTCAGTTCAAGTTGGAGCTGAAAGGAGTTTAGGCAAAGCAGTACCTACCTGGGTCAATCGTAGGACTATTAGGCCTTCCGAAAGGTATGGTGATTGGTAGTTTGCGAATCTTAGCCTTAGCGATCAGTTTGACTATGCCCTACATGTGGTTCATGAGGAGCCGCTTAACCTTGATGAAGCTTTTAAGTTATGTGACAGTTCGAAGTGGATGTGCGCTATGGAAGAGGAGTTAGAGTTGTTGAAGAAGAACAAGACTTGGGATTTGGTACCACCTCCTCAAGGAAGCCAAGCCATAGGTTGCAAGTGGGTGTTCAAGGTGAAGGATGATGGAAGATACAATGCTAGACTAGTTGCTAAAGGGTTTTCACAAAGAAAGAGATTGGAGTATGATGATATATTCTCTCCAATAGCGAGACATACGTCCATCCGCATTTTGCTCGCTATCGTCGCTGCTCATGACTTGAAGCTGGAGCAACTGGACGTGAAAACAGTTTTCTTGTATGAAGACTTGGATGAGACCATCTACATGAAGCAGCTAGAAGGATTTGTTGTAGATGGGGAAAAATTGGGTTTGCAAATTGAAGAAGCCATTGCATGGACTTAAGAAGTTGCCTAGACAATGATACAAGAGTTTGACTCTTTTATGCTTTCATTTGGTTTTGATCGTAGCATCAAAGATGCTTGTGTGTACTTCAAGCATTTAAAGAATGGTAGATGAGTGTACCTACTCTTGTACGTGGATGATATGTTGATTGCTTCCAAGGATAAGGTTGAATCGATAGTTTAAAGCTAAAGCTAAAAGCGGAATTCGAAATAAAGACCTTGGATAAGCAAAGAAAATTTTGGGTATGGAAATCCAATGAGATAGAAAGCTAGGAATTTTGAGCCTCACTCAAAAGGAGTGCATTCGAAAGGTGCTTGCTTCGTTTAGCATTGAAGGAGCAAAGACAATCAGCACACCCATGCCTTTGCACATACAGCTTTCTAATAAAGACTCTCCATGATGTGGCATAGGTGGAGAGTTGAGATGGTTCACAGAGACGTTTGTTTTCATGGTGGAGAATGATAGGTTTCACACAAACGTGGTACTTCGAACGCTTTGTTGACAGGCGGTGGCCTTGCCGGAGTTCGTTGATAGAGTGTAATGTTTGATGGGATTGCCGAAGCTCATTGGGTAAATATCCATTGCTTGGAGCATAAAGGTGTAGATCGTCTTGGATGGCTTGTACGGAATTTGGTATCAAGGTGGAGATTGTTAGTTTTGATACCTGAATTCAAGCCTTAGCTGGAATAAGAAAACATCGCAAAAGCATGGAGAAAGACGAAGCACCGAAGCCCTAACCCTATGTTAAAGTCACTACTTGCAGAAAGAGGATGTTGGTGGTTCAGTGATTGAGGAAGGCTGAACGAGAAATTTCGTTCGATGGAGGAGAGGATCTGGTTCGGCGAAGTTGGAGCAGCTGATCGCGTTCGGGGAAGAAGGAAGTTGTCTCATTCAGCTGTGGAAGCATGAGAAGAGGTTGCTGCTCCAGATTCGGGTGGAAGTATTTTCGTTCGGTGGAAGGAAATGTTTGGAGTTATTGCTCCAAACAACGTTCGGTGATGGATTGAAGAAATGCTGCTCCAATAGGAGTACGAAACCAAATATTTCATTCGGTGCTCTGCTGAACCAAGTTGTGCCGCTCCAAATATTTGGTTCGGTGATTTAGGTTGCCACTCCAGAATTGTACCGATCCAAATGATTGCCGGTCCAAGGGCTGTATGCCGAACCAAATCATACCGGACCAGATGCACGCCGAACTAAGTAGTGATGCTCCATATGTTTGGTTGGTGAATTGGGCTTTGTCGGTCCAGATGGATGTCGAATCATTTTTGGTGTTTGCCAAACCAAACCACAGAGCTGCTATATAGCAGCCATCCCTCCTCATTTCTTCACTCTATAAATTGTTGAGCTTCTAGACAACAATGGCAGCATTCCTAGAGAGCTGAAACTTTGCAGAATTTCGTCTGTATTGTTAATTCTTCTTATGTATAGCCTCCAAAAGTGAATCAATCTTGTAACTCTAGTCTTTTAGTGATTAATAAATTCTCCTCTCCCCAAGTAGACATACACTGCCTCGCGGTAGTGTAACCGCTATAAATATGGTGTTTATTATTTTTCTGCATTGCATAAATCTGTGAGTGTCTGTACCGATGTTTATCTCTGTTTGTTTCGTCTCACTACAGTCACGATCCGGTTGTTTTCCACTGCGTTTGGTTTTTATTCTCTTAGACTGATCATCTAAAGGGATTTTCCACAACATATCAACGATATATTTAAAGGTTACTTGTTCCATTAACTATAAAGTTTAGATTTTCCAAATAAAGTAGTATCATTTCCATAGAGTTAAACTAACAATCGCGGCGGAAAACTGATGTTTCTCTCTTAACTAAAATCTGGATTGCTTCTGTTATTTAGGCCATTGAAACATCAACTAATTAACTGTGCATTATAATTAAGTTAAAATACTGTAAATTCTTCATATTTGGGAACAAAGTCATAATAAAGTGAAAGCGTAGTCATGTTGAATGTAATAATAAATAAGAGAATGAATATTTTGAATAAATATAATGGATATATTTTAATAAACAAAAAATAAATGAAAAGGAACTAAAGTGATAAATAAATATAGCAAGGAAAGTGAACAAAAAAAGTCATATTATTATACCTAAAAGCATTAGTGCATCAGTTATGCAAAAAAATTGCCATGACTTATGCATTGTTATTTGAAGAAGACACTAGTGTGAACCCTAACAAATTTTAGTTCTTGAATATGTAATTGTTGCTGCAATATATACATATTTGTGTGTGTGTTATATACGAAAAGCCAAACCAAAATGATAACTTTCAGATATTTATGCATGAAAAAAAGTTTTATACATGAACCAAAGGAAATTAGCAAAGTAAAAGTCATGTTATTCATAGCAATGTAGGTAACTATATGGTTATATATAATAGTAGATTCGAGGTAACATATTAAAATAGGACGAATATTTTGTTTCATAAAAATTAAGAACTAACTTCCATGGAAAATAATCAAAGAATTTTTCTAAAATAAAGATGAAAATGTTGGAATTTTCTAACAATATTTGGAGCACAAAACACCCATATTTTATCAAGAAAATACCTCCTTTTGAATTATAGCAGTTCCAAAGAATACAGTGGATGAATGACATCTAATAAATGAAGTAAGATTCATCAACTATGAAGTGCATATTTGAATTAGTACCAAACCATGATACACATTACACAAATAACCCTTTGGACCAAAAAGGGAGCCATAAACGTACATGATTACCTTTATATAAATCCTACTCCTTTCTGAAGATGTTCTCTTTTGATTTTTCTCATATTTACATACTATAAATAGGTACTAACTTACCTTTGGATTGTGAATGAGAATCATTATCTCTTCCTTATGCCTTGGTTTTGGCTTAGGTTGAATATGATTGTTCAAATGAGCCATTAATAATGATAATAGATTACGATTTTGGTTGGATATAGATTTTGCGCATTAAGTTAAATAATGATAGTAATTACCATTCTCGCTAATTACACTACTACATTAACTCATATTTCACACATCAAACAATAAAAGGATTAGAATCCCTAAGGTACAACATTACTAAAGAAATAGTTTAGCACACATACAACTAACGTAGTTCGAATGCATTATTATCTAAATCTTATTGCATAAACAAATCCAATCTAAAATTGTATACTTTTCACCGTGGTTGAATATGTAATCAAAACTAAAATGTTTTAGTTTGGAAAAAAAGACACTATTAGAAAATATAAAAACTTATAATAAACAGCTTATTCTGCACCACATTATGTACATATTAGAAATTGATTTGGATAAGCTTGAGTGTCTACATAGAAATTTATTTATATTAGACATACCAGGGAGAAGATTATCGATTTCTTAGTATTTCTATGCCAACATGGATTCCATGACTGTAGCACCATATTCTGTGCTTTTGCAGTTTCCATTTACCAGTGACATAAAATTAATGCTTGGCATTGAGGTTTTGGAAAAAACAAACGATCAGAAAAAAAAATAGTAACAAACTATTGAAAATAAATAGTAAAAACCTCAATTCAGTACCCATACCTAAAAGTCCATTACAATGACACACTTCCATAAGAAATACATGTTAATTCAAAACCTGCTTGTTAGCGTGAGTACAAAAAACATCAAATGAAATAAGCTTACAATTATGTTATAACTGATGAAATAGCCATTAATTTGTTATTAATAAATCATGTTCTGCAAGTCATTCCAGAGTACCTATAAAGTTAAATGAATAGAAAGTACATAATTATCTAGTTATTGGAGATGCACATAACTACTGAAGTGATTTAAGAAGGTCATGATAGATAAGTGCAACATATGTATAACCGCTTCAACTCGGGTACAAAGAGTAATAAGAAATATCAGCATATTTTCACAAAATCCAAAATCATGCATGTTAACATTGCTTTGGGCCATAATTTAACTTGAATTTAGGATGACATGCTATTTTTCCAAGTTTATGCACTTAAGAAAATAGAATTTATGATTAGTGTTTGAACCTTTTCTAGCTTGCACATTTTAAAATGAATTTGTACAGAAATATTGTGTATATCACGGCTAAGGTGTGAATAGAATCCAAAACACTAACATATTTAGGAATTTCAGATAAACAATATTACTTACCATTTTCATGAGCATATACTTGATATATTTCAGTAAAGCATATATGTCATCGCACTAACTATAAATTTCCTTTGCCGAGGCAATAACTATAGAAATTGTACTTAGTGTAGAATAAGTTTTCATTAAAAAATGTAACGACCACACCATATCAAAATAAAAAATAAGTAAAGCAGCGATTAGAAGTCCATTAAAAAACAACATGAATAGTTTATTTTTTTTAATTGAGTAAAAAAGCTAAAATAAAATGTTGTAGCTTCACATAGTAACAAAAAAATGTTGTAGCTTTGTAATAATCATTATTCTTATGCGTTCACCCTGTTCAATCTGTAAATACCGTTTGCAACATGTAAATTAAAATAACCTGTAAACTAAACTAAGGGAACTACAACCATCCATCCAAGCAAGTATTTTAACACAGTAAACTAATAAGTAATGAAGCTTTAATAAAAACCTGTAATGCAATTGCACCCAGAAATGCATGGAATGCAACACATACATTAAAATCAAGAACCAACATGTAAATTAGGATAACAGATTGTAAAATAAAATTAGAATATTATTTGAATTCTCTAGATCAAGAATCAACACGTAAATTATTATTAGGAGCAAGCATTGAGGAGAAAGAAAAAATGTAGAGAACAATTAAGGCATAGTGTAAAAAAATACCTAAACCGTGGTCGAAGTTTTATATGGAAGCAACAGTTCCTAAAAAATATTTTTGATGGAGGCACTTAATAATCAAAGTCAAATAATTCTGTACTTAGCTGAAAATCGAAATTGAAGAAGGTGTTAGATTAAGAATCGTAGTTTAACCTCTAATCTTAGTCGATAATCATTAATCCATGGTCTAAGTTGGAGAAGATGTTATACCTAAAATCACAGTTTAATCAGAATCGAGTTTGTAACAAATTGATAATCAAAATCGAAGAAGATGCGATGGTTGAAAACGGATTTTGATCACCTCGAAGGCAAGAGAAACATGGTTTTTGTTTTATTTTGGGAAGATAGGTAGAAGCGAGACACAGAGCGGTAAATTGGGCGAAGGGTATTTCGGAAAGTTCAAGAAGACACGGTTGATGTACTATTCACTGAATTCTCTTTATTAGTAGTAAAGATGGATTCTCTATTAAAACTGGTTTGGTTATCGTAAGGTAAAAATCCGTCCGTGTTTTTATGCGGCATGATCTAACGAGATACCTTTATTTTTGAATGGTTTTATAATATTAAAAATCCATTTGATTGTGTTTGTCATGTTGGTTTATCAGACTGATCTGAACGTTATTTTCTTATAATGCTCGGGTTAGTCCGAGAATATTTCAAGGTTTGGTTATGACTGCTTTGGAGCTTAAGAAGACGAGCTAGATGCATCCAAGACGTATTTATGTATCTTTATTCCGTTGCATTTGTTCTATTGTATGTATCAACATTTGTGAGAACATGTTGTTATAACTGTGAAGGCTGTGGATAGGTTAGTTAACTCTGATTGAGGTATGTATATTACAGTTTTTTTTGTAAAGATCATTGATATATTATATATTACTTGTCATGTTATGAGATTATGTTCTGTATTTTCTTTCTTTCACCCCCACAATCTATCTTTTTGAACTTGGATGCTTGGCACGTAAATATCGTGGATGTATTAGTACCGACTTTTGGGGGTCGAATAGGAAATCATATCTGGTAGTTATTGGTGTGGTAAACTCATTAAAGATAGGGTAAGTGACACCTTAGAATGAGTTTGAGTGTATTATATATACAAGAGCGTATTTTTAGTTCTATAAAAAAATTATATTGTGTTGATTGGTTTGTTAAGTGGCTTATGAATTCTGATCGATGCACCTGATCAACGTTATCGATAGGGGTTTCTAAACAATTGAACAAGGCAAACTGACACAATACTGTTTTAAAATTGGTAAATGAAATAATTTTATCTAGAATTATATTTACATATAAAAGAATAATTGCAAAAGATATACAGATTTATGGTATATTTGTTTATTATGAAATGATAATATTCAATTTTTAACATTTGTTGTTTGATTGGTTATGCTCGACCAGTTTATGAGTAGTTTTATCTGTAGATAGTAATTGTGGGAACATTGAAACGAATGCTTTATAAATTAAATTTCACAGTTTGGCTATAAGGAGTTTGATAATAATGTTGGATTAAAATTTAATTTCAATAAAAAGTTGTTTATTTTAATCTAAACAAAGATGTACATTTGTGAAGTGAAATTATATAAATATGGTTTATTAATATGGTTTATAAATAAAAAGGATTTAAATTGGAGAACTTGGATCCTCATGTTTTTGAAAATTAGTTTTTTCTATATTTCGAGGAAAATAGTATTAGTATTATTTAAAAGTACTTTTGTATAGAAATTTCTTAAAAAGGATTATAAAAGGGGATATGAAGCACTGAACTCACTTTTGTCTCTGGAAAATAATTATGGTGATAGCTGTAGCATCACCGGTGTTTGCACAAAAAATGGGCAAACACCTCCAAGTCGTATGATTTAGTCGATTTTAAGTTGTTCTTAGTGATTTGGGTGATTCATGAAAATATGTAAAAAGAAGGGACTAAACTGTAAAAGACACACAGATTATAGTGGTTCGGCCAGAATGTGCATACGTCCACTTTATATGTTATTCTCCTTCACTCTTCAGATTACAAGTACAAAGCTTTGATTACAAGTATATGAAGGTTGTTTGAAAGTTCTGTCCGTGCTTGAGCTCTCAAACTTGTCCGCCATTGTTGTAACCCTGCCCCTCTATTTATAGAGTGAGGCTGGGGGCAGGGGTCTTGAATGTATATAGCTGCTGATGGGCCTGGGCTGAAGTGATCTGGCCTGGCAACGTTGGTTCGGTAGAAGATGGGTGGACTAGCATTTTGGTCCGGTGGTAGAGGAGATGGGATTGGTTCGGTGTGGTTGATTCGGTGGAGGCTGGTCCGGTGAGGCCTTGGATCGGTGGAGGTTGATTCGGTGGTGAGTTGGTCCGGTGAGGCCTTGGATCGGTGGAGGTTGATTCGGTGGTGAGTTGGTCCAGTGGGGCCTTGGATCGGTGGAGGTGATTCGGTGGTGAGTTGGTCCGGTGAGGCCTTGGATCGGTGGGGGTTGATTCGGTAGTTAGTGGAGAGTGGATTGGTTCGGTAGGGCCTTCCCCCTTTTGGTTCGGTGATGCTTTATTTCTTTGGTTCGGTGGTGGAAACGCACCCAACATTTGCATATGCTGTGCTTTGTTTTAGGCCATTCATCTTTGACATTCTTATTCGGTCTCGAGCGTCGAACCAATCGGTCCGGTCGTGTCTATTTGCCTATAAGTATAGGCCATACGCTTTCGCCATTCCTTACTAACTGAAATAGCCGAATCAGATTCTCTCCTGCCGAATCAAACGCGCTGCCGAATCACGTTAGATTACCGAATCAGGTGATTTAGCCTTCTCTTGCCGAATGGCTTTTATGTTTTTGGACTACCGAATGAGTCTGGGGATTCCGAGGGCCGAATGAACTTAAATACTTGACTTGCCGAATGAACCCGGAGATTTCGAGTACCGAATGAACTTAAATACTTGAATTACCGGATGAACCCGGAGATTTCGAGTACCGAATGATCTTTCGGCCTTGAATTCCCGAATGGCCATGGGGAGTATGATTGCCGAATGAGATTGGGAGTTTGAATGCCGAATGAACCTTATGCCTTTTATGTTTTAACTTATAAATGAAATTCTAGACTTCATGCACTTGCTTGTTTACTTCCCTCATTCTAACGACGTACTTTTTTGGGTTTGCAGATAAATGTCTCATAAAGTGGAAACTCGATCAGATAAGAAGAAATCCAAGGACAGACAAGAGTCCTCCACAGTGCCCCCAGCTCAGTCAGGACCGGGACGTCATGGACCCACCCCGAGATCACTAGTAGATGGGTACGGCCCTCAGAAGCTCCAGAACTCGCCACCTGACTGCTTTCCTAGCTTCCTTAAAGAGGAGCAGCTTGATGTTATATCTCGTTCTTTCGGGATTGACAGAGCACATATGGTGCTGCCAGGGAATGGAGTTATGCCGTATGACCCTCTTGAAGGTAATTTTTCTTATAGCAGGTACCATTGTATGTGTGGGGCCATTCCCCCGATCAATGCTTGGATAGTCAGCTTCATCACCTACTTGAAGGTGACCCCTTTCCAGCTTCAGCCCAACTCTTACGTTATCTTGGTGAGTCTATTCATCATTTTCCAGAGAAAATACGGGCGTCCCACTTCCAACCGGGAGATCCGATATTTGTACAATTTGAGAGGTTACAAGAAGGGGTCTCCATATATCAGCTTGGAATCGGCTGTGTCCTTCAAGTCGGTCCTGGACTTATATTCGAACTTCAGCATGTTCAAGAAAGAATGGTTTTTCATCAAGGATGACTCCGTTTCTATCCGTCGCTTCACCTCCGGCTGTAAGTTGAAGCTTATTTATAATTTTCGTTCTGACTGCAATGCTTCTTATTATGTGTTTTTATTTCTTGCTAGCGACAGGTGGCTTTGCGGTCGTGGAGAACGATCGCCTGGTTCAGATTGCTGCGGAAATAGAAGCCATTTCAGGAAGGGAGAGGTCAGCTTCTTATCTGATCAGGAATGCTACTCTTCTGCAGCACAACTTGATTCTACCACGTCAGTCTGTGGTCAAGCATAGAGACACAGCTGAGGAGAGGGCTGCCAAAGCTAAAGGAGGGGCCACGACGGCCACGACGAAGAGCAGCAAGAGGAAACCCTTCTCGATACCTCCAGCCGCCGGGGGGAAGAAGCTCAAGAAATCCAATTGACCCTCCCCTAGCACATGTCCAGATGTTCCGGAGGAGGAAGATATGGAGGAGGAAAGAGGCGAGGAGGAGAGCGGAGGTGATGGAGAAGGTGATGGTGATGATGGTGGCGAAGGACAGAGCGGTGATGGCGTCGGGGCTTTGTCCTCTGGGCAAGCAGGGGAGATCCAAGAGTGGACAGATGATGCTTTCTGCCAGGCTTTTGAGGGGTTGGAGGAAGGATCGGCCTTGGTGGAGAAGCCAGAGAAAACTGATAAGGCCGGGACTGGTGCCGATTCATCTTCCAGGAGCATTTCAGCTAGGGCAACTCTGGCGATTCAAGGTGAATTTTTGACTCCTCTTTACTCTTTTTAACTTCACATGTTTCTTGGATTATAGTCCCATGCATGCTTGTAACACATGGTTTTTACTCCAGGAAGGTGGCCAAGACATCAGACATTCGACACCGTCTCGAACAATTCAAACTCCTCAAAGCTTCCGCTAAACCAAATCCTCCGACCAACCGTTCCGGGGACGTAGTCGGCTACCGTCCTCTTCTCGGAGTTATTGAAGAGGATATTCAAAAGAAAAAGAGGAGTCGCTCCTTATTCGAACCTTAACCTGGTCCTCAGCCCCCAACCCAGCCTCTTCATGATAACACGGAGGAGGATACTGAGTTCATACCCTCTCCGCATCCGTCTGAAAATCCTACCGTTACTCAGATTGATCGTCCCGGCTTGGCTCGTAATCCATTTGCGGGTCATGCAAATCTGGATTCGGGTTCTCATGATATTTCCTTTGACGAGGTTACTAGTGAGCACCTTCTCCCTCGCAATCCTATGGTAAGGGTGCTTGATGAGGTCAAGTTCATGGACCTTGATTTGCTTACTACTCGGATTGTAACTATGGGGGATGAGGCTAAGGCAAACATCGACCGAGTTGCTAAGGAGACCAGGAAGTTGATGGGGAATCATGCCCGACTGGTCAAGGCCGGGGAGGAAATTGGGAGTGCTAACATAAGATTGCGGTTAGTGGTTTCCGACCGGGCCAAGCAACTCGCCGATCAGGCCATCCAGATCTCTCAGCACGAGGCTGCCTCCAGACGACTAAAGAAAACCATGGAAGAGGCTAGCAGAGCCGAGCTGCGGAAAATGGAGGCCACCTGCAAGGAATGGATAGATATGGCTATTGCAACGGTGGATGAGGTTCGAAAAGCGGATCTCGAGCGGGTAGAGGGGTTATCTGGGAAGCTTGAAGCCACAGAGCTTGCTCAAGCCAAGCTGAAGGAGGAGATGGAGGCGATGAGGAAATCCCTTCAGGCTGACCGCTCGCGATATCGATCGGAGAGGGATGCTGCCGTTGCAAAGCTGTTGGCTTCTGAGGTCCGAATGAGGGAGTTTGAGGAGAATGAGGGGATGACGGATGAGATGCTCCAGGACATGTATTTCCGCACTTGGAAGCAGGGCAACTTATCCTGGATGGATGATTATCCCCGGATCATGGCCAGGATTTATCTCCGGACTCTGGAGGAGGCCAAGGCTGATGCAGATAAGGAGGGTGGTGTGGCCTTCAGGATGGATGTAGTCACGGCCCAGTTTACCGAGGAGGAGAAAGTGGCGGTGAAAAAGGGTATGCGGCTGCTCGCCGCTGAGGAGGTAGGTGTGCAGTTGGAGGATGGCGATCAAGGAACAGATGCTGGTAAGTCTTCCCTTTTAGTCTTCTCATAACTTGGTTACCTATTGCTTATTCAATGGATTCTTTCCTGAATTGTACAGGCGGGACCTCTGGAGCACCAACTACCTCTGGCCAGCATGCTGAGAGCTCCGACCCTGCGGCTAAGTAGATCTTGGAGGGCCAGTAGGATAGAGGCGAAGCTCCGATGCAGCCGACTCCTTGGCTTGATCTAGACATTTTATGGTTTACTTGACATTGCCATCTGCGTTAGTCTTAAAACATTAGTGTAATTTTCAGGCTGTAATTATGTAACGAACAACTTGATTTTTGGCATGTAACTTTTAACTTAGACTGATTCTGCTACATTTGAATGCTTTTGTTATTTTAATGTGTTGCATAAGAAATATAGCTGTGCATCTGCTAGTGATTCAATTGTGTTTGATGCTAAGTTCTTGCTTAAAATATAATTTCATGCCTTGCAATGTTAGTGGCATAAAGAATCACTGTGAAGACATAAAGAACCGACTCCAATTTCTAAGGCAAGTTCTAATCCTGCTATTACTGCTTCATATTCTGCATCGTTGTTGGTGGCAGCGAATTCCAACCTTAGGGCATAGTGCAGCTTCCTTCCCCTGGGGGTGATTATCACAATATCTGCCCCTAAGCCTTGTTCGTTTGATGCTCCATCTACAAAGAGATTCCACTTGATATCTTCTGCTATTTTAGATTGCTCCTTACCTTCGTTGGTAGTGAATTCGGCAATGAAATCGGCCATGGCTTGTCCCTTGATGGCGGTGCGAGGATGGTAGGTGATATAATATTGACTCAGTTCAATGCACCATTTAAGTAGTCGTCCAGAAGTGTCGGGGCGATGGAGTACCTGCCTTAGCGGTTGATCGGTTAAAACTCTGATGGAATGAGATTGGAAATAGTGTCGCAGTTTCCGTGACGTGGTTAGCAAAAAGTATGCTAGCTTCTCAAGTTTAGGGTATCTGGCTTCTGCCCCCGTAAATCTCTTGCTTACAAAGTATACGGGCCGCTGCGCGCGGTTGTCTTCTCTCACCAAAGCGGCGCTTAGAGCATGGGACGATACAGCAAGGTATAGGTATAGTTCTTCGCCTTCATTTGGAGTTGAGAGTACTGGTGGTCTCTGGAGGTGTTCGATTAGGTTAAGGAAGGCTGTTGAGCATTCGTCAGTCCATTCGAACTTTCCTTTGTCTTTCTTTAGGGCTTCGAAGAAAGGGATGCATTTATCGGTTGCTTTAGAGATGAATCTGCTTAGGGCGGCCACCTTCCCATTTAGGCTTTGCATCTCTCTTCGAGTGGATGGTATCTTGATATCTTGCAAAGCCCGGACCTGTTCGGGGTTTGCTTCAATCCCCCTGGCATGGACGATAAATCCCAATAACTTTCCCGACGATACTCCGAAGGAGCACTTTAGAGGATTCAACTTCATTCCATATTGGCGAAGTACTTGAAACATCTTGTCCAGGTGGCTTACATGATCGTTGGCTTTCCTCGATTTTACCAGCATGTCATCCACATAAACTTCCATAGTTCATCCTATTAGTTCCGCAAACATCTTGTTGACGAGGCGCTGATAAGTAGCTCCGGCGTTTTTAAGTCCAAAAGGCATTACTCTGTAGCAGTACAATCCCCGGTCAGTGATGAAACTAGTGTGGTCTTGATCGAGGGCGTGCATAGGAATCTGGTTATATCCTGAGTATGCGTCCATAAAAGATAAGAGTTCGTGCCCGACTGTGCTGTCCACGAGTTGATCGATTCGGGGGAGTGGGAAGCAATCCTTCGGGCAAGCGTCATTTAAGTTGGAGAAGTCAATGGATGTTCGCCACTTCCCATTAGACTTCTTTACCAGTACCGGGTTGGCGATCCATTCTGGGTAGATGGCTTCTCGTATGAAGTTATTAGCAAGTAGGTCCTTTACTTCTTCCTCGATGGCTGTTGATCGTTCTGCCTCCATACTTCTCTTTTTCTGCTTTACTGGCACCTTGGTGGGATTGATGTTCAGTACGTGGCATGCTACGTCTGGGGAGATTCCAGTCATATCAGCGTGCGTCCATGCAAATACATCCAAGTTGTGGCGAAGAAAATCGACGAGTCGATCCTTCAAATCTGCTCTTAACTGAGACCCGATTCTCAGCAGTCTACTTGGGTCGTGTTTGTCTACAGATACAAATTCCATAGCCTCTGCAGGCTCGGCGGTGGCCTCCTCCTCTTTGTCCCTGGGGTCTAATTCATTGAAAGGATCACTGGTATATCGAAGAGGAGGGGCTTTCTTTAGTTTCTATGCTTCCAAGTTTTTCTTGCAGAGAGTAGTCTCTGCATCCTTCCCTTTATCCTTCCTGCGGTTATTGCGAAGTTCAGTTACATAGCAATCTCGAGCGGCGTCTTAATTTCCTTCTACTTCTCCTATCCCATTATCTGTTGGAAATTTCATCTTCAGGCACCAAGGGGCCAGGACAATCTGGAAGTCAGACAAGGCTGGTCTTCCTAAAAAGGCGTTGTAGGCCGAGTGGTTATCTATTAGCACAAATGTTTGTTTCCGCACAACGGAGCGGGGATGACTTCCTATTTCAACAAAGAGGTCCAATTGCTCGAGGGGCATCTTCGCATCTCCAGTGAAACCGTGTAGTGGTTTGTTGCAGGGAGACACATCCTTCATTGACAGCTTCATTTTGTCGAAAGCATGCTTGAATAGAATATTTACGGAGCTTCCAGTATCTACCAGAATTCGAAAAACTTCGGCTGGGTCGAACCAGGCAGGGATAACCATAGGATCCATGTGAGGGTACTGCCTTCCTTTTAGGTCTCGCCTACTGAATGTGATATCATTATCCTCTTTCCGCTTCGGACGGCGTTCTTCCATGACGGAATTGATGCAGTCTTCATTGTTTCTAAGTGACTTTCCATATCTTTCCATTTCTGCCCAGTTTCTGTCGGCGATGTGTGGTCCTCCCGATATTGTATGGACCACTATCTTCTCTTGACTGGAACCGCTGGTGTTGTGATTTCTTCCGCCTGTCTCTGGATGGAGTTTCCCTGGGTTCTCCTTAGCAGGAGCTGGAGTCCTGTCCTGACCCTTTACATAGTGTTCCAATCTCTTCCTTCTGATGTGTTCTTCAATCAGGTCCCGAAGATGACGACATTCATTGGTATCATGCCCATGGGATTCGTGGAAACGGCAAAACTTTCCAGACTTGATTGCGTGATCTGATTCCTTCTTGTACGGGAGGCGTTTGTATTTAAGCTCATCTTGGGTGGCCAGGAAGATGTTTTCGACTGTTTCATTTAAAGGAGTGTAAGTGTCAAATCTTGATCCTGGCCGATATAGGCGTTTTTCTCCCTTCCTGCCCCCAGCATTGTCTCGAGAGTCATTTCTTCCGACGTCCTTTGCTGCAGCGGGTACGTTGCCATGAGCGGCCTTGGCTTGTTGCCCTGTCTGCCTTTCGGTGGCAGCGTCTTCAAGTCTCATATACTTTCCGCCTTCATGGAAGAAATCGGGTAAGGTAGCTGGTTTTTCTTTCGTTAATCTTCTAGCAAACTTGGTATTCGGATGTATGCCACTACAAAGAGCCATTAGGATAAGTTTCTCATCGGCATCTTGGACTGCGGCCGCTGCGGCGTTGAATCGGGTTAGATATTGTTGCACTGTCTCTCCGGGCTTCTGTTTGATATTAGATAGGGAATAAGCGTCCTTGGGTTGTTCCACATGAATGCGGAACTGGCTGATGAACTTTTCTTTCAACATTTCCCATGAGCTGATGGATCCTTGGGGTAGATGGCAGAACCAGGAGGTAGCTAGATCTGCCAAGAATAGTGGGAAGCATTTACACAACACTCCCTCTGTTGCTCCGCTCATGAGCATATGCTGTGTGTATCTCTGCAAGTGTACAACGGGGTCAGAGGTTCCCTTGTAAGGTTCCATTGTTGGCATTTTCCATTCTCGGGGGGTGATGGCAGTTTCGATATTGCGGGTGAAGGGGCTGGTTACCCTAGCGCCTATCCCCCGATCCCTTTGGTCCCGTTGGACGCACTCTCTGAACAATCGCGCCATCCTTTCATCATAACTTGGAGCGGATAGAAATGAGTTTGGTTCTTCTCTGCGGGATTGATTCCGTCCAGATGACCTGTAGGGATGGTATAGTTTATTACTCCTAACATTTTCCGGTGGCTGTCTTCGGTCTTCTGGGAGCATGCTGGGGTCAACCACAGTTGGCCCTTGCCTCGATCTTCCCCCGCTCGGCTCTGTTCTAAGCATTCCCTCGGGTCCAACTTCGGGCTGGACTCTAGCTCGGCCCCGTCCATTGGTGTTCCCATGGTTAGGTAGCATGACAGGTTCAGCCATATCCGACCCCTGCCTGGTACCTCCCCCGTGGGGTTCGGTTCCAAGTGTTTCCTCGGGTCGGAATTCGGGCTGAGTCTGGGCTCGGCTCCTACCATTGCTGTTTCTGTTGTTAGCCTCTTCGAAGAAGAAAGATTTTTGTCGCCTCCCAGATCCTCCAGACTGGGACTCACCCCATGATTCGGTGTTGCGGTTGGATTCTTCAGCATCCCTTAAGCGTGACATGAGTTGGTCCACCAAGGCTTCTTGTTGAGATGCGAAGCGGTTAGTTACTTCAGCCACAACCCTGCCCAGGTCTGCCCTAGTAATTGGTTGTTCCGTGGCAGGGGCTGTCGGATTTACCTGACTTCCATTTTGTACCGCTGTTGGAATGGGACGATTCTCTTGATCAGTGATCACTGGATCTGGAATACTGCTAGTTGCGATGTTCTTTCCTTTGTTAGCATCTTTCTTCTGTCCGGGAGGCATTTTTTCCAAGCAATGAGCGATGCTGATAGGAAGAAGGTCAAGTGGGAGAAGCTGAAGCTTCGAGCTCCTCTTCTCAGTGAAAGCACCAAAAATGTTTACACAAAAAATGGGCAAACACCTCCAAGTCGTTTGATTTAGTCGATTTTAAGTTGTTCTTAGTAATTTGGGTGATTCATGCAAATATGTAAAAAACATGGACTAAACTGTAAAAGACACACAGATTTATAGTGGTTCGGCCAGAATGTGCCTACGTCCACTTTATATGTTATTCTCCTTCACTCTTCAGATTACAAGTACAAAGCTTTGATTACAAGTATATGAAGGTTGTTTGAAAGTTCTGTCCGTGCTTGAGCTCTCAAACTTGTCCGCCATTGTTGTACCCCTGCCCCTCTATTTATAGAGTGAGGCTGGGGGCAGGGGTCTTGGATGTATATAGCTGCTAGTGGGCCTGGGCTGAAGTGATCTGGCCTGGCAACATTGGTTCGGTAGTAGATGGGTGGACTAGCGTTTTGGTCCGGTAGTAGAGGAGATGGGATTGGTTCGGTGTGGTTGATTCGGTGGAGGCTGGTCCGGTGAGGCCTTAGATCGGTGGAGGTTGATTCGGTGGTAAGTCGGTCCGGTGAGGCCTTGGATCGGTGGGGGTTGATTCGGTAGTTAGTAGAGAGTGGATTGGTTCGGTAGGGCCTTCCCCCTTTTGGTTCGATGATGCTTTCTTTCTTTGGTTCGGTGGTGGAAACGCACCCAACAACCGGCGTTCATTTTTGAGTTTCTAAGTGAGGAATGCTACCATAGTAGTTTTGATTCATTGTTGTTTTGGTAAAATAAATTTTTTTCAAATTATAAAAGTATGATTTGATATACAAAAAGGAGATATATATACTATTATTATTATTATTTCAAATGATTTGAAATAAAATCGGATGTTTAATTCTGCAGTTCTTAGTTAAGTTATTATATGGACTCATGTAGCATGTGCTTTAGAGAAGTTTGGGTTGTGCATCTCAATATGGCATGGCGTTTGGTAATTTTCTTTTGTTGAAGTGAAATGGAATTTTTGATGATTTTAGACAGTCGAGAACTTCTGAATTAATATAAAAATTGAAGCTAAGTGTTTTTGAGAAATTATAAGAAAACAAGTTTTTGTAACTTATAAATTTGAGAAGAAAGTAAGTTGAAATAAATTTACTTTTGTTGAACATCTTGATTAAGTAAAACAAAGCTAATATTGTATGTATACCCTCAAGATATAGTAGAGTATTGTACAACTTTAAAACTTACTTTAGGTTTTGATGAAATATTTTCATAAATGATTTTTGAAGTAAAAAAATTGGCATAAGTAAGAACCAATAAGAATAAGTACGTAAGTTGCACATAGATTATTTATTCGCACGGTTCTTGATCCAAGATTCAAATACATCTTTGAGGTGATTTACATCGACCCGAATAAGGATTTATCATTCGAATCTTGACGGCGAACACTTAGTGAGGGTTCTTGATATGTTACCAATGTTTTTTCCATCAGAATATATGGCTATGTAAAGAGAATAGAGGTTTCTAATCAAGGAGATTGATCGGAGTCCGCACTAGGAAAGTCGGATGACCGATACTTGTATGGAAGAGATGTTTATCTATACGAGCAATGTCGAATCAGATGTTGCATATAGATGATCTGTATACATCATATGGGCTTACGGAAAATGTTATGTATTTATGTGGGTTTATTTCTTTTTGGGTTTGACAATGATGAAATTTCGAGGATAAAATTCTTTTAAGGAGGAAAGAATATAACGACCTGGAATTTTGACATTTCAAATGTAAATATTTAAATTTGATTTGAATATAAATATTAATAAGAAAATCAACTTATAATAAAATGACTTGATTTTTACTGGTGTATTTTTATACGACTTTGCATGATTTTTTTCATAATTTTTAAAAATATTTAAATTATCGTTTGACATATTTTACGGCAAATGTTGGTATTTTAAGATTTCATAGAATAAGATAACCAGCATATTTTATTGCCGTTTTGGGATCGTGTCGCATTGTTATGTGCGATAGAATTTTTATATCTGTCGTTCTTGGTTTGTACACGACCATGATATTGGATAATAGAGTGCCGCAAAACTTTCTTTTCAAAAAATTTACAAATCTAATCAAAACCAATATTTTTCAGCAAGGTTATTAACTGTGATTAGCTTTGATGTGATGGAATCTTGAATTTTATGATTTGCTCAAGTGTTTAGTAATGCTACTGGTTTATTATAAGTATGCATATCAACTCATTTCACTTTACCTTTTGCTTCAGCCACTCTGTCTTTCTTTTCTTCTTCTTTTCTTTTCATGTCCCTGTAAAAAAGAAAATATACCACCTACCAACTTCAAAATTCATTATCTCTCAAATCATTAGCTTCTAGCCCAAATTTCCAACTGTAAAGTGTTTGTTATCATCTCTAATATTTTGTAAAAATAACCACTCATCATTTCATCGAGCATGGTGTAGGAAATCATCTGATAACAGTAGTTGTCGGATTTCAATCATTTTTCAACCATTACATAATGGAGATCAAAGAGTGTGGTTGTGTTTGTGGCGACAAGATGAGAATTTTATGATGAACTTGAGGTTTTTAATGCTCGAAGTTGGCCATAGTTGATGGTTGATCAATTTTCGATCATCTTGGAATTGCTGACGATGTGGTGGTCGAGAGGATTAATGGTGGTAACCGGAGGAAGCTTGAGAGTGCATAAGTCTTTTGAGATTGGTCGAAGGTGTATGTTGGTTGGAGGTGGCCGTTTGAACTCGAGTTAGGGTTTCGACTATAGCGTTTTTTCTTCGAATTTTGTAGTTTTGCGGCGGTGGTGGAGTGAGAGCTGGCCGTGGAGTCAGTTAGAGATGGATATATGTGGGCGGTGGTCACAATGGCATAGATGGCGGTGGTTATAGATGGATGTGGTTGTGGTGGTCTTGATTTGGTCAGGGCAAATTCATGTTGCCTGGGTGCTACTTGATTTTGAGATGGAGATGTACTGTAGAAGGCGGTGGGTTTGTGGTGTGGAGTTGGGCCTTGGGCCTTCGAGTTTTGGGTGCGAAATATTCAAAATTTATTTGTTTTAAATTTTATGAAATAAGCTTTTTGATTTTAAAAAGCCTTACCTCCTTCATTTTAAATCTGACTAACCTGCGGATTTTTGCGTTAGAGTCGTATTGATGGGTGCAGCACTATGATATAACTTGTTGATAGTATTAATGAAGTATAAATTTATTATAAAATAATAGTGATTGCATAAAATTACGTTGTTTCTAGATAATAACGTAGTTAATATGATTATGTTTCGTGTGTGATAGCTATTTGGCAGAATACAACATCGTTCTTCCAAAATTAACTGAATAGATTATTTTGGACATCAGATGAGTTGAATATAACCTTGTTCTGCTATAGTTAAATTGAATAGATTATTTTGGACATCTGTTGAGCAGAATAAATCTCCATTCTATGCTTGCAAACTAAAATGATTTATTTTTAAAGTTAATTAATATATGGATTAATTAATATGGAAAAATGATGTGTTAACTGTTGATTATTAATTATTGAGTGCCAAAAGTTTGGTAGCTTGATTGGCTATGACATTTGCTATATGCTAAAAGTTGAATCATTTTAGTAATAAAGGTAATAGTTGCATTGTTAAGTGCTATGGTAGCTCCAGGTCTTATACTAGTATTTTTAAATACTAGTATTTGTTGTTCTGATTTGAAAATGGTTTTGATTCAGAGGGCGATTTTAAAATTGACTTTGGAATTTGGGGTGACCTTTTATTTAGAAATGGTTTTTGAATATCTATTTTTTTACTTCAACCTTTTTTACTAGCCTTTTCTAATATGTATGGAAAAATATTTTTGGTAAGCATTTGTATTACATAAAAGTTAATATCACGTTTATTTTAAAGCAAAAGAGTTTACCTTTTGTAATAAAGTAATTCTGTTTTTAAAAGAAGCTAGTAGTATTTTGGAATAAATATCTGTGAAACATTTTATAAAATATATTGCATTGAAAGAGAGATTTATAAATGGTAATTTATAAATAAAAGAATGGATTTATAAGTGATATTTAAATAATAACGGAGTTTGTGTTAAATATCTAAGATTTGTAAAAATGAATTTGGATTTATAAAAGGAACTTTATAAAAGGATTTTTATAAAGGGATATTTATAAAAGAGTTTTATAAATAGAAAAGAGTTTTATAAATAGAAAGATGTTTTAAAAATAGAAAGGAATTTTATAAATAATTTTAGAGATTTATAAAATGAGTTTTATTAATAATTTTAGTGATTTATTAAAGAAGTTTTACAAATAATTTGGAGATTTGTAAAAGGAGTTGTAAATATGGAATGGGTTTATAAAAAGGGAATTTATAAAAGGGACATGATTTGATTTTGATAAATAATCCTTTTTAATTATGACGGCATGGAAGCATTCATTTCATATTTAACACTGAAGGAAAAGCGGTTTGGGTTTATACGAACAATGTTTTAAATGACATTTGTTTTGGCTCGGTTAAATATGACTTTGGGAAAATGGAAAATGTTTCCTAAGTGTTGAAAGTGAAATGATTTGTTAATATACTTATACCGTTGGGATAAGTATATGCATAATTTTCAAGTATTTTCTAGGTGATTTTTAATCAATGAAAAGATTAATTAAAGAGGCTTAGTGGTTGCTTATATGTTTAACCGTTCTTGGTTTCTTATGAAATTAAACTTATAATTTGATTGATTGTTTATTTAATGGTTAAATAACATACTATTAAATCTTAATCAAATATAACTCTGGAAATATCTACAAGAAACAAAGGAATTATATGGTACCGTTATCTTCGATGACATTATACTGTACATATAAACTCATTGTGTTCTTCTATGACTAATGGTAAGGAAATCTGTCCACTTAAACAATTAGAAGGTGATCTCCACTCTTGTATATTGTCTAATTATTTCCAAAAGAACCGGAGTTGATTTTGTCAAAATCTATCAATCGTTGGTTCGAAGGGACCAGGATCCAAATGACATGAGGTATTTGAAAACCACTTCGAACTGACATAAGCGTTCAAATTGAAGACATCTTGAAGATGATCAAAGATGGAGTTCTTTGAAATGCAAGGTCTACTTGCTACTAATCCTGAGGATGTAGTAGAAGTAATGCATTTAGTTTGTCTATATCCTGAATAATTTGTATGGATGAATGCTGGAATTGCATTGTGCTTAGAGAGTAGTGTTAGCGTTCCAAGTGGGATTTGCTAAGGGAGGAAAAAGGTAATCATGACCTCTCAAGCCTCACAACCCGAAATTGCTAAAACATGGGATATGCAACATAGCTATGTGGTTTGTTGCTATTAGGAGCATCATTCCTCGATCTAGATTCAATATTTATGGATTTTGGTACGCTTGCACATGGGAAGAGTGGGGCCATGGCCTGATGCATCTATTTGTAATCGTGGTGCCTGGGGGATGATGTTATCTGGTATGCTGTGTTAAAGGGTTAGCCAGCTCTGTGTTGGCAGGGATCAATATGTTCGATCTCGGTACATTTTTCTAGAGATATACTATGGCATACGGTACCTCGGTAGCCTTGTCATTGATGGAATCCAATTTCCAATACGTGCCTTAACAGACTTAGTTGTGCCCAAATATGAAGAAACATGAGATGCAAGAATTTCATCTATGTTATATATTTATTTTAAAACCTGAGAAATTATTATAATACCAATGGATTCTCTATTAGAAATGGTTTGGTTGTCGTAAGGTAAAAACCCGTTCGTGTTTTTATGCGACGTTGTCTTACGGGATACCTTTATTTTTGAAATTTTTTATAATATTAAATATCCATTTGATTGTGTTTCTCATGTTGGTTTACCAGACTGGTCCATGCATTATTTTCTTATAATGCTTGGTTCAGCCCGAACATATTCCAGACTAGTTATGCATGTTTTGAAGGTTCATGAGACGAGTTGGATGCCTCCAAGACGTATTTACACATCTTTATTTCCACAATATTTGTTGTGTTGTATGTATCGGCATTTGTGAGGATAAGCTGTTTAGGCTGATGATATGTTAGTTTACTCTGATTGAGATATGTATGTTATAGTTTTGTTTTTAAAGATCATTAGTATATTATATATTAATCTTCACATTGTGGGATTCTGTTCTCTTCTCTTTCTTTCACCCTAACAATCTATCTTTCTAGCACTTGGATGCTCGGCGCGTGAATACCTTAGATGTATTAGTATCGACTTTTGAGGATCGAAAATGTAGGTCATCATACGTTTCACTGGGGTTGTTGACTTACATTAATCCGAAGCCCATAGTACCCTAAAGGGGTGGATATTCATGCTATAAGGCATGTGGGAGAAAGATGACATGGTAACCGTACCTGAAGAGAAATGTGTTGAATATCTTGATATCTAGTTGGCTATAAATAGTCCCCTTCTCTCTTTGCTATACATAATAAAAATAGAAACCAGGGCCTCCATTTCTACAAATTGGTGAAGCCTAGAAGACAGACTTGCACACTGTAGTCGAGGACAAAGAATTAGGAGTTTAGAGAGGAGATTGCTAACAATCAAGGTGTCGGCAACTGGCATGGTCAGAAATACAAGGCATGCTTTTCTTTTTAAATAAAATAATTTATTCACATATATATGTCGTGATCATAGTTAATTTCAGAAAAAAGAATTATTTTCTGAAAAATAAAACTAGCATACACACACAAGTGTGTGTGTGTGTGTATAATTCAAACTAATTATATACATGTGCATATTTCATGTAAAAAAACATTTTTTCACACGATCTAAGATATATATACATATATACATATATTACGTATTTGTTTTCAGCTTTTAATACTTGACAAAAAAATTGCCTAACTCGGATTAAAAATAAAAATAGTTTCTTACCTATGATTTTTAAATAAAATAAAAAACTAGATATACACATGCACATGGTTTGAAATAAAAAAATTAATGGAATCTATTTTCACTAGAAAGAGTTTTTTTTTTGAATTTTAAATTAGTCAAAATAAATCTAAAATTCATATTTTAAATAAAATGATTTTTAATATACACACACGCACACACGCATACATGGTGGCTTATATATATGATGGTCGAAATAATATTATATATATATATATATATATATATTTGTATGTATTTATTTATGAGAATATGTGACTGTAATTACTATCCCTTGACATTATACCTTATGTAATATAAGCATAGATCCCAATGCTTATTTATACATACATGACATTTATTCATTTATGTATACCCTTGGTTAGTCTACGTCATTTATTGTACTTATAACATTTGCTCTGTAAATGCATACATATTATAAATTAAAATAATAAAATAAAATGTAGCATAAATTAATTTTAATAAAGACAAATCATAACATACCAACATAAAAGTTTTACTGTAAATTGATTAAATTAAAATTAAACACCAAACTTCTTTATTGATAATCACCAGATATGATATGATACAAATATATTATTCATGTAAACTCAAGATAAGATCTAGTGCAAATTGATAAAAATGAAATTTTATTTTTGAGATTCCTCCCTTTTACTTCACTGTTAGTGTACTCGATCCATCAGAGAAAGAACCTAAGTGAATGGATATATGATGTTCTCTTTGGTATCTACTCTTTCATTACCACTTCTCCGTTACTGATAAAATGTCTAGTCATGTGGAACTTATAGTGAACGCGTCTAGATGTTTTTTGCGCTTGCAGTTCCTTGGTAATATGTATTACCACATTGTTATCATAATACAGTAGCATCAGACCTTCAATGCTAGGATCACCTTAGCTCGTTTATGAATTTCCACATCCATGCTACTTCTTTTGCATCATCGTTTATGTCGATCTATGCAGCCTCCATGGTCGAATTCACAACTACTTTTTACGTGGAAATTTTTCAACATAGGACCCCTCTATTGTGGGTAAACATGAATCCCGAGGCTGGTTTACTGTCATCGACATCAGTTTGAGAGCTTGAATATGAGTAACCCTTAATAAAGAGCTCATTATTTTCATAGATTAAAAATAAATCCTATTTTGATGCATTCAAGGAAGAATGCACTTCTAATATTGCATTTTATTAAAATTTTGAATCATAAAAATAAGAAATTCAACATTCAATTCTAGATTTTTAATTTTTTGACAAAAAGAAGTATGTGCTTTTGATATCTTTTTTTATTAAACTTTTGATCATAAAAATGGAATGCTCAATGTTCTATCCCAAGTTTCATTCTCAATTATTACTATTTTGATGCCACGAAATAAAATTTAAAAGAGAAATGATAAACTTACAAAAATTATCTTTGTAAATGGTTACAAAGATGATGTGATTAGATATTATCTGTCTCCTTTTCCATCAATTTTTCATGTCTATGCCTAATATCAAAGGTCTTTATAAACATTTACAAAGTTAATTTCTGTATGTGTAACATTTCTTATTCTAAACATATAGTATTGTCAAAATGGAAAGAAATGAAAGATCCCTTATCCACTGAAACTTTTACAGCATTTCCAACAATGAGTATAAATATTACAACGTTGTATTTTGAACTTAAAATTGTCTAACAATAGTTGGTTATAACTTGTAATCTTGAAAAAAAAAATTAGAAAATCACCTACAAATTTGTAGCTATAGTTGGCGCCTATTAACATGCATTTATGTACTAGGAGGTTTAATAAGTGAACACGGTATTATTACTATTTCCTCTATGTAAACTAACATGCTTAAAATTCAACACACTCAACAAATATAACCTTCATTCTATCTCTTTCGGGCACAACAAAAATTCCACATCACTAAAATAAAATTATTCTCTAAATTTGGTCCAACCAACCAATATCTCAACTTAGGTAAATTAATTTTCAATGAAATTGTTCTTAAAATATATATGTAATCTAGTTCTACACCAGCATAGAGGAAGATTTTGATCTTTGTTAAATTTGTCATCACCTTCATGGAATCTACCTACAACAATGATCATAGAGGTGAGACATTTTGGAGAAGGATCATCTTCAATTAAACGTCAAACCTATCAATAAAAAGCATTCACTTTCCTTTGTAAGGAACTGGTTAATAAACATCATCAACTAACCCAATGCTACAAATCCCAAATTTAGAAGATCAAGTAATCCAACCCAAATGCATTAATGGTGCACAACACTTGCACATGTACTTGTTCGCCTACATTTTAGTATATTTTTGTTAATCCCTCGGATATTGATTTTGATGCAACAACCACACAAATATGGATACTAATATTTCGCCAAGTTATGTATTGTAGAATATTACACATGTACAAAATGATTAAGCTTGAAGACTGATCGGTGTAAAGACTGAAGTTTAAGATTCATAGATGATCGAGACTCATTAGTTCAAACACAAAGATAGCAGATTATGATCTTTATCATAAATTTCTGATCTTTGATATTTTATCAAAATAAATTATTTAAAATTTAAAATTTGAAAAGAGGCATCTTTTGGACACACCTCTTCATGAATGTATACATATGTTCATTCATTATATAAATGGGAGCGTAAACGAATTTTCCAACTAATTTTTCTTACTTTCTTCTTACTCCTTACACCCTTGAGATATTTCTTGAAAACTACTTACTACATTCTTCAAAACCATATAGAATCAATCCATACATTACTAGACCGATTCTCTATAAATCATTTACTGTTTTGGAAGCATTTTCTCAACAAACTCAAAGATCAAACTGCTATAAGAAAGGCTATAGGATATCTTATATCCCAAGTATAACCTTTTGTATTTGAAAATCAACAACTCTACTCTTATTTGTTTGGGTATGCTTGTTGTCCATTCAAATCAAGTGGATGTGCTTAGCAACTCATCTAAATTTAGTGGGTGATCTTGCTGCTCGAAAAATCAAGAGAGTTTACCATAGACTGGTGAAACAGGAGGGTGTATCACGTAGCCATAAAATCAAGACTGTATTCTGGTTTGTTTTCTAACTGGTTAAAGCAGGCGATTGAAAAGAAATCTGTGCAATATTTGTAAACCAAAAATTGGTATAACGTCCATGATGCCATGCTAAGCAAAAAACGGGCTTTAACACCCATGATATTATTTAATGTGGCATAGTTTGAGAGGTTCAAATGGTGCTATTAAACCAAAGGTTGGCTCAACATCCAAGTCTTAGTACAAGATGATGTTATTTTGAAAATGGTCCTATAATTCCCATGGACTTTTGGTTGGATTATTCCAAAGCCCATCCCATATGTCAAAGGGTAAAATAGGTAAGATGTATAAATGTGCAATAGTCCATTAGGCATTCGTTAATGGGCAAAGTAAGCAACCCACATAAATCACAATCCATTGTCTGTATGTTAATTATAAAAATAGAAACTATGTAAAATAAACATAAATTTAGGCTTAGGCTTAAGTGGCTTTATTCGAGATAAAGCCCAAAGTCAAGCCCGAGCCTAAAAATTGATCATATGCACGTCCATGTTCAATATAGTCAAATTTGCACTATCAAGGTAAATAGACTATGCTAGATATTCGTCCAGGTCCTTGTTCACATAAATTGCAATGTTTACAATCAATTCAAGGTTCTTCCTAAATCAATTTAAGGTTATAATTCTTTGATTTTGAGAAGGAGAGAAAGATAAATGATTCACCTCTTCCAAATTACCATTGGGTCCATATTTACAGGGTTGTAAGAAAGCTTATCAGTTGACACATGTCATTCCGCATGTGGTGAATTGTTGACATTCAATATCCCCTTTGAAATGTTTATTTTTGACATTGTTTGTTATGCTCATGAAATACGACATCCTTATGAGTACTGACGACTTACGACATTCTTATAAGCACCGGTGCCTTATGGCATTCTTCTCTGCATTGATAATTTATGATATGATTTTAAGCACTGACGACTTACAGTATTCTTCTCTACATTGATGATTTACGATATCGTTTTAAGCACCGATGATATGCAACATCCTTTACCACTGTAGATATTCGATATCCATTATTTTCTTTGAAGTTCGACATCGTCGGGTGATACCACACTTTTCCTTTGCTCGTGCTCTATGACACTATGTTGTAGAGGCTCGACATCCTTCGGGAAATAGAGATTTGATATCTCCTCATTGTCTGGTGTTCGACATCTCTTTTAGTGTTAAAGTTCGACATCGTATGTTTCTAGCATCACTCCTCAGTTCCTCTAAACATCTGGCATCTCATTGAAATTTGACATTCGGAATCCCTATATGCGGTGACATTCTTCACTGTAGTAATTTGACATCCCTTCTATCATTGTATAGTCTTGTTAAATTTACTTTTATAGGCTCGAGATGCTTTATACTTACGAGTTCGACATCCTTATCTTTCTATAAGCTTGATATTGTCTCTTTGAAGCTGTTTTTGTGTTTATAAGTTCAATATTCCTTCGTACCTTAAGATTTGACATTCCTTTTGGGCCAATATCTTCACTTTAGATGCTTGTTGTATGTATTTATAGTTACACTATCTTCTCTATCTTACATATCCTCTTGTTCATTCTTATAATATGGTAGTCAAAAAATATATGAATAACATTTGCCCTCCTCCTTGTATAAAAGATGTTTTTATATTTTAGTGCAAACCAAGTATTTTCTCATCTTTCCAACTTTCGACGATATTTTCTTTTCAATCCTGCTCTCCTAAAAAACATAAAGCAAATGATGATAATTTTCATTATCAACTTTAAATTAAATTATAAACAATCCGACTTGGATCTGGCATAGATATGAATTGGTTTGTACTCTTCTTCATATAAAGAAGCTTTCATATTTCAATGTAGATCCAAGTTTAACTGAGAAGGCCAGAAGTTTGCTCAATAGCACAACCATAAATTCTCTTGATAATACAATTAGAAATTCATTCTGGAAAGAGTTTTATAGATTCATTTGATAAGAAGTCCAGAGGTCCGGTCCATAAATCCATAAGTTCTTAAGAAGGCTAGGGATTCCTATGGTAAGAAAACCATGAATTCATCAGTTATGAAGACTAGAAATCCATCTTGTATTATTTGAATAAAAGATAAGAAATCTGTCTAGCAATAATATTACTTGAATAGAAGATTAGAAATACATCTAGCAATAATATTACTTGAATAGAAGACCAAAAATGAATCTGGAAATAATATCATTTGACTAAAAGACTAGAAACCCATCTAGCAATAATATAACTTGAATAGAAGGCCAAAAATCTATCTGGCAATAATATTATTAGAATAGAAGACCGTAAATCCATCTGGTAATAATATATCTTGAATATACGATCAAAAATCCATATGGCCTCAACTAGTAGGTGAGTAGAACTTAGAGTAATAACAAAGGTTCACTAGAAAATTTAAGTTCCACCATAGGAACATACGGTTAGGAGATAATTCAGCCTTGAATTTCTTAGGTTAAGTTTCAGAACTTCCCTGACTTTCGTATTAGTGTTAAAATCTTAGATAGTTTTTGACCTTTCCATTGAAGATTACTTTAAATTTGCCTTGGTTTGGAATGACTGTTCTTCCTCTAGAAGATTGGTTTGACCCATCTTTACGGTAGATTTGAACTTGCTTGATTGATTCCTTTTACCTCTTACCACCCGTTGGGTGGTGATTTAGTCTTTGATCTCTTTCACCCTTTATCACTCTTTCGGTGATGATTTAGGCTTTGGTTTCTTTCGCCCCTTACCAGGTAGTGATTTAGGCTTGAGTCCCTTAATACCTTATAGGTAATGATGTAGGCTGGTTGGTGCGTGTGGTTAGCCATCTTAGGCAGAACCAAAGACTTACACATCCTCCCTCTAGGAGGCACTCCGGTCAGGCCTTATAGGTGGAACCGAATGGTGGTTCAGTGCTTTAGACATGCCATCTTAGGCA
This sequence comes from Allium cepa, assembly GCA_030765085.1. Lineage (NCBI taxonomy): Eukaryota > Viridiplantae > Streptophyta > Magnoliopsida > Asparagales > Amaryllidaceae > Allium > Allium cepa. The sequence continues at coordinate 574,833,501 of CM060931.1, forward strand.
GGACCAAAGGCTTACTTCATCCTCCCTTTAGGAGGCACTCCGACCAGGCTACATAGGCGAGACTGAAGGATTGCGGTACTTTGGCCAGGCCATCTTAGGTGGGACCAAATGTTTATTCTGACCTCCCTCTAGGAGGTGCTTTGACTAGGCCCTTGTAGCAGGATCAAAGACTTTTTCTTTTCCTCTTATTACTTATAGGTCATGATTTAGGCGTTTCCTTATAATTTCATTCTTTCATTTGATTATCGATTTCATACATATACCTGTCTCAATTTCTTTATACATCCATTGTTGGAATGTAAGGCCTTAGATGTTCAGCATTCCAAATTCTCACTATTACATTGCCACCGTGTCGGCACAATCGATAAGTCCTAGGTGGAATTGCTTCATGAATAACAAGAGAACCTTCCCAATTTAGTCCAAGTGGTCCGTCCGACCGATTTTTGGTATTTTCCATGACTTTTCGGAGTACTAAATCACCTTTTTGAAATGACCTTCCTATAATTTCCGAGTTATAATAATATCCTTTGTTGATATTCGAACGTGCGTGTGGCTACTTCTTCGCTTAACTCGTCTATTAAATTTAAGGATTCTTTCCTCAGTTCTTGATTGGGATCAAATGCATATGTAATTCTTCGATGAGATGAAACCTCAACTTCAATTGGAAGCATTGCTTCACATCCACATGTTAAAGAAGAAGGGGTATGTCCTGTTGCAGTCTTAATAGAACTTCTATATGCTCAAAGCACTAAGGTAGTTCTTCTACGCTATTTCCTTTCGCTTTGTCTGGTTGTTTCTTAAGAATAGTTTTATTGGAAACTTCAATGGCTCCATTAGCCTTTAGATGAGTTACAGATGAAAAGCTTTTGATTATTCCATTCTTATTACAAATTTTGGTGAATTCTCCACTTTCAAACTGAGTTCCATTATCATATGTTATCTTATGTGGTATTCCAAATCATATGACTATGTTTTTAATCACAAACTTTAACACTCTTCTTGATGTTATGTTTGGTAATGGTTCTGCTTCTACCCATTTGGTGAAATAATCGATGTCTACTGCTACAAACTTAGCTCCACCTTTAGATATGGGTAATGGTCATATTAAATCGATTCCTCATACAATAAAAGGCCACGGGCTTGAAATCAGGGTCAATTCACTTGGAGGAATATGTGGAATTACTAAGAAATTTCTGAAATTTCTTAGATCTCTTTTCATGAAGCACTACATCATTGCTCATTTAAGGCCAATACAATCCCTGCCTCAAGACCTTTTTGGCTAGTTCTATTCCATTAAAATGATATCCACAGAATTCATCACGTGCTTCTCTTAACTATCTCAAGCCATTTTTCAGACCAATACCTCGTAGATAAGGGAGTGTATATCCTTTTCTTATAGAGTGTTTCATTCACCTGGTAAAAGTCCGGGTTGATGTATTATTTTTCTATCCTCTCTTTTATCATTTGGCAGTTTCCCCTCCACCGGATACTCAACAGTGTGTGTCATCCAGTTATTTTTGTATTGACTATTAATTTCTACATGAGTGGTTTGTTTTTGGTTAGAAGCCAATTGGCACAGTTCGAGTTTTCGATGCTCCTCGCGAGCTGGTCAACTTGGCCAAAGAATCGGCTTCGGAATTCTTCCTTCTTAGTACTTGATGTATCAAGAAATCTTCAAATTGTGTCAACATCTTCAGCGCCTTTTCTACGAAACAGACCAATTTGGCATCTTTCGTTTGATAAATTTGGTTAAATTGATTTACCATTCGTGTGAGCCACTAAAGATCTCAATCCTTGGAATTTTAGTTGTAGGTCTAAAGTGAGTCTTACCACCGTCGATTCATATTCTACTACATTATTGCTAGCTGAAAATCCTTATTTCATTGCAAAATGCAACCAGTGTCTATCAAGGGTTATGATCACGTATTCTGCACCAGCCCCTTGTTCATTCCAAGTTCCATCAACAAACATTTGCCATTTGGGCTTCAAATTCCATTCCTTTAGTGACTGTTCTTTGATGAATTATGTACGTTCATGTACGAAGTCGGCCAGAGTTTATCCTTTAATTGCCACTCGGGTTTGAACTCGATATATTATTGGCTAAGCTCTATTCCCCACTTCACTAATCTTCCCGATGCCTCAGGTTTACTAAGAATTGTTTGAGAGGAAAGTTGGTTAGGACTTTTATTGTATGTGCTTGGAATCATTCCCTTAGCTTTCGAGCGGTGATCATCAATTAGTATGTCAACTTTTCTATGATCAGATATCTAATTTCCGCATCCTTAGGCCTTAGTTAATATAGTATATAGGAAGTTTGGTTCCATTCTCTTTCTTACTAAAATGGAGCTTACTACATGTTCGAAAACTGTGATGTAGAGATATAGATTCTCTCCTTTTACTAGGCTTGATAGGATTGGAGGCTTTTTAAGATGATCTTTCAACTGTTTAAAGGCCATCGGGCAACCCTTCCCTCGTTCAAAGTTTTTCTTCTTCTTGGTCACATCAAAGAACGACAAGCACTTATTAGTGGCTTCAGAAATAAATCTGTTTAGAGCTACCATTTTCCTATTTAAGCTCATCAAATCTTTGTCTGTCTTTTGTTTTACCATATCCTTAGTCGCCTTAATATGGTCAGGATTGACCTCGATTCCTCTATCACTGACAATATATCCCAGGAACGTCCCAAATTGTATTTAGAAGGAGCATTTTTTACGGATTCAATTTAATTTTGTATCGTTTTAGTACTTCAAACATCTCTTCAAGGTCCTTTAGGTGATTACTTTCTTCTTGGGAATCTACTAGCACATCATCTACATATACCTCCATGTTTCGTCCAATTCGTTCCTTAAACATTCTGTTTACTAGTCTTTGATATGTAGCCACAGCATTCTTAAGTCCAAAAGGCATCATTTTGTGGCAGGGATTCCCCAATCTGTTATAAAACTCTTATGTTCTTCATCTGGTTTAAACATGGGGATTTGGATGTACCCTGAGTACATATCCATAAAGGACAACAGTTTATGTCCACTTGTGGCATCAACTGGGTGATCTATTCGAGGCAAAGGGTAACAATCTTTAGGGCATGTATAGTCGACACACGTTCTTCATTTTCCATTGGGCTTTTTGACTAGCACGGTGTCATTCAACCATTTTCGATAGAAAAATTCTATGATGAATCCATTTTCAAGTAGTCTTTTGACTTCCCCTTTCAATGCATTAGCTCAAAACTTATTGAATTGCCTTTTATTTTGTAAAATAGGAGATATATTCAGATCTATGTTCAGGGAATGACTCAAGATTGTTGGATCTTTCCAATCATGTCAGAGTGGGTCCAGGCAAATATATCCTTGCTAGATTGAAGAAATCAAATAAGTTCCCTCGAACTTGTCGTTTAATTTCTTTTCGATCTTCACTATTGTTGTAGGATCAATTGAATCCAGGCTTACCACTTCTTGATCTTTGGTTGGCTTTATTCTCTCTTGCTTGTTTCTACAATCTAATTGCATGATAAGTTCTTCACCATCTATTTCTTCAGCTATCAGGTTTTCCTCTTTCCCTTTTCTTTTTCCACCGGAAAAGTTGAATCTTCTTAGTGTATTCTAGGGCTTCTTATATTTTATTTTTTCTTATCTGCCTTGAATAGCCACTTTGAAGGGCTATTGTCCAAGGGCTTTTCAATTTTAGTTTTGCTCAACTCATTTTCCTCTGAGTCAAATAAGAAACATCGTCTATTTAAATTGCTTAAGTGTAGCAAAATACAGTTCCTGAGAGCTGAATTGCCCCTCCTTATTCCTCAAGCATTCTTAGTCAGGAATTTCACCATTAGATATTTTAGTAAAAGAAGTGCATCTACTTCATCTTGGGTCGATCTCCCAAAGAAAGCATTATAGTAGGATGGTTGGTCCATTATCACGAACAAAGTTTCGAAAGTTCTGGAAAGTGACAGAATTCCCATCTGCACTAGGGGATTGATTTGTCCTATTGGAGAGACCCTTTATTGTTTAACCCAAAGATATGTTCAAAGCTTGGTTCTAATTTCTCTTCCGGAATTCCCATTTGATCGAAAGCATGCTCAAAGATGACATTCACCGCCTTCCATATCCACTAAGATCCATGTTACCATATAGAGACCAATTTGTGAAGTTATTATCAATGGATCATTATGCGGGTAGTGGACCCTTCTCAACTCTTATGGGTTATTGTTAAGTTGGGCATCTGAAGCTAATATTCCTATATTTGAGCAACGACTCCTACTAAATAGAAAAGACTCCGTCTCTTGCCCCTTTTATAAACCTGCTCTTGACTTCTTTGCTGCTTCCAACGAGATGAGGATCTCATTAAATGACATATATGTGGTTGATCGGAGGAATATAGTCTGGTTGAGAGTCATTTTCTATGAAATTCATAGCATTAGTTGCAAGTCTCTGTTTGTTCCCTTTAGGATTGGAGGACTTTTGGTACTCTTTGACAAACTCCTTCAAGAATCCAAATCTAACCATGTTCTAGATTATTCTGACCAAAACATGGCACTCGTTAGTTTTACGCCCGTTCGCCTTATGGTAAGCATAATAATCTCCTCCTTCTTTGGTTCTGGATTGTTCCTTGCCTTGTAGGAAGTAGGAAAGTTTCCTACATCTTTAGCCACAGCAAAAATATAGGAACTGGTCTTATTCAAAGCTACATAGTTAGATTTTGGGATCTCCTTCCATCTCCTTCTTTTACTTTCATCCCATCTCGTGTTTTTGTTGGGGTGATCAAAGCTAGATTTTCCTCCCTCCTTCTTTTACTGAGATTTCTTTGTAGCATAGTAGATTTCATTTATATGGATAAACTTATCAGCCTGAAAAAGAAAATCATGAAGATCCCTACATCCATAGACATAGAGTTCCTTCCAAAAGGGAGTTTGCTTGATTAACCCTGAGCGCACTGCCATTATGTTTTCTCTGTCGGTCATGTTTTTCATCTTTAGTGCTTTAGTATTCAACCTCCTCAAATACTCATCGAGCAATTCACCCGGTCTTTGTTTGACATTTGCCAGCACACTTGAGTCAATAGTAGGATCTTTGCATATGCAGAATTATGCTGAAAACTCATAAAAAAAACTATCTCCAAGAGTAAATTGTTTTCTCTCTATAGTGTTTGTACCATTTGGCAGCCACTCCTTGAAAAGTCATAGGAAAAAGTCTACAACATACTTCTTCAGAGGTATTGTGCAAATCCATTTGGCTCTCAAAAGCCAAAAGATGGTCATCGGGGTTAGTGGCTCCGTTATACTTCAATGAGGGGATTTTGACATGCGAAGGAATTCTAACAGACATTATATCTTATGTGATTGAAGCTTCACTAAGATTATTATTTACCCTAGGGTCAAGGGTCCTTTTCCCTTTAAGATCAAGCATGTCTTTAACTACTTTATTGGCCATGTCTTTTAAGTATGCTTCGTCATCATGATAATCCTTCTAGTGGGCTTATATTTCTCGCCTGAAGTTGAGTTGCTTGTCTACTCAAAAGATCTTCTTATTCTCCTTTCTTGGCCTTCCCGTTGATGTTTTATCTTAATTTCCTGGTCTTCCAAGTTCGGGCAATACATTATTAGTTCTTCTTTTTGAGTTTCTTTCTTTCTTTGCAGATCCATAATACTTTTACCCTTATCTTAGCTATTGAGTAACGAGATGTCTAGATTCCTCCTTGGAGTCCTACCTCCTCTCCTCCTTCGGTAAAATTTTTAAAAGAATTCTGGGAAAGAACCTTTCCAAGAAGTTCCTGCATCATTACAAGTTATTGAGTTAGACCCTGAATCTTAGCTTCGCTGTTTGCTGGCTTCGTCGGTGTTGAAGTTTGTCCGGGTTCCATATTTTCTGAGTTGAAGTTTGGAGTGATATTTTCCTTCAAGTTTGTTCATTGCACAATCTCTTCGTTTGGATCATTAATCTTCTTAGCTCTTACTATTTTCCTATAATATAATTAATTTTTAAGCAAGGAAATAACAGGACAAAGGTTCGAGCCCTTCTTCTAACACTAAAGATGTTAAACCAAAAATTGGTATAACATCCATGATGCCATGCTGAGCCAAAAACTGGCTTTAACACCCATGATATTACTTAATATGGCATAGTTTGAGAGGCTTAAATGGTGCTATTAAACCAAATGTTGGCTCAACATCCAAGGCTTAACACAAGATGATGTTGTTTAAAAAATGGTCCCATGGTCCCCGTAATGACCTGTATTTTACGTATTAAAGGATCATAAAATATTTTTATTTTATTCATATGAGGTTGTATGACTTTATAATTTTGGGATATGAATCTTAGGGACATTTTACACACGTATGATTTTTCCTGAATTTCTATACGACCATTTCGACCTCAAAAACCATATGTGCTATAACTTTGATAGGAGTCGAATTTGGTTATCAAACCAGTTCCATTGCTTTAGGATGATGGCTTCCCATTACGTAGAGTGGTAATAATAGAAAAATAAACGTACTGTTAGGAGTTACACATGTTTTAAGTTTAGACACCCGTTGATCGATATTAGCATGTAAGTGATTAAGCCCATAAGTAGGCCAATTAGTCTAATTCAAGATTAGTATAAATATGGGGCTATAGAAGTCAAATTAAAACTTCCCCTCTTTTCCAAATTAGATCTAAACCCCATTAACCCAAGATTCATCCATAATCACACAAATTACTATCTAAATATAGATAAATAATTAATTAAGGAGAAGATCATCAATTAGAAGATAGAGATCATCATTTTGATTAATTTTCATTACTTTCTATTGTTGTGCACATTGGATCTAAGTGAGAGTTAGTTGATTTTGGTAGTTGGTGAATGGCCAATGCCTTTTCACTATCCTATGCATGTTTATATGGTAGAATTACATGTTTTAACATGATTTTTGGCCTTAACACACTTCATAACTTTAATTACATATTATCACATGCTTATGACCTAAATTTGTAAATCTTTGAAATGGTTTTAAAAATGATTTAGTAATTCTATTTATACATATTCATATGTGCATGTAATATGTAGATCTAGATTAGAATTGGTTTGTTTATCACATTCTTATATATTGCTTGAATGAATGAATGTACGTGCATGCTATTGTATGCTAATATGTTGCACTTTGATGTTGTTTTCTAGTGTTTTGGATGCTTGGGAAGATAGGTAGGAGAATTTGGCGAATCAGAGGTGAAGTTGGTCGAAATTGGACAAAACTTGGTGGGAAGGCTCTGGAGCATGGGAGGAACTTGCAAAATATGTCGCACATGAAAATTACTTAAGGGTTCGACTCAAGGAAGAGTTTAAAGATCGAGGCCGAGTCATTTTGGGTGGATAGATAGGCTGGTGGATGGCACGAATCTCTAGGCATGGCTAGGGAAGGCGGTCCATTGCAAGATGCAGGAGATCGCCTAAGTGTTGGGTATTATGCCAAGTTGTTTCTGGAACACGGAGTTGAATGCTTTGGATTGAGGGCCGAGTTGTTTTGATGAAGGGGTCCAGATCTAAAGCACTTGATAAGGAAGTACTAGAGGCCGAATCATTTACTTAGCCAAAATTGGCTAAATAAATAACTTGGTGCCAAGTCATTTTGACTAGGTACTGAGTTGTTTTGGTAAGAGCAATGGGGTCTGGCTTGTACAATGAGCAAATAGGGGACTTTGAAGATCGTGCTGGAGGTGTTGGCTCATTCATATCAGGGTTGGATGGTGATGTAACAACATGATAAAAGGTATGTATCTTCGGTTTAAACTCAAGAGTAGGTGCCGAAGATGGTGGCTCGATAAAGAAGGGAGCCATAGATGGGGAACGTGAAGGGTTTCGAATAATGGAAACTGAATTGAGCAAAAGAAAGGCTCGGATCACAATGGAACAAAAGAGGGCTCGGATGTACATGCTAAGGAATCATTGATATTCGTAGTGTTTTCTAGTGTACTCGAAGTAAGGGTATTATAAGTTGGGATGCACATGGATCAATGGACTGGATCTGAATACTCTGGACCGGTTGCATTGGGTCTAGTATCTAGCTTTGGGCTACAAGATATGTATCTAGCTTTGGGCTACGTGATACAAGAGTACACTGAAAACCGAGATATCCATTAGTCCCTGGCAGTAAGCAGGCCATACAAGGTATTATATATTTGGGGTACATGGATTAATAGTGGGGATTGCTTGATGGATGCTATGGTTGCTTTAGTTGCTTTCTTGGCTATCACTTAGAGATATCGTTGGGAGTATACATTGGAGATAAGAATACCTGGAGGTCTAGTATCTTATTTTGAGTAGATTACCTTTATGTTACTTGTATAGTAGCATATTATGATGTTACGTGCTAACTCTTTGGTTGTAGAGGTAGGTCAGGTGTGATTCGTGTACCTCTGTTCCTTACCATATTTACCTGCATAATATTTTGAGATTCATTTATTGCTCACACCAGACTGTCATCTGACCCAAAATTTTATGCTTTGTTTCTTATTATCTTCAATACTCTTAAATGAGTAGAGTATATAATAGGTCTCAGTGACACAATAGTTGTGCAAAGGACAAACTGGATGGAGCTATCTTATATTATATACTTATATGGATTTCTATATTTATTCCGCTGTGTAGCACTGGGAAGCCATAGTAGTGACTGCTTATTTTCTTATTATGAGATAGTTGTTGGGTTTATTTCCATTGTGTAAGCTTTACTACATTTGTATATAACTCCATGGATCTGTATTCTGATGATTTACTCACATGGTTATTACCGTCTCTCATCTTATATCTATGATACTATATTTTATCCATGCAATTTGAGATATTCGACAAGTTATGTGCTATGTTTGTTTCGTTTCAACCTTGATGATCATGCTATATCAACCGAGGATGACTGCAATGCAGTATTTTGATATTATTGGTGCTGGTGTTATAGGATAGCCATCACACTTGGTTAGAGCTTTGGTTACACGGTTAACCTAAGTTGATACTGCGATCTAGTAGAGATAAGGAATGAGTTATTGCCTTAGAATGGATATAGAATGTAAATAACAAGAGATTTCATATTTGTTATATATATTTTGGTTTTCAAAGCTAGATCGGCATATGTTATATAGTGTAAGTCGCATGGATCAAGCACTATAGGCAAAGTATTCCTTATGAGAGAATGATCATTCTTGTTATGGATTACGAATGAGCCGGCATATAAGAAATACCAGTAGGAATTTAGCTTTAGGAGTTGTGGAAGAAGCAGAGTCAGGAGTTGCTACATCTGCCTTTCAAGTATGTTGAATGCTTTGATGGTGACCATGACGAGGAATGTTCAAGCTGCTACTCCTGGTGTGGTTGTTGGAGGAGGTGCTTCTATGCAAAAGCCTAAGGTTGATTTTTCCAAGTTTAGTAAAGACTATTCTACTCTAGGAGGATAACTATTTCATGAAACAGAGTCAGCCACAGAAGTGCTGGGTTTGTTGGATATCTACATGCGCATCTTTAGTGATATGGAAGTGGATGATGCTATAAAAAGGAAACTAGCTTGTAGACAACTTTAAGGAAGAGTTATGAACTGGTGGAAAGCCATTAGCATTGCTACTCTAGAAGATCAGTTTACTTGGGACCAGTTCAAAGCATGATTTAAAGAGATATTCATTTCAGCTGCTCAAAAGTCGGTAATCTTTAAAAAGTTTGGCGATCTCAAGCAAGGAGAGGTGTCAGTTTCTGAAAATGTGGCAGAATTTGATGCTTTATTGAAGTATGAGATGTCATTCATCAACACTCCATTGAAAAAGAATGAGAAGTTCATCATTGATTTGGATGACTATCTTGGAGAGAAGCTAGTAGACCACACAGATGAGCCATTCGAGAAGCTTGTAAAGAAAGCTCTCCATTATGAGAATCTACATCCAAAGGCTAGAATAGCTATTGTTATTTACGCCGATAAGGAAGAATCAAAACCGCAACAAGGCGATGGAGGCAAGAAAAAGTGGAATAGAAAGAGGAAGCAGTCTCGAGGGAAAATGGGCAAAAGAAAGCTAAGTGAGAACCTACTTGCTATGGGTTCAAGGAGAAGGATCATTTGGTTGAGGATTGCATAAGTGAGCAAGAAGAAGAAGTGCTACAATTGTGACAAGCCTAAGCATTTGAAGAAGTATTCTGTAATTGCTGAAGGATAAGTAGGTCGTGAAAGCATTTGCTTTGGACACTGTCCTGACTTTGTCGACTGCTCCCTCGGTGAAGGAGAAGGGAACGGGAGTCGTTATTCAAGGTATGCTTTCCATTAGAAATGTTTCCATTCGTGTATTGTTCGATACTGGGGCTTCACATTCATTTATATCCAGTAACCTAGTAGATATATTAGGATTGACATCTGAGATAGTAGACCGACCTCTTATTGTGACGTACCCTATTGGAGGCTCTACTAGCCTTTGCATGGTTTTTCGTGGTTTAGTCTTATCGAGTCATGAATGCTGTTTTGATTATGATTGCTTTCTCTTGAAATTTGTCGGGTTTGGGATTGTCTTCGGAATGCACCGGCTAAAGAAGTATGCGGCGATAGTGGATTGAAAGAAGCTATTGGTGACAATCGGGGATATGGAAAGATGAAAGGTAGTGACTGGTTACCTATCAAGGGATAGGGTGATAGTTAGCTTTCTATATTTTCTTGAGGTTACACATGAGGGGTTGTCATTTGTGCCTATTGCTAGAGAGTATCCGGATGTATTTGAGGAAGTGACTGGATTGTCTCCGCTTAGAGAGATTGAGTTTCGAATAAACTTAGTGAAAGATGCCAAACCTATAATTATGCCTTTAAAGCATATAACACCCAGAAAGCAGAAGGAATTAAAGGTGTAGGTAAAAACCTATTAAGGAGAGGATTCATTCGAAGAAGTATATCTGAGTGTGGCGCAACAGTAGTATTCGCAATGAAGGCAAATGGCTCTTTGAGGTTGTGTGTGGATTATTGTGAGCTAAATAAAGTAACGAAGAGGAAAAAGTATCCATTCCATGTATTAATGACTTGTTTAACCAACTTTATGGTGCGAAGGTGTTCTCTCGAATGGATTTGGTAATGGGATTTCACCATCTTAGAATAGCAAAGGTGAGTAGGCCTATTACTTCATTTCGCATGCCATCAGATTTTTATGAGTGGTTGGTGATGTCTATCGAGTTGACCAACTCTCTAGCATACTTTGTGGATCTCATGAATTGGGTTTTTAGAGACCAGCTGAACAATTTTGTGCTTGTGTGCGTGGATGATGTTTTGATTTATTAGAGAACTGAAGAGGAGCACAAAACATAGTTGAGGATTGTGCTAGAGCAGTTGAGAAAGCACAATTAGAGAACGAAGTTCTTTAAGTGTCACTTCTGGAGAAAAGAAGTAAGGTTATTGGGTGACGTCGTTTCTGGACAAGGTATTGCAATGGATCCTACGAAGGTGGCAGTGGTTTAAGATTGGAACCAACCCAAGATGTCAGAACCTCCATTCCTTTATTTCAATGACAATAACTATACAATCATATGTACTATACATCTTATCAAGATTACAGGTATATACTACAAGAGATCATCATGCAAAAAGATATTGGGACTCAAAGACAAACAGAGACCTATGGACCATGCTATGATTAGTAAGGTTATTCTAGTATATTAAGAGTCTTAGATAAACATTGCATGGTCTCCTAGAGTATATATGCATAAACGATTTCATATACATTGAAATTCATTGAAAAACTGAAAATATCATCCACAGACATATGTGGAAAAGCCACAGATGTCTCTGAGAATACTCGAGAAATTAATTCCTGAAGGCATAGACGTCTGAGGTTTTTCCACAGGCATTTGTCAGTTGAAAAACTACAAAAATTTGAATAGTCACTTCTGTTAAATTAAGAGAACTCAACTCTTCATCGAATGGTTGCAGCCATTAAATCGAATAAACCTTATCTAACAGAAACAACTCCTCATCTGCATCTCTTCAAACCTATAAATACTACAATGATTTAGATTTACAACATAATTGAATCGATTCTCTCTTAATTTCTTATTACTCGCTACTTACATATTTGTGCATACAGTGCTTACATATTCTCAATCTATCATAACCAAAATATCATATTGGTTAAACCACTTCCTACAACTTAAAGCATTCACATTCACACACTCAAAGGAGACCATAGGAAGATTTGTACTATTACTCAAAATACATGTCATTTGGAACACAAGATTGTCGGAGATATACTATTGTATTAGCCTATTCTTCTGGAAGCGAGTGTTATTTGTTTAAAGGAAATACCAATGGGAAGCTTTGAGACTGGACGTAGGACATGAGGTCTGAACCAGTAAAAAAATATCTGGTGTGCTCATTTTTAATTGTTTACTTTATTTATATTCAATTATTGTTCTCTGCTTAATATAGTTAGTAATATACACTCTCGTACTTATATGTATAAGTTGCATTACATAAAAAGATCCTATAGACTTTCATTTGGTATCAGAGTAAGGTCAATTCAATCTATAGTAACACATAGTTGAAAAATCATTAATATGGAAAGCATTTTTCAAGAAGGACAATCAACTGCTCATCCTCCACTATCTACTAATTCTAACTTTAATTACTGGCCAACCGACATGAAGTTTTTTTATGGAAGCAAATGGGTTAGAATATGTCTAGCAACTCAAAAAAAATATGAAGCACCTGACACCAACATTAGCACTTGGACTGATGCACAAAAAGCAATGACATCGAACAATGCCAAAGCTATTAATGTATTATTTTGCTTACTTGACAAAATTGATTTTTTTACGTATCATGCTTTGCACCACTGCATATGATATATGGCGCACTTTACAAGTCACACATGAAGGAAAAAATAAAGTCAAGCAAACTAAAATCTCTATTTTACAGAACCTTTTTTCATCTTTCAAAATGAAAGCAAATGAATCAACTATTGTTATGTATGCTAGATTTCAAACTATTCAACATGATCTCATGGCACTTAGAGTCAAATTCACAAATTGTGATTTAGTTATATGAATTTTAAATTCCTTAACAAATGAATGGAAAAGAAGGTTTTAGCAATCGAAGAAGCTAATTATCTTTCTCAACTCAAAGTTGAAAAGCTAATAGGAAATCTGATGTCGTATGAAGCTAACTTGCGTGCTAAAAAGGATCAAAATCATGAAAAGAAAAACATAGCATTCCAAGCAAGTAATGAAGATTCAGACTTAGACGAAGATGAAATTGTTTTTATTGCCAAAAAATCAAAAAGTTCAAGAAGATGACCAGATTTCAAAATGATGGCAAACCAAACTTCTCAACTCAAACATCAACTAAATGCTATGAATGTGAAAATTTTAACCACCGGAAGAAGGATTGTCCATAACTCAATAGTGATAAAAATAAAAGCAAGTTTGAGAAATTCAAGGAAAAGAAAAGAGCTTTTCAAGTAACATGGGACAATTCAGATTCGTCTTCTTCATCTAACAGTGATAGTTAAAGTGACTCGGAACAAGCAAATGTGTATTTTTGTTGAGACTTGGTTTTGTTTCATGACACAAAACTATCACTACGACATACAGATTTGACGACTGCTACGACAAAAAGAGAATATGTACTACAAAGAGACAAGACTTCAAAACCGGTGCATCAATTATATTATTTTAGTTTTGAGTCTTAGGTCAATTTTATTAAAATCTCTCCTCAGTTACGTATATATTAGCTTATATATTTAAACATCTTATTCCCAAATATTTTATACATATATAAGCATATAAAATATATAAAAGTGTTTAAAGTTGTATATATTATTATACCTGTACAAAATGTGCAAATTGCACAGATTTTACCAGGTCAGTCGACTGACCTAGAGGTTCAGTCGATCGACCCTGGAAATTCTGTGCAACATGTACAGGTGCACAGATATATAAATATATATTTAAAAATTCGTTTGAATATTCAGTCGACTGACTCAGAAGCTCAGTTGACTGAATTTCTACAATGGCTACTTTTTGAAAAGACACGACTATTTGTGAAGAGATATGAATCTCTACGAAAAGATTTGGACGCAACACTTCAATCGAAACTCTTCGTCAACAATCGCTGCTCTTTAACATCTATAAATTCATACTCTAACTTGATTCCAAATCACCGAATTATCACTGAATTTTCTTATCTTTATAATCTAACTCTCTTGAATCTATTTACCATAACACTTTCAATTATTCTGCATTAAAGCAATATTATACCTTTCTATTCTTTATAAACTTCAAATATATATATTTATACTCGAGGAGAAGATTATAGGAAGGTGTACTACAAGTGACAAATCCATGTTATTAGTACATACAAAGTGAAAACATTCTTTTATATTTGTTGAAGTCCAGTTTTGCTGCTCAGTCGTGTAAAGTCCTCTTCGGCTGCTAAGGCGAAATCCTGTTCTGCTGCTCAGGTCCTTGTTCGGCTGCTCAGGGGTTGTATAGACCTGTTTCTCTGGGTTAAGTGATGATTGTTGTTTTAATGAAATTACAGAATGAGTCTAGGACCGGACGTAGGATGGTGCTCCGAACCAGTATAAAAATTCCTGGTGTCATTTTACTTTACCGCTTTTATATTCCATATTATTACCATATAACTACCATCACTATAGTCTGTATCATTATATATCCATATTACATGATCCATAGCACACTTTCATATTCCTTCAATTATATTTTCTGTAGGATGATTTCGCAAGATTCTTCGAGGAGATCTTATTGTATTAGTAATATTTCTATTTTCTAAATTATCAATAATGTTTTCAACTTCTCTAGAATTATAAACAATATCTTCATCATCTCTTGAATTTTTTATTATTATATTTGTTTTATTATTAGTTTAATCATCGTTATTATTTGTTTTTGAAATAAGTTATTTCTTTTTCATATCAACTTATATACTAGTTTTAATACTCAAAAATAAACTTACAATGTTAATATATATGAAAATTTATAAAATTTACTCAACAAAACATTGATTATGTGAATTCACCCAGGTCAATCGACTGAACCAAGAGGTCAGTCAACTAACACAGAAGCAAACTGTTTTTCAAAATCATAGTCAGTCGACTGTCTCAGTGACTCAGTCGACTGAACCAGAAGGATGTAAATTTTTGATTTTCAGATTCAGTCGACTGAACCGCTGATTCAGTCGACTGATTCGTAAATCTGAGCACATTTACTGCTCCTACCCACTCACTTTCCACCTTTTAACTTTCACTTTCTTCTTGTCTCACCACTCTCACTCATATTTCAAAGTTTTCCAAAACCCTGGATTTCAAAAAAACCCAATTTTTGTACCTCCAAACATTCAAATTAATGGCTCCTAAGAGAAAAGGACAAGCTTCTTCTTCTTCTCAACCTCCTTCAAACGAGCAAATCCACCAATGGCTATTCGATGATACCGTAATTAGAAGATAGAGAATTATGTAAGATTCTCGCATCTTTAAAGGTTCATTTGTAAAGTTTTATAATTTCTCCCCATACCATATACAAGAATTGGCTCGTAGGAGCAATTTGGAATCTTTATTCAACATTGACGATGATAAGCACAAAATTAATCAAACAATGGTCAAAATATTCTATGTAAATCTTAACTTGGGTCACCAAACCATTCAAATTCAACAAGATTGTGTATGGAGCCTAGTTTGTGAAAAACCGTCTTTTTCTCCTTAGATCTAATGGCACACGTTGAGATCTGGGAATAATGGTATAGAATTGAATAATGTTGATTGTGATATAGTCGTTCGTGACCATATAAATCATTTGTTTTTCAAAGACGACGTGCACCAATTCAAGTCCATGTCTTTAAGACCAAGAGCAAGAATTATACATCGTGCGTTGATGAAAACCGTAACTCCGCGAACCGGGAGTTATGAACATGTTTATGAACATAACTTTAAAGCCTTGTATGCTATCTTTGGAAACATTAAAGTCAATTGGCTACGATTAATTCTTGATGAATTCCTTAGCTTCAACAATGGTCAGATGAATGTTATCTACTATGGTGAATATATTATGCAACTCCTAAAGGCTTGTGAGATTCCGGAACCTGACTCGCCGGTTTCTACCGTTGGATATTTAAATTCTCACACTTTAGCATTAATGAAGCTACCGGTTGCTCGATCACCTCCTATCATTTCTTTCAATGAATGGACTCAACGACAATTATCTCAAGCTCAACCACAACAACATGGCGAAGCATCTCACGGTCCATCCCGCCAAAGATCAACTAGTCGTCAACAAGACGAAATTTTGATTCCTAATCCGGGACTACCTCCACATGAGTCGATTTCTATGATATGCCATAACCAACAAATTCTTCAATCCCATATCACTAAAGTAGACAAAAAGCTTGATAAGGTTAAAGGATTTTTTACGAAGTTATGGCAAGCTATTTCATGTTCATCCGACACTTCCACGGCTACAATAGGCGATCCGGGTAAGCGACCGTCTTCACTTGGTCATCCTCTTCTGATGATCAAGAAAGTAGTAGCGATGATGATGGAGATGAAGGAATTAGTGGTGGTCAAACATCGCATGATGATAGGGGTAAGCAAAGGATGGCATGAGTTGTTATTTTATATTATGTAAACATTAGTCTTTATTTTATGGCTTGTATTAAAACAATCACTCTTTTTCGTATTTCAAGACTCTCGTTTATGGTTGTTTAATGTATGAATGGTTGTTTCCTGCATAATATCTATAATATTATGGCTTCATACTTTTAATTCCTTTTTGTCGATGACAAAGGGAGAGAAATATTTTTACTAACACTGAGAATGTAGGATATAGAGTGTCAAAGATTCGAGGGAGTAAGTGTTTATATTATATATACAATCGAAATCTATATTTATTTATAGATTGTCACCAATCAAAAAGGGGGAGAATGTTGAGACTTTGTTTTGATTCATGACACAAAGCTATCACTACGACATACAGATTTGACGACTGCTACGACAAAAAGAGAATATATACTACAAGGAGACAAGACTTCAAAACCGGTGCATCAATTATATTATTTTAGTCTTGAGTCTTAGGTCAATTTTGTTAAAATATCTCCTCAGTTACGTATATATTAGCTTATATATTTAAACATATTATTCCCAAATATTTTATACATATATAAGCATATAAAATATATAAAGTGTTTAAAGTTGTATATATTATTATACCTGTAAAAACTGTGCAAATTGCACAGATTTTACCGGGTCAGTCGACTAACCCAGAGGTTCAGTCAACTAACCCTAGAAATTCTGTGCAACATGCATAGGCGTACATATATACAGATATATATTTAAAAATTTGTTTGAATATTCAGTCGACTGACCCAGAGCTCAGTTGATTAAATTTCCACAATGCTACTTTTTGAAAAGACACGACTATTTGTAAAGAGATACGAATTTCTATGAAAAGATTTGGATGCAATGCATCAATCAAAACTCTTAATCGACAGTCGCTGCTCTTTAACCTCTATAAATACATACTCCAACTTGATTCCAAATCAACGAATTATCACTGAATTTTCTTATCTTTCTAATATAACTCTCTTGAATCTATTTGCTATAATACTTTCAATTATTCCGTATTAAAGCAATATTATACCTTTATATTCTTCATAAACTTCAAATATATATATTTACACTCGAGGAGAAGATTATAGGAAGGGTGTACTACAAGTGACAAATCCGTGTTATTAGAGCACACAAAGTCAAAACAATCTTTTGTATTTGTTGAAGTCATGTTCTGCTGCTCAGGCGTGTAAAGTCATCTTCGGCTGCTGAGGCAAAATCCTTTTCTGCTGCTCAGGTCCCTGTTCGGCTGTTCAGGGGTTATATAGACATGTTCCTCCAGGTTAAGTGAGGGTTGTTGTTTTAGTGAAATTCCGAAAGGAGTCTGGGACTGGACGTAGGACAGTGCTCCGAACCATTATAAAAATTCCTGGTATCATTTTACTTTACTGCTTATATATTCCATATTATTTACCGTATAACTATCATCACTATACTCTATGTCATTATATATCCATATTACATGATCCATAACACACTTTCAGTTTTATGGCCAACACTAATGAGGTACGACCTGAACTCACTTATGATGAAATAATGGAAATTAGCATTGAATTAGATGATAAGTATATAGAAACAAAAAATAAGGAATATATAGGAAATTTAATCAGAGTAGAATTAGAAACTGGATTATTAAATAATGAAAAAACAATCTTAGAAGAAGAATTAGAAATTACTCAAAAAAATGTGCAACATTGTTATCTCAAAATAATTTGTTAAACGATTCAGAAAATTATAAGTTAGAGAAAGTTAATTTTGAAAAAGAAAAAATAGAATTACAAGCAAGTTTAGATTCTGGAAATACTGAAATTTGTGATCTTTAAAGTATGTTAGATAAAATAACAAATAATATGACAAAATTTAATAAAGGAAAATAAAATTTAGAGAATTTGATAAAAATAAACCATTCGAAACAGAAATGGATTGGGTTTTAAAGTCAAACAAAAGTCAAAGAAGTATAGCACATTATACACAAATTCAAAAAAACCAAAGTTAGAAGCTAAGATTAAAAATTCATACACAAGTATGGTCAAAATATAGGTTCCTAAAACAAATAATAAACTAATTAGACAAAAATATATTGATGAATATTTAAAGAAAGTTGTACATAACAATAATTACATTTGTAAAGGAATCAAATCCACGTGGATATGACTACCTTCTTTCACTAACATGTAGGAGTCTAAACAAAGATTGTGAGTACCAATTAAAATTTTCTTATTTTGCAGGTACTAAAATTAAAATAAAATGTAAAGAGGAATGGATAGTTGATAGTGGTTGCTCCAAGCACATGTCTGGAAATGCTCATATGTTATCCAATATAACATATATCGATGGTGGCTCTGTGACATTCGGAGATAATTCAAAAGGATTTGTCATCGGCGTTGGAGAAATCATCAATATCGATATTTCTAATTCCCTAATTATTACTAATGTTTTATTGGTAGAGAATACGAAACATAACTTATTAAGTATAAGTCAACTATATAATAAAGGATTTAAAATTGATTTCGAGAAAAACAAATGCAATATCTTTGACTAAAATAAAAATTTAATTTTTGAAGGATTTAGAAATCGTAATGTATATGTTTTAAACATAAATATAAAAAACAGTACTAATTTATACTTAGCCATAAATCAGATGATCCACGGTTATGGAATTAACGTTTTTGTCACATAAATTTCAAGAATATCAACAAACTTTCTAAAATTGAATTAGTTAGAGGATTATCTAAGATCAAATACAAAGTTAAAACCTGTGTGACGCCTGTCAATTTGGTAAATTAAAGAAAAATTCTTTTAAATTTGAAAAGGAAATCTCAATAAGGCAAGCTCTCAAATTACTTCATCTAGATTTATTTCGACCGACTCAAGTACGCTCTA
This sequence comes from Allium cepa, assembly GCA_030765085.1. Taxonomy (NCBI): domain Eukaryota; kingdom Viridiplantae; phylum Streptophyta; class Magnoliopsida; order Asparagales; family Amaryllidaceae; genus Allium; species Allium cepa. Next base: position 574,852,973 of record CM060931.1, read on the forward strand.
TAAAACATACAGTGACACTTTTGAAATGTTCAAAATTTTTCTACACAAATCACAAATTTGATGAACTTAAAAATTAAGATATACGAAGCTATCACGGAGGCGAATTTGAAAATGAGCTATTTACAATTTTTTGCAAAAAAAAACGGAATTAGTCATAATTTCTTATTCCTACGTAAAACCTGAACAAAATGGTGTTGTAGAAAGAAAAAATCGAACTTTACAAGAATGTGCACGAACCTTACTAAATAGTAGTAACCTACCAAAAAGTTTTCGGAGAAGCTTTTGCTACCGCATGTTATGTATTGAATCCTGTAGCACTTTGACCAATGACTAAAAACACATGTTATGAAATATATTTCAAAAAGAAACCTAAAATATCGTATTTTCGACGATTTGGATCAAATGCTTTATCTGAAACCCAAAATATTATCAAGGAAAATTCGATACTAAAGCCGATGAAGGAATTTTTGTTGGATATTTGGATCGAAGTAAAGCATATAGAATTTTTAAGAAACGAACAAACACTATAAAAGAAAGTTTGCATGTACCATTTGATGAAAATTTTACAAATAATAAAAATGATGATCATGAAGAAGTTAAAAATAAAACTAATATACCTATACATGAAAATAATAATAATAATGTAAATAATAATAATGATATTATGGTAACTTCACTACCTTGGATATTGGAAGACCGTCCAATTAATAATATTATTGGTGATTTAAATACAAAAATATCAAAAAGAAAACTACCAAATCAAATGAGTCGTGTTGCATTTATATCAAATTTTAAACCTAAAAATTATAATGAAGCGTCAAAAGATGATTTTTGGATTATTGCAATGCAAGAAGAACTTAATCAATTTGAACGAAATGACATATGTGAACTTTTACCAAGACCAAATGATCAATCTGTAATTGGAACTAAATGGATTTTTAAATATAAAGTGGATGAAAATGGAAATATTGATCGAAATAAAGCAAGATTAGTAGCTCAAGGATATAATCAAGAAGAAGGAATCTATTATGAAGAGGCATTTGCTGCGGTAGCACGTCTCCAAGAAATACGAACCTTACTTGCTTTCATATGTTATCATAATTTTAAACTTTTTTAAATGGATGTAGAAAGCGCTTTTCTAAATGGCTTTATAAAAGAAAATGTTTATGTTGGACAGCCTCCATTATTCGTTCATGAAAAATATCTCGATCACGAATTTAAATTTAAAAAAGCTCTATACGGATTGAAACAAGCATCTCGTGCTTGGTATGAAAGATTAAAAACTAATTCATAAAATTTCGGCTTTCAAATTGGTAAAATAGACTCTACTCTATTTATAAAATGAGAAAACAATGACATATTAGTCATACAAATATATGTTGATGGTATTATTTTTGGTTCAACAAATGAAAAATTATGCAATGAATTTTATGATATTATGAAAAATGAATTTGAAATGTCACGTATATGTGAATTAAATTATCTTTTGGGTTTGTAAATAAGACAACTAGGAAATGAAATTTTTATAAATCAAGAAAAATACTGTCGGTGCTAATTAAAACGCTTTGGAATGGAAAATATCTCAAGTAAACCAACTCCGATGAGTTTTATATTACATTTAGATAAAGATGTAAATGGAAAAGATTTCAATTAAAAATTATATCAAAGTATGATAGGTTCTCTATTATATCTAACGGCTTGTTGACCGAATATTATGGTGAGCTATGCATATGTGCATGGTCTCAAGCACAACTAAAGGAATCACATCTTCGAGCGGTAAAACGAGTTTTAAGATATTTGACCAACACTAAAGATTACGGTCTTTTCTAACCAAAAGGTAGCTCGTTCGAACTCGTGTCATATAGCGATGCTGATTTTTGGGTTGTAAAACAGATAGAAAAAGCACAAGTGGCACATGTTATTTTATTGGTCAACCTCTAAATTTCATGGTTTAGTAAAAAACCAAAAATGTATTTCGCTCTCGACACGTGAAATCGAATATATCTCAGCGGTTTTAGCATGTGCACAAGTTATTTATATGCAACAAACTCTTCTAGATTTCGGTAAAATTATAACAAATTATCCAATATATTGTTATAATATGAGGGCTATAAATTTATCCAAAAACCCTATTAATCATTCTCGAACAAAACATATTGATATTCGTCACCATTTCTTAAGAGATAATGTTGAAAAAGGAATTATATCACTTGAATTTGTGAAAACCGAAAATCAAATTATGGATAGTTTTACCAAACCACTGAACGAATCAACTTTTATAAAACTAAGAAGAGACCTTGGAATTTGTTCTTTCAATGAAATAGTAAATTAAATAAAATACACAAAATTTTGGTAAAAGCGTTTACAAATGTTTCTTTTTTATCCATATAACATTAACCAACTTCTGCTAAAATCCTATGGTGAGAATTCTATCACCCTAACAAATAAACTGCTAAAAATAGTAAACTACTCTTATATTAAAGAAGTCTTCTGTGAACTAAATACATGTTTCTTATATTCAAAACCTTACACCACTTCCATTCAAAATATCTTTCTATCATGACTCTACTTATTCAACCATCGACTATAGCTCACCTTCATCCAGTAATATCTACGTATCACCAACTAAATCCACACCTCCATCAAATCGATCAGCCTCTCTAAACATCATTACGTCACCTACGTATCACACTGGTTTTTCTCCTATGAAAAAGAAAAACCAAACGGTCAGTTGATCTACATCGTCATCTCTCAACGAAAAAGTTCAAATATATCACTATCAACAAGAAAAGATAGGAGTTCAACGAGAAATGTATTATGAACTACAACATCAAGAATCTCATTTTAACTTTCTCAAAAAATGCATTCTAACAATTTGTAGTCATTCACCAACAAAAAATTGCATCAAAATTCTCCTCGTTCACAAGAGACTCCTGTAAAAATGTATCACATTGCTCCAAGAAATTTATGCAAGTTAGGACCATCAAAGCAAGACTAGATTGACACTCCAACTCACCCAAGTTGGTCTCCACTAAAACCGTTAATCAACGATACAAAGGTTGAACCGAATTCATGGAATCTACAACAAGTTAAAAAATCCGACCTCTCCGACAAAAACTAAAATTATGATAGGCACTTCGGATAAAAATATTTGTAATTTTTATACTGTTCTTTGTAAAAATTCTCTGGGAATTTTAATAAAAAGATTACCATTTTGGCATTTCAAGACATTTATTTTGAACACACAGACCATAGACGTTTGTCAAAGGTTTTAAGAAAATAATTTTCTGAAACCACAGATGTCTGGGATAAACCAAAGACATCTGTAACTAGTTTAAGGAAATTATATCCTGAAACCATAGACATTTGTAAAAACCCACAAACGTCCTGTTTAATTTACCTAAAATCACAAACGTCCGTGGTACACCTACAGACGTCTGTCGCTGCTTAGATCTTCCTTTTACAACAGTCCTATATGTATATTTACCCTCTTTTCAACTTTTCACTAAACAATTTCCATTCTACACTCAAACCCTAGTTCCTAAAAGCTCAAGTTGCTCAATAATGCTCCCAGGGCAAAACTTCGGTTAGCAAAAGATCAAAGAAAATTCAATCCTCATCTTCTCAAACCCCCTTAGTCACCGACGCCCACATCCAAGAGTGGCTTCGAAATAGCATGGTTGCTAACAAGAGATTTGGATCACTCAAACAAAAGAAGCTTCATTTCGGCCTATTCTATATATTGTGCAAGTTTGGCGAATATGTGATTCAAGAACTCACCGTCGCTTACGAATGTCGAGATTTAATCAATTTCGACGAAAACGAGCTAAAAATTGATCAGTTGCCAATATTTCTTTTTTACGCCAATTTGTGTAATAATGTTATCTGGACTCCTGACAAAGACAGTGGTTGGTTATGGATGAGTGTTTACAGACATGTTTTAAAGAGTAGCGTAAACATCATTGGGTGTATGCTTGGTTGTTCTTCATCCATAATAGATTTAGAAGAAATTCTCGACCATAGAAATTTGCCACGAGATGAAATAACACATCAAATTTGGGAGGATAAGATGCCATAGTGGATATCTGTTACTTACATCCAAAAGCTAGGTTATTAAATCATATGATTATCAATACGATTATTCCCCGCTTAGGAAGCCATGAACAAATATATGACAATGATCACAAAGCACTTTATGCTATTTTTGATGGGATACAAGTAAATTAGGCTAAGTTTATTCATGATGAAATAAAAGGCTTTCGGTCTCATCACTGACGCACGATTATATATGCACCGTATGTTATGTGTCTCTTGAATGGCCTCGGGGTACCTTCTTATATCTCTCATTTCGAAGAAATCGCTGTCAAGGAGAGCGATATAAGATTTTTTTAATCTTTAATGCACCTTCCCCAACGATCACCTCCAATCATCTCGGTTGGCCAAATGGACCTTGCAACAACAATAGAAAATGTATTCGGGTCCTCAATAACCTCCTGCTCTTCAACAACAAATCCACTCACCTCATCATTCACAGCAACCTGCCTCCTCTAGTCATGCTACCGAGTATTATTCTGACTCGAAAATTCAACGAGCTTGAATTGAACCAACGCAAAATGAATTAATTCGTGATTTAACACTTAAAAATCAAAAGTTTATCATAGCTAATCAACAGGCTTTGAATAGTAAAATGACTGGCTTAGAATGAACTTTTTCCACACGAATGACTAAGATGTAATAAACTTTGAAAAATTCATATTAACCTTAGGAAAAGTAATAAGAAAAAAATGTGGCGGATTGTCCTCTTGATCATCATAATCTCTGTCACCTACACCACCTCCTTAGACTCAAACACCAATTTACTATGCTCGTACTTCTCAAGACTAAGGGAAAATTGTTGAGCAAGAACAACTTGAAGAGGAGGAAGGAAATAGCGATGATATGTCCTTATCCAACCATCACCAATTTCAATATCAATCTTACATGGCTTTCCAAGGACTTTCCATTCAAGAAAATGAGGAGTATAATGATCAAACTAACTAACTAGTAGTATATGAGCAAGATCCTTCAGTATACTAAGGGAGTTATGAAAAGTATGGTGGATTTTCCTATTCGTCTAACTAGTATAACTTAAATCTTTATTTAATCATTTATATTTTATTTATATGACCTATGTTATTTAAACTTCTATTTTTAGTTTGTATGTCACTTCATATAATTTATTTTATGGTCTAATTTTTCCATTGGCATCTGTGATTATATCTCTACTTTATGTGTGCATAATTTGCTTCTGTTTTGATAATGACAAAGGGGGAGAAAGAAATACATGCATATACATAGGGGGAGATAATATACATATGCATAGGGGGAGATAAAATTAAGACTAACGGTTATATATTTGTCATCATCAAAAAGGGGAGTGTGTTAGAACCTCCATTTCTTGGTTTCAATGACAACAACTATGTAATCATATATATTATACATTTTATCAAGATTACAGGTATATACTACAAGAGATCCTCATGCTCAAAGATATCGGGACTCGATGACAAACAAAGACCAATGGACCATGTTTTGATTAGTAAGGTTATTCTAGTATATTAAGAATCTTAGATAAAACACTGTAAGGTCTCCTTGAGTATACATGCACACACTATTTCATATACATTAAAATTCACTGAAAATATCATCCATAAACCTTTGTGGAAAAGCCACATAAATTTGTGAGAATACTCGAGAAATTAATTCCCGAAGCCATAGACGTTTGAGGTTTTCCACGGATGTCTGTCATTTGAGAAACTAGAAAATTTTGAATAGAAACTTCTGTTAAATTAAGAGAACCCAAATCTTCATCGAAAGGTTGCAACCACTAAATTAAATAGACCTTATCTAACAGAAACAACTCCTCATCTGCATCTCTTCAAATCTATAAATACTACAATGATTTATATTTACGATCTAACTGAATCGATTCTCTCTTGATTTCTTATTACTCTCTACTTAATTATTTGTGCATACATAGCTTACATATTCTCAATCTATCATAACAATATCATTTTGGTTAAATCACTTCCTATAACTCAAAACATTCGCATTCACATTCACATACTCAATAGAGATCATAGTAAGATTTTTACTATTAGTCAAAATCTATGTTATTTAGAGCAGAAGATTGTCAGAGATATACTTTTGTATTAGCCTATTCCTCCAGACGAAGCGAGGGTTATTTGATTAAAGGAAATACCGAAGGGTAGCTTTGGGACTAGATGTAGAATAGGAGGTCCAAACTAGTATAAAACATATAATGTGCTCGTTTTTAATTACTTACTTTATTTATATTCAATTATTATTCTCTACTTCATATAGTTAGAAATATACACTTTCGCACTTATATATAGGTTGCACTACATAAAAAGATCCTATAGACTTTCACAAGAATGCTACGGACATGAGGAGTTTCCTAGGATTAGCAGGATACTATAGGCGTTTTATCAAGGACTTCCCAAGGATAGCAGCACAGTTGACCAATTTGACAAAGAAGAAACAGACTTTTATCGGGACGTGAAGTGTGAGCATGTGTTTGCGAGTCTGAAAGAGGGGTTTATGAGTGCATCAGTATTGACCATTCCAAGTGGGAATGAGGAGTTGATGGTATATACAAATGCCTTTGGTATTGGATGGATACAATATAGATGTAGAAAGGAAAAGTTATTGCCTATGCTAGTCGACAGCTAAAGCCGCACGAGAGAAATTATCTAACTTATGATTTGGAATTAGTGACAATAGTTTTTGCTTTGAAGATGTAGAGGCATTATCTGGTAGGATAAAATTTTGAGCTATTTATGGACCACAAATTCTCGAAGTGCCTTTTCTCCTAGAAGGATCTTAACCTTCACCGATAACGGTGGTTAGAGTTCTTAGCCTCCTATGATTTTAGCATTTACTATACCCCATGAAAAGGGAATACAGTCGCCAATGCATTAAGTAAAAGACATGATAGTTTGAGAGCAATGTTCTCGAAATGGAAGCAGGTTGAGTGTATTGCTGGATATGATTTCAGGCCTCAATGCGAGCTGGAACCAGTGATGTTGGCAAGTTTGTTGATTGTCCCTACTCTAATAGAAAGGAATGGTGTTGGTCAGTAGTGAGATGCTAAGCTGGCGGAGATCAAAATGAAGATAGTAGAAAGAGTAAAATCTGAGGATATGAGCAATATGGACTCGATCGAAAAGGCTGACTTCATAAGGATGGAAGACTGTTTGTTCCCAATATTCAATTGGTAAAGGCAAAGCAAAAGAAATCTAATATATTGTCGCAACTGCTAGAAGTTCCTGAGTGGAAATGGGAGTAGGTAACAGTGGATTCTATTGATGGACTGCCGAGAACTCGGTAGGGTACAATAGCATTTGGGTCGTGGTTGATCAGTTGACCAATAAGTGATAGTTTTATACCCATCAATTCAAGTAGAATAACATCCAAGCTGGCGCAGTTGTATGTAAAGTGGATAGTACGATTTCATGGTGTACCAAAAAGCATTGTAGCGATTGAGATTCATTGTTCAACAGTGGATTTTGAAAGAGCTTACAGGAGGTATTAGGGACCAAGCTACATCATATACAGCTTATCAACCGCAAACGGATGGTTAAGCCAAAAGAGTAAATCGTATATTTGAAGATATCTTGCAAGCATGCATTATAGATTTTGGATCATGGGATGACCATTTACATCTGGCGGAGTTTTCATACAACTATATTTATCGGTCGAGTATTGGCATGAATCCTTATGAAGCATTGTATGACCGATCGTGTAACGCTTCTTCAAGCTGGTGGGAAGCGAACGAGAAATTAATACTTGGGCCAAGAGAAACTTCAAAAAAGATTAGGATCATTTAGAAATGAATGAAAGCCGCTTAGGATCGACAGAAGAGCTACGCCAATAAACGATGTAGAAATTTGGAATTTTCTATTGGGGATATGGTTTTTGTGAAGGTATCTCCTTTGAAGAATGTTGTTCTATTCGGTAATAATGGGAAGTTGGTACCAAGATTCGTATGTCCTTTTCTGAAAGGATTGTGAAGTTAACGTACATGGTTGACTTACCTCAGAAGATGGAAGGCATGCACAATGTATTTAATGTCTCCTATCTATGAAAATTTATGCATGACTTAGGCGTGATGATTACACCAGATCAACATGAAGATGTCAAGGTAGAAGCAGAAGTTTCGAGATCTCGTAGATCAATTCGTATTGTTGGACACAATATGAAATAGCTTAAGAAGTTGGTGAAGCTAGTAAATGACAATGTAGTAGAAGTGATGAAAATTGTACGTGGAAAACTAAGGAGAGCATGAGGACTACGTGTCTGGAGCTCTTTGAACGGTAAGATCCATCGTTTATCATATCTACTTTCTCCATTATAGTATCCCACATGCTAGGGTAGGTTCACTGTTGATTGCATGATTGCTTGTTTGATATGGTTGATGTTTGCATATGGTTATTAGGCATGCAGAGTAACAATGTTTACTTATTTCTTGACTTTTTTAGGGATTTCGAGGGCGAAATTCCTAAGGGGGATGAGAGATGTAACCACCCGTATTTACATATTGGAGGATCGTAAAATATTTTTATTTTATTCATATGTTGTCGTATGATTCTATAATTTTGGCATATGACCTTTAGGCAAAACTCACACACTTATGATTTTTCTCAAATTTCTATGTGACCATTTTGACCTAGAAAACATTATTTGGGCTATAAATTTTGATATGAGTTGAATTATGGTCTCAAACTAGTTCCATTGCTTCAGGATGATGGTTTCCCATTCCGTAGAGTGGTCATGATAGGAAAACGATCTTACAATTAGGAAGTTATATGCAACAACCTCACCTTGAATAGGCCTGACCTAGAAAAGGCCCATCGAAATTTAGATCTATTTTAAAGCAAACTGTTGGTAGTAAAATGAAATAACATTTCAGATTCATAACTAAACTTTCGAAACTCACAGAGGATGGAAAAAAATATAATAGTAAAGTGTACCCATTTATTTCAAAACCATAAAAAATACCATAACAAAAAATTCCATAAAAACCGTAACATAGTATCTGTTACAACAATTTCCCAAATCCACGAGTACACATAAAATCAAATAATAATAATAATAAATACTTCCACAAGCCAAGCTTCTCCATCTCTAAGCATGGTCACCACCATCACTCCAACCTTAACCTATGTTTTAATGAGAAGGGAGTTAGAACAACGAGTATGGTGAATAAAACTTTGAGTTCTACCTTTTCAGTATTTAGGCAACATATTTCACAATAAGACTTTGTCTAAGAACATAAAACCATTAAATCATTTAATACTTCTCTAGAAGGAAAGAAGGTGGGTCCAACCATTTAATACCTTCCATTCTAGAAGCGAGTTTCTAAAATCTCATATCCCAATCATGTGTCATAAATAGCTAATAATATTAGAGACGATACCTAAGCCACTTAATACCTTTTATTGAAAAATAGGCAGACTCTAGTCATTTAATACCTTAATTAAGGCAGACCCCATCATTTGAGACCTATTTCCATGGCATGCTCCTTAATGGTACTATCTAGCTGACGTCATAAGGAATCTCATAGGCCACTTAATACTTCAAGTGGAAAATAGGTAGACTCTGTCATTTAATACCTTAATTAATGCAGACCCCATCATTTAAGACCTATTTTCAGAAGTAGACCCCAGTAGAGATATGACCTAATGTGTCCCATTGGCCATTTAATACTTCATTTGGAAAAAAAGTGGGTCCAACCACTTAATACCTCAAAACCCCGAAGCAAGCTCTTCTCCTTATGACCCATACTCATAATGACGTCTCACATTATTTCACTATTCGTAGGAACTTGTAGCCATATTAGCTGGGTAGATTTTCCCTACAAAATTTGGGACCAACCTCGTGTCATTACAAATATTTATCGTAAGGATATCTCAAATCAATAAAAGTGTACACAGCTACTAGTAAAGTGAAGGGCATACTTCTGCCATGTAACTTAATTGACCTTGCATCCCTATACTTAACCACAAATTGATTACTTCCCATACATACAGACATGCACACTCATTTTACCGTTTCGTAAGTAAGGCTTTACAAGGAATCTTCCTTGTTACGCCTTAAAATAATAATTAGGCTATATAAGAGTTTCCTCTTATTTTCACCGCACATTCAATTACCTTCCTAATGAGGGAAATAAACGTAAATTAAAGGCCCAATTAACTATGCCATATACGCAATAATTATACGTTAATTACGTAAATAAAGATAAATAAATATTCGCGCCTAATAAGTTCTAAACGCATGGATTTTACGCTCTAAACTAGCGTTAAATGTCAATTCCCTAACCAATTATTATCACAAGTCATTTTTCTTCAAATTTCCAAGATTTCATGGGATTCTAATATCCAAAGTATGGAATAACTATTCATAACCAAAACTGCAGACTTGTAAATAAAATAAAAACTCAATTTATTACACCAATTCAATGAAATATCTTAAACAATAAGAATTGCAATCTAAATTATTCAACTCCTCTCTTTTACAAAGAAATATATAAGAATAAGTATGCAAACCATGAATCGAATTCGTAATCTGAACCCCTTATTTTATTGAAGAATCACAATTTGATCCAACATAGAAGAGAAGTGGAATAGACTATGAATTATCAAAAATTGCACAAACAAAACGAATTCCATCAAATTAATGTAAATAATTGGGCTTAAAATTGACATATCGAAACAAAAATGATTTTTTGCGGATTTTATCTATCATATTTTTGGACTCCAAACTCTTTAAGGCATATTCGAATCCAAAAAGAAATGGAAAAACAATTGCTAAAAAGAAATACTAAGGTTTCCACTCATGGATTAGCCTTAGCTTCACTCAAATGGATTTATAGCCTTCCGATCTCTTCCAAAATCTCTCTCTTTTGATACACACACAATAGGGAAGATGTATATATATTCGTTAGATTCAGGATAATTAGAGAAGAATAAGATAAGAATAGATTGGAGGTAGAAGAAACAAATGTAAGTGGCATTCTTACATGAATTCTCTATGGAGTTTTTGAATCTTATCTAAGAGAGATAGCAATGGAAAAATTTCATTGTATTCCCCAAAATAATATGAATAAAAGTGGAGATGATAGGGCTCTATTTATGGGGCTGAAACGCACCATAACTATAGGATGAAAGTGGGTAGGAAACGGGTAAATCTGGAGCATACAACTAAATATAAAATAGCTTCAAACCCTAACTGCCACTGGCAACATTCGTTGCCAAGCAGTCGACCGCCTATATGTGACCTGTCAGTCATTATGATCGATTGGTTGATCTATATAGGTCGACTGCTCCTCTATTCGAGGAACGTTTATTTTGTTCCGTTGCATAATTATTTTATTCTATACTTAACTTTTTGACGTTAAATATTATTCAAACGTTTACTTACTCCGCAAAATAATTTTGGAAATTTAAACACTAAATTTGATTTCTCATTTGAATTTGATTTCAAACTAAATTAATTTAAATCCGAAAACTTCAAATGAGGATAACTTCTATGCTTGATCTCCATTTTTAGCATATTATATATGGAAACAGATAAGAATTCCGCCACGAACGCAACGAAATAACTTTCATAGCCAAATTCCAACTTTTATAAAATTTCCATATTCAACCCTTATCATATTTAATTCAGTTTACTTTATTTATTTATGGTTCATTTTACGGGGTGTTACATTCCCTTCCCCTTTAAAAAGGATTTCGTCTCGAAATCTTCCAAGGAGCAAACATCGTAATGCGCAATAACATCCATGTTATACAATTAAGTTCTCTACATAATCATCTATTTAACCAATAGTGCAATGTGACTATATACTGCAAACATGCTAAAATGAGCTCAATCCTAGCATAAGAGTGTAATCGTGTCATGAAAGTATGTATGCAAATATCCTAAACATGCATAAAATTTCTACATTGGCGTAAAGTAATTGTGAAAACGTGTAACAACCATCTTCTACCATCCAATTTAGCAACCATGATGCAACCAAAATCTTAATTTTGGAGAGAGAAATTATCAGTGAAAAGCTTTAGGTGGGTGATCTTCACCTCGGTCTCCTTTGTGCTTTCTACTGGATTGTCCCTCATTATACTAGGACCAACCTAATTACTTTATTGTGGAGTCTCCAAGTACTGTGCTCCATAATGCGTGCGGTGGCATGAGGCACGGTTGGCTTCATTTCAAAATCCTCAACTAATCAAGCTCTATTCTTTTAGCGATGTCATGAAAGCATTTCCTAAGGTGAGAAACGTGGAAAACATTGTGGACTCTTGCCAACTTATCAAGAAGCTCCACACGATACATTAATTTTCCTATTCTTTTCAGAATTCTGAATGGCCCAACAAATATGGGCGCCAAATTTCCAGACTTGCCAAACTGACAACTTTTCTAAGAGGGAGATTTTAACAAATACCATATCTCCAACTTCAAATTCGAGCTCTTTTCTTCTTTTATCCACAGAAGATTTCTTATGATCTTGCACTACCTTCATTCTTTGCCTGATCAACTCTACTTTTTCCGTGGTATCACAGATCAAATCGTGTCCTAGTAATACTTTGTCGAGTGTTTTCCCACCAACAACTAGGCGATTTGCATGGCCGCCCATAAAGTGCTTCGAAAGGGTCTATCCCAATCGTCGTTTGATAGCTATTACCATATGCAAACCCAACCAAAGGTAGATGCTGCTCCCAATGTTCCTATATATCCAAGACACAAGCTCTCAACAAGACCTCCAAAACCCTATTCACCCTCTATGTTTGTCCATCATTTTGTGGGTGATATGTCATGCTAAGGTTCAAACAAGTTCCTAAAGCTATTTGTAGGATCCTCCAAAACTCGCTAGTGAACAAGGGATCCCTATCACTGACTATGCTTACAGCATTCCATGTAGACGAACTACCTCTTTAATATAAATCTATGCAAGAGAGGAGCTATTCCTATTTCTCCTAATCGGAATAAAATGAGAACACTTAGTGAGTCTATCCATAACAACCCAAATAGCCCCATTTCTCTTCTGAATTTTGGGAAATCCTTCCACAAAATTCATTGAAATATATTCCTACTTTCAAGTCGGAATTTCCAAAGGTAATAATAATCCACCGGGCTTCCCTTGCTTACCTTTTATTTTCTGACATATCTAACATCTAACAACAAACTCAGCTACACTTCTCTTCATTCCATTCCAAAAGAAAATCCTCTTCATATCTTGTACATCTTGTCTCATCCTGGATGAATGGTCATCCTTGAGTGATGACACTCCATAATCACATCTCTCATCTTATCATCAATCATTGTGACATAAAGATGTCAATCTCTTCTCAAACATCCCTTCTCTTCAACTGAATACCTCATAGCATGGGGAAAATACTATCTTTTTCTCAGGTTTTTCAAAATCTCTACTATATTCTCATCTTTCACTTGATCATGCCCTATACGATCTATTAAGGTTAATCTACTCTCCATAACTGATAGAAAACCTTGAATGGGTTCTATTAACGGTTGGAGGTTAAAATTCGAGAGAAATTACAACTGTCTCTATTCATATATAACACCTAAGGTAGCATGTCTCCGATTAGGTGCATCAGTGACTATATTCCCTTTTCCAGGGGTATACTGAATACTAAAGTCAACGGATGCTACATACTCCATCCATCTCTGTTGCCTAAGATTCAAATCTTTTTAGGAAAATAGGTATTTGAGTGATTTATGATAAGCGAATAACTCAAACCTTTCCCCTAAGAGGTAATGCCTCCACATCATTAAGGCAAAAATAATGGTTGCCAATTCTAAATCATGCAGTGGATTCCTCTTCTCATGGTCCTTTAGTTGTCTGCTAGCATAGGAAACTACCTTCCCTTCTTGCATAATAACTGGCCCTAATCATATGCCATATGCATCTATGAAAACTATAAATAGCTTGGTTCCATCTGGAATAGTAAGCACAGGTGCACTAGTCAATGACTCCTTAAGCTTTTCAAATGCTTTGTGGCATATATCATTCCAAACAAAAACTAGATTTTTCTTAGTAAATCGGGTTAAAAGACCTGTTATTTGGGCAAAGCTCTTGATGAACTTCCTATGGTAGCCTTACAACCCTAGAAAACTTCTAACCTCCGATGCATTACTAAGAGTCTTCCATCCTTGGATGGCTTCCACTTTAGTAGGTTCCACAGCCAATACTTGTTTCAAAACAATATGCCCAAGGAACTTAACTTCATTCTTCCAAATGTGGCAAAAACTTGGCTTTGAGTTGGTTTCTTCTCAAGGTCTCCAATACCTCCCTAAGGGGGTCCTCATGCTCCTTCTTGCCTTTGATGAAAACCAAGATATCATCAACAAACACCATGACAAATTTATTAAGTCGCCCTCTAAATATTTTATGTATCAAATCTATGAAGCATACCGGGGCATCCATCCATCCAAAAGGCATTACTTCCCACTCATAGAGCCCATCTAGAGTATGTAATGCAGTCTTCGGCTTGCTTTCTTCTGCAATCCTAAACTGATGGAATCCCATTGCTAAGTCTAACTGGAAAAAGACTTTAGCCCTAACAAGTTGGTCGAAAATGTCATCTATTCTAGGTAGAGGGTTCCTATTTTCCTTGTCAACTTGTTCAGCCCCTATGATCGACGCAGTCTCAAAGAACCATCTGTCTTAGTAGCAAAAACAACAGGGGCTCCCCACTCAGAAGTACTCCTACGGATGAATCCTTTCTTCAATAGCTCTGAGATTTGCTTATTCAATTCCTTTCTTTCTTTGGAGACCATGTCTCAAAGGTAGAGCGACGGGTCTTGCGTCCTTCTTTAAATCAATTTGGATTTATCTCCCTATGGGGTGGTATCAATAAATTCATAAACTATTGATATTGATGGTGGCTCTCCGACAATCGATAGATTTAGTGATGGCTTAACTCAACTAAAGCTTTGGATGTACAAAGACCTTCTACGTCATGACCTCCATAAGTCCTTAATCATACAACCCTCTTATCATAGTCAAGAATGACTCCATAATATCACAACCAATCCATACCCAAGATAGGCCCATACCCGTCGAAATTTAGAACGTATGTAATATATATGAAATCAACATCTCATGTGTCTAACATTTGGTCTTCGCAAATAAGAGAAAGATGGGTCGAACCCCTAATGGGATTGGAAACCTCTATTGGGCTATTGACCATTTGGGTTTGAACGTTTGATGAATTTGCTAAAGGAATATGATGCTCTTGAATCAAATAGGGTACGAATAGTAACCCCAAAAATAAGAGTTATACCTTCAAGAGTTGCTTTTCCTTGGCCTCTTGGTGACTTACAGGAAATAGGGACGGCTTCAATAACTAACGTAGGCATGTCCGGTTAATCCTTCCTCAGCCATCTTGGGACATTGATTCTTATGATGCCATTCCTTATGGCAGTTAAAGCACTTTCCTTTAAAGGCTTCCTTTATCATACCCACCCTACAATCTTTAGATTCATGACCCTTCCTTTGGCATTTCTTACACATGTTCACATCCTTCTTAAAATTCCCCTTCGACTTCTTCTTGGCCCAAAAGCTCCCCTTCTTAGACCCTCCTTGAATTTGGGTCAGTGCAGACTTCTCATTCTCTCTTCCCTTATCTTCCTCATTGGCCATGTGCAATATTACCGTTTCTACCAACGTCTCATACGTGGCCTTTATAAGCACTTGGGTCAACTAAATTTCTCTTATCGGGGAATTTAAGCCCTTCACGAACTTCATGGCTTTTTCATAAGTGTGTCTGTCAGGCTCATCCCGAATTTAACAAATTCAGTCAACTTAGTTATGTACTCCTTAAGGGTAGAATCTCCCTATCTCAGTTGAAGGAACTTTTCCAATTGCAATCTAACTCTGCTCTAGACATGAATATCATCTAAAATCGGTCCTTGAATTCATCCCAAGAAAATATCCTTCTTGGGTGCTTATCAATCATAAGGTTCCATCAATTCAAGGCTTCTTTCCTGAGGTGCCAAGCTGTTATTCTTCTTCTTAGTTGATCATCCTAACCAAGCTCTCTAAATATCTTCTCACAGTTACTAATCCAAGCTTTAGCTTCCGAATATTCTTCAGTTCCAGAGTATGTCTTCCTTTCCATATTGAGAAAGTCCTTAAACAACTTAGGAAATTCAACAGAATGGGGTGCTGCATCGGTGGGTGGGGTGGTGGGTGTTACCGATGTAGTTGGAGGAATAGGAATGTGCTCGACAGTCCTAAGATATTGTTTAAGCCATTTGGGCATTCCATAAATGGGTGGTCTTCTACAGGTAAGGTTCCCTTGTTCGGAAGAAGATCGATTATCAACCATATCAAATATCTGTAGGTTAAACCTTTTTATTCATATGATGTCATATGATTCTATAATTTTAGTATATGACTCTTAGGCAGATTTTACACACTTTTGATTTTTTTCGAATTTCTATGTGACCATTTTGACTGTGAAAATATTGTTTGGGTTATAACTTTTGACATGAGTCGAATTAGGGTCTTAAACCAGTTCCATTGCTTTAGGATGATGGTTTTCCATCCCATAAAGTGGTCATGATAGGAAAATGATATTACGGCTAGGAATTTATGTGTAACAATCCACCTCGGAATAGGCCTAAATTTTGACCCAGAAAAGGCCTATCGAAACTTAGATCCATTCTAAGGCAAGTTATTGATAATAAAAAAATAACATTGCATAGCCATAACTAAACCTTCAAAACTCACAGCGGATGGAACAAAATATAATAGTAAAATGTACCCATTTATTTCAAAACCATAAAAAACGTCACAAGACAAAATTCCATAAAAACAATAACATAATATCTGTTACAACAATTGTCTAAATCTGTGGGTATACATAAAGCAAATAATAATAATAAATACTAGCACAAGCCAACTTCTCTATCTCTAAGCATCGCCACCGCCATCACTCCATCCTTAACCCGTGTTGTAATGAGGAGGGAGTCGGAACAACAAGTGTCTGGTGAATAAAAATCTCGAGTCTTACCTTTTCAGTACATGGGCGTTATATTTCAAAATAAGAATATGTCTACGAACATAAAACAATAAAATTATTTAACATTTCTTTATAAGGAAAGGAGGCGGGTCCAACCACTTTATTCCAGAAGCAGCTTTCTAAAATCCCATATCCTAATCATATGTCATAAATAATAATGTGAGAGATGGTACCGAAGCCACTTAATAACTTTTATTGCAAATTAGGCAGACTTTGGTTATTTAACCTTAATTAAGGCAGACCCTATCATTTAAGACATATTTGCAAGGCGTGCTCTTCATTGGTACTATCTAGATGACATCATGTGGAATGCCACTTAATACTTTCAAGTAGAAAATAGGCAGACTCTGGCCATTTAATACCTTAATTAATGCAGACCCCATCATTTAAGACCTATTTCAAGAATTGGACCATTGTAGATATACCACCTAACGTATCCCCTTGGCCATTTACCACTTCATCTGGAAAAAAGAGGTAGGTCAAATCACTTAATACCTCAAAACACTGAAGCAGGCCGTTCGTCTTATAGCCCATACTCATAATGACGTCTTACATTAGTTAGTTACTTGTAAGAACTGGAAGCCAAATTAGGTGAGTAGATTTTCCCTATAAAATTTGTGAACAACCTCGTGTCATTACAAATATTTATCATAAGAATGTCCAACATCGATAAAAGCGTAAACCACGGCTGGTAGCCTCAAATTGAAGGGCAGACTTTCATCTTTTAACTCTATTGACCTCGTATCCCTATGACCTAGCCACAAATCAATTACTCTCCACACACACATACATCTTACCATTTCATAAATAAGGCCTTATCGGGAATCTTCCTTATTATGCCTTAAAATAATAATTAGGCTATATAAGAGTTTTCTCTTTTTTTTTGCCTCACATTCAATTACCTTGCTACCAAAAACTTTAAAATAAGCTACCACGGGTTTCTTATTGTAAAGTAATTCATATGATGTTTTATTAGTTAATGGTCTAAATATATAACAAGCTATAGCGGCTGCTTCAGCCCAAAAGTTTTTAGGTAGGTTACTATCAGAAAGCATTGTTCTAGCACACTCTTGAATCGTTCTATTCTTACGTTCTACCACTCCGTTTTGTTGTGGAGTTCTTGGAAAAGAGAAATTATGAGTAATTCCTTTTTGATTACTGAAATTCTCAAATTTTAATTTTCAAATTCTCCACCATGATCACTACGAATAGTTTTTTCTTTTAAAGAAGGTTGATTTTGAATTATTTTAGCAAAATTATTAAATAATTCAAAAGCATCACTTTTAAGTTTAAGAAAAATTGTCCAAGTATATCTAAAATAATCATCTACAATTAAAAAAACATATTTATTGTGATTAACTGATTGAACTTGAGATGGACCAAATAAATCTAAATGAAGTAATTGTAGAGGTTTAGAAGTAGAAATCGTATCTTTTAATTTAAATGAACTTTTCTTAAGTTTTCCTAATTGGCAAGCATCACATATACTATCTACTTTAAAGTTTAACTTGGAAGACCTCTAACTAAGTCAAGCTTTGATAACCTAGATAACAGTTTGAAATTTAAATGACCAAATCTCTTATGCCAAATCCAAGTGTCAGTTGTATGAGCCAAAAGACATAAGTTATCATTTGAAACTTTCATACTAAGGATATAAATGCTTTTCTTCCTAATTCCTTCAAAGATAATATTTGACTTATTATCTTTGATGTGACACTTACCTTTTCCTAATTTAATTTTAAATCCTTTATTACATAGTTGACTTATACTAAGAAAATTATGTTTTAAATTCCTAACTAGCAAATTATAAGAAATAAGAGGAGTTTTTGAATTACCGACATTACCGATCCCAATCACATATCCTTTTGAGTTATCTACAAAGTTGACCAATTCACCATCTTGATATCTAATGTCATTGAGTATCTCGGGATTTCCAGTCATATGCCTTGAACAAAAACTATTAAGTATCCATTTATCTTTCTCAATTTGCACAATTTGTCCATTGGTTGTTGATTCTTCAAAAGCCATGTAACATGTCGTTCCCGCATAACAAACCAATTCGGTAGATAACTTGATTTTTCATAAAAACTATATGCAGACTTATGACACTTCGATGAAATGCATAAATTCAAACTAGTATTATCAAAATTTCCTAAAAATGCCATTTTTAGTTTTTAAAGTTTCAGATTATGAAAACTATGAAAACCTATGCTCTGATACCAATTGAAAGAGAGTACAGATTACGGATCTTAAGGCTGATTTAACACTGGAGGGGGTAAATAATGTTTAATGGATTCTAAAACTTATACGGACTAAAATAAAATTATGACACAAACAAATGCAAAACTTAATCATAGAACAATCATAGAATCAAACACAGGTGCAGAAAGCAAATAAAAAGCAGTAAAAGGAAAGAACACACCAGATTTTATACTGGTTCGGAGTTATCCTACATCCAGTCCTGCACCAAGGCAAACACCTTGTACATATTTTTTATTATACCAATGTCGAGATTACAATCCTCAATTTCTAAAGGCCTGGAGGTACCCTCCTGTCTTCGAGTCCGGGGCAAACGCTCTTGATTTACGGGACACAATATCACCTAATTGATTTCCAGGTACAACCACACCTTATAGAGAGACTCGTTAAACTTTTGATTACAAATTGATCTTATAACTCTGAATAGCACTTTGATCTTCAAGAAAGGGAAGAGAATCAAACAAGAATGGGATTCTAGTTTGATTCACTTGAGAATTCGGTAGAATTTCAGCAAGATCTTAAAAATATGAAATTTTAGAATATGGATTTGTGGAGAATGAGTGAAGAAAATAGTTAGTAAAAAAATTAGTTTGTGAAGGCTATTTATAGACCAGTAACTGTGGCAACCCGGCTTCCTACACCCAGGAAGACGTGCCATCAATAAGAAAGAAAGGGGTAGAAATAGAAAAGAAAAGAAAGAAAGAATAACAACATCAGAATCTCATAGCGGAATGGAATAAAATATAATATATCAACATAACTATTACATAGTTATATACATCAGAGTTATACAATTTCATACAACATGACTATCATATACATATCAGACAGAACATACATCTCAAATATCATGAACTAACTAACGCAGCGGAATTATATAGATAGCTACATACGTTTGGTCTCCTGCTCCAACTCCTCCAGAATTCGTCAAAGCTAACCTGAATCCCTTGGCTACCCGTAAAAATTTGGGTACCCGAGAGTTTATGAAAAACAAAATACGAACTCCGGGTCAGACATGGGTCTGGTATGAGTAAACGGGTTAAAGTTGTTTAACTTTGAAAACGTTTAAAATAAAGGTATCACGTAAGACTTCCCACACATAAATACGGGTAAGTTTTTACCTTACGCTAACCAAAACATTTTATAGGAAATCCAGTGATATTATAATAGTGTCTAGGGTTTTCAAGTAAAATATAGAAATAGCTGAAATGCTTACATCTCACATTTCAACATAGTTGGGCACAATCAAAACGTACGGCGCTTATTGGAAATTGGATCCCATACAATGGCAGGGCTACTGGGGTACCGTCCGTCACAGTACGTGGTCTAGATCACAGTACCGAGGACCCACCCTAACTCCCCTGCAACACAAGGCCGGAACCATTCCTTACTGAACAGTCCCGAACAAGATAACCCCGCAGTTGGCTGCAGACCAACCGCCCACACAACCGAAAAAAAGGGACATCTAAACAGGGGTATACCTCGTCCTGCTTGGGCATGACCCACCTAACCTTGCTGCACATCCCCTGTTTTAGCCATTCCCGGTTGATGAGGCTTGAGGCTGCGTTTACCTTTATAGAACATAATTCTTAGAATGCTCATCGTCCGCCTGACGATGTGCTGAAAGCATCAATCCATACAAGTTCGTTACGGGTTCGAACGAAACCGAAGGCATTATCTCGTTACACTCATTTTGGAATCACCCTCAGAGTTAACGACGATAACCCTTGCATTCTGAAAACACCATCTCGATCTTCACTTGAGATTACACGACCTAACGTTTTATTTGGATCGATGTGGTTTTCGGAATATCAATTGATATCCGATCCCGGTCTCATCGAAATCCAAACGCCATTTTCAAGTCCAAGTTGTCTAATTAACTTAACAATTTAAATTTAACAATTGATTTCATATAGCAATTTAATACAGATAAATAACATCAGATAAACATATAGCAATGAAACACAATAAAGTATACACAACCATCACAGATATATCTAAAATATCACAGAACATCACAGAAATAAATAAACATCAGAGGCAATCAATAGAGTCATTAATTCATATCAACAAGTTGATTTGTTTTTAAACTTAATTGCATATTCAAGAGTAAATTATATTTTATTCATTGCTTAATTAATAATTAATTAATTAACTTATTTCAATTTATTAATTACTTAATAATTATCCACTTAATTAATGAATTAATTCTTAATTACTAATCAATAACCTTAATTGTTGATTTATAAAACTCAATTACACAATTAATTATTATTATTATTTATTTAATCATTAATTATTTAATTAACTTAACAGTTTAATCATTAATTAGTTAATTAATTCGTTAACTATGATCTGTTAATTAATCAACTTCAAATAATTAATTAGCTTCTTAACTACAAATGATTTCATAAGATTATCATTAAAGTCTTTAATTACCAATCCAATTACATTTGAACTACTTATTAAATTATTTATAAAACTGATTACATTCTTAATTTACTTCGAAATTAATTTAATTACTCTATTTTGTTTTCTATAAAACTCTAAAGTTCAACATGCATTAACTGGTTTATAAACAATATCTTTGATCAATACTTAACTAACTTAACTAAATACTTTAACTTAACAAAATAAGCAAGCTTCAGGAATTATACAACCCGAAGTAAACCACGTGATTTCTCTGGTCGAGCTCGAGATAATCCAGTATGTTTCTCGCGTTAATCCCCTGCATCTTCTTCTTCTCCTGTTTCTTACTTCTGTTACTTTTTTTTCTTTTTTTTTCAAGCTTTAGTTTTAAATAAAACAAAACAACAGAGACTAAATAAAACACGCGCGCACTTCTCCTTCGACCCAGAACAGACCCGAAGCAAACACGCCAACACTCTCGCGTTTCACACGAGTTAAAATACCCAGGCCCTTCCTCACCGCCGTGCACGTGCACGGCGGTCCACCGCCGCGCCACCACCACGCGTCATCGCCAATAAGTCACAATCCACTCCCTCACTCGACTGCAAAAACCCAGATCATCTCCAAAACACGAATTCAAAATTCGACTGTAAAGTCGAACTGTACCACAAACCCAATTCAGAAATTCGCCTCGCGCTTGCGATCACGACCACCAGAGACGTTTCAACCTCGGCCATGGCTTGCCAACACCACCTCCTAGCTTCCTCCAAAGCCTCAAATCACTCGGCTAAGCAACGGTGACACAATCTATGTATGACCAGAGAACAAATCACCGGCCCTTAAACCCTACTTTCCTTCAATTCTTAACAATCTTGCATTTATAAAATTTTTTAACATTTTTCTAGTAATCTATACTCTATACACAAGCTTCATACGAATTTTCATCATCAATCATTAAATGAATCACTTGATATTCATGAAACAGTACTTATAGTTCAATAATGAACTGCTCTGTAAATAATTAGCTAAAAATTTTGATTCTTGTCTTAAAATTCATATTGCTGTATGTTAAATCAATATATAAACTCAAAATTTCAATTTAAGTTATTTAAATTTTTACTATAATTATAGTTTATACTGTAAATTCAACTTACAGTATTCAAGCTATTATTAAACAGATATCCAGAGTTTACAAACATAACAGAACATCTTTATAACAACATAGTAATTCATTCATAAGTAAATCACTCAAATTAAATTTCAAAAAGGTTGGTTTACTGACCCAAGTTTGCAGTTGAACCGAGGATGGTTGTTTGATGAAGAAACCTACAGCTTGAATTTCTGTAAACTTTTCTAGTTTTCCTGAATTTTGATTAAGCTTGAAAATATGATGTTATTTATATTTCTTTTGCTTTATCAGATTCTACTTTTGATGTTACAAATGAACTAAAGGATAAGAACAGATAGAATGATGTGGTATTTATAGTTTTTTTATAGGATATTAGCTTCTCAGATAAGCCTTCCCTAAATATAATAATATTTTGCTTGATGTACTAAACAAAATCTAAGGTGATATGAGTATTTCGGCTGAAATGATTGTTATGAATCCTAAAATGACAAGTGTAGTGCTAATTAAATGCTTATGTTTACCTTTATGTTAACACATAATTAATGTTTGCTGACTCATGGATTTTATAAAGATATTTGTAGATTTTGGTTTGCTAAGATGTTTTGTCTTATTCATATGTTTGTATTTACATAGTTAACATTTCTATTTATATTCATATCAAAGTTGTACTCTTATGTTTATGTATTATGGTTTTCTTATGTTTGTACTTATGTTTATATTCAAATATTTATAAGCTTATTATAAAAGTTGTTGTTAGAAACACTTCCTAATCTTATTTTTATTTAAATTTGATTAAAAACATATGGTAATAATCGGGTCAAAATTCCAGGATATCACATTCCACCTCCCTTAAAAGAATTTCGTCCCCGAAATTTAAACAACAGTTAATTTCAAAAACTTAATATTAACATTCTAAACATACATATCATCCATACAAAACAAACAATCAAACAGTCAATCCTAACAACATTACTAGCTATCTGGACATAAATCTGGATAAGCCTTTCTAAAACTATCAAGAGTTTCCCAGGTACAATCTCTGGGATCCTCACTCCATTGCACCTTGACGAGTTTCACCACTTTATTCCTTAGTTGCTTCTCGTCTTGATCTACAATCTGAACAGGATCTCTAACTACAGTCAGGTTGGGTTCAACTTCTAAATCCTCCTGAACAACTGGTTCTATCACTAATGATGGGTCATGAATATATTTCCTTAAATGAGACACATGAAATACATTGTGAATCCCAGACATCCGTTCTGGTAATTCAATCTTGTAGGCTACAGTTCCAATTCTTTCTAGCACTCGGAATGGACCAATATATCTCGGAGCAAGTTTTCCCGTCTTTCAGAATCTTATAGCACCTTTGATTGGGGAAACTTTGATAAAAACTAAATCTCCGATATCAAATTCCAAGGGTCTTCGTCTCTTATCTGCATATTTCTTCTGACGATCTTGAGCAGCTTTCATCCTTTTCTTGATAAGCTCAACCTTCGCAGAAGCTTCACGAATAAAATCAGGTCCAAGAACAAGTGATCATTCGATTCAATCCAACAAGATGGGGATCTACATGGTCTTTCGTACAGAGCTTCATAAGGAGCCATCTTAATACTCACTTGATAACTGTTATTATAGGAAAATTCCACTAGATGAAGATGGTCTTCCCATGATCCACCAAAATCCAATACACAAGCTCGCAGCATATCTTCCAGAATACGATTAAGTCTTTCCATTTGTCCGTCCGTCTGAGGATGATAGGCTGTACTTAATCTCAAACTTGTTCCCATTGCTGATTGTAGAGCTTCCCAGAATTTGCTAGTGAAAATAGGATCTCGGTCACTTACTATGCTAATAGGAACACCATGTAATCTAACTATTTCCTTCAAGAAAATTTCTGCCAAAGAAACTGCGGTACGAGTTGCTTTAACAGGAATAAAATGGGCACTTTTCGTTAAACGATCCACAATGACCCATATTCCTTCATTTCCTTTTCTGGTTCTAGGCAAACCGTCAATGAAGTCCATCGAGATCATCTCCCACTTCCAATCTGGAATTTTCCAAAGGTTGCAATAGTCCTGCATACTTTTGTTGATCTCCCTTCACTTGCTGGCAAATGGCACAACTATTAACAAATGCAGCTACATCCTTCTTCATATTCGGCCACCAGAAAACTCTCCTCGTATCTTTATACATCTTCGAAATTCCCGGGTGAATATTCAATCTAGAACGGTGACACTCAGCTAAAACTTCTTGTCTCAGCCCATCAATATTAGGCACACACAAACGACCATTAATCCTTAAAACACCCTGATCGTCTATCTTGAAATCTGAATACCGACCGTCCTTAGTTCCAAGAATTATTTCCTCAAAAGATTCATCCTCCATTTGCTTACTAATGATCCTTTCTTGGAGAGAGGGAATAACTTCCAAAAGAGATAAAACAACATTTCTACTAAGAGCATCAGCCACGACATTTGCTTTCCCCGGAGTATACAAAATATCCAGATCATAAGATGCCAAAAATTCGACCCATCTCTGCTGTCTCAAATTAAGATCTTTTTGAGAGAAAATATATTTCAACGGTTTGTGATCCGTGAATAACTCAAACTTTTCTCCCAAAAGATAATGTCTCCATATCTTCAATGCAAAAACGATAGCTAAAAGTTCTAGATCATGCGTAGCATAGTTCTTCTCATGGGACTTCAATTGTCGACTAGCATACGCAATAACTCTGCCGTTCTGCATCAGAACTGCACCCAATCCAACTAAACATGCATCTGTATATACTTCAAATTTGCTCTTCCCATCCGGAATAGCAAGTACTGGTGCACTAGTCAGCCTTGTCTTCAATTCCTTAAAAGCTTCTTCACACTGAGGTGTCCACTTGAATTTAGTTCCTTTCCTTGTTAGCTTGGTCAGATGCAAAGAAATTTTGGAATAATCCTTTATGAATTTTCTGTAGTAGCCAGCCAAACCCAGAAAACTGCGAACTTCCGTCGGTGTCTCCGGCTGTTTCCATTGTAAAATAGTTTCAACTTTCGCTGGGTCTACAGAAATGCCTTCACCAGAAACAATGTGCCCTAAAAATTTAACTTCTGATTTCCAAAAATGGCACTTTGAAAACTTTTCTTTCAACACATGCTTCCTCAGAGTCTCCAATACAATCCTCAAATGATGCCTGTGCTCCTCTTCCGATTTAGAATAGACCAAGATATCATCAATGAATACTAGCACAAACTTATTCAACACATCTCTAAAGACTCGATTCATGAGGTCAACAAAATAGGCTGAAGCATTGGTTAATCCGAACGGCATAACCAACCACTCATAAAAACAATTCGGTCCCCTAAATGCTGTCAAGGGAATACTATCTTCAGCCACTCTTAATTGATGGAAACCTGAAGCTAGATCTAGTTGAGAAAAGATAGAAGCTCCATGCAACTGGTCAAAAAGATCATCGATGCGAGGAAAAGGATATTTATTTCGAATGGTCACTTTGTTCAATTCTCTATAATCAACACAGAACCATAGCGAACCATCCGATTTGGTGACAAACACTGCAGCAGAGCCCCAACAAGAAAAACTAGGTCTAATCAAACCCTTCTCCAAAAGATCTTGCGTCTGCTTAAACAACTCTTCTCTCTCTCGAGGAGGCATTCTCCTACTGGGTTGAATCACCGGCACTGCTCCTGGAATCAAATCAATACGAAACTCAATCTCTCGATGTGGCGGAAGACACTTAACTTCTTCAAAAACATCAAGAAAATCTTGAACCACATCAATTTCTTCAACTTTCTCTTGAGAAGTCTCAACTCCTTGCAAAAGACTACTCAAGTGAAATCCAGAACTATCGCACGACACTTTGGCAATCCTACCCAAATCAGTCTCCAATGAAACTGTCCTCTCATCACAATTCAGGACTGCTTTATACTTATCGAGCCAATCCATTCCCAAAATAAGATCAAATCCTTTAAAATCTATCACATACGGGTCACAAGAGAAACTATGAGACAAATAAGAAAGCTTCAAGTCCTTACAGATCGTATCCAATTTTGTTGCTCCACCAGTAGGATTAGATACAATAATAGGACGATCCACGGTACTAGGGTTAAGAGAAAACTTTTCTACTGATTCTGAAGATATGAAACTCAAAGATGCACCCGAATCAAATAAAACTTTAATATACTTGCTATTTAGGAGTAAGGTACCTTCCAAAACTCCTTTATCTTGTGATGAAGAAGATGAACCAGCTTCCAAAGCAAAAACTTTATCCTGAAGTGTCCTCTGCAAAAGTGGACAATTCTTAATCATATGACCAGGCTGACGACAATTAAAACACAACGATCTCTGGACTACTGCTAATTCTGGACCACTCTGACATTTCTGCTGCTGAGATCCTCCTTGAGAACACTGATCCGCCAAATGTCCAATTTGCTGACAGTTATAACACTTACGGGGTCTGTTATTGCTTCTCCCCGATTTCTTTCCTTTAACTTGCCTTTTCCAAAGTGGATTAAACTTTCTTTTATTTGGGTTAACGGAATTCCCTCGTGAAACTGCTTCTGTTGCCTCCAATTTCTTGCTCATCAAATCTTCATACCTCAATGCCATATCAACTAAATCAACAAATGATCCTTTCAAGAGCACCGTCATCTTACTCTGGAATTCGGACCTTAATCCTTGCACAAACTTTTCATTCTTCTTGAGAGGAGTATCAATGAGTCCCGATCCATAACACGAAAGTTCGTTGAATCTGGTCTCATACTCAGAAATGGTCATGCTTTCCTGCTTCAAATTCAGAAAATCCTGGTACAATTGAGTTTTCCTTGCCGTCGGCATAAACTTCTCCTCAAATAACTCCTTAAATCTTTCCCATGAAATATCTTCTTCAGGAATATTTGCAATCGTTGCATCCCACCATGATGCTGCGCTTCCCTGCAATTGCCACGATGCCATATCCCTCTTCTGATCATCCGCCAATCTCATCCTCTTAAATATACGCTCACAAGAACGTAACCAGGCTTGAACTTCAATTATTGATTCTGAACCTTTAAATGATTGGCCTCCAAGATCGATAAAATCTTTACATAAGGCTGCAAAACTAACTTGAGGTGGTATTGGATTAACAGCCTCTCTAGCAATTTGACTTCGAACATTATCAGTTGAAGTACTGGCCCTAACTCTGCCTCTACTTCCAGAACTCATGTTGGCCTCCTAGACAGGTAACCAACAAATTTAGATAGGTATATATATATTTATATGAAAAATACAAATACGCACTCTCAAGATAAATATTATTGCAGAGCATAGGTACTCGCTCAACCTATCGCTCTGATACCACCTGTGACGACCCGGCTTCCTACGCCCAGGAAGACGTGTCATCAATAAGAAAGAAAGGGGTAGAAATAGAAAAGAAAAGAAAGAAAGAATAACAACATCAGAATCTCACAGCGGAATGGAATAAAATATAATATATCAACATAACTATTGCATAGTTATATACATCAGAGTTATACAATTTCATACAACATGACTATCATATACATATCAGACAGAACATACATCTCAAATATCATGAACTAACTAACACAGCGGAACTATATAGATAGCTACATACGTCTGGTCTCCTGCTCCAACTCCTCCAGAATTCGTCAAAGCTAACCTGAATCCCTTGGCTACCCGTAAAAATTTGGGTACCCGAGAGTTTATGAAAAACAAAATACGAACTCCGGGTCAGACATGAGTCTGGTATGAGTAAACGGGTTAAAGTTGTTTAACTTTGAAAACATTTAAAATAAAGGTATCACGTAAGACTTCCCACACATAAATACGGGTAAGTTTTTACCTTACGCTAACCAAAACATTTTATAGGAATTCCAGTGATATTATAATAGTGTCTAGGGTTTTCAAGTAAAATATAGAAATAGCTGAAATGCTTACATCTCACATTTCAACATAGTTGGGCACAATCAAAACGTACGGCGCTTATTGGAAATTGGATCCCATTCAATGGCAGGGCTACTGGGGTACCGCCCGTCACAGTACGTGGTCGAGATCACAGTACCGAGGAGCCACCCTAACTCCCCTGCAACACAAGGCCAGAACCATTCCTTACTGAACAGTCCCGAACAAGATAACCCCGCAGTTGGCTGCAGACCAACCGCCCACACAACCGAAAAAAGGGACATCTAGACAGGGGTATACCTCGTCCTACTTGGGCATGACCCACCTAACATTGCTGCACATCCCCTGTTTTAGCCATTCCCGGTTGATGAGGCTTGAGGATGCGTTTACCTTTATAGAACATAATTCTTAGAATGCTCATCGTCCGCCTGACGATGTGCTGAAAGCATCAATCCATACAAGTTCGTTCCAGGTTCGAACGAAACCGAAGGCATTATCTCGTTACACTCATTTTGGAATCACCCTCAGAGTTAACGACGATAACCCTTGCATTCTGAAAACACCATCTCGATCTTCACTTGAGATTACACGACCTAACGTTTTATTTGGATCGATGTGGTTTTCGGAATATCAATTGATATCCGCCCGGTTTCATCGAAATCCAAACGCCATTTTCAAGTCCAAGTTGTCTAATTAACTTAATAGTTTAAATTTAACAATTGATTTCATATAGCAATTTAATACAGATAAATAACATCAGATAAACATATAGCAATGAAACACAATAAAGTATACACAACCATCACAGATATATCTAAAATATCACAGAACATCACAGAAATAAATAAACATCAGAGGCAATCAATAGAATCATTAATTCATATCAACAAGTTGATTTGTTTTTAAACTTAATTGCATATTCAAGAGTAAATTATATTTTATTCATTGCTTAATTAATAATTAATTAATTAACTTATTTCAATTTATTAATTACTTAATAATTATCCACTTAATTAATGAATTAATTCTTAATTACTAATCAATAACCTTAATTGTTGATTTATAAAACTCAATTACACAATTAATTATTATTATTTATTTAATCATTAATTATTTAATTAACTTAACCATTTAATCATTAATTAGTTAATTAATTCGTTAACTATGATCTGTTAATTAATCAACTTCAAATAATTAATTAGATTCTTAACTACAAATGATTTCATAAGATTATCATTAAAGTCTTTAATTACCAATCCAATTACATTTGAACTACTTATTAAATTATTTATAAAACTGATTACATTCTTAATTTACTTCAAAATTAATTTAATTACTCTATTTTGTTTTCTATAAAACTCTAAAGTTCAACATGCATTAACTGGTTTATAAACAATATCTTTGATCAATACTTAACTAACTTAACTAAATACTTTAACTTAACAAAATAAGCAAGCTTCAGGAATTATACAACCCGAAGTAAACCACGTGATTTCTCGGGTCGAGCTCGAGATAATCCAGTATGTTTCTCGCGTCAATCCCTTGCATCTTCTTCTTCTCCTGTTTCTTACTTCTGTTACTTTTTTTTTTCAAGCTTTAGTTTTAAACAAAAAAAAACAACAGAGACTAAATAAAATACGCGCGCACTTCTCCTTCGACCCAGAACAGACCCGAAGCAAACACGCCAACACTCTCGCGTTTCACACGAGTTAAAATACCCAGGCCCTTCCTCACCGCCGTGCACGTGCACGGCGGTCCACCGCCGTGCCACCACCACGCGTCATCGCCAACAAGTCACAATCCACTCCCTCACTCGACTGCAAAAACCCAGATCATCTCCAAAACACGAATTCAAAATTCGACTGTAAAGTCGAACTGTACCACAAACCCAATTCAGAAATTCGCCTCGCGCTTGCGATCACGACCACCAGAGACGTTTCAACCTCGGCCATGGCTTGCCGACACCACCTCCTAGCTTCCTCCAAAGCCTCAAATCACTCGGCTAAGCAACGGTGACACAATCTATGTATGACCAGAGAACAAATCACCGGCCCTTAAACCCTACTTTCCTTCAATTCTTAACAATCTTGCATTTATAAATTTTTTTAACATTTTTCTAGTAATCTATACTCTATACACAAGCTTCATACGAATTTTCATCATCAATCATTAAATGAATCACTTGATATTCATGAAACAGTACTTATAGTTCAATAATGAACTGCTCTGTAAATAATTAGCTAAAAATTTTGATTCTTGTCTTAAAATTCATATTACTGTATGTTAAATCAATATATAAACTCAAATTTTCAATTTAAGTTATTTAAATTTTTACTATAATTATAGTTTATACTGTAAATTCAACTTACAGTATTCAAGCTATTATTAAACAGATATCCAGAGTTTACAAACATAACAGAACATCTTTATAACAACATAGTAATTCATTCATAAGTAAATCACTCAAATTAAATTTCAAAAAGGTTGGTTTACTCACCCAAGTTTGCAGTTGAACCGAGGATGGTTGTTTGATGAAGAAACCTGCAGCTTGAATTTCTGTAAACTTTTCTAGTTTTCCTGAATTTTGATTAAGCTTGAAAATATGATGTTATTTATATTTCTTTTGCTTTATCAGATTCTACTTTTGATGTTACGAATGAACTAAAGGATAAGAACAGATAGAATGATGTGGTATTTATAGTTTTTTATAGGATATTAGCTTCTCAGATAAGCCTTCCCTAAATATAATAATATTTTGCTTGATGTACTAAACAAAATCTAAGGTGATATGAGTATTTCAGCTGAAATGATTGTTATGAATCCTAAAATGACAAGGGAAGTGCTAATTAAATGCTTATGTTTACCTTTATGTTAACACATAATTAATGTTTGCCGACTCATGGATTTTATAAAGATATTTGTAGATTTTGGTTTGCTAAGATGTTTTGTCTTATTCATATGTTTGTATTTACATAGTTAACATTTCTATTTATATTCATATCAAAGTTGTACTCTTATGTTTATGTATTATGGTTTTCTTATGTCTGTACTTATGTTTATATTCAAATATTTATAAGCTTATTATAAAAGTTGTTGTTAGAAACACTTCCTAATCTTATTTTTATTTAAATTTGATTAAAAACATATGGTAATAATCGGGTCAAAATTCCGGGATACCACAGTAACGGTCATAACCATTCGTGAAAAGATTTAAACGAGCAGACACTTCTTTCGAAAATTGAAATTTTTGAATTTAACGGCCACCATGTCGACATGGGGTATCCCATGAAGTCGACATCCCCTTAGTTAAAACAATGTAAAATTTGTTTTGAAAATGGTTTTGAAAGGAAAAAAAAGATGAAATGATTCTGGAGTAAAATAAACTAATTTTCCTATGTTTTAGAATAAAGAAGAGTAGAAAAATATACTTTAGATTGTATATATAAATTTGATTTTAAATCTCAAGTATATATATTATAAAGAATATTTAAAAATCAGAAGATAGTTTTAAAAACAAACGAAGTTTAAAACAAGAGTTTTTTTAAAACAAAAACAAAGAATATTTTAAGGCTAAAACATCTTTTTGAATACAATTTGAAAAGATAATTTTTAAAGCTAAAACATTTTGAAAAGCATTTTGGAAAATCATTTTGAAAAAACATTTTGAAGTAGTTTTGCAAGCTTCTTCTGGCAGAATATTTCATCACTCAGGATTAGAGAACTTGTACAAAACCAGGATGTTCGTGGGTTTGTAAGCCATTTGTTGTAGGTTTGTAAGCTACTTTTCATGGGTTTGTAAGCAACTAAAAAGGTAGAAATGGGTTCCATTCCAAATGAAATTTGGAATGAAGATTTCCATGTTATTACGAAGTTTTAACAAAACTAGACACTTACCTTGAAATCTTGATCTTGATACTCATGAGTCTTCAAACTTGATTTCTTCATTCTTTACCTTTATAATGTACAGTCTTTAATTATCAGTACCTGCCTTATATATATCCTGCATAATAACATTCATATATATCTAGACAATAGTGTTAGTATGTAAGTTATAATAAAATAAGTTACAAAGATTGTTGTCATCAAAACCACTATCTCCAGTTCCTTACAAGGACGGGGTTTTATTTATATGGTTTGAAACGCACCAGAACGGTATGATAAAAGTAGGTAGGAAACGGGTAACTTTGGAGCATACAACCAAAAATATAAAATAGCTTCAAACCCTAGCTGCCATTGGCAACATTCGTGCCAAGCGGTCGACCGCTATGTGTGACTGGTCGACCGCTACAGTTGACCGGTTGACCTATATAGATCGACCGTTCCTTTATTTGGGGACCCTTTATTTTGTTCCGTTGCATAATTATTTATTCCCTAATTAACTTTTTGACGTTAAACATTAATTAAACATTTAGTTAGCCCCGAAGCTAATTTTTGAAATTTAAACCCTAAATTTGATTTCTCATTTAAATTTGAATTCAAACTAAATTAATTTAAATATGAAAGCATCAAATGCTGATAACTTCTTTGCTTGAGCTCCGTTTTCACCATATTATATATGGAAATTGATCACCACGCGGTGGAATAACTTTTGTAGCCATATTCCAAATTTTATAAAATTTCCATATTCAACCCTTATCATACTTAATTCAATTTATTTTATTAATTTATGGTCGGGTGTTACATTATACATGTTTTAGGTTTACACAACTGCTGGTCGGTATTAGTGTGTAATTAATTAATCACATAAGTAGGCTCATTGTTCTAATTCGAGATTAGTATAAATAGAGTGTTGTAGAAGTAAAATTTAAACTTTTCTATCTTTCCTAAATCAGATCTAAACCCTCATTAATCCTAGATACATCCAAAAACACACGAATTGCTCTCTAAATCTAGCCAAACCATTAATTAGAGAGAAGACCATCAATTAGAAGATAGAGATCATCATTTTGGTTTATATGCATTGCTTTCTATTGCTGTCCACATTGGATCTGGGTGAGAATTGGTTAATTTTGGTAATTGATGAGTGGTTTATACCTTCTCATAATCTTATGCATGTCTATATGGTAGAATTGCATGTTTTAACATGATTTTTGGCCTTAAAACCTTTTCTAAATTTAATTCCATATTATCATATGCTTGTGACTAAATTTATGAATCTTTGAAATGGGTTTTAAAAATATTTACTAATTCTCCTTATATATATTAATATGCGCTTGTAATATGTAGATCTAGATTAGAATTGGCTTGTTTATCACATTCTTGTACATTGCTTGTATGAATGGATGCATATGCATGTTATTTTATGCTTCTATGTTGTGCTTTGATTTGTTTGCTAGTGTTTTGATGCTTAGGAAGATAGGTTGGAGAATTTGGCAAACCGGAGGTGAAGTTGGTCGGAATTGGATGAAACTTGAAGCGAAGGCTCTAAAGCATGGGAGGAGCATGCAAAATAAGTTACACCTAAAAATTGCTTGAGGATTCAACTCGGGGTAGAGTGGAAAGGTCGCGGCCGAGTCATTTTTGGTTGGTCAGATGGGTAGGTGGATGGCATGGATCTCTAGAGCTTGGCTAAGGAAGGTGGTCCATAGCAAGATGTGGAAGATTGGCTAAGTGTTGGGTATTATGCCGAGTTGTTTCTAGGACTTGTAGTTGAATGCTTTGGACCAGGGGACAAGCTATTTTGATGAATGAGTCCGGGTTTAAAGCACTTGAGAATGAAATACTAAAGGTAGAGTGATTTACTTAGCCAAAATTGGTTAAGTAAATGACTTAGTGCTAAGTTATTTTGACTCGATACCAAGTTGTTTTGGTGAGAGCTATAGGGTCAGGCTTGTATAAGGAGGAAGTAGGGGAATGTGTAGATCGTGCTGGAGGTGTTGGCTCGTTCTCATCAGAGTTGGATGGTGATGTAGCAACATGATAAAAGCTATGTACTTTTAGTTTTTGACTCGTGAAGGGAGTAGGTGTCGAAGATGGCAGCTTGATAAAGGAGGGAGCCATGGATGGGGAACATGAAGGGTTTCAAATAATGGAAACTGGATTGAGCAAAGGAAGAGCTCGGATCCGAATGGAACAAAGGCGGGCTCAAACGTATGTGCTGAGGAATCGTTGATACTCTTAGTGTTTTCTGTTGCACTCGAAACATGAGTATTATAAATAGGGACGCCCATGGATCAATGGAGTGGACCAGAATACCCTTGACCAGTGGCTTTGGGTCTAGCGTTTAGCTTTGAGCTATGAAACACGTATCTAGTTTTGGGATACGTGATACGAGGGTACACTAAAAACCATGATTTCCATTAGCCCCTGACAGTAAGGAGGCTATATGAGTTATCATACATTCAGAGCACATGGAGTGATAGTGGGGATTACTTGATGGATGTTAGGAATGCTATGGTTGCTTTCTTGGCTATCACTTGAAGATATCATTGAGAGTAGGTATTGGAGATAGGAATAGCTGGAGAGCTGGTTTCCTTTTTTTGAGTAGAGTGCCTTTATGTTATTTGTAGAGTAGAATATTATGATGTTATGTGCTAACTCTTTGGTTGTAGGAGCAGGTCAGATATGATTCATGTACCTTTATTCCTTACCATATTTACACATAGTATTTTGACATTCATTTACCGCTCACATCAGATTGTTGTCTGACCCAAGGTTTTATGCTTTATTTCTTATTATCTTTGGTACTCTTAAATGATTAGACTAGATAACATGTCTAGGTGATGCAGTAGCTATGCGTAGGACGAGCTGGATGGAGCAATCTCGTATCATACACTTATATGGATCTCTGCACTTATGCCGTTGTGTAGCACTGTGGAGCCTTAGCAGTGACTGATTATTTTCTTCTTATGAGATAGTTTTTGGGTTTATTTCTGTTGTATAAACTCTAATACATTTGTGTATAATTATGTGGATTTGTGTTCTGATGATTTGTTAACATAGTTATTACTCTCTCTCTCATGTTATATATGTGATATTATATTTTATCCATGCGTTGTGAAATATTCGATAGGTTATATGTTGTATTTGTTTCATTTTCAATTTTGATGGTCATCCTATATTGACCGGGCACAACTATAGTGCACTATTTTGATATTATCAACGCCGAAGGTATAGAGTGGTCGTCGTAGCGCCTATGGACTTTTGATTGAATTGTTGAAAATCCCATGGCATATGTCCAAGGGTAAAATAGGTAAGTTGCATAAGGGCAATAGTCCATTAAGCATACGTTAATGGGTAAAGCAAGCAATCCACATAAGTCAAAATCTATTGTTTGTATGTCAATTAGCAAAATAGGAATTCTACAAAATAAACATTAATTTAGGCCAAGGCTTAAGTGGCCTTGTTCGAGATAAAGCCCAAAGTCATGCCCGAGCCCAAAAATTGGTCATACACACGTTCATGTTCAACAATAGTCAATTTGCACAATCAAGGTAAATAAGCTGTGTTAGATATTCGTTCGAGTCCTTGTTCATATAATTGCAACATTTACAATCGATTCAAGATTCTTCCTCAAATTAATTTAGGGTTACAGTTCTCTGATTTTGAGAATGGGAGAAATAAAAATGATTTTCCCCTTCTAAATTGCCATTGGGTCCATACTTATAGGGATGGAAGAAGGCAGATCAGTTGACACATGTTATTCAGCATGTGGTGAATTGTCGACGTTCGATATCCCCCCTGAAATGTTAATTTTTGGCATTGTTTGTTATACTGATGAAATACGACATCCTTATAAGCACTGACAACTTACGACATTCTTATAAGCACCAATGATTTACGACATTCTTCTATACATTGATGATTTATGATAACCTTTTAAGCACCGATGACTTACGGTAGTCTTCTCTACATTGATGCTTTATGATATCCTTTTAAGCATTGATGATATGCGACACCTTGACCATTGGACATATTCGGTATCCATTATTTTCTATGAAGTTCGAAATCTTCATATACCACATTTCTCCTTCACCTCATGCTCTACAACACTATGTTGTAGAGGCTCGACATCCTTTAGGCTACAAAGATTCGATACCTCCTTATTGTTAGGCGTTCGATATTTCTTTTAAAGTTAAAATTCGATATCGTGTGTTTCTGGAGTCACTCCTCGGTTCCTCTAAACACCCATCATTTTATTGAAATTCGACATTCGAATCCCTAGCTTTTGTCTCTCAGTGTCAGTGTCGGCCCAGCAGAGTGCTTTCGCCGTTGGTGTTCTTCCCAATCTCTACGCATTTCACCGCTCCACCGGAAATTTTATGTGGTGACATTCTGCACTATAGTAATTCGACATCCCTTTTGCCGTTATAAGGGCTTGTTATATTTACTTTTATAGGCTTAAGATGCTTTATACTTACGAGTTCGACATCCATACCATTTTATGAGCTTGATATCGTCCCTTTGAAGCTGCTTTTGCATTTATAAGTTCGATATCCCTTCGTGCCTTCAGATTTGATATTCCTTATGGGCCAATATCTTCTTGTTAGATTCATGTTATATGTATTTGTAGTTACACTATATTCTATTGCTTCCATATCCAGTTGTTCATTCTCGTAATATGGTAGTCAAAAAAATATAGACAATACTTACTCCCTCTCTTGTATAAAAGTGGCTTTTTACACTTTAGTGTAAAACCAAGTATTTACTCATCTTTCCAAGTTTTGGTGAGATTTTTTTTTTAGTCCTGTTCTATTGAAAAACATGAAGTAAATGATGACAATTTTCAATATTAACTTTAAATTGAACTTTAAACAACCCCTTTCAGATCTCGTAAAGATATGAATTGGTTTGTACTTTTCTTCATATAAAGAAACTTTCATATTTCAATGTAAAACCAAGTTTAATTGAGAAGACCAGAAGTTTACTCAGTAGAAAAACCATAAATTCTCTTGATAAGAAAACTAGAAATTCATTCTAGAAAGTGTTCTATAGATTCATTTGATAAGAAGTCCAGAGATTCAATCTATAAATCCATAAGTTCCTTTAGTAAGAAGGTCGTGCATCCGTATAGCAAGAAAACCATGAATTCATTAGTTAAGAAGACCAGAAATCCATCTGGTATTATTTGAATAGAAGATTAGAAATCCATCTGAAAATAATATTACCTGAATAGAAGACCAAAAATCCATCTAGTAATAATATTATTTAAATAGAAGATCAGAAACCATATTGCAATAATATAACTTGAATAGAAGATCATAAATCCATTGGGCAATAATACTATTTGAATAGAAGACCACAAATCCATCTAGTAATAATATAACTTGAATAAACGACCAAAAATCCATCCGACCTCAACTAGTAGGAGAGTAGAACTTTGAGTAATAACGAAGATTCTTGTTATTCACTAGAAAATTTAAGTTCCATCATAGGAACAAAAGATTGGGTGATAATCTAGTCTTGAATTTCTTAAGTTTGGGAACTCCTCGGATGCTCATATTGGCATCAAAATTCAGATAGTTTTTGACCTTTCCTTTAAAGGTCACTTTAACTTTGCCTTGGGATGTAATTAAATGTATTTGACCATTCTTCCTCCAGAAGATTGCTTGGACCTATCTTTAGTGTAGA
The DNA here is from genome assembly GCA_030765085.1 of Allium cepa. NCBI lineage: Eukaryota > Viridiplantae > Streptophyta > Magnoliopsida > Asparagales > Amaryllidaceae > Allium > Allium cepa. The sequence continues at coordinate 574,891,352 of CM060931.1, forward strand.
TGTGAACTAGCTTGATTGATTCCTTTTGTCCCTTACCACTTTCTGGGTGTTGATTTAGGCTTTAATCTCTTTCACCCCTTATCACTCTTTCGATGATGATATAGGCTTTGATTCCTTTCGCTACTTACTACTCTCGGGGTAACGATTTAGGTTTAAGCCGCTTATTACCTTATAAGTAATGATTTAGGCTGATAGATGCTTTTGGTTAGCCATCTTAGGCAGAATCAAAGACTTATTCATCCTCCCTCTAGGAGGCAACATAGTCAGACCTTATAGGCGAAACCGAAAGTTGCTCCGTTGCATTGACCAAGCCATCTTATGCGGGACCAAAGGCTTACTCCATCTTCCTTCTAGGACGCGCTCAGGCCAATGTTTGTAGGTGGGATCGTAGGCTTGCAGTGCTTTGGCCGGGCCATCTTAGGCGGAACAAAAGGCTTACTCTGACCTCCCTTGAGGAGTTGCTTTGGCCAGGCCATTGTGGTAGATCCGACTAGACCCTTGTGGCAGGATCAAAGGCTTTTTCTTCATCCATTATTATCTTATAGGCAATAATTTAGGTTTTTCCTTATAATTTCTTTCTTTTATTTGATTCTCGATTCCGTAAATAAACTTGTCTCAATTTCTTTGTACATCCATTGTTGGAAAGTAAGGCCTTAGATGTTCGATATTCCAAGTTCTCACTGTTAAGTTGCCATCAGGTCGACATAATCGATAAGTCCCTAGTGGAATTACTTCATGAATAATAAGGGGCCTTTCCAATTTGGTCCAAGCAGTCTGTCTAATGGTTTTTGGGTATTTGCCATGAAATTTTAGAGTACTAAATCTCCTTTATGAAACGATCTTCCTTTAACTTTGGAGTTCGATATCCATTGTTGATATTCGGTCGTTCATATGGTCGCTTCATCCTTTAACTTATTGATTAAATCTAAGGATTCTTTTCTCAATTATTGATTGTGATCAAATGCATATGCAATTCTTCAATGAGATGGAAGCTCAACTTTAATTGGAAGCAACACTTCACACCCATATGTTAAAGAAGAAAGGGTATGCCCTATTGCAGTTTTAGTAGAAATTTTATACGCCCAGAGCACTAGTGGTACTTCTTCCACCCAATTTCCTTTCGCTTTGTCCATGTTTCTTAAGAATAATTTTAATAGTTTTATTGGTAGATTCAACGGCTCCATTAGCCTTTAGATGAGCTACGAATGAAAAGCTTTTGATTATTCTATTCTCACAGAATCAGGTTAAATTCTTCACTTTCAAACCGAGTTACATTATCAGATATTATCTTATATGTGACTGTGTTTTTCATCACAAACTTTAACACTTTTCCTGATGTTATGTTTGGTAATGGTTTATCTTCTACCCATTTGGTTAAATAATTTATGGCTAATATAGCAAACTTAACCCCACCTTTGGATATATGTAATGATCCAATTAAATCGACTCCCCATACACTAAAAAGCTGTAGGCTTGAAATCGGGGTAAATTCACTTAGAGGCATATGTGGAATTATCAAAAAAATTCGACACTTATCATATCTCTTTACGTGATTCACTGTATCTTTACTCATTTGAGGCCAATAGAATCCCTGCTTCATGATCTTTTTGGCTAGTTTTATTCCATGAGAATGATCTCCACAGAACCTTTCTTGTGCTTCTCTTAACAGTCTTAAGCCATTTTTTGGACTAACACATCTTAGGTAAGGAAGTTAATATCCTTTTTTATAGAGTGTTCAGGTCACCGTGGTAGAAGTCAGGGCTTGACGCCTTATTTTTTAGCCTTCCTTTTATCTTTTAGTAGTTTCCCCACCACTAGGTGCTTAATAACGACGTCATCCAGTTATTTTTATATTGACTATTAATTTCTAGATGAATGGTTCCTTCTTGGTTTTCTTCGTTTCCATTTCTCGATTCATTTTCTTTATCTACTTATTTAAGGGCTTAGGATCTAGTTAATACCATAGACTTTTTTTCGGCTTGAAGGCCTTTTTCTATTCTAGGACTTGGTTGGAAGCCAACTGGAACGATTCGAGTTTTCGGCGCTCCTCACGAGTTAGCCAACTTGGCCAAAGAATCGCCTTGGGAATTCTTCCCTCTTTGTACTTGATATCTCGAGAAATCTTCAAATTGGATCAACATCTACAACACTTTTTTACATAAAGGACCAATTTGGCGTCTTTCGTTTGATAAGTTTGGTTTAACCGATTTACCATTAGTTGTGAGTTACTAAAGATCTCAATCCTGGGAGTTTTTAATTGTAGGGCTAATGTAAGTCATGCCATCATCGATTTGTACTCTGCCACATTATTAGTAGCTGTAAATCCTAATTTCATTGCATAATGCAACTGATGTTCATTAGGGGTGATGATCTTGTATCTAACACCAAGCCCTTGTTCATTTGATGCTCCATCAATAAATAATTAGCTTTTGGGCTTCAACTTCTTTTCCTTTTCTGATTGTTCTTTGATGAATCATGTACATTCATTTACGTAGTCGGTCAGAGCTTGTCCTTTAATTACCGCTCGAGGTTGGAACTTGATATCATATTGGCTAAGCTTTATTCCCCACTTCACTAATCTTTCCAATGCCTCAAGTTTACTGAAGACTTATTTGAGGGAAAAGTTGGTTAGGACTTTTATTGGATGTGCTTGGAAGTAGGCCCTTATCTTTAAGTGGTGAGCACCAAATAACATGCCAGTTTTTCTGTGACCGGATATCTAATTTCCGCATCCTTAAGCCTTTTGCTTATATAGTATACTAGAAGTTGGGTTCCATTCTCTTTCCTTATTAAAATGGAGATTACTACATGTTTGGAAACTGCCATGTAGAGATAAAGATTCTCTCCTTCTACTGAGCTATATAGGATTTGAGGCTTTTCAAGATGATCTTTGAGCTCTTTAAGGGCTTTCTGGTAATCCTTCCTCTATTCAAAGTTTTTCTTCTTCTTGATTACATCAAAGAACGGTATGCACTTATAAGTGGATTTAGAGATGAATCTGTTTAGAGCTGCCACTCTTCCATTTAAGCTCATCACATCTTTGTTTGTCTCTCGTTCTACCATATCCCCAATTGCTTTAATTTGGTTAGGATTGGCCTTTATTCCTCTAGCACTAACAATATATCCTAAGAACATTCCAGATTGTATTTCGAAGGAGCACTTTTGTGGATTGAATTTCATTCTGTATTTCTTAACACTTTAACATCTCTTCAAGTTCCTTTAGGTGATTACTTTCTTCTTGCTTAAATTTTTTGTTGATTGTGAAATTCTTGCTTAAATTTTTTGTTGTAAACGTAGTGGAAATGATCTCTCCACTTTTGAAATTAATTATGGTAATAAATAAGTTACACACTATTTATTTTTTAATGATGAAGACTATGGTTTTAAAGGCAAAAATCTTAGGTCTAAAGCAAGATTAATGGGTCTTATTTCATAAGAGTATTACACCGAGGACGGGAAATTAAAATAACTCGATTCAAATGTTTTCAAAGATCCTTTTAGAAAATATGATATACCTTGGGCTCAAGTGATTTTGGATGACTTTGTTCAAAAGAAAATCTCTAGGCATGAGAATACACTTTACCATGGTGTGTATCTTACTATAATTTTCAACTATTTTGGTATCGATCTTAGAAGTGAAAATATTTTGCCTCACAAAGTTTTTGACAAAACCAACCTATCTCTTATGCACGTTCCTCTTGAATTCGAACCCTATTAATCTCTTCCCGAAAAGGAAGAAAGATGGCAAGGAAAGAAGAGTATGAGATTCTAGAAGAAGAAGAAGAAAGTGATGGAATGTAAATTGAAGAGGAGGAAGAGTAAAAAGTAGAAGAGAAGGAGATGGAACTTCCCTAGAAAGCTTTGACAAACCTTCTCATTACTCCAACAAAGAGATTCTCAAAAATCAAGAAAAGTTTCTTAACAACCAAAAGAAGTTTAAACATTCATTTAGTAAAAAAATTTACTTCTCTCTCGAATAAAGTGGACAAATACTTTGGGAAGATCATTAGGAAACTTGGTGGAAACTCTTCTTCATCTTCGACATCGTTTTGGATCTTTTATCTACCTTTGTATCTCCTAGCTGTATTTTTTTCTAGTTTTATTTCATGTTTCTTTCATGTATTTTTCTATTATGTCTATGTACTTCTCTTTTATATTAATGAAATTTATTTCTTGCTGTTCAATAATGTTATCTTAGTCTCTGTACGTCATAAAAATAGAATAGTATTAACTATAAACAAAAATTAGAACAGAAACATAAATTGTACAATTAAGGCACGTTGTTGACATACCCCACATACATATGTCAACATATACTAGCTATTTTTTGAAAAATTTTAAATTCCAAAAATCAGTAACTACTTTTAAATCAGTTATTTAATCTGTCTTTTCATTTATATGTAGCCATTTTTCTTCCAGAAAAACTCATACATTGATTCATCTTTTCATCTCTTTTCATTCTAAACATTTCCTTCATTAAAAATGAGTTCCCCATGTTCTAGTGTTAAACTTTATGAAAACTTAGAAAAAAACACTTCAATCTTTCAAAGATGCTCTTTGTTTCATTCTACGAAATATAAGGCATTTAGGATTAAGTCAAATGAAAATGATAAAGGAACAAAAGAGACATTTTAGAGCTCTTTGTTGGTTAATTTCATCTTTATCAAAGATGATCAAAACAGCAACCCAGAATGCTCAAACTTCAAAGAAAACATGGAACACGAAGATTAGGATGTCCTCAAAACAAATCTAATCTTTGGATATGAAGGATGGATTGAAGTTTTAAGTAAAATATAGTATTCCAATTTGTTTAGAATTTGTAAGTGTGTATATTAAAGCTTTTATATTTGAATTTGATTGGTTTGGCTTGGCTTGTTATAGGTTTATATATATGGTTTGACTTGGTTTGTTTAGGATTGTTTGCTTGTATGTTTGGATTATATAGTAGTTTGATTTGTATTTTGGAATGATTAATAAAGTTTGTCTTCTCTTATTTATTTAACGTCTTCAATATTTAGTACATAACTTAAATTTAATCATTGTTCATTGTGTGTCATGGATATATGTTTTGAATATACCACTTGACTAGTATTTCCAAAAATATGTCTCATATGTAATCTAATCACAATTGTGTATATAGTTTAAACCTTTAAAAATTGCTTAGAATTTAAATATTTATTTTGACTCCATAATTCATAAGTATATCACATTTAGGAGAGTTTGTTTTCACCTATTTTTGTTGATGAAAAAGGTGGAGGAAAATATAAAATATAACACATGCATATATCAGTGTGGTATTTAGTTCGGGGGAATCATATTATATTTTATTTATGGAAATATTTACATGGTTATAATCATCAAAAAGAAGGAGTTTGTCAATACCACAGATAATGATTTTGATGACAACAACCATATAAATATAGGTACTAATGTTTTACCAACTTGTATAGTGTATGTTGCACAATATTACACGGGTACAAGATGATCAAGCTTGAAGACTGATCAGTATAAAGACTAAAGTTCAAGATTCAAAGATAATTAAGACTCATGAGTTTAAAGACAAAGATTTTTAAGAGCTTAAGACTTTAGTGTATAGTTTCAAGTCATTAGAATAAACCATTAAAGTCTTTGATAGTAGATTCTGATCTTTATCATAAATTTCTAACCTTTGATATAAAATATATTTTTATTAATATTTTATAAAAGTTTCTACATGTTCAAAATATTTAAAACTATGTTTAAATTATTATATAAAAGTATAGAAGTTTGAAAACATTTTAAGAGAAAATCATTTTCAAATTTTACAAGTGTATGTCGACATACTTCCCCTAGATATGCGACATAATGATCATTAGTTTTTTTTTAAATTTGAAAAGAGGTGTCTTTTGGACACACCACTTCATGAATGTATACATCTGTTCATTCACTATATAAATGGGAGTGTAAATGAATTTTCTAACTAATTTTTTTAACATTCTTCTTACTAAACTACTTACTACGTTCTTCAAAACTATATAGAATCAACCCATATACTACTAGATTGATTCACTACAAATTATTTACTGTTTTGGAAGTATTCTCCCTACAAACTCAAAGATCAAACCACTATCGGAAGGGTAATAGGATATTTTGTATCTCAAGTACAATTGTTTGTATTTGAAAATCAATAACTCTGCTCTTATATGTTTGGGTGTGCTTGTTGCTTGTTCAAATCAAGTGGGTGTGCTTAGTAGCCTGTTCAAATCTAGTGGATGATCTTGTTGCTCAGAAAATCAAGAGGTTTACCCTGGACTCGTGAGACGGGAGGGTGTAACTCATAGCCTTGAAATCGAGACTGTATTCTGGTTTGCTAGCTACCTGGTTAAGTAGCCGATTGAAAAAAATATGTACAGTATTGTATGAGACTGGATGTAGGATTAGTTAATCCGAATCAGTATAAAATTCCTAGCGTCATCTCTCTTACTTTACCTTTTGTTATTGTTTTTTATATTTATCTGTTATTGCATCTGTGACCGCTTGATTAGTATAAATCTATGTTGATAATCTGCGATTTGATTTAAATCTTGAAACAAAGTTAAAAAGATTCACAAAAGTTATAAAACACTATTCACCACCCTCTAGTATTAAAGCAGTTTTAATATCCATTACACTATAACCCTCGATTTTAATTTTCTTTACATTCATACATTCTTTTCGAAGATCCACTACGAAAAATATGTTAAGGTAGCGACCACTTTTTTTTACCACTCTTACAATTCACCAAGTGAACATCAAAAGTGGAAATCTTCACCTAGAAAGATCATACAAGGAGTACCAAACAACAAACATGAAAACATAACATAAAAAAACTGGATCCACTTCGAGTTCAGTTGAACCTCAAATAAGTTTGATATGTTCATTGACGAATCTGTTCCTTAAAGCGATGATGTCGTTGGACCTTCAAGGTTTAAAGATGGTAAGGAAAAGGAAGACAACGTTTGGTTAAAAAAGGATTTTGCATTTTGCGATTTCAACACGTTGCTTAAAATGCACGTGAGAGAGGAGAAGGGATGGAAAATGGTTGATTTGAAAAATGGTTTTGACATATAAGATTGAGCATGGTTTTTCTGTTTTTCGTCCTTTGGAAAATCTAAAAAACTATCTTCTCCCATTCGCTTCTCCCTTTCTTATGAATAGAATTTTCCAACCACTTGTACTCCCTCACACCATTAGATATTAAAAACACAAATACCTAAACTTCTCAATCTAGAGCGGACAAGTCGATTAACGAGGCTAGAGTAAAATATGCTTGAAAAATGAGGTTTAACCTTAGGTTTAAAGAATAGGAGTATGCATATGTAGAGTAATTTTCCTAGGGTGCTATTATTTGCATCTATCAAAATACTTTCTCTCACTCATTTATACTCTTGTCCAATGAAAATACTTTACTCCTCCATTCATACCCTCCTTTCTGTAATTCTTTTAGTTTTATCCAAATCATAACTTGCTTTCTCCTTCCTCCGTCCATATAATGGAATCAAAATTTCTTCTTTCAGTTTTTTCACATTCAATTTTATTTTCATCCAGTGCCCAATCAATACATTTGAATCCAATATTGATGCGACTAAACTGTTATCATCTTTAACTATAAATATATTTTCCATTTTTTTTGTGAACTGTGTAACCCCGACCGAGATTAACATGTTAAAGAATACTTTGCAGCTAAAATTTGATGCTACAGCAGAACATATTAAAGATCCTTTATTACTACTTCGACTAAAGATATCAAATTACTATTATTTTGTTATTATTTCAACAAGAAAAAAAACGACGAAATCAATTATAATAGAAAACAATATGATATAGTCAAATATAATTAGTTATCATTATCCTTTCTCTATAATTAACGTGATCACAAAAATATTGATTTACATATATAATTAAAATATAAATAAATATCTCAATCCACCAACTCCTAATCTAAAATTAATAAAATAAATTTAGTTACGCTGTTCATGTCATTTTCTTCTGTCAACAGTTGATGAGACTGAAAATAATTATATTCGAGGACTAATTTACATTCCATTTCTATTGTTCGATTACATATAGCTGATACTACAATTGCTTCTCGATCATATTTTAAGCTAAGATGAGTTTTTGAAGTATTTTCATAATTTAATTTTAATTAGTTTCTATTTTGTATGTTAATTTTATTTTTCAAATTGGTCGTTTTCGACAATATACGTGGTTCATGTGAATTTTTGTAAGGATTAGAATTCAAAACTAATAAAAAGACCCAAACATTATTTAGTTTGAAGCAAACGTTACCACCTTGAATGTACCTTGTTTATTTAGTTGTCGTTATGCACGAATAAACTTATGTAAAAGCGGATATTTCAAAGCACCGCTCGCTCTTCCGCTATTATTATTTAAAACATTATTCCCAAATCGTTCATCCTTCTTCCATATTTCTCGAATCAGCAACTAGATCCAAGCTCGCCTTGCCATGGAATCTTCCCTTGCTCTAACATCTCTTAAAGGTAATATTTCCGAGTTTTAACCATTGATTATTCACAGTATTTGTTTGATCGGCTATTTCTTTGATATGTTTGAATTTCAGCTTGATTAAATTCATTAGTTAGAACTCATTCCCCCTTTGGATCTACCTAGTGATTTCAGTTTTTAGCATTGTTTCGGGAAAGCATTGGAGTTCGAGCACTTGACTGAATTATAATAAGTATTAGAAGAGAGCTCGAATGTTGTGATTGTAGATCCATAAGTTTGGAGTTTAATATCCTCAGATTTTATTTTATACTTCTTTTTTAAAGTAGTTGATTTTATTATAATATGAATTCTGGCATCAACAGTTCGACCATTTTGTATGTCCTGGCAATGTTGCACGGTGCACACATGTGCATACACATTATGTAAGCAAATAAGAAAGAGTAATCAATTTGACTTAACTTTTTCCTAACTTGACTTTGATTTGAATGGGATGTACAAACAGTCACTAACTTTTGTTGAAGGCTTGTTCTTCTTTGATATTTGGTCATGTTATCATAAATGCTCTCATGTCATAAGAGAAATGCATTCATCTCTACTTTATAATGTGCTTCTATCGATTTCCGATTAGAATTCACATTTCTTACTTAGAAACACTGACCTTCTAAAAGGTTTTGACTCTTGGAGCTTTTTAGCAAAATGAATAAATAGTAAAATAGAACTTAATACAATCTTAATACAAGTCCAATGGTGAATGTCTCTCTTTATAAAAATGCATTTGGTAAAATATACATCAATAAAAATATATCTGTCATATAGAGTGCAAGCCAATATTAGAGAAAACACTTATTTTTGACAAAGGCTTTATATAACTATCATCTGTATTTTTTAGGACCAATTCCCTAGTGTGGATCTTGTGGGTTTGGGTTTTGTCTATCAATTATCAGTTTTCAAAAGAAAAGGAACTTTAGCTTGTACTGCACTCATATGTCATGAAATCAGTCATATTTTGTTCTTATACAAAATTGCTACATTTCTAATTTATAAGCATTTGCAAGTGATAACACTTAATCTTTTTAAGCACCACTTTAGATGGGAATTTAAAAGATTCTTTACAATACGTATTGTTGTTTTATGTTTGGTTTTGTGTTATTTTTTCCGAACAGTTGCTACCATTTTCTTGATAAACAGAGAAATGAAAAAACCCATGATAAAAATACCCATGTATATATGGATATCACTTTCTGAAAAAGATAAAGTGGGAAATATGAATGAAATGGGTCGGAAATGTAAAATATGAGGTGAACCGATAACTTTATCGTATATGTGTGTACACTAGGTTTGTCTAGATAGTTGGTGTGAACATGCTTAATTTACATACACTGTGTGTGAGTGTCACACACGCACACACATATTGTGTGCCTGCGTATGTGCACTCACACTTTTATTTTGGTGAGATCATTAGCCTTGGTAACTCTGAACAGCATAAAATATGGCAAACTTCATGACATAAGGCTTTAGATATTTCATACACATAGTTCAGCTAGGTCAGCTGTTTTCCACTCCAGCTGGTGTTTTCTATATGATACATCTGCTAGATATTCCGTTGCTAAATACTGCACGTTTTTGACCAGACGACTGAAATTAATACATAATTTGATGTTTTTTTCCTGGAGTTACATTGATGATGGACTAATGTTTATGCCCACTCTTTCCTTTTTCACCCTAATATTTTGCTAATCATGCTATTAGATGTTACACCGTTTACTGTACGTGTGCAAACTCCATCAATTCCTTTTTTAACGGATGCTACTCGGAGGAGTTCATTCCTGAAAAGAACATTGTTTTCTTTGAAGGCTGCAGAGACTACGTCAATCTTGACATCTGATGGTGAGTGAGTATCATGCACTTTTTTTTCCCATGATATGCGTTTACCTAACAAGGATAGCAAATCATTTGAAAATAACTTAAAGGTTGAAGACTCTTAGAACGAAGGCTTTACAACATACATTTACTTTCCTAATAAATGTACTTATTGCAGCTCACTTTTACCTTCTTGTATCACCGTAATAGATGCGTAGTTTTGTTTAATAGTAGTCATATAAGATGAAGCCATGCTCCCTCATAATTTGTAATTTTTTCTTGGAGAGAAGTGAAATTAAAAAAGAGTAACGAATTAAGAGTTGAAAAGTTTGGAAATTCTAGAGAAGAGAACTAAATAATTAAATAATTTGTCAAAAAACGAAAAAAAAAAGGATTAGAAGGACGATGAGATGTAGTAAGATGACAATGCATCAGTATTGAGCAAAGTATTCCTGACTTTGACTTTTAACTATCAATTTGTGATGAGAGTATTCTTTTTTATAGTTTAGTTAAGGTTACATTGTTGGGACGGCAGTCCAAACTGCCCTAAAGACTATTTTTTATCATTTCTGTTGATAACATAAACCAGGATATGACATACATGATATAAATACATATGATCCTTATTGTAGGCGAAAGTCGTTGAGAAAATTGCGATCATTTGATAGTAAATCAAGCATGCATAAAAATGCATTTTTGGTACTAATAGCACGTGTGAAAATCACTTAATATATAATATAAGAGCACGTTCTCACTAACCTCTAAATGAAGCAAATTGTATTTCTGAGGATGCAAAACAAAGCAAATGCAAGGGAAAATAAGGAATTTCGACTAAGTTACAAATGGTTGAAATGAGGTAGTTTTATATACTGGTAGAGATATTTGGTAATGCTTCTTCATGTAAATTGGAGTATGGTAGTATGATGAACTTCATATGGCAATATTTTTTGAACTTGGGAATTGAACTTGGCAATTTTTTTTTTGAACTGGTACTTTATATACAACAAATCAATGGGACAACATATCCCATGTCAAATAAACGTTCGAAAGCAAGTTTCAAACTTGTGACATCCTGCACCAAGCCGAATCAATTAACCACTTGGACAATGGTGCTTGTCAAAAAAAAAAAAAAAAACTAGACTTATAAACTTACGTTCATAAGAGATGAAAGAGATGACGTGAAAACAAACTTAATCAAATCCTTTTTGCTATGTAAAGAAATTCGTGAATAAAGACGATGGTTAATTTTTATCATATAAAATTAAAACTCCAAAATAATTACCACATGGTCTAATCGGTATCATATTTATTACCGTCATTCAGTTATGATTGGAATCGTGGTTTTATGCGAGTTATGATTGTGATGCAGCTTCCAAAGGAGTCACTCAGGAGAAGAAAGATAAGAAGTCAACATTTCCAAATGGTTTTGAGGTCAGTTTCGTTCTCTTTGTAAGGAATAAGAATTATTTAAATTACATTGCAGGTCTAAAATCATTCTGTGGAATTATTGTTCCTGTTTGCTAAATAGGTAATATCAGTATTGAAATATCAGCCAAGGGCCGGTATGTGATGTTTGCAAAATAGTGCAATAATATCGAATAACATAAGATAATATTGATATGTAAATACTTGTGAGCAAGTTAAAAAATATATGATAAAAACAAAAGATGCTGAAATAATTGTTTGATAATATTATATCGGTAAAGTTTGCTTATATACTCTAGAGCACCATTGAAATACGATGTATTTATGTACTTTTTTTTAATATAGAAATAATTATATTTGACTTGTTTCATCGATATTTGAATCAAGTTTAATATCACCCTAAGTTTAATATCGCCAACATATCAACCACTATCACCAATATATAAAAAACGTATCAAATATATCACAAATATGTTATTGTTTGATATTTTTATCAAATATTTTAGTTATCGCTTAAAATTTGATATGTGTGTCAATGACGTGCTTCCAATATTATCTGATATTAGTTACTTAACCCGTTGAGTAAATTCCACTATTGATCGGTTAGTTGATAAAAATAATTTTGTAATCTAAGTTACATTTGTTTACGACTTTATATTAGATAAATTCAGTTTAATAATGATAAGAGATTCATTATATGTTAAGAAATAAATCAGAGATATTTCAATATCCAGACTTTCCCTTACCACAATAGTTTTACTACCGTACAATTATGTAGACTTTAAGCAATGTGGATATAAATAGTTGACAATGAATTATATATCATTATCAAGTCGTTAATAAAGATTATTTCTTTTTATCTCTCATCTTCTTCTTTTTTGCTTTATTTTTCTTTCTTCAATAATTTCAACATGATATCAGAGCGGCGTTCTAATTTTAGGTGTTATTCTCATCCTTTCTGTTAACATTTTTATTTTTTCTTTTCTTTCTCTCTTCTCTTTGTTTACTTTCACCATCCCCAAACTTCACAAACATCACAGCCCAGACATCATCTTACATAATTCAAAAACATCACAACTCCATTCTAGTCAAATTCGATCGCTCTCAAATTACATTATCAAACCACACCACTTTGGTTCTACCTTCAATTAGATCCGCTACCAACAGTACGCTGTCATCAAATCTGCCATCTACACTAAAGAATTTCGACCAAATACACGATCTAGAACCTACAACCTGACCTAGATACCAGATCCAAAATTCATCTCAGGCGACTCATCAAAACGGATGTTCGCAAACTGCCTCCGCATCTACTGCTCGATGCCTGTCTCCATGATTTTCAAAGTCCATCTTTGTTTTAAGGTTGTGCTTGCTAATCTAAGTTACTTTGGTTTGCGGTGAAAATAAAAAGGAAGAGAATAATCTCTATATTGCTTGGGTATTATTATTGTATTTTGTTTTATTTTTTGAAAAAAAGGAAGAAAAAGAAAAAAAGAAAAAAGAAAGAAAAGAAAAAAAGAAAAAAGAAAAGAAAAAAATAATGGAATTTTAGGGTGCCGATGAAACCCAAACAAACTCTTAAATGTGAATTAGGTTTTGGTAAATATTTACATCTTTCACTGAGTACGCTCGTAGAATCAAAGAAAATAGCCAAGAATGTTGTTATATCCGTAATGGTTGACAACCAGAAGTTTGTTATTGAAGCTCTTTCTGCAGAAAAGTGTATTCAGATATGTTATAATTTAATATTTGAAAAGAAATTTCAATTTTCTTACAGTTTCTCGAGTGTTGTTCATTTCACCGGCTATAAATCTCTTCAGAATTTTTATTTTTTAGAGCCACATGTTATGTATGCCTCTTTATATTTAGGTCAAAAACATAATAACTCCTCAGGTAAGTCATCTTTATGGGTCTTGGATTCTGATGCTTCCCACTATATGTCTCAAGATTTTTCATCATTTTCTACTTTGTCTTCATCATCCTGTTATGACTGCTGATGACACTACTATGTCTTTGGTGGGAGTTGGTTCAGTTGTTACTCCCACTTATCTTTTTCCGATGTCTATCATATTCCCAATCTTAAATTAAACCTTGATCTGTTAGTTCGTTATGCGTCTTTGGTAATCCAATAACATTTACTTCTAATTCTTGTTTTGTGTAGGATCTACAATCTAAAAAACCGATTGGGACATGCCATAGGGAAGGGCTATATATTTTGAATGAATTAAAAGTTCTAGTTAGTGCTGCTACTAGATTTGATTTACCTTCTTTTCGTTTGTGTCTTTCTTCCTCTAGTTTTTTATTTATAACATTCTCGTGTGGGTCATGTTTCTTCTTCTCGTTTGATATTTTAAGCATTCACGTGCGCATTAGGAATTTGCAAACACATGATATTTCTGATTGTAGTGGAGGTAAACTAGCAAAGTTTTTCAATTTACCATTTAACAGTAGCATCTTTGATTCTTTTGCTCTATTAGATTTGATTCATTCAGATGTGTGCGGACCATCTTCAATTCCCACTAAATGAGGGTCTCGATATTCTGTATCATTTATTGATGGCTATACACGCTACTGTTGAGTCTATTTAATAAAACATCGTTCTAACTTTAAAAAATAGATGGAGAGATTACTTAGACAAGCCATTTAATGAAGAAGGTGATGAAAATCTATGTGAATCATGTGTGTGTGTGTGTATATATAGTATATGACAAGTACGTGTATGATAGTATGAATCACACAATAATAACGTAGGTAAAATTAAAAGTAATCACACCAGAATTTTTATACTGGTTCGGATCTTCCGTCCTACGTCCAGTCCCGAAGCTCTCATTCGAAAATACACTAACCAATTGCCTTCGCTTCTCTCGGAGGAATAGGCTTTTATACCAGAGTGTTTCTTTGACAAGTGCTTGTTCTAGGTAACACTGATTTCGACTACAAGTATAGCTTCTTCCTATAATCTCCTTTGAGTAGTATGTAATTTTAAGCTTTGATACAAGGAAAAGATAAAAGTATGCTTTTGAATACTTTTAGATATCACATGAATATTAGAAAATAAAGCGAGAAGAGTTCGGAATATCAAGTGAGTTTTACTTTTCAAATTCATGCTTATTTATAGATGTTGAAGAGTTTGTTTGAGAAGCAACGACCTTTGGTTCATTCTATTTCAGTTCAAGAGTTCCAATGTTTGAGGAGGAAGAGTTATGACCAGAGATAGATGATGCAACTCTTCGATTGAAGAATATGTATGTTGAGAAGTGCCGACCGTTACCAGGTCAGACGTCTTGCCATTTATGTCAGACGTCTGGTCTGTTTAAAATTTTTTAAATAGGAAATATTGCCAGACGTCTGAGTACATATATCAGACGTCTGACATATGTATAGCCTATTAATTTCTCTTCTTGAGTATGTAAAAGCCTTTTTAATAATTTGTATGTGCATATGCTTTTAAAGATTATTAAGGAGATTGTACATATCATCTATTTAAGATATTGACAGAATATACTAATATTTCTTAATATAATGATCCTTGTGTCTGTCTTCAAGTCTTGGTCGTGAAACTCTATCTGCATATGGATGATATATATACCTATATATATTGCATGCTAGTGATTGTATAATTGTTGTCATCGAAATCATAGAGTAGAGGTTCTAATATTCTCCCCCTTTTTGATGATGACAATTATACAATTCATTTTATAAGAAGCCCCTCACCTTTTGTAATTTCTCCCCCTATTCGTAGGTAGTATAAACTCTCACCTCCTTTGTCATTATCAAAAAAAGCATATGAAACAATATGAGGAAACATCACAACAGCATAATGTTACTAATCACAATGTCAAAGTACTAAATCAAAATATCATAGTCAAACAAGTAGGAAGTTGGAATGATATTGGTAAATAATTTATTGGTAGAAAAAAATAACCCCATAGATTAGAAGCATTGTCATCATGGTCGCTATGTTGTCGTTGCGATGATTATGATACTCTTCATCTTCCTGAATAGAAAGTCCCTGAAAAGATTGATAGTGGTCGTAATGTTGGGCTTCCTACGTAGGTCATGAAATGTCTTCACTTTCCTCGGTGTCCACATTGATTGGATCTTTTCCAGGAGCATGGGTCTGTAAAGGTTCTTCGACTGTACGATGTCTTGACGAATGTGCATGATGTGCTGGAGGTGGTGTAGGAGACGAAGATGATGAAGATCGTATAGAAGATCGTCCGCGAATCTTTCTCATGACATTTCCCAGGGTAGAGGCTACCTTTTCTAAAGTCTTTTCTACCTTAGTCATTCGTGTAGAAAAAGATCGTTCGAGGCGGAAAACTTTCTTATCCAAGACCTTTTGATTCAGAGATAGGATACACTGGTTGTGAAGTGTTACATCTCTAAACTTTCTGCTTGTCATGCTGCAATTCGAGCCTCTTGAATTTCGGAATCAGAGTGATAACCTGTTGATTCAGAAGGCCTTGATGTAGAGGTAGGTCGTATAGGAGTAGACTGTTGATGTTGTAGTTGTTGGTGTTGGTACTCGGAAAAGGGTGTAATACTTGGTGGATTTTCGGGAAGGTGCATCAAAGATAGGAAACAAATTCCACTTTCCATAACAGGAAGTTCATCATATTATGATAAGAATGAAGGCACGTTATGCTCTCGAAGAATTCGCATAATATATGGTGCATAGATGATTGTTTGATGAACTGAGGTTCAAAAGCTTTTAATTTGGTCAAAAATATATCGAGCCCAATTTACTTTTGTATGACCGAAAATAGCATGTAAAGCTTTATGATCATGGTCATACACTTTCTCATGACTATCTAATCTGGGAAGTATGGTATTGACAAGCATTCGGTTAAGTAGTCTAGCTTTTAGGCGAAAATTGAATGGTGATAATTTACTCATGTCATCTTTTCAAATGAGATGTGTAATTGCATCTCTTGGCATGTGTCTCATATCAAAAATATCTTGCAATCTAATTCCTGTATATAGGCACTGTAATATTTGCCCAAGCATTTCAACATTGAATTTGATAACTTTCCCATAAACACTTGTCCAAATCCAATATTGCGGATTAGATGGATTCCAAATATGAATTGAACATAAATTTATGAAGAATAAAAATATCGCTAGTTGATCAATTTGGCTGGAATTAGAATCAGAATTTATGAGATGGTAAATGTCAACATCACTCCCCAAATCATCGATTCCGTAATTGAAGACTCTTTGAAGTGGATAAAATGGACCACAATGTATCCTTGCATTTTCCAATTCCTGAAGTCTTCGTCTTCCATCTTGTTCTACCATCCAATCATTAATGATTTTGTCTGTGACAAATTGCTAAGAAGGTGGTTGAAAGCTGGAGCCTTGGCCTGTCTTCTTGCGCTTGGGAAATGGTTTTTTGGATTTGAGTGCCACTGATTTGAAGTTTTGAAAGAAAGAAAACAAATTGATTTGGGGGTTTAGGGTTTTGTTGTAGGGTTAGGAGAAAACTGTAAAAATAATATAAAGGATGATTTATAGGGGAGGCTGAAATGGTAACTACGGAGCACGGTCAGACATTGTAGTTTTAATCAGACGTATGATCGTATATGTAATTTTAAGACAGAGATTTGATGCGACGTCTGAGAATAAAATCAGACGTCCGTGCTGAGTTAGTTAATTTTCCAAAAACTTGATTCAGACGTCTAGACGAACTGGCGGACGTCTGAGCTGAAACGTAAAAGTTTTTTAGGATTATAGGCAGACGTTTGTTCGAAATACCAGATGTCTGTTAGGTCTATAAAAAAATGTTATTACTATTAATATTTTATATAAAAAATATACACAAAACATAAGCATGAATGAACGTGTGACAAATATTATTGCTCTATATTGTAGACGCCTGTTGTGACAATTTTGAGTTTATTTAGAGATTTTAGATTGTTATTATCGATATAATTTTTTTAGTAAGAACAAAATATAAATTATAATTTTGAATGGTTTAAACCTTATTATAATAGAACACACACACACACACATATATACACATACACGAAATATAGTTTCTAGAAAACTAGAGTAACTTTTTCTCCTACGAATTTGGTTTCTCCTTTATCTCTTTTTAATGGTCGTAGTGGAGACCAAGAAGGAGGTACTGGACTGAATTGGACTTCAGCTGTTCCTTCTCCCCATAGTTTACGTGGAGTTATTTGATGAGCACGTGGAGGAGTTTCGATCACACGAGGAGATCGTACATGAACACTATCCTTTGTAGGAGAGTGTCCACATATGTATAATATTTCTTTTTGACTGTTCATCATTTCTTTTTGATAATGATGAACTTCGTCAATTTTCTAAGAAGTTTAGATGAACTCCTTGGTTTCGTTATGTATAGTACATTTCGTTTTGAACATTCATCATTTCTTTTTGATAATGATGAACTTCGTCAATTTTGTCGTGAAGAGAAGCATTTTCAAGATTAATAACATATTTGGCCTTTTTTTCTTTCGGAGAATAACCGGTATGGTACACAGGAGTAGTAGTAGGAACAATATGTGTGGAAGGAGAGTATTTTGGTGTCGTTTCGGTAGGAGATGTATACAAACTGCCGGAAAAAGGGAAAGAGAAATCAATGGCTGAGTAAGTCGAATCGTGATTAGATGACATTATATATAAAAGTTTAAATGTTTTTTATGAGAGTGAAAGATTATATGGTTAAAAATTTTATCTTTGATATATATATATATATATATATAAGTTTTTCAATTTCTAATTAAGGAAAAAAGTTGTTTGTTAGTTAACGAAATTCATGGTTAAAAATTATTTGTATTCAAAACAATTTGTGGTGTTGAGAAGGTTTCAAAACGAAAGGTGAAGAAGGTTTTTTGTTCGTTTGCTTTTCTGAGTAAACATTTAGGATAGTTTATTAATTCATTATATGAACAAATTCCTAAATTTCGTCTAAGTTTTACAAACGATTGTTCATTTAATGGTTTGGTGAATATATCAGCAATTTGATTGTCGGTGTTAACAAATTCAAGAGAGACAATTTCTTTTTTGACATTATCTCTAAGAAAATGGTGCCGTACGTCTATATGTTTAGTTCGAGAATGGTTAACTGAATTTTTAGATAAATTGATAGCACTAGTATTGTCGCAGTATATCGGAGATTTTTCAATTGTTTTACCAAAATCTCTAAGTGTTTGTTGCAAATAGATTACTTGAGCACAAGCTAAGGCGGCAGAGATATATTCTGCTTCACATGTCGAGAGTGAAACACAATTTTGCTTTTTATTAAACCACAAAACTAAAAATTGACCAATAAAATGGCAGGTATCACTTGTGCTTTTTCTGTCTGTTTTACATACTCCGTAGTCTACATCGCTATATGATAGAGTTGGAAAGTCGTACCTTTATGATAAAATAAGCCGTAGTATGTGGTGTTAGTTAAGTAACGTAAAATTCGTTTGACTGCTCGATTATGTGATTTCTTAGGTTAAGCTTGAAAGCGAGCGCACATACAGACACTCATCATTATATCGGGTCTACTAGCTGTTAAGTATAATAAAGAGCCGATCATACTACGATAAGATTTTTGATCATAGTCTTTTCCCTTTTCATCTTTGTCTAAATATAAAGTTGTGCTCATAGGAGTTGGTTTACTAGTGGTGTTCTCCATTCTGAAACGTTTAAGTAAACCTTTACAATACTTTTCTTGATTTATAAAAATACCATTTCCAATTGTTTTATTTGTAATTCAAGGAAAAAATTTAATTCGTCCATGTGTGACATTTCAAACTCATTTTTCATTATTTCAGAAAATTCATTACATAAAATTTCATTAGTTGATCCAAATATGATATCGTCAACATATATTTATACAACTAATATATCATTATTTTTGTGTTTTATAAATGGTGTAGTGTCTATTTTGCCTATTTGAAATTCAGAATTTTATAGATGAGTTTTTAGTCGATCATACTAAGCACGTGGTGCTTGTTTTAAGCCGTATAAAACCTTTTTGAGTTTAAAAACGTGATATGGATATTTTTCATGGATAAATAATGGCAGTTGTTCTATAAACACTTTTTCTTTGATAAAACCGTTTAAGAAGGCGCTCTTAACGTCTATTTAAAATAATTTAAAGTTGTGATGACACGCAAAAGCAAGTAGATGCTTCGAGGCGAGCTACGGGAGCAAATGTCTCTTGGTAATCAATTCCCTCGTCTTGGTTGTAATCTTAAGCCACTAATCTTGCTTTGTTACGAATAACATTTCCATTTTCATCTGCTGTGTTTTTGAAAACTCATTTTGTTCCTGTTATTGATTGATCTGATGGTCTAGGAACTAGTTCCCATACACCATCACATTCAAATTTATTTAATTCGTCTTGCATTGCTAAGATCTAAGAATCATCTTTAGATGCTTCTTTATAATTTTTGGGTTCTGTATTTGAGATAAAAACAACGTGACTCGTTTGATTTAATATATTTCTAGTGACTCGAGAATTTAAATCTCCAATTATATTATCCAAATGATGATTTTTTAATATTCATGTGGATGATCTTAAAACACTTTCATTATTATCAGAGGATGAATTATTCATATTATCTGCATTTTCAATTTGATTTTGAGATAAAATTTCACATCTTCTTCTCTAATAATTTATTGGAAATTTTCATCAAAAGACACATGTAAGCTTTCTTCTATAATATTTGTTCGTTTATTATAAATTCTATAAGCTTTACTATATTCTGAATAACCAATAAGTTTCTTCATCGGCTTTAGGGTCAAATTTTTCAAGATTATCTTTAGTATTTAAAATAAAACATTTTGACCCAAAAGTTTTGAAATGCGAAACTTTTGGTTTCTTTCCATATAATATTTCATAACATGTATTTTTAGTCATAGGTCGAAGTGTGACACGATTTAATACATAATAGACAGTGACAATAGCTTCAGTCCAAAAATGTTTGGGTATGTTACTACTATTTAGTAGTGTTCGTGTACATTCTTGTAAAGTTCTGTTTTTTTCTTCAACCATACCATTTTGTTGTGGTGTTCTTGAAACCGAAAAATTATGACTAATTCTTTTTCTATTACAAAAATTGGTGAAAATTTCATTGTCGAATTCTCCTCCATGATCACTGCGTATATTTTTAATTTTTAAATTCATTAAGTTAGTAATCCGTTTTGCAAAGATTTTAAACATTCCAAAAGTGTCGCTTTTATGTTTTAAAAATAATGTCCAAGTATATCTTGAAAAATCATATACAATTACAAACACATATTTGTTATGATTTATTGATCATACCCGGGTTGGTCCAAATAAATCTAAATGAAGTAATTCCAATGGTTTTTTAGTAGATATGTTATTTTTAGATTTGAAAGAACTTTTCTTTAACTTGCCCATTTGACAAGCGTTACATAAATTTTTAATTTTATAGTTAATTTTGGGAAGACCTCTAACTAGATCATGTTTTGCTAGTTTGTTAATATATTTAAAATTTATATGACACAAATGTTTGTGCCAAATTCAAGGATCATCATGTTTTGCGGCTAGACATAAATCTGAATTATTTTTTAATGTTCATATTTAGAATATATATATATATATATTACGATTTTTAAATCCTTCAAAGAGTAAATTTTTGCTTTGATCGAGAATTTTACTTTTATCCTTTTCAAATTTTATTTCAAATCCTTTATCACACAACTGATTATACTAAGAAGAATATGTTTTAGGTTTTCTATTAATAAAACATTAGAAATAATAGGAGAGTTAGAGATACCGATATTAATGACTTCTCTAATGCCCATGACGAACCCTTTTGAATTATCGCCAAAGGTTACAGTACCACCATCAATGTACTTTATATTTGACAACATATGAGCATTTCCCGTCATATGCTTGGAGCATTCACTATCTGATATCTATTTTTCTTTATTTCTGTATTTAGATACCCGCGAAAAATAAAAAGGTTTAAATTGGTACCCTTTTTACCTTTTTGGGTCCAAAGTGTTAGTAGATGAGGGTAACCATACCCATGATGGTCCGGTTCCTTTTGAAATATAATTATTATTGTGAATCACTTCTTTCATATAACTACATATATATTTTTGTTTAATTAGGTTGTTATTTGTTTTAGAAACCCATATTTTAATCATTTTTGAACTTGTGATTAATTTTTTATTTCTAAAAGAAGTTTTTTTTATCTTAGTATAAATCTTATTATACTTTGTAATTTTTGTTTTATTCTCAAACCTTGTTCCATTTAGATTTTTGAATGGTTTGGAAATTTAATTAAATTATGTAAATCTTGTTTTCCTTTGTTAAATTTTGTAACATTATTTGTAATTTTATTCAATTTGTTTTTAAGATTAGTAATTTCGGATTTTGAAGTTTATAGATTATCTTTTAAGATAATGTGCTCATTACTAATTTCATTATTTTCTAGTTTAACTTTTCCTAATTCACAAGATAAAACATCATTTTTAATAGAAAGATATTTACACTTTTCTTGTGCATTTTCTAATTCTTCTTCTAAAATAGACTTTTCATCTTTTAGGTACCCTATTTCAAGTTCTAATCGATTTATCTTAGCAACATATTCCTTATTTAATTTCTTAATTTCTCTATATTTGTCATCAAGTTCCATAGTTCTAAAATTTCATCATAAGATCGGGACATACTTCATTAGTGTGTGCTATGAAACATACATTTGCTTGCTCCGTATCACTTTCACTGTCACCATCGGATGAAGAGGAAGAGTCAGAGTCATTTCATGTGACTTGGAATGCCTTTCTCTTTTTCTTAAATTTCTCAAACTTATTTTTCTTTTTCTCGTTGTTGAGTTTTGGGCAATCCTTCTTCATATGTCCAAACTGATCACATTCAAAGCACTTGATTGAAGTTTGATTTGATGAATTTGATTTTCCACTATTTTGGAATCTTGTCATTTTCTTGAATTTCTTAAATTTGTTGTAGTTCTTGGCAATAAATACAATTTCATCTTCATCCAATTCAAAATCTTCACTGCTTGCTTGAAATGCCATGTTCTTCTTTTCAAGGTTTTGTTCCTTTCTGGCCTGCAAATGAGCTTCATACGACATTAAATTTTCAATCAACTCTTCAACTTTGAGTACAGAAAGATCATTAGCTTTTTCGATAGGCAATACTTTTCATTCTCACTCAATTGTTAAAGAGTTGAGAATTCGAGATACTAAATCAAAATCAGTAAATTTAACTCCTAGTGCCATAAGATCGTTTTGTATAGTTTGAAATTTTGAGTACATGTCAACAATTGACTCATTTTGTTTCATTTTGAAAGATAATAATTTATTTTGAAAATAGATATTTTTGTTTGTTTGACCTTGGTTGTACCTTCGTGTGTAAATTGTAAAATACGCCATATATCATAAGCAGTGGTACATAACATAACATGTGAAAATTCATTTTTATCAAGAGAGCAAAACAGCACATTCATAGTTTTAGCATTATTAGAAGCAGCGGTTTTTTATGCATCTGTTCGTGTGTTAATATTTGTTTCAGGTGCTACATACTTAATTTGAGTTGCTGACCATATTTCTAAACCATTTGCTGCCATACTCATACGGGTTGACCATATGCATAATTAGATCCGATGAATAGAGGATGACGTGCAGTTGACTGGCCTTCTTGAACGATATTTGCCATATTAACAAGTTTCAAATACGTGTTACTTTTATATATAATGTTATCTAATCATGATTCGAGTTACTCAGCCATTGATTTCTCCTCCCCTTCTTTCGGCAATTCGTATACATCTCCTACCAAAACAACACCAAAATCCTCTTATTCCACACACATTGTTCCTATTACTACTTCTGTGTACCATACCGGCCATTTTTCGAAAGAAAAGGTCAAATATGGTATTAATCTTGAAAATACTTCTTTTCACAAAAAAATTGACGAAGTTCATCATTATCAAAAAGAAATGATGAACGTTCAAAAACAAATGTATTATACACAATGAAACCAAGAAGCTCATCTAACTTTTTAGAAAAGTGCATTTTTGCAATATGTGGGCACTCTCCTACAAATGATTGTGTTATGTATGATCTCATGTGATCAGAACTCCTCCACGTGCTGATCAAATAACTCCACGTAAACTATGGGGAGAAGGAACATCTGAAACCCAATTCAGTCCAGTATTTCCTTTTTGGTCTCCACTACGACCATTAAAAAAAGATACAAAGGAGAAACCAAATTCGTGGGAGAAAAAGTAACCCCGTTCTTTTAAAAACTGTATTTCGTATACACACACATACATGTATTCTAGTTATAATAAGGTTCAAACCATTCAAGATTATAATTTATATCTTGTTCTTACTAAAAAATTATATCGATAATAACAATCTAAAATCTCTAAATAAACTCAAAATTGTCACAATAGGCGTTTGCGATATAGTGCTATAATATTTTGTCACTCTAAGCAAGTTCATTCATGCTTATGTTTTGTGTATATTTTTTATATAAAATATTAATAACATTTTTTTATAGACCTAACAGACGTCTGCCTGTAATCCTAAAAAACTTTTACGTTTCAGCTCAGATGTCTGGATCAAGTCTTTGGAAATTTAAGTAACTTAGCACAGACGTCTGATTTTATTCTCAGACGTATGCATCAAGTCTCTGTCTTAAAATTATATATACGAGCAGACGTCTGATTAAAACTACAAACGTCTGACCGTGCTCCGTAGTCACCATTTCAGCCTTCCCTATAAATCATCTTTTACATTTTTTTACAGTTTTCTCCTAACCCTACAACAAAACCCTAAACTCCCAAATCAATTTGTTTTCTTTCTTTCAAAACTTCAAATCAATAGCACCCAAATCCAAGAAACTCTTTCCCAAGCGCAAGAAGACAGGCCAAGGCTCCAACCCTCAACCACATTCTCAGCAATTTGTCATAGAGGAAATCATTAATGATTGGATGGTAGAACAAGATGGAAGACAAAGACTTCAGGAAATGGAAAAGAAAAGGATATATTGTGGTCCATTTTATCCACTCCGAAGAGTCTTCAATTACGAAATCGATGATTTGGCGAGTGATGCTGAGATTCACCATCTTATAAATTATGATTCTAACTCTGACCAAATTTTCTAATATTCATGCGATCTCTCTGATTTCCAAAAGTACTCAAAAGCATACTTTTATCTCTTTTTTATATCAAAGCTTAAAATTACATACTACTCAAAGGAGATTATAAGAAGAAACTGTACTTGTAGTCAGAATTAGTGTTACCTAGAACACGCACTTGTCAAAGAAATACTCTTGTATAAAAGCCTATTCCTCTGGACGAATCGAGGGCAATTTGTTAGTGTATTTCCGAAGGGGAGCTTGAGGACTGGATGTAGGACGGAAGGTTCGAACAAGTATAAAAATTCTGGTGTGATTACTTTTAATTTTACCTGCATTATTATTTTGTGTGATTCATACTATCATACACCTACTTATCATATACTATATATACATACATGATCCACATAGATTTTCAAGTGATAGCACTACGATTGAGATAGATGACACCAGTAGATATTTTGTTCGAAGAATTCAAGAATCCAAGGTAAATGAGTTGCTAAAACGGACGAAAGCATGTAAGACATTGAGGCCTGGTAACATCCCCATTGAGGTGTGGAGATGCCTTGGAGATGCAGGGATAGCCTGACTAGCTAAGTTGTTCAATAATATTTTCAAATCAAACAAGATGCTAGATGAGTGGAGGAGAAGCATATTAGTTCCAATTTTTAAGAATAAACGAGATTTCCAAAGTTGAACATACTATAGAGGAATTAAGCTTATGAGTCATATAATGAAGCCGTTGGAGAGAGTCATTGAACATCGATTAAGAAGAACGAAAAGCGTTTCAAAAAATCAATTTAGAAGGTCGACCACAAAGGCGATTTTCTTGATAAGACAACTTATGGAGAGGTTTATGGAGCAAAAGAAGGATCTGAACATTATATTTATTGATTTGGGGAAGATTATGATAAAGTACTACAAAAGGTGATGTGGTGGGATCTGGAAAAGAAAAGAGTTCCGACAAAGTACATTACCCTTATCAAGGATACGACGATGATGTTGTGACTAGTGTAAGAGCATGCGATGCTGAAACCAGTGACTTTTCCATTAACATAGGTTTACATCAAGGGTCAGCTTTGAGCCTCTACATTTTTGCCCTAGTGACGGATGAGGTTATAAAGGGTATACAGTGTAAGATTCGTTGGTGTATGCTATTTGTTGATGATGTTGTGTTAATTGATGAATGTAGGATTCAGATTGATAGACAACTGGAGCTGTGAAGACAGACTTTAAAATCAAATGAATTTAGGCTTAACAGAACTAAAACAGAGTATATGAAGTGCGAATTTGGCGATGTCAGGTCAGAGAATGGAGATGTCACTCTGCCCGGACAAATAGTTACCAAGAAAGAATCCTTTCGATATTTAGGATCAATGTTGCAGTATGATGGTGATATTTATGAAGATGTTAGTTTTAGAATTCGAGCGGGATGAGACGACAAACGTCTGACATTTCATGACAGGAAAGTCCCACAGAAGCTTAAAGAAAATTTATACAGAACGGCAATCAGGCCCGCGATGTTGTATGGTGTAGAATGTTGGCCTACTTAAAGCCAACACGTCCAGAAGATAAGCGTAGCAGAGATGCATATGCTGCGATAGAGCTGCGGTCATACAAGAAAAGACCGAATTAGAAATGATGATATACATGATAAACTTGAAGTAGCACCAATTGATGAGAAGCTAATTCAACATCGCTTACGATGGTTTTTACATCTCCAATGAAGGCCATTCGAGGCATCTGTGCGCGTTGGAATTATAGGTCGCGTCGAATGCTCAAAGAGAGGTAGAGGTCGACAAGATTGACATGGAAGTAGTAAAAAGGGACTTGAATGATCAAAATATATATGAAAAGCTGGCGATGGATATGAGCGCATGGAAGTTAGCGATCCACGTACCAGAACATGAACTATGAATTTTATAAGTTTTATATTATAGGACTAGCGAATAGGCGTCTAAGACGTAACATTTGGTCTTTGACCAATGTTAATATTAGTACCATTATTACTATTGGTATTATTATTATCATTTTTTTCTTCACACACATATATATATTTTTATTTTACAGTTATTATTATTATTAATTTACTTATTTGACTTTATTTTATTACTGTTATTGTTATCATTATGACTTCTAAATTGATTTTGTCATCTAGTTTTGGGTTCCATCTCTAGCCGGTCCCAACTTGTTTGGGAATAATGACTTAGTTGTTGTTATACAAAAGACTTTAAAGCAATTGTTAAGACACGGCATTTATTTATTATAAAATGTTTTAGGTCTGATTTAGGTGGAGAATACACCTCTAAGAAATTTTATGAATTACTCTCTTTGGATGGAACCATTCAACAAACATCATGTACTCAAGGTTTTAAATATCGGATTTCGGTCACGTTTCGTCTCGGAATTTTTACACAGATTATCTCGTATCGGAGGAGATCTCGGACGAGATGAGTACATATCAGTGTACATCTCGGGCCTTATAATGCATCTCGAGTATATCTCAGATGTAGTTATGTGTCTAAAATTGATATGTCAAAAATTTATATAACGGTTATAATTTTCTTAGTAAAAATAAAAATGGTAACATACTTGATTTACATGGAAAAATGAATATTTTTAGAAGAGTAGTAGCTTGATTAGCTTAATTGATTTGGTAATGATTGAATAATATCCTTTTATTTAAACATAATAAAAAAGTGAGATCTTTCGCTACGACTCATTTAGAGAAAAAGTAAAGAATATGTTCAAAAAGTTGGTAAATTATAATCGAATTGAGTAGTTTCTTTTGAAACAATATGAAAATAAAAAATATTATGGAAAATAAGAAAAATGTATAATTTCGGGTGAGATCTCGGATTGAGATTTTGATCCATATATCGGGTGAGATTTGAATATCTCGGACGAGATAAGTGTCGAGGGAGATATGGAGGAGATTTGATGTCTCGTTTCGTTTAAGTGTGAAAAGGAGATCTCGGAGGAGATCTCGGGCGATATATAGAAGATTTAAAACCATGCATGTACTAATACTGCTCAACAAAATGGAGCTGCGAAAAGAAAACATACACATTCTTGAAACTGCTCGATCTATGTTACTTTCTGCTTCTGTTTCTAGGGAATTATAAGGTGAAGCTGTTCTCATGGCTGTTAGACTAATTTCCTTATCACATTTCGTGTATTTCACCTTTTGAAAAATTGTATGAACATGCACCCGATTATTCTATTTTTAAAGTGTTTGGATGTAATTGTTTTGTTTTTCTTCTTCATATAGAACGTAACAAATTATCTCTCTCGATCTACTATTTGTGTTTTTCTTGGTTATGGTAATGGTAAAAAGAGTTATATATGTTTTGATCCAACCAATCAAAAACTATAGTTGTCTCAAAATGTTATTTTTTATGAACATATACAATTTTACTCTATTCCATCCAACACTCATAGTTTAACTAGAGCTGATCTAATTCAGATTAATTTCTTTTCTAAGGGTAATAATAATACTAACAGCCCCACAGAAACTGGAACAATTGGATCATCTGAAGCTGCGTCCTTCCCCTGTATGGCTCTTCAATATCTAACTGAGCCGGTAGATTCACATCTTCGTCATTCCACAGGCATTCATAAGTCTACAAAGTTACTCGATTTTGCTTATTTCTGTTACTCTTCATCTTTTTCTTCATTTCTAACTTTCATTCATTAACTTTCTGAGCCAACTTCTATAAAAAGACAGTTCTTAATCCTTGTTGGCGAGAGGTTATGGGCGAAGAACTTTCTGCCTTACAAAGGACATGCACTTGAGATTTGGTTCCTCTACCTTATGGTAAGAGCGTTGTTGGTTATCGTTGGATATATAAAGTCAAAACCAAATCTGATGAATCAATTGAAAGATAAAATGCTACATTAGCTGCAAAAGATTACTCTCATTAGTATGACATGGATTATGAGGAGTCGTACTTGCATTGCTGTAGCTTCCTTTCGAAAATGAGCCATTTCACAAGTTGATGTTAGAAATGCATTTTTAAACGACGATCTTCAAAAAGAAGTTTATATGGAACATCCTCCAAGTGTTCCACATGAATTTGAATATGTTTGCAAGCTCAAGAAAATATTGTATGGACTTAAGCAAGCATCTCGTGTTTGATTGAGAAGTTTTCTATTGTGATTAAATCTTTTGGTTTCATCTCTAGCTTTCATGATAGTGCCTTTTTCGTTAAAAATACCAATAAAGGATGTATCATACTATCTTTATATATTGATATGATTATTATAGGAGATGATATGCATGACATTTCTTCCTAAAAAAAGAGTTGGCTAAAAAAATTGAAATGAAAGATTTAGGTCCTCTAAAATATTTCTTAGAAATTGAGGTGGCATACTCACCAAACGGTTACCTTTTTTCTTAGTCAAAATATATTAAAGATATTCTTGGGAAAACTAGACTTATCGATAATAAGGTCGTTGACACTTCTATTGAAGTTAATGCGAAATACTCTCCATCGGATGGTATACCACTGCCAGATCCTACTTTATACCATATCATTGTTGGAAGTTTGATTTATCTTACCATTACTCGTCCGTATATATCATATGCTGTTCAAATTGTCAGTCAGTTTGCATCTTTCCCTAGTACAGTTCACTGCATAGCCGTCCTTCGTATTTTAAGGTATTTTCGAGATATTATTTTTCATAGCCTTCTATTTTCATCTACCACATCCTTGAAATTGCATGCCTACTCTGACACCGATTATGACAGCGATTCCATGGATCACAAGTTGATTACCGGCTTTTGTTCCTTTCTTGGTGATTTCTTGTATCTTGAATGAGTAAAAAACAATCGGTTGTTTCTCATTCTTCAATTGAAGCAGAGTATCGTGTTATGACATCTACTACTAAAGAGATTGTTTGGTTGCATAGGTTACTTGCGGTTACGAGGTGCCTCTTTCCGATCCTACTTA
This sequence comes from Allium cepa, assembly GCA_030765085.1. Classification (NCBI taxonomy): domain Eukaryota; kingdom Viridiplantae; phylum Streptophyta; class Magnoliopsida; order Asparagales; family Amaryllidaceae; genus Allium; species Allium cepa. The sequence continues at coordinate 574,921,170 of CM060931.1, forward strand.
CATGTATTGTGGCAATAAGAATGATGTTTAGATTTCTTACAACTCGGTTTTTAATGAGCGGACCGAGCATATTGAGATTGATTGTCATTGTCGCACATCATTATCTTGAGAAAGACGTTATTACTATATATTTCGTTCCCTCTTCCATGCAGATTGCAGATCTCTTTATCAAGTCACATTCAATTTTGCGTTTTTGACTTTTAATTGGCAAACTCTCGGCCGCCACATCATGAGTTTGAAGTGGGATGTTAAGAGATATTCATGTGGTAAGAAATAAATCAAGGATATTTCAATATCCAGGCTTTTCCTTATTACAATAGTTTTACCATTGTACGATTACTTAGACTCTAAGCGATGTGGCTATAAACAATAGACTATGAATTATATATCATTATCAAGTCATTAATAAAAATTATTTCTTTTTTACCTCTCATCTTCTTCTTTTCTTCTTTATTTTTCTTCTTTATTTTTCTTTTTTCAATAACTTCAACAAATAGCACACATCTTATACTCCCCTGTTGCCTTTAGAAGTATTTTTTTACTAAATAACTTTTGTAAGACATGGTATTGTGTTTACTTTTTACTGGGGGTGTTTTCCATATGGTGAAAGCTTTTCACCATGGTGAGACATCTCAAGGCTTTCTAAGGGAGCTTTTCACCTTATCATGACACTTAAAGATTATTAAGGAGGCTTTTCATCTTATGGTGACACTTCAAGTCTTTCGTCTTATGGTGATGCCTCAAGGATTCTAATGAAAGGTTCTTACCTTATGGTGACACCTCAAAGTATCCTGAGGAAACTTTTCACCTTAAGGTGGCACCTCAAGGCTATGCAAGGAAGCCTTGTTCTAATTCTTAGCTGGGCTTCAAAATGGATCTATGTAACAAGATATTTTAATAGGGAGGACATGGTTTTCATATATGGTAATTACTGTTCGAACCATGGTTCAAGGTCTCGGACGGCACCCCGAAATTTAGGTGGTGTCGTACCGGTGCCGTAATTAAGCGAACCGAAACCATTCGAAAATATCAGTTTCACTTAGGGTTTCCAAGAAAACTGACCTCAACCTGCCTTCGCTTCCTCAAATCGACCTCAATCTGGCTTCGCTTCCTCAAATCAACCTCGACTTGCCTTCGCGTCTTCGAATCGACCTCGACATACCTTCACTTTCTCAAATCGACCTCGACCTACCTTCGCTTAGGGTTCTTCATTGCATCGGATTGTGCATGGACATTAATTTGAGACATCGATGATTTTTTTTGCTTGCTGTGGTATGATTCGACTTCGCATAATCATATATTATTGGGCTGAAGAGATGTTGGGCTGAAATTTGTGGCAATGGTTGCGTTAGGGTGAAGTTTTAATTTGTGTATATTGACTGTGTGGTGTTGGGCATTAGCTGTGTTCGGTTGAAATATTTGTGTTTAGTATAATTTAGTTAGTATTTAGCGTTAAGAAGTTTCAATTGAATTTAATTAGCATGTGGTTATAGATTGCATTTATATTTTATTTACAAAGATAATTATTACACTCACCAACAAACTGTTGAAAACTAAAATCAAAATCGGGACCGAAACCGAAACCAAAATTGGAACTTACGAAATTTTCGAAATCGTTCGAAACTAACAAAATTTTAAATGACTGAAACCGAGTTCTCGAACCTTGGTTCAAACCAGATATGATAACCATATTTCACTCAACATTTCCCATGGTAAAATTTTAAATATGATAACTCTATGCATATCTGTGAATATTTTTAAGTTCATGTACTAATAAACAGTATACAAAATACGGTATATATGGTATCAAAAAATATGGGTCACACAAATGTATCATCCATCCCTTTCAATTTTCATTTTCTCCATCATTTTTTTGTACCTAGTAGTTTCAGATTAAGCTAAATTTTGGTAGACATTATTTTCATATAATGTGGATCATCTTCAAGTTTTTTAATCTCATTTTGAAACATTTTTTCTCTTTAATATCCTAAATGATTATGAGCTGTCAAAACTATTTTTTTAACCATTGATTTAAAATGTAAATTTTTTGAGACGGCTCAAAATTTGTATGGTTGATTCGCATGATTAGAATATGCTTGCAAAAAGTTAGCAACGCTCAGTGTTTCATTTTTATGGAAAAGTCCACATGGGAATTTCAAGAAATAAAATATGGTATTCTTCAGACATCCTATATATCTATGTCTGTGTGGTCTTGATAAAGTTGTTAGGCTAAAAGAGGAACTTCTTATGTTATCATGTGTCTAACGGCTTATTGTTTGTATCTGTGTTATCGTTTGTCAAATTTCCTTTTGCATTCTCCTTGATATTGAAGTTGATGATAATTTATCAAAATTTTCTCTTGCATTGCTCTGGATACTAAAATTGATATTTATTTGATCAATTTTTTGAATTGCAGGCATTGGTACTGGGAGTGTGTGACGAGACAGACATTGCAGAATTGAAATTGAAGGTAAACATTGCTAAGTATGCATCTCAGCTAGTTGATAACATCATTATTTCAAATCAAGTAGAACGATAGTTTCAATTTTCAACAACATTCGTTTATGCCTATTGGTAAAATAAATTTTGTGAGTATACATTGTGATGTTTATACCTATTGGTAAAATAAATTTCATGAGTATACATTGTGAAATCTACTTAACATGCATATAATGATCATCGTTGATCCTAACGTTAATAATTGAAATTTGTACGTAGTAAATAGTAATATTGGATAAAAGGGACGTAGGAAGAAGCTTTTTAAAATATACGAATGCTTTTATATAAAACTAAAAACAACAATAATGATTGTTATTTTACAACGAATATCAAGTTTAAAAATCTTTTGGGCTATTAATAAAAGAAACTAATATCATAAAATTAATGTGTCATTTTTTGAAAGCACAAAAATATCATTTCTAACTTGTCACTTTATCTTTAAAATTGATAGACAACGAGAGCATGGTCGGTCCTAAGAGTTCGGATACCTAAAGCTATTTGTGAGTCAAGGCCCGTACAAAAAGATTAAAAAAACTAAAGTATCAAAATAGTTTATATAAGATATCAATGACAAATGGAGTAATAAAAATGAAAACCGTGTAACGACATGCCTTTTTGGACGGTTTAAAACCAACGATAAACCACACACGTCAGACTCAATCCATTAAAAATGACAGATTGTTATAAACCATTAAAAATGACAGATTGTTATGAAGTAAATAAGAAAAACCAGAGAAAAAAAGAAAACAAATACAGAATCTTGCAGCGGAATGACAAGAATATAATAATCAAATAAATAGTTCATGAAGCTGTTTTACAAATAACATTTGATTATACTTTTACAATCCAGAATCAGAGTTACGTACAATAAGAATAAATAATAAATAAATGCAGTGGAACAACATGATGCAGTGAAATAAATATAATACATAATAATAGTATAAAATCTTCGTCTTCATCCTCCAGAAAGCAGTCTTCGATAAACTGAAAAGCTCGGACTCACCCGAGCTTGATGAAAATACAAAACACTCGAGTCAGAACTAAAAGGTCTTATGTAAGTTAAATCAACAGTAAATAAATGTGAGTGTACTGACGTCAAACATGTTTACGGGGTTTGACATATCCCATCCAGTGTCTAGCGTGAGTGCAATAACTTAAGGGATATTCAGGATTCACATCTTCTAAGGATCCGTTAAACTATCTACTATGTAGTACAATACGCTATTATAATAGTGTCTACAGTAAAATATTAAAATAGTATTAAGGCATTATCCGTATCATCCTTAACACATTTTTATATATTTCCATAGTCTATATAGTACCGTAATTGCTCCATAAACTGGAGGGATATCAGAGGACACTCCATAAGTATTGTACAAACCAAACTCGTAGAAGGCACGATAGAGCATGTGAACACGGCACTCGAGGCAATGACATGGTAGATATACCAATTGCGGCTCCGGACTAGTGGTAATGCATGGCAGCTACTACCATCCACCTCGGAACACACTCCCATAATCAAAATCAAGGGGTGGCCACCAAATCATCACAAAGTCATAATATGGTATTGAAAAAGCATGTCTGATATGAGGAATGACCTCACTTGGTCCGGCGTGGCTTCTGTTTTAATCACATCTAAGCTGACTCACGGGAGTCAGGGTCACGTAAATACCTCATACAGAATCGTTTAACAAACCATCCTATTTCATTTCTGTAATCTTCACAACGTACACAGTTGTTAAAGTGGTTTTCGGTATTGGCAGAGAGTATGACAATATTCGATTCCGGTCTCTTTAACAACCAAATGCTTATTTTAAACTGGATGGTTCTTTTTCATTTTGAAACCCATTTCATATTGATATCAAAACCATATCATTTTCGAATCATATTTACTTTCGAAATTATATTCACTTTCAAAATCATATTTACTTTCAAAATCATATTTACTTTCAAAATCATATTTAATTTTGAAATTTTCGATAAGATAGGTTAATTAAATCCTTATTCCAAAACTATCATATCTACTCAAATATGTCATTTCACAAAAAAGTATCAGTTCCAAATTCTAACTTAGGGTGTGTCATCATCAAGGATTTAAATATAAGTACTTCAACTTTACACAGTCTGAAATTTTAGAAAATAGTTTAGATAGTCATAAATAGTTTTTAATAGTTTAAATAGTAAAAATAGTTTAATTAGATTTAGATTTGATTTAAAATGATTCAAATAGATTTAATCTGATTTAAAATGATCTAAATAGATCAAATATAGGTTAAACAGATTTAAATTATATTAAGTTTTTTAAATAGATTAAATAAATTTAAATTATATTAAATAGATTAAATTATATTAAATAGATTTAAAATAGATTAAATAAATTAATTAGTTTAAAATAGGTAAAATAGAGTAAATTGGATTAAATAGGTTATAATAGATTAAAATAAGTTAAAATAATTTAAATTGATTAGAATAGTTAAATTAAATAAAATAGTTTAATTTAGTTTAAAATAGATTTCGAAGTTATATCTAAACATTTTCAGTAACTCAATTTCGATAAATTCATTTATATTTGACACTTCAACTTTGAAATTCCAATTCAAATCTTTTGAACAATTCATTAAATCAATTCCAATTTCAGCATTAACGCTCGGATTATCAAAAATAATTCAATTTATATAAATCATTTTCTATTTTAAAATGTCAGTTAACTGAATTCAAAATTTAAAGAATAAAAATCATTTAATTTAACCAATCCGGTGTTCATATATAATTTTCTACCCTATGGTCAAGTGATACAGATATTAATCATTTCAATTCGCAATTTAAAATTTTACGGTTATATGTCATTTCAAACCGCAATTCCGAATTAAATAAACATCCATTAAATCGCTCAAGTCTATCATTTCAATTCATAACGATTTTTCCTAATCTGTAGATCATTCGGGTAGGCTTGGGTATGGTGAAATGGAACCTAATTATATTTCGTTGGGGCGTAACCCTCTTAGCGACGCGCCATATCGAGACTCGGGTATGGTGAAAAGTGAGCAAGGGTTGGGTCGTCACTCCCTTAGTGGCGCGCCATATCGAGGCTCGGACATGGTGATAAATATGCAAGGGTTGGGTCGTCACTCTCTTAGTGGCGCATTGCATCGACACCTCGCTGTAGTGATAAATGAACAAGGGTCTTCGCACTTTACTCGGCGGGCGTGAGAGGCAAGGAAGCTAGTCGATGAAAGTAGGATTCAGTTAGGTAGTTGGAATGTATGATCATTAACAGAAAAGCTAAGAGAGATAGTTGATACTATGACTGGGAGACGTGTAAATATCTTATGCGTTAAGCAGACCAAATGGACGGGCCATAAGACGAAGGAGGTGGAGAATACATGCTTCAAGTTATGGTACGCGGGAAAATAGCGTAACAAGAACGGGGTAGGCATCTTAATTGATAAGAAACTTAGAAACAGAGTTGTCGACGTGAAGAGACAAGGGGACATGATCATCCTAGTAAAGCTGGTAGTGCGTGATATAATTCTGAATGTCATTAGTGTCTATGCCCCACAAGTAGGTCTAAGTGAAGTCGTCAAGAAGAATTTCTAGGAAGAGTTAGATGTTATGGTTAGAGATGTGCCTAGTAGCGAAAAACTTCTCTTAGAAGAAGATTTCAACGGGCATGTTGGTACGGCTAGTGGTGGGTTTGAGAGTGCATGGTGGTTTTGAATATGGCGATAGAAACCAAGAAGGAGAAGAAATACTGAGTTTTGCTATTGCTTATGACCTCATGGTAGCTAATACATTCTTTAGAAAGAGACAATCACACTTAGTTACTTTTAGTAGTGATCAACACTGTAGCCAGATTGATTTTGTCCTTACTAGAAGAGATGACAAAAGATCTTGTGTAGATTGCAAAGTCATACATGGAGAATGTGTTGTCTCACAACATCAGCTTTTGATATCCGATTTTCGTCTTCGGATACGTGTTCGACGGGATAAAGGAGCCAAGATTAGTTGGAAGAAATGGTGAAAACTCAAAGAAGACGCTGTATGGGTGTTTAAGGATGGGTAATGAGAGAAGGGGCATGAAATTTGGAAGGAGAAGCAAATCACATGTGAGATGAGATGGCAACACGCATTCGGAAAGTGACTACTGTGGTGTATGAGGTAACAAAAGAAAATAAACGCAAACCTAAAGATTCGTAGTGGTGGAACGGTGATGTACAAAAGACTATCAAAGAGAAGGAATGCTATAAGTGCTTGCACCATCACATGAGCGAGGACAACATGCAAAGGTACAAAGTTGTAAAGAAGAACGCAAAAAGACCGGTGAGTGAAGTAAGGGGTTGGGCATATGAAGACCTGTATCATAAGCTAAGTACGAAGGAGGGTGAAAAAGACATCTATAGGATACTAAGCTCCGTGAGAGAAAAACAAGAGACTTCAATCAAGTTAAATGCATCAAAGATGATAATAATAGACTTCTGGTGAAGGAAGATGAGATAAAAAATAGATGGAGAGATTACTTCGACAAACTATTTAATGAAGAAGGTGATAGCACTTTGATCGAGATAGACGAATTTTTTGATGACAACAGTAAACATTTTGTTTGGAGAATTCAAGAATCCGAGGTAAAGGAGACGCTAAAACGGATGAAAGTAGACAAGACATTGGACCTGATGGCATCCCAATTGAGGTGTGGAGATGCCTTGAAGATGCAGGGATAGCCTGGCTAACTAAGTTGCTCAATAATATTTTCAAATCAAACAAGATGCCAGATGAGTGGAGGAGAAACATATTAGTTTCAATTTTTAAGAATAAAGGAGATATACAAAGTTGCACAAATTACAGAGGAATTAAGCTTATGAGTCATATGATGAAGCTATGAGAGAGAGTCATCGAGCATCGATTAAGAAGAATGACAAGCGTTTCAAAAAACCAATTTGGTTTCATGCTTGGAAGGTCGACCACAGGGGCTATTTTCTTGATAAGACAAGTTATGAAGAGGTTTAAAGAGTAAAAGAAGTATTTACACACGATTTTTGTCGATTTGAATGAAGCTTATGACAAAGTACCATAAAAGGTGACGTGGTGGGCTCTGGAAAAGAAGAGAGTCCCAACAAAGTACGTTACCCTTATCAAGGATATGTACGATGATGTTGTGACTAGTGTCAGAGCATGCAATGGTGTAACCAGTGACTTCCCCATTAACATAGGATTACATCACGAGCCCCTACATTTTCGCCCTAGTGATGGATGAGGTTACGAAGAGTATACAAGGGGAGATTCCTTGGTGTATGCTATTTGCTGATGATGTTGTGCTAATTGATGATAGTAGGATTGAAGTTGATAGACAACTCGAGCCGTAGAGACAGACTTTAGAATCTAAGGAATTTAGGCTTAGTAGAACTAAAACAGAATATATGAAGTGCGAGTTCAGCGGTGTCAGGTCAAAGGACAGAGATGTTATTCTGGCCGGACAAGTAGTTTCTAAAAACGAATCGTTTCGATATCTAGGATCAATGTTGCAGTGTAATTGTGAGATTGATGAAAATGCTATTTTTTTGAATTCGAGCGAGATGGGTGAAGTGGCGATAAGCATCTGACATTTTCTGTGACAAGAAAGTCCCACAGAAACTTAAAGGAAAGTTCTATAGAACGGCAATTAGACCTGCGATGTTGTATGATGCAGAATGTTGGCCTATTAAAAACCAACACGTTCAGAAGATGAGCGTAGCAGAGATGCATATGCTGCGATAGAGTTGCGGTCATACAAGAAGAGACCGAATTAGAAATGATGATATACGTGAAAAATTTGGAGTAACACCAATTGAGGAAAAACTAATTCAACGTTGCTTAAGATGACTTGGACATCTCCAACGAAGGCCGTCCGAGGCACCTATGCGCGTTGGAATCATAAGCCGTGTCATTTGCTCAAAGAGAGGTAGATGTCGACCAAAGTTGACATGGAAGGAAGTTGTTAAAAGGGACTCGAAGGGTTGGAATATAGTCGAAGAGCTGGTAACGGATATAAGCGCGTGAAAGTTAGCGATTCACGTACCAGAACCCTGAGCTATGAGCCTTATAAGTGTTAGATTATTGGATTATGGAAAAAGACCCCAAGACGTAGCGTTTGGTCTTTGATCAATGTTACTGTCAGCACCATTATTACTATTTGTACTGTTATCATCATTTTTATTTTTTTATTTTATTTTATTGTATTTATTTATTATTATTATTGTTATTTTTTTACATACATATGTAATTCTATCTTTATTTTACTTAGTTACTATTATTATTAATTTATCTATTTGACTTAATTTTATCATCGCTATCGCTATTGTTATTGTTATAACCTTTAAATTACTTTTGTCAATTAGTTTCGGGTTTCATGTCTAGCCGACTCCAACTTGTTTGAAAATAATGGCTCTGTTGTTCTATAGATCATTCGGATATGTATCATTTCAACTCATAGGAAACTTGCAGTGTTATAACAATGTAAAAATACAACATCCAGTCATCCAATATCAACTATCAAACATCCATCACAATCATCATCCAAATCAACCAATAAATACGCGATTGAACCATGACTCAACTCAGCGCCACCACCTTCTAGCCAAATATGTCGCCGCCACGCTCGCTTGACCTCCGATCAGAGGCCAGTGCCACCATCCCCTCAATGAGCCTAGCTCTCCCATACCACGACGACCCCCGCGATGCCATGGATGCTGCAGCACCGTCGTCGCTTTCTTCATCGAATTCTGGTGAACCACGGCCTATTTGAGACGAACGACCACCAAATCCGTGACTTGCTTGATTCCCTCTTCCATACGCAACTCCCCGATCGTCAATTGGGCGACGATCTACCGTTGGATCTTCAAAACCTTAATATGGACAGTCGAGGTTCAATCTCGATTTCTGGACAAGCAGTGAATCCGATTGAAAAACGAATCACACCAGTGAATTACGCTCGTCGAGAGCTTCAAAATGATATATAATTTGTCAAGGTTTGGGGGAGTTTAAATTTTAAAATTGATTTGGAGATTGAATTTTGGGTTTGATGCAAATTGGGTTTCTGCCATTGGAGAAGAGAGAAGGGAACAATAATGGACAATGAAAGGTTGCTAGGGTTTGAACAAAACAATATATACTAACGAAACCCGATAGGAAAAAATGAACATCCAAAAAGATTTGAATTGACGATAACGACCCGAAAAGCTCGTTCTGTCTCCAGAACGAAAATGAGTCATTCCACATATCAAAATAGATGTTTTCGATATTTTTAAATTCAATGGAACATGTTTCAGATTCTAATTCCATCATATGAAGAAATTGCTTTAAAATCATATTATTTCAAATTGATTTCAATTGAATTTAATTAAATTGATTTTTAGGCGTTTCGAGTCTGTATGATCAAATGACAAGTCCGATCGCTACGAAACTTGAAACATTTACAATAATTCACCGTTACAGATTCGATAAAACTTGTTTCGTCGAAATCCGAGACAATGACCAAAATGTCTATTTTTACATTAATTAAACAAGTTAATATCAAATTAATTAAATTACTTTTTAATTTCAAATTTAATAACTAACAATTTTCATCATTTTTGATTACTTGGACATTTACAATAGTTTAAAACAAATTTATATATGTATTCAATGTCAATTATTTTACTAATGACAATGTTTAATTTCAACTGAAATAAATACAATAATTATCACTTCAAATCCATTTATTTGCATTTTCATTTTGTTATTCAATCAGTTGTCACCTCATTGCTATAATTAACGTTTGTTTATCTCTTATTACACTAATAATCTACAACTATCATCTTAATCTTCATTAACGTGATATTCAATTACATTTAATTGCAATAAATTCAATTATTATAGTTTAAATTTCAATAATTTGATCAAACTTGATTTCAATCTTTATTCATTGCTCTATGTATACATTTAACATTGGTTTCTATCCTATTACATTAATATTCTACAGTCATTATCTTAATTCATTTTAACGCTATATTTAATTTCATTTAGTGCAATTTATTTTTAATTTGTTTTCAACAAGTTAAACAAACAGGTAGCAAATAACAACTGTCACATTTTCTAGATTTAATTACATTTATAAGTTTGTTATCTACACACAGATGTCATAACTACTACCACAACACTACCTTTATCAATTACAAATAATTCATACTATTTTGTTAATTAATACAACCTTTAAATTATCAATTACTCCTTCAATCCAATTATCAATTAATACATGTTATTACAATTAATTTACAATCTATAACCAATTGAATTTCTTTTATTTCAATTAATTGGAATTACATTTAAAGCAGTTATCAATTATCTTAAAATAATACTATTACATTTCAGTTATATTTTTATTATTAAATCACAAATTTTTATTCTTCCAATATTAAATCACATAACTTTATTAAACTAACTATTTTTAACTACCGAAATTTACGGGTCGTTACAAACTGTCTTGGTAATAATACTTCAACACATAAAACAGTTTAAAACAAAAATTATTTTAGCAATCGATTTGTATTAGAAACGTTAATCGTTAAATTTTCGAGCAAACAAGCTTATTTACCATGAATTTTAGCATTCAAATCGTATTAATATTCTTATAAAAGAGTTTCATAGCATAAGGTTAATTAAAATAAAGATAAATTGTTACCCTCTTATGCAACATTTTGATTTCTGAAATTGATATGATGCCCTAATTTTTCCTTCCAGCTTCTTTTAATGAAGGTAGATGTGGAAAATTATGAATTTATGGAATCTTTGGAAATTATGATTTTTAATTTAGGGATTATAATTTGAAGGGAAAGAGTTGCCATCTACTGTAAATTTTTGCATCTATGTTTTTTATGGGTGCCTTTATGTTGAACGGACCCAAAGTCATGGCTTTGGTGGCTGACACTGAATGAGAGGTGTAGTGATCATGTTTCAGTGACACTAGAGTGCTTAGGGAATAAAATCGAATCTTTGGATGCTTTTCACACAAAACTTGGATAATTTGTTTTTTTAGAAGTAAAAGACAATAATTAACGGATCTTGCAGTTCACTCTTTATAAATTATTTTTTATAAGGATGTTTTCATTTGCACCCTTCAAAGATACGGGATAAATAAATATTTCATATTTACATAGCTTATTGCCGATTTTTCAATGAATCTACAATTTTAAATGAAAATTATATGTGAACCAAACCTAAATTATATATAAATATATTATTAATATTTCTGGTTTTATGTTTTATAATTTGGATGAAATAATGTAAGTGATGCTTGTTTACACACATTGTACATTTCGATGTACCAGTATAAATGACTATAATTCGAATTAACTAGGAAAAATTGAATCTTATATTTTAACAATGAGTTAATTACAAAAGCGGTCTTTCTTAGAAAATGTATTGTAGAAAATGGCTTTGGTTGAAACTTATTAGGAAAATAATTTCTGTTTAAGTTAATACATGCGCATTTATGGAATATGCATATGTATTTTTTGAATTTAGGCATGCACATCGCGTAAATGCTTGTACAATTCCAAATTTACCCATGTGCATTCCATGAATGCGCACCAGTACTGAACATTCCATCTCAAAACGAGGTTTATATTTTTAACAAGTTTCGTTTATTTATGTTATATGTTTAAGCTTATTTATAAATTGAACCCTTAGCAATAAACTTAAACTCAATTTTGTTTAGTAAAATTCAAAATTAATTCAAGTACTCTAATTTTACAGGAAAATGAATTCTTCCATAAAGTTTGAAATCATAATATAAAAAATAGTAGAAATCAGTTATATTCTAGAGATTTGTTATCTTTATTTGGTTCTACACAACTCTAAAGCAAAAATTTAATATGAGTGCTATATCAAAAATAACAGTTTTCTTAACATATTATTTTCTTATGATACAAAACAGCGACTTCTAAATAAATTTTAGATCTATCAAATTTAAAAGATATATCCATTAAAACACAGTAGATAAAATATCAAAGCTTTAAGAATTTCATGTTTTAATATACAAAGAAAGTATGTAAGTTCAACTTTAAGAATTTCATGCTTTAAAATACAAAGAAAGCACAGAAATTCAAATTAGAAAAACATAATATTTGGTTATTGTTTTCTTAAATAATTGTTTTCAAATGGATCTTATATATTTGAATTATCTATTATTATTTTTTGTTTGAAAAGCAGGAAAGTTAAAATTATAGATTTCTAAAATCACTTTTCAATAATATATAAAATTCAAATCCACTTTTACCCATATTTTCGTGATACTATATAACATTATATTACGAAACTACTTCTAGAAATTTGCTGTAAGATTCCATAAAAATCTTAGTGTGAATTTTTGTTTAATATATTTGTACCTGGTTAAATTCTCAAAGAAAAAATATTGAACTTCTTTTTGATTATGAATCATTCTTTCTTTCTTTCATTTTCCTGTTGAAAGTTTATTATATAATTGTATAAATTTGATATAATTTTTAGTTTCTTATCCTTGGTTTTCAAAATATTATTTTAAAAACCTTTTTTTCTTCTATCATTTTGAATATCATGATGTATATCTTACAAATTTATATGTGAACTTCATTTTATTTTAGTTTCTAATTTTCAGGTGACTATTTTTAATGATAAATGAATCCTTTCTAACAACATAGCAAGGACATATTTGGTACTTCACATTTATAATGAACAGTTGTGACATTAAAGTTACTACAATTACATAGTAAAAATTGTTATCTTCATTGGTACTTTAATACGAGCACCACACATGTATATAATAAAAATTATCATCTATAAATAATAATTTTGAAAATTCAAATCATATAATATATCAAATAAAAAGGATTTGTAATTTATACATTGTTTGCCAAATTTATTTTACATGCCTTTGTAGAGACAAAAATTCATATCCACAGAAACTTGTAAATGAAAAATGAATCAAAAAATAAAAAGATTGCTGGAATAAAAATTAGGGATTAGTGCGACGACTTTTATCTGTGATAGAAGACAAAAATGTATTTGTCAATTATAGAAATTTTGTTTGAAAAGTGAAGTTTTGTGAGGTAGATGAAAGAGTTAAAAAATACTATGGGTACTGCCTAGACTTTTATTTTACTATATATCTTATCTATTTACTTGTTCCCACATGGACATTCTAGAGTTTTGATACTATGTTGTTTTTACCGATTATACTAAAGATATTCGTTTTATTTTCTATTTCTTGTTTTCTTATAAATCTGTTATTCTTTTTTATACCAACCTTTATGTATATTTTTCTTCGATTATCTTTAGAAGCTTGTTATTTTACCTTTCAATCATTAAAATTGTCTTTTTCTTGATTAATTATCTGTTATATATATATATATATATATATATATATATATATATCAAATAATTCTAAGTGCATTTTTGAGTGTCCATATGAACACAAAGTTGTGGCAATAACTATATTTCAACCGTACATTATTGTATGTTTTATTAGTGATAGTATTACTGTACATTAAATTCTTGAAAATTAGGTTGGACAATTTGAAATGCATCTGAAAAGAGATATAGGATCTCCAGCATCCTCCACTCTCATCGCACCATCTGTTGCACCACCACTGCCACCACCTCCACCTGCTTCAAGTAAACCGAAGGTTGAAGCAGCATCTCCTCCTGCACAAGCTGCACCACAAAAATCGAGTCCATTTTCCAATGATTCATCTTCAAAGGCATCAAAGCTTGCTGCTCTAGAAGCTTCCGGGTCAAACACATATTTGCTAGTATCTTCACCTACGGTATGAAGATCTAAAAACATTTTTTTTCTTCTGCATATTGTTTGTGTATCCTCCAATTTGATGTCAAGTCATGTTATAATTGTTCTCAAGTCCTCTGTATTCTGTTTGAAGTTGAGACAGAAGTTGCCTTTTTTGCTCTTTTTGAATATCCAAGCTGGCTACGCTATTCTTGTGAATTTACCTAACTGGGGGAACAATGCATACCTCATTAAAGTTTACAAGTAAAACTTTGTTCTCTGGGTCTGAAAAAACAATATGATGGAAATATATCCTATTTTTACCAATAAGTAACCACTATATTTTATTCTTTAGTGTTACGGCAAATGCTGAAAGTTCAGGGGTAATGTATGAGTAGGTTATATATAATTGGACAACAATGAATTTGACATCCCCTTTTATTGTATTCACCATTGTAGGTTGGGACGTTTCGAAGCGGTAGGACACTGAAAGGGAAAAAGCAACCTTCTAGCTGCAAAGAGGTAATGCTTGATAAACAATTACTTCAACATTATTGTAATTTGGAAAGAATGTTTCTGTTGCTTTATAAACAACGAGTATATATGCACGCTCAAGAGGGCTTGTATTTTATCACAACGTGCATTGCATTTTTAGTTGCACCTGTGGAAGTAGATTTAACAGTAGCATTGCCAGCATAAACTAAACCTGAGGCAACAACGGAGAAAACCGAGACACCTAAAGAACATTCATACAACCAATAACTTGAAACATTCGTAGTTTTATCATTTCTTTCTTTTGTTTTAGTATATTTTATACTATTGGAAATAGAAATTATACTTATACTTTTACATGCTTATGCTCTTTTAGCTAATGCGAGTTGTGAGCAAAAATGTATCAAAATATATTAGCGATTGATTGTTTCTTTACCACTCTTTTGTAGAATTTTATCTTTTATGCTTTCAAGTTACATTTTTAGAAATCAGCATTCAAATTACTATCTTTTCTTTTGGAAACCAGTAATTTCGTATTTGTTTTTCTTAAGTTTGTATTGCTTATTTTAATAGGGTTAATTACCCGAGAAAAATCTTTATATTTTATTTCCATTTTAATGATTTTTTTTCTTCACTTGTTTTGGCATTCAAGAAAGGAAATATGAACCTTGAAGAATAGACATGAAAAGAATCGGAAAAAGAAGTGTAAAAGTATTATTTTATAGCATTTAATTGTTGAGCTATATTTTTGTAGCATGACTATTAAAATACAATGACAATAAAATCAATACTTTCCACGTCAACACATTCAAATATAGCCAAAATGTCTTTGAATTGTCTCATGAATTGGTTTGGTGTACATGAGCAGTAAGATCTGTGTGGTAGCAAATAAATAATAGTGTTCGAAGTGCATGAGTATATATACACGTCCAAATAGACCTACATTTGATTGCTAGACCATAAATTTTATGTCTGTAACATGAATGTTTTTTCTTTTTATTTGTAACACGAATCAAGTTTTTCATAAATTATTTGCATAAATTATTTGTTACACTCATATTTGTGATTATAATTTTAGTTTTTTTTTGTTTTTAATGAAAGTTAACCCTAAATTAAGCTTTTGCCTAAGTTATTGGTTATAATAAGTCTTTTCAGATGGTGTTCCCGATGAATTTAAACCAAAGATTACCTTAATGCACTACATAGAAGTTTATAACACTTTATATATGATGCGGCTTCGGCATTATGCATGGCTCCTGTTTGGTGGGAAAGTGCATGGCTTGTAGGGGTAACCCTCGTTCAAATGTCAAATCGAATTTAAATCGAAAAAATTCAAAACCAATTTAATTTTTATTAATTCAGTCGATAATTGATTTAACCGAACTGGAAAGGTATGTTATTATTCAAGTAGTTAATTTAATCCAAAAAAAAACATAATTTATGTTTAAAGAGATTTTATTGAGTATTTTTATATTTACAATAAAATTTGACCTATTTTCAGTATGAAAACTTTGTATTTTATTACTAACCTATTATTAATAGTATTACAATACCAAAATTTTGGATAAAGTAATAAACATTTAGTTGATTGGTTTAAAACCGATAGCCCAAATAATATATTTTATAAATTGAATTCAAGTCGATTTAGTTTCAAAACTGAACCGATCAAAATGCACTGGTTTGACCGATTAATGCAGTTTTAACTGAATATTGCTCACCCTTAATGGCTTGAGCCTTGGAGTTCTGTCTTACTCCAATAAACAACATCTACCAAAAACTAAAGTCCACAAACTCCTATATAATTCCAAATTAGGGTCATTCAAACTCATCTAAAATGTTAAACTCTTCATATACAAAGTTTCCAGCAACATCTACTCTAATAACCGCTTCAAAACAATTTAAATTTACATAATAATTTAACTTGGTTAGGTCCCAAAACACATCAGATAACATATATATGAATATAGAACCATCATAAAGCCTTTGTTCAATACCCCAGTCTAAGTCCAAAACATCAAAGCAAATTTCTATAATATCATTGATTAAGAAGTATCATAGAATTAGAAAAAATCGATCATCAAAAGTTTTATAGAAAAATAATACTAAAAACTGAATAGTATGCTAAAAATCAAAATAAGTAGGCAATTGTTGATAAAGAGTGGATGTAGAGGGGAAAAAGATCGAACGGTTTCTGGATGCAAAATGTAAAACGGAAAGTAGACAAATTAGTAAATATCACTTGTCATATCATTAAGCCTAAACTCATTAGCAAGACAATTCCCTTTAACCATCAGCGCCTATGAACTTGATTAATTTCTTACTAAGCCAACAGGCCTCTGAAAATCTTAACCGGCCTATAAACTTAATTCCATAGGTTGAAACTATCTTGGGCCATAATTACTTAGCAGAGTATGGCCTGACCAAATAGAAATCTAGCCTATTCCAAACATTCCTTCACTATAGACAATTTCTTCTCCATCTTCCAATAAACTCCATGAGCTCCGGTTACCCACTAATCAACTAAATAATGGCTTGCCTGCCATTCTTCCTACATCCCAAGCACACCCACTTTGACAAAAGCATAAGAAATCTAAGTTAGAGCCTTTCCTCTACCACCTATCGACCGCATAGTGAGACTGACTTCCACATGCCGGTTTAATGCAATTTTCTATCCATGCCACCATCTTCCAGGGCTCATCATCGATCAGGTAAAGCCACCACCGTCAGTGACTTTGAAGTTTCTAACCCCTTTATTATCCTGGAAACTGTATCAAATGCTAAGTCAAGCTCTCTCTTGCTGTAAGTCCAGTCAGCTGATGAAGTCTTCTGCATAGATGATGATAATTTGCTTAATGACGAAAAGCTCATCCCCATTGCCAAACAAATGCTTCAACATCCAAAGTCATAGGCTTACTTTATTATTAACAAAATAGATGCTTCACAAACCTAGCAAGAAATGTATGAGTGTTGCATATGATTTTATGAAAATGGGACAGTGTTAAGTACAATAAAGGTTGTACATACACTTCACAAACTTATTATGAAAACATATATTCTTTAATGATAAAATATCTAAAGTTGTCGGTATGTATCATACACTTAATGTGACTATCATACTTCAATCCTAATATCTTTATGTTTTGCTTTGCTCATGATGATTGATCCAAAGTAAATAAATAGCATTTATAGGTTACTTTCGAAATCCCAAGTGGCGAAAATAATATACACCATAAGGTCAGTTTCAATTAAGTTCCTTTCACGTGCTTCATAGATTTCCATTCTTTTTTATTTTTTCTTTATTCTTTTGTAAACTCAGAAAGACAGTATCATTTGTATCACATGCGCGAACGGTTATAGGATCAAGATGTGCACTGAGTGTAGGGGTTTTCCCTTATAAAGGGTCTAATTCTCTCACTGTAGAGATTCTCAAGGTTTGTATGTAAATGTTGTTCAGTAACAATTGCCATGTTAATCAAAGTAACATGCTCATAAAACATTCTTTTTCTTTCTTTCTGTTGTACCTGTAGTTTGATATAGTTGCTCCAGGACTGAAAATATTAGTTGCATGGTCTCCAGCAAATGATGAGACCATGAAATACAACATTCTTTCAAGCACGTCAATATCATGTCCACATATTACTGGTCTCATTGCATTGTTCAAAGTGATATATCCATCTCTGTCCCCTGCCTCAATAAAATGTGCCCTTCTGACAACAGCTACCATTTTGGATAACAGTCAAAATGCCATTACAGTAGAGTTATCTAGAAGACCTGCTAACCCGTTTGACTTTGGGTCAGGCTACCCTAGCCCGTAAAGGTTCCTCGATCCAGGCCTCGTTTACGATGCTCAAGATTCGAACTATGTGAATTTTCTATATACAATAGGTTATGATAACAAAAGGCTACAGTTAATAATGGAAGGTAAAAGAAGTAAATGCATTAAACCGGTTTCTTCAGCCTCAAATCCAAACTATGCATCCATTACCATACCAAGTCTGAAAGGAAGTTCGGTTTCGCGGACTGTCACAAATGTTGGAAATCCTAGAAGCACATACGGTGCAATAGTTACTTGACCTAAGGGTGTTATTGCTACCGTGGTTCCCAGGGTTCTTTATTTTGAAAGTTACAATCAGCGAAAAAGTTTTACAGTGCATTTTAAGGTGGTTGCAGGTTCAAAGGATTATGTGTTTGGATCATTGGTGTGGAAGTCTGAAAGATATTCAGTGAGGAGTCCTTTGGTTGTGAGGGTTGCATCATCTTAGGTTAATACTGATTTAAAAACTGTATTTTTTTTTAAAAAAAGTTCGCTTTTTTTCCTCCTTTCTGATTGAGTTCAAGATTGAAAGCGTATTGGTTTTGTTTGTTTCTTTGAGCGGATGCACAAATGGAGAAAATAGTTTTCCTAATATGGACTTGGTAACTTTAAATAGTCCCACATCACCAAAAATATCTTAATTTCTAGTGTATACAAGCTAAGAGAGGAAGTAGTAGGTTGTCTCTTTGTGCAGTAACTATAAAATTGTATTGAGTTGGAAAGGATTTTGGGAATTTTGAGTTTTTGGTTGATGCAAAGGGCATTTTGGGAATTTCAAAAAGACACGGTTGAACAATGGATTGAATTCTCGTTATTAATTGTAGAGATGTGTTTGTTGCCTGAATATGTCCGACGTGTATTTTTAATAAAATTATTAACATAAGTATGTATAGTGTTTATATTACATCATTTTAGCCAAAGTTTATCATTAGCTACGAATATATTCAACCATGTCTGAAGACCTAGCTATTTACCTTACATACTTCAAACCTCATTTGTATTATTATTACATGATGAACCCAGAGGCTTATGAAAGTATTATTTATAATCTTAATGTACATATAACGCTTGATATAGTACACGCACAGATGAACACCACAAACAAAGCCATCGAAGTGCCTGGATCTCTAAATGTTCATGGATTGTTATTTTACATATCTGTACAATTAATAATGAATGTTTAATCAATAAGATTTCCACCGTGTCCTTTTGAAATTCCAGAAATACCCTAGATAACATTCCATTTTCGTATCACTACCAATTTATAGTATGCCCCACCATCCCTTTCGTGACCACCATCAACGGAATATCACTGTCAATTTGCAACTTTCACTGTCCATGGGACCGTTTGAAATAAAAGTGTCATGACTATCATAGGTTTTTCACTTATAACATTATTGTTATAAAATTGTTTTCTCGCATTAAATATTTCTTAAATAAAAAGTAAATATGTTTATTTATTGGATGCACACAGCTACGTGCATTTATACAAGCATACCCTATTCTTGATCACCTATTATTTCTTGTACAACCAATGCCTGACCTTTTATGCGTGTCGAATTTGTCACTGTGATCTTTTTATGTGACTTAATAATGTGATAACCCAATTTCTTCATAACAGGGTGATGTAATCAAAGAAGGGCAAACAATTGGTTTCTTGGATCAGTTTGGCAGTGAACTTCCTGTTAAAGTAAGATTTATTTATGTCTTATAATATTGAGCAAACATAGCCCACATAATTGACTTGGTTGATGGTTCGAACTGCGGATCAGATGAGTTTGAATCCCAAACGGACAACTCTACAACAAGTACCTGAATTATGTGTTTGACAGACTCATACATCTCCATCCCTAGAGTTTACAAGCAAAACTTGGTTTTTTTGGGTAATTCAAACAAAAAGAAAAAAGAAAAAAAAGTATGTTGTAAAACAAGGGCATGTTTGCGCTAAGCTTAAAAGATGGGTGCAAACATCTGATCTAGTTCTTTATTGCTATTTCATCAACTTATCTCTTTGTTCTTTTACAGTCAAGCATAGCTGGAGAAATTCTAAAGATCTTATGCAAAGATGGAGGTAAGTGGTTCACATGGTCAATTTTACATTATTTGATTAAACAGCATGGAATCATATGTTGGTAATACACAATGCTAGAGATGCAAATTAAGCTGAATTAGAATCTGATATTAAAATGCTATATTTTGCACAGAGCCAGTTGGTTTTGGTGACCCTCTTGTCGCTGTTTTGCCTTCGTTCCATGGAATCAAGTGAAGAAATTTGCAATGTATGGGCTATTCTCTTCTGGGGTTTCAGTTTTGGCTCTTTCGTCTTTAAATATGTTGTAATTTTGTCTGTTTTCCCTTTCATTATAATTTGTCATATTGTGATGTTTCGGTTAGGCTCTATATTGGGGTTGTTTTTTAATCTGTGTTTGATTCAATTTTGTTGTTCTTAACCTTCGTTCTACTGGATTATATATTCTTTTTTTTTTTCCTTTTCTTTTTCCTTTTCCTTTTCATATGGTCATGTCCCTATGGCAATAGCATTTGTAATCACTCTTTATTAAGAAGATTCAAATGCTGATTGTATATACTTGGTCTAAAGTACTGGTACATTCATGATTCAATTCTAAAGATGGCTTTACCAGTAAGACGTCATATTGTTTTATTGAAATGAAGCTAATTTACATTCTATTCCCAGTGCCAACAATGATGGCTGTTGTTAACCCGTCTTTTGACAAGGCTGTGGACATGGGTATTTAACTAAATCGACTGTTCGTTTGTCGAGATTGGAATACGATGTGTATGAGTTAACTGGATGGATAGACAATTAATCACGGATGACACACACACACATAGCTGGGGTTCGGCCACGTGGTTCAGTCGTTCGGTCATACATGGCTCGGTCAAGGAGTGGAGACCATGCATGGTTCGGTTTGGAAGGCATGTCGTTCGGTCGTGGTGTGAAAGTTGAGGTGGATCGGCCAGATATGGTTCGGCTTTGGAAGGGCTGGCATTGGTGTATTGGTTGTGTGGATCGGGCAGGGTAGTTAGGCTGAGGTGGGTTGGTCTCGGTGATGTGGATTGGTCGGCTAAGTACGTCGGTGTTAGGTTGTAGGAACTTGGGTTCGACATTCCTGGTCGGTCTAAGCGGGTAGGTCGGCATCGTCACAAGACTGGGTCGGCAGCATGGGTGGTTCGACATCGCGAGTGATTTGGCGTTTTGAGTGGGCCGGCTTGTTGAAGTCGCTCGGCAGGATGGTGTGGCACGACAGGATGGTGTGGCAAGGTAGAATGTTGTGGCTCGGTGTGCTTCGAGTCTCAGCTTTATTTACTTCGAGTCGCAGGTTGGCATACCTCAGGTCATAATTTAGGAAATGTCAGGTCGGCATATTCTGAACTCAGGGTCGGTTGTGGTGTTGATTCTGGATCGGCTATGATCTTGGTGGGCCCAGACCATTCAGGAAGCCCAGTAACTCGGGATTTGCCTATAAATACAGCATGTGGGACTTTAAAAAAGAGATCTTCATTCTTCTTTCCTTCTTCTTCTACACTAAGGCTGCTCTGCCATTGTTGTTTTAAAAACTCTGGATTGTAACTGTAATTGATTCTAACATCAATAAAAAGAAATTTTTGGAGTGGACATAGACCGGAGTCAGTAGAACCACTATAAATCCTGTGTTATTACTGCTCTGTTTTTAATTTTACCGTTCTTCATATTTATACTCTCTACACACATATCTGCGATTTGTGACTGTGATTTGGTGCTTTTATTTGGATTTAGGTGTTAGTGACCAATTTTGGTGCCAATATTTTGGTGCTTTCATTGAGAGTTGAACTCAAGAATTGGAAAGCTTGGATTTTGGATTTAAAGGCTTAGGAACTTGGATTCAAAAGATTATGGCAAAGCAATCAACCAGGAGACAGGATGGAAAGGAGTCGGCAAGAGGGAAGTCAGGAGGCTTCCTTTGGAGCTAATCAGGCATCCATCTACATCACTAGGGACGAGATGCAGATTATGATGGATTCTATGCAGGAGCAGTTGATAAAAGGCAAGAGGAGATGATGCAGACACTTGTCAGACAATTTGGACAAGCAGAAACAGCAGGAGCTATTTGAGCTCAGATCCATGGAGCTAGATCAGAAGGACTCAACAGGCAAGCAGAGGGAGTGGCTTAGCATGGGGCAGCCCCCAATCAGCAAACGACTATCAATCTGGATGGACCTAGACCCGAGGGCACACCAGCAGGAGTTGGACCGATCCATGGAGGGATACCGGATGATGCTGCGTAGCCTGACGTCAACAGAAATACAGGAGTACGTGACGATGAGTATGTGTCGGAATTCCCTCGAGGACTTGGAGGGCAGTTAGTAAATGTAAATGGGGCAACCGTTGGTAGGTAATGCTGGATTGGACGACATCATCAGACGAACCATTCGTGGAGGTCTGAGAAATAAGGATTTGGAGGGAGTCAACAAAAGTCCATTTACCCGGAACATCAGGATTGCTAGGAATATACCCGATTTCAAGCTACCCACTCTGAAAGTATACGACGGTAAGATAGATCCCACTGACCACTTGATGAGGTACACAAGGCAATTGGAAGTGCGGGGGGGCATCAGAGGAGGTCATAGCCCGATGTTTCCCCTGTACTTGACCGATATGGCTTTTATGTGGTTCAGACAGCTGGAGGATGGATCCATTGGAACATGGACAGAACTGGTGGATAAGTTCTTAAGTCAGTTTCGAGTTCACGTAAAGAAGCCAAAGAATGTGATGACGCTGACATCGGTTAAGCAGAGGGCGGATGAATCGCTTAGGACTTTCTTAACTCGGTTTAATGCAGCAGTTACTTCGGTGGATCGGTCAGATCCATCAATGGTTTTAATGGCGGCAATGTCAGGAGTTAGGGATGATTTGCGTTTCAAAGTATCATTGACACGGGATCCACCACTAGATCTTCTGGAATTCTTTCAGGAAGCTGAGAGATTTCTTCGACAAGAGGATGCATGTTTGGATATGAAGTCAAAAGAAGTAAACATGGTTAAGGATGGAGGACTGCCCGGTGAAAGCTCGGTAAAGACAAGGATTAAGGGAAGAGGAAGTACTGGGGAGAACCAAAATTCTTCACACAGGACCAAATACAACATTGGAGTGGATATTCTTGGATACTCGGGATCGCCTCCCTTATCGAAGGCCGGCGAGGAGGGAACCCTCAGAATGCGAAAGGGCATCAGGAAGGCACTGTCTCTTTCATGACCTGGACGGGCATGATACTAACAGCTGCTAGCATCTAAAGGATATAGTCGAGGAGCATGTAATGAATGGTCAATTGCGACAATATGTAGAACCTCAGAATGCAGCGGTGGAACAGGAGCAGCCACCGCCTACCTTGAACGACGATGGCATGAGGCCAAGGAATGGTGGCCAGTTGGTCATCAACTAGTCGTGACGGTTTGGAATAATAACAAACTTCCGGCAAACGGCTAAATCACTTACTCATCCATGAGGTCGAAGATAACCCTTAGGCATGCTCTGAGATGATGGTTTACTGAGACGCTCTGGTTTGTGAAATCTATTTCTTCATTTTGGCTTGGACATTTGCTTTTTCTGCTTTAGTTTTGAAGTTCGGTTTGAACTCTCAGTTTTGTTGGTTTCTTGGTTTGGATTTTGGTTTTTGATTTAGATTTCTGATATGGATTCCTGGTTTTCTGGTTTGAATCTGGGTTTCAGATTCAATTTTTGTTGATTTTTAGTCTAGTTTTTGGCTAAAAGGTCGTCGAGCATGGACTATGCTCGGTAAGGGTCCGGAGAGACGATGATTCGGCCTAAGATTTAGGCCCTCTATTATCTATCGGTTACTATTTCACGTCGTCGGGTATGGACTATGCTCGGCAAGGGTCCGAAGCGACCACGATCGGTTTAGGACATAAGCCACGACATTACTCAACGTTCAGGGACACTGAATGAGGAACACCATGACATTAATTGACATAGGTCGTCAGGTGCAGGTTGTGCTTGGCAAGATTTCAGAGAGGTTATGGATTTGGATATTGGTTATGAACAGCGAAAGATTTGGGCATGGACTCGGAGCGGTCCTGAATTTAGATATTGACCCGGAGAGGTCATGAATGTGGTTATTGGTTATTGGATATGGATGGATTGAGACTCGGTTGTCAGGTTCGGATGGATGTGGAATTGGACAAGGATTTGGTTATTGGATAGGAATCAGATATCACTCGAAGCAGTCGTAGATTTGGATAAGGATACGACAATGACACTTGGATAAAATGGATTGGATTATGAATCGGAGGGTATGACTATGGATAACATATGGACTTCGGATATTAGATTAGAGGATATTAAAAACAAACCTTCCAATAGCAAGACATGTTTTGGGGGCCAAATGTTAAACCGCCTTTTGGCAAGGCCGTGGACAGACGTATTTAACTAAATCGACTGCTCATTTGTTGAGGCTAGAATATGATGGGTTTGAATCAACTGGATGGATAGACGATCAATCACGTATGGTGTGTATATATATATATATATATATATATATATATATATAAATATATGATTACAAATCTGGGGTTCGACCATGTGGTTCAGCCATTCGGTCATACATGGCTCGGTCGAGAAGTGGAGACCATGCATAGTTCGGTCTTGGAAGGCATGTCGTTCGGTTGTGGTGTGAAAGTTGAGGTGGATCGGCCATATATGGTTCGAATTTGGAAGGGTCGGCATTAGTGGATTGGTTATAGGTGGATCAGCCAAGGTAGTGAGGCTGAGGTGGTTCGACATGTTGAGGTGGGTTGGTCTCGGTGATGTGGATTGGTCGACTAAAGTCGGTCGGTGTTAGGTTGTAGGAACTTGGGTTCGACATTCCTGGATCAGCCCAAGCGGGTAGGTCAGCATCGTCACAAGACTGGTTCGACAGCATGGGTGGTTCGGCATCGTGAGTGATTCGACGTTTCGAGTGGGCCGACATGTTGAAGTGGCTCGACAGGATGGTGTGGCATGGCATGATGGTGTGGCTCGGTGGGACGGAGTAGATCGACGTATTTACTGCTTCGAGTCCCAGCTTCATTTACTTCGAGTCGTAGGTAGGCATACTTCGGGTCATCACCTAGGAAATGTCAGGTCGGCATATTCTGAACTCAGTGTCGGTCGTGGTGTTGAGTATGGATCAGCTATGGTCTTGGTGGGCCCAAACCACTAAGGAAGCCCAGTAACTCAGGATTTGCATATAAATACAGTATGTGGGGCTTCAGAAAAGGGATCTTCATTCTGCTTCCCTTCTTCTTCTTCTACACTAAGGCTGCTCTGCCATTGTTGTTCTAAAAACTCTGGATTGTAACTATAATTGATTCTAACATCAAGGAAAAGGAAATTTCTGGAGTGGACGCAGGTTGGAGTCAGCCGAACCACTATAAATCCTGTGTTATTATTGCTCTGTTTTAATTTTTATTGTTCTTCATATTTATACTCTCTACATACATTCTATCTATGATCTGTGACTGTGATTTGGTGTTTTCATCTGAATTTGGGTGTTAGTGACCAATTTTGGCGCTAACGGCTGTAATACTCGATGATGTTTAAAATATCGAGATTATCAGCATGAGGCAAGCAAATAAAGAAGAATTTCGTACCAATTCTATAAGAAATCAAAAACAAATTGAAGTGGAACATGATACGATCTATTGGAAACACTATTGCTTGCTTTCAATGGTCCATTGGATTTATCCATATTCTTTTATATGGAATTACTTTGTAAAAATTACGTTCAAGACGTAAATGATTTATATCAGTGTAAACAGTTGAAGCATTTCGCCTTTCCAAATGATAGTTGATCCTAAATGGTTTTTCTTATTTCTAGTTATTTTCATGTAAAAAGTTAATTAAGTATTATTCATTAGTGAAGTGGAAAACATATACGAGTACAAACTTTGAAAAAAAATTAGCCCGATGGACAGTAAGTTTTATTTTTAGAGTGAAGGACAAACTTTAGAAAAAATTAGGTTGAAGGACAATGCTAATTATAGCTAAGATTATGTACAGTATATAATTGAATACATTGCTAGTTATAACTATCATTTTGTATAGTGTGAAAACTGAATATAATGCTAGTTGTAAATAGCATTGTCCTTCAGTCTAATTTTTCTAAAGTATGTTCTTCAGTCCGAAAATAAAACTTGATGTCCTTCAATTTGATTTTTTTACAAAAGTTTGTACTTTTTTCTAATTCCCTCTATTCATTATTAATATTTATACATTAGTATTAATAATTATTCATCAATAATAATTAGTAATTAATAATAATAGTTTAATTATTCGTGTATTAATTTTTTATTTCGTGTATTGAAAAAGGTTTAAAATAATATTTTCATTGCGTTTTTTAACATTATTGACTATTAGTTATAGGATTTTTATTATAAATTATTTAGTTAATTAAAAATTAATTAATTAACAAAAACTAAATTAATATAATACACATAAATTACATCCATTTACATCTAAATTTACATCCTACCAACCTTTCATCGACATCCTAATAATAACCCCTCTTGCCAACGTCTAGATTTTAAAACTTTTCTTATGTTGTTTGCAAATGCACCTAAATGTGCGAGGCACTAAAAAACTCAGAGCATTTGTAAACGCCATTGAAAAGTTTAAAATTTGTTTATCCCCTCAGTCAAAAATATGTTTAAATTACACATGTCTATTTTAAACTTGCATAAATGTATAAAAATATGGAAACTCAACTTGTAGTATCATTGAATTCTTTAATTCATTTTTCACTTCACATATATTTCAAATAAACGTTAAAAACGATCAAATTGATGGAAAAAGTTTCTATTCAAGATTTTACAAATATTTTTTGTTTAAACTATAAATTTTTGCGACAATTCTACAAATATTTGCAGTAAAAACTTCTATTTCTACAAATTTAAGTTGGATAAAATATATCGAACAAAATTATAGGGGATTTATCTATAATGGATTCAAAGAGAAGATTGATCTACTTTAAGTATTTAAATAAGGACATCGCTCTATTTTCCAATGCAACTTGAGAAATAAGTATATTCGAAATAGATGGCTAAAGATTGCAATGTTGTGAATACAACTATAGATTGATGACTTAGGCAGATGAAAATGTTTTGAGATCTCTAAATTAATGGAGGGGGCAAAAATTTTTAATTGATATTCTTTTATTTTTTCTTCCTTCGTATGTATTTTGATCTATTACCGTTCTACCAGTAATTTTAACTGGAACAATCACATTACGGCAAGAGAACCGACCATTTAGTTGTATAATTTCGAAATAGATATTTGGACTTTTGTTTTAGTTTGACATTTATTTCAATTAAACACACAAAGATAATATATTAAGGAAAAAAAATTAGATTTGAATCTGTGATTTTTGAAAATATGAGTTTTGAATTTGAATTGATATTCAATATTGGATTTTGATTTAATTTTTTTTTGAAATTGAAGAATTGAGTTTTGAAATATGTATTTGAAAATTTGAATTTTTTTTATGTACTCAAAAATCAAAAATAAAATTTTGGTAAGTCAAAAAGTTCAACTGGAATTTTTTTTACATTTAATAAGGGTAAAAAGGAGAAAATCTAAACAGAAACTAAAATTTTGTATTTTTGAATTTTGAAAAGGTTAAATTTGGAAACTTGAATTTTGAACTTATAATTTTTGAAAATTTAAATTTAACAAATCGAATTTTAAAAATTTTGAAAATTTAATTTTTGAATCTTCATAATTTGAAATTTGCATTTGAAAATTTGAAGTTTCAATTTGAAAATTTGAACGCACAAAATTTTGAATTCGAAATTTTACATTTTGAATTTGAATTCAAAAGTTTAGAAATTTTAAAATTGTTTAGTTTTAAATTGAAAATATGCCGTCAAATATATGAATTTTGAACTTAAAATTTAGAGAAAAAATTTGAAAGTTTCCAAGAAAATTCAAATTTGTTTTTAAAAGAAAGCCAATCATCATATAATTATCGAAGTATGTGAAAGTTGATTTATGTTTTAGAGTGAATCAAGTAAATAATATTATAGTGATTTAAGGATAAACTTAAGCGAGATGTTATAAAACATTTAACACTTCTTGTTTTTTTAGAAACATGCATATTATTTAATTTACAAGTCTGGAGTGGACAAACTTATCTAAAGGTCGGTCTGATTAAGTTGGCAAACTATGTGCTAGTTCCTTAATCAAGTTTTTCATTAAATATAACTGAAGTAATTTAAGTAAATTATATAGTATTAAAAACAAGTTATCATTGAAAATTCGACTTTGGGTCATATCTACTTCTTAATTATTTCCCAAATGCGGTTACCCTTCACACCACCCTTACGTACAACCACTTTTACAAACTCCCTCATGCTCCTTCACATTGTCTATAGATGTAGTGTAAATATTGTGTAATTTATAAGTTTTATCGGTAATATTTGTGTTCGATCTGTTGGTGGTAATTGTTCGATCTTGCGAAGACCATGGTTAAAATCTGTAGAGTAAGAGATTATCTATGACACGTCGATGATGCTTCCTTTAAAACATTATTTGCCTTCATCGTTTATCTAAAAAACAAATGGGTGTTGTAAACTAAGAGAAATCGTCTCTCAAGATGTAATGAAGCCGAGATGAATATTCTCTTTAATCGATTTCAATAGCACTATAAAAATCAATTCAAACTATATTATGAATTGATTGCATCGACAAAAATATCGAATTTATGATCTATAGTATCACAAACCCGAAATAATTTTGAAAGAAATGAGTGAGGAGAGGAAAAGGAGCACAGAAACATTATTTTGGCGTTTCTGATTTGCAATAGTTTCTGGGTGTTTCTGTTTCAGGAATTTGAAACAGTTTTCAAACATTGCAAAAATTTTGGAAGAAGAAGTTAATTGTAACAGTTTTTAGGTGTTGCTATTTATAAGTGTAAGGAGATTTCTTTTCGTCTGTAAGAGTCGCGCCTTCTACTAAACGATGCTTCTTTTCGTTCGAATTTTCAAACGTTCCGCTAATCTGTTTCCCGCCATTTGTAACTGTTCAATCTCCCACCATTTATACCCATTCAAATTCAAAGTCTGGGCTTGTTAATGGGTTCAAATCTGGCCTATTTTAACTGGAATAATTCCGTCCAAAAATATAGTTTGAACTCAAATCCAAATCTGACCTGTCCCGGCCTGGTTCGGTCAGTCGATCGGACGGACGACGCGTGGATGTGGTGGTTATGTATGACTTCCCTCCTCACAATAGATCGAAATTTGGGTTCCTAAAGGGTCCAACCTTCTCTTGAGAAACCTATATTTAAACTAAAATATATCCCAATATTCCAATATGTTGTACTATTCTAGTCCCACATTCTTCCTCTTCTTCTTATTAGAAAACAAGTAGCTCACAAAATAATTTTATAAAATTTACGTTAACAATCCTCCATCAAATTTTAATAAAAATTTTCTTATCATATGTTGTAGAAAAACTTGTGCATAAGTTAGATGTTTTATGAACTTAAATCTATATATAGTGATAACCTATCAAAGCACGCCAGGATGGAATGGCTGACTAAGCTTTGAACTAACGATCATGTGCGACGTACTAGATGTGGTTCATATACTCATTTTCTTTTCTTTAGATAGTTCACAAGATGACACGTGGATTGATCTTGTGTCTGTTTCTCGGTTTCATGAAATGCCCTTAAAGACTTAAGCCATAGTCTGGTGGAAGGCGACACAACCTTCATGCATTCATATAGGCATGTTTAGTTTAAGTGCCCTATAACCATAAACTTCAACCGTTCTTCTCTCTTGTAAACCTATTAAGTATTAAGTACTACAACCTCCACCATATCATTATAGGTACCAAACACTCTTCTTGGAATGAATATAATATTAGTCGTTCTGACTAATATTACAATGCTTCAAATCACAACGTATAATGTACTTTTTCTCATTGAACTCAATATAATGAATTTCATTATGTTGAGTTAGGTTTCCATCATAGGTGATTTCATGTTGGCTTTAAACCGATTCATTTTGATGTTTTCAAGACCAAACTCCTGCAAGTCCATTTGTAAATGGACCAGCCAAGTTTGGGATAGATCTCACGAAATCTATGGTAATTACCCCATCAGTGAGTATTTTCCTTGCCGCACGGTACCTTAGGCCAATATGCCTACATTTGCCATTATATACCTGCTTATATGCTCTTGATAGTGTTGCTTAACTATCACAATGCACAGATACCTAAGGCATTGGTTTTGGCCATATAGGAATTTCTAACAGCAAATTTCTTAACCATTATTCTTCTTTACTATAGGAAGCAAGAGCTATAAATTCAAAATCCATGGTAGAATCTGCAATACATGTCTGTTTCTTTGAGGCCCAAGATATCGCTCTCACAGCAATAGTGAATATCCATCTATTGGTTGATTTATTATCATCCTCTCTTCCGATGTTCCAATTGGCATCCGTGTATCCATCTATTACACTTGGATACCTACTGTATAATATACCATAGTCCATGGTTTCTTTTAAATATTTTAAAATCCTTTGTACATCTGGCCAATGAATATAACTAGGGTTACTAGTATATCTACTTATTTGCCAATAGCGTAGGCAATATTTGGTCTTGTGCAAGTCATGACATACATTAAACTTACAATGACTTTAGCGTATTCTAATTGATCTATTAATCTACCAGCATTAGAATATAGTTGCATGTCTAGGACAAATGGGGTGTTTATAGGTTTGCAGTCTAATCGATTGAACCTTTAGAATCTTTTTTATGTGACGAGACTAGGTAATGATCAACCTTTATGCTGTTTTGGCGATTCTTATTCCTAGAATCACTTCAGCTTCCCCCAACTTGTCAAAACATGAAGCTAGAAATCTTTTTATTTCTTTAATACTTGAGGTATCAATCTCAAACATCAAAATATCATCAACAAAAAGGCATATAATTATACCTTTACCAGTATGAAATTTACTATAGACAAATTTGTCTGATTCATAAATTCTAAAACCATTTGATACTATGGTTTTATTAAATTTCTCTATCATTGTTTTGGTGCTTTTTAAGACCGTAAAGTGATTTAATAAGTTTACATACTTTACGTTCTTATCCAAATATCACAAAATCTTCTGGTTGAGACACTTATATCTCCTCATCAAGTTCTCCATTAAGAATGCGGTCTTGACGTCCATTTGATGAATTTCAGTTATAAATGGATGCCGATGAAAGTAATCCCCTAATGGTTGAAATTCTAGCTACAGGTGCATAGGTGTCAAAATAACCTAGTCCTTTCTTTTGTGTATTTCCCTTCTCAACTAATCTAGCCTTAAATTTATCTGTCATACCATCTGCTCTTAATTTCTTTTAAACTGCCTCTTACTTCCATCGGTTTAGAACTAGGAGGTAAGCCTACTGGATCCCATGTTTGATTCCTCATAATAGAATCCATTTCATCGTTTATGGCTTCTCGCCAAATGCTGAATCCTGAAACTTTATGGCAACAATATATGTTAAAGGATCATAATCTATGGTGGTAAAAAGCATGGTGTGCTATCTAATACCATCTCTCGATCCTTTAACAAAACAAGTAATAAAATCTACTCCGAATGACTTTTTAATTCGCATTCTTTTACTTCTCTTAAAAATTTCACCAGTTTGATCATTATTTTCTTGAGTGCTCTCAAATTTACAAGCAAGTTTAGTTACCTCCACACTTTTTCACGAATATGTGTATTAATCTCTACCATTTCTCTAATAGATTAATAGATGGAATAGACATGAATCTATTTTCATAGAATACAACATCTGTAGATTCCATTATAATATTTATCTCAAGCGAATTATTAAGTTCTACTACTAGAAACCTATAACCCTTGTTATGTTGAGCATATCCTAAGAAAATACACTCTATGCTCTTTTGTTCTAATATCGTGATTTTTGGTTCAGGTAATCGAACAATATCCCTACAACCCCAAACTCGATAATAATCAAGATTTGGTTAGAGCTTCTTCCAAAGTTCATATGGTGTGACTTTGGTTTTCTACAAGGTATTCAATTTAAGATGTAATGGGCGGTAAGTAATGCCTCCCCCCAGAAACTAGTATTAAGACTAGAATTACATTACATAGCATTCACCATTTCAGTGAGGGTCCTATTTTTTCCGCTTCTTCATTTTGTTGTAGGATATAAGCTATAGATGTTTCATGTATAATTCCCATCGATTCACAAAATGCAGGAAATGACATTCAACTCCTCTATCATATCTAAGGTCTTAATTTAACATCACATTGGTTTTCTACTTCAGTTTTATGTCACAAATGAATTCAATACTCATCCTTAGTACGCATTAAAAAATTAACAATATTTTGGATAATCATTTATAAATGTGACAAAATACTTCTTTCCACCTCTAGTAGGATACTATGCATATAACAAAACATCACTATGAATTAAATGCAATAGTTTGGTGGTACTAACAGATTATACTGGAAATGGTTTTCTAGTTATTTTGGTTAATAAGCGTATCCTACATTTATCATCAAATTTATTATCATATTTATGGTTCATACTTAATGAAATTATATTATCCATACTTCTAACATTAACATGTCCTAATCAACTATGCCATAAAGAAAAGGAGTCAACAATATAAGCAGAAGCAACCATTTTTTTAATACTCAATTTGAACATTCCATCACACTACCCTTTTCAACAATCATTCTGCCTTTGGTCAATACATATTTATCTGATTCAAAGACTTGCTTGAAGCCAAACTTAACCAAAAACAATGTCCTTTCTAACCTCAGGTACATAATATACATCTTTTAATGTTAGAATCTTCCCGTACATGAACTCCAAGTCTGCCGTCCCCTTCTCCTTAAACCACTTCTGTCGTTGAGTTTGAAGAAAATTTTCATCCTTAGACGGTTCATGTTTTTTGAATAGGCTCTTGTCGTTATAGATATGCTTTGTAGCACCAGAGCCCATCCACTAAGAATCCTCTCTTTCAATCATGTTGATTTCAGAGATTATGGCTGCCAAGTTTTCTTTTATCGACTGAGGCTTCTTTTAAAAAAAATGACAATCTCTTTAAAATGACTAGGTTTTCCACAATTGTAGCATCCATTCATTTCCCTGGCCTTCTTGTTATTGAAGTTTTTCTTATTCTAAAATTTTCTCTTTTGATTAAAAGAGTTCTCAAAGGTTTTATTTTCCTCTTTATCCTCCACCATGCGGATCTTAGATGGGAACACTATTGGTTTAGTGATTTTTTCTGCCTAAGTTGTTCTTCCACTTGCAAATAGTGTACAAGATTATCTCGATGCATATCCTCCTTCTTATGTTTAAGGATTTTTCTTTGATCTTTCCAAGAAGGGGAAAGTTTGCCTATTATGGATGAGACTTTTATCTCCTCATCTATATTGATTTTATGCTAGCTGAATTGGTTTATGATATGTATAATATAATTGAATTGCTCTATCATTGGCCCATCATCAGTCATTTTATAACTAAAAATTTTAGTAGCCAAAAATTTCTTACTTGTTGCATACTCCATTAGATACTTGGCCTCCAGTGCATACCAAACTTCTTTGGCAGTTGTCTTACAGTAATAAATATCGAATAGAGTATCCATCGTTGCATTGCATATGAGCTCCTTGCATATGCAGTCATCTTGCTCCCATTTTAGTTTTGATCGTGCTTGTGCAATAGTCTCGTTTTCTGTTTCCTCTATCTTTGGCATTGTAAGAACATAAACCACTTTTAATCCGATCAATAGAAAATGCATCTTCTTCTGTCAATGCATGAAATTAACACCATCGAACCTTTCCAATATGGTGAAATCAGAATTGAACTCTCTTAAAGTATGTGGTGCCATTTTTCAATAACCTCTTAAGATTGTTAGGGTAATTCTACAATCTAGCAAAGACAATGGTTGAAATATGTAGAGTAAGAAAGATTCTCCATGGCACGTCGATGATGCTTTCCTTAAGACGGATTTTGT
Source organism: Allium cepa (assembly GCA_030765085.1). NCBI lineage: Eukaryota > Viridiplantae > Streptophyta > Magnoliopsida > Asparagales > Amaryllidaceae > Allium > Allium cepa. Next base: position 574,955,785 of record CM060931.1, read on the forward strand.
CATCACCGCTCATTTAAACAAAGAAGTGGGTGCTATGAGTTAAGAAAAACCGTCTTCCAAAATATAACGGAGCCGAGATGACAATTCTGTTTAATAAATTGCGATAACACTACCAAAATTGATTCAAACTATCTTTTGAATTGACTGCATTGACAAAAGTTTTCGAATTTCTGATCTGCAGTATCGCAAACCCGAAATGTCTTTGAAAATATGAGAGAGGAGAAGAGAAGGAGATTAGAACACTATTTAGGCTTTTTGATTCTAATTGCTTTCTAGGTGTTTCTGTTTCAGAAATTTGGAACAGTTTTCAGACGTTACAAAATTTTGAGAAGAAGAAGTTAATTCTAGCTTTTTTCGAGTGTTTCTATTTATAGGTGTGAGGAGATGTCTTTTCATCCGTATCGGTCGCGTCTTCTGTCACGCCACTTCTTTTTGTTTGAATTTTCTAACATTCCGCAAATCTATTTCCCGCCGTTTGTAACTATTAAATTTTCTGCCATTTGTACTCGTTCAAATTCAAATTCCGAGCTTGTTAACGGGTACAAATCTGGCTCATTTTAACTGGAGTAACTCTGTCTAAAAATTATAATTTGGACCCAAACCCAATTGGACCTGGCTCGGCTTGATCGGTTTTTCGGACGGGTAGCGCGCGCATGTGGTGGTTATGCATGACTTTCTTCCTTACAATAGAGCAAACATATGGGTTTCCAATTGTTTAAACTAATATATTTCCTTGACTTCCCTTGAGAAACCTATATTTAAACTAATATATTTCCCAATATTCTAAGACGTGAGACTATTCTAATCGTACATTCTTCCTCTTCTCTTTCTCTTCCTCTTATTCTAAAAAAATAACTCACACAAAATAATTTTATAAAATTTACACAAACAATCATCCTTCAAATTTTAATAAAATTTCTCTTGTCATGTAGTCCATGAAAACTTATGTATAAGTGTAGATGTCTGTTGGACCTAAATCTATATATAGTGATAACCTATTAAAGCATGCTAGGATGGAATGATTGGCTAAGCATTGAACCAACGATCCTACGCAACTCACCGAATGTATTTCACATACTTGTTTTCTTTTCTTTAGATAGTTCACAAGCTAACACATGGATTGGCCTTGTGTCAATATTTTGGTTTCATGAAATGCCCTTAGTAACTTAAGCCATAGTCTCGCAGAACGTGGCACCACTTCCATGCATTCATATAGGCAGGTTTATTTCAAGTTCCCTATAACTATACACTTCAACAATACTTCTATTATAAACCAATTAAGTACCAAGTCGTACAACCTCCACCATATCATTATAAGTACCAAGAACTCTTCTTGGAATGGATATAATATTAGCTGTTCAGACTAATATTATAGTGTTTCAAATCATAACGTATAATGTACTTTTTCTCATTGAACTTAAGATAATGAATTTCATTATGTTGAATTGAGTTTCTCTTATAGGTGATTTTATGTTTCTTTTAAACTCATTCCTTTTGATGTTTTCAACACTAAATCTCTTGCAAGTCCATTTGTAAATGAATTAGCCAAGTTTTGGTTAGTCTCATAAAATCTACGTTAATTACCTCATCAACATTTGCCTCACCGCACTGTACTTAGGCCAATATGCCTAGATTTGCCATTATATACCTGGTTATATGCTCTTGATAGTGTTGGCTTGACTATCACAGTGCATAGATATCGAAGGCATTGGTTTTGGCCATACAAGAATTTCAAACAGCAAATTTCTTAACCATTATGCTTCTTTACTATAAGAAGCCAGTGCTATAAATTCAATAGCGTGGTAGAATCTGCAAACATGTTTGTTTCTTTGAGGCCTAAGATATCGCTCCCCCACCGAGAGTGAATATCCATCCACTGGTTGATTTATTATTATCTTCTTTTCAAGTGTTACAACTGGCATCGTGTATCCTTCTATTACACTTGGATACCCACTATACAATATACCAAGTACATGGTTCCTTTTAAATATTTTAAAATTCTTTGTACAACTAGCCAGTGAATATGAATAGGGTTACTAGTATATCTATTCATTTTTCCAACAGCATTGACAATATCTAGTCTTGTGCAAGTCACGGCTTACAGTAGACTACCAATGGCTTTAGCGTACTCTAATTGATCTATTGATCTATTAGTATTAGAATATAGTTGCATATTTGGATCAAATGAGTGCTTATTGGTTTACATTCAAATTGATTAAACCTTTTTAGAATTTTCTCTGTCTAATGAGACTGGGTAATGATCAAACCTTCTACTGTTTTTACAATTCTTATTCCTAGAATCACTTCAGCTTCCCCCATATCTTTCATATCAAAACATAAAGATAGAAACCTTTTTGTTTCTTTAATACTTTAGGTATTAGTCCGAAATATCAACATATCATCAACATAAAGACAAATAATTATACCTTTACCAACATGAAATTTTCCATAGAAACATTTGTCCGACTCACAAATTCTAAAACCCTTTTATACTATAGTTTTATCAAATTTCCCATGCCACTGTTTTGATGCATGTTCAAGATTGTAAAGCAATTTAATAAATTTGCATACTTTACGTTCTTATCCAGGCATCACTAAACCTTCTGGTTGAAAAAAAATCTCCTCATTAGCTTCTCAATTTAAAAATGCAATATTGATGTTCATTTGATGCATTTCAAATTTGTAAATAGATGCTAATGCAAGTAATGTCCTAGCAGTTAAAATTCTAGCTAGAAGTGCGTCGGTATCTAAATAATCAATTCCTTCCTTTTGGGTATCTCCCTTAGTAACTAATCTAGCCTTGATTTATCTATCTTACCATCTACTCTTAGTTTCTTTTTAAGTATTTACATCCCATCGGTTAAGAACCAGAAGGTAAGTCTACTAGTTTCCATGTTTGATTCCCCATAATAGAATTCATTTCATCATTTATGGCTTCTTTCCAAAATGCTAAATCTAGAGACTTTATGACCTCAGTATACGTTAAAGGATCAGAATTATTAGTGGTAAGAGCATAGCTTGCTGTCTACTACCATCTCTAGATCATTCAATCAAATAAGTGATAAAATCTTGTCCGAATGACTTTTCAGTTCTCATTCTTTTACTCTCCTAAGTGTTTCACTAGTTTGATCATTATTTCCTTGAGTGTTCTCAAATTCATGAATAAGTTTAGTGACCTCCATTGTTTCATGAATAGGTATTAACCTCTATCGTTTCCTTAATAGATGGAATAGACATGAATTTATTATCATAGAACACCGCATCTCTAGATTCTATTATAGTATTTATCCCAAGCAAATTATTAGGTTCTATTACTAGAAACCTATAACCCTTGCTGTGTTGAGCGTACCATAAGAAAATACACTCCATGCCCTTTTGTCCTAATTCCTTGATTTTTGGTTTAGGTAATCGAACAATAGCCCTATAGTCTCAAACTCAATAATAATCAAGATTTGATTTGTGTTTATTCCAGAGTTCATATAGTGGGACTTTTGTCTTCTTATGAGATATTCTATTTAAGATGTAACTTGCGGAAAGTAATGCCTCATCCTAGAAACTAGAATTATGTCCAAAATTACATAACATAGCATTAACCATTTCAGTAAGGGTCCTATTTTTACGTTCTACTATTCCATTTTTATTGTGGGGTATGAGTTACATATGTTATTCCTACCGATTCATAAAATGCAAGGAAATGGTATTCTCCTCCCCTATCGGATCTAAGGGTCTTAATTTTAACATCACATTGGTTTCCTACTTCTGTTTTATAGGTCTTAAGTGAATTCAATACTTCATCCTTAGTATGCATTAAATAAACATAACAATATTTTGAATAGTCATCGATAAATGTCACAAAATACTTCTTTCCTCCCCTGATAGGAGTGCTATGCATATCACAAACATCACTATGAATCAATTGTAATAGACTGGTGGTATTAATAGATTTTACCGGAAACAATTTTCTAGTTATTTTGGTTAATGAGCATAGCTTACACTTATCATCAAATTTATTAGCATATGTAAAGATCATATTATTTGAAATCATATTATTCATACTTCTAACATTAACCTATCCTAACCTGCTATGCCATAAAGAAAAGTAGTTAATAATATAAGTAGAAGTAACCATTTTATTAATATTCAATTTGAATATTCCATCACATATGTACACTTTTCTAACAAATATTTCGCCTTTGGTCATTACATATTTATCCGACTCAATGACTTGTTTAAGCCAAACTTATTTAATAGACTACCAGAAAGATGGTTCTTTCTAACCTCGGGTACAAAATATGCATCATTCAATTTCAGAATCTTCCTAGATGTGAACTCCAAGTCTGCTTCCCCTTCTCCTTGACTGCTGCTTTCGTTGAGTTTTCCATATAGAGATAATTTTCATCCTCAAATGGTTCAAGTTTTCTTCAATAGACTCTTTTCGTTGCAGATATGCTTACTAGCATCAGAGTCGATCCACTAAAAAAATCCTTTCTTTCAATCATGTTGATTTAAGAGATTATAGCTGCCAAGTTTTCTTTTGTCGATTGAGGTTTCTTTTTGGGGAAACGACAATCTCTTTAAAATGACTAGGTTTTTCACAATTGTTGCACTCATTCATTTTCTTAGCCTTCTTGCTATTGAAAATTTTCTTATTTTGAAATTTCATCTTTTTATTGAAAGAGTCCTCAAAGTTTTATTTTCCTTTCTATCCTCGACCATGTGGACCTTAGATGGAAACAATAATGGTTCAATGATTTCTTTATGCCTAAGTTGTTCTTCTACTTGCAAATATTGTACAAGATTATCCAGACTCCATTAGATGCATTGCCTCCAGTGCATCCCAAACTTATTTGGTAGTTAATTTACTGTTGTAAAGAACGTGTTTTTCGATCCTCGAAAATCGACATTAATATATCCCGGTGTTCACGTGCCATAAATCCGAGTGTCAGAGAACTAGTTCGTTAAGGGTAAAAAGAAAAGAAGACAGAACAGAATCTTATACGAATAGAATAACATATATTATTTCGATATATATATATATATATATATATATATAATCTTTACGACGGAAGATTTAAATACATTTATCAGAGTTAAATATGTACAACTATAAATCTCTATCCGTACAAATACGGAATATAACAGTATACAAGTGTGGTAGGGATGGATAATAGTGTACTGAAGAATTTTCTAACCGTATGCTATGATCTCTTCTAGATTTCTTCTAACTAAACTTGACTATTAGGCTGCTCAAAAAATTGGGTTCTCAGAGTTTAAGGAAAGGGAAATAAGCTCTGGGTCTGTCATGTGATTGGTGTGATGGGTTTTGAAAACAAAAGGTATCTCATAAGATCATGCTGGATATAAACACGGAATGAGATTTTACCTTATGATAACCAAAGCATTTTTACATGGAAATTTGGTAATAGTATTTTTAATGACATTCTTCGAAAACATTTGCAAATAAATTTATAATCTTAGCTGAAATGCTTGCATCTCACATTTTAGTACCTTGCATAACTAAATCTGTACGACACTTATTGAATAGTGGATTTTCAACTGAATAGCGAGATAAGGACTACCTCCTATACAGTGCATTTCTAGAAGAATGCATCCGAGCCTATGTTGGTCCTCATGCGAATGAAGATCGGCCTATTCAAAAATTACACGAATATCACTGAGTATTACATCACCTAGCCGTTACTGACCTATCCGGGATCCCAAGCATACACCACATAATTTAAACCCGACGTTATAGCAATTAAATTTTTTATAGATCTAGAAGGTGATTACACACCCTGATTGGTTGCGACCCACTTTAACCTTAAAGCATTCCCTGTTTCACTATTCTTGGGTGTGAGGCTTTGAGGTTAAGGTTACCTTTTATATAGCACATCTTCCACTTTGAATGCCACTTTGCCATTTCATAATCACACAACTAATTTCTAAAAACATATAACTCCTGAACTTGTACTTCTAGGGAAGGGCATTAAGCTAAGAGAAGTTGCCTTCTCTGTCAGCAAATAGACGATACGTTCATAGAGATCAATCAATATGATCTAAACATGCAACATCAGACATTCGTTCATACAAATTATCCAGGAACAAGACAAACCGAAGGCATTCTCCTACCGCATCATGTCGGGTATTACCCTTAGGATTAGTAGCAAGTTAGTCCTTGCACACGAAGATCTCGGAACGAAGGGACCAATGCTATTTATTTATCTCGAGAGCAAATCCGAATATTGCCAACGAGCAGTCCTTCTGTTATGAAGATCCTTGCCTTCAAAATCAAGGTCTTCAATATATATTTTCTTCACTTTCTAAATGTAAATTGGTTCGAAGTGGCTTTTGAATAAGAATCACCCAAATTCGACCCTAGTTCCTTTAAACCAATTATTGATAAAAAGATTTTTTTATAAATAGGCGATTATCAATTGATTAATTCATTTCTTTTTATTGGAGAAATATCTTAGAGAGATATATATCTTAATAAACATTCTTGTTAGTACATATAGAATCGTTAAATCTCTCTTTATTAAATTCCTTGGTTAAATTAAATTATTTCGAATCATTTTAATTAAAACTTAACCTAGATTTCTTATTTTTCAAACATAACCTTTTTAATAAATTGAAACCATGTTATCTGAGATGGTAAATCTAAATTGTTTAAATTTGGAAAATATAATCTTTTATACTTAACTATTTTTCGAAATTTTGACCTTATCTATCCCTCCCCTAGGGCAGGCCAGGTGAGCCAGGGAATTGGTTGCTCCTGAAAATCTCCTTATTTTAAGTACTTAACCTAAGTGAAACACCCCACACCCCTTAATATACCCAAAAGGACACATTAAAAGGCGTGGTCTGTTGTTGGTATAACTGAAACTAATAGAGACTAACATTTATAAGACAAAAATAGTTAAAAACAGCGGAAACTATAATAATAAATTAATTAAAACAAAGCTTCATAATTACTTCATAAATAAGTCAAATACCAAATACAACATCCATATCTCAAAACCCATCATGTCTTATGAAATAAAAATTCATAGTCTTAAAATCGAAGCATAGAACATCCCTCAAACTAAGCCAGTACATAGAAAGAACAAAAGTAGCATTAAAAGAAATACGTAGAAAAAATCTCCTCTAAGAGAACTACCAGCTTTAGCAATCTACAAACTTCTTACTGGATTGCTTAAGGGGGAAACGGGGAAAATAAAGGAGTAGGTCAGACTAAAAGTTTGGAGAATTATAGTAATTACTAGAGTCTTTATGCAAGATAAAGTAATAAACTCTATAACAATTCTAGCAAAAATAAGGATAATAAAGGAAATAGGAAAGAGATTAATTGGAAATAAGTTCGATTAAATATGGCTCGACATATAAGATGGATTAACTTTGATTGCTTGCACTTGTCCTTGATTTCTGCTTTAATTATGCTCAATTTTTAATCCTGTAATTAGGATGTGACCTTAATTCTACCTTTTTTGATCGGCCTGCTACTCCATAGACCTTATTGTGGACCAGCCACTATATAACTCCCTACACAGCAGCCAACCGTATCTACGGAAGATGCATAGAGCAAACACTATAGATCTGGATGATATAAATAGTTCCCTATACAAAAGATAATGATGTCTACGAAAGACACTCATACTAAGCGCTTGGAAGTCATAGCCATTTCTGAGCACCCGAATGGAAGTAGCACACGTAATTGCCACCATGCCCATGCTTCCTTTTGCTCCACCTATTAGGTCTTCTTATTACCTCAACATCCAGCATAAGCGTGCCCCCCATCCCACTTTTGGCTAATGTGAGATCACCGTGTGTCCATAAAATCTATACGGGAAATGCTATTGGCACCGGTCCTTCATTCAAATAATATCTAGATGTGCCCCTTATCCAAATTCATCATTATTTGGACTTCTATTTGACTAATTACTATCATTCCTAGCATAAGCGTGCCCTAGGGAATGCTACTGGTGCATGTCCTACTTTCATCTTTGCCCATTAACTTAGATAAATTATTTTAAATAAGCCTTTATAATTTATCCCTACTATCTTTACTTATTAATTTATCCTAAGTCTTAAAATAAGCCTCATTATGTTCCATTTCTTATTATAACCTACGTTATAATCCTACTTATTACTTAACCCAAGGTCTAAGTAAAATAAGCTTCTTTCATCATTTACACTATTTCGTTATAATTCTAAGTTATAATTATGCTAATTATCTTTAGTTAGTCCAATTCTAATTATAATTAGGCGTAATTTCAGTTCAATTCCATTATTTATTACAGTCCAATTCTGTTATTTATTGCAGTCCTTATAATTTACATCTTATTTTCTTCATTCAATATTCTTACTTATATAATCCATATTCGCGTTTAATTTATTCTAATCCATAAAAGAAGAAAAGGGGGGATGAAGAGAGTAGACGTTTGCATAAAATCCAAAATGTCGAAAAAGATGTAAATAACAGTAAATAAACTTAAATAATGTAAGTAAACTTTAAATAAATAAAAAGCTATGCTTAATAGAAATAAACCAAAATCACTAAAAAGAATAGCCGAAAGGAAATAAACTAAAAATAATTCTAAAAATTATAAATAAACTACCAAAAAAGGCTATTCCATAAATCATAGTAAAACTACAACTATTGGAAACCCCATTATATTAAATTACTTAATGAAATCTTAAAATAATTACAATCATCCACCTTCGGTCCTAAGCTTTTCCTTTGGTCTTCCTAGATCCACTTGGAGTTGTAAAATAATTTAATTTATAACGATTTTCTCCTTTGGAAAAATTATTCCGTTTAGGGTCCTACCTAGAAAGGTGAACCCAATTGGAGAAAATCTAGAATGAGAAAAAGTGTTAGGTCTAGTGGTCTATTTACAGGCGTAGAAGCGGATCTCGAACCATTGAATTTGGAGATTAAATAGGATGCAACTACGTCATAGGCTGAATATAGCCATCGGATGCAGAAACGGATGGACCAGATTGGTCTAGATGATGCAAAACACGTCGGCTAAGGGCTTTGGAACGTTTAAACAAATGAAAGTTTGTTTGTTTGAAATTAATAGAGGCGGGTCGACCGGGCGGTCGACCGCCTTGGTGCCCTGGTCGACCGCCTTGGTGCCCAGGTCGACCGGCCGGTCAACCTGCATATATATATATATATATATATATATATATATATATATATTCATTTCTTTGATTATTTCGTTCTTTGCTCAAATTAACTTAGATTCTGACGTTTTATATGTGGAAATTGACTAGAAAATTACCACGGACACAATGGTGCAAATTTCGTGGCTTTATTCTGATAATTTCACATAGTTATTTTATTATCTGATTAATTGACAAATTAATCATTATGGGTTAAATTTCGGGTTGTTATATTCTCCCTTCCTTAAGGGATTTCGTCCCCAAAATCTCTAAGGATAAAAGAATGTACTAAATGTTTTCATGTAAAACCAACTACTAAATCATCAGCCATTCATCCATTGTTCTTAAGTTTTGCTAATGCAATTCATGATACTTATGCAATTAGTGTAGTGTAAATTTTCCTAACTAATGCAAAATATTAGGCGGTCCACTGATTCAGTTGACGTCCTTTTATGCAATCATGTCTGTGTCGTATATCCAAATGAATGCAAAAATTTCCTAATGATAACTGATAGTTCTATATGCATGCTGCAAACATCACCAAATGCAACAATCAAGTGATAAACATCCATTTACAGCAACCATGGAAGTAAAATAAAAATGTGCACACATCCATATGCATATGCTCTAGTGTCCTAGTCAGGCCAATTCCTAAGGAATAATGGTGCCTAGTGTACCTATATGCGTCCATAACATCCACTAGCAAACACTTGCAACCACTAGCATACATTGTTCATAACATGTTCTATTAACATGTAAACAATCCTAACATCCATAGGTTAAATCCTAAGTTCTACCCCATAAAGGAAAGAACCTATTCAAATCTAAAGATGAAAAAAAGGAATTCTAAAACTTACCTTCAAAAAGATGAGGATATGAAGTACGAATCTTCTCTTCTGCTTCCCAAGTGGCATCTGCAACATCATCTCCCCATTGCACCTTTACTAGTGGGGCCTCCTTATTCCTTAGTCACTTGATGTCTCTTCCAACAATCTTCTTGGGGATACGTCGAACAAAAGCTTTCATTTCTACATCCACCTCCTTCAACTGACTAGGCTCCACAACTTCCACCAAGTCATTTAAGCACTTTCGTAAGTGTGAAACATGGAAAACGTCATGCACTCCTACGAGCCTATCAGGTAGCTTTACTTGGTTAGCCATCTTTCCAACTCTCTTTGTGATAGGAAATGGTCCAACAAATCTAGGGGCTAACTTTCCATTTGATTCGAATCTTACCACCTTCCTAAGCGGGGATACTTTGATAAAAACTAAGTATCCAACCTTAACCTCTAAGTCTCTCATCCACTTATCCGCATACGGCTTCTGTCTGCCTTGAGCCATCTTCATCCTTTTTCGAATCAAATCCACCCTCTTAGAGTTCTCCCTAACCATATCGGATCCAAGTAATAACTTTTCCATAGACTCTACCCAACCCGATGGGGGCTTGCAACGTCTCCTATATAAAGCCTCAAATTGTGTCATTCCTATACTTGTTTGGTAACTTTTATTGTATGCAAACTTAACCAATGGAAGATGCTCCTTCCAAGTTCTTCCAAAGTCCAAAATGCACATCCATAGAAAATCTTAAGCACCCTATTTACCCTCTCCGTTTGGCCATTTGTCTAGGAATGATAGGCCGTACTCAACCTAAGTTGCATCCCTAGCGCCTCTTGCAAGCTTCTTCAAAACTCACTAGTGAAAATGGAATCTCTATCACTAACAACGCTAGAAGGAACTCCCTGTAGACGGACTATCTCTCGAATATACAAGGATGTCAAATATCAAGCCGTACGCTTACTCTTAACTGGGATGAAGTGAGCACTCTTGGTCAATATATCAACAATCACCCAAATTCTACTGTTTCCCGTCCTAGAACTGGGTAAACCATCAATGAAATCCATAGAAATATTGTCCCACTTCCACTCCGGCACATCTAAGGGGAGAGTAATCCACTGGGATTCTGCTGCTTTGCTTTTACCCTCTGGCATATGAGACACTTAGCTATGAATTCCACCAAGTCCTTCTTCATACCACCCAAATAGAACATCCTCTTCATATTCCGATACATTTTGTCACCATCCGGATGAATAGTCATATGGGAATGGTGCACCTCCTCCAAAACTGCTATGAACAAATCACTGGTGCATGGAGCACAAAGCCTCCCAGCTCTCCTAAGCCACTCTCTACTATCAATGGAATAGCGTTGGAGATGTCTTAGACCTCTCTTTGGTTATCCTATCCATAATGTCCATGATCTCCGGATCCTCTACTGCCTCGAGCCAATCTGATCCATAAGAGTAGGCCTCACCTCTAATATTGCCAACAATCCAGGAGTAATGTCCATAGAGGGCTTAAAATCAAAAGTAGAAATAAACTCCAAGCTTCTATACTCTACAAACAAAGGACTAAGGGTTGATTTCTTTCTACTCAATGCATCCGCAACCACATTACCCTTGCCGGGGTATAAGCTATCTCAAAATCACTTGAGGCTAAAAATTCCATCCATCTATGTTGCCTCAAGTTTAAGTCCTCTGCAAGAATAGGTAGTTCAAAGAATTATGGTCTGTAAAAAGCTGAAACCTCTCTCCAAGCAAATAGTGCCTGTAAGCCTTAACTGCAAAACTATGGCAGCCAACTCCAAATCATGGGTAGGGTAGTTCTTCTCATGCGTTCTCAACTTCCTATTACCATAACACACTACTCTTCCTTCTTGCATCAACACCGCTCCCAGATCCGTTCCACATGCATCAGTGTAAACAGCGAAAGACTTAGCTCCGTCGGGTAAAACTACCACTGGTGTACTAGTAAGGGCTCTCTTAAGCTTCGTGAAAGAATCCTCACAATTTATGTCCCACACGAAAGCTTTATTCTTCTTAGTAAGATGCGTGAGTGGTGCTGAAATCTAGGCAAAATCTCTAATGAACTTCAATATAGTAGCCTGCCAATCCTAGGAAGCTCCTAACTGCGGTAACATTTTTGGGGGCCTTCCAATCTTGCACTGCAATATCCTTGGCAGGGTCAACAGCCAAACCTTCCTCCGAGACTACGTACCCCAAGAAATGAACTTCCTCTCTACAAAAATGACACTTCGAAAACTTAGCTTTGAAGTGTGCGAAGAACTTTCCAAATGAATAACATGCTCCTCCATATTCTTGGAAAATATGAAGATATCATCCACGAATACCACCACAAACTTATTTAGGACATCCCTAAAGACGTGGCTCATCAAATCAACAAAATAGGCGGGGGCATTGGTTAGACCAAAAGGCATAACCAACCACTCAAAGAATTATTCCGGTTTCCTAAAGGCAGTCTTATCTATACTGTCATTAGTGACTTTAAGATGATGGAATCATGTGGCTAAATCAAGCAAAGAGAAAATCGAAGAACCTACCAGCTAGTCCAAAAGATTATCCATTCTAGGGGGTGGACATCGATTCTTCTTGATGAGCTTATTTAGTTCCCTATAGTTCACGCAAAGTTCGGAGAGAACCATCCACCTTAGTGGTGAAGATGACTGGTGCTCTCCACTCCGATCGCTCCTTCTTATGAATCCCTTCTCCAAAAGCTCACAAATCTGCTTGCTCAATTCTTTCTTCTCTCCAAGTGCCATGTACCTCACAGGTAATGCTATTGGCTTAGCATTCTCGGTCAAATAAATCCTAAAGTCAATCTCTCTCTTAGGGGGTGTCCCCTAACCTCCTCAAAGATGTTTGCAAAATTTCTGACGACAGGAACCGAATGCAACTCTAATGACGATGATCAAGGAAATAGAGAAAACTCAACACGACTGACCCTTGTGGGTCGCAAGATACCTCTAAAGTCTTACCAATGCAAGTCTCAAGTCTAACGCTCTCCTCTTGTGGTGTAAGATAGCACCATATGTGGATAGTCAATCCATCCCTAAGATCATCCCATACCCCAAGAATCCCAAAACATAGGCATCGTAGTCAAACTCTATGCCTAGGATAAAGATTTTCAAACCCCTACAAATCATAGATAAGTGTGCCAATCCTCCTATGGGGTTTGAAACAATAATGGAGTTTACTACCAATGATATATCTAAGTGCAAACAATCTACTAGAGAGCTAGAGATAAAAGAGTGTGATGCTCCAGAATCAAATAATGTCCGAATGGGAAAATCAGATATAAGAATCAAACCTTCAACTGTGACTTTCCTACCTCTATCAGGAATGATATCGAAAGGTTTAGTGTCTAATGCTTGAATTTGCATAGCTAGTGTACTCGCTCCCTAGGGACAACTTCTACTCATATTACCGGGATGCCAGCAAGTACAGTACTTACCCTTCATCTTCTCCTTCCAGAAATCCTTGGCCATATGTCCAACCTTTCCACAACCATGACACTTTATTCCTTTCTTAATCTGCTTCTGAGGATCATCACCTTTCTTCTTCTTATTCTTTTCCCACCACTTATTCTTTGGACCTTTTGACTTAACCTCCCCTTTAGACTCTCTCTCCTTGACCGTATCCGACATAAGCGCCATCTCGACCAAAGACTCATAAGTAGCTTCCATTGGTACATGATTCAGCAATAATCCCTGAAGGGGTTGATTCGATCCCTTCTTAAACTTTATAGCTTTATTATGTTGCGTGTTCACAAAATCCATACCAAACCATGATAGCTCATTGAATTGATTGATGTATTCCTTAACAGACAAACTCCTTTGCTTCAAATTGATAAACCTCTCTAACTGAACACTCTCCTCTTCCTGAGATAGAAACTTTATATTGAATCTCTCCTGGAATCCGTCCCAAGTAACATTCCTTCCCTTCAACTCGATCACCTCCCACCAATAAGATGCCTCCTCCTTTAGCTATTAAGTGGCCGGTTGAACTCGCTTCTGTCCATCCAATCCCAAAAGACCAAAAATCCTCTCTGTGTCCCTAAGCCATGCTCTCACCTCCACAAAAGTCTCCTTGCCGAAAAAAGTCTTCCCGCCCAAACTCGTGAAATCTTTACAAATTTCTTAGAGAAATTGATGGCAGCAGGTGGGTTGATGGGATTCCCACCCGTTGGTGCAGGATTGGGCATAGGCCCATGCACCTCTGGAGTCGTGGCTTGTAAGTACCTACAAAACCAGGTTGGGACTGGAATGCCCTCGAGAATGTTCGGGGCATCAACCATTCTATGAAAAAAAGGTAGTTTGGGAAAGAGTCAAAGGGAAATTGAATTTGACTTGTGAGGGGATTTTTATAAAAATTCTTTTATACTTAAAAGTCATTCCTAAAAGTTCTTTTCTGAAAAATACCTTTAAAATAAGTTATTTTGAAGAAAATAATTTACATTTTTTAAATATTTTTTTTGGGAATCTTATATCCTGGCTCAGATACATTGTGAAACACCTCACACCCTTTAATATACCCAAAAGGACACACTAAAGGGTATGGTGCGTTTTAAGTATAACTGAAACTAACAGAGACTAAGATTCATAAGACATAAAAATAGCGGAAACTAAAGTAATAAATTAACTAAAACAAAGCTTCATAATTACTTCATAAATAAGTCAAATACTAAATACAACATCCATATGTCAAAACCCATCATGTCTTATGAAATAAAAATTCATAGTCTCAAAATCAGAGTATATGATATCCCTTAAAATAAGTCTATACATAGAAAGAACAAAAGATGAATTAACAGAAATACACAGAAAAAATCTCCTCTAAGATAACTCAAAGATGCAACAATCTGCTGATTTCTCCTTTGATTACCTAATGGGGGAAAGGGAAAATAGAGGAGTGGGTCAGATTAAAAGTTTGGTGAATGATAGTAATTACTGGAGTCTTTAAGCAAGATAAAGTAATAGACTCTATGTTATCCCGCCTTTTGATAAGGCCGGGATATCAACAAATGGGCTAAAAATGATGGAAACAGTATTAGAGATCGGTTGGAAACAAGGCTAATGATCGATGTCGTTAAAAGTTGACTGAGCTCCAATCAAAAAGGGATTGGTTGGTAATGATGAGCAAGGCCAGGAAAGGTTATGTTCAGATTTCAGGTCAATCAGAGTTCGTATGCTCGAGATATGATCGATGCAAATCAAAGGGATTAACTTCACTCATATCCGTCATGTTCATATTGATCCGAGGTGGCCTTCTTCGTATCCATCGTACTCGTATCGATCCAAATTGGTTCATTTTGTATCCATCAGCTTACCGACCTCGTTTGTATCTACCAAACATACACTACTTTGAATCCATCGAGCACTCCCCCCTTCGTATTGGTCCATACTCAAGGCACCACTTCGTATCCATCACATCTACTCCGGTTCATATCCGTCGCCTAGTGACATTTCATATCACTTCCTTTAACTAACAGCTTATATCGATATTCATCTACATAATTCGTATCGATCGGTCAAGGATCGACACGAAGTATACCACCCACGAGCGAGGCAACACCTAGAAGGTATCGATACGAAATGTTCAAGTCTATATCGACATAAATTAAAGTAGAGATCATCGATATGAACCAAGCAACCCTGAATAGATGCGAAGCATGGAGTGCATCAGCTCGATACGAACGAGGCACAATTCATAGGAAGACTTGGTTAATCAGTACGAAAAGTGGATCGATCCAGAAATTTAGCACCACGTCACCTAGCAAGCACGTGCCTAGGAGTGATGCGATTGGGATCGATATGAGTGAACCGATACGAATTCGGCAACGCATTGAAAATCCAAACTTGCATCGATCATATCTCAAAACCTACAAAAAGTGCCACAAAATTTTCACAGAAGTTTGCATACAACCCCAAGAATGTCCATGCCCGATCTCGACTCGATTGGGCAAGATCTTGATCGATACGAATTCCATTTGTATCGATCATGGATCGAGCTGAAATCGCTCGTGATCGATCACGTGGACCCACCCACTTGAGAGAAGGAGTCTTCCGAGATCTAGGCGGGATATTTGCAGCCTACACCTATAAATAGCAGTCCAAGAGCTTCAAAAAGAGGGTCTTTGGCTCTTCTACGTTCAGACTCTGCCGAAACTACTTTTGTACTTCAATTCTATTGTTGTAATTTATAGTAACCAGTGAACAAAGATCAATAAAAGTCAGCCATTTCATAGTGGACGTAGGCTCTACGCCGAACCACTCTAGATCTGTGTGTTTCTATGTGTTTCTTTTAAATTTTGAGTGTTCTGTACATTTATTTTCTCTACATTTCCGCTATCTGTGATCTAGAATTGTAAATGAGTGTGTGACCAATTTTGGCGCAATCATTTTGGTGTTTTCACCGAGAAGGCTAGCAATCAGGGATTCTCAAACATGAATTTCACATTTGAAAGGTTGAAGAATTAATTTGGAAAGCTATGGCAAGGCAATCGACAAGAAGACAGAGGGCTGAAAGGAGTCAGCATGAAGGGAGTCAGAAGGCTTCCTCGGGTGCGAATCGGGCATCGATCTTCTTCACCAAGGACGAGATGGAAACGATGCTCAAGAGACAAGAGGAGATAATACATAACCTACTTCGACAAGTTGGAGTGCAGAATCAATGGAATGCAACTACATGAGATGTTGGATATAGGGATCGGGAGCACGGAGCAACCAGAGTTCAGAATGGAGCAGGACCATCCTGCACAGCACCAGAACTAGGGTGCACTTCCCTAGAGCATGATCCAATCTCGGGCAGAGTACCAGGTGGAGCCGAGCAGCATGGCATTGATAGGGGAATGAATGCTCGCCCAAAAGAGTAGATTCTAGGATTCCCACGTCAACTCGGGGGTAGATCAAAAGCAACAGACGAGGACTACAGCTTGGTGACAGTGATAGATTGGCAGAGATGGTTAGGCAAACCATGAGGGGGCGGATTGGTGAATAGAGACTTGGAGGATGTGAATATGAGTCCTTTTGCTCCAATGATCAAGCAAGCTATGAGCCCACCACATTTTAAATTGCTGACACTGGAGATGTATGAGGGGAGAACGGATCCTACTGTTCACTTGACAAGGTACATGATGCATATGGAAGTGCTGGGAGGGGCATCGGAGGAGGTCATGGCATGATGCTTCCCTCTGTATTTGACAGATATTGTAGCATTATGGTTCAGACAGCTGGAAAGTGGCTTTATTGGCACATGGACGGAGCTGATTGAAAGGTTTATGAGGCAATTTCGAGTCCACCTAAGAGCGTGATGAGTTTGACATCAATGAAACAATGAAAAGGAGAGTCGCTCAAGAATTTCTTAACCAGATTCAATACGACAGTGGCTTCAGTGGATCGACTTGATCCATCGATGGTTCAGATTGTGGCAGTCTCAGGAATCGCAGACAATTCAGATTTCAAGATATCATTGGAATGGGACCCACCAATGAATCTTGAGGAGTTCTACCATGAAGCGGAGAGATTTATAAGGCAGGATGATGCGCATGCTAAGAGAGAAGGGGAGAGGCTGAAGCTTATGCAGTAAGGGGTAGAGGTCCACCCAGGGAGGATCCAAACAAAGACGATAAAGGCAAAAGATAAATGAATGGCAATGGTAGCACTTCAAAAAGGCCACGAAGGGAGTCAAAGTTTTCTTCTTACACAGATCTAACTGCAAGTCTGTAAAGGATTTACTTGGATACTCGAGGATGCCTCCAGTATTGAAGGCCAGCAATAAGGGAACCTTCTGATTACGAGTGAGCATTTGGAAGGCATTGCTTATTCCATGAGCTGGATGGGTACAACACGAACGATTGCAGGCATTTGAAGGATATAGTTGAGGAGCATGTAAGGAATGGCATACACAACAATATGTAAGGAATCGAGCTGTGGTAATTGAACAGGAGCGGCCACCGCCCGCCTCAAACGAAGATGGCACTGGATCTAGGCAGCGAAGACTTGTTATCAACTAAATAAATTTATGGCATTGAATAAGTAATAGAGCTCAAATTAATACAGCTGAGCCGCTTACACATGTACGGGATCGAGGACGGTCCCTAGGCATGCTCTAAGACGATAATAAACCGTGTGGCTCGAATCTATGAAATCCTATCTTTGTTTTCGTTTTCCTAAAAACTTTGGTTTCTCTCTCGGATGTATAAACATTTATTTGATTTTTCCCTGCATGCATAGCCTTTTATTTTGATGATTGGATTCAGGTTAATGTAATTAATAATACAGCTCTCGTGATTACGATCCCGACTGGAGAGAGAGGCAGTAATCACAAATTACAAGTCCCTTCGCCGGAGAGCGATGGAATGAACTCAAACACAATATAAAAGTCCTTGGCCGGAGAGCCGAGGCCCGAGAATATAAAAGTCCTTGGCCGAAGAGCCGAAGCCGGAGAATATAAAAGTCCTTGGTCGGAGAGCCGAGGCGGAGAATATAAAAGTCTTGCCAATGCCGGAGAATATAAAAGTCCATGGCCGAAGAGCCGAGGCCGGAGAATATAATAGTCCTTGGCCGGAGAGCCAAGGCCGTAGAATATAAAAGTCCATGGCCAGAGAGCCAAGGCCGAGGAATATAGAAGTCCTTGATCTGTGAGCCGAGGTCAGAGAATATCAAAGTTCTTGGCCGAAGAGCTAGGGCCGGAGGGCATAAAAGCCCTTAACCGGAGAGTTCGGCTCAGAACAAGCTAACGCGACCTGGCGAGGTATATGGATTTAAAGTTAAACTCAAAGAGGTCATGGATTTAAAGTTAAACTCGAAGAGGTCATGGATTCGAATTTCGGCTTGTGATAGCGGTCTCGGATTTGGGAAAGGGCCCGGGCGGTCCTAGATTTGGATATCAACCTGGAAAGGTTATGGATTTGGTTATTGGTCGTTCATATGGATAGACTAAAGCTCGGTTGATGGATTCAGATAGCTATGGAATTGGCTAAGGTTGTGGTTACAGGACTTTGAATTGGACATCAACACGGAGCAGTCGTGGACTTGGTATGGCTATGAATGGAATATGGACCTTGGATGTTGGTTTCAGAAACCATTCAAAACACACCTTCTCACCGCAAGGCGTGTTTTGGGTGGGCAAATGTAATCCCATCTTTTGGTCAAGGCCGGGATATCAACAAATGGGCTAAAAAGGATGGAAACAGTATTCGAGATCAATTGAAAACAAGGCTATGATTGATGGCGACAAAAGTTGACCGAGCTCCAATCAAGACGGGATCGTTTCGGAATGATGAGCAAGGCTAGGAAAGGCCATGTTTCAGATTTCCGGTCAATCAGAGTTCGTATGCTCGAGATATGATCGATGCAAATCAAAGTGATCAACTTCACTTATATCCATCATGTTCGTATCCATCCGAGGTAGCCTTCTTTTTATCCATCGTACTCGTATCGATCCAAATTCGCTTATTTTGTATCCATCAGCACGCGGGCCTCGTTCGTATCCACCAAACATACACTACTTCGAATCCATCACGCACGCCCCCCTTTCGTATCGGTCCATACTCAAAGCACCACTTCGTATCATTACATCTACTTTGGTTCGTATCCGTCGCCTAGTGACATTTCGTATCACTTTCGTTAACTCACAGCTCGTATCGATATTCATCTACATAAATCGTATCGATCGGTCAAGGATCAACACAAAGTATACCACCCACGAGCGATATGAGGCAACACCTAAAAGGTATCGATACGAAATGTTCAAGTCTATGTTGATATGAATTGGAGTAGAGATCATCGATACGAAGCAAGCATCCCTGATTGATGCGAAGCATGGACGCATCAGGTCAATACTGTTATCCCGCCTTTTGGCAAGGCCGTGACACCAAGAACTTGACTAGAAATCAAGGATAGTTCGTCCTGGAGATTGTTAATACATAGGTCTACTATGGATGTCGGTAAATTTTTTTATAGTCCGGATTGAGCTACAATTAATATAACATGACAAGCAAAGCTAAGAAAGCCAATGTTCCAAATTTCAAGTCAATCGGAGTTCGTATGCTCAAGATATTGATCGATCATGGATGAGAAATCCAAACTTGCATCGATCATAACTCAAGATCTTTATGTCCAAATGCCACCAAATTTTCACAGGAGCTTTCTGGCAACCTAAGGAATGTTCATGACAAATTTCAGCTCGATTGGATCAATTCTTCATCAATATGAAATTCATTCATATCGATCACGGACCAAAAAACTCCAACTTGCATCCATCATAACTTGAGATCTATAAGTCCAAATGATATAAAATTTTCATAGGAGCTTGCTAGCAACCTAAAGAATGTTCCTGCCAAATTTCAGCTCAATTGGATCAATTCTTGATCGATACAAAATTCATACGTATCGATCACGGTCCGAAAAACTCCAACTTGCATCGATCGTATCTCACAATCACAAGTCCAAATGCTATGAAATTCTCACAGGAGCTTGCGTGCGACCTAAGAAAGGTTCACGCCAAATTTCAGTTCGATTGGATCAAATCCTGATGGATACGAAATTCGTTCATATCGATCACGGATCGGGACGAAACTTTGTGGGATCGATCGCGTGGGCCCCCCAAGTGCCAGAAAAAGTCTCCTGAGATTTGAGCAAAATATCAGCCTCCTACACCTATAAATAGCACTCCATAGCCTACAGAAAAGGAATCTTTTTGCTCTCCTACATCCAGACTCCGCCGAATCCAATTTTGTACTCCATAGTTGCAGTCGTACACGAATTTCAACATTATAATCCATTGTAATCTGCTGCAATAAGTTGTAATCGGCATATGAAAGTCAATGAAATCATCAACTTCATAGTGGACGTAGGCCATACGCCGAACCACTCTAAAACTCTGTGTTTCTGTGTATTTTCTTATATGTTTATTGATGTGTTTGTTAGATCTGCTTCATTTTACATCTATTCTCTTCATTTTATCTCTTCAAACACATCCGAAGAGTGTTGTGCCCAATTTTGGTGCAAACACTTTGGTGCTTTCACTGAGAAAAACCCAGTTTTTCTCCCGTTCATTGGATCTACTTTCGATATCGGATTGCATAAATCTAAGGAGAAGATCCAGATTTAATGTTCAATGGTTCCTTATATTTTATTCAGATTGCTCCAGATCTAAGAGGAACCATATTCATCATGAAGTCCATACCCATATTTTCGAATCTAGAAAAAATGCTGTTTTTTGTACCCATATTTTCGAATCCAGAAAATACGCTTTTTTTCGTATCCATATTTTCGTATCCATGAAAATATGATGAATTCCGTACCCATATTTTCGAATCCAGAAAATATGCTTTTTTTCGTACCTATATTTTCGAATACAGAAAATATGTTGTTTTTCGTATCCATGAAAATATGATAATTCATGCCCATGTTTTCGTATCCATGTTTTGGTATCTAGAAGATATGGTCATTTTCGTATCCATGTTTTGTTATCCGGAAGATATGGTCATTTTCGTACCCATGTTTGGGTATCCAGAACATATGGTCATTTTCGTATCCATGTTTTGTTATCCGGAAGATATGGTCATTTTCGTACCCATGTTTGGGTATCCAGAACATATGGTCATTTTCGTATCCATATTTTGGTATCCAGTTGATATGGTCATTTTCGTATCCATGTTTTGGTATCCAGAAGATATGGTCATTTTCGTATCCATGTTCTCGTATCCAGAAAATGTGGTAATTTTTGTATCCATCAGTAGATAGTCTCTCTTCGTATTGATCACCTATTGACTATTTCGTATCCATCGAGGAGCGCTACTTCGTATCCATCCAAAGGTGGCTTCCTTCGCATCGACCTTGTTCGTATCCCTCAGCAGGCATTCGTTCGAATCAATCAGGATGTACGACTTCATATCCATCCTGGAAGACCTTGTTCAAATCCATCGGGGCTCGTTAGTTCGTGTCCATCGAGTTACTTCGTACCCATCACGGAACCACTGTTCGTATCAATCAAGTTGGAGAAAAAAGCGATCGATACGAAAAGTGATCGATACGAAATTAGATTGATACGAAATTCGATCGATATGAAGTGATGGATACGAAGTGCATCTGATAATCGATCCAGCCAGCTGCATTTCGCATCAACCCTCAAGCACCACTTCGTATCGATTTGGCAGTGTGCGTTTCATATCGACGCTCAGATAACACTTTATATCGCTCAAACATTACTGAATAAAGGAACATGATAATCGTTCCATGACTTGACGAGACGTAGGGGATTACAGAGGCAATTGCTGAATTGCAATCAAGGAATAAGGAAATACTACTCAACTGGTGCTCCCAGAGGCTGGAGAACCTAGCTAATATGCCAAAAACTAGAATCGGTTAATATATCATGCTTCTAAGATGGACTGCAACTTCCAGTAATTGACTAGTTTTTAAACTCCTAAACTGACAATTATGGTGCGATGGCTAGAATGACGACTACTCTACGCTGTCAATTCTGCCAATTCAAAGCATAGCTGGTCACCACTGAACCATCTTCAAATTCCCACAATCTTAATCACTCCATGTCTAGATGACTAAAATCATGTCATACAATCTCAAGAGGACTTCCTTAATACGCTATACGGGCCTCCTTCCTAGTGAAAATTATAAATAATCATTAATCTATGAGCCTATCTTAATCTACTCACCATCCAATCGGCATTACCAACCACTCGAACATTAGGCAACCGGGCATACATCATTCACTAGTATTACAAGACCCTGTAGCCTTATAATGAATTTGATAAATTTGATCGTGGAATCTTTCCCAATCGGGACCTATTCATTGAAACCATCCTACATGCAGAATTTCTAGCGAAAATTCAGCATGCTAACTATGTCAGTGTATTATGGAAATTCAACCTCTGACACTATTGCATGATGTGGGAATGATGCATGGATTCCACGAAGAGTGATGAATGCCATCAAATCCAGATGTCTCCCCCTATTCCTTAAAGAAGACTGTCAATCAGTTTGATAAGAGAACTGGCGGATAGCCACCAACAACTACACCAGCATATCGTATCTAATATTGAATTGATGAACTAGATGAAGGATCAGTGTCGCAAGATAAGGAGGAAACCTACTCTATATTCTAAATCGGGAAGCCCCTCTTCTTTAGATGGCTACCGTGGATGCCGACGCTATAAGGCTGCTCTGGAAAGAATAGCTCTGACAATATGTTCGAGCCCCATAAAACGAAGGGCTGGGAACCTCCGATCCCTATCAATCAAGAACTTTGATCAAGCTAAACCACTGACATTAATCTTCCAACTAAGAAGGGAAAGACTGAAGTGCAATAGCAAGCATACGACGCTGCTTCACTAATCAATGAGATTTAATCCGATCTCTTTTGAATGATTTCTATTTCAATTTCGTTTATGTTGCGAAATATGACCGACTTGAATTAAACTACTTGCAAATGATGCAGGTGACCGAGTACTTAAGGATGGATGCAAAACAACCTCCATAGACTATGATCAAATCTTTGAGGTATCGTCATGACGAGCATGTTTCAACCACTCATCAGCTGCTATATGCACTTGACATGGGGTAAGGCATCAAAGTAGAAGAGACCGACAAGGTTAGGACTCCAGTACAAAGTGGATGCAACCGACCATCCACTCATCCACCTATGAAATTTAATTGGAGATCTGGGAAAGCCTTGGAGTTATATGTCCCGACAATGCTCTCTCCATCTCTTACTTGAAGCTCACCAAAATGCTTATGCTTCTTTTGATGCCCAGTAAAATCGGAGTCACACCAAGGGTGGACATGACGTGACCTTCCATGCATCCAATCCTATGTTAGACAGTTGGGGTTATTTGAGGACACATGTTTAAAATTGGTATGATTTGACCATTCACTCTCCAGTTTGCGTCAGTGATTCTGCAAAACAATCGTGCCTTAAACCGACTTCATTGGGGGCCAACCTCAATTTATAATCATCAACAACTGACTACCTACTCATTAACCATCATGAGCCATCATTTCAACTCTCTTCCTCAGCTCAATCGGAAGAACGCAAAGTATAAAGTGGACGTGACTTTTCCATCCCCTCTCTAACTCTTGCCCCCAACTTAAGGGAAAATACACAACTCAAAGTGGATGTAGTTTAGCCATCCTCTCCTCTGCTCGAGCTCAAAGCTCGCCAGAACACTAATCTTACTCCTTAGGCTTGGCAGAACCGGGATCCAAATGAACATGGATGCGATTCAACCATCCATACACTAAATCTCATCCTTCGTTGATAGTAGATAAGTGGAAAGGAATCGAGATCCCATCGATCACTTGCTAAGTGAAACCTCAGCTCGGGGGAAAGCCATCACATTAAAGGCTGAACTGGACCGACAAACGACAGTCCTATAACTAACTCCACTTTCCCAGAGTGTGAATTGGAGTATAAACATCAACTCTAGGTTCCTAGAGTGCGGACCAGAGTATAAACACTAACTCCACTTTTCCAGAGTGCGAATTGGAGTATAAACATCAACTCTAGGTTTCCAGAGTGCGAACCGGAGTATAAACACGAACTCCACTTTCCCAGAGTGTGAATTGGAGTATAAACATCAATTCTAGGTTCCCAGAGTGCGAACCAGAGTATAAACACTAGCTCCACTTTTCCAGAGTGCGAATTGGAGTATAAACATCAACTCTAGGTTCCTATAGTGTGAATCAGAGTATAAACACTAACTCCAAACTCCCGAAGTGCGAGCTGGAGTATAAACATATAAATGCGGTTCCGGAGAGGGTGGACCCGTCCGCCTAACGACTTCGGCCGTGTCCTAACCAAGTTTGAGGAGGATGGACCCGTCCTTCTCACGACCTCACTTGTTAACTCGGGGTGGATGTGATCCGACCATCCACGATCTCGATAAATCCATCGTTCCCAGAGTGTGAACGAATTCCTAAAAAGCCCAAACAGATGTGACCGACCATCTGTCGGCTAACTCCAAGTTCCCAGAGCGTGAATTGGAGTATAAACATCAACTCCAGATTCCCAGAGTGCGAAATGGAGTATAAACATCAACTAACTCCAGATTCCCAGAGTATGAATTGGAGTATAAACCTCAACTCCAGATTGCCAGAGTGCGAACTGGAGTATAAACATCCACTAACTCCAGATGCCCTGAGTGCGAACTGGAGTATAAACATCAACTAACTCCAGATTCCCAGAGTGCAAACTGGAGTGTAAACATCCACTAACTCCAGATTCCCAGAGTGCGAACTGGAGTATAAACATCAACTAACTCCAGATTCCCAGAGTGCGAACTGGAGTATAAACATCAACAAACTCCAGATTCCCAAAGCATGAATTGGAATATAAAACATCGACTCACTCTAGTCCTGAGAGCGTGGACTGGAGCACAAATGCCAAATGGGTGTGACTGACCACCTATCAGCTAATTCCAGATTCCCAGAGTGTGAACTGGATTGTAAACATCAACTAATTCTGGTCCCGAAAGCACTGGCTGGAGTATAAAGACCTAATGGGTGTGACATACCACCCATCAACCAACTTCAATCCTCGAAGCATGGATTGGAATATAAGTGCCAAAAGCGGATGTAGTTTGACTGTCTTCTTTCCAACTCTTCCCCTAGCATGGGGGCACACTTATCATAAAAAATCGAATGCGATCCGACCAACTAGCACTAAGCGGGCATGACATGACCGTTCATGCATCAACACTTATCCCCGGCATGGGACCTATGACATAATCTTATAGGGGTGCACTCCAACCGAACAAGACAAAATTTCTTCCTTGATTCGACAGGGAGATGCAGATTAGCAAAACGGACCTAGCTGAACGTCTTATTCCAAATGGATGTGATTACCCATCCTACCGCAAATGAATGTGACACGACCATTCATCCGCTAACTCTAGCCAATGATCTGGCAGGTTGTGCATGCGATGTGAACGGGTGTGACCCAACCATTCGCTAATCAACTCCTTTCTCCAATTCAGTAGGAGAAAAATCAAATTAAAGTTGTCGCAATGTGACTGACTACACTTTGACTTTCTCCATTGACTAGTGCCAGAGGAATTAATCGAGGAAAGTGCGGTTCGACCATTTTCTGCCAAAATTCTTACTCCTCAGAGTGTGGACAGGGAGGTAAACATCAAATAGGCATGACTAATGGCCCTTCAACTGACTTTGATCCCCGAAGTACGATTACGAGCATAGACAAATGAATGAATGTGATCCGACCACTCATTCACCAACTCCGACCTAAAGTCGACGGGAGGAGTATAAACTCGCTA
Source organism: Allium cepa (assembly GCA_030765085.1). NCBI lineage: Eukaryota > Viridiplantae > Streptophyta > Magnoliopsida > Asparagales > Amaryllidaceae > Allium > Allium cepa. Next base: position 574,982,101 of record CM060931.1, read on the forward strand.
CAGATGCAATTAAACCATCCACGGACTCACTTTTCTAACCCAAGATTGGGGGCATGAGTGTGATCATCTAAGAGCTGGATACGACTACTCAATCCTATAGCTTGGTCCCAGTATTTATAACAACTTGAAGTTGCGACCGAAAAGATGCTTAGAGATAGAATCATCAAATCGATGCCCGGACCTATGGGCAACTGATCGTCATTCTGACCTTTCTAATGAGCAATGGATCACGAGTACATTGAATGGAAAGTGCATTGCTCGGAAACACAAGTAGATTACTATGCTGTAGCACGTGATACAAGGCTAAACTCTATTGAGCCTTTGATTCGACGCCCAAATAAGCCTGATCATTTACCATTGCTAAATAAGCACATGAAGTGCCTACAACCCATCACAAGTATTGTAGGTAATATCACAACTCTTCGCAATTATGATGCAAGAGTCATCTGCATTGCTCCAGGTGAATTTGATATGTCCGCTTGGACTCGATCTCATATATATATATGGACTCTCACCAACTATTGAGAACCTTGCATTAAATGTCAACCCGATGCATGTCTCGGTGAATAAAAACGAAGCGACATGGATCTAGAAAGATCTACTGCACTAAAGGAGGAGGTGAATCTACACAAAACCAATAGGTTTATCCACGATGTCCTCTACCCAAAATGAGTATCCAATCCATTACTTATGAAAGAAACAAATGGAGAGTTGTAAACATATGCCGACTACTCAGATTTGCACGAGGCATGGCAAAGCATAGCTTTCCACATCCAATGATCAACCAACTAATTGACTCGGCCATCAGACATGAATTACTCTCATCCATGGACGCGAAATTTCAAATACAATCAGATATTGAAACATGTCACAGACCAGGAATACAACTGTTTCGTTACCGACCCGGGCCTATAGTGCTATTGTGCAATCCATGGATTCAAACTTGAGAATGCTTATGCCACTTACCAAAGGACTATTAAAAGATCATTCAAAAATCAGATCGACCAATCGATGAAAGTATATGCGGTTAAGATGCTCGTGAGGTCACGATCATCGAATGACCGTATCGATCACTTGGCAAACATATTCAGTGCTCTCCAACAGCTATAGAATGAAACTTGATCCTTTGAAATGCTCTTTCAGCATTGTATAAGAAGAATTCTTGGGTTTCGTCATCGATTCTCGTGGGATTGAGTCTATCGTCAGAAAATGCTGAAGATTAGAGTCATCCATATACCGAGGAAACCAAATAGCTCTGATAGATCGCTCAGAGAGACCTCCCATTCTACCCAAGACGTTGGAAATTGGGTCATGTCAACACACGCCATAAGCATTGCAATGCTAAATGTATAGAAACTAATCTAAAGACCAGTATACGATGAAAGCCAGCAATTAACAAGCTTACCCTGCTAATGTTTGTATCGACCAACCGTTACGATAGGTCCAATGGAAACCTTAGATGTCTGAAAGGTTACTCAAATGGAATATCGAGCTATGCCAATTTGACATCACTTATCTCCCTCAGAGAGCTATCCGTGGTCAAACATTAGCATACTTCATATCTGAATTCACTGCATCAGACGATTATCCGAAGAATAGTAGAGAACCATCCAACCGATGGAGAATATACATAGATGGAACTTCCAATAATCGGCTTTCTAACATCGAAGTCGTATTAGTTACTCCTGAGGAATGATCGATCTGCTATACCCTGAAACCCAACTTCCCTGTAACAAAACGAAGCTGAGTATGAAGCCTTGGTCGCCATGCCGAGATTTGAAAGAAGACTAGGAATAGAAACTTTACATATCTTATACGATTTCTAGTTAATGTGCCAAGTCAGGGAGGACTATCTGACTAGGGGGCAACGTCTTGCTCCTTATCTCAATTGAATCCTAGAGATACTAGCCGACTTTAAGTATTATACCACTACACAAATCCTCAAAGAACAAAACGCAAAGACCGAATCAATGGCCAAGCTAGCCAGTTCTGGGGATGCGCGACAAATAGACATTATCCCAGTTGAAATAGTTATTATTCCAAGCACTGATAGATGAAGATCGACCAGATCTTAGAGATGGATCCAGGAAAGGGGTCATGGATGACTCCTATCAAAGACTATTTAACGTGGGGGAATTCTTATTGAATAAGGGAATGAAAGGTGGCATATCCTCCGCGAAGCATCACTGCATGATTATGTCTGGATCATTTAACTCCATCGACATAAAGCATTACACTTGTATCCATCAATCCAAGACCCAATATTACGTATCCATCGATACGAAACATACATTCTAACATCTCAAATCGATCCCGGAGAGGATTAATACGAAAGGAAGGACTTAAAACAACCATCGAACATTGTTACAACTCAAATTTAACTTCGATCCAGGAGAGGATCGATACAAACTCAATCCAAACAAAAAATAAAGAACTTGATGACGACCCGCAAATGTGCAAACATGAATAGGTGTCAAGCCAACATATGTGCATGTATGCCAAACTAACACTCAATTCTCAAAGTTACCAGGAATTGAATGCTTACCTGATGACGATCAAAACGATGAAAAACAAATCGCTAGTGCTCAACACTCAGTTACAACAAAACACTGCATGGTCATTGACAATCAACAGTTTGACATCTACGTCACTGAAGATCAACCAAAGGCTACATCTATTGATGAAAAGATAGCAACTACTCAGCGAAATGGATAGAACTTTTCAGAATGAAGATGGAAGTTTTCAAAGAACGTCATGTTCACACAAGACGTACTTTGGGGGGCAAATGTTATCCCGTCTTTTGGCAAGGCCATGACACCAAGAACTTGACTAGAAATCAAGGATAGTTCTTCCTGGAGATTGTTAATACATAGGTCTACTATGAATGTCGGTAAATTTTGTCCGAGTCCGGAACGAGCTACAATTAATATAACATGACAAGCAAAGCTAAGAAAGCCAATATTCCAAATTTCAAGTCAATCGGAGTTCATATGCTCAAGATATTGATCGATCATGGATGAGAAATCCAAACTTGCATCGATAAAAACTCAAGATCTATAAGTCCAAATGCCACCAAATTTTCACAGGAGCTTTCTGGCAACCTAAGGAATGTTCACGCCAAATTTCAGCTCGATTGGATCAATTCTTCATCAATATGAAATTCATTTGTATCGATCACGGACCAAAAAACTCCAATTTGCATCCATCATAACTCGAGATCTATAAGTCCAAATGCTATGAAATTTTCATAGAAGCTTACTGGCAACCTAAAGAATGTTTCTGCCAAATTTCAGCTCAATTGGATCAATTCTTGATCGATACGAAATTCATACGTATCGATCACGGTCCAAAGACTCCAACTTGCATCGATCATATCTCACAATCCACAAGTCCAAATGCTATGAAATTTTCACATGAGCTTGCGTGCGACCTAAGGAAGGTTCACGCCAAATTTTAGTTCGATTAGATCAAATCTTGATAGATACGAAATTCATTCGTATCGATCACGGATCAGGCCGAAACTTTATGGGATCGACCGCGTGGGCTCCCCCACGTGCCAGAAAAAGTCTCCCGAGATTTGAGCGAAATATCAGCCTCCTACGCCTATAAATAGCACCCCAGAGCCTACAAAAAAGGATCTTTTTGCTCTCCTACGTCCAGACTCCGCCGAATTCAATTTTTTACTCCATAGTTGTTGTTGTACACGAATTTCAACATTATAATCCATTGTAATCTGCTGCAATAAGTTGTAATCAGCATATGAAAGTCAATGAAGTCATCAACTTCATAGTGGACATAGGCCATACGCCGAACCACTCTAAAACTCTGTGTTTCTGTGTATTTTCTTACATGTTTATTGATGTGTTTGTTAGATCTGCTTCATTTTACATCTATTCTCTTCATTTTATCTCTTCAAACACATCCGAAGAGTGTTGTCCCCAATTGTGGTGCAAAAAAATACGAATGAAGCACAATTAAGGGGAAGACTTGGTTACTCGGCACAAAAAGTGGAGATCCAGAAATTTAGCGCCACGTCACCTAGCAAGCACGTGCCTAGGAACGATGCGATTGGGATCGATACGAATGAACCGATATGAATTCGTCAGCCCATTGAAAATCCAAACTTGCTTCGGTCATATCTCAAAACCTACAAGTCCAAATGCCATCCAATTTTCACAGAAGTTTACGTACAACCCCAAGAATGTCCATGCTCGATCTCGACTCGAATGGGAAAGGTCTTGATCGATACGAATTCCATTCGTATCGATCATGGATCGAGTCGAAATCGCTCAGGATCGATCACGTGGGCCTACCCACATGAGAGCAGTCTTCAGAGATCTGGACGGGACATTTGCAACCTACACCTATAAATAGCATTCCAAGATCTTCAAAAAAGGGATCTTTGGCTCTTCTACATCCAGACTATGCCGAAAATACTTTTGTACTTCAATTCTAATGTTGTAATTCATTGTATCCAGTAGTCCCTATGCCTAACCACTCTAAATCTGCATGTTTCTATGTGTTTCCTTTTAAATTTTAAGCGTTCTTCACATTTATTTTCTCTACATTTTTACCATCTGTGATCTGGAATTGTAAACAGGTGCTTTCATCGACAATTGGGTATTTATGATCAATTTTGGCGCAAACACTCTACAATAGTTCTAGCATAAATAAGGATAATAAAGGAAATAGGAAAGAGATAAATTGGGAATAAGTACGATTAAATATTGCTCGATTTGTAAGATGGATTAACTTGTTTGCTTGCACTTGTCCTTGATTTCTGCTTTAATTAGGCTGAATTCCTAATCCTGTAATTAGGATGTGATCCTAATTCTACCCTTTTTGATCGGGATGCTACTCCATAGACCTTACTGTGGACCAGCCGCTATATAACTCCCTACACAGCAGCCAATGGTACTATGGAAGATGCATAGAGCAACCTCTATGGATCCGGATGACATATATAGCTCCATACATAGAAGGCAATGATGTATACAAAAGATACTCATACTAAGCGCTTGGAACTCATAGCTGTTACTGAGCACCCGAATAGAAGTCGCATGCGTAATTGCCACCATGCCCATGCTGCCTTTTGCTCCACGTATTGGGTCTTCTTGTTACCTCAACATCCAGCATAAGCATGCCCCTCATCCCACTTCACGCTAATGTGATATCACTGTATGTTCATAAAATCTATAGAAGAAATGCTGTTGGTACTGGCCCTTCATCCGAACAATATCTAGTTGCGCCCCTTATCAAAATCCCCCGTGATTTGGATTTCTATTTGACCAATGACTACCATTCTCAGCATAAGCATGCCCCAGGGAATGCTATTTGGTATAGGTCCTACTTCCATCTTTGCTTATTAACTTAGATAAATTATTTTAAATAAGCATTTACAATTTATCCTTACTATCATTGCTTATTGATTTATCCTAAGTGTTAGAATAAGCCTCATTATGTTCCATTTCTTGTTATAACCTGCGTTATAATCATGCTTATTATTTAACCCAAGGTCTAAATGTGAAAATAAGCTTCTTTCATCTTTTACTCGATTTAGGTATAATTTTAAGTTATAACTATGCCAATTATCTCTAATTAGTCCAATTCTAATTATAATTAGACGTAATTTCAGTTCAATTCCATTATTTATTACAGTCCAATTCTATTATTTATTACAGCCTTTATAATTTACATCTTATTTTCTTCATTCAATATTCTTATTTATACAATCCATATTTGCATTTAATTTATTCTAATCTGTACGCGAAGAAAAAGGAGGATGAAGAGAATAGATGCTTGCGTAAAATCCAAAATGTCGAAAAAGATGTAAATAATAGTAAATAAACTTAAATACGGTAAATAAACTGTAAATAAAGAAAAAAAGTATGTTTAACAGAAATAAGCCAAAATTACTTAAAAGAATAGCCGAAAGGAAATAGACTAAAAATAGTTCTAAAAACTGTAAATAAACTATCGAAAGGGCTATTCCAAAAATCATAGTAAAACTACGATTATTGGAAACCCTATTATTTTAAATTACTTAAAGAAATCTCAAAATAATTACAATCACTCACCTCTGGTCCTAAGATTTTCCTTTGGTCTTCCTGGATCCACTTGGAGTTGTATAATAATTTATTTTATAACGATTTTCTCCTTTGGAAAAATTATTCCGTTTAGGGTCCTTCCTAGAAAGGCGAACCAATTGGAGAAAATCTAGAATGAGAAAAAGTGTTAGGTATAGGGGTCAATTTATAGATGTAGAAGTGGATCTCGTACCGTTGGATTTGGAGTTTGAATAAAATGCAACCATGTCATCGGCTGAATAGGGGCCATCGGATGCAGAAACGGAGGGACCAGATCAGTTTAAACGATGCAAAACATGTCAGCTAAAGGCTTTGGAACGTTCGAACGAAAGAAAGTTCATTCGAAATTAGTAGAGGCGGGTCGACTGGGCGGTCACCACCTTGATGCCCCGGTCGGCCGGTTGGCTGGCCGGTCGACCTGCATATATATATATATTCGTTTCTTTGATTATTTCATTCTTTGCTCAAATTAACTCGGATTCAGATGTTCTATATATGAAAATTGACCAGAAAATTGCCATGGACACAATGGTGCAACTTTTGTGGCTTGATTCTGATAATTTCACAAAGTTATTTTATTTTCTGATTAATTAACCAATTCATTATTACGGGTTAAATTTTGGTTGTTACACCAGATCCCACAAATAGAAAAATCAAGTGTACTTGTTGGCTTATTAGACCGAAGATGAACACATTTGTTTATAAAAGCTTTTCTTGAAATCACTTATTTTAAACTCTTTTAAATAAATTATAAATCTGTCAAATCATCTTTAAAGCACTTAATTATTCATTTAAAAATATTTATAAAACATTTGGGAAAGAATTGTTAAATTTAAAGCCATATTTCAATTGTTATTGAAACCGCTGCAAATAGTGCCGCGAATAGTGTTTTAAAAGATATATCGACCAAAACGACATTTCAATCATTTGAAAATTTATTTATGCAAATCAAATCTCTTTTAAAATATTTTATAATATTTATAAATGTTTTTCCATATTTTTAAAATGTTTAAAACTATTAAATTTTAGGAAATCCATTTTTGGATTTCAAATTGCAAAACCGCGATTATTTCGAAAACTTGTTTTACTTATATTTCAAAATCTACTTATTAAAATCTCGATCTTTTTCCTTTGTTTGAAAACTATGGATATGATAGTTTGAAAAATTCTTATTCCAAAGAATTCCGAGCTATATTCCACTTTATATATTCAATTAACTTTTGCGACGTGAAATCGCAAACTACCATTACGTGACACGCTTAGGTTGGACTTGTTTTTCACTTCTTACTCAAACTTCACCAATTTTTTTATATTATAAAATGGTATTAAAACATTTTCAACCATTTTAAGAGGTTTGACATTTCATATATACCATTTCACTAATACAAGGAAAGTGGTTTCCTTTTTGATTTTCGATGTATATTTAACATGACTTGTTAAAACAACCATATTAAAAAATCAGTACTTGATGATTAAAGTATAAACAAGCAACCAAACATGATTAATAATCATCACAACTGAACATAGTAAATCATATTATATCATCCAATATATAATATGTATAAATATATAAATATAGGGTTTCTCACCATAATTCAGATAGATACTTCCTACCAACATTCAAACAAATCAAAGCTTCACTAAACATCTCCTAAACACCTAAATCTCATGGCCATGCCTCCTTCCACTTGCTAATCATGCCCCTTATGATAACTTAGGCTTAATACTAGAGTTTAGAAGTGATTAGAGAAGTTTTGGTTAACTTTTGAAAAAGTTAGAGAGCAATCAATGGATTAGTGCTTAAGCACTTCCACTACTTTTAACCCTCCTACTTATTCTCAATTTTTTGAGAAAGAAGAGAGTCTTTAATGAAGAGAATAAAAAAGCTTAAGAATGAAGAAGAAGAATGTGAAGAATAAGCGAGAAGGTGGGGAGGTATTTATAGGAAAAATGAGAAAATATCTTCGAAATGAAACTACCACCATACCTTTACCTACCCAAGCAAACACACCTCCCCCATCCCCCATTATGGCACATGGCATCCTCTTATATGGTAGTGAGATGTAGGTGATGGTGGTGATGACGGTGGAGGTGCTGATGCGATGTAGTGTATGATTGATTTGATGTTTGCTTTTTAAAAGTAATTATTACTTTGGATATTTATTTTATAACATTATGTAAATATATATTTACTTTCTACTCTTATCATGTATATGTATACATGTTAGTGTGTGTATGTGCATGTCATAAATGTATACAAGTCATTTGGATAGCGTCATACAACTTATACGTCAAACCATTACGAATTTGGATTCCGATCTTCGGTCATATTTTCATTTATTAATTAACGTATATATATATATATATTAGTAAAAATTACTTTGAAAACTATTTTATTATTATTATTATTTATGAATTAAAACGATCCCATTTGAATTATAAAACCATAAAATCAATGTTGATCAATTATTTACAAAAGTGTTATTATATCGATAAATCGATATCGATTTTCCTTATATTTTCAAACAAATTATATATCTTTATAAAACTATTATAAATATTTATATCACTTTATTATCATTAAAAATGAATTATTATCATTTTCAAAAAATTATCTAGATAATTTTAATAATTACTAATCATTTAATCTTGATTTAAAATCGTTAATTGATTATTAATTATAATGATCTTACTAATGATGTTATAAATACATTTAAATTTTCCAAAATAAAATAAATCGTATTATTTCATATTCTTATTTAATATAAAAATGAGTGTACGTGTAACGGGCCGTGCCAGTGGGGTAACGCCCACCGTAGCATACATTGGTACCTGTGTTCTGCCTTTACGGCCAGCCTCTCGACTTCACCACCAACCCCCGCGGGGACATGTAGGAGTAAGAGTCAACCGTTCTCTACCAAACCAGGAAGCGAGAACCCCCTATCATGCTGCACCCTCCAAGTGCAATGGCAGACACACGTGCCAATTCAAACCATACGGAATGGCGGATTGTTATGGGGTAAATAAGAAAAAACAGAGAAGAAAAAAACTAAACAGAATCTCACAGCGGAAGGATAAAATATAATAATCAAATATACAGTTTATAAATATGTTTACAAAACCATTTATATAATACATATCAGAGTTACACATACCAATAACAATGCAGCGGAACAGTGTGTAATGCACTAGTATAAATAATAATAATATAAATCTTCGTCTTCGTCCTCCAGAGCTAAATCTTCCAATCCTGAAACGCTCGGACTGACCCGAGCGAATTTGAAAAGACAAAAACTGTAACAACCCGCGTATTTAACGATTTTATATTTAAATGTTTTATTTAAATATAGCGTCGTTAGTCGGATTTTGGGTCCGAAATATTACTTTTTGCAAATGGCCGAATTGGGTCTCGAAACCACCTCCATTGATTCCAAAATGGCGTTTGCGATCTTTTTGAGTATAAGCTTTGATATATTTGGAGGAAGTCGAATTTTGCTATTTGTTAAGTGGGCTTTTGGGTTTGGGTTTCACCCAAACTGTTCTATAAATCAACTCAGCCCTTCTCTCCTTCCATTCACTTATTCATTTCATTAAACTTAAGCTAAAAACTGATAATGGTGGAAGAGAATGGGAATTAGAGACTCCTAGTCCTAGTTTACTTGCAAATCCAAATTCTTGCTCCAAAAATCAAAGAGAATCCATTGGTAGGTTCATCTCCATCTTCTCCATCTCTTCTCCTCTTCAATTTCAGTAATTTCCTAACCCTAACTTAGGAAATACTTGCTTTGATTCTAGATTGAAGCTTGTAGTGCTGAAGTGGAGTGTAGTTGGTTGATTCCTTACATTTGTGCGTCTTCATCTTCTTTGTTTTGTGTAAAAAGGTGAGTTTTTAACTCACATCTACCTCTCTTGCTATCATTGATGTTGGGTATGATTTCCTAACAAATATTCATGTGCTATTGCTGTGATTTGAAAAAGAATTTGGAATTCATTTGATAAGGTCAGGAAGTGCAAATTCATCAGGTTCGGCCGACCGAGCGCCCTGGGCCGGTCGACCGACCTGCTGCCCCGAGCAATATTTGGTTTCCTGCATCTGGCCGGCCGACCGAGCCCTGTAGTCCGGTCGATCGACCTGCTCTATTCTGCCTGTTTTGCCTATTTTGCATATTTGATTGATTTTTCCGGATTTTATCGATTCAAGTTGCTTTTTAGTGGTTGTTATTGCATATTTGACTTTGATAACTTACTCTTGACTTCATCCATGGGTTTTATAAAATAATCTCTCAAATCGCATTTAAAAGCTCGTTTCTCCTATTTATAAATTCTATTTAAAATACACACTTTCGCACGTCGAGCGAAGTGGAAGGGTGATTAAATGGTTGGGCAAAACACGGACCATGAATCTGTGCGTTTATCCTTTCAATTAATCCCCGACCTATTCAATTGATCGTTTTGACCTTCGGGTTTGGTTTATCGATGATATGAGGTAAACTTTGTACTGCTTTGAGTGTGAAAGTGACTGACAGATAGTAAACCGTTTAGTGCGAACGAGTGGTTATGGGACATACGTTAACACTTTTCGGATTCCTTTTCGAGAGTTGTGACACATTCTGCCAGTTAGTGGTGTCCAGTACTGGGTCTACGACCTTCACCACTACGGTTTGTTGCCTCTGGGATGGTGTCTTCGGACTTTCTCCCTAGGTTTGTTGCCTTCGGGTATGTTGCCTTCGGGTGTGTGCCTTCGGGTTTGTTGCCCTATATAGTTTCGCTCTGATGTTGGCCTTATGTGCCGCATGGGTGATACTTGGGTTTGGAGCCTTCGGGCTTATGGATCCTTGTTTTTACAGTACTGAGCTCGAGCAATTTTATGCTGTTTCATTGATATGTATATTCCCTTGGTATCGCCCTTCGGTGTTGGTCTTTTGAGCCGCATGGATTATAGCGATTACTTTGTGGAACTTGTATACCTTATTGGTATTTGTTATTTGCCTTTTTGGCTTGTTTTGGGATATTTGTATCCTTTGTTTCTATATGTTGCCGATGATATGAGGCTTGTTCTATATGATCCATCTCTTGTTGATGATTGTGTTATCTCCTCTAGAGATATTTGTTATACTGTATGACCTTGCAGGTTTATTATTGTTCAGTTTATCTAAATGATTTGTTATCTAGACTGACCCGTGTATTTTATACTCGGGTCAGACCGAGATGTTTCAGGTTAGGTGCTTTTGGACTTAGCCTATTTTGCTTCCGCATGGACTATTCGCTAGCTTCATTTTGTTATAGCGTCTTTAGTGGTCCTTATCTGTTGTAACTCTGATATTTATACTTTTTCGTCTCGTCTGTATATTGTGGTCTCCTGTACCACTTGACATGTATTATTTTGTATACTCTGTTGTGTATCTGTTTATGTGTATATTATGATCGACTGTTCTGTGATGTATATTACATTTGAGTTGTTATATTCTGTTCTGATAGATCCTATAGCCATTGCAGTCTTGCTTTAAATATTTATTGAATACGTGGAACTGTTTGTGATTCTACTTTTCGACGTGTTTAGTGAATAGTTAAGGTAAGATTGCACATGGCCGCTCCTATCCAGCCTTATTCTCCGTGTTAGAAGACGGTGTTATCTATACAATACTCTTTGCTAACGTGGGTATAGAGGTGGGGCGTCACAAAAACACTCGAGTCAGAACTAAAAGATCTTATGTGAGTTAAATTAACAGAAATAAATATGAGTGCAGTAACTCAAGAGATGCTCGGGATTTACATCTCCTAAGGATCCGTTAAACTATTTACTATGTAGTATATTGCGCTATTATAATAGTGTATATTTGTAAAATAAACTTACTTTTAAATAGCGTTAAGGCTTTACATTTTCCACCTTAACGCGTAATAGTCCCAGTAGTCCATCCAATATCATGGTCCCTCCTGATCGGGAAGCCACCAGAGGATACCACACGGGCTACGGGAGAAATCCAAACTCGTACAAGGCGCGATAGGGTAGGTGACACGACACAACTAGGCAATGCCAGGGTAGATATACCAATTGCTATCCGGGCTGGTGGAAACGCGCAGCGCGCAGCTACCGCCCACCTCGAACAGACTCCCCCAAAACAAAAATAAAAGTGGCCACTGAATCAATCCAAAGTCAAAGTATAATATCGAAGAGGAGTGTCCGATCAGAGGAATGACCTCATTGGCCCGAGAATCGCTCCTGTTTTAGCCACCTTATGCCAACTCACGGGAGTCGGGTCCACGTATTTACCTTACAGGAAACGCCGCCACCAACTTACTTCATTCTGGAATCTCCACAGCGTACACGGTTAGTCAAAGTGGTTTTCGGTATCGACAGAGAGTATGTCCATATCCGATCCCGGTCTCTTTGCCAACCAATCGTTATTATAACACCATGGTCATTTAAAAATAATTATTCTTTTAAAACCAAAATAAAATATCCATTTCAAAACCATATAAATATGATATCATTTCCTTTTAAAACCCAAAACAATATGATATCATCTTTATTTTCCAATATATTCTTTTCCAAAATCATAGGATTTTCAAAGTAAAATATTTAGAAATCAAAACTCTTGAATATAATATTTTCAAATTATACTATCTTGAAAATCATAACTTTGAAACAAGTTCCATTTCTCAAATGGTTAAATATTAAATTTCCTTTATAAACCAAAATAGCTTCTTTAGATTTCACAAATCAATTTCAAATATCGATTTAAACTACCAAATACCATTTCAATTCTTATGTTTCAAAGCTTTAAATATTTCACCATTTCAAAAACAAACTCATTTGACAAACCCATATATATCAAATTCAATTACTTATTATTTAGACTTGAAATGTTTACTTAATGAATTCAATATAATTTAAGTAAAACCTTTAACTTCACATAATTGGAAAATCTTTCAATTTATTAAACTTGATATATTCATTTAAATCAACCTGATATTCATTTAAATCACTTTACACAAAAATCAAGTTATAAAAATCATATCCTTTAAAAAAATTAATTTTTATTAAATTTCAATTTAACTTAATATTCATCTTCCAAATCTTATTCTCATTTAAGTCATAAAAACTCCAGAAATTAGATTTTAAATAAATGCTTAATCGTATTTGATCTTAAAAATCAAACTTTATTTTATACTTCAAATCAAATTTATACAAAGCTTAAACCCGAAAATTACTATATATATATATATATAACTAGTTCAATATCCCATAAACCATATATATATAGCTTTACAAAATCATAAAAATATTCCAAAATATTATATATATATATATATATATATATATATATATATGCCGCGGTGCCTGTATAAAATTTTCTACCCTATGGTCAAGTGATACGGACGTTTATCATTTCAGTCCGCAATTTAAAATAAAATGCGGTTGTATATCATTTCAAACCGCAATCCCGAATGAATGAAATGCATAGCAACTTGCAATTAATAAAATAAATCATCCATTCATCCGTCAAATCATACATCCATTTATCACATTCATCATCCAATTTCAAACAATCATCAATATATAACAGGTGATAAATAATGGTATCAATTATCAGTTTATACTCGAAATAAATTTAATAACTGTTAATTGGCAGTTTATATGCAAAAATAAACGTAAACTTAACTGGAAGTTAATATGAAATAAAATTTAACATAACTATGCCTGGCGGTTAATATGAAATAAATAAATTCTAACTGTCAAATTTATATGCAATAAATAAATAAATTTACAGTTATATTAAATAAATGCGTTTAAACAGAAATAGTGAATAAAACATGCCAAACAGCCATAAAAAAATTTCTACCCATATCTAAATTAATTTAACAAACACAAGAAATTTTAGAAATTGTGAGTGGGTTAAAACACTCACGTTTTGAATTTAAATCGAATTTAAATCCGATTTAAACCCAAAAATTCGACGGTCTCCAAATCTGTCCAAACCAGCATCAAAAGATCTGGAATTTAATTACGATCCTAACAAAAAAAATCGCGCATGAAACGGAGTTCGTATGTGGAAGTTAAATGTATTAACGCGTTTGAAAAATCAAAATTAAATTAAATTCAGACAAAATAAACCTACCTATTACCACTTGCCACGTCAGCGTTTCCTGCGCACCCCTAGTGACTAATCTTACTAAACCCATGTTCCAATTTCGCAAATAGATGAAGAAATCAAAAAGCCCCAATTCAACCTTTTGGGTTTCGAATTTTACACGTTTGACCGTGATTTCTGGTTGTCTCAAGCGACTATTACAAAAACAGAGGCTGCGCTTAGATCCGTAGATGAAAACTACAACATAATTTTTTTTTCTTTTTTTTTGAGAACTTTGAATTTTTTTTTGAATAGAATTGGATCTGAAATTTGCATCCATTTAGGAAGAGAAAGAATTGAAGAAAATGAATGCACAAATAAAAGAGAATAGATGGAGGCTAGGGTTTATAATTGGGTTTATATAGATATGTTAGAATTAGAGTAGATGGATCTGATAAACAAACGCGCTTAACGATAATTTAAATTAGCGTAATAATTACAAATCACCATACTATGAAGACATTTACGTTATTTCCCATTTATTACTTTATTTAACACAACCCTTAATTTACATCTATTGCAATGTTTTCAAATTTAATTGAATGAACTAATTATATCACTCCTAATAATTGTTGTAAGACTCTAAATCCCACATTTGTAAGTGTATATTATTTCTACTCAAATATTATAGATATATACAGAGTATAGGTTTCCATTAAATCATTATTTATTATATATTCAAATTAACTAAATTCACTATTGAAGTCCGTTTATATTTATTACCAAATATCCATTTACCTTTCCCAATAAATTTGAATCCATTCATTTAATATAACAAATCAAATTTCCATTCACACCTTATTATCAACCCACAATTTATTGCAATTCATTATCTTAGATAGATTTTATACAATTAATATCACTTTACATTAAATTTCTATCCAATGAATACTTATTCATCAATCAATTCAATATTTACTTTTCTTTCCCTCTATTTGATACTTAACCTAGTATACATTTAATGGGTAAACATAACATTGAATTATAATGCATTTCTCATGCATGCTTCATTTCATATAAATTCCTCTTTATTAACTAAGTCACATTAACAAAACAAAATAATTTTTTTTTATTTCAATCGGTTACCGGTCTAGACTTAATATATTAAATAAACGGTTAACCTAAAACGATTGTTACCCCTTTAGCATTCAAATTCACTTACAACTATTGTTAACACAATGTTGCCACTTGATTTATATATATTTAAATAAATTATATGAATGGGTAAAACTTTAAAAATTATCTTACCTGCAAATTTACTCACAAACATCCTAAATTACCAACTTGCAATTTATTTTTAATTACTAAATTTGCATTGATTATATCAAGTTGAGATTTAATACGTATTATTTCCTCAAATAAATAAATCTTTGGATTTAAATTCCCAAAACCATAAATTATGTCCTACCATAAATCTATGCTTTTATTATTTTACGTTCACACTCCCGTTACTCTATAATAAATCACCAAGTAATGATATCCTAAACCAACATTAATTTATATATCAATCCTTATAATTCAATAAATTTGTCAAATATGAATAACCTTAACAATACTTACACATATTATCTTACTTACAATAATGTAATATTAAACGTTGAATTTCATTTATTTTGCAGTACTTCAATTTAATTAATAAATACTGCTCCTATACTTAAATCTATATTAACAAATCGTTAGATTTGGATCGATAGAAATCGGTTTACCAAAGCTTACGTACACATTACGTAAATAAACTACTATATAAATTTTCCACCTATTAGCTCTAAATTTTATTCTTAAGTTTGTTACCTATCAATTTAGATTATACTTCCATCTATAATGCAAATCTAAATCTCCTCTAACTGCATAAATTAGGGCAATTTATTGCAATTGATTTCCCATTAAACTTCCTAAATTAAAAAATTGAAACCTAAATAAAAACATTTATTTATTTAAAAATCTTGTTGTTTAATTGAATTGACCATTCACGGATATAATTTACATTGTTCTCCAATTATTACTTAAATACATCACACAACGTTAAATCTATATTCAATACAATTTGTTACCAAAATTAATTTAACGAAAACAATTACGCCCTTAAAATTTCTCTTCATTCATTAATTGCTAATTGTTATTCAATTAAACCCATTCATTTGATTTCCCTATTATGCATCAATTATAAACCCATCATCTTAAAGGTGATGTCTACATTTTATACTATAAATTTACCCTTTTATATTCCAATATCAATGAATGCTCACATACAAATTTAGATCTTAACTCCAATTAATTATTCCATTTAATCCATTGATTTATTAACTTTAATTACTGCAATTCATTGTCTTACATAAATTTGAATCTATTTCCAAATTTCCACTATTCCAATTAATTGAAATATAAAATTAAATTTATAAAATTTTAATTACCCTTGATCCAACAAATTTCAACATTCTCTTTCATGTAAACAAATAAGATTTCTGTTTCTTCCTAAATTTAAATTAGAAGTCCTATAATTTAATTCATTTTAAACATCGAATTTACACGGGTCGTTACACTCTCCCCCACCCAAAACTTTTCGTCCCCGAAAAGGAAAAAAAGGAAAAGAAGAATTAAATACAATACATCTTATTCAAAATATTTAACTTATAAACAATTAAATTTACAAAATTAATTACTTTAAATAAGATATCCTAATTTATAACTATTTAATCCTTTATATTTAGATTATTAAAGTTTGGAAAAACATTTTCAAAATATTTCTAAGATACTGCAATTTCTTATATAATCCAAAGGGTTACAATTTATATAAAGTGAAATATTTAAGTGGTTTCAATCCTAACAACAAATCAATACAACAATCATCAGTTCAACAAACAGCATACACACACATACAAAACAACCATTAAATCAAACAAACAAATAGTTGTTCGGGTTCAAAACTTTTAAATTGTTCGGAATGAAGAATAACTACCAGCGCATCATTTACTCAACAATCTTAGATAAAACCAAATAGATTATTCATTCACCCCAAATCAAATTTTAAAGTACCCTTGCCCAAACAACCATCAACAACAAATTCAAACAACAATCAACTTAACTTATTAATAATTTCATCTCATACCTTTGTTATTTGATTTTCTCTTTTTATTTGAACCACATAAATTTTCCTTTTATAATTTATATTTATTTCTAACAAACTTTAAATTTTATTTTCTCATTCAGTGGTTGTTTCCTTTATTTCTACTTATTACTTACAGTTATTCATTTTCATTTATTCGTGTCATGTAAGTTTCTTTTATTTGTATTATATTTAATGCACTTCTCAATTTCAATCATTTATTTAATGCTTACATTTCTATTATAATTAATTATAGTAACCCTTTTTTAATTACACTTAAATTCTTAACTTTATAATATCCATTCTCATAAGTAAAGGATTTTATTAATTCATTCACTAATGTTTTGCAGTCATTTATTTTTCTTTTTACTTAAAATTTCTCAATTTCATTAAATAAGGTCATGCCAGTTTCCCTCCTTTTTCACTATAATTATTCATTTATTTATTATCGCATGACCTCATTTAGTTACCCTTTAATTACTTAAGTTTAAATCATCTATTTCTGATACTTACCTTTAATTATATTTACTTGGTAAAATTTCAATTAATACTTAAGTTTAAACATTAAATTCTCATTTATAATAGCAAATTCATTGAATACTTCATTACCTACTTTTACTTGTACAATTTCCATTACATTCCCTATTAAACATTTCAACTTTTAATATTTGGTAAGTTATATATGTTTTTAAAGAATATACTTGAAAGTTACACAAGTTTCCTCATTACCTATGATTAATCTAACGTTCAATAATAATATTCTTTATTTCGTAGGTTATAATTTCAAATTCCATTTAATACCATTTGTACCCTATCATTAAATCTCTTATTTCCTTTGGAGGTTTAATTTATTAATTTCCTATGTTTCAATTCACTACAATAATTGAAACAATTAATTAATGGAAATTTAAGAATTTAATATCGGGTTAAATTTCAAATTATTTTAAAATAATAGATAAATATATTCTTACAACGTATATATCTCTAATTATATTTAAAACAATTCAAAATTTGTATATTTTTCAAAAATGAATCTGCAGTAAAACTACTACAGTGGCCTTCCCCCTTCGAAACTCGAAAATGAAAGTCGATGATGCGGCCGCCATCACCGAAATTATTTTCCAGCGACAGAGAGGAAAGTACAAAACTTATTTTCTCCAAAATCTTCTTTAAAACATTTTCTTCCAAATTATATTAAATATTTATATCAGAAAATACTTATAAATAAAATTATTATATTCCAAAATTTCAAAACCCTGGAACTTAAGTTCTAAATTTCCAAATTTCATTTATTTATTTTTTCAATCTTATTTCTATTATTATTTATACACTTTATTACCTAACAACCAATCTATTGCAGTCAAATATAGATATCATTTGAAAATTTTATTTTATATATAGAAAATATAATAGGCAAAATTATTTCATTCACCTATATCAAAACCGATATTATGTCGGTCTGTCCTATTAAGTGTTTAGAAATCCCTATTGATGTCGCAGCGTCCCATGCACCAACCAGAATTTATAAATACAAAACGGAACAGATTAACGCAATATTAAAATCTTTTTATAACCCTAACAAATACGCTCTCTCATATATATACACTCAGCGACTCCCATAGGGTATTACTACCCTATTAACAAAAGAGTCAGACCCCACAAGCTAAGGTTTATCGCTAAACCAAATCTCAGATACCAAATGTAACGGGCTGCGCCAGTGGGGTAACGCCCACTGTAGCATACATTGGTACCTGTGTTCTGCCTTTACGGCCAGCCTCTCGACTTCACCACCAACCCCCGCGGGGACATGTAGGAGTAAGAGTCAACCGTTCGCTACCAAACCAGGAAGCGAGAACCCCCTATCATGCTGCACCCTCCAAGTGCAATGGCAGACACACGTTCCAATTCAAACCATACGGAAGGGCGGATTGTTATGGGGTAAATAAGAAAAAATAGAGAAGAAAAAAACTAAACAGAATCTCACAGCGGAAGAATAAAATATAATAATCAAATATACAGTTTATAAATATGTTTACAAAACCATTTATATAATACATATCAGAGTTACACATACCAATAACAATGCAGCGGAACAGTGTGTAGTGCACTAGTATAAATAATAATAATATAAATCTTCGTCTTCGCCCTCCAGAGCTAAATCTTCCAATCCTGAAACGCTCGGACTGACCCGAGCGAATTTGAAAAGACAAAAACACTCGAGTCAGAACTAAAAGATCTTATGTGAGTTAAATTAACAGAAATAAATATGAGTGCAGTAACTCAAGAGATGCTCGGGATTTACATCTCCTAAGGATCCGTTAAACTATTTACTATGTAGTATATTGCGCTATTATAATAGTGTCTATTTGTAAAATAAACTTACTTTTAAATAGCGTTAAGGCTTTACAGTTTCCACCTTAACACGTAATAGTCCCAGTAGTCCATCCAATATCATGGTCCCTCCTGATCGGGAAGCCACCAGAGGATACCACACGGGCTACGGGAGAAATCCAAACTCGTACAAGGCGCGATAGGGTAGGTGACACGACACAACTAGGCAATGCCAGGGTAGATATACCAATTGCTATCCGGGCTGCTGGAAACGCGCAGCGCGCAGCTACCGCCCACCTCGAACAGACTCCCCCAAAACAAAAATAAAAGTGGCCACTGAATCAATCCAAAGTCAAAGTATAATATCGAAGAGGAGTGTCCGATCAGAGGAATGACCTCATTGGCCCGAGAATCGCTCCTGTTTTAGCCACCTTATGCCAACTCACGGGAGTCGGGTCCACGTATTTACCTTACAGGAAACGCCGCCACCAACCTACTTCATTCTGAAATCTCCACCGCGTACACGGTTAGTCAAAGTGGTTTTCGGTATCGACAGAGAGTATGTCCATATCCGATCCCGGTCTCTTTGCCAACCAATCGTTATTATAACACCACGGTCATTTAAAAATAATTATTCTTTTAAAACCAAAATAAAATATCCATTTCAAAACCATATAAATATGATATCATTTCCTTTTAAAACCCAAAACAATATGATATCATCTTTATTTTCCAATATATTCTTTTCCAAAATCATAGGATTTTCAAAGTAAAATATTTAGAAATCAAAACTCTTGAATATAATATTTTCAAATTATACTATCTTGAAAATCATAACTTTGAAATAAGTTCCATTTCTCAAATGGTTAAATATTAAATTTCCTTTATAAACCAAAATAGCTTCTTTAGATTTCACAAATCAATTTCAAATATCGATTTAAACTACCAAATACCATTTCAATTCTTATGTTTCAAAGCTTTAAATATTTCACCATTTCAAAAACAAACTCATTTGACAAACCCATATATATCAAATTCAATTACTTATTATTTAGACTTGAAATGTTTACTTAATGAATTCAATATAATTTAAGTAAAACCTTTAACTTCACATAATTGGAAAATCTTTCAATTTATTAAACTTGATATATTCATTTAAATCAACCTGATATTCATTTAAATCACTTTACACAAAAATCAAGTTATAAAAATCATATCCTTTACAAAAATTAATTTTTATTAAATTTCAATTTAACTTAATATTCATCTTCCAAATCTTATTCTCATTTAAGTAATAAAAATTCTAGAAATTAGATTTTAAATAAATGCTTAATCGTATTTGATCTTAAAAATCAAACTTTATTTTATACTTCAAATCAAATTTATACAAAGCTTAAACCCGAAAATTACTATATATATATATATATAACTAATTCAATATCCCATAAACCATATATATATAGCTTTACAAAACCATAAAAACATTCCAAAATATATTATATATATATATATACCGCGGTGCCTGTATAAAATTTTCTACCCTATGGTCAAGTGATACGGATGTTTATCATTTCAATCCGCAATTTAAAATAAAATGCGGTATCATTTCAAACCGCAATCCCGAATGAATGAAATGCATAGCAACTTGCAATTAATAAAATAAATCATCCATTCATCCGTCAAATCATACATCCATTTATCACATTCATCATCCAATTTCAAACAATCATCAATATATAACAGGTGATAAATAATGGTATCAATTATCAGTTTATACTCAAAATAAATTTAATAACTGTTAATTGGCAGTTTATATGCAAAAATAAACGTAAACTTAACTGGAAGTTAATATGAAATAAAATTTAACATAACTATGCCTGGCGGTTAATATGAAATAAATAAATTCTAACTGTCAAATTTATATGCAATAAATAAATAAATTTACAGTTATATTAAATAAATGCGTTTAAACAGAAATAGTGAATAAAACATGCCAAACAGTCATAAAAAAATTTCTACCCATATCTAAATTAATTTAACAAACACAAGAAATTTTAGAAATTGTGAGTGGGTTAAAACACTCGCCTTTTGAATTTAAATCGAATTTAAATCCGATTTAAACCCAAAAATTCGACGGTCTCCAAATCTGTCCAAACCAGCATCAAAAGATCTGGAATTTAATTACGATCCTAACAAAAAAAATCGCGCGTGAAACGGAGTTCGTATGTGGCAGTTAAATGTATTAACGCGTTTGAAAAATCAAAATTAAATTAAATTCAGACAAAATAAACCTACCTATTACCACTTGCCACGTCAGCGTTTCCTGTGCACCCCTAGTGACTAATCTTACCAAACCCATGTTTCAATTTCGCAAATAGATGAAGAAATCAAAAAGCCCCAATTCAACCTTTTGGGTTTCGAATTTTACACGTTTGACCGTGATTTCTGGTTGTCTCAAGCGACTATTGCAAAAACAGAGACTGCGCTTAGATCCGTAGATGAAAACTACAACATAATTTTTTTTTCTTTTTTTCTGAGAACTTTGAATTTTTTTTTTGAATAGAATTGGATCTGAAATTTGCATCCATTTAGGAAGAGAAAGAATTGAAGAAAATGAATGCACAAATAAAAGAGAATAGATGGAGGCTAGGGTTTATAATTGGGTTTATATAGATAGGTTAGAATTAGAGTAGATGGATCTGATAAACAAACGCGCTTAACGATAATTTAAATTAGCGTAATAATTACAAATCACCATACTATGAAGACATTTACGTTATTTCCCATTTATTACTTTATTTAACACAACCCTTAATTTACATCTATTGCAATGTTTTCAAATTTAATTGAATGAACTAATTATATCACTCCTAATAATTGTTGTAAGACTCTAAATCCCACATTTGTAAGTGTATATTATTTCCACTCAAATATTATAGATATATACAGAGTATATGTTTCCATTAAATCATTATTTATTATATATTCAAATTAACTAAATTCACTATTGAGGTCCGTTTATATTTATTACCAAATATCCATTTACCTTTCCCAATAAATTTGAATCCATTCATTTAATATAACAAATCAAATTTCCATTCACACCTTATTATCAACCCACAATTTATTGCAATTCATTATCTTAGATAGATTTTATACAATTAATATCACTTTACATTAAATTTCTATCCAATGAATACTTATTCATCAATCAATTCAATATTTACTTTTCTTTCCCTCTATTTGATACTTAACCTAGTATACATTTAATGGGTAAACATAACATTGAATTATAATGCATTTCTCATGCATGCTTCATTTCATATAAATTCCTCTTTATTAACTAAGTCACATTAACAAAACAAAATAATTTTTTTTTATTTCAATCGATTACCAGTCTAGACTTAATATATTAAATAAACGGTTAACCTAAAACGATTGTTACCCCTTTAGCATTCAAATTCACTTACAACTATTATTAACACAATGTTGCCATTTGATTTATATATATTTAAATAAATTATATGAATGGGTAAAACTTTAAAAATTATCTTACCTGCAAATTTACTCACAAACATTCTAAATTACCAACTTGCAATTTATTTTTAATTACTAAATTTGCATTGATTATATCAAGTTGAGATTTGATATGTATTATTTCCTCAAATAAATAAATCTTTGGATTTAAATTCCCAAAACCATAAATTATGTCCTACCATAAATCTATGCTTTTATTATTTTACGTTCACACTCCCGTTACTCTATAATAAATCACCAAGTAACGATATCCTAAACCAACATTAATTTATATATCAATCCTTATAATTCAATAAATTTGTCAAATATGAATAACCTTAACAATACTTACACATATTATCTTACTTACAATAATGTAATATTAAACGTTGATTTTCATTTATTTTGCAATACTTCAATTTAATTAATAAATACTGCTCCTATACTTAAATCTATATTAACAAATCGTTAGATTTGGATCGATAGAAATCGGTTTACCAAAGCTTACGTACACATTATGTAAATAAACAAATATATAAATTTTCCACCTATTAGCTCTAAATTTTATTCTTAAGTTTGTTACCTATCAATTTAGATTATACTTCCATCTATAATGCAAATCTAAATCTCCTCTAACTGCATAAATTAGGGCAATTTATTGCAATTGATTTCCCATTAAACTTCATAAATTAACAAATTGAAACCTAAATAAAAACGTTTATTTATTTAAAAATCTTGTTGTTTAATTGAATTGACCATTCACGGATATAATTTACATTGTTCTCCGATTATTACTTAAATACATCACACAACGTTAAATCTATATTCAATACAATTTGTTACCAAAATTAATTTAACGAAAACAATTACGCCCTTAAAATTTCTCTTCATTCATTAATTGCTAATTGTTATTCAATTAAACCCATTCATTTGATTTCCCTATTATGCATCAATTGTAAACCCATCATCTTAAAGGTGATGTCTACATTTTATACTATAAATTTACCCTTTTATATTCCAATATCAATGAATGCTCACATACAAATTTAGATCTTAACTTCAATTAATTATTCCATTTAATCCATTGATTTATTAACTTTAATTACTGCAATTCATTGTCTTACATAAATTTGAATCTATTTCCAAATTTCCACCATTCCAATTAATTGAAATATAAAATTAAATTTGTAAAAATTTAATTACCCTTGATCCAACAAATTTCAACATTCTCTTTCATGTAAACAAATAAGATTTCTGTTTCTTCCTAAATTTAAATTAGAAATCCTATAATTTAATTCATTTTAAACATCGAATTTACACGGGTCGTTACAGTACGTATCCAGTCTCGTTCATGACTTTGGATAATTATAGAGTTGTTTTATCGATAAAACGGTTTTTTTCTATTTTACTGATTTAAATTGCGAGAAGATATTTTTGTAAATATCCATACAAAGTAAGATTTACCATTATTATTCATTATTCAAAACAAGATTACTATTATATATTATTACCCCAAAAAATATTACTTATATTTATTAACTTTTTATTTGAATATACTAAAAGTAAATTAAATTTATCAAAGTAATAAATTTGTGGGTCGTTATAGACTTCCCCCTTAAAAGAATTTCATCCTCGAAATTACACCAGAACAACACCCCGAAGGCGTTTGCCCAAAATATTTATTTTAAACTTACTCGTGTACGATGTATATACATTATTCGTATGCATTATCTAATTTAACCTACTGTTCGAATCCACAACTTTTCATCCGAACTAGTATTGATTCCCTAATCCTTTAGTGCAGACCTTGATCAGGCTTTCCAATTAGAAATTTTGCCTTCCTTGCATGGTACTTAACTATGATAGAAACAAAAGTACCCAATCATAAACCCTCATCAATGTTCATCGTTAAGAATCGAGTGATAAACTCGTTTTCAGACAGGTGTAAACATGTTATAGTTCCGTACTCGAATCTTGGATCAAAATTATGTGATGAAATGATCTATCCACAACATCCTTATACTTTCATTTATTAAATTTCACTCAAAATCTACGTCTTTATAAAATCTCCTTTATAGCACTTATTACTTTTATTTATAAAATTGTCATTTATAAATATATCCCTTTATTTTTAAAACTTTGTTTATAAACTTATTACTTTGAAATATTTATTTACAAAATATTTTATCTCTTTTCTAAAAGAAACCATTTAAATTTAAAAGGTAATTTACCTTTGTTTTCCAAATTTACAATAAACTTATCTCCTTACAATATATTAACTTTAGAAAATTATCTGGATCAAGTAATTCTGAAATAATACCAAGGAATTAGGTACTACGTAATACTATCACATATTCTCTTAACTGGAGGGTAATACTTTAGATAGGTGTTTACCATTTGAACATAACTCCCACCCATTTTTTGTTATTTTCGAGCCACTCGAACTAGTCAATCTTTGGGTTCATTTTTTATTCATATTCATTTATTATTTAGCATATTTTCTGAATTACTAATATTGCTTTATGAACCATTATATAAAGGGAACTTTTGGCATAGGTCCTTGATAGGTTTCAAAATTCACAAAAACCCCAGTTGAGAAAGGTATGTAAATTAGGACCTTATTTTTCAAAAATCAATAAAAAACATATAAAAAATTCCAAATTTTAGAACTTATTTCAATTAATATTTATCTTCGTATTCATGTCAAAAAATAAAAAAACAAGGATGAAAAGGAAAAAAATGACACACAGTATGTTTCAGGAATACTTACAAACATGTATGTAATTTTAAAGAATAATTGCAGACATGTCTGCACTTATTCTGGATAGCATGCCTTTGCAACTAAAAATTGCAGATATGTCTACAATTTTAATGAATAAGTGTAGATATTTACGTAAATATCCTGATTGTTAAATCAAGGTGTTGTTATTCGGTGAATAATTGCATACATGTCTGCAAATATATGGAATAATTACAGACATGTCTGCAATTATATAGATTTTTATTCAACGTAGTTATTTAGTGAATAATTACATACATATCTGCAATTATATGTAATAATTGCATACATATATGCAATTATTCATATGTTTATAGAATGCAATAATTTAGCACATAATTGCAGACATATCGGCAATTATATGGGATAATTGCAGATATGTCTGCAATAATTGAAGTATATCTGCAATTTCTTTTTTTTCTTTCAGAAACCTAGTTATAATATTTACAATTTTTTGAAACTTTTTTAAGCACTGGTGCAAAAAAACACGAAAAATACATGCTGCTACAGTAAAATAATTATATGGACCCACTTTACAATTTTTTTAAGCGAGGATGCCGTTTGAATTAACTTTGGTTTTAGGGATGGTTGACTAATATTCACTTATATAAAATCATTACTTAAGTTTATTATAAACTTATATTTTATTATCACTTCAAAACTTAAGTTTATATTCATAATATTATTTCGTTTAACTTCATTGAAGTTAAATTTTCATCTCATAGTGCAATTTCAATTTTGTTTTTACTTAACTAAAATGTTTTACCGCTTTTAACATTTGGTTTTACTTTCCATTTTCTCAAATTCATAAGTTAAACAAGCTTATTTACTTAAAATTTTATAAATCCTTACTTAAGTTATTCACATTATATAATTAAAGCTTATGGTTTTATAATCACTTTACAACTTAAGTTTATACTCATTACGCACTCTTTTACCATACGAAATTTCCAATTTACTTTATTTAACATGAATATTTAACGAATTACAAAATTGTTTTTAACTTATTATTTATCGAACACCCCATAGTCAATTTGTGAAACTAAATCCACGAGATGTTTGTGCTTAAATTTTTAAATCAAATAATTTATTAGATTGAAGTGAACTAATTTTATTGTTAATTCAAAAATCATTTAGAGATTACTTTTTTAATATAACATATTCATATAAAATAAATTCATATATTAATCTTAATCAAATTCCTTAACCTATTGTTATTAATCAAACACCACATAGCCAAATTACGAAACTAAATTCATGAGGTGTTTATACTTAAACTTTTAACCAAACAATTGATCAATCAATGATAATAACTAAATATTTATTATTACCAACTTTCAAAATTCTCATTACCAACTTGATTCTTGAAGTGTTTATCATACTTGAAGTGAAACATTGTAGTAAAAGTTCTCTGATCATTCATTACCAAGTTTCTTCGGACCCAAGATAGATAGTTTCTTCGCCTTCCCCCAATTGATCAAGGTCGCCTAATGTAACACTCTGAATAAGACTCTCCTAGCTTTGCTAGTTCTTCTTTGCATTGGAGTGGAACCACTTGAAACCATTTTCTCGAAAAAAAATTAGATTAAAATCCTCATTTCAGAACCATTTTTCAACACTTCAGGTTTTATTTATTATTTATATCTCTTAATATTCTTAACGTTATTTGTTTAAACATATCATAGTCAATCTATGAATTTTTTAATCATAAGATTTTTATACTTAGATTTTACAAATCTTGATTAAAACTAATTCAAGTTATAATATATCTAACTATATATCCTTTTAAACTATATTATTCACATATAAAATAGAATTCTAGGTAAAATTATTTCATTTACCATATTTTTCCAAAAATTATTTTTATATACACACGCATCAATACAATACTCTCAACTCATTCAAGGGTGTTGCTAACCCTATCTCTAATGAGCTACTCATCCTAGGGTATTACTAACCCAATCTCTAATGAGACTTTACCTAGATCATGCTTAGGTGCTCGATTAACCAAAGCTCTGATACCAAATGTAACGAACAAGATTTTTGCCCTTCGCAAATCGACGCTAATGTATCCTTGTATTCATGTGCCGCAAACCCAAGCGTCAGAGACCCGGTTTGTTAACGGTAAAAGGAAAAGAAGATAGAAAGAATCTTATACGAATGTAATAGCGTATATTATTTCAATATATATATATATATATATATAACCTTTACACTGGAAAATTTAAATACATTTATCAGAGTTAAACATAGACAATTATAAATAAACGTCCATACAAAACGCAGAAAAGAACAGTACACAAGTGTTGTGGGAATGCATAATAGTCTACTGAAGAATCTTCTAACACCATGCTCTGAGCTCTTCCAGATTACTTCTAACTAAACCTGACTACTAGACGGTCCGAAAAAATAGGGCACCCACTATTTAAGGAAAGGGAAACAAACTCAGGTCAGTCATGTGACTGGTGTGAGGAACTCAAAATATAAGTTTTGAAATCAAAAGGTATCTCATTAGACCACGGCGCACATAAACACGACATGTGTTTTTACCTTGTAATAACCAAAAAAAATTTATGTGGAAATTTGGTAATATTATTTTTAATGACTTTCTTTGAAAACATTTACAAATAAACTTATAAATCTTAGCTGAAATACTTGCATATCACATTTCAGTGCTTCGCATAGCTAAGTTCGCACGACACTCATTGGATATTGGATCTCCAACTAAATAGCGAGGTAAGGCACTACCTCCCGTATAGTGCATTTCCGGAGAAATGTGCCCAAGGCCCCTATGTGGTCCTCATGTGAATTAAGACCGGCTATCCAAAAACTACATGAATACCACAAGTATTACATCACCTAGCCGTTACCAACCTATCCGACATCCCAAGCATACACCACATAATTTAAACTCGACGTTATAGTAGGTAGAAATTTTATAGATCTAGAAGGTGATTTCATATTCTGATTGATTGCGACCCATTTAAGCCTTAAAGCATCCCTTATTTTACTATTCCTGGGTATGAGGCTTTGAGGTAACGATTACCTTTTATATAGCACACCTTCCATTTTGAGTGCTACTTTGCCATTTCAAAATCACACTACTGATTTCTACAAACGTGTAACTTCTGATTTGTACGTCTTAGGAAAAGGTGTTTAGGTTAGAGAAATTGTCATCTCCACCACCAAACATATGATACGTTCATAGAGATCAATCAATATGATTTAGAAATGCAGCGTTAGACATTTGTTCATACAAGTTGTCTAGGAACAGGCCAAACCAATGGCACTTTCCTACCACATCTTACCGGGAATCACCTCTAGGATTAGTAACGAGTTAGTCCTTGCACACGAATATCCCAGAATGAAGGGACCACTGCTATTTATTTATCTTGGGAGAAAATTTGAATATTTTCAACTAGTATTCCTTCTGTTATGAAGATCCCCGCCTTCAAAATCAAGGTCTTCAATTTATTCTTTACTTTCAAAACATAAATTGGTTCGAAGTGATTTTCAGATAGGAATCATCCAAATCTGAACCTAGTTCTTTCAAACCAATTATTGATAAAAAGATGTTTTATAAATAGGCGATTATCATTTGATTTATTCATTTCTTTTTATTGGAAAAATATCTTCGAGAGATATACATCATGAAAAGCATTCTTGTTGGTATATATGGAATCAGTGAACCTCTCTTTATTAAATTCTTTGGTTTAATTAAATAATTACAAATCGTTTTACTTAAAACTTGACCAAGGTTTCTTATTTTTAAAATATGGATTTTTTAATAAGTTGAAACCATGTTATCTAAGATGGTAAATCCGAATTATTTAAATTTGGAAACTTTAATCTTTTATACTTAACTCGTTTTCAACATTTTGACATTATCTATCCCTTGCCTAGGGTAGGCCTAGTGAGCTAGGGAAGTGGTTGCTCTTGAACATCTCCTTAGTTTGAGAATCTCATCTAGATCTCACAAATAGAAAAAGCAGGGGTACTTAACGGCTTATTAGAGCCAAGATTAACACATTTGTTTATAACAGCTATTCTTTAAATCATTAATTTTAAACTCTTTTAAATAAATTATAAAAACCTTCAAATCAACTTTAAAAAACTTAATTATTCATTTAAAAACATTTTATAAAATATTTGGAAAAGAATTGTTCAACTTAAAATTATATTTTAATTGTTATTGAAAATCGCTGCAAATAGTGTTTTAAAAGTTATATTAACAAAACAACTTTTCTATCATTTGAAAATTTATTTATACAACTCAAATCTTTTTCAAAACATTTTAAAATATTTATAAATATTTTTCCATATTTTTAAAACATTTTAAAATATTAAATTTTAGGAAATCCCTTTTTGGATTCCAAACTGCAAAAACCGTAATTATTTCGAAAACTTATTTTACTTATATTGAAAAATTTACTAATTAAAATCTTGATCTTTTTTCTTTGTTTGAAAACTATGGATATAATAGTTCAGAAAATTCTTATTACAAAGAATTCTGAGCTATATTCCTCTCTATATATTTATTAACTTTTATGGATCGAAATCGCGAACTACCATTACGTGACGCGCTTAGTTTTGATTTGTTTTCATTTCTTATTCAAACTTCAGCAAATTTGTTTCTAGTGTTTATAAAACATTATCAAAACATTTTAAACCATTTTATAGAGGTTTAATATTCCATATATACCATTTCATTAATAAAAGGAAAGTGATTTCCTTTGTGATTTTCAACGTATATTTAACATGATTATTAAAACAACCATATTAAAAAATCAATACTTGATGGTCAAAGTATAAACAAGAAACCAAACATTATTAACAATCATTGCAACCAAACATAGCAAATCATAGTATATCATCCAATTTATAATATATATATATATATATATATATATATATATATATAGAGTTTCACACCATAATCCAAACCAATACTTCCTACCAACATTCAAATGAATTGAAGCTTCACTAAACATCTCCTTAACGCCCAAAGATCATGGCCATGCCTCCTCCACTTGCTAATCATGCTCCTTAGGATAACTTACTCTTAATACTAGAGTTTAGAAAAGATTAGAGAAGATTTGGTTAACTTTTTGGTAATGTCAGAGATAATCAGTGGATTAGGGCTTAAGTACTTTCACTATTTTTAAATCTCCTACTTTTTCTCAAGTTTTTGAGAAAGAAGAGTGACTTCCATGGAAGCTATTAAAGATCATAAGAAAGCTCAAGAATGAATAAGAAGAAGAATGTGAAGAATATGTGAGGAGGGGTGATATTTATAATAAAAAATGAGAAAATATCTTCGAAGTGAAATTACCACCATACCCTTACCTACCCAAGCGGACACCTCCCCCTCCATAACTTGTGGTGCATGGTAGCCCACTAATGTAGTAATGAGGTGTAGGTGATGGTGGTGATGATGGTGGAGGTGCTGATGTGATTGGTGTAAGATTGATCTGATGTTTGCTTTTTAAAAGCAATTATTACTTTAGATATTTATTTTATTACCTTATGTAAATATATATTTACTTTCTACTCTTACCATGTATATATGTATATGGTAATATGTGTATGTGCATGTCACAAATGTGTACAAGTCATCTGAACAACGTCATATAGCTTATATACGTTAAGCCGTTACGAATTTGGATTTCGATCATATTTTCATTTATTGATTATTGTATATTTATTTGTAAACAAACTTTGAAAACTATTTTTTTATTATTATTCAAGAATTAAAATGATCCCATTTGAATTATAAAACCATACAAATCAATGTTAATAAATTGTTTACAAAAAGTGTTATTATATCGATATACCGATATCGATTTTCCCTATATTTTCAAATCAATTATATATCTTATAAAACTATATAAATGATTTATTATCAATTTATCATTATTAAAAATGAATTATTACCATTATAAAATAATTATCTGGATAATTATAATAATTATCAAATCATTTAATCTTGATTTAAAATCATTAATTATATTATTAATTATAATGACCTAACCGATCATGTTATAAATAATATTTTTTTCAAAAATAGAATAAATTATTTATTTCATATTCTTATTTAAATATAAAAATGATCGACACCGTTCGCAACTTTTGATAATTATAGAGCTGTTTTAAAACAATTTTCGCCTATTTTATCAATTTAAATCCCGGGGAAGATATTTTTGTTAATATCCATTCAAAATAAAATTATCATCATTATTCATTGTTCAAAACAATATTATTATTATTTATTACTCAAAACAATATTATTTATATTATTAACCATTTATTTGAATATTTTAAAATAAATCAAATTTATCAAAGTGATAATTTGCGGGTTGTTACAACTATAGTACATATCGAACAGAGTATCCATCACTGCATTGCATATGAGCCCCTTGCATATGTAATCATCTTGCTTTAATTTCTGTCTTGATCATGCTTGTGCAATAGTCTCTTTTTCTGTTTCTTCTGGCTTTGGTGTCGTAAGAACATAAACCGCTTTTTAATCTGGCTACTAGGAAATGCATCTTCTTTTGCCAACACATGAAATTAACACCATCGAACCTTTATAATTTGGTGAAATCATGAGAGAACTCTCTCAAACTATATGGTGCCATTGTCAAATAATGTCTTAAAATTGTTGATGGTAATTGATCTGGTAAAGTCAATGGTCGAACTTTGTAGAGTAAGAGAATTCTTCAAGGCACGTTAATGACGCTTTCCTTAAGACATTATTTGCCCTCTCCACTCGTTTAAACCGACAAATGGGTATTGTGAGTTAAGGAAAATTGTCTCCCAAGATACACTGGAGCCAAGAAGATTATTCTCCTTAATTGATTGTGATAACACTGTTGAAATCGATTCAGACAATCTTCTAAATTAACTGCAGTGATAAGAGTATCGAATTTGTGATCTGCAGTATCACAAACCCGAAATGATTTTGAAAGAAATGAGAGAGGAGAAGAGAAGGAGATTACAAACACTTAGGCTTTTTTGATTTTCAATATTTTCTAGGTGTTTCTATTTCAGGAATATGAAACAGCTATCATATGTTGTAAAATTTTGGAAAGAAGAAGTTAATTGTAACAGTTTTCAGGTGTTGTTATAGGTGTGAAAAGATATCTTTTCATATGTAACAGTCGTGTTCCAAATTCTGGGCTTGTTAATGGGTTCAAATCTAGCCCATTTTAACTGGAATAATTCTATCCAAAAATATAGTTTGGACCTAACCTAAACTCAAAGCGGTTCGGTTCGGTCAGTCGGACGGACGGATGGTGCGCGGTATGATATTTATGCATGATTTCCCTCCTCACAATAGAGCAAATATTTAGGCATCCAAAGTGCCCAACATTCCCTTGAGAAACCTATATTTAAACCAACATAGTTTCCAATATTCTAAGATGTGGGACTGATTCCACATTCATCCTCTTCTCTTTCTCTTCTTCGTAATTGAAAACAAATGGCTCACACAAGATAAATTTATAAAATTTACACTAACAATCCTCCATCAAATTTTAATAAAATTTCTCTTATCATATGTTGCAGGAAAACTTATGCACAATTATAGATGTCTTATAGACTTGAATCTATACATAGTGATAACCTATCAAAGCACGTTAGGATGGAATGGTTGACTAAGCATTAAGCCAACAATCCTATGTTTTAGCACCAGAATTGGTCACTAACACTCTTAAGAGAGATTATGTAGAGAGATTAATGAAGAAAGTAAATGTAAACAGTGAACAGAATGTTAAACTAAATGCAGAAAATAAGAACACCAGATTTATAGTCGTTCGGCGTAATTGCCTACGTCCACTTTGAGGTTACTCTTTATTGCTTTACTTATCAACTGATTACAAATACAATCTGTACACTAACTATTTGATTACAATTATTAAGCAAAGAGGATAATTCTTGAATGAGTCTTGAATGCGGTAGAGTCTCCCCGATGTTTTGGAAAAAAGTCCCTTTCACTATGCCCCTGCTCTTCTATTTATAGATGAAGATGGGCTGGACTTCCCTCATGGGCTTAGAAACAAGGTACCTCGGCCCATAGTAGGTGACTTCTGCGCATCGGGCCAGGCAGGCCAAACGCTCTTGCTTTGTTGTGGGCCTGACAACTTGCTAACACCTCAAGTCTGCACCGTGCCAGGGATGCCGAAACATGTCGATTGCATCAAATCCTTATACCTCCAGGCTCTTCTTGGTCAGAATCTTGTTTGGTGCTAATAATAATATCTTCAATTGTTACTTTGTAGCCGGCCCAAGGTGTCGGCTGACATTTGCCCCCCAAAGTGTGTCGTGTGAAGCAATATGATACGCTTTGAATCATCGAATATTCCTTGTTTACAGAAAGAAATCCATCATGTTTCCTGAATAGTCATTATTCTTCAATTTTATCCTCCCAACATGTCGTATCCTTCTTTGGTCGTCATGACGCTTGGTCGATTCCTAATATTATAAATCCAGGGTTGTAGTTCATCAGTGTCCATCCGCGTTCAGTTCAACAGCGCCAGTAAGCTTCGGCTATTTGATCCAGTCTTTTCTTAATAACCTTAAGTGAGAATTCAATTCCCAGTTGATTTCAAGAAGTCGAACTTTTTTCGGATGTACACATGCATGTTCAGGTACATGTTCTTGCCATTGGCTGTCAAATGTGTTTTATACGCTCATAAGTCGTCGCCAATTCCATATAGTTTAATTGCAATTCAATTGAGATTCCTTATTTGTATATTTTTTGTGAAATACAGGTTGTAATCAGCCACTTGATGAGAGGGGGCTTCAAGTTTTACATGGATGACGACCTCAGAGCAATAAGCAAGGGCGAATGGAGTACGGCCAGTCATGGACTCATGTGTAGTTCTATAAGCCCATAATGATGTTGGGAGTTCATCCATCCATTTGTCTCTAGCCTTTTCCAAACCTCTCTTTAATACAGACTTTATGATTTAGCTCACAGCTTTAATCTGTCCATTTGCAGTTATAATAGATCATGGAAGGTCATAAGGACAGACGACACCACGGATAATGAAGTTGATTATTTTCTTCATCTTGGTCACGGTTAAGAGTTATTCATCTGCCCATTTGGTGAAGTAAACTGCTATGATGGTGTATTTTGCACCACCTTTAGGATCGGCAAGAAGATTATTTCAGTGCCCCCAAGTGGAAAATGACTATGGACTAGCCATTTGAGTAATTTCCATTGGCGCGGCTCTCGAATTTCTTGCAAACATCTTGCACTTGTCGCATTGTCTAGCATGATCAACCACATCTGGACTGATAGTTGGCCAATTATACCTGTAGCAGCGTATTTTCTTTATCATGGTTTTCCCTCTGATGTTATCGCCACATTCTTCTTCATAGACTTTTCTTAAGATATCATCGTGGGCGATACACCGAAGCATGGGGATGGATAAACTCCTTTCTATACATGACTTATTCTTGGATGATTTGGCGTGAAGCTTTGAGGAGGATCTGTCGTTTTCCATTCCTCCGTTCAGTAAGAATTTCTCATTGTAGATAGTCTTTGATAGGAGTCAACCATGACACCTTTTCTGGCTCTGTCTCCAAAACCTAGCTGATCTTGATTTGTCACTGCTTGGAATATTAAATATTTCAACCGAAACAATGTATGTTCGTTGCACATCCCTAAAACTGGCCAGCTTGGCTAGTGACTGGACTCTTTTCATTTTGTTCGTTGAGTATGTGTGTAATGATGTAATATGTGAAGTCGGTTAGTAGCTCTTGGATCTGACCGAGATAAGGAGCAAGACAATGCCCTATAGCGAGATCAACTTCCTTAACTTTGCATATTACCAATAAAGAAACACAAAAGATATGTAAAGTTTCCACTCCAAATCCTCTAGACAGTTTGAGGCTAGCGGTCAAGGCTTCATACTAAGCATCGTTGTTTATTACAGAAAATTGAGTTTCAGGACGTAGCAAATCGATCGTTCCTCAGGAGTCATTAACATGACTCCTGTGCCATAATACTGATCACCGAATGCTCCATCCACGTACATATTACACTTGTTGGTTGGTTCTCTCTACTCTTCAAGTAGTTATCTGATGTAGTGAATGCGGGTGTGAGGTATGCTAATTTCCATCCTTGGATAGCCCTTCGAGGGAAATAAGTGATATCAAATTGGCTCAGTTCGATATTCTATTTAAGTAGTCTTTCAGACGTCTCAGGTCATTGTATGCCCTGTCGCAATGGCTGATAGACATAGACGTTGATGAGGTGAGGCTAAAAGTAAGAGTAGAGCTTTCATGATGAAATCAGTAGATATTGTGCTAGCTTTTGTAACTTCAGGTTGATATCCAATGTATGGCTCGCGATAGTTAATGAAATCACATATGCATGTCAGAATGGGTCCAAGGAAACATATCATTATTATTCAGAAAAATCCAACTAATTCTTTTATCATCACTGCACTGAGTTGTGATCCGATATTCAGCACCCGAAAAGGGTTGCCATGACTGGCTGTAATGTCGACTGTTGGCTTAGAAGGTGCAACCCCGGATTCTTTGAGTTCAGATGTAACTATTTTGCATAACATTCAATGTAAAATATGGTTGGGACGGTCAATATTGATGGCTACTCTAGTCGAATCCTAGAGTCGTATCATGAGTTATTAAGTCTAATAGTGCAGGACTATGAATGCCCTAATCGATTATCAGCAAATGGCCAAAGATCAGGCTTAAAAGCACATTGAAGGAAATGTCGAGTAAGGGTCAGCCTCGAGTTGTGTGCAGCTGTATAGCTAGATCTTGCTATGAGTTTGAATTTGCTTGTATATTCGAGTAACACACTTTCTATTCAATGCATTCATGATCCTTTACACGTCGTTCTGGTTGGAGTGATAGTCAGTTGCTCACGAGCTAAGGTATCGATTTAATGATTCTATCTCCAGGCATCCTTTCGGTCGTAGCCTTGAGTAGCTATAAGCACTATTTATAAGTTTCAACATTGAGCTATCGAAGGTAGTCTTTGGTTGACTGTGCGTCTGCTCCTAGTATCGGGTTGATAAATGCACTGCATGGACAGTTCAGTCTCGCCCTAGCTATATTTATATTCCCACCTAAACTCCAAAGACACAGAGTTGATTAGTGAATAGTCGGTTCACATTCATCTTGCTTCTCGCTCGTGCCCCTTGGTCTGGGGTATATACTGATGAGTAGGAAGGCCAACCATGCATACTTTAGCTTTACTCTCTTTCCCGTTGAATCATGGGATCAGGTCAGTCGATGGGCGGCTAAGTCTCGCCTATCCTGGATTGTATTGTGGGTTCTCATTCCAAGAGGAATACTTTGATGCTTCACCAGTTTCAGGGCATAATTTGGAGATTGGACGGTCATCCACATCCACTTTGGTTCATGCTCTGTAATCAGATCTCGGAGTAAAGTTGGCTACAAATGCAGTCGGGTCATGCTCATCCAGTTTCATACTCATCCTGACGGATCGAAGGAGGGTGCTGGAGAATTTTTGACCAAGTCTTCGTGGTTTACTCTCCTTCCCACACTCTGGAGGTCATAGTTTTTCAAGGAACATATGAGTTACATTCGTTTGTGCTTGGTGTGGATCGATATTGAACCTCGAACTGAGGTATGATATAGTCGGTTGCCCGTAGCTTTAGATCTCATTTCGATTGGTTCTGTATTAAGGCCTCCTTGTAGTCGTTGCCTTAAGTTATAAAGAACGACAAGCTAGAGCTATAGAAAGCTGTCATATTCAGCTTTTAGTAATTTGCACTCCTGTTCCCAGCATTGATTTGGCCAGGCCACTAGTTGGATGGTCGAACTCCATCCTTAGAGAGTTAATAATCCCCTTGTTGATTTTAGGCTGAAGTTTGTGGAATAGAGAATGGTCGGAATCCACTCATCTATCTATCGATATTTATACACCAATTTGCATTCTGGTGACTTAGTGTTATTCTGCCCCCGGTCGACTCACGCCCAATTTGTGTTCATGCTTCGGTCCATCCTCCGGGGACTTAGAGATTTGTCAAACGGTTTATGCTTTAGTCCGCAGTTTGGGACGCAGATATTTTTGTCAATTCATTTATAATTCAGTCCGCACTTTGGGGACTTAGAGTACTCTAGTCTGCTTCAGGGACTTAGAGATTTTTTCTCAAGTCGTTTATAATATAGTCCACGCTCTGGGGACTCAGAGTACTCTAGTCCGCATTTTGGGGACTTAGAGGTTTTTAAGTCGTTTATACTCTAGTCGCACTCAGGGGACTTAGTGTACTCTAGTCCGCACTCTGGGGACGTAGTGGTTTTTAAGTCGTTTATGCTCTAGTCTGTACTCATGGGACGTAGAGCACTCTAGTCCGCACTTTGGGAACGTAGAGGTTTTTAAGTCGTTTATACTCTAGTCCGCACTCATGGGACTTAGAGTACTCTAGTCCGCACTCTGGCGACGTAGAGGTTTCTAAGTCGTTTATACTCTAGTCCGCACTCAGGGGACTTAGAGTAATCTAGTCCACACTCTTGGGACGTAGAGGTTTTTAAGTCATTTATACTCTAGTCCGCACTCAGAGGACTTAGAGTACTCTAGTCTGCACTCTAGGGACGTAGAGGTTTTTAAGTCATTTATACTCTAGTCCGCACTTAGGGGACTTAGAGTACTCTAGTCCGCACTATGGGAATGTAGAGTTTTTTAAGTCGTTTATACTCTAGTCCGCACTCTGGGAACTTAGACTACTCTAGTGCGCACTCTGGGGACATAGAGGTTTTCAAGTCATTTATACTGTAGTCCACACTCAGGGGCTCTTGTCCGCACTCTGGGGACGTAGAGGTTTTTAAGTCATTTATACTCTAGTCTCCACTCAGGGGACTGAGAGTACTCTAGTACGCTTCAAGGACTTAGAGATTTTTAAGTTGTTTATACTCTAGTCTGCACTTAGGGGACTTAGAGTACTCTAGTCCCCACTTTGGGGACGTAGAGGTTTTTAAGTCGTTTATACTCTATTCCACACTCAGTGGACTTAGAGTACTCCAGTCTGCACTCTAGAGACGTAGAGGTTTTTAAGTCGTTTATACTCTAGTCCGCACTTTGGAGACTTAGAGTACTCTAGTATGCACTCTGGGGACGTAGAGGTTTTTAAGTCGTTTATACTCTAGTCCGCACTCAGGGGACTTAGAGTACTCTAGTCCGCACTCTGGGGACGTAGAGGTTTTTAAGTCATTTATACTCTAGTCCGCACGCAGGGGACTTAGAGTACTCTAGTCTGCACTTTGGGGACGTGGAGGTTTTTAAGTCGTTTATACTCTAGTCCGCACTCAGGGGACTTAGAGTACTCTAGTCCGCACTCTGGGGACGTAGAGGTTTTTAAGTCGTTTATTCTCTAGTCCGCACTCAGGGGACTTAGAGTACTCTAGTCTGCACTTTGGGGACTTAGAGATTTTTGTTGAGAGCAGTCGTATTTCCACTCTTTAATTTGTATTGCATCTACCGTATCAAGGCTAATGTTGTCGAATGAATGATTGGATCACGTTTGCTCATGGAATGGGATTCTTCCCTCGGCATGAGGGATGAAACTTGAAAAATGGACGGTCGATTTTCGTTCGCTTGGTGATTATAGCTCTTCCAATCAAGTCAAGGAAGGAGGTATATGACAGATGGTTGGATCACATCCA
Organism: Allium cepa; assembly: GCA_030765085.1. Lineage (NCBI taxonomy): Eukaryota > Viridiplantae > Streptophyta > Magnoliopsida > Asparagales > Amaryllidaceae > Allium > Allium cepa. The sequence goes on from CM060931.1 coordinate 575,021,710, forward strand.
TGCTGGGTTAGATAGTCAAATCTCACACCATTTGCTTCGTATCTCTTTCTAGAAAATAAGGATAATGGATTATTGAGAGCGATGGTTGACGAGTAGGTAGTCCATCACAACTACTCCAAGTCAGGATTTCGAACAATATTTTGTGTTCAGGGTAGGATTTGATGCGTAAATGATCAAACCACGTCTACTGTAGATAGATCCCGACATCACTGAGCTTCAGGAAAGGCATCTGTATTCTGTCGAACTTTGTTCTATGACTTGATTTGAGTGGATGATCGGGCCATACTCATTCCAAGCCTTGCTTGGGTCTCCAAGTCAAATGTGGAGGTCAATGAATGGATGGTCAGTCATGTTGACTTTGTATTGGGCTCTAATCGTAATGAGCTTTTCAATCTCTAGTTCTTGGCCCCAAAATTAAAGGCACATGGTTGATGATGAGCGATTGAATCATGCTTGTCTAGGTGAAACTCCACACGTCCGATCATGGTCTGCGTGGATTAGTTGGCGGCCAAATCTGAGTACCTGGTCACATACATTGTTTTGAAAGTAGTTTAGTTCAACTTAGTCGTAGTTATGGAACAATTGAAATAGAATTAGAAATGGAAATAATTCAATGAAGATTGGGATAAATCTCATCGATAAGTGAAGCAACATCATGTGCTCGCTATTCGACTTTGCCCCTGGCTCCTTTTCAAAGGGATGTTGGTCGTCAGCAGTCCAATTGATAATGATAGCCCTTTACTAATAGGCATCGGATGTTCGTTGCCCGCCATTCTACGGGACTTGTACATACTATTGATGCTTTCCTTTCCAGATCGACTTTTTGATCACACCTCGGAGGTGTTTGTAATCGTCCGTGTTAGGATCAGTGAGCATCTTGGAAGATACAACATTCCCTTGATTTTCTTTAGACTTTGGTGTACTCTCTCGAGGTTGGTTTCCAGTACCACCCTGAGTCGCGAGTCTTCAAGTAGAGGTTGTCAATTAAATCTTTCAAAGAGCATATGAGTCAAATTTTGAGGTTTTGTTTTGTCTACTGGGATCAACATCCTTAGCCAACGGGCCTTCATTGTTATTTTTCCTAGTCAGTTCCGCTCCTTCACACTTTGGTTTAGATTCATTTTGTCATAGAAATGATCCATGGTCATAGGAGGCTCTCCTGCTAACTAGCTGCCAAAATATATATGGAGGTCGATTATCCTCAAATGTGATTAGTATGATATCCCTTTGAGAATATCGTTTGAGTTGCGGTTGCTTGTTCATTCCCTAATTGTCGTTCAGAAGTTGCTGCTAGATACTCTATGCCCTGGTCGATCATTGGATGTAAGGTAAGTGGATAGAACGTTCTTTTATTAAGTTGAGTTTTGAATTCACTATCCGGAGTACCCGAAAATATTTTTTCTGAAAATAGGGGTCGTATAAGAGACCGGTGTAACTTAAGTTTGGATCGGTCTGGATGCCGCTCGGCATAGGAATGCGGCTTGGCATAAGCATGCAGCTCGGTCTGGATGCCGCTCGGCATAGAAATGCGGCTCGGTCTGGATGTCGTTCGGCATAGGCATGCGGCTCGGCCTGAATGCCGCTCGGCATAGGCATGCGGCTCGGTCTGGATGTCGCTTGGCATAAGAATGCGGCTCGGCCTAGATGTCGTTTGGCATAGGAATGTGGCTCAGTCTGGATGCTGTTCGGCATAAGAATGCGGCTCGGCCTGGATGCCGTTTGGCATAGGAATGCGGCTCGGCCTAGATGCCGTTCGGCATAGGAATGCAGCTCGACTTGGATGCCGCTCGGCATAGGAATGCGGCTTGGCCTGGATGCTTCTCGACATAGGAATGCGGCTTGGCCTAGATGCCGTTCAGCATATGCCTTTTCAGGGGCGATCGGCGTACACTTTTTCTGGGGCGATCGGGGCTGAATTGCCTTAAGAGGAGGGTCGGACTTCACTCAACTTGAGTGCAAACTTCAACATCCAATCACCAAATCTTGCGTACATCAGTGAATCCAATCTACGGCTATCAGCTTCCTTTATATTTCTTTCAAATCTGAGTAGAATAGGAAGTTTTCTAGCAAACAACCTGGATCTATCTCGTGAATGTGGAAATCCACTAGTAGACGATGAGATCCAACCGAGCTGAGAATTCAATTCTCAATGAAAGCACCAAAATGTTTGCACCAGAATTGATCACTAACACCCTTAAGAGAGATTATGTAAAGAGATTAATAAAGAAAGTAAATGAAAACAGTGAACATAATGTTAAACTAAATGCAGAAAATAAGAACACCAGATTTATAGTGGTTCGGCGTAATTGCCTACGTCCACTTTGAGGTTAATCTTTATTGCTTTACTTATCAACTGGTTACAGGTACAATCCGTACACCAACTATTTGATTACAATTGTTAAGCAAAGAGGATAATTCTTGAATGAGTCTTGAATGCGGCAGAGTCTCCCCGGTGTTCTCGAAAAAAGGTCCCTTTCACTGTGCCTATGCCCTTCTATTTATAGACGAAGATGGGTGTGACTTCCCTCATAGGCTTAGGAACAAGGTACCTCGGCCCATAGTAGGTGACTTCTGCGCACCGGGCCAGGCAGGCAAAACGCTCTTGCTTTGTTGTGGGACTGACAACTTGCTAACACCTCCAGTCTGCACCATGCCAGGGATGTCGAAACATGTCGATTGCATCAAACCCTTATACCTCCAGGCTCTTCTTGGTCAGAATCTTTTCTGGTGCTAATAATAATATCTTCAACTGTCGTTTTGTAGCCAGCCCAAGGTGTCGGCTAACACTATGCGATGTATCAAATGTGTTTCACACACTCAATTTTCTTCTTCGGATATTTCACAAGCCGATATGTTGATTGGTCTTGTGTCTATATCTTGGTTACAAGATATGACCTTAGAGACTTAAGCCATAGTCTCGTAGAAGGTGGCACCACCTTCATGCATTCATATGGGTAGGTTTATTTCAAGTGCTCTATAACTATACACTTCAACGGTACTTCTGTTATAAACCTATTAAGTACGAAGTAGTACAACCTCCACGATATCATTATAGCTACCAAGTATTCTTCTTGGAATGGATATAATATTATTTGTTCAAACTAATATTATATGCTTCAAATCACAACATATAATGTCCTTTTTCTCATTGAACTCAAGATAATGAATTTCATTATGTTGAGTTGAGTTTCCATCGTAGGTGATTTTATTTGGCTTTAAACCCATTCCTTTTGTTTTCAACATCGATCTCTTGCAAGTCCTTTTGTGAATGGATCAACCAAGTTTTGGTTAGATCTCATGAAATCTATGGTAATGACCTCATCAACGAATGTTTGTCTCACTGCACTGTGCCTTAGGACAATATTCCTAGATTTTCCATTATATACTTAGCTATATGCTCTTGATAGTGTTCCTTGGCTATCAGAATGCATAAATATTGGAGGCATTGGTTTTGGCTATAAAGTGTTATTGGATAATATAAAGAATGTGTGTGGTCTAGCTGTGTATTCTTATTCATGCAGTATGCATATTTTCATATTAGGCTAGATAGGAAGCAGGTCGTGTTCGGCCCAGTTGAGTTGTGTTCAGCCCAGCTCTGTTCTGCAGTATTAGTTTAAAGCTTATAGTCCCTCTTTCATAATTTTCGATATAACCCTAATAATAATAATCAAAGGAAACAATGGCGTCTGATATTTTTCTCCGTCCTATTTCACATTATTGTTAAGTATATGGTATCAGAGCGTTCGATCCAAGGAGTGAGTATCTGACCTTCATTCTCTTTACCTCTTACTTTAATTTCTCTGTCGCTAGTTACTTCATCCAAAGGGGATCATGGCTGCGGATTCTAAGGGAGTTGATGTTATGTCGATGATGCCGAAGATCACAGATCGGAAACTAAATAGTACGAATTATCATGACTGGAGCAAGACTATTAGATTGTACATCAGGAGTATGGATAAGATAGATCATCTAATTAAAAATCCACTGCAATCTGATTCGAAGGATAAGGAAGATCAAAATTGGCTTCGAGAAGATGCTCGTCTATTTCTTCAAATTCGAAATTCGGTTGAAAATGAGGTTATCGGCGTGATTAATCATTGTGAAACAGTAAAAGAGTTGATGGAATACTTAGAGTTCTTGTATTCAGGAAAAGGGAATCTAACGCGAATGTATGAAGTTTGTCGAGCATTTTATAGACCTGAGAAGAAGGACATGAGTTTGATGAATTACTTTATGGAATTTAAACAAACATATGAGGAGCTAAATCTCCTTTTGCCGATGAGTGTAGATATTAAGGTGCAGCAGAGACAACGTGAGCAAATGGCCATCATGAGCATCTTGGCAGGGCTTTCTCCAGATTTCGAAGGTGCAAAGTCACAAATTCTTGCAGACACTGATATTACTATGTTACATGACGTGTACAGCCGCTTGTTAAGAGTTGAGACTGGGACTAGTATGAGTAATACAAGTGCAAACACTTTTGACAGTGCTTTTTTGGGGAGTAGTGGAAATGCAGTCTTTAACAACCAATCTGATTCAATCAAAAGTGGTGCACAACAACATGTTCAACCATGGAGGCCGCAAAGACCACCCAATGCTCAAAATTGGAGATCACCTCGACCGTTTGGACAAAATCAGAGATCAATGTGGAGACCGTCAGTTAATCAAAACAAAATTTGCAATTACTGCAAACGTATTGGCCATGTAATGTCAGAATGTAGAAGCCTGTAGTGGAATCAACGAAATACTACGCCATCGAATGTCAAAACTGTGCTAATGACTGACGAAGAGTTTGAGAAGTATTCCAAATTTCAAAATACAATGCATGGTAATGCTCCTGATTCTAATAATACTGCACTACAACTTCAGTGGCAAACTCAATAGCAGGCTCCTCGTCTTCAAAATGGATAATAGACTCGGGAGCATCCGATCACATGACAGGTAATCCACTTTTACTTGATAATTTGAGAACAGTTAGTGGATCACATAAAGTCATACTAGAAGACGGGTCACAATCATTGGTAAAAGGAATGGGTGAAGTTTCATCACACAAGGCTGTACCATTGAATTCTGTTTTATATTTACCATCGCTGTCGTTTAACCTTCTCTCTGTGAGTCAACTTACGCATCATCTAAACTGTAGCGTGACATTCTTTCCTGATTATTGCATATTTCAGGATCTTGTGACGAGGCAGACTATTGGTAGAGGAAGTGAGTCCGGTGGCTTGTACACTCTTGACACGCTTTCTAAACCTATAGTATGTTCTATCATGGATCCAGTTTTAAAAATGCACTACAGACTTGGTCATCCATCGCTTACTTTGTTCAAGCAGCTTTGTCCTCAGTTCAATAATCTGTCAGCAATAAATTGTGAAGCATGCCAATATGCTAAACACAATAGATGCAGTTCACAGCCTAGAGTTAATAAGCAAGCGAGTGGTTCATTCTCTTTAGTTCATTCCGATGTTTGGGGGCCCTCGTCTACTGTGTCTAAACCAGGTTATAAATACTTTGTTACATTTGTTGATGATTACACTCGTTGTACACGGTTATTCTTAATGAAATCTAGAACTGAATTGTTTTCTATATTCTGCAAATTTAATGCTGAGGTCAAAACTCAATTTAGCACGTCTATAAAAGTTTTGCGTAGTGATAATGCAAAAGAGTATGTGTCAGCCGAGTTTGAGAATTACCTGTCTCAAAATGGTATCCTTCATGAAACATCATGCGTTGATACTCCTTCTCAGAATGGTGTCGCGGAAAGAAAGAATCGACACTTATTAGAAACAGCTCGAGCTTTGTTATTTCACATGAACGTACCAAAAGTGTTTTGGGCCGACGCAGTATCCACTGCATGCTTTCTTATTAATAGGATGCCATCGACTGTTCTTAACAATGATATTCCACATCAAATTCTTCATCCAAGTAAAGGAATGTACCCTGTGAAACCTCAGATCTTTGGATGAACTTGTTTTGTAAGAGACGTGGACCAGCATCTTGGTAAGTTAGATCACAAGTCATTAAAATGTATTTTTCTTGGTTATTCGAGACTCCAAAAAGGCTATAGTGCTATTGCCCGAGTTTACAAAAATATATCGTATCTATCGACGTGACATTCATGGAAGACATACCGTTTTATCAGCCGAAAACTCCACATACACCAGAAGATGATGATGAAGAATTCTTAATCTACTCAACCATACCTAGTGGGGATCCAGCTTTCGATATGGCAGATAATAGCAACTCACCTGACATACATCAATCTGGAAGTGATTCAACTTTAGATCCACCTGACATACACCAACCTGAAAGTGATACAACTTTAGAACTACCAATTGCCTTGAGAAAAGGGAAGAGGACATGCACGTATCCTATCTCATCATTTGTGAATTATAACAGGTTACCAAGGACAGTACATGCATTCATGACTACAATTGACTCAGTTGAATTACCTAAAACTGTAGGTGTAGCTTTAGCTTCACCAGATTGGCGAGAAGCAATGCTTGAAGAAATGAAAGCTTTGGAGCTAAATAGGACATGGACTTTAACAGTATTACCACCAAACAAGAAAACGATTGGATGCAAATGGATATTTCTATGAAAACGAATGCGGATGGTTCAGTTGCAAGGCTTAAAGCTCGGTTGGTGACTAAAGGCTATGCTCAAACTTATGGTATCGACTACTCTGAAACTTTCTCTCCCGTGGCTAAAATGACATCGATTAGAATGTTCATCTCGATGGCAGCAACATACAACTGGAAACTTCATCAGCTGGATATTAAAAACGCATTCTTACATGGGGATCTTGTTGAGGAAGTGTATATGGAGAAACCACCGGGCTTCACTATTCAGGAGGAGTCAAATCTGGTATGTAAGTTGAACAAGACACTGTATGGTCTCAAGCAGAGTCCACGTGCATGGTTCGGAAAATTTAGTTTAGCAATGGAGAAATTTGGGGTAAGGAGATGTAAAGCCAATTATTCTGTCTTCTATAAGAAGTCAGATAAAGGCATAATATTATTGGTTGTATATGTTGACGATATAGTGATTACTGGGAGTGATGAGGTCGGTATCAGTAAGCTCAAGCACTTCATTCATACACAGTTTCAGACGAAGGACCTTGGTGAACTTAAATACTTTCTAGGTGTGGAAATTATGAGAAACAGAGGAAGTATATACTTGTCTCAGCGTAAATATACTCTTGATTTGTTAAATAAGACAGGGAAACTAGCGGCTAAACCTTGCAGCTCTCCAATGATGGTGAACTCTAATCTGAGTGGAGAGGAGGAGCCGTTTAATGATACTGACAGGTACAGGCGGCTGATAGGTAAATTAAACTACTTATGTGTTACAAGACCGGACATTTCATATTCAGTAAGTGTTATGAGCCAATAGATGTCAAAACCCACAGTTCACCATTGGTCAGCAGTAGAACAGATATTGGGGTACCTGAAAGGGACGGTTGGACGAGGAATTGTATATATGAACAACGGTCATATGAATGTAGAATGTTTTTGTGATGCGGATTGGGCAGGTTCCAAGTTAGATAGGCGATCTACTACTGGATTTTGTGTATTCGTTGGTGGTAATCTAGTCTCGTGGAAAAGCAAGAAGCAAACTGTTGTAGTTCGATCAAGTGCCGAGTCAGAATACCGGGCTATGGCAAATGCTACATGTGAAATTATGTGGATAATGCATTTAATGAAGGAACTTAGCTTTGAGTCAAAATGTCCAGTTAAAGTGTGGTATGATAATCAAGCAGCTATTCACATCGCTTCTAATCCTATGTTTCATGAACGAACAAAACATATTGAAGTTGACTGTCATTTTGTTCGAGAAAAAATTCAAGATGGAATTATTACAACCGGGTTCGTACGGACGGGAGATCAAGTAGCTGATCTTTTCACTAAAGCTCTAAATGGTTCAAGAATGGAGTATTTATGCAGCAAGTTGGGAATGAAGAATCAATATTCTCCACCTTGAGGGGGAGTGTTATTGGATAATATAAAGAATGTATGTGGTCTAGTTGTGTATTCTTATTCATGAAATATGCATATTTTCATATTAGGATAGATAGGAAGCAGGTCGTGTTCGGCCCAGTTGAGTTGTGTTCAGCCCAGCTGTGTTCTGCAGTATTAGTTTAAAGCTTGTAGTCCCTCTTTCATAATTTTCGATATAACCCTAATAATAATAATCAAAGGAAACAATGGCGTCTGATATTTTTCTCCGTTCTATTTCATATTATTGTTAATTACATAAAGGAAGCAACAAATTTCTTAACCATTCAGCTTCTTTACTGCAAGAAGCTAGTGTTATAAATTTAGCAGACATGGTAGAATCTACAATACATGTTTGTTTCTTTGAGGCCCAGGATATTGCTTCTCTACCAAGAGTGAATATCCATCCACTGGTTGATTTATTTTTATCCTCTCTTTCAGTGTTCCAACTAACATCCGCTTATCCTTCTATTACACTTGGATATGGATACCACTATACAATATACCATAGCCCATTATTCTTTTTAAATATTTTAAATTTCTTTGTACGGTTCTCCCAGTGAATATGACTAGTGTTACTAGCATATCTACTCATTTTGCCAATAGCGTAGGCAATATCTGATCTTGTGCAAGTCATGGCATACAATAGACTAAAAATAAGCGTATTCTAGTTGATCTATTGATATACCATTATTAGAACATGGTTGTATATTTGGGTCAAATGAGGTTCTTATAGGTTTGCAATCAAATTGATTAAACCTTTTTAGAATCTTATGTATATAATTAGACTGGGTAATGGTCAACCCTTTTACTTCTTTTACGATTCTTATTCCTAGAATCACTTCTGCTTTCCTTATATCTTTCATGTCAAAACATAAAGATAGAAATCTTTTCATTTCTTCAATACTTAAGGTATCCGTCCTAAATATTAACAAATCATCAACATAAAGGCATATAATTCTACCTTTACCGGCATGAAATTTTTTATAGACACATTTTTCTGATTCATGGATTCTAAAACCATTCAATACTATGGTTTTATTAGATTTCTCATGCCACTGTTTTGATGTCTGTATAAGACCGTAAAGTGATTTAACAAGTTTACATACTTTACGTTCTTGTCTAGGCATCACAAAACCTTCTGGTTGAGGCATATATATCTCCTCATTAAGTTCTCTACTTAAGAATGCAGTATTGATGTCCATTTCATGAATTACAAATTTATGAATGGATGCCGTTGCAAGTAATGTCCTAATAGTTGAAATTCTAGCTACAGGTGCATAAGTATCGAAATAATCCATTTCTTCCTTTTAGGTATATCCCTTAGCAACTAATCTAGCCTTAAATTTATCAACCGTACCTTCTGCTCTTAATTTCTTTTAAATATCCACTTACATCCTATCAATTTTGAACCAAGAAGTAAGTCTATTAGTTTCCATGTTTGATTTCCCATAATAGAATGCTTTTCATCATTTGTGGCTTTGTGCCAAATTGCTCAATCCTAAGACTTTATAGCCACAGTATATGTTGAAGGATCAAAATCTGCGGTGGTAGAAAGCATGACCTGCTGTCTAATACCATCTCTTATTCCTTCAACCAAATAGGTGATAAAATCTGGTCCAAGTGACCTTTCAGTTCCCATTCTTTTACTACTCCTAAGAGTTGCACCAATTTTATCGCTATTTTCTTAAGTGTTCTCAAATTCATGAATAGGTTCAATGACCTCCACCATTTCATGAGTAGGTTTGTTAACCTCCATCGTTTTTATAATAGATGGAATATATGTGAATTTACTTTCATAGAACACCGCATCTCTAGATTCTATTATTGTGTTTATCTCAAGCGATATATTAAGTTATATTACTAGAAACCTATAACCCTTATCGTATTGAGCGTATCCTAAGAAAATACACGCGATGCCATCTAGTCCTAGTTTCCTAATTTTAGTTTAGATAAGCGAACAATAGCCCTATAGCCCCAACTCGATAATAATCAAGATTTTGTTTGAATTTCTTCCAAATTTCAAACGGTGTGACTTTGGTATTCTTATGAAATATTCTATTTAAGATGTACCAGGCGATTTGTAATGCCTTATCCCATAAACTAAAATTAAGACTATAACATAACATAGCATTAACTATTTCATTAAGGGTCCTATTTTTACTTTATGCTACTCCATTTTGTTATAGGGTATAAGATACAGATGTTTCATGTATAATTCTTTTCTCCACTTGTAGAAGTACTATGCACACATCACAAACATCACCACGAATCAATTGTGATAGATTGGCGGTACTAATAGATTTTACTAGAAACGGTAGTTAATTTTGTTAATGAGCATATCCTCCACTTATCATCAAATTTATTATCATATTTGGAGATCATATTTAACAAAATCATATTATCCATACTTCTACCATTAACATATCCTAATCTACCATATCATAAAGAAAAGGTGTCAATAATATAAGCAAGAGCAACAATTTTATTAATACTAAATTTGAACATTCCATCACACGTGTACCTTTTTTCAACAAACATTCCGCCTTTGGTCGATACATATTTATCCGACTCAAAGATTGTTTTAACTAATCCTATTTAATAGGCTACTAGAAACAAGGTTCTTTCTAACCATGGATACATACTGTACATCATTTGAAGTTAGAATCATTTTGGCCATGAACTCCATGTCTTCTGTCCCTTTACCTTTGACCACCGCTTTCACTGGGTTTCCCATATATAGATAATTTTCATCCTCAAACATTTAAGTTTCTTGAATAGACTCTTATCATTGTAGATATGTTTAGTAGCACCAAAGTCAATCCACCAAGAATCCTCTCTTTCAATCATGTTGATTTCAGAGATTATGACAGCTAAGTTTTCTTTTGTCGACGGAGGTTACTTTTTAGGGAAATGACATTCTCTTTTAAATGATCAGGTTTTCCACAATTGTAACACCATTCATTTCCTTTTCCTTTTTGTTATTGAAGTTTTTCTTATTTTGAAATTTCCTTTTTTGATTAAAAGAGTTCTCAGAGGTTTTATTTTCCTCTTTATCCTCAACCATTTGGATAGTAGATAGAAACACTGTTGTTTCAGTGATTTCTTTCTGCCAAAGTTGTTGTTCCACTTGCAAATATTGTGCAAAATTATCCAGACTTATATCCTTCTTCAAGAAGGGGGAAGTTTATCTATTATGGATGATACTTTTGTCTCCTCATCCATATTCATTTTATGCTGGTTGAATTGGTTTAGGATATGCATAATATCATTGAATTTTTCTACTACTGGCCTTTCATCAGTCATTTTATAATTAAAAAAATTTAATATGCAAAAATTTCTTACTTGTTGCATCCTTCATTAGATACTTAACCTCCAATGCATCTCCAACTTCTTTAACAATTAATTTACTGTAGTACATATCAAATAGAGTACCCGTCATTGTGTTGCATATGTCCCCCTCACATATATAATCATCTTGCTCCCATTTCGGTCTTGATCGTGCTTGTGCAATAGCCTACTTTTTTGTTTCCTTTGGCTTTGATGTTGTAAGAACATGAACACTTTTAATCCAGCCAATAAGAAACGCATCTTCTTCTTCCAACACACGAAAGTAACACCATCGAACCTTTCTAATTTAATGAAATAAGAAGCGAACTCTCTCAAACTATGTGGTGCCATTGTCAAATAGCGTCTTAAGATTGTTGGTGGTATTCTTCGATCTGGTAAAGACAATGGTTGACATCAATAGAGTAAAAGAGATTCTCTAAGGCACGTTGATGACGCTTTCCTAAATATGTTATTTGCCATCAGCACTCGTTTAAAGAAACAAATGGGTGATGTGAGTTAAGGAAAATTGTCTCCTAAGATGCAATGGAACCGAGATGATTATTCTCTTTAATCAATCGCGGTAGCACTATCAAAATCCATTTGATTGATCTTTTGAATTGAGAAAGTGATAAGTGTCACGGCCTGAAATCCAGCTTTCAAAAATCGACATCAAATACCTCACTTGTATTCGACTGTCGGAAATTCAAACGTCGAACTCCAGTTCGGCGGAACTTATAACAACATTAGATGAATATAAACAGCGGAAGCAAAATGAATTATCACTGATAAATAACACGTATACAACATTGATACAATATTCATTACAACAACGATCACCAACATCAGAGTGCTATAAACTTAATAACACAACAGAATGATAACACCATAGCGGAACAATTAACGACAGGTCTTCAAAAAGGTTCCCAACATACTTTGACTTCGATAAGTTTTCCAAACTCCAAACACTTTTAGATCCAAAAGGCTTCAAAATATCTCTACACTAAAAGCTTCCAAAATCCGATAGCTTCCAAAAGTCTTTTAAATCCAAGCTGGCTCCAAAACAGGATAACCTGCTTCTAGGCTGCCCATGTGGAAAATTATGGGTACCCAGAGTTTAGGAAGGGAACAATAAACTCTGGGTCAGTCATGGGATTGGTATGATTAAACAAAAACAGTTGTTTGTACCAAAACAATTTATAAAAGAAAACAATTCATGCTTTTGGATAATGAAACTACCATAAGGCCTCTCGGCACACACACAATGCAATCGCCACTTGGGGGAGATTTCTCCTTATGATAGTCAAAAATGCTTGATACGAGAAAACACTTTTTTGATATTACTATTAGTGCATAGTGTGAAAACATTTCGAAAGTGTAATATTAATCTTAGCCAGCATAAGTACCATTATACTATGCCTACTATAGCTACCATTTAAGAATGGCAGGTTATACAATTGAAATCGTAAAGGGCTCGTATTGAATGAATGGATTTACAACAATGGTCGGGCTAAGGAACTTCCTTACCGAATAGGAACGCCTCTGGAGGGACGCCCTAAGAACCTAACCGGATCTTTGCCAACACAAGGCTAGGTTATCTCTATAACTAGGTAATTACTGACATGAGTATGCCATCCCCCGATCATAACCGACCTTTAACCGAGGCCTTGATACCAACAAATTCCAACAACCACATATGTTAAATATCTAGGCTCCATGCCATGATACCACCTTTTATCCAGAAGGAAATGCACATACCCTACGGGGTGCTACCCCTAATAACCTTGCTGATCCTTCCTGTTTCAACCATTTCTGGGTTGTGAGGTTCGACGAAGTCTCGTCCACAAAGCTACACTTCTCACAAAAGCCATGCTTCGATCAAAAATGATCAGCAACACTCAGCATTCCCCACTACCAAATTGGGAGTATATCACTAATAACCATCAACTATATAACCTCTAAGCTCATATGTCTCAGAGAAGGGTGTTAAGTTAAGAGAATAAATTCTCCGCCACCAAACAGAAATGTATTTGACAGAGATCAGCTTTATATCTCAAAGTGTAATGTCAGACATACAACAATACAAGTCCGTTCCGTGTTTGAACGGAACCGAAGGAACTTCGTCCAACAAAGGAAGAAGCCCTTGCAATCTAGATATCCACAATAATGATCGGACTCCCCATCACATATGGAGATCTCTATACCGGAGCAACTTAGCGCAAAGTCATTCGATAGGTTATCCTAGGGCTGTCAATTTCCTACACGACCCGAAACACAACCCGAAACCCGCACGGAAATTAGCAGGTTAACCCGACCCATTTAAGTTGGCGGGTCATTTTTGGGTCAACCCGAATTTGACCCGTTTACAAACGGTGGGTTTCGGGTTCACCCGCTAACCCGAAATTGACCCGTTAACAACCCGTTTATACTTATACGGGTTATACGGGTTGACCCGACCCGTTTACGACCCGTTCCGACCCGTTTATGACCTATTCCGATCTGTTTACGACCCAATTATACCTTATACGGGTTGACCCGACCCGTTTACAACCCGTTTACGCATTATACGCGTTGACCCGACCTATTTACGACTCGACCCGACCCGTTTATAATCGGGTTACACGGGTCGGGTCGGGTCGGGTCGGATCGGGTCAACCCGTTTATAAACGGGTCGGGTTCGGGTTGAGTTTTTATGACTCGTTTAATAAACGGGTTGACCCTACCCATTTAAAATCAACCGAACCCGACTTGACCCGACCCAAACCCGACCCGACCCGAACCATTGACAGCCCTAGGTTATCCTATCGTTCTCAAAGACACCCGGTCTTCACCACCATCTTCAAATGCGATCCATTTCATCGTATCACTATTCGAAATGGGTTATATGACACAAAGTCCTCTTCCGGCTAAACCGAATATTGAGCGCTTAATTTTAAAAACACATGGATATATCAATCACAAAGATTCATCATTAAGATTCGATGTGGGTTTTGGATAACCAATTGGAATCTGACTCCCTGTCGCATCGAAATTTAAATTCCATTTTTACGGGCCAAGGGGTTTTCACATTCACACAGTAATATATTCACAGGTGTCATAGTTTAGCACAAAGCAATTCATATCACATGGTATCACAATCACATATTAGGGGTATCAATCATTTCAAGGCATTCAATAATAATCATCATCCATAAGAAAGATGGATAATCGTGTGATTATAATCTATTAATCACATAATATTTTTCCACTAATTATCTTTAATTATACATTAATTAACCTAAATTGATTATTAATTAATCTTAATTTTTATTTAATTAACCCTTAATTTCTAATTAATTAATCCTAATCACTTTTATTAATTAAGTATTCCTTAATTAATTACATTAATTAATTAATCCTTAATTATAAATTAATTAACCTTAAATTAATAATTAATTAACCTTTATTAATTATTCTTTAATGAATTAAGTAATTATAAATCACTTATCATAATTAATCATTTAATTATTATCAAAATCTTTAATTAATAACTCTCATAATTAATCATCATTAACATAAGAGATTAAGGTTAATTAAGAATTAGAAATTAATGTTCCATCTTAATTTGCTTTTAATTACATTATTTATTTAAAATAAATTAAGAATTTATTTCATAAATAATAATTACATGATTAAAATATACTTAATTATTTTAAAATAATTAGCTTAAACCTTTACTCATCCCCTTTTCAAAATAAAACAAGTATTTTTAAAGAATAGGTTAAAACTTGTTTAAACTTAAATTAATTTTAAAATTTGAAAACTGTTTTAAAACTTCCACAAGGCCTCCCCGAGTGTCACCCGAGATACATGCATGCTTTTTTGAGTCGTCGTCGAGCTAACCCCAAAATTTCATTTCCAAAACTTTGATTTTTTTAAGTTTTATAAAACCTGATACGCACTCAAATATACCCGATACTAAACTCGAGCCAGCACCCAGAATCCCCAAAAACAACTTCGAGTTAAACCATTCCTCCCAAATCATTTCTTACTGACATAACCCAGATACATTATGCACATGCACAATGATTCCAGCCACCACCGATCGATGCTACGATCGTCGACAAGTTGACGACAACTTCCCATAGGCCTCCGACCTCCCAGACCCCTTCAATGACATCGAATTTATGATCGAGCTATCTGACTAAACCTGGAACAAAAACTTGATTGACCAATCCTCCTCTCACCGATGATCTAGATCGTCAGAAGCCACGCCACCGCAACCAAAGCCTCTCTGTTCAACTACGCAACGTTTCCCCCAGCTCCGGTGTAGTCCGATTCATTGTCGTCGACGAAATTTCCACCCAAACCCCCATGTCCAAAACGAACCTTAAAACCCTATAACCTCGCCGTACCACCTCCCCAATGATCGAAAAAATCTTCGATCAATTTTTCCAAACTCGGCAACCTCCAGGCTTTCCACAGCCACAACCCCGAACACCCATCATGCTTTGATCGTCGGGAATCACCAAAAAACCCAATTTTGCTACACCACGAATTTCTCAATTGATACGATATTAAAAATCTTGGATTTTCCTTTAAAATTCATGGTTTTCCAAGATGAATTTAGTAATGTTGGTGAATCAACAAATTACGAGGTTCGAATTTAACAAGGTTTTAAAATTTTACTGTAAAATTAAGTTTTCTAGATAAACTTAAACCAATTATTCTAAAAAATAATTTTTAAATTTAGGACTTGATTTTACAAATATATTTCCTTTAGATTGCAGAACCTAATATGAATCATATAAAGAGAGTTTTGATTTTTAAACAGGTTTAAACTCTGTAAACCTGGAACAAAGGCATTTCTACCTGTAACTGACATGCACACACAAATATTTGCTAATAATATACATTCAAGCCTTTCTAACAACCACATATTTATCATTTATCACATGCATCAAGAGTTCACCCAGATTCAAGCTTTTAAAATAGTGCTTACTCACCTGTCAACTTGAAAACAAAGAGCAGAGCTTTAAGTCCTGGAAGTTGTTTTTTTTAAGTTGAAAATTTGGAAAATATTTTGATTGCTGAGTTTTTTGATCTTAAATTCGAAAACTTGATGTCGATCTTGAAAATGGAATTGTTGAATTAATAGCTTTGAATTTTCTCTATCACTTGATGCCTTTGCTGTTTAAAATGATTTCCAGGCTTCAGGTTTCAAATTTGTAAAAGATGTTTGAATTCCTTTGCTCGTTTGTTTTTCTAATTTTTTTTTCTTTTGGTTTTACAGGCTTTAGATTTTTTTTATCAGATTTTTGAAGTTTTGAAAAGTTAAAGAAATGAGAAGAGAAGAGTTAGAGAGATTATATATCCTTATTTCCATTTTTGTTAATTATTTCAAAAATACAAAATAGGATGACACTTGTTAATTCAATGATAAGATCATTACACTTGTAAATCTATTTACTTAAAATTTTAACACTTATTAATTTATGTGCTAAAAGCTTAACACTTGTCTTTTTTTATATTATATATTGATTTTAAAAATTACATTTTCTTTTTT
The DNA here is from genome assembly GCA_030765085.1 of Allium cepa. NCBI lineage: Eukaryota > Viridiplantae > Streptophyta > Magnoliopsida > Asparagales > Amaryllidaceae > Allium > Allium cepa. Next base: position 575,038,579 of record CM060931.1, read on the forward strand.
ATAAATAGATTTACTTTATTTTTATAAAGACATTTACTTTATATTGTTATATACTATTTAAAAGAAAATGTTTTAAAACTAATTACACATTAAATAAATTACATATTTATTATTTTAAATTCAAATTATTTTACTAAGACATTTATTTAAATTTTAAATCCAAATTCAAATTCAAATTCAAAGTCAAATTCAAATCTACCTATATATATATGTATATATATTTTAAATTCAAATAATTTTAAAATATTTATTATTTTGAATTCTTAAACTCAAATGTAAATTACAATTTTATTCAGATACACAAATCAATACTTACATAATTTATTTTAAAATTTTGAAATTGATTTTAATTTAATTCCAAAATTTATATTAATTACTAATTGTAATTTTGATAAAAAAATGGGGATGTTACAGATTCCCCCTTAAGAAAATTTCGTCCTCAAAATTTAAAAGAGAGAGACAAACAAAGAACATAAGAATATATAAAAGATAAGGAAAATGGCTTACCAGATTAAGCCGAGATATCCACTCTGCAATTGGGATAGGACTTCTACATGCTATCCTCTGTTTCCCAAGTACGGTCATTTGGATCACCACTCCATTGCACTTTAACCAATTTCACAACTTTATTCCTTAGCTGCTTTTCATCTCGATCAATTATTTTCAACGGTTCTCTTTTTACTGCCAGATTTGGTGTGATCTCCAAATCCTGTTGAGTGGCTTCTTCAATAATACAATCTGGATCGTGCACATATTTCCGAAGATGTGAAACATGAAACACATTGTGTACGCCAGATAACCAATTGGGTAGCTGCACACGATAAGCCAAAGGACTGATACTCTCCAATATAGGGACATGACCAATATACCATGGTGCCAGCTTACCAGTTTTTCCAAATCTCAACACTCCACGCATTGGAGATACTTTCAAGAAAACGGAATCTCCAACCTGGAATTCTAAAGATCTTCTCCTACGGTCGTAATAATTTTTCTGACGACTTTGAACCGTTTTCAATTTCTTTCGAATAAGATCAACTTTATCAGTAGCCTCCTTTATCATATCTGGTCCAAGGACGAGTCTATCACCTGACTCGATCCAACACATAGGTGATCGACACAGACGACCATGTAAAGCTTCGAAAGGAGCCATTTTGATATTGGCCTGATAGCTATTATTATATGAGAATTCAACCAGATGCAAATGGTCCTCCCATGAACCACTAAGTCAAGTATACAAGAACGCAAAAGGTCATCTAAGATTCAATTAATCCTTTCCGTCTTCCCATCAGACTGCAGGTGATAAGCAATGCTAAAGTTCAGTTTGGTTCCTAATGCGGCTTGAAATGCCTCCCAAAATCTGCTAGTGAAGATCGGGTCACAATCACTCACTATATTTCTCGGTATACCATGGAGGCGAACAATTTTTTTTACATACAATTCTGGCAAACTCGCTGCTGTCCGGGTAGACTTTGCTGGGATAAAGTGGCAGTCTTAGTCAGATGATCCACAATAACCCATATTGCCTCATTACCTTTGTGAGTACATGGCAACCCGTCTATGAAATCCATAGACACTTGATCCCATTTCCACTTAAGAACCTCCAATGGTTGGAGAAAACCCGCCATCTTCTTTTGATCACTTTTGATTTGTTGGTAAGTTACACAACGACTGACATAAATAGATATATCTCTCTTCATTGTTTTCCACGAGAAAGTCCTTTTGATATCTTGATACATCTTATTAACTCCTGGATGGATACTAAGTTTGGACTTATGACACTCGTCCAAAACTTCCCGTTTTAGATCCAAAATGTCTGGGACATAGATTCTGCCTTTTAGTCTTACAATTCTATTCTTATCGACTTCAAAACTGGAATCTTCACCACGATAAATTCTCCTATAAATTTCTAGAAGAAACTTGTCTTCGTTCTGTTTACTGACGATCTTCTTAAGAAGAGTAGGAGCGACAACAAGATGAGCAAGAATAGCATGTCTTCTACTTAAAGCATCGACAACCACGTTTTCTTTTCCGGGCGTATACAGGATATCTAGGTCATATGACGCTAGAAATTCTAACCAATGTTGTTGCCTTAGATTTAAATCCTTCTGGGTAAAGAGATACTTTACAGATTTATGATCGATGAATAATTCAAAATTTTCATCTAAAACAAGAAGGATTTAATAAGTATAAATATTAAGTTAAGTTAAAATTTTAAATTCTTAGGAAGGTTGAAAGAGATTTTTACCCAGAAGATAATGACGCCATATTTTTAAAGCAAAGATGACAGCTAGAAGCTCGAGATTGTGGGTTGGGTAGTTTTTCTCATATGGATGAAATTATCTACCCGCGTAGGCAATTACTCTACCATTTTGCATTAGCACCACACCTAACACAATCACCACAAGCATCTGTATAAACAGATAAGCCTTGATTCCCGTTAATAATAGCCAGAACGGGAGCGACAGACAATCTTTTCTTCAACTCTTGGAACGCTTCTTCGCATTTCGGAGTCCAATCAAATTTAGCATTCTTCATAGTTAGCTTAGTCAACAGACTAGCCAACTTGGAGAAATCTTGGACAAAGTTTCTGTAGTATCCCACTAAATCCAGAAAACTTCTAACTTCTTTCGGCGTTGTGGGTGTCTTCCAGTCTAGAATAGCGGAAACCTTGCCTGGATCTACAGAAATTCCCTCTTTGTTAACAATGTGCCCGAGAAATCTAACTTCCTTAACCCGAAAATGACATTTAGAAAATTTGGCGAACAGAATGTTCTTCCTTAATATTTCCAAAACAATTCTCAAGTGCTCGGCGTGCTCCTCTTCGATTTTGGAATAGATCGGAATATTGTCAATAAACACAAGAATGAATTATTCAATACTTCTCGGAATACACGGGTCATTAAGTCTACGAAGTATACAGGAGCATTGGTTAGTCCGGAAGGCATGGCTAACCATTCGTAGAATATGTATGGACCCCTGAAAGCAGTTAAATGAATACAGTCTTCGGCAATTCGTAGCTGATGGAATCCTTGAGCTAGATCCATCTTTGAAAAGAATCAAGTGCCATGTAGTTGATCGAACAGATCGTCGATTCTAGGCAACGGAAAATTGTTTTTGAGAGTTAGTTTATTGAGATCATGGTAGGCTACACACCATCTCAAGGATCTATCAGATTTGGCTACAAAGGCAACGGCTGAACCCCAATTGGAAACACTGGGACGTATTAATCCTTTTTCTAGCAAATCTCGGGTTTGATTGACTAGTTCTATTCTTTCCTTGGGTGCCATCGTGCGACTTACATGAATAACAGGACGAGTATTGGGAACTAAATCGATTTTGAATTCAATTTCTTTGTGTGGAGGTAAATATTTGACTTCTTCGAACACGCCTAGAAATTCCCAGACAATAGGTATAGATTCCAGACTAGGTTCAGGATACCCCAAAGTGTACATCATCTTATCCCTTTTTTGGACTCAGATCCTCACAAGAAATTTCAATAAAATTTCCAGGTTTTGTTTTGACCAAAATCATTCGATTATTACAATCTAATTTGGCTTCATATTTGGTTAACCAATTCATCCCAAGTAAGATTTCAAATTCGTTAAAAGTTGAGAACGAAAAGATTGATAGTAAATTGATGACAAGAATGTGAGATAGGGACCTTCCTATAATATAGACAAAGATTTGCGAGACCGCCCACCGGATTCTTCACGCAAATGGGCTCGTCGAAAAATTCAGGTTCAAGTTTTAATTCATTTACGGTTTGTTGGGAGATAAAGCTATGTGTGGCTCCCGTGTCAAACAAAACTCTAACAATTCTATCACAAATGAGAAGGTTACCTTCTAGAACTCCTTTTCCTTTACCCGTCCTTGAAGTTGAGGGGTCATCCTTTATCGCATACACCTTCGTCACTTGATCTTGCTTCATTACTGGGCAATCTTTAAGTGCATGTCCAGTCTTGTGACAATAATAGCATTCTCTGAGTCCCTGACTAGTCTTCATAGGTTGTTCTTTCTTTTCTTGTTTCTTTGGATTCTTGCAGCTATTTGAATAATGGCCCTTTTCCCGACAATTGTAACAAGTAATATTCCTCACCGGGTTATCCTGATTATTCTTCTTCTCCTTATATGGTTTCTTGCCTCCGAACTTCCTTTTCTTCCAATTCAGACTGCCTGCATTTCCTTTCTCCTTTGTAACTTCCTGTATATCCAGGGTAGCTATCTATAATCCATATCGATCAAATCAGAAAAAGATTCTTTTATGTGGGCTGTCATACTCTCATGGTATTTCTTGTTCAATCCTCGAATAAATCTTTCATTCTTCTTCAAAGGCGTATTCACCAGCTCCAGACCAAATCGAGATAACTCATTGAATTTTTTCAAATATTCCTCAAATGATAAACTTCCCTGCTTCAAATCCATGAACTCCCGGTACATTCTTGAGATACCAGCAGACGACATATATCGTTTCTCAAACATCTCCTTAAATCATTCCAAGTGAACTCATCTTCCGGCTTATCCACTGTAATAGTCTTCCACCAGGCTAGAGCTTCCTCTTGGAGTTGCCAAGAAGCTATTAATCTCATCTGGTCATCTTTCAATTTTAGTCCTCTGAAAATTCTTTCACATGATCAAATCCAGGCTTGTGCTTCGATAATAGACTCCTTTCCAGTAAACGGCTTTCCACCATGTCTGGAAAAACTTCGATATAGATCAGCAAGATTCGGCTGAGGTTGAGTGGGAATAAATGCTTCTGTAGTTGCAGGGACTTGACCAGTTGTAGTGGTATTTCCCTGTCCCCTACCTCGTCCTCTTCTAGTGCTCATTCTCACTATCTGTAAATAGTAAGAAAACTTGATTTAGACTATACGGACGAGATATCTTAGGGATACACTCATTCTAGGGTATTTCTAACCCTATCTCTAATGAGTCACTTAATGTGTTATACTCTATAGCAAAAGTTCTTACTCAAACTTTAGCTCTGATACCACTTATCACGACCTGAAATCCAACGTTCAAAAATCGACATCAAATACCTCACTTGTATTCGACTGTCGGAAATTCAAACGTCGAATTCCAGCTTGGCGGAGCTTATAACAACATTAGATGAATATAAACAGCGGAAACAAAATAATTATCATTGATAAATAACACAGATACAACACTGATACAATATTCATTACAACAATGATCACCAATATCAAAGTGTTATAAATTTTAATACAACAACAGAATGATAACATCACAGCGGAACAATAACAGCAAGTCTTCAAAAAGGTTTCCAACATACTTTGACTTTGATAGGTTTTCCAAACTCTAAACACTTTTAGATCCAAAAGGCTTCAAAAGATCTCTACACTAAAAGCTTCCAAAATCCAATAGCTTCCAAAAGACTTCTAAATCCAAGTTGGCTCCAAATACGGATAACCTGCTTCTAGGCTGCCCGTGTGGAACATTATGGACACCCAGAGTTTAGGAAGGGAACAATAAACTACGGGTCAGTCACGGGACTGGTATGAGTAAACAAAAATAGTTTTTTGTACAAAAACAACTTATAAAAGAAAATCGTTCATGCTTTTGGGAAATGAAACTGCCATGAGGCTTCCCGGCACACACACAATGCATTCACACACTTGTGGGAGATTTCTCCTTATGATGGTAAAAAAATGCTTGATACGACTTTTTTGATATTATTATTAGTGCATAGTGTGAAAATATTTTGAAAATATAATATTAATCTTAGCCAGCATAGGTGCTATTATACTATGCCTACTGTAGCTATTATTTAAGAATGGCAGGTTATACAATTGAAATCGTAAAGGGCTCGTATTGAATGATTGGATTTTAAACAATGGTCAGACTAAGAAACTTCCTTACCGAATGGGAACGCCTCTGGAGGGACGCCTCGAGAACCTAACCAAGCTCTGCCAACGCAAGATCAGGTTACCTCTGTAACTAGGTAACTACTGACATGAGTATGCCATCCCCCGGTCGTAACCGACATTTAACCGAGGCCTTGACACCAACAAATTCCAACAACCACATAGGTTAAATATCTGGGCTCCATACCATGATACCAACTTTTATCCAGAAGGAAATGCACATACCCTAAGGGGCGCTACCCCCAATAACCTTGTAGCATCCTTTCTGTTTCGACCATTTCCAGGTTGTGAGGTTCGATGATGTCTCGTTCACAAAGCTACGCCTTTCGCAAAAGCCATTCTTCGATCAACAAATGATCAGCAGCACTCAGCATGCCACACTACCAAATTGGGAGTATATCACTAATAACCACCAACTGCATAACCTCTAAGCTCGTATGTCTCAGAGAAAGGTGTTAAGCTAAGAGAATAAATTATCCGCCACCAAACAAAAATGTATTTGATAGAGATCATCTTTATATCTCAAAGTGTAATGTCAGACATGAAACCATACAATTCCATTCTGGATTCGAATGGAACCGAAGGCACTTCGTCCAACGAAGGAAGAAGCCCTTGTCATTCGGGTATCCACAATCCTGATCGGACTCCCCATCACATATGGAGATCTCTATACCGGAGCAACTCGGTGTAGACTCACTCAATAGGTTATCCTATCGTTCTCGAAGACATCCGGTCTTCACCACCGTCTTCAAATGCTATCTATTTTGTCGTATCACTATTTGGAATGGGTTATATCACACAAAGTCTTCTCCTGGCTAAACCGAAAAGTAAGCGCTTAATTTTAAAAACCGTGGATATATCAATCACAAAGATTCATCATTAAGATTCGATGTGGGTTTCGGATAACCAAATGGAATCCGACTCCCTATAACATCGAAATTTAAATGCCATTTTACAGGCCAAGGGGTTTTCACATTCACATAGTAATATATTCATAGATGTCACATTTCAGCACAAAACAACTCATATCCAATGGTATCACAATTACATATCAAGGGTATCAACCATTTCAAGGCATTCAACAATAATTCATCGTCTATAAGAAAGATGGATAATCGTTTGGTTATAATCAATTAATCACATAATATTTTTTCATTAATTATCTTTAATTATACATTAATTAACCCTTAATTTCTAATTAATTAATCTTAATCACTTTATTAATTAAGTATTCCTTAATTAATTAATTAATCCTTAATTATAAATTAATTAACCTAAAATTAATAATTAATTAACCTTTAATTAATTGTTCTTTAATTAATTAAGTAATTATAAATCATTTATCTTAATTAATCATTTAATTATTATCAAAATCATTAATTAATAACTCTCATAATTAATCATCATTAACATAAGAGATTAAGGTTAATTAAGAATTAAAAATCAATATTCCATCTTAATTTTCTTTTAATTGCATTATTTATTTAAAATAAATTAAGAATTTATTTCATAATTAATAATTACATGATTAAAATATACTTAATTATTTTAAAATAATTAGCTTAAACCTTTACTCATCCCCTTTTTAAAATAAAACAAGTATTTTTAAAGAATAAGTTAAAAACTTATATAAACTTAAATTAATTTTAAATTTTAAAAACTGTTTTAAAACTTCCCCGAGGCTTCCCCGAGTGTCACCCGAGACACATGAATGCTTTCTTTGAGTCGTCCTCGAGCTAACCCCAAATTTTCATTTCCAAAACTTTGATTTTGTTTAAGTTTTATAAAAAATGATACACACTCAAATATACCCGATACTAAACTTGAGCCAACACCCTGAATCCCCAAAAATAATTCGAGTTAAACCCTTCTACCCAAATCATTTCTTACTGACACAACCCAGATACATTGTGCACATGCACAATGATTCCAGCCACCACCAACCGACGCTACGATCGTCGACAAGTCGACGGCAACTTCCCCATAGGCCTCCGACCTCCCAGACCCCTGCAATGACATCGAATTCGTGATCGAGCTATCTGACTAAACTTGGAACAAAAACTTGGTTGACCAATCCTCCTCGCACCGACAATCTAAATCGTCAGAAGCCATGCAACCGAAGCCTCTTCATTCTACTACGCAACGTTTCCCCCAGCTCTGGAGTAGTCCGATTCAATGTCGTCGACGAAATTTCCACCTAAACCCCCATGTCCAAAACGAACCTTAAAAACCTATAACCTCGCCGTACCACCTCCCCAATGATCGAAAAAATCTCTGATCAATTTTTTCAGACTCGGCAACCTCCAGACTTTCCACAGCCACAACCCCAAACATCCATCATGCTTTGATAGTCGGGAATCACCAAAAAACCCAATTTTGCTACACCGTGAATTTCTCAATTGATACAATATTAAAAATCTTGGATTTGCCTTTAAAATTCATGCTTTTCCAAGACGAATTTAGTAATGTAGGTGAATCAACAAATTACGAGGTTTGAATTTAACATGGTTTCAAAATTTTACTGTAAAATTAAGTTTTCCAGATAAACTTAAACCAATTTTTCTCAAAAATAATTTTTAAATTTAGGACTTGATTTTACAAACATGTTTCCTTTATATTATAGAACCTAACATGAATCATATAATGAGAGTTTTGATTTTTAAACAGGTTTAAACTCTGTAAACCTGGAATAAAGGCATTTTTGCCTGTAACTGACATGCACACACAAATATTTGCAGATAATATACATGCAAGACTTTCTAACAACCATATATTTATCATTTATCACATGCATCAAGAGTTCAAAGCTTTTAAAATAGTGTTTACTCACCTGTCAACTTGAAAACAGAGAACGGAGCCTTAAGTCCTGGAATTGTTTTTTTTAAAGTTGAAAATCTGGAAAATATTTTGATTGTTGAGTTTTTTGATCTTGAATTTGAAAACTTGATGTTGATCTTGAAACTAGAATTGTTGAATTTATAGCTTTGAATTTTTTCTATCACTTGATGCCTTTGCTGTTTGAAATGATTTCCAGGCTTTAGGTTTCAAATTTGTTAAAGATGTTTGAATTCCTTTGCTTGTTTTTTTCTGATTTGTTTTCTTTTGGTTTTACAGGCTTTTGATTTTTTTTTCACATATTTTTAAAGTTTTGAAAAGTTAAAGAAATGAGAAGAGAAGAGTTAGAGAGATTATATAACCTTATTTCCATTTTTGTTAATTATTTCAAAAATACAAAATAGGATGACACTTGTTAATTCAATGATAAGATCATTACACTTGTAAATCTATTTACTTAAAATTTTAGCACTTGTTAATTTATGTGCTAAAGCTTAACACTTGTCCTTTTTTATATTATATATTGATTTTAAAAATTACATTTTCTATTTTATAAATAGATTTCCTTCAGTTTTATAAAGACATTTACTTTATATTATTATATACTATTTAAAAGAAAAATGTTTTAAAACTAATTACACATTAAATAAATTACATATTTATTATTTTAAATTCAAATTGTTTTACTAAGACATTTATATAAATTTTAAATCCAAATTCAAATTCAAAATCAAATTCAAATCTACCTATATATATATATATATTAAATTCAAATAATTTTAAAATATTTATTATTTTGAATTCTTAAATTCAAATGTAAATTACAGTTTTATTCAGATATACAAATCAATACTTATCTACTTTATTTTGAAATTTTGAAATTGATTTTAATTTAATCCCAAAATTTATATTAATTACTAATTTTAATTTTGATAACAAATGGGGATGTTATAACAAGAGTATTGAATTTGTGATCTGCAGTATCACAAACCCAAATTGGTTTAAAATAAGCGAGAGAGGAGAACAGAAGGAGCTCACAAACACTGTTTAAGCATTTCTAATTTATAATGCTTTCTGGATGTTTCTGTTTCAGGAATTTGAAACCGTTTTCAAATGATGCAAAATTTTGGTAAGAAGAAGTTAAGTAACAGTTTTTGAATATTGCTATTTATAGTTGTGAGGAAAAGTCTTTTTGTCTGTAATAGTTACGTCTTCTTTTCGTTTGAATTTTCAAATGTTCCACTAATTTGTTTCTCGTCATTTGTAACTGGTTCAAATCTGAACCGTTTTAACTAGAATAATGTTATCCAAAAAGATAGTTTGGACCAAACCTAACTCAGTCGTTTGATCGATCGGTCTGTCGTGTCGTGATTATGCATGACTTTCCTTCTTGTAATAGAGCAAACATTTAAGTGTCCAAAGAGCTCAACCTTCTCCCGAGAAACCTGTATTTAAACTAATATATCCCAGCATTCTATGATGTGGGACTATTCTACTCCCACATTCTTCCTCTTCTCTTTCTCTTCTTCTTGTTTAAAAAAAATTAACTCACACAAAGTAATTTTATAAAATTTATACTAACATGATCTGTTGTGAAAATTATAAATACTCAAACCTGGTACTGGCTCGTCTTCAGGTACGCTTTGAATTTTCAAGATTCTTTCATCTTAAACTTTAAGTCCTCCTTTGGCAGCTGCAAATCTATCTTGAAAATGCTTTAGGCTATGATCCATTTTCACTAAGATGTTCTCCTTGCTTCCTGCACTTATGATATGGACCATGTGCGTAGAAAATAAAATGGAAAAAAAGAACAATGCTAGCATAATTCTCATTTAAAAACTTGTTCCTAAAGCCCTATGAATACCAGCGCAAATGTAAAGAAAAGAACATGTTATTTATTCTATCAAAATTTTGGTAAAACTCTACTAGTTTCAAAGTCTACATACTTAAGTATTTCTTAAATCGAAGTATGCAATAAAAATTTAATAGAATACTGATAAAGTGGATATAGTCACATTACTGAGCCATTATATACTTGGTAAGCGATCTTTATGTTTACTTCTTGGTATGATCCATTTTAAATTATTTATATTTGTTTTGATTGACATTTCTACTTAACATTACTTATAATATATCAATATAACTCTAAAAATTTATCTTTTTATCACATTTAGTGATCCAAGATCTTTCTAATGGTCACAATGGCATTTTTCATCGATGCATTACAAACAGATTAGTGCTTTCACTAAAAAGGATCAAATCGTCCTAATACTTTCATGAATTTTAAGCTATGGTTGGTTTGGCTTTTCATCCATATAAAAATGGACACGACGCATGTATATTACAAAAAACGATCAATTTAGAAAACGAAGTTAACATACATAATCGAAAACAACTTTATTTTTTATTTTTCGTGTTTCTTGTGCATTAGTTATTTCCTAAAACATGAAAAATAAAAAATAAAATTTGTTTTCTATTTTGTATGTTAAATTCGTTTTTAAATTGGTTGTTTTTCATAATATACATGCATTGTGTGTATTTTTGTATAGATGAAAACTTAAAATGGAAAACCAATAAAAACCTTATTTTATTCAATTTTTTTAGATATTTATTATATATCCAACACATCTCATCGTCCAAAAAGCATTCTTTAAAGGTAATCAATCCTTTTTATAGAGACAGTCAGATACAAGTTTATCCGATTTGAAACGGGCTTTTGATTCCTTAACCAAAGAACAAGTCGATCAATAAGTGACTTGCATGGGTATTGACTAATTGTTAATTAGAAACTATTCCAGATAGATGTGGAAGACCAAGCAAGAAAATTGAAAAGATATTGGGAGCAAAGATGGTTTTAATGACCAAGTTGTAATAAAAGACTAAAACATTCGAAATTTAGGGTCTATTTGGTTCCGTTTTATTTCGTGTTTTGTATTTTTAACATTCATAAAAAATAAAGATGATAAGGGGAAAAAAATCAAAAATTTTAGGCAATTATGATGACAAAGAAAGGGCTACAGAGGGGATAAAATATTTTTCATTCTTTTGATATTTCTCAAAACGTGGAAAACAAAATAGTTTTATTTTTATTTTATATGCCAACATCATTTTTCGAATGGATTGTTTTTCAAAAATACATGCGTTATGTGCACATTTTTTTGAAAGAAAATAAATCTAAAAATGACAAACCAAATAGGGTCTTACCATCTCGTTCCCTAACGGGTTGAACTTGATAATCTAGCATGTAGAAATGAGTGGTTAAATTTGATCTGATACCTACATGCTTGAAGTTCAAGGAGTCAAAATAAGGGGTTAGGAATTCAAAGTGAGCATATATATCACTGAAAATGATGGTTTAGATGGCAGTCGAAGATAAGTGAATAGCGCTCTAACTCGACCAATTAGAGGTGCTCAAAATTCAACAGAAACGTGCAATCTACACTACAATAAAAAAATCATTTTATCAACACGAAAATGGCATCAGAAAACTTACTTTCGTGTTATTTATGGCGTCAACAAAACCAACATGGAAAAAAATCTCAATGCATGTTCAACACCATGCGTCAGATTGTTTCCCAACGTCTTTTCTTTCCAATACCATTCTAATGCCTTTTTTCCGATGACATACTGATGCCCATTTTAAAATACAAATTTTTGATTTTACCACGCCATTTCTAAAGCAATTTTACCGCATTTCTAATATATTTCTACCCCTTAAACTCAACATAAAATACATTCATTTCAACAATGCTAATGTGCAATATAACATATATTGCGATTAAACAAAACAATATCACCAACAACATTATACAAAAAAGACAATAACATAATCAAACGAAACATTCAGATAATGCACAACATTCATAGTATTATCTAGTACAACTTAAACTAATATCACATTAGTAAGTCTAAATAAAAATCATATATACACACACACGCACGCACACACACATCACAATGTGTGAAGTAAATAAATAATAACCGCACAAACAAATTTTTTTTACGCGTCTTCTGTATGGTCCTAGTCTCGACGGTGGTCGATCCATCCAATGGTGATCAATTTGACATAAGCCATTTGCTTTTCTCTACTGCCATTTGCTTTTTTGCTTGCTCTACCGCTGCTTTCCTTAACAATGCCAGTTCTGTTCATATTAATTTTGGTAATGATACTTTTGAATTCAAATTTTTTTTTGAAATATAGGGTTTTCTTCTGCCATGTGAGAAAACAATCTTCCTCTCAAATCCAAATCCAATCCTCCTCTCTCTCGTCCTTCTCATCAAGATAGGCCACATGAATCCTAATTCAGAAAGCCGAATAATGTCATCGTTGATAATGATGGCTTCCAATTGGTTCAGCCAAGATCACAAAGAAGATATCAGCCTAGAAATAATCAGATTTGGTCTCAGAGTAATGATGACCAGAGGAAAAAAGAGGGTCAGATGACCAACTCCCTCCAAGACAGGACCAAACTGATGCAAATCAGTAAGCCACCAAAGTTCTCTTTGAATAAAGAACTAGGGCAGAAATCTTGGGTCGATATCGTCTCAGAGCAATCAAAGGAACCAAGAGATGAAGAATGCAGTCTTGAAACCATTTCTCCTATACAAACTAATAACAAGAAATATGGTATGGTAAAGGATGCAGTATGTAAAAGAGCCATGGAGTGTTGGAATAACTCCATATTAGTTTATGTGGTTAGTAGAAAACCATATTTCTTATTTTTCAAAGAATATATCAAAAGAGTATGGAAACCGAAAGGTGATTTTGAAATCTATTCCAAAGAAAATGGGTTTTTTCTAATCAAATTTAATGATTCTCAAGGCTGTAATTCCATTATTCAGAATAGTCCTTATTTCTAAAATGGCAAGCTCATCATCATAAGAAGGTGGACCGAGTCATTGAAGTTGGACAGAGATCTTCTGTCAACCATGCCGATATGGGTTGGATTACCCAGTGTAAACCTCAAAACTATGGGATAGAGAGGCGTTTAGTGTCATGGCGAGTATAATCAAAAAACCCATAAAAATGGATGCAGCAACCACCATGAAGTTGAGATTGAATTATGCTTGGCTTCTTGTGGAAGTTTCTGCGACTGATGAACTTCGATATGAAATTTGTCTCAATCTTTATAATGGTGAAATCATAACACAAAGAGTCGAATATGAATGGGTTCCACCAAAGTGTAGCATCTGTAAGTGTTTCGGTCACAACAGAGAACAGTGCAACCCGAAACAGATGTGGATCCCCAAAATGAGTGATAAAGATACAACAATCATTCAAGAAAATAGATCTAAAATTATTCAAGAAATGAGTATCAGTAAAGGCACAAAAATCCAATCAAGAACCCAGGAGGACAAGGATTGAATCTATCAAGAAGGTATCATCTTCGATCAAGAAAATAATATTAGAGAGCTCACTGACCAAAATGAGCAGATCATGGCTTTGGAAGTTCATCAACAAAAATACTATGAAGAATTATCAAATGTTCTGATTCTGAAAAACATAGAGGAGGGTAAAAAAATACAGTTCTTTAACTCTGAAACCCCCCATATTTCAGAGTCATGTTTAAATACAGACCATAATGTTACAAAAATAGTCAACAATATTCATCAGACTTCAAGCCTGAACCATGAAATAAATATTGAAAAAGGATCTCCCTATAAGCTTGTTGTAGATGTTGAGAGAATGAATAGTAATAACTCAACATTGCCTCGCAAGTGTTATCCTCCTCCAGAGCAGGCTGCAGTGGTTGACTATAATGAGTCAGTCATGCCTCGCACAACTTCATTTAATATTTCCTTGATCAAGATTCCAGAATCTTCACAAATGGAGGAAGATGTATCTGAGAAGGGTGACATCATAGAAGAATTAGACTTAGTAGAACTGCATATTGCTAAAACAAAATCATCAAGTAAGCTAAAGGGAAACAAAGAGAAAAAAGCTTGTAAACAAAAATATATCTCAATCAATCCAGAATGGGACCAAATGTCTACTAGATTGAAAGCTAAAGGTGTTGAAAATAAAAGGAGAGGTAAAAATACTATGGTGTCAGGTACCATCTAAAATTCATATTTTATTATTAAATATATGTTATTATTTGCTTGGAATGTAAGGGGATGAATCCCCCGTTAAACAATCTAATATCCTTTGTATGATTAATATTTACAAACCTTCTATTATTGCTTTAATTGAGAATAAAATGAATGATGAGAATTTTGAGATTTTGTCTCAAAATGTCCGGCAATTGGAAAGCTATACATAACAATGATTGTGGCTGTAAAGGAAGAATCATTATTATTTGGGATTCTAATATTTGGACAAGTACAAACATAAACAAAGATAGCCAATTTATAGATTGCAGTTTTAGAAACATTGGAGGCTTTTCTTTGCAAGTTACTAGTGTATATGGCAGTAACTTTGAAAGAGAAAGAAATGATTTGTCGAAAAAACTTAAATCCCTAAATTCCATATATGATTTCCCCTGGATTGTGTTAGGGGATTTTAATACTGTTTTTCATGTAAATGAGAAGTGTGGAGGAATTAAAATCCCTCAAAATAAATTGGATAGAGTTAATAAATTTCTATTAGAATCTGGTCTTATTGAACCAATTATCAGTGGAAACAAATTTACTTGAAAATCTGGTTTAGCTAAAAATATTCATTGCAAATTAGGTAGAATCTTGTATAACAAAGATTTTTTAAAAAGATTTCCTGATAGTATTTGTTCCACTTTGGAACAAAACTTAAGTGATCACACCCCTTTAATGGTTAATCTTTTTGTAACTGATGATTTAACAGTAAAGCTCCTCCTTTTAGATTCAAAAATAGCTGGGTGATGGAGGAAGATTATAAAACTTTAATGGAAAACTGTCTTAATTTTTCTTGTGAAGGATCTAAGCAGTATCAGTTTTATATGTTTCTGAAATACATAAAGAATAATTTTAAAAACTAGAATAAAAATAACTATTTGAATAAAAATATGATTATTGGATTGAAAAAAGAAGGTAAACTTTTACAGCTAAGTGCTGATAATAAGCCTGATGATATCAGTGCAATTAATAATTTTTTTCAAAATCAGAAGGAATTGTCTAGTGAAATGTATAAAGGATCAGTTAATGCCAAACAAAAAGCAAAGGTTGACTGACTTACTTTAGGTGATGACTGCACCAAGTTCTTTTATGCTAAAATGAGCAATAGAAAACACTTAAATAATATAGGGTGTATTATAGATAAAGAGGGGAATTTAGCTAATGCATATAATAAAGTTTCTACTGAAGCTATTAATTTTTATAAGGATCTGTGTTATTCTATAATTAATGAAAAGGAATTTCCTTATATAACATGTAAAAATATTTTAAATCAAAATGCTTCTGAAATCTTACTGGCTCCTGTGAATATAGATGAAATGATATTTATTGTTTTTAATGCTGGGGATAAAAAAAGTCCAGGCCCTGATGGTTTCAATGCAAATTTTTTTAAAAATAATTGGGATAATATTAAACAGCAGGTGCTGGAAGTAGTTAATGAATTTTTGGACAATGGTAAAATCTTCAAAGTTTAAATCATACATTCATTACCCTTATTCCAAAAAATAAAAATCCCACTGATATCAATGATTATAAACCTATTTCTTATTGCAATTTTATTTATAAAATTATTGCCAATGTCTTTTGTAATAGAATAAAAGTGTTTTTTCCTTTTCTTATCTCAGAAAATCAGAGTGCTTTTGTTCCTCATAGGCTTATCTATGAAGATTCTCTTTTAGCACATGAGATGGTCAGAAAATTCAACACAAAACAGGGAGATAATGTATGTATTAAAATTGACTTACAAAAAGCATATGATAAGGTAAACATACACTTTATTCATCATATTATGAAATGTATGGGTTTTCCTATAAAGTTTTGTGATTTGATGTTTGAATGTATTAATACATTAATACTCCTACCTTCTCTATTCTGATTCAAGGAAAGGCAGAAGGGTTTATTAAGTCTAACTGGGGGCTAAGACTGGGTGACCCCTTATCACCTTATCTTTTTGCTATTGTTATGGAATATTTTTCTATCCTTATGGAAATAGAGAGTATTAAAGGTAATGTTCACCCTATAAATAGAATTCAGCCCTGTATTAATCATTTGATATACGCAGATGATCTTATGATGTTTATAAAAGCTAATAAAGATAATGCGGATTCTATAAAATCAATTTTTGATAAATTAAAAACTTATGTTGGGCTTAAACTTAATGTTAATAAGTGTAAAGCCTATTTCAGTAAGCCTTGTAAGTTCAAAAGAGAATTTTTAAATGTTTTACAAATAGAAGAGGGATTTCTTCCAATCAAATATTTAGGTCTGCCTCCATCTACAAACATGATTAAGGATTCAGATTGTTCTATTCTTATTGAAAAAATCCAAGAAAGAATGGAGACTTGGTCTTCTAAGTTACTTTCCATTGCTGGAAGTCTTGAACTTGTTAAGACAGTGATTTATGTTATTATCCTATATTGGATTCAAAATTTTCAAATTCCAGCTCCATCTATTAAAAAAATTGGAAAGTAGATGTGCTGATTTTTTATGGAAAGGCAAATTTCACAAAATTAGTTGGGAAAATTTATGCAGACCTAAACATGAAGGGGGTCTTGGCATTAGAAATATTAAGGATCTGTGTATTACTTGCCATTTAAAATTATTTTGGAGATTCCTTAATTCTGAATCTTTATGGGCTAGATGGATGAGATCCAAGTATTTGAAACAAAAATTTTTTTGGACTGCTGCTCATAATAGTAACCAATCAAATACTTGGAAACAAATATTAAACTATAGGGAAATTGGTAAATCATTGATTGAAAGAAAATTTAAAAATGGTAAAGATACAAGTTTATGGTTTGATCCTTGGTTTAAAAATGGAGCATTTACAAATAAGGTTGGGTGGAATAGCCTTGTTATATGTGGTGGATCAAATGATAAAGTATCTGATATTATAGTAAATAATCAGTGGCAACCTCAAATCCATCCTATTACTAACCTCCATAAAGTTGAAATATGCAAAAGTCAATTTGATACTTATGCAAAGAATGATTACTGGGAATGGAAAGCAAACAACAGAGGGAAGTTTTCTTTTAAAGCAACTTGGGATTTTATTAGAAACAAATTCCCAACAGAAGAGTGGTATCATTGCATATGGAATAGAGTGAATTGTCCCAAGATGGCATTTTGTACTTATTTTGCAATTAAAAATAGATTGCCAACTTGGGACAGATTAAATAGATGGGGCAATAATATAAATTCACTATGTTCCCTGTGCAATTTATGTAATGAAAATGCTAACCACATTTTTTTGAATGCAGTTACTCCTATTTTATATGGAATCAAATCAAAGCTACTCTGAGTATAGATGACAACAGGCATATGGATCTAATGTATATTATCAAAACAATCAACAACAACTTCAGATCAAAATCTAAGGAAGCAGATTATGCTCACATTCTATTAACTACGGCGGAGTTCAACTTGTGGAAAGAAAGAAACTTGCGAGTGCACAACAAAGGCAGCAGAAGTAAAGAGCAAGTTTGGTTAATTATTAGTACCGATAGCAAGATTATTCTGCAAAAATCTAGGAAAATATTTAAAAACCAAACCAAGTTCGCTTCCCTTGCTGATAATTGGAGATCGGAAGCTGGTAGCAAACATTTAGAAGCTTATCTTTTGCATCTGAAATGCTTGCAGACCAACAATCATATTCTCCGAGAGACTGGTAGTGTCAAGCAGCAAGGGATTGTTGAAATAACTGGTAAGATCAGCCTCCTTGAGGCTGAGAACAACTGCTTCAACCTACACCAAGCTGTTGCCATCAATCCCACTTATATCAGAGCTAATTTGGGTAGTAATAACAATTCGAGGATAACTTCGTTAGATTTTGGTCACGTTGACGCTAGGTCTAACGAATCTTTGTATTTCAACGCTGCTAACTCGAGTATCAGAGCTAATCTTGGTAGAAGTAAAAAATCAAAGAAGACAATCGTCAGATCTAAGTCGCGATGACGCTAGATCTAACAATTATTTGCATCTCAGCAATAATTATAAAGCTTCGAGTAATTTTGAGAGCGGCAGAGGTATGAGAGAGGGTTTTAACAAAGCTCTTTCTTACTGGGAGCGAGGGGAGAGTAGCGGTGTGAAGAATGAAGGAGAATTGGTTTCGAAGTTCAGCCATTGTTGAGTTTCGTCTGATTTTTCTTTTTTAGTTTGTGTTGTATGTAGGCATTGCCCTGTCAGGGTTTATTGAGTTGTTTGATAGGTTCGGGCATGTTATTTCTACCCGTTTGCTTGTAAGCATTTGGCCTTGGCCATTTTTTAACCTTTATTCCAAAAAAAATTTGGTAACGATAATAAGTTATTGTAGCAAGCAAAAATTTCATGAAAATTAAATTAAAAAGGCAAACTAATTAAATAAGTACCTTTTGGCTAATGCAATTATCGTAGGAAATGGGCAATCAACCGCTACCTTCTTGCTATTGCAGTCTTACAAACCAAGCAGTTTTAAGCAGAAGCCATTGTTTGATACAATAAGTGTGATAGGCATGACCACATTCCAGCTTACCCATATCATCATTTGCTTCATATTCCTCCTAGATCATGAATCCATATATTTAGGCACTTGTTTGTACAACTATCTATCTAATAACAAATTAGCAGAACGTAGCTCAAAATATTATCTCATGTGTTATATATTAACTACTAAGAAGATGATACGAGTTTCCAGGTGATACCTCTTGTAGTATCAATGCAAATGAATACACATACACTTTTGTATCGTACTCTTCATTTCAGAGAACTTCTGGAGCTAAATACCCACTTGTAAGATGTGAAAAAATCATTAGATATACATGATTTTTTATTCTAAAACGTGAAACAAAGCCACTCAACTGTGACAGCTATTGAAATTATTTATAAAATATTGCACTGTTCAAATATACACTGTTTCAAATAGTACTTGGATTTATAACAACTATTTCACCATTCAAATAAACAATTTACTCTAATATTCATCCTTGAGAATAAGTTTAAGTATCAATAATCTGGAAATATATAGAATTCCAATGGGGAATGAATGGGATGTAAATCAGTAATGCACAATAATGATATGACAGTCGCGAATACTTGTAGTTTGGAGCAAATCTCGATGGTCGTTATACTGATTAAAATCATGTGAGAAATGCATTCAAGTTCGACTTATGAAATGTGGAACTCTTGGAAAATTATACACACATAAAAAAACTCCATAACCAATCAACTATGTACATTTTTTTTACTAAATGAAATATACTGTATTTATATCTACTTCCGTCCTAATCAAATAGCTTCATATGCTATCATGTTTTAACTTCAAAGCATGTTCAAAAGTTATGTATACTGTCATGAAACTGATTTTTAATTATAGTTTTTTCCTTAGTATATTGGTAACATGTTTAGCAAAATTTCTTTTCTATCTTTTGTTTATCTTTTCTCTTTATAAGGGTGAAAAACTTACAGTAAATTTCACCAAAAATAAACCACTTGAACATTTGGGCGATGTACATGGTAGTCTGCCTCCATTTAGAATCTAAATTTTGTATTTCAAAAAATATATTAAGTTTTCAATTACATACATAATAGCCCATGAAATTCCAAATTATCATTGTCTTCCCACAACCAACCCAATATTAATTTATCTATGAAAGGTATCAGTTGAGCGTTCATGTCCATCTTGTTAAAACAAATAAGAGCTTATATTAGAAGTTGACATGTACAGTATACATTAATAAACATAAGATATTTTAAGAGATTAGTTAATTGCACTCTTATGTATTGATGCATTTCCCTCTTTTTGAAATGCTAGACAGTCAATGCTATATTGTACATCTAACGACTTTATACTATACTATACAATACATACATATATATGTATACATACATACATACATATATGTATATGTATATGTATATGTATATGTATATGTATATGTATATGTATATGTATATCTGTACATATATATATATATATATACATACAGATATACACACACAGAGAGATATATACATACATATATATATGTATCTATACATACATATGTACATATACTTATATATACATATATATACACATATACATACATACATACATATATATATATATAAAGAACCACATTATATATCTTTATCAAGGAATTATATTTCTCTATTTATAAGCACGAGTTAATACATACAAGTGCTTAGACAATACTTACATACATTTAAGATTTTCTCCTTACATATGCATAAACAAAATATACTTTCGCGAATCGCTTATTGTAAAACAAAGCAGTCAAAAGGAGAAGATTAACAAAATACAAATTATAAGCTTGAATTTCCCTTCATAATACCTTTTAAAAGCTCTTGGCAAAATAAATAGGCAACAAAAAGCCAAAGAGATTAAATCCCTACAAAATAAGATTAGCAATCGCTAAACCTCTACCGACTCAAAGCCTAATAGGACTAACGATTGTGAACATTCTCTTACCGTTTATTGACACATTGAACGAGTAATGTTATTGACCATGGCATTCAAGTTCCACTTATGAAATGTCAACACACTTTGTTGTTAATTTAAAAATAAATTGGGTATTCGGGTTTATTTTAAAAAGAAGAGGAGGAAGTGGGATTGGGAATAACCCCACATCCTAGAAATTATAGGAACTATATTGGTTTAATATAAATTCATTAAGAGAAGGTTGGGCCCCTTAGGCACTCAAATGTTTGCTTTATGGTGAGGAGGGAAGCTATGCATAACTACCTCACATGCACGTCCCCGTAAGTCCGACCGACCAAACCGAACCAGGTCGGGTTGAGTTTAGACCCAAATAATATTTTTGGACAAATTATTTTGACTTAACGAGTCCAAATTTTGGCCCATTAATGACCTGAACTCGAATTCAAAATAAGGCGGGAGACGTGACTGTTTGCAACGGTTTTGGATCGTTGGGAAGCAACAGACGCAACCCTTGGTGATAATGCACCTCTACAACTATAAATAGCAACACCCAGGCACCATTGCAAAATAACTTCTCATTTCTCATTAATTTGCAACTTCTGAAAGTGTTTCAAAGCGCTTTCTTCTTGCTAAAATCAGTGCCTAATAGGTGTTGCGGATCAGAATTGACTAAAAGGTGTTGCGAATCTTTGTTCTTCTTCTTCTCTACTCTTTTCTCCAAATTGCATCATCAGAAATTATCAAAGTAGTGTTCTTGGCTAAACCAAAGTCGTACAAAGCTTGAATTTGGTTACTCTTTTTCCAAGCTTTATTGAATCCTGAAGTCGATAGTTCTGTAACCCGTTTGTACCTATTGGGTTGAACTATTGTCTAAAAGAATTTATATAGTAAATCCTTGAAGTCAAAAGTATAGCAATCTCCTTGTCACGGTACTTGAATCATCAATAATTTTCGTACAATTTTTAGACAATAGTTTCAATCATGAATGGTTCGAGTTCAAGCAATATCAATGCCCTGCAAGTCATGAATCAACACTTGACGCATTTGGAGCGGTTTGATGGTGAAAACTTCATACGTTGGCGAGAAACTATGAAGTTCTTTTTGATCACCGTCAAACTCTTCTACATTCTTGAAGATGATTTCGAGGCTATACTTGAAGAAACTTCAACAGATACAAATCAGTTGAAAGTGAAACGTGCGAAGCTCAAAGAAGATGTTTTCCTATGTAGAGGACACATACTTAACGCACTATCTACTTTTGTGTACAATGCACATAGAAGTCTAGAAATAGCCAAAGCACTCTGGACTACACTAGAGAACAAATATCAAATATCCAAGGCAAGTAATAAGAAATTCCTGGTATGTACTTTTTGTAGATTTTCAAGTGAATGATAATAAGTCCATTATCAGACAACTTAATGAAATTATATATATAGTAAATCAACTTAAAAATGCCAAGATTGAAATCCCTGAATCCTCTGTTTTTGGAGTTATAATTTCTAGACTTCCTCACTTTTAGAATGATTATAAAAAGAAATTGAAGCACGCTAAGACGATTATGATTTAGAGAATTTACAACTTCATCTTTTCATAGAAGAGGACTCCCACAAAAGAGAAGTAAATAATAATCTGCAAACTTATATTGTATTCCTGATGTATGTTATGAACTAGATTATGCCAATGGATTCTTTCATAGTATAACCATTTCTATTAATGTCCAATCTTTACTTTCAACGATTCCATTTTGTTGAAGAATATAAGAAGCAGTACACTGATGAATTAATCCTTGTTGTTTATGGAATAAAGTAAAATTATTTGAAAAATATTCATCACTATGATTAGAATGTAATACTTTTATTTTAAGTCCTAATTGCATTTCAATTTCAGCCTTGTAAATTTTAAATTTATCAAAGATTTCATCTTTTGATTTCTTTAGGTAAACATAAGAATATCTAGAGTAATCATCAATAAATATGACATGGAATTTATTTCCGCTACATGTCGTGTGACTTTTTAAATCACCAACATCGCTATATTCAAGATCAAGTAGATTAGTTTTCCTTTCTATAGATTAAAAAACCTTTTTATGTATCATTGCTTGAAAACATATTTCACATTTATAGATGGAATCAATTGCAATCAGAAATTAATCCTAACTTATTCATATTTTTAAGTGAACCATTATTAACATGTCCTAAGCAAGCATGCTATCAATCACAACACCAAACAAGCCATTTTGTAACACTTTTTTCCGTTCAATTAGTAACGGTTATTATCGTTATAAATTGCTCACGGATATTTTCGTTGCGAACGTTTCTCACTGTTATTACCGTTACCAAATACGGTATCTTCGTAAATAGTTGAAAGTAGTATGGATAGGTTTGTAATTTTATCCTTTATTCTTACTTACCGCATTTCTCTCATGCTTTACATTTCATCATTTCAGTATTATTCCCTCTTCCATTCTAGGATTATCACCTCTCCACCTTGCCCCGCCATCATATTATTTTCTCTTCGGTAATATTTCCTCATCCAATTGTAGGCTTATCACCCCTTAGCCATGCACTGCTTCTATATTATTTCATCTTCAGTATTATTTCCTCTTCCATTTCAGAGTTGTTGCCCCTCTGCCTTGCTCTGCCTCCGTCATTTTGCATAATTCGTTAGCAACTAATTAGATCAGAGTAGTGAAGTAGTATAATTTCCCGTTTAATTTGATGAAGACAAAGGAAGACCAGGGCTTGTATTCTATCTCGCCAATCGATCGGATCCAAAGGTATGAAATTAAAACTTTAATTTTAAGCGATTATAATCACTTTTAGTCTATAATTATATATTTTTTAAATGGTAATCGTACATTCAATGTTTAATTTGTATGCTTGTGGAGGGAAATTGTTAAACACGGGATACCTGTGGAGGAAAAATGCTAAGTATTCAGGTATTTCTTTTTCTCCTTCTCGAAATAAAATTAATTTTAGATATTCAATTCAAGTTAATTTCAGTTTGAAGTTTGATTTTGATTTAATTTTTAGTTAATTATATTTTTCGATTGAAATCGATAACATTTTTGGATTCCAGCCTATGTGTTAGTTGTAGTATAATTCGAATTTATGGTTTTCGGTTAATTTGATACAAATTCATTGGTTACAGTAGTGTGATAAATTTTGATGTACAAATGGTATCGGTGTTTTTGTTTTGTGCTTAAAATGTTGTTACTTAAAGTTGAATGTGTCCATGCAATTAATAGTGAATGTTATTTTTCGGGTTATATTTACTTCATGTAATTAAATGACCATTTAATCACCTTTCAATATTGCCAAATTTGAATATAATTAAATGGTTGCTATTATTTTTTTGTCGTTTTCATGGATTATTCATTATTTAAATATATTAAGAAAAAGGTCTTCGTTAAGTTGATATACTCATAAAAGTAGCCATAGTTCCTATTTCATTTTTTTGCTTTTGGCAAGGTAATATATTTTAATATCTTATATTTTCTATCATATGCAATTATCACTTTTGTACACACAAAAATTGGTAACTATCTACTTGGTTAAACCTTGAAAAGTCAGGAGTCCCTCACATAACTTACAGTTTATTCATTGTTTTACTATTAAGGAAAACTCTTTAATATCACTTAGCTACTATAATATGTTTTTCACTCAAGTAATATTTCATTTTCCTTGGGTGAAAGTTTTGAAAGAATTGTTAGGAGAAATCTATTGTAATTTATCATGTTAGGAGCTTATTATTTGGTCTTCCATATTTCATGCCGAGGAATCTGCTTGAACATAGTATAATATCATGCACCTAATAGTATATTAGAGTTGTTCACTAATGTATTTCACAAATGAGAGAATTAAAGTTTTAGGTAAATGAAGGCAACAATGAGAATTAAGAAGATCATTATAAGAGATTATATATTATAAATTTATGATACATCTTAATATCAATGAATGATTGTGGTCCCAAGCATTCAATCATGAGAATTAAGAAGGTCATTGTTTTTGCCTTCATGTTGCATGACTTTTACATTTATTATTACTTACTTGTAAAGTATGAATTGACTTTATTGAACTTTATTGAATTAAGAAGGCCATTATTTATCTTTCACAAAAGAATGATTTGACTTTATTGAACTGGCTTGGTTCGTGAAAATGTTTGTGTTCGAAAAAATCGAGAAGTTATTTTCATTAAAAAAATTATGTAAAAGATATTATAGCATGTTTACACTTTTTTAATATATTTTGTATTTTTACTATATATGTTATAAGTTAACTAATAGAAAAAAAAATTACTGTATTATTTTCAAATTATTATCATTTTGTATTGTAAAAGTCAACAATATTGTTTCTCGTTGTTTCTCGCCTCTAGCAATCCAAAGGTCCAAACCGGCCCTAACTACAGTTAAAATATTAGTTTTCTAGTATAATTTGCATTTGAAACTATTATTCAAGAAGACAACCATGTTTAAGGATTAATTTTATAGAAGTTCAGTGATTTTTCATATTTGTTAATCCTGAGATAAAAGTTTGTGTTGGTTTGAATCATCCTAAAGTTGTACAACATGTTATATGCTAATTGCTTATGATCTAATTATTCTCCCAATTTGTTGTACTAAAATTTTTAAAGTTTGGATTAGCTGCCAAGGAAATTGGAAAACAAATTTTAGTGGAAGATTTATTTGTTCGTCTTCGTGTCTTGTCATAATTTTTCTGACCAAAATTATGACAGAATTAGCTGAGGTCTTTGTTTTTGGATTACTATCCAAAGAATTAGTTGAGGTATTAC
This sequence comes from Allium cepa, assembly GCA_030765085.1. Taxonomy (NCBI): domain Eukaryota; kingdom Viridiplantae; phylum Streptophyta; class Magnoliopsida; order Asparagales; family Amaryllidaceae; genus Allium; species Allium cepa. The sequence goes on from CM060931.1 coordinate 575,064,592, forward strand.
GATTTGTTAGAACACGATTTTAGGATATAAGATGCTGTTAGAATAGAAGTTGATTATTAATTTAAAAGCGGTAACTCTTTATCTGTGAACTTAACATTTAAATCATGTAAAATGAAAACATCAATAGGGAATGCTATTAGAAGTCAGATACTCGTGACAACTGAACATTTGTATCATTTTCTTTGATAATAATGTAAACTACTATGTAGTACTTTGCTAGTGCTTTTGGCAGCTTGGGCTATGTTTTTGTAAGTTGAAATAATCAAAAAGTATACATCACATGAATAATCATATAAATCAGCAATTATCTCAAATTTAAAGTGTGTTTTTGGAGACTTGATTGTGGCAACTTAAATGGATAGTTTGCTTTATAAATTCAAGAAGCATTTTTTTTTCTTTGAGCTAGTTATAAAAATTGTAATATTGGTTTTGTAAGAGAAGTCATTATGCGTTATGTGATTTCTTTGAGTTAGATTGTAGCCTATTTGATTTTGTGTGCAACTGTTGTTTATTTACCATCCTTTTCCACATTGTGTTTTATATCAAAGTGAAAAATAAAAACTATGCGTAGCTCTGGCAACTCATTATTTTTGTCATCCCTGTACGTATGTACGGATCTAATGGTTAGTTGGTATTTCACTTTCCATTTGGTTACACCGCATAATTTGTAAGCACATATTGGCCATACTTCGTTTTACAGCTCAACTGCTCTCTTCATAGATTTTGTTCTCACTTATTATTACTCGTTCAAATATGTTTTTACTGACAGAAATGAAATCTACGTCAACAATTGGACTTCCTTGGGCTCTAAAATTACCTTCCATGCTAACTGATGCGGAAAAGAGCTTAGAGAAAGGGAAAGATAAGTCCGATTCTATTTCAAAACTTAAAGATGAACTTATTGATGGATTATACATCCCACCTAGGGATCCAAAAAAGTTCAATAAGATGATGAGGAAAAGTATTAAAAACACGGCTGGTAAAAGTTGATTAGTGGGTGTTGGCTGTCAATATTGTCATAGCATTTGCATCTTTTTGTTATCTGATGCAATTTATTTTCTACACAGGTTTGACATGCCTGCTCCAACTATGACCCTGAGTTGAAGAAGGATCTTGAAGTCCTTAAGGTATATCATCTAAGTGTTTATATTTTAGTTCAATGAATGATGCTTATATACATGAAATCCCTTATACAAAGGGTTTGCATAAGGTAAATTCTGTACGGGGATAAACATTTTTTTGTCCAAAGCAAATGAAATGACTTACCAAAACAAGTTTAGTTGGTTTGATTCATGTAATAAAATGTACCACATGAAACACAATTAGATATTATGTTGTTGAATTCATGTATAGTTGATGAAAAGAATTATTAACCAAAATCATGTTTCTACTATATATTTTTGGGAATAAAAGTCAACCCAACCCAATCAAAATCATTAATCTCTTTATGAATTGCAAGATGTATTTGTTTTTGTGAGTTCACATGCATTACGCATGTATAGTAGGTTAATGAGTTCAGTGATATATGATATGAATTCTCCTCCATGTTACTTGGCAAGGCATTTACTCATTTCGTCATATCTGAACTATTAGAATTTGAATATTATGGTAGTTATAACATATGAATAATAGGTAAGTAAATATATGAATCCTATCATGTTTATAACATACCAGATTCAACTAAATGAAAGGTTATAAAATGGAAAATTATTATGTGGAAGTTAAGCAGATCTTACCCGCAATTTTTTAGTGTATTTTATAAGTTTCGTACAACCCATGTGACGTGTTCAGTACAACCTAAGTGATGTTTAGTTTAGTATAATCAGTGCTAGTTACCTGATGTGAATAATCTTTTGGTTGCGTTAAGTTATAGTTATATTGAATTTAAGCTAGTTATACACATGCTATGTTTTTAAACCATGGTGATCCAATACTATGCATATTTGTAACATACGCATAATTGCACACGTAAAAAACTCCATCTGCGATACACGAACACATTATCTTATGAGCTATATTTTGACTTGTTATCTTTGTCTTTGTAGTATAAAAAAATGTTTTTGCAGTTGAAGAGAGATGAAACAATTCTGTACTCAACCTTTAGGCAGACACAAATTATACTAGAATATATTATGGCATGCTCTTCTAGAGTAGTTCTTTTATCATACATTACTTGTTACATATTGATACAAAATTTCATAGCGGTATTTATGAATGGTTGTATGCTCTTTCAGATGCAGCATGTCAGTCAAAATATACAAATCTTGTACAAGGAAATCAAGAATTCAACATGTATACATTCTGAAACGTATGTGTTTGCTATTATTTGTCTTAAAATTCATTATAAATTTACTGTTTTAAATTTTATTCAACATATGAATTTTGAATTTTGATTATATGTGCATGTAATTCATTGCAATAGAACTTTGCTTCAGGAATACAATACAAATTTCCTAATGGTAATGGTTCTGTCACGGTTATAAGTGTGATACATACAGGGATGGCAAAAAAATGAGTTGCCAGAGCTACACATCATTTTTATTTTTCACTTTGATATAAATCACAATGTGGCATATTTTGTTTGAGATGAAAAGGATGGTAAATAAACCACAGTTGCACACAAAGTCAAATAGGCTACAATCTAACTCAAAAAAATCACATAACGCATAATGACTTCTCTTACAAAATCAATATTACAATTTTTATAACTAGCTCAAAGAAAAAAAATGCTTCTTGAATTTTTAAAGCAAACTATCCATTTAAGTTGCCACAATCAAGTCTCCAAAAACAGACTTTAAATTTAAGATAATTGCTGATTTATATGACTATTCATGTGATGTATACTTTTTGATTATTTCAACTTACAAAAACATAACCCAAGCTGCCAAAAGCACTAGCAAAGTACTACATAGTAGTTTACACTATTATCAAAGAAAATGATACAAATGTTCAGTTGTCACAACTATCTGACTTCTAATAGCATTCCCTATTGATGTTTTCATTCTACATGATTTAAATGTTAAGTTCACAGAAAAAGAGTTACTGTCTTTTAAATTAATAATCAGCTTCTATTCTAACAGCATCTTATATCCTAAAATCGTGTTCTAACTAATCGTAATACCTCAACTAATTCTTTGGACAGTAATCCAAAAACAAAGACCTCAGCTAATTCTGTCATAATTTTGGTCAGAAAAATTATGACAAGACACGAAAATGAGCAAAGAAATCTTCTACTAATTTTTTTTCCAATTTCCTTGGTAGCTAATCCAAACTTAAAAAAAATTAGTACAACAAATTGGGAGAACAATTAGATCATAAGCAATTAGCATATAACATGTTGTACAACTTTAGGCTGATTCAAACCAACACAAACTTTTATCTTAGGATTAACAAATATGAAAAATCACTGAACTTCTATAAAATTAATCCTTAAACAAGGTTTTCTTCTTGAATAATAGTTTCAAATGCAAATTATACAAGAAAACTAATATTTTAACTGTAGTTAGGGCCGGTTTGGACCTTTGGGTTGCTAGAGGCGAGAAACAATTTTGTTGACTTTTATAATACAAAATGATAATAATTCGAAAATAATACAGTAATTTTTTTTTCTATTAGTTAAATTATAACATATATAGTAAAAATACAAAATATATATATTAAAAAAGTGTAAACATGCTATAATATCTTTTACATAAATTTATTTAATGAAAATAACTTCTCGATTTTTTCGAACACAAACATTTTCACGAACCAAGCCAGTTCAATAAAGTCAATTCATTCTTTTGTGAAAGATAAATAATGGCCTTCTTAATTCAATAAAGTTCAATAAAGTCAATTCATACTTTACAAGTAAGTAAAGTAATAAAAAATGTAAAAGTCGTGCAACATGAAGGCAAAAACAATGACCTTTTAATTCTCATGGTTGAATGCTTGGGACCACAATCATTCATTGATATTAAGATATATATATATATATAATCTCTTATAATGATCTTCTTAATGCTCATTGTTGTCTTCATTTACCTAAAACTTTAATTCTCTCATTTGTGAAATATATTAGTGAACAACTCTAATATACTATTAGGTGCATGATATTATACTATGTTCAAGCAGATTCCTCGGCATGAAATATGGCAGACCAAATAATAAGCTCCTAACATGATAAATTACAATAGATTTCTCCTAACAATTCTTTCAAAACTTTCACCCAAGTAAAATGAAATATTACTTGAGTGAAAAACATATTATAGTAGCTAAGTGATATTAAAGAGTTTTCCTTAATAGTAAAACAATGAATAAACTGTAAGTTATGTGAGGGACTCCTGACTTTTCAAGGTTTAACCAAGTAGATATTTACCAATTTTTGTGCGTATAAAAGTGATAATTGCATATGATAGAAAATATAAGATATTAAAATATATTACCTTGCCAAAAGCAAAAAAAATGAAATAGGAATTATGGCTACTTTTATGAGTATATCAACTTAACGAAGACCTTTTTCTTAATATATTTAAATAATGAATAATCCATGAAAACGACAACAAAATAATAGCGATCATTTAATTATATTCAAATTTGGCAAGATTGAAAGGTGATTAAATGGTCATTTAATTACATGAAGTAAATATAACCAGAAAAATAACATTCACTATTAATTGCATGGACACATTCAACTTTAAGTAACAACATTTTAAGCACAAAACAAAAACACCGATACCATTTGTACACCAAAATTTAACACACTACTGTAACCAATGAATTTGTATTAAATTAATCGAAAACCATAAATTCGAATTATACTACAACCAACACATAGGCTGGAATCCAAAAATGTTATCGATTTCAATCAAAAAATATAATTAACTAAAAACTAAATCAAAATCAAACTTCAAACTGAAATTAACTTGAATTGAATATCTAAAATTAATTTTAATTCGAGAAGAAGGAAAAGAAATACCTGAATACTTAGCATTTTTCCTCCACAGGTATCCCGTGTTTAACAATTTCCCTCCACAAGCATACAAATTAAACATTGAATGTACGATTACCATTTTAAAAAAAAAATTGTAGACTAAAAGTGATTATAATCGCTTAAAATTAAATCTTTAATTTCATACCTTTGGATCCGATCGATTGGCGAGATAGAATACAAGCCCTGGTCTTCCTTTGTCTTCATCAAATTAAACGGGAAATTATACTACTTCACTACTCTGATCTAATTAGTTGCTAACGAATTATGCAAAATGACGGAGGCAGAGCAAGGCAGAGGGGCAACAGCTCTGAAATGGAAGAGGAAATAATACTGAAGATGAAATAATATAGAAGCAGTGCATGGCTAAGGGGTGATAAGCCTACAATTGGATGAGGAAATATTACCGAAGAGAAAATAATATGATGGCGGGGCAAGGTGGAGAGGTGATAACCCTAGAATGGAAGAGGGAATAATACTGAAACGATGAAATGTAAAGCATGAGAGAAATGCGGTAAGTAAGAATAAAGGATAAAATTACAAACCTATCCATACTACTTTCAACTATTTACGAAGATACCGTATTTGGTAACGGTAATAACAGTGAGAAACGTTCGCAACGAAAATATCCGTGAGCAATTTATAACGATAATAACCGTTACTAATTGAACGGAAAAAAGTGTTACAAAATGGCTTGTTTGGTGTTGTGGTTGATAGCATGCTTGCTTAGGACATGTTAATAATGGTTCACTTAAAAATATGAATAAGTTAGGATTAATTTCTGATTGCAATTGATTCCATCTATAAATGTGAAATATGTTTTCAAGCAAAGATACATAAAAAGGTTTTTTAATCTATAGAAAGGAAAACTAATCTGCTTGATCTTGTATATAGCGATGTTGGTGATTTAAAAAGTCACACGACATGTAGCGGAAATAAATTCCATGTCATATTTATTGATGATTACTCTAGATATTCTTATGTTTATCTAAAGAAAACAAAAGATGAAATCTTTGATAAATTTAAAATTTACAAGGCTGAAGTTGAAATGCAATTAGGACTTAAAATAAAAGTATTACATTCTAATCATGGTGATGAATATTTTTCAAATGATTTTACTTTATTCTATAAACAACAAGGATTAATTTATCAGTGTACTGCTTCTTATATTCTTTAACAAAATGGAATCGTTGAAAGTAAAGATTGGACGTTAATAGAAATGGTTATACTATGAAAGAATCCATTGGCATCATCTAGTTCATAACATATTGAAACTATTGATAACAATGATGATGATTGTATCTCTTCTTAAAACACCGAGAATGTTTCAGCACCTGAAGAGGATACTGAATAAAGGAAAAGTAAAAGAGCAAGAATAGAAAAGGATCATGGTCGTGACATCATTACATATCTTGTAGAAGAAAGTAAGAATGAAATTAACATCACTAGATAAGCAATGAATGTTAAGAATGACTTGAAAACTTATTCTGAAATTATGAGCTCCATAGATGCTATTTTTTGGAAAGAAGCTCAATGATGCAATGAATACAATTTTGGTAATCCAAACTTGGGTTTTGACTGATTTACCTCCTGGTACCAAACCGATAGGATATAAATGGATATCCAAGAAAAAATACCAATGGATCCATTGATAAATTTAAAGCCAGATTTGTAGCAAAGGGTTATAAGCAAAGATATGAAGTGGATTATTTTGAAACATATGCTCATGTTGCTTATGTATCTTTGGTCCGTTGTTTGATAGAACTTGCATCCATTCATAAACTTGTAATACACCAAATGGATGTGAAAACCGCCTTTCTAAATGGTAATTTAGAAGAAGAGATATACATGGAACAACCTGAGGGTTTTATAAATCCAGGCCAAGAAAAGAAAGTTTGTAAACTGATACATTCTCTTTATGGTTTGAGGCAGGCACCTATGCAATGGCATGAGAAGTATGATAAAGTGGCATTGTCATGAGGCTTCATTATTAGTGATGTAGATTAATGTATTTATAGCAAATCGGATGAAACCTGTTGTATTATAATAGGTATATACATTGATGACATGTTAATTTTTGTGACTAATATATCTTATGTGTAAGAAACTAAGAAGTTTCAATCCTCCAAATTTGATATGAAAGATCTAGGAGAGGCTAATGTATTTTTAGGGGTTAGAATTCTAAGAAAAGAGGAAGAATTGGTACTAACCCAATCTCATTATATTAAGAAATTTCTTAATACATATTATTACTGTAATGATAAACCAACATCAAATATTTAGATCCTTGTATTAAACTAGAGAAGAATACAGGGCGTATAATTTCTCAACTAGAACATTCCAGTATTATTTGAAAGGTACCATAGACTATGGTCTTTCTTATAAAGGACATCCTGTTGTATTAGAAGAATACAATGATGCTACTTGAAACAATGTAGAATCTAAATCTAAGTCTACGATTGGATGGATATTTACATTAGGAGGAGCTGTTGTGTCTTGGTGTTCCATGAAGCTGAATTGTGTTTCTGACTCAACTATGTTGTCATAACTGATTGCATTAGCCAGATGCAAGAAGGGAGGCAGAATGACATAGGAATTTGTTAATAGAAATTCCTTTATGGAAGAAGCCATCACCAGCAGTCATGATTAACTGTAACAATCAGGCTACGATATTTAATATTTCAAATAAAACATATAATGTACAATCTAGACATGTAAGTCTTAGACATCAGATGATAAGACAATTACTCAAACTAGGAGTAATCAATGTCAATTACGTAGAAACAAAGAAAATCTTGGTTGACCCATTTACTAAGAGTCTTCCAAAGGCTATGGTTTCTATAAAGCCAAAAGAAATAGGACTAAGTCTGTGAATGAAGGTTGATCATCCTTAACAGAAAACCAATTTGTGTATTGAAAAGGATAGACAAAGTCCAATGGGTACCAACAAGTTAAGAGAATGATTATGAAAAACTAAAAATAATTATCCATCATTAATGTTGGATTCTGCACGAAAGAGGATAGATGAAGATCCTTAATAAGTCTAGTTAAAATCACAAGGTGTATCGTAGAAACACCGTAGGGAATTACCTACATGAGTATGGTAATCAAGCTGTTTCCTAGATTAGTAAGACAGTGTTTTGAAGTAGACTCGTGAACTCAGGATTTGAGCACATGGCCATTAATATGCCAAACATACAGAACACTGTATATACGAAAATCAGTATGTGCGACTTTTCCAGTAATATGACAAGGGGTACTTGGTTCAAGATACGTTCACCATAGACCTCGATAGAACTTTGCATAGTTTATACTAATTGAAGATTCAAATTGCTAAGGTACCTATCATTTATGTATTGATTTCCACAATGATGCGACATTTGATCTTGGAACTACATTAGCTTGATCCCACTTAGGTATGTATGCAGTCACGCTAGTGATGCAGCCGTCTATTTTATTTATTTTACTTTTTTTTAAAATAGGGAAAATTGTTGTAAATTTTCAAAGTAAATTGGGCATTAGGGTTAATTTTAAAGAAGAAGAGGAGGAAGTGAGATTGGAAAAAGTCCCACATTGTAGAATTATAGGAACTATATTTGTTTAAATATAGGTTCCTCAATAAAAGATTGGGCCCTTTAGGCATTCAAATATTTTCTCTATTGTGCGGAGATAAGCTATGCTTAACTACCTCATACGCGCGAGTCGTCGTCTGTCTGACTGATTGACTAAACCGAACCGGACCGGGTTGGATATGGATCCAAGTAATATTTTTGGACAAAACTCTATTGTAACGACCCAGAATTTCTGCCATTTGAAATTCATATATTTAATTGATTTTAAATATCTACAAGTAAAATTTGTAAGTCGAGTAATTTATTTTTCGAATATTTAGATTTACTTGGATAATTATATCGATAATTTAATATTTGAAATTATGAATTTTTTTGGAAATTGGGTTTAATGTGATTAAAAATGATTTATAAAGTTATAATAAATCATATTGGAGTTACAACAATGTTTGTGAACTTTTAAAGTTGAATTAAAAGTTAAATTGCAGAAATTGAATATTTTAATATTTAATTGACTAGTGAAAATAGTCATTTTTCAAACAGTCTCGGATTTTGATGAAACTAGTTTCATCGGATCCGTAATGTTGTATTATTGTAAGTTTTCAAATTTCGTGTCAATCGGATTTACGGTTTGTCCGGGGCAACCAAAACGCATAGAAATTGGTTTAATCGATTCAATTTAAATTTGATCGTTTATTTCCGTAACTCGCACATATGATCGAATTAGCTTCCGAAACATATTCCATTGTGTCCGGAACGCGAGGTTAAACTCTAGAAACGCTAGCCGGCATGCTTCGTTTGGAGTTTGGAAAATTTGGGATGAATAGTGTTTTGTGAAATTTCCTATAAAAGCACCTCACAACTTCTATTTTGCAAAACAAAAACCCTAACCCTAATTTTCAAGAGCCAGCCGCCACTATCTTCATTAATGGCCAGAAAATCATCTCCTTCTCCTCCAATTTTCTTCAAATCCGTCAATTAGTTCAAAAAATGTTCAACTACAAACTTGTAGAGGCCAACGAGTACTACAAATCCAACGGTCGGAATCTCGAATTGTCGACGTTAGAAGTAGAAAAGTGCTTGCATTTGTGTCACGTTTGCACTCAGTTATCAACGTCAATATAGGGCCGAGCTTCGAGATGCTCGGGGAGTGGGTGAAGGCGACGTAGGGCTACTCAGTGGTGGTCCTTGATCACGTTCAAGGGGAGTATGGTGGTCGTGGCATTCAAGATGGGATCGTGAGCTATGGGTTCAATTTTTCATGAGAAGACCTGGGTATCGTGTTTTGAGGGAGAAGGGTATGGGCGGCCAGATCTGGTTGCTTTGAAATGGATGGTTCTGATTGGTTCTAGGTTAAATAATAAAAGAAAATTGTAAAATTTATATTACATAAAATCGTATAAACTTCTAAATGCTGTAACTTTCTCATACGAGGTCGGAATTTCACAAAACGAATTGCGTTGGCTTCGTTTTGACGACCACTACGCAATGGATCTGGTTTGAAGTTGATTGGAGCTAGTGAAAATTTTGGGTAAAATTAAACGCACGTTTAATTTTATTCGAAATAAAACACTACAACTGTTATCGAAAACTCAAGGTGAGAACTTCTCACTCAATCGAATTGTTTCGATTTAAATTTTAAATAGTTAGATTTAAAATTGCTTGATTGTGTGATTGGATGATAATTATTATCTGTTGTATTGAAATAGACCCTATGCGCCGTATATTAAGCAGATGTTATTATTAAAAACATTTACTGCGATAATTCCAACTTGTATGGAATTGGTATTATATATGTACTTGGAGTTGATTTCCCGCATTATATAGCGGATGAAACCCTATTGCGCCGCATAATAGCGGATAATATTTTATAAATCCCATATACCGCGATATTCCGTCTCGAAGCGGAATTGGTATTGTGCTAATGTCTTTGGATGTAGGGAAACAGGTTGGAGGGATCCAACTGGATTCCTCAAACATTTGAATTTGTTTCAATGTTGTGTGCTGATCTATTTATTGATCTATTTATAATCTGCGTGATTATCTTCGTGATTGAAATCGTTAAAGGCTAAATTTTAGCCGAATATATTTTGGTATCGTTGGATGTCGAAAATAAATAAATTTTTTTTTTGAAAATTTAAGTTGAGAATTCATAATAAAATTTAATTTTGTAATTGATTCATTTTAAATAAATAAACGTTGTAATTTTTATGTTATAAAAATTATAATTTTTGTAAAACATAACCAAAATGTGATTTTTGAAATAAGTAGTTGATTAATTTATAAAATAGTTTAAATTGGGATTTTTGAGTTATTATAAATGATTTATATAAAAGATTTATAGAATTGATTTTTATAAATTAAAATGTTGGAATTATAAAACGAGTTTTCATAAGTGTTAAAATGAAATATAAATGGATTTCATAAGTGGATGAAATCTATAGATTTATAAATTGTGAAGTTATAAAATGAATAGATTTTTGTAAAATAAAAGATTTATAAGTAATTAACTTATAAATTGGATTTTGGCGTGTAAATGGGATATGAATAGAATTTGTTAATAAAGTGATTTTATAAGTTGAAGTTGTTATAAAGTATAAATGGAATTTATAAACGTTGTTTTATAAATCCAAAATTGACTTATTTTGATAACTTATTAAAGGAAATACATCCACGATTTTGGACAGTGGATAATCCTTTAAATAAAATATGTAGAAATTGAATTTGGTAAATGAAGTATATTCACGATTTTGGATAGTGAATAATATATTAAAGAAATGTTTTGGGAAAGTGATATTTTAAATGGAATTAAAACAATTTAAAGATGTTTTAAAATGTATTAAGTATCGAAACCATAGATTTCAACATTCATTGTTGAAATAGACGTTTTTGAGAAACAGAAGGAAATGGTGGACTATAACACTGTTGTTATAGTAAATGATTTCCGAAAGGAAATGTTTTATATAGTATTGGGATTTATATATCTAGTTTAAGTTTGAATACCTATACTAATGGTTTTAGGTTGTCGTAACGATGTTTTACGCAACATTCATTTTGACCCAAATAAATGTGTTTAAGAGAATGTTTTCCTTATAGAATAAAATATATACTTAATTTGGATTTAAGTATATTGAATATTTTCCAAATGTTGAAAATAAATGGATTTGTGAATTACTTATTATTGAATAAGTATGGAAATGTTTTTCCAATATGAAGTGAATGTTTGAGATTTTATCTTTTAAAGATAAATTGAAAATGAATATTAGAAATCGATTTGGAAATCGCATATTCATAGATATTTTGGAAAGGTAAATTCACTATGGAATTTATAAAAGGAAGGAAAATTTGTTTAAAAATAAACATTGATTTATTTTGAAGTGTGGAAATAAATTTACGGATTTGGAACATAAATTTAAATAAATCGGTAAGGATTTATTTAATTGGTTTAAATGAACCATTTTGAAATGAAAGTTGTAAAGGTGAAAATTGTTTTCAAATGGTTGAAGTATGGAAAGTATATCTTGTAAAGATATTTTTGGAAAGTAAACAATTTGGGAAGATTATTTGGAATCGGGTGATGTTGTGGATATTGATTGATAGTTAAATAACCGACTATCAATATTGACCCTTGAGTGGTTATTTGTTGTGAATTGGTTGAAATTGAATGCTACACTTATTTTTAATTATTGCGCTCGTTATTCGGATTACCCATTCCGAATAGTGATACGACGTAATGGATAGCATTTAAGACCAGTGGTGAAGACCGGGTATTTGTAAAAACGATAGAATGACCTATCGATTGTCTCTACACCGTTAGCTACGGTATGGAGATTTCCTTTGTGATGGGAAATTCGATCGGGTTTGTGAATACCCGGATTGCAATGGCTTCTTTGGAAGTGCCTTCGGTTCTGTTCGAACCCGGAACAGACTTGTATGGTTACGTGTCTGACATTACATTTTGAGATATAAAGCAGATTTCTTTCAAATATATTTCCGTTGGTGGCGGAGAATTTATTCTCTTAGCTCAACACCCTTTGAGGTTATGTTGTTGAAGGTTATCAGCGATATACTCCCAATTTGGTAATGTGACATGCTTAGTGCTGCTGTGTGTTGATCATTCATTGATCATTTGTTGACCAAAGCGTGGCTTTGTGAAAAAGCGTAGCTTTGTGGACGAGACTTCGTCGGACCTCACACCCAGGAAATGGTCAAAACAGGAATATGCGGCAAGGTTATGAGGGTCGCGCCCTTTAGGGTATGTCATTCCCTTCTGGAAAAGGATGGTGTCAGGTATGGAGCCCTGATGCTTAACCTATGTGGTTGCTCCAATCTCATTTTTCTGTGTGGTTGTTGCTTGGTGATCGAGGGCCCTCGGATAAAGTCCCAAAGGACCGGGGGGTGGCATATTCGTGTAGCAGTTACCTAGTTACAAAGATAACTCGGCCTTGTGTTGGCAGAGATCTAATCGTAACGTTAGGTTCTCGGGACATCCCGCTAGAGGCGATCCCATGTGGCAGTAGGAAGTTCCTTAGCCTGACCATTTGTTGGAAATCCAAACAAAACAATACGAGCCTTGTACGGTTTTAGTTGTAGAACCTGCCATTTAATATGGTAGCTATAGCAGGCATAATATACCTATGCTGGCTAAGATTTATATTCTATTTTCGAAATGCTTTCATCACTATGCACTAATAATAATATCAAAAATGATTTGTTTTGCGTAGTAAGCATCTTTGACTATCATAAGGAGAAATCTCCTCCAATTCTGCGTTTGCATTGTGTGTGTACGGGGAGGCCTTATGGTAGTTTCATTTTCCAAAAGCATTGCGGATATTTTTCACTTCCCTTATTTTTATTGTTTTAAAAGATAAATAACTGTTTTGAGTTATCACACCAGTCTCATGATTGACCTGGAGTTTATTGTTCTCTTACTAAACTCTGGGTGCCCAAAATTTTCCACACGGTCAGTCTAGAGTTAGGTTATCAGGTCATTCTGGATTCAGGAGTGCTTTGGAGCTCAGGTGGCGAGCTGGATGGCGAGACGTATTACTTGTATATGATATTATCTTTCCACTGTAAATTCTCTTGTGAAGACATGTTGTATAACTGTCAATTGTCCAGTTGTGTTGTATATTGTTGTTGTTAACTCTGATGATAATGTAATGTAATAACTGATATAGTTCTTTGTTTTAAAGATTATTCATTTATCTATTATATGTTGTTCTGCTGCAATATGTGAGATTCTGATATTGTTTCTGTTACTTTTCTTTCTACTTCTATCTTTTCTTCTGCCTCTTCTTTTTAACCCTAACAATTCGGTTTTCCGGCATTCGATTATGCGGCATTTGATACAGTGAACGTATTAGTGTCGATTTTCGAAAGTCGAAAATCTCGATATGTTACATCTAATGACTTAATGGGTCCAAGTTTTGGCCCACTAGAAACCCAAAATTCAAATTCAAAATAAGACAGGAGATGCGACCGTTTGCAATGGTTTTGGACCATTGAGAAGCTACAGACGCAACCCTTGGCTAAAAGGCACCTCTCTACAACTATAAATAGCAATACCTAGACACTTTTGCAAAATGACTTCTCTTTTCTCATGAAATTTTATAATGTCTAAAAGTTTTCCAAAGCGCTTTCTTCTCGTCTGATAGGTTTGCAAATTAGAAATGATTGAAAGGTGTTGTGAATCTTCTCTTCTTCTTCTCTTCTCTCTTTTCTAAATTGCATCATCGGAAATTATCAAAGTAGTGTTCTTGAACGGATCAAAGTCATAAAAACTTTGAATCTGGTTACGTTGTTCCAAGACTTCATTGAATCCTGAAGTCGGTAGTTCTACAACTCGTTTTTATCTATTGAATTGAACTGTTATCTAAAAGAATCTATAGAGTAGATCCTAAAAGTCAAAATTACAATAAACTCCTTGTCATAATATTCGGATCATCGATAATTTTCCAACACACTGAAGAAAAAATATGGCTAACAAAATAAGGAGTATTATCAAACTTATGAAATGTCAATTATTAAACTTGTTCCCTAAGTAAGGAGTATTCTACTTTATGTTCGACAAAATTATAGAAAAATCGAACAATAAAACAAAATAATGTAACAACAACGGTACTAGAAATTACTTGACTGATGCATGAGTCTATTATCGTCTGGTGGTGGAGCTGCAAATTATTGTTCATGGTCGTATTCCATTCGCGGTCGGCTAATTACCTAATCGATTGGTGTGTTCTCGACCGTTTGATGGTGGAGTTGCAGATTGATGTCCACGGTCGTCGATCGAAGATGCGTAGAGGCGGTCATCGAGTGGAGGTAGAAATGCAGGTGGAGGTGGAGATGCGGGTGCAAAATGGATTGAGATTTTATTTTCGGTTACTTAAGTTTTGGTTCTGGGGTTGTATGTTGGTTTTGTGTAATGAAAGTGGGAAAATAATGCTGAGCGGCAATGCGGCATGGGTACGTCAGGTTTGGGTTAGGGTCAGAATGACATCGGAAAATATAAATATTACTCCGACGACTTCTTTTAATTGACATTATTTTGTGAAATTTAAATCAAAAAACAAACTTAGTTTTGTTAATAAGTATTATTAATTGCACATAAATAATTTTATACCATTAAATGTGTAAGGGTATATGTAAAAATTTTGGTAAGAACCGGTCGTTGTCAATAAAATAACTTTTATGCAAAACAACTAGTTTGACCCACTAGATCTATATATTACAAATTTTGGAAATCCGACAGTTGAAAATCGACATCGCTGTCTAGGAGACTTGAGTATAATTTGAAAAGTATGTAATATTGTTTACTAAAATTATATCATATATGTAAATTAGTATAGGAAGATAAAGGAAGAAAGGGTAAACAAAAAAGTTTACCATCAATGGACATATGCTGGAATTTAGGAAACTCAGCTGATGATGGAACTACTAAAAAAGGTTGCAAAAGGTGCATGTTTAATGTGTATCCTAAAAAAGAGAGATGAATCTCATAAATAATACTTGGATAGGCTAAATGATGAATCATGAAATTGAGGATGATTTTTTAAATACTTGTAATTGGAATTTTAAAAGATACTTGATTCATTTGAAGCTTAGTGGAAAGAAAGACTATGAATCTCAAAGATTTTGGCAAACACTATGAATATTTTGTAATGCTAGAAGAGCTAATTGGGTAAGGTAGATAAAAGAACTAGCAAGAAATTGAATTGGGACAAAGAAGACAAAGAGTTAGAAATATGCCACTGCCCAAATTCGAGAAGTATTCAGAACTAATAAAAGTGTTTTGGCATTTGTGGGACCAAATTGAAGAACTAATCCGGAAAAGAAACTTAAAATGGTATGTTTAGGATGTAACTTAAGAGAACAGCCTTAGGTACCATAAGTGTTGGAAAAGTGAAGTTAAAGACCTAATATAGGTTTTCCTAAGAAAATTTGGAAGAGGAAGTGATTTTTACATTCCTCGCTAAAAGTAGTATCATATGATCCTCGTGTATAAAACGTAATTAAGATATGCAATTTAGCCCTTGAATGTATCTTGATCTTTTAAGTTTTATTTGAAGTAAATTGATATTATAGCATATGTGATTCAAGAATTGTAGACTGATAAACTAGAATGTTATTTCCATGAGAAAATATAATAAAGACATTTGTTAATTTCAAAATTAAAAAGTTCTAAGGGGTTGAATGGTGATGATCGTTCGACCAAATCATGGTGCTTTTATGAATGAATTCTCTAACCTACCTTCTTAAAGGGGATTGAAGCATGTTCTCATACGGTCATTAGCCCTATTGAAGGATGAGGTGATTCATCACATGGTCATTCAACCATAATAGCTTGCCTTTGATCCACTCCATCGAAAAATACTTGGATCATATTTTTCCAACATGCACTGGAGCTTTGGATGATTATGGAACTCCATTCTTCCACTGAATTAATGCCAATGATTGAGTTAATTCCATATGAATGATGATCGATGATTGTGAAAACATTTAACATCCCATGCTCTTTAAAATTTGAGCATGAGGGTTAGCTCCCATTAGACTAATACCTAATATTTGCAAGTGTGGTGATTAGATTGAGGTGCATGGACTTAAGTACTTTATAGAAGCAGAGCACTACGAGATCTGAACTAGATTTGATCCAAACTAATAAATAAGTAGCACTCTAAAGAGGACTGAGGTTATGAATGTTAGTTTCCAATTCTTCGGAGGATACGAAAGTGCCTAATTATTTTGTGGGTTGATTGATTATGACTCCATACTAAGACCAATGTGGATATAAATTATTTAGATCGAAGTTAGAAAATTCGTCCTTGAGTTGTAAGCAAGAAATCATGGGGTTACTATATGTAGTTATGAACAAACCTCAAATACCCTTTTGAATCCGGGATTCAGAAACAAAAAAAAAATCAAATAGCCTTTAAAATTAGGGAAATGATAAACGATATGTAAATTCAAAGCATCCAATACTAATCTAAGAAAGACAAATTCGATAAATATAGTATTAAAGTGGAAATTCAAAAATTCCAATCATTATGAGTAAAATATTCATATAATCCTTCAAATGTTTGCAAAATTTGCAAGCTTACAAATTGCATGTTCAAATTTCCTCTTAATTTATGTTCATTCAAATATTGAAATACCGCTTAAAATTTTATGAATAAGCAAATTGCAAGTATTGTACAAACATATTTTTAATTAAAATTTGTTATACTTGTGAACTATCATAGGATATTTAAGAAAATTAACATTAGTAACTTTTTTTATGAATAATACAAATTAAAAGTAAAGCTAAAACGACAGAACATTATATGTGAATATGTGATTATAAGTATAGATTCAAATATATGTGGGAATCCAGTACAAACTAAACATAGCCAGATCAGAAAAAGAAAAATGTCATCATAGCATTTAGGTTGATACCTATACAAACCAAATCAAAAGTAGTAGATAAGTGTAAAGTATGGGGTCATGCCCTAAAATATAATATTAAGAAATGTCCTAATTACAAATGAAAACAATGCGATGACTACTTTCCATCTTGGCTTACAAAGATTGCTATGAGAATGTGTTCCCCTATTATTATTTTCCCTTCAGGAATTAGAAAAAGAGCTTGACTGTCTACGTATTCTAAAGCTTCAACCATTTCAGCATCCAAGCTAAGGTGATTGGAACTTTCATCTATGACCTTAGACACGTCAAAAAATAATTGCATCTTTACAAGCAAGTCCAAATCAGATACAAAAAAATCTTGGGTAAACATACAATAATAGTGCAATATAAGCACCAGAAATTGGCACCTAAAGAATAATAGTGTAAAACCAAAGGATATATATTATTGTTGAAGTCACAAATTTGAAAGCGAACCTCTCTGAGATTAACCCAATCCAACAAAAGTAGGCAACTCCGTGGTAATAATACCTGAAGAAAATATCAGAGTTATGGTCATGGCATTCATCATCATAGTGGTGAAAATTGGATATCTAAAAGTCCCTCTATTGGCATTACTGGATTGCATGAATCATAAATTATGCAATTTGGGTATCTTACGAATGGCTATGGATGATGGAGCAAACACAAAAGTAACGTGTAAAAGGGATCTTTATGTAGTTAAAAATAAGAGTTTTGGACAGCGGAAGAAGAACATCCAATAATCTAATATGTAGACAATCTCAAAAATTCCAATCCAATAAAGAGAATAAAAATAAAGTCAAAAGGTGCAAATTATAGAAAAAGAATAGAAAGAAAAAACACGCTGATGTATTGAGGTTCGTTTATGCCTATGTCATCAAACCCAACAATCTTTATTATTTCTTCACTTCAAGATGGAGTATAACATGAGAAGAATATAAATCATTCAATATAAATTTCTCACCCATAATAGATACAAAAATATGGATCTTATTAAAGATATTGTATAGAGAACTCTCTTGTTGTCTTGTATTGATGAACAGATGTCTTCATATGTATATGTGGAAGGATGAAGACTGTCTTAGAGATAAGGAAAAAATCTTTCCAAATTTACTTGATTTGATTTCAACATAAATTTAGCATATTGGTATTTGTTTCCACGTATATTCTTTTTTGATTGATTCTTCAAATCAATTAATATATCTTCTGAAATTAATTGATCATCCTCCTATTATTTGTTTCTCATATTTGATTGATGGCTGTAATTAATTAATATCTTCTCTTTTAATATTTGGAATATATTTATATCGTCAAATTTAACACATTATCTCAATTTAAATATATCAATCAATCAACTAAACTGGTTGTTAGGTCAACGCCCCATGGCGCTAAGTAGCTCATACCAAATTAATCAAGTTTGAGCGATGCTCAAACTTGTCCTTTGGAACCAGCTTTGTTAACATATCAGCTAGATTGTATTTTGTGTGTATCTGTGATAGCTTTATCTTATTTCTCTCTTCTTCAAGCATGAGAAAGAAACTTCTAACATCAATGTGCTTTCTCTGTGAGCTATAGGCTTGATTCTCAACAAGATGAATGGTGCTCTGACTTTCTTAAAACAACTCCACCGTTTTCTATATCACCGATAAATTCTTAAATAGCTGCGACAAATGCAATCCTTCCTCAGTTGCTTCCATAACAGAAATAAGCTCTGCCTCTTTAGTTAATAAAGCTATAATAGATTGCAGCTTGGATCTCTAAGAAATCGGGCCTATGCCAAGTATATAAACATAGCTCGAAATTGATTTCCTACCATCTCTATCCCCAGCATAATCTGACTCACAATAACCCCTTAGATTTATGTCGCTACCTCCAAACAACAATCCAATATCAGAAATGCCTCTCAAATACCATAGAATACACTTCAATGCTTGTCAATAAGTCTTGCCTGGATTAGACAAGTATCCGCTAACAACATCAACTGCATGAGCTAATTCAGGCCATGTGCACATCATAGCATACATAAGGCTTCCAACTGCACTAGAGTAAGGAATATTAGCCATATCCCTTTTATCTTCATCCGATGTGGGACATAAATTTCTGGATAGTGGAAATTGAGAGCCGAATGGAGTAGCTACCGGTTTAGCTTTCTCCATACCAAAATGAGATAGGACTTTCTTGATATAATGAGTTTAAGTAAGCCTAAAAACTCTTTACTTTCTATCCCTTTGAATATTCATCCCCAAAATTCTTCGTGCATTTCCCAAGTCTTTCATATCAATCTCCTTGTTGAGCTCCATCTTCAACTCTGAAATTCGAGCCATGCTCTTTGAAACTTTCAACATATCATCAAAATAAAACAACAAATAGATGATGTCATCACTACCCTCTAAAAATAGATGCATTGGTCCTTAAAGCTTCTAGAGTAACCAGGTGAGATCATAACCGTATCAAATTTCTAATACCACCATCTAGGAGAATGTTTCAAACCATAAAGAGATTTATTAAGCTTGCAAACATGACCGAGTCTGTAATTGTTAATGAACCCTTCTAGCTATTGTAGGTAAATGTCCCCTCAAGCTCACCATGCAAGATTATTGTCTTGAAATCTAATTATTCCAAATCTATGTCGAAGTAGGCAACCAATACCAAAAGAATGCGAATGGAAGTATCTGACGATTGAAGAAAAAATATCATGAAACTCCACACCTTTCTTCTGAACATAACCCTTTGCCACTAATCTTTCCTTATTCCTCAAGTCACCATTGCAGACATCTTTCACCCTATAAATCCACTTACACCCAATTATTCTCTTGCTCAAGTGTGGTTTTTGTGCAGAGACTCGGTTTCCTCATCCATAGCAACTAACCAACTGGAACTATCAGTTAAACTAATGGAATCTCTATAATCACCGGGATCATCTTGAAATACATTTAATGCATAGGATGACATGTCATCAAAGTCAATGTTTTCCACGCTCAGTCCCACAAACTCATCAAGCCATCTAGGTCTTTTCCTCTCTCTGATTGGTCGAGTTTGAATTTGAGTTCCACCTTGAGATTGATCCTCTGTCCTCTCCTCATCAACCACGATATCATCGAAAATACCATTTTTACTTGTATGGAAGTAAGATGATCTACTTTATGTCTGGTATTTTGAATCTATCCTCTCAACATCATCATTAACTAAAGAAGAAAGCTCCACCTTCAATATAGCCTTTTAATCAAATGTAACATGTCTGCTAGTAAAAATCTTCCGAGTAGTAGGACACCATAACCTATAACCCTTAACTCCTCTCCATAGCCAAGAAAAATATATTTGCGCAATCTTGGATCCAACCTCCCTTTACTCTCATCACATATGATGGACAACCAAGCACTCTGAGAAAGGAATATGGCACCAGCTCTCCCTTTCATACTTATTTAGGAATCTTCATATCCATGGCGGTAAAAGTTGTATGGTTGATGAGGAAAACCGTCGTAGATAATGCTTATGCCCAAAGTCTCTTCTTTAATCTACCTGTCAGATATAAGCAACGAGTTCTTTCTAACAGAGTTTGTTTCATCCTTTCTGCAACCTTATTTGATCGAGGGTCCTCTAGTGTAGTATAGTGCCTTTGGATTCTCTTAGACTCACGAAATTTGATGAATTTTTGGAAGTGCATTCATCACCATTATCAGAATGAAGAACCATCACTTTCTTGCCAGAATGTTTCTCAAGAAGAGATTTCCAACCGTAAAACTTATCAAAAGTTTCATCCTTGGACTTCATAAAGTAAAGACATACCTTACTAAAAAAATATCAAAAATGAAACAAAATACCTAACTCCTCTAAAAGATAAGCATGGTTCAAAGCCCCAAAAAACAGTGTGAACATACTTCAAAACATCTTTAGACTTATGTTCTAAAATGCCAAAAAAAACCTTTGTCTACTTTCCAAATACGCATCCCTCACAGGAGCCAAGTTTTGAATAATGAATACCATCACTTAAACCTCGCATTCTCAACAATTCCAAACTGCACTCTCCAATATGTACCATATGAAAATGCCACAATCTGGTAGAATCGGTTAGAATCAGCAACCGAACAAGACTCTGCAACAACAATGGTACTCTTCAACAAATATAGATTTCTAGCTTTTACCCTTTTCATCACTATCAATGAGACATTTTTAATTTTCAATGAACCTTTTTCTATTATATACTGTAATCCAAGATTGCACAACGCTCCAACGGATATCAAACTATGCCTCAAATCAGGCACATGATTGACACCACATAAAGTACAAACAACACCATCAAACATTCTGTTCTTTACCGTCCCAATACCGATCATACAACAAGTAGCATTATTTCCTATGTGAACTTCTCCCCCATCAAACTGCCGATAAGTGCAAAGAGTGTCTACTGGGTATCATATGATAGGATCCTATAAAGTTAATAATCCACATAGTACTCTTCATAGAAGAGGTAGAAGCTGAAAAAATGTCAATATCACTCTCTGAATTTGATGTCCACTGTAGAAGCTTAAGCCTTTTGGGTAACAGCTTTTTTTAGTCTCCAACTTAGGGAAACTTGCAATATAATGTCTAGGCCTTCTACAATAATGACAACCTCCCTTTGAAGCTCCCATTGACTAAGATCTTGACTTCGCTCTATCTCCACCATATTTAGGTCTACTCTTACTTGTTACCCTTTGCGCAATAAAGCCTTCAAAATCATTCTCCATGCTCAGGTTTGCTAACTTTTCCCTTATATCTTGTTATGCAAAATTTTCTTCACATCCTTCAAGCAAATAGAAGAGGCCCATGGATCATAGAGTTAATACAAGTGTTATACTCCGCAGGCAAAGAACAGAAAAAATGACGGCTTTTGCTTCATCCTCAATTTTTACTCTAGCTACTTAAAGATTCATAACAAGTGTATTTAGGGAAACCATGTGCACTAATAAATCACTTCCAAGCTTCATCTTATGCGAGTAAAGTTGTTGTTATAGGAGATGCAGTTGGTTAGAGACTTGTCGTAGAATTTTTTTGGAGAGCATCTGATAATTCTTAGCAGTTTTCACATGAGAAAACTCTCTAAGAACTTCATCAGAAAGGCTAAGTTGAGGTAGTAAGAGCATTCTCTTCCAATTTCACAATTTCTTCCGGTGCTAATTTCTTCATTTTCTCTAGATCTGAGACAACCTTAAAAATCATTTCTTTATTCAACATCACTTCCATCTTCATCTTCCATGTGCTAAAACTTCCTTTCCATCAAATCCAGCGACTCCATAATCTGTAGAGCTTCTACCAGTTCTATTCTTTGTAGAATTAGATATAGTTGAAATAGTCTTTAAACAGAACAACAACTCTGATCCAAACTGCAGTGAAAAATCAGAGTTTTGGATAGCGGAAGCAAAACATCCAATAATCTAGTCTGTGGACAAGCTCAAAAATTCCAATCCAATAAAGAGAATAAAAAAAAATCAAAGAACGCAAATTATAGATAGAAGATAGATTAGAAAGAATACATTGATATAACGAGGTTTGGCTATGTCTACGTCCTCGGACCTAACAACCTTTACTATTTATTCACTTCAAGAGAGATTACAACATGAGAAGAATATAAATTTCTCACCCTACAACAGATACAGAAATAGGGATCTTCTTGAAGATATTTTGTGAAGAACTCTTTTTATTGTCTTGTGTTGAAAAGACGAACAAATATCTTCATATATATAGGTGGAAGGATGAAAGCTGCCTTAGAGATAAGGATGAAATATTTGTGGATTTACTTGATTTGATTTCAACAAAAATTATCATATTGGTATTTATTTCCATGTATATTCTTATTTGATTTATTCTTAAATTTAATTAATATATCCTATGACATTAATTGATTATCTTCCAATTTGTTTTCCAAATTTGATTGATTGCGGAAATCAATTAATATCTTCTCTCTTTTAATCTTTGGAATAGATGTAAATCATCCAAATTTAACACTTTGAAGTGATCTTTTTCCATTTCTCTACAAGCTTGAATAATTGATTATATGCAGTTCAAGCACTTTGCGCTTTTATAGCGGTAGAGATGCAAAAGGCTACAACAAGGATAAATCAGGGATATTTAGAAAACATAGGAGGTGAGAAATCTTTATTAAAGATAAAATCAAATCTTTAACGTTTATTTATTCTCATTCCAAATCATTTATGTGAAAAAAAGAAATATTGTTCACTCAAATATTACAAAACCATGATGTATGCAGTTTAGACTTGGTCAATAGAATTGAGATCTAATTTATATTACGCATTTAGAACTTGAACGTAGACCTATATCCTAGATTTGTTGATTTTTTATTATAGGAAATGGGAATATTAACCTTTTTATATTAAAGTTGCTAAAGCATGTGATAAAAACCCTGATTTAGCGAGCGTGGTGAAAAATAAGTTGGCTTTATGCGGATTTACTATTGAATAATGCTAACTGAAAAGGCATAGTGGTCGAAGTGCATATTTTCTTTAAAGGGACTGGCAAGGCTTTAGTATGGCTTTAATTTCATAGCTCCTAGCCACGTCCATTTTCTCTAGTTATAAAAAATGTAAAATTGTTTAATGAAAATCCCCCATCAGCTCTATTTCACCTTTGGTGTCAGCTAGCTACTTAGTAAGATCATCCTTAATTTTAGCAAACTATTATTCAAATTTGATAGAAGATTAGTTTGTTATGAGGTTTTTCTTGCATGATTTTTTTGATCCTCCTCAAGATCCTTCAATTTCGTTTTGATCTCAATTACCATGAAGCACTATTTGTCCAAGGCAAGATTATTCCTCTTAAGCTCATTAGAAACTTACCCTTTTTGTTTTGGAGACCTGTACTCATTTTATGGAACTATTTGTTCTTATTCTGGGTTTCTCACTCTCTTTCTTTAGATTGTTAACCTCTTCTTGATACTGGTGAGCCTAATCTTGATGCTCTTTTATCTATCTATCTTGGTTATGGATTCTAGAAATGGTGGAATCAAGATATATTTGTGTAATTTTTTCGCTTTCTTTACTCAACTTGATTTACTTCTTTAATTCCCCAATTTTATGTCCCAGTTGCATAATCCATGCAGTGGTGCATTGTACTTTGAGCACCCTTTTAAAAACATTGGTGTTTACTATAGCAATAGAGGAAGGAGGAGTCGAAGTAAAAAATAGCAATGAAGAAGTTGAGATAAAACCTTGAGGAAATGGTAATGATCTCGTCGTAGCAATAGTCGATTATGATTTATAGTTGTGAGTGACGACGACGACGAGGACTACCTTTGACGACGACTGAGATTTTTTATGCTTATGCTGTGTTTGCTTTTAATCAGAAGTTTTAAATCCAACTTCTAATTTATAAATTATAAATTTCTATGTTATTTGTTTTTTTCCAGTGTTCTGAATAAAGCCATCCATTTTAACAAAAATATTCAACATTTTTCCTTCTCCTTTTTTTCTGAATGTCGGATGTTGCTTTTCATTCCAAATGCTAAATGCAAACAAACAAATAACTAATTATTCATAATTTAGCATTCAATCAGTTTTTAACTTTAGAGTTCAACAATAATTTTTTTTATTCTTTCCTCTCCCTGACTTTTACTTCCACTAACTTGTGAAGTGGTACCCCCTTCAAATATTTATTTATCTATAATTAAACCCCTCATTTTCTTTCTAACATTGATGTTCAGCTTGGCGAATTCTTGTTTTTTCTTTTCCTTCTTTTCATGCACAACATTCTTTTCTTAGGTAGGATCAACCCCTGATGCACTCTTTGAAGCCACCCTCGTAGATGACTTTGTATATGCGAGTAGATAAAATTTTCAAATTTTATCAAGTATAAGCTAAAAGAAAAAATGCATGGATGCGGTATGGAGATGATCATAAGTGAACACAATGGGGAAAATTAAATGTGTATGTGCCAAATAAGTTCGAAAATTTTAGACCTAGGAGCTGTAATATTGAAGAAATAGTAACTATTGAGGTAGGAATGGTAAGTCGCGTTATCAGTTGAGATCGATAATAGAGTAGAAGTATTAGTATGTGTGGTTGAAAGGACCATGGTTTTGCAGATTTATAAATAGCAATAGAACTCACTATGGTTTTGCTGCAACCAGAATAGTTAAAAGATTAAACATGTAATTGACGTACAAGGGTTATAACCCTAGTGAATATTTAGTAATACTGGCTGATAAAGAAGAGGTTTAGTATATATGTGAGTAAAGGAGACCTATACATGTAACGAATTAGGAACCAATCTCATTAATTAATGGCATAGAGGGATTAATTGAAAGAGTCTCCTCTATTTAGCAGTCATATTCACCATTAGAGATGTATTTGGTATCCTCAAATCATTATCTTCTAACTATAAGCGTCTATCATGATATTGTTTTATGATCCCTTTGTTTTTCTAAGCTCACGAGTCTTAAAGCTGGAACATTGATGCATTCTTTGGTGATTGACTCAACTTTGCATGTACTCTTTTCTTCTCATAAATGGTTTATGTGTTAGGCTAAGTGATGATCCCTCGATTTTTATTAGTGAGAAGTAAAACAACATCCCCATCCTTAAGTGGAATGGACATCAAGCCTTGCATCATTTTATCTAACGCTTTATCATCCTCATGCCTCTCCTAATCATATAAAAGACATAATATCATATTAAAATTCAAGTAAAATTTGTAATTAAGAATATAGTAAGTTTTGTAGACTTAAGACCATCTTGGGAATGAAGGCGGGAATCGAGAGTCCAACAATATTTTTTTAGAAGTTTTGGTATACTCTACTAAAAGCACCGATACTCTTTATAGGTTATAGACTTGGATATATCTCTAGAAAGTAGAAGGATGGAGTTTTGTAGTTGTATTTCTTCTTGTACATGTACAAGACTTCATGTGGTATCGAGTCTCTCCTGAATTTCTCTCTAAAGATCACACAGTAGTAAGCCTAAATAGAGTACAAGTTAGAAACTAACTTAAAAGGATGGGGCTTCTCTGTGTCGATGAAAATGGAGTAGAAGTTAGCGAATGGATGGAAGATGCTTGAAACTCAACGACATCCACTCAGCTAAGGGAAAATGGGCCCTCTCCTTCTTGGATGGAATCTTAATCCTACCCATGGGAATTCCATGCCTACTAACCAAATAAATGTCAACATGAATAAATTTATAAGCCATGGTATTAAATGCATTGGTGAATGGTAATGCGGTGGTAGCAATAGCAATCTCAGTTGTAGAAGATGTGGCCGTGTCTAGTAGAAAAGCATTCTCTCACAAAAATAAATGTGTCAAGAACAAAATAAATAAATAAAATTCGTGAAAGTGAAAGTGCAACCTATAATATGTGTGTATGGGTCATATGGATGCATGTATACTAAGTAGTACACTCAATTGCAATAGATAAAATAAATATATTGCTAAAAACACTTAGAAATGTGCTTCATAATGCCATATAAATTTTTAATAATACCTCTTATTTTCTCCGTATAGCCATTAGTCACTGAATGATTCACATGCCAAAATAACATGATACCTATATTAAATATCTTGGCTCCTAAGTTTCAGCAACCCTAAAACCTAAATTTCATTATAGAAATTGATCGAAATTTCAATGTTAGACCGTGAATCCAACAAGAAGAGCACTATTCTAATGAGGAAGGTGTAAATAAAAGGATGAAAAATAATATAATGGATGGTCAATGATATATCGAGGAAAATGAGGTTATTTGATTAAAAATAAATTTGTTTGCTTATTCAGCTTGTCAACCGATATTTTTGTCTAATTACACCAATATCTTTTGTTGTATTTACAAATATTATTAAGAGTTTGTTATTTATTATGTTAGTTGATTGATAGGAGAAAAAGCTCTTGAATAATTAAAATTATGAAATGGAAGTAGATTACCATAATGATGCAAATAAGGTAATTATGCTATGGGTTTTGGTTGAAGAAGAAGAACAATGGAAGTTAGGATTAAATGATTTGGCTGCCACATTTTTATTCTATTTGGTATTGAGTAGTGCATAATTTAATTATGAATGGTGCTCCTTAGTAATGTTAACATATTTATGTGAACTTTTAGCAACGCACTAAAATAAAGATACGGTCCAAAGTACAAAATTAAACAAGAAAACTAATAGAATGTAATATGTAAAAAGTACGAGTAAGATGAGATTATTTAGGTAATATACTTTCATAAATTCAAAGCAAGAGATAGTCAATATTTCAAACCCAAAAAGCGATTAAAAGTTCCCCAATCATGCCCAAAATCTCCTACAGTCCTACAAGTCCTAGAATATTAAATGACATATATAACTTTGATGAGAGTATTCATTTTGTATCCAATGACAAATATCAGACATTCAAAATGGAAGGCAAAAATTTAAAACCATACCTAATTTATCTTGAATTTTCACAATTTCATGAAATGCACATGTGTGCCAAATTTTCTTTCATATACTACTCTATAAGGTCTAGCTAGTCAAGACTGTACACGTACAATATAACAAATTGATATTTATTCAGTTTTTGTGTGTAGTTTATAAAATGTGCGCTATAAGAAATATAATTTAACCGAACATGTTTTATTATATTCCCTTTCCAACTAAGATCCCATTTCGATCAATGATTTCAACTATATATCATAAATAATAAATGCCTAATTTTAATCATGGTTAATGGTTCTTGAATTTCAATAGTGATTTGATTGGGTTTCGGTTCGTAGAGCATAATTATATTGGGTTTGGCTAGCAATAGGGAATCCAAATGAAGAAAAAGCTTGATCATTTACATAACTCGTGGGCTTAGGGAGGTGATTGAAACTACTCCTTTAGTAATACAGTAATGTCGAAAAGGAGCAAATCTCGATTAAAGTTGTGTGCTACAAGGGACACTGGTTTTTTTAGGCCACAAAAACTAAAGTCCACCTTAAATAGTTCAATTTCCCTCTTCCAAACACCAATTACTATTTTCTTCACATGAGCAGACATCCACATTCAAATGCGTATTCTCCTCTTCCTTTCAGAATGAATGCCGCTGCCAGAGGAAAAATGAAGAAGTCAAGTCATTTGTCTCACCGCCTCTCAACAACCTACGCAGTCGTCAAGTATGCATACCTTTTCATTTTTTTAGAACCCTATATTTTCAAATCGTGGTTGAAATAGTCATAATTGATTGATTTTTGAAGAACAAAAGAATTCAAACAACTTATCTATGATAGAGTTATTGAAGAAAAGTAGACTTTAACACAAAGTAAACTAAACTCTTTGTGATCATTACAATTGGAATTATCCACTAAATCTTTTCTTTTCATCATCTACAAAAAAGATTTATTTTTAGGGTTTAGGTTTTGAAATTTTTGAAGAAGTACGTAAGATTTGTTGAGAAGAGATGAGGGGTAAGACTACGTGAAATTGGGTGAAAAAATATAATATGATGGCCAGAAATACATAAAAATATTAATGTCTAATACAACTATAATGATGGTTGGAAGAAAAAATAGGATAATAATAGCAGCACACCAAAGCTATGGGGCTTGATCAAAAGCGTGTGAAATAAAAATTAACCCAGTCAAAACACCTTATATGTTATATATATATAATAACCCTTTAGTCGATACAGTTAAGGATGTCCATCGTTAGCAATTATGTAATTTTTTTTTTGAAATGGTACTTTATATACAACAAATCATTGGGACAACATATCCCATGTCAATAAATGTTCGAAAGCAAGTTTCGAACTTGTGACCTCTTGCACCAAAGCCGAATCAATTAACCACTTGGACAATGGTGCTTGTCGCAATTATGTAATTTTTTATATAACTTAACTCTTATATTAAAATCTTGTTCGAAATAAAGTATGCTTTTGGTTTTGCTTTCTATTGTACGTATTGTTATTTTGTGATATATGTAATAATTTGAATGCATTGAAAATATGCAAGTATAAACCTTTAGAAAAAGTATTCAATCAATTGCGGTTGTGAATGTATTCCTAACCATGAATATTGAATTGAATACTTAAACTACTTATCATGAAAATGTTTCTAGTTAAGTTGTATTGAGAAAAAGATATCGACACATCCATCGAGATTATTGTATTTAATGCTCTCCATACAATGGACAGTGAACCACAAATGACCACTGGGGACACTATGGTATTACGTACTTGTGGTTGTTTAGAACAATAATAGAAGGACTCAATGTACGTTTATTACAGATTAATACAACAAATTAAAAAAGAATATCTCATTTATCGATGTGCAATAGTGTTTAATCTTGAAAGTACTATTGACCTTATATATCTAAAATGTACTTTGACTGTGGTTAACTGTGAGGACCCGCAAATCCGTACTCCTTGAATATACACTAATCTCCGTAGATTAATTCAAGATGAACAGAAATACGAATTCTCAATGTTTAAGAAAAAGAAAACAGTAGAGAAGAGGGAAAAGGATAGAAAATAGAGAGGAAAGAAAATAGAAAATAGAACGGAATAGAAAACAACAGAACAAAATCAAAATCTCACAATTCGCAGCGGAACAACATATAATAAATAAATGAATAATCTTTAAACAAAGAACTATATCAGTTATTACATTTTATACATTACATTACATCATCATCAGATTGTACAACAACAACAATCAACAACAAACAATGCAGCGGAAAAAGAAATACTATATACTAGTAATACGCCATGCCATCCATCTTGCATCCAGCAACTCCAGAATATCCTGATAAACCTTAACTCTTGACTGCCCGTGTGGAAATTGGTGGGCACCCAGAGTTTAGGAAGGAAAACAATAAACTCTGAGTCAGTCATGTGACTGGTGTGAGAACTCAAAACAGTTTATTTATCTTTAAAATCAAAATAGAGGAATATTTTTAAAGTCAATTCGCAATGCTTTTAAAAATGAGACTACCATAAGGCCTCCCGCACACACACACACACAATGCAAACGCAGAATCGGAGGAGATTTCTCCTTATGATAGTCAAAGATGCTTGATACGCATTAAAAAGAACATTTGATATTATTACTAGTGCATAGTGTAGGAAAAATTCATTTCGAAAGTAGAATATAAATCTTAGCCAACATACGACCATTATCGTATGCCTACTATAGCTAACTATGTTCAATAGCAGGTTACCGCCACATTCCATATCAGGTTATACAACTAAAACCGTACAAGTCTCGTATTGTTTCTTTGGATTTCCAACGAATGATCATGCCAAGGAACTTCCCATTGCCACATGAGAATGCCTCTGGAAGGACATCCCCGAGAACCAAACCGGATCTCTGCCAACATAAGGCCGGGTTACCCCTAACTGAGTAACAACTGACCGAGTATGCCATCCCCCGGTCCTTTGGGACCTTTAACCGAGCGCTCGTAATCAATTCACACAATCATAAAGTGTTTTCAACATGAGTAAGTATCTGGGCTTCATACCATGATACCACCCTTTTCCAGAAGGAAATGCACATACCCTAAAAGGCGCTACCCCTCATAACCTTGCCGCATCTTTCCTGTTTTGACCATTCCGGGGTGTGAGGCTCGACGAAGTCACGTCCACAAAAACATACTTTATACAAAAGCCATGCTTTGGGTCAACAAATGATCATAGAAATGATCGCTAAGATTGACGATCAAACAAATGATCCTATCACAAATAATCAACACAATGATCATTTAACAGCAACACTCAGCATGTCACATTACCAAATTGGGAATATATCGCTGATAACCTTCAACTACATAACCTCTGAGCTCGTACGTCTCAGAGAAGGGTGTTAAGCTAAAAGAATAAATTCTCCGCCACCAACAGAAATATATTTGAAAGAAATCTGCTTTATATCTCAATTTGTAATGTCAGACATACAATCCATACAAGTCTGTTCCGGGCTCGAACAGAACCGAAGGCACTTACAAGAAGTCCTTGCAATCCGGATATCCACAATCCTGATCGGATTTCCCATCACATATGGAGAACTCAATACCGTAGCTACTCGGTGCAGAGTCAATCGACAGGTTATCCTATCGCTCTCGCAAATACCGGGTCTTCAACACCGCTCTTCAATGCTATCCATTACGTCGTATCACTATTCGGAATGGGTAATCCAAATAACGAGCGCAATAATTTAAAAATAAGTGTAGCATTCAAATTCAACAAATCCCAACAAATACCTTTCAAAGGTAAATATTGATAGTCGGTTATTGAACTATCAATGGATATGCACAACATCACTAGATTCCAAATAGTTTTCCAAATTATTTATTTCCCAAAAATATCTTTAAAAGATATATAATTTCAATATCTCAAAAATAAATCAATATTTATTTTTAAACGAATTCCACTTTCTTTTATAAATTCCATAGTGAATTTATATTCCAAAATATCTATGAATATACGATTTCAATTATTCATTTTCAATTTATCTTCAAAAAGATAAATTCTCAAAGTATTCACTTTATATTGGAAAACATTTCCATACTTACTTATTAAGTAATTCTCAATCCATTTATTTTCAACACTTGGAAAATATTCAATATACTTAAATCGAGATTAAGTATATATTTCATTCTTTAAGGAAATCATTCTCTTAAACATATTTATTTGGGCCAAAACGAATGTTGCGTAAAACATCGTTACGACAACCCAAAATCACTAGTATAGGGATTCAAAATTAAAACAGATATATAAATCCCAATACTATACAAAACATTTCCTTTCGGAAATCATTTACTATAACAACAGTGTTATAGTCCATTATTTCCTTCTATTTCTCGAAAACGTCTATTTCAACAATGAATGTTGAAATCTATGGTTTCGAATATCAACACATTTTAAAACATCGTTAACTTGTTTTAATTCTATTTAAAACATCACATTCAAAACAATTTCTTTAACATATTATTCACTATTCAAAAACGTGAATATACTTCATTAACCAATTTCATCATTTCTATACATTTTTATTTCAAAAGATTATTCACAGTCAAAAACGTGAATATAACTCCATTAATAAGTTTCAAAATTTACTTATCAAAATAAGTTGTTTACGAATTTATAAAACAACGTTTATAAATTCCATTTCTATTTATTTTGTAACTACTTCCTTTTTATAAATCTCCTTTATTAACCTATTCACTTTATAACTCAATTATAAACCAAAGATTCATATTATAAGTTAAACACTTATAATTTATTTGTTTACTAAATCGTTCCTTTAAACTTCATAATTATAAATCTTATAACTTATAAGATTCGTTTATTTACCCAAATATATTCTTTAATAACTTCACGAAATTTATAAATCTTATTATTTATAAATTTCACTTATAACTTCACCATTTATAATTTTATAAATTTCATTCATTTATGCAATCCATTTTCACTTCATTCAAACACTTATAAAACTCGTTTTATAATTCAAATATTTTAATTTACAAATATCCATTTTATAAATCTTTTATATAAATCAATTTATACTATTATTTTAAAACATCTTTAATCTCCTTTATAATTTCACCATTTTGATTTATAAAATAGTTAAATTTTATAAATCCTATTTTTAAACTTTTTATAATAAATTCAGAAATCCCAGTTTAAACTATTTTATAAAATCATTAATCCCATATTTTAAAAAATCAACTTTTAACTGTATTTCTCAAAAATCATAATTTTTATAACATTAAAATTATAACGTTTATTTATTTAAAATAAATCAATTCCAAAAATATTTTATAAACGTATACTTTCAAAAATCACTTTGAAATCCTTTTAAAATTCCAAAATTTGGTCCAATGATGCTACATACCAAATAGCCAATCACGACAACAACGACATCATATATCGTATATGATAGTCCATCAAATATCAAAATATCTAAAATCAAATAAATACTGTTGAGGAATCCAGTTGGATCCCTCCAACCTGTTTTCCTGCATCCACAAACATTAGCACAATACCAATTTCGCTCCAGTACGAAATTATCGCGGTATATGGGATTTAAAATATTATCCGCTTAATAGACGGCGCAATAGGGTCTCATCCGCTATACAAATGCGGGAAATCAATAACTCTAATATATACATATGCCAATATATATATATATTGCTATTATATATAATACCAATTTCACTGTTTATGAAATATTCGCGGTATATGTTTTTAATAAATAACATCCGCTTACTAACGGCGCATAATGTCTATTTTATCAATCAATAAATAACAATCATCATTCAAACATGCATTCAAATATTTTAAATCTAACTATTTAAAATAAAAATCGAAACTGATTCGATTGAGTGAGAAGTTCTCACCTTGATTTCAATTTCGCTTTAGCGATTTATTTCGAATAAAATTAAACGGACGTTTAATTTTACCCGAAATTCTCACTAACTCCAAACGACTCCAATCCAATTCCATAGCGTAGTGCTCGTCCATACGATTCCAACGCTTCTTGTTTCGCGCGTTTTCGACCTCGTATGAAAAAGATATACAGTTTTAAAGATTACACGAATTTTATTTATAAATTTACAACTATATTTTCTTTATTTAAACCCAAATCACTTTCTGGCCCCTGGATCTCACCATTTTGCATCAGGGCCGTCCACCCCCTACCCCTTTCTTCTTCGTTCCTCTACAGGTAATACACGATACAAACCGAACCCATTTTCGAAAATTAGGGTTAATCATCACGACCACTACGACGACATTTACTACGATCAGTTGCTGTCACACCGTAGTCCCTAGCCCCATGCACCACCGCCCAGAACCACCTAGAGCTCGGCCCCCCTGTTATCTCGAAAATCGTGCCATAGACGAGCACGAACGCGGCACTCTAGCGACCCCTACGATGCTCTGATGATGATCTTGACCGTTGGATAGGTTCGCCTCGTCGTCCTCTACGATTCTCTAGTTGAGATCGTTGCCTAAAAACGCTTGGATTTGATGAAATTCGAGGGAGAAGGAAGGAGCATTTTCGGCCATTCATTTCTTAGGGCCGGCTAGGGTTATATATATATATATATATTTTAGAGAGGGAGAGGGCTATTTATAGGGAACCGACGAAACACTATTCATTCCGGAAATTCCGAACTCCGATTTACGCGCCGTGACCGACGTTTCTAGGGTTACCCCGCGTTTCGGATACAATGGAACAGGTTTCGGAAGCTAATTCGGTCATCTGTGCGAGTTATGGCAATAAACGTTCAATTTAAATTAAACCGATTTAAACGATTTTCTAGGCGTTTTAATTTGTACCGGACAAACGGTAAATCCAATTGACACGAAATTTGAAACCTTACAATAATATCACATTATGGATCCGATGAAACTGGTTTCGTCGAAATCCGAGACTGTTTGAAAAATGACTATTTTAACTCGCCAAATTAATATTAAAACAATTTCGATGCGTTTCGAGCTGCCACGATCAAACGATAACTCCGATTGACACGAAAATTGAAATCCGGTAATAACTAACTATTACGGATCCAATGGAACTGGTTTCGTTCAATTCTGAGACTGTTCAAAAATTGACTATTTTCATTAGTCGATTTAATATTAAAATATTCAATTTTTCACAAATTAACTTTTAATTCGATTTTAAAAGTTCTAAAACATCTTTCTAACTTCAATATGATAAAATAAAATTTCCCAAATCATTTTCAATCATATTTAACCCAATTTTCAATTATTTCCATAATTTAACATATTAAATTATCGATTTAATTATTCAATTAAATCCAATTATTCGAAATAAAATTTATTCAACTTATAAATTTCACTTATTAATATTTAAAATTAATTAAATATTCAAATTTTAATTACTAAAATTTCTGGGTCGTTACAATCTTCCCCCCTTAAAAGAATTTCGTCCTCGAAATTACTAAGTAAGAAAAGTTATAGAATCTATTAACTTCCCCAAAATTCATAGTTTAATTTCTTACAATACCTCTACTAAGTTTTCAAATCATACTTAGTTATCTTCTCAAAAACAACTACTGTTGTTTAACTTTCAATTCCAAATCAAAGTTATAGTTTTCAAAAAAATTCCAATTTTCTCAAATTTTTTCTAACGCCTTAAATTTTCGGAAAAATTCGCCATAGTCTCCTTTGCGCGGCTCGATCCGAAAAAAAAATGACAGTATATATATCATAAATATACATCTCATCAAGTAATGAGGCATCCCGCAGGGAAAAAGTATAAAAGTACGGTATTTAATCCGAGATATGTACCTTATATTTTATTAGCGA
Source organism: Allium cepa (assembly GCA_030765085.1). Lineage (NCBI taxonomy): Eukaryota > Viridiplantae > Streptophyta > Magnoliopsida > Asparagales > Amaryllidaceae > Allium > Allium cepa. The sequence continues at coordinate 575,100,307 of CM060931.1, forward strand.
GCATATACGGCTAATATAGCGCGAAAGCGAGCTCCAAATGCAAAGCAAACGCGATCCGCACCTACTAAACACTCAACAAACAACATGAGAACATGCATATATGAAAATAATCTCAATATACATCATATAGCAACATAATAACTATACATGCCAACATAGCAAATGAAACAAAAGCAACAAATGCTACTATCAATCAACTATCATCCAACTAATTCATAACCAATAAATATTCATTCATATTCTCATTAATATTTAATGAAATGGTTTTCAATTTAATCACATTTGATTCATTTACATTGGATTTTATCAACATTCATTTTCAAATAGTTTATATTCACTAATTCATATTCAAGTTGGTTCACTTCCAAATCAAATTCAATTCTATTTAAGATTCACTTAACTTCCAATTGAATTTCAATTACTTTAGCTTCCAATTTTATTAACTCAATTTCATTAACACTTAATGAATTATATACAATTAATCAACTAACAACCATATAACAATCAATGTATATCATTTACAACCAAATTCCTTTGCTTATATTCATTTTGGTTTAACACCATCACTTTCAATTGGTTTAATCAAATTGATTTTCGTTCAATTATTCAACTTCTAATAACATTAGATTTTAATGAATTAACACTTACATTCATTATTTCATATCAATTTAATTCACATTCAATTGATTAACATGTAATCCATTAATTCAATTCAATTACCAAAGTTGAATTTCATTTATATAACTCAAGTTCACATTTATCACTTCACTTTATTAATTTACTTTGACATCAATATCAACTTCATTCAACATTTCTTAAGTTATACTTTTTTTTTTTACAAACATCACTTGTTTTTACATAACTTAAATTCCAACTTATAAATCAATTCAGATTCCAAATTCTAAAGTAAATTTCCATTTAACTTTAAATTCATTTTTATTACAACTTATATTCGTATAGTTTCACTTCTCATATATATAAGTTTATTTCACAATTGTAAATCACTTTAACTATAATTCAATTCTTATAATTCATTTTACTTATACAATTATTCTTCAATTTAGATTATTCAAACAACTTATTCAATCAACTTATATACACTTTAATAATTCTGAAAAATTATTCCTTTATATACAAAATATAATCAAGGTAAAATTATTTCATTTACCCAATTTTAAAACAATGTTGTGTTGAATTATTCTATTCAAATATTTATAAAACCCCTTCGGCATAGTTGTACAGACCGTGCTGACGAAAGTTCATATGCCACTCAATAAACCAATCATCGCAATACAAAACAATTTTATATATATTCACTAACAAATACGCTGTCATAGCTATTATTAATCTCAAACTCATTCTAGAGCACTACTGACTCTATCTCTAATGAGTAATACCCAACAGAACCATGGTTGTCACTTAACCATATGCTTTGATACCACCTGTGAGGACCCGCAAATCCGTACTCCTTGAATATACACTAATCTCCGTAGATTAATTCAAGATGAACAGAAATACGAATTCTCAATGTTTAAGAAAAAGAAAACAGTAGAAGAAGAGGGAAAAGGATAGAAAATAGAGAGGAAAGAAAATAGAAAATAGAACGGAATAGAAAACAACAGAACAAAATCAAAGTCTCACAATTCGCAGCGGAACAACATATAATAAATAAATGAATAATCTTTAAACAACGAACTATATCGGTTATTACATTTTATACATTACATTACATCATCATCAGAGTGTACAACAACAACAATCAACAACAAACAATGCAGCGGAAAAAGAAATACTATATACTAGTAATACGCCATGCCATCCATCTTGCATCCAGCAACTCCAGAATATCCTGATAAACCTTAACTCTTGACTGCCCGTGTGGAAATTGGTGGGCACCCAGAGTTTAGGAAGGAAAACAATAAACTCCGAGTCAGTCATGTGACTGGTGTGAGAACTCAAAATAGTTTATTTATCTTTAAAATCAAAATAGAGGAATATTTTTAAAGTCAATTCGCAATGCTTTTAAAAATGAGACTACCATAAGGCCTCCCGCACACACACACAATGCAAACGCAGAATCGGAGGAGATTTCTCCTTATGATAGTCAAAGATGCTTGATACGCATTAAAAAGAACATTTGATATTATTACTAGTGCATAGTGTAGGAAAAATTCATTTCGAAAGTAGAATATAAATCTTAGCCAACATACGACCATTATCGTATGCCTACTATAGCTAACTATGTTCAATAGCAGGTTACCGCCACATTCCATATCAGGTTATACAACTAAAACCATACAAGTCTCGTATTGTTTCTTTGGATTTCCAACGAATGATCAGGCCAAGGAACTTCCCATTGCCACATGAGAATGCCTCTGGAAGGACATCCCCGAGAACCAAACCGGATCTCTGCCAACACAAGGCCGGGTTACCCCTAACTGAGTAACAACTGACCGAGTATGCCATCCCCCGGTCCTTTGGGACCTTTAACCGAGCGCTCGTAATAAATTCACACAATCATAAAGTGTTTTCAACATGAGTAAGTATCTGGGCTCCATACCATGATACCACCCTTTTCCAAAAGGAAATGCACATACCCTAAAGGGCGCTACCGCTCATAACCTTGCCGCATCTTTCCTGTTTTGACCATTCCGGGGTGTGAGGCTCGACGAAGTCACGTCCACAAAAACATACTTTATAGAAAAGCCATGCTTTGGGTCAACAAATGATCATAGAAATGATCACCAAGATAGACGATCAAACAAATGATCCTATCACAAATAATCAACACAATGGTCATTTAACAGCAACACTCAGCATGTCACATTACCAAATTGGGAATATATCGCTGATAACCTTCAACTACATAACCTCTGAGCTCGTACGTCTCAGAGAAGGGTGTTAAGATAAAAGAATAAATTCTCCGCCACCAACAGAAATATATTTGAAAGAAATCTGCTTTATATCTCAATTTGTAATGTCAGACATACAATCCATACAAGTATGTTCCGGGCTCGAACAGAACCGAAGGCACTTACAAGAAGTCCTTGCAATCCGGATATCCACAATCCTGATCGGATTTCCCATCACATATGGAGAACTCAATACCGTAGCTACTCTGTGCAGAGTCAATCGACAGGTCATCCTATCGCTCTCGCAAATACTGGGTCTTCAACACCGATCTTCAATGCTATCCATTACGTCGTATCACTATTCGGAATGGGTAATCCGAATAACGAGCGCAATAATTTAAAAATAAGTGTAGCATTCAAATTCAACAAATACCAACAAATACCTTTCAAAGGTAAATATTGATAGTCGGTTATTGAACTATCAATGGATATGCACAACATCACCAGATTCCAAATAATTTTCCAAATTATTTATTTCCCAAAAATATCTTTACAAGATATATAATTTCAATATCTCAAAAATAAATCAATATTTATTTTTAAACGAATTCCACTTTCTTTTATAAATTCCATAGTGAATTTATATTCCAAAATATCTATGAATATACGATTTCAATTATTCATTTTCAATTTATCTTCAAAAAGATAAATTCTCAAAATATTCACTTTATATTGGAAAACATTTCCATACTTACTTATTAAGTAATTCTCAATCCATTTATTTTCAACACTTGGAAAATATTCAATATACTTAAATCGAGATTAAGTATATATTTCATTCTTTAAGGAAATCATTCTCTTAAACATATTTATTTGGGCCAAAACGAATGTTGCGTAAAACATCGTTACGACAACCCAAAATCACTAGTATAGGGATTCGAAATTAAAACAGATATATAAATCCCAATACTATACAAAACATTTCCTTTCGGAAATCATTTACTATAACAACAGTGTTATAGTCCATTATTTCCTTCTATTTCTCGAAAACGTCTATTTCAACAATGAATGTTGAAATCTATGGTTTCGAATCTCAACACATTTAAAACATCGTTAACTTGTTTTAATTCTATTTAAAACATCACATTCAAAACAATTTCTTTAACATATTATTCACTATTCAAAAACGTGAATATACTTCATTAACCAATTTCATCATTTCTATACATTTTTATTTCAAAAGATTATTCACAGTAAAAAACGTGAATATAACTCCATTAATAAGTTTCAACAATTTACTTATCAAAATAAGTTGTTTGCGAATTTATAAAACAACGTTTATAAATTCCATTTCTATTTATTTTGTAACTACTTCCTTTTTATAAATCTTCTTTATTAACCTATTCACTTTATAACTCAATTATAAGCCAAAGATTCATATTATAAGTTAAACACTTATAATTTATTTGTTTACTAAATCGTTCCTTTAAACTTCATAATTATAAATCTTATAACTTATAAGATTCGTTTATTTACCCAAATATATTCTTTAATAACTTCACGAAATTTATAAATCTTATTATTTATAAATTTCACTTATAACTTCACCATTTATAATTTTATAAATTTCATTCATTTATGCAATCCATTTTCACTTCATTCAAACACTTATAAAAACTCGTTTTATAATTCAAATATTTTAATTTACAAATATCCATTTTATAAATCTTTTATATAAATCAATTTATACTATTATTTTAAAACATCTTTAATCTCCTTTATAATTTCACCATTTTTATTTATAAAATAGTTAAATTTTATAAATCATATTTTTAAACTTTTTATAATAAATTCAGAAATCCCAGTTTAAACTATTTTATAAAATCATTAATCCCATATTTTCAAAAATCAACTTTTAACTGTATTTCTCAAAAATCATAATTTTTATAACATTAAAATTATAACGTTTATTTATTTAAAATAAATCAATTCCAAAAATATTTTATAAATGTATACTTTCAAAAATCACTTTGAAATCCTTTTAAAATTCCAAAATTTGGTCCAATGATGCTACATACCAAATAGCCAATCACGACAACAACGACATCATATATCGTATATGATAGTCCATCAAATATCAAAATATCTGAAATCAAATAAATACTGTTGAGGAATCCAGTTGGATCCCTCCAACCTGTTTTCCTGCATCCACAAACATTAGCACAATACCAATTTCGCTCCAGTACGAAATTATCGCGGTATATGGGATTTAAAATATTATCCGCTTAATAGACGGCGCAATAGGGTCTCATCCGCTATACAAATGCGGGAAATCAATAACTCCAATATATACATATGCCAATATATATATTGCTATTATATATAATACCAATTTCACTGTTTATGAAATATTCGCGGTATATGTTTTTAATAAATAACATCCGCTTACTAACGGCGCATAATGTCTATTTTATCAATCAATAAATAACAATCATCATTCAAACATGCATTCAAATATTTTAAATCTAACTATTTAAAATAAAAATCGAAACTGATTCGATTGAGTGAGAAGTTCTCACCTTGATTTCAATTTCGCTTTAGCGATTTATTTCGAATAAAATTAAACGGACGTTTAATTTTACCCAAAATTCTCACTAACTCCAAACGACTCCAATCCAATTCCATAGCGTAGTGCTCGTCCACACGATTCCAACGCTTCTTGTTTCGCACGTTTTCGACCTCGTATGAAAAAGATATACAGTTTTAAAGATTACACGAATTTTATTTATAAATTTACAACTATATTTTCTTTATTTAAACCCAAATCACTTTCTGGCCGCTGGATCTCACCATTTTGCATCAGGGCCGTCCACCCCCTACCCCTTTCTTCTTCGTTCCTCTACAGGTAATACACGATACAAACCGAACCCATTTTCGAAAATTAGGGTTAATCATCACGACCACTACGACGACATTTACTACGATCAGTTGCTGTCACACCGTAGTCCCTAGCCCCATGCACCACCGCCCAGAACCACCTAGAGCTCGGCCCCCCTGTTATCTCGAAAATCGTGCCATAGACGAGCACGAACGCAGCACTCTAGCGACCCCTACGATGCTCTGATGATGATCTTGACCGTTGGATAGGTTCGCCTCGTCGTCCTCTACGATTCTCTAGTTGAGATCGTTGCCTAAAAACGCTTGGATTTGATGAAATTCGAGGGAGAAGGAAGGAGCATTTTCGGCCATTCATTTCTTAGGGCCGGCTAGGGTTATATATATATATATATATATTTTAGAGAGGGAGAGGGCTATTTATAGGGAACCGACGAAACACTATTCATTCCGGAAATTCCGAACTCCGATTTACGCGCCGTGACCGACGTTTCTAGGGTTACCCCGCGTTCCGGACACAATGAAATAGGTTCGGAAGCTAATTCGGTCATCTGTGCGAGTTATGGCAATAAACGTTCAATTTAAATTAAACCGATTTAAACGATTTTCTAGGCGTTTTAATTTGTACCGGACAAACGGTAAATCCAATTGACACGAAATTTGAAACCTTACAATAATATCACATTAAGGATCCGATGAAACTGGTTTCGTCGAAATCCGAGACTGTTTGAAAAATGACTATTTTAACTCGCCAAATTAATATTAAAACAATTTCGATGCGTTTCGAGCTGCCACGATCAAACGATAACTCCGATTGACACGAAAATTTAAATCCGGTAATAACTAACTATTATGAATCCAATGGAACTAGTTTCGTTCAATTCTGAGACTGTTTAAAAATTGACTATTTTCACTAGTCGATTTAATATTAAAATATTCAATTTTTCACAAATTAACTTTTAATTCGATTTTAAAAGTTCTAAAACATCTTTCTAACTTCAATATGATAAAATAAAATTTCTCAAATCATTTTCAATCATATTTAACCCAATTTTCAATTATTTCCATAATTTAACATATTAAATTATCGATTTAATTATTCAATTAAATCCAATTATTCGAAATAAAATTTATTCAACTTATAAATTTCACTTATTAACATTTAAAATTAATTAAATATTCAAATTTTAATTACTAAAATTTCTGGGTCGTTACAATCACCATAACATCATGATAGTGCTACAACCATAATTGAGTACACATTAAAGCACTTCAAGTGAAACACTGTTAAAGAGAGGATTAGTCTCCTTCATCATAGAAGGTTAGTATCAACGTAATTAAGTATCAACTTAAAGTCAAAATCACTGGTTAAATTAAATTAGTTAATCGATAAATGTTATTGAATCGAACTAAGAGATATAAAGTGGAACTCTGCAATTAAGTATGGATATTATTGGAGTTTTGACCGTTGCCTAAAATCTAGATATTTTAGTGATATAGTGACGATGAAAACAAAAAGTGCACAAAATATTGTTTCTTAGGTTGTAGCTTTATAAAGATTAGAAATTGAATTTCACCTAAATGATCGATAAGCAATAGAAATTATGTTTAATATTATATTACAATAAAATCCGTACATGCTTTGATATTAAATTATTTAAATATTAACGAGGACCAAGTTCACACTGAGCAAGTCAATGAAATAATATATGTTAGAAATTTTCAAGTCAACTTCACTGTATTCGTTTATAAATTTTCTTGATTATTTAAGGTAATTAATATAAATTTTATACTAATTTTATATGGTTTTTAATTATTCATAAGGCCTTATATTCAATTAACTTAATTAATTAAATGGGCCTAAATGAATAAATAATTAATGATTATGGGATATTAATTAGGTCCAAGATTTAAAATTAAATATTACCGCTCGGATGAAATAATAGGATGGATGGATAAGAGTCTAACCATCTCTTTTTGGAGAGAGTAGACATAGATAAAAATGGGAGAAATATAAGGGATATTTTGATATTGTATGGCTATAAATACCATATCTCTCTTATTTTATTCATACCATTTGAACTCAAACCCTATGACTCTATTATCTATAAGTTGAATCCTATAGTTGAAATTTTCAAACCAAACTAGGAGGAAGAAGGAACCATACTGAAAAGAGGAAAAGCTAGCGATATAACATGGCAATAACTGGTAAGATATAAAAGTAAATATTTGATTTGAATTTGAATTTTTTATAACATCCCTTATTTATTTTCTTCCATAAAAAATTTCAAAATAAAATACATAATTTAGCTAATACATACATATTTATACATGCACGCATGTGTATATATATAAATGTTTTTTATTCGGCCTACCATAATTACATATATTATTTGTATTGATTGATGTATTTATGTATGTAATTTTGGATTATATATATATATATATATATATATTATTCTCAAATTTAAAAAATTCTTTCATTCTAACTTTAAACACACACACACACACACACACACACATATATATATATACACACATATAATATTAATAATAATGTTAAGTTTGAGTTTTTAAATTATGAATTGTAATACGTATGTATTTATGTATGTATGTAGCATGCACAATATATATGTGTGTGTTTAAATGAAATAATAATAATTTTTATCAAATAAAACTTTATTAAATACAATAAATTTAAATATATAGGTCTTAAACATGAGTATACGGTTTAGATTTGTGCATAGGAATTGTAACGAACTGTTTTTCTTACACCTAAAGATGATACTTCATACATCCTTGGAATTCATGTGCTGATCATTTAAGTATCGAAAAGACAGGTCATTAGGGGTGAAGAAAGAAAAGACAGAATAGAATCTCACAAAAATGCGACGAATAACGACGAACAATATATAATGTACACAAATTTTTTACAAAAAGAAATAATCTTTATTTATAAACAATATCAGAGTACATTATTCTATTGTCATCCTAGACGGTTATAACAACATGTCCTTACAAATGCTAATAAATACAACAATCAGTACAACAGAAAAATAAAGAAGTAGGTAGGTACATCTTGGGCATCCAGCTCATCTCTTGAACTCCAAAGCATCTGAAGCTAACCTGGGAAAACATGCTTGGTCTGACCCAACCGTTAAAACAAAATAACACCCGGATCAGTCTGCAAATATCAACATGAGAAAATCAAGTAATGGGGTGAACATATAATAATTCTGCGAGACCATGCCGCTAAACATGGAATGGTTTTTTACCTTACAAGAACAACATTCATAGATAAAGAAATGAGAAACAAATCAGCTCAACAATCCAAACAATAATAAATGAGCATAGATAAGATAAATATCCAAACTTAAAGGATGGGCACAAATAATTAAACATCGAGGAGGGCTATAGTCACTTCCCGATGCAATTGAGAAAGAGGTAAATTTAAAGACTTCGGATCAAAGAAAAGGAAAGGAAAATTTTCCAATGAATGACTAGGAAGGTGTGATCCCTTACCAAAAGTATTCCTCTAGAAATATACTTGAGAACTATGATGGCTCTCGGCAAAACCAAGCCGGACCACGACAACGTTTACTAAGAATCCGAGTATTTCACATCTCCATGCTCATATAACCAAATCCAATCTAGAGTAAATGTGAAAATACCCCAATGGAAGCAACTCCACAGAGCTAGGCTTCCTCTCACGCTTTTGATTTGGTCATTTTCGATAAAGAATATCAAAGCTCAAAAAAGCAACAAGTCGTCTTAGATTGATGATACACAATAAAGCAAACTGAACTAATAGTTAATAAATAAATTATCTGATTAATAAAAAAATGATTGTATATGGAAATTAAATCTCATATTCTTATCATTGCTCATTAATTCTAAATAAGTGTCATCCCTCGGCTGAAAATAAAGCCAAGCATGTTGAGGTAGTGTAACTCTAGGCATTGCCTTGATGACATTTTTAACCTTTTAGATAGAAATGAGTCCATGCCTCGACGTTTAGTGTTAAAAGTATGACTAAATTCTTTCCATATAAGTGATATCGGATTACGGAACTACTTTTCCATAACCGAATCGAACTTTTGCTTTTAAAACCAAACTTGTGCTAGGATATGACATTTAAAATATTAATTTAAACAAGTTTATCAAAACGAACTGATTTGCTTTGAACGCAACTTAATTACCTTTTATAACTAATAACTTCCTTTATTACTTAAAATGATAAATCAATTTTGAATTAAATATCAATTATTTTCAAAACATCTTTGTTTAAAATAATCAATTAGCTTTGATCTCGATTAATTGCTTCAAAAAAACACTATGTAAAATGATAAATTAACTTCAAAACATCATTGTTTAAATGATTTATTTACATTGAAAACATCGTTATTATAATAATTAATTAATCCTTAAGCATCATTTATTAAAATGATTACTTAATTTTAAACATTGTTATTTAAAATGATTTATTAAATTTAAAACATTATTATTAAAGTGATTAATTAATTTTAAATCATCGTTAACAAAATGGTTAATTATCATTAATTAAATAATTAATTAGCCTTAAATATTATTAGTTAAAAGGATGAATTGATTCTAGAATGTCATTAAAAATGATTAATTAATCTTAATCACATCATTATTAAAATGATTAATTATTTTTAAAATGTCATTAATAAGATAATTAATTAACTTAAATCGAATATTTATTTTAAAAATTAATTATATTTGTAAAACCTATGCACAAGATTTAAAAATATTTCAAAGGGGATAACATTTCCATCAAACATCACAAAACTCAAGTATGGGGGTATATATACAAAAGCGAATAACGACTATGCACATATAGAAACCATCACTTATCAAATATTAACTCACTAACATTAAATTCAATGTCAAAACTATATAATAGAAGAATGGAGATTTATTATGATAATCTTCTTAATTAAATTATAGCAGAATGTGGATTTATTCTGCTAAACAAATGCCATCTATATTTTTATCTAATTAAATGATAGCATTACGGTGTTTTATTCTGCTAAACAGATGTCCACAATACCCTATTCAATTAAGTTATAGCAAAACGAGTGGTTTGTTCTGTTAAATGTAAGTCATCAATAAAGCATTCATATTTATTAGGCTAACTTAGTGGCACAGACAAGAGATCCCTTGATTTAAAATCAGTCTACTTATAAAAGAGAGCTGACGTAAAGATAATTGATAGAGAATAAAATTTTATCTTTATTAATTAATAATTAAATCTTAATTTAATTATTAATTTAAACCATAATTAATTCTAATTAAACCATACGTAACTCTAGTTAAGAACTTAATCAAACTTAATGAACCCTTAATTAAATCTTATTAGATAAATTAATTAAACCCTACTTGATTAGTAATTAATTAATTAACCTAATTGAATAATAATTAGTTAAATAGTTAAATTTAAACCTTTAACTTAATCAACCATTAATTTATTAACTATAATCAATTTATTTAATCAATACTTAAACAATTATTACTTAACTAAATTACAAATTAATTAATAGTTCTTCTTAATTAAATAAATGAATAATTAATTAATTATTAAACTCATATTTAATTTAAAAATAATTAAATTTTATACTTAAATAATATTTTGAAGAAGTTTTCAATTTTTTTAAAAAGAAACCACTTTAAGTTTAAAACACTAACTTTTGTCGAGCTGCACCCATAGCGACTATCGCTATGGACACTATAACTTAGAATTAGTTTCTAAGTTAACTTTTCCAAACCTTTTACTCCTAACCTTACTTACCTTATAAAACAAAAGTCAAAGTTTGTTTAAAAAAACAAAGTGAGAAACTTGAAATCTTTTTAGTAATCAAAAACTAATAAACAATATTGTTTTTCCAAAGGATCTCAAGCCGCTTTTACATTTCAAAATCCTAACTATTCTTTTAGTTTACCACAACAAAGTAAGGTCTCAAATACACACACCACACACTCACACACACATACACATACATGCATGCACACACACGTATGTGTATATATATGCCATGATTTAATATACACAATGAAAGATTGCAAATTGCAAACTAACTTCACTTTCAAACTCCCATTTTCAAACTATATGTCAACTCATCCAAACACACATACATACATTGAAGCCATCACTATTATTCACCCAAACAAGCAATTATTTTAACATCTAATCAACAACAAAATATGCATCATAATTAAAATTAGAAACTTTAAATAAATTAGCAAGCTTTACTCACTTAAAGCTAAGATTACCAAATCAAACTTTACTAGAACTTTGAAAAGAGTCTAGATCTTAGCTTTTCTTTGAAAAAAACTTGCTTTTGAACTTGGGGAGCGACGTTTGGTTTGGCCTAGGGGAAAACAAGGCTTGGCCTTGGTGATATATAGGTGTGCGGGCATGAAATTGAAAGAAGAAGTGGTGTTGAGGAGGAATAAGGTGTAACCAAGTTAATTTAAAAGGATTTAAAGGAAATGTTTTGATTTTTAATCCTTGAAATTAAAATAGAAGCCATTAAAACACTTGGAAAAGCTTAAGAAGAAGGTATAAAAACTTTAAAAAGGATAGAAAATGAAATGGTGAAGGAGATAAATTTTCGAATTAGTTTTATATAAAATGGAATCATAAAAAATTACCAAAATGACCCTAAGTACAGATGCCCTCCATTCATATTACGCCACATCATCGCCCAATCATTTCCTCCTCTCTTTTACATATTGGAATGTGGGGGAGGTCAAATATCCATCATGTAATACCCTTAAGTGTACTTATATGTGGCTATGAATGTGACATTTCGTCCTTATCTTATTTATTTTAATTTTAAACCTTCGAAAATTTTCACATCACTTCTTCTCTTTGAAATACATATATTTATAATTTTAAAATACTTAATTAAACACTCATTATTTATATAAGTATGTGTTTAAGTGTACCAAGGTGTTCACAACATTTCGCATAATTTTTAGATGGTCAAATTCAAGATTTTTGAAAAAAAAATTTCGGTGACATTTTCTATTTTCTTTTGGACTAATTATTTTTTAAACACATTTTAAAATCATTTTACCATCATTAGTTATTTTTAAAAAGGGGTATGTTTGGTTCATAAAATCCATATTTAAAATGATTAAATTTTGGGTCGTAACATTCTCCCCCTTTAAAAGAATTTCGATCCCAAAATTCTATCACAACCCAAACCTTGAAAGAAACATCCAAAATTATTCATAAGTCAGCATGGTGTTCATAGATCATTTCTATGCATAATCTAAATCGATCTCTACTTGAATACATAACGACTTTTCCAAACTATTATCGCTCACTCGATTTTCTATTGCGTACTTTGATCGAGCTCCTTGATCAAGAACTACCTTACTCCTTGCACAACAATATACTATGATAAAAAACTTTGGTTCCATATCTAGAACCCTCACCAAGTGTTTGCCGTTTAGAATCGAGTGATAGATCCTTATTTGAAACAGTGTGAAACACCTCAAAGTCATGTACTCGAATCTTAGATCCAACTTATGTGAAAATAGGAATGATCTATGTGCAACCTATATACTTATTTTATCGATTCTTACTAATTCCAATTCTATTTCTGTTAAAATTATTTATGAAAATATCTCATAGAATTAACTTAAGCTTATTTATTAATACTCTTATATATTCTAAGAGTATATACCTCTATTTGATTCCAACTTTTTCATTTTGAACTTATTTGTCTCAAGTAAACTCGAGATCCAAATATCCGATTTTATTTTGAAACACTTTTGAAAGGATTTTTATACATTTTAACCATACAAAATATATTTATATGGCTCAAATAACCCTAAAATGATACTAAGGAACTGGGTACTACTAATGATATCATATATTCCCTTACTATGAAGAAATTACTTAAGAGAAGTGCTTACCATCCGAAAACATCTCTTTCCCATTTTCAGTTATTTTCAGGCTACTTGAACTAGTTGACAAAATATTCTTCTTATATTTTAAGATCCACTTTATAAAATAAATAAATAAATAAATAAATAAAACATATACTTATTACTTAAAATTCTCTTTCTAACATATTCATACTTTTAAAACCTTTCAATTAATACTATTTATTATTTTATCCAAAAATCATTTAAAATAATAATATACATATTTTTTAAATCAACTCATGCTTTTTGGATTTAATCAAAATCTACTTTATCAAAAAAATCTTATAGCAAATTGCTATGGTAGCATTTCCCCACTCAAAAACCTAAAAACGAACATCAGTGATGTCGTAGTCATCATCGGAATTATTTTCCAGCGATCGAAATGAGTTCGGTGCTTCTAACTCTTTTAAAATAATTCCAAAGTACTTCTATTCATAAATTCTTTCAAAATAATACCATTTTTATTTTTCCAAAACTTCAAAAACAATTTCTAAAACGCCGGGTTTTAAGTTCTCAAATTCTCAGTTTGAGTCTTCTATCGCTCATAACCCCTATAAATAAATCATACTTATATAATTCCGCTTTTATATAAAAACATTTCACAATGTTTACTCTTAGTTTAGATTATGATAAACAACTCTTATTAGAATCAAATTTAAATTTTATCCCAACGGTATCACCGAATGCCTTATAATTAAATTGTGAAACTGAATTCACGAATTGTTCGTATTTTATTTAACTAAAACAATAAATGCTCATAAACTATTCGAGTGTAACTAATCAATAATAAATGAGAATGATCAAATATTATCATTCTCTAACAACAAACATGTCCTAAATAACTATAACAATTTTCTAGAAATTTTCTTTTGTATATAAAATATAATCTAGCTAAAATTATTTCATCCTCCTAATTGAAAACAATATTGAGTCGATTAGTCATGTTGGAGTATTTTTGAGATTGTTTTTCAATAAGTTAGTGCTCGTATTGACCCAAATTCATAGACCACTCAATAGATCAATCAACATAATATAGATCCTTTTTATAAAAATAACAAATATGCCCTCTTATATATATAAACACCCAAACTCATTCTAGGGTGTCACTACCCTATGTCTAATGAGTTTAATCCACCAAGGCCAAGGTTCTTGCTTAACCTTACACTCTAATATCACATGTAACGAACTACCTTTCTTACACGTAAAGATGACACTTCTCCCTCGGTATTCGTGTCACGATCATTTAGTGTTCGAAAGATAGGTCATTAGTGGTAAAGGAAGTAAAAACAGAATAGAATTTCACAAAAAACGTAATGAACAATATATAATATACACAAAATCTTTACAAGATGAAATCATCTTCATTTATACACAATATCAGAGTTCATTATTCTATTATAATCATGGATGGTTATAATGGCCCGTCCTTGCAAATGATGATAAATACAACAATCAGTGTAGCGGAAAAATAAAGAAATACATAGTTACATCTTGGGCATCCAGCTCAGCTCTTGAACTTTAAAGCACTTGAAGCTAATCTAGGAAAATATGCTCAGTTTGACCCCAGCTTTAAAACAAAATAACTCTCGAATCAGTTTGGAAATATAGCATGATAAACTCAAGTAATGGGGTAAGCATATAATAATTCCATGTAACCACATTGCTAAACACGGAAAGGGTTTTCACTTTAGAAGAACAACATTCATAGATAAAGAAATTGGAAACAAATCAGTACAACATCCAAACACTAATTAATAAGCACAGATAATACTAATATCCAAACTTGAAGGATGGGCACAAATAATTAAACATCGAGAAGAGCTACAGTCACTTTCCGATGCAATTAAGAAAGAGGTAAATTTAAAAACTTGGAATCAAAGGAAAGGAAAGAGAAATTTTCCAACAAATGACTAGGAGGTTGCGAGCCGTATCGAAAGTACACCTCTAGAAATATATTTGAAAACTACGATGGCTCTTGGACAATACCAAGCCAGACCCCGCCAATTCGAGCGTTTCACATCTCTGTGCGTATACAACCGAATCTAATGTACACTACACCAAATCAGCCAATTCGCAACACTTATCCTCTTATAATTTATAATAGTTACAATCGTTATAAAATCCCAATGGTTATTTGTGTTAGCTTACTTTTATTATGGTCAAAACGTTAGTATACCCATAGACAATGTAAATATGGTGAACCATGGGGACAGATTAGTAATTTCTGTCTCTATACGCTTCTAACACATTTTAGGTGCATACAAATCTCACTACAACAAAAGAGACATATTACAATGGTGGAACACAGTTGTAAAAGATATATTACAACGGTGGAACAACAGTCGTATTTTAAGAAGTTGTAAAAGACTATCAATTTTTTACAACTGTGTTCTTTAGTTGCATATAACCGTTGTGATATTATATATTACAACTGTTTCTTACCCTTGCAAATAACCATTTTACAACTGTTGGTAACTCTTGTAGATATGTAACATTTCGTGTTGTAGCAGGTATGACAACTGCTGGATAACTGTTGTAGTATACTTTAATTACAACCACATCAATTGCAATTTAAACCCAAAAATATAATTGCATGCACCATTTAATAATTTACCAAAACTATAAATATAAATAACTGAATCAAATTCATTCATAAATATTAATATTTATATAATTCTAACAAAACACAATGCATACCAAATAAAACAATCTAAAGTATTCGTACACATCACCGACTAAAACAGTACCAAAACAACATTCTCACATAATCGTTCCAAAATAGGATACAACACAAAATACATAAGAAAGATAAAGTTTTGTATCGCAAAACACATACCCTAAGGAAATACACTAGTCGAAGGCAACGAAGTCTTTATGCCAAGCCACGGTCGATCCAACTGTTTCTCCAATAGTACACATCTCGGCCTCCACAAAAAAGCTTCCGGATCCACCGCCACATCAACCCAAACTTTACAATCATCTGGTCCTAGTTTTTTAAAATGCACCAAACAATCAGCATCAGTGGATACTACCGTTCCTTCTTAACATTATAATAACACCTTAAGATTATAGACAAACATAGCCAAAACTGAGCACTCACTCTCTTGGTTGTTTACTTTCCATTTTTCCACTCAAGTTGAAAACAAAGCATGATGTTCGGATGCCTGAGTCAACCTCCAACAACCGTCACCCAAAACCTTGCAAAACTTAACCTGAAATTATCATGTAAGATCGTCATGATTTTTCCAATATATTCTGAAATAAACATTATGCACAACATAAAAAATGATCGGTAGGATGAGTGATATGCATGTGTGTGTGTGTATAAATCAACCTTTAATTAATTTATTCATTTTTTCGAGAAAAATGAGTGATCCTCACAAGAAAGAGAGCATTCATATAATTTTATTCTACACTTAAGTAAGAGCTACCAACAAGTCTGACAGATAGCAAACCCTCGTATGAATAAGGAAAAAATAAAAAACCCTCCCGGAAAGCTATGCAAACTAAGGTCCATATTAAAAATATACAAAAAAACAAAATGCTCTTATCCTCCAATCCAATGACTTACCTGTAGCTGCTAAGAAAAACTATACCAAAAATGTAATTTGAATACATACACACATATTTATTTATATAAACACACACGTATGCAAAATAAAATATACTAAGATAATAATAAAAGAATAACAAACAACATTTTAATAACAATGAGAAAGGAAACAAGTAGAGTATAACTAGCTCAATACGAATATATTTGTATAAATGTATACACAAGCGTGCGCTATACACACATATAAGTCCAATAAAAATAAACCAATCAAAAAAGATGATATAGGACAGATAACCATTGTGATTAACTATAAAGAATATAACTCACACATATTACATGATATAGGTAAACAAAACTAAAAAAAATCAATATATGCCAATACAATCTAAAATTAAACAACTAGTAAATGCTACCATTGCATGCCAATACAAACCAAATTTGAGTTTAGATAATCATAACTAATAATATTACCATTAGATGCTAATATAAACTAAAACTAAGTTAAAAAATGAATCTGGTCCTGCTTCTTACTTTGTCTTCTAGACATATTCGAATGGAAGTTTATAATATATCTAACGGTTTGGTTCTACTTACTTTATTTTTGATATATACACAAAATATCATAAAAGTTGAACAATCTAATCAAGCTATTTATAGAGCTATGTATCTAAATTTTGAATTAATCCAAGTCAATTAATAATAGTTAAGTCAGTTAGTAATACTTATTATCACACTACAGCACGCTAATTGACTTGTCTATAAAGTCTTAAATCTTATCTTTGTCCCAAACGAAGCTTGTGACCTACTTATAATGACTATTGTCACAAACTAGTTCATAAATGCTTATATAGTCTTATATCTATCATTTAAGAAAAACATTCAAACTGATATTTTATCAACCCAATGTAAGCAGTATCATTTCATCATTATCTTTATGCCTGAAACATTGTATTTACAATCCGCCTGAAACATGAAGTAGTCATCAGTAAGAAAACAACTGATAACAACATATTTTTATGCATGAGGACAACAAACTGGACAAAGTTAAAGACTTATGAATAATAAAGCATGCATGGAAACTAAGAACAACGTAGATTAAATGCTTGAATGCATGAAAGAATTACCACCAAACTCTATTCTTGAGAAATGACTTTAACATATCCGTGATCATTTTACAAAGTCACAGAATCATAATTTAAAAGTAGATATCATAGAGATAAACAGTATATATTCTCTTGTAATGATGTAGAGTTGAACTAATTCAATTGAAGCATTTAAAAAACCAAATAGAAACGTGATTGAGACAGGAAACAGATTTACAAGGTCCTACTAACATAATGAATCAAGACAATGAAGGAGATTGCCTAATTTCGCAACTGTGCCAATCTATGGAATACAATGCACCTGTTGTGTTTCATAAATAAATGATCGTGGTTTCAAAGTCTATCACTATTGTATTGAAATATCATATCACGCATGAGCACTAACAACTAGCTAAAGAATGTAGCGTAAGCATATTAAGATATGAACTAAAGAACACACATAAGATACAGTAAAAAAACAACAGATAATATACAAATTTCACATATAAAAAACGATAGTATAGGCTAAGTCATCTAAAGCATCACTAACAACTAGCTAGGATACTCCAAAAACCAACAATATGACAGATCATTGAAATAATATCTTAGACTATGTGACTATTTTTAAAAATAGTTTAAAAAATGCATTGTAATCACATTCCCTTTTAAATCTTATTCTTAAAACTAAACAGATAAATCTGATAATATGATTTGAAAACAATCTCAAAAATAATATAGGAAAATAAAATGAGAATATATAATAGAAAATTCTGCAATTTCCAAACTCAAATTGTAAAAATGAAAACACTAGTACTGAATTGAATTCATATAAGACTCCAACACCTTCAGCCTTACATTTTAAAAACCGTTGATGAATAAGCATAAGCTTAATGAGCATCACAACTGTACCTATCTGATCCGAAGCTAATGATGCATATGAATGAAGGAAAGTGTACAGACCTAAGCTAAAGCAGAAGCTAATGATACTCAGGCAAGCAGTACATAGGCAAGTGATGTGTAGAAAATGGACGACTTGCCTAAATTTACTGTTCATTGGTATATACATTTAACAGTGCCAAAAATAATTTTGTTCTTATGAAAAAAAAACTCAAACACTCCAAATGATAAACCAAACCAAACACACTGATCCAAAAATATAACCCAGAAAATTGTTCTACTTGAATTATCAACCCAAAGAAAATGAAAATGCGAGCATTGTAAGCTATTTCATAAAACCTGTACATGCAAATAAAGACTTATGTAAAATTGAAATCGGTATGAAAAATGAAATAATCATCAACTGAAGGAAACTGAAAACATCAAACTCTATGCCTGAAAACTTCTTTACTGGAGTAAAATTGAAATCTTATGTAACATAAAACATGCATGAAAACAAAGGGAAGTATACATCTCCGTTTAAACAATTCGGACAATGATCCTAAATAATTTAAAAGTCCTGAGTAAAGATGAAACTCTATTTATAACCAAACACTCTACTGCCCTGGTTGCATATTGAAATATGCCAAATAATTACTAACAGGTTATATCAAGTATTTACTATGATATTTTAATTATAACAAATATATTAAGAATTTACTAAAAACTAAAAGCTAAAAACTAAAAACAATATTTATAACTTACATACATAACAAAGAAGAAGAAATTCTATAGATACAATAATGAAGATTTCTAACAATCGTTAAAATAGCTAATGTAAACAAACTTAAAACTGAGATTAAATGCCTGAATACACTTAAAAGTAGTAACTACCAAGCAATTGAAGTTTAATACCTGCAAGCCTGAATATGCCTGCAAACTAAAAAAATTATACATGCTCTGTTCAGCTGGGTAAAACCAGACACCAGAGATCATGTTATAAGCACTGAATCTGATTTAGAAAAGTTAGGATTTTGAAAATCTAAACTTGAAAATAATCTCATCAATCCTGTATCATCTTACATAGACCAAAACAAGTCATTGCAAATATAAAAAATGAAATCAAAACCCAAAACCCAAATCTGACATAGATCAAAAATTCTAGAAATCGCAAAATCCAAAACCCAAAACCCAAATCACGAATCTTGATACTCCTTGAACACACACACAGATGCAACTAGAACATTCAATTAGAACAAATAGAACGAAATGAATATACGTTAAGCGTACGATATCAGTAGCGATTTTGAGGACCGAGCACGTGAACGCGAGGAAGAATATGGAAATAGCAAACGATATCAGCAGCGGTTTTGAGGATCAGATTAGGTTTTTTTGGAAGTTAGGGTTTGCGAATTGAAGCGGCAGTGACTTTAGTTTTGGAAACTTTTTCCCTAATTAATGAATTGAGCGGCCAATGAAAATGGGGAGGGAAGTTGTAACTTTTTTTCCCTAATTAATGAATTGAGCAGCCAATGAAAATAGAGAGGGAAGTTGTAACTTTTAGGGGCAGGAAACTAATGTTAGAGGACAACTGACAAAAACAGTTGTTATAAATAGTTTTTTACAGCTGGCGTAGATAAGCAGTTGCTAAAAAGGCATATTACAACTGATATACAAATAGAGTTGTTAAAAGTATATATTCTACAACTGTTAAAGATGAACAGTTGTTACAAACTACTTATCACAACTGTTAAAAATGAACAGTTGTAAAGTGAAGGTTGTAATATGATTGTTTTGTTGTAGTGTCTAGGTTTTTCTCCATCTCATCTCCTTTCTTGCGAGTATCAAATCAATTAAGGCTGTGTTTGTTTTTAGAAAAAAATGTCTTAATGCTTAACTAAATAAGTGATAAGAGGCTATAGATTGTTTGTTTTAAATAAGTGCTTTCATTAAGCTCTTTTATTCACTTAATTAAATAAGCAAAATTTTAATGCTTATTGTAAGTGCTGATCACTTATTGCACTGCAATTTTCAAATATACCCATATGCGACATAACATGTAACTATTTTATAAAGTTTTTTCTAATTATATCAAACAGTTAGAAAAGTTTACCTATAACATCAATTTTGTTTTTAGTTCTATCCCCTTCTATGGTGAGGTAATTTTTTCTCATTTTGTTTTGATTTTAATTTTATAATATAGTTTTCAATCAGTAGAAATGTACTAAAAACCAGTGATAAAAAAACCAATGACATCCTAGCAACGTTTGCATATAATTGGAAGTTAAAATAAGATAATTTATAAATTGTTTCATAAGAATGAAAAAGAAAAAAATGAAATATGTAATACAAGTATGAAAAAATATAAATAAATAATTTCGACAAGCTGAACATTACCGATTTATATTAAGATATATGAAAAGTTAAATAAAATATGCAATACATATATGGAAACTCAACATTTTAAATAATTATGAAAAGTTGGACAAAATCGTCTGATGTTTTTATAATAATTTATTTCGATACGTTTAACATATATATATACACACATATACACACGCACATATATATATATACATATATATATATATATATACACGTATATATACATACACACACACATATATAATGCTGAAAACATTAATTAATAATCCAAACACACCACAAGCTTCAAATTTATTATAATAAAATATTTTCTTCTCCACCAAACTTTTATAAAATATATCTACGTCATCAAATTTACTACTTTGGATATATTCTGTAGATTTGATAGTACCTATACATTTGAGCATTTGTTTTTATATAAAATATAAGGTATAAAATAAGATGATTTAGTTTGCTTTGTGTGGTGGTTACATGAAATAATAACTAATTTTATTTTTGAAGGGTAATATTGTCAAAGTATTAAGTCAAAGCATTCAGCAATTGTTATTCAGCATTCAGTGCTCAGCCTTCAGTATTCAGCATTCAGCATTTTAAACAAACTATGCCTAAATGTTCTTTTCCAAATTCAAATGGAATCAGCTTTTGTAATCTTGCTCTTCTTCATTGCCTTGGCCTTCGACATCGACGCAAACTGATTTGGAGAAATCATTTGTTTTATAGGGTTTCTTCGGATACGGTACTGGAGTAGCTATTCTTGCCATCTCTATAACCCTCTAGAATGACTACAAGTTGATTTACAATCCCATGAAATCGGCAGAGAGTTCTTGATTTGCTTAACGCACTCTATAACCCTTTCACGGAATTGTCAGTCAATCTAGAGTTGTTTACGGTAAGAGCCAAATTATCTCTGAAGAAGTTGGCGAATTGGTTTCTGGAAACACCATGACCATAGTTGGTAGATAAGATGTGCAGATTAGGGTTCGACTGCACATTTGTAATCACCGAGAAAACATCTTGATTTGCTCTATTTGGGCGAATACTCCAGCTTCTTCTTGGTTTCGTTCTGTTTGCTGATTATCAATAGAGCTTTAGGTATAAAATAAAAGCTTTATGTCTGTGCTAACAATACTTGTTTTTTTCATATACAATTCTAGAATTTCAGGAGATCACAGATGTCCAATGACATCGTATGTGCTGAAGATACAGATGATAAATGGGAAGGTTATGCTAGTAATCAGGCTTTATTAGGATGGCATTCACATGATGAAGCTCATTTGTCACAAATAGGTACTTAAATTTATACTGTGAAAGCCTATTCTTTCAAAGTTCAAAGTTAATGAAAAATGATTAAAATCATAGATGTGTCCCATGTGCTGTAATGGTATGTTTAAACCTGGATTGCAGTATATTAATTAGCTTATAAGCCAAGCAGGCTGATTTTACATAATATATTTGGAGTTAATTTTTTTCTGTTGAAAGGAAATATGAGTTATTTTTTGATTTGTTTGAAAGTAAATGTTTTTTGTTTTACTGATTTTGATAAAAGGATTAGGCCAATGTTATTTGTAATTTTAGTTCTTGAAATCATGAGTCAGATTATTATTTTTTGATTAAAGGTAACACCACTCATTTTTTTCAGATGTCATCAAAATGTGAAAGCATAAGGTACTAGTAGGAGTAAGATCTTAACCAGCCCTATCACGTTGTATATTATTACTAAAACAAAACGGCAATTTCTGATGTATTTTTCCTTCTGAACTGAACCGAATTTCATATATCTTTGGCCATCTATTCATTAATTATGCGGTCACTCGTAAACCTGAAGGAACTAGAGTATTTAGTATTGACATTCTAGTCAATTTCTGTCAATAATGAAATGATAAAAAAAACAGGTTAGAGAATTGACAGTAGAAGTATCTAATTTTGTTAACTAGGACAACTAAACAAATTGCATGAATGTTTCATTAGTTTCAACTGAATAGCTCCATAAGTGCAATTAATTTGAACTGGCACAAAATGAAAATCTACTATTAGTTAGATTATGTTTACTTAGTATGCATGGTATATCTCGTCAGCCCTAATGAAGCAACCAAAGTTACATGTACATAAATATTTGTGGATCTTTTATTCAAGTGAATAAAGTAAGTTATATTTATAAAAAAAAAAGAATTATTACTCATGTCTTACTTCTACGATCTGCTCGTTTAAACATCTAAAGTAAAAACAGATCGTGCAGAAAAACTTAAAAATTATAGATCATAGAAATTTGAATAACAGCAATATAAAAGCAATTTTATTTATTTTTTTCAAAAGAAGAAAGCTCCTAGTAAAATTGATGTAGGTACGAAGTTAGTAAATCATGGAAAAAAGAAAAAATTGAAATCAATCTTTTATTATATATAAAAGGAATTCATAGCAATAAGTTAAATATTACAGTAATAGTTTAATGTTCAAGATAAAAGCATAATTTTTGACATTTCACCAAAAAAAACACAACCTGCAAATGTAACCAAAAACTTGGTTACATTTTACAAAAAAAAAAAACAAAATAAGAAGACATATTTCCATTTGCTTTTTAAACTTGGTTACAAGCTAATGCAACCAAAAACTTGGTTGTTGCATTGCATATGCAGTCCTGCATATGCAACAACCTGCAAATGCATATGCATGCATTAACATATACATGCATTTTCAATGCATTAGCATATGCATATCCCTGCATATGTAATGCAAGGCATATGCATTTGCCTGTATATGTAATGCCTACATTGCAATGCCTAGCGTACGCATTTGCCAACGTATGCCTGGCATATACATTTGCCTGCATATGCATTAGCATATGCAAGGACGCTTTATATATGCAGCTTTGGTGTGAATCTAATGAATGTGTATATATACTTTTCGATGTTCTTGTGAAATATTAGATGTTTTCTTCCACATGTTAGTGGATTTCATCTCCATTGTCAAGTAAATATTTTGTACATCATCCTAACAGTATCACCAAAATGGGTGGAGTGGTTGGAAAGGGCGATTCACTGAAACAAAGCTTGCTAATTTCAAAGCTCAAGGCAAAGATGGTCGACACCATGCAAAAAAAGCACTAAAAGGAACATCCATGAGATTATCTACTAGTGTCATCTTGAAGTTCCAAAAAATTAATAAAAGCTGAAGTGCGAAACTATTTTGATGAATTTGGTGGGTAGTTTTCTTGTTTTATTTTCATCCAATTTGCTTTGGAATCTTTGTTTATTTGGACTTCCGTAGGGAAAAAAATGGAATCAAACAATATAGGTCTTATTTTTGCATTGAATTTTTACCCAAAAGAGAAATAAAAACCAAAATTGAAATTGATTTTTTCTTGGTTACATTTTATCCCAAAAAGGAAACAAGAAGTCATATTTGCATTTTCTTTTTAAAATTGGTTACAAGCTAATGTAATCAAAAACTTGGCTGCTGCATTGTATATAGTTGCAGTCCTGCATATGCAAAAGCCTACAAATGCATATGCAGGCATTAACATATGCGTGTGTTTGCAATGCATTACCAAATGCATATGCAGGCATCAACATATGCATATGCAATGCAATAGCATATTGTAATGCCTGCATTTGCCATGCAATGCATATGAATATGCCTGCATATGTAATGCGGTAGCATATGCCTATATATGCAATGCAAGGCATATGCATTTGCCTGCATATGCTATGCAACGCACATGCAGCAGCATATGCCTGGCAATGCAATCTTGGCATATGCAATGCAAGGCATATGCATTTGCCTGTATATGCATTAGTATATGCAATTCCCGCATATGCATTTGCCTGTATATGCATTAGCATATGCAATGCTTTCCCACTCAGTTGCATATTGTATTTTGCTTCTTCGATAGTTGTACTTTCTAGTTGTAGTACTTACCTACTCAGGCGATACAATATATGATTTTGACTTTAGTCTCAGCAAATTTCTAATTATTTTCCTATAGTTTATCATTTCAGACATTTTGTGCTGCGTGTTTGGAAACTTCAATACATTGCTGAGCTGGAGAGAAACATCCAAGCTTTGGAGGTAAATTGCAGGTATAACACACATTTTCATAATCAAGGCCATCTCAAAAATATTAGAAAACTAAGTTGCACACTCGGATGGAGTTTGCAACCGAGCTACTCAGTTACAGTAGGAACCAAGTTACACAGTTACCCTTGAGTTTGGAAAATAAAATCATTTGATAATTTGATGGACAATTTGCAGAGTGAAACCGTTGACTTATGTTGTAGTGGTTTCTTAATATTTTATGAGTGTTAATATTTGATTCAATCTCTTTATTTAATTTTACTTAGTGGAAAATGATGATTCATCTGATTAAAAAATTATATGTCCGATATAATCAAAGAATAAAATGCTGAGAAGTCAATCAAAGGTACCATATACTGTATTGCAATTTGCATTATGATGGTCAAATATAATTAACTTTTGCACCAGATTGAAACTATTGTTCTCAACTTAAATTCAATTGTAATTTTAACTCACAATAATACCGAATTAAATATATTACAAGCGATCGTGCAAATATACAATCCAACTGTTGATGATAAGATCATCTAATTAAAGTACTGATTTACCTTGTCCAATTCTTAAAACCTAATTAATTATAGAAATGATTATATATGATGCAAATTAAAAGCTTTCATTCACAATAAATTTGTGCGTGTTAGTGAATTAGTGCGACAAATTAACGGTATGGACTTTGTTGAAAACAAGTATTTATTGTTTGCAAGCTTGTCAATTCCTGAATTATTATTTCAAAACTTTGGCATACTCTTCATTTTAACAGTTGAATCTGATTTTTGGAATAAGGATAAATGTATATGATAAAGATGAAATACTATTAAGTCATGTAATCTACAAATATTTATTTCTTTCCAATTAAATTTAACCTGACATTAAGAAGGCAATGGTTGAACTTGAAGGAAATATTTAAGCTCTCATGTTTTTTTGTTTTTCTTTCTCCTCCTTTTGTCCTACCATATTGTTGATGAACTTAGGGTAATAGAAGACTAATCACTCCAAGGCACGAAATAATCATTGTCTTTCTAGAATGTTTTCCCCTTTTTTGTCACAGCGGGTTGTATGAAAACATTCTTTCAGGATACAATGAAGATTTGTCTGTGCAAGTTGTAATTACTTGCTCAGATCAAAAGAAACACTCAGAAGTTAATAATGCTATCGATTTTAGATTTAGAGGAAAAGAGAAGTGAAGTCTGCGTTGATGGAATGCACTATTATATAGGGAGTGAGATGTCTATTCGTCTACATGTGTCTATTCGTACGGTCGTGATCATTTTCTAATGGTTGTTACCGTTGGCTGTTGAACACCGTAGCGGGGGCGTTACCCCCGCACCCCCACCTTGGGGGTTGCCACCCCCCGACCCCCCTCCATAGGGGATCTTATTTGACAAAAGTTTTTTTTTGAAAAAACATTAACATCCCACACCTTTTTTCAAAACTTCACTTATAAAACCAATATTTTAAGCATCGTCATAGAAAATAGTACATATATAAAAGTAGCTTACGGCTTTGAACTTTCACTTAGTGTAAACAACTCAAAGTTTGTCAAAGTGTTATGGCGAACGTGTCTTGAACCAAGGATCTTTTTAGTGGCTTACCGGAGTCATCACACATACTAATTTCATAATAGAGTGTAATTCTTTGTTCCTACGCATTAAAAGGCCTTGCGTAATATCCTAATTTCATGAATGCTATAGAGACGACCTGATCTCATAGAAAGCGGCCTAACTTTCTCATTCATATAGGTGGGTTTTAAAAATGTGATTATGCGAGTCACTCCTCCTTATAATTGAACCCATTGAGAATTTTCTTCATCCTCTATCTTCCAGAAATTATACACTAGAGATTTTCCTTTTGTAATAGGATCTATTGTTGTACTCTAGTGTATCTCCAATTTCATACATCAACTTGTTCTTACCCTTTGAACTCTGTCTATTTTTCAAAACATAAGTAGGGTTCCTATTGAAGAATGAATTCACATAGACCTTAATCGCATTCCTATTGAACAATCATCACTCCATCCAGTCCTTTCATCAAAGGATGTGCTAAATTATTTCTTGATTCAACGAAGTCGATTGTAATTATACCTCGTTTGAGTAATCCTCTAATAAATTGATATCGAAGGCTAAGATGTCTTTGTTTACCATTGTAAGTCTTCTGTGCTACTTTGTACAAAGTAGCTTGACTATCGCAATGTACTTTAATAGCCGGAGTAGGTTTCGTCCAAATCGGAATATCTATCAATAACTCTCTTAACCATTCAGTCTCTTTACATGCATCTGCAAGTGCTATAAATTCTGCCAACATAGTTGAGTCAGAGATGCATGTTTGTTTCTTAGAACTCCATGATATGGCAGCCCCATCTATTGTAAATATCCATCCTGAAGCGGATTTAGAGTTAGACTAAATATTGTTCCAACTTGCATCGCTGTAACCTTCAAGTACAGTTGGTTCTCCCTTGAAAATTAATCCATAATTCATAGTCCATTTCAGATATCTTAGAACTCTTGATATTGCATTCCAATGCTCTCTTCCTTGATTACTAGTGAATCGACACAAAATTTCTATAGCATATGCTATATCTGGTCTAGTACAATGCATGTCATACATAAGACTACCAATCACACTAGCATATTTTAACTGATCGCAACATCTACCAGTATTTTTCATTAATTTGACACTAGGATCATCAATATGTTTTTTGCTAAAGGGAGATCTAAGTGATCGTATTTCTTAAGGATACTTTCAATATAATGAGATTGTGTCAATAAGATTGATCCTTCTTTTCTCACTATTTTGATTCCTAAGATTACATTTGCTTCTCCCAAATCTTTCATGTCAAAATTAGATTCTAGAAACTTCTTGGTTTCTATTATACTTTCTATACTTGAACCAAATATTAGCATATCATCCACATACAAATAAACAATTACACATATTCCATCTTTGTATATAGAATATATACACTTGTCTGCTTCATTTACTTTGAATCCTTTTGACAGCATGACTTTATTAAAAAAAATATGTCATTGCGTTGGAGCTTGTTTTAATCCGTAAAGAGATTTTAGAAGTTTACAAACTTTCTTCTCTTGCCCGGATAAAACGAATCCTTCAGGTGGTTCCATATACATCTCTTCTTCCACATCACCATTTAGAAATGCAGTTTTTACATCCATTTGATGGACAATTAAATTGTGAATTGAAACAAGTGATAATAACAAACATATGGAAGATATTCTTGCTACTGGAGCATATGTATCAAAGTAATCAATACCATGAGCTGTTTATAACCTTTAGCAACCAACCTTGCTTTGTATTTGTTAACAGAGTCATCGGTATTTAATTTTCTTTTAAAAATCCATTTGCTCCCTATTGATTTTGATCCCGGTGGTAGATCAACCAACGTCCACGTTTGATTTGACAAGATAGAATTCATCTCATCGTTAATCGCATCTTTCCAAAAACTTGCATCACGACAAGTTACTGCTTCCCTATAAGTCTGTGGATCACCATCATTACTAAGAGTTATCTCAGTCTGGTGTGTGATTTATTTATATCTCCTTCTACCGGGTACGTCAAAAAATCCGGGCCAAATTTCTTTTCAACCCTTTGCCTCTTGCTTTTATAGGGCTCTATATCCAAACTTGGTACAGTCGATTCTTTATGAATCTTTTTAGCAGCACCATGAATTTTGGTATTATCTTCCGAGGAAGATTTAAACATATACTCAAAAAATTCTGCATCGATTGATTCTATAATTTCATTTGTTTCTAATTTCAGAAATCTATATGCGGAGCTATTCTTGGCGTATCCAATAAATACGCATTTATATGTTTTGCTTCCTAACTTTGTCATTTCTGGGTGTGGTTTTCTTACATAAGTCAAGCATCCCCATTCCTTTAAACGACTAAGATTAGGTTTTCGATTATACCATAGTTCATAAGTAGTTTTGCTAATTCTTTTCATAGCAACTCTGTTTAAGATATAACATGCACTTAAAAGTGCTTATCCCCATCAACAATCGGATAAACTGGAACTTAACAACATACAATTAACCATATTCAATAAAGTTCTATTTTTCCGCAGCAATACCATTTGATTCTGGTGAATACGGTGGTGTAAATTCATGGACTATTCCATTAGATTCACAAAACTCTAAAAGTTCTATTGATTTATATTCACACCTCTATCGGATCTTACGATTTGATTGATTTTCAACTGCTGCCTTATATATAAGAAACTTGCTTAGAACTTCATCCTTACTTTTTAGTAAGTATATATAAAAGTATATTTTGAATAATCATCAATAAATGTCATAAAGTATTTGTTTCCTCCTCGTGAAACTTTACTATGTAAGTCTACAACATTAGTATGCACAAGTCCAAGCAATTCAGATGTTCTTACTGATTTGTGTGATTTACAAGTTAATTTTCCTTGTACACATATTTCACACTTATCAACATTCTCAATGTTGCATTTCAAAATAAGTTCCAGATTATGCATATTTCGAACATAATTATAGTTAATAGGACCTAATCTACCATGCCATAAGGGTAAAAATTCAACCATATAAGCAGAAACTAATTTTATTAAATTCATTTTGAACATTCCATTACATGAATACCCCTTCCCAATAAATACATTATATTTGGACATAACAACACTATCTGATTCAATGACTAATTTAAACCCTCCTTTGTTGAGATGATCTCCAGAAATTAGATTCTTAGTCATTTCTGGAACATGAAATACGTCAGCCAAAGTCGGAACCTTTCCTGAAGTAAACTTCAGAGTAATATTCCCAATACCAACAACTCTGGCACGAACATCATTACCCATTTTGACTTCTTTTAGTTCGTTGCATTCTTTATAGGTCTAGAACTGTGACTTATCATTACAGATATGAATGGTTGCACCTGTGTCTAACCACCATCCGTCTTCTACTCCAACAAAGTTGGCTTCTTCTATAACAGCGACCAGTTTAGGTTCATTTTCAAAATCAGCAACAATGTTAACCTGTTCATTCTTTTCTTTCTCGTCTCTTATGCGAATTCTGCATTCTCGTGCATGGTGATCAATTTTCTTACAGTAAAAGCAATCACCTTTGGGCTTCTTTGATTTCTCATGTTTATTCCCTTTGGAATTGTTCTTTCTTTTCTTCCCATTACCATGATTCTTAGGGAATTCTCCCTGAACCACATTTGCTTTTTCTGTCTCTTGATCATCTTTCTTATCTCTCTTGCGTGATTCTTCCTCAATACGTAAATGTCGTATGCGGGATTCCAGAGAGTAATTTTTTTCTTCATGCATCAGTTTCTTTTTGTAGCCATTCCAAGTACTATACAATTTTGCAATTACAACTCCTACTTGAAATGTTTCAGGAAGTTCTATTTTCGCATCTTTTAGTTTACTAACAAGCAGATTTAAATCATGGGCTTGGGAAACAATATCAGCATCATCATTCATCTTATAATTTATATAATTACTTATTAGAAACTTCTGATTACTTGCCTCTTCAATGCAGCATTTGACATCCAGAGCCATCCATAGAGCTTTTCCGCCATCAATAGTTCTGTGTGCACTGTATACTGAATCTGAAAGTGCATTGAGAATGTGCCCGCGACAAAGAAAGTCTTCATTCTTTCGCTTCTGCCTTAATTCCTTTAACTCTTTCTTTCGTTGATCAGAATCTATAGTCCTTTCTTCCGGAATTGGTTCTAAGTCATCGCTTATTATATGGTTCAGACCAATGGTGGTGAGAAAAAATAAAACTGTTTCTTGCTAGCGAGTAAAGTTATTTCCATCAAATCTTTCAAGACGGGTGATATCCTGATTCGTTACTTGGAGTGATCGCGTTGTAGTTCTGTTGAGCGACGAGTCTTGAACAGAAGACATTCTTGAAACTGTTGATGAACTTAGGATAATATAAGACTAATCACTCCAAGGCACGAAATAATCATTGTCTTTCAAGAATGTCTTCCCCTTCTTTGTCACAGCGGGTTGTATGAAAACCTTCTTTCAGGATACAGTAGAGATTTATCTGTGCAAGTTGTGATTACTTGCTCAGATTAGAAGAAACACTCAGAAGTTAATACATATGACAATACAATTTAGTTGAAATGCATAATTTCATTGCATCCATGCGTGATGAGTGGGCATATTATAATTGGATGAAAGATATTTTATCATAATTTTGTTTTATATTTGGCATGTACCTTTATCTTGATATCATATATACATATTGTCTTTTCATTTGAACCATAAATTCCTAAGGATTTAGTAAGTCATTATAATTGTTTATCAATTCGTGATACCTGTTATAGATATGTCAAATAACACCAAATTTTGCTCGTTGCTAGCTATGATATTTTCATGTTTAGCTTTTGAGAAATATTCCTACATTTCATACTTAATCTTACACAACACCAAATCAATCATTTGACAATATTGCTATATATTTTCGAATATTATGAAATTGCTATTGTACTCAAATATTTATTGGTAGCCTTTATTTGACTTGGTATCTGATAAGAAATTTATTTTCTACAAGCAAAGAAAATAAATTAACTGAAAGCAAATGCCTTTTTATATGCCACAAGTTATATTTTTTAATGTTGCCTTTTGTACAACTTATATATAAGGAACTACTCCAAAAGCTTTGGGACAAGGAGGAGAAAGACGCCAAAAAATAAAATGATTAGGAGACTATTTCTCTTATCCTCTTCACTAATCCAAGGTATGCATGATTTTGTATTTGAATGCTTATGATAAATAATGTGATCTTATTAATTATTTTGGACCAAGTTCAAAACCAAAAATGTATATTATTTGTTTTTCTATTTATCGCTTTCTTTTTTTTCCTTATAGGAGATATCCCCTTCCTCAACATTGGAGGACTGGAAGACATTGCTTGTAGATTGCCAACAATATAGGTTTTCCATCTGGCTGTGTAAATTACGTATCATTTTTCGATTGCTTTTAATCCTGCCTTTCATAGTTTTTCTTTTCTTTAATTTTTTTTTAGTTTATCCATTGAAGAAAGTTTTAGAAAGAGATTTATAAAAGTAGATTGAACATTTGAAAGAGGTAGCCGTTGAAAAGGAACTGAAATGGGAGGAAGGCAAGGTATTATATCCGTTTCATTAAACTTTTAGCTTTTATTTGGTTTGGCATAGCCTCCAATGAACTATCTCATCAGTTCTTTTTTTTTGTTATTCAATGAAATGCAATAATTTTTGTCTTTTATTATTAATACCGTAATTTTTTTATTTTATCATATTTAAGTTTTGTAAACATCCCGACAAGAAATCATAACTGGCTAAAATTTAGGAAATTTGGTGTGGCCATTGTTTGATTTTGTCCATATTAAAAACCAAATTGTCAATGGCAACCCCCTTTACATATTGGACATCATACTCTTTATTAATATATGAGAAGGCTTCCTTAAAGTTTAAATATATGCATTGGGCGTCATACCGTTTATTAATATAATACGGGCTTATATGCATGGTTTTTAATAATTTCATGTGTAGGTAAAGAAAGAGAATGACAAAGAGGGAGCAAAAGAAAAGGATAGATAAGTTAGGGAGAAAAGAAAAGAGAAAAGAATGGGATAACACAAAAGGAGAATCAATTTTTGAATCATCGCAAAATGGTATGTACATACTAGTCAATCTAGTTGGTGTTGGGTTTGTAATTTGGTCGGATTATCGCTTGCGTTATGTATACTCTTCTTGACCTGTTATTTGTAAGCTTCTTGACATAATTTGTAGGTTGTGACGCTTTGAAGTTATTTGATATTTTGTACAGTGAAGGTTGTATGTTGAATTGTGATATTTTGTTGTTTGTTGTATATGGTGTGTGATGAAGAAGCTTTGTATGACATTCATGGAATCTACATTATATTTGTATATGTTATTAAAATTGGTTATATAATTTATATTAAATCGAGCTGAAACTTTTATGTGAAATTTGAATGCTGGAAGTTCCTAATGCTGGTAGGCGTTAGTACTTTTAGTAAGAATCTAGCAATTAGTAACAGTTATTACCGTTCCAATTCTCTAGCTAGTCAAGTTAATAACCATTATAATTTTTTAATCAATCACGGTAATAACCGTTACAATTATTTCAAATAGCAACGGTTATAATCGCTAGGAAATAATGAATTTCTAACGGTTACAACCGTTAGGATTATGAATTTTCCTAACGGTAATAACCGTCAGGAAATCTGTTATAGAAAATACCACGCACCTATCAGTAATAGTTATAACCATTACCAATTTCATTTACAACACTTATAAGCGTTAGGAAATTACAATTATAGTGTTGTGCTAGAGTGGATGTAAAAACACCCTAATGGGGGCAACCCTACATTGCTTGGCTTCCTCATGCGCTTTGGATTTAATCATTTTCAACAAAGGATAAAATAGCTCAAAAGAACA
Source organism: Allium cepa (assembly GCA_030765085.1). NCBI lineage: Eukaryota > Viridiplantae > Streptophyta > Magnoliopsida > Asparagales > Amaryllidaceae > Allium > Allium cepa. The sequence goes on from CM060931.1 coordinate 575,134,418, forward strand.
ACAAATCATCTTGGATTGACGATACACAATAAAGAAAGCTGAACCGCTGGTTAATAAATCAACTATCGGGGATAATTAAAATGATCGCATATGGAAATTAATTCTTATATTCTCTTCACTGCTCGTCAATTGTAAACAAGTGTCATTCCTCAGTCGAAAATAAAGACAGACAAGTTGAGGTAGTGTTACTTCTAGGCACTTCCTTGACGACATTTTTAACCTTCGAGATAGAAATGGCTCTAAGACTCAACGTTTAATGTTAAAAGTATGATTAAATCCTTTCCATATAAGCGATATTGGATTACAGAACTATTTTTCCATAATCAAATCGAACTTTTACTTTTAAAACCAAATTTGTGCTAGTGTTTCACATTTAAAATATTAATTTAAACAACTTTATCAAAATGAATTGATTTGCTTTAAACACAACTTAACTACCGTTTAAAACTAATCACATCCTTTATTACTTAAAATGATAAATCAACTTTTAATCAAAGATTAATTATTTTCAAAATACCTTTTTTTAAATTAATAAATTAGCTTTAATCTTGATTAATTATTCAAAACAACAATATTTAGAAAGATTAATTAACTTCAAAACATCATTGTTTAAATGATTTATTTACTTTAAAAACATCATTATCAGAATAATTAATTTATCCTTAAGCATTATTTATTAAAATAATTAATTAATTTTAAACATTGTTATTTATAATGATTAATCAAATTTAAAACATTATTATTAAAGTGATTAATTAATTTAAATCATCATTAACAAAATGATTAATTATCATTAATTAAATAATTAATTAGCCTTAAATATAATTAGTTAAATGATGAACTAATTTTGAAATGTCATTAAAAATGGTTAATTAATCTTAATCACATCACTATTTAATTAATTAATTTACCTTAATTATCATTATTTAAAATGATTAATTAATTTTAAAATGTCATTGACAAGATAATTAATTAACTTAAATCTCATCTTTATTTTAAAAAATTAATTATGTATGTAAAACCCATGCACAAAATTTAAAAATAGTTCAAAGAGGGTAACATTTCCATTCAAACACCAAATAACTTAAGTATGGAGGAAAATATACAAAAGAAAATAATAATGATGCACATATAAAAAAAACACTTATCAACTATTAATTTACTAACATTCAATTCAATGTTTAAATAATATAATAGCAGAACAGAGATTTGTTTTGCCAGATAGATGTCCATATAATATACTTAATTTAATTATATTGGAATGGGGATTTATTCTGCTAAATAGATGTCATCTATATTTTTATCTGATTAAATGATAGAAGAATGGTGTTTTATTCTACTAAACAGATGTCAACAATACCTTATTAAATTAAGTTATAGCAGAATAGGGGCAAAATATAAGTCATCAATAAAGCATTCAAATTTATTATGCTAACTTAGTGGCACAGGCAAGAGATCTCTTTATTTGAAATCAGTCTACTTATAAGAGAGCTAACTTAAAAATAATTGATAGAGTTTCAAATTTAACCTTTATTTATTAATAATTAAATATATATTTAATTATAAACTTAAACCATAATTAATTCTAATTAAACCATACTTAACTCTAATTAAGAACTTAATCAAACTTAATCAATCCTTAGTTAAATATGATTAGATTAATTAATTAAACCCTGCTTGATTAGTAATTAACCCTAATTGAATAGTAATTAAATAAATAATTAAACTTAATTGAATAAAATTTAATTCTTAATTAACCTTTAACTCATGATCAATTAAAATTTCCTTAATCAATTAATTATAATCAATTTATTTAATCAATACTTAAACACTAATTACTTAACTTAATTACAAATTAATTAATAATTGTTCTTAAATAAATAAATAAATAAATAACTATTAAACTCATATTTAATTCAAAATAATTAAGTTTTAATTTTAATTAGTATTTTGAAGAAGTTTTCAAAACATTTTAAAAAGGAACCACTTTAAGTTTAAAACGCTTACTTTTCTCGAACTACATCCACAACGACTATTGTTATGGATACCGTAACCTAGAATTACTTTCTAAGTTAACTATCCTATAACGACCCGTAAATTTTAATAATTTTATTAACGTATTTAACCGAATTTTGTGAAATTTTAAATGATTGAATTTTGAATTAAATTTTTGGTATTTAGAATTCATCTACTTAAACATAGCAAATGGTAAATTTTCATTGGAAAATATGAAAATTTATTTTATTGTGTAATTTTACTTAAATTCAAATCAGTTAATATTTGATGATAATAAATTTTTTCCCAAACCTGAATATTTTTATATAATAAATTTGCAAATCATCTTCTGAGTGAGACGTCATATTCCATTTCTTCAAATTTGTACTGCTATTGTTCCATTTGTCTTATTTTCGATAGAATAGCAACGAGTTGGCACCAAATATCGACTTTTGATAGGATGATCGTATCACTGATATCTGTATACCGTTTTGATCGCCTCACCGTGCTGATCTCTGCGGTATATTTAATTCTATGTTTTGATGACCTGTATGTGGTGGAATCGGCGAAAACGTTGAACCATATCGGTACCCATTTTGAACCCTTTTGTATGCCTTTGTCCCTTCATGCCCTGTGTGTGATAGCTGTCAGCCATTAGAAATTAATACTCTTTGAATTCATCAAATTGACTGTTGCTTTTCCCATGGTTGATTATTATCTACTGGTTCACTTTCTTTCTCTGCCATTTTCTATTTGTTCATCTTCTTTAAGCTAAAAATATATAACATCGTATAAAATGTAAACTGATTTGTCACTTCCTTTTTCAATTCCTCTACCCATCGGCCTCCTCAAAATCCATGCCACTTCATTTTCCCCTCCACTTTCCCATCGGAAACCACACCAGCCGATCCCAATCGCCACGTCCCTACCATGAACCATCCCTCCTCATTCGACCAGCGCTCGCCTTAGCATCCTTCGCCCTGGCCGTTGTCATTGCACCTCTGACCAACCTACCCAAGCATGCGCGATGGCAGCAGCAACCAGCCTGCGCCTTCAGCCGAAGCAATCTCCACGTGTGCAGTAACCCTGTGACCCGACTTTCTTCGCTCGCCACCATGTTGCTGTATAGACAACCCAGCAACCTAGTAGCCATGTCTTTGCATACCGAGCAACCGAACAAGACTCTACCATCTTCAGCCGAGCCATAGTCCCTCTCTACCACCTTCCCCAGCTCGGCCAAGCCTTGCTCCTCTCGCTTATGTAAAGCTATATATTTATTTTACTATAAGTTGCTGTATATAAGTGGTATATATAATTTTATAAAAGAAGTTATATATATTATGTTAGTATGTATACATATGTATATAATCTTATATCATTATGAAGGATTATATGTATGTATACAGTGTATGCTATAGATCCTGTTTGTTGAATATATTATATTAAGAAGTATTATATGTATCTATATAATATAACAATGGTTTTACATGCATATTTGGTAGCAGAAGTATGTGTTGGTTTATATTATAAGTTAGAGTTTGTTTATATAATGTATAAGTGTATATACATATGAGTATATATATGTTTGTTAAAATAAATTTGAAGTATACTTACAATTATTTTTAAGGTTATATATATATATATTAGTTTACATTTTTTATTTATAAGATTTATATATATATATGTATGTATGTATACAAAATTTAATATGTGTCAGTTATAACAGTGTTGTTTATATGAGTATAAGTTTGAATGGTTGTTTCTATATATATAATAAGTTTATATGTAAGGGTGGTTATAATATAAATTTATATATATGTGTGTTAAGAGAGTATGTATATATATATATATATATATATATATTATGTACAGATTTTAGAAATTTTACAGTAAAGTATATATATGTTAGTATACATTTTACGTAACAGTTTCATTTATATTTTTAGTATATTTAGTTATAATATACAAACATATATTTGTTTTATATATACATATGTATGTATGTATGTATGATGTTGAGGTTTATGGTAGAAGTTTATAATAGTTTGCATTTATAATATGTTGTAACAGTTGTTGTTTATATAAAATGTGAGTTCCAATATATTTAATGAGTTAAGTTATATTGATTTTTTTTTTTGTAATTTTTAATTTTTTATAAGTATGTAAGTTTATACATACGTTTATATATTTGTCTATTTATAAGTGTTTATGAGTTGATTTCAATTATATATGGAAATTTTATTTTATGTGTTTGAAATAAATATTGGTTTGAAATATATGTATTTTAATTGATTTTGAAACAAATATATATATATATATATATATATATATATATATATATATATCCGTAGATATCAAGTTGATTCTGATTTGTTCTCATCGATTCCCATTTATTAGCTATGTTCGTCGAATTCATGCCATCTTGCTTTGCTTTGAAATTCGTGCTTGGATTCGTAACTCGTTTCATTTGTCAAATCTATCTAGCCTGAAAGATGAGCAATCACTCACGACTAACGTTCCTATATTTATTAAATTTGATTTAAATTGAAACGACAATTGAAATATACTGCTGTTTGGTATTTAAATTGCTATATATATGCTATTATCTGTATCTGTTCACTTGTGACATCTGACATCATGATATGTTATTTATCTTATCACTAATGATATATGCCCGTTGCTGACTGTTCTATTACTATCACATATGTTATCACTCTGCATGTTCTCTGTTAGTATAGAATTCCTTATGGGTCGAAATGATACATACCCGAACGATCTTGTAGAATAGGAGAAAAATCGTTATGGGTTGAAATGATAAACCCAAGTGATTTTCATTGACAATGAACTTGGGATTATGGGTTGGAAAGATATACACCTGTAGATATTTTAAATTGCGGATTGAAATGATAAATATCTGTACCACTTGACCATAGAATAGACAATTATATACAAACTTTATTAGTTTATACATATATTTTTGAAAATGATTTCCAAGGTTTTGAAGGAAATATATGGTTTATATAAATATTGATTTTCAAGTATATAAATTAAATTTTAGATTTTTAAAATTTTATGTTTTAAAATTTTTAAAGTTATAAGTTAGTTTTGAAAATATTAATTTTAAGATTTTACTTAAAATTTTACTATTTTAAATTATATAAAATAATTTTTAATATAAAATAAATTTAATAACGATAATATTTAATTTAATAAAGTTTAATTTAATTTGTATATAATATGTTTAAGTATTTATTTAAATTTAAATTTATAAAAATAAATTTTATAATAAATTTTATAAATTGAGGTTGCAAAGAGGATTCGAAATTGAATTGAAATTGTATTTATTTAAGAATTACACTCAAATAAGTTGGATTTGAAATTTATTAAATTTGAGATTTTAAAGATATGATTTTATAACTTGATTTTGATTAAAGTGATTTAAATGAATATTTTCAAATTTACATAAATTGAAATGGGATATTTAGTTATTTAAATTTGTAATTGAAATTTTATTTAAATATTATTGGAATGATTAAGTAAATATTTCAAAACTAAATAATAGTAAAGTATATATATGAAATTATCGAATTTAGTTTTGTAAATGTTTGAATATTTAAAGCTTTGAAATCTATTGAAGTTGAAATGGTTTAGTTTGAAGTTTATTTCTATATTTGAAATGATATAAAATGTTTTATTGAGGTTTGAATTGAAATGGAAGAACTGAGATTTGATCGAAATGGATTTTGGAATTCGATTTAATTTGAATCGATTTGTGGAATTGAAGGAAACTATTTTTATTATATGAGTATTTTAAAATATATTAGACTATTTTTAATATTTTACTATATAAATTATTTTAAAATAAACTTTTTTTATATAAATCATTTTAATATAAACTATCTTTAATATAAACTATTTTAATAAAATAATTATTGTAATATAACTATTTTAACTTATAATTATTTTATTTTATAAACTATTTTATCATATATACTATTTTTTAATATCTAAACTGGTTAAGTGCGAAGTATTATGGTTTCAAAGTGTTATGATTTTGGAAATGAATATTATTTTAAGTGAGAAATGATATCGTATTGATATGGTTTTGAATTGGATATGATATTTTGGTTTTGAAGTATGATATTTTGAAATGACCGTGGTGTTATAATAACGTTTGGTTGCTAAATTAAGAGAGCAAGATCAGTTATTGTCATACCCTCTGCCAATACCAAAAACCACTTTAACAACTGTGTACGCGGTGGAGATTCCCGAATGAAGTAAGATGGTGGTGACGAATCTATTTGAGGTATATACGTGGACCTGACTCCCATGAGTTAGCTTAAGGTGGCTAAAACATGAGTAATTGACGGGCCAAGTGAGGTAGCTCCTTCGATCGGACACATTTCTTCGATACCATTCTATTACTTTGTGATTGATTGGGTGCACCTCTCATATTTTTGGAATGTGGATCGAGGTGGGCGGTACTTGCGGCTATGCGATACCACCAGCCCGAAAGTGTAATTGGTATATCTACCCTGGCATTGCCTAGTTGTGATGTGTCAACTACCTTATCGAGACCATTACGAGTTTGTTTTGTACTATACCTATGGAGTGCCCTCTGATAAGCCCAGTTTACGGGAAGTTACGGTACTGTATAGACTATGGGAATATATAAAAATGTGTTAAGGGGAATATGGGTAACGCTTTAACGCTATTTTAATAGTTTACATTACTATAGACATATTATAATAGTGTATTGTACTACATAGTAGATAGCTCCACGAATCCTTAGAGGATGGGTATCCCAAACATCCTTTAAGTTACTTGTATTTCAGTTGCTATTTCACTTGAGTTGGATTTATTGATATAAGAATGTTAATCCCGACTCGAGTGTTTTGTGTTTTTCTTTATACTTGGGTCAGACTGAGTACCACATAATTGACTCACCTTTGGAGTTGGAGCTTCGCTTGGAGATCCATCTACATCTGTTCAGTTATTTAGTTGATCTAGTGATATATTCAACTTTTGTTACTTTCTATGTATTCGAGACTTTTGTTGTATCTTGTTCTAACTCTGTTATCTATATATAGTAGCTTCATGAACTACTATTCATTTGTATCCACTGCTTATTGTTATATTATTCTGTGTCTATGATTCTGTGATTGATTTTTTTACTGTATATGTTGAGTTTATCCAAATATAAATTAACAATCTGATATTTTGAGTAATTCAAGTCCGACATGTACAGATGCGAATGGTTGAAAATATTGGGCTGTTACATTTCACAAACGTATTACCACTAACCTTAATTACCTTATATAAGTAAAAGTTTGTTGAAAGACAAAAAAAAATAGAAACGTGAAATCTTTTTAGTAACTTGAAACTAATAAATGTTATTTGTTTTTCCAAAGGATCTCAAGTTTCTTTTACATTTCAAAATGCTAGCTTTTCTTTTAGTTTACCACAACAAAGCAAGGTCTCAAACACACACACACACACACACACACACATATATATGACATGATTTACCATAAACAATAAAAGATTACAAATTACAAACTAACTTGACTTTCAAACTTCCATTTTCAAACTATATGTCAACTCATCCAAACACACATACATACATCCAAGACAACGCTATTATTCACCTAAACAAGCAACTATTTCAACAACTAAGCAACAACAAAATATGCATCATAAATAAATTAGTGAGCTTTACTCACTTAAAGCTATGATAACCAAACCAAACTTTACTAGAACTTTGAAAAGAGCCTAGATCTTAGCTTTTCTTTGAAAAATACTTGCTTTTAAACTTTAGGGAGGGACTTTTGGTTCTTCCTAGGAAAATCAAGGCTCGGCCTTGGTGGTATATGAATATATTGGCTAGAAATTGAAAGAAGAAGTGGTGTAAAGGAGGAATAAGGTGTAAATAAGTTAATTTAAAAGGATTTAAAAAGAAAAGCTTTTATTTTTAACCTTTTAAATTAAAATGAAAGCCATTAAAACACTTTGAAAAGCTTAAGGAGAAGGTGTAAAAACTTTGAAAAAGATGGAAAATGAAATGCTATAGGAGAGAGAAAATTGAATTATTTTTTATAAAATGGAATTATAAAATTACCAAAATGAACCTAAGTGCAAATGCCCTCCATTCATATCATGCCACATCATCACCCCATCACTTCCTCCTCTCTTTTACACGTTGGAATGAGGGGAAGGTATAACATCCATCATGTAATACCCTTAAGAGCACTTATGTGTAAGTATGAATGTGACATTTCATTTTTATCTTATTTATTCTAATTTTAAACCTTTGAAAATTGTTGCATCGCTTCTTCTTTTTAAGAATACATATATTTCTAATTTTAGCATACTTAGTTAAACACTCATTATTTATATAAGTATGTGTTAAGCGTACTAAGGTGTTCACAATATTTTAAACAATTTCTAAATGAAAGAAAATCAGGATTTTTGAAAGAGCTTTTTGGTCACATTTTCTATTTTCATTTGAACTAATTATTTTGGTAAACACATCTTAAAGAATATTTTACCATCATTAGTTATTATTAAAAAGGAATATTTTTGGGTTATAAAATTCATATTTAAAATGATTAAATTTTGGGTTGTTACAGAAATCGATGCTAGAAATCCCTAAAGGGGTGCTATAGAACAAGTAATGGCAGGATTAGTCACTTGACACCCTCCTCAAAGAAGAATTGTGCTATGGCCCCCCTCTCTAGATCCCTTTAGAACAAAATATAGGTGACCCTTAGGTTGCAAAACGTTTGGTCTTCCTTTGGGTGCCTCGCATTGCTAATGCCATTTCGAGGACCGATGGACAAAGGGATCATCCCAGTTATCCTCCCTCACTTTGCTTGCCTTGCCTGCATAAGCAACATCCAATAAGGTGACTTATATTTTCTATATGGATATATTTATTTATGAACATGTAAGATACATATAAAGTAATTTTCCCATTAGGCCAAAAATCTTATTTAAAATAATTATATTATTAAAGAGGTGAAAATGTGTATATGTATGTGTATGTGTATTAGATGTGTACATATATGTTAAAAACATTCAAATATTATACATATATAGATAACACACACACATACAATTTAATTTAAGTAGACACGATATATGTAAACCATGTGATTATAAAACCAAATGATTGCATGGATACCCTATTTTATCCATTTTATATCTTCTTTAGATTGGCTTATAATTTTATATTTCATATCTCATTAATTGATTTGAATATATGAATTTTTTTAATAATAAATAAAATACAAAATGTATAAACCTAAACCAGGATTGATTAAATTTAAAGCTAATAACTGAAACCAAATTTATTTGAAAACATATCAAATTTGAAGTCAAAATAGAATTAATTCAAAACAATAGGTTTTCTTTAATATTTCATAATACGAACATATTATTTATCCTAACACAAAACTAAAGATCTAATGCAAAATCAACAAAACGGGTTTTTTTTATAAATTTGCCTCTTTTGTCTCATTGCCCTGCACTTAATCCAATAGTGGCATCAGAGCCCATATTAGATTAATATGAATAATTAACCACAGGTAGGGTAGTCACTTGAAAATCCCAGTTAGATGGGTGTCTACGGAATGAGTGCCAAGCTAAGAAGAATGTTGCAATAAATAAGAAACGTTCTTATGAATGGAGAATCTCTCCCCTCTTAGCCCTTACCTAACTCTTAAAGTGGTTTGCTTTAAGTGTATGTTCCCTTGGTAAAAGGCCCAAAATTATTAGTGCATTAGGTTGATTCAAATATATGTATTCTAATATTATAAGTAAATTTAAAATTGTTTTGAATTTAAGTAAAAATTATTTATATATGTATTAAAATGCCTTTTAAAATGTTTTAATTTCTACCTAAATATAATGTTTATATTCACATTAACTAAAAGGTATAATTAACAAAGATACATATATGAATATGCATGTATGTATCTTAATAAATTAATTAAATGTCATAATAATTCAATATTGCATATGTATAACGCGTATGTCTAAAAAACGGAGGTTAAATGAATTATAACCTACATAGACTTAATGGTGAAGATATAAGGTGTAAAGATATATGATTTCATGAGATATTGTATTAATGTCCCTCAAAAATTTCAATAGTACTTTATGAATATAAATAGATTACAACATTATTATGGTTGTTAAGTTCCCTCAAGCCATAAAATAATTATATTGTTGTCTACATTGTCCCTAGATTAGCAAGAATATTTTATAACTTTGTTGAGCATATTAAAGAGTTACAAAACTCCCTTACGTAATGGAAAAATGATGGGTCATGTGTATCTAATATACCTTATGATTTGTTGAGCATCCTCAAGCTCAGAAACATCATCTTGAGAAAATCATATAGTTTGGAATTATATATGAGATATAATGTTTAATGTGTTACTTAACATTTGTTGGGACTATAATTTGTTGAATACCCTCAAGGTTTGGTGAATAGATCCTAACACCTTTTAGAGAAATTTGATAAATTCTCGCATCAATTTGAAGGTTTTTTAAGAGATGGTAAGTAAACCAATCTAATACATATAAGAACATATGTGATGTTATCTGATAAGTATAAGAACATATGCGATGTTATCTAATTTACTTTAAATAATCCACGTATATAAAATGGTAGCCATGCAGCTAATTCTATAGAAAACACATTCAACAGCACAAATTATAAATACTGGTTAAGAAATATCAAGGTCGCACCCACCTACGTATAAATCTGGCATGTGATCGCTAATGCGCCCATGGCTAAATCTGCTGAGAATGATACTTGTAATGATCTAAATATTTAAATTTTTGAAGACAATGGAATTATGATTCAAAACTAATTTCATTATGCTGGGAATATCGTTTATGTTTGAAAACCATATAAGGATCAAAGGAATCGAAGAACGGAATAAATTGAGTCAGGATGAGCAAATTTGTAGATAAGTTGGGGAAAAAGCTTTAAGAAGAAAATTTTAAAAATAGAAGCCTCACTTTCTTACTTTTCATTTTTCCTTCTTCTTCATCTTCCCTATCTTCCTCAAGAATAATTCTTCTTCCTTACTCAATACCTCCTCCATCCCTTCACCTAAAATTACCAAAAATACTCCAAGTTTAGGTTAAATTTTCCTCTACATTACCCATAAGCCGAATTCCCCAAAATTTAATATTTTGATTTCATAATCTCTTAAATAGGGATTTGATGAAATTGATTTCAAAAAAAATTGGGATTTCTTCTGGCTTGGGTAAGTGGGAATGATCTCCACTATATATGATTTTTTGTGCTTGTTTAATTGCTTTTTTGGGTTAAGGCTTAGCCATGAGAGCTTTGTGCCTTATTGAGTGATGAATCAAATTATTAGTCGAAGTATATTTAGTAGATTAATTTAATGCTTAATTGAAATACTCCATTTAAGTCATTAATTGAATGAATAAACTAATTTGGATGAATTCAATGAAGGATGCCATTGTATGATAATATTGCTTGAGAACGATTATGTTATTGGTTTATGGTTGTGTTATAGTTGGTTGAGAACCTTATGTTTGTATGATTTGTAAAGAGTTGGAGTTCCTCGATGATTTAAAAATTGTCTCTGTGTGGCATTTGTCCTATGACAAAGTGTCGATGGCAAGAGCTCGATCATGGGATGTAGTGGGTGGGTGCAAAGTCTCCATGCCACAAAGCATGACATCAGGGCGAGAAGGAACGAGGCGATGGCCTAGCGTAGTAAATAGATGGGATGGATTCCTTTAAGGGTTTCCACCCCATTAAGGTTTATATTTCCTCTATAGGCAATTAGTCGATCTATCGAGGGGAAATCGGTCAACTGATAAGGGGGTCTACTGGGTTTCTTAAATTAAAGAAGGTAAAAATATGGCCCAGAATGGTGATTAGTTGACATAAACCAATCGATTGTTCATGAGGTCCATCAACAAGTTATGTTCGACCAGTCGACTGATTAGCTAAAACCAAACTACGACGAGATGGCTATATTTGATTAGTCAACCGATGGTCTTTATTAGGGAATTTTAGGGTTTTCTCTAGCATGTGATGTTCAAGAAAGATTTAGACGACTTGGGTGAGGCTCAAGAGGTCTGGTATGGCTACATAGCGATGTTTTTGGTTCTTTGGCATAGTAGCACATGTGGCTTAGTGTTGAGACATTGGGAATGTACTATAATTTTTATAGCAGAAGTGCTCCCTCCACAAAAAGAACACATGATACCGAGAGGATATCTCTCGGTACTAAGAGGAATATAGGAGCTAATGATAGGTAGAGGTAGATGTAATGGTGGCCTCTGATGAGGAAGAGGAATTGCAGCTTGACGATTGTTTTGAGTTGGATTTTAATGCTAATGGAGATGGAGTTCAGATAGTCGCAGCTTAACCAAACCCCGCCCACGAAACACCGAAGGAGTGGTTCTTCTAAAGACCGAAGGACCTAGACGTCAGCCGACAAACCGAGAACGTTTGCAGAGTCAAACACTTGGCATAGCTCCTGATAGTCGACCTTTGGATTACCATGATAGTATGGAATACATAGATGATATGGCAAGTAAGACTCCATTCATTGAATACATTTGGATGACCTCTTGGAGATGCTTGAGATTTTACGAAAATACAAAATGAAGCTAACTCCATTAAAATGTTATTTCAAAGTAGCATTAGGGAAGTTTCTAAGATTTATAATCTATGCAAGGGAATCAAGGCCAATCTAGAGCAGATTAAATCTTTGAGAAATGTAACCGCCTCAACCATGAAGAAATAACTTTAGAGCTTAAATGGAAAGATCGATGCTTTGAATCGATTCATCTCAAAGGTGAGAGATAAGTGCATACTTTTCTTCAATGCCCTTAAGAAAGGCAAAAATAATTTCGATTGGAATCAGGATGACCAAAATGCTTTAAAAGAGTTATTAAGGCACATGGGGATGCCACGGTCTTGTCCAAACTGTTGGACAGGGATGATCTATTTGTTTACTTAGTAGTATCTGCTCATGCAGTAAGTGCAGCATTGGTACGTAAGGAGGCATGGATTAAAAGATAAGTCTACTACATCAGCAAGCGGTTTACAGGAATAGAAAAGAATTACCCAAAGTTAGAGAAACTCATGTATTGCTTATTGATTGCATCGAGGAAGTTGCGGCTGTATTTTCAAGCTCATTCAATCAAAGTACTAACAGGTCAGCCTTTGAAGAAGGTTTTGTACTGACATGAGACCTTAGGGAGGTTGTTGAAATGGAATATAGAGTTGAGCCAGTACGATTTTACTTACCATCCAAGGAGAGCGATAAACGGGCAGACATTGGCAGACTTCATCGCTGAGTTTACTGCATGTGATGGTGAAGAGGAAGAGGATGTTGTAGTAGTAGCTTCTCACTGGTAATTTTTTGTAGATGGTTCTGCGAATGAATATAGCTCAGGGGCAGGAGTACGGTTTGAAATACCGGAAGGACGATCAATCTATTACGCACTAAAGTTGGAATTTCCTGTGACTAATAATGAAGCTGAGGACAGAGTGTTAATAGAAGGATGAAGGATAGAAAAGGAACTAATGATAAAGATGCTGTATATATTTAGCAAATCCCAACCATTTGTTTGCCAAATCAGGAAGGAGTATTAGGCCAAGGGTGCGAGGTAAGCCCTTTTCCTGTCAAAAGCTTGAAGACATAGAGCATTATATAATAACACACATCTCTAGAGAGGAAAACATGAAGGCTGATTCATGAGCTAAGTTAGATAGCTCTGGAGAAGTGCGGTTAATAGGATTGGTTAATAGAGGGTTTAATAGCTCTAAGCATTGATCAGATGAACATCGACTAGATTCTGGAGACTACAAAAGAAGAGGAGTCAAGGATGATTCCGATCAAAGGGTACCTCATAAATGAAGCTCTCCTGAGAGACAGGAATGAATAGAAAAAACTCCTTTGGAAAGTGCCACAATTCATGATGCAAGATGGAATATTATGCAGAAGAGGATTCTCAACTCCCTACTTTGGCATGTAGACAAGGAGGAGGCTAGGAAGATCCTCATGGAAATCCATGAGGTTAGCTGTGGTGATCACACCAGGGAGCAGACTTGGCAAAGTAGATACTTTGCTATGAATTTTTCAGACCAATAGTAAAACCAAGATGCAACTGATTATACCAGGTAATGTAATCGATATTAGAGAGCTGCAAAGATTCTAAAAGCCCTATCTTCAAAGCTTATGCAAATGGTCGGTCCATGGTCATTTACAATTTGGAGAATCGACATTATCGATGTGCTACCGATAGCAAAAGGAGGAGCCAAACATGTTATCTTTGCAATAAATTACTGTATGAAATGGGCTGAAGCGGAACCACTTGCCACAATTACAATGAAAAAGGTAATTAATTTTTTAACAAAGAATATTATTTGTAGGTTTGAAGTGCCCCAGAAAATCATCACAAATAACGAAACTCAGTTCGAAAATGACGAGCTACGAGTTCAAGGATTTCTACAAGCGCTATCAAATCGAGAATAGCTTCTTCGCGGTATCTAAGAAAATAGACAAGTGGAAGTAGTGAACAAAACCATCAAATCTAACTTGAAGAAGAGGTTCACTAAGATAAAGGCAACTGGTGATGAGTTTCCATTAGCACTTTGGGCTTATAGAACAACACATAAGTCAACAACTGGGCACTCGCCATTCGCTTTGGCATATGAATCGGTAGCAATGATCCCGATAGAAGTGGAAGTCCCCTCTCACCGTAAAAGGAATTTTGATCCAAAGGTGAACGTGGAATTCCTGCTTGAGTCTCTCGATTTGGTTGATCAGAAGAGAAAAAAGCAGAACAAAGGGTTGCCGCCCATTAGAAAAAGGTAGTGCGTAGCTTCTTCGCAGTATCTAAGAAAATAGACAAGTGGAAGTAGTGAACAAAACCATCAAATCTAACTTGAAGAAGAGGTTCACTAAGATAAAGGCAACTGGTGATGAGTTTCCATTAGCACTTTGGGCTTATAGAACAACACATAAGTCAACAACTGGGCACTCGCCATTCGCTTTGGCATATGAATCGGTAGCAATGATCCCGATAGAAGTGGAAGTCCCCTCTCACCGTAAAAGGAATTTCGATCCAAAGGTGAACGTGGAATTCCTGCTTGAGTCTCTCGATTTGGTTGATCAGAAGAGAAAAAAGCAGAACAAAGGGTTGCCGCCCATTAGAAAAAGGTAGTGCGATGCTTAAATGCCAAGGTTCGCAATTGCACCTTTAAGGTAGGAGATCTCGTTCTGAAGTGAGTTCTCCTAGCTATGAGAGTGCTTAACTTGAAATGAGAAGGGCCCTACAAAATTTATCAAAATCTTGGAGATGGAACTTTTAAGCTAGCATGTAATGACCCGTAAATTTATCACTTTGTTAGATTATATTTATTTTTAAAAAAATTCAAATAAAAGGTTGATAATACAAATATTTCTTTTTGAGTGATAATAAATAATAGTAATCTTATTTTGAATAGATATTTACAAAAATATAGTTCCTTTGGAAAAATACGATAAAATGGCCGAAAACCGTTTTATCGATAAACAACTCTATAATCGTAAAACGTTGCGCATGGAGCTGGATTCCTATCTGATTTATCGATGATTGGTTCAATGGAACCGGGATCGGATTTGGGTGATTGCTATCTAAAGACCACTTTGAACCAATTTACATATACCGATAAAATGGCCAAAAACCGTTTTATCGATAAACAACTCTATAATCATAAAATGTTGTGCATGGAACTGGATTCCTATCTGATTTATCGATGATTGGTTCGACGGAACCGAGGTCGGATTTGGATGATTGCTATCTGAAGACCACTTTGAACCAATTTACGTATTCGATGTGAAGACATGGAAATGATTTAGAAGATAGAGTGTAGGGCTGCTTGTCACTGACCCTTGGAGGAAATTTCCCATATCATATTATGTGGTAGTAGTTCTTCATTTGATATCTTCGATGCAAGGACTTCTTGCTACTAATCCTTGGGGTAACTCCCGATAGGATATGGTTGGAGAGTGCCTTCATTTTTTCTTATTCCTAGACAACTTATATGGACGAATGTTTGACGTTTCATTTTAAATTACATAAATTGATCTCTATGAACATATCATCTATATGGCGGTGGAGAAAGCAACTTCTCTTAGCTTAACAACCTTTCTGAGACATATGAACTTAGATGTTATACATTTGTACAAATCAGTTTTGTGATCAAGAAATGGTGACGTGGCATTCAAAGTGTAATGTTCTATGTGAGATATAATCGCTACCTCAAGTCTCATCACCCAGCAATGGCTTAAACAGGGTACGTCGTAAGGCTACGTGGTTTGCAACCATTAGGGTATGATCATCATCTTTATAGATTGCTCTCTATATGTCTAGTATGTTGTGTATGCTATGGGGCACCAGATAGGTTGTTAACGATCGAGGTGATGTCATATTGGGTTTCAATCCAAGTTATGTATGCGTGCGAAATAGGGAAAGACCGGTCTTGCCAGATGTAGATTATTGTTTGTGTATCCTCGGTACATTCTTCTAGAGATGTATTGTACGAAAGATAGTACTTTACCTGCCATTGTATGGAAATCCATTCCCCAATAAGTGCCTATGGACTTGATTGTAAACCTATTATGCCATCAAATTTAACCAATGTAACCATTTCGGCTAAGATTCATAAGTTTATTTGAAAAGTATTTTCAAAATGAACGTCATTAAAAATAATATCAAATGATTTTTCATAGCAATTTTTTTGGTTATCATAAGGTAAAAACCCGTTCTATGTTTATCTATGGCATGGTCTTATAAGATACCTTTGTTTTCAAAATGCTTTTTTTGAGTTTCTCACACCAGGCTCATGACTGATCCGAAGTTTATTTCCCTTTTCCCTTAAACTCTGGGTGCCCTAATTTTACCCTTGAGAATTCGCGTCTCTGGCACTTGGATTTGCATCACATGAAAACCGAGGATGTATTAGTATCGATTTTCGAGGATCGAAGAAACGAGTCCATGCATTTGGTATCAGAGCGCAAGGTAACCTTGGCTTTGGTGGGGGTAAAGTCTCACTAGAGACAGGGTTTGTAATGCCCTAGGACAAGTACCTCCTTAGAGAAACGGTTAGTAACATCCTATAATGAGTTTGAGAGTATCATATATGAGCATGTGTTTGT
This sequence comes from Allium cepa, assembly GCA_030765085.1. Taxonomy (NCBI): domain Eukaryota; kingdom Viridiplantae; phylum Streptophyta; class Magnoliopsida; order Asparagales; family Amaryllidaceae; genus Allium; species Allium cepa. The sequence goes on from CM060931.1 coordinate 575,151,622, forward strand.
TAGTGATCTATACAAATGATTTTGGTTTTGAAGATTGGTAAATGAAATAATTTTACCTAGGATTTTTTGAATATAAAGAATATTTTTCAAATAATATAGTTATATGATTAAGGAAATGATAACGCTCAGTCCTTACCATTAATTGATTAGTTGTTAAATTTTAAAGTTTAAATGTGAACACCTGGTGAATATAGTTTCACAATTTGACTTAGCGTGTTCGATAAATAGTAATGTTGGTTTAAGATCAAAGGAATTTATTTAAGGTAAATAAAATTATGAATATGTTTTATATAAATAATTTTATAAACTGGATATATATAAAGCGTTCTCAATAAAAGAATTTTTGAGAATTTAAATTTGGATTTTTTTAAAAGGAATTTCAAATGATTTTTGGAGAATGAAAAATAATCATACTATTTGTAAAATGGGATTTTGAAAACGAAAAACATTCTTATGATTATTTGATTCGAGTGGCTCGAAAGTAACTAAAAATGGGCAGGAGATGTGTTCGGATGGTAAACACTTCCCTTAAATATTCCCCTTCTTGTTAAAGGAACATGTTATACTATTGGCGATAACCAGTTCCTAAGTATCATTTTTGAGTTACTCAATCTATATAATTTTCTAAAGTTAAAAAGGATAATATGAATCATTAATTGATAAATTAATTGATGGTTGTCAATTTTTATCGAAGTGTGTTATCTAAATTGATAAGCATGGGTATGCTTTGACCTTTAAAAGAAATGCTTAAAGTTATTGATGAATGGTTTTGGGTTTTTAGTAAATGTCATTTAGCAACATTTGTTTTAAACCCTAGAATGGCACTTTAGAAGAAATCTTATGGGTATATCTAGAACTTTAATAACGGGATTTCAAAGATAATAACAAGTATTGGAATCTTTTAAAAAAATAGAAAATGTTATTTTTTTTAATTTATAAAGGAGTTTATTAGAACAATGTTTTGGCAATAATGGTTTCAATCTCTTTGATAATATTTTTAAGTAAGTAAACTTGTTGAGTAAATTATGAATACGTTTAAAACACTTGAATAAGTATATGAATACTTTTAAGTATTAAAACTGGTATAAGTGGATAACTAATAAAAGGATTACTAATTAATAAAATAAATATTGATTAACAAAAGAAGTTTTATTAAATACAAATGTGTTTGCATTTAATATTGGTTAAAAGGAGCAAATTATAACATAAGAGGTATATTAGAACAAAAGGTAAGTTACCTTTAACTTGAATAATTTCTTAGAAATGTGAGAAAATAGTTAAATAAAGAAGCATCTTTATAAAAATGTGTGAATAAAGAAAGAAAGTTTTCTGAAATGTTTTCATTATAATACTTGAAAGATTATTAAATTCATATGAAGTACGTGGATTATTTCGTCGCATAATTTCATCTAAGATTCGAGTATAGAGCTTTGAGGTGTTTACACTGGTCCACAAAAGAATTTGAAACAACCCTTATTTTTTTAACTATTTTGAGTTATTGAATTTAGTATGATTATTGAATAAAATGGCTGAAAACAAGAATTTAATGTTCTATTTGTGTAAGTTATTAAAAGTGAACTTGAATTAAATCTTGAAATAATAAACTTTGATGATTTTGGCAATAATAAGTTTTGAAATGAAATTCTATGTATTGGAAGTGTATATAATCAATAGCAAGAATTGGATAATAAATGTTGTATTATTTAGATGGAAATAAAATAATTGTTGAAAATTAAAATTCATTTGATATTCATTGATGTATTAATATTTGTTTATCAATTAAATTGTTTAAATTTAACATTGGAAATTATTTGAATAATGGAATTCTGAATTTAATATAATTAAAACTGTGTTTAAACAGCAATGAAGATTGTTAAACTTAAAAATTGAATTTAAAATGAGTAAATTAAAATTTGTAAACTTTTGGTTTTAACTTACATGTAAAAAAGCTATTTTGGCCACTGTCATGGATTTCGACGAAACCAGTTTCATTGGATCCAGTGAATTATTGTAGAATTTCAAGTTTCATAACGATCAGACTTGTCGTTTGGCCGTGCGAGCTTGAAAGTGTCGAAATTAGTTAAAGGAATTTAATTAAAATTAATTGATTTCGAAAGCTATCTTCTATATATGATCGAATTAGGCCTCAAGACTAGTTCCACTGCGTTCGAAGTGGGGATAAAACATTATGAACACCAGGTGGCATGCTTCGTTTGGAGTTTGGAATTTTCTCGGGTCAATTGGGTCGGAAATTTATGTAATAAGACGTGTTAGTTCATTCGTTCGTAACCCTACATTTTAATAGACGCCCCCACCAAAGAAATTAATTGTCGATCACACCCCGCCTTCTCCCTTCGATTACGCATCATCTATTTGATTTCACGTCTTGGCTTCAACTGACAAAGTGGAAAGCAAGATGGAAAGCTGAGATCCAACGGTCGTATCAAGCCACATCGGCAAGAGGAGGCCGGGAATCCTTCTCGACCGTCGCGTCTTGGGCGGACTCATGCTTGATGTAGACGATGGCCGAGGGCATGGGACCAGAGCCGGGGTTGCGTAGGGTGGTGGTGCACCTACAGCGACAAGATGACGACCTTCGGTCATTTTGGGAGGCATGCGGATGTGGACAAATCGGAGGAAGTCGGGTTCGTGAAACTAGGAAGAAGGGTTTCGGCTAATGACATGGTTAATGGTTAATTAAGGTTTAATTAATTTAGTTAATGATTATTATTTTAATTAAATTATCTCGTTTGTTAACAAATTTTGTATTTCTCTCGTACGAGGTCAAATTCGGGAGAAACAAACTGCATTGGAATCGTATCGACGTCGTCTACGTCATGGAGTGGAAATGAAATTTATTTAAAGCTAGAAATATTTTCAGCTTCAAATAAAATGAGAGTTTTCTATACGCTCATGAAGTACTAATCTAATTTTTATGTTAGTTAAATTCATATCATGAAGTGTTTTAAATTTATTGACAGTTGTTTGGTAAATTTAACTGACATTTAAATTGATATGAACCAAAATGATAGGAATTTGAATTGACAATTCAAATTTGAATTGGAAATTAATTTTCTAGTTAAATTCCCGATTATTTATAACTAGTAAATTGTTATGATATTTTGACCGATTTGAATGTTGATTGTGATGGAGGTTATTGATTGTTATTTCGGATGAATTGGATGCTTATTTATTTTGGTATGTCATGTTAACATCCTGTATATTATTTACTGTATATAAATTTGTAAATGGTATTACTTCGAATAAATTAAGAAATAGGTTGAAATGCTATATATCTATGATATTTATTTTAGATTAAAATGATATATATCCATCCCTAAAATTAAAATCCAAATAATTGATTCACTTGACCATAAGATAGAATATTATATGGACACCAGTTTGGTTAAATTAAATTATTATAATTTTTGATTTGAAATTATTTAAACGAGTTGATTTAAAGAAGGAAAAATCGAATTATTTTTGAAATTGAGCTCAAAATGTTGGAATCAGAATTTGTTAAATGAAATTGTTTAAAATGAAATTTGATGTTTTGAAGTTAAAATCAAATATGATTTGAATTCCGAAAATTTATTTGTTATAAAAGTATTTGAACTTTCATTCAAACTTTGGATTATTGCTAATTAAAAGCAATATAATTGGGTATATAAATTTGGACTCAAGAATGGGATGTATTTTTAAGATTTGAAATAAAATTTGAAAATAGAAGTTTAACATGAATTAAGTGATATAAATCGATATTTTGAAATTAAACTTGAATTTATATAATTTGAAACGATTTGAAATTAAGAAATGAATTGAAATTAATTCAAGTTGGAATTGAAATCAAAATTGAATTAACTTGAAATCGAAGTTGAATTTGATTTGAATTGCAATTGAAATTGTTTGAAATTGAATCGAAGTTTAATCGATTTGAATTGGGGATTGAAAATGATTTGAAAACGTAATAATTGAAATTGAATCAGTTGATTAAAATTTGGACTTTGGTATTAAAATTTGGACTTTGGTCCAGATTGGGTAAAGTGGAAGTGACAGATTGAGTTGGAAATAAATTATTTTAATATAAACTTTTTAAAATCTATCTTTTTAAATATTCATATTATTGTGATTTTCCAAGCAATTTTATTATATAAACCACTTTCAATACTTAAACTATTTTATATCAAACTATCTTAACTTTTTAAACTATTTAAAATTATTCAAACTATTTTCTAAAAAAATTCAAATTTGTCAATGCTGGAATGTTTAGATTTAAACCATGGATTTAAATAGAATGGGGTTAAAATGAAGTTATAACCTAAATTGAAATTCGAAACAATTTTGGAAGCAGAATCAAGATATTAAGGCGAAATGATTTTGTAGCGAAATAGTATATGTTGAATAAATATGATGATTTCGAAATGAATTTGATTTTGAAGCGAATATGATATTTTAATATCAAGTATGAATCGTTTTTGAAATATAAAAGTACCAACCGGTGTGTAAAATGAGGTTTGGTTGTTAAAGAGCAGAGCCTCTTATTGGCATACTCTCCGTCAATATTGGAACCACTTCAACACCCGTGTATGCGGTGGATGATATCCATAATATAGTGGGTGAATTGGTTAACGTTCACTGGAATGAAGTCAGAGAACGATGATGGATAGCCTTGACACTTGTGTCATAATTAAAATGACTAAAACAGGAGCCTATGTCTGGCCAACGAGGTTAGCTATCTCTGGCGACATTGATCCCTTGTATTACTACCATGATTTTGAACTCGATGGGCGCATCCTTCTATTTGGATTGATGGTCACGATCGACCACGTATGGATTACGACCAGTCAGAAAGTGTAAACTGGTAGAATCCTTCCTTAGGCATTGCCTCACGTGCCTTGTCATATTTATCCTTATACGAGCCCATTACGACTTTGGTTTAGTATTGTACCTATAGGGGACTGAATGGCTACCAACATTATTAGTTGTGTTATAGGACCTGCACAGACTCCATGCTATAAAAATGTGTTAAGGTGGATCAGTGTAAAGCCTTAATGCTATTTTGATATTTATTTCACTAATGGACATATCTATTATAGCATACACTATTATATATTAATAGTTTGAAGGATCCATAGGAGATGGAAAAACCCGTAACATCTCTTAATTTATTGCATGCACGTTATACACTGGATAGGTGATGTAAAACCCCATAAACATCTCTAACGCTGTTACAGTCGTATTTCATGATATTGATTTGACTTACATAAGAGTATTTTAGTTTTGGCTCGAGTGTTTTGTCTTTTCATTACGCTCGGGTCAGCTTGAGTATTTCAGTATATTGAGGATCATTATTTCCGAAGGACGAAGACGAAGGTTTTGTATGCTATATTACTAGTAGTATTCCGCTACATCATTTGTTCTACTGCATTACTCTATTATATGGATTGTATGTATAACTCTGTTTTATGTCATAAAGTGTAACCAAATGTGTATTGTTAAAACAGCTTCATGAACTGTTTATTTGATTATTATATTTTGTCATTCCGCTATGAGATTCTGTGTTTTATTTTGCTTCTTCGCTTATATTTCTTAATTAAACCTCGTTGATAATTCATCTTTTTGAATGGTTGGCTTATTGTCGACTTGAACTATCCAAAAGGATGGGTTGTCACAGTTGATATCAGAGCTTTGGTTTAGCGATAACCTTAGCTTTATGCGGTTTGACTCATTAGAGATATGGTAGTAATACCCTAGAATGAGTCTGTTTGAGTGTATATATATGAGAGAGCATACTTGTTAGTATTATAAAATGTTTTATATTGTGTTTACTTATTCGTTGAGTTGTTTATAAATTCTGGTCGGTGCATGGAATGCCATATTATCGATAGGGGTTTGTAAACACTTAAACGAGATAAGTCGACATAATATTGCTTCGAAATTGGGTAAATGAAATAATTTTACCTAAACTATATTATATATATATATATAAAGATAATATTCTATGAATTTTAGTTATTAGGAGATAATGATATTTAATTATCATTGATTATTGATTGAATTAGATTAAAAACGAATACTTTGTGAACTCCATTTCACGAAGAGTTCGATAATTAAATTGAATTAAAATTTAATTATAATAAGAATTGTTTGAAATAACAAGATGTAAATGAATGAAATATTTTCATAATAAAGAAATGGAATTGTATAAGCTATGTTATAAATAGAAGGATTTAAAATTTGGGAATTTGGAATTTAAATCCTTTTTGCTCAAAATTTGTTTCAAAGCCTTCAAAAATTAATAATAATTTTATTTAAATGTGTTCTGATTAGAAATATATTTTGAAAGGACTATTGAAAGAAATAAAACATTGAACTTGCTTTAGTCGCTGGAAAATAACTATGGAGATGACTACAACATAGCCAGTATTCATTTTCGAGTTTCTGAGTAAGAATTGCTGCCAAAAGAAATTTATTTTCGATTAAAATAAGTTTTGATTACGAAAAAAATATTTTTAAGTATGATTTGATAAATATATGAAAATAGTTTTGAACTTATAATTGAAAATAGTATAGATAAAAATAAGTTATAACTTATAGATTTGAACATGAAAGTAAGAATTAAATTTTAAAACGGTTAAATATTTTGGTTTAGCAAACAAAAGAAATTTTGAATTTGAGATATGAAATACAATAATTAACTTAAGAAATGTTAAATAAATTGAGTTAGTAAAATAAAGAAAATAAAATGAGGTTTAACTCAAGGAAGCTTAGATAAAAGTGAACTGTATTGAAATGAATTAAATAAAATAACGAAATGAAATTTTAAGTGAATCAAGTCATATAAATCATAGATTTGAGTAATATTAAGCTAGAAAAACAAATTTTAAATTTGGATGAATGTGAATGTAAGAAGAATTTTTTTAAAATAAAGTGAAATAAAATGAGAAATGGATTAAATGAAGTAGAATTTCACTTAATAAAGATTAAATGAGTTGAGTTTGACTTGAATTGAACTAGAGGAACTAGTAAAGTGAATTAATTCCACTTAGGCTATAAAATGAATCGATTGAATACAACTTAAATTATAATGAAACGCAATTTGAATTGTGAAAGAAATTGAATAAAATTAAATGGGTGTAAGGAAAATTTATATGATTAATTGAATTTGATTTAAATCGGATGTAAATAAATTAATCGCAAGTGGAGTGAGTCTTAAAAATTGAATGTTAACTAATTTAATATGAAATAAGTTAAATAAATTATAAATTGAAGTTAACTTAAGAGATGTTGAATAAATCGATTATAATGAAAAGAAATTATCAATATGAATTTGAATTAATGAAGCAAACAAATGAAGTGAATCAAAGAATCAATATTTAACTTAAGTTATGAAGAGATAACAAATAAACATTAAGTGCATTTTACAAATTGTGTCTAATATACTTAAACGGTTTGTAAATGATATTAGTATTAAAAGAGAAATATACTAGGTTGGACATGAATTAAAATCTATCTTAAATAAGGTCAAATGAAATGGTTTTCTAAAATGTTTACATAAATTTGAATAAGTCCATGAAAGGATTTATAAATTGTCTTTGTATTAAAGAGAATATACTAAGTGATGATAAAATATCATTTAATTTAAACAAGGTTCAGTGAAATAATTTTATAAATGGTTCATAGATGAAATTATATGAACAACGTTAAAAAAAGTGAAACAATTGGAATTTAACAAATTTAATTGAATAAATTAAATGTGAATGAAATAGATGTAAATAAGTTGTAAGTCAACCAATTAAATGTTAATAAAAAATTGGATATTAATAAGAAATGAAGTGTATAAATTAAATATTGACGTTGGATAATGTAAAATTCACATAGTTATGAGTTAATTGGATTAATTGGATGAATATTGGTGGTTGGATGGTTTCTTTTTTTGCAAACCATTGTTATTATCGTTTTTGATTGCATATAATTGTTGTATGTTGTGTATTTGTGCCTGTGTTTATGATTTGGATCCAAAACTTATACTATGTAGTTTTGTTTAACTCACATATGCTTTCTACATCTTTATAAATAACCAATATTCTATATTGAGTCGAGAGAGGTACATACGAAGACCGTCTGGACGTATACGTGGATTATATTTTACTTTTGCTTGCTTAATATGAGTGAACTCGCTCGTATTAATAATAATAAGGTACGTTTCTCGGATTACATACTGCGCTTTTATATTTTCCCTACGGGATGCCTTGTCATTGAGATGAGAGGTATACTTGATATATTTCGTATATATTTGTGTTATATATTATATTGGAAAAAATTTCCGACCAAGCCGTGCAAAGGAACTCTGCCGAAATTTTCCGTACATTCGGGTGTTAGAAATTTTTTGAAGTTTTAAAATTTTTATAACTCGTTTTGATATAACTTGTAATTTCCATAAGCCAAAAGGAGTGGCGTAGTAGAAGCATGGAAAAAATTTCTAATACGATTTTAAATGTTTTATAAGTTGATTGTTTCAAATAAAATATATCAAGTGTCTAATTCTATACTTAGTCCCTTTTTGAGGATGAAATTTTTTGAGTGGGGGAGAATGTAACAACCCGTATTTTTTAACAATTTTGAATTATTAAATTTAGTATGATTATTGAATAAAATGATTAAAACCAAAAATTTATTGTTTTATTTATGTAAGTTATTGAAAGTGAACTTGAATAAAATCTTGAAATAATACACTTCGATGATTTTGGCAATAATAAGTTTTGAAATGAGATTCTATGTATTGGAAGTGTATATAATCAATAGCAAGAATTGGATAATAAATGTTATATTGTTTAGGTGGAAATTAAATAATTGTTGAAAACTAAAATTCATTTGAAATTCATTGACTTATTAATATCGATTTATTAATTAAATTTTTAAATTAAACATTAGAAATTATTTGAATAATGTAATTCTGAATCTAATACAATTAAAAATAATGTCGAAAGTTGATTCAAATCTTATTTAAACAGCAATGAAGACTGTTAAACTTAAAAATAGAATTTAAAGTGATAAAATTAAAATTTGAAATTTCTAGTTTTAATTTATGTGTAAAAATAGTCATTTTGGCCACTGTCTCGGATTTGGAAGAAACTAGTTTCATCGGATCCATAATAGTGAATTATTGTAGAATTTCAAGTTTCGTAGCGATCGGACATGTCGTTTGGCCGTTCGAGCTTGAAACGCGTCAAAATTAATTAAAGGAATGTAATTAAAATTAATTGATTTTGAAAGCTATCTTATGCATACGATCGAATTAGTCCTCAAGACTAGTTCCAATGCGTTCGGAGTAGGGGTAAAACATTTTGAATGCCAGGCGGCACGCTTTGTTTGGAGTTAGGAATTTTTGCGGGCCAATTGGGGCGGAAACTCATGTAATATGACGCATTAGTTCGTTCATTCGTAACCCTACATTTTAACAACCGCCTCCACCAAAGAAATTAGTGGATGGTAGCATCCCGCCTTCTCCCCTTGATTAAGCATCATCCATTCGATTTCACGTCTTGGCTTCAACTAGCAAAATGGAGAGCACGATGGGAAGCAGCGATCCAACGGTCGTATCGAGCCACATCGGCAAGAGGAGGCCGGAAATCCTTCTCGACTGTTGCCTCTTGGGTGGACTCGTGCTTGATGCTGGTGGCGGCGGAGGGCATGGGAATGCAGCTGGGGTTGCACAGGGTAGTGGTGCACCCACCCTGGCAAGATGATGACCTCCGGCCATCTTGGGAGGCATGGGCGGTGGATAAATCGGAGGAAGTCGGGTTCGTGAAACTAGGAAGAAGGGTTTCGGCTGATGACGTGGTTAACGATTAATTAAGGTTTAGTTAATTCAGTTAATGATTATTGTTTTAATTAAATTATCTCATTTGTTAATAAATTTTTCTCTCGTACGAGGTCGGTTTCGGATGAAATAGTGTTATCAATGGATACGCGAAAAATCCGAAATCTGTCCGCATCCGCATCCGAAAAGCGGACAAATATTCGATATCTGAAAATGGATGCGGATGTGGATATGAAGACATCCGCATTCGACAATTATCCATTTGATATTTTTCAAGATTATAGTTTAAATTATGTGTATTTTAGTACAGTGGAAGATATTTATTTATGGTTTTATTAGGTTATAAGTTTATATTATATGCACTAAATGCATATTAACTGCTCAAAACTATTTATTATCATTATATTTATATATTTTTAACACTTTAATAATTAATGGGATCGAAAAAGGTTTATTTTAAACTTAAATTTTCCATTTATATTTCTTGATTTATCGATCGTTAGCGGATAGGATAATTATCCGATATTCGTCTGTATCCGCGGATGTGGCTATCCAATATCCGAAAATGATTTCAAATGCGGATACGAAAATGACACTATCCGTATCCGAAAGTATCCATTAACAGTCCTAGGGCGAAACAAATTGCATTGGAATCGTATCGACGTCATCTACAACATGGAGTGAAAGTGGAATTTATTTGAAGCTGGAAATATTTTCAATTTCAAATAAAATGCTAGTGTTTTATATGCTCGTAAAGTACTAATCTAATTTTATGTTAGTTAAATTCATATCGTGAAGTGATTTAAATTTATTGACTGTTGTTTGGTAAATTTAACTGGGATTTAAATTGATATGAATTAAAATGATAGGAATTTGAATTGACAGTTCAAATTCGAAACGAAATTAAATTTCTAGTTAAATTCCTGATTATTGATAACTAGTAAATTGTTATAATATTTTGACTGATTTGGATGTTGATTGTGATGGATGCTATTGATTGTTATTTTAGATGAATTGGATGTTTATTTATTTTGGTATATTCTATTATCATCCTGTATATTATTTACAGTATATAAAACTGTAAATTAGAGTATTTCGAATAAATAAAGAAATATGTTAAAATTATATATACCTATGACATTTATTTTAGATTGAAATGATATATATCCATCCCTAAAAATAAAATCCAAATAATTGATTCACTTGGCCATAGGATAGAAAATTATATATGGACGCCGGGTTTGGTTAAATTAAATGATTATAATTTTTGATTTGAAATTATTTAAACGAGTTGATTTAAAGAAGTAAAAATCAAATTTTTGGAAATCGAATTATTTTCGAAATTAAGCTCAAAATGTTGGAATCGGAATTTGTTAAACGAAATTGTTTAAAAATGAAATTTGAGGTTTTGAACTTAAAATCGAAATATGATTTGAATTCCAAAAATTTATTTATTTTAAAAGGATTTGAATTTCATTCAAACTTTGGATTATTGCTAAGTAAAAGTAATATAATTTGATATATAAATTTGGACTCGAGAATGGGATGTATTTTTAAGATTTGAATCAAAATTTGAAAGTTGAAATTTAATGTGAATTAATTGATCTAAATCGATATTTTGAAATGTAACTCGAATTTATATAATTTGAAATCATTTGAAATTGAGAATTGAATGAAATTAATTCAAGTTGGAGTTGAAATCGAAATTGAATTAATTTGAAATCGAAATTGATTTGAATTGCAGTTGAAATTAAAATTGTTTGAAATAGAATCGAAGCTTAATCGGCTTGAATTGAAGTGAGATTGAAAATGATTTGAAACAATGTAATTGAAATTGAATAAGTTGATTGGAATTTGGACTTAGGTCCAAATTGGGTAAAGTGGAAGTGATAGTTTGAGTTGGAAATAAATTATTTTAATATAAACTATTTAAAACCTACCTTTTTAATTCAAATTATTCTAATTTTCCATGCTATTTTATTATATAAACCACTTTTAGTACTTAAACTATTTTATATCAAACTATCTTAACTTTTAAACTATTTAAAACAATTCAAACTATTTTCTAAAAAAATTCAAACTGATTAAGGCTGGAATGTTTATATATAAATCATGGATTTAAATGCAAACGGGGTTAAAATGATGTTATAACCTAAATTCACATTCAAAACAATTTTGGAAGAAGAATCGAGATATTAAGGTGAAATGATTTAGAAGTGAAATAGTATATTTTGAATAAATATGATGATTTCGAAATGAATTTGATTTTGAAGCGAATATGAAATTTTGATATCAAGTACGAATCATTTTCGAAATATAAAAGTACTAACCGGTGTGTAAAATGACGTTTGGATGTTAAAGAGACCGGAGCCTCTTATTGGCATACTCTCTGACAATATTGGAACCACTTTAACAATCGTATATGAGGTGGATGATATCCAGAATGTAGTGGGTGAATTGACGAACTTTTACTGGAATGAAGTAAGAGAATGATGGTGGATAGCCTTGACACTTGTGTCACAATTAAAATGACTAAAATAGGAGCCTATGTTTGGCCAATGAGGTTAGCTACCTCTAGCGCAATGATCCTTCATATTACTATCATGATTTTGAACTCGATGGCCGCACCCTTCTATTTGGATTGATGGTCGCGGTCGGCCACGTATGGGTTACGACTAGACAGAAAGGGTAAACTGGTAGAATCCTATCTTGGGCATTGCCTCACGTGCCTTGTCATATTTATCCCTATATGATCCCATTAGGACTTTGGTTTGGTATTTTACCTATAGGGGACTCACTGGCTACCGATGTTATTGGTTGTGTTATAGGAACTGCATAGATTACATGCTATAAAAATGTGTTTAGGTGGATCAATGTAAAGCCTTAACACTATTTTGATATTAATTTTGCCGATAGACATTATCTATTATAGTGTACACTATTATATATAAATAGTTTGACGAATCCTTAGAAGATGGCAAAACCTGTAACATCTCTTAAGTTATTGCACGCACGTTATATACTGGATAGGAGATGTAAAATCCCCTAAACATCTATGACATTGTTACACTCATATTTCACGATATTGATTTGACTTACATAAGAGTATTTTAGTTCTGACTTGAGTGTTTTGTCTTTTCATTATGCTCGGCTCAACCTGAGTATTTTAGTTTGAAGATCATTATTTCTGGAGGGCGAAGACGAATGTTTTGTATACTATAGTACTAGTATTATTCCACTACATCATTTGTTCTGCCGCATTACTCCATTATACCGATTGTATGTATAACTCTGATTTATGTCATAAAGCGTAATCAAATGTATAGTGTTAAAACAGATTTATAAACTATTTATTTGATTATTATATTTGTCATTTCGCTGTGAGATTCTGTTTTGTTTTGCTTCTTCTCTTATATTTTTCAATTAAATCTCATTGATACTGTAATATCCCAGAATTTGTGGCAATTTAAATTTAATAATCTCTGTTTGAAATTTAAATTGAATTGATAATCTTTGTAGATTAATTTTAATTGATTCGATAATCTTCTTTATTTAAATAATTAATTAGAGAATTTATTTTTAATAAACTAATAAATCTGTTTTCTATTTCATAATGTATATATATTTATATATATTTTAAATAGATAAGTTTGGTTTTAAATTTAATTAGTGTATCATATTTTCAAATTTTAATATTTTGAAATTGGAAAATTATGATTTATTTTTGAATTAAGCTTTTAAAAACTATTTAATAAAATAACTAAATGATTTTAAATATAAGACAAATGTTTTATTGGTTTAAATTATATTTTGACTTAAGATATTAAAATAAGGTTATAAAATGTTTGTTTTATTCTTTTTAAAATATTCATTAATAATCATGATTTGTAAATTAAGTATGGGATTTAAAATACAATTTATAAATGAATCATGTATCCATTTAAATTACAAGTAAGTTATAATCTCTTTATAAATTTATTTAAATGATTTAAAATATTATTTTCAAATGATAAATTTGTATATGGTTTTTATTTATAATAATACTTGGTTTATTCTTTGGAAATTATTTATATATATAACTAGGTATTAAAGAAACTAATTAATTAAGTTTAAATTTTCTTTAACACTTAATTAAAATAACAAATCATTTAAAATGACATGTGTAAGTTTATTAAGGCATAAGTTTAACATGTGTTGAGTAGTTAAATAAGTAAGTTAACAAGTGTTAACATTTAAGCCATGTGTCATGTTAATTTTATTTTTCTTTGTTTTTTTTTAAAAATAAAAAATAAATCATAAGCATGGTTATTCAAAAACTTGCATTTTTTCATTTTTTTCCTTTCTTCATTTTCATCTAAGAATTTTCAGTTGAAACCCCTTTTCCTCTAAATATTCTTCAAAACAATTTCTTTCCTTCTTCAAAAATTTCATATCAACTTTCCATAAACAATATACAATCTGCATTTCTTTTAAATCTGGGAAAAGACTTTGCCTGCATACAATAATCAAGCAAGGAAGCCTGCATTTTTTTCAAAACAATCTGTGAATCAAGCTAGCAACCTGCATTCATGCTTCAAAAATAAAAAAAACTGGAAAATCGAGCAAAACCTGCATGCATGAATTTTTCAAAGCTGGAAGCAGAGAAAATTTAGAAGCTTTCAAAACAGAGCTCTGTCTGCATAATAAACAGGTGAGTAACTCTAATTTTTAAAAATAAATTAAACAGATAAAAGTTGTTTCATGCTTTCAAATTAGAAATAAACATAAATGTGAATTTGCTGTGAACATTTTTACATGTGAATATAATTATGTGTATAGTGTTAATTGTGCATTTTTGTTTTCCCAATTTCTGTCTCCTGTTTGATTCTAGATTCTTTTTCTTTTGATTTTTTTTGTTGCTAGGATTTAATTTTGAATGGAACTTGTATATTTGTAACGACCCAAAATTTTCGATACCGAAAATTCCAGATAGTTATGAAAAAGAAGAAAGAGATAGAAGAAGAAGAACATAAACACCAAACATCTCACATTCGCAGCGGATAAAATATAATAATAAATAATAACAGTTGCAAAAGAATACTATATCTGTCGATTACATTATAATACATCAGAGTTTCACATTATATATAGTCATTGAACATTTACAATTATCATGTCTCAGATTAACAATAATATAAATACAGCGGAAATACTCTATACGATATTGCCATCCAGCTCGCCTCCTGAGCTCCAGAACGTCCTAACTTGGAAATCTGTAATACTCGGTCTGACCCGAGCATTACACCAAAGTAACACCCGGGTCAGGCTGGAAACCAGCGTGAGTAAACCCAACTAACATGGAATACCACAGCAATAACTCATATAAAAACCCGGGTAATTCAAACTAATTTTTCAAGTCATAAATTGTCATTGACATAACTTATTTTCAAATTAAGTTTTCTAAGTGTCCAAAATTTAGATTTAATAATCCAAATCATTTAAATCCAAACATTCCAACCAATCAATTTCTCATATTAATTTATAAGAAATTCGAAGTGGTTTCGGGTATCTCCCAATACCTGATCCCGGCCTCTTTGAGTCTCATGTCATCCCAACCCAAGTTATACACACAAAAACACATTCATTTCATATCAGAGATAACAACTTATTCAAAGCATCCAATATCATTCAATCGTCCATAAGCAAAGCTTGTTTGCTACCGATATTAATTAAACTAATTCTGATTGAATTTCTAACCTCAACCGTTTAGAATTCTTCACTTGTCATTGATTAATTTCCAAATCAATTAACCAATTAATCCTTCATTTTTCATCTTAATTAATCACCTTGGTTTAAATATATTTTCAGTTACATTCATATAATTATCTTTGTTTAATTACACGATATTAATTATTCCTATCCAAAATCAATAAGTATTCTTTAATTACCCCATAAATTTGTTGACTATGTTAATTTCATTTATTCTTAATTGCTTATATGAATTAATTCTCATAAGTCACTTATTATGGGTTAATCAATCTTTGATTACACTATTAATTATAAAACCCAAGGATTTTCAATTATATTTTAATTTATCCTAATCAAATTTATTCATCTTAATTAAGCCACAATATTTATCATTTTCGATTAATTCCAAACTGTAATTAACTACCCTTTTATTTACTTCATTAACTAAATCAATTACTCCTTTATTAATTATCTTAATTAATCTCTTGATTTAATTTCACCAACTAATTATATTTTATTAATACCATTAAGTAATTTCTATCAAACCACCCATTGGTTTTTCTAAATTAATTCGACTAAATTAACTTAAACCTTAATGAATTCAAACCTTTACTTACTAATTAATCAACTTGATTTATTAATTAATTTAATTAATAAATTATCCATTTCAATTACCCTACTATTTCGATGAATCACAAATCATTAAGCTTCTTACTTATGATTTAAGTTTTAAAACAATTTAAAAACCCGCATACTTCGAGTTAAACCACAGTTAACTCGAGAACCAATCATATCCAAAGTCACATCATCATCAGTGCACACCAAATCAATTTAATCATTCAACCCACTATTAAAATTTAACCATTTCAATTTAAATTAAAATCCAACATAGTGAGATTTACTCACGTTTGATTCCTGTTTTGCAACCACTTCCAACCCGACTCGCTTCTTTCAGCTTATGACCTTGTATAAACATTTCATAATTTATTAATAAATTTGATCTAATTTAACAATTTATTTTTAATATTAAATAAATTTTAATTAACTAGTTTTAAATAATGGTTCTCATTTTGAAATGAAATCTATTGGAATAACACAACTCTAAATTTAACTTTACTATTAGATTTCGATAAACAATTAAATTTACAAGTTTATACCTACTAATCCTTAATTTAACAGTTTTAACTATCGAACTAAATGTATAGCAATTTATAGAATTATTCCCTTATGTATAAAATTTTCTTTCTAATTCATATATATAAATGTTTAAATTGAATGAAAAACAGAACTGTTCGCAACTTACTGTGATTTTTTTTTTAAATTAACAGTAAGTGAATATATTAATTAAATAAAGAAGCTAAGTTAAAGTAGAATTGAAAGTACAATACCTCTCAGCTAACAAGCCTCACCAACAATCGCCAGAGCCGACGATCGCCTTAACCCAATCCAAAAATTACTGCAGTCGCTTCTCGATCGAAACATCCTGACGCCAGCTCCAAGCACTAACATCGCGGGTCCTATCTTGCTCGAATTTCCCAAACACGAGCCCTAGTCCGATGGTCCAAGTCCACCGCGAACGAACGCCTCGTCGCGGCCCAAAATCGACCATCTCTGCTTCGCTCTGCATCGCGAGCTACTCGCGATGACTTTGATCGATACTCCTATCCATGACACGACTAGATGCCGAAACAAATTCCCTTCCGGTCACGAGATTCGATCCTTGCATTCGGTTTGGGTTCGAACGGTTTCGGCCATTATTATTTTTTATAGAGAACTGGAAATCGCAATATAGGGTTAGGAAATGGAAGCGCGAGTTAAAATAAAAGGGAAAGATTGTTATGGGGGTTTTCATATGAAGATAGAGTTCGAAAGAAATTGAGGTATAGGAGAAGAAGAAGAAAGTTCGACCATGATTTCAAGCAATATTTTTATCTCTGAAATGAATTGTGCAGGAAGATATTCATTTAAGACGAGAAAAGGAGATAAGCTAGGTCGGCGAAATTCAGGTATTAGGGTGGCTCGCGTACGATATAGGGTGGCTGAGTTGATTTTTATATATTTAATATTATTAAATTTTCAAAATATCTCGCTACGGACAACGCGAAATCTCGAACCCCGAATCAGACATGCCGACAGGCGTTTATAAGGTTTTACCTGCGTCCCGATCACAATGGAACATGTTTCGAAAGCTAATTCGATCAAATGCGTGAGTTACAGAAGTAAACGATAAATTTTAAATTAAATCGATTAAAATAGCTCTAAGCGTATTGAGCTGCCAGGGTCAAATGACAACTCCGATTGCTACAAAAATTGAAATCCGATAATAATTAACTATTACGGATCTAATGGAACCGGTTTCGTCGAATTCCGAGACTGTGCCTCGGAAGGCTATTTTCAAATATCGTTTTAAACGATATATTATTAAAACTGGACAAATTACCTTTAAATTAAAATTTCAACCATTCTATTATCATCAGTATCATCATTATAAATTTTATAAGCCTTCACATTGTTTTAAACAGGCTTAGAAATTTCTGATTCAACAATTTACCCAATTTCAATTATTAAATTCAGTATTTAAACTATATAATTCAATGATTTAATTATCAAGTAAATATTGATGTCTGGAATTCAAGTTAAAATTAAATTTTAAATATTTAAAATCAATTTATTATTCCAATTTAAATTGTTAAAAATTCCGGGTCGTCACATTCCTTCCCCCTTAAAAGAATTTCGTCCCCGAAATTACTAGTTAGGAAGAATGGTTCAAAACCCGTTTACCTTTTTCCAAAACCCACAATTCAACTTCCTACCAACTATCTTTTATTAAAGACCCACTATCACCTTAACCAACTTCCCAAAACCTCTTATAGTTTCAAACAATACCCTTTTGCTCAATCATTTAAATTTCAATTTAAAACCAAATTTTGAATTATCAAAATTTTCTTAAAATTTTTTCTAACTCTTAAAATTCCTGAAATTTTTTGCCTGTGTCTCCTTTGCACGGCTAGCTCGGTACTACTACAAAAGGACTCTACGGGCTCCCAAATTCCAAAAAGAAAACAGAAAGCCAAGTGGCTAGATCAAAAACCCAATCCAATTCATACAGAAATTAAAATACATACCTTTTTGTCAGGCAATTCACATTTATCTTTTGGAATCAAATCCAATACATATCCTACTTGACAATAATATCCAATCGTAACCCTTCCAAATCATTGTATACATTTTTCTACATAAGTTTCATACCCACCTTTATTCAAATTAGTTTTCCCCACTTTCATTAGAATTTAATTTACTTTAAATTTTGAATATTAAATTTTATCTTTCAAGTATAACTAATTCGTATTAGTTCATCTACAAATTTACTTTAAATTTTCAATTTGAAATTGTTTTTTCGTTAACAAAAAAAAATTCCCAAAAATTTTGGAAATTTTTTGGCAAAGTCCCTTTTGTACGGAGGAGCTTTTGCAATTCGACAAGAGATATAAATATATATACATCGACCCACCCGGTCGGAAAAAGCAAAACAGTTCATATTTCCTATCTTTATTGCGTAGGCGTACCTTATTTAGCATTTTAAGCAAGCGGCTTATTTATTTTAGCAAATAGCACAACCAAATCCAGCCAAACGGCTTCCCTGTACCTGTACTTACTCAATTTAAATATATAAGCACTATATATATGAAGTTTATAACATTTCTCTTACATAAACAACTATAACACTTCAATTCTAAAAGAAATGTATTCAAAATAACTTCCTCGAGCAATTTATATGTCTTCAAACTAATTCAATTGCTTTCAACCAATTCATAAGCCATTTTATTAAATTTTAATGGTTTGCATCCCAATTTCTTACATTCAATTGCTTTTCAATCCAAACAAGCTCATATTCATTTCAATTAATTTCAAAACCAATTTATTTAATCTCTATCAACTCACGGAAATTTAATTACTTTTTTTTACGCCTAACGACAATTATTGTTATGCAATTTCGACGATATTCGCTTAATAAAGTATCTATTTTAGTTTATAACTACTTCAAATTAATTTCAACTCATTCTGAATTTAATTCCATTTCATTTCTAATTTATTAACCAACCATTTATTTATCTCGACACATTCCATTCTTGTATACTTCTAACCAGTCCTAAATTAATTCAATCCAAGCTTTTATTTAATGGGCTTTCACTCTTATTCGAAGCCAAGCTTCCATAAATTTTAAACTTAAGTTAATTTACTTTAATTTATTCCAACATCAAACTTAAGTTTACTTTTATTTGATTCTCATTTAATCGACCTCCATTAAATTCAGTTAGCCCATTCATTTTAAATTTTAAATTAAAATTCACCTTTTCAATTTATCAAAATAATATCCAAGCACATACTTAACTCATTTACACTTCAAATTAATATGCCACCGAACTTAAGGTCAGTCTGATAATCCAATTCCAATCACAACCTTGATTTAGTTTTTATTCAACCAGACTTCATCCAATTATTATTTAATTCAGTTAACCCATTTAAAAATTTTCATTTACTTTCTTAATTCATTTTCGAATTTATTTTATTAATACAAGCCATTTTCAATTTATTCTATTCACTTGGATTTTGTTGCAATTCAAACCATGTCAATTATAAATAAATTTCATGTGACAACACTTCTCTTATATCGAATTCACTTGCAACTTTCGTTAAATATTTTTCATATTACACTTGACTTTTATTTGTAATTTTAAATCATCACTATTTCGATCCAACTCCATTTTATTTCTATTTTATAGCATCTTCACTTATTCAATTCATTATCAAATCCAAGTCGAATTCTATTTACAATTCGAATTCAATTCCAAACTCCATTATTAACTTACAATCCATTTTATTTCCCCAAGTTAGCTTTGTTAACATAGTCAATCAAATAATTATTTAGCCACTTAGCTTACTTCCAATTTTTAAATCAATATTCGTTTTTATTACAAAAATCACTCCGTTAAATTTTCCTGAGTTCAATTTTATTTTATAATTCCTGTTTGGAATTTCTTTTTATTTTCCCGAAATTCCAACACTTTTATTTAAAGAAATGCTTTTAAATTCACATCATACTATTAGAATAGCTTTTATAAAAAATATTTCTTATAACTCGATGTCTCAATCAGTCCATCCTTGTTCTCACAGAAATTCAGTCATAAGTTAATCAGGCGTAAGACTGAAAATCTATAAGTACTTGGTAAACTCGTTTTCAACATCCAGTGAAAACTTGAAAAATAATTTTATTGAAAATATAGAAAACAGTTTTTGAAAAGAGAGGAAATATCTTTGGTGAGAATGCTCTAGAAATCATCACCCCCATCCATGGTCGCAGTTACATTCTAGGGTTACGTTGCCATCACAACAAAAGTCCATGTAACTGCAGGCTCTCTGCGGCCTCTCGATTACACCATGGAACCCACAACATATCACAGTTACACTCCAGGGTTGCATTGCTATCGCAGCAAAAGTCCATGTAACTGTAGGCTCTCCGCAGCCTCTGATTTTCGCTGTCAAAATGAAACTTCTCCACTCCTACATAGGTCGCAGTCTACCGATATAAAATCGAACGCAGACTGCTGGCTCTCAACGACACACACGACATTCGCTATGTTACCATAGGTCGTAGATACATCCTGGGTTACGTTGCCATCGCGGCAAAAGTCCATGTAACTGTTGGCTCTCAGTGGCACACACGACTTTCGCTATGGTATACTCAACTCATAATCCTCAGGAACTAGTTTTGTCCGGACTCCTCACAGGATCAACTTAAGAACCGCTCTTGGGCTCAAGGCAGCACCACCCGGTAGCACTCCTGAGAAGTTCATTTCAAGGAAGTGCCTTTTTCCCCAGAGCCATCATCAAAACACTTTATACTATACATATATAGTATCTTTCAAATCATACACCTAGTATAATCTCATACAAGGCTCCTTTACACAAAATCGATTATCCCAAAATCGATAAATTCTCAAACTAGGCTCTCCAAATTTTTAATATTGATTTTACCCAAAAATCAAAGCTTTCCGAATCCAAAGGTTCCCAAAACTTTCTCTAAAATCCTCATAAGATCCTTTATATATATATTCAGATATATATAATTTTTTTAAAAAACTTTGGATCCTTTCAAACTCATATAAAACTCCTTTTATACTTCGAACACCTTCAAAAATCCTTTCTTCCGGCAATAGATTTAACAAGGGGAGTTTCATCTTACATATAACAAAGATATATAACTTTGTTTATTCAAAATCAAACAATTCAATTTGATTACTCTTTTCAATATCAATTTCATTCAACTCCGTACGATGCACACATATCATCCGTACGCTATACCAATCTGATCGCTCGCTCGATCACACAATTTCACTTCCGAACTAGCATCATCCACCCGACTTCCTAGTGCGGACACAGATTTGGTTTCTTGATTAGAAAATGTCATTCTCTATGCATAGCCATAACTATGATAGAGAATATCCAGAACCAATCAACAATCCATATCCAGGTTCGCCGTCGAAAATCGGGTGAAAAATCCCACTGGATCGATATAACTATCTCGAAATTCTGTACTCGAATCTGGATCAAATCACTATGCGAATAGAATAATATATGTACATCCTACGTATTTATTTCCATTGATTATCTGCCAAATCAATTTCCTTTCTATTCACATTTCCTTTAATTTCCATTCTCTTATTTACAATCGCTTCAATTCCATTGAATTATCACTTCTGTTCTTATCTCGGTTGGGTATTTAAATCAATAACAGTTTGAACTCCGACCAGTTTATATTTAGAAAATAGCTTGAAAATTTTAAGAAATAGATAAGTAGTTGAAAAATAATTATTAGTTTACAAAATAACTGTAAAGTAGTTAACTAATTATAAAATAGTTGAATAGTTTCAGGAATTTTAGATAATCGCAAAATAGTTGTAAAATAGAAATTTGTTTGTGATATAGTTGAAAAATAGTAATTAGTTTAGAAAATGTTGAAAAATGGTTAAATAGCTCCAAAAATAATTGTAAAACAAGTATAAAATAATTTGGCTTTAAGAAAGAAAGGTTGTATATATTAAATAGCTTAGAAAAATAAGTTTATATCAAAACAATTTATATTGAAAAATAGTCAATAGTCAACTGTTCACTTTCCCAACAATTCAACTTAAATTTCCACTTCCATGTAATTGACTCAATTCTAATTAAATTTTATCCAAATTCCATTGAACTTGATTTATTCCTAATTCAATTTCAATTCTAATTAATTCAAACTAAATCCAATTTGTACTAGTGGAATCTAAATTCAACTTTAACCCATCTCGAATTATATAAATTCGAGTTGAATTCTCAAAGGTTGATTTAACTCTTTAAACCAAATTAACTTTTATTTAAAGTTTTTAAATAATTTTAATTTCTGAGTCCAATTTTCAAAATTCCATTTTAAATTATTTTTACTTATGAATTTCAAGGTTCAAATAAGAGTTCAATACAATTTTATTTTAAAGTTTTAATTTATTATTAAATTTTATCTTCCAGTTTGAAGTCGGTTCTTAAATAAGTTTAATTTACAATTCAATTATTCAAATTTATTCTATTTATACAATACCATTCTCAATTTAAAGATTTTTATAACCCATTCAATTTATTTTTAAACGTCCATCCATTTTCAATTTTTAAATCTCAAACCCGTTTTGAGATCACACAAACTACCAATTCAAATTAACCATTTAACTTTCCAAGTTAAATTCTAATTTCATCTTGAATTTTCAATTCAGGTTGCTTTTTCCTACACTTATTTAACTTTTCCAAAGTTAAATTCCAATTCACTTAATCTAATCAACCTCACTCAATTTGAATTCCCGCTTCAACTTCAAAATTCTTTCCCTCTTATAAGTTCAAAAATTATGTCACTTTGGGTTTTTACATCACACTTCAGGGAAAAATCAAAACTCAACCTCTTAGAGTTTATCTCAAATTATCTTTGATATCATGTATATCCATACATGTATACATATTTATTTCTTAACCCTCCCAACCATGTTTTAAAATTTTAAACCACCTTTGGTTTTAAATTCAAATCAAATTTTCAAACAACCCATTGTTTGCATCAAGTCCCAATCATCCAAATAATACTTATTTACTATTTTTCATTACTTTGAAACAAAATTTTCAAATTCTAGGACCAGATTTAAAATTTCATTTCCAATCAATTAAATTTTAATTTGGTTATATTTCTATTACCACTTAATTTAATTCCAGTTCAAGATTTAAATTTGGTTGTATTAGATTACTTCTTAATTTAATTTCAATAATTAACAACCAATCACCATAATATTCATTAGAAGGAAATATTGCTTTGTATATCAAAATATATTTTTATATAAAATCATTTAAAATCTTTATATAAAATAACAAGTACGCGCTCATATATATATATACACACACACACACACACACCACTCATTCTAGAGTACTACGGACTCTATTAAATGAGTAATCCCCTCCAGAGCCAAGGTTCTCGCTTAACCTTTCAGCTCTGATACCAAATGTAACGACCCGAAATATTCGATCCCGAAAATTCCAGACAGTTATGAAAAAGAAGAAAGAGATAGAAGAAGAAGAACAGAAATACTAAACATCTCACATTCGCAGCGAATAAAATATAATAATAAATAATAACAGTTGCAAAAGAATACTATATCTGTCGATTACATTCTAATACATCATATTTTCACATTATATACAGTCACTGAATATTTACAATTATCATGTCTCAGATTAACAATAATATAAATACAGCGGAAATACTCTATACGATATTGCCATCCAGCTCGCCTCCTGAGCTCCAGAACGCCCTAACCTGAAAATCTGTAATACTCGGTCTGACCCGAGCATTACACCAAAGTAACACTCGTGTCAGGCTAGAAACCAGCGTGAGTAAACCCAACTAACATGGAATACCACAGCAATAACTCATATAAAACCCGGGTAATTCAAACTAATTTTTACAAGTCATAAATTGTCATTGACATAACTTATTTTCAAATTAAGTTTTCTAAGTGTCCAAAATTTAGATTTAATAATCCAAATCATTTAAATCCAATCATTCCAACCTATCAATTTCTCATATTAATTTATAATAAATTCGAAGTGGTTTCGGGTATCTCCCAATACCCGATCCCGGCCTCTTCGAGTCTCATGTCATCCTAACCCAAGTTATACACACACAAAAAACACATTCATTTCATATCAGAGATAACAACTCATTCAAAGCATCCAACATCATTCAATCGTCCATAAGCAAAGCTTGTTTGCTACCAATATTAATTAAATTAATTCTGATTGAATTTCTAACATCAACCATTTAGAATTCTTCACTTATCATTAATTAATTTCCAAATCAATTAACCAATTAATCCTTCATTTTTCATCTTAATTAATCACCTTGGTTTAAATATATTTTCAGTTACATTCATATAATTATCTTTGTTTAATTACACGATATTAATTATTCCTATCCAAAATCAATAAGTATTCTTTAATTACCCCATAAATTTGTTGACTATATTAATTTCATCTATTCTTAATTGCTTATATGAATTAATTCTCATAAGTCACTTATTATGCGTTAATCAATCTTTGATTACACTATTAATTATAAAACCCAAGGATTTTCAATTATATTTTAATTTATCCTAATCAAATTAATTTATCTTAATTAAGCCACAATATTTATCATTTTCGATTAATTCCAAACTACAATTAGCTACCCATTTATTTACTTCATTAAATAAATCAATTACTCCTTTATTAATCATCTTAATTAATCTCTTGAATTAATTTCACCAAGTAATCATATTTTATTAATACCATTAAGTAATTTCTATCAAACCACCCATTGGTTTTTCTAAATTAATTCGACTAAATTAACTTAAACCTTAATGAATTCAAACCTTTACTTACTAATTAATCAACTTGATTTATTAATTAATTTAATTAATAAATTATCCATTTCAATTACCCTACTATTTCGATGAATCACAAATCATTAAGCTTCTTATTTATGATTTAAGTTTTAAAACAATTTAAAAACCCGCATACTTCGAGTTAAACCACAGTTAACTCGAGAACCAATCATAACCAAAGTCACATCATCATCAGTGCACACCAAATCAATTTAATCATTCAACCCACTATTAAAATTTAACCATTTCAATTTAAAACAAAATCCAACATAGTGAGATTTACTCACCTTTGATTCCTGTTTTGCAACCACTTCCAACCCGGCTCGCTTCTTTCAGCTTATGACCTTGTATAAACATTTCATAATTTATTAATAAATTTGATCTAATTTAACAATTTATTTTTAACATTAAATAAATTTTAATTAACTAGTTTTAAATAATGGTTCTCATTTTGAAATGAAATCTATTGGAATAACAAAACTCTAAATTTAACTTTACTATTAGATTTTGATAAACAATTAAATTTACAAGTTTATACCTACTAATCCTTAATTTAACAGTTTTAACTATCGAACTAAATGTATAGCAATTTACAGAATTATGCCCTTCTGTATAAAATTTTCTTTCTAATTCATATATATAAATGTTTAAATTGAATGAAAAACAGAACTGTTCGCAACTTACTGTGATAATTTTTTTTTTAAATTAATAGTAAGTGAATATATGTAATTAAATAAAGAAGCTAAGTTAAACGAGAATTGAAAGTTCAATACCTCCCAGCTAACAAGCCTCACCAACAATCGCCAGAGCCGACGATCGCCTTAACCCAATCCAAAAATTACTGCAGTCGCTCCTCGGTCGAAACATCCTGACGCCAGCTCCAAGCACTAACATCGCGGGTCCTATCTTGCTCGAATTTCCCAAACATGAGCCCTAGTCCGATGGTCCAAGTCCACCGCGAACGAACGCCTCGTCGCGGCCCAAAATCGACCACCTCTGCTTCACTCTGCATCGCGAGCTACTCGCGATGACTTTGATCGATACTCCTATCCCTGACACGACTAGATGCTGAAACAAATTCCCTTTCGGTCACGAGATTCGATCCTTGCATTCGATTTGGGTTCGAACGGTTTCGTCCATTATTTATTCTTTTATAGAGAACTGGAAATCGTGATATAGGGTTAGGAAATGGAAGCGCGAGTTAAAATAAAACGGAAAGATTGTTTTGGGGGTTTTCATATGAAGATAGATTTCGAAAGAAATTGAGGTAAAGGAGAAGAAGAAGAAAGTTCGGTCATGATTTCAAGCAATATTTTTTTCTCTGAATCGAATTGTGCAGGAAGATATCCTTAAGACAAGAAAAGGAGATAAGCTAGGTTGGCGAAATTCAGGTATTAGGATGGCTCGCGTACGATATAGGGTGGCTGCGTTGATTTTTATATATTTAATATTATTAAATTATCAAAATATCTCGCTACGGACAACGCGAAATCTCGAACCCCGAATCAGACATGCCGACAGGCGTTTATAAGGTTTTACCCGCATCCCGATCACAATGGAACATGTTTCGAAAGCTAATTCGATCAAATGCGCGAGTTACAGAAGTAAACGATAAATTTTATATTAAATCGATTAAAATAGCTCTAAGCGTTTTGAGCTGCCAGGTCAAATGACAACTCCGATTGCTACGAAAATTGAATTCCGATAATAATTAACTATTACGGATCCAATGGAATCGGTTTCGTCGAATTCCGAGACAGTGCCTCGGAAGGCTATTTTTAAATATCGTTTTAAACGATATATTATTAAAACTGCAAAAATTACCTTTAAATTAAAATTTCAACCATTCTATTATCATCAGTATCATCATTATAAATTTTATAAGCCTTCAAATTATTTTAAACAGGCTTAGAAATTTCTGATTCAACAATTTACCCAATTTCAATTATTAAATTCAATATTTAAACTATATAATTCAATGATTTAATTATCAAGTAAATATTGATGTCTGGAATTCAAGTTAAAATTAACTTTTAAATATTTAAAATCAATTTATTATTCCAATTTAAATTGTTAAAAATTCCGGGTCGTCACAATATTATAAGATGAAGTAAGTTTTAAATTTTTTATATATGATAAATAAAAGCTTATATTACCTGGAAATGAAACAAACAGAATAACAATTTATATAATGTGGAAATTCAAACTATAGGAATTCATGTTTCAGGTTTATAAATAAAAACATCAAACAAATACATGAGTTTTAAATCAAATATTACAATTTACAATGCTTAATCCAAAGTGCAGTTTGAAATTTACTGTATTATACACATTGAATAAGCACAGTTGATGTTTGCATTCGATTTGGTTGAGTTTTGCTTTTGAAGATGGTGAAGCTATCTGAGATTATAGGAAAAATTTTAGTTTGAGTTGAAATTCATTTTTGATGTTGTAATTTGGGATTTAAGGTTGTGAACCCTAGTTTTACTGGGTAACTTTTCTTTCTTGAATCCGACCTCCTCTGATGTTCGAGTCGCTTAAGATTTTAAGGAATGGAGGTTGGTGGTTTGTTGAAGTTATCACCGAAGTTGCAGAGTGATCTATGGCGGGTGGCGCGTGGGAATGGTGTTGACAGGTTGGGGATGAGTGTACTGTCTGCAGTTCCAGGTTTTGGGTCTTAAACTCGAATTCAAATTCGAGTTGAATTCTGGGCGATCTGATGTTTGAGGGGAGATAGGGGGTTGCTGGCCGATGGGAGATGGCCGTTGATGGTGGCCAGTGATGGCCGGAGTTGATGAATGGGTGCACAGGGCAGTGGCGTGCATGTTGGTGATGTTTTGGTTCCAGGGTTTGGTTGCTCGTGATGGTCTCGGGTAATTGGAGTGGTAACTCGAAGCAGAAAGACCTATGACTCGAAGTAAAATATGGGGAGCTCAGGTTTTTGTAATTGTTTCAGGTTTTAATAAACCAACAGAACCTGTTCTGTTATTTTAAATTTAAAGTAAAATTTTTAAATGCAAACTAAAATCTGAAACTAAGTTTGAACCTGGAATTGAATTTGAATTCAATTAGTTTAAATTCTGGGTCTTAGAAATAAATTTGAAAATTTCTTTTAAACTCTAGTTTGCTTTCAAATAAAACAGAAACTGTTTTCTATTTTTAAATTTAAAAGTAAAGTTGAAACAGTAAGTTGAAGTTCAAACTGGGATTTTTTTAAACCTGAAATTTAAATATGAAATCAAATAGTTTAAATCTTGGATTTTGAAATATTTTTGAATTCAGAAAATTTAAGATGTTTTAAACCAAAATAGAATTTTTTTTTCTGTTTTTAAATTTAAAAGTAAAATTTTAAAATGCAATTGGAAATTTAAACAAAGTTTAAAATCTGAAAACTGAAATATGAAATTCAGGTAGATGAATCTGAGTTTGAATTTAATTTAAATCTGGGAATTTAAATTTAGATTTTAAACTTTCAAAGTATAAAGGAACATTGGTTTTGAATTTAAACCATGAGTTTTAATTTATGAAATAAAATTTAAACTAAGTTTAAATCCAGTTTTAAAAACCTGGAATTTGATTTTAATGTCAGCTTTTAAAATAAAATAAGTTTTCAAATTTAAATTTGTTTTAACTATTTTAGAAAAGGTTAAACAATTTGAATTAAAAAAAATGAAGATGGAAATGTAAGTATAGCTTTAAAGTTTTAAGTTTAAATTTCAAAAGAAGATTTAAAACTGTATTTCAGTTTGAAATTTAAAAGGAAATTTTTAAATTGAATTTGTTTGAAATGAATTTGTTGTATAATCTTCTAAACCTTTAATTTATAAAGGGATGTTCTTGAACATGTGAGATAAAAAGATTTTAAATTTGTTTTAAACCTTGTTTAAATAAATTATATTCATTTTAAAATTTTAAAATTTTAAAATGAAATTTAAAGTGAAGTTTTAAAATAAATTTGGAAACAATTTGTTTTAAAATACTTTATATAAGAAGAAATGCTTCTTAAATTAAGTTAGAACTTAAGAAATATGATCATTTAAATTATTAAGTTAATTTAAATGGAATATTAATTATTTAATTAATTAATAATGTGGATGATTAATTAAGTAATTAGTAATTTTTAAGATAATTAATTAAAGACTTAAGATTAATTAATTAAGGTTAATTAATCTGAAATTAAGGATTGTTACTTAAACTTTAATTAATGAGTAAGATTATTTAATCAAGTGATTAATGATTAATTAAGATTGTAATTAACACTTAATTAATTAATAATTAGAGACTAATTGATTGTAATTAAAAATTAATTAATTTGTAATTAATAATGATTAAATTAAGTTAATTTCTTAATTAAGTTATTAAGAAATGTTAATGAAGAAAATTAACTTAAGATTACTGAAACAGTTAATTAATGTGATTAATTTTGATAATTAATTAGATTAATTAAATAATAATAATCCTTTATGCTATTTTTTAAGTTTAATTACTTTATGAAGGTAATTAATGGTTTAGTTACTTAATGTAATCAATGGGTTTAATGTGATTAGTTTATATTAATTAATTAAGTTTAATTAATTTAAACACTTAATAATTACTTTATGTAATTAATGGGTTTGTAATTACTGAGAGAAGTAATGAATTGATAATTACTGGATGTAATTAAAAGATGTTTAATGATGGAAGTAATTTAAATTAAATTACATTAGAATTAATCAAGGTATTAATTGAGATAATTAATTAAGAGTAATTAATTTATGAGATAAGTAATTAAGGATAGTTAATCACTGAATGGTTATTAATCAAGGGTGATTAATATATATGTGGTTTAATTGCAGATTAATTACTTATGTAATTAATTTATATTAAGAGATTAATTAAATTGTAATTAGAAATCATTAATTAATAAAATTAATGATGTAATTTAGAATTGATTGATTAAGAAATAATCAATAAATGAAGTAATAGTTAATAAAGGATTATTATAATTAACTTTAGTTAATTAATTGATTAAGTAATTAAAGGTTAATTATTAAGTATAATTAACTTGTGTAATTAATTTATAAGCTAATTACTTATGGTGATTAGGAAATTGTTAATCAGTAATGATTAATTGAATTGAATATTGGGTTGGTAATTATTTAATTGATTTGTAATCAATTAATGATTAAGATAGGCAGGATTAATGATGAAGTAATTAATTTAATTCATTTTAAATTAATTAGAGATTAAGTAATTAATTTAATTCATTTTAAATTAATTATGAATGGTGTGATCATTAGATCATTGCTTATGTTTGATGGATGATATTGGTTGCCTGATGTGGTTTGTAATCTCAGCTATGAGATGGGAAATGTATGTAATATGGATGCATTGGTTACTTTTGGATGGTAATATGGATTATCTGATTATGATATGAATTATCTGTTGATGATAATGTTGATTACCCATTGCGTTGTAAATCATCTATCTGTGTGTATATAGATTTTGAATTGAATTGTTTTAAACTTTAAAACAACTTGGCCTTAAAAGACACGTTTTGGATTTCGATGAGACCGGGATCGGTTTCCATACTTGGATATCCGAAAACCACATCGATCCAAATTAACGTTAGGTCGTGAATCTGAAGTGAAGATAAAGATTCAAAATGCAACGATTATCATCGTTAACTCTGAGGGTGATTCCAAAATGAGTGTAACGAGATAATGCCTTCGGCTTCGTTCGAACCCGGAACGAACTTGTATGGATTGAATGCTTTCAGAACATCGTCAGGTGGACGATGAGCATTATAAGTGTTATGTCCTATAAAGGTAATCGTAGCCTCAAGCCTCATCAACCGGGAATGGCTAAAACAGGGGAGGTGCAGCAAGGCTTCGTGGGTAGCCCCCACTTGAGAGCGAGATTTACCCCTGTCTAGATGTCCCTTTATTTCGGCTTTGTGGTGCGGTTGCTGATCACAACTGCGGGGTGGTTTTGTTCGAAACTGTTCAGTAAGGAATGGTTCCGGCTTTGTGTTGCAGGGGAGCGGGCGTACTCCTCGGTACGGTGATCTAGGCCATGTACTGTGACGGGCGGTATCCCGGTAGCCCAGCCATTGTATGGAATCCAAAATCCAATAAGTGCCAACGGTTTTGATTGTAGTACCCACTTTTGTGGCTAGTAGCTGGAATTTAATCATGTAACAATTTCGGCTATTTCTTATTTACTTGAAAACCCTAGACCTATTATAATATCATCGGATTTCCTATCAAATGTTTTGGTTAGCATAAGGTGAAAACTTTTCCATGTATATGGGTGGGAAGTCTTACGTGATACCTTTTCTTTTGAAAGGTTTTTCAAAGTTAAGCAACTTTAACCTGTTACTCACACCAGACCCATGTCTAACCCAGTGTTATTTCTGTTTTTCTTTAACTCTTGGGTACTCAAATTTTTACGAGTAGCCAAGGGATTCAGGTTAGCTTTGACAAATTGTGGAGGAGCAATGAAGCAGGAGGCTTCTGCATGTAGATATATAGTTTTCCGCTGTGTTGGTATCTCTGAGTGTTTCTGTATTGTGTATTGAGTTGTAATAACTAGACAGGTGTTTATAACTATCTAGTATGTGTTGTATTGTCGTGTAACTCTTATATCTGTTGTATACTATGTAATACTTATGTTATTAATATAATTTATTGCGTTCCGCTGTTGAGATTCTTGTGTTGTTTCTTCTTTCTCTTCTTTCTTTTCTCTTTTCTATCCCTTTCTTTCTTAAAGATGATAAGACTCTTTGTGGAGAAAAAGTCGGGTTGTCTTAGTTGGTATCAGAGCGCTAGGTTGAACGAGTACCTAGTCTCTGGAGTGGTGTCTATCTTGAGAGAGCGTATTTGTATTTTTATTATATATATATAATTATTTCTATCTATCTGTTGGGTTACCTGTTCAGGTTTTCCAATATAAGTCGTAAAGGTAGATGAGGTAGTAGTGTGTGTAATACGACTACCATTGGTTGGAGTTTGAATGTTGAGGTTGGAAGTGTATTTGTCGAGACTGTAAACCGAATACCGTCTCGAGTGATTTTTGCTATGGTGAAGGACTTCATCGATCTCTGAAGGAAACCTATTAAGGTTCGGAGTTCATTTTTGAAGTGCAGAGTTGGATGTATTGAATTTGGATCTATTGGTTGGGCAGAAGCAAGCGAGTGATGGTATCTTGATACCTCAGGAAGTAGTAGCTGCGTGATGAGATGCAGTGACTAAGGATATTTACGAAGATGTTTCTTTGGAACAAGAATAAGGAAGTGAGTCTTCTTGGTGTTGTGGCTGAGTCCAGCAGGGTGTTTCTGTTTGCTTGGAGGTCCGAGTTTCTCGAAGAGCTTTGGATTGAGAATTCTTTGGCCTTGGTGTTAGCGGTGTCGCTCGGAGTGTTCTGAGTTGGCAGGAAGTCTTCTGGCTGAGTAGTTTTTCTGAAGTAGAGTTCAAAAGCAGCAGTGTGAATCCTTTTCTTTGGTGAATTGGCTAGATCAGCATAAGCTGTTCCGTTTGGTTTGGGAGAAGCAGTTTTCTTTGGATTTAGGCTGAGTTGATCGCAAAAGTGACTTGCGATAAGTTCAGTGTTCTTTTGGATTGATGGAGTTGTCCGGATGTCTTCAAGGAAGTCAGAGTTTGTCTGCAGTTGGAGATCGAGTTTTCTTATCGATTTGGATTCTGGGAGTGGTACTGGTGGTTCAATTAGCAGATGTATGGTTCCTTGAGATAGAGTTTGGTGAAGTAGCCCAGGTTTCGGAGAAACTTCTGAGTTTTCTTTATGGATCTATGGAACCATATTTCTGTGCTAGGTTGTCTAGTTTGTGCTCGTGCTCTTCGTCTGCATTTTCTTCTGTTTCGGATCAGAGTTGTGCAGCGAAAGCAGTTTGGAAGTGCTTCTGTTTTGTTTTTCCCGGATAAGGATAAGTTTGTTCTGTCTTCTATTGTTTGAGGAGTAGAGATGTATTTTTGGTTTTGGATTGATCCTGAGGAGATCACTGGGAGGTTTTGATCCAGTTTGTTTCTAGAGGTATCAGCGTAGAGTTAAGCTGATCAGGAGGGATGTTGGTAGTCCATGATTGTCCGAAGAGTTTTTATGGATAAGAGATAGAGAAATTTGGATTCTGGAGTCGGAGAATTGTTTTGGGATAAGTTTTCTCCGATCCGGGGAGCTATAAGTTTGGGAAGCTAGCTCCGTAGTGTTTTGGATTTCTTCTATGTTTTGGTAAGATAAGTGTTTGGTTTTCAAGAGTTGAATTGCCAGTTTGGATAACTGGGATTCAGGGTGTTTCACGTTTCTCTGAGGGAGTACGTGTTTGATATTTCTGGTTATAGAACTAGCAGTTTTGGAAGGTTTGGTTGTTAAGTCAGACTCGTCTGAAGTCCGATATCCTGTTTAGAGTTATAGATATAGATGAATAAGAGCTCTATAGCTTAGTAGTTTTGATTGTTTGGATTCTATTGAGCGAGTATTCCGATATATATACCGGGGAAACTCGTGAAAGTTTTATCCAAAATTCTTTTGGATAATTAGATTTGTTCTGATTATGTGAATTGGTTGCTATGGTTGTTGGCATATGATTAACATATGCTGTATTTTAAAATAAAATCTGTAAATAGATAATTAAATTACCTTTGTTTTAAATTTAGGGGACGAAATTCTTTTAAGGGGGGAGGATTGTAATATCCCGAAATTTATGGCAATTTAAATTTAATAATCTCTGTTTAAAATTTAAATTGAATTGATAATCTTTGTAGATTAATTTGAATTGATTCAATAATCTTCTTTATTTAAATAATTAATTAGAGAATTTATTTTTAATAAACTAATAAAGATGTTTTCTATTTCATTATGTATATATATTTATATATATATATACATATTAAACAGATAAGTTTGGTTTTAAATTTAATTAGTGTATCATAATTTCAAATTTTAATATTTTGAAATTGGAAAATTATAATTTATTTTTGAATTAAGCTTTTCAAAACTATTTAATAAATTAACTAAATGATTTTAAATATAAGACAAATGTTTTATTGGTTTAAATTATATTTTGACTTAAGATATTAAAATAAGGTTATAAAATGTTTGTTTTATTCTTTTTAAAATATTCATTAATAATCATGATTTGTAAATTTAGTATGGGATTTAAAATACAATTTATAAATGAATCATGTGTCCATTTTAAATTACAAGTAAATTATAATCTCTTTATAAATTTATTTAAATGATTTAAAATATTATTTTCAAATGATAAATTTGTATATGGTTTTTATTTATAATAATACTTGGTTAATTCTTTGAAAATTATTTATATATATAACTAGGTATTAAAGAAACTAATTAATTAAGTTTAAATTTTCTTTAACACTTAATTAAAATAACAAATCACTTAAAATGACATGTGTAAGTTTATTAAGGCATAAGTTTAACATGTGTTGAGTAGTTAAATAAGTAAGTTAACAAGTGTTAACATTTAAGCCATGTGTCATGTTAATTTTGTTTTTCTTTGTTTTTTTTTAAAAATAAAAATAAATCATAAGCATGGTTATTTAAAAACTTGCATTTTTTCATTTTTTTTCCTTTCTTCATTTTCATCTTAGAATTTTCAGCTGAAACCCCTTTTCTTCTAAATATTCTTCAAAACCATTTCTTTCCTTCTTCAAAAATTTCATATCAACTTTCCATAAACAATATACAAATCTGCATTTCTTTTAAATTTGGGAAAAGAATTTGCCTGCATACAATAATCAAGCAAGGAAGCCTGCATTTTTTTAAAACAATCTGTGAATCAAGCTAGCAACCTGCATTCATGCTTCAAAAAAAAAAACTGGAAAATCAAGCTAAACCTGCATGCATGAATTTTTCAAAGATGGAAGCATTTTAAAGCAAGTTTTAAAAGCATCAGAAAATTGAAGCTCAAGTTTAAAGGCATTAAAAACATTTGCAAAGGAAGTTAAAGCAGGATTTTTAAAAAAAAGAAAATTTAGAAGCTTTCAAAACAGAGCTCTGTCTGCATAATAAACAGGTGAGTAACTCTAATTATTAAAAATAAATTAAACAGATAAAAGTTGTTTCATGCTTTCAAATTAGAAATAAACATAAATGTGAATTTGCTGTGAACATTTTTACATGTGAATATAATTATGTGTATAGTGTTAACTGTGCATTTCTGTTTTCCCAATTTCTGTCTCCTGTTTGATTCTAGATTCTTTTTCTTTTGATTTGTTTTGTTGCTAGGATTTAATTTTGAATGGAACTTGTATATTATAAGATGAAGTAAGTTTTAAAAAATTTATATATGATAAATAAAAGCTTATATTACCTGGAAATGAAACAAACAGAATAACAATTTATATAATGTGGAAATTCAAACTATAGGAATTCATGTTTCAGGTTTATAAATAAAAACATCAAACAAATACATGAATTTTAAATCAAATATTACAATTTACAATGCTTAATCCAAAATGCAGTTTGAAATTTACTGTATTATACACATTGGATAAGCACAGTTGATGTTTGCATTTGATTTGGTTGAGTTTTGCTTTTGAAGATGGTGAAGCTATCTGAGATTATAGGAAAAATTTTAGTTTGAGTTGAAATTCATTTTTGATGTTGTAATTTGGGATTTAAGGTTGTGAACCCTAGTTTTACTGGGTAACTTTTCTTTCTTGAATCCGAACTCCTCTGATGTTCGAGTCGCTTAAGATTTTAAGGAATGGAGGTTGGTGGTTTGTTGAAGTTATCACCGAAGTTGTAGAGTGATCTATGGCGGGTGGCGCGTGGGAATGGTGTTGACAGGTTGGGGATGAGTGTACTGTCTGCAGTTCCAGGTTTTGGGTCTTAAAATTGAATTCAAATTCGAGTTGAATTCTGGGCGATCTGATGTTTGAGGGGAGATAGGGGGTTGCTGGCCGATGGGAGATGGCCGTTGATGGTGGCCAGTGATGGCCGGAGTTGATGAATGGGTGCACAGGGCAGTGGCGTGCATGTTGGTGATGTTTTGGTTCCAGGATTTGGTTGCTTGTGATGGTCTCGGGTAATTGGAGTGGTAACTCGAAGCAGAAAGACCTTTGACTCGAAGTAAAATATGGGTAGCTCGGGTTTTTGTAATTGTTTCAGGTTTTAATAAACCAACAGAACCTGTTCTGTTATTTTAAATTTGAAGTAAAATTTTAAAATGCAAACTAAAATCTGAAACTAAGTTTGAACCTGGAATTGAATTTGAATTCAATTAGTTTAAATTCTGGGTCTTAGAAATAAATTTGAAATTTCTTTTAAACTCTAGTTTGATTTCAAATAAAACAGAAACTGTTTTCTGTTTTTAAAATTAAAAGTAAAGTTGAAACTGTAAGTTGAAGTTCAAACTGGGATTTTTTTAAACCGGAAATTTAAATATGAAATCAAATAGTTTAAATCTTGGATTTTGAAATATTTTTGAATTCAAAAAATATAAGATGTTTTAAACCAAAACAGAAAACTGTTTTCTGTTTTTAAATTTAAAAGTAAAATTTTAAAATGCAACTAGAAATTTAAACAAAGTTTAAAATCTAAAAACTGAAATATGAAATTCAGGTAGATGAATCTGAGTTTGAATTTAATTTAAATCCGGGAATTTAAATTTAGATTTTAAACTTTTAAAGTATAAAGGAACATTGGTTTTGAATTTAAACTATGAGTTTTAATTCATGAAATAAAATTTAAAATAAGTTTAAATCCAGTTTTAGAAACCTGGAATTTGATTTTAATGTCAGTTTTTAAAATAAAATAAGTTTTTAAATTTAAATTTGTTTTAACTATTTTATAAAAGGTTAAATAATTTGAATTTAAAAAAAAATGAAGATGGAAATGTAAGTATAGCTTTAAAGTTTTAAGTTTAAATTTGGAATGAAGATTTAAAACTGTATTTCAGTTTGAAATTTAAAAGGAAATTTTTAAACTGAATTTGTTTGAAATGAATTTGTTTTATAATCTTTTAAACCTTTAATTTATAAAGGGATGTTCTTGAACATGTGAGATAAAAAGATTTTAAATTTGTTTATAACCTTGTTTAAATAAATTATATTCATTTTAAAATCTTAAAATTTTAAAATGAAATTTAAAGTGAAGTTTTAAAATAAAGGGGAATTTCACTAGAAGGACAAACTTTGCAGTCTAATTAGTTTTTAGGACACACATCCACATGAATTAATTTTAAGGCCACAGTCAGCAAAATAATTACTTTTAAGGACAAAGTCAGCAGTCAATTACTTTCAAGGACATAATTTCATAGGTTTTTAGGCCTTAGAAACTAATTATATTGCATTTTGTCTTTAAAAGTAATTATTTCATTTGTGTGTCCTAGAAACTAATTGCACGTGCTAAAGAGGCCCTTGTGGCTAATTTCCACTAAAATAAATTTGGAAACAATTTGTTTTAAAATACTTTATATAAGAAGAAATGTTTCTTAAATTAAGTTAGAACTTAAGAAATTGGATTCATTTAAATTATTAAGTTAATATAAATGGAATATTAATTATTTAATTAATTGATAATGTGGATGATTAATTAAGTACTTAGTAATTTTTAAGATAATTAATTAAAGACTTAAGATTAATTAATTAAGGTTAATTAATCTGAAATTAAGGATTGTAACTTAAATTTTAGTTAATGAGTAAGATTATTTAATCAAGTGATTAATGATTAATTAAGATTGTAATTAATACTTAATTAATTAATAATTAGAGACTAATTGATTGTATTTAGAAATTAATTAATTTGTAATTAATAATGATTAAATTAAGTTAATTTCTTAATTAAGTAATTAAGAAATGTTAATGAAGAAAATAAACTTAAGATTATTGAAACAGTTAATTAATGTGATTAATTTTGATAATTAATTAGATTAATTAAATAATAATAATCCTTTATGTAATTGTTTAAGTTTAATTACTTTATGAAGGTAATTAATGGTTTAATTACTTAATGTAATTAATGGGTTTAATGTTATTAGTTTATATTAATTAATTACGTTTAATTAATTTAAACATTTAATAATTACTTTATGTAATTAATGGGTTTGTAATTACTGAGAGAAGTAATGAATTGATAATTACTGGATGTAATTAAAAGATGTTTAATGATGGAAGTAATTTAAATTAAATTACTTTAGAATTAATCAAGGGATTAATTGAGATAATTAATTAAGAGTAATTAATTTATGAGATAAGTAATTAAGGATAGTTAATTACTGGATGGTTATTAATCAAGGGTGATTAATATATATGTGGTTTAATTGCAGATTAATTACTTATGTAATAAATTTATATTGAGAGATTAATTAAATTGTAATTAGAAATCATTAATTAATAAAATTAATGATGTAATTTAGAATTGATTAATTAAGAAATAATCAATAAATGAAGTAATTAGTTAATAAAGGATTATTACAATTAACTTTAGTTAATTAATTGATTAAGTAATTAAAGATTAATTATTAAGTATAATTAACTTGTGTAATTAATTTATAAGCTAATTACTTATGGTAATTAGGAAATTGTTAATCAGTAATGATTAATTGAATTGAATATTGAGTTGGTAATTATTTACTTGATTTGTAATCAATTAATGATTAAGATAAGCAGGATTAATGATGAAGTAATTAATTTAATTCATTTTAAATTAATTAGATATTAAGTAATTAATTTAATTCATTTTAAATTAATTATAAATGGTGTGATCATTAGATCATTGCTTATGTTTGATGGATGATATTAGTTGCCTGGTATGGTTTGTAATCTCAGCTATGAGATGGGAAATGTATGTAATATGGATGCATTGGTTGCTTTTGGATGGTAATATGGATTATCTGATTATGATATGAATTATCTGTTGATGATAATGTTGATTACCTATTGTGTTGTAAATCATCTATCTGTGTGTATATAGATAATGAACTGAATTATTTTAAACTTTAAAACAACTTGGCCTTAAAAGACACGTTTTGGATTTCGATGAGACCGGGATCGGGTTTCCATATTTGGATATCCGAAAACCACATCGATCCAAATTAACGTTAGGTCGTGAATCTGAAGTGAAGATAAAGATTCAGAATGCAAGGGTTATCGTCGTTAACTCTGAGGGTGATTCCAAAATGAGTGTAACGAGATAATGCCTTCGGCTTCGTTTGAACCCGGAACGAACTTGTATGGATTGAATGCTTTCAGAACATCGTCAGGTGGACGATGAGCATTCTAAGTGTTATGTCCTATAAAGGTAATCGTAGCCTCAAGCCTCATCAATCGGGAATGGCTAAAACAGGGGAGGTGCAGCAAGGCTTCGTGGGTAGCCCCCACTTAAGAGCGAGATTTACCCCTGTCTAGATGTCCCTTTATTTCGGCTTAGTGGTGCGGTTGCTGATCACAACTGCGGGGTGGTCTTGTTCAAAACTGTTCAGTAAGGAATGGTTCCGGCTTTGTGTTGCAGGGGAGCGGGCGTACTCCTCGGTACGGTGATCTAGGCCATGTACTATGACGGGCGATACCCCAGTAGCCCAGCCATTGTATGGAATCCAAAATCCAATAAGTGCCAACGGTTTTGATTGTATTACCCACTTTTGTGGCTAGTAGCTGGAATTTAATCATGTAACAATTTCGGCTATTTCTTATTTACTTGAAAACCCTAGACCTATTATAATATCATCGGATTTCCTATCAAATGTTTTGGTTAGCGTAAGGTAAAAACTTTTCCATGTTTATGGGTGGGAAGTCTTACGTGATACCTTTTCTTTTCAAAGGTTTTTCAAAGTTAAGCAACTTTAACCTGTTACTCACACCAGACCCATGTCTGACCCAGAGTTATTTCTATTTTTCTTTAACTCTTGGGTACTCAAATTTTTACGAGTAGCCAAGGGATTCAGGTTAGCTTTGACGAATTGTAGAGGAGCAATGGAGCAGGAGGCTTCTGCGTGTAGATATATAGTTTTTCGCTGTGTTGGTATCTCTGAGTGTTTCTGTATTATTTATTGAGTTGTAATAACTAGACAGGTGTTTATAACTGTCTAGTATGTGTTGTATTATCTGTGTAACTCTGATATCCGTTGTATACTATGTAATACTTATGTTATTAATATAATTTATTCGTTCCGCTGTTGAGATTCTTGTGTTGTTTCTTCTTTCTCTTCTTTCTTTTCTCTTTTCTATCCCTTTCTTTCTTAAAGATGATACGACTCTTTGTGGAGAAAAAATCGGGTCGTCTCAGATGCTTCATCTTTTTGAATGGTTTGAGTTGGACGTGTGTGGTTTGTTGTTAACTTGAATTGTCCAAAAGGGTGGGTCGCAAAATTTATCACTCGATTTTTGACGACGAACATTGATGAGGGTTTGTAGTTGGATACTTGAGTTTTTTAGTCATAGTTTGGAGCTATGAAAGAAAAAACTAAATTTATGATCAGAATGCCCAGTCAGAGTCCACACTAAAGGATCGGGGGATCAATACTGGTTCAGAAGTAAAGTTACGGATTTGAATAGTAGATCGAATCATATGTTGCATACGAATGATCTATATAACTCGTACGAGTGTAAATAATAATAAATGTTTAGGGGAAAACCTTTGAGTTTTTGTTTTAAGTAATTTTGGGACGAAATCTTTTAAGGGGGGAAGTCTATAACGGCCCGAAATTTTTTCACTTTGATAAATTATATTTATTTTAAAAAAATTCAAATAAAAGGTTGATAATGTAAATAATATTTTTTTGAGTGATAATAAATAATAGCAATCTTATTTTGAATAGATATTTATAAAAATATAGCTCCTTTAGAAAAATACCGATAAAATCGTCGAAAAACATTTTATCGATAAGCAATTCTATAATCGTAAAACGTAGCGCACGGAGCTGGATACATGCACTTATTTTTATAATTGAACAAGAATATAAAATAAAATTAATTATTTTATTTTTGGAAATAAAATGTGTTTATGACATCATCAGTAATGCTGTTATATTTAAATATTGATTTATGAATTTAAATTAAGATTTAATGATTATTATAATTATTCAAGTAATTGATTTTAGAAAATAATAATTCATTTTAATTAGTTGGTGATAATAAATCATTTATAATGGTTTTATAAAGTTATAAAAGTAATTTAAAATTATAAGGAAAATTAATATCGGTTTATCGGTGAAATAACACTTTTTGTAAACAACAGCTTAATATTAATTTATATGATTTTACAATTCAAAGTGGCTATCTTAATTCATTTATAACAATAAGGAATTAGTTTTCAAATTTGTTTACAAATATGTATATTAACTAAGAAGTGTAAATATGACCGGAAATCGAAATTGAAATTCGTAACGGTTCAACCTATAGAAGTTGTGCAACATTGTGGATTATATGTGACATACATATGCACATATACATGTACACATACATGAAGGCATTCACATGCATATTGATACACATATATATACATATACATGTTTATATAAAATAAAATAAAACTATTAAGATGTTTTCTCTTTTCCTTAACCCTTAAGCTAACCCAAAGTCAATGCACATGCATAAGTACAAGCACATGGCCTTGTCCATGATGGAGGGGACTTCTAGAAGTCCTAGGTTGATGTAGGGGATGGTGTATGTGGTGACATAGTGCTGAGGTAGGGGGTGTAAGAGATATTTATAGATTTTGGCTATAAATAGCCCAACCTCTCAAAATAATTTTTTACCTTTTTCACTCTAGCATAACTTCCTCAAATCAGAATGAAATCTAGAAATTCTTTTTTCTTCCAATCATGTAGAATTCTAGTGACTATAACTTTTTAGTTGACAACTTCTTCCCATGTCTAAGCCTAGCTATGCTCAAAACTCCATTCTCTCCAGAGCATTTTCGAGTCCAGTTTTAAAAGCCAATAATACCTATTTTCATTTGAGCATAACTCCTCCAAAGCCGATTCAAATGAAGTGATTTTTTTCTTTTGAAGCATGTATAATTT
This sequence comes from Allium cepa, assembly GCA_030765085.1. Lineage (NCBI taxonomy): Eukaryota > Viridiplantae > Streptophyta > Magnoliopsida > Asparagales > Amaryllidaceae > Allium > Allium cepa. The sequence goes on from CM060931.1 coordinate 575,194,142, forward strand.
TAGTGGCTACAACTTTCATGTTTAGTACTTCTTCCAGTTTTAAGCTTAACTATGTCAAAATTCCACTTCTTTACAGTGCATTTTCGGGCTTCATTTTTATGAATGCGAGAACACCCTCCCATTTTTTGATCATACTTTCCTCAAAACAGGTCGAAATCGAGTGTTTCTTTATTTTAAATTCAAGAGAAAATAAATAGCAACAACTTTTCAGTTAATAACTTTTTCAAATTTAGAGAGTAAGAGGGTTAAAAATCAAAGACAAGATGACCTATTTTCGAGTCTAGTTTAGTGAATTCAAGGTCAAATCTCTACCACTTCTCTTCCATTCTTTTGGCCATCCTCTTCAAGTATTGGTCAAGCCTTCCCAAGGGTTTATAAACCAAATATAAAAGCTTTGGTGCGATCATAGTGGAGCTATAGTCCGTTTAGCGAAGTTAGAATGCAATAATGGTGAGAATTTTAATTTTAAACCATTTCAAGTAGTTATAAATGTTTAACATAACTATTTGGATGCTAATGATGTTTGGATATTTGGTTGATGAAAGTTTGAAAAAGCAAGTAGCAACATATAACTAACAGTGAGAAACTCCAAAACTATAGTTGTATATATTATTGGATGATATATATGTTTGGATATGATTGTTAATGATGGTTGTTGAATATATATATATATATATATATATATATATATATATATATATATATATGCAAGTCATGTTAATATACGTCGATAAGCACAAAGGAAATTACTTTCCTTTACTGAATGAAATGGTGTACATAGAATGTTTAAACTTCTTAAAAATGATTTAAAAATGTTTGTAAACATTTAAAAGTGTTTTGGCAAAGTTTAAATGAATATTGAAAATTGAGTCAAAAATAGGCACATCGCATAACGGTAGTTCGCGAATTTTGCGCCGTAAAGATCAAACAAATATATAGAATGGAATACAGCTTAGAATCCTTTAAGAGAAGAATTTTTCGCACTATTATACCCATAGTTTTCAAACAAACAAATAAAATCGAGATTTTGATAAGGATTTTGAAATATGAACAAAACAAGTTTCGAACAAATCACGGTTTTGTAGTTTGAAATCCATAAAGGGATTTCTTTAAAAGTGATATTTTAAATTTTTTTAAAATATAAAATAAATTCTAAATATCTTTTAGAATATTTTAAAAGTGATTTGAGTTATAAAAATGAATTTTCAAATGATAGAAAAGTCATTTTGATCAATATAGTTTAAAAAGCACTATTCGCAGCACTTTTCTATAACTTTTGAAATATGACTTTAAACTTAATGATTATTTCTAGAATCTTTTATAAATGTTTTCAAATAAATAATTAAGTGTTCTAATAATGATTTGGAAATTTTATAATTTATTTAAAAATGTTTGAATAAATGATTTAAAGAAAATCTGTCAAAAATCAAGTGATTTAATCTTGGCTCTAAAAGCCGACGAGTAGACTGGATTTTTATATCCATGAGATCTGGATGAGGTGCTTAAACTAAGAAGATGTTCAAGAGTAACTAGTGCTCTCGCTCACCTAGCCTCCCTTGGGTGAGGGATAGGTAAGTTTGAAATGTCTGAAACGAGTTAAGCATAAAAGATTAAATTTTACAAATTTAAACAACTTGAATTTTATAGAGATAATCTTCTTATACTTAGTGTTAAAACCTGAAGAGGGAATTCGTACTATTCGTAGAATTTAAAAGGTGATTTCACTGTTATTCCGTAGTACTTGTTGAATACAGGAATTGATATTAGGAAGAATTAAATGAATGCTCGCTTAATATTTACTGGCTTTGGATTAACATCCTAAAAAACATGATTTCAACTCAATCAAAATTTGATTTCGAATTAAGAAATCTTTGTTAAGATTTATGTAACTAATTTTCTAAAGAGAGGTTTGATGATTTTGTATATACTAGAAAGAAATGTTTTAATATATATATATATATATATATATATATGTTGAAGATATTTTTGATAAAAAGCAAGTAATCAATCAAAAGAATAATTCCCTATTTACTTAACATTTCTTTATCGATGATTGGTTCGAAGGAACCGGGGTCGGATTTGGGTGATTCCTATTCGAATACCACTTTAAACTAATTTATGTATTCGAAGTGAAGACATGGAAATGATTTGGAAGATAGAATATAGGGCTGTTTATCACTGACCCTCGGGGAAAATTTCCTATATCATATTATGTGGCAGTATTTCTTCATTTGAGATCTTCGATCCAAGGACTTCTCGCTGCTAATCCTAAGGGTAACTCCCGACAGGATGTGGTAGGAGAGTGCCTTCGATTTATCATGTTCCTGGACAACTTATATGGATGAATATCCGACATTGCATTTCTAGTTACATAAATTGATCTTTGTGAACATATAATCAGGTTAGTGGCGGAGAAGGCAACTTCTCTTAGCTTAACACTCTTTCCTGAGACATACAAGCTCAGGGGTTACAAGTTTGTAAAAATCAGTTTTGTGATCATGGAATGGCGATGTGGGATTCTAAGTAGAATATACTATGTGAAAGGTAATCGCTACATCGACCCTCATCACCCGGTAATGGCTTAAACAAGGTACATCGTAAGACTATATAGTTCGCAACCATTAGGATATGAACATCACCTTTCTGGATTACTCTCTATTTGTTGAGTATGTTGTGTATGCTAAGGGGCCTCGGATATGTCGGTAACGACCAGAGTGATGTCATATTTGGTTTTTATCCAGCCCATGTATGAGTGCCAATAGGGATAATAGATCGGTCTTGCCAGATGCAGAGGATTGTTTGTGTATCCTTGATACAGTCCTCTAGAGATGTACTGTACGGAAGGTAGTCCCTCACCTGTCGTTGTATGGGAATCTATTCTCAAATAAGTTCCTATGGACTTGATTGTAAACCTATTATGCTATCAAATTTAACCAATGTAACAATTTCGGCTAAGATTCATAAGTTTATTTGAAAAGTATTTTCAAAAAGAATATCATTAAAAATAATATTAAATGACTTTGCATAGAAAATGTTTTGGTTATCGAAAGGTAAAAAACCCGTTCCGTGTTTATGTACAGCGTGGTCTTATGATATACCTTTGTTTTCAAAATGCGTATTTTGAGTTTCTCACTCCAGTTCCATGACTGATCGGGAGAACGTTTCCCTTTTCCCTTAAACTATGGGTGCTCTAATTTCCCCGGGAAGTCTAGTAGTCGGGTTTAGTTATAAGAAATATGGATAGAGCTCAAAGAAGGGAGTTAGAAGATTCTTTTGAAGATTGTTATATGTTTCCACCACACTCGTGTTTTATTGTATTCCACAGGACAAATATTTTTAACTGTTCATGTTAACTCTGGTAAATGTATTTAAAATTTCCGCTATAAAAATTATATGTTGAAATAATATTGTTACTCCATTCATGTGAGATTTTGTTCTACCTTTATTTTCTTTCTTACCCTTGAGAATCCGCCTCTTTGGCACTTGGATTTGTGGCATGTGAATACCAAGGATGTATTAGTATCGATTTCCGAGGGTTAAGGAATGGGTCTCCACATAGCGACCATTTATGAAATATAGATCCCGCATGCTTGGAACAACGACTTGCTGCGGCACTCCTACACTTAGTTCCTTCTCTCTTTTTTTCGTAAATAATCCACCCAGGGGTAATGTAATAAGGCGGGACTTTCCCATTTTTCCATTTGCAAATAAAGCTAGCTTCTTGAACCAATGGAACCATGTTTTTGTAAGCAAAACTCATGTGCCATGCGATTAGCAGCACAGTTGAGGAAATGCTCCTCTATCCTAGGACAATGGATGGAGAGTGGACTCAAACTACTGGGTCAACGGGGAAAATTGACCCTCTTTTGAGAATCGGCATTGCCCGGAGATAGGCGACGTTGGGAAGAGCTAAATCTTAATATCCAGGAATTTAGCATTGCCTGGAGATATGCAACGTTAAGGAGAAGAACTACAAGTCTTCAGGTATTCGTCATTGCCAAGGGATAGGCGACGACGAAAGTGATTATTAATTTAACTAACCTTTAGGAATTTGATGTTGCTCGGAGACAAGCGGCATCAAGAAGGTTCATCGTCCTGATCCGAGAGTCGATCGAGTCACTTAGCTCTGGCTTTTAGGAATTCATCATTGCCCGGAGACAGACAATGTTAAAGGATAAATTCTTGAAATGGAGTTGCTAATGTGCTAGTTTTTGGAGATAAAACAGTGCATGGTTAGATTTTCCAACTCTAAACTTAGAGAAATTCAAGTGCAGCCCGGAGTTAGGCAGCATCGAGAAAACAATGCTTGGAATCAAGTAATAAAACTACCGGTTCCCAAAGATAGGAGTTGGTATATGAATGGGAATCTAAAAAATAGTGCTAACAACCAAGCGGGACACGTTTGGTCAAGGATCAATGACGGTAGTCGTAAAGGCTTAAAAATAGGAATGTACAAAGCTTTCTCGGTCCAGAATCAGGATCGAAAAAGCACGCATAAATGGGGGCAACCAAAAAACTTTCCCCATGGCACTATTAACCAATAAATTCCTAGAGCCTAGCATTTGGAATATTAAATCCCATGAATAGGGATAAGCATGCAAACAACTGGTCGAAAGGAACCGGACTAAGCATAGACGGGAATAACCACATAATTCGTTAAATAATAGTTCTGTTATCGAATGAGGCATTTTGGCTGCTATGAACGGTTCTAAGTAGTAGGGTATAACCAAAGCAATTACAGGAATATTGTTTATATGCACAGAGTTGTAGTAAATAAGCATATTGCACAGAAACAGACATATATATAATTAAAGTACATGTAGGCCGATCAACGGTACGGGATTCGGCCCAGTCCCTGCCCGAACTCGTCCTATTAATGCGGGTACTAGTTTTTCCTCAACTACCTAGGCCCGACCCAATTACTTGTAGGGTAGGGTACAGTTTTATCAAAACTTGGCCCGGTTAAGGCCCGACCCGAAAACTACTTTTTCATCGTATCAGAACATGGATGTGTATATTACTTGTTTGTCATTTTGTTTTATTGCATGCGAATGTTTTTGCATACTTTTGTTGTAAACTTGGCTACATCACTACCTATTTTTAATGTTAACATCGTTTGTATATGAATTTTATAAAAATTGTAAGTTTAAAGTATGGTTTAGATATAAATGTTACGAGTTAGGTATACAGGTATTCCCCAACGGGTTTAAAAAGCCCGACGGACCAGGCTCTGGTACTGGTTCTGAAATATCCTATGGGTTCTTGCTGGGTATGGATTTTATTATTATAATCAAGCTCGGATTAAGGTTTTAAACTACCCAGACTGAACCCGGCCCATTGACAGGCCTAAGTATAGGTAATTATATCATTTACACAACCAGTCATATATAAACAGTATAGTATATAAATTTGCAGAGTAAACAAGAGAAAGATTACATGACAAAAGTCAATCTTTCAATACCATAACTTTTATGTACATCATGAAGCGGGGGCTGTACCTACATAATCTTGGCCTGTTCAAAACAGAAAAGCAAAAGGATTTTGATTCCATAACACAAAATATATAACTCTAAGCTGACAAACTCCAAGTACCATCTAGTCAGTCTTCCCCTTCTTGCCGCTTTTGCCACCTTTGATGTTACCTCCTCTAGGATGTGTCTTGTGTTTTTTCTTCTTGTCTTCAATCACCTTACCTACAAGAGTACCGCCCTCCAAAAGGGTGGTATGAGGGTTGTCAGACTTATTGGCAGGAGCTATATCCGACTTAGTCTGGGGAGGCCTGATCTTGAGCATAGGAAGTTTAGAGGCAAGGCTTGTGGGATTAGAACTGACGGGCTTTGTGATATTAGGCTCAGACTTCACATGGATCTTTGTAAAGTTAACCCTCAATCTCCCCACTGTCGTAGTGTAATCAATGGGGTCTACAGCGCCTGTAGTAATGAGTCTTCTTTCTCTTGAGACACGAAAATGTCCGCCAGCAACTCCGAAGCTGCAATATTCTAGGAGCCGAAACCGGGCCTAGAACTAAAAGGTAGGACAAGAGCGACAAGTCCAATAGAAACATTTGTTGACACCAAGAATGTAGTAGAAGCGCTTGATCCTTGGGCTGCTGGAGGCGGACGAAGAAGGTGTGGTTAACCTACAAGTTGACAGACATAATAGTAAAGTTTAGTGAAAGACTCGGGAGAGAACTGAAGCTTCTTGAAGACCAGTGAAACGAGAGAAATACATGATCCTAGGCTTCGGTCCTGGAAAGAAATTTCAAATTCCCCTTCTTCGATTCTATGCTCGTCACTTGGGGAAGAAGGAATGTAGGACTCATGAAAGGTAATCGTCGTAGAAATTGGGGATACATAGCTACTTGTGGAGCTAAGTCCCTCGAATGCAAGAATAGTCATTGTTGGCTCTATGGATTTTGAAGCAAATGTTTTATCCTGACCTGATGAGCTTGGGCTAGCAAAAGCTTTGGCGGTAGTAGCAGCATTAGCATCCTCTTCAGTAAGGATGGCCTTTCCCACCACAAGTATGTTTATGTCCTCAACATCGAGATACTTAGCCATCAACTCTTCCCTCAGAGCGGTTTTCTCCAACATGCTCAGCTTAGTGCATCACCTCTTCCCACACATCTACAAGAGTTGCAGGCCCATCCTCCCCTAGCCACTTCAAGTTTTTGTACATAACGATGTAGGCATAGAAGTGTTGGAGATTCAAGTTCAGCTCTTCTCTTTTATGATCCCTTTCTTCTTGGACATCCTTGATTTCTCCTTGAGCAAAGGCAAGCTCTATTTCATTACCGAGCCTATCAGTTATCAATTACTCGAAGCCTGCAGCTAGCATGTCGTTCTCTTCATGGAGACTCTAAAGATCAGTCTCCCGTTCTTTGATAATTTTGTCTTTCTCAGTGAGAGTCAAGTCCTTGTCAACGACTTGATTCTTTAACTCCACCCTCTCTTTATAAGAAACTTTAAGTTCATTTCGCATCTAGATTTCAGGATGATCGTGAGCAAGCTTAATTTCTTCCTTCAAGCTGTCAGACATAGCCATTACTTCAAAGGCCATATCCCTCTCCTTGATGACCTTCATCGGGTCCTCTTTCCTTTTTTTAAATTCTCTCATACATTTCCTTCTCAGAATCGAAAGACTGGATGTTGGTGTGATTAATTCTATTCACATCGAAGAGAGCTTGGCATAGCTTCTTCCATTTGTATCCAGTGTCAGTTTGCTTTTGTACGTTTCGAACATCCTGATCCACCACGAAACATCCTCTGTGTACTGGTCCAAATTCACACCATGCAAAAAGAGCATGTAAGTATGGAGGAGCAATCAAAAGAGAAAACTTTAAGGAGAAAAGACTCCCTTGGAAGTAGGAACCTGATGTTGTAAAGAAGTTTGAGCTTCGGTATGTCATGGAAGAGCACAAGGGTTAGGACCACGATGCTCATGCGAGGATCGCGGCCGTATGGAGAGGTCACAAGCTAACTATTCTTCAGCCTCTATTTTCCTCCTTTCTTTCCCCTCTCTCTTTCACACTCCCCACCAGGTCGACAGTCTTCGTCGGCCTCCCGATCCTTCCTTCTTCGTCTTTCCTCATCGGTCTCACAATGATCTTGGTCACTAGAGCTAAGCGGACAAGGATCGGGTGTCTTCCCCCTATAATCATCTCCACTGCATGAAAAATCTCTATATTCATCATGACCCATGGAACCTGAAACAAGAAAAAGTAGTTTAAGAATAGGGACTTCAGAAAATGAAGAAATGTAAGGATGCATATCTGTGATCCTAACGGTGTATGTAGCATTGATAACCCTCCTAATTGCTTTACCCATTGTGTTGGCAAGGAACTAAAGATGAAGTCTTTCCATCTTCACTAACAAACCTTCCAAGCAAGAAGGAGATGCCTGAGCCTGCTTCATCCAGAACATCATGAATTGAGATATCAATTTCACCGATATCGCTCAAATCAACAAAAACCTCAACAAAGGAGTGAGACTGGGGCATTATCTCCTCTATGAGTAGCATAGTTCTATCTCCTTCGCCCTTTAAAGTTTCGATGGCAGTGTGCTCTAGACGGGACAAGCTAGGAAGTACAGAGCTTCTATGAGGAGTCTCTCCAAACAACTCACCCTCTGCACTAGCATGATAGTCTCTATCGCTTGAGCCCTCTTCATTTTCCTTAACCATCGGCTCTTTTTCTTCCCATCTCTCCTTATTCTCACTCTCCTCAAGAATCAATGGCTACCCGACTCCTTTGAATTGGTCACCTAGGGCAACCTTAGCATTTTGTGCTCTTGAATCTCTTCCAACTAGCTCTTCCACATGTGTTATGCCTGATGATCCAACGACTTCCCCTGGAAGATTCTTGTTGAAGTTGCAAGCGGGAATGGAAGAATGTGTATAAGCCTAGAGATATTAGGTACAGGTGACCCTGCAATGGCAAATCTATCGGAATACAACAAACCACACCGTCATAGGTTTTCATTGATTAGAAGGAATGTAGCGATGCAATGTTGGAAGCCAAATTCTCTCATGCCTTTGAGCATAGTCTCGTGCTCCTCGTGATCATCTCGAGTCAAAAAGCATGTAAAGAAATAAATTTTAAGTAGATAACTTGAGTGACTGAAATCCAAGTATGAAAGGGGCAGAGGAAAGAAAACCTACTTCTAGATAGCCAGTATCGATTGAAGCCATACGGGTGTTGTACGAAAAAGTATTCGTTTTTGAAGTACGAGCGTTGCAAAGATTTTTCAATGACCTTGCACTGGCACCAGGCTTCAATGATCATGTAAGAAGGAGAATCTCATCTTTGCTTGAAGTGCAACAAATAAGAAAGTTCACTGTAAGTAAGAGCCCAGTTGAACCGAATCATGAAAAGGACGTAGAGAGAACTTAGAAGAGCATATCCATTCAAATGAAATTAGGATAGAGCTAGCCCAAGTTTTTGTAGAACCGTTTGGAGAAAGAGATTGAAAGGTGGGATGACACCGCCTAAGCATATGTATTGGCACTACGCCACGTATCCTAGTGGGGGTTGTGTGCAAAGTCGGCACTCGTTGGGAGGTGAACCTCATCTTCGGGAATTCCATGTCGATGATAAATGTTTTGGAGCATTACAGTCGTCGGTATCATAGGAACTTGCTCTGGCGGATCGGCTATTACTCTCAAACCTATAAACTCATTTAAAGGAAGCATTTGTTTCACTACCGGCTCCATTGGAATCATCGAGCCTTGCAATTTCGGTATGATAGGACGATCCAAACCAATGCAAATAGTCGGCGAATCCTAAAGTGTAGAGGATCCAGAATAAGGAAGAGTGAATGTGCCTTCATCGCCCCTGAAACACGGTGATCGACGAGTCATTCCAAAATAGAAAACTTGGCGTTCAACATGGTTAGGTATGTATTATTTTGAATAACTAGTCCACGTGGCCAACGTCCGGAGTCCAAAGGATGTCAACCTACGTCAATCAATCGGATTCCGAACATTGACGTAGGTAAGTGGAAAGTGTTAATCTATATAGTGTGAGTCACGTGTCCTATACATGAAGAATGAACCATCCCGTGTAGATAGTCCGCCCGTGCTAGAAAATGCATCACTCCGCACAACTAAACTATTTTTCAGTGCAATGCGGAAGCTTTTCTTTGCTGGAACACTGGAAGTGTAGTACTAAGAAAAACATTGCTGTGAAATTTATTTGTAAATCAACTCATTAATTAGCATGATTTGGTACTTTTATGCTTGGTATGATTACATAGAACAATGAGATTAATACATATGTACTCCACAATAGTTTTCGCTAATACGACAAACCATTTTTCATTATTTGATTTTGCTATGGACATTTAGCTTCCAAACCGATTAGTAATTCTAAATCAATGTAACATTTTGTTAGTTCTAATTTAATACTATAAAGGATTTTACACTATTAATGGCAAGGAAATTGTAAATTGTTCTTAATGTGGCTTTGGAAGTTAACTTGAAATTTCAAATTAATGAAATTTCTAAATTATGTGCAATTTCTTCTGTATGTTTTCAATGAACTTTCTTCACCATTTCCATTTAATTTGAAGAATGGTTAACTTCAGTAATCCAAAAGGAGAAAGAATAAAATCTTTTTGAATTATGAATGTGATACTAAGGTACACTATCTAATATAGCTATACGGTACTTGCAAAATAATTGTATGATCTAACATTTGGGCATTTAACATCCAAAGTATTCTTGATATATTAACTCATTTATTAGTATATTTTAGTGTGTTTATATTATTTTTATGATTTTATGCGATGACAAGAATAATATTCATATACTTGGACGTTGTTTTCCACTTACATTACCAAATATTAATAAAAAATTGTGTGTAAACTTTGCTTCTAATGAATTAGTGATTGCATATTGTTGTTCTATTTACGCTTACTTAATTCACAGCTCGATAAAATGTAATGTTAATGGTGGAAAGGAAACTAAATAAATTTCTTATTATAGTAATATGTGTATTGCTTTTAAATCACAAATGAACTAGGAATCTTAGAAAAAAATTATTTCCTTTGGGACATTGATTATCACATAACTATCAACAGATAACATTCCATGTTATCATAATCATACTCTCTCCTAAGATTTTTATTTTTCACAATATAGTTGTAGAAGAATGGTAGAGTAATAAATTTTAGAAAGAAGATGATTATTTTAAGTAAAGAATTGATTAGAAAGAAACAGTTGCCTTCTTGAAAAGGTTGTTCTTCTATATTAATCTTCGCATTATCTTTGTTCCAATCATAATGCTTTCAAATAATATTTAAATTTCTTAGTAATAAATATTTTAATTATTTTTTTTCTAGAATTTTTTTTGTTTCTGGAAGTTTGTTATATTATTTCGATATCGTTGAACAAGATTGTTAATATTTAAATGTAAAACGGTTGGTAAGAATTAATAAAATAATGCAACTAATTTTTAAGTCACAAATTATATAAAGATATTTTAAATAATATATCATGAGAGAACTAAGGAGAGAGGAGAAAAAATACTATAATTAATTAGAGTCTTGAAAATTCTTTCTCTCTATTATTATTTAATTTATAGATTAACATATAGATATAATGCAATGCAAATGTGACCCTTGGATTCCTATTCTCTTATTTTCCCTTTTCTCTCATTACATTATATATCATCCACCTCATACAATTTTTTTATATAGTAGATTATTTATCGTTCTATATATTGTAAAATGTCCACCCTTTCATGTACATGTCTCTATTTATTTAACCATTCAAATAAAAAGTAATCCACTCAAATTAAAATTATTTTTCTTCATCGATAAAATAATCTATTCTATAACATACAAAGTTAAATATCTTTATTAGGTAAATAATGAACCATAAATACTTGGATTTATTTCAGAACAAATTTAATTATTTATTTAATTCAAATATTTAGACCTAAATGAAAGTAGTATGATATCACAAATGAGAACTTTGTAAATAATCATGGATATTAGAAAATTGTTGGCATTTTGACTGGAACCCAGTGGAATGAACCAATAAACCATTACGAATCACTGTTAAAATGATGCTTACAGCATTCGGAAAAAAAAATAGAAATAAAGAGGGGGAAAAACTTCTAGAATCAATGATAGGTAATTCCTTTGCCTTACTATTACTTATTTATTAGATAATTTACTATGACAAATGAATTGTAAATTTATGTATATAATTTTATTATGTTATTAATATATATTTTATTTGGATCAAAAAATAATTTTTTGTATTCTATATTTATCAATAAAAATGTTTTATTCATGTTAAATTGGTTACCTAAAGAATTATTAAACAAATTAATGAATATTAGCCAATTGATTTTATTTGAATAATTTAAATTTAAGGCATTATATTAGTTTACATGTATGGATATAATGGCTTATTTAAATAGTTAAATTTAAGAAACCTAATTAGTTTAATGTATGGATATAATGAAAAATAACTAGAAACAACCGAGTAGAACTTATTACCTATTGAAATTAGAAAATGTAAATATTTGAATTTAAAATGGTCGACAATAATTATAAAACAATGTGACTAATTTTAAAAGTCACAAACTATAAAAGATATATTAAAGTAAAATATGCTAAAATAATGACAAAGGAGAAATATGTTAAAATTAATGAGAGCCTTTAAAATTCTTTCACTTTACAATGATTTAATGGATATATTTAATAATCTAACGAAAAGTGAGTTGTGACTCTTGGCTTCCAGTTCCCTTATTTTTTTCCTTTAGTCTTATAATGTTATATGTCGTTCACTTCATACACTTATAATTTTATGTATTATTGTTATTTATCATTCTTTATATATAAAAACTTTGTCCTTTCATGTACATATCTCTACTTATTTAACCCTTTAAATTAAAAGTAATCAACTTATATTAAATTCAAATTTCTCTACCAAGGCAATAAACTATTCTATTACATAAAATGTTCAACTTCTAAAGTATTAATCTATTTAAATCTTTCACAAAGAATATCAATATTAAATTGCAATTAATGTTATATGCATCCCTTACCTAGTGCATAAAAGTCTTAAAAGCCTCTTTACGTAATTATAAAATGAAATTTAATCCAAATTAACTATTTCTTTATGTTTTTGTTTCTTACTAAAATCACTTAACCTAATTCGGATTTGTATTTCACTCTAAATATTTAAATATGTTGAGTCTTCCATTCTAAAATTGATACATATAGAATATGACTCATTTTTTTATGTTTATTCTTTTATTTAGGACTGGCCATTTTATTTCTAAAATTGTCGTGTGTTTGAGATTGGAATAATAGAATCAATGAGTCGGAGAATTGAAAGATTAAATTTAAGATGGTTTTTCATTTTTGTGGTAAATTATCTCTATTTGTCTACTTCAAGGTTTTTTATTACAAAACTAAAAATTAATTCTTTGTTTAGAATTTTTTTTGCTAATCACCTTCAATTTAGTTGGTCCTAATCTTGATTTTTGTTTTATATTCTGAATAAAATAAATACATTAAGTATTTTTTTTCTTAATTTAATAAGCATAGAATGATTTTTAGATAAATTCTTTATGTTCATTTTTCTATTAGGATTGACATTTTTATTAGTAGCGAATTAATTGTAGATTTTATGTTGAATTAATGCAATAAATTTAATTTCTATGAAATATTAATATATTCCTATGTTTTACGCAGCCTGAATACTTCATTGTTCTTTATTAAATGACTAACTTTACTTTTAGCCGCTTATAAAACTCTCACTCTTTCTTGAATGGTACCAACATTAATCTAACAACTATTGCTATATATATCTCTTATCTATAATTCAGTTAGCATTTGATCATTTCTTAAATTTTCGATTCTTATCAAAATCGCTTAAACTCCTTTCAAACAATTAGTTCTTATTTGATTTAAGTTGTAAATTTAAAGTAATGTAAATGTTGACTTATTAACTCTAATTCTACTTTGATTTTTACATTCTAAATATATGTTGTTATGCATCTCTTAGAAGTAAAATAGGAGAATATTATAATTTATGTGATTCGTTAAATAAATTTATTTTGTATAGATATTGCATCATAGATATTTTTGAATTTGCTACATGAACTACCATTACTTTACCAACATTAACACTAATTTCTTACTTGGATAGTGTTACAAAAACCTTTTATTTCCTTAAGTAATTAAGAAAACAATGTCATAATATACATGTCATAGTATATTGAATCATCTATCATATTACACTATTGTTGCAAGCCAAATGATATGTTTATATTAATTACTTCTTTAAAGTTTACCATGCTATAATATTAGTGTTAGTATGACTAGGAAATTATTTTCCTTTTTTTTTGCAGGAGTCGGTGGATTTACCACTACGTTGCAACATAAAATCTTCGATTGTTTAGTAAAATCTATTATAGATTAAATGAACTATTTTTTTTCAATTCCAACATTTGTATACAATGTTACTTTTATTTGATTTTTGTTTCATTTGTACATTTTGAATTTCGTTTACCTATTTTATTTTGTAGGGCATAAATTGTTTATTAATATATATATATACTAAAAAAATCTTTAAGTTTGTTGTGTAGTATATCGTTCGCAAAGTTTATCCTTTTTCCATTCTTAAAAATAAGTATATAAGAAAATTAGGTTGTAAAAGTATGCGATAAAAGAATATTTCAATAATAAATTTATAACATTTTAGAAAAAATATAAATGTACAAGTAGCACAAGACTTCTTATTTAAATATATTTTATATTATCTTACTAGACAAAAAGTATTATTTTTTGAATCTAAAATTATTCATTTTAACCAATCTAAGGTTTAATATATTTTTCGATGGCGATATTTAATAAACCATGAAATATTCACAAGCAACACATGACTACCATCGAATGTATGACTGTCACCAATTTTTTGGAAACCTCGTAAAACTGTTAGATGATTTATTTCCTACAAAGTACGTTTGATGTTGTATTAGTTTGAATTTTGAATTATAGATGTTTATAGATAATTAAGGATTAAAGATGTACCTATTTATAATGTTTAGAAGTAAACTAATTTAAAATTAGAAGAACCATATCAAACTAAATTGTCATTCAACTGATAAAAGGCCTTCTTAACTCGTTAATTTTATTCAAACTAATAAGATAATTAATAATAGTTAATTCTTTTAATGCTTAAATCAGATTGCACTTTATTTCAATATAACATTTGATTTTGTAATGGACCAAAATTAGTTTTTAGTTTTATCTAATTACATATTTTCCAATGAATGATTTCAATAAATCATGATGTGTAGTTTTTATAACAATATTTGCATATCTTCTTACAAATTTGTATCATGCGCAAGTAGTTGTGATCACTAAAGATGGAAAATGCATTGTTTAAGAGTCAAGTTTCTTTGGAAATTTAATATAATAAAAGTCTAGGATGACTACTGGAGTACACAAAATTGTTAGTTCATAATTTAAGACGTTACTGAAATGCACTTTGATCTTCTCATATTAATCCCTTGTCTAAGAAGTACCAACAAAAATATTTATTATAACTCTTAATGTCATTAATGGTTCTTTTTAGACCATAATTACATATATTTAGTATTTAAAAATTTACCAATATTCCTTAAAAGAAAGCAGTTGAATAAACTAAATTCATCTTCCTTTCTAATTTTAGAAGTAATATTGAATGCACTAGAAATCGATTCCCTTAACTGCCAATGAGTTAGAATCATGAGAAGATGCTGCAAAGTACCTCTATATTGGCATATGTAATTTTGTAAGAAAAAGTATACTTATTTATGTTTTCTAAAAATCAAAAATTTCAGTGATGCATTTAAAATTTTATAGCCTTCACAAAATGTTTGTTATCCCACCTTTTGGTAAAGGCTGGAATATCAACAAAGTGGCTGAAAAGGATGGATATCAGGATCGGAGATCGATTGGAAACAAGGCTATGATCGATGTCATCAAAATTTAGCTGAGCTCCAATCAAGGCAGGATCGATTAGGAATGATGATCCAGGGTAGGAGAGGCTACATAAATTTCAGGTCAATCGGAGTTCGTATGCTCGAGATACGGATGGATAAATGTTGAAAGAGACTGGTATGGTATCGATACTGTTCATATCCATACGTTTCGTATTAATGGCAATGGATATGAACAAGGCGCTCATATCGATCAGGGAGAAGGACTAAATGGATTTTGACTCGATGGCTGTGGATTTGGGTTGGATAGATGGGTGCTTGTTGGTTTGTTCGACTCGATTATTTCGTATCGATCAGGATCGGACGTAGCAGCATACTTCGAACCGGTAGACTTCGCATCGATGCAGCGCAAATTGATTGGATGGATGTACATGTATACTTCATATCGATCATTGCTGGATCGACACAAAGGGGAAGCAATGATTTCAGGACTATGATTGGACATTTCATATCGATTGCTTGTGGATTGATGTGAAGAAGGCACCTTGGAAGGATACGAAGAAGGTAGGTTTCATGGGTGCGAAGTAAAAGACATGAACAGATGGATGCGAAGCCAAATAGAAAAGCTTGGATACGAACTAGAAATGTACATGAATCGAAGGAAGAAATGTTCAAGACAGCGTGGAAAATGGATCGAGCCTCGAAGATAGGTCCACGTCATCAAAGAGCATGTGCATGGGACCGATATGAGCCAATATCGATACGAATGAACCGATGCGAATAAAACACCACACGAACTCTCTAATTCATGTCGATTATAACTCGAGATTCACAAGTCCAAATGCCACCAAAATTTCACAAGAGCTTACGTGCGACTTAAAGAACGTTCTTACTATTCGACTCGATTGGGTAAAATATTGATCGATATGAAATTCGTTCGTATCGATCACGAATCGAGTCAAAATCGCCTAGGGTCGATCGTGCGGGTACACTCACATGCCAAAAGAAGTCTTCCGAGATTTGAGCGAGATATTTGTAGCCTACACCTATAAATAACACCTTAGAGCCTACAGAAAAGGGATCTTTTTGGCTATCCGACGTCCAAACTTTGCCGAAAATAACTTAGCACTACAAGGCTGCTGTTGTACTCAAATTTCGTCATTGTAATCCACTGTAATCAATTGTAACCAGCAAGGAAAGTCAATAAAAGATAAACTTTTGAAGTGGACGTAGGCCGAAGATAGCCTAACCACTATAAATCTTGTGTCTCTGTCTATTTCTTTCCGTTTTAATTTTGTTATTCTTCATTTTTATTCTCTATATTACCAAGATTCGTGATCTGTGATTATATACTGCTGATTTGTGTTCATACACTAGTGCTTTTACGATATTTGGGGTTTGTGACCAATTTTGGCACAAACACTTTGGTGCTTTCACTGAGAATAGCTAACTCAGGGATTCTACCGCTTGGATAATGTATTTGAAGGCTTAAGGATTCAGATCTGAAAAGCTATGACAGGGCAATCAAGTAGAGGACAAAGAGCAGAGAGAAGTCGGCATGAAGGAAGCCAGGAGGCATCATCAGGGGCTAATCAGACTTCGGCTTTCATCACCAGAGACGAGATGGAGATGATGATGGGAGCTATGCATGAAGAGTTTCTGAAAAGACAGGAGGAAATGATGCAGAACCTCCTCAGACAGTTTGGACAGGTAGGGACAGCTGGAATTGCTGGAGTTCAGATCCACGGAGCTGGAGCAGAAGGACCCAATAGGAAATCGAATGAAGCAGCTCAACAAGATGCAGCCCTAATCATCACGCGGTTGTCAATCAGGATGGATCCAAACATGGAGGCACACCACCCGACAACAATGGACCAATTCGTAGAGGAACTCTAGGAGATACCACACAACAAGATGCTGGCAGGAGTACAGGAGCGCATGATGAAGAGTACGTGCTGGAATTCCCTCGGAGACTCGAGGGGCAACCCTTGACGGAAATGCTGGATTGGCTGAGATTATCAGGCGAACTATGCGTGGAAGATTGACAAACAGAGATCTGGAAAGAGTAAACAGGTGTTCGTTTACTCATGACATCAGAATGGCTTGAAATCCACCAAAATTCAAGCTACCTACGCTAGAGGTATATAAGGGCAAAGCTGACCCTACCGATCACTTGATGAGGTACACACAACACATGGAAGTGCTGGGGGATCGGAGGAAGTTATGGCCCGATGTTTCCCTCTGTACCTGACGGATGTAGCTACTATGTGGTTCAAACAGCTGGAAGAGGGATCTATCAGGACATGGACAGAATTGGTGAATAGGTTTCTAAAGCAATTTTGGGTTCGTATCAAAAGGCCGAAGAACGCAATGACACTAACATCGGTAAAGCAAAGGACAGAGGAATCGCTCAGAGCTTTCTTAACTCGGTTCACTGCAGCGGTTGCTTCGGGGGATCGGTCAGACCCATCGATGATTTTGGCAGCAGTGTCAGGAGTCAGAGAGAATTTGGATTTCAAAGTGTCTCTAATACGAGACCCGCCAATGGATATCAGGGAATTCTTTCACGAAGCTGATAGATTCCTCCGACAGGAAGATGCATGTTCAGATATGAAATTAAAAGAGGTGAACGCGGCTGAGGATGGAGGGCCATCCAGCGGAAGCTCGGTTGAAGATAAAGATAAAACAAAGAGGAAGTTGCATTAAGAAGCAGGAAAAGCTAGGAAGCGGTGGAGAGAGCCAAAATTTCCCACTTACACAGGATTGAACGAAACATTAGAACGGATATTCATGGAAACTCAGAATTGCCTTCCCTACCAAGGCCAGTAAGGAGAGAACCTTCGAAACGTGAAAGGTCATACGGGAGGCACTGTCTTTTTCACAATTTGGATGGACATGATACCAATAGCTGCAGGCATCTAAAGGATACAATCGAGGAGCATGTAAGGAATGGCCAGTTACGACAATACATCAAGGTACGGAATGTTGTGGTGGAACAGAAGCAGCCACCATCTACCCCAAACAATAATGGCGCGAGGTCCAGGAATGATGGCCGATTGGTTATCAACTGACAGGGATGATATGAAATAAACAGCAAACTACAGGCAAACGACCAACTCATTTACTCATGTACGGGGACGGAGATGGCCCCTAGGCATGCTCTGAATGATGATAAACCACGACGCTATGGTTTGTGAAATTTGCTTTTTTTCTTTTGGTTTGGACATTTGTTTTTCTGGTTTGGTTTTGGAGTTTGGTTTGAACTCCTGGTTTTATTTGTTTTCGGGTTTGGACTTTTGTTTGGATGATTGTTTTTTGGTTTGGATAATGATTTGGATTTCTGGTATGATTTTTGATTTGATCTAGATTTCAGATTGGTCTTTGATTGGATTTTTATCTGGCTTTTGATAAATGGTCGTCGGGTATGGATTTTTCCTGGAAAGGGGTAAGTCGCTTTGTCCGAGCATGGTGAATCGACTTATTTGGGTCGTCGAGTATGGACTATGCTCGGCAAGGGTCCGGAGAGACCAGGATTCGGCCTAGGAATTAGGCCCTATATTATCAGTTATTATTTCAAGTCGTCATGTATAGACTATGCTTGGCAAGGGTCCGGAGCGACCTGGATTCGACTTAGGACTCAAGCCATGGCATAACACAGCGTTCAGGGACACTGGACCACGAATGCCAAGACATTGCTTGGCACAGGTCGCTGAGTGTGGATTAAACTTGGCAAGAACCCTAAGAGGTTATGGATACGAATATCGGCTATGGACAGCTAAGGATTTGGATATCGACCTGGAGAGGTCCTAGATTTGGTTATTGGTTATTACATAAGGATGAATTATAACTCAGTTATCGGTTTCAGATGGATATGGAATTGGCTAAGGCTTCAGTTACCGGATTCAAAATCGAACATCGACTCGGAGCAGTCAAGAATGATGCACTCGGATGGTATGGCTATAGACGGAATTTGGACTTCGGATGTCAGATTCGGAACTAATCAAAATACACCTTCTTATCACAAGGCATGTTTGGGGGGCAAATGTTATCCCACCTTTTGGTCAAGGCCGAAATATCAACAAATTGGCTAGAAAGGATGGATATCAGGATTGGAGATCGATTGGAAACAAGGCTATGATCGATTTCCTTAAAACTTGTCCAAGCTCCAACCGATTGGGAATGATGATCAAGGCTAGGAGTGGCTACATTTCAAATTTCAGGTCAATCGGAGTTCATATACTCAAGATACGGATGGATCAATGTTGAAAGAGACTGGTTTGGTATCGATACTGTTCGTATCCATACGTTTTGTATCGATGCCAATGGATACGAACAAGGCACTCGTATCGATTAAGGAGAAGGACTACATGGATTTCGACTCGATGGTTTTGGATTTGGGTTGGATAGATGGGTGCTTGATGGTTTGCTCGACTCGATTATTTCGTATCGATTAGGATGGGACATAGCAGCTTACTTCGAATCGGTAGACTTCGCATCGATGCAATGTGAATTGATTGGATGGATGTTTAGGTATACTTCGTATCAATCATTGCTGGATCGATACAAAGGGGAAGCAATGGTTTTAGGACTATGATTGGATATTTCGTATCGATCGCTTATGGAGCATGCGAAGAAGGCGCTTGGGAAGGATACGAAGAAGGTAGGTTTCAGGGGTGCGAAGTAAGACACGAACAGATGGATGCGAAGCCAAACAGCTAAGCTTGGATACGAACTAGAAATGTTAATGAATCGAAGGAAGAAACGTTCAAGACGGCATGGAAAATGGACCGAGCCTCGAAGATAGGGCCACGTTAACGACGAGCATGTGCATGGAACCGATACGAGCCAGTATCGATACGAAATGAGCCAATGCGAATAAAACACCACACAAACGCTCTAATTTGTATCGATCATAAATCGAGGTTCACAAGTCCAAATGCCACCAAATTTTCACAGGAGCTTATGTACAACTTAAAGAAAGTTCTTGCTAAATTTCAACTCGATTGGGTAAAATCTTAATCGATACGAGATTCGTTCGTATTGATCACGGATCGAGTCGAAATCGTCTAGGATCGATCGCGCGGGCCCACTCACATGCCAGAAGAAGTCTCCCGAGATTTGAGCGAGATATTTGTAGCCTACACCTATAAATTGCACCTCAGAGCCTCCAGAAAAGAGATCTTTTTGACTATCCAACGTCCAGACTCTGCCGAAAACATCTTAGCACTACATGGATGTTGTTGTACTCAAATTTCATTATTGTAATCCGCTGTGTTTAGTTGTAACCAGTAAGGAAAGTCAATTAAAGATAAACTTTTGTAGTGGACGTAGGTCAGAGATAGCCGAACCACTATAAATCTTGTGTCTCTGTCTATTTATTTCCGTTTTAAGTTTGTTATTCTTCATTTTTATTCTCTACATTACTTAGGTCTGTGATTATATACCATTGATTTGTCTTCATACACTGGTGCTTTCACGATATTTGGAGTTTGTGACCAATTTTGGCGCAAACAATGTTGTTTTCGAAAAGGTCGTTATTAATGACTATTTAGATAAAATAATTGTTTCTAAATCATTTTAAGAAACTTTACCAGAAACTGGTGAGCAGCGATAACATTATATTGACCGTTATTGAATTTCACCGGCAAAGTTCTAATGGTCAGTGGAAAAACTACCCATGAATTTCAGTTGGTAAAATTGTATTTTATAGCCTTTTAATTAACTATCAAATGATGGAATGTAATTGTGGTATTAAAAAGAGTGAATTTTTTAATTGATATATTTGAACGACAATGGTACTAGTAAGAACAAAAGGTTGTCTTTAATGATACACATAATTTATGCATGATCTAAAAATTTAAATGATGAATCGGCTGCCATGTTTGAAGGCAAAGTGGAAAAACATTAAATTCTATGGTTTCGTTTTCAAAAACAATGTAAAGTTTGACTCGTTTTATGTTTTTAGTTCAAACCAAAATTCTTAGGTGATAAAAATATTTTGTATAAAATTAATAAAGAAAATGTGCAATTTAGTTAATTTAAAATTAAATAACATGTTTATTGCTTGGTTTGGTTGTTGATGATATTATAAATGAATGATATCATATTTTTCCATCTTTGAAATTAAGTCAGTTAATTTTTATAGGATGAATATGCCTATAATGATAATAAATTATTTTAATTAGAAAGAGTATTAATACTGAATAGGTATATTATTAGTGTTCTAATTCATATTGGAATTAAACTATAAATATATAAATTTTCCATTTATTTTAAACAAATATTTAAATCATAAATCTATTTATCCTAATTTACTCATGTTGCATATAATAACCAATATGTGTTTGTTCTCACGTGACACCAGATTTTACATTGTTCAGTAATGAAATTTTATGTTCAATAATTATCTGCAACCTAAAGTTAATAAGGTCATTTATTTCACATTTTCAATTTTGGTAAGCATATTCATCGTTTTTAAATTTTAATTGGAATGAATATAGTTAATTATAGTGCGTTATCATTTTTAACTCTCTAATCCAATTCCAATTAAATTAGAGTCATATCAAATAGTATTACCATGCAGTACACATAAAGGAATTAATTGTCATTAATTCAATTTAGAAAATTGGTATTATTATTAATGTTATGGTTTCAAGTTAGGAATGATTTATAATTGATGTTATTGTTTGTTGTATAACACAATCATATCCAAAAATATTAGTTACAATTTGTATCCTTTGAAATTATTTGAACATATTTATCATTTAAAGTGTGTTAGCAATTTTCCAGACAAATCAATTCGAAAATAATTACAATCCAAAAGTTTGTGTTCCATCCTAATGTAACTAAAAAAATTTGAAAAAATGCCTAGTTAGAAATTAAAAAACCCCATGTGCACGGCACGTGTTTGCACTTATTATATATTGTATATCACATATTAAATGCAAAAAAAAATTGAATCGCTAAAGACAAAAGTTCAAATTTTCAAAAGATGAAAACCATATTTCAAACCAAATGCGTATTTCAATTTTCATTTTTGAAAACATGTTTTCAAAATATGTACACTCAAATGTATTTTTAGGATTTTTTTTATAAAGTTTTGGAGATGATAATGTTATAGCTGCTATTGTAATGACAACTTTATCGTTACCATACCAATCTATGTTATGAAAAGCGCTCTTAAGCGTTGTTTAAGCATCGTTTAAGCGCTAAATGCATGCACAATGCTTAATTTTTTTAAAAAGCAAAATTATTATGCGATTAGCGCTTAAGCGCGCTCAATTGGCACTTATATGTGCTTTGTTTAAATTTAAGAAATAATTAGCAAAAAAGATATTATTTAAGAAAAGGAATTAGGATTATAGCAAAAAAAACCACATTCCTAATAAAATTTTCTCATTTTATATGATATAGATCGATTCGCATTAAGATGTGATTATTTTAGTGTGCTATTATTGACGTCCAGAAAAATGCTTCGGGCTTGTAGAACTAAAGCCCACCTTACAAATTTTGGTTCTCTGCTTCTTAACACCAATTACTGTTTTATTTTATGCAGACAACACCCAACTATTTCAAAATATAATATTTAACCCTCTTATTCTCTTAGCCAATTTCAACTATTTTCAAAACGTAAAAAGATCGAAAATAGAACAAAATTTAATTCTTTTGTCATGTTTTAAATGATTAAATTTTAAATTAATACTTGGTCGGTTAAAAATTTATTTTTCAAATCAACTTGTATGTCTTTTGATGCATTTGATCGCTCATCTTCTTCCATATTTTCACCACTAAATGTTCTGTTCATTCGAAACATTTGCATTCTCAATTTTATTTTAATTGGTATCTTTATTAGTGTGCTGCTATTGGCACATTGGTTTTCTCTTCTGGCAACCAAAACTATAGGCCACCATTAAAAACTTAGTTACCCTGTAACAACCCGCATATTTGTACCATTTAAATTGACGACATTCCTACTTGTCAACTTAAATAATACAAAACACGAATCATTAATGGAGTATATATATAAATGAAAATCATCACAGAATCACAGAAATATAACATCACAGAATAGTGCAGCGGAAATACAACATAGTCATAAGAGTAGTTCATGAAGCTACCCATAAGTACAACAATGTCTCCGATAAAATAAAATAGAACAACATAGATGTCCAATAGTCTGAATAAAAAGAGCAATACTGATAAGATAAGATAATGATAGTCTTCGGTCTTCAGCTCCAAGTAGAAACAGCAACAGCAATCCTCAGTCTGATCCAAGCATATGCACAAACAAACATTCGAATCAGGACATATATTCTTATACAGATAATATGATCCAAATTCAAATTAACAATAACTCAAAGATGAATGGAATAACATCTTTAAGGATCCGTTAAACTATTTATACACAATAGTGTACGATACATAGATAATGTCTAACAGTAAAGTAAAATATCAAAATAGTGTTAAGGCATTACCATTGTCCCCCTTAACACATTTCATATAGCATTATAGACTATACAGCACTGTAAACTCCACCGTAAACTAGTGGGATATCAGGGAGTACTCCATAGGTATAATACAAAACAAAATCGTAATGGTCACGTATATGGGAATACAAGTATGACAAGGTACATGAGGCAATACCCAAGGTAGTGAAACTACCGTTTGCCTGATCTGGACTGGTGAGAACGCATCGCCGCAACGATCGCAACACCGCGAAACAAGACTCCAAATTCAAGGTGCGCACCAATCAATGACAAAGTAAATGAGTAGTCTACGAAGAAGTGTGTTCGCTCGAGGTAGCTAACCCCATTTGGCCCGGCACGGCTCCTGTTTTAGTCATTTCCAATTTGACACAAGTGTCAAGGCTATCCATTATCGTTCTCTTTCTTCAGTCATCGCGTACGTCATTCCAACCATTTCATTCTGGATCACACTCCGCGTATAGTTATTGAAGTGGTTTTCGGTTTAGACAGTGGGTATGTCCCTAACCGATTCCGGTTCCTTTAATAACCTTCGTAATTAATTTCCGATTGGTCGTTTAATATATTTCAAAACCAATTCAATTTCAATTTGAATTCGTAAATCAACATTTCGTTAGTCTTTCTAAATCAAATTCCAAAATTTACGTTTCATAACTTCCAAATCTTATTTCAAAATTCCTATAATTCAATTACAAGTTCAAATTTAAAAAAATTCAAATATTCATTTAATTTCGTATATAAGTTCATTCCATAATTATCCAACTTAATTTAACGTTCAAATTGAGTTAAACTCATTTATCGATTTCATTCGATATTCATTAAATTAATTTATCATTAAACAATTTCTATTAAATTTTCAATACATTACATTACTTTCTTAAGTTCAACTTATTATATCAAGCTTACAAATTTAATTTAAATTAAATTTGACGAATCCAATTCTTTAAATTTCAAGTCTTTCATTTGTTTCGATGAACGCATTTTATTTCTTGTTAAAGAAATTCATTTCATTTATTATTTACTTAGTTACAAATTTCAAACTCAATTAAAGAACTTAGTTTCACTTATTCAAAATCCAATTTCATTTAGTAAAGAATTAATTATTAAATAATTCCATCTCATCAATTTATCACAAATTCCAAATCTTAATTAATACATTTGAAACTCATTCATTAATAAATCCAAACTTAATTATTAATAAATTTTGAAAACCTAATTATAATCATTTCAAAACTTCGTCACTAATAATTTCAAACTTCATTATTAATAACTGTAAAACTTAATTATTAATTATTTCAAACTTCATTATTAATAATTCCAAAACTTACTTATCAAAAATTCAAAACTTAATTTTAATAATTTCAAATTTCGTTCCAAACTTAATTATTAAAAAAATTCAAATTTAATTATCAATTAATTCTAAATTTAATTATTGCATAATTAAATCTTAAACAATATTCTTTTGTCAATTACAACGTTCATATTTGTTTCAAATTTAAATATTCACATTTACATTCATTCGAACTTAAATTCCAAATTTTATTCAAAACCCTGTTATTAGTCAAATAAAACTTTATTTTATTTAAATCAAAACATTGACCAATCGGTTTTAATTTAATTTTCTATCCTAAGTTAAAGTTATTTGGGTATTTATCATTTCAACCTGATTCCATTTCAATTCAAAATCAAAGCATACAAAGGGAACTTGCAGTGTGATAGCTGGGATGGGGTCAAAGTAAATAAACAAGCAATAGCATCCATACACAACAATTTAACAATTTTATTAAATAATCCCGAAATAATCGTATTAATTTACATTTGTTATTTATGTAAGTTACTATAATTATTCCTAGAATCTACACTATCATTTCATGTACATTAAAGATTATTTCATTATGGTTTTCATTTGTCGTCCAATTTCAATTTCAGTTTAATACTACAACAATTAATCTGATATACGTTCAAAGGTTCAACGTGTGATTTATCGAATTCTACATGTCCATTAACTTAACAATTTAAAGGGTCAAGTTTAACTAATCAAATTTAACATATGAAGGGGTCAAGTTTAACAAATCAAAGTTCGACGTATATAATCCATTTTAATTAGTTAACTAACCTATTACAAATTTAACTTGCAAATTATTTATCACTTAATTGTAACAATTAACATCCAATTCAACATCACATAGCAATCATTTATCAATTCAAACTTACATAAGAATATAGTCGTGAAAATTAATTCACCTTTCGTGGATAAAGAAATTGACGACGAAGCAAGAATAAACAAGAATAGAGTCAGTAAAGTACGAACAATGGACATTGTAATATCGACAAAAGAAAACGATATTAATATAATGAACGTTTGTATATAATTTATAAATTTATATAAATGCGCTTACCGACGACGGAGAAAAGAACAAAAGCTGAGAGATCGAGGCTGCCGCAAAAAGCTTAGCCGGTTGCTTCTGCACACAACGAAAAGAAAAGTCGGTTACTATTTTTGCAACCAGAACAGATATTTGTGTAAATACTTTCTGCAATATCAAAAACTATTTTCCAAACTCAATTCATTTTTTTTATAACAGCCGAGACTAAAAATTTATGCAGCAAACCCTCCCTCCTTTATCACACATGTATGTACAGGTTGTACCATCCACCTTCACTTGCTGAAAACTCCACTCACACATATTACTTTTGTCACTTTATCTCCTTTTTTTATAAAAAAAAGCACGCAACCCTTCCCTTTTCAACTCATCATATACTACCTCCCTCCCACTACACACAACATCATACACGCACAGTACATGCATGCACTACCTCCACATTTCCATGCACCGTGCAGATTCATGCACAGGTACATTTTGCACTCAATTTTTTTTATATATAATCGATCGAGACTCAAAATTCATGCACAGGTCAATCCTTCATCACTACTTGCATAAACTAAACATGCAGGCACCATAATCTCCCATTTTAATCTACTTCCACTTTAATGCACACATTTTTTTTTCCACAGTGACTCATTCTTCTTCACAATGAGTTCTCAGCACTACAACAACACATGTGCACGCATCTTGCACTATATTCATACGCATGCCTTCATTCCTTTCCATGCCTCATCACTTCTTTTCTTTTTTTAAAAAAAAAAAATAAAACAAAACACACGCACACAACACACACAACACTCAACACACACACACACAATACTCGACACGCACGTAAGAAACCCAGACCCATTTTCACAAACACGCAACCTCACAACTCACGCATGCAATAAACTAAAAAAAATATGCAGGCACAAACAAAAATGAGCCAAGGTGGGGTGCGTTGGTGTGAGCTGAGTTTCGGCCTTGCATTCTTTCGTTTGTAAATTTCTTTTTTCTTTTTAGAAAGAAAATGAGAGGAAGAATGAAAATAAGAAAGAAGAAGCGAAAGGTGGAGGAGGCATTTACCTGAACTTGCGAAGTGAAGTGGAGACAGTGAATGAGGACGAAGTGTTCTTTTAATTTCTAAAGTTTAGTGACAGTAAATATTTTATTGAAATTCCAAACATTACGTGAATTCCCAAACTTCTCACCTAATTCCCAAACGTTCACACTTATTTCCAAACAACTCATAGCTTCCAACCTCTTAAATGCCTCAGCTGAGATAAATTTGTTTTGCTTTTTTTTTAAGTGACTCCGGGTTAAGGAATTTGGGTTGCAATTGTTTATCCGGTCCGTCCGAAACGGATAAATCAACGCGATGATTTCCGACGGACTCCAATTAGCACGAATAAATATACTATTTTGATCAGTGCGACGAGGCGCTTCCAACGGTACACAGATTATTACGATATGATGGTTTTATAAAATTTGCATTTACGCCGCTTAAATTGTACGTTTTGCAAAACAATTTAAACGGGGCAGGCGATGACAGTTTTTGACGAAACGAATTACATAATCTTGATCAGAAATAAATTTTACAACATAACTATGTAAAAGTATTTGGATTTGAAAGATAAATTTTACGCAGTTTTATATGGACTGATATATAGTAAAATGCGAACGAAATTTACTGTAATATTTTCCGACGAAATGTTTTCTATATTCATATCTAACTAGACGCATCTCATAAATAAAATTTGAACGTTAATTGAGATCGTTTATGAATTTCAAAATTTTTATACTGAAACGATGAATTTAAATTTTAAATTGGGCTGAAAAATCAGGGTCGTTACATACTCTCTTCGTTACACCAAGTCACTGTTTTAATATATTAAACAGACATCCCAAGTAAGAAAACATAATTTTCCTCTTCAATTTTTTATCAAGCTAGGAAGGAATTCGTTGCCATCTTCAATAGGGAAGAAATTTCATTCTTCTCGGTAATCCATAAGTTGACGTCCTCCGTTCAAGCAAGTGGATGAGGAAATCATTTCTTTCATATGTTTTGAGATGTGAAAGCCCTAGAAAGTCGAGCCATGGCCTAGAAAAATGGATCAATGATTGTATAAAGAGAAGTGGATCGAGTGTTTTTTTAGGTTTTAGGGTTTCAAATTTTGGAGAAGTACATACAACTGTATGAAGAGAAGTTATAGCGGATGAGTGAAGCAATAGGAGATGGTAGCCAGAAGCATATAAAAAATATTCGTATATAACTAAATTATAATGGTGACCAGAAGAGAAAACTAGGATGCCAATAGAAGTGCACCACATTTTAAAAAATATATATATAAGGGTAAAAGTGGAATAAATGTTGTAAGATAATATATTACAATTTAAGAACTTACATAGAAGTTTTCATTTATGAAATCGACCAACTTTATGTCCTTTAGGTTTGTTTTAACCACTGGATCTTCTAAACTCATCCTAAAATAAAAATAAAAAGAACTTAGTAACAAATCTAAGATAGATATGTAGAAGAAAAATAGATTTTAAGAAATAAAAAGTAAACTAACTTCTTTATGTTCATCAAAATTAGAATCATTCACTAAATCTTCACTTGGCTTGCTAGATAAAAAGGAGATTATTTCTTTGGCTTTAGGGTTTAAAACTTTTGTTTTCTGTTGATGTTTTGAGATAGTGTACGTGAATTTTTTTCAAGTAAGATGAAGAGGCTACAGTTATTTAGGGATGAATGAGAAAATAGATTTTGATGGCCATAAACTTATAAAAAAAAAAATTAATAGAAATTTAATGGTAGCTAGTGGAATTTTCCTGGATGTTAACAGTAGCAGACTTATTTTATTTAACAAATGTGCTCATTTTGTACTCAACTCCAGTATGCTAACTTTTAGTGAATAGAGAAAGTCATTCCAACTTTTGAAATCTATGAATTTATAAGTTAAACTTTAGTCTTTTTTGATGAATTTGTGCATACACATATAGTATACTTGTACACATGTAATACACTTAATATAATCTCTTTATAATAGATTTATATAGGTATAGATAAAGTATGCTAAAAAATTAAGCAGCGCTTAAGCAATATTTAAGCGGCGCTTAA
Source organism: Allium cepa (assembly GCA_030765085.1). Classification (NCBI taxonomy): domain Eukaryota; kingdom Viridiplantae; phylum Streptophyta; class Magnoliopsida; order Asparagales; family Amaryllidaceae; genus Allium; species Allium cepa. Next base: position 575,223,554 of record CM060931.1, read on the forward strand.
GTGACATTAAGCTAAGCGAGACTTCTTTCGTCTTGCCTCACTTGGTGCTAATTATAATATAGATACCAATATCAAACAACTATTAACCATTATTGAGCTACATTGTTATACATGTTATCAGTACGATAACGGTAATTTTATTATTGTTGACGTCAAATTTAATTGTAAATAAATGTCAAAATCAGTGGTAACGGTAACTTACCAATCATACTAATTTTGCATTTTTCATCATTTTAGTTAATCCTAGCTATGGAAAAATTTTGAATACAAATCATATTTAAGAAGAAGTTTCTAATATTAACTTCAAAATCTAAGGTTAACAATGTTATTGGTTCATGCTATTGTAAATAATTTATGATTTTTATATCAACTAAAATAAATCAAAATGTTGATATAATCATTGATGGAGATTGGATATGTAAAAAAAATAATTACCATTTTATCATTATCAAAATTTTAATACAATTAAATTTTAATATCTTTATGTATTAGAAAATTTATTATTATCAATCAATAGTTTACCAGTTTATCGGTATAACAACGACCATTTTACCAACGATGGTGGTAAAGTATCAGTAGTCATTTTGGTTTACGAAAAGTGTTAGCATAATAATGATTTTGTTATCGATAATGGTAACCATCACAATAAAAAACTTAGATAATATCTTGTAGACTAGGATTTCTTTCGTGCTTCGGTAATGCATTTTTTTTCTTGATTGGATAGTTTCTTAAGTTTTCAATATTTTGACCTTTATTTTGTTAGTATCATAACGAGTACTATTGATTTTTTAAATATATTTATCTTTTGTTTTCAATAATTTTTTTTATTAAACATATTATCATTTTAATTAAAATTAATGATAAATTGTAAAAATGTTTTAGTTTCAAAATTATACAACCGAACGGTCGGTTTTACCTACCATTGTACGGTTGTTGTAACGACTCAAAATTTTTAACATTTAAAATGGGAATATTTAATTTATATAAATATTCATATTTGATTCAATAATAATAAGAAAATCAGTTGTTAATAAAATGACTTAATTTTTATGACATGTTTTTAAATGAATTTATAGGATTTTTTTATAGTTTTCAATTTGGAAAATATTTGAATTATCATCTGATGTATTTTTGAACAAACGGTAGTATTTTCAAATTTAATAAAATAAGGTAACCAATGTATTTTATTTTCGTTTTGTGATTGTGTCGCATTATTGTGCGTGATTATATTTTTATGTTTATCATTCGTGATTCCTACACGAACGTGATATTATATAGCGGTATGCCAGAAAATATAACTTAAAATAAACCCCACACTTCACTTTTCTTTCCTACACTATCGTTTCTTTTTCCCTCTTTCCTATTTTTATTTTTCCCTCTCCCTGTAAACATCTTTAACCTTGTCTCCTCTTCAAAAATTAAAATCTATAGCTAGGGTTCATGAAAAATTACGAAATTGGATCCGTCGTTAGTTTGGGGAAGGGTTGGCTTTGAATCTATATAGGCGATTGTTCATGCGACGATGTTTGGTTGTTATTGATGTTACAAGGCCAAAGCTAGGGTTTGGTCAAGGATGTGCTAGAGGCAATGATTGGTAAGATGGAGTGTGGATTTGAGTTTCTCGGGTAAAGGAGCATGGTCGATGACAAAATGGGGTGGTGTGGCTCAACATGGTGATGTGCGACATTTGCTTAGGGGATGCACGGCTTCCATGTTGCATGGAGGATAAGGGGATCGAGCTTGATGAAATTAGGTCGACGACGAAGTCCATTCGTCGAACGGTCGACGGGACGGCGAGGTAGGGGAGGGACGTGCACAGTTGAGGATGGATGCACTTGTGCGTGTACAGGGAATTGATTTTGAAGGGGAAGAAAGGATTATAGGTAATTAATTATTTAATTAGTTAATTAATTCTTAATTGGTTAATTAATTACTTAATTGGTTAATTAATTACTTAATTAGTTAATTAATTAAAATTTTAAAATTCAAATACTTATAAAATCAATAACTTTATACGAGTCCGATCGAGACGTGATCTTTTGCATTGCACTCATAGGAGCGTTATCTACGTACTGGATTTGGTTTCATCAAGTTTGGATCAAGTGAAATTTTAAGCTAAATCGTCCGATTTTAGATCAAGCGGGAATGTCTAAGCGTTGGCAAGAATTTTTGGTGAGTTAACTCACATTTGGACGAACACTATATGTTATATGATGGATATAAATTGTTAATTGTATGCTTGGATGATTTTTTTGTTTCGTTTAGTTGAATTCTCGCTTTGAAAAGTGGAGGATATGCAAAATGAAATACAGGGAACTCATGAAATATTGTAGAGGGATCCTGATTCCTCACTATTGTTAATTTATAATTCCGGTTATACACCTGTTGTATAAATTGTTGAATATCAAAGATTGGTAGTTTTTCCATATTGGATATGACTTTGATATGTTGAAAAAGTTGAATCCTTTTAGTTATAAATATGTGTAAGCACTTGTCAAGTGCTATGGTAGCACTAGGCCTCATTATCGTATTTTGGAAATACTATTACTTGTTATTTTTGATTTGAAAATGGTTTTGATTTAATGGATGATTTTAAATTTGGTTTTTGGAGTTTTCTACGGCATTTCATTTAGAAATGGGTTTTTAACTTCTCTATTTCACTTCAACCTTTTTATTAGTCTTTTCTAACATATAGTGAAATGTTTTAAAGGTATTTTGGGAAGTATTTATTTTTCAGGAAAGTTGATATAATGTTTATTATGAAGGAAAAAAAAGGAATTTATCTTTTACAATAAAGTGATTCTGTTTTAAAAGAAGATATAAATTTTTTGAAATTAATCTTTTATTACAACATTTTATATAAAATGTTGTAATGAAAGACTAGATTTATAAATGGTATCTTATAAATGAAAGAATAGATTTATAAATGGTATTTCATAAAAGGGAAAATGATATCATTTTTGATATCATTTTCATAAATTGGAATAATAAATCATATTTGTGAATTTATAGTGATTATGGAATGATCATTTTATGAAAAATATTTAGTCCTATCTTGTAATCAAAGATTGATGATAATTAAAGGAATTTTATAAATAGAAAGAAATTTATAACAGGATATTTATAAAAAGGAGTTTTACAAATATAAAAGAGATTTGTAAATTAGTTGAATAAAAGGAAGGAGATTTGATTTCTATAAATGATCATTTTAAATTATGGTGGTATGTAAAGGATTCTTTTCATACTTAACATCAAATTCCGAGTTATGGAAACTTGTCCGTATTTTGAAAATTAAGAATGTATGCCGAGACAAGGATAGTACGCTAACTTGTCCGACTACATTATTAATTAAGGGATAATGAAAGTTTGAAATCGGAAAGGGATATAGGTATACTTGGTTTAATTTCTATATGATCCATTTACTCACAAAAAAGGAAACTGGTTTGGGTTTATAGTAAATAATGTTTTAAATGACACTTGTTTTTAGTCCATTTAAGTATGCTTTTGAAATATAAATCATTCGTAAGAGTTTTTATGAATATACTTATATCATGAAATAAGTATATGGTTACATTTTCTAAGTATTGAAAGTGTAGTGTTTTATGAATGTACTTATACCGTTAAGACATGTATATGATTACATTTTCTAAGTATTGAAAGTATGGTGGTTTGTGAATATACTTATACCGATGAGATAAGTATATGGATATTTTTTCAAGCATTGAAAGAGTATAAATGAATAGTGAATGGGTAAAATACATATGTATATCTTTGCAAAAGAATGTAACGACCCATAATTTCACTACTTTAATTAGTAAATATTTAATTAATTTTAAATATTCAATATATAGGTTTTATAATGAAAATAAACTCATTTTAATAAATTAATAATTATGATAAAATCGCTTTCAATTTTTTACCAAATTAAATAGTTCGTAAAAAAATAGAAAATGTTACCGAAGAATGTTTTCCGAAATTTTGACCTTTCGACACCGGAAAGTTGTCGGAAATGTTGGTCGTCTTTGTGCACTATATCTACATATATATAAGAGTTGATTAACTAGATAATAATGCATTTAGAAATAAATTATCTTGTGTTAATTTGAATTAGTAAGTGATGCGACAAGACATAATTTTAAAAATGATAAACATTATATATATATATATATATATTAAGTATCGTCACATCTTAGATTTTGCAATCATTAACCATCATCGTATCTTGTCACATCTTAGCTTTAAATAATAATTAAACTTACGTATATGTAGAGAATGATGTGACAATTCATAGTTTTTAAATAGTATACATATATAAAGAGAATGATGTGATAACTCATAGATTTAATAATAATAAACATTATATATATATAAGTATTGTCACATCTTGAATATTTTTATAATGATTCAACATTAGCCATAATTATATGGATAAGGTGACTAGAGAGTAGAGATGTGATGCATGAGAGGGAGGAAAAGATGTTGAATTGATTTCACATAATGATGACATAGGAAAATTTGCTTGTAAATAGCTCAAATATCTTCTTATTTTTACCACTTTTGTCTCCTACCATAACTTATTCATTCCAACCTCAAATGGTGATCTTCTTTTTTCTCACATCACCTGAAATTCTAGTATCTACAACATTCTAGTTGACTACCTTTTTCAATTTCGACAATAGCTATGTCAAAATGCCCAATCTTTTCAAAGCAAAATTTCACCCAGAATTTCAAGTTCGAAAATTACCCTACTTCTTTTGATCATAACTTCATTAAAACAAATCGAAAATGAGTGATTATTTTTCGAAATGATAAAGGAAAGAAATTCCTACAACTTTTTTTTAACAGCCTTTTCAAATTTCATGTGTTGTTGGCCCAAAAACCATTGAGAAAATGACCTAATTTTTGGTTCATTTTCGACAAATCGATGATAACTCGAAACCCCACTACCCCTATAACTTCAAGCTACTACCCCATATCCAACCCCCACACCTCTATCTGAGCTTATATACACAAGGGCTAAGTCGGATTTGAGGGTTTCCAAAACATAAGCCTTCATCCTTCAAAGCTAGAGAGTCATTGACAAGTTTAGCTTAGGTTTGGGTAGATTTTGCGGAAGTTTGAGTAGTAAACTACTCGTTTTTTAATGAAAATGGTAAATTTATTTATGTCACTATATATGGTGATTATATAGTTTAGAAGTTGAATGATAATCATGTGGTCTGATTATGATTTGGATGGTTGATTTTAGTTTGATTTGGTTATGGAAATCGATGTTGTGTTATAAAGTTAGTAAGCATGTACATATGAATGTATACTTGCAATCTATGATGAAGATGGTTGGTGTTAGTAATATTTCGATTATAAAACATGAGCTGTGGCATAAGGTTGGTAAATAAAGTTAACTACTTTGTGTAATTGCGATGGTTATGAAATCTGGTTGGAATCGAAGTTTGTTTTCAAAGTTTAAAGCTTTGAAATGGATTAAAGTTTGTAACTTTAGTTTTAAAGTTTTTTCTAAAGTATGTTTCAAATCATGAAAAAGTAAGGGTTTGTGAAGTGGTTCGCTAAGAATATGTTAGAGCTAACTGCGCCTATATCGATAGTCGCTATGAATGCAGTTCCGCAAATGTTTGAACTTTTATTTCAAATTTGTTTTATTTTGAAATTAGTTTACTAAGTTTTTCAAACTTAATTAGTAATATTAAAAAGTAATTAAGTTGTAATATAATTACTAATTAGTTAATTAAAAGTTAATTAGCACCTAATTGGTAATTAAGAAGGTGGTTAGAGGTTAATCATCACTTAACTTGTTAATGACTATTAATTGATTTACAAAGTTTTAATAAGTGATTGATGGGATTACGAAGTAATTAAGTGATTAATAATAATTTCATTAAGATTAATGGTTAATTATTATTTATTTAATTAATGGGTTATTTAATTAATATTTAATTTATTAGGGTTTAACTCTTAACAATTTAGTTTAACCTTAACCAAGTTGCATAGGAAGTTAATTAATACATAATAAAGTTCATTAAGTCTAATTAGAGTTTAGTTATGATTTAATCTTGATTTAAATTAGATTAATTAAGAATTAGTTGGGGTTTAAGCTAATTAAATATACTTTTGACTTTTCAAAGGTGATTTTAAACTAAACAGAATGTATTTTAATCAATTTTCTTTTTCAAAATAAATTGATTCCATATCAAATGATCTCTAGTCCAAACCCTTAAATAACACATATGATTAGGATAATTAAATGACATTCATTAGCAAAATAGAACACCATTTTGTTATACGACAATTGTTTAGATTGTTTGGACATGCGTTGTAACGACCTATTATTTTGGACCATTCAAATCGACAAAAATCCACACATGTCGGACTTGAATAATTCAAAATAACAGATTGTAATAAAATTTGGAGCGAATAAAATCAAACACAGAATCACAGACACAGAAATATAAGAATAATTCGCAGCGGAAAAAAATACCATAGTAGTTCATGAAGCTACTACCTACATACTCTTAAAACATATAAAAATGTCATAGTTTAAAAATGGATACAATAAAAGTCTGGATACACAGATCACAATGCAGAAGCAATACCGAATAGGAAATAACTAGATCAGAAATAGACTAATAGATGGTTAGATAAGCTCCAACAAATCTATAGCTCCAGAAGGTGGATCCAAAGCTGTGACTCTCAGGCTGACCCGAGCGTAAAGTAAAACACAAAACACTCGAGTCAGGAAATACATACTTATACAATGTAAACCAACTCAAGTGAACTGTAATAGTAATGCATAATAACTTAAAGGATGCTTGGGATTGCCCATCCTTTAAGGATCCGGTAAACCATCAATTAAGCAGAAATAAACACTATCACAGAAGTTACCATATTAAAGTAATTAATGAAAATAACAGTGCAAATGTGGTTAGGGTAGCGTAGAGCTGCAGTAATCGCTCACCTCTAGCCACACTCTCAAATTCAAGGTGTGTATCAAAACAATCATAAGGAGATCAAATGGCACACAAACAAGTGTACCCGTGGTTATAAATTTTAAAATGGTATTTTATACTTCAAAAATAAAATATCATTTCAAATTCAAATCTTATCAGAATAAGGATCAAATTGTTTCCAAACCATTTCAATATATCAAAATATCATATTCTTTCAAAATCTCATTTTCAAATCACTATTTGAATTCAAATTCAACTATTCTAATTTAAATACCTTTCAAAAATGGTTTATATTATAATTAAAAATAATTCATTTAAACCATTTAAAAGTGAAGTTATTATACTTTCAAATAATTAAATCTAAATTTTCCAGTAATTCATTTATTAAATTCCAATTTATTTTCTTTAACTCAAATCCTCATTTTACACCAAACCTCAAATTCCAGGTTAGGTGATATTTCCAGTTACACTCTTAAGCATACATTTATTTAACATTTTATATTCACAGAAAAATCAATAATACTTTAATAAATCATTTTAAATCAAAATATCATAATTTACATTTTAAAATACTTAAAACTATCCAGAAAAGTATATAAAATAACCACAGGTTGGTATAAAATTTTCTAGCCTAAATCAAGTGATACGGATAATATATCATTTCAACCCATAATTTACAAAGAAAAATCCGGGTTTTATCATTTCAAACCCGCAAATCCCAAGTTAAATAAAATAAATAAATAAATAATTGCTCAGGCCTATCATTCAGCCCATAACGATTTTTCCCTATTCTAAAGTCCGTTCGAGTATGTATCATTTCGACCCATAGTGATTCTATTCTACAGGGAACTTGCAGTGTGAGAACAGAATAAAATAAAAAATATAGCATCATATAGCAGTAATAGATGATATGATAGGTTTATAAACAAGGTTAACATCATATGATTCATATCATAGGCAGGTATAATATGATATAACAATTCTACAAATTCACTTGCTATCAATTTACAATTCTATAAGTATGAATGTCAAGCATGAATACTCACCTTTTCCACACTAGAGATTGATTCAAAATAAAAATACCCACACACCGCAGAGCACGGGGAGGCATGATAGATTTGAGATGTGGTAACAACCAGATTTTGGTCTTGTAATTAAAATAAATAAAGCAATATAAATATATACTCAACAAAAATTAGATTGAAATAAATAGTAAATTAAGATAAATAAATAACAAGATAGCTTGACCATGCTTTAACCACTCAAGTGCTCGGCCTAGGGGAATCATATGCGCGGCCATGGTGGTGTTAAAGGCTCGGTTATGGGTGTGACGACCCGACTTTTTCTCCATAGAAATTTGTATCATCTTTAAGAAAGAAAGGGATAGAAAAGAGAAAAGAAAGAAGAGAAAGAAGAAGCAACACTAGAATCTCAATAGCGGAACGAATAAATTATATTAATAACATAAATATGACATAGTATACAATAATTATCAGAGTCACACATACTAGACAGTTATAAACACATGTTTAGTTATTACAACTCAAAACACAATACAGAAAACACTCAGAGATATCAACACAGCGGAAAACTATACATCTATACGCGGAAGCCTCCTGCTCCATTGCTCCTCCATAATTCGTCAAAGCTAACCTGAATCCCTTGGCTACTCGTAAAAATTTGAGTACCCAAGAGTTTAAGGAAAACAGAAATAAACTCCGGGTCAGACATGGGTCTGGTGTGAATAACAGGTTAAAGTTGCTTAACTTTGAAAAACCTTTGAAAAGAAAGGTATCACGTAAGACTTCCCATACATAAACATGGAAAAGTTTTTACCTTACGCTAACCAAAACATTTGATAGGAAATCCAGTGATATTATAATAGTCTAGGGTTTACAAGTAAATAAGAAATAGCCGAAATTGTTACATTCATTAAATTCCAGCTACTAGCCACAAAAGTGGGGAATACAATCAAAACCGAGGGCACTTATTGGATTTTGGATTCCATACAATGGCAGGGATACCGGGGTACCGCCTGTCACAGTACGTGGCCTAGATCACCGTACCGAGGAGTACGCCCGCTCCCCTGCAACACAAGATCGGAACCATTCCTTACTGAACAGTTTCGAACAAGACCACTCCGCAGTTGTGATCAGCAACCGCACCACAAAGACGAAATAAAAGGGACATCTAGACAGGGATAAATCTCGTCCTACTTGGGAATGACCCACTTAGCCTTGCTGCACCTCCCTTGTTTTAGCCATTCCCGGTTGATGAGGCTTAAGGCTACGATTACCTTTATAGGACATATCACTTAGAATGCTCATCATCCACCTGACAATGTTCTGAAAGCATTCAATCCATACAAGTTCGTTCCGGGTTCAAACGAAACCGAAGGCATTATCTCGTTACACTCATTTTGGAATCACCCTCAGAGTTAACGACGATAACCCTTGCACTCTGAATCTTCATCTTCACTTGAGATTCATGACCTAACGTTAATTTGGATTGATGTGGTTTTCGGATATCCCAATATGGAAACCCGATCCCGGTCTCATCGAATCCAAAACGTGTCTTTTAGGGCCAAGTTGTTTTAGAGTTTAAAACAATTCAATTCATTATCTGTATACACAGATAGATGATTCACATCACAATAGATAATCAACATTATCATCACCACATATGATTCATATCATTATAACAGATAATCCATATCATCGTCACAATGCAACCAATGCATCCATATCATATAACATTACTCATCTCATAGCTGAGATTACAAACCATACAAGGCAACCAATATCAATCATTCATACATAAGCAATGATTTAATGATCACACCATTTATAATTAATTTAAAATGAATTAAATTAATTACTTAATCTCTAATTAATTTAAAATGAATTAAATCAATTATTTCATCATTATAATCCTGCTTAACTTAACCATTAATTGATTAGAAATCAATTAAATAATCACCATCTCATTAATCAATTCAATTAATCATTCCTGATTAACAAAATTTCTAAATACAATAAGTAATTAGCCTGTAAATTAATTACACAAGTTAATTATACTTAACACTTTGCAATAATTAACCTTTAATTACTTAATCAATTAATTAACTAAAATTAATTACATTAATCCTTTATTAATTAATTAATTCATTTATTAATTATTTCTTAATTCCTCAATTTATCATTAATTTTATTAATTAATGATTTCTAATTACATTTAATCAATCTCTCTATATAAATTAATTACATTAAGTAATTAATCTTCAATTAAACCACATATATATTAATCACCCTTGATTAATAACAATCCAGTAATTAACTACCCTTAATTACTCATAAATAAATTACTCCTTAATTTATTATCTCAATTAATCCCTTGATTAATTTCAAAGTAATTTAATCTAAATTACTTCCACTACCAACACATCTTAAATTACATCCAGTAATTATTAATTACTTCCCTAAGTAATTACAATCCCATTAATTACATAAAGTAATTATTCATCAAATCATCAAGTGATTAAATTAATTAAACTTAATTAATTAACCTAAACAAATCACAATAACATAATTAATTACATTAAGTAATTAATACATTAATTACTTCCATTAAGTAATTAAACATAAACAATTCACAAATGATTATTATTAATTAATCTAATTAATTATTAAAATTAATCACATTAATTAATTGTTAAATAATCCTAGTTAATGACCTTCATTAACAATTCTTAATTACTTTACTTAAGAAATTAATTCAGATTAACCATTATTAATTACAAATTAATTAATATTAATTACAATTTAATTAATCTCTAATTATTAATTAATTAAGTGTTAATTACAATCTTAATTAATCCTTAATTTCTTGATTAATTAATTCTTTAATCATTAATTAAAATTTAATTAATAATCCCTAATTATATATTAATTAACCCTAAACAAATTAATCTTAAATCTTAATTAATCAATTTAAAAATTCTTAATTATTTAATTAATCACCCATATTATTAATTAATTAAATAATTAATTATTCATTTAAATTAACTTAATAATTTAAATGAACCCAAACCTTTAAACTAAAAATTTAATTTAAGAAAACATTTCTTACTTAATCAAAGTATTTAAAACAATTTGTTTTCAAATTTACTTTAAATTCTATTTAAATTTCATTTTAAACTTAAGATACAAATTTAGCTTAAACAAGGCTTTAAAATAATTCAAAACCTTTTTATCTCATATGTTAAAAGAAGCATCCACTTTATAAAATAAGTTTGAAAGAATTTAAATCCCAATTCAATTTAAATCCCAATTCAATTTAAATTCAAATCAATTTAAAAACACAATTAAACATTCCAAGCTATTAAGAAAAATTAATTCAAAAATTTCCTTTAATTTAAAAACTGAAATACAGTTTTTAAACTCATTTTAGATTTAAATTAAATTTTAAAAACTTTACTTACAATTTACATCTTCATTTTAAAAAAAATTCAAATCATTTAACCTTTTTAAAGTAATTTAAACAGTTTAAATTTAAACTTTATTTTATTTTAAAAACTGAAACTCAACACAAATCCCAGATTTAAAATCTCAGGTTCAAACTTATTTTAAAGCTTATATTTTGCAATTTAAACTTTCCAGTTTAAATTCAAACCAATATTTTTTTATACCTTAAAAATTGTTAAAACTAAATTTAAATTTCAAAATTTAAATTAATTCCAAACTCAAATTCAACTACTTTGAAATCATATTCAATTTCAGATTTTAAAAACCCAGTTTAAATTCCAATTTGCATTTTATACTTTCTTTTAATTTTAAAAACTGAAACAGGTTTTCTGTTTTGTTTAAAACCAAACTTAAATTTTCAAAATTCAAATTATTTCAAAAAACAAGATTTAAACTATTTGAATTCATATTTAAATTCAGGTTTTAAACTCAGTTCAAAAATTTAGTTTACATTTAAACTTTACTTCTAATTTTAAAAACTGTAACAGGTTTTCTGTTTAAATTTGTAAAACCTGAAACCGCTTATATACTCGAGCCTCCCCTACATTACTTCGAGTCAAAAACAAAATAGCTTCGAGCAGAAACTCAAATCCCCTGAGACCATCGTGAGGCAACCAAAAACTGTAACCCAACATCCACTAGCATATCCACAAATGCTCTGTGCACCTGTACACTGCCTTCGGCCACCGCTGGCCAACTACGCGACCTCCCCACGGTCGACATTCAACTCCACAGACCATCTATGCACCCATCTCATTAATTAATACCCGAAATCAAGATCGAGTCCAGAATTTCCCAAACCTAGAACAAACACAGCAACTTCATTCCAAACCTGTCAACGTCACGTACACGCGCCACCGGCCGCCGTTGACTCTGCAATTCCGGCGAAGACTTCCTCAAACCACCATCTACCAATACCCAAGAAATAGTTGAACTCGATCAACTACGCATGCCGAACTGAACACTTCTTCCCTAACCCAGAAAACTAGGGTTCTGATTTTTAAATCCCAATCACAACATCAAAAATGAAAAGCAACCCAAACCCATAATTTTCTCAACATCCCTAATCACTTCACCATCTCCAGAAGCAATTTCAACCCAATCGAACACAAATATCATCAATGCTAACCAAAAAGGTGAAATACAGTGAACATGGAACTGCTCTCTGGTTTAAGCATTATAAATTGTAATATTACTTTTAAAAATCATAATTTTGCATGTTGTTTTGATTCATAATCCCGAAACATTGAATTGTAATATTTGAATTTTTCACTTATACAATTCTGTTTGTTATTATATTTGTTTCTAGGAAATAAAAACATTTACGTAACTTGTATAAATTTTAAGTTTTACTTTATCATAAAATAAAAAAACTTCATTCAACTATAAGTCATAACAACATCCAGATCAAAAGAAAGAAAATTTTGTAAAATTTGAGCTTGTATTGTGCAGACAGTAGCTTATGCATCACATCCATACTTATATAATCACAGCAATATTTAACAGTATGTATATACATATATATATATATATATATATATATATATATATATATATATATATATGAAATTCTACTTATTTCTACAGATAAACCAAGCAACAAATTTTATACTTAAATTTTTAAAAATGTTAAGTTACTCACCTGGTTTTAAATATGTAGAGCAGAGCATCCTTTGTTATGGTTTGAAGATAGCTTTTGACAGAGAAACTTTTGACTTGAATGCCCTTTTTAAAAAAAAACTTTAGTGCTTTGTATCCTTAAATCTTGATTGTTGCTGATGATTAAATTTGCTTTAACTCCCATATTTTACATGCAGTGGCCATTCCAGATTTTTGAAGAGGAAAATGCAGTTTTTTTCTTGCTTTTTGGGGAGAGTGAATGCAAATTGGTTTACAGGAATTTGATATGCATTTGAACAGGTTGCATCAGATTTGCATGTCAAAGAAACTAGAAATACTTTTGGTGCTTGGTTTGAAAATGCAATGCAGGACTTCTAATATCCAGATTTTTGAAAAAGAATTGAATGCATTTGAACAGGGGTCTTTGATTTTGCATGTTTTGAAGATGGTTTGCATGCTGGTTTGCAGATTTGAGGATTGCAAATTGGTTTACAGGGAATTAAAGAATCTTTTTAAGTGGAATGTTTCAACTGAAAAACAATTTCTTTGTTAAGAAATGAAGATGAGAAAAAGAAAGAAACGGGAAAATGTAGGTTTATATAACTTATTTATGATTTATTTTAAAATCAAAGAAAATAAAATTTAAACATGACACTTGGCTTTGGTTACTAACACTTGTTAACTTTCTTATGTATTTAAATTACACATGTTAGATTAGGCTTTTGTATACTTACACATGTCCATTTAAATAATTAGTATTTTTAATTAAGTGTTAATGAAGGTTTTAAACTTAATTAATTAGTCCTTTAATACCTAATTGTATATATAAATAATAATTAAAGAATAAACCAATTATAATTATAAGTAAAAAACAATATACAAATCAATCATTTGAAAAGAAAAAAAATTAATCATTTAAAATAAATTATAAAGGAGATTATAAATTACTTGTTATTCAAATGAATAAATGTTTCATTTATAAATTGTATTTTAAATTTCATTTCTAATTAACAAATCATAATTATTAATCAATATTTTAAAAAGAAATAAAAAAAATATTTTTATAACTTTATTTTAATATTCAAACTTAAGTCAAAATATATTTTAAACAAATAAAACATTTATCTTATATATTTAAAATCATTTATAGTTATTTTATTAAAATAGCTTTGAAAAGCTTAAATCAAAAATAAATCATAATTTCCCAATTTCAAAATATTAGAAAATTTGCTTTATTAATTAAATTTAAAAACCAAACTTATCTATTAAAAAAATATAAATATATATACATCATAAATAGAAAACAATTTATTAACTTATTAAAGGATAAATTCACTAATTAATTATTAAATAAAATAGATTATTAAATCAATTCAATTTTATTAACAAAAATTATCAAATTAAATTTAATTTTAAACATAGATTATTAAATTTATATTGTCCAAAATTTCGGGATATCACAATCCTCCCCCCTCAAAAGAATTTCATCCCCGAAATTTAAAACAAAGGTAATTTAATAATCTTATTAAAGATTTAATTTTAAAACACATCATATGTTAATCATATGCTAACAACCAAAGCAATCAATTCACACAATCAAAACAAATCAATCTATCGAGAAAAAAATTCTGAATAGAATTTCCACGAGTTTCCCCGGTATAAATATCGGGATACTCGCTCTATAGAATTCAAACAATCAATACTACTAAGCTATAGAGCTCATATCTCATCTATATCTACAAAACTAAACAGGATATCAGACTACACACGAGTCTGACTCAACAACCAAACCTCCTGAACTGCTGATTCCATAACCAGGAATATCAAACACGTACTCCCTCAGAGATACGTGAAACACTCTGAATCCCAGTTATCCAAACTGGCAATTCAACTCTTGAAAACCAAACACTTCGGAGCTAGCTTCACCAACTTATAAAACTTATAGCTCCTTGGATTGGAGAAAAACTTATCCCAAAACCAAATCTCCGACTCCAGAATCCAAATTCCTCCATCTCTTACCTATAAAATCCTTGGAACGATCCTGGGCTATCAACATCCCTCCTGATAAGCTTAACTCTTGTTGATGCCTCTAGAAACAGACAGGATCAAAAACAACCCAACACAATGATCTCCTCAAGATCAATCCAAAACCAAGAACACAAACTCTACTCCTCAAACAACAGAAGACCGTACTAACTTCTCCTTATTCGGGAAAAGAAAAACAGATGCACCCCCAAACTGCTTCCGCTGCACAACTCTGATCCGAAGTAGAAGAAAATGCTGATGAAGAGCAGAGCATAAACTGGACAACCCAGCACAGAAATATGGTTCAACAGATCCATAAGAAAACTCAGAAATTCCTCTGAAACCTGAGCTGCTTCACCCAAACTCTATCTCTAGGTACCATCCTTCCATTAAACTGAACCACTAGTACCAAATCCAGGAATACTAGCTGATAAGAAAACTTGATCTCCAGATGTGGACAAACTTCTGACTTCCCTAAAGACATTCGGAAAATCTCCAACAACCCAAGAGAATACTCAAACTATCGCAAGTCATTTTTGCGATCAGCCCAGCCTAATATCCCAAAGAAACTGCTCTCTCTATACCAATCAGAACAGCTTATGCTAGCCTAGCCAATTCACCGAAGAAATGGATCCATACTACTGCTTCTAAACTCCACTTTAGAAAAACTACTCAGCCAGAAGACTTCCTGCCAACACAGAACACTTCAAGCGGCATTGCTGACACCAATGCCCAAGAATTCTCAATCCAAAGCTCTTCGAGAAACTCGGACCTCAAAGCAAACAGAAACACCCTACTGGACTCAGCCACATCACCAAAACAGACATATTTCCATAATCTTGTTCCAAAGAAACATCTTCGGAAATATCCATAGTCACTGCATCTCATCACGCAGCTACTACTTCCTGAGGTATCAAGATACCATCACTTGCTTCTTCCCAACCGACAGATCCAAACTCAACTCACCCAACTCTGCACTTCAAAGATGAACTCCGAACCTTAACAGGTTTCCTTAAGAGATCGATGAAATCCTTCACCAAGCAAAGCTCACTCAAGACGGTATTAGGTCTACAGTCTTGACAGATACACCTCCAACCTCATCACTCAAACTCCAACCATTGGTAGTTGTGTTACACACATCACTACCTCGTCTACCTTTATAACTTATATTGGAAAACCTGTACGGGTAACCCAACAAATAGGTAGAAATATATATATATATATTAAAATACAAATACGCTCTCTCAAGATAGACACCGCTCCAGAGACTAGGTATTCGCTCAACCCAGCGCTCTGATACCATCTGTGACGACCCGACTTTTTCTCCACAGAAAGTCGTATCATCTTTAAGAAAGAAAGGGAAAGAAAAGAGAAAAGAAAGAAGAGAAAGAAGAAATAACACTAGAATCTCAACAGCGGAACGAATAAATTATATTAATAACATAAATATTACATAGTATACAATAATTATCAGAGTTACACAGACATTACAACACATACTAGACAGTTATAAACACCTGTCTAGTTATTATAACTCAAAACACAATACAGAAAAAACTCAGAGATATCCACATAGCGGAAAACTATATATCTATACGCGGAAGCCTCCTGCTCCATTGCTCCTCCATAATTCGTCAAACCTAACCTGAATCTCTTGGATACTCGTAAAAATTTGAGTACCCAAGAGTTTAAGAAAAACAGAAATAAACTCCGGGTCAGACATGGGTCTGGTGTGAGTAACAGGTTAAAGTTGCTTAACTTTGAAAAACCTTTGAAAAGAAAGGTATCACGTAAGACTTCACACACATAAACATGGAAAAGTTTTTACCTTACGCTAACCAAAACATTTGATAGGAAATCCAGTGATATTATAATAGGTCTAGGGTTTTCAAGTAAATAAGAAATAGCCGAAATTGTTACATTCATTAAATTCCAGCTACTAGCCACAAAAGTGGGTAATACAATCAAAACCGAGGGCACTTATTGGATTTTGGATTCCATACAAAGGCAGGGCTACCGGGGTATTGCCCGTCACAGTACGTGGCCTAGATCACCATACCGAGGAGTACGCCTACTCCCCTGCAACACAAGACCGGAACCATTCCTTACTGAACAGTTCCGAACAAGACCACCCCGCAGTTGTGATCAGCAACCGCACAACAAAGCCGAAATAAAAGGGACATCTAGACAGGGGTAAATCTCGTCCTACTTGGGCATGACCCACTTAGCCTTGCTGCACCTCCCCTATTTTAGCCATTCCCGGTTGATGAGGCTTGAGGCTATGATTACCTTTATAGGACATCTCACTTAGAATGCTCATCGTCCACCTGACGATGTTCTGAAAGCATTCAATCCATACAAGTTCGTTCCGGGTTCGAACGAAACCGAAGGCATTATCTCGTTACACTCATTTTGGAATCACCCTCAGAGTTAACGACGATAACCCTTTCACTCTGAATCTTCATCTTCACTTGAGATTCATGACCTAACGTTAATTTGGATCGATGTGGTTTTCGAATATCCAAATATGGAAACCCGATCCCGGTCTCATCGAATCCAAAACGTGTCTTTTAGGGCCAAGTTGTTTTAGAGTTTAAAACAATTCAATTCATTATCTGTATACACAGATAGATGATTCACATCACAATAGATAATCAACATTATCATCACCACATATGATTCATATCATTATAACAGATAATCCATATCATCGTCACAATGCAACCAATGCATCCATATCATATAACATTACTCATCTCATAGCTGAGATTACAAACCATACAAGGCAAACAATATCAATCAATCATACATAAGCAATGATTTAATGATCACACCATTTATAATTAATTTAAAATGAATTAAATTAATTACTTAATATCTATTAATTTAAAATGAATTAAATTAATTATTTCATCATTATAATCCTGCTTAACTTAACCATTAATTGATTAGAAATCAATTAAATAATCACCATCGCATTATTCAATTCAATTAATCATCCTGATTAACAAAATTTCTAATTACAACATGTAATTAGCCTTTAATTTAATTACACAAGTTAATTATACTTAACACTTTGCAATAATTAACCTTTAATTACTTAATCAATTAATTAGCTAAAATTAATTACATTAATCCTTTATTAATTAGTTACTTCATTTATTAATTATTTCTTAATTCCTCAATTTATCATTAATTTTATTAATTAATGATTTCTAATTACATTTAATCAATCTCTCTATATAAATTAATTACATTAAGTAATTAATCTTCAATTAAACTACACATATATTAATCACCCTTGATTAATAACAATCCAGTAATTAACTACCCTTAATTACTCATAAATAAATTACTCCTTAATTTATTATCTCAATTAATCCCTTGATTAATTTCAAAGTAATTTAATATAAATTACTTCCACTACCAACACATCTTAAATTACATCCAGTAATTATTAATTACTTCCCTAAGTAATTACAATCCCATTAATTACATAAAGTAATTATTCATCAAATCATCAAGTGTTTAAATTAATTAAACTTAGTTAATTAACCTAAACAAATCACATTAACACAATAAATTACATTAAGTAATTAATACATTAATTACTTCCATTAAGTAATTAAACATAAACAATTCACAAATGATTATTATTAATTAATTAATCTAATTAATTATTAAAATTAATCACATTAATTAATTGTTAAATAATCCTAGTTAATGACCTTCATTAACAATTCTTAATTACTTTACTTAAGAAATTAATTCAGATTAACCATTATTAATTACAAATTAATTAATATTTAATTATAATTTAATTAATCTCTAATTATTAATTAATTAAGCATTAATTACAATCTTAACTAATCCTTAATTGCTTGATTAATTAATTCTTTAATCATTAATTAAAATTTAATTAATAATCCTTAATTACGTATTAATTAACCCTAAATAAATTAATCTTAAATCTTAATTAATCAATTTAAAAATTCTTAATTATTTAATTAATCACCCATATTATTAATTAATAAAATAATTAATTAATTATTCATTTAAATTAGATTAATAATTTAAATGAACCCAATTCTTTAAACTAAAAATTTAATTTAAGAAAACATCTCTTACTTAATCAAAGTATTTAAAACAATTTGTTTTCAAATTTACTTTAAATTCTATTTAAATTTCATTTTAAACTTAAGATACAAATTTAGCTTAAACAAGGTTTTAAAAATAATTCAAAACCTTTTTATCTCATATGTTAAAAGAAACATCCACTTTATAAAATAAGTTTGAAAGAATTTAAATCCCAATTCAATTTAAATTCAAATCAATTTAAGAACACACTTAAACATTCCAAATTATTAAAAAAAATTAATTCAAAAATTTCCTTTAATTTAAAAACTGAAATACAGTTTTTAAACTCATTCTAGATTTAACTTAAATTTTAAAAACTTTACTTACAATTTACATCTTCATTTTATAAAAAAATTCAAATCATTTAACCTTTTTAAAGTAGTTTAAACAATTAAAATTTAAAATTTATTTTATTTTAAAAACTGAAACGCAACACAAATCCCAGATTTAAAATCTCAGGTTCAAACTTATTTTAAAGCTTATATTTTACAATTTAAACTTTCCAGTTTAAATTCAAACCAATATTTTTTATACCTTAAAAATTGTTAAAACTAAATTTAAATTTCAAAATTTAAATTAATTCCAAACTCAGATTCAACTACTTTGAAATCATATTCCATTTCAGATTTTAAAAACCCAGTTTAAATTCCAATTTGCATTTTATACTTTCTTTTAATTTTAAAAACTGAAACAGGTTTTCTGTTTTGTTTAAAACCAAACTTAAAATTTTAAAATTCAAATTATTTCAAAAAACAAGATTTAAACTATTTGAATTCATATTTAAATTCAGGTTTTAAACTCAGTTCAAAAATTAAGTTTACATTTAAACTTTACTTCTAATTTTAAAAACTGTAACAGGTTTTCTGTTTAAATTTATAAAACCTGAAACCTGAAACCACTTATATACTCGAGCCTCCCCTACATTACTTCGAGTCAAAAACAAAACATCTTCGAGCGGAAACTCAAATCCCCCAAGACCATCGCGAGGCAACCAAAAACTGTAACCCAACATCCACTAGCATATCCACAAATGCTCCGTGCACCTGTACATTGCCTCCGGCCACCGCTGGCCAACTACGTGACCTCCCCACGGTCGACAGTCAACTCCAAGACCATCCATACATCCATCTCATCAATTAATACCCGAAATCAAGATCGAGTCCAGAATTTCCCAAACCTGGAACAAACACAGCAACTTCATTCTAAACCTATCAACGTCACATACACGCGCCACCGGCCACCGTTGACTCTGCAATTCCGGCGAAGACTTCCTCAAACCACCATCTACAAATACCCGAGAAATAGTTGAACTCGATCAACTATGCATGCCGAACCGAACACTTCTTCCCTAACCCAGAAAACTAGGGTTCTACTTTTTAAATCCCAATCACAACATCAAAAATGAAAAGCAACCCAAACCCATAATTTTCTCAACATCCCTAATCTCTTCACCATCTCCAGAAGCAATTTCAACCCAATCGAACACAAATATCACCAATGCTAACCAAAAAGGTGAAATACAGTGAACATGGAACAGCTCTCTGGTTTAAGCATTATAAATTGTAATATTACTTTTAAAAATCATAATTTTGCATGATGTTTTGATTCATAATCCCGAAACATTGAATTGTAATATTTGAATTTTTCACTTATACAATTTTGTTTGTTATTATATTTTTTCCAGGAAATAAAAACATTTATTTAACTTGTATAAATTTTTAAGTTTTACTTTATATCATAAAATAAACAAACTTCATTCAATTATAAGTCATAACAACATCCAAATCAAAAGAAAGAAAATTTTATAAAATTTGAGCCTGTATTGTGTAGACAGTAGCTTATGCATCACATCCATACTTATATAATCACAGCAATATTTAACAGTATGTATATACATATATATATATATATATATATATATATATATATATATATATATATATATACATATATATGAAATTCTACTTATTTCTACAGATAAACCAAGCAACAAATTTTATACTTAAATTTTTAAAAATGTTGAGTTACTCACCTGGTTTTAAATATGTAGAGCAGAGCATCCTTTGTTATGGTTTGAAGATAGCTTTTGACAGAGAAACTTTTGACTTGAATGCCCTTTTTTTAAAAAAAACTTTAGTGCTTTGTATCCTTAAATCTTGATTGTTGCTGATGATTAAATTTGCTTTAACTCCCATATTTTACATGCAGTGGCCATTCCAGATTTTTGAAGAGGAAAATGCAGTTTTTTTTCTTGCTTTTTGGGGAGAGTGAATGCAAATTGGTTTACAGGAATTTGATATGCATTTGAACAGGTTGCATCAAATTTGCATGTTAAAGAAACTAGAAATACTTTTGGTGCTTGGTTTGAAAATGCAATGCAGGACTTCTAATATCCAGATTTTTGAAAAAGAATTGAATGCATTTGAACAGGGGTCTTTGATTTTGCATGTTTTGAAGATGGTTTGCATGCTGGTTTGTAGATTTGAGGATTGCCAATTGGTTTACAGGGAATTGAAGAATATTTTTAAGGTGGAATGTTTCAACTGAAAAACAATTTCTTTGTTAAGAAATGAAGATGAGAAAAAGAAAGAAATGGGAAAATGTAGGTTTATATAACTTATATATGATTTATTTTAAAATCAAAGAAAATAAAAATTAAACATGTCACTTGGCTTTAGTTACTAACACTTGTTAACTTTCTTATGTGTTTAAATTACACATGTTAGATTAGGCTTTTATATACTTACACATGTCCATTTAAATAATTAGTATTTTCAATTAAGTGTTAATGAAAGTTTTAAACTTAATTAATTAGTCCTTTAATACTTAATTGTATATATAAATAATAATTAAAGAATAAACCAATTATAATTATAAATAAAAACAATATACAAATCAATCATTTGAAGAAGAAAGAAATTAATCATTTAAAATAAATTTATAAAGGAGGTTATAAATTGCGTGTTATTTAAATGAATAAATGTTTCATTTATAAATTGTATTTTAAATTTCATTTCTAATTTACAAATCATAATTATTAATCAATATTTTAAAAAGAAATAAAACAAATATTTTTATAACTTTATTTTAATATTCAAACTTAAGTCAAAATATATTTTAAACAAATAAAACATTTATTTTATATATTTAAAATCATATAGTTATTTTATTAATTTGAAAAGCTTAAATCAAAAATAAATCATAATTTCCTAATTTCAAAATATTAGAAAATGGGCTTTATCAATTAAATTTAAAAACCAAACTTATCTATTAAAAAAAATATAAATATATATACATTGTAAATAGAAAACAATTTATAAACTTATTAAAGATAAATTCACTAATTAATTATTAAATAAAATAGATTATTAAATCAATTCAATTTTATTAACAAAAATTATCAAATTAAATTTAATTTTAAACATAGATTACTAAATTTATATTGTCCAAAATTTCGAGATATCACAATGGGTCCATATAGCACGGCTAGCTAGGAATTGGAAGGGTAGGAGTTACAACATGAAGAATACAAAGGGGCAAGGCCACTAGGTGGAGTTTTGGTGCATGTAGGCTGGGTCTACACTATATTGGGCTCGGCCATGATCAGGTCAAAGGTGTGGGGTGATGGATAGGTGGTGCGGTCAAAGGAAAGGGTGGTGGTGAGGTGATAGGGCAAGCAAACATGAAGGTGTTTGGCGAATAGATGGTTTTTCCATGGTTAACATGCTTTGGATGTGGAGTTTTGGCCTAGGTGCTCATGGCCGGGCTTTGGGAGGATAATGTGGCGGTGTAGGCCATGGATGGGAAGGTGGAGGAGGAAGGTGGTGGCTATAGGAAGGGTGAAGCCGAACTATGCAAGGCAAACCCAAAAGAAAAAAGAGAAAAATGAAAAAGAGGGGAAGATAGAAAAAAAAAAAGAAAAAAAGATAGGCACCCATTACTTACAGAAAGTTCTTCACGTGAAAAATGCAGAGAAAGAGATGAGAATACAATAGGCGGCTAGGGTTTTATTTTTCTTTTTGGAATGCACGACTACTGATTTGAACGGCTATGGTATGGAATCAAAAAGATGGGTAATATAAAGGCAGGAAATGAAAATGAAACGTATGCCCAAAATAAAATCAAAGTAATATATCTTAAATTAATTTGTTTTCTATTCATTTAATAAAATATATGGCAAAGAAACAAATTCAATAAATAACATATCGTTTATATAAACACCAAGGGAATAAATAAGAAAAAGGATATAGAAACATATAAAATAAAACATATAAGTTAATTGCTATTTACAATTTTGTTTATTACTTAATTTACAAAATTGATTTGTTACATATCCATTTAATAAAATATACGTCAAAGAAACAATCCAATAAATAACATACCGTTTATATATAAATACCATAGACAATAAATAAGAAACGGATATAAAACGTATAAATTAATTTCTATTTACAACTTTGTTTATTACTTAATTTACAAAATTGATTTGTTACTTATCCATTTAATAAAATATATGTCAAAGAAACAATTCAATAAATAACATACCGTTTATATATAAACACCATAGAAAATAAATAAGAAAACGGATAAAACATATAAATTAATTGCTATTTACAACTTTGTTTATTACTTAATTTACAAAATTGATTTGTTACTTATCTATTTAATAAAATATATGTCAAAGAAACAATCCAATAAATAACATACCGTTTATATATAACCACCATAGAAAATAAATAAGAAAACGGATATAAAATGTACAAATTAATTTCTATTTACAACTTTGTTTATTACTTAATTTACAAAATTGATTTGTTACTTTTCCATTCAATAAAATATATGTCAAAAAAACAATTCAATAAATAACATACCATTTATATATTTGAAATTTCTTTGCAAGAAATAAATAAGGATCTAAACACTTACCATTTAATTAATAAATGAATGTCTAAATAAAAAAATAAGGCAGAGATAGATGTTATGAAAAATAAATAAATAGTTTTAGGAAAAGTAGGAAATAAATAAAGGAAATACTCTATTTAATGGAAACTAGAATTAAAAATTGTAAATAAAATTCAACCGACTTTGGAATCAACAACACTTATAAATAAATAAAAGTCAGGTAAATAAAATAAATGCTGAACAAAATAAAGTGTAAATGAAAATAAATAATTCTTTTAAGGAAAAATAAAAAATAAATAAAGAAATAGCTATTTAATTGAAACTAGAATTTAAAAGTTGAAAACAATATACAATCAACATTTGAAAATTATAAATATACTTTAAAAATGTTTTAAAAATAAAATATATGCACAATATATCATGTTATACAAATTAGAACATGATTATACAAACAAAAATATTATTTATATAAATTAAAATAAACAAATTTGTTAAATAAAACAATTTACACACAATATTGTAAAAAGCATAACTTTCACAATATTAATCCTATTTCAACGAAACGAAAAGCAGTATTCTTGAAATTAAATCTATTTTCATAATAAAATATAAAATACAAAAATTCAAATATTTAAATTTTAAATTTAAAAGTCAAAGTTTGACCATTTTGACCAAAATCCACTTTTTTGGAAATATTCCATTTATTCAAATTTGGAATTATAATTCACACAAAAATCAAAATTTATATTTAAAATAACAAAATTTATCCATTTTAATAAATAAAATGAAGTTCTCAAATCAGGAATTTCAGTTAAAATAATAAAAATACAAAATTGAAATAATCACAAAATACAGGTTGTTACACTCTCCCCCACTCAAATTTTTTCATCCTCGAAAAGGAACGAGGTACGAAAAACACAAAAAAATATAGAATGAAATAGGGTTAAGACAAGATGATAAGAATATTTAAATTATACCTGATAACTGTTGTTATAGGTAAGTTTAACAAGGTGGAGAATAGGAATAGCTAGAAGGGAAAAACAGGTTGAAAGACAAGGATGAACCATTATTTTAAAGCTATATAAATTTCAATTATTTGGAAGGATAAAATAAATGATCAAAATATCCTTTATATAATACTTTATCAAAATACTTTTATAAATCGATGTCTTAACAAGTTTATCCTTGTTCCTGCAGGCTCTGGCTATGCGTTGATCAGGCTTAAAGGTAGAATTCTCCAGGTACTTAGTAGACTTGTTCAACACCCAGTGAAAATACTGGAAAAACTTCTTTTAAAAAAATTATGGAAAGTAAAATCCAAACAAAACAACCAAACCAAACCATGTCGATCATGGATCGCGGATACACAATGGTTACGCCTGGATCCTCCAGGAAACATCTGTACTCGTAGGCTGGCTACTGTAGCCTTGCGATTACGCCATGAAGACTGGTAGTACCGCAGATACACAATGGTTATGCCTGGATCCCTCAGGAAACATCTGTACCCATAGGCTCTCGCATCCCCTGCTGATTACGCTACCAAGCGACCCAATAGATCGTAGATATACAATGATTACACCTGGATCCCTCAGGAAACATCTGTACCCGTAGGCTCTCGCAGCCCCTGCGAATTACGCTATGCAGTCGCGCTCAAAAGACCATGGGTTACGCCATGGTAGGACACTCGAGTATCACATCCGAAAAACCAAAAATCAGAGAGAATAATATGGATAGAATGAATCCACAATGTGGCCACAAAGCGGATATCAAGTAGAAGGCACTTTCCATATCTTTACTTTGAAAATATGTATCATATAGTACCTTTTTCAAATCACTTTCAAATATCATACTTATACAAAGCCATTGTATATAAGATTTTATTTTCAAATCAAATACTTTCCAAATCAATAGTATATCAAATCACACTTATATAGACTTCGATTATATAAGTTTTCTCTTTCCAAATTGAGTACCTTTCAAATCAATAGTTTTCAAATCAACTTCATACTTATACACATCCATTTTACATAAGTTCAACGACTCCCAAATCAAGTACTTAATAATTCAAGGTTCTCAATTTCAAATCATTTCAATATCAATTCAGTTTCAAAATCATATATGATTTCGCCAAATCATTTCTTCCAAATTAAATATCTTCAGTTTCAAAGTTTCCAAAATAATAAGTTCAGAAAAATAATTCAAGTTAATAGAATTTAAGTCAAACAAATTCGTTTCTAAAAATCATCATATAAATACTGGGTTTTAAATTCCAATCTATTTTCAAAACCAAATATTTTCTCAAAATCAATTATACCCAAACTGGTTACTAAGTTTAAAACCATCCCTTTAAAACCTTTAAACTATTTATTTCTACATGAAAAATCCAATTTACCATTGGAAAGATTATTATTCTATATATATATATATATATATATACTTTATTCAAAACATTTCCAATCTATATTTCATAGTAGTATAATTCAAAATAGTCTTATTCGTTTACTTAACAAAGCAGTTTCAAACTAATTTAAATCATATTAAAACATACAAAACCAAACTCATATACTTTATCAAATACTGTATACTTTTCAAAATTACTTAGCTTGGAAAAGTTAACCTTGATTTGGAAGTGTTCGAACATTCAAATAGTCGATGAAATCATATTTCAAATTCAAGAGTTGGAAATCAACAACAAATCAGTAAATCAATTCCAAAAGATATGGTTATATCAATCAAATTCGAAACTCAAGAACTGAACACCGGCTTAATTCAAAACCGTGTCACATATATATGCATATACCTTTTCGAAAATCAAAATATACTTCGGTATTTGAAATCAAATTGGTTTTATAAAATCACTCACATAGCAAAGCTATTAGAGTGGCCTCTCCCCCACTCAGAAACTCGAAAATCAATGTCGATGATGCATGCTTCATCATCGAAATTATTTTCCAACGACATAAGTGAGTTCTGGACTTTTATTTTCTTGAAAACTTCTTTTGAAATTTCTTCGAATCATTTGAAACTCATTAAAATCATTTGAAACATTTCTTATTTGAAAAAATCCCTTCAGATCATATTGTTATATATTTTCAAAACCTTAAACCAACTTAAAATGCCGGAGTTTAATCATTCAAATTTCAATTTCAAAACCATTCCATTAAAATCATTTTATAAACCAAATGGTTTTCAAAAATTTCAAATCCTTTCAAAGCTTCAAATTTTCATTTTAAACAGGTATATAATTCTTATCGAAAACATTTTACTTTTATATATAAAAATATGGTCATCCCTATAAAAATAATAACTTCGATGTATGCACAATTTCAAAATACAACCGAACACAATTTTTTTCCAAGGAATGATTTAAGAATGGATTTCAAAACAAACAGAGATTCAAATTTAGAGGAACTCAAATCAAATAGAATTCTAATTCTAAGATAAGCTCAAACGAAGATAAGATAATTACCAAATAGGAGATGATAAGCCTATATAAACCACAGGTGACCTTAACCGGGTCAACCGTGAATTCAGGAATATAATCAATGCGGAAATCTAAGGGAAATCGACATTCGAATGGCAAAGATAGAATCCAGGTATAACAGAAGATATATATCCTCGTAAACCGAGGATATAGAAACCTCTGGTGAATCAATGCCAATTGTAGAGGAGTTTTACCCCTTGACAAATCATTCAAAATTTTGCGAAATCACCGATCTTTATAGAGGTCATTCAAGTGGAGTTATGGAATGCTCCAAAATCAAAGGAATATAAATAGGAAAGACAAGGCTGGATTTCAGAACAAGTGGAAGCGTTCCGAAGTTTAAGGAATCCTAGTCGATAAGAATCCTAACCAAGAGATTTCTAACAAGGTGGATACAGAAGGGATGAAGTTTAGAAAAATCTTGATTTCAAAATAAGAAAAAGTTTATACTAATATAATCTTTGAAAATGCTTTAAAAATTATTTTATACTTCGAAAATACGTTCTCTCATAAAGAAATGATTCTGAGATTGATTTCACTCATTCTAGGGTATTTCTACCCTATCTCTAATGAGTTTCTGCTCCGTAGGCTATGGTTTGCCTAAAACCAAAGCTCTGATACCAAATGTAACGACCCACTATTTTGGACCATTCAAATCGACAAAAATCCACTCATGTCGGACTTGAATAATTCAAAATAACATATTGTAATAAAATTTGGAGCAAATAAAATCAAACACAGAATCACAGACACGGAAATATCAGAATAACTCGCAGCAGAATAAAATACCATAGTAGTTCATGAAGCTATTATCTACATACTCTCAAAACATATACAAAATATCATAGTTGAAAAATGGATACAATAGAAGTCTGGATACATAGTCGCTAATGTAGAAGCAATACCGAATAGGAAATAAGTAGATCAGAAATAGACTAATAGATGGTCAGATAAGCTCCAACAAATCTCTAGCTCTAGAAGGTGAATCCAAAGATGTGACTCTCAGGCTGACCCAAGCGTAAAGTAAAATACAAACACTCGAGTTAGGACATACATACTTATACAATGTAAACCAACTCAAGTGAACTCAATGCATAATAACTTAAAGGATTCTTGGGATTGCCCATCCTTTAAGGATCCAGTAAACCATCAATCAAGCAGAAATAAACATTATCACAGAAATACCCATATTAAAGTAATTAATGTAAATAACAGTGTAAATGTGGCTAGGGTAGCGCAGAGCTGCAGTAATCGCTTACCTCTAGCCACACTCTCAAATTCAAGGTGTGTATCAAAACAATCACAAGGAAATCAAATGGCACACAAAGAAGTGTACCCGTGGTTATAAATTTTAAAATGGTATTTTTTTACTTCAAAAATAAAAGATCATTTCAAATTTAAATCTTAATCAAAATAAGGATCAAATTATTTCTAAACCATTTCAATATATCAAAATATCATATTATTTCAAAATCTCATTTTCAAATCACTATTTGAATTCAAATTGAACTATTCTAATTTAATTACCTTTTAAAAATGGTTTATATTATAATCAAAAATAATTCATTTAAACCATTTAAAAGTGAAGTTATTATACTTTCAAATAATTAAATCCAAATTTTCCAGTAATTCATTTATTAAATTCCAATTTATTATCTTTCACTTAAATCCTCATTTTACAACAAACCTCAAATTCCAGGTTAGGTTATATTTCCAGTTACACTCTTAAGCATACATTTATTTAACATTTTATATTCATAAAAAACAATAACACTTTAATAAATCATTTTAAATTCAAATTTAAATCAAAATATCATAATTTACATTTTAAAATACTTAAAACTATCCAGAAAAGTATATACAATAACCACGGGTCGGTATAAAATTTTCTAGCCTAAATCAAGTGATACGGATAATATATCATTTCAATCCGTAATTTACAAAGACAAATCAGGGTTTAATCATTTCAAACCCGCAAATCCCAAGTTAAATAAATAAATAAATCGCTCAGGTCTATCATTTCAGCCCATAACGATTTTTTCCTATTCTAAAGTCTATTCGGATATGTATCATTTCAACCCATAGTGATTCTATTCTACAGGGTACTTGCAGTGTGAGAACAGAATAAAATAAACAATATATCATCATATAGCAGTAATAGATGATATGACAGGTTTATAAGCAAGGTTAACATCATATGATTCATATCACAGGCAGGTATAACATGATATAACAATTCTACAAATTCACTTGCTATCAATTTACAATTCTATAAGTATGAATGTAAAGCGTGAATACTCACCTTTTCCACGCTAGAGATTGATTCAAAATAAAAATACCCACACACCGCAGAGCACGGGGTGGCATGATAAAATTTGAGATGAGGTAACAACCAAATTTAGATCTTGTAATTAAAATAAATAAAGAAATATAAATATATACTCAACAAAAATTAGATTGAAACAAATAGGAAATTAAGATAAATAAATAACAAGATAGCTTGACCGTGCTTTAACCACTCAAGTGCTCGGCCATGGTGGTGTTAAAGGCTGGGGTATGGGTCCATATAGCACAGCTTGCTAGGAATTGGAAGGGTAGGAGTTACAACATGAAGAATACAAAGGGGCAAGGCCACTAGGATGAGTTTTGGTGCATGTAGGCTCAGCCTACGCTATATTGGGCTCGGCCATGATCAGGTCAGAGGTGTGGGGTGATGGATAGGTGGTGCGGTCAAAGGAAAGGGTGGTGGTGAGGTGATAGGGCAAGAAAACATGAAGGGGTTTTGCGAATGGATGATTTTTTCATGGTTAACATGCTTTGGATGTAGAGTTTTGGCCTAGGTGCTCATAGCCTGGCTTTGGGAGGATGATGTGGTAATGTAGGTCGTGGATGGGAAGGTGGAGGAGGAAGGTGGCGGCTAGAGGAGGGGTGAGGCCGAAATATGCAAGGCAAACCCAAAAGAAAAAAGAAAAAAATGAAAAAGAGGGGAGGATAGAAAAAAAATAAAAATAAAAAAATAGGCAGCCATTACTTACAGAAAGTTCTTCACGTGAAAAATGCAGAGAAAGAGATGAGAATACAATAGGCGGCTAGGGTTTTATTTTTCTTTTTGGAATGCATGGCTACTGATTTGAACGGCTATGGTATGGAATCAAAAAGATGGGTAATATAAAGGCAGGAAATGAAAATGAAACGTATGCCCAACATAAAATCAAAGTAACGTATTGTGACGCCCCACCTCTATACCCACGCTAGCCAAGAACACTACGGTGTAGTGCTGTCAACTAGCGCGGAGAATGAGGCTGTTGAGGAGCGACCATCCATGTAATTTCTTATCACACGGTGGCTATAAAATAATCTTCGGAAACAAATATAGAAGTAAGCATAACATGCGAATCAATCACAGATATCCATATCACAAAGGCGGAAAGAGATATGAATATATATCACATAAAAGTGTACATCAGAGTAGTGGTCTAAAAAGATCCACGATAATACAAAAGAATAGCAACACGTGCTATACAAAAGAATACAACTATGAGTCTATATCTCAAGTGTAAACAACAAAAGCTGCTAATCTAAACAAGTAGCTAAAAGTCTGAGTAGTGAATCACTGGGGGAGGAGTCAAGCAGTAGCACCTGTAACATCTCGGTCTGACCCGAGTATTATTTATAAGAAAATAATAAACGGATCAGTCTAGCTATAAATATCAGATGACATGATATAAAATAAAAGATATGGCATAAACATAAAATATCCATACTGACATACTACTATAAGTATGCAAATAATGATCAACAGGAGATCAACCGATAAGAGATAAATCAATATCACAAGAATCTTCTCAAAGATCCAAAGAGGGCATCATACCCTAAACTTGTACTCATGACAAGTCAAAGAGATAAATTCCAGAAATCAACACAAGAAATCCAGAAATCATAAAAAGGGAAAGAGGCCTATCACATGACGGTCCGAAGACCATGGGAAGCTACCCCACATGTGTGAGTCGAAATCACACAGATGAGGTCTAGACTAACCAAAAATCAAAAAGGTATGTGTGAGTGAAATCACACAAGTGGTGTCTAGTCTGACCTCGCAAACAAGAGACATCGCACAATTGCTAGTCTAAATCATAAGAATGATCGTCATGATCAACGAGAAGTGTCAATTACACTAAGCTAGTAAATATAAAAGTTTAGCTTCATGTCCCATAACCACTTGCTTAACTTAAATATTTACGAACAAACTGTAAATCTTCACTAGAAAATTGTCACAAAAAGGTTCAATCGAACAAGTCCAAGAATTAACCGACGAAGTGAACGCAAGCGTTTCATACCACTTGTTTTACTAAATCGTTTAATTAGATTTCTCATCCGAGTGAGGTAAAGGTTTGTATATACTAATAGATTGTAAAACGGTTTAAGAAAAGAGCTTAGTTATTAAAAATAGAGTTGAAATTGTTTGTTAAAAGAGTTTTGATATTTACTACTAGTATTGAAACCTTTATATTATAAAGTGACAAAACACAGAAGCAATTGTCGAAACAATCAGTCACAAAGATCGCATACGGAGATGTGAATAAAATCCAAGGAAATCAGCTCAATGTTTTTCAGATAAGATCCCCTACGGAGGGGGGGTCCAGGGGGGGTGGCAACCCCCCAAGGTGGGGGTGCGGAGGCAACGCCACCGCTTACGGGGTTCGACCTGCCCGGTCAGGTCGCGGGGGTCCAGGGGGCAGCGCCCCCGGCGGGGTGCGGGGCAGCGCCTCGTCCAAAACGGTACGACCTAGTGAAGACAAAATGAGGTCTAATGACCTAAGTGGAATAGGGTCGAGCGACCTAATGGTTGCGACCTAGGGGTCAAACGACCTAGTGGTGTTCGCGAGTTAGCCGAAGCGAGCGACCTAAGAGAGACGAGCGACTTAAGGAACTCGCGACCTAACATTTGAATAGGTCAAGCGACCTAAGTGGTCAGGCGACCTAAGGTCTTACGACCTAACGACCTACGGTCTAAAGGCCACGCGACCTAGAGGATCTGCGAGCTAACGAGGCCGACCTAAGGTGCAAGCGACTTAAGGGACAACGGGCTAAAGTATGGTACGCGACCTAAAAGATGGCGCGACCTAAGGTGAGAGCAGGTCGAGCTACTTAAGGCGATGCGCGACCTAAGACCTAGCGACCTAAAGGGATGCGCGACCTAAGAGAGGCATCAGGTCGAACGACTTAAGGGTGATGCGACCTACGACCTAAGCTCAAATACGAGCTACGAGCTAGCGACCTACGGCCTAAGCTCAAATGCGAGCTAAGGCCTACGACCTAAGGCCCTAACGTACTAACATTTGTCGCGACCTAAGTGGTGACGACCTAACAAGGAAAGGCTGAGTGACCTAACGCTGCAGAGGGGATTTAAGGCCAGAAACGACCTACGACCTAACGTGAAACGACCTAACTCCGAAGTGAAAATTCAAGGCAGTGCGACCTAGCGTGATAACACGCGAACGACCTAAGGGTTAGGTCGCGAGCGACCTAACTCCGAACGCACGAAAATGGCCAGAACGACCTAAGTGCAGAAAATTCACCAAAACGCTAAAAATTGGGGTTTTTCGCCAATCCAATCCAAACCAAATGCTAATATGCATGCAAAAATGATAGGGAATCATTCCCAATAGTCCAATATAGTTATAGGCTAGAATTGTGAGATAAAAATCTCACCTTTGCTCCAAAACCCAATGAAAATGAAGAACAAAGCTTGAAGGCAAATGGAGAAGCAACCACAAGCTTGAATCCGATGTCTTCTTCTTGAATTTGGAGTTGAATGTTGGAGTTGCAATAAAACAAAAACTTTGGAGTTTTAATTTCTCATTCCATTCACCATTTTTGTTGAAGCTTTAGTGTTAGGAAAAGAAATGAAGCAATGAAGAAGAAGGGGGGTGGAACTTGGGCCTAATGGGCTAAAAGTCCAAACCAAAGGCTCGAGTGAAAAAGTGGTGAAATTCCACTAACCCCAAACATATCAATGTTTATACTTAGAAGATTGCAAACGATGTTTCAAACTCAATGGAAGTGGTCTCGAGTCCTAATTTGACCGTTTGCAAAAAGTAGCTTCGGACCAAAATCCGATTAACGATAAAATATTTAAATAAAATATTTAAATATAAAAATCGATAAATATGCGGGTTGTTACACGTATCTTAAATTAATTTATTTTCTATTCATTTAATAAAATATGTGCCAAAGAAACAAATTCAATAAATAACATATTATTTATATAAACACCAAAGAAATAAATAAGAAAACGGATGTAGAAACGTATAAAATAAAACGTATAAATTAATTGATATTTACAACTTTGTTTATTACTTAATTTACAAAATTGATTTGTAACATATCCTTTTAATAAAAAAAAGTCAAAGAAACAATTCCATAAATAACATGCCGTTTATATATAAAAACCATAGAAAATAAATAAGAAAACGGATATAAAACGTATAAATCAATTGCTATTTACAACTTTGTTTATTACTTAATTTACAAAATTGATTTGTTACTTATGCATTTAATAAAATATATGTCAAAGAAACAATTCAATAAATAACATACCGTTTATATATAAACATCATAGAAAATAAATAAGAAAACAGTTATAAAACGTATAAATTAATTGCTATTTACAACTTTTTTTATTACTTAATTTACAAAATTGATTTGTTACTTATCCATTTAATAAAATATATGTCAAAGAAACAATTCAATAAATAACATACCGTTTATATATAAACACCATAGAAAATAAATAAGAAAACAGATATAAAATGTATAAATTATTTTCTATTTACAACTTTTTTTATTACTTAATTTACAAAATTGATTTGTTACTTATCCATTTAATAAAATATATGTCAAAGAAACAATTCAATAAATAACATACCGTTTATATATTTGAAATTTCTTTCTAAGAAATAAATAAGGATCTAAACACTTACCATTTAATTAATAAATGAATGTCTAAATAAAAAAAATAAGGTAGAGATAGATATTATGAAAAATAAATGAATAGTTTTAGGAAAAGTAGGAAATAAATAAAGAAAATACTCTATTTAATGGAAACTAGAATTAAAAATTGTAAGACTTCTGTAATGGTCGGCTTCCCCTTTTCCAAGCGATTTCCAGATCTCGCGTCCCCTTCTTCCTCCCCGTGATTCTTCTAGCCCCTCTCACTCGCCCCCTTCATGTCCTCTTCCCCTTCTCCTCATAACCCTAAGCGTCTGCCCTCCCCCTCCTCAACACGATCTGGTCGACACTTTGGTGTCATGGTTTCTGATGTCAACGCTCGACCTAATCTACACTCGTCCCGTGATTTTCCACCTCTTCAAGCGTCCAAGCAGTCCCCTCTTGTTCCTATTGCCCCCCCTTGCTTGAATGATGAAACAATTGCTACTTCCTGTAACCCTAAAGTGAGTTCGGCTTTGAATAATTATCTTGGGTCTCCTAGCTGCGAATTGGGTCAGCAAGTTTTGGGGGTTTTGGAAGTAGAACGCGATGTTGGTAGTGGTAGTGAGCTTGTTGTTGGAGTTGGCATAAGCTCGGTTGAGACTGTTGTGCAAGATTGTTGCACATCAAGTGTTTGCATCAATGATGCAAGGGGATCTGGACACGTTACTGCGAATTTTTTGTCATCACCTTCGTGTGTTGGCACTCCTGTCCTGCCGTCTGTTGCTGACAGTCCTGGACTTCCTTCGGCTACGCCTATTGCAAGTGACACTCAATCTGTAAGGCATTTTGTCAGTGCCGATGTTAACCCAGGTCATATTAGTCTGAATCCTGGTGGCAACATGAAATCTCCCAATGTAGATCTTGACCCCATTCCTGTGGCCACTTCTGGTGTGGAGTGTAGCCATAGCCAATCAGTACCCAAATCTTGGTCTTCACTTTTTACTTCCATGCCTCGTAATGCGGGTGTTTATGAACCGGTTGTGTTTGAAATCCATGAAGAAAACGGAGTTAAAATCCCTCCCCCCAATGTTATCCAAGCCGGTGTGGACTTTTGGTCAGAGTACGTGGTTGGATTCTTTTTGGACCCTAAGCATCGTCTTCCTGATGTGGCTGCTGTATGTCGTAGGGCCTGGAGACTTCACGGTGGTCTTAAAGTTAAGTTGGTTGACTCCTTGTACTACCTATTGTTCTCCTCCCCTGAGGAACGTAGCCGTGTTCTTGAGTCTGAGCCTACCTTCTTCGATGGACAGCCTTTTATTATTACCCCCTGGTCTCCGACGATTGCTAGTGTGCGTGAACAGGTTTTTTCCATCCCAGTTTGGGTTTATTTCTCGCAAATTCCTTCTGCTCTTCAACCGCTGCTTGGTTTGAACTGGCTTGCTTGCAATGTTGGAAAATTGAAGTGTTTTGACTCCAGTACTGTTGCGCGTGACAAGCTTGTTTACGCAAAGGCTCTAATTGAGATTTCTCCCCTGAAGCCTCTTCCTACCTCTATTCCTGTCCAGCTTGCTGTTGGACACGTGGCGGATGTGCGTGTTCGATATGGATGGGTCCCTGACATATGTTCCTCCTGTCACTCTTTTGGCCACATAGCCTCTGCCTGCTCGCGCTCTGTTATATCGGCTTCTGCTCCTAAGATCCCTTTGCCTCGGCCTCCACTCAGGAAATGGGTACCCAAGGTCACGCAGGATGCTTCTCTATCTACTGACCCTAACCCTCCCATCTCCTTAGCGCGGCCTGCTTCCCCTGTTCCTAGTGCTGTTCTTCCGACTTCTGAGCAGGATCGTGTGGGTTGGGCTGATTCTGAACATTGTTGGGTTGATCTTCGATCTGATATGAGATTCAACCCTGAGGATAACACCTATTTAAGATATGTTTCTGATGATCTTCTGGACCTACGTTGCCTTTATTACACAGTTTCTGGTGATTCCTTGGTTCTTGACTTGGATGGTTCGCATGCTCTAATTAATTCTGTTCTTTTAGCTGATTCTGCCTGGGACCGATCTTTTATCTACTCTTCAGACGTTGACAGTTACGATCCATCTCTTGCTGTTCTATTTCGCCCCTTTTTTGGTCTGCTACCTGGTGGATCTCTGGTTTCTACACGTGTAGATGTGGGCGTTTGTGATTCCTCCTCTGCGGAGGAGAACTAGACTAGTTATCTTTATCGAGTAGCTGTGACTTGTCTGTCACACTCCTGTGCTGTATTTTTATTTTTTCTTACTTAGTAGCTAAGGTGACTCTACCTTACTCCTGTATTTCAAGCTTTATTACGTACGTAATAAAAGTGGTCGGTCCACTATAAAACCGTCGGCCTTGCCAAAAAAAAAAATTGTAAGTAAAATTCAACTGACTTTGGAAAATTTCAACAACACTTATAAATAAATAAAAGTCAAGTAAATAAAATAAATGCTGAACAAAATAAAGTGCAAATGAAAATAAATATTTCTTTTGAGGAAAAATAGAAAATAAATAAAGAAATAGCTATTTAATTGAAACTAGAATTTAAAAGTTGAAAACAATATACGATCAACATTTGAAAATTATAACTATACTTTAAAAATGTTTTAAAAATAAAATATATGCATAAAATTTCATGTTACACAAATTAGAACATGATTTTACAAACAAAAATATTATTTATATAAATTAAAATAAACAAATTTGTTAAATAAAACAATTTACACACAATATTGTAAAAAGCATAGCTTTCACAATATTAATCCGATTTCAACGAAACGAAAAGCAGTATTCTTGAAATTAAATCTACTTTCATAATAGAGGATAAAATTCAAAAATTCAAAAATTTAAAATTTAAATTTAAAAGTCAAAGTTTGACCATTTTGACCAAAATCCACTTTTTCGGAAATATTCCATTTATTCAGGTTTGGAATGATAAAACACACAAAAATCAAAATTTATATTTAAAATAACAAAATTTATCCATTTTAATAAATAAAATAAAGTTTTTAAATCAGGAATTTAAGTTAAAATAATTAAAATACAAAATTAAAATAATCACAAAATACAGGGTTGTTACATGTGTTTAGAAGAATAAACCCTCATTCTGCTATTAATTAAATAAATTTTTTTGGATATCTATTTAGCGGGACAAATCACCATCCTGCTATTATGTTGTTTAGACATGTATACGCTAGTTGAGTTGTATTGACATGATTATTCCCTGATTTGATAATTGGTTGGATTTACATATATGTTAGCCTATGTAAATAATTGGTAAGTGCCTTGGAATCAAATTGAAATAAAATGGTAACTTAAATCAGTACCACAAGGATTGCTAAACCTCATTTGGAATTTATAAAGTATGGTTTTGAATTTACTTAAATTCTTTAATTAATTTGAGATTAAGGGTTTATAAATGTTATTTTTAAGTTATATAATTCTTTTAAAGGTATTTATAAATGATAACTTGTGTATAGAAAGGGTTTTACCATTGGAAAGGGTTATTAAGGTGTTCTATAAATGATGTTTCGTAAATGATATTTATAAAGGAGTATAGAAAGGTTATATACAAAGAGTTTTAAAAATAGGAAAAAGGTTTATAAATCATTTCAGAGATTTGAAAAGCGGTTTATAAATTAACGTAAAGGTTTATAAAAGTAGGTTATAGCTTTATTTTGAAAGTTATAAGTTAATTGAAATATGTGATGAGCTTTTAAAAAGGGAATATTGATAAAGGATAAGCGAAATGTTTTATTTGGAAGAAATGTTTGGATTTGGAAAGAAGAAAACTTTGAAAAGTTTGTAAATATACTTATATTGATAAGATAAGTATATGATTTTGTTTCAAGGCATGAAAGTAAAATGTTTTGGTAATATATACTTTTTTCGTTGAGTTAAGTATATAAATGTTTCCTAAGTCTAAAAGGAAATGTAAGGGGTTTGTGAATAGTATTTTGAAAAAGATCTTGTGATTAGATTTTAAAAGTGATTTTATTAATTAAAGAGAATTAATAAAGACTTAGTGGATCCCATATGGAAATTAAACCAATGATTGGATGTGTGTTTATTTGATAGTTAAATAACCAACTACTAAATATGAACAAAACATAACTTTGAAAATATCTAGGAGAAACATGAGAATTATATGGTACAATTACCATCGATGGTGCTATACTACACATATAAAATCGTTTCGTTCTTCTAGAACAAATGATAAGGAAATCCATCCACAAATGGTTAGGAGGTGAACTCCGCTCTTGTCATTTTTCTGTTTATTTCCTAAAGGACCGGGGTTGAATTTACCAAAAATATCGAAAGTTGTGTCAAATAGACTGGGATCGGATATGCTATCTGAAAACCACTTCGATCCAACTCAAGCATTTCAAAATGAAGACATCTTGAAGCATGGGATTTAAGAATAAGCCATTGAAGTGCAAGGGATACTGCAACTAATACTAAGGGCAATTCCAAAATGGATGTAGTAGAGTTAGTGTCTTTGATTTCGTTCAGACTCAAAACGAACTTGTATGGATGAATGCTGGCATTGTATTAACGCTTGGAGGACAGTGTTAGCATTCCAAGAAGGATTTCTATTTAGATAGGTAAAGCATAGCCTCAAGCCTCACAACCGGAAGGAATGGCAAAAACGGGGCATGCAACAGAGCTATGTGGTAAGCTACCATTAGGAGCGGTCACCCCATTCTAGATGTCCCATCCAGAGTTGGTTTGCGCACAAACATTATGGTAGTATAAGGCCTCAATATCAAGAGGGTGAGGTAATCTGGTCTACCATGTTAAAGGGGCAGCTGGGTCTGTGCTAGCATTAGTGCATTTTCTAGAGGTGTATTGTCGCGTCCCAAAATCCAGCGTTCAAAAATCGACATCAAATACCTCACTTGTATTCGACTGTCCGAGATTCGAACGTTGAACTCCAGTTCGGTGGAGCTTATAACGACATTAGATGAATACAAACAGCGGAAACAAAAGATGATTTCATTGATCACAACACAGATACAACATGGATACAACGCCATTACACAATTGATTACAACAAATAACCACCATCACCAGAGTAGAGTGGAGACGATACAACAACAAAATAATAACAGCGTAACAACTCCCAAAAGAAAGAGCGAGAATCCAGCATAAGCACCTTCAAACCAAACTCCAAAGCTTCCAAAAGATTTCCAAACCAAAAGCATCCAAAATACGACTACTTCCAAAAGACTTCTAAATCCAAGCTAGCTACAAACACGAATAACCTGCTTCTAAGCTGCCCGTGTGGAAAATTATGGGCATCCGGAGTTTAGGAAGGGAACAATAAACTCCGTGTTAGTCATGAGACTGGTATGAGTAAACAAAAACAGTTTCTTATACAAAAAATTTTTATAAAAATAAATTCGATATGCTTTTTTGAAAATGAAACTACCATAAGGCGTCCCCGCACACACACAATGCAATCGCACAATTGGAGGAGATTTCTCCTTATGATAGTCAAACATGCTTGATATGAGAAAACCCTTTGATATTATTATTATTAGTGCATAGTATAGAAAACATTTCGAAAGTATAATATAAATCTTAGCCAGCATACGTACCATTATAGTATGCCTACTATAACTACCATATTAGGTGACAGGTTCTACAGCTAAAACCGTATAGGGCACGTATTGGGTGATTGGATTTCCAACATGTCAGGCTAAGGAACCTCCTACACCGAATGGGTATGCCTCTAGAGGGATGCCATGAGAACTTAACCAGCTCTCTGCCAACACAAGGTCGGGTTATCCCTATAACTAGGTAACTAACTGTCACGAGTATGTCATCCCCCGGTCGTAATCGACCTTTATCGAAGGCCCTCAATACCAACAGCCACAAAGCAAATTATCTGGGCTCTATACCAGAATACCACTTATTATCCAGAAGGAAATGCACATCCCTAAAGGGCGCGACCCTCATAAGCTTGCTGCATCCAATCCTGTTTCGACCATTTTCGGGGTGTGAGGTATGATGAAGTCTCGTCCCATAAAGCTACGCTTTTCACAAAAGTCATGCTTTGATCAACAAATGATCAGCACTCAGCATGCCACACTATCAAATTGGGAGTATATCACTAATAACCATCAACTACATAACCTTTGAGCTCGTACGTCTCATAGAAGGGTGTTAAGCTAAGAGAATAAATTCTCTGCCACTAAACAAAAATGTATTTGATAGAAATCAGATTTATATCTCAAAGTGTAATGTCAGACAAACAACCATACAAGTCCATCCTGGGTCTGAATGGAACCGAAGGCACTTCGTCCAATAAAGGAAGAAGCCCTAGCAATCTGGGTATCTACAATGCTGACCAGATTCCTCATCACATATGAAGATCTCTATACCAAAGCAATTTAGTGTAGAGACAATCGACAGGTAATGCTTTCGTTTTCGAAAATACCAGGTCTTCACCACCGTCTTCAATGCACTCCAATTTCGTCGTATCATTAATTCAGAATGGGTTTTATGACGCAAAGTCCTCTCCTGGCTAATCCGACTAATGAGCGTTTATTTTAAAAACACGTGGATACACAGATCACAAAGATTCGCTATTAAGATTCGATGTGGGTTTCGGATAACCAATCGGAATCCAACTCCCTGTCGCATCGAAATTCAAGTGTCGTTTAAAGGCCAACAGTTTTCACATTCACATAGAAATATATCACAGCTTAATTTGTAGCAATTCACATCACAAAGTATGACAATCACAAATCAGAGGTATCAATCAGTTCAAGGTATTCAATAATAATTCAACATTTATAAGCAAGATTAATTAATCGTGTGATTATAATTAATTAATCACATAATTATTTTCATTAATCATCCTTAATTAATGATTAATTATCCTTAATTATAAATTAATTAACCCATAATTAATTAATCTTAATTATTTATTAATTATCCTTAATTATTATTTAATTAATCTTAATCATTTTCATTAATTAATTAGTCTTTAATTAATTACATTGATTAATTTATTCTTAATTATAAATTAATTAACCTATAATTAATTAACCTTTAATTAATTAACCTTTAATTAATTAACCTTTAATTAATTAACCTTTAATTATTAAGTGATTATAAATTATTTATCTTAATTAATCATTTAATTATTTTTAAATTCTTTAATTAATAACCCTCATAATTAATCATCATTAACACATAATTTTAATTCAAGAGATTAAGGTTAATTAAAAATTAAAAACAATATTTTATCTTAATTAACTTTTTAATTGCATTATTTATTTTAAATAAATTAAAATTTACTTATAAATAATGTCATAAAATTAAAAACTTAATTACTTTAAAATAATTTACTTTTAAACTTTAAACTACTCCCATATTTAAAACAAAACAATTAAAATTTTGAAAACTATTTTATAACAAACCCGAGACCAACCCGAGTGTCGCCCAAGGCAAAACGCTGCCTACTTCGAGTCGTCCCCGAGCCAACCCTAAATTTTCTTTTTAAAACTTAGATTTTTGTTTAAGTTTTTAATACCCGGTGTATACACACAAATACCCGAATCAAAACTTGAGCTAGCACGCAAATTCCCCGAGGTCATCTTCGAATTCCACCTTTATCTTCCCAAACTTAAACTACTGACACACATCAGAAGTATGTGCACATGCACTAGAGTTTTGGCCACCTCCGATCCAAGCTCCGGCCACCAACACATCGGCGTTGACTTCCCCGAGCCTCACGACCACCCAAAATTTTGAAACGACGTCGAACTCATAATCGAGCCACTCGATACCACCTAGAACAAAATTCGATCGCCTATAACTGCCTCGCTCTATCGCCTCAGGCCACCGAAAGTCATGAAATTCTAATCAGAGCATCGCCGATCATCCATGCGTCATTCCCCATTGGTGCAATTAACTCCGACCCATTGTCGATGCTACAGCAAAATGATTTTCAATCTTGAACGAACCATGGGTTTAAACCCTAAATCGACCATGTTTGCCATCCATGATGATCAGGAATTTCATCGAATATTTTTCCCAAGTTCGTCCACCACCCAGCTATCCTCAATGTGGAACACAAGACCCCATCACCCTTCGATCGCCAGAAATCGAAGAAAGATCGATTTTTGATGAACTAACGATTTCTTCATGAATACATACTTAAAAATTATGATTCCACTTTTAAAAATCATCATTTTCAAATACGTTTAAGTTGATATATTTGAAACAAGAAAACATGATATTTGAATTTGACCCAATTTAGAGTTTATACTATATTCCCTTGTTTTCTAGCAAACCACTTGATAATTTTATTAGAAAATAATTTTTAAACTTAAATCTTGTTTATACAAACAAGTTTCATTTAGATCATGAAGCCTAAAATAAATCAGAGAAGAAAGATTTGATGTTTGAACAGGTTTTTGAATCATGTAATCAATAGAGGCAAATATTGCATGTATATCAGACGTGCACACAT
Source organism: Allium cepa (assembly GCA_030765085.1). Taxonomy (NCBI): domain Eukaryota; kingdom Viridiplantae; phylum Streptophyta; class Magnoliopsida; order Asparagales; family Amaryllidaceae; genus Allium; species Allium cepa. The sequence continues at coordinate 575,266,646 of CM060931.1, forward strand.
ATGTATACACATTTTTGTATACATACAATATATTTTCACATATTCAAGCATTATCACAGCTTTTCTTCACAAAACAACAAGCTATAGATCAAATTAAAGAAGTTTACTCACCTTGTTTGAATCGAGGAGACCTGGAATTGATTTTTAAAAACTGGATTCTTGAATCTGGAAATTGCTTTACAACTTGTTGATGTTTGAGTTGAATTTATATTGAATCTTCTTTGAATTGATCCACTTTGTTGTTGATATTTGAGATGATCTTTACTTGCTTCAGGTCTTTGTTGAATTTTGTTTACTGATTTGTTGAGTTCCAAATTTGAGTTTGATTTTCTGGGTTTTGAAATAGTTTGCTCAGATTTTTGTTTTCTGGTTTGAAATTTGAGAACATTGTTTGTTGTAGTTCTTTTATCTCTATTTTATTTCTTGTTTTCAAGTTTGTACAGCCTTTGTTTTGAAAATTATGTGATAAAATAAATGAGAAAGAGGAGAGTACTTTGATTATGTAACCTGATTTTTTTCTTAATTCATTATTTCAAAAAAAAAAGGAACAATGATACTTGTTAATTTCATGCTTCATTGGTTAACACTTATTAAACTATTTACTAAAATCTTAACACTTGTTAACTTATATGTTATAAATTAAACAATTGTCTTGTTACATTTTAATATAATTTTAAATTATACTTTTCTATTTATATAATCACATTCTCATTTATTTATATATATATAAAATTTAAAAGAAAATGTTTTAAAACTAATTATTCATTAAATAAATCACATATATATTATTTTTAAATCCAAATTATTTTACTAAGATGTTTATTTAAATTTTAAATTCAAATTCAAATTAAAATTCAATTTACAATCTATTCCTATATATATAGATATACAAATAAACAAACACAATATTCATTTGTTCTGAAAAAAATCAAATTAATTTCAAACTAAATTCAAGAATTTATATTAATTATTAATTTTAAATTTGATAAAAATTGGAATGTTATAGGTTTTCCCCCTAAGAAAATTTCGTCCTCAAAATTTGAAAGAGAGAGACAAACAAAGAACATAAGAACACATAAAAAGATAGAGAAATGGCTTGCCAGATTAAGCCAGAATATCCATTCTGCACCTGGGATAAGATTTCTGCATGCTATCCTTTGTTTCTCAAGTATAGTCATTTGGATCACCACTCCATTGCACTTTTACTAGTTTCGCCACTTTATTTCTCAACCGCTTTTCATCTCGATCAATTGTCTTTAACGGTTCTCTTTTCATTGTCTGATTTGGTGTGATCTCTAAATTCTGCTGAGCGGCCTCCTCAATGATACAGTCTGGATCGTGGACATATTTCCGAAGGTGTGAAACATGAAACACATTGTGTACGCTAGATAACCAATTGGGTAGCTGCACTCGATGAGCCAAAGGACCGATCCTCTCCTATATAGGAAAAGGACCAATATATAGTGGTGCCAGCTTACCAGTCTTTCTAAATCTCAACACTCCCCGCATGGGAGAAACCTTAAGGAAAATGGAATCTCCAACCTGGAATTATAAGTCTCTTCTCCTGTGGATAGCATAACTTTTCTGACGACTTTGAGACGTTTTTAACTTCTTTGGAATAAAATCAACTATCTCAGTAGCTTCCTTTATCATATCTGGTTTGAGAACAAGTCTGTCACCCGACCCAATCCAACATGCATGTGATCGACTATGGATGCCCATACAATGCTTCGAAAGGAGCCATTTCGATACTGGCCTTATAAGTACTATTATATGAGAATTCAACCAGAAGCAAATGGTCCTCCCATGAACTGCCAAAGTCAAGAATACGAGCACGCAAAAGATCTTTCCAGATTCTATTTATCCTTTTCGTTTGCCCATCAGACTGTGGATGTTAAGCAGTACTGAAGTTCAACTTGGTTCCTAGCGTGGCTTGAAATGCTTCCCAAAGTCTGCTAGTGAAGATCTGGTCACGATCACTCACTATACTACTCGGTACACCATGGAGGCGAACAATTTCTTTCACATAGAACTTTGCCAAACTTGCCGCCGTTCAGGTAGATTTTACTGGGATAAAGTGGGCAGTCTTAGTATTAATAAATTTTATAATGTTTATACAAGGTTTAAAATTCATGGAAACAAGCCAGTTGGCAATCCACAAAATCAAAGGTGAGTTAATCTCACTCATTTGGATAACCATTTAAGTTTAAATGGTTAAGTTTATTGCTTGAATTGTCATGATGTGATAGTATATATATAGTACTTTATATGATATATATTGGAGTGATTGATTTCCCGCATTATATAGTGGATGAGACCTTATACGTCTCATAATAGCGGATGAGATAATATAACCCCATATACCGTGATATTCCACCTCGAAGTGGAATTGGTATTTTATATTGTGCTAACATCTATGGATGTAGGGAAACAGGTTGGAGGGATCCAACTGGATTCCTCAAAATATTTAGATTTGTTTTAATATTCTAGGATATGATTTGATAATCTGAGATAGACTATTTTGGTAATTGAAATATTGAATGCTATGGTTTGATTGAATATATTCGAATATAATGAGTTATCAAAAATATATAGATTGGATTTTTGATGATAAAATAAAAGAGAGAATTTTTAAGTAAATAATTATAGAGAATTTGGATAAAATAAAGAATGAATTGGAAAAGAATAAAAGTGATTTTTAAATTCAAATAAATAAATTCTGAGTATGGGAAAGGAGATTTTGAATGGAAAGGGAAATAATGAATTTTAAAACTTAAGTGATATTATTTAAAGGAGTAAAGAATTTATTTTAAAATTCAAGGTTTAAACTTGTTGCAAAGGATAAGGAAGGAATTTGGAAAAGTATGAAATTGGTATTTTCAGTTAAATAAGATTTTAAATCATAATTAAGAAGTAAAATCTAAAGTTAATGGGTTTTGAAATAAATTGAGCAAGTAAAGGAATTTATTTTAAAATGGAGTAAATTTGGAAATCGATTTGGAAATTGACAAAGTGTTTGAAAACTATGTTTTAAAAGGAGTGAGACTATGGAATTTATAACTTGGGTTTATAAATTGAAATAGATATTGGGGAATATTTCAAAGTATAAATTCACGATGAGAATTTATAAAGGAATGGGTAGTTTATCTTAAAAATAAATAGTGGTTTATTTTTAAAAGGTGTGGAAGAAAAGTGTATTTCCATGAAAGCCAAGTACGTTTTCAAAGCAGATTTTTCGTATAAGTTAAAAGTTTAAAAGTTTGTTTAAAGGAATGTTTTAAGAAATTATTATTTAAGTTGTGCAAATTTTAAAAGTAAACATTTATTTAAATTAATTATAATAGTAATTAATCGAAAGATTTGACTTGTATTATGATTTTAAGGATAATTATTAACATTTATATTTTTTTGAAGTAGAATTATTTAAAGATAGCTGGTTAAAGTTTATTTGAAAACTTGCATAGAATTTTGTGGCTCTTATTTTAAAATTCAGTTTGGCTTGACTTTTATTTTAAAAATTAGTTTTAAATTTTATGAAGTAGTTTTATTTTAAATATTTTTTAAAACTATATTTTTGAATAAGTATTTGTATATAGACACTATTATAGAGTACAGGATAGGATGTTATGGAGCTCAGGAGACGAGCTGGATGGCGAGACGTATCACCCATACTTGATATATATTCCGCTGTGCTGTATAAGTTGTGAATTCAGTTTTGTGAAGACAAGTAAATATAACTGTCCAGTATTTTGGTATTGATTATGTTGTACTCTGATGATGTAGTGTGTAAAGAAGATATAGTTCTTTTTGTTTAAAGACAAATCATTTATCTATTCTATATTGTTCCGCTGCAACTGTGAGATTCTGATTTCGTTTCTATTTCTTCTTCTACCTCCTTCTTCTTAACCCTAATGGTTCAGTTTTCCGGCATTCGATTGTTTGGCATTGATACAGTGTGTGAGAAATGCGGATTATAGATCTTAAGGCTAGGATAAACACTAGAGGGGATGAATAGTGTTTTAAGGAATTATTAAATCTTTTTGAGTTTTTGTTAATTTGACCACAAATATATGCAATATTCAGATACAGATATGATCACAGAATCAATCATAGATGCAGAAATAAAGTAAAAGCAGTAAAGGAAAGAACACATTGGATTTTAAACTGGTTCGGAGTTACCCTACATCTAGTCCCGCACACAAGTACGGATTTCCTTTCAAAAGCAATTGTACAATTACACCCTCGATTTCAAGGCTACGAGGTACACCCTCCAGATTCACAATCCTCTGGGTATAGATACTTGATTTTACGGGCAACAAGTTTACCCAATTAATTTCCAAGGCTACAACACACCTTTTCTCGCTTGATTGATTTCCAAGGCTATAATCACACCTTTTCTCGTTTAATTGATTACAAAGAAGCCTATAACTCTGAATAGCACTGAGGATCTTGTTGAGATAGTGATAGAGAATCAAACCAGAGATAATCTAGTTAGATTCAATGTTGATTTCGGTAGAGTAATAGTAGGAATATGTATAAAGAAATGTGGAAGAACAAGAGAAATGAAAACCAGAAAATATGATTAAAAATTCGTTGAAAACAACCCCTATTTATAGAAGAACAACAGCCATATCCATTCGTGAAGAGATATGATGAATAGACACTTCTTTTGAAATTTAAATTTTGAAATTAACTGACATTATGTCGACATGGGTATATTGAGTATGTCGACATCCCAAAGGAAATTTTGGTGGTTTTTTTTTCTTTGAAAATAACTTTTGTCTTATATTATAACTATTTTAAACTTTTATAAATATTCTTGACTATAGTTAAAATACATAAATAAATATAGAGAATAATATATATATATATATAATTTTATTAATTTTATATTTAAATCTAAATATAAATATTAAAAGTTAAATATATTAGTATTAGAGATAATTTTAAAACTAAGGATAATTTGATTTTGAAAATAAAGATTATTTTGAGGTTAAAAGTATTTGAAATCAGGATATATGTTTTTGATTCCTTTTAAAAGGAAGGTTTTGAAATCATTTTGAAAATAATATAATTTTGTAAAATCATTTGAATAAAAAGTTAGCAGATACAAAACAATGTTCCACTAGATTTTTTGTAGGTTCCATCCTACTTAGGGTTCCATCCCTTTAACGGGCTCGAAGTGGATTCCATTCCACAAATAAATTGGATTTTAGGATGTCAGTGCTTTTCTAGGAGTTTTAACAAAATTCCTAATTAATTAAAAAATAAATTACTTGAAATCTTGAACTTTTGATAATCTTGATATTCTTGATACTCATGAGTCTTCAATCTTGATATCTTGAATCTCTATATTGTGCAATCTTCATTCTTCGTGCCTGCATGGTTAAATCCTGCATATACATATATTTCTAAACTATAATGTTAGTATTTATATTTTATAATCCTTGTTGTTATCAAAACCATCATCTCACGGACTAACAATCTCCCCCTTTTTGATGATGACAACCTTTGTTTATAAAATATTACTTCTATCCTAATAACCCCCCCTTAATCTATGCCTAACTATCCTATTTTATACTTCTCCCCCCCTCTGTCATCAACAAAAAATAACTCCAAACTATATAACTCCCCCTCATTCTTGTATTAAAGTACCTGCATTAATAAACTATACAATGGAGTATATAACAGATAGATTAAGAGATAATTATACTGATAGACATGATAATTAATTAAAGATCATATAAATATCAATGCATATTTATACATGTTTTTCACACCAAATATCAATCCAAATCAAATCAATTCAAATCAAATCAAATCAAATCAAATCAAACAATTCAAATCAAACAAACCAAATAAAACAAACCAATCAAATCAAACATTACAAGGAACTTCCACCCATCCTTCTTCTCCAAATATAGGGTCTGCTTTAATGGCATCCCAATTTTCATTATCATTAGCAAGAGAGACTGGAGGATGTGCTTCGTTATCATCCTTGTGCAGGGAGGAAATCATCCATCGTATTGCATCGAAATGCCTTTCTTTCTCTTTAATCATCTGCATTTGACTCAATTCTAAGTGTTGCTGGTTACGAAGAATGAACGAAAGAATATTCTTGAAAGAATTACGAGTTTCTTTAAGATTCTCGGATAAATTATGATGATTGGCCATATTCAAGTTTGTGAGAAGAATGAGAGACAAAGTGGATAAGAAATAATATTCAGTGATGAATTCTGGAAGAAATAGGTATTTATAGGTGTAGAAATTAGTTTGAAATGAATAAACATAAAGTAGTTATTCAAATTTCAAATTCAAAATGAAATGTCATTTCTGACCAGTACATGTTGACACGGTCATAAGGGGATGTCGACATGGTCCAGTGAATTTTGATGACTTATTTTGATTTTGTGAATAATTGTGTGTGTGTGTGTCTATATATATATATATATATATATATATATATATATATATATATATATATATACACACACTAACATTTAATCTGGAGATAAGATAAGCTAGATAACAGAAAAGAAATTCAGTTTCATTTCATGATAACACGATACAACGATTAAACACAATGAACTACACGAACATTCAAATCAAAATAAACTAAAACTAATACAACGAGATACAAAAAGGTAGAACTAGTTAGAGGATGATGACGATGAAGATAATCCAAGCTTCTTGCTGACTTTGGAAATAAACTTGTTCATCTTGGATGAAATTTTGTCCAACTTCTTACTAACGGATCGTTTAAGAATCCGTTGATTCTCATCAATGGTCTTTTGGTTTTTGAGACGGGTTTTGTTGGTTGGATTTGGAGGATAATCAATGCTTTCCAAAGAAGTTTTACCTTCTTCTTCTTCTTCAATTTCCATTTCATCCCCTTCTTCCTCTTCTTCCTCTTCCTCTTCTTTCATCTCCTCATGAGCCAAACGCTCTTCCTTTTCGGCAAGAGTCTCATAAGGTTGAAAAACAAATGGAATATTCATAAGCGAAATGTTGGAATGATTGAAAACTTTTCTAGAAACAAATTCTTCTCCTTTGAAATCCACTCCAAAATAGTTAAAAATCCAAGTGAGATAAATTCAATGATACAAAGTATTCTCACCCATTTCAAGATTTTTGGGACGAAGTTCATCCAAAATAACTTGCGCCCAATTAATATCATAATTTCCAAAAATAGAAAATAGTGCTTTGCAAACTTTTGAGGTAGGATTGTTAAAATTTCCCGATCTTAGGGTCAAAGTATGTTGTAAAAGAAGATTAACAATTCTAGCTTTTGGTCGAAAGTTTCGATTTTTGAATTCAAAATCATCATTTTCTTCGAAAATGTGATGAAATGTCTCACGGTCATTTTCATCGATTTTAAAATTAGAAAGAACTATTCCCGTACTTTTGCAATTGAGAATGGTACCCAAAAAATCACAATTCAAAACAATTCTAGTGCCTTTGACACTACTCCAAATTTCATCATCGTTTCCATTATAAAATCCACGATTAAGATTTGCATAGAAAATTTTAACAAGATTTGGATAACAAACGAAATCATTTTGAGATAAGACTAAGAATTTGATTGTTTGCAAAAGGAGAATCAATTTCATAAGAAGAGAAATCTTGAAATATAGCAAACTTTCCGGGATGGACTTTTGCATAGTTAGCATAATTGATGTATGCGCTTATTGCCTCCGGATCATTGAGGAGTTGCTCTTTTATCTTTCTGGAAATTCTCATGGTGGAGGGGTTGCTTGAAGAAGCCATTAGAGTAGAGAGCCTGAAGTTTTGAAGAGAGAGTTTGAATTTGAAAATGAGAGTGAAAAGATGTGATAAAAGATAGTTAGTAAATAGATTTTTAAAGGACATGTTCTCTGGTCAAAAGATGCCTTTTCAGAGAATTGAATGAAGTGAAAAGGTGGAGGGAAATTCAACCATTTGAATTCAAATTTTGAATTTCAAATTCTATACCCATTTTGACATCATGGTAGGGACCATGTTGACATTTGTCTTTGAGTTTCTATGATTTATTTTTCCTAAGTATTCTAATATATATATATATATATATATATATACACTTATTATTTTTAAAGTGTGTGTGTATGTATATATCTGGAATAATTCTGAAATTATAGTATATTCTATAAAATATTATAACACTATTAAAATAAAAATAAAAATAATAATAAAAATAATAGTAAAAAATAAAATAAAATAAAAATTCAAACAACACATCAATTCAAAATCAATCAATCAAGCAACCAATTCTAAGCATGCAATTTCAATCAATTGTATTGTAAATGTGTACCTTTTTCTGAGTCTGTTTCTCTGAATTCGTTGGAGTCATGAACTGCTGTGGAACACATATTTGAATTATCTGTCTTCTAATCATCATCGCTTGTGGACGAGTCTGAGTCATCTAGAGTAGCAGAAAAAGCACGCTTCCATTTCTTTACTGAATCGTTGTTTATAGGAGGATTTTCTCTATCTGGATACGGACAGTCTCTTTTGATATGGTCGGTTCATCACAGTTGAAACATTTGACATTGTTTGGCACTGCATTCTGATTTTTAGAGTTCTTATAGTTGTTTCTCTTGAGATTATTCATCTTTCTGTATTTCAGAAATTTCCGAAAATTCCTGGCCATAAAGGCTATCTCTTCATCATTATCGCTGTTTGAGTCTGATCCATCGGTCAATGCATTGAATGCCATTGATTTCTTTTCAGATGCTTTGCTTTCTCTTCTCCCAATCATTTGGACTTCAAACGACATTAGATTTCCAATTAATTCTTCTATCTTTAAGGTACTGATGTCATTTGCCTCTTCGATCGCAAGTGTCCTTTGATCCTATTCTGGAGTAAGAGAATTCAAAGTTTTTTTGATTTGATCTTCTTTCGAAAATTCCTTTTCCAAGGATATTAGAGAATGCACAATATCCTGAAATCTACTATACATATCTGAAATAGACTCATTAGAATTCATTTTAAATAATTGAAACTGATTTGTGAGCATGGAAATTTTGGCCTGTTTAACTTTGCTTGTTCCTTCATGAGTAATTTGCAAAGTTTTCCAGATTTCATATGCAGACTTACAAACTATCACTCTATTAAATTCATTTCTATCAAGTAAACAAAATAGAATATTCATTGCTTTAGAATTATTTTGTGCAACGGTCTTTTGCTCAGCGGTCCACTATGCAAAATCAGCTGTGGGTTCAGAATATTCAGTTTGTGTGATATTCCAAGTGTCTAATCCAACATATTGTAAATATATTTTCATCCTACATGCCCAATATGCATAGTTACTGCCATTAAAAAATGGTGGTCTGAAAGTAGACTGACCTTCTACAAATGAACTAGTGACAGGGATACTAGTGTTAGTAACAGTACCAGTGTTGGTAGCCATTTTGAAAAACTTTTCAAAATTCAGGTTATGAAACTTTGAAAACCTTGCTCTGATACCAAATGTGAGAAATGCGGATCACGGATCTTAAGGCTAGGATAAACACTAGAGGGGGTAAATAGTGTTTTAAGGAATTATTAAATCTTTTTGAGTTTTTGTTAATTTGAACACAAATGTATACAATATCCAAACACAGATATGATCACAGAATCAAACACAAATGTAGAAATAAAGTAAAAGCAGTAAAGGAAAGAACACGCTGGATTTTATACTGGTTTGGGGTTACCCTACATCCAGTCCCGCAAATAAGTAGGATTTCCTTTCAAAAGAAATTGTACAATTACACCCTCGACTTCAAGGCTACGAGGTACACCCTCCAGAATCACAATCCTCTGGGTAGAGATACTTGATTTTATGGGCAACAAGATCACCCGATTGATTTCCAAGGCTATAATCACACCTTTTCTCGCTTCATTGATTTCCAAGGCCACAATCATACCTTTTCTCGTTTAATTGATTACAAAGAAGCCTATAACTCTGAATAGCGCTGAGGATCTTGTTGAGATAGTGATAGAGAATCAAACTAGAGATAAGTTGAGATAGCGATAGAGAATCAAACCAGAGATAATCTAGTTAGATTCACTGTTGATTTCGGTAGAGTAATGGTAGGAATATGTATAAAGAAATGTGGAAGAAGAAGAGAAATGAAAACCAGAAAATATGATTGAAAATTCGTTGAAAACAACCCCTATTTATAGAAGAGCAACAACCATATACATTCGTTAAGGGATATGACGAATAGACACTTCTTTTGAAATTTAAATTTTGAAATTAACTGACACTATGTCGACATGGGTATATTGAGTACGTCGACATCCCAAAGGAAATTTTGGTGGCTTGTTATTCTTTGAAAATAACATTTATCTTATATTAAAACTATTTTAAACTTTTATAAATATTCTTGACTATATTTAAAATACATTATATATATAATTTTACTATAATTTAATATTTAAATCTAAACATAAATATTAAAAGTTAAATATACTATTATTAGAGATAGTTTTAAAACTAAGGATAATTTAATTTTGAAAATAAAAATTATTTTGAGGCTAAAAGTATTTAAAATCAGGATAGATGTTTTTGATTCTTTTTAAAAGGAAGGTTTTGAAATCATTTTGAAAACAAGATAATTTTGTAAAATCGTTTGAATAAAAAGTTAGCGGATACAAAACAATGTTCCACTAGATTTTTCGTAAGTTCCATCCTACTTAGGGTTCCATCCCTTTAACGGGCTCGAAGTGGATTCCATTCCATGAATAAATTGGAATTTAAGATGCTAGTGCTTTTCTTGGAGTTTCAACAAAATTCCTAATTAATTAAAAAATAAATTACTTGAAATCTTGATAATCTTGATATTCTTGATACTGTACAGTCTTCATTCTTGGTACCTGCATGGTTAAATCCTGCATATGGATATATTTCTAAACTATAATGTTAGTATTTATATTTTATAATCCTATTCTAAGGTTGTTGTCATCAAAACCATCATCTCATGGACTAACACAATGGACGTATAAATGTCGATTTTCGGGCGTCGAAAAATCGGATCGTTACATTTGGTATCAGGGCCAGGTTTCGATTCTAGGACCTGTGGGTTATGGGTCTACCATGCTTCCCTGCGAATCTTTGTCTACATTATAAAAAATTCCTATTTCATATTCTTTCCATCAACTATCATTTTTGACTTTAATAAATTTGAAATTTTATTTAAAATAAACTGATTAATAAAATATAAAGCTAAACTAGATTGTATCCATCTATTCTTTGAGGTCCAGATATATTCTACGAATGGTTAGTTATCCCTTCAGACTAACCAATGCCCCTGCATATTTCGTGGATCTGATGACCCAAGTGTTTCGTAAAGTATCGAATGAGTTCGTTCTCATATTTATTGATGATATTCTGATTTGTTAATCCAAATATAGGATAAATATTTCAGTTTGATCTGGTAAGACGTTCTCCATTTATTCTTTCTTGTCTCCCTGTCTAGCAAATTTCGAGGATGAAATTTTCTTAAGGGGGAATCTGTAACGATCCCGGTTTTGAGTCAAATATTAAATTAATAATTAATATAAAATTTTCAATTAAATTAAGAATTAATTTTAATTTTCCAAATTAAATAAGATATGTTCCTGTTTATTTATATAAATAGATTATAATTTGAAATTTGAATTTGAATTTGAATTTTCCAAAATATACAATATATTTTGTTTACATATATATATATATATATATATATGTTTATAAATTTATTTTTAATTGAATTTTGAATTTGAAACTCAAAAGTAAATATTTTTGAAAATAAATTGAATTTAAATACTCTATATTTTAAGATTAATAAAACTTGTTTTCAAATTATAATATATACATATATATGTAATATATATTTGGAAGTTATTATTTAGATAAATATAACAATTTTCAAAAAGGTATTTTAAGTTAAATTCTTATGTGTGTGTGTGTATATATAATATATGTGATTATTTGTTTATGTATACAATTAATTTTAAAAAATCAAATTTCTAAATGTTATATAAGTATAAATAATAGGAAAATGAGTTAACATAAATATTATAAAAGGAAATGCATTGATTTAAAGTAATAGAAAATGTATATAAAATTTTGATATAAAACACAACTAAGTATAATTTGCTTAAATTAATAAAAAGTTTAAAACACTTTTCTTTTATACTTGAAATAAATTTAGTTTTGTATATATTTAAACTAAATAGAAAATGTATTACATAAATATATGTAAATATATTACATAATTCATACAAATAAAAGTAAATGATAAAACAAGGGTTTAACACAAAATTCATAAACTAATTAATGATTAAGGGTTTTAACTTGAAATACATGGCTTTGACATTTGTAAATTTATAAAAACATGCATTTACAAGTGTTAGCATAATTAACAAGTGGCAAAATATTTTCTTTATTTGAAATTGTAAATAATAAGAGGAGAGACCATGCTTCTTTATTTTTTCAACTAAATCTTCTTCTTTCATTCGTGTTCTAAAAACTGAAACAAAACAATCAAACCCGAAAGCAATTCAAAAAAAATCAAATAAATAGTTTTCAAAACCAGATTCAAATTCAAAACCTGTTTTCAAGTTCAACCAGAATTTAAGCATGCCACAGATTCAGTTCAAAGCTCAAATCAATGCTTCAGTTTGATCATAATTCAAGTAAACAAAGTCAGGATCAAATTCAAACCAACATTCGAGCTTCAGATCATCAAATACAAAAAGAAAAAAAGTGGAAAACCTGTCCTCCATTCTTTGTTCTCTGCTTTCAAACTGAACCAGGTGAGCAAACTTTTATTTTAAACCTTGCATTTGCTTATATAACTTAATGTTGTGATTGATATTGAAGTGAAGTGACGAAATATGATTGTGTGAATGTTCATTAAACTGCAGTATAGTTGTATGTGGGGACGCGTGTCTGCGTATACGTATAGATATGTCTCTGTTAGTAACAGGTTAACAAAATTTAAGAAAAAAATTCGTATTTCAAAATCTAAAAAAATTTACGTAATGATCTTTAAATAAAATTTGGTTGTATTTACCTGGTTCAAATTTTAAAATTATTTGGAAGCATAAATAACAAATAACATTACAGGAATCAAGGAAATATAGTAAAAAATAAATAAATGATAGGAAATTCGATTATGTAATTTTCATGGTTCAATTGTATAATTAGAATCGAAATCGAAATTGATGAAGTTTAGTTATGAAATCAGGATTATTAGTTTGGTATTGGATTCGAATTTGCGAGATGAACGGGAAACTTGTTTTTGTTGATTCTCGTCGAACGACGACGAAGTGTTCGTCAAGTTTGAAGCCGGAGGTGGCTGGAGGCTAGGGGATCGTCGGAAAAATATTGATTGAATTTATAAAGTATCGTGGAGGTGGCGCGACTTCGAACTAGGGTTCGACTGTTAGTTTTGATCGAGGTGGTTCTCGAGGCAATATCGCCGTCATGGGTGGACCAGAATGATCGCACCTTGGGGGATGAATGCGTGGGTCAGGGATGAAGGTTTGGATAGAACGGCATAAATTCCATTGACCAGAATTGGTGGCACGAGGAGAATTTCTTCGATGGGTTGGGTTCGTGGAGGAGTCAACTTGCTCGTTTTCGATTTCTAGCGTTTATCGATGATCTGGGTGTTTGTGATGACTAAGGGTGTCGTCGACGACTCGTTGACGATGGCAAGGTTGATCGAAGGCGATCGAGGCGATGGTGTACGTGCACGAGGTATCAGGCGTATCTGGGTTGCTATGGTATTTAGGGAGATGAGTTATTCTCGATAAAGGCTCGAAGAAGCTAAGGGTTCGTCTCGAAGTAGAAAGAAGAGGGAGTGTCTCGGGTTGGACTCGGGTGATTTGCGAACTTGGCTCGGGTTTAACTCGAAGTTGTCTCGGGTGTAATATTGTTGCAGTTTTTAAAATTTTAGATTAAACAAGTTTTGGAAGTTAAACAAATTGTTACTTAATTCTTTTTTATAATGAATGTTTAACTAAGTTTGGGATGTATTAAAAGGTTTGAAAATAAATTATTTTGAATTCAAAATGTTTTCAATATATATATATATATATATATAATCTTTATTTTGAAAGTTTATTTTAATAAACTTAATATTGTAATTAGTTTAATGAATAAGAAAATGAAATGTTTCTAATCATTAAGCCAATTTAAAGGTCTTCAGTTAAATAATGTGTTATAAGCTCCGACGATACGGACTCCAACGTTCGAATCTCCAGAACAATTTGAACGCTGGAAAACCGAATCATTAGGGTTAAAGAAGAAGAAGATAGAAGAAGAAACAGAAACATTAACAGAATCTCACATTCGCAGCGGGAAAATATATAATAGATAAATAAATGTCTTTAAAACAAAAGAACTATATTAGTTTATACATTACAACATCAGAGTCATATACAACACAACAGTGGAAAAGAAATAACATTATATAAGTATGATACGCCTCGCCATCCAGTTTGCCTCTTAATCTCTACAACATATTTTTCTGACTTCGCTCTAAAACAACTGATAACCTGACTCTAGGCTGCCCGTGTGGAAAATTATGGGCATCCAGAGTTTAGAAAGGGAACAATAAAATCCAGGTCAGTCATGGGACTGGTGTAAGATCTTAAAATAGTTATTTGCACAAAAGAAAAGGAAAAGAAATCTGTTGATGCATTTGGAAAATGAAACTACCATAAGGCCTCCCCGCACACATACAATGCAAGCGCACAATTGGAGGAGATTTCTCCTTATGATAGTCAAACATGCTTGGTACACGAAATCCTTTTGATATTATTATTAGTGCATAGTGCAGAAAATATTTCGAAAGTATAATATAAATCTTAGCCAGCATATGTACCATTATAGTATGCATACTATAGCTACCATGTTAAATGGCGGGTTCTACAACTAAAACCGTACAGGATTCACATTGAATGATTGGATTTCCAACAAATAGTCAGGCTAAGGAACTTCCTACACCGAATGTGTACGCCTTTGGAGGGGCGCCCTAAGAACTTAACTAGCTCTCTGCCAATACAAGGCCCGGTTACCTCTGTAACTACGTAACTAACTGTCACAAGTATGCCACCCCCGGTCTAGACCGGTCTTTATCCGAGGTGCCTCTCAACCAACAACCACTAAGTAAATAATCTGTGCTCCATACCAGAATACCACTTTTAATCCACGCAAGTTAAATGTCTGGACTCCATACCTGATACCACTTTTTATCCATAAGGAAATGTACATACCCCGAGAGGCGCGACCCTCATAACCTTGCTGCATCCTTCCTGTTTCGACCATTTTCTGGGTGTAAGGTCCGACGAAGTTTCGTCCACAAAGCTACGCTTTTCACAAAAGCCATGCTTCGATCAACTAATGATCAGCAACACTTAGCATGCCACATTACCAAATTGGGAATATATCACTAGTAACAATCAACTACATAACCTCTGAGTTCGTACGTCTCAGAGAAGGGTGTTAAGCTAAGAGAATAAATTCTCCGGCACCAAAAGAAATGTATTTGATAGAAACCAGCTTTATATCTCAAAGTGTAATGTCAGACACACGTCCATACTAGTCCGTTCCGGGTTCGAACGAAACCGAAGGCACTCCCTCCAATTAAGGAAAGAAGCCCTTGCAAATCAGGATATTCATTAATCACGTCCGTACTCACCATCACAAAGGGTGGTATCATCTCTATACCGGAGCAACTCGGTGTAGAGACATTCGACAGGTAATCCTTTCTTTTTGAAAATACCCAGTCTTCAACACAATCTTCAAATGCAATCTAATTTATCGTATCATTATTCGAAATGGGTTTTATGACACAAAGTCCTCTCTCGGCTTAACCGAATAATGAGCGCTTATTTTGAAAACAAATTCAAGTGTTGTTTCTAAGGCCAATATTGATAGTCGGTTATTTAACTATCAAACAACATTCACAACAACCATCAAGCCTCAATAATTTCACAAATTATTCATACTGATAGTAGGTTACTTAACTATCAAACAATATTCAGAACAACCATCAAGTTTAAATAATTTTCCCAAATTATTCATTTTCAAAATATCTTCGTAAGTTATATTTTTAACACTTCAACACTTTGAAAACAAATTCCAAATCAATTTCCTCATGCGGAATAAATTTCCAAATATCATTTATTTCCACTGAAAATTTTGCCGAGTCCGAATACTTCAAAATAATTTAAATCGCTTATCCAAAAATATATTTGGAAATACTTAAATAAAAACTACTTTTAAACACTTTATTTAAAATATTAGTTAAGAAATTTTATACCAATATCTCATATAAAGCTGAAGTCCAAACTATTTTAAAAATAAATTTATTTGATAGAGTATAATTATTTATATACCATTTTCTAAATCAAACATCAATTAAATATTTAATTAATCACTTCTATAATTAATTTAATATAATGTTTACTTTAAAAATTTAAAAATAATTTACGAAAATAATTTCTCCAAAAACATTCTTTTTAAAACCAATTCTAGAACTTTTAATTTATATTTAAAAGATAATTTGAAAACATACTCAGCTTTCCAGGGAAAATACTCTTTCCATTTTTAAATGGTCCATTTAAATCAGTTGATAAATTCTTCTTGATTTATTTCAAATTTACGTCCCAAACTCGTAAATTTTCTTTCCACACTTTTTAAAGATAAACCAATATTTTTTTAAAAATAAATTTCCCTTTCCTTTATAAATTCCATTATGAATTTAAATTTCCAAATATCCACTGATATACGATTTTCAAATCGATTTCCAAATATTCACTTTCAAACACCAAATCAAATTCCAAATTTATTTCCAAATTTAATTCAAACACCAAATCAAATTCCAAATTGATTTCCAAATGTTTACTACCTTTCGAATAAATTCCTTTATTTCTCCCAAACTATTTAAAATCCGAATTTCTAAATAAATTCTCCAACTTTTAAACAATATTACTCAAAATCCATTTATTAAAATCTTTTTCCCATATTTTGAAATTAAATCGATAGGATTACAAAAATCAATCTTTTACATTTTTTTAAATTCCATCTTTTAAATTTATCCAATTCTCAAAAATTGATTTACTATAAATTTTCTACTTTAATTTCCAAAATCCAATTATATATTTCTAGTATCCTACGATACCAAAAATATATTCGGCCAAACCATAGTCTTCAACGATTTCAATGACCAACATAATCATACACAGATTACAAATAATCGCATCAGAACATATAAAATAAATTCAACAATTTGAGGAATCTAGTTGGATCCCTCCGACCTGTTTCCTTGCATTCGCAGATGTTAGCACAACAATTAAATATCAATTCCACCTCGAGGCGGAATATCACGGTATATAGGTTTATATTATATCATCTGCTATTATGCGGCGCATAGGGTCTCATCCGCTATATAATCCAGGAAATCAATCACTCCAATATACGTATATATATACACACTACTATATACTATCACATCCAAACAATCAATCAAAAATTGAAATTCTAATTATTTCAATTGAGTGAGAAGATCTCACCTTTGTTTTTTATTTTGCAATCCATTTCCATTCCAGCTTGTTTTCTTTCAGATTTTTGACCCTGTATAAACAATTTACGATTTATTAATATACGAAATAAATCGAACCATTTATCCCATTTTACAAATTGCCTAACTAATAATTTTATTTAAACAAACAATTAATTCCTCTTTAATAATCTAATCAGCTAAAAATTTACTTTAAACCAATGTTCCCTTTTAAAATATCTTTTAGTAACTAAAATAAATTTAATAAGTTAATTAACCAATGATTTTATTTTTAATCTAAAATTTTAATTTTTAAACTAATTTCCTATTTAAGAAAATATTCTTAGCAACTAGAATAATTAAATTAGTTTATTAACAAATCCATCTCCATCATATGTTATATTAAAAATAAACTAGTAAATGAAAATAGGCATATCTCTATATTTGTCCTCTTTGAAACTATATGTTTAAAAATAATTTACAGATTTCAAAAATCTTAATCTTATATAACTTTCAAACCTTTTAAAATTTATATATACGTATTTAACTGTTTATATATGTACATATGTACATAATATACTTATATTTATATTCCTTCTCAAACAGTAATTTCTTTTACAAAATATTTCCTTTGAAACCCTTACTTATTTTTTTTCAAAATTTTATATAAAATTTCTGTTTTCCTATACATTCCTGTTTAAATAAAGTTAAATCCAAATGAAAATAAAATATCTTTCTAACTTACATATACTTGTAAAACTATATATATTTTTCCCAAAATCTAATATATATACATATATTTACTATTTTTAAATTAAAAATATGTATATATATATATATTAAAATAGAATTATTTTCTTTGAAAAACAATGCAGATATTTTCTTTGAAAAACGATGCAGTTACTAAATGTCTCAGCAAATCATGTTTCACTAGTAGTTTTTCTATCAACTAGATTACCAGGGTAATCTGCATCTGAATTTATCTTTCACTCAAAATCATCATTAATTGAATTTGATCGACCAAACCATGAAGTGTGCACCAAAAATTTCAAACTCGATTTTAACAGCAATTTAAATGACATTTTCTTGAATTTGAATTGAAGCCGTGTTAATAATCAAAAACCGTGAATATAGAGTTAGTCGTATTATAACCAAATGTATTATCCAACAAAACACTATTTTTAATCCAAACTAATATATATGAAGTAATTCAAAGAATCTAGAGAATTTTATAGTGTTTTTGGCATAAGAATATAACTTGGCCAACTACGTTGTATAAGTCAGAGTCAAAATCATCATTTTTTCATCATCTCATTATTGGCTGATTTAATTCAGAATATGGTGCAGAATATCACACTTAATATATCGTTCAAATCATACCATTACCTGTTTTACCTTTACGATATTTTTCGTTGTTGTCTATTGTGATTCTGTCACCTTTGAACAAGGCTAAGGAACTTTGCTTTGTCGCTCGGTGTGCTTCTGGAACAGCCAAAATCCAGAGAATACTGTTGTTGTTCCTTAGCCTGCCACCACACCTACACGATGAAAGATTTTTGTGACCTATTTGTTTTTATAGGTCCATGATTGTTAGTGGCATAATATTTAGAAAAATAATTTTATGGAGACCCAAAACTATTTATAATTGTTCCCTTCGGCACCCAAATTTGTTTAACTTTGAGAGTTTTCATATTTGTGCCTTTTGGAACCCAAATCGGTATAGTTTTCACATGTTTTGGTCTATACCAACAATTATTGTGATTGTGTCCATATTTTCTACAAATTGTGCACATAGAATTAACTTGATTAATATTTCTTTTAACATTTTCAGAATGATTATATCCAAGTCCTTGTCTTACCGTATTAACAGTTTGCTTTCCTAATAGCATATTCAACGATTTTTCACTTTTTGAAAATTTATCTAAAGTCGTTGACAATTATTGGACTTGTGTTTTAAGAGACTCATTTTCGTTTAACAATTGTGTGCATTTTTTGATAGAATTCTCTCTCCTAGTATTTTCACTTTCTTTTAAAATCAGAATTTCATTTTCAAGTGATTTTATATTGATTTCTGATTTTTTAATTTCCTCTTCGAATGTTGGACACTTATCACGCTTAGGGATCCTTCTTTGATAGTTTTTAACTAATTGGTCAAGTTGTTCATTTAATTCTATCAAAGTGTCTTTTTGTGATTCAAGTTTAACGTATTTTTCCCTAAGTCGTTCAAAACAGCCATTTACTTCATGAAAATATATAAGCAACTCTAAATGAGTGAGTTTTGATACCTCGCTTGGTTCATCATCATCACTGTCAGTTATATCACCTCGAAGGCACAAATCTCCTTTTTCGCTCTCACTGCCAGTGCTTTTATCATCCTCATCCATTTCATCCCAAGTGGTTGCAAAACTTTTCTTTTTCTGTTTCTTTCCAAAGTCGCGTCGATTTCGAGGACAATTGGGCTTGATGTGTCCGGGTTGGTTGCACTTATGACAGATGATCTCCAGTTCTTCTGAGTAGTCAAGCGCTTTGCCTGTTCTGCTTTTCAATTCCTGATTTCGAGCTGGATTTTCGTATTTGCAATTCCACCTTTTGAATTTCTTTATTAGTAGTGCCAGCTCTGTTGCTCCATCATCACTTTCGGTTGTTCCTTTAAGCGCTATTGATTTCTTTCGAGTGTCACTTCCTTCACGCTTTTCCTTAAATTTTATTTCTAGCTCATAAGTGGTGAGATTACCGATGAGTTCTTCAATTTTCATCTGTTTTAAATCTTTTGATTCTTGAATGGCAGTCACTTTTGATTCAAATCTCCGTGGAAGGACTCTGAGGATTTTTCGAACTATCTCCAACTCTGTATATGATTTTCCAAGAGCTTTTGATTTGTATACAATATTGGAAAGTCATCCATGCATCTCTTTGACATTTTCTTCCTTCGCCATTGTGAAGTTCTCGTATTCGCTGCTTAGCATGGCAAGGCGAGATTCTTTAACTTGAGATGTTCCTTCGTGAGTCACTTCTAGTGTGTGTCATATTTCCTGCGCAGTTAGACAATGTGAGACACGATTAAATTCAAATTGATCCAATGAACAGATAATAGAATTCATAGCTTTAACATTAGTATTTTGTAATTTATATTCTAGTTCTGTCCATTGTTCCTTTGGTTTATCTATTTCCTGATTATCTACAGTTATAGTCGGTGCTCTATAACCTGTCTCAACAATATTCCAAGCGTCAATGGTTTTCAAAAATATTTTCATCCTATTTTTCCAGTAAGCATATTCACCATTGAACATTGGTGGTTTAACTATAGACTGACCCTTAGCAAAAGCATTATTTAAAGAAGCCACTTTAAAAATTCAAAATTTTAAAACAAAAATCGATTTTTGAAACACGAATTTTTAAAACAAAAATTGACTTCTATTCCTAGGTCTGATACCACTTGTAGGATCGATTTCACCCTAGAGGGGGTGAATAGGGTGATGGTATTAATTATAAAATTAATTGCAGAAGCTTATAAAATTATTTCAACACAGATCACAGATTAATAGCAGCACAGAAAAATAGCAGAATAATAAAATGCAGAAATAGAACGACACAGAATTTACCCAGCTTCGGCAAAACCCTGCCTACGTGCTGCCCCCAAGGTTTCTACTAGAAATTAGATATTCAGACGCTTACACACGTAAACTCGCGACACCCCCTATCGACTAAACCTAACTCTACGCTCAAAACCCTGCCACAACTCAGCCACTGAGTTGCGAATTCTCAAACTACGCCACGTAGTTTGTCCCCTAGTCACACGACTAGAAATTTAAACGGTTTAAAAAGGAAAATACAAATTAAAAAACAATTAAAATAAAATAACCCTATTTAAAAATTTAAAAACCCTTAAAAGAGAAAGCTCTCTAAAAAACAGGCCGGCCCCTTTTATAATTTAACACGTTCCACTTTTATTTGCTCCGTTCGTTTATATGAAGATGGCGGTCGTTCCTCTTTGCAACTAAATTAGGGGTTCGTCCTTCGATCCAAACTAGGGTTTCGTGATGAAGCTGCTGATTGTATATTGATCGATTCGCTTGGATAATTCATGAGTAGCTTTGATCGATCTTTTCTTTGTTGCTCACTTTGGCTGCTTCGACGAGTTCGATTCTTGCTGGGTAAGAATTTATGCTTTGTGATATAATGATTTTCGTATTCGAACTCGTATGCTTTAATTTGCCGATGATGATTTGTTTATATAGGGTTTGTAACCCAAGATCTGCATTCGTACAAATATATTTGAATTTGTCAATTTCATTTGATCGGTCGTTCGATTTCACTTTGATGCTGATGCTTTTTCTGACTTCTTATATTTACTTGAATAATCACGGCGTTGATTTTGACTTGGTTTATTTACTTGGCTATCACGGTTTCAACTTGTTCATCTTATACTTTGATCGCTTGATTATCACAGTTTTGACTTGGTTTGTCTATCACGGTTTTGAACAGTTCGATTCCTTCTTATTGACTTGCGGTATGCTTCCACGACTTCGATACTTACATTGTTCATCTCGACTTGGCTTGGCTTTGTTCACTGACCTATACATGTTGTTGCTCGATTATAGTTTCTGACTTTGTTCATCATATTGATTACCATCAGTTGTTCACGGCTTCAACTTTTCTCTGTAACTTGAATTCGTCAATTGATTTTGTGATTCATGATTTTGTATTATCTTCGGCCTTGACTTATACTTCATTTAGCTGGACTTGTGATGTTGCTCTGTCTTTATGCATTTCACTGCGTTCATTTGAGTTGTTGTAGTTCCACTACTTTGGTTGACATTGTGTATATACATGATGTCTTGATTTTCATTTGGCTTCACTTGTGTACACTGTGTCATTTGATTGCCGAGTCTTTGAGCATTGTTGCGTTACTTGATTCTTCTGAAGCTCGAGTTTGAGTCTGTTGTGAGTAGTTTGTAGTTGCTGGCTAGCCTTTGCTGCTGTGTTGTCATTTGGGCTTGTAAGTTGTATCATTGTGATGTCTGGTTGACACTTGATGGTCTTGTGGTACTGCTTACTGTCATGTTGCATACTCTCTGTATACATACTTGAGTCTTGTTCATCCAATTCATTGAGATTGTTGCATATAGTTTGGTATAGTCTTGAACTGTGCAGTATGGTCCATGAATGTAAGATATCGAACTGGTATATACTTTTTACTTGGTTCATGCCATGGTTTCACTACTTGTATCATTTTGAAATTCCTTTGAGCCTTGGTTATATTGAAGTAGTCTTCAGCGTTGTGTCTTTGAGCTTCACTTTGATATTTTTGCAGACCACTTGATCACTGTGTCATTTATGTTGGTTTGATTTCGGCATTGATTATGTGCACCCTTGTCTTTGAGTATTGCTAAGTTATCACTTGCTGTTGCATGGTGATCTTGAATTATTCCTCTTTGTCTTTGCTTATGCTACTTGATACATGTTTGAACTGACTTGTATTCTTTGCATTGAGTATAGAATTTTCATTCACTTGTGTATATGAGCATATTGAAGTTGCTGACTTCATGTTGCCTTGACTTTGGTTGTTGCATTGAGTTGAGTCAAGATTGCAGTGACTTGACCTTTGCATTTTGTTTATTTTTCGAAATTTCACCTAAGTTAAATCCAGCTTAAGTTCGGATTTGACCTTGTACTGAGAGTTGTGACATTTATTTGTATTGCACTTGAGTTGAATCCGATAATTTGGGTTTGACCTGTGCTCACCTGTCCCTGTAAATCAATCAAATGTATATTTCGATGTGCACGGCCTTGTGGCATATATACAGTGATGCACTGTGTATGTCACAAGCTGTTCGTGTATGATGAATTCAAAGTTAAATGATGACAAACAACCCAAATAACTGAGGCAAATATTATTTTCAAAATTCACAATTTATTTTATATTGCAAAAATATTTCTTTTTCAATTTTACTACGTTAGTGAATATTTTTGCAGATTGCTCAGATGCTGGATCAGATTGCTCAGATGTTGGATTCTAACTGGAATGAAGTTGAAAATAAATACGAGTGTGAGTGATATGTAGTGAGGTCAACTGTAAATGTAAAATTGTGATGTAATTGAATTTGTATCAAAGTTGTATAGTGAATAGTGAGAGCTTGAATTTGTACTATTCAAAATTGTATTAAATATTTGTTTGAATAAAATTTCTATTTGAATTCAAATTCTGTGTTATTTATTTTTATTCAGCAAATATTTATTTAGTCTATGAAAAATAAAATAGTACATTAACAAATACATTTAAACGAATATATATATATTTATTATCATCAATCAAAAATCATATAAGCGCATATTCAACAGTATAGGTTATGATGTTCAAAGGGAAATTGTTTATAATGATGTAATATTAATTTTAAAATTGGTTTCATGATTTTATATTTAGCAATTAATTCAAAAATATGAAATAACGGTAAAAATTATATATAAATCAAAAATCAACAATTATGATTTCATGTTTGGAATTCATGAATGAATTCGTGTTAGAAAACTATGAATTCTGATAGTGATTTCAAGATTTTTAAGCTTGGAATTATCGTGTTATCTCGAGTTAAACGGAATTCGTATCATCGTCAATTATCGTCGATCGATGACGAATTAAGGCTCGGGGTTGATGGTGAAGGTAGCTTGCGGGTTGCCAATCATCAGAAAAATGATCACTTGATTTATTGATCAACGAGGAGTTCGGGCAAAGTCGAATTAGGGTTGGTGGTGTTGTTTTGGTCGTCGTTGAACTTGAGGTTCGTACGGCGTCGTTAGACCACCAGAGGTGATCGCTTATGGGGAAACGACACAAGGGTTTGTGGGGCGGCTTTAGACGAGGCGGCGGGATTACTGGTGCATGGGATTGTCGGGGCATGACGTTTTTTCGATGATCGAGTTTGGGTTCGAATGTGTCGACATGCTCAATTTTGTTTTCGAGGCAAATTGAGGGTGCTGATCGTTCTGGGTCATCGACGAGGTCGTCGCCGACGTGAAAGAGGCTTCGGCAAGGATTAGAGATGGTCCGATGATGGGTGCACGTGTGCATGGTTTTTTGCGTTAGTTTGTGGATTTTGGGAAGATGATGTTTTCTTAGGGGCGATCTCGAGTGGTTTTCGTGTGAGACTCGAGGGAGAAAGGTACACGAGTTTCTCGGGGGGGGGGGGGGGAGGGGGATGCTCAGGAAAAACATGAAGTTGACTCGGGTTCGTGGTCATGTTAATAAGTTTTAAAAATAAAAAGTTATAAAGTTTAAAACTTAATCAATTTAAACAATTTATTAACAACTTCTTCCAAAATAATTAATGTTATTCGAATTGGAATTTATTAAAGGCTTAAACATAAAATTATTTTGAGTTTCGAGTATTTCAATATATATAACTTTTATTTATAAAGTTTATTTTAAATAAACTTAATAATGTAATTAAGATGTTAATCAAAATATTTGTAGTTGTTAATTAACTTAAAAATCTAAGATAATTTATGGATTAATAATAATGTTGTTTCATAGATTAAAGGTTAAAAGATTAAATGTTTTTAAAATTAATTGATGAATAATTACTTTCTGTAATTAAATTTAGGTTAATTACTTTATGTAATTAAATTAAAGCTAATTACTTTGTGTACTTATTTTAAGGCAAATTAATTATTAAATTAAAAAGTAATAAAGGGTAGTTAATTACTTAAGGATACTTAATGAAAGTAATTAAGAACAATTAATTAATGATTAAAGGCTGATTAATCAAGTGATTAAAGAATAATTAAATTAAAGGATAATTAATTTATGTTATTAATTATTTAAGGTAATTAATTTGAGGATGATTAATTAATTAAAGTGATTAATCAAAAAATAATTAACCAAGGTGATTTATTAGTTAATGTGATTAATTTAAAGGTTGGTTAACTAATTAATGTAATCAATTAAGGATAATTAATTAATGATTAGAGGTTGATTAATCAAGTGATTAAAGGATAATTACTTAATGTAAGAAATTGAAAGATAATTTGTGATTAATGGTTAATTAACAATTAAGGGTTAATTATTTAATAGTTAAAGGTTAATCAATTAAAGAATAATTAAATAATTAAAGTTTAATTATTTAATAATTAAAGGTTGATTTATTAATTGAGATGGATTAATCAATAATTAAAGGTTAATTAACTTATTATTAAAGGTTAATTAATAAATGATTATAGGATAATTAATTAAAATGGTTTGAAATTAATTAATGTTAATTAACCAGGATTGGAAATTTATTCATAAGTAATTAATCTTGTTTAAATTAATTAGGTGATTAATTGACTTTGCTTATAGATGTTTAGATTATATTAAGTGCCTTGAACTTGTTTGATATCCTTGATGTGTGATGCTCCGTGATATGAATTGTTTTGATTTGAGCTATGATAAATGTAATTTATCTATGATGAATTTATATTATTTATCTGTAAATTTATGAATGAAAATAAGCATTATAGGATTATACTGCTTATCGACATTATTGTGCTTGAACTGATAATGATTGATGATATTGTATTGTTGTGTATAAAACCCCTAAACTACACCACACACACACACAAATATGGATTTCATGAGGAAATCAGTTAAGTCATAGATATTTTAAATTTGAATAATATTTTGTTTAAAAGTTGAATTTTGAATCTAACTGGTTTGGAAGTGAAATTGAGTTAAATATGAAAAGCTTTTGAAAAGGAAGTTTTGAAATTTAGTTTGAATATACTATATCTTGTTAAGGTATTGAAATTATTTTGAAGTTATGGTTTGAAAGGGTTATATAAGTTACACAATTTATATATGGGTTTAAAACTATTTTAAATAAATTGTTTTGGGAGTTTGAATTTAATTCAAATTAGAACTTGCCGATGATACGGCAGTTTGCTGATTTTCTGGTTTATACTATTAAAGGCTATAGCTTGTGTATTTTTGATTGGATTTTTCAAAATAAGAAGCATTTGTTTTCAAATGATAATGGCTTTCATATAACAAAAGAATTTCCAGTTTTGTTGAAAGGATTTCAAGTTATTTGTGAATCAAATTGAAAATTGTTTTGAAAGCTATGAATGAATCATTGTTAAAGATTGGTGAACTTTGTTTTCAAATTAAAGAGGGTCTTCAAGGGTGAATCTTTTAATTTAAAAGATAAATAATGGAAATTTGTTTAGACCATTCAAAAGGAAAGGTCTTGGGCTAAAAGTTATGACTTAACTAAAATCTGAATATCCATATGGTTTTTAAATTTGCGCTCATTATTCGGTTTTGTCGGGAGAGGACTTTATGTCATAAAACTCATTCCGAATAATGATACGACGAAATGGATAGCATTTGAAGACCGGTGATGAAGACCGGGTATTTTCGAGAATGAAAGGATTACCTGTCGAAAGACTCTACACTGAGTAGCTACGGTATAGAGATCTCCATATGTGATGGGGAGTCCGATCGGGATTATGAATACCGGATTTACAAGGGCTTCTTTGAAGTGCCTTCGGTTCTGTTCGAACCCGAAATGGACTTGTATGGTTGTATGTCTGACGTTACGCTTTGAGATGTAAAGCTGGTTTCTATCAAATACATTTCTGTTTGGTGGCGGAGAATTTATTCTCTTAGCTTAACACCCTTCTCTGAGACGTATGAGCTCAAAGGTTATGTAATTGATGGTTACTAGTGATATATTCCCAATATGGTAATGTGGTATGCTAAGTGCTGCTGATCATTTGTTGATCAAAGCATGCCTATTGTGAAAAGCGCAGGAAGAATGCAGTAAGGTTATGATGGTCATGCTCTTTAGGGTATGTCCATTTCCTTCTAGAAAAAGTTGGTATCATGGTATGGAGCCCAGATATTTGACCTATGTGGTTGTTGTTATTTGTTGGTGAATCCCGGGAGAAAGGTCGGTGACGATCGGGGGATGGCATTACTCGTGATAGTTAGTTACCTTGTTACGGAGGTAACCTGGCCTTATGTTGGCAGAGATCCAGTTAGGTTCTCGAGACGTCCCTCCAGAGGCGTACCCATGTGGTGTGGGAAGTTCCTTAGCCTGACCATTTGTTGGAAATCCAATCAAACAATACAATCCCTGTACGGTTTTAGTTGTATAACCTGGCATGGAATGTGGTGGTAACATGCTATTGAACATGGTAGCTATAGTAGGTATACCATAATGGTAGTATGCTGGCTAAGTTTAATATTATACTTTCGAAATGCTTTTTGCACTATGCACTAATAATAATATCAAAAGGATTTTGCGTATCAAGCATGTTTGACTATCATAAGGAGAAATCTCCTTCAATTGTGCGTTTGCATTGTGCATGTGCCGGGAGGCCTTATGATAGTTTCATTTTCCAAAAAGCATAGCGTATTTCTTTTTAAATTATTTTGTTGTTTTTATTCAAGATAAACTATTTTCGTTTGCTCACACCAGTCCCATGACTGACCTGGAGTTTATTGTTCCCTTTCTAAACTCTGGATGCCCACAATTTTCCACACAGGCAGCCTAGAGTCATATTTTTCAGATAATCAGCTAGTAGATATAGATTTTGGCAATCTTTGGAATCTGTGGTTTGGAAATCGCATTGTGCATCGAGTTTGCTACAAGTTCAGCATTGATGGTGGTTCGAGCTTATTGGATTGGAGTCTCTGAAGCTTTTGGGTTAAGCATTTGGTTTTGAAGCATGGGAGATGGATGTTGGATTCTTTTGGAGCCTATGTTGGTGCTATCTTTCCGCTGTTGTGTTTCCGCTGTTGTATATCTTTTGGATCTAATATATATAGTATTGATCATTTCAATTGTATCAGATATTGTATTCATTGTTGTATCAATGATATTCATTTCTTTATTCCGCTGTGTTGTTGTACTTAATGTGTTATAAGCTCAGGCGAACCAAACTCAACGTTTGAATCTACAGCATTTGAATACTGGTGATGTATTTGAATGTCGATTTTCGAAGGTCGAATCAAGGTCGTTAAATGTATAGTCGGAAGGTAGTCCCTTATCTTGCCATTTTTAGGATCTAATCTCCAATATGTGACTTACATTTTTGATTGCAGAGCCTAATGTTGGAATATGAGATGCAAGCATTTCAGCTATTTTATCTATTTACATTAAACTTAGGCATTGTGATAATATCACTGGATTTTGATATAAAATGTTTTGGTTATCGTAAGGCAAAAACCCATTCATTTTATGTGCGGTGTGGTCTTACGAGATTGCCTTTGTTTGAAAAGTTTTCAAATGTAGTAATTGGTTATTGCTTGTTATCGAGTTTTAGTTGCTTGTTTACTAGACTGACCCGGGCGTTATTCCATGTAATGCTCGGATCAAACCAAGCATGTTTTTCTCAGGTTTAGTTGGATACTTTGGAGTTGGATGGTCAAGAAATATTCATGTATATTATTCTTTCGTTGTATTATAAAGTCTGTATGTTTGTCAATATAAGGACAGGTTTCTATAACTGTCCAAATTGAGGAAAAATCTATATATATGGATAAAGATATTACCTTTTTGTAAATTATTGTATTAGATATTATTCACCGCGTTTGAGATTCTATGCTATTTAGTTTTCTTCTATCTTCTACATTCTTCTTTCACCCTAACAAATCGGTATTTCCGGCATTGAATGTTCGGCATATAATACAGTGCACGTATTAGTGTCGATTTTTGAAGGTCAAAAATCTAGTTCGTTTCAAAGGTATTTTGATACAAATTTATAAAGTGGTTTCAATTAATAAAAGGATTAATTAAAGAGGCTCGGTGGTTGCTTATGTGCTTAACCATGCTTTGTTTCCATATGAAATTAAATCTCTGATTTGATTGTCTATTTATTTGATAGTTAAATAACCAACTATCAAATCTTAGCCAGTTTTGAAACTATCGATTGTTGGTTCGTGGAGACGGGGATCAGATAACCATGAGCTATCCAAAAACCACTTCAAACCGACATATGCGTTCAAATTTGAGACATCATAAAGATGATGGAAACGAAGACGTAGTTCTTTGGCTACTTGCTACTAATCCTGAGGATGTAATAGAAGTAGTGCCTTCGGTTTGTTCATATGTTGAACAGCTTATATAGATCAGTGCTGGTATTGCATTATTTCCTGAAGGGTTGTGTTAGCTTCCAAGTGGGATTTGCTAAAAAGGTAAAACGTAGCCTTAAGGCTCACACAATGAATAAAATACGGCTATGTGGCTCGCTGACATTAGGGTATGGTCATAGTATCTATGGGTTTATGTATGCTTGGGACTCGGTACGATTGTTGGCCGAAACTGGGGTGGTGACTTATTTGTTACTATTTAGGAAGGGGTAGGCCGGTCCTGATTCATAGGAGGTCCCAGTGAGGCCTTCATTGTTTTTTCTAGAGGTGTACTATGACAGGCTGTACCCCAGCAGCCTTGTCACTGATGGAATTTATTCTCCGATATGTGCCTTTACGGACTTATTTGTATACCAAATAAGCTGGAATGTAATTAGTGTAACCATTTTGACTTTGTTAAATATTTATTTCGAACCCTAGACATTATAATAATATCATTGGATTTTCTACTAAAGTGTTTTTGTTAATGTAAGATAAAACCCCATCCGTGTTTATATGCAGCATGGTCTTATGAGATACCTTTATTATGAAAGGTTTTATAACATTAAAAGTTCATATGATTTGTGTTTCTTACACTAGTTTACCAGACTGATTCGGGTGTTATTTTCTTATAATGCTTAGGTCGGGCTGAGAATATTTTCAGATTTAGTTGTGGATGCTTTGGAGTTTCAAAAGACGAGTTGGATGCCTCCAAGATGTATTCACGTATTTTTATTTCTACTGCATTTCTTATTTTGTATTTATCAATATTTATGAGGACGTATTGTTATAACTGTCCAGACTGATGATATGTTAGTTTATTCTGATTGATGTATGTATATTACAGTTTTCTTTTGTGAAGATCATGTGTATATTATATGTTACTCGTCACAATGTGAGATTCTATTCTATCTTTTCTTTCTTTCACCCTAACAATCTGCCTTTTCGACACTGGGATGTTTGGCACCTGTATACCGTGGATGTATTAGTATCTACTTTTTTGGGTCGAAAAGGCGTGCCATCATAGCTGTACTAGATTAATGTTTGGATTGGATATGTTTAGCTTAAGGGGATGGAAATGGCAGCTATAATAGAGGAGAGGAAGAGCTAAAGTAACATAAACAATGATAATTGTGGAATTTGAATTTGGGTTTTGATAGAAATTATTAAGCAAGAAGAGACAGAAAGGAAAGAAGTAAAGTGGTACTGTTGAACTTTATGTATGAAATGCGGATTACGGATCTTAATTAACATTAGAGGGGGGTAATTAGTGTATAATTAATTTTATGAATATTTTTGAAATCTTTTCAAATTAAATCCAAACAGATGCAATTCACAAACAGTGAAACAATTCAGAATCTGACATAGATGCAAATAGTAAATAAAAGCTGTAAAGGAAAGAAAACACTGGAATTTTATACTGGTTTGGAATTACCCTACATCCAGTCCCACATAGTTTCTTGTGCTGATTTCTTTTCAAATATAATGTCGATATTACAACCACGATTTCAATGCCACAAGATGATCGAGTTTGATTCACTTAGAATTTCGGCAAAGTTTTGTTAAAGAATTTGAAATATAAGAGAATATTTGAGTGGAGAAGGAGTGAAGAAATGAAGAAAAACTAAACTAAAATTCATTGAAAACAACTAGTACTTATAGGAGAACAACGGTCATGCCCATTTGTGAAAGGTTATGACGAACAGACACTTCTTTTGAAAATTTGAATTTTAAATTCTACGGCTACCATGTCGACATGGGGGATGAGGGATGTTGACATGCATATGTTATTTTTGAAAATAGATTTTGCTTTAAAATGGTTTCTATTCTCAAACTTTTTAAAACAATTTCTAAACTTAATAAACCATTTTGAATATAGTTTAAACTTATAAAAGAATTTTAAAAATTAATCTTAAGATATATAATTTATAATATAAAAGCAATAATAAAAATTAAATATAGATATATTAAAGCTAAAATATTAAAATCAAGTAATAGTTCAAAAACAAAAGATGATTTTGAAATTAATATGATTAAAAATAGTTTTTGAATTAAGGATAAAATATTTTAATTGGTAGAGATGACTTTAAAAGGATAGTTTTGAAAAAACGAATCATTTTGAAAATTTCGTGGATTCCATTCCACTAGAGAAGGTCATGGGTCTCATCCCACTAAAGAGGTCGTGGGTTCCTTCCCACTATTAAAGCGGGAAGGTGGATTCCATTCCATAATTAAAATCCAAATAAAGATTTTAGTGCAATTATGAAGTTTTAACATAAATCTAGATTCTATTACTTATCTTGATATCTTGAATTCTTGAACTCTTAATACTCATGAGTCTTCAGTCTTGATTTTTCAATCTTGAATTCGTTAGTCTTGAATTTCTATACTCAATATTGAATCTTTATACTGTACAGTCTTCATTCTCAGTACCTGCATATATATATATATATATATATATATATATGTATATATGTATATGTATGTATGTATATATATATATGTATATGTATATGTATGTATATCCTGCATATACTTATATATCTAGACAATAATATTAGTATTTTTCGAGCCTCGAAACTGACAACCCTGTAACAAGTAACCGAAGTATGTGTTTGGCAGGCACACACTTCCCTAGAGTTTACAAGCGAAGCTTGGTTCTCTAGGTAATTCAAAAAAAAAATTAGTATTTATATTTTATAACAAGTCCTAAGGTTGTTGTCATCAAAACCATCATCTCAGGAACTAACACTTTATAATTCTAAAATTTGGTTGATATAATAGAGATGGTAGGATTACGACATTGCTCTTGCTTAAATAGAGGATATCAGTAAGAGATGAGTGATTCATAAATATACTATATAAAATGTGCTTGCTAGGATTCGAACTTGAGTGGAGGGTTTATCAAATGAAGGATGCTTAAGATTGAGTGAATTAATAAGAATGGAATATTTTTATTATAAAATTATGAGAAAATAGGAAAAATATTAAGAGAGATCCACTAATAAGATAAGAGATATAGTATAAGAAGAAGTAAAGTTGTACCGTTGAACTTTATGATTCTAAAATTTGTTTGATATAACAAAGATGGTAGGATTCCAACATTGCTCTTGCTTGAAATAGAGGATATCAATAAGTGATGAGTGATTTAAAAATATACTATATAAAATGTGCTTGCTAGGATTAGAACTTGGGTGGATGACTCATCAAATGAAAGATGCTTAAGATTGAGTGAATCAGTGAAATAATTATGACAGTCTATTTGAATTGTCTAAGTGTCGTTATAGCGATTTTTCGCTATATTGTCACTTATTGAATATCATCTCCTTAAACTTTTGTGTGTTGAACTTGAGCTTGCTATTTCACAAAATAAATGTTCAAAATTCATTAACCATTTTGATTTATGGTATTTGAATTTAATCAATCATTCCAATTAACAATGTTTTGACTTTAGTTGATCATTTTAATTAATGATGTTTGAATCTAATTAATCATTTTAATTAATGATATTTGAATTTAGTTAATAATTTTAATTAATGATATTTGGATTTAATTAATAATTTTAATTAATGAGGTTTGAATTTAATTAATCCATTTACTTAACAGTATTTGGATTTAATTTTAACTAATGGAGTTTTAAAAGTTAATTAGCATATTTAACAAAAGAGTTTAAAGTAGATTAACTGATTTAATAAAAGAACTTAAAATCTATTAACTGATTTAGTGTTTCAAAATTAATGAACTAATTTAACAAAGGTGTTTTAAAGATAATTAATTAAATTATTATAGAGATTAAAAAGTTTGATTAATGATCCTTTGGGACAAACTAACATTGTTTTAAATTTAAAAAGATAGCTAAGTTGGTGTATTATCCTTTGGAATAATAAAGTGCTGTTTTAAATTTATAAATTTCGGTTTATAAATGAGAAAATCCTTTAAAATAAATTATTCAAAAATAGGACTAAGTGTAATTTTTTTGGGTTTTTAGTAAACAATGTTTTAATGACATTTTTTTTACCCTTGTTTTAATACACTTAGTATTATAATTTGCCTTTTTGAAAGAACATTTTAAAGAGTATTTCTAAAGTATTTTTACCAATATTGTAATGTGAAAACAAGCCCAAATGTGAATCAAATGATTTAAAAAGTTTGATTTATTTATTTATGATACGTGTATGAAATCTAAATTCCCATACACAAACAATTTTGTTATTCCCGATAGTTGATTTATTGACTATCAATTTCGACTCTGCTATCTTCTTTGTATTTCGTCACTCTAGGACGATGTGGTACTCATTTGAGCTTTGTTATCTTTTGTCAAAAATGGCTAAAACCAAAGTGCTGATAAAGGGTGGTGCACCATCCTAGTCATTATTATGCTTCGTCACTCTAAGATGATTTGTCGCTCATTTTGAGCACTGGTATCCAACACCTTGGAAACAAAACCAATGTGTGAGTGGAAGCCAAGCCGTGTGGGTCGCACCCATTAAGGTATATTCACATTTATCCGTGAAGTCGATTGCATGCATGCATTGATGTGAGTATATTCAGATGCTCACATGAAATGGGGTCCAGCTTGGAGGTTCCCATGGGCTATCGTTTTTCCTCAAGTATATTTTATCTAGAGGTGCACTTTCGATGTAAAGTAAGCATCCTCCTAGTTTTGTTGGATAAATTCTTTCTATTTGTTTCGATTCGAATCTTGGAATTAGTTTTTTCTCCTTGGAATTAAGCCTTTGTCTTAAATGACTAAAACAAAAGAGTGAGTGGCCATCAAGCTATGTGGGATTACTCTTATTAGGGTATCTTCACATCTACTCTAGATTGGATTCGATTATATGTATGGAAATGCAAAATACTCGAATACTTGGTAAGGTTAGCAGGGTCTAAGTTGTACATTTCCGAGGCCATCGTTTTTCCTCAAGTATATTTCTAGAGGAATACTTTCGAAGATGGTGGCGCACCCTCTTAGTCATTATTGGAAAGTTTCTCTTTCCTTATTTGATTCAAATCTTTGAATCGTTTTCCTAATTTGCATCGAGAAGTGTCTGAAGCTCTTATCGATGTTCAACTATTTTTGTCTATTCTTTAAGTTTGGATTTTGATCTTGTCTGTGTACATCCTTTCTTGTTTGGATTGTTGTTCTGATTTGTTTCCCATTTCTTCATATATGAAAATTATTCTTGTGAAGTAAAAACCTATTCCGCATTCAGCGGCGTGGTGTCGTAGAATTCTTAAAAGCTAACCTCATTACTTGACTTTTCTCACACTGGTATTGCAGATCGATCCATATGTAATTTAATTATAATGTTTGGCTCAGACCGAGTATTTTTCCAGGTTGTCGTTGGTGGGATATGGAGCTCATGGAGGGAGTTGGACGTTCACCTATCGTAGTATTTCATTTTTCGTTGTATTATATATACCTATCAGCAATTGTAAGATCAGAAATTTATAACTGTCCAACTGATAAGGTTTGTTTTTAACTCTGATATACCCTGTATCTTAGAATGAATTTTTATGCCGTCTTTGATATATTATATGTTGTCGTTTCCACTGTAAGATTTTGATTTTTTTTCTTTCTGTGTTGTTCTTTTTATTTTACCATAACAATCCACCTTTTCAGCGATTGGATGTTTGATATTTGAATACCGTGGATGTATTTAGTGTCGACTTTCGAAAGTTGAAAAAGTGGGTTGTTGCAGTTTCATTCTTTGAAATGAAACATATTCTCTAATTCATTATGTACGTACAATTCATTCTTCCTCATTCAATCTTTCTCTTTCTCTCCTCCTAAGTTTTCATGGAAGAAACAAAAAAAAAACAAATTTTCAAAATCTTTCAACTCCAAATAAAAGGATCGAATAAAAAAACAAAAGTGGTTCATCCATCTCTTGCAAGGATTAGATGTGGATCTTAAAGATCTGAGGAGATACCATCATTCAAGGTGAGACTTCTAGACAACATCCTAATAGGAAGTCATTTTCAAGGTGTGTTTTACGGCTTAAGATTGATTCACGGAATCTAAGAGCTTTGGATTCATCATTCAAGGTATTCTATTGGGAAATAGCAAGGTATCATCTAGACTTACAAATTCTTATAATTATTTATAATTGATTATTACATGCTTCTGTCTAATTAATTTATCCATTATTACAATTCCATATACATATATGTTGTCAACATGAGATGCAAACATGAATATATATATATATATATATATATATATATATATTGATTAAAACTCTGTTATGGTTATATGTTTGGAGACGTAAATTTTTTGATGAATTCATAATTGTATTTTCCTTCTTAACTTTCATTTTGACAATTTTTGAAATAAGTTTTATTAGGTTAACTTTAATCTTTACAAACAATTTCATACATAACCGTTTAATCATATGATTTTGCTAATCAATAGAATTTGTTCATATGTTTTATTTTATAACAAAGAAAATTGCATTTTAATATGTAATTGTTAAATTTAATCATTTATGTTTATACATGTTTAATAGTTTGTTTGCACATTTGTCAACTTAAATTCACATACATATTTTATTAGATACTAATTATATGATTTAAAATAAAAAGGTAAAGTTTTGCTAATTTATTTTGTGCAAGGAATGTTTTATTAAGGTATTATGTAACCATATATCTGATTACATGTAAAGTGAAGTTTTGTTCATATATTTTGTAACCATACACACACACATACTTATATACAAAAATATATTTAATTATAAAATTATTTTGTAATTTAAAGTGCATTTAAGTGTATTTAATGAGTGTTTATATGTATTTAAAACTTTCATTTATGGTTATAAGTATGTAGAACATAAATAGTCATTTGTTGCCAGTTATTACTTATTCGAGGATTTCTTTATTTGGCCTTGGTATCTTAAAATTAAAACTAAAATCTAATTTACAAGTATTGTATTGATGGTTAGAAATTTTGACATTTTATACCACGATTGTGTTAGTATGCATATATATAAATAAAATGTGCAAATTCATATCATTTATAAATACCACAATGTTGCATATTTATAATTTACACTGGAATATATTTGGACAAACTTACATTTTATGCCATGTATTAATTGCTAATCAATGGCATTTAATGTATCAATCAATTTAATTGAAGAGAGAGAAATAAAAGATTTCTCTCTATATATAAAGCGTAATATGCCCTTAATTAATTTCATAACTTTTAGAGAAAGAGACAGAAGATTTCCTTCTAATAAATTATATAAGTTTTGGAGAATGAAACGAAAAGTTCCTTACTCTTAATTCATACTTATGAGTAATTGTTGGGTGTATTTGATACACTATATATTTAAATTGAAATTAATCAAAAACTTCTTTTAATTGACTTTTAAATAAAATAAGATTTTATTTAAAAACTTTATTAGATTAGATCTATATGCCTTTAGGCTTCATAGGCCCAAAAGATTCAAAATGGTATTTTTTTTTTTAAATTCACTCATTTCTTATGTTGTGGGCCGGCCAAGTTCCATCAATGGTATCAGTCCAATAACCTAAGCAGTCTAAATTGGTCATGTTATGGATAACTAATTAAGCTTGCGTACTTAGTAAGGTATCTAGAAAGGTGATGTCTAGAATTGAAATTGGGAAATCAAGTACTCTATCATACCTGGTTACCTGTCTGGCTAGAAAGGTGAAGTAAGCCCAAAGGTTGTCCCTAATAGAAAAGACCCAATTTGATTGGGACTTAGGCAGAATAGTTTTGAAAATTAAGAAAAGATTTTAAATTTAAAAGTTTAATTTAAAATAAAATCATGTTTATTACAAAAGGTTATAATATAACATAAATTTTCAGAAAGTTTGAAAAGGTAATGAAAATTTCAAAATATGAAACTATTTAAATACTAATATTGAAATTAAAATTTATTAATAACATTAATAAAATAAATTAATTAAATAAGTTAATTAATACTTGTATGCATGTATAATGTACGCTGATATATGTTATGTTATTTTAAATTGTTTAAGATAACATAAGTAAACATGTATGCATGTAAGATAAATTCTTAAATTAAAATAATTTAATTAAAATTGTTTAATTAAATAATTTAATTAAAGTTTAATTAATTAAATAAAAAAATTACACACACACATGTATATATGTGTTGTACTATAAAGGTTACAACATACACTATAAAGGTTATAGTGGATATGTCCAATATAAAAGTTGTATTGGAATACTAATATAAAATTATTTAAAGAGTTAATTAATTAAAATTAGTTTAATAAGATTTTATTAATATAATATTATACATAAGACTATTGTATATATGATATGAAATATAAAAGTTATATCATAATAAAACTTATATGATATGAATGTATAAACTAAATATGGAACATTAAGAAACCCAAATAGACTTAAGGGATAAATACATATATAAATGTATATATACCGTGATTCCTGATGTGTCTAACACTTGAATTAGTAGGGTATTTCATAAGAGTTACATTATTCCATAATAAATCGATATCACGCGATTTAATATATTGAAGATTATGAATCTTTAATATAAAGTTGTCCACTATCATTTATATATTAATAGATTACTTGCATACTCTTTAGCTATTAAGCTTTCTCAAGTTAGGGATGTTATGTATAGTACTATTAACACAGGGAATAGACGAAGTAAGGTAACTGTACATATTCGTTGAGCTTTCCTCAGGGTACGTGCATTATACTTAGGCCAACGTGAAATGACGGGTTCGAGTGGATAGTCTCACTTTACTTATTCAGCATTCCTCAAGGTAAAGGCGGGATTAAGACAAGGAACCATAGGATATGAGTTGTATATGATACAATTGATAAGAAATTATCCATTGTATATGGACCTACGATTTGTTGAGCTTTTCCTTAAGGTCATAATCCCAAGGCATATGAGTCCTAACACCCACTAGTGAAGTCAAAAGACTTCTATGTTTCGATTTAGAGTTCAGCGAGACATAATGGACTAGTGAGAGCCTTATTAGAAAAATGAAACGAAAACATTTAACCTTTCTAATGTTGTAAAACGTTTGCTATATAATGTAATATAATAATCTACGTTGATAAATTTACGCATTCAAAATGATTGATAAAATGTTTATCAATTAAGATATACAAATGAACTAAATTGAAAATTAAAAAATAGAAATATGACATATGTTTACTAATAAATGTTTATTGCATGTGAACATTTCTGTGCCCATGCAAGTGCCTAATATTACAACTACTTAATACTTTCGTAATTTGGTCGCATACATGTTTATTTGGTTGAGACCGTGCATTGCATTTTATGAGTTTCGAACTCTAAAAACAATACAAGACTACGGATCTTTATCCATATACAACCACATGTAAATGTTATATGATGAATGGTCAAAGTTTGTAACGTACAATATTTCGATGAAATTAGTTCATCCAAAAAATCAAATAAACCTTAGTGCGAGATCGAGTATTCAATTTGATTGATTCTAAAAGGACCGTATTGTGTTAAATGTAACGCTAGACCAAAACTACAATATAAATCTAAGAAATCGATCACTGAAATATCAGTTTGATCAGCTTACGTAAAGCACAACAAACCTGATGTGACGACCCGGAATTTTTGGATATTTGAAATCGGAATATTTAATTGATTTTAAATATTTAAAAGAATTTTTAACTTGAATTCAAATATCACCATTTATTGAGTAATTTAATTATTATATTAAATAATTTGAAGTTGGGTAAAATATTAAATCTGGAGTTATATGCTTGTCAAAAATATTTCAAAGGTTTGCAAAATGTATATTGATAATACTGAAGATAGTAAAAGTGTTAAAATTTGATTCGGAAGAGTTTTGTTAGTTTAAAATTTTATAGTTTAAATTGAATTTAAAAATAGCCTTCCGAGGCACAGTCTCGGAATTCGACGAAACCAGTTCCATTGGGTCTGTAATAGTATTTTATTATCGGATTTCAATTTTTGTAATGTTTGGAGCTATTGTGTGATTGTACGGTTAGTAAACGCGCTGAAATTTACATCGAAAATTAATATAATAACCGGGTTCAAAAAATCTATCTTCTCCATAAGATCGAATTAGGCCTCGAAACCTCTTCCATTGCGTTCGAAATAGGGGTATAATATTAAAATGCCCAGCGGCACGCCTCGGTTGGAGATCGAGATTTTTTGTTGCGTAATTCTAGACGAATTAAATTTGTATTTAAAATTCAAAATTTATATATAATATAATTGTTTTGCAACACTATTACAATCTCAAACACGTGGTGAAATCTTAGAACACGGGTTCGTTTTGACGATGCGCGTTGGTTTGGAATCTTAAACGCAAGAAAGAAAAAAAACCGTGAATAGAAAAGAAAACTCCAGAGTCTTGTTTACCTTCAAACTAAATTACGAGATCTCGGTTCAAAATAAAAAAGAATTTATCAGTTGAAAATCAAATTCTATTAAAACAGAATCGAACTCAAAATAATGGTGGCTGCGAAAAAATTGATCGAGTTCCTTTTTCACTCGTAGTCGCGCCCTCTCTCTCCCTCAAGTTTCTTTGCGTTCGATAATTAGGGTTTGGCGA
This sequence comes from Allium cepa, assembly GCA_030765085.1. Classification (NCBI taxonomy): domain Eukaryota; kingdom Viridiplantae; phylum Streptophyta; class Magnoliopsida; order Asparagales; family Amaryllidaceae; genus Allium; species Allium cepa. The sequence goes on from CM060931.1 coordinate 575,306,882, forward strand.
GGTCTCGCGCGATGTGGCGACTATCGATGGGAGGGGGGCTACGTCAGTTGTTCGCGGTGGGGGAAAGTGTCGCGACGAGGTTGCGATTTGCTCGATCGAGTTCACGGTCGAAGCCAAGGTGAAGGCGAGGGTTCGCGAGCGAAATCTGGGAACTAGGGTTCGAGCAAAGTATTAGCGTGAAGCATGGCAAGGATGGGGAAGGGACGTTGCTGCTCAACATGGTGGAGGCTTCGACAGCATGCATGGTTAGGGTCGTGAGCTGGCAAGTCAAGGAAATTCGTGGTGGATGGTTCGCGAAGCTCGGCGGCGCAGCGGAAGCAGGGCGTGCCAAATTCAGAGGAAGCACGATAGTCAGCGTTGGCTTGAGGTATTCGTTTTTCTTCTTCGATTAAACTTGATTTAAATACAAAGACTGAAAATATATAAGTTTATGAAAATTTTGGTTTGTTAGGTACAGAGATTTTTTTTTTAAATATATACATACACATTTTAATCTTGCTTTTTAATTTTAAAGAACTATTAAAATGGTTTATATATTATAATATCATATTAAAACGAATATTTACAAATTAATAAATTGTAATGAAGCGGTAAATTTAGTTTGAGCATTTTTAAATTGATATTACTCAAGTCTAAACCTGAGTTTAATCTGTTGATTTTTAGTCCATTAATCAGAAATTATTTATATATATATATAAGATTTTGGAAAAAAATATAGGGATTTTAAAATGTTTGAAGAACTTACAAAAAGATTAAATTTTTGAAATTTATAATTTATTTTTAAATGGGGTATATGTAGTTTCAAAAGGAAAATTATTGGTTTAAAAATTAAATCATTAGTTAAATTAATAAATGGTAAATAACTATTCAATTTTTTTTAGAGTATTAACAAACCTTATAATATTCATACAAGGTTTGAAATCGAGAAGAAAATAGTCAAGATGGAATGGATTGCAAACAAAATCAAAGGTGAGTTAATCTCACTCATTTGGGTTTCAATTTAAATTTAAATGGTTAAATTTAAATAATTGGTTGAATGATGGAATTGATCTGATGTGCTATATTATATATAGTAGTATATAGTATATATTGGAGTGATTGATTTCCCGCATTATATAGCGGATGAGACCCTATGTGCCGCATAATAGCAGATGATATTATATTTAAATCCCATATACCACGATATTCCATCTCGAAGTGGAATTAGTATTGTGCTAACGTCTGTGGATGTAGGGAAACAGGTTGGAGGGATTCAACTGAATTCCTCAAAATTTATTTAGATTATATAATATTCTCTGTTATGATTATTTGATATTCTGCGATGAATTATATTGGAATATTGAATGCTAAAGTTTGCTAGAATATATTTCGGTACACCAAGTTATCAAAATATATAGAATTTGATTTTTGAAAGAAAATAAAAGAGTGAATTTGTAAGAAAAAATAATCATAGAGAATTTGAATAAATTTAAGAATGAACTAGATAAGAATAAAAGTGATTTTAAAATTCTAATAAATAATTTCGAGTACGGGAAAAAGGGGATTTTGAATAAACAGAAAATAATGAATTGTAAAACTTAAGTGATATTATTTAAAGAAATAAAGAATTTACTTTAAAATTCAAGTTTAAATTTATTTGAAAGGATAAAGAAGGAATTTTGGAAATCTGAATTGGTATGTTTCAGTTAAAAATTTTTATATCAAAATGGAGAAATAAAATCCGAAGTTAATGGATTTTGGAAAAAAAATAAGTAAAGAGATTTATTTCAAAATGGAGTAAACTGGAAATCAATTTGGAAATTAATTTAAGTGTTTGAAATTGGAAATTTAAAGGAGAGTGTGGTTATGGAATTTATAAACCGGGTTTATAAAGGTAAAGTAATATATCAGTGGATGTTTGAAGAATAAATTCACAATGGGAATTTATTAAAGAAATGGGAAAATTTGTTTAAAAATAAATAGTGATTTATTTTTAAAGGATGTGAAGAGAAGTATATTTCCCTGGATAGCCAAGTATGTTTTCAAACTAAATTTTTAAATATAAGTTAAAGGCTTTAATGTTGTTTTAAAGAGCATGTTTTAGAAAATTTATTATTTCTAAATGTTTAAATTCTAAAGCAAATATTTTTCAAATCTATTATCGTAGTAATTATTTCAAAGGTGACCTGGTATTTTATTTTAAAAAGAGAAAATCTAGTTCTGCATTTCATAAAGTAACCCCATTTTCAAATATTCCTGAAGTATGTATTTTTAATAAAGTATTAAAGTAGTTTTTAACTTAAATGTTTTAAAGGATATTTTATAACAAAGAGTTTTAAATTATTTTAAAAATCGAAAGCTTTGTACTTGGTGATTTCAGTGGAAATAGAAAATATTTAGGAAATTTATTCTGTAAAAGTGAGATGATTTGAAAACTGTTTTCGAAAAGGGTTAAAAATGGAAATATATCTTGCGAAGATATTTCGAGGTTAATAAATAATTTAGGAGAAATTATTTATGGTTGATGGTTGTTGTGAATGTTAATTGATAGTTAAATAACCGACTATCAATATTGGCCAATGCGCTGATCGTTTCGAAGAGACCGAGATCGGGATTAATTTCTCAAAAACCACTTCGACCCGGTTTGTACGTTTTCATGAGGAAGACAAGTTTGGATTCGAAGATGGAGTAGTGAAGTGCAAGGGCTAGTCGCTACTAATCCTGAGGTAATTCCAAAATGGATGTAGTAGGAGTAGTGCCTTCGGTTTCGTTCGAGCCCGGTGCGGACTTGTATGGATGAATGCTTTCAGAACATCGTCAGGAGGGCGATGAGCATTCTAAGGGATATGTTCTAAAATGGTAATGCTTAGCCTCAAGCCTCATCAACCGAGAATGACTGAAAATCAGGGGTTATGCAGAAAGGCTAGGTGGGTAGCGCCCACTAGGGTAAGGTCATCCCTATCTAGATGTCCCATTTTTATTCGGCTTAGTGGTGCGGTTGTTGATCCCAACCGTGGGGTGATCTTACCCGGGATTATCCAATAAGGGGTATTCCCGGTCTTGTGTTGCAGGGGATTGGGAGTAATCCTCGGTACGGTGATCTAAGCCACGTATTGTGACAGGTGGTACCCCAGTGCCTAGTCATTAGTTGGAAATCTATTCTCCCTATGCGTCTTTTTCGGTTTTTGTTTGTATTACCCACGGTTGTGGCTAGTAGCTGGAATTTAATATATGAAACAATTTCGGCTATTTTAATAAGTATTTGTAAATAGACCCTATTATAATATCAGAGGATTTTAATAAAAAGTATTTTAGCCATCGTAAGGTAAAAACCCGACATGTTTCTTTATGGCATGGTCTTACGAGATGCTTTTGTTTTCAAAAGAATTTTGAAACTTTAATAATCAATTTGACTGTGGTTTTCTCACGCCGGTATTCCAGACTGACTCGGGTATTATTTCACTATAATGCTCGGGTCAGACTGAGTATTATAGGATACAGGAAAGGGTGCTGTGAAGCTCAGGAGACGAGCTGGATGGCGAGACGTACTTCCGTACCTGTTTTTAAATATTCCGCTGTGTGACTAGTTGTGTATTCAGTTTTATGAGGACATGTTATGATTATTGTCCAGTTGTGTGTTATGTACGCTCTGATGATGTAATCTATAAACACATATAATTTTCTTTTGTGTAAAGATATGTTAGTATCTATTATATTTTATTCCACTGCGATGGTTAGATTCTGTTGTTGTTTTCTATTTTCTTCTTCTACCTCTTCTTCTTTAACCCAAATGGTTCGTATTTCCGTACATCTTGAGTTGCTTGAAGGAGAATAATGTCGACTCTAGGGGTACGGATTTGCGGGCTATTACATTTTGTATCAGAGCTTAGGCTGGCGATAACCTTGGCTCTGGTTGGGATTACTCATTGAAAATAGAGTCCGTAGTACTCTAGAATGAGTTTGAGTGTATTAATAGATATGAGCACGTATTTATTAGTGAATATAAATTGTTTTAATATTGTGTTGACTTATTGGTTGAGTGGAATATGAATTCTGATCGAGTAAGTTGGCCGCTATTCGAGAAGAGTTTGTAAACACCTGACACGATAAACTGACACGGTATTGTTTTGAAAGTGGGTGAATGAAATAATTTTACCCAAAATATATTTTGATATAAAAGAAATATTTTCCTTAAATTGTTATATAACTTCTATGTTTAGATGATAATATTTTGAACCAATAAGATTATAAAAATTGGAATGATTTGGATAATCAAATAGAAATTTGTATGAGCATAAATTATACAAATGAGTTATAGTTAAAATTTGTGTTAAGTCAAAATTTGGAATTTTAAAACCCCGGAGATTTTGGAAGTGTTTTTCGAAGTATTCTGAAGAAAAATAATAGCATTATTGTTTTAGAAGTATTTCTGAAAGGAAATTGTTTCAAATAAATTTTGGGAAGGTATATAGCATTGAACTCACTTCAGTCGTTGGAAAATAACTTCGGTGGTGACTACAGCATCATCGATGTTCATTTTCGAGTTTCTAAGTGACGGATTGTTGCCAATTGATTTGTTCAGAAGAACCAGTTTGTTTTTGAAATTTTAAAGGAAATTTGTTGGGGTTAAAAACCAGGATTGGTTTAAAAATTTAAGAAGTGTGATTTTGAGATATGGGAGATTTCAAATTGATTTGAAACCAAAAGCCGGGTGTTTGAAATCCTGAATCCTTATTTGAATTGAAAATCTTGATGAGGTAAGTTATAAACATGTAAAATTGAGATGATTTTTAAATAAGGGAGGAAAATATGAGTTTTGAATGTTGGAATTGAAATCTAAAGTGAAAAGGTTAAATAAATTTAATTTGGAAAAATTTAATTGTGGAAAATTTAATGGATAATTGGAAGAAATAATTAGTAAATCTTGAATGTGATTGGAATGGGAAAATAAAAATTAAATTTGGATTGAGAAATAAAATTAATTAGGATTAAATTAACTTATGCAAAGTTAATAACGATGGGTTGGATTTGAAGTAAGTTAAAAAGAATTGAAATGAAATAAAAGTGGATTGAGTGGATTAAAAAGAATGGTATGTAGCAAAATTTAATTGAAGTTAAGTTAAATAAAATTGAATTTAAATAAATTCAGTTGAGGTATAGATAATATTGAATGGAATAAAATTCTTACTTAAATAAATAAGCGTAAATTAAATATGTATCGAATTGGAATAAATATACTTCGAAAGCTTATAAAAGAATTGAAAAGCATTGAAATAAAAATATAATTCCTGGTTAAAAGTAAAATGTAAATGTGATTGACTGTAAATGGATGAAGAAGTATGAATATTAATAAGTGAGCAGCTTACATAAATTTAAAACAGGAATAAATAAGCCGAAATAAAAGTGGTGGAATTTTTGAAAATGAAAGAAAATCCAAACTGGAATTATAAAATAAAATTGAACTTAGAAAATTTAATGAAGTAATTTTTGAAATAAACTCGAATATTGATTTAAAAAAATTGGAAGTAAGCTAATTAGCTAAATAAATTAATTGATAGAGTATATTAATAAAATTTAACTCGGTTAAATGAAATGGATTGTACGTTAATAATGAAGTTTGGAAATAAACTCGAATTATAAATAGAATTCGATCTGGATTGATAATGAATTAAAATAAGTGGAGATGTTGTAAAAAAAAGGGAATTGGATTAAAGTGGTAATGTTTATATTGCAAATAAAATCCAAGTAGGAGAAAAAAAATGGAAATGACCTTGTTATTAATAAAATAAATTCGGGATGAATTGAGTATGGAAATTAAAATTCATAATGGATTGAGTGAATAAACTAATTGTATTGAATAAATAAATGGATGGAATTTGATTAAATAAGAATCAAATGAAAGATGGAAGTAAAACTTGTTGCAAAAAGAAATGGAGGTTGGTTGAATGAAATAACATATGCTATAATGTTAAAAATGGAGTAGTTTTAGTCGCAACAAGTTAAGAAGAAATGAAATTGTTACGGAGTTGAAATAACTTAAAGGCAATAAGAGATATGGAATGTTTTCAAGTTTAATAGAATGGTTTCAAATGAAATGAATGCGGATAAGAAATGAAACGCAAATGAAAGGATCGTGAATAAAATTGAAAAGGAATAAAATTGAAATGGAATGTGTCGAGCTAAATAAAATGGTTGTGAATGAATTAAAATAGAAGGAATTAAATATAAATTGAGTTGGAATCAATTTAAAATGGTTATAAGCTTAAGTAATTATTTATTCACATAAATATTGTCGAACTGCATAAGAAAATGGGTCGTTCGATGTAAACAAGATTAGGTAAAATCCTATGAGTTATTAGAAGTGAAATAGGATAATTTTGAAATTAATTGGAAAGAATATGAGTTTGTTTTTCTTAGAATGAATTAAATATAAGCGAGTAAGTTGTAAATCACTTAAACTGGATGGAATGGTTTGAGAATTGGTTGTAAGCAATCATAATAAGTGTCGGAACCTTATATGTGCTTATGGAAATTATATAACATGCATTATATGTGAAATTTATGTGTTAGCTATATTAAAATAAGTGAAATACTAGCAAATTGCATATATTTAGCACTTACATGTTTTAGTTGAGTAAGTACAGGTTCAGGGAAGCCGTTGGGCTGGATTTGATCGCGCGAATTGCCAAAATAAGAAGCAGCTTGCTTTAAAATGCTAAATAAAGGTACGCCTACGCAATAAAAATAGGAAATATGAACTGTTTTTGTTTTTCCGACCGTGTGGGTCGATGTATATATATATATTTATTTATATCTCTTGTCAAATTGCAAAAGCTCCTCCGTAGAAAGGAGGCTCGGCCAAAACTTTCTGAAAATTTTGGGAGTTAGAAAATTTTTGAAAATTTTTGAGAAAAAAATTTCATTAGCAACAAAACTATTTCAAATTGAAAATTGAAATAAATTAGTGGATAAAACTAATTTAAAAGAATGATATGAATCAGTTATAAATAGAAGATAAAATTCAATATTCAGACTTGAAGATAAATTGAATTCATATGCAAAAGGGAAAACTAATTTGAATAGAAGTAGATATGAAAACTTTTGTAAGGAAAGGTATAAAATGATTCTAAAAGCTATGATTGGATATTATTGCTAAGTAGGATATGCGGGTATTATAAAGGGAAAGGAAAATTGTTTTGGATTTCAGAAGATAAATTTGAATTGCTCGACAAAAAGGTATGTGTTTAAATTTATATATGAAATTTGATTGGGTTTTTGATCTAGCCACTTGGTTTTTTATTTTCTTTTGGAATTTGGGAGCCGTAGAGGCATTTTGTAGTTGTACCGAGCTAGCCGCGCAAAGGAGACACTGGCGAAATTTTTCGAAAATTAAGGGAGTTAGAAAATTTTGATAATTCAAAATTTGGTTTTAAAATTGAATTGATGACGTTCTTATTAAAAGACGATTTGGGTTATTGTTAAAAACTGTTTGGTTTGGGTAGTTGTTGAAAACAGATTGATTAGGAAAATAGTAATGGGTTATGGACCATTCCTCTTAACTAGTGAAATTCTTTTAAGGGGGGAGGAATGTGACGACCAAGAATTTTTGGATGTTTGAAATCGGAATATTTAATTGATTTTTAATATTTAAAAGTTAATTTTTAACTTGAATTCAAATATCACCATTTATTGAGTAATTTAATTATTAAATTAAATAATTTGAAGTTGGGAAAAATGTTAAATCTGGAGTTATAAGCTTGTCAAAAATATTTCTAAGGTTTGCAAAATGTATATTGGTAATACTGAAGATAGTAAAAGTGTTAAAACTTGATTTGGAAGTGTTTTGCTAAGTTTAAAATTTTATAGTTTAAATTGAATTTAAAAATAGCCTTCCGAGTCACAGTCTCGGAATTCGACGAAACTAGTTCCATTGGGTCCGTAATGGTGTTTTATTATCAGATTTCAATTTTCGTAATTTTTGAAGTTGTTGTGTGATTGTACGGTAAGTAAACGCGCTGAAATTTACATCGAAAATTATATATAATAACTGGGTCAAGAAAGCTATCTTCTCCATACGATCGAATTAGGACTCGAAACCTCTTCCATTGCATTCAGAATAGGGGTATAACATTATAAACACCTAGCGGCACGCCTCGATTGGAGATCGAGATTTTGTGTTGCGTAATTCTAGACGAATTAAATTTGAATTTAAAATTCAAAATTTTATATATAATATAATTGTTTTGCAACACTATTGCAATCTCAAACACATGGTGAAATCTCAAAACACGGGTTCGTTTGGAATTTTTAACGCAAGAAAGGAAAAAAAATTGTGAATAGAAAAGAAAACTCCAGAGCCTTGTTTAGCTTCAAACTAAATTACGAGATCTCAGTTCAAAATAAAAAAATAAAAAAACTTATCAATTGAAAATCAAATTCTGTTAAAAACAGAATCGAACTCAAAATAATGGTGGTTGCGAGAAAATTGATCGAGTTCCTTTTTCGCTCGTAGCCGCGCCCTCTCTCTCCCTCAAGTTTCTTTGCGTTCGATAATTAGGTTTTGGCGAGGTCTCGCGCGATGTGGTGACTATTGATGGGGGCTACGTCAGTTGTTCGCGGTGGGGGAAAGTGTCGCGACGAGGTTGCGATTTGCTCGATCAAGTTCGCGGTCGAAGCCCAGGTGAAGGCGAGGGTTCGTGAGTGAAATCTGGGAACTAGGGTTCGAGCAAAGTATTAGCGTGAAGCACGGAAAGGATGGGGAAGGGACATTGCTGCTCAACATGGTGGAGGCTTCGACGACATGCGTGGTTAGGGTCGTGAGCTGGGAAGTCAAGGTAATCCGTGGTGGATGGTTCGCGAAGCTCGGCGGCGCAGCGTAAGCGAGGGCATGTCAAATTCAAAGGAAGCACGATAGCCAGCATTGGCTTGAGGTATTCTTTTTTCTTCTTCGATTAAACTTGATTTAAAAACACAGATTGAAAATATATAAGTTTATGAAATTTTTGGTTTGTTAGGTACAGAGATTTTTTTTTAAATATACACATACACATTTTAATCTTGCTGTTTAATTTTAAAGAAGTATTGAAGTGATTTATATATTGTAATATCATATTAAAACAAATATTTACAAATTAATAAATTGTGATGAAGTGCTAAATTTAGTTTGAGCATTTTTAAATTGATATTACTCAAGTCCAAACCTGAGTTTAATCTGTTGATTTTTAGTCCATTAATCAGAAATTATTTTTTTCGATAAGATTTTGAAAAAAAATATAGGGATTTTAAAATGTTTGAAGAACTTATAAAAAGATTAGATTTTTGAAATCTATAATTTATTTTTAAATGGAGTATATGTAGTTTCAAAAGGAAAATTACCGGTTTAAAATTAAATCATTAGTTAAATTAATAAATGGCAAATAACTATTCGATTTTTTTTTAGAGTATTAACAAACCTTATAATATTCATACAAGGTCTGAAATCGAGAAGAAAATAATCAAGATGGAATTGATTATAAACAATATCAAAAGTGAGTTGGTTAAATTTAAATAATTGGTTGAATGATTGAATTGATTTGATGTGTTATATTATATATAGTAGTATATAGTATATATTGGAGTGATTGATTTCCCGCATTATATAGCGGATGAGACCCTATGCGCCGCATAATAGCGGATGATATTATATTTAAATCTCATATACCACGATATTCCACCTCGAAGTGGAACTGGTATTGTGCTAACGCCGGTGGATGCAGGGAAACAGGTTGGAGGGATTCAACTAAATTCCTCAACATTTATTTAGATTATTTGATATTCTCTGTTATGATTATTTGATGTTCAGTGATGAATTATATTGGAATATTGAATGCTATAGTTTGCTTGAATATATTTCGGTACACTGAGTTATCAAAATATATAGAATTTGATTTTTGAAAAAAAATCAAAGAGTGAATTTTTAAGAAAAATAATCATAGAGAATTTGAATAAATTTAAGAATGAACTGGATAAGAATAAAAGTGATTTTAAAATTCTAATAAATAATTTCGAGTATGGGAAAAAGGGGATTTTGAATAAATAGAAAATAATGAATTGTAAAACTTAAGTGATATTATTTAAAGAAATATAGAATTTACTTGAAAATTCAAGTTTAAATTTATTTAAAAGGATATAGAAGGAATTTTGGAAATCTGAAATTGGTATGTTTTAGGTTAAAGATTTTAAATCAAAATGGAGAAATGAAATCTGAAGTTAATGGATTTTGGAAAAAAATGAGTGAGTAAAGAGACTTATTTCAAAATGGGGTAAATTGGAAATCAATTTGGAAATTGATTTAAGTGTTTGAAATTGGAAATTTAAAGGAGAATGTGATTATGAAATTTATAAACTGGGTTTATGAAGGTTAAGTAATATATTAGTGGATGTTTGAAGAATAAATTCACGATGGGAATTTATTAAAGAAATGGGAAAATTTGTTTAAAAATAAATAGTGATTTATTTTTAAAGGATGTGAAGAGAAGTATATTTCCCTGGATAGCCAAGTACGTTTTCAAACTAAATTTTTAAATATAAGTTAAAGGCTTTAATGTTGTTTTAAAAAGCATGTTTTAGAAAATTTATTATTTCTAAATGTTTAAATTCTAAAGTAAATATTTTTCAAATCTATTATCGTAGTAATTATTTTAAAGGTGACCTGGTATTTTATTTTGAAAAGAGAAAATCTAGTTCTGTATTTCATAAAGTAACCTCGTTTTCAAATATTCCTAAAGTATGTACTTTTAATAAAGTATTGAAGTAGCTTTTAACTTAAATGTTTTAAAGGATATTTTATAATAAAGAGTTTTAAATTATTTCAAAAATATAAAGCTTTGTACTTGGTGATTTCAGTGGAAATAGAAAATATTTGGGAAATTTATTCTCTAAAAGGGAGATGGTTTGAAAACTGTTTTCAAAAAGGGTTGAAAATGAAAATATATCTTGCAAAGATATTTTGAGGTTAATAAATAATTCAGGAGAAATTATTTATGGTTGATGGTTGTTGTGAATGTTAATTGATAGTTAAATAATCGACTATCAATATTGGCCAATGCGCTGATCGTTTCGAAAAGACCGGGATCGGGATTAATTTCTCGAAAACCACTTCGATCCGGTTTGTATGTTTTCATGAGGAAGACGAGTTTGGATTCGAAGATGGAGCAGTGAAGTGTAAGGGCTAGTCGCTACTAATCCTGAGGTAATTCCAAAATGGATGTAGTAGGAGTAGTGCCTTCGGTTCCGTTCGAACCCGGTATGGACTTGTATGGATGAATGCTTTTAGAACATCGTCAGGTGGGCGATGAGCATTCTAAGGGATATGTTCTAAGAAGGTAACGCTTAGCCTCAAGCCTCATCAACCGGGAATGACTGAAAATCAGGGGTTATGCAGCAAGGCTAGGTGGGTAGCGCCCATTAGGGTAAGGTCATCCCTATCTAGATGTCCATTTTTATTCGGCTTATCGGTGCGGTTGCTAATCCCAACCGTGGGGTGATCTTACTCGGGATTATCCAGTAAGGGGTAGTCCCGGTCTGGTGTTGTAGGGGATTGGGAGTAATCCTCGGTACGGTGATCTAGGCCACGTATTGTGACAGGTGGTACCCAGTGCCTAGTCATTAGTTGGAAATCAATTCTCCCTACGCGCCTTTTTGGGTTTTTGTTTGTATTACCCACGATTGTGGCTAGTAGCTGGAATTTAATAAATGTAACAATTTTGGCTATTTTAATAAGTATTTGTAAATAGACCCTATTATAATACCAGAGGATTTTAATAAAAAGTGTTTTAGCTATCGTAAGGTAAAAACCCGACATGTTTATTTGTGGTGTGGTCTTACGAGATGCTTTTGTTTTCAAAAGAATTTTGAAACTTTAATAATCAATTTGAGTGTGGTTTTCTCACGCTGGTATTCCAGACTGACTCGGGTGTTATTTCACTATAATGCTCGGGTCAGACCGAGCATTATAGGATATAGGAAAGGGTGCTGTGAAGCTCAGGGGACGAGCTGGATGGCGAGACGTACTTCCGTACTTGTTTTTAAATATTCCGCTGTGTGACTAGTTGTGTATTCAGTTTTGTGAGGACATGTTATGATTATTGTCCAGTTGTGTGTTATGTATGCTCTGATGATGTAATCTATAAACAGATATAATTTTCTTTTGTGTAAAGATCTGTTATTATCTACTATATTTTATTTCACTGCGATGGTTAGATTCTGTTGTTGTTTTCTGTTTTCTTCTTCTATCTCTTCTTCTTTAACCCAAATGGTTCGTATTTCCGTACATCTTGAGTTGTTTGAAGGAGAATAATGTCGACTCTAGGGGTACGGATTTGCGGGCTGTTACATATGTCTTTAAAAGTTAAGGATAATCAAATGCCTTTTGTAAAGAATTCATTATGATATTGTAATAAGGGTTCTCGTTTGAATGGTTTGACCATTTAGAAAGAATAATGAATGACCAAGAGCAGATATGATGTAAGGTATAGTTGGAATGAAGAAAGGGTATGGTCACTTTTTCTTCATAAAGAAACATCGGAGACGAGAATTGTATAAAAATGATATTTAACATTGGAATAAGAAATATGATTTCTATTTCGTAATGTATTTTAGTATAGAAAATTGTTTTCTATGAGATTTGTTTCTATGGATTAAAGATATATATTTAATAGAAAACATTATATATGTATACTACTATTTCACTATTAATATATATATATATATGATAAATATTTATTAAAAAATTCATAAATGGTATGTTTTGTGATAGTAGTTACAAAGTGTTGTAACTGTGAGGAATTTATCACAATGAAAATAAATATACTATTTTAAATGCCTCTAGTCAAGATGTGTCGAGACTGTATATCGATACATCCAATAAGATTAGAGTACATAACCTTTCAAAATGTTGGACGGTGTATTACTCGTGACTGCTGGGAGCACCAAGGGGTTACGTACTGATAGTTATCGGATAACTATGGAATGACTCACTCGATAATTTTCTATTGGTTATCATAACTAAGGTCAAGCAGAAAATATCGATGTGACTAATTTACACGGTTCTCTCAACTTGAGAATACTACTGATTTTCAATGTGGAAGCTCTATAGTTAAATCATGGCATGACATCCATCAGACGACTATAATTAGGTCGAGTGAAAGCACTAAAAGTGAAAGGCTATTCAAGAGAGAATTTGTCTTCTCGGTTATATGAGATTAGTATCACGGTCAACCGAAGTCAACTCAAAGTCAAAGTCTCTGGCCATAGCATTTCGGTTAATAATAATTGCTATTATTGAACCAAGGACTTTGTATTTGGACTATAAAGTTGAATGTGGACGATATTGGAACTTTGACCGTTACCAAATTCCATATGTCCTAATATGATATAGTTTTGACGAAGAGAATTGGTGTAAATAATTGTCACTATAGGATTCCGTTTATAATAAGTAAAATTGGATTTTACTAAAAGATGTGTAAGCGATAAATTTGGCAGAAATGTCAACCCACCTGCTAAGTGACGTGGGAATATTAATATTCGAATAGTTCAATATTAATCGCTGACTGAATTTACACCTTTGAGTCGCACAACCGTAATAATGAATTGTCTGGAACATCACATGAATTGATTAATTTAAAAAATGTTGTAAATTGATTAAATTAATTAATATTTAAGAAATACTAATTATTAATTTATTTATTTAATGTTTGGAAGTTGTTTGTAATTGTTTGAATGCATTTATAAAAGTTACATTTGCATGCATTGATATATGATATCGATGTAGTTTAAAAATAATTGCATGAAATGATTTATAAAAAATTTATGTCATTTATAAAGAAAGCATTGGAGAGAGAGAAACAAATAGGGGAATTAATTAGGGAGTTTTTAATTAAAGAATGAGAAATGTTTCGTTCTTTCAAATAAAACATATTCTCTAATTCATTATGTACATACAATTCATTCATCCTTATTCGTTCTTTCTTTTTCTCTCCTCCTAAATTTTCATGGTAGAAAAAGAAACAAATTTCCAAAATCTTTCAACTCCAAATAAAAGGATCAAATAAAACAAAACAAAAGTGGTTCATTCATCTCTTACAAGGATTGGATGTGGATCTTAAAGATCTAAAAAGACACCATCATTCAAGATGTGACTTCTATGCAATATCCTAATAGGAATTCAAGGTGTGCTTCAAGACTTTGGATAATCAGATCAATTCATGAAATCTAAGAGATTTTGATTCATCATTCGAGGTATTCACTCGGACAATAGTAAGGTATCGTCTTGATTTACGAATTATTATAATCATTTATAGTTGATATTTACATGCTTTTGTCTAATTAATTTATCCATTATCGCAATTCCCTATACATATAACATGTTGTCAATATGAGATGCAAAGATAAACATATGTATATGTATATTTTGATTAAAACTCTGTTATGTTTATATATGTATGGAGAAGTAAATTTTTTGATGAATTCATAATTGTATTTTTCTTCTTAATTTTGATTCTAACAATTTTTGAAATAAGTTTCACCAGGTTAACATTAATATATACAAACAATTTCATATATAATTGTATAATCATATAATTTTGCTAATCATCAATTTTTTTTCAAATGTTTTATTTTATAACAAAGAAAATGGATTTTTAATATGCAGTTGTTAAATTTAATCATATATGTTCATACATCTTTAATTATTTGTTTGCACATTTATCAAATTAAATTCATATACATATTTTATTAGATACTAATTATGTGATCTAAAATAAAAATGGAAAGTTTTGCTAATTTATTTTGTGCAGGGGAAGTTTTATTAAGGTGCTATGTAACCATATATCGGTTATATGTAAAGGGAAGTTTTGTTAATTTGTTTAGTGTAAGCAAAGTTTTGATCATATATTTTGTAACCGTATATTTAACTATATATACATAAAATGTGTATATGTTTGTGTGTGTGTTTTTTAATCTCTATGTTCATGTACTTATATACAAACATATGTTTAGTTATAAAATTATTTTGTAATTTAAAGTGCATTTAAATGTATTTAATGTGCATTCGATGTGCATTATGTGTACTTAAAACTTTCATTTATGACGTCATTTGTTGTTAATTATTACTAATTCAAGGATAGCTCTATTTAATGTTGGTATCTTAAAATTAAAGCTATAATCTAGTTTACAAGTATTGCATTGATGGTTAGAAATTTTGACGTTTAATACCACAATTGTATTATCATGCATATATATAAGTGTGCAAACTCATATCATCATAAAAACCACAATATTGCACGTTTATAATTCACGCTGAAATATATTTAGACAAATTTACATTTTATGCCATGTATTAATTGCTAATTAATGCCATTTAATGTATCAATCAATTTAATCAAAGAGAGAGAAATTGAAGGTTTCTCTCTCCATATAAAACATAGCATGCCCTTAATTAATTTCATAACTTTTAAAGAAAAAGATGGAAGGTTTCCTTTTCTAAATTACACAAGTTTTGGAGGAAGTAACGAAAAGTTTCTTACTCTTAGTTTACTCTTATAAGTAATTGTTGGGTGTATTTGATACTTTACATATTTAAATTTAAATTAATCAAAAACTTCTTTTAATCAATTTTTAAATAAGATTTTATTTAAAATTATTAGATCAGATCTATATACCTTTAGACTTCATAGACGCAAAAGATTCAAAATGGTGAATTTTTTGAAATTCACCCATTCCTTCCGTTGCGTATTGAACCAGTTGCTTCGGTTGAAATATGAGAACTACATGTATTTGAGAATTGAAAAAGAAATGAACTAAAACATAAATAAATAATATAATTCTTCAGCACAACTGAATAGGTATGAAAATGAGTAAAATTGATGAAGAACAAATGTAAAAATGTAATAAATGCTAAAATAAATTAAAAACATGTGTGTTGGAGTTACCATGAAAGTTGAATTCAAATCCCATCTAATTTCTTTACTTTGAATTTCAGCAGCAAATTACTTGCAATCAATAAAAGACTTAAAATTAATTTACAAATACTGTTATAGTTGGCAAATATTTTGTTAAGAAGCCAATCCAGCCAAAGCTATAAGGAAACATGAAAAACAAAAGAGAAAAGGTTCCAGTAAACGTCAAAGAGAAAATACTTAAGAAACTACAGTATATGAGAATATAAGATTTGAAAGTCGCGATGCATAGGATCGATGATGGCCAATAGTAACAAATAATGTAAATGCAACGAAAATAGTAAAGTAGATCATATAGTCGATTTTATACTGGTTCAGCTTCCCATCCTACATCCAGTCTTAAAACTCCCCTTTGAAATTTCCTTTAACTAATTCCCTCACTTACACCCGGAGGAACAGGTTTACAATTGCCAAAACACTCGAACTAGACTTTGACCTTGTTTGATAAAATCTCTGACTATATTGAGTTCTAAGACACTTTGATCTTGTCAAATGACGCAGAGGACTTCCTATAATCTCCTTTGAGTGCATGTGGAAGTGTATGCTTTGAATAGTTGAAAGTCATCTAACCAAAATGATATTTTGGTTATGATTGATCTAGAATATGATAGCAATATAAAAGTGTGGAATATACCAGTGTATGATTTTTGTTTGATGATAATAAACATATATAAATTCGTTTAAATGTATTTGTTATCGTACTATTTTATTTTTCCACATAATTAAATAAATATTCATTGAATAAAATAAATAACTTGGAATTCATATTTAAATAAATATTTTATTCAAACAAATATTTTATTACAAATTCAAATAGTACAAATTTGAGCTCTCACTACATTTACACATTTTCAATACAACTTCAACTATAACACAATTTTCACTTTACTATTTTACATACTTATTTCACCTCGTTATATATTTACTCATCACTCGTTTTATGATCTTCAACTCTGTTCCAGCCTATATGCAGCATTTGAACTATCTGCAAAATAAACACTAACGCAGTAAAATTGAAAAAGAAATATTTTATAGTGCACAATGAAGTGTGTGTTTGAAAATATTGTTTGCCTAAGTTATTTGGGTTATTCGTTATAATTTTTTAATTCATCTTACACGAACAACTTGTGACATGCACAGTGTATTACAGTACGTGCCACAAGATTGTGCACACCGATATACACTTGCTTGTTAAAATTGCAGGGACAGGTGAGCATAAGGTCAAATCCAAGCCAAGACTGGATTCAACTCAAGTGCAAATGCAAATAACAACAAAACAACCTCAACACAATGTACACATGAAGTCTTAACCAAAACCAAACCAGACCATCATAAATCAGGCTAATAAGACTAGAATCACTCCAAGTGGAACAAGTCAACCAAAAGTTAACATGAATGCTCAAACAACAAGTTTAATGGTTAGTGCACTGAAGTGCAATAACATAGCAATACAAAGGCATAATGAACATAAATGACAATGCAACATGAAAACAACATACAAAACCAGACCAGACTCCAAAATGCAAAGCAAATCAACCTTAAAACCCAACCGGACTTCAAAACAAAACCAAACCAGTTCTAAACATACAATAGAGATCTATGAAGATTCAACAAACATTCTCAGGAACCACACAATGCAACCAGACTTCAAGACCACAAAATGTACACATGAAGATCAAAGCAACATACAACATGAAAACGTGAATGCAAATGGGCTAACAAGCTTTAGACAGTTCAAATGGAATGCAAAACATGAAACAGAGGAGACCAGAACCAAGCAACAAGGCAGTTCTCTTAATCAATGCAGACCGGCTCAATATGCAACCAGTGTTGACATGAATGCTCACAAAAATAAATTGAACCAGATAACAAATGCAAAGCAAATCTTCAAGTGGAACAAGACCAAAATAACAAAACCAAACCAGTCTATAGTTCAGAGGCATGAACACACACCATACATCATGGTGCACAAGACTTACAACATGACAACAGTCTTCAATGGAACCAGACATGCTCACAAGTCTGTACATGCTTCCAACATGCTCATATATACATGAATGCAAGGAAATCACATACATATATACATGTCTACACACACATGTATACATATATACAGTGACAACCAAACAAGTGAACATGTTCATGGATATGCAAGCATTCAAAGATGAACACACATGAATACAAGTGCACCAAATACATATGCATATACATGTATATATGTAAGCAAAGTCAGAATGCAAGCACTCGGGTGAACAGAGCAATCAAATGACAGAACTGACACCAAATCATAATACAACAAAAGCTATGAAGATCCTATGGGTTATATCATAATGAACAAGTCATGATTCGGGTCAAAAATATGCCAATATATCAGGAAGTCAAATTTATCTCAAATTAAAATGACAAGCTGGAAGAGAACGATGAATAGATCATAGGAGCAAAGAATTGAACCGACTCAACTACGTTTAAGCAAATTCGAATATATTCAACCAGTGAATAAGTCAGAACGCATCAAAGATCGTACGATCACAAATCAACACAAGTGCCAAAATCACGAAGAAGTCAAAACCAAAATATACGAACGAAATAATAGTGTTTCGATCCCAATAAATTAAACCTAATTCATCATTGGCAAATCATCGAGTCGAGCATAATCAAAAATCGAAAATGGGAAAATCACGTACCAATTCAAAGCAACATCCATTCGAACTCGACAATTAAGCAAACGTGAGCAATCGAATTACACCGATCAAAGAAGCATCGAAGTGAATTAAGGAACAAATGCATAACCAGCAAATAATTTGAACTTCTATTTTTTAAGCGGCGGCTCAATTCGACAAACCCTAATTCCAGATCGAAAAGAAAAAGTGGCGGCAGTAAACAAAAGGGAGAATAAGATTATCTTTTAATCGGGTCGTATATATATTTTTAGGGCTTTTGTTTATTTTAGTTATTTTTTTTTGTTTTTAATTTTTATTTAAATCAAACTCTAGTCTAACTAGTTTACGAACTACGATTTTGTAGTTCGAGAATTCGCAATTCAATGGCTGAGTTGTGGCAGAGTTTTGAGCTTAGGGTTAGATTAATCAAGTTATCAGATATTGAAAGTTTACGTGTGTTTATAAGCGTCCGTTTACTTAATTTCTAGTAAAAACCTTAGGGGCAGCACGTAGGTAGTTTTTTGCCGAAGCTAGGTAAATCTGTGTGCGATCTCTACAACATTACTTTCTGTTTTTATTTTTATTTCTGCATTAATTTTCTAGTAGACTCTATTCACCCCTCCCCTCTAGGGTGAAAACGATCCTACAGAAAGCATAAAATATTAAAGAATAGAGTACAGAGTTGATAATCAAGTTAATCTTTTATTCTCAATCTAGAGTGTATATATAGGATCAAAGAGCTGTGTTTTAAAGAGTAATGACCAATTAGAAGTTCTCTGATCCGAAAAGTTACAACTTGTAAGAGAAGATGCTTTCGTTTGTTTTGAGAAGAAGTATCTCTTCAAAAATATGACAGTTAAAATTGAAAAAACTGTTCGTCAGGGTCACATACGTCTATGCTTTTAGAAAAATATTTTCCCGAGCATAATGACAGATGTCTGTGGATTTGTTACAAATGTCTGTGAGTTGTGTGCACTATTTTTCTAGATTATTTTTGTTTTTATATTTTGAATATAAAATACTATGCATACGCACTTTCTCAAAGAGATCCTACATAATATTTGTATGACTCTAATCAAACTATTATACCATTACAAACATAATCATGAGCTATAAGTCCTTCGATCTTCAAATATTGATTTCTTGCATGTGATATCTTTATGTACCTAAAATTAGATATGATGTGTGTGTGTGTGATTGTATAGTTGTCTGTCATCAAAACTATGGAATCAAGGTTCTAACATTCTCCTCCTTTTTGATGATGACAACTATACAATCATCAATAAGAATAATTTTTTTATCTCTCCCTGAATTTGTTCTCCCCTTATGTGAAAGGGTCGGTGGATTAAGGATCTTAAGGCTAATTCAACACTAGAGGGGGTGAATAGTGTTTAATGAAATCTAAGACTTGTATGAGCTAAATTGAAATTATGACACAAATAAATGCAGAACTTAATCACAGAACAATCGCAGAATCAAGCACAGATGCAGAAAGTAAATAAAAAGCAGTAAAGGAAAAGGACACACCGAATTTTATATTGGTTCGAAGTTACCCTACATCCAGTCATGTACCAAGGAAAACCACCTCATACAGATTTTTATTAAACCAGTGTCGAGATTACACTCCTCAATTTATAAAGGCCTTGAGGTACCCTCCTGTCTCACGAGTCCGGAGCAAACTCTCTTGATTTATGGGCCACAAGATTACCTAATTGATTTCCAGACACAACCACACCTTATAGAGAGACTCGATAAACTTTTGATTACAAATTGATCCTATAACTCTGAATAGCACTTTGATCTTCGAGTGAGAACAGAGAATCAAATAAGAATGAAATTCTAATTTGATCCACTTGAGAATTTGGCAGAATTTCTACACGATCTTAAAAATATGATAATTATAGAACATGGATTTGTGAAGAAGAAGAAGTGAAGAAAATATGAGAATTGTATGTTAAAAAATTCATTTGATAAGGCTATTTATAAAGCACCAACAGTCATAACCATTCGTGAAGAGATTTAAATGAATAAACACTTCTTATGAAAATTGAAACTTTTGAATTCAACGGCCACCATGTCGACATCGGGTATCCCATGATGTCAACATTCCCTTGTTAAAAAAATGAAAAACTTGTTTTGAAAATGGTATTGAATTGAAAACAAAATGAAACGACTCTAGAGTAAAATAAACTAATTTTACTATGTTTTAAAACACAAAAACAAAAAGAATATTTTAAGGCTTAAACATCTTTTTGAAAATCATTTGAAAAGATAGTTTTAAGGCTAAAACATTTTGAAAAGCAGTTTTGAAAAACCATTTTGAAGTAGTTTCGCAAGCTTCATCCTGCAGAATATCTCATCACATCAGGACTCAAGAACTTTTATAAAACTAGGATGTCCGTGGGTTTGTAAGCCACTTGTTTGTAAGCTACTTGTCATGGGTTTATAAGCCACTAAGAAGGTAGAAATGGGTTTATAAGCCACTAAGAAGGTAGAAATGGATTCCATCCCAAATGAAATTCGGAATGAAGATTTCCATGCTATTATGAAGTTTTAACAAAAACTAGACACGTACCTTGAGATCTTGATCTTAATACTCTAGAGTCTTCAATCTTGAGTCTTGAATCATTATACTGATCAGTCTTCAATAATCAATACCTGCATATCTATATATCCTGCATATTCATATCTTTCTAAACAATAGTGTTAGTATATGTTTTATAACAAGATATTTAAAAAAGGTTGTTGTCATCAAAACCAACATCTCAGTTCCTTACATTATGATCTTGAATTATCTCCCTCTTTGTCATTATCAAAAAATAATTTAGGGTATATTTCAAACCAATTCATTAAATGAGCATATTCCAAGATCTCATCTAAGTTTTATAAACGTTGATTCACATAATGGCTTGGTAAAAATTTCAGTAATTTTGATTAGGTAATAATAAATAATTAATATTTAAAGTGCAGTATTGGCTAAATACCTAAATTATGAGTATCTAATATATTAAGCATGTGTAAGCATAATGATACTCATTAAAAATATACGATTCACGTCGTAGGGAACCATATCCAAGTGGAAAGGTTGATCCCTTGCAAATATAATTTTCATTATTAATTACATTCTCATAATAGTTGGTAATGTATAATTGTTTGTCATGATCACTTGTATTGGCAGGAACCCATATACTAATACTATTAGTCACTAGCTTAGTACTTGAAAAATATTTTCTATTATTTCTAAACAAAGTACCATTATGACTATAAGTGTTTTTAGGACTTTCTTGTTTAAAGCGCTAAAATTAGTATACATGAATGCATATCTAGTACTACTTTTACTTTTAACTATGTATAGCCTAATTCACTTTTATCCTTACGAGCTTTAGAATTAGTAATTAAGGAAGATAAGTCATCTTTTCCTTTATTAAAATTTGTTATTTTTTCATATAATCTTTCAAATTTTGCTTTAGAATCACACATTTCTTTTCACAAAATAATATTACTATCTTTTAAAAATTCACATTCTTTAATTAATTCTAGATTCTTATCATTTAAAGCTCTATTCTCTTTTTCAATAGGCAAAAGTTTGAAATTAGAATCATTTAAAGAATTTTCTAAAAATATATTTTTATTTTGCAAAAATTCGATTTCCTTTATAAGATTGCTATTTTTCTCTTTTAAACGCTCATTATCTTTTAAAAGAAATTCTTTTTGTAAAACAAGTTCTTCAAGTGTATTTTCAAAAATTTCAGTTTGTTTTACTAAAAACTTATTTTCTTCCATCAAAATACTAATTTTACGCTCACAATCATTCAATTTAGCTAAAGTAAAATAATTGATTTTGTGATGTTTTAAAATCTTTTAATAACTTCTCTTTTGTTTATAAAAGATCACTATATATAAAATCTAAGGGTACCGATTCTAATCTGAGATTAGCTACATAACACATGTACGCTGATTCTATAGATTGTTGCTCGCTTCCTAAAATTTGATTTTGCTTGACCACCTTTGAGCTCTAACTGGATCTTGTCTTTCTGGCCATTATTCTATGATATTGTGACGATCGATAGAATACCTTACTCCGATACCAAATGAAAGAATGTATGGATCGTATATGTATATCTAATATGCAAGTGTAGTAAAATACTAACCCAAATTGGACTTTGACCTTGTTTAATAGAAATATCTGACTATATTGAGTTCTATGAAACTCTGATCTTGTCAAATGACATAGAGGACTTCCTATAATCTCCTTTGAGTGCATGTGGAAGTGTATGCTTTGAATAGTAGGAAGTCATCTAACCAAAATGATATTTTGGTTATGGTTGATTGAGAATATGATAGCAATATGAAAGCACAGAATATCAGAGAATAGAGCATAGAGTTGATAATCAAGTTAATCTTTTATTCTCAATCTAGAGTATGTGTATATAGGATCAAAGAGTTGTGTTTTAAAGAGTAGTGACCATTTAGAAGAAGTTCTTTGGTCTGAAAAGTTACGACTTGTAAGAGAAGATGCTTTCGTTTGTTTTGAGAAGAAGTATCACTTCAAACATATGACAGTTAGAATTGAAAAAACCATTCGTCAGGGTCATAGACGTTTGTTAAAATCCACGGACGTCTGTGCTGTCAGAAAAATGTTTTTCCGAGCACAATGACACGTGTCTGTGGATTTTTTATAGATGATTGTGAGTTATGTGCACTATTTTTCCAGTTGTTTTTATATTTCAGATATAAATCATTGTGTGTGCGCTTTCTCAAGGAGATCGTACATAATATTTCTATGACTTTAATCAAACTTCGATCTTCAAATCTTGATTCCTTGCATGTTATATCTTTATGTACCTAGAAATAGATATGATATATGTGTGTGTGTGTGTGTGTGTGATTGTATAGTTTTTGTCATCAAATCTATGGAATCAAGGTTCTAATAAGATTTTGTTTTAAATGGAGAAGATTAGAAAATGAAAGCATAAATCTAAAGTGAAAATGGTGTGTGTGGGTGTGTGTTTGTATGTATATCCGGATAAATAAAATAGAAGGTGAAAGAGTACGTGGTTGTAATATTATAATGAAATTGACAAACACTATTGTCCCAGTGATTAAGTGATTCGGTTTTGATGCAAGAGGTCACAAGTTCGAAACTTGCGTAGCATGATTCGAAGTATATTGACATGTGATATGTTGTCCTAGAGACATGTTAAAATATTACAATGAAATTAATTTAGGTTTAAAATGCTAAATAATTATTAGAGGGGTAGTTGGAATTTTTTCCTCAAGTTAAGGAGAGAACATGATTTTGAATGAGAAGGAAGAATGCAAAGAGTTAAATATTGTTTTTATATATAATAGAATAGATAACATAAGAAATATAAGATACATGTACATTCAACTTTGTTTTCAACATTCTTTATTAAACCTAAACTTTGCTTCATAAATATATCGCAATATGCATATTGAGAGAACTCAATAATAAAACAAAGACTAAACAAATAAACACACAATACTTTTTATATATAAATACCCTACAATCATTTGGACAATCCATTTCCACCAAAATGAAAAAAAAATAAACCTTAAACTGAAAATATAAAGATTGATTATTCTCCGTATTTTATCAATATTTTTACTTTTTATGTTGTAATTAACTGTTTTTCTCATTTTTCTTAAGTGTATTATAATTTTTTAAACTAATTTTTATCAATAATGTTTGTAATTTTTTAAAATAGAACCAGTAAATGCTAAATTAGATCGTAAGTACTTATTTAAAACTACAACAATAATTGTAGGATTTGAATTTGGGTTTTGATATAAATTGTTAAGTAAGAAGAGACCTAACGGAAAGAAGTAAAGTGGTACCATTAAACTTTATAATTTTAAATATTGTTGACGTAATGGAGATGGTAGGATTCCAACATCGCTCTTGCTTGAATAGAGGATATCAATAAGAGTTGAGTGATTTAGAAATATACTATATAACATATGTTTGCTAGGATTCAAACTTGGGTGGATGGCTCATCAAATGAAGGATTCTTAAGATTGAGCGAATCAATGAGAGTGGAGTATTTTAATTTTAAAATTGTGAGAAAATAGAAAAATATTGAGAGAGATCCACTAACAAGATATAGATATATATTATTTAATTTTAAATGTTGTAATTTATTCTTTTTTTTAATTTTTATTAATTGTACTATACGATTTTAAAAATACTTATTTTTATCAATAACGTTTGAATTTCTTAAAATAGAACTAGTAAATGCTAAAATGGATCATATGTACTTATTTAAAACTACGATAAACTCAACTCTTACTGATATCCTCTATTTCAAGCAAGAGTAATGTTGGAATCCTACCATCTCCATTATATCGAACAAATTTTAGAATTGTAAAGTTCAACAGTACCACTTTACTTCTTTCCTCTAGGTCTCTTCTTGCTTCTAGGATTTAAATATGGATGGAGGGCTCATCAAATAAAGGATGCTTAAAATTAAGTGGATCAATGAGAATGAAGTATTTTTAAATTTAAAATCATGAGAAAATAGGAAAAATACTTAGGGAGATCCACTAATAAGATGTAAAGTATAAGAAATTATGTTGTAGGGTTGGACTTTATAATTCTAAAATTTGTTTGATATAATGGAGATGGTAGGATTCCAACATTGCTCTTGCTTGGAATAAAGGACAACAACAAGAGTCTAGTGATTTAGAAATGTACTATATAAAATGTACTTGCTAGGATTCGAACTTGGATGGAGGGCTCATCAAATGAAGGATGCTTAAAATTGAGTGAATCAATGGGAGTGGAGTATTTTAATTCTAAAATTATGCGAAATAGAAAAAATATTGAGAGATCCACTGATAATATATAGTATGTATATAAGAAGCAAAGTTGTAGTGTTGAACTTCATATTTCTAAAATATGTTTGATACAATGGAGATGGTAGGATTCCAACATTGGTTTTGATAGAAATTATTAAGCAAGAAGACACCTAGAGGAAAGAAGTAAAGTGGTACTGTTAAACTTTATAATTCTAAATTTTGTTTGATATAATGGAGACGGTCAGATTCCAACATTGCTCTTGTTTGAAATAGAGGATATCAATAAGAGTTGAGTGATTCAAAAATATACTATATAAAATGTGCTTGCTTGGATTCAAATTTGGATGGAAGGCCCATCAAATGAAGGATGGTTAAGATTGAGTGAATCAATAGGAATGAAGTATTTCAATTTTAAAATTATGAGAAAATAGGAAAAATATTGAGAGAGATTCTCTAATAAGATATATAGTATAAGAAGTAAAGTTGTAGCGTTAAACTTTATAATTCTAAAATTTGTTTGGTACAATGGAGTTGGTGGGATTCCAACGTTGCTCTTGTTTGAAATAGAAGATATCAATAAGCGTGGGGTGATTCGAAAATATACTATATAAAACGTGCTTGCTAGGATTTGAATTTGGGTGAAGAGATCATCAAATGAAGGATGCTTAAGATTGAGTGATCAATGAGCGTGAAGTATTTTAATTTTAAAATTATGAGAAAATAGAAAAAATGTTGAGAGATCCACTAACAAGATATACAATATATAAGAAGTAAAGTTGTAGCATTGAACTTTATAATTCTAAAATTTGTTTGATATAATGGAGATGGTAGGATTCCAACACTGCCTTTACTTGAAATAGAGGATATCAATTAGAGTCGAGTGATTGAGAAATATAATATATAAAATATGTTTGTTGGGATTCGAACTTGGGGGGAGGGCGTATTAAATGAAGGATGCTTAAGATTGAATGAACCATTGAGAATGGAGTATTTTAATTTTAATATCATGAGAAAATAGGAAAAATATTTAGAGAGATACATTAATAAGATGTATAGACAAGCACCTTTGGCCAAGTGGTTGATTGATTCGTCTTTGGTGCAGGATGTCACAAGTTCGAAACTTGCTTTCTAACGTTTATTTGACATGGGATATGTTGTCCCAATGATTTGTTGTATATAAAGTACCAGTTCAAAAATAAATAAATAAAATAAATAAGATGTATAGTATAAGAAGTAAAGTTGTAGCATTGGACTTTATAGTTCTAAAATTTGTTTAGTATAATGGAGATGGTAGGATTCCAACATTGCTCTTGCTTGAAATAGAGGATATCAGTAAACGTCGAGTGATTTAGAAATATACCATATAAAATGTGCTTGTTAGGATTCGAACTTAGTTGAGGACTCGTCAAAGGAAAGATGCTTAATATTGAGTGAATCAATGAGAATGAAGTATTTTAATTTTAAAATTATGGGAAAATAGAAAATACATTAAGAGAGATTCACTAATATGATACATAGTATAAGAAGTAAAGTTGTAACACTAGACTTTATAATTCTAAAATTTGTTTGATACAACGGAGATGGTAGGATTCCAACATTGCTCTAAAATGAAGGATATCAATAAGAGTTGAATGACCTAGAAATATACTATATAAAATGTGCTTGCTAGGATTCGAACTTGGGTAGAGGGCTCATCAATGAAGGATGTTTAAAAGCGAGTGAACTAATGAGAGTGAAATTTTCAAATTATGAGAAAATATAAAAAATACCAAGAGAGATATACTAATAAGGTATATAATATAAGATATTGGTCTTGCTTGAAATAAAGGATATAAATAAGAGTTGAGTGATTTAGAAATATACCGTATAAAATGTGCTTGTTAGGATTCGAACTTGGGTGGAGGGCTAAATGAAGGATGCTTAAGATTGAGTAAGTCAATGAGAATCGGGTATTTTAATTTTAAAATTACGAGAAAATAGAAAAAATATTGAGTGAGATCCACCAATAAGATATATGGTATAAGTTTTGGGCTTTGATAGAAATTGTTAAGTAAGAAGAGACCTAAAAGAAAGAAGTAAAGTTGTAGTGTTGAACTTTATAATTCTAATTTTTTTTTTGTATAATGGAGATGGTAGGTATTCCAATGTTGGTCTTGCTTGACATAAGCATTGGTAATGCTTGAAATAGAGCATATCAATAAGAGTTGAGTGATTTCGAAATATATTACATGAAATGTGCTTGTTAGAATTCGAACTTGGATGGAGGGCTCATCGAATGAAGGACGCTTAAGATTGAATGAATCAATGGGAGTGAAGTATTATAATTTTAAAATTACGAGAAAATATGAATTTTTTTGAGAGAAATCCACTAATAAGATATATAGTATTAGTCTTGCTTGAAATAGTGGATATCAATAAGAGTTTAGTGATTTCGAAATACACTATATGAAATATGCTTGCTAGGATTTGAACTTGGATAGAGGGCTGATCAAATGAAGGATTCTTAAGATCGAGCGCATCAATAAGAGTGGAGTATTTTAATTTTAAAATTACGAGAAAGTAGGAAAAATATTGAAAAAGATCCACTAATAACATATATAGTATAAGATGAGTTGGGTTGGAAGAGGTCGTAAAAAATTAGAAAATTTACAGTATAATCCACGAGTAGACTTGTAAACGGTCGGATACAGATTCACATAGCGCCATATCCGTATCGACATCATTTTCGGAACGAATATCAGATGTTCGTATTTGCGTATGCGGACGGATATCGTATATTTATTGGATATTTTTCGACCAGTTCACAACTAGTAAATCTAAACAGAAAATTTATTTATTATAAATTCATTTCCGTACTAAAAATATAATAAATAACAAATACGCTAAGAAAAATAATTTTAGATAGCAAATATGAATTTTTATATACATATTAATTTTTTTACATGGATAAAAATAGTAAATGACAATCATTTAATATACTAAAACACAAAACAAATAACTATAATCTTTATACAAATCGGACGGATAATTATCGAATATGGATATAGTCATATCCGCATCCGTGTCCGTTGTTTAAATATCGGATGTATTTTTTATATTTTGAATATGAATACAGATGGATTTCAGATTTCTGAAGTCATGCGTAACCACTCAAGAGCAAAGATCAGAGCATACGGGGTTTGATTTTGACCGACCATGGGCATATGCAGCTGGCAATAGCCAGGCTCACCGTTTAGTCTATTTGCGTTCTTCCTTGTTAATATGTTTAACTTTCCAAAACCCTAGTTTCTTACGTCAACCATGGCTATGGCTATTACGCTCAAACCCAATCTCCGAATCCTAGCCATAACTCCTTGCCGCCACCTCTCCTCATCTCCCTTTCCGCCATTCCCCAGCGAAAACCCTTTCTCCGACATAAAGAAAAACTTAAAACCATCTCAACCGCCGTCCCACGTCGTCCACGACTCCCCTCCTCCCCCTCCATCGTCCGACAATGGTGGGAAGAACCCAAATATTAGTGAGATCCAGATGCACCTGTCACAGTTCCGTCAACAAAATCCTTTCCGCAACGCTAATCCTAACTCGGGCCCAATATCAATCCAAGATATCATGAACCGGCGTGCTAATAACCAAAACACCCAAAACACAAACACCAGAATGAATTTTGATGCCATAAGCGAGAGCTTGAAGAACTTCAGACCGAACCCACAAAGTTCAATGAGAGGATTCAATTTGTTTCCTAACAGAAGAAATCCAGAGACTCCAACTGTTAGGAATTTGGATAAGTCGAAATTACCGGAGTCGGTGTTTGGCAAAGAATTGAGGGAGAAATTTGGTGTAGAAGAGGAAGCGGAAACAGGTAAACTTGCAAGCACAGAATTCCTAAAAATTTATACTCACGAGGAATTGGGGCAGAAGTTGAAGAGCTTGAGGCCTGAGGATTCCCAAGAAGGGAAGAATGATTGGTTTTCACTTGAAGAGTTGAACGTTAGACTGTCAAAGTTGAGGGAGTTGGAGCAGAAAGAGAAGGATCAAAAGGTGCATGGGCTTTCACTTGCAGCTTTGACAGACAGTTTGAAGCATATTACTCAGAGAGAGACTATGAACAGGAATAAACAGACCGGTGAGTCATATTCCTCATTGCTTTGTTTATCAAGATCACTGGACAATGCATCCTACACATAGAGAAAGATATAAACAAAAATATACATACATACACAAAAATTTGGACAATGCCGTCAAAATCATCAATATGTGCCATCGAAATGTATATGTTAAACATTGACTGGAAATGTAATTTTAGAATGGATTAAAGTTTTAATCGGTCCAAATATTTCTGATTTCAAGAGCATGTAGATTTTCTACGTAATTTTGTTCATTTCGAAAATTAAACACTAAAGGCAACAAAGGGACTATATTAGAGAGTAGTTATGAATACTCTTTCACACACACACCTACATATATACATGCATACAGTAGGGTAGCCATGATTCTAAGTTGGTGGGTCACAACTGAAACAAAGTTTGGAGGTTTGGGGTGATAGTTCTCAAATTTTTTTGTACTTAATATTCAGATAATTACCAAAAAATCATGACAACATAACCACAACATATAACAGTCCATAACAAACTATCAAGTAGTCCATAAAAAATCATCAAGGGTCAGAGGTTTGGGAGTGAAACATAATTGAACATATTTTCTAATATTCATTTAAAATATTCGCGCAATTAAGACAATAATTCCATTTTAGTCAAAAGCAATAATCGGATTTCATTTTAATTCATTTGCTATTAAAGTAGTCTTAGTCATCCATGTATCAGTGGACAGCGTTCTGTTGGCTGTGGGTTCCAATGGTTGTGTTGGGTGGCTTCCTCTATGCTAGCTAAAGAACAAGAATGTAAACATAAATGAATATTTTCAGAAAAAAGTGAACTATTTTATTGTTGACATGTGAATATTTTACGTACTTTACATTAGCTTGGTATTATCAATAAATAAGAAGACAAGGACTTTACATTAAAATGGCATTAATTAAGAAACGCAATGGTTCCTCTTTCTCAAAGCAGTCAACGTAACGGTTTTGTATGTTGTTAAATTGTGTGAAAATCAGTATAGAAGAGTGGACTGATGTACTGGTCATAAGCCGATGCTGACACCGAGGCCATAAATGAAAATTATCCTCATTTCTTGTGAAAATGTATTCGGATTCAGCTATCTTAACATCAACGTCTTTCTAAATATTACATGAAAAATCAAAAGAAGCATACTGTAAAACAAAAGGGGCCTAATAAAAATTCCCCCTAGTCATGGGGAAAAATCCTATGAAGGCACTCGCTGTAAGAAAATTTCTTATGCCACTGATTTTTATATATATTACCTATTTGCCTTTTTTTGGGTGTAAACACTAACATTTAGAAGTCCATCGTCATCATTATGCTATAAAACGGTTCCATCATATGAAAAAGCAAATCTAGTGTTCATTCTTCAAGATGTGATGTTTACCGTATAGATTTGTAAGTTTTCCTTTGTTTCAACAGCGCAGAGCATGTCAATTTTTGCAAATTTCAATTCATTGATGACTCCAAACTATACGCTTAAGCCACCACAAGAGCAATTATTAGATAATGTAAGTAGCCGTATACTTTTACAGAAATATGTTCTGTACTTACCAATTATTTTGTTGGCTGAATGTTGTGTTTCGTATAGTACTTCCATCCAGATCACATGTCTTCTGCTGAGAAAATGAAGCTGGAGCTCAAAAAGGTTAGGGATGAATATAAGATGTCAGAGTCCGATTGTGGATCTACACGTGTTCAAAGTAAGTGTTCGAGTTTATTTGAAATTAGACATTGCTTTTGCTGTGTGTGTGTGCGCGTGCGTACGTGTGTGCTGCGCGCGTGTGTTGTTAAGGTGCATAAAGACTATATCAAACGCCTATCTTAGCTTAGGCCTATTAACCAGGCCTATCTTAGCTTAGGCCTATTAACCAAAGTTCTCTGAAGTATCTTGGCTACTACTAAGTACATCTGCTATTGCAGACTTAAAAGACATAAATAATTTGAGGTGTTGCTTGGACAATGATTTTTTTGGAGCATACCATTTTGACATTTAGTCAGTTTCACTCAATATGGTAAGCACCACTTAAGCGTTCTTGCATGCACTCTTACATGCTTTTGTACAGAGGCTCATAATTTATCTATTTGGTGATGGACATTTATGTTTTTGAACATCTTTACCCTTAGTTGTTGCATTTTACATATTTTTAGTTTATAGGAAACCGTTGTGCAAGTTACCCGGTATTCCGTGTTAAAGCATCGGGATAACGTCATTTCGAGTTAATGCATTTAATATCATTATTTTCTTTAGACTACACTGCACAAAAATAACTTTAATTTGGCATCAGCCTAAACTAGAATGCCGTATTATTACACATTTCTACACTTCATGTGTAGCACTCTAGTGATTTCATGGGAAGATAGACTTAATGACAGGCTAAATATTCAGAATACATCTCTACTATTAATAAAGAGAATTCAGTGAATCGGATTTCCACCGTGTAGTTTGGAAATTCCAAAAATACCCTACACCCATCAAGGAAATCTCACACCATCTCATTTC
This sequence comes from Allium cepa, assembly GCA_030765085.1. Taxonomy (NCBI): domain Eukaryota; kingdom Viridiplantae; phylum Streptophyta; class Magnoliopsida; order Asparagales; family Amaryllidaceae; genus Allium; species Allium cepa. Next base: position 575,338,953 of record CM060931.1, read on the forward strand.
CGACCATGCACTAATGGAATTTCACAATCAACTTGCAACCAACATTACCAACAAAACTGCTTGAAATAAAAGTGGTATGACCACCAAAGCTGTTGCATTTATAGCACATATCCGTTCATTAACTTTTTATTAAATAAAAGTAAATATTTCTAGCTTTTAGTTGCGTACGTGCAATTTACACTAGTATAAGTAATAAAATATGCATATGAGAGCTGCTATGGTACATAAGTACATCTTTATTGCGCTATCATTGAGATGTCTTACTATTACTTGTTAAAGTCCTTCAGTTATTTTTGAGTACAACATAAATTGCTTGATCTTTCCCGCTTTTTTGTGCTAATGTGCTTCAGTTGTTTTTGTTCACTTTAGCTAATGTGCTTTGACAGAGGGCAGAAATAGAAATACAATGTGAAAGCCAACTCAACTAGATAACTCTTAATTTCATGCTCAGCTTAATTATAGTATGGTCATTTGTGTAAAGAGTGTACCTTTTTTTTTAATCTTAAGAGATTATGCTCATGTTTGAAGTGTACAAAGATATAATTGTATCTCTGTAGAATCCATTGGTTTACCCTATACACAACAAACTACTTCTCAATTTCTCATTTCATTGGTGTTAAACCTAATCATGAGGATCGAGAACCGCTTGGCTGCTAAGAGCTGCTAATATTTGACATTTAGATATGTAATTAAAAGTGAACATATTTGTTTGAAGTGTTGTCTTATGAAAAAACTAAAAAGTAAAGAGCAACATTAGAAGCAAGATAGGATATAATCTCGACTGTTTTACAATTTTGAAGTTAAGAGGAAAAAAAAGGTGGAAATGCACTTAAATAATATTTTATATTTTGCTAAGTAGTCAAGATGAAAACTCCATGAGCTTTGTTTGTGTTTTCAGCGAATATTGTAGCAGCTGAAAATCGCTATTAAAATTGGATTTTGGATATTAAAAAAGCATATACATGCAATACTGAGAATAAAAATCATGAATTCATCACAAATCAAAATAAGAAGTCGCGAAGCCATTCACCTAAAGTCCACAGCAACAAAATATTTGTAGAAAGATACAATCTCTCTCAAGAAACTGAAACTACTTTTTCAGGGTTTTGCAGCTTGTGCTTTTCTGCACTTTTTCAGCGCTTTGTGTATCCACTGAGCCTCAAAGTGCAAAAAAGCACACAGGTTGCGCCTTGCGCTTTTTTGTACCTAGTCGTGCACTTTGACTACACTGATTTACGTCCACTTTGACTACATTGATCCAACTTGTTACACACAATATCCTTTCTTTTAAAAAGATTTATAACAAGGTTTGAAATTTTAGATTTTGGTTCAGTTATGGTCACTTGAGGTTTTTGAATTTTCGATTCCATTTCAGATATTTAGAACATCATGTTTCAATTCCGGTCTCTAATTATTTGTTAAAGAATAATAATTAAGTTAATAACGTTATAATTTTAAATTTCTGCATACTAGTTTTGAAGTTGAATTAAGTGGCAGGATAATTTGTAAACTAAATGGGCCAAATAGGAAATATTATCAAAGCCTGTTAAGTTGCATTAGCTTCAATGATGAACAATTTCATTTGTTGGCCCAGTAAATTTGTTTTGAACCCTATTCTACACCCCATTGTATTATATGAACCCCAGTTTACATTCATTTGCTCCCAAAATTGCACTAAAAAAAATCGGGTTCATCCAAAATCCTAATTTCATATCCATACCACATTTTGTTTCATCTAAGCCATTATTCCATTCAAGCCTCGTTGTTTTGCACTAAAATAAGAGGAATGATCAAATTGAGGTATTTTCATGTTATTTTTGTTTTATTTCTCCACTAATCAGTAGATTTTCACTGATATTCGTTTTTGCTGATTTCACAAGATGAATACACGCACACTATATCTTGTTCGGAACTGGAGTTTTAATGAAAATCCATCTGTCAACGTGGGCCTGGATCTGAGCTGTTAGAATTGTGATGTGCCGGATGGAATTTCAAACCTTGAAATATAGTGTTTGCTGAGATTAAATTAATCTTATCCGGAGTTTATTTAAAACATTAAATTTTAAATAAATTATCATTCTAGCATAATTTTGGTAACAACAATTTCAATAATTTGCAATATATCAGGATCAAGTATCTAAGTATGAATTGAATCACTTGATGCCAAGTATTATTCTCTTCAGCATCTTTCATGTTATAAAAAGCACTCATGTGCCCAAAGAAATGCGCTTTCGTCAATTCAAAATCATGTTCATGTTAAATTTTCAATTAAAAATTGTCAAACAATGCTTTTAACTACAGATTCATTGGCTTTTTCGGACGATCCAACTTCTAGGACGAAAATTGCTTTGAAGTTAAAGCTATTTCCTCCCGAAATGCATTCAATTAGGAGCATTCACTTTGTTGATAACTCAATATGTCAATATTGATGTATATAATCAAACTACTACATGGATAAAAAATAAAGTTAATTATAAGGGTTTCTATATATGCAGATTCATGCTTCAGTTGCAATGTTCGGACACACTAATTTAATACGCTCCATTGCATGTGAAAACAATTAGTATAATATGCACGTGTCTATATATATATATATATGTGTGTGTGTGTGTGTGTGTGATTTTGATTATCTTATATATAAATATGATTTTGATTAATAAAATAGACTCTTGAAAAATGTGAATTGAATGGTTTACCGTGACGATTAACCCATGGATGCGTTGAAATGAAGTTAGTAGTATGATAAACGATGCAATTATAAACGTATACCAAACATTTAATACGGGGAGGTGCAATTAGAGAATTATCCTCGAGATGCTCCATTAACGTGCGATGCATTTGATTGAAAATAACACAAGTGCGTTAAAATTTGTTTGTTTTGATGGTTAGTAAATCGAGAAGGGGAGGTGGTAATATAATTATAAAATTCAAATTTGGAACTGAAATTGGAATTAAATCATAAATTGTACACTGGAACGATTTATATTTTAATATGTGTATATATAGTTGCTAAAAATTCGATCTTTGTGAATTATTAAATGATACTGTATATATGTAAAAGTATTGATTCTTCTTTCCACGTTAAGAATTTGTATATTTAAATTGATCTTAATACTTGGGCTTCTACATTCAAAATTCCGTAGATAACATTCCATTTTGAGCACTTAATGGAATATCATACCAACTTGGAGCATGCACCATCATCCCTTTCGCGGCCATTCATCAACGGAATCTCACTATCGATTTGCAAGTTCCACTACCAACATGACTGCTTGGAATAAATGCGTCTGTGACCATCAAAGGTTTTTCATTTATAACACACACGTAAAAAACAACATTATTGTAAGAAAATTGTTTTCCAACATCAAATATTTCTTAAATGAAGCAAATATCTTTATTTATTGGATGCACATGCTATGCATTATACTAGTGTGCGTGTGTGTTATTTTTCAGTTAAAATTAAATTATACATTTTAATTTCTTCAATAAGTTAAACAAGTATATGTGTAATTATATGAAAAATAGATAACGAAACTGAAACTAGAACCGAAATTTACGAATTAGATCAAAATCCCTAAAATTACAAAAAGACCTAAACTAAGACCAAAACCAAGATTTTCAACCTTGCTTTGTATGTCTAATCCTCCTCTTCTAGGCAAAATTCTCTAATTCTAAACATTCTTTATTGTAATTTAATAAACATGCCAGCAATGAAAAATCATAAGGGTTTTAGTAAATGCAGGCAAATCAAGTTGCATGGTCACCGTGTTGGTGTAAGTTGATTGTTCAAGTTCGTATCTTTATCTATACTATTATAAAGAACTCAGTTCATATTATTCAACCGTGCCTTTTTGAAAAGCAAAAACCATTTTGGAGCTTCCATTACCTCATTTGTATGTATGCTAAATTACAATTAACGGTTGAAATTTGTATTTCATTTATTTTATTTAAGTTTTGGGTTCCATCTCTAGCCAACCCCAACTTGTTTGGGAATAATGGCTTAGTTGTTGTTGTTTTTATTTTTATTTTATTTAATTTTTACTATTGGACACTCAATGGTGCATGATAGTAAAAACTATATAAGATGGTAATTGTGATGAGCTCTTTAGCTTTGACTCCGTATGTCTGATTCTTTTATTTCAGGCACTTCTTTATTGAAATATAATAAACACACCAGAAGCGAAATAATCATGAGGGTATCTGTAGGTATAGACAACATTAAGTTACATGGTCATGACATGAGTGTAAGTTGAATTTTCAAGTTAGCTTCTTTATCTCTGTTGTTAATAAAGAGAACCTATTTCATTATAAACATCAAGTTACATGGTCACTTGTTACTTTTTATTCTTCGCATATCTATACCCATACATTCCGTGTATAAATATAACACACTTTTGGGAAGTTTTATGTTACTTGAGAGATTGTCGGAAAAATAAAGAAGTTACTGAGAGTGCACATTTTTCCTGCTTACCGTCGTGTATTAATAACTTAATGTAACCTTGTCAGATAATCACTTTTAGTATAGGATAATTTGCAACTTTAAATACCTTTTCAATGATGGAAACCGTAGATAACTTTTTTTTGGGTTACATAGAGTAACTTTACCTACTAACAATTTTATGAAAACTCATGATGTTGGACTGTTGTGTTTGACTTGAATTTCCAGTCAATTAATCCTATAACAATTAATGTATACCCTAATTTACAAACTTAATCCACTTCCGCACCCTCTGAAAAATGCAATCCAGGAACCACCCTTGGAATTATCTCAAAATTTGCAATTTTTAATATTTTTTTCTTTTGAACGTTGGCAGTTTCAGTGTAAATATTTGCACTAAAAACTGCAAACTTTCAAAATAACGACAACAACAGTGATAATCCGAATCCTTTTCCAGTACTTGCTTAGATTAAATTGCGAGTTTGTGCAGATTAAAATGGTTAAAAAGGAAAAAAAATCGGAAGAATAATGTCCTGTTTGGTTTCCATTTTTAGTTTTGTGTTGTAGCCCCGAAAACGTGCATACAACGCATGTAATTTTGTAAAATAACTAATTTGAAAAATAAAGCTAACATATGAAATAGAAAACAAATTTATTTTGTTTCTTGATTTTTGAGAAATAACAAAAGAATGAAAGACAATCTATCTCCTCCGCCGTTCCTCCGTTGTCGTCGTAATGACCAAAATTTTAAATTTCTCTTCTGTTATTGTCATATTTTGTAATTAATGTTGAAAACGCAAAACACAAATACAAAACGAGATCAAACAGACCCTAAATCTTTTCTAGTAATGTTTCGTGGGATGTATTTGGGAGGAGGATTTGACCTACTTTGAAACTTTTGAAGTGTGACTGTTCCTAAGTTCAGAGTTAATTATTTATGTTAAAAAAATATTATTTATCATCTTATGCATATCGGACTGCCTATTTCTTATATATCCGAGTATTGCCCTGATTTTAGTTTCACATTTCAGTTGCACAGCTGACAACTAAAATCAAACACCTGTCATCTGTTTTACATAAGAAGGTATATTTTATCCTTTTCTTTTTCTTTTTTCATAAAGAAATAAACACATATTAACCATATATTTAATAGCAGTTCTTGTTCTTTTTTTATCCGCTAATAGGACAAGCATTCGAGAAAGGGATTAAATGAAATGGTCCAAAAGAGGAAGAAGCTTCTAAAATACCTTCGAAGAACAGATTGGGACTCATATACCATGGTGCTTTCGAAACTTGGGTTAAGGGACGTGCCTGAGTACAAAGTACCAGATTACAAATGCTGATAATTTGCTTTCGTGCTAAATTATGTTTCTTTTCGAGCTTGGTCCATTGCTCAGTAGGAAGAGGCCAGCGCTTCAGAACAAAGATGATCAAATTCTCAGAACTACATGTAGTATAAGCATGTTTTCAAACACTGGAATCCTTAACCCTGTGTACTTGTTGGATGGAAATGTAAGCTTTCTACCATTGGATGTGAGTTTCATTTATTTGCCTGTAGGCTGTAACCGCCTCCAATGGCTCGATTCTTATTTCTTTTTCCTTACGCGCTGTATCAATTTTTGCTGTGATTTTCCTGTTGAATGTTTACATGAATAAAATTTGGAATCTCTCCCTATGATGTTGGATGGATTTTGTTTAAATGGGCGAAAAATGTACGTTAATTTAGTGTCTTAGGATGTTGTTATTTTAGCCTCTTTTTTTTCAGGTTGGCATTTTATTTCGTTTGTTGTTCGAGCTGCTGCATAAGTGAAGTGCTATATTATTCTGGAAAGGTCAAAATAAAAATAAAAAAAAGATAAGGACGTTACTAGTTTGTTTTTTCTTAAAAATAAAAGTAAATATGGATAGAGTACAAGCATTCAATTAGTTTGTTTATTATTGAAGTGTCTCATCAGCTGATAGTGTTATGGTTTAATTTCGTTCTTGTTCCATTTTATACATTTCAAATTACATGGAGAATCGACTGATGAATATTGTTCTTTATAATTTAGAATAAAAGGCACAACAAAATTACCCTTTGATTCTCATTTCCTCAAAATTTGGTTTTTAATGGTTTCTTCGTGCAGGCTTACAAAATCAATAAGTGTGAAGTCGAGAAAACAATGAATATGTTATCTAATAAATTTACCAGAATTGGCCGTGCACACGAAACCAAGACATCATCGTTTTCCTTCAGTAGAACGATCATCAGCTTTTGAACGTCTTTGGCCTGCAAATGATGCTCGAGATTTGAGATTCGAGCGTCATAACAGTGGTGCTCGCCATCCACGGAGAACAAAGAGCCCTCTCGGTACACTTCTGATCCCAAAGGGCTGTGTCCCGACTTAGATTAAGAGAAGGTCGGATCGAGCATTCACAGTCGCCCTCCGTGCATAGGTAAATGAGAGTCCCATCTCTCGGTGATCATCATCACCATTACTCTCCCACACATCATCGCTGTCGGTTTCCCACTCCAAAGAGACGTCGGCTGAGCTTTGTGACGGTCTTAGGCCAAATGCTCCCGCAACAAGCAAATGCCGACATCCGTGACGAAATGAATCGACTTCGCCATTAAATCAATATGATGCAAGCCTGGAATGCTGGACGAAAGCGCTATTCGATGATGAGAATGCAGAGTCATTCTTCGAGGAAATCTTGAATACATACATCCATCAACGGTACGCCTTGCTGCCCATTGGCGAATATGATGGAGTGCTGACCTATCAGATTACATCATGACGTTCAACTCCATCATTCGGATCTGCTATTTTTTTGGTCTCACAAAGTGCTTACTTTTCCCCTCCACTCTCACAGGACCCGCCACCCACTGGTTCCTACATCTATAGCCGAGTATCATCCATTCTTAGGCCCAGTTTTGCACAGATTTTGACATCAGGCCCTTTGCTTCCAAAACCCATGTCGTGATGGCTAGTGAGCTAGGTAACATCATGAAGAGGCCGATCGAGAATCTTCAATTGTATGTGGAAAGATTCGACAAAGAGTCCACCCGGACTAGGGGTGTTGACAAAAACTGCATGGTTGTAGCCCTCTGCTCGAGGGTCAAATATAAGTCCAGAATGTGGAAGTAATTACAAAAGCAGCCGACCACGTCCTTAACAGATTTCTATCCACGGACAAACGACATCACGAGGATGGAGGACATCGATCTTTTAGACAGCAAAGATGAGGCCTGAAATTTAAACAAAGTTGGTCCTAGTGAGACAACCGATTGTCGAGGTAATGGTAAAAAACAACAATAAAAGGACATGCGGAAGATAACACCTGGTACAAGCCTAAATATGCTCACTATGCCACCGCTATATTAATTTTGACGTATGAGAAGTTGTGTGGGATGTTAATTTTGAGTTCTAATCTAGAAGAAGTTAAATCAGAAGATGTAGTAAATAAATTTTGGAATTTCAAAGTAAAGATTACTGGAAAAAGAAAGTTTGAATTTTATAATTAATGAGTTGGAATCTAAATCGCTAAATATTTTATTTGAATTGATATAAATAAATACCATAATAAGTTAGTATATTGATTTGAAGAGTATGGAGTTAGAAAATTTTATAAGAGAAAATATTTACGCGAAATCAAATCATTTAAATTGTAAAAGGAAGTTTGGAGTTTCAAACTATAGACTTTTATTAGAGAAATATTTTGAGAGTCTTAATTCTACAATATGGAGAGTACTAATAATCGACATAGTGTTACCAATTGGTTTAAATGTTGTCGAGTAACACTTCATCGAATATTGTACAAATCATTGGATATAATGTTTGAGTGGTACTTACTAGCCCATTAGTGAATACTCGAATTTCACCGAGTAATATGGGATGCCTTGATTAAATTCTTATGATCGCCATTAGGAAGTATTTAACACTTTTGGTTTGTGTTTTCTTTTGTGTTTGGTGGGACCGATGGATCCTTAAGGGAATATAGTTTGGATTTTCCATTATAAGGATATAACTTATACTAAGCTATTTTTCTTATAATTATGAAAGGAGGACTTCAAAGTTTAAAATAAAATAAAATAAATATTTTGGTAAAGGAAGCAAAAAATTCTTTTGGTTTGAGTATTATATGTAACTTCTTATTAGAAGTTAGTTTTCTAGTTTATAAACCTCAAATGAAAAAATTTGAATTGAGTGGAATTAATGAAAAGCCATTGTTGAATGCTTGTGATTTTCATGTTATGCAAAATAATTCCTTGTGATGATGTTTGGTTGCAAATTATTACTTCTATGGAATAAGAACTATTATTAAATGATTTGATGATCTCAAGTGGTTACGGGACATTCAGGATCGCCTTATCGGTTAATTATATGACTTATTATATAGAATATATGAGTAAGTGGAGCTTACTGACTTGTAGTAAATGTTCAAGTAAACCCAAGTTGTTATGGGACACACGGTAGTTACTCGAATGATTACTATTAGAAGGTATTTGACAGTTTTGTGACGATGTGTGGAGTCCATGTCTTAGACTTGCGAAAAGCACTCAACTGCGATAGGCCTTGGTTCTAGACTTGCAAGTGCAGTCATTGATGTCAGACTTGCGATGTGTAGGTAGACTTGTGAAGTACAGTCATCTATGTTAGACTTACGAACTACAGGTAGACTTGTGAAGTACAGTCGTCTATGTTAGACTTATGATCTACAGGTAGACCTGCGAAGTGCAGTCTATGTTAGACTTGCGATGTGCAGGTAGACTTGCGAAGAGCATTCATTGTGATAGACGTTGGCCTTGGACTTGCGAGGTGCGGTTATTTGTGTAGACAAGTGAAGTGCTTGCCTTTGAATATTCAACAAGCGAAGTGTTGTCTTTTGTGTTGGCTTGCGAAGTGCATGCCATAACTAATATGTTGGATTTATAATTTGCTTTCATGCTAGTTTATTGTGATGAGATGAGTTGATTGTTAGCTTGAGGATGATGGATGTTGATTGTTATCATGGTGAGATTTTAAGTTAAGATAAACCATAAGAATGTTTTAAAATGAAGTACAATTTGTGAAATATAAACTTTCAGAGAAATTAATCCTTGCTTTTAAAATGGTACAATTTGTGAAGCACGAATTTTTGGAGAAATCAATTTTTTTTGAAAAATTAAGCAAAGACCATTTGAGATATCGATTTAAGAGAAGTGAATTTTTATAGAAAGAAGCAACTAAATTTGAAATTAATTGAAGAAATCTAATTTTTGAGAAAATAACTTGGATGAATAAATGAAGTGGATGTTTTAATCTTTTGAAAAGAAATTCAAAATATTTTATTTGAGTACAAATACAAAAATCTTCTTGTATATGGCTTGTTTATTTGGTTGCTTGGATGTCTGGTTGTTTTAATGTTAATATTTTTTTGGTAAATAGAAATACTATTGCAGTAACATATTTCTATTAATTATAGACTTTGCTCCAAATTAGAAATTGCGAGATGCAATTTCGTTATGAGGAAAAGTCTGCAACAACCCTGATTTTTGGTTATAAAATAATTGAATAACAATTTGAATTGGAGAATTTAAATCATTGATCTAGAATTTGTATTCTTTTATAAAAGATAAATATTTCTAGAATGATTAATTCAAATTATTGAGAAAATGATATTTTATTTAATTATTGTAAATTCTAAATTTATATTGAAGAAATTAGAATTCTAAAGTTTATTTGAAGATAATTGAGAAATTAGTTTAATAAGAATAATTGATGATTAGTAGACTTGTTTTAAAATGATCTTCATTGTTATTAAGCACATATGGAATCCTCTTGTTTGAATTTGAACTATAGTTTGAATCACTTGAAATTCTAAGTTTATATAGTCATTAGTTTATTTAAATTAATGAGAATAGAATTTTTTTGATCTAAAAAGACATTTTGGAATTTCTAGTGCTAAAAATCAATTACTATCAATTAGTAATTGATGTGTAGAATTAGAAATGATTATCCGGTAAATAAGTGATCGAGAATGTCGCTAGAAAACTTAAAATAGAGATTAAGCATGCTAAATAGTTATTGGGTTATGTTTGCCTAGCCCAAAGCCTATTAGGCTATTAAGAAGAAAAGAACTCTCTCATCCTTCTCATTATCACATTTAGAAACTTTACTGTGAAAAGAAAGCCTTCTTCCTCTCAACTTTAGGAGCAAGAAAATAAGTTTTAAAATAGAAGAAAATTTAGATAAATCTTACGAAAATCAGGATATGCTTATTGAACTCTTATCTATTCTCTAATTCAATCAATTTCAATTTATTTAGATCACAATACTTTTTGTTCTCCTTTTCTTTTGAGATATTAGTTAGGGTTTTCTGAAATCTTAAGAAGCAAGGTAGAATTCGTTTAGCAAGCTAATTAATGAGAAAAGGTGAGTTAAACACTCACAACTATTCTAATTTGAATTCAAGTTGTTGATTCGGTTGAATTGCTTATTTTGATGTTAGTAGGAATCAATTCATTGTTGATATGAAATCTTATTTGCTGAAAGTTGCAAACTCTTATTGATTAAGAACTTAATATTTTAAATTGGTATTGTGATGCTTTATGTGATTGTTTTGGTTGTATGCATGTTTGAAATTGTGTTGGCGTGACCCAGGTGCGAAATGCCATCAACCAAGGAGCGATCGAAGGGATTTCTGAAGATGTAACAGCTCCAGATTTCATCCCGATCGGTGCACCAGTGGTACCTACCGGTGGGCAGAAACATGGAGCTATCAGCTCCAGGAAAACCCCCAATTCTCTGTTTGATCATTCATTTGTTTGCCTTGTTTTACTTGAAGCTTTACATCATATTGAAGCTTGTTTGAGATGAACTTGTGCATTTTTTGGTGCTTGAATTCATCTTTGATCATTGTGTTTATAGGGAATTATTGTTCTATGTATTGTTGCTAAATACACAATTTAATGACACCAATTTGCAAAGTTATTTATAAAAGAAATTATTTTTGTGGAAATAAATTTATTTTTATATATATACACACACACGGAAAATATATGTATTTTGAACATGAATTATTTTAGGAAATATATTGTGTGTGTGTGTGTGTAAACTTTCAAATTTAAAGTGGAATGTGAAGAAGTTTCCTATAAATATTGATATGAATTAAATCATATTTTATATAAAATATATTATTACCCTTTTTAAATCAAGATTTCAAATAAAATTTCAAAGAAAAATTATTTTCTATATAAATGCACTATTTTGCTTGAATAAGAAACTGAGTTAAACAGTCTAGTAAAACAAGTGGTATGTAACACTTGCATTTACTTCACCGGTTAATTGTTGAACTTGTTCGATTGAATATTTACTTGCACGAGTGCAATTTACTAGCTTTTAGTAAATATTCGAGCGTCGTCAAATAGTTATGGGACATTAGTCGACACTTCTATAATTACTAATCGAAAGTGGACAACACTTATCTATTTGTCGAGTTTTCAGACTCGATGTTGGGAACATCCGTTTAGGCGGATTAAATGAGTTTTCAAGCCTATCTTGTGATACTCGTTTTCAAGCGAGCTATGATTTACGAAGCACAACCTCTAGTATTGGCGCGAAGTGCATGTCTATTGTATTGACTTGCGAAGTGCATATCTATTGCTTGCATATGTGATTGTGTTTTTTATGCTCTTGTTATAATGGTTGTTTTCAATTTGATCAATGTCGTAAATGAGCATAAAAATTAACTATAAAATCATAAATTATTAAATGAAGTATAATTATGTTAGTGAAGCACAATTTTTGTAGATATTTATCCTTGACATTTATGCCAGTTGTTATTATCAGTATCTCATCGTTTGTGATAGTTTGACCTGAGTTTTATTTTAATGCTCGGATTAGACCAAGACTTGACAGGTACAGAGACTCGACGACCTTGGATGTGAGCTGGCTTAAGAAATATATTTTGAAGTTGTTATTATTGTGATGTTCCATTTGAGTCTTGTATAAACTTTTATTTATGTTGTTGACTTTTGTGGTTATTATATATATTTGAGTCCATCGGTGTTATAGATGTATACGCAAAAAAATGTGAGTCTGGCATTTCCTTTTGTAGACTCATACTTTTGATAGATATTGATGTATATTATTTTCGTTGTAATTTTTAATTCTGTGTTGTATATTATATTGTGTATTATTCTAAATTAGATTATACCAATGTATTATTGTTTTGCGCTAGATCAGACATGTCAAATTACCTCTTGTTAGAAAGGAAAAGAAAAATACTGCCACATTATTCGACGTATTCGATATTTGACCAAAGCAATTTTACAGTTCGTCGCTCCTAACCAGCTTTATCTCCGTATTACTCGACAATATTAATTATAGTATTTTTAGGTAATATGGATATAAAGACGGGACATTACAATATGCGCCTAATACGGTGGCATGACTAACATGCTTATCGGTCACACGTTTCCTTCAACCTTTACAACTATCTCATACCAGCCCATACAACAAGATCAATGATCAGAACGCTTCCCGCCTATTTTTGCTGCACCATCTCGATCGTCCATCTCAACTATTATAAATACCCATGCCTTACTACAATCAGAGAGTTGAACTCGAGCTGAAATGCTGATTTTTATGCTCAAAATAACCATTCCCAGCAAGCAAATTCCACTTCGCGCTCTTAAGTTTGTAATTATTGTAGACTAAGTGCTAGTGTTCTTATTATTCTCTTGTGATTTCTTATAATTGTAAGAGATAAACACAGTGAGAGATTTTTACAGTGGATGTAGGCAAATCTCTACCGAACTACTCTACATCTTGTGTCATTTATATTATTTTCTTATTTTCTCTTCATTTTACATTTTAAAGCCTAGTATTAGTAAGTAACGTTTTGCTAATACAAAAAATTAGTTAATTTTCAAGGTTGACTAATTCTTTATTCAATAGTTATATATTCACTTAGGCAGTTTTCTTGATTACCTCTACATTAGGAAATTTTGGTTAAATTTTTTCTTTATTTTTAATATGTCAGCGATGAATGTTACGAAAGCTTAACGCAGCTTGTATTCAGACCTACTCGCATGAACAACCACGACAAACAAGTCTAGTGGCGGTAGTTCATATTAGATTCGAGGTTTACTATGCCATTATGTACTAAGATTTATTTTAAATGTAACTTAAGTATGGAGTCATGCAACTTCACTTCTAATATCACCTTTTATTATTATTATTATTATTATCATAACAAGAAGGTAGGGGACAATTCAGTCTCGAATGCTATGCTAGAAAATTGCACTCTTTTAGAACTGTATTGAAAGTTATGTAGGAGAATCAAATTCTTTGAACTTTGTTTATATTATAATATTCATTTTTAATGTTTTAATTCCGCTATGAATACACACGATAAACTATTTAGGACTTTGTCAATTATTTTCCATATATCTTTATAAATTCGTATTTTTAGCTTATTAAGGAATAGTGTGAAACAAAACTGGAAATAAGTCAGATACAAAAACTTACAACTTGACAATCGAATATAGAAGTAGAAATAAGTCTTCTTTTAGCACAACATGTACTAATGGTTAATGTAAAAAACCATTTTCAAATGGATAGATAACAATAATAGGATAATTCTTTTAAATATCGTAAACAAATATAATAACCAAATACATAATATGTACATACACAGAGATAATATGTAAATATATGTACATACATATATAATACACACACATATGTATGTATACGCATATAACCTTTTAGATTTATCGAGAAACCATGTTGCTTTTCGTCGGGCTCGGTTTAGGGCTAGGCTGGCCAAACGACCAGGTAGGGTAACCCCCTAGGGTGGGGGCAACATGGTGGAGAAAAAATGTTAGACAATTATCAAGTCACGAAAATATTTTTCTACTAAGCAAATTTTTCATGGTCAAGTGGTAGTGAATATGTTTGTTTATGGTAAGGTCTTTAGTTCAATTTCTTTTCTTGCCGATTTTTCGCTCTTTTCTTCGCTTTAGTTGTTTGAGTTGCCCAGGACAACCAGGGCACTTAAGCCGACCCCGTTTCCGTGTTAGTGTACAAGGGTGACCCTTGTGTAAAGTCAACGAAATCATGATTTTGGGCCCATTTCAAATATAGTACCAATAGAAAAAAAAGTAAAACAAAAGATGTAAAAAAAAATTGTAGGTGCCGACAAAAACTCGTTATACAGAAATTTAAGTAGAAGCTATGTGTAAGATAGATGAATATTAATTCATCATCAATTCCTTCCGTTCATAGTTTCTAAATTTAAAAATCACAACTTTAAAGAATTTCATGAATTCATAATTTTCATCATCTAATTTCATTGAAAGAAATTAGATAGAAAGATAAGAGCATCATATCAATTTCAAACATTATATTTCTGCATAAGAGCATAGACTTTTTTATCTTTATTTTTTGTTATTTTACGAATTCTTATTTTTAGAATAATAATGTGATTTGAATGTGAAAATACTACAATAAATACAGTGATTTCCGACGGCTCTAAGTCATCGGCGGCCGTCGAAAGTCATTGGAAATGCATTTAATATAGAACACGGCTTTCATCCTTTTCTGACAGAAATGACGAAAGATTTGAGACGGCCTCCGACGACCTTTTCGACGGCAGTTCTAACATTTTCTCCAATGGTGCTGACATCCATGTGGCTTAAAAACATGCCAGAAAACAGTTGGACGTCGTCGAATGTCGTCGGAGTATTCGACCCATTAATCGTCGGAAGCTGTCTAAATACCTTGACATATAAGCCATTGGAAATTTGGGTAAAAAAAAATTCCAGCTGCCCAACAGCACATCAATATCAATATATATCACAACATATCAAAATCAATATATATATATATATATCAAATATATAATTTAAAATCAATATCAATCAATAATAATATAAAACTCAAACATTGCCATCTCAAATATTAACAATCAATACAAAAAAACCATCCATCATCACCCAACTGCAATATCTACATCCAATATGAATGTACAATATATACATCTAACATCAAACCCTACAAATCAACCCCATAAATCAATATCAAATATCACATGTCCACAAATCAGCCTCACCATCTCTCATTGTATATACACATAAGTTTCAAAAACAAAAACTGCAAAACGTACCTCATGACTCGTCATCGGCTTTGGAACCACTAGGTAAAGAGAATGCTCCATGGTGCTCTATATACCCTGCCAAACGCTGGTTCAGTCGCTCCATTTGTGCTGCTCGTAGGTGGTCCTGCTCCTACAGCTGTGAAATCTGCTATCGAAGATCATTATTCTCAGCATTATCCTGAGCTTTTTGATAGGCCTTTGTGAGCTGTGTAGTTAATGCACCGCTATTTCCCCGCTACAACCCTGCTATATCTCATAACGGATTTCTACCGCTACGATTTTTCTATATAGCCCCAGAATATAGCATTTCCGCTATATCCCGTTATTTTCGCTATATTCCGCTACTCCCGCTATATCTTTTTTAATAAAATTAATTGAAAAATTGCATTTATACATTATAAAATTATGAAACTAATTTATTTGATTTAATTTTTAATATATTTTCAGAAATGAAAATACTCTAAAATTCTACCAAATTCAATTATGTTATATAACAGTTTTTCATCTATTTAAAGTATATTCGCACATGTTTATTTAAAATTATTTATGTATTATTTATAATTCAATCGAATGATATTTTTTCATTTAATTACCATTTATATATTTGTAAAAACATTAAGTACGAGTTTTATATGATATTTTAGAGCCATCCGCTATATCCCACTATATCCTCACTGTATCCCCGCTATGACTTTTTGCACCTCCACCGTTTGAATCTACCGAGCGCATTAACTGCACAGTTTGTGAGGCCCAAGCCTATAAAACAAGTCGAAAATATATTTAAATTATTGCGTAACTTTTATAAAAATTAAGAAATTTTACAACTTAGTTAATTTTTATAAATTACTGATTGATTGCCGTAGCCGTAGCACATATTTCTCTGTGTGGGGTCCATAAAGGAATCAAAGATAGCCTCCTCCTCATCAGTAGTAAATTGCGCCCGTCCCGAACGCCCAAGCATCTGCGCACCTGTTTGCAGAAATTTTTCCTGCAACACAAAATTAAATACAATTAAATATTAAATGACATTATTAAAATAGTTTATAACCAACTAATTAAAATGATCATTATTAATAACTTATAACTTAAAATATACTTACATATGCGGCGTATGCTTATCATCCTTAAGCTAGGAATACATCACCGATCACTCTTCGTCGGTCTGCCTAACGACATGGGTATGCGCAAATATGTCCATATATGAGACAGGAGCCCCACACACTCATTCCTGCAATACTTAGTGTATATTATTATTGTTCATACAAATTTATAGAAAAAATTTAATAACTGTTCGCAATTGCAATTAATAAATTTAGCAGGTCCTCGCGATGATGTTGAATTGATTTCGAGCCACCACGGTGTGTGACTGGATTTTTCTACCGGTTCGTCGAGTTCCTGTCTGACTCTGCATGCAATGTAACGACTCTAAATTTTGGTTATCTAAAATTAGAATATTTAATTTATTTTAATTTGAATTTCGAGTATAATGATTTATTGAGCAATTTAATAATTAGAAACTAATTAAATAATTGAATCTTGAGTTTTAAGCTTGATAAAAATAATTTCAAAGCTTGCTTAATTTTCGTTTATAACAATGAAGAATATAAAATTTTTAAATTTGATTTAAAGGCGATTTGCTCGATTTTAAAAATATATCCTTTAAATTAACATATAAAAATAGCCTTTCAGGGCACAGTCTCGGAATTCGATGAAACTAATTCCATTGGATCCGTAATAGTGTATTATTATGGGATTTCAAATTTCATAACTTTCAGAGTTATGTTTAACGTACGGGATAGAAACGCGTTGAGATTAATATCGAAAATTCAATATATTAATTGGGTCCTAAAAGCTATCTTCTCCATTAGATCAAATTAGGACTCGAAATCCTTTCCATTGCGTTCGGAATAAGGATATAACATTATGAATGCCTAGCGGTATGCCTCGTTAGGGGTTCAAAAATTTAAGTTGCGTAATCGAGATAATTTGAAAATTTAAATAATATATATATATATGTGTGTGTGTTGTGTGTGTGTGTGCTTTTTGACTTTGACTAGGCTGCCACACTCCTTCCCATCTGCCCATTCTTTCTTACACTCAATCACTATACCCTTCCTTTTCAAATACGTTTCCTTCCTCCTTCTCTTTTTAAATATCTAGCCGAACGCAGTGAAGAGAAAAAAGAAATCAATCTTTAAAACTTAAAATCTCTAAAATTACAAAACAAAAAAAATACCAAATTTGTTTTAAAACTCTAGTTTGGGTTGGAGCTTCGATCTAATGTGTGTTTTGTTGAGTACAATGTCATCTGGGGTTGCTCGACTTCCACTTTGGAAGCTAGGGTTTCGATTTTATAGCGATTAGGGAGGTGTTAGGTGAATCGAGTCATGAATTCGAACTGCTGGCGGTGATTGGTATCTCCGGTCAAGTTTTGTTGGTGGTCAACGCGGTGTGGTGCTGTTGCTTTTTGCTTCGTACGACCGGAGGATGCGAGGTGGTGGCAGTGGAGAGAGGAGGAGCAAAGGGATCGGTTGGTGGCTTCGGGTCGATATATGGTGGGGTGGATGGTCGTGCACCATGCACGGCGTACGTGGGTTTCGTTCAAAAAAAGAAGGGAAGAGGAGAAGGTTGTAGAAGAAGACGCTTTTCTCTTGGATTGGGTTCTGGTTTATTGGGCCGGGCCTTTTTACTTTGGGTAGTGTAATAATGGAATTAAAATTTATTGATATAAATTGTTTACTAAAATTGAAAGCATATAAAATTCCTAACTCACTCGTTTTAGGTCCAATTCGAACGTGGTTTGTCGCGTTAGACTCGTATCGTCAATAGCGACGTTCTGGAATTGATTTGGATGCATTAGCTTGTGGAATATTATGCTATGATCGAATGTTGTTCGATTATAGACCAACCAGAACGCTGTATGAATTTAGTCAGAATCGAAATGTTTCTGCGATTGCTAAAAATAAAGATGAGTGAATCTTACTCATTTGGATTTTTGGTTTAATTTAAAATGGTTAAAATTATTTGTTTGGTTGATTGGATGAATTGATAATTATTGATGTGCATGTAAATGTGCATATTTTTACCACCATATTTAATCTATTTAAATTAAATAAGTGATCATATCGGGTATTTTAACTTATTTAAACCGAAATTCAAATTATTTTCAAATTGTCCCATATTCATCTTCATATAGGGGAAAATGACCATTTTTATGCATAAATTAATTTGAAAAAATTTAATTGGAAATTTCTGTATTATTTTGTTGGAATTTAAACTCAATTACAAATGGCTTCATGAAGATATATGCATGTAGAAGAGTGAAGAGAACAAATGAAGATTGAAATAATTCAAAACCAAGATCATGAGGACCTCACCTACCCACCTACCGTAATAAACAAATTAGAGCTAATGGACATGCTAAAAGGCCATTAAAGCTTCATGCACATTTAAATGATGATTATCTTATGCTAATAGTTATTTGACCATCACACTTTCTAAGGGGTAGATTGTGTAGTTCTCAAAAAATGAATTAGGGTTTCCAAACATGTATAAATACTCCTTATCTTCATGTAATTTTAGGCTCTTACTCTCTTCTTCTCTTTAGTTTAGTGTAGGATCTAAAATAAAGAAAGCTCTCTTTCTCTTTTCATGGCTACTTAACCATTTTTATTTTCATATAACTTCTTTTTTTTATGCGATTTTAATTAGTGTTCTATTTTACTTGCATGCTCTCTTTCTTTCATGCTAGTAGTGTAGATTTTATTTCATGCAATTAAATTAGTTCTCTTTTTCATTAGCTTTCATTTTCCTTTCTTTTTAGTTTCATATCGCATGCTATAAGTGTTGATATGATAAAACAAATAGAGGCTAAACCCTTTCAATTCAGGGGTTTTGAAGCTCTTTAGTCATGTAGCTTCAACATAATTTGATAATTTTTGCTCTCTTTTTGTGCTCATGCATAGTTGATGTTTATGTAATTAACTGTTTGGTATTGAGTTTGATAGCCTATGTTGTTCAAAACAAATATGCTATGCTTAGTCATATGAATCACAAATTGTCTCTTCATCTGTATATGATTATGACAATGAAGTGAAATTAAATCAAAATTTGATGGTCTATATTTCTAATCAATAGTTAATAAGTTATGCTTAAAATAGTGTTCAGTTTCTACTTCTTGTTATTTTTCATGAGAATTAAAAGTGGTTTAATGGTTGTGTTATAGTTTGATGGCTTATGTTGAGCTAATTAATAACACAAACAAGGCATACTTATGATAAAAACATCATTTAAATTCATTTATGACCAAAAAAGAGAGATCATAATTTCATAATTTGTTGAAACATGTGATCTAGAGAGTGGATTTATCTCTAAATTGTCATTTTATTCTCATAGTTTTCATTCACTTCTGTAGTTGTTCTTTTGTTAGTTTTCACATTTTCAATTTGTAGTTAACAACATTCTCAACTCTTTGGTTAATTTGATTGAACAGAAATTTAAAATTTAACAATTCTCTGCAGATTGACCTGTACTCGCCACGTACTAACATTTGTACGCCGTGCGCTTGCGGTAATTTTATTATAAATTCATTCGGCTATTTTCTAACTCGTTAGACATTTAGCCGTCCAAATAAGTTTTTGACGCCGTTACCGTAGAATTTGCTTTGATTTTTATTTTCTATTATTCGAATTATTTTTGTATGATTTTTGTGTGTTTTTATTTTGTATGTGTTTGCATTAAAAAAAAGTGTGCTTGTGTGATTTTTGTTTGCATTTGATTTTACGCTTGTAGTTGTTCTAGATTTCTAGTTGTATTTGCATATAATTTTTTTTTTTTTTTTTAATTTCATTTAGTTTCACCATCTCCCGTAATCACCCCCACGACTTCACGCGACCTCACCAACCAGCAACCCCGCAGCAGCAACCACATACACCTCCACTTACAACCAATCACCCCCTTCAAACTGTGCCTTCACTGTGTAACCAACCATTACAACAGACTTCCACACTTGCAAACAAAACTGCATCAACAACTGTCTTACACTTCTTCACCAATACTTGAAAACAAATACCTGACTTCTGTGCATATCAAAACCATTCAGCAACCATATCCTCCACATACAACTTCTGCACATTACATTCAACTGTTACCCCATAAACTCACTGCAACTGATCAATCCATTTCAACTGCTGCTGCTACCGAAACCTCTTCTTCCCACCGCGCACACAACCAGAACCACCCAACATCACCTGACCATCAACATCGCAGACAACCTCAACCACCATCTCTACTCTCTGATCAACTCACACAGTGCTCTACATCAAAACTCACCACAACATAGACCATCATCCTTTACCATTTCTCACTGCATAAACCATCACAAAACCTTCCACATCAAATTCTACCATCATCATCATCAAGTCACAGTCCATTTCGAAACCAAACAACTGCATAAAAAGACTGGTTACCTTACTACCTTCGCCTACAACCTACGCGCAACTGCAATCATAATTCACCCGAAATGTCAACCTCGATTCGAACCACCACAAAGCCATTTGCGTACCGCATATCGATTTTGCCATTGCCATACAACCAACATCCTCATTTGCCTCTGCCTACTGTTACTCCCCTTATCCCCGCCTTCCTTCCACAGTTACAACTACTTCATTAAATCACAACTACTCCACCACCAGAACTGCAGTTACTCGTTCGATTCACTTGCCCTAAATCACAACTACTTCACTTACCCTACATCGCAATACTTCAACCAGAAATCACCGCGACTCCTATTCAATTCGAAGCCAAATTCGAAATCACCAAATAGCCTCGAATCAAATGCTACGCCACCAGAAAATCGCCCACGGCCTAAAAACATCGCCATAACCTCACCTCCCTCTTCCTCAAGCTTTCCCACGAAACCAACTTCTATTCCTTTAGAACCACACAGAACTCGCAATTCATTTTGATTCAGAGGAAAGACATTCAATTCATTTTCGATTCGTGATTAGAATAGAACAGAGGAAAGAAATCGCGATTTGTACAGATAGAAAAGAGTTGATTTTAAAATTGTGGATTTTAATTTGTACGGATAGGAAAGAAATTGTGATTAGAACAGAGGAAAGCAATCGCGATTCGTGATTCATTTCCGGTTTTGCATTAAAATAGTTGTTTTTGTTTTGAAAAAAAGTGGTATTGGGCTTGTGGTGGATAAGATCAGGCTTAACCTTTAACTTGAGTTTATGCTAAAATTTTCTTTTTCTTTTGGTTTGTTTATATTTATCTTTTGCCTTTACTGAAGAAAAAGAACAAAAAAAATATATACATTTTCTTTTGTTTACATTTTTTGTTTAAATTTTTATAGTTTTGTTTTGCTTTTATTCCTTTAAAAAAAAACTAAATTAAATTTTTGTGTTATTTTGTTGTAATTTGGTTTATTTTAATTTGTTAAACAAAAAAAAAAAAGCTTTTGTATATCCTGTTTTTATTTCAGGTTGCCAAAGCATAATTTCAGAAGGAGAAGAACATCTTGCCAAAAAAAATAACTGCTTGCTTACTTATAAATTGTTTTGCTGCTTTTAACCCCTTCTATTGTTTTTATTTGCCTTGCATTGTCGTTTTCTTGCATTTTATAAAAAAAAATTCAAAAAAAATTCAAAAAAACAAAAACAAAAACAAAAATTCATCGTAGTTGCATTGTTAATAAACGTTTATTTCTGCTTTGCATTTCGTTTTAGAATTTTTTAGTAATAATGATTAGACATTGATAACATTTAATTGTTTATTGACAACTTGTCTTTTTTGAACAATTTAAATTCTTTGTGTCTAGGCTACGGCGAAGCAATAATCGGTTATAAATATTACAGTGATCCGTAAATATTGTATTGAATATTTCTTTGAAGGTACTTAAACCTTCGACTGCATTGCTATGGTGATTCATGGTGCACCGATAACTCCTACCCATTACCTGTCTGAGAACTATCTTGTTGATTTAAGACAAAGTGTGATTATACAATTTTGAGTTAACTTAGGATAAATTATTTGTAATTAACCATTGCATTCATTTAGTTGCATTAATTCATCATATATAAAAAATAAAAATAAAATTTGAAAAAAAATTGATATAATTGTAAATATTCCTTTACCTTTGAAAATTTTGAATCCTTTTCGTTTTGAAATTTTCAAAATTAGAAATCTTAAAATCAAAAATAAAATTTTAAATTATTTTTTTAGAAAAATAAAAAAAATTATAATACCTTTTCGAAAACATTTTTTTCTTGAAAAACCAAAATACAAAACAAAAATCAATTTTCCATTATGAAAAATAAATTCTATTTGCAAATATTTTTCCTTTGTTAAAAAAAAAAAAAACTAAAAACATTCTTGAAAATGTCTGATTTTTCTTTTCCCTACTTACTTGAATTTTACAATTGTTGTGAAAATCAATATAATCCATATGGTTTCACTCCAAATTCATATGGATGTTTTAACGGCAACTTTTGCATAAGCAAGTCGAATTTCGAACAACAAAGTTTTCAAAACAATAATCAACCCTCGAATCTCGAAAATAGCATTGAAATGATTACATCTCTACTTGAACTTTCTATACAGCAAAATCAAATGATAAATGAGTTGTATAATTCATATTTGTACGATAATTCAAATCCAAATTTTCAAAATAATCAAGATTTGAATTCACTTTAGAATTTAGACGATTTCGAGTATAACTCTTGCTAATACAATTCCGAACTCCAAAACGAATTTCAAAATGGAAATGTGAATCACTTATCAGATAATTTTAGCAATGAGAATAATCTCGATTACGATGCGGGTGAAAATTATTCTTTTTGACACTTCCAAATCGAAAATCCTCAAGTTAATAATTATAAATTGAATTTTGTTGAACAAAGAACGAAATTGACGATGATCACACGAATTTGTTGCATGAAACTTACAAAAAATTACGTGAATAACAAAATCAAATCCCAACGTGTGAAGAGTCGAGTGATAATCCACCTTTTACCCAAATAGGTGATTTACAAATAACAATTTTTAAATGGAAAATGACGATCTTAATGCAGTTGTTCAAAAAACGGTAATTGAGTTGGATTTCAATTCTTTTGAGGGTGTGGCACCAAATTTTAAATTCGTTCTTCCTTTTCTCGATTTCAAAAATTTGAATACAACAACTTTGGATTTTGAACTTGAGATAAAGTTGTTGATAACCCAAATAAGAAAGACGAATTTAATGAACACGAATTTTATGGAATTTTCAAAGATGAGTTGTTAAATTCCAAAGGGGTAGATTTATATCACCATCTTGATTTTGAAATCGACAATTCAGAAGAATTTTCCAACGATATGTTAGAATTTCAAATTGGTGAAAATAAGCTTGAATTTTAATCAATTGTTTTTCAACCCCGAAAATAATCAAAACTAAAAAAACTCGTACAATTTTTAATAAAACGTCATTCGTTTTTCCAAATCAACATTCAACTTTGAAATCATTTTCGGTTTGGTTTTTTGAGCTTCAGCTGTGCCTCACTTAAGAGACAAGTGAATCGGTCTTCAGAAAACCGTTTCATTTACTTTTAATGATATACTTTCTGAGGCTGTGTAAATACATTTCATTTTCATGTAAATAATAATAAACATTTTTTTCACTTGGGTTGACTATGGGGACACAGTCAAAATAAGTTGTTGGGGGGAGACTCGTCTTCGGTTTTAATTTTTCATGGTTTATTTTTGTGTTTTCTTTTAAAAACATAAAAAAAAATCTCAAAATTTTTTAAATCATTTTTTATTTATTTTTAAAGAAACACTATAGGATAATATATGGTTTTGGTTTATCAAATTGAAATTTTTGAAAATTTATTTGTCTTAATAAAAATAAAAACAAAGTTTGATTACAAATAACGATGGTTTAACTAGTATATAGGAAGATTCATACTGTTGATTATGAAATATTTCCTAGTTGAAAATCTTTGTTTTAAAAAGTGATGGATTTAAACTAAAAGATATAACATTTTTTTGTCTTCTAAGTTAACTGGTGCAAAGATGATATTGCGAAACACTCTCTTCAAAAAAAAAACAAACAGAAAATATATTTCTTGTATATATGTATTTTTTTTTTATAAACACCTAGAGTCATGTGTTCACTCGCCATGCTCTATACTCTTCTCACGTAAGCCCGAAAGGTAGTGCCTGATCAGTATATCTGGCCTCAGTTTATTTGAGTTAGGTGTATGTATATAAAAATTCTTTTTAATAACGCCTATAGTCGATAAGTGTTCACACTTGTGTGTTCACTCGCCACGCTCTGCATTCCCCTCACATAAGTCCGCAAGGCAGTGCATGAGTAGTATCTGGCCTTAATTTTTTGAGTTAAGCATATGGAAATATTGTTAATGTCAATAAAATTTTCATAAATAAGAGAGAGTAAGCAACTGAAATTCAAGCACTATTTTAATTTATTTGATTTGACTTGTTATTGAAAAGAAATCAAATTACCACTTTGAAAAACTTTGAATTTGAACTAAGGATCCATTTCGTAGCTGCACTATGTTATCAACAAAAACAACGAGTTAAACTATATTCTATTTGTTATGATAACTTGATTTTTTTGGATGTTTTGACGAGTAAATGTCTTAAATTTTCGTGATAATGGCCAAAACCTATATTTAACTTATTTGTGTCAATTTAAAAGTAATTCCTTCATTTGTAAACATTTTTAAAAACTACATCCATCTCTTTGTAAATAAATCTTGCATTTAGAAAATTTTCATTTTGTAAATATTTTCACTTTGCATTTGGATTTTGCGGGTAGTATTCGCTGAAAACCCTTACGAGTCAACACTCGTCCTACTAGGGACACCGAAAGATTTAACGGCTTGTTGCATACGATCAATGCAATCGTATTTCCTACGAAAATGGATTTATCTTAGTTTTTTTTCTTTATTCGAGGATGAATAAATAGATAAGTGTCGGGGTATTTGATGTGTACGTAAATGTGCATATTTTTACCGCCATATTTAATCTATTTAAATTAAATAAATGAACATATCGGGTATTTTAACTTGTTTAAACCAAATTTCAAATTATTTTCAAATTGTCACATATTTATCTTCATATAGGGGCAAAATGGTCATTTATGTGCATAAATTAATTTGAGAAAATTTAATTTGAAATTTCTATATTATTTTTTAGGAATTTGAACTCAATTACAAGTGGCTTCATGAAGATATATGCATGCATAAGAGTAAAAAGAACAAATGAAGATCGAAATAATTCAAAACCAAGATCATGGAGGACCCCACCTATCCACCGACCTTAATGAACAAATTAGAGCTAATGCACACGCTAAAAGGCCATTAAAGCTTCATGCATATTTAAATGATGATTATCTTATGCTAATGGTTACTTGGCCACACACTTTCTTAGGGGTAGTTTGGGTAGTTCCCAAAAAATAAATTAGGGTTTTCAAACATATACAAATACCCATTATCTTCACGTAATTAGTCTTCTTTAGGCTCTTACTGTAACCATCTGGTATTTTCAACCATTCGCATCCGCACATGTCGGACTTGAATTGTTTAGAATATCAGATTGTTAATTTAAATTTGCATAACTCAGCATATACAGTAAATAAGTAAATCATAGAATCATAGACACAGAGTAACATAACAATAAGCAGTGGAAACAAAAGAATAGTAGTTCATGAAGCTACTATATATATAACAGAGTTAAATAAAATACACAGAAGTCTCAAATACAATAGTCAAATACAAGATCAAAATACATCACTGGAATCAACTGAATAACTACAAGCTGAAAAGATGTAGATGGATCTCCAAACGAAGCTCCAACTCCAAAGGTGAGTCATAAAAGCTGTATCACGTAGTCTGACCCGAGCGTAAAGATAAATACAAAACACTCGAGTCAAGATTAACAGTCTTATATCAATAAATCCAATTCTAGTGAAATATCAACTGAAATACAAGTAACTCAAAGGATGGTTGGGATAACCATCCTCCGAGGATTCGTTAAACTATCTACTATGTAGTAATATATGCTATTATAATAATGTCTAAAGTAAAGTAAACTATTAAAATAGCAATAAGGCTTTACCCATATCTCCATTAATACATTTTATAATGCCATAGTCTATACAGTAACATGATACCTCTTGATCGGGAGGCTATCAAAGGATACTCCATAGGTACGATATAAAAAAAACTCGTACTGCTCTCGATAGGGTAGGTGACACGACACAACTAGGCAATGCCAGGGTAGATATATCAATTACGCATGCAGGCTGGTGGTAACGCATAGCCGCAGCTACCGTCCACTTCGAGCCATACTCCCAAATCAAGGATGCGTGCCAAATCAATCACAAAGTAATAAAATGGTATACGAAGAAGTGTGTCCGATAGGAGAAGCAACCTCACTTGGCCCGTCAATCGCTCCTGTTTTAGCCACCTTATGCCAACTCACGAGAGTCAGGTCCACGTATATACCTCATATAGGATTGTTGCCACCATCCTACTTCATTCTGGAATCTCCACCGCGTACACGGTTGTTAAAGTGGTTTTCGGCATTGGCAGAGAGTATGACAATATCCGATCCCGGTCTCTTTAACAACCAATCATTATTATAACACCGTAGTCATTTCAAAATAGTTTATACTTCAAAACCAAAATATCATTCCATTTCAAAAACCATATCAATACGATACCATTTCTATTTCAAAACCAAATCAATACGATGTCATTTCTCACTTTAAATGTATTTGTTTCAAAATCATAGTACTTTCAAAGGTATAACACTTTCAAAACGTAAACACTTTAAATTATAACACTTTGGAAATCATAACACTTTGAAATCATAACACTTTGATATCATAACAATTTGGAAATCATAACACTTTGGATATCACAACACTTTGGAAATCATAACACTTTGAAATTAGAACACTTTCCTTTAAACAGTTTAGATATTAGTAATAGCATATATAATAAAATAATTTATAAATAAAATAGTTTATATAAAATAGTTATAAGTTAAAATAGTTTATTTTAAAATATTTGGTATATTAAAATATTTTATATAATAAAATAGTTTATATAAGAATAGTTTATAAAGTAAAATATATAAATAGTTTTTAATATAATTTAAAAATACTTTATATAGTAAAATAGCTTTCTCAAATTTCACAAATCGATTCAAATCAACTCGAATTCAAAATTCAACTTTAATTCAATCCCAATTCATTAATTTCAATTCAATTCAATTTTCTCAATAAATCAATTCAAATTATATCGATTTAAAATACAGATTGAACCACGAAATTACCATTTAAATTTCAATATATTTCAAAGCTTTAATATTCAACATTTTCAAAACTAAATTTGATAATTTCATATATAACTTAATTTTACTTCATTATTATTTAGTTTGAAAATATTCACCTGATAAAGTCCAATATCATTTAAATAAAATCTCAATTTACAAATAAACTAAATATTCCTTCAGTTTATTTAAATCTTGAAATATTCATTTAAATTAATTTAAACCAAATTCAAGTTACAAAATCATATCCTTTAAAAATCTCAAATTTAATAAGTTTCAAATTTATTTTAAATTAAATATAATTCTTAATTAAATACAATAATAAATAAATTCAAATTTATCAATCCAATCTTAACTTATAAAATCATTTAAAATCTATTTTTAAAATATAATTTTAAATAAATACATAAACATATTATATATTAATTAAATCAAACTTTATTAAATCAACTTTAATAATTCAAATCTTATTATTAAACTTATTATATATGTAACGTCCACTCTTTTGCGCACACTTTGAACCGACACTTGTCCCAATTCAAAGCATACGCAAGGGCGGATTGTTATGGGGTAAATAAGAAAAATGGAGAAGAAATAAACGAAAATAGAATCTCACAGCGGAAGGATAAAATATAATAACAAATATACAGTTTCATAAACAGTTTACAAAAGTTTGATTCTTCTTTTACAATAAATATCAGAGTTACACATACCAATACAAGCAATGCAGCGGAATAGAAAGAGTGTGGTGCAATACTATATGTAAAATAATACTGATTCTTCGTCTTCGTCCTCCAATGCTAAAATCTGCTATCCTGAAACGCTCGGACTGACCCGAGCGAATTTGAAAAGACAAAAACACTCGAGTCAGACTAGAAAATCTTATGTGAGTTAAATAAACAGAAATAAATATGAGTACAGTAACTCAAGAGATGCTCGGGATTTACATCTCCTAAGGATCCGTTAAACTATTTACTATGTAGTATATTGCGCTATTATAATAGTGTCTAATTGTAAAATAAACTTACTTTTAAATAGCGTTAAGGCTTTACATTTTCCACCTTAACACGTAAAATGCCAATAGTCTATACAGTACCGTAATACCTCCTGATCGGGAAGCTACCAGAGGATACTCCATAGGTACGACACAAATAGAAACTCGTAGTAAAGGCTCGATATGGTAGGTGACACGGCACAACTAGGCAATGCCAGGGTAGATATACCAATTGCTATCCAGGCTGGTGGAAACGCGTAGCCGCAGTTACCGCCCACCTCGGACTAACTCCCCAAAATCAAAATATAGAAGTGGCCACTGAATCAAATCCAAGTCAAAGTAAAATATCGAAGAGGAGCGTCCGATCAGAGGAATGACCTCATTGGCCTGAGAATCGCTCCTGTTTTAGCCACCTTATGCCAACTCACGGGAGTTGGGTCCACGTATTTACCTTACAGGAAACGTCGCCACCACCTACTTCATTCTGGAATCTCCACCGCGTACACGGTTAGTCAAAGTGGTTTTCGGTATCGACAGAGAGTATGTCCATATCCAATCCCGGTCTCTTTGCCAACCAATCGTTATTATAACACCGCGGTCATTTAAAAATAGTTTATACTTTAAAACCAGAATATAATCCATTTCAAAACCATAATATTACGATATCATTTCTTCTTTAAAACCCAAAAAGATTCATTTTGATATTATTTTATAAAACCCAAATCAATGATATCATTTCCCAAATATAAATCTTTTCCAAAAATTATGCCACTTTTAAAATTTATAATTCCTTGTAACCAAATATTTGAATATTAACTTTCAACATAATACTTCGAAATCCATAGTTTTTAAAACCATTACTTTCAAAACTAAATGGTTTGGATATTCAACAGTATATAAAATAAGTGGTTTAACTTAAATGTTACTTTGAAAAGAAATATTTCTCGTGGCTTTACAATACATTTCTTTATTTAAAGTTAAAACCAAAATTTAATATCGCTTCAAGTTCCAAAACCATTTCAATAAATTCATATATATACGTATATCCATTTTGAGTATAAATATTTCAACTAAAGTTGGATTTTATTCTTTCAAATCAAATGTTCTATTAATTAGCCTTGAATATTCACATAGAATCCATAATTTATAAGACTTCAATTTCTAGTAATAAATTATATATATTTTCCAATTCAAGTTATACTAGAATATTCATTTAATTTATTTTGGGAAAATCCAATTATAAATATCATATCTTAAAATTTCCAACTTAACATTTAAACATAGGATATAAATTATCAAACTCCATTTACTAAATTTTCTTCCATTTTAATAAAGAGATTTATACACCTTTTTATTTCAAATTTTTCAACTTCATATGTATATAAATATGGAAGAAAACATTTATTCAGTATAAAATTTAAGATTTTTATAAACCGTATTCCATCCAAACCATAGAAATCACATTAAAAATAGTTATATATAGACCGCGGTGCCTGTATATAGTTTTCTATCCTATGGTCAAGTGATACGGATATTTATCATTTCAATCCGCAATTTAAAAAAATAAAACTGCGGTTGTATATCATTTCAAACCGCAATCCCGAATGAAATGTAAATGCATACTAACTTGCAGTTTAATGATATCCAAATAAAACATTCATTCAACAACACATCCATCATCCAATCACAACATCGATCAATATCAATCAATAACAATTATATATATGATCATATATAACAGGTGATAACTGACAGTTTATTCAAATTAAATTTATCAACTATTAATCTAACAGTTTATTCAGTAATAATTTATACAACTGTTAACTAGCAATTCATATGCAACAATAATTTCCAACAGTCAATTAATACGCAATAAATCAATTAAATTAACAGTTAAATTTAATAAAATGCAATTCAACAGATATGAATGAAATAAACATGCCAGATACCCATAAATAAATTTCTATTCATTTCTAAAACTTATTTAACAAACATAAAAGCTTCTAGTAATTGTGAGTGGGTTAAAACACTCACTTTTTGAATTTAAATCGAATGTAAATCCGATTTAAACCCAAAATTTGACGGTCTCTAAATTTATCCAAACCAGCGTCATCAGATCCGGAATTTAATTACGATCCTAACAAAAGAAATTTCGTGTGAAACGGAGTTCGTATGTGAAAGTTATCACAATTAAACGATTTGCAATTGAAATAAAAAAAAATTAAAAATAAACAAAACAAAAATAAAATACCGTGCCACATCCACCTTCCCTCGTGAAAACGCATATGCTTCTTCTTGATTGCTAACTTTGTTCCGTAATTTTTCTTTTATTTCGATTTACTTTAATTTTCCTCCTTATTATATGAATGTATGTATTTTAAAAGGTTTGAAAGAAAAAGAAGATTTGAAAAAGAAGAATTGAAAAAAAATGATTAAAATAAGAACTGAAAACGGAAGAGAAGATCTAGATTTGAAAAGAAGAAAGTTTGAAATAGAAGTAAATTTGAAGAAGAAGAAGAAGAAGAAGAAGAATAGCATGGAGGCTAGGGTTAGAGTTAGGAGAAACAAAATGTAATAGAAGAATAAGAAGTAGGTTATTTATAAGGTTAGAGTTAGGTTTAGGGACAAATAGATTTGAAAGGAGAGGCTGCTATTAATTAGAAATAAAGTGAATATGAACACTTGGTATTGAAATATAGCAAATATGAACAGTCCTTTTTTTTTTAAAGTAGCAGGTATTAAAAAGAGGTATTTATAAATTAGAAAGAAAATGAATATGGAGGGACAAAAATAAATGACACGTTTCGTTAGTTTGATTCTAAATTAATTAAGTGCTAGATACAGAAAAATTTGAATACATCATATATATATATATTCATACTTTAACTGTGTGGCAAAATTGCTAAACATACATCAAGTACGATTAATTGGTGACAATATATAGGAATAATCAACAATAAATGTGGATGCAATCACATAAGGATCTAATAGGGAAGGAGATAAAAGTAACAACGTTGATTAATTCCATTTTCCCACTTTAGCCAATCCAATTACAAAATTTAAAATTTTATAAAATTTCTCTCCTTTGATTTCTTAAACAATTTTAATAACTAACAACAAGTTCTATGTTAATTCAATCATTAATCATTTCGCCAATTACCAAATTAAATTTCAATTATTCGCAATAAATCAAATTATAAATTTTTCATTCCAATAAATAAAATAAATCTTGATTTTTTTTCTCTTCCATCCTTATTAATTCCACAACTTGTTCAAATTTGAAAATCATTATCATATTTTCCAAATGTTACCTTAATTTAACACTTATGTAACGTATTATTAGATTCGTTGCAAGATTTCAATTTCAATCCCCATTTCTTAATATACTCAAATTCTGGACATTTTTATTTCCTTACCCATAAGTGTAACATTTATTGCCAATTCCATCCAAATTTAACAGGTAACCCTTAACAATGTTTTCAATCCAAAGGTTATACTTAAGTTTACGTTGTATTCTACAACTTATCATATTATGAAGAAAATTCACATTATTCCCCAATATTACCTTAATTCATATTAACTTAACATTAAATTTACTCTTCATTCTATTAATAACCTATTAGTATTAAATAGATGAAATTAACATTGGTTTTACACTCTATTACATAGATATCCTTAAATTTTATCTAAGTTTATATTTACATAATATTCCAACATTAAATTTCATCCAAATTTTTTTTTTCTTCCTTTTTATTTTAATTAAATCCAATTTCCCTAAAGTTACATTCAAACAAGTAAATTTTGATTTCCAATCAATCATTATACTATAACATTCTTAACATTTTTTCATTACTCTACTAAATTCTACCTTGATAAGTTTACGCTTCTATTGCTTTACTTTCACACTTCCGTTAAAAATATAAATTAATTCTAAAGTAACGTTTATTGTTGACCCCGCCATTTTAATTACTCATATTTAGATGAACGTTATTTCAAATAAGTTCATTGACTCATTTAAATTAGGTAGTTTATAGTAGTTGTTATCCCACTCTTACAATTATTTCCTACTAACGTGCTACCAACTCCTTTAATTAAAATTTGAATTCCAAACCTTATTTAATATACTAAGTAAGATAAATAACATATATAGATTGCTACCAACTTTCCTTTTCTTGCATCTATGTGTTTATTACTTGACACACCAGTAAATATTACATATACACAAAATTCCGTTATCACTTGCCTAACAAGGTTATTATCACTTAAGATCTCACTGCATCCACATTTTCACATTTTCATTTCCTAGTTTCTTTACTTTATTCTACATAATTTATTACAAATGGGATTTTCTTTGGTTTACATCTTATTTGTATTTAACATTTCTCAATCACCAATTCATTTCACTTTAACTGCGGTAAATTGGCGGATAAATTGAATTTGATTCCCAAAATCTAAATTAACAAGAAACAAGGGTAGGTAACATACAATAGTCATTACTCCAAATCCTAGTCACCTAAATAGGCTTTTATTCCTTGCAAATAAATGTTACTATTTATTTTCATAGTACAAATCTCAATGATTATTCCATTTTATATTTGCTTAGGCCATTTATAGTTCACTATACATATCTTCATAAATGGGTAATTTATTCAATTCATTAAGTGTCAATTCTATTAAGCCCTGTTTATATCTTTATGCATTCTTCTATAACTTTACAAAAGGGAATAACTTTTAAACTCATACACTTAATAACAAAACCGTTATAAATCCAATAAACTTCCAAATCCAAGTTTGTACACATTTTACACAACTATTATGATTTCTCACAAACGTTGAATTTATTAAATGACCATTTATTATAATTTAATTCCCTTAATTGAATCAAATGCTTATTATTATATATATTCTTTTCATTCTACCATTCCTTCCCATTATAAATTCATTAACGTATTTACACATCTCTATCTTTCAAATATAAAATAACCAAACTGATTACAAACACTGTTTCTATCAATTTTCATAAGTTTGTTCAAAACTATACCTTTGTTTACATAAAATAAATTTTATGTTTCTATTAGTTTTCTTTCCTTTCACTACAGTCATAAATTATTACTATCTACACTAATTACATCTTTGTATTAATGAACACCATTTAAGTTAATATTTATTCTAACATTCACAAATTCAACATTTATTTGTTTCTTCAAAATTACTTTAAATCAAGTTGTGAAAATTTACATTATCCACATCTATTATCATAAAATTTTATAGTTACACTAAATTGCAACCACTATACCAAATTTCTACATTTATTTTTAGCCAAATTAGAAATTATATTAATTCATTTTATTAAATATCATAAATTTAACGGGTCGTTACAATCTACCCCACTCAAAACTTTTCGTCCCCGAAAAGGAAAAAGAAGGGAGAAGGAAGATTTACAGTGCACCTTATTTCAAATATTAACTTATAAACAATATTTTACTGGATTAATTTCCTTTAATGAAATATACTTGTTTTATAATCATTATATCCTTTAATACTTGAATTATTAAAGTTGGGAAAAATATTTTCACAAAATTCTAAGTCCAAAATTTTCTGAAAATTTTGGCAGAGTCTCCTTTGTACGGAGGGACTCTGGAGAAAATATAATATCCAAGTATACAAATATATTACACATATTATCCAAATAAAATATCCCACATGGGAAAATATATAAAACAGCGCTTTAAACGTGATCCGAAAACGTACCTATTTGTCGGGCAATACGCTTATATTTTTATGGAACCAAAGCAATAGCAGTGGCTTCCATCACCTGTATTCACTTATATAATCTAAAAGTTAAATATTTATTTTACAGTGAAATGTTTGGGTAGATTCAATCCTTCATATCCAATCAATTGCAACAACCATACATTTTAACAAACAGCACACACCACAACAAACAGTCGTTCAATCCAACAAACAATCAGTTGTTAGGTTCAAATTCCGAAATTGTACGAAATGTAAAATAACTATCAAGTGCATCCTTTACTCAACAGTCTTAGATGGAACAAAGATAGATTATTTCTCCATCCAACAACTTCAAAATTCCTTACCCAACAACCATATATCAACCAAACAATTCAAACCAACACCAAAATAGTTTATTTACATTTATTTCATACTTCAGTGGTTTGATTTTCTTCCCTTCATTTATGAGGGATTTCTTTGTTCTTACAAGTTTTATTTTCCAATTATCACCAAATTTATTATATTTGTATTTCCTTTTTATTACTTAAGTTTATAAAATAATTCTCATTAATAACCACAAATATTTTGAATATCTTCCTTTCTTTACTCTTTACTTGTAAGGTTTCCCTTAAATTCTTAATCTGCTAACATTCATTCTTATAAGTGGAAGTTTTTATTTATCTATTAACTATGGATTACAGTCATTTAAATTCTTCCTACTTTCCATTATATTAGAATAAGGAAGAATAAAACATACTTAAGTCAATAATCATACAATCAATTCTTATTTTGAATTTCATTTTATATACTTAGGTTCATATCATCTATTAATAATTCTTAACCCTTTTCAGTAAAATTTCAATGATAACCTAAGTTTATACCATTAAATTCTTATTATAACAGTAATTTATTGAATACTTCATTTTTCCTAAATTCCTACTTGTAAAATATTCAATTCCAGTTTCTCATTTAACACTTCAACTTTTATATTTGGGTAAGTTATTTATGTTAAGGAAATTGCAATTGAACTTATACAAGTTTAATCTCCATTCTTTTAATTAAATTTAATGTTTATCCATATTACTCTTTGTCTCATATGTATGCAAATTCATCTTTATAGATTTGCAATTATTCTCTTATTTCAATTAGAGGTTTCAATTCATTTATTACTTAACTTTTATTTCACTAACAAATTTTAAACAATTAATTAACGGAAAAATTTAGAATTAAGTACCGGGTTAAATTTCAATTTATTTTCAAATAATAGATAAATAAGTTCTTACAACTCAATATCTCTAATTATAGTTAGAGCAATAAAAGAAAAATAAATTTAGAAAATTTCAAATAAATCTGTAGTAGAATTCACTACAGTAGCCTTTCCCCTTCGAAACCCGAAAATGAAAGTCGATGATGCGGCCGCCATCACCGAAATTATTTTCCAGCGACAGAGAGGAAAGTACAAAATTTATTCTCTCCAAAATCTTCTTTTAAAACAATTCTTCCAAATTATACTAAATACTTATATAAGAAAATACTTATAAACCAAATCAATAAATTTCACAAATTCTTTGAAAGCAGATTTGGAAAAATCCCGGACTTAAGTTCTAAAATCTCCCATTTGATTTATCATAATTTCAACTTAGCTTCAGTTATTATAAATATTTTATTTCCTAACACCCAATCTATAGCAACCAAATATATATATATCTTTATAAAAATATTTTTATATATAGAAAATATAATAGGCAAAATTCTTTCATTCACCTATATTAAAACAAATATTATGTTGGTCTGTCCTATTAAGTGTTTAGAAATCCCTATTGATGACATAGCGTCCCATGCATCAACCAGAATTTATAAATACAAAGCGGAACAGATTAACACAATATAAAAATCTTTTTATTAATACTAACAAATACGCTCTCTCATATATATACACTCAGCGACTCCCATAGGATATTACTACCCTATTAACAAAGAGTCAAACCCCACAAAGCCAAGGTTTATCGCTAAACCAAAGCTCTGATACCAACTTGTAACGTCCACTCTTTTGCGCACACTTTGAACCGACACTTGTCCCAATTCAAAGCATACGCAAGGGCGGATTGTTATGGGGTAAATAAGAAAAATGGAGAAGAAATAAACGAAAATAGAATCTCACAGCGGAAGGATAAAATATAATAACAAATATACAGTTTCATAAACAGTTTACAAAAGCTTGATTCTTCTTTTACAATAAATATCAGAGTTACACATACCAATACAAGCAATGCAGCGGAATAGAAAGAGTGTGGTGCAATACTATATGTAAAATAATACTGATTCTTCGTCTTCGTCCTCCAATGCTAAAATCTGCTATCCTGAAACGCTCGGACTGACCCGAGCGAATTTGAAAAGACAAAAACACTCGAGTCAGACTAGAAAATCTTATGTGAGTTAAATAAACAGAAATAAATATGAGTACAGTAACTCAAGAGATGCTCGGGATTTACATCTCCTAAGGATCCGTTAAACTATTTACTATGTAGTATATTGCGCTATTATAATAGTGTCTAATTGTAAAATAAACTTACTTTTAAATAGCGTTAAGGCTTTACATTTTCCACCTTAACACGTAAAATGCCAATAGTCTATACAGTACCGTAATACCTCCTGATCGGGAAGCTACCAGAGGATACTCCATAGGTACGACACAAATAGAAACTCGTAGTAAAGGCTCGATATGGTAGGTGACACGGCACAACTAGGCAATGCCAGGGTAGATATACCAATTGCTATCCAGGCTGGTGGAAACGCGTAGCCGCAGTTACCGCCCACCTCGGACTAACTCCCCAAAATCAAAATATAGAAGTGGCCACTGAATCAAATCCAAGTCAAAGTAAAATATCGAAGAGGAGCGTCCGATCAGAGGAATGACCTCATTGGCCTGAGAATCGCTCCTGTTTTAGCCACCTTATGCCAACTCACGGGAGTTGGGTCCACGTATTTACCTTACAGGAAACGTCGCCACCACCTACTTCATTCTGGAATCTCCACCGCGTACACGGTTAGTCAAAGTGGTTTTCGGTATCGACAGAGAGTATGTCCATATCCAATCCCGGTCTCTTTGCCAACCAATCGTTATTATAACACCGCGGTCATTTAAAAATAGTTTATACTTTAAAACCAGAATATAATCCATTTCAAAACCATAATATTACGATATCATTTCTTCTTTAAAACCCAAAAAGATTCATTTTGATATTATTTTATAAAACCCAAATCAATGATATCATTTCCCAAATATAAATCTTTTCCAAAAATTATGCCACTTTTAAAATTTATAATTCCTTGTAACCAAATATTTGAATATTAACTTTCAACATAATACTTCGAAATCCATAGTTTTTAAAACCATTACTTTCAAAACTAAATGGTTTGGATATTCAACAGTATATAAAATAAGTGGTTTAACTTAAATGTTACTTTGAAAAGAAATATTTTGTAACGACCCGGTGTTTTCAACCATTCGCATCCGCACATGTCGGACTTGAATTGTTCAAAATACCGCGTTGTAAAAATAAATTTGGCAGAACTCAGAATATGCAGTAAATAATTAATCACAGAATCACAGACACAGAATCAGAATACTCGCAGCGGAATTAAAAATACTTAGTGGTTCATGAAGCCACTATAAATATTCTTACTCAAGTAAAATTTACATAGTTAAATATTCTTACTCAAGTAAAATTTACATAGTCTTAAATTCAAATATAGTTTTAACTTATCAGTAAACAGTCCAAATGTCCACTAGTCTTGATTTCAAAAATTTAGATAAAGAACTGGAAAGGAAGTTTGCCAGCAGCTTGAAAGTGATCTACAGAAATCCTAGCTCCGGGATGAAAACTGAACTGCAACTCAGGCTGACCCGAGCGTAACATAAAACATAAACACTCGAGTCAGGACATACATACTTATATAGTGTAAGCTAATTCAAGTGTACTGTAATATAGAGCAAGTAACTTAAAGGATGCTTGGGATCGCCCATCCTCTAAGGATCCGTTAAACTATTTACTATGTAGTATATTGCGCTATTATAATAGTGTCTATTTATAAAATAAACTTACTTTTAAATAGCGTTAAGGCTTTACATTTTCCACCTTAACACAAATAATGCCAATAGTCTATACAGTACCGTAATACCTCCTGATCGGGAGGCTACCAGAGGATACTCCATAGGTACGACACAAATAGAAACTCGTAGGAGGCTCGCTAGGGTAGGTGACACGGCACAACTAGGCAATGCCAGGGTAGATATACCAATTGCTATCCGGACCGGTGGAAACGCGTAGCCGCAGTTACCGCCCACCTCGAACAACACTCCCAAATCAAAGGTGCGCACCAAAACAATCACAAGAGTAATAGAATGGCATACGAAGAAGTGCGTTCGATCAGAGGAGCTACCTCATTAATCCGAGAATCGCTCCTGTTTTAGCCACCTTATGCCAACTCACGGGAGTCGGGTCCACGTATATACCTTTCAAGAAACCGTCACCACCAACCTACTTCATTCTGGAATCTCCACCGCGTACACGGTTAGTCAAAGTGGTTTTCGGTATCGACAGAGAGTATGCCCATATCCGATCCCGGTCTCTTTGCCAACCAAACGTTATTATAACCCGTGGTTATAGTTTGAAAAATGGTATTTTTATATTTTTCAAATCAATATATATATTTCAAATACCTTTAATTTCAAATCCTTGATTTAAAACATTTCCTTTGAAGATATACCATTTCAATTTATTCAATTAAATCTGGAATTTATTTCTTTTATCAAAAGAATATAAATCAATTTTCTTCTTTTAAATCTTTCCAAACTCAACTTCTTACTTTATTAGCAATTTCATATTTAAATTCCAAATCTTAACGTATTCCCAAAATAGAGATGAAATTTTAAATAAATCAATTTTAAATCAATCTCACTTCTACAGCATCTAGGAAATGCTATCTAAAGTATGGGTTTAAAATAGTCAAGTTTCAAAAGACAGCAATTAAATGCTGTAGTAGACTTTTAGCTAAACATCAAGTTTCAAATATAACTTATTATTTATTATTTCTGTATTGAAATCTTTACCTTTCCAAAAATATAGAATTTCTAAACAAGTTATATTCCAAAATTTTAACTCAACATTTATTTATTTAACCCCTTTTAAATCATTGTAAATCTCATAAAAATCCTTTATATAATTTAAATTAGAATATCGTCAAATTTCTAAATTTAAATAATTTAAAATAATTTCAGAAAATAATATATAAACCACGGGCCTGTATAAGATTTTCTAGCCTAGGTCAAGTGAAACGGATTTATATCATTTCAATCCGATATTTACACAACCCCGGGTTCTATCATTTCGAACCCGCAATCCCAAGACAATTTACAGCAGTTAACAGAACAAGTGAACAATAATAATCAATTAGGCCTATCATTTCAGCCCATACCATCTATAATAACAGGGAACTTGCAGTGGTGATTTAAGCAGTAAATAAACAATAACATAACTGCAGAAATAATATAACAGATAATACTGATGAGGTGTCAATTTAAATGGGGTCCATCATTCTATATTACATTACAGACAGATAATAGTGAAATACAATTTTACACATACACTTGCAATAATTTACCAAATATAAATACGTATGTCTGGTGAGAAATACTCACCTGAATTTTTGCAGAAAATTTTGAATTTCAAAAATGACAGTTCACCGGTACAGACCGACAGAGGGTAACGATAAAGATTCTCGGACGTCGCCTAGATTCAAATCTAGAAAAATTCAAATATTGAAACGCGACTTAAGAATTTATGGTCAAGGAAAATTAAGAATAGAACAAGAATATGTTTGCTTTGCTCGACCACTTCACCGTGTAACGTGACCAAAACATACCCAAAACTGTGAACCGTGCTAAAATTTTACGACCAAAATTTTTCCTAAACAACTACGGCAAAAGTTGAACACGAATACACGTGCACCAAATTTTCTTCATGAACGTGATATGGATATATGCACGTACGTGCACCACTCTATATTCATGCACACGGCCAAAATTTTGTGCAGCCTTCCCTTCCCATCTTTTCAGTTTTCTTTTTCTTTTCTTCTTTTTTTTTTCCTTTTTTCTTTTTTTTTTTTTTTTTTTTTTTTCAAAGCTTCGCACTTATTCAATTTCAAGTACCTCCCGACTCCTCTGTAACAGGTATCCACTAAACTCATTTACCCGAGCCAAAACCCACCTACTTCGAGTCTTCCCCACGTCTCAAGCTCACATGCTTCGAGCCAATACTGAAATTTCTTCGAAAAAATGCAAAGAAACTTCCAGCCATCTCTTTTTCAAAAATTATTGGAAACACAAATCTCACACTCACTGACCCCTATTTCCTAGTAGCACCAACATTTCACTTCAGTTATGCATCAATACTCCTGTCCAGATCTTCAATCTCAGAAAAGAAAAAAATAAAATAAAGAACATGACTCCTCTCCCCTACAAACAGACAACCCCTTTCTTATATAAAGGCAACTGAAAGACTCCCCTAAACCCAACATAAATGTATGCAGACTACTCAACACAAATGCAAGTTAACTCCCTTAAAGAATATAATATATATAATATAATATAAAAAAATGTAATTTTTTTTTCCACTGCTAACTAAATCAAATCCTGGAAAATCTTAAACAAATCAACCAAAGTCCTTCCCATACATTAAATATCATATCCAGGTTCTTGGCTAAAACTCACTAGCCTACAACTACAAAATGCATGCAAAACTCAACCTATATCTACACTCATCTTTATATCAGTGTTACTTCACCCCACATCCCTCAACATGAAAAAGGCCTACTGATCACTATATGCAGTTCGAAAATCAACAGGTTCAATACAAGGCTATTTCTTATATTGTCACTGAATCTAAACTTCCTAAATGCAACTTATCACTATTGTATAAAATTTCAACCATTCCTCATAACACTCAGTTTCTCCCACCAATCTACTGCTTCACCCTCTGATATGCACAAGACTAGCCTATATCTCAGCATAGGGATGAATGTACAGACATCTTATGCATGGCATAACAATGGAAATGGCCGAGCAAGGCACAGGTAGGACAAAATTTCGAGAAAGAGAAAGGGAGAAAAAATATCTGAACCGAAAGAAAAGAACAATACTATAACTATTTACCTGATAGATTCACGAGAAGGAGCAGAGAATTGGATCGATGCAGAGAACAAATGGGCAGAGGGGAATGAGTTTATAGGCAGATGAGAAAAATAACGTGTCAGTTTCTATTGATATAGATGCTATTGATATGGACGAGAATTCTTCCCATCAGTTACAAAAGAATATTGCAAGCATTGATCTTCTGGCATGATTAATGGAAGGCAGGCATAAAGAGAAGGCCGAGAGGATTTTTTTTTTTTGAAAACTTGTTGATGTTTATAAACTAGATTTTATTTCCTGCGTGAGTTACGTACTTGATTCAAGGATTTGAATTGATATATAACTGATGAGAACAGAGGCTAAAGGAAGAGAAATGGTGTGTATGGTTTCAAGCTTTAATTGCATGCATTTAAGTAAAAAGGAAATCATAAGAGAGAATAAGGTTTTTAATGTTACCCTATAATTAAGTTTGTGTGATGAAGGCAGGGTTAATACACACATTCTTATAAATTAAAACTTGCGTGATTATAGGTTGATAATTGATGAGATAGAGGCAGAGGAAAGGAATTGATGTGCATGTTGATTTCTTTAAAGTGACAGTTAGGTTTCACACGTCTAGCTTAAATTTTGTACGTTACTACTTGTTGAATTTATTTCAGTTTTATGTATTTTGATTTGATATTTTTCTAGTTTGATATCAAAATGAAAAGGCAAATTTATGTAGGCAGTTGAAATGGAAACGTATACAATATGTGTAAAGTCAAATGGTCAATTAAAACAAGGTAACATTTGCTTTTTAAAACACTGACTGATATTTTTCTTCAAAAATATATGAAAATATGATTTTTACACTACGTTAAACAGACGCAAACTAAAACATCAAAATTTGTGTGAAAATATCGTTTTGAAAACACACGTTTTATTACGTCACTTATACCCTATAATTGACGCGTCTTCCAAACGCGAAATTTAACAGTTCAAAAATAGCTTAAAATTTTACAGTTATTATTTAATTTTATTGGCATACAAAATTTTATAAAATATATCTCCAAATCAAATATTTAACCATATTGTTAAACCTAATCTATAAGAATATTATTTCAAATTTGAATAATTAAAATAAAATAAATTGTTAAAACTAGGGTTGTTACACAAGC
This sequence comes from Allium cepa, assembly GCA_030765085.1. NCBI lineage: Eukaryota > Viridiplantae > Streptophyta > Magnoliopsida > Asparagales > Amaryllidaceae > Allium > Allium cepa. The sequence goes on from CM060931.1 coordinate 575,381,936, forward strand.
TATTAAATAAAGATGTACATAAGAAATATTTAATAGATAAAATAAGATCTAGAAAAATAAAGAAATAAATGTCAAGAGATAGACATAGGAAAATAATAAAGAGGCTAGGCAAATAAAAAGTAAGAATTAAGGAGAGAGAAAACTTATATATAATTTATTTTTAAACGCAAATGAAAATGAGAAGTGGGAAATAAATCTTTTTATTTGAATGGCGAAAAGAAATACACAGTTATAAATGAGGTGGATAAAATATTTCTCACGGTCAGGTATGTTAAGATTTCAAACTTGCCCAATTGATTGATAAAAGCAGGGAGTTTCTTACGTAAATGTTGGCAAGCATTAAATGTTGATTGAACCAAAGAACGGCAAGAAATTTGATTGAATGTTTCATAGATGCATGCTTTATTTCCAGACATACAAAACTTTTGATTTCAACATTTGTTACCAATAAACAGTTGCGTGATTTTAGGAATAACGGTAAACAAATAAATTGGCTTTGAACTGAACATGCAACAAGTATTAAATCTCTTTGGACATTTCAAAGCATGCGTTGATATCCCTTCCAGCTTCTTTATATGTGTGATTGAAGATTTAGGCAGATAAGGTTTCGTGATCAGAGGAATGGCAAAATATGAACCGTTCCAATTATATGAGAATTGATATATATATATATATATATATTTTTAGTTTGATTAATTAAATGACGGCAAGAATTTTTCAAAGCTTTTGGAAATGGAAACGTATATACACCTTTTATTTAAAACCAAAACTGTCAGTTACAACCAAAAGTAACGTTCGTCTTAAAAATCACTAACTGATGTTTTAATCCATAAAGGTGTTTATATATGATTTTAAAAGTACGTCAAACTGACGTAATACAAAACATCAAAAATATATATATAAAATAACGTTTTAAATTTTATACGTTTTATTACATTACTTACCATAAATTTTACGCGTCCTTTTAAACACGATATTTAACAGTTTATAAATACACTAAATTCTTCAAAATTAATACTTAACTAAAATTCAAATTGGTTTACATTCTTCATATCTTATATATATATACGGTACTTATTCCCTAAATTTACGCGCCCTTTTTAACGCGTAATTACCCAGTTCATTTATATACAAAAAAATTAGAAATTCTGACCATGCCGAGACTCGAACTCGTGACCTGTCGTGAATAACCTAGATGTCTTAACCACCTAAGCTATAAATGTTTTCTTAATTAAAACTTGATTTTTCCAGAGATCTTATTAGTTAATCCTAAAATTTATTTTTCACTTTAAATAAACCCCAAGGTTTTTTTTTTTTTTAAAAATACAAGTGAAAAATACTTGTAAAAAAAAAAAAATTGGGCTATTACACTCTCCCCCACTCAGAACTTTTCGTCCTCGAAAAGGAAGAAGGTAGGGGAATAGAAACAACCTGAAAGAAAACTAAATTGAAACCTAAATTTAGAATCATTAATCTAAACAATAAAATTCAATTTTAAATTAATCTTTGATTTCATCTATTTATACTTAAAATTTTAACATTTATTTATTTACATATTTACTTGTATAATATCCCTACACTAAAAAAAATCATTCAAATTTTTTTTTTTTTTCCAAATTTTTCACAAGGTATTATAACATTCTAATTTAAAATGTTTAATTTTAGTCCAAATTTGAAATGGTAATTTAACTTGATTTTTTTAAAGTACATTTACCATTTCCCAAAATAAACTAAATTCCCCATTTAATTTCTTCTTTATTCCAAACTATAATTAAATTTATTTTTCTCAATATTTTCTCATCTATGTCAAATATTTTTCTCAATATCTAAACCATATAAATTCAATTTAAATTAATTAATATTCAATAATTGATTTAATTCATTTGATTTTTTACAGAAGTTAAATCAATCTTAACTATTTCCAAATTAATTATCTTATTCAACAAATTTAATTTTCTTTATTCCAGATTATTATTAAATATATTCTGCTTAATATATCTTATCGCACATATTAAGTAGATTATATTTAATATAACTATTCCAATATATTTCTAAATTTCCTTTAACACCATTTGATATTGTATATTATTCAATTATTATTTTATTTCTATTTACCTCTATTTGTCTTGTTGTAACTGAAACTTTAAGTGTATAACATTTATTATAACCACTCAAATTTTTATTTATAAAATCCTTTTATATTATACATTTTCCAATTACATAGTTAATTTCTGAATGATTTAGGTAAGTTATATTGGCATGCAATTATACAAGTAAAATTTTTCCAATTTTTTTATTCAAGTTTAAATATTCATTCAAAATTTGACTTTATTTTATCATTAGAATCACCCTTTTAACATAAATTTATGAATTAAATTTCCAATTAACTTCAAACCCTTTAGAGATAAATAAATACATACATATAGTATATGTCAAATCAAATTTAAATCATATATCTATATATATTATAAATTAAGTCATATTTAGAAATTCAAATCAATTAAATTTTTGAAACAAAACTACAACGTGGTCTTTTTACTTCGATACTCGAAAATGAATGTCGATGATGTTGTACTCATCCCCGAAATTATTTTCTAGCGACAAAGAGAAGAGCACTGATTTTTAAAACTTTAAAATTCTTTGGAAACAAATTTATATTCGAAAATAATTTAAATAATAATATATCCTTTTAAGACTTTAAACACAAGGTTTGATACTATCGAAATTTGAATTCTTAAATTCTTGTTTTAAATTCATTTCTGTTTCCAAATAAATTTATAACCATGTTTTATAGTTCAATTATTCATTAAGACAAAACCAATGGTTTACAAAACTATAAATAAAATCAAACATTATTATCTCTAAACAACTAGTTAAATTCTGAAAATTATACTTATATATATAATATTAGATTTTTCCCAAATATAGGAATAATTTTTTTTTTCAAAACAAGGATAGAGATTCAAATTTTGAAGGACTCAAATTAAAGAGAATTTTGATTTAAAGATAGGTTGGAATCAGAAGATCCGATGGTTAAATAACAGAATAAGAAACCAGATAAGTTTATATAAATCGCGGGCAACCTTAACCTGGTCAACCGTGACTTAAAGAGTCAGATCGATGTGGATTTTCTGGGGTAAATCTACATTCGATCTGAAGAGATAGAGTTCAGAATAACCAAAGATACTAGTATCTAAACCGAGGATAAATATAAATCTCCGGTGAATCAATGCTAGTTGTAAAGGAGTTTCACCGCTATATTAGAATATTGGCGAAACCGCCAATTCACTATAAAGATCATCCTAAGTGGAGTTATGGGATACTCCCGAATCGAAAGAAAAATAAATAGTGAGGGACACGAATGAACTTCGGAACCGCAGGGAACGTTCCAAAATTCAAAAAGGAAGAGATTCAAGCTCGAATGAAAGTGATTCTGTAAATCAAATTTACCATACATTCTAAGTTTTGCCTAAAGCCAAAGCTCTGATACCAGATGTAACGACCCGGTGTTTTCAACCATTCGCATCCGCACATGTCGGACTTGAATTGTTCAAAATACCGCGTTGTAAAAATAAATTTGGCAGAACTCAGAATATGCAGTAAATAATTAATCACAGAATCACAGACACAGAATCAGAATACTCGCAGCGGAATTAAAAATACTTAGTGGTTCATGAAGCCACTATAAATATTCTTACTCAAGTAAAATTTACATAGTTAAATATTCTTACTCAAGTAAAATTTACATAGTCTTAAATTCAAATATAGTTTTAACTTATCAGTAAACAGTCCAAATGTCCACTAGTCTTGATTTCAAAAATTTAGATAAAGAACTGGAAAGGAAGTTTGCCAGCAGCTTGAAAGTGATCTACAGAAATCCTAGCTCCGGGATGAAAACTGAACTGCAACTCAGGCTGACCCGAGCGTAACATAAAACATAAACACTCGAGTCAGGACATACATACTTATATAGTGTAAGCTAATTCAAGTGTACTGTAATATAGAGCAAGTAACTTAAAGGATGCTTGGGATCGCCCATCCTCTAAGGATCCGTTAAACTATTTACTATGTAGTATATTGCGCTATTATAATAGTGTCTATTTATAAAATAAACTTACTTTTAAATAGCGTTAAGGCTTTACATTTTCCACCTTAACACAAATAATGCCAATAGTCTATACAGTACCGTAATACCTCCTGATCGGGAGGCTACCAGAGGATACTCCATAGGTACGACACAAATAGAAACTCGTAGGAGGCTCGCTAGGGTAGGTGACACGGCACAACTAGGCAATGCCAGGGTAGATATACCAATTGCTATCCGGACCGGTGAAAACGCGTAGCCGCAGTTACCGCCCACCTCGAACAACACTCCCAAATCAAAGGTGCGCACCAAAACAATCACAAGAGTAATAGAATGGCATACGAAGAAGTGCGTTCGATCAGAGGAGCTACCTCATTAATCCGAGAATCGCTCCTGTTTTAGCCACCTTATGCCAACTCACGGGAGTCGGGTCCACGTATATACCTTTCAAGAAACCGTCACCACCAACCTACTTCATTCTGGAATCTCCACCGCGTACACGGTTAGTCAAAGTGGTTTTCGGTATCGACAGAGAGTATGCCCATATCCGATCCCGGTCTCTTTGCCAACCAAACGTTATTATAACCCGTGGTTATAGTTTGAAAAATGGTATTTTTATATTTTTCAAATCAATATATATATTTCAAATACCTTTAATTTCAAATCCTTGATTTAAAACATTTCCTTTGAAGATATACCATTTCAATTTATTCAATTAAATCTGGAATTTATTTCTTTTATCAAAAGAATAGAAATCAATTTTCTTCTTTTAAATCTTTCCAAACTCAACTTCTTACTTTATTAGCAATTTCATATTTAAATTCCAAATCTTAACGTATTCCCAAAATAGAGATGAAATTTTAAATAAATCAATTTTAAATCAATCTCACTTCTACAGCATCTAGGAAATGCTATCTAAAGTATGGGTTTAAAATAGTCAAGTTTCAAAAGACAGCAATTAAATGCTGTAGTAGACTTTTAGCTAAACATCAAGTTTCAAATATAACTTATTATTTATTATTTCTGTATTGAAATCTTTACCTTTCCAAAAATATAGAATTTCTAAACAAGTTATATTCCAAAATTTTAACTCAACATTTATTTATTTAACCCCTTTTAAATCATTGTAAATCTCATAAAAATCCTTTATATAATTTAAATTAGAATATCGTCAAATTTCTAAATTTAAATAATTTAAAATAATTTCAGAAAATAATATATAAACCACGGGCCTGTATAAGATTTTCTAGCCTAGGTCAAGTGAAACGGATTTATATCATTTCAATCCGATATTTACACAACCTCGGGTTCTATCATTTCGAACCCGCAATCCCAAGACAATTTACAGCAGTTAACAGAACAAGTGAACAATAATAATCAATTAGGCCTATCATTTCAGCCCATACCATCTATAATAACAGGGAACTTGCAGTGGTGATTTAAGCAGTAAATAAACAATAACATAACTGCAGAAATAATATAACAGATAATACTGATGAGGTGTCAATTTAAATGGGGTCCATCATTCTATATTACATTACAGACAGATAATAGTGAAATACAATTTTACACATACACTTGCAATAATTTACCAAATATAAATACGTATGTCTGGTGAGAAATACTCACCTGAATTTTTGCAGAAAATTTTGAATTTCAAAAATGACAGTTCACCGGTACAGACCGACAGAGGGTAACGATAAAGATTCTCGGACGTCGCCTAGATTCAAATCTAGAAAAATTCAAATATTGAAACGCGACTTAAGAATTTATGGTCAAGGAAAATTAAGAATAGAACAAGAATATGTTTGCTTTGCTCGACCACTTCACCGTGTAACGTGACCAAAACATACCCAAAACTGTGAACCGTGCTAAAATTTTACGACCAAAATTTTTCCTAAACAACTACGGCAAAAGTTGAACACGAATACACGTGCACCAAATTTTCTTCATGAACGTGATATGGATATATGCACGTACGTGCACCACTCTATATTCATGCACACGGCCAAAATTTTGTGCAGCCTTCCCTTCCCATCTTTTCAGTTTTCTTTTTCTTTTCTTCTTTTTTTTTTCCTTTTTTTTTTTTCTTTTTTTTTCTTTTTTTTTTTTCAAAGCTTCGCACTTATTCAATTTCAAGTACCTCCCAACTCCTCTGTAACAGGTATCCACTAAACTCATTTACCCGAGCCAAAACCCACCTACTTCGAGTCTTCCCCACGTCTCAAGCTCACATGCTTCGAGCCAATACTGAAATTTCTTCGAAAAAATGCAAAGAAACTTCCAGCCATCTCTTTTTCAAAAATTATTGGAAACACAAATCTCACACTCACTGACCCCTATTTCCTAGTAGCATCAACATTTCACTTCAGTTATGCATCAATACTCCTGTCCAGATCTTCAATCTCAGAAAAGAAAAAAATAAAATAAAGAACATGACTCCTCTCCCCTACAAACAGACAACCCCTTTCTTATATAAAGGCAACTGAAAGACTCCCCTAAACCCAACATAAATGTATGCAGACTACTCAACACAAATGCAAGTTAACTCCCTTAAAGAATATAATATATATAATATAATATAAAAAAATGTAATTTTTTTTCCACTACTAACTAAATCAAATCCTGGAAAATCTTAAACAAATCAACCAAAGTCCTTCCCATACATTAAATATCATATCCAGGTTCTTGGCTAAAACTCACTAGCCTACAACTACAAAATGCATGCAAAACTCAACCTATATCTACACTCATCTTTATATCAGTGTTACTTCACCCCACATCCCTCAACATGAAAAAGGCCTACTGATCACTATATGCAGTTCCAAAATCAATAGGTTCAATACAAGGCTATTTCTTATATTGTCACTGAATCTAAACTTCCTAAATGCAACTTATCACTATTGTATAAAATTTCAACCATTCCTCATAACACTCAGTTTCTCCCACCAATCTACTGCTTCACCCTCTGATATGCACAAGACTAGCCTATATCTCAGCATAGGGATGAATGTACAGACATCTTATGCATGGCATAACAATGGAAATGGCCGAGCAAGGCACAGGTAGGACAAAATTTCGAGAAAGAGAAAGGGAGAAAAAATATCTGAACCGAAAGAAAAGAACAATACTATAACTATTTACCTGATAGATTCACGAGAAGGAGCAGAGAATTGGATCGATGCAGAGAACAAATGGGCAGAGGGGAATGAGTTTATAGGCAGATGAGAAAAATAACGTGTCAGTTTCTATTGATATAAATGCTATTGATATGGACGAGAATTCTTCCCATCAGTTACAAAAGAATATTGCAAGCATTGATCTTCTGGCATGATTAATGGAAGGCAGGCATAAAGAGAAGGCCGAGAGGATTTTTTTTTTTTTTTGAAAACTTGTTGATGTTTATAAACTAGATTTTATTTCCTGCGTGAGTTACGTACTTGATTCAAGGATTTGAATTGATATATAACTGATGAGAACAGAGGCTAAAGGAAGAGAAATGGTGTGTATGGTTTCAAGCTTTAATTGCATGCATTTAAGTAAAAAGGAAATCATCAGAGAGAATAAGGTTTTTAATGTTACCCTATAATTAAGTTTGTGTGATGAAGGCAGGGTTAATACACACATTCTTATAAATTAAAACTTTCTTGATTATAGGTTGATAATTGATGAGATAGAGGCAGAGGAAAGGAATTGATGTGCATGTTGATTTCTTTAAAGTGACAGTTAGGTTTCACACGTCTAGCTTAAATTTTGTACGTTACTACTTGTTGAATTTATTTCAGTTTTATGTATTTTGATTTGATATTTTTCTAGTTTGATATCAAAATGAAAAGGCAAATTTATGTAGGCAGTTGAAATGGAAACGTATACAATATGTGTAAAGTCAAATGGTCAATTAAAACAAGGTAACATTTGCTTTTTAAAACACTGACTGATATTTTTCTTCAAAAATATATGAAAATATGATTTTTACACTACGTTAAACAGACGCAAACTAAAACATCAAAATTTGTGTGAAAATATCGTTTTGAAAACACACGTTTTATTACGTCACTTATACCCTATAATTGACGCGTCTTCCAAACGCGAAATTTAACAGTTCAAAAATAGCTTAAAATTTTACAGTTATTATTTAATTTTATTGGCATACAAAATTTTATAAAATATATCTCCAAATCAAATATTTAACCATATTGTTAAACCTAATCTATAAGAATATTATTTCAAATTTGAATAATTAAAATAAAATAAATTGTTAAAACTAGGGTTGTTACACAAGCTATTAAATAAAGATGTACATAAGAAATATTTAATAGATAAAATAAGATCTAGAAAAATAAAGAAATAAATGTCAAGAGATAGACATAGGAAAATAATAAAGAGGCTAGGCAAATAAAAAGTAAGAATTAAGGAGAGAGAAAACTTATATATAATTTATTTTTAAACGCAAATGAAAATGAGAAGTGGGAAATAAATCTTTTTATTTGAATGGCGAAAAGAAATACACAGTTATAAATGAGGTGGATAAAATATTTCTCACGGTCAGGTATGTTAAGATTTCAAACTTGCCCAATTGATTGATAAAAGCAGGGAGTTTCTTACGTAAATGTTGGCAAGCATTAAATGTTGATTGAACCAAAGAACGGCAAGAAATTTGATTGAATGTTTCATAGATGCATGCTTTATTTCCAGACATACAAAACTTTTGATTTCAACATTTGTTACCAATAAACAGTTGCGTGATTTTAGGAATAACGGTAAACAAATAAATTGGCTTTGAACTGAACATGCAACAAGTATTAAATCTCTTTGGACATTTCAAAGCATGCGTTGATATCCCTTCCAGCTTCTTTATATGTGTGATTGAAGATTTAGGCAGATAAGGTTTCGTGATCAGAGGAATGGCAAAATATGAACCGTTCCAATTATATGAGAATTGATATATATATATATATATATATATATATATATATATATATATATATATATATATATATATATATATATTTAGTTTGATTAATTAAATGACGGCAAGAATTTTTCAAAGCTTTTGGAAATGGAAACGTATATACACCTTTTATTTAAAACCAAAACTGTCAGTTACAACCAAAAGTAACGTTCGTCTTAAAAATCACTAACTGATGTTTTAATCCATAAAGGTGTTTATATATGATTTTAAAAGTACGTCAAACTGACGTAATACAAAACACCAAAAATATATATATAAAATAACGTTTTAAATTTTATACGTTTTATTACATTACTTACCATAAATTTTACGCGTCCTTTTAAACGCGATATTTAACAGTTTATAAATACACTAAATTCTTCAAAATTAATACTTAACTAAAATTCAAATTGGTTTACATTCTTCATATCTTATATATATATACGGTACTTATTCCCTAAATTTAGGTGCCCTTTTTAACGCGTAATTACCCAGTTCATTTATATACAAAAAAATTAGAAATTCTGACCATGCCGAGACTCGAACTCGTGACCTGTCGTGAATAGCCCAGATGTCTTAACCACCTAAGCTATAAATGTTTTCTTAATTAAAACTTGATTTTTCCAGAGATCTTATTAGTTAATCCTAAAATTTATTTTTCACTTTAAATAAACCCCAAGGTTTTTTTTTTTTTTTAAAATACAAGTGAAAAATACTTGTAAAAAAAAAAAAATTGGGCTATTACATATTTCTCGTGGCTTTACAATACATTTCTTTATTTAAAGTTAAAACCAAAATTTAATATCGCTTCAAGTTCCAAAACCATTTCAATAAATTCATATATATACGTATATCCATTTTGAGTATAAATATTTCAACTAAAGTTGGATTTTATTCTTTCAAATCAAATGTTCTATTAATTAGCCTTGAATATTCACATAGAATCCATAATTTATAAGACTTCAATTTCTAGTAATAAATTATATATATTTTCCAATTCAAGTTATACTAGAATATTCATTTAATTTATTTTGGGAAAATCCAATTATAAATATCATATCTTAAAATTTCCAACTTAACATTTAAACATAAGATATAAATTATCAAACTCCATTTACTAAATTTTCTTCCATTTTAATAAAGAGATTTATACACCTTTTTATTTCAAATTTTTCAACTTCATATGTATATAAATATGGAAGAAAACATTTATTCAGTATAAAATTTAGGATTTTTATAAACCGTATTCCATCCAAACCATAGAAATCACATTAAAAATAGTTATATATAGACCGCGGTGCCTGTATATAGTTTTCTATCCTATGGTCAAGTGATACGGATATTTATCATTTCAATCCGCAATTTAAAAAAAATAAAACTGCGGTTGTATATCATTTCAAACCGCAATCCCGAATGAAATGTAAATGCATACTAACTTGCAGTTTAATGATATCCAAATAAAACATTCATTCAACAACACATCCATCATCCAATCACAACATCGATCAATATCAATCAATAACAATTATATATATGATCATATATAACAGGTGATAACTGACAGTTTATTCAAATTAAATTTATCAACTATTAATCTAACAGTTTATTCAGTAATAATTTATACAACTGTTAACTAGCAATTCATATGCAACAATAATTTCCAACAGTCAATTAATACGCAATAAATCAATTAAATTAACAGTTAAATTTAATAAAATGCAATTCAACAGATATGAATGAAATAAACATGCCAGATACCCATAAATAAATTTCTATTCATTTCTAAAACTTATTTAACAAACATAAAAGCTTCTAGTAATTGTGAGTGGGTTAAAACACTCACTTTTTGAATTTAAATCGAATGTAAATCCGATTTAAACCCAAAATTTGACGGTCTCTAAATTTATCCAAACCAGCGTCATCAGATCCGGAATTTAATTACGATCCTAACAAAAGAAATTTCGTGTGAAACGGAGTTCGTATGTGAAAGTTATCACAATTAAACGATTTGCAATTGAAATAAAAAAAAATTAAAAATAAACAAAACAAAAATAAAATACCGTGCCACATCCACCTTCCCTCGTGAAAACGCATATGCTTCTTCTTGATTGCTAACTTTGTTCCGTAATTTTTCTTTTATTTCGATTTACTTTAATTTTCCTCCTTATTATATGAATGTATGTATTTTAAAAGGTTTGAAAGAAAAAGAAGATTTGAAAAGGAAGAATTGAAAAAAAATGATTAAAATAAGAACTGAAAACTGAAGAGAAGATCAAGATTTGAAAAGAAGAAAGTTTGAAATAGAAATAAATTTGAAGAAGAAGAAGAAGAAGAAGAATAGCATGGAGGCTAGGGTTAGAGTTAGGAGAAACAAAATGTAATAGAAGAATAAGAAGTAGGTTATTTATAAGGTTAGAGTTAGGTTTAGGGACAAATAGATTTGAAAGGAGAGGCTGCTATTAATTAGAAATAAAGTGAATATGAACACTTGGTATTGAAATATAGCAAATATGAACAGTCCTTTTTTTTTTAAAGTAGCAGGTATTAAAAAGAGGTATTTATAAATTAGAAAGAAAATGAATATGGAGGGACAAAAATAAATGACACGTTTCGTTAGTTTGATTCTAAATTAATTAAGTGCTAGATACAGAAAAATTTGAATACATCATATATATATATATATTCATACTTTAACTGTGTGGCAAAATTGCTAAACATACATCAAGTACGATTAATTGGTGACAATATATAGGAATAATCAACAATAAATGTGGATGCAATCACATAAGGATCTAATAGGGAAGGAGATAAAAGTAACAATGTTGATTAATTCCATTTTCCCTCTTTAGCCAATCCAATTACAAAATTTAAAATTTTATAAAATTTCTCTCCTTTGATTTCTTAAACAATTTTAATAACTAACAACAAGCTCTATGTTAATTCAATCATTAATCATTTCGCCAATTACCAAATTAAATTTCAATTATTCGCAATAAATCAAATTATAAATTTTTCATTCCAATAAATAAAATAAATCTTGATTTTTTTTTCTCTTCCATCCTTATTAATTCCACAACTTGTTCAAATTTGAAAATCATTATCATATTTTCCAAATGTTACCTTAATTTAACACTTATGTAACGTATTATTAGATTCATTGCAAGATTTCAATTTCAATCCCCATTTCTTAATATACTCAAATTCTGGACATTTTTATTTCCTTACCCATAAGTGTAACATTTATTGCCAATTCCATCCAAATTTAACAGGTAACCCTTAACAATGTTTTCAATCCAAAGGTTATACTTAAGTTTACGTTGTATTCTACAACTTATCATATTATGAAGAAAATTCACATTATTCCCCAATATTACCTTAATTCATATTAACTTAACATTAAATTTACTCTTCATTCTATTATTAACCTATTAGTATTAAATAGATGAAATTAACATTGGTTTTACACTCTATTACGTAGATATCCTTAAATTTTATCTAAGTTTATATTTACATAATATTCCAACATTAAATTTCATCCAAATTTTTTTTTCTTCCTTTTTATTTTAATTAAATCCAATTTCCCTAAAGTTACATTCAAACAAGTAAATTTTGATTTCCAATCAATCATTATACTATAACATTCTTAACATTTTTTCATTACACTACTAAATTCTACCTTGATAAGTTTACGCTTCTATTGCTTTACTTTCACACTTCCGTTAAAAATATAAATTAATTCTAAAGTAACGTTTATTGTTGACCCCTCCATTTTAATTACTCATATTTAGATGAACGTTATTTCAAATAAGTTCATTGACTCATTTAAATTAGGTAGTTTATAGTAGTTGTTATCCCACCCTTACAATTATTTCCTACTAACGTGCTACCAACTCCTTTAATTAAAATTTGAATTCCAAACCTTATTTAATATACTAAGTAAGATAAATAACATATATAGATTGCTACCAACTTTCCTTTTCTTGCATCTATGTGTTTATTACTTGACACACCAGTAAATATTACATATACACAAAATTCCCTTATCACTTGCCTAACAAGGTTATTATCACTTAAGATCTCACTGCATCCACATTTTCACATTTTCATTTCCTAGTTTCTTTACTTTATTCTACATAATTTATTACAAATGGGATTTTCTTTGGTTTACATCTTATTTGTATTTAACATTTCTCAATCACCAATTCATTTCACTTTAACTGCGGTAAATTGGCGGATAAATTGAATTTGATTCACAAAATCTAAATTAACAAGAAACAAGGGTAGGTAACATACAATAGTCATTACTCCAAATCCTAGTCACCTAAATAGGCTTTTATTCCTTGCAAATAAATGTTACTATTTATTTTCATAGTACAAATCTCAATGATTATTCCATTTTATATTTGCTTAGGCCATTTATAGTCCACTATACATATCTTCATAAATGGGTAATTTATTCAATTCATTAAGTGTCAATTCTATTAAGCGCTGTTTATATCTTTATGCATTCTTCTATAACTTTACAAAAGGGAATAACTTTTAAACTCATACACTTAATAACAAAACCGTTATAAATCCAATAAACTTCCAAATCCAAGTTTGTACACATTTTACACAACTATTATGATTTCTCACAAACGTTGAATTTATTAAATGACCATTTATTATAATTTAATTCCCTTAATTGAATCAAATGCTTATTATTATATATATTCTTTTCATTCTACCATTCCTTCCCATTATAAATTCATTAACGTATTTACACATCTCTATCTTTCAAATATAAAATAACCAAACTGATTACAAATACTGTTTCTATCAATTTTCATAAGTTTGTTCAAAACTATACCTTTGTTTACATAAAATAAATTTTATGTTTCTATTAGTTTTCTTTCCTTTCACTACAGGCATAAATTATTACTATCTACACTAATTACATCTTTGTATTAATGAACACCATTTAAGTTAATATTTATTCTAACATTCACAAATTCAACGTTTATTTGTTTCTTCAAAATTACTTTAAATCAAGTTGTGAAAATTTACATTATCCACATCTATTATCATAAAATTTTATAGTTACACTAAATTGCAACCACTATACCAAATTTCTACATTTATTTTTAGCCAAATTAGAAATTATATTAATTCATTTTATTAAATATCATAAATTTAACGGGTCGTTACAGTATATATATATATTAAAATAGTAAAATTGTAAGTAAAATCTTAAAGTTTATAATTCCAATACTAACTTAAAATTATAAAATTTTCAAAACATATAATTAAAAAATCAAAATTCAAAAACTTTATAAAAATAACATTTATATATATATATATATATTAAAATCAATATTTATTAAAACCAAAATATTCATTTCAAACCCTTGGAAATCATTTTAGAATATATATATATATATTGACCAATGGTGTCTGTATATAATTTTCTATCTTATGGTCAAGTGATACGGATATTTATCATTTCAATCCGCAATTTAAGTATATATGGTTATATATCATTTCAACCCGCAATCCCAAATCCAATTAAATGAAAGTCGCTTGGGTTTATCATTTCAACCCATAACGATTTTCTCTTATTCTACAGATCGTTCGGGTATGTATCATTTCAACCCATAGGGAATTCTATACTAGTAGGGAACTTGCAGAGTAATAACAGATATGATAATAGTATGACAAGCATATATCATCAACATAAATAACAGATAATGGTGTCAGATGTCACATGTGAACAGATAGCATATATATGGAAATGTAAATAACTAATATCAACATATTTCAATTTTGTTTCAATTGAAATCAAATTTAATAAATATAAGAACGTTAATCGTGAGTGATTGCTTACCTTTCGAGGCTAGAGAGTTTGACAACAAACAAGCTACGAATTCAAAAGCAAAGCAAGATTGGAACGAATTCGATGAGGAAAGCAGGCATGAACAACTAGAATTGATGAAACAAAATACAAATTAAGATTTCTATACATATATTTAAACCAACATCAAAATGAATCCTTATATCTATAAATCAATATTTATGAAATTCAATTAGATACATATTAGGACAACTTTTATGTACATTATTATTTGTTTAAAATCAATATCCATTTAAAGAACATATATATAAAATAAATATATTATATTTTAAAGCCTCATATATTCAAAATCAAAGTATAAATATAAAATCAAAAATAAAATTTTAAAAGTGCTTACATTCAAAATCGAGTATATATAATATTACAGCTATTATAAACTGTCAAAGTATTATAACTATCAACAGAACATACATAAACTTATATATATATATATATATATATATATATATAAGATACGAATGACATACACACACTAATGTAAACCTTGATATATAACCAACATATTATACTAGATATTACGGGCATAAACTTTAGCTAATATTATAAAACTACACAATGTATATATACTTAAAACACATGATGAAATAAACCGCGATATATAAATTCAACACAAAACACGAATAAAACTAAGGTATACATGAAAGCTTCGACATGTATATATATATATATATATGTGTGTGTGTGTTTGTGTGTGTGTGTGTGTGTGTACATATACATTATTATCAAACTGTAAACATACTATATATGTAAACTACTAAATATGTATACAGTATTTTTCTTTCTCAGACAACCATATATTTCAGAGATAAGCACACTGCCTTTAAATAAAGCTCAAATATAAATTCAACAGCTAACTACTGCATATACTTATATGCATACATACATACACACACACACACACACATATATATATATATATATATTATCCACACCTATACACATCTCTGCCTATATAAACGTATTGTACAACATACATAAGTTTCAAATAAAAGGGAAGGAGGCCGCTTACATTGGTTCTTGGCTACGGAGTAGCTGCATAGCGGCACGGGAGGAGGAGGGCGGATGAAGGCGGTAAGCGGCGATAGGAAGGGGAAAGGGAGATGATGGAGATGTGGATCTGGGTGGTTCGGCCACAACGGCAGCTGTCGGGGCGGTGTAGGTGGCGGATAGAGTGGAGAGGAGAGGGTAGGTGGGAAGGCAATGCATGGATGACTAAGGGACGAAGAGGTGGTTCGTTAGGCGTTGAGAGGAGCGACTTGATGAAGCATATGTATGATAATGGTGGAGAAAGAGAGAAGCACAAGCAGGAAGAAGAAAAAAATGAGCCATCTCTAGAATAACTTTATATATATAAGATATAATTTTATATAATTATATGTTACTTTCTTTGAAAAGAAAAACATCAGACGGAATGAAAAGCGACTTCACAAGCGAATGAAAATGTGCAACCGATTGAAACAACACGTCAACTTTAAAAACATATTTTATTATTATTAGTAGTAGTAGAGTCAGAGCCGAAGAGAAAGGGAAGAGCCTAAAAAAAGTAAATGAATCGAAATAAATATTGAAATCATGGGAATATTAAAAGTCCCCAAAAAAGTAAAAGTTGAAATTATTAGTAGTTGAAGGCTATTCACTTGCACAGAGGATAATGGAAAGACCCATCAAAACAAAAGGCTCAAATACGGTACCAATACAGTTAACCCTTTCACGGTTTTCACCATGTACCGGACACCAAAATGCACAAAGATGAATATACCGCGATGATCAGCACGACGAGACGATCAAAACAGTATATGGACATCTATAGCACGATCATCCTATCAAAAGTCGATATTCGGTATCGAAAATGCTAATAATACGCTGAAAATAAAATGAACGGAGCAACAGTAGTCAAAATTTGGAGAAACGAAATATGACACCTCACTCAGAAGATGGTTTACAAATTTATTATGTAAAAATATTCAAGTTTGAAAAATATTTTATTATCATTTAATATTAACCGATTTAAATTGAAATAAAATTACACAATAAAATATACTTCCATATTATCAAATGAAAATTTACCGTTTGTTATGTTTAAGCAGACGTATTCCAATTATCAAATTTTTATTTCAAAATTCAAATATATAAAATTTCACAAAAGTTCAGTTAAATATATTATTAAAAATCATTAAAATTTTACGGATCATTACACTTACTCTCTTCTTCTCTTTAGTTTAGTGTAGGATCTCAAATAACAGAAAGCTTTGCTTCTCTTTTTATAGCTACTTAGCCATTTCTATTTTCATGTAACTTCCCTTTCTATGCAATTTTAATTTGTGTTTTATGTTTCTTACATGCTCTCTTTCTTTCATGCTAGTAGTGTAGATTTTATTTCATGCAATTAGATTAGTTCTCTTTTTCATTAACTTTTATTTTCCTTTCTTTTTAGTTTCATGTTGCATGCTACAATCGTTGATATGATAATACAAATGAGAGGCTAAACCCCTTCAATTTAGGGGTAATGAAGTTCTCTAATCATGTAGCTTCAACATAATTTGATAATTTTTGCTCTCTTTTTGTGCTTCATGGAAAGTTGATGTTTATGTAATTTTGTATTGGGTATTGAATTTGATAGCCTATCTTGTTCAAAACAAATAAGCTATGCTTAGACATATGAATTACAAACCGCCTCTTCATCTACATATGATTATAGCAATGAAGTGAAATTGAATCAAAAATTTGATGGTCTATATTTCTAATCAATAGTTAATAAGTCATGCACAAAATATATTTTATTTTCAACTTCTTGTTATTTTTCACAAGAATTAAAAGTTGTTTAAAGATTGTGTTATAGTTTGATGAGCTAATTAATAGCACAAATATATCATACCTATGATAAAAACATCATTTAAATTCACTTATAACCAAAAAAGAGAGATCATAATTTCATAATTTGTTGAACTACGTGATCTAAAGAGTTGATTTATCTCTAAATTGTCATTTTATTCTCATAGTTTTCATTCACTTGTTTAGTTGTTCCTTTGTTAGTTTTTACATTTTCAATTTGTAGTTAACAACATTCTCAACTCTTTGGTTAATTTGATTGAATAGAAATTTAAAATCTAATAATTTCCTACGGATCGACCTGTACTAGCCACGTACTAACATTTGTACGCCTTGCGCTTGCGGTAATCTTATTATAAATTCGATCGGCTAATTTTCTAACTCGATAGAATTTAGCCAACGAACAATTATTATTATCAGTTCGAAGCTATAATATTTATATTGGTATATAGATTAGTAGTCGGACATATTTCCCGCATATTAGAGCAGATGAGATCATATGCGCCCGACATAATAGCGGATGACCCTATATTACCGCGATATCCCACTTCAAAGCGAGATTGGTATTTTTATGTTGTATTAACATCCGTGGTTGCTGGAAAACAGGTTGGACGGATCCAACTGGATTCCTCAAAATTGTTGAATTTAATTTCATATACTGTGATATATGAGATGTTTAAATAATCTATGATAGATTATAGTGTGATTTGAATTTGGATGCTATGGTAGCACTGGCCTATATTTTGATACTTTTAAAAAAAATACCATAAATATATATTTTTGAATTTGAAAAAAAAATAAAAGGGATTTTTGGGATTAATTATTTATATAGAATTTTGTATTGGTTAAAGGAAATTAATTTGGATAAAATAAATGGTTTGATGTTAAACTTATACTGAACTATTCCGTGATATTGCGAATAGAAATTTTGGAATAATGTATATGAATTTTTTTAAATAATAATTCTTAAGTGGTACTTTTTTAAACATAAAAGGTTTTAAAAATTGAGATTTTTAATAGGTTGGGAGAATAGAAGGGAATTTGGAAATAAATACAAATTGGTTATGCTGGATCTTAAATAAGATTTCCAAATTACGAAATGGAAGCAGAATCGAGATTTGGTTAATTTTTAGAATATAGTTTGGGTTATTTAAGAAATTGATTTATAAATAGAACTTAATTTAGAAATAAATTTATAGTTGATTTAAGTGATCTGAAATCGTTGTAAATTGGAAATGAGACTATGAGATTTATAAACAATGCTGATAAAGAAAGTTAAATGATTATCATTTGATAAATTGGAGATATGAATTCAAGGTAAGAATTTATAGAGAAATGGGTGAATTGGTTTAAAAAGAAATGACGGATTTTACTTTTGGGAATATGAAAAATGAATTTATGAAATTAGGACGTAAATCGGTTGGTGATAAATCGGGAAAGGTTTATAAATATTAGATTGGTTATACTGGAATTGAAAATTATATTTTTATCAAGAAGCTGAGTTATTTTAAAAAGAGGATTTTAATTATTAAACTAGGCAATTTAAAAATGTTTTAGCATAAAAATATTTCAGAAAGTTAGTTATTTAAATATTTTTAAATTGTTAAGTTGCATTATAAGATTTACAAAAAAGTCTTGTAAATCGATTAGAATTTTATTAATAAATCAGAATTAATTATTATTTCAAAGTTATGTAATTATTTTAATTGTTTAATGTGAGAAATGTTGATTACGGATCTTAAGGCTAGGATAAACACTAGAGGAGCGGGGTGAATAGTGTTTTAAAGAATTATTAAATCTTTTTGAGTTTTTGTTAATTTGTGCACAAATGTATGCAATATTCAGACACAGATATGATCACAAAATCATAAACCGATGCAGAAATAAAGTTAAAGCAGTAAAGGAAAGAACACGCCAAATTTTATACTTATTCGAAGTTACCCTACATCCAGTCCTCCACACAAGTACAGATTTCCTTTCAAAAGCAATTGTACAATTACACCCTCGATTTCAAGGCTACGAGGTACACCCTCCAGATTCACAATCCTCTGGGTAGAGATACTTGATTTCCCGGGCAACAAGTTCACCCAATTGATTTCCAAGGATACAATCACACCTTTTCTCGTTTGATTGATTTCCAAGGACATAATCACACCTTTTCTCGCTAAATTGATTACAAAGAAGTCTATAACTCTGAATAGCACTGAGAATATTCTTGAGATATTGATAGAGAATCAAAACAGAAATGATCTAGTTAGATTCAATGTTGATTTCGGTAGAGTAATGGTAGGAATATGTATAAAGAAATGTGGAAGAAGAAGAGGAGTGAAAAACAGAAAAATATGAATAAAACTTCGTTGAAAACAACCCCTATTTATAGAAGAACAACAGCCATGTCCATTTGTGAAGGGATATGACGAATAGACACTTCTTTTGAAATTCAAAATTTTGAAATCAGCTGACACTATGTCGACATGGGTAACTTGGGTATGTCGACATCCCAAAGGAAATTTTGGTGTTTTGTTTTTCTTTGAAAATAAATTTTATCTTTTTTAAAACTATTTTAAACTTTTATAAATATACTTAACTATAGTTAAAATACTTAAATAAATATAGAGAATGATATTTTGGTATATATAAAATTTTACCACAATTTTATATTTAAATCTAAGTATAAATATTAAAGTTAAATATATTATTATTAAAAGATAGTTTAAAACTAAAGATAATTTGATTTTGAAATTAAAGATTATTTTGGGGCTAAAAGTATTTAAAACTAGGATAGATATTTTTGATTCTTTTAAAAGGAAGGTTTTGAAAACATTTTAAAAACAAGATATAATTTTGTAAAATCATTTTGAATAAAAAGTTAGCGGATACAAAACGATGTTCCACTAGATTTTTCGTAGGTTCCATCCTACTTAGGGTTCCATCCCTTTAACAGGCTCGAAGTGGATTCCATTCCACGAATAAATTGGATTTTAAGATGCCAGTGCTTTTCTAGGAGTTTTAACAAAATTCCTAATTAAATTAATTATTCTTGAAAAATTGAACTCTTGATAATCTTGAAATTCTTGATACTCATGAGTCTTCAATCATGATATCTTGAATCTCTATACTGTACAGTCTTCGTTCTTGATACCTGCATAGTAAATCTTGCATATACATATATTTCTAAACTATAATGTTAGTATTTATATTTTATAATCCTATTCTAAGGTTGTTGTCATCAAAACCATCATCTCAAGGACTAACAATCTCCCCCTTTTTGATGATGATAATCTTTGTTTATAAAATATTACTTCTATCCTAATAACTTCCCTTAAAACTAATAACTCCCCCTTAATCTATGCCTAACTATCCTATTTTATATTTCTCCCCTTTTGTCATCAACAAAAACTAACTCCAAGCTATATAACTCCCCCTTAATCTAATACTAGAACAAAGTATAGTAAATGGAATGTGAAAGACATTAATATAATTATATTATAATTATTCAATACATAAATATGTATAAGTATATTTCAACACACATCAAAACCAATCATGTCAGAAAAGTCAAACAAGTCAGTCAAGTCAAACAAGTCAATCAAGTCAAACAAGTCAATTAAGTAAAACAAGTCAATTCAATCAAACAAGTCAATCAAAACATACCAAACAAATCAAAAACTAATAATCCTATATTATAAGACAATACTACAAACTCCCCCTAAATAAAATACATTCGTTATGTATACATGTATGCAATATGTAGTTTGTAATGCGGTATGAAATGCATGACATATGCAATGTAGCATGAGATGATATGCAAAATGAAGTGCAACTTGTAATGCAAATGATTATGATATTTCATGCATTGTAATTTATGATGTAATACGCAATGAAATGTGATATGAAATAGGATGCATAATGATATGTAATATGAAACAAAATGATAATGAAGTAAAATAATAATAATAATAATAGTAATAATATGCAGAATAATATGATGATATATATACGACGGTAAGAAACATCCAGATTATAAGATAATCATGATTGATAAGTAATATCTAATTGACAAGTACATATATATATATGTGTGTGTGTGGGTGTGTCTATATGTATGTATATATATACCAAATTATTTATTATAAATTACTTCAACCAAACAAAGGTAATACACACCAATTACTAGACTTAGGTTAAGGAAACTAATAAATGAGACTGAAAGAGTAGTAAAGAAAAGACTTTAAAGGTAATAAATGATATTAAAATATAACATATTCATGAAAAGTAGTAATCAAACTCAATATCAAAATAAAATTGCTAAGAAATATGGATTTAAAAAAATTAATACCCTCCTTGTTTAAAAAAAATTAATTTTTTTAATCCAAACTTCCGTGTTTATAAAATACTTAACTTACTAGTTAAAAATTATATATTAAATTATTATTGATTAAAATATTTAGAAACATGTTTAAACACCTTTAAAAAAATATCATATCGAAATATTCAATGAAATAATAAAGATTTAAAAACTAAAATTAACATGTGTTATATTTGTGAGAAATGCGGATTACGGATCTTAAGGCTAGGATAAACACCAGAGGGGGGGAGGGGGGTGAATAGTGTTTTAAGGAATTATTAAATCTTTTGGAGTTTTTGTTAATTTAAGCACAAATATATGCAATATTCAGACATAGATATGATCATAGAATCAAACACAGATGCAGAAATAAAGTAAAAGCAGTAAAGGAAAGAACACACCGGTTTTTATACTGGTTCGGAGTTACCCTACATCTAGTCCCGCACACAAGTACAGATTTCCTTTCAAAAGCAATCTTTACAATTACACCCTCGATTTCAAGGCCATGAGGTACACCCTCCAAATTCATAATCCTCTGGGTAGAGATGCTTGATTTCCCGGGTAACATGTTCACCCAATTGATTTCCAAGGCTACAATCACACCTTTTCTCGCTTGATTGATTTCCAAGGCCATAATCACATCTTTTCTCGTTTAATTGATTACAAAGAAGCCTATAACTCTGAATAGCACTAGGATCTTGTTGAGATAGTGATAGAGAATCAAACCGGAGATAATCTAGCTAGATTCAATGTTGATTTCGACAGAGTAATGGTAGGAATGTGTATAAAGAAATGTGGAAGAAGAAGGGAAATGAAAAACAGAAAATATGAATGAAAATTCTTTACAAACAACCCCTATTTATAGAAGAACAACAGCCATGTCCATTCGTGAAGAGATATGACGAATAAACACTTCTTTTGAAATTTAAATTTTGAAATTAACTGACACTATGTCGACATAGGTATATTGAGTACTCGACATCCCAAAGGAAATTTTGGTGGTTTGTTTTTCTTTGAAAATAACTTTTATCTTATATTAAAACTATTTTAAACTTTTATAAGTATACTTAACTATAGTTAAAATACATAAATAAATATAGAGAATAATATATATATATATATATATATATATATATATATAATTTTACTATAATTTTATATTTAAATCTAAGTATAAATATTAAAAGTTAAATATATTATTATTAAAGATAGTTCTAAAACTAAGGATAAATTGATTTTGAAAATAAAGATTATTTTGAGGCTAAAAGTATTTAAAATCAGGATAGATGTTTTTGATTATTTTAAAAGGAAGGGTTTGAAATCATTTTGAAAACAAGATAATTTTGTAAAATCATTTGAATAAAAAGTTAGCGGATACAAAATAATGTTCCACTAGATTTTTCGTAGGTTCCATCCTACTCAGGGTTCCATCCCTTTAACGGGCTCGAAGTGGATTCCATTCCACGAATAAATTGGATTTTAAGATGCCAGTGCTTTTCTAGGAGTTTTAAAAAAATTCCTAATTAAAAAAATAAATTACTTGAAATCTTGAAATCTTGAACTTTTGATAATCTTGATATTCATGATACTCATGATCCTTCAATCTTGATATCTTGAATCTCTATACTATACAGTCTTCATTCTTGGTAGCTGCATGGTTAAATCCTGCATATACATATATTTCTAAACTATAATGTTAGTATTTATATTTTATAATCTATTCTAAGGTTGTTGTCATCAAAACCATCGTCTCAAGGACTAACAATCTCCCCCTTTTTGATGATGACAACCTTTGTTTATAAAATATTACTTCTATTCTAATAACTCCCCCTTAATCTATGCCTAACTATCCTATTTTATATTTCTTCCCCTTTGTCATCAACAAAAACTAACTCCAAACTATACAATCTCCAAACTATACAATCTCCAAACTATATAACTCCCCTCATTCTGAAGTTCCTGCACTAATAAACCATATAATGGAGCATATAATAGATAGATTAAGAGATAATTATACTGATAGACATGATAGTTAATTAAAGATCATATACACATCAATGTGTATTTGTACATGTTTTGCACAACAAACATCAAACCAAATTAAAACATCAATCCACACCAAATATCAATCTATATCAATCAAATCAAATCAAATCAAATCAAATCAAGCAAACAATTCAAACAAAGCAATCAAATAAAATCAAATATTACGAGGATCTTCCACCCATCCTTCTTCTCCAAATGTAGGGTCTGCTTTAATGGCATCCCAATTTTCATTATCATTTGTTAGAGAGACTGGAGGATGTGCTTCGTTATCATCCTTGTGCAAGGAGGAAATCATCCATCGTATTGCATTGAAATGCCTTCCTTACTCCTTGATTATCTGCATTTGACTCAATTTTAAGTGTCGCTGGTTACGAAGAATGAATGAAAGAATATTCTTGAAAGAATTAAGAGTTTCTTAAAGAATATCGGATAAATTATGAATTGGATTGGCCATGTTCGAGTTTATGAGAAGAATGAGAGACGAAGTGGATAAGAAATAATATTCAATGATGAATTCTAGAAGAAATAGGTATTTATAGGTATAGAAATTCGTTTGAAATGAATAGACATAAGGTAGTTATTCAAATTTCAAATTCAAAATGAAATGTCATTTCTGACCGGTACATGTCGACATGGTCCAGTGAATTTTGATGACTTATTTTGATTTTGCGAATAATTGTGTGTATATATACATATTTATATAATACACTAACATTTATTCTGGAGATAAGATAAGCTAGATAACAGAAAGGAAATTCAATTTCATCGCATAATAGATCAATACAATGATTTAACATTAAAACTACACGAACATTCAAATCAAAATAAACTAAAACAAATACAACGAGATACAAAAAGGTAGAACTAGTTAGAGGATGACGAAGATGAAGATAATCCAAGCTTCTTGCTGATTTTGGAAATAAACTTGTTCATCTTGGATGAAATTTTATCCAACTTCTTACTAACGGATCGTTTAAGAATCCGTTGATTCTCAACAATGATCTTTTGGTTTTTGAGAAGGGTTTTGTTGGATGGATTAGGAGGATAGTCGATGCTTTCCAAAGAAGTTTCACTTTCTTCTTCTTCTTCTTCAATTTCCATTTCATCCCCTTCTTCTTCTTCTTCCTCTTCCTCTTCTTCCATCTCCTCATGAGCCAAACGCTATTTCTATTCGGCAAGAGTCTCATAAGTTTGAAAAACAAATGGAATTTTCATAAGCGAAATGTTGGAATGATTGAAAACTTTTCTAGAAACAAATTCTTCTCCTTTGAAATCCACTCCAAAATAGTTAAAAATCCGAGTGAGATAAATTCCATGATACAAAGTATTCTCACCCATTTCAAGATTTTTGGGAAGAAGTTCATCCAAAATAACTTGCGCCCAACTAATATCATAATTTCCAAAAATAGCAAAAATTGCTTTCCAAACTTTTGAGGTAGGATTGTTAAAATTTCCCGATCTTGGGGTCAAAGTATGTTGTAAAAGAAGATTAACAATTCTAGCTTTTGGTCGAAAGTTTCGATTTTTGAATTCAAAATCATCATCTCCTTCGAAAATGTGATAAAATGTCTCACGGTCATTTTCATCGATTTTAAAATTAGAAAGATCCATTCCCGTGCTTTTGCAAATGAGAATGGTACCCAAAAGATCACAATTTAAAATGATTCTAGTGCCTTTGACACTACCCCAAATTTCATCGTCATTTCCAATATAAAATCCACGGTTTAAATTTGCATAGAAAATTTTAACAAGATTTGAATAACAAATGAAATCATTTTGAGAAGCATCAATAAGACTAAAAATTTGATTGTTTGTAAAAAGAAAATCAATTTCATAAGAAGAGAAATCTTGAAATATAGCGAACATTCCGGGATGGACTTTTCATAGTTAGCATAATTGATGTATGCTTTTATTGCCTTCAGATCATTGAAGAGTTGCTCTTTTATCTTTTTGGAAATTCTCATGGTGGAGGGGTTTCTTGAAGAAGCCATTAGAATAGAGAGTAGAGAGCTTGAAGTTTTGAAGAGAGAGTTTGAATTTGAAAATGGAGTGAAAAGATATGATAAAAGATAGTGAATAAATAGATTCCCAAAGGACATATTCTCTGATCAAAAGATGCCTTTTCAGAGAATTGAATGAAGTGAAAAGGTGGAGAGAAATTCAGCCATTTGAATTTAAATTTTGAATTTCAAATTCCGTACCCTATCGACATCATGGTAGGGACCATGTCGACATGTGCCTATGAATTTCTATGATTTATTTTTCTTAAGTACTCTATTATATATATATATACTTATTATTTTTAATGTCTATATATATATCTGGAATATTATTAGAATTATAGTACATTCCATATTATATTATTATACTATTAAAAATAATAATAAAAACAATAATAAAATAATAAATAATTGTAAAAAATTTAAAATTCAAATAACAAACCAATTCAAAATCAATCAATCAAGCATCTAATTCTAAGCATGCAGTTTCTACCAATTGTATTGTAGATGTGTACCTTTTTCTAAGTCCGTTTCTCTGAATTCGTCGGAGTCGTGAACTGCCGTGAAGCATAAATTTGAATTATCTGTTTGCTGATCATCATCGTTTGAGGACGAGTCCGAGTCATCTAGATTAGCAGTAAATGCACGATTCCGTTACTTTGCTGAATCATTGTTTATAGGAGGATTTTGCCTATCTGGATATGGACAATCTCTTTTGATATGGCCTGTTTCATCACAGTTGAAACATTTGACATTGTTTGGCACTACATTCTGATTTCCAGAGTTCTTATAGTTGTTTCTCTTGAGATTATTCATCTTTCTGTATTTCAGAAATTTTCGAAAATTCCTGGTCATAAAGGCTATCTCTTCATCATTATCGCTGTTTGAGTCTGATCCATCAGTTAATGCATTAAATGCCATTGATTTCTTTTCAAATGCTTTGCTTTCTCTTCTCCCGATCATTTGGACTTCAAATGACATTAGATTTCCATTTAATTCTTCTATCTTTAAGGTACTGATGTCATTTGCCTCTTCGATCGCAAGTGTCTTTTGATCCCATTCTGGAGTAAGAGAATTTAGAATTTTTCTGACTTGATCTTCTTCCGAAAATTCCTTTCCCAAGGATATTAGAGATGCACAATATCCTGAAATCTACTATACATATCCTACATCCAGTCCCGCACACAAGTACGGATATCCTTTCAAAAGCAATCTCTACAATTATACCCTCGATTTCAAGGCTATGAGGTACACTCTCCAAATTCACAATCCTCTGGGTAGAGATACTTGATTTCTCGGGCAACAAATTTACCCAATTGATTTCCAAGGCTACAATCACATCTTTTCTCGCTTGATTGATTTCCAAGGCCACAATCACACCTTTTCTCATTTAATTGATTATAAAGAAGCCTATAACCCTGAATAGCATTGAGGATCTTGTTGAAATAGTGATAGAGAATCAAACCAGAGATAATCTAGTTAGATTCAATGTTGATTACGGCAGAGTAATGGCAGGAATGTGTATAAAGAAATGTGGAAGAAGAAGAGAAATGAAAACCAGAAAATATGAAAGAAAATTCGTTGAAAACAACCCCTATTTATAGAAGAACATCAGCCATGTCCATTCGTGAAGAGAAATGACGAACAGACACTTCTTTTGAAATTTGAAATTTGAAATTAACTGACACTATGTCGATATGGGTATATTGAGTATGTCGACATCCCAAAGGAAATTTTGGTGGTTTGTTTTTCTTTGAAAATAACTTTTATCTTATATTAAAACTTTAAACTTTTATAAATATACTTAACTAAAATACATAAATAAATATAGAGAATAATATACAAGGAAATTTTGGTGGTTTGTTTTTCTTTGAAAATAACTTTTATCTTATATTAAAACTTTAAACTTTTATAAATATACTTAACTATAGTTAAAATACATAAATAAATATAGAGAATAATATATATAAAATTTTACTATAATTTTATATTTAAATCTAAGTATAAATATTAAAAGTTAAATATATTATTACTAAAGATAGTTCTAAAACTAAGGATAATTTGATTTTGAAAATAAAGATTATTTTGAGGCTAAAAGTATTTAAAATCAGAATAGATGTTTTTGATTCTTTTAAAATGAAGGTTTTGAAATCATTTTGAAAACAAGATAATTTTTTAAGATCATTTGAATAAAAAGTTAGCGGATTCAAAACAATGTTTCACTAGATTTTTCGTAGGTTCCATCCCACTTAGGATTCCATCCCTTTAACGGGCTCGAAGTGGATTCCATTCACGAATAAATTGGATTTTAAGATGCTGGTGCTTTTCTAGGAGATTTAGAAAAATTCCTAATTAAAAAATAAATTACTTGAAATCTTGAACTCTTGATAATCTTGATATTCTTGATACTCATGAGTCTTCAATCTTGATATCTTGAATCTCTATACTGTACAGTCTTCATTCTTGGTACTACATGATTAAATCCTTCATATACATATATTTCTAAACTATAATGTTAGTGTTTATATTTTATAATCTATTCTAAGGTTGTTGTCATCAAAACCATCATCTCAAGGACTAACAATATTAAGGTCTCTTTCATTTTAAAATTTTAATCAATTACTAAAAAATATCTAAACATTAATTTTAAAATATTCTAATATAAGTTAGAAAATAACTTCTAAAAAGAGTAGAGAAAAATACTTAATTTAAAAATTATTTTTACATAGTTTAAAGTTTTAAATAGAAAAGGCAGCATTTACAGAATGTTGTAAAAAGTTTTTATAGTAAAATATATTAAAAACATTATAAAAACAAAAACTGCAGCATTTACCAAATGCTGTGAAATGTTTCTAAAACACTATAGTTTTTTTGAAAGCACAGAGATGCTATAAAAACGAATTTGTAGCACTTAAGAAACGTTGTAGAAGAAAAGACAGCATTTCAGATATACTATCTATTGTTCTGGGACTGATTTTAACACGATTTTGCACTAATTTTACGACTAGATATTAACATGTAAATAATTGATTTTGTTACCCAATTTTTTATAGTATTTAATTAACATAAATAATAATAATGAGAAACATTGTAAAGACACTTGACATTATGCATGTAAAAATGCTTTTCTACTTAGTATAATTGTAATAAATTAGTAGTAAGATTTTTATTCGAAAGAAAACACATTTAAAAAAATTAAAAAGAAATTAGACTGATATATTGAAATTTATACTATGGTGTGTCGATATATGGAGCTAAATATCAAAACTTATAAAAGAGATAAATTTCTATACCTAACTAAATGCATAAATATATATTTCTAAATGCAATAATAAAGATGAAATAATTGTAAAGCGTACCGATTTTTGCACTCCATTTTTTAACTTTGTTATTTTTCCATTGTCTTCAACCATACATTTATATCTTTCAGAATTTAACGACGAGATCTGTTCTATTGTGACGGGCTCGTTTTTCTGATCAGCATAGTATATTCATTTGCTGAATTTGAAGACCATATGAGAAAAATACAGATGATTGAGTAGATTGACCAACTAGACGCCAAAACTTTGAATTTGAATTTTGAATGAATGGACACTTCAATCATTATAAATAGGCCCAACAGTCACCATTTTTCATAGAAGTTTCTCTTCTTCTTTCCGTTTTTCTATTTTCCATCAAACTTCTAGAAGACATATCTCCTTCGATTCTTAACGGAATTGGATGAAACCAGCGACAAATCGAATAGGAAGACAAGGGCTACAATTCAGTAATAGTTTGGTGAAGAATTTGGACAGTATTGTGGTGCAACGGGCAAAACAGTAAGAGAAATGTAGAAAATTCCGTACACAGTTTTTCAGTTTTGGATAGTCAACTTCAAACTGTCATATCTCATTCAATTTTGATCGGAATTTGATGATCCACCCATCAAAACGACCATGAGAACAAGAATTACAATGTGGAAAAGGAGTGGGAATAAAATACTGAAATTCTTGGATGTAATTTGATGAACACCATTGACAGTTTTGCTTTCTTTCTCTCTTTGTTCACCAAAACTTCATTTGACTATAACTTGGTCATTTCTTGACGGGTTCGCACGAAACCAGTGACATTGCGAAGTAGATGGAGAGAAGTACAATATCATATCATGTTGTAGGTGAGAATCAAAACTTTGTATTGATCTGGTACCCATTTCATTGTCGATTTCCATTATATATCCATTTGTTCTTTTTGATCGATGAATGATTATCTGTATCTTTTAACCAACGGTCATTTGACATAACTCTTCTCCTGCAAAACAAAATAACTTTTTAAAGAATCAAGCGACTTTTCAAAATAACTAAATATAGTTTTAAACAACAATATCATGAAGATTCTGTGTCATATTTATATGAAAATAGTGTTAATAATTTTATAAAAAAATGCCATTTAAAAAAATTTCAAAATTCAGATTATGAAAACTTTGAAAACCTTGCTCTGATACCAAATGTGAGAAATGCGGATTACGGATCTTAAGGCTAGGATGAACACTAGAGGGGGGTGAATAGTGTTTTATGGAATTATTAATTTTTTTTGAGTTTTTGTTAATTTGAACACAAATGTATGCAATATTCAGACACAGATATGATCACAGAATCAAACACAGATGCAGAAATAAAGAAAAAGCAGTAAAGGAACACACCGGGTTTTGTGCTGGTTCGGAGTCATCCTTCATCCAGTCTCGCACACAAGTACGTATTTCCTTTCAAAAGCAATTGTACAATTACACCCTCGATTTCAGGGCCACGAAGCACACCCTCCAGATTCACAATCCTCTGGGTAGAGATGCTTGATTTCTCGGGCAACAAGTTCATCCAATTGATTTCCAAGGCTACAATCACATCTTTTCTTGCTTAATTGATTACAAAGATGTCTATAACTCTGAATAGCACTGAGATAATTGTTGAGATAGTGATAGAGAATCAAACTAGAAATGATCTAGTTAGATTCAATGTTGATTTCGGCAGAGTAATGGTAAGAATATGTATGAAGAAATGTGGAAGAAGAAGAGGAGTGAAAAAATGAAAAATATGAATAAAAATTTGTTGAAAACAGCCCTTATTTATAGAAGAACAACAGCCATGTCCATTCGTGAAGGGATATGACGAATAGACACTTCTTTTGAAATTCAAGTTTTTGAAATCAACTGACACTATGTCAACATGAGTAACTTGGGTATGTCGACATCCCAAAGGAAATTTTGGTGTTTTGTTTTTCTTTGACAATGGCTTTTATCTTATATTAAAACTATTTTATACTTTTATAAATATACTTAACTAGTTAAAATACTTAAATAAATATAGAGAATAATATTTTGGTATATATAAAATTTTACTATAATTTTATATTTAAATATAATTATAAATATTAAAAGTTAAATTTATTATTATTAAAAGATTGTTTAAAACTAAAGATAATTTGATTTTGAAATTAAAGATTATTTTGAGGCTAAAAGTATTTAAAACCAGGATAGATGTTTTTGATTCTTTTAAAAGGAAGGTTTTGAAAACATTTTGATAACAAGATATAATTTTGTAAAATCATTTTGAATAAAAGGTTAGTGGACACAAAACGACGTTTCACTAAATTTTTCATAGGTTCCATCCTACTTAGGGTTTCATCCCTTTAACAGGCTCGAAGTGGATTCAATTCCACGAATAAATTGGATTTTAAGATGCCAGTACTTTTCTAGGAGTTTTAACAAAATTTCTAATTTAATTACTTATTCTTAAAATCTTGAACTCTTGATAATATTGAAATTCTTGATACTCATGAGTCTTCAATATTGATATCTTGAATCTCTGTACTGTACAGTCTTCATTCTTGGTACGCGCATGGTTGAATCCTGCATATACATATATTTCTACACTATAATGTTAGTATATATATTTTATAATCCTATTCTAAGGTTGTTATCATCAAAACCATCATCTCAAGGACTAATATTTAAAAGTATATTTAACTATTAAATAAGTTTTTGGAAAGTAATGATATACTTTCATGGCAAAATCAGAGGCAGTGATTGCCTGCAGTTAAGTTTGGATTTCTTTGGGATAGAGATGTAATCATTGAGCTGCGAATCCATGATTGATACTGCAGGGTGCTTTCCATATTTATTTTAAAAAGTTTTTAAATATTTTTGAAGGGAATGGTTTGTGAATATTCTCATTTCGAAGAGACAAGTATATACTTTTGAATAAGGAGATTTAATTAAATAACCTCAGAACTTATTGAATTCATTATAAATGAGTTAAGGAATTACAATATAAATTATGAAGGGTTTTTAAAAAAGAGAAATAAGTGGAACTTTCCTAATTGTTGGGAAGTAAGGGGTTTAGGAAAATATGTTTTTAAATATTTTTTCTAAGTGTTGAAATAAGAGATGATTTGAAATATCCTGATAAGGATATAAGTATTTGAGTTGCCTCAAAAATTGAAAATTTGGAAGGGATTTGAATATTATGTCTTACAAAGATACTTTGAAAATAAATTTTTGAAAATTATAACATGGGCCTAGTGACTGCTTACGGATGTTATATTGATAGTTAAAAAACCAACTATCAAGTATTAGCCAATTTCGTTGATCGTTTCGAAGAGACCAGGATCGGATTTAATTATCCGAAAACCACTTCGATTCAATTTGAGCGTTACAAATAGATATCATGAAGATTGTAAAGATGGTGATTCGGTTTGCCAGACCCAGCACAACTTGCATGGACGAATGCTATCAGAACATCTTCGTTGGAGGACGATGAGCATTCTAAGTGAAATTGTTCTCGAAAGGTAAACATAGCCTTAAGCCTCATCAACCGGAATGGCTGAAAATCAGGGGGATGCAGCAAGGCTAAGTGGGTCGTACACCAATTAAGTTATGTTAGCACCTTTCTAGACATCCTCGGATATATTATAAACTATGGATATGGCGTTTCATGGAAAAAAACTCTCAATAAGAGTGTAAACACGCGGGGTTGTAACATATTCGGTACTATCCAGGTTAGGGAGAAGGTCTTGTGTTGTAGGTGATCCCAGCGAGGTCCTCAGTACGTTTTTATAGACATGCACTATGATGGGTGGTAACCTAGTGCCTACTCATTGTATGGAAGTCCATTCTCTAATACATGCCTTTATGGTTTTGGTTGTAGAGTCTTGTCTGCTGGAATTTAATTAATGTAACAATTTCGGCAAGTTGAATAAGTATTTGTACATAGACATTGTTATAATATCAAATGATTTTGGTATAAAATGTTTTGGTTATCATAAGGGAAAATCCATCGTGTTTATGTGTGGCTGGTCTTACGAGATACCTTTATTCTTCAAAGGATTTCGATACTTTAAAAATTCAAATTGAGTGTGTTTTCTCACGCTGGTTTTCTAGACTGACTAGGGTGTTATTTTATTATAATGCTCGGGTCAGAACGAGTATTATAGATTCAGATTAAGATGCTTTGGAGCTCAGGAGACGAGCTGGATGACATATATGTATTCCATGTACTTGATTATATTCCCCTGTGTGTGTTAGGCTGTATAGTCAGCATTGGTGAGGGCAAGTTATTACAACTGTCCGGTATTCATTTGTTGATTTGTTGTACTCTGATGATGTCATGTGTAAATAACAGTTATAGTTCTTTTTGTGTAAAGACATGTTATTATCTATTATATATTGTTCCGCTACGTTTGTGAGATTATGTGTTGTTGTTCTATTTTCTTCTACCTCTTCCTTTTCGTTTCCTCTAACTATCAGGTTTTTCGCCATTCGATTGCTCGGCATGTAATACAGTGGACGTATTAATGTTGATTTTCGATGGTCGAAAATATAGGTTCATTACAGTTGGTATCAAAGCTAAAGGTTAAGCGAGAACCTTGGCTTTGATGGGGTAACTCATTAGAGATAGGGTCAGTAGAACCCTAGAATGTGTTTAAGTGTATTAATAGATATGAGCGCATATTTTTTAGTGAATATATAATGTTTTGTATTATGCTGGTTGATTTATTATGTGGCTTATGGATTCTGGTCAATACGAGTAAGTAATGTTATTAATAGGGATCTCTAAACACTTATAACAGAGCAATTCGCCATGGCATTGTTTTGAAATAGGGTGAATGAAATAATTTTACCCAGATTATTTTTATATATGAAAGAAATATTTTTTCATAAATTATTATAGTTGTCTATGGTGTGCTTGGTTGTTAGGAAATAATATACTAAACCATTATCATTTATTGTTGTGGTAATTGAATAAAAGTTAATACTATAGTCAACCGTTAAGAAATAATTTCAAATAATGAAATGGAATTATGTAAATGTGATTTATAATTTGGAATGAAATAAAATTCCAGAGGAATATTTAAATATGATTTGTTAAAAGGGTTTGAAGGTTGAGAACTTGGGAATTTAATTCCCGTTGGTTTTTGAAATGTTTTTCAAAGTCTTGGAAAATAATAGTGATATTATTTGGAGAACATTTGTGAATTGAAATATTATTAATGATTTTTAAAAGAAATAAAAGCACTGAACTCACTTTGGTCATTGGAAAATAATTCTAATGATGATCGCGACATCATCTGTGTTCATTTTCGAGTTTCTGAGTGATGAATTGCTACCGTAATGATTTGCTATTAGAGTCTTATTTTGATAAAAAAGTTTATGGTTTTAGGAAGCTTAATTTTTTTGGATTTGATACATATATATAAGTGGGATATATATGTATATATATGATTTCAAAAAGGACTTGAAAAACTTAGAACAAAGTGTGTAAACTCTAGGATTTTGATTTGAAATGTTTACTTGAAATATGAGAGAATAAGTTGATAACTTATAAGAATTGGTAAATTGCAAGTAAAACAATGTTTAAAGGTGTTGAATATGAATGCAAGATGGTAAAAATTTAAATTTTAACCATAGAATGAAATTTAACTTAAAATCAAGTTAAATAAAATGGGATTTGGAAATTAATCTAAGTTGGACTAAATAAAATAAAGTTTGGAAATAAAATTTGATTGAGATTTGGAACGAATTAGTGGATGGAACTAACTAAAATAAATTAGTGAATTAAATATGGTATGGGATATGGTTGATGAAATTCAATATTTGAAATTTAGAGATAAATTGAGTTAAATGGAATCAAAATTGAATTTGATTGAAATGGAGATTGACTTAAGTTGTGAAGTAGTAATTAACTGAGAACATTTTGTATAAAATGTTTATAATTGACTCAATTCTTAAGTGAAATCGGTATTAAAAGGATACACCCAGTGAATGTGAATTACAAGTATGAATGATAATTGTGAACAAGTTGATATGAATGAAATGAACGTGAATAAGAGAAACTGGGATAGCTAAGAATCAATTGGAATAAAAACGTAATTTCGAGATAATTTATATCAATCCGAGTTTGAAATTTTCACTTGATGCTCAACGGCGAACACTGGATATGGATTTTTGATTGATTCTGGGATTCTCTATCATACTATATGGCTATGCAAGGAGAATGACAGTTTCTAACCAAGAATCGAAATTGAAATTTTGTGATCGATGTGCGACCAGAGTTGACATTGCGTACTAATGATATACGTACATCATACGGGCTTAAGTAAAGCAATATAACGACCTAAAATTTAAGCACTTCAAAAAATAATATTTAAAGTGATTTTAAATATAAAATATGAAAGACTTCATGATTCAAACAATATTTGATAGGATTTGAAAATAGAAATATACATAAAAGTAGTAACATTTGCTTATATCGATAAAAGTGACAAGATCCTGATTTCAGAAAAGTAAGTTTAAATGGTTTAATTAATTATTTTAATTTGTTTATGAATGTTTATATTTTTAAATAAAATTATACAAATTTATTTTTAAATTTGGTTTACTTAAATAAATAGTTTAACTAAAACGTCAAAATGTGACCGCAATTGTCAAAAATCATTGTTTTGTCGATTTAAAGTTATCGCAACGTTGTTGCACCTTTATGTGCATAATTTAATAAATATGTTAACATATAAATATAGTTAACAATTAACTAAACAAAGTTATTTTTAATAATCACACTTAGAAAATTTTAGAAAGTAATTAGCAAAATTAAACTAAAAAAGACAAAACACGTGTCACATCAAATGTGACATAAAGTAAAGAAATGTTACATAAAGAAAAGTAATCATTCTTATTCTTTACTTAACTCTTATGTATTTGAATTTTAAAAGCGCGATGTGATGTGGATGGTAAGTTTTGAATTAAATAAGTTTACTTAATTCTTAAGGAATGTTATTTAAGTAAATACCCAAATCTATATTTTAATCTCAAATGTTTTCTATAAATACCCATTCACTTCCTCTTCACTTTTGCACCATTTCTTCTCTACTCTTTCAATCTTCTTTTCACCCCTTTAATGATTTCTTTCCTTAATAAAGTTATGCCAAAATATTCTCAAAAAATAAAACAAAGAAAAATATCAACAAAACTCCATCCGAACCACTTCAAACGCCTCCTTTCCCCTTCTATCGATTACACCCCCTTCCTCCATTTGGCCGAGCACTCCTAGCCTTCCCCAAGCCAAGTTGAGTCATCCAAGTATAAGCGTTCAAGGAATCATAAGCTAAAAACGTCGAGTGGTGAAGCTATAGCCGATTTTCCGTTCGTCAAAACCAAACAAAGTATGGACTCCTAATTTATATGTATATGTTTGGCTGTGATATTGTGATATATTTATTTGGATGTTTGGTTATGATATTCATATGTTGTTTATTGCATAAAAATATTGAAACAAGTTACGGATTTACACAACGTAAAATATCATGGAAATCTCTTTGCAAAAGAAATGAAATGTAGTATGGAATCATTTATACATTTGAAAAATGTTTGAAAATACTTTGAAAATGATTCCTAAGTGTTCAAACTTGTCTCGGCAAAGTTTGGATATGAATGTCAAAACATGCCTAAAATTTGACGCGTCGCGTAACGGTAGTTCATGTTTTCGCGTCCAAATTTCAATTGAACGAAGTGGAATATAGTTCGGAATTCTTAGAAGTAAGAATTTTCCGAATCCTTATATCCATATCTTTCATATAAAAAAAGAAAATCAAGATTTCATCTTGTATATTCTGAAATATGGCAAAATAAATTTTCGAGAGAAATCCAGTTTTTGCACTAAATGACCAAAGTTGAAAATTGATAAAATAATCGATTTAAAAATATGAAATAAATTCTAAAAATCTTTTAAAATTATTTTAAAGCGATTTAATTTGAAAAGATGGTTTTCTAAATGATATAAAAGTCGTTTTGAAAAATATAGCTTTTAAAGCACTTTTTGTTACACTATTTGCAACATTTTTCGCAACGCTTTTCAATAACTTTTGAATAAAGGTGGAAAATTAACAATTCTTTTCCATATCCTTATTAAAATTTTCTAAGTAAATAACAAAGTATTTTAAAAGAAATTTGAACGATTTAAAATTATTTCAAAGATGGTTAAACAAATTGATAAGTGATTTAAAAAGGGGAAATGAGTACGCGAAAAACGACTAATACATTTTTCCTGCCCGTGAGATCTTAAAGTGAAAATAAGGTGTGAAACTAAGATTAGAGATGAAGCAACCAGTGCCCTAAACTTACATGGCCTCAGTTTTCTCTTTTAGGCGAGGGGTGAAATAAATCGAAACGAAAGCCTAGATGCTCATCTCAGATTTTGTAGAAATAATCTTCTTATACTCATCATTAAAATCCAAAGAGGGAACTTGTCCTACTCGTGGAATTTAAGAGGTGATCTCACCGTTATTCCACCTATAGCACTCGTTGTATACGGAAGTTGATTTTGGATAAAAGTAGAATGATTTCCATAATCCTATTTTCGCAAAAGATACTCTTAAAAATAATTTGAGAAATATTCAAAAGAGGTTTATGTGATTCCGTATTCACGAAAAATATATTTTGAAAATATATATCTTTTGAAGATATTTTGGTAAAGAAAAATGAATGAATCAAAAAACAATCACCTAATTACATCATTTTTATCGATGATTGGATTTCGAAGAAATCAGGGTCGGATTTGGGTGATTCCTATCCGAAAACCACTTTGAACCAACATATACGTTCGAACATGAAGATATGTTGAAGATGATGATTATTGAAGATCGTGGATCTTCATAGCATGAGGACTACTCGTTGAACATGCTATGGGAAGATCCTATTATAGAGTTATTTATAGCAATGGTATCCTCGTGGTGGATATTTTTTGAATTGCAAGGACTACTCGCTACTAGTGGTAGTAGGAGAGTGCCTTCGGTTTATCCTGTTCCTGGACGACTTATATGGATGTTTGTTTGGCATTGCATTTCTAAAGATTACGTACATTGGTTTTTACAAACGTACATCAGTAGTGGCGGAGAATGCAACTTCTCTAAGCTTAACACCCTCCTTGAGACATACCAGCTCAAGGGATGTATTTTTATGGAAGACAATTAGTAGTCAATGAAAATGGCAATGTGGCATTCTGAGATGTGATATGTGATATATGAAAGGTAATCGTTGCCTCAAGCCTCATCAACCGGAAATGACCA
Organism: Allium cepa; assembly: GCA_030765085.1. Classification (NCBI taxonomy): domain Eukaryota; kingdom Viridiplantae; phylum Streptophyta; class Magnoliopsida; order Asparagales; family Amaryllidaceae; genus Allium; species Allium cepa. Next base: position 575,420,675 of record CM060931.1, read on the forward strand.
AAACAGGGTTAGATGCGACAAGGCTAAGTGGGTCATTCCCAATTAGGGTATGATCATCCCCTTATAGATATATTTCTTCCTACTATGACATTTGGGATGTAAATTAATGTGGATGTATGCGAAGAGAGCTCTCGGATAAAGTTCGGTAACGATCGGAGGATGACATATTCAGTACTATCTAGTTATAGAGATATGTCGGTCGTGTGTTGGTAGAGGGCATATGTTTTGTGCCTTGAGATATCCATCTAGAGGTGTACCTAGTGAAAGGTAGCCCCTTTACCTAGTTATTTGTATGGAAATCTATTCTCCAAAAAGAACCTTCAGACTTGATTGTAAACCTATTATGCTGGAATTTAATCAAGTTGTAACGATTTCGGCTAAGATTAATAAGTTTATTTGCAAATGTTTTCAAGAATGTCATTAAAAAAATATCCCTAAATTTTATGTAATAAAGAGTTTTGGTTATCATAAGGTAAAAATCGTTCTATGTTTATGTGCGGCATGATCTTATGAGACACCTTTTTGTTTTCAAAATATCGTACTTTGATTTCTCACACCGGTCCCATGACGGACCCGGAGTTTTTTTTCTTTAAACCTCGGGTGCCTATTTTTCGAGCAGCCATGTAGTCAGGATACCTTAGGAGCATTTCGGAGCATGTTTGGAAGCATTTTGGAGAAGTATTTTGGAGCTATGAAGATGAAGTACCTTATGTGGATATCTATCCATTTTCCCCTGTGTCATGTAGCTCCCTGCATATGCATGGATAGACAATTATAACTATCCCGCTGGATTTATATTTGACTCTAACCATTTATGTATAATTAAATGTTGAATGCGATGTGAGATTCTATTATTGTGTTATCTTCTATCTTTATTTTCTTTTACACCTCTGATAATCTCCCTCCCCGACACTTGGATTTACGGCACGTGAATACCATGGATGTATTAGTGTCGATTTCTAAGGGTCGAGGAGACGAGTCGTCATTGCAAATATTGAATATTTTTAAAAAAATAAAATGATTTTGAATTCTATGATTGGATATTATCGGTAAATAAGATGCAGGCATTTAAAATTAGGAGGAATTGGATTTGCCCGACAAAAATGTACATGTTTAAATTTTGTTTGGAATTGATGATTTTATGATTGAACCACTTGTCTTTTGTTTTCTTCTGCTGATTTGGGACCGCAGTAGCGATTTGTAGTTGTTCCGATCTAGCCGCGCAAAGGAGACGCTGGCGAAAGTTTTTGAAAATTTAAAGAGTTAGATAATTTTGAAGAAATTTTTTAATAATTAAAATTTGATGTTGGATTACAACTTGAAATGGTTGAGTAAATAATATTATTTGGAATCTAAAGATGAGTTTGTAAATTATTAAAAGTGATAATGTGTTTTCAATAAACTAATTTCGGGAAATTTTTTGAACTGATTGGGTTTGAAAAAGTTAATGAGTTTTAGGCCATTCTTCTTACCTTGGCAATTTCGGGGATAAAATTCTTTTAAGGGTGGAGGAATGTAACTATTAAAAATTTTGGTTATTTGAAATTGGAATATTTAATTGATTTTAAATATTTAAAAGTAAAATTTTAACTTGAATTTCAAATACAATGATTTATTGAGAAATTAAATAATTGGAATTACTTAAATAATTGAATCTTGAGTTTTAAGCTTGATAAAAATAATTTCAAAGCTTATTTAATTTTCATTTATAAGAATGAGATAATAATTTTTTTAATTTGATTTAAAAGCAATTTTCTCGATTTTAAAAATATCTAGTTTGAATTAAATATAAAAATAGCCCTGCGGGGAACAGTCTTGAAATTCGACGAAACAAGTTCCATTGGATCCGTAATAGCGAATTTTTATCGAGATTCAAATTTCGTAGCTTTCAGAGTCATTTTTTGGCTATATGGGATAGAAACGTGTTGAAATTAATATCAAAAGTTCAATATAATAACTGGGTCCAAAAAGCTATGTTCTCCATACGATCAAATGAGGACTCGAAACTTTTTCCATTGCGTTCGGAATAGGGATATAACATTATGAACGCCTAGTGGCATGCCTCGTTAGAGGTCGAAATTTTAAGTCGCGTAATCGAGATAATTTGAAAATTTAAATTATATATATATATATATATATATATATATATATATATATATATATATATATATAAAATTTTTGACATTGACTAGGCTGTCACACTCCCTCTCATAAGCCCATTCTTTATTTCACTCAATCACTGTACCCTTCCTTTTCAAATGCGTTACCTTCATCCTCTTTTTAAATATCCAGCCATACATAGTGAAGAGAAAAAAGAAATCAAACTTTAAAAATCAAAATCTCTCAATTTACAAAATAAAAAATACCAAATTTGTTTTAAAAATCTAGTTTGGCTTGGAGCTTTGATTTGGTGTGTGTTTTATTGAGTGCGATGTCATTTGGGGTTGCTCGACTTTCACGATGGAAGCTAGGGTTTTAATTTTATAGCGATCAGGGAGGTGTTAGGTGAATCAAGTCATGGATTCGAACTGCTGGCGGTGATTGGCATCTCCGGCCAAGTTTTCGTGGTGCTCGGTGGTGGTTTGGAGGTTGCAACATGATGGCGGCCAATGCGGTGTGGTGCTGTCGCCTTTTGCTTCGTACGACCGAAGGAGGTGAGGAGGTGGCAGCGGAGAGAGGAGGAGCAGATGGATCGGTTGGTGGCTTCGGGTTGATGGATGGTGGGGTGGATGGTCGTGCACCGTGCACGGCGTACATGGTTACCGTTCAAAAAGAAAAAAGAACGGAAGAGGAGCAGGTTGGGGAAGAAGACGCTTTTCTCTTGGATTGGGTTATGGTTTCATAGGCCGGGCCTTTTTTCTTTGGGTAGTGTAATAATGAAATTAAAATTTAGTGATACAAATTGTTTACTAAAATTGAAAGCATATAAAATACCTAACTCACTCGTTTTAGGTCCAATTCGAACATGGTTTGTCGTGTTAGACTCGTATCATCGATAACGACGTTCTGGAATTGATTTGGGTGCATTTAGTGCTTGTGGAATTTTAAGCTATAATCGAATGTTTTTCAAAGGATTTTGATAACTTTAATAATTCAAATTGAGTATGCTTTATCACGCTGGTTTTCTAGACTGACTCGGATGTTATTTTATTATAATGCTCAGGTCAGACCGAGTATTACAGATTCAGGTTAGGATGCAATGGAGCTCAGAAGACGAGCTGTATGATAGAGATATATTTCACGTAGTCGATTATATTCCACCGTGTGTGTTAGGCTATATAGTCAGCACTGGTGAGGGCAAGTTATTATAACTGTTTGGTATTCATTTGTTGATTTGTTGTACTTTGATGATGTTATGTATAAATAACAGTTATAGTTCTTTTTGTATAATGACATGTTATTATCTATTATATATTGTTCCGTTACGTTTTTGATATTTTGTGTTGTTGTTCTATTTTATTCTACCTATTCTTTTTCTTTTTCCCTAACTATTGGGTTTTTCAACATTCGATTAACTGGCATGCAATACAGTGGACGTATTAGTGCCGATTTTCGAGGGTTGAAAATCCCAGTTTGTTACAGCAAATTAAAAATTAGGATTATTTTTTACACGTATAAATTATATATTCTATACTGAACAAATTAAGGTGATATCTGATAGACTTCCCTGAACTGATCGTTACTCTACCATGCGACTCAAACATCCCATACGCCGGCGTCCATCCAGATTGGCTTTTTCTTGGATTTTCTGATGGTAGACATCGTATCTTGGTAATTCTTTGCAACTTTGGAGTTTCAGTGTCGTTGGCAAAGAGCAACATCCTCCTCGTGCGGGTCTACCACACTTTGTATATATGTTAAAAAAAATATAAGTTATACATTTATACTTAGTCAGCAAATTGTAAAGTAATTATATATAATGATATATAATTTTACACTTATCAGGAAGTCCTGCCATATGCTCTCCCGGACATGCTTTGGGATCCTACTCCATTTCAGCCAACATGCAGTCATACGGCTCAAGTATGCCTGCCTAGATATGCCGAGCACTATATTTGAAGGCTCAAGCTGAAAACTCCTGCAATAAATATGATACAGACAAATCATGACTAATATATCATACAAATATTTATAATTCTAAAGTAAATTTAATACTTACGAGCCATTTTCTTTCGGTAGTAATTTAACCACCGTATGCGGTGCCTCCTGCGATGGGCCATTGTCATCACCTCCGCTGCGAACGGTCCCTCTCCGAGACAAAGAGGAGGAACCAGACTGCAAAGAACTCCATCGACTAAAGAAAGACCTCTGTAATACCTGTCATATACATATTATTTTATTAAGGCGGAACATATCATTCAATTATGAGTAAAATATCAAGATTTAACATCGGTAACCGCATATAACATACAAAAAAATGTAACATCAATACTCTCATAAATTACCTTTTTTCAACACGTGTACTATTAAATCCACCCTCGTCGTTTTCTGATTCAGACTCGGTGTCATGCTCTATATATTTTTCCTTTATGATCTCAAATGCTTCTACTAATATATTTGATTCATCATTTAGAGGTCCAAATTGATTTGATCATATGTTATTGTAATTTCACGATTTTCCTCGATATCTACTTAGTACACTTGTTCATTTGGAATATTCTTTCCATCAAACGTAGATCTTGCATTCGTTTTAAAAACTGCCGACCATTCTGCTTTATCTCTTTTTAAAGATGGATAAGGATCATAATAAACTTGTAGGGCTTGTTTTGCTAGTATAAACAGATCGTACTTATGATAATGCGATGTAAGCTTTATTTCATTATTATTATATTTTTAGTGTATGTTGATTATAGAGCCTGGAACATTATTGAACCAGTTGCATCTAAACAAATAAACTTCTTCCGCGGGTCTGGTGAAATATATTAATTGCAAAATCTAAGTTAACACACCGTAAGAATCATATTTATATGATCATTTAGATCATCACTACCTTTAATGTATACACCGGTATTGTTAGTTAATTTTTTAGCCCCATTTTCTTTGATGTTGAATTTGTTTCCATTGATAAAAAATACTGGATATGTCTTGACTCTTTTTTGGTCCCATCGCATGCTGTTTCAACCTTTCGTCGATCATACAGTTTACCTGATCATATACGTAGTTCGAAAAGAAAGTAGCAAAAATTTTGCTAATATCGCCGCTTGGATGCTATGATTCGTAAATACCGCATATATAGATAATATATTGCATTATAAGTAATACACACATGTATTATTCAAGTAAATAATTTTAGATGTGTTATTTAATAATACCTAACAAATGGCGAACTTCTACATAGTTAAGAAGAACATATGTATTGGCTATATGATAATCTCTGTCGTTTAACCATACTTCTACACATTTTCCAACAGGATGTCCCTGCTATCTAAAGATGGATAGCATCGACTCATAAGAATCTTGTTTAATGCCTTCATCATTTCGCGCAACACTTTCAAAAGATAAGTTCACATGGTCACTGGAATAATGAGAGAAAAAGAACGAAGCTTCTTCTTCAATATATGATTTGCATACCGAACTTCAACTCGTGCGTTTTGTCTTACTTTTTTCTTTAGATGATTTAAGTACATGTTAATAATAATTAAAATTAAAATTTATTACATGTAGTTAAACTAAAATTTAACATACTCAATATTAATACCTTTAAGGATACATCCATCCATATTGCACAAGACCTTGAAGATGTGCTTCAAACGGAAGTTGAACAGGTAAATGCTTCATTACATTAAATAAATCCGAAGGAAATATTTTCTTCAGTTTGCAGAGCAGTATAGGAATTTTTTCCTCAATTTTACATAGACGATTAACTTTTAACATTATAGATCAAAACTCCTTATAAAACAAACTAAGTTCTGTTACAACTGTCCAAACTTTTATGAGTAATGGTTCTTTGAAAGCGACCGGTAACAAATGTTCTTACATGGAAATCATGACTTTTTATCCCATTCAGTTTACCGTTCTTATAGTCGACCTATCTACGAAGATTAGAGGAAATTCCATGAGGAAATCTTAATCATTCTACCCACTTTAACAGTATTTTAACTTGGTTATTGTCTAGCTCATAGCATGCTTTGGGTTTTTTGTGTCATTTGGCTTCATATGAAGCTCAGTACGATGCATATTGCCTCTATATCATATATTGATTTCAAATCGTCTTTAGTCTTTCCTTTAACATTCAAGACTATGTTAAATACATTATCGAACACAATTTTCTCCTTGTGCATCACGTCGATATTATGACGAATTAAAAGATTTTTCCAATAAGGCAACTCTCGAAATATAATTTATTCGCACTAATTATGAATCGTCGATTTACCTTGAATTTCAATTTTTTCTTCAATTTCATGTATCTTTAGATAATCCTTTAAAAGGTCATAAATATCTTCACTTAACCAAATCGTCGGTGATCGTAAGGTCTTAAGTCTATTACTTGTAAAGTTTTTTTTATCCTTTCTAAAAAGATGATTAATATGGAGAAAATATCGATGACAGTCAAGCCATGAAATTTTCTTCCCATGCGGTGAAGAAAATGCTTGTGTTTCTTCCATGCATAAGGACAAGCTAGACGACCAGCCGCACTCTAATCCAAAGTATTGCATACTCAGGAAAATCGCTTATAGTCCACAACCGAGAAGTGAACATACAAAAATTCTTTTTTTTATAATGTCGTATGTTTCAACACCTTCATATCACAATGTTTTCAACTCTTCAACCAAAACTTGTAAATATACGTCGATTCCTTATGTCGGATCATCAGGTTAGGGATGACAATAGTGAGAAACATATACGGAGTTTTCATACACATCCACGGAAGTAAATTGTACCGTGTAACTATTATTGGCCAAGATGAATATTTTGAACCAAATTGAGAGAACAGTGAAAATCCGTCCATGCATAAACCAAGTCTAACATTACGTCTCTCCGTTGCGAAAGCGGGGTATGTCTTATCAAAATGCTTCTATACTTCTCCATCGGCTAGGTGTGTTAACATACCTTCTTCCTGTGTTCTTGCACAGTGCCATCTCATTGATGCACGGTTATAAAAGATGCATATAATCTTTGAAGCCTAAGAGTGATGGGTAAGTAATGCATACGCTTGTACGGAACATACGCTTATACGGAACCTCTTTCCCTTCTTTTTTCTTGGTTTGTATCTTTCCAGATTACATATATCCCAATTCCTAAGATTGATATCTTCTTTCCAAAACAACATGTAACCATTTAAACATGTACGACAAACCAAAAGCAGACATAAGTTTTTTTCACTTCATAATGATTTTCGCACATTAAACTATCGGGTGACATATACCGTTTTGTAGCTTGTACTATAGCTGTAAACCCGGCTTCTGTGAAGTTGTATTTTGATTTCATCATAATTTATTCTACAATTATTGATAGTTGAATACCGCTTATACAACATTTTCAAAGCGGTTTCTTAGCAGCATCCAATAAATCATAATTTTTTTGCTTCAATACTTGATTCTTTTTCGACATTAACATCGTTACCATCAACTTCAACAGTAGTAAACATTGAACATACTACATCTTCAACCATATCTTCTATGAGATTCATCGAAATAATTTCATTATCCACCTCCACCTCTGAATGTACGAGATTAGGTGCTACAAGTTCTCCATGACGATCCCACACCAAATAGTTCGGCACGAAACAATATTGGCGCTACTACATGAAAAAAGAATTTTTTCGTTGTTCCCATTATTACTTAAAGTGAATTCAATAAAGATGTGTACACCATTTTAAAAATGTTCACTTATTGAGCCTTCAATTTCTCTTCTTTGTTGGTACATCCTGCTCTGATCGATAAAATAATCGATCATTTTTCTTACTTTAAAACATAAAAACGTATTAATCATTTACGTGTTGATATTTTTTTTCAATTAAATCATACATTTGTATTTTCGTAAATATATAATATTATTCTATTTAATTTTATTTTCAAACGGATTTACACAAATTATTATACGAATAAAATCTATTTAAGTTATTGTTTTACACTTGGATGGTTGATCATTCTACTTTCCATTACAAATACAGTAGTAATTATATTTTGTAAATCATTTCGTTTTAAACGATTTAACAAAATTTTGGCAGAACTTCCCCTTTGTTCCCTACATCGTACACATATGCATGTACACATGGAACAAAAAGAGGAAGTGTTGTCGAAATTTTACAAACCATTTAAAATAAAATGATTTGCAAAATATAATTACTTTATTATGTTTGTAACTTGTCCAATACAGGGACAAATCCGACAAATATTATATTCGATGAATATAAATGTCCATTCTGTGATAAAAACGAATATCCATACAACGATCATATACAATACTAGTCAAAAGGGGCCAAAAACTCTCTAAGGGGTTTATAAAATGTAAAGCGTATTATACAATAATTTTTACATTAATTTATTTACATTCTAAGAAACGTATACACTAAATCGTCATTTTCATCATCTTAAAAACGCATACATTACATCTTGAGCATTGACTCTAATTAATCCAAACTAGCCCTAATATGCGTATGCACCAATTAATCAACACAAATACACCAATTAACACACATACACACTAACCAAATTTTTTTCTCAACATTTAAATGATAAACAATTATAATAATAACCTAATTAATAACAAACAATCAATAGGGTATTATACAACTATAACAACAAATTAACCGTAATTTAACAAATCAAAATTAATTAAGGTTTAGGAATAAAACCTGATTGGAGATTGATAAAGGACCTAGGTTTGTCGAGAGTGGAGAATGATGAAGTTGGAGATGATCGTGGAGGCGCGGGGACCGGCTGACGATGGGGAGGAGGTGGTGGAGTTAGGAATTTGGTTGATTTTGGAGGAAAGAAGATAACGAAAAGATGGCTCTCAGCCTGGAGTCTGTATACACGCTTTTTTCCGACGCTTTCGACGGTCACCAATGCCTAATTTATATCGGTTTTCGACGACTTGCGACTGCCGCTATATTTTATTTACGAAAACGCCACGGAGATCGTTAGCCGTCAGAAATTGCCGCCGGTGGCCGTCGAAAGCTTCCATCGCTATTTACTGTATTCATTGTAGTGAAATTCATGGTAAATAAACTTATTTGCTTTGAAATTTAATGATGAACATTTTTGACACAAATTCAATTGCTAAAAAGTAATTTTTGTTTCGAACTATTGTATGACTTGAAGTGTTGTTACCAAGTTGATTATTTCTTTTTGTTAATACATTTGTTATCTATATGGTATATATACTACATTGATGCTTTAATTTTATTTTTCTAATTAACACTTGTAATGGGGTCTTGAATCATAACTAGCTTTAGGTAGCAGAACTCTTAGAATCAGCCGTGTTAGTAGAAATAGACTACTTTCACATGTTGTAAATTTGGGTCCTAAAATTATCGAATAATATAATAAAATAACAATGTACATTCATCACCATTAAAAATTAATATTGGCTGATTGAATTTGGGATAGAAGTTATATCTACTCTCCAAACTTGTTGTTTTTCTATCCTGATCTTGTTCGGTGGTTCAAGAACACGATCAAGGAAAATTAATTGGATTTTTTATTTGTTGAGGCATGTGGTGATATTTTGTTTTAGGTTCAATTAGAAATGAAGATATCATGCGGCTAAAGATAATATATAGATACTTTGCAATGACAATCTTGTAATATTATTGTAAGTCAAGGGCAGTACTGTAAACTTGAACATCTGCCGATATGTATAAATACTATACCATTGTACAGAGAATACCATGAATGAAGTATCAGCAATAAAAACATATTTTCTCAATTTCTTAACTTCGTATCAGAGCAGACTTGCCTCACGGCCACACCACCTCGCCAAGGCGACTCATCAGAACAAGATCATCATTTGAAGCCACACTCTGGCTGTGGTGTTATTTTCTTTCTTTCTCATCAGAAAAGCTTCATCATCTAAGAAGTTTGCCAAGATCAAGAAAGTATCAATTCTGTCTCAATTGATTTGTGTATGTTTCGTCAGAAATTCATCAGAATTCGGTTGCACACTGATCTTATACAACCTGCTCATTTGCATCAAATTCTTTAGATGCTAAATCATGGCAGATGATCCCATCAATCCAACCAATGTCTCACCAACCACCTCTGGTCAACATTCATCCACTTCTTCACCACCAAGAAGGGCAAATCAGACACAGCAGAGGCAGGAACCTGTTCAAGATTTGATAAAAACCATAATTAGTCCACAAAGTCAGTTGATAACAATACAACTAGATGAAGGAAACTATCTGCTATGGAAGTTTCAAGTCGAAACAGCATTAAAAGGTTATGGTTTAGAGGAATACATCTATGGAACCAATACTATCCCATCAAAATTCATAACTGATATTGATGGAAAACTGATCAACAACAAAGACTACACAGCACACCAAAGACAAGATCATCTACTGAGTTCTTGGATTCTATCATCCATCAGCAAAGAAATCTTGCCACAAGTTATTGGGTGTAAAACATCAAATGTGATCTGGACTACCATTCAACAAGTATTCAATTCCCAATCAGCAGCAAAAATCATGTATTATAAAAGACAGATGCAAACCATCAGGAAAGATAACATAAGTATGAGAGAATACTTGAGTAAAATCAAGAACTACTGTGATCTTTTAGAAGCTGCTGGTCATAAAATTTCAGACACAGAGCAGATCCTAACCATAATGAATGGTCTGGACAATGATTATGAAGCAGTTGTAGCTGTAATGTCATCCCAAGATGTCATTCCCTCCATACAATCTGTTCATGCTATGTTACTTGCCCATGAAGGCAGGATTGAACACAAGAAAACATTTGATGCAGATTTGTCAATCAATTATGCAGGAAATTCAAGAAACATAACTCAAGAAAGAAACAATGATGCAAGAAACAGTCAAGGACCAAGAAACGATCAAAATCATCAAAGAAATCAGATCAAGAGGAAGAGGGGGTAGATGGAGCAATAACAACAATAGACCCAAATGTCAAATTTGTGGAAAACTAGGACATGCTGCAGTGAAATGCTACTTCAGATTTGATGTCAATTATAGTGCAACTCAAAATCCAATAAATCAGAGAAATAATATCATCAATGCAAACATAGCAAGCATGCAGCATGATAACAGAAACTGTGCAGAGGAGCAAAAGATGCATAACCTGAATATGTCAGAATCAGGAAGGTCAGAGGACTACTGTAATGAATGTTGGTACCCAGACTCAGGAGCAACACATCATGTTACCAGCAATCTTCAGAACCTAAACATTGGCAGCAAAGAATATAAAGGTACTCAATCTATTTGTATGGGAAATTGTTATAGCATTAATATCACACACACTGGTAGTGCACAAATTAGGGGACAAAGAATACTTAATCTCAATAACTTATTGAGAGTTCCCAAAATACGAAAAAAACCTTATCAGTGTGTCAAAATTTGCACAAGATAATAATGTGTACTTCGAATTTTACCCAAAATATTGTCTGGTTAGAGATATTCAGACCAAGCAAATACTATTGCAGGGTAATACTCACAATGGGCTATACAGATTCAACCTTTCAAACTCAAATGATAAATGTTCAAACAGTTCAAGAAATTGCTGCTACTTAGCTGAAAATGAATCAAGCCAAAATGATAAAAGTTTATTTGATGTTTGGCACTGTAAGTTGGGACATCCAAATATAAAGATTGTAAAGAAAGTATTGTCTGATAATAATATAAAAGTTGATATACCTTCCTCTTATGTATGCACATACTGTCAGATGGGAAAGAGCCATAAATTGGTCTTTCCAAAATCACAATCTGAGTTTAGCAGGCCCTTGCAACTTATTGCATCAGATCTTTGGGGACCAGCACCTGCAAACTCAGATTATGGTTTTAAATATTATATATCATTTGTAGATGCTTACTCCAGGTACACGTGGATCTATTTCCTAAAGTCCAAATCAGAAGCACAAAATGTTGTTATTCACTTCATAAAACTGGTGGAGAGAACAAACAAGTATGCAGGTAAAAGTAATACAAACTGATGGTGGTACAGAGTGCAAGTCATTGAAAGAATACTTTCAAGTAAAGGGAATAATACATAGAATGACTTGTCCCTATACCTCTGAACAAAATGGGCTAGTTGAAAGGAAGCACAGACACATAGTAGAAACTGGTCTCACATTACTTGCTCAAGCTTCACTACCAATGAAGTTTTGGCCTGATGCCTTTGCAACTGCAGTCTATCTAATCAATAGACTACCCACAAAGGTAAAACAGGACAAAACGCCTATGGAAGTCTTATTTAATGAGAGACCAGATTATCAAAATCTGAGAACATTTGGATGTCTGTGCTTCCCTCATCTAAGGCCATACAATTCTCATAAATTGAATTTCAGGTCTATACCATGTACTTTTCTAGGCTATGTTGAGAATCAGAAAGGATATAAATGTTTAAATAGCAGTGGGAAGCTATTTATATCAAGACATGTTGTGTTCAATGAACATGTGTTCCCATTTGCAACACAACATGTAAAAACCACTCAGAAATTATATAACCCAAGTGTATCCATTCCTCCCATACCTGTCCATGATAACCATCAGATTTCACCTCACATTCAAGAGAAAAAGACAGAGTTAGATATACTGAATGTGCACAATCAACTGGTGAATCAAGTCAGACTCAATCCAAACAAGTACAAGGAAATGATGAATCACAAATAATTTCAAGCAACCATCAGACTAACAGCAGAGACAATAATCATGATCAAACTACAGAGAAGACTTCAACCACACATCAACAATCAGAAGTCAGGGGACATCCAATGATAACAAGATCCAAGAGTGGAATTTTCAAACCAAAGTTATACACTACAAATATTTCAGATGAAGAGCTAGAGACTGTTGAACAAGCTCTCAGCAATGAAAATTGAAAAAATGCAATGCAAGAGGAGTACAGTGCACTGACGAAAAACAGAACTTGGAATCTTGTATCACCACCAAAACATAAAGGCATAATTGGATGCAAATGGACTTACAAGTTAAAGAAAAATCCAGATGGAACCATACAAAGATATAAAGCAAGACTTGTAGCAAAAGGTTACAGTCAATAGTGTGGTTTTGATTTTAACGAAACATTTTCACCAGTGGTAAAACCAACTACAATAAGGATAATTCTAACTTTAGCTCTGCATAAAGGATGGATTATTAGGCAATTAGATGTAAACAATGCCTTCTTAAATGGTGAATTGCAAGAAGAAGTTTACATGCAGCAACCACCAGGTTTCATTCAATCAAAGAACAATACAATGGTATGCAAGTTAAATAAAGCAATATATGGACTAAAGCAGGCTCCAAGAGTATGGTTCGATAAATTAAAGGCAACACTCATGAAATTGAATTATCAACAAGCCAAGTCTGACACATCACTGTTTATTAAAGAGCACAACTGTAAACTAACATATATTTTAGTTTATGTTGATGACTTCATCATTACAGGGGATAGCAGAGAAGAAATCAACTATGTAATTTATCATCTTGACAAGCAGTTCTCTATCAAGGATCTAGGAACACTCAATTACTTCTTGGGTATAGAGGTCATCAGATTGTCAGAGACAGAAATACATCTATGTCAGAGGAAATATATAAAGGAAATACTTGTCAAAGCAAAAATGCAGAAAGCAAAGCCTATGCCAACACCCATGGTTACCAATTTACACCTATCAAGAAACAAAAGGGACTCAATAACTTCTGAAAAAGAATACAGAAGCATTGTTGGAGCTCTACAGTATGTGACTATCACTAGACCAGAGATATCCTTTAGTGTTAACAAAGTATCACTACTACAAAAGAGGCCATTTGCATCGCCTCATTTGAATCGGTTGAAGTAAAAAATGATGCAAATAGAACTATTTGCATCAGTTCTGTCTTAATAACCGATGCAATTGGTGCATAGAAAGCAATAGGTAATAAAAAAATCAACTTTGCATCAGTTGTCACCAACAACGGATGCAAATACGTCGATGCAAATAGTTGTAATAGCATCGGGTATAAAGTGAACAGATGCAACTAAATTAATTTGCTTCCCTTTCCTTACGCACTTTCGTTGATTCCAGTATTTCGCCGCTTATTTTTTCATTCGTTTCCAGTATTTCGCCTGCTTCCCAAAAAAAACCCTAACCTTAACCAAATCCATGATTTAATCAACCGAATTCCTCTCCCATTTTCTCATTCACCTTCTTCTCCTCTCTCTCATCTCAAACACTAATTTCCTCTAATTTCGTTCAGGTAATTTCGTTTGTTTTGGGGTCAAAAGAGAAGGGTGTAGGAACTTCGACGTTGACGCCTATTTTGAGATCGTCGATCAACCTTGAGACGACGATGGAGGCGTCGATGCCTACAAGATCTGTTTCTCCCAATAGGCTAAAGTTAGGGTTTCGACTGCCATCTTTGATTGAAAGGGGTCGAAATATTGGCGATGCTGAAGTGGATTGGTTGCGGTCGTCTAACCGAGCTGTATATGTTTCATTTCATTGGCTAATACTATGGGTAGCTGGTGCTGGTACTATTCAGGTTATTATTAGCTGTATATGTTTGGTTTGATGTTCAAGGCAGTGGTAGATTTGAAGCATGGCCATGGTTTGTAGCTTGATGGGGGTTATATGGAGGTTATATGGAGGGCAAAAGTGTGAATAAGTGGTTGTATGCAGTGGGTTGTTTGTACTGTATGAAGTGTGGTGAAGTACTGTATAGATTATTAATACTTTAATTGATATAGATTTATTTTGTTATTATGTTATTCAGTTTGTATTTGCCATCAAATTTAATTTTGAATGATTGTAATATCGTATGCAATAATTGTTTGTTATAATCAATAATATATATATATATATATGTATGTATGTATGTATGTATGTATATATGTACACTGTGATAATGGTTTTTGAGAATGGCTTTTTTGCATCAGGTATAAATAGCTGATGCAACAGAGGGATTAGTTTGCATCGGTTGTTATAAAAAACTGATGCAATAGAGGGATTAGTTTGCATCGGTTGTTATAAAAAACCGATGTAACAAGTTACTTTGTTGCATCGGTTTTCATTACAATCGATGCAACATGATGATTGTTTGCATCAGTTGTTAGTAACAACCGATGCAAAAAGGACCTTTTTGCATCGGTTTCAGAACTGGTGCAAAAGTGTTAAGCCTGTTGCATCGGTTACATATGCATCGGTTGTTGAACTGATGCAAAAGGGGGTAAACAACCGATGCAAATGGCCTGTTTTGTAGTAGTGTATGTCAATACATGCACAATCCCCTAACTGAACATTGGAAAGCAGTAAAGAGAATTCTGAGATATCTCAATGGTACTTTAAACTATGGATTAAATTTGAAATCAAGCAAACATCTATCAATTACCGGCTATGCTGATGCTGATTGGGCATCAGATCCTGATGATCGCAGATCAACATCAGGATATTATATTTATTTGGGGGAAAATATTATATCATGGTGTTCGAAGAAGCAGCCACAGTATTCAGATCAAGTACAGAATCTGAATACCGCAGCCTTGCTAGCTGCACAGCAGAAGTGATTTGGATCAAATCACTCCTCAGCGAATTACAGATTCAAATTGACAAAAGAACAGTGATATGGTGCGACAATTTAAGTGCAGTGGCATTATCAGCAAACCCAATATTACATACAAGGACTAAACACTTGGAGATAGACTTGTATTTTGTAAGGGAACAAGTGAATCAGAATAAAACAGAGATAAACCATATACCTGCCTCTTACCAGAGAGCAGACATTCTGACAAAGGCCTTATCAGCTCAGAACTTCTGTCGTTTCAGAGATGAATTGAGAGTCAAAAGGCTCAACAGTGAGATCAACATCATCACTTCCTACCATCAGACAAATCGATCTATTTTACCCAACAAAAACTCATGTCAGAAGAGAAAGCCTACAGAATCAGCAGATGAAACAACTCAAATCAACGATTCGACGAATTCTCCATCACAACAGCAGTTAAATTAGGATTCAGATGCAAGTGATTCCATCAATTAACAGCTAGAGCTTCACTGATCTGAATGCCGCATCAGATCTAGAGACACCCATGGGTTCATTGCTTCAGATCGACTCAATTTATAACTCATGACGAAAGATGAATCCTTTTTAACGGTAGACTATCTCTCGCAACCAAAATACACAAGAGTTTCTATTTCCAGAAAGCATAGTAAAGAAGATCGGGAGATTAGGGCTTGGGTGAAAACCCTAGATCGATTTGAAGGGGGTAATTAGAAATGAAGATATCATGCGGCTAAAGATAATATATAGATACTTTGCAATGGCAATCTTGTAATATTATTGTAAGTCAAGAGCAGTACTGTAAATTTGAACATCTGCCGATATGTATAAATACTATACCATTGTACAGAGAATAGTGTGAATGAAGTATCAGCAATAAAAACATATTTTCTCAATTTCTTAACTGGTTCTTTGTTTAACTTTTGTCTTATGTTTCTTTTAATAACTGAAGGGTTTCTTCTTTATACATGTTATTCAGCTTTCTTTTGAATAAAAATAGTAGGGGGTTGGCAAAAAATTATAATAAGCAATGTTATTATTTTTGTCTTATTTTTTTAGTATTTTCTCTTCATGATCTATTACTGTGCAATAGGAAAAAACTGCTTCACGTTGCCAAGGTTTTGCTGTTAATGTAGGACTTCGTGTTTATAGTTTAATTATTTAATTAATTTATATTTTGCTTTGCAACCTGTAGATATGCCATAGATAATTTGTTTAGTTCAGCTACACGAGTACGTTTTTTATTTACACTATCTTTTTTATAATTTTTTATATGTTTCTCAAAACGACTTCTAAGCTATGGTCTACCACTTCTTGAATATTTATCATATTTATGATTTTTCCTGCATTTTCTTTGTTAGTCGCAACAAAACAGGTAGCTGAATTTCAAACTAAGTTACAGGAGTGTACAAATCTATTTCGAGGTTTTTTTATGCAGGGGATAATCATTCAATGTATTTAGAGATATATCTTTAACAAATCATATTCAGGTCAACTTAGTAACATATATTCAGAAACATTATTTATTACAAAAAGGAGAAGAAGAAAAACCATAAAAAAAACCGGGATAACCATAAAAAGCAAAGGCAACAGGCAATAACCGTCGAAACTGGGGTTTCAACCATAACTTATCTTCCGAGACGAAGTGTAAGATCCAACCCTTCGACATTATGAACACCATTGTTCTGGACACTACTAACTCCCCCTGATGAGCCAAAAGAAAATGATGGCCTTGCTCTTACTATCCATTCACCCTCACGATTAAATCCGTTCAATCTAGTAAATGGGTTTTGGTTCTGATTGAAGTTAACCCTAGACGGCAAAAAGGGTAGCTGAGGCCGTGAATAAGGATTCGCCAAATGGATATGATGATGGTGATGTTGAACATTTCTCACTACTATTGGACTGCTACTACTATTACTGTTTCGCTGAACAGCCAGTAATCTCGATAATATTTGTGCAGCATTCTCTCTGTGCTGCACACTAGCAGGATTGAATTGCCTTAGAGGCATTGCCATTATTGGCTCCCCCCTTTGCTGCTGCCGCTGCTGCTGCTGTTGCTGATGTTGATGTGCTCGGCGTGACCTCAGTGATTTTCTTGGTCTTCCAGGCTTGTACTGCTCGTTTCTGAATGAATGAAACCTACAATGGCCTGCCAGTGATTGAGAGTTCGGGAATGTCTTGTTACAGTTCACATAAGGGCATAGAATTCTCTCTTCGACCTCTCCTACTTCGTCGCTGACATTGTTTGTTTCTTCTCTTTGACTCTCCATTGCTGAATCTTAACCTATATAATTTCAAGTTGAGCTGAATGAAGAAACAACCAAGTATTATTTGCATAAGATTATGATTTATATTGAAGGAGTCTACGTATTTAAGCATAAATATGAGTATCATGTATTCATGCCCACAAACATGATAGATTAATTTCTTTTCTTACCTTTTGTAGTTAAAATAGATGCGATAATTATTTGCATACATTATTTTAGATGTTATTTATGTGAATCAAAACAAATTATTTGCATTATTATTCTAAGTACTAATGCATGTACCTACTCTTTTTCAATATTAGGAACGTACATTATCAGTATCATCGCCTCATATTTACGTTCTTGCACCCTAAAACTTCGTCAAAATGAGAGGTAAAAGAATGGAACTCGTAAAAAGAAAATGAAAAAGAAAAACCCTAAAACAGTGCTGGTCTTCTAGTTATGATACTTACTAGGAAACCTGTTACATATTGTGCATGCCAAATCAGTATAAACTGATAATATTGCAATAAAACATAATAAATCAACAAATTGCATCATCATTAAACAGTATGGATGATAATATCAAAAGTTATGTTTATGATCAGCAAAAAATTAAAGTTAGATAACAAGCTTACTGGCAAGACGTACGTGTAGAACTTGTAGAAAAGAAACTTCTTGAACCTTTTGTTTTGTATGTTGGACATGCTGAACGTTAGCTGGATAAATATATATATCAGACAAGCTAAAGATAAGTGAAAATCTGACTATAAGATGGGACGATATTCAGTAAACCTGTAAATAAGGAAGAAATGGAGTTTGCAAATTAATTATTGTCATGCTTAATAAATAAAAACATCTCATATTTAGGCAGGTTAATCGAATTTATAATTATTTTCTGCCCTCACTGAAAATGCTCCTGATAATTTTGTTCCGCTGTGGTATCTGTACAGGTTTGGATTTTTTTATTTTTTTATTTTTATTTTAATACAGATTTGGTGCATCCTCCGCCCTGGGAGGATGAACAAAAAATTGCATGCTTTAGCTCCATGCAAAAATCTACATGTGGGAGTTAAGTTTTTCAAGCATCATTTATATGGTAGAATTTGTTTTTGTAGTTTCACCATGAAAATGCATGAAAATGACATTGTAATTTGTTTTTGTAGCATTGCAAAGAATTAGTACATAGAATTTAAAATCTGCAACGTCATTTTCAATCTACACAAAAACTTTACAATTTCTAATTTTACATCTATGAAATCGGTAATTTATCAAGCCCACCGTTTATATATGGCATTTATTTTACTGTAATCATATTACATTCTTTGTCTAATATGGATTTTATGGATTATACATCGATGAAGATCCTTGGTGCAATGTATATGCCACTAAGTCCTGGATTTACAAAATTCTAAAACGGTCTTGCTGTTGCATTTCAACACCAAAAGAAGTATATGATATATCTGACTACGCTTTGAGTTTTGCATATACAGAAGTTTCTAAAATCAAAACTAAAACGTCATAAAACAATTACATTTGAATTCAGTAGTATCAAATTGTTAGAACCCTTTCATATTTGCATTTGATGAATTCAATTTATGTATCATTGTAAATGCACTTCTTGTTTCTGTATAATATTATACAGAAATAATTAGTATTTAGATAAGATGCATAAGTTTAATTCAACAGATCTTATGTTCAAAAATAATTTATTCCTGCTTTTGAAGCATGATTTTTATTTTTATTTTTATCATTTTTACACAAAAGGTGGGAACTAGTTCCAGAATATATTATCATATATTCAGTACATTGTGCCATTTACATAGACACCAAAACGATAATACCACCCTTATACAACCTGACTACAAAAACACCCCAAAATATACCACTACACATACAGACTACCATACAAAAACAGAACATAACTAACATGTTGATGAACTTAGAGTAATATAAGACTAATCACTTTAAGGCACGAAATAATCGTTGTCTTTCAAGAATGTTTTCCCATTCTTGTCACGGCGGGTTGTATGCAACCTTCTTTCAGGATACAATAAATATTTATCTGTACAAGCTGTGAATACTTGCTTAGATCAAAAGAAACACTTAGACGTTAATAATGCTATCAATTTTAGATTTAGAGTAAAAGAGAAGTAAAGTCTACGTTGATGGAATGTAGTGTTACATAGGGAGTGAGATGTCTATTCGTCTACTGGTGCTTATTCGAACGGTCGGCTCTTGAATTTGAATTCAACAGTCAATAATACGTACCGGAGCGCTGCTCCACACCCCGTCGGAGGCGTTGCCTCATGGACCCCTGCGACCTGACCGGACATGTCGAATCCCGTAGCGGGGGCATTGCCCCGCATCCCCACCTTGCGAGGTTGCCACCCTTTCTGGACCCCTCCATAGGGGATCTTATTTGACAAAAGTTTTTTTTTTTTTTTTTTTTTTTTTTCTGAAAAAACATTCAACATAACATAGTGCAGTACAGGATAACACATGTAATAAGAGACCGCTACTTATACAGATATAACCACAAACACCAGTCAGCTATTCTGTTCTTGGCAACTTCAACCATCATCTTTAGAAACAGCTTACACTTCAGCCACTCTTCTCCTGAAAGCTACTCTTGCTCCAACTGTGTCATTTGGTATGGTCAGTCCCTTAGTCAGAAAATCAGAGCTTTCCAGTTAGCCTTTCTTTTGTATGCACCTGCCCAAAAATAAACGAGGACTATAGGTTTTGATAATAATATCGATTCATGGAAGCTTCTTTGATTACGTTCAAGCTATATGGACAAGTAACTACTAAATTGACAATGTCCAGAGCCGGCCTTTGGGTAAAGAGGAAAAAACATCTGCTTGCTTTGGGCCGCGTGCGCCCAGCATTAGGAATTTGCGACGGCCAGGCAGCCCAGCACCAACCAATCAACGGCGACATCATCAGACATCGAGAGGCAGCAATTGTATCTTCCCTTCAAATTGAAAAGGTGCCAATGTTCTATTCATTTAGGATTTCTCTAAATCCTAATTTTGCATATTTAATTTGAGATAAACTGATAATTTTAATTGTTATTTTTGCCATATGCAATGAATAATTGTTAATTGGGATAACTCTTCGGAAAAGACAGCAATTGAGCAAGAATAATTCGAATACGGAATGATTCTAGCTGTTATTTTGGAGTAATTTTTAGAATAAAGTTTGATTGCATCAATTTTCAATGGTTAGTTAGTATAAAATTGTTGATAAATAACTATGTTTAGTTTTGGTAGAAATTTAATGTTTTTTAATCGAACTGATTAAGTAAAAGAAAATTCTATTTAGACACAAAATATAGACACAAAAAATCTTCATCATTAGATTGTCTTCGAATTCCACATTTTCCATAAAGACAAAAAAATCCAATTGTCCGGATATTTTGTGTCACCATTTTGTGTTTAATTTTGTATTTAGATAGCCGGCCCCTTAAGTAAAAGAGAATTTTTATTTAAAATTATTGTGTGCAAATATTTCTGGTATATTATAACTCATAGATAAGATAATCAGTTAATTTTTTTCTTTTTAAATATTAATTTTTGCCTATTAACGGTTTTGATAAATTCATTTTCTTATATGTAGATATTTTATTTTGAGACTCATTTTGTGGTATTTTTTGTGGAAAATTGTGTTGTGTATAAAAAAATTATATAATATAGTGAAAAAAAGAGATTACCATGGGATTTTGCTTCTTCTTTTTAATAATTATAAATATATAATGTTTTTCAACATTATGTAGTATCTAGAAATGTGCAACTTGAATATGAAAGTATTATTAGTAGTTTTGCAAGTTAGAAGTTAGAAAAATGTTCGTAAGCAATTAAAATTAATTTTGTCGTATAACTTGAATTATTGTTATGAATAAAGTTATTTCTAATTGTCCTTCTTTTCATTATTTATAAATGAATGAATTATTTTAATGTTTTAATGTGGGATAATCTCATTAGTTTTGTATTGATTTTGCAATTGGCTTTGCATACCAAAACTCGTAATATCGACTTCGACAATGTCACACTGACTTCTACTCTTATAGTTACATATTTGACTTTGTCCTCTTCCTACCACTATTGCATGCTAAAGCAAAGTAGGGTATGTATATTAAAGAATTTATGGCAACTATTCCAAATATAAAATGTAATTGGACATCTATAGAATAAATGATCAGTAGTTTCTTCACAAACATCACAATAATAGCAAAGGTGATTCAGATTCATCCCATTTTGCTTCAACATCTCAACTGTATCCAAGAATGCATAGCCATGTACGAAAGTTCAGTTTAGGTGGAACTGCAGCTTTCCACGATGGTTTATGGTATTTAATACTTACACCACCATAGTTTTTGAGCTTATATAAAGAAGAAACACTGAAATTCCTTTCCCCACATATCTCCCAATTGTAAGAATTGTTTATGTTTCAGAAATTTCAACCTCGTATAATACCTCGAATCTAGTTCAATCCCTCCAAAGTTCTGTTAGAAGTAAGATTTCAAATATAAAATCATTCTCTTTATGGGAAAGATCAAAAATGAAGGCTTCTTGACCTAGAGATATTTTAAAAAGTTCAGAAATTCTACTATTAATTAAAGAAATGGCTAATAGCCAAGATAGTAACCAGAACTATATTGATTTACCGTCATGGACTTCTAATTTTAGACCAAGTTGAAAAAAGATTGAAACGCGACGATATTCTTCCAAAAGTTTGAAATCTATCTAGTAAGAGGCTTTTCAATGGAAAATTTGTCATTGTAATAGTAACTGAAAATCCAAGTTTTCAAACTGCATCATTAATACCTATAGCTTTCCATAACCATTTGCAAAGCAAAGCACAATTTAGATCCTCTTGATCTAATATCCCTAAACCTCCTTGTTCCCTTTGTCTTGCAAACACATCCCCAAGCAACTAAATTGTATATCGATGAACCCTCTCTTCCCCATTTTCAAAGAAAATTTCTTCTAATAGCATCAATGATTTTAATAACCCATATGGGTAGTTTATAGGATGACATCCAGTAAATAGCCATAGCAGTTAAAATTGAATTAACTAATGTTAATCTACTTGCTTTAGATAAGCTATTACCATCCATCTAGCTAACACTGTATCAACTTTTTATATTAAGGGTTGTCAATCCCCGTGACGGAGCATGGTAGGTTTCAAAGTTATGCCTAAACTAGTTAATGGGAAACTCTTCTGATTTGCAGTTCAAACTACTTGTTGCTTCCAAACCAGACTGAATAGGTCCATGAAGCAAATTTACTAAGCTTTTATTAACACTTATTTGTAAAGCAGAAAGATTTTCGAAGCCATTCAGGATCAATTTCAGTGCGAAGCATGTTTGGCATGTGGAACTAAATAGAATAGTATCTTCTGCATATTGCAATGTAGAAATACCCCATTCAACTATCTTGCTACCAAGAGATAATATATTAGATTTAACTGCAACATGAACAATTGTAGCAATAACATCCGCTGCAACATTAAAAGGAAGGGGGAAAAAGAGGATCACCTTGTCTCGGCCCTTTTCTTGATTTAATCTTTCTATTATCTATATCATTAATATTTCTAGTTGAAATACCACTTTCCAAAATGTTTTTAATACGGATTAACCAATTTTTCCCAAAATCTCTAGCCTTTATAGAATTTAAAAGGAAATCTCAATTAATCGCTGCAAAAGATTTTGGAAAGTCCAATTTCAGAAGAACACTACGAAAGTTATTCTTAGTACGACGAGTTATAACTTCTTGTGCAGCTACCACACCTTTAAGGACATGTCTATTATTAATGGAGTGTTTTTCTAAGCTTATCCATCTTATGCGTTGCTTTGTTTGCCAACACTTTTGCGATGTTTTAAAGATGCAATTAAGAAAACTTATATGCCTGTAACTGTGAGTAATTTATCACAATGAAAACAAATATACCATTTTAAGTATTTTTAGTCAAGATGAATCAAGATTGGATATCGATTTATCCATTGAGCATAGAGTACGTAATATTTTTCAAATGTTGGGCAGTACATTACTCATGAATGTTTGGGGGTACATAGGGGTTACATACTGATAGTTATTGGATAATTATGAAATGACTCACTTGATAGTTTTATGTTAGTTAATATTACTAAGGTCAAACAGAAAATATCGATATGACTGATTTACACAGTTCTCTCGACTTGAGAATACCATGGATCTTCAATATAAAAGCTCCGCTCTGATTATAGCCAAATCATGGCATAAAATCCATCGAGTGACTATAGTTGGATCGAGTGGAAGTATTGAAATGAATCATTATTCAAGAGTGGATTCATCTCCTCAATTATATGAGGCTAGCCTCGTGGTCAACTCAAAGTCAAAGTCTTTTGCAACAATGATATGTTTTGAACTTTATGTAGTTCGGTAATTTTTATAAATAACTATAAACTAGAGATATAGTTATTCGTAATGGTTGTATGCAAACTATTTCAAATCCATGATCGGATTATTGACTTTTTCATTTGTTTCATCATACCTACTTTTAACTATTATCCATTTAACACCATCAAAATCTTGGTGATCTTATGCAACAATGAAATGTTTTGAACTTATATAGTTCGGCAATTTTTATAAATAGCAAAAAAATAGAGATAGAGTTATTCATAATAGTTATATGCAAATTATTTTTAATAGGAATGATTATATCAAATATTTCTACCGTACAATAAATGAAAGTAATTAATTTCTTTTAATTTGGATCAGTTTAAATCCGAATTAATTTCAAAACTAAACTATAATCCAATCTAAGGAGAGAATCAATATACATTTAGTCTTGTTAATGCTAATCAGTTACAAGATTAAGTTAATTATTGTTTCTGTTTCCTTTTCTTAGCAACATTTAAAATGTATAACAACCCTGTAAGCTTCTATAGTTCTTTAAAATCTACTACAGGTAAAGTTAAACTAATTATTCTATTAGTGCCAAAATTGGTCACTAGCACCCAAATCCATATGAAAGCACCAAATCACAATTGTAGATCACAGATAGATTATATGTAGAGAGTATAAAAATAAGGAACGGTAAAAATTAAAAAGAAAGCAATAATAACAGAGGATTTACAGTGGTTCGGCTTACTTTAGCCTACGTCCACTCCAGAAATTTCCTTTTTATTGATATGAGAATCAATTACAGTTACAATCCAGAGTTTTTTAGAGCAATAATGGAAAAGTAGCTTTAATGAAGAAGAAGAGGAAGGGGAGCAGAATAAAGATCCTCTTTTCTGAAGTCCCTTGACTGTATTTATAGGAAAAACCTGAGTTACTGGGCTTCCTCAGTGGTACGGGCCCATCTAGACCATAGATGATCCCAAATTCATCATTACGACCGACCCTAAACTTCAAGCATGTCGATCCAATCTTACCCCAGGGGTGACTAGAAGTGAACATGTATAGGACTCGAACTAACTCATGCTAAGACCCGAAGTATCATTGCACCGATCCCTTCCCTCAAACACCGATCCCAATGTGCTGCTGACCCACCTTCCTATGACGACCAGGGGAATATGCTAGTGCTGAATGAAGTAAACAACTCACACTCAATCACGCCAATCCAGTCCCACCGATCCCAAAACCGAGCTGCCAAACCGAGTATGAAACTCACCGACCCGGAGTAAACCAAAGATGTCGATCCCCTAGAATGTCGATTCAATTTCCAAATGCCAACTCGAGTAAATGGAGTGCTTGCCCGGAGCTACGAACGTGTCGACCTTAAGCACTCCTCGAAGCTGATCCAACTCCTGCCGATCCATTCCAACATGATTGATCCAGCTTCCTACCGATCCACTCCAACATGACCGACCTAGCTTCATACCGATCCACTCTAACATGACCGACCTAGGAGCTCGGTGCCAACTCGAGTAAATGTCCTTGCCGACCCGGAGTTACACCGACCTCCAAACCGATCCACAATGACTCGAAGTGGCTATCCAAATGACCCTAAGAAAACTGCCTCAAAACCCGAAGCCGGCCCATAAGCAACTCGAAGCAAACTCCAAAGATCCCTTATCACCTCGACTTTTGTCGAAACTCATATTTCGAGTATTCCACGACTTTTGTCCATCGCCTACGCCGAACTTCAGCTTCATAATCATATTTATCATCCGTGATTGACTGTCTATCTATCCAGTTGACTCAAACTCATCGTATTCCAGTCTCGACGTATGAGTAGTCCATTTAGTTAAATCCTCTTATCTACGGTCTTGCCAAAAGGCAGGTTAAAATTTGCCCCCCCAAAAAAGGCCTTGCTATTGGAAGGTATGTTTTGAACTCAAATCCAATATCCAAAGTCATTGTTCGATTCATAATTAAGCAATCACATCCACATCTGATAGTCTACTCCTCAATTGTTCTGAGTCGCTATTCAATTCTGAATCCATCCCAAATCCATTATCTGAATCCACGATCTCTCCAGATCATTTATCTGAGTCTCGGACCTCTTCGGGTCTAGAAATCCAAATCGAGGACCTTACCGGGTCTGAATCCACAGCCGGGACCTCACTAGGTCCAAAAATCTATATCTAAGACCTCCCCCGGTCCAAATCCAAATCCTTAGCTGTTCATAGCCAATATCCAAATTCGTCTCTCCAGGTTCTTGCCAAGCGGAACCTGCACTCGATGACCTGTGTTAAGTAATATCATGGCGTTCTTGGTTCAATGTCCCTAAACGTTGAGTAATGCCATGACTTAAGTCCGAAGCTGAATCCTAGACACTCCGAACCCTTGCCGAGCATAGTCCATGCTCGACGACCTGAAATAGTAACCGATGATGATATGGGGTCTAAGTCCTAGGCCCAACCCTTGTCTCTCCGGACCTCTACCGAGCGTAGTCCATGCTTGATGACCTTTTAGCCAAAAACTAGACAAAAAGTCAATCCAAATCCAATCTGAAATCTAGATTCAAACCAAAAATCCATATCAAAAGTCCAAACCAAAAGGGAAACATCCAAACGAGGATCCAAATCAGGAAACAAACAAAACAAGGAGTTCAAACCAAACCCCAAAACCAAACTAGAAAAAGCAAGTGTCCAAGCCAAAAAGAAAAAAAAGATTTCACAAACTAGAGCGTCACGGTATATCATCATCTCAGAGCATGCCTAGGGGTTGTCTCCGCCCTCGTACATGAGTAAGTGACTTAGCTGTCTGCTTAGAGTTTGCTACTTATTCCAAACCATCATGATTAGTTGATGACCAACCGACTACCAGACCTAGGCCTTATGCCATTGTCGTCCAAGGTAGGTGGTGGTTGTTCCTGTTCCATCGTCGCATTCCAAGTTTCGACATATTACCACAACTGACCATTCCTTACATGCTCCTCGATTATATCCTTTAGATGCCTGCAGAAGTTAGTATCATTTCCGTTCAGGTCATGAAAGAGACAGTGCCTTCCCCATGCCTTTATGCATTCTGAGGGTTCCCTCGTTGCCAGCCTTCAATAAGGAAGCGATCTCTAGTATCCAAGTGTGTCCGCTGCAATGTCTTATTCAGTCCTGTGTAAGTGGAGAATTTTGGTTCTTCTCAGCGCTTCCTCTTCCCTTTATCCCTGTCTATATCCGAGCTTTCACCGGACGGTTCTCCATCCTTAACCATGTTTACTTCCTTTGACTTTATATACAAAACATGCCTCCTCTTATCAAGAAACCTCTTAGCTTCGTGAAAGAATTCCCCGATATCCATTGGTGGATCCTGTATCAACGATACTTTGAAATCCAAATTATCCCTGACTCTTTATACTACCGCCATTTGAACCATTGATTGATCTGACCGATCCACCGAAGCAATTGCTGCATTAAACCAAATTAAAAAAGTCCTAAGCGATGCTTCCATCTTCTGCTTCACCGACGTCAGTGTCATTACATCCTTCAGCCTTTTGATGTGAACTCGAAACTGTTTTAGAAACCTATCCACCAATTATGTTCATGTTCCAATAGATCGTCTTCCAGCTGTCTGAACCATATAGCAGCTATATCGGTCAAGTACAAGGGGAATCACCAGGCTATAACCTCCTCTGATGCCCCCGAACTTTCATATGCCTTGCGTACCTCATCAAGTGGTCAGTGGGATCTGTCTTACCGTTATATACTTCCAGAGCGGACAACTTGAAATCAAGTGGATTCCTAGCCATCCTAATGTTACAGGTAAACGGGTTTTTATTTGCTCCCTCCAAATCCATGTTTATCAGACCTCCGTGAATAGGTCGTCTGATAATGCCAACCAATCCAGTGTTACCCGCCAAGGGTTTCCCCCATTTTCGTTTTCTAACTTTCCTCCAAGTCCATGAGGGAATTATGGCACATACTCCTCGTCATGTACTCCTGTATTCCTGTTGGCGTCGAGGTGTGCAGCGTCATCCGGTATCACTCCATGGATTAGTCCAACATTACCCGATGGTGTGCCCTTAAGTCTAAGTCCATCCAAATTGACAGTTGTTTGCTGATTGGGGGCTGCGCCCTGCTGAACCACTCCATCTGTTTACCTATTGAGTCCTTCTGATCCAACTCCATGAATCCGAGCTCTTATAGCTCCTGCTATTCCTGCCTGTCCAAATTGCCTAAGAACGGTCTGCATCATTTCCTCTTGCCTTTTCATACGCTGCTCCTGCATGGAATCCATTATGATCTGCATCTCATTCCTAGTGATGTAGATGGATGCCTGATCTGTTCCAGCTCCAGAAGAGGCATCCTGACTTCCCTCTTGATTGCTCCTTTATGTCACTTGTCTCCTTGTCGATGGCCTAACCATTGCTTTCCAGAATTCAGGTTCCTATACCTTTAAATCCAAAATCCAAGCTTCGGAATCCCTGAGTGCTAGCTCTCTCAGTGAAAGAACTAAAATGTTAGCGCCAAAATTGGTCACTAGCACCCAAGTCCAAATGAAAGCACCAATTCACAGTTGTAAATCACAAATAGAGTGTATGTAGAAAGTATAAATATGAGGAACAGTAAAAATTAAAAAAGCAGTAATAATAGAGGATTTATAGTGATTCGGCTGACTTTGGCATACGTCCATCCCAGAAATTTCCTTTTTATTGATATGAGAATCAGTTACAGTTATAATCCAATTTTTTTTTAGAGAAATAATGGTAGAGTAGCCTTAACGAAGAAGAAGAACAAGGGGAACAGATTGAAGATTCTCTTTTCTGAAGCCCCATCGGCTGTATTTATAGACAAAACCTGAGTTAATAGGATTTTTGAGTAATCCGGGCCCATCAAGACCATAGATGATCCCAAATTCATCATTACGACCGACCTTAAACTCCGAGCATGCAGATCCAATCTTTCTCCAGGGGTGATTCGAAGTAAACATGTATAGGACTCGAAGTAATTCATGCTAGGACCCGAAGTATCATTGCACTGACCCCTTACCTTCAAACACCAATACCAATATGTTGTCGACCCACTTTCCTATGCCGACCCGGAGAATATGCTAGTGCCAAACGAGTAAACTACTCACACTTAATCATGCCAATCCAATCTCGCCGATCCCTAAACCGAGCTGCCAACCCGAGTATGAAACTCACCGACCCGGATTAAACCAAAGATGTCGATATTCTAGAATGCTGATCCAATTTTCAAATGCCAACTCGAGTAAAATGGAATGTTGGCCCGGAGCTATGAATGTGTCGACCTGAAGCACTCCTCGAAGCTGATCCAACTTCTGCTGATCCACTCCAACATGACTGACCCAACTTCCCACCAATCCACTCCAACATGATCGAACCAGCTGCCTACCGATCCACTCTAACATGACCGACCCAAGAGCTCAGTGTCGACCCGAGTAAATGTCCTTGTCAATGCGGAGTTACACTGACCCCCAAAAATCCAACCGATCCACTATGACTCAAAGTGGCTATCCAAATGATCCGAAGCAAACTGCCTCAAAACCCAAAGTCGATCCACAAGCAACTCGAAGCAAACTCCAAACATCCCGGATCACCTCAACTTTTGTTGAAACTCATATTTCGAGTATTCTATGACTTTTGTCCATCAACTATGCCGAACCTCGGCTTCATAATCATATTTATCATCCATGATTGACCATTTATCCATCCAGTTGACTCAAACTCATCTTATTCCAGTCTCGACGAATGAGTAGTTGATTTAGTTAAATCCGCCTGTCTACGGCGTTGCCAAAAGACGGGCTAACATATTCTTTCTTACATTTTATATCAAATCCCTTTTTAATATTTTTCTTTTTACTAGCAAGACTAAGAATTTTGATTCTTTCACTTAATTTGCATGGAGTTATTGGTTTATCAATGCATATACACGAAAAAATCTTGATTTTTTTTCTATATAAGCAAATAGAAGTTAAATTGATCTTTATTTCATCCTCACATATATGTATATAAGAAAATTAAGTTGGAAGGGAAACATTTTCTTTGAAGTAAAATAATATTCAAATAAGAAATTCCATACTCAAATTTTGGGAAACGTATAAATGTATAAACAACGCTTTTGTTCTTCCTTCAATTGATAATTTTAAAATTTTGTTAAGAAATTAATTTTAAATATATGTTTTGAAAATTTATTTTCGAAATGCTTGATGCATAACAAATTAATGTAAACTTCATCTTTTAATAAATTAGAAATTGTTCTTCTTAATCCATCTAGGCTTCCAATATTTTTATACTATGTTATTTAGTGGACTATAAAATGTCCATAAGCAACACATATTCATGGTTATCATCAAAGTCTTGGTAATGTTATGCAACGATTAGGTAAGTATCTATGAATTTTTTTATGAAATTTGTTTTTATGCTACATTACTTTGAATTTTTTGGATTTTAAAATTGTTTATGTATAACTCATAACTATAAATTAGAGATGCTGTTATTCACAATGGTAATAATAAATGATTTAGGTAGAAAGATCATATCATACATAATTACAAAGCGATAAGTGAATGAAATTAATTGCTTTTAATTTCGATTAATTAAAATTCAAACTATAAACATTAATTCAAATTAATGAGAGAATTAATTACAAATCGATTCTCTTTAATGCTAATTAATTATAGAATTAATATGTAATCAATTAGTTCTTTTAATTTATTCCTTTTATTAAAAGCATTTCGGATGCATAACTCTATTATATTAGGTAATATGTAACATGAAGTGTTACGTAGATCTAACAAATGTTTTGTCAATGTAAGAAATGTGTATCAAAGAGAAATAATAACTTTGGAACTCATTACCTATTCATAACAAATAATTTCCTTTTACTTTAACAAGATTTTTAAAAAACTAAAATGATTGAGAAAAAATATATTGATAGATAATTTTATCAACAAACTTACCAAATTAATATTTGGGTAATACTTATGCTTTTATGGCAACATGATATTTTTGACATATTTGTTTATGCTTCAAAAGAAACGTCATATATTCAATATATTTCAAAAAAAATTCTAATTTTTGTTTTTATATGCATAACAATAGTATTGGGTTACAAATATTATAAAATTCCTGTGTTAGACGTACAATTGATTTTTTTTATAAGCATTCATATTGGCATATAATTGCATCTATATTGTAATAGTTCGCTACGTTGACTGTATTTTCTTATGCCATTTAATCTTACAGTTATCTTCAATGTTATATCATTTATATATTTTATGTGTGTCTACATGTAAATTTTCTTTTGGTGATGTATTATTTTTATTTGAATCAGGCTGAATTTTTTGTTATTTAATTATAATGGTGGTATGATTATTTAAAATAAAAGAAAACGTTATTTGGTTGTTACAGAAATTAGACTATTATGTCCTCGAGTATTAGCTTATTGACTAATGGCATTAATGATATTGAAGGTGCAAAGATAGATTTCGAATGAAAATAGTAAATTAGTTTGTTAATTACTCAGAGTATAAGGATTCTATGGCATACTCACTTAATAGAGAATGAAACTATTCAGTTTAACTAGGTATTCAGAAATAGCATACAAGATGTTTATGACTTACATATATTTTCTTATGTTGTATTATGTCATATGTAATAAAAATATAACTTTTCAAGCTATTTAAATATTATTCTAATTCAATTATCATTGGATAGTGTGATACAGTGTACTATTACAAATATTAAAATATTATTTATTCAATTTGACTTTGAAACATTATTTTTCTTTTAGCATGATTTCTTTATGTCATATATGGAACACCATTATCATATTAATGCGTACATATTTGAATTCATATTTTATACAAGATGAGTCCACGTTAAGCGTATGCATTATATAAATTAATAAGCAGGCTCCTTGATGTAATGCTTAACAACTAATGAATAATCAGTAGTTTAACGTTAGTGTATTTGGTATATGTCCATTATTTTCTAAAAATAGTTATTATACTTTATGCATTATAATTACTTAAGTGGATATTTTAATGAAAGTGTGTCGATGGTGTTCAAGAAAGTGCTAATATAAATGAAACGACCCTGACTCGACCTTCGAAAATCGGCACCGAATACGACACTTGTATTCCAATGCCGCATATCCAAACGTCGAATCAAATGGTTAAACAAATTACCATTTCAAATCTTTTAAACGAAAAGATTCATTTCAAAAACCTTCAAATGTTTAAACAACTTCCACATTTAAATTTTTTAAACAAAAGATTCACTTTTAAGACCCCTTTCAATTTAAAACAAGGTTTACCAGTCTTTTAAACAAAGATTCATTCATAGCCTTTCAAAACAACTCCATTTCAAATTGGAATCTTTTCATCATAATTTTGGAAATTCTTTCCTTATATAAAAGCTATTCTTATTTGAAAACCTCTTGTTCCGTTTTGGAAAACCCGATTATAATGGCACGAGTTAAGGCCTTTAAATATAAACTTGGATTAAATTCAAATTCTCGAAGTAATACTTTTCAAATGATTTAAAATCCATATAAACACATTTATAACTTGTATAAAATTTTTACGTCATAAATACCAGATATGGAATTCAATTTCAGATATTAAATTCAGTTTAAATCAAAATTTTCAAACTTCAAATCTTATTAAGTTATTCAAAATAACTTTCATTTTTAAAACACTTTTCCAAAAGTTTTTCACTTTAACCCAATACATTTCCAAAACCATTTGGATTTAAAATTCAGATTCAAAATATTTAAAAATCTGTGAATTAACCGATTTCCACGTGCAAACCATATTTGTGTGTGTATAGTGTAGTCTAGGGGCTTTACACAATAGTGCACAACATCAATCCTCACAGATACAAACACAGAAATATCGATAAGCAGTATAATCTACAACGCTTATCCTTATTCACAGATGAAGTACATTTATCAATTACAAATATTCATCATTACGATTCGATGTGGGTTTCGGATAACCAACTGAAATCTGACTCCCTGTCGCATCGAAATCCAAATGTCGTTTAATGGGTCAAGGGGTATTTACACATAAACATATCACAGAAATCACAAATCAATACATAGCAACTCTCATCACAAAATATCACAAAGCATCACATATGAGAAATATCAACCATCCAAAAATTCAATAGAATCCAAAACATCCATAAGTAAAAATAAATTAAATTATCTGATTCAAATTAAATCAGATTAATTACTTATGGATAATTTTTAAATCTTGATTAATTAATATTAATAATTACAAATCAATTTGATTAATTACTCCTTAATCATTTATTAATTAAAATTTTAATTAATAATTAATCCCTTGATTTATTATCCTTGATTACTTACAAAAATTAATTAATCCTTAATAAATTATCCTTCCTTAATCCCTCTCATTAATTAATTGACTTTTAATTAATCATCTAAATTAATTACATTGATAAATTGACCATTAATTAATTAATTACAATAAGAAATTGTCTCTAATAAATTTAATTAATTAACTTTTAAATTGATTGTCCTCAAATTGATCGCCTTAATTTATTAATCACATAAATCAATAATCCTTAAATTATAAACTAATGAATTTCACTAATTAATTTAAATCAAATTTGATTAACCAATTAATCAATATTTAATCATTAGATAATTAACTCTTTATTTTTAAATAATTAACCTTAAATTATCCAATTATCCTTTAGTTAATTATCTTAATTTAATAAATTAACCCCTCAATTAATCATCATTTTAATTGATTTTTTTCTTAATTAATAAATTTAAACTTAATATTACGAAGGTAATTAACACAAAACATTAATTATTCCATTCTCATTTACTTAATAATTAATGTTTATAAATCATTATTACTTAAGGTAGACTTATTTTTATTAACAATTTATTTATCACTTATAATTGTGTTTGGAAACAGTCATTTCCAAATTTACATTTATAATTTTGATTTTAAAAATCCAATTTTTTTAAAACTTAAAGATTCAAAGTCCCGCTTGAATCTAACTTAAACTTGTTTTAAACTTTATTCAAAAATGCAGTTTAAATTTTTAAAAACAGTTTTAAAATTAAACTGACATGTTTTAAGAAAGCGTGTAACAGTTCTAGTATACCCGAGGCCAATTCACGTTTCCCCGAGCCAATTCACGTTTCCCCCGTACCCAACTTCGAGTTTTTACCATCATTGACCCGAGTGACATTTTATTTCAAAATTTTGTTTAAATTTTAAATCCAACTCGATACCACCCCCCAGCAACACGTGACCGCCTTCAAGTTCTATGCAGATTCACCCGAGTAGTACTTCGAGCTGCCACTCATCTTCTCTAAAACCAACAGCGCTACCCAAATTTTTGCACGTACACGTGCACAGATGGTCGGAGTTGCTCCGACTATCGCCGATCTCTTCAGCAAGTCGCCAATACCCTACCAAAGCCCTCCGATCCACCAAGTTCGACCAAAACGAATAGAATCAAAATCGAGCCTCTCGTTCGAAATTCTGTAGACAACCCTGATTGGAAATTCACCTCGCTGCTGCCCATCTCAATGATCTGAAACCTCACCACCACACCCAAAGCCTTGCTAGTTAACTACGAACCCAACCATCTCAGTTCGATCGAACTCGATGCGACGATGCTGGCAAATTTCAGCTCCAAACTTCGACGAGCCAAACCCGTTCTTAAACCCTACAAACCCACCATGCCACCACCACGATCCATGATAAATTCCATTACTAATTTTCCTATACTCATCACCTTCCAATCCTCCTCCGTCATGAACCCCGAAGTTCGATTCCCTATTGATCGTCAGAAATCGATGTTTTTCACAATTCTGTTCAACTCTAAAATCCCAATGATTTCCAAAGTTAAAAATCCTAAAAATATCATTAAAATTCATCTTCTCGCAACTTGAATTAGGTTATGAATTCAAAACAAAAATTTGTGAACATCAAGTTTTTAAGTGTTTGATTTATTTTACTGTAATTTTAATTTCCAGATGGATTTCTCAATATTTCTTCTTGTTTTTATTTTTAAAAATAACACTACACCATTACAAATTTTTTTATTCAAGAATCATAACCCAGTAATGTTTATTTAGGTAGATATAGATTCTGTTCTTTGAAACTGTGAATACCCAGACATGAGCATGCATATATACAGATACTTACACATCCATCTATATACATATGTATATATATAGACACATATACATTCAGCCATTCAAAGATATTTTCATAGCAACTTCAATCATCAAAATGTATTTGATTTGAAGTTTTAATTTTGAAAGGTTTGCTCTGTGTCTTCCTAAATTTTACAGAAAATTTGCAAACCTATGGTACTCAAACATATTTCTAAATCTTAATCTTGAGTTTAAACAACACGTTTTTGTTTGAAATTCTCAACTTATAAGAGAATGTAAAAACTTGATTCTTTTATCAAAAACAGAGCTATGCCTTTGTAAACAGACATGAATGCTTATCATCCCCAAATTTATCAACATGCAAACATCTCTACTACTAATAATGAAAACTCTTTGCACTGATTTGCTTCGTGTCTTTTGGAATTACCCAATATGCCCTCCCCTCCGTTTATTCTTACGCTTCGTGAAACCTAATCTACTGTTTCTCCTTAAAATCATCCACAATTCCAAATTCTCTTCCTCAAACCTCTAATAAACACAGCCAATGTTCCAAATCCTATCCTACTCCAGAAAACCTCATCTATTGTTAGTAGAACTTATATTGCGCAAGATGGTTTGACGTCGAACTCGGGTGAGTAGTGATTTCCACGAACTAGATCTAGGTTGAGGTGAGTTTACAATGCTGACGAGATTCGGGCAGGGATTCAGGCTGAGGTGCTTTATCAATTGGTGAATTGCGCTTAGGTGGACGATCGTGGTGTACGGTCCAACAAACAACAGCCGGACCTCACCATCACAAGCAAAATACAGTAAGTGCTATTTGAAGTTAACGATTTTTTCTTCATTGCTATTCAGTTTGTTAACAAACTATGATATATTCACCGTTAAGGTTTAATGTTATTTGTTAGATTCAGATTTTCAACTAACCGTGATATATGTAGCTATTACATTGCTGTTTATAATTTTCATCATATACATGCGCACAACATGTTTGAAACAATGCCCGAGCCACAAAATCTGAGGTACCAATGTACATTTCTTCACTCAAGATTCTATTCCTTACAATCCTGATGTGTAAGTATTTTAAATCGATTGAATATAGTTCTTAATTTGGTTTCCTTGCTTACCCTATGTAAAGAATAACTAAAACATTTGTCATTGGGTTTGGTTTTTCATGCTATCAATCAACTGTCTTCTGTGGCTTAGGCAATCGTGTGCCAAACAAATACCATGTTTTCATTTATCTTTTAGTGTTTTTTATTATTTATTACCGATGTTCTTATGTTTGTTCTACCCATTGATAAATTGTGTCCAATAATTACCATAATTATTTGTTACACGTTGCATTTTAACTCTACCTCATATACTTTACATACATTACACATTGCATTGTAGCATTGACTTTTCTGTCCAATTTTTATTAAAAAAAATCACGTGTTTTGTTACTTCAGTATTTTCATACTGATATTTTGAAGTTTTTTTATATTCATTCGTTTCAATAGTTCAGGTCGCTTCCTTTTCGTGGAATGATAAGGAAATATCAAATTCATTATCTTAACTTATATAAAATATAAATTATTAGATGAAAACCGAAAGTAATGGTGTAATTTTTACCATGATTCACGTTTTGTCTTATTAAACTGTTCATATAATGTTTGTTGTCACCAGCTAAATACTGATGCTTTTGCTTTTTTAGAAAAATACTGATATTTTTTTTTACTGCTATAACATAAATGAATATCACACCAGCTAAATTTGTGAGCATTAATTTGCTTTTGATACTGATATTACATTACATCATTTTGGGTTTTGCATTTATGTCTAACAGAATATTAGCATGCCTTCTTGATAACTACTTTCATACTTACAACAGAATAAATTATTACTATTCAGTTCTTGATATACTTACAACAGAATAAATTAATGTTCGGTTCTTGATAACTTATAATTTTTCAATTATTTGGAAATATAAGTATAACTATAAGCAGGTTATAACTGAATTTAGATTATTTAATGTTGGCGAACTAATGGAGATGGTAGTATGCAAGTGGAAATGTTGAT
This sequence comes from Allium cepa, assembly GCA_030765085.1. Classification (NCBI taxonomy): domain Eukaryota; kingdom Viridiplantae; phylum Streptophyta; class Magnoliopsida; order Asparagales; family Amaryllidaceae; genus Allium; species Allium cepa. The sequence continues at coordinate 575,458,209 of CM060931.1, forward strand.
TTTTTTACTTGGCTATATGTTTTGTATGTACTTATGTGGATTAAGATTATCATAAATCAAATTTTTTGCATGTAGGTTGAGCTGCCTATTTTCTCATTTTCCTTATATCCAAGAAAATTAATTAAAACTTATTATTAACTACTCACTTGCATATAACCCTTAAGTTCATTTACATAGCATCAATTTTATGTTAACGTCAGTGGAAAATAAATACTCTTACCAATAAAATTTTCAGGCTTAATTCTCATTATGGAATAAATAATATAATTATTGGTTAGATAACTTACATGTATGTATATATATGATGGGTTCATGGAGCACTTTTTTCATATCCAAGTTGTCAAGCGAAAAGTGTTGCCGATTTAAATTTGACAAACTTATGATATTTTTCATATCCAAGAATAATATTTCTTCATATTAATAGAATTTTTTTTGAGTATATCTATCTAATTGTTGTTTTTGTTTACTTATATGTTTGTCCATACAAAAACATATTTACTTGAAAATTAAACAGCAAGAAAAAAAGCTTGACGTATAGTCATAATCATCTATTTTTGTTTGTATCATCTTTTGGAAAATTGTTTAAAAAGAATAAGGACAAGATACTTTCTAGAAAAGTGTACAAAGAACACCAAGGACCAAAGTGATACTACGTTGAGTCTCATAGTTATTCCCTGCATGAGCGGTTTATCTCCGTTTTGTACCCAACAATTTACAAATATGTATGTATGTAGTCCTAAAATTTTATTTTTGTCAAATGTCATGGAAGCCAGTAGAGATATTAAGGGAAGTTTGGAGTTAAACATTCCACATGTGAGTCTGTAGTGTTATGCATTATAGCTGCGTATGTTTATTGCATCTGCATCTACTATCAAAAAATAGATTCAGATAAAGCTGATCAGCGACCAAAATCACAGCTATCACTTCCCATAATGTGTTAAGTCCGAATGAGTTTGAGGATGGTGAAGGTGTTAAGATTATTCCAGGATGTGGACACGTGTTTCACTCTCAATGTATAGATATATGGCTTGCAGAAATTTATCATGTCCTATATGTCCATGCGAGAATATGTCTCTTGCTATGGATGATGAAACCAATGCTGGGCATGAAGGGGAAAGAGCTGGCCATACAGAGGTGAAGGTATTGACTTAGAGTCTTTATTGTTTTGTTTATATAATTATTTTTATTACTTAGTTGATGATCCATACTTGCAAGGTTAAATACAGTTTGAAGGATGGTACACTGTTTTTTAATCTCTAAAATTGCTTGCTATTTAAATAATAATATTGACATTACTGTACTGAATTCTGAATACTATTTTGCCGCTAATAGTAAAACAGTTTGGCAGGTGTGTGCTGTTGCTGTGTCCTTGAAGCCTGTTTCTGATTTGAAGAAGAAAGATATTAAGAGTGGATGCAAACATGGATCATATTATTACCATCTTGAGAGTTGATACTGCATGTATGGATCCATGATTTTTGTAATATCTTTATTTGTTTTAATGTTGTTTGATCCGCAGATCTTTTCAGTTTCTGTAGTGATCCATCATTTTTTATGTTTGTTTTGCCGAATTATGTTACTCTAAATTCTGAGCAGGAAATATGTTCTTTTCATCTTTTAAATATCTAGACAGTGCTCATTGAAGCGAAAGTCAATAGAGAAAGAATAAAACATAAAATTTGATATAATATATTTTTACAACATATCTTCTCTGACTTAAATCTCAAATATAAATACAGTTAGATCCAACAATCAAGGTATGTTGTGTCCAAATTTCTGTCTTATTTTGTTTATTTATGGTGGTAAATTTTGTAATAAATAAATCAGTGATTCAGTTTCCTATTGTATTTTAAGTTATAGGAAGTTTTTATTTCTACAATGGTTCATATCTTATTTTGAATCAATTTTTCGATGACTACTATGCTCCTGCGTTGCTTTTCCTAACGACAAGAGTTCGCCTTACACATGTGCGAAGCAATTCACATCTCATAAATAACTAAGTAGATGCAAAGTCCATATAGACGTGCATATATTAACCCTATTAAAATAAGCAGTACAAACTTAAGAAAGTCTAATAAGAACGGCTATAGATGCAATAAATCAAACAAGCTAACAACAACCAGATTTCGATTCAATCAACTTCTACAATTCATGGATATATGCAATATAAATATGTAGAATAATTGCAAAAAATAAACTTTACAATGATTAATGATTTCCTTATTAACTTGATAATGTACGTCCAATTTGAAAGAAAAGAATTTTACCGCTAATTTCAAAGAGGACTACATCAAATTAATAAATCTATCAAAATAGACATTTAAAATATGAGAGATGAATTAGAACAAGAAGTTGTCTACCTCTAATAAATTCTTTCATTTATATAGAAATTTGGATACTCATGTGTAATCCTAAACAAAGATAAGAGATTTCAGTATCAGTGGAGCAAGTATAATGGTAACAGTAATGTGGAATCCAATCTTTAGCTTCACCTCAATCACTAGAAAACAAAAAATATTATTTAATTGCATTTTTGTATCTCATTCATGCGTGTGCATTACATACACGCCATATTCTAATAACAATATATTGTAACATTTGATCATGCGTTAAACACAAACATTGATGCCATGAGTCACTATTTATATCAAACAATAAGCGTTAACCAAAATTTAACAACCATGAACATGTGCGTGCCAAATACAGTTATATAAAGTAGTTATAGTAAAAAAACAAGATTAGAATAATGTTAAAATCTTCCTTGACTAAATATAGAAACCAAACGATTAAAATTAACTTCAAAACAACATGCTTCACTGAAAGCGATACTATAAATGTTATGATGTATAAAATCGAGACACCTAATTGATTCGATACTAGCCCATAAGGATTTTGATGACAAGGATATTTTGGGCAAAATATGAGGAGCTAAAAAAGGATATTTTTGCAGAATGAGCACTTGAAAAAGTACCCGCTCACGTCCATGTGACTAAATTTTCAAAAAAGAGGTCTGTCACATGTTCACATGCTAATTACATAAACCTGGAAGAGCTTTTATTAATGTTCATCGACTTAGGTTCATGAGAAGCCGGTCTCTGTCAAATTTTCTCCTCTATCGAATTTTAGACATTTGTCTCATGGAAGAATTAACCTACCAGTAAGGAAATACTATCCAAAAGCTATCAGTGAAAGAGTAAGTCTTAACTTAGATTTGCTAATCCTTTTATTATGTGGTTAGTTGATACGTGTAGTGGTAGTAGCAGTTAAAGTTGTTTACTTTTCAAGTACCATTCTTTGATGGCGAACGAACGGGCAAATCACCTTCTGAAAAACCAAATGTTATGTTTACTCCAAAGGGAAACCCATGATCGATAATAAATCCAATTGAATGGAGGCACTCAGGAAGTAATGCTAACAATTAGCCAGTGTCAAATGACATTCATTGCAATGGAAATGGTAATTTTTCGATTTTATTAGTTTTTAACTTATATTTTGGCTCTATTGGTAATTTGTAATTTAAACTTTCATTGTCTAAGGCTTTACGTTGATTGTATGCCTCACTTTTATCATTTAGCTTGACAATGTATGTAATTTTATCAAACTAAATTGTCCAACATTTTGAACCATTTTAGAAAGAAACCCTGATTATAATCAATCTATATTATATATTCATCAGAATTCATAATATATCTGTTGATTCTTATTACTATTTTATTCAAAATTACTCCAGTTTAAACCATTTTTGTATTATATAATTGTAGTTCATTAGGTCATGGATATGAAATGCTGGACAAATAAGTCATTTAAGTTTAATCTTTGAATGATAGTTCATGTTCTCTGGTGAAACTGGATGGATGGACGCTCTTAAATTTAAGGCGATGTAATGTGAAGTATCAGAAATACAATTTAACAACTTAAGTTCAAACTCCATTATTAATTAAGTCAATAATTTAACATAGTTTTCTTTTTTTCATAATTATAACAAACAGGAACCAAAAGGTTTGGCTTTCAAATACATCGTCTTTTATATAAACCACATATATAATTGATAGCTTGAAATTAAAGATAGTATTATAGATGCCCTTTGCAAATATAAAATCATTGCATTATGATTTTATATGTGAAAATAAATATGAAATAAGCCACTATCAAATTTTGATAAGACTATTATATAGTCATCTACTCATCAATGTTTTTTAATTCCTAGACGTGGTCCATGCCTAAAAAATAAACCGGAATTAATAGACACTATGGCATGAATGGAGAATGTGTACTATATTTGTAAACGAAACATTATACATGACTTGAAACATGCACATTGTGGCTAGATGCAGGCCCACCTGGGCGTGCCTACATACTCGTAAATTATTATATCAATTTAAAGATCAAGTCAAAGAAGTTTTCTCACTGAAACTAAAAGCAGAGCCAGAAATTTTGAAAAAAACTAGAACTGGAAATTGATTTCCTGGAGTTTGATATTGTTTCAAGATTATCTTGTTACTTGCTACTTGTTATTTCCCTTGATCATACTTTGTCCAATTTTGTTTTGATTTTCAGGTTGATGAATTCATTTTTTTTCTGGATCTTGTTTTGCTGTTTTGATTTGCACTTTGTTTGATTTTATTTTTTATCAAAAATTTTGAGCCTGGCAACCATAACAAGATAACACGGATACATGCATTCACCTATACATTCACATATTTTGATCACATGCAAACATAGATAGATATGGATTCAAAGTTTGCTCAGCAACATTTCAATGTATCAATCAAAATTAGGCTCTAAAGAAACAATTTGCTCACCTTGTAATTTTGGAACAGAGCAGAGAATTTTGCCTGGAACTTAAATCTGAAGCTTTTAATGTTGCATTTGATTCTCAGATTTGAATTGATCATTGTTTTAGCTGAGTTGAGTTTGAATTTTCTTTCTTTGATTACCTTTCTTTCAGATCTACTGTTGCCTGGAAATGCTCTGATTTACAAAATTGTTTTCCAGGCTTGAAAGTTTTTTATTTCTCTTTGATAATCCCTTTTCTTTGCTTTCAGGTTGAATTCATGCTTTAAGTTGTTTGTTCCAGGTATGCTTTTGATTTAGTTTTGTTTTAAAGCCTCCAGATTTTAACTTGAATTTGGAACAGCCACAAAAAAAATGTCTTCAGGTTTTCAAATGTTTGCAAGAAAATGGCCTGATTTCTTTTTCTTTCGTATTTTATTTACATTTTGATTGAAGAGAAAATAAATTTAAAATGCCACTTGTTCATTATGTTTACATTTGTTAGTTTCCCATATTTGTCTTTCAACACTTGTTACCATATAGTTATTTTTATGTTTTTAACCTTGTCTAAAAATTAATTTATAACTTTGTTTAAATCCTTGTATACTTTATGTTTTACATATTTATATCTTTGTGTTTTGTACCTTCTTTTATTTTTATTTTCAAATCATGTTTATTTTCAAAAATAATAATTTTAAATACTTATACTTATATATCAGAATGCATATTCACAAAATTAAGAAACAAATTTTTTTATTAGTTTTAAATATATAGAAATTTTAAATTCAATATATTTAGTAAATTTCAAAATCACACTTTGTTTTGTACTTATACAATTTAAAGAAAAATGGTTTGGAATTAAATTATACATTACTAATAAAGATTTATATGTTAGTAAATACAATTTTTATTTTCAATACATTTATATTTTTAAACTTAAGATATTAAACTTATTTCAAATATAAATTTATTTAAGTCTAATTGAATTTCAAGTGATTAAAATATTGAAGTGATTTCCAATTTTATTGAAGTGATTAAAACATACATTACTAAGAAAGAAATCTCTCAAGTAAATGCAATTTTTATTGAATTCAAATTCAAATCTCAAATTATAATAAAGTATTCTCTTTTGAATTCCAAATCATTAATCGTTATTTATGTTAAAGATTAAAAACATTTATTTACAATCTTTATATATATATTAATTCAAATCTCCAAATAAATTCACAATTAAATTTGTAATTAAAATATTATTCAAAATATTTATTTCAGAATTTCCAATTAAAAATTCTATTTAAAAATCATATTTACATTCATTTTCATAAATAAACAAACAAATATTTATTAAATTTTTGGAAAACACCAGTTTAAATCATAACTAAATTCCAAAAATTAAATTTATTTCCAATTTCAATTTAATTTAAAAACGGGAATGTTACAGATTCCCTCCTTAGCAAATTTCGTCCTCGAAATTTGAAAGGGAGAATCAAGAACAGATGAAAGACAGAGAAATTTCCGATAAAATTGAATATCTATTCTGCATTTGGCTTACCAAATCAGAACATCAATAATAGATACAAGAGTGAATCTAGATACTCGGGTCACCAGATCTACGAATATACAAAGGTATTGGTTAGTTCGAAAGTTAACTAACCGTTCGTAGAATATATCTGGACCCCGAAAAATAGACAGACATATATGGATGCAAATCCAAAATTTTAGTTTAAACAACCAAAATATACATGCCAACCATAATAATCAAAGCAAACAATTCACCCAAACAAACAATTCTGACCCATCTGGAATTTGTGTCCCATGCAAAATCAAAGCTTCTTCCTGGGACTGCCAGGAATCATCAAAGGATTAAAAAGACGAATCAAAGGAGATTGATAGAGAAAGTTGTTTCCGCTAGCAGGGTATCGACCATTTGTAGTCGTACTCCCCTGTCCCCTATCTCGTTCTCTTCTTGCACTCATACTCACTATCAGTGAATAGTAAGAGAATTTGCTGAGGCATTCGAACGGATATCTTAGGGATATACTCATTCTAGGGTATACTTCACCATATCTCTAATGAGTTACTTAATGTGTTATACTACTGAGCTAAAGTTTCAACCTTCAGCTCTGATACCAAATGAAACGACCCTGATTCGACCTTCGAAAATCGACACCGAATACGACACTTGTATTCCAATACCGCAGATCCAAACGTCGAATCTGGTTCGCCGGAGCTTATAACACAATTAAGTATAACAACACAGCGGAAGAAAAGAATGAATATCATTGGTATACAATATTCGATACAACAATGATACAATATGAATAAATACCAGAGATACAAGATAACAATGCTACAGCTGAAAAACAATATGATATAGCAGCAGAACCAAAAACTCCAAAACAGCAACAACAACTCTAACTCCAAAGTACCAATCCAGAAATAGTTCGAACCACCATCAATTGCACCAAGATAAGCAAGTCTCGTCCATGAATCCAAAGACTCCAATATCCAAGATCTCCAAAGAATACAAAGAGAAAGCTGAGAGCTACCGGATCGATATCTATATCTACTATCTGAAAAACCCAACTCTAGACTGCCCGTGTGGTAAATTGTGGGCACCCAGAGTTTAGGGAGGGAACAATAAACTCCAGGTCAGTAATGGGGCTGGTATGAGCAAACAGAAACAGTTTATCTTTAAAAACAAACAAAAGAATTTAAATTTGAAATCTGCAATGCTTTTTGGAAAATGCAACTACCATAAGGCCTCCTGCCACACACACAATGCAAACGCAGACTTGGAGGAGATTTCTCCTTATGATAGTCAAATATGCTTGATACGCGAAATCCCTTTTATATTATTAATAGTGCATAATGCAAAAAACCTTTCGAAAGTATAATATTATTCTTAGCCAGCATAGGTACCATTATATTATGCCTACTATAGCTACCATGTTAGATGGCAGGTTCTACAACTAAAACCGTACAAGGCGTGTATTGGTGATTGGATTTCCAACAAATAGTTAGGCCAAGGAACTTCCCATTGCCACATGGGTATGCCTCTGGAGAGACGCCCCGAAAACCTAACCGGATCTCTGCCAATCCAAGGCCGGGTTACCTCTGTAACTAGGTAACTACTGACATGAGTATGCCATCCCCCGATCGTGACCAACCTTTATCTCGGGATTCACCAACAACCACAAAGTAATAAATTTGCAGCAACCACATAGGTTAAGTAACTGGGCTCGATACCATGATACCACCTCTATCCAGAAGGAAATGAACATACCCTCAGGGGGCGCTACCCCCAAATAACCTTGCTGCATTCTTCATGTTTTGACCATTCCGGGTTGTGAAGTTCGACGAAGTCTCGTCCACAAAGCTACGCTTTTCACAAAAGCCATGCTTTGATCAACAAATGATCAGCAACACTTCGTATGTCACATTACCAAATTAGGAATGTATCACTAGTAATCATCAACTACATAACCTCTGAGCTTCTACGTCTCAGAAAAGGGTGTTAAGCTAAGAGAATAAATCTCCTCCACCAAACAGAAATGTATTTGATAGAAACTGGTTTTACATCTCAAGGTGTAACGTCAGACACACAATTCATACAAGTCTGTTCTAGGTTCAAACAGAACCAAAGGCACTTCAAAAGAAGTCCTTGCAAATCCAGATAATTTCTAATCACGTCCGGACTTCCCATCACAATGGGAGCTCGAATCTCTATACCGGGGATCAGCCGATGCAGAGACATTCGACAAGAAACCCTTTCGTTTTCGAAAGTATCCGGTCTTCACCACCAGTCTTCAATTGCTATCCATAACGTCGTATCGCTATTCGAAATGGGTTATATGACACAAAGGTCCTCTCCCGGCTAATCCGAATAGTGACCGCAATATTTAAAAACATATGGATATGGGATCTCAGTTAAGTGACAACTTATTACCCAAACTTTCCTTTCAAATGGTTAAACAAATTACCATTTCAAATCTTTTAAACGAAAAGATTCATTTCAAAAACCTTCAAATGTTTAAACAGCTTCCACATTTAAATCTTTTAAACAAAAGATTCACTTTTAAGACCCATTTCAATTTAAAACAAGGTTTACCAATCTTTTAAACAAAGATTCATTCATAGCCTTTCAAAACATTTCCATTTCAAATTGGAAATCTTTTCATCATAATTTTGGAAATTCTTTCCTTATATAAAAGCTATTGTTTTTTGAAAACCTCTTGTTCCATTTCGGAAAACCCGATTATAATTGCACGAGTTAAGGCCTTTAAATATAAACTTGGGGTTAAATTTAAATTCTCAAAGTAATACTTTAAAAATGATTTAAAATCCATATAAACACATTTATAACTTGTATAACATTTTTACGTCATAAATACCAGATGTAAATTCAATTTCAGATATTAAATTCAGTTTAAATCAAAATTTTCAAATTTCAAATCTTTATTAAGTTATTCAAAATAACTTTCATTTTTAAAACACTTTTCCAAAAGTTTTTCACTTTAACCCAATACATTTCCGAAACCATTTGGATTTAAAATTCAGATTCAAAATATTTGAAAATCTATGACTTAACCGATTTCCACGTGCAATCCATATTTATGTGTGTATAGTGTAGTCTAGGGGCTTTACACAATAGTGCACAACATCAATCCTCACAGATACAAACACAGAAATATCGATAAGCGGTATAATCTACAACGCTTATCCTTATTCAAAGATAAAGTACATTTATCAATTACAAATATTCATCATTACGATTCGATGTGGGTTTCGGATAACCAACTGAAATCCGACTGCCTATCGCATCGACATCCAAATGTCGTTTAACGGGTCAAGGGGTATTTACACATAAACATATCACAGAAATCACAGATTAATACATAGCAACTCTCATCACAAAATATCACAAAGCATCACATATGATAAATATCAACCATCCAAAAATTCAATAGAATCCAAAACATCCATAAGTAAAAATAAATTAAATTATCTGATTCAAATTAAATCAGATTAATTACTTATGAATAATTTTTAAATCTTGATTAATTGATATTAATAATTATAAATCAATTTGATTAATTACTCCTTAATCATTTATTAGTTAAAATTTTTATTAATAATTTATCCCTTGATTTATTATCCTTGATTACTTATAAAAATTAATTAATCCCTAATAAATAATCCTTCCTTAATCCCTCTCATTTATAAATTGACTTTTAATTAATCATCTAAATTAATTACATTGATTAATTAACCATTAATTAATTAATTACAATAAGAAATTATCTCTAATAAATTTCATTAATTAATTAACCTTTAAATTGATTGTCCTCAAGTTGGTCACCTTAATTTATTAATCACACAAATCAATAATCCTTAAATTATAAATTAATGAACTTCACTAATTAATTTAAATCAAATTTGATTAACTAATTAATCAATCTTTAATCATTAGATAATTAACTCTTTATTTTTAAATAATTAACCATAAATTATCCAATTATCCTTTAGTTAATTATCTTAATTTAATAAATTAACCCTCAATTAATCATCATTTTAATTGATTTTTTCTTAATTAATAAATTTAAACTTAATATTACAAAGGTAATTAACACAAAACATTAATTATTCCATTCTCATTTACTTAATAATTAATGTTTATAAATCATTATTACTTAAGGTAGACTCATTTTTATTAACAATTTATTTATCACTTATAATTGTGTTTGGAAATAGTCATTTCCAAATTTACATTTAAAATTTTGATTTTAAAAATCCAAATTTCTTTTTAAAACTTAAAGATTCAAAGTCCCGCTTGAATCTAACTTAAACTTGTTTTAAACTTTATTTAAAAATGCAGTTTAAATTTTTAAAAACAGTTTTAAAATTAAACTGACAGGCTTTAAGAAAGACTCTAGCAGATCTAAGTATACCCGAGACCAATTCACGCTTACCCGCGCCAATTCACGTTTCCCCCGTACCCAACTTCGAGTTTTTACCATCATTGACCCAAGTGACATTTTATTTCAAAAATTTGTTTAAGTTTTAAATCCAACCCGATACCACCCCCCAGCAACACGAGACCGCCTTCGAGTTCTACGCAGATTCACCCGAGTAGTACTTCGAGCTGCCACCCATCTTCTCCAAAAACCAACAGCGCTACCCAAATTTTTGCACGTACACGTGCACAGATGGTCGGAGTTTCTCCGACCATCGCCGATCTCTTCAGCAAGTCCCCAATACCCTACCAAAGCCCTCCGATCCACCAAGTTCGACCAAAACGAAAAGAATCAAAATCGAGCCTCTCGTTCGAAATTCTGTAGCCAACCCTGATCAGAAATTCACCTCGCTACTGCCCATCCCGATGATCTGAAACCTCACCACCACGTCCAAAGCCTTGCCCCTCAACTACGAACCCAACCATCTCGGTGCGATCGAACTCGATGCGACGATGCTGGCAAATTTCAGCTCCAAACTTCGACGTGCCAAACTCGTTCTTAAACCCTACAAACCCACCATGCCGCTACCACGATCCATGATAAATTCCATTACTAATTTTCTTATACTCATCACCTTCCAATCCTCCTCCGGCATGAACCCCGAAGTTCGATTCCCTATTCATCGTCAAAAATCAATTCCGTTCAACTCTAAAATTCCAATGATTTCCAAAGCTAAAAATCCTAAAACTATCATTAAAATTCATCTTCTCGCAACTTGAATCAGGTTATGAATTCAAAACAAAAATTTGTGAACATCAAATTTTTAAGTGTTTGATTTATTTTACTGTAATTTTAATTTCCAGATGGATTTCTCAATATTTCTCCTTGTTTTTATTTTTAAAAATAACACTACACCATTACAATCTTTTTTATTCAAGAATCATAACCCAATAATGTTTATTTAGTAGATATAGATTCTGTTCTTTGAAACTGTGAATACCCAGACATGAGCATGCATATATACAGATACTTACGCATCCATCTATATACATATGTATATATATATATAGACACATATACATGCAGCCATTCAAAGATATTTTCATAGCAACTTCAATCATCAAAATGTATATGATTTAAAGTTTTAATTTTGAAAGGTTTGCTCACTGTCTTCCTAAATTTTATAGAAAATTTGCAAACCTATGGTACTCAAACATATTTCTAAATCTTAATCTTGAGTTTAAACAACATGTTTTTGTTTGAAATTCTCAACTTATAAGAGAATGTAAAAACTTGATTCTTTTATCAAGAATAGAGTCGTGCCTTTGTAAACAGACATGCATGCTTATCATCCCCAAATTTATCAACAAGCAAACATAAATTATTATATCAATTTAAAGATCAAGTCAAAGAAGTTTGCTCACTGAAACTAAAAGTAGAGCCAGGAAATTTTGAAAAAAAACCGGAGCTGGAAATTGATTTCCTGGAGTTTGATCTTGTTTCAAGTTTATCCTGCTACTTGCTACTTGTTATTTGCCTTGATCATACTTTGTCCAATTTTGTTTTGATTTTCAGGTTGTTGAATTCACTTTTTTTCTGGATCTTGTTTTGCTGTTTTGATTTGCACTCTGTTTGATTTTATTTTTTTATCAAAATTTTTGAGCCTGGCAACCATAACAACATAACACTAATGCATGCATTCACCTATACATTCACATATTTTAATCACATGCAAACATAGATAGATATGGATTCAAAGTTTGCTCGGCAACATTTCAATGTATCAATCAAAATTAGGCTCTAAAGAAACAGTTTGCTCACCTTGTAATTTTTGAACAAAGCAGAGAATTTTTCCTGGAACTTAAATTTGAAGCTTTTAATGTTGCATTTGATTCTCAGGTTTGAATTGATCATTGTTTTAGCTGAGTTGAGTTTGAATTTTCTTTCTTTGATTACCTTTCTTTCAGATCTACTGTTGCCTGGAAATGCTCTGATTTACAAAATTGTTTTCCAGGCTTGAAAGTTTTTGATTTCTCTTTGATAATCCCTTTTCTTTGCTTTCAGGTTGAATTCATGCTTTAAGTTGTTTGTTCCAGGTCTGCTTTTGATTTAGTTTTGTTTTAAAGCCTCCAGATTTTAACTTGAATTTGGAACAGCCACAAAAAAAATGTCTTTAGGTTTTCAAATGTTTGCAAGAAAATGGCCTGATTTCTTTTTCTTTCGTATTTTATTTACATTTTGATTGAAGAGAAAATAAATTTAAAATGCCACTTGTTCATTATGTTTACATTTGCTAGTTTCCCATATTTGTCCTTCAACACTTGTTACCATATAGTTATTTTTATGATTTTAACCTTGTCTAAAAATTAATTTACAACTTTGTTTAAATCCTTGTATACTTTATGTTTTACATATTTATATCTTTACGTTTTATACCTTCTTTTATTTTTATTTTCAAATCCTGTTTATTTTCAAAAAAAATAATTTTAACTACTTATACTTATATATCAGAATGCATATTCACAAAATTAAGAAACAAATTTTTTTTATTAGTTTTAAATATATAGAAATTTTAAATTCAAGGTATTTGGTAAATTTCAAAATCACACTTTGTTTTGTACTTATACAATTTAAAGAAAAATGGTTTGGAATTAAATTATACATTACTAATAAAGATTTATATGTTAGTAAATACAATTTTTATTTTCAATACATTTATATTTTTAAACTTAAGATATTAAACTTATTTCAAATATAAATTTCTTTAGGTCTAGTTGAATTTCAAGTGATTACAATATTGAAGTGATTTTCAATTTTTATTGAAGTGGTTAAAACATACATTACTAAGAAAGAAATCTCTCAAGTAAATGCATTTTTTATTGAATTCAAATCTCAAATTATAATAAAATATTCACTTTTGAATTCCCAATCATTAATCTTTATTTATTTTAAAGATAAAAACATTTATTTACAATCTTTATATATATTAATTCAAATCTCCAAATAAATTCACAATTAAATTTGTAATTAAAATATTATTCAAAATATTTATTTCAGAATTTCCAATTAAAAATTCTATTTAAAAATCATATTTACATTCATTTTCATAAATAAACAAACAAATATTTATTAAATTTTTGGAAAACACTAGTTTAAATCATAATTAAATTCCAAAAATTAAATTTATTTCCAATTTCAATTTGATTTAAAAACGGGAATGTTACAATAAATCATTTCAGTCCATAAACATATATTCCCGTTTTCATAATACTACAAAAATCAGAATATGTACACGAAATAAATTATGCTGTGAACACTGTGTGCGTGGCATGGGTTCGCACTAGTACTGTTGTACTTCAACACCAAAAGACTATGTAGTTGATGATGTTTGAGTTTTGCATACCCAGAAATTGCCATTTCAGTTCAAATGAGCTTTAGTGTCGTTATGCTCCCTTTGGGATTTTACTCTACTTATTTTCAACAAAAAATAAGCTCTTTCAAAGTGGTAATGTAAGTCTAATTCTTCAATTAGTAATTTAATGTGTATTGCTTAATTTCTCAACTATTATTTTTGCAAGTGAAATAACTAAAATCTCGTTTTCCCTACACACTTCTTCACAGCGTGAAGAATATATGTTAACAAATCTTCTCATCAGAAGAAAGCTCTGTTAGGCTATTAAAATAAAATGTTCAAACCTATATACAATTGCTCTTTGTTACCCAAAAAAGTATGTGTATTGTTCCAAATATGGTCCAAAAACAAAGGACGTGGTGGTTTTTCTACATGATCTATGATATATTATTGTTAAATAACAATAGAAAAGTGAAATATTGATTGCACAAATCACATAAAATAGACAGGAGAATAAGAAAAGGAGAAAGTGTCAAACAATTTTTATAGCGGTTCGACAAATCTATGGTCTACGTACACTTTTTGTAACTTTGTTATTGATATTCTTTTACAATTATAAAGCTTTAGGTCTTGTTTAGAATAGATCAAAGAAGAAATGAAGGAACTTGGAGTCGTTTATACCGAGTAGCCTCCGAAAGAGATAAAGATCAATCCCTTTTTCAGATTTGATGGACTATTTATACTTGTAGATGGGTGGAACAGTATGCTAAATTGATCTCTAAGTTCTACAAGAAATTGTCTCGAATGATCGGGTCAAATGAAATAGGAAGGAGAATAGGGCAAAGTTTGACTATATTTTGTAGCTTGCATCCTATGGATGGTTAATGATCTATGTTCAATGGATCATCATTTGCTGCAAGGAATAGTATTTATTTACTACCATTGGTCGTCATTTGCTACATTAATTGCTATTTGCTAAAGGGATCGATACCAATTCATCACTAACCCACATTTCTAACATCTTTCGTCTAGTCAGACTACCTCCTATTCATATTTAATTGTTCCATCTTCTCGTTTTAAGTCAAATTTCCCCGTATAGAACAATCTAGCGTGCTTTGTAACTACACTTGTTGGTCGTGCTTGTCCAAGATGACATTAATTGTTAGTGTTTTGTAACATCCCCTATTTGAAGGTCCAAAACTAATGGCTGCGGATGCTGTAGTCATCCATAGTTATTAACTTTCGATGACCAAAATGTGGTACTGTTAGATATATTGATATAACATAAACACATGAATATGAAAAATATTTAAAATCATAAAATAGATTTCTCATTCAACTTCAAATTATGTTTCAAATTCATTACGTAATCCCAATTTGTAAACCGTGTCAAGAGAAATATAATTATTACAAAATGCGCCAAGAGCGACATATGAAGTTGCCTCCTTGAATGATCAGAGTCTAAATATAGGAAATTAACAACTTTGCCATTACATCAACACTTAGTGGAATCAAACAGAAATAACTCCCAATATCTAGCTTGCCTTCTGCACGTCTCTAGATGCTTATTCATTTACAGAGAACCTGAAAACCTTAACTCTCAAACTACTCGAAATCAATTGAGTACCCAAGAGTTTAAGGGGAAAACATAAACTTCGAGTCAGAGAAAAAGCCTAATGTGAAAAATAACCTACCATATTGAACCATACAGATATCTAGTGAGGCCATGCCACTTAGCGGAACGGGTTTTCCCCTTACTGGTATTTTAACAAAAATTTATAATAACCATATAGTGTGCACCTATATCCATAATGGTTAAAACATAACATAGGCAAATATATGATGATATGAAAACATGCAATATGTTCTGGAATCCCCCTCCTCCATTTATCTGACTATCTCTCTCAAGTTATAGTTTCTAGGGTCATTATTTACCGATTAGTTTTCATGGGCTAACTAATAACCTATTCCAAGCTTACGGACTATTTATCCTCTTCCATAAGTTTCATGGGATCACTAAGAATCTATTGGTATCTACCAATAACTTCATCCAATTATAGTTTTCATGGGTTCACTATGAACCTACTGGGTACTCCAATAACTTTCCTAATGTCATAGTTTTCACGGGTTAACTATGAACCTATTATTTTCAATCAATAATTTAATCCGATATAGTTTTCATGGGATCACCAAGAACCTATTCGCCCCCGCCAATAACTATTTCCATTTAAAGTTTTCATGAGCTTAATAAGAACCCGTCTAAACCAATAATCTTTGATCAATCTTTAGGCATCCTATATTATGGTCCATCTGACCTTCTAGATGCAATTCTATTCACATAGGAGTTAACTCAATATGTATTCACTACTGGGTCAACCTAGCTGGTTATTCCGTCCTTAACTCCCCAAAATGCAGTTATGGGTTATCTATAAGGTAAATATGTTTTAAGAAGAAGCACACATGATAACCAATCATAGCATAATAATATAAACATTTATAGTTTAATATCTTTATACTCATTTTCAAATGAAACATGGTTAATGCCTTTAACCTATTATCTTAAGCAAGGAAAGCTTCTTCAAAAACACCAAAGTTAAATGCCATTTCAAGACTCTTTCATATTGCCATGGGTTCATCTTTAAAAATGGAGATTGGGTTTCTTGTTTGAAAAACTAAGGCTTTCAAAACCTTAGTCCTTCTCTTTCGCGACCGTTAAAACATATCTTTCAAAAATGTTCAAACTTTCCTCCAAAACACTTAAAGATATATCTTTTGAAACACTCAAAACATTCCTTTCAAAAGCATATAAACCTTCCTTTAGAAATCATTGAAGATATACCTTTTGAAATCATCAAAGATATACCTTTCAAAACACTTAAAGCTTATCCTTCGAAATACTTAAAACAAACATACCCTTCAAAAGGCTAAGGCATACCTTTCGAAAGCATCACAGAAATCACTTAAAATGTTCCTTTTGAAAGCATTGGTTTTAACACTTAATATAGTTATTGGGTCAAGGAAAATAGAGGTAAAGAACCCCTTTCGAAAGCATTGGTGTTTAAGTAAAAGAACTTGGGGAAAATGATGGCTTCGAAACCACCCTTTAGAAAGTATTGATAAAAGCGGCTGTAGGGAGCCTTTCAAAATCATTGATGTTTAAATAAAAGAACTTAGGGAAGAGGATAGTTTCAAAGAAAACTTTACAAAACCATTACCTCCAAAACACTTGTTAAAAGTGGCTATAACAACTCTTTTGAAAGTATTGAATTAACATTATAAGAAAATGGCCTTTTTCTAATATAAAAACATGAATGCGGCAGCTAGGTTTCGAATTGATTCTAAAGCATCTACATTTCGAAAGCTTCTTGGGAAACAAGCGGCAACTCCTTCAAACGCTTCCTAAAAAAAATCTTTCGAAAGCTTCTCAAAAAACAAAGTAAGCGACACTCTTTCGCAAGAAAAGCAAAGGCAAGTGGGTTGATTCGAAAGCTATTAAAAATGTCATCTACACCTTTGAAAGCAAACTTCAAACACCATCCCCTTTCGCCTTTCTCCTATACACTACATACCAACTATTTGATATCATGTGTATTGGTCTAAAATGGGTTCGAAAGGCCATCTATTTAGTTAAGGCACAGCCTCTATTTAGTTTTCAAATCTCAATCCCCTTATCATTCTAGTCTCTATGTTATTCTCTTTAATTTATCTAATTAAATCTTATGAATAACGTTATTTAAAATTGATGGTGTTACAGGCTCCACTCCTTAAAGAATTTCGTCCTTGAAATTCAGTAAGGACTAAATACTAAGCACGACAATCCTTTGTAATATCTCCTAACTGCCTACTAGCCTACCTAACTAGAGAAACAGTCTATATAAAGCGAATATAGAACATACCTCTACGGTAGATCAGGATAAGTATCTCTAATCCTGTCTTCTGTTTCCCAGTGTAGTCCTTCTCATTGTCGCTCCATTGAACTTTCACCAACTTGACTGTCTTGCTTCTTAACCTCTTCTCATCTCTTGCTACAACTCGGACTAGTTGTCTAACAAATGTCAAATTCAATCCTACTATTAAATCATCCAACGTGGTCGGATGAATAGTAGTCTTTGTATCATGCACATACTTACGAAAATGGGACACATGAACACGCCATGAACACCAGCCAAACTGCTCGACAACTTTACTCTGTATGAGTTTTCCAATCCTCTCTATGACGAGGAACGGTCAAACATTTCTTCGTGCCAGTTTCCCTGAGTTTCCAAATTGTACCATACCCTTCATCGGTTATACTTTAAAGAAAACTCTATCTCCAACTGAGAACTCTAGATCTTGATGCCTCTTATCTATGTAACTCTTTTGTCTAGACCGAGCTTCCCTCATCCTATAACGGATCGACTCAATCTTCTTTATCGCCTCTCTAACCGAATCTGGATCCAAGACTAATCTTTCTCCAATTTCCAACCTACATGCTGGTGACTTGCATGGCCTTCCACACAAAGCTTCGAAAGGAGTCATTCCTATACTAGTTTGATAACTGTTATTATATGAAAACTCAACTAAGTGTAGGTGATCTTCCCAAGATCCTCCAAAGTCTAGCATACAAGCTCGCAATAAATTCTTAAGCGCCTTATTGACTCTTTCTGCCTGCCCATCCGTCTGAGGGTGATGTAGTACTCATCTTGAGCTTGGTACCTAACACATCCTATAGACTCTTTCATATCTCACTAGCGAACAAAGCATCTTTATCACTTATTATACCACGAGTAATTCCATGTAGTCTAACTATGTTATTTATAAACAATTTAACTAAAACAAGTGCCCTCCTGGTTGACTTAACTGGAATGAAATGGGCACTCTTGGTCAACCTGTCCAATATGACCCATATGATTTCATTTCCTCGATTCGACCTTGGCAACCCGTCTATAAAATCCATGGATATTGAATCCCATTTCCAAAATGGTATACCCAAAGGTTGAAGCAATCCACTCGGCTTTTGATGCTCGACCTTCACTTGTTGACAATTCACACACTACCCTGCTCATAGGGTAACATTCTTCTTCATACCTTCCTAGTAGAAATCCTTCTTCGTACCTTTATACATCTTGGTTCCCCCAGGATGAATTGTAAATTTGGATCTATGACATTTCCTAAGGACTTCTCTCCTTAAGTCTCCAATATTTGGAACACACAACCATTCCTTCTTTCTCAAGCATCCCCTCTGGTCAAGAATGTAACCATTTAGATCCTCAATCTCCGATCCAATCTCTAGCTTTTTAATCTTTTCAACTATCTATGGATCCTCTTTCTGCTTATAAGCAATCCTTTTGATCAGTATGGGTCGAACTTCCAAGTAGGTCAACATGGCGGTGCCTTGACTAGAACTAGCAATCGATCTTAACCGTAGACTACATGTAGTCAAACCCTCAAGTTCTTTCCATTCTACCAACATGGCTAACATCACATTCTGATGTTTTCTGCTAAGAGCATCCGCTACTTTATTTCCTTTTCTAGGTGTATATTCTATACCAAAATCATTAGCCACTAAAAACTCCAACCATCTCTGATATCTCATATTCAACTCATTTTGAGAGAATAAATATCTTAAGGATTAATGATCTGTGTATAACTCAAATCTCTCCCCTAAGAGATAATGTCTCCATACTTTCAATGCAAAGATCATTGCTGCCAACTCTAAATCATGAGTAGGATAACTCACTTCATGCGGTCAAAGCTGTCATGAAGCATAGGCAATAACTTTACCTTTCTGCGTTAATGCAGCCCCTAATATGGTGCCACATGCATCGGTATACACTACTAATCCTTAGTTTCCATCTGTAACTACTAACATATGGGCTTTAGTTAACAAATATCAAATGTTTCAACTTAAGAAATGCTTCCTCATATTTTTCAGACCAAATAAACTTCACGTCCTTCCTAGTTAGCTTAGTCAAAGACGCTGCTATCTGCGAGAAATCCTTGATGAATCTCTTGTAAAAGCCAGCGAGTCCAAGAAAACTTCTAATCTCAGTCATCGTCTCTGGTATCCTCCAATTATTAACAGCTTCGATCTTATCCGGATTGACTGACAAACCCTTCTCTAAAACCACGTGGCCAAGAAATTTAACCTCTTTCCTCTTGAAATGACACTTTGAAAACTTCGCTTTCAACCGATGCTACCTTAGCATCTCAAGCACTATTCTAAGGTGAACTTCATGCTCTTTTTCATCCTTAGAGTATATTAAAATGTCATCTATGAATACCAATGTGAACCTATCCAAGTGCTCTTGGAAAATTCGGTTCATCAAATGCACAAAGAAAGAGGTGCATTTCTTAACCCGAATGACATACTAACTACTCATACAAACCATACCTAGTCCAAAATGCCATCAACGGAATACTGTCATCTGCCACTCTTAGTTGATGGAAACCTGTTTCCAAATCCAATTGAGAAATACTCTGGCTCCATACAATTGATCAAACAAATCATTGATTCTCGACAAAGGGTACTTATTCTTGATCGTCTTCTCGTTCAACTCATGATAACCGATACAGATCCATAACGACCCATTCGGTCTCCTTACGAACGCAGCGGCCACTCCCCAAGGCGAACTACCGAGTCGAATTATATTCTTTCCTTCTAAATCCACTAGCCGCACCTTCAATTCCTTTATCTCAGTCGGTGTCATCCAGCTAGGTGGTCTACTTATATGTTCTGCTCCTGGCACAAGATTTATTCGAAAGTCAACTACTCATTTCGATGGCAGTCCTGTGAGTGGCTCAAAAACAACTGCAAACTCTCTTGCTACCAAAACCTGGTTCAACTTTTCTTCTACTTCCATTGCATCCAGTAAAGCACAAGCACTTGAGTCTAATTTCTCCACCAAGTATATAATTCGGTTATGACTGTTAGGGTGTCTTAGCAATATTTCTCTGTCTTGGAAAAATATCCTAGCATCATATTTATCTAACCAATCCATACCCAAAATGATTCTGAAGCCTACAAAATCAAAAATATATAAACTGCATGCAAACTTATGACCCAACAAATCAAGTTCAATTGGTCACATCTCATCCCCAGAGTTGCATACCCTCCTGTCGGATTTGCAACCCTTAAGGAAGTAACAATGTATGAGGGTTCTAAACACAACTTATCTACCAAATAATGAGATATAGATGAATGCGATGCACCGGTATCAAATAGTACCACTACTGGTATACTATGAATCAAAAGCATACCTTCCATCACAAGCTTTCCCTTCTCAACAGCGGTTGGTCTAGCAAATGATGGTCCTAAAGTAAAGTCCTTTCCATTGTCCACTTTGACTGGTTCTAGACAGTGATTCTCGTAATGCCCAATATGGCCACAGTTAAAGCACTTCACTTCTTTCTTGTCTGCATCCTTCTTCCCTTTTCCAGTTTGGCATTCATGAGCATAATGTCCCTTCTTATCACACTTAAAGAAAACTAAGTTAGCCTTCCCTTTTTTGGTAGCTTCTCCCTTCTTGGTTCCTTTCTTCTTAAAGAATTTCCTCTTATTATGCTGAAAACTCTAGGTTTCAACCTGCTTCTCCTTTCCATAACTAGAAAGCATCTCTTCATTTCGGATTGACATCTCTATTACAACTGTACTTGGACCACGGAGATGTGGCATTGTGGCAGTGAAGGGTTCTTGTTTCCTTTCGGAGACATGAATGTTAGTGAAGAGTTGAGGAGAATTGAGGGGGAAGAAGAGTATTTAAGGAGGGAGAGATTTTAAGAAGAGGAGAAGAAAAAATATGGAGGGGAATAAATGTATGAACTGAATTTTTATTCATTCGACTATTTCCCAGCCTGATACAAAAGTATTTATAGTAAAACATATTGGACCTTATAAGCCAGCCCATTACAATATCTTAAATACAAGTTGCTACCTAGTTATTCGAGAAAATGTCCGTTCACTATTTCATTAACTTGCACATCTTATTTCTTCCTTAATGGCAAACCCACTATCAACGGACGACGAGACGTATCACCACCGGCTGGAGTGTAACAGCTGCAGCTTCCATCAAATTTTGACCTTGTCTCAGGATCAAAATCTAGAAAACGAGCAACTAATCTCCAGTAGTCTTCCCAACTAGCTTCTTCGATTGGCCTTTGCTTCCACTTCACCAGAACTTCCGTAATGGTACAGTGATTTGATGGTGTTGTACGACGAGCTAAGATACTTTCTAGTTCCATAATCAACTCAACATTTTAGTGGGTTGCTAAATCTCTTTTGATGACAATATTTGAACCATTTTTTGTTTTTAATTGTGAAACATGGAAGACAGGGTGCAATTCGGAAGAAGATGGAAGTTTCAACCAATAAGCCACAATTCCAATTTTCTGTTCAATTTCATAGGGGCCAAAAAAACTTAAGCGAAAGTTTAGACGTTATTTAGCAATCCACTGAAATCTGTCTGTAAGGCTGAAGCCTTAGAAATACCCAATCACCTACATTAAATTCCCTTTCTGATCACTTAGTGTTAGCATATTTAGCCATTCTGTCTTTAGCCTTGTTAATGTTGCCGTTCAAGAGTTGCAAATAATATCTCGAGCATAGAGCTTTTCCTCCACCTGGTAGACTTTTTGCAGATTTAGGAACATAAGTTAATAAAGATAGGGGAGACCTGCCATAAATTGCTTCAAAAGATATACGGTTTATAGGTAATTTCCATGTAGCGTTGAACCCAAATTCAGCAAGACTGTGCCGCTTAACCCATTCATGAGGTTTATGAATACAAAAGCATCTTAAGTAACATTCAAGGGCTTTATTTGAAATCTCTGATTGACCATCAGATTGAGGATGGTAGGTTGTGATAAATGCTAAAGAACACACCCATATTTTGAATAGTTCGGAACAAAATTGACTAGTAAATATTGCATCTTTATCACTTACTATAGATCTAGGAAGACCAAGTAGTTTATATACCCCATCAGGAAAACTCTAGCAACTTGAACTATTGTATAAGGATGAGCCAGACTGAAAAAATTGGCATATTTACTTAGCCTATCCACAACAACATAGATAACAGTGAACCCATGACATTTAGGCAACCCAATAATAAAGTCCATACTAATATCTTCCCATATCTTCTCTGGAGTAAACAATGGTTGAAGTAATCCTGGGGATTAAACATTCTTCGATTTTTCTCTTTGACATATATCACAAATTTGCACATAATTTTGGACATCTTATTTTTGGCCAACTCAAAAAAAAATTGTTTCGGTCTTTTGAGTGTTTTATTAATCCCTGAATGGCCAGCACGAGGAGTAACATGATACTCATGTAACAATAACTGTTTCAATGCTTGATCATATGGGTTTATAATTATTTTTCTTTGTAGTAAAATAGTCCATACACCTTCTTGTACTTTGAAGTATCAATATAGGCAGATTCTATCTTATACCCCAAGTCTAAAAAGAATGGATCGGTGTAGCTTTAAGTTCTTCTAACCATGTGTTGCAAGCAGTTGAAGTTGCACTGAGTTACATCATCTTGGCTTCCTATGTGATCAGTTCGACGTCTTTTGGATAAGCAATCAGCTACAATATTTTCCTTTCCTGCTTTATATTCCACTGTATAATCAAAACCATGAAGCTTTTCCAACCATTTTCTTTGAATGCCTGAATGTAGTTTTTGTTCTAATAAGTATTTCAAACTTTTATGATCAGTTTTGATGATGAATTTTCTCCCCAACAAATATTGAGTCCACTTCTTTGTTGCC
Organism: Allium cepa; assembly: GCA_030765085.1. Classification (NCBI taxonomy): domain Eukaryota; kingdom Viridiplantae; phylum Streptophyta; class Magnoliopsida; order Asparagales; family Amaryllidaceae; genus Allium; species Allium cepa. The sequence goes on from CM060931.1 coordinate 575,482,040, forward strand.
AATATCAAGGCTAATAATTCTTATTCATAAATTAACAGGTGTAATTTGTTCCCTTTAAGTGCTTGGCTAAAGAAGGGAACTGGACTTCCTTGTTGTAATATAACTGCTCAAATTCCTTCGCCAGAAGCATCACACTCAATAGTGAAGTCTTATGTAAAATCTAGCATGATTAACACCGGTGGAGATATCAAACAAGCTTTTAGGCTTTCAAAAGAAAGCCGAGCTACATCATTCCAGGAAAAATAGTTTTTATTCAAAGGTTAGTAAGTGGCTTGGCAATAGTACCACAATTCTTTACAAAGCGCCAGTAGTAACCTGATAACCCCAAAAAACCTCCGAGAGCTTTCAAGTTTTTGTTATAGGCCATGTTTGCACTGCCAAGGTCTCCTCTTCATCTACTGCTATGCCTTGAGCTGACACCACATGTCCAAAGTATGAAATTTTGGACTAAGAAAAATTACATTTTGATAATTTGACAACCAAGTGATTTTCCTGCAAAACCCCAAGTGTTACAGAGATATGTAACAAGTGTTCATCCCAAGTCTTGTTGTATATAAGAATATCATCAAAAAACATAAGAATGAATTTCCTAAAATAGGGTTTAAATATTGCATTCATTAGTGCTTAGAAGGTAGATGGCGCATTAGTAAGACTAAATGGCATTACAATAAACTCATAATGTCCTTCAGGAGTACGAAAAGCAGTCTTGTGAGTATCAGATTCTACCATTCTTATTTGAAGATAACTGGAGGTTAAACTAGTTTCGCAAAAAATAATGATCTAGCTAATTTATAAAGTAGTTCATCAATATATGGAATAGGAAACTTATCTTTAATGGTTAGCTTGTTTAATTCTCTGTAATATATACACATTCTCCATAATCCATCTGATTTTTTGACCATCGTTATAGGTGCAGCAAACGAACTTGAGCTTGGTCTGATGATGCCAGCTTTCAACATCTCTTTGATCATGCTTTAAATTTCATTCTTTAAGTGGTAAGAATGTCTATATGGCCTCAAGAAAATTGGTTTGGAATTTGGTAAAAAAGGAATTTCGTGATCACATTGCCTTAGTGGAGGAATGAAAGAGATTGGATGAAAAACTGCTGGACATTTGTCTATGATAGCTTGAAGTTCTGATGGAATAGGAGTTTGTAACAATGGTGGTTGTTTGTGGAGAAGTTTCAGTGGTTGTTCACTATCATAAATTGCAGCAATGTGAATCATGAAACTCAAGCAATGGTAACAGATATCCTTTGTAATTGTATTAGCAGAAACAAGTGTAGCTTTCTTAGTTCTAATGCCATGCCATGTAATAGTTTTTCCATATAGAGTAAATTGAATTGAAGCTTTTGGAAACTAAAAGTAATTTCATCAATATGTCTCATCCATTGCACCCCAAAACCATCTTATAACCCCCATAGGTAATAACAAAAAGTCTGCATATAGTTTTGTACCATGGCATGAAATTAACACATTAGAACAACTGCCATGTCCCTATAGCTTCTCACCACTAGCAATGCACACATCAAATGGTTTGGTAAAGTTAATGTCCAAGCCAATCATTTTTCTAAATCTTCATTAATGAAATTATGTGTAGATCCGGAATCAATAAGAATATATATAGGATGTTCTTTCACATAGCCTTGCACTCTAATAACTTTATTTGTGGAAACTCCACTCATAGCACTTAAGGAAACTGAAGGTGGTAAAATTTCATTTTTTGGTTTTTGTAAATTGTCCACGGTGACCTATAAAATTGGTTCTGCTCCTTGAAGAAAACCATCTAACATGAATACATGTTTCCCTTTACATTTATGACCTGGAAATCATTTTTCATCACAAGTATAACATAACTCTTGACTTCTTTAGATAATGTCATTGAAGTAAGTTTCCTAGTATTAGAACTAGTGTTCGACTTGTTTTGATTACCAATTAGTGGATTGGAATTTGGATATTTAAGTACTGGTGTAACGACCCAGAATTTCATTGCTTTGATTTGTGAATGTTCAATTAATTTTTAGTATTCAATATATATGTTTTATAATGAAAATAAGACTCTTTTAACAATAAATAACAATGATGAAATAGTTTTTTAATTTTTTTTTACAAAAATATATAGTTCGATGAAAAACAGAAAATGTGACCGAAAACTGTTTTCTCAATTTTCGATGTTTCATCTTATAAAAGTTGTTGAAATGTTATGCACACTTTCTTATATATATGCACCCATAGATTAATCATATAATATGGTTTAAGATAGTATAATTAGTGTTAATTAAGTTAAGATAATCATGATGTAACACTAGCAACTACATAATAAAAATAGAAATTTGTCACATTAGGGGGACATGATGTGACATATTGGCAACTTAAGGGGGACCAGAGTACATAAAGAAGTCTTTTCGTGTTGGGCATGTAGGATATGGAGAGGACAAGGGTAGTGATGTGTCATTGAATTTGTGGAGGTATTTCACTTTATGCATATATATATATATATATATATATATATGTATGTATGTATGTATGTATGTATGTATGTGTGTGTGTGTATCGATACACACACACAAAAAAATTCCTAATATTTTTTCTTTCCTTATTTCATTTTTATTTTCAATTCCAAAGTTTTATCCTCTTTCTCAAGCTTTCCAAAGAATTTTAATGGCTTCCTTTAAGTTTTCAATGGGTTTAAAAATCAAAAATTCATTTGTTTAACATGTTTCCGGAACTTGTTAATTTCTTCTAATTTACAAAAAATGGTTTCAGTCATAATTACTTACAAACAAATCCAAAACCAGATTTCGTTTTTTTCAAACTTTGTAGAATTCCGGTGGCTACAACTTTATACTTTACCACTTTTTTTGTTTCGAGCTTAGATGCTCCATAAATTCATTTTTTTTACAAGAGTGTTTTTGAACCTAGATTTTGATGTCCGAAAATACTCCTCACTATTTTGGCTCTAACTTCCTCAAAATTTTACCTTCTTAAGTAATTCATTTTTCTGAATGATAGAGGAAAGAATAATCTAAAACTTTACTTTTGACTACTTTTCCAAAATCCGAGAGGAAAGGATCCAAAAGTAGAGTACAAAATGACACATTTTCGAGAGGAATTTGTGGTTTTCCAAGCTTTCCAAGCGCTAAAGTATTTCAAGTTTCCAAAACCTTTAGTGAGTAAATTCCTTAACATTTTGGGAAAGAATTTACATATATATATAAATATATATAGACATACATATATATGGTTGTATATGTGATGTTGTTATTTGGATTATGGTATTGGTTTGGATGTATATGTGTGTGCTAGTTTGTGGTTCAGCATTAGAACTTTGAATTGATGATTTAAGTGGTGTTTTAGTTATAAAATTGTAATCTTTGTCTTGGAACTGGAAGTGATATGGAAAGTTAGTAAGTAAATTTAGCAAATGGAAGAGTTAGTAATAAAAAAGTTGGAAATTATAGATATCCATAACGATAGTCGCTATGGATGCAGTTCACATAAAAATTTGATTTTTGCAAAGTTTGGTTTTTATAGGTCAAGTTGTTTTGCAAATTTTTTATAAACTAAATAATGATATTTTAAAATGTCAATTAAGTTTTAGTTATTAATTTTTAATTAATTATGTTTAGCGTAAGTAACAATAAATTAAGGATTAAACAAGGTTTAATAATTATAATTAAGTGAAGATTAGTTATTAATCAATTATATTTTAAATTTAAGATTTATTTTAATTAATTATTAATTAAGTTAATTATGAGTTAAGTATATAATTTATTTTTAATTAATTACTATTTTAATATAGGATTAGTTATTAATTAATTATTAATCAAGTGTTTAATTATTTGTAAGTTACAAAATTAATTAAGGTTTAATTTTTAATAAATTATTTATTAAAGGTTTAATTTATTATTTAAGTTTATTTAAAGATTATTTAATTAATTAATTGAGATTAATTAATATTTAATTATTAATGAAGGTTTAAATAACTATTTAGTAATTAATAAAGGATTAATTTGGGTTTAATTAATAGTTAATTATTGTTTAACTATTTAATTAAATTGAGTTAAGACTCAATTAAATTTAATTATAATTTAAATAAGTATTTAAGTTTTAATTAATTATTTTTTAAAAAGATTTTTTTTTTAATTTTAAATCCTTGGTTTTCAAAAGTAAAATTGTTTAAGTGTGCTTTTTTTTCAAAGATGGTTTTGAATACAAGTGATTCAAGGGTTGATACCATTAAGAAACCATATAACTGTGATTGAGTTATAATGTAGTTTATTTGTTTGTGTGGTCGTGTGTAAGCAGAATAATCCCCGTTTTGCTATAAATTGATTGAATTGTTTGGACATCTATTTAGCAGGACAAATCACCATCCTGCTATTATGTTATTAGAACATGTTTATGCTAGTTAGTTAATATTGACATGTTATTCCTTGATTTGGATATGAGTTGTATTTACATATATAATGATGTATGTAAATAACTGTTAAGTGAATTGAAATTGAATGCTAACTTAAATAAGTACCATTAGGATTGCTAAGCCTCTTTTCGAATTACTAAGGCATGTTTTTGAATTAACTTTAATTCTTAAATCGATTTGGGTTTAAAGGTTATAAATGGTTTTCAAATTTTATTATTATTTTGTAAAGTTATGTTTAAATAATATCTTGTTTTTAAAAAGGGGTTTATTAAATAAAAGATTTTACCTAAAGTGATTTACAAATGATATCTTGAAAATGATATTTTATAAAGAAGATTCTATAATGGAATTATGATGGAAGATTTTTAAATAGTTTTAAAAATAGATCGAGATTTTATAAATCATTTTATATATTTTTAAAAGACGTCTTAAATCAAGTTTGAACATTTGTAAAGAGGTTTGAAATGTGAAATGAACTTATAAAAGAATTTTTATAAGGAATAAGTGAATGGGTTTTACAAAGTGAATGAGTTTTATAGTAAGTGATGTTTTGAAAAGGAATGGTTTGGCCATTTAATATGGAATGTGAGAAGAGAGAATTTTCCAAATGTTTATGGTAAATATTTATATTGTTTTCCAAGTAAAAGGGATGTAAGTGGTTTGGGAAAAGTGTTTTAGAAAAGATCATTTGATAAAGTTTTATAAAGTGATTTTATTAAATAAAGATGAATTAATAAAGGCTTAAAGGATCCTACATGGAATTTAATCAATGTTTGATTCTTTACTTATTTGATAGTCAAATAACCAACTATCAAATCTGGACGAAAAACATAACTTTGAAAATATCTAGGAGAAATACAGGAATTATATGGTATAGTTACCGTCGAGGGTGCTATACTGTACATATAAACTCGTTTAGTTCTTCTAGGATAAATGCTAAGGAAATCCGTAAAAAAGGTTAGGAGGTGAACTTCGCTCTTATCTTTTGTCCGTTTATTTCTTAAAGAACCGGGATTGAGTTTACCAGAAATATCGAAAATTGTTTCAAAGAGACCGAGATCGGATATGTTATCCAAAAAACAACTTTGATTCAACTCAAGCATTTCATATTGAAGCATCTTGAAGAGCATGGAATCAAAGATGGAGTTTTGAAGTGCAAATGCTATTTTCTATTTCCTCGGGAGGGATTCCCCGCAACTGATGTAATAGAAAGTAGCGCCTTCGATTTTGTTCAATCCCAGAACGAATTTGTATGGATGAATGCTAGCATTGTATTGATGCCTAAAGGGCAGTGTTAGCATTTCAATTTGGTTTGCTATATAAAAGGTAAATATAGCCTCAAGCCTCATCAATCGAGAAATGACTAAAATAGTGCATGCAGCAGGGCTAAGTGGGTCGCTCCCATTAGAGTATGTCATCATCTTTCTAGATTACCCTATTTTGATGGATTTAGTTGTGCAGGGGAGATCTCGATTAAGGTTGGAAGACTGGGATGATGACATATTCGTACTACTAGTCAAGTGGTATGCTGATTTTGTGTGGCAGGGTACAAGAGGTTCTTGTCAGACCCGGGTGCATTGTTCTAGAGATGTACCCATCGGAGGTAGTTCCTTACTTGGTCAAAGTATGGAATCCATTCTCCAATATGTGCTTTTATAGTCTTGATTGTAAAGCCTAGTATGCTAGAATTTAATTAATGTAACAATTTCAGCTCAGATTAATAATTGTTTGTACTATAGACATTATTATAATATCACTGGATTTTCTATAAAAGTGTTTTGGTTATCGTAAGGTAAAAACCCATCTGTGTTTATGTGCAGCGTGGTCTTACGAGATACCTTTGATTTTTAAAAGGTTTTGAAATGTAATAATCAAGTTGTTTGAGTTTATTCACACCAGACCATGTCTGACCTGGAGTTTTATTTTCTTTCCCTAAAACTCTTGTATGCTCAAATTTTAATGAGCAACCAAGTAGTTCAGGTTTTTCCACGGATGCATTTTGGAGGAGCTCGAAGCAGGAGACTTCATCAATAGCTAGTTATTATCTTGTTTCTGTTGTATACTATATACTCTATATCTGATATATAAGGATAGGCTGTTATAACTGTCCTAAGTTAGAATTGTATTAGTGTAACTCTGATGTATTTTTTTGAGATGACTTTGTAAAATGTTATGTGATTAATATATTTTATTCCGTTGCGTTGTGAGATTCTATGATTGTTTAACTTCATCTATCTTCTTTCTTTCCCCTAGCAATCCGCCTTTTGTTCAATTTGAGTTGACATGTGTGGTTTGTTGCCAACTTAAACTGTACAGAAAAGTGGGTCGTTACAATTGGTGAAGGATCAGTTTGGTTAGAAGGAGAATAAGGAGTTCTAAATGGTCTCCTCAACTGGATATACTTTTCCTCTTGAAGTTTGGCTAAAGTAACCGCATCCTTCAATGATATAGGTTGGCAAGCTAATACTTCATACTTAATATAATTTTTCATACCATCACAAATCTATCTAAAACATATTTTAGAGGCAGTTTATCCAATAAACTTAAAATTTGTTCAAATCTACTAAGGTAATCTTTGACTAAATTGGTCTTCTTAATAATTGATAATGTTTCAAAAGGTCTTTGAAAGTCAAGTGCGTTGAAATGAAGAAGGATCTCCTCTTTATAAACTTCCCACTCAAAATAATTGTCAATATTGATTGAAAACCAATGATACCGTAGTAGTGCTTCATCTCAGATGAAACAAACATATCTGAACTTTGTCATTATTAGGTAATCAAAAATATTTGAAAATGAGTTTAGTTTTTTCAGCCAAGCTAGTATATCACCAGAACCATTATACATAGGGAATTCAAGTTTCATTGGTTTTTATGTAAGAATAATGATGAATTATGAGAATTAGAGTGAGAAGATTTATGAGTAGGTAATTATGGTGGATTTATTCTACCATTTTCAGAAACAACATTACTACCAACTAAAGCATGATTAAAAGATCCATGAACAGTGTTAGATCTATTACCTTCCATTGGATTAGAACCAAGAACACCAGCTGAATTATTAATTTCATATGCAGGTTGATTTGTCGAATCCTTCGGTTGTATTAATTCCTTCAATTCCTTAAAGATCAGCTGCAAGAAAGATTGAAATTCTCAAATAGATGAATGGATTAGCTCATTATTCAATTGGATCTGGTTAAAGAAATGAGTATTCAATGCTTGCTGCTTTTGCAACTGAATTTTCAACTTTTCCATTGTCGGTCTGATAGAAATTTCTTCATCGTCATGCTCACTTCCTGAATCTGATACCATGTGTGGCAGCGGAGGGTTCTTGTTTCCTTTCAGAGGCATGAATTTTGGAGAAAAGTTGAGGAGAATTGAGGATGAAGAAGATTATTTGAGGAGGGAGAGAGTTTAAGCAGAGGAGAAGAAGAAATCCGGAGGGGAAAAAAGTATGAACGGAATTTTTATTCATCTGGCTATTTCCCATCCCAGTACAGAAGTATTTATAGTAAAACATACTGGACCTTATAAACCAGCTCATTACAATATCTCAAATACAATTTTCTAACTCCTTATTTGATAAAATGTCTATTCACTATTTCATTAACTTGCACATCTTAATTCTTCCTCAATGGCAACCTCACTATCAATGGTTGTCGAGACGTAACATCACTGGTTGGAGTGTAACGGGCATCGTCGCCCTAGCAATCTCGTGTCTTAACCCTCGAATAAACTTCTCGTATCTTTTTTTGACAATGTCAATGGTAGCATATCTGTATCTGGACAACTCATCAATCTTCGTAGCATGCTCAATCACCGACATCTCACCCTGCACTGAGTCCATAAACTTTCTCAGCAATACTGACTTGGCAACTTCAAATAAAAACCTCCCTTAAAATCTCCTTCGAAATTCTGCCCAAGTCAACTCCTCCTCGGGAACTCCCATTGTAACACTATTCCAACAATGAAGTGCTATTCCCTGCAATTGTCTAGAGGCAAGTCTCATCTTCTGCTCATCGTTTAATCCCAAGTCAGCGAAGATCCTTTCACAATGCAAAAGCCAATTCTCTACTTCTATAGCATCCTCTGTTCGAAAAAATGGCTTCCCGCCAAGACTGGTATAATCCATGCTCAGCTTGGCATAGTTATTACCAATTGGGGTCATGGGATTAGCTCCTTCAACATTCGCAGCATTGCCCCCAACCACTCTTGCAGCTGCTGCAGCTTGCAGAACATTAATAAAGAATTGATACATCATCTGCATATCTACTGGTGGGGTTCCAACACTTAAATTGGCATTTGCATTTGGATTAGCATTTGCATGTCGACCTAGGTTTTTCCTAGTGTTGGGCTGAGCATTTTCATTAGTTGTGGTGATTCTCCACATAGATTTCCTCTTTCATTTCCTACCTCCATATCTTCCTTTCTCGTAAATCTGCATACGAGCATTAGTAAGATATAGAAGAACAATCTAAGTGGGAAGGGAGTATATACTTATATATATACAACAAATACAAGTACGTTACTATAGTGTTAACCCAAAACCCAATCTTATTTTCTAATTCATCGGATTATGTTTTGAAAATCTTTTAGGTTTAAATTTCTTTTTAAATTTGCATAAACCTATGCTCTGATACCAACTTGTAACATCCCCTCTTAGAGGCTGAAAACTAACAGCTACGGATGCTGTAGTCACCCATAGTTATTAATTTTCGATGACCAAATGCAGTAATGTTAGATACATTGATATAGCAGAAACACATGAATATGAAAAAAATTAAAATCATAAAACAGATATCTCATTCAACTTCAAATCATGTTTCAAATTCATTACATAATCCCAATTTGTAAACCATGTTCAAAGAAATATAATTATTACAAAATAAGCCAAAAGCGACATATGAAGATGCCACTTGGATGATAAGAGTCTAAATATAGGCAATTAACAACTTTTCCATTACATCAAAACACAGTGGAATCAAACATAAATTACTCCTAATAGCTAGTTTGTCTCCTGCACGTCTCCGGAAGCTTATTCATCTAAGAGAACCTGAAAACCTTAACTCTCAAACTACTCAAAATCGATTAAGTGCCTAAGAGTTTAAGGGGAAAACATAAACATCGAGTCAGAAAAAAAGCCTGGTGTAAATAATAACCTACCATCTTGAACCATACAGATATCAAATGAGACCACGCCGCTTAACGGAACGGGTTTTTCCCTCACTAGTATCTTAACCAAAATTTATAATAACCATATACCGTGCACCTGCCCATAATGGTTAAAACATAACATAAGAAAATATATGATGATATGAAATCATGCAATATATTCTGGATTTTCCCTCCTCCATTTATCTGACTATCAGTCTCAAGTTATAGTTTCCAATGTCACTATTTGCTCATTAGTTTTCATGGGTTGACTAATAACCTATTCCAAGCTTACGGACTATCTGTCATATTCCATATTTTCATGGGATTACTAAGAACCTATTGATATATACCAGTAACTCCATCTAATTATAATTTTCATGGGTTCACTATAAACCTATTGGGTCCTCCAATAATTCTCTCATGTCAGTGATTTAATCTGGGTATAGTTTTCATTCGATCACTAAGGACCTATTATCCCCCGCCAATAACTATTTCCAGGCAACAGTTTTTATGGGCTTACTAAAAACCTGTCTAAATGTATATTTTTTGATCGGTCTTTAGACATCCTATATTTTGGTCCATCTAACCTCCTGGATGTAATTTTACTCAAACGGGAGTTAACTTAATATGTATTCACTACTGGATCAACCTAACTGGCTATTCTACCCTTAACACCCCCAAAATGCTGTTATGGATTATCTATAAAGCGAATATGTTTCAAGAAGAAGCACACATGATAACTGACCATAGCATAATAATATAAACATTTATAGTTTCATATCCTTGTAATCATTTTCAAATGAAACATGGTTAATGCCTTTAACCTATTATCTTTAGCATTTTCAAATGAAACATGGTTAATGCCTTTAACCTATTATCTTTAGCAAGGAAACTTCTTCAAAAACACCAAAGTTAAATGTCATTTCAAAACTCTTTCATATTGCCATGGGTGCATCTTTAAAAATTGCGGTTGGGTTTCTTGTTCGAAAAATTAAGACTTTTGAAACCTTAGACCTTCTCTTTCGAGACCATTGAAACATAGCTTTTGAAAGTATTCAAACTTTCCTTTCAAAACCCTTAAAGATATATCTTTCGAAACACTCAAGACATTCCTTTCGAAAGCATACAAACCTTCCTTTAGAAACCACTGAAGATATACCTTTCGAAATACTTAAAGCCTATCTTTCGAAACCATTAAAGATATACCTTTTGAAACAGTTAAAGCTTATCTTTTGAAATACTCAAAACATATCTTTTTAAATGCCTAAAACATACCCTTCAAAGGCTTAAGGCATACCTTTCAAAAGCATCATAAAACCATTTAAAATGTTCCTTTCGAAATCATTGGGTTTAACACTTAATATAGTTATTAGGTCAAGGAAACAGAGGTGAAAGTATCCATTTCGAAAGCATTGGTGTTTAAGTAAAAGAACTTGGGGAAAAGGATGGCTTCGAAACCATCCTTTCAAAAGTATTGATAAAAGCGACTGCAGGGAGCCTTTCGAAAGCATTGATTTTAAATAAAAGAACTTGGGGAAGAAGATAGTTTTGAAGCAAACCTTTTGAAACCATTGCCTCCCAAAACACTGGTTAAAAGCGGCTATAACAATTTTTTCGCCTTTTTCTAATATAAAAGGCATGAATGTGGCAGCTAGGTTTTGAATGCTTTCTAAAGCATCCACCCTTTTGAAAGCTTCTTGGAAAACAAGCTGCAACTCCTTCAAACGCTTCGCAAACAACTCTTTCAAAAGCTTCTTTAAAAACAAAATAAGCGGCATCTCTTTCGAAAACGAAACAAAGATAAGTGGGTTGATTCAAAAGCTATTAAAAATGGCATCTACCCTCTCGAAAGCAAACTTTCGACACCATCCCCTTACGCCTTTCTCCAATACGCTAGATACCAGCTATTTGATATCATGTGCATTGGTTTCGAATGGGTTCGAAAGGCCATATAGGATGATTTCGAAAGCAAGCAAATGGAAGTGGCAAGTTTGTAATTCGAAGCAAAACTGATTTTATACATTTAAAAGAAATTCCTTTATACCTAACTTGCCTTATTTATCAAAATATGATTGGTTGCCAATCCGTTATCAGAAATTCATTTTTTCTAAAAGGTGTTTTGAATTCATCAATTAATAATGAAAATATGTAAGCAATGAAGCCCTTCCCCCCGACAAAACAATTAAGACATTTAAGTCCTCAAACTTAATTAATTTAATTCTCATAGTAAATTACTTAGGAAAAATTCCCAAAAATCATCTTAAATCACTTTTAATATGTTTTCTAACATACATAAATTTCAAACCCAAAATATTTATATAATTACCGCAATTAATTTTAAACCCGAATTATATATTTCTTCCTTTCAAAATTTGCAATAAATTATCCATAGCATGGATTATTATGAAAATTTAAACTTATCTCCGAAATAATGCTTTACGTAACATATGAAGTCCTCATGACATTTGAAATCCATTTTACATGATTTTAGCCTTAAAATCGAATAAAACATTTTACAAACATACTTGTTTAAATCAAACATGGCATATAATCAAAGCATATCATGACTCAAATCTTCCATACGGTATTAAAATCTTAAACCCGAACTTATGATGTTCATTAAAACATATATGAGATGGTTTAGATTATTATTCACCTTATTTGGCTAAGGAACTTAAGATTTGATCTTGCTTAATTCTTCCTTGCTTGAATCCTTAACTTCTAATTGATTTTGATCCCTTTTTCTCCTAGGGTTATGGACGACCTTAGTTATTCTTAGTTTTTTTATTTGTTTTTTTTATGAATGTATGAATGAAAAATGAAGTAAGGGTTTAGGGTTTATGGGATCATGACATACTGCTATTTTCCAATATACCCCTTGCCTTATTCTCTTGAGTAATTAACCTATAAAATCATTTTATAAACTCATTCTTATGATTTCATTTAGTTAAGGCATGACCTCTATTTAGTTTTCAAATCTCAATTCGCTTATCATTTTAGTCTCTGCATTATTATGTTTAATTTATCTAATCAAATCTCCTTAGTAATGTTATTTAAAATTAGGAATGTTACATGGTTGATCGATAAGAACGATTTAGGGAGAGAAAAAACGATCGACTCGTAACTTCTTCATATCGTATTTTATCCATCCGCTACGACATATACGATAAATAAAGTGTTTCATTAAATTTTAAAACAAAGAGCAACGCAAGATGATCCATTTATAAGCATGGGATATGAAGTAGCGTTTTAAAGACGGTTGAAAAGCAGACAAGAGGATCACCCAAAATGTGGCAAAGCAACATAGTCGAAGTATATAAGATGTGGCTATCGGTCAATTGAACCAAGGGAATTTAACCAGGTTAGGCCGTTTTGATTTGGTCGACGTAGCCTCTCTCCAAAATCGGATATCTTTGTGGATATTTCCATTCGAACTCTCGGATTCAATTTATACAGGATTATTTCGGTTTAGAGCAGCTTTGGACTTCACCGTAAATATCCCATCTGAAGAAAAAGTGAATGAAATAAAAAAATAGTTTGAAAAATATTACTTGCAATGAATGTTGTGTCACCAATGAATATCCATATTTCCAGCTGAGAATACAATGTAAAAACCGTACTAAATAATCAAGGCGTGGATCAAATTTCAATAGCTAATTTTTTCCTCGAACTATACAAATACGCTGTTTTCAGTACCCAAGTTTGTATATATTTCTAGAAGCAGAAAACCTAAAAGTCGTTAAAGAATCATGCACACAATCATAGATTTACGGCATTATCAACAATATTAAATATACAGGTTCATTAGAAAACTGATCACAAGAAAAATGCATTTATATATAAACAATGTTCACAGAAATATTAACGACCAACAACTCTACTAAGCATTTTTTTTTTTTTTGCCTTCCCCAGTTCAGGATCTACATAATAAACAAGTGCACCCTACTAAGACTGATGAGGGTAACAGTTTCTTTGTACTGAGTATAATGCACTAAACTCTTCCTTAGTCAAATATCAATGCTAAATATCGGTCAAAAACAAGGAAGACACGATCATAATGTACGCGAGAATGAAAAAAATTGCTATTTGTATGAACAACTTTGGACTCTCTCTCATGCCTGGAGGCGCCACTGCCCTGAATATAGACAATAAAAGAAGAATTCTCAGTCATCAGTTTGATGATAGTCAGATTTATAAGAATAGACAATAGAAGGCTTCATCTATATTTTTGCCCCATCCATTTGAAATTACGGAATTATGCTTTCACCCTTCTTACTTTACAAAAAAAGTAGAAAACTCTTCAATCTTAACAGTTTATAAAGCGGGCTTCTGGATTTTTTTTTTTTTTTTAAATATAAAGTGACCCCCTGTTTTTAAGCTTTTTTTTATATGCAATGTACATAAATTTTGGACCTTTTATTTTCATTAAAATTTGTTATGTAATTGTTTTTAACTAAAAAAAGTTCATAATAATGTGTTTTTGTGCAATTTTAGTGCACTGGTTCAATTTATTGCATAATTATACTGCAAAATGTATAATAATTTTAATTTATATGTTTTTGCTGAAATAACTTAGATTATACTTCAATAAAAAATGATATATTTCATACAATTAATGGTATAAACATAATATATTTTCAAAATTTGATCAATTGCGCGATATTTTTGTTTCATGGTAAAAAATGCTTTAAAACAGATATCGATTTATTGCATAATTATACTGCAAAATGCATAATAATTTTAAATTTATATATTTTTGCTGAAAGAACTTAGATTATACTTCAATAAAAAAACGATATATTTCATACAATTAATGGTATAAACATAATATATTTTCAAAATTTTATCAACTGTGCAATATTTTTGTTTCATGGTAAAAAAATGCTTTAAAACAGGGATCCGCTTTGAATTTTCGTAAATTTTAGGGGTTGAATTTACAATAAGAAAAGCAAGAAAGGTTTTTTTAGTGTTTCGAAAAGTCTTTTTGCAGTGTTTCTAGTGATACTAACTCTTTTTTTTTTTGGTGCAAGCAATAACTAGTGGATATATGAATGTTCATTTCCTGTTCTTTTAGATAAGTTAGGATTACTGGCAGAGATGAAACTGTAGCCAGGGTCCAGAATATAAGGGTAACAAGTTTGTGAGGGAGGTCTACCTGGCTATTCGCTGAGAGAATCGATGGAAGGGTAAGCTTTGTATGAAGACAACGCCAGGTCCGGTTAAAGAAGCAGTTAGCTGATTTTCACCCTGCAATATATTAAGAACAAAATACTATGTCACACATGAATATACAATACCAATGTGAATGCAAGGATGCTCAAAGGCAAGAGAACGATGTAAAACAATAGTTCGTTTGGTCGCAAGTGAAAAGAAGAACAATGAAGGTACTAATAATTTAAAGTTTGCAGATGTTAGATATTGTTCAATAAAATCACATGATTGCAATATTTTGTATAGTTCGATGATGTGAAAAATAGTTGGGTAATTTTACTCAGCTTAACAAAAGACGTTGAACTCCTAAAGGATATAAAGGGCACTGAAAAATAGACCAGTTTTTTCTCTCTTTTTCTTTTTTCTTTTTCAACTTACAAATAACATTTCATTCTCTTTGTATAAAAAGGAAGGTGGGGTGTCATGTAAAAAGAGGCCAAGATATAGTGGCGATTTCAGTGAAGTTCAAATGGCGGCATCAGTTCCAACAGGCAACAAGGAAATATGTGCAGAAATTTAGTAACCAAGAATTCTTAGGAATATTTTATTTATTTATTTATTGTTTTATTTCGTTTAAAGTACACCACAGAATACAATTCCAATTGGTAAAAAAAGAAGTGTAGTTTTTCACTTCAATTCAACATCTACTATTTTTATCGATGAATGGAGAGCTTAAAGATTAGTGTTCTAACTAACTAACTAAGGTACTTATGTAAAAAAATTGTCCTACAGATTCAATCACAAAGAAGAATGTAGAATAGTATATGGTATCATGCAACTCGTGGAAGTCATATGTTCAAATACAAAGAATGGCCACTTGTGAAAGCACAGAATTAAACTTACCCCAAAGATAGCTCGCCTTACGGGATTGGTGTGTTTTAATTGGAAATCAATTGTGTTTGTCATGGCAGCAATGCAGGCAACATCAACAACTGCAACCTCCCCGACATCAAGGATTTTTTGTACAACTGGTCAACCGGGAACAAATGACATTTCTTAGTTATATGGATTAAACAGTAGATATATTAGCAGCAACATCTATATTCAAAATCAATGCATCTGTAGTTAGAAACTAATAAGCACAGAGTTCAAGGAAATTTTAAAAGCAATTTTGCGAAGGAACATCTGATTATCCAAGCTCCTGAAGGAACTAACAGTTGAACCCTAACACCATAAGGAGTCGGCAAACAAAAATATATGCCAACATATATGAATGGAAGAAGTTCAGTGTATGAAGATGAAATGCTGTAATGTTAACCGATCACAGGCTATATACACTTGCAACGTGGAAAAAGGCTAAAAGCTGTAAGAAGTAAAACTGATGATCAAGATAATGTGTAATTATAAAGAGTTTCAGTCTTACTAACACATGAAAACAGATTATTCTCCATATAATGGAGAACTGGTTTAGTATATAAGGAACAAAGAGAGGAAACTCGATATCTAACATAGCCACGGAGATAGTAAGGACTGGGCAAATGTGATGATTGAAAAATAACATAATTTAGCCCTTTCATATAGATTTATTATTTTGTTAGAAGTAGGTCGATCAGATGGCAGAAAATACTACTAGACTCATAGAAGAAGATAAGCCTCAGAAACCAGATTTTTGGTCATACTCCATATTTACAAGTATTTGCGTTAGTTTTATAAATAGACCATAGTGGGAAAATAAAACAGCTGATAGTGCACAAATAACTATATAACTATACTACAGTGGAGATTTATGCAATTATATCTTATTGACCGAGAAAATCAAAGATAGAGAGCAACAGTTGTTAGATGATGGAAAATATAACATCACTTTTCTATGAAAATATCTACTGCAAGTACGTGGAATTTTTGGAAGCAGTAGACTTCGCTGAAATACCTATAGTGGCAGAATCGAATAGGAATTGAAAAGAGTTAATTTACAGTATTAGGCTTCAAATATTCAAAATTTGCAGCATAGTTAAATTGCTAGATTACAAGACAGTGTGATGTTCATATGACAGGATATGTGAAACACAGAAAAATAATCAGACAAAAAGATGTGTACATACCAGATCCACTGCCACAAAGGAAAGCAAGCCCTTGACCAACAAGCTTTTGTTTTAAAAATAACTGAAATAAAGGCACAGCTCATTAGTGGGGAATATATTTCCAGGGAAACAGTCCGTGGGAGAAAAAAAAACTAGCACACAAAATACACAAAAGCATCATATAGCAATATAGTTTGATTCAGAAATAATGACAATGTTACCTCGGAACCAGAAAAGGCATTGCGAGCTCTTAAGTCGACCGTGCTTTTTATCGTCACATCATTGACAGAGCAAAGAAATGTATCTGGCTACAGCGAACAATTCATAAATGTGAAACAACATTCTTAAAGGTGAAAACTGAAGACTAACTTATATAAACATCTCGATCTAGCAACCTCTTGAGCAACAAAACATACGAACTTCATACTACCTTTACATACAGAAGCTATATATGCAACAATGGACACATATTTATAGACTAGCGTATCTCAGATGTACAAATTACCAGAATTCCAATACGGTTATTCTATATTTAGAATTGGCAAATCCATATTTTTTGCATTCTGTAAATATATTCCTGAATGGAAAGATAAGTATTTATTTTACCGAATACTAGCTAACTAGACTTATGACTTTGCCTCTTAGTCCTGTAAGTGTGAGCAATTATTTCATTTGGTTTTGAGATTTTTTTTGTCTGAATTATCTTATTATGTCAATTTTAATCTTGGAACGACCTCCCTCCCTCTAATTTTTTTTTTTTTTTGGGTATATGGTATTGTTAATATCTACTCCACAAGTCCATGTAGAATTATGGCATTGTCCAATCTGGAACTTGTTTCACAGTTTAGTACAGGAATAGACACCGGACATTTAAAAGGTCACAATACCATCTCGTGTACATCACTATTTGCAAAAATTATATGATTTACATGACTATTCAAAAAAAGTACCGACATGGATAAAATTAATCTGATTAGGGTCCGTGGGGAAAATAGGACCGATATCGTCGCTTACAATCATGCAATTTAAACTGTTGAAGAGACAAACTTGGTCTGCAATTTCAGTATTTTTAAAACTGGAACACTGGATAGTGAAAATTAGGAACACGGTTCATTTAAACACTAACTAAAAAAACATTATTTGAAACTTGAAAGCGTGAATCATAAAATAAGGCAATGTGCAGACAGTAAAGCATTCTGTTCACTCTTAAATTACATAACTTGAAACTTGAAAATATGAAATCATAAAATAAGGCAATGTACAGACAACTAAAAGATTTTGTTCACTCTTCTTTTAAGAGTGAATGTAACATTACACCTGATTTGTGAATAGGTAATAAACTATGGTCATGACTCATGGGTCTATTCTTTGAATCTTTTCAGGTTTGTTTGCCTGTGAAATATGATGTTATGAGTTAGAAAATGAGAATCGACAAATTATACACCACTATACCCAAAAATCAGGTCTAAAATTTACAGTTCAGGGTTAATCACTTGGAGACTCCCTAAGGTTATTGACAATTGGCCTATAACTTTATTATGTGATGCAAGCAATAAAAGGGTGCTACAAATAATTAGCAAAGTAATACATACAAAGCCAACAATAAAAAGGATCTACCTGGATAAGAAGTTCTCCACCAAAGTTTGCTAAATCAATCTAGAAAAGAAACAGAAAAGAATGATATGATTAGATTAAATAGAAAAAATATATGATCAACAGCGTTATCTATTAATATAATCAATTAACAAATGCAAATTTATATCTTTAAAATTACTATGAACTTAAAAATGTGAAGTTTTAAATATATTAGATGTAAGGAAAAACAAACAAAAGCCTAAGAACTCTAACAAAATTGCACGTGCACACACACATCTACACACATTGTGTTTGTGTATAATGGAATCTAGTGTACAAATTTCTCACTATGTGAGGGTTTGGAAGGATTGTCATTGTGAACCAGACTTACCTCAGTAACAAATAATATTTCAAGAGACCGTGTCTGGAATTCAGTTCCAATACAGATGGACATATAATTTGGCCTCTTTTTATAAAAAAATTCTGTTATCGTGGTGGAAATATAATTTTGCCTCTTTTTTTTAAAAAAAATTCTGTTATCGTGATGTCAAGCTGGTCCTTTGCAGGTAACAATAGTATTTTCGAAAATACTTACTACATTAAGTATTCAAAATTAGTTTTCCTTATAAACTGACCGGGATTATTCTGGCAGGAGATGGTGCTGCAATTCCAACAAATCCATCTTCAGTGCCAACATTTGTAAGAACTATGCTGGTTACATTTTTTCCAAGTAACCACCGCAAGGCACCTCCTCCTTCATTCTCAGGGAACAAGATATTGTCCATCTGAATTGACCCAGACATATAACACATGGTTCCTGATGATATGTTAGGAGAATCAGCTAGCAATGCTATCATGGATTAAAGCTTGTAATAATTGATTCAAATTACTTGCTAGTTTTCATGGAAAAATCGCCTAACTGCACCCATTAGCCAAAGCTAGTTATAAACTAAATTTTCGATTGTTAGTTCATTTTTAACAGACCATTTGAACTAAAAGAATACACTAATCGACATATTTGGACAACTGCTCCACAATAAGCTGATGGGCCCCAATTACAGGCACACAAAATAATTATGGACCCACTAATTGCTTAAAAAAAATCAATTACATTATTATTGATAAATCACCCTTCTTTTACTGTTAAGTGAATCAAACGAATCGCTCAAGCAATAAGAATTGGTGCTTTGAGAATTATTGGAATACTTGGCAATTGCTTTGGCGTTTGACTCGTTAGTGTAGTTACTCTCAAAACATATCTTAGGTAGTCATACATTTAAGATTAACAATCATGTTTTATATATAAATCATAAAGCTAAAGTAACCACACAGCACCGTCAAGGAATAAAAATACTGATTTTTTTTTTATTGATAGATGTGTGGAAGCCTACTTCCAAATATGAAACCATGTTTTCTTTGAGTTTCCAGATAATGTGAATAAAAGGGCATGATACCAGGAGGAGGGTCAACTCAGATAAGGCATGCTAATTTTGGGTGCATAAGAAAGAAATAAAGATTCACATTCAGTTACTAGTAAATATGTAAGAATTTATTAAGTTAGGACCGTTAATATTAATAATTTAATATACCCAGCAATACAAAAGAATAAAATAATAATCCCACAAATGAAGCAGTCACAAGTGATATCTGTTGGGTTTCAGATTTTTGGTTGCTCTCATTCATGAAATTATATATCTAGACACAAACACAATTTATGATTATCTATGACTAGCACAATACTTGTAAACAACTATTTCAAAACAATTGATAATGACAGAAACAACTCACAATGTGTGTAAAGTGTAACTGAAACAGATCACCCAACAATTGTATCAAGCAGAAGTTTAAAGTTGTAGTCGTGTCCGATATAGTATGTCTAGAGCCGGACTCATAACCAGTAAAGTACAACTAACGTTATCACCTGTTTAAGTATTTAACTCAAAATAAATGGCAACTGAATGGAATAACCCTCAAGCGGCATGAACTTGTTGCACAAATTAATATAGAATGCAAGAATATGCTCAACAAGCATTCTAAACTAGCAATATGATCTAATAACGTAGCCACTGACCAATACTCACCAGGTTTTGCAGTAACTTTCTCTTGAGATTTTACCATTATCTGAGGACATTGGCAACGATAATTAGCTTCCAAAATATATTGGATGCACTAGAATAGGATATAATTATACTGCAAATATAACCTGAACAATCTGGGCCTCTCCACCTATTATTTGAAAAGGTGTTACTGCATCACCTGCACGCTGTAACATGAAATTGCTATATGTAATGCCAATCATGTTTTACACCTATATTACATCACAATTACAAGGACATTTTTCTAAACTTGGTCAATTGTCTATGCCACCCCTAAAGCCCATAAAATAGTAGTTGTAAATCAATTAATACAAAAGCACCTTTAAACACACACACTCTCCAAATAACAAAAGTGTGTTTTTTACTAAATTAGAATTCACTGTATGCATTAGTAAATAATAAATTCCACTAACAGGTGAGAAATCCAAACTGGTGTGATTACTAATTATTTTAGATGACACGTAGTTTCTATAAAAAAACAAATGTTTAGAATCTTAAAAATAAATTTAAAGAGCTCTAAAATATTCAAATTTACTCTGAAAATATATATCAGAAATGCAAAATAAAATAAATTTCTAGGAGCAATCCAATTTCAAAATATGCGCAAAACCATATTACAATATTTTCATTTTTCTGGAAAATTCCAAAAGATAAATAAAAAAAATTATTAAATCAAACCCTTTTAAAATAATTGATTTTTCTCAAGCTTTCAATTCTCGGATTTCATACAAAATCTCCGATTAACATCTCGGTTTATATCTCGGGTTGATATCTTAAGATCTTGGGTGAGATGGATGTTAAACAATTAAACATCAAGTTTGAAATCTCGTCTCGTCCAAGTGCAAAACCCTAAATTCCCTTTTGACCATTCATCTGACACGTAACCTATAACTATTTGTCCATGCTCCCTTGCACATCTCAGTTTATCCTCATGATTCACCATATAGGCTATCAGGCCAAGTGTTTATATATAACCATTTTTCAACGTATAAACACAGGATAATTAGAGGTAACCAGTGTTTTAAAGACCGACCAAACCTCGATTCGACCATGGTTAACCTTCAACCTTGGAGCACTATGGCTTTAAAAATGATATAACTATCCGCATGCACGGACCCTCATTCTAGCCTCGGAAACTTTGAAAAAAACCTTTAAACCGACCTCTTTAAATCACATGGTTCTTCAAATTTGAGGGAAACCTATCGCTTCACTATTTGTTTTTTCACATAATCAATTTAATAAATAATTTTATTACCTGAGCCACCAAATTATTAGATTATCTTATCAATTTTGGACGACACGATACATTATTAGTGCACATTTTACGAATCATTGTTGAACCGAACCTCTTTCATCTTAAAAAATTAAGTAAACTTACAATTTTAAGCTAAAAAAAATGTTATAAAATTATTTCAATTAATATATGTTATGAAATGTCCAAAAATAATTGTTTTACTGTTCAATATATTAATTATAATTGGTTAAACTTTAACATTAATTGAAATAATTTTACATTTAAATTAGAAAAATAAAAAATAATGATCAATGCGGTTCCCACGGTCCGACCGGTTGAACCACTAAAACATTTGACCTTGCATCAACATGGCTCAACTCATGGTTTGGTCTTCGAAACTATGATTATAACTGTCTACTGAAATATTCTTCACAAAATTCTAATTTATAGAGTCCACTGCAGCATTATAGCTAATAACATGCAAGTTTAGGCTGTTGAGTAATTTACCAGCTCAGTAAGCGTTATACTTGGTTCACGGTTTTTGTGTTACTCTTACATTAACGATTCCAGCGGAATGGAAGAATGTGTTTGACCAAATCTCTCAACTTCGTCTAAAATCCATATTAACTAAATCAAAGCGGAAATATATTCAACTTCAGGTACACGTTTGTGGAAATACGACAATTTCACAATTACAATCCAATCTTCAGACGACGATTATGTATCGGACATCGGATTAGATACATATCCTAAAATTCGAGAGAGTTGACTTCAATTCGCTCGAATACTATACTAATTAAAAGTTCAATTCCATAACTCTCAAGTAAAACGATGAAGAACAGAAAAGTACCTGATAAACATAAGGCTGAAAAGGCAACGAATGGATTGGAGCAGCCATTGAAGTAACGAATACTAAACTAGGTATCAAATCTGTAGTTCGAATCAATCATGAAATTAACAGGCAGATCTTCGTTTTGCTGGTTGAGAACGAGAAGGCACGGATGTTTGATTTCTTCTTTTGTAAACATTTAAGTTTCCTTGTTAAATTCCTTTTTTTATTTTGGAAGTAGCCCTTCCCCCGTGCACTGAATCCTGATGCGTTGCGTCAGAACTGGAGCCACATCAGCGAATTTGATACGTGGCGTTTTCTTATTCGACAGCCACGTCTTGGAAAAGCAAGCTAGATAGAGAGCATCTCCAACACATTTCACGGATAATGTCACGTAAAGCTTATGTGTCAATAGGTTGACGGATAATGTCACGTAAAGCTTATGTGTCAATAGGTTGTAGACAATGTTAAGTCAATGTTTGCATACATGACAATAACATTTACAATTTCTCTCCAATGCAAATGTAAAATATGATCATTTGCTTCATACGTGTCATCCTATTATTCGTAGACAACTAAAATAATTTACATAATTTATTAATAATTACTTAGTTTAATACTTCACATTATGATGTGCAATGTCCAAGACTAGACATTGCACTTCACAATGTCATCTTAAAATTATTAATTACGTTAGGATTGGAGAGTGTATTTTAAAAGACATTTTGTAATTGCTGCTGTGGCTTGACATTACATCAAAATTAATGCTGCGTTGAAGATGCTCTAACGGGAGTACATTTGAAAATTTTCATTTGAAGTCTCTTTCCTAATGGTAAAATTTGAATTTGAAACTATGGCAAAAGCAAGTGTAAAAACATAATTATTCAATATTATAAATAAATTTGAAGTACGAATCTATGTAATGTTCGTAGAAATTTAAATCTTTTATTTACGTTGAGGACAACAGTGGAAAAAAAATACATTGTCGAATGTATATAGTAGCATCTTAAATAAATTTGTAGTTTCATAAATATTTATTAACTCGTGCAATAACTTTGATGTAACTCTTTTTTTATGTCAACCTTAACTACCAAAAATGCTCATTTACATATATTATCAAAATCTCGTTATTACTTAAAAATAGGATTTAACAAATAAACTTATTTTACCAATTTAAAACGTCCATTCACCAACATTACCAAATCAAATCTTAATACGAGCGTTATGGTACGCGTTTCGTGTGTGAGTTGTTTTTCTACAAGTTATATATGTTTCAACATAGTTAGAAAAACCACAAATATTTAATCATATTTTGCATTGAAATCATGTTTAGTTCGTTTGAATTTTTATTTCTAAGTTCGAAAATCTGATTTAATCATATTTGTTGAGGGGATGTTTTGAATTTGTTAAAAAATATATTTATTAGATCCTATTTTTAAGCGATATTAAAGTTTGTTGATATTTGTAGAGAAACATTTTGAATTTGTTAAATGACTTTAGTTGTTAGATCCTACTTTTAAGGAATTTAATAATATATATATAGGGACATTTTTGGTAGTTCACGCTGACATCAAAAAAGTGTGACACCAAACATATTACAACTATTATTAAAGTTAACTTAAAAGGCAAATTCTATTCACACACCAAAAATCACTTGACATACAACGTTTTTTCTACAAAAATATATTACTAAAATACCTTTTTTACTTAATTGCTTTTTTTTAAACTTTTTCATATAATCCATCAAATCAAACTTCTAATTAATGAAATTTGGTCCAAACTATATATTTTGATGAAAAAGTTAATGAATTATTTTATTGTCAAAACTAAGATTTCAATTAAGACAGCATCCGCAACTCATTGCTATAATTTAAACGTGTTTATTTTTCCAAAATCAGAGAAGGCTTTATTGAAATTTAGAAATTTTTTAAAAGAATTTGAAAAGTTACAATATTAGTGGAAAAAAAATCAGAAAAGGAATTTCTAGTTTTGCGTAAATGAGTTTTAAGCTTGGAAGAGGGAAGACAAAGAAGATGAAAACACGGGTAATTTTGTAAAAGACACGGTGTATGCAAAGTATATTTGGTGTATAGTAGTTTATTTTACTTTTTGGATGTTGTCTGTGGGTGCAGTGCAGTGGAAAAGGAGGCTTGGGTTCTGATAAAATGATCCAGGTTCGATTCCTACCATGCGCTTCTCTATCCTATATAAATTTATCCGGGGGTATGCGCTTATGCATAAAATTAGCCAACTTAAAAATAAGATATAACAAATAAACCTTTTCTACAAATTCAAAACGTCTTTCTATAAATATAACCAATTCAACCCATATTTAATGGTAAGATCTAATAAATAAATTTTCTTTACAAATTCATTTTTATCTTTATTGATAGTTGGAATAGAAGCACAAACTTTTTGGTCCAACGATGAACTTTCAAAAATGCCTTTGTATATATTTCTATGCTAATAGTTGCAATACAATACAATACATTTGGTGTCAAGCACTTTTGGTGTCAGTGTGAACTACCAAAAATGTCTCTATGCAAATATTATCAAAACTTAGTATCACTTAAAATATGATCTGACAATTAAGTTTGCTTTACAAATTCAAAATTTCCTCCACAAGTATTTACTATGTCTTAATATCACCTAAAAATATGGTTTAATAAAAAAACTACTTTACAAATTCATTTTTATATTAACTAATAATATAAATAAAAATTTAAACTAACAAAAAATTAGATATTGCAATTTAGAAATAAAAATTCCAATTAAGTATGTATTATTCAACGTAGAAATATGACTAAGTATTTGTAAAAATCATTTTCTTTTGAACGTATTAAACAAATATGATTTGTAGAAAAACAATTTATGTGTCTTTATCATACGCGAAGCGCGTGCCATAACGCTCGTTAATTAATAATAGAACTAAAAATTGAAACAAACAAAAAAAAAATCAGGTTTTGCAATATAGAAATAAAATATAAAACTGACAACACCTTATTCAATACAAAAATATGTTTGAACATATACAATTTGTGGAAAAATAATTCACGCAGCGTTGTCGTAATGCTCATTAGTTATAAACAATCTAAACTATAAGTAATATAATTGCATTAGAAGAAATTTTTGCCTCGTCATCATTTCGTTTGGTTATTTCTATTAAGACCCAACCTTTTCTTTTCATCCCGGAAATTGATGAATAAATTCAATTAACAACTATACCCTTCTTCTTTGGGTGAACTTTCTGTTTGTGTGTGTGACTTGATATATTCAACTAATTTTTTATACAAATTATCAAGCTCATTTGATGTACTTACAGATCAAATTTCATTGAAGTAAAATAAATAAAAATAAAGAGCTAAGATCATTAGCCCCCTGGTTTAAGCACTTGATATCAATTACAAGTTTATATTTAAATATTTAGTCCATATGACAAAAGAGTGAAGGAACAAATATTTAAATAGAAACTTGTTGCTGACATCAGAAGGTTACAAAATCATGTTAAATAGAGGGGCTATTAATCCTAGCTCAAAATTCAATAGGTAAATTATCTTACAAGCAGCAAATCCAACATAAATATTAGTATTTAATTACCGTCGATGAATTTTACACAAGCAGTTTAGTTCTATAAATACATTTCTGATTTGAAGAAGTTCAACAAACTTTTGAAACCATGGATATTAGTTTTCTATTTGTTATGACAAAGAAATTCTAAAAAGGTTAACTGGAAGATTGTTACTTGATTTGCATAATTTTGTGAAATAATTCAAAGTTGATTATGTGATCAGTTTTGAAAGTGTTATTTTTAAGAAAACTTATGTTGTCGCTAAACTGGAGATACAAAAAGTGTGCAACTATTGACACTTAGCACAATACTTCTAGCTTCCAGAACTACGGGCCACAATATAAACTTTGGTTCTCTACTTTCTAACGTCAACTATTACTTATCCAATTAAATATGCACCCAAATGTTTCAAAACACAACAGTTATCTCTCTCCATGACAAAATCCAACTCTTTTTAAAACATAACAAAAATCATAAAACATGCACAAAAAATCAATATTTTGCAATCGTATTAAGATGATGAAACTTTAAATAAATATTTATATAATCAGTTAAAAAAGACTTGTCAAATCAACTTGCATGCCTTTTGAATCATTTGATGGTCGTTTTCTTTCCTATTTTCACTATTAAACACATTTTTCGAAAAGAAAGCGCATTCTCGATTTCATTGTAATTGGTATCGTCCATTCAACAACCAAAAAAGTGAGAAAAAAATATAAGGAAAAAAGGCATAATCGTTGTATAATAAACTATTGCAGTTCAATAACTTGCACTGAAATTTGAATTACAACATCATCAAACTTTATATCCTTCAAATTTGTGTTAGCCACAGGATCATTAAACTCATCCTAAAATAATAATCAAACAACCAAAACAACAAATCTAAGATTGATATGTAAAAAAATTACACTTTAAGAAATAAAAAATTAACCTAACATCTTTGTGTTTATCAAAATTTGGATCATCCACTAAGTCTTCATTTGGTTTCATTTATTAGGCAAAAAGGTAGAATTTTCACTTTAGCGCTTGAAATTTTAGTTTTTTAAAATGTTTTGAGATAGTGTACGTGAGTTTTTCTAAAGGAGAAGAAGATGCTACAGTTGCTTAGGGCTGAAAGAGAAAATATATTTTGATGACTACAAGCATGTGTAGTAGGTAATAAAATTTTAATGGTGACCAGAAGCATTGTCCTAGTTGCCAATAGCAACACACTAAAAAAGGAATAGAAGGATAGCAAAGAATGGTATAAATGAAAGAAAATGCAAGTTGAAAAATAAACTTTGGGGTGTTTGTTATACAAAAATCAAGTGAAGTATAAAGCAAAATATAGGGAGGTAATAAACATGGCCTCGTATTTTTAGTTGCATAAAAATACATAAAGTTGCATTTTCCTATTTTTATTTTCAAATTTTAAATAATGAAAATTTATTTTGCACTTTCTATATGCATAACACATGATTGATAATCGTTGTAACGTTTTGCCTTTTCAAATCTCAAATGTAATACATACACAGTAATCACATACCGAGCACTCAAATGCAGAAAAGACAAATTTATTAGGTTAAATAAAAAGAAAAAAACGGACAAGGAAGAAAGAACACAATATCAGAATCTTACAGCAGAACGATGACATATAATATCAAAAGGCGGTACAAACCATCTCTCTTAAATACATAGTATATTAGAGTTACAGTTCTAAGTAATATCATCGGCCTGGGTAATTCTAACAGTATGTCCTTACGAATGTTGATATATACATAATAGTAGTGCAACGGAAATAAGAGTACTACGGTAGGTGAAAGCATCCAGCTTGTCTCCTCGAGTTTTAAAGAATATCAACGAAAACCCATCTTTCTCAAACTACTCAAAAAAACACACATGGAAATAAGGGAAATATAAAACCATGAGTCAGACATAAGTCTGCTACGAGAAACTTAAGAAACATGTGGTCACATATAATAGTAACTTTTGAGATGTTCGAATCACTATAACAATTTTCTCCTCAAAAGAACCAAACCATATAGTAAACAAATAAGGTGATATAATAGATAGATAATGCTTAGGGTGTAGAACATAAATTAGAAAATAGCTATGCCACTTGCATCTCACAACACAACAATATTAGAAGTACAACTAAAATCGTTAAGATACGTTCGCATGATGGATTTCTTTGAAGATCTCCTATGTAAAAATCAAAAGCCGACCTCTTACATAAGGGTCAAAGATTACCTTCCAAAACCATGCATATCTCTAGATAAAAATGTCATAAAGGAAAACATAAATGGTCCACGAACGAACACGTGATACCGAATACAAGCAACTCCCATGCGCAACAATCGAAAGCATCTCTAGATATTTGGAGTTGATGTACCCTTTTATGTTAGCTAAACCCTATGGTTATGCCCTTGCTCTATTTTATGTCAATAACATCCCTCATTTTGAGGTCCAAAACTAAATGTTACGAATGTTACAGTCATCTATAATTATTAATTCTTGGTGAAAAAATGCGGCTATGCTAATAATTTTGATAGTACCAGAAACGTATGAATATGGAAATTCAACACAATTTTTAGAATAAATCTTCTCATCTCTTAATTTCATTATATAATCCAATTCACAAACCACGTTTAGAGAAAATATAATTATTACAACATATTCCGAGAGCGACATATCAAGATGCTCCCTTGGTTAATCAGAGTTGTCATTTAATACAATTTGCCACTACAATACAAAAGCAGGATCAAAACACAATGGAAAATTGATATATAACTCCTACTAGCTAGATTACCTCCTTCACGTCTCCGAAAGCTTATTCATCTAAAGGGAACCTGAAAAGCCCTTACTCTCAACCTACTCAAATAAGTACCTGAGAGTTTAAGGGGGAAGCAAAAACTTCGGGTCGGACAAAAAGTCTATTGTGAATAATAATCTACTATCTTAAACCAATAGATATCTAATGAGACCATGCCACTGTGCGGAACGAGTTTCCCTTCACTAGTACCCAATTAAACATCTTGACCATATACTGTGCTCCTGCATCCACAATGGTTAAAACAGAATAATATATAATATTATATAAACATGTCATATGTTCCAGATTACCCATCCCTTATTTATTAAACTACCCATCTAAGTTCTTATTGACTATCCATGTAATATTCATGTGGACTACCTATCTCATATTTTATTTTACTTAAACTAATGTGGACTATCCATACCACATTTTATCATTTAAACTGATGTGAACTATCCATCTTACATCTCATAGTTTCCTAGAATGACTATGAACTCTTAAATTAACCAATTAGAGACTATCCATCTCCGACATGATGTAGACGATCCATCATACATCCTATAGTTTTCTTAGGATGACTATAAACCCATCACTTGGCTATTTAATTCATGTTATCCACATGTTTCTATTTACTCCGTGCTACCCACGTATTTAGCTTTACTCATGCTACCCACTTGTTCAACATTAATCCATGTTTTCCATATGTATAACTTATTTCCACTGATGTCCCCAATTAATTTATTTTCACTTAGTTATTTAAATTTTATGGTGACATACATTGGTAACCCCCAAAAAATTTCATGTCAAACTGATTAAAATATATCTTAGTGTCCCTAAGGTTCGAAATTAAAATCATGCAACAAATGGCTGTCCACCGTTTATAAGCTCGATGTGCATTAACCTCGACATCTATACCATGTCGATATAAAAGCATAAGCCTCTCCGCCTATTTTAAGACTCGACGACGAAACATGTAGCATTATTATCCTCGATGACAATGAAGTTATCGATCCTCATGACATATAAGGGATCGCCTATAAGAAACTCAAAGACTAGTTAAAATCAATATAAAATAGGCTCGATAATAGGTTAAAAGCGGCATAGGGTAAACTCGATGACAAGTCGAAAGCAGCCTGGTTAGACTCAACAACAAGTTGAAAGTGGCATGGGGTAGACTCGATGACCTTCTAGGTCTTCGAGGCCCAAAGCTCGGAGTACTTATAAAACAACGTGAACATCAATGTTATAAAGGGTGGTGAGTATAAACATCGACATTGCCATGTCGAGGCCTATCCCTTTTTCTATTTGTTACTTTGGCCTCGACGAGGCTCAAAACCAATCCCTTACATGTCAAACTCGTTGGCATCATTATTTTGCTCTGCGTCGATGACACTGGGATGAGGAGATATGGCTCGACATAGTCGATATTGGTATGGTAAAACTGTAATCAACTTAAAAACTGCCAATTACTCAAAAAAGATATTACTATTCACCAAACCTCTATAATTTTTCAAAAGCATACTGGCTAGCAAAACTTTATCACTTTTCTTTCGTGAAAAACTATCGCACCATATTTCTAAGATCTTAAACATTATTTCAAATAATTAACTAATAATCGTAATTAATTAAACTTTATACGTTTATTCTAGCATAAACAATTCTTCATAATTCAAAATTATATGAAAAGAATCCCAACAATTCACAAAAAATTGGGGAATACCTTTCTCTACACCATATAAAATTTCAAAGCCTAAAACCTCATTTTATTATTTAAATGATTAAAACCCGTAATTGAGCCACTTCCTCCATAGGAAATTCATAAAATGATCTCTATAATTTGGAAATTATGAAATTACAAACCCATCTCCAAAATAATGTTTTTCTTAACATATCAAATTTTCAAATCATTTGGAGGATAAAAACTTCGGATTTAACCCTAAAACCGAATTAAACCGTTTCTAATAAATTCCAAAAATTCCCATTAACCATTATTTTATCCAAACAGTGATCATTAGATCATAACTTCACCAATCAAATACATGAGATTCGGATATTATCCATGACCAAATCAAAACAAAGATTTAAGAGATGATATGTATTACTACTCACCTTAGATTAACGGTTGGAGTTGAGATTTGGTGTAGCTCTTTCCTATGCTTGCTTTCCCTTGAATCCTAGGTTTCGATCCCCTCGTTGCTTCATAATAGCCGGCCTTGATTGAGCTTTCCTTTTGTTTTTTGGTTGTGAATATGAAAATGATGTAGGAGGTGAAAGTTTAATGAATGGAGGGTTTATCTATGCCTATTTTGTCCCTCCCATGTATTCTTCTACGTGTATTAATTTAAAAAAAACTTACTTAGTACATTAAGTTCGGCAGGACCACACTAATTAACCAAATCTCATTCTACTTAATTACATATTATTTATTTAATCTATGTAATAAATATCTTGAATAACGTTAACTAAAAATTAAGGGTATTACAAGCTCCCCCCTTGAAGAATTTCATCCTTGAAATTTAGTAAGGACCGTAAAATAAGCATAACAAACATGAAACCAAAGCTAGTATATCCTACCAAGCATAAAATCTATATACAACAAGTATAGAACATACCCTCACAATGACTCAAGATAAGTATCCATAATCTTGTCCTTTGTTTCCCATATACAATATTCTCATTGTTACTCTATTGAACTTTCACCAACTTGACTGTCTTATTCCTTAACTTCTCCTTATCTCTCGCTATAATCTGAACTGGTAGCCTAACAAAAATCAGATCCGGTTTTAATACTAAATCTTTCAATGCAGTCGGAGTCATAGTAATCGCTAGATCATGCACATACTTTCGAGGATGAGAAACATGAAAAATGTTATGGACAGCTGCTAAACTGCTCAGTAACTCTATACGATATGTAAGCTTTCGATCCTCTCTATAACTGAAAATGGTCCAACATATCTCGGTGCCAGTTTCTTTAACTTTCCAAAACGTACCACACCCTTCATAGGTGATATTTTAATGAAAACCTTATCTTCAACTGAGAACTCTAGATCCTTGCACCTTCTGTCCGCATAACTTTTCTGTCTATACCGATCTTCTCTCATCTTATCTTGGATTAACTCAATTTTATGTATTGCTTCTCTCACCAGATATGGACCTAAAACTAACCTGTCTCCTATTTCAAACCAACATATTAGTAATTTGCACGGCCTTCCATAATGTCTAGAGTATAGAATATAAATTAGAAAATAGCTGTGTTACTTACATCTCATAACACAATAATATTAGAAGTACAACTAAATCGCTAAGGTACATTCACATAAGGGATTTCTATGGAGGTCTCCTTGTAAAAACTAAAAGCCCACCTCCTGCACAAATGTTAGAAACTACCATTTGAAACCACTTATATCTCTAGATAAAATATTTCACAAAGGAAAATATTGTTGGTCCACACCCGAACTGTGGTACCAAATACCAACAACTCCCGCGCACAACAACCGAAAGAATCTCTGGATATTTGGAGTTGATGTATCCTCTTGGGTTAGCTAATCCTCGGACTATGCCCCTACTCCGTTTCTTGTCATTATCGATTGTGAAGTCATGTTTAGCATCTCAACGCATATGTCTTCATCACTCGATCAGATCTTGAATCTCTTTTTGGATTCCAGCATCCCAAACAGCTCATGAATCTCTCCATGGATCCCAACATAAGTCGTCCGACGAATGCAAAAGCTGACCTCTCCCTTAGACTTAACCTAAGGATAGATAGTTCAATTCTATAGCATTCGACTTCACAACCGCTTCCAAAACATATAACTTATATATCAGTTTTGAAGTGGTTTTCAGTAAGTAATTCACTTATCTGATCCCGGTCTCTTCAAAACTAAATCGATGAATTTTCGTTTAACTCAATTTCGATTGTTTAAGAAGTAAAAACACAATATAAAAAGTCATTCGTGGAGGTTCTCATATATATATATATATATCTATATATTCTTAAAGCAAAGGACGGTTCATATGAATGAGTCCTCCCCAGAGGATCTCAAACCATATCAATATGTATGCTTATATGTACGTCCAAAATTAATTTAGTCAAATTCAATAGTCAAACAATCAATTATTAAATAAAAAATGAAAACAATGCATATAGAGACTAAGTCTCTTATACCTGTCATGTTTTCGACTTTCTTAACTTATACCATCCCTCGATCAAGAGTGAAGCCAGTAGGTTAGAGCACTGTTGCTTCTAAACCCTACTCGAACATCATTCTTAGCTCTCACAGATAGAACAAGTCTACTTTGTTGGCTTTTAGTGCTAAGCACACAACTAAATACTTTCCATAAACAAGTAGACACACAAAGCACAATTAAGTCACACAAAGGACGATTAGGTTACATATGCGACTTCTAATCCCCATTTTACTTAATTAATTCTTTTATTGATTAAGAATTCTTTTAAATACTTGTGTATGTATTTAAAATATCTTTACAAAAGGTATACACATGTATACTACCATTTCACTATTCATTTCTACTCTTTTACTATTCATTTCAACATTTCAATACTTAGAAACGTATTCATATTCTTATCCCAAATGGTATAAGAATATCCACCAATCTTAAATAAGATTTTACATTTTCAAAAGTATAATTAAATGGGTTAAAAAAATGTTGCTTAAACATCATTGCTATAAACCCAAAACCATTTTATACTTGTCATTATCTTTAAAAATGTTCATTTTAAAGATCTATATCTACATTTATTAAATAAGGTAATGTAGTTTTAATTAACTTTACAAAACTATTTATTGTGTTATAATCCAAAACTTCTTTTATTCTCTTACATAATACTTAACTTACTTTTCCAAAGTTATATATAAAAATATTTTTAAAATACTTATAAATATGTTTTAAATATATGTAAAATATTATGCAAAAATAACTGATTTATAATTTATAAAACTTTTTATTATAAATGCTGCAAAAGAAATCCTTTTCTTTAAAAATATATATTTAATTATTAAAAATAGGAAATTGGGCACAAGGACAAACTTAGAAATAAAATTCGGCTAAAAGACAACAAGTTTGTTTTTTAGGCTGAAGAACAATGCTAGTTGTAACTAGCATTTTGTATAGTGTAAAAAATAGAATATAATGCGAGATATAACTAGCATTTTATATAGTGTAAAAACTGAATATAACGCTGGATATAACTAGCATTTTATATAGTGTAAAAGTTGAATATAATGCTAATTATAACTAGCATTTGTCCTTCAGCCTAAAAATAAAACTTCATGTCCTTCAGCCTATTTTTTTTTTAAAGTTTGTCCTTTTCCATAGCTCCCCTACTAAAAATATATTTAAACTTCTAATTTTTTTTCCATATTCAAATCCTCGTTATTAGACTTCCTTAAAAAGACTTCACAAAGAAAACAAATTATAAACCATTTAAAACATGAAAAATCGGCTAAAACGTTGCATTATAACAAAATAATGCAACATGTCCAAGAATGTTGTGGTAGACCAAAGACAACGTTTATAAATGTCATCTAATGTTTTGGATAGAGAACAACGTGAAAATGCATGATTTTGTGGCCAATTTTAACCACTTAAACAAATGATTTTTTATCCAATTTTTTTACAGCATACTTAGGGTACTTAAAAACCATGAAAAGAAACCTCTAAGAATATCTTTCAAATTAATTATAAAAATTCCCGAAAACAAGATATTTTTCAAAGTGCATTTATACCAACTAATTTGCTTGGAACTTTTTAAACTTTTTTCAACCAGTTATGAAATAATATATACTTTGATATTTTTACAGTAACAAGAAAACACATTTTAATTATTAAAACTACAAAGAAATCCCTAAGGATGTCTTCCAAAATTAACTTAAAATCGTCGAACATAAAGCGATTTCAAAGTGCATCTATAGCAGCCTTTTTTCTTCTAACTTTCACAACTTTATTCTATTATTTACGCAACTTTCCAAACCAGTTCCTTGTTGTTCCATATAAAAAAAATATGTGTAGACAACAATCAAAAGAAGTTAAGTTCATATATCTTTCATTTGCACAAGTTAAAGTTAAGGGATATTAAAGAGCAATTATAACAACCTTTCTCGCTTCAGACACTTTAAACACATTTCAACTTCACATACAGTCATAAAAAGCATGTAAACACAAGGTCTAGGCCATGATACATGTTTTAGAGGGTAATAGAAGTGATAATATTTCATAATAATTTATCATTTGCTTTCTAAAGCGAGGGATCCAAAAGTTATAACATTCATTGTTCTTTTAACTTTACATTCATGCACACATATATAAATGCAATATATATAATCAATTGGTGAGTCAACTCACCAAATACAAGCTAAGAAGCAAGCTCATGCACACAAGAACCTATGAACAAATTCCTACCTCACCTACGAGCCAAGAATCCAATCTTTGCAACATAGAACTACTCGGCCATGCTCCTACACCCCTATAATTCTCACGGCCTCCCTTAGTGCTCTATCTTTTTTCCATTTTTCTTTAACTTGGAGATGTTATAACATGTTCTAATGATTTTTTTAATATTTTTGAAAAAGTTTGGTGGAGTTTGGAAATGTTTTGATATGATTTGAGAAAGTTAAAGAGGAGAGAAAGAGAACGAAACACCATTTTTTGTTTTATTTTGCAAAGCTTTTGAGAACCAAATGTAGTGATTGATGAGAGATATTTTATCAACTTTTTCCTCCTCGGTTCTAATAAAAAAGGAGCATCCCCCATGTTTAACCCATATGCAACTATACACATCACTTTACTTCTTACTTAGCCCTTAAGGCTTTCCTAAATGCCCACCTTCCAAAATAACTTCCTTACCTTGTCCCTCCCACCTTATTTTAATTAATTTGAACTAGCAAAATATTTTTGGTTGCTAATTAATTACACATTAATATATTAGGAAAACACATCAAGTTTGAACAACTTTTGTTGGGTAAAATGTTGTTTATCGATGGAACGATTTTCGATCGCATTATCGATATTTTTTCGAACTACTTATTTTTATAAAGATTTTTCAATTTTTTTTACCATTATTAGTTATTGATAAAAAGGGATTAAAAATGTTATTAAATTAATTTAATCACATTAAATCAAATATTCAAATATTTAAATAATTTAGATATTTAAATATGAAGTAAATGAAATAATGGGTCATTACAATTGCATTAAAAATCTTAAGAAATAATTC
This sequence comes from Allium cepa, assembly GCA_030765085.1. Lineage (NCBI taxonomy): Eukaryota > Viridiplantae > Streptophyta > Magnoliopsida > Asparagales > Amaryllidaceae > Allium > Allium cepa. The sequence continues at coordinate 575,518,174 of CM060931.1, forward strand.
TCTGGTTTATATAAATGTTCTACCATTCGAAACCATGGAGAAAATTTTATTTTGCATGAAAAGATTTAAATTTTATACTTAATAATTTAGCTTGTAACTATATGGATTCTGCTCTTTGATTTTATACTTTTTTTTGCACTTATCAAAAAATGCAAATATAGGCATATTAAAAAATACAAATTCTTGAAATTTTTATGCCTTTATTATATAGTTTATGCAATTGCATGTCTAACAACACTGTCCTGATGGTTAAGCAATCTAACTTTGGTTCATGAGGTTACAAATCGAATCCTGTCTAGCGCGTGATTTGAAATACTGGACATAGTTGACTTGTAATATGTTATATACTACTAAGACTTATAGTACAACCATGTACTACTTGATAGATTTAGAGGTATGCCTTATAGGCAACTATATAATTTGTTACACGTATCTAACTCGATAACCAATCTTGTTCAAAATAAAATGTGTTTTCTTTCTATTATATATTTGATTTGATATAATGTGTTATATTACTTAATCAATTTAATTAAAAGTATATCTAAAAGAAAATCCATAAATGGTGTGCTTGTGATAGCAATTGCAAATAATTGTAATCATGAGTATTGTATCACAATATTATAAAACACATCCTTGTAAATGTTCTTAGTCGGGATGCATTAAGACTGGATATCGATGTTTCCGTTGAGATTAGAGTATGTAATACTCTCGGAATGTTGGGCAGCGTATTACTGTGACTGCCGGAGGAACCTGGGTTTATGTATTGATAGTTATTGGATAACTATGGAACGATTCACTCGATAGTTTTTTGTTGGTTAATATAGCTAAGGTAAAATAGAAAATATCGATATGACTAATTTACACCGTTTTCTCAACTTGAGAATACCGTCAATCTTCATATGAAAGCTCTACTTTGATTATAGTCAAATCATGGTACGACATCTATCGAGTGACTATGGTTGTGTCGAGTGCAAGAATTGGAAGTGAAGCACTATTTAAGAGATGATACGTCTCCATAGTTATGTGAGGTTAGTGTCCCGGTCAACTATAGTCAACTCAAAGTGGAAGTCTTTGGTTAGAGTATTTTGGTTAATAATAATTATTATTGAACCAAGGACTTTGTGTTTGGACTATAAAATTGAATATGGATGATGTTGGAATTTTAACCATTAGCAAATTCCATAAGTCCAAAGTGACTTAGTTTTGACGAAGAGTAGTAGTGTAAACAATAGTCATAAACTGGGTAATGCTTAACAAAGTAGAATTGAATGTTACCAAAACCAAGTGATAAATTTGGCCAAAATGTCACACCACCTGCTAAGTGATGTGTGAACATTAATATCAAATAGTTTGATATTAGTCGCCGACCAAATTTACATCCGACAAGTCACACAACCGAAAACGATGAATTCTCCTTCGACAAAATGATTTAATTAATTTATAATTATTATAAATTAATTAAATTATACAATACTTATGAAATATTATTTATGAATTTGATTTTTATTTAATAAATGAATATTAATTGTATTTATAAAGTTATAAACATACTAATCTGATATACGATATCGATAAGCATTTTAAATTAGATTTAAAATGTAAAATATTCATTCGAGCTCAAATGGGTTTAAGGCCCATCATGTTGGCTGATAGGATCGGCTATAATATGTGGTATAGGTGCAATTCCGCCTTTTGGCAAGGCAGTACATAGGCGGATTTAACCCATTGACTTCACGGTATCAAAGCTGGTGTATACAAAGCGACGATTGTAGGGCACAGAAATCAGGTACAGATGGCTACATGGAGTCAAGATTGAACGTAATTGGTAGATATGCAAGATAGAATGTTCAAAGTATGGAATATGACTCAATAGATGAGAGGGTTCAGCATATTTCATCCCATAGAGGAGGGATCGACATAGTTGAATGGCATGGATTGGCAAGTGTTGCGGTAGACGATGGATCGGCGTGAGTTCGCTTTTATGGAGGGATCGGTACGCTTCAATAGCCTAACAAATGGAAGCCTAAGGATCGACATAGCTTGGATTGGCATGACATGATGGAGCACCACGGATCGGCATGGCATAGTAAGGCTCAAGGGGTCGGCATAAGATGGATCAGCAGGCTATGTCATTAAGGGATCGGTAGGCTTTAGTTCAATGCCACAGATTGATATACTTCAGGTGAAAAAGGAGGGATCGGCACACTTCAGTTCTCAAATAAGGGATCAGTATGGATGGATGGATATGGGTTCAGCATAGCCTGTAAAGGATGTGTGCAGCATATTAAGGAAAGGATCAGCGTAGCATATAGATGGATATATTAGCATAGGTGAGTCCACCAAGGAGAGATCGGCATGTGATAGAAGTCAAAGGTATTCTTGCATTCAAAACTCAATAACCCAAGCTCCTTTGGTTCAAATGATATGAGAATTGAAGAGCCAACATATTTCACCATGAAAAATCTACCATAGGAATCGATGCCCAAAAATCAAAAAAGAAAGGGATCGGTACCAATCTCTCCTCATGGGGATTTGGGTCTAGTGACCCCTATGGTGGTCCCAAATGGATAAGGAGGTCTTGTAGCCGAAGTACCACCTATAAATACAGCTAGCATGGCTTCAAAAAAGGGGATCTTCTTTCTGCTTCTCTTTACCTTCTACCCAGTCTATACCCTATCAATTTCACTTTTGAATTTCACGGATTTGTAGCTGTAATCAATAGGATAAACTAATAAAAGATCATTGGAGTGGACGTAGGTTGGAATTTGCCGAACCACTATAAAACTTGTGTGCTCCTTTACTTTTTCTGCTATTGATTCTATGATCTGCATGCTTGTCTTTTTATTTGGATATCATTTTGGGAATTTGGTGCTTTCACGTACAACTGGGTGTTTGTGGCCAATTTTGGCACAAACATTTTGGTGCTTTCTCTGAGAAGGACTTGCACCCGTGGATTTGGAAGCTAGGATCTCAGGTTTAGAAGCTTGGATACTTGGATCTAGGAAGTAATGGCTAGGCCATCAACAAGGAGACAACGAATAGATAGGAGCCATCATGAAGGGAGTTAGAAGGTTTCCTCAAGAGCTAATCAAACCTCGATCTTCATTAACAGAGACGAGATGGAAACAATGATGGATGCTATGTAGGAGAGGATGCTGAAGAGACAGGAATAACTGATGCAGAACCTACTCTAATAGATTGGACAAGCTGAAGTGCAAAACCAAGAAAATGGAGTAGCAGGACATACTAAAAATATGGATCATGGAGTTGGAGCAGCAGGAGGTGAGGAAATCCAGAATCAGAACTATGGAAATAGAGCTAATAGGCAGAGGAGTGGAATAGAGCAGTCGGGGGAAGTACCCTTCCATCCAAGAGGGATTAGCACCGATCCATCCAGAGGGATTGATATCAATCCCCAAAGGTTAGGGGGCATGCCTCTGGGTCTGGGTGATCGTGATGCTGAAGGACTTGTTATCAATCTCATGGAACCTAGTGCAAATTAGAATTTGGATGCGCGACTGGAGGAATACGTTCCAGAATTCCCTCGTAGACTCGGGGGATAGCTTAGGCATGATGATAGGAGACTATCATTGGAAGACAATGGTAGGTTTGCAAAGATGATAAGGTGAGCAATGTGTGGAGGATTAGTGAACATGGATCACGAGGATGTAAATAGAAGTCCATTCGCTCCAAATATCAGGCAAGCTAGGAATCCGTCGGAGTTCAAATTACCAACGCTTGAGACATATGATGGAAAAACGGATCCCGTTGTTCATTTGACGAGGTACATAAGACACATGGAAGTACTGGGTGCATTAGAGGAAGTAATGGCATGTTGCTTCCCTTTGTACGTAATAGATATAGCCGCATTATGGTTTAGACTGTTGGAAAGCGACTCTATTAGCACATGAATGAAATTGATCGAAAGGTTTATGAGGCAGTTTAGGGTTCACATCTCGAGGCCTAAAAATGTGATGAGTTTGGCAACACCGAAATAGACGACCGGAGAGTCCCTGGGGAGCTTCTTAACATCACTTAATGTCGTGGCAGCATCGGTTGATCATCCAGATCCATCCATGGTTTTGATGGCATATGTATTTGGAATTACTGATGGCACGGAGTTCAAGGATTCATGACACATGATCCACCTATGGATCTCGAAGAGTTTTATCATGATGTAGAAAGGTTCCTGCGACAGGAGGATGCACGAGCAAACAAATTGGAGGTGAATGTTGTGCAAGGTAGAGGTCCACTTAAGGAAGGTTCAAACAAAGATAAAGGAAAAGGGAAAGTAGAGGATGGCTTTGATGAATCGAAGCGTCCACGAAGGGAACCGAGATTCACCTATTATGCGGAATTAACTGAAACATTGGAATGGATATATCTGGATACTTGGAGACAGGTCCTCCATCGAAGGCCAATTAGGAGAGAGCCTACAAACGATGAAAAGAAATCATAAAAATACTGTTTGTTCCATGAGCTGAACGGGCACGGTACAATAGACTACATGCACTTAAAGGATGATATTGAGGGACATATTCAAAATGGCAGGTTGTTGTAATACATGAGAACTCGGGCAGTGGCAGTGGAACATGAGCAACCACCATCTGCATCGAACAGGAACTGCCCTGGATTGAGGCATCAACTTGTCATCAATTGTTCAGAATAGCAAAGAGTAAGTAGTAAACTCCATAATAAAACAACTAAGTCAATTACACAGGTACGGGATTGAGAATGATCCCTAGGCATGCTTTGAGATGACAATGAACCGTCACGCCCAAAAATGCATGCATTGTAGTGCTTAGTCTTTGTTTTTGTTTCTTCTTTGGTACTTGGTTATGAAGCTCACTCGAATGTGAAATCTGATATTGGTAATTTTGAGTCCCATCCAAACAACCGTATTTCGCCTCGAATGGCAATCAATCTCGAACGATCACATTTCGTCTCGAACGGCACGTGTATGATCCCGAACGATCACATTTCGCCTCGAATGGCACATGATCTCAAACGATCGCATTTCGCCTCGAATGGCTTTCGATCTCTAACAATCGCCTTTCGCCTCGAATGGCACATGATCTCGAGTGATCGCATTTCGCCTTGAATGGCACACGATCTCGAATGATCGCATTTCACCTCGAACAGACACTCAATCTTGTGCAATCATCATCAGCCTAGGACGGCTATGAATTTGATTAACAATCCCAATGGTCATTACTAACAATCAGGCAAGATCACTGATTCGCTCACCGGTCATCAACGGGTTTCGAACATTGGACTTAAGGCAATTCAAAATGCGCCTTCCTATCGCAAGGCATGTTTTAGGGGAAAAAATGTTAACCCACCTTTTGGTAAGGCAGTACACAGGCAGATTTAACCCAACATCCTTCATGGTTATCAAGGCCAGTGGGTACAGAGCGATGATTATAGGGCCAAGAAATCGGGTACAAATGGGTATGTGGATTCATGATTAAATGAAATTGGTGGATATGCAAGACAAAATGTTCAAACTATGGAATATGGCTTAAAAGATGAGAGGGTTCGGCATATTTCATCCCATAGAGGAGGTATCGGATAGTTAAATGGCATGGAATGACACATGTTGCAGAAGACGATGGATTGCCATGAGTTCGCTCTTGTGGAGGGATCGGTACACTTCAGTAGCCTAGAAAATGGAAGCCCAGGGATCGACGTAGCTTGGATCGGCATGACATAATGGAGCACCACAGATCGGCATGGCATGGTAAGGCTCAAAGGGTCGACATAAGATGGATTGGAAGGCTATATCATGAAGGGATTAAAAGGCTTTAGTTCAATGGCATGGATCGATATACTTCAGTAGAAAAAGGAGGGATCGACACTGTAGGCTAAAAGGGATCGACACACTTCAGTTCTCAAATAAAGGATGGGTATGGATGGATGAAGAAGGGGTCGGCATAGCCTATGAAGGATGGGTCGGTGTAGTATATGAAGGAAAGGATCGACATAGCATATAGATGGATGGATCGACATAGGTGAGTCCACAAAGGAGGGATCGACATGTGATGGAAATCAAGGTTATTCTTACATTCAGCACTTAATAACCCAAGCTCCTTTGGTCCAAAATATATGATAATTAGAGAGCCAACATATTTCATCATGAAGAATCTACCATAGGAATCATTGCCTAAAAATATATAAAGAAAGGGATCTGTACCAATCCCTCCTTATGGGGATTTGGGTCAAGCGACCCCTTTGGTGGGCCCATATGGATAAGGAGGCCTTATAGCCGAAGTTCCACCTATAAATACAGCAAGCATGTCTTTAGAAAGGGGATCTTCTTTCTGCTTCTCTTCACCTTATACCTTGGCTATACTCTGCAATTTCACTCTTGAATTTCATGGATTTACAACCATAATCAATAGTATAAACTAATAAAAGATCATTGGAGTGGGCGAAGGCTGGAGTTTGCCAAACCACTATAAAACTTGTGTGTTTCTTTACTTTTTATGCTATTGATTCTGTGATCTGTGTGCTTGTATTTCTATTTGGATATCATTATGGGAATTTGGTGCTTTCACGTACAACTGGGTGTTTGTGACCAATTTTGGCGCAAACAATAGTTGGCTTAAAATATGCATTAGAGGGATTGAAATGGATGACCAAGATTAAATGAGATAGAGTATAAGATGAGTTCCTAAATTCTTTCCCTTCCATCCTTTATTCAAGCATCACTTTCTCCATTTGATTAAGAACTTTTGGAGCCTCCACTTCTAGTCATTATTGGTCGAAAATTCCCTCTAGTCTCTCCATTTTATCAAGCCCAAATCAAGCTAATTCAATTATTATTTGATAGCCGGTGGTCGACAGTTCTAGGACTAGCACTTTGTTGGATCAAAAATCATTTCTAGGAGCTTACATTATCGTTTCAAGGTGTGCTTATGAGCTTGGGCTATAAGATATTTTTAAATAACTACAAACGTTAATGTATATTCATATTGCTTCTTATATATATGTATGTATGTATGTATGTATGTATGTATGTATGTATGTATGTATGTATGTATGTATGTATATTATTGTTAGTTAGGTGATGATTCTAATATGTAGACTTATTATCACAATATAAATTGGTTATATAGATTTATAAAATAATTTTTTTATATGATATATACAATATGGCTCAGAATTTAACAAAACACATTTTTGATTCTTTAAATACTTTATATATAACATACACATATGCCTATATAGTTTATAATTTGAATACTATATTATAAATATATAAAATACGAAAATAAAATTATATATATGATATTTAATATGGATATTATTTTTGACAGAAATTTTTCTTTTTTAAAATAATATTTAAATTAATTTAACATATACATAATTATATAAGTTAACATATATATTATAAAAATACTTTAGATTTATAAAACCATATTAATGCACATTGAACTCAAGGTAGAAATTGAAAAAACAATATTTGTAAATATTTAAACTAAAATCGAAAATTTAGAAACTGGATTTTTAGTTATTTAATTATAATAGTTATATGTTAAATTTTCAAATTTTGGAACTTAAATTTAGATTCAAGTAAATTATTTTTTCTCATTTTTATATAATTATTTTTGATTTTATTAATATATTTATTCAAAATAAAAAATAAAAAAATTCGGTCTATGTGCAAGATCAAATCAATAAATATTGTTAAATAAAATTATTTTATAATTATATATATGTGTATATATATTATAAATAAGTATTTAACATATTCATTTATATCTATATATATAAAATAAAATAAATACAAATATCATTTTCAATTTTTCAACAAAAAATATATTTATTTATTATATTTTAAACAATATAAACATTTTTATAGTCATTAGTATATATATATTGTTAATATTATTATACATATATTCATATATAAATATTTATATGTTTATAAAAAATTATATATAAATAAAATTTTAATATATATATATATATATATATATATATATATATTGAAACGTTTTGTGTATATGTATACATTTTGACAATACATTTTACACATTCGATGAGCTAATTGTAAATATTTACCACGAGAAATTATTTTCATTATATGATTATGAATCATATGATACTTGCTTATTGTATCTTAGACAATTAAGAGCTATGCACCCATTTTGTAGAAGTGTCATAAGAATTGATAAACTCTTTAGATTGATACATAGCCGATGAGTTACCATAGAGACGAACATGTGTATTTGATATGCATGTGTAAGTCTATGATAATCTCATATAATATAAAACGAAAGTAAATAAAATAACGTGTGAGAGAAATGATTAGATTTGATTTGATTGAATGGGTGAGTAAATTGGAAAGAGTTACATATGTACCGAATATGAATAAAGATTCAATCTCAAAGGTCGCTCTTCTTATAATACATAATGATGTATTGATAAGGAGAAATCAAACTTTGTTTGACAAAGCACGATTAATGATGAACGAACTTGAGTTAAATTCTTTCTATTAGGTATCTGCTTAAGAGTAGTACACAATGTTAAAATTAATATCATCCAAATAATAATTTACAAAACTGTATGAGATAAGGGTTCATAAGAAACCCCTATATATCCTAGGCCAAGGAGTTGGTAGGTTGTCCAAGTCAAAAGACTATACGTAATAATTGTACATGGGGGATCTTATATGAATCGCTCTAAGAAAATTTAAGGAATGATAATCATTAGATGACTAATTTAAGTTGGGAATATAAATGTATATTATAAACTAATGCAAAATCAGTTTTATATAAAGTACTTCATAAAACATTTATGAATGACCATTTCATTGCACAAAGAAATAATAGTTGTTTCAAAAAATACAAACTTCATATTGAGGGAATTTCTTTAAGAAATTATTTATAAAATGAATTTGGATATGATCTAAGTATAAGACTGATTACAAGGGATGAAATGAATTGGCCAAACCTATATAAACACAATACATTAGAATGTCTAATGAGCATTTTTGTACATTAATGAGAATCTATGAGTTTCTTATCAGTGTCAACAATAAATAACCATCAGATGTCTAATTAAACCATTAAGAGTAGTGCATCTAAGATATGGTACGATCGACAGATCCAAAATAGATTCCAAGTATATTATCAAAATATGATTTTGATAATTATACCCAAAGAGATATGATCCATTAGCTGCAAATGTGTCTTTAAGGGAAAGACAAATTCAGTTGGAGCCATATTGATAAGAGTAATACCATGAATTTCAATTGTCCAAATTAGCATGTTAGATTTACCATTCAATGTATTCAAGTTGTTTTGGATTTTGCTCACAAAATTATCGCCTAGTATGGCTTTACATTTTGGATATATATATTATAACAAAAAATATTGAAAATATCTTTAAACTAGTATATTTGCACATAACAACCAAAGTGTCTCAATGTCAGTGGGAGCGATATAGAGTTTATAGGTTTTCGGATATGATCCGAGAATGGATAAGAAAGCATCATTCTAAAAACTATCAAAAATTAAACAAGTGTTCTAATAGATGTATCAAATAGTTTGATTATCGGTCAAAATATGGAGGAAGCGTATGTTCATAACAAAGAATGTTAAAAGGTACATAGTGATATAGTTAGGGATATGCCCCAGGGGCAACTATGTAATTTTTTACCTATATCTAACTCGATAACTAATCTTGTTTGAAATTAAAGGTGTTTTCTTTCTATTATATATTTGATATAATGTCTTATGTTAATTAATTTTATTAAAAGTATATTTAATAGAAAATCTATAAACCATATGTTTTTGGATAGTAGTTACAAAGTGTTGTAACCATGCATAATTTTTCACAATGAAAACAAATATACCATTTTAAATGTTTTTATTCAAGATGCACCGAGACTGGATATCGATGTACCCATTGAGACTAGAGTATGTAACACTTTCCAAATGTTGGGCACTATATTACTCATGATTGCTGGAAGTACCCAGGGGTTCCATACTAATAGTTATTGGACAACCATGGAATAACTCACTCAATAGTTTTCTATTAGTTAACATAACTAAAGTCAGACTGAAAATATCAATATGACTGATTTACATAGTTCTCTTGGCTTGAGAACAATGTGGATCTTCAATATGAAAGCTCTTCTTTGATTATAGTCAAATCATGGCATGACGTTCATCGAGTGACTATAGTTGGATCGAGTGGAAGTACTAGAAGTGAAGCATTATTCAGGAGGGAATTTTTCTCCTCAGTTATATGAGGTTAGTATCACAGTTAACTCAAGTTAACTCAAAGTCAATGTCTCTGGCCAAAACAGTATGGTTAATAATAATTATTATTATTGAGCCAAAGACTTTATGTTTGGACTATAAGTTGAATATGAATGATATTGGAATTTTGACCAATACCAAATTCCATAAGTCCAAAGTGATATAGTTTTGATGAAGATAATTGATGTAAATAAAAGTCACAACCAAGTAATGCTTGATAAAGTGAAACTGGATTTTGTTTGCGCCAAAATTGGTCACAGACCCCGAATATCGTGAAAGCACCAGTTTGTGAATATAGATCAGCAGTATTCTAACACAAATCTCAGATCCAGATAATGTAGAGAACAACAATTGAGAAATAACAAATAGGAACACAAGATTTATAGTGGTTCGACTATCTTCGGCCTACGTCCTCTTCAGAGGTTAATCTTTTATTGACTTTCCTTGCTGGTTTCAAAGGCTTTTCACATATTACAGTGATAAAATTCGAATATAGTAACAGTTTTATAGTGCAAAGATGTTTCCGGCGGAGTCTCGACGTCAGATGGCCAAAATATCCTTTTTCTGTAAGCCCTAAAGCTCTATTTATAGGCGCTCCATGCAACACTCAAACTTTGGGAGACTCCCTCTGGCATATGGGGGGCCCACGCGATCGATCCCATGAAGTTTCGGCTCGATCCGTGATCGATACGAACGTAATTCGTATTGATCAAGAATTTGACCAATGGAGTCAAAACTTGGCATGAACCTTCTTTAGCTCGTAAGTAAGCTCCCATGAAAATTTCATAGCATTTGGACTTGTAGATCTCAAGACACGATCAATACGAAATGTAGTGTTCATGTGACATTTCGTTTGTATCGGTCAATTTCGTATCGATACTGGATCGTGTCGATATCATGCACGTGCTTGCTGATGACGTGGCACTATTTCCAATGCTCGACCCTATTCTCATGCCGAGTCGATAGCTTTTTCCCTAAAATTATGCTTGCCTCCCGTTCGTGTCCAAAACGTGCTTTGAACCCATTACTTCACATCCATTAGTTTGTACCGGTCTTATTCGTATCCATGAATTCGTGTCTGCTTTGTATCAGTGCCAGTTGCACACTTCATATCGATCCTATACGTGTCGATCAATGCAAAGTAATGTTAGTTGATAGGATCGATACGAAGAAGGTGTGTGATCATGGATATGAAATACGGTCTTTCATGGTATGAACGAGGCATGGATACGCACTACATCTTCTGGATGGATACGAAGGCATCGAGTCGAATAGCCTCGAGTCAAAAAAACCATCATACGCCTACCTATCCAATCCGAGTCCACTACCATCGAGTCAAAAACTGCTTATCCTCTCTATTTGATCGATGTGAACGTCTAGTTCGTATCCATGGGCATCGATACGAAAACGCATGGATACGAACTGGATCGATACCAAACCAATTTCTTCCAATATTGATCCATCCATAACTCGAGCATACGAACTCCGGTTTACCTAAAACTTAAAACGTAGCCTTTTCTAGCATTGATCATCATTCCTAACCGATCCCGCCTTGATTGGAGCTCGACCAAATTTTAACGACATCGATCACAACCTTGTTTCCAATCGATCTTCAATTCTAATATCCATCCTTTTCCAGCTAACTTGTTGATATTCCCGCCTTGACCAAAGGGTGGGATAACATTTTCCCCCCCAAAACATGCCTTGTGACAAGAAGGTTTGTTTTGAGTAGTTCCGAATCCGATATCCGAAGTCCATATCTCGTCTATAGCCAATAACCAATAACCGGATCCAGGACCTCCCTGGGTTAGTATCCAAGTCTTTTTCCGTTCATAGCCGATATCCATATCCATAACCTCTCCGGGTTCTTGCCAAGCACAATCCACACCTAACGACCGTGGTCCAGTGTCCCTAAACGTTGAATAATGCCTTGGTTTAAGTCCTAAGCCGAATCCTGGTCACTCCAGACCCTTGCCGAGCATAGTCCATACTCGACGACCTGAAATAGTAATTGATAACATAGGGCCTAAGTCCTAGGCCGAATCCTGGTCGCTCCGGACCCTTGCCGAGCATAGTCCATACTCGGCGACCTGAATAAGCCAATTCGCCGCGTTCGGACGAAGAGACTTACCCCTTTCCAGGCACAATCCATACCCGATGACCATTTACCGAAATAACCAAATAAAAATCCAATCAAAATCAAATCCAAACCAAATAAGAAAACCAAAAATCCACACCAGAAATCCAAACCAATATCCAAACATGAAAACAATCACCCAAACTAAAGTCCAAGCCAGGAAACAAACATAATCAAGAGTTCAAACCAAACTCCAAAACCAAACCAGAGAAAGCAAATTTCCAAACCAAAAGAAGAAATAGATTTCACAAACCATAGTATCGCGGTTTATCATCATTCAGAGCATGCCTAGGAGCCATCTCTGTCCTCGTACATGAGTAAATGATTTGGCCGCTTGCTCAGAGTTTGCTACTTATTTCATATCATCCCTGTCAATTGATAACCAATCGACCATCATTCCTGGGCCTCATGCCATCATTGTTTGAGGTAGATGGTGGTTGCTCCTGTTCCACCACCGCATTATGAGCCCCGACGTATTGTCATAACTGCCCATTCCTCACATGCTCCTCAATTGTATCCTTTAGATGCCTGCAGCTGTTGGTATCATGTCCGTCCAAATCATGGAAGTGACAGTGCCTTCCTGATGCCCTCTCACATTCTAAGGGTTCTTTCCTTACTGGCCTTTGGTAGGAAGGCGATTCCGAGTATCCATGAATATCCTTTCCAACGTCTCGTTCAATCCTGCTTAAGTGGAGAATTTCGGCTCTCTCCACCTCTTCCTAGCTTTTCCTGATTCATCATCCAGCTTTCATTTTCCCTTTTCCCTATCTTTGTCCGAGCTTCCGCTGGATGGCCCTCCATCCTCAGTGGCGTTCACCTCCTTTAGTTTCATGTCCGAACATACATTTTCCTACCGAAGGAATCTCTCAGCTTCATGAAAAATTCTTCGAGATCCATGGGCGGGTCCCATAACAGAGACACTTTGAAATCCAAATTCTCTCTCAATCCTGACACCGCTGCTATCAAAACCATCGATCGATCTGGCTGATCCACCGAAGCAACCATTGCATTGAACTGAGTTAAGAAAGCTTCGAGCGATTCATCTATCCTTTGCTTTACTGATGTTAGCGTCATTACGTTCTTCGGCCTTTTAATATGAACCTAAAACTGCTTTAGAAACCTGTCCACCAATTCTGTCCATGTCTTGATAGATCCCTCTTCCAGTTGTCTGCACCACATAGCACCTATATCCGTCAAGTACAGAGGGAAACATCGGGCCATAACTTCCTTTGATTCCCCCCAGCACTTCCTTGTTCTTGTGTATCTCATTAAGCGATCAGTTGGATCAGCCTTGCCATTGTATACCTCTACCGCAGGTAGCTTGAACTCTAGTGGGTTCCGAGCCATTTTGATTTCACGAGTAAACGGATTCCTGTTTATTCCTTCCAGATCTCTGTTTGTCAATCCTCCATGCATAGTTCATCTGATAACCTCAGCCAGTCCGTTAAGGGTCGCCCCCTAAGTCCCCGAGGGAATTCTGGTACATACTCTTCATCACGTGCTCCTGCCTTCCTGCCAGCATCGTGTTGTGTGGTATCATCTAGAGTCCCTCTAGGGTTCGGTCCATCATTGCCGGGTGGTGTACCCCCATGTCTGGATCCATCCATATTAGCAGTTGTGTGCTGATTAGGGATTGCTCCTTGTTGAGCTGCTCCATTCGATTGCCTGTCGGGTCCTTCTGTTCCAGTGTCGTGGATCTGAACTCCTAAAGCTCCAACAGTTCCTGGATCTAAACTATTTGAGGAGGTTCTGCATCATTTCCTCTTGCCTTTCTAGAAACTCTTCATGCATAGCTTCCATCATCATCTCCATTTCGTCTCGGGTGATGAAAGCTGAAGTCTGATTGGCCCCTGATGAAGCCTCTTGGCTTCCTTCGTGTTGACTTCTCTCTGTTCTTTGTCTTCTACTCGACTACCTTGTCATAGTTTTTCAGATCTGACTCCTTAAGCTTTCAAATTCAATCTCCAAGTGATAGAATCCCTGAATTAGCATTTCTCAGTGAAAGCACCAAAGTGTTTGTGCCAAAATTGGTCACAAACCCTGAATATCGCAAAAGCACCAGTGTGTGAATATAGATCAGCAGTATTCTAACACAAATCTCAGATCTTGATAATGTAAAGAACAACAATTGGGAAATAAAAAACATGAACACAAAATTTATAGTGGTTCGGCTATCTCCGACCTACGTCCACTTCAAAGGTTAATCTTTTATTGACTTTCCTTGTAGGCTACAAATGATTTTCGCAGATTACAGTGATAAAATTCGAATATAACTACAGCCTTGTAGTGCAAGATGTTTCCGGCAGAGTCGCAACATCGGATGGCCAAAAGATCCATTTTCTGTAGGCCTTGGAGCTCTATTTATAGGCGCTCCATGCAACGCTCAAACCTTAGGAGACTCCCTCTGGCACATGGGTGGGCCCACGCGATCGATCCCATGAAGTTTCAGCTCGACCTGTGATGGATACGAACGTAATTCATATCGATCAAGACTTTGACCAATGGAGTCAAAACTTGGCACGAACCTTCTTTAGATCGTATGTAAGCTCCTATGAAAATTTCATAGCATTTGGACTTGTAGATCTCAAGATATGATTGGTACAAAATGTAGTGTTTGTGTGACATTTCGTTTGTATCGGTCAATTTTGTGTCGATACTGGATCGTATCGATATCATGCACGTGCTTGCCGATGACGTGGCGGTATTTCCAAAGCTCGACCCTATTCTCATGCCGAGTCAATTGCTTCTTCCCTGAAGTTATGCTTGCCTCTCGTTCGTGTCCTAAACGTACTTCGAACCCATACTTCGCATCCATTAGTTTGTACCGGTCTCATTCATATCCATCAATTCGTGTCTGCTTCGTATCGGTGCTGGTTGCGCACTTCGTATCGATCCTATACATGTCGATCGATGTGAAGTAACGTTAGATGATAGGATCGATATGAAGAAGGTTTGTTAAGATGGATACGAAATACGGTCTTTCATGGATACGAACGAGGCATGGATACGCATTACATCTTCTGGATGGATACGAAGGCATCGAGTCGAACAGCCTCGAGTCGAATAAACCATCACACGCCTACCTATCCAATACGAGTCCACTGCCATCGAGTTGAAAACTGCTTATCCTCTCTATCTGATCGACGCAAACGTCTAGTTCGTATCTATGGGCATCGATACGAAATGCATGGATACGAACAATATCGATACCAAACCAATTTCTTCCAACATTAATCCATCCATAACTCGAGCATACGAACTCCGATTTACCTGAAACTTGAAACGTAGCCTTTCCTAGCATTGATCATCATTCCCAATCGATTCCCTCTTGATTGAAGCTTGGCCAAATTTTGACGACATCGATCACAACCTTGTTTCCAATCGGTCTCTAATCTTGATATCCATCCTTTTCTAGCTAACTTGTTAATATTCCAGCCTTAACATGCGGGGTAACAGATTTTACCGAAACCAAGTATGCGATAAGTTTGGCCAAAATATCACATTACCTACTAAGTGAAGTGCGAACGTTAATATTCGAATAGTTCGATGTTAATCGTTGACCAAATTTACACCTGACGAGTCACATAATCAAAATGATGAATTCTCTTTAAACCAAACAATTTATTTAGTTTACAATTATTAAAAATCAACTAAATTAATTAATATCTATGAAATATTAATTACAAAATTTTGAATATGATTTGAGTAATAAATATTATTGAATATATTTATAATAGTTATAAATATATTGATCGATATGTGATATCGATAAGTGACTAAATTAAATTTAATTAATAATATTTCTTTGGGCTTAAATGTGATATTGGTCCATGATGATAGGTTGATAATTTCGGATTTAATGAGGGCTATAGGGGTGGCTAAAAGTAGGTTAGGGGTGCTAGAATTGGATGTATTAGATTTAGTAAAAATTAGTATGAGATATGATCAAATGTTTTCTCTCTTCCATCCACTATATAAACACCTCAGACCCTACTTAAAAGAGGTCTTTTTTGGCTGCCACTATTCCCATCCATTGCTAACTGATTGCATCCCCTAGAAGCTCAAGCAAATCTAAATCAAATAAATTTAAAAGTCAATTGCTATTTAATAGTTGGAAGTCAACGGTACAAGGATTAGCAATCTACCGAATCGAAAAGCTTTCAAAGGAGAAAGAGTTCATCATTATAAGGTATGCTTTAAGACATTGGTTTTAGGTTTATTTTTACTATGTCATACAGTTTATAATTTCTAGATTATATTTTATTATTTATATATATATATATTATATTGTTAGTTAGGTGACGATTCTTATATGTATTGATGCTGTCACATAATAGACTAGTTATATTTATGTATTCATTTAACATTAAAACAATTTTTTCACATATAGGTAAAAATTGCATAGCCAAATAATTTTATTTATTATAATTATTATTTTATTAATATATACATATATATATATACACACTAGTTTGTAACCCATGCGTTGCACATGTTAATGTTGTTAAAAAAATAGTATTTATATCTTTATTATCGTTAAAAATAGAATTTTACTATGCAATCTATTATATGATAAATTTTTTGTGATGGATGATTATAAACTAAAATGGAATGACGCTCTGATATAGGGTTGAGGGTTCAATCCTTGATATCTGCATGCCTTTGTAAGCATTATTGTCCTAACTCAAATAAAAATATAAATTAAAATTTATAATACTTTATATGCAAATAATTTATATTATGAGATTTTTTTGAATCTCCCCGATATTATGAGTGAATAAATAATGTTACCATTTTTGCTAATACGAATGTTGTATACATACTGTCATTTTTAAGGATTTACAAACGAATTAATGAATATTAAATAATTGAATTTATTTTAATATTTTAAATAAATATCGACCAAAGTAATTAAATATAAAGAGTTGTATGTAAAAAGGCTGGAAAAAACTAAGAGTTTTGTTAATACACGTTTAATTTCTGCTTTGCATTTCATTCTAGAATTTTGATTAATAACAACAATTAGACATCGATAACGCTTAATTATATATTGACAAGTTGTTCTCTATCGAAAATTTAATTTCTTGGTGTCTAAGCTACGACAGAGCAATAACCATTTATAAATATTATAGTGGTTGTTTCTTTGAAGGTACTTAAACCTTCGGCTGCATTGCTACGGTGATTCGTGATGCACCGATAAATCATGTCTATTACCTTGCTGAGAACTATCTTATTGATTTAAGATCAAAGTGTGATTATACAATTTTGAGTTAGGAGCTACTTAGGACAGAAAATTTGTAATTAAATCCTTCCATTCATTTTGTTGCATTAGATCATGCATATTTAAAAAAAATTCAAAATCCAAAACTACAGAAAATTGTAAATATATCTTAACTTAGTTTTAAAATCCTTTTCATTTGAATTCTTTCAATCAAAAATTTAAAAATACAAAAAAAAGGTTTAAGTTTGTTTTTTTTCCAGAAAGTTAAAATCCAAAAAAATATAAAACCTTTTCAAAAACAAAGATATTGAAACACCAAAAAACGAAAAAAAATCAAATTCCTTTTGGTAAATAGTTTTCCTTTATAAAATAATAAAAAAAAATCCACAAAAAAAATTAAATGTCTGGATTTCCCTATTCTCAGAATTTTACGATAGCTGTGAAAATAAATATAATCCATATAATTTCACACCAAATTCGTATGGATGTTTTAATGACAACTATTGTTCAAAAAATTCGAATTTTGAAAAACAAAGTTTTCAAAATGATGAGCAACCCTCGACTCTAGAAAATAGCACTGAAATGATTTCGGCTTTATTCAACTCTCTACACCACAAAATCAAAGGATAAATGAATTATGTAATTCATATTTGTGCAATGATTCAAGTCAAAGTTTTCAAACTAATCAAAATTTAATTCACTTCAAAATTCAAATGGATTCGATTATAACCTATGCCAATTCAATTTTAAACTTCAAAATGAGTTTCAAATTCAAAATGAAAATGGAAACAACTTGTTAAATGATTTTCGCAATGAGAATAATCTCAATTATGGCGCAATGGACAATTTTCATTCTCAACAAGTTCCAATTGAAAATTTTCAAATTATTAACTATAAATTTGATTTTGTTGAGCAAAAAAAAAGATTAACAATGATCGTACGGATTTATTGTTTGAAACATATATGAAACAATGTGAAAAACAAAATCAAATCCCAACATGTGATGAGTCAAGTGGCAATCCACTTTTTATCAAAATTGACGATTTTCAAATAACAACTTTTGAAATTGGAAACGACAATCTTAATGAAGTTGTTGAAAAAACGATAATTGAGTTGGATCTCAATTCTTCTGAAGGTGAGAAACTCGATTTAAAACTGACCTTCCTTTTCCCGATTTTGAAACTTTGAACACAACAACTTTGAATTTTGAAATTGATACATGCAATGAAGTTGTTATAATCTAACGAAGGAAGACAAATTTAGTGAACATCAATCTTTTTGGCTTTTTCGAAGATGTATTGTTAAATTCTGAAGGGGTAGATTTAAATCACCATTTTGATTTTTAAATCAATAATTACAAAGAAATTTTCAATGATAAGTTTGAATTTCAATTTGGTGGAATAAACTTGAACTTTAAATTGTTTTATCTATAAAAAAATCATCAAGAATAAAACAACTCATGATTTTTAATAAAACGACATTCATTTTTCGAAATCAACTGTAAACTCCAAAAAAAATTATGGTTTGATTTTCTGTGCTTAAGCTGTGTCTCTCTTACTTGACGAGAGAAATGAATTGGTCTTTGGAAGACCATTTCATTTACTCGTTAATGGCATATTTTCCTATGTCTTGTAAATAATAATCTTTTCATTTTCACATAAATATATGTCATATTTTTATTTTTCTCCTTTCACTTGGGATTGTCTATGGGGACACAGTCAAAATCAGGTGTGGAGGAGGGAGCCTCATCTTCTTTTCTTATTTTTTATGGTTTATCTTTTGCATTTTCTTTCCAAAAATCAAAAATTTTAAAAAAAAAATAAAAAAACAAAAGAAAAATCTCAAAAACAAAAAAATTTCATTTTAGCATTTGAATTTATTTTTGAAGAAACACTATAGGAAAAATATAGGATTTTGGTTATTGAATTGAAATTTTTGAAAAATTATTTGTCTCAACAAAACTAAAAATAAAGTTTGATTATAAGTAGTGATGGTTTAACTAGTATATAGGAAGGTTCATAGGTTATAATTATGAAGTATATCCTAATTGAAATCTTTGTTTAAAAAAGTGGTGGATTTAAAAAAAAGGATGTAACAATTTTTATCTTCTAAGTTAAATGGTGCTAAGATGATTTTGTAAAACCCTCTCTTCAAAAAAAATTTATTTTTTTATTAACACCTAGAGTCATGTGTTCACATGCAAGTGAGTTCACTCTCCGTGCTTTGTACCCTTCTCATGTTATCCCGAAGGGCAGTGCACGATCAGTATATCTGATCTCATTTTATCTGCATTAGATGTACGTATATAAAATTCTTTTATTAATAATGCCTACAGTCGATAGGTGTTCACACTTGTGTGTTCACTCGCCACGCTCTGTATTCCTCCCACGTAAACTCGAAAGGCAGCGCATGAGTGATATATCTGGCCTTAGTTTTCGAAGTTAGGTATATGTAAATATTGTTAATATCAATAAAAATTTCAAAAGTAGAGAGAGTAAGCAATTGAATTCTAAGCACTAATTTCGCTTATTTGATTTGACTTGCTATTCAAAAGAAATGAAAATATCAATTTGAAAAAACTTTGATAATCAACTAAGGATCTATTTCATAGTTACACTATGTTATCAACCGAAACTAGCTAAATCAGAGTCTATTTGTTATGATAACTTAATTTATGTTGGAAATTTTAACGAGTAAATGACTTAAATTTCTTGTTAATGACCAAAAATTATGTTTAACTTATTTGTATCAATTTAAAAGTATATTATTCATTTATAAGTATTTTCAAAAACTTGCGTTCATCTCTTTGTAAATAAATCTTGCATTTAGGAATTTTTCACTTTGCATCTGGATTTTGTGGGTAGTATCCGCTGAAAACTCTCATGAGACGACACTCGTCTTGCTAGGGACACCTAGAGGTTTAACAGCTTGTTGCGTATGCTCAATGCAATCGTGTTGCCTACGAAAACTTATTTATCTTAGTTTTAGTTTATTCGAGGACGAATAAAAAGATAAGTATGGGTATTTGATGTGCACATAAATGTGCATATTTTTACTTCCATATTTTCTAATTTAATTAAATAAATGAGAATATAGGGTATTTTAATATGTTTAAACCAAAATTCAAATTATTTTCAAATCATCATTTATTTATCGTCATATAGGAGCAAAATGGTCATTTTTGTGCATATATTAATTTGAGAAAATTTACCTGGAAATTTCTGTTATTTTGTAGGAATTTGAATTCAAATTATAACTGGCTTTATGGAAAATATGCATGCACAAGAGGAAACAAAGGAATGAAGATGGAAATAATTTATTTCATGAAACATGGAGGACCTCATCTATCCACCCACTTGATGTGCAATTAGGAGCTAATGCATATGCTAAATAGCCATTAAAGTTACATACACACTTAATGGAGGATTATCTCATGCTTATGATAACTTGGTGGCCACACTTCCTTAAGGGTAGTTTGGGTAGTTGGATTAGGGTTACCAAACATGTATAAATACCCCATATGTTCATGTAATTACCCTCTCTTCCTCTACTCTCTTAACATCCTTTGAGCCACCATTTTTAGTTAGTTTAGTTTGAGGCTTAAAAATAAATTAAAACTCTCTTTTTTATTTCATAGCTACTTAGCCATTCTCTTTTATATAATTTCATTTTATGCAATGTTAATCCATGCTCTTTCCTATTTACATGCTCTCTTTCCTCTTATGGTAGTAGCTTAATTTCATTTCTTATGCAAGTAGATTAGTTTTTATTTTATTTTAGTTAGCTCTCTTTTTAATTAGCTTGATTTTTCTTCTTATTTTTATTTTATGTTGCAATCTACATTTGTTGATATGATAACAAATATGAGAGGCTAAGCCCCTTTAATTTAGGGGTAATGAAGCTCTCTAATTATGTAGATTCAACACATTTCGATCATTTATGTTCTCTTTTTGCGCTTATTGGAAAGTTGCATGTTGATGTAAATTTATTAGTGAATTTGATAGTCTATGATGTTAATCACATATAGCCTATGCTTAGTCAAGTAAACACAATTTACATCTTCATCTAACTAATTGATTATGGTAATGAAGTTAATGTTGAAATCAAAATTTTATGGTCTATATTTCTAATCCATAGTCAATAGGTCATGCTTAAAATAGATTTTATTTTCAATTTCATTGCAATTTTCATGAGAGTTAAGAAGTGGTTTAATGGGTGTGTTATAGTTTGATGTTTATATTGGGCTAATTAGTAGCACAAATATTCCATACTTATGATAAACATTAATTAAATTCGCTAATGAACAAAAGTAAGATATCAAAATTTCATATTGTGTTGATTTATGTGATCAAAGAGAGTAGATTTATCTCTAAATTGCCTTTAAACTCTCATACTTTTATCCATTTTAGCTTTTATTAGTTTTTATAATTTTTTAGTTTAACACTCTCAAATCTTGGTTTAATTTGATTGAATAGAAATTTAAAAATCTATACAATTCCCTACCGATCGACCCGTATTCGCCATGTACTAAAATTATATGCCGTGCTTGTGGAAATTTTAAATTAAATTTGATCGGCTATTCTCTAACTCAATAGAGATTTAATCTGTTCGAACAATGTGTCAGTAATCGAGAAGAGCATATTATGACCAACTTATCTACATGTGCAATTTTATCCATTATTTAGTTTTTTATTTTAAACTACTTCACCTTTAGAGTTAACCATAAATTCAAATTTTTGCAGGAGAGTCATGTTTAAAACTTTGATAATTGCAAAATAATACTTTAAGACATTAGTCGAGTTATGAGTTGGGTAAGGTTTAACATCATGTTGAAAGTGAGAATGCTTATATAATCTATTTTTTATCAGTGTTATCTATGCGTTCATATTATAATGTTGTAAAATATAAATTTATCCATTAAAAGTTGTTAAAATAAAATTATATTATGTAATGTACGATAAAAAAAAATTGTTGAGATAAATGAAATAGGAATAAAAAATATTATTATTATTATTGGTGTATATAATTTATGTTATATGATTTAAATATCTCTATATTTGAATTAAAAATTAATTCTATCATTTTTTCTCATTTATATAAATATTATACATATACTAAAATTCTCATATATATACACATATATGATTTATTTGAAAATTAAGGAATATTTGTTAATTGAATTTGTCTAAATAGTTTAAACTTAAGATTATATAATTGGTTAAATAAATGGACTTGAACGGAAAATAATAGGGGTGAATTGAGAAGGGATGTTGACCGAGTTTATCAATTAGTTTAAAGTTTGGATTACTAAAATAATTTAAATAATTGGTTTTAATGTAAAATTTTAAGAGAGAAAAGAGAAAATGTTTGGAAAGGATTGTAATTTTTTTTAAATAGTAGATATATAATTGTAAAATATTGAGAGAAGTTTAGCAGAATAATTATAAAATGATGACATTATTGGAGTTCGAAAATAAAATATCTTGCTCTGAAGAAAGTCAAGGAGGATGGAGGAATCACATAGAATTAATAAGAGAGCTTTAAATTCTTCCGTTTTACTATTATTTAATAAATTAATGTAACATTCAATTATACTTGCATGTTTGTATTTAATTATAACACCATTTCATGTTAGGAATTAAATATATATTTGATACATGTATATTTATAGTACCTATAACTTTTGGTAGTTGTAAAATATTTTTATTAACTATTTAGTATTATTTAATATTATTTAAACCAACACACCATGTTAATAGTTTATATAAAATAAAATAAAATATGTTCCAAATATTAATTTTATTATATTATATTATCATGAAATAAGATCTAGGACAAAATATGAGAACTAAAAAAAAAATCATTTTTCCTATTTTTAAAATTATAATATATGGTTCAAAATAATTAATTAACAAAAAATAAATTTTGGTTGAGAAAATTTATGGAATTTTTTTTCAAACCTCAAAATTTCATGCTAGATTTTCTAAAAATTTAAAAGTTAAGAATATATATATATATATATATCATATTACAAAATTATGAAGTAATATATATATATATATTACAACTAATAAATTACATCTTTTTATTAATATATATATATATATATTCATATTATAAATAGGCTTATGAACATATATATATATATATATATATTTAATATAAAAGTATTATTTAATTATGAACTAATATATATATATATATATTATAGTTCATAATGAAAAAACTTTTTTATATTATATATATAATTTTAATGTTTATTACACTAATATATATATATATATATAAATTTACGTAAGTTATACACACACACACACGCACACATATATATGTATTTCATTCTTGTAAAATTATTTTAATAAAATTAACACACACACACACACATATAGACACACACATACACGCATATATAGATTTATAATATTTATATAAATAACAAGTTGAAATACATACATATATTTGGATGACATCATATATATATCGGATGAGCTTACATGTCCGCTGCGACGTAAATCCCGACATCTATATACGGGCATGTTATACCTTGCATGGGTTATCATGTTACACATGGACACACATACATATATGTGTGGTACATATATGCACATTTATATGTATAAAATATAAATTAAATAAAACTCTATGTAGTTTGTAAATTTAAATAAAATAAGGGATTTTATTTAAACAAAACTTAGAAATGTTCTAAATGAATTAGACTTCATAGGCCTAATAAAGATCCAATAGGGTAAAAAATATTAAATTCATCCATAACTTTCATTGTGGACTAGCTCAGTTCCAACAATGTTTTAGAGCTCAACAACCTAAACGGTCTAAACTAGTTATGTTAGGGTTAACTATTAAGCTCATGATCCAAAAGTAGTCCCTAATAGAAAAGGCCCAAATTTAAATTGGGTCTTACACTAATTTTCAAAATTGCTTGAAAATTAAAATCTAAGATTTTAAATTTAAAAGTTAAAATAAGATATACAAATATTATAAAAGTTGTAATACAGTAGAACAAATTTCAAAATATTTTAAAATAAATATTAATTTTTATATTTTAAAATTTATTTAAAAGATTAATAAAATAAATTACCTAAATTAGTTACTTAATCGTTAAATGTATGCATGTATTATATATTATGATATATAAAATGTTTAAAATAACATAAGTATTCATGCATGTATATGAATTAATTTTTGAATTTAATATAATTTAATTAAAAAGTGTAATTAAATAAATTAGTTAACGGTTAATTCATTAAATGATCAATTAATTAATCAAAGGTTAATTAATTAAATGATTACACACACATATAATATATATGTGTGTGTAATATTATAAAGGTTCTGGTATGTAATAAAAATTTAACATAAATGTTATATTAAAATAATATAAAATTAAGTAAAATGTTAATTATTTAAATTTAATTAAATAAGATTTAATTAATATAATATAAACATAAGACTATTATATAAGTAGTATGAAATATAAAAGTTTCATAATAATAAAACTTATATAATACGAATGTAAAAACTAAGGTGGGACATTATAAAAATCCTAAATAGACTTAAGGAATAAATACATACGTAAATGTACATATTCCATGATTTTTGATGTGTCCGACACTTGAATCACGATAGTATTTCAGAAAAAATTCATTATTCCATAGGTCGATATCACTTAATATAATATATTGTAGATTATGGATCTTCAGTATAATGTTCCTCTATCATATACGTATCAATAAATTACTTACATAATCCTTAGTTATTGAGCTCTAGCTAGGGTTGTTATGTATAATATTATTAATATATTGAATAAATGAGATAAGATAACTATATTTGTTCAGCAAACTCAAGCTACATATTCTATAATTAGACCGTCGCGATATGGTACGTCGGAGTGAATAATTTTGTTTCGATTTATTGAGCAAGCTCAAGGTCGCGATGTAATTGGGAAAAAGTACAAAGGGTTAGGGTTTATATGTGATACAATCGATAAGGAATTATCCATCATCTGTGGAGCTATGGCTTGTTGAACAAAACTCAAGTTTAGAATTCCATGAAGGACGAGTCCTAACATCCACTAATGAAGTCAAAAGACTTCTATGTTTTGACTTAAGGTTTGAGGAAACATAAAAGACCAATGGGAGCCTTATTACAAAAATGAAAGGATAAAATTTAATCTTTCTAATAATGTAAGAACATATGCTATATAATGTTATGATAATCCATGTTGATAAATTTATGCATTCAAAATATCGGTAAAACATTTATCAATTAAGATATAGAAAAGAACTAAAAATTGAAAAATAGAAACATAATATGTACTTACTAATATACTTCTTGCATGTGAATGTTTCTATACCCATGCAAGCACCTGATTTTACAACTACTACATACATTCATAATTTGGCTTACGTATTTATTTGGTCGAGACCGTGTATTGCATTCTACGAATTTCGAGCTCCAAAAGAAATATAAGACTATGGATTTTTGATCCATATACTATCGCATATAAGTGTTATATAGGGAATGGTAAAATATTGTAATGTATGATACTTTGATGAAGTTAGTTCATTCAAAATAAGCCAATAAACAATACTGTGAGATCAAATGTTCAATTTGATTGGTTACAAAAGGATTGTATTATGTTAAATGTAACATTAGACCAAAACTACAAGAAAGATCTAAGAATCGATCGCTAAAATGTTAGTATGATCAGTTTACGTATTTGTACTAAAATTAGGCACAACACTCTTCGAATGTGTTTGAAGAGATAAAATGAAGAGAATAAATATAAAATGAAGCAGATTTAACAAACACACCAATAAACATATAAGAAAATACACTGAAACACAAGGATTTAGAGTGGTTCGGCGAATTGACTACGTCCACTATGAAATGACTGATGTTTATTGAACTTTACTCGCTGATTACAAAAGATTACAACAGTATAACTGAAATTGGATAATGTTTTCAGAAGAGTTTCAGCATAGAGAGGAAAAAAGTCCCTTTTCTAGATGCATATGGCTGCTATTTATAGGCGCAGGCTGAAAATATCTCGTCTAGATCTCGAGGGGCTTCTTCACTCACGTGGGTGGGCCCACGGGATCGAGTTCAGGTGGTTTCGGCTCAATCCGGGCGCAATACGAATGGAATTCGTATCGATCGAGAATTGATCCTTTTTGGCTGAAATTTATTTGGTTCAATGTAGGCAAGCTCTTGTGAAAATTTGGGTGCATTTGGGCTTGTAGATCTCAAGTTATGATCGATGCAAGTTTGGATTTCTCAACCGTGATCGATCAATATCTTGAGCATACGAACTCCGATTCATTTGAAATTTGGAATGTTGGCTTTCATAACTTTACTGGTCCTGTCATATTAATTGTAGCTAGATCCGGACTTGGACAAAATTTACCGGTATCCATAGTTGACCTATGTATTAACGATCTCTAAGACGAACTATCCTTGGTTTCTAGTTACGTTCTTGGTATCATGGCCTTGCCAAAAGGCGGGATAACATTTGTGCCCCAATGCACGTTTTGTGTGAACATGACGTGCTTTGAAAAGAAGCATCCTTCATTCTGAAAAGTTCTATCCGAATCGCTGAGTAGTTGCTATCTTTTCGTCAAAAGATGTAACCTTTGATTGGTCTTCGGTGGTATAGATGTCAAACTGTTGATTGTCAATGATCATGTAGTGTTTTGTTGTAACTGAATGTTGAGCACTAGCGATTTGTTGGTCATCATTCTGATCATCACCAGGTAAGCATTCAATTCCTGTTAACTTCGAAAATTGAATGCTATTTTGGCATACATGCACATATGTTAACCTGACTCCTATTCATGTATGCACATTTACGGGTCGTTATCAAGTTCTTTAGTTTTTGTTTGGATTGAGTTTCTGTAACGACCCAAAATTTCTGTCATTTGAAATTCATATATTTAATTGATTTTAAATATTAACAACTAAAATTTGTAAGTCGAATAAATTATATTTCGAATATCTAGATTTAATTTGATAATTAAATTGATAAATTAATATTTGAAATTACAGAAATAATTGGAAATTGGGTTTAAAGTGATTAAAATTGATTTGTAAAGTTGTATTAAATCATATTGGAGTTAGAACGATGTTATAGAACTTTTAAAATTGAATTAAAAGTTAATTTGTGGAAATTGAATATTTTAATATTTAATTGACGAGTAAAAATAGTCATTTTTCAAACAGTCTCGGATTTCAACGAAACTAGTTTCATTGGATCCGTAATGTTAAATTATTGTAAGATTTCAAATTTCGTGTCAATCGGATTTACGGTTTGTCCGGGGTAAGCTAAAACACACTGAAATTGGTTTAAGTGAATTTTAAATTTAAATAGTCGATTTGAAAACCTATCTTTCAAATATGATCGAATTGGCTTACGATATATATTCCATTGCGTTCGTAATAGGGGTAAAACATTATAAACGCCAGGCGCACTCTTCGTTTGGAGTTCGAAAAAATTCGGGTGAATAATGCACGAATATTTTCTATATGAGGACCTCATTTTCTTTGTTTTGCACAAACCCTAGGGTTTCAAGCTTCAGCCGCCGCCCATATTCAATGGCCGAAATGTTCGCTACTTCTCCTCTTAATCTCTTCCAATCTGTTCACATTCACGAAAATCTTTCAACTACAAAAACGTAGAGCTTCATGAGATCTATAAATCCATACGGTGATGATGGATTTTAGAGCAACGAATCAACGACAATATGCGTTCAAAGGAGCGGCAGTCTTTCACATTTTTCGAGGTGAAAATACAACCGAGCTTAACCGCTTTTCTGGTGATAGCTTGTCTTGAGATGAGCTTTCCTTTGGCGTAGGCCAGTCGTCTTCAAAACGTTTGAAATGGTTGCAAAAATTCATGAAAAGAAGGCGGCCATGGGTTGTTTCTTACGTGTGTAACCTGATAGAGGAGAAAGGAAAAGCACGGCCTTGATTTCATCTCCAGGAACGTGCGGCTCTAATTGATTCTAGGGTTATAAATTAAAAATAAAATTGAAATTGATTTATATTAAATCGTATAAACTTTGTAATGCCATAACCTTTTCATACGAGCTCCGTTTCGCACGAAACGACTTGCGTTTTATTTGTATTGTCCAATACTACGCGATGGAGATGGATTGGAGTTGATTGGAGCTATTGTGAATTTTGGGTAAAATTAAACGCTCGTTTAATTTTATTCGGAATAAAACACTGCAACGGTTATTGGAAGCAATGTGAGAACTTCCCACTCAATCAAATTGCATTTCGATTTAAATTTTAAATAGTTAGATTTAAAATTGCTTGATTGTGTGATTAAATGATGGTTGCTATTTGTTGTATTGAAATAGACCCTATACGCCGCATATTAAGCGGAGGTTATTATATTAAACACATATACCGCGATATTCTACCTTGAAGTGGAATTGGTATTATATATGTACTTGGAGTTGATTTCCCGCATTATATAGCGGATGAGACCCTATTACGCCGCATAATAGCGGATAATATTTTATATAAACCCATGTACCGTGATATTCCGTCTTGAAACAGGATTAGTATTGTGCTAATATCTGTGGATGTAGGGAAACAGGTTGGAGGGATCCAACTGGATTCCTCAAATAATTGAATTTGTTTCAATGTTGTGTGTTGATTATTTATAATCTCTATGTGATTATCTTTATGATTGAAATCGTTGAAGGCTAAACTTTAGCCGAATATAATTTTGGTATCGTTAGATACCGAAAATAAATAAAAATTTGATTTTTGAAAATTCAGGTTGAAAGTTTATATTAAAATTTATTTTTGAGAATTGGATAAATTTAAAAGAAGGAATTCTAAAATAATAATGTTTTATTTTTAATCTTATTGAATAAAATTTAAAAATATGGGAAAAGCTTTAATAAATGGACTTCGGGCAATATTATTCAAAGGTTAAAGAATTTATTCAAAATATGGATTTTAAAGAGTTTGAAAAATAAAAAAAATCGTTTTCTTTAAAAGGAATTTATTTTTAAAAGGGAAATAAAATTTGAAACCTATTTGGGAATTGATTTTTGGTGATTGAATTTAAATCTTTTGTAAATCCATTTGAAAATTTATTAGGTGTTTTGAAAAGAATTTGGAATCAATTT
This sequence comes from Allium cepa, assembly GCA_030765085.1. NCBI lineage: Eukaryota > Viridiplantae > Streptophyta > Magnoliopsida > Asparagales > Amaryllidaceae > Allium > Allium cepa. Next base: position 575,547,964 of record CM060931.1, read on the forward strand.
GAAAATTGATTTGGGGTTTAGTGGAAATTGATTTCAATTTGAGATTAGAATGAAATTCACTTGGTGTTTAATTTCTTGGAACATCAATATGTAATTTGATTTGGTTGTTTTTGGAATCGATTGAAAATTTTTAATGTTGTTGAAAGTGAATATTTGAAATCGATTTGAAAATCGTATATCAGTGGATATTTGAAAATTTAAATTCACCATAGAATTTATAAAGGAAAGGGGAAATTTGTTTAAAAATAAACATTGATTTATTTTTAAAATGTGGAAATAAATTTACGGATTTGGAACGTAAATTTAAAATAAATCGGTACGGATTTAGTTAATTGGTTTAAACAAACCATTTTGAAATGAAAGTGTATTCTCCCTGGAAAGCCGAATAAAATTTCTAAATAGTTTTGAAAGATGTATACATACACACACACACACACACACACACACACACACACACACATATATATATAATTCTAGAATTGGTTTTGAAAAGGATACTTTGGAGAAATTAACTTCTTAAATTGTTTTAAATCCTTTAAGTAAAGATTTATTAAGTTGATATAGAAATGATTATTTCTAAGATTTATTCAATAATTGTTTTAGAAAATAGTTATTTAAATAGTTATACTCCATCTACTAATTTTATTTAAAAATTAGTTTGGACTTCAGTTATATGTAATATTGGTATAATATTTTTATAACTAATATTTTAAGTAAAGTGTTTAAAGAAAAATAGTTTTATTTCAAAGTGTTTTCCCGATATATTTTGGATAAGTGTTATAAATTATTTTAAAGTATTCGAACTCGGCAGATTTCCAGTGAAAATGAATAAATATTTGGAAGTGTTTCCACGTAAGGAAAATGATTTGAAATTTGTTTTCAAAAGTTGTAAAGGTGAAAAGTGATTTGAAATTTGTTTTCAAATGGTTGAAGTGTGGAATAATATATCTTACAAAGATATTTTTGGAAAATAAATAATTTGGGAAATTATTTGGAATCTGGTGATGTTGTTCATATCTATTGATAGTTAAATAACCGACCATAAATATTTACTTCAAATGGGTATTTGTTGTGATTTGCTTGAATTTGAATGCTACACTTATTTTAAAATAAGCGCTCGTTATTCGGTTTAGCCGGGAGAGGACCTTTGGGTCATAAATCCCATTTCGAATAGTGATATGTCGTAATGGATAACATTTGAAGACCGGTGTTGAAGACCGGATATTTTCGAAAACGGAAGGATTACCGTCGAATGTCTCTGCATCGGCTGATCTCCGATATAGAGATTTTATCACCCTTTGTGATGGGAAGTCCGGACGTGATTAGTGAATATCTGGATTGCAAGGGCTTCTTTTGGAAGTGCCTTCGGTTCCGTTCGATCCCGGAACGGACTTGTGTGGATGTGTGTCTGGCGTTACAAATTGAGATGTAAAGCTGGTTTTTATCAAATACATTTCTATTGGTGGCAAAAAATTTATTCTCTTAGCTTAACACCCTTCTCTGAGACGTACGAGCTCAGAGGTTATGTAGTTTATGGTTACTAGTGATACATTCCCAAATTGGTAATGTGGCATATGAAGTGCTGCTGATCATTTGTTGATCAAAGCATTCCTTTTATGAAAAGCGTAGCTTTGTGGACGAGACTTCGTCGGACCTCACATCCTGGAATGGTCGAAACAAGAAGAATGCAGCAAGGTTATAGGGGGTAGCGCCCCTTAGGGTATGTTCATTTCCTTCTGGATAGAGGTGGTATCATAGTATGGAGCCCAGATACTTAACCTATGTTGTTGCTACAAATTTATTACTTTGTGGTTGTTGGTATTTAGGATCCTCGGATAAAGGTTGTTTACAACCGGGAAATGACATACTCGTGTCAGTAGTTACCTATTTCTGCAGAGATAACCCGGCCTTGTGTTGGTAGAGATCCGGTTAGGTTCTCGGGGCGTCCTTCCAGAGGCATGCCATGTGGCAATGGGAAGTTCCTTGGCCTGACCATTTTTTGGAAAATCCAAAGAAACAATACGAGCCTTGTACGGTTTTAGTTATAGAACCTGCCATATAATATGGTAGCTATAGTTGGCATACTATAATAGTACCTATGCTACCTAAGATTAATATTGTACTTTCCAAATATTTTCCTACACATTGCACTTATAGTAGTAATATCAAAGAAATTTTCTCATATCAAGCATGTTTGACTATCATAAGGAGAAATCTCCTCCAATTCTGCGTTTGCATTGTGTGTATGGCGGGAGGCCTTATGGTAGTTTCATTTTCTAATAGCATTGCGGATCTATTTTAAAATATTTCCTTGTTTGTTTTTTTAAAGATATAACTGTTTTAAGTTCTCACACTAGTCCCATGACTGGCCTGGAGTTTATTGTTCCATTCCTAAACTCTGGGTGCCCATCATTTTCCACACGGACATCCTAGAGTCAGGTTATCAGGATATTCTGGAATTCAGGAGGAGCTGTGGAGCTCAAGAGGCGAGCTGGATGGCGAAACGTATCACTTGTATATGATACTATCTTTTCCGCTGTGTATCCACTTGTAAGGACAGGTTTATATAACTGTCCATTATTGAGTTGTGTTGTATATTGACTCGGATGATGTAATGTATAAAATGTACAGTTCTTTTGATTTAAAGATATTCATTTATCTATTATATGTTGTTCTGCTGCGATTGTGAGATTCTGATATTGTTCTGTTGCTTCTTCTTTCTTACCTCTTCTATCTTTTTCTTCTTCTTAAAACCTAAGGGTTCGGTTTTTCGGCATTCGATTGTTCGGCAGTCGATACAGTGGACGTATTAATGTCGACTTTCGAAAGTCGAAGAATCGGGTCCTTACAGTTTTGTATCGATCCTCTCTTGGATCGAAGTGAAATTCAAGTTGTAACAACGTTCAATGGTTGTTTTAAGTCCTTCCTTTGTATCAATCCTCTCCTGGATCGATTTAAGATGTTAGAATGTATTCTTTATATTGATGGATAGCTAATATTGAGTCTCGGATTGATGGATATAGCAATAATGGTTTGTGTTGATGAGTCGAACGATCTAGACATAATCATGCAGTGATGCTTCGCGGAGGATATGCCATCTCCCATTCCTCTATTCAAGAAGAATTACCCACAGTAGATAGTCTTGGATAGGAGTCATCCATGACCCCTTTTCTAGATCCATCTATAAGATCAAGTTGATTTTCATATGTCAATGCTCGGAATAATAAGTATTTTAACCGAGGTAGAGTCTTTTTGCCTTGCATTCCCAGAACTGACTAGCCTGGCCAATGATCCGGGCCTTTTCGTTTTGTTCTCTGAGGATTTTTGTAGTGGTGTAATACTCGAAGTCAGCTAGTGTAACGCCCCACCTCTATGCTCACAATAACAAAGAGTATTAAAAGAAATACTGTCCGTTATTACGAAGAATAAGGCTGGATAGGAGCGGCCATCCGTAGTTAGGCCTTACACTAGTATTGGTTATCTCGATAGGAGTGGTATATATTTTATTTTTCATCTCTTATTTATTTACTCCCATCAACAAATCCAATTCCAGTATAAAACGAACTACGATGGTTCATAATAGTTTAGGACAATAGGTATAATAATAACACAGATAATATAAATGCGGAACACAGATAAAACAAAAATGTCTCAGATATATAATAACTGATGTCAGTTACAATACATGTGATACAATACATATGATACAACTACAACTGTCAACTCAGAAAGTTATATACACAAGTACATTATCGTGAATAATATACATGAATATACAACATCTTATACTGTGACAACATCTACCCAAATGATATAAAGAAACTTCATAGCTCTAGCAGCAACCCAAAGCAAGATATCTACAACCTGTAATAACTCGGTCTGACCCGAGTATTACATTCAAAAGAAAATAATACACGTGTCAGTCTAATTTAAACTCAGTTATTAATGCGCAGAAGCAATAATAATTAAATAATCAAATAGAAGACAGTCGCAATAAATTTACTTATCCGATTCTTAAATAAAGAAATCGGATAACGATAAATATAACACATAACAGTGTTAAACAACAAATCAGCATAATCAAATCATCAACAAAGATAAGTGAAAAGAATTTCAATGAAGATAATTTAGAAAAACATCAGAATTGCCTAATCGGCAATTAACAACAAAATCTAGTTATTAAATAAATAATTAGAAACTCATAATCTAATTATCAAATAGATAATTAGACAACAACAAAATGATCAAATTAAACCAAAACACAATACGATTCAAAATATTGAATTGGACACACGAAACAATTCAAACGATTGAAATATCAATTAAAATGTCAACTCGGGTAGGGCTGCAGTACACGCACGCGTGTACTGCCTCGCCACTACAACATGCATTACACAAAAGATCAGCGCATCAAAAGCAAAAGAAATACCAATAAAATCAATACCGTGTGGCTGCAGTTCACGCTTGCGTGCACTGCCTTGCCACTACAGTGATGATGTACACAAAAGATCAACGAACCAAAATCAATGAAGATTCAAATATCAATGTCACGGCCTCAATGGTCAAAGTAGACAGACATGGACAATGTGCACGTATGTACACAATGAAAATTCACAAACGAACACAAGGTCAAACCCGAATACCGGATTCAACTCAAGTGAAATTAGAAAAAAAAATCCAATTGCATCGATGCAACGCAAACCGACCGGGGAAAACTGCATAAATGAATACAAGGGCAAACTGCAACCAAAAACTGCAGCCACCACAAGAATGTAGCAGTTCAAGTTCCAAAATTTCAAGTGAAGGTGACATCAGTGGTACAGTGGACCACCCTAAAACTAAACCAACATGCATATACAACTGTAACTAGGCAGTACACATAGGAATGCAAAAGCAAATATATCAAATGACAATGCAACTATTTCTCAATGCAATAGAATAACTGGAGTACAAATGAAGATGCGAAATAAACTGCGTCAGGGAAATGACATGAACACTGCGTGCTACATGCTAGCTCGAGTGCAAATGGAGATGCAAAGCAAACTGCATCGGAGAATGATATGAACAATGCATGCTACAGGATAGCTCGAGTGCAAATGGATGCAAGCAAACTGCATCAGGTTAGAGCATACAAACAACAGCCTTGACAAGAAAAGACCACAAGCCAAAGTCAACAGCAACTAGAGATTGCAACTTAAATGAAAATGCACATGGGTGCAACAGGGAGGATGCACAGGAGTACAACAGGGAATGTACACATGAATACTTCAGCCTCGATATCAAATTCAGCAACTGAAACATGAAATATGGATACAACTGATTCATGTGAAAGGCAATATGTTATTTATACACATGAAGTCAATATGAAAACAAGGCAGCAACAAGCAACAGTGCAACGAGCTCAAACATGTCAACACGATTACACTCCAGTCCTAGACCAGAAAATACAACCAGTGCAGCATAACCAAACTACTCAAGCTCAAAGTAAACAGAGGTGGCAACATGGAACTATCAACCAGTCCAGAGAACGACACTGGAATACACAATGCAAACGAGGATGAACTCAAATGCAGACAATAGCTCAACGTTCCAAATGCAACGAGATGACAAACCAATATGTGCAGTGCAAACTCGACTAACAGGTTCAGATCAAATGAAGAGTAACTGCAATCATCTAAGTATAAAGCTTGACCAGAGATGCAACTCCAAGCAAAAAGAAAGTGATAGTGAAGTACATCTATACAGTGTTCAAGGCTGAAGCCAAAATTGCAGACATACACCTATATACATACATGGCTGTATGTATACACATGATGCAATACAACAACATCCCAAATAACCAGGCTACACAATGAAAATCAGTGCAACCCAAAGCCATAAAGGAACAACAGTGATATCAAGAGTTAAATTGGGAAATACATGTCAGATCAAAATATGCTATAGAAATGAATTTAATCAATGCCGTAGTTAACATCCAACGAAGTCAGAAACTCAATAAGCATCTTAATGCCGAAGCATCAAAGTCAGGTTGAACACACGATAGGGATAAACACACTTGACTGCAAGGAGACGTACAACAAGTGATACTAAGTGCAACTGAAAATCAAAGCAGCAGTGTTGAACAAAGATAGTTAAATGCTGAAGTCAACATAAAATGCAACTTAAATCAACTGTCTCAAAATCACTCAAGTCAGAAAAATATCAACATCGAACAAAATCAAGTTTGCAGTCGAAGATACTGCAGGTCCAATTAAACCGAAGTCCACAGCATCAAGTCAAGACCGTGGCACTAAGGCTACAATCGAGCAAGTTCACATTTTTTACTAAAACAAATTGCCCAAAGTCAAAGAGAAAAGAACCAGCAATTTCAAACCGTGACCAAGAGATCAAAAATCAGGAATCAAAGCCAAGGATATCAATCAATCAAACAACGAAATTCACTGATTTGAACAAGCCAAAAATCACTAGAAACATGAATTAGATGTGAGTGGAAGACCACTCACCTTTTTGAAGAGCACGAATTGGAGCAGCCATGTTCAAACTGAAGAAGAGTCGAAGCCGTGGCCCTCGCGAGATGAACGATCGACAAAAGCAAGCAAGAGAATCATCCTTTGATCGATCCACGGCAAGCGGCGACCACGAATGTCACAAAGCCCTAATTTTTACAGAGGGACGAAGAAGAGAACGAGGCGGCCATTATTGTTTAGGGTTTGTTTATTTTTTTTCTTTTGATTTAATGAATAAAGGAACCCATGTGGTGGCCAAGTAAATGATCACAGCGCCAACTAAAACATGGGCCAAGATCTAATTGAAGCCCGCAAAACACTTCAACAAATTTTCAAAAGAATTTCAACCAGAGCAAAACTCCAAAAAATAATTAGCTAGCGCGTTAATCGTTTAATAACGATTATAAATTGGTGCTAACACCCAGGTTGTTACAGCTAGTAGATTTAGGATCCAGTTGAGATAAGGAGCAAGACGTTGCCCCTAGTCAGATAGTCTTCCCTAACTTGGCATACCACTAACCAGAAATCGTATAAGATATGTAAAGTTTCCATTCCTAGTCTTCTTGCAAGTCTGAGCGTGGCGACTAAGGCTTCATACTTAGCTTCGTTATTTGTTGCACAGAAGCTGAGTTTCAAGGCGTAGCAGATCGATCATTCCTTCGGAGTCATTAACGCAACATCGACATTAGAAAGCTGATTATCGAAAGTTCCATTTATGTATGTCTCCATTGGTTGGATGGCCTTCCACCATTCTTCAGATAATCGTCTGATGTGGTGAATTCGGATATGAAGTATGCAAATGTTTGACCATGGATAAATCTCTGGGAGAGATAAGTGATATCAAATTGGCTTAGCTCGATATTTCATTTGAGTAACTTTCTGGACATCTAAGGTTGCCATAGGACCTACCGTAACGGTTGGTCGATGCAGACGTTAACGGGATAAGCTTGTCAATAGCTAACTTTCATCATATGCTGGTCTTTGGATTAGTTTCTCTTCACATAGCATTGCGATGCTTATGGCGTGTGTTGACATGACCCAATTGAGGCATAGATCTTCACGATCCAACGGCTTGGGTAAAATGGGAGGTCCTTTTGAGATTTATCAGAGCTGTTTGGTTTCCTCGATACATGGATGACTCTAATCTTCATAATTTTCTGACATTAGCCTCAATCCTACGAAAATTGATGACAAAGCCGAGAATTCCTCTTATACAGTGCTGAAAGAGCATTTCAAAGGATTAAGTTTCATTCTACAGTTGTTGGAGAGCACCGAATATTTTTGCCAAGTCATTGATGTGGTCGTTCGATGATTGTGAACTTATGAGCATGTTAACCATATATATATATATATATATATATATATATATTCATCGATCGACCGATCTGATTTTTGAATGATTTGTTAATTTTCCTTTGTTAAGTAGCATAAGCATTCTCAATTTAAATCCAAGAAATGTAGCATAACACTTAGGCCCGGGTCATTAATGAAAAAGTTGTATTCCTAGTCTGGGACATGTTTAAATATCTGATTGTATCTAGAGTTTGCGTCTACGGATGAGAGTAATTCATGTTTGATGGTCGAGTCTATTAGTTGGCTTATCATTGGAAGTGGAAAGCTATGCGTTGCCATGCCTCATGCAAATCTGAGTAGTCGGCGTATGTACGCCACTCTCCATTTGTTTCTATCATAAGTAAAGGATTGGATACTCATTTTGGGTAGATGACATCGTGGATAAACCTATTGGTTTTGAGTAGATTTGACTCCTCCTTAAGTGCAGTAGATCTTTCTAGATCCACGTTCCTTCATTTTTATTCACCGAGGCATGCCTCCAGTTGACATTTAATGCAGGGTTCTCAATGGTTGGTGAGAGTCCATATATATATATATATATATATATATATATATGAGATTGAATCCAAGCGAACATATCGAATTCACCTGGAGCAAAGTAGTTAAATCTTTCATCATCATTGTGCTGAGTTGTGATCTGATCTACAATACTCGTAATGGGTTGTAGGCGTTTCATGTGCTTATTTGTAATGGTAAATGATCAGGCTTGTATTGGCATCGAATCAAAGGTTCAGTAGAGTTTAGCCTTGTATCACGCGCTGCAGCATAGTAATCTACTTGTGTTTCCGAGCAATGAACTTTCCATTCAATGTACTCGCGATCCATTGCTCATCGAAAGGGTCGGAATGATGATTAGTTGCCCATAAGTCCGGGCATCATCTAATGATTCTATACCCAAGCATCCTTTCGGTCATAATTCTAAGTTTTTATAAATATTAGGCATGAGCTATAGGATTGAGTAGTCGTATCTAGCTCTTGGATGATCACATTCATGCCCTCAGTCTTGGGTTGATGGATGTATTGTGCGAATGATTGAGCCTAGCTTCTGTTGTGTTTATAATGCAGTCCAAGCTGTAAGTGCCAGAGTTGTTTGATGAACGATCAAATTATATTCATCTTTTTTCTCGTGCGTGCCCTCAAGTCTGGGTAATATCTCGATAAGTGGCAAGGTAGATAATGTTCGTTCAATTTCGCATTCTATCTCGTTGAACCATGGGATCGCATAAACTGATAGAAGGCTGAGTTGTTCCTTATCCTGCATTTTGTCCTAGTTCTTTCCTCTAGGCAGAATACTTTGTTACCTCGATGAAATTCATTTTGCTGCTTATGTCGTCATACTCTAGCTAAAAACCGAAGAGTGAATCGTCCAGTCGGATCCAATGCAGGATTGATGTTCCCTTGTCGAATCGAGGGTAAGAATCAATGCGTGGACATTTAGGTTGCACTTGTTGTGAATTGCTCGTCTTGTCGAATCATGGTAAGCGTCAAAGAATGAATGGTCGCATTGCATTCTTTAGAGTTAGATGATCAACTTCATTCATTTTGGTTTACATTCTCCCGTCAGAAGTAGGGATAAAGTCAGCTCACATGCAGTCATGTCATGCTCATCCAGTCTCATGCTCTTCCTAACGGATTGAAGGAAGGCGACGGAGGACGAATGGTCAAGTCATACTCATTCATGGTTTATTCTTCTATCCATGCTCTGTTGGTCCAAAGTATTCGATGGATGTTCGAGTCACATTGATTTGTAGTCCGTCGATTCAATGGCATGATGTTGAATGCTCGGACCTCATTTCCTGCCGATCCAATGGTATGTATGAAAGGTACAGGTCGATATTGCCTGGCGATATGATATAGTTGGTTGCCCGTAGCTTCGGGCATCATTCTGGTTGGTTAACATTAAGGTCTCCTTGTAGTCGTTGCCTTAAGTTGTAAAGGATGCTAAGCTGGAGATGTAGCGAGTCACTTTTCTTTTCTTTTAGTGATTTATGCCTCTGCCCTCCGTCTTGGGTTAGCAGAGTGAGTTGTATACCCCTCCTGTCGAGTTTAGGTCATAGTTAGTGAATGAATGGTTGAATCACATTCATTCATCTGTCTATACTCGTAGTCACATGCTGTGGATCAGAGTCAGCTGAAGGGCCATTCATAATACCTATTTGATGTTTATACCTCTATCCACACTTTGGGACTAAGATTTTATAGAAAATAGTCGAACCACATTTTCCTCGATCAATTCCTCTGCCCCTAGTCAAGGGAAAAAGTCAAAATGTGGTTGGTCACATTACAATAACTTTAATTTGATGCTTCTCACACTGAACCGTAGGAAGGAATTTAATGGCTGATGGTTGGGTCACATCCGTCCATGTTGCATGCACAACCCGTTGGATCATAGGCGAGAGTTAACGGATGAACGGTCGTGTCACGTTCATTTGCGGTAAGGTAGGTAATCACATCCATGTAGAATAGTATGTTCAGTTAGGTCCGTTTTGTGAATCTGTGTCTCCATGTCATATCAAGGAAGAAATTTTGTCTTGTAGGGTTGGAGTGCATCCCGATAAAATTATGTTATGGGTCACGTGCCGGGAACAAGAGTTGATGCATGAATGGTCGTGTCAAGCCGCTTAGTGCTAGAAGGTCGAATCGCATCCGATTTTTTGTGATAAGTGTGCCTCCATGTCAGGGGAAGAGTTGGAAAGTAGGCGGTCAAACCACATCCGCTTTTTGTACTACAAAACTTGCTGAGGAATTAGAGTTGATAGATGGATAGTCGAATCGCATCCCTTCTGGTATTTATATTCCAATCCATGCTTTGAGGACCGGAGTTGGTTGATGGGTGATTTTCCACACCCATTAGATCTTTATACTATAGTCTACGCTCTCGGGACCAGAGTTAGCTAATGTTTATAACCCATTTTGCACTTTGGGGATCTGGAGTTAGATGATGGGTGGCCAGTCACACCCATTTGGTATTTTAGGATTATGATCGCACTCCGGGGACTTAAGTTGTTTTACAGGTAGTCGGTCGCACCCGTTTTGATGTTTATACTCCAGCTCACACTTCGGGAATCTGGAGTTGGTTGATGGGCGGTCAGTCACACCCATTTTAGTGTTTATAATCTAGTCCATGCTCTGGGAACTTAGAGTTAGTTAATGTTTATACTCTAGTTCGCATTCTGGGAATTTGAAGTTAGTTGGTAGGTGGTCAGTGACACCCATTATAGTGTTTATACTCCAGTCCATACTCTGAGGACTTAGAGTTAGTTAGTGTTTATAATCCAGTTTGCACTCTGGGAATCTGGAGTTAGTTGATGGGTGGTCAGTCACACCCATTTTTGTGTTTATACTCCAGTCCACGCTTTGGGGACTTAGAGTTAGTTAATGTTTATACTCCAGTTCACACTCTAGGAATCTAAAGTCAATTGACGGGTGGTCAGTCACACCCATTTTTGTGTTCATACTCTAGCCACGCTTTGGGGACTTAGAGTTGGTTGATATTTATACTCCAGTTTGCACTCTGAGAATCTAGAGTTAGTTGATGTTTATACTCCAGTTCGCACTCTATGAATCTAGAGTTGGCCGACAGATGGTCAGTCACATCTATTTAGGCATTTGAATCCCGTTCACACTTTGGGAACAGAAGGTCGATTAAGGTTGTGGATGGTTGGATCACATCCACCTTGAGTAAGCAAGCGAAGTCATTACATGGATGGATCCACCGTCCTCGAGCTTTTAAATATGGAAGGCGAGGTCATTAGATGGACTGATCCATCCTCCTCGAGTTTAGGTTGAACACGGGTGAAGTCATTAGATAGATGAATTCATCCTCCACAGGCCCATGTCCGTGCATTTATACCCCAGCTTGCACTTTGGGTGCCGGAGTTAGTTAGAGGATTATTGTGTTTCAATCCCTTTTGATTTAAGTGCGTCGGCCCCCGAGCTCGGGTTCCACTTAATAAGTGATTGGTCGGATCTCGATCACTTTCCACTTATCCTCCCTCAACGAAGGATAAGATTTGGTTGATGAACGGTCAAGTCACGTACGTGTTCATTTGGATTCTGCTTATCTAAGCCTAAGGAGTAATATAGTGTCCTGGAAAGCTTTGAGCTTGAGGAGAGGAGAAGATGGTCGAACTACATCCACTTTGAGCTGTGTATATTCCCTTAAGTCAGGGACAAGAATTAGAGAGGGGACGGACAAGTCACATCCACTTTATACTTTGTGTTCTTCCGATTAAGCTGAGGAAGAGAGTTGAAATGATGGCACATGATGGTTAGTGAATAGGAAGTTAGTCGTTGATGATTTTAATGGAGGGTTGGCCCACGTCGAAGTCGGTCTAAGGGATTATTGTTTTGCGGAACCATAGATGCTAACTGGGAAGTGAATGGTCAAATCATATCCACTTTAAACATGTGTTCTTAAATCACCCCAAGTGTCTAATTTAGGATTGGATGTATAGATGGTCACATCATGTCCACCCTGGTGTGGTTCTGATCTTATTGGGCATTAGAAGAGCCATAAGTATTTTGGCAAGCTTCAAGTAAGAGATGGGGAGTGCATAGATGGGACATATCACTTCAAATCTTTCTTAGATCTCCAATTAAATTGTATATGCAGATGAGTGGATGGACGGTAGTATCCACGTTGTACTGGAGTCCTGACCTTGTCAGTCTCTTCTGCTTTGATGCCCTACCCCAAAGTCAGGTGCATACAGCAGCTGATGAGTGGTTGAATCAGGCTCGTCATGATGATACCTCAATGATATGATCATAATCCATGGAGGTTGTTTTGCACCCATCCTTAAGTACTCGGTTACCTACATCATTTTCCAGTAGTTTAATTCAAGTCGGTCATATTTCGCAACATAAACGAAATTGAAATATAAATAACTCAAAAGAGATCAGATTAAACCTCATTGATAAGTGAAGCGGCGTCGTATGCTCGTTATTGCACTTTGGTCTAGCCCTTAACAGTTGGAAGTCTAACACAAATGGTTCAGTTTGATCAAAGTTCTTGATTGATAGGGGTCGGGGGTTCCCGACCCTTCGTTTTATGGGGCTTGAATATATTGTCAGAGCTATCCTTTCCAGAGCAGCTTTACGGTGTCTGGCGTCCACGGTTTCCATATAAAGAAAAGGAGTTTTCCGATCTAAAGTATGGAGTAAGTTCCCTCCTTATCTCGCCAAGTTGATCCTTCATCTGATTCATCGACTCAATATTGGATATGATATGTTGGTGTACTTGTTGGCGGCTATCCACCAGTTCTCTTATCAAAGTCTGGAAATAAGCTCTTGTAATGAATCCATTTATGGGTATTGGCAGCAATTGGCTATGGACTTAGGATAAATTCATTGGCTGCCAGCTTCTTCATTCCCTTCAGTAATATGAGAAGTGGAACCCATATGTCCAACCATGACCGATAGTGTTCTTTGAGGAATGGGGGAAGACATCTACATTTGATTGCCATCATCACTCTTGGTGGAGTCCATGCGACATTCTCACTTCGTGAGGTAGCGTCGGGAGTTGTATTTCCATAGTATACCGACATAGTCAACATATTGAATTTTCACTTGAAATTTTGCAAGTAGAATGGTTTCAATGAATAAGTCTCCACTAGGTAAGATTCTCCACATTATGACTAGGTCCATTTTATGGCTATGGGGTCTAGTAACACTGGTGATTGATGTATGCCCGATTACATGATGTTTGAGTGGTTGGTAACGCCGACTTGATGGTGAGTAGATTAAGATGGGCTCATAGATTGGTGATTATTTCTAATTTTCACCAGGAAGGAGGCCCGTATAAGGTAGTAAGGAAGTTCTCTTAAGGGATTACACCATGCTTCTAGTCGTATGGTCATGATATGATTAAGATGCAGGCATTTGAAGACGGTTCAGCGATGACCTGCTATGTTTTGGTTGGTAGAGTAGACAGTGTAGGGCAGTCGTCTTATATACAGTGTAGTTACAGTTCATATTGATCCATCACATGCAGTTCGTATCGATCCATATGCGTCCAATTCAAGTCAATACTCACATGCAGTTCATATCGATCCATCTGCGTCCAATTCATATCAATACTCACATGCAGTTCGTATCGGTCCATCTACATCTAGTTCGTATCGATACTCACATGCAGTTCGTATCGATCCATATGCGTCCAATTCATATCAATACTCACATGCAGTTCGTATTGGTCCATCTGCATCTAGTTCGTATCAATACTTACATGCAGTTCGTATCGATCCATCTGCGTCCAATTCGTATCGATACTCACATGCAGTTCGTATCGATCCATCTGCATCCTTTTCGTATCCATCCTCATATATCACTTTTTATCGATCTAGCCGTGTGCATCCTTTTCATCAAAGTGTTTGTACCAAAATTGGGGATAACACTCTTCAAATGTGTTTGAAGAGATAAAATGAAGAGAATAAATGTAAAATGAAGCAGATCCAACAAACATACCAATAAACATATAATAAAATGCACAGAAACACATGAATTTAGAGTGGTTCGGTGAATTGCCAATGTCACTATGAAATGACTGATGTTTATTGAACTTTACTCGCTGATTACAAAAGATTACAGCGGTATAACTGAAGTTCGATAATGATTTCGGTAGAGTTTTAGCGTAGAGAGGGAAAAAGAGTCCCTTTTTTGGATGCATATGGCTGCTATTTATAGGTGCAGGCTGAAAATATCTCGCCCAGATCTCGGGGGACTTCTTCTCTTACGTGGGTGTCCCATGGGATCGAGTTCAAGTAGTTTCGACTCGATCCGAGAGCGATACGAATGGAATTCGTATCGATCAAGAATTGATCCTTTTTGGTTGAAATTTATCTGGTGCATTTTTGACGTTGTAGGCAAGCTCCTGTGAAAATTTGGTGGCATTTAGACTATAGATCTCGAGTTATGATCGATGCAAGTTTAGATTTCCCAACCGTGATCGATCAATATCTTGAGCATACGAACTCTGATTGACTTGAAATTTGGAACATTGGCTTTCAAGATTTGTTGGTCCTATTATATCAATGTAGCTCAATCCAGACTCGGACAAATTTATCGGTATCCATAGTTGACCTATGTATTAACGATCTCTAAGACGAACTATCCTTGGTTTCTAGTCAAGTTCTTGGTATCATGGCCTTGCCAAAAGGTGGGATAACATGTAAGGTGCATCATATTTGATGTCCTTAAATGTTAAGGATAATCAAATGCATCTTTGTAAAGAGTTCGTTTGTAACGACCCAGAATTTATTGTTTTGATTATGAATATTTAATTTATTTTAAATATTTAAATAATTGATTCTAAAAGCTTAATAACTCCTTTAATTAATCAATAAAAATGGTGAACTTACTATAACAAATATTTACAAAAATAATTAGTTTGGATAAATATAGGTATTGGGATCGAAAATTATTTTAGCGATAAACGGTCTCAAAACGCGTGAAATTATCATTCCGAAGCATTGTCTTGGATTTTTACGGAGCTAGTGCATCAGGACCAAAATAATAAGCTGATGACGTCGACGAGTTTCATGTCTATCCAACGTCCTATGTGATCGTACGAGCTCGAAACACACAGATATTTAGAAAGAAGACTAAAATAATAGTATAAATTATTTGATAAACTAACCCTCACCTCTGTCTCCCCCTAACTTTTCTCTTTCCCTCTTTTCTTTTATTTCTTTTTACTGTAAGTAAGAAAATCAAGCCTCCATCTTCAAAAATCAAAATCTTAAGTTTTGTTCAAGAAAAATTATGAGGTTGGATCTGTTGAGTCTGGAGAGGAAGGAGCTTTAAATTTATATGACCAGGTAGGGTGTGGTTGTCGGTGGTGGAGCTCGACATGACTATAGGTGAACTAAGGTTAGCAATCGATGGCGATTTAGGTGACGATGGGCCAAGGCATTAGCAGTGTTGGTTTCTCTAACGAATTGTCATCGTTCAGAGGAGTTTGGGGTGGACAGTCATGATTTAGGAAGGGCAACATTTTTCCTATAGCCGTGAAGTCATAAGTCGCGATAGTGGAGAAAGGAGCGAGCTTGGGGTTTTTAGGTCCATGGCGGAGCTCATGCAAAGAGTGGTTCATCAGAAACAACGGTTCACAATTTCATGGACTAGGGAAGCATATTTGGGCGTGTGTGCACAATGGTGTGCTGTGGGTGTATAGGGGTAGGCATTGGGGAAGAAAGGATTAAGGAAGGAATTTATTTTTATAAAGGTGCTTTGAAAAAAATAATTATTTTATTAAAGTTTTAACTTGATTTCTTATAAAATTCATATCTTCTACATACAAGGTCTAATCGAGACATGGTTTTTTTCGTTGCATTCGTAGAAGCATTATCTACACATTATGTTGATTTCGTCAAGTTTGGAGCATTTTGAATTTTAAGCTATTCAAGAATGCGTAAGCATTAGTGAGATTTTAGTGAGTTAACTTACCTCTGGATGTACACTATATGATATAAATGTTGTTATAAATTATTATATGTATGCTTGAATAATTTCTTTGGTTGGTTTGGTTAAATTCCACTTTAGAAAGCGAATGACCTATAAAATGAAATACAGATAATACTAGGAATTTTGTAAAGGGATCCGGATTCCTTTGCACTATTGATGTTAATTTCATTTATACATTTATGTCATAAATTATTGTGTATCAAAGCTCGATAGTTTGACTTTTTTGGATTTGACTTTGATATGTTGAAAAATTAAACTCTTTTAATTATTGATCTATAAAAGCACTTGTTAAGTCCTTCGGCAACTCTAGTCCTCTTTATAGTATCTTGAGAGTACTATTATTTGTTGTTTTCATTTGAAAATGATTTAAATTCAAAGAGTGATTTTAATCCCGACTTTTGGAATTTTCTGTGGTATTTTGTTTAGAAAGGGCTTTCAAACTTCTCTATTTTACTCCAACCTTTCGAAAATGTTTTAAAAGTACTTTGGGAAGCATTTATATTGTGAAAATTTTAATATAATAATGGATGTTATTTAAAAAAAAGGAATTTATCTCTTATAATAAAGCGATTCTATTTTAAAAGAAGATATAAATAAGTTGGAAAATATTTGTGAAACGCTTTATATAAAATGTTTTATAAAAAGATAGATTTATAAATGGCATGTTATAAATAAAAGAATAGATTTATAAATGATATTTTATAAAATGAGAAATGATATCATTTTGATAAATTAGAATAATAAATCACATTTGCGATTATAGTCATAATAGAATAATCGTTTTATGAAAAGAATTTAGTCCTATTTTAAAACTGAAGATTTGTGATAAGTACATGAGATTTAAAGTTAGGATATTTATAAAAAGAAGTTTTATAAATAGAAAGGAGATTTATCAAAGGAGTTTGTGAATATAAAAAGGATTTATAAAAATCAGTTTTATAAAAGGACTGAGATTTGATTTCTATAAACGATCATTTAAAATTATGGTGGTATGGAAAGTATTCTTCTCTTACTTAACACCAAATTATGAGGTAGGGAAATTTGTCCTTATCCTTAGAATTAAGAATGTATATTGAGGCAATGATAGTACATTAACTTGTCAAACTACATTATTAATCGACCGATAATGCAAGTTATAAATCAGAAAGGGAGGGTAAGTATATTAGTCTAGTTTCCGTACGATCCACTTACTTACACAAGTGTTTTGGGTTTATTATTATCTAATTTTAAATGATATTTGTTTTAACCCAAATAAGTATGGTTTTGGAAGTGAAATATTTCTTAAGACATTACGAATATATTTACACCATTGAGATAAGTATATTGTTACATTTTCTAAGCATCGAAAGTGTAGTGCTTTGTAAATATCTTATATAGTTGAGAAAGTATATAAAGACTTTTCCAAGTACTGGAAATGGCAGAATGGATTTGTGAATATATCTTTTATAAAAGGTATTTTAATACAAATATTTGAAAGAAGATTTTAATTAAAAAAGGTTTAGTTAAGAGGCTTAATGGTTGCTAATGTGCTTAACCATGGTTAGTTTCCATATGAAATTTAATCTCTAATTGGATTGTTTGCTTATTTGATATTAAATAACCGACTATTGAATCTTGGCCAATTTTGAAACTATCAATTGTTGATTTAGAGAGACATGGATTATATATGAAATCCGAAGACTACATCGAACCGACATAAACACTCGAAGTGAAGACATCTTGAAGATGATGGAATCGAAGGTGGAGTTCTTTGAAGTGTAAGGACTATTTGCTACTAATGTTAAAGGTGATTCCAAAATGGATGTAGTGGAAGTAGTGCCTTTAATTTGTTCATATCCTAAACAAATTGTATGGATGAATGTTGGAATTGCATTGTTGCCTAGAGGGCGGTGTTAGCATTACAAGAATATTTTACTAAAAAAGTAAAATGTAGCCTCAATCCTCATACTCGGTAATGACTAAAACAAGGGATATGTGGCAGGGCTATGTAGTTCGCTACCATTGGGGAACGGTAATTCCTGATCTAGATCGATATTATTTTGGATGTATGCTTTGGGCCCAGTACAATAGTGGATTCAACCGAGGGATGATTATATTCGGTATTGTTCAAGAAAGGGTGGGCCAATCCTGTGTCTGTAGGTGTTTATGTAAGGCCCTATGTACATTTTTATGGAGCTGTATGTGATAGGCGGTAAACCAGTAGCCTTGTCATTGAGGGAATCTGTTATCATCAAAAGCCACGCCAACTTGATCGAAACCTTAAAGAATACAGAAGGAGAATCAATGAAGAATGATAGTAACAGTAAGACCATTTGAAAGAGTCGAAGGGATGCTTCTGCAAAATTTGGATGAGCAATGCGCTTTCGAAGAGGTCGAAAGGGGACAGGGACACCCTTTTGCTTCAGTTGATCTCTTTCGAAATGGTTGCTTCCTCATGCATAAAGGTCTTTTGAATGTGTTAAAGGTACCTTTTGAAGGAAATAGATTACAAGCTTCTGCATGTGCACTAAATCTTTCGAATTAATGGGTTTTTCCAACATTTACCTTCCGTAGAAGAATATTGGGCAAAAGCTAACCATTCAAAAGCATAAATTAGCCTTTTGAATCGGTTAAAACCATCCACAATCACAAAAGGAGTGATTGCATGAGTTTAGTGTGGCCTCCTCAAACGCCAGAGGATATGGGTTCCACATCAATCAACAAGAATGCATTCAAAAGCCATCTATCGCATTTAAGCCTTCTACTATAATCCAACTCATTCGAAGCCCCAAAGATACACCTTTCAACAATATTGAAAGCCAGAATCCTATCGTGCTTGCAACAGCACATCAACAAAAAATTGGAGGGCGCATCTACACCTTTTGAAGATGTAGAAATCGCTCAAGTTCCATTCAAAAGTAAAGTTAGAAGGCGCCCTGAATTTAGCAGCAACGGAAGGTCGTATAGGCACCATTCGACTAAGTCGAAATGAATGACTCGAAAGGGTCCATCCCACGTGTATAAATAAGACCCTAGGGGTATTTGTTTCGGGGGGCCATTTGATTGATTAAATGCTTGTTCTTTCTTAAATTTGTAAACCTTAATCTTTAAATCAAGTTAGGGATTTTACTTCTTTGTAATACTTAGACTTCTTATATTCAAGAAAATCATTATTAAAGCAAGTATATAGCAATTTCGAATATATTGATTGATATGTTGCTTCTATATAGTTCTAGTTATGAATTACTTTCATTAATATCAATCAAAAGGTTACCTTTCGAAGGAATGGGTACCTATTGAGTTAGTTAAAGCCTTAGATCTATTAGGTCCTAGCCTTTAGTCACTTCAATCACTTCGAAAGGAGGTTTTGAAAGGATGCTATGCCAATTCAACTAGTTCGAAAGGTGGTTTCAAAGGAGATCCAAGTGCCACAAAAATTTCGAAAGGTTGTTTAAAAGGAGTTTCAATTGCCTCAACTCTTTTGAAAGGTGAACTTAAGGGAGATCTAAATCACCTAGATTGTTTGAAAAAAGGAATTCGAAAGGTTCAAACTATCCTAATCTATTCGAAAGGTGATCTCAAAGGAGATCTACATCACCTAGATTGTGTGGAAAAAGGGATTTGAAAGGTTCAAACTATCCTAATTTGTTTGAAAGGCGGTCTTAAAGGAGATCAAAATCACCTAGATTGTTTGGAAAAAGGTATTCGAAAGGTTCAAACTATCTTAATCTGTTCGAAAGGTGGTTTTGAAAGGAATACTTACACTTTGAACTTTTCTTTGGGGGTGTTGACAAGTTTTCTTTTTAACATTTTTGGCGCTAGAAGGAGGGCTTGAACCTCCGTCCTTTTTTAATTCCTAAATTTATTTTCTTCTAACCCTATCCTATTCCAAGCTTACCTTAGAACTTACACCACCATGCTTGGAAAAATTAAAAAATCTGAACAGGAATCCTCAGAGCCACACTTAATTAGATATTCCCATGGAACTGTTCAAGATTCTAAACTATATGAAGAGAAAATGTAAGATTAAAGACTTTAAGTATCATCAAGAAAAAGAAGGCTGAATCCTATGATTCTGATAAGTGAAGCTTAAACCTCTTTCACATTGGCCCTACACCCATATTTGCTTTAGGTGGAACAAAAGGTAAGAGTGATAACTTGTTTGATCAAATAAAGAAGACAATTCAATTCTATACCAGAGGCATTATCTTTGAAGAAGGGATGATCGCTGATTACTATACCTTTGCACAAAAATGGCATCAAGCAACAACCAGAACATTACCTACATATGAGCTTCAAAAGTTTTTGGAAATGAAATTGGTTGTTGAGGGTGAAGTTCCTGAATGAAGCAATAAAAAAATAATCTTGAAATCATTCTCAAAAGACGAGCTTCAAATCAAGACTCGATAAGGAATGCAATATGACTACATCGATTGAGAATATGTATTTACTAACCCAGGAGGAACTCAACTATTGGCTTCCCAGAAGAAAAAGCCCAAATACAAAAGGAATCGGAGAGGATCCTACTATCACTATCACATGATGAATGGGCATGAAACTAATCAATATAGAGCACTCGAAGGAATGGGGATTAACATTTCTAGACAAGGCAAAATTAGTGAATTTGTTAAGAAATCTTAATCAAATTCAATAAAGCACAACTTTTATAAGAAGAATATACATGGTCGAGAGTAAAATTCTCCTAAAACTTGGAAATTACCTTAAATGGGCATAAGCCTTTGTCCACGCCGAGTTGGCTAGGTCAAAGCGCCTCCTGGAGTGAGGTTAGAGTAAACCTTTATCTGTGCCATGCTATGGCCAGGTTAAAGTATCAACAAGCCTTTGATTGCGCCATGCTATGGCCGGATGAAGGCGCCTCCTGGAAGGAGGATGGAGTAAGCCCTTGGTCGCAACACACTATGGCCTAGTTAAGACTCTGAACACCATGCTATAGCCTGGCTGGAGCACCTCCTTGAGGGAAGATGAAGTAAGGCCTTGGTTCTGCCATGTTATGGCATGGCCAATGCACCGAACAATCCTTCAGTCCCGCATATAAGGCCTGGCTGGAGCGCTTCCTGGAGGAAGGTTGGGTAAGTCATTGGGTCCTACTTATGGATAAGCTAACCAAGTGCATCAAGCAACAATGGACTGACATCCAAGCCCGAGAAGCGGCACACCAAACAATAACAACATACAAAGCCTAAAAGATGGAACATGTCAAAAGAATCAAAACCCAAAGATTGATGCAAAACAATAGGTTCAAATAAGAATTTATAGCCATCGATTAATTTCTAAAAAGAGGATTTATGGACTTCATTTATTAATGCCCAAATCTGGGTTTCGGGACTCTCACCATTGCCTTTTGGACTTTACTCATTAATGCCTGAATCCGGGCTCCAGGACCTCTATTATTAGGACATCCATATGGATTTTTGGTCTGCCACTAATTCCAAGATTTACCTTACTAATATCTGAATCTGGGTTTTAGATCTTTTATTATTTTTAGATTATGTTCTCTAGACTTTTATTATTAAATGATTATTATTGGTCTTTTGTTAGTGGATTTCTAAACTTCTATTGTTAATGTTAGATTTGGATTTCTGGTCTTCCATTTTTAATTCCATAAATAGTCAGATTAATGGTCTTTTCTTATCTTTACCAAAGTTGGATTTCAAGGCTTCTATTCATTCCTAGCTGTGGAATTTCTCTTCACTAATTATTTTCACATGATGATCTATTAACTTCCATTACTTAGATTTTTGGAATTAGCAGGATTCCACATATTATTGCCAATAGTATAATGAACCACCAAATATAATCTTGCATAGATTTCAAATTAATGATAAGAAATGTTCCCTACTTTCAGGAAAATAAGATCAATAAGGAAGACTGAATGGGTTGATAAATACAAAAACCATAGTCAAAGTAACTAGGAAGCAAATTCAGTCGACAAATTCAAAAACCATAGTCAAAGTAATCAGCAAGCAAATTCAGAAACAGCATTGTAAAAACAAGAAAAGGCTACAAACCAGGTGATATTTACATAATTTACATGATTTATAAGATTATTTACAAGTACATAGTACAAGTGTATGTCTCATAGATCTTGGACAACCTTATTTAGACTCTCAGAAATTAAAGGATCGACAATATGGCTAATCGCTATACAAAGAATTTATTTAAGCTTCTTCTCCTTTTTCTTAATTTCATCGGCATCATCAATGGACTCAATGCGGTTCTTCAAAGCACGATTGAAAGCTTTGTTGGCACCTTTAAGGGTCTTATTTTTCCTTTCTAAATCGGTAATGTGCTTTCGGAAAAGCTATTTTTCATGTTCAAGTTTTTGAATTCTAGCCGCATACTCATTAAACGCTGTGAATATCTCACTTTCTGTTGGTCTTTAAAATAGTTCATCATTTCAGATTTGACCTTCCAGCACTATTCACCTACTGCTATCTTACCCAAACTAGAGAGAGGGTTAGTCGTAGCTAGAAATTTTTGAACAGCTAAAGATAAAGACCTTGTCGATTTTTGAACAGATGAGACAATTGAAGAAGTTAGTTAATTGATATTTTGATTGTCACCCCCATGATAAATTATAGGGGTTTTCATTGGGCTTGACTATCTTTTAGTTTTATCTCCAAATCGCTTATCTGTTGGAGAAGCTTAGACATTTCTTGGTCAAAGTCGATCGATGGTTTTGATTTCATTTGACATTTTAATTGAGAATTTTTTTCATCTTTACTCTTGATGTCAGCTTTGAGACCAGTGATCTGATCGTTGAGGTCCCTAACAATCGTCTTTTGAAGCAAAAATTTCCTACACCATTCCAACGCTTCAGTGTTGCCTTAAAGACGAGCAGACAGAGGATCTTTAAGGAGGCTTCTCTTTTCAACATCCGCTACCAACCTATCTCTGATGCTGGTGAAATGAGATAATGAATCTATTAAGAGCGGCATGGTAGGTAACTGTAAATCCTATTTAAATGAACAAAAAACAAAATTAATACTCAAATTACCAATTCCTTTTATTACGTTAATAAAGATTACAACTCAAGAAAATAATAATAAAACAAAAGGTACAATCTCATTGTAATAATCAAGTACTTGTTTTATTACACTTAAAGCAGGGAAACATCATTTTTAACTTTGTTCAAAGAATTAGCTGAAAAAGTAATTGTAGAATCAAAAAGGCTTTAAATCCTTTTGGGGTAATAACTGGAGGATATTTGATATAATCCCATTCTCGGGCAGGAGGACTATCACAATCGCATATTAATTTGGCATGATATGTTCATATTTCCTTAAGAAGCCTTTCCTTTTCATCGCTATGAAAATCAAAAAGGGGTGGGGTTGTTTCATATAAGCCTCTGTAGGTCTCTAAGAAAGCAATATCTTGCCAATTTCAAGGATTTCAAGAGCGATGCCTTTTCTAAATAGTCTCTTCTTAATTTGGCATATTTTCCTAAATAATCTCTAGAAACAAGGTTGCTTGAGAGGCATTTATTCTGTAATGATGTAATTACATACGACTAAGTATAAAAGGAAAATAATATAAAAAATTCACAAATCTATAGTACTTCATAATTACAAATATTCATCTGGTTCGTATAAAAATGATTTTCTGAATAGCTTGGAAATGAATTTATCCATATAATATTGGAGTTTTTCTGAAGATAACTCATGATGGATTGATTTGCCTCATGGAAAATTCTAGCAAGCCCTCGGATGTGGATCGGATCCAAATTCATCTAAATATCTCATATGTAAATGTCTAAGCAGACCCCCGCCGAAATCACCTAAATATGAAAAATCTATGGTTGGGTGTCTGGAATAAGCTTTGAATAGGAAGTCTACTAGGATGTCCCCGTCTTCAATAAACATCCAAAAGAGTGTTATTTATTTCCCTGTTCTCTTCCAAGAGCTTGTCATATCGAAGGCGCGTCCTTTTCAATCGGGGGGCAGCTTCCTGATCTTTAACGGATGCTAACACTATGGCGCTCTTATCAAGCTTATAATGCTTGTCAAAGAGTGCATTATGCTCTTTTAATTATTTACCTAATTCCCTATACAAGCTATTTATTTCCGCTCATTTTCTTTCATGCTTTGTTTAATAAAGTTGAATGGATTTCTTCTTTATCTAAAATAGAAAGATGTCAACTACTGTTATCTTGGAAGTGAAAGCCATTTAGACAAAGAATTCCATACCCGTGAAATAGGATTGAAGTTTGTAGGGCCTGATTTTGCCCCTCCGGTTCTCCAACCCTAATATTAGCATCTTTTTCATGGAGATCAGAGGCTCAGGAATTTCAGTTTGACCTGTTTCACGGGCACTGTGATCAGGGATGGCTTTCTCTATAGCCTCGGGAATACCATCGCCATCCCCTCCGTGAGAACCATCATGGTCACCTCTACTACCGCCAGAACCCTGACTTCTATCCTTATTGTCAGGGTTACCTACATCAATAGATTCACTCTCTTATAGAGGAAGAGAAGTATGGACATCGGTAATTTTAGTTTTCTTGAGAGAAGGACTTGCTGTAGTCATATCGCTCAATTTTCTATTAGCAATCATCCTAGACCTAGTGATGGCCTAGATCAAAGCTGAAATTCTAGATTTGGAAGTTGGAAGGATTGGTTCTCATATGATTAATTCAGCCAGAGGACCAGCTTCTATAATCCAAAAGACATAAGTTAGTAAAGGAATCTAAAGAATAACACAGTAAGTTACAAATGCTGCATTTAAGCTTACCAAGTTGGTCCGAACAAATTGGAGACAAAGGAGACAAAATTTAGGATCGTCCAAGGATAGGAAACACTTGCTCTTAAAAGCCTGTTGGACGAGAAAGGATTTATCCAAGAGCTCTCTGACATGCTAGGAGAGGGAATGCTTTTGAAGATTTCTTGGCGTCAATAATGTAAGCCTATTCCCAATGCTACCCGAAGGAGCAGTTAACAACTTCACGATTCTCTTCCCTTCGTCGTCGAGATCTTTGGGAGCAGGGCCTAATAAGAAAGTGTAATTTAGCAAAAAAGAAGATAATTCAACGAAAATGAAAATAATGATCAACTTACGAGAAGAAGAGAAAACTCCACTAATATTTAGAAAACATTTGACATAAAAGAATCGTGTCCCCCAGTCCCTATACTTATTTACCCCTCTGAAATCAACTTCTTGTGTTGCTTGGCTATGAAGATCTAGCTATTTAAATTGCTGAGCTTAATAAAAAACACCAGATAATTTAGAACTTTAGTAGTTAATGAAGGAAGACCTAACTCTAGGGCCATGAGCTCTAAGGAGACAAGGTATACATATAAATTTTGTGATAATTGAATTGGAGCTATGGCAAGATGACCCAAGAATCTTGACAAGAAATCGGGAAACAGAATAAAACAACCATGCCAGATGTGAATGGCAGTGTAAGAAAAGTATAGCTTAAGAGGACCCCAGATAGAGTCATTTTCACTAGGAAGAATGGTTTCAACTCCTATAATTTCGAAGTCGTTAATGATCGCATCAATTGAGTGGCTAAAACAGAATGCCTCGAAACCGCTTCAACATTCTTTGGGGAAGACTCTAATTCTAAAGCTACATCCTTTACAGGTTTCCTAGAAGTCCTTTTCAAACCCATGATCCTACCGGGTGAAATCGTTTTATTAAAATTATAATTTGTTTCATTATTAACACCTTTCGAAGATGTCAAAAGCCATTGTAATGGTTCACATATCCAACAAGGCTTATAGTTCAATACCTTCGAAAGCGTGTTAAAGTTAATGAGAATCATGAGATTCGTCGAGCTTTCAATAGTGACAAAATGGGAGATCGAATGCAAACACCTAAATACACCCTTCAACAATGTCGAAAGCCAGGAGAAGTTTAACTATTAATAAGTGCAACTATCCCTATAATGCTAATTGGAATATGTACATTGTTGAAATTATTAACAACATCCCCCAATCAAATCAAATGAACCTTTTAATGACCTCAAAACCCATAGATTTTATTTTACTTAAAAATATGAATATTTCCAAAACGCTATATTCTCACTAAGTCGAAAGACTTAGAGCAAAGTGATTCTAATACAAACGAAAGGGCCTAAGGATGTTTCAACAATGTTTATGTTGAGAAAATGATAGTTATATTTCTGTTGACTATAATGGGTCTCGAGCAAGTCGAAAAGGCAAGGTGGAGTTTCAAAAACATGCAAATGACTAGGCTTGTCTTAATTTTTGAGGTTTTAATCAAGTCGAAGGCTAGATAAGGTTTTTGACTATAACAAAAATATGTTATTCTCAATCCACTTGATTGTAGGAGATATGAATTTCTAACTTTTAACGTCTTCTAGAGTAAATTAAAACCGGGCATGGTTTACCCAAAATAAAGTTCAATAGAAAATTAAATTCACTTTTATATACATTAAGTAATGAATCCTTTTGAAGAGAATTGGGCCTTCGAAGAGGTACACCGTGTATTCATTAAATTGAACCCTTGAAGATGACTTCTTCGAAAGTGTTAGAATACATTGGAACATACATTAGCTTTGGAAGAAGTCCATCTCATAACAACAACGTCAACCCCTTCGAAAGGATCCATTTAAAGTGGATACTTGACTTCCTTTCGACCCCTTCTAAAGGGGTTAGGACATAAAGTGGAGTTATTCGCATTAACCCCTTTTGAAAGGGTTGGAAAATTAAGTTTTAATATTAATTTTTTGATATACATAACTCAGCATTCTCTTCGAAGTTACCAGAAAGGAATTCCTTCATGATTCAATGTCAACCCAACGCTTCTTAAATGTTGATAACAATATTGATGCGAGCTTGAATTCGCATTTAACAATAACAAAAACACTAACCTTAGAAAATTCAAGCTCGGACCATAATTAGCTTCATAGATTAATAAAAAGAGGTCCTCTTGAACTAATTAAAATTGAGCGTAATAGAATTCGAGACTGAATTCGCATGCAACACTGGCAAATAACCACAAATTTTACGAATTGAAGTTCAAACCCAATATTGATATCATACACTAATCGAAATCAGCATAAAAATGAATCTAAAGGTCATTTATATGAACGACGAACTCAATTCAATCTCAAAAAATTAAAACAAAAATGCAAATTCGAACCCTAAAAAATTGAAACTAAATTTGAATATGAACATGGATGCATACCTCGAATTTGAAGTCGTGTCTATTGAAGTAGAAATTTAATGCGAAATTGGAATTTTTGATTTTTACTTTGATTTTCTCAATCGCAGGTAGATGAAAAAGGAGAGAGAAGGAAGCCTGATTTATAAAAGAAGCGAATGTAAAGAAAGCTATTCAATAAAATTCAAATAAATGGCCAAGATTCATTGGGGGATATCAAAAGAAGGAAAAAAATTATGCCGAAATAATGATAAGTATCGAATAGTTGACTTGAAAAGTCAAAGAGCATCTCTTCGCTGGGGGGCTAGTGTTATTATCAAAAACCACTCCAACTTGATCGAAACCTTAAAGAATGCTGAAGGAGAATCATGAAGAATGATAGTTATAGCATGACCTTTCAAAAGAGTCGAAGGGATGCTTCTGCAAAAGTTGGATGAGTAATTCTCTTTCGAAGAGGTCGAAAGTGGAATGGGACACCCTTTTGCTTCAGTTAATCTCTTAGGCAACAGAACACAAGCTTATGCATGTGCGCTAAACCTTTCAAAACAATGGGTTTGGCCAATATTTACCTTCTGTAGAAGAATATTAGGCCAATGCTACCCCTTCGAATGCATAAATTAGCCTTTCGAATCGGTAAAAACCATCCATAATCACAAAAGGAAAGCTTATTTGAGTTCAGCATTCAACTTTATAATCTAAACACAAAGTCATTGGTTCAATGCTAATAATCATTATTAATCAAAATGCTCTAGCCAGAGACATTTACTTTGAGTTGAATTCAGTTGACCATGATACTAACCTCATATAACTGAGGAGACGAATCCTCTATTGAATAGTGTTTTACTTCCAATACTTCCACTCCACCTACTTATAGTCGTTTGATAGATGCCATGCCTATTTTAACTATAATCAAAGCCGAGCTTCCACATTGTAGATTAAAAGGATTCTTAAGTTAAGAGAAATTTGTCACATTGATATTTTCTCTTTGACCTTGTTTTATTAACCAACAGAAAACTTTTAAGTGAATTATTCCATAGTTATCCAATAACTATTAGTACGTAACTCCTTGGCGTCTCCATCTATTATTAGTAATACATTGCCCAACATTTAGAGAGCGTTATGTACTCTAGTCTTAATGCATGCATCGATATCCTGTCTCGATACATCTTGACTGGGAATGTTTTTAAAACAGTATGTTTAATTTCATTGTGATAAATTACTCATGGTTACAACACTTTGTACTACTATCATAAAACAAATGGTTTATGGATTTTCTATTAAATATTATTTTAATTAGTCCTTTCAACTTAGTCAAAAGGGTGCCGATATGACCTTTCGTTGCTGCTAAATTCAAGGCGCCTTCTAAATTCACTTTTGAATGGAACTTGAGTGCTTTCGACTTCACCGAAAGGTATATATGCACCTTTTACTTTGTTATTGACGTGCTGTTGTAAGCAAGATAGGATGTGGGCTTTCAATATTTTCGAAAGGTGTATCTTTAGGGCTTCGAATGAGTTAGAGTATAGATGAAGGCTTAAATGCAGTAGATGGCTTTTGAATGCATGCTTGTTGATTGATGTGGAATCCTTATCCTTTGGTGTTTGAGGAGGCCATAAACGACCAGTGGGTCATATTGATAATCCCTTTGAGAAGCTTGTTGAGAGCGCTCTATGACTTGAAAGTCTCCATCCTAAGTCCAAAGTTATTATTTCTACCATAGAAGTTCCTAATCCGCAAGTGAGTCAGGGGTGGCAAGAGGAAATGGAACTACACAGGAAAGAAGCGACTCTAGGTAAAGAAAGGAAAATGGGAACCCATCCGCTTTAACTGCAAGGAGAAGGGCTACCTTAGCAAAATTGTAGAAACACAAAGAGTGTTAAGAGAAAATGCTTTGATTATGAAAAGGTTAGGCATCTAAAGAAGGATTGTCCCAATCCATTGAAGAATGAGCAGATGGTGACTGTTATTTGCTTAAAGAGATTCCTAATTCATCAAGTGATCTGTTGGCGAAGGAGGAAGGGAAAATCATTAGTATCCAAGGTGTGCTTTCTGTTTATGGTATACATGTTTATGATTTATTTGATACCGATGCATCATGTTCTTTTATATCTAGTGACCTACTTGATAGACTAGGGTTGAGACTTGACTTGGTGAGCAAACCACTAGTAGCAACGAACCCAGTTGGTGATTTAACCAGTTTATGTATAGTTTGTCATGAGTTAGTGTCGAATCAATGATGTGTTTTGTTTGATGATTAATTTTATTAGATGCGATATCATATTAGGGATGGACTAGCTTAAGAAATATAAATTCATGGTGGACTATGAAAGATTCTTAGTGACGGTCAGGATGGATGATAAGAGTAAGAAAGAATTAAGCTGCATGCTCGAGGATCTAGTGATGTTTAGTTTCTCATATTCGCTGAAGGTCTCTTGTGAAGAAATATTATTAGTACCCATAGTGAGGGAACATCCAAACATACATGAGGAAGTGATCGAATTACCTCTATAATGTAATATTGAGTTCTGCATCAACTTAGTGAAGGATGCAAGGCCAGTAGTTATGCCATTAAGGCGTATGACACCTAGAGGGAAACATGAGCTCGAGGTGCAAGTGAATGACCTGGTTAGGAAAGGGTTCATCCAACGAAGTATATCAAAGTAGGGAGCCCTCGTAGTATTCACCGTGAAGGTATATTTCTCTCTAAGGCTTTGTGTCAAATATCATGACTTGAATAAAGTGAGGAAGAAAAATGGATATCCACTTCCATGTATGGATGACTTGTTCGACTAGCTCTATAGTGCTAAAGTATTTTCTCGGTTGTATTTAGAAAAGGGTTTCTGTCCATTGAGAGTGGCAAAGGAGATTTTGTAGATTACTGCATTCTCTACACTACCGGGATTCTATGAGTGATTGATTATGCCATTTGGGTAGACCAACACACCGACATATTTCATCGATTTCATGAATCATGGTTTCAGGGATCAACTGAACTAATTTGTGCTTGTGTTCATTGATTATATTCTTTTCTTCTCCAAGATGGAAGACAAACACAAAACAGGCTTGAGGATTGTGCTTGAGGTATTAAGGAAGCACAAGTTGAGAGTAAAGTTTCCTAAGTGTTAACTTTGGAGGAGAGGTGCAATTCTTGCGTCATGTTATTTCTGAGCAGGGCATCATGTTGATCCTATGAAGATTGCAGGTGTCTAGGATATGGATCGACATAAGAATGCTACATATGTGAGAAGTTTCCTTAAATTAACAGGATATAATAGACGATTCACAAGGACTTCATAAAGGTAGTAACACTATTAACCAATCTAAAGAAGAAGAATCAGACCTTTACTTGGGCTATGTAATGTGAGCATGCATTTGTGAGTTTGAAAGAGGGATTGATGAGTGCATCAGTGCTAATTATTGTGAATGGAAATGAGGAGCTAATGGTATACAAAGATACATGTGGTACTAAGATGGGTGCAGTATTAATGTAGAGGGAAAGTTGTCGCGTATGCTAATCAATAGTTGAAATAGCATGAGAAGAAGTACTCGACCCACAATTTGGAGTTGGCAGTGATCACATTTGCATTGAAGATATGGAGCCACTACTTTCTTAGAGAAAGGTTCAGGATTTCCACCGACCATAAATTGTTGAAGTACCTCTTCTCATAGAAGGACCTTAACCTTCATTGGTTATGATGGTTAGAGCTCTTGGCCTCCTATGATTTTGACATTTCCTATACACCTGACAAGGGAAATACAGTCACTAATGCTTTGAGTAGGTGAAATATTAACTAGGGAGCAATGTTCCTTGAGTAGAAGCAGCTTTAGTATATTGCTGGTCGATGCAAGCTAGAGCCAATAATGTTGGCGAGCTTGACAGTTAGCCTACAATGATAGAGTAGATTAATACTAGTCAAAGACGTGATACCAGACTAACGGAGATCATGGAAAAGATAGAAGATGGAGCAGAGTCTGAAGAAATGAAGTAGTTCAGACTCGACCCTTATAGTTGGCTTCGTAAGGATGGTAGATTATTGTACCTTTCTTCGATGGGTTGAGGCATGAGGTGCCACGTGAATGTCATCATTTAAGATTGATTATACATCTCAAAGGCAATAAAATGTATTCTGGTACGAAACAAATTTTTATTGGTAAGGGATGGAGAAGCACATCGGAAAATTCATCAGAAGTGTATGAAATGTCTATTGGTGAACGTTGGGAAAAAGAAGCCAAGAGACTTGTTGCAACCACTTAAAGTTCCTGAGTGGAAGTGGCAACAGATATCGATGAACTTCATCCACGGATTGATGAGTACCAGAGGAGGGTACAATCGCGTTTGTGTCATAGTCGATAGATTAACAAAGAGTGCTCGATTCATACCTATGAAGTCTAATAGAAGGCATCCAAATTAACCGAACTATATGTAAAGTCGATAGTTGATTCCATGGTGTGCCAAAGAGCATTATAAGCAACTGAGATGCATTATGCACTAGCGGATTTTAGAAGAGCTTATGAAAAGCATTAGGGATATAGCTATATGTAAATACAACTTATCATCCATAAACCGATGGGCAGACTGAAAGAGTGAATTTTAACTTTGAGGATATCTTGCGAGCTTGCTACTTGAATTTGTAGGCTTATGAGATGACAGTTTGCATTTTGTGAAGTTCACATACTATAATAGTTATCAATCTAGTATGGAACTATTTGAGGCATTATATGGTCGACCACGCAATGCCCCTTCATGTTAGAGGGAAGTGGATAAGAAATTGATATTTAGGCTATATACAGTCCAAGTAACTTTGGAATAGATCAAGTTCATTTGGCAATGAACGAAAGTTATTTAAGATAGACAAAAGATCTATGTAATAAGAGGAGGTATGGTCTTCGGTTCTCCATTGCAGATAGGGTGTTTATCTAGATCACTCCGTTAAAGAATGTAGTTCAATTACGTACTGAGATTTGTCGGTCCTTTTTCGATACTCGAGGGGATTTGGAATCCAGCCTATATGGTGAATTTATCTGAAAAGATGATGAATATGCATAATGTAATCCATATTTCTCATTTGCAAAAGCAGCACAGGCTAATTGTTGCATCAGACCAACTAGATGATATCGAGTTTGAACCAAAAGTTTTAAGACCCTATAGACCTATTCGTATAATTGGGCATGATATGAAGCAGCTTAGGAGGAATAAGGTGAAGTTGGTGACGGTTCAATAGGGTGAAAGCGAGAAGGATTGCACATGGGATATTGAGTGGACTACTTATCCAGAGCTCTTTACCTAGTAATACTCCCTTTTATTGTTAGCTTTAAAATTTGACATCACATTTGGTAGTATATTGCATGCTAGAATAGGCATAGTTGCTTTGCATGTTAGCTATTTGATATGCTTTCTTATGGTGGTTAAGCGATATTGATTAACATTACTTTGATTGACGGAATTTTGGAGGCGAAATTGCTAAAAGAGGAAAGAGTGTAATGACCTGTATTTTATGTATTGGAGGTTCGTAAGATATTATTTTAAAATCCAAATTAGGTTATGTGAGGCTATAGCTTTAGAGAATGATCAGCGTTGACATTTTTCACCCTTAGGAATTTTGTTGGATGATCTTGACCCTAAAAACATATAAGGCTCATAATTTTTTTATAGAAGATGGATTAAGGTCTAAAGCCACATCTAAATGAAAGATACGATGGTCTCTCTTTTCGTTCAATATTCATAATTGATTTTGGCTTTACTGTTTAGGAGATATGACCATTTGAATTTAGACAGTTGAAAAAAAAATGTGGGTACTTAAGTTAAACCTATTTCAGGATTTAAAGCAATAGGAGCTAACGGGACAACCTCTAATCACTTTTCCACTTCCCATAAAGTTTTACAAACCTCCATAATAATTTCCTTAGCTAAAAAGCAATCCAATCCCTTACTTAGTTTAGCCATATCAAGAAAGTAATAAGAAATTAGCATGGGAATCAGCAAGGAGTCCATTAATTACTGTTTGGGCGCCTTGTGATTTGCATTGGCTGATGTTTTTCCTGGATCTACCTCAATGTTTGTGCATTTAGACCCTTTATGGGTGATTTATGTCTCTTGTTATACTATAGTTGCTAATACAGTATTACAATAAGTTTTTGAAATGATTTTAAAGTTAAAAATGTGAATTATGACCAAATCTAAACCATCCCATGTGTTCAAAACAAATCTAAATGCTTACAATCGACTCTAGATCTAAAAATAGTAGGTATGTTCATATAGATGGGCTATCTTATGTTTTGATTTAGTTTTGGATGTATAGTGATTGTACAAATTGTGTGATAATGATACGATGATGCTTGTTTGGTGGCATTTGTATGTTGTTTGATTAGGTTAGGATATGGTGTATCTATATGCATTTTGGAATATCACACGGTTTTAGAGAGTATGTACTCAAGTCGATGCATACAAAATTTATAAGTAGTTGGAGCATTTGGAGTAGAGCAACATCTAACTTAGAAAATGCAGAAATTCGACTAAGTGAATCATTCGATACCGAATTATCTTGATCATTTAGCACTGACCGATCAAAGTTGATATTTTTTGAATACAATCGATGTTGTAGGTTAGTGATGTCTTATGGATGTTATGCCTGGATTTGCCAAGGAATTTGGAGTTACGACCTAAAGAATATTGGTCGGTGTTGCTTGGAGTCGCTAATGAAAAACTTAGGGGTTTTGGGTGGAGGACTTCAAGTTTGAGAAGAGGAGACTCGGGGATTTAGCCAAGACGATATGTCATGGATGGAAGTATTAGACTTAGAAAAATTTGGCTAACTACAAGATTTGAATTGTTCAGTGTGGAACCATATGGTTCAACGCCGGCTAATATTACTTTGCGGTTTTAGTGGAGGAATGCTGATGCAATATTGCAATCCCTTTAGGGGAAAGAAGGATGGAACTACGGGATGCATAGTTGAGTCTCTTGAAGATATTGGAAGTCGACTAAGTGTTAAGGACGATGCATTATGTAACGACCCATATTTTACATATCGAAGGATCGTAAAATATTTTTATTTTATTCGTATATGGCTGTATGATTATATAATTTTGGAATATGACTCATAGGGACGTTTTACACTCCTATGATATTTTCCGAATTTCTATTTTACCATTTTTGACCTTGAAATTCTTGTTTTGGCTATTACTTTTGATAGGACACGAATTAAGGTCCCAAACTAGTTTCATTGCTTCAAGATGATGGTTTCCTATTTCGTGGAGTGGTCATAATAGAAAAAAGGACTTACGATTAGGGAGTTATGTCTATTTTAAGTTTTATAAACTGTTGCTCAGAATTAGAGTGTAATTAATGGAGCTCATTAGTTAGTCCATTAGTCTAATTATAGAATCACTATAAACATGAGCTGTAAGAGTGAAATGAAAATTTTCCCTTTCATATTAAATCAGATCTAGACCCTAATTAGCCTAAAACCATCCTAATTCATCTAAATACTCTCTAAATCCAATTGGATTATTGATTAGTGATTAGATCATCAATTAGAAGATAGAGGTCATCGATTTTCCTAATTTAAGGTGCTTTTCATTGCTGTCCAGATTAGATCTACGTTCATATTGACTGAATTTGATGACTGGTGAGTGGTTTATGCCTTCTCACTATACTACACATGTTTACATGGTTGAATTATTGGATTTAACATGTTTTTAATTGATTTTGTCCATAAAAACCTATTATAACTTTAATAACACGTTAATCCATGTATATGATATAGACTGATTAGAAGTCACCTTGATTTATGTTCATATATTCATGTATATGGAGATTTATGTTAGAAATTGCCTTATTTATCTTATTTCAATGGATTTTATGTTTGATTGGATGAAATTGCTTGTTATTCTATGTTTGATACGATTTGATGCTATTTTCTAGTATTGTGATTGCATGTTAAGTTAGGTCGGAGAATTGGGAAAATCAGAGGCAAAGTTGGTCGGAATTAAACATAACTTGGTAGATAAGCTCAAGAGAATGGCAGGAGGCCACACGATAACTTGCGAGTGGACTGGAGTTAAAGTCATAGATCAGAAAGTTTTGCCAATAACTCGGTGCCGAGTTATGGTGAAGGATGCTATGACTTGGTGGTTTGTATGGCTGGGTAGAGCTTGGCTAGAGAAGATGTTCCATAGCAAGATGCATGGTATTTGGCTAAGATTTGGTGCTATATCGAGTTATGTATAAAACATAGAAGTAGATCTTTAGATTGAGGGTCAATTTATCAAAGGTGGATGAGGCAGGGTCTAAGGCATTGGAAGGGTAGTACTGGAAACATGGAAATGAGATTAGCCATTTATTGGATAAGTGTTATAACTCGGCACCGAGTTATCATGGTGAGTGATATTGTAATATCTAGGGACTATTGTTGAGGTTCTATAGATCGTGTTGGAGGTGTTGGCTCACTGATATTGGGTTGGATGATGATATAACATCATGATGAAAAGCTATGGTTTTCGGGTATTGGCTTGTGTTGGGAGTAGGTTCCAAAGGTGGTAGCTCATAAAGAGGGTGCTGTGGGATCTGGGAATATGGAAGGGTTCTTCATGAGTAATGGAAACTGGATTGAGCAAGAAGGGTCGGTATCCAAATGGAGCAAAATTGGGCTTAGGTGTATGTGCTAAAGAATCGTCGATAAGTTGAAGAGTTTTTAGTTGTACTTGAAGCATGTTATTATAAGTAGGGACCCTCATGGGTCAATGAAGGGACCTATATGCATCAGACCTGTAGCTTCGGGTCTAGTGTCTAGATTTGGGTTGTGAGACACGTATCTAGCTTTGGGCTGTGAGATACAAGAGTACAACAAAGAACCATGATTTCCATTAGTCCCTAGGTTGGGGGTCATACAAGTTATCATATATTTAGAGCACATGAAGTGATAGTTAGGATTGTTTGATGGATGCTATGGTTGGTTTGGTTGCTTTATTAGTAAGCTATCACTCATAGCTCTCATGGAAAGTATATATGGGGACATGAATACCTGGAAGATAGTTTTCCTTTGTTTGGTTTGTGGTTTATCTTTATGATATTATAAAATAGCATGTTATAGTGTTATATGCTAACTCTTTTGCTGCAGGGACATGTCAGGTATGGTTCGTGTACAGGTATGGTTCGCTTATTTTTGTTACTCACTATATTTACCTGTATGATATTCTAAGACTCATTACCGCTCACACCAGACTGTTGTCTGACCTAAGGTTTTATGCTTTGTTACTTATTATCTTGGATACTCTTAAATGAGTAGACTAGATAAGAGATCTAGGTGACGTAGTAGCTGTTTGGAGAATAAGCTAGATGGAGCTATCTCGTATTATATACATATATGAAGTCTATGCTTATTCCGCTACGCAGGGAAGCTTTAGCAGTCACTGCGATTACCATTTGTATTTGAGATAGTTGTTGAGTTTGTTTTCATTATATAAACTCTACTATTGATATATAACTCTATGGATATTGCACTCTAATGATGATGGTCTATTCACACTATTACTACTGCCTCTTCTGTTGTATATGTGATATTATATTTTGTTCATGTGATGTGAGATATACAACAAGTTACATGTTGCATTTTTTTCATTCTAAACACTAATGATCTTCCTATATCGGTTGAGCATGAACGCTACACACTATTTATATACAATTGGTAGCAATAGTATAAGGCCGTTGTCACATTTTGTATCAGGGCTTTGGTTATATGATTAACTAGAGTTGATACCACGATCTAGTAGAGAGAGGGAAGGAGTTATCACCTTAGACTAGATCTTAAGTGTGTGTGTGTGTGTACGAGAGAGTGCATACTTGTTATAATTTTGGTTTTCAAAACTAAATAGTAATATATTATATGGTATAAGTCATATGCAAATAAGAAAAATGGACACAGTTTTCTTTATAAGAGACTGACCATTCTTGTTACAAATAAGAATGAGCTACATACAAGGAATGTTATGAGGAATTCTGCTTTAGGAATAGGGGAATAAGCGGGGATCAGGAGCTGCTATGCCCGACGTCGAAGCCATGTTCAATGCTATGATGGCTAATATGATGAGGTATGCTCCTGGAGTGGTGATATTTGGAGGTGCTTTAGTCCAAGCGCCTAGGGCTGGTTTTGCTAAGCTGACCAAAGATCATTCTACTCATTTTAGGAACCCTTTTCATGGGAAGAGTCTGCCATAGAAGTGCAAGATTAGTTAGGTACTTGTGAGCACATCTTTGGTGATATGGAGGTGGAAGATGCTATAAAGAGAAAGTTGGCTTCGAGACAACTATATGGTCAAGCCATGAATTGGTGGAATGTCGTTACTATTGCTACTCTATATGATCAGATCAAGGCAAGGTTCAAGGAGAAGTTTATTCCGACTGCTTAGAAGTTGATTCTGTTAAAATATTTTCTCATATCAAACAATAAGAGATGATAGTTTCTTAGCAGTGTTAGAATTTGATGCTTTATCTAAGCATGGGATGTCATTGTCGACACTCCATTGAGGAAGAATGAGAAATTCATCGTCGGTTTGGATGGCTACTTAGGATAAAAGCTAGTCGAACATATATATGAGTCGTTTGAGAAGCTTGTAGAGAAGGTGCTTCGCCATGGGAGCTTGTACCATAAGGCTAAGATTATTATTGATGTTTTTGCTGAGAAAGAAAAGACCAAGCCGCAATAAGGCGGTGAAGGCAAGAAGAAGTGGAACAGAAAGATAGAGCAATCCTAGGGAAAGGCTGGTAAGAAGAAGGGTAAATGGGAACTTTCTTGCTTTGGATGCAACGAAAAGGGTCGTTTGATCAAAGTTTGCAAGGTGAGTGAGAAAAGAAAATTTTACAACTATTAAAAGCCTAGACATTTGAAGAACAATTGTCCATAACCGGTGAAGGATAAGTAGGTAGTAAAAGTGTATGCCTTGGATGCAGTCACTTGGATACAGTCCTAACATCGTCGAGTGCTCTAGCGACAAAGGAGAAGGTCAAGTGAGTCGTCATCCAAGGTATGCTTTTTATTGTTGATGTTCTTGTTTGATTTTTGTTTAATACCAGTGTTTCTCATTCATTTGTTTGTAGTGGCCTAGTAGATAGATTGGGATTGGAACCTAAGATAGTAGAATGACCTCTAATCGCGACGAACCCTATTGGAGGCTCTACTAGTATTTGCATGGTTTGTCGTTGCCTAGTTTTATCGGGTCATGGATATTTTT
Source organism: Allium cepa (assembly GCA_030765085.1). NCBI lineage: Eukaryota > Viridiplantae > Streptophyta > Magnoliopsida > Asparagales > Amaryllidaceae > Allium > Allium cepa. Next base: position 575,586,642 of record CM060931.1, read on the forward strand.
TGGTTTGTAATTGTTTATTTGAACTTTGTTGTGGGAAGTATGAGGCAATAGTGGATTGTGAGAAGCTGTTGGTGACAATCGAAGATGTGGATGGGCGAACAGTGGTGATTAGCTGCCTACCATAGGACAGGGTGATAGTTAGCTTTCAATATTCGTTTAAGGTTCCATAGGAGTGACTGTCATCAATGCCTGTCACCAGAGAACATCCAGATGTCTTTGAGGAAGTGAATGGCTTGTTTCCACATAGGGAGATCTAGTTTCGAATAGACTTGGTAAAGGAAGCCAAATTAGTAGTTATGCCTTTAAGGCGTATGTTATCCAGAGTGAAGAAGGAATTGGAGGCGTAAGTGAATGACCTATTGAAGAAAGGGTTCATATTCGAAGGAGTGTATTTTAGCAGGGCCCATCTGCAGTATTCACAATGAAGGAATATGGCTCTTTGAGGTTGTGTATGGATTATTGTGAGCTAAATAAGGCGACGAAGAAAACAAGTATCTACTCTCACATATTGATGATTTGTGTGATGAGCTATACGATGTGAAGGTGTTCTCCAAAATGGATTTGGTGATGGGATTTCACCATCTTAGAGCAGGGAAGAAGTGTATGCCTATTACTATGTTTTGTACGAAGTTGGGATTTTATGAGTGGTTGGTAATGCCGTCTGGGTTAATCAAAATTTCGGCATAATTTGTGGATCTCATTAATCGCGTTTTTCAGAGACCAACTGAATAAGTTCAAGCTTGTGTTCGTGGATGATATTCCGATCTACTCCAGAATTGAAGAAGAGCACAAAACGCACTTGACAATTGTGCTAAGGATATTGGGGAAGCACAAGTTGAGAATAAAGTTCTTTAAGTGTTACTTCTGTAGAGAAGAAGTGAGATTCTTGGGTCATGTCATTTTGAGACATGGTATAGCAGAGGACCTACGAAGGTGGAAATGGTCTAAGATTGGAATCATCCTAAGAATGCTACGGAGGTGAGAAGTTTCCAAGGATTGGCGGAATACTATAGACACTTCATAAAGGACTTCTTGAAGGTACCGATGCCATTTACCAATTTGACGGAGAAGAATCAGACCTTTGTATGGAATGTAAAGTGTGATCATGTATTTATGAGTCTGGAAAAGAGGTTGACGAGTGCAACAATATTGACCATTCAAAGTGGAAATTAAGAGTTGATAATATACACTGATGTTTATGGTATTGGATTGGGTGCGATGTTAATAGAGAAGGGAAGGGTTGTCGCTTATGCGAGTCGACAGCTAAAGCCGCACAAAAAGAATTACCCGACTAGTTATTTGAAATTGGTGATAATCATTTTTACTTTGAACATGTGGAGACACTATCTATTGGGAGAGAGGTTTGAGCTGTTTATAGACCACAATCCTTAAAGTACCTTTCCTCTAAGAAGGAGCTCAACCTCCAATAGCGACGGTGGTCTTATGATTCCAGTATTTCCTATAATCCAGGAAAAGGGAATGCAATCTTCGATACATCTAGTAGAAGACATGTTGGGTTGGGAGCAGTGTTCTTGGATGGAAGCAGATAGAGTATATTGCTGGATCTGATTTCAGGCCTTACTTTGAGCTAGAATCTGAAATGTTGGCAAGCTTATCGATTCGACCTATACCGATCGAAAGGATCGATGCTAGTCAGAAACGAGATGCTAGTTTGGCAGAGATCATAGCAAAGATAGAAAAAGGAGTAGAATTTGAAGATATAAAGCAATATGAACTCGACCAAGAAGGTTGGCTTCACAAAGTTGAGAGATTGTTTGTTCCCACTTTTGATGGATTACAAGATGAAGTGCTAAAAGAGTGTCAGCATTCCAGGTTGATCATTCATCTCGGTGGTAAAAAGATGTATCGAGATATGAAGCGAACTTACTTCTAGGAAGATATGAAGAGGGATGTTAGGGCATTCATCTCGAAGTGTACAAACTATTGGTTGGTGAAGGCAGAGCAGAAGAAACCTAGTGGATTGATGCAACCATTGGAGATTCCTGAATGGAAATAGAAGCAAGTATCGACGGATTCTATCGATGGATTGCTAAGGACTCGAGCAGGGTACGATGGCATTTGGATCATAAATGATTGATTGGCCAAGAGTGCAAGGTTTATACCTGTTAAGTCAAATGGGACAACATCTAAGCTGGTAGAGTTGTATGTAAAATGGATAGTATGATATCACGGTGTACTGAAGAGCACTGTGAGCGACCGTGGCCCGTTATTCGCTAATGGGTTTTGGAAGAGCTTATAAGAGGAGCTAGGGATGGAGCTACATCTTAGTATAGCTTATCACCCATAAACGGATGGGCAGATCAAAGAGTAAATCGTATATTGGAAGATCTCTTGTGAGCATGCACAGACTTTAGTGTATCATGGGTGATCATTTGCATTCGGTGGAGTTTGCATACAAAACAGTTATCTGTCGAGTATTGTTGTAACAACCCGCATATTTATCGATTTTATATTTAAATATTTTATCGTTAGTCGGATTTTAGTCCGAAAAGCTACTTTTTGCAAATAGCCGAATTAGGACTCGAGACCACCCCCATTGAGTTCAAAATGCCGTTTGCGACCTTTTTGAGCATAAGCTTCGATATGTTTGGAGAAAGTTGAATTTTGCTACTTTTCACTTAGTGTTTTGGTTTGGGCTGAGCCCACTTATGTATTCAGTCCCAACCCCTCTCCTCTTCATTTACTTCTTTTCTATTTTCCTAATACTCAAGCTTTAGCAACAATGGTGGAAGAGAATGGGAAATAGAAACTCCAAGCCCTAGTTCCTCTTGCTAGCTCAAGTTCTTGCTCCAAATTCAAAGAGAATCCATTAGTAAGCATCTCCTTCTTCTTCTCAAACTCTTTCTCCATTCAATTTCAGAAAATTCCTAAACCTAATTTAGGAAATGTTTCTCTTTTAAGCTTAGATTCAAGCTTCTCGTGTTGAGATTGAAGTGTGGATGATCTTCCTTCTTCTTCAAGCTTCTCATTCATTGTTTTCAGATTCAAAGGTGAGATTTTTATCTCACATCTATGCTTATATTTATCTTCGATTGTTAGTATGAATTCCTAACACTTATTCGTGTGCAATTGCTTTTGGTTTGGATTGATTTGGTGAATATTCCAATTTTTGGTGTTTTGGGTTCAATCCTTTAAAAATCATAACTTTGATGTTTGAACATGTATTTGATGATGCATCGAGGAGCATATAGGGCCGGGTAGTTGATTGGCATAATCCCTTAGTGCCGTTGCTCGAGAGAATGCAGTTTGGTGGAGGTTGGACCTCAATTCGATGGACTGGGAGGGGACTGGCAACAGGTCCGGTCGACCGAGCTCTGTAGCCGGCCGACCGACCTACTGCCAAGTGCATAAGCACTTCCCTGTTTAAGGTTCGGTCGACCGAGTACAGTGTTCGGCCGACCGACCTGCTTCCCGAGGAATTTTGAGAACAGGGTCCGGTCGACCGAGCTCTGTAGCCGGCCGACCGACCTGATGCATTTTTGCCTATTTCGCCTAGTTGTTTGAATTTCCAACTTTAATCGATTCGTGTTGTTTCCTATGTGTTGTTATCATTTGTTATGACTTTGATGACTCCATTTTAGGGATTTCTGAATATCCATTTTGATGGATTCTTTATCGGTTTCGTTGGATTTTTATTCACATCTCCGTATGTGAATTTTAGTGATTGATTATTCCTACAATCTTCTTTGTGATTTGTCACTTTAAAAATATAAAGGTTTTCTATACTAGTAGTAAATATCAAATCTGTTTCTTCAAATGATTTCAACTCTATTTTAGTACAAAGCTCGTTTCTTAAACCGTTTTCCAATCTATTAGTATATACAAGCCTTAACCTCACTCGTATGAGAAATCTAATTAAACGACTTAGTAAAACGAGTGGTATGAAACGCTTGCGTTTACTTCGTTGTTTAATTCTTGGAATTGTTCGATTGAATCTCTTGTGACAATTTTATAGTGGAGATCTACAGTTTGTTCGTAAATATTTAAGTTAAGCAAGTGGTTATGGGACATGAAGCTAAACTCATATATTTACTAGCTTAGTGTAATTGACACTTCTCGTTGATCATGACGATCATCTTTGTGATTTAGACTAGCAATGTGCGATGTCTCTTTGCCTGCGAGGGAGACTAAACCCCGTTTTGTGGAGTTTCGACTCAAATTGGTGGGGTAGCAACCCATGGTCTTCGGGCCGTTTGTGGAGCTTCGGCTCAATTTGTGATGGTTAGCAACCATGGAATTAGCGTTCCATTTGTGATACACGTGTTGGCGAGCTTTATGCTCCCGTTTGTGATAGGCCTCCTCCTCTTTGTGATTTCTGGATTTCTTGAGATGATTTCTAGAATTTGTGTTTCACCAATTTTCGTGATTTCCATCGATAAGCTATATCGATATTTGTGTATTGGTGAATTTGTGTGTCATTGACTTTTGTGATTGGCATTGATATAATATGTCATTTATTGTGGTTTGGTGAATGAAATGAGGAGTATGACATTTCTTTGATTCTTGTGTAGATTTGGTGATATTGATTAATCTCTCGTTGATTTTCAATTACTCATATATATCACAGCTTGGCATTGTGATTATTATGTGTTTAGTCATATCTCTTATTCTATATCGTTTCATCTGATATTTATAGCTAGACCGATCCGTTTATTATTTTCTTATTAAATAATACTCGGGTCAGACCGAGATGTTACAGGTGCTTCTGCTTGACTTCTCCCCTGGGATTGACTTCTCTGACTTTTGGCAAACTACTTAAATTAGTAGTTTATTTTGTTATATACACTTGAGATATAGACTCATTGTTGTATTCTTTTGTATAGCACGTGTTGCTATTCTTTTGTATTATTTGTGGATCTTTTTGACCACTACTCTGATATACACTTCCATGTGTTAATTATATATTCATATCTTCTTCCGCCTTTGTGATATGAATTATCTGTAGCTGATTTATGTTATGTTTATTTCTGTATTTGTTTTCGAAGATATTACAGCCACTATGTAGTAGCTTTGAGTTTGTGTCTGTATGTCGGGATTTCCCTCTTGATAAAGAAATGCATGTTATACTATCTGACATATCGATGCTCGCGCAAAGCAATTACACGGATGGTCGCTCCTCAACAGCCTTATTCTCCGTGCTAGTTGACAGCATTCACCGTAATGTTCTTGGCTAGCGTGGGTATAGAGGTGGGGCGTCACAGCTTGGCATCAGAGCCAAACTTCGGAACAATATGGAATATTATAACAAGGATCATCGTCCTAAGTCCATCTTAGGAGTCGTGCTTTAGGATTTTATTCGGGTCTTCGTACCGTTCTATCCTACTTTCTTTTATGATTCCTTGTTTTATCTATCAAGATTGCTTGATATTTATTTTGAGAGTAACTTTTTCCCTCTTCTTTCTTTCTTTCTTAAAGAAGAGAAATGGTTAGACCAGGCCGTCCCAGCGCCGGTTAATCTAGTGCTACTCCCCAGGATGGAGTATTTATGTCTGTCCAGCAACTTCTTGATTTAGTAAAGAACGCTCAAGCAGCCGGACCCATTCCAGAGCCTACTCATCCTAGATCCGGTTTTGCACGCTTGTGCAGAGACTACACCGATTTGGGTGGAAGGCCATTCAGGGGATCCGAGAGTGTTATAGAAATTCAAGCTTGGCTCAAATCATGCGATCGCATCTTTTCTCGCATGAACCTTATTGACCTTCATCGAGTCCAAGTGGCTTCTAGCATGCTCCAAGAAAGAGCGTTAGATTGGTATGAGCTCCTAATTTATGAAATCGTTGAAGCGGATCTCACTTGGGAGCAATTTTGGGAAAGATTCGAATCGAAATTTGTGCCGGAGGTTGAAAAAGTAACTTTAGCCCGGTGTTTCATAGACCTTGTTCAAGGTGAATCTTCTGTGACAGACTATGTCGCATCCTTCGAATCTCTGTCCAAATACGGGGTTGAGTACATTAATACCCCATTGAAGAAAAATCAGAGATTTGTCTATGGCTTGAATAAGAATCTTAAGAAGCCATTACTCCTGAAACTTGAGGTTTCATTTGATCAGCTTATTGATATCGCTCTTCGTCTTGAAGAGGCCGATAATGAAGGTGATGTTGAAGTTGTGCGTGCCCAATGGAACTTCGACAATAACTTGAAGAGGCCTATCAAATTCAAAGGCCCCGATTCTAATAAGAAAGGAAAGCAACAAACTCTGGTAGCAAAAGTTCCTACCTCTAGTCGTGGACGATGCTACAATTGTGGTTCCACAGACCACCATGTAAGGGAGTGCTCGAAACCCCTCTTTTGCCGTTATTGCAAAGGTACGGGTCATCTTTTATCTTTGTGTCCTAAGCTTCCAAGCAAGTGAGAAGGAGAGATGCAGGCCCCTGGCAACTCTTCTCTTGGTCAAGGTATTTTCATTCAATCCTTGATGGCATTGTTTTAATTCGTGAACTTTCTATTTGAGTTCTTTTTGATATGGGTTTCATCTTACTATTTTATATCAAAATAACTTGTGATTCTTTTTCTTTGAAAATATTTTGGGCTTGATGACTTCTTTGAGGATTGTGAATCCGGATGGTAGATCTGCAACACTCAATTTGCTTTTATTTGATGTCGAAAATTATTTTATATGATTTTTCTTTCTGAGCCGATATTTTTACTTAGGCTCCGGAATTGATTTGTGCGATAGGATTGGCTTAATCATTAATGAAGCCTATATCCTATTTTCTCGAGTGGACTATTCGTCTTTGACATTTTCAATCTGTTAAGCAGATTTCTATTTTTTCTTTATGATTTTGATTCCAACTTGATGGCATCATTTTATTCCTTAAGCCCACTTATAAGGAAAGTGTTATTTCTCTCATTCATGTAGTTAGAGAAATTTTCCGAAATCTTTGAGCTTGTCTTAGGATTATCACCTAAGAAATCTTTTGTGTGGTACTAAGGTCTTTTCAGTTTGACCTTGCCATCGATTTTCATTTGGCTACGAGTCGCGTGAGTTAGCATTCCACTTACTCACTCCGCACTCGTTATGATTCTAATGAATGAATTATTATGTCATTCAGTTTGTCCATCTTGTTTCATCCATATTATAAATCGAGTATTCTACGAATATCTCGATGACTCCATCTTTGTACTTATTGATTTTGGATGAAAATAGCAATTTAAAATTTTGCAAAATCTTTTTCATAAGATTTATTTAGAAGTATAACCGGATTTTTGTTCTTAAAACGAACAAAGAATATTCTTAGAAGTTTTTGAGAAACTTACTTATCCTATAGAATACGATTTTGTGATTGTATTGCCCATTTAGTGTTTTAAGAATTTTGGTCGATGCGCTTGATCAACGTTATCGATAGGAATTTCCTAAACGCTTTGATGAGACAATCAGAAACGATATATTGACTTGTAAAAATGTAAAATTTTTGTAGAAAGATTATTACATAAAAATAAAAATATAATTTTGAAAGTTTTAACTTTTCAGGAAAGTAGATTATTTAAAAAAAATTCTTTCTTTTCGATACTCTTATTCTTGTGATTCCTAAAGAGGAACCAAGACTTTGCTATTTGTACCGATACTAGTCGTATTGGTTTGTATGCTGTTCTCTTGCAAAGGAGAACGTGCTATCACTTGTGCTTCTAAATCATTATAGCTTGTCGAGACTGGATATGCTACTCATGATCTAGTGCTCGCGGTTATTGTTTCTACTTTTGGAATTTGGCATCATCATATTTGGATGAGAAATTTGTTCTCTACCTCGATCATAAATCTTTGGAATAATTATTTTCTCATATGGAACTCCATGTTGACTCGAGTTCCTGACATCTTATGATCTTGATATTCTTTTTATTCCTGGAAGGGAAATCGTGTTGCCAATGCGCTTTGTCGTAAGCAACAAGTGGTTGATTCTTTGATGTTGTCTGAATGGAATTATCTTTTTATCAAGTTCATCGGACGTTTTGATATACTTCGTTTTATTGAGCTTTATCTCATTCCTTTTATGGATTAGTGTCCGGTGTTCTTTTATGGTGTTCGGATCATCGGATGTACTGTTATTATACTACATCGATGTTCCGTCTCATTTGATTCATTGGATGTACCGTTTGTACTACATCAATGTCTTTGCTTTTGATTCATTGGATGTACCGTTTGTACTACATCAATGTCTTTCCTTTTGATTCATTGGATGTACCGTTTGTACTACATCAATGTCTTTGCTTTTGATTCATTAGATGTACCGTTTGTACTACATCAATGTCTTTCCTTTTGATTCATTGGATGTACCGTTTGTACTACATCAATGTCTTTGCTTTTGGATTCATTGGATGTACCGTTTGTACTACATCAATGTCTTTGCTTTTGGATTCATTGGATGTACCGTTTGTACTACATCAATGTCTTTGCTTTTCGATTCATTGGATGTACCGTTTGCACTACATCAATGTCTTTTCTTTTGATACATTAGATGTACCGTTTGCACTACATCAATGTCTTTGCTTTTGATACATTGGATGTATCGTTTGTACTACATCGATGTCTTTGCTTTTGATTCACTGGATGTACCGTTTGCACTACATCAATGATTTGCTTTTGATACATTGGATGTACCGTTTGTACTACATCAATGTCTTTCCTTTTGATTCATTGGATGTACCGTTTGCACTACATCAATGATTTGCTTTTGATTCATTGGATGTACCGTTTGCACTACATCAATGATTTGCTTTTGATACATTAGATGTACCGTTTGCACTACATCAATGTTTTTGCTTTTGATACATTGGATGTACCGTTTGCACTACATCAATGTCTTTGCTTTTGGTTCATTGGACGTACCGTTTTTGTACTACGTCGGTGTTCCAAAATTATTCGGGCTTTGGTTCATTGGGCGTACCGTTTTTGTACTACGCTGATGTTCCAAATTATTTGAGTTTCTAGTTTCTCGGGCGTACTGTTATTATACTACGTCGTTGCACCAGCTCAGTTTTCTGCTATTCTTGACGTTCTCCACGTCTTTTATCTATGGAAATGCTTTTATGTTTCCGGTTTTATTCTTGAGCCCGGTAATATTGTGGAAATTGAAGTTTCACCTGATTTCTTGCTAACTCTTTCGTGCACTTTATGGTGAACTTCCTATTTCAAATTTTCTTTTGTGTTGATATGCTTCCATGGTTGTTACTTCTTATTTTCCTCTTAAGTATTGCGAGAACGCAATTTCTTTAAGGAGGGGAGTCTGTAACAACCCGCATATTTATCGATTTTATATTTAAATATTTTATTTAAATATTTTATCGTTAGTCGGATTTTAGTCCGAAAAGCTACTTTTTGCAAATAGCCGAATTAGGACTCGAGACCACCCCCATTGAGTTCAAAATGCCGTTTGCGACCTTTTTGAGTATAAGCTTCGATATGTTTGGAGAAAGTTGAATTTTGCTACTTTTCACTTAGGGTTTTGGTTTGGGCTGAGCCCACTTATGTATTCAGTCCCAACCCCTCTCCTCTTCATTTACTTCTTTTCTATTTTCCTAATACTCAAGCTTTAGCAACAATGGTGGAAGAGAATGGGAAATAGAAACTCCAAGCCCTAGTTCCTCTTGCTAGCTCAAGTTCTTGCTCCAAATTCAAAGAGAACCCATTAGTAAGCATCTCCTTCTTCTTCTCAAACTCTTTCTCCATTCAATTTCAGAAAATTCCTAAACCTAATTTAGGAAATGTTTCTCTTTTAAGCTTAGATTCAAGCTCCTCGTGTTGAGATTGAAGTGTGTTGATCTTCCTTCGTCTTCAAGCTTCTCATTCATTGTTTTCAGATTCAAAGGTGAGATTTTTATCTCACATCTATGTTTATATTTATCTTCGATTGTTAGGTATGAATTCCTAACACTTATTCGTGTGCAATTGCTTTTGGTTTGGATTGATTTGGTGAATATTCCAATTTTTGGTGTTTTGGGTTCAATCCTTTAAAAATCATAACTTTGATGTTTGAACATGTGTTTGGTGATGCATCGAGGAGCATATAGGGCCGGGTAGTTGATTGGCATAATCCCTTAGTGCCGTTGCTCGAGAGAATGCAGTTTGGTGGAGGTTGGACCTCAATTGGATGGACTGGGAGGGGACTGGCAACAGGTCCGGTCGACCGAGCTCTGTAGCCGGCCGACCGACCTGCTGCCAAGTGCATAAGCACTTCCCTGTTTAAGGTTCGGTCGACCGAGTACAGTGTTCGGCCGACCGACCTGCTTCCCGAGGAATTTTGAGAACAGGGTCCGGTCGACCGAGCTCTGTAGCCGGCCGACCGACCTGCTGCATTTTTGCCTATTTCGCCTAGTTGTTTGAATTTCCAACTTTAATCGATTCATGTTGTTTCCTATGTGTTGTTATCATTTGTTATGACTTTGATGACTCCTTTTTAGGGATTTTTGAATATCCATTTTAATGGATTATTTATCGATTTCGTTGGATTTTTATTCACATCTCCGTATGTGAATTTTAGTGATTGATTGTTCCTACAATCTTCTTTGTGATTTGTCACTTTAAAAATATAAAGGTTTTCTATACTAGTAGTAAATATCAAATCTGTTTCTTCAAATGATTTCAACTCTATTTTAGTACAAAGCTCGTTTCTTAAACTGTTTTCCAATCTATTAGTATATACAAGCCTTTACCTCACTCGTATGAGAAATCTAATTAAACGACTTAGTAAAACGAGTGGTATGAAACGCTTGCGTTTACTTCGTTGGTTAATTCTTGGACTTGTTCGATTGAACCTCTTGTGACAATTTTATAGTGGAGATCTACAGTTTGTTCGTAAATATTTAAGTTAAGCAAGTGGTTATGGGACATGAAACTAAACTCATATATTTACTAGCTTAGTGTAATTGACACTTCTCGTTGATCATGACGATCATCTTTGTGATTTAGACTAGCAATGTGCGATGTCTCTTTGCCTGGGAGGGAGACTAAACCCCGTTTTGTGGAGTTTCGACTCAAATTGGTGGGGTAGCAACCCATGGTCTTCGGGCCGTTTGTGGAGCTTCGGCTCAATTTGTGATGGTTAGCAACCATGGAATTAGCGTTCCATTTGTGATACACGTGTTGGCGAGCTTTATGCTCCCGTTTGTGATAGGCCTCCTCCTCTTTGTGATTTCTGGATTTCTTGAGATGATTTCTAGAATTTGTGTTTCACCAATTTTCGTGATTTCCATCGATAAGCTATATCGATATTTGTGTATTGGTGAATTTGTGTGTCATTGACTTTTGTGATTGGCATTGATATAATATGTCATTTATTGTGGTTTGGTGAATGAAATGAGGAGTATGACATTTCTTTGATTCTTGTGTAGATTTGGTGATATTGATTAATCTCTCGTTGATTTTCAATTACTCATATATATCACAGCTTGGCATTGTGATTATTATGTGTTTAGTCATATCTCTTATTCTATATCGTTTCATCTGATATTTATAGCTAGACCGATCCGTTTATTATTTTCTTATTAAATAATACTCGGGTCAGACCGAGATGTTGCAGGTGCTTCTGCTTGACTTCTCCCCTGGGATTGACTTCTCTGACTTTTGGCAAACTACTTAAATTAGTAGTTTATTTTGTTATATACACTTGAGATATAGACTCATTGTTGTATTCTTTTGTATAGCACGTGTTGCTATTCTTTTGTATTATTTGTGGATCTTTTTGACCACTACTCTGATATACACTTCCATGTGTTAATTATATATTCATATCTTCTTCCGCCTTTGTGATATGAATTATCTGTGACTGATTTATGTTATGTTTATTTCTGTATTTGTTTTCGAAGATATTACAGCCACTATGTAGTAGCTTTGAGTTTGTGTCTGTATGTCGGGATTTCCCTCTTGATAAAGAAATGCATGTTATACTATCTGACATATCGATGCTCGCGCAAAGCAATTACACGGATGGTCGCTCCTCAACAGCCTTATTCTCCGTGCTAGTTGACAGCATTCACCGTAATGTTCTTGGCTAGCGTGGGTATAGAGGTGAGGCGTCACAATTGTATAGCACCGTATGAAGCAATGTATAGCCGACAATGTAGCGCTTCTTCATGTTGGTAGGAAGCAGGCAAGAAACTGATACTTGGTGCAGAAATGATTAGAGAGACTTCAAAGAAGATTGAGGTTATTCAACAACGAACGAAAGCTGATCGGGATCAAAAAAATGCTACACGGATAAGGGATGAAGAGATTTAGAATTTTCTATCAGAGATATGGTGTTTATAAAGGTTTCTCATCTAAAGAATGTAGTTCGATTCAATAAAAAAGGAATTTGGCATCGAGATTGGTAGGCCCTTTTCCAATAGTTAAGAGAATCGAGAAGCTTGCATATAGGGTTGACTTACCTTAGAAGATGGCAGGCGCGCACAAAATTTTTCATATATCTTATTTATGGAAGTTTATGCATGACTCGAATGTAATGATCACATCAGATCGGTTAGAAGATGTTGAGGTAGAACCAAAGTTTCTATATCTTGTAGGCCGTTTCATATTATTGGATACAATATGAAATAGCTTAGGAGAAAGACTGTAAAGCCAACGAAGGTATAATGGAGCAGAAGTGATGACGGTTATATGTCGGAGGCAGAAGAGACATGAGAGCTACGTGTCCAGAGCTCCTTGAATGGTGAGATCCATTGTTTATCTTATCTACTTTCACCATTCTATGTTATATTTGATAGGTTAATATACCACATGTTAGGGTAAGTTCAACATTGCATGGCTGCCTGTTTGATATGTGTGATGGTCACTTATGATTAGTAGGCATGCAGAATGACCATGGTTTCTTATACTTTGGCTTGTTTGGGGATTTTGGGGGCGAAATTCCTAAAGGGAGAGAATGCAATGACCCATATTTTACGTATCGGATGATCGTAAAATATTTTTATTTTATTCATATGAAGACATATGATACTATAATTTTTGGGATATAACTCTTATGGACATTTTACATGCCTAGGATTTTTCCTGAATTTGTTGTGACCATTGACCCTGAAAATCTTATTAGGGGTATACCTTTTGATAGGAGTCGAATTAGGGTCTCAAACCACTTCCATTACTTCAAGATGATGGTTTTCCATTTTATAGAGTGGTCATAATTGAAAAATAGACTTACGGTTAGTGAGTTATGCGTATTTTAAGTTTTATAAATTACTGCTCAGAATTAGTATGTAATTAGTGAAGTCCATTAGTTGGCCCATTAATCTAATTAGGGAATCACTATAAATAGGGGTTCTATGTGTCAAATGAAAACTTTCCTTCTCATTCTAAACCAGGTCTAAACCCTAATTAGCCATAAATTCATCCTAATTTACTCAAATTTATCTCTAAATCTAATTGGATTATTGAGTAGTAATTAGACCATTAACTAGAAGATAAAGATCATCGACTTACTTGATTTGAAGTGCATTCCATTGCTGTCTAGATTGGATCTACATTCATATTGATCGAATTTGGTAATTAGTGAGTGGTTTACGCATTCTCACTATACTGCACATGGTATATGATAGTAGGATTTAACACGTTTTAAATTGATTTTGGCTATAAGAACCTTTTCTGACGTTAATGACATGTTAATTCATGCATATGATATAGATAGATTAGAAATCGCCTTGATTTATGTTTGTACATTCATGTATATGTAGATCTATGTTAGGAATTGCTTTGTTTATCTTATTTCGATGGATTTCATGTTTGATCGAATGAAATTGCTTGTTATTCTATGTTTGGATGATATGATTTAATGTTGCTAGTGTTGTAATTGCATAGAAAGTTATGCCGAAGAATTAGGCAAATCGAAGGCAAAGTTGGTTGGGATTGAAGTAACACGGTAGATAAGATCGGGAGAATAGTAATGGCCACATGATAACTCATAAGTGGATAGGATTTAAAGTCATAAATTGGCACCGAGTTATGCCTATAACTCAGCATCGAGGTATGGTGAAGGATGCTATGACTCAGTGGTACATATGGTTGGGTATAGCTTGGCTAGAGGAGATCTTACATAGCAAGATACTGGCATTTGGCTAAGGATTGGATGCTATAACGAGTTATCTGTAGAACTTAGAAGTAGAGCTTTGGATAAGGCGCCGAGTTATTAAAGGTGGATAAGTTAGGGTCCACGACACTGGAAGGGGAGTACTAGAGACATGGAAGTGAGATTAGCCATTTATTGGCTTTCTATACAACTCGGCATCGAGTTATACCTATAGCTCAGTGTTTGACTCGGTATTGAGTTACCATGGTGAGTGATATGCCATTGGAACTTCTAGGGACTGCTGTTGAGATTCCGTAGATCGTGCTGGAGGTGTTGGCTTTCTCGTATCGGGTAGGATGACGATATAACAACATAATGAAAAGCTATGGTCTTAGGATGTTGGCTCGTGTTGGGAGTAGGTTTCGAAGATGGTGGCTTGTAAAGGAGGGAGTCATGGGATCGGGGAATGTGGAAGGGTTCCTCTTGAATAATGGAAACTGGTTTGAGCAAGAAGGATTTGGTATCCAAATAGAGCAAAGATGGGCTTGGGTGTATGTGCCAAGAAATTGTCGATGACTCAGAGAGTTTTCAGTTGTACTCAAAGTAAGGATATTATAAGTGGGGACAACCATGGGTCAACAAAGGGACCTGTATACCTTGGACCTATAGCTTTGGATCTAGTATCTATCTTAGGACTGCGAGATATGATAGTACAATAGAGAACCGGGATTTCCATTAGTCCCAGCTAGTTTGAGGCTCATACTAGTTATCATATATTCAAATCACATGAAGTTATAGTTAGTATTGTTTGATGGATGCTATTGTTTTTTTGGTTGCTTTCTTTAGTAGGCTATCTCTTATAGGTATCAGGGGAAGTAGGTATCAGAGATAGGAGTACTTGGAAGACTGATGTGAACGTAAAAGTGTATATTTTTACTCCCATATTTAATCTTCTTTTATTAAAATAAGTGAGCATATTAAGGTATTTTACAAGTTTAAACCAAAATCTAAATTGTTTTCAAATCATCATTCATTCATCTTAATTTGGGGGCAAAATGGTAATTTTATATATGGATTAATTTTAAGAAAATTTATTTGTACATTTTTATTTACAGAAAATTGAGCGCAAATTGGACGAAGCTTCATGGATATATACATGCACAAGTATTCAAGGCCAAAAGAATGTAGAAAAGAAAAGAAATAATGCAACTTGGAGGAGCCCACATGCCCACCAACTAATGGATCATAATTAAAAGCACATGCACATGTTAATGAAGATTTAAAGGGAAAAGCATATGTTAGTGTTAGGAAATCAAATCTACGGTTTCGATGACAACAACTATACAATAGAAATCGAATATACATATATATTTATATATCAGGTACTTACTAGAACAACATCACTAGAAAGACAAGAACAAGACGCAGAGGACACTATAAGAGACTACAAGTCCATAGGAACAAATAAGCACAAGAATAAAGCAAAAACCGATATGCACAATATCGAACGTCTGGGTGCACAAGCCATACGTCTGAAACAGTTCTCTGGCACAACATATAGGCTGAACCAGACGTCTGACAATTGTACTCAGACGTCTGATCTACTATATTCAAAAATATATATAGTATCAGACGTCTGAAACATATTCCAGATGTTTGATTTCAAACTCGAATTTCAAATAAGAACTTCAACAGCCACATTCGAATGGACATCTCCGCTTCTCTTCACTGCAATTCTTCATCATCAACAGAAGAAACTGTGGAGCACTAGTTAATGGATGCAACTATTCAACTTATCCATCTACGACTATATATAGCATTAAGAATCAAGAAGAACTTGCCTTACTCACTTACGCTCTCTAATTACATACTCTATCATATATTCTCGATCTCTGCACTCTAGCAATCTATACTTGTATTCACTCTTCCATATATTCAATTCTTCACAGACAATACTGTCTAGATATATATTGGAAGAAATTGTACTAATTAGTCAATATCTATGTTATACTAGAACACACATTTGATAAGAACAACTTTTTGTAACCAAGCCTATTCCTTCAGGCAAAGCGAGGGTGTTTGATAGTCGAATTCCGAAGTGGAGCTTCGGGAAAGGACGTAGGACGGAAGGTCCAAACCAGTATAAAATCCAGGCGTGCTTAGTCTATATTTACTTAGATTATTATTGCTTTAGTTGCATCATTTTTTTTTTTACATATACGTGCATATACACTATATGATCCACCCTATAGACTTTCATTTGGTATTGGAGCCTAGAATTCTATTGATCGTCACAATGTCATAGAATAATGGCGCAAAAAGATCCAGTCGAAATAAAACAAGAAAAATCCTTCTCAAAGCCACCAATGGGGACTGCAAGAAGGTACTTTCTAATATACAAATTTCAGTAAAAGATAGTAATGAATTAGTTAGTATAAGCGATAAGATCTCAAAGCTTAATTTTATTATTTTGAAAAAGATGAAATCTATCGAACTTGATAGTGAGAAATTGAAAATCGAGAAATTAAATTTAGAATATCAACTTGGTATTTTAAAAAAATAATTTTATAACTCTTAAAGATTTCTAGATGAAGAAAACACCTTATTTGAAAAGGAGAAAGAAAATTTTTCAAAAGAAAATTTTGATTTGAAAAGAGAAAATAATTTATTACAATCCTCTTTAGATGATTCAAAATCTCAAAATTTTCTTCTCAAAAATGAGAACTGTGCATTAAAAAACGAGAATTTTGAATTAAATGAGGAGATTGATATTTTGTAAAATAGTAATATTTCTTTTGAAATAAAAATTGTGACGTCAAAATTAAATTTGAAAAAAGTAAAAATGAATTTGTGAAATTTAATAAAGGTCAAAATGATTTAAATATGATTTTATCTGGTTCTAGACCTTTACATGATAAATGTGGCTTAGGATATAATAAAACTAATCGTAGAAATAGCACTAGATATGCTTTCATGTATTGTAAAAATATTAGTGCTAGTGCTAGATTTCGGGACAAGTCTAAATGCAATTTGTATAGAAATTCAAGTACTGTTATGACCAATAACATTTATAATATCTCTAGAAGTACAAAATCATTGACGGGAAATATGAACGAAAAATATCTAAGTATTTGGGTTCCTATTAATTGAAAAAAAGAGAAAATTTCATTGATGATTATTTTGATATAGTGGTTAATAATGATTTTTTTTTCAAAGGCTCCACCAAACCCTCTTGGGTATGGCTACCTACTCCTTCTAACATTTAAAACCCTAACAAAGTATATGGGCACCAATTAAATCATATTTTATTTTGCAAGTACCCAAAATAAAAAAATAAGAAGAAATGGATACTTGATAGTGGATGCTCCAAGCATATGACCGAAAATTCAAAAATGTTATCAAATATGAGATACATCGATGGTGGAACAGTAACTTTTAGAGATAACTCAAAAGGATACATCGTCGGCATCGGAGAAGTCATCAACTCTAGAATTTCTAACTCTCATATTATCACAAATGTTTTGTTAGTAGAAAATTTAAACACAACCTAATTGGTATTAGTCAATTATGCGATAAAGGTTTTCAAATCAATTTCGAAAAAGATAGATGTAATATTTTCGACAATAACAAACAACTTATCTTTGAGGGTTTTAGAAACAAAAATATTTATGTCTTAAATATGAATATAAATCAAAATTCAAATATGTTTAACAGCCAAACATGACGATCCATGGTTGTGGCATAAACGATTTTGCCATATTAATTTTAAATACACTAATAAATTAGCAAAAAATGATCTAGTTAAAGGTTTACCTAAAATAAATTATAAAGTAGAAAATTTAGGCAACGATTGTCAAATTGGAAAACTAAAGAAAAGTTCTTTTAAATCTAAAAATAATATTTTTACAAAACAACCATTAGAATTATTACATTTAGATTTATTTGGTCTAACTCAAGTATGATCTATAAATCACAACAAATATGTTTTCGTAATTGTTGATGATTTTTCAAGATATACATGGACTTTATTTTTAAAACATAAAAGTGACACCTTTGGAATGTTTAAACTTTTTTCTAAAAGAATTAAAACTCAAATGGATTTGAAAATTAAAAATATTCGAAGCGATTACGGTGGAGAATTCGTAAATGATATTTTTACTAATTTTTGTCATAAAAAGGGGACAAGTCATAATTTTTCTTTCCCCGCAAACCTAAAAAAAATGGTGTAGTAGAAAGAAAAATTCGTACGTTACAAGAATGTGCATGAACACTATTAAATAGTAGTAGTTTACTAAAACATTTTTGGATTGAAGCTATTGCTACAGCTTGTTATGTTTTGAATCGAGTAACCATAGGACCTATGACTAAACATACTTGTTTTAAAATATTTTTTTAAAGAAAACCTAAAGTATCATACTTTAAAACTTTCGGATTAAAATATTTTATACTAAATACAAAAGATAATTTAGGAAAATTCGATCCGAAGGCCGATGAAGGAATTTTTGTTGGATATTCGGATCGTAGCAAGACGTATAGAATTTATAATAATGAACTAAAACGATTAAAGAAACTTTACATGTTTTGTTTGATGAAAATTTTTCTTAACCATCAAACTAATGACGATGAAGAAATAATTCCAATAACAAATACAACAAATTCCTATAATAATGAGACAAAAGCACAAAATAAAACTTTAGTGTCATCTCCTAGAATTCTAAAATATCGTCCAACATCATTGGAGATCTTAACTCCAGAGTAACTAGAAATCAACTTAACCAAATAAGTCATATAGCATTTGTGTCAAATTTTGAACCGAAAAATTATAAATAAGCTTTGAATGATATTTTTGGATAATAGCTATGTAAGAAGAATTAAATCAATTTGAACGAAATAATGTTTGGGAGTTAGTACCAAGACTATAAAATCAATCAATTATTGGAACAAAATGGGTATTTAAAAACAAAGCAGATGAAAACAGAAATATAGTTAGAAATAAAGCACGTTTAGTTGTTCAGGGTTATAATCAAGAAGAATGTATCGATTACGACGAAACTTTTGCTCCAGTAGCAAGACTCGGGGGCATATGCATATTACTTGCTTTTGCAAATCATCACAATTTTAAATTATTTCAAATGGATGTCAAAAGTGCTTTTTTAAATGGTTTTATTAAAGAAAACGTATATGTTGAACAACCTCCATTGTTTCTTCACGAAAAATATCTCGATCACATTTTTAAATTACAAAAAGCCTTATATGATTTAAAGCAAGCCCCCCGTGCCTGGTATGGACGTCTTAAAAATCATTTAAGTACATATTGTTTCCAAATAGGTAAAATTGGTACAATTTTGTTTTATTAAACGAGAAAATAACGACATCTAAGTTGTACAAATCTAAGTAGACGATATTGTTTTTGGTTCAACTAATGAAAATCTTTGTACTTAATTTTCAAATATTATGAAAAACGAATTTGAAATGTCTCACATGGGAGAATTAAATTTCTTTAGGTTTACAAATAAAACAACATGAAAATGGTATTTTTATTCATCAAGGAAAATATTGTAATGATCTGTTGCATCGTTTTGAAATGGAAAAAACTTCAAGCAAACCAACACCACTGAGTACTAGTATGATTGGCTTCTTACTTTATTTGACGGCTAGTCGACCCGACATTATGATGAATGTATGTCTTTGTGCCCAATTTCCAGCAAAACCAAAACAATCTCACCAAAGAGCTGTTAAACGTATCTTACGATATCTATCTAGTACTAGAGATTACGGTTTGTTTTACCCTAAGGGGTCATCATTTGAACTTGTTTCATATAGCGACGCGGATTTCGGTAGAAGTAAAACAAATCGTAAGAGTACTGGCAGAACGTGTAACTTTATCAGACAATCATTAGTTTCATGGTTTAGAAAAAAGCAAAATTGTATTTCCATATCCACTTGTGAAGCCGAATATATTTCAGCGGCTCTAACATGTGCATAAGTCATATACATGCAACAAACACTTAAGGATTTCGGCAAAGTTATCGATAAATCACCAATGTATTGCGATAATACAAGTGCAATAAATCTATCAAAAAACTCTGTAAATCACTCACATACTAAACACATAGATATACAACATCATTTTTTACGTGACAATGTCGAAAAAGGAATTACCACATTAGAATATGTAATACTGAGAATCAAATAGTAGATAATTTCACAAAACCACTAAATGAACGAACATTTGTTAAATTGCGACGGGATTTAGGATATGTTCTCTTGATGACCTTCTAAACTAAAACTATATTTTCATTTATTCTATTTTTGGCTGAAATTTTATTACCCATAAATCAAAATTGTTAACACTAACCAACAATTTTTTAGAAATTTGTTTTCCGAAATTACCTATGTATAACCTCTAAAATCATGTATAAATAGCCTTCTTACAAAACAAAAAGTAACGAATATATAGATTTCATTAACACAAGAAAATAAAAGGATGTCTTTCGACAACTCTCATCTCTCCTTCTCAACACCAACAACGGATAGTTCAGTAGATACACCTCATCGCCTTCCTACTCCTATACCAGATCAGGAATCGACATATAAGTGGTCCTCCTACCACACAGGATTCACTCCCAATATAAAGCGGTCCAAACTATCTCTATTTGTCTCTCCTAACACCAAGAAGAAAATCGATGAGATACATCACTACCAAAAGCAACAAATAGATTTACAATGAGAATTATACTTTGAACAAAAGGTTACTGTGCGGCAACTAAGTTTTCTGGAGCAAGTAGCGATCAAATTTTGCAATTCACGAAAGAAAGATGTACATGAACCACTTTCGATTCCTTGCAATCCTTTGGATCCCTCTGCATCTTATCATACACCTTTGGATCCTTCACCTAGGTGATTCTCAGGTTTCCCGAGAGCCAACGAACGTGGAAATATATAGTCTCCACTCAAGCCATGGAGGTATGACGAGTCTGAAGATCACGATGCTCCATCATCATCTAAATAAATTTACTTATTCTCATTGTATTTTTATCTACGTATATTTGTATTCTATTTCACAAATAATAATATTATGTTTTATTAAAATCAATCTCTCGAAAAATAAGCAATACCCTTCAAAATTAGGCTATTTTAAGAAAAAATGGCCATTTCAGACTTTTGAACATTGCCCTCAGACGTCTGACACTCTTGTATCACACAAATTTTTAACCATCGTGCACATATCAAACGTCTAATATAACCTTCCAGGCGTCTGAAAATTATCTCTGCCTAATAGAAAATACAAACCAGTCTATTCCAAACATCTGAACTATTGAACCAACATCTGAACAAAGTCTCTGCCTCCTTAAGATATAAACTCAGGCATTTTCAGACGTATGATATTATATCCAGATGTCTGAGAAAACTATCTGTCCTACAAAAATTACACTTCGGCCTATTCCTGACGTCTGATTCTACATCCAGATGTCTAATAAATCTCTCTGCCTATCAAAATTTACAAATCGATCTATTTTAGACGTCTGAACATATATAATGTCTTAAAAATAGGTTAAATCAGACGTCTGATTCACCTTCCAAACGTCTGAAATTCAATCGACACTCTTAAGTACCCTGCTGACGTCTATTTTTTTCACTTTTTCTCACTTACATTAATTTTATTTTCTATTGCAAGGGCGATTCTCTAATTCTCAAACTTGCTTTATACTCCAAACACGCTCGAATTCCATGGCCCCTAAAATAAAAAACCTTAAAATCTCTAAGAGAAAGCAAGACCAAGCTACTTCATCCAACCTGCAAGTTTGCTCCGATGATCAAATTGAGCGATGGATGAATCGTGTACCACATTCAGGTGAGAAATGCAGATTAAGGATCTTAAGACTAGGATAAACACTAGAGGGGGGTGCATAGTGTTTTAGAGAACTGTTAAATCTTTATGAGTTTTTGTTAATTTAAACACAAATGAATGCAATATTCAGACACAGATATGATCACAAAATCAAACGCAAATGCAAATATAAAGTAAAAGCAGTAAAGGAAAGAACACACCGGATTTTATACTGGTTCGGAGTTACCCTACATCCAGTCCCGCACACAAGTACGGATTTCCTTTCAAAAACCAATCTTTACAATTACACCCTCGATTTCAACGCAACGAGGTACACCCTCCAGAATCACAATCCTCTGGGTAGAGATACTTGATTTCTCGGACAACAAGTGCACCCAATTGATTTCTCAAGGCTACAATCATACCTTACCTCGCTTAATCAATTTCCAAGGCTACAATCACACATTTTCTCGCTAAGTTGATTACAAAAAGCCTATAACTCTGAATAGCACTGAGGATCTGGTTGAGATAGTGATAGAGAATCAAACTAAAGATAATCTAGTTAGATTCAATGTTGATTTCGGCAGAGTAATGGTAACAATATGTATATAGAAATATGGAAGAAGAAGAGGAGTGAAAAACCAGAAAAACTGAATTAAAATTCGTTGAAACTAACCTCTATTTATAGAAGAACAACAGACATGTTCATTCGTGAAGAGTTATGACGAATAGACACTTCTTTTGAAATTTAAATTTTGAACTCAACTGACACCATGTCGACATAAGGTACTTGAGTATGTCGACATCCCAAAGAGATTTTTGATGTTTTGATTTTCTTTGAAAATAATCTTTATTTTATATTAAAACTGTTTTAAAATTTATAAATATACTTTACTATAATTAAAATACATAAGTAAATATAAAGAATAATATATATACAAAATTTTACTATAATTTTATATTTAAAATCTAAGTATAAATATTTAGAAGTTAAATATATTATATTTAAAAGATAGTTTAAAAACAAGGATAATTTGATTTTGAAACTAAAGATTATTTTAAGGCTAAAAGTATTTGAAATCAAGATAGATGTTTTTGATGCTTTTAAAAGGAAGGTTTTGAAATCATTTTGAAAACAAGATATAATTTTTGAAAAATCATTTTGAATAAAAAGTTAGCGGATACAAAACAATGTTCCACTAGATTTTTCGTAGGTTCTATCCTACTTAGGGTTCCATCCCTTTAACAGGCTCGAAGTGGATTCCATTGCATGAATAAATTGAATTTTAAGATGCCAGTGCTTTTCTAGGAGTTTTAACAAAATTTCTAAACGATGAATTACTTGAACTCTTGATAATCTTGATACTCATGAGTCTTCAATCTTGAATCTTAATACGGTACAGTCTTCATTCTTGTTACCTGCATGGTTAAATCCTGCATATATATATATATATATATATATATATATATCTCTAAACTTATACTGTTAGTATTTATATTTTATAACCTATTCTAAGGTTGTTGTAATCAAAACCATCATCTCACGGACTAACAATCTCTCCCTTTTTGATGATGACAACCTTTGTTTATAAAATATTACTTCTATCCTAATAACCCCCCCTTAATCTGTGCCTAACTACCATATTTTATACTTCTCCCCCTTTGTCATCAACAAAAAACTAACTCTAAACTATATAACACCAAACTATAGAACTCCCCCTAAATCTAATACTCTATGACATGTGATTATAATGGTAGTGTTATTATAAATAATCAACACTTAGATCTAATAATAAACCTAATCCTAAACTACTAACTATTCTAATTATATATAATAACCATATAGTTATTAATAGGGAAGAACACATATAATAATATAATTTATTTATTAATCATATAATTATATTTACATTTTCGTGGGAAACGTAAGAAGAAACATACAACAATGATAAAGAAAGAGAAGAAACTAATGTGTGTTTTTGAACATATGAGATCTATGAATCAAACAGTTTGGATAGTGGAAATAGAAATTTCCACGTTGTTCGACAAGATTCCCATCTTTGTCAAAACACACTTCTCCAACGCACATAACTTTGTCGTCATCCTCGGCACGCATATCTTCCATAGGTTCTTCTTCTTCTTCTTCTTCGCTGGCCTCTTGTACATGATTTCCTGAAGAGTATTCTTCAATCAAGATTGGGTTAGGATGATTGTCCATTAGAAATTTTTGCAAATTCTTAAGGATTTTGCCTTGCCTCTCTTGTTCCTTGGCCATTCGAAGTTGCATTACTTGGATTTCCGTCATTAACCGAAGTGCATCCTTTAGAGAATCCTCCATTTTAGTCACATGAACGAGAGTAGTACGTTGAAATAGACCAGATGTAAGAGAGGGGAACGAAAAGGTTGATTTTATGTTTGATTTGGAAGAGGAGGCCATTGATTATTTGATTTCAGAGAAAAGAACAGAGATATAACAGAACGGATGAATAAGATTTCGAAAATGTGAAGAATATATAACCAATTATTTGAATTTTGGTTCAATTTTTTTTTAAAATGTTGTATGTCGACATAGGGTAAAGGGGCATGTCGACATGTTTCTTAAATTTTTGCCTATTTAATTTATTTTGAATTAATTTTTAATTATACTTTGTTTATTTATATTTTATATTCCAGTTATTGAACAAATACCTAATTCTCTTCTTAATTTAGTAGATATAGATTCATTTAATGGTTTTGTTAAGTTATCAGCAATTTGATTCTCAGAATTGATATAATCTAGAGTGATTACTTCCTTACTTATATTATCTCTGAGAAAATGATGTCTAATATCAATATGTTTAGTTCGAACATGTTGGGTAGTATTTTTGGATAAATTTATCGCACTAGTATCATCACAATAAATTAGTGATTTTGAAAAATTTAAACCATTATCTTTTAAAGTTTGTTGCATATATATTACTTGAGAACAAGCCAATGCAGCAAAAATATATTCTGCTTCAATTGTTGATAAAAAAAACCGTGTTTTGCTTTTTACTAAACCAGGAAATCAGAGAATGCCCCAAAAAGTGACAAGTTCCACTTGTACTTTTTCGGTCTGATTTACAACCAGCATAATCAGCATCACAGTAAGATATTAAGTTAAAAGAATCATTTTTAGGGCAAAATAAGCCATAATCAGAGATGTTTTTAACATATCTTATGATACGTTTTACGGCTTTTAAGTGGGTCTCTTTAGGTTGGGATTGATATCTTGTACAGAGACAAACACTATGCATGATATTAGGTCTACTAGCGGTAATATAGAGTAGTGATCCAATCATTCCTCTATATAACTTTTGATCTACATCTTTCGAGAGATATTCTTTACTAAGGTACTC
The DNA here is from genome assembly GCA_030765085.1 of Allium cepa. NCBI lineage: Eukaryota > Viridiplantae > Streptophyta > Magnoliopsida > Asparagales > Amaryllidaceae > Allium > Allium cepa. The sequence continues at coordinate 575,611,862 of CM060931.1, forward strand.
ATTGGTTGCCATGGGAGTGGATTTTCCACTCGCGGTAGTCAAACCAAATTTATTAATTAGGTCTTTAGCATATTTTTCTTGACTAATAAAGATACCATTATCTAATTGTTTTATTAGTAATCCTAAAAAGAAATTTAATTCACCCATACGACTCATCTCAAACTCTTTTGTCATTATTTTAGAAAATTCTTTATTCATTTCAAAGTTAGTTGATCCAAAAATGATATCATCTACTTAAACTTGTATTAGTTGAATATCTTTTTTATTTCTTTTAATAAAAAGAGTATTATCTACTTTACCAATTTCAAAATTTGATTGTAATAAATAAGATCTTAGTCTATCATACCAGGCTCTAGGAGCTTTGTTTTAGGCCATATAAAGCTTTCTTAAGTTTGTAAACATGATTAGGTAATTTTTCATTTTTAAAAAGTGGTGGTTGCTCAACATATACTTCCTCTTTTACAAATCCATTTAAAAAGGCACTTAACATCCTTTTGATATAATTTAAAATTATTATAATTTGCGAAAGCAAGTAGAATCCTAATGGCTTCTAATATTGCTACGGGAGCAAAGGTTTCATCAAAATCTATTCCTTCTTCTTGACAAAAACCTTGAGCGACTAAACATGCTTTATTTCTAACTACCGCTCATTGTTCATTCATTTTATTTTTATAAACCCATTTAGTTCCAATTATAGTTTTATTTTCAGGTTTAGGAACAAGTTCCCAAACTTCATTTCTAGTGAATTGATTTAGTTCTTCTTGCATAGCCAAAATCCATGAATCATCAGTCAATGCTACTTTTAGATTTTTGGGTTCAATAATTGATATAAAAGCTACATTATTCATTTGACTTAGTTGATTTCTAGTTTTAACTACATATTGCATATCTCCTAGTATATTTTCAACAGGATGATCTTTTGAAAGTTTAGTCCTTTTATTAGGATGATTAATTTCATTATTAGTTTAAGTTGACTTTTGATTTTGAGTAATTAAACCATCTTCATCATTTATATCTTCAAATTTTTTGAAATTTTCATCGAATGACACATGCATTGTTTCTTCGATGGTGTTAGTTCTTAAATTAAATACTCTGTACGCTTTACTTCTATTAGAATATCCGATAAAGATACCTTCATCGGATTTAGGATAAAATTTATCTAAGTTATCTTTAGTATTTAAAATAAAACATTTACTTCCAAAAATTCTAAAATAAGATACTTTAGGTTTATTTGAGTGAAGAAATTCATAAGAATTCTTATTAGTTAAAGGTCTAACTAAAATTCTATTTAAAACATAACAGGCGGTAGCAACTGCTTCTGCCCAAAAATTCTTTGGTAATTTACTGTCTGAAAGCATAGTTCTCGCACACTCTTGAATCGTCCTATTTTTATATTCTACTACTCCGTTTTGTTGTGGATTTCTTGGAAATGAAAAATTGTGAGTTATTCCCTTTTTATTGCAGAATTCCTCAAACTTTTTATTTTCAAATTCACCACTGTGATCACTGCGAATGGTTATAATTTTTAGGGAAAGTTGATTTTGAGTCCTTTTTGTAAAGTTCCTAAAACATTCAAAAGTATCACTTTTATGTTTCAAAAATATTCTCCATGTAAATCTGGAATAATCATCTACAATTACAAAAACATATTTACTATGATTTATTAACAGAATTTGAGATGGACTAAATAAATCAAGGTGAAGTAATTCAAGAGGTTTTGAAGTTGAAATCATATCTTTTAATTTAAAGGAACTTTTTCTAAATTTTCCTAATTGACATGCATCACATAGACTATCTACTTGAAAATTCATTTTAGGGATACCTATTACTAGATCATATTTTGACAGTCTGGATAAGAGTTTGAAATTCAATTGCCCAAATCTCTTATGCCAAATCCAATGGTCCCTTGTATTTGCCAAAAGACATAAGTTATCATTTGAAACTTTCATACTAAAAATATAAATATTCTTTTTCCTAACTCCGTTAAATATTATGGTTGAATTGTTATCTCCAATGCGGCATTTATCTTTTTCAAATTTAATTTTATACCCTTTACCGCAAAGTTGACTTATACTTAGCAGATTATATTTCAGATTTTTAACTAGCAAAACATTAGTAATAAGAGGAGTTTCAGAGTTACTGACTTTGCCGATGCCAATCACATATCCTTTTGAATTGTCTCCAAAGTTAACCAGTCCTCTGTCTTTGTATATTAGATCATTTAACATATCTGGATTGCCAGTCATGCGTCTAGAATATCCTATCGAGTATCCATTTGTCCTTTCCGATCTGCACAATTTTTCCGTTGTGTATTGATTCCTCAATAACCATAAAGCAAGATTCCTGCACATCAAACAATTTTGGTAGACAATTTGAATTTGAACATTGATTATATGCAGACTCAAAAGACAATGATGATCTGAATATTTCTAAACTAGTATTAACAAACATAGCCATTTTAAAAAAAAAAAAATTCAAAAATCAGATTATGAAACTTTGAAAACCTCGCTCTGATACCAAATGTGAGATATGCGGATTAAGGATCTTAAGGCTAGGATAAACACTAGAGGGGAGTGAATAGTGTTTTAGAGAATTGTTAAATCTTTTTGAGTTTTTTTTAATTTAAACACAAATGAATGCAATATTCAGACACAGATATGATCACAGAATCAAACACAAATGCAAATATAAAGTAAAAGCAGTAAAGAAAAGAATACACTGGATTTTATACTGGTTCGGAGATACCCTACATCCAGTCCCGCACACAAGTACGGATTTCCTTTCAAAAACCAATCTTTACAATTACACCCTCGATTTCAAGGCAACGAGGTACACCCTCCAGAATCACAATCCCTGGGTAGATATACTTGATTTCCCAGGCAACAAGTTCACCCAATTGATTTCCCAAGGCTACAATCACACCTTATCTCGCTTGATTGATTTCCAAGGCCACAATCACACGGTTTCTCATTAAGTTGATTACAATAAGCCTATAACTCTGAATAGCATTGAGGATCTTGTTGAGATAGTGATAGAGAATCAAACCAGAGATAATCTAGTTAGATTCAATGTTGATTTCGGCAGAGTAATGGTAAGAATATGTATATAGAAATATGGAAGAAGATGAGGAGTGAAAAACCAGAAAAACCGAATTAAAATTCGTTGAAACTAACCCCTATTTATAGAAGAACAACAGCCATGTCCATTCGTGAAGAGTTATGACAAACAGACACTTCTTTTGAAATTTAAATTTTGAACTCAACTGACACCATGTCGACATGGGGTACTTGAGTATGTCGACATCCCAAAGGAATTTTTGATTTTCTGATTTTCTTTGAAAATAACCTTTATTTTATATTAAAACTATTTTAAACTTTATAAATATACTTGACTATAATTAAAATACATAAGTAAATATAAAGAATAATATATATACAAAATTTTACTATAATTTTATATTTAAAGTCTAAGTATATATATTTAAAAGTTAAATATATTATATTTAAAAGATAGTTTAAAAACAAGGATAATTTGATTTTGAAATTAAAGATTATTTTGAGGCTAAAAGTATTTGAAATCAGGATAGATGTTTTTGATGCTTTTAAAAGGAAGGTTTTGAAATCATTTTGAAAACAAGATATAATTTTTGAAAAATCATTTTGAATAAAAAGTTAGCGGATATAAAACAATGTTCCACTAGATTTTTCGTAGGTTCCATCCTACTTAGGGTTCCATCCCTTTAACAGGCTTGAAGTGGATTCCATTCCACGAATAAATTGGACTTTAAGATGCTAATGCTTTTCTAGAAGTTTTAACAAAATTTCTAAAAGATAAATTACTTGAACTCTTGATAATCTTAATACTCATGAGTCTTCAATCTTGATATCTTGAATCTTTATACTGTACAGTCTTCATTCTTGTTACCTGCATGGTTAAATCCTGCACATACATATATATCTAAACTTATATTGTTGGTATTTATATTTTATAATCTATTCTAAGGTTGTTGTCATCAAAACCATCATCTCATGGACTAACAATTCAATCAAGAGGTTTGAGGATATTCAAAAGAAGAAGCTCCACATAGGTCCATTTTATAATTTGCTAAAGTTTCCAATGTATGATTTGGACGAAATGTGCGGAAGTGCTGGATTAGAAACATTGATATCTTTTAATCCCAATAACATCCAAATCGATCAGCTAGCCATATTTCTTTTCTATGTTAATTTAGATAGCACAGTAGTTTGCAACACTGACAGCGATGATAATTGGCTATGGTCAAGTATTTACGACAACACAATTAGACTTACTCTAGGGATCATAGGCCAAACTCTCGGATGTTCCGACACCGGAGAAGATTTAGACAATATTCTGGATATGTATCTCAAATCGAGAGATATATCACACATCAAATGTGGGAAGATGAAATGCCTAGATTTGCATCAAAATACCTAAGACCTAAGGCGAGACTTCTCACTAGAATGATTATCAACACTATTATTCCTTGCCTTGGAAGTCATGAGCAAATCACGGAGTTAGATCATAAGGCCTATATGCTACATTCAGTGGAAAAAGGGTTATTTGGGCAAAATTTATATTTGACGAGCTCAAACATTTTTGGACTCAATCACTCCCATCCATCATTTATCCTATATACATCATGAGACTTCTAAGAGCTCACAACATCCCTTTATATTTATCCACTTTTGAAGAGATTTCTCCGAAATATGCATCCACAAAAATTTCCTCTCTAATGCACTCACCATAAAATCCTTTGGATTTTATATCATTTGAAGAGTGGACGCAACGTCGTCAAGCCAGAAAAGCTAGGTCTCCACCTCAAACACAACCTGAACCATCACAAGAGGTAGAGCAACATCACGAGAATATTCCGTCTCCGCCTGCACCATTTGGTTATATGTGCCAAGACGACATTTTGGAGACTCGCACTGAGACGAATCCAAATTAGAGTATTCGCGACTTAACTCTTCAAAATCAGCTTATTTTATCTCGGAATAAAAAATTATTGGCTAATCGTATTGATAGTTTTGAAACATCTTTTGCTTCTCACCTAGCCACTACATTATCCGTTCTAAAAGTGGTTCTTCAAAGAGTTCGTGGTCCAACACCATCTTCAAAAGATTGACCAATACCAGTGCCTTCTCCTCCTTCAAAACATTTCAAACTTTTTGACGAGGAGACAGAACCTCTCGAACACACTACGACATCTCATAAAAAACAAGCTAGCCCTTTCAAGAATGAAGAGGTAAGAGATGATCAAGATAAATATTCCCCAAAAGATCCTTAGATTTTTTTATAGGATTCCATCTTTTGTATAAAAATGATAAAAATCTATGCATGTAATTAATTAATATGATTAATGAAAATTACTTTTTGGTGTGTTATTTCTATGTATATTCATGTAACCTTACGACGATTAGTAATACTTAATGGTATGAACATGATGTCTACAATTAAAAAATTAATAATTCTTTTTGATAATGCCAAAGAGGGAGAAATAATAAAAAGCACAATAAATAATGGAAAGCACATATTCAGCGGAGATTTATAAAATTATATATAAGTACATTGTATAGTTGTCATCATCAAAAAGGGGGAGATTGTTAGGAAATCAAATCTACGGCTTCGATGACAACAACTGTACAACGTAAATCGAATATACATATATATATTTATATATACAGGTACTTGCTAAAAATACATAACTAGAAAGACAAGAACATGGGTCAAAGGACAATATAAGAAACTACAAGTCGATAGGAACAAAGAAGCATAAGAAAAAGAGTAGAAAAACTAATATGCACAATATTAGACGTCTGAGTGCACAAGCCAGACGTCTGAAACAGTTCTTTGGAACAACATACAGGCTGAACCAGATGTCTAGCAATTGTACTCAGAAGTTTGATCTACTACTATATTCAACAATATATATAGTATCAGACGTCTGAAACATATTCCAGACGTCTGATTTCAAACTTGGATTTCAAATAAGAACTTCAACTGCCACATTCGAATGGACTCTCTGCTTCTCTTCGCTGAAACTCTTCATCATCTGTAGAAGCAACTATAGAGCACTCGTTAATGGATGCAACTATTCAAGATATCTATCTACAACTATGTATAGCATCAAGAATCAAGAAGAACTTACCTTACTCACTTACGCTCTCTAACTACATACTCTATCATATATTCTTGATCTCTGCACTCTAACAATCTATACTTGTATTCACTCTTCCATATATTCAGTTCTTCACAGACAATACTCTCTAGATATCATTGGAAGCAGTTGTACAAATCGGTCAATATCCGGGTTATACTAGACCACACATTTGACAAGAACAATTTTTTGTAACCAAGCCTATTCTTCGGGCAGAGCGAGGGTGTTTGATAGTTGAATTTCGAAGGGGAGCTTCGGGACTGGACGTAGGATGGGAGGTCCGAACCAGTATAAAATCCTACTATGCTCAGTCTATATTTACTTAGATTATTATTGCTTTAGTTGCATCATATATTTTGTCACATATACTTGCATATACACTATACGTTCCACCCTGTAGACTTTCAGTTAGTGGGGATTGATTAATTTTCTAATGATTAATTAAAGGCTACACAATCTCAAGGGCATTTTTGGTAGTCCCATAAAATGAAATTATGGTTTTAGGCATGTATTAATATCCCTTATATTTCATATAATAGGATCTTCTCTTTTTATGCATATTGTAGCTACAAAATTAATGATATGTAAAATGTCCTTTTTATTGGCTTCTCAGACTTATTCTTATTTGCTTTTGTTTACATGCTCTTTTCTCTTATGTTATTTTATTTTATGCTCTTTTATGTTGGTTTATATATCTTTTATTTCATGTTAATAGTATATATGTATTTCATGCAATTGGTTAAATTTATTTTATGCAAGTTAGTTTTCTTTTCTTTTGATTATCTCTTATTTTCCTTGTTTTTCATGCAAAACCATTTTGTGTTGAGATGAATTCAATTATGAGAAGATAAACCCCTTCAATTTAGGGGTAAGGAAGCTCTTATGAATCATAGTAAATCAACATAACATGGTTTCATTTATAGTCTCTTCGTTTGTGCTTAATGGAAATTATGAATGATGATAGTTTATTTTCTTTTTTATGAATTTGATAGTCTATGTTGACATCTCAAATAGAATATGCTTAATCCAGTATAAACATAAAACTATTTGATCATTTGCCTAAGTGATTTTGACGATGAAAGTCAAACTAGAATCAAAATTTGGTGATCTGTATTACTAGTTCATAGTACATAGATCATGCTGAAAATAGATTTTGTTTTTAATTTCATGTCATTTTCATGAGAATTGACAAGTGGGTTTGAATGGTATGTTGGAGTTTGATGGTTTAAGTTGTGCTAATTAATAGCACACATAAACCATACTTATAATAAACACATTAATCATTTCTGCATAAAATTTAAATGAGAGATTATAGATAAATTTTTTTTGACATATTTGAATAATTGGAATTGAATTTGCCTCTAAATTGCTCCTTAGTCTCGTATTTTTATTCTCATTTACATTCTACTTTTAGCTCATTTCTCTAAAATTTTAGCTAAATCTACTCCTAATTTTTGGGCTAATTTGATTGAGAAATTCTAAAAATTAATTCTTTCCCTCTGGATCGACATGTACTCGCATACGTACTATAATTGTACGTCATGTGCTTGCGGTTTTGTAACGATATATTTTCAACTGTTTTCTAATCGATAGAAAACCCATTGTTAAACAAGTTTTTGGCACCGTTGCTGGGGATTATCAAATTAATTTTAATTTTACTCTTCGAATTTTCGAGAAAAATGTGTGATCCTCTAGAATAGAGTAGAACATACATGTTTATATATATATATGTGTGTGTGTGTGTGTGTGTATATCACAAAAGGCAAGGTGCTGCCAACATGCCTGGCAGGTATCTAAGCATAGTTCAAATAACAAAGAAAAGAACACAGGTACCCCTAGAATGAGCTTCGGCAAGCCATCGTCCATTACACCCTAATATCGAGCTCCGGTAAGGCCACCTTCCGGTAGTGAGTTGTTAGGAGTACATAGAAAATCTATGAAGCAACTCATCGCCAATGAAACTAGAAGACAACTCCATATGAGAAGGAAACGCCATGCCACAGACTTGGAAAAACTGGAGATACGAATGGTCTAGAATGAAAAAGACCACTCTGAAGACTTGAGAGAACTGGAGAGAGCATCTCGTTGTAAAAATGAATCATCTAGAAAGTAGAAACCACACTAAATATGTAGAAGAAACGAGAAGAACTCCTCACCGCAAAAAGCAATCCTTCCATCAACAATCCTATGAACCTGCAAATAGAATCTAACACCATTTCTGGTCAAAACCTTTATCTGTAAAAGGAACTAAAGAAAACCTTCTCTTTTCTTTTAAAAATGGGGACCGCCCCTATCCTTCTCTCCCTTCCCGCTAATCCATCACTTCCCCTATCTCCTCTACAGCCCTGTCCTTCCTCCCCGATTCTTGTGCCACCTTCTGCTCCTCCCTTACTCCCTCTGTCGTACCTTGTACCTCCCCCTGTCTCTGTTAACCCAGCTTCTCCTTCTTCACAGTCTGGTCTTCCCCGTACCAACACTGTTTCACCCATTCCTCCTCTTCCTGTCTCTGCCACTGACAATATTCAGCTTTCCCAACCCATTTCTGTCTGTGTTTTGACCAAAACATCCCTGCCATCACCAACCCCACCTCCTTTAATCTCTTCAGCTTCTTCCCTTGCTCATGACAATCAGCCGAAAGCTTGGACCACTCTTTTCAAAGCCAGACCAACTAATGCTGGTTCCTATGTTCCACGTGAAATTCTACTTGAATTTCAAGGGGATGCAATTGTGCCACCTGCTGAAGTAGTCAGGGCAGGCAGTTCTTTGTGGAGTGATTATCTCGTTGGGTTTTTCCTAGATAAACCACTGCCATACTCTACTGTCCTGTACTATCTCAAGCGTGCGTGGAAACTTAAGGGGATGATAACTGTTAAATCAGATGGATTCCTTTTCTTATTTAAGTTCTCTAATGATGAGGATAGGAAAAAGATTTCTGAGGCAGATCCGGTAGTTATGAGAAACAAGTTATTTATTGTGAAAAAGTGGGATGAAAATATAGGAAACTCCTGTAGTAGTATAAAAGCAGTGCCAGTGTGGATTAAATTAACTAATATTCCCTTGTATGCTTGGTCACCATTGGGAATAAATTGGTTATCTGCCAGAGTTGGAAAACTCCTATGTATGGATACATCAACTGAAAAATTTGAGCGCCTATCCTATGCTAAATGTTTAGTTGAAGTTACTCCATACAAAGAACTGCCAGACAGTTTCAATGTGAAGATGCTAGATGGGGCAGAACAAGTTGTGAAAGTGGAGTATTTGTGGAAACCGGAAATTTGTTGTTTTTGTAAAGAGTTTGGGCACAATAGCAAGAACTGCAAGAAATATGAAGGTGAGAAGAATGAAGAGAAATGTGAAGAAAAAAAACAGCATAGTTATTCTGAAGATAAAATGAACAGGCTGAATAAGGGGAAAGAAAAAGAGAAACAAGATTGCATTAAGCAAGTGTGGCAGAAGGTTAACAAAAACAAAGTAAATAAAAGAAATGGGAGTGAGGAAGTGGCACGAAATATCATGATGAAGCAAGTGGAAAAAGAGGTTACTGAGAAAGATGCAAATGAGGCAAATAAAAGTCTGCAACTTGAAGTGAATAAATCTAAAAATGATGCTCAAGCTTGTTCTGTTACTACTACTAATAAGTTCCAATTGTTACAAACTGAAATTGAAGAGGTAGAAGTACTGGAAATAAATGAAGTTGAGGTTGGTGAAATAACAACTGAAGTAAATGCAGGAAAACAGTGTTCTGTTGGAAACATAGTAAGTGTTACCTCTAATGTTGTTGTTGAACATTGTGATGGAGAAGGCACAATGGAAAATAAACATAAGACTATTGATGAGAACACATATGAAGTCTGCATTGAAGAAAATAGCTTTGAACTTGAACTAACAAATGATTCTGGAAAACAAGTTCTGCATGACACCACTGACACACATGAAACAGACATGGATAGAGAATGGTGCACCAATTTTGAGAAACAAGTAAATAATTTAATACAGCAAATGTATGTAAACTCAGTGGTTGAACCAAACTCACAAACAATCCCATACAACTTTTCCATTGATCTGCCTGGATGGCCTTCAAATCCTACCTCCCACACTTCATCTTTTGCTCCTCCTCCTGTCACAAAACCAACCAATTCTTTCTCTCAGTCTCCTTCTCCATCATCTCAGCCCATTAGAACCATTGAAACGAGATCTCTATCTGCTAAGAGAAGACACAACAAAACCAAACCTCAATCTTGTTAATGTTTAAAAAAATTGCATCATGGAACCTTAGGGGTGCTCACAGCAACTTGAAGCTTGACCAAGTTAGAAACATAATCAGTGAGTACAATATTTCTCTTTTTGGTCTTCTTGAAACTAAACTAAATTCAGCTTTATCTTCCAGAGCTGTTTCTTACATCAATCCAACTTGGTCCTTTCACCACAACCTTGACAATGCATCTTATGGTAGAATATTAGTAATCTATGACCCTACTATTTTCTCTATATCCCCACTTCTTTCTACTAGGCAATACATTCACCTTCACGTCCAAGACATAAATACCCGTTCTTCATTCTATGTTACTTTTGTATATGCTGATAACTCTGCAAATTCAAGGAAATTTTTTTTTGATGCATTGCCACCATTAAGACAATCCACCCACCCTTGGATTGTGATGGGAGACTTTAACTCCTGCTTTGATTATACTGACAAATCTGGTGGAGTTCCACTAACTGCTAATGATCTTGATCCTATCAATCAAGCCATTTATGAGTCTGACTTAATCATGGTCAATAAATCTGGTGCAAAGTTTTCTTGGAATAACAGGAGTCGTAGTGGCATTCGCACTTTCACTACTATTGATCATACATTTTGCAACCTTCAAGCTATATCTTCCTGGCCCTCATTATCTGTTTTCCTCCCCCAGCCTATCTTATCTGACCACTCCCCTCTAATATTATCTTTTGGTCAACATTTTAATAAGGAAAAGAGAAGCTTTAAATTTTACAATGCTTGGGCAAAACATGAACAATTCATTCCTTTAGTAACTAAATTAAGCTCTGATTTTAATTGTTATGGTAATAAAATGTACAAGTTTTGCAGGAAGCTCAAATTCATTAAGCTGCAGATTAAACTTTGGGCTAAATCAACTTTTGGCACTGGTGCATTATTATCTACTGATCTCAAGGAAAAGCTAAAGAAACAACAGGAGTACTTGATGGAGCACCCTCTTGATGTTCAAGCTGCTGAAGAGGAATGCAAACTTTTTAAAGAGGTTAACAATGCTCTGTACATGGAAGCAAGTATGAAGAGACAGCAGTTACACAAAAAATGGATAGCAGAAGGAGATAAAAACACAAAATTTTTCCATGATTCTATAAAGGTAAAACATGCTACTGAGAATATACATAACATATATGATGAACAAGGAACAGCATGTTCTACTGCAGATACTGTTGATAGAGCATTTATTGATTATTTCACTACATTGCTTGGTAACTCTGATGGGTTCACCCCTGACCTTGATCTTATTTCATCCCTACCTCTACCTACCATTACTTCCCTTGAAGCTGTGTCACTTATTGCTCCAGTTACTGATGAAGAAATTAAAAATAACCTTTTTGCTATGAACCAACAATCATCTGGAGGGCCTGATGGTTTGAATGTGGTTTTCTTTATAGCAACTTGGAGTATATTGGGCAGTGAGTTCTGTAATGCTGTCCACAATTTCTTTAATAAGTGTAAGATGTTGGGTGAAGTGAATTGCACTAACATTGCACTTATTCCCAAAGTCAATAATCCCTCTACTGTCACTGAATTCAGACCCATCTCTTGCTGTAATGTGGTCTACAAATGCATCACTAAAATTCTTGCTTCACGACTTGTTAAAGTCCTTCCTTCTGTAGTTTCTAGAAATCAGGCTGCCTTCATTCCTAGTAGAAGTATAATTGACAACTTACTGCTGGTCCAAGAACTCTTGAAAGGATATGGCCAAAACAAAGTAACCAAAGCGGCAGCTATCAAAATTGATATTTCTAAGGCTTATGATACCATCCACTGGTCTTCATTAGTCAGGGTTATGGCACAAATGGGATTTCCCAAAATTTTTGTTTCCTGGGTTTATGTGTGCATATCTACTCCTTCATTCTCTATAGTGATAAATGGTAGACCAGTTGGTAATTTCAGAAGTTGTAAAGGAATACGTCAGGGAGACCCCATTTCTTCTTACTTATTCTTACTAGTCATGGAAGTTTTCACTGTTATTCTACGAATTAAATATGAGCAGAAAGCTATCAAGTATCATCCGAAGTGTGCTAAACTTAATATCACCTCTATCATGTTTGCTGATGATGTGTTGTTGTTTACCAAGCCTGAGCTTCCATCATTTAATGCCATCTCTAAGGCACTACTTGATTTTTATGCTATGACTGGTCTCAAAATCAATCAACAGAAATCCTCCTTGTTAGTATCTGGTGCTAGTGACACACATGTTTCTGAATTACAAACTGCAAGTGGTTTCTCTGCAATGAGCTCTGATATGAAGTACCTTGGGTTACCATTGATAACAAAAAGAATTACTAGAGCTGACTGCTTTCCTCTCTACAACAAAATCACTTCTGTGTTGAAAGCTTGGGAAAATAGGAAGTTATCTCAAAGTGGTAGGCTAGTGCTAATAAAAGCTACTGTTTTTGCCTCCCTTGTTTACTGGGCACGTGCAATGATACTTCCTTCTAGACTACTACATCAGGTCAGGTCTGCCATGAGCAGATTTTTCTGGACTGGTAGCATACATAACAAAAAAGTTTTGCCAGTTTCTTTTTCTAAATTTGAAGTTCCTAAATATTTGGGAGGACTTGGAGTTAAAAATGTCAAGACTTGGAATACAGCAGCTATGAGCAAGCATATTGATGATATAATCAGCAATAGGGAAAGTTTATGGGTACAATGGGCTAGGCAGTACAATTTAAAAGGAAAGTTTTTTTGGTGCATGGATATTCCTCAGAATAGTAGCTGGATATGGAGAAATATACTTAAGTTGAGGAATGTGGTACTAAAAATGATCAAATACCCAGTCAATCAAAATTCTACTGTCAAATTCTGGTATGATCCTTGGGTAAGTGAAGGTATTATTCTATCCAGCCTGTGTGATTATAACCAGATTGTGCAGACTGGTATACAAATGAATGCTAAGGCAAGTGATTACATACTTGATGGGAAACTGGTGCTTCCTTATAACAGTAATTTACATATAAGACAGCTGTGGGAAAAAATGATACAACTTTACAAGCCTGATGCTCATCACGACTATGTGACATGGAACAAGAAGAAACATACAATTAAAGGTGTTTTCAATCAGATCACTGACACAGCCCCACTGCCTTCTGCTATTTGGAACAGTGTCATTTGGACTTCTGATACTCAACCTAACCATAACTTGATGCTTTGGAAAGTGATAAACCAAGCATTGCTTACTAGAAATGTACTGAACAAGTATGGCATGAGTTGCTCACTGAAGTGTCTGTTTTGTGATAATTTTGATGAGTCTGCTCATCACATTTATTTTGAATGCCCTGCTCTCCTATATATCATCACTGGTATTTGGAATAAAGCTGGCATTAGGTTACTGCCAGTTAGCACTACTGAAGTGTGGGGAGTTTTCTTAAAATCTGGCAAGAAGAAAGATGTAAAAGGAAGGATGCTTGCTAACTGCTTGAAGATTTATATGTCTGTTATCTGGAGAGAGAGGAATACTATATTTTTTGAAAATCAGAGAAAAAATGGTGATGCTCTTTGGCAAGAGGTGAAGAATGCTATTCTTTGCCAAATAAAGAACTGTCAATCTGGTTATTCAGTTGAAATGTTACATCTCTGGGAAAGAGACTAAGTCCCTTTTTATTTTATTTTTTTTTTAGCTCTTTGTGTTTGGTTTTGTTTTGTTCTTTCTTTTCTATGTTTATCTTTGTCCTTCATCTGTAACTTTTATTGGTTTGCAATAAACTGGTAGGGGACCAGTTAACCCCGCTGGCTTTGCCAAAAAAAAAAAAAAAATATAATAATAATATAGATATATGTTTATAAATGAAATTTTTATACATACATACACACACATACATACATATGTATATACATACATACATACATACATACATACATACATACATACATATATATATTTAGTGAAATAAAAGTAAAGATACAAAAGCTAAGTTAATAGGATAGAAAACAATAAAAATTAGAAAACAGACTAAAAAAAGAATCCATGATCAAAAGAAGTTAAAAATCTATAAACAAAAACAAACTACGACTAAAGCAAATTAAAACTTATCCTTATGCTCCTTTGATCAAAAGGATATTATGATAATCAGTGAAATCATCATTTAACTTTGAAAAAATGTTAATGTTATAATTATTAATGTCAAAAATATTGTTTTTATGTTTAAATAACTTAATATTATTACCAACCTTATTAAGATATTCTTTAAAATGATTATTTTTAGCTAATTTATACTTAGGATTTAATATCCAATTAAAACAAAATAAAGATACTGTAAAAATCAATTTATTACAATGACTAATATTATTATTGAAAATTCTCTGATTTCTCTCAAACCAAATATACCAACAAATTATAATGAATAAAGAATCAAGTAAAAATGTATTTTCTATTTCAAACTTAAATCTTAAATTATTCCAATAATAGTCACAATCAGTAATTTTAGTTGTAAGACTAAAGTTAAATATTTTGAGAGTATTATTTAGAATATGATATGTGTTTATGCAATCAAAATACACATACATAATGTCTTCAAAATCCAAATTACAAAAGAAACATTTATATCAATTTGCATATTCTTTTTCTTTAACGATTCAATAGTTTTAAATTTTCCATGCATGATTAACCACATATGCATTTTAGATTTAGGAGTAGCATTTGTTTTCCAAATAAGTTTATTAGTTACGCCTGAGAAATTAAATTTTTTATAAAAAGAATTAGAAGTAAATTCTTATCCCACTCCTAAATAATTTTGTCATTATCGTTATCAATATTATATAAGCTCAATTTAGTATAAAGCAAAGATAGTTGCCTAAGAGTTGTACCTTTTATAATTCTATTAAAACTAAAATTCCAAGGGGGATCATTATCCTAAGAAAAAATATCCAAAATCAAAGCATTCTTAAAGTTAAAAATATTATAAAGCTCCTTAAATTCTATCTTAAGAAGAATGACAAAAATCCAATGATCATGCCAAAAGAAGTATTATTTCATGAATGAACAATCGTATTAGTACCAAGGTTAAAAATCTCTTGACATTTTAAATTCGATTTCCAAAAATTAGACAACTTGTTAATAACAGAAGGTGTAATTTTTTACAAGTTATTACTATCATTATAGTAATATTTAGAAATGAGTTCTTTCCAAACAGGTTTATCATTAATATCCTTAAATTTCCATAACCATTTCTTTAACAAAGTCAAATTCATGTTACGTAAATTAATGACTCATAAACCACCTTCTTTTTCGGGTTTTCAAACTATTCACCAAATTACTAAACATTTAATACTACTGCTAGAGTAGTCCCACTCCATAAAAAGTCTCTTCTTATTTTATCAATTTTGTTAATCACCAAATGTGGGAAAAAATGCATAGACATCAAATAGATTGGAAGAGATGATAAAACAGAATTTATAAGAACTAATCTATCAGCTCTAGATAATAATCTCTCATTCAAATTAGAAATCTTATTTTTAATTTTATCTATAATAATAAGCCAATCATCATGTTTAAGTTTAGTTGGTCTAATCGAAATACCAAGATAATCAAAAGGAAAATTTATAGTTTTACAATTAAGCATATTATCGACTAAATCTTTAACCTTTTCCAAATCATTTAAAACTAAAATCAACTTTTATCAAAATTTATTTTTAAACCTGAAAGAAGTTCAAAACTATATAAAATAAACTTAAGGGTAATGACATGATTAGGCATATGAGAGGTAAATAGTAAGGTATCATCCACAAATTGAAGGATAGATAGACCATTACGCGAGCTTTCACTATCAACACTGCCTAAAGATCCATTATAAACCGCTTTTTTAATTATCTTAGCGAAAAAATCTACGGCTAAGTTAAAAAAAGAGGCAATAAAGGATCACCTTCCTTTAAACCTCCTTTAGATTGAATTTTATTACCTAAAATACCATTAATCATTATACCGGAGTCACCGGTTTTAAGCAAAGTCATAATCCAGCTAATTCATCTATGAATGAAACCTCTAGCTAATAACAGATCAATCAGAAAATCCCAATCAAACGAATCAAAGGCTTTTGCAAAGTTCAGTTTAAGAAAAGCAAAAGCAATGTTATTTTTACAGCAATGGTTAATGTATTCTTGAACAGAAGCTACTCCATCTGTGATATTTCTACCCTTAATAAAAGTCGTTTGTGAACAATCAATTAAATCATTCATTTCTGTACTAAGTCTATTATCTAGAACTTTTGAAATAATTTTACCTGAGTATTTAATTGAAGAAATAGGTCTAAAATCTTTTAGATTATTAGCACTGATTTTTTTATGTAATGTAAATTACATTTGCAGAATTAGATCTTCCTAATTGTAATTTACCATTATAAAAATCATCAAACATGCTAATTAAATCAAATTTTAAAACATCCCAAAATAATTTGTAAAGTAAAATAGGGAATCCATCAGGGCCTGGCGCTTTATCACTAGGCATGTCTTTAATAGCTTCTAAAATTTCCTTTACGGAAAAAGGATTATCAAACTCAAAAAGGTCGGTTCTAGAATCAATAGGATAAATATCATTCCATCTAACGTTAATTCTATGTTTATTCTTAGTACCAAATATATCTCTATAATAATCTGCAAAACACATATTAAGATCCTTTTGATTAACCAATTCTACATTATTCACAAAAGTTGAATTTATCATGTTACTACGTTTTCTACTATTTTCCATATTATGGAACAATTTTGTATTATTATCACATTCATTAATCCATTGAATTCTAGCCCTCCGTTTCTACAAAACCTCTTCCTTTTATAAAATAGAACTAAGCTCTTCTTTTAAATTAGTGAGAACGTTGCGCTCACCTAGATTTAGTTGTCTAGTTTCTTCTATCTTATTTATTTTAAGCGTTACGGAAAGAATATTTCTTTTTTAATTTTAATACTATCAAAAACATTCTTACTCCAAATTTTTATAAAATTCCTAAGATCTCTAAGTTTTAAAACAATGTTTTTTTTGCTGAGTTGTCTGTATTTCTAATATTATAAAAATTCATTGAAATCCATTTATTTTTAATTAAAGTTGAGCAATTGGATTCTACTAACCATATTTTTCTAATTTAAAAGATTTAATAAAAATATTATGATGATCATATGTAAGAATCTTAGGATAATTATCGGAATAAGTGTAAGGCAAACTCGATACTTTACAAATACGAAATTTATCCTCGATTTCGTCACCGATGAAAATTCTATCTAGAAGGGCCATTGAGGGAGACTCTCAAGTATTACTCCAAATGAATTCTCTATTAGAAAGAGGAATTTCAATCAAATTTTAATTAATGACGAATTGATCGTATTCTTCCGTTGAAGAGAAATCACCTTCCCATGGGGAACGCTCTCCAAGAAATCGCGTAACATTGAAATCACCCCTAAAAATCAAAGAACCGGAAGCTAATGATCTAAATTCTAAACATTCATCCGATAAAACCCTACGACCGACTTTTGAGTTTGACCCATAAACATTAGATATATTTAAAATAGAATTTTCACTAAAATTGATGAGAATAAAGTGCAAAGAATATTGTTTAGAGATACACTGAATTAATTTAAAAGAATTATCCCACCACCCTATAAGTAAACCCCTAAAGTACCAACAGAATGTAAACAAGCCCAACTCTTAAAGTGATAACCACCTAATCATCTATAAGAAAGAAAGCCGGTACACTCAATTTTGGTTTCCTGTAAAAGCGCAATGTTAATAAAATATCAGAAAAAACAAAAGCAATATCACTAGTTAACTGACAAAACTTAACGGAAGACAAAATATTTATTGCGTAAGCAGAATAAGTGCTGTCCAGATCAGAAATCATATCTAAGCCTGAATTCGTAGCACCGCTCATGGCACTCGAATCAGATGTCTCGTCTAAAAACTGAGAACGACTACTACGGATCCTGACACTACGGCGGATAGACCCATTGGCAGCTATAGTTCTCTTACGTCTACCTCTCCTTAAGGATAAAAAAGAGTTGATTTTTTGTCACTCGAGCATTCACCACCATTTATTGGATCATTGTTCTGAGAAGCTGACCCATCTTTCAACTCAGTTTGTTTAGAAGAAACAACAGATTCGAAATTCCTTATATTTATTATCTCATGATCCCACTTATTGCTCTTAATCAGTGAAAAATCACCATAAATAAGTTTGCATGCATTTATACTTGAAGATTGAAGAAAATCCACTTTTTCTACAGACTGAATAAAATCTGGTGCATGTGCACACTGTTTTATGTATGCACCCTGCTGCTCATTGATGAATCTATTGAAAACCGAACTCATTGATGAATCTATTGCCTCGACAACTCCATGGTCCGACTGATCATTAACTTCAACCATTCTAACAGTTAACCTGGCATGTGTTTCAAAATCTCCAATCTAAAGCAGATCATCTTCTACAATGCTACAGTTGCACACATCCTCCAAAACAGTTGAATTACTAGAAATATCAAAGCAATACGTTCCATAGAACACTGAAAAACAACATCTTCACTAGCAGTATCAAAGCAAATAGATGTAACAACATTCCTATCTTCACTGGTCTTAACCCCATCCTCCATTGAATCAGTTGAGTGAAACTCTCCATCAACAACTAATGATGAAAACAATCCACTTCTTCATACATCAGATTTGCAGATAACAGATTGCTCCATATATCACTATAGCACCAATAATGGCCTGCATATCTTCATTCATATGCTCATCGACAACCCCACTGACAGTATTTTTATTAAATCTTACAACATCTTCAGAAAAGGCTGCCTCTATGGTGTTTTTTTAAAATCACAGTTTCCTTCGTTAGAGTAATTGAATCCGTATAATTACCTCCAAGTTCCACATTGCTTATCAATTTCCTGAATATATAGTTCATCATCTACTAACAAGGAAGAACTCACATCCTCATCATTCGTCATGGCTATCAGACAATCGAACCTATTATTAGTGACAATCTCAAAACTTTCCAATTCACATGATTTTGCCTTTGAGTTTTTGTTATGAATAGATACAAATTCTTTATTCACATCCCCTATTAAAACAACTGAATTATATGCTTCATTGATAATATCTTCACACCTGTATTTTAAATCAAACTCCTCTACTCTTATGAATTGAAAATCCATCCTACACTGCATCACAGTATTATCCTTATTGATAGCAGAAGAAAAATCAAAATCGACAGTATCATCAATCAATGAATTTGCAACTCCAATATTCACTCTATTGGTTGGAATTAAGACGTCGATGGAATCATCACTGGAAAAATCAGACTTACCAAAATATCACTCTGGATCATCGAATTTCTTGTTATACCATTTTACTATGTTTACCTCATTAATCACACTAAAATGAGTGAACAATTCTTCCAATAATTCTATGCCCTCTGATCTTTGAATCCACAGCCGATCTAAGAGAACACGCTTGAGTTTCGTACACTTTAATACAAAGAAGAATATATGCTTTGAGATCGAAGCACTCTGCGTTTAACGGTTTTGAAAGAGAAATTCATCGAACAGTCGCTCTTTTTATGCCCACAAATGCCGCACTTAAAGCACCTTATAGGATCACATCAATCTTTAGCAATATGCGAAAAACCCCCACATCTATAACAGATCTTCCTTCCACCTCTCGAAAAAACCCAATTCTTCTTTTTTGAATTCCTATGGTAAGAATGAGGAGCAAAGAACTCCATACCCTTAACCACTTAGTCATATGTACACTTGGAAAACAGATTGCGATTGGATTCTTTAGAAAAAAAGCGGATGGAAAAGAAGAAGAAGGAAGAAAATCGGAGCATGAAAATTGCAAATTAGAAGAAGAGACGGTCGCCATTTTATTTTTCATAACACAATTTTACTCTTCCAATTAATTTTTCTTCCCATTTGTTACAAAAAGTTGTGCATTTGTCATTGCATTTCATTTTTCATTGCACTTGTTAGTTTTCATTTCTTCTTCGCAACTAATTGTTGTCACGTTGTGTATCATAATTGTTCTCTATTTTTCTCTGTTTACATCATGCCATTTCCTTTCACAAACACATTCTCCTTTTCTGTTCAAATATCTCATTTCATTTCACAAACACATTCTCCTTTTCTGTTCAAATATCTCATTTCATTTCACATTATCATTCTATATTTAAAAATACAATTTCATACTTTTACATTTCACTGTCTTTGTGAGTTGGGATTTGTTTTTTTTTTTTTTTTTTGCAATTGAGCCTCCACTTTCTACTCCCTCCTTCACCTTCTCCTTCACTAAAAAAAATCGCACCCATATGCACTTGAACATCACCTTCTCCTTAAATCCGAAGACCAATATTCACGACCTCAACCTGAACTTTTGCCCAGCTACTAGCATTCTATTGAATAGGCTAGTGTATGATTTTTATCCGATGATAATAAACACACACACACATATTCGTTTAAATGTGTATGTTATTGTACTACTTTATTTTTCACATAATTAAATAAATATTTGCTGAATAAAATAAATAACACGGAATTTAAATTGAAACAAATATTTTATTACAATTTTGAATAGTAAAATTTGAGCTCTCACTAAATATACACAATTTCAATTACAATACAATTTCAAATTACAACATAATTTTTCACTGTACAATTTTTTACATACATATTCACCTCATTCACTCGTATTTATCTTCAATTATGTTCCATCCTGAATCCAGGATCTGAGTTATCTACAAAATAAAAACTAACGCAGTAAAATTGAAAAAGAAATATTTTGTAGTGTAAAATCTAACGTGTATTTTGAAAAATGTTATTTGCCTCGGTTATTTGGGTTGTTTGTCATCATTTTCATTTGAATCCATTCATACACGAACAACTTGTGATATGCATAGCGTATCAATATTTATGTCACATGGCCATACACACCGATATACACTCGATAACAGGGACAGGTGAGCAGAAGGTCAAACCCGAGCCGATGCTGGATTCAACTCAGATGCACGCAATACAACATACAACATTTCAAATATACACGTGAGAGCAAACAAGTATGGATCAAACAATACAAAACTGAGGTAAACACAGACCAAAATGCAGCAACACATGGAATCAATCAGACTAGAGGCTCCAAGTTCAATGAAATGGTCCACACACATAAAGGCTCCAAATGTACATGAACACAATGCAAGATCAAACCATATACATATGCATATGGTCAGATACAAGGCAATGTCGAAGTCTGAAAACAATGCAAGCTAACATACATATATACATGTGTGAACACACATGTATACATATATACATATAGTAACAACCAAACCAGTTTAACACGCAAGCAATCAAATTATAGCATGCCCACAACTTCAAGATACTAAAAGCAAAAAATGAACTAGCTCAAAGCAATAGAGGCTACAACCCAGTTCACACATGCATATACACAAGTACATAAGACTCCAAGCATGGAACAAGTTCACACTAAATCAGTTGTAAAGCAAGGTCCAGAGCAGACTCCAAAATGCAAAACAACCACCAACACTGACCACATATAAACCATGGACAATGTAACCAAACAATGGAAAATCACATGAATATGTACATAGTCATTTGTGAGAACAAAGTACACCAGACACAACTAGACTCGAAATCAATGCTTAAGACTACAACTCAAAAGGAGACAGCAAATACAAGGCTGTACATAAAGCAACACAAACAAACAGTTCAAATATTTCAAAAACAGTGGAGCAGCATGTATATTCGTATGCAATAGTAATGAGCGGAACAAGGCATCACAATACATATATGCACACATACATATGTACGTATATACAAGACTTAATTTTCAATATGCAGAATCAATTGGCGGAAATTCAATAGAAGCTGGATAAAGATCCAATGAATGAAAGTCTTAACTCTTTATATTTTCAACTTCAAGGGAAATTGAAAGAAAGGCTCAGTACACAAGCCATGGAGATCAAAAAAAAAGCCAAAGAAAATTGGCTAACTCAAGGGGATGAATGTACAAAAAAATTTATACCAAAATGTCTCAATGAACATATCATAATAATATACTAAATTGCTTGAATGAGGAAGGGAATAATGAGAAACTTAAAGGAGGTAGAAGACAATGCTTTATCATATTTCATCGGCTCATATAATGGAGATAACACATAATAATTACCTGAAGTTCAATGTAGAAGAAAGATATCTCAAGAAGGCTACTCCATGCTCGCAGCTCGGATTATTGAATGGGAATTATGGAGAGATATTCAGTCCATTCATACTGACGCTAGTCCTGGTCCAGATGGAATGGGAGCAGCTGCCTTCAAAGTGCACTGGATACACCTGAAACATCACATGTTGCAAGCTTATCGGCAAGCACTGGAAAATGGTGAGTTTTCATAAGAAATAAATCATACATTCGTCTCCTTAATCCCAAATGTTAAAAAACCAAAGAGGGTGGAGGAATACAGACCAATTGCATGTCGTAATATCACTTATAATATTCTTAGTAAAATAAACTAAATAAAGTGCTACCAGATTTAATCTCCCAGACTCAAAGTGCCTTTATTAAAGGTAGATACATATCTGAAAATTCTCTCTTAGATCATGAGCTTATCAGAGATTTTAACAAACCAGGGGCTGATAAAATGTGTCTAAAATAGATTTACATAAGGCATATGATAAAGTGAATAGAAAATTCGTTGTACATATGCTCAAATCTATAGGTCTCCGAGATAAGCTATTGAAGTTGATAGAGTATTGTATTTCCACTCCAGCTTATTCTATTCTTATTAACGGAGTACCTAAGGGATACATAACAAGTAATATGGGGCTGAGACAGGGGGATCCTCTCTCCCCCTATATGTTTTCAGTTGCAATGGAATGGTTTTCCCTCCAAATGGAGATAGCAAGTTATCAAAACAATATAATCCCAATGCACAAAATTGAACCAAAGGTAACACATCTGATCTATGCTGATGATCTTATTATTTTCATGAAAGCTTCCATGCATGCAATTGATACTCTTAAAAATATTTTCTAATCTACTTGATTTGTATGGTGGCCTGAAAGTCAATAAGGAGAAAATAAAATGTTACTTTTAATAGGTATTGCAAGGATAGACAAAATCTCTTAAGTAGAATAGGAATCTCTGAAGGGGAGTTACTGGTCAAGTAATTGGGAATACCACAGTCAACAAACACTATTACTGATAAAGAATGTGGTAAACTCATATATAGTACAAGAGAAAAACTACTAGGCTGGAAGTCCAAGTTTTTATCATTTGTAGGTAAGATTGAGTTAGTCCATACAATGATCACATCTAAAGTTAGATTTTGGCTTCAAACCTTTCAAATACCAAATTGCTCACTTGTTAAGATTAACTTAGTTTGTGCTGACTTTATATGAAGGGGGAAATTACATATAATTAGTTATAAAGACCTATGTAAATCGAAGAAAGAAGGAGGAGTTGGATTAAAAGACCTGTTTGAACTAAAAAAGGTTTATGGTATCAAGATGACCTAGAATATTTTAGTCTATGAGAATTTGCAGCCCAGATGGATGAGAGCAAAGTATATTAAAGATAATATTTGGACAGATTCCACGGATAATAATGCATCAGTCATCTGGAAAAATAAATTGAAATACAGAGAAGACCTTAAGCCTCTCATTGAAAGGAAAATAGCTAATGGACATAAAACTGACTTTTGGAAAGATCCTTGGTTTAATAATCAAAATCTTATTGATAGGGTAGGTTGGGAAGGGTTCTCAGACTATGGTAATCCAAGTTGTACTGTATCAAGTATTATAGAAGGGAGATGGAGATGTGATAAACAACTTATTACTAAAAACTTTAAAGAAGAAATACAAAGTATGCCTATATACAGTGGTAGAACAGATGATCCATGGTGTATGAAAAATTCTAATAAAGGTCAATTCTTATTCCATAAGATCTGGATAGAAATGAGGAACATACACCAAGTTGTTGGCTGGTATAAAATTATTTGGAGTAAATCAGTTAATCCAAAAAAGGATCACACAATATATAAAGCCATCCTTGGCAGGCTTCCTTCTAAAGACCGTCTGCATAGTTGGGGGATAATTGAGGAAACTACATGCAATCTATGCAATGAAGAAAATGAAAGTCATGCACATCTGTTTTTCGACTGTCCATATAGTAAAACTGTATGGGGTCTTCAAAAAATTAAATGTATTCTCTCGAATGAATTCGCTAAAAGATGAGATCTCTTACCTGAACAACTGGATCAACGGATCGTACCTGATGTAAGAAATACACAAAATCAGCTTCACAGTTAGCATGTGGCATCTTTGGAGAGAAAGGAACCATAGGGCATTCAACAACAAAAGTAATGAAGCTCAGTTAGTCAATTCCAAAATTAACAGGTATATACGCTTAATAGTTAGCCGGATAAACAAAATGAAGCTTATCGGTCTAACGGGATGTTGCGACTTTTCTATTGATTAGAAAAGCACAAATTTTAATAAATTCTGCAAGCGCACAGGCGTGTAGTATGCAGGTCGAACACAGAGAATTGTGTTTTAAAATATTTGAAATCTCTATTTAAATCTTAGGTGTGTTAAACAAATTCGATGGTGGATCTTGAACAGGAAATAAAAACAATAATATACTCCGAATCGATTCTGAAACTAATCGAAATTGCAACCAGAACATAAAATTGTAAAACACAGAACAGAAATTGAAATTGCGGAAAAGAAAATAACAGAGCAAACAATTGAAATATTTATTAACTAACTGAAAAGAGTGCAATAACGAAGAACAGAATAAATAAATTGCTAAATCTAATCAACAATCCTACGTATTCTGTTCGAAAATAAAAACATTGCTGAATTTAAAATTAAACTTGAAGAAGAGTGACGGGGTAAGAGACGATCCCTCTGGTTTCTATCTCGTTCTCTATTTATAGACTTTCCAGCCTTATGATGTTAGTCCAGCTATTCACAAAAGAACGGGTCCACATTACTTGCTCTGCCGAAATATACGTACTGATCTGTTCTCACTTAGATTTTTTTTGAAGCTTCAATTAGTGGAAGAAAATAATGTGGCCACGTGGCCTTTGCTTGAATAGGTATTCACGACACTTTGCTTTGAAATAAATATATGTTTGGCTTTGAAATATGGTATCCAAAGAAAACATGAGCTGCTTCTTGAAATGGTCCCACCTTACTTGAAATCTTGACCATGCTTTAATCTTAAATGAAGCCCAGTTACATACGTTAGCTGCTCCTTGAATTTGTCCCTTTTTTTACAAAACATGACCGTGTTTGAACTAAGTATGATGGTGAGTTGGCATTTTTGAAATGATTTGCGCTTTCGCTTTGATTTATTCGGTGCTCAAAATGTTGCACTCTTTTCTGCTTGTCATCTGAACTAATGGACGGTGTAAACGATTAATTTCAACGTTGCACTCCGAAATCTATATTTTGCAAAACCACAACAAAATACCCGTATAATACCGCTTTACTAAAATAAAAATATATGAAACAAACGGTTCAAAATGCAGAAAAATACATTCATCAATTACCCCCACACTAGAACTTTATTCGTCCTCGAATAAGCAAGAAAATAAAAACTAACTAAATCCTTTTTCGTAGAAAACACGATTGCATTGAGCGTATGCAACAAACCGTTAAACCTCTAGGTGTCCCTAGTAGGACGAGTGGTGTCTCGTGAGGGTTTTCAGTAGAGACTGTCCACAAAATCCAAATGCATTATGTGATGATTCTAATGTACTACATGATTGCAAAATTTTAAACAAATGGAGACTCGATTTACTTCAGAATAATTGCAACAAAATAATGAATATCAGTTTTAGTCAACTTTTAGAAATTTTTGGTTCCTCACTAAACACAAATTTTAATATAACTCAAGTTTTCATACATTAAATTCTAGTTTGGCCAGTTGTTTCAGTCGATAACATAGTGCAGCCATGAAATGAATTCTTCACTGTTAATCATAGTTTTTTTTTCAAAATGGTATTTTTCATTTCCATTTGTATAACAAGTCAAATCAACAAAGTCAAGAAGTGTTTGGGTTTCAAAGCTTAGTCTCTCTTTACTAAATTTTTTTTTCTTTTTTTTTTCTTTTTTTACACTTAACCTTTGGACCAAGGTATACCACCCATGCACTGCCTCGCGGGCTTACGTGAGAGTTGGGACAGGGCTTGGTGAATTGTGCAAACCGACGCTGACTATGTCAGAAAAGGTTGGTAATCCTTAGGTGATTATTTATTTAACTATTTATACACCTAACTCAGAATGCTGAGGCCAGATATACCATCCATGCATTGCCTTACGGGCTTACGTGAGAAGAGTACAGAGCGTGGCGAGTGCACACACTTTCACAAGTGTGCACACCTATTGACTCTAGGTGTTTCTTATTATTATTATTTTTGAAATTAACAAAAGAAAGTTATGCAAATCAACTTGGCACCACTTAACTTCGATGATTTGAAATGCCAACGCATGTACTTTAAATCAGCCACTTTTTTTTAAAACAAAGACTACAGTTTAGAAAAGATTTCATAATCATCACCTACGAATCCCTTATATACTAACCTCACTATTATCGCTTGTAATTCAACTTTTCATTATATTTTACGTTTGAAATTAGCGATTCACAAAAAATTTCATCAATTGACTTCAACTGCTTACTTACTTTGTCTTGACTAATTAAAAATAAATCGAAGTCCTGAAAATAATGGGAAATGAGAAAAAAATTGAAAGGAAATTTGAAAACAAATAATGAGATGATTTTTTTTAAATGATGTCACTCTATGAAATATGAACAAACAAAACAGAATGTGATATGCGCCCCCCACACTGGAATGAGACAGTGCCCCAACTGTCAAATGGAATGCAAATGCAAATGTAAAACAGAAAAATGATAAAAGATATACAACCTGATATGTACAAGATAGTGAGTGGCTCATGCCGAATAGCTAGGTTCGTGAAGATCCATGAACTCGTCGTCCTCGTGTTGTTCAAACTCCAGAAATGGCTGCAAGCGCTGTCCATTGACCTTTGAAACGGAACTGTCCCTAGGATTTTCAATTTCAACTGCATCATAAGGGTATACTGTTTTCACAATATATGGACCTGTCCATCGAGATCTCAATTTACCCGGAAATAAATGATGTCTGGAATTATATAAGAGAACTTTCTGACCTACTTCGAATGTCTTACGAAGTATGGATTTATCATGATAGAATTTAGTTTTCTCTTTATAAACCTTTGCATTTTCATACGCTTTATTTCTTAGTTCTTCTAATTCTGACAATTGTAATTTACGATGCGATCCGGCTTTTTCTATGTCAAAATTAAGGTATTTGATTGCCCAAAGTGCGCGGTGCTTGAGCTCAACAGGTAAATGGCATGCTTTTCCAAAGACTAATCGGTATGGTGACATTCGTAGATTGGTTTTATAAGTGGCGCGAAATGCCCAAAGGGCGTCTATCAATTTAGATGACCAATCTTTTCTGTTGGAGTTAACCGTATTTTCAAGAATTTGTTTAATTTGTCTATTGGAAATCTCGACTTGACCGTTAGTCTGTGGATGATATGAAGTAGATAGTTTATAAGTGATAGAGTATTTCTTAAGAAGAGATTCAAAAGCACGATTACAAAAATGAGAACCGTTATCACTTATAATAGCTCGAGGTGTGCCAAAATGAGAAAATATGTTTTCTTTCAAAAATTTGACAACAACTTTATTGTCATTCGTTCTGCTAGGAATGGCCTCAACCCATTTAGACACGTAATCTACTGCAAGTAGGATGTATAGATTTCCAAAAGAATTAGGAAAAGGACCCATGAAATCGATGCCCCAAACATCAAAAATTTCGATGACAAGGATTGGGTTTAGGGGCATCATGTTACGTTTGAAAATACGACTTGTTTGTTGACATCTAGCGCATTTGGAGCAAAATTCGTGGGCATCACGAAAAAGAGAAGGCCAATAAGAACCGCACTGTAACACCTTGGCAGCAGTTTTCTTTGCTCCAAAATGTCCTCCACATGTTTGATTATGTGAAAAAGAGAGGCTGCTATGGAATTCATGTTCGGGGACACATCTACGTATGATTTGATCGGTGCAATATTTGAAGAGATAAGGATCGTCCCAGTAAAAGTTTCGAACATTGGAGAGAAATTTTTGTTTATCTTGTTCTAACCAATGGGAAGGTGTTTCATTTGTGACAAGATAATTTACGATGTCCGCGTACCATGGTGCACTGGAGAGGGAAAGAATTTGTTCATCGGAAAAATGATCGTTGATTTGAGAGTATCGTAGTTTTCATGAATAATACGAGAAAGATGATCAGCTACGACATTTTCAGAACCCTTTTTATCTCGTATTTCTAGGTCAAACTCTTGAAGAAGAAGAAGAATCCAACGGATTAAGCGGGGTTTGGCATCCTTTTTCATGAGTAAATATCACAAGGCGGCATGATCGGTGTAAACTATGACCTTAGAACCTACGATATATGATCTAAACTTATCGAGGGCAAAGATAACTGCTAAACACTCTTTTTCTGTGGTTGAGTGATTCAATTGAGCTTCATTAAGAGTTTTGCTAGTATAATAGATGACTCGAGGAAGTTTATCGATTCGTTGACCTAAGATGGCTCCAATGGCATAATCAGAAGCGTCACACATTAATTCGAAAGGCAAAGTCCAATTTGGAGGTTGGATGATATGTGCAGTGGTCAAGATCGATTTGAGGGTTTCAAAAGACGTTTTACATTCATTGAAAAAGTCAAATTTGACGTCTTTAGCCAGAAGATTTGAAAGAGGTTTTGAAATTTTTGAAAAATCTTTAATGAAACTCCTATAAAATCCTGCGTGGCCGAGAAATGAGCGAATGTCCTTGACGGACCTTGGAGGAGGAAGGTCAACAATAAGATTAACTTTAGATTTGTCAACTTCTAGGCCACTTTTAGAGACAACATGACCTAAGACTATTCCTCGCTTAGCCATAAAATAACATTTTTCCCAATTAAGCATAAGAGATTTCTCCTTACATCGCTTTAAGACACGTTGTAAACGAAGGAGGCATTGATTAAAAGATGACCCTTCTAAGAAATCCTCCACCATATCATAAAATATACTCATCATACATCTCTGAAAGGTAGCGGGAGCATTACAAAGACCGAAGGGCATGCGACGATAAGCGAAAGTTCCGAAGGGACATGTGAACGTCGTTTTGTGTTGGTCCTCTAGCGCAATGGGGATTTGATTATAGCCGGAGTAACCATCAAGAAAACAATAATATTCATGACCGGCTAAGCGTTCGAGCATTTGATCAATGAAAGGAGGGGGAAAATGATCTTTTCTTGTTGCTGCATTGAGTTTTCGATAGTCGATGCAAACGCGCCATTTTGTTTTGACCTTTGTCGGAACAAGTTCGTTATTCTCATTTGTGATCACAGTGATTCCAGACTTCTTTGGTACAACTTGCATCGGACTTACCCAAGTACTATCAGAGATAGGGTAAATAATGTTATTGTCTAAACATTTGATAATTTCTTCCTTTACCACTTCTCTTATATTATGGTTTAATCGCCTTTGAGCTTCGCGGGTGGGTTTAACCTCGTCGACTAAATGTATTCGATGTTCAATGATTGATGGACTAATTCCCTTAATGTCAGCAATTACCCATCCTAATGCCTCTTTATTTTCCCTTAAAATTTTCGAAAGTTGTTCTTCTTGGTCCTTAAGGAGATCGGATGCCAAGATTACAGGAAAATTTTCAGAAGAATCTAAGTATGCGTACTTAAGATTGTTTGGAAGAGGTTTGAGATCTAATTTAGGGCGTTCTTCTTTTGAGGCTTCAGTAGACATAAACTGATTGAATTCTAGTGAATTATGAAAAGAGCAGAGCATATAATTTAATTCATAAATGTATTCATCTTCATGGAAGTTGGAATTAAAATGATCTAGGAACATGTTAAGAGACTCCGTAGTATCACTAAAATCATTTTCTACAATGGTTTGGATCATGTCAACTTCTTCTGTTTTAAGATCCCTTGGTTTTCTGTTAAGATTGAAGATATTATTTCAATGGTTAGGTGCCCAAAGGAAAGTCAGAGTTGACCATTCCTACAATTTATGTTGCTAAAAATGGACGACCTAATATCAAAGGAATCTGACCATTGGGATTTGAGTCAGGTGCAGTCTCTAGGACTATGAAATCGACTGGGAAATAGAATTGCTTGATTTGTATCAAAACATCTTCAATTGCCCCCAATGATTTTTTGACAGATCGATCAGCTAGTTGAATTGTGATGTTTGTAGGTTTTAATTCTCCTAGTCCAAGTTGATAGTACACAGTATAAGGCAAAAGATTCACACTCGCTCCAAAATCGAGTAAGGCATGACTAATGTGAGTGTTACCTATTTTACAGCCGATTATAGGACAACCGGGGTCCTTATACTTGATTGGGGAGGGATTTGAAAGAACAGAGCTAGTGTTTGCAGTTAGAAATGCAGTCTTAGGAACGTTAGTGGCACGTTTTGAGTACATAGCTCTTTCAAACATTTGGCATATTGAGGAATTTGCTCGATGGTATCGAGAATTGGAATATTGACTCGAACTTATTTGAAGATTTCAAGAATTTGATCAAAATTAGCGGGCTTCTTCTTTTTGTTGAGTCTATGAGAAAATGGAGCTATGGGTTTATAGACTCGTTCGGTAGTTTTTTCATTCGAAAAAGAAGGTATGATATTAGAGGGTGAAGATAAGGGCGCGGAAGTGTTGGGGTTTCCAACATTAGAAAGCGAAGAGTGGTCGGGATTGCCGACCTTGGATGAATAATTAGAGTTGTTTGGATTGACAACAGTGCGTGTTGACTGAGTTTCAGAATTATGAATAAGGGAAGACTTAAGAAGGATGTCGGGGTTGCCGACATGGTTGTCCACCTTCTTTCTAGACCTTAATGTGGTGACAGCATTAACCGGATTTACATCTTCGTCCTTACAAAGATTTACTCCTCGAGAGTTATACTTTGGATTCACTTCGGTTTGACTAGGCAATTTACCTTTCTCATTGATTTTCATGAGATCCTTTATCATTATCAACATTTGTTCATTTTGTTTGGTAATTTGCTTAATTCTTGCATCTTGGTTAGTGATTTGTTCATTTTGTTTAGAGAGTTGTTTTTCTAATCGAGCAATTTCTTGTGAAGGCTGAGAAGGTTAGGTTGATGGATTGAAATTAGGATGCCTGTATGGTTGATAGGTTTTGTTTGAGGAGTTGGTTGTGAATTTTGAGCATTAGATGTTGGGGCTCGATAATTCGGATTTGGTATCACCGGATACATATGCGATGGATTAGCCACATTGTTAGGATTTAACCACGAAAAATTTGGATGATGCTTCCAGTTAGGGTTGTATGTGGATAAAAAAGGACTGTTTTGAGCTATAGCATTGATTTGGTCTTGTGTGTAGTAATGGGGTAGTCCCTCTCCTTCTTGAGGAGTTTGGGCATCTATAGGAAGATGTGATGCGTCAATGGCATGTACTCCTCTGTTTGGAGTACGAATTAGAACACGAATTGTTTCCCATTGCATATCCTTTTTCGAATACTCTTCTAAAAATTCCCAAGCTTCCTCGTCTGTTTTTGCCATGAATTCTCCTTCGCACATTGATTCGAGTTGGGATCTTGTTTGATAGTTAAGCCCTTCATAAATGATTTGGCACAAAACGTGTTTAGGGATTGCATGATATGGGCAACTATATAACAATTGATTGAACCTTTCAAAATATTTTGAAAAAGTTTCTCCTTCATTCTGAGAGAATTGGTTGATTTCAGTTCAAATTTTAAGAGTTTTGTGGAAAGAAAAAAACTTTTTCAAAAATATAGTAACGAAATTGTCCCAACTTTTAATTGAATTTTTAGGAAAAGAATTAAGCCATCTTTTCGCGCTTTATAGAAGCGCGAATGGAATAAGTCTTAACTTGATGGGTTCATTAGAAAGTTGTTGCATTTTAGTTGTAGAAGCGTATAATTCAAATTCACTAAGAAATGCATATGCATTTTCAGACACAGTGAATTTTGGTACCCCTTGGATAAAAGAATGTTTTAGCTCAAAATTATTTCCTTCGGCGGGTGGAAATGAAATAACCGAAGGTTGAACAGTCTGTATTGGATAGCATCAGTCTCTAAGGGATAATGGTCGATTCTCGTGAATTTCATTATTTCCAACATGCGATTTATGCGATAATTTTGGTGAATTGTGGTGTGAACTGTGATGTGAACCGTGTTGTGAACCGTGATTGCTCATATTTGTTTGATTTGAAATTTCCGTTGATTTGTTTAATAAAATATTTTGGCTTTCTAAACGGTTAAAATTATTTCTTGCCCAAACGTGCATAAACAAATCAAGGTGTAATAGCCAAAAGTAGATTTAAACAGTTTTCAGTTGGGCACCTGTAGAGTAAAAAATTACTCACAGAGGGGTATGGCAGTCCGTCCAGAGTACAACTGAGTAGCGCTAGCGAATGGTTGAGATCTACTGAGTTGGAGCTTAATTTCACTGAGTTGGTATGTTGTTTATTACTTGATGCTGTTGACGTGATTCACATAAATCTGTAAATGTTGCACAAAATAAAATAAAAACACAAAAGTGAAGAATGAAAGCACAAAGTGGGCAAGGTGGCACGGAAAAAATATGAAAAACACAATTTGTAACACACGAAGCTATGTGAATCACACAAAAAAAGAAAGGAATTTCATGCAAAAAGTTAAAACTAACTTGAATGTGAGTGTCAACATGATAATTAAAACATGCGTGGTAGACAAAGTATGTAGATGGCGAGATATTGTAGGTGCTGGAAGTTAAAATATACAAACTAATGTGAATGCTTTTGTGAAAACTGATGTGGCCAAAAAAATACTAATGTGAATGCAAAAGTTAAAACATATAAAATTAAAATAGAACTAACAAAAATGAATGCAAAATGAAAGAGAGCAAATGTGAATGAATACAGCGGACAAAAGGAACATGAACGAAAAAAAATGTTTTTTTCCTGAAATATAGTAACAGTAATCACTAAATGTGAAATGTGAAACCGATGCACTAAATGAAACTGCTACGCACTGCTATGTTATGTGAGTAAATAAATATATGTAAAAAAAATTTGTGAAATATTTGAAAGTGAAAACGAATACTTGAAAATGACCTTACCTGTGAACTATTTTGAAAATGCCCTTACGTGTGAAAATGAATACTTGGAAATGAATATTTGAAAGTTGAAAATAAACTTACGTGTGAAAATTTGTGAAATATTTGAAAGTGAAAACGAATACTTTCATTTGAAGAGAAAGTGAACCTTACGTATGAACAAAAAAAACGAATACTTGAAAGTGAAAATGCAAGCTAGATGAGTTATGAAAGTGAAAAAGCAGGCTACTAAAAGATGGTTACGTGAATATGAGAATAAGGTACGCAAATATGAACAAAAACTAAATTAATGCAAGCAGAAGTATGAAAACTAAACTAATGTATGAAACATGCAACATTAATATAGTTACGTGAAAACAATGCGGTGAACATAAAACGAAAAATAACGATTTTTTTTTCGAAAACTAATGCAAAAATAAATAAATTAACATGAATAGACTTAAAAACGAAAAATCAAAAATTTCAAAATAGTAAGTCCCCGGCAGCGGCGCCAAAAACTTGTTGCGACTTTTCTATTGATTAGAAAAGCATAAATTTTAATAAATTCTGCAAGCGCACAGGCGTGTAGTATGCAGGTCGAACACAAGAAATTGTGTTTTAAAATATTTGAAATCCCTATTTAAATCTTAGGCGTGTTAAACAAATTTGATGGTGGATCTTGAACAGGAAATAAAAATAATAACATACTCCAAATCGATCCCGAAACTAATTGAAATTGCAACCAAAATATAAAATTGTAAAACTCAGAACAGAAATTGCAGAAAAGAGAATAACAGAGCGAACAATTGAAATATTTATTAACTAACTGAAAAGAGTGCAATAACTAAGAATAGAATAAATAAATTGCTAAATCTAATCAACAATCCTACGTATTCTATTCGAAAATAAAAACACTGCTAAATTTAAAATTAAACTTGAAGAAGAGTGACGGGGTAAGAGATGATCCCTTTGTTTGCTATCTCGTTCTCTATTTATAGACTTTACAGCCTTATGATGTCAGTCTAGCTATTCACAACAGAACGGGTCCACATTACTTGCTCTGCCGAAATATACGTACTGATCTGTTCTCAATTAGATTTTTTTTGAAGCTTCAATTAGTGGAAGCCACGTGGCCTTTGCTTGAATAGGTATTCACGCCACCTTGCTTTGAAATTAATATATGTTTGGCTTTGAAATATGGTATCCAAAGAAAACGTGAGCTGCTTCTTGAAATGGTCCCACCTTACTTGAAATCTTGACCATGCTTTAATCTTAAATGAAGCCCAATTACATACGTTAGCTGCTCCTTGAATTTGTCCCATTTTTTTACAAAACATGACCGTGTTTGAACTAACTATGATGGTGAGTTGGCATTTTTGAAATGATTTATGCTTTCGCTTTGATTTATTCAGTGCTCAAAATGTTGCACTCTTTTCTGCTTGTCATCTAAACTAATGGAGGGCGCAACCGATTAATTTCAACGTTGCACTCCGAAATCTACAATCTGCAATACCACAACAAAATACCCGTATAATACCGCTTTGTTAAAATAAAAATATATGAAACAAACGGTTTAAAATGCAGAAAAATACGTTCATCACGGGACTAGAAAGGCAATTGTTGGAGAGGATGAAGTGGAGGAAGATTGCTCCGGAAATCAATGAAACTATTGGGATCCGCCATGAAATCTTCTTTTGGAAAGTTGTTGTTGTAAAGAAATAGATCGAGTTTAAGCTAAGCTGTCTGTGTATTTTGTTTGTAGCTGCTTCTTGTTCACAGCCTATTTTGTAAAATATGGGCTTTGAGCCCCAACAACTTCCGCAATAAAGATTTTAACCAAGTTTCAGAAAAAAGCGACACACATGAATCATTTCAGGCATAAACAAGAGCTTGGAATAGAGGATAGCACACAATACACAATGACTTCAACATCAAACCAGAAAAGTGCAATCAGTTCAAAACTCAACAACAAAGCCTCAACATCAAAACAACACCAACCCAATTCAATGAACTTCTGACCAGACTCAACCAACAAACAGCAAGCATTTTTACACGAATTAATACAAGTTTTCAAAAATGAAGTGGTTACTTGAGTCACGTTACAACTACAGATGCAAGCAAGCAGTCAAAACAATGTCATGGTTCAAAAGGGGATGTAACAGTAGTTAACAATAAAATTTGAAATGCCAAAGAATCAAAGCCATAGTGACTAAGGTAGAATCGAACAAGTCCAGATTATTACAATTTCAAATAGCTGAAGTTATAGGTGAAATGAATGGAACCGACTAAAATGTATTCAAACAAATTCAACATGAACGAGTCAGAATAAATTACAAGTGCTCAAGCTAAATTGAGTGGACAAGTGAAAATCACGAAGAATTCAGAAGAAAATATATAAACATAAACTAAGGGATTCAATCCTTATAAAAACCAAAAATCATCATCGGCAAAATTCATCGATTTGAGTTTAAGCAAAATCACAGAAACAAGTTTCAAATTAAATCCCAAATCAATAACTCGAATCAAGTTCGAACTAAAGCAATCAACAGAGGAATTAAAACAGCAAATATCACATACCAATTTCATAGGTTCGAACTCGATAATTGGAGCGACCGAAAGCATTTACAGCCAGAAGACAATTGACAAAGCAACGCAACGCAAATCCCTCAACTTAATCGATCAATTTTCAATCGATGACTTCAATTCACAAAGCCCTAAATTATTGAAGGAGGAATGAATGAAGGACTGAACGAAAGCAAAAGGAATCAGTAGATAAAAAGAAAATGAAAAAGGGAGACGTCTCTTTTATTTAAAGTGGGTCGGTCTAGTTTATTTGATTTGGGCTTAAGTATAAAAAGGGTTTTGGGTTTTTGTTATTTTTTTAATTTGTAAGTTTTTCTTTTAAACTTTTGTAAAATTCTAGTCGTGTGACTAGGTTACGAACTACGGTGGTGTAGTTCGAGAATTCGCAACTTAGTGGCTAAGTTATGACAGAGTTTTGAGCACAGAGTTAGGTTAGTCGATAGCAGGTGCCGCAGGTTTACGTGTGTAAGCGTCTGACTATTTAATTTCTAATAGAAACCTTGGATGCAGCATCTAGGCAGGGTTTTGCCGAAGCTGGGTAAATCTATGTTGTTATATTTCTATTTTATTATGCTGCTATTATTAGTGCTGCAATTATTTTATAAGTTTCCACATTAATTTTTATTATTATTAGTATCACCCTATTCACTCCCCATCTAGGGTGAAACCGATCTTACAAGTTGTATTAGAGCTAAAAACAACAGGCAATTTTTGTTTTAAAAATTTGATTTTTCAATAAAAAAATTATCGTTTTAAAATTTTAATTTTTTATAAAATGGCTTCTTTTAATAATCTTTTGCAGAGGGACAGTCCATAGTCAGACCACCAATGCTCAATGGTGAATATGCTTATTGGAAAAATAGAATGAAATTTTTTCTGAAAATCATTGATGCTTAGAATATTGTTGCGACAATTTATAGGGCACCAAATATAGTGGTAGATAATTAGGTAATTGAAAAACCTATGGATCAATGGACAGATCTTGAAAATAAACTACATAATGCTAATGCTAAAGCTATGAATTCTATTATTTATTTATTGGATCAAATTGAATTTAACCGTGTCTCACATTGTCTAGCTACACAGGAAATCTGGCACACACTTGAAACGACTCATGAAGGAACGTCTCTGGTCAAAGAATCTCGCCTTGCCATGTCTAGTAGGGAATACGAGAACTTCACAATGGCCAAAGATGAAAATGTCAAAAAGATGTATGTAATCTCATATATAAATCAAAAGCTCTCGAAAAACCATACACAGAATTGGAAATAGTCCAGAAAACCGTTAATGTCCTTCCACAAAATTTTGAAACGAAAGTTACTGCCATTCAAGAATCAAAAGATCTAAAAAATCAAAGTCGAAGAACTTATTAGAAATCTCACCACTCATAAGCTAGACAACTTGTATGGACGAATGCTATTAGAACATCGTCATTGGAGGATGATGAGCATTCTAAGTGGAATTGTTTCTTGAAAGGTAACGCTTAGCCTCAAGCCTCATCAAACGGGAATGACTAAAATAGGGGAGATGCAGCAAGGCTAAGTGGGTTGCACCCAATTAGGGTATGTTATCGCTTTTCTAGATATCCTCGAAAACCCATGTATTATGGATATCGTTGTGCATGAAAGAAGGAGTGCTCGATTGATAAGGGTGGGAACACCCGGGATAATAACATATTCCTTCTATCTAGGTTAGGGGTAGGCCGGTCCTGTGTAGCGGGGGATCCCGGCGAGGTCCTCGGTACATTGGTCTAGAGGTGTATTGTGATGGACGATACCTTAGTGGCCCAGTCATCCGTATGGGATCCATTCTCCAATACATATCTTTGCGGTTTTGTTTGTAGAGCCTAGTATGTTGGAATTTAATCAGTGTAACAATTTCAGCTATTTGACTAAGTATTTGTATTTAGACACTATTATAATATCACTGAATTTTTGTATAAAATTGTTTTGGTTATCGTAAAGTAAAAAACCCGTCGTATTTATGTGTGACGGGTCTTATGAGATACCTTTGTTTTTCAAAGGATTTTGATTACTCTAATAATTCAAGTTGAGTGTGTTTTCTCATGCTGTTTTTCCAAACTGACTCGGGTGTTATTTTATTATAATGCGCGGGTCAGACCGAGCATTATAGTTTTAGGTTAGAATGCTATGGAACTCAGGAGACGGGCTGGAGGAGTTCGAATTTATATCCGCACTTGGTTTACATTTTTGTTGTGTGAGGAAGAGTGATCATCGCTATCCAGATTGATATATTAGTTATTATGCTCTGATGATTGTAAGTATAAAACAGTTACAGATTCCTTTGTATAAAAATCTATATTATATATTATATTTTATTCCACTGTGATTGTGAGATTTTGTGTTTGTTGTTCTATTTTCTTCTATCTTTTTTTCTTCTTCTTTACCATAGTTATTCGCTCTTTCGTACATTTGGATTGAACAAAAGTGATTTATTATCAACTCAAAGGGTACGGAATGACGGGTCGCTACACATTTTTGTAATGGGAGGCTCAATCACGTAGCACACACATATATTCTTCTTAGCTGTATTGGGGTTGCACCATTTATTAGGTAATACTAAATTACAAGTCTGGATATATTTATTTAATTTAATACATACGTGTAAATTAATTATAATGCAATATATTATCTATGTTTGCAGTGTCTATGAATCACAACATATATTTAATATTAGGATGACAGGTTGTTAGCCCCGATGGAGTAAGATCCCAGACCAGATCAGAGAGAGCATCTGGCAGGACTTTTTGGCGAGTTTAAATTTACATATTTATAAATTACCGTTTTATAATTTGTTGACTACTGATATTTAAAAATTTTCAACTTATATTTAATTTTCTCAATGTGCAGGGTTCCGAAGATCTGCAGAAAGCGAACATTTCCCTTGTGCAGTGCCACTGAAATTCTAAGATAACAAAGAATTATCGGGACACAATGTCGGGCCTTAGGAGAGCTAGGAAGAAACCGAACTGAATGGGTGCCAGTGTATGGAACGCTTGGGTTGCTTAGTGGAACAATGATGAGTTTAAGGTAATTAATCTATCATATATATCTCATTACTTTGTTTTACAACTATTAAATATATTGTTAAATTATTTAAATTTGTAGGTGGGGTCAGAGAGGAACTCTGTGAATAGAAATATGAACCCAGTAACACATCGTGGTTGTTCCAAGTCATTCTAGCATCATCGTGAGGATTTGATAAATTTATTAATTGCGATTGTAAATAGTTATTACGTTTATATAGTTTAAGTTATAAGTTATTAATAAACATTTGATATAAACAGTAATATATATACATTATTTATTGTAGGAAAGAATGCATCGACGTCCGATCTCATATATGGAAGTATTTGCTCATACCCATGCCATAAAGCAAATGGACAAAGCTGGCCACCTTACATATGCATGGGAAGATGAGGATAACGCGACGGCTGCAAATGTATGCATATTATGAATTTTAAGTTATTAATATTGATTAGTTTAAGTAATTAGCTTTGAAGAATTAAAATAATGTTGTGTTAATTTCAACTATAATTTTTTTAACATTGCTGGAAAGTTTCAAGAGGCACAGACACAAATGCTAGGATGAGTTGACCAGCGAGGAGGAAGATGCTATTTTTGACTCCATCATGGATCCGACGCAGCGAAATTGGTGTTTTGGTTATGGAAACCAAACGATAATTTATAAACATAAACTATCTTATAAAAATTACACAGTTGTTATAAAAGTCATCGAAATGTTCTATAACAATTTTTTCTATTCACATGCTAGGGCATCTCAACAAGCATACCAAAAAGAGCAGTACAAAGCCAAGATAAATAGCTGAGAGTCATGGTCGAGTAGCTGCGTATATAATGAGGCAGTTGAATCAGCGTTTGGCGGAGTACGTGCAGTGACATGGTTCATTTCCTTCGTTTTCTGGTGCTTCTAGAGGCGAGGATGACTCTTGATAGGTACACTTTTCTGTGTTTGTGCTTGAATGTTGTATATGTTGACTTGGAGTCGGTGAGGATGATTTGTTTTGGTATGTTTGATGCACTTTGATGACAGATTGGATGTGTTGTATTGATTCGGTACATTTTGTCGAGTTGTTTTGATATTTGACGTTGATTGACCAGTGTTTTGTTGGATTTTTGAGGATGTTGAATGGTTTATTTTGTATATATTGGAGTTTATGATCTTGACGTTGTATTGGAGTTTTTGATTTTATATATATTGGAGATTATGGTTAATATTTTTGTTGGAATATATATATATATATATATATATATATATATGTATGTATATGAATTATCTATGTGGAATGAAGTTGAGAAGTATATTGATATGTAGATTTGGTAGGAGTTGAATAGGCGCAGAA
This sequence comes from Allium cepa, assembly GCA_030765085.1. Classification (NCBI taxonomy): domain Eukaryota; kingdom Viridiplantae; phylum Streptophyta; class Magnoliopsida; order Asparagales; family Amaryllidaceae; genus Allium; species Allium cepa. The sequence continues at coordinate 575,652,460 of CM060931.1, forward strand.
ATAAAAAAAATGAACCCAGATTTTCGACGGTTACCGACGGCTTACGTGTCACAATCTTCCGACGGCTACTGATGGATTATTGATCACGAGTGAATCCACGTGTACCTCGTTGGTCGTCGAAAGCCGTCGTTATTTTCCGTTAGAAACTGTCGGAAGATTGTCGTCATCGCCGTCGAAAGTGGACAAAAACCGTGTACGCTATTCCAACGGCTAAACCGTCGGCTTCCAACGGCCGCCGAAGGTTACTTGCTATCGGAATAGCCTTGTGTTTTTGTAGTGGTTTAACATAAATATTTTTCAGCCTTATTGATTATAAAAATATTAGAAATTAACAAATATGATGATAATAAATAGTTTCGAACAGTTAATAAGCATTAAATGCATATAATATAAATTACCAATTTAATAAAATAATGAAGGAATATCTTTTACTGCACTAAAATACACATATTTGAACTCTAATCTTAATAAAACCGGATGGATAATTTTTGGATGCGGATGTCTTCGTATCCGCATCCACATCCGTTTTTTGGGATATCGGATATTAATCCGCTTTTCAAATGCGGATGCGGACGAATTTCGAATTTTTCGGGTATCCATCGACAGCCCTAGTGGAACCCACTTTATTTCATATCTCCCTTATGTCAATATAAGTAGTAAATAGTAGTGAACTATACCTTTGACATTAAAAAGCAGTAGATGACAATAACTTATAGAAACCTAAAAGTTTTAGAAGTCAGTAGGTTAGCAAAACTATTTTATATATATGTAAAAATATTAAATAACAGGAATAATAATAATGAAAGAGCAATTAATTTGAAAATAAATGAATTAAGTTTCTAAGAAAAAATAATGATAAAGGGATATTACAACAGTAAATTAATTAATTGCAATTGATATGACACTAAATAAATTCAACAATTATTTCAATTTTATATGGAGCAAATACTACCATTTTCTTTTAGTATTAAGCTCCATAATCAGTTACCATGTAACTTGCGTAATTTTCAAGTCAACCATATTACAATATGTCGATCATAATATGGAATAATGGAGAGACAGTGGTATGAATACGACGTAATGTAGGACAATCAATTTTCCTAGTTAATTGAGGTATAATAGAGCGTAATCTTTCATGTTATATCACATAGCATTTGTAATGCTCAGTTGCTTCTTTATATTTATTTGCTAAAATAGGCTTAAATTATTACTCCAATGCATAGTAATTTAAAGTTGGATTCGTTCTCTGGGTTGTTCAACTTTGCCGATGCTCATGGCTTTGGTGAAACTATTTATTAGTAATTCTTTTTTCTTATTGTAATTGATTGTTGCCAATAGAATTTGATTCTTAGACCTTAGATAGTAGGGCTGTCAATAGATATCCGAAAGATTCGAAATCCGTCCGCATCCGCATCCGAAAGTGAACAAATATCCGATATTCGAAAAAACGATACCGATACGAAGACATCCGCATTCGAAAATTATTCGTTCGGTTTATGTGAATTTATATTGTATGCACTTAATGCTTATTAAGTGCTCGAAACTATTTATTATCATTATATTTGTTAACTTTTTACGTTTTTATAATCAATGAGATTGAAAAATACTTATATTAAGATAAAATTTTCTTTTTATAATTCTTAATTCATCGACCGTTGGCGGATAGGATAATTATCTGATATCCGTCCGTATTCACGGATGCGGATATCCGATATCCGAAAATGATTTCGGATGCGGATGCGGATATGACACTATCCGCATTCGAAAGCATCTGTTGACAGACCTAGTAGATAGACAACATACCTAGACAGGCAATAGGATCATCTGCAGTGGCGTCAAATCTCCATGCGCTCTGTCCTTGTGGGAATGACTATATTTTCAGCAATGCGGTGTGGCCATTCATTCTCAAAGTATGTTATTGAGGATGTTTTGTCAATCACCGTTCTAATCACCACCATCATATGAGATTTAAGGATAGAACAGTTTTTAAAACTAGTAACAAATTTAGACATTTCGAAAACTTATTAAAAAAATAGACATGTTTTTATCACATCAGCGCTGAATCAATGCTTCTTTATTGGTGCATTTTGAAAATGCGCTATTTGAATTTTTTTCTTTCTTTTTAGGATTTTACATTGACTCAATTTCTAATGAAGCTGACAGGGATTGTTGGAAGAAAAAATTTCTGTTATTTTGCTCTATTTGAAAATGTATCAATAGTCCTTTAGTTTTTATTTTTACGCAATTTCAAATGGAACCAACAGAAATAATAATTTCCATTGGCTCCATTCGAAATGGAGTCAATGTAAAACTAGGAAAAAAAATATGACGTAATTTGAGACTGTGTCGATAGAAAGCGCTGGCTCGACGTTGTCGAACAACTTATGGTAATATAAGACTAATCACTTCAAGGCATGAAATAATCGTTGTCTTTCAAGAATGTTTTCCCCTTCTTTATTACAGCGGTTTGTTTGAAAACCTTATTTCAGGATACAATGGAGATTTATCTGTGCAAGTTGTGATTACTTGCTCAGATCAGAAGAAACGCCCAGAAGTTAATAATGCTATCGATTTTGGATTTAGAGGAAAAGAGAAGTGTTGTCTGCGTTGATGGAATGCACTGTTATATAGAAAGTGTGATGTCTATTTGTCTACCGGTGCCTATTCGAACGGTCGTGACCGTTTTCTAACGGTTTTTACCGTTGGCTGTTGAATTTGAATTCAACAGTCCATAAAACGTACCGTTATGGACGGGGCGCTGCCCTACACCCCGCCGGGGGTGCTGCCCCCTAGACCCCTGCGACCTGACCGGGCAGGTCGAACCCCGTAGCGGAGGCGTTGCCCCCGCACCACACCTTGGAGGGTTATCACCCCCTGGACCCCCCATCCGTATGAGATCTTATTTGAAAAAACATTCAATAGACGTCATCTTAGCAAAAACAGATCTATATTCACGTACAACAATGAATCACTTTGACTGCTTTTGAATCTATGCTTTTATCACCTTTGCCTTCGATATCATAACCATCAAGTTAACTAGTGCAAAAGTTTCTGTAAAATCGATTCGCATTTTACCACTAATCTGGTTTTATGTTTTGTGTGTTACTAAAAGCATTCAAAAAAGTGCCGACCAATACCATAACTTTTTTAATTGTCCTCAATTAATTAAGATGCATCCGAATACCACTTTTATTTTTCTACTTAATCATTAATCACTGAGCTTAATATCTTCCTTAGTTTAGTGTGCAAGTATTCTTCTTCATTAAAACCTAAAACCTTAATACCCAACTTCATCACATCGTTTATCCTCTACTGTTTATCTTCTTCCTTTGTCATCCTCCATCATTTTCATTGCTCTCTAATCCAAACTAGCTAAAATCTCCAAAATCCAAAATCACATTATCAAAAGAGGTAATTATCCAAAAGGACAAACATTAATAGAAAATTTAGATGCAGTGCGGAAGTTTCAAATTTAGGCTCAAGGACAAAATCACGTTTTCTATATTCTCCACGTCAATTTCAAATCCACTCCATTTTCAATTGCCGCTACTCATATTCTTCCGTCAATACCAAAACCTCGTAGTCCTTTCTCCTCTCATCTCCGTCGCCTTCAACAACTCGATCTCGACGCACACAGTCTCGACCTGCACGGCGTCCCGCTCCGCCTCGTCGGAGTCATTGCCGCTCTCCTCATCGTCTTCGTCAATCTAATGTTGGTTTTTCATTACTGCTCTTTCCATCGTCATTGCCGCTCTTCTCATCGCCGGCGACATTGCCTCGACCTGACCTGCACTGCATCCTGCTCCATCTTCACCGACGTTAGTTATGAAGTAGATTAAATCATCGTCGATCTGAATTTTAAAAAAATCAATAACATTATAAAATGCTAAATTAAAATAGGATTACATCATTGTAATGCTATATTCAAAAAATGCTAAATTTTGCTATCATTTTGCATACGTTAAACACGTTTGTGTACTTCATAGTCAAAATGCTACATCAGTCTATCATTTCAAATATCATTAATATGTTATTAAACATTGTATATGAAATGTTACATTAAATTATCATTTTGCATGTTTTAAAAATGTTATTGTACTTCATAGCTAAAATGTCAGTTTAAAAGTGACAAAATAAACTAGCATTATCATTCCTTTTTATAGTTTAAAAAACGCTAAACTAAATTAGCATTACACATATAATGCTATATTCGTTTTCACTTAAAGATAATGCTAGTTATATTTAGCATTTTCGTGTGTTAACCGTTCAAAAAAATTCGATCGGCGCCAGCTTCGGCCGTTTTCCCTTCCATCGCCGACGCATGCTTCGCTGCTACGCCATCATCCACACCTTGCTTCGCCGCTACACCACCAACAATATTCTCTTCCATTGCCTTCCAATCCACCTCGACCAACCACCTCGTTGCCTCTTGGGCTGCTACCACCTCGTCGCCTAGACCATCCATCGTCACCATCCCATGCTCCTGCCACCTCATCGCCTCCTAAGACTCATCCCTCATGGCGTCGCCTGCCAAGCCACTACCATTTTAGTCGCGTCTTAAGTTTGGCCTTGCGATGTATTTTTACAAGAAGTTTGACATTTGTACTAAATATAAAATGTGTTGTCCGCGTCAAATTTTTTATTTATGTTTGTCTTCCTTCCATTTTCCACTTATCAAAATTGGTTAAATTTTTAACTTTGGATTGCCAATTAATAAAGTGAGAAAATCTTTCTAAGGAAGAAGGCAACTTGACGAATGGTCAATGTTGTAAGGACGAAAATGAGGTGATTTTAATTTAAATTAATTTTTAGTTTTTTAATGTTGTTTTGCGTTTTTATTTGTTCTTTTGAGTTTGTTTAATCTTTTTTGTAGTATTTAGAAATGACCGTTAATTTTTTTGTTGAGATGTTTTATTTTTGTTGATGACCTTGACTTTTTTATTGTTATTGTTCCGAAGTAAGAAAAACTGGTTTGCTGAAGACAATGAAAAAAATAGAAGGAAAGTTAGGGTTATATGAAATGATAGTCTATTTTATTTATTTGATGGTATGAAATAGCATGTATGGTGATTATGCATGTTGTTTTTTAAAAAGCATATCTGCAAGGTCCCTAGCTTTTATTTTTTAAGACTTGCCATTTCAACTCCGTAGCTTTTGTTCAAACATTCTATTACAACTACTTAAAAGTATTGTGGATCACATGCAAATTCTACGTTGCATGCTTCATAAATATCACGTAGACTACATACCTTTCGAACTGGGCTATCAGATTCCTGATAAAATCATCCTTGATTTAGTCTGGAACTTGCGCTCGTGCTTGGCTCATCTCCTTGAACCGCCAGTTGTTCAAACTGACATATATCTCAATCTTCACATTTGCTTCCCAGTCCCATGACTGCTTGTCACCAAAATATAAAGTCTCGAGTCATAATGAGCTTACTTATTTTGCTCTGAAGTAAACGATATTCTTTGGACTCATTACTATAACCAGCAACGACCAGTTTTTTGTCATCTGCATCAAAATTTTCACGATGTGTTGGCATGTAGGAATAAGCTACAATAACACAAATTCTTAATTATGTACCTATGGCTTTTGGAAGTACCATGCCTCGTGTGGGATCTTATTCTGGATCGCCCTTGTTGATCTCTTTATTAGAAGATAGACGACTGAATGTACAGCTTTTGGCTTAAAAATTTCTGTTTTAGATTTGGCACATATCACACATCTTTAATATAAGTTATCCCCCTAATTGTTGAATAATGGACATCGTTTTCAATTTTTCATTAGGATGTTCCACATATCATAAGATTTGGCCAACATATATAAGGACACATTATTAGAAATATTGAGGTCATTGTTGGTCGGATTCATTTTCCATATAATGTAAATTAAAAAAGAATAGGTGGTGACTATGATGCCAGAAATATGTTAGGTTTATGGGACGCAAAATCTAAATAGAACAAAATTGGAGGCATAAATGTGAGGTTGTGCTAACTGCACTATGAAATTTGCTTTCTAAAGCCACGGTCTAAAATAATAACCCTAAATATGTTATACGTCTACTATACCAATACAGAAAGAACCAATAATAAACTTGTTTCATAAGTTTACAATTCAGATTTCCGCTACTCTGCAATTCTGTATTAGTTATTTTAACATTAAGTATATTGCAATTAATTACAACAACAAAGTAACAACTGTAACAATAACAACTATAGTGCTAAATCAGACGTTATACTATTTAAAGAAATAGTACAACGCAGAAAGAAAACGTTATATATAAATATATAAATCAACTAGAAATCTAACCGGTTGAAGAAAGAAATTACGTCTGAGGCTTGTCGTAACAATTTCCTTAAGACTTTATTCAAAGTCTTCCAAGATACAACAGACGTGATCTGCTCGAGATTGTGATGTGTATGATCTTTTGTGTGATATGCAAAAGCGTACGGATTGCAGATAATAAGAAACGAAGAGAAAGAAGAGAAAATTCGGAATTGATTGAGTGAGAAAAGTGATCAGGTTTCCTCCTTATTAACAGCGGAATTTCCAATAGCTACACCCGTTGAGAAAAGTAGCAACCCTTCATTTGCAACGCCAAAAAATGTTACTGTTCGCAACAGTCGCGCGTATTCGTTTTGCAACGGCTGAAAACTGTTGCTGTTCGCAACAATCGTGCCTCTTCGTTTGCAACGGTTAAAAAATATTGCTACTCGCAACAGTCGCGTCTTTTCGTTTGCAACGGTCAGAAATTATTGCGGTTTGCAACAGTCGCGTCTCAATCCAGTAGTCGCTTCGTTTTGAATTTAAACAGTAGAAAAACCATTCACTTCTGTATAGCAAAAATATAACACGGTCCACTCTTATTGGACTCGCACCCGGGTCGGCCTGGTTCGGTTGGAAGGGCGGGCGGCGGCACATGTATGTGTTAGTCCATGGCCATATAGGTCCTCCCACTCGTACAAAATTTCCTGACCCTAAGGGCCAATATAGAGATTGAGAGTATACTGAATAAACCAGAAAATTAACATATTTTTGGCGATGTGGGACATATCTCATTCACCATTTTTGAGAATTCTAACAATCACCCACATGATGACGATATATGTCTCCCCCACACAAAATGTAATATCACACAGTTCATATGAAAATAATGCTATATCAAGGATAAGTAGATATTTCAATTTGAACTTTCCCTAGTTAAAACTTGTCGGATATACTTGGTTAACCGGTGAATTATTTCATCTTGAACCATCAGCCGTTATTGTATAATCAGACAATAAGCTTTACAAAGCATTATTTCCCTTCACATCCAATCTCTTAGTTGTGTTCATTTTGGTCCCGAATAATTTTTGGTTCGTGAGTGTTTTTAGATAATGAAAGCCTTTAATATTCTCATAGAGCCGACCCAGCTCATAGTAGATGATCGCAACCATTAAAAGTATCCTACATATATCCCACTTGTTATATTCAAGATATGGTCATCATTAGAAAACATAGTTTTAACCTTTAAATACTTCTATAGGCATGCATTGTGCACCATAAGAATGGAGTTGGACTATGTCCAAGCAAATGCATTACGTCTTGAGTTACTCAAAACTGGTTTGCCTATTGATCCTAGTCCATGGGATATCCAGTCGCTAGGATAGGTTTCCGTATAAGATAACTCTTGGTGCTTTAGGCTTTTAAACTCATTCCCCTCGATGCGCAGTCAATTTTCTCTCTTGATAAACCTTTAGTAGATAGATCCACTAGGTTATCATTTGTTCTCACATAATCTATGAAAATAGTTCCATTTGAGAGTAACTGCCTAACAGTGTTATTGCATCGACGAATGTATCTTGACTTTCCATTATACACAAAGTTGCGCGCTCTGCTTAGCGCAGCTTGGTTATCACAGTGTATGCATATGGTGGTACAGGTTTAGGCCAAAACGGAATATCTTTTAAAAATAACAAATCCATTCTGCTTCTTCGCCTGCTTTATTTAAAGCGATGAACTCCGATTGCATAGTGGATCGAGCTATGCATGTTTGTTTAGTAGACTTCCATGACACTGCTGCCCCTGCTAAGGCAAATACATAACCACTCGTTGATTTTGATTCCTCTGAATCAGTAATCCAGTTTGCATCACTATATCCTTCTAAGATGGTAGGATATTTTCCATAATGTAAGGAATAATTTGTAGTATTTTTTAAATATCCAAGCACTCTCATTAGTGCTTTCCATTATTCCTTTCCTGGATTGCTTGTATACCTGCTCAGTCGACTTACTGCATAAGCTATATCTGGTCTTGTGCAATTCATGAGATACATGAGACATCGTATTACACGAGAGTATTCCAGTTGCATTACACTTTCATTAGTATTTTTATGCAGTACTTCTAATGGATTAAAAGGTGTTTTTACTCCTTTAATTTCAAAATTTCGAAAAATTTCAATCACTTTATATACATAGTGTGACTGAGATAATTCAATTCTATTAGGTGTTCTTATTATTTTGATTCCCAAAATAACATTTGCAGCTCCTAAGTCTTTCATATCAAAATTGCTAATTAACATCTTCTTTATGGTCTCTATTACCTGAGTATTTGGACCAAATATTAACATATTGTCTACATATAAACAAATCATCACATATGATTGTCCAATTTGTTTATAATAAATACACTTATCGCATTCATTTATAAGAAAATCATTTTTCATCATGACACAATCAAATTTTACGTGCCATTGTTTTGGAGCTTGTTTTAGTCCGTATAGTGATTTTACTAATCTATAGACTTTGTTTTCATTTCCTTTGGAAACAAAACCTTCAGGTTGCTCGATGTATATCTCCTCATCGAGATCTCCGTTTAAGAATGCGGTATCTACATCCATTGGACGAATTTCTAGATTATAGATCGATGCAATTGCTATTAGCATTCTTATAGAGGTTATTCGTGTTACCGGCGAATATGTATTAAAGAAGTCTATTCCTTCTTTTTGACGATATCCTTTGGCCACTAATCTGGTTTTATACTTGTTGATAGGGCCATCTGCTTTTATTTTCTTCTTGAAAATCCATTTACAACCAATAGGTTTTATTCCTGGTGGAATATCAACAATTTCCCAAGTTTTATTACTTAGAATTGAATCAATTTCACTTTGGATTGCTTCTTTCCAACATGAAGATTCAGAAGATGACATTGCTTCCTTGTACGTTTGAGGTTCGTTTTCTAACACATATGTGAAAAAATCCGAACCAAATATCCTAGAAGTCCTTGCCCTTACGCTTCTTCTTGGTTCAATTTCCTCAATCTCATGATGAGTTTTATCTTCATGTGAATTGCTTGATTTTTCGCTTGTCATTTTAGGGACATTATTACCTTCATTCCTTTTGTGCAGGAACACGTCTTCAAAGAATGATGCATCTCTAGATTCCATGATTGTATTTACATGAATATCGGCTATATCAGACTTGAATACCAAAAATCTGTATGCACTACTATTTTGGGCTGACCCTAGATAGTAACAATCTACTGTTTTTGATCCAAGTTTGACTCTCTTGGGAGACGGAACTGGAACTTTTGCCAAGCACCCCCACACTTGACGTACTTAAAGCTTGGTTTGTGTCCTTTCAAATCTCATATGGAATTATTCCTATTTTATTGTGAGTGACTTTGTTTAATATGCGATTAGACATATTTAAGGCTTCCCCTACAAGTTCGTCGGTAGACCAGTGGTTAAAAGCATGACATTAATTATGTCTTTTAACGTTCTGTTCTTCCTCTCGGCTACGCCATTTCGTTGTAATAAATATGGAGCTGTTGTTTGATGAATTATACCATTTTCGGCACAAAACTGTTCAAATGGTTCTTCATATTCTCTACCTTGATCAGATCTCAATATCTTGATCTTTTTATTTAACTGATTTTCTAACTCAGCCTTGTACTTTATAAATGATGTAATTGCTTCATCTTTACAATTCAAAAGATATACATAGCAATATCGCGTATAATCGTCAATAAATGTGATAAAGTACTATTTCCCACCTCTTGTAGGTAATGATTTAAAATCACATAAATCTGTATGAATCAAACCTAGTGGTTCGGTGCTTCTATCAACAAATTGAACTGGTTTTTTAAGCATTTTTGCTTCTACACATATCTCACATTTGTAGTTCTTGTCTACTTGGTATTTTGGGATTCTCAAGTTTCATAATGTTTTCATTTTGGAAATTTATGTGTACCAATCTATCATGCCATAGTTAACTTTCGTGATCAAGCAAGTAAGAAACTTCAATTTTATTAATAGCACAATCAGAATACATAGTTTTATTGCCGATAGCGGCCACATTTGCCTTAAATAGGCCATCACATAAATATCCCCTTCTGATAAACATTCCAGCTTCGGATAGAACCATCTTGTCTGACTGGAACACCATTTTGAATCTTTTCTTCGACAGTACTGCACCAGAAATGAGATTCTTGTTGTATGACTGGAATATGGAGCACGTCATTCAACTTGAAAGTTTTTTCAAAAGTAAACTTGAGGATTACTGTGCCACTTCCTTCGATCATATATACTGTAGAATTCCCCATATAGAGTTTTTCTTCGTGGTCGAATTTCTGGTATATAGAAAACATGGATTTATCAAAGCAGACTTGACGAGTAGCCCATGTGTCTACCCACCATTGGTTAGGATTTTGAACCAAATTGCATTTAGATACAACTGCCGAGAAGTTGGACTCGTCTACTTTCATGTTGTCTACTATATTTGCCTCTTTGTTGCGTTCCTTTTTGTGTCTGCAATCTTTAGCGGCATGTCCAACCTTTCCACAAACCCACCACTCGCCATTAAACTTTTTGATTCGTTTGTTGTCTTTTTGTTTGTTGTATGGAGCTTTCATTTTCTTCTAGAAATGCTTCCTTTTGTTTTCGGTCTTTGATCCTTCAGCCACAAATGTCCCCTCGCTTGGTTTTGTAACTCCAAGTTACCTGCCTCAATTTTTAGTCGGACTATGAGTCCTGTAAAGAGGTTTCCTTTTTCTTATGCTTTAGATAGTTGCGGTAATCTCTCCATGACGGTGGCAGTTTTCCCGTGAAGGCTTCAACCAAAAATGATTCTCCAACCTTATGACCTTCTGCTTCGAGTTCATGAATGATAATTTATAGTTCATGCAGTTGAGCAGTCACCAGTTTGAAATCAACCATCTTGTAGTCCATGAATTGCTTAATACTAATATTCTGCATCTTGAATTTCATGGCAAGTGCATTCCAGAGTGCTTTTGCTGTCTTTAGAGGCTGATATACTTTGTATAGCATCTTGTCGAGACAATTCAGAATATATTTTCTGCATATAAAATCAAAATGCTTCCAAATATCAACATCTGATTCCTTGCCCAGTGTAGGAATCGGTTCCTCCTCCACGATATACCATTGCAGACCGAGTGTGGTGAGATAAAATAGCATTTGGTTTTGCCATGTTATGAAGTCATCACCATCTCCTTTGAACGGATCAGGCTTGTTGTGAGTATTAGCCTTTGTTGATAGTTCAACTGTTGCCATCTCTGTTTTAGCAAAAACAGTAAAGTCTTCAGATGCTACACGTCTAGTATACCATAATGAAATGAATCAATAATAAAGCCGTCTCACAAGTTTACAACTCAGATTTCCACTACCGTGGAATTCTGTATTAGTTATTTTAACACTAAGTCTGTTGTAATTAATTACAACAACAAAGTAACAACTATAAAAATAATAACTATAGTGCTAAATCAAATGTTATACTATTTAAAGAAATAGTACAACACAGAAAGAAAACTATATATATATATATATATATATATATGTATATATATATGAAACAACTAGAAATCTAACCGGTTAAAGAAGGAAATTACATTTGAGGCTTGTCGTAACAATTTCCTTAAGACTTTATTCAAAGTCCCCCAAGATACAACAGACGTGATCTGCTCGAGATTGTGATATGTATGATCTTCTGTGTGATATGCAAAAGGGCACGGATTGTAGATATTAATAAACGAAGAGGAAGAAGAGAAAATTTGAAATTTATTGAGTGACTAAATTGATCAGATTTCCTCCTTATTTGTAGTTGAATTCGCAATGGCTACACCCGTTGAGAAAAGTAGCATCCCTTCATTTGCAACGCCAAAAAGCATTACTGTTCGCAACAGTCGCGCCTCTTCGTTTTGCAATGGCTGAATACTGTTGATATTCGCAACAGTCGTGCCTCTTCGTTTGCAGCGACCAAAAAATGTTGCTATTCGCAACAGCCGCGTCACTTCGTTTGCAACGGCCAGAAACTATTGCGGTTTCAACAGTTGCATCCCAATCCAGTTGTCGCTTCTTTTTGAATTTAAACAGTAGAAAAACCGTTCACTTCTGTACAGTAAAAATATAACACGGTCCAATCTTATTGTATTCGCAAGATTGGACCCGCACACGGCCCGGTTCGGTCAGAAGGGCGGACGGCGACGCACGCGCTTGTTAGTCCATGGCCATATAGGTCCTCCCCCTCGTACAAAATTACCTGACCCTAAGGGCCAATATAGGGATTGAGAGTATACTATATAAACCAGAAAATTTACATATTTTTGACGATATGGGACATATCTCATTCACCATTTTTGAGAATTCTAACAAAATAAACTTTCCATCTTTCTAATACCACAATCTTATTCTTCACTCAACCTTTAATCATCGAATGTTTTCTTCCCATCCATTTCTTACATTGATGCATGCATAGGGTATGTGGTATCCTCATCGACCGACCCTTCCATCGCCGAACTCATTTCATAGTACATTCGATAGTCAACCGCTGCGAGTATCGAATGATTTTTGGTTTTTAATTGCCGTATGGTTTTTAATTACCGAAAAAAATATTAATATGTGGCTTCGCATTGTCGTGCGACTATTTATGTAACTTTAATGTGAGTTGATTTTTTTTAAAACACTAAAAAATCGTCGTGCAATAAAGGGTACGATAGTGATTAGACGTCATAAGTTCAAATATATTTCGCTGTGTAACAAACGTTCCAAGTCTGTATGGCTTTGATGAAATTCATAATGTAAACAACAATCGATTGTCGTAACCAAAGCCGACCCCTAGGTAAGGCAAGCAAGACTAATGCTTAGGGCAATATATCTATTAGGGGAAACAGTAAGTGATGTGGCATGAGGAAAACCCTTTTTTTTTAGATTATTTTAACAAAATGTTTAGTCTAGCATAGTATAGATATAGATATTTAAAATGTATTGTAATGTCTAGGCTCTAGATCTTGCATTTTATAATATTACTGTCAATTATTTATTCAAAATATATATACTATTGATGTCCTTTGACATATGTGTAAGGGATTAAATTGGAATTTGCCTAGGGAAATAAAAAGATGTGGGCCGGAACTAGTCGTAACTGTCAAATATCAACAGCATTAAAGCGCTCATATGGTTATTGCTAAGACGATAAAATCAACGATGAAACTCTACGATGGTTGTTTCAAAGATGGAGTGACATATAAAAATGACTACAAAATACGACAGCTGGCTTTCTTCAATGATAAAATTTCAAGGTCATCGATTGAAGAAAATTTAGTGCACTTGTAATTTAGCAATTAGGGTTTATAGATGCTAGCCCCTAAAATATGCAATTGGTAATAAGAATTAGGTAGTATAAATAGTATTGTATTTTTAGTATTAGTATTAGAAAGCTCATTTTATGGTGTCCTTGGAATTACACTAAATGCGAAACTTCTTTCCACTGAGATATTACCAGAACTTTATAGCTTGATGTAATTCAAAAATTCTTCTTATAAGCTACAAACTTGAAAAAAAGGGGATTGATATAAAATGAATGGTGTACATTGATATTCAGAGACTTCATATAAGGTTCTTGATCTTTTATTTTTTATTTTTTTTGACACATTTGTCTTCTACATGATGTGCCAAATTTTGCAGAACGAAATATATCCATTTATGGGCCTTTTAACCAGATAACCTTTGCATGCATGAACTTCATGTAAAAAAGTTGTAATTTCTAGGTGTGCACGTTCCAAAATGTTCGATTACCAAAATAACATGGTTTTTTTTTCCAAATATGGTTTCCTAAAATCATACACATGAAAATGCAAAAAAATGGTACGTTGAAAAAATAGCAGACTTATTATGTGTATTTTTGTCTTGACTTCGGGGATGGTATTTATTCAACTCAACAAAATTTTGACAATTTGTTTTCAGTTTAGACCGCTTTTATAAACTTATTCCGTAAATAGGTCAGTTGCAGAACTAGTTATAAATATAGTTCATTTTTGCCAACTCAATGTCACATTAGCCAAAAGTGCACGGACAACATTTTAAATGTAGTCTATTTTTTTATTAAAACATAATTAACGCATTTTGAGATAACGTCTTCGTACAATTTGAGATGTAGCCAATGGTAGCTTTTTGAAAGGTCGTCTTTTGCTTTATTCCTACAAAACAACACATGTCATTTGTCTCTCCTTATTTCTAATTTACCAAACTCCCAATAAATAAACCCAAAGCCTCATCGCTCTTCTTTTACACAATCCCATTCCTTTTCTCATCAAAATTATTTAAATTTAGGAGATTTTCTTCATAAAAAGTAATTTTCAATAATTATAATTGATTTTCATTTGCTGCTAAAGGTTTTTTTTTTTTGGTAGTTGCTACAGATAATTGAGAAATTGATGGTGAAACTTTGATTGAATATTGTGGCAATTTGGTATTTGATTGTAATGCCATTGCCAATGATGTTGAAATTTGTAACTGAATCCCAATTGTTACAACATTCCCAAAATTATGGAGTTGTACCAGAAACTCAAATGAACGTTGAGGCAATTGAGCGTAGGCTGGGTAAAAAAGTTTGTGTTGATTCAGAATTAGTTGTTCGCTTGCAACATAAAAGGTGGTAGTGAAACAAGTCACGTTAATGAAGAAGAGCATTGTGTCGATGGTTCGACGAAGTGCACCCCAATGAAATGGTGTCGCTGCGAAGTTACTTGTGATGTGATCGTGTGTAGAAACAAAAAGAATGCAAGTCGTAGGTTTTACGGACGTCCATGTAATGTGTGGCACATAGCGATACCTAAAGTGTACGACTACTATAGTTTCTTCCAATGGATAGATCCTCCAATCTGTCATAGGAGGGTGAATATGCTCTATAGATGTAGATGAAGTTTTATGATTCGAAAGATACAACATTCGACCACTGAAGGAAAATTCTTATTTGTTGTTGAAAGTCCTTGAAGAAGCACATTTTGATCATGCTGCTAATTATCCGGAGTAGTTGATATTGCTTTTATCATTGAAATTTAATGTTCATTCAATGATTCATTCATATGTCGTTCATTATTGTAATAAGAACTAGCATGGGTTATATCCGATTATTGATTGTTGACTCAATTGTTTGTGTAGTGCTGAATGTAACATCCCAAAATTTTATCGTTTTAATTTTGAATATTTAATTAATTTTAAATATTTAAATAAATGGTTTTTAAAATAAAAATAACTTATATTCAAATATAGGGATTATCAAAATATTTGAATTGTGAATTAAATATTAATTAAATGGATTTTATAGTCTTATTTAACTTCATTTCATTAATAAATAATAATGATGAACTCATTTTATAAATTTATTTATAATAATAAGTAGTTCGAATAAATAACAAGAAAATCAATTGTTAATAAAATGACTTGATTTTTAATGACGTATTATAAAATGAATTTGTAGAATTTTCCATAATTTTTAATTTGACAATATTTCGTTATTATGATATATTTTGGGCAAACGATGATATTTTTGAAATTTCACAGAATAAGATAACCAGTGTATTTTATTGTTATTTTGAAATCGTGTTGCATTATTGTGTGTGATTGTATTTTTGTTTCGTTATTCACCATTCGTACGCGAATGGAATTCTGTATAGTGTCGTACTGAAAATTATAGAACAAATAAACCAATACACACAAGACTATTCTTCATTTTCACTCTCCCTCTTTACTTTTCAACTTTCCGACCCTTTATTTCTATTTTTCTATTTACAGTAAAATACAAAACCCTACATCCAATTTAAAAATCAAAATCAACTTATTCGCTTAATGGCAAATCTTGAAATTTGATCTATTGAGTTTGTATGGTTGTGAGCTTCAAATCCACGCTTGTTTGATGAGGTGCGATTGTCATTGGGGGAGGTCAACCTTTTTGGTCATGGCTAGGGTTAGCCTTGGATGGAGATGGAGGAAGCAGGAGGCTAAATGGAGTGTACCATTGCAACACTCATGTCGAGAGAACCATCTCACCAAACTTTAGCCACTTCGATCAAGTAAGGAAGAACATGTCATATGGGGGTAGGAGATTCGGCTTCTACGTCGCGATCGTATAGGGGCTGTCAAGCTTGACTTTGTAGGGTCGACGGCAGAGCTTGTGCGAACTGAAGCTCTTGGAGAAATTGGTGTGAATTTTCATTGAGAAATAAGGGAGAATAGGTAGGAGGAAGGATCGAATTTTTGGATTTGGGTGTGCACGATTTTGTGCATGTATAGGGGATACATTTTGGGAAGAAGGATTTATATAGGTAATTAAATTGTTGATGTTAATTAATTAATTTAATTAATCGAAATTTGTATTAAATAAATACCTCTCTCATACGATGTCGTATTTCGACGCAATCTTTTGCATTGGACTCGTATTGATATTATCTACGCATTAGAGTTTGATTAGTAGAATTTAGAGCCAGTAGAATTTTAAGTAAAATCAAAATTCGATTTTAGATCAAACCGAAATGCGAAAGCGTCAAATAGAATTTTGGTGAGTTAACTCACCTTTAAAAACTGTATTATATCTGTGTTGTTAGAGATTATTATTGCATGCTTGGATGATAGTTTATATATTGTTGTTTAATTGTTTGTTTGGATTTGATTCCCACTTAAAAAGCGAATGGCATAAGTAACCTTTTCTTTATAGGGGACTTTTATAGAGAGACCATTTGGGATCTCTTACCATTATTAAAATTACTGTTATATGCATCTTACTTATATTCTTGTGTTGTTTATATTGATGTTTGGTTGAAATATTTGTGACATACTGTTTGTTCTATGTAAGTGTCATTATAGCGATTATCGTTACACCGTCGCTTATAAAATATCATCTCCTTTAAACCTATATGTGTAGAATTTGCACTTGTATTTTTATGAAATAAATGGTTGGTCGTGTTTTCGCACTTTGAAATTAATTTGATTAGGGGATTGCGATTCGATTTTAGTTAAGTTGTAGTTGTGCCATTTAACCATGAATTAAATAAGAGTTAACTTGAAATAGAGGAGGGGTAAAATAGAAAAGAGGTCATTCCTATATCCTCCAAACCTTGGCCGTGTATTAGAATACATGTTCATTTGAATTTGAATTTTTTTTATAACTCAAGGCCGACCACCATTAACAAGGAAAAGAGGAAGAAAATCTAGGAAGAAGCTAATTCAAATCAAATTTATTCACATTTCAATCTCTTTAATCTCTAAAGAAAGGTGAGTAATGTTTACATCTCATTTTTGATGGTATTTTCGGGTTTTAGATGATTACCGAATATTTTTCATTAATTTGCCTTGATTTTGAAAGATGGAATGATTATATATACATATTAATGATTTATGTATGTTCATATTGATTTTATGATATGTTTTAAGGTGAAAACCCTATAAAATGACATTCAAATGCCTTGAGAATTTTTATGAAAATCATAAATAATATTTTAGAGATATGTTTCAATTTTGAGAATTTTTTGAAATTATGTGAAATTTATATTAATTTTCTAGTAAAGAAAGTGCTAATTTGGGTTGATAATTATTTTCGGTTAAATAATAAAAGATTAGGGCCTAAAATTTTGATATGTTTGAAAATATATTAAAATTGATTTTTTAGAATTTTTGTACGTTTTTCATAAGTGTTTTAAGGGTTATATAAAATTATTTAAGGTATGCAACTTAAATGTTTTATATAATTAAAAGAGGAGAATGAGCTTTTTGTAAAATGATTTAAATTAAGTCGGCAGCACTTTTGAAAAAGTGAAGTATTTTTTATTGGTAAACAAAGAGGAAACCAATCACAATTAGACACGTAAGGCAGGTTTAGGTGAAAAGAACTATTTGCTACATATTTTTCACTGTTTCAACACCGTCGGCACTAAGTTCCGCCTCCTCATCTTCGCTTACGACACAGCCGAAACCAATGCACATGGTATCAATTTATCGGTGCATAGTGAATTGGATGCAGGCGGAAGGTATGGAGTCGAAACCACGATTCCAAAGGGGTTGAGGTAGTCCTTTGTTTTTAAAATTAAAGAAATACGCCTACTTGCTTTCGACTAAGTAGCTTTCGACCAAGTCAAATGATTTCAAGAAAAAGGTTTTGATTGGGTCGCGTCTCTATTTTTGAATGATTGCTATAGGCTAAGTCAAAACCTTTTTGCTGCTGTCTTTTTACCTTTCGATCCAGATGATTTTGAAAGGGTTGTTTTGTTTTCTAAAAACTTGGTCACCTCTCCAATGCTTTCAAAGGATGGTTTCGACACCATCACTTCATTACTTAGAAAATAATTTCGAAGCGGATGCTTTCGACTTAAATGTTTTAAGACACTTTTTCTATAAGTAAAGTAAAACCCAAATGGTTTCGAAAGAGATAGTTTTAAGTGGTTTCAAAATAGATGCTTTCGGCTTTAATGGGTTTCTGATCCTTTTGCTCTACTTGTCGGCAGAATCCAAATGGTTTCGACCAAGATGTTTTTCAAATGTTTCGAAGGTGTAAATTTTTGAATGGTTTCGAAAGGTTTGCATATGTTTTAAATTGAACCCAAAGTGCTTTTGAAAGGATTGAGTTTTGACTGTTTCAAAAGCTTTTAATGAATGGTTTCGGAAGGGGTGGTCCCCCACGGTTTCGACAAGGTCAAAAGAAAAGGTTATTCATATGTTTTCGGAAGGCAATTTTTAAAAGGTTTTAAAGGAGGATGTCTGTTATTTTGAAGCTTTCGAGGAAAAGAAAGGAAGGGTTTTCCCAATGTTTTTGAAAGGCAATATTTAATGGTTTCGAATAGGTTTTCGAATGGTTTCGAAGGGATTACCTTCAATGATTCCGAAAGGGATGTTTAACGGTTTTAAACAAAGGTTTTTAATGTAATAGATGGGAAATATAGCCTAAATATTTTCAAGTTAAAAAGGGTTTTCACTTGTTTTGGAAGGATAGTTAATCCTCCTTCAATCTCATCAATAATATTTTGAGTAAAGTATATATATCGTGGAAAAATGGCTTAGAGTAAATCTAAAGATAGATTTTTCTTGTACATATATATGATTTGAAGGACCAAATCATTTTGAAAAGGTTTTCAAGGAAAATTTAAAAGGTAGTCACCCTATGAAAAAAATTCGGACAATTGGTCCATTTTGCAGGCACTCGGCCTACATTTCGGACTGTTAGTCCTGTCTGCAGGCAGTTAGCTCAATTGTATGAACAGATAGTCCATTTGTAGCATAACGGACCTTGTCATTATATTGTGAGAAGATAGTTCATATATTACCTATTTTACGGCCATATAGTCCATTTATTATCATAAATGATATTGCTATTTTGATATAATCTGTTTAATTAACCGGTTTGGTTGCAAGAAAGGATTTGCAAAATATATATGTTTTGAAAAGGATATTAGTGAGGGGAAACCCGTTCCACTAAGCGACATGGTCTCACTTACAATTAGTAAACCGAGATATAACAGAATTATTTACATCAGGATTTATATCGGACTCGAAGTTTTCGTTTCCCCTTAAACTATCGAGTACTCAAAATTGAATTGAGTAGGCTAAGGGTTAGGGTTTTCAGGTTTTAGTCTTTTAGCAAATAAAGCTTCCGGAGATGAGCAGTTTGGCTGACGGATAGCTAATTAGGATTTGCAGATTGTTTTGTTTATTTCGCTGTATATTAAGTCAGAAATGACTACATTACTTTGATCAACCAAGGGGCATCATCATATGTTGCTCTTGGCGTATTTTTGTAATGATTATAATTAATCTTTACTTGGGAAATGATATAGGATTATATAATTTGGATATGAATTTGTTTTGAAATGTAATCAGCAAAATGTTGTTTTTAAAATCTGTGATTTTGTTCATATTCGAGTGCTTCTGATATTATGGATACCATTATCATTACCATGTTTTTTCACCAGAAGTTAACACTATGGATGACTGTCGCATCTATAGCACTTAGCTTTTGGCCTCCAGAAATGGGATGTTACAATTTGAGAATTTTAAAATAAAGGATAAGTGTTTTTTTAAATTTATAAAAGGCTATAAATTTGATTAATTATCTTTCGATATAATTAATATTGTTTTAAATTTATAAAAAATTTATTAATTTAATTCATTATCTTTTGGGACAATTAATGTGGTTTTAAATATATCAAAAGATCATAAATTTGATTTATTTTCCTTTGAGATTATTAGTGTTGTTTAAATATATAAAAAGGTTATAAATTTGATTAATTTTCTTTCGAGATAATTGATGTTGTTTTAAATTTATAAAAAGATTGTAAATTTGATTTATTTTCCTTTAGGATAATTAATGTTGTTCTAAATTTATAAGAAGATTATAAGTTTGATTAATTATCTTTTGGTATAATTAAAGTTGTTTTTAAATTTATAAAAAGGTTATAAATTTGATTCATTATCTTTCGGGATAATGTATATTGTTCTAATGTATAAAAAGATTATAAATTTGATTAGTTTCTTTCAGGATAATTAATGGTTTGAAATTCATAAAAGAGTTACATCAATTATCTTTCAGGATGATTAACAATGTTTTAAATTCATAAAGATATTTGAAATTGATTAATTATCTTTCGAGATGATAAATGTTGTTTTAAGTTATAAATGATAGTTTATAAATAAGAAAATCTTTTAAAAGGAATGCATAAATAAAGCTAAGTGTAAATTGTTTTGGATTTATAGTAAACGATGTATTAATGACATTTGTTTTTACCCTTCTTTTTAATACACTTAGAAATACAATTAGCCCTTTAAAAAGAATATTTTAAATAGTGTTTTTAAAAGTATTTTACAAATATTTATGATGTGACAATCAAGCACAAGTGTGAGTCAAATGTTTTAAGAGATTTAACTTCCATATACGATCATTTTATTATTCCCGATAGTTGATTTATTGACTATCGATTCTGCTATCTTCTTTATGTTTTGTCAATCTAAGACGATTTGTTGCTCATTTTGAGCATCGATGTTCTTTGACGAAAATAACTAAAATCAAGCGCAAGTGGGGGACAAGCTATGTCAGGTTGCTTCCATTGTGGTATTATCACATATACTCTAGATTGATTTAAATGGTATGCGCACAGAGATGTGAAATACTCATGTTCTCGATAAAGTTAGTGGGGTCCTGTTAGGAGGTTTCTAAGGGAGTCATAGAGCACATGACCCTCTCATGTATATTTTCTTGAGGTATACTTCGGTAAGGGGGGTTCACCCTCCTAGTCATTGTTGGCAAATTTTCTCTTTCCTTATTTGATTCAAATCTTTTAATTATTTTCTTAATTGCATCAAGAAGCGCCTGGAGCTCTTCGCCATGTTTAATTATCTATTTCATTCCTTTCAAGTCTGATTTTGCTTCGTTTTGTTTCCATTCTTTCATTTACGGATGTTGTTCTTATGAGCAAACCAGTTTTGTGTTTAGCGGCATGGTCTCATAGAATTATATACATTCACCATAATTCTTTAGTTTTCTCACGCTAATTTTCCAAACTGATCCAGGTGTTATTTTATTATAATGCTCAGAACATGCCAAGTTTTTCCAGCTTGTTGTTGGGAGGACATGGAGCTCATGGAATAGAGCCAGATGTTCACCTGTCGTAGTATTTTTATTTTCCGTTGTATTATTAGTATACCCATCAGCAATTGTAAGGTCGAAAAGTTATAACTGTTCAGGCCGATGAGGTTTGTTTTTTTACTCTGATATACCATGCATTTTATAGTGACAATTTTTACTGTCTTTGCTATGTTATATGTTGTCATTCCACTGTGACATTCTGTTTTCCCTATTCTTTTTCTGTTTATTTACCCTAACAATCCGCCATCTCGGTATTTGAATACCATGGATGTATTGAGTGCCAACTTTCGAGGGTCAAAAAGGCAGGTCGTTACACTAAATTTGTTTTATAAATCATCAATGTTATTTGAATATAAAACCATCAATTTAGGTTTGAATGTTATATGCGTATGGTATGATATCGTGTTTCATAATAATGTAATTGTGTATGGTATGATTTTGTATTGCAATTTATTCGAGCAACTTATGCTATGGTTTGTTTTTTATTGTGTATGGTATGTGGTAGGTTTGAATTTTGTTGTCTACTAGTAAAATTGAGCTACCTCGAAAGTCGCATATTGGCACTTTCAGAAAGTCGCATGTCGTGGGCTATTATAAATGGCACCGCATCAATTTATTGTTGTAAAACAAGCTACTTTCTCCATTGACTTTACCCATTCAAAAAACAAAATTTTACCCTAGATTTTTACAAAATTCAAAATTTTCGTTAATTTCTTCATCAATTTGAATTCATCCGTTAACACTTGTCGTCACTAAAGAAAGTCGCTTTGTCTTTTCCCATCGTGTTAGAGCTCATAGATCGAGCTGGCTTTATATTAATCTCGAAGTTGGGGTACACCCTATTAGATCGTCATTTTATTACCGCTTTGGTACATAGATAGAGACCAAATACATATTCATTCCACCACTAGTTTGGGAGATGAATATTACATTGGTTTTTGTGGCTTTTTTCCTTGAACTACCCATAGATGGTGCTTCGTTGATTAACCCTAAGCCCACTATTACATAGAGTTGTGTGAGTCGCCCTTAGGATTATCTCCTCCAAATTAGGAGAGGTGGGGTAATGAAATGATTGTTACTACTTGGTTTAAGCAATAGCTTGCTAAGGATATTGCGGTAAATGCCTCCGAGATTCAGATTGCGTGGCACGCTCGAGCCATTATTCAACACATCATCACTTCTCGTTTAGTCTATCGAAGACTCGTGTATGACTGAGATGGTTTCCTTTTCTTGAGGACTTCAATGTTTGTGGGATAGTGCAGTTCTAGGTTACACATAGAGTCGTCGAGGCCTACTTTGTTAAAGAACCAATATTTTGGAGGTTATTTGACATTAGTGTGGGTATTTTCATTATTAATATCCATGTGGATTTCTTTGGTAGTTTAATTTAAGTTGCAATCTTGTGTGTATACACTTCGCAGTTATAATGTTGGACTTACCTTTCGGTTGGTGGAATAACGATAAAGAGGACATATGTGGATGTATCTCTACCTTATGGTTCAAGGTGTATTTATTGTATCATTTGATTAGATACACATGGTTTGATCCTGTAATTCATAATAACTCCCTCTTTTAGGTGGATTGTATCTAAGTGCACCGTGAAGTCTCCTTGGTGGAATGTTATATTTTACCAAAACGAGTTGGATGTACTGGATTATGATTCGATGACATGGACACCATACATGCTATAGGTGCTTAGAGAGCTACCTAACTTATGCACCGTTTCCAGTCATTTATGGATTGCACAGCTTCTACTCATATGTTTTAGTTTATTGAATTAGGTTTCAATCGACCGAATGGGATTTCTAGTCGAACGAATTCAATAAAATTAAAGAAATAATAAGATTTATTTCAATCGACTGGTAATGTGGAATCATTCGATCGGTAGTGATGAATTTTATTTTTTTAGATTTTTTTTTGATTTTTTGAGGACATGTTTATTGTGTTATCCTTGAGTAGGCTGACCGACTTTGTAGTCCATCTATCTCCTTAAGTACGTTGTTTATAATGCATGCTTTAAAGAATAAAAACAAATTATCTTATTCATTTATTTAAAAAGTTTATTTACAATGTATTTATATATGTTATATATATAAGGATGTTACATAAGAACAACATATTTCTACTCATTCTCCAAAGACTCATCAAACAGAGTAATAAAATAATCTTTTGAAAAGTGCCGTTGAATTTTTTTTATATTCCAAAAGTAAATTTCTTAGTTAGAATATTTATAATACATATTTTATACAATTTAAACAACTTAAAAACTTTTTTATTGACTTATATACAATTGCATGAAAAATATTTCAAAGTGTAAACCCATTTCCAATGAATATCAATTTTTTTATATCATTGAAATAGCTAATGGAAATATATTTATTAAGACTTAATTTATAGCACTTATACGTATAAATATGATTTTCCTTTAGCATAAATCATTTATTTTTGACAAATACTTTAGAGTATTGAAAAAATCCTATGTTTTGATAAATATCAGTAATAACTTAAATATATTTCTCATAAAATCAAATTAAAGATAGAACTACTTTTTTTTTAATTTCCTTACATTTGTAGCTTCACTCCATGTGCATCAAAAAATTCAGAATACATCTCCCCCTCAATATATGGTGTTCTTGTGAACAAAATAAGATAGGTTTCTAGTATCTACTTTCTACGTTAGGGTCTGGGGTTTCAGATTTTTGGTAACCATACCCAAGTGGGTTTGGTTGAACCTTTGAAAATAAAATTTGAATTCAAATGAACTTCGAATATAAAATTATTTATATATTTACCTAATAAGTGTATTATTGCATTATGGAACCTAAATACTAGTCGTCTTATAATTTTCTAATTTTTGACTTTTAATAACTTTGGGTTTTCTGAAATTAGTATACAGAGATGCGTATTCCTTTTTATAACTGGTATGCTATGATCAAAAGTGTACCTTTCACCAAAGGCTTTCCCTTTTCAGCTACTGTTGGTCTTGAAGTAGATGGCTCCAAAACAAACAACTTTACTTTATTAGCATTGGCCACTTTTGGACAT
Source organism: Allium cepa (assembly GCA_030765085.1). Lineage (NCBI taxonomy): Eukaryota > Viridiplantae > Streptophyta > Magnoliopsida > Asparagales > Amaryllidaceae > Allium > Allium cepa. The sequence goes on from CM060931.1 coordinate 575,677,405, forward strand.
TTGTTCTTATAATGCCCCACCCGGTCCCCGTTAAAGCTCTTCACATTCTACTTTCCCACAACCATCTTGTCATCACGTGAATGACACTCATTAGCATAGTGCCCCTTCTTATCACCATAATAGAAAATAACATCTACTTTTCCTTTCTTGGCAGCTCCACCCTTTCGAGCTCCCTTTTTCTTAAAAAATTTCCTCTTCTTACCCTGGGAACCTTGAGTTTCCATCGACTTCTCTTTCCTGAAGATCGAAAGTATTTCCTTATTCTTGATAGCCATCTCCCCGACTACATTCAATGGATACCTGAGATGTGGCATAGTTTCCCTAGCAATCTATGTCCTCAACTCCCGGATAAACTTCTTGTTCCTCTTAACAACAATGTCAATAATGGCATACGCATATCTGGATAGCTCGTCAAACTTAGCAGAGTGTTCCAACACTGAAATTTCTCCCTGCTCCAACTCCATAAAAGTCCTTAGAAAGGCTAATTTAGCTACTTCAGAACAAAAAACCTTTCCTCGAATCTCCATCAAAATTCTACCCAAGTCAATTCCTTCTTTAGTACCCTTACGATCACCCCATTCCACCAGAACAAAGCAACTCCTTGCAACTTTCTCGAAGCCAATCTCCTTTTCTATTTGTTATCTAAACCCAAATCATCAAAAATTCTCTCACATTGTAACGACCAGTTCTCCACTTCTATTGCATCCTTAGCCCCTAGAAAAGGCTTCCCTCCCAAACTGGTGTAACCTCGACTCAGCTTAGCATATTTATTACCAACTGGCGCTACGGGATCTACTTATCCCACATTAGCAGCATTTTCTCCAACTACTCATACGGTTGCTCTAGCTTGCATCAAATTGATGAAGAACTGATAAATAGCCCCCATATCCACTAGTGGGGTCGCAACACCTTCATTGAAATTTACATTTTGATTAGCATTTGTCTATCGACCCTGGTTCCACCTGGTGTTGGGCTGAGCATTTCTATTAGTTGTGGTGCTTCCACCACTTAGGTTCAATCTTCAGTTTCCTGCTTCCATATCTTTCTCTTGTAAATATACATACGAGCCTTAGTAAGATACATATGAACGGTCTAAGAGAAATGGAAGAATACATAGTTATATATAGCAGATACAAGCACTTTACTATACAATTACCCTATACACGAATCTTATTTTTTGATTCGTTAGGATTATGTTTTCAAAAATATGTTAATCTTTTAAGCTTTACATAAACCTTTGCTATGATACCAACTTGTAACATCCCTCACTCCGAGGCCTAAAACTAAACACTAAGGATACTACATTTATCTATAGTTATTAATTCTTAACGAAAAAATGCGACTATGTTAATCATATCAATAATCAAGAGCACATGAACATGAAAATTTTTCAAGCAAAATTCAGAAATAACTTTTACATTCCATTTCAAAATATGATTTCATATTCAATACATAATCTCATTCGTGATTCCACATTCAAAGAAAATATACTATTACACAATACTCCTAAAGTGACTTATGAAGATGCCCTCTTGGTTGATCAGAGTCTAACATTTGGAAATTATACAACTTGTAGTTACATCCATACAGACAAAACCAAACAACACAGCGGATTAGATTGGTACTCCTAAATAACTAGATTTCCTTCTGCACATCTTCTAAAGCTTATTCGTCTAACCGAAAACCTAAAAACCCTTACTCCTGAGCTACTCAAATGAGTACTCGAGAGTTTAAGAGGAAACCAAAAACTTTGGATTAGACACCAATCTAGTGTGAATATTAACCTACCATCTCGAACCAAATAGATATCTAGTGAGTCCGGAATGAGTTTTCCCTCACTAGTATCTTAACTAAAACATCTCAACCATGTAATATGCTCCTGCATCTAGAATGGTTAATACATAATGATATATTGATAAAACATGCCATATGCACTGGATTACCCATCCTAAGTTATTAGAGTACCAATCTAACTTTTCATTGACTATCCGTCTTATGCTTATGTAGACTACCCATGTCACATATATTAATTATGTGGATTGCCTATCCCCTATCATATTGACTATTGTGACGCCCTGTCTCCTCGACCCTCAGAAATCGACACTAATACATCCACTGTGAGAAATGCGGATTACAGATCTTAAGCTTAGGATTAACACTAGAGGGGGGGGTGAATAGTGTTAATTGAGAATTACTAAATCTTTTTTAGTTTATGTTAATTTAGACACCGATGTATACAATATACAGACAAAGATATGATCATAAAAACAAACACAGATGCAGAAATAAAATAAAAGCAGCAAAGGAAAGAACACACCGGATTTTATACTGGTTCGGAGTTACCCTACATCCAGTCCCGCAACACAAGTACGGATTTCCTTTCAAAAGAAATTGTACAATTACGCCCTTGATTTCAAGGCTACGATATGCACCCTCCAGAATTTCTATCCTCTGGGTAGAGATACTTGATTTCTGGGCCACAAGTTTACCCAATTGATTTACCAAGGCTACAATCACACCTTTTCTCTCTTGATTGATTTCCAAGGCTACAATCACACCTTTTCTCGCTTAATAGATTACAAAGAAGTCTATAACTCTGAATAGCACTGAGCACCTTGTAGAGATAGTGATAGAGAATCAAACTAGAAGTAATCGAGTTTGATTCAATGTTGATTTTGGCAGAGTAATGGTAAGAATATGTATTAAGGAATGTGGAAGAAGAAGAGGAGTGAAAAACCAAAAAAATTCGATGTAAAATTCTTTGAAACTAACCCCTATTCATAGAAGAACAACAGCCATGTCCATTCATGAAAAGTTATGGCGAATGGACACTTCTTTTGAAATTTAAATTTTGAACTCAACTGACACCATGTCGACATGGGGTACTGGGCATGTCGACATCCCAAGGGATTTTTTGGTATTTTGATTTTCTTTGAAAATAACTTTTATTTTATATTAAAACTATTTTAAACTTTATAAATATACTTGACTATAGTTAAAATTCATCGGTAAATATAGAGAGTAATATATAAAATTTAACTATAATTTATATTTAAATCTAAGTATAAATATTTAAAAGTTAAATATATTATATTAAAAGATAGTTTAAAATCAGCAGTAATTTGACTTTGAAATTAAAGATAATTTTGAGGCTAAAATTATTTAAAATTAGGATAGGGGGTTTTGAATCTTTTAAAAGGAAAGTTTTGAAAAACATTTTGAAAACAGGATATAATTTTGAAAAATCATTTTGAATAAAAAGTTAGCGGATACAAATAATGTTCCATTAGATTTTTCGTAAGTTCCATCATACTTAGGGTTCCATCCCTTTAACAGGCTCGAAGTGGATTCCATTCGATGAATAAATTGGATTTTAAGATGTCAGTGCTTTTCTATGAGTTTTAACAAAATTCCTAATAAAAATACTTAACCTTGAAATCTTGAAATCTTGATAATCTTGATACTCATGAGTCTTTTATCTCGATATCTTGAATCTCTATACTGTACAGTCTTCATTCTTGGTACCTGCATGGTTAAATCCTGCATATACATATATATCTAAACTTAAAATGTTAGTATTTATATTTTATAATCTATTCTAAGTTTGTGGTCATCAAAACCATCATCTCACGAACTAACATCCACAATATTCACATGTCGTAAAACCAAGTGCCAGGGAGGCAGATTATTAGGGGTGTAAAAGAAAATAAAAATGGAAGATAATATAATAATAGAATCTCATATCACATTCAACATTTTAACTATACATAAATGATCAAAGTCAAATACAAATCTAGCAGGATAGTTATAACTATATATCCGTATATATGCTGGAAAATACATACTACATGACACAGCGGAAAATAGGTAGATATCCACATAAGGTACTTCAGCTTCATAGCTCCATAAGACTTCTCCAAAATGTTCCCCAACGTGCTCCACAATGCTCCTAAGGTATCCTGACCACTTGGCTGCTCGAAAAATAGGGCACCCAGAGTTTAAAGGGAAAAACAAACTCCGAGTCAGTCATGGGACTGGTGTGAGAACTCATATCACGATGTTTTGAGAACAAAACAGTATCTCATAAGACCACGCCGCACATAAACACGGAATGGGTTTTTACCTTATGATAACTAAAAATCTTTATTACGTAAAACTTGGGGATATTATTTTTAATGACTTTCTTTGAAAACATTTGCAAATAAACTTATTAATCTTAGCTGAAATGGTTATCCATACAGCATTTTGGGGCTATTCATTACGCCAATACAAACAAAATCGCATGTTCTTATTGGAGAGTGGGTTTCCATACAAATGACCAGGTGAAGGGACTACCTTCCGACAGTACATCTTTATAGGAATGTACCAAGGACCATCACAAAGGATCCTCTACCAACACAAGACTGGCCTATCTCTATAAGTAGACAGTACTGAATATATCATACCCCGTTATTACCGACCTTTATCTGAGAGCTCTCTTCACATACATCCACATTAATTTACATCTCGAACGTTATATCGGGAAGAAATATATCTAAAAGGGGATGATCATACCCTAATTGGGAATGATCCACTTAGCCTTGCTCATCTAACCCTATTTCGGTCATTTTCGGTTGATAAGGCTCGCGCAACGATTACCATTTTACATAGCACATCTTCTTTCACTTTGAATGCCACATTTCCATTCCACATTCACATGGCTGATTTCTACAAACATATAACTTCTTGAGCTTGTATGTCTCAAGAATGGGTGTTAAGCTAAGAGAAGGTGTCTTCTCCGCCATCGACTTATAAACATTTATAGAGATCACTCATTTGGATTTGGAATGTAAGGTCAGACACTAATCCATACAAGTTCATTCTGCGACTGAACGAAACCGAAGGTACTTTCCTCGGCCATTGCTAGGCAAGAAGTCATTGTGGTTCAAAGTTTTTTCAAAACAAAGAGACCACTGCTACAATATAGTAATAAGGAGTTTATCCCTAATTAATCAACAAGTAGTCCCTCATTATTTTTCATCTCGATACCTCTGTCTTCAAACATCTTCAATCTTCGAATACGTAAATTGGTTCGTAGTGGTTTTCGGATAGGAATCACCCAAATCCGACCTCGGTTCCTTCATAATCCAATCATCGATAAAAAATTATGTAACTAGGTGATCGTTTTTCAATTCATTCATTTTCTTTACCAAAATATCTTCGAGAGATATATATTTTCAAAATATTCTTTTATTGAATACAGAATCATTTAAACCTCTTTTTGAATATTTCTCAAATCATTTTTAAAGAGTATCTTTTGAGAAAATAGGATTATAGAAATCACTCTACTTTTATTCAATATCAACTTCCGTATTCAACAAGTGCTATGGGTGGAAAAACGGTGAGATCACCTTTCAAATTCCACAAATATGACAAGTTCCTTCTTTGGATTTTAATAATGAGTATAAGAAGATTATTTCTATAAAATCCAAGTTGAGCATCCGGGCTTTCCTTTCGATTTGTTCCACCTCTCGCATAAAAGAGGAAACTAAGGTCAGTAAGTTCAAGGACTGGTTTCTCCATCCCTAACCTTAGTTATACACCTTATTTTCACTTTTAGATCTCACAGGCGAGACAAATTGTGACGACCCCATTTCCTACGCCCAGGAAGTAGCATCGTTATTAAGAAAGAAAGAGGTGAGAAAATAGAAAAGATAGAGAAGAAAGAACAACAACATCAGAATCTCACAGCGGAACGAATAAAATATATTAATCACATAAGTATTTACATAATATATATATAACATCAATCAGAGTGATACATATAATACATCACATACTAGACAGTTATAAATACCTGTCTAGTTAATACAACACAATACACCATACATCACAGAGCTACCACACAGCGAAACTATATATATATCTATAACGCTGAAGCCTCCTGCTCCATTGCTCCTCCAGAATTCGTCAAAGCTAAACCTGAATCCCTTGGCTACCCGTAAAAATTTGGGTACCCGAGAGTTTATGAAAAACAAAAATAAACTTCGGGTCAGACATGGGTCTGGTATGAGTAACAGGTTAAAGTTGTTTAATTTTGAAAAAAATAATTTGAAAACAAAAGGTATCACGTAAGACTTCCCACACATAAACATGGAAAAGTTTTTACCTTACGCTAACCAAAACATTTGATACGAAATCCAGTGATATTATAATAGGTCTAGGGTTTTCAAGTAAATAGAAAATAGCCGAAATTGTTACATCTATTAAATTCCAGCTACTAGCCACAAAAGTGGGTAATACAATCAAAACCGTAGGCACTTATTGGATTTTGGATTCCATACAATGGCAGGGCTACTGGGGTACCGCCCGTCACAGTACGTAGCCTAGATCAACGTACCGAGGATTACTCCCTTCATCCCCTGCAACACAAGGCCGGAACCATTCCTTACTGAACAGTCCCGAACAAGATAAACCCCGCAGTTGGCTGCAGACCAACTGCCCACACAGCCGAATAAAAAGGGACATCTAGACGGAGGAATATCCTTGTCCTGCTTGGGCATGACCCACCTAACCTTGCTGCACCCCCCTGTTTTAGCCATTCTCGGTTGTTGAGGCTTGAGGTTACGATTACCTTTATAGAACATATTTCTTAGAATGCTCATCGTCCGCCTGACGATGTGCTGAAAGCATTCAATCCATACAAGTTCGTTCCGGATTCGAACGAAACCGAAGGCATTATCTCGTTACACTCATTTTGGAATCACCCTCAGAGTTAACGACGATAACCCTTGCATTCTGAAACTTCATCTTCACTTCAGATTCACGACCTATCGTTAATTTGGAATCGATGTGGTTTTCGGATATTCCAAATAAGGAAAACCGATCCCGGTCTCATCGAAATCCAAAACGTGTCTTTTAAGGCCAAGTTGTCTATTTAGTCTTAACAGTCAATTCAATATCATCAATATGCACAGATAGATAATTCACATCTCATAATAGATAATCACATCATCATCATAAACAGATAATTAATATCATCATCCAAACAGATAATTAAACATTATCATACTTAAACTATACATCCATATCACATAGACATTATCCATCTCATTACTGAGATCACAATCAATCAATGAAATATCAATATCATCCATAAGCAATGATTTATGAATCACAAGCTATAATTAATTTAAAATTAATTAAATTAACTACTTTCATCTTTAATTAATTTAAATAAATTAAATTAATCACTCATTCCATAAATCCTGCTCTCACAATCATTAATTAATTATAAATCAAATTAATTAACCATTTTCTAATTACAAGAAGTAATTTAGTCTTTTAATTAATTCTCAAATGAATTATTCTAAATCATTCATAGCAGTTAACATTTAATTACTTTCTATTAATTATTCCTTAATTTACAATTCTTAATTACATCATTAATTATATTAATTAATGATCTTCAATTTATATCAAATTACTTTATTTAAATTAATTATATTATGTGGTTAATCTTTAATTAAACACAATTATTAATCACCCTTTGATTAATAACAAACCAGTAATTAACTACCCTCAATTACTTATTAACAAATTAATCATTTCATGATTAATTATTCCCATAAATTAATCCCTTGATTAATTACAAAAGAAATTACTCAAATTACTCTACTTACAAATTATCTTGTATGAATTTCATCAAGCAATTATCATCCAATTACTTTCCTAAGTAATTATACTTCATTAATTACACTAAGTAATTACACATACCAAATCATCAAATGATTTCTAAAATTAATTAATTATCTTAATTTAAATCTTATTATCCATTACTTATATATTCAAATTAATCATCGTTGATTTAAGTATACTTGACTGTATTCCAGTAGTTTTCCTTAATTTATTTTCAGAAATTAATCTTGAATAAATCTATTAATTAATTACATTTATATCGATTTATTACCATTTAATTATCTTGTTGATTTATAATTCTCAAATAAATCAATTTCTTAATTGCATCATTTGTTAATTATATTAAGAATACAAATCTTCAAATTTCAAATATTAATCCTCTTGATTAATAACATACAGTAATTAATCATTCATAATTAATTACTTCTCAATAATAAGCTTAATTAATCCCTTTATTAATTTTAAGTTATTATATTCCAATTCCTCCTATTAACAACATCTTCCAGTTAATTACCTCCAGTAATTATCCATCAATTACTTCTCTAAGTAATTCAATTCCAAAATATCTGTTAATTAAACTAAATTAATTAACTCGAATCAATTTACACAATTAATAAGTAATTAATTTCTTAATTACTTTTCAATAAATAATTTCATTTAAACTATTGAATTAATTAATCTAATTAATTTATTACAAAATCAATCATATTAATTAATTATAACATAATCTGGTAAATGAACTTCATTAATAATTATTTAATTATTTCCTTCTAACATAATCAACTTATATTAATTATTATTAATTATAAGTTAATTAACCATTATTAATTTAAAAATCTAATCTATAGTTCTAAATCACATATTAGTTAATTAATTTATTAATTAACTTTAATTACTATTTTTAAACTATAATTACTAGTTTAATTAATTTCAATCATGAATTATTCTTACTTAATCAACTTAAGAGTTAATGCATATAAACTCTAAGTCTTCATTACTTAAAGTAGATTATCTTATTATTGATTAATTTCACTTCCAATATGTATGAAACATTGGTTTCAAATTACTTCTTAAACAAATTCAAATTTTATCCTTAATAAGGTTTTAAAACTAAATTTTCAAAACCCCTCATAAACTCACATGTTTAAAAGCATATTTAACATTAAAACTTATTAATTTAAATCATAAAACTTTACTTTTATTTCTTATCTGGAATTTAAGTTCTGATTTCAATTTGGGTGTTATCTTTGTTTAAATCTTCCCTAACAATGTATATTACATTTTTGAATTCAACTATTTTGAATTCACTTAAATATTTAGCACTTTAAAATTAATAAAATAATTTAAGTTTTGAAACACTTTATTATACCCAACTTTATTTTCAAAACTGACTTAAATTCACAGTTAAACTTTGATTTAGAACTAGGTTTTAACCTTGATTTTAAATTTTAAAACAAATTAAAGTTTCAAAACAGTTGAAAACTGTTAAAAACTGTTTCAGGTTTTACAAACCTGTACACTAATAACCCGAGCACCCCCTGCGTTTCTTCGAGTAATACGCGAGTTTTCCCCGAGAAAACCAACATGCTACTTCGAGTTTCTCAGGCGCGCAAAAACAACAGGAGAAAAACAAAACCTGAAACACAACTACACCTCTCCTCCCCAACCTGTCAACGGCACGCGCACGGTGCCCCCACCACCGGAGGCCACCAAACTCCGGCTACTCCTTCGACCATCTCTCCCCTACCTCCCCTCCAAACCACGTGGCACTCGGTCGCCTGCAATGGCCGCGGTGCTCGAAATTTCATAGCACAGTTAAACTTAGGTTTAAAAACTTGGAACTCCCACCGACGCTTCCACCACCATTTGCGCCGCCATCCCCTATTTTTCCTAGCTCCACGGCAACCTCCTCTACCCCTTGTCAGAGTCTTGACCCCCCATATCCACTTGATCACCCACGGCCACTCAAAAAGCCTGAAATGGATAAACTCGAACCATACCTCACCCCCTCCACTAAAAATCACCATATTCATTTTAAAAATCATAATTTGGTTTAACGATTCGATCCATGTACCTGAATTCATAAATTAAGATATTTGAATTTTTAATATTATAGAGATGCTCAGTCTTGTTTTCTTTTTTTCTTGGTTTCCTGAGTCATATATATACATTACTTTGTTTTAAGTAAATTCCTAACTAATGTTTTGAAATGAAACTTACAGATTTCATTTAAATCCTAAGGCTAAACAAGGATTAATTCAAAATTTTGAATTTAAATGGACAATACTGGAAACAGAGCAATTGCAAGTTTAAATACCTGCACACAATCATACTTCCAGAGTTCACAGATATAAACACACAACCATACTCTACAATACAATATTCATCATTGCAATAACTTCAAACTAAGTTATACTTTTAATTTCTAAAAAAAAAAATGAGTTACTCACAGCAAATAGAAAACACAGTACGCAGGCTTGAGATATGCAGAACTCCATCTTACAAATATCCAGAGAAAAATGAGTATATAAATGTTCACACAATCTATTTAAGCATTCAAATATTGGCATGCATCAGAATTTAAACTTAAGTAAATCGTAAAAGTGTTACTCACCTGAATTTGTGGAAGAACATGGCCTAGTTTGCTTTGCATCAGGCTTGCAATTTACAGGTTGAACTCCCCTTTGATTCTCAATTGAATTGAATTTTGGTTGTTGTTTTGTTTGAAGTTTGTTTGAAGATAAAATAGTGTTTACTCAGTTCTTAGAATGGTCGAACTGATGCAGATTGATATATGCAAGAAGCTTGATATTTATAAAACAAGTTACAGGGTACACTATTATTATGTTTCATAAAACTGTAACAATATAGCATATAATATTTTGTTTGTACAGATTTTTAAAACAGGATATTTTAGGTTGGAGGCTGAAATCAATACTTTGTGTACTAAAAAGATTTTTACATTAATAATTTTTGTTTGTTTGCTTAAAGATATTTAACAATGTCTTCCTTCACAAGCTTCACACATATACAGTTGTTTTATTACTGTCTATATTTTGTTTTACATAGTTTGGCCTGCACACATTATTGTTACTGTCTTTATTTTGTTTGTATAACATGTATATTCTTATTACTGTCATTTTCTTCTAGATATTATTTATTTCCCTTTGTACATCTGATACATTTGTTTTGGTTCTTTAAACATATACATATGCTGCAGTTTGCTTATGTTGGTTTACAACTTAAAAATTTATTTGTTTCTAGCATATGTCACTTGACTTTTATTCTTAACTTTTACAGGCATTTTTATTTGTCTAGTTTACAACTTGAAAATTATTTGTTTCAAGATTAATTGTTGACTTGTTATTATATTTTTGAAACGAATGTGACTTGCTATTTCTTTTGTTTGCTGTTTGAAAACTAATTGAACTTTATAATTATTATGTTATTGTAATTTAACTAATGTACCACTTATATTTCTTTTCCAGTTTATCTTGTATCTTGTATTTTATTTATTAATATTATTTAAAAGTAACTCATTTATCAATTTGAAATAATAAATAAATTAAATCATCTTTTTATTACAAACTACATATTTTATTAATGTCTGTTAATGTATTGATTGACAAAATTATATTAAAGACTCATATATATTTTTAAATCCATGTTTTAATCAAGTTATACTAAAAGAAAAGAAAAGAAATCTTTTTGTTAATAAATTTAAAATTTGAACTTAAGTTAAAATAAGTATCAAACTATTTAAACATTTACTTATGTATTTAAAACTCTATATTTATTTATTTATTAGCTTTGAAAAGTTTATATTAAATAACACATAATTTCTAATTCACTAAAATGTATATTAGTATTTAAAACATAATTTATTAGTTGAACTTTAAAATCTCATCTATTTGCAATGTATACAAATATATACATTTATAAATAGTTAACAAACAATAAATTTTTAACAGATAAAATTTACCAATTAGATATTTATTAAAAGAAAAGTATCAATTCAGGTCTTATTAACAAAAATATATCAAATCAATTTAATATTTAATCCAGATTATTAAATTGATATTGCTAGAAAATTCCGGGTTGTCACATTCCTCTCCCCTTAAAAGAATTTCGTCCCTGAAATTTAAAAGCAAAGGTAATTTAATAATATATTTAAGATTTTAATTAATTTTAAATTATTATCATATATCAATCACATGCTAACAATCATCATAACCAATCTACTCAATCAACAAAGCAAACTATCCAGACAAAATTCTGGATAGAGCACCCTAGAGTTTCCCAGTATAATACCGGAATACTCGATCTATAGAATCCAAACAGTCTATACTACTAATCTATAGAACACCTTTTAATCAGAGAAAATTCATACAAATCAAATTTCCGACTCCCAAATCCAAATTCCTTCGTCTCTTGTCCACCAAATACTTCTGACAATCCAGAGCTGCCTTCCACTTACTGATCAGCTCAACCTTCGCTGATAACTCCTAAAACAATCTGAATCCAAAAACAATCCAGTAGAATAATTTTCTCAGAATCAACCAAAACCAAAAAAACACAACCTTTTCTATCCTGAGTAGAAAACAACTTCTCTTTTTTAGAAAAGAAAAACAGATGCACTCCCAACTGCTTCCGCTGCACAACTCTAATCTGGATAGATGAAAATGCTGATGATACACATAAGCACAAACTGGACAACACAATACAAAAATATGGTTCACCCAATCCAAATAAAACTCAGAAGTCCCTCCAAAACTTGAGCTGCTTTACCAATTCCTCTCTCTAGAAACCATTCTATTACTAAGCTGTACCATCAGTATTACTTCTGAAATCCAGTCGATATCAAACTCAACTCCTCAGATGCTAAGGCAAACCACCGACCTCTTCAAAGATATTCAAGAAAAATTTTGCCCTCCCAGAGAATACTTAACTATCGCAAGTCACCTTTGCGATCAACCCAGGCTAATATCCAAAGAAAACCGCTCTCTCCTTACCAATCTGAACAGCTTAAACTTATCCAGCCAATCCATTGAAGAAATGGATTCACAAAACTGCTTCTGGACTTCACCTCTAGAGAACTGCTGGCAGATGACCTCCTCACGTGCCAGTGGAACAATCTGAGCTGCAACTCTGCTGCTGATGCCAAAAATTTCTTAATCCAGAATTCCTCGGAAAAACTCAGGCCTCAAAGCCAAACACAACATTCAGCTGAACTCAATCTCAAAACTAATGCAGACACACTTCCTTATCCAAAGATCTTTGAGAACTTCTTCGGAAACAAACCATCGCTACTGCATCTCAACACACAACTATTACTTCTTGAGTTACCAAGATAATATTCTAGCTTCTGCTCAACTTACTCAATCCAAATTCTACTCATCCGAACTTGTACAACAAAAATGGACTCCAAATCTCAACAGTTTTTCCTTCAGAGATTAGGTGAAATCCTTACACCACAAATTTACTCGAGACGGTATTAGGTCTACAGTCTCGTCAAATATACTTCTAACCACAGGTAGTCGTGTTACATACACCACTACTCAACCTACCCTTATACTTATATTGGAAAACCCGAACAGAAAATCCAACAAATAGATGAAAATATATATATATATATATCAAAATTACAAATACGCTCTCTTAGGAAAGAAATCACTCAAGAGCCTAGGTATTCACTCAACCTAGCGCTCTGATACCACTGTGACGACCCCACTTCCTACGCCCAGGAAGTAGCATCGTTATTAAGAAAGAAAGAGGTGAGAAAATAGAAAAGATAGAGAAGAAAGAAAACAACATCAGAATCTCACAGCGGAACGAATAAAATATATTAATTACATAAGTATTTACATAATATATACATAACATCAATCAGAGTGATACATATAATACATCACATACTAGACAGTTATAAATACCTGTCTAGTTAATACAACACAATACACCGTACATCATAGAGATACCACACAGCGGAACTATATATATATCTATAACGCTGAAGCCTCCTGCTCCATTGCTCCTTCAGAATTCGTCAAAGCTAAACCTGAATCCCTTGGCTACCCGTAAAAATTTGGGTACCCGAGAATTTATGAAAAACAAAAATAAACTTCGGGTCAGACATGGGTTCTGGTATGAGTAACAGGTTAAAGTTGTTTAATTTTGAAAAAATCTTTTGAAAACAAAAGGTATCACGTAAGACTTCCCACACATAAACATGGAAAACTTTTTACCTTACGCTAACCAAAACATTTGATAGGAAATCCAGTGATATTATAATAGGTCTAGGGTTTTCAAGTAAATAGAAAATAGCCGAAATTGTTACATCTATTAAATTCCAGCTACTAGCCACAAAAGTGGGTAATACAATCAAAACCGTAGGCACTTATTGGATTTTGGATTCCATACAATGGCAGGGCTACTGGGGTACCGCCCGTCACAATACGTGGCCTAGATCAACGTACCGAGGATTACTCCCTTCATCCCCTGCAACACAAGGTCGGAACCATTCCTTACTGAACAGTCCCGAACAAGATAAACCCCGCAGTTGGCTACAGACCAACTGCCCACACAGCCGAATAAAAAGGGACATCTAGACGGGGGAATATCCTTGTCCTGCTTGGGCATGATCCACCTAACCTTGCTGCACCTCCCCTGTTTTAGCCATTCCCGGTTGTTGAGGCTTGAGGTTACGATTACCTTTATAGAACATATTTCTTAGAATGCTCATCGTCCGCCTGACGATGTGCTGAAAGCATTCAATCCATACAAGTTCGTTCCGGGTTCGAACGAAACCGAAGGCATTATCTCGTTACACTCATTTTGGAATCACCCTCAGAGTTAACGACGATAACCCTTGCATTCTGAATCTTCATCTTCACTTCAGATTCACGACCTATCGTTAATTTGGAATCGATGTGGTTTTCAGATATTCCAAATAAGGAAAACCGATCCCGGTCTCATCGAAATCCAAAACGTGTCTTTTAAGGCCAAGTTGTCTATTTAGTCTTAACAGTCAATTCAATATCATCAATATGCACAGATAGATAATTCACATCTCATAATAGATAATCACATCATCATCATAAACAGATAATTAATATCATCATCCAAACAGATAATTAAACATTATCATACTTAAACTATACATCCATATCACATAGACATTATCCATCTCATTACTGAGATCACAATCAATCAATGAAATATCAATATCATCCATAAGCAATGATTTATGAATCACAAGCTATAATTAATTTAAAATGAATTAAATTAACTACTTTCATCTTTAATTAATTTAAATAAATTAAATTAATCACTCATTCCATAAATCTTGCTCTCACAATCATTAATTAATTATAAATCAAATTAATTAACCATTTTCTCATTACAAGAAGTAATTTAGTCTTTTAATTAATTCTCAAATGAATTATTCTAAATCATTCATAGTAGTTAACATTTAATTACTTTCTATTAATTATTCCTTAATTTACAATTCTTAATTACATCATTAATTATATTAATTAATGATCTTCAATTTATATCAAATTACTTTATTTAAATTAATTATATTATGTGGTTAATCTTTAATTAAACACAATTATTAATCACCCTTTGATTAATAACAAACCAGTAATTAACTACCCTCAATTACTATTTAACAAATTAATCATTTCATGATTAATTATTCCCATAAATTAATCCCTTGATTAATTACAAAAGAAATTACTCAAATTACTCTACTTACAAATTATCTTGTATGAATTTCATCAAGCAATTATCATCCAATTACTTTCCTAAGTAATTATACTTCATTAATTACACTAAGTAATTACACATACCAAATCATCAAATGATTTCTAAAATTAATTAATTATCTTAATTTAAATCTTATTATCCATTACTTATATATTCAAATTAATCATCGTTGATTTAAGTATACTTGACTGTATTCCAGTAGTTTTCCTTAATTTATTTTCAGAAATTAATCTTGAATAATTCTATTAATTAATTACATTTATATCAATTTATTACCATTTAATTATCTTGTTGATTTATTATTCTCAAATAAATCAATTTCTTAATTACATCATTTGTTAATTATATTAAGAATACAAATCTTCAAATTTCAAATATTAATCCTCTTGATTAATAACATACAGTAATTAATCATTCATAATTAATTACTTCTCAATAATAAGCTTAATTAATCCCTTTATTAATTTTAAGTAATTATATTCCAATTCCTCCTATTAACAACATCTTCCAGTTAATTACCTCCAGTAATTATCCATCAATTACTTCTCTAAGTAATTCAATTCCAAAATATCTGTTAATTAAACTAAATTAATTAACTCGAATCAATTTACACAATTAATAAGTAATTAATTTCTTAATTACTTTTCAATAAATAATTTCATTTAAACTATTGAATTAATTAATCTAATTAATTTAGTACAAAATCAATCATATTAATTAATTATAACATAATCTGGTAAATGAACTTCATTAATAATTATTTAATTATTTCCTTCTAACATAATCAACTTATATTAATTATTATTAATTATAAGTTAATTAACCATTATTAATTTAAAAATCTAATCTATAGTTCTAAATCACATATTAGTTAATTAATTTATTAATTAACTTTAATTACTATTTTTAAACTATAATTACTAGTTTAATTAATTTCAATCATTAATTATTCTTACTTAATCAACTTAAGAGTTAATGCATATAAACTCTAAGTCTTCATTACTTAAAGTAGATTATCTTATTATTGATTAATTTCACTTCCAATATGTATGAAACATTGGTTTCAAATTACTTCTTAAACAAATTCAAATTTTATCCTTAATAAGGTTTTAAAACTAAATTTTCAAAACCCCTCTTAAACTCACATGTTTAAAAGCATATTTAACATTAAAACTTATTAATTTAAATCATAAAACTTTACTTTTATTTCTTATCTGGAATTTAAGTTCTGATTTCAATTTGGGTGTTATCTTTGTTTAAATCTTCCCTAACAATGTATATTTCATTTTTGAACTCAACTCTTTTGAATTCACTTAAATATTTAGCACTTTAAAATTAATAAAATAATTTAAGTTTTGAAAAACTTTATTATACCCAACTTTATTTTCAAAACTGACTTAAATTCACAGTTAAACTTTGATTTAGAACTAGGTTTTAACCTTGATTTTAAATTTTAAAACAAAGTTTCAAAACAGTTGAAAACTGTTAAAAACTGTTTCAGGTTTTACAAACCTGTACACTAATAACCCTAGCACCCCCTGCGTTTCTTCGAGTAATACGCGAGTTTTCCCCGAGAAAACCAACATGCTACTTCGAGTTTCTCAGGCGCGCAAAAACAACAGGAGAAAAACAAAACCTGAAACACAACTACACCTCTCCTCCCCAACCTGTCAACGGCACGCGCACGGTGCCGGAGGCCACCAAACTCCGGCTACTCCTTCGACCATCTCTCCCCTACCTCCCCTCCAAACCACGTGGCACTCGGTCGCCTGCAATGGCCGCGGTGCTCGAAATTTCATAGCACAGTTAAACTTAGGTTTAAAAACTTGGAACTCCCACCGACGCTTCCACCACCATTCGCGCCGCCATCCCCTATTTTTCCTAGCTCCACGGCAACCTCCTCTACCCCTTGTTAGAGTCTCGACCCCCCATATCCACTTGATCACCCATGGCCACTCAAAAAGCCTGAAATGGATAAACTCGAACCATACCTCACCCCCTCTACTAAAAATCACCATATTCATTTTAAAAATCATAATTTGGTTTAACGATTCGATCCATGTACATGAATTCATAAATTAAGTTATTTGAATTTTTAATATTATAGAGATGCTCAGTCTTGTTTTCTTTTTTTCTTGGTTTCCTGAGTCATATATATACATTACTTTGTTTTAAGTAAATTCCTAACTAATGTTTTGAAATGAAACTTACAGATTTCATTTAAATCCTAAGGCTAAACAAGGATTAATTCAAAAATTTGAATTTAAATGGACAATACTGGAAACAGAGCAATTGCAAGTTTAAATACCTACACACAATCATACTTCCAGAGTTCACAGATATAAACACACAACCATACTCTACAATACAATATTCATCATTGCAATAACTTCAAACTAAGTTATACTTTTAATTTCTAAAAAAAAAACGAGTTACTCACAGCAAATAGAAAACACAGTATGCAGGCTTGAGATATGCAGAACTCCATCTTACAAATATCCAGAGAAAAATGAGTATATAAATGTTCACACAATCTATTTAAGCATTCAAATATTGGCATGCATCAGAATTTAAACTTAAGTAAATCGTAAAAGTGTTACTCGCCTGAATTTGTGGAAGAACAGGGCCTAGTTTGCTTTGCATCAGGCTTGCAATTTACAGGTTGAACTCCCCTTTGATTCTCAGTTGAATTGAATTTTGGTTGTTGTTTTGTTTGAAGTTTGTTTGAAGATAAAATAGTGTTTACTCAGTTCTTAGAATGGTCGAACTGATGCAGATTGATATATGCAAGAAGCTTGATATTTATAAAACAAGTTACAGGGTACACTATTATTATGTTTCATAAAACTGTAACAATATAGCATACAATCTTTTGTTTGTACAGATTTTTAAAATAGGATATTTTAGGTTGGAGGCTGAAATCAATACTTTGTGTACTAAAAAGATTTTTACATTAATAATTTTTGTTTGTTTGCTTAAAGATATTTAACAATGTCTTCCTTCACAAGCTTCACACATATACAGTTGTTTTATTACTGTCTATATTTTGTTTTACATAGTTTGGCCTGCACACATTATTGTTACTGTCTTTATTTTGTTTGTATAACATGTATATTCTTATTACTGTCATTTTCTTCTAGATATTATTTATTTCCCTTTGTACATCTGATACATTTGTTTTGGTGCTTTAAACATATACATATGCTGCAGTTTGCTTATGTTGGTTTACAACTTAAAAATTTATTTGTTTCTAGCATATGTCACTTGACTTTTATTCTTAACTTTTACAGGCATTTTTATTTGTCTAGTTTACAACTTGAAAATTATTTGTTTCAAGATTAATTGTTGACTTGTTATTATATTTTTGAAATGAATGTGACTTGCTATTTCTTTTGTTTGCTGTTTGAAAACTAATTGAACTTTATGCTTATTATGTTATTGTAATATAACTAATGTACCATTTATATTTCTTTTCCAATTTATCTTGTATCTTGTATTTTATTTATTAATATTATTTAAAAGTAACTCATTTATCAATTTGAAATAATAAATAAATTAAATCATCTTTTTATTACAAACTACATATTTTATTAATGTATGTTAATGTATTGATTGACAAAATTATATTAAAGACTCGTATATATTTTTAAATCCATGTTTTAATCAAGTTATACTAAAAGAAAAGAAAACAAATCTTTTTGTTAATAAATTTAAAATTTGAACTTAAGTTAAAACAAGTATCAAACTATTTAAACATTTACTTATGTATTTAAAACTCTATATTTATTTATTTATTAGCTTTGAAAAGTTTATATTAAATAACACATAATTTCTAATTCACTAAAATGTATATTAGTATTTAAAACATAATTTATTAGTTGAACTTTAAAATCTCATCTATTTGCAATGTATACAAATATATACATTTATAAATAGTTAACAAACAATAAATTTTTAACAGATAAAATTTACCAATTAGATATTTATTAAAAGAAAAATATCAATTCAGGTCTAATTAACAAAAATATATCAAATCAATTTAATATTTAATGTAGACTATTAAATTGATATTGCTAGAAAATTCCAGGTTGTCACACAAATGTACTAGTCGTTTCCACATACTCATTTTCCGTTTTCAAATCACTTAACTATTTGTTTAACCACCTTTGAAATAATTTTGAATTGTTCAAATTTCCTTTTAAAATACTTTACCGTTTACTTAAAAATGTTTACATAAACTTGGAAAAGAATTGTTTAGCTCCAACCTTTATTTCTTATTGAAAATCGTTGCTAAAAATGTTACAAAAAGCTATATTCTTTAAAAAGACTTTTATATCATTTAGAAAACCATCTTTTCAACTTAAATCACTTTTAAAACATTTTAAAAGATTTTTAGAATTTATTTCATATTTTTAAAATTATTATATTATCCATTTCCAATTATGGTCATTTAGTGCAGAAACTAGATTTTTCTTGAAAATTGATTTTGCCATATTCAAAAATATACAAGATGAAATCTTGATTTTCTTATTTCATTTGGAAGTTATGGATATTAAGATTCGAAAAATTCTTACTTTGAAGAATTCCGAACTATATTCCATTTTGTATGTTCATTTGACTTTTGACATGAAAACACGAACTACCGTTACGTGACACGTCAAATTTTAGGCGTATTTTGAGATTCATATCCATACTTTGTCGAGACAAATTTAAACACTTAGAAATCATTTCTAAAGCATATTCAGAAAAAAAATTCAAAGGTATAAATTATTCCATATCACATTTCACTTTATTTTGGAAAGCGTTTTCCATATGAATCGGTATCGTGTATATCGTGACTTATTTCAATATTTTCGTGCAATAAACAATATATATAAATCGATATCATAATCAAACATCCAAACAAACATATTACAACATCAAAACCAAATATTTAGATATAAATTAGGAGTTCTCACCTTAGTTCCAAATGAACTAACTTTAAAGTGATTATAACTTTCCTAACTTCAATCGGGTGCTCACGAATGTTTGTTTTAAGGCATCTAGGTGAATTGACTTGACTTGTGGAGGTCTTTAGAGCTTTGAGCCATGATTCTAAAGGAGGGTTTGGGCTCGGGTTGATGGCGAAGGGGTGGATCGTGGGTTACGAAGGAAGGAGGAGGAGTTCTGGTGAATATTTAAGGTGATTTGATGATTACTTTCTTTAGTATATTTTTGGAACAAATTTTGGCATTATTTCATTAAGGCTGTAAGCCACTAAAATAGTGTGAAGAAGCTTGAAATTTTGAGAAGAAGAAGTGCGAAAGGAAGTGAGAAAGTGGGCGTGTATTTATAGAAAAAACTTTGGATTAAAATATTATATTTGCAAAAGACCAAAATACCCTTTACTTACTTTTAAAGTAATCTTACTTCTCAACGCTTAACATCACATTTCAAATCTTTACTTTATGCCCTTATCACTTAAGGAGTAAGAAAACTTAAAGTAATAATGATGTTTCTTTTAATTTGACATGTTTTGTTTTTATTAGTTTACTTTTCCTAATTATATCCTAGAATTTCCTAATTGTGTCTTAATAAAATTAAGCCTAATTTGCAACTTAATCAATACTTAATACATTTATATAAGTGTACATGAATATTAAAATAAAGTGCAACAACATTACGACAACTTTAAATCGACAAAACGTTGATTTTTGACAATGTTCTACGGTCATATCTTGACGTTTTAGTTAAACTATTTATTTATGTAAAACAAATTTAAAAATAAATTTGTATAATTTTATTTAAAAATATAAACACTCATAAATAAATTAAAATAATTTATTAAACCTTTTTAACTTACTTCTCTGAAATCAGGATTTTGTTTTTTTTTGTCGATATAAGCAAATGTTACTATTTTTATGTATATTTGTATTTCCAAATCTTATCTAATATTATTTAAATCATAAAACCTTTTATATTTTATATTTAAAATCATTTTAAATCTTATATTTTTAGGTGGTCAAATTCTGGATCGTTACAACTATCCATCACCCATGGTTTCATTAACAAGATTATGTAGACTATCCATATCACATGTAATTATCATTCGGATCATCCATCCCTTACCATATGGACTACCCATCATACACAATGTAGCTATTTAAATTATATGGACTACCATCACACTTATTCCATTCATTTAAAATGATTTGGGCTATCCCTCATATAACTCGTAATTTTCATAGGATAACTATAAACCCTTCATTAACCTTGAGGAGACTATCCATCTCCGGCATGATGTGAACTATCCATCTCACATTCCATAGTTTTCCGAAGATACCTATGAACTCTTCATTTAATAATTTAATTCATGTTACCCATATGTTTAACCTAAGTCTATTGGTGTCCCCAATTAGATTATTTACCCTTAAAGTTATAACGTCGCAAACCGGCATACATTCATATCCCTAAATGATCTATGTCAAATTTATTAAAACATACGATGGTATCCTCAATGATTGGTGTCGAGTTTATTCTACCTTGGTAACCCTAATAAATAATGTCAACTTCGTATACTTTTAACATATAGCAATATAAGCATTAGTATCCCCAATTAGGTTTTAAATTCTTAGTTAATTAACATATGGCTCGCCGCCATTAAATAGTTACTATAGATCAATGTCGACATCAATAATAATGCCAACAAAGAGGCTTAAGGCTCTCCACCTTTATTAAGATAATCATAAAACATGGGGTGTTAAAACCCTTGTCGACTTCTATCAAGGTCGAAGAACCAAAACATATTTTTATTTAATATTTAAAACTCTTGTCAAAAATGATATTGTTAAGGTTCATACTCTATAGGTTATCCGCCTATTTAAAACAGCATTGACATCAATAATCACGGTAACGATACCGCATGACATCGTAGGTAAACAATGAAAAGTGACATCGTCGACCTTAATGAATAGCAGCAGCAAGACCATCGATGACATCATAAAATAGTTTACTTAACTCACTTCGGTTATTATGCTGTCAAAAATTATATATGATTGAGGTTGACGTTAAAGACGACATTGAGATTTATCAAAAGGATGGTAGTGGCATCATTTTAAAGATAGAGGGTGGTGTCAACATAGATGAGCCACTAGAATTTGGTGTCGCCAATAATGATTGTCGTCGACGTCCACTTCATCATAGTAAGAATTACTCCCTAACTATCCGAGTAGTTACCATGCGCTTCCCACCTCAGCGACGCCAAACGTCATGGTTGTGATGATGTATTGGGGTCGACACGACACTAACGATATGTTATTAATGTAATTTATGTGAAAACTAATTTATTACCTGAAAAAGCAAATTCCTTTTACCAAATCTTATTTTTTTTATCAAATTTATATTGGATAATAAAACATTTTACCCAATTCTTTTCAGAACTACCGTCGCATACAATTTTCATAGTTCCAAAACATTTGTAAACTTAATTAGTTAATATCTTTAACTAATTATGGGTTTATATACTTACCTAGCATAATAAATTCATGATAGTTTGAAAATACTTAAAAAAATCCCAAAAAAACCACATAAATTCAGAAACATTATTTTCTTTGTCGCATAAAAATTTCAAGACCAAAAATCATATTTAATATTTATTTTTGGGACAAAACCATATTTAATATTTATTTTAAATAATTAAAACCCGAATTTGACCTAACTTCTACCTAAGGAAATTCATACAGTATTTATTTTAACTTTGAAAATTATGAAATTAAAAAGCCTTCTCCAAAATAATGTCTTACACCACATATCAGAAAATCAAAGCACTTGGAGATTAAGACTAGATTTTACCCTTAAACCCTTTCAATTAATTTCATTTATAATTCTGTAAATCATTATTCTATCCAAACAATGATTAAACAACCATAACTTAGCAAAAATCATCAAAACCATTTGAATATTATCCGTAGCCGAATCCGAGAATAAACATAGAGATGGTTCTTGTATTACTCACTTTAGATTTTATATTGGAGTTGGGATTTGATATAGCTCTTGAATCCTTAGTTCTTTCTCTAATTAGCTTTATTTTCCTCTTTTAATCCCCTTGTTTAATGGCTAGCATCTCTTCTTCTTTTTGATCATTTATGTTTAGTGAAAAAATGAGAATGATATGAGGGAGAGAGGGTTTAAGGAGTGAAAGATCGATGCACCTATTTTTTTCCCTCTCGTATATTCTCCTATATGATAAATCTCTAAACAATCTTACTTAGTTCCTTAGTAATGGCTCGACCTTATTAATTTTCAAACCTCATTCTCCTTAACTATTCACATTGGTCCATCCAATTAAATATCCTGAATAATGTTAAACTAAAGTTAGGGGTGTTACATAAATCAACTAATTACAAACTTAAAGTAAAATTAAAAACAAAAAAGAGAACCTGATATTACCAAATTCAATATATACCAAATTCAAGTAGACAAGTCGACAAGTAGACAAAATATATAACTCAAATATAGAATAAGTAGACAAATTTAGAACAAAAGATAAAAATTTATATTAATATGCTAGTTTTCGTACTGTCTAAATTCAAAATGACGTGTAAAACATCAGATTACGATATTAGTTTCAAATACATTAGTCATAACAAAACATAACATAAAAGTATTGACTTCGAATCACATCCAACACAAATTCAAGTTCTTGGATCATTCAATTTTTTTATGTTTTCACATTTATCTAGTTCATTCAAATCTTCTTCCAAAACGTCCATAGTTGCATTGTCTACTTGCAATAGTTGTGGAAACTATTTAGGATGAGGACTACTCAAATTTTTCTTTAGCATTTCCATAATGGTACCTGCAACTAATCTCTGCAAATGAACAAAATAAGAGTAATTAATGAAAATATTCAATATAGTAAAATATGACAAATTCCTTACCAACTTCTCAACAACATCAACTCTTGTACGGTTACTTTGCCTCATATTCAGATGTTGAATAATAGGGTGCGATACATTCAAATACCATGCCATGTATTTAGCACTACAATCCCAAGGATCAACTACAAGCTGTAATCTAGATTTTGATGACAATACATGATCCTGCCAATTTTCGGTATATTAATAGTCGTTATCATATTCAACCTTATATTGATTAGCATTCAAACATCTACGACATTTTTTATGCTCCATTATATTAGTTGGGAATCTTTGACAAATACTAAGTTGCCTAAATACTCTGTTCGGATTATACGGCTCAACAATATCAAAGCATAATATAACACTATTGTAAAATGCAACATCGGACAACAGGTAATGAGATCTCACATCTCGATAAGGGTCCTAACATACATAAAATTTCATAAATTAACTTAGTGAATATTACATAGTTTATTTTTTTAATATAGTATACCACTTACATACTGTGCAGTAAAATCATCAAGTTGTTCCCATAGCAGTATTATGGCCGAGGTTACATCACTAGATTGTTTCATAGGTTGCCATCGAAACATCATAGGCATTGTATGAGTATAGTATTTGTTAGGAATGGCATTTGGGAGCATCGAAAAATGATCATATATCTGTTATACCGCATTTTGACCAGGTAGTATATCATAAAAGTTGGCTAAATGACTTCTGTGATCATCGAGGTAGGAACCCCGGAGAGATGGTTATAAGGCTCAGAAATCGATGATATTTGAAACTATAGACAATATTTGGGCAGATTCGGACTGGCTTCCATTCAAGGTGCAATTGGTATGGAGTGACAAGGAAGGCCTCATAAGGCTATATTTCAAATTTCAAGTCGATCGGAGTTTGTAACCTCGAGTTATGGACAAAAGAAGATGGATCAGTATCGATGGATCAGTGCTAATTTGCTTGGAGTCGGACCTGGGAAAATTTGCTACACTCTTGGATTTAGCACATAGTTCGCTTGGAGTCACAGGAATTTGAAGTGTTGGATCATGCTTGGTGTCGGACACATGATTGCTTGGAGTCTGCTTGGAGTCAGAATGATAGCTGCTTGGAGAAAAATGCTTGGCTCCGATTGTTTTTCGTGCTTGGAGTTAGGACGATCGGTGCTTGGAGAAAAATGATCGGCCCCAATGGTTTTTTGTGCTAGGAATCCGAACGATCGGTGCTTAGGGGAAAATGATCGGCTCCGATCGTTTTTCATGCTTGGAGTCAGAATCACATTTGCTTTGGGAAAATTTCAATTTTACCCGAGTCTAACCCTAGGCCAGAATTTGAAGCACCTGCTCGAGTCAGAAAGGTGATTACTTCGGATCTCGCTTTGGGTCAACCCAAAAGTGGGTTTTTCGAAGACCGTTTTGGTGATTTTTGACGACAATCGATCTATAACTCAAAATTTACAAAGGCAATCAATATGAAATTCGGAGGACAACTACAATATACCATGAGGGAACCACACCATTGATAGCGGGATCCACGATAAAGTTGAATTAATTGGTCATGATCCATATAGAACGATCCATAAAACAACATAAATCAATGAAGATCGATCAATAACCCAAGATCTACAACTGCATTACCCTTGAAATTTTGAAACCATCAATATATTGTAGAAAGAATTCCCTAAATCGACCGCACATCAGAACTCACAAATATCAGAAAAACATACTGATCGTTCCAATAACGATCATACAAAATTAGCATAACGATCCATAGTTTACGGAAAATGCAATATCACACAAACGATACGTCGGAATTGCACGAAACTTTGAAATCATGGACTAGAGGCATGGAGGATCCTATAAAACAATCACAGCCCCATTAGAGTTAGTATGGAACGATCAGACTAAATTATTTTTGGTGTTCAATCGATCCCAAATTTTGTGGGTTGGGTCGTCTGGGCCTGGAGGTTCTTTTGTCAAAATTTTAGCCCGTTCAATGCATGTCTTCACCTATAAATACACCAAACTTGGCTTATTGCAAGGGAATTTTTCGGCTGACTCTCCTTCATCACTTCTTATCTCTTCCTTTATTAATTTTCTAAGGCAAAAACAACTACACTTGTAATCTTATAGTATAAATAAAAGATTAAGTGGACGTAGGAGGGAGATGGCCGAACCACTATAAAACTTATGTGTTCTTTTACTTTTTCTACTATTTATTCTGTGATGTACGTGCTTATCTTTCTATTTGAATATTATTTTGAAAATTGGTGCTGTCATATACAACTGGGTGCTTGTGACCATTTTTGGCCCAAACAATACCATGCCTAAAACAATACTAATTAATACGATAAATTTTTTGTAACAATATAAAATAATATAATATACTCATAGTCAATAATGTCAAATATTCAGCGATTTGCTTAATGTCTTAACTAGAAGCCAAACCTAACTGACGATATAAATATGCTAGTACTCATGTTCCCTACATTTGTTCGCCCAAAGGATTAGTGTTTTCTAAACATCGCAAGTAATTACCGACAACTTCATCCTAGACTTATCATAAAGATAGAATAACCAAAAAAATAAAGTAGATAAGCATGAACAGTCAGTTGCATCTTCTTTATTTTCTCTTTCATTGAATTTATCAAATAAACAGTGAAGCTTCACCAAATTCGAATAATTAGTTTGTTCCCTTGCTTCACTTCTATCAACTTCGAGATAATCCACTAATAAATCAATTACTTCTCGATCTTTCTCCTTGTACAACCAACTACCAACTATGGGTACTTTTAAATTTTTGGCAATGTCATCTAAAGTGATTGTCGTTTCTTCAAATGGCATTTTAAAAGAATTAGTTTCTAGATGTCATCATTCGATAAGATCTGAAATTATTACATAGCTCACATGCTTATATGTATGTTGGATTAAACTATATAAATTTGAATTTTTACCTTTATCAACTACTTGACGTGCATATTATCTAAACTTCATTCCTATAGCTTTTGCAAATGTGAAATGCATTCCAGCAGTCCTCTCTCCTATAATTTTCAAATTCACAAATTTAAATATAATGATAAAAAAGTGCTGCATATAATATGTATTTTAGTATAGTAGGAAAACATCGTGCATATTCCAAATAGCATATGCAATATATGTTTCAAAACTTTTAAGTAGAGATTCGTTGCCAGGACGAGAGGAACCTTCTGTATCATAGATAGTAGGAATGGTCAATGGAAAATAGTCAATGGAAAATTAATAAGTATTTCATCTTCTCTGATGTTGCACTCCTCATCACTAGAACCGTTACTAATTGAACCATCACTATTTGCATCAACATCATTTTACCCGCTATCATTTCCTTCATCTTCAGTACTAACTTCCAGTGATTTTTTTTATTCTTGCACTCCAACCTTTTGCTTTGCATTTTAGATTTCCTCAGCCCATTTGCGTTGTATGGATGCAGTCACCAGTTCTTTATCCTTCTCTATACAAAATTCAAATATACAAATAGATAAGAAAAAAAATGAAAAGAAATCCACTGAGAAAAAATCCAATTATTATCAAATGGACAAGTTAATGCAATATATTTTCTTTCCAACATAAATCACTATATAATGTTGTTGTGGTTCAATCTTTCATTAAATATTAAGGTACCCAAAAATAGTTACCATTTCCAAAAAATATACCTATCAAAATGCTATTCATGGTGATAAGAATGGGGGAAAAGACTAGCATTGGATGACACTGCACTGATTCGACAATTTATAGCAAAGAACTATCTACTCAACAATAGCCGATCAAAAGACTAACATTGGTTGCCACTGTAATTTATAGCCGACAAAAAAAAAGAATTCAGCAATTCAACATAAGAAGCAAACAACTAGACTGATTCAAAAAAGGTACTCTAGGATGAAGGAGGTTGAGCCGCCTTGGACCGAGATTTAGCCCCCGCCTTCGATGATCAAGATTGAGTTGCCATCTTTGATGATCGAGATTAAGCGGCCAGTTTCAATAATCGAGATTAAGCTGCCCCCTTCGATGATCGAGACTGAGCTAACTTCGATGACTGCATTTGAGGAGCCTTCGATCTACGGATTGATTTCTTTATCGCGGTCGTCAGTGGATGAGCTACTTAAATACGCGAATTGATTTATAAATTTAGGGATTAGAGTTTAAGAGTTGATAGCCCAAAAATGTTAATATTGGTACTAAAAAAATGAAGCTAGTAAATGCATAGTATTTTTAAACATTGGTAATAAGAAGCACATATTATGGTGCCCTTTAAAAGTTAATTATGAATTTTTGAAGTAGGCTGTTAATTTAAAATATGTTTATTTTTTGTTTTCCACTTACTTCAAAGTTTATTATTTTACATAATGTTTTATATAGATGGTTATAATATATTTTATGTAGTTTAACATAATTTTAAGTATTTTAAAAGTGTGTGCATACATATATATTTTAAAAGAAAGTTAAGCGTTTAATAAAAGTAGTAAAAGAAATTTTGGATTTTAACTCGTAAGCTAAAATAAATGGTTTTGTGAATTTAATTAAAAGTGCATTACCTTAATTAGTAATTATGGATATGCTTTGATCTTTAAAATGAATGCCTTAAAGTTAATGATAAGTACAAAAATGGTTTTGGGTTGTTAAGCACTGTTTAAGTAACATTTGTTTCTAATCCTTTTAAATTATACTTACGAATAACTAAATTGTTTATTTCTCCTTCTCATAGCTCGAATAGTGCAAAAACATGTATTTTATATAGAAAACAATTTGTTTGAGAAAATAAGCTTTTAAACAATTTTAGAAATCATTTTTCGAAAACAATGTTTGAGATTCCCATAGTATAGAGAATATATAGTTTTTATAGCTTGAAAATAATTTATAATTATTCTATTAAACATAAAGAATATTTTGTATTGTACTAGGGATGGATCGATGTATGTATATATAAGTCTGTTTGCTGTTCTATGATGTGTTGTACATTTTGTTGTTGTATTTTGTTTTAATAGATCTTTTAGCCACTATAGTTTTGTATTAGCCATTTACTGAATATGTCGACCCACTTGGAAAAGAAAAAAATTTAGAGCACTTAATCGACATATTTAATTGATGTTTAGGACAAAGCTATAGATGGTCGCTACTAACCGGCCCTATTCTCCGCATTAGCATGTAGTATTACTTGTAGTACTCTTTGTTAATATGAGTCTCGAGGTGGGGCGTCATAACTTGGTATAATGAACGCTTTAAGGATAATTATAAGTGAATTGTTTTGGTTTGTTGTGAAAATGTTTAAGTAATAATTGTCTTTAACCATTGTAAGTGTAATCAAATCTTTAAAAGAAAGTTTTACAGAAAATGGTTAAGTGTGAAATGGTTTTGGATTTATTGTGACAATGTTCAAGCAACAATTGTCTCTAAACTTTAAGAATATACTTAGATATTTAATAATAAATATTTTAAAGATAATAACAAGTATGGAATCTTTTATAAAATGATAGATAAAGTAAAAGTTTAACTTAAAGAGAAAGGGCTTATAGTAACAATGTTTAAGTTACATTTGTTTTTAACCACTTTGATTATATTTTAAAATAAGTAAATCTTGTTAATGATTTGTGAATATACTTATATCATTTGAGATAAGTATACGAATACATTTAAAGTATAGAAAAGAGTATAAGTGAGTAGTAAAATTGATGAATAGTAAAATATACTGAGTAGTAGAATACAAGTATTACCTTTTACAAAGGGAAATTAAATCTATATACAAGTTTAAATAAGTTAAGCTTTAATTAATAATGGAATTTATTTAATAAAGGAAGTTTAGTTAATAAAGAAATTTAATTAAATAAGCGAAGTATAACGGAAGTTTAATTAAAATGGAGTTTAATTAATATAATAAAAAAGTTTAATTAAATAAGTTAAGTTTTAATTGACTATGGAAGTTTAATTAATAAATGATTTTAATTAATAAAGAAGTTTAATTAACAAATAAGCTTAATTAACAATCGAGTTTAATTAATGATGGTTTTTAATTAATAAAAGAAGTTTTAATTAAATGAAGAAGTTTTGTTTAAAGAATGAAGTTTTAATCAAATAAAGAGTTTTATTAGCTAAAGAAGTCTTACTAATAAAAGAGGTTTAAATTAATGAAAGATTAATTAACTAAAAGAGGATTGAAAGTTATTTATATGACTTGATCATGCTTCTGATAAGTTAAATCATGTTTTATGTGTTACTTGTCCATAAAAAGTATTTAGTCATGCGCTTAGGACTAAAAGCTGGTGAAGTAGAATTGATTCTATATTTGAGTAGGTATAGAAGCAATTGTGCTCTACCTTACCTAGCTTTACCCTTGGTTGAGGGATCGTAGAAGTTAAAAAGGTCAGAAACACGATAAGTATACGAGACTTGGTTTGCATATCCGATCATTTTATTGTTATTAAACTTAACCAAATTAACTTTATAAATATGTAGAAGAAACATGAGAATTATGGTACAATTATTCACCGGTGATGATATAACCTACATAAAATTCATCTCGATCTTCTAGGACAAGTGATAAGGACATCTGTTCAGACAGGGGATGATCTCCACCCTTATTATTGTCTATTTATTTCTAAAAAACAAAATGAAGTTCATTGAAAATTTATCGATTCGGTCTTGAAGAGACCGAGATTGATAAGTGTTTATTTATTGAAAACCACTTCAAGACTGAGATACATGTTCTATCACTTGGAAGTGGATCTGTACAGGATGCTAGAATCTATATGGAGATTCATGATCTTTTTAAGACCTTCGAACTTTTGTGATGTTTGTGATTTGTTTCGAGATGCTAAAATCCATTTAGAGATTCATGATCTATTCGATTTGTGGCTCGTGTATTGAGACGCTGAATGTGACTTGACCATTGGAAAAATGACTAAAGATAGAGTAGGATGCGCAATCCGGTGGTTTAGCTAACCCGTGGGGGGTTTAGCTAACCCATGAGGGGTATATTTACTCCAAATCTAGAGATGCTTTAAATATGTTGGCCGACGAGCGTTGATGTTACTTGGTTCATGTTTTCCGGCGTGGGTCTGTTGTGTTTACCTTATGGTATATTTTATCTAGAGATATACGATGCTCGGAAGGTTACTTCTGAACCTTGTCGTAGAGATTGGTCACAGTTTATTAGGGAGGTCTCCGGGAAAATCCTTATGCGAACTTTCCTTAGCAGTTTTGATTGGACTCCAATATTGTTGTGTTGTGGGATGCACGAGGAACAACTACTTTTTTATTTATATTCTTCGCCCTAGACATTATCAATCTATCATTTCACAATATGTACTTTCTTGATGGTTTGGCTCTTTTCAGGGGGAAACTATTATGATGATTCGAATGGTCTAAAAAGGTGATGTATACGCCGTACACATATTTCTTGAGTTTCTCACACTATCCTTATGTTCGATCCGTGGTTTTCCCTTTATTTCCATGGGTTCTCTTCAAGCGGTCCGAGAAAGGTAGGTTTTCATTGATTGTCATTGGGATCTTGGAGAGGAACTGGATGTTTTACCTACCACAATATTTATTTCCACTACACTACTATATGTATATATACTTATAATTGTAAGGATAGGATATTATGAACCGTCCAGGCTGATGATAATACTTAGATTAGTAACTTCGAAATGCTGTGTATATTAGAGTAACGTTATGTATAGTCTTTTGATATTATATGTTACAACTCATCATGTGAGATTCTAATGATTTTTTTCTCCTCTTTCTTCTTCCTTTTCTTTACCCCAACATTCTATCATTTTGGCACTTGGGTATTTGGCATGTGAATACCGTGGATGTATTAGTGTCGACATTCGAGAGTCGAGAAGGCTAATTCGTTACATCCATGTTTATTGAGAACCAGAAGACTAGTGATGAAATAGAAAGAAATTTCCAACTTTTCCACCCCAATCAAGAAGTTGTGTGTCAACTAAGCTTTTCTAAGTATTATGGAGGACATATGATATATTATATAAAATAAAGTTGTTATAACTTATAGGTAATGCATTGTTGAAAGATAGAGAAATATACTTGTACCAATAAATATCAAATGCAAACTCCATATACTTGCATAGAACTATTCATGCTTGAATAAATCTTATCAAGAATGGACGGTCAAGTTTAACAAATGAAAATAATGTCAAATAGTTCATAATCATGGTGAAGACTAAAGTATTGCAATGAGTTTATATGAAGTAGAACTTAATTGAAAAACTTGCCTTTTAAATCAGCCGACGAAGCAAAACTAGATTGAAATTCAAAAATTTTGTGTTAACCGTTAACTAAAATAAGGTAAATAATGGAAAAATAATCAAGTTCACCTTTTCCACAAGTTACATAAAGACTAAACATAATGCTTACAACTTTGAAATCTCACCATTTGAAACCTAAGAAATTTCAAAAATAATAACTAGATATCTTACAATTTATACATTATTTCATAATCTACATTCAACTACTTTTGAATCAGTTGCGTCATTTGACGGGCTCACTCGACTACCCCTTGGACCTGACCCGAACATAAGCTTTCTAGCCTAACAATATAAACTCAAAACATTGTTAATTACCTATAACTTCACCATGAAAAGCAAATTCAACTAAGGTATATGCATGTAGCATGTTATGGACATAGTGATTAATTAATTAATTAGAGTGAAATGAGGTAAACACCAAGGCTCGAGTAAGTGAAACCATGCATCATAATAATCCATCAATTTTAACAAAGTACAATCCATATTTATTTAACATCATATAAAAAGAATTGGCTTATTTCATTTTTAACTAGACCTTAAAATCTTGAAAATATGTAATAAAGCCACGAATAAAGGTTGGTATTTGCTATGTGTAATTATGGTAATTATGTTATTTCATATGCTATAGAAACTACTATTGTCAGACACGTACATAATACAAACTTCATTGTCATTAAAATATTTATAAGAACTAACTCAATGTACCGTTTGAGGATGCATCTTGACAATAGTGATAGAGTTAGGGATATGCCATATGGACAATTATGTAATTTGTTACATTTATCTAACTCGATAACCGATCTTGTTAAATAAAAGATGTTTTCTTTCTATTATATACTTTATATAATGTGTTATATTAATTAAATAATTTAATTACATATTTAATAGAAAATCCATAAATTGTATGTTATGTGATGGTAGTTACAAAGTTTTGTAACTGTAAGTAATTTATCACAATGAAATTAAACATATCGTTTTAAATAATCCTAGCCAAGATGTATCAAGATAGGTTATCGACACATCTGTTTAGACTAGAGTACATGACACTCTTCAAATGCTGGGCAGTGCATTACTCATGACTAAATGGGCACCAAGGGGCTATGTATTGATAATTATTAGATAACTATAGGGTGACCCACACGATAGTTTTCTGTTGCTTAATATAACTATGGTCAAACATAAAATCTCGATGTAACAAAATTATATAGTTCCCTTGACTTGAGAATACTATTGATCTTCAATGTGGATGCTTCGT
The DNA here is from genome assembly GCA_030765085.1 of Allium cepa. NCBI lineage: Eukaryota > Viridiplantae > Streptophyta > Magnoliopsida > Asparagales > Amaryllidaceae > Allium > Allium cepa. The sequence goes on from CM060931.1 coordinate 575,711,297, forward strand.
TTTGATTATAGTTAAATCGCGGCGTTGCGTCCATCAAATGACTATAGTTGGGGCGAGCGGAAGTATTGGAAATGAAACACTATTCAAAAGAGGAATCTTCTCCTCGGTTATATGTGGTTTGTATCATGGTCAACTAAAGTCAACTCAAAGTCACGACCATAGCAGTTCGACTAATAATAATTATTATTATTAAACCAAGAACTTTATGCTTGGAATATAGAATTGAATATGGATGATATTGTAATTTTGACCGCTACCAATTTCTGTAAGTCAAAAGTGATGTAGTTTTGACAAAGAGAATCGTGTAGATAATTGTCACAACCGGATAACGCTTAATAGAGTAAAATTCAATTTTACTAAAACTAAGTAAGCGATAAATTTGGCCATAATTTAACACAACATGCTAAGTGAACTGTGAACTTTAATATTCGGATTGTTCGATATTAACCATCGACCGAATTTATATCTAACAGACACACAACTGAAACGTTGAATACTCCCATTTACAATCCAAGTTTACTAATTTATAATTCTTATAAATTAATTAAATTAATTTATATTTATGAAAGATTAATTAAAAAAATTGATGTAAATTAAAAAATATTAAATAGTGTGCATATAATAGTTATATGAACATTAATCCATACACGATATCGATATGCGTCTAAATTGGATTTGAATGTAATATATATTATTTGGGCTTGAAATAGTTTTTAGGCCCAATTAGGGCTTAGCTTAGGCGCCTATAGGGCAGTAAATTGGTCCTAGCCATATGATGGTTTAAAAGGAGGAATTTTGTATTCAAAAGGGGAGAGCTAGTAAAAGAAAAACATGGATCTTGATCCTTATTTCACTCTCTCATCCCTCATTTGTTTATTCCCTCTAGCATTCGCTCCTCTTAAGACTTTTGGATTCTTCCTTTTGCTACTCATATTAGGCTGCCATCGCCCTATAACAACCCCAAAACCTAAGCACTAATTCACATCAATTTGCTTCAATTCGATCGTCACTAGTAAGGTAATTCGAAAGCAAGCAACTTTGGGATTGGATTTAAGCAGTTTTTCATTTCAACTGTGAACTTTAGACTTTGGTGAAAGGTACTTTACTTGTTTATTATTAATATATATATATATATATAAATATTCAGTGTTCCATATGTTGTTAGTTAGAAATATCATAAATCGATATATCGATAGATTATCACATGATGACATTGTGTTTATAAGTGCATAATATAATATATTTTTATGTATATTTGTATGATGCTCACGTCCAAAATTTGAAAAAGAACCATTTAAAATAATATTATTTAAATAATTTTATGAATTAAATCTAAATAGAAAAAGGATCAAATCATATAATAAATATTTTTTAAATTCTATAAAAAAATTGTTCATAGCTAACAGGCTTTCAACAATAATAAAAATAAACAATTTTTTTAGAAATTTAATACACACACACACTCTATTATTCAATTCAAAATTGATTATATAAATAAAATGTATGTATGTATATTTATTAATAATATAAAACTCTAAATTTTTTATATAATATAAAATATACATTATGGCCTCAAAATGATTTTTTAATTATTTTCTATTATGTGGTTTTAATTAATTATGTGTTTAATTATCAAATTATTTTAAATTGAAAAATAAATTTAGAAAAATATTTTATTCTCCAGCTAAAAGTAGCAACCCAATATATATTTAATTGTAAATTTTTAGTTTTTATACATGTAATTATAATTGGTTTTATGTTTATATATAATATAAATTTAAGTTCATAAATATATATTATAAAAATAATAATTCAAATTTCATATTATAAATATTCCGAACTACTTTACAAAATAATATTTAAAGTAATCTTATAATTTAACTATATTTATTTATATATTTTTTATGTATACATATGTACATGTATTTTAATAAATGCTTAGTGTAAGCAATTTACAACCAAAATTTTATAATAATCATATTTTACATACATATATAGATATATACAATATTTTGATGCATGCACGCACGCGCGCGTGCGCGCACACACACACATATTTAGATAATTCATTTGTATACACGAGGGGCTAACATGTCCGTTGTGGTGTAAATTCCAAAATCTATACACGGGCATGTTAAATCATGTACAATCCTATTATATAAGCACATACACATATGTGTGTATATGATACACATATATAAAATACAATACCAATTGCATAATTAATACTTTGTTTATAAGTTTATATAAAATATTGATTTATTTAATAGAAAATTTAGAAATGTTCTAAATGAATTAGACTATATTTTTAAAGATCCAATTAGAATATTTTTTTTGAAATTTACCTAATTCCCTCACTGTGTTATGGCTTAGTTCCAATAAAGAGAATATAAAGCACTTATGTACTTTGATATTAGAACCAATTATGACAACTCAAACATACTACTTAACACATGATCCTACACTTAAGGAAAAAATCACACATTTTGCAAGTTACACATAAACGTCGTTTAAAATTTATATTTTTGGCCAATACCATAGGCAAAGAATTAGTTGGTGGTGGTTACTTTACCTGCTTTAATGTGTTCAAAAGTGCCAACTCATAACTCCTTAAAGTAGTCAGAGCTAGAGGAGATGCCAAATGTAACTAAAGAAAACAAAAAAAAGATACGTAAGAATGTTTCCAAACTTAGTAAGAATAATTCCACCAACATGACTCTTATTTTACCCTCCAACTGTAGTACTTTACAAATAAAAAATGAGCATAAAAAAGGTAAAATGAATGCAATTTGCTTATAAAGTTCCATTGCTTTCCAGCTGATCCGTATTGCTACACTCGCTCTTCGCTTTCCAGTTATATTACTCTACTTCAACTATAACCGACCTACTTTTAATTCAATAAAAACTACATATTATCTTATCAATATGCTACGTTCCAATCTTCAATATGTAGTGGCAACATACAAACAAATGGACGTGTTCCAATTTTTTTTAAAACCTTTATAAGGTATTACAGTTCATTCCAAAGGTTACCAATAGTCATAGCAAGAACAGTTACGATTCAAAACCAAAAGCAATAGACATGGTGGTTTTTACCTTTAAACGACGCTCAATATGAGGTAGAGGCAAAAAAAATTCTTCCATTATTAAAAGTAAATAATATATTTACCCACTATGATATGTTAGTAAAAGTGTTGAAATAGTTGATGTTATCCAAGTGTGTAAAGCTTGCCAGAACTGGGTTTATATCAAGTTAGGTTGTAAAGGAAGATGCATGTAATCTAAATTAATGCTTACTTTTTAGTTCATATATAATATGCGCATCAACACTTGGTAAAAATTGCAAGTAAGCAGACAATAGAATCAATTTCACATCATGACTATAACTATGTAATAATATAACTTTGTTTAAACATAAAGAAATATACTTATTTTCAATTAAACTATGAAAGGGTTTAGTGGTTAATAAGAAACAAAATATTACAACTAAATGCCAAGAAATGAATAATTTAGACATACATTGATCCAAGGCCTTGCGTAATAAAAGCATAGTAGTGTCCACATGCACCCCACTACCACTATGTACAAAATGCAAGCAAAACATGCAAGATAAGGTTTTCTTCTCATTCCAAAACAAGATATTTGAAAGACCATCACCATTGTCCTAGAGGTTAGGCGCTCCGACTTTGGCATGAAAGAATAGAGCTTCGCAACTTGCGTTGTATGATTCGAATATATATATTGACAATAATATGATGTGTACTGCCTTTGACTTGTAGTTTTGATATATACAACCATCTAAGTACCTAATTTCAAAAATAAAGATATTTCAAAGAAAAATGTCTCAATTCATTATAGAGAATCATTAGAACTAGTAATTGAACCCAGATTAAATTCCAACCTTATACCAATTAAAGTTGAATTGAATCATGTAGCAAGTAAAAATAAATCAAATCTAACAAGCATCAAATTCAGATTCCAAATTCAATTCTCATTCAAATTCGAAAACTTTTGAAAAATCAATGAATCTATAAAAATCCCAGTAATGTAGCATAGTATGGGAGGTTGAGAAGTGAAGTGATATTGTAAGTACCCGAACCCCAGTTGTCATGGACTTTTCGCCAAATTTCTAAAACCCAAGGCCGCTGAAGCCTAAGTTGGGGTATCTGGTATCTTGCAAATAGGCAAAGATAAGTGATCAGAGCTCAAATAAATATCTTACAACGGAACTGACTAAAATATAATAATAACTAAATACTCACCAAGGTAATAACACTTTCTAAACAAGTGTCTCAAGGATGGAAGATCTCTGCCATCTATCTAACTGGAGGGATGTTATGAGGAGGTGGTTAGAACTAAAATTCTGGTGAATGGACAAATTATACAATTTTAAGAATATGTAACGACTCGTAATTTTCTTTAATTTAAAATTTGTTAATTTATTTATATTTTGGTAATTTAATGTTTAAGGAACTAAAAATTTGTTATTTCATAACGAAATAATAACTAAATTAAAAACGAAACAATGTTAATCCAAGTTAACTGTTAAAAATCTTAATGAAATTCTAATTCATTGTCTTTTAAATGCTATGCTTGGTTATCAATTGAATATAAGAGATAAAAATAAATATTGAATTAACCAAGGAAATAATATAATGATCAATAGTAATCGAATGAATTCAATATTTGGTAAGTAATTATAATAATTAGTTGAATATATAATAAATTAACGATGTTAATAGGAGTGTGCTAGTGTAATGGGATATTTAAACTAACGTAACCAGGTTTATAGAGTAATAATAGGCATAGATAAAGATGGGAGTTTAATTCAAATCAATTTATTGAAATAAGTCATAATTTATTGGAGTGTAATCTATAATAAAAGGATTATTGTAGGTAATTGAAAATTAAATACTACGTTGATTAGAACTAAGATGAAATTGTGAAACATCAACGTAATAGATATGAATCATAATAATTATACCATATGGTGAAAATTAGTGAATAATAAATGAAGAGTCAATTATGTTGAATTATTGGAATTTGATTTATAATTACTATAGTAGTTGAAAATTGAAATTGAATGTCGTAAATTATGAAGTGCCCAATAATAAGTTGATAGGAGAATTTGTTTTAAAGGATTTTAAATTAATAAATAATCCAAAATGATAGAAATTGGAAATAACGATAATTGAATGGAAAGGTGATTTAATTTAATTTATTTTTAATTTATTTAATTAACTGAAAAATAGTTGTTCTGGCCACTGACTCGAAATTTCGACGAAACTAGTTTCATCGGATCCGTAACGGTGAATTATTATAGGATTTTAAGTTTTGTGACGATCGGGCTTGTCGTTTGATCATACGGGCTCGAAACGCCTCGAAATCAATTTAATTGAAATCAATCTAAAATAACTTGGTTTTAGCATAACTTCTCCAGACGATGGAATTTGGATTTTAAACCTATTCCGTTGATTTTTAAATATTTTACAACATCTATTTTGATATATGGGTTGACCCAATTTCGTTTCCGAGTCTAAACGGGCTTTTCGGGTCGTTATCGTTCATTTTTTCCAAACCAATCAAGCCCATCTATTCTATTTTTGTTCAGCCTATATATATTCGGTCATAAACCCTAGCAGCCTTTCTATTTTTCATTTCTGTACATACAGAAATTTCTGTTGCTCCTCTCTCTCAATGGCAGACCAACCCTAAATTTCACAGTCCAATTCCAATATCAAATTCAAATCAAAATTTCAAACTCCATAAACTATATAAAATTTTATATGGATTCGAAGCTCTCGATGAACGCATCTCAGGACTGCAATTTGTTTTTCATTTTGATTCATTGTTTGATCAATAATCATCGAAGAATTCTCGGTCGTTCATCGCGGCGTGATGAACTGTGACCGATCGCTAAATTGTCTGAGGGTTTTTATAGAGTGGACCAAGGGGACTTCATCGGTATGGTTCGTTCGTCGAATCATGGACAGGATTGAGCGCAATAATTCGACCTAGGGCTAAATTTCGATGGAGACTGTCGCAACCGTATCTGAGGCGACGACGTCCGCTTGGGGTCGCGCGAGGTGAAGGGGTGGTCGGCCTGACCGAGTCGGGGTCGCGGCGAACTCGCGGCGTGACCGGAGGCGTGCGATGTCAGTGATTTGAGGCGGTGGCCTATGCATGGTCTCGAGTGGGAGTAGGGTTCTGGAACGAGAGGAGCATGCTGATGTGTCTAAATAGGATAGGTAACGTTAGTCTTAATTTTTTTATTTTTTTTATTTCGTATTCAAATGTTCTAATCACAATATTATTCCCACAAGACGTCTGTTTCACGTGCGGGTTTTTGCGTTAGGATCGTATCAGACATTTTGACGCTGGTTTGGAGAATTCGGAGACCGTTCAAATTTTGGGTTTATTTTGAATTTAAATTCAATTTAAATTCAAAAGGTGAATGTTTTAAGCCACTCATAACTTCAAAAATTTCTTATGTTTGTTAAATTGATTTATGATGTGATTTGAAAAGTTTTATGACTGTTTGGCATATTTTTAATCACCATCTCAGTTAAATAGAATTATTGAATTAAATTGTTGTTAATTAATTATTGCATATAAACTGTCAGTTAAATTATTATTTAATTCATTATTGGATATAAACTGCTAGTTAAATTGTTATTTAATTTATTATTGCATATAAACCGCCATTTAAATTTTTATTTAATTTATCATTGAATATAAACTGCCAGTAAATACCTGTTATTTATTATCTATTATATATTGATGTTATTGATTGAATTGGATGATGATTGTGATAAGTGTTTGATGATTGATATTGGATGAATGGATGTTGTATTTTATATTGTTATAAACTGCAAGTTGTTATGGATTTTATTTCATTCAGAAATGCGGTTTGAAATGATATATAACCGTATTTATGTTTTAAATTACGAATTGAAATGATAGATATCCGTATCATGTAACGACCCGGAATTTTGGGTCGCCAGATTTGAACATTTAATTCATTTTAAATGTTGAATATGGATTATAGTTTGAATTTCGAAATAGAAGATTTTGGTTAAATTAATAAAATTGGTTAAAATTTTAAACACAGTAATTTAATTGAAATCTGAATAATAATAACTTAATATTAGAATTGGGATAATGGGTAATTCTGGCTGTAAATGGATATAAAATTAGATTCTAAAATTTATTACAAGTCTATTTGGGTTTGAATTATAATATTGGACTGTTGGATGAGAAAAGTTGATAGGTTGAATTTGGAATTTTATAGTAATTTAATAATGGAACCTAATAATATAATAATACAAATAATCAAATTTTGATTTAAACTGAATCAGAATGACTCCTATTGGGAATATAAATTTTATACGAGTTATAATAGAGTTAATAAAAATTTAAAAGTGAAATTTTAAGTGATTTCGACGATTGTGAAAATCGCTCGATTTAATCGACGAGTTAAAATAGCCTTCCGGGGCACATTCTCGGAATTCGACGAAACTACTTCCATCGTATCCATAATAGTTAGTCATTATCGGATTTCAATTTTCGTAGCAATCGGAGTTGTCGTTTGACCCCGGCAGCTTAAAACGTTTAGAAAATACTTTAATCAATTTAATCTAAAATTGATCGTTTATTTTCGTAACTCGCGTATATGATCGAATTAGCTTCCGAAACACATTCCATTATGTTCGAAACGTGGGTAAAACCTTAGGAACGCCTGTCGGCATGCGTTGTTTGGAGATCGTTTGAGAAAGTTGCTTTAAAGTGAATTAAACAATTAAATAATATGTTATACGTATGTGTGTATATATATATATATAGACACACACACATATACGCACAACGAACCCTAACCCTAATTATTTTTCAAAGCCGCCGTATCCTATAATCCAATGGACGATACTTTCTCTTGTTCTCCCTCATTTTTCTCTCAATCCTCTTGCTTTTACGCATCGACCTCTAAACGATTATCGTCGAGCTTAGAGAGAGCTTCAAATCCATACGGACTTGATGACGTTTCAAGCATTGGATGGCTACGTTTTTGGCTACGTTAGTTTCGAGTTTGAGCATGGGTTTCGACGGTGATGAGGCACCACGCTCAACAAGTTTTGGGCCGTGGGTGGAGAGTGTCTGGCCGCGCGTGGTGATGGTTCCTGATCTAGGACCGGTCGAGTAGATGGGTAACGGATTGAAACCCTAGGGGCCGATGATGGGTTCTTGTAGACCTGTGTTAGCGAACGGAGACGATGGGGTTTTTGCGGCCGTGATTTCTCTTGAACGTGTGGTCAGATTGTATTTGGTAATTAATTAATTAAAAAAAGAATTTTTTGTTTAAATTCGTATACAACCTTGTAAATTTAATATCGGATGCATACGTGATCAGATTTTGACGAAACAAGATGCGCCGGAATCACAGCGATGCGCTCTACGCTACAGCGCAGGTCCGGTGACGATCGGATCCAGTGGAAATTTTAGATTAAATCGAACGGCTCGGTTTAATTTAAAATTAAAACGCTCGCCGAAACTCAAGGTGAGTTTAACTCACTCACATCTGGAGTATTAGTTAATTTAAATAGTCGATGTTTAAATGAATTGCTTGGTTGGTTGAATATAATTGAATAAATATATATTGTTGCGCTAATATCTGTGGATGCAGGGAAAACAGGTTGGAGGGATCCAACTGGATCCCTCACAAATAGAAATTAATTTATATTCTATGATATATCTTATTTATTATTCTGTGATGATTTGTTTAGATCTTGTTATGCTGTGTTTTATTTATATACAGTGATGAATTAAGTTGAAACTTAAATTGTGTTTTGTTGTGATTGGGTGAATACATCCTGAAAACTTTAAATATAAATTGATGAATTGGGTTTAAGGGATATAAAAGAAATTCCTAAGTAAAGAATTTAAAAGGAATTAAATTCAAGAAATTTGTTGATAATTTAAAATGTTTGAAGATGTGATATATAAGGGAAATATGAATTGTTTAGAATAATAGCGGGATTTATTTTTAAAGGATGGAAAGCATGCTTTCTCCTGGAAATTCTAGTATGTTTTTAAGAAAAGTTTTTAAATATAAATCTGCAGTTTAAATATGATTTGGGGTATTTTAGAAAGAAATATTATTATAAATTTGTTTTTAAGCGAAAGCAAATATTCGGTTATGTAATTATGGTGATTAATTGTTTTTAATAAGTAAAGTAGTATTAAGTTTTAAAAGAGAAATTTTAATATGAATATTTGATTTAATAACCTTATTTTAAAAGTTAAATTTTATTTAAAATACTTAGGAAACCCCTATATATTTCCTTAAGTATTATTTTCAATTAAATAATTTCTAAAGCTTATTTTAAATATTTTAAACGTATGTTTGAAAGTGATTTCCAGGAATGGCAACGTGTTTAAAACAAAAGGAGCTATTTTTAAAGTATGGAAAGAATTTTATGGGATGAACGTAAAATTGAATTGGGATAAAACGTGTTGGAGATAAAAGAATTCTTTGGTCATTCTAAGATGGAAATGTATTTCCCTGAAAGCCAAGTACGTTTTTAAAATAGATTTTGGAAACATTAGAGTTTGAAGTTATATTAAAGAATGGTTTCAAGAAAATTATTTAATTTGTAAGAATTTTCAAAGTAAATATGTATCAAAGTAGTTATAGAAGTAATTATTTTTAAAGGATAATTAGAATTATGTTTTTGAAGAATATTATTATTGTTTATACTTTATAAAATGGTCCTATTTTAAAGATAATCAATCAAAGTATTATTTAGAAATGGTATAGAGTTTCACAACTTTATTTTAAATATAGGATGACTTAACTTTATTTTTAAGAGAATAGTTCATACTTTCTAAAGCAGTTTGATTTGAGATATTTTTAAAAGTATACATATATATACATATTTTAAATAAAGTATGTAAGAAGTTTTAATATGAATGTTTTAACGTATTTTCAAGGATAAAGTATTTAAATTATTTTAAACCTTAAATATTGGTACTTAGAAGTTTTTAGAGGAAATAAAGATTTGGAAATCTTTTCCATGAGAATAATTAGGTTTGAAAAGTGTTTAAAAGGAATTTTGGAAATGGAAACATATCCTGTAAAGATATCTTTGAGAAAAATAAATAACGTGGGAATTATTTATTGTGTGATGGATGTTTTGTGAATGTTAATTGATAGTTAAATCACCGACTATCAATATTGGACAAATGTGTTGATCGTTTCGAAGAGACCGGGATCGAGATTTATTTCTCAAAAACCACTTCGATCCGGTTTGTACGTTTCATGGAAAAACGTGTTCGGAGTCGAAGATGGAGCAGTGAAGTGCAAGGGCTAGTCGCTACTAATCCTGAGGATATTTCCAAAATGGATGTAGTAGGAATAGTGCCTTCGGTTCCTTTCGAAACCGGGACGAACTTGTATGGACGAATGCTTTCGGAACATCGTCAGGTGGCGATGGGAATTCTAAGTGAAACGTTCTGAAAGGTAACGCTTAGCCTCAAGCCTCATCAACCGGAAATGACTGGAAATCAGGGGATATGCAGCAAGGCTTGGTGGGCAGCACCCATTTTCGGGTAAGGTCATTCCTGTCTAGATGTCCCTTTTATTTCGTCTTAGTGGTGCGGTTGTTGATCCGAACCGCGGGATGATCTTACTCGGGACTATCCAGTAAGGGGTAGTCCGAGCCTTGTGTTGCAGGGGATCGGGCGTGGTCCTCGGTACGCTGATCTAGACCAGGTACTGTGACAGGTGGTATCCTGGTGCCTAGTCATTAGCTGGAATCCATTCTCCCTACGAGCCTTTTACGAGTTTTGTTTGTATTTCCCACTCTGTGGCTAGTAGCTGAAATTTAATAGATGAAACAATTTCGGCTATTTTATAAGTATTTCTATATAGACCCTATTAGAATATTAGAGGATTCCTATAAAAAGTATTTTAGCTATCGTAAGGTAAAAACCCGACTAGTTTATTTGTGGCATGGTCTTACGAGATGCTTTTGTTTTCAAAGGATTTTTGAAACTTTAGTAATCAATTTGGATGCATCATTATCAGCTGGTATTTCAGACTGACTCGGGTGTTATTTCGTTATAATGCTCGGGTCAGACCGAGTATTATATGTTCAGGACAGGATACTATGGAGCTGGAGTCCGAGACGTATTATCGTACTAATATATATATATCCGTTGCTATGATTATATGGATTTGTATGACTGGTAAATGTTGTTGTATGAGATACTCTGATGATATCATGTATAAAACAGATGCAGTTTCATTTTGTGTAAAGATTTATTATTTACTATTATATTTTATTCCGCTGTGACTGTGAGGTTCTGACATTGTTTAGTTTCTTCTTCTTCTATCTCTTCTTCTTTAACTCTTAGGGTTCGTATTTCTGTTTCACTTGAGTTAATTGATGTAAAATAGTGTTGACTCAAGGCGTACGGATTTGCGGGCTGTTACATATCACTTGACCAATAGGATAGAAAATTATATACAGACGCCGCGGTCTATATATAAAAATATTTTGAAATGATTACTATGGTTTTGTAAAGAATTATATGGGTTATATAAATATTGATTTCAGATGTTATATAAATGTTGTTTTATTATTGATTTTTAGCTATGTGTAAATTCGTTTGGAAATATAAAATAAGCCAAATAATAAAGTTGGATTGTTTTTATATAAGAAGGTTAAGTACCTGTTTAAGTTATATTGTATATAGAGTTTATAATGACTTAAATAAAATTAAGTTTGGAAGATAAATATGAAACTGGTTTGAATTAAAGTATTCAAGAATTATACTCGAATAAATTTGATTTGAGATTTAAATAAAATTAAGGCTTTAAAGGGTATGAATCTTATAACTTGATTTTAGTTTAGAGTGATTTAAATGAATATTTCAGGTATAATTCAAATTAAGGAAATATTCATTTATTTGAAATTTGGGTTAGATTTAAATTATAATGGATTTATTATGTAAAATATTTCAAAACTAAATAATAGATAATTGAATTGCTGAATTGTAATTATCAAACTTATTTTTGAAATTATTGAATACTTAAGGCTTGAAATATACTGAATTTGAAAGGGTTTATTTTATGGATCAATCAGTTGTGAAATCAATATAATTTGCAGTAGTTTATTTGGAAACTGAATTTTATTGAAATTTATGATTAGGGATTTGGTTTAAATATAAATTTTTGGAATTCGAGTTGTTTTGGAATCGATTTGCGAAATTGAAAAAGCTATTTATTATATAAAGTATTTTAATATTTGAACCATTTAAGTGATGGAAGTTATGTTTCAAAGTTACGAATTTCAAAGTATTATGATTTGAAAATGTTATAATTTCGAATGTTTGGTTTCGAAGTATTATAACATAGAAAGTGCTATGATTTTGGGAAGAGGATATATTTGAAACAAAAATGATATTATGTTGATTTGGGTTTTAAAACGGAAATGATATCGCATTTATATGGGTTTGAAATGGATATTATATTCAGGTTTTGAAGTATTATTTTGAAACGACTGAGGTATTATAATAACGTTTGGTTGTTGAAGAGACCGGGATCAGAAGTTGTCATACTCTCTTCCAACTCTGAAAACCACTTTAACAACCATGTACGTGGTGGAGATTCCAGAATGAAGTAAGATGGCGGTAGCGCTAATTTGAGGTATATACGTGGACCCGACTTCCGTGAGTTGGCATAAGGTGGCTAAAATAGGAGCGATTGACGGGCTAATGAGGTAGCACCTTTGATCGGACACATCCCTTCGATATTATGCTTTGACTTTTGGATTGATTCGGTGGCCACTTTTGATTTTTGTTTTGAAGGTGCGGCTCGAGGTGGGCGGTAGTAGCTGCTACGCGTTACCACCGGCCCGGAAGCGTATTTGGTATATCTACCCTGGCATTGCCTAGTTTTGTCGTGTCACCTACCCTTGTGCGCATTGTACGAGTTTCATTTGTGTCGTACCTATGGAGTATCCTCTGGTAGCCTCCCGATCAGGAGGTATTATGGTACTATATAGACTATTGGCACTATTACATGTTAAGGGCTATATGGGTAACCCCTTAACGCTATTTAAAATTAAGATTATTTTACTATAGACATTATTATAATTGTAAAATATTACTACATAGTAAATAGTTAAACGGATCCTTAAGAGATGTGAATCCCGAACATCTCGTAAGTTATTACACTCACATTAGACACTGGATAGGAGATGTCAAATCCTGTAAACATCACTGACGCCGTTCCAACTAGTATTTATTTCTGTTGATTTAACTCACATAAAATCTTTTAGTTCTGACTCGAGTTTTTTGTCTTTTAATTCTCTCGGGTCAGTCTAAGCATTTTAGGATTCGAAGACCTTATTTCTGAAGGACGAAGGTGAAGATTTTCTTACTACTATTATTTATCATATTAGTCCACTACATTCATACTGTTCCGCCGGCCTGTTATTTATTTTTCTCTAGTATGTGTAATTCTGATATGTGTTGTATAAGTATAATCAAATATTTTTGTAAAACAGTTTCATGAACTGTTATTTGAATATTATATTTCGTCATTCCGCTAGAGATTCTGTTTTATTTTATTTCTTTCTCTGTTTTTCTTATTTATCCCAATAACAATCTGTCCTTCTGTATGGTTTGAGTCTGACGTGTGTGGTTTATCGCCAATTTAAAATGTACAAAAAGGCGGGCTGTTGTATTTGGTATCAGAGCTTTGGTTTAGCGATAAACCTTAGCTTTGTGGGGTCCGACTCTTTGTTAATAGGGTAGTAATACCCTATGATGAGTCGCTGAGTGCATATATATGAGAGAGCATATTTGTTAGTGTTATAAAAAGTATTAATATTGTGTTAATTTTTTCCGTTTTGGATTTATAAATTCTGGTTGGTGCATAGGACACTATAACATCAATAGGGATTCCTAAACACTTAATAGGACAGACCGACGCAATATTTGTTTTGAATATAGGTAAATGAAATAATTTTTCCTATTAAATTTTCTGTACATAAAGTAATAAATTTTATAAATGATATATATTTGGTTGTAATATATTGGTTGTTAGGTGGTGAAATTTATAAATATTGGTTGGAAATAAGATTAAAATAAAAGTAACTGAAATTGGAAATTTAGAATATGAGTCCTGGGGTTTTGAAAATTTCTTTCGAATAATTTGGGGATATAATGATATCATTAGAAGTATTTTCTGATATAAATATTTCAGTATAATTTAAAAGAATGGTTTAAAGAAACTTTAGAAAGAAATAAGTTCTGTACTCCCCTCTCTGTCGTTGGAAAATAATTTTGGTGATGAGTGCATGCATCGTCGACATTCATTTTCAAGTTTCAAAGTGGGAAGGCCACTGTAGTAGTTTTACTACAGATTTATTTTGATAAACAAATATAAATTTTAAATTGTTTAAAATAGAATCAGATATATAAGTTGTAAGTATATACATTTATCTATTATTTTTAATTGATTTGAAACTTAACTTGGCATTTAGTTCTAAATTTTCCATTAATTAATAGTTTCAATTGCCTTAGTGAAATGGAATTTAACTAATGATTGAAAGCTCTAAATGAAATAAGAGATTTAATGCTAGGTTATGAATGAAATTACAAGCAAGTTGAAATTGTAACCTATAAGACAAAAGATATAATTATTGAACATTAAATTAATTAAAAGAAATGGGATTAACATGTACGATTTTCAATTGCATTCTTAAAAGCATATATATAACTTACCAAATAATAAAAGTTACAATGTTTAATAAGAAAATGTAATACGATATTATGCAAGTAAGACTTGAAGTACTGAAAGTGTTCGATGAATTATTTTACAAATAAGAATTTGATGTTATAGTGGTTATAAGCTTAAGTTATAATTGAAATATTACTATAATAAAATGTGATGGAAAGTAAATATTGCAAGTAGATGATATAAACTTAAGTTAATGAATTGAAATGCTAAATTATTGAATTGAACATGAACATTGTTAATAAATGAATGTAAGTAAATGAAATTAAGTAGTGAATAAATGAATATAATGTAACTAAAAAGAAAATTTATATGATATGAATGAAAAGGAAATCAAACAACAAATGTTATGAAATGAAATTAAAAGAATGAACTTGATTTATTGCTTGGAATTTGGGGTTTGTTTAGCTTTTGGGTTGTTTGGACAATGATACTTTAAATTTGTTTAGATGTATTAATAATCTATTTAGTTTCACCTAAGACATTTGAGTGAATGGTACACTTAGTAGGTTATTTTTTATTCTGTACAATTTGAAGTTTTCGAACCCGAACAACTATTAGTTTTGTTTGATATGAATGGATAATTGATTGTGTTGATTTTCGATTGTATATTGGTTGCAAGTGATTATTGTTTATATTGATTTGTTTGCTAGTGGTTGAAACAATTTAAATATTCTATTTTATATAATCATTAACTCTTTTTGAATTATATAAGTGAAATACAGGTTATGGAAGCAATTGCTACTTGTTTTGGTTTCATAAATAAGCGTTAATTGCCCGACAAATAGGTACGTTCTTTGATTACGGTTTTATAGCGTTATTATATTGTTTTCTCCGTTGTTGGGATATATTATTTTGAGATATTGTGATATATATTGTTATATTTGATATTATATTTTCTCCCGAACCTCTCCATACAAAGGAGACTCTGCTAAAAATTTCCATAATTTTTGACTTAGAAATTTTTTGAAAAATGTTTCCAGACTTTATTAATTTGAGTACAAAAAGATTTGATGGTTATAAATTGATATATTTTATTTAAAATATTAAATCTTGTAAATTTATTTTTTATAAAAGTTATTTTTTTGAATAAGATGTATTGTTTACTTAATTCTTCCTTTTCCCTTCTTTTCCTTTTCAGGGACGAAAAGTTTTGAGTGGGGGAGAGTGCAATGACCCATAATTTTCTTTAATTTAAAATTTGTTAATTTATTTATATTTTGGTAATTTAATGTTTAAGGAACTAAAAATTTGTTATTTCATAACGAAATAATAACTAAATTAAAAACGAAACAATGTTAATCCAAGTTAACTGTTAAAAATATTAATGAAATTCTAATTCATTGTCTTTTAAATGCTATGCTTGGTTATCAATTGAATATAAGAGATAAAAATAAATATTGAATTAACCAAGGAAATAATATAATGATCAATAGTAATCGAATGAATTCAATATTTGGTAAGTAATTATAATAATTAGTTGAATATATAATAAATTAACGATGTAAATAGGAGTGTGCTAGTGTAATGGGATATTTAAACTAACGTAACCAGGTTTATAGAGTAATAATAGGCATAGATAAAGACGGGAGTTTAATTCAAATCAATTTATTGAAATAAGTCATAATTTATTGGAGTGTAATCTATAATAAAAGGATTATTGTAGGTAATTGAAAATTAAATACTACGTTGATTAGAACTAAGATGAAATTGTGAAACATCAACGTAATAGATATGAATCATAATAATTATACCATATGGTGAAAATTAGTGAATAATAAATGAAGAGTCAATTATGTTGAATTATTGGAATTTGATTTATAATTACTATAGTAGTTGAAAATTGAAATTGAATGTCGTAAATTATGAAGTGCCCAATAATAAGTTGATAGGAGAATTTGTTTTAAAGGATTTTAAATTAATAAATAATCCAAAATGATAGAAATTAGAAATAACGATAATTGAATGGAAAGGTGATTTAATTTAATTTATTTTTAATTTATTTAATTAACTGAAAAATAGCCATTTTGGCCACTGACTCGAATTTCGACGAAACAAGTTTCATCAGATCCGTAATGGTGAATTGTTATAGGATTTCAATTTTCGTAACAATCGGGCTTGTCGTTTGATCATATGGGCTCATAACGCCTCGAAATCAATTTAATTGAAATCAATTTGAAATAACTTGGTTTTAGCATAACTTCTTCATATGATGGAATTTAGACTTGAAATCTATTCCATTGATTTTCAAATATTTTAAAACATCTATTTTGATATATGGGTTGACCCAATATCGTTCCGGAGTCAAAACGGGCTTTTCGGGTCGTTATCGTTCCTTTTTCCAAACCAATCAAGCCCATCTATTCTATTTTTTTTCAGCCTATATATATCCAGTCATAAACCCTAACAGCCTTTCTATTTCTCATTTCTGTATGTACAGAAATTTCTGTTGCTTCTCTTTCTCAATGGCAGGCAAACCTAAATTTCACAGTCTAATTCTTATATCAAATTCAAATCAAAATTTCAAACTCCACAAACAATATCAAATTTTATATGGATTTGAAACTCTCGATTAATGCAACTTAGAACTGCAATTCGTTTTTTGTTTTGATCCATCGTTTGATCAGTAATGATCGAAGAATTCTCGGCCGCTCATCGTGTTGTGATGAACTGTGACTGGTCGCCAAATTGTCTGAGGGGTTTTGTAGAGTGGACCAAGGGGACTTCATCGGTATGGTTCATTCGTTGATTCATCGGCTAGATCGAGTGCAGTAATTTGATCTAGGGCTAAATTTTGGTGGCGGCTAGGTGAGTTCACGACCGTATCTGAGGTGACGGCGTTCGCCTGGGGTCGTGTGAGGTGAAGGGGTAATCGGCCTGACCGGGTCGGAGTCATGGCGAACTCGTGGTGCGACTGGAGGCGTGCGATGTCAGTGGTTTGAGGCGGTGGCCTGTGTATGGTCTCGAGTGGGAGTAGGGTTCTGCAACGAGAGGAGCATGTGGACATGTCTGAATAGGATTGGTAACGTTAGCCTTAATTTTTTATTTTTTTTATTTCGCATTCAAATGTTCTAATCGTAATATTTTTTCCCGTACGAGGACCGTTTCCCACGGAAATTTTTGCGTTAGGATCCTATCAAAATTCCAAACATTTTGACACTGGTTTGGATGAATTCAAAGACCGTTCAAATTTTAGGCTTATTTTGAATTTAAATTCAATTTTAATTCAAAAGGTGAGTTTTTTAACCCACTCACAACTTAAAAAATTTCTTATGTTTGTTAACTTGATTTATGATGTGATTTGAAATTTTTTATCGCTGCTTGGTACATTTTTAATCACCATCTCGGTTAAATTGAATTTATTGAATTAAATTGTTATTAATTCATTATTGCATATAAACTGCCAGTTAAATTCTTATTTAATTCATTATTCGTAACGACCCAGAATTTCTGTTAATTAAAATTCGTATATTTAATTGAATTTAAATATTAACAATTAAGATTTGTAAGTCAAATAATTTATTTGTCGAATATCTGGATTTAATTTGGTAATTAAATCGATAATTTAATAGTATTGAAATTCCAGAAATAATTGAAAATTGGGTTTAATGTGATTTAAAATGATTTGTAAAATTATATTAAATCAAATTGGAGTTATAGTGATGTTATAGAACTTTTAAAATTGAATTAAAAGTTAATTTGTGAAAATTGAATATTTTAATGTTTAATTGACGAGTTAAAATAGCCATTTTTCAAACAATCTCGGATTTCGACGAAACCAGTTTTATCGGATCCGTAAAGTGATATTATTGTAAGATTTTAAATTTCGTGTCAATCGGATTTACCATTTGTCCGAGGCAAGCCAAAACGCATAGAAATTCGTTTAATCGGTTTAATTCAAATTTGATCGTTATTTCCATAACTCGCACATATGCTCGAATTGGCTTTCGAAACCTATTCCATTGTGTCCGAAACGCAGGGTAAACCCTAGGAACGTCGGTTACCGCGCGAGATTTGGAGTTCGAAAAATCGAGTGAATACTGTTTTTAGTTGGAATTTCTATAAAAGGGACCTTTCCTCTTGATTTCGTGAAACCCTAAACCAACTAAGCTTCAGCCGGCCCTAAGAAATTTAATGGCCGAAATCCTCCATCTTTTCTCCTCTATTTTCTCTCAATCCACTCAGTATTATCGAAAACTCCCTAAATGAAAAACGTTAGGCTCGACGAGGACTACAAGATCAACGGTCAAGATGGTGTTTGGCGTGGTGGATTCGCCGTAATTGCCTCACGAACGGTGCGTATTTGGGGGTCAAAATCTCGACCTAGGGGGGACTGAGCTCAGCCGCACTTGGCTGGGTGGTGTTCGATGACGAGGGCTTCTACGTGGCACAAGTTGATCGAGGTGGAAGTGCTCGTATTGGGTGCGAAAATCTAGGGTTTGGGTGGCTATTGGGTTGGGGTTGCGTTCGAAAACTGTAAGGGGAAAGAAGGAAATGCACGGGTGTGATCTGCAGTGAGAGGATGTGCGGCCCAGATCTGTTAGGGTATAAAAATAAAATAAAAGTTGTAAAATTTATATTATATTAATTGTGTAAACTTTAAAAATCGATATCTCTTCGATACGAGGTCGGATTGTGACGAAACGAATTGCGTTGAGTTCGTTTTCTCCAGCACTACGATCTGGAACTGAATTGGAGTCGTTTGGAGCTAGTTTGAATTTCGGGTAAAATTAAACGCACGTTTAATTTTATTCGAAATAAAACGCTACAAGAAACTCAAGGTGAGAACTTCTCACTCAATAGAATTGTTTCGATTTAAATTTTAAATAGATAGATTTAAAATTGTTTGATTGTGTGATTGGATGATAATTTGTTATCTATTGTGTTAAACAGACATTATACGCCGTATATTAAGCGGATGTTATTTATTAAAAACATATACCGCGATAATTCCAACTTGTATGGAATTGGAATTATATATGTACTTGGAGTTGATTTCTCGCATTATATAGCGGATGAGACCCTATTACGCCGCATAATAGCGAATAGTATTTTATAAATCCCATATACCGTGATATTTCGTCTTGAAGCGAAATTGGTATTGTGCTAACATCTTTGGATGCAGGGAAACAGGTTGGATGGATCCAACTGGATTCCTCAAATGATTGAATTGGTTTCAATGTTGTGTGTTGATCTATTTATTGATCTATTTATAATCTGTGTGATTATCTTTGTGATTGAGATCGTTAAAGGCTAAATTTTAGCCGAATATAATTTTAGTATCGCTAGATGCCGAAAATAAATAAAATTTGATTTTTGAAAATTTAATTTGAGAATTCATAATAAAATTTAATTTGGAATTGATTCCTTTTAAATGAACGTTGTAATTTATATGTTATAAAAAATTATGATTTTTGAGAAATATAACCAAAATGTGATTTTTAGATAAGTAGTTGATAAATTTATAAAATGGTTTAAATTGGGATTTTTGAATTATTATAAATGATTTATATAAAATATTTATAAAATTGATATTTATAAATTAAAAATATTGGAATTATAAAACAAGTTTTTATAAGTGTTAAAAAGAAATGTAAATGGATTTCATAAGTGGATGAAATCTATAGATTTATAATTTGTGAAGTTATAAAATGAATAGATTTTATAAAATAAAAGATTTATAAGTAATTAACTTATAAATTGGATTTTTGCGTGTAGATGGAATATGGATAGAATTTGTTAATAAAGTGATTTTATAAGTTGAAGTTGTTATAAAATATAAATGGAAATTATAAACGTTGGTTTGTAAATCCGAAATTGACTTATTTTAATAAATTTAGTTATTATAGCTTATTAAAGGAGATATATCCACGATTTTGGGACAGTGGATAATCCTTTAAATAAAATATGTAGAAATTGAATTTGGTTAATGAAGTATATTCACGATTTTGGACGGTGAATAATATATTAAAGAAATATTTTGGAAAGTGATATTTTAAATAGAATTAAAATGATTTAAAAATGTTTTAAAATGGGTTAAGTATCGAAACCATAGATTTCAACATTCATTGTTGAAATAGTCGTTTTCAAGAAATATATGGAGATGATGGACTATAACATTATTGTTGTAGTAAATGATTTCCGAAAGGAAATGTTTTATATAGAATTGGGATTTATATATCTATTTTAAGTTCGAATCCCTATACTAATTATTTTGGGTTGTCGTAACGATGTTTTACGCAACATTCGTTTTGACCCAAATAAATGTGTTTAAGAGAATGTTTTCCTTATGGAATAAAATATATACTTAATTTTGATCTAAGTATATTGAATATTTTCCAAGTGTTTAAAATAAATAAATTTGTGAATTACTTATTATTAGATTAGTATGGAAATGTTTTTCCAATATAAAGTGAATGTTTTGAGATTTTATCTTTTAAAGATAAATTGAAAATGAATATTAGAAATCGATTTAAAAATAGTATATTCATAGATATTTTAGAAATGTAAATTCAATATGAAATTAATAAAAGAAAGGGAAATTTGTTAAAAATAAACATTGATTTGTTTTGAAGTGTGGAAATAAATTTATGGATTTGGAACGTAAGTTTAAAATAAGTCGGTAAGGATTTATTTGATTGATTTAAGTGAACCATTTTAAATTGAAAATGGATAAATATTTGAAAGTGTTTCCGTTTAAGGAAATTGATTTGAAGTTTGTTTTCAAAGATTGAAAGGTGAAAAATGATTTGAAATTTGTTTTCAAATGGTTGAAGTGTGGGAGTTATATCTTGTAAAGATATTTTTGAAAATAAATAATTGGGAAATTATTTATAATCGGGTGTTGTTGTGAATATTGATTGATAGTTAAATAACCGACTATCAATATTGATCTTTAAATTGGTATTTGTTGTGAATTGGTTGAAATTGAATGCTACACTTATTTTTAAATTATTAGGCTCGTTATTCGGATTACCCATTCCAAATAGTGATACGACGTAATGGATAACATTGAAGATCGGTGGTGAAGACCAGGTATTTGTGAAAACGATAGGATGACCTATCGATTGTTTCTGCACCTACGGTATGGAGATTTCCTTTGTGATGGAAAATTCGATCGGGATTGTGAATACCCAGATTACAAGGGCTTCTTTTGAAGTGCCTGCGGTTCTGTTCGAGCCTGAAACAGACTTATTGGTTACATGTCCGACATTACATTTTGAGATATAAAGCAGATTTCTTTCAAATACATTTCCGTTGGTGGCGGAGAATTTATTCTCTTAGCTTAACACCCTTAGAGGTTATGTAGTTGAAGGTTATCAGCGACATATTCCTAATTTGGTAATGTGGCATGCTGAGTGCTGCTGTGTGATGATTATTTATTGATCATTTGTTGATCAAAGCATGGCTTTGTGGAAAAGCGTAGCTTTGTGGACGAGACTTCGTAAGACCTCACTCCCTGGAAATGGTCAAAACAGGAGAATGCGCGAAGGTTATGAGGGTCGCGCCCTTTAGGGTATGTCATTTCCTTATGGAAAGGGTGGTATCATGGTATGGAGCCCATATACTTACTCATGTTGACACACTATATTTATTACTGTATGATGTTGGTTATCGAGCGCTCGGATAAAGGTCCAAAGGGACCGGGGGATGGCATATTCGTGTAGTAGTTACCTAGTTACAAAGGTAACCCGGCCTTGTGTTGGTAGAGATCTAACCGTAACGTTAGGTTCACGGGACGTCCCGCCAGAGGCGATCCCATTGACAGTAGGAAGGTCCGTAGCTTGACCATTTATTGGAAATCCAAACAAAACAATACGCATCTTGTACGGTTTTAGTTGTATTACCTGCCATGGAATGTGGCGGTAACCTTCTATTGAACATGGTAGCTATAGTAGGCATATGATAATGGTCGTATGTTGGCTAAGATTTATATCTTTACTTTTGAAATTATTTTTCCTACACTATGCACTAGTAATAATATCAAACGTTTCTTTTTAATGCGTATCAAGCATATTTGACTATCATAAGGAGAAATCTCCTCCAATTCTGTGTTTGTATTGTGTGTGTGCGGGGAGGCCTTATGGTAGTTCCATTTTCCAAAAGCATTGCGGATATTTTTCACTTCCCCTATTGTTGTTGTTGTTTTAAAAGTTAAATAACTGTTTTAAGTTCTCACACCAATCACATGACTGGCCTGAAGTTTATTGTTCCCTTCCTAAACTCTGGGTGTCCATAATTTTCCACACGGGCAGTCTAGAGTCAGGTTATCAGGTTATTCTAGATTCAGAAGTGCTTTGGAGCTCAAGTGGCAAGCTGGATGGCGAGTCGTATTACTTGTATATGATATTATCTTTTCCGCTGTAGAACTCGCTTGTAAGGACATGTTTGTATAACTTTCCATTGTCCAGTTGTGTGGTATATTGTTGTTGTATACTCTGATGATAATGTAATGTAATAACTGAGATAGTTCTTTGTTTTAAAGATTATTTATTTATCTATTATACGTTGTTCCGCTGCGATATGTGAGATTCTGATATTGTTTCTGTTCTATCTTTTTATTATTTCTTATATCTTTTCTTCTACCTCTTCTTTTTAACCCTCATGGTTCGGTTTTTCGGCATTCGATTGCTCGGCAGTTGATACAATGGACGTATTGATGTCGATTTTCGGAAGTCGAAAAATCGGTTCATGACAATGTGGTATCAGAGCATTTGGTTAAGTGACAACCTTGGCTCTGTTGGGGATTACTCATTAGAGATAGAGTCAGTAGTACTCTAGAATGAATTTAAGTGTAATAATAGTTATGAGCGCATATTTGTTAGTGAAAATAAAATTGTTTTATGTTGTGATGATTGGTTTGTGGAGTGGTATATGGATTCTGGTCGGTATAGTCTGTACAACTCTATCGATAGGGATCTCTAAACACTTACTCAGAACAATTCGGCACGATATTATTTTAAATAGGGTAAATGAAATAATTTTACCTTGATTATATTTTATATATAAAGGAATAATTTTTCAGAATTATTAAAGTGTATATGAATTGATTGTTTGGTTGTTGAATAAGTTAAATAAAAACAACAGCTGTAAAAGAATAAATTATATAAGCAAATGAATTGTAAGTATGGAACTATAATTAAAATGATTTACACTTGTGAAATAATCTTATATATAAGAAGTGGAATTATATAAGTAAAAGATTTATAAATGTGATCTATAATCTAAAAACAAAAATTCCAGAGAAGTGATTTGAAAGCATTTGATATTTTGAAAAATTGTTTTGGAGAGATGAAAGCTCTAAACTCTTTTCGGTCGCTGGAAAATAATTCCGATGATGATCGCGACATCATTGGTGTTCATTTTCGGGTTTCCGAAAGAGGAATTGCTGCCAAATTGTTTTAAATGAAAATTGAATTAATTTTGAAAAAAAATGGTTATGAAAGGTTGAAAAGACTCTGGAATCCTATTTAAATTATTTATGGGGACGATAAATGAGTTGATAACTTATACAATTTGAGTTTTAATAGAATAAATTTAACTTAATGGATGGAGTTAAATTAAAGTAAGTATAAGTAAATCAATAAAATCCAAGTGGTAATTGTTGAATATAAGTTGTATAACTTATAAAATGAGAAAATGTAAGTGAAACCAATTATTAAAACGGTTAAACAATTTGTTAAGCAAAATAAACCTGAATTTGAATAAGTGATGAAAATTTGGCTTAGGTAATAAGTTAAATTGAAATGAAATATAACTTAAGTAATATTGAGTGAAGTTAATTTTGGTATTGAAGTAAAATAACAAAGTGAATTAATGAAATGAAGTGAATATGAACTTGAGTTATTGAATAGAAATTTAACCTTATTTGTTAAATAGAATAGCAATTGAATTGATAAATGGATTGAATGTTAATCAATTGAATGTAAAATAAATTGAATGGAAGTGAATTTAATATCAACCAATTGGAGTTAAAAAGTGTTAAACCAAATTAAATGAATGTAAGCGAGGTAAATAAATTTGGTAATGTTGGATATACATTGTTTGTTATATGATTGTTAGTTGATTGCATATAAGTTCGTTAAGTGTTGATGAAATTAAATTAGTGAAATTGAAAGCTAAAGTTATTGAATCCAAATTGGAAATAAATGAATATGAATTGGATTTGATTTGAATTGAAAGTGAACTAATGTGAATGTAAATTAGTAAATGTAAACGAACTGAAATCGAATGAATGAATGTTAGTAAAACTTAATGTTAACAAATCAAACATGCATAAATGGGAAACCAATTTGAATTGTGCAAAATGATTTTTGAATATTGTAATTGGATATTTTGGCTAGTAGGATATACAGGTGTATTAAAGGAAATAGAATTTGAATTTTGATTACGAGGATAAAAATTTAATTGCTCGACAAAAGGTACGTGTTTCAATTTCAGTATGGAATTTGATGATCTTCTTGTCTAGCCGCTTGGCGTTTTCTTTTCTTTTTGATTCTGAAGCACCGTAGTGCTATTTTGTTGTCATACCGAGCTAACAGCGCAAAGGAGACGCTGGCGAAATTTTCTGAAAATTTAAGGCGTTAGAATACTTTGAGAAGATTGGAAAATTTTGAAAACTATAACTTTGATTTGAAGTGAAAAGTTAAATGATATAGTTGGTTTTGAAAAGATAACTAAGTATAGATTTGAGAACATGGTAAAGTTATTGTAAGAAGTTTAACTATTAAATTTTTGGGAAAGTTAAACACTTAAGTGATTTTGGTTATTTAATTTAAACAAATTATAATGAAAACGTAGGAGTTGAACTAGCAAATGGAAACCAGTGTTTGGGTTGAAGTTAAAGGTTTTGGAAAAGGTGAACATAAAATTTTCACTAAATGGATTTTTAAAAGTTAATGGATTCTGCAACTTTTTCTTACTTGGTAATTTCGAGGACGAAATTCTTTTAAGGGGGGAAGTTTGTAACGACCCATAATTTCTGTTAATTAAAATTCGTATATTTATTTGAATTTAAATATTAACAAGTAAGATTTGTAAGTCAAATAATTTATTTGTCGAATATCTAGATTTAATTTGGCAATTAAATCGATAATTTAATAGTTGAAATTCCAGAGATAATTGAAAATCGGGTTTAATGTGATTGAAAATAATTTGTAAAATTATATTAAATCATATTAGAGTTATAGTGATGTTATAGAACTTTTAAATTGAACTAAAAGTTAATTTTTGAAAATTGAATATTTTGATATTTAATTGACGAGTTAAAATAGCCATTTTTCAAACATTCTCGGATTTTGACGAAACAGTTTCATCGGATCCATAATGTGATATTATTGTAATATTTTAAATTTCGTATCAATCGGATTTACCGTTTGTCCGGGGCAAGCCAAAACGCATAGAAATTCGTTTAATCGGTTTAATTCAAATTTGATCGTTATTTCCGTAACTCTCACATATGATCGAATTATCTTCCGAAACCTATTCCATTGTGTCCGAAACGCGGGGTAAACCCTAGAAACACCGATCATCGTTCGAGATTTGGAGTTCGGAAAATCGAGTGAATAGTGTTTTTCGTTGGAATTTCTATAAAAGGGACCTTTCCTCTTGATTTTGTGAAACCCTAAACCAACTAAGCTTCAGCCGGCCCTAAGAAATTTAATGGCCGAAATCCTCCATCTTTTCTCCTCTATTTTCTCTCAATCCACTTAGTATTATCGAAAACTCCCTAAATGAAAAACGTTAGGCTCGACGAGGACTACAAGGTCAACGGCCAAGATGGTGTTTGGCGTGGTGGATTCGCCGTAATTGGCTCACGAACAGTGCGTATTTGGGGGTCAAAATCTCAGCCTACGGGGGGTCGAGCTCAGTCGCACTTGGCTGGGTGGTGTTCGATGACGAGGGCTTCTACGTGGCGCAAGTTGATCGAGGTGGAAGTGCTCGTATTGGGTGCGAAAATCTAGGGTTTGGGCGGCTATTGGGTTGGGGTTGCGTTCGAAAACTGTAAGGGGGAAGAAGGAAATGCACGGGTGTGATCTGCAGTGAGAGGACGTGCGGCCCAGATCTGTTAGGGTATAAAAATAAAATAAAAGTTGTAAAATTTATATTATATAAATTGTGTAAACTTTATAAATCGATATCTCTTCGATACGAGGTCGGATTGTAACGAAACGAATTGCGTTGAGTTCGTTCTGTCGAGCACTACGCTATGGAACTGGATTGGAGTCGTTTGGAGCTAGTTTGAATTTCGGGTAAAATTATGCACACGTTTAATTTTATTCGAAATAAAACTCTACAAGAAACTCAAGGTGGGAACTTCTCACTCAATCGAATTGTTTCGATTTAAATTTTAAATAGATAGATTTAAAATTGTTTGATTGTGTGATTGGATGATAATTTGCTACCTATTGTGTTAAATAGACATTATACGTCGTATATTAAGCGGATGTTATTTATTAAAAACATATACCGCGATAAATCCAACTTGTATGGAATTGGTATTATATATGTACTTGGAGTTGATTTCCTGTATTATATAGCGGATGAGACCCTATTGCGCCTCATAATAGCGAATAGTATTTTATAAATCTCATATACCGCGATATTTCGTCTTAAAGCAAAATTGGTATTGTGCTAACATCTTTGGATGCAGGGAAACAAGTTGAAGGGATTCAACTAGATTCCTCTATGATTGAATTGGTTTCCATGTTGTGCGTTGATCTATTTATAATCTGCGTGATTATCTTTGTGATTGAGATCGTTAAAGGCTAAATTTTAGCCGAATTTAATTTTGGTATCGTTAGATGCCGAAAATAAATAAATTTTGATTTTTGAAAATTTAAGTTGAGAATTCATGATAAAATTTAATTTGGAATTGATTCCTTTTAAATGAATAAACGTTGTAATTTATATGTCATAAAAAATTATGATTTTTGAGAAATATAACCAAAATGTGATTTTTAGATAAGTAGTTGATAAATTTATAAAATGGTTTAAATTGGGATTTTTGAATTATTATAAATGATTTATATAAAATATTTATAAAATTGATATTTATAAATTAAAAATATTGGAATTATAAAACAAGTTTTTACAAGTGTTACGAAATGTAAATGGATTTCATAAGTGGATGAAATCTATAGATTTATAATTTGTGAAGTTATAAAATGAATAGATTTTATAAAATAAAAGATTTATAAGTAATTAACTTATAAATTGGTGTGTATATGGAATATGGATAGAATTTGTTAATAAAGTGATTTTATAAGTTGAAGTTGTTAAAAATATAAATAGAAATTATGAACGTTGGTTTATAAATCCGAAATTGACTTATTTTAATAAGTTTAATTATTATAGCTTATTAAAGGAGATATATCCACGATTTTGGGACAGTGGATAATCCTTTAAATAAAATATGTAGAAATTGAATTTGGTTAATGAAGTATATTCATGATTTTGGACGGTGGATAATATATTAAAGAAATATTTTGGGAAAGTGATATTTTAAATAGAATTAAAACGATTTAAAAATGTTTTAAAATGGGTTAAGTATCGAAACCATAAATTTCAACATTCATTGTTGAAATAGACGTTTTCGAGAAATATAAGGAAATGGTGGACTATAACATTGTTGTTATAGTAAATGATTTCCGAAAGGAAATGTTTTATATCGAATTGGGATTTATATATCTATTTTAAGTTCGAATCCCTATACTAATGATTTTGGGTTGTCGTAACGATGTTTTACGCAACATTCGTTTTGACCCAAATAAATGTGTTTAAGAGAATGTTTTCCTTATGGAATAAAATATGTACTTAATTTTGATTTAAGTATATTGAATATTTTCCAAGTGTTGAAAATAAATAGATTTGTGAATTACTTATTATTAAATAAGTATGGAAATGTTTTTCCAATATAAAGTGAATGTTTTGAGATTTTATCTTTTAAAGATAAATTAAAAATGAATATTAGAAATCGATTTAAAAATAGTATATTCATAGATATTTTAGAAATGTAAATTCAATATGGAATTTATAAAAGAAAGGGAAATTTGTCAAAAATAAACATTGATTTGTTTTGAAGTGTGGAAATAAATTTACGGATTTGGAACGTAAGTTTAAAATAAATCGGTAAGGATTTATTTGATTGATTTAAGTGAACCATTTTAAATTGAAAATGGATAAATATTTGAAAGTGTTTCCGTTTCAGGTAATTGATTTGAAGTTTGTTTTCAAAGAATGAAAGGTGAAAAATGATTTGAAATTTGTTTTCAAATGGTTCAAGTGTGGGAATTATATCTTGTAAAGGTATTTTTAAAAATAAATAATTGGGAAATTATTTATAATCGGGTGATGGTGTGAATATTGATTGATAGTTAAATAACCGACTATCAATATTGATCTTTAAATTGGTATTTGTTGTGAATTGTTTGAAATTGAGTGCTACACTTATTTTTAAATTATTGCGCTCGTTATTTGAATTACCCATTCCGAATAGTGATACGACGTAATGGATAGCATTGAAGACCGGTGGTGAAGACCGGGTATTTGTGAAAACAATAGGATGACCTATCGATTGTTTCTGCTCCTACAGTATGGAGATTTCCTTTGTGATGGGAAATTCAATCTGGATTGTGAATACCCAGATTACAAGGGCTTCTTTTGAAGTGCCTTCGGTTCTGTTCGAGCCCGAAACAGACTTATATGGTTACATGTCCAACATTACATTTTGAGATATAAAGCAGATTTCTTTCAAATACATTTCCGTTGGTGGCGGAGAATTTATTCTCTTAGCTTAACACCCTTAGAGGTTATGTAGTTGAAGGTTATCAGCGACATATTCCCAATTTGGTAATGTGGCATGCTGAGTGTTGCTGTGTGATGATTATTTATTGATCATTTGTTGATCAAAGCATGGCTTTGTGAAAAAGCGTAGCTTTGTGGACGAGACTTCGTCAGACCTCACTCCCTGGAAATGGTCAAAACAGGAATATGCGCGATGGTTATGAGGGTCGCGCCCTTTAGGGTATGTCATTTCCTTCTGGAAAGGGTGGTATCATGGTATGGAACCCAGATACGTACTCATGTTGACACACTATATTTATTACTGTATGATGTTGTAACGACCCAGAATTTCTGTTAATTTAAAATTTGAATATTTAATTAATTTTAAATATTAATAAGTGAAATTTATAAGTCGAATAAATTTTATTTTGAATAATTTGATTTAATTGGATAATTAAATCGATAATTTAATATATGAAAATACAGGAATAATTGAAATTTGAGTTAAATATGATTGAAAATGATTTGTAAAATTTTATTTTATCATATTGAGGTTAGAATGATGTTATAGAACTTTTAAAATCGAATTAAGAGTTTATTTGTGAAAATTGAATATTTTAATATTTAATCGACTAGTGAAATTAGCCATTTTTCGAACAGTCTCAGAATTGGACGAAACTAGTTCCATTGGATCCGTAATAGTTTGTTATTATCGGATTTCAATTTTCGTAGCAATCGGAGTTTTCGTTTGATCGTGGCAGCTCGAAACGCATCGAAATTGTTTTTAATATTTAATTTGGCAAGTTAAAATAGTCATTTTTCAAAAAGTCTCGGATTTCGACGAAATAAATTTCATCGGATCCGTAATGTGATATTATTGTAAGGTTTCAAATTTCGTGTCAATTAGATTTACCGTTTGTCCGGTGCAAACTAAAACGCTTAGAAATTTGATTTACCGATTTAATTTTAGATCAAACGTTTATTGTCATAACTCGCACAGATGATCGAATTAGCTTTCAAAACCTGTTCCATTGTGTTCGGAACGCGGGGTAAACCTTAGGAACGCTGGTCACCGCGCGTAAATCGGAGTTTGAAAAATCCAAAATGAATGGTGTTTGAGAAAATTCTATAAGTAGGGTCTTTATTCACAAAAAAATCAAAAAAAATAAAACCTAAGCCTAATTCTTCAGGAGCCGCCACCCCCTCAATCTATGGCCGAAATTCTCGTTTCTTTTCCCCTCATTTTCTTCAAATCCGTTCATCAATTCAAGAAACTTTCTAAATGAAAGTTGTAGAGCACTCTGATTTCTTGAAGTTCAACGGTTATGATCATGTTTGGAGCTTTGGATCATCGGGAAAGTGGCTGCAAAGGCCATGCGTTCGGCCTCGTTTTTCATACAAATGGCTTGACCGAGCTCATCGTGGTGGTGGCCGAATGTAGAGCATGTGAAGGGCCTCAAAATGGCATCGTTTGATCAACGTGAAAATGCTTGAATTTGTCGCGTGATTTAGGGCATGAAGGCGTGCCAATGGGTTTGGCTTCCTGTTAATTATCGCGTGATGGAGGAAGAAATGATGGAGCGGCCATGATTTTTGGATGCAAGGATGAACGATAGTGATTTGGTTAGGGTTTTAAATATAAAATTAAGTTGTAAATATTAATATTTAAAATTCGTGAATGTTTAAATTAACGTATCTTTTTCATACGAGGTCAAAAACGCACGAAACCAGTTGCGTTGGGTTCGTATGGACGAGCATTACGCTATGGAATTGGATTGGAGTCGTTTGGAGTTAGCGAAAATTTCGGGTAAAATTAAACGTCCGTTTAATTTTATTCGAAATAAAAGCTGAAAACGAAATTGAAATCAATGTGAGAACTTCTCACTCAATCGAATCGGTTTCGATTTTAATTTTAAATAGTTATATTTAAAATTCTTGAATGCATGTTTGAATGATGATTGTTATCAATTGATTGCTAAAATAAACATTATACGCCGTTAGTAAGCGGATGTTATTTATTAAAAACATATACCGCGAATATTTCACAGTACAGTGAAATTGGTATTATTTATGCACTTGAAATTGATTTCCCGCAGTGTATAGCGGATGAGACCTTATTGCGCCGTCTATTAAGCGGATAATATTTTATTAATCCTATATACCGCGATAATTCCATACTGGAACGGAATTGGTATTGTGCTAACATTTGTGGATGCAGGAAAACAGGTTGGAGGGATCCAACTAGATTCCTCAACTGTATTTATTTATTTACAGATATTGTGATATTTGTTGATTATCATATCGATATATGATATTTGGATGTCGTGATTGACTATTTGGTGCTGCTGCATCATCGGATCCATTTTTAAAGTTTAAAAATAATGATTTTGATTTTTAAAAGGATTTTAAAGTGATTTTTCAAAGTATATGTTTTTATTAAATTTTGAATTGATTCATTTTAAATAATTAAAACGTTATAAATTTTTATGTTATAAAAATTACTGTTTTTGTAAAATATAACCAAATTGAGATTTTTGAAATAAATAGTGATTAATTTATAAAATGGTTTAATTTGGAATTTTGAATCATTATAAAAGACTTATAAAATTGATATTTTATAATTAAAAATATTGGAATATTAAAACAAGTTTTTATAAGTGTTAAAAATGAAATAAAGATGGATTTCATAAGTGAACGGATTTTATAGATTTATAAATTGTGAAGTTATAAAAATGAATAGATTTTGTAAAATAGAAGATTTATAAGTAATTATCTTATAAATCGAATTTTGGCATTTAAATGGGATATAAATGGAATTTATTAATAATGAGATTTATAAACCGAAGCTTATAAATAGAAATGGAATTTATAGACATTGTTTATAAATTCGAAATCAATGGAATTTGATAAATTGAAAGTTGAAATTGGTTAAGGAAGTATATTCACGATTTTGGACAGTGAATATATTATCAAATAAAATGGATATGCTTGGGAAAATGAATATTATAAAATGAAGTTAATCGTTTTAACGATATTTTAAAACGTATTGATGTCGGCATTCGTGGATGAAAAATCGCAAACGTTACATTTGGTATCAGAGCTTATGGTTAAGCGACAACCATGACTCTATTGGGTATTACTCATTAGAGATAGAGTCGGTAGTACTCTAGAATGAGTTTGAGTGTAATAATAGATACGAGCGCATATTTGTTAGTGAATATAAATTGTTTTATGTTGTGATGATTGGTTCGTTGAGTGGTATATGGATTTTGGTCAACACGAGTAATTAACGTTGTTGATAGGGATCTCTAAACACTTGAATAGAATAATTCGACACAGTATTTTTTTAAATTGGGTAAATGAAATAATTTTACCTTGATTATATTTTGTATATAAAGGAATAATTTTTCGGAATTATTAAAGTGTATATAAGTTGATTGTTTGGTTGTTGAATAAGTTAAATAAAAACAACAGCTGTAAAAGAATGAATTGTATAAGCAAATGAATTATAAATATGGAACTATAATTAATGTGATTTACAATAGTGAAATAATCTTATATATAAGAAGTGAAATTATATAAGGAAAAGATTTATAAATGTGATTTAAAATATGAAAATAAAATTCCCAAGAAGTGTTTTGAAAGGATTTGATATTTTGGGAAAATTATTTTGGAGAAATTAAAGCTCTAAACTCTTTTTGGTCGTTGGAAAATAATTCCGATGATGACCGCGGCATCATTGCTGTTCATTTTCGGGTTTCCAAAAGAGGGATTGCTGTCAAATTGCTTAAAAGAAAGTTGTTTGGAAAATTTGGATTTGATTTGGATTTGATAAGATGTTTGAAATAGAATATAACTTAAGTGAAGTTGAATGAAGTTGATTTTGGTATCGAAGTAAATTAATAAGTGAACTAATGAAATGAAGTCATTAAAAATTTGAACTTGAGTTATATAAATGAAATTCAACATTATATTGTTAAAGGAATTAGCAATTGAATTGAACTAATGGATTAAATGTTAATCAATTAAATGTAAATAATTGATATGAAATAATGAATGTAAGTGTTAATTCATTAGAAGCTAATGTTATTAGAAATTGAATAAATTGAATGAAAGTCAATTTAATATGATCCAATTGGAATTAAATGTGTTGAACCAAATCGAATGTAAAGTGAATAAATTTGGTTGTATTGAATAAATATTGGTTGTTATTTGATTGTTGATTGATGTATATAAATTCATTAAGTGTTAATGAAATTGAATTAGCGAAATTAGAAGCTAAAGTAATTGAATTCAAATTGAAAGTAAATAAATTTGAATAGAATTGAATGTGAATTGGACTTAAATTAGTGAATGCAAATTAATTAAAATTGAATATGAATGAATATTTATTTGGTTATGGATGATAGTTGGTTGATGTTTGCATTTGTTGTTTTGTTGCATTTGCTATGTTGGAACATGTAGTTGTTGTGTTGCTATATGTTGTATATTGATACTATTTGCATATATGCATGTTCTCTTATTGTTTGTTGAGTGTTTGGTAGGTGCGGATTGCGCTTGCTTCGCATTTGGAGCTCGCTTTCGCGCTATATTAGCCGTATGCGCTCGCTAATAATAAATAAGGTACATATCTCGGATTACATACCGTACTTTTACACCTTTTTCCCTGCGGGATGCCTCATCACTTGATGAGATGTATATTTGTGATATATATACTGTCATTTTTTTTCGGATCGAGCCGCGCAAAGAAGAATATGGCGAATTTTTCCGAAAATTTAAGGAGTTAGAATATTTTTGAGAAAAATTGGAAAATTTTTGAAAACTATAATTTTGACTTGGAATTGAAAGTTAAACAATAGTGGTTGTTTTTGAAAAGATAACTAAGTAAGACTTGAAAACTTAGTAAAGATTTTGTAAGAAGTTTAACTATGGATTTTGGGAAAGTTAATAGATTCTGTAACTTTTCTTACTTGGTAATTTCGAGGACGAAATTCTTTTAAGGGGGGAAGTATGTAACGACCCAGAATTTCTGTTAATTTAAAATTTGAACATTTAATTAATTTTAAATATTAATAAGTGAAATTTATAAGTCGAATAAATTTTATTTCGAATAATTTGATTTAATTGGATAATTAAATCGATAATTTAATATGTGAAAATACAGGAATAATTGAAATTTGAGTTAAATATGATTGAAAATGATTTGTAAAATTTTATTTTATCATATTGAGGTTAGAATGATGTTATAGAACTTTTAAAATCAAATTAAGAGTTTATTTGTGAAAATTGAATATTTTAATATTTAATCGACTAGTGAAATTAGCCATTTTTCGAACAGTCTCAGAATTGGACGAAACTAGTTCCACGGATTTCAGTTTTTATAGTAATCGGAGTTTTCGTTTGATCGTGGCAGCTCGAAACGCATCGAAATTGTTTTCAATATTTAATTTGGCGAGTTAAAATAGTCATTTTTCAAAAAGTCTCGGATTTCAACGAAACCAGTCTCATCGGATCTGTAATGTGATATTATTGTAAGGTTTCAAATTTCGTGTCAATTGGATTTACTGTTTGTCCGGTGCAAACTAAAACGTCTAGAAATCTGATTTACCGATTTAATTTTAAATCGAACGTTTATTGCCATAACTCGCACAGATGATCGAATTAGCGTTTGAAACCTGTTCCATTGTGTTCGGAACAAGGGGTAAACCTTAGGAATGCTGGTCACCACGCGTAAATCGAAGTTTGAAAAATCCAAAATGAATAGTGTTTGAGAAAATTCTATAAATAGGGCCTTTATTCACAAAAAAATAAAAAAATAAAACCTAACCCTAATTCTTCAGGAGCCGCCACCCCCTCAATCTATGGTCGAAATTCTCGTTTCTTTTCCCCTCATTTTCTTCAAATCCGTTCATCAATTCAAGAAACTTTCTAAATGAAAGTTGTAGAGCACTCTGAGTTCTTGAAGTTCAATGGTTATGATCGTGTTTGGAGCTTTGGATCATCGGGAAAGGGGCTACAAAGGCCATGCATTCAGCCTCGTTTTTCGTGCAAATGGCTCGACCGAGCTCATCGTGGTGGTGGCCGAAGGTAGAGCATGTGAAGGGCTTCAAAATGGCATCGTTTGATCAACGTGAAAATGCTTGAATTTGTCGCGTGATTTCGGGCATGAAGGCGTGCAAATGGGTTCGGCTTCCTGTTAATTATCACGTGATGGAGGAAGAAACGATGGAGCGGCCATGATTTTTGGATGCAAGGATGAACGGTAGTGATTTGGTTAGGGTTTTAAATATAAAATTAAGTTGTAAATATTAATATTTAAAATTCGTGAATGTTTAAATTAACGTATCTTTTTCAGACGAGGTCGAAAACGCACGAAACTAGTTGCATTGGGTTCGTATGGACGAGCACTACGCTATGGAAATGGATTGGATTCGTTTGGAGTTAGCGAAAATTTTGGGTAAAATTAAACATCCGTTTAATTTTATTCGAAATAAAAGCTGAAAACGAAATTGAAATCAAGGTGAGAACTTCTCGCTCAATCGAATCGGTTTCGATTTTAATTTTAAATAGTTATATTTAAAATTCTTGAATGCATGTTTGAATGATGATTGTTATCAATTGATTGCTAAAATAGACATTATACGCCGTTGGTAAGCGGATGTTATTTATTAAAAACATATACCGCGAATATTTCACAGTACAGTGAAATTGGTATTATTTATGTACTTGGAATTGATTTCCCACATTGTATAGCGGATGAGACCCTATTGCGCCGTCTATTAAGCGGATAATATTTTATAAATCCTATATACCGCGATAATTCCATACTGGAACGAAATTGGTATTGTGCTAACATTTTTGGATGCAGGAAAACAGGTTGGAGGGATCCAACTGGATTCCTCAACTGTATTGATTTATTTACAGATATTGTGATATTTGTTGATTATCATATCGATATATGATATTTGGATGTCGTGATTGACTATTTTGTGCTGCTGCTTCGTCGGATCCATTTTTAAAGTTTAAAAATAATGATTTTGATTTTTAAAAGGATTTTAAAGTGATTTTTCAAAGTATATGTTTTTATTAAATTTTGAATTGATTCATTTTAAATAATTAAAACGTTATAAATTTTTATGTTATAAAAACCACTGTTTTTGTAAAATATAACCAAATTGAGATTTTTGAAATAAATAGTGATTAATTTATAAAATGGTTTAATTTGGAATTTTGAATCATTATAAAAGACTTATAAAATTGATATTTCATAAATTAAAAATATTGGAATATTAAAACGAGTTTTTATAAGTGTTAAAAATGAAATAAAGATGGATTTCATAAGTGAACGGAATTTATAGATTTATAAATTGTGAAGTTATAAAAATGAATAGATTTTGTAAAATAGAAGATTTATAAGTAATTATCTTATAAATCGGATTTTGGCATTTAAATAGGATATAAATGGAATTTATTAATAATGAGATTTATAAACCGAAGCTTATAAATAGAAATGGAATTTATAGACATTGTTTATAAATTCAAAATCAATGGAATTTGATAAATTGAAAGTTGAAATTGGTTAAGGAAGTATATTCACGATTTTGGACAGTGAATATATTATCAAATAAAATGGATATGCTTGGGAAAATGAATATTATAAAATGAAGTTAATCGTTTTAACGATGTTTTAAAACGTATTGATGTCGGCATTCGTGGACGAAAAATCACAAACGTTACATTTGGTATAAGAGCTTATGGTTAAGCGACAATCATGACTCTGTTGGGTATTACTCATTAGAGATAGAGTCAGTAGTACTCTAGAATGAGTTTGAGTGTAATAATAGATACGAGCGCGTATTTGTTAGTGAATATAAATTGTTTTATGTTGTGATGATTGGTTTGTTGAGTGGTATATGGATTTTGGTCAACACGAGTAATTAACGTTGTTGATAGGGATCTCTAAACACTTGAATAGAACAATTCGACACAGTATTGTTTTAAATTGGGTAAATGAAATAATTTTACCTTGATTATATTTTGTATATAAAGGAATAATTTTTCGGAATTATTAAAGTGTATATAAGTTGATTGTTTGGTTGTTGAATAAGTTAAATAAAAACAACAGCTGTAAAAGAATGAATTGTATAAGCAAATGAATTATAAATATTGAACTATAATTAATGTTATTTACAATTGTGAAATAATCTCATATATAAGAAGTGAAATTATATAAGGAAAAAATTTATAAATGTGATTTATAATATGAAAATAAAATTCCCAAGAAGTGTTTTGAAAGGATTTGATATTTTGGGAAAATTATTTTGGAGAAATTAAAGCTCTAAACTCTTTTTGGTCGCTGGAAAATAATTCTGATGATGACCGCGGCATCATTGGTGTTCATTTTCGGGTTTCCAAAAGAGGGATTGCTGCCAAATTGCTTAAAAGAAAGTTGTTTGGAAAATTTGGATTTGATTTGGATTTGATAAGATGTTTGAAATGGAATATAACTTAAGTGAAGTTGAATGATGTTGATTTTGGTATCGAAGTAAATTAATAAGTGAACTAATGAAATGAAGTCATTATGAATTTGAACTTGAGTTATATAAATGAAATTCAACATTATATTGTTAAAGGAATTAGCAATTGAATTGAACTAATGGATTAAATGTTAATCAATTAAATGTAAATAATTGATATGAAATAATGAATGTAAGTGTTAATTCATTAGAAGCTAATGTTATTAGAAATTGAATAAATTGAATGAAAGTCAATTTAATATGATCCAATTGGAATTAAATGTGTTGAACCAAATCGAATGTAAAGTGAATAAATTTGGTTGTATTGAATAAACATTGGTTGTTATTTGATTGTTGATTGATGTATATAAATTCATTAAGTGTTAATGAAATTGAATTAGCGAAATTAGAAGCTAAAGTAATTGAATTCAAATTGAAAGTAAATAAATTTGAATAGAATTGAATGTGAATTGGACTTAAATTAGTGAATGCAAATTAATTAAAATTGAATATGAATGAATATTTATTTGGTTATGGGTGATAGTTGGTTGATGTTTGCATTTGTTGTTTTGTTGTATTTGCTATGTTGGCACATGTAGTTGTTGTGTTGCTATATATTGTATATTGATACTATTTGCAAATATGCATGTTCTCATATTGTTTGTTGAGTGTTTAGTAGGTGCGGATTGCGCTTGCTTCGCATTTGGAGCTCGCTTTCGCGCTATATTAGCCGTATACGCTCGCTAATAATAAATAAGGTACATATCTCGGATTACATACCGTACTTTTACACCTTTTTCCCTGCGGGATGCCTCGTCACTTGATGAGATGTATATTTGTGATATATATACTGTCATTATTTTTTCGGATCGAGCCGCGCAAAGGAGACTATGGCGAATTTTTCCAAAAATTTAAGGCGTTAGAATATTTTTAAGAAAAATTGAATTTTTTTTGAAAACTATAATTTTGATTTTGAATTGAAAGTTAAACAATAGTAGTTGTTTTTGAAAAGATAACTAAGTAAGACTTGAAAACTTAGTAAAGATTTTGTAAGAAGTTTAACTATGGATTTTGGAAAAGTTAATAGATTCTGTAACTTTTCTTACTTGGTAATTTCGAGAACGAAATTCTTTTAAGGGGGGAAGTATGTAACGACCCAGAATTTCTGTTAATTTAAAATTTGAATATTTAATTAATTTTAAATATTAATAAGTGAAATTTATAAGTCAAATAAATTTTATTTCGAATAATTTGATTTAATTGGATAATTAAATCGATAATTTAATATGTGAAAATATAGGAATAATTGAAATTTGAGTTAAATATGATTGAAAATGATTTGTAAAATTTTATTTTCTCATATTTAGGTTAGAATGATGTTATAGAACTTTTAAAATCGAATTAAGAGTTTATTTGTGAAAATTGAATATTTTAATATTTAATCGACTAGTGAAATTAGCCATTTTTCGAACAGTCTCAGAATTGGATGAAACTAGTTCCATTGGATCCGTAATAGTTTGTTATTATCGGATTTCAATTTTCGTAGTAATCGGAGTTTTCGTTTGAACGTGGCAGCTCGAAACGCATCGAAATTGTTTTTAATATTTAATTTGGCGAGTTAAAATAGTCATTTTTCAAAAAGTCTCGGATTTCGACGAAACTAGTTTCAT
This sequence comes from Allium cepa, assembly GCA_030765085.1. Taxonomy (NCBI): domain Eukaryota; kingdom Viridiplantae; phylum Streptophyta; class Magnoliopsida; order Asparagales; family Amaryllidaceae; genus Allium; species Allium cepa. The sequence goes on from CM060931.1 coordinate 575,751,067, forward strand.
CGGATCCGTAATATGATTTTATTATAAGGTTTCAAATTTCGTGTTAATTGGATTTACCGTTTGTCCGGTGCAAACTAAAACGTCTAGAAATTTGATTTACCGATTTAATTTTAAATCGAACGTTTATTGCTATAACTCGCACAGATGATCGAATTAGCTTTTGAAACCTGTTCCATTGTGTTCGGAACAAGAGGTAAACCTTAGGAGTGCTGGTCACCGCGCGTAAATCGGAGTTTGAAAAATCCAAAATGAATAGTGTTTGAGAAAATTCTATAAATAGGGCCTTTATTCACAAAAAAAAAAAAAAACCTAACCCTAATTCTTCAGGAGCCGCCACCCCCTCAATCTATGGTCGAAATTCTCGTTTCTTTTCCCCTCATTTTCTTCAAATCCGTTCATCAATTCAAGAAACTTTCTAAATGAAAGTTGTAGAGCACTCTGAGTTCTTGAAGTTCAACGGTTATGATCGTGTTTGGAGCTTTGGATTATCGGGAAAGTGGCTGCAAAGGCCATGCGTTCGGCCTCGTTTTTCGTGCAAATGGCTCGACCGAGGTCATCGTGGTGGTGGCCGAAGGTAGAGCATGTGAAGGGCTTCAAAATGGCATCGTTTGATCAACGTGAAAATGCTTGAATTTGTCGCGTGATTTAGGGCATGAAGGCATGCAAATGGGTTCGGCTTCCTGTTAATTATCGCGTGATTGAGGAAGAAACGATGGAGCGGCCGTGATTTTTGGATGCAAGGATGAACGGTAGTGATTTGGTTAGGGTTTTAAATATAAAATTAAGTTGTAAATATTAATATTTAAAATTCGTGAATGTTTAAATTAACGTATCTTTTTCAGACGAGGTCGAAAACGCACGAAACTAGTTGCGTTGGGTTCGTATGGACGAGCACTACGCTATGGAAATGGATTGGAGTAGTTTGGAGTTAGCGAAATTTTTGGGTAAAATTAAACGTCCGTTTAATTTTATTCGAAATAAAAGCTGAAAACGAAATTGAAATCAAGGTGAGAACTTCTCACTCAATCGAATCGGTTTCGATTTTAATTTTAAATAGTTATATTTAAAATTCTTGAATGCATGTTTGAATGATGATTGTTATCAATTGATTGCTAAAATAGACATTATACGCCGTTGGTAAGCGGATGTTATTTATTAAAAACATATACCGCGAATATTTCACAGTACAGTGAAATTGGTATTATTTATGTACTTGGAATTGATTTCCCGCATTGTATAGCGGATGAGACCCTATTGCGCCGTCTATTAAGCGGATAATATTTTATAATTCCTATATACCGCGATAATTCCGTACTGGAACGAAATTGGTAATGTGCTAACATTTTTGGATGCGGGAAAACAGGTTGGAGGGATCCAACTGGATTCCTCAACTGTATTGATTTATTTACAGATATTGTGATATTTGTTGATTATCATATCGATATATATGATATTTGGATGTCGTGATTGACTATTTGGTGCTGCTGCATCATCGGATCCATTTTTAAAGTTTAAAAATAATGATTTTGATTTTTAAAAGGATTTTATAGTGATTTTTCAAAGTATATGTTTTTATTAAATTTTGAATTGATTCATTTTAAATAATTAAAACGTTATAAATTTTTATGTTATAAAAATCATTGTTTTTGTAAAATATAACCAAATTGAGATTTTTGAAATAAATAGTGATTAATTTATAAAATGGTTTAATTTGGAATTTTGAATCATTATAAAAGACTTATAAAATTGATATTTCATAAATTAAAAATATTGGAATATTAAACGAGTTTTTATAAGTGTTAAAAATGAAATAAAGATGGATTTCATAAGTGAACGGAATTTATAGATTTATAAATTGTGAAGTTATAAAAATGAATAGATTTTGCAAAATGGAAGATTTATAAGTAATTATCTTATAAATCGGATTTTGGCATTTAAATAGGATATAAATAGAATTTATTAATAATGAGATTTATAAACCGAAGCTTATAAATAGAAATGGAATTTATAGACATTGTTTATAAATTCGAAATTAATGGAATTTGATAAATTGAAAGTTGAAATTGGTTAAGGAAGTATATTCACGATTTTGTACAGTGAATATATTATCAAATAAAATGGATATGCTTGGGAAAATGAATATTATAAAATGAAGTTAATCATTTTAACGATGTTTTAAAACGTATTGATGCCGGCATTCGTGGACGAAAAATCGCAAACGTTACAGATGTTGGTTATCGAGCTCTCAGATAAAGGTCCAAAGGGACCGGAGGATGGCATATTCGTGTAGTAGTTACCTAGTTACAAAGGTAACCCGGCCTTGTGTTGGTAGAGATCTAACCGTAACGTTAGGTTCTCGGGACGTCCTGCCAGAGGCGATCCCATTGACAGTAGGAAGTTCCGTAGCCTGACCATTTGTTGGAAATCCAAACAAAATAATACGCATCTTGTACGGTTTTAGTTGTATTACCTGTCATGGAATGTGGCGGTAACCTTCTATTGAACATGGTAGCTATAGTAGGCATACGATAATGGTCGTATGTTGGCTAAGATTTATATCTTTACTTTCTAAATGATTTTTCCTACACTATGCACTAGTAATAATATCAAATGTTTCTTTTTAATGCATATCAAGCATCTTTGACTATCATAAGGAGAAATCTCCTCCAATTCTGCGTTTGCATTGTGTATGTGCGGGGAGGCCTTATGGTAGTTCCATTTTCCAAAAGAATTGCGGATATTTTTCACTTCCCTTATTGTTGTTGTTGTTGTTTTAAAAGTTAAATAACTGTTTTAAGTTCTCACACCAGTCCCACGATTGACCTGGAGTTTATTGTTCCCTTCCTCAACTCTGGGTGCCCATAATTTTCCACACGGGCAGTCTAGAGTCAGGTTATCAGGTTATTCTAGATTCAGAAGTGCTTTGGAGCTCAAGTGGCCAGATGGATGGCGAGTCGTATTACTTGTATATGATATTATATTTTCCGCTGTAGAATTCGCTTGTAAGGACATGTTTGTATAACTGTCCATTGTCCAGTTGTGTGGTATATTGTTGTTGTATACTCTGATGATAATGTAATGTAATTACTGAGATAATTCTTTGTTTTGAAGATTATTTATTTATCTATTATACGTTGTTCCGCTGTGATATGTGAGATTCTTATATTGTTTCTGTTCTATCTTTTTCTTATTTCTTCTATCTTTTTCTTCTACCTCTTCTTTTAAACCCTCATGGTTTGGTTTTTCGGCATTCGATTGCTCAGCAGTTGATACAATGGACGTATTGATGTCGATTTTCGGAAGTCGAAAAATCGGTTCATGACAATGTGGCATCAGAGCAATTGGTTAAGTGACAACCTTGGCTCTGTTGGGGATTACTCATTAGAGATAGAGTCAGTAGTACTCTAGAATGAGTTTAAGTGTAATAATAGTTATGAGCGTGTATTTGTTAGTGAAAATAAGATTGTTTTATGTTGTGATGATTGGTTTGTGGAGTGGTACATGGATTCTGGTCGGTATAGTCTGTACAACTCTATCGATAGGGATCTCTAAACACTTACTCAGAACAATTTGGCACGATATTATTTTAAATAGGGTAAATGAAATAATTTTACCTTGATTATATTTTATATATAAAGGAATAATTTTTCAGAATTATTAAAGTGTATATGAATTGATTGTTTGGTTGTTGAATAAGTTAAATAAAAACAACAGCTGTAAAAGAATAAGTTATATAAGCAAATGAATTATCAGTATGGAACTATAATTAAAATGATTTACACTTGTGAAATAATCTTATATATAAGAAGTGGAATTATATAAGTAAAAGATTTATAAATGTGATTTATAATCTAAAAACAAAAATTCCAGAGAAGTGTTTTGAAAGGATTTGATATTTTGGAAAATTGTTTTCGAGAGATGAAAGCTCTAAACTCTTTTCAGTCGCTGGAAAATAATTCCAATGATGATTGCGACATCATTAGTGTTCATTTTCGGGTTTTCAAAAGAGGAATTGCTGCCAAGTTGTTTTAAATGAAAATTGAATTAATTTCAAATAAAATGGTTATGAAAGGTTGAAAAGACTCTGGAATCCTATTTAAATTATTTATGGGGACGATAAATGAGTTGATAACTTATACAATTTGAGTTTTAATAGAATAAATTTAACTTAAAGGATGGAGTTAAATTAAAGTAAGTATAAGTAAATCAATAAAATCCAAGTGGTAATTGTTGAATATAAGTTGTATAACTTATAAAACGAGAAAATGAAAGTGAAACCAATTATTAAAACGGTTAAACAATTTGTTAAGCAAAATAAACCTGAATTTGAATAAGTGATGAAAATTTGGCTTTGGTAATAAGTTAAATTGAAATGAAATATAACTTAAGTAATATTGAGTGAAGTTAATTTTGGTATTGAAGTAAAATAACAAAGTGAATTAATGAAATGAAGTGAATATGAACTTGAGTTATTGAATAGAAATTTAACCTTATTTGTTAAATAGAATAGCAATTGAATTGATAAATGGATTGAATGTTAATCAATTGAATGTAAAATAAATTGAATGGAAGTGAATTTAATATCAACCAATTGGAGTTAAAAAGTGTTAAACCAAATTAAATGAATGTAAGCGAGGTAAATAAATTTGGTAATGTTGGATATACATTGTTTGTTATATGATTGTTAGTTGATTGCATATAAGTTCGTTAAGTGTTGATGAAATTAAATTAGTGAAATTGAAAGCTAAAGTTATTGAATCCAAATTGGAAATAAATGAATATGAACTGGATTTGATTTGAATTGAAAGTGAACTAATGTGAATGTAAATTAGTGAATGTAAACTAACTGAAATCGAATAAATGAATGTTAGTAAAACTTAATGTTAACAAATCAAACATGCATAAATGGGAAACCAATTTGAATTGTGCAAAATGATTTTTGAATATTGTAATAGGATATTATGGCTAGTAGGATATACAGGTGTATTAAAGGAAATAGAATTGGAATTTTGATTGCGAAGATAAAAATTTAATTGCTCGACAAAAGGTACGTGTTTCAATTTCAATATGGAATTTGATGATCTTCTTATCTAGCCGCTTGGCCTTTTGTTTTCTTTTTGATTATGAGGGACCGTAGTGCCATTTTGTTGTCGTACCGAGCTAACCGCGCAAAGGAGACGCTGGAGAAATTTTCTGAAAATTTAAGGCATTAGAATACTTTGAGAAGATTGGAAATTTTTGAAAACTATAACTTTGATTTGAAGTGAAAAGTTAAATGATATAGTTGGTTTTGAAAAGATAACTAAGTATAGATTTGAGAACTTGGTAAAGTTATTGTAAGAAGTTTAACTATTAAATTTTTGGGAAAGTTAAACACTTAAGTGATTTTGGTTATTTAATTTAAACAAATTGTAATGAAAACGTAGGAGTTGAACTAGAAAATGGAAACCAGTGTTTGGGTTGAAGTTAAAGGTTTCGGAAAAGATGAACATAAAATTTTCACTAAATGGATTTTTAAAAGTTAATGGATTCTGTAACTTTTTCTTACTTGGTAATTTCAAGGACGAAATTCTTTTAAGGGGGGAACTTTGTAACAACCCAGAATTTCTGTTAATTAAAATTTGCATATTTAATTGAATTTAAATATTAATAAGTAAGATTTGTAAGTCAAATAATTTATTTGTCGAATATCTAGATTTAATTAGGTAATTAAATCGATAATTTAATAGTTGAAATTCGAGGGATAATTGAAAATTGGGTTTAATGTGATTGAAAATAGTTTGTAGAATTATATTAAATCATATTAGAGTTATAGTGATGTTATAGAACTTTTAAAATTGAACTAAAAGTTAATTTGTGAAAATTGAATATTTTAATATTTAATTGACGAGTTAAAATTGCCATTTTTCAAACAGTCTCGGATTTCGACGAAACTAGTTTCATCGTATCCGTAATGTGATATTATTGTAAGATTTTAAAATTCATATCAATCGGATTTACCATTTGTCCGGTGCAAGCCAAAATGCATAGAAATTCGTTTAATCGGTTTAATTCAAATTTGATCGTTATTTCCGCAACACTCACATATGATCGAATTGGCTTCCGAAACCTATTCCATTGTGTCCGAAACGCGGGGTAAACCCTAGAAACACTGGTCACCGCGCGAGATTTGAATTTCGAAAAATCGAGTGAATAGTGTTTTTCGTTGGAATTTCTATAAAAGAGACCTTTCCTCTTGATTTTGTGAAGAAACCCCAAACCAACTAAGCTTCAGCCGGCCCTAAGAAATTTAATGGCTGAAATCCTCCATCTTTTCTCCTCTATTTTCTCTCAATCCACTCAGTATTATCGAAAACTCCCTAAATGAAAAACGTTAGGCTCGACGAGGACTACAAGATCAACGGCCAAGATGGTGTTTGGCATGGTGGATTCGCCGTAATTGGCTCACGAACGGTGCGTATTTGGGGGTCAAAATCTCGGCCTAGGGGGGTCGAGCTCAGCCGCACTTGGCTGGGTGGTGTTCGATGACGGGGGCTTCTACGTGGCGCAAGTTGATCGAGGTGGAAGTGCTCGTATTGGGTGCGAAAATCTAGGGTTTGGGCGGCTATTGGGTTGAGGTTGCATTCGAAAACTGTAAGGGGGAAGAAGGAAATGCACGGGTGTGATCTGCAGTGAGAGGACGTGCGGCCCAGATCTGTTAGGGTATAAAAATAAAATAAAAGTTGTAAAATTTATATTATATAAATTGTGTAAACTTTAAAAATCGATATCTCTTAGATACGAGGTCGGACTGTGACAAAACGAATTGCGTTGAGTTCGTTTTGTCGAGCACTACGCTATGGAACTGGATTGGAGTCGTTTGGAGCTAGTTTGAATTTCGGGTAAAATTATGCTCACGTTTAATTTTATTCGAAATAAAACGCTACAACTGTTATCGGAAACTCAAGGTGAGAACTTCTCACTCAATCGAATTATTTCGATTTAAATTTTAAATAGATAGATTTAAAATTGTTTGATTGTGTGATTGGATGATAATTTGCTACCTATTGTGTTAAATAGACATTATACGCCGTATATTAAGCGGATGTTATTTATTAAAAACATATACCGCGATAAATCCAACTTGTATGGAATTGGTATTATATATGTACTTGGAGTTGATTTCCCGCATTATATAGCGGATGAGACCCTTTTGCGCCTCATAATAGCGAATAGTATTTTATAAATCTCATCTACCACGATATTTCGTGTTAAAGCGAAATTGGTATTGTGCTAACATCTTTGGATGCAGAGAAACAGGTTGGAGGGATCCAACTGGATTCCTCAAATGATTGAATTGGTTTCGATGTTGTGTGTTGATCTATTTATTGATCTATTTATAATCTGCGTGATTATCTTTGTGACTGAGATCGTTAAAGGTTAAATTTTAGCCGAATATAATTTTGGTATCGTTAAATGCTGAAAATAAATAAAATTTGATTTTTGAAAATTTAAGTTGAGAATTCATAATAAAATTTAATTTGGAATTGATTCCTTTTAAATGAATAAACATTGTAATTTATATGTTATAAAAAATTATGATTTTTGGAAAATATAACCAAAGTGTGATTTTTAGAAAAGTAGTTGATAAATTTATAAAATGGTTTAAATTGAGATTTTTGAATTATTATAAATGATTTATATAAAATATTTATAAAATTGATATTTATAAATTAAAAATATTGGAAATATAAAACAAGTTTTTATAAGTGTTAAAATGAAATTTAAATGGATTTCATAAGTGGATGAAATCTATAGATTTATAATTTGTGAAGTTATAAAATGAATAGATTTTATAAAATAAAAGATTTATAAGTAATTAACTTATCAATTGGATTTTTGCGTGTAGATCGAATATGGATAGAATTTGTTAATAAAGTGATTTTATAAGTTGAAGTTGTTATAAAATATAAATGGAAATTATAAACGTTGGTTTATAAATCCGAAATTGACTTATTTTAATAAGTTTAATTATTATTGCTTATTAAAGGAGATATATCCACGATTTTGGGACAGTGGATAATCCTTTAAATAAAATATGTAGAAATTGAATTTGGTTAATGAAGTATATTCACGATTTTGGACGGTGAATAATATATTAAAGAAATATTTAGGGAAAGTGATATTTCAAAATAGAATTAAAACGATTTAAAAATGTTTTAAAATGGGTTAAGTATCGAAACCATAGATTTCAACATTCATTGTTGAAATAGACGTTTTCGAGAAATATAAGGAAATTGTGGACTATAACATTGTTGTTATAGTAAATGAATTCCGAAAGGAAATGTTTTATATAGAATTGGGATTTGTATATCTATTTTAAGTTCGAATCCCTATACTAATGATTTTGGGTTGTCGTAACGATGTTTTACGCACATTCGTTTTGACCTAAATAAATGTGTTTAAGAGAATGATTTCCTTATGGAATAAAATATGTACTTAATTTGGATTTAAGTATATTGAATATTTTCCACGTGTTGAAAATAAATAGATTCGTCAATTACTTATTATTAAATAAGTATGGAAATGTTTTTCCAATATAAAGTGAATGTTTTGAGATTTTATTTTTTAAAGATAAATTGAAAATGAATATTAGAAATCGATTTAAAAATCGTATATTCATAGATATTTTAGAAATGTAAATTCAATATGGAATTTATAAAAGAAAGGAAAATTTGTTTAAAAATAAACATTGATTTGTTTTGAAGTGTGGAAATAAATTTACGGATTTGGAACGTAAGTTTAAAATAAATCGGTAAGGATTTATTTGATTGATTTAAGTGAACCAAAAATGGATAAATATTTGGAAGTGTTTCCGTTTAAGGAAATTGATTTGAAGTTCGCTTTCAAAGATTGAAAGGTGAAAAATGATTTGAAATTTGTTTTCAAATGGTTGAAGTGTGGGAATCATATCTTGTAAAGTTATTTTTGAAAATAAATAATTAGGAAATTATTTATAATCGGATGATGTTGTGAATATTGATTGATAGTTAAATAACTGACTATCAATATTGATCTTTAAATAGGTATTTGTTGTGAATTGGTAGAAATTGAATGCTACACTTATTTTTAAATTATTGCGCTCGTTATTCGTATTACCCATTCCGAATAGTGATACGACGTAATGGATAGCATTGAAGACCGGGTATTTGTGAAAACGATAGGATGACCTATCGATTGTCTCTGCACCTACGGTATGGAGATTTCTTTTGTGGTGGGAAATTCGATCGGGATTGTGCATACCCGGATTGCAAGGGCTTCTTTTGAAGTGCCTTCGGTTCTGTTCGAGCCCGGAACAGACCTGTATGGTTACATGTCTGACATTACATTTTGAGATATAAAACAGATTTCTTTCAAATACATTTTCGTTGGTGGCGGAGAATTTATTCTCTTAGCTTAACACCCTTAGAGGTTATGTGGTTGAAGGTTATCAGCGACATATTCCCAATTTGGTAATGTGGCATGCTGAGTGTTGCTGTGTGATGATTATTTATTGATCATTTGTTGATCAAAGCGTGGCTTTGTGAAAAAGCATAGCTTTGTGGACGAGACTTCGTCAGACCTCACTCCCCGGAAATGGTCAAAACAGGAATAAGAGGCAAGGCTATGAGGGTCGCGCCCTTTAGGGTATGTCATTTCCTTCTGGAAAGGGTGGTATCACAGTATGGAGTCCAGATACTTACTCATGTTGACACACTATATTTATTACTGTGTGATGTTGGTTATCGAGCGCTCGGATAAAGGTCCAAAAGGACCGGGGGATGGCATACTCGTGTAGTAGTTACCTAGTTACAAAGGTAATCCGGTCTTGTGTTGGCAGAGATCTAACCGTAATGTTAGGTTCTCGGGACGTCCTGACAGAGGCGATCCCATTGACAGTAGGAAGTTCCTTAGCCTGACCATTTGTTGGAAATCCAAACAAAACAATACACATCTTGTACGGTTTTAGTTGTATTACCTGCCATGGAATGTGACGGTAACCTGCTATTGAATATGGTAGCTATAGTAGGCATACGATATGGTCGTATGTTGGCTAAGATTTATATCTTTACTTTCGAAATGATTTTTCGTACACTATGCACTAGTAATAATATCAAATATTTCTTTTTAATGCGTATCAAGCATCTTTGACTATCATAAGGAGAAATCTCCTCCAATTCTGTGTTTGCATTGTGTGTGTGCGGGGAGGCCTTATGGTAGTTCCATTTTCCAAAAGCATTGCGGATATTTTTCACTTCCCTTATTGTTGTTGTTGTTTTAAAAGTTAAATAACTGTTTTAAGTACTCACACCAGTCCCATGACTGACCTGGAGTTTATTGTTCCCTTCCTAAACTCTGGGTGCCCATAATTTTCCACACGGACAGTCTAGAGTCAGCTTATCAGGTTATTCTGGATTCAGAAGTGCTTTGGAGCTCAAGTGGCGAGCTGGATGGTGAGTCGTATTACTTGTATATAATATTATCTTTTCCGCTGTAGAATTCGCTTGTAAGGACATGTTTGTATAACTGTCCATTGTCCAGTTGTGTGGTATATTGTTGTTGTATACTCTGATGATAATGTAATGTAATAACTGAGATAGTTCTTTGTTTTAAAGATTATTCATTTATCTATTATATGTTGTTCCGCTGCGATATGTGAGATTTTGATATTGTTTCTGCTCTATCTTTTTCTTATTTCTTCTATCTTTTTCTTCTTCCTCTTCTTTTTAACCCTCATGGTTCGGTTTTTCGGCATTCAATTGCTCGGCAGTTGATACAGTGGAGGTATTGATGTCGATTTTCGGAAGTCAAAAAATCGGTTCATGACATTATTGCATATAAACTACCAGTTAAGTTGTTATTTAATTTATTATTGCATATAAACTGTCTGTTAAATTGTTATTTAATTTATTATTGAATATAAACTGCTAGTAAATACCTGTTATTTATTAACTGTTATATATTGATGTTATTGATTGAATTCGATGATGATTGTGATAAGTGTTTGATGATTGATATTCGATGAATGGATGTTATATTTTATATTGTTATAAACTGCAAGTTGTTATGGATTTTATTTCATTCGGGATTGCGGTTTGAAATGATATATAACTGTATTTATGTTTTAAATTACGGATTGAAATGATAGATATCTGTATCACTCGACCATAGGATAGAAAATTATATGCAAACACCGCTGTCTATATATAAAATTATTTTGAAATGTACTATGGTTTTGTAAAGGAATATATGGGTTACATAAATATTGATTTCAGATGTTATACAAAATGTTATTTTTTTATTGATTTTTAGCTATGTGTAAATTCATTTAGAAATATAAAATAAGCCAAATAATAAAGTTATATTGTATATAGAGTTTATAATGACTTAAATAAAATTAAGGTTGGAAGATAAATGTGAAATTGGTTTGAATTAAATTATTTAAGAATTATACTCGAATAAATTTGATCTGCGATTTAAATAAAATTGAGGCTTTAAAGGGTATGATTCTTATAACTTAATTTTGGTTTAGAGTGATTTAAATGAATATTTCAAGTATAATTAAAATTAAGGAAATATTTAGTTATTTGAAATTTGGGTTATATTTAAATTATAATGGATTTATTAGGTAAAATATATCAAAACTAAATTATAGAAAATTGAATTGTGAATTGTAATTATCAAACTTAGTTTCGAAATTGTTGAATACTTAAGGCTTGAAAGATATTGAATTTGAAAGGGTTTATTTTGTGGATCAATCGGTTGTGAATCAATATAATTTGGAGTAGTTTATTTGGAAACTGAACTATATTGAAATTTACGATTTGGGATTTGGTTTAAACATAAAATTTTGGAATTCGAGTTGTTTAAGAATCTATTTGTGAAATTGAAGATGCTATTTATTATATAAAGTATTTTATTATTTTAACCATTTAAGTAATGGAAGATATGTTTCAAAGTTACGAATTTCAAAGTATTATGATTTGAAAATGTTATAATTTCAAGTTTTTGGTTTCGAAGTGTTATAACATTGAAAGTGCTATGATTTTGGGAAGATGATATATTTGAAATAAAAATGGTATTATGTTGATTTGGGTTTTAAAACGGAAATGATATCGTATTTATATGGGTTTGAAACGGATATTATATTCTGGTTTTGAAGTAAAAATTATTTCGAAATGACTACGGTGTTATAATAATGCCTGGTTGTTAAAGAGATCGAGATCGAAAGTTATCATACTCTCTGCTAACTCTGAAAACCACTTTAACGACTATGTACGTGGTGGAGATTCTGAAATGAAGTAGGATGGTGGCGGCATTCCTTTGAGGTATATACGTGGACCCGACTCCCGTGAGTTGGCATAAGGTGGCTAAAACAGGAGTGATTGACGAGCTAACGAGGTAGCATCTTTTGATCGGTCACATCCCTTCGATATTATATTTTGACTTTTGGATTGATTCAGTGGCAACTTTTGATTTTTGATTTGGAGGTATGGCTCAAGGTGGGCGGTAGTAGCTGCTACGCATTACCACCGTCCGAAAGCGTAATTGGTATATCTACCCTGGCATTTCCTAGTTGTGCTATATCACCTACCCTAGCACGCCTTGTATAAGTTTGATTTGTGTCGTACCTATGGAGTATCCTCTGGTAGCCTCCCGATTATGAGGAATTACGTACTGTATAGACTATTGGCACGATTACGTGTTAAGAGCTATATGGGTAACCCATTAACGCTATTTAAAAGTAAGTTTATTTTACTATAGACATTATTATAATAGGGAAATATTACTAATAGTAAATAGTTTAAAGGATCCTTAAGAGAAGTGAATCCCAAACATCTCTTAAGTTACTACACTCACGTTAGACACTGGATAGGAGATGTCAAATCCCGTAAACATCTCTGACGTCGTTCCACTCATATTTATTTCTGCTGATTTAACTCATATAAGATCTTTTAGTTCTGACTCGAGTGTTTTGTCTTTTCAATTCGCTTGGGTCAGTCTGAGCATTTCATGATTCGTAGACCTTATATCTGGAGGACGAAGGCGAAGATTTTATTACTACTATTATTTATCATAGTAGTCCACTACATTCATATTGTTCTGCTGCATTGTTATTTATTTTTTCTGGTATGTGTAACTCTGGTATATGTTGTATAAGTATAATCAAATGTTTTTGTAAAACAGCTTCATGAACTGTTATTTGATTATTATAATTCGTCATTCCGCTATGAGATTCTATTTTGTTTTATTTCTTTCTCTGTTTTTCTTATTTACCCCAATAACAGTCCGTTCTTCTGTATGGTTTGAGCCTGACGTGTGTGGTCTATCGTCGATTTAAAACGTACAAAAAGGCGGGCTGTTACAGAATAATTCTACATATATCATTCTATTTCCTTTTTCTGTTATATTAGGTTTATTGGGTTTATAATACTTCCGCCTCTATGCGTGAATTGTACCCATCTACCCCCTAGTAAATTAAGACTTAATAACCAATATATATATATATACACACACATGCCCAAAGACCTCATCAGTCCTAGGTACTACCGATAGTGCCTTCCGTATCCTCCTCGAAAAGGACTCCATCGTCTCGCTAAAGAGCGTACTATAACTACATCTGTAAAGGACAGCTTCATGAGTCCTTCAATACAGATGTTTCATCATCTACTATGAAAACGTGAAACTGCATCCGCACTAGCTTATACTAGTGCTCAGACATCCACATTATACTACCTAGTGTGTACCTTAAGGACTACACGTAATCGTTCTGTCTACTCCTTGAATTCCGCCAATAAGATCTACCTTTATAAAGGTCCGCTTTTTTAAGCCTACAATACATATATTCTACTTGGTCTATCTCTTTTCTCATCGTGGCTATGGCCCCACGCAGCCTCCCCTAAACTAATTGAAAGACTTTTCAAGAGCTAAGTGGTTGTGCCTTACTGCAGACAATCTAAACATCCAATTGGCTGTACCCCTCATCCAATGTCTCGATAGCGAAAGAATCATTGCCCTATTGGTTTAGCTTTATTTTCTCCCGAACTCGCTCTGACTGATAATGGCTAATATCTGCATGAGACTATCGTTTTGGGTCCTGCCCACTATAACCTACTCGCAAACTAGAGTACGGTGTCATACGAATATCCTACTCCATCATCAACCTTTTGACTGCCTACAAAGGTCCGCTTCATTAAGCCAGCAATGCAAAAGCAGTCAAGGCATACTCTCTTGATGGAACACCTATAGACCTGCCTTCAAGGGTGCAACTTTGTTAGGTCTACCCCAGAAGACCATTCTAGAGTATCCTTACATCTCGTTGAAGTCTCGTACTTCCTTCTAGCCTAAAATGACTAAGTTGGACATGCTCTTTCTGTACTAAAAATCTTCGATGAACTGCTTCATTAAGCTCTTTATCCAGATTCTCCTTCTCCAAACGCACCTTACCATTTTATTAGACCGTACATCTTATCTTTAATTATGCGTTAAGTTTACTTTTCTTATTCTGTTGGCTACTTATTTACTCTAATCAGCATGCTTAGCCCCCATTACCCCCACATGTGAGACTATCAGTCCTATACCTGAAAGGGAATGTTGCCGATACAGGTTACTGCTATTATTTTTGCTTATTAACTTAATCCAAGATCTAAGTTTGATAAAATAAGCCTCTTCTATTTCTTTCTTTTTAATTATAACCTACGTGTTACAATTATACTTGCAATTGTCACTTTTATATTCTTTTCTTTCTTTTATAACCTACATGTTATTAATGTAATTGCAAGTGTCTCTTTTCTATTCTAGCCTGTCTTCTTTTATTATGATACTAAATTTTCTTTAGTTCTCTTATATTACATAACGTTCTTAATTTGGGACTACGTCCAAATGTCATAAGTTATTTATCATAATAACTGCTTTACTTTCCACTCTACTATTTGCGCAGTAAATGCAGGTCTAGTCACATTTTCTGTTTATTATTTCCAGTCTTGTTAAATAATTAACTTGACTGTTTCTTCTTCTTTAATTTCTTTAATGCTCCATGTTATTCTCTTTTATTTTGGGAAGTAGTTCTATTCTATTTGGTTGGTTACAAAAACTGTGCTAAAAATCCATTTCCATATTTTAATACTAAATAATGCTATAAACGATAACTCATAACTGGAAGAAATTTCTTTTATTGTTTCTTTAATTATTGGGTAATTGCAAAATACAACAATGTCTCTATTTTGCACTAATTCCCTTTTTCTTGCTTTTAATCTTGCAATTACATTTACCGTTTTTCTTACAATATTAAACTGTGGAAATGTATTCCTTTTTCTAAACCAGCCAACTAATCTATCACCAACTTCCAAATCAAGTTATTAGATTTTTCTCTTTTTATTTCATTCCACGAGTTTTAACATAATTTACTGCAAATTTCTCACTTTAGGATTATGCATTTCTCTATAATTTTTAAGCCTAATATTAGTTATTTTTAATAGGATTCCTTTCTTTTTCCGATATAAATAGCATTTAAATATAAGTACACTTCTCTTATAAAATTTACAGTTTCAACATAACTAACTAGTAGAACTAATTACAGAAATTAGTTCAAATTCTGAATTAAAATATTTAATGGGAATCTAACGATATTATATATAATCAACATAAAAGATATATAGTTTAAATCCATTCACCTGTCACCTTAGCTTTTATCCATGGCTTTAATGGTTCCGCTTCTAAGGCGTTTGATTTTTTATTAGAAAGATCTTCTCCCTACAAATATTTTCTATTTAGGGTTCAGTCTCAGGCAATGAACCCAATTAGGAGAAAATTTGATTGTGAGAAATTAGGTAGGCCTAGAGTTCAATTTATATCGAACCTTAGGGATCTCAAGCCGTCAGATTTTAGGATTGAATCTGGTGCAACCATATCACAGGCTTGATTTCAATCGTTGAATCTAGAAAACAACGCTCGAGATTGCACGAAAATGAAATTATAAAACTTTGGCACGTCCTTGGAAGATTTCTCTTCTAGGGTAAAAAGCGGGTCGACCAGTGTGCTTTATGAGTCGACCTATGGGTCGACCCATGGAGTCTTATTCTCTCTTTTTTGCTTAATTGTTTATATATTTATATAATTTCGATTTATTATTCTTCCCGTAACTTCTTCATATTAACTCGGATTGCGACAAGTTATATATGGAAAATGATCAGAAAATCGCCACGAACACAATGGTATAAGTTTCAAGACCATATTCTAACAATTCTAAAAATGTTTATTTTCATTGTTCATCATTATTTGATTATTTAATTATCTAAAAATATGGGGTGTTACAATATGTGGAGGCATTAGGGTAGCTGGATACTCAAGTAGTAATGATATGAGATTCTAAGTTTAAGAAAAAGAACGCATGATTTTTCTGAATCATGTTTGAGAGAATATATTTCTGTTTCATGTTTAAGAGAAGTTTAATTTAGGGTTTTTGTAAATTTTACGGAATACAAGAGTGAATGAAATTGATAAAAAGGAAAGAGGGCAAGGAAAAAAGGGTCATCGCATTTTGAAAATGTTTGGCGGTAGTAGCACTGATTTTTTTTATATATCAATGGCTGCACTTAGTATCAAATGTTGGAATTTAATACAACTAATAAAGTGTTTTCTTGTAGCATAATGATTTATATAACCTAAATCTATTAGAAACATCGACTCTGACATATGGTGGGGTTTATAAGATCATTCGTTCATAGTGACTCAATGAACCGAGTTCTAGAAAAAGTCGATTGCATGGATGAGCATGAACTGTTTGAGCACTAGGAAGAAAACCGTTTCTAAGAACAAGTAATATTTAGCTTCTATTTTACTTTTATGATGTAGTACTAGGAATGTCTAGTTTGTAGTTGTTATAATGTATTAAAGCTTAATATTTTGTTGTTGATGGTATTGTATGAAAGTGGTGACTAATATGCTCATGTTTATGTATTAAAACATCTTATTTTATATGATGGTTTTTCATGTTTATGAATTATTTGTGATGGTTTTCAATGTGGATTGTAACATCCCGCCTTTTTGCATGATTTAAACAGACACACGTGCCAATTCAAACCATACGTAAGGGCGGATTGTTATGGGATAAATAAGAAAACAGAGAAAGAAACAGAAGCTCACAGCGGAAGGATAAAATATAATAATCAAATATACAGTTCATAAATCTGTTTACAAAAACCTTTGATTTATTTATACAATACATATCAGAGTACACATACCATATAACAATGCAGCGGAACAATATGAGTGTAGTGAAACCATATTATCTATAGTAATAATAATAAAATCTTCGTCTTCTTCCTCCGGAAATAAAATCTTCAATCCTGAAACGCTCGGACTGACCCGAGCGAATTTGGAAAGACAAAAACACTCGAGTCAGAACTAAAAGATCTTATGTGAGTTACATTAACAGAAATAAATATGAGTGCAGTAACTCAAGAGATGCTCGGGATTTACATCTCCTAAGGATCCGTTAAACTATTTACTATGCAGTATATTGCGCTATTATAATAGTGTCTAATTGTAAAATAAACTTACTTTTAAATAGCGTTAAGGCTTTACATTTTCCACCTTAACACATTTATATATTCCCATAGTCTATACAGTAATGTAATCTCCCCCGTACTGGGCATCGTCAGAGGGCACTCCGTAGGTATGGTACAAAACAAAATCGTATAAGGCACGCTAGGGTAGGTGACACGGCACAACTAGGCAATGCCAGGGTAGATATACCAATTACGCTTCCGAGCCGATGGAAACGCGCAGCGCGCAGCTGCCGCCCACCTCGAACAAACTCCCCATATCAAAGAAATCAAAAGTGAAGGTGGCCACTGAAAAATCCAAAGTCAGAGTATATCATCGAAGAGAAGTGTTCGATCAGAGGTACTACCTCATTAACCCGTCAATCGCTCCTGTTTTAGCCACCTTATGCCAACTCATGGGAGTTGGGTCCACGTATTTACCTTACAGGAAACGCCGCCATCACCGAAGTTATATACTGTAATTGGAAGAAATTTCTTATTAAACATTTCAACTTTTTATATTTGGTAAGTTATATATGTTAAAGAAAATGCAAATGAACTTATACAAGTTTTATCTCATCTTTTAATTAAATTTAATATTCAACAATATTACTCTTTATCTCATATGTTACAAATTTCAAATTTCCCTTTATAACTTTGCATTAAATCTTTTACCTAAATTAGAGGTTTCAATTTATTAATCACTTACCTTTTATTTCACTATAATAATTTAAACAATTAATTAATGGAAATTTAAGAATTAAATACCGGGTTAAATTTCAAATTATTTTGAAATATTAGATAAATATATTCTTCTAACTTATATACCTCTAATTTTATTTAAAACAATTAAAAATTTATATCTTTTTCGAAAATGAATCTACAGTAGAACTACTACAATGGCCTTTCCCCTTCGAAACTCGAAAATGAAAGTCGATGATGCGGCCGCCATCACCGAAATTATTTTCCAACGACAGAGAGGAAAGTACAAAACTTATTTTCTCAAAAATCTCCTTTAAAACGATTCTTTCGAATTATGTTAAATATTTATATCAGAAAATACTTATAAACAAAATTATTAATATATTTCAAAATCATTCAAAAGAAAAACCCCGGACTTAAGTTCTAAATTTCCAAATTTCATTTATCTTATTTTTCAATCTTATTTCTATTATTATTTACACTTTATTGCCTAACAACAATCTATTGCAGCTAAATATAAATATCAGTTGAAATTTTTTATTTTATATATAAAAATATAATAGGCAAATTTTTTTCATTCACCTATATTAAAAACAAATATTATGTCGGTCTGTCCTATTAAGTGTTTAGAAATCCCTACTGATGTCATAGCGTCCCATGCACCAACCAGAATTTATAAATACGAAATGGTACAAATTAACACAATATTAAAACCTTTATATAACACTAACAAATATGCTCTCTGATATATGCACTCAGTGACTCCCATAGGGTATTACTACCCTATTAGTAAAGAGTCAAACCCCACAAAGCTAAGGTTTATCGCTAAACCAAAGCTCTGATACCAGATGTAACGTCCCGCCTTTTCACACGATTTAAACAGGCACACATGCCGATTCAAACCATACGGAAGGGCGGATTGTTATGGGGTAAATAAGAAAACAGAGAAAGAAACAGAATCTCACAGCGGAAGGATAAAATATAATAATCAAATATACAGTTCATAAATCTGTTTACAAAAACCTTTGATTTAAATCTGTTTACAAAACATTTATATAATACATATCAGAGTACACATACCATATAACAATGCAGAGGAACAATATGAGTGTAGTGAAACCATATTATCTATAGTAATAATAATAAAATCTTCGTCTTCTTCCTCCGGAAATAAAATCTTCAATCCTGAAACGCTCGGACTGACCCGAGCGAATTTGGAAAGAAAAAAACACTCGAGTCAGAACTAAAAGATCTTATGTGACTTACATTAACAGAAATAAATATGAGTGCAGTAACTCAAGAGATGCTCGGGATTTACAACTCCTAAGGATCCGTTAAACTATTTACTATGTAGTATATTGCGCTATTATAATAGTGTCTAATTGTAAAATAAACTTACTTTTAAATAGCGTTAAGGCTTTACATTTTCCACCTTAACACATTTATATATTCCCATAGTCTATACAGTACCGTAATCTCCACCGTACTAGGCGTCGTCAGAGGGCACTCCATAGGTATGGTACAAAACAAAATCGTATAAGGCGCGCTAGGGTAGGTGACATGGCACAACTAGGCAATGCCAGGGTAGATATACCAATTACGCTTCCGAGCCGATGGAAACGCGCAGCGCACAGCTGCCGCCCACCTCGAACAAACTCTCCACATCAAAGAAATCAAAAGTGAAGGTGGCCACCGAAAAATCCAAAGTCAGAGTATAGTATCGAAAGAAAGTGTCCGATCAGAGGTGCTACCTCATTAACCCGTCAATCGCTCCTGTTTTAGCCACCTTATGCCAACTCACGGGAGTTGGGTCCATGTATTTACCTTACAGGAAACGCCGCCACCAACCTACTTCATTCTGGAATCTCCACCTCGTACACGGTTAGCCAAAGTGGTTTTCGGTATCGACAGAGAGCATGTCCATATCCGATCCCGGTCTCTTTGCCAACCAATCGTTATTATAACACCGCGGTCATTTAAAATAATTATACTTTAAAACTAGAATAAAATATCCATTTCAAAACCATATAAATATGATATCATTTCCTTTTAAAACCCGAATTAATACGATATCATTTTATTCCAATATATATACTTTCCAAAATCATAGGGTTTTCAAAGTAAATATTTAGAGGTCAAAACTCTTGAATATAAAATTTCAAATTATACTACCTTGAAAATCATAACTTTGAAACAAGTTTCCATCTCTTAAATGGTCAAATATTAGATTACTTTTATAAAACAAAATAGCTTCTTTACATTTCACAAATCAATTCCAAATATCGATTTAAACTTCCAAATACCATTTTAATTCTTATGTTTCAAAGCTTTAAATATTTCACCATTTCAAAAACAACTCATTTGACAAACCCATATATATCAAATTCAATTACTTATTATTTAGACTTGAAATGTTTACTTAATGAATTCAATATAATCTAAGTAAAACCTTTATCTTCACATAACTGGATATTCTTTCAATTTATTATATATTCATTTAAATCAACCTGATATTCATTTAAATCACTCTACACAAAATCAAGTTGTAAATCATATCCTTTAAAAATTCTAACTTTTTATTAGATTCCAGTTTAACTTAATTTTCATCTTCAACCTTATTCTCTTTTAAGTCATTAAAACTCTAGAATTTAAATTTCAAATAAATGCTTGATCTCCAAAAATCAAACTTTATTTTATACTTCAAATCCATTTTATACAAAGTTTAAAACCGGAAATTACTATATATATAATAGCCTTTATCAATAACCAGATCAATATCTCATAAACCATATATATATAACTTTACAAAACCATAGAACAACATTTCAAAAATAATTTTATATATTTACCGCGGTGCCTGTATATAATTTTCTATCCTATGGTCAAGTGATACAGATGTTTATCATTTCAATCCGCAATTTAAAATGAAAAAAAAATGCGGTTATATATCATTTCAAACCGCAATCCCGAATGAATGAAATGCATAGCAACTTGCAATTAATAAGATTAATCATCCATTCATCCATCAAATCATACATCCATTTATCACAGTCATCATCCAATTTCAAACAATCATCAATACATTACAGGTGATAAATAATGGTATCAATTATCAGTTTATACTCAAAATAAATTTAATAACTGTTAATTGGCAGTTTATATGCAAAAATAAACATAAATTTAACTGGCAGTTAATATGCAATTAAATAAATTCTAACTGTCAAATTTATGCAATAAATAAAATTAATTAACAGTTATATTAAATGAATGCGATTTATCAGAGATAATGAATAAAACATGCCAAACAGTCATAAATAAATTTCTACTCATATCTAAAATTAATTTAACAAACACAAGAAATTCTAGAAGTTGTGAGTGGGTTAAAACACTCACCTTTTAAATTTAAATCGAATTTAAATTCAATTTAAACTCAAAAATTCGACGGTCTCGGAATTGGTCCAATCAAGCGTCAACCGATCTGGAATTTAATTACGATCCTAACAAAAAAAATCTCGCGTGAATCGGACTACGTATGAGAAAGTTATTCGAAAATTTCGATTGAAACAAAAATTATATAAAACAAAATAAACAAATATACCCCATCACCATGCCACGTCACAGGCCACGTCCTTCTTCTCAAATTCGAGCACGCTACAGCACCAATAAAAAAAAACGGACAGTACCAACAGATTACGCTCTTCGAGATTATGACATATAATTTTTATGGAATTTTTAGAGGAGTTTGAAATATATATATTTTTTATTTTTTTTTATTTTGGACTGTAATTGGATTTAGAAATTTTGCAGCCATTGGAAGAGAAGAAGTCGAAGAAAAGAACACACAGAGAGAAATAAAGATAGATGGAGGCTAGGGTTTACACAGCCTATAAATAGACAAAGTTAAATAGGATAGGTGGGCACGAATCATAAACGCGCAAAACGGTTGTTGGCCCACCAGAATATTTTATATTAATTGGATACGTTACGGATTAGTAAATAAATTAATTTCTTCCTCAGACATTTACATTGAATTTTAAACGTATTTACAAATGTAAATTTAGATGCTTCATTTATAAGTTTCAATATAAATTCACAATTTCATTAAATTCCAAATTTATAGATAAGTTTCCATTTTCAACTAAATTTCTAAATTACCGTAATAATTATCTTAGATTTTTATTCATTCTCAATAGATTTAATTATTGTAAATTGACTAAGTTTTCATACTATAAAAATCCATATTTCTATGTATATATACATTTGAATTCCCCACTAAAATATTTTATTTATATTTCGCAATTACTTCCAATCCATTTTTTTTTGGCATCGCACTGTTACTTAAATAAATAGCCTATACCAACGCTAATTATCATTAATTTGAAAATGGGTTACCAAATTTTGGATTTTATTAAAAATTATTATTTATTACTTCATTGTTTATTCAAATTTAGACAATTTAAGATGTTTCTTAAATGTTGAGTACATTATTAACTTCAGCGTAAAACTTCAATTTTATTTTATCTACAAATTATAAATTAACTTTGCAGAAATCCTTTAGTTGACCTTTCATTTAATTAACCTATCTATTGGTATCCCATAGATGGGAATTCCTAAAACATCTCCGAATTCCAACTTTAATTTCAATCACATAAAATGTTCTATTCAGTTTCCAATAAATTCAATAAATTCAAATTATCATGTTCTAAATCCAAATGAATCCATATATCCTGCCTTTCATTCTTTTAATCTAACTAATTATCATATTCTGAATAAAGTTTACGTTATTTCCACCTATAAGCTACAAATAATAATGAATGTTGCATTTGATTTAGATTCTAAATAAATTGATGGGTAATAATTAATAATTCTCACTATTGCCCGATTTATTCCCATTCATGCTTAAATCACCACCAAACAATCATTAAATTTACCTATCTTTTATTGATTCCATAAAATCTATTTGCCCTGAGTTAGTTACTGCATTTATCAAATTCCAATTTCGCAATCACCTTAAATACATAAATTGGTATTGCATTAACATTTAAATTTATTAGCTTATGTCAACACTATTAACATTAATTGCAATGTATTACCAATTTTAGTCACTACCCTAACTACTAACTCATATTACCTACATTATTCCCAAGAATTTCATTGGTTTTTCTTATATTAAATTTATCAACCATATTAATTAAGGTTTTTTAAAAACAATTAATAAAATTCCCTTTAATATATACAACTTAGCAATCTATTAAGCATGGTATTATATTTCACATAAATGTACATTTAATTACATTTATTACAATGTTATCCAAATAAATTGAATGATCTAAGTATATAACTCTTAATATCCACCCATCTTGCCTTAATCCCAAATAACATACAAATTAAACTACGCTTAATTTCAATTAACCCTATCATTACTTTTTATATTCCAAACAAATAAATTAATAATAGGTTAATTGAATCAGATTTACAATCCAACTTTAATTATTTGCGAATTTTGTCAGTTTGGACCACTTGGTAAATTCAGAATCCTTTAACAACTTCCTACATTAATTTATTTTTGAATAATCCAAAAATTTTCAATATTAAAGTACAAATCCAATTTATCAAAAATTAAAACTTAAATTTCAAGGAATTTATTTATTTAGGTTTAGACCCCGTTATTCACTAAAATTGGTTGGTATTTATTTCATTCGGCTCTTTAATTGTACGTAAATTTCTCATAAATACACCTAAAATTTCATTTAATTCCAACTGCTTTCTAATTTCCATTTCTACATCTTAACACACTCTATATTAAACTTCTAGACATTGTATTACTTATCATATTAATGTAACCTTTATTTAGTGTATTAACATTTATTTCAATTCAAATTCTATCAACCAATTAAACATGTAACCTATTACTATTGCTTACAAATCAAAATATTGCACCCATTGTCATCTTCTGAATGGAATTAGTCTTTATTTCAAAACTTATCTAAATTTACATTGAGACCATATTTAATCCTCTTCGATAATATTAATCCTTAATTTATTAAATGGAATCAATATATCTTACATAACATGTTTTACGCATAAATTTTTAATTAATATTATTTCAACTTATTCCCCATATTCTCAATAATTACCTAACATAAATCTACGCTTATTTTATTCTACGTTCACACTTCCGTTACTCTCAAATTAATAAGTAACGTTCATATAAATAAATGTTATGTCAGTTTCCTATTTATTGCGATATTTTTATTTATTTATTACTGTATAACTTTACTTATTTTCTTCCCATCACTTTAAAATTAATCGTTAAAGTAACGCTTATCAATACGTATCAAATTATTTACCAAATTAAAAGGTTTTGATTTTTTTAACAAATTAATTGACAGATTAATTAGGTAATGTATACGAATTGTTATTATACCCATAAATTTACACTTAACTAATTAAATGCCTTACCTATATTCTCTATCTTCCCATTATATTCAGGTACAATACTTACACCAATTTTTATTGAAAAATTTATTAATATTATAAACAAAGACTTAAATTACCATGGTTAAATTAGCGTTCAATATATATTTATCACCTTTTATTATTTCTACTAAATTTTTATTACAAAATTCTATTAAATAAATTAAATCGTCAAAATTTACGGGTCGTTACATGGATGAATTATCTACAATGTAGAGAATGAATTATCTA
This sequence comes from Allium cepa, assembly GCA_030765085.1. Lineage (NCBI taxonomy): Eukaryota > Viridiplantae > Streptophyta > Magnoliopsida > Asparagales > Amaryllidaceae > Allium > Allium cepa. Next base: position 575,776,041 of record CM060931.1, read on the forward strand.
TAATACATAAATTATTTGTATAGTTAAGGTAGTTTGAAGGAAATGAAAAATGGTAGCACGGTAACATAATACGCAACAGATTCGGTAGAAAGTTACCATAGTAGTTTTAAAAACACAGCATGCTACCACCGTAAACATAAAACCGATGGTCTACGATGATAATTAGCAATACTTCACGATGGTATGTTATCATATAGTCTTGGGAATATTTTGGGTTTTAATTTATTTCAAATAGTGGGTGGCTACCGAATTTTAAATAAAACTATGGTATGTTACCATAAAGTCTCAGGAAAACTTTTGTATTTTCAAATTGTTTCATACAAAGGGTGTCTACTATTTTTTTTTTTTAAATATAACAATGGTATATTACCGTAAAGTATTGAGAAAGAAATTGGGTCATTTCTATGTTCTCAGACGATAGACAACCATTGATATATGTTTATAAAAGCGATGATATTGTATTATATAGTCTCAGGAAAGACATTGGATATTTTGGTTTTTTCAGATGATGAGCATCCATCCAAGTAATTTCATAAAATCGATGAATATGTACTATAAAGTCTCAGGAAAGCCAGTTATTTTTATTTTCTCGAACGATGGGGTACCACCATATAATTGTATAGTTTTGATATGTTTTCACTGTTTTAATGTTTTTCTCTGACCACTCCATGTCATACTAGACTAGATATAAACATCACGGCTTCACAGTATACAAACAAAAAATTATCACAATATCACGATATGTAAACAACACATTATCACAGTATCATGGTATATAAACAATACTTAACCATTTACAATTTATAAACATCATAACGTTCCATTCAAAATATGTCAAAATCATTTTATCTCATTCAAACTACAAAGTTGTTTTGCAGAATAAACTATGTATCACTATCTATAAAAGAACTACTTTTCTTACATCCATTCTACTACAAAATAAGCCATAGCCCCAAAAATAGGTTATAAATAACATCCTTAATAAACTACTTTAATCAACTATGTCTTTCGATTCCTCATCAATCGTAATCATAGCTCTGTACCTGTCCATTCTTTCCTTGTAATGTCATATCCAATCATTTGCATTGATGTTGAATATCTGCTTGAAATAAGAAGCTTGTTGATTGTGTGGTAAAGGAAAATCCAGTTTACGCTGAAAACCAACAAAATGTGAATTACCTAGATAACGTATTACCACAATCCTGTGTTCATCGGATAAATTTGCATGAACTGTTTTAATTACAAAAGTACATCTCATATGTTTACTTAGTCGAATGACAACCATGTTAAAAGTTTATGTTCATCGGATAAGATAATTGATTGGATCCTGTTTTTCAAATCGTTGAAACCATAGTCTTCCCACGTTCCTTTGTACATGCATGCACATAGGTCTAAGTTATTAGTCATAGCTTTATGTATGTATTTACGTGGATCGTCAGGCCTTATCTATGAAGCTCTAATTGATTTGCAACGATCCTATAACTATAATCACTATCATTTGGTATATCTTGTAAGATAATTAGATATGGCTTCATAATATTCGGCATTTGCATCAAATGATATCCATCTACTTGAATGTTATCATCTTCATTTTTTCCATACTTCGAGTTCTACAGCTTTGAATAGGATTGGGATCAGATGAACATGACAAAGAAGGTTCAACATGCTCAAAATATGAAGGATCTTTTTGCTTGATTTATCTTTTCTATATTTTTTTAGAAGGTCTAACTTTTTTATTTGTTGCCAGAGGAGGTTATAACGTTTTTGTAGTCAATGGAAAAGCCAACATTTTCAACTCACTTCGCATAGTAACTCGTTCATTATTGGGCGTAACATCATATCTTCATTGTAGGGCTTGAACTTCGGGTAATTCAGCAAAGCATAGAGTGGCACAATGCAATGTTGGGGGTGTACAAGTTAGTTGTTTCCAAAAACAATCAATGACAGCGAAATGAATGTAACCATATGCCAACTTATAATCTACAAGCATATGAGCATATGGTAAACCATTTACTTTCCACAAAGCACATCGACAACGTTCGATGTTCGAAATGATATTAGAAATGACTCTTATCTTGTTTAGAAGCAAATCGAGAGCTTTATGAGATACAAATCCATTAAGTTTCCTAAACATTGGTCCATTTCTAAAACGATACGTTGATCTTCTAGCTAGCACTTGTTTTTAAAGCATGTTCTATTGCCACTATTTTTCTGTACATAGATGTGCATTCGTCAACAATAGACAAAACTACCTGCAGTAGAATCAAAAATCATTTTCAGTCGACTTTGTGCACCTTTTACAATACTCGTCGAATCATTATCATAATGTGTGAATTGGTTAGTCCATGCTAATACGAACATTTTCTTATACTTAGCCAACTAATTTTTCATCACATAAGTTGCCAAATTCTTATGTTTAGCCCACCAGTCATCTCTAAAAGATTTTAAATTTTGATGATAGTGCTCTGCGGTCAATGAGTTTATAATATTAATGCAACCATCCCAAAAAGAGCTTATATGCTCGTTTTCCCTCCTCGTCTCCCACTGTTATCTCCTTATCATCAACTATCACTCTACTCTTCTTGATGAAGTTTGGTTTGCAACTAACTTGCACATTTAGAAATATGTCGTGCACATAAAAATGATGAGCCATTGGAAAAATGCTACTCACAACTTTAATTAATGTAGCTTCAGCATCAGCTATTATAACACTTCGAATTTTTGATTCCCTATACAATTTTCTTACACAGTTAAGAGCCTAAATGTATGATTCTGTCATTTCTTGACTTATAAAAGAAACTACAATAGTAAAATATTTTCGATTGATGCATGACACTATGTGAAAGTAAGGGAGTTTGTACCAATTCGTTTTGATAGTGAAATCCAAGAAAAGAATTTGATGAAAAGACTTTGTGTCAACACATCTAGGATGAGTAAAGGAATGGTTGGATATGCAACTGGTTTCAAGTTCACATAAGCATTCAACAGAATAATGACAATTAACCGATAATTTTATTAAATTTTACATGATATAACTACCTTCAGTGATCTGTAACTTTAATTTCATATTAGCATTGTAAATGTTTCTTATAGTAGATTAATTTTCAAGTTTTTTCAGTTTTAGTGGTTGAAAAAAAATCTGATGTAGACTGGCTCCATTCTTGGTCGTAGTTTCCATAATATTAATTTCTTCTTCTTTCATTTTAGCAACATAAGTATAACCACTAAGATACGTAGGAAGATTTTAATTATGTCGCCCATTTTTCACATCAAGGATGCACTTTCCATTAACCCTATAAGTTGCGCTTAATTTGAACGGACATCCGTACTTCTTCTAGTTCTTTTTCTCTTTTATTGAGTTTTTGAAACATAATTTTTTACCCTATGACTACAATACTCCTTACTTCTTTCACAAAATAGCACCATCAAGGACCCTTTACCATTCTTCTTCACATTCCTAAGTCTAGTTCTTCTGGTCACAATAACACAATTCACACTTAATTCATGGTCAATACACCAATCTTGCAATTCTCTATTCGAATCAAACTCTTACAATACGAATTAAGATATATTTTATACTACAAGTTTCAAAGCTAATAACACAATAATAAAAAATATTAAAACAAAACAGACCATACCTGTTATGAAGTGACCCGTCAGATCGAGAAAATCGAAAGGTAAATCACTCGAATTTTTTCACTTTCCATATTATGTTCATCCATACCATCTTGTTCCATCTCATCATCTTGTTCTACTTTATTTAACACAGTTGCATTGACGTCAACTCATTCTGAATATCAAAATGTTAATCAAACATAAGACATTTAATATGCAAGACAATTGAACCAAAACATTACTCAGTTGGACAAGAGGTGACAGTCCTAGAAAAATATATGGTAACTTGCCATTGTTTTTATGTTTATATATAACGTTATCTTTTCAATGTCTAACCTATTTCGGAAAAGTCTTCCTAAAGTACTATAAAAAACCATATAAATAATACAATGCACATCCACCGATTTAACTAAGCTTTAGCGGCAATTGCCCATCATCATTTTTAATTTCGTTCATATGACACCGATCTACTTCCCTAAATTATTGTCTAAAAATTCATGGAAGCGTATGTAACAACTTGAACCTTATTGGTCCCAAATTTTGACTAAATCAAATCCTAAGTCCATTGAGATACAGATCATTCGTTTTGGTAACCTGTAACAAAAATAAATATATCAGAGAGTCATCCACCTAAACTCACGGCAGAATAGAATATATAATAGAACATATATGTTGACCAAGGCTACTATCTCGAAAACAATATTATTCCTTCAGTATTTGATTGCCTTGCCAGCAACGAGCATGAATGAGAAGATTTCACCATCTGCATTTTCCATTTTAAGGACGAAATTCTTTAAGGAGTAGAGCATGTAATACCCCTAATTTTAGTTTAACACTATTCAGAATATTTAATTGGATACTAAATAAAATAATGTAAATGGTTAACGAGAATGAGGCTTGAAATTTTATACGGTCGAGCCATCAATAATAAAATAAGTAAGATTGTTTAAAGATTTATCATCTAAGAGAATATATGATAGGTGCAAAGTAGGTATATCCAACTTTCACTCCTTAAACCCTCTCCCTCTCATATCATTCTCACTTTTCAGGAAACATAAACAATCAAAAAGAATAAGAGAGGATTGCCATTAAATAAATGGATTAGAAGAGGAAAATAAAGCTAATTAAAGAAAAAACTCAAGGATTCAAGGACCATGTCAAATCTCAACTCCAACATTAAATCTAAGATGAATAATACATGAAACATTTTTATTTTTGTTCTTGAATTCAGTTATGCATAATATCCAAATCGTTTTGATGATTTTTGCCAAATTATGATTGTTTAATCGTTGTTTGGATAGAATAATAATTTATGAAATTATAGATGAAATTAATTGAAAGGTTTTTAAGCATAAAACCTAAGTTTTTAATCTCCAAATGCTTTGATTTTCTAATAGTAGTGTAAAATATTATTTTGGAGATGAGTTTTTAATTTCATAATTTTTCAATTAAAATAGAAATTCTATAAATTTCCTAAAGTGGAAATTGGGTTAATTTTGGGTTTTAATTATTTAAAATAATTAAATATGGTTTTTGATCCTGAAATTTTTATATGGCAAATAAATGATATTTCTTAGTTTATGTGATTTTTGGGGATTTTTCAAGTATTTTCAAATTATCATCAATTTATTATGTTAGGTAAGCATATAAACCCATAATTAATTATGGTAATAATTAGGACAAATTTTCGATGTGGGCGAATTTTCGAATCAATTTCGTGATCGGCGTTGGTTTTGAAATTAATTACCAAATAAGGCTAGTTTCTGCCCAGTCACTAGCTCAGTCACGATTTTGTAACTGCCACGAGAAAGCGCAACTGTTAGTTGCGCCGGCGCAACTATGAGATGCGCAAATTTGGGTTTGATTTTTTTATGATGCGCAACTTTTACTTGCGCAAGGAGTGGTTTTTTCAATCAGGCGCAACTCTTAGTTGCGTCTGGTGGGCGCAACTTATAGTTGCGCCTGCACAGGTTGTTGCTGTTAAAACAAAGGAAGCAGCAACCCTCCTCCCCATAATACCAAAACTCTTTCCAACCTTCAACCCTTCTTCCATGACCGAAACCAACAAGTCCAAACCTAAATTTTAGTCAATTACCACCATTTTTTCACAAAATTATCGAATTTCTTCCTCATTCTTCGATTGAACCAAAGCTACAACCATTTAACGCAAACTCTACCATTCGAATGGTTCGAAAATAGACGAGATGCGATTAGAAGTAATATGACAGCTCGTGTGAACTGTTCTATCTCCTCAATAGATGAATCGACTGAAATCTCCCAGCCGATTATAAGGTCATTCAGCCATTTTACCTTCAACTCTCTTCTATTGATCACCGCTTCTAGAGGTGGAATTTCACCAAGCCAACGTTGACAAACCTCATCGGCGTCCACGTTACCATCGTAGTTCAACACGGCGCATGGGAAGACCAAGAAAAATAGATACGTCTTACAGCGTAATGGTTATTTCTCCAACGGAAAAATGAAAAGTGGAAGTCTCTGGTCTCCAACTATCGCATAAAGCTGTGAGTAATGGCCTGTCAAATCTGATATATCTAATCTGCATGAAATACCAGAATCCCGCTTGATGTAGTAATTGTTGAACCCGTTGATCTTCAACCATCTCCATCAATTCTTCAAAACTTTGCGAATGATCCAGGCAATCCGCCGGTTTTACACTCTGTAAAATAAAGAATTATATTTTTTAGTTAATTCAAAAGGCGAAATAACTTGCAAAAATTTACTATAATTACAAGGCGAATAATATTACCGTCATTAACTCTTCAAAATTAGAGCGGTGATTATCTTGCATATAAAGCACGCAACCGTATACCGGTCCTGAGACGACCCGACTTTCTACTCCCAGAAAATCGCATCGTCTTGAAGAAAGAAAGAGATAGAAAAGAGAAAAGAAAGAAGAGAAATAAGAAACAACACAAGAATCTCAACAGCGGAACGAATAAATTATATTAATAACGTAAGTATTACATAGTATTCAACAATTATCAGAGTTACACAGACAATACATCACATACTAGACAGTTATAAACACCTATCTAGTTATTACAACTCAAAACACAATACAGAAAACACTCAGATACCAACACAGTGGAAAACTATATATCTATACACGGAAGCCTCCTGCTCCAATTGCTCCTACACAATTCGTCAAAGCTAACCTGAATCCCTTGACTACTCGTAAAAATTTGAGTACCCGAGAGTTTATGAAAAACAAAAATAAACTCCGGGTCAAACATGGGTCTGGTGTGAGTAACAGGTTAAAGTTGCTTAACTTTGAAAAACCTTTGAAAAGAAAAGGTATCACGTAAGATTTCCCACACATAAACATGGAAAAGTTTTTACCTTACGCTAACCAAACATTTGATAGAAAATCCAGTGATATTATAATAGGTCTAGGGTTTTCAAGTAAATAAGAAATAGCCGAAATTGTTACATTATTAAATTCCAGCTACTATCCACAAAAGTGGGTACAATCAAAACCGTTGGCACTTATTGGATTTTGAATTCCATACAATGGCTGGGCTACGGGGGTACCGCCCGTCACAGTACGTGGCCTAAATCACCGTACCGAGGAGTACGCCCGCTCCCCTGCAACACAAAGCCGAAACCATTCCTTACGGAACAGTTCCGAACAAGACCACTTCACAGTTGTAATCAGCAACCGCACCACTAAGCCGAAATAAAGGGACATCTAGACAGGGGTAAATCTCGCTCTCAAGTGGGGGCTACGTACGAAGCCTTGCTGCACCTCCCCTGTTTTAGCCATTCCCGGTTGATGATGCTTGAGGCTACGATTACCTTTATAGGACATATCATTTAGAATGCTCATTGTCCACCTAACGATGTTCTGAAAGCATTCAATCCATACAAGTTCGTTCCGGGTTCGAACGAAACCGAAGGCATTATCTCGTTACATTCGTTTTGGAATCACCTTCAGAGTTAACGACAATAACCCTTGCACTCTAAATCTTCATCTTCACTTCAGATTCACGACCTATCGTTAATTTGGATCGATGTGGTTTTCAGATATCCAAATATGGAAACCCGATCCCGGTCTCATCGAAATTCAAAACGTGTCTTTTAAGGCCAAGTTGTTTTAGAGTTTAAAACAATTCAATTGATTATCTATATACACACAGATAGATAATTCACAACATAATAGATAATCAACATTATCATTATCAACAGATAATTCATATCATAATCAGATAATTCATCTCATCATCCAAATGCAACCAATGCATCTATATCATACAACATTACTCATCTCATTACTGAGATTACAAACCATACATGGCAACCAATATCATCCATCAATCATCAGCAATGATCTAATGATCACACCATCTATAATTAATTTAAAATGAATTAAATTAATTACTTAATCTCTAATTTAAAATGAATTAAATTAATTACCTCATCATTAAAATCCTGCTTAACTTAACCATCAAATGATTACAAATCAATTTAAATAATCACCATCTCAATATTCATTTTAATTAATCATTTCAGATTAATAATTCCCTAATTACAATAAGTAATTAGCTTATAAATTAATTACACAAGTTAATTAAACTTAATAATTAATAATCAATCAATTAACTAAAGTTAATTATAATAATCCTTTATTAACTAATTACTTCATTTATTGATTATTTCTTAATTAATCAATTCTAAATTACATCATTAATTTTATTAATTAATGATTTCTAATTATCATTTACTTAATCTCTCTATTTAAAATTAATCACATTAAGTAATTAATCCGCAATTAACCACATATATTAATCACCCTTGATTAATAACAAATCCAGTAATTAACTACTTTAATCACTCATCCCATAAATTAATTACTCTTAATTAATTATCTCAATTAATCCTTTGATTTATTCTAAAGTAATTTAATTTAAATTACTTCCATCATTAAACATCTTTAATTACATCCAGTAATTATCAATTCATTACTTCTCTAGGTAATTACAAACCCATTAATTACATAAAGTAATTATTCATCAATTCACACATGTTTAAATTAATTTAACTTAATTAATCTAAAATAATCACATTAATCAAATTAATTACACTAAGTAATTAATTCATTAATTACTTTCACTAAGTAATTAAACTTAAATAATTGATTATTATTAATTAATTAATTATAAAAATTAATCACATTAATTAATTGTTAAAAATATCTTAAATTAATGACCTTCATTAACGTTCTTAATTGCTTAATTAAGAATTAACTTATATAAATCATTATTAATTAATATTTAATTCCAATTTTAATTAATCTCTAATTATAAGTTAATAAGTGTTAATTACAATCTTAATAAATCCTTAATCACATGATTAATAAATCGTAATCATTATTTAAAATTTAATTAACAATCCTTAATTATAGATTAATTAACCTTAATTAATTAATCTCAAGTCTAATTAATTAACTAAAATTTTTTATTAATTACTTAATTAAACATCCACATTATTAATTAATTAAATAATTAATATTCTATTTAAATTAATTTAATAATTTAAATGAATCCAATTTCTTAAGTTCTAATCTTAATTTAAGAAACATTTCTTCTTATATAAATTATTTTTAAAACAAATTGTTTCCAAATTTATTTTAAACTTCATTTTAAATTTCATTTTAAAATTTTAAGATTTTAAAATGAATACAATTTATTTAAACAAGGTTTTAAACAAATTTAAAATCTTTTTATTTCACATGTTCAAGAACATCCCTTTTATAAAATAAAGGTTTAAAAGATTATAAAACAAATTCATTTTAAACGAATTCTATTTAAAAATTTCCTTTTAAATTTCAAACTGAAATACAGTTTAAATTTTCATTCCAGATTTTATCTTAAAACTTTAAAGCTTTACTTACATTTCCATCTTCATTTTTAAATTCAAATTATTTAACCTTTTCTAAAATAGTTAAAACAAATTCAAATTTAAAAATCTATTTTGTTTAAAAACTGACATTCAAATCAAAATTCCTGGTTTTTAAAACTGGATTTAAACTTATTTTAAATTTTTATTTCACAAATTTAAAACTCACAGTTTAAATTCAAAACCAATGTTCTTTTGTACTTTAAAAGTTTAAAATCTAAATTTAAATTCCCAGATTTAAATTAAATTCAAACTCGGATTCATCTACCTGAACTTCATATTTCAGTTTCCAGATTTTAGACTTTGTTTAAATTTCCAGTTGCATTTTAAAATTTTACTTTTAAATTTAAAAACAATAGAATAGGTTCTGTTGGTTTATTAAAAACCTGAAACAATGACAAAAACCCGAGCTCCCCATTTTACTTCGAGTCAGAAACAACACTGCTTCGAGTCATAACTCAATTCACCCGAGTCCATCACGAGGTATTAAATTGTAACCCACTTCAACCATATCATCATCACCATACTGTGCGTCTGCACACCTTCTCCGGCCACCGTTGGCCATCTCCACACCCTTTCCACAGTCGTCACTCAACCCCACAGTCAATCCATACACCCATTTCATCCATAAATGCCCGAAACAAAATCAAGACACTGCTTCTAAACCTGGAACATCAGTCCCCCTTTCAATCCCTAACCTGTCAACACCATTCCCACGCACCTCCGGCCATAGATTACTCTGCAACTCCGGTGATAACTTCAACAAACCACCAACCTCCATTCCTTAAAATCTCAAGCGACTCGAACAACAGAGGAGGTCGGATTCAAGAAAGAAAAGTTACCTAGTAAAACTAGGGTTCACAACTTTAAATCCCAAATTACAACAATCAAAATGAATTTCAACTCAATCCAATAATTTTCCTATTATCTCTGATCACTTCACCATCTCCAGAAGCAATTTCAAGTCAATTGAACACAACTATCATCAGTGCTAACCCAATATGTAAAACACAATCAATTCAAAACTGCATTATGTCCTTAACTCTAAAAATTGAGATATTGCTTTTAAAAATCATACTTTTGCATGATATTTTGAATTATAATCCTGAAACATTGATTTGTGATGTTTAAATTTTTTTCCACTTTTACAAATTTTAGCTCTGTTATTTTTTTGTGTTCCAGACGACACAAAAAATTATTCAACTTATATAAATTTTTAAAATTTACTTTAACATGTAAATAAAAATTTCATTCAAATGCTAAATCATAATAGCAACAGATCAAGAGAACAACTTTTTAATCAACCTGAACTTATACTGTAAATAGTCAGAAACACAAGTAAACAAACATGCATCACATTCAAATATATACACAGCAATGTATTTAACAGTATAAGTATATGCCTACTTATTTTCATGATTAGATCAAGCAACCATGTTTTATACTTAAATTTTTAAAAATGTTAAGTTACTCACAGATTTTAAATATGCAGAGCAGAACACCAGTTTTTGAAAAGCTCTTGAATCATTTGAAATCCTGCTTAAATGCTTTTAAAAACTTAAGTGGTATGCAGAGGCAATGTTTCCAGGCTTGAAGGAATGCATGCAGAGACCACTTTCCATATATTAGAAGAAATGCAGGTATCTTAGCTTCAGATTGAAAAAAATGCAGATTCTCTTGCTTGCTTTATTTTTCAGATTTTAAAAAAAATGAATGCAGGCTTGCATGTTTGTTTACAGGGATTGATATGCAATTTGAAATATGTTACAAGGAATTTGATTTTGCAGGTTTGAGGAGTTTTGAAGATGAACTACAGGGTGATGTTCAGGTTTGCTTTAATTTGTAAATGCAGGCTCCAGGGTTTTGAAACAGGTGGTGCATGATTGAAAATGTTACAGAGATTATAAGTTTTGAAGAGTGATTTGCAAGCTTGGTTCAGGTTGATGAAACTGGTTTTAGAGGAAGTGATTGTAGATTTGTATTTTGAAATGAGGATTTGTTTTAGAGTTTATGAATTTTCAGCTGAGAATAATTTTTCTTTAGTTAAGAAATGAAACCGAGAAAAAGCCAGGAAAGAAAGAATGCAATGTTTTATAAACTAAATTTATGATTTATTAAAAACAAAGAAATACAAAAGATATAATTTGACACTTGTCTAAAATGTTAACACTTGTTAACTTCCTTGTTTAATTACTTAACATATGTTATTGGAGGCTTTTATATACTTACACATGTATCTTTAATTAATTAGTATTTTTAAATTAAAGTTTAATGAAAGTTTAACTTAATTAATTAGTTCTTTAACACTTAGTTATATAGATAAATAATTTTTAAAAGAGTAAAGCAAAGTATTATTATAAATAAAAACAATATACAAATCAATTATTTAAAAATAATATTTTGATCTCTTAAAATAAATTTATAAAGAGATTATAACTTATTTGTTATTTAAATGAATACATGATTCATTTATAAGTTGTATTTAAATTCTCATATTTAATTTACAAATCATAATTATTAATCCGTATTTTAAAAAGAATAAAACAAACATTTTTATAACTTGTTTTAATATACAAATTAATATTCAAACTTAAGTCAAAAATATATTTTAACAAATAAAACATTTATTAACTTATTAAAAGATAGATTCACTAAATAAAATACTTATTTAGGAAAATTATTGAATCAATTCAAATTTATTTACAGAAATTATCAAATCAATTTAATTTTAAACACAGATTATTAAATTTATATTGCCATAAATTCCGAGATATTACAATCCTTCCCCCTTAAAAGAATTTCGTCCCCGAAATTCAAAACAAAGGTAATTTAATAATCTATTAAAGATTTTATTTTTAAACACAGCATATGTTAATCATATGCCAACAACCAAAGCAATCAATTCACACAATCAAACAAATCTAACTATCCAGAAAAATTCTGAATAGAACTTTCTCGAGTTTTCCCGGTATAAATATCGGGATACTCGCTCTATAGAATCCAAACAATCAAAAACTACAAAGCTATAGAGCTCCTATCAACAACTCTAAACAGAATATCAGACTACAGACGAGTCTGACTCAACAAGCAAACCTCCTGAACTGTTGGTTCTACGACCAGAAATATCAAACACGTACTCCCTCAGAGATATGCCAAACACACCGAATCCCAGTTTTCCAAACCGGCAATTCAACTCCAGAAAACCAAACACTTATCTTACCAGAACACAAAAGAAACCCAAAATACTACGGAGCTAGCTTCCAAAACTTATAGCTCTTTGGATTGAAGAAAACTTATCCCAAAACAAATCTTCGACTTCAGAATCCAAATTCCTCCGTCTCTTATCCACAAAATCTCTTCGGATGATCCTGGGCTACCAACATCCTTCCTAATCAGATCACTCTTGTTGATGCTTCTAGAAACTGACTGGATCAAAACAATCCAACTCAATGATCTTATCAAGACCAATCCAAAACCAAGAAACAATCTCTACTCCACGAATAACAGAAGACAGAACAAATTTCTCCTTATCCGGGAAAAAAACAAAACAGAAGCACTCTCAAATTGCTTCCGCTGCGCAACTCTGATCTGAAGCAGAAGAAAATGCTGACGAAGAGCACGAGCACAGACTAGACAACCCAGCACAGAAATATGGTTCTATAGATCCATAAAGAAAACTCAGAAATTCCTCCAAAACCTGAGTTGCTTCACCAACTCTATCTCAAGGAACCATCCATCTACTAAATGAACCACCGGTTCCACTCCTGGAATCCTAGTCGATAAGAAACTCGATCTCCAGACGCAGACAAACCTCCAGCTTCTCTGAAGACATCCGGACAACTCCAACAACCCAAAAGAACACTATCGCAAGTCACTTTTGCGATCAACTCGGCCCAAATCCAAGAAACTGCTCTCTCAACCAATCAGAACAGCTTTTGCTGGCCTAGCCAACTTACCAGAGAAAAGGATCCACACTGCTGCTTCTGAACTCCACTTCAGAAAAACTACTCAGCCAGAAGACTTTCTGCCAATACAGAGCACTCCGAGTTGCACCGCTAACACCAATGCCAAAGAATTCTCAATCCAAAGCTCTTCGAGAAACTCGGATCTCAAAGCAACAGAAACACCCTGCTGGACTCAGCCACAACACCAAGCAGACTCACTTCCTTAATCTTGTTCCAAAGAAACATCTTCGGAAATATCCACAGTCACTGCATCTCATCACGCAGTTACTACTTCCTGAGATATCAAGATACCATCATTAATCTTACTTCTGCCCAACCGACAGACCCAACTCTACTCATCCAACTCTGCACTTCAAAAATGAACTCCAAACCTTAACAAGTTTCCTTCAGAGGTCGATAAAATCCTTACACCAAGCTGCAAAGCTCTCTCGAGACGGTATTAAGTTTACAGTCTCGACAAATACACCTCCAACCTCAACATACAAATTCCAACCAATGGTAGTCGTGTTACACACACTACTACCTCATCTACCTTTATAACTTATATTGGAAAACCCGAACAGATAACCCAATCAGATAGGTAGAAATATAGATATAAATATATATCAAAAAATACAAATACGCTCTCTCAAGATAGACACAACTCCAGAGAATAGGTATTCGCTCAACCTAGCGCTCTGATACCAAGTGAGACGACCCGACTTTCTACTCCCAGAAAATCGCATCGTCTTGAAGAAAGAAAGGGATAGAAAAGAGAAAAGAAAGAAGAGAAAGAAGAAACAACACAAGAATCTCAACAGCGGAACGAATAAATTATATTAATAACATAAGTATTACATAGTATTCAACAATTATCAGAGTTACACAGACAATACATCACATACTAGACAGTTATAAACACCTGTCTAGTTATTACAACTCAAAACACAATACAGAAAACACTCAGAGATACCAACACAGCGGAAAACTATATATCTATACGCGGAAGCCTCCTGCTCCAATTGCTCCTCCACAATTCGTCAAAGCTAACCTGAATCCCTTGGCTACTCGTAAAAATTTGAGTACCCAAGAGTTCATGAAAAACAAAAATAAACTCCGGGTCAGACATGGGTCTGGTGTGAGTAACAGGTTAAAGTTGCTTAACTTTGAAAAACCTTTGAAAATAAAAGGCATCACGTAAGACCCACACATGAACATGAAAAAGTTTTTACCTTACGCTAACCAAACATTTGATAGGAAATCAGTGATATTATAATAGGTCTAAGGTTTTCAAGTAAATAATAAATAGCTGAAATTGTTACATTATTAAATTCCAGCTACTAGACACAAAAGTGGGTAATACAATCAAAACCGTTGGCACTTATTGGATTTTGGATTCCATACAATGGCTGGGCTACTGGGTACCTCCCATCACAATACGTGGCCTAGATCACCATACCGAGGAGTACGCCCGCTCCCCTGCAACACAAAGCCGAAACCATTCCTTACTGAACAGTTCCGAACAAGACCACCCCACAGTTGTGATGAGCAACCGCACCACTAAGCCGAAATAAAGGGACATCTAGACAGAGGTAAATCTCGCTCTCAAGTGGGGGCTACCCACGAAGCCTTGCTGCACCTCCCCTGTTTTAGCCATTCCCGGTTGATGAGGCTTGAGGCTACGATTACCTTTATAGGACATATCACTTAGAATGCTCATCGTCCACCTGACAATGTTCTGAAAGCATTCAATCCATACAAGTTTGTTTCGGGTTCGAACGAAACCGAAGGCATTATTTCGTTACACTCGTTTTGGAATCACCCTCAGAGTTAACGACAATAACCCTTGCACTCTAAATCTTCATCTTCACTTTAGATTCACGACCTATCGTTAATTTGGATCGATGTGGTTTCGGATATCCAAATATGGAAACCCGATCCCGGTCTCATCGAAATCCAAAACGTGTCTTTTAAGGCCAAGTTGTTTTAGAGTTTAAAACAATTCAATTCATTAGCTATATACACACAGATAGATAATTCACAACATAATAGATAATCAACATTATCATTATCAACAGATAATTCATATCATAATCAGATAATTCATCTCATCATCCAAATGCAACCAATGCATCTATATCATACAACATTACTCATCTCATTACTGAGATTACAAGCCATACATGGCAACCAATATCATCCATCAATCATAAGCAATGATCTAATGATCACACCATCTATAATTAATTTAAAATGAATTAAATTAATTACTTAATCTCTAATTTAAAATGAATTAAGTTAATTACCTCATCATTAAAATCCTGCTTAACTTAACCATCAACTGATTACAAATCAATTTAAATAATCACCATCTCAATATTCATTTTAATTAATCATTTCAGATTAATAATTCCCTAATTACAATAAGTAATTAGCTTATAAATTAATTGCACAAGTTAATTATACTTAATAATTAACCTTTAATTACTTAATCAATTAATTAACTAAAGTTAATTATAATAATCCTTTATTAACTAATTACTTCATTTATTGATTATTTCTTATTAATCAATTCTAAATTACATCATTAATTTTATTAATTAATGATTTCTAATTATAATTTACTTAATCTCTCTATTTTAAATTAATTACATTAAGTAATTAATCTTCAATTAACCACATATATTAATACCCCTTGATTAATAACAAATCCAGTAATTAACTACTTTAATTACTCATCCCATAAATTAATTACTCTTAATTAATTATCTCAATTAATCCTTTGATTAATTCTACAGTAATTTAATTTAAATTACTTCCATCATTAAACATCTTTAATTACATCCAGTAATTATCAATTCATTACTTCTCTAAGTAATTACAAACCCATTAATTACATAAAGTAATTATTCATCAATCCACACATATTTAAATTAATTTAACTTAATTAATCTAAACTAATCACATTAATCAAATTAATTACACTAAGTAATTAATTCATTAATTAATTTCACTAAGTAATTAAACTTAAGCAATTGATTATTATTAATTAATTAATCTAATTAATTATAAAAATTAATCACATTAATTAATTGTTAAAAATATCTTAAGTTAATGACCTTCATTAACATTCTTAATTACTTAATTAAGAATTAACTTATATAAATTATCAATTAATTAATATTTAATTCCAATTTTAATTAATCTCTAATTATAAATTAATTAAGTGTTAATTACATTCTTAATTAATCCTTAATCACATGATTAATAAATCGTAATCATTAATTAAAATTTAATTAACAATCCTTAATTATAGATTAATTAACGTTAATTAATTAATCTCAAGTCTAATTAATTAACTAATTTTTTTTATTAATTACTTAATTAAACATCCACGTTATTAATTAATTAAATAATTAATATTCTATTTGAATTAATTTAATAATTTAAATGAATCCAATTTCTTAAGTTATAATCTTCATTTAAGAAACATTTCTTCTTATATAGGTTATTTTTAAAACAAATTATTTCCAAAATTATTTTAAACTTCACTTTAAATTTCATTTTAAAATTTTAAGATTTTAAAATGAATACAATTTATTTAAACAAGGTTTTAAACAAATTTAGAATCTTTTTATTTCACATGTTCAAGAACATCCCTTTTATAAAATAAAGGTTTGAAAGATTGTAAAACAAATTCATTTTAAACAAATTCTATTTAAAAATTTCCTTTTAAATTTCAAACTGAAATACAGTTTAAATTTTCATTCCAGATTTTATCTTAAAACTTTAAAGCTTTACTTACATTTCCATCTTTATTTTTAAATTCAAATTATTTAATCTTTTCTAAAATAGTTAAAACAAATTTAAATTTAAAAATCTATTTTATTTAAAAACTGACATTCAAATCAAAATTCCAGGTTTTTAAAACTGGATTTAAACTTATTTTAAATTTTTATTTCATAAATTTAAAACTCACAGTTTAAATTCAAAACCAATGTTCTTTTGTACTTTAAAAGTTTAAAATCTAAATTTAAATTCCCAGATTTAAATTAAATTCAAACTCAGGTTCATCTACCTGAACTTCATATTTCAGTTTTCAGATTTTAGACTTTGTTTAAATTTCCAGTTGCATTTTACAATTTTACTTTTAAATTTAAAAACTACAGAACAGGTTCTATTGGTTTATTAAAAACCTGAAACAATGACAAATACCCGAGCTCCCTATTTTACTTCGAGTCAGAAACAACACTGCTTCGAGTCATAACTCAGTTCACCCGAGTCCATCACGAGGTATTAAACTGTAACCCACTTCAACTATATCATCATCACCATAATGTGCACCAGCACACCTTCTCCTGCCACCGCTGGCCATCTCCACACCCTTCTCACGGTCGTCACTCAACCCCACAGTCAATCCATACACCCATTTCATCCATAAATGCCCGAAACAAAATCAAGACACTGCTTCTAAACCTGGAACATCAGTCCCCCTTTCAATCCCTAACCTGTCAACACCATTCCTACGCGCCTCCGGCCATAGATCACTCTGCAACTCTGGCGATAACTTCAACAAACCACCAACCTCCATTCCTTAAAATCTCAAGCAACTCGAACAACAGAGGAGGTCAGATTCAAGAAAGAAAAGTCACCTAGTAAAACAAGGGTTCACAACTTTAAATCCCAAATTACAACAATAAAAATGAATTTCAAATCAATCCAATAATTTTCCTATTATCTCTGATCACTTCACCATCTCCAGAAGCAATTTCAACTCAATTGAACACAAATATCATCAGTGCTAACCCAATATGTAAAATACAGTCAATTCAAAACTGCATTCTGTCCTTAACTCTAAAAATTGAGATATTGCTATACTTTTGCATGATGTTTTGAATTATAATCCTGAAACATTGATTTGTGATGTTTAATTTTTTTTCCACTTCTACAAATTTTAGCTCTGTTATTTTTTTTTGTTCCAGACAACACAAAAAATTATTCAACTTATATAAATTTTTAAAATTTACTTTAACATGTAAATAAAAATTTCATTCAAATGCTAAATCATAATAGCAACAGATCAAGAGAACAACTTTTTAATCAACCTGAAGTTATACTGTAAATAGTCAGAAACACAAGTAAACAAACATGCATCACATTCAAATATATACACAGTAATGTATTTAACAGTATAAGTATAGGCCTACTTATTTTCATGATTAGATCAAGCAACCATGTTTTGTACTTAAATTTTTAAAAATGTTAAGTTACTCACAGATTTTAAATATGCAGAGCAGAACACCAGTTTTTGAAAAGCTCTTGAATCATTTGAAAACCTGCTTGAATGCTTTTAAAAACTTTAGTTGTATGCATAGGCAATGTTTCCAGGCTTGATGGAATGCATGCAGAGACCACTTTCCATATTTTAGAAGAAATGGAGGTATCTTAACTTCAGATTGAAAAAAATGCAGATTCTCTTGCTTGCTTTATTTTCCAGATTTTAAAAAAAATGAATGCATGCTTGCATGTTTGTTTACAGGGATTGATATGCAATTTGAAATATGTTACAAGGAATTTGATTTTGCAGGTTTGAGGAGTTTTGAAGATGAACTACAGGGTGATGTTCAGGTTTGTTTTAATTTGTAAATGCAGGCTTCAGGGTTTTGAAACAGGTGGTGCATGATTGAAAATGTTACAGAGATTATAAGTTTTGAAGAGTGATTTGCAAGCTTGGTTCAGGTTGATGAAACTGGTTTTAGAGGAAGTGATTGTAGATTTGTATTTTGAAATGAGGATTTGTTTTAGAGTTTATGAATTTTCAGCTGAGAATAATTTTTCTTTAGTTAAGAAATGAAACTGAGAAAAAGCCAGGAAAGAAAGAATGCAATGTTTTATAAACTAAATTTATGATTTATTAAAAACAAAGAAAAACAAAAGATATAATTTGACACTTGTCTAAAATGTTAACACTTGTTAACTTCCTTGTTTAATTACTTAACATATGTTATTGGAGGCTTTTATATACTTACACATGTATCTTTAAGTAATTAGTATTTTTAAATTAAAGTTTAATGAAAGTTTAACTTAATTAATTAGTTCTTTAACACTTAGTTATAGAGATAAATAATTTTTAAAAGAGTAAAGCAAAGTATTATTATAAATAAAAACAATATACAAATCAATTATTTAAAAATAATATTTTAATCTCTTAAAATAAATTTATAAAGAGATTATAACTTATTTTTTATTTAAATGAATACATGATTCATTTATAAGTTGTATTTAAATTCTCGTATTTAATTTACAAATCATAATTATTAATCTGTATTTTAAAAAGAATAAAACAAACATTTTTATAACTTGTTTTAATATACAAATTAATATTCAAACTTAAGTCAAAAATATATTTTAACAAATAAAACATTTATTAACTTATTAAAAGATAGATTCACTAAATAAAATATTTATTTAGGAAAATTATTGAATCAGTCCAAATTTATTTACAGAAATTATCAAATCAATTTAATTTTAAACACAGATTATTAAATTTATATTGCCATAAATTCCGTGATATTACAGGTCCGCTTTCCGGTTCTTCAAAGTTCATGCAAAAAAACCAATTTTTACAAATCGTTTGCAATCAATTAGTGATTCAACGCTTCAAATTGGATTGTTAAGATGTACAACAAGCTCTTTGACAATATTTCTACCAAATACAACCAAATAATAAGCAAATTTTACAATTATAAAAAAAACTAGGGTTTACAAATTACCAAAATCTATTCGTGTTGAAGAGGATCCAGCTTCCATTGTCGTAGCTTTGATTTAATCAACGAAAGATGAAGAAATTTGATAATTTTGTGAAAAAATGGTGGTAATTGGCTAAAAATTGGGTTGGGAGTTGTTGGGTTCGGCCATGGAAGAAGGGTTGAAGGTTGGGAAGAGTTTTAGTGGAATGGGGAGGATGTTGTTGCTGCCTCTGTTTTAGCAGCAGCAACCTGTGCAAGCCCAACTATGAGTTGCGCCTACACGGTTATAGAAAGTGCAACTAAGAGTTGCGCCTACATTAAATAACCAAATCCCCTCCGCGTGCAACTCTTAGTTGCGCTTCGTAAAAAAATTTCAAACACAACTTTGCGCATCTCATAATTGCGCATTTGAGTACTGAAAATCTTATGCGCAACTAACAGTTGCGCATTCTCGTGGCAGTTACAAAAACGTGACTGGGCATAAACTAGCCATATTTGGTAATAAGTTTCAAAACCAACGTCGATTGCAAAATTTATTCGAAAATCAGCCCGTTTGGAAAATTTGTCCTAATAATTAATTAAATTTACAAATGTTTTGGGGCTTTGGAAATTGTATGTGGTAGCAGTTCTGAAAAGAATTGGGTAAAATGTTTTATTATCTAATAGAAATTTGACAAAGAATTATATTTGGTTGAAAGAATTTGCCTTTATGGGTAATAAATCAGTTTTCACATAAATTGTGTTAATGCCATGTCGTTAGTGTTGTCGTCAAGCTCAATACAACACCGCAATCATGAGTGTCAGGACCCGATTCTTCGTCTTTCGAAAATTCAACATCGATACTCACTTTATCGACTGCCGAGCAATCGAACGACGGAAAACCGAACACTGAGGGTTTTAAGAAAAAGAAAAGGACAGAAGAAGAGATAAGAAGGTAGAAAATAGGGGGAAGAAAATAGAGAAAACATAGAGAAAAGAAAATGGAAAATAGAAAATAGAACAGAACAGAAAACAGCAGAACAATATCAGAATCTCACAATTCGCAGCGGAACAACATATAATAATAAATGAATAATCTTTAAACAAAGAACTATATCAGTTATTACATTAGATCACATTACATTTCATTACATCAGAGTGTACAACATCATACAACAACAAATAGCGCAGCGGAAAAAGAAATACTATATACTAGTAATACGCTATGCCATCCAGCTTGCCTCCAGCAACTCCAGAATATCCAGAATATCCTGATAAACCTTAGCTCTTGACTGCCCGTGTAGAAATTGGTGGGCACCCAGAGTTTAGGAAGGAAAACAATAAACTCCGAGTCAGTCATGTGACTGGTGTGAGAACTCAAAACAGTTTATTTATCTTTAAAATCAAAATAGAGGAATATTTTTAAAGTCAATTCGCAATGCTTTTAAAAATGAGACTACCATAAGACCTCCTGCCACACACACAATGCAAACGCAGACTTGGAGGAGATTTCTTCTTATGTTAGTCTAAGATGCTTGATACGCATTAAAAAGAAACATTTGATATTATTACTAGTGCATAGTGTAGAACAAATCATTTCGAAAGTAGAATATAAATCTTAGCCAGCATAGGTACCATTATAGTATGCTTACTATAGCTACCATATTAAATGGCAGGTTCTACAACTAAAACCGTACAAGTCTCGTATTGTTTCTTTGGATTTCCAACGAATGATCAGGCCAAGGAACTTCCCATTGCCACATGGAAACGCCTCTGGATGGACGCCCCGAGAACCACCGTTCTCTGCTAAACAAAGCCGGGAATCCCTTTTCCCAAGGAATATTACAAACCCTCAGATATGCCACCCCCGGTCCTTTGGGACCTTTAAACGAGAGCGCTCTCTAACCAACATCACACCATAATAATAAGTGTTTCAACATGAGTAAGTATCTGGGCTCCATACCATGATACTAACCTTTTCCAGAAGGAATGGTCATACCCTAGGGAAGTTATCCCTGAAAACCTTGCCGCACAATTCCTGTTTCGACCATTGCCGGTTTGTGAGGCTCGACGAAGTCACGTCCACAAAAACATACTTTATACAAAAGCCATGCTTTGGGTCAACAAATGATCATAGAAATGATCACCAGGATAGACGATCAAACAAATGATCCTATCACAAATAATCAACACAATGATCATTTACAGCAACACTCAGCATGTCACATTACCAAATTGGGAATATATCGCTGATAACATTCAACTACATAACCTCTGAGCTCGTACGTCTCAGAGAAGGGTGTTAAGCTAAAAGAATAAATTTTCCGCCACCAACAGAAATATATTTGAATGAAATATGCTTTATATCTCAATTTGTAATGTCAGACATACAATCCATACAAGTCTGTTCCGGGCTCGAACAAAACCGAAGGCACTTCTTACGAAGCCCTTGCAATCCGGGTATTCACAATCCCGATCGAATTTCCCATCACTTAGGAAATCTCTATACCAGGAGCTACCCAGTGCAGAGACAATCGATAGGTCATCCTATCGCTTTCGCAAATACTCGGTCTTCAACACCGATCATCAAATGCAATTCATAACGACGTATCACATATTCGGAATGGGTTATACAACCCCATGGTCCTTTCCCGGTTAACCCGAATAGTGAGCGCTTATTCAAAAATAAGTGTGGCATTCAAATTCAAACAAATCACATCTATTACCCATTCAAAGGGAAATATTGATAGTCGGTTATTGAACTATCAATGGATATGCACACATCACCAGTTTCCAAATAATTTTCCAAATTATTTATTTTCCAAAATATCTTTACAAGATATATAATTTCACACTTCAAAAATAAATCAATATTTATTTTTAAACAAGTTCCCCTTTCTTTTATAAATATCATAGTGAATTTATATTTCAAAATATCTATGAATATACGATTTCAATTATTCATTTCAATTTATCTTCAAAAAGATAAATTCTCAAAATATTCACTTTATATTGGAAAAACATTTCCATACTTATTAAATAAGTAATTCATGAATTTTATTTATTTTCAACACTTAGAAAATATTCAATATACTTAAATCGAGATTAAGTATATATTTCATTCTTTAAGGAAATCATTCTCTTAAACATATTTATTTGGGCCAAAACGAATGTTGCGTAAAACATCGTTACGACAACCCAAAATCACTAGTATAGGGATTCGAAATTAAAATAGATATATAAATCCCAATACTATACAAAACATTTCCTTTCGGAAATCATTTACTATAACAACAGTGTTATAGTCCACCATTTCCTTTTATTTCTCGAAAACGTCTATTTCAACAATCAATGTTGAAATCTATGGTTTCGAATCTCAACATATTTAAAACATCGTTAGATCGTTTTAATTCTATTTAAAACATCAAATCTAAACATTTTCTTTAACATATTATTCACTATTCAAAAACGTGAATATACTACGTTAATCAATTTCATCCTTTTATACATTTCATTTTAAAGGATTATTCACAGTCAAAAACGTGAATATAACTCCATTAATAGGTTTCAACAATTTACTTATCAAAATAAGTCGTTTGCGAATTTATAAAACAACGTTTATAAATTCCATTTCTATTTATTTTATAACAACTTCCTTTTATAAGTTCCTTTATTAACCTATTCGATTTATAACTCAATTATAAAACAAAGGTTCATATTATAAGTGAAATACTTATAATTTATTCGTTTGCAAAATCGTTCCTTTGAACTTCATAATTATAAATCTTATAACTTATAAGATTCAATTATTCATCCAAATATATTCTTTAATAATTTCACAAAATTTATAAATCTTACTATTTATAAATTTCATTTATAACTTCACCATTTATAATTTTATAAATTCCATTCATTTACAAAATTCATTTTCACTTCATTCAAACACTTATAAAAACTCGTTTTATAATGTCAATATTTCGATTCATAAATATCCATTTATAAATCTCTTAATATAAATCAATTTATATTATTCTTTAAAACGTCTTTAATCTCCTTTATTATTTCACCATTTTGATTCATAAAATAATTAAATTTATAAATCCTATATTTAAACTTTTCACAATAAATTCTAAAATCCCGATTAAACTATTTTATAAAATCATTAGCATCATATTCTCAAAAATCAGTTTTTAACTATATTTCTCAAAAATCATTGTTTTATAACTTTGAAAATTATAACGTTTATTTATTTAAAGTAGATCAAATTCCAAACATATAGTATATTTTCAAAAATCACTTTTAAAATCATTTTAAAATTCCAAATTTGGTCCAATGATGCTACATACCAAATAGTCAATCACGACAACAACGATATCATATATCGATATGAAAATCAATGAATATCAAAATATCCATAATCAAATAAATACTGTTGAGGAATCCAGTTGGATCCCTCCAACCTGTTTTCCTGCATCCACAAACATTAGCACAATACCAATTCCGCTCCAGTACGGAATTATCGCGGTATATGTTTTTATTAAATATTATCCGCTTAATAACGGCGCAATAGGGTCTCATCCGCTAAACAAATGCGGGAAATCAATAACTCCAATATATACATATGCCAATATATATATATTGCTATTATATATAATACCAATTTCACTGTTTATGAAATATTCGCGGTATATGTTTTTAATAAATAACATCCGCTTACTAACGGCGTATAATGTCTATTTTAACAATCAATAGATAACAATCATCATTCAAACATGCATTCAAATATTTTAAATCTAACTATTTAAAATAAAATCGAAACTGATTCGATTGAGTGAGAAGTTCTCACCTTGATTTTATTTCCGTTTTAGCGATTTATTTCGAATAAAATTAAACGGACGTTTAATTTTACCCAAAATTCTCACTAACTCCAAACGAATCCAATCCAATTTCATCATGTAGTGCTCGTCCATACGATTCCAACGCAACTGGTTTCGCGCGTTTTCGACCTCGTATGAAAAAGTTATGAATATTTGAAGTTACTCGATTTTTATATAAACAATTACAACAAAATTTTTATATTACAAACCTAACTTTTAATCATGGCCCGTTGGATCTCCTTCCACCAGATCATAGCCGCATGCTCCTTCTCCTCTCCCTCACGTTCTTGTTCTACAGGCCGAGCACGCATATGAACCCAAACACAAAGAACTAGGGTTAAATCTTACTCCTCCATCTTGCCACTTGACGACGATCAGGATACGCCGTATCGAAGGCCTTGGAGCAAGCTACCTTCGGCTGGAAGCTAGTGAAGCTCGGCCACCGTACGCGTCTCGATTTTCGTGCGCAACAACTGCCGAACGCGGCCCCCTACTCCCCCTATGTTGCTCTAAATCACATCACCACTGTTGAACTCGTAGCTCTCGATGTGCTCTACCTCTTTGCAGTTGAGGGTTTTGTCTAAAAGCTGATGGATTTCGAGAAATCGAGGGGAGAACGTGGGTGTTTTCTGGCCATTGAAAAGGAGGGGGCGGCGGCTGTAGTTTAGGTTTAGGGTTTTGTAAAAAAAAAAAAATTTTATTTGAGTGAGGGCTATTTATAAGAAAACGAACGACACTGTTCATTCCGGAAATTCCGAACTCCGATTTACGCGCCGTAACCAGCGTTTCTAGGGTTTATCCCGCGTTCCGGACACAATGGAACAGGTTTCGGAAGCTAATTCGGACATCTGTACGAGTTATGGCTGCAAACGTTCAATTTAAATTAAACCGATTTAAGCGATTTTCTAGGCGTTTTAATTTGTACCGGACAAACGGTAAATCCAATCGACACGAAATTTGAAACCTTACAATAATATCAAGTTACGGATCCGATGAAACTGTTTTCGTCGAAATCCGAGACTTTTTGAAAAATGGCTATTTTAACTCGCCAAATTAAAATTAAAAATAATTCGATGCGTTTCGAGCTGCTACGCTCAAACGATAACTCCGATTGCTACGAAAATTGAAATCCGGTAATAACTAACTATTACGGATCCAATGGAACTGGTTTCGTTCAATTCTAAGACTGTTCAAAAATTGACTATTTTCACTAGTCGATTTAAATATTAAAATATTCAATTTTCACAAATTAACTTTTAATTCGATTTTAAAAGTTCTAAAATATCATTCTAACTCCAGCATGATAAAATAAAATTTTACAAATCATTTACAATCATATTTAACCCA
The DNA here is from genome assembly GCA_030765085.1 of Allium cepa. NCBI lineage: Eukaryota > Viridiplantae > Streptophyta > Magnoliopsida > Asparagales > Amaryllidaceae > Allium > Allium cepa. Next base: position 575,802,468 of record CM060931.1, read on the forward strand.
ATTTTCAATTATTTCCATAATTTAACATATTAAATTATCGATTTAATTATCCAATTAAATCCAATTATTCGAATTAAAATTTATTCGACTTATAAATTCACATATTAATATTTAAAATTAATTAAATATTCAAATTTTAATTAAATAAAATTCCTGGGTCGTTACAATGAGTGTCAACGTCGATGAAGTGGGAAGCACATGGTATTTACTTAGGTAGTTACGAAGTGATTTCTTACCGTGTCAAAGTAGACATCAGCAACAACCATTATTGGCGACACCACATTCTCATGACTCGTCTAAGTTGACAACGCACCTCTATGTTTTAAATGATGTTGCATACCATCCTTTTGAAAAATCTCGACGTCGTCTTTAACATCAACCTTATTCGTATATACTTTTGGCGACATAATAGCCGAAGTGAGTTAAGTAAACTATTTTATGATGTTGTCAACGGTCTTGATGCCGCTATTCATTCAGGTCGGCGAGGTCTCTTTTCATTGTTTAGCTACAATATCCTGATGTATCGTTGTTGTGATTATTGGTGTTGACGTTGTTTTAAATAGGTGGATGACTTGTAGAATATGAAAATTGAAAATATAATTCTTGATAAGAGTCTTAAGTGCTTAAAAAGTGTTTAGGTTTTTGGTTTTCGACCTTGATAGTGGTCGACAAGAGTTTTAGCGCCATGTGTTTTATGATTATCTTAATAAAGGCTGAGAGCCTTAAACCTCTTTATCGACATTGTTATTGATGTCGAAATTGATCTGTACTAAACTATTTAATGGCGATGAGTCTTATATTTATTGACTTCGACTTTAAAACCTAATTGGGGATACCAATGCTTATATTACAATGTGTTGAAAGTATACGAAGTTGACATTATTTATTGGGAAAACCAAGGTAGAATAAACTCAAAACCAATCATTAGGGATACCAATGTATGTTTTAATAAATTTGACATAGATCATTGAGGGATACCAATGGATGTCACTTCGGGACATTATAATTGAAAGGTAAATAACCTAATTGAGGACACCAATAGACATAGGTTAAGCATATGGGTAACATGAATTAAATTGTTAAATGATGGGTTTATAGTTAATCTAGGAAAACCATGGGATGCGAGATGAATATTCCACATCATGCTGAAGATGGATAGTCTCGTAGAGATTAATGAAGGATTCATAGTTATCCTAGAAAAAATATGGGTTGTGTGATGGATAATCCATATCATTTTAAATAAATAAAATATGTGTGATAGATAGTCCACATAATTTAAATAGCAAAACCATGTGTGATGGGTAGTCCATATGGTAAGGGAAGGATAATCCGAGTAATAAATATATGTGAGATGGATAGTCTACATAATATTGTTAGTGAAACCATGGGTGATGGATAGTCAACATGGTAGGGGATGGGTAGTCCAAAAAAAAAAATATGTGAGATGGGTAGTCTACATAAGTATAAGACATATAGTTAATGAAAACTTAGATGTGTACTCTAATAACTTGGGATGGATAATCTAGTGTATATGTCATGTTTGCATATCAACATATTATTATGTTATAACCATTCTTGATGCTGGAACATGTTATATGGTTGAGATCTTTTGGTTGAAATACTAGTGAGGGGAAAATCATTTTGGTTTCACTATATATCCATTGGGTTTGAGATGACAGGTTATTATTCATACCAGACTGTTGTCTGGTCTGAAGTTATTGGTTTTCTCTTAAACTCTCGATTACTCATTTGAGTGGGTCGGAAGTAAGGATTTTCAAATTTCAGTTAGATGAATAAGCTTTCGGAGACATGCAGAAGATAATCTAGCATTTTAGGAGTACCTATCTAATCCACTACATCATTTGGTTTTGTATGTATGGTGTAATGGCAAGTTATATGATTGCCAAGTGTTAGACTCTGATCAACATAGGGGGGCATCTTCATATGTTATTTTTGAAGTATTTTGTAACAGTTATATTTTCTATGAATATGGAAACACGAACGAGTTTATGTGATGAATATGAAATCTTTATTTGAAATGGAATGTAAAAGTTATTTTTGAATTGTGTTTGAAAAATTTTCATATTCACGTACTTCTAACTATTGATATGATTAACATAGCCTTATTTTGTTGCCGAGAATTAATAATTATGCATGACTACAGCATCATAGCGGTTAATTTTGGGCCTCATAGTGGGGACGTTACAATTTTTTTTTTAAATCGTTGATATAGACATTCCATTTGTTTTATTATCCATTAACATTTTAAGGTAAAGTAATAAAATTGGACTTACGGTAAATTCATACGTTTCTTGAATGCAACGTTGAGACATATAAACATTTTTCTTTCCTTTACCTTTGTTTGTTTTTTCCTTTGCTTGTTAAGCAAAATTTGTATACAAAGAGCATCAATGATAACCACTAGTATAGTATTTATTGGATTGAGTGTCAGAACATCCAACCTTTGAAAAACATATTTGTATAATACACTACTAGTAATACAGTATATAGCCACAAAGGCTTTTCAACGGCCGCCAATGGTGTTTTTCAACGGCTACCAACGGCGCGTTATTTTTAACATGCCGTTGGTAGCCGTTGATAACCGTTGGAAATTTCACCGTTTGCGGCCGTTGGAAGCCGTTGGAAATATGCGCGTATACCTGCAGCAAGCCGAGCCTGAAACATTATTTTATCCTTCCCCAATTACACCAAAACCCTCCTCCCCTCCTCCTCCTTTCTTGCTCCAAACATCCCCATGCAACCGGCAGCCGCTCCGACGTCATCACTCAACGCCAGCATCCTCTCTCCATCCCTACACATCTCCAAAATCAGGTTTGCCTAAAACCCTAAAAAATTTAATTTTTCTAATTTTGTGTTAATTTTTTGTTATATTTGTATCCAATGGCCTATTGATTGTTTATTATACCGAACTAAGTGCTAATTACAATTATTACCATCCAAATATCCCAATTGTTTGTGTGTGTATATATATATTATGCACATATATACATATGTTTATAATTTAGTGTAAATGTGCATTTGAATTAGCATTAGATTAGTTAGGATTAATTTAAATTATGTTGTGTATGTTTTGTAAAATATTAGACAAACATGAATTAGTCGATTATTTTACAAACCTTAATTATATCTTTTTCAAAATATATTAGCATTAAATAAATTAGTATATAATTTAATATATATGTACACATGAATTATATGTTTTATGAAATATTAAAAATCATATAATTTACTATATATTTAGTTAAATAATAGAATATAAATAAAATAATGCATAATATGCTTTATTTTATATATTTAATAAAACGGTAACATATAAACAAAATTTAAATCCCTTAGTGAATTTTTGGCCCCGTCTGACAGGTATTGTATATGATCGTTGGATGAATATTCGTTTTTATTGCAAAACAAATATTCATATTCATCTGATACAATATCTGTTGGATTTGTCCCTGTATTGGACAAGTTACAAACACTATAAAGTAATTACGTATCGTAAATCATGTCGTTATAAACGGCTCACAAAATTTCGACGGCATTTCCTTTTCGTTCCTTGTGTACATGCATATGTGTACGATACAAGGAACACAGGGGAAGTACTGCCGAAATTTTGAAAAATTGTTTATAATGATATGATTTAAGAAATGTAATTACTATTGTGTTTGTAATGGGAAGTAGGATGGAGAAATTATAACACGCAACGAAGAACAGTCAATAGAGGTCATCAGTGATGAAGTTAGTACGACTAATTTCATAGAACATATGGCTGAAGATGCAACACGATCAATGCTCCCCATTGTTGAAATTGATAACGACGATGTTAACGTCAAAGAAGAACCAAATGTTGGAGCGAAAAAAATATGATTTATTGGATGCTGTTAAGAAACCTCTTTGGAATGGATGTACTAGCGGCACTCAATTATAGGCAACTGCAGAGTACATTGCAATGAAATCAAAGTACAACCTCACAGAAGCCGGATTTACGGCTGTTGTACAAGCTGCTAAACGCCATGTGCCATCAGATAATTTAATGTGCGAAAATTATTATGAAGTGAAAAAACTTATGTCATCTTTCGGTTTGCCGTATCAAAAAATTTATACATGTCTAAATGGTTGCATGTTGTTTTGGAAAGATGATGTCAGCCTTCGGAATTGTAAAATATGTAATCAAGAAAGATACAAACCAAAGAAAAAAAAGAGAAAAGAAGTTCCATACAAGCATATGCATTATTTACCTATCACTCCTAGACTTCAAAGGTTATATGCATCATCTGTAACAACGCATCATATGAGATGGCACGGTGTGAGAACACCTGTAGAAGGTACGTTAACACACCCATCTGATGAAGAAGCATGGAAGTATTTTGATAAGAAATATCTCGATTTTGCAGCGGAGAGCCGTATCGTAAGACTAGGTTTGTGTACTGATGGATTTTCACCGTTTTCTCAGTTTGGTTCTAAATATTCATCTTGGCCTATAATCATTGCACCTTACAATCTACCCTCGTGGATGTGTATGAAAACTCCATATATGTTTCTCACAACTGTCGTCCTTGGCCCTGATGATCCGACATAGGGTATCGATGTTTACTTACAACCACTAATCGAAGAGTTGAAAACATTATGGTATGAAGGAGTTGAAACATACGACGTATCGAAAAAAAATTCGGATGTTCGCTTCTTTGTTATGGACTATTAGCGATTTTCTTGCATATGCAATGCTTTCGGGTTGGAGTACGGCCGGTCGTTTTGCTTGTCCTTACTGTATGGAAGAAACACGAGCATTTTCTTTACGGCATAGGAAGAAAATTTCATGGTTTGATTGTCATCGACGTTTTATCCATAATAATCATACTTTTAGAAGGGACAGAAAAACCTTCATAGCTAACAAACATGAGACTTTACAACCACCAATGATTTGGTCAGGTGAAGATATATATGAACTTGTAAAAGATTATCCAAAGATACATGAAACCGGGTAGCAAATTGAAATCCAAGGTAAATCGACGTTTCATAATTGGTGCAAACAGAGTATATTTTGGGAGTTGTCTTATTGGAAAAATCTCTTAATCCGTCATAACATTGACGTGATGCATAACGAGAAAAGCGTATTCGATAATGTGTTTAATTCACTTTTGAATGTTAAGGGCAAGATTAAGGACGGTCTGAAATAAAGACGTGATATAGAAGAAATATGTAATCGTCCTGAGCTTCATTTGAATGTTAAGGGCAAGACTTTGAGGTGGTAAGGTTTAAGTGTTTGCATTGTATATTTTGACTTGAATATGGATCGGAGTTGGTGTTGGTGAGGGTTTTATTGTTTATGTACATATTGACTTGTAGTTTGGTTTGAAAATGTAACGTTTGATGTTAATTTTTAGTTGTTTATATTGTTTGTGGTATAATGTGTTGGATATGTGATATATATATGTGTGTGTGTGTGTGTGTGTGTGTGAAATGTAATGGAAATGGAGTGGAAATGGACATATATTGAGTAAGTGTTGCTGGAAGGCGAATGGCTTGCTGTTATAAAAAAAATTTCACCCAGATTAGCAACGACTACAAACGGCTAATTGGTCATCTTATTGTAACGGCTTATAATGGCTACTTGTCGTTGGTAGCCGTTGGAAATGCCGTTGGAAATGCCCCGTAGCTTCCGTTGAAAGCCGTTGGAAAGCAAAGCATGAACGCTATTCCAACGGCATTTCCAACGGCTACCAACGACTTGGAGCCGTTGGAATAGCCGTTCTCCCTTGTAATGATATATAAAAGAGATACATAGGTTCAAATTTGTATGAAACTTTAATAAATTCATAAATCGAAGCAATAAACTGTCATGATTTGTTGCAAGGATATGGCTTTATAATTTGAGCAAAGCAATATGATAAATTCAATCAAAGCAATAAATTCATTCAAGGTTGATCTGAAGACGTATAAGGTCATGTATGACCTTTCATGCAGATACATGCAAGGATATGGTTTTATAAGTTGAGCAAAGCAGTCATTCAATCTGGACAGTGATCTATGGCCGTTCTATGTTCATTTTGACGGTGATCTCTTGCCCATAAATGCTCATATAGACGGTGATAAACTGCCGTTGTCAATATTGAAATTCAATCAAGTGCTAAGTCTCTGTATAGTGATTTGTTGCCGCATTATGCTCATCTGGACGGAGTTACAAAGCATTTGATATTGTTATCATGCAAGTGTACTGATCGAACCATTGGTACCACTGTACTGTGGATATTTTTCATTGCCTGAAGGATGATTCGGTGATGAAATACCGTTCAAAACTGTCAATATACCTGCGTAACTGTTTGGTGATCAACATTCTTGAGAGTGAATGAGTGTTTGGTGATTATAAGCAGTGAGCTCTGTCAATGACCAATTGACGCAGCGAAATATACGAAAATCAGATGGAACGGTGAAAGTAGCAATCGGTGGATTGATGAATACTGAAATGCCCAAATTCGTTGATCTGAAGATACCGAATTCTAGCTATCTCTGACACGTTGATCGCGCACGATACCATGGAAGAGATCTACAATTCTTCGAGCGTTGATCAAGCGCACTTGATTCCGCGAATTGGCTTCAACGAACGTTGATTCGAGCGCACTCGAATACCGTAAGTGGAGATAGGAGATTACACTCAACTACCAATTTAGATGAAAGCACACAGCTAACAAAAGAAGAATTTTATTCAAAAGGAACCGAGTTACAAATGACCAACACCATGCCTATTTATAGGCTTACAATATGTACAAGACTCGCATACACGACTTAGCATAGGTCGGCGGCGACTTAACATCGAACGACTCACCATAAGTCGCCACGCGACCTACGACTTAGGTCGTATGCGACCTAATCAAAACAACACTCCAAACGTTACATCATCGCATAGCATATCAATACAACACACGCGACCTAACTGACTTGAGTTACAACACATAACGACTCAAAGACAGACACGACCCAAAACTGGAGCGACTTAAAAAGTACAGCGACTCAACTTATTACATCACCACACACACATGGCCAACCTAACTACTTGCCGACCTACGACTTAAGGTTTCCAATGACTTAACCGTGTTTACAACACAGGCTTGAGCGACTTATGACTTCTCGCGACCTAAAATATGAGCAACTTAAGCAGGGGAGTGGCTCAAGTGAATGCACGACCTAGTTAGGTCGCTCGAATGAAGGCACGACCTAGTTAGGTCGTTGGAATGCTATCTCGCTCAGGTGTCTTGTTGCCCATCTCATATCCACTGCAACTACATAGTCCTGTTGCCTCACAAGGTCGTTCACGACCTTCATTAGGTCGTATCTCGCTGTGCGACCTTACACATAGGTCGTTGGTGGTTGAAGTTGCTTCTCCTTTCTTTCTTAGCTCGCTTTCTCTCGCACCGTTAGGTCGCACGCGTCCTTCGAGCTTGTTAGGTCGCTCGCGACCTAAGAATTTATCAACCCGGGCTGCATCATCCTCCCCTTGTTGAGAAAAATTCGTCCTCGAATTTAAAGGTTTATCTCCATAGTAAGGTATAAGGTGTTTAACATTGAATACGTCAGAAGTGTACACATCCTCCGGCAACTTCAACCTGTAAGCATTTTCATTGATCCGTTTCTCAATCTTTATAGGACCAATCTTTCGAGCTTTAAGTTTATTATACTTTCCTACTGGAAAATGATCTTTTGTCAAAACTGCGTAAACCAAATCACCTTCCTTGAAATTCACCCATCTCCGCTTCTTATCCGCCAGTCGTTTACACTTTTCATTTGATGCAAGCAACCGGTCATGAACAGTTCTGTGGCACTCCTGTAACTCATTAACGAAGTCACTAGCCCACTTAACAACTCCCTTCTGATATGACACTGTTGTTAGATCCAACGGTCCCTTTGGAATTGTCGAATAAACAACCTGAAATGGACTGAATCCTGTGCTTCAATTAACCGCATGGTTGTGAGCAAACTCCGCTTGGCACAATTTCGAATCCCAGCTCTTCAAATTGTCCTTCACAAGACATCTTAATAAGTTTCCCAACGATCTATTAACCACCTCCGTTTGTCCATCAGTTTGCGGATGATAAGCGCTATTAAAATTCAGCTTCGTTCCGACCATCTTCCACAAACTTAACCAAAAGTGACTCAGAAAACGAGTGTCTCTATCAGACAGAATAGACTCTGGCAACCCATGAAGTCGATAGATCTCTTTGAAGAATAACTGAGCCACATGAACAGCATCTGCCATCTTCTTACAAGCAATAAAATGTGCCATTTTCGAAAATCGGTCAACCACCACATAAATGGAATCGTTCCCCCTTTGAGTTCTAGGCAACCCCAAAACAAAATCCATACTCGCATCAACCCAAGGTTTAGTCGGTACAGGTAACGGCATATATAATCCTGCATTGGTCGCTGTTCCCTTCGAAACTTGACAGATATGACATCTCTCCACAAATCTTTCAACCTCTTTCCTCATTGACGGCCAAAAGTAAGATTGAGAAATCAACTGTAATGTGCGATCCCTTCCTACATGTCCTTCCTCGTGCAACTCCTTGATAATCTTCATTCTCAAACTGCTATCTGGTATACACAATCGATTTCCCTTAAAAAGAAAACCATCCACCAACAAAAATTCATCAGAATTCCCCTCCTTGACCTTTTCAACAAATTTCACAAAGTAAGGATCTTCTTCAAGCAGTTCGGGCAATAATTCAAAACCTGTCACCTCTACCTTCATTGTCGTCAATAAATGGCTCCTCCTACTCAAAGCATCAGCTACAGGATTTGTTACCCCAGATTTGTGCTTCACGACAAAAGTAAACTGCTGCAAATAGGCGATCCACGATGCATGCCTTGCTGAAATCTTGTCCTGCCCTTGCAAATGTTTCAACGCCTCATGATCAGTATAAAGAACAAACTATTTCTGAAATAAATAATGTCTCCAGTGCTTGACAGCTTGTACAACGGCATAGAATTCTACATCATATGTACTATATCTCATCTTTTCCCCTGATAACTTCTCACTGAAATATGCAGTAGGACGCCCTTTCTGACTCAACACCCCTCCGATCCCAACCTTAGATGCATCAGTGTGTAGCTCAAACAACAACTGAAAGTCTGGTAATACAAGAATTGGTGCTGACGTCAACAGTTTCTTGATTCGCTCAAAAGCAACCCCAGCTTCCTCCGACCAAGAGAATTGTTTCCACTTCATACAATCGGTAACTGGTGCCATCACGCTACTGAAGTGTGGAATGAATCTTCGGTAGAATGACGCTAGCCCATGAAAACTTCTCACTTCCGTAATTGTCCTCGGCTGTGGCCAATTTCTGGCTGCTTCAACTTTATTCTGGTCCACCTGGATACCTTCTCCTGACACAACATATCCCAGAAATAAAACACTTCTTGCCATAAACACACATTTCTTCGTTGCAGCATAAAATTGTTCCTGTCGTAGTACCATCAACACTTCTCTCAGATGATGCACGTGTTCCTCTGAACTTCCACTGTATATCAGAATATCATCGAAATACACCACAACGAATTTCCCAATAAATGGTCTAAAAATCCGATTCATCACCCGCATAAACGTACTTGGTGCATTCGAAAGACCAAACGGCATAACCAGCCATTTATATAATCCTTCCCTAGTTTTAAATGCAGTCTTCCATTCGTCTCCTGGTCTGATTCGAATTTGATGATACCCGCTCTTCAAATCAATCTTCGAAAATATAGTTGCCCCGCTCAACTGATCTAGCAAATCATCTAACCTGGGCATTGGGAATCTGGACCTCACAGTTATCTTATTCAGCGCCCAACTATCGGTACACATCCTCCACGTTCCATACTTCTTCGGCACTAACAAGGCTGGAACCGCACACGGACTTAAACTTTCCTGCACACGCCCTTGTTCTAGCAATTCTTCCACTTGCCTTCGCAACTCCTCATGTTCCTTCGGACTCATCCTGTAGTGTGGTTTATGTGGCAACACAGCTCCTGGAACAAGATCTATTTGATGTTGAATATCCCTCAACGGTGGTAACTCCGTTGGTAGCTCCTCAGGAAATACATCGTCAAATTCTTCCAGCACTGGTTTCACTTCTTCAGTAATTTCAACCACTTCATTACTCTCACGTCCAATCAACAAAAAGATTTCAGGATCATCTTCAACTTCCTTAACAAATTCCTTCAAAGATAGCAAAGTTTTTAGTTCTTCAATCTCCTCCAACTTGCTTTCCTTCTGTTGTTGCTTCTTGGGAACTAAAGTGATTTTAGTACCTTCAAACATGAAACTGTAGCTATTAGCATGACCATCATGTTGTATTGCTCTATCAAACTGCCATGGTCTGCCCAACAACAGATGACACACATCCATGTCAACTACATCACACCAAATTTCATCTTTGTATTTCTTCCCAATCGAAAAATTAACACAAGCCCTTCGTCCAACTTTCACCTCACCACCCTTCCTCAACCATGCTAACTTGTACGGTTTAGGATGCTTCTCAGTTTTCAATTCCAACTTCTTCACTGCTTCCATAGAGATAATATTGTCACAGCTTCCAGCATCAATAACAAACTTGCAAACCCTTCCCAGAATAGTGCATGTAGACTGAAAAATGTTATTCCTCAACTAGCTGTTTTCCTCTTCCCGCTTTGGTGCTAAGTAACTTCTCCTCATCATCAATGAATACCCTTCATCTCCCGACAATAAGTCTTCCTCCTCAACCGGTAATGAATTAGAACATTCTGCATTTTCATCCTCATTCTCAATCTCAGCAATCATTGCTCGTTTTTTTGGCTTTGGACATTCATTGCTTTTATGACCCATCTCCTGGCAATTGTAACATTTGAAACCATTGTTAACCTTTGCCTTCTCAGCCTCCTTCACTACTGGTTTACTGATATATTTAGAAACATTAGAACTTCCACTAACACCCTTCACTTGATTGTTGGAATTTGTAAACACACCACCTCCACGCCTTCCCTGCTTCTCCCAAGCCAACGCCTTCTGATGTGCTTCTGCAACTGATCTAGGATCGAACATGTTCACCATATCCTGGATCTGTATTCTCAACCCTCCAACAAACCTAGCAGTTAGTTGTTCTTCCGTCTCCATAATATCATTTCTAGCAATGAGTTGGTAAAATTCATCTGCATAATCATCAACTGACTTCGTCCCCTGCCTTAGATTCTGTAATCTCTAGTACATAAGTGATTGATTGTTGTAAGGTAAAAATGTAGCTCTCATCAACTTCTTCATCTTATCCCAAGACTCAACCTTTGATTTTCCCATTCTCTCCCTTGTAAGTTTAGTTTGTTGCCACCATGCCAAAGTTCTTCCCCTCAACCTAGTAGCAACCAACTTCACTCTTCTATGCTCAGGAACCTCCTTGAAATCAAATATCTCTTCAACATCAGACAACCAATCCAAAAATTCTTCTGCTACCATTCCACCTTTAAATTCAGGAATTTCCATCTTCATACCCGACTCCCATCGTCGATCATCATCTACATCCCGATATGAATTTCGAACTTGGTCTCGATCTCCATAATGAATGCTAGCTCTATCACCATCTTCATCAAAATCAAATGTATGTCTATATCGATCTCGACCACCAACATCCCTTCGATCACGCATGTCCCTTCTACTATGTCTCTCTTCATCTCTATATGGATCATCTTCAAACTCACGTGGAGTTCTTCTCTCTTCATGTCTATAATCATGGTGATCTCTTTTCGACGAAATTGATGTTTCTCTTCTTTCTCTAAAAGATTGTGGTGACACCCTTCTCGCTTCCGTAACCGATGGCGAAACTTGTTTCCTCCATGGTTCGAGACTGGCGACCTTCTCCTTTGAGTTTGATTCATATCTATCATCAACTTCTCTAGCTTTCCAATGCCTTCATCAAATTTCTCATTAATGCGTTGTTCCATCTGCTCGGCTTCTTCCCTTCTATACAACGCTTCAACATTTTGATGACGATTAGCTCTTCTCGGCGGCATGATTACACACCCACAAATACTTCAACAAATACAAATGCAAACTTCAAACTTTAACTTCAATTTGAAACTTCAAACTCGGCTCCAAGACTCGGCTTAGCTATGATTGGCTTAGTCTAGCTCTGATACCAAACTGACGCAGCGGAATATACGAAAATTAGATGGAACGGTGAAAGTAGCAATCGGTAGATTGATGAATACTGAAATGCCCAAATTCGTTGATCCGAAGATACCGAATTCTAGCTATCTCTGACACGTTGATCGCGCACGATACCGTGGAAGAGATCTACAATTCTTCGAGCGTTGATCAAGCGCACTTGATTCCGCGAATTGGCTTCAACGAACGTTGATTCGAGCGCACTCGAATACCGTAAGTGGAGATAGGAGATTACACTCAACTACCAATTTAGATGAAAGCACACAACTAACAAAAGAAGAATTTTATTCAAAAGGAACCGAGTTACAAATGACCAACACCATGCCTATTTATAGGCTTACAATATGTACAAGACTCGCATACATGACTTAGTCGGCGGCGACTTAACATCGAACGACTCACCATAAGTCACCACGCGACCTACGACTTACTTAGGTCGTATGCGACCTAATCAAAACAACACTCCAAACATTACATCATCACATAGCCTATCAATACACACGCGACCTAACTGACTCGAGTTACAACACATAATGACTCAAAGACAGACACGACCCAAAACTGGAGCGACTTAAAAAGTACAGCGACTCAACTTATTACATCACCACATACACATGGCCAATCTAACTACTTGCCGACCTACGACTTAAGGTTTCCAATGACTTAACTGTGTTTACAACACAGGCTTGAGCGACTTATGACTTCTCGCAACCTAAAATATGAGCGACTTAAGCAGGGGAGCGGCTCAAGTGAATGCACGACCTAGTTAGGTCGCTGGAATGAAGGTACGACCTAGTTAGGTCGTTGGAATGCTATCTCGCTCAGATGTCTTGTTGCCCATCTCATATCCACTACAACTACATAGTCCTGTTGCCTCACAAGGTCGTTCACGACCTTCATTAGGTCGTATCTCGCTGTGCGACCTTACACCTAGGTCGTTGGTGGTTGAAGTTGCTTCTCCTTTCTTTCTTAGCTCGCTTTCTCTCGCACCGTTAGGTCGCACGCGTCCTTCGAGCTTGTTAGGTCGCTCGCGACCTAAGAATTTATCAACCCGGGCTGCATCACCAATGTAATTTAAACATGCCTATTCGAAATATACAATTATATACGCAGGAATATATACAAAATGAACATAAACAATATGAGCAGGAACATATCATATTTCATTTGCAAACACAGTGACAAGTTCATAGACAAAATATAGTCAATCGTATTGAATGACGGACACAGTTATACGTTTACAAATCAAAACAAACAAAATGAAATATATAATATTTCATTACGCAGTGAAAGTTCGCAATGAAAAGTTCACAAAGCACTATAGAATATTTCATTACACAAATTATTCTTTGGTTGCCTTATTCAGAGGTTGAAGTTTAATGAACTCAATTTACCGTTCGAAAACTAAGTTGCTTCAAGGAATGGCCTTATCTTTTGCAAACCTGCGCCAAAAACTAACAACCGATGGAATAGGAGCATCATCGGTGTCACTTTAACAAAATGATCTTCGTGAATTCATGAAAAAATAATAAAGTTATTTACTTGTTCTAGATTAGGAGCTTTTTTTTGTGGGTAAAATGTTTGATCGCATATTCGAAATGTATACCCCCTCGGTTAAATGCATCTGCTATCAAATACCCCATTTTGAGCGTTACTATCCAAATCTTCTTGAAACAAGGACTAGTATCACAATCCAAAGCTAATTTCAATGATTCATATGTGGGGGTATCAAAATGTCTAGCATATGAATCCTAACGTTGATCAAGATCACTCAAAATGACTTTTCTTACTTAAATCCAACTATCGCTCAATTCCTTGACCTGTTTCGCAATGCAGCGAAAACCAAAGTTACCATCACTGGTTACATCTTTAACAACAACAATATATTAATCCAAAAATTATGGTAAATAATCTAACATTTTGAAATTACCATTCATCAACTTTGCTTCTTTTCTATCAAATTCTACTTTCGGTTTAAGGTTGTTCTGCCTTGGAGTCAATTTCTTACTAACACTTGATTGGGTCGGTTTTTCTTCCTTTGTTGTCACATATTCAAAAGTTGATGGATCACGTTTTGTATATTGTGATTATTTCTTTTGTTTTGCGCTTAACTTTTACTCCCATGTGGTCTGCCTTTATGTTGGGAAGTTTTAGGTTCCATTATAGAAATTGTTGATGGTAAAGCTATCTCCTTCAATATCATTAGCATAGTTTTCTTTCATCCTTTGTAGCAGCAACGTATAATTTTTTGAAATATTGGAACTCCAAAGTATGAAGCAATTCCATTAAATCTTCAACATGTGGAATATAGTTTAATTTCCTCCAATGTTCATCTATCATTTCTAGTGGCATAGAATGACATCAGTGTAAAGTGCCAACATTTCATGTGCCCAAGAAAGTCTGTATGTTGATCGATTTAAATGGTCACAAGTTGTTGGATTGGAAGATATAAGTTCTATATTCACCGATTCTTTAATAGTCAAGTCCAATGCGTAGAAAGCAATTCTACCTTAAATTTGTCTAAACAAAAGAATTTGATAAGTTTTTTCACTGCTCCAAAACTTTTTCAAATGAAGCTTTAATTTTTGCATGTTGTATGCACAACGTATCATTCATTTTTACCCACATTACCGCAAATGTTGCCTTGACGTTCCAACCTGTTTCTTTAATTGAGCATGTGAAGACTCTGCTCTAGCAGTTGTTCTATTATTACAGTGCTATATCTTATCCGTCCAAGTAAATGAAAGAAACTCTTTATATGGAATCCAATTGTTTTGAAGATACTTGATACTTTGAAGAAACTCTTTCCAATCTTCTTGAAGATCACGCTAACCAATCCAAAATTGTTTTTCTAGCAATTCTACCTTAAATTTGTCTAAACAAAAGAATTTGATAAGTTTTTTTCACTGCTCCAAAACTTTTTCAAATGAAGCTTTAATTTTTGCATGTTGTATGCACAACGTATCATTCATTTTTACCCACATTACCGCAAATGTTGCCTTGACGTTCCAACCTGTTTCTTTAATTGAGCATGTGAAGACTCTGCTCTAGCAGTTGTTCTATTATCACAGTGCTATATCTTATCCGTCCAAGTAAATGAAAGAAACTCTTTATATGGAATCCAATTGTTTTGAAGATACTTGATACTTTGAAGAAACTCTTTCCAATCTTCTTGAAGATCACGCTAACCAATCCAAAATTGTTTTTCTATTGGTGCATGAACAACCTTTTTTCAACCTTGTAAAACCATCTCAAAAACATCATTTGTCTCAAAATCTAGTTTACAATTTGCAAAAACATTGTTTCTTATATGCCATAGGCACAACATTAACCACTACTAGAAAATGGGCAAATAGCGACGGGGGAAAGCGACGTCTTCGGACGGCTATTTTCCGACGGCTTGCGACGGGCAGTCGGCGGAAGCCGTCGGAAAATCACGAATTACAGCAGCCCAGCCGAGCCATTATTCCTCATTTTCCATCCAACTCAAATTAAGAAAAAAACCTAAATCACCATTTTCCACCTCCAATCGCTAATTTCGTGATTTTTTCCTCCTTCCCCCGCTGTGAATTCAACACCTCTTGCTCTCCAGCTCAGGTGTAATCT
This sequence comes from Allium cepa, assembly GCA_030765085.1. NCBI lineage: Eukaryota > Viridiplantae > Streptophyta > Magnoliopsida > Asparagales > Amaryllidaceae > Allium > Allium cepa. Next base: position 575,818,255 of record CM060931.1, read on the forward strand.
CTTATTTTTGTGAAAAATTCAGTTTTTACCCTAATTCTAGATTTAGATAAATTGATAAATTAGGACGAATTAGTAATTGCAATTGTTTCCAATAGCGTAATAACGGTTTATAGCATCACATGGTATACATATTTCATCTTTTATCGTGAAATTGTAAAAACATGTATAATTTGTGGTTGTTCATATATATGTAAATCATTGTGTATGTCTTGATTCTATGATTGTATATGTGTGTAGCGCTACTATCATTGTATTGTGTTAGCCGGAATAAGATAAAATAAATGAATGAGCTAGGAGTATTATATTGTGCACGTATTGACTTATGAAACAAAAAAACGCACGAGTCTAAATTATAATTGTGTGTATTGAAAAATGACAAAAAGTTAAACCGGCCTTAAGTTGATGTAATGTGTCGAATAAATGTGTTAAATTAAAATATATTTTTGTAAATGTGAACAGTTAGTAAAATTGTATTTTTTCGTAAAATGCGCACGCGTAATTGACAAATGTCCCTTAAAGAGTTTTTGGCCCCATCTGACGAGTATTGTACATGATCGTTGTATAAATAGTCGGTTTTTTTTTAAAAACGACCATTTATATTCATCCGGTACAATGTTTGTTGGATTTGTCTCATATTGGACAAGTTATGAACACAGTAACATTTACATTTTGTATACTACTTCGTCTCAAACGGTTCATAAAATTTCGGACTAACTTTTCATTTTTGTTTCCTGTGTACACGCATTTGTGTACAATGCAGGGAACAAAAGGGAAATGTTACCGAATTTTTTTTGAATCGTTTGAGACAAAGTAATATACGAAATGTAAATACTTACTATGTTTGTAATGGGAAGTAGGATGCGTGACCAATGAAAAATAATTATACAATTTTTTATATCAATACGTTAAAAAATAAAATGTGCCCTATTTGAAAATATTTTTAAATTTGTGAAGTTGTTCTTTAAATTCAAATATTATACGACCATGAAAATAATCTTTTTCGAATTTGTATTCTTGAAAATAAATATTAAATTTTGAACTTCTCATTTTGTCAAATAGGAAAAATGATTGATTATTTTGTTGATCAGAGGAGATGGATGTACCAAAGAAAAGGACCCAGGGGCTCAATAAAAGAATATATTTATAATGGTATAAACGCGTTTGGTGAATTCGCTTTAAGTAATAACGGAAACGATCCAGAAATTCGTTGTCCGTGTAGTAGGTGTAGACATTTGAAGTATTTGTTACCAGATATTGTGAAAGTTTATTTGTGCCAAAACGGTTTCGTATCCAAGTATTATGTTTGGGATCGGCATGGAGAAGTTGTAGCAAATACTTCTATAGAGTCTGAAAGTGCCGTTAACGAAATAGTTACGACGACCCATATAGAAAATATGGTCGAAGATGCAGCACGATCAATGTTTCCTATGGTTGAAGTTGACGACGATGATGGAAATGTTGAAGAACCAAATATTGAAGCAAAAAAATTTATGATTTACTAGATGCTGGTAAGAAATCTATTTGGGATGATTGTAAAAGCGGCACTCAGCTGTCAGTAATCACATAATACATTGCGATGAAGTCAAAATACAACATCACTGAAGCTGGATTTACGGTTGTTGTACAAGCTGCAAAAAGACATATGCCGCCCGATAATCTAATATGTGAAAATCACTATGAAGTTAAAAAATTATGTCGGCTTTTGGTTTACCTTATCAGAAAATAGATACATGTTTAAAACGCTGCATGTTAGTTTGGAAAGAAGACGCAAGCCTTAGAAATTGTAAAGTTTATAACCAGGAGAGATACAAACCAAGAAAAAAGAAGGGGAAGGAAGTTCCGTGCAAGCGTATGCATTACTTACCCATAACTCCAAGACTTCAAAGATTATATGCATCTTCTGTAACTACATCTAATATGAGATGACATAGCGTGAGAACGGAGAAAGAGGGTACGTTGACACATCCGGTCGATGGGGAAGCATGGAAACATTTCGATAAAACGTATCCAAATTTTGCAGCGGAGAGTCGAAATGTTAGATTAGGATTATGTACGGACGGTTTTTCTCCATTTTCTCAATTTGGTTCTAAATATTCATCCTGGCCCATTATCGTCACACCGTATAATTTACCTCCATGGATGTGTATGAAAACGCAATATATGTTTCTTACTGTTGTCGTTCCTGGCCCCGACGATCCGGCACAAGGAATCGATGTATATTAACAACCGTTGATTGAGGAGTTAAAAATACTGTGGAACGAAGAAGTAGAAACATACGATATGTCCAAGAAGAAAATTTTTCGTATGTTTGCGTCTTTGTTGTGGACTATAAGTGATTTTCCTGCCTATGCAATGCTTTAAGGATGGAGTACTGCCAGTCGTCTAGCATGTCCATATTGCATGGATGAAACATGAGCGTTTTCTTTACCTCGTGGTAATAAAATTTTATGGTTTTACTGTCAATATTTTCTCCATGTAAATCATCCCTTCAGAGGAGACAAGAAAAACTTCTTAGCTAATAGAATAGAAACCAGACAACCACTGACGATATGGTCAAGCGAAGACATATATGAACTTTTTAGCGACTATCCAAAGGTATATGAAACTGGCGAGCAAACAGAAATTGAACGCAAATCAGTTGTTCATAACTGGTGCAAACAAACTATTTTTTGAGAGTTGCCGTATTGAAAACATTTTCTGCTTCGTCATAACGTAGATGTGATGCACAATGAGAAAAATGTATTTGATAATGTTTTTAACACAATTTTGAATGTGAAAGGGAAGTCAAAGGATGATTTGAAATGAAGACGTGATATAGAAGAATTATGCAAACGTCCTGAGCTTCATATGAAACCAAATGACAGTAAAAAACCCAAAACATGTTAAGAATTAGATGATAATCAAGTTAAAGCTATGTTAAAATAGGTGGAAGGGTTAAGATTTCCTGATGGGATATCATCAAATCTTTGTAGATGTGTTGACGTTAAAAATGGTAGATTGGGCGGAATGAAAATTCATGACTGTCACATAATGATGGAAAATTTATTTCCCGTTATGTTCAAAGAACTACTGCCGTTAAAAGTTTGGAAGGTAGTAACGGAGCTTAGTATGTTTTACAAAGAGCTTTGTTCGACTACTTGAAAAGTGCAACATTGTAAACTTGAAGTACACATTCCTATATTGCTTTGCAAATTAGAGAAAATATTTCCGCCGAGTTTTTTTAATGTAATGGAAAATTTACCTGTTCATCTCCCATCTGAAGCACGATTTCGAGGTCCTGTCCTATATGGATGGATGTATCCATTTGAGATGTATGTAATATGTTATCAAGTAATTTAATTGCATTTGGGAGATGAAGTTAATATAAATTAATTTTGCTTAGATATTTGAATCATCTAAAGAACAAAGTGAGAGAAAAAACCAAGTTGAAGGTTCAATATGTAAATCTTACATCAAAGAAGAAGCTTCGTTCTTTTTCTCTCACTATTTCAGTGACCATGTGAATATTTCATTTGAAAGTTTCCTCGTAATGATGAAGGCGACGAACAAGAGTCCTCTCAAGCAATGTTATCTATTTTTAGACGAGTTGTCGGCCTTCTGGAAAATGTTTAGAAATATGGCTAGACGATAGAGATCTTCATGTAGCACACACTTATATTCTTCTAAATTGTGCCAAGGTTGCACCGTTTATTAGGTAGTCTGAAATAATAATTTGTGTTTTATTCTTTTCTATAATGCATGCGCGTGTATAACCTAATGCAATAATTTGTTTATATAAATAGTGTTTATGAACGTGAACATCCGAACGGAGATCTCAGTAAAGAATTTTCCAGTTGGTTTTCAAATTACGTCTATGAGCCGAGAAATTGTGTTATTGACGAAGGGTTGAAACAACTTGCAATGGGACCAAAAAGAGTGGTCAAGACATATCCAATATATTTCGTCAATGGATATAAATTTAACACCAAAGAATACGGTGCAGAAAAATTAACAAATAATACTTGTGTATTTGTTAAAGGTAGTGACGATCCAGAAAATCACTTAAATGATTTCCATGGCGTTCTAACATAGATTTTGCAACTAACATATTTCTCACGACCCGCGAAAGAGGTGTTTCTATTTAGATGCAATTGGTTTAGCAATGTTCCAGGTTCTGGAATAATGTGCACATGGATTATAATCTTATTGAAATAAAGCATACATCGCACTATCACAAGTATGATCCTTTTGTACTAGCCAAACAAGCATTGCAAGTTTATTATGCTCTTTATCCGACACTAAAAAGAGATAAAGCAGATTGGTATGCAGTTTTTAAAACAAATGCCAGATTCACGTTCGATGGGAAGAATATTACGGACAAACAAGCTTATCAGGCAGATCTTGAGCAAAATAACGAAATAATAATTACAGACGATCATACAGATTTAGGTCCTTTGATCGATGAATCAAATGTTTTGGTAGAAGCGTTTGACAGTGCAGAGGTAAATATCATAGAAAACGAGACCGAATCTGAATCAGAAGACGATGATGACTGATATAAATCTGAATCTGTTTTTTTGCAATTGATGTAACTATGTTGAATTCTTGATGTATCATGAAATTGATGTAACTATGAAACCAAATCTGTTTACCATTGTTTACATGTTTTATGTCATTTCCATTTGTCATTTATTTAGCAAGTTTTATTAAAAATGCAATGAAATCTGTTTATCATCGGAAGAGTACACCCATTATGAATCAGGTATAACACACTTCCATTTCTATTTCCATTTCAGTCATTAATTAAGCAATTTATACCGTTGATGTCGTTTTCATATGAAATATATTTCATTATCATGTTATTATTCTCTTATATAATGATGTGTATATATATCACAGGTTTATCATAATATCATATAGAGGTAGGAGCTCTTCCCGATCATCAGGAGGCGATGGCAGTGGCCCATCGCAAGAGCCACAACGTCCAGCAGTTTCGTTAGTCCCTAGAGCAGAGGGGTAAGAATTAAATTTTATTCAACATCTTATTTTTTTATGATATATGTACGTACTTATCTATATCATATTTAAAAACAGGGGGTTCGACCTACTTCCCTCGAAGGTTATGCCGGATGTCTCTAGAGCTTCTTATTACAGTGGGATGAGTGCTTACTGGCCGAAGTGAGATAACATCCCTCCTCACATCATAGAGTGTATATGGCAGGATGTCCTAGTACGTATATTTTTCTTTTTTCCATTTTTAATTTGTTTTTGTCCTTTTTCTACTGTTTATCGTTTACTTTTTATCGTGAAACACAGGCTGAGATAGATATCTAGACAAACGATATGATGCTGGCACGAGGATACTGGATGAAGAAGATGCGCAAGAACTACAGGGACTCGATATCTGAGATTAAGAAATCTGGGAAGAAACCATGGTGGATGGAGGAGAGCGTATGGCAAGCTTGGTTGAGATACTGAGAGACGGACAAGGCGAAGGCAAGTATACTAATTTTTTTTGAATTATTAATTTGACGTGATCGAAAAATAATGTATCAAATTTTGAATGTACAGGCAGAGTCGGATAGAAACTCTGCAAACAGAAATAAGAATCCCGTCACTCATCGCGGAGGGTTGAAGTCGTTTCAGCAGTATCGGCAGGAGTTGGTAAATTTACTGAATAATAACTATAAATAGTTTATGCAATATAATTTTAAATGTATAATAATTGTATGTAAAAATCAACTTCAGGAAGCTGAGGCACATGGTCCTATGGGCAATATGGACGTGTTCACCCGTACGCATGCTGTCGAGCATGTAAATCCGGACCGGACTGTTTCGTATACATGGCAGGATGATAACTCCAGCAAAAGCCATGTAAGCATATTTCATTTTATTCAGTATCAGTAATTGTTTTGCTTGTTAAACTATAATGAACTAAAATATGATATTATTAATTTGTTAATGCATGAGAAGTTTATGGAGCAGCGGTAGAAATTCCTTGTTGATACGGGTCGAGATCAGCTGAAGATTGATGAGGAGGACGCTATTTTTGAGTCCGTTATGGATCCAGCAGAGCATGGCAGACGATACAGATTTGGCAATCAAGTGGTAAATAATTTATTTTATCTTAAAATACTTCAAATATGAAATTTTGACATTTTGAAAACAATAAAATTGAATTTTATTCATTTTTCCATTATTGCAGGCCAGCAGTCAGAGTAAGGGACGGTGGAGTAGAGCTCAGAGTGTTCTAGCAGATATAGAAGAATTGCGGACTAGAGCGTCCTAGCTGGAGGAGCAGAACCGCCAACAGGCCATGCAGACCACACAGTTGCTAGAGTGCATGTAGCAGTTTGGTGGCCGCTTCTCTTACTCGGCTGGCTCTGGATCTGGAGGAGATTGATTCATTGCTTGCTTGCTTGTACGGGTATGTTTTTTTAGTTTTGAATGATTTGGTAGACGGTGGAGGTAATTATTGATTTTTGTATAATTATGTTTGATACACTTGGTTTTGTGGTTGTATGAGGATGTGGATGAGGATATTGATGATTTTGTGTATTTATGACATGGTAGAGCACTTATTTTTATGGTTATTGTCAATGTTGGAATGCTTATGTATATTATGTATTTTATTTTGATGTAATTTTATTTATTTGTGTGTTTATTGAATATTGTGTAGTTTGGGTTTTGATATTTGGTTGGAATATTGTATACTGGATTGTGCAGTATTGATGTAATAGTGTTTGGAAGAGAAATGTGGATGGAAGGCTATATTTGCAGCAGAATTCAAAAAAAATAGCAGATTTCCAACAGCTTCCGACGGATCCTGACAGCTTACAGGTCAAAATTTTCGACGGCTTCCGACAGCTTATAGGACTTCATTTCCGATGGCTTCCGACGGATTCCGACGAGTGTCGTGATCCATCGGAAGCCGTCGGAAACGGATACGACACCCTGTGTCGAAAGCTGTCGGAAATACTGCTCCACGACGCAGTATATTTCGACGGCTTTTTCCGACGGCCGCCGACGGTTATCAGCCGTCGAAAATCCTTAATCTCCTTGTAGTGAACTTTGCGTCGAGAAACACTTTTTTCAAACCATTGATCAAACATCATTCTCTCTCGGTAATTATCACTTTGGGTAGATTGTCAGGCATAAAAATTTCTTTAAGCTTTGAAAGTGCCCATTCATAATTTTCTTTCCTTTCATACGCTAAAAAGCAAGCGCAATATTAAATGTTCAACCCGTAGTAGTCATCCCTACAATTTCGAATAAAGGCGTATTATGATGATTTGTTTTATAAGTGCAACCAAGTGTAAAGTGGATGGAAAACATTTGCATAAGTTTACAGATTCCCGATGAGACCTCATCAAATCAAGCAAATGATCACTTAACAAATCTGCTCTATGAAAATAGGAATAATGTTTTTCTACGAGCAATTTCATAGTTGTTGCATGGAAGATCTACATTCCATCGCCGAAAATTGCATCTTATATTTGCATTATAAATTTTCTTCAAAATTATCGTATTTTCGAAAAATAATTTTTTTATAGTAATTAGTATCTTTCTTGGTTGCACACCCGCAACGGTCATACCGACTAATTTTTTCTTTTCATCTAATAATCTTGTTGCATATGGATGTCCCATTAATGACTTCGGAAGCTCATGATTATGAATGCCATTATGCACATCTACTTTCCATTTATCTTCCTCTACATAAATACCCTTGTTTAGAAAAGGGCTGTTACACTTTCATGTAGCACAATCTCGACGTCGCTTTATAGTTTGTATTTTCTCTTCATTTTTACCATCATGACTTCTATATATTCCACTCCTATCACAACTCAAATGTAACCTTGGTATTTTTTTTCCCGGCCCAATTTGTCCGATTTGATTATTATTATGACATTGTTTTTTTTTTGCTTGCACTTTGCACTAATGAATTAAAGAACCATAAGAAGCAAAAACCTAAAATATTAACGGTAATTTTATTGTTCAAGTCGGTACAATTCATTATATTAATTAAAAACAACTTACTTCATCGGTTACAAAGTTATTTCTAACATCAATTTCAACGCTTTCAATAATATTTAATTCCTCATCCAATAGAATTGGTTGATATTCAAGCACCGTAGGATCAACAATTTCCATCGTACTTTCAATTTGCATATTGCCATCAATCTCCACCTCCTAGTGAACAAAATTATTTTGATAATGTAACAAAATTATAGTGACAAATGCTAGATTCAATATAAAATCACTTGTGAGAATAATTACATCAAAATTATAAAAAACAACATCGTCGATTTTGACATTTTCATACAAATCATTGCTCAAAAAATCATTCAACATACCCTAATAAATATAGTAATCAAAAAATTAAACATAACTAATAAAGCAATGAAAAAATATTTACAAGCAAACAAAATGCCTCACTTCCCACCTTGATGTTGGGATCAACCGTTGAAGAATTTGAAAATTCTCTCTTACTTTCCTCAATAGAATTGTTGTTCTCCATCACTTTGTTGTTCTTCTTTTGATTTGTTGTACTTCGAAATTAGGGTTTTTGAGATGGAAGAAGTGGAAGAGGTCGAAGAAGGAAAAAAAAGAGAAAATTGATGGGACGTTGCTTTCAAACGCATGTGAAGAAAATTGGCGGAAGGAGATGTGTTCAGCGATTAAGAATTGAGTGAAGGGTTAGAATGTGGTATTAAGAAGAAAATTGATATAATTAAGATTAACATTTTTAATTATTGTAATAGAAAGCAAATTTTATGGTGCCCTTAGCAGCACACTATATTCAAACTTGAAACCAATTCTAAAACAATATAATATAAGTTATAAAACAACCCTAAAAAGATTAGACAAAAATACTTAATTCAAATATCATTTTCACACAATTTAAATTTTCAAACAATAAAGATAGCATTTTGGGAAATCTACCCAAAACAATTCACAACAGGTAAAAAGTGTTTCAAAAGCAAAGACACCATTTTAGAAATGCTATCTAAACTTTCGGGGCTGGTTTGATACCATTTTTGCCACAATTTTGAGACTAGTTTTCAACGCTTAAATAAATGATTTTTTATCCAATGTTTTCATAGTAGTTAGTATACTTAGGGTACTTAAAAGCACAAAGAGAAACCTATAAAGATATGTTTCAATTAGTTTATCAAAATTTCTGAAAATAAGGTATTTTCCCGAAGTGCTCATATAACGACCATTTTGCTATAACTTTTGCCTCTTCGTTCAACTAGTTATTAAATGCTATAAACTTCAAAAAAATTATGATAAGAACAAAATAAAATTTACTTGTTAAAATGGTAAAGAAACTTCTAAGGGTATCTCTACAAAAATAAATGTTAATTCTTAAAAAAAGGTATTTAAAAGCGTCGATATAGCGACTATGCCGCTACTAACTTTTACATATTTGTTTGACTAGTTTTAAACCTTTTTTAATTATGATATTTTTGTATGTATAAATAAATGTATTTTTCTTATTAAAACTACAAAAAAAATCTCAAGGATATCTTCCAAAGTTTATTTAAAAATCACCAAACACAAAGCGATTTCAAAGTTCATCCATGGCGACCTTTTCACTTCTAACTTTCAAAACTTAGTTCTATTATTTTCAAACCAATTCTTTTGTGTCAAACACACTAAAACATGTGTAGAGAAAAAAAAAATTCACAATATATTCACATTTTAACCAATTTAACATATGTTAAATACAACGAATTTCAAAGTGTGTTTATATCAACTATTTTGCTTCAAATATTCATAACACACTTCAACATTACTTACAACATTATCAAACATGTAAACAACAAGTTATGGCCAGATACGTGTTTTAGAGGGTTACAAGAGAGATTATACGCTATACAATGTTGTCACTTGCTTTCTAAAGCAAGTAGGGGTCCAAAAGTTATAACTTGCATTGTTCTTCATCTAACTTTATATTTTACACATTCAAACATATATAACAACCTTATACTTTTTCAATGGTGAGTAAACTCGCTTTTAAACCAAGCTTAGCAACCAAATTAAGTACAAGAGACTAGGAACAATTTTCTACCATCACCAAAGCCAAAGCTACCACCTTTGCTCACAAAAGTCACTAGCCAAGCCTTCCCCCCTTCTATGTGCTCATGGCCTAGATTGGATGGCCCATCCTTTTCACTTTCCTTCGAATTTTACTTCATTTCCATGCTTTGTAAGGCGATCTAAGGATGTGGTTTAAGTTTGGTAGTGATTGAAGTTGATTTGGTGCAGAAAAGTGAAGAAAGAAGAGAGACACAAGTGTTTGAATTAAATGCTTTTTGTCTCAAACTCAGAAAATAATAATATGAAGTTTGGATGTAAACAAGTGTAAATGTCCTCCTTTGCCCCCATTTTGTCCAGCCAAAGATACTCCCCTATCCTCCTTTCCAATGAAAGTACATGCTCCTTTATTCCATCCACTTCTCATGCCTTAATTCAAGGGTCTTTGTCCCCTTAATTATATGCTCAATATTTGATTAATTTTCCATTAACTTAAGTGTTTTTAGTATGTTATTTATGTGTGCATACATTAATATACAAGTGTCAAAGAGCTCAAACAGCTTTTGTTTAGAAAAAGGTCGTTTATCGACAAAACAATTTTCGATCACATTATCAATTTTCTTCGAACAATTTATTTCTGTAAATCAATTCCAAAAATGAGTTTCCTACCATTATTTATTAATTAAAAGGGGATTAACAAGATTCTAAAATCACTTTTTATCATTAAATCCAAGATTCAAACATTTAAACAATTCTATATTTTAATACGAAATGTCCGAAATTCCACGTCGTTACATTCTACCCTAGTTAGAATATTTCGTCTTCGAAATTCCAACACAAGTAATAAAAGAAACAATCACACATCAATAATTAACAATCGTCACAATCATTAGCAAACATAACATATAAATATACTAAAGCCTATATGATGCATGTAGAACAACCTTACGCAATATCAAATCCACTCACTTGCTCGATCACATAAATTCCACATCCAAACTAGTATAGATCACTTGACCTCTTTAGTGCAGAATCCAATCAAGTTCCTTGAATAAATACATATATTCTCCTTACATAGCCATATACCATGATAAAAAATATTAAGGATTATATCAAGTGTTCACTATCAAAAATCTAGTGAAAAATCCTTGTTCGGACCGATGTATACCACCTCAAAACCATGCATTCGAATCCTAGATCAAGAATTGTTATGCGAATAAAATGATATACATACAACTTACATACTTTATTCTATCGGTTTCTTAACCAAACTAATTATTTAATATTTTAAATCACCTTTAATTTCTCGTATAGTATGTACCATTTAGTACTAAATTCATTTATGAAGCATTCCAAAAAATAATACTTAAGTTTATAAAGACTTATCTTTATTTATAAAATATTTCATTGAAACACAATTTTTTTTAACATTTCAGGACTTAAGTCTATATTCGTATAATACTCCACTATCTTAATAGAATATATGAAACATTTATATTTCATTTTATTTCTCAAAGATGTTCAATGAATTTTAAACTTGTTTTAACATACTACCTTTTCAAATTAAGAGTTATAAAAATTCAAATTTTATTTCAATATTAAATTCTATAAAGAATACTTAGAACTAATCATCGAATTTCATTTCAAATCATTTGAAATAACAATATATACATATATCTTTTATATATCAAAACATACTAGCAGGATTAAGCAAAAAAAATTAAAAATAATATCAAATATTTCGTACAATAGTACTAAGTATCATGACCTCAATTTCACAAACCAATTTCTCAAATATTTTCTTTAAAATCCATAAAAAGTACATGTATATATCGAGTAACACCAAAATGATACAAGAAACCGAGTCCTACCAAGTACTACCATATATCCTTTTCTAAAGGGTAATACTCAAGAGAAGTGCTTACCATACGGATACCTCTTTTTTCTTTTTTAATCACTTTTGAGTCACTCAAACTAGCTAATGTAAAAGTACTTTTTTTCGAATTGAATTGCCGATTCCAAGAGTAACCATAAATTCGAACAAAACTTAAAACTCTTTTAAAAAATTAGTCTTTAAAATACTTTCAAATGATATATTGTTATTTACTCCACCTTGAAAAACAATTCCAAAAACACCGGGATTTAAGTTCTTAAATTCTCAATTTAAATCCTTTTAGTTTATGCACCATATTTCATAAAGTCACTTTCTACATATAATCATTTCAAAAATATTTATTCTCAAAATGTCATATTTTTCTTTTAGATTATAATAAGCAACTTTTATTATGGTTAACTTTTTAATCTAACATTATCATCAAATGTCTTATAGTCAAATTGTGAAACTTAATTCACAAGGTGTCTGTTTCAATGTTCTCATAAATTACTATCTATCCAACCCATGTTGTAAAAATATAAATTAATCATAAACTAGCTAAGCACAAAATAACAATTAATAAATAATATTCAATCCTCACAAACTGATCGAGCATGATAAATCTAATACATGAGGTATAAATGGACATTGCTACTCCCTACATTAATCAACTACACTATCAACCTATACTTATATGTTACTAATATATAACAAATACATATACACTCTCATATTTATAATACACTCAACCCATGCTAGGGCAATTTATACCCTATCCCTTAATGTGTTATACTCAACCGAAGTCAGGGTTCTTGCTTAACCTTTAGCTCTGATATGAAAGCCAAGGTTCTTACTTAAATGAAAAATATAATATAATGATATTTTATCAAATATATTATGGAAATAATAACATTAATTTAGGTGAATTTTAGTATAAAAGATTATATAAATATTATTGAAAGAGTTTCCAAACCCTATAAAGATATTGAATTCTTTTTATGAAATAATTAAATGATTTTGGATATGTTTTGAATAAAAAAAATCTCCTTTTATAATATGAGAATTTCAAATATGATATAACATAAAGGAAAAATGTTTCATTTATTATTGGTTGGAGTATAAAGAGAAGACTTTGAATTATATCTTATGTTATTTAACAAATATAATTGATTTTAAAAGTTTACAAATTTATTCAAAATAGAATTTAGTTATAGAAAATTATACAGTAAATTTTATAAATTTTATGTTTTGCTAAACGATTGTGAATGTTTGGTAACTATATGAACAAGGATTTAAAAATAAATTATAGTGTCAGATCTTTATTTTTGGTACTATATAAACGGTGTGAAAGTATTTAATATATAATATTTTACTAGTCTTATTAGGTCAAGAATATAAAATTAATTGAAGAAAAGTTTTATTTAAAATTATTAATTTATTGAAAAGAAAGCTATAATTAGTTTTAATGAATTGTTAAAAACTTATATAATTTCTAGAAATAATAAATATTTTCTATTTAACATTATATGTATTTTAAAATTTTATTTTATAATAAACAAGAATAATTAAGAGTATAATACGTTTAATTTACATATTTGTTTAAATGATATTTTACTACACTTTATGATTTCTTATCTCATCCGTATTGATTTTTCTATTATGAATGATTCACCATTGATAATGATTTGATTAATTTCCTTTAATGTGATTTCATATAATGATGACATTCTTCTATTCGATTTTGTGATATTCCATTTTGTGATATATCATTTTCTACGACAAGAAATTTGAATAACAAAGTTATAATACCATTTTAGATGAGGAATTCGATAATATTTCTCTAGTTATTCTTTTGACTCGTCATATAGAATATTATAGAGATTGTGTATAGTTTATAAACAGTGAATAAACCTTTGAATATCACGCAATGGTATAGGACGTTGTTGTGATATTTATTTAGTTATTCATTGTAAGTAGATGTCACTCAAGTGAAGGGAATATGTATATGGTTTATACTTATATGAGGTGATGCTCGAGTTAGAGTAAGATTATATGCTTAGGGTAGAGCACATTTATAGATGTTCAGTTATGGATGTACCTGTATACATGGATGCATTTATGTATATTATCTACTTGTTTATCATGAAGTACTCTAAGGATATGATTAGGATTTAGCAGGAACCAGATTGGCCAGAGTCCACCCTGGTTGTCTGATCGCAGGGTATCGGCCTAGATCTGTGACACCTTTATTATATATTAGATGCACATTATGGGATTTTAGTGAAGGGTAGTTAGCCCTTAGGGCGGAGTATCTCTATCTCCTTTTTTCACCTAGGCCAACAATCTATTACCATAGAGGCAGGATATAGGTTGTGACTAAAGCTTCTCGATCGCGTCAACGAGCACATTAGGCGGATATAATCACGATACCATATAGGTAACTAAAGACTGTAGGAGCGAATTTGGGTGATGTAGCCATGGGCTCCTAGAGCAGGTGATGTAGTTGTCAGTTTCACATCTGGTTTTACACTGAATGGTAGATAAGCATATATTATTTATACACCTTACCTAAGTATTAGGAGCATATCCAGGTGAACATCCCAGGTGCTCTTGGAGATGGCGGGTAGCCATATTGTGATATGACTTTACTTAGGACTTCATAACTATTAAACAGTCATTCTCCCGTCACGATTTATGATATTTATTTCTATATGAGGAGATGGGATTATACCTTTGATATGATAGATGTCTAGAGTATAATGGATTCTCATGTCTTTTGTTATATATGATTTACCCGATACGCGTCTTGCATACATACATACATACATACATACATATCTTTAATAATAGTTGTAACAATTTTGGTGTCAGTGTGAACTACCAAATATGTCCCTAATACCAAATCTTAATATCATTTGAAAATAGGATCTAACAATTAAATTTCTTCTACAAATTCAAAATGTCCATCTACAAATATTATCTAATCTAAGTATCACTAAAAAATAGGATCTAACAGATAAAATTCTTTTACAAATTCAAAACATCTATCAATAAATACCATAAAATATTAATATCACTTACAAATAAAATCTATCAAATAAATTATTAAATAATAATATAAATAAAATTTCAAACTTAAAATAAATGATGTTGCAGCTTAGAAATAAAATTTAAACTAACAAAAATGATTTCATGCTAAACATATACAATTTGCAGAAAAACACTTCATGCGCGAAGTGCATGCCGTAACGCTCGTATATATTATTAATAATGTACATTAATGTTGGTAATATATTATTGAGATTGAGAGATTTGGGTAACACTATATGCTACCCTGATTATTCTTGGTGATATATCATATATTGATGATTTCTATACTTTGATGTTGATTTTTGGATAAGGTTGATTCATCCACTTGACACTGTTTCATGATTTATGATTTGATTATTTTTTATGGGTAACGATATTTTTAAGCATGATTTTGTGGTATTCCATGTTCTATGACAGTTTGGGGCTTGTCTAAGATATTATCATTATATACCATGCATACATTACTATATACATTGACGTTATGATTATTGTTTTGAATCATTTTGATGGTGTCATCATATTACTATTATTTTTAGTATAGAATTAGTTCCCTATGTATATTGATCCTTTGATTTAGATATAGTCTGACTCGCATGTTATTTATATAATACTCAGATTAGTTCGGGACATTTCAGGTTCAGGGATAATGAGACTACCTTATGTTTTTTGGGCATAGAGGAGACTAAATATTTGGTATTGTAGATTATAATCATGTATTGTACAGTCTCTCATGAGTATATAATAATAATGTATATTAGACTTTTTTTGAAACTTGGTAATATTATTGCAACCTCAAATGAGCAGTGTGGACCAAAGAAAGTACATTTGAAAGTACAAAATTGGATAAATACAAAAACAGACTTTAAGTTAAAGTAATACTTTAACTCTACCATTCCTTCTTTAGGGTTTAGAGAATCAGCTATGGTGGTTCTCAATTCTTTGGTTGATTTTCTCCACTTGCTACCATCCAGCTCATCCTCTCCAGTGCTTGTGCTTCTTGTATCATTGAGTTGGTAAATTTTCTTTTTGAGATTCTCTCAATTATAATACCGATGTCTCGATTAATTTGAGTGGTAAGAGTTAACATTTCCTTCATTTTGTTGTTAAAAGTCGCTCTCTCCAAAGGTACCAAACAGTGGTTGTGAGGCCAATTTTCTTGTTAAAAGGAAAGTAAAGAATAAGTATTAGTTTACGTTGCCCTATTACATAAGTTACAAGTCATGTCTTCTAGTATCCCCTAATTGTGCGGACATCCTTTAGTAAGTAGTTTATTTATTAGTGTTTTGTAGAGGGTATGAGCCATTTTAGGATTACTTGATCTACTCCACACTAGGTTGTGCCAAGGTACAGTTGGGTATTTACCCCTAGTGTCCTCCCATGCCTTATTAAGTTTAAATTGAACATTTACTGTACCTTTCCAAGCCCATGAGTCCTCAATTCTGTCCCTATACATACGAAACCTCTGTGTTTCCTACATGAAATTCCTTGTGAGAAGCTGCTTATCACAGTCCCATTCTGCTCCATTAATGATACTCTCCACCTTGCAAGTTGGAGCTCCATAAGCAGAAAACCCATCCCATTATGTCAATAAAGCTTTTATTATCAAGCCATGGGTCCTACCAGAGATCATATTGTCATCATTGGCAATGTGTCTATCAATTAGAGGTTTCAACTCATCCCTAAGTTTCAAAATGTTCTTCCAATTTACAAAAGCATTATTATCAAATTTAATGGTCCAAAAGTTACCTTTAAGATATCTAGCTCTTATCCATTTTTCCCATAGATTGTTTGAGACCAAAATTTTCTAAGACAATTTAAGTTCTTAAACTTTTTTCAGTTCAAATAGATTTTTGAGGCCCACGTCTCCTTCCTTCTTTGGTTTGCAAAGATCTTCTTAACTGACTTTACGTAATCCACCCCTCTAAATGAAATTTGCACAAACTGCATTGATTTTTGCAATATAGCAATCTAGAATTGAAATGTCTGCAGCTAAAATCTAACTTTTGAGGTAATAACTATGTGAACTAGCTCAATCCTTCCGGCAAAAGATAGAAATTTTGGTCTTCGTCCTTATAGCTTCTTTCTTATATTATCCACCAATTTTCCATATTCAGCATCAACGATGGTATTGTTTAATAGAGGAACACCTAAATATTTGACAGGAAGAGAACCCTCTACAACTCCAATTTTCCCTAGCAGGTTGTGTTTATCCTTACAAAACTTGTTAAAATAACATTTAGTTTTAAGCTCATTAAGCTTGAAACTAAATGTCTTTTCCAATTCTTTAAATATTACTTTGATTTTATCGATAGTAGATAGACTATCTTTAGTCACAATGATGAGAGCATCGGCATATATAAGGTTCTGTAACAACCCGGGATTTTAGAAATTACTGTTAATATTAAATTATAATGCAAATTATAATTTAATATTGTGTTTAAAAATGATTTGGAAAAAAAATGAGGGATTATATTGTTATTTTATATAAACAATATCTTGATGAATATAATTTTGGATTTGAAATTTAAATAAGTAACATTATTTATTTTTATTTTTATCTCAAAACTCCAATTTCTCTTTATAAAACTCATATATACAACTTCAAAAACTCAAACTAAAGAACATTAAGAGAATGCATCAAGATATTCCTAAAATATGTGATTCACAAAATCAACAGAAGAAAATGGAGTGTTCGTCAACTCCTACAAGCCGACGAGCCACTCTCGGAAATCATCAAGACAAAAGATAAGCAAGATATTCTTCTCGAAGGAGAAGAAGCACACAAACAACAAATCATTACTTCAAACAAAGTAATGCTACAAAGGATAACACCGATTGAGTATCTGAAAAGGATAACTCAAAGAAACTGAATGATAAACTCAATCAAACTCGAACAATATAGAAACTCACCTCATTCCTTAGTGGATGTCCTCGTGGAAGGATAGCCGAAGGCTAAAAGCCTGAAATTAGGTTACCTCAACACTCGATTGCCCGATTGGATGTCAAATGCAAATGGACTCACAAAACTCAACAAAGTCACCTTGACTGGAATTCGAGTTATATCATCAACATCTCGATACTCAATAGTGAATTCAGAAACTTCGAAATCATAATTAACGTTCCAAAGAGATAGAAATAATAAAACAATCAAAATAGGAAACCTAAATATATAATAGGATCCTATAAAACAAAGGATTGGACTTAATATCAAATAAGTCAATCCTTCTCAAATCAAATTCGTCTCAAGATTGCGAGTAACAACCAAATACTCACAAAATCATCATCAAATAGAAATCTCAGAATGCTCACAACGAGCCAATCGATGTGGATCCTCTCAATATGATTCACAACTCTCAAAGGAAAACAACAAGAATACTCTAAGGAATCAATAAGCTTCATGATACGAACCCGCTCGCATTGACAAAAATAAGAATAGAATAATCCCAAAGAAGATTATTCATAAGATAAGATAACATCAAACTCAATTATGGAATACTACGGAATACAATTTATATTCCTAGACATATGCCATCTCAACATATCCCAAAATTCGAAAAAGAATCAAAGCACGATTCGGAAATAAGCTCGAATAAAGGACAACGATTCACTCTTATTGTACTTCGACGTATCGTGATATACGTAATGTTCTGTGTTTATTCTACTTTGTTCTGATCACAGCTCTGATACCAAGCTGTAACGCCCCACCCTGAGACCCACCGTAGTAAAGAGAATTAATAAGTAATTCCGTCTACTAAAGTGGAGAATAGGGCTGGTTAAGGGCGACAATCTATAATTTTGTCTTAAACATTTACTGAATATGTCGATAAATGCAATATAATTTTTTTTTCTGCTCAAGTGGATCGACATACCTAGTAAATGCTTAATCCAAAACTATAGGTAGTTAACGGATCTATCAGAACAAAATACAATAACTAAATGTAAAGCACATCACAGAACAGTGATCAACATCATGTATATACATATACACTGATACATATTTAGTACAATACAATATGAATACAATAAAGGTGGTACACGACCATACCATATACATTGAATCAAATATAAATACATCAAAGTATGCGGAAGAACAGAAATTCCTCAAGAGAAAGGAGAGCCGATATTCAACATCAGCTTCAAGCTAAGTCCAATAGATGATACCTGAAACAACTCGGTCTGACCCGAGTATAAATACACGGGTCAGTCTAGCTACACAAATCAGTCAATATCTGTAATATGAAGCATAATAGACATGAAGATACTTCTTCTCGAAAGAGAAGAATAAATCGATAAAATCATTAGCTCAACATTTAAGTAACAAACGCTACTTAAGTGAACAAATACCTCGAAGGAGGTAACTTAAACTCAATACTCAAATTAAACACAAATGCCTCATATCATCGGCGACATCCCAAAATGTCTACATGGTTTCCATGAACCATATCTCCTTAAAAGGAGAAACATCAATACACACTCTCGCCAAAATGGAAAACATAAAACATTCTCAAATAGGATGATCCAAAACTCAAACATAGATGAATCTCCAAATTAAATTATACCTCATCTCATCGGTATAAATGTATATAAATCTCAATCTCAACTCGCCAAAATGGCAAAACCTAGAATATCTTATAAAATCCTGAAATTATCAAAACTCATAACTCAAGGAACTCGATAAGAGTTCAAAACATCACAGTTGAAATCACCATATATATAACATCTCATATAGCACTAGGCTATCGATGTAATAAAACATCTTAAAAAGGTAAAATCACAATAAAACAGAAAACTCAGAAAATCCGGATTGGCCAAATCCCCGATTGTAATGCCGAAGCAATGCTGCACGTGCAAAACTCAGACGGCCGAAGCCTCAGACAAGGTCGCTGACACCTCCCAAAGCAGTTCGTCCTCATGACAAGGTCGCTGACACCTCCCAAAGCCATTTTGTCAGCCCAAACAAGGTCGCTAACACCTCCCAAAGCAGTTCGTCCTCATGACAAGGTCGCTAACACCTCTCCAAGCTATTTAGTCAGCTCTAACAAGGTCGCTAACACCTCCCAAAGCAGTTCGTCCTCATAACAAGGTCGCTAACACCTCTCAAAGCAGTTCTGTTAGGTAAACATCGTGAATGTGTCACAAACTCACGGATAGGAACCCAAAAAGTGTTAACGTGTGTCCCATACGACACATTCGCACCTAGCGGTTTACTAGCCATTAGTCGATGCCACACTAGAAACATCATAAAACTCAGAAAATTATATCTCGCCTAGTCTCATTGGCGAGTGAAAAAGAGACACAATATTTGTCTCATTTCATCGACAAGTATTAAATGGCATCGTAACTTGTCTCATCTCATCGACAAGTGAAAGATCATGATGGTTCCTCAAAAACCATAAATCTCAAAATATGAAATCATAAACTCAAGACTTGCCTTATATCATTGGCAAGTAAATAAAACATCGTGATGGTTCTCCTCGACCATACTTCAATATAGGAGGTCTTAAACCATAATGTTTGCCAAATATTGGCCATCTTAAATAATTCCAATAAATAGGAATTATAAAAATCAAAATATGTCATAAAGTGGAAAAACATCTCAGAATCAGTAATCTCAAATAGCTTCGATCGTACAAGTCCGGAATTAACCGAAATAGTAAACGCACATGTCCCCTACCACATGTTTTACTAAATCGTTTAATTCTCTTTCTCATACGTTCGAATAGTGTAAAAGTGAATGTTTTATATCTAAAATAGTATACAAGAGAAAACAAGCTTCTAAAACATTTTCTCGAAAAGATTAATAAAACCAATATTTGAAATTCCTTTATTATAGGGAATATATATATATATTTAGAAAAATAATTTTAAAATACTAGATAATAATAATTTGAAATGTCCATTTATTTCAAAAATCACTTCAAAAATGGTTTAGTAAAACCGTACTCGAAAACAATGAAAAACAATAAAGATAACTCAAGACTAATAACTTGAGTTCAATATGAATTCAATTCAAATTTAACCCAAAATCAATTCAAATTCTATTTAAATTTGAATTTCAAATTCTTCAAATATAGCTAGACTATTGATAGGCATTATAGCTCTCAAAAATCTCAAAAACATCATCAAAACCAAAAGACAATAAGAGTAAAAACGGGCTAATACAATTCTAAGGTCAATGTTTCTTGTTGCTATCATCTTGCTCTCAGGACAGCAATATATAACCTTAATTTTGACCAAGCAATCTTCAAAATTTCAGAAGATACAATGAACAAAACTTGTAGAACATGATCTAAGCTTTCCAAAACATCCTAAATTATCAAATTCGGTTAATAAACGAAGAAGTTGTGCCCAATTTCGTTTCAGCTTCAAGCATAGAGCAAACATTGGTTTTGCTTTCGGGTTAGCAGTAGAAAAATTAGATTTTGACATATCTAACCTCAAAATTACAGAAAATACAAAACATGAAAGTTGTGGTACATGAATTATGCTTTCCGAAACATCCAAAATTATCAAAATCGTTTAAGAAACGAAGGAGTTATGATCAAATTCGTTTCAGCTTCAATGACAGAGCAAGTATTGGATTTGCTCTCGGGTTAGCAGTAGAAAAATTGGATTTTGACATAGCTAACATCAAAATTACAGAGAACACAAAACATGAAAGTTGTAGCACATGAATTAAGCTTTCTAGCACATTAAAAATCATGGAATTCTGATCTAAAATGAGAAAGATATAGCTCAAACAATATCAGATTCAAACTCAGGAAATTATGTCAAAGGCAGAACTATATTTCTGTTTTCAAATCTATTTCAGGTCAGTCAAATGTTAAAATATTGAAATATAACCTGAAGAAAAATTATTCCTTATTGAATCTAGTTTCGAACAAAAAAAATTTGACCTAAATCGGATGAGAAACGAGTAACTTATGGCCAAAATACTACTTAGGCCTGTGATTGTTGTTGCTGTAAATTTGCTCTCGGGACAGCAACAAACAAGCATAATTTTGAGCAACTAAACTTCAAAATTTTGGAAAATACAAAACATGAAACTTCTAGCCCATAATCTAAGCTTTCCAGAACATCTAAATTCATCGAATTTGGTTAAGAAATGAAAAGGTTATGCATAATATACTGACAGCAATTTACTAATGAACATGCAATAAACGAAAATGAGATTTCTTACATTGAAATCTCAACCAAAGCTAGAAAATGTGAGTTTTGATACTCATCTTGTGATTTTGTATGACAAAACTCAAATTTGTAGCTGAAAGGTTGAAGCTTTGAGGAATAAACTACTTCAAATATCCTTCTCTAATCTTTATTTGGTGGATTTACTTTTGAATTTGCAGCAAATTGAATGAAAATATAATTTTTTTTTGTTTTTGTTTGAGGAGGCCATTGCTTTTCATGTTTCTATTTACTGTATAAGCCTTTTGAGAAGAAGAAGTAAAAAGAAAAAAAAAATACGTACTAGTACTCAAGAGAAGCCTCCATATGTTGGGTTTTGGGTTCAAACCTTACCCTATAAGCCCAACCTAAAATACTTAGAGAAAATATGCTTATATGTTTTAGTAATTTACACATAACTTTTGCATAGAATTTCCAAATCACATGAAACAAGTTGCATTGTTCATGTTTTAATAAATGGAACATGTTAGTGACATCAAAAACTTAAATTTACAAATAAAAATATTATTTTTCTCCATATAACATAAATTTTTAACAATATTTACCAATATTCACATTTTTGGTGAAAAATCACCATTTTCATCCATTTCAACCAAATAAAATTTATTTTTAAGTCTAATGAAGTGTACTAAAATGTTTTAACATTTTTATAACATTAATACACCATTCCAAACCTAATTACACTTTCAAATTTTATTTTATTTTCATACTATTCCTTTTATTTTACAATAAAAGGCTAACATTGGAATAAATTTCCAATATTACTGATTAACTAAAAGTTAAACCATAACAATTATTCTTTTTCAATCCAAATCCTTAAATAAAGTTTTTCAAACTTTATTTCATTCATTTACACTTTTTTTTTCAACCATCAAATGTTGAAAAATGCTTCAAATAAATAATGTTACTTATTTAAATTTCAAATCCCAAATTATATTCATCAAGATATTGTTTATATAAAATAACAATATAATCCCTCATTTTTTTTTTCAAATCATTTTTAAACACAATATTAAATTATAATTTGCATTATAATTTAATATTAACAGTAATTTCTAAAATCCCGGGTTGTTACAGACTCCCCTCCTTAACAAAATTGCGTCCTCGCAATTTCTATTGGAAAAAGGCTGTAAACAACACAAAAATTCAATCAACAAAGGTGGTAGACAAGCTCGAAACTCAAACCATTCATACTTTCAGCATAGAATGGTAGAGTGAAATAAGGAAAAACTCCCTTGGTTAATCCAATGGTCCATCATATGCTAATATAGTGATTAGCAAACCATCGAATTTTCCAAGCAACTCGAAAGAATTTCGAAGATATCCCGTCTTCGAATCAATACTCAGTAAAAAGCTCCACAAATAATCTATCAAATAAGATAGATTTCTCAAAGTTCTACAAATAGATTCGGGATCTAACTCGTTCAATCCTGAGCTCTAAGCAGCAAAAATGATCATCGACACAATTTTCCGCATAATAATACGGAAAGAACATCCTCGCTATAGGATAGACACAATAGACAAGATTGATAAATAACAAAAAAAGGGCTTCTCACGAGGCCACCAACTTCGAACGACCGTAAAAATGCACGTCGTTATCAGTAGCACAAGAAAAGAGTGAACTCAAGAACAAGAATATAAGCTCAAACTATTTCCAATCCAAGATATTTATAATTTTTAAATCGCAACATCTTTTAAATTTTAAATCTCCATTTTCTACATTTGAAAATTTCCAACTCTTTACTATATTACTTAGTAAGTAATTTAAAAGTCAAATTAAAAGTCCAAATTTCTTCTCTTACGTCAAAATTAATTTCAAAGAATTTTGTAAATCCATAATAATATTCCTCCAAATAAATTAAGGGTTCAAATTCTCTTTACTCTTTTTATTAAACCACTTAAAAAGTTTAAAACAATCTTCAAATCCTCTTATAACTCTTCTCTTAAAACATCTAATTATTCATTATATTTTTATTTTTTTTTATTTTTTTTTATTTTTTATTTTTGAACAGTAATCGACATCCTATATATACATATACAGTGATACATGTTTAGTACAATACAATATAAATACAATAAAGGTGGTACTCTACCACACCATATACATCAAATCAAATGTAAAAACTTCAGAGTATGCGGAAGAAATTAACTGCTCAAGTGAAAGAAGAGATGATATCCAACACCAACTTCAAGCTAAGTCCAATAGATGATACCTGAAACAACTCGGTCTGACCCGAGTATAAATACACGGGTCAGTCTAGCTACACAAATCAGTCAATATCGATAATATGAAGCAGAATGGGTATAGTGATACTTCTTCTCGAATGAGGAGAAGGATTAGATAACTCATAGCTCAATACTTAGATAACAAACGCTACCTAAGTGACTAAATACCTCAAAAGAGGTAACTCAAACTCAATACTCAAATAAAACACAAGTGCCTCATATCATTAGCGATAACCCATAATGAACTCAAATCAACTAATATAAAACTCAAGCAAAACTCAAATGGTTCGATGAACCATTACTCCGAAAAGGAGAAAACTCATCTCAATCACAAATAGAAGTCATGAAAGCAACACAAGACAACTCCATAAGAACGTGAGATCTCAAACTCATAAGTAAGCCAATGCGGCTAAATCTCACACATACATCTCAATCATAAAAACTCATGGAACTCGATACGAATTCAAACTCATAAAATCTCAAATTCAATAAAGAATTCGATGCATGTTCAAAACTCAGAAAATCTTAACACTAATGCACCAAAAACGGCGAATTCAAAACTCAGAAAACCCGGATTGGTCATATCCCTAAATACAATGTCGAAGCAATGCTGCACGTGCTAAACTCAGACGGCCGAAGCCTTAGACAAGGTCGCTAACACCTTCCAAAGCAGTTCGTCCTCATGACAAGGTCGCTGACACCTTTCCAAAGCAGTTCGTCCTCATGACAAGGTCGCTGACACCTCTCCAAGCCATTTTGTCATCCCTAATAAGGTCGCTAACACCTCCAAAGCAGTTCGTCCTCATGACAAGGTCGCTAACACCTCTCAAAGCAGTTCTGTTAGGTAAACATCATGAATGTGTCACAAACTCATGGATAGGAACCCGAAAAGTGTTAACGTGTGTCCCATACCACACATTCGCACTTAGCGGTTTACTAGCCGTTAGTCGATGCCACACTAAAAACATCATAAAACTCAGAAAATTATATCTCACCTAGTCTCATTGGCGAGTGATAAAGAGATACCATACTTGTCTCATCACATCGACAAGTGAAAAACATCATGATGGTTTCTCATAAACCATAATCTCAAAATATGAAATCATAAACTCAAGACTTGCCTTATGTCATTGGCAAGTAAATAAAACATCGTGATGGTTCTCATCGATCAAACTCCTACATAGGAGATCTCAAACCATAATACTTGCCAAATATTGGCCATCTTAAATAGTTCCAATAAATATGAATTATAAAACTCAAAATACGCCATAAAATGGCAAAACATCTCAGAATCATTAAACTCAAATAGCTTCGATCGTACAAGTCCGGAATTAACCGAAATAGTAAACGCACATGTCCCATACCACGTGTTTTACTAAATCGTTTAATTCTCTTTCTTACACGTTCGAATAGTACAAAAGTGTGTGTTTTTATATTTAAAATAGTTTACTAAAGAAAACAAGCTTTTAAAACTTTTTCCCGAAAAGATTAATAAAACCCATATTTGAAATTCTTTTATTATAGGGAATAAATAGGTTTTTTTTTAATTAGAAAATTAATTTTAAAATACTATATCATAATAATTTGAAATGTCCATTTATTTCAAAAATTACTTCAAAAATTGTTTAGTGAAAACTATACTCGAAAACAATGAAAAACAAGAAAGATAACTCAAGACCAATAACTTGAGTTCAATACGAATTCAATTCAAATTTAACTAAATATCAATCCGAATTCTATTTAAATTTGAATTACAAAATTTTAAAATGTAGCTAGCCCATAGATAGGCATCATTGCTCTCAAAAATATCAAAAACATCATCAAAACCGAAAAAGAATAAGACTAAAAATGAGCTAATACAATTCTAAGGTCAATGTTTGTTGTTGTTGTCATCTTGTTCTCAGGACAGCAACTTATAACCATAATTTCGACCAAGAAAGCTTAAAAATTCCAGAAAATATAATGAAAAAATCTTGTAGCACATAATTTAAGCTTTCCGAAGCATCTAAAATTATCAAAATCGGATAAGAAACGAAGAAGTTATAGCCAACTTTGTTTCAGCCTTAAGCACAGAGCAAATATTGCTTTTGCTCTCGGGACAACAGTAGAAAAATTGATTTTTGACATAGCATACCTCTAAATTATAGAAAACTCAATACATGAAAGTTGTAGTATATGATTTGTGCTTTCCGAAAAATCTAAAATTATGAAAATCGGATAAGAAACGAAGAAGTTATGACCGATTTAGTTTTAGCCTTAAGCACAGAGCAAATATTGCTATTGCTCTCGGGACAAGAATAGAAAAATTGATTTTTGACACAGCAAACCGCTAAACTATAGAAACCTCAAGACATGAAAATTGTAGTATATAATTTGTGCTTTCCGAAACATCTAAAATTATCAAAATCGGAAAACAAACGAAGAAGTTATGGCCGATTTAGTTTAAGCCTTAAGCACAGAGCAAATATTGCTTTTGCTCTCGGAACAACAGTAGAAAAATTGATTTTTGACACAGCATACCTCTAAGTTATAGAAAACTCAATACATGAAAGTTGTAGTATATAATTTGTGCTTTCCGAAACATCTAAAATTATGAAAATCGGATAAGAAACGAAGAAGTTATGGCCGATTTAGTTTTAGCCTTAAGCAGAGAGCAAATATTGCTTTTGCTCTCGGGACAAGAATAGAAAAATTGATTTTTGACACAGCAAACCGCTAAACTATAGAAACCTCAAGACATGAAAATTGTATTATATGATTTGTGCTTTCCGAAATATCTAAAATTATCAAAATCGGATAACAAACGAAGAAGTTATGGCCGATTTAGTTTAAGCCTTAAGCACAGAGCAAATATTGCTTTTGCTCTCGGGACAACAGTAGAAAAATTGGATTTTGAAATAGCAAAACTCTAAATTAAAGAAAACACAATACATGAAAGTTGTAGCATATGAATTAATCTTTCCAGAACTTTAAATGATATCAAAATCCGATAAGAAATGTGAAAGTTATGCTCAAATTACTAACAATATTAAGCACAGAAATTTGACAGGGCAGAGACTATTACTCTGTTCAAATTTCGATTTTGACCAAGAAATATTCAAAATATGAGAAAGTAATTAAAATAAAAGTTCTTTCTTAGAGAATTATCTTTCTACTGCAAAAAGATTCAACACAATTGGGTTTATCAATCGAAAGTTATGTCCATTTTACTCTCAGGTATTAACTCAATTTTTTTTTTTATATGGCTGAGCTATAACATTAGTTTCAAACTCAATTTCAACCAATTTAACTGCAGAATTTCGAAATATGATTAAAAGAAAACTTGTAGCTAAATGAAATATCTTTCTACCACAAAAAGATTGAGTCAATTTGGATTATTCTACCATATATTATCATTGTTTTACTGCAGAGAATTTTTTTAACAAATTTTCAGCAAACAATAACACAATAATCAGACAAGTTTTCAACCAAATTGCATATAATTAAATCAACAATCATTCAAACAATGATGTGCAGCAAACATAGATTTAGATGTGAGTGATTAACTCACCTCTATCCTTTAATTCAACAATCGAGATTATCAATTCAGCCCAAATTTCCAAACTAGCAAACCCTAAACAGAGAAGAAGTTAATAGATTTTCACTATAAATTAGATTTTGATGGAGATATTGGTTTTGGATTGAAGATTACCTGAGTTTATACTTAAATCCATGTTTTAAAACATCCATTCTTCATTTTATTTTGATTAATAGAGCATAGATTGGGAGAATGAGAAGGATGCCATTATTTTTGAGCTTTAGAAGTTTTTAACTGAGAGGAGTACAGACTTTTCTCCTCTTTCTCATTCTTTAGTAACATGTTAGGGTTTAATTGTACTAATGGACTTAAGCCCAATAAGTAATTCAACCACTTATTTCATGTTACAATGCATACTAATGATGAAATTTATACTATTTCAAGTTCCACTTCTTAAGAAATAAGAAATTCATTACTCGTGATAATAAAAATGTTTTACACCCGATTAAAATATTATTTACATAATTGCAACATATTTATTATCATATTTTCCTATTTAAAGAAAATAGCAAATTTACATTATTAATTACAAAACTCATTGTAATTAACACTATAAATTACACAAAAATCACATTTTTATGTCATAAAATTCTATAACTCATTTCAAATATAATTTTATGCTCAACTTATATTTTAAACTCAATTCCATCATTTTATTAAATATATCCCATTTTAAAATTAATTACTTCTTTTAAAAAAAACTATATATATTAAAAGAAGTAAGAGCAATAATTAACAAAATTATTGCATTAACTCTAAATAAAACACATTTTCCTCATTTATTTATTAAATAAAACCATCTTAATAAAGTCTTCAAAATTTCATTTTCTCATTTTATGCTCAAATATATTGTTTATTTCCAATAAACAATTTAAAATCCTCTTTAATTATTAATTTACACTATTAAATTATAACTATCGTTATAATTTAATATTTTCAGGTAATCGCTAAAACCAGGGTTGTTACAGACTCCTCTCCTTACAAAAATTGCGTCCCCGCAATTTTCTAGAAAAAGAGCTGTAAAAACATAAAAGATACAATCATCGAAGGATAAAGACAAGCTCGAATTCCAAACCATTCATACTCTCAATATAGAATGGTAGAAGAAAAAAAAAAGGAAAACTCATTTGGTTAATTCAATGGCCCATCATATGCTAATATAGGGATTAACAAACCATCGAATTTTCCAAGCAAATCGAAAGAATTTCGAAGATATCCCGTCTTCAAATCAAAAATCAATAAGATGCTCAACAATTAATCAATCGAAAATGATTGGTTTTACAAAACTCTACGAATAGAGTTGGGATCTACTCACTTAAACCCGAACTCTAAGGAATAAAGAAGATCATCAATAAGATTTTTCGCATAAATATACAGAAAGAACATCCTCACAACAGGGTAGACACAATAGAAAAGATGGATAAATCACAAGATGGCTTCTCACAAGGCCACCAAACTCGAACGACCGCGAAAATGCACGTCGTTAATAATAGCCCAAAGATAGAACATACTCAAGAACAAGGATATAAGATCGAATTATCTTTTAATCCAAGATATTTAGAATTTTAAATCTCGACATCTTTTAATTTTTTTTTTTTTAAAACTCTATTTTCAGCATTTGAAAATTTGCAAACTTTTTACTATATTACTTAGTAAGTAATTTAAAACTCAAATTAAAAGCCCAAATTTCTTCTCTTACTTCAAAATAAATTTTCAAAGAATTTTGTAAATCCATAATAATTTTCCTCAAAATAAATTAAGGGTTTAAATTCTCTTTACTCTCTTTTTTATTAAACCACTTAAATCGTTTAAAAACAATCTTCAAATCCTCTTATAACTCTTCTCTTAAAACATCCAATGTATATAATATAGATTCTAAAATCTCAAAATATAATTTCAATAAAGTATAGCTCAAAGTAAATGAATAAATAAATGGCACTACCTCGCCATTAAACCTCTAATAAATAGATATATCAGTTGGCTGCAGAGTCGATCTAACGATCAAAACTGCCTCGCCACTCTGTTACTCATCTCTAAAATCAATGGCTGCAATTGCCATTCAAAAAATAAATTTAATATATAATCTCAAAATATTATTTTTAAATCTCAATTTTTAAAACACAAATCATCGTGTTTGATTGCCTCATCATAGCATTTAGGAGATTCCTATCGATAACGTTGATCAGGCGTATCGACTAGAACTCTTAACTACTCGATGGATAACCCAACACTCTCAAATTATTTCTATGAAAGAATACTGCCCATATAAATATATTCTCAAACCATTCTTTGATTTTTAAAATATCTCAAAACTCCAATTTCTCTTTTTAAAACTCATATATATATGGCTTCAAAAACTCAAACCAAAGAACATTAGGAGAATGCATCGAGATATTCCTAGAGTACGCGATTCACAAAATCAACAGAAGGAGATGGAGTGTTTGTCAACTCCTACATGAGGACGAGCCACTCTCGGAAATCATCAAGACCAAAGATAAGCTAGATATTCTCCTCGAAGGAAAAGAAGCATACAAACCACAAATCATTACTTCAAACAAAGTAATGCTGCAAAGGATAACACTGATTGAGTATTCGAAAAGGATATTTAAAGAAACTGAATGATAAACTCAATCGAACTCGAATAATCTAGAAACTCACCTCATTCCTTAGTGGATATCCTCGTGGAAGGATAATCGAAGAGCTAAGAGCCAGGAATAAGGTTACCTCAACATTCGATGCCTGATTGGATGTCAAATCCAAACGGACTCACAAAAATCAACAAAGTCACCTTGATTGGAATTCGAGATATATCATCAATATCTCGATACTCAAGAGTGAATTCAAAAACTTTGGAATCATCATTAACATTCCAAAGTGATAGAAATAATAAACCAATCAAAATAGGAAACCTAAATATACAATAGGATCCGAAAAACAAAGGATTGGTAAGTCAATCCATCTCAAATCAAATGCATCTTAAGATCGTGAGTAACAAACAAATACTCACTAAAGAAGCAACAAATAGAAAACTCAGAATGCTTACAATAAGCCAATCGTTGTGGATCCTCTCAATAGGATTCACAACTCTCAAAGGAATGCAACGAGAATGCTCAAAGAAATCAATTAGCTCCATCGATACGAACTCACTTGTATCGACAAAAATAAGAATAGAATAATCTCAAATAAGATTATTTATAAGATAAGATGACTTCCAACTCTATTATGGAATACTATGGAATACGATGTATGTTTTCCTAGACATATTCCATCTCAACAATCCCAAAACTCGAAAAGAATCAAGGCTCGATTCGAAAACAAGCTTGAATAAAGGACAATGATTCACGCGTATTGTACTTCGATGTATCATGATATACGTACTGTTCTGTGATGTGCTTTACATTTAGTTATTGTATTTTGTTCCGATAGATCCGTCAACCATCTATAGTTTTGGATTAAACATTTACTATGTATGTCGATCTATTGAGATAGGAAAGAAAAATTATATTGCATTTATCGACGTATTCAGTAGGTGTTTAAGATAAAGTTATAGATGGTCGCCCTTAACCAGCCCTATTCTCCGCTTTAGTAGACGGAATTACTCGTTAATTCTCTTTACTAAGGTGGGTCTCGGGGTGGGGCGTTACAGCTTGGTATCAGAGCTGTGGTCAGAACAAAGTAGAACGGGACACCATATGTTGTAGACTATATACTGGACTAATCTCATTATGTAAACGTCCTAGTTCCATCTGAAGTGAGAACCACTCCATAGCAATAACAAACGAATAAGGAGATAAAGGGTCACCTTGTCTAATCCCTCGATTGCTTTAAATGTAACCTTTAGGAATTCCATTAATAAGGATAGAATATGTAGGAGTATTGAGGTAGGGACAATTAGCTTTAGGATTTTATCTGGAACGCCCATAGTTTTTCGCATATGAATAATGAATTGTTTGTTATCTTTATCATATGCTTTATGTAAATCCACGTTTAAGCATAGTTTATCTGCTCCATGTTTATTGAAATCTCTGATTAACTTATGTGCCATAAGTGATTTTTCTGAAATAAATCAACCCTAATTAAAAGCACTTAACATTGGAAGATCAAATCTGGAAGCACTTTGTTTAGTCTCATGCATATAATTTTGCTAAGAATTTCATAAGTGACATTACAACAAGCATAAGTCTGTACTTTCTACTCTGTCTAGCTTTTTAACCTTAGGGATAAGTGAGATAAAAGCGTGACTAATTTCTTAAATGAACTCACCAATATCAAATGCTTCTTGGTAAACCTTTAACATCTGATCTTTTAGGTGTATCCAATTCACTTTGAAGAAGGCAGCCTCTATTCCATAAGGTCTCGGGCTAGAATCACTGTGAATGGAGAAGGTAGCTCTCTTTAGTTCCCATTCCAAAACCTGAGCTGTCAGCGTGTCACAACCCTCCTTGGAGATTCTTCGTCTACTTTGTACAGCTGGTAAGTTTTGCTTGTAATCCCTATTGTATATTTCTGAAAAATAAGAAATTGCATTGTCCTCAATTTCTTTAGTATTTTCTGAAGAATTCCCATATTCATTAAAATAGTTAAGCTAATTATTATGATGCTATCTTTGTGACATTTTAGTGTAAAAAAAATTACCGCATTCATCTTTCTATAAAAGCCATTTTTCTTTAGCTTTTGTTTAAGATCCGAAGCTTGCTTTTTAAGTTCATCTTTAAATTTCCTTTGAAGAGAGTAGAAATTAGCATTAAGTCCTTCATGTAGGGGTCAACATCCAATTGTAATTGGATATCTTCTAATTTGCTTTGAATATTTGTTATCTCATCATTATGCTTTGGTCTTCTCTGGTTCCACTTCTTTGGTCTGTTCTTCATCATTTTTACCAACATAACATATTGATACATTTGGGTTCCTTTAGGAATGTGAACTGCATTGAAATCTACTGCTTCATCATAACCCTCTATAAGATTCTAGTGGTCAGCATATCTAAATGGTTTTCCCTTTAGATTATTAGCATCGTCATTAAATTGAATAAGAAGAGGACAATGATAACTGGTGGAGCTAGGGAGTACAGTAATTTTTACATTAGGAATGTTGCTAACTAATTCTGCATTACCCAAGGCTCTATTTAATCGTGAAGTTATTTTTTTCCCTCATCACTCCTCCATGTATATTTCATGCCAAAATGGAATGCCTCTACAAGACCACTTGCAAGCACACATTTGTTGAAATATATATTGGACATATGTTGTATATTATGTGTGTATATATATATGTTCGTCATGATACTAATTGTATAATCTCTGATTTTTGTTGCATATTATGTATTGTTCTATCCTAGAGGCACACATGTTTATTGCTTTGTACCGATACATTGTACGTATAGATAAGTTAGTTATTTGATGTTTAAATATGTACTAGTGTTAGCCCAAGGGGGTATTCTCATATGTACCCAAATACAACGTTATTCTCCTTATTATCTGGCAATACTACCTAGTAATACTCTTAGTAGTATGGGTATAGAGGTGGGGTGTTTCATTTATCACTGATTCGACATCGGAAAAATCCAATTTTACTTTATTAAGCATTACACGGTTGTGATAATTATTTATACCAAATCTCTTCATCAAAACTATATCTCTTTGTACTTACAGAATTTGGTAATGATTAAAGTTCCAATATCGTCCATATTCAACTCTATATTCCAAACACAAAGTCCTTGGTTCAATAATAATAATAATTACTAACTAAACTGCTCTGGCTAGAGACTTTGACTTTGAGTTGACTTAAGTTAACTGTGATACTAACCTCATAAAATTAAGGAGACGAATACTCTATTGAATTATGTTTCACTTCCATTGCTTTCGCTCAACTCAACTATAGTAATTCGATGGATGTCATGCCATGATTTAACTATAATCAAAACAGAGCTTTCATATTGAAGGTCAACAGTATTCTGAAGTCAAGAGAGCTGTGTAATTTTGTCATATCAATATTTTATGTTCGATCTTAGTTATATTAACAAACAGAAAACTATCGAGTGAGTAATTTCATAGTTATCCAATAACTACAGCAAGTAACCGCTTGGTAACCTCGGTAGTTATGAGCAATACACTAACCAATGTTTGGAAAGCGTTACGTACTCCAGTCCCAGTAGGTGTATCGATATATAGTCTTGATACATCTTAACTAGAAATATTTAAAATGGTATGTTTAATTTTATTGTAATAAATTACTTATGGTTACAACACTTTGTAACTACGATCATAAAAACATAAATTTATGGATTTTCTATTAAATATAATTTTAATTAGATTATTTAATTAATATAGCACATTATATCAAGTATACAACAAAAAAACTTTTATTTTGAAAAAGAAAGGTTATCGAGTTAGATATATATAATAAATTACATAATTACCTCTAGGGTATACCTATAACTCTATCAGACAGTTCCATTACTTTGAGAAGTACTAAAAATAACAGTAGTGATGAGAAAATTAGACTTGTAGACAGTTCAAATATAGGGTATGGTAATATTGGAGACGAAGGTAGATTACATGGTGTGCAATAGACATATAATATATTATATGCAAGGAAATATTATTTCACATGCAGAGTTGTGATCATATTCTTTCTTGGGGAAACCATTTATTTCAGGCTGCAATTTCTTCATGTGCATATATTCATTGTTTTTTGCTGTTATCCCTAATCAAGTAAGGTGCAAGTCTGATGATCAATATTAAAAATATTATTTTTATGCATTGAGATTTTATTTCCGTTGAGCTTTGTCTCAAGTTTTGATCTACCATATTTAATTGTTTGTACAAATCTCATTTCCCATTTTTTTTGAATAAAATAATTTTTTCTATCACTGTAGCTTCAAACAAAAATTATTGGTGAATAATCTACTGACTATATATATGGTGACACAAACTCGTACCAATGTGCATATTACTCTCAGCTCACTTCGTCGCACTTGATAATTACATTAATATATAGATGATGTAATGTTTATATAAATGTTCTACGTAACTTTATAGCTCTATGGTCTATGTTTGCACTTTCATCAAATATATTTTTATTAATGAATATACATGTGATGCTCAGTTTAACTCAACTATGAAGATGAATTTTACATACATCAAGATATGATCGAGATGAAATATTCATGTAAAAAATATAAGCATGTTCAATTATTTATTTACATCTCATTTCCTAAATTTTTGTGAGTAAAGTTTCACTATCATTGAAAAAACTTAAAGCTAAAAGAACACATGGACTACCTTACTTACTGAGTATATTTGCGAAGAGGTTGCGGGTACCTAGGTGCTTTAACTTCGAACTCGGTTAATTGCTTCTGAAAATTATAACAGTATACACATGATGTACTGATTTATAAATGCGCTCTTTAAGTTCCTAGTTTTATGTTAGCACTAGTTTCGTAAGGTTGTTTATAAATGATTATGGATTTTGTGTGAATTTATAACATTTTGTCAGTACTGGCTAGGTAAACTTGTCTATGAATGGTTATAGATTTTATGTGAATTTGGTCATTTTGTCAAAAAACTATTGTACTGAAATGGCTATGGATATCATTTTCGACTATATGATTAATGTAGTTTTTCAATTTTTGAATATGATGATTATGTAAGTGAATGCTGAATGCATACTGAAAATTGTATGGTAGCAAAGCACAAATGCTGTAAAATCTTTAGTGGCATTGATTAAAATGCTACATCAGATTTTAACAACGTTTATTAAAACACTATTATAAGCATTAGTAAATTTTTCATAATGCTACGAAATCCTTATTTTGTAATGTTGACGTTAAAAATGGCAGAACACCCAAAAACCTGCAGAAATATTGAGATCTAGCGGAAGATGCATGTAAAAAATAAAGAGAAATAGAAATAATTTTATAGTGGTTCGACAATTTCTGATCTATGTCCACTTTATTTTCTATTTTAGGTTCAAGAGTCACTGGTGTAAGGAATTTACTGATTTAAGTCCTAGGACAGCAAATGGTTGCTTTCTAAGTGACTTCAATAGAGAAGAGATAAGACGTAACATCCCGCTACTTGAAGGTCTAAAACTAACGGTTATGGATGCTGCAGTCATCCATAGTTATTAATTCTCAATGACCAAATACGGCGTAGTTATATGCATTGATGCACAAAAGCACACGAATATGAAAAAAAAGTTTAAAACATCAAACAAATTCCACATTCCATTTCAAATTCATTACATAATCCCTCAATTATTAATCACGTTTAGAGAAAATATATTTATTACAGTATACGCCAAGAGTGACATATGAAGATGTCCCCTTGGATGATCGAAGTATATACAAGCAATTTAACAACTTTGCCATTACAAACAACATAGTGGAATCAAAATAACTCTAAATAGCTATCATGCCTCCTGCACATCTCCGGAAGCTTTATTTGTCTAATGAGGTACCTGAAAACCTCAACTCTCAAACTACTCAAAATTAATTGAGTACCCAAGAGTTTAAGGGGAAAACATAAACTTCGAGTCAGACATAAAGCCCTGTTGAATAATAATCTACCGTCTCAAAACATTTGGATATCTAATGAGACCATGTTGCTTAATGAAATGGTTTCCCCCTTCACTAGTATCCTAATATCTTTATAAAACCATATGCCATGCACCCATATCCACAATGGTTAAAACAATTCAGAATAATATAATACGATGATATGCAAAACAATTAAATCAATTCTGGATTACCCATCCCCTTTCATTTTGACATCTGTCTCAATTATAGTTTCTAGGATTACTATTAACCTAATAGTTTTCATGGACCAACTAATAATCAGTAAAATATGTAAGGACTCCCTGTCCATTTACATAGTTTTCATGTGATCACTAAGAACCTATTGGTAACTCCAATATCTTTACTCTTATCCAATTTTTCATGGGCTGACTAGGAACCTATTGGTAACTCCAATATCTTTACTTCTTATCCTAGTTTTCATGGGTTGACTAGGAACCTATTGACATATGTCAATATCTTAGTTCAGATATAGTTTTCATGGGTTCATTATAAACCTATTGTCCCCTGCCAATATCAAATCATAGTTTTTATAGTCTAACTACGAACATATCTTTCTGACATCTTCAATTATACGTAGTTTTCATGGTCTTACTATGAACCTATTGGCCCCTACCAATATCTTTTCTTAAATACAGTTTTCATGGTCTTACTGAGAACCTATTGGCCCTTGCCAATACCTTCATTTAATAGCATCATATATTCTGTTCTTCCTGACCTTCCGGATGCAATTCTACTCATTCATGTGTTAACTCAATTTATATTCACTGCTGGGTCAACCTGGCTGTTATTCTGGCCTTCCCTAAAATATAGTTATGGGTGCATTACAATGTGAATATATACATGAATGAAGAAGCAACCACAATAACTTGTTTAATCCCTTTAACCCTTTTAATTAAAGAAAATTTCTTCAAAAACTTCTTTTAAAAACACTTTATTTATTTATGTCATGGTTTCCTTTAAAATGGGATTGGGTTATTTGTTCTGAACCTAAGGCTTTCGAAACCTTCAAAACCTTGCTTTCGACCTAATTTGATGACCTCTTTCGAAAGCATATAAATCTCTTTTCAAAACATTAGGCCCCTGCCGTTCCAAACACTTTAAAACTTCTCTTTCGAAACCCTTCGAATGTAATAAAGTATTACTTATTAACTCTTATAGGCATAGCTTTGAAACCATCGAAAGTACCTCTTTCAAAATTTTTGAAAGTACCCCTTTCGAAACCTTTGGAAATATCCCTTCCGAAACCATTGAAAGTCCTTATTTCAAAATCATTGGGTTTATACTTAAAATATCATTTGGGTCAAAGTGAATATAAATGAAAGTATCTCTTTTGAAACCATCCTTTATCATATAAAAATATTGGGGAATAACTTGATGGCATCGGCACTATTCCTTTCGAAAGCTTCAAATCATTTAAGCAAAACACTGAAAGATAGCATCGAAATTCTCTTTCGAAGTCATTGCATTTCAAAACCCTTGGACCCTTACGAAAGCATTTAGGAAGTGGCTTAATACATCTTTAAAAAAAACACTACCCTTTGAAAGCATTGATGACTTTAATACACTCGAAAGGCCAAAGAATGATAACAGGGCTTCGACCAGGTCGGAACTCTTCTTTCGAAAGCATTATTTTATAACTAAAAGAACTCACTCGAAAGCTCTTATAATTAAAATATAAAGTGAAACCCCTTCGAAAGCCTTTATAAAACCTCTTTTGAATATATATACCTCAACTCCTTCGAAGGCTTTGATAAAACAAAGGCAGGCGTTTCACTTTTTAAAACAAACAATGGTATCGACCCTATTGAACGCAATGCTTTTAACACCATGCCTTCCACCTTTCCTCCAACCCATTACGTACCATCTAAGTGATACCTTATGTATCAGTTTCGACTTAGTAGGGTTTCGACTTGACTGAAGAGGGTAGCTCTGAGTCAAAAGGTAGTTCTATTAGAGGTGGAACCTCTTTTTCTGAGTAAAAGCTGATTAACACCACTTAAAGAATTTTTTTATCTAACTAACCTACCAGGTGTAAACCTATAATTGGTTGCCTCATCTTTTCAAATTCTTTATTAAAATAATCGTCACTTAATTTCATATCAAAATCAAGGTTAATTTATGAAATAAGCCCTTCTATTGAACAAAATGAATATTACAAATAAGTCATTCTTCTAAAATTAATTAATTTGCATAGCAAATCACTTAGGAATAATCTCCAAAAATTCTAGAAATTCGTTTTAATCATGTTATCTAGTATATCAAAAAATTTAAACCCAAATTATCAATATAATTTTTGAAATAAATTTCTAACCCAATTAACCATGTTTTCCTTTGAAAATTCGTAGTAATCTTTCCATAACTTGGAAAATTATAAAAATTAAAACCAAAATCTAAAATCATATTGTACACAACATAAAATTTTTCCATGGCATTAAAGAATCAATTTCATTCAGTTTTGCCCTAAAACCGCATAAAAAACTCATTTAAACAATCTTGTTTAAATTAAAAAAATTATAATTCCAACATATCACCATCCAAATCATCATTAAAATGAATTTAATTTTAAATCCGAAAAACATATGTTCATAAACCAAAATAGAGATGGTAAAAATTATTATTCACCTTGATTAAGATAAGGAGTTTGGATTGAGATTGAGATTAATTCTTGTTGCTTTAATTCTTAGCTTGATTTGAATTCTCTTCTCTTTTCTTCCTTGCTATGGCTGACTCTCCTTGATTTATGTTTGTATTTTTGTTTCCAGAAATGATGTGAATGGGAAATAAAATGGTAAGGAACGAGAATATATAAGGGTAAGGGGTTTTATGCGGCTAATTCCCATTACATCCTTATGTAGATTAGTTAACTTTAAAACCATTCTTTAACCCATTTAATTAATTAATTGAGCACGACCTTAATTGTATTTATTCAAATCTCAATCCCTTTATCACTTAAAATTTATATTATTCTATTTAATTTATCTAATTGAATCTCCTGAATAATGTTATCGGAAATTAGGGGTGTTACACGCTTCCCTCCTTAATGAATTTCATCTCCAAATTCAGTAGGGACTACATACTAACATAGCAATCATTTGTAAGGACTCCTAACAACCGTACTAGTTTACCTGACTAGCAATTATCTATATAAATCTAATATAGACATACCCTCAAAGCAAATCAGGATAAGTATCTCGAATCCTATCCA
This sequence comes from Allium cepa, assembly GCA_030765085.1. Classification (NCBI taxonomy): domain Eukaryota; kingdom Viridiplantae; phylum Streptophyta; class Magnoliopsida; order Asparagales; family Amaryllidaceae; genus Allium; species Allium cepa. The sequence goes on from CM060931.1 coordinate 575,858,009, forward strand.
CTCTCACCCAAGTACAGTTCTTCTTGTTGTCGCTCCACTGAATTTCACCAACTTGACTGTCGTGTTCCTTAATCTTTTCTTATCTCTCGCTACGACCTGAACTGGTTGTCTAACAAATGTCAAATTAGGCTCTACCACCAAATCTTCCAATCATGTCGAAGGAATAGTAGTCTTTGGATCATGCACATACCTACGAAGATGAGACACCTGGAATACATTATGGACATCTGCCATACCGCTTGGCAACTCTACTCTGTATGTGTGCTTTCTAATCCTCTCTATAATATGGAATGAACCAACATATTTCGATGCCCATTTCCCTGACTTATTGAACCGTAACACACCCTTCATCGGTGACATCTTAACAAAAACCTTATCTCCAACTGAGAACTCTAGGTCTTTACGCCTCTTATCAGTGTAACTCTTCTGTTTAGATTGAGCTTCCTTCGTCCTTTCTCGGATTAACTCGTCTCTAACGCCTCCCTAACCTAATCTGGACCTAAGACCAACATGTCTCTTGTCTCCAACCAACATATTAGCGATATGCATGGTCTTCCATACAAAGCTTCAAAAGGCGCCATTCCTATACTAATCTGATAACAATTATTATAGGAAAACTCAAATAAATGTAAGTGATCTTCCCAAGATCTACCAAAGTTCAATACACAAGCTCTCAATAAATCCTCAAGTACTTAACTCACTCTGTCTACCCATCCTCTGAGGGTGATATGCGGTACTCACCCTAAGCTTAGCACCTAATACATCCTGTTAACTCTTCCAGAATTCGCTAGTGAATAAAGCATTTCTGTCACTGGCTATGCTACTAGGAACTCCATGTAGTCTAACTATGTTCTTCATGAACAACTTAGCTAAAATATGTGTCGCCCTGGTTGACTTTACTGGAATGAAATATGCACTCTTGGTCAACCTGTCCACTATGACCCATATACTTTCATTTCTCCTATTTGACATTGGAAACATGTCTATAAAATCTATGGATATCAAATCCCATTTCCAAACGGGAATCTCTAGAAGTTGAAGCAATCCACTCGACTTTTGATGTTTGGCTTTCACTTGTTGACAATTTGCACACTACCAAACCCACAAGCCGACATCCCTCTTCATACCTTCCTAATACAAGCTCCTCTTTATATCTTGGTACATCTTGGTCCCTCTAGGATGAATCATAAACTTGGATCGATGACATTTACCAAGAATTTCTTTCCTTAAGTTCTCAACATCTAGGCTCCTATTTCACTTCAAGTGAAGGAGTACCCTGCTAAGTGATTGATTTCCCTACTAGGGTAATAAGTGCTCTGTGATGAACGTACAGGAAAACCTTCTTTGGATTTGCCCAAAATCTTTGGAATTCATTTATTTCTTTCAGGAGTGGCTTGCTTTGGTCGTATTGCCCCCGGTCTTGGAATCCGATCCCAATTGGTTGGAGAGAAAAAGAGGGCATCTAGGTGAAAGGGGTCAGCAGTTGTAGTTTGAGTCTTTTGGCAAGTCATTTTGTCTCTGTAATCTCAGTACCCCTTAGCCTTCGTACCAGTAACTGCCATTCCTGCTATTCCCATTCCCGAGAGCAAGTGAAATCAAAAAGCAATCCAGTTCGTTTGAAAGCTGGTATAGTTTCAATGATATTGATATAAGGAATATTTGGAGTTTGATCTTTGATAACACTTTTTTGGTTAGGGACAGCAATGGTGATAGTTATTCTGTATATTTTGACATTGAAAATCATATTTTTGAGATTGACAATAATAGTTTTTTTCTGAGCGAATTCAAAACTTTTTTTTCCAGTTATTTGAAATTTCTTTTTCGCTTTTATCGTTTTTTTTTCGAGTTCTTTTAAAATGGGTTCAAAGAAAGAAGGTCGTTTTCGGGGAGATCCAAAAGGTAGCTCTGCTTCTCTTCCCCAAACTGTTAAAAAACAAAAGTTATCTTTTTTCTCTGTTTTTTGCCTTTGTTGATCTCCATAATTAAAACGTACCTTAGATGCCTCGTCATCTAATTAGTGACGCGCATGAATGGATTAACGAGATTCCCACTACCCCTGTCTACTATCCAGCGAAACCACAGCCAAGGGAACGGGCTTGGCAGAACCAGCGGGGAAAGAAGACCCTGTTGAGCTTGACTCTAGTCCGACTTTGCACAATCAACAACACTTCCAACGCCTTCATCGGAGCAAAAGCGGGCAAGGGAAGTCGCCTTTGAAATTGTTGTAGGATCCGCCTGGCGTGGGAAAGCTACTCCAAGTAAACTGACTAGCCTACACTAAAGAACCTCTTCGCTTTGCTTTGTTCGAGTCACTTTGTCCCTCTAAACAAGGGAATTTGAAAGTGTGAAGAGTAAAGGTCAAGCTAGAAAGCCAGGTTCTTTCACCAATCCATCGAGTGTAATTCCTGAATCATACCATGAATTTTTCTATGACATTTCATTCAATTGTATAATCATTAGTCATCCTTTTCCTTTTTGGGTCATAACCAAATCTAAATTTATTGAGTTATTAGATTCGAGTTATAAGAATCCATAGTAAATAAAGTCCTTGGTTATCTAACTTAGATGAAATAGTAATAGTTCCGTGCATATGGTGGCGAACTCAATGGAGTCAATTATAGCGATCCTGCTACTGTGAAAAAATATGCTAGGCGTGCACAATTAGGCGAAATTTTTGAATTAGACCGGGCTCATTAATTGAACAATTAATGGATGATCCGCGTAGTTATATGATAACTTCTTCGGATTTGGAAAAGGGGTTAGAGTAAACCTGGCCATTTTTCATGTTTAAACAAAACATGAGATGGGTCAAAAAAGTATAATTTCTAGAAGTTTACACATAATCGTCAGTTCTTTTCAACCATCCTCTTAGGTCAAGACAAAAATCTTTCAAATCATCGATCTCGGTTCCAACCTCAAGCCTTCTGATCTTCTCGACTAATAATGAATCCTCCTTCTGCTTAGAAGCAATTCTCTCGATCAACACTAGTCGAACTTCTAAATAGGACAATATGGCAGTACTCTGACTAGAACTGGCAGTCAATCTTAACTGCACATTACAGGTAGGCAAAGCTTCTAAATCCTTCCATTTTGCTAACATTGTTAACATGACATTCTAGTGTCTTTTGTTAAGAGCATCCGCTACTTTACTATCTTTTCCTAGTGTACACTTTATACCAAAATCATAAGTAGCCAAAAACTCCAACGACCTCTGCTGTCTCATTTTCAACTCCTTTTAAGAGAATAAGTATCTTAAAGACTTATGATCTGTGTATAGCTCAAATCTCTCCCCTAAGAGATAACGCTTCCAAATCTTCAATGCGAAGATCACCGCGGCGCACTCCAAACCCTGAATATGATATCTCACCTCATGCGGTCTAAGTTATCGTGAAGCGTAGGTAATCACTTTACCCTTATGCATCAACACAACTCCTAATCCAGTTCCACATGCAATAGTATACACCACCAGCCCCTGGTTTTCATCTGGAACTACTAACTTGGTGCATTGATCAACAAATGCTTTAACTTAAGGAATGCTTCCTCACATTTGTCGGACCAAACAAACTTCACCTCCTTCCTGGTTAGCTTAGTCAAAGGCGCTGCTATCCCTGATAAATGCTTAACGAGTCTCCGGTAATAGCCAACAAGTTCAGGAAAACTTCTAATCTCGGTCACGGTCTCTGGTCTCTTCTAATTATTAACAGCTTCGATCTTATCTGGATCGACTGACAAACACTCTGAAACCACGTGACCAAGAAACTTAACCTCTTTCTTCCAAAAATGGCACTTGGAAAACTTTGCCTTTAGTTGATGATGCCTCAACATCTCAAGCACAACTTTAAGGTGATCCTCATGCTCCCTTTCATCATTGTAGTATACCAAAATGTCATTTATAAACATCAACATGAATCTGTCCAAATACTCTTGGAAGACTTGGTTCATTAAATCCATGAAGAAAACAGATGCATTCATTAACCTGAATAGCATTACTAACCATTTATACGAATCGTATCTAGTCCAAAATGTTGTCAAAGGAATACTGTCCTTTTCCACTCTTAACTGATGGAAACCCGTCGTCAAATCCAACTGGAAAAACACTTTAGCTCCACACAATTGATCAAATAGATCATCAATTCTCGGCAAAGGATATCTTTATCGTCCTCTCGTTCAGCTTATGATAGTCGATACACATCCTGACCCATCCGGATTCTTTACGAATACCAAGACCGCTCCCAAGGCGAACTTCTTGGTCTAATAAAATTCCTTCCTTCTAGATCCACTAGCTACAGCTTCAATTCCTTCATATCAGTAGGTGTCATCCTGTTAGGTGGTCTACTCATAGGTTTAGCTTCTGGCATAAGATCTATCCGAAACTCAATAGCTCTTTTCGGTGGTAGTACTATGACTAGCTCAAAGGCATCTGCAAACTCTTTTGCTACCCGAACCTAACTTAGCTCTCTTTCCACTTCCATTACACTTAAGAAAGCCCAACTACTTCGGTTTTAATACTCCACTGAGAAAATAATTCGATCATGACCATCGGAATGTCTTAGTGATATCACCTCATCCTAGCAAAATATCCTGGCCTCATACCTCCTCAACCAATCCATACCCAAAATGATTCAAAAATCTATGAAATCGAAAACATATAGATTGCATGCAAACTTATGACCCAATAAATCAAGTTCGAACTGGTTACATCTCATCTACCCTTATTGGATTTGCAATCTTTAAGGACGTAACAAGGTATGTGGGTTCCAGGCTTAACATATCAACCAAACACTGAGATATAAATGAATGTGATGCACCGGTATCATACAGTATCCTAACTGGTATACTTTGAATCGAAAACGTAACTTCCATCACAGTCTTTCCTTTATCAGCTGTAGTTAGCTTAGTAGATGAACCAATAACAAAAACCTTTCCTTCGTCCTCCCTGGCTGGCTCTGGACGCTGGTTCTTATAATGCCCAACTTGATCATAGTTAAAACACTTCACATTCTTCTTATATGCAGTCGTCTTCTCCTTGCCTAATCGGCACACATTTGCATAATGATCCTTCTTGTCATACTTATATCAAACTAAATCAGCCTTTTTCTTTTTGGTAGCTTCTCCTTTTGGGGCCCCTTCTTCTTAAAGAACTTTCTTTTCTTCCTCTAAGAACCTAGGGTTTCAACAGGCTTCTCTCTAGCATAAAATACAAGCATCTTCTCATGGCGAATGACCATATCCACAACCATACTACAAGGATCATGAGTATGTGTCAAGGTCGCCCTCGCAAGGTAAGATTTCAATCTCCGAATGAACCTCTCATTCCTTCTGATGTTAGTGTCTATAGTAGCATACCCATATCAAGACAGCTCATCAAACTTAGTCGCGTACTCGATGAACAACATCTCTCCCTGTACTAGATCCATAACCTTTCTCATCAACGTTGACTTAGCAATCTTAGACAGAAACCTCTGTTCAAATCTCCATTTGAGTTCAGCCATGTCAACGCTTCCTATAGAACCTCGATAGTAACACTATTTCACCAATGAAGTACTGATCCCTACAACTTCCTAGAGGCCAACCTTCTGTTCTACTCATCATCTAAATCCAGATCAGCAAAGATACGCTTATAATGCAATAGCCAATTCTCTACCTCGATAGCATCCTCTGTTCTCATAAATGGTTTCCCACCTAGACTGGTGTAGTCTCTTCTTAACTTAGCATAATTAATCCCAACTGGAGCCATAGGGTTAGCTCCTCCAATATCCCAGCAACTCCAGCAAGAGTTCTTGGTTGTATCATATTGACGAAGAACTAATACATCGCCCCATATCTACTGGTGGATCTCCAACATCCACATTGATATCATCATTTTGGTTAGCATTAGCCTGTCGACCTTGATTCCTCCTAGTATTAAATCGAGCATTTCCATTGCTTATGGTGCTTTCTCCACCGATATTTCCACTTCTATTTCTTGCTTCCATATCTTCTTTCTCGTAAATCTATATATGAGCCTTAGTAAGATAAAGAAGAACGGTCTAAGAGAGAGGGGTTTACATACTTATATATATCTATCAAATACAATTACGTTACTATAGCATTATCCCAAACCCCAATCATATTAATGATTCATTGGATTATGATTCATTGGATTATGTTTCAGAAAATCTTATAGGTTTAATTTTTCTTTTAAAGTTTCATAAACCTATGCTCCGATACCAACTTGTAACACCCCCTACTTGGGGGCCCAAAATTAACGGCTACGGATGCTGCAGTTATCCATAATGATTAATACTCGATGACCAAATACGACGAAGTTATACATTGATATATAGAAACACATAAGTATGGAAAATTTTTAAAACATCAAACAAATTCCACATTCCATTTCAAAATATTTCAAATTCATTACATAATCCCTCAATCGTTAACCACGTTTAGAGAAAATATATTTATTACAACATACTCCAAGTGCGACATATGAAGATGTCCTATGGATGATTAGAGTATATATATGCAATTTAACAACTTTGCCATTACAAACAACACAACAGAATCAAAATAAAAGAGAACTCTAGATAGCTATCATGCTCCTACATGTCTTCAGAAGCTTTATTTGTCTAATGAGGTACCTGAAAACTTTGAATTTCAAACTACTCAAAATCAATTGAGTACCCGAGAGCTTAAGGGAAAAACATAAACTTCAAGTTAGACATAAAGCCTGATATGAATAATAATCTATCATCTCATACCATTTAGATATCTAGTGAGACCACACCGCTTGGCGGAACGGTTTCCCCCTCACTAATATCTTAAAATCTTTCAAAAACCATATATGCTCTTGCATCCACAATGGTTAAAGCAATTGAAATCAATATGATATGATGATATGCAAAACAAGTCAACCGATTCTGGATTACCCATGCCCATTCATTTTGACTATCTATCTCAATTATAGTTTCTAGGATTACTATTAACCTAATAGTTTTCATGGGCTGACTAATAACCTTTAAAATGTTTATGGAATCCCTATACATTTACATAGTTTTCATGGGATCACTAAAAACCAATTGGTAACTCCAATCTCTTTACTCTCATCCTGTTTTCATGGGCTGACTAGGAACCTATTGGTAACTCCAATATCTTTACTTCTTATCCTAGTTTTCATAGGTTGACTAGGAACCTACTAACATTTGTCAATATCTTAATTCAGATATAGTTTTCATGGGTTTACTATAAACCTATTGGCTTCTGCCAATATCAAATCATAGTTTTTATGGGCTAACTATGAACCCGCCTTTCTGACATCTTCAATCATACATAGTTTTCATGGGCTTACTATGAACCTATTGGCCCTTACCAATATCTTTTCTTAAATATTTTTTTATGGGTTTACTAAGAACCTATTGGCCCCTACCAATACCTTTCTTTAATATATTAGCATCCTATATTCCGGTCTTCCTGATCTCCTAGATGCAATTCTACTCATTCAGGAGTTAATTTAATTTATATTCACTACTGGGTCAACCTAGCTGGTTATTCTACCCTTTCCTAAAATAATGTTACGGGTCCATTACAATGTGAATTTATACATATATGAAGAAGCAAACACAATAACTTTGTTAATCCCTTTAACCCTTTTAATCAAAGAAAATTTCTTCAAAAAATCCTTTTCAAAACACTTCATTTATTTATGCCATGGTTTCCTTTAAAATGAAATTAGGTTATTTGTTTTGAAAATTAAGGCTTTCGAAACCTTCCAAAATCTTGCTTTCGACCTCACCGGATGGCCTTTTTCGAAAGCATATAAATCTCTTTTCAAAACATCAGGCCCTGCCTTTCGAGACACTTTAAAACTTCTCTTTAGAAACCTTTCGAATGTAATAAAGCATTACTTATTAACTCTTAGAAGCATAGCTTCAAATTTTTTGAAAGCGCCCATTTCGAAACCTTTGGAAGCATCCCTTTTGAAACCATTGAAAGTCGCTCTTTCCAAAACAATTGGGATTATACTTAAAATATCATTTGGGTCAAAGTGAATATAAACGAAGGTATCTCTTTTGAAACCATCCTTTATCATATAAAAGTATTGGGGAAAAGATTTGACGACATAGGCACCATCCCTTTCGAAAACTTCAAATCATTCAAACAGAACACTGAAGGATAGCATCGAAACCCTCTTTCGACGCTATTGCCTTCAAAACCCTTGAACCCTTTCGAAAGAATTTAGGAAGGGATTAATACATCTTTAAAACGAGCACTACCCTTCAAAAGCATTGACGACTTCAATACACTCGACAGGCAAAAGAACGGCAGTAGGGCTTCGACCAGGTCAGAACCCCTTCATTCCAAAGCATTATTTTATAACAAAAAAAAATCATTCAAAAGCTCTTACTTTTAAAATATAAGGTGGAAACCCCTGCGAAAGCCTTTAGAAAACTTTTTTCGAAAACATATGCTTCGACTCCTCCGAAGGCTTTGATAAAACAAAGGCAAGCGTTTCACTTTTTAAAACAAACAAACATATCGACCCCATCGGAAGTAATGCTTTTGATTCTATGCCTTCCGCCTTTCCTCCAATCCACTACGTACCATCTAAGTGTACCTTGTGTATTGGTTTCGGCTTAGTAGGGTTTTGACTTGATTGAAGGCGGAAGCTCTGAGTTGAAAGGTACTTCTATTAGAGGCAGAACCTGCTTTTCTGAGTAAAAGCTAATTAATGCCACTTAAAGCAAATTTTTATCTAGCTAACCTACCACATGTAAACTTGTAATTGGTTGCCTCAACTTTTCTAATTTTTTACTAAAATAACTTCCGCTTAATTTCAGATCTAAGTTAAGGTTAATTTAGTAAATAAGCCCTTTTATTAAACAAAAACAATATTGCAAATAAGTCCTTCTTCTAAAATAATTTAATTTGCATAGCAAATCACTTAGGAAAAATCCCCTAAAATTCTAGAAATTCACTTCAGTCATGTTATCTAACATATCAAAATTTCAAACCTAAATTCTCAATATAATTTCTAAAATAAATTTCTGAACCTAGTTAACCATATTTTCCTTTGAAAATTCATAGTAATCCTTCCATAGCTTGGAAAAGCATCAAAATTAAAACCCAACTCCAAAATCATGTTTTACAAAACATAAATTTTTCCATGGCATCCAAGAACCAATTTCATTAGCTTTTGCCCTAAAACCTCATTTAAGCAGTCTTTTTCAAATTAAACAAATTATAATTCAAGTATATCATCATCCAAATCATTATAGAAACGAATTTAATCTTAAATTAGAAAAACATATGTTCATAAAACAAAATAGAGATGATATAAATTATTATTCACCCTGATTAAGATAAGGAGTTTGGATTGAGATTGAGATTTATTCCCATTGCTTTAATTCTTAGTTTGATTTGAATTCTCTTTTTATTTCTTCCTAGCTATGGCCAGCTCCTCCTTGATTTATGTTTGTGTTTTTGTTTTCAAAATGACATGAATGAGAAATGAAATGGTAAGGAACAGAATATATAAAGATAGGGAGTTATGTGCGGCTAATTCCCATTATATCCTTACGTAGATTAATTAATTTAAAACCATTCTTTAGTCCATTTAGTCAGTTAATTGAGCACGACCTTAATTATATTTATTCAAATCTCAATCCCCTTATCACTTAACATTTACATTATTTTATTTATCTAATTAAATCTGTTGAATAATTTAATCAAAAATTAGGGGTGTTACATAAGAGATAATGAAGAAGAACCAAAAAATCCTTTTCCAGCAGCTATAAGTCTGTTAATTTTAGAGGAAATCGTTATTTGAGTTAGAAGCTCATAAAGTCCAAGGTCCAGATGCAAGCCTAATGGCCCATAAGAGAGGACGCTGGCTCTATAAGCGAAAAAGATCTCTGGGTACCGAGAGCTTTACTTAGGTGAAAACTCATGTTTTTCACTTGTCTTGCTCTCTTGTCTTCAATTCAATGTATTTCAAACTCTTTTCCTTGAAGATCAAGCCTTTTTGATTATTTCCTTGGTTTAGCTTATCTTTCTTTGCTCTTTTTACTTCCTTCTTATCAATCCTGTAAGTTGATTGCCTAATCTTCGAGAAAAGTACTTGACGGTGACGGTTTAAAGTAATACATAAAGTGTAAGGAGTTGACGATGGCTCAAACATAATAAGAGACCTCTCGGTACCGAGAGGTTTCTCTTTTTACCAAGAGCTATACTTAGACCAATTTCTAATGTAAATTCTTGAACTACATTTTCTTTTCCTTCTAATCGTGTTGCTAAGTTCTTGAGTCGTTTCATCTTCGTATTGACCCTCTACTTCAGTTGAAAATCTGCCTGGTCAAAAAGCCATAGCCAGGAGATAACGAGGGGCTATTCCAGTTGCTAGATAATCATCAGTCTCACAAACCGGTATTACTTGTTAGATCATTCCAATTTAGATGAATTCCTAGGAAAATAAGAGTTTCTTCATACCAAAACGAGTGCATAGCAGACAAGCAAAGAAGCTAGAAATAAGAGCTACATTAGCAATAGTAGCCCTTGACTCATCAGCAACAACAAGGCGCCCAAAGAGAGGCTAGTATATTAATTGGGTGGCATCAGGTCCCTTTTCCCTACTTCTCTCTATCTCTTCTTGCCCTACAAAGTACGTCTTATGAATGTAAGGTGTACTTTGCTTAATAACATGTTTCAACAGTAGTCGACTTCTGGCGGTCAAACTTCCCAACTATCCATCGATCCAAGTTATGGTGAATCATCTGGTTTCTTCAAATTCTCCTGCAAACCAGAGGTCATTCCAGACTTGATATAGCTTAGAACTCCAGACTTGCTTAAGCATCAATCATGAATCATGATCAGCTTGTCTTTATTTGGAGGCATCATATTGTATATCAAAACAATCCTGTGTTCATTTGGGATTTATCTATTTTACTCTGATTATAAGCGCTAAATCCTTATTTTAGGTCAATATGTTCCAAGGTTCAATCTCACTGGATCGTTTATCATGCAAACTAACATCCAATTTAGATTTTGATCTCTCCAAACCATCCAATCGGGTTCGATCTCTCTAGACCGCTCGATCTTCCCATCTTAGGTTCGATCTCTTTGGATCGTTTAATATCCAAACTAGTGTTCGATATATTCGGATTCTTGTCGAGCCCAATCCGCTCGCTCTCTGATGAGGGGAATCAATGACAAGCAAGTCCATCCACTCAATGTCCATTGAGGGGTCTTACTTTTGGTCCCTTCGAATCCTTGCTGAGCCTAATCCGCTCGCTCTTCAACGAAGGGATTCAATAACAAGCAAGTCTATCCACTTACTCTTGGTAAATGATCCTACTTCTTATGAGCACCACCCCATCTCTTTGAACGGTACTACCACGATCAATACCAGCCATCATGTTCAAGTGGATTTCAAAAATAAATTATTCAAATCAAAACAAGCAAGCAAATATCCTAAATATTCATCTCAAACATCCAACTCAGAATGTTTCTAGAGACTAATCGAGACCCCGTATACGTGTAAGCGGTCAGAGCTATTATCGTCATAAAACAAAAGGCAAAGTGAGAGAAACGAACCTGACTCCTATTCATCCCAATCATGGGATTACCATCCTCGACCCATATCCTTGGTTATTCCTTAATGCATTCTCTATAAATGGCGGGTACTTTGGCTGCACCATTGCCGTTTGATTCCTTACATACTGTTGTAGTTGGTTGCTCTGAACAAATTCTTCTATCAAACCATGAAGGTGTCTACACTCATTCATTTTATCTCTGTCTAGCTCGTGCAATGGGCAAAACTTCCAGGCCTTCTCTCCCAATCTGTGGGTTCCTCTTAGATGGCCTTCGAAAGGGGATCTGCCTCGTAGTATCCAGTTGTTCCCTCTCTAGGGTTTCGGTTAGGTCAGTGTAAGAAGAGAGCTTTGATTCTCTCCTTTTCCATTTTGGTCCCTCGAAGTCGTTATCGGCCTTTCGCTTCCCCTTGTCTTTTCTATATCTTACTCTGAATAGTCCTTCGTCGTCAACAACATTAATATTAGCATTACCAGCTTCATCATCCACTTGATGTGGATATCTCTCAACTTCATGGTAAAATTCCACAAGATCTATCTGTTGATCCCTTTCTAATACAATTTTGAAGTCGGTCTTGCTTGCGACTCCAAACACTACCGCCATTGGGATTATTGATGGATCTGGCTTATCAACTATGATAACCGCCACGTTAAATCTTGTCAGATAGCTTCTCAAGGTCTTTCTGAGCCATTGCTTTATGCTTGATAATGTCATCACATTCTTTCATCGAGAGATATAAACTCTGAACTATCTCAAAAACAAATTCATTAACTCGATACACATGCTTATGGATCCATCCTCCAATTGTCTGAACCTCATCGCTCCTAAATCCATCGGGTATGATGGGAAGCACTATCTTATTACCTTCTCAGAAGCGTCCAACACCTCCATATGCTGGATGTATCTCCTTAGATGAACTATTGGATCCATCTGCTCATCATACATTTTCAACTTCAGAAGCGTGAAATCGAGAGGATTCCTCACATTTCGAATATTCTAAGCAAATGGATTCATGTTCACATCCTCCAAACTTTGGTTTGGTGGTCCACCTCTCACTATCCTTCTGACAACTCAACTATCATGTTGTTATCCTCCAATGAAGGTCTTCGTTCAATAGCTACATTCTGCCCTCCGCTCCTATGGGGGAACTCCAGTGCATACTCCTTTGGTCATGCGCTTGCATTTTGATATGCACCTCTAGGTTCACTCTGCCCCCCATTCCTGTAGGGAAACTGTAATACATACTCCTTTGGTCGTTGTGGATTTTCGTTTGGACTTGTGTTTCTGGCTCTAGCGTCATTCATTCTCGGCATCCCCGCTCACCTTAAGCCTGAACCAATATTGCCCCTAGTAAAATCCTCTCAGCACAGAGAGAATTAGGATCGGTACTAATAGGTCTTATTCTTGAGGGAATTGTTCCAACTTGCTCTGCTCCAATTCCAAATGCTCCAACATTTGTTCTTGGTCTTTGGTTCTGAATTCCAATAGATTCAGCTATTCTCTGTTGTCCTAACCTTTGGAAAAATCCATATAGCATCTCTTGTTGTCAAGGTATTATTCCATCTTGGATTTCGTTCGTTATTCTCTCAATCCTCTCTCTAGTCACGTAGATGGAATGATTAGAATTTGAAGACACCTCCTTGTTGTCGCATGCCCTTGTTGACTTACTCTAATCCTATATCTAGTGTTAGGTCTCTTCATCTTCTCCAAACTTCATATCCAAGATTTAGATTGTGAAATCTAGCACTTTCTCAATGAATGACTTAAATATTGACACCAAGAATAGCACAATACCCAAAAACCTGTAGAAATATTTAGATCTAGTAGAAGACGTATGTAAAAAAGTAAAGAGACATAGGAATTTTTATAATGGTTTGGCAATCCCAAACAAGTCCACTTTATATTTCCTACGTCCACTTTATATTTTATTTATTAGAGGTTAGAGAGTCACCGGTATAAAGAATTTGCTGATCTAAGTCTTAAAACAACAAATGGTTACTTCCTAAGTGACTTTAATGGAACGAGGTAAGAGATGAAGAAGAAGAAGAACCAAATTCTTTTTCTAGTAGCTATAGGACTAGTAGTTATAGAGGAAATCGTAAGTTGAGTCAGAAGCCCACAAAGTCTAAGATCCATATGCAAAGCTCGGTGGCCCATAAGAGAGCGCGTCGACTCTATTAGCAAAAAAATCCTCTCGATATTGAGAGCTTTGCTTAGACAAAAAATCATGTTTTTCATTTATCTTGCCCTCTTGTCTTCAATTCAATGTATTTCAAACTCTTTTCCATGAAGATCAAGTCCTTTTGATGATTTCCATGGTTTAGCTTATCCTGCTTTGCTCTCTTTGCTTCCTTCTCATTAGTCCTTTGAGTTGCTTGTCTAATCTCTGAGAAAAGCACTTATGACGACTCGTTGAAGGAATTTATGACATTATGGAGTTGATGATGGCTCAAATATGAGAAGAGACCTCTCAATACCAAGAGGTTCCTCTTGGTACCGAGAACTCTACTTAGCTCAATTTCCAACGAAATTCTTGAACTCCATTATCTTTCCCTTGCAATCGTGTTACCAAGTTCTTGAGTCATTTTGTCTTCATTTTGACCCTCTTCTTCCAATAGAAAACCTGCTTAGTTAAAAAGATGGTTAACATGTAGCATATTGGAAAGCGCTATAGTATGTTAATTATTCGGTAATATTTACCAAAATGTAACAAAAAGCTCTAAACTTTTAGTTGCACCTTCTATAGCAATGTTTATTAAAATGCTACTATGGGCTTTAGCAGCGTTTTTAGGATGCTACGAAATCCCTTTTTTGGTGTAATAGTACTTGTAACAATGTTTAGTACATATATGTTAGTAGAAACTTACAATGCATAAAAGAAGAGTCTTGTGATCACTAGAATTCATTGGCTTGGTTATTCTTTTCTTCGGATTTGCAAAAAAAGAATGTGGCATAGAGTTGTAACACTCCAAATACTTCACATCAAAATCCCAAGGATCTACGACTCGTTGTGATATTAAGCTCTCATTTAGCTAGTGATATTTCCATTCACTCCTACCAAAACCTCTTAAATCTAGGGGTTGATTTCAACTTTTTTTAATCAATAATGAATGGATTTATAGGATGGATTGAACATAACCAAATTGGCATACAATACGTTGCACCATTGTAGAAAGCATATTACTAAAACGGGTATGTTTCTTTTATCAGCATAATATCCCACACAACATCACGAAATTATAAACCATCAATTCTCTACCCAATACTTACCAATTCAAACTATAGAATATTATCGGGTTCTAAAGTAAAATAAAAGGCGACTCCCACTTCACCCACCTCCACACTAACTGGCCTATTATGGCATCTTAAACTCGAAAAATATTCTAAAATCCAAACATGCATTAAGGCCATACACCAAGACATTTGATGTACATCTTTTTCAGTCATTTTCCCTAAGTTATAAAATAACTAACTCAAACACCTTTATACTCAAATTAATTACTTAACTAATATATCACAATATAGCAAGTATATAATAGAAAATTAAATACCATTATACGAATAACATTGGTTATGGAGTTAGATATATGTAAGGAATTACATAGCTATCCCTAGGACATACCCTTAATCTCTCACAATAGTCACTCGATAGATTATCATGTCATGATTTAACTATAATCAAAGTGGAGTATTCACGTTGAATTTTCATTGTACTCTTAAGTCGAGGGAACTGCGTAAAATAGTCACATTGAAGTATCCTGTTTAGCTTAGTTGTCATCGACCAACACGAAACTCTTGGACGAGTCGTTCTATAATTATCCAATAACTACGAGTATGTAACCCATTAGCGCTCGCAACAACCATGATTAATATACTACACAACATTTAAAAAGCGTTATACACTTTAGTCTCGACATATGTATTGATATCCATTCTCAAAATATCTTGACTAGGAATATTTAAAATAAAATGTCATTTTATTTTATGATTAATTACTCGCGGTTGCAATCATTTGCAATTACAATCACATAATGTTTTATTTAAGGATTTTTTTAATAGTATAATTTAAATTAGTTATATCATAATAGAGCATAAAGTATACAAAAGAGAACAAACACTGTTACTATGAAAAAGTTGATTGTAGAGTTAAATATACCTAATAAATTACATAATTATCCCTAAAGCATACCATTGACTTCATTAGCTAGCAAAAATATAGCTCTTTGCTTATAAAAGCAAGATAATTTAAGCAAACAAAAATATAGTTTTTTCGCAAAGGAAAACATACATTATAAAGCTAATGTACTTTATAAAGCTAATGAAAACATATTTTTACAAAGCAAATTAGAAACATGGTTTTACAAATCTAATGAAAATATAACAATTTTAGGCTAAAGAAACCATACGCTTTCCTTACTAAAGGAAGCATATTAATGAAAAGGTAAGCTATCAAAAGCATATGCTATCGGAAACACGCTTGGTAAAATCATAACTAAATTGAAAACTATTTTATAACATAACAAAGTAATATCTTTTTGATTTAGTCTTTACACTTGAATTTTTGTTTGTTACCTTTTCAAAATTAACATAGTAAAAGTCCGATATTTGGTTTCCTTTAATTCCCCATTGATTAATAAATTCCATAATTAATTAGTTAAATAAGGTAATTTTCTACCTTAGTATCAATTCACATTATGCAGAAAATTTGGGAAGATTTTCAAAAATTCAAATCAAATCAGAAACGCTTTCTATTTCCTTTTGTAAAAAATTAAGATCAAAATATTAGACTTTAATATTAAAAGCATTATTTTACAGCTAGACACTCTTATCTGAATTTACATTATCACTAGCTATTAAAGGCTAGAAAAGAAAACTGAAGGTTGTTCATCCTTTGATAAAGGACATCTTCAACTAGGGTAAATTACATCCAAACGAGATAAGGAATTATATCATTTAGTGAGATAGTAAGAAATAATTCTAAGATCTTGCCTTTTATTGACATTAATGGAAACAACCCACCCTCTACACACATATATTCAAATTTAATACTTAATAATTTATACGGGTAATCGATAAATTGATAAAGATAAATCATGCATTCTTACAACTCAAAAGCACCCAAATCATTAGCCTATCGCTATAGGATCTGACATGCCAAATAAAATTTTACTCTTTCTTGATGAAATATATAATCAGGAAATTTTAAAAATAACATAGTTTTGTTAGGATCCATAATAATGACATACTTTAATTGAACGAAATTCAACTTCACCGCAGAAAAAAGCAATTATTCATAATCAAAAATTAAACTTGATGCATATTTCGTTCAGATAAAGGAAAAGGGAAACCCGAATGGAAAAGATAAACGAAATCAACAAAACATTTGAAATATTATACATAAAAAGAAGAACAAAGTTTAACAAAATGCTCGGTGCTAATAATAGTATGTTTGAAGTGCTTACCTTGAATTTTCAAATCATAACAGAAGAGAATGTAAAGGTATAATGAATATGGTCAAAATTGAAAGTTATTTGAGTATATCCCAAGTTAATGATGTCATACTTTTTCATTGATTAATAAAATTTGTTCTTTAACAACCAATAAATTAAGTTATCAAGAAGATGCCCATCAAATTTGAGAATAAGATGAGAATGTGAAAGTGATGGTATAAATAGTTGAAAGTACCAAAGTATCATGTTTTTATTTAATTGTTTTATTACTAGATGTCAAGGCATTTTAGTAATTCTAAAATCTTCAATTAAAAGTTTTCTCATTATATATATATATATATATATATATATATATATATATATATATAATGTAAAGCAGATACCTACTTAATAATTTATGTTAATTAAGTCTTCGGTCCTTTACGTCACATCCCACCAAATATCATCACCTGCTATAGTATTCAATTTTAATTTTCAAATTACGATTTTTTCTATAGACGAGTCAGATTTAAGAATCGATTTCACCATTAAATTAACAAATCTGCAAGGTTTCTAATGATATGCGTTGTTAATATATAAAAGTTGACTTTTTAAATTCATATTTTTTGAATGTAGAATTATAATCTTTACGTTCTCTGAGAAAATAATCAAAGTTTTAACCATTCTATTAGTTTTCCATTATTTTCATCAAATTAAAATAATGTCGTGCTTTTAGAAATTATATTTTTATGTTGTAAAACATGACCAAGTAATACTTATGAAGCCACATTCTTATGCATTAAATATTAGATTATATGGCATTATATAATCATGATTGCAAATACACGACTTCATAACACTCATGTAGTCATATTGTTATGTAGTAAAAATATTAATGCACAATGTTATGCAGTTGTACTACTACTGCATACAAATACGACTTCATTCTAATTATGTAGTTAAAATTTTACTACGTCTATTTTTATTGCATGAAATATATGACAATATAACATTATGCTACTTTATTTTTACTACATTATTTATATGATTACATAATTGTCATGATGTTATGTATTTCATGCATTAAAATAAGACTGAATAAATGTTGTGCAGTCATAACTCTTTAATACTTTTATACGTCTTTTTAAAATAGAATTATATGTAATTCTAAAAATATTTTAAATTTGAAAATGCATTTGAGAGATGTAGTAGATAACCGCATGACCATTAAGTAGTTACTTTTTTAATATTTTAGTGCAGTTTTAAAATATATCCATTTTACTACTTTTGAAAAATACGATTGTTTTATGTAGTATAATAATATTTTAAATTAGTTTTAGCATTTGTAAAGCCTTAAATATGGATTCAAGAGATTAACTGCATAATTGTTAGGAAGTTAATGGTTTTTGATTTTTAGTTCAACTTCTAATTAGATTTGCTTTAATGCGTTGAAAATATACAGTTTTAAACTATTCATATTGTTTTCAGCAGTTTTAAGCATTTTTAAGGCTTTAAAATTGCATTTCAAAGATGCAGTAATTAACTGTGTTATCTTCATGCGTAAAATTTTATTATGTTTTAATGCAGTTTTAAAGTTGATTTTTACTGCATTTGAGACATGCAGTTCTATGTAGCTTAATATTGTTTTTAAGCAGTTTTACGCATTTTTGAATCGTAAAAGCCACATTTAAAAGATATAATTAATCACATAATTATTATGTAGTTAAAGTTTCATATAGTTCTAAAATAGATCTTTCTTTTTAAATTACGCTTGAAAGATACCGTTTAAGTAGTTTAATGTTATTTTGAAGCATTTTCAAAGCATTTCTGGACAATTTGAAGAAGTTTTGAGGTAAGTTTGATGCAGTTTATATATTAATTTTAGATAATTTTAAAAATATTGATTTATATGTTTGTAAAATGAAAATAGATTGATGCAATATTTATATAAAAAATTATTAAAATTTTCAAAATATAAATTTCAAAATTTTGATTTTTGCATGAGAATATCCTACTCGCACAATTATTAAGAGTTGAAATCCCCTATTTATGCGTGAAAACACTGAATCGCAAATTTCCATGGTTCACTGAATCTCGGTTCGGCCAATCACAGTTTAAAACTTCGCTTCATCTCGGACCCTTCTGGAAAGCGGCTGTATACCTTAAAATTGACATTTGCAAAACGGCTGAGATTTATTGTTCAGTTTGGTCACCCGTTTCAGAAAATTTCCGATTTCCGATCAGGGAGCAAGAAGCAAGTCCAAGGTTACTGTGAGCTTCCCAATTTGTTATTGTATGTTACATAATATTACTTCTTCTTTTTTATTATTTCTTTTTATTTAATTTTCATTTTGTTGATGAGTTGATGATGATTGACCCACTAGCTATTTCATCAGTGTTTGTGAAAACGCCATAAAGAAAACCTCGTTTGCAGTTGATTAGCTCGAAGCGATTGCCAAAACTGCGGTTTAGGTTTTATACTAAACGAATTTTAGATTAAGCTCTTCGGAAACAAGATAATCTATGAAATTATGTTTCGAGACTATTAAAAATGATCGCGTTGAGGTAAGGTGGAGTCTAGGATTTTTAATTGCAATATGCAGATGAGAACAGATGCAACTAGGAAATACCAATTGTTCTCCCGAAACCTGATTCAACTATGTTGTAATGTTTGGGTAAATTCTATTATAATTTATTTAGAGGAAATTATTGTCAAGGACAAAATTTCTCAACGTGTATCAAAAACAGACCTTCAGTATTTTAGTATCAAAGACCGACCTTCAGTATTTTAGCATGAATGACAGCTTTATTTAGGTATCAGTTTTAGTTATTGATAACAGTTTTTAGGTATCAGTTTGTAGTTATTGGAAGCAGTTTCTAGGTATCGGTTTTTAGTTCGGTAGCTGTTTTGGAAGAATGTTTGTTGTTATGAATAATTTTGGAAAATGTTTGTCCTTATGATTAATTTTTAAGAGAATGTTTATCTTTGTGGTTAAAATATTGAGGTCGTGTCCTTGAGTCTAAAAGTATACAAGGTTTTTGTCTTTTAAATTAATTCTGCCCATAAGTTATTTGTTGGCACTTCCTCAATTTTTTATGTTCTCTTTTTTGTGGGTGATTTGAGTTGGAAAGAGAGAGGGAATTGTGAGTTTTTGCAGACCTAGCGCCTTTTACACCAATGCGCAATCCTTCCTCCTTTGGGCACTCAATAAAGGAAAATAAAATTAAAATTCTTTGTTGTCGTTTTCCTTTTTTTTGTGGTGAAAAGATTTGAGACACGTGTATCCTTATCTCTTTCTTCTACCACATGCATTCACTTAAAAAAATTCAATATTTTTTCATAAATTTTTAGTTTTTTAAAGATTTAATGGAGTTAGTCAATGAAGTTGGTTATGAAGGCGTTATTGGTGGTGGAGAGAAGCAAAAAATGGAAGTGAGTTATTTTAATTTCAAACATAAAAATAAATAAAATAAACAAGAAAGAGAGTTTTCTCAAAGTCTGGATATGATGACCTAATTCCTGCAGTTGGGTTCGAAGCTTGATTTTCATGGACTCTGCATTGTACCCTAGTTTGGATTTCACAACGATCAAGTCTACGCCTGACACTATTTTAAATCTTGGCTATCTCGGCTGAGAACTCGGTTGAAGGATTGTGCGAAACGAAACATGAGATATCGGTCGATATCTCGTTTTCGATTATATCGGCCGAAATTTATGTATATCGGTCGATATTTGGAGCGAAACGACATTGATCGTTCCAAGATATCATCGATATATTGTTTTTTTTCTTCAAAAAGTAGGTCCATTCGAGTCTATCATACAAAAATGAACAAAGCCATTTTCTTTCTGATTCAACTTCTTAAAAGATCACGTTCCTCGTCAAAATATCCAACTTCCTCTTCTCTAGAGAAAAAAATTGACTCCCTTTTTAAAAAAAAATCGAACTCCCTCTTCTAACATTCGACAGCTCGCGACACAACGTTCAAGTCTACGCTTGACACTGTTTTAAATCTCGGCTATCTCGGCCGAGATCTCGGTTGAAGGCTTGGGCGAAACAAAAAACGAGATATCGGTCGATATCTCGTTTCGATTATATCGGCTGAAATTTACATATATTGGCCGATATTTGAAGCGAAACGATATTCCAAGATATCCTCGATATATTGTTTTTTCAAAAAAAATATGCCCATCTGAGTCTATGATAAAAAAAATGAACAAAGCCATTTTCTTTCCGATTCAACTTCTAAAAAGATCACGTTCCTCGTCAAAATATCCAACTCCTTCTCTAGAGAAAAAAATCGATTTTCTGTTTTAAAAAAATCGAACTCCCTCTTCTAACATCCGACAGCTCGTGGTTGCTTTCAATTTTCGACTACTCGATCTCGCTTTTGACAGTCTGCAGCTTCTTCTTCGATCAATCTCTCTACTCTCTACATGTATGTAAATTATGGTTGTTTCTATTTTAATGAAATTCAATTTTTCAGAAAATTGAATATACAGTATTATTTTAGAGTAGATTGCAAGTAGATTTAGTTTGTTATTCTTACCGCATAACCTTCTGCAAGTAAATTTGCATTGCCTGAAACCCTTCGATTCTTGATATATCTTATATGCATTTGGTTTTATTTGCATCGGTTTCGGATACTGTTATTATGTTACTTTTACTGCATATATTTAACTGTATAGAACACGGTTTTTTCAGTTAATTTATCGCCTTTCATCCACTTATATGTAATTGCTAAAACTGATGATGTTTTGTAACTTTTGTTGAACAATTTCATATAGTTGAATTATAATTGCATTATTTTTTCGGTTAGAATAATGGAGATTAGTTGCAGTAATTCAGTAAATGTTAAATAAACTGATACCATGCATTTTTTGCTATAAATTATGTAATGTGTTATGCTCCAATATGGTCCCGAGATTGACTTTAGGTCCGAGATGTAAATCCAATATTGGCGCCTGAGATGCATTCGTCTCGTCCGAAATCTCTCCCGATACGATACCGAGTCACTAAAATCGCCGGGACGAAAAGTGCTTGGTATCCAAGATTTAAAACCTTGACGCATGATATGGATGTCATCTTCCCCACTAGCAAGCTCAACTGTTAACAAGAAAACTCAGCAATACCCCAAAGCAAAGTTTAAAGTGTATGTGAGCCTTTCTAAACCACCTTTCGAACTAATGAAGATAGTTTATATCTTTTGAATCCCTTTATCCAAACAATCTAGATGACTTAGATCTCCTTTAAGTCAATCTTTCGAAAAGGTTGCGACAATTGAAACAACTTCTAAATAACCTTTCGATGCGGTCCAGACACTTAAATTTGGGGTTTTCGTTGTTGTTGAATGTAAATTCATGTTCAAATCAATTTAATTATTATCGTCTAAAGACGTTGGGTTAAAATGAATCAGGTAGAATGTTCTTTTCTAGTGGCCTCGTAGAGAAGATTAAGTTGTATAAATTAAAACTCTATACCGTGGCTTAACTTTTCAACCCTTTAAAGGGGTTGAGACGGTTAAATCCGCTTTACTTTTTCAACCTCTTTCGAAGGGGTCAAAAGGAAGCCAAGTATCTACCTTTAAGTGGACCCTTTCGAAGGGGTTGACGTGGTTGACAAGAGATGGACTTCTTCTAGAGCAAAAATATGTTTCGACGTATTCTGTCATCTTTAGAAGAAGTCATCTTAAAAGCTTCAATTTAATGGCTACACGGTATATATTTTTGATGGACCAACTCTCTTTAAAAGATTCAAAACTTAATGTATATAAAAGTAGATTTAATTTGTCTTTGGACTTTATTTCAAGTAAATCATGCTTATTTTTGATTCACTCTAGAAGTTGTTAAAAGTTAGAAATTTATACTTCCTATCATCAACTGGATTGGAAATATTGTATTTTTTTTTGTTAAAGTTGAAAACCTTATCAAGTCTTTCGACTTATTCGAAATCTCCCAAATTGAGACAAGCCTAGTTGTTTGTATGCTTTCGAAACTCTACTTCCCCCTTTCGACTTATTCGAGACCCATTATAACCAATAGGAATATAATTACCATTTTCTCAATATAAACACTATAGGAACACTCCAAGACCCTTTAATTTGTATTAAAATCACTTGGATCCAAGTCTTTCGATTTAATGAAAGTATAGTGTTTCAGCAATATTCATATTCTTTGAGTAAAATAAAATCTGTAGGTTTCGACAGCGTCAAAAGATTTATTTGGCTTGATTGTGGAATGTTGTTTATAGCAAGGTTTCAAATTCCTATTTTGGTTTCGTTCCGGTCACTGGAAGATTTTCAAATTTCGGTTCCGTTTTGGAAATTTCGTTTTAATTCTGGTTCCAGATTCCATCACTTTTCGAACTATGTTTTTATTATATATAGATATATAAATATCAAAAATATTTATTTAAAATGAACAAAGCAAGTCATTCCTTCTAAGTATTTTATTTTATACCATAGTTGTAAAACAATAAATTAGCAAGGGCCAAAGAAAAAGCCCAAACTGAAGTAATTAAGCAATGTCCAAAGAAACAACATATTAATATTCAAGTCATTTTAATTTCTACCCTTGAATCGAAAAATTTCTTTTGAAAAACACAAATCAGTTGTATTTTTATTAAGTAGCAGAAAATAAATAATGAGCCCAACTCAGCCATCTTCAAGATACTGGCCCATGAAGCAATTACTTTTCCAACCTACCCCTCCAAGTCGTCATCTTCCCCAAACACTTCTTCGTACGAAGGCTAAAAGAAATACAAGAAGCCCTAAAATTGTTTGATCTTCGATTCTCAATTTCCACGCTCAGGTAATAGCGATTTTTTTCTTTTTTGCTGGAAAATATTTCTATTTCTAAATCAGATCGTCCATTTCTTTTGTTCCCTCAAATTCTTATGAATCGATAAAGCATCCACCTCACAACTTTGATTTTGTTTTGTTTTTTTGGCTTTTAGATCCGTAATCGAAATTTTGGTTGAATTCCATTCCGGTCATCGTTCGAACAGGGCCGAGATGGCCAGAATTTCGACATACCGGCCGGAACTTCGAACCATGGTTTATAGTACACACACATATATTCAAATTAGTAGTGTAGAGTTAGTTGTAACTATTAGCAATAAATTTTTTCCAGACTTTCGACATTGTCGAAGGATGTGTTTAGGTGTTCCTATTCCATCCACCCCTTTGATATTATCGAAATCAATGAATTCCATAATTCCAATTAACTTTAATACTCTTTTGAAGATATGGAATTATATACCTCGGTGGATACTTGAATTATTGTAATATGTTTTCGACATCTTCGAAAGGTGTTAATAGTGAAACAAATTATAACTTTTAATGAAATTGTTTCACATGACATGATCATGGGTTTGAAAAAGACTTCCAAGGAACCTGAAAAGGATATAGCTCCAGAACCAAAATCTTCACCGAAAAAGGTTGAAGCCATCTTAAGACATTCTCTGATATCTTCTCAAGATAAAGTTGACGCCATTCTCGAAGACTTCAAAATCACAGGAGTGGAAGCTATTCCTCCTGGTGATAGTGATACTATGCAGAATCCCCCTTCCCTCGAAGGATATTTTGCTTATATTGCCATCCACATCTGGCATGGCTGGTTTTTCCATTTCCAGATTTCTTATCTAGATTCCTGAATCACCTCGGCGTAGCATCTATTCAACTATCACCAAATGTACATTCTTATCTTATCTCCCTAGAGCTCATGGCCTTGGAATCAAGCATTCCTTCTTTATGCGCTGAAGTCCTTAATTACTTAGTGCGTTTGGTCTAGCTTAGCAATCTGAATAGCCAAAATTTCAGGCTACCCCAATAAGAAACTAATTTCAGCGGGTGTAAATAGTTCAAAGACTGGAAGACGCAATTCTTTCATGTCAATGTTTCCCAAATATTAGTGTAATCTTCTCTTCTCCTCGTAAGTTGATCATAATTTTCATCTTTATTAAAGAACTTTCTTTTGCTGAATTACGTTTCCTTATTAGGTCCTGCTCTTAAAGATCTCAACGATGAGGGGAAGAGAATCGTGAAGCTGTTGACCACTGCTGCGGGTAGTATTGGGAATAGGTTTACTCTATTGACGCCAAACAATTTTCAAAAAAGTTCCCTCTTTCCCGCAGGTCAGAGAGTTCTTGGAAAACCCCCTCTTGTCTAACACACTTCTAAGAGCAAGCGTTTTCTCTCCCCGAGTGATCCTAATTTTTTTCCCGTGTCTCCAATTTGTTCGGATCATTCCGATAAGCTTAAGCGTAGTACTTGTTATTCATCGTCGTGTTACTCTTTAGATTGCTTTACTAACTAATACTTTTTAAATTTTTAGCAACTGCTCCTTCGGTTGAATTGATCATATGAGATCCAGTCCTCCCAACTTCTGAATCTAGTGCATCAGCTTTGACCCAGGCCATCGCTAGGTCGATGATGATTACCAAAAGAAAATTGAGCAAGATGACTACGGTGGGTCCTTCTCTCAAGAAAGCTTAAATTTCTGATGTCCCATCCTCTCTTCTCCCCTAAAAGAGGGTAAAACTGCCGATGCCCGATCTTCACTTTCTTCAAAAGAGGATGAAACTCTTGATGTGAGCAAAACGCTAGAGAGCCCTACTCTTGAAGCTTCTATTGACCAATCCAAAACAACTCTTTCAAAGGACGATCTCATGTTCCACATTGTTGTGTCTGATTCTCCTAGTATCATCGAGCAGATGCAAAGGCATTTGGGCATGTCAACTCCCCCTTAGGAGTTGAACCCTTCTAGACCCCATCACTGGTTTTTCGAAGTGATTTTGAAATGATGGCGCAATCAATTTTGAATTCTTCCTCATTCACTTCCATTCATCCACCTTTGTTCTTGATCTGACAACACATTGTCGATCTCTAATTGAGCAACAACTTCTGGTACAAATGTACTACTTGACCCTCTTATTAATATTTCTTACTGAATTTTGACTCATGTCGTACTTTTTCTTTTAGATTTCAAAAAGCTGATACTCCCTCCAAGAAAGCGTTTCAAAGTCTTCTGCTGAGACGTCTAAGCTTCAAGAAGAAGTCTCAAATTTGAATAGTCAAATTACTTCACTTTCTACTGGTAAAGATAATGCGATGAAGGAACAAGAAAGGTTGGGCGTCTCTCTTGCTCAAGCGGAATCCATCATTTCTAAGGAGAGGAAAGCGAAACAAGTATTAGCCGATGAGGATTTGGCTTTAAAAATAAATAACTTTAAAAGAGTTCGAGGAAGAGAAGACTCGGATGGTTGTTAAACAATCTTCTCTCAAGAAGAAGCTGAGAAAAAAGAAAAATTCTTTAACAATGACCATTAATACCGTTTCTGAAGCCAAGCAAAAGGTGTCGCAATTTTTGAATACTTTTCTTAATGACATCATCGTGAATTCTTACGAGGACGCTTTTATGCTTGCTTATTCCAACAACATTGAAAAGTGTCTAGATTTAAGTTTCTCCTCACTCGATCATGCTCTAGTCAAAAGATTTATGGATAAAATTAAAGAAATGGAGTAAAGGATCGAAGAAAGAGACGAAATTGATGCCAAAAAACTTTTATCTTTCGAAGTCTCTTCTATAGAAGGAGATTCTGATTGTGATGAAGAAGAAGATGATGATGAAGTCGTTGTAGAGGAAGGTGGAAATGACGATGACAATGATGATGATAACCGTAGCAATGAGATAAAGATCAGGGTTTAGGCGGCAGCGGAGGTAATCATGCTGGTTCTCATGGAGGGGACGGCGATGATATTCCTGGGGATTCAAAAAAAGTTAACGTCGATCCTAGCGGCCGTGAAGCAAGCCAAACTGAACTTCCCAAGCCTTCTGATCTCTGCAAAGAAGCCACCAATATTGATGTTGGAGAACATAAGGGCAAAAAGAAGGCTCCACAAGCTTCAATTTAAATTTCTCAGGTATGAGATTCTTTGTCTAATTGGCTTTCACTTCCAAGGTAACAATAATTGATATCTTTTTATTTTAGATAAAGAAATTCATTCAACTTTATAAAACCAAGCTTAAAAGAAAACAAGCGGAAATAAATAGCTTGTATAGGGAGTCATATAAACAACTAGAAGAACATAATGGACTCTCTGACAAGTATTATAAGCTTAATAAGAGTGCCGCAGTATTAGCATCCTTTAAAGATCAAGAAGTTGTCCCTCGATTAAAAGGGCACGCCTTCGATTTGACAAGCTTTTGGAAGAGAACCGCTGTGTAATTAATGCCCCGCTATTACCCCGCTACAACCCCGCTATATCTCATAGCGGATTTCTACCGCTACGATTTTTCCATATAGCCCCAAAATATAGCCATTCCGCTTTAATTCCCGCTATATCCCGTTATTTTCGTTATATTCCGCTATTTCCGCTATATCTATTTTAATAAAATGAATTGAAAAATTGCATTTATACATTATAAAATTATAAAACTAATATATTTGATTTAATATTTAATATATTTTCAGAAATGAAAATACTCTAATATTTTACCAAATTCAATTATGTTATATAACAGTTTTTCGTTTATTTAAAGTATATTCGCACATGTTTTTATTTAAAATTATTTATGTATTACTTATAATTCAATTGAATGTTAATTTTTCATTTAATTACCATTTATATATTTGTAAAAACATTAAGTACGAGTTTATATGCTATTTTAGAGTCATTCACTATATCCCGCTATATTCTCGCTATATCCCCGCTATGACTTTTTGCACCTTCATCGTTTTGAATCTACCGAGCGCATTAACTGCACAGGAGAACCGAGAATTAATTACACTCTTTTGGATGTTGATTGAAGACAAGGATATTCTAGTGGACTTCTTATACAAAGCTTATTGCGGAAACTCAATCGTAGATTTTTCATACTTGGATGATCTTAGCGGGGCCTACTTAGAAGTTTACATAGAAGATATTTGGATGAATTTGGATCCGACCCACATCCGGGGTTTTGCTGGAATTTACCACGATTCAATCAATCCCTCGTGAATTGCCTCCGGAAAAACTCAATTATATAAGGATAAATTCATTTTCGAGTCATTCAAAAAATCAGTTTTGTACGAACTAGATGGACATTTGTAATTATGTAACGTGAATTTTCTATATTAGTTCCATTTTATACTTAGTTGTATTTTGTTACGTTATTATAGATTATATGTATTTCGAGCAGTTCTATCAGTAGAGATTATTTAAACAAATATGTCAAATTAAGAAAAGACTATTTAGAAATGTTCTAGCTCTATATTTTGCTTTCTTATAGATTTTCAAAGGCTTTATATGCAACTTCTTCGCCTTCGTTTTGATTTTCTTGGTGAAGAAAAAGAAAAGTTTCTTAAGGAAATTCGAACATATCATACCAAATTAATATGCGGTCGTGATAGTCCTCCTACAGCGGTATAAGGCTATAGAAATATCCTCCAGTTATTACTCCGAAAGGATTTAATGCGCCTTTCGATTCGACAGTTACCCTTTCAGCTAATTCTTTGAACAAAGTCAAAATGATGTTTTCCAACTTTAAGTGTATAAAACGATTATTTGATTATAACAATGAGATCGTTCTTTTTGTTTTCCTCTTGAGTTGTAACTTCCATTATTGTAATAAAACAAACTAGTGATTTGAGTATTAATTTCGTTTTTTGTTTGTTTAAATAGAAGTTATAGTTATCTACCACGCCGTTCTCGTTAGATTCATCATCTCGTTTTACCGACATCAGAGATAGGTTGGCAGAAAAGAGGAGCCTCTTCAAAGATCCCCTGTCTGCTCGACTTAATTCAGGGAATTTCAACCTAAACCCTTGCAGAAGACTTCTTGCTAGATCAACAAAGTCGAAAGGGTACTTAACCTACAACATATACCCTTCGACGTCGAAAGGTCCGGTCTAAGAATTATCCATAAATTAAACCAAGTTGTAAGGCAATTCCTAAGGGAATCTTGCTTGCTGTTCTTGCGAAAGATATTCATCTTTCTTAACATTACTTTGAGGCGTTGACAAGAAATCTTGTTAACACTTGCTTTGATAATATTTTCCTTTATTACTAGAAGCTTAAGTAATACAAAGAAGTCAAATTTTCAATCTAATTTTAGAATTATGATCTACAAATTCAAGAAAGAACAATTATCGAGTGAGTGAGATCCCATTGCAAAACAATACCCCTGGAGTCTTATTTATAGGCGCAGGTTGGTCCCTTTCGAACTGGTCCTCTCGACTTAGTCGAAAGGGTGCCTTGTGGACCTTTCGTTGCTGTTCACATTAGGGCTCCCTTCTACTTTGCTTTTAAATGGAACTTGAGTGCTTTCAAGTTTGTCGAAAGGTGTAAATGCGCTTTCCACTGTTGTTGATATGCTACTGAAAGTAGGAAAGGACACTGGACATTCGATTCTGTCGATAAGTGAATCTTTGGGGTTTCAAAGGATTGGGACGTAGTAAAAGGTTTAAATGCAGGAGCTAGCATTCGAAGGAATACTTGTTGACTGATGCGGAATCTCATTATGTGGTGTATAAGAATGCTATATTAAACGTTCTTTTATAACTGTCGATGATTTCAACCGATTCGAAAGACCAATCTATGCTTTTAAATGGGTAACTCTGACCCAATGTTCTTCTGTGGAATGTAAATGATGGCCAAACCCACTCTTTCGAAAGATTTGGCGCGCATTTGAAAGCTTGCAATCTGTTGCCTTCGAAAGTGTTTCTCAACCCATTCGAAACCCTCTTTTAGCATGCAAAACCATCTGTTTCAAAAGAAATTAACTGAATTGGAAGGACAGCTTGTCACCCTTTGACTTCTTCGAAAGTTCATTGCTTATCCAACATTTTGCTGACGCATCCCTTTGATTGTTTCGAAAGGCTCTGTTATTGTTGTCTCTCTTTGTAAATCCTTCCTTTGTATCCTTCATGATTTTGACAAAGTTAATATGATTTCTGATGATAACACTAAACATGGCTGCTACCTCCACCACACAACATTTATGCTATCAAATGGGTCATCAGGATAGTCGTTTAGGCAATACTTTTCAATTCTAACATCCCGTCTTTTGGCTTTGGCATTTAATTCCACCCTGCATCTCAGGCGGTGGAGCACTAATTTTTCTAGACGCACTAAGAACATAGCTGGTTTTAATCTATAAATTTTTACTTTGACCAAATTTAATACAATTATAATGTAAGCACTTAGTTAATTTTTTGTCGAAGCTTTGTATTTTCTAATAATATTTCATTTATTTCCTCGTATTTCATTTCAAATTATATGAGCTATCAATCAAAAACTATTCGCTTTCCATAATTCATTTTTTTTGAACATTTTTTGGGTATAACATATAGTAATTACTATCAATAAAATATCTAATTGTTCACCATCATCATTTGTTGTTATTGAAGTTTTCATGATTATTTTACATACAAACATTTGATTGTACTCTTGGTATAAATTTTGATTATGTGTAAATTAGTTTCCTTTTGGAAACTATAATATTACTTGATTTAATTTGACATTTATTGTAAAAGCAAATGATATATCTGTATCACTCGCAGTGAAATAATGAATAATTGATGATCTAATCAAAACTAATTGAATTTTTGTACAGTAGGCTATTATTATTTTTATAACTATTTAATGAAAAAATTGTTTGTATCATGTTTATGTTGCAAACTTCTATTTCCACCCAGGAACTGTAAGGACTCCTCGGTCATCGTTTGGCCTAGTGTTCCGCTCCATTTCGAACAACATAGCACCACATTCATGACCACTACACGAATTAATTACAACCAATTTAAGCCCGTCAAAACTAACCATTCATGAAAATTTGAAAATTAAGTAATGGAATTGTTTGTGTATAATAGATGAGAATATTTTTGTAGTTGGGTAGTGTGTGGAGAAAGTAAATCGTGGTTTGTGATTTAGGGTGGTGTTAAATGCTCCTCAATATATGCTGCATCTTATCCAAATCCAAGAACGAAAAAAAAAAAAGCAATGCGAGACTCCATATTGCATAGATCGGTCTGCAATAATTTACCGGTCAACCACATATAACCAATGGGTAATGAATTGCCAAATGAATAATAGGAAAACAGCGGCAACACAAAACTGAAATATGACATGTTCAATCGGTTATATACTCCTGAATGGTAAAATCTCACCTAATCTTTTGGGTAAAGTGATTTAAGTATACTGGATGAAATGAGCCAACATAGTAGTCGTGGGGCAAAAAGAAGGATGGGACCGGGTAAAATGAAAAGGAATTGAAGTGTATTTAGCACTTCCCTCGATTTTGATTGAGTTTGTGTGGTGTGAATGAAGGAATGAGGGTATGAATAAAATTTGCCTAATTTTAGTGGAATTGTTAATCATCATAGTTAGACAAGTGATGTGGGTTATAAAGATAGTGGGAGGGTTGCAATCAAATCAAACCTGAACTTTTCAGTGTAAGGTTTAATTTTATTTATGCAGAATTAATTGTTTAATGGTAATAGGAAATGAGTGTGTGGAATCAAAATTTTCTAATTTATCCGAGCTACATTATCAAAACTTGCTTATTATGAAAATTTATTAACTCTCCTTTTGTTAATATAAATTGAGTGCTTTTGTTCAGTTCTGTTACCTAGCACCAACTGTTTGATAGGTTGATGTGCCTGATGTTTTCCAATTCACAAATTCAGAGCTTGCAATTTTTTCTTTTTCTTTTTTTACTTATTGGTTGATTATTTAATGTCATGTATACAGGTCACAATGGGTGAAGGCTACAAACCATCAGCAAACAATGGAGAAAAGCATGTAGATATTAATGTTAGGTCATCTAATGATGATAATCATAATGACATCCAATGTTCTAGTGGGAATGCTATAGTCCCCATGCCTGTTAAAAGTGGTGCTTATGGCGAAGGTTTGCCTTATGCTCCTGAAAACTGGCCTTGTGTGGGAGATAAATGGAAATGGAAAGTTGGTAAAAGAATGACTCAATTTGGTCACTGGGTTGATAAGGCACTTCAACCTCCAAAACATTTACCCAATCTTCCAGCATCTGGTTGGTTTCGTAGTCGTGTTTCACTTCAACAGTATATTGAAAAGGAGTTCCCTGATGCAGATGTCAATGCATTTTTTTCATCTTTCATCCATCAAGTTCCTGCCTCTGATGATTGTGTCTATGGTTAGTTTCTTCTTCTTTGTTTTCTTTTTCTGTCACGCAATAACTATGAAAGTGTTGATTTTACTTCTTGCACATTTCTAGATGAATGCAATTTTGTTCATACTTCATCACCATGGGGTAACACTGTTGTGTCCAATTTGACCAATACCGATTTAGGGTGTTCGCGGACAAATTAGATTAGAGATCAGAGGTTAGTGGCTATGATGTTCGTGGACAAAAATTTGATTAGAGGTTGGATATGAAGTATTGTGTAATGTATAATGTTTATTTTTATGAGAAATTCTATTTGGACATAATTTGTAATCACAAAGGCCACAAAAGATTTTAATCATTAGATCTCCCTCCTGATTTCCACGTTCTATATAAGCTTAAAAAGATCCAACGGTTTAGATTTATTGTGCCATCAATTGTGTTTTACTTTGTGTCCAAATAACCGTCCCCATTTTTTATTTGCAATAATTACTAATCATCAATCGTTAATTAATAAATTTAATCAATAAATATTTAATATTTAACAAGCAATAATAGAAATTTAAATTTAAATCCAAATACAATTTCCAATACAAATTCAAGCGCCTACAAATTCAGACATAAATTTTTAAAAAAAAGTACAACTAATGATGATATTCCATGATTAAGATGTGGACAATCTCAAGAACCGTCTCTGGATCGTCGATTCTGCCTTCGACAATATGGTACTAGCAGTAGCTATGTCGTGATTAGATAACTGGCCCATATCACAAAGTTGTTTTATAACTTCCTCCGGTCGAAGGTTGCATGAACATGAGCAATGGAAGGTCCAACAGCAGCATGGCGCTTGGCCTTTCAACTAGGCCGGTGGTGTACAATAGAATGAGGGAGTAGGGAGGGTTTGCAACATATCATTTGAAGTGAAAGATACTTGGTCAAGCTGACGCGGATTAGTACTATCCAGTTCCATCATTATCTCTTTCGTACTCTCACCGCTCTCCACCTGCCTGATCAAATGCACAGCTTCATTGTAGGATAGAAATGAGGGACAGTTAAATCAATCTGATTGCAGAATGGACACGTTCAGTTAACCAGATGTCGTCCCAGCAGAAAATCCATCATCTCCCAGTTGATTGTTGTAAGCTGACTGAATCATCCCCATCAACCCGTTATCTCCCTTACTAGTGTTGCATTTTTAGGTCGATGAGTTTGTTCTTCCTGACATTTACTTTAACTTTAAAGGGGTGTTTTATTCAACATTGTCGTATTATGGTTATGGATGTACTTCTTGATCAATGACAGAAATGAAAAACCATACACAGTCTGAAGAGGAATTAAAGATGATGATTCCTCCTTAAATGCGATGATCCTTACTTTATTCGCCTCCAAACTCAACATTCTAAAAAAATAGTTGAAGTCATATTATACTTTTCTTAGTATGAGATCATAAAACTTTTAGTCTATAAGTTGCCTAGAATATTCAATAAAGTAATTGCTAACTTTAATGCCTCATCCTAGAGTTATTTTGGTAATGTGGAACGATTAATCATATTTCTCACAATGTCCAAATTCGACACTTCGTCGTAAGAGGTATTAATATTAAACAAACATTAGCTATCACGAAGATCAAGAGATTAAATTTGATAAATTATATAAATGTTTCCAAATGAAAAACAAGCTGATTTGTCCAATTTAGAAAAAGAAATCGAATTCTGTCTAAATGGCAGTACAATAAAAATATCAAATAAATCCAAACAAACTACTGAGTTATCCATAATGACTTAAGATGCCCAACAAGCCTTACTTTTACAAACTTTCAATTACCCATATAGACATGTCTTTCGGCATCTGTTGGATTTTGGTAGCTTAAGCGAGCCTTTATAGAAACACTTAGGTTGGTAGTTGCACCAATATCTAACTATTAAGTGTTTCTAGACACCGAAGCCAAATTTGCCTTAAAACATATTAAAAAAGTACAATCCTCTAGATACGTCTGGACTTTCCATATAAAAACAACTATCAACATCTTTTTGTTATTTCTTTTTTGCTGAAGTCTTAACAACTTCTTTATCCTTTCTTTTTTACAAACGTATACTAAATAAGTACTTTCCATCTTATTATGCTTCAATCTCTTTTCTTGTTGCACGCTATACAAAGGTAAGCTCATTAAAGGATCAATTTTACTTACGGTAGTAACAATAATCTTAAATTGATTGTATAGTAAAAAGAGAGATTAATACCAATTGTATGTGGAATAATCTAAAATCTCAAACTTCGGTGTCTCATTTTCATAATGTACTCCCCTATATTCTCTTTCCGTTGATACTTTATTGAAATCATGCATTGCAAAAGAATGCTTGTCCGTACCTTATCATTTTCGACAAAACGTTCCATAATTTTAATAAGTAACTATTTGCATTGGTTATCACTTTGGATACCACTCTTGAAAGTCTTGAAAGCCTTCAAAATGCTACACCTTATGATCAATAAATTTATGCGATTTGAGTTATCCCACCCCTCCATATTCTGCACAACTTTATAAAAGAATTCAATTGTTGAAGGGGCAATATGTTCTATTGCCAATCGTCAAAGTTGGTCTCAAATGAAATGAGAATATTGTTGAAATTGGCAAATACTATATGGTAAATTAGCGGGAAATAAGACAAAATATTAACCATATATGCTCATATTATAAACCAACTGTAGTAAATTATTTATTTAAATAATTCCTAAGTCTCTTCTTAAAATACCCAGTACAACATTAATATTAAATCTTTGGATGGTAATATTAACGGTAAGTGATACTCTTGTTGTAAATTAAATACTGGTAATTAATGCAAGTCAAACAACAATCTTTTATTGGATTGATTGATAATTCACTCGTAAAACTTCATAATTGTCATGGTTTATCATCACACGTGTACGTAATTCGATCAAATATTAACATTTCTTTAGACTTGTTGATATTCACATGAATTACGTAAACAAAAATATCTAACATCCTTGTGAACAATTTACACAGAAGTTGTCACTTTGATGACATGTTCTTAAATTACTTCACTTGGAATGTAAAATAAGCTTGGCTAATTTACAAAGAGACGTGAAATTTTTTTGTACCTTTTTAAGCCATGATTATAAACAGAATAAAATAAGGAAGAACACAAAAATGATTAAGATATGTACCATTTCTTTACAAGGTTAAATTTAAAATTGTTGGGGCTTTGAGCAGACATGCTTTCTATTATTGACCATCAACAAATTGAACATTTTGTTAATACTTTACGCAATGGCCCTTTTTGAAAAAGAAAAAGAAAACGAAAAAGAAGAAGAAAAAGGAAAAAGAGGAAAAGAAAGCGATGCTTCCTTTACCACAAATATTGTATATGTTGAGGTTCAACTGCTCTCATAACATGCCTGACAGGTGAGCTATATTTTCCTTATGTTATTTGCAACAGTTGTTTTTACTTTTATGTTATTATTGAATGATGTAACTTAGTATTATAATGTAACGTGATCAGTCTTCTCTCACATACATTAATAAACCAAAACGTGTGATTTTTTAATAACTCCATTAATTATATTTAATTCTTTCTAGATTTAGTTCGTCACAGTTTTAAGATCAAACTTGAAATAATTGAACTAAATGCCATTCCAACAAACCTTAAAAGCCCATTAAAGACATGATCAAACATGTATTATTTTATTTTTATTTTTATTTAATTACAAAAAACATGACAGAAAAAGATAAATTTGCTCATATAAAGATATTATCCTATAAGTATTCCTTTTGCACCGTCAGGATATATCTACATGGGTTTGAAATTCGATTCCATGTCTATATTTCATCCAGTTCTTAAACATAGGAGCATGTTACAAAGTTGTTAATCCTGATTTTGAACATTACTGTCATATTATGATTCTAAGAGTATCAAAACATGATCTGAAATTGGACAAAGACAACAATGAGCACACATATTTGAAAGTAGATAAGATATGAGACTGTCCATATATTTAAGCTTAAACAAATTATGTGTTTCCAAGTGAGGTGCACTCGCGGGTAAAATATTGGAATATACCGGTCTGACCGAAAATGGGGAAAACAGAAACATGCAAATATGGAGTTTACGATGGATTGCGGGGTTGCAATATAATTCAATGATTAAGATTTATCCCGCATGAAATTTCGGTCATGTATTCGGATGAAGTGGTGTCATTGTAAAATATCACCATCGTTTTCAAAAGACAAACATAATAAAACAGTAGATGCTACTAGACTTATACATGCAGAAGGGTTGCTTATGAAAGCACCTTAATCTGGCATTTTATACAATTTGCTGAGTCATTCAGTTAAAAAAAATGCATGTTAGAAGAAATGATGCATTTTAGAATATCACATCCTTCCATGAGCATTGCACCCTTTTTCTTTTACTAATTCCTACTGTTTGGGAAAAAATTGACTAGATGGAAATATTGACTTGATAACTGAATATAAACATAATTGCATACTGTTTTTCTAGATCACACTTTTCAAATCGGAAGGAAAATTGATAAAGTAAAAAAGAAGTTAAAAAGAAAATAGAATTATCTGAATCCTTAACTAAACCTTCAATTTTGAATCTTAGAAACCTAATTTTAAATCTCTCCCTTGTGTAAAATTTAAAAAAAAAATCTCAAAAGAAATCAAAATGGATGGTTCTGATACCAGTTGTTACGATTTCATACATTCTAGATTTGACTAGACAATTAAACCCTAAATTACATGTATAAACCATATTGATTTAATTGGTATGAAACTAGAGAAAAACAAACAAAATAAAGTTACGAAAAACATACCTGCGAATGTTAAAAGAAAAGAATTGTTTTGATCATCCAAATTGACACAAAACATAGATCTGAAATTATCTCCATATAAAGGGTTAAAGCATAACCGACCCCAACTTGTTTGGGAATAATGATTTAGTTGTTATTGTTGTATAAAGGTTTAAAGAATAACCGAAATTTGATTAATTTGGGGATCATAAACCTTATTTATAATGTTTGCATATTCTAATTTGATCATTCAACAAATTAGAATGTCCTGCTATCTACACATTACATGACAATTACACCCTTAAGTCTTAAACCTGCATCTCTAAGTTGACAACTTCAGTTTAGCTTAGGTAATAAAAGATAACATGACACATTTTAATTTACATGTGTAGCCCCATATGTTAAATTTTCCAACACAAAATTATAATACTTGTTCACGCGAACATGAAACTTGTTTTCGAAGCTATGGCCGTATTCGATACCTAGAAGCAGGTTTCCTGCCTCTTTTATCACGGATTTTCTTTTCACACTTTACCATGGGCTACGGTTTACAACTCCGCACCCTGTCCGGCCTACGCACATACTCACATCCCTTCCACTTGTTTTTCATATAATCTCTTCCCTTGTATTGGATGTTGCTGCTTTTGGTTTTTTGTGTTTCCAGATTTTCTGAACATTCACTATTGCTTTCATCTTTGGATCTTCAGCTGGGAGCAGCTTTATGGGTTCATTGGATTTTTATTTCTTTGTACCTTTTGTTTGCTCATGTTTATTAAAGCGATCTTTTTTATCTTTATTATTATGATTATTATTTGTAACCACCAAAGGTTAACTTATTTCTTTCTTTCTGTTTATTTATATAGCATGCTCTCTCTTTTTCCTTGCTGTTTCCATGCTGGAACTAGCAATTTTTTTGTTAAGGCAGACTTTATTTTGTATTATTTTAAACACAAGTGCGCACGCACACAAACACACACAAAGTTCATTCTTTAGTGTAGACTTACATAATTCTGCAATTTTTTTTCTCCAGAACTGGAATCCAAAAGTTGAGACACACACACACGCAAAAGTTCATTCTTTAGTGTAGGCTTACATAACTCATGCTTTTTTTTCAGAACTGGAACTTTCTCGACCAAGAGTTGGGACAAACTCAATCAAAGTACATTCTTTAGTGTAGGCTTACATAACTCTGCATTTTTTTTTCAGAACTTAAACTTTCTCGACCAAAAGTTGAGCTTGCTAATGGGTTGGGGATGTGTAAAGTGGGTAATAGAAATTGTCAAAATCGATCAAGATCCTATGTGATGCCCCCTATTTCTTGCGACATATGCTGCTCAGAGCCTGGATTTTGCCGTGATTGTTGCTGTATTCTATGTTCTAAACCTATTGAATTTTCCAATGAGGGTTTAAACTTCATAAAATGCGAGGCACCTATGTTGAACATGTTTATATGTGGCCATGTCGCACACATACATTGTGCTCTTCGTGCTCATTTGGCTGGAAAAGTTAGTGGCACCATTGATTTGGATGTTCAATATTTCTGTAGGCGCTGTGATAATAAAACCGATCTCTTACCCCATGTCGATAAAATCATAAAATTTTGTGTATCCATTGATGATAACGGTGGAGTTATGGCAATGCTGAGTTTGGGTTTGTGTTTGTTGCAAAAAACGGAAAGAGAGAGTGCAAAATATCTGGAGGATGTCATTACAGAGCTCATGGTCAAGGTAATTTCTTTTGCTGTAAGCAATGTTTCACTTAACTTTCTGTCATCTAATTAAATTGGTTTTGAAGTTACAGCATAAGGTGCAATAATTAATCCAGCTTGTTTATAAGTTTTCGCCGCATGATATTTGAAGAGAAACAAGATGACCTTTCGATGCCTACAGAAGGTTCGTTTTCTTCCTAGTTTTGCTCACCTTGTATTCCATTATCTTTGTCATGTGCAGTGCAGTGACTCTGAGCAGTAATATCTGGAGTATATATATTCTTTCTGCAAAGTTGCATAACTCCAGAGGGTGTTCTGGTAAAGCTAAATTTTGGCCAAATTAGCTTATAAACTCACCATCAATTCTGAAAATGTAATACCTTTGGGAACAGTTAGCATAAAAGAATGCAGTTAATCTGAAATAAACGAAAAAAAATTGTATCTTAACCCTAAATTCTACTTGTGAAATCAAGATTAATATAAGGTATGCATAAAGATATGATTGTGAGCGCAACCGTTGCCTTTACCATTTAGCAGATACCATTGCCGTTCGTTCCACATTTGCTAGTAAGCAAAATCTGCTTACCGACACCGTTCTATCAGTATATCTGTTATCCCACCTTTTGGCAAGGCCGTGACACCAAAAAGTCGACTAGATACTAAAGACAATTCGTCTCAAAGACTGGTTATACATTGTTTCACCATGGATATCGATGAATTTTGTCCGAACCCGGATCAGGCTACAATTGATAGGACACGGCAAGCAAAGTCATGTGAGCCAGCGTTTCAATTTTCAGGTCAATCCAAGTCCGTATGCTCAAGTTATGATCGATGCAAGTTGGAAGAGAATACCCTCTTTTCGTATCCATCACCAACCCCTAGTTCGAATCCATCGCGTTCGCGTCAATCAGAACAGCCTCTACTCGTATCCATCATGTTTCGGCTGATTTCGAATCCATCATGTTCGAATCGATCCACCATCGCACTGTTCGAATCCATCAAACTCGGCTACTTCGTATCGACCAGTTTCGCATCCATTCTTCGTATTGATCAACTTCGAGTCCATCAACTGGTCATGCGCTTCGCATTGATCGACAAATGTCTAGTTCGTATCCGTGAAGGAGGCGTTTATTCGAATCCATCAGGTGGCTTTAGTTCGTATCCACCTATTCGTATCCATTAGACCTATCAATACGAACTATGCCACGATACGAGCTAAGCCATCCATCCGGATTCGAACTAAACAGGCTACGAATCGATGCGAGGTACACGTGGATAATTGATTCGAAGTATGTAACGGTACTCGATACAAACGAGGCGAAATCCATGGATGCAACACGGTCAACTCGGAGCTAAGAGTGGATCAGAACGAGGAATGCGCCCACGTCACTGCTTCATCACATGCGCGATTAATTCGAAATTGATCGATTCGAATTGATGGGTTCGAAACAAACAACCAACCGAAACATTCCAACTCGTATCGATCATATCTTCCAAATCACAGATCCAAATGCTACGAAATTTTCACAGAAGCTTACGCACAAGGTAAAGAAGGTTCCTATCAAGTTTCAGCTCGATTGAACTATTTCTTGATGGATACGAAATCGATTCGTATCGATCACAGATCGAGTCGAAACTTGGTGGGACCGGTCGGGTGGGCCTACTCACGTGTCAGAAGCAGTCTCCCGAAGTTTGAGCGAGATCTCAGCCTTCTACGCCTATAAATAAAGCCCCAAAGTCAACAGAAAATGGATCTTTTTCGCTTTGAGACGACCAGACTCTGCCGGACTCAACTTTGCATTTCACCATCGCTGTTGTACTCGAATTTCAGAGCATAAATACATTGTAACCCGCTGTAATTATTGTGATTATCAAGTGAATATCAATAAAGTCATCAGCTTCAGAGTGGACGTAGGCAAGATCGCAGAACCACTATAAATCCTGTGTTGTTTATCACTTTCATTTGGATTTTCTGAGTGTTCGTCATTTGTTTCTCTATATATTTGCTATATGTGATCTGTGATTGCGAACTAGCGCTATCAATGACTATTGGGTGTTTGTGACCAACTTTGGCGCAAACTATATCAAAGGTTGATCTACTGACAAATTGGTAACTGTTACATTAACACTATTAAATTACAGTTTATCTTAGAAAAAAAAAGGAAATTTATCATCTTTTAGCACCTTTTATTTTATTTTTGTTTTTACATTGCAATGTTGCTTTGTTATACATTTCATTTTGTCATTTAACAAAAGACAAGATATGCAATTAACATCATTTAAACTTAATTCCTATTCAAAAGTTACTCGTGTACTTTCTTCTAAATCATGAAATACAACTAATTATATGAATATTTATGTATTATAAAATGCTATTGCCGTTGGTTTCGAATATATATATATATATATATATATATATATATATATATATATATATATATATATATGTATGTATATATTACCGATGTTTTAGCCTAACATAAAAACTAGTATATTTACCATTAAGATTTCAATTGTACCAATAGTATTGGCTTATGTCGAAAATGGTTACAAATTGACCGATAATGATGTGATAAAATGAATTTAAAGTTGCCATAACAGTCCAACATAGTCCTACCTACTTAAACATAGGCAAGAATCTGAAATTCTACTTGCAAAGTAAAAGCAATGAGCTCAGCAACACAATTTAACTCTTGATTTGTATGCTATGAACAGCCTGAAGCCGAGGACTACGCACCTGCCAGCCTAATGCAAAATGTCTTGGTGCTGCAAGTTTCTTGGAGCTCAAAAATCAGACAAAATCAAAAGTGAGGATATGAAGCTTTAATTGGTTGTCAGTTAATAACGGAACATATATTTTTGTGCATTTTAAACTTTTTTGGATTATTTATTTTTTACCTACAAGTAAGACTTGCCATTTTCTAGAGTGATTCAGTTATTTCTATCTTAAATAATACATTTATGTATCGTTTGTTTAACATGTTAAATGCTGAACATTGAATGTTGAATGTTGATTGTTGAATGCTGATTGCTGCATATTTAAATTATTGTTTGTTTATATTTTGATTAGAAATTTATTTTGTTAACATAAATTATTACTTTGACTATGGTGCCCTCAGAAGTTAAAATTAATTATTCTTCAATGTAACTTCCATACAACATACAACTAA
Source organism: Allium cepa (assembly GCA_030765085.1). Lineage (NCBI taxonomy): Eukaryota > Viridiplantae > Streptophyta > Magnoliopsida > Asparagales > Amaryllidaceae > Allium > Allium cepa. Next base: position 575,899,817 of record CM060931.1, read on the forward strand.
TTATTGTAATTTGTTTTATATATATACACAAACAAAAACACGACAAACTCTCACATATGCAAGTACTACGAAATCAATAAAACATGTAAAAAAGAAAATTTGATGATGTAAATCTTTACTACTAATAAAGAGAATTCATTAAATAGATTTATTTGGTGCCTTTTTGAAATTTCAAATATACCCGCTTACATCTCATAGAGAAATAATATTCAAATATGGGGATATAATCTGTTATTTTTCAAGTACAACTGTCAGTCACAATGGAGAACTACAGTGTGCGTTCACAAGAAGAAGTATCCGAGTATACCATATTGTCTGTAGTTTAGGTGGAAGTTCATTGGTCGAAGTTTTGTCTAATTCCGGGTTAGTATGAAGAAGTTATTGCATCTGAACAAAAAAATAGCGGTTTTCTGCACTAGGCGGAATTCAAATATAGGGATGTGATAGCCTGTTATTTTCTAAGTATAACTGTCAGTCCTATGGAGAACTACAGTGTGCGTTCACAAGATGAAATACCTGGTTGTTCCATATTATCCGTAATTTAAGTGGAGTTAATCGGTCGATGTGACGCCCCAGCTCTATACTCACACTAGCCAAGGACACTACGGGGTAATGCCGTCGACACGAAGAATAAGACTGTTGAGGAGCGATCATCCGTGTAATTGCTTTGTGCGAGTACCGATATGTCAGATAGTATTACATGCATTTCGTTTCAAGAGGAAATCTGACATATCAAATACAAACTCAAAGCTACTACACAGTGACTATGTGGTCTTCGGAAACAAATATAAAATCAATATAACACAAATCAGCCACAAATATTCATATCACTAAGGCGGAAACATATATGAATAAATCACATAAAAGTGTACATCAAAATAATGGTCATATAAGATCCACTATACCACAAAAGAATAGATACAAGTGCTAGACAAAAGAATACGTATACATCAAGGAGTCTCTATCTCGAATGTATAAAAGGAAAAACCACTAAGCTAAGTAGTTAGCCAAAAGTCAAAAGCTAGCCCCAGCTAAGAAGTCAAGAGGAAGCACATGCACCACCTCAGTCTGATCCGAGTATTATTCAAGAGGAAAAATAATAAAAGGATCAGTCTAGCTATAAATATCATATAAGATGAGATAGGATATGAGATATGACAAAAACGTATGATAACAATAATGTCATACTATGAAAAGTATACATTAGATAACAACAAAAATCATACAATGTCTTAAATTTTCTCAAACATAAAAAAGAACGTCGCATTCTTTATTTTATTCACCAAACCACAAATATTGATACAGCTTATCAATACAAATCACGAAAATTGGTGAAACACAAATTCTAAAAATCAACAATCAGAAATCCAGAAAACACAAAAGGGGGAGGTCTACCAAAAACGGGAGTATGAAAACTCACCAATACGTGTATCACAAATGAAACGCTATTCCATGACCGCTAACCATCAAGTTTGAGCCGAGGCTCCACAAACGGTCCGAAGACCGTGGGTCGTTACCCCACCAATTTGAAACAAAACTTCACACACGGGGTTTAGTCCCCCACACAAACAAAGAGACATCACATATCGTTATTCTAAATCACAAAATGATCATCATTGATCGATAAGTGTAAATTACACTAAGTTAGTAATAAATGAGTTTAGCTTCATGTCCCATAATCATTGGTTTAACTTAAATATTTACGAACAAATTGTAGATTTCCACCTGAAAACTATCACAGGATTTCAATCGAACAAGTCCAAGAATTAACCTACGAAGCAAACGCAAGCGTTTCATACCACTTGTTTTGCTAAGCCGTTTAATTAGATTTCTTATACGAACGAGTTAAAGGTTTGTATATACTAATAGATTGGAAAATGGTTTAAAAAACAAGCTTTGTATTAAAAATAACGTCGAAATCATTTTTGTGAAAGAGTTTGAGTATTTACTACTAGTATAGAAACCTTTGTATTTAAAAGTGACAAATCATAGAAATGATTGTAAAAACAATCTATCACCAAAAATTCACATTTGACGACGTGAATCCAAACCATAAAAATCGATATCAAATCCTATCAAATGGATTTTTCCAAAAATCCATAAATGAAGTCATCAAAGTCGATAATAAGTGACAACAACTAACCAGATCAATAAACATCGATAAAATTTGGAAATCCACTCAAAAACAGCCAAAATAAGCAAAAATGCACGGTTCCAGACGTCTGAAATTACCAACCAGACGTCTAAACCACTAACCAGATGTCTGGTTGGATTTCTAGACGTCTGGATTCTTCCTGTGCCTTTTTTTTTTCTTTTTCCAAGGACCAATTCCAGACGTTTGAATTTTTCAAACAGACGTCTGGATTTTCAATCCAAACGTCTGGATTTTCAACCAGACGTATGGATTTTCCTGCTAGGCAAAAATCAACCTAGCTCAAAAAGGGCAAAAATCCAAACCGGAAGCGATCGAACGAGCGATGGAGACTAGGGATTTATGCCAAGCGACAACCCATCCTGATAAGCTCTTCGATACACCCCAAATAACATGTCCAAACATCTAAGATAGGATTTTTAATGATTTTGACTTCAAAACATCAAAATTGAAAAACTCACCAAATCAATTCAAATCAAAAGCAAATGAATATGAATAGATGTTAGGAATTCATATCTAGCAACGATGAAAGCTATAGACGTAGATGTGAGTTCAAAAACTCACGTTTAAACCCAAAAACAATGAATGAGAAGCTTTAAAACAAAGGAAATGTCAACCACTCTTCAACTTCAACCCAAGAAGCTCCAATCTAAGCTCATAAGCAAATATCTCTTAAGTTAGGGTTTAGAAATTTCTGAAAATTGAAGAGATATTGAGATGGAGAAGATAAAGATGATGCTTACCAAAGCTTCTCTTTGATTTATAGAACTTGGATTTGAATTTCCTAATAAACTAGGGCTTAGAAATGTTGATTTCACTTTCTTTTCCCCATTTTCCTTTAGCTTGAGAGTGTTAGAAAAATGTTATGAATGAATGAAGAGGAGTGGAGGGGGAGTTAGGGTATTAGATGAGTTGGGTTCTCTTGTTAGGTTATTGGGCTGAAACCCAAACCCAAAGCCCCAAATAAAAATACCAAAAATCCAGTCAACTCCAAATATATCGATGTTTATACTTAAAAAGGTCGCAAACGCCGTTTTAGACTCAATGGAAGTGGTCTCGTGTTCTAATTCGACTGTTTACAAAAAGTAGTATTTCAAACTTTATTCCGACTAACGATGCTATAATTTAAATTAAATAAATATATAATCATCAAATATGGGGGTTGTTACAAACTTCCCTCCTTAAAGAAATTGCGTCCTCTCAATACTTAAGAAGAAAATAAAGAGTAACAACCATACAAATGTATCAACATAAAAGAAAATTTTGAAGCGAGAAGTTCACCTTAAAGAGCACTAGAGAGTAAGTCCGGATGTGTTCACTCGATGTACTGTCTAGATTCCCAAGAGCAATCCTTAGGATTTGAGGACTGTTGAACTTTCACAAGCGGAACATCTTTATTTCGAAGGCGTTTAACCTCCATAGCAATGATACGAATAGGATATTGCTCATAAGTCAAATTAGGCGAAACTTCAATTTCTTCAATAGCACTGGGCTCAAGAATAGAATCGGAATCTCTAAGGCATTTCCGTAGTTGAGAGACGTGGAAAACATCATGAATAACAGAAAATTGGACCGGTAACAAAATGTGGTAAGCCACGGAACCAATGCGTTTGGTGATAGGAAATTGGCCAATATATCAAGTGCTAATTTTCCCGATCGACTGAAACGCACAACACCCTTTATAGGTGAAACACGAATGAACACCAAATCTCCTACATAAAATTCTAATTTTCTTCTTCGGTTATCGGCATAGGATTTTTGTCTACTCTAAGCTTGTTTCATCCTATGACGAATAAGGTCAATCTTTTCTGTGAAATCACGAATAAAATTTGGACCTAAAACCAGATTCTCACCGGCCTCAAGCCAACAAGAAGGAGATTGGCATGACTTTCCGTAGAGTGCCTAGAAAAATGCCATACTAATACTAGATTGGAAGCTATTATTATAAGAAAACTCAACAAAAGAAATATGATCATTCCAACTTCCACCAAAATCAAGAACATATACACGAAGAAGATCTTCAAGAGTTTGATTTACACGCTTTGCTTGTCCATCGGACTGAGGATGATAAGCGGTGCTAAAATTAAGCTTCGTTTCCAAAGCTTTTTGAAGACTCTTCTAAAATCCACTAGTAAATAATTGATCACGGTCGCTAACAATAGAAGTAGGAACTCCATGCAATTTAACAATTTCTCTAACATAGAGTTTGGCTAAGAGAGGTACGGTCCGGTTAGACCGAACGGGAATAAAATGAACGGATTTTGTAAGTCTATCAACAATCACACATAAACCATCATGACCCGATCGAGAACGGGGAATACCGTCAATAAAGTCCATGGAGACTTGATCTCACTTCCAAACTGGAATGTCCAAAGGTTGCAATAACCCACGGGACCTTTGATGCTCGGCCTTGATGAGTTGGCAAGTCATGCAATGCTTAATAAAGTTAGTAATATCCGATTTCATTCCATCCCAATAATAAAGTCGCTTCATATCCGCGTGCATTTTACTGCTATCGGGATGAATGGTAAATTTAGAACGATGAGAATCTTCTAAAATGTCTTTACGAAAATCGCTAAATTTGGCATGATACGTCTATCAAATTTTCGAATGCATCCACGAGCATTGATTTTAGAGTCTTTCAAGCCATCAATATTTCTTTCCCTACAACTTTGGCTAAGATGAGCCAATTCAGGATCATGGTTTTGAGCTTCAAGAATGTGGTCTAAAAGGGAAGGATGAGCCTCAAGGCTACATAAAACAAGAAATGAACATGAATCGGATTCACGATCTCGAATCTCACAAGTATACAAAGTCTTGAGATCATTCCATTCGAATATCATCGTTGAAACAATTCCTTGTGGCTTACGAATAAGGGCATCAACAACATGATTTCCCTTTCCGGGAGTATAAAGAATATCAAGATCATAAGATGCGAGGAACTCGAGACAACTTTGTTGACGCAAGTTAAGTTCCTTTTGAGAAAATAAAAACTTTAAAGATTTATGATCGATGTAGAGAAAAAATTTCTCTTCCAAAAGATAACGACGCCAAATTCTAAGGGCGAAAATAATATCTGCGAGGTCTAATTCATGATAACACGTTCCCTTTGTATGAGAACGGCACCCAAACCAACACAACTAACATCGGTATAAACAATAAAGTCTTGGTTCCCTTCGGGAATCACAAGAATAGGAGCATTGGAAATGAGTTCTTTTAATTTCTGAAAAGAAGCTTCACATTTGTCTGACCAAATGTACTTAACTCCCTTCTTTGTCAAACTAGTAAGAGGTACGGAAATTTTAGAAAAGTCCTTTATGAAACGATGGTGATATCCCACCAATCCAAGAAGCTACGAATTTCCATCACACTCTCCGGTCTCTTCCAATTTTGAATCGCTTCAATCTTTGAAGGATCCAAGGAAATTCCGGATTCAGAAAAGATATGTCCTAAAAATTCATATGGGATTGCCAAAAGTGGCACTTAGAAATTTTGCTTTCAATTTATTGCTCCTAAGAGTTTCCAACACAATCTGAAGATGTTTTTTGTGCTCTTCCTTGGTTTTAGAATAAACAAGAATATCATATATAAAGATGAGAACGAATCGATCGAGGAAGTCTTTGAAAAATCGATTCATAAGGTCAACGAAATAAGCTGGAGCATTCGTTAAACCAAACGGCATAATAAGCCATTCATAAGATCCATATCGAGTATGGAATGATGTCAAAGGAATGCTATCCTCTACAATACGAAGCTGATGAAAACCAGTTGCTAAGTCTAACTGTAAATAGACTCTAGCACTGCTAAGTTAATCAAATCGATCATCAATCCGAGGTAAGGGATATTTATTCTTAATGGTGAGATCATTAAGCTTGCGATAGTCAACGCAAAGCCTAAGTGCACCGTTAGATTTCTTTACAAAAATAGCTGAAGCTCCTCAAGGAGAGGAACTAGAACGAATAAACTGCTTCGCTTTCAATTCAAATAATTGCTTACCTATCTCCTCATTTTCCTTATTGGACATACGATAAGAAGGATGAGTTATAGGTAGAGCTACATGAATTAGATTAATTTTGAACTCGATTGCTCACTTAGGTGGTAATCCTAAAACGGGCTCAAATATATCGGAAAATTCACGAACAACGTGAATGAGGGAAATAACATCTTCCTCATCATCATTATCGTCATCATGTGGATTTACAGAATATAAGGATGCCACTGAATTGGAATCTGAATCTTTAAGAACTATAGAAATCTGCTTAACAGATTGAGGATGTCGAAGATGAATAGTCCTATCAGGACATAGGATGTGTGCTTCATAACGATTAAGCCAATCCATTCCCTAAATCATTCTGAAACCTAAGTAGTGCGTAACATGCAAATTGGCTTGGAAAGCATAGTCACATAAAATAATCTCGACATCTTTACAAAGCAAACTGAGTGTTGCAGATCCACCAACCGGATTCGCAATTCTCAGTAAAGTGATCATGCACGTAACACTTAAAGACAAAGTATCAACAAGTTCTTTTGATATAAAAGAATGAGATGCACCCATATCAAAAAGAACTCGAATAGGATGATCACGAAACATAATAATGCCATCAATGATGGAATGAGAAATATCTTGACCAAGAGAAGTGTTACTAAGCGCTTGCACAACATTTAGTTTTCCCTCTTTCTTACTTTGAAGTTTGGGACATAAAGATATATAATGACCCGAATTTTTGCAATAGCGACAAGTAAGGGGCTTCAGACTCTTATTTGCATAATGGTCCTTAGAAGCACAATTATAGCACCCTCCATGACTAGAAGTAGAAGTCTTTGCTACCGAAGTTGCTTGCTTCCCTTTCTTGATAGGATTAGAGTTGAACTTAATATGTCTCTTCTTGTTGTTGTTGAAGTTCTGTTTGGCACCACAACTTCAACATCACTTTCTTTATCGGTCTCTTCAAGTCAAAGAGCGATATCAACATGCTGATCGAAAGAAACTTCTTATTTCAAAAGTAATAGCTTTTTGAGGTTCTTATTCAACCCATAAATAAAGCTTTGATTTTTCTTCAATGGGGTATTAATATACTTGACCCCCATATTTAGAAAGACATTCAAAAGATGCGACGTAATCCGTCACAGAAGATTCACCTTGATAAGGTCAATAAAGCACCGAGCTAAAGTTACTTTTTTAGCCTCCGGCACAAACTTTAACTCGAATCTTTTCTGGAATTGCTCCCAAGTAAGATCTACTTCGATAATCTCAGAAACCAAAAGCTCATACCAATCTAATGCTCTCTCTTGGAGCATACTAGAAGCCACTTGGACACGATGTAGATCAACAAGATTCATGCGAGAAAAGATGCGGTCTCATGTTCTAAGCCAAGCTTGGACTTCTATAACGCTTTTGGAATCCCTGAATGGCCTTCCACCCAAATTGGTATAATCACTGCACAAGCGTGCAAACCCAAATTTAGGATGAGTAGGCTCTAGAATGGGCCGGCAGCTTGAGCATTCTTTACAAGATCTAAAAGCTGTTGGACAGACATAAATACTCCATCCTAAGCAGTAGCACAGGATTGACCGACGCTGGGACAACCAGGTCTAACCATTTCTCTTCTTTAAGAAAGAAAGAAAGAAAGAAAAGGAAAAAGGTTATTTTCAGAATGAATATCAAACAAAGTTGATTGATAAAACAAGGCATCATAAAGAATATAGGATGGAACGGGTCTAAAGACTCGGATTAAATCCCAAAGCAAGATTCCTAAGAGAGACTTAGGACAATGATTTTTTTAGATTATTCTACACTGTTAGGAAGTTTGCCTCTGATACCAAGCAGTGACGCTCCACATTTGTACTCACACTAGCCAATGGCACTACGGGGTAATGCCGTCGACTAGCACGAAGAGTAAGGCTGCTGAGGAGTATCCATCCGTGTAATTGCTTTGTGCGAGTACCGATATGTCAGATAGTAGTACATGCATTTCGTTTCAAGAGGAAATCTAACATACCAAATACAAACTCAAAGCTACTACACAGTGGCTATGCGGTCTTCGAAAACAATAAAAAAATCAATATAAAAAAAATTAGTCACAGATATTCGTATCACTAAGGCAGAAACAGATATGAATAAATCACATAAAAGTGTACATCAAAGTAATGGTCATATAAGATCCACTACACCACAAAAGAATATATAAGTGCTAGACAAAAGAATATGTATACATCAAGGAGTCTCTATCTCGAATGTATAAAAGCAAAAAATACTAAGCTAAGTAGTTAGCCAAAAGTCAAAAGTTAGCCCCAACTAAGAAGTCAAGAGGAAGCACCTACACCATCTCGGTCTGACCCGAGTATTATTTAAGAGGAAAAATAATAAACGGATCAGTCTAGCTATAAATATCATATAAGATGAAATATGATATGAGATATGACAAAAACATATGATAATACTAATGTCATGATATGAAAAGTATACATTAGATAACAAAAAAATTATACAATATCTCAAATTTTCTCAAACACCAAAAAGAGCGTCATATTCTTTACTTTATTCACCAAACTACAAATATTGATACAGCTTATCAATACAAATCATGAAAATTGATGAAACACAAATTCTACAAATCAACAATCAAAAATCCAGGAAAAACAAAAGGGGAGGCATATCACAAACGGGAGTATGAAAACTCACCAACACGTGTATCGCAAACGGAACACTATTCCATGGAACCATCTAGTTTGAGCCGAGGCTCCACAAACGGCCCGAAGACCATGGGTCGCTACCCCACCAATTTGAACCGAAGCTCCACAAAAGGGGTTTAGTCCCCCACACAAACAAAGAGACATCACATATCGCTAGTCTAAATCATAAAATGATCGTCGGTGATCGATAAGTGTAAATTACACTAAACTAGTAAATAAATGAATTTAGCTTCATGTCCCATAACCACTAGCTTAACTTAAATATTTTCGAAAATTGTAGATTTCCACCTGAAAATTGTCATGAGATTTCATTCAACAAATCCAAGAATTAACCAACGAAGTAAACGCAAGTGTTTCATACCACTTGTTTTGCTAAGCCGTTTAATTAGAATTCTTATACGAATGAGGTAAATGTTTGTATATACTAATAGATTGGAAAATGGTTTTAAAAACAAGCTTTGTATTAAAAATAATGTTGGAATCATTTTTGTGAAAGAGTTTGAGTATTTACTACTAGCATAGAAACCTTGGTATTTAAAAGTGAAAAATCACAGAAATGATTGTAAAAACAATCTATCACCAAAAATTCACATTTGACGAATTGGATATTCCTAAAAATCCACAAAATGAAGTCATCAAATTCGATAATAAATGACAACAACTAACCAGATCAACAAAAATCGATAAAATTTGAAAATCCACTCAAAAGCAGCCAAAATAGGCAAAACTGCACAATTCCAAATGTTTGAAATTACCAACCAGATGTTTAAACCACTAACCAGGCGTCTGGTTGGATTTCCAAACGTTTGGATTTTGCTTCTGCCTTTTTTTTTTCTTTTTCTAGGGACCAATTCTAGACGTTTTAATTTTTCAACCAGACGTTTGGATTTTCAACTTGACGTTTGGAATTTCCTGCCAAAAATCAATCTAGCCCAAAAAGGACAAAAATCTATACCGGAAGCGATCGAACGAGCGACGAAGATTAGAGATTTATGTCAAACGACAACCTAGCCCTATAGGCTCTTCGATACACCCCAAATAACATGTCCAAACATCCAAGATAGGACTTTTAATGATTTTGACTTCAAATATCAAAATTGGAAAACTCACCAAATCAATTCAAATTAAAAGCAAATGAACATGAATAAATGTTAGGAATTCATACGTAACAACAATGAAAGCTATAAACGTAGATGTGAATTCAAAAACTCACCTTTAAACCCAAAAACAATAAATGAGAAGCTCTAAAACAAAGGAAAGGTCAACCACTCTTGAACTTCAACCCAAGAAGCTCCAATCTAAGCTCATAAGCAAATATTTCCTAAGTTAGGGTTTAGGAATTTTTGAAAATTGAAGAGAGATTAAGATGGAGAATATGAAGTGGATGCTTATCTATGCTTCTCTTTGATTTCTAGAACTTGAATTTGAATTCCCTACTAAACTAGGGCTTAGGAATTTTATTTTCCTTTCTTTCCCCTATTTTCCTTTAACTTGAGAGTGTTAGGAAAATGTTATGAATGAATGAAGAGGAGTGGTGGAGGAGTTAGGGTATTGGATGAGTTGGGTTCTCTTGTTAGGTTATTGGAATGAAACCCAAACCCAAAACCCCAAATAAAAATACCAAAATTCTAGTCTGCTCCAAACGTATCGATATTTATACTCAAAAAGATCGCAAATTCCGTTTTCGACTCAATAGAAGTGGTTTCGAGTCCTAATTCGACTGTTTACAAAAAGTAGTATTTTGGACTTTATTTCGACTAACGATGCTATATTTAAATAAAATTTAAACATACAATCATAAAATATGCGGGTTGTTACAGTCGAAGTCTCGTCGAATTTCGAATTAATATGAAGAAATTATTGCAGTCTGAACAAAAAAATAGCGGCTTGTACCCTAAGCGGAGTTCAAATATGAAGATGTGATAGCTTCTTATTTTCTAAGTACAACTGTCAATCCCCATAAAGAATTACAGTGTGCATTCACAAGATGATGTATGTGAGTGTTCCATATTGTCTGTAATTTAGGTGGGAGTTAATCGGTCGATGTCTCGTCGGATTCTGAATTACTATGAAAAAGTTATTGCAGTGTAGAAAAAAATAATTAGCGGCTTTTGCATTAGGCGGAGTTCAAATATTGGGATGTGGTAGTATATTATTTTCTAACTGTCAGTTTCCATGGAGAACTACAGTGTGCGTTCATATGATGAACTATCTGAGTGTACCATATTGTCTGTAATTTAGGTGGGAGTTCATCGGTCAAAGTTTTGCCTGATTCCAGGTTAGTATGAACATGTTATTGCAATTCTAAAGAAAAAAAAAGCGGGCATTGAAGTTGTACTTAAAAACATGTTATTATCAGATGTGAGGATATAACATGTTATTTTCTAAGTACAACTATTAGTCACCATGGAGAACTATAGTGAGCATTGAAGTGGGGATATAACATGTTATTTTTTAAGTGCAACTGTTAGTCACCATGGAGAACTATATTGTGCATTCACAAGCTGAAGTAACCGAGTGTACCATATTGTCAATAATTTAGGTGTAAGTTCATCGGTCGAAGTTTCATTCGATTCCGAGTTAGCATGAAGAAGTTATTACGTATGAACAAAAAAAATAATGGCTTCTGCCTAGGCGATGGTCAAATACAGGAATGTAACATGTATTTTCTAAGTACAACCATTAGTCATCATGGAGAACTACGGTGTGCGTTCATAAGATGAAGTATCCGAGTGTACCATATTGTCCGTAATTTAGATGAGAGTTCATTGGTCGAAGATTTGCTTGATTCCGAGTCAGTATGAAGAAGTTATTGTAGTTTGAAGAAAAATAATAGCGACTTCTGCCTAAGTGGAGTTCAAATATGAGGATGTAGCCTGTTATTTTCTAAGTACAACTATTAGTCACCATGAAGAGCTACTGTGAGCGTTGAAGTGTGGATATAGCCTATTATTTTCTACGCACAACCGTTAATCACTATGAAGAGCTACAATATACGTTCATAAGCTAAGGTATCTAAGTGTTTTATATGTCCGTAATTTAGGTGGGAGTTCGTCGGTCGTAGTTTCGCTCGATTCCGAGTTAGTATGAAGAAGTTATTGCAGTATAAACCAAAAAAATAGCGGCTTTTACCAAGGCGGAGTTCAAATACGGGGATATAGCCTATTATTTTCTAATTGTTAGTCATCATAGAGAACTACGTATACGTTTATTAGATGAAATATCCAAGTGTATCATATTGTCCGTAATTTTGGTGAGAGTTCATCGGTCGAAGTTTTGCCTGACTCCGAGTTAGTGTGAAGAAGTTACTGCAGTCCAAAGAAATAAAATAGCAGCTTGTGCCTAGGCAGAGTTCAAATATGAGGATGTGGATTGTTATTTTTCAAGTACAACTATTAGTCACCAAGCAGAACTACAGTGAGCGTTGAAGTAGGGATATAACCTGTTATTTTCTGAGTACAACTGTTAATCACCATGGAGAACTACGATATACGTTCATAAGCTTAAGTATCCAAGTGTTTATATTGTCCGTAATTTAGGTGAGAGTTCATCGGTTGTAGTTTCATCCGATTCCAAGTTAGTATGAAGAAGTTATTACAGTACAAACAAAAAAATAGCGGCTTCTGCCTAGGCGGAGTTCAATTAAGGGGATGTAGCCTGTTATTTTCTAAGTACAACTGTTAGTCACTATGTAGGACTACGATATACGTTCACTAGATGAAGTATTCGAGTGTTCCTTATTGTCTGTAATTTAGATGAGAGTTCATTGGTCGAAGTCTCGCCTGATTCCGAGTTAGAAAAAATAGCAGCTTCTGCCTAGACCGATTTCAGATATGTGGATGCTATTATCAAATCTACTTCCACATGTACAACTAAAAATACATGCACGTTGTGATTAAATGCAGACCCACCTGGACGTGCATATGTACTCGTATATTTCATAAGAGTTTGGTCAAAAAAAATTCATTATAAAAAAAATTAAAGCTTGTGTTGTGTTTGGATTATCAATTAATATTTTTAGCATTATTATTATTACGAGTAAATATGCATGGCCAAGGCAACTTGCATTTAATTACAATGAGAAATCATTTATAGTTGTACCTATGAAAGTAGATTTGGTAGTACTATTGCAAGCATAAACTAAATCTGAAGCAACGCCAAAGAAGACCGACACAGTTGAAGAACATTCACGGAACCTAAATATATATAAAAGTGATTTTGTAGCTACACTAAGATTTAATAATAGTATCATATGGAGTGCATGGTTCTTCATTACCAAATGTATATTAATATATTGCTTAAAGGATTTGATGAATTTACAGGTCTATAAAATGATACATTTTATTTTGAAAAAGAGAAAAAATTAATTTAATTTATTTTATTTTTTGACAACAGATCGAAATATTTGATGATGATACATGTATTACATGCTGAAGCTTTTATAATGGACACATAGTATGTATATGGGCGAGTTGAGCCTAATACTCAAAAAGACCACTTGTAATCTTTGAACCTGCTTTGCTTATGCTGTTGTTCCATATTTATCTCTATTTCTAACTTTGCTACTCGCATACACATTCAACACAACCGTATACATTCCCCCCATAGCCATCACAACAAACACTTTACACACAAAAATAAACATTCACCTAGTTCAGCACCTCCAACATTCTCACCTATATAAACACACATGCATGCATATTAAACTCACACAAACATATGGACACATACTCACACATACTCACAAACACTCCGCTGCCATGTAAACCAACAACCATGCACATAGACACAGCACATATTTGCACGCACTTAACCTACAAAAGCAGTCATCTTACACATGGTTCTTAGTGGCCTAAGCGATGGAGGTATGCTGTAATGAAATAGAAATTGGTAGGTGTTGCATAGAAAGCCAAAAAAGCAAGGGGCATTTTGGGTAGTTTAGGAAGACGTCGTTGAATCGTATTCAATGAATTCTCTTTATTAATAGTAAAGATTATTATTATTATATGTGTGTGTTCAATGTGTCAAAATAAATTATTATAAAAATATCAGACGATTTTGTCCAACTTTTCATAATTATGTAATATGTTGATTTTCTGCCTATGTTTTGCAAATTTTGTTTGAGTTTTCGTTTATCTTAAATGAATTGGTATTATTTGGTTTGTCGAAATTATTCATTTATAGTTTTTTCCACCTCTACAGTACATGTTTCAATTTATTTATTTTTTCCTTTGCATTCTTATTAATCAATTTATAAATTATCATATTTTAACTTTAAATTGTATAAAAACGTCGCAGTTGGTTGATAACAATTTTTTTCCCGTCACTAGTTTTTCGTACATTCGCTTTTAGTAATTGGAACTAATAAAATTAAAATCCAAACAACCACACCGTAAAAGAAGTTAAAACTGAAAACAAAACTGATGTTATGTTTGAACTTTTATAATCGTTCAAAAAAAATTACGTATTATGTTGCATATGAGTATAATTGGTAAAAGTGATGTAATATATGATCAACATTTACAATAAACATTAAAATTTTGCTTACTCAATTAAGTGAACAGAAGAGCTTAGTGAAAGCACTATAGCATTCAGCATTTTTTTAAGCATTCAGCCTTTTTTCTTCAAACAAACAGAGCCTTAGTTTCTACATGGAAGATCCATATTTTTGATGTTATTACAAGAAAAGTCCCTGTAGCAATGAGCATGTAAATTAGGTTTCTATTTTCTCTAAATTAGAAAGTGCAAGTTAACTTGCATATTTCAAAAATAACAAAATTTTTGAAAATTAAAAAAAAAAGGTCAAAAAGCGCAAACTAGTTTGCGCTTTTCAGATAGAAAGCAAAAGTTAACTTGCATATTCCAAAATTTTCAAAACTTCCAAAAATTTCAAACATATAAAAGAAAATTTTACAATCAGAAAGGACAAACTAGCGTGTCTGATTGAAAACGCAAGTTAACTTGCGCTTTTTAAAAATTTCGAAAGTTTCAAAATTTAAAAAAAATAAATTAAAATCTGAAAAGTGCAAGACACCTTGCATTTTCTATTTTTCAAAAATATGGACTAAATTTACATATTCATTTTTGTAGGGAGTTTTCTTATAATAACATAAAAAACAAGGACCTGTAATTCTTTTCCTGTCTACACTATCACTTGTTTCTTAATCGGTTATATCATTATAACGTGGATGAATGATTCCATGTCTTTGAAAATTTATCTTCATCTAATTTGCGTACGATTCAAGGAAATCTTTAGAAAAATATTTATTCAAAAGACAAGTATCAAGGGAATTAGGACTGTCAATTGGTACCCGAAAAATTCGAAATCCGTCCATATCCGTATCCGAAAAGCAGATAAATTTTCGGTATTCGAAAAAATGGATGCGAATGCAGAAACGAAGGCATCTGCATTCGAAAATTATTCGTTTATGTTTTTCAAGATTATAGTTTAAATAATGTATATTTTAGTACAATGAAAGATACCTATTTATTGTTTTATTAAGTTGGAAGTTTATGTTATATGCACTTAATGCATATTAACTGCTCCAAACAATTTATTATCATCACATTTGTTTATTTATTAGCATTTTAATGATCAATGAGATTAAAAAAAATTATGTTCAACTAAAATTTTCATTTTTTTGATTTATCGGTTATGATAATTATCTGATATCCATCCGTACCTGCAAATGTGTAATAAAATGATTTTGGATGCGGATATGGATATGACAATATCCGCATCCGAAAGTATCCATTTAAGCGTCCAAAGAGAATTATATGTATAATTACAAAGTACAAATATCAATATGCCAGCTTGCAAAAGTACGCATGTATCACAAATTCACAATCATAATAAATGTGTCGAATACTTCAAAGTACAAAATATACTTGTCTGTTGGCAACGTATCAACCACAAAACATTAGTGAACAATGAAAAGAAAAGGCACTTGCTAGATATCAAGCTACATATGAGTCCTAAGGAATCTGGTATCTAGAGTCATACAATCTACCCTTTCATGTTTGTTACACCTAATAGCGTCGATCAAATAGTAAATGGGTTAGGGCAAACATCCTCTTATAAGCTATTCCTAATTCAATGGCAACTCTTGCAACCACAAATATAGCATATAAAAATTTATTATATGATACCAAAACTAAATCACTCCTCTAACACGATAAAAGCGTAATGGAACAAAATATTTAACGCACGTATACACATTAGATAGAGCATCCTAGGTTGATGCTTTCCCATATCTTTGTTGGATCGGGTGTGAGCTAAAATGGTGAACTTTTAAAAAAATTACTTTCGCACAAGCCTATTGGTATTATTGTGAATAAATTTTATTTTATACTAAATCATATTGTGTGTGTGTGTGTGTGTGTGTATATAGAATATCTTGAAGATTTGAATTAATATTTCAAATATTTATTCTAATACTAATTTTATTTTGTGACATATTATAAGTATCACTATAATCAATAATATGCAACGATATGCTAATTATATAATATTAGTGTATATATATGTACATACACATACATGCATATATATAATTATGTGAATGCATGATCGTTGGAATTTATAATTACTCATATGCTTGCACTGTATGTATATGTATATGGTACGAAATATTATCGCATATCGGTGTCGTTGTCATCATTATATGTATATACATTCACGACAATATATCATGATATATATTTATTATCATTATTTTTAAACTAACAGCAAAATTACATATGTGTGTGTGTATTCATGTATATACACACATACATAAATACACATATACTTACATACATATAGACACACATGTGTGTACGTTTGTAATATCCTTAAATTTATGATTTATTTAAGTTTAAAACAATCTCAAATTTAGTTGGTCAACATACTCAAATTTGAATTTAAAAAACAAACATGATTTTTCAACGTAAAAAGGTAACTATTTGGTTTTGTCGAATATATCTACCATTTACATATTTATTAAAGTAATTTTAATTACTATTTACCAAACTTGAATATCATCATATGTTTATGTTTATACACACATATGTGTGTGTGTGTGTGTTGAAATTGGGTACTTAGATGGTAGTACATATTAATACTACAAGTCTTACGTAGCATACAATATGCTACATGTCAATATATGTTCGAATCACACTATGCAAATTTCAAATCCGTGACCTCTTGCACCAAAGTCGAGGCACTTAACCACTGGAACGATGATACTTGTCAAATATATTAAAATCCAAAATATATATTTTCATTAATTTAATTTATAAGATCAGTATGTATGTATGTGTGTGTAACCACTTGCTATCACATAGCTCGGGATCGTTGCACAAATAGGCATCCAACCCACGGATGCCATGAATAGAAAGCTATAATGGAATAATTTAATGATAACAGAACTATCTGTACAGATCCAAGCATGGATACACAACGGATTGAATAAAGTGCAATAACAACATGAATGCATGTGCATAATAAAGAATATGATATATGATAGTCATAATGATAACTTCATATCCAAATCTCAGTACATACATTTCTAAGTATATATTTAATGAATCGTACATCAAATCTCACTACAAATATTTTGATATAATATGATAATATGACATGCAGTAATAACAAGGGTAATAAAATAACATATGTAGATCGCAATAGGCTCATGACTCCACAACTCACATCTCATCAAGGCTAGCTAAATTAACCTTTTCACATATAACGAAAGAAAAGGAAAAATAGAACGGGTCGGGATAAAGCCTGATGAGTGAAAAGTATTTCTAATTGCATGATAATTAATGTTTAGATACTTCATCATCAATATACTAAGTGATTTACATACTTGTACGTGTATCTTCCCCTACACCTAGCAAGTTAACATACCCTGATATAATGCTACACTATAAGCAATGGTGATATGTTATCTAATGCATTATCAACTAAACATGTATCAAGTATAAGTGAGACACTATATTATAGGGTAAGTGTAATGACCTACCTTTCCGACCCTCAAAAATCGATACTAATACATCCATGGTATTCACGTGCTGATTATTCAAGTGTTGGAAAGACGGGTTGTTAGCGTGGAAAAAAAAGATGACAAAACAGAATCTCACAAAAGCGTGATGAGTAGTATATAGTTTATAAAAGATCTTTACAAAAATAAGTCATCTTTATTATACACAACATCACACAAATCAGAGTACACTAACCTATCATCAGCTCTAAACAGTTATAATAACCTGTCCTTATAATTGTTGGTAAATACAGGGAGAAAGCAAGAACAAAAATAGCAAGAATATAAGATACATAAATATGTCTTCGAGAATCTAACTTGCCTCCTGAAAGCTCTAAAACATCCAGCTAAATCTGAAAAACATGCTTGGGCTGACCCAAGCATTATAGGAAAACAACGCCCGGACCAGTCTGGTAAAACCAGCATGACAAACATAATCAAATAGATCCTTAATATTTTTGTGAAACCTTTCAAAATAAAGATATCTCGTAAGACCACAACGCATATAAACACGGATGGGATTTTACCTTATGATAACCAAAACATTTATATCAAAAAATCAAATGATATTATAATAACGTCTAAGGGTGAAAATAATAATAATCAAGTAGTTGTGATGCTTGTTAGTGTACATCACAACAATAATAGGTATATGATCAAAAACCGATAAAGTGCATTCGCTAATTGTGCAGGATTCCATAGAGGGTCCCTTAGTACTTCAAGAATGGTCCTCCTGCATAAGGATCAGAGTTATCCTTTCGAAGCAAAAGTACATCCCTAGGATGTACAATAGGAAATACATGACTAGCCACCAAGGCGGAATGCATCGCTCCATGCATGCATAACAATTACAGGCAACTCTGGGAAGGAGACTACGGCACCATTATGAGTTAGCTAAACCCCTGGTTATGCATCCTATCTATGGTTTTAGTCATTGCCACTGGTGAAGCACCCTGATATCAGCTACAAGTTTCTATTTAAATATTTGTTATTTTGCTCTCGTGTCACACGGATTAAATATTCAAATATAAACTTGTGGCTGATATCGATGGGCTATAAATGATTCTAAATAAAGGGGGCTATTGATCCTATTCATATAAACATATAAATAATTTATAGTTCAATTTATATAAATATACATATGTGTATGTGTAAATTTAAAATATAATTATAATTATATATATTAAAATCCAAAAGTATATTTTCATTAATTTAGTGTATAAAATTTGTATGTATGCATGTGTGTGTAACAACCGCTATTCATAAAGCTCAAGATCGTTGCACAAATAGGCATCCAACCCAAGAATGTCATAAGTAGACTTTAATAGAACTACCTACACAGATCTAAGCATGGTGTACATCACAATGGATGGAATAAAGTGCAATAACAACATGGATGCATGTGCATAATAAATTATATGATATATGAGACAAAGTGTAACAACGACACCCTCATGTCCAAATCTCAGCACATACGTTTTTAAGTATATAATAACCGAGTCGAACATCAAATCTCGCTACAAATGTCTCAATACAATATGATAAATATGGCATTCACTAATAACAAGGGATAATAAGATAATGAATGTAGACAGTAATAGGCTAGTGACTACACAACTCCATATCTCACCAAGGCTAGCTAAATTAATCTTTTCACATATAACAAAAGAAGAGGAAAAATAGAGAGGGTCGGGGATAAAGCTAGAAGAGTGAAAAGTATTTCTAAATGGCATGATAATTAATGTTTAGGTATTTCATGATCAATATACCAAGTGATTTCCATACCATAATCTGTATCTTCTCCTACACCTAACAAATCAACATAGCTTGATATAATGCTACATTATAAACAACAATGACATGTTATTTGACGCATCATTAACTAAAAATATATCAAGTGTAAATAAAACACTATATTATAGGATAAGAGGTGTAGTGGATCTCCTGATGAGGCAAAAATCAAAGAAAGGTTAACAACACCAACCACTATGATGCACTCTCAAAGCATCTAAACTGCTACCCACAGATATGTCGCCATCGAGTTGATGTCCATCGTACCTTACTATTTGACCTAATATTTATGTAGGATGAACTGAACGAGCGCTAAAAATTTTCCAACTCCTAATAGGATCTAGCATAAAGCCGCACCTATATAGGTGTGGGGTAATCCCTAACTACCTCTTTGACCATTACCGTACTACAAAGCTATTGAGGCTTATACCATGAGAATGTGGAAAACTAATGGTAATTTTTTAATTCAATCAAGACATAATGTGTTTTTTAGCTATATTTGATAATGAAATGGATTGTAAAAATATATTATAAGGTGGACCTTGGTTTTTCGAAAAATAATATGAAAAGGCCGAGTCCCATTAAGAAAATAGATGGAGACCTGTTAATTTCTATGCTCATATGGATTCGTCTGTCTAGTTTAAGTTTTCAATTATAGGGTCCTAAGGCCATCAGCCCATTGGTTGGCCCTTCAGAAAAGCCTATTAAAATGGATGAAGCACCTCAAATTAAAACAAGAATTTCTTTCATAAGATTTTTGGTAGACATTAAGGTAGAATATGGCTTGCTGACCACTTTAGAAGCATTAGCTGAAATGGAGAAATTTTCATGCTGGAGGTCATCTATGAGAATCCACTAGCTAGGTGTGACAACTATTACTGTTTTGGCCATTTAGCTAGGCAATATCCCATGAGCAAAATATGGAAGCCAAAAGTGGAGGAGGAACAGACTCATCAAAATAGCAAAAATCAAGGAAGTGATGAGGTAGAAAGTCGAGGTGATCAACTAAAAAGTGAAATTAGTAATTAGAAGCAAGTCAAGGCGAAGTACAATTGTAATGAGATAAGAGTTCTTCGTATTCAAAAGGAAGGGACAACTCAGACTTAACCGAACCAATCCAACTCACTTCAACTCCTAAACTTTAGTCATAAAGAGTAATTGAACCCATCCAGGCCACCTCTGAGTCACCAGTAGCTCCTTCCCACTCAGCGAAACCATTTGATGCATCATCAGACCAAATTCTATCCAACTTCAAGGAAGATTTTCGTATCCCTGATAGTAGTATAACCGTTCTTATCCCTGATATTCTTATTTAAAGGATATTCTTATTAAAATTATTTAATTATTTATATCACAATATAACAAAGTATATAAAAGAAAACAAATAATTTATTACGAACAAAATTGATTACGAAGTTAGATAATTTACAAAAATTACATAATTACCTCAAGGGCATACTTCTAACTCCTTCAACTTGGTTATTCAGAATTCCATAAATGCAGGAGAGGATGATGAAGAAGTGGAAGAAGAAGAGATAGAGGTTGACGATGAGAAAGATGTGCAGTGTGGTAGTGAACTTTTGATGTATATGGGCAGATTGTCAAATGAAAAGGCAATTTTTTTGCATCCTGCCTACACTGTCATAAGCAAAATCACCCTATTTCTATAATTTGTTCTTTTTATATATGAATGTTGTAAAATGTGCAATTTATGTTATTCATACAACGTCGTGTGTTTTATTTCATATTTTGTTTTGATTTTGATTCCCTATGTTCTTTGCATAATATGTTTATATAATGATATATACAAACTCTTCATAATTCTATCTGATTGTGCTTAAAATTTAATTTTCCTTCCATTTTTGTTGATAACAAGGGGGAGAATAAATATAATGTACAAGGCATAATGATATGGGAAGTGCATGGAATCAAGGGGAGTCAAAAGTAGAAATATATTTTATCTCTCAAACATCTATATGGTTGTCAACATCAAAAAGGAAGAGACTGTTAATGCTCTAAGTATTGATCTTGATAACAACAACCATATAAATGTTACCACTAGCTTTTCTCCACATTGAGCAGATTTTTAAACAAGTTATGGAGATACTATACAAAGATACGTAAGATACTTAATGAATGAAACCAAATAAATGAGTGATATATGTAAAGAATGAAATCAATCAAATGAAAGATGTAATAGATTCAAGAAAAATGAAACGTAAGTACTTCAAAGGCGAAGATACAAGAAGTGTTTTGAAGTCTATACAGTCTTAGAATTTATGTTAAAGATCTCATAACAATATCTTTTGAAATTCTTTTTACATTTAAATCAAATTCCTCTCTAAACATCTTTAACCATTCACTTTGAGTTCTAACACGTGGAAGTCTCTATTTGAATTTTAGAAAATGAAAACCAAAATTGCACTAGGTATGTTGACTACCCTTTCTCTCTGTATTGACTTAGAGTGTAACAATCTGGAATTTCGAACACTTCATATTTAAATATTTAAATTTTGGATTTATTGTGATTAAATTTGATTTAATAACCTTGTTAAACTGCTTTTAAATAATAACTAAGGAAAAAAAATTTGCTTTTGAAATTCGTTTACAAAAACAATTAGTTCGAAGAAATATCGATAATGTGATTGGAAATCGTTCCGTCACATCAAACACATGAAATTATCATCTTGGGAACCATCTTAGATTGTGATGAAACTAGTACCATCGGAACCGAAATAATGTGGCGATGTGCACCAAAGTTTCATAGCATTCCGACGTCTTATGTGATCGTACGAGCTTGAAACGCATTGCGATTTTTTTGAGAAATTAAACATAATATATATATATATATTATATACTCCTACTACCTCTCACACATTCATTCACTTTTCCTCTCTTCCTCCTCCTTTAGTAAATGAAACATAACCGGCGCCATACTTTGAATTTAATTCGGAGCTACAGCCAATGAAAATCAACGATGTTGGATCCGTTGCACTCGAGGAAGGTAGATCTTCATGTTGGTGTAGGTAATGGTGGTTGAAACGTCACTTGACGAAGCTCCATTTTTCATGGCCGCATCTAGGGTTCAGCTTTGGCGGAGCTAGAGAAGGAGTTGAGCGAATTGGAGAACACGGTTGAATGTCTCTTGGCGACGTGCATCGGGGGAGGCAACCATGTGAGCTTCGGTTGTTTGAAGAAAACTGTGACATTAAGAAGTCGCACCTAGAGGCAGTAGGTCGCATTTTACACCAAGGGATCGAGCTTGACATGGTTGGGTGCATCGCATAGCATGAGCGAAGAGAAGTTCGTTGAAAGTGGTCGTGCGTCGATTCATGGATAATGTAGTGAGAAATTGAAGAGAGAAGTGTGTGGCAATGGGTTTGAACATGTAGAAAGGTATGCGTGCACAGGGAATTTGAATTTGGGGGAAGAAAGAGCACTTTATTTAATTAAGGTAATTAGTTAATTTAATTAATTTAATTAGTTTCATTTCATATTTATTTCGTAATTTTTGCATACAAGGTCCAATCGAGACGTCGTCTTCGCCGTTGCACTCGTAGTGAGATTATCTACGTCTTGGTTTGGCTTAGTCTTAGGCGAGTTAACTCATCATTTGATTTGTATGCATTGTGTATATAATGTTTATTGTGCAAAATATAAAGTTTAATAGGGAATGATGCAAGTTATTACTTTTGGACCTCTCCTTGCTTTGTAAAGTAAGTGGCAACATTATATGTAGTAAAATATCTCTTATAATCCTCTAAAACATCTACTGTGACATATTTACTTGTTTGATAAATTTCTATGTGAAGTTGAAGTGTGTGTGAATGTTTGAAGCAAAATAGTTGCTATAATTGCACTTTGAAATCCCTTGTATCTAATATATGTTAATTAATGTGAATATATTGTGAACATATATAGTTGGTTGTTCTCTACACATGTTTTGGTGTGTTTAACGTAAAGGAAATTGTTTGGAAAGTTGTGGAAATAATAGAATATAATTGTGAAAATTAAAAGCGAAAAGGTTGCTATGAATGTACTTCTAAACATCTTTATATAACCATCCACTTTGAGTTCTAACACGTGGAAGTCTCTATTTGAATTTTAGAAAATGAAAACCAAAATTGCACTAGGTATGTTGACTACCCTTTCTCTCTGTGTTGACTTAGAGTGTAACAATCTGGAATTTCGAACACTTCATATTTAAATATTTAAATTTTGGATTTATTGTGATTAAATTTTATTTAATAACCTTGTTAAACCGCTTTTAAATAATAATTAAGGATAAAAAATTTGTTTTTGAAATTCGTTTACAAAAACAATTAGTTCGAAGAAATATCAATAATGTGATCGGAAATCGTTCTGTCACATCAAGCACATGAAATTATCATCTTAGGAACCATATCATATTGTGATGAAACTAGTATCATCGAAACCGAAATAATGTGGTGATGTGCACCAAAGTTTCGTAGCATTCTGACGTCTTATGTGATCGTACGAGCTTGAAACGCATTGCGATTTTTTTGAAAAATTAAACATAATATATATATATATATATATATAATACTCCTACTACCTCTCACACATTCATTCACTTTTCCTCTCTTCCTCCTCCTTTAGTAAATGAAACATAACCGGCGCCATACTTTGAATTTAATTCGGAGCTACAGCCAATGAAAATCAACGATGTTGGATCCGTTGCACTCGAGGAAGGTAGATCTTCATGTTGGTGTAGGTAATGGTGGTTGAAACGTCACTTGACGAAGCTCCATTTTTCATGGCCGCATCTAGGGTTCAGCTTTGGCGGAGCTAGAGAAGGAGTTGAGCGAATTGGAGAACACAGTTGAATGTCTCTTGGCGACGTGCATCGGGGGAGGCAACCATGTGAGCTTCGGTTGTTTGAAGAAAACTGTGACATTAAGAAGTTGCACCTAGAGGCAGTAGGTCGATTTTACACCAAGGGATCGAGCTTGACATGGTTGGGTGCATCGCAGAGCATGAGCGAAGAGAAGTTCGTTGAAAGTGGTCGTGCGTCGATTCATGGAGAATGTAGTGAGAAATTGAAGAGAGAAGTGTGTGGCAATGGGTTTGAACATGTAGAAAGGTATGCGTGCACAGGGAATTTGAATTTGGGGGAAGAAGAGCACTTTATTTAATTAAGGTAATTGGTTAATTTAATTAATTTAATTAGTTTCATTTCATATTTATTTCATAACTTTTGCATACAAGGTCCAATCGAGACGCCGTCTTCGCCGTTGCACTCGTAGTGAGATTATCTACGTCTTGGTTTGGCTTAGTCTTAGGTGAGTTAACTCATCATTTGATTTGTATGCATTGTGTATATAATGTTTATTGTGCAATATATAAAGTTTAATAGAGAATGATGCAAGTTATTACTTTTGGACCTCTCCTTTCTTTGTAAAGTAAGTGGCAACATTATATGTAGTAAAATATCTCTTATAACCCTCTAAAACATCTACTGTGACATATTTACTTGTTTGATAAATTTCTTTGTGAAGTTGAAGTGTGTGTGAGTGTTTGAAGCAAAATAGTTGCTATAATTGCACTTTGAAATCCTTTGTATCTAATATATATTAAATTAATGTGAATATATTATGAACATATATAGTTGGTTGTTCTCTACACATGTTTTGGTGTGTTTAACGTAAAGGAATTGGTTTGGAAGTTGTGAAAATAATAGAACATAATTGTGAAAATTAAAAGCGAAAAGGTCGCTATGAATGTACTTAGAAAATGCTTTGTGTTCAGCGATTTTTAAAGCCAACTTTGAAAGACATCCCAAGAGCTCCTTTAAATTCTTAATAAGTACTAGAAGTGTACTTGTTACTAGAAAATACTAAATTTTTAAATATACTTTCTAACAATTATTTAGGAATTTTTAAAGTAAAGGGTTTAAACTATAAAACATGTTTTTATGGTTTTTAAATAAAATATAAAATAAGTATTTTTAAGTGATATTTAAATAAATGTTTTGAACCATAGTATAAGTATTTTTTATTTTCATATAGTTTTTAGAAAATTAGTTAAATATTTCATTAAAGTATTAAAAAGCTAATGTAATATAATATCTTTTAAATTATTTTATAATTTTATTAATTATATTAGCTTATAAATAATTTAGTATACATATAAATATACACATCATTTTAAAAAGGTTTTTAGTACATATAAACATATAAGTTTGAAAAGTAAGTATTTTTAAATATAGTAAGGGAAGTTTGGATTTTTAACACTTAAGTTATTACAAATTATTTTCGGTAAAAAAGTATATCACCTTAATTAGTAATCGTGGACATGCTTTGATTTTCGAAAAAGAATGTTTGAAAGTTAATGGTATAAAAGTGATTTTGAGTTGTAGTAAACAATATTTAAGTAAAATTTGTCTTTAACCCTTATTAATTATACTTAAGAATATAATTAAATATTTAATAATGAATATATTAACTATAACTATAAGTAAATGTTTTGGGTTGTAGTAAACAACGTTTAGGTAATATTTGTTTTTAACTCTTATTAATTACACTTAAGAATATAATTTGATATATAATAATGAATATGTAGTAAACAATGTTTAAGTAACATTTGTTTTTAATCCTTATAAATATAACTAAATCATTAAAATCTAGTTTTAAAGATAATGTTTAAAGTATGAAATATTTTAGGTTTGTAGTAAACAATGTTTTAGTAACATTTATTTTAAAACTTATTATATTTTAAAGGGAAAAATATTATTAAATGATTACGAATATACTTAGATCTTTAATGATGGAATTTTAAAGATAATAATAACTAGCATGTAATCTTTTGGAATAAATATAGAAATAGTATGTGTTTAAAATATAAAAGAGAGAAGGGGTTTATAGTAATATTATTTAAGTAACATTTGTTTTTAACCTCTTTGATTATATTTTTAAGTAAGTGAATCTTGTTAATGATTTAGAATATACTTATACCATTTGAGATGATCTTTATTTGTTTATAAATTCCCCTGGTGGATGGGTAATACCAGGAATCGCTATTTATGATACTATGCAATTTGTTTCACCCGATGTACATACAATATGCATGGGATTAGCCACTTCAGTGGGATCCTTCATTCTGGTCGGAGGGGAAATTACCAAATGTCTAGCATTTCCGCATTGGCGCCAATGAGTTTTTATTAAAAAGAAAACGAAGACTATGTATATGAGTACTTTCTTAAGTATAGAAAAGGGTATAAATGAATAGTAAAATACAAGTATATATCTTTTGAAAAGAGATATTAAATCTATATATTAATTTTAATTAAATAAGTTAAGTTTAATTAATAAATAAGTTTAATTAAATAAGAAAGTTTTAATTGATGAAATAAGTTTTATTAGATAAAATGAGTTTTGCTAATAAAAGTGGTTTTAATTAAAGGATTACTTAAATAAAAAACGGATTAGAAGTTGCTTATGTGACTTGATCGTGCTTTGTGCGAGTTAATCGTGCTTTGTATGTTACTTGTTTATGGAAAATATTTAATCATGTACTTAGCACTAAAGCCAACAAAGTAGACTTGTTTCTATTTGTGTGGGTTAAAAATGATGATTAGAGTAGGGTGTAAAAGCAATAGTACTCTAACCTACCAGGCTTCACCCTTGACAAGGGATAGTAGAAGTTGAGAAGGTTGGAAATGTGATAAATATATGAGATTTGGTTTCCATGTGTTATCGTTCTCGTTGTTGTTGAATATGATCAAATTAATTTGGGAAGTATGTTGAAGAAACATGGAAATTATACGGTATGGTTATTCGCTTGATAACGGTATAACCTATGTATAAACTCACCTTTCTCTTCTAGGACAAATGATAAGGAAATCCATCCAAATAGGAGATGATATCCCCCCTTATGCATCCTATGTAAATAAAAAATAATTGGGGTTGAGTTAATCGAAAATTGATCAAATAGTTTTGAAGTACCCAGTAAGCGAGGAAGTGTACTTATATGAGATGACTCGAAACTGTAACCACTTCAAAACCATATACATGATCTATGCTTTGGAAGAGGTTTGCGATCTATTTGAGATACTGGAATCTATGTGAGGATTCGAGATCTTTTTGAGATGCTCGAACCCATATAGAGGTTCATTATCTATTCAAGATGTTGGAATTCATGATTTGTTCGAGTTGTGGCTCATGTGTTGAGATATTGAATGTGACTTCACTATCGGTATATGAATAATACAGAATAGGCTGCACAATCCCGGTTTAGTTAACCCATGGGGGTATATCAACTTCATATCTAGAGTATGCTTATCGATACGTTATGTGTAGGGAGTTATTGATACTTGGTTCCATGTGAGGCACGAAAGAGTTCGAGCGTTGGGCCTGTTGTGTATTCCCTATAATGTATTTTATCTAAACATATATGATGCTCGGAAGGTAATTTCTGATCCTTATCATGGAGATCCTCTTTGGTTTTTAAGCTGAAGGTGTCTCTATGAAAAATCCATATGCGAACATGCCTTGGCGGTTTTGATTGCCCTTAAATATTGTTGTGTTGTGAGATGCAAGCATCAAAGCTATTTTTTGATTTATATTCTTCACCCTAGACATTATCTATTACATCACAATATGTATTTATTAGATGGTTGGTTCTTTTAAGAGGTACTTTTATGATGGTTTCAAAATTATTGTTATATGCCGATCACGTATTTCTTGAGTTTATCACACCAAACTTATGTCTGGCCTGTTCTCTTATTTCTATGGGTGATTTTTTGAGTAGTATGAGAAAGGAAAGTTTTCTCTGATGTTCATTAAGCTCTTGGAGAGGAGTTGGATGTTTACCTTTCGCAATATTCTTATTTCTGTTGCATTACTTTATGTATATATATCAGCACTTGTAATGATATAGTGTTGTAACTGTCCAGACCGATAATATTACTCTGATTAATAACTCTAAAATGCTATGTATATTAGAGTAGCTATGTTTATTACTTTTTGATATTATATGTTATCATTCTGTTGTGAGATTCTGATGTTTTTGTTCTCTTTCTTATTCGTTTTCCTTTCTTTTTTTTCCAGTTACCCTAACATTCTGCCTTTCTGATACTTAGGTGTTCGGCATGTGAATACCGTTGATGTATAAATATCGACATTTGGTGTCCGAAAAGGCGATCGTAACATAGAGGAAGTTATTTGGTTTTTTAAATTCAAATGAGTGGATCTTGATGCCAACTCTTCACCAACAGACATTCCTTTCATCTTATATTTAAGAAGGCCTAGAAGATGAAATTCCATTATTTTGTGATTTTCTTTTACTCTTACATTCTTATATTTTTCTAAGGAGAACTCCTTAATTCATTTCCATTTTATTTACAAATCCATACACGTTCACCTATATTCTTCAAGGATTTGCAGACCACAAACGATCAAAGAGTTTGTACTTGAATTCTCAATTATTCTCTTCTAGGGTCATCCTATTCCTCACTAAATTCAAATTTATACCTCTATTGGAGGTCTACAAAATCATTGTAGCAAAACTGTAAGATTTTGTAATTAAAGGTACATTGACATTTTCTCTACTTACCATTATAAAGTAAATGTGCTCTTTACTTATGGAAAATTAAAAGGAAATGTGCATCTTATCGCCCATGGAACTGTAAGATCGTAAAATTTTCTTCCTACTTCTAGATTGAAATGGGTGATAGTGAAATTCTATAAGGGAGTATAGGATTAGACATAGGATTGGATATCAGAAGTAGTGTAAAATTTCTATTGATTTTTACTCTCTACTTTACTTTGCATTTATTATTTGCTTCTGAATCCATTACATCTCAAGTGGATATATTTTAGAATTACAAGTTAATTTTTAATCGACATACATCATTCGCTCCTCCTTTACTATATTGTTGGCATTAGGATCTGTTCGACATAAGTGTGTTTGGATATTCCATAGCCCCGATAAAATCCCTATCACGTTTGCATTGCTAGCAAAACATATCTCATTCTACTCTACAATAACTTGCACAACCTCATCTACCACTATAAACCCAAATTCATCACCTTATGGTACATCATGACATAGCTCATCTTAGGAACATTATAGAATATGGGTAACACCCCTATTTCACACTACACCAGAAAATCCATTTAGTCATGGCTTAGAGTCGTGGCAAAGTGATTTAGCCAGGGCCGAAAGCCGTGGTAAAATACCCAGTGGCAAATATTTAGCCACGTCCATAAGCCTTGGCTGTGTACACATTTGCCAGGCTTTGGGCCATGGCACGTGCGCTTCAGCCATGGCTTGGAGCAGTGGCAAATATATATTTAGCCATGGCCCTAAGCTATGGCAGTGTACATATTTGCCACGGTTTTGGGTCGTGGCAAGTTTGCGTTCAACATTTTCCAAATAATTTAGAGCAGTAGCAGCATGTAAACTCAAATTTGGAGCAGGATGTAAATTCAAATTCAGAATAGCTGCTATATGTAAACTCAATTTCGAAGTAGGTGCATCATATAAACCCAAAATCAAACAATCTAACCAGGGTATCTGTGATGACCCGGAATTTTGGGAAATATCAATTTAGTAATCTGTATTAAAAATTAAATTGATTTGATAATTTTCTTTTATAATTTTAATTTAAAATTGGAAAATTTATTCTTTAATAAACAAATAATTATCTAATTGGTGAAAGTTTATCTTTTAAAAAATAATAAAATGTTTTCTATTTATAATGTATATATATTTGTGTATATTGTAAATAGAAAAGCTTGGTTTGAAATTTAATAAGTTACTATATAGTTTTAAAATATTTAAGGAAAATGTTAATTGTTTAAATTATATTTTAGCTTAAGTTTAAATTTAAATAAAATTAATAAAAAGGTTTGTTTTATTTTCTTTTCAAAATATTGCTTGATAAATATGATTTGAAAATATATATAAAAGATTAAAATACAGTTTACATATGATACATTAATTCATTTAGTAATAGAAGTAATTTATAATCTTTTTATAAATTATTTAAAATTGATAAATTTGTTATTTTTAAACAATATTAATAATGTATTGTTTTTATATATAAATATAAATAAATTTCAAAGAAAATAGAATTTTTATTTTCAAATTAAATGTGTTGTTATAAATTGACTTTAATTTGGATTTTCAAATTTAATTTGAATTTGAATTTAAACTTGAATTTAAAAGATAGGTATTTTAAAATGTTTTAGATTTTAAAATATATGTATAAGCTTTTATTTATATATATAATTGATTTTATTTTCTTTAAAGTAATTTATATATATAAATAAGTATTTGTAAATTAATAAATTAAGTAAAAACTTTATTATTGACATTTAAATAAATAAAAATTATGTTATGACAAGTGTTAAAAATTAAGAGACATACAAATGTTAATTAATAAACAACACCATATGACAAATGTTAAGGATTTTTACAAGTGCTCTTTATAATTTTAATTTTTCTTTTATTTTATTAATCACATTGTTACCTATATAATCTTTGCTTTCCTCCTCTTCATTTTCTTTTCTATCTTTTTACTCAAATTCAAGAAGAAACTAAAACCAAATTCTCATAAAAAAAACTGAAAATCAAAACAATCAGAAATCAAACACTTCCACAACCAGAAATTTCTAATTCATTATCAACTTCAAAAGTAAACCCTGTACAAATTTCTCAAAACAATACCCTATACAAACTTCTCTCAAGACCAATCTGTAATTAACATCCTCCTTGAATCAAAATGTAAATCAAAGCCTGCAAACCGTTTTTAAGCTTCAAATCAAAACCTTCAGCCTGTATTTTCTTCAAAACTGAAGCAAGTTCAGGAGAACAAAACATTTTGTAAAACCTGGAATCAAAGCTTGCATCTTTTCTTCAAACCTGAGTTGTAAACTAAAGCAAGTTCAAATCAAGATCGTCTCATTTCTACAACAGTTTCAACAGCAAGCAACTGTAGTTTTTAAATCTAAGCATCCTCCAGCAATTCAAGTTTATAAATCAAAACTTGTTTCAAGCTATTTCAGAAAGAGGCTCTGTTCATCTTCATTTCCATAATGGTGAGTAACACTTTTTAAAAAAAAAATTAAGTATGACTCTGGTTGCCTGATTATCTTTGGAAATAAGTATGTCTGTGTGTATATTTATAAGTGCATTGTTGTGTAGATATACGGATGTATGGGATGTGTGCATGCCTGTTGTATCAGTAAACTTTCTGTTTTTAGTTTCAGAACTAGAATTTTAAACAAAATTCATTTTCTCTTGATCCGATCTTTGATAAGGTTTAAGATTCAAACAAAAATTATTTGTTTCATCATAGATTAATCTTTAAAATTTTAATTAAGTTAAAATATGGTTGAATGTCTCTGGAAAACCCAAAAGAACAAGAAAGCTTGGGTTTTGTTTAAATTTAAAACATCTTAATTCATTGATTCAGGCAACTAATCTGGATCCTTAACTAAAAACTTGATTTTTAAAAGTGGAATCACAAATTTTAGTAATGAATTAAGGTAGAAGTTCAAATTTGATCAGATTTGGTGTTTTGGGAAGTCTATGGTGATCTTCATGATCTGGGAAGTCGTGGGTTTCTCTGGAGGTGGAAGGGTGATCTGGGAGTTCGGCAAAATTGTCAAAACGGTGGATACACCACCATGGCGGTGGCAGGAGGTCATATAAGTCTGTTACCCCAGTTTTGTCTAGGCTAAGAAATTTTGTTCGTCACGACACCGCTGGTGGATCGAGTTTGTCAAAACTCTGGGAAATGGTAGCAAGGGTGTGGACGAGGTCGTGGCCGGAGTCTCTGGCGTTCTGGTGATCTGAGTTGTGAGGTCGAGGCGATTTCCAGGTTTTGGGGTTTGTTCCTGATTTTGTGCTAGGTTGCTTGATTTTGATTTTAGGTGACGATCGAAGAATTTGGGGTTCGGATGGTCTGAGGATGTCATCGTTGACTATAGGAGGGTAGTGATGTTGACCATAAGGGGTCGGAGCCATCGTGCATGTGCACGGTGCATTTTTCTTGTTTCTGGTGAAGCCTGGGATCATTGAAGATGGGGTATTCGAGTTTTTCTCGAGTCAGTTGCATGGGATGCTCGAAGTCATATGGTTTTGACTCGAGGATTTGAGTTGAGGGGTCAGGTCTTTAGTTTTGTTACAGGTTTTAAACCTGTCAGGTTTTTAAACTTTAAAATGAATTTAAAATTTGAAAGCAAGATTTTAAACAAAGTTTTAAATCAAGTTTTAAGTATGGGTTCAAATTAAATTTGTATCCTAGTTTTGAAATAAATAAAATTTTATAAAATCAAAATGTTTAAACAAATTTAAAGGTTTAAAGTAATATTTGTAAATGAGATAGTTTTCCAATAAAACGTTTAAAACTTTATTTATATATAATTCTCTTATAAACGTTTTCTTTAAATATTTGAAGGGGAAGTTGTATAAATTTGTTTAACTTAAATTTGCAAGTTAAATGATTAAGTTATTTTTAGAACTTGATTTTAAAATAAAATTAAGTAAACTAGTTAAAGCTTTCCTTATATAAGTTTCTTTTATAAGTGATAAATGTTTCCTTACATTTGTTTAAGAGGTTTGTAAATTGTTTTAAATTTTGATAAGTTAAATCATTTTTTAAATCTTAATTAAAAATGGAATTTAAAAGTAAGTTTTAAAGTGCAATATTTTAAATGAACTTGTAAATGACAATTTTGTGACGCCCCACCTCTATACCCACGCTAGCCAAGAACACTACGGAGTAGTGCTGTCAACTAGCGCGGAAAATAAGGCTGTTGAGGAGCGACCATCCATGTAATTGCTTATCATAAGGTGGCTTTAAATAATCTTCGGAAACAAACATAGAAATAAGCATAACACAAATCAGTCACAGGCATCCATATCACAAGGGCGGAAGAAGATATGAATATATAACTAACACATGAAAGTGTACATCAGAGTAGTGGTCAAAAAGATCCACAATAATACAAAAGAATAGCAACACGTGCTATACAATAGAATACAACTATGAGTCTATATCTCAAGTGTATACAACAAAAATTGCTAATCTAAATAGTTAGCCAAAAGTCAGAGTAGCAAATCCCGGGAAGAAGTCAAGCAGAAGCACCTGTAACATCTCGGTCTGACCCGAGTATTATTTGAGAAAATAATAAACGGATCAGTCTAGCTATAAATATCAGATGACATGATATAAGATAAAAGATATGGCATAAACATAAAATATCCATACTGACATACTACTATAAGTATGCAAATGATGATCAACAGAAGATCAATCGATAAGAGGTAAATCAATATCACAAGAATCTTCTCAAAGATCCAAAGAGGGCATCATACCCTAAACTTGTACTCATAACAAGTCAATGACATAAATTCCAGAAATCAACACGAGAAATCCAGAAATCATAAAAAGGGAAAGAGGCCTATCACATGACGGTCCGAAGACCTAGGGGAGCTACCCCGCATGTGTGAATGGAATCACACAGATTGAGGTCAAGACTAACCAAAAAGCAGAAAGGTATGTGTGAATGGAATCACACAAGTGGTGTCTAGTCTAACCTTGCAATGAAAGAGACATCGCGCAATTGCTCGTCTAATTCATAAAGCGATCATCAAGATCAACGAGAAGTGTCAATTACACTAAGCTAGTAAATATAGAAGTTTAGCTTCATGTCCCATAACCACTTGCTTAACTTAAATATTTACGAACAAACTGTAAATCTTCACTAATAAAATTGTCACAAGAGGTTCAATCGAACAAGTCCAAGAATTAACCGACGAAGTGAACGCAAGCGTTTCATACCACTTGTTTTACTAAGTCGTTTAATTAGATTTCTCATCCGAGTGAGGTAAAGGCTTGTATATACTAATAGATTGGAAAACGGTTTAAGAAAAGAGCTTTGTTATTAAAAATAG
Organism: Allium cepa; assembly: GCA_030765085.1. Taxonomy (NCBI): domain Eukaryota; kingdom Viridiplantae; phylum Streptophyta; class Magnoliopsida; order Asparagales; family Amaryllidaceae; genus Allium; species Allium cepa. Next base: position 575,934,401 of record CM060931.1, read on the forward strand.
AGTTGAAATTGTTTGTTAAAAGAGTTTTGATATTTACTACTAGTATTGAAACCTTTATATTATAAAGTGACAAAACACAGAAGCAATTGTAGAAACAATCCGTCACAAAAATCGCATAAGGAGATGTGAATAAAATCCAAGGAAATCAGCTTAATGTTTTTCAGATAAGATCCCCTACGGAGGGGGGGTCCAGGGGGGTGGCAACCCCCCAAGGTGGGGGTGCGGGGGCAACGCCACCGCTTACGGGGTTCGACCTGCCCGGTCAGGTCGCGGGGGTCCAGGGGGCAGCGCCCCCGGCGGGGTGCGGGGCAGCGCCCCGTCCAAAACGGTACGACTTAGTGAAGACAAAATGAGGTCTAACGACCTAAGAGGGATAGGGTCGAGCGACCTAATGGTTGCGACCTAGGGGTCTAAGGGGCACGACCTAGTGGTCCAACGACCTAAAGGGTAAAGGTCACGCGACCTAAAATGGGTTCGCGACCTAACACTCAAACGACCTAAAGAAATTAAGGAGCCGAGCGACCTATAAGAAGCAGCGACCTAAGTAGAAACGAGGCCCAACGACCTAGGGGTTAGGTCATGCGAGTTAAGAAGGTCAGCGACCTAACAAAGACACGCGACCTAAGAAAGAAACGCGACCTAAAGGCACGCGACCTAGCGACTTAAGAGGAGAGCGACCTAAGTGTTACGACCTAAGAGTCGAACGACCTAGCGTGGAAGCGGCCTAAAAGCCAAACGACCTAACGACCTAAGGTCATACGACCTAGCGACCTAAAGCCATACGACTTAACGACCTAAGGTCATACGACCTAGCGACCTAAAGCCATACGACCTAACGACCTAAGGTCATACGACCTAGCGACCTAAAGCCATACGACCTAGCGACCTAAGGTCCATACGACCTACGACCTAAGGTCCATACGACCTACGACCTAAGGTCCATACGACCTAACTTCGAAGACGTTAGAAATGGCCAGGACAACCTACGACCTAAGGTCCGTACGACCTAACTCCGAAGACGTTAGAAATGGCCAGGACGACCTACGACTTAAAGTCCATACGACCTAACTCCGAAGACGTTAGAAATGGCCAGGACGACCTACGACCTAAGGTCCATACGACCTACGACCTAAGGCTCAACGACCTAATTCCGAGGCTAACGACCTAACGCTGCAGGGTGAATTTAAGGCCAGAAACGACCTACGACCTAAGGGTTAGGTCGCGAGCGACCCAACTCCGAACACACGAAAATGGCCAGAACGACCTAAGTGCAGAAAATTCACCAAAACGCTAAAAATTGGAGTTTTTCGCCAATCCAATCCAAACCAAATGCAAATGTGCATGCAAAAGTGATAGGGAATCATTCCCAACAGTCCAATATAGTTATAGACTAGATTTGTGAGATAAAAATATCACCTTTGCACCAAATATCAATGAAAATGAAGTTTTAAGCAAGCAAGAATCAATCCTTCTTCTATCTAAGCACAAGAAGCTTGAATCCAATGTCTTCTTCTTGAATTTGGAGTAGAAAGATGGATTGCAATTGAATTTGAGTTTTGGAATTTTAATTTCCCATTCCCTCCACCATTAATGCCAAAGCTTGATTAGTTAGGAAATTTATGAAGAGTGAGGAGAAGAGGGTTGGAACTTGGGCTTAATAAGCTAAACTAACCCAAAGTCCAAAGCGGGAAAAGTTAGTGAAATTTCACTAACTCCAAACCTATCGATGTTTATACTTAAAAAAGTTGTAAACGACATTTCGAACTCAATGGAAGTGGTCTCGAGTCCTAATTTGACCGTTTGCAAAAAGTAGCTTTTCGGACCAAAATCCGATTAACGAGTTAATATTTAAATAAAATATTTAAATACAAACTCGATAAATATGCGGGTTGTTACAATTTAGTCATTAATAAGGAAAATATTTTATCTTAAGTTAATTAAGATTTAATGATTTGGGATTAGTTAAATTAATAAGGTAATTAAAGAGCCATAAATTAATCTAATTAATTAATGATTATGGATTAATAAATAAGTAATTAAAGGTTATAAGTTAATTAAGTAGAAGTTGATTAATTTATAATTAAGGATCATTAATTAGATAAGTATAGATTTTTAGTTAATGATTAGAAATTAATTTAATCAAGTAATTAAAGGTTAATTAAGTCACAGTTAAGCTTAATTAATTAAGTAATTAGAGATAGATTAATTGGTTATTAAAAACTAATTAATTTGTAATTAAAAGATGATTAATTTAAGTTTAATTACTTAGGAAAGCAATTAAAGAATTTTTAATAGTTAATGAGAGATTATTAACTAGGGATTATTAAATGATTAATTAATGTGATTAATTTTAATAATTAATTACATTAATTAATTAAAATTAGTCATTTGTGGAATTGCTTAAGTATAATTACTTAATAAAAGCAATTAAAGGAATTAATTACTCAGTGTAACTAATTAAATTAATGTGATTAGTTTAAGTTAATTAATTTAAAATAATCATTGGATGACGGGTTAAGTATAAGTACTTAGTGTAATTTATAAAGTATAATTACTTAGTGAAGTAATTAGTGGGAATTTAGTGGATGTAATTAATTGAAGGATGGAAGTAGTTTTGATTTAATTACTTTGTGTAATTAATAAGAAGAATAATTTCTTAGTGGAAGTAATTAATAATTATCACTTAGTGTAACTAATTTAAGAATTAATTAATAAATTATTTGAAGATAATTAATTTATGTAATTAATTAAGGGCAATTGGTTACTAATGTGATTAATCAGGGTTGATTAATGAATAAAGATTAATTATTTAATGTGATTAATTAAAGAAGTAATTAAGGATCATTAATTAATATAATTAATGATGTAATTAAGGATTGATTAATTAAAGATAATTAATCAACAATGAGTGATTATAAAGCAATTAATTAATTGTAATTAATTAAGGATTAATGTAATTAATTATAGTTAATTAATTAATGTAGTAATTAAAAGTTAATTACTATAAATGGTTAAGAATAATTAATTTTGTAATTAATTAAGGCTAGTTACTCAATGTAATTAGAGAATGATTAATCAAGGGTGATTAATTTAGATGATTAATTAGATGGTGATTAATTAATTGGTTTGTAATTAATTAAAGGTTAAGTAAGTAAGATATATAGTGATGAAAGTAATTAATTTAATTTATTTTAAATTAATTAGAGGTGAAGTAATTAATTTAATTCATTTTAAGTTAATTATAGATAGTGTGATTAATAGATCTTTGCTTATGGATGGTTGAATGTTATTGAATGCCTTGAATTGTTTATCTCTGATATGAGATATGTGCTTATTTGTGATATTGGGTGCTTTGGTTAAATTGAGATGATATGGATTATCTATTTGTGATATTGTGGATTATCTATCTGTATGAATATAGATAATAAAATTGAATAGTTTTAACTTTAAAACAACTTGGACTTAAAAGACGGCGCTTTGGATTTCGATAGGACCGGGATCGGGTTTGCTTCAATACCGCATGATAGGGGTTCTCGCTTCGCGTTTGGTGGCGAACGGGAGACTCTTACCCCTACATGTCCCTTTGAGGTAGTATAAGGCCTTGGGTTGGTTGCGAGTCGAGAGGCTGGCCGTAAAAGCAAATTCAAGGTACCATTGTATGTCATGGAAGAGAGTGGCCGCTGTCGATGGTTTAAAAGCTTAGACCATCACAGGTGGTATCAGAGCACTAGGTTGAGTGAGTACCTAGGTTTTGGAGTGATTTCTTTCTTGAGAGAGCGTACTTGTGTGTGTGTGTGTGTGTGTGTGTGTGTGTGTAATTATTTCTACCCATTTGTTGGATTACCTGTTCGGGTTTTCCAATATAAGTTCTAGAGGTAGGTAGGTAGTGGTGTGTATAACACAACTACTAATGGTAGGATTCTGAGTGTTGAGGTTGGAAGTTTATCTGCCGAGACTGTAAACCCAATACCAACTCGAGTAAGCTTTGCAGTGGTATAAGGATTTCACCAATCTCTTAAGGAAGTCTTCTTGAGGTTCAGAGTCCCTCTTTGAAGTGCAGGTTGGATGGGAGAGTTTGGATTTTTCTATTGAGCAGAAGCAAGTCTAAGGAAGTGTGTCTGCATCGGTGATGAGGCTAGGTTCAACAGGGTGTTTGTGTTTGGTTTGAAGCTCGAATTTCTTGAGGAGATATCTACCCATCTCTAGGGTCTTTGTGGGATTGGATGATATGGCTTTGAGGTTAAGAGTATTAGATAGGAAGTCTTTGGCATTTGTGGCAGCGTTGCAGCTCGGAGTGTTCTGTGTGCCGGCAAGATGGCCATCTGGCTTAGCAGTTTTCTAGATGTGAAGTTTAGAAGCAGCAGAGTGGATCCATTTCTTCGATGGATTGGCTGGTCAAGCATAAGCTATTCTGATTGGTAAAGGGAGAACAGTTACTTTGGAAATTGGTCCGGGTTGATAGTAAAAGTGACTTGCGATGGTTGAGTGTTCTCTTGGTTTGTCAGAGATTTTTCCAGATGTCTTCGTAGAGGTTAGGTTTGCCATAGCATCTGGAGATTGAGTTTTCGTGTCGACTAGGATTCCAGGAGTGGTTTCTATAGTTCAGCTAATAGAAGAATGGCTTCTAGAGAGAGGGTTTGGTGACGCAGCTCAGGATTTGGTGGAACTTCTGAGTTTTCTCCTTATGGGTCTGTTGAGCCGTGTCTCCTGGGAAGTGTTGGACAAGTTTGTGATCGTGTTCATCATCGATGATTTTTCACATCTACTCCGGATCAGAATTATGTAGCGGAAGCGAGGTAGCAGCTGTTCTAGAGTGGAAGCAACCATAGACTTCTTGGAAGTTTGCGGTGTTTTGGATTAAAGGATTTCTATAGGATCTGAAGGCGAGATTGGCTAGTGCTCCTGTTTTGTCTTTTTCGGATGGGAGAAGTAAGTTCAGTATACTTATGGTTGTGAAGTAGAGTTTGTTCTTGATTTTGGTTGATCCTGAAATGATCATTATGTTGGGTTGTTTTTGGTCTAGTTTGTTTCTAGAGGCATCAGCGAAGGTTGAGCTGATCAGGAAGGATGAAGGCAGCCCAGGATCGTCAGAAGAGTTTTGTGGATAAGAGACGAAGGAATTTGGATTTCGTAGTCAGAGATTTGATTTTGGATAAGTTTTCTCCGTTCTAAGGAGCTACCAGATTTGGTAAGACTGGGTGGCTAGCTCCAAGGTGTATTGAATCTTTCTGTGTTTGTAAGGATAAGTGCTTTGTTCTACAAGGTTGAATTGCCAGTTTGGAAGACTAGAATTCATTGTATTTCACGTGTCTTTGAGGGAGTACGTGTGTGATCCATCCCTGGTTTTAGAACTAGCAGTTCAGGAGGATTTGGTAGTTAAGTCGAAATTGTCTGTGGTCTGATATCCTGTTCAGTTTTGTAGATCTAGATGAGTAGGAACTCTGTAGCTTAGTAGTGTAGATTGTTTGGATTTAGTATAGCGAGTATTCCAGTATTTATACGTGGGAAACTCTTGATAGTGTTAGAAGATCTATCATGGTTGTGTCAGGATCATTAGATTTTTTTTTTATGTGAATCGGTTGTCATGGTTGTTAGCATATGGTTGATAATATATGCTTGTGGTTTAAAATTAAAATCTTTGATGGGTTATTAAATTAACTTTGCTTTTAAATTTCGGGGACAAAATTATTTTAAGAAGGGAGGAATGTGATGACCCAGAATTTTGGACAATATCAATTTAATAATATGTATTAAAAATTAAATTGATTTGATAATTTTCTTTTATAATTTTAATTTAAAATTGAAAAATTTATTCTTTTATAAACAAATAATTATTTAATTGGTGAAAGTTTATCTTTTAAAAACTAATAAAATGTTTTCTATTTATAATGTATATATATATATATATATTTGTATATATTGTAAATAGAAAAGCTTGGCTTGAAATTTAATAAATAACTATATAGTTTTAAAATATTTAAGGAAAATGTTAATTGTGTAAATTATATTTTAGCTTAAGTTTAAATTTAAATAAAATTAATAAAAAGGTTTGTTTTATTTTCTTTTTAAAATATTGCTTGATAAATATGATTTGAAAATATATATAAAAGATTAAAATACAATTTACATATGATACGTTAATTCATTTAGTAATAGAAGTAATTTATAATCTTTTTATAAATTATTTAAAATTGATAAATTTGTTATTTTTAAACAATATTAATAATGTATTGTTTTTATATATAAATGTAAATAAATTTTAAAGAAAATAGAATTGTTATCTTTAAATATGTGTTATTATAAATTGACTTTAATTTGGATTTTCAAATTTAATTTGCATTTAAAATTGAAATTTAAAAGATAGATATTTTAAAATGTTTCGGATTTTAAAATATATGTATAAGCTTTTATTTATATGTAATTGGTTTTATTTTATTTAAAGTAATTTATATATATAAATAAGTATTTGTAAATTAATAAATTAAGTAAAAGATTTATCATTAACATTTAAACAAATAAAAATCATGTTATGACAAGTGTTAAAAATTAAGAGACATAAGTAAAAAATGTTAATTAATAAACAACACTATAAGACAAATGTTAAGGATTTTTACAAGTGCCCTTTATAATTTTAATTTTTCTTTTATTTTATTAATCACTTTGTTATCTATATACACTTTGCTTTCCTCCTCTTCATTTTCTTTTCTATCTTTTTACTCAAAGCCAAGAAGAAACTAAAACCAAATTCTCATAAAAAAAAAATCTGAAAATGAAAACAATCAGAAATCAAACACTTCCATAACTAGAAATCTGTAATTCATTTTCAACTTTAAAAGTAAACCCTATACAAATTTCTCAAAACAATACCCTGTACAAACTTCTCTCAAGACCAATCTGTAATTAACATTCTCCTCAAACCAAAATGTAAATCAAAGCCTGCAAACCATTTTTAAGATTCAAATCAAAACCTTTAGCCTGTATCTTCTTCAAACCTGAAGCAAGCTCAGGAAAACTAAACATTTCTTTAAACCTGGAATCAAAGCCTACATCTTTTCTTCAAACCTGAATTGTAAACTAAAGCAAGTTCAAATCAAGACTGTTTCATTTCTACAACAATTTCAATAGCAAGCAACTGCAGTTTTTAAATCTAAGCATCCTCCAACAATTCAAGTTTATAAATCAAAACTTGTTTCAAGCTATTTCAGAAAGAGGCTCTGTTCATCTTCATTTTCATAATGGTCACTTTTTTAAAAAAATATTAAGTATGAATCTGGTTGCCTGATTATCTCTGGAAATAAGTATGTTTGTGTGTATATTTATAAGTGCATTGCCGTGTATATATATGGATGCATGAGATGTGTGCATGCCTGTTGTATCAGTAACCTTTCTGTTTTTAGTTTCAGAACTATAATTTTAAACAAAATTCATTTTCTCTTGATCTGATCTTTGTTAAGGTTTAAGATTCAAACAAAAATTGTTTGTTTCATTATAGATTAACGTTTAAAATTTTAATTAAGTTAAAATATGGTTGAATGTCCCTGGAAAACCCAAAAGAACAAGAAAGCTTTGGTTTTTTTTTTAAATTTCAAACACCTTAATTTATTGATTCAGGCAACTAATCTAGATCCTTAACTAAAAACTTGATTTTTAAAAGTGGAACAACAAATTTTAGTAATGAATTAAGGTAGCAGTTCGAGTTTGATCAGATTTGGTGTTTTGGGAAGTCTCTGGTGATCTTGTTGATCTGGGAAGTCGTGGGTTTCTCTTGAGGTGGAAGGGTGATCTGGGAGTTCGGCAAAATTGTCAGAAAGGTGGATACACCACCGTGGCGGTGGCAGGAGGTAATATAAGTCTGTAGCCCTAGTTTTGTCTAGGCCAAGAAATTTTGTTCGTCACGACACCGTTGGTGGATCGAGTTCATCAGATCTTTGGAAATGGTAGCAAGGGTGTGGACGAGGTCGTGGCCGGAGTCTCTGGCGTTCTGGTGATCTGAGGTGTGAGATCAAGGTGATTTCGAGGTTTTGGGTTTTGTTCCTGATTGTGCTAGGTTGCTTGATTTCGATTTTGGGTGACAATCGAAGTATTTGGGGTTTGGATGGTCTGAGGGTGTCGTCGTTGACTGTGGGAAGGTAGTGATGTTGACCAGAAAGTGTCAGAGCCACTGTGCATGTGCACGGTGCATTTTCTTGTTTCTGATAAAGCTTGGGATTATTGAAGATGGGATACTCGTGTTATTCTCGAGTCAATTGCGTGGGATTCTAAATGTCATGTGGGTTTTGCCTTGGAGATTTGAGTGTGAGGGGTCAGGTCTTTAGTTTTGTTACAGGTTTTAAACCTGTCAGGTTTTCAAACTTTAAAATGAATTTAATATTTGAAAGCTAGATTTTAAACAAAGTTTTAAATCAAGTTTTTAAGTATGGGTTCAAATTAAATTTGTATCCTAGTTTTGAAATAAATAAAGTTTTATAAAATCAAAATTTTTAAACAAATTTAAAGGTTTAAAGTAACATTTGTAAGTGAGATAGTTTTCCGATAAAATTTTTAAAACTTTATTTATGTATAATTCTCTTATAAAAGTTTTCTTTAAATATTTGAAGGGGAAGTTGTATAAAAAAAATTAACTTAAATTTGCAAGTTAAATGATTAAGTTATTTTTAAAGCTTGATTTCAAAATAAAATTAAGTAAATTAGTTTAAACCTTTCCTATATAAGTTTCTTCTATAAGTGATAAATGTTTCTTAAATTTGTTTAAGAGGTTTGTAAATTGTTTTCAATTTTGATAAGTTAAATCATTTTTTTAAACCTTAATTAAAAATGGAATTTAAAAGTAAGTTTTAAAGTGTAATGTTTTAAATGAACTTGTAAATGACAATTTAGTCATTAACAAGGAAAATATTTTATCTTAAGTTAATTAAGATTTAATGATTTGGGATTAGTTAAATTAATAAGGTAATTAAAGAGTCATTAATTAATTTAATTAATTAATGATTATGGATTAATAAATAAGTAATTAAAGGTTGTAAGTTAATTAAGTAGAAGTTAATTAATTTATAATTAAGGATCATTATTTAGATAAGTATAGATTTTTCATTAATGATTAGAAATTAATTTAATCAAGTAATTAAAGGTTAATTAAGTTACAGTTAAGCTTGATTAATTAAGTAATTAGAGATAGATTAATTGGTTACTAAAAACTAATTAATTTGTAATTAAAAGGTGATTAATTTAAGTTTAATTACTTAGGAAAGTAATTAAAGAATTGTTAATAGTTAATGAGAGATCATTAACTAGGGATTATTAAATAATTAATTAATGTGATTAATTTTAATAATTAATTATATTAATTAATTAAAAATAGTCATTTGTGGAATTGTTTAAGTATAATTACTTAATGAAAGTAATTAAAGGGATTAATTACTCAGTGCATTTAATTAAATTAATGTGATTAGTTTAAGTTAATTAATAGTTTAATTAATTTAAAATAATCATTGGATGATGGATTAAGTATAATTACTTAGTGCAATTTATAAAGTATAATTACTTAGTGAAGTAATTAGTGGGAATTTACTGGATGTAATTAATTGAAGGATGGAAGTAGTTTTGGTTTAAATACTTTGTGTAACTAATAAAAAGAATAATTACTTAGTGGAAGTAATTAATAATAAATCACTTTGTTTAATTAATTTAAGAATTAATTAATAAATTTATTTGAAGATAATTAATTTATATAATTAATTAAGGGTAATTAGTTATTAATGTGATTAATCGGGGTTGATTAATGAATAAAGATTAATTATTTAATATGATTAATTAAAGAAGTAATTAAGGATCATTAATTAATATAATTAATGATGTAATTAAGGATTGATTAATTAAAGATAATTAATCAATAATGAATGATTATAAAGCAATTAATTAATGGTAATTAATTAAGGATTAATGTATTTAATTATAGTTAATTAATTAATGCAGTAATCAAAAGTTAATTACTATAAATGGTTAAGGATAATTAGTTTGTGTAATTAATAAAGGCTAATTACTTAACGTAATTAGATAATGATTAATCAAGGGCGATTAATTAAGATGATTAATTAGATGGTGATTAATTAATTGGTTTGTAATTAATTAATGGTTAAGTAAGCAAGATTTATAGTGATGAAAGTAATTAATTTAATTTATTTTAAATTAATTAGAGGAGAAGTAATTAATTTAATTCATTTTAAATTAATTATAGATGGTGTGATTAATAGATCTTTTCTTATGGATGGCCGAATGTTATTGAATGCCTTGAATTGTTTATCTCTGATATAAGATAGTTGCTGGTTTGTGATATTGGGTGCTTTGGTTAAATTCAGATGATATGGATTATCTATTTGTGATATTGTGGATTATCTATCTTTGTGAATATAGATAATAAAATTGAATTGTTTTAACTTTAAAACAACTTGGACTTAAAAAGACGGCGTTTTGGATTTCGTGAGACCGGGAACGGGTTTCTAGATTTGGATATCCGAAAACCACATCGATCCAAATTAACGATAGGTCGTGAATCTCAAGTGAAGATGAAGATTCAGAGTGCAAGGGTATTGTCGTTAACTCTGAGGGTGATTCCAAAATGAGTGTAATGAGATAATGCCTTCGGTTTCGTTCGAACCCAGAACGAACTTGTATGGATTGAATGCTTTCATAACATCGTCAGATGGACGATGATAATTTTAAGATAGATGTGTTTTATAAAGGTAATCGTAGCCTCAAGCTCATTAACCGGGAATGGCTAAAACAGGGGAGGTGCAGCAAGGCTAAGTGAGCCGCGCTCAAGTAGGACAAGATCTTCCCCTGTCTAAAAGTTCCTTTTTATTCGGCTGTGTGGGCAGTTGGTTGCAAACAACTGCGAGATTGTCTTGTTCAGGACTATCCAGTAAGGGATGGTTCCGGCCTTGTGTTGCAGAGGATATAGGGTGGATCCTCGGTATGGTGATCTAGGCCACGTACTATGACGGACGGTACCCCAGTAGCCCTGCCATTGATGGAAACCCATTCTTCCTACGTGCCTTTACGGTTTTGATTGTATTACCCACTTTGTGGCTAGTATGCTGGAATTTAATCATGTAACAATTTCAGCTTTTCTTTATTTATTTGAAAACCCTAGACACTATTATAATATCACTGGATTTCCTATCAAATGTTTTGGTTATCGTAAGGTAAAAACTTTTCCGTGTTTATATGCGGGAAGTCTTACGAGATACCTTTTGTTTTCAAAGGTTTTTCAAAGTTAAGCAACTTTAACATGTTACTCACACCAGACCCATGTCTGACCCAGAGTTTATTTTCTGTTTTCTTAAACTCTTGGGTACTCAAATTTTTACGAGTAGCCAAGGGATTCAGGTTAGCTTTGAGGAACTCTGGAGGAGGTATGGAGCAGGAGGCTTCAGCATTATAGATATCTAGGTGGTTCCGCTGTGTTGATCTCTGATTCGTTTGTTTGAGTTGTATCTTGTGTTGTAATAACTAGACATATGTTTATAACTGTCTAGTATGTGATGTATAAGCTGTGTAACTCTGATAGATGTTGTATGCTATGTAATGTTTATGTGATTAATATAATTTATTCATTCCGCTGTTGAGATTCTGATGTTGTTTTGTTCTTCTTCTCTATCTTTTCTCTTTTCTATCCCTTTCTTTCTTAATGATGATACGTCTTTCTGGAGAGAGAAAGGCGGGTCGTCACAATATCCAATTAAAAAACTTTCAAAAAGTAACTCAAATCATTTTTAGTAACACATCAGAACAGGCTAACATTACAATCAGACAGAGACACACCACTCTCAATGTAACTTAGCAATAGATGATCTCAATAATTGACAGATGATGATCTAATATGTTTGCAAACAATGTCTACTTCGAACAATGTAAGTCGGAATGTATCGGAACGAATACAAAATGAGACAAATCAACAACAACATGCGTCAAAAAATTACAATAGTTCGAATTTAAATAACAATTCGTTTTCCGAAAATAATTTAAAGCACTATATAGAAATAGATGCTGGTAATCACATAAGGGGTGAGGGATCTCATACTTTAGGATAATCAGTTCAAAACCATGAAGATTCTAGGGATGAGATGCAAGGACAACCAGCACAGCAGGATTCACTTGATGATCACCTGTAAACAAGTAAGGCAAATATCAATCAAGGACCCATATACTGCTATTATTAAAACATTGTATTCCCAACTTATTAACTTATTGCAAAAATATTTTCTTAAGGAAGGCAACAAGTCGACATTTGACTCCAACATATTGGAATATTTAATAATAATGTAGTTAAAAAGGAATGATTGTGTAATTAGCAAAAATAATGTCCAACCACAACAAACATTACAAACATTGAATACCAATAGTGAAGAAATTCCAAATTTAGCCACACTTGAAATTCAACTCAATTCAACTAAGAAATACATATTATATTAACATATGCATTTGGTAAGGCCTTTTAATTTTTTGTTGTCTTCAAAAGCAGATTGATAGACAGTAGGAAAGTCAATGTCATCCACATTTAAAGTCAACCATTTTGGTGCGTGCAAAACCATAAACCATCCATTATTTTTAAAAAATTTCAAGTAGAACACTTGACTCGCTTCTGATGCCAGAATAAATGGCTTATCATTCACTCTATCTTTTGTCTTTAATTTCACTAACTTACTGTAATCATGATGGAAATAGGATCTATCTTGCAATCATTGACCTTATCTTCGACCTTTACCAAATCACAATAAAAAAGGGTTTGCTTGAAGTCAATGTAATCCAACTCAATTATATGTTGAATAATTCCATAATACATTGTTTCTGCTTCCTTGTAATTTTTATTCTTCTTGCTTGCTCTAAATTTTATAATCGCTCTCATACAAACACCACTGTCTTGTGTTACCATCCATTCTTCGTAAGTTTTTGAGGAAAACGTAAATCCATTCGCTTGTATTTCATATAACTACGCGCCTTAAACTTCGGCCCGTTCACCAATCGCCAAAGAGTTATATCAACATAATTGGTCTTCACCAACTACAAAAACATAATAACCGAAAAGCATGACCGTGACAATGTATGATCTAATTAAATACACATGAATACATAAGAAAATGTAATACCTCATCATGTACCAAAGAGTAAAACTTTGACAAGTTTCCACGAAAGTAACCCTACTTCGAGATTGAAATTTAGTACTTTTCACATAGATGTTATACCTCCTGCGATAACGTGTTTCAAAACGCATATATATGAGTTAATTTACAATAATGAGAATTCAGGATAAACTAGTGAACTTACTTCTTCCATTCATCTAATCCATCGTACTTATTAAAGACCCATCTATGAACTTGTTCAAACTACATTTGGGTTAAGGTTATATTTTTTTACCACCATCTAGAGGCATCTCACTAGCGAACTCATCGTCCTCATCTAAAAATGCTTCACGAGTATGTTTATGGGTGCCATCATCTCATTTTGGCATATACTCCATGCAGTAATAACTTGCTTCTTGTACAATATATCCTTCTGGAATACACCCCTCAATATATCTTTTGTTACGCATATATCCTTTAAATGTTTTCGTCAACCTATGTAGGCAATTAATTGTAAATAACCAGTAACTATTTAAATCAAACAATGATGAACAAAATTGAAATAAGTAATTTACTGTTCAAAAGGATACATCCACCTATATCTAACAGGGCCGTAAATCAATACTTCATCGACTAAATGAACCATAAGGTGGACACTGGTATCAAAAAATGCAGGTGGAAAATGTTTTTCAAACACACACATTGCTTCTACCAGACTAGCCTTTGCTTTTAAAATATATTCCTTGTTGATCACATTTTAGCACAAAATGTTAAAGAATGGACTTATGTGGTGATTAGCATTACGCAGATCCTTATGTTGTGAATAAGAATGTTGAAGCAATACCGGATGTAATTGTTGCATTGTGACATGATAAACCATGCGACTTCATATTTGTTAGTTCAGGAGGATTGATGTTCACATTGTTATAGAAGTTAGAAGAGAATATGCTACGTGCGGTGCAAAACCGTATCTTTTCTTCTTTGCTCAAAGTGAAAGTTGTCTCTGGTATAGTTATTTTATTTGTTTCACGATCTTCCCTCACCCATAATTTTTTTACACCCATGATTTTCAAGTGCTTGCATGCATTGATGCCGTCTTTTGACTTGTCTTTATGACCCATAATTGTGCTAACGAGATGCTCAGTGACATTCTTTTCTGTATACATAACATCAACATTATGTTGAACCAAATTTGCTTTCCAATATGGAGAATCAAAGAGGATGGACCTTCTATACCACGTAGAAATTGTATGATTGATTTCCCCTAGAGGGGGGTAAATAAGGTGTCACTATCAATTATAAAAAATTTAATGCACAAATATATAAAATAATTTCAACATAGATATAACAGAATAATAGCGGCACAGATAATAGCAGAATAATAAAAGCTGAAATAAAATAAATAGATTTACCCAGCTTCGGAAAAACCCTGCCTACGTGTTGCCCCTAAGGTTTCTACTAGAAATTAAGTAGTCAGATCCTTACACACGTAATCTTACGACACCCGCTATCGACTAACTTAACTCTACGCTCAAAGCGCTACCACAACTCCGCAATTGAGTTGCGAATTCTCAAACTACACCAACGTAATTCGTCCCCTAGTCACACGACGAGACAATTACAAAAGTTTGAGAGGAAAATCACAATTTAAAAAACAAATAAAAATAAAAACCCTAATTGGAATAAACTAAAGCCCAATTTGATAAAGGAACCGGTCCAAACTAAAAATACAGAAATAAAAAATAATTCCCCTCTTTCTTTTATACTATCGGCTGTATTCCTTCTTCGCTTTTCGTTTGCAATTCTGGCTGCTTCGTTCCTCTGTGCAAACATTGGGGCTTTTGGAATTTCTAAGAAGCCCACTTCAGTTGTTCGATAAAATGAATGATTTATCATGTTACTTGCTTTATTGATCGTATGTTTCTCTGAGTTGCACATGGCTCCTTGAAATTCGTTGAGTTTGGTATGAATTTAGTATGTGATTTTCTGTGTTATTTCGTTGATATGCTTGAACTAGATTGATTTTCAAGCCGATGACGATTATGGGTTTAAATAGGGTTTATTTCCATAAATTTCGTTTGTATATTTAATACGAATTCGTCTGATAATTTTAAGCTCAGCCACTCGATTTTGCATGGATGTTTGTGATGTTTCTAACTTGTTCAAATTCTTATATTTTGTGTTTACTTGATTATCATGGCTTTGATTTTGAACTTGCTCGATTCCTTGGTCATCACGGCTCTAACTTTGGTTTGAAACTGCTGTTTATATTATTTGATTCTTATTCGAACTGATTTTGATTCTCTGTTGACTTTTGGTTACTTTGAAACTGCTATCTCTGTCTTTGTACGAAACTGCTACTTGACTTTAATTCGATCTTTATGCTGTTGATATCGGCAACTTAGATTTTGTGATAATATTGACTTCGACTTTTTATGAACTGCTCCTCTATACTGCATTTGTTGTTTACGATTTGGTCTCACCGCATATTGCTGTTGAGGCTTGTTGCAGTTTGATATGCACCTGTTGTATACATGTTCTTTATGTTGTCTGAATTAGCTAGTGTACTTGTTTGCACTGAGTTCGTTTGTTATTTGATGTTGAGGCCTTCACTTGTATTTAGTTGCCTTCGAGTCATGTAAACTTGTTTCCATTGTGCCAGGCTTGCTTTGTTTTGGTCTTGGCCATTCACTTGTTAAGGCTGCTGCTGCGAGCCTTTGAGTTACATTTGTGGTCTGCACCTTTTATATTCATGTTGCATGTTGTAGACTTGAGTGTTGTGGTCTTCATTGCATTGTCCACTGATATTTGAGTTCATACGCATTTAGAACTGGTTTATGATACCTTTGTTGCCAGACTTGTTTATTTGCATACCGTATCATTTTTGAAATGTTGGTTGAGCTTCTTGTCATTGTTCGTTCGAGTCTGGTTTCAATGTGTATGCTTTGACTGTTGAAGCGGTGCCATTGCCTATATATGTGTACATGTGTGTACTGCATCGCTGTTATTTCAACTGGTTGCTTTCATGTGGTATTTGGACTTGCTCGAGTTGGTTTGGTTCATTGTAGTTTGGTTTTGGTTGAAGCTTTGCATTCAGAAGTATTAAGTCAATTGTGCATGCTCACTTGTGTTCTGGTTATGTTTACTTGATGCAGTTTGACCTTGGTTGTTGGCCTTGAAACTGTAATTCTGGTTCCATATTTGACCAGCTACATTGTTTTCTTATGCACGTCACTTTGCATTTTGATTTTTAGAATTGCACCTGAGTTGAATATCAAATACAAGTGAACTAGTGAAATGTAGTGAGGTGCAATGTATGCATAATGAAAAATGTGATGTGATTGTAATTGTAGTGTAATTGAAATTTGTATATATATAGTGAGAGCACAACTTTGCACTATTCAAAATTGTAATAAGATATTTAGCTGAATAAAATATCTATTTGAATTTAAATTCTATGTCATTTATTTTATTCAGCAATTTTTTTAATTCTGTGAAAATAAAATAGTACATTAACAAATACATTTAAATGAATATATATATATATGTTTATTATCATCAAACAAAAATCATATACTAGTATATTTAAGCTTTTGAATTTATTAAATGTATTTGACCATTCAATTTGCTCCCCTATTTGAATGCTCCCTCTCTACTCAAAACTCCCCCTTCATATATGCATGAAAATAAATGTAAATGAATAAATGAACCTATATGCATATAGAAAATAAAATATTTCACTTTTATTTGCCAAAATCTTAACCTTTCTCTCCCCCTTTTGTTATCAACAAAAGAGTAATAGTGTTAGAAAAATAGAGATAAATTGGTAGACATTAATACAATATTAATACTCAATCGGGTGTAAATATTAAATTTCCATAAAAATATCAAACAAAAATCATAAATACTTTGTGAGGCGCATATTCCACTTTAGAATGATAGGGATAACGTCATCATATAAAACCATATAGTTGTGTCTATTTGTGGTATATCTATATTAGGAATTTGAACATCTACTAACTATGCATAACCATTAGGACTTTTAAATGAGATTAATAGTATTCTTAATTTTAATATTTAAAAAGAGAATGAATTCAAGTATCTTCTAACCACGCATAACCGTGATGACTTTTAAATGGGATTAGAATCAACTTGTCTATTTAATTAATCAATTTTGAAATGCATTCCATACATGCGTAACCGTGAGGACTTTTAAATGAGCATGGAAGCACATAATCAAAATTTCAAGTAATTCACTCATGCATAACCGTGCAGACTTTTAAACGAGAGTGAATACTTTATGTGGTTTTATTGTTAAAATTATAATAAAATAAAGAACGAATAATTTCCCATTTAAAACACCATATATTGACATACTATATTGGATTTTGATGAGTGATGGTTGATAGAAATATGATAGAAATAGAAATGGTCATGAAATTTTTTACCAACAAAAAGTTTTTATAACTCTTGTTTAAATTTCTAAAGAAATTTAATAATTATACCGTCTCAAGTTATAATATATGATCAGTATCAACACTCATCACTTTTTCAATCACTATTTATCTTTTTGATAATCAATAGGGAGTCAGATTAGTTAATGTAGTCATTTAAAATCAAATCCAAAAATAATTATAAAATCAAATTTTCCTAAATGACTAATCTGAAATAAGGCCAACAAAAAATGATTTTCTGAAAGGGGTTTTATAAGAAAAATGTCTTCTATTTGAAAATTAGTTCAAGTGAAAAATATGTAGATATTTTCTTTGAAAAATTTGACGCAACTAATAAATATCTCAACATAAATCACGTTCCACTATTAATTTTTCTACCAACTAGATTGCCAGTGTAATCTGCATCTGAATTTTTTTTTCACTCAAGATTATCATTAGTTGGATGTTATAGACCAGACCGTGATGTTGCAACAAATACCTTGAAATCATTTTTACCATTTTTAAATGAAATTCTATTGAAACCGTGCAAATAAACAAACAGTGACCATAGTGTCGGATCCAAAAGAAGTAAAATAAGCAGATATATCCACGTGTATTAAGAGTAATCAACAATCATTAAAACACCATCATTAGTCTAAACACATCTATACGAACTAATTCAAAGTCTCTAGAATTCTTGGCATAAAAGAATAATTGGCCAACAATTTTGGAAAAGTCAGAATCATAATCAATATTCATTATCACATAACTGGCTGATCAAATTATGGTGTAGATTATCACATTAAATATATTTTTCAGAATAAATATATCGTTACCTCTTTTACCTTTACGATAATTTTTCGTTGTTGTCCATTGTGATTCTGTCACCTTTGTACTAGGCTAAGGAACTTTGACTTGTCGCCCGTTGTGTGTCTGGAATAGCCAGAATCTAGGTAACACTATCGTTGTTTCTTAGCCTGCCACTACGCCTACACAATAAAAGATTTTTGTGACCTATTTGTTTTTATAGATCCATGGTTGTTAGTGGCAAAATATTTTGAAAAAGATGTTTGTGGACACCCAAAACTATTTATATACGTTCCTTTCGGCACCCAGATTTGTTTGACTTTGAGGAATTTTGTATTCGTGCCTTTCGGCACCCAGATTTGTTTGACTTTGAGGAATTTTGTATTCGTGCCTTTCGGAACCCAAATTGGAATTGTTTTTACATGTTTGTGCCCATGCCAACAATTGTTTTGATTGTGTCCTATTTTTTTACAAACTGTGCACTTGGATTTGACTTGATTAATTTTGCTTTCAACACGTTCAGATTGATTACCCAAGTCCTTATCTAACAAGATTAACAGTTTGTTTTCCTAATAGCATATTTAATGATTTTTCACTTTTGAAAATTTTTCCTAAAGTTGTAGCCAATTGTTGGACTTGTGTTTTGAGAGGTTCACTTTCATTCAATAATTGAGCGCACCTTTTAATAGAATTTTCTCTCCCAGTATTTCACTTTCTTTTAAAATCAAAATTTCATTTTCAAGTGATTTAATTTTAATTTCTGATTTTTTAATCTCTTCTTCAAATGTTGGACACTTATCACACTTAGGGCTCTTGGTTTGATAGTTTTTGACTAATTGAACAAGCTGTTTGTTTAAATCTTTCAAAGTAGCTCTTTGTGATTCAATTTTAGCATATTTCTCCTTAAGTTGTTCAAAACAGCCATTTACTTCATGGAAATATATAAGTAATTCTGAGTAAGTGAGTTTTGATGCCTCGCTTAGCTCATCATCATCATCATCGCTATCAGTTATATCACCTTGAAGGCACAAATCTGCTTTTTCACTCTCACTGCTGGTACTTCTATTATCATCATCACTTGTATTCCGCGTGGCTGCAAAACCTTTTCTTTTCGATTTCTTTTCTTAGCCGTGTCGATTCTGAGGACAATTGGACTTGATGTAGCTAGGTTTATTGCACTTGTGGCAATTGCTCGTTTGAGTTGTCTAATGCTTTGGCAATTTTGCTTTTCAATTGTTGATTTAGAACTGGATTTCCATATCTGCGATCCCACGTTTTGAATTTCTTCATTAACTGTGTCAGCTCAGTTGCTCCATCATCATCGACATCATCATCACTTTCTATTGTTCCTTTGAAAGCTATCGATTTCTTTCGAGTATCACCTCCTTCACGCTCTTCCTTAAATTTCATTTCTAGCTCATAAGTGGTGAGATTTCCGATGAGTTCTTCAACTTTGATTTGTTTCAAATCTTTTGACTCTTGAATGCCAATGACTTTTGCTTCAAAACTCCGCAGGACTCTGAGGATTTTTCGAACTATTTCCAACTCTCTATATGATTTTCCGAGAGCTTTTGATTTGTATACAATATTAGAAATTCGTCCGTATATCTCTTTGACATTTTCTTCCTTGGCCATTGTGAAATTCTCGTATTAACTACTCAACATGGCAAGGCGTGCTTCCTTGACTTGAGATGTTCCTTCGTGAGTCACTTATAGTGTATGCCAGATTTCCTGCGCAGTTAGATAATGTGAGACACGATTAAATTCAATTTGAACTAATTAACATATAATATAATTCATAGCTTTAGAGCATTAGCATTCTGTAATCTATTTTCTAGATCTGTCCATTGATCCATCGGTTTATCTATTTTCCGATTATCTACCACTATAGTTGGTGCTCTATAACTTGTCTCAACAATATCCCAAGCATCAATGTTTTTTTGAAAAAAAATTACTCTATTTTTCCAGTAAGCATATTCACCATTGAATATTGGTGGTCTAACTATGGACTGACCTTCAGCAAAAGCATTATTAAAAGAAGCTATTTTAAAAATTCAAATTTTTAAAACAAAAATCGACTTCTGTTCCTAGCTCCGATACCACTTGTAGGATCGATCACCCTAGAGGGGGTTTAAATAAGATGATACTATCAATTATAAAAAAATTTATGCGAAAGTATATAAAATAATTTCAACACAGAAATAGTAGAATAATAGCAGCATAGATAATAGCAGAATAATAAAAGCAGAAAATTGAACACACAGATTTACCCAGCTTCGGCAAAACCCTGCCTACGTGCTGCCCCCCAAGGTTTCTACTAGAAATTAAGTAGCTAGACCCTTACACACGTAAACTTGCGACACCCGCCATCGACTAACCTAATTCTACGCTCAAAACTCTGCCACAACTCAACCACTGAGTTGCGACTCGAACTACACCACCATAGTTCATCCCCTAGTCCCACGACTAGACAATTACAAAAGTTTAAAAGAAAAATTACAATTTAAAAGACAATTAAAAATAAAACCCTAATTGGAATAAATTAAATCCCAATTTGATAAAGGAACCAGTCCAAACTAAAAATACATAAATAAAAAATAATTCCCCTCTTTCTTTTATACCGTCGGCATTATTCCTTCTTCTCTTTTTGTTTGCAATTATGGCTGCTTCGTTCCTCTGTGCGGAAATTAGGGCTTTTGTAATTCCAAAGAAGCCAACTTCAGTTGTTCGATCAAATGAATGATTTATCACGTTACTTGCTATGTCGATCGTACGTTTCTCTGATTTGCACAGGCTCCTTGAAAATCATCAAGTCCGGTATGAATTTGGTATGTGATTTTCTATACTGTTTCGTTGATATGCTTGAACTCGATTGATTTTCAAGCCGATGATGATTATGGGGTTAAATAGGGTTTATTTCCCTAAATTTCGTTCGTATATTTTATACGAATTCGTTTGATAACTTTAAGCTCAGCCACTCAATTTTGCATGGATGTTTATGATGTTTCTGACTTGTTCAAATTCGTATATTTTGTGTTTACTTGATATCACGACTTTGATTTTGAACTTGCTCGATTCCTTAGTCATCACAGCTCTGACTTTGGTTTGAAACTGCTGTTGACATTATTTGATTCTTATTCGAACTGATTTTGATTCTCTGTTGACTATTGGTTACTTTGAAAATTCTATCTCTGTCTTTATTCCAAACTGCTACTTGACTTTAATTCGATCTTTATGCTGTTGATATCGACCACTTAGATTTTGTGATAATATTGACTTCGACTTGTTATGAACTGCTCCTCTTTACTACATTTGTTGTTTACGGTTTGGTCTCACTGCACATTGCTGTTGAGGCTTGTTGCAGTTGATATGCACTTTCTGTATACATGTTCTTCATGTTGTCTGGATTAGCTCATGTACTTGTTTGCACCGAGTTCGTTTGTTATTTGATGTTGAGGCCTTCACTTGTATTTAGTTGCCTTCAAGTCATGTAAACTTGTTTCCATTGTGCCAGGCTTGCTTTCTTTTGGTCTTTTCCATTCACTTGTTAAGGCCGCAGCTGCTTCGAGCCTTTAAGTTACATTTGTGGTTTGCACTTTTTATATTCATGTTGTACGTTGTAGACTTGAGCCTTGTGGTCTTCATTGCACTGTCCACTGATATTTTAGTTCATATGCATTTAGAACTGGTTCATGATATCTTTGTTGCCAGACTTGTTTATTTGCGTACGATATCATTTCTGAAATGTTGGTTAAGCTTCTTGTCATTGTTCATTCGAGTTTGGTTTCAATGTATATGCTTTGACTGCTGAGGCAGTTCCATTGCCTATATATGTGTATATGTGTGTACTGCATTGTTGTTACTTCAACTGCTTGCTTTCGTGTGGTAGCTGGACTTGCTTGAGTTGGTTTGGTTCACCATAGTCTGGTTTTGGTTGAAGCTTTACATTCAAAAGTATTAAGTCACTTGTGCATGCTCACTTGTGTTCTGGTTATGTTTTCTTGATGTAGTCTGACCTTGGTTTATGGACTTGAAACTGTAATTCTGGTTCCATATTTGACCAGCTACATAGTTTTTTGTGCACGTCACTTTTCATTTTGATTTTTAGAATTGCACGTGAGTTGAATATCAAATACTAGTGAACAAGTGAAATGTAGTGAGGTGCAAATGTATGTATATTAAAAAATGTGATGTGATTGAAATTGTATTGTAATTGAAATTTGTATATATATAGCGAGAGCACAACTTTATACTATTCAAAATAGTAAAAAATAAATTTGGTTGAATAAAATATATATTTGAATTTAAATTCCGTGCCTTTTTTAATTCTGTGAAGATAAAATAGTACATTAACAAAAACATTGAATATATATATATATATATATATATATATATATATATTATCATCAAACAAAAATCATATATTAGCATATTTCAAC
Organism: Allium cepa; assembly: GCA_030765085.1. Classification (NCBI taxonomy): domain Eukaryota; kingdom Viridiplantae; phylum Streptophyta; class Magnoliopsida; order Asparagales; family Amaryllidaceae; genus Allium; species Allium cepa. The sequence goes on from CM060931.1 coordinate 575,957,198, forward strand.
AGGAACATTGTTAAGGTCTTCTTCATCAGTTTTCTTTTTTCATTTTTTACTAATTTCTTGTTTGTTTTTACCAACTTTCATCTTGATATTGGTTACCTTTTCTTCAACTTGAAAACCATTCAATGGCTATGGAGAACGATGATATTCTTGTTCATTATTGAAGTTTGCTTTATCGTCTCGAAATTTGTGTTTGAAAGAAAGAAATCTTCGATGTCCAATGTAATACGTCTTCTTACTTTTAGAAAGATGATAAGAACAAGCATCTTCCCCACAAATAGGATGTGCAAAATAGCCGTGTGTTGTGCACCCCGATAAAGACCTAAGCGTAGGATGATCATGAATTGCCCACAACATTCTAGCTCTCATTGTGAACTTAGAATTATTAAATGAGTCAAATGTAACGACTCCTTCCCATAACTGTTTTAACTCGTCCATCAACGGTTGTAAATAAACATCGATATCCTTCCCTATTTGTTTTGGTCCGAAAATCAACAATGTCAACATTGAGAACTCCCTTTTCATACACATGGATGAAGGAAGATTGTATGATACTATAGATACTGGCCAACAACTATAACGATTAGCTAGAGATGCATGTGAATTGGAACCATCCGTTGCTATTCCAAGCGTCATATTTCGTGGTTCAACAGCAAATGTTTGATCAAAAGAATCTATAGCTTGCCATTGAGAAGTGTCACGTGGATGACGCATTACATTTAAATCAGACTTGACAGGAGTATGCCAAGTCATAGCTTCTGCTATACATGGTATGGTATACTGTCTCCTCAATCTAGAAATTAAAGGGAAATGTCTTAACATCTTTTGAGGTACTTTGGTAGCTCTTCTCTCTTGATTGAATGTTGTCTTATATCTTGGTTCATTAAAAATTGTATAAGAAACACTATTTGCATCATCTTTCCAATATAAAATGAAGTCATTGATGCATGCATCATATGTTTTGTAATCCATCCCAACTTGTTTAATCATCTTCTTCATTTCGGGTACTTTGTAGGTAGCGTGTTACCTTCAAGGGTAACTTTTTTATAAATTCAAGGAGTGCAGTCACACCATTGCTGGAAAAGCCATACTGAGTTTTCAAGCTATTTAGCTTCACAATGGCATATATATTTGTTATCCCTTTTAAACATGAAGGATACAGTGGCTCTTTTGCACTATAAAAAACTGATTTATACATCTTACTTTGATTGGCTTGTCAATCGACATCAAACGTAGATGACTCTCCAATATCATCGAGCAATGCAATTGTAGATTGAAAGTGATGATATCTATCAGCATCATTGACTAGATCTTCCATCCTAGGATGTTCGGACTCATTGGCGCTTATGGCTTGACTATCGGGTTGTTTTTGCTTCACCGCCAACTCTTCCCCATGAAAATGTCAAACAGTATATGATTGGACAATTCCCCATGTAAAAAGATGATAATGAATTTCATCTAATTTAATTTTCATTTTCATATTTTTGTATTATATACAAGAACAAGAACAGATTTCCTTAATACCACCATTTTGTACAAATTCAATAAACTTCTGCACTCCTTTCACATATCGTACAGTTCTTCGATCAGATTCTTTCATCCATTGTTTGTCTATGCTAGAAGACATATTGTTCTGCTATATCATATATAATATATTGTTGGTTATTTCTCTAACACCTCTTTATGAAAAAATGTGTAATTCAAGCACAAGTATATGATTGAAACACAGGAATACATGCAATAAGGGAATAGAAGATTTGATTTGATCTGTTTAACTAATTTAGATTTCTAGATGTGCTTTATCAATAAGTAGCTGAAATGAATGGAACTGATTTATCAACGTACCCCTGCATTGAACGAACGGTCTCCCAACTGCAGAACCAGTTCTCCTACACTGAATTTTTTAGAGTAGGGGCATACAGATAAATCAAATACCTCCATCTTGACTTGAATAAACTACAGTTATTTATCACTGAGCATAACAACAAAGTTCCAATGTCTAACAAGTCAAGCAGCACGTACGGTGGAATAATATTTTCTACTCCAAATGTACTGTCCAGGATACTTAATTGAACTTCAATATTACAAGAGAAAACAACATGGGAAGATAAATAATGAACATCGCTATTAGAAGAGTCCAATTCATAGCAGCTTTCGTTTATGCACATAATCTAAAAAAATTAGTATGAGAAACTTTAAATAATAGCTTCCCAAACTTGCAGGGTAGAGGACATTATAAATAATCAAAGTTTAACTTTGTTGTGATAGAGGGATCAGCTGAAAAAACAAAGGAAAGAAGATGGAAAAGGAATATAAGCACAAAGAGAAATATAAGCACAAAATCTTTTTTTTTTATCTTTTATTTTTATTTTCATTTTTATTTGATGTGGAAAATAAGTATGTTTCAGAGGTAAGTAAAGATAGTTATGGTGTCACAGCTAACAGTTAGCACATCTACGTTTTTGTGTAAGCCTTCCCCAATGCATGTAAATGTATATAATGGCCCGCAAGATAAAATCAGTTAATGTATGCGTTAACTTCAGGATATACAATGGAGAATTCTAGGAAGTAATTCAACTGGAAAATCATTCAGGAGATTGATCTCTATAGAATAAGTGGATGACACAGTTTGTACTTGAGTAGTTATATTGTATATAATTTTATCTCCTGTTGCAGTTGATTGAATAGTCATTTAAAAATCAGTCAACCAAAGATTATATATGGTAGTAGCTTAAAGTTTGAAATAGGAAAAGCAAACGGTTTGAAGTAATTATGTAAGTTTAATAATTTTGTATTAGTGAGAAGTATAGTTATTAAAGATCTATAAAATGAATTTACAAGGGTCAACAGGTAAATCCATTTATGCAAAATAAATAGAAACATGACAACAAAATAGATTGAGCCATTTAGGAGACGAGAGGTTGGTAGCAGTGAAACAGATTGTTACATGTACATTTAAAACATAAAAACTACACCAGAAAATGCATAAGTTGAAAATAAGAAGCAGTAGAGGTTAGAGAATAACGTTTGGTATAGGTGAGTTTTCAATCGATATGACTTCATTCTTGATTCTTCCTTTTTCTTCCATCTTTGTACCCAAAAGTCTTAGAAAAGGTTTTTAAATATTCCTAGGGCTCATTGATTATAATTCATTTTCTGCTTATATTTCTTCCTTTTGACTAGATGCATTTTTTCATCATAGAAGACACAGAAGGAAATAAAACATAATCCTCACTGATTATGTTTTTCACCAAAAAACAACCAAAAAGGAAAGAAGACGGGAAAAAAGAGCTCTCCAAACAAAGGAACTCAACTCACTAAAATGTGTGAATAGGATTGCCAACTCTACCAAACAAAGGCAACCAAATACATAATATCTGCCAGAAAACAACATTTGCATTATGACATGTTTAACTTATTATAACAGAGTTTCTTCCTATTAATGCAACAGAAAATTACGAATTGCTCATTCCATCCTTGGAAATAAGTAAGTTTTCTATTACTTAACAAGTCTTCAACTTCCATGTATTGTGCATATGAATAAAACTAACATATTTGAATTTATATATAGGTGGTCGACTATAGCAGTAAGATTACCAGGGAGAACAACAAATGAAATAAAGAACTGCTAGAACACGCACTGGAGAAAGAAGCTGCTAATACTGGGTATCGATATAGTATCGTAACTATCGTAGAGGCCAAGATAAGATCACCTCAATCTACTCTCAGACTTGCAAAACTACACAAATTTGGCATCCTTATAATTTTATCAACAAAACAAACAAATAAAAAATGAGTAAGGAGATACAAGTGAATGAAAGCTTTTTTGTTAAACTACCAATACGGCAAACATCAGCAAATAACCAACACCATAAACAGTTCTGAAGATAGCACATTGATTGTCAAATATAAGTATTTCCATTGAAATTCTCATATATAAAATAAACTTAGCATTATACATATATGTTACTATCCTGTATAGATACTTGGAAAAATAGGTTATGCAACTATCATTCCAAAGTTAAAAATATGATAAAACATAAAAACGCTCAACTCACTGTACGTATAACACGCCAATATAACAACAAAGAGATATAAAATTATAATATACGTATAAAACCAAATTTCAAAGTTTTTTTTTTTTGAAATGGTACTTAGATACAACATGTCACTGAGACAACATATCACAACTCAAATGTCAATAAATGTTCGAAGCACGCTACACAATGTTGGAACTTGTTACTTTTTGCACCAAAGTCGAATCACTTGACCACTGAGAGAATGGTGTTTGTCAAATTTTAGTTATCTATTCCTCTGCTAAGAAATGGTTACACATGAGGCAAACTGATAAAGTGAACTTGTATACATGAATATGATGGCAAGAATAGGACAAAGAAAAAGGAAGTATAATTCTATTCATGCAAGGTAAATAAACCAAAGTAGGTATTATGTAATGATAAATCATAATATTTATCACTTTTAATTCATAGAGTACTAATAATATGTTATCAAACCTAAAACATCGAACTATACAACGTATTATTTATTAATTGAATCTTTTAACATTAACAGATACAATAAAAGTATAATATAAGGTCAGATTTGCCTTTGGCGTATCGTGAATGGTTGAAACCTGACCATGCATGAAAAGAAATTAATTCCAGAATGTACAGGAAACAACCCTGCTACATGTTATGATGGTAATGCAAAAATTATATTTTCCCAAAATCAATTTTATCCAATAATAGTATGGTGCATATAAGTTAATGAACATTGTATAAAACAATACATTCGAAATCTTAATATATTACAGAAATCTTAATATATAGCATTCATGAACTCAATTGATTTCTGGTATCTTACCTAAGCTACATATTACTGAATAAAGTAAACTTAGAGAATAGCAACAATATATACAGAAAATGAAATAAGTCAGTTTGGTGTTTGATATCTACAAAATATGTATAACAGAGGGTTAAGGTTGGAGGCTAAAATAGGGGACTATTTATGCTTGCTTATATATCTGCACACACCTGTGCATGAGTTAAACTCATGATATCTTATTACTTAGGCAGTTGCAGTATTTATTTTCTTTCTATTGCTCAATAGGTAGATTGTGCTTACTTTAAAACTCAGCATAGAAACGTTTTTCATTTCTTTACTACTCCAATATTGACAAGTACATGTAAAACGACCCTCAGGTTCAACAGTCATGTTCCCAAATTGCATATTCTTCTAGTTCTATGCCACATTAATTGCATCTATTTTCATTTATTTAGTAGGTAGGAACAAATTAAAAAATAAACTAAAAATGAATGGCAATGATTCATTGGGAACATGGAGCACTTGAAATGAGGACGAATGATTTGATGTTTACTCCAAGAAGGTAAAACTTCATCTGTCATCTAACATATCTTACACAAAGTATGACTAGCAATTTCAGTTTACAGTCAGACATGGGAAGAAGTTCCTATGTTTAGAATCATGTATAAAGGATTTAAAGCAACCAACATTCATCTAGAATAAAAATTGTAGTCTAATATCTCCATTTGAAATACATAAGACAATCCTTTCAGTTTTATAGATATCAACTAAAATCTAATATACATTTTAAATATATATATTTTTTAATATTTTTTTCTACTTTTCCATTTATCCTCATCATTGATATCGAAAACCTTAGAATAAGAAGTTCCATTTTAAAATAGATCTTTCCTCTTCCGATTCGATTTATATTTCGATTCAAACTCAATTAAATCATATTTGAGACAAATCATTCAGTCAATACTTATATATTCAATGTGCTTTTCTTGATTCACAATTTCAATTCTTCAGTATGGTTACATATAAGTTGATATTATTATGTCAATATTCTTCAAATTACATGTTGCAATACCCATTTATTCCTCATATTATATTTCCAAATCACTCTTGTTCCATATTGAATCTGTTCCAGGTTAAATATACTTTAGTTTGGATAGATTTTCAAATAAGATTTTCTGAAAGCTTAAAATTTTGGTTCCCATTTCAATTTCAGTCTGTTGTTATTTATAAATGGGTTACTATCCACTAAGCTAACGTGATTTGTTAAACCAATCTAGCACAAAATCATCGAAATGACAAATATGTGTATATTCTTTATGAAGTATAAATATGTTTTGAAAGACAAATGATAAATTCAAAAAGGTAAAAGCATTTAACTATTTGCTAAAGGACAGCTGGAAGTGTTTGTTACATGAACTGAAAAATCAATAGTCAAACAGAAATATGATATATATTCATATTTCTTTAAAGTAGTCTGACAAACTTCATTGCAGTCAAATTAACTGAGATACAAAACGTAAAGAAAATTTAGTTTTTGCACAATAAAATCCTAAATCATTAGATCTAAGATTCAATCAATAATGCAACCTAGAGTTGCAAATTGACACTAAATCATAAATCTAAATTTATGTTAAATACAAAAATGCAGAAAATGCTTACTTAATTGGGTGATTGCGAGTGGAGTTGAACGGGCTGGACTGGGGACGGAGAGACGTTGAACGGGGTTGAGCGGTGTCAAACGGGGGCGGAGCGGCGACGGAGAGACGTTGAACGAGGCTGAACGCCATCAAATGGGGGCGGAGTGGCGTTAATGGGTTGATTTGGACGAAATTAGGGTTGCTGAGTGGAACGGTCGTAGTATGAAGCCTAATGTACCGGAGGATGGCGCATTATATTTGGGTATATTGTACAGGCAAGGGTGTAAGAAAAACGCGTAAACTGCAAAGGCCCGTGGTCGTTGCAAAATGGCCACGGTCCAAGACCGTTGTCAGTTTATAAAGCATGGTAAAATTACCACAGTTCAAAACCATGGCAAATTTTTTGCATGGGGTGTTGCAAAATGAACAGTACAGTGTAGTGTCATTGCACATGATTAATAATTTAATCGATTAATAAGTAAATAAATATAATACGAAAGAATGGAATAAATAAAGTGAAGCTTCAAATTAATTAATATTGCTTTAATAAAAAAGGTAATAGTTAAATAATGAAAGAATGAATAAGGGTTTTATATTTTATTTTAGAGTAGGATTTGGATTAGAGAAAACCCCAAGGCCCAACGATTTAGGAAAACCTGTAACCTTCTCACCCTTACATTTCTCATCCATTTAGTTATCAAAAACAAGAAAATATTGAAAACTCTCTTTAAAAACCTCACCTCATTAAAGAAGAAAGATTAAGAGCTTGGAGGAGGAGGAATAAAATACATCTCTCCATTCTTAAGAAAACAAAGGTCACTAATATTATCACCCGTTGTTATGCCGCCTTTTGGCAAGTCCGTGATACCATGGAGTTGGCTAAACAGATTTGCGATCACCAAGGCAGGAAGTCCGAAGAGATGATTGTAACGACCCGAAATTTTCGACCTCGAAAATTCGACAATAATGCGTCCACTGTAGAAGTGCCGAGCAATCGGATGCCGGAAATTCCAGATTGTTAGCGTAAAGAAGAAAAAGTTAGGAACAAGAAAACCATAGCATAGAACCTCACATTCGCAGCGGATTAAAATATAATATCAAATAATAGCATTTACACAAAGAAAGGCTGTAACTGTTAATTTACAATAATATATCAGAGTACAATCATTCTCAAATAAACTGGACAGTTGTAACAACTTGTCTCAGACTACAAATAATACTATCTCAAATACACGGCGGAATATACTCCATACCTTCCTGCCATCCAGCTCGCCATCTGAGCTCCAGAATGTCCTAACTTGAAAATCTATAATACTCGGTCTGATCCGAACATTACAATAAAGTAACACCCGGTTCAGGCTGGAAACCAGCGTGAGTAAACCCATATAACTTGAAATGCTAAGTTATAAAACAAAATTGAAATCACGGGGTAACTCGTACCTCACTACGAGTTCTTAACTTGTTATAGTCAATCACTTATTACCAAACAATATTTTAAATGTTACTTAGTTTAAATGGTCATGTTACTTAAATTATTTCATTCCAGCCTATTTGATTCTAAATCAAATCTATAAAGAATTACTGAAGATTACTAATCGAAGTGGTTTCGGGTATTTGCTGATACCCGACCCCGGTCTCTTCGAATCCAATATCATCTTTAGAACCAAGCTGTTTAAGTAAACAATTTAATTAAATTTAGAATAACATATGCACACAGAAATCCATCATAGATAGATAACCCACATTATCACAGTTTAACCAAAATATTTTATATCACAGAACATCACAAATTACATATCAGAGATATCAATGATCTAAGGCATTTAATTCACGTTTATCATTCATAAGCAAGATTAATTAGTCACCATTTCTAATTAATTAAATTAACACAATTTAAATTAAATAAACGACCTTTAAATCCTGCTTGATTACCATTAATTAATTTCAAACCATTATTATTATTTTAATTAATTATTGACATTAATTAATTATCTTAGACCCTAATTAATTTAAGATAAACTCCTTTATCTTAATTAATTACTTAACTATCATTTAAATCTTACTTAAATTAAATTTTTGAAATTAATTTACACAAAATCTCCCAAGGTCCCTTTTTTAATTAAAGTTTTAATACACTTACTCTAATCATTTTATTTTGAAAACAATTAGAGATTTAATTAAATAATTAACCTAATATTTAATTATTCAATTCCAAACCAATTTATCTTAACAAAAATTAACTTTAAATTTTAAATCTTGTTTAATGATGGTTGAAACTTGGTACAAAAATTTACTTTTGCTTTGGAACTTTGTAAATTCCTGATGCTTTAAAACTTGGATTTTCTTGCCTTTAAACCTGGTACCAAAATTTACTTTCATACTTTTATAAAAATCGGTAACTAAAAATAACCAGAGTCCAAGCTCAATACTCCCAAGTAAAACCTGAGCCAACCTCAAATTTTCCCGACACCTTCCTTCTTCTTCCTTCTACTTCAGTACTTCTTTCCAAACTTCTGCCTATTCCCAAGTACCAACCACCGTGTACACGCACACGTATCCATGCACACCCTTCTCCGGCAATCGACTCTTACCACCGACCGACCTCACGAACCCGCTCGACCACCTGAACTCACTACCCCACCTGGAATTCACGATCCCATCTAAATCCAGAATTCGACAGCAAAACCAAAGGCCCCAGACAAAACTGTCATCCATCCTCCCCTTGCCTCATCACCACCAACTACCATCAACTACCAGAAAATACACATGCATTCGCCAAGGCCTCCTCCTTCAACCCCCCTTGGTGCGCAAAGCTCAACCACCTTCCATCCTCCGCCATTACCCACGAATCAAACCTAAACGGAACATGCGATCAAACCCTAAAATCCTCTCGTCCAGACGATCCACCCATTAGAAAAATCAACCAGCATTTTTCCCATGCTATCCCCTCTACAGCCACCTCCTGGTCGAAAATCGACCCCCACCATCAATTGGTTCGCCAAAAATTGCTTCACGGCCATTCCCCATTCAATCCCTCTTTTCTCAATGAATAGTCAACAAGAAATCATGATTAAGATCCTAAAAATCATCATTTAACAGTACGAATCCAATCCTATAATCAAAACATAGAATTTATAAAATCGATTTTCTAATTTGAAAGGGACTTCCACTGTAATCCATGCTTCCAGTAATCCTACTTGTAAATTACACTTAAAAATATTTTTTTTAAAATAAAATCTAGTTAATCCAATCATTTTCCTTTTAAGGATTATAACCTCAAACTGTTAATATGAAGTGATATGAATTTATTTAAAGTATTCTTGAGCTTGTTTCACAAACAGAGGTATAAATATGTTCATATTCATAGACTTGCACATAATATATCATATTTATATGTAAACACATTGATTCATTCATGCAAACAACATTATTTCAAGAATTTTTCACATGTATCAGAATATAAATGGATTAAGCTTTTTTTAAAAAAAATAGATATTTACTCACCTTTATAAACTTTGAACAGAGAACAGAGGACACAGCTTTTGAAAACTGGACTGCACTTGTCCTTGAACTGATCTTTGAAATGTTTGGGTTGAGTTGAAATTTGAATTTTCTTGCTTGATCGGGTTGAAAAAAAGTTGGGGATGACGTTTGATTTTCTTTTAGTTTTTAGCTTGAGAGAAGTAAGATAGCAAAAGATTGTATACAACCTGGTTTCTCTAACCACTATTTATATATTTTTTTCTCTCATTTAAAGAAACAAATGCCACTTGTAATTTGCATGTTACACCTAGCTAACAAATGTCTTAAACATATATTATATATTTTCTTATATTTTATTAATTTATTTTTTTATGTTTATTACTTTTATATATATAACTTATGTATATTTTAAAGAAAATATATTAACGTTTTATTAAATCCTATTTTAATCTTAAATTATTATATATTTTACATTAATAAATATTATCTTTAGTGTTTAAAAAAAATATAAAATTTAACTTCAACTAGCATTTGAAAATTATTATATTAAATTCAAATCCAGGCTTCCAAATCACAATATATATACATATACATACATACATACATACATACATATATATATATATATATATTATAATTAGAAATAACTTATGTGAATTTTTGATATTATACACACACACACACTTATATACATGTATATGTGTACACTTAAAATTACCAACATTATAAAGTTTGCATATATTTATTAACTTATTAATTTACTATAAGATTTATCATTTCTAGATATTTTTAATTCAACATTTATTATAGTTTCAAATCCATTTATATACATCCAGATATTTTTAATTATCAAAATTATTTTTTCAACTAATAAATCAGTGTTTCCAATAGTTTACAATCAGTTAATTACCAATCAATGGATGTCCAAAAATCCGGGTTATCACATTCCTCCCTCTTTAAATCTTTTTGTCCTCGAAAAGGAACGAAGCCACAATTTATTAAAATGCTTATTATCAGTTAATTTACTCTTTGAACTTTATAAACTCTTTTTATTTAATTTTTTTTTGAAACACTTTAAAATTTACATAATATTACCAAAATAAAAATACTCTTTATAACTCGATGTCTCAATAAGTCCGTCCTTGTTCTCACAGAAATTCGGTCATACGTTGATCAGGCGTAGGACTGAAAATCTATAAGTACTTGATAAACCCGTTTTCAACACCCAGTGAAAATACTTGGAAAATATTTTGGTGAAAATATAGAAAACATTTTTTTAAAAGTATAGAAATCATTGTTGGTGAGAATGCTCTGAAAATCATCACTGCCTTCATGGTCGCAGTTAACCCGATGATTACGTCGCTACCACGGAAAAACCATAGATAACTATAGGCACTCCTCGCCCCTGATTACACCATGGAACCTGCCACAGATCACAGCTACACCCAGGTTTTACGTTGCCATCACGATAAAAAACCATATAACTGTAGGCATCAGCGCTCTTGAATTTCACTGCCAAATGAAACTTCACCACTCCTACATAGATCGTAGACTACATCAGTCGAGTTCTAATGTAGCCTGTAGGAACTCACCACCACACGACTTTTGCTATGTCTTCATATATCGCAGTCTACCGATGTTACGTCGCCCTTCCGACGAAATCAAACGTAGACCGTTGGCACTCACTGCCACACGACTTCCGCTATTCGCAGTGGATCGCAGTTACATCGAGTTACACTGTGGTCACAACATAACCCAAATGTATCTGTAGGCATCAGCGCCCTCGACTTTAGCTACCCACACACAATCCTCAGGAACTTCAGTTTGTCCGGACTTCCTCCCAGGATCAAATTTAGATCCCCCCTTAGGGCTCAAGGCAGAACCACCCCGTGGTTCTCCTATGAAGTTCATTTCATGGGTGCGCCTTTTTCCTAAGAACCAATCTCAAAACATTTTATACTATACACATATAGTATCTTTCAAATCATACTCTTTATGATTCACATAAAAATCTTCTTTACACAAAATCGATATCTCAAATCGATAGTTCCAAACTTGGCTTTCCAAATTCCCGAAATTGATTTTTCCCAAAAATCAAAAGCCTTTCCAAAATTCATAGGTTCCAAAACCTTTTTCCAAAATCATTCTCATAAAATCATATATATATATATAATCTTGAAAAAAAAATCTTTAAATCACTTCATGCTTATATAAATTCCCATTTTATACTTCAAATCTTTTCAAAAATCTTTTCTTCTGGCTATAGATTCAATAAGGGGGAGTTTATCATATGTAGAAAATATATATAACTATAGTTATGCAAAATTAAATATTCAAGTTTGATTTCTTTTATAAAGTTATTTGCCACATTACTTACTTTTTATAAAATGAGTTTCAATTATAGAGATATCCAACTTTCACGTTTATTCATATATATTTCTCAAAATATACTTTTCTTTTCAAAAATCATTTTTCATTTCTTTTAAAATTTCAATATCTATTACATTTAAGCACGTACGATGTACAGATACCATCCGTACGCAATATCAAATCAGATTGCTCATTCGCTCACACAATTTCACTTTCGAACTAGTATCGTCCACCCGACTTCCTAGTGCGGACTCAGATCTGGTTTCTTGATCAGAAACCGTCATTCTTCTTGCATAGACATAAATATGAAAGAGAATTTCCAAAATCGATCAAAAATCCATATCCAAAGTTCGCCGTCAAAAATCGAGTGAAAAAAATCCCAACTCAGATCGATATACTATCTCGAAATTCTGTGCTCGAATCTGGATCAAATCATTATGCGAATAGAATAATATACATACATCTTACGTATTTATCTTCATTTTGATTCTATTCATTTATTCACAATTGCTTCCATTTCCATTTGTGCTGTCACTTCAATTATAAACAGTTTGCACTCTGACCAGTTTGCATTTAGAATATAGCTTGAATAGTTTTCAAAATAGTTAAGTAGCTGTAAAATAGCAATTAGTTGTAAAATAGCTGTATAATAGTTAAGTAATTATAAAATACTTAAATAGTTGTAGAATAGTTAGATAGTTGCAAAATAGTGATTAGTTTGTAAACCAGGTGTAAAATAGTAATTAGTTTTCAAAATAGTTGTAGAATAAGTATAAGATAGTTTGGGTTTTAAAAAGAAATGTTGTATAGTAAGTAGCTTGTTTGCGCCAAAATTGGTCACAAACACCCAAGGTCGTGAAAGCACCCGTTTACGTGTTCAATTCGATAATATTCAGCACAGAACTCAGCAACAATCAGTATAGAATTCAGCTCTAAGTAACAAATCACAGTAATTCACAAGCAACAATCACAAACACAGGATTTATAGTGGTTCGGCGTTCGTGCCTACGTCCACTTTGAAGGGTTTCTCTTTATTGCTTTGCTCGATTCAATCGATTACAATGGATTACAGCTGACAATTGCTTTGAAATCTGAATGCAACAGCGATTCTGATAGTTAAACTTGAATCCGGCAGAGTCTTGGCGTTCAATGGCGGAAAGATCCCCTTTTCTGAAGGCTTCAGGGTGCTATTTATAGGCGTTGGAGGCCCAGATCTTGCTGAAACTTCGTGAGACTCCTTCTGGCACGTGAGTGGGCCCACGCGACCGACCCCACCAAGTTTCGTCTCGATCTGACATCGGTTCGAAGTGATTTCGAACCCATCAATAAATGGTCCAATCGAGCTGAAACTTGGCAGGAACAATCTTTACCTCACATGGAAGATACTGTGAAAATTTGGTTGCATTTGGATCTATGGTTAAGGAGATATGCTCGGTTCGAAATCGACACCTTCGGTTGGCTGAGGCGTTCGAACCCATTATTTCGAACCCTTCGCTTCGAATCCATCAGTGCACGTGAGCTTGCAGTGACGTGGCGCGCAATATTCGAATCGATCCTAACTTATCTCCGAATGGACCGCTTCGACTCCGTGAACTACGGCGAACACGTCCTCCAAACCAATTGACTCGGTGGATTCGAAATAGGAAGCACTCTTGGTTTCGAACGTGACATTCGAATCCAGGAATTCTTATGGGTTCGAAGTTGATCGGTTCGAATTGGGTTATTCGATGGGTTCGAAGTGAGGATGTGAGGCCGAGTGAAGTCGTGGATTCGAAGGTATGCTACTGTGGTGGGTTCGAAGGTAATGGAGTCGAAGGCGATGGAGTCGAGGCTGGGTACTAGCTGATGGGTTCGAACATCATGGGTTCGAAGGCAAGGGCGTGGATGGGTTCGAACTAGGTGGTTTCGAAGGAGAGGGCGTGGATGGTTTCGAACAGCATGGTTTCGAAAAGGATGGGTTCGAAATTCATGGTTTCGAACCGGACAATGACTATTTCTCTTCACACTGAATCCATCATATCTTGAGCATACGAACTCGGATTGACTTGAAACTTGAAATGATGGCTCCTACAACCTTTCTTGTCGTGTCCTATCAATCGTGGCCTGATCCGGACTCGGGCAAAATTCATCGATATCCATAGCTAAGTGATGTATAACCAATCTCTAAGACGGACTGTTTCCCGTTTTCGACCAATCTTTTGATATCACGGCTTTGCCAAAAAGCGGGATAACATTTTGCCCCCCAAAACATGCCTTGCGGTAGGAAGGTGTGTTTTGTAATGCTTCGAGTTGGATGTTCGTATCCGGTTATCAACCTGCAAAGAACTCGATAGTTTCATATGGACTCAAATGACGATCGTTCGAGATCGAGCTATTTGGGATGAAGCGCGGCCGTTCGTGGTCAAGCGTCAACTTCAAATGACGATCGTTCGCGATCGAGTCATTCGAGGTGAAGTGCGACCGTGCGCGGTCGAGCGTATAAATCCATGCTTCGATCGTTCGGGATCGTATGCTGCTTGAGGTGAATCGGGACCGTTCGCGGTCCGTGCCGTTCGTGGCATAAGATCGAATAGGACCGTTAGCGGTCGATGCCGTTCGCGGCGAATGATGAGATGGGACCGTTCGCGGTCGACTGCCGTTCGTGGCAAATGATGATCGTTCGCGACCAAGTGCCGTTCAAGGCGAATTGTGACCGTTCGAGGTCGGTTTTCATAATCAGTGAGCCATGACCGTTCGCGATCAATGGCGTTCGAGGCAGGAAGCGATCGTTCGCGATCGTGTGCCGTTCGAGGCGAATCTGTGACCGTTCGCGGTCGTGTGCCGTTCGAGGCGGAGGGTGATCGTTCGCGATCGTGTGCCGTTCGAGGCGAATTTGTGACCGTTCGCGGTCGGGTTTCGGACCTCAAGTGACGACCGTTCGCGATCAAGCCATTTGAGGTAAGGCGAGTTATGACTGTTCGAAGTCGGGTGCCGTTCGTGGCGGATTGTGACCGTTCGAGGTCGGATGCCGTTCGAGGCGAATTGTGTGTGTGCCCGGGAGGGCTTGGTGTTATCGATGCCAGGGTCACGTTCGGGTGAGTTCCTGGATCGTTTATAGGGGCGGTTCATCGCCGTCTCAGAGCTTACCTAGGGACCGTTCGCGACCCTGTACATGTGCAAGCAGCCTAGCCATTCCAGAGTTATCAAAATCAAATAATTATCAAACAGATGAGTTCCAAAAACAATGTCCAGATAAAC
Source organism: Allium cepa (assembly GCA_030765085.1). Taxonomy (NCBI): domain Eukaryota; kingdom Viridiplantae; phylum Streptophyta; class Magnoliopsida; order Asparagales; family Amaryllidaceae; genus Allium; species Allium cepa. The sequence goes on from CM060931.1 coordinate 575,972,746, forward strand.
AAAGTCCAAACGTTCAAATCAAAATGAAACGAAAGTAAAGCATGGATGTCAAAGTGTAAGTTCCCACTACGAAACGGTCGGTGATCACTCAGAGCATGCCTGGAGATCGTTCGCGATCTCGCGCATGTGTAAATGATTTAATTGTGGTAGTGGAAGCTTACGACTTGTTCATCGTTATTTCATTCAGTTGATAACCAAACGGTGCCTTGATTCAGGATCGCCTCTAGCTGACGTGGATGGTGGTCGCTCTGGTTCCGCCACAGGAGCTCGCCTCCTTACATACTGAGGGAGCATACCGTTCCTGATATGCCCTTCCACCTCATCCTTCAGGTGCCTACAATCATTAGTAGTATGACCATTTAATTCATGGAATACACAGAACTTATCTGATTTCCTTTCGTCTGAGGTAGGATCCCTTCGCATCGGCCTACGGTACGGAATCTGTTCTTTGGTATCCTGATAAATTCGTTCCAGGCTCTCGTTCAACTCAGTGTAGGTGGTGAATCGCGGCTCCCTCCGTTGCCGCTTTGATCTGTCTCTGTCATTCTCAATCTTTCTTTTACCTTTATCTTTGTCCGAGTCCCTTCTAGGGGCGTCTTTGAGTGCAAAAATTTCTATCCCATCTCCTTCTTCTCTCTCGGCATTCGCATCTTCTAATCGTAAAAACTTTTCCGCTTCATGATAGAATTCCTCTAGATCAATGGGTGGATCTTTAGTCAATGAATTTTTGAACTCTGTGCCGTCAGCTATTCCGGACACGGCTGCCATTACTACCATGGATGGATCTGCTCTATCCACTGAAGCTGCTGCAGCATTAAATCGTGCTAGATAACTTCTCAAGGTCTCTCCAGCCTTTTGCTTTAGGGTTGCCAGAGTCATCACGTTCTTGGGTCTGGTAATATGAACCCTGAATTGTCTCATAAATCTCTCCACTAAACCATTCCATGTACCGATGGATCCGTTCTCCAACTGTCTAAACCATAGTGCGGCGATATCTGTCAAATACAATGGAAAACACCGGGCCATAACCTCCTCCGATGCCCCCAGTACTTCCATATGCCTCATATATTTTGTCAGGTGGACCGTGGGGTCCGCTCTCCCGTCATACATATCCAACGATGGTAGTTTGAAATCAGGTGGGTTCCTAGCTTGCCTGATTGCTGAAGTAAAAGGACTTCTATTGACATCTTCCAAATCTTTGTTCACCATACCGCCTCTCAAAGCTCTCCTAACTATCTCTGCCAATCGGTCGTTGTCTCCGAGATGTAATCCTTGTTCACTACTTCCAACCTGCCCCCCGAGCTCACGAGGTAACCCCGGGATCTGCCCCCTTGACTGAGCGTTCGCATCTCTACTACTACCGGGTTGCGCAGATGCTCCTCTTTCTCTTTCCAAGATTGGGTCAACATTCTCCATATGTGTGCCCCCTAGCTCTGGTGCTATGCCGGATGGTCCCGCTCCGTTCTGGGCTCCATTGGCTTCTCTATTCTGTGCCCCAAGCTGTCCTATCTGTTGAAGTAAACTCTGGATCATTTCCTCTTGCCTCTTCATCATAGTTTCCATCTCGTCCCTCGTGATGTATATCGATGGTTGATTTGCTCCTGAGGAAGCCTCTTGGCTTCCCTGTGGTTCGCTTCTCTCTGTCCTTGGCCTCCTACTCGATTGTCTTGCCATAATTCCTAAATCTGAACTCCTATATTTTCAAAATCAACTTTTTCCTGAATCAGTTCTCAGTGAAAGCACCAAAATGTTTGCGCCAAAATTGGTCACAAACACCCAAGGTCGTGAAAGCACCCGTTTACGTGTTCAATTCGATAATATTCAGCACAGAACTCAGCAACAATCAGTATAGAATTCAGCTCTAAGTAACAAATCACAGTAATTCACAAGCAACAATCACAAACACAGGATTTATAGTGGTTCGGCGTTCGTGCCTACGTCCACTTTGAAGGGTTTCTCTTTATTGCTTTGCTCGATTCAATCGATTACAATGGATTACAGCTGACAATTGCTTTGAAATCTGAATGCAACAGCGATTCTGATAGTTAAACTTGAATCCGGCAGAGTCTTGGCGTTCAATGGCGGAAAGATCCCCTTTTCTGAAGGCTTCAGGGTGCTATTTATAGGCGTTGGAGGCCCAGATCTTGCTGAAACTTCGTGAGACTCCTTCTGGCACGTGAGTGGGCCCACGCGACCGACCCCACCAAGTTTCGTCTCGATCTGACATCGGTTCGAAGTGATTTCGAACCCATCAATAAATGGTCCAATCGAGCTGAAACTTGGCAGGAACAATCTTTACCTCACATGGAAGATACTGTGAAAATTTGGTTGCATTTGGATCTATGGTTAAGGAGATATGCTCGGTTCGAAATCGACACCTTCGGTTGGCTGAGGCGTTCGAACCCATTATTTCGAACCCTTCGCTTCGAATCCATCAGTGCACGTGAGCTTGCAGTGACGTGGCGCGCAATATTCGAATCGATCCTAACTTATCTCCGAATGGACCGCTTCGACTCCGTGAACTACGGCGAACACGTCCTCCAAACCAATTGACTCGGTGGATTCGAAATAGGAAGCACTCTTGGTTTCGAACGTGACATTCGAATCCAGGAATTCTTATGGGTTCGAAGTTGATCGGTTCGAATTGGGTTATTCGATGGGTTCGAAGTGAGGATGTGAGGCCGAGTGAAGTCGTGGATTCGAAGGTATGCTACTGTGGTGGGTTCGAAGGTAATGGAGTCGAAGGCGATGGAGTCGAGGCTGGGTACTAGCTGATGGGTTCGAACATCATGGGTTCGAAGGCAAGGGCGTGGATGGGTTCGAACTAGGTGGTTTCGAAGGAGAGGGCGTGGATGGTTTCGAACAGCATGGTTTCGAAAAGGATGGGTTCGAAATTCATGGTTTCGAACCGGACAATGACTATTTCTCTTCACACTGAATCCATCATATCTTGAGCATACGAACTCGGATTGACTTGAAACTTGAAATGATGGCTCCTACAACCTTTCTTGTCGTGTCCTATCAATCGTGGCCTGATCCGGACTCGGGCAAAATTCATCGATATCCATAGCTAAGTGATGTATAACCAATCTCTAAGACGGACTGTTTCCCGTTTTCGACCAATCTTTTGATATCACGGCTTTGCCAAAAAGCGGGATAACATAGCTAGGAAAAATAGATTTAAGAAAGTTTATGTTAAAATAATTTATTTGAAAATAGTTCCAGAGTCAAACTGGTTCAATTTCCCAATTTCCCATTTCAAATCAATTTCCAATTTCCACTTCCATTTAAATTGATTCATTTCCAATTCAAGTTGAATTAACCTCGATTCCCATTCCAAATTCAAATCAATTCCCATTTGAATTTAAACTTATTCAACTTCAATCACAGTTCCCATTTAATTCAAATCAAATTCAATTCGAACTAATTTCAATTCCAATTTCAACTTTAAACCATCTCGAATTATATAAATTTGAGTTAAATTTTTAAATGTTGATTTAATCCTTTAAATCAAATTAACCTTTACTTTTAATTTAACAACCTAAGTTTTTAAACAATTAATTTTGAGTCCAAATTTTAAATGTTCATTTTAAATTACCTTTACTTAACTTATTTCAAGGTTTAGGTAAGAGTTCGAAACTTTTTAATCTTCAGAATCGAATTTATTACCCAATTTTAACTTCTAACTTAGAAACAAATTCTTAAACAATTTCAGTTTAGAAGTTCCTTTTTAACATTTAAATCTTAAGTTCAAAGTGATTCCATTTTCATAATTTCAAATTTTATTTCTAAAAATCAAAATCATTTAAATAGTTTCAAATTAAAGTTTTATTTCCATTTAATTATAGTAATGGATACATATTATCTCTATCCACTTCTTAATTCATTTAAACAATCCAATTCATAGTTTCATAGATTATTAATAAAAGTAAAATGATATCAGGATAAGTCAAGGTAAATAAACATCCAAATTATCTAAAGCATCTAACAATAGCATCCATTACCCATTCCCAGATCTCAAACCTGTTTTGAGACCATATATATTCTTTTTCAATTCAACCCATTTAACTTCCCAAAGTTAAATTTAATTCATTTAGTCCAGTCAACCTTACTCAATTTGAATTCTCCATTTCAAAATTCAAACTTCTTATCAATAACCTTCTCACTTATAAGTTCAAAAACTTATCACAGTGTTTAATTCCAATCAACTTGTTATTATGTATATCCCACATATATACATATTTATTTCATTTGCACACCAAGTCATACTTTGAATTTTAAACCATTCCTAGTTTTTAGTTCAACAAATCCCTTTAAAATTTTAAAACAACTCTTGTTTTAAAATAAGATTCCTATATTCAAAAATATTCTAAATAATATTATTTATTATATATTTTATCACTTTTGAAATTTTTTTCGACTTATATTTAAAACTTCACAATTTAAATCCATTCCAATTTACAAGTTATACTTATCTTGATTGTTACTTCCTTAAAATATTTCATAATGCTTTACCCTTGTTTATTGGAAAATAAACATCCCATTATTAGACATAATAACCATTTTATGATAATAACCAAAATTATCATATCTGGAAACCAACTCACTATATATTATCTCTTAATTTGTTGGAAAAATTAAAATCAAGTAACTTAATTCAGCATTGTAACAACTCAAAAATTTTATTAAATATTTTAATTCATTTTATTTAAAACTTTGGTGTTTAATTATCCAAAATTTGAATTTTGAAAATTTTCCAATAAAGTTTGGATTTTTGTTTGTAATTTCCTTTCTAAATATAATAAAATAAACAATTTCTATATATATATATATTTCATATATATTCATCTCTATTTTATCTTTCTACATTTTCCTTTTTAACATTCATTTTATTACTTGAATTGTTATGTGTTTATATCTCTTATTTATTGCTTGAAAAAAATTTCAATGGATATACGTTATATTGTCTTAAAGGCATATCTTTTTAAAATTTTACTTATTTTGTTTATTGAATGTTTCTTTATATATACCTTTTAATTAATGGTAAGGAAACAAATCAAATTGGCGTATGTTACTTTGCTTTAATTTGGCATACGTTACAATTGCTTTATTTTTACCTCTTTTTGTGCCTATCTATTTAATTTCCTACCATAGCCATTTACTATTTTAGCTGTTCATCACATGCTATAGCCTTGTAATACTTCTCCTAATAACGCATAAAAATCTTCTCAATTTATCTGTTCCTCTGATTGAAAGATCTTTGCATACGTTTCTTTTATTAAATAGGAATTAAATCCCCTTTATTATTTTCTTACCATTTATTCTTTTGGCCATTCATACCTCAAACCTTAGCCGCCTCCTCTATTACTAATTCACGTACAAAAACAATTTTCCCACATCTCATTTTATTTCCTAGGAGAAAAAAATATAGATCTAAATATCCATGGCTTCTTCTTCCTCTTCTTTCACTTTTTTTTTCTTTTTCTTTCTTTGTTTCCTTCACGAATAGGCTCGGCCTCTACCTCCTTGCCAACCCCATCACCACTTGCATAGGGTAGAGCAAGGTTATGTCATCTTATCTCAATTATTTTCATTGTTTAATTCATCTAATATTTTGTATTAAATATACTTATATATGTTGTATTTGTTTGTGTACATAAGTTGAAATCTTGGCTCTCCTATCACTCAAGTTGAATCGTGCTTTGTCGTGCCTTTTGTGCTTTTCGATGTTTGATCTTTGTGTTTGAATTGTTGCCTTCAGCTTTAAAAAAGTGAGTTTTTATCACTATAGACATATGTACTTATATGTTCGTGAAATAATGACAAGTGAATCTGTAGACATTGATATGTTATTCATATATGTCTGTGTTGTGTTTATATGATGATATATACCGTTTATATATTTGTTACATCATCTGTTATGATATTATATGTATACTGTTATTTTATTTCTATTAATCACCACTGCAAGTTCCTGTCACTATGGGTTTAAATGATACACACCCGAACGGACTTTAGAATAAGGAAAAATCATTATGGGCTGAAATGATAGGCTCGAGTGACTTTTATTATAATTGATTTACTTGGGAGTGTGGGTTTGAAATGCTAGAACCCGGATTTTCTTTTTAAATTACGGATTGAAACGATACACATCCGTATCACTTAACCTAGGTTAGAAAATATTATACAGGCCCATGGTTACATTTTTAAATAATATTTTCCTAAAGATTCAGTAAGTGTTTTGAATATTTTCTGAATTTTTTTAAGTATTTTGAAATTATGAATATATGAAATTTTAACTTAATTTGATTTAATGCTTAAATGGTAAAGGTGTATTTGGTTTTCCTATAAGTTAAAATTTTATAAGCCTATTATTGGTTTAAGAAATTTAAAGAATTTATTTATGATAAATATCTTAATAATTATGTTTGATTTAATATGGAATCTTAAATTTAATCTAGTAACTTTAGTAAAGGTTATTTCATGAAATGGATTTGGTTTGCATAATAAATGATGTATTTTGGACACAATGAAATACGGTTTAATTGGACTTTTGTAATAAATATTTAACTTGGAATCATAGTTATTTGAAGTATAAATGAATAAATTTGTAAAGAAAATTGATTATTATATTAACTATGATAAAATATTTTATTTATGAAACGGATATGTTTTGGAAAATGAATACTTATGATTTATACGGTAAACATGTAATTGTAATTAATGTGATATTGATTAAGACAATAAATGCTCTTTATTGTGATAAGAAAATGTAAGTTAAAAAAAACTGTACATTTGACATGTAATTGTAATTAATGTGATACTAATAAAGACAATAAATGCTCTTTATTGTGATAATAAAATGTAAGTTAACAATGTACATTTGACATGAAATTGTAATTAATGTGATATTGATAAAGATAATAAATGCTCTTTATTGTGATAATAAAATGTAAGTTAAAAATGTACATTCGACATGTAATTTTAATTAATGTGATATTGATTAAGACAATAAATGCTCTTTATTGTGATAATAAAATGTAAGTTAAAAAATATACATTTGACATGTAATTTTAGTCAATGTGATATTGATTAAGACAATAAATGCTCTTTATTATGAAAATAAAACGTAAGCTAAAAATGAACATTTGACATGTAATTTTAGTTAATGCAATATTGATTAAACCAATACATGTTCTTTACTATAATAATGAAATGCAAGTTAATAATATACTTTTAACTTGACATAAGGAATTTCAACTTTAAATAGGAAATCACAGTAATTAGTTTATTTAACTTAAAAGCATGGTTTATTTAATATCCAAATGAATTAGTTAGTGTAATTCAAATTGTTAAGTTAAGTAAGTAAATGGGAATTTAGTCTTATTTATGAAGTGGGTATTTTGAAAATAAGTGGTAAGTTATTTGTTGAAATAAAAGAAGTAAAAGAATGTGTTTTTGACTTAATAACTGAATTATAGTTTAACTTGGATATTTACTGATAAAATTTTATCTTATTAAATCGTAAGTTAAATGATATGCAAATGAATATATTGAAGTGGAAAATGCAATTTTTATAAGTTAAATTGGCTAAGAATTGAAATTTTAATATAGCTGAAATATACAATGTTTTTGGAAAGTTTATAATTGAATGAATAAACTTATAAATGCTACAACTTTGAAATGAATATTATTTGACATTGAATTTATATGCTTAAATAAATCTTGTTTGGAAGATATTAACATTGAATTTAGATGGTCTAAATAAATATGTTCCAAAATGTTTGGTTTCAGAGTTGTTATAACTGGAAAGTAATATGGCTTTGGAAATGAAATTTTTGAAAATTGTATTTAACTAAGAATTGTCTTTAAATATATAAATTTGAAACTTATTGAAAATGGAAGATTTAAGGATATGACCTTATAAAGTGGTTTGGGTTGAGATGATTTAAAGGAATACTTCAAGTTTAGTAAATTGAAGGAAATATTCAGTGATTTGGAAATTTGAGTTTTGGTTAAATGATATATTGATTTGGCTTTAGAATTTAAATGATATATTATTACTTTGGGTTTGAAATGGAAATGATATATTGATTTGGTTTTTGAAATGAAATAATATAATATTTAGTCTTGAAATGGATATTAAATTTGAGAAGTATATGGATTTGGAAATATTACCATTTTGAGAATGGTATTATTTTGGAAGGTAATAGTATTTGATTTTAAATGGTTTGGAATAGAAATGATTTTGAAATAAATATCCATGGGTAATAATAACGTTGGTCGTTAAAGAGACCGGGATCAGAAATTGCCATACTCTCTGCCAACTCCGAAAACCACTTTAACAACCGTGTACGCAGTGGAAATTCCAGAATGAAGTAGGATGGTGGCGACGTTCTATTGAGGTATGTACGTGGACCCGACTCCCGTGAGTTGGCATAAGGTGTCTTAAACAGGAGCTATTCTCGGAATAAGGAGGTAGCATCTCTTAACGGACGCACTTCTTCGTTTGCCATTATTATTTTATGATTGTTTGGTGCACACCTTTGATTTTGGGAGCGTGGTTCGAGGTGGGCGGTAGTAGCTGCTACGCGTTACCACCGGTTCGGATGCATAATTGGTATATCTACCCTGGCATTGCCTTGTTGTGCTGTGTCACCTACCCTAGCGCGCCTTGTACGGGTTTGATTTGTGTCGTACCTATGGAGTATCCTCTGGTAGCCTCCCGATCAGGAGGTAGTACGGTACTGTATAGACTACTGGCACTATTTATGTGTTAAGGGGAATATTGGGTCACTCCTTAACGCTATTTTAAAGTAAGTTTATTTTACTACAGACATTATTATAATAGCGAAATATTACTACATAGTAAATAGTTTAACGGATCCTTAGAGGATGGGTGGTCCCATGCATCCTTTAAGTTACTTGTACCTCACATTACAGTTCGCTTGAGTTGGTTTACATTGTATAAGTATGTATGTCCTGACTCGAGTGTTTTGTGTTTTGATTTACACTCGGGTCAGACTGAGTGTTACAACATTAGAGACTCACCTTCGGAGTTGGAGCTTTGCTTGAAGATCCAGTCATCTATTTCACTCTTAGTTATCTGGTTGATTCCAGTGTTACATTCGGCTTTGTACTTGATTTCATCTTGTTATTTCTGTTGTATCTTGTCTAACTCCAATGAACATGTATAGTAGCTTCATGAACTACTATTTCTTTACTTCAACTGCATTATATTACTCTGTGTCTGTGATCTGTGATTTATATATTTACTGTATATTCTGAGTTTTGCCAAATTTATTTTACAATTCGGTATTTTGAACAATTCAAGTCCGACATGTGCGGATGCGACTGGTTGAAAATATCCGGTCGTTACAAGCATTTTGAAAACACTTCTATAAATTTTAGGATTTTGTTCTCTGGTTTGAATCCATTTCAAGCTTATCTTATTTGTATAATTCATACTATCCAATTCCTATTTTGTTATAAATTTATTACCACTTAAATTCTTATGATCTTATACAATTTCAATAACCAATTATCTTAATATATAATAATTAGAAAAATTATTGCTTTTTATATCAAAATATAAACTTATATAAAAATCATTTTTAAAACTATTTTTAAAATCATTATATAAGAAAATAACAAGTACGCTCTCACATATATATACACTCAACTCATTCTAAGGTATTGCTGACCCTATCCTTAATGAGTAAACCCACCAGACCCAAGGTTTTCTGTAACAACCCGCCTTTCATTCCATATAAAGATGCATCATTAATAAGAAAGAAAAGAATATAAAAGAGAAAAGATAGAAAAGAAAGAACTAAACAACATCAGAACCTCACAACGGAACAAATAAATTATATTATATCACTTAAGATATTACATAGTATCATATACATCAGAGTTATATTTCTCTTACAACACAAATTAGATAGTTACAAACATCTGTCTAACATACAACTCAGAATACAACTCAACACATCAACATAGAGAAATTAACACGGCGGAACCATTATATATCTACACGTTGAAGCCTCCTGCTCCATATCTCCTCTAGAACTTGTCAAAGCTAACCTGAATCCTTGGCTACTCGTAAAAATTTGAGTACCCAAGAGTTTAATAAAACAGTAAATAAACCCTGGGTCAAACATGGATCTGGTGTGAGTAAACGGGTTAAATCTGCTTAACTTTGAAAATCTTTGAAAACAAAAGGTATCTCGTAAGACTTCCCGCACATAAACATGAAAAAGTTTTTACCTTATGATAACCAAAACATTTGATAGGAAATCCAGTTATATTATAATACGGTCTAGGGTTTTCAAGTAAAATACACAAAATAGGTGGAATGCTTACATCTCACGTTCCAACATAGTTGGGCACAATCAAAACGTACGACACTTATTGGAGATTGGATTCCATACAATGGCAGTGCTACTGGAGTACCGCCCGTCACGGTACATGGCCTAGATCACCGTACCAAGGATCCACCCTAAATCCTCTGCAACACAAGGCCAGAACCATCCCTTACTGGATAGTCGTGAACAAGACAACCTCGCAGTTGTTCATGACCAACTGCCCACACAGCCGAATAAAAAGAAACCTCTAGACAGGGGAAAATCTCGTCCTACTTGGACGCGACCCACTTAGCCTTGCTACACCTCCCCTGTTTTAGCCATTCCCTGTTGATGAGGCTTGAGCCCACATTACCTTTATAGAACACATCTGTCTTAGAATGCTCATCGTCCTCCCGACGATGTTCTGAAAGCATTCAATCCATTCAAGTTCGTTTTGGGTTCGAACGAAACCGAAGGCACTATCTCGCTACACTCATTTTGAAATCACCCTCAAAGTTAACGATAATAGCCATGGCACTCTGAATCTTCATCTCTATCGAAAGCACTATCTCCGTTAACTCATTTTGGGATCACCTTTAGAGTTAACTACAGTAGCCTTTCCTCTAAATATTCACTTGTTCTTCACTTGAGATTTCACGACCTATCGTTAATTTGGATCGATGTGGTTTTCGGAATTCCAAATTTAGAAATCTGATCCCGGTCTCACCGAAATCCAAAACGCCGTCTTAATGTCCAAGTGGTTTAAGTTTGAACAATTTAATTCAATTTAAAACATTGAATTCACACATCATCATTCATAGATAAATATCACACGTTTATCATAACTATAACCAATATCACATCACAGAATATCATAGATTATCAAACTATAGGTATCAACCAAATCCAGACATTCTATTCAAACAATCATCCACAAACAGGAATCATTAATCCTTATTATAATTAATATAATTAACTAAAATTAAATTAATTACTTGAGAATTAATCACCTAACCCTGCTTAATCAATCATTAATTAAATACAACTATTTAATTAATTAATCATTCATTAATCACTTATAAACCAATTAATTAATCTTTAATTATAGATTAATTATCCTTTAATTATTCTCTTAATTAATCATTCTTGATTAATTATTCTTATTACATTAAGTAATTAGCCTTTAAATTAATTACACAAATTAATCATTTATATTAACTAACTTTAAATACCCTCATTAATTAATTAATTATAATTAATTACATTGATCCTTAATTAATTATATTAATTAATTATATTATAATCATTTCATTGATTAATTATCTTATAATTAATCACATTTATTAATCAATTAAACCTTTAATTATTCTTATTAATTACATTAACTAATGATCCCCTAATTACTTTCATTAATTAATTATTCTTCTTTTAATTAATTCCATTTAACAAGAAATCTTTTAACTTAATTATATTCATTAATTACCCTTAATTAATTACTAAGTAATTAACTATTCTTTAATTACTTTTATTAATTAAATTAACTCCTTAATTAATTACATTAATTAATCTTTTAATTAATTACACCGAGTAATTAACACTTAATTACTTCCACTAAGTAATTATTCTTTAATCACTTTCCATCAAGTAATTCCCCTTTAATTAATTGCATCCAGTAATTATTCATTAATTACTTACACTAAGTAATTACACTTTATTAATTACACTAAGTAATTATACTTAACCAATCATTAAGTGATTATCTTTAATTAATTAAACTAATTAATTAACTTAAATTAACCACATTAACTTAATTAATTACATTGAGTAATTAATCCCTTTAATTACTTCAATAAGTAAAACCCTTTTTATATTAAGTAATTAACCTCTAATTACATCCATTACTTAATTATTCCTTAATTAATTAACCTTTGATTAATCAATCCTAAATTGAGTAATCTACTTCCCTTAATTAATTACACAAATTAATTTATCTTAATTTAATTACCTAAATTAATCATCTTAAATAATTAAGTAATTATACTTTAATTACTTTCAGTTAATTACTTAGGTTAATTAACCATTAATTAATCCACTAATTAACTATCCTTAATTAATTAAGCCAATTATTTTAAATTAATTTCATAAATTAATTATCTCATTACAAAACATTTAGAAATCAATTACATGATTAAAAATATGTAATTTACTTTAAATGAAACAATTTAAACATAAAATTTTAACATTTAAAAATCTTTGAAAACTCTTTTCAAACTTGTTTAATAAATTAAATAAATAGTTATTGTTGAAACTTCATTATCATATCTTTAAAAACTTATTTTTCCTTGAATACATTAAAATTGGTTAACACTTCCTTTGCCCTTTTTAATAAAACTTGTTAAATTACTATTCAAACCAAAGAAATATTAAAGGAAAACTTTGAACTTTAGAATTAAATTTTGAAATTCATTTTAAACTTTACCAATTTCCATTGAAAACCTATTCAACTTAATACACTTAAAAATTTCATTAGCTTAAAACTTAAAATCTTTGCATTTCAATCCTGGAAAACACAAACACAACACCAACAAAACCTGGTAACCAATAACCCGAGCTACAAACAGCAAAACCCTTGAGAAAAACCAAAGGTAATTCGAGACAACACAGGCGACTATCCCACCTTAACGACTTCGATTCGAACATGCGAACTTCTCGAGAAAAACCTAGGCCTAACTCTTCTTCCAAACCCACAAAATCCAAATGCACAAAAGACCACCGTGTACATGCACGTCGATTCCGATCATCGATGATCACCACCACGACCATCAACATGACGACCCCGACCTTGCCGACTCTCTCGACCACCTTGATCGGCGAATTCACCACTGCAACGAAAACGAGCACTCGAACCCACAGAGGCCAGAAACTCGACCAACAAAAATCTCGCACCGCTGGCGAACCCTTCCACCAGAAAACTCGCCGCCTCGACCACAACCGCGCCTCGAACTCCTGAAACCATTCCCCTGCTCGCGATTCAACCTGATACTCCATAGTCGACGAAAACACCTCGATATCAACTCAGACCAAAAACTGGACCACGAACCTTACTTCACCCCTTCCCGGCCACCACGGCCTTTGATAGCTTTTTCCACCATTTTTCCAGAGACTCCTGACAGCCCTACCATCTCCATGCCAAACCACGAGCTCCCAATCGTCGCCGATCAACAGTAATTGACCAAAATGCCCAAATCGATCAACACAGACTATCACGTCAAACACAAGCCTAAAAATCTGGATGATCAGATCAAATTTATGATTTTGTACTATGGTTCATATTATATAATCAGAAACTGGAATTAGCTTGATTGATTTTTTGTATATATTGAGTTCATCACTGACATTTATTGTTTTTGAGCTAATTGCTAATGTAATTACCAGTTACTATTTTAAATATTCATAACATATTGTAACTCATTTTCCATTTATATATCCTAGCCTAAAATTGATTATAGAGGGAGATTCAAATTTTATTTGAAAATGGAGCCTGTAAATAGCAGAACATATTCAATTCTTTACACAGACATGCTCAACCTAATCATCTTATATCCATACATACACAAATGAATTCATGCATATAAACATCATTTATTACACTACTTCAACAATTACCATGTGAATCAACATAAGATCAGATTATAAAAACTTTTTAAAAAAAAGAAGGTTTACTCGTAGAAATTAAAGAAGCAGAGGACAGTCTGATATATTTCCTGGAACCGTTGAATTGATTTGGCATTTGAATCTTGTTATTTAAGTTGAATTTGTTTGTAGAATTTGAAATCCTTGTTAGTTGAATCTTTAGAACTGTTGTTGTGATCAGCTTTGAATTTCTTTTTTTATTGAATTTGCTGTTGATCCAGAGAACTTGCACTTGTGTTGATTCAAAGTTTGTTTTGGTTTTGTTGTTGATCTTCATTTTTATTTGCAAGACCTCAGGTTTGAATTTTTTTAAATTGATGTTGCATTTAGTTTGTACGTTTAAGAAGAAGAAGGAAAGAGAGTACAAAGGAAAATTTTAACTGAAGAAAAATGAACAGCTTTCCTCTTTAAAACATAGTTATATATTATTTAATCTAGTTTTTAAAAGAAAAGGTTGCCACTTGTTACCCAAATTAGACAAATGTATTATTCATAAGTTCCTTAATTGACAAGTGTTTACAAATGTCCCTAAATAATCTTAGGTGAATGACAAATGTTAAACCCTCCTTTTTTTCTATATTCATATCAACATGTTTATGTTATTTCAATTTATGTTTTATTTATATGTTTTTAAAATACATTTTCCAAAGCTAAATTTAAAAGAAAGAAAATTAAAAAGAAAAGGACATTAAATTAAATCCCATTTTAAAGTTTAAATTAAGTTATTATACCTAATATTGATATTATATATATAAACTAAATTTATTTCAAGAACCAATTTTTAAAAGAAAACATATTAAACTTTTATTATGATATACTATTTTAAACTATCATATTTTTAAACGAAATAAATATTCACTTTCAGTGTTTTTGAAAATATAAGATAAATTTTTAAATAGCTTTTGAAAAGTTTCTATGTTAAACTCAATCACAATCTTCCAAATATATATATATATATATATGTATATATATATTTGAAAATATTTTTATTAAATTGAAAACAAACTTCCTATTCATAATGTATAGACACATATACTTTATAAATAGAATACTTTTTATTAGCTTAGAAAGATAAATTTTTATCAATTATATATTATTAACTTTGAAGAGAATAAAATTTGCCAATTTAAATTATTATTATTATTAGTTTTGAAAAGATAAATTAGATTATTAAATCAATATTGCACACTTTATAATAATTATTAATAGAAATTATCAAAGAAATATTGCCCAAAATTCCGAGACATCACATTCCTCCCCCCTCAAAAGAATTTCGTCCCCGAAATTTAAAAGAAAAGATAATTTAATAATCCCAGCAAAGGTTTTAATTTTAAAACAGCAAGCATATGTTATCAGCCATATACTAGCAACCATAGCAACCAATTTATTCAAACGAATCAAACTATCCAGACAAAATTCTGGATAGAACTTCCTAGAGTTTCTCAGGTACAAACACTGGGACACTCGCTCTACCGAATCTAAACTAGCTACACCACTCAGATCCTGAGCTCTTATATATCTAGATCTACAATCTGAACATGATACCAAACCAAAGACAAGTCCCGTCCAACTTCCAAATCTCCCTGAACTGCTGGTTCTAAAACCAGTGATGGATCATATACGTACTCCCCCAAAGATACATGAAATACATTACGGATCCTAGCCATCCGAACTGGATATTCAATCCTGTAGATCAAAATACTTATCCTTATGAGAATACAGAAAGATCCAATATACCTCTGAGCTAGCTTTCCAATCTTACCCAAATCATATTGCTCTTAGGATCGGAGAAAACTTACCCAAAATTAAATCTCGGACTTCGAATTCAGAATTCCTTCATCTCTTATCCACAAAATTCTTCTGCCGATCCTGGGCTGCCTTCAACCTTCTCGATCTACCTAATCTTCGCAGATCAAACCTGGACCAAGTATAAGATGATCTCTGGATCCTACCCAATAAGATGGTTCTCCCAAGATCCATCGAAATACAGAACACAAACTCTATTTTACAAACATCAGAAGACTTCAAACTTACTTCTCCAATCTGGAAAAAAGAAAAGAACATGTGCACTAGATAACTAAGCCTTCAGATCCCGAATGAATTTCCTGTAGAAATCCTCTAATCCAAAACAAATGCAAACTTCCGAGGAGTCCGAGGTTGCTTCTATCCTAGATTAGCTGCCATCTTGCTTCCGCTGCATAACTCTGATCTGAATAAGAGGAGAATGCTGTTGATGAACACAAGCACAGATTAGATCAACTCATCTCGGAAACATTGTTCATCAAATTCCATAAAATCTTAGTGACCTATCTGATTCGGCCACAAATACCATAGCAAAAAATTCAACCAGAAAACTAGATCCGATCAATCCTGAGCTGCTTCACAAAAACCTCTCTCAAGGAGCCATCCCCCTACTAGGCTAAACCACCGGTAATGCTCCAGGAACCAAGCCAATACAGAACTCAATCTCCAGATGCGGATGTGAACCTTGACTTCTTCGAAGACATCCGAAAAATCTCAAACTACTTCGATAGCTCCCACATCCTCTAGAGATGCCTCAATCCAAAGCAATGATTACTAAGAGAACTTCTAAACCATCGCAAGTCACTTTTGCGATTCTACCCAATTAAGATTCCAAAGAAACTGTTCTCCCTTCACAAATCAGAATAGCTTAAGCCTTTCTAACTAAAGAAGAAACTGATGGTCCACCCTCAACCACAAACATCATACCCTGTTGAACTTCCAGAAGAAGTGGGCAAGCCTTCACCATCTACCCGGCCTACTGACAGAAGAATCACAAAAACTCCAGAACCATCGAAGAAATGGACCACTCTATTGCTTCCAAACTCCACCTCTAGGACACTGCTAAGCCATGATACCTTCCTGACGGCACACTCAACACCTCCAAGCTGTCATTACTACCTTAGATGCCAAAGACTTCCTTATCCAAAAGGTCCTCGAACCACAAAGCAATATCAACCAACTCCACAAAAGAGCCTTCGAGATGGCAGATATCTCTCAAGAAACTCAGGCTTCAAACCAAGCACAAACACCTTGTCGAACTGAGTCCTACACTCCGATACAGACAAAACTCCTTCCTAAGGTTGCCAAGATACCATCACTCGCTTCAGCACTTTCGACTAATTCAAACTCTAGAAAATCCGCTCGCACAACGGAACCAAATTTATACTCCAAAGATGGACTTCAAACCTTTAAAAAGGTTTCCTTCAGAGATCGATGAAATCCTTACACTATGCTGCAAAGCTTACCCAAGAGGCCCAATATCGCCCTGGCAGATACTCTTTCAATCTCAATTACTCAGACTTCTTCCACTAGTGATAGTCGTGCTATACACACCACTACCTCCCCTACCCCTAAAACTTATATTGGAAACCCCGAACAGATAACCCAACAAAATAGGTAGGTATATATATATATATATATATATATATATATATATATGTATATGTATATATATATATATGTGTGTGTGTGTGTGTGTGTGTGTATACAAGTACACTCTCTCAAGAAGGAAATCACTCCAAAGCCTAGGTATTCACTCAACCTAGCGCTTTGATACCACAATATAGCAACCCACCTTTCATTACACAGAAAGACGCATCATTAATAAGAAAGAAAGGGATAGAAAAGAAAAAAGATAGAAAAGAAAGAACTAAACAACATCATAACCTCACAGCGGAATGAATAAATTATATTATATCACATAAGATATTATATAGTATCATATACATCAGAGTTATACAGCTCTTACAACACAAATTAGACAGTTATAAACACCTGTCTAACATCCAACTCAGAATACAACTCAACACATCAACATAGACAAATTAACACAGTGAAACCATTATATATCTACACGCTGAAGCCTCCTGCTCCATATCACCTCCAAAACTTGTCAAAGCTAACCTGAATCCCTTAGCTACTCCTAAAAATTTGCGTACCCAAGAGTTTAATAAAACAGAAAATAAACCCCGGGTCAGACATGGATCTGGTGTGAGTAACGGGTTAAAGCTGGTTAACTTTGAAAATATTTAAAAATAAAAGGTATCTCGTAAGACTTTCAGCACATAAACACGGAAAAGTTTTTACCTTATGATAACCAAAGCATTTGATAGGAAATCCAGTTATATTGTAATAGGGTCTAGGGTTTTCAAGTAAAATACAGAAATAGCTGGAATGCTCACATCTCATGTTCCAATATAGTTGGGCACAACCAAAACGTATGGCACTTATTGGAGATTGGATTCCATACAATGGCAGGACTACTGGGGTACCGCCCATCACAGTACGTGTCCTAGATCACCATACCGAGGATCCACCCTAAATCCCCTGCAACACAAGGCCGGAACCATCCCTTACTGGATAGTCCCGAACAAGACAACCCCACAGCCGTTCACGACCAACTGCCCACACAGCCGAATAAAAAGGAACTTCTAGACAGGGGAAAATCTCGTCCTACTTGGGCACGACCCACTTAGCCTTGTTGCACCTCTCCTATTTTAGCCATTCCCGGTTGATGTGGCGTGAGGCTACGATTACCTTTATAGAACACATCTATCTTAGAATGCTCATTGTCCTCTCGACGATGTTCTGAAAGCATTCAATCCATTCAAGTTCGTTTCGGGTTCGAACGAAAACGAAGGCACTATCTCGCTACACTCATTTTGGAATCACCCTCAGAGTTAACGACAATAGCCCTTGCACTCTGAATCTTCAACTCTATCGAAAGCACTATCTCTGTTAACTCATTTTGGAATCACCCATAGAGTTAATGACAGTAGCCTTTCCTTTGAATCTTCACTTGATCTTCGCTTGAGATTTCACGACCTATCGTTTAATTTGGATCGATGTGGTTTTCAGAATTCCAAATTTGGAAATACGATCCCGGTCTCACCGAAAGTCAAAACGCCGTCTTAATGTACAAGTGGTTTAAGTTTGAACAATTTAATTCAATTTAAAACATTGAATCACACATCATCATTCATATATAAATATCACACATTTATCATAACTATAACCAATGTCACATCACAGAATATCACAGATTATCAAACTATAGGTATCAACCAAATCCAGACATTCTATTCGAACAATCCTCCACAAACAGGAATCATTAATCCTTATTATAATTAATTTAATTAACTAAAATTAATTTATTACATGAGAATAAATTACCTAATCCTGCTTAATCAATCATTAATTTATTACAACCATTTAATTAATTAATCATTCTTTAATCACCTTATAAACCAATTAATTAATCTTTAATTATAGATTAATTATCCTTTAATTATTCTCTTAATTAATCATTCTTGATTAATTATTCTTATTACATTAAGTAATCAGCCTTTAAATTAACTGCACAAATTAATTATTCTTTAATCATTTATATTAACTAACTTTAATTACCCTCATTAATTAATTAATTATATTATAATCACTTCATTGATTAATTATCTTATAATTAATCACATTTATTAATCTATTAAACCTTTACTTATTCTTATTAATTACATTAACTAATGATCCTCAAATTACTTTCATTAATTAATTATTCTTCTCTTTTAATTAATTCCATTTAACAAGAAATCTTTTAACTTAATTATATTTGTTAATTACCCTTAATTAGTTACTTCCAATAATTAACTATTCTTTAATTACTCTTATTAATTAAATTAACTCCTTAATTAATTACATTAAATAATCCTTTAATTAATTAAACCGAGTAATTAACACTTAATTACTTCAACTAAGTAATTATTCTTTAATCACTTTCCATCAAGTAATTCCCCTTTAATTAATTACATCTAGTAATTATTCATTAATTACTTACACTAAGTAATTACACTTTATTAATTACAATAAGAAATTATACTTAACCAATTATCAAGTGATTATCTTTAATTAATTAAACTAATTAATTAACTTAAATTAACCACATTAACTTAATTAATTACATTGAGTAATTAGTCCCTTTAATTACATCATTAAGTAAAACCCTTTTTATATTAAGTAATTAACCTCTAATTACACCCATTACTTAATTATTCCTTAATTAATTAACTTTTTATTAATCAATCCTAAATTAAGTAATCTACTACCCTTAATTAATTACACGAAATAATTTATCTTAATTTAATTACCTAAATTAATCATCTTGGTTAATTAAGTATTTATACTTTAATTACTTACCTTTAATTACTTAGGTTAGTTAACCCTTAATTAATCCAGTAATTAACTATCCTTAATTAATTAAGCCAATTATTTTAAATTATTTTCATAAATTAATTATCTCATTACAAAACATTTAGAAATCAATTACATGATTAAAAATATGTATTTTACTTTAAATGAAACAATTTAAACATAAAATTTTAACATTTAAAAATCTTTGAAAACTCTTTTCAAACTTGTTTGATAAATTAAATATATAGTTATTCTTGAAACTTCATTATCATATCTTTAAAAACTTATTTTTCCTTAAATACGTTAAACTTGGTTAACACTTCCTTTTCACTTTTTAATAAAACTTGTTAAATTATTATTCAAACCAACAAAATCTTAAAGGAAAACTTTTAACTTTAGAATTAAACTTTGAAACAAGTTTTAAACTTTACTAATTTACTTTGAAAACCTATTCAACTTAATACACTTAAACGTTTCATTAGCTTAAAACTTAAAATCTTTGCATTTCAATCCTGAAAAACATAAACACAACACCAACAAAACCTGGTAATCGATTACCCGAGAAAAACAGCAAACCCCCTGAGAAAAACCAAAGGTAACCCGAGACAACACACGCAACTATCCCACCTCAATGACTTCGAGTCGAATACGCGAACTTCTCGAGAAAAAACCTAGGCCTAACCCTTCTTCCAAACCCACAAAATCCAGATGCACAAAAGACTACCATGTACATGCATGTCGATTCCGATCATCGAAGATAACCACACGACCATCATCATGACGACCCCGGCCTTGCCGACTCCTCGACCACCTTGATCGGCGAATTCACCACTGCAACGAAAACAAGCACTCGAAACCACAGCGGCCAGAAACTCGACCAACAAAAATCTCGCACCGCCGACGAACCCTTCCACCAGAAAACTCGCCGCCTTGACCACAGTCGCACCTCGAACTCCTGAAACCATTCCTCAGCTCGCGATTCGACCCGATACTCCATAGTCGACGAAAATACCTCGATATCAACTCAGACCAAAAACTAGACCACGAACCCTACTTCACCCCTTCCCGGCCACCACAGCCTTTGATAGCTTTTTCCACCATTTTTCCAGAGACTCCTGACAGCCCTACCATCTCCATGCCAAACCCCGAGCTCCCAATCGTCGCCGATCAACGACAATTGACCAGAATACCCAAATCGATCAACACAGACTATCACGTCAAACACAAGCCTAAAAGTATGGATAATCACATCGAAATTTATGATTTTGTACTACGGTTCATATTATATAATCAGAAACTGGAATTAGCTTGATTGGTTTTTTACATATATTGAGTTCATCACTGACATTTATTATTTTTGAGCTAATTGCTAAATGTAATTACCGGTTACTATTTTATAAATTCATAACACATTGTAATTGTCATTTTCCATTTATATATCCTAGCCCAAAATTGATTACAGAGGGAGATTCAAATTTTATTTGAAAATGGAGCCTGTAAATAGCAGAACATATTCAATTCTTTACACAAACGTGCTCCACCTAATCATCTTATATCCATATATGAATAAATGATTCATGCATATAAACATCATTTATTACACTACTTCAACAATTACCATATGAATCAACATAAGATCAGATTATAAAAACTGTTTTTAAAAAAAAGGTTTACTCATAGAAATTAAAGAAGCAGAGGACAGTCTGATATATTTCCTGAAACCGTTGAATTGATTTGGCATTTGAATCTTGTCGTTTAAGTTGAATATGTTTGTAGAATTTGAAATCCTTGTTAGTTGAATCTTTAGAACTGCTTTTGTGATCAGCTTTGAATTTCTTTGTTTGTTGAATTTGTTGTTGATCCAGAGAACTTGCACTTGTGTTGATTTAAAGTTTGTTTTTGTTTTGTTGTTGATCTTCATTTTTGTTTGCAAGACATCAGGTTTGAAATTTTTTGAACTGATGTTGTATTTAGTTTGTATGTTTAAGAAGAAAGAAAGAGAGTACAGAGGAAAATTTTAACTGAAGAAAAATGAACAGCTTTCCTCTTTAAAACATTGTTATGTATTATTTAATCTAGTTTTTAAAGAAAAGTTTGCCACTTGTTACCCAAATTAGACAAATGTATTATTCATAAGTTCCTTGATTGACAAGTGTTTACAAATGTCCTTAAACAGTCTTAGGTGAATGACAAATGTTAAAACCCTTTTTTTCTTATATTCATATTAACATGTTTTGTTATTTCAATTTATGTTTTATTTATATATTTTTAAAATACATTTTCCAAAGCTAAATTTAAAAGAAAGAAAATTAAAAAGAAAAGAACATTAAATTAAATCTTATTTTAAAGTTTAAACTTAAGTTATTATACCTAATATTGATATTATATATATAAACTAAATTTATTTCAAGAACAAATTTTTAAAAGAGAACATGTTAAACTTTTATTATAATATACTATTTTAAGCTATCATATTTTTAAACAAAATAAATATTTACTTAAAATGTTTTTGAAAATATAAGATAAATTTTTAAATAACTTTTGAGAAGTTTCTATATTAAAGTCAATCATAATCTTCCAAATATATATATATATTAATTTGAAAATATTTTTATTAAATTAAAAACAAACTTCCTATTCACAATGTAAATGCACATATACATTATAAATAGAATACTTTTTATTAGCTTAGAAAGATAAATTTTTACAATTATAAATTATTAACTTTGAAAAGAATAGAATTCGCTAATTATTATTATTATTATTATTAGTTTTGAAAAGATAAATTAGATTATTAAATCAATTTTGCACACTTTATAATAATTATTAATGGAAATTATCAAATAAATATTGCCCAAAATTTCGGGACATCACATTCTCGCTTAACCTTCAGCGCTGATACCAAAATGTAACAACCCAAAATTTTCGACCTCGAAAATTCGACACTAATACGTCCACTGTAGAAGTGCCGAGCAATCGAATGCCAGAAATTCCATATTGTTAGGGTGAAGAAGAAAAAGGTAGAGAAATAAACAAGAAAACCATAGATTTGCTGCGGATTAAAATATAATATCAAATAATAGCATTTACATAAAGAAAGGCTGTAACTGTTAATTTACAACAATATATCAGAGTACAATCATTCTCAAATAAACTGGACAGTTGTAACAAATTGTCCCATACTACAAATAATACAATCTCAAATACATAGCAGAATATACTCCATACATTCCTGCCATCCAGCTTGCCACCTGAGCTCTAGAACGTCCTAACCTGAAAATCTGTAATACTCGGTCTGACCCGAGCATTGCAATAAAGTAACACCGGGGTCAGGCTGGGAACCAGCATGAGTAAACCCATATAACTTGAAATACTAAGTTATAAAACAAAATCGAAATTCCGGGGTAACTCGTACCTCACTACGAGTTCTTAACCTGTTATAGTCAATCACTTATTACCAAACAATATTTTAAATTGTTACTTCGTTTAAACTGTCATGTTACTTAAATTATTCCATTCCAGCCTATTTGATTCTAAAATCAAATCTATAAAGAATTACTGAAGATTACTAATCGAAGTGGTTTTGGGTACTTGCTGATACCCGACCCCGGTCTCTTCGAATCCAATATCATCTTTAGAACCAAGCTGTTTAAGTAAATAATTTAATTAAATTCAGAATAACATGTGCACACAGAAATCCATCACAGATAGATAACCCACATTATCACAGTTTAAACAAAACATTTTATATCACAAAACATCACAAATTACATATCAGAGATATCAACAATCTAAGGCATTTAATTCAGGTTTATCATTCATAAGCAAGATTAATTAATCACCATTTCTAATTAATTAAATTAACACAATTTAAATTGAATAAACTACCTTTAAATCCTGCTTGATTACCATTAATTAATTTCAAACCATCATTATTATTTTAATTAATTATTGACATTAATTAATTATCTTTAAGACCTTAACTAATCTAAGATAAACTCCTTTATCTTTATTAATTACTTAATTATCATTTAAATCTTGTTTAAATTAAATGTTTGAAATTAATCTACACAAAATTTCCCGAGATCCCTTTTTTTTAATTAAAGTTTTAATACACTTATTCTAATCATTTTATTTTGAAAACAATTAGAGATTTAATTAAATAATTAACCTAATATTTAATTATTCAATTCTAAATCAATTTATCTTTACAACAATTAACTTTAAAATTTAAACCTTGTTTAATGATGCTTGAAACTTGTTACAAAAATTTACTTTTGCTTTGGAACTTTGTAAATTCCTGATGCTTTAAAACTTGGATTTTCTTGCCTTTAAACCTGGTACCAAAATTTACTTTCATACTTTTCTAAAACCTGGTAACTAAAAATTACCCGAGTCCAAGCTCAATACTCTCGAGCAAAACCCGAGCCAACCTAAAATTTTCCCGACACCTTCCTTCTTCTTCCTTCTACTTCACTACTTCTTTCTAAACTTTTGCCTATTCCTAAATACCAACCACCGTGTACACGCACACGTATTTGTGCACACCCTTCTTCGGCGATCCGCCGACCGACCTCGCGAACCCTTTCAACCACCTGAACTCACTACCCCACCTGGAATTCACGATCTCACCTTAATAAAAAAATTATCAGCAAAACAAAAGGCCGTAGACAACACTGTCATCCATCCTCCCTTGCCTCGTCGCCACCAACTACCAAAAAACACCCATGCATTCACCAAGGCCACTTCATTCAATCTCCTTGTTGCGCAAAGCTCAACCACCTTCCATCCTCCGCCATTACCCACGAATCGAACCTAAACGGAACACGCAACCAAACACTAAAATCCTCTCGTCCAGACGACCCACGTATTAGAAAAATCAACCAGCATTTTTCCCGTGCTACCCCCCTCTACAGCCACCTCCTGGCCGAAAATCGACCTCCACCATCAATTGGTTCGCCAGAAATTGCTCCACGACCATTCCTCGTTCAATCCCCCTTTTCTCAATGAATACTCAACTAGAAATCATGATTAAGATCCTAAAAATCATCAATTAACAGTACGAATTCAATCCTATAATCAAAACATAGAATTTATAAAATTGATTTTCTGATTTGAAAGGGACTTCCACTGATCCATGCTTCCAGTAATCCTACTTGTAAATTACACTTAAAATTTCTTTTTAAAAAAACAAAATTTGGTTAATCCAATCATTTTTCTTTTAAGGATTATAAGCTCAAACTGTTATTATGAAGAGATATGTATTTATTTAAAGTATTCTTGAGCTTGTTTCATAAAAAGAGGTATAAATATGTTCATATTCACAGACTTGCACAGGATATATCATATTTATATGAAAACACATTGATTCATTCATGCAAACAACATTATTTCAAGAAATTTTCACATGTATCAGAGTATAAATGGATCAAGATTTTTTAAAATAGATGTTTACTCAATTTTATAAACTTCGAATAGAGAACAGAGGACACAGCTTTTGAAGACTGGACTGCACTTGATATTGAACCGCTCTTTGAAATGTTTGGGTTGAGTTGAAATTTGAATTTGCTTTCTTGATCAGGTTAAAAAAAAGTTGGGGATGTTGTTTGATTTTCTTTTAGTTTTTAGTTTGAGAGAAGTAAGATAGCAAAAGATTGTATACAGCCTGGTTTCTCTAACCATTATTTCTATTTTTTCCCCATTTAAAGAAACAAATACCTAGCTCACAAATGTCTTAAACGTATATTATATATTTTCTTATATTTTATTAATTTATGTTTTTATGTTTAATACTTTTATATATCTGACTTATGTATATTTTAAAGAAAATATATTAACCTTTTATTAAATCCTATTTTAAACTTAAACTATTAGATATTTTACATTTATAAATATTATCTTTAGTGTTTAAAAAAAATATAAAATTTAACTTCAACTAGCTTTTGAAGATTATTACATTGAATTCAAATCCAAGCTTCCAAATCACAATATATATACATATACACACACATATATATATATATATATTATAATTAGAAATAGCTTATGTGAATTTTTAATATTATATATATATAAACACACACACTTGTATACCTGTATATATGTACACTTAAAATTTCAAACATTATAAAGTTTGCATATATTTATATATTTATTAATTTACTATAATATTTATCATTTCCAGGTATTTTTCGTTCAACATTTACTATAGTTTCAAATCCATTTATATACATCCAGATATTTTTAATTATCAGAATTATTTGTTCAACTCATAAATTAGTGTTTCTAATAGTTTACAATCAGTTAATTACCAATCAACAGATGTCCAAAAATCTAGGTTATCACAATGATTGTTAGGTTTATAGATCGGTTATAAGCAAGACTATGAATGATAGTCAAGCGGATTCAAGCTAGTAGCATCCAAGAAATGGCTAAGTATGGATTTTCACTTCCCCTAGGCAAGGGATCAGAATGGATCAATCTTGTTAGGAATGGATCGAATTGGATCACTATGACAATGGATCAGTTAGATTAGTTGTTCAACTCAACGATGATTCTCAACAAATACCGGGGAAGCCAGGCAAACAATTATAAAAACACAAAGAGGAAGTGGAGGGGACTACTAAAAATGATCACATGGTGCCACATGGCCCCCACCATCGATCAGTGCTGATCCCCATAGAAGGCATAGGTGAGCCCCAAACTTTCTGGATTGGTTTATCTTGGTCTCGGGCTTCTGCACGTGGATTTTCAGTCGACATCTTCTCCTTTAAATATAGGATCATTACATCGTTGCAGGGGATCTTCTTTTATCTCTTCTTTATTGTTTCTCTTTCCTTCCTTCATTAATTTTATAAGGCAAAAACAAACTGTATTTGCAATCCTACCGTATAATAGAAAGATTATTGAAGTGGTTGTAGGCCAGAGTTTGTCAAAACACTATGAAATTCATGTGCTCATTTACTTTTTTGCTATTGAATCTGTGATACGTGCATTTAGTTATCTTTCTAGAAATTATGACTGGATTTGTGGTGCTTTCATACTATTTGGGTGTTGGTGGTCATTTTTGACGCTAACATTTTGGTGCGTCCACTGAGAGGACTTGCACTCATAGATTTGGAAGCTTGGATCTCTAATTTGAAGGCTTGGATACTTGAATCTAGGAATCAATGGCTAGGCAATCAACAATGAGAGCATTGGCAGACAATGATTCGCCATGGAGGAAGACATGAGGCATTCTCAGTTGCTGGAGATAATCGAACCTTGGTCTACATCACTAGGAACGAGATAGAGACTATGATGAAGGCTATATAGGAGCTAATGATAAAGAGACAAGAGGATATAATGTAGAATTTCCTCAGGAAAATTGGATATGTTGGAGAGCAAAACCAAGGATTTGGAGCAGCAGGCAATCGGGATGAAGAAATTGAGTAGCAGGAGCTATAGGAAATTAGGACCATAAGCATGGACTTGAAGCCAACGGGCAGGAGAACGGAATAGAGCAGTCGGCGGTACATCCCGGCTAGTAAGGAAGGATCAGCACTAATCCCCCCATAAGGATTGGCACCGATTGTCATGACAAGGTGGCATGGCCCTAGGATAGGCTAGATAGGTTTATGCTAGGCCAGTGGTCGATGCTATAAGGTTTGGTGTGGATTAGAATGCAGATGCATGCCTAAGGAGTATGTTTCGCGATTCCCTCTTAGAGACAGGAGGCGGGTTGGAAATGACGATTGGGCTTTGGATGGCTATGATGTGCACATAAATATGCATATATTTACATCCATATTTTATCTATTTTTATTTAAATAAATATCTTATTTGGTCATTTTAACATGTTTAAAACCAAAATTCAATTATTTTCAAATTAACATATATTCATTTTCATTCAGGAGTAAAATGGTTTTTTGTGCATGTATCAATTTGAGAATTTTTACTTGGAAATTTCTATATTTTTTTTAGGAAATTTTGATGCATATGGAAGAGGGCTTCATGAACATATGTGCATGCACAAGGGAATATAAAGGAATGAAGAGGAAATAATTCAAGCACATGATAATGGAGGACCTCACCTACCTACTTACCTTGATTTTCAATTAGGAGTTAATGCACATGCTAAAAGACCATTAAAGCTTCATGCATATTTAAGTGGAGAATTAACATATGCTAATGATTACTTGGTGGCCATACTACCTCAAGGGCAATTTGGGCATTTCCCAAAAATATGAATTAAGGTTTTATGTAAATATCTCTCTTATGTACATGTAAATATCTTCGACTCTTCTACATTAGTTAGGAAATTAAGAAAGCAAGTTATAATGACAATGTTTCATTAAATAAAAATGGCTTCCAAGACTCTTCATCTTTTCTTTTCTACATGCTTTTCTTTGCTTTTATGTTAATTTTTTATTTTCATGCTCTCTTTCTTTTAATGTTCATAGCTTAGATTTACATTAATGCAAGTATTGTAGCTTTAATTTTTGTGAAAATAGTTAGTAGTTAATCTCTCTTTCTTCCTTTGCTTTGTTTTCATTTCTTTGTTTTTAATGTTGAAATTTACAAGTGTTGATTTGATAACACAAATGAGTAGCTAAACCCCTTCAATTTAGGGGTAATGAAGCCTCAAATATTATGTAATTTCAACATTTTTATGATTTATGATCTCTTTAACTTGTGCTTCATGAAAGTGAATTTTGATGTAAGTTTATACAAGTGGGTTTGATAGCTTATATTGCTTATGCAAATGAGCTATTCTTATTCAACATAAACACAATTTACATCATCATTTGCTAATTAATTTTTGATTTTGTAATGAAAGCAAAAATGAAATTTGATGATCTATATTACTAGTTACGATAGTAAATATGCCATATTTAAAATAGCTTTATCTTTGGCTTCATTTTCATGAGCATTGATAAGTGGTTTATTTGTTTTATTATAGTTTGATGGTTTAAGTTATGTTAATTAATAACATAAATAAACCATACTTATGATAAATGAAACAATTATTTCATTTAATATCATAACTAGAGATCATAAATTATTTGTTTGTTGATTTACAAAAATATGAGAGTGGATTTACCTCTAAATTGTTCTCTAATCTAATAGTTTCTACATCACATTTCAATTCTAGCTTTAGCTTCTTTTTTGTAGTTAATAATTTCCTCTCACTTTGGTCTAATTTGATTGAATTGAAAATTTAAAAATCTTAAAAATTCACTACGAATCGACCCGCACTCGCCACGTACTAAAATTGTACGTCATGCGCTTGCACTTAAATATAATTTGAATTTTTTCGATGATTTTCTAACTCGATAGAAAACTAGTCGTTGAACAAGTTTTTGGCACCGTTTCTGAAAAAATTGTTTTGATTTTATTTTCTATTCTTCGAATTATTTTTCATTTGATTTTTTTTGTGTGTTATATTTGATTTTAAAAAAAATTGCGTGTTGTGTGAATTTTGCTTGCAGTTATTTTTGTGCTTGTTTTCTTTTAGTTTGCATTGCATTTACATATTAAAAAAAATCATATACACAATTTCATTTGAAAAAGAATTTTTTTATTGCTTATACATTTTCGTCTACATTTGCATATTCTATTTCTTTTACATTTTGCAAATAAAATTTCACTCTCTGTTTTCATTGTTCGCCTCTGTGCATCTCATCCTTATTTGCATTGTTTACCTCTGCTTGCTGCACATTTCCACAGTGTCATCACATCCCCTGCATACAACCACTTCAACCAACACATTGACCAAAGCAGCCACTCAAAACCACTTCAACCAACACACAGACTAAAGCAGCCACTCAAGACCACTTCAACCAATACTTCTACATACAGACATCATCATCCCTTTCTAACTACTGTCAGCAACTACACAACTACTCCAACCATCCCTCTGTTAAAACTGCCGACATCCATCAAGCAACCCATTCACAACATCTTCTACTACAACACCACACATTCATTTCAGAACTGCTCTATTACTTTACCTCTGACCAACAGCCACTTCATAATACAATCACTTTGCCTTTGCAGCATCGAACTTCACTTCCTTTGCCACTGTTCATAACACAACCACTTCTACTACCACTGACCATCAATACTCAACCATACGACAAACCACCATTACAACTATCACCACCATAAGAACCGCAAATCCATACCCTTTGAATCGACAATAATCTACACATGTCCGACCCAAAAAACACCGACTGGCGGAAAGCCAAGAGAAAGAAAAAAAGAGAGAAGAAGAGAAGAGAAGAAAGAGAGAAGATAGAACCAAACAGAACAATACAAAATCTCACATCGCAGCGGAAAATATATAATATCATATCAATGATCTTTACAAAACAGAACCTATATATACATATATCAATCAGAGTTCAACAATGAATCAATAGTTATCAGCTTGAAATGTTATAATAACCTGTCCTCACAATTGCCGATAATATACAACAACTAAGCACAGTGGATAATCAATAATCAAAATAGATGTGTGTATACGAAATGAAGATCTCCTCTCTTGCTGAAGCTCCAAAAGCACCAACTGAACCTGTATATATACTCGGTCTGACCCGAGCGTTGAAATGGAAGAACGCCCGGATAAGTCTGGTAAACTAGCGTGAGAAACACACTTAACTAATTTATTAAATTACCAAACTTTTTTTTGTCAAAACAAAAGTATCTCGTAAGACACGCCTACAATAAACACGGACATGTTTTTACCTTACGGTAACAAAAACATTTCATATCAATCTTCTGATATTATACTAGCATCAAGTATACAAATAATATTAATCATAGCCGAAATTATTACCATTATTAAATTCCAACATACTTGGCTCTGCAAATAAAATGGCAGGTACGTGGTGGAGTTTGGATTTCCGTACAAATGACTAGGTGAAGGAACTAGCTTCCAGCATTACATTTGTAGAAGAATGTACCGAGGACAGAACGTCTGCCCTCTACCAACACAAGACCGGCCCATCTTTATAGCTAGATGGTACCGAATATGTCATCCTTCGGTCGTTACCGACCTTTACGAAGGGCCCTCTAAGCATACAAACCACAATAATTAGATACATGACGTCATAGCGTGCAAAGATATATCTAAAAGAGGATGATCATACCCTACTTGGGAGCGACCCAATTAGCCTTGCCCCATCTAACCCTGTTTAGGTCATTTCCGGTCGATGAGGCCTGAGGTAACGATTACCTTTCACATATCACAAATCACATCACTTTGAATGTCACACGGCTATTTCCATTGACTCTAATTGCCTTTCACAAAAATGCAACCCTTAAGCTCCTACGTCTCAAGGAGGGTGTTAAGCTAAGAGAAGTTGCCTTCTCCGCCACCGCTGATGTACATTTATAAAAACCAATGCATGTAATCATTAGAAGTGCAATGTCAAACAAACATACACACAAGTTGTCTAAGAACTGGACAAATCGAAGGTACTTTCCTACCACATCCTATCGAGAAATCCCTAGGATTAGTAGCGAATGTTCCTTGCATTGGATATTTCATAATGAAGAGACCACTGCTACTATATGTATATTGGGATTTTAACCCCAAACGATCAACAAGCAGTCCCCTACTATGAAAATCCGTAATATCAATATCATCATAAGCAACCTACACAATCGTCACATATATGTTGGTCCGAAATCTGGTTCAAATCCAATTCACTTTATTTAACCTTCTTTAGTTAAATTTCAAAACATATATTTGATTATGCTAACTCAAATTTATATCCACAACACCAGAAAGGCAATTTCCTCACGGTTATAAGCATGACAAAACTAATTTGTTACGGTTATAACCGTTAAAATAGGTACCGTGGGCAAATTCAGTCACACTTTTGCTCACGGTTATAACCGTGATAAAAATAGTAATTTCTCACGCTTATAACCGTTATAAATGTAGATATTATCACACTTATAACCGTGACAGAATAGTATTTACTCACGGTTATAATCGTGATAAAATGGTTATTATTAATGCTTATAACCGTGGAAAATTTAGATAGTATCACACTTATAACCGTGACAGAACAATAGTTTCTAACGTTTATAACCATTACCAAAAAGGAAACTTTAAGACCTATAACTGTGACAAATGCAAATTATATCACAGTTATAACCATTACGAAAGGTTATTTTCTAACACTTATAACCGTGATAACTAAAACAATATTAAACAAACTATATAGCACCAATATTTTATTACAGCTACAAACAATCTATACAAAAAATATATAGTATTAACATTAAGAAAACATACGATCAATAATTAGAACAACACCAAAAATTTATGTTTCATACAATCACCACATAGGATACTTCATACCAACACCACAAATTATAGCATACAAGCATAGTATATATAACAAACTTTAAAACACAGTTTCATAATATAACTACATAGTGTTTAGTAACTTACTAATAACGCAAACGATACTCGGGCCAAATCACAAAACTCCCTTCAACTAATTCGGATAGCGTGTAATGGCCATTTTGTGGTGCTTCATAAATTGAAGCTTCTGGATCGTAAACATTCTCTATTCAAACAACTTGCTCTCCTTCAACCACCTTCCAGCATGTCGCAGCAAAAGCTAGTGCAGCAAATCCTAAAATTACAAGCGGCCAGTGGAACCTTTTATCCAATGTACTTATGAGATTTCGGAACCATCTTCTAGTATTTCGCCAGCTGAAACAACACAAACTTACAGCTTTGATCAATTGAATAGTACACTTAAACCAAATATAATTGGCATATTGAAATTTACCTATCAGTTACATATATGTTTCAATCCACGGTGTGAAAGGTGTACCGAATGAAGTCAAAAACTCAAGTAGCCAAGCAACAAAAAGGCCAACCGTCCCAATGATCAACAAGAACAATATTTGCTGACCTGGAATTAATTATAAAACAGAAGTTATTTGGTAGAGTACTAACTTCTGATGCAAAATAATGAGTTTCATACCTCGTTGCACCAATTACAGCTAACAGAGCTGTGACAAACTGTGTGAATCGCTCTTTTTGAAGTCTCACTTATGGTAGCCATGTATATAAATGTGCTTATCACAGCCATAAAAGAAAGCCAGAAATCCATAAACTGAACAAATGTACTACAATACAATGTTAAGTTACTAGCAACTTACTTCTTGCCAAGAAATTGTCCCATGAGTGCCTCCCATCGACCGCACTTATGAAGGGTTACTCCTCGGTATTCTGAGCTTCCTCTTGAAAATCCAGTACTTTGTCTTCGGAGCATGTGAACAAATTCCTCATTGCATAAGTCCCTCATCTGATATCACAAAAAGGAGAAGTAAGAAATCAATTATTTTTCAAAAAGCAACAAAACCCACCCTCGTAATTTTAAGAGCCAGTAGATTCCTATAATACAAAGATTGTACATGAGACTATAGATTGAGTGTAGTGATTTGAACCCGTAATTTTTTATACTATAGTTGCCATTCATCTGTTATAACAAAATTAAACTCTAATAAGATATAAAATGAATGGAAAAAGAAAAAGGAAAAACCTGCTTCAGATCCTCATCGTAGTCGCTTATTGTAAAGTTAATGTCAGCATCAACTCCCTTGAATTTAATCGCAGCACGATTATATGCCTTATAAATACAAAAAATAAGTAAGAAAAGAATAAGAAAACTATTAATTCATAATCCACAACATAAATATTGAACATGAAATCTAACCTTGCAGTTGCATGAGCTGTATCAAACCCTCC
The DNA here is from genome assembly GCA_030765085.1 of Allium cepa. Taxonomy (NCBI): domain Eukaryota; kingdom Viridiplantae; phylum Streptophyta; class Magnoliopsida; order Asparagales; family Amaryllidaceae; genus Allium; species Allium cepa. Next base: position 576,006,751 of record CM060931.1, read on the forward strand.
CAAATAAACCTGCTTACCATAATCCTTATGTAAATCAACACAAAATATTCATTTAGCATAAGATCCAAGAAAATTACACAAAAAAATCACATGGAAATCATTCCAACGAAATGTAGTAACAGTTATCGGATTATATAGCAGTCTTAATACAGTTCATCATTCTTATTTATATATGTTCATACCAAAATTTCACAACCTTATAAACTGGGTTAAAAACTTATCATAAGCTTGGTTAAAAACTGAGTATAGGCTGGGTTAAAAGTTGAGCATAAGCTAGGTTAAAAACTGAGCCTTACTCAGTTAAAACTGAAACATTGCTCATTTAAACTGAGCGAGTTTGCTCAATTGAAAACTAAGTGTTTAATTGAGCATTTTCTCAGCTAAAACCTGAACTATGCTTAGTTGAAAACTAAGCGAGTTTAATCAGTTAAAAACTGAGCATATGCTCAGTTAAAAACTAAGGCAAGCTTAGTTAAAAACTGAGCATATGATCAGTTAAAAACTGATCGAGTTTGCTCAGTTAAAAACTAAGCATATTGCTCTGTTAAAAACTGAGCATTATTTCATATTTGTAATATTTTTCTTCATCGGTAAAATGACCAAACTCCAATATGCTTAGTTAAAGGAAATTTTTGCTTTGCTACTAGTACATATCCCACTCCTTGAAATAAGCAGACAGTAATTCAAATATTTGTCATAAAAAAGATGATTTTTTTTAGATTTCAACCTTTTAAAGTCAAGAATTGGAGCAAAGAATTAATCACCTACGAAATTCCCATTAACAAATGCATGTAACATGTGACCAAGAGATTCTACATGAAGATTAGTCTGTGTCCCATTCATCAGAATTGGCTCATCACCATTAATATCAATGCTGCAAATTTGATTCAAAAATATCAGTACACATTAAAAAGAAGAATAATCCTTCATATGATTGTAAAAGAAGATAAGTTAATAAGACAAACCTAGTCGAATACCATAGACGTCACTAGGATCAGTAGTAGTGCTTATCTGCTCCAGTAATCCAGCCTGAGTGAAAGCTGAGCTTTTTGATATGCCTACAGGTTCATTCACAAAACTCCAACTTGACTTCAATTCTTATAAAGATGAATGCACAGATTCGCCTACTCCTACGTATCTCTCGTTCAAACGAGTAGCTTGAGAATTTAACTATGTTGGGCAAGTGAATGTCAATACATGGATGCAGAAAGATATAGTCAAGATTAAATCGATATGTTAATTCAGACGAATAAATAATTACCTGAGCTGTATCGAATGCCACATTTTGACAGTCAGGAAGTATACTGACGGACCATCCTGGTATTTTATAAGATTTTCCATTGAATGTCACTGTTACATCAGAAGTTCTAATATTCGCTAGAAATGCTACACATTCCCTTTCAGTTTTATATACATGGGACTACTTAAGGTTAAAAAGAAAAGTGTCAAAAATATTTGATACCTCACATTGATGATTAATGATACGCGAAGATTGAAATAATACCTCCAGATTGCAATATTTTTCTTCAAGATGGAGTATAACTAGACCTAATTCGTCCTCTTTATCCGACAAGCAAATAATCACCAAACTCCAATGCATACTGATCACAACAACACTGAACTATGGACAATTTTTATTTTTTATTCATATATATGAACTTAACCAATATTGCTTGTGTCAAACTTAATAATAAGAATTATAAAGATACTCACTCTCCATGAATTGGCAAAAAAAATACGCCATATAGGGATTTTAAACTTGGGAGTCGAAAATCAACTTACTGCAACAATTATTCAAACAAGCGAGTTGGAGCATGGACATTGCAAGCATAGCATTCACTACATGTGTGGGGTGCATCTAGAAAGAACGGAACTCAAGAATTTTCACAACAAACAAAATCAAGACTGAACATGAAGTGTGTGAGCACTCAACATGTATGGTGAAAATAAAAAACTTACAGAACATAGATAGCATAACGCAGGCGTATGAGACCATGATGAAAACATTTTCATGCAATGGGATTAGAATTTCTTAAAACCCCCTCCCCCTGTCTTTCTGGGTCTGAGTTTTAAGTGTTTGCATTCAGGTAGGCAAGGGAATGTTGACGGTAATGGCCAACTGCCCAAAGCAGGATCAAAGATAATCACCGTATCATTTTTATTTTTGTATATTTCATCCTTTTCTCTTAGGTTCAGACCTACAACAACAACGAAGGAAGTCATATATCAATCATGCGTGCAATAAGGACAAGTCAATATTAGGTGATAAAGCCTATTTCAAAAGTGTCGGAGGTATCAATTCATCGAAGCTGCATGCAAAGATCGAACAGTGGTGTGGACGGTGGAGTTTGCCAGTAATTAAATTACGTCATATACAGTACGCATGAAAAAATACAGACAAGAATCAAAACTTCCAAAATCAACAAGATGCTTCATTTAGGCTACCGCTCGCTAGATCCAAGCGTATATAAAGTAAAAAGTCCATACCATTATTGTAAATAAAGTACAAAAAGAAAGCACGGTAATATAATGAACCACTAGTCCAAGTTTTACGGTGGAATCACCTAAATTTCATGCAAGTTTGCAGAATTAATTCGTCACTTCCTCTCTAGTAATAAAAGCCGTACAGTCGTGGTTAATGTGGATAAGATTTCTGGCTCTACTACTATGTTAAGCTGAATCTAGAATTTACTAAACCTAAAATTGTTGAGAAACCCTAGATTGATATGAAATCGTATGTAAGAAATTTATATGAATTTGAAAAAAAATGCTCATACCTGAGTAGACGTAGATGAAAAGCGAAACCCTAGATATGTGGTTCACAACCCAGGTCTTCATTTGTCTTCGTCGAGTTGATAGGACAAAGGGAGGAGGCGGTGGTAGAAGACGGCGACAACGGTAGACGGTGGAGGCGGTGGCAGCTGGTGGAGGCGGTATGAACGGAAGAGAAGTTGAGAGAGTGAGAAATGAACAATTATCGTTAAAAATGAGATAACAGATGAAAGAAAATGAATTTACACTCCTATCCATGCTGCTTTTAATTATTTACCAAATTACCATATTTATTAACGGTAATAACCATTGTAAAAGGTTGTAAGGGATATAACCGTTACAAATTTGTAACGGTTATTAGCGTTGTAAATCGGAAGTGGAAAAGTGTTACAAAATGGGCTGTTTGGTGTAGTGTTCATCTTTACCGAAGTTAAAAATCTTTATTTCATATTATAATACCAAAACTCATTTAACTTATATTCATCAATCTCAACTTGGATTTTATTTTTCAAATTCGTTTATCAAAACAAAACTTAAATTTTCAATTTACTATTGGTAGAAAATCCATCACACAGGAACTCGAAAATGATACTAATGATGCTGCAGTCATCGCCCTTAATATTTCCCAGTAACAGTAGTGAATTCAGTGCTTTATATTCTATATAAAATTTCCTTTTATTATTTATAAATAACATTTATAAATTTTTTACTTATATAATTTCACTATATTACTTTACTTATATAAGATCATTCCAACTTCATTTATCTTAATTAGATTTATAATAATATAATCTCTTTAATTTTGAAAAATGACTTTCAAAATCAACAGCATTCAAATTTTCAAATAATTGATTTAAATTCATTTTTATTTATAACTCATATTTATAAATATATTCTTTTTGTTTCATTTCTTATATATATATATAAGATTATTTCACAATTGTAAATCATATTAATTATAATTCCATACTTTATAATTCATTTGCTTATATAATTTATTCTTTTACAATTGTTGTTTTATTTAGATTATTCAAACAGCTTTTATTAACTTTTATATTTTCAACAATCAAAAAATTAATTTATGTACACTTTAATAATTCTGAGAAATTGTTTCTTTTATATACAGAATATAATAGAGGTAAAATTATTTCACTTACCCAGTTTAAAATAATACTATGTCGACTTGCCTCTTTTATGTGTTTAGGAATCCCTATCGATAACATGGCGCCCCATATACCGACTAGAATTCACAAACAGCTCAACAGATAAGCAAACACAATATAAAACATTTTATACCATTAACATATACGCGCTCATATATATAATGCACTCAAACTCAATCTAGGGTGCTACTGTCCCTATCTATACTAAGCACACATAAAAGCTTAGGAATATACAAAATCTAAGCTCTGATACCAAATGTAACAAACCACAAATCCGTACTCAATGAATCGAAATAATCCACACATGTTCGACCCAAAAAGAACCGACTGACGGTGTAACGTCCCGCCGTTTTGTACGCTTTAAATCAACGATAAACCACACACGTCAGACTTAAACCATACAGAAGGGCGGATTGTTAAGGGTAAATAAGAAAAAGAAGAGAAAGAAAAGGAACAAAACAGAATCTTGCAGCGGAACGATAAAATATAATAATCAAACATACAGTTCATGGAGTTGTTTTACAAAAACATTTGATTATACTTATACAATACATATCAGAGTTACACATACCAGAGGAAAATCAATAACAATGCAACGGAACAATGTGATGCAGTGGAACAGTATTAATGCAGCGGAATAATATAATAAATAGTAGTAATACAATCTTCGTCTTCGTCCTCCATAAATAAAGTCTTTGAATCCTGAAATGCTCGGACTTACCCGAGTGAATTGAAAAGACAAAACACTCGAGTCAGAACTAAAAGATCTTATGTAAGTTAAATCAACGGAAATATATACGAGTGTAACGGTGTTAGAGATGTTTATGGGGTTTGACATCTTCTATCCAGTGTCTGACGTGAGTGCAGCAACTTAAGAGGTGCTCGGGATTCACATCTCCTAATGATCCGTTAAACTATTTACTATGTACTAATATACGCTATTATAATAATGTCTAAAGTAAAGTAAAATATACTGAAAATAGCGTTAAGGCTTTACATTTTCCACCTTAACACACTTTTATTTCCCATAGTCTATACAGTACCGTAATCTCCCCCGTACTGGGCGTCGTCAGAGGGCACTCTATAGGTATGGTACAAAACAAAATCGTATAAGGCGCGCTAGGGTAGGTGACACGACACAACTAGGCAATGCCAGGGTAGATATACCAATTACGCATCCGGATTGGTGGTAACGCATAGCCTCAGCTACCGCCCACCTCGAGCGACACCCCCAAATCAAAAATCGAAAGTGGCCACCGAATCAACCCAAAAGTCAGAGTATAATATCGAAGGGATGTGTCCGATAAGAGGGGATACCTCCTTGGCCCGAGAATCGCTCTTGTTTTAGCCACCTTATGCCAACTCATGGGAGTCGAGTCCACGTATATACCTTGACAGAACGTCGCCGACATCCTACTTCATTCTGGAATCTCCACCGCGTACACGGTTGTTAGAGTGGTTTTCGGGGTTGGCAGAGAGTATGACAACTTCCGATCCTGGTCTCTTTAAAACTAAACGTTATTATAACACCGTAGTCCTTTCAAAATAATTATACTTCAAAATCAGAATATAATATCCATTTCAAAACCATATAATTACGATATCATTTTCGTTTCAGAAACTAAATCAATATGACATCATTTTAAAGAAATCCCAAATCAATATAATATCATTTTTATTTCAAATATATCATTTTTCCAAAATCATAGCACTATTGAATTCATACACTACGAAACCAAACATTTGAAATATAATCTTTCAAAACATAATACTACAAATTTCATAGCTTCTAAACCATAACTTCCAAAACTTAAATGGTTTGGATATTTAAACTATATATATAATAAATGGGCATTTCACCAGAAGGACAAACTTTGCAGTCGGATTACTTTCTAGGATATACATTCAAAGAAATTACTTTCAAGGTCAAAGTCAACAGAATAATTACTTTCAAGGACAAAGTCAGCAGTCCAATTACTTTCAAGGACATAATTTTATAGGTTTTTAGGCCCTAGAACTAATTATTTTGTGTTCTGTCCTTGAAAATAATTATTTCAGTTGTGTGTCCTAGAAACTAATTCAACTTGCTAAAGAGGCCCTTGTCGCTAATTTCCACTAGAATAAAATAGTTTGAATTTAAAATTACTTTATAAAGTAAAATAATTTCCTCGACTTCGAATTTTATTCACTTTAAATTAAATCTCAATTCATAACTTTCGACTCACTTTCAGTTTCAATAAACCATTTTAATTTCAATACATTTCAACTTTGAGTATTAAACAATTTCAAAACTAAGGTTGGTAATTACGATTCAACGATTCAATATTCTATTTTTATTTTTGAAATACTTGCATAATAAATCCATTTTCATTTAAATAAAACTCAGATTTCAAATAACCAAATATTTTCTTCAATTTATTTATAGTTGAAATATTTGTTTAATTCATCTTAAACCAAAATCCAGTTATACAAATCATACCTTTAAAATCTCAATTTTATTAAATTTCAAATCAATTTCATATTTATCTTCACACCTTATTCTCATTTAAGTCATTATAAACTCCAGAAATATAATTTAAATAAATACTTAACCATATTATATCTTAATAAAATCAACTTTATTAATATTCTTATTTTATACTTTAAACCAATTTTATACATAGCTTAAAACCAAGAATTTAGCTATATATAAAACAACATTTATAAAATATCCAAATCAATATCTCATTAAACCATATATTTCTTTACAAAACGATAGAAATCATTTCAAATTATTTTTATATATAGATCACGGTATCTATATAAAATTTTCTACCCTTTGGTCAAGTGATACGGATATTTATCATTTCAATCCATAGTCTAAAATAAAAAAATACGGTTATATATCATTTCAAACCGCAATCCCGAATGAAATAAAAATGCATAACAACTTGCAGTTTATAACAATATGAAATACAACATCCATTCACCTAATATCAATCATAAACCATTCATCACAATCATCATCCAATTCAAACAATAACATCAATATAGAACAAATAATAAATGACAGGTATTCACTGGCTCTTTATATACAATAATAAATTAAATAACAATTTAACAGGCAGTTTATATGCAATAACAAATTTAATAACAATTTAATTCAATAAATTCAATTTAACCGAGATGATGATTAAAAACATGCCAAACAGTCATAAATAAGTTTCTAATCACATCATAAATCAATTTAACAAACATAAAAAATTTAAGAAGCTGTGAGTGGGTTAAAACACTCACCTTTATACAAATCTGAAATTAATAGCTCCACTATATGTTTATTTAGTCTCCTTCTTGATTACTAGCTTTGTTCCAAAAAAACTTTTATTTTGATTTACTTTAATTTTCCTCCTTATTATATTAACATATATATGTAGGTATTTTTAAAAGGCTTAAAAAAAGAAAATTTGAAAAAAAAAGAATTGAAAAAGAAAAGGATTAAAATAAGAACTGAAAATGGAAGAGAAGATTTAGATTTGAAAAGAAAGAGGAAAGTTTGAAATAGAAGAAAATTTGAAGAAGAAGAATATTTGAAGAGGAATGAAAAATTAAAATGAGAGATAATAAGGAGATTTGAAGAAAGAGAAAAAAAAGAAAAAGAAAGAAAAGAAGAAGATTGGAATGGAGGTCGGGGTTTCATTTGCGCCATATCTTATTTATAAGGTTTGAGTTAGGTTTTGGGCCAAAGAGATTTGAAAAGAGAGGCCGCTATCAAATAGAAATAAATGAAATGACGTTTCAGAAAATGAAGTTGGAAATGAACAAAAAAATAAAGTAAATATGAACAAACTTGGTATTGAAATATAGTAAATATTAACAGCCTTTTTAAAAGTAGCAGGTATTAAAAAGAGATAATTATTAATTAGCAAGGGAATGAATAGACCAACTCTATACTGTAAACAAACTTTTAGAATTCAAATTTCAAAACAATCATTCACTTAGTTAATTTTGTTAACCCTAAACATACCAAAATTAACATCCTTTAAAGACTCAATTAACACACAATAAAGGAAAATAAATTCTCTATACAAATTTGTGTCATAAATTAAAAGAATATACATCATTAAGAACTTTTTATTTCTCCCTCTTTGTGATTAGATTGGGAAATAAACAAATATGTTAACATTTCGATTGAATGTTTTACTAGGAATGCATTAACCTACATTCAAAAATATGATAGCATAAGCAAGGAAATATAAACAGGTGTACAATATATATATATATATATATATATATATATATATATACATACATACATACATACATACATACATCTTTATCGCCACTTATAGTTTACATTCATAAATAAAAGGTATGAAAATAATCCACATAAGGAGGCAATGAACGTAAGAGTAAATTAGAAAAGTGAAGATGGAAAGGTAAGTTATGTTGCAATTAAAATCTAATTGAAAAGGAAATAGTCAAGTGTAAATCTATTTTACCTCTTTTATCATCTCCTATTAACATTTAATTTAATAACGTATGAGATCTCAAACCTAAAAAGTCCTTTCTTTTTAATGATATAATTGGATCTAAAACATAAGTTTAAATTTAGGTATAAACATATATGCAATAAACTACCATTAAATTTTGAAACAGCGAACTGATTTAATTGGAAATAAATCACCCAATCTAAATTTATTTCAATATATGTTTACAATTAACGTCTTCCTACTTCTTAATTAAAAAATTACAATCACGTTAATTGTCATTTATTTCTAAGGTAAAAATAAATGAGACAATTCAATTCCTTTTTAAAGTAATTTAACGTATTTACGGAATTATTGTATACAAACCAAAAGTTATTAATTCTTATTTCTATAATAATTTTTTTCCAGCTACCAACATTTCAAATAAATAAACATATGATTTTTTTATTTAGTAAAAAAACATATATATATATATATATATATATATATATATATATATATATATATATATATTAATCCAATCAATTGGAATTACATTCATATGGTCATTTGTTTTATTCCTTATTAAACTTTGCAATTATTTCCAATTTAAGCTCTACAATTACATTCCTAATTCGCTTTACCATTACAATTGATTGAAATCACATTAACAATTGTCAATTTCATTCAATCAACATCAACAATCACATTCATACTTTATTATCAACCAACAAATATTATAATTACTTATCTAACATCGATTTTATCAAATTATAGTTTATTACGTATTATTTTAATTATTGCTTCATTCATAAACCGTTAACAATACATTATTACCAAATATTACATGAATTCATACTAACGTAATATTTGATTTCATTTATTGCAATTGGTTTCAATTAATTGGAATTGCACTAAATTAGTTATTTATCCACTTGCATTAACATTGTTACCTTTAATTGCAATTTGATTACCAATCTTATTTAACACACTAAATAAATAAATAACATATATTAGTTGTCACCTATTTACTTTTACTTACATTTACAAGTTTATTACTTACCATTAACACCGTATTATTTCATTAGCTAATTCAATACTAACATTTGTTTTTCTTATATATCAGTTACAAATCTAATCTAGAATAACTGCAATAATTAAGTGAATTGATTGCGATTGATTTTCAGTTAATTTTTAATATATTAAATAATGCGCAACTTATAATAATGTTAGTCACCATTTACCTTAAATCACATTTATAACACCTTTAAGTTTATTATCGTAAACAAATGTTACAACTTACCTCTATAACACAAATTTTGTTATATTACCACTAATGATGTACTAGTTCAAAAGTTTATACACACTTACATTTATTTGCTTACATTCAATTTATAACCAAGTTATAACCTTTACATCATTTCAATTAATTGGGATTTCATATGAATTGTTAATAGTTAACTTACATTAGTATTGTTGCAATTCATTCTAGTCATCATTTCCACTAACAATTCACAAATTTTTATTCTCTTTAATATTAAATTACAAAATCTTATTAAATTATCAATTTAATTATCGAAATTTACGGTCGTTACACTCTCCCCCACTCAAAACTTTTCGTCCTCGAAAAGGAAAAAGAAGGGGAAAAGAAGAATTACGAAATCAATATATTTTACTTAAAATATTAAATTTATAAACAAATAAATTTACAAAATTAATTAATTTAAATAAAATATGCCAATTTATAACCATTAAATCTTTTATACTCAAATTAACAAAGTTTGGAAAATATTTTTTTCAAAGGTTTTTTTTCTAAGTCCAAAATTTACGAAAAATTTCGGTAGAGTCTTCTTTGTACGGAGAGACACAGGAGAAAGTATAATATCAAATATAACTATATATAACATATATTTTTCAAATAATATATCCCAGCACGGAAAAAACAATATAATAACGTTAGAAAACCATAATCCGAGAACGTACCTATTTGTCGTGCAATTTACGCTTAATTATGAAACCAAAAGCAGTAGCAATTGCTTCCATAACATGCATTTAACTTATATAATCTAAAAGAGTTAATAATTATATAGAATGAAATATTAATTTTGTTTCATCCACTAGCAACCAAATCAATATGAACAACAATCACTTGCAATCACAACATACAACCACCATATGAAGCCAATAAAACCATCCATGACAAACAAACAAATAGTTGTTGGGGTTTAAAAACTTTAAATCGTACAGAATGGAGAGTAAACTATTAAGTGCACCATTTACTCAACAGTCTTAGATGAAACTAAATAGATTATTCATACATCCAAAAAAATTTAAAGTATCATTACCCAAACAACCATAAACCGAAACAAACAACAAATCCAAACAATAAATTAAGTCCATTCTTATTAATTTCATTTCATACTATTTGTTGTTTGATTCCATTTTTATTCATATAATGATTTATCTTTTAATTTATATTTATTTCTTGCAAATTTTAATTTTCTATTCTTTCATTTTTTTACTTAATTTCATTTATTTATAGTATTCATCTTTCTCTTTATATTTATTATAAATAACTTCAACATTTACTCCAGTTTATTATCATTTCTTTATAACCTTTCTATTATATTTAATTAGTGGCCCTTCAGTCAGGCTTAAGTTTATAACAATTATAACCTTAAATTCTTATTTATAAAAGCAAATTCATTGAATACTTTCATTACTACAAGTTTTACTTGTAAAATTTCCCATTACATTTCTTTTAACATTTTAACCTTTTTATTGTTGGTAAGTTATATATATTAAAGAATGCAAATGAAACTTACACAAGTTTTACCTCATTTCTTTTAATTTAATCTAATATTCAATAATTATAACTTTTGGTTTATAAGCTACAAATTCAAATTTCTCATAGTTTCATTTATAACTCAACATTTAATCTCTTATTTCATTTAGGATTTTAATTATTAGTTAAATTCCATTTTACTACACTAATTGAAACTATCAATTAACGGAAACTTAAGAACTAAATACCGGGTTAAATTTCAAATCATTTTAAAATAACAGATAAATATATACTTACAATTTATATGTCAAATTATATTTAAAACAATTTAAAATTTACATTTGTTTATCAAAACAAATATGCTGTAAAACTACTACAGTGGTCTTCCTACTTCAAAACTCGAAAATGAATGTCGATGATGCGTGCATTCATCACCGAAATTATTTACCAGCGACAGAGAGAGGAGTACAGAACTTATTTCTTTCCAAAAACTTCTTTAAAAATAATTCTTTCAAATCTTATTGGAATATTTATATAAGAAAATACTTCTAAATAATATTAATATATTCCAAATCATTCAAAAGAAATTTTCCAAAATCTTGGAACTCAAGTACTAAGTTTCCAATCTTTCGTTTATTTTATTTCAAATCTTATTTTCAACTAATATCTAAAAATTTCACTACCTAACAAACAAATATATTACAACCAATTCCATTTATAAATTATACGATTATATATATAAAAATATACAATAGGCAAAATTATTTCATTTACCTATATTTTAAAACAAATATTGTATCGGTCTGTCCTATTAAGTGTGTAGAAATCCCTATTGATGTCATAGCGTTCTATGCACCAACCAGAACATATAAATACAAAACAGAACAAATTAACACAATATTAAAACCTTTTATAACACTAAAAAATACGCTCTCTCATACACACTCAGCGACTCATCATAGGGTATTACTACCCCATTAGTAAAGAGTCAGACCCCACAAAGCTAAGGTTTATCGCTAAACCAAAGCTCTAATACCAGATGTAACGTCCCGCATTTTTGTACGCTTTAAATCGACGATAAACCACACACGTCAGACTTAAACTGTAACAACCCGCATATTTGTTGATTTTATATTTAAATATTTTATTGATACTCGGAATTTAGTCCGAAAAGCTACTTTTTGCATACGGTCGAATTAGGACTCGGGACCACTCCTATTGAGTTTAAAATGCTGTTTGCGACCTCTCTGAGTATAAGCTTCGATATGTTTGGAGAAAGTTGATTTTTGCTACTTTTTCACTTTGGGTTTGGATTTGGGCTCAGCCCTATGTTTAACTTATACTCAAATCTGAGCCACTCCTCCCCATTCACCCTCACTTTCTCCTCTTTTCAGTTTTAAAACATCAATGGTGGGAGAGATGGGAAATTAAAACTCCAAAACCCTAGTTTCCTTTTGCAAATCAAGCTCTAGCTCCAAACTAATAGAAGAACCCATTGGTAAGCTTCTCTTCTTCTTCTCCAACTCATTCTCTTATCAATTTCAGAAATTCCTAAACCTAATTTAGGAAATGTTTCTCTTGTTAGCTTAGAATCTAGCTTCTTGAGTTGGATTTGAAGAGTGGTTGAATTCTCTTTTGCTTTCAAGCTTCTTTTTAAATTGCTTGGGTTCAAAGGTGAGATTTTTATCTCACATCTATGCTTATATTTATCCTCGATTATTAGGTATGAATTCCTAATACTTATTCGTGTGCTATTGCTTTTGGTTTGGATTGATTTGGTGAATATTCCAATTTTTGGTGTTTTGGGTTCAATTCTTTAAAAATCATAGTTTTGATGTTTTGATCATGTTTTGGTGATGAACCGAAGAGCTTCTATGGCCGGGTAGTCGATTGGCATAAACCCTTAGTGCCGTTGCTCGTCCGATAGAAATTTGGAAGAGATTGGCATTCATTAGTTGGGCATGGGGGGTGCTGGCTACAGGTTCGGCCGACCGACCTCAGGGTCCGGTCGACCAACCTGTTACCCGAGCACTTCCCAGCCTCTGTTAGGAGGTGCTGGTTACAGGTCCGGCCGACCGAACACAGGGTCCGGTCGACCGACCTGCTACCCCGAGCATTTCTATTTTTTTGGTCCGGTCGACCGAGCCCTGTAGCCGGCCGACCGACCTGGAGCATTTTTGCCTATTTCGCCTAGTTGTTTGAATTTCCAACTTTAATCGATTCGTGTTGTTTCCTATGTGATGTTATCATTTGTTATGACTTTGATGACTCCTTTTTAGGGATTTTTGAATATCCATTTTGATGGATTCTTTATCGGTTTCGTTGGATTTTTATTCACATCTTCGTATGTGAATTTTAGTGATTGATTGTTCCTACAATCTTCTTCGTGATTTGTCACTTTAAAAATATAAAGGTTTCTATACTAGTAGTAAATATCAAAACTCTTTCTTCAAATAATTTCAACTCTATTTTAGTACAAAGCTCGTTTCTTGAACCGTTTTCCAATCTATTAGTATATACAAACCTTTACCTCACTCGCACGAGAAATCTAATTAAACGACTTAGTAAAACGAGTGGTATGAAATGCTTGCGTTTACTTCGTCGGTTAATTCTTGGACTTGTTCGATTGAATCTCTTGTGACAATTTTATAGTGGAGATCTACAGTTTGTTCGTAAATGTTTGAGTTAAGCAAGTGGTTATGGGACATGAAGCTAAACTCATATATTTACTAGCTTAGTGTAATTGACACTTCTCGTTGATCATGACGATCATCTTTGTGATTTAGACTAGCGATGTGCGATGTCTCTTTGTCTACGAGGGAGACTAAACCCCGTTTTGTGGAGTTTCGACTCAAATTGGTGGGGTAGCAACCCATGGTCTTCGGGCCGTTTGTGGAGCTTCGGCTCAATTTGTGATGGTTAACAACCATGGAATTAGCGTTCCGTTTGTGACACACGTGTTGGTGAGCTTTATGCTCCCGTTTGTGATAGGCCTTCCCCCTTTTTGTGATTTCTGGATTTCTTGAGATGATTTCTAGAATTTGTGTTTCACCAATTTTCGTGATTTCCATTGATAAGTTTTATCAATATTTGTGCATTGGTGAATTTGTGTGTCATTGACTTTTGTGATTGACATTGATATAATCGTCAATATTTGTGGTTTGATGGACGAAATAAGGAGTATGACATTTCTTTGATTCTTGTGTAGATTTTGTGATATTGATTAATCTCTTATTGATTTTCAATTACTTATATATATCACAGCTTGGCATTGTGATTATTATGTGTTTAGCCATATCTCTTACTCTATATCGTTTCATCTGATATTTATAGTTAGACTAATCCATTTATTATTTTCTTATTAAATAATACTCGGGTCAGACCGAGATGTTACAGGTGCTTCTGCTTGACTTTACATCCGGGATTATCTCCTTGACTTTTGGTTAACTACTTAGATTAGTAGTTTTTGTTGTATACATTTGAGATATAGACTCCTTAATGTATACTTATTCTTTTGTGTAGTTCGTGTAACTATTATTTTGTGATATTGTGGATCTTTTTAGACCACTACTCTGATGTACACTTCCTAGTGTAATATTCATATCTATTTCCGCCTTTGTGATATGAATTGTCTGTGACTGATTTATGTTATGTTTATTTCTATATTTGTTTCTGAAGATATTATAGCCACTGTGTAGTAGCTTTGAGTTTGTGTCAGTATGTCGGATTTCCCTCTTGGTAAAGAAATGCATGTTATACTATCCGACATATCGATGCTCGCGCAAAGAAATTACACGGATGGTCGCTCCTCAACAGCCTTATTCTCCGTGCTAGTTGACAGCATTCACCGTAATGTTTTTGGCTAGCGTGGGTATAGAGGTAGGGTGTCACATCTTGGTATCAGAGCCAAACTTCGAAACAATATGGAATAATATAACAAGGATCATCGTCCTAAGTCCATCTTAGGAGTCGTGCTTTAGGATTTAATTCGAGTCTTCGTACCGATTCATCCTAATTTCCTTATGATTCCTTGTTTATCTATCAAGATTGCTTGATATTCAATTTGGTGAATAACCTTTTTTTTCTTCTTCTTCTTTCTTTATAAAGGGAGAGAAATGTCTAGACCAGGCCGCCCCAGAACCGTACCTTCTAGCACTCCACCCCAAGATGGAGTTTTTATGACTGCTCAACAGCTTCTTGATTTAGTGACAAATGCTCAAGCAGCTGGAGCTAACCCGGAACCTACTCACCCAAAGTCGGGATTTGCACGCTTGTGCAGCGATTATACTAATTTGGGTGGGGAGCCATTCAAAGGTTCCGAAACTGTTATTGAAGTACAGGCTTGGCTAAGGTCATGCGATCGAATCTTTTCTCGCATGAATCTTATTGACCTTCACCGAGTTCAGGTGGCCTCTAGTATGCTCCGAGAAAGAGCATTGGACTGGTACGAGTTTCTTATTTCTGAGATTAATGAAGTGGATCTCACCTGAGAGCAATTCCAGGAACGCTTCGAGTTGAAATTCGTACCAGAAGCTGAGAAGGTGACTTTGGCTCGCCGTTTTATAGACCTTGTTCAATGTGAATCTTCCGTGGCAGATTATGTCGCGTCTTTTGAATCTCTCTGCAAATATGGGGTTGAATGCATCAACACCCCATTGAAGGAAAATCAGAGGTTCGTCTATGGCTTAAACAAAAATCTCAAGAAGCCATTGCTTCTAAAGTTAGAAGTTTCTTTCGACCAACTCATTGATATCGCTCTTCGTCTTGAAGAGGCGGATGGGGAGAATGATGTTGAAGTGGTGGGTTCCAAACCAAACTTCAACAACAACAAGAAAAGGCCCAGTAAATTCAAAGGCCCTTATCCCAATAAGAAAGGGAAGCAAGCGACCTCCGTGGCAAAAACTTCTTCCTTTGGTCGTGGGGAGTGCTATAATTGTGGTTCGAAGGACCATTATGCGAACAAGTGTCCCAAGTCTATCTCTTGTCGCTACTGCAAAGGTCCCGGTCATGTTATATCTTCATGCCCCAAGCTTCAGGGCAAGAAGGAGGGAAAGCTTAATGTTGCTCAAGCCCCTGGCAACACATCTCGTGGCCAAGGTATTTCTTATTCTATTCTGGATGGAATTATTTTATTTCGTGATCATCCTATTCGAGTTCTTTTTGATACGGGTGCGTCCCATTCTTTTATATTAAAAGAACTTGTTGATACTTTATCTTTGGATGTTTTGTGTTTAATGACTTCTTTGAGAATTGCGAATCTGGTTGGTGGATCTGCAACAATCAGTTTATTGTGTAAAGATGTCGAGATTATTTTGTGTGATTTTTCTTTCCAAGCCGATTTGCATGTCATGCGTTATTTAGGCTTTGGAATGATTTTGGGAATGGATTGGCTTAACCGTTATGAAGCTCATATCCAATGTCCTGAGCGGACTATTCATCTTCGACATCCTCAATCTGTTGATCAGGTTTCTGTTATTCTTAAAGATTTGGATTCTGCCTTGGTTGCATCTTTATATTCTTTAAATCCTCGTGATGACGATGATGAGTGTGATATTATTTCTCTTATTCACGTCGTTCGTGAATTTTGCGACATATTCAAGCCCGTTTTAGGATTACCACCTAAGCGAGCAATTGAGTTCAGAATTAATCTCATTCCTGGAGCTCAACCTATCACTCGCCCTCCTTATCGTATGTCGAATAAAGAAAACGAGGAGATGCGTAAACAATTATCCGAATTGGAGACGAAGCAATTTATTCGCTCTAGTTCCTCGCCTTGGGGAGCTTCGGCTATTTTTGTGAAGAAATCCGATGGTACACTTAGGCTTTGCATTGACTACCGCAAGCTTAATGATCTTACTATCAAAAATAAATATCCTTTACCTCGGATTGATGATCTATCTGATCAACTTAGTGGTGTTAGAGTCTTTTCGCAACTAGACTTAGCCACTGGATTTCATCAGCTTCGTATTGCAGAGGATAGCATTCCTTTGACATCGTTCCATACTCGTTATGGATCTTATGAATGGCTTGTTATGCCATTTGGTCTAACGAATGCTCCGGCTTATTTCGTTGACCTTATGAATAGAGTTTTCAAAGACTTCCTCGACCGGTTTGTTCTCATCTTTATTGATGATATTCTTATGTATTAAAAAACCGAGGAGGAGCATGAAAAACATCTTCGGATTGTGTTGGAAACTCTTAGGAGTAATCAATTAAAAGCAAAATATTCTAAATGCCATTTTTGGGAATCTCGTGTGAAGTTTCTCGGTCATATTATTTCCGAATCCGGAATTTCCGTGGATCCTTCAAAGATTGAAGTGATTCAAGATTGGAAGAGACCGGAGAGTGTGACATAGATTCGTAGTTTTCTCGGATTGGCAGGCTATTACCGCCACTTTATCAAAGACTTTTCTAAGATTGTCGTGCCTCTCACTAGCTTAACGAAGAAAGGTGTTAAATACATTTGGTCGGACAAATGTGAAACTTCTTTTCAGAAATTAAAAGAACTCATTTCTGATGCTCCTATTCGTGTTATTCCCGAGGGGAATCAAGATTTCGTTGTTTATACCGATGCTAGTCGCGTTGGTTTGGGTGCCGTTCTTATGCAAAGAGAACGTGTTATTGCTTATGCTTCTAGGCAATTAAAGCCTGCTGAGACTAGATATTCCACTCATGATTTAGAGCTCGCGGCTATTGTTTTCGCTCTTCGTATTTGGCATCATTATCTTTTAGGAGAGAAATTTGTTCTTTATACTGATCATAAGTCCTTGAAGTATTTATTTTCTCAAAAGGAACTTAATTTGCATCAACAGCGTTGGCTCGAATTTCTTGCACCATATGATCTTGATATTCTTTATACTCCCGGTAAGGGTAATCGTGTCGCCGATGCTCTTAGCCGAAAACAACAAGCTGTTGTTTCTAAGATGATATCCGAATGGAACGATCTCGAGATATTATCCACTTGTGAGATTCGAGAGCGCGTATCCGATTTATGCTCATCATTTGTTTTATGTAGCCTTGAGGCTCATCCTTCTCTTTTAGACCGCATTCTTGAAGCTCAAAGGCTAGATCCTGAATTGGCTCTTCTTGGCCAAAATATTAAGGATAAAATCGATATTGAAGGTTTGAAAGACTTTGATATCGATTCTCGTGGCGGCATTCGGAAATTTGGTAGACTTGTCGTGCCAAATATTGGTGATCTTCGTAAAGATATTTTAGAAGATTCTCATCATTCTAAATTTACCATTCATCCTGGTAGTAGTAAAATGTACGCGGATATGAAGCGACTTTATTATTGGGAGGGAATGAAACTTGACATCGCTAACTTCGTTAAGCGTTGCATGACTTGCCAACTCGTTAAGGCCGAGCATCAAAGGCCCGGCGGATTATTGCAACCTTTAGAAATTCCAATTTGGAAGTGGGACCAAATTTCCATGGATTTTATAGATGGCCTTCCCCGTTCTCGTTCGGGTCATGGTAGCTTATGGGTGATTGTTGATAGACTTACTAAATCTACCCATTTTATTCCCGTTCAGTCTAACCGAACCATACCTCTTTTGGCCAAACTTTTTATTAAAGAAATTGTTAAATTGCATGGAGTTCCTACTTCTATAGTTAGTGATCGTGATCCATTGTTTACTAGTGGATTTTGGAAGAGTCTTCAAAAAGCTTTGGGAACGAAGCTTAATTTTAGCACCGCTTATCACCCCCAGTCCGATGGACAAACCGAGCGTGTGAATCAAACTCTTGAAGATCTTCTTCGTGCATGTGTTCTTGATTTTGGTGGAAGTTGGTAAGATCATATTTCACTTGTTGAATTTTCCTATAATAATAGCTTCCAATCTAGTATTGGTATGGCACCTTTCGAGGCACTCTATGGAAGGCCATGACGATCTCCTTCTTGTTGGCTTGAGGCCGGGGAGAGGCTGGTTTTAGGTCCAGATTTTATTCGTGATTCCACAGAAAAGATTGATCTTATTCGTCATAGGATGAAAGAAGCCCAGAGTAGACAAAAATCCTATGCCGATAACCGAAGAAGGAGGTTAGGATTTTCTGTGGGAGATCTTATGTTCATTCGTGTGTCACCTATGAAAGGTGTTGTACGTTTCAGTCGATCGGGACAATTAGCACCTCGATATATTGGGCCATTTTCTATCACTGAACGTGTTGGTTCCATGGCTTATCGCCTTTTATTACCGGCTCAATTTTCTACTATCCATGACGTGTTTCACGTTTCTC
This sequence comes from Allium cepa, assembly GCA_030765085.1. Lineage (NCBI taxonomy): Eukaryota > Viridiplantae > Streptophyta > Magnoliopsida > Asparagales > Amaryllidaceae > Allium > Allium cepa. The sequence continues at coordinate 576,026,154 of CM060931.1, forward strand.
AACTTCGGAAATGTCTTCGAGATTCCGATTCTGTTCTTGAGCCCGGTGTTGTGGAAGAAATTGAAGTTTCGCCTAATTTAACTTATGAGCAGCATCCTATTCGAATAATTGCTTCGGAGGTCAAACGTCTTCGAAATAAAGATGTTCCGCTTGTGAAAGTTCAATGGTCTTCAAATCCTAAGGATTGTTCTTGGGAGTCTAGAGAGTTCATCGAGCGATCACATCCGGACTTACTTTCCCGTGCTCTTTGAGGTGAACTTCTTATTTCAAACTTCTTTTGTGTTGAATATGCTTTTATGGTTGTTACTATATATCTTCTTCTTAAATATTGCGAGGACGCAATTTCTTTAAGGAGGGGAGTCTGCAACAACCCGCATATTTGTTGATTTTATATTTAAATATTTTATTTAAATATTTTATTGATACTCGGAATTTAGTCCGAAAAGCTACTTTTTGCATACGGTCGAATTAGGACTCGGGACCACTCCCATTGAGTTTAAAATGCCGTTTGCGACCTCTTTGAGTATAAGCTTCGATACGTTTGGAGAAAGTTGATTTTTGCTACTTTTTCACTTTGGGTTTAGATTTGGGCTCAGCCCTATGTTTAACTTATACTCAAATCTGAGCCACTCCTCCCCATTCACCCTCACTTTCTCCTCTTTTCAGTTTTAAAACATCAATGGTGGGAGAGATGGGAAATTAAAACTCCAAAACCCTAGTTTCCTTTTGCAAATCAAGCTCTAGCTCCAAACTAATAGAAGAACCCATTGGTAAGCTTCTCTTCTTCTTCTCCAACTCATTCTCTTATCAATTTCAGAAATTCCTAAACCTAATTTAGGAAATGTTTCTCTTGTTAGCTTAGAATCTAGCTTCTTGAGTTGGATTTGAAGAGTGGTTGAATTCTCTTTTGCTTTCAAGCTTCTTTTTAAATTGCTTGGGTTCAAAGGTGAGATTTTTATCTCACATCTATGCTTATATTTATCTTCGATTGTTAGGTATGAATTCCTAATACTTATTCGTGTGCTATTGCTTTTGGTTTGGATTGATTTGGTGAATATTCCAATTTTTGGTGTTTTGGGTTCAATTCTTTAAAAATCATAGTTTTGATGTTTTGATCATGTTTTGGTGATGAACCGAAGAGCTTCTATGGCCGGGTAGTCGATTGGCGTAAACCCTTAGTGCCGTTGCTCGTCCGATAGAAATTTGGAAGAGATTGGCATTCATTAGTTGGGCATGGGGGTGCTGGCTACAGGTTCGGTCGACCGACCTCAGGGTCCGGTCGACCGACCTGTTACCCGAGCACTTCCCAGCCTCTGTTAGGAGGTGCTGGTTACAGGTCCGGCCGACCGAACACAGGGTCCGGTCGACCGACCTGCTACCCCGAGCATTTCTATTTTTTTTGGTCCGGTCGACCGAGCCCTGTAGCCGGCCGACCGACCTGGAGCATTTTTGCCTATTTCGCCTAGTTGTTTGAATTTCCAACTTTAATCGATTCATGTTGTTTCCTATGTGATGTTATCATTTGTTATGACTTTGATGACTCCTTTTTAGGGATTTTTGAATATCCATTTTGATGGATTCTTTATCGGTTTCGTTGGATTTTTATTCACATCTTCGTATGTGAATTTTAGTGATTGATTGTTCCTACAATCTTCTTCGTGATTTGTCACTTTAAAAATATAAAGGTTTCTATACTAGTAGTAAATATCAAAATTTTTTCTTCAAATAATTTCAACTCTATTTTAGTACAAAGCTCGTTTCTTGAACCGTTTTCCAATCTATTAGTATATACAAACCTTTACCTCACTCGCACGAGAAATCTAATTAAACGACTTAGTAAAACGAGTGGTATGAAACGCTTGCGTTTACTTCGTCGGTTAATTCTTGGACTTGTTCGATTGAATCTCTTGTGACAATTTTATAGTGGAGATCTACAGTTTGTTCGTAAATGTTTGAGTTAAGCAAGTGGTTATGGGACATGAAGCTAAACTCATACATTTACTAGCTTAGTGTAATTGACACTTCTCGTTGATCAAGACGATCATCTTTGTGATTTAGACTAGCGATGTGCGATGTCTCTTTGTCTACGAGGGAGACTAAACCCCGTTTTGTGGAGTTTCGACTCAAATTGGTGGGGTAGCAACCCATGGTCTTCGCGCCGTTTGTGGAGCTTCGGCTCAATTTGTGATGGTTAACAACCATGGAATTAGCGTTCCGTTTGTGACACACGTGTTGGAGAGCTTTATGCTCCCGTTTGTGATAGGCCTTCCCCCCTTTTTGTGATTTCTGGATTTCTTGAGATGATTTCTAGAATTTGTGTTTCACCAATTTTCGTGATTTCCATTGATAAGTTTTATCAATATTTGTGCATTGGTGAATTTGTGTGTCATTGACTTTTGTGATTGACATTGATATAATCGTCAATATTTGTGGTTTGATGGACGAAATAAGGAGTATGACATTTCTTTGATTCTTGTGTAGATTTTGTGATACTGATTAATCTCTTGTTGATTTTCAATTACTTATATATATCACAGCTTGGCATTGTGATTATTATGTGTTTAGTCATATCTCTTACTCTATATCGTTTCATCTGATATTTATAGTTAGAGTGATCCGTTTATTATTTTCTTATTAAATAATACTCGGGTCAGACCGAGATGTTACAGGTGCTTCTGCTTGACTTTACATCCGGGATTATCTCCTTGACTTTTGGTTAACTACTTAGATTAGTAGTTTTTGTTGTATACATTTGAGATATAGACTCCTTAATGTATACTTATTCTTTTGTGTAGTTCGTGTAACTATTCTTTTGTGATATTGTGGATCTTTTTAGACCACTACTCTAATGTACACTTCCTAGTGTAATATTCATATCTATTTCCGCCTTTGTGATATGAATTGTCTGTGACTGATTTATGTTATGTTTATTTCTATATTTGTTTCTGAAGATATTATAGCCACTGTGTAGTAGCTTTGAGTTTGTGTCAGTATGTCGGATTTCCCTCTTGGTAAAGAAATGCATGTTATACTATCCGACATATCGATGCTCGCGCAAAGAAATTACACGGATGGTCGCTTCTCAACAGCCTTATTCTCCGTGCTAGTTGACAGCATTCACCGTAATGTTCTTGGCTAGCGTGGGTATAGAGGTGGGGCGTCACATAAACCATATAGAAGGGCGGATTGTTATTGGGTAAATAAGAAAAGGTAGAAAAAGAAAAAGAACAAAACAGAATCTTGCAGCGGAACGATAAAATATAATAATCAAATATACAGTTCATGGAGCTATTTTACAAAAATATTTGATTATACTTATACAATACATATCAGAGTTACACATACCAGAGGAAAATAAATAACAATACAGCGGAACAATGTGATGCAGTGGAACAGTATTAATGCAGCGGAATAATATAATAAATAGTAGTAATATAATCTTCGTCTTTGTCCTCTAGAAATAAAATTTTTGAATGTTGAAATGCTCGGATTGACCCGAGCAAATTGAAAAGACAAAACACTCGAGTCAGAACTAAAAGATCTTATGTAAGTTAAATCAACGGAAATATATATATATATATGAGTTTAACGGCGTCGGAGATGTTTACGGGGTTTGACATCTCATATCCAGTGTCTAACGTGAGTACAGTAACTTAAGAGGTGCTCGGGATTCACATCTCCTAAGGATCCGTTAAACTATTTACTATGTACTAATATACGCTATTATAATAATGTCTAAAGTAAAGTATAATATACTGAAGATAGCGTTAAGGCTTTACATTTTCCACCTTAACACACTTTTATATTCCCATAGTCTATACAGAACCGTAATCTCCTCCTTACCGGGCGTCGTCAAAGGGCACTCCATAGGTATGGTACAAAACAAAATCGTATAAGGTACGCTAGGGTAGGTGACACGGTACAACTAGACAATGCCAGCGTAGATATACCAATTATGCATCCGGGCTGGTGGTAACGCATAGCCGCAGCTACCGCCCACCTCGAGCCACACTCCCAAATCAAAAATCAAAAGTGGCCACCGAATCAATCCAAAAGTCAGAGTATAATATCGAAGGGATGTGTTCGATAAGAGGGGCTACCTCCTTGGCCCGAGAATCGCTCTTGTTTTAGCCACCTTATGCCAACGGGAGTCGGGTCCACGTATGTACCTTTATAGAACGTCACCACCATCCTACTTCATTCTGGAATCTCCACCGCGTACAAGGTTGTTAAAGTGGTTTTCGGAGTTGGAAGAGAGTATGACAACTTACGATCCCGGTCTCTTTAACAACCAAACGTTATTATAACACCGCGGTCCTTTCAAAATAATTATACTTCAAAACCAGAATATAATATCCATTTTGAAACCATATAATTACGATATCATTTCCATTTCAAAAACTAAGTCAATATGACATCATTTTAAAGAAATCCCAAATCAATATAATATCATTTTTATTTCAAATATATCATTTTTCCAAAATCATAGCACTATCGAATTTATACACTACGAAACCAAATATTTGAAATATAACCTTTCAAAACATAATACTTCAAATTTCAAAGCTTCTAAACCATAACTTCCAAAACTTAAATGGTTTGGATATTTAAACTATATATATAATAAAATAGTTTGAATTTAAAATTACTTTATAAAGTAAAATAATTTCCTCAACTTCACAATTTTATTCACTTTAAATTAAATCTCAATTCATAACTTTCAACTCACTTTCAGTTTCAATAAACCATTTCGATTTCAATACATTTCAAACTTTGAGTATTAAACAATTTCAAAACTAATGTTGGTAATTACGATTCAACGATTTAATGTTCTATTTTTAGTTTTGAAATACTTGCATAATAAATCCATTTTAATTTAAATAAAACTCAGATTCCAAATAACCAAATATTTCCTTCAAATTATTTATACTTGAAATATTTGTTTAATTCATCTTAAACCAAAATCCAGTTATACAAATCATACCTTTAAAATCTCAATTTTATTAAATTTCAAATCAATTTCATATTTATCTTCACATCTTATTCTCATTTAAGTCATTATAAACTCCAGAAATATAATTTAAATAAATACTTAACCATATTATATCTTTATAAAATCAACTTTATTACTATTCTTATTTTATACTTTAAACCAATTTTATACATAGCTTAAAACCAAGAATTTAACTATATATAAAATAACATTTATAAAATATCCAAATCAATATCTCATAAAACCATATATTTCCTTACAAAACCATAGAAATCATTTCAAATTATTTTTATATATAGACCAGGGTGTCTGTATAAAAATTTCTACCCTATGGTCAAGTGATACAGATATTTATCATTTCAATCCATAGTTTAAAATAAAAAAAATACGGTTATATATCATTTCAAACCGCAATCCCAAATGAAATAAAAATGCATAACAACTTGCAGTTCATAACAATATGAAATACAACATCCATTCACGCAATATCAATCATCAGCCATTCATCACAATCATTATCCAATTCAAACAATAACATCAATATAGAACAGATAATAAATGACAGGTATTCACTGGCAGTTTATATACAATAATAAATTAAATAACAATTTAACTGCCAGTTTATATGCAATAATAAATTTAATAACAATTCAATTCAATAAATTCAAGTTAACTGAGATGGTGATTAAAAAAATGCCAAACAGTCATAAATAAATTTCTAATCACATCCTAAATCAATTTAACAAACATAAAAAATTTCAGAAGTTGTGAGTGGGTTAAAACACTCACCATTATACGAATCTGAATCAATAGACTTCTAATTAATAGCTCCGCTCTATGTTTCTTTAGTCTCCTTCTTGATTACTAGCTTTGTTCCAAAATAATTCTTTTATTTTGATTTACTTTAGTTTTCCTCCTTATTATATTAACATATATATGTAAGTATGTATTTTTAAAAGGTTTGAAAAAAGGAAGATTTGAAAAAAAAGAATTGAAAAAGAAAAGGATTAAAATAAGAACTGAAAATGGAAGAGAAGATCTAGATTTGAAAAGAAAGAATAAAGTTTGAAACAGAAGAAAATTTAAAGAAGAAGAATATTTGAAGAGGAAGGAAAAATTAAAATGAGAGATAATAAGGAGATTTGAAGAAAGAGAAAAAAAGAAAAAGAAAAGAAGAAGATTAGAATGAAGGCTGGGGTTTCATTTGCATTATATCTTATTTATAAGGTTAGAGTTAGGTTTTGGGCCAAAGATTTGAAAAGAGAGGCCGCTATCAATTAGAAATAAATGAAATGACGTTTCAAAAAATGAAGTTGGAAATGAACGAAAAAAATAAAGTAAATATGAACAAACTTGGTATTGAAATATAGTAAATATTAACAGCCTTTTTAAAAGTAGCAGGTATTAAAAAGAGGTAATTATTAATTAGCAAGGGAATGAATTGACCAACTCTATACTGTAAACAAACTTTTAGAATTCAATTTCAAAACAATCATTCACTTAGTTAATTTTGTTAACCCTAAACATACCAAAATGAACATCCTTTAAAGATTTAATTAATATACAATAAAGAAAAATAAATTCTCTACACAAATTTGTGTCATAAATTAAAAGAATATACATCATTAAGAACTTTTCATTTCTCCCTCTTTGTGATTAGATTGGGAATTAAACAAATATGTTAACATTTCGATTGAATGTTTTACTAGGAATGCATTAACATACATTCAAAAATATGATAGCATAAGCAAGGTAATATAAACATGTGTATAATATATATGTAGATCTTTATCGCCACTTATAGTTTACATTCATAAATAAAAGGTATGAAAATAATTCACATAAGGAGGCAATGAATGTAAGAGTAAATTAGAAAAGTGAAGATGGAAAGGTAAGTTATGTTGCAATTAAAATCTAATAGAAAAAGAAATAGTCAAGTGTAAATCTATTTTACCCCTTTTATCATCTCCTATTAACATTTAATTTAATAACGTATGAGATTTCAAACCTAAATAATCCTTTCTTTTTAATGATCTAATTGGATCTAAAACATAAGTTTAAATTTTGGTATAAACATATATGCAATAAACTATCATTAAATTCTGAAACGTGAACTGATTTAATTAGAAATAAATCATCCAATCTAAATTTATTTCGATATATGTTTACAACTAACGTTTTCCTACTTTTTGATTAAAAGATTACAATCACGTTAATTGTCATTGATTTCTAAGGTAAAAATAAATAAGACAATTCAATTCCTTTTTATAGTAATTTAACGTATTTATGGAATTATTGTATAAAAACCAAAAGCTATTAGTTCTTATTTCTATAATAAATTTTTTCCAGCTACCAACATTTCAAATAAATAAACATATGATTTTTTTTATTTAGTAAAGAAACACACACACACACACACATATATATATTTGCGTTTATTAATCCAATCAATTGGAATTTACATTCATATGGTCATTTGTTTTATTCCTTATTAAACTTTACAATTATTTCCAATTTAAGCTCTACAATTACATTCCTAATTTGCTTTACCATTACAATTGATTGAAATCACATTAACAATTGTCAATTTCATTCAATCAACATCAACAATCACATTCATACTTTATTATCAACCAACAAATATTATAATTACTTATCTAACATTGATTTTATCAAATTATAGTTTATTACGTATTATTTTAATTATTGCTTCATTCATAAACCATTAACAATACATTATTACCAAATATTACTTGAATTCACACTAACATAAAATTTGATTTCATTTATTGCAATTGGTTTCAATTAATTGGAATTGCACTAAATTAGTTATCTATCCACTTGCATTAACATTATTACCTTTAATTGCAATTTGATTACCAATCTTATTTAACACACTAAATAAATAAATAACATATATTAGTTGTCACCTATTTACTTTTACTTACATTTACATGTTTATTACTTACCATTAACACCGTATTATTTCATTAATTAATTCAATACTTACATTTGTTTTTCTTATATTTCACTTATAAATCTAATCTACAATAACCGCAATAATTAAGTGAATTGATTACAATTGCCCAATTAATTTTTAATATATTAAATAATGTGTAACTTATAATAACGTTTGTCACCATTTACCTTAAATCACATTTATAACACCTTTAAGTTTATTATCGTAAACAAATGTTACAACATACCTCTATAACACAAATTTTGTTATATTACCACTAATTATGTACTAGTTCAAAAGTTTATACATACTTACATTTATTTACTTACATTCAATTTATAATCAAGTTATAACCTTTACATCATTTCAATTAATTGGGATTTCATATGAATTGTTAATAGTTAACTTACATTAGTATTGTTGTAATTCATTCTAGTCATCATTTCCACTAACAATTCACAAATTTTTATTCTCTTCAATATTAAATTACAAAATCTTATTAAATTAACCAATTTAATTATCGAAATTTACGGGTCGTTATAGACGGAAAGTCGAGAGAAAGAAAAGAAGGGAGAAGAAGAGAAGAGAAGAAAGAGAGAAGATAGAACCAAACAGAACAATACAGAATCTCACATCGCAGCGGAAAACATAGAATATCATATCATTATCTTTACAAAACCGAACCTGTATATACATACATCAATCAGAGTTCAACAATCAATCAATAGTTATCAGCTTGAACTGTTATAATAACATGTCCTCACAATTGTCGATAATATACAACAGCTAAGCACAACGGATAATCAATAATCAAAACAGATACGTGTATACGAAATGAAGATCTCCAACTCTCCTGTTGAAGCTTCAAAAGCACCAAATCTGAATCGGTAAATATACTCGGTCTGACCCGAGCATTGAAGGGAAGAACGCCCGGATCAGTCTGGTAAACCAGCGTGAGAAACACACTTAATTGAATTATTAAATTACAAAATTTTTCCTTTTTCAAAACAAAAGTATCTCGTAAGGCATGCCCACACATAAAATGGACATGTTTTTACCTTACGATAACTAAAACATTTCATATCAAATCATCTGATATAATACTATTATTAGGCTCTACAACATATTAGGCTCTACAAATAAAATGGAAGGTACGTAGTGGAGTTTGGATTTCCATACAAATGACCAGGTGAAGGGACTACCTTCCGATGAGTACACCTCTACATGGATGTCCAAGGCATAGAACATCTGCCCTCTAGCAATACAAGACCTGCCCACCTCTATAACTAGATGATCCCGAATATGTCATTCTCCGGTCGTTACCGACCTTTATCGAAGGCCCTTTAAGCATACAAACCATAATAATCAGATTCACGACGTCATAGCATGTAAAGATATATCTAGAAGAGGATGATCATACCCTACTTGGGAGCGACCCACTTAACCTTGCCGCATCTAACCCTGTTTTGGTCATTTCCGGTTGATGAGGCCTGAGATCACGATTACCTTTCACATATCACAAATCACATCACTTTGAATGTCACACGGCCATTCCCGTTGAATACTAATTGCCATCCATAAAAATACAACTTTTAAGCTCATACATCTCAATGAGAGTGTTAAGTTAAGAGAAGTTGTTTTCTCTGCCATCACTGATGTACGTTTGTAAAAACCAATGTACGTAATCTATAGAAATGCAATGTCAGACAAATTTCCATACAAGTTGTCTAGGAAGAGGACAAATCGATGGTACTTTCCTACCACATCCTGTCGGGAAATCCCTAGGATTAGTAGCGAATAGTCCTTGCATTGGATATTTCATAATGAATAGACCACTGCTACTATATGTATATTGAGATTTTAACCCCATACGATCAACAAGCAGTCCCCCACTATGAAAATCCGGAATATCAATATCATCATAAGCAACCTGCATACTCTTCCCATATACGTTGGTCCGAAGTGGTTTTCAGATAAATCTGATCCCGGTTTCTTCGCATCAACAACGCAAAAACATTTCTCAACCTCACACAGAAACTAAGTCTCATAGACTTGTCGTGTCTCCAACTTTCAACTTGCTATCCTTCGGGCCAAGAAGGAAGCTCGATAGATTGGAGTAATACCCCGCACTATACGAATCAACATTCTCAACACAAACGATAATCAAGCCTACGCAGAAGGCTACGTGTTAAGTGTATGACTAAATAGTTCCCACATCAAGTCGAGGAACTAAAATGGCCAAATTTGATAGTCGGTTATTTAACTATCAAAGCAACAAACAAATATCTAGCACCATAAACAATCACTAGGCCCTTTTAATTAATCTTTTATTAATTAAATCACTTGGCCAATATTCATTCAAATTACCTTTAAAAAGATATAATCTCAAAACCATTTCGATATTTTTAATATTGGAAAACATTTCTGTATATTTGTTGAGTAATAAGTAATTCAGAAATCTCTTTATTTTCAATACTTAGAAAATATCATATATACTTAAATCACGATTAAGTATACATTTTATTCTTTAAGGAAAACATACCCATTAAACACATTTATTTGGGGCAAAACAAATGTTGTGTAAAACATCGTTACGACAACCCAAAATCACTATTATAGGGATTCGAAAATAAGATAGATATATAAATCTCATATACTATACAAAACATTTCCTTTCGAAAATCCTTTACTATAACAACAGTGTTATAATCCATACTTCCTTCTCGAAAACGTCTATTTCAAAAATGAATATTGAAATCTATGTATTTGATGCTCAACACATTTTAAAACATATTCAAACCATTTAACTCCCTTTAAAATATCACTTCCCAAAAATATCCATTTTATCTAATATATATTATTCACCGTCCAAAATTGTGAATACAATTCATTTACCAAATCCAATATTTTTACACATTTTATTAAAGGATAATCTACTGTCCAAAATTGTGAATATAATCCCTTTACCAAAATATTGCTATTGCATATTTAATTAAAGGATTATTCACTGTCCAAAATCGTGGATAAAATTCCTTTAGTAAACTTCTATACTTAACTTATCAAATTCAATTGATTTCGGATTTATAAAACAATGTTTATAAATTCCATTTATATTTTATAGAAACTTCGACTTATAAAATGACTTTATCAACAAATTCTATTTATATCCCATTTATATGCCAAAATCCAATTTATAAGTAATTACTTATAAATCTCTATATTTACAAAATTCGTTCTTTTATAACTTCATCAATTTATAAATCTTATTCACTTACAAAATCCATTTGTAACTCCACTTTAACACCTATAAAACTCCTTTACAATTTCATCACTTTTGATTTGTAAAATTCAATATTATAAATCTTATATATAAACAATTTATAATTATCTAAAAATCTCAATTTCAACTATTTTACCAAATAGTTCACTTCATATTTCAAAAATCACATTTCAATTATATTTTCCAAAAATCATAATTTTATAACATTTATTTATTCAAAATAAATTCATTCTTTTAACAATTCAAAATTTAACAAAACATCTATTTTCAAAGTCACTTGAAAATCCTTTTTAATTTGAAATCATCACTTTAATATTTTTAAATTACCAAAAATAGGCCCAATGCTGCAACAACACTAAATACATCAATCACGGCATCCAAAATATCATATATCACATTATAACAGAATATATAACAATATCTGTAAATAAATCAATACTGGTGAGGAATCCAGTTGGATCCCTCCAATCTGTCACCTGCAACAAATATACATATTAGAATATGTGTACAATGTCCGCTTCGAGGTAGATGCGGGTGCAAAAGGCCATCCGCTCATACACGGGAACGTATAGGGACTCATCTGCTCCAATAGGCAGGAATATATCCAAATACCAATCAATATATATAATATATCACATATCATCCTAACAATCATCATAAATAAATTTATTTCTCACTTATATAAAAATATCAATGAGTCAAAAAGAGTGAGTTGTGCTCACTTTGGTTCCAATAGCTGTTGCAGTGTTTTATTCCAAATAAAATTAAAAAAACGTTTAATTTTACCCAAAATTTACACTAGCTCCAATCAACTCCAAAATAGCTCTAAAATGTACTGCCCTTCAATACGGACTCAACGCAACTTGTTTCGTCAAAAACCGACCCCATATGAAGAAGTTATGCATTTTTAAAGTTTGTACAAATTTATATATAAATTAATTACACAACAATTTTTTTTTATTTTTAACCTTGATAAATCACGGCCGTTGATTTTGCTAAGAAGAGATCTAGATGCATGTTTATCCTTCTTCCCATTGTTCAAATTCGAGCGTGAAACCCAATTATCCGCCACCTACCACCAATTAACGCGACCACTTCGCTCTACTAAACCTCAATCATGTACCACCATGTTGAAGCACTTCACGAATGACGCATCCTTCTTGAACGGCAAGAAGCTCGGCCTCCTCCATCGGCCGAAAATCATGATCAAAGATCGAACGCATTTGGCCAAAATTCTCCCTCGAATGACGACGATTCGAGATTCCCACCGTTGGATGGAAAAATCCCGCGATCCTCTACAAGTTTCTAGTTGGAAGATTTTCAAAATAATCGAGAGATTGGGAGATAACGAAGGAGGAAGTTTCGAAAATATTGACCGTCGAAACAGGAAGCGGCGGCTGAAACAAAACTCTAGGGTTTTTGTAAATTAGGAAAAAAGTTGGCATTTTATAGAAAATTTGACGACGCTATTCATCCAAAAAAATTTGCGAAATCCAATGGAAGTGTGCCGCCTGTCATTTATAATGTTTTACCCCTATTACGAACACAATGGAATATATATCAGGAGCCAATTCGATCATATTTGGAAGATAGGTTTTCGAATCGACTTATTTAAATTTAAAATTTACTTAAACAGATTTCTACACGTTTTAGCTTGCCACGACTAAACCGTAAATCCGATTAACACGAAATTTGAAATCCTACAATAATATAACATTACGGATCCAATAAAACTAGTTTCGTCGAAATTCGAGACTATTTAAAAAATGACTGTTTTCACTCCTCAATTAAATATTAAAATATTCAATTTCTGCAAATTAAGTTTTAATTCAATTTCAAAAGTTCTCTAACATCATTCTAATTCAAATAGAATTTAATACAACTTTATAAATCATTTTCATTCACGTTAAATCCAATTTTCGATTATTTCAGCAATTTCAAATATTAAATTAATAATTTAATTATTCAATTAAATCATTATATTTCAAATATAAGTTATTCAGCTTATAAAATTAATTTGTGAATATTTAAAATCAATTAAATATACGAATTTCAAATGACCCAAATTCTGGATCGTTACAACCACCCTCCATTCTAAACCACTCCATCAAACAAATTTTCACAACACACTGTCCACATTCAAACTGCATACTCTCATTCTCCACAAACCCCACACCATAACCACTGTCAATTGCCTGACTGCATCACTTCCTTGCAATTCTTCCATTACTTTCAACTGCCATAAAACTACTTCAATACAACACTGTCATTCAGTACAATACTACCATCCTCGCCTTAACAGCCATAAACACTAACATACCATTAGCTCCCTGCACAAACTCCAAAACCACCAGCATACATTTCCCATCCATCAGCAGCTACTTGCACATTCAAACTTGCTCAAACATCAACCCAAGCTGACATCACCATAACAAGCAACCACACTCATCAAACCCCATCACACTCATCAAACTCTACCTTAACCACCACAAACCCATCACTGACCTCTTACAATACTATCCAAAACACTTAAATACCCCCCAACCACGGTCATTCACTTCATATCATCACACCACATTCAAAACATACACAATCTTCCCCGTCACCAATTCCTTACTTCACAGCTGCTTTCAAATCACCTCTGCTATCTCATTGTTACAGCAAGCCGAAGCCACCCTTGCCTTTCTGCCTGAACACCAATACCAATACCCAGTGACTACAAACCAAACCAAAGCACAATGCCCCTATCACCAAATCAAAGCACAAACGAACTCACTTCTGCATACTTAACATTGTTACCTGTCACTGCCTCCACGAAAACCACCTCTGTCGAACAGTTCTTCCATCAACAAACATACCACAGTACCCCCTTCTCTTTACCAAACATAGCTTCAAACCACAGAAGTTGACATCGCAACAACAATTTCCACAGCACCTTCGAACTCCCTGCATACTAGTGCATCACCTTACTGCCACCCGTACTTCATTTCCACTCACATTCTTACCTCCCTGTCTGTTCCTATGTTACTGCCTTAACAACCACCCTTCGCTGCCTTCATACCAAAACCAAACATACTCCATCCACTACCACTATCAACCTGCAACATAACCACGCCAAACTACAGCAGCTCCACGTTCGAGCTTTATTACCCCTCGCCTTCCAAAATCCAACATTCGAGAACCGCCTCGCCTGCCAATCGAACCACCATACCACCCACTATCGAACTCAAATTCGAATCACAGCAAGCGGGCAACCCCCATCGACCACCAATCTCCTTAAACAATCGCCTAAACCCCAATCGCCTCGAATCCGCCTCCCTCCATCACAAAACCAGAATCCCCAAACTCGAATAGGCAGAGGATTATATATTTCGATCTAACATTTCGATTTCCTTTCTGATTTCGAGTTTACATTTTAATTTTAATTTTAATTTTATTTTTTTGGGAAGAAAGAAGATCGTTTTTTTATATACGAAGGCAGGCGATTTACCAGTTTAAACGAGGAAGAGAATAAGATTTCTCTGATTACGGGCTGGGCCATGTTTGAGCAATTTATTTTTAAAAAAAAAAGAGAGTTTAGCCAATTGTTTTCAATTGTGTAATCATCATTTTATTTTTATTTTTATTTTTTTGTTTCGTCTTTGTTATATTTTCTTTTGTTTTCCTTTGTTTCTAACTTCATTTATTTTCCTTTGTTTTATTTCTTTTGATCTTGTTTAAAAAAAATCGTTGGTTTCCTTTTATTTCTTTGTATTTCATTTGTTTTGATTCTCCTTTATTATAGTCACTTCTTTCATATTAAAAAAAAACAATTGTATATATCTTGTTTGAAATTTCAAGTTGCAGAAGCAGGAATTCAAAGGAAAAATGCTTGCCAAAAATAATTGCTTTGCATTGCTTGCTTATAAAAATTGCCGCTAAAAAAATAAAAAATAAATTGCTAATAAATTCTACACGCTTTGGTATCGTGTTCTCATCTCCGGTTTTTATTTACCTTGCATTGTTGGTTGCTTGCGTTTAGCATTTATATATAAAAAAAATTCAAAATCCAAAAACAAATATTATTTTAGTTGCTTTGTAAATTCACGTTCTATTTCTGTTTTGCATTCATTTCATCTTGTTTTATTTTCTAAGGGCAATACCCCAACTCACATAAAGTGAGAGATTTCATCACTCTTTTCTTAGCCCATAAAAACATTTCATTGTAGATTTTGACTAATAATAAAGGTTAGACATTCCACTTAAGGGCGTCACGAGCTAAATTATAGTTTAATTGTATCTTCACCGTTGTTTTCTTCAAACAATTTTATTTCTTGGTGTCGAAACTATTGCAGAATAATAAGCAGTTATAAAAATTACGGTGATTCGTAAATATTATACTGGTTGTTCCTCTGAAGGTGCTTAAACCTTCAGTTGCATTGCTACGGTGATTCGTGGTGCACCGATAATCCTGACCGTTACCTGGCTGATAAATATTTTTGTTGATTTAAGACAAAGTGTGATTATACAATTTTGGATTAGGAGCTACTAAGGACATAAAACTATAATTAATTCCTTTACATTCATTTAGTTGCATTAGTTCATGCATATTTTAAAAAAAAGTAAAAAAAACAAAAAAAATCCAAAATCCAAAAAAATTGCAAATTTCACTTAGCTTAGTTTTTAATCAAAAAAAAATTCCCTTTTCGTTTCCTTTGATAATTTTCAATCAAAAACAAAAATCCAAAAAAATCTTTTCAAAACAAAAAAAATTTAAAATTCAAAAACAAAAACAAAAATCAAATTTCCATTTTCCAAAAAAATCCTTTTGGTAAATATTTGAAAATTCAAAAAAAAATTACAAAGCCAAAAACATATAAAAATTTGTAAAGCCAAAATGTAAACAAAAATCAAACTTCTCTTTTGAAAATAAATTTTATTTGGCAAATATCTTTCTTCCTTTTAAAAAAAGAAAAAACAAAATTAATTTTTCACTTCGTTTTTAAAATCTTGTTTCATTCTCTAAACTCATTTCTAACTTCTTTCTCTTCTGGACTTTCACTTGTGCATGAGTATTTGAACTCGTGACACAACAACAAATCGTTGGACTCGCGACTCAACAACTAACCATTTAACTCGAACAGACGATCCTTCTGATATGGCGAACGAGAACGTCCCTCAAACTCTTATGGATAGTATCTTTCCCGATGGATTTTCTATTCCATCTTGCATCACGTCACACGCCCCTATGGGTAACCATTTCGAAATTCACTCGAACCATATTGCCATACTTCCGAAATTTGGCAATTTCGAGCACGATGATCCATACATCTTTTTGACTAAATTCGACCAAGTTTGTGCAACCTTTAAACTCCAACAACTTTCCGATGACGGAATCAAACTTCGATTAATCCAATTCGCTCTTACGGATTACGTTGAAAAATGGTTGTGCTGCTTACCATCGAACTCGATTAAAACTTGGAAAGAATTCGTAAAAGCTTTCTTAAAAAAGTTCTACCCCTTGGAAAAAACAAGTAGAATCTGAATATAAATTGTAAATTTTCATCAATTCAAGGGAGAACCATTTGGAAAATATTTTGAAAGATTCTAAGAGCTTTTGATAAAATGTCCACACCATAACCTCGAGAAATGAACGATTTGCCAAATCTTATACGATGTCGAAAACAGCTCATGAACCATGCTTGAATCAATGTGCCAAGGCAATTTTCTTGCCCAACATCATGACGATGCTTTTAATTTCTTGATAACCTCACTGAATAATCATCCCAGTGGGAATGCTCGAATGAAAAATCAATTTACTCACGATCGAGTGCACACTCGATAGGATCTTCTTTTGCTTTGGAAGCTAAGATTGACAAAATGATTAAAAAATTCGATAATGTTTTCTCATCGAATCAAATGGACCAAGCTTCCCAACCGATGTGTCATAAATGCAACGATCCTAATCATATAGCGGATTAGTGTCCCAATTCTATTGAGCAAACCAATGCTTTCAATAAAGTCAAAAACGATCCGTTTTCTCCAACATACAACCCTGGTTGGAGAAATCATCCAAATTTTGCTTGGAACCAAAAAAATCTCAACACGAATACGTCCCAATTTTCAAGCATGCACGAATAATGCTCCGAATCCTCCCTTTCAGCCCAACAATTTTCAACCAAACTTTGCGGGTTCGTCTCATAATCAACCACAAAAATCAACTTTTCACCCAAATTCTGCTCATCCTCCCCAAGACGATAAACATTTAAGTTCACTTGAGAAAACTCTTGAAACGTTGGCTAAAGCAACTACTCAAAGTCTTCAATCAAACAACAATTTGCAAAATTTATTTGCCTCATATATGCAAAACACTAACAAACGAATTGCAAAATTTGAAATGCAAATTAGTCAATTAGCCACATCTGTAAGTGAACGAGAACGAGGAACATTCACAAGCTAGCCCCTTCCGAATCTCGGAAATCAAAACGTAAATTCAAATCAAGCCCACGTTGTTCAAGATAGCAACGTCACCTAATTGAATGCTATCACGACTTTACGTTCCAGTAAACAAATAGATAATCAAGTCATTAACCCAAACGGTTTATCGAAAACCTCTCTCGATGCTTCAAATGAATCGAAACAGAACATGGAACAAAATGTTGAATCGAATGCCAATCAAAATTCTTATTCTACTCGAGTGGATCCGCCTATCGAGTATCACGTTCCATTTCCACATCGTCTTCGGCCCAAGAAACACTCGGACCAAATAGAAAAGATGTTGGAAATTTTTAAATAAGTGAAAGTTAACATTCCGCTTCTTGACATCATTTAGCAACTCCCAACGTACGCGAAATTTCTTAAGGACTTGAGTACCCAAAAGCGACACACTCAAGTGCCCAAAAAAGTCTTCTTAGCGGCCAGTTTGAGTGAAGTCTTGTCCCAATCCATGCCCGTTAAATACAAAGATCTTGGCTGCCGTACGATTTCGTGTACAATTAGAAACAATACGATTAACAAATGCTTGATAGACTTAGGTGCGAGTGTCAATTTGATTCCATATTCCGTGCACGAATAATTAGGCTTAGGTGAGCTTAAACCCACAAAAGTTATGCTTCATTTCGTCGATCGTTCCATTAAGAAGCCCGTGGGAGGAATCGATGATGTGCTCATTTGATTCATATTCCCCGTTGATTTTATCATTCTCGAAACACAACCCGTGACAAATCTCACGGGTCAAATTCCACTTATTTTAGGTCGACTATTCTTATCCACCTCAAATGCCTTAATCAATTGTCGTAGCGGTTTGATGAAAATCTCTTTTGGAAACATGACTTTGGAACTTAATATTTTCAATCTCGAAAGCCAATCGAACGAACCTCGTGACTAAACGTTGGAAGTTAGTGCCATGCACAAAAACTTCGAAAACGAGACACTTGACCTTAACGACGAACGCGAAGTCAAGCACGAAAAATTGTTTCACGAAGTTCCCAACAAAATTGATTACAAGCTTCCCTTTGAATCATTACCCTTTGAGTCCCAAAGTTGGACCTCAAACCGCTTCCCGATCACCTTAAATATGCAAACTTAGGTGACAACGAAACGTTGCCCGTCATAATTTCCACAACTCTCTCTCTCTTGATCAAGAAACCTAGTTACTCTCTATTCTTTCGAAAAACAGAGAAGCAATTGGATGGCCGATTTTCGATATAAAGGGAATAGTCCCGCTTTTGTTCAACATCGCATCCATTTAATCGACGATACCAAGCCTGTTCGTGACACGCAACGAAGGCTTAATCCAAAAATGAAAGATGCGGCGCGTGATGAAATTCTTAAACTTCTCGACAACAGAACCATTTACCCAATCTCTGATAGTTCATGGGTCAGCCCAATTCACGTGGTACCGAAAAAGTCTGGGCTAACCGTTCTTAAGAACGATTCAAACGAACTTATTCCAATTCGTCTTGTAACAACCCATAAATTTTGTAAACATTATTAATTCAATTTATTTGAAATTTTGATTTCAAATCATTTAAAAAAATGGAATTTTGGAATTTTCCAATGCATTTTTGGATTTTGTTTATAATTATTTTCCAAATATAATAAAATAATGATTTTCTAAAAATTTTATATTTTGGTCAACTTTGGTCAAACTTTGACTTTCAGTTGAAAATTTTAAATTTGATTTTTAAATTTCCAATCTTTTTCTTTGAAGCTGAATTTGATTCTGATATTTGTTCTGTTTTTCGTTTCCTTAAACTTTGTTTTATACTTTTGAAATCTGATAAATTTCAGCGTTCTATACGCGATTATTTTCAGTGTTTTATTGTTTATTTTCTATTCTCTATTTTTCTTCGTTTATTTTCTATTTTATTTTGGTTTGGACTTTGATTTTTTTTTTGAGTTGTTGTGCTTGTTTTGATTTGGGCTTGGCTAATGGGCTTAGGAAATTCCAAGGGGCATGAGTTTCTTTTCTTTAATATGAAGAGATGCATTTTCCCTTGCCTTAGCCGTACAAAACACCCCAACTTCTCATCTCCTTCTCATTTCATTTCCTGACAAAACTTTTTACAATAAGTTTCCTCCTTCTTCATCTTTTTCATTTTTCCTTTCTCTTTTATTTCTCTAGCAAAGTTCGGCCATACTTCTCCTTATAGCTGACCACATCTCCTCCACCATCCACCACCTACGATCGACCACTACCATCTCATCACCATCTACATGCCATGTAGTGAACGATAGATCCAAAACCCATCACCTAAATGCTTCATAAACCCTAATCGAGCCCTCTACATCATCACCTTCCCTTCCCCTAGCCTCAACCACCACCAATTCCACCTCCTCCTTTGCCTTGTCGTGGCCATCCCATCTCCAGGCCGTACCACTTATGATGATGACCTGACCAAGCAATCAAACCCAGGCCGAGCCATGGTAGCCATAGGCCGAATCCAAAGCTCACATGTCCTTTGCCTTTTTACCTTCCACTTAACTTTTGGTTTGCCAACACTTCACCTACCCTAGTCGTGCCTCATTTCTGGTCATTGCGAGCATATGTGCTTCTAAACCATGGTGACAGAGCATTACTTGATGATAGTCAAGCCTATTCGTGTAGTGGCCAAGCCCATCTGCATTGGTTAAGCCATTTTAATTCATTTTGATTTATATTGTACATTGTTTTTATTCATAGTTATGTGTTGAATTATATACTTATGTATGTTTATATTTGTTTATTTACAAGATTTGAATCTGGCTCTTCATCCACTCGAGTCTAATTCGTGCTTTGTCGTGCTTTTCGGAGTTTGTTCGTGTGTCTTAAATTGTCATCTCTAGCTTTAGAAGGTGAGTTATCACTCTCGACATTCATACTTATATAATTGTGAAACAATGACATGTGAATTGTAGTAGTGATATGCTATGTTGATAGTAATTCATATATGCCAGTTATATGATATTTAATGATGTTACAACCTGATGTTATACCTGTTACATCACCTGATATGATATGTTATGCTATACTATTTATTTATTTTCTGTTTCTCACACTGCAAGTTCCCTTTCACCATGGGTTGAAATGATACATGCCCGAACAGACTTTAGAATATGAAAAAATCATTATGAGCTAAAACGATAGGCTCAAGCGGTTTTTATTTTATTTGACTTGGGATTGCGGGTTTGAAATGATAAAACCCGGATTTTTTTTATAAATTACGAATTGAAATGATGCATATCCATATCACTTGACCTAGGTTAGCAAATATTATACCGACCCATAGTTAAATTTTTATAATAGTTTTCTAAAATATAAAAATTTATTGAATATTTTTGAAATTATAAATATATGAAATTCTAACTTAAAATTTGGTTTAATGATTTAGAATATAATATATATTGGTTTATTAATAAGTTAAAATAAGTTAAATTTTATAAGTAAATGAATGGTTTAAAAACTAAATTAAAGATTTTATCTATGATAAATGACTTATTAATATGGAATTTTAATTCTGACCTAATAATAGTGATAGATTTTATTTTATGAAATGGATATGTTTTGTATAATAAAATAATTTTTTATAAATAATAACTATGATTTAAACTGAAGAAATGATGTTTAAAATGTTATGGTAGAATTGGTAGCATTTCCAAAATGCTATGTTACTTATGTTATATTGTTAAAAGTGCTATACTACTTTAAATTATGTTTTAAAAATGCTGTATTCATAAAAAGATAACATTTTTATGCTATTATATATATGGATCACATTTTTCAAGTATTATAATTTCCAAAAGATAACATTTTTAAAGTGCTATGATTAAGTATATGGATTTGGAAATATTACCATTTTTGAAATGGATATTATTTTGGAAGAGTAATAACATTTGGTTTTAAATGGTTTTGGAACAGATATATTTTGTTTTGAAATGTAAACCATTTGAAATAAATACCATGGGTTATAATAACATTTGGTTGTTAAAGAGACCGGTATCGGAAGTTGTCGTACTCTCTGCCAACTTCGAAAACCACTTTAAAAATTGTGTACGCGGTGGATATTCCAGAATGAAGTAGGATGGTGGCGACGTTCTATTGAGGTATATACATGGACCCGACTCCCATGAGCTGGCATAAGGTGGCTAAAACAGGAGCAATCGACGGGCTAATGAGGTAGCTCCTTTGATCGGACACACTCCTTCGTATGCCATTCTATTACTTTGCGATTGATTGGTGTGCACCTTTGATTTTTTTTGAGTGTGGCTCGAGGTGGACGGTAGCTGCGGTTATGCATTTCCACCGGTTTGGAAGTGCAATTGGTATATCTACCCTGGCATTGCCTAGTTTGCTGTGTCACCTACCCTATCGTGCTTTACTACGAGTTTGATTTGTGTCGTACCTATGGAGTATCCTCTGGTGGCTTCCTGATCAGGAGGGACTATGGTACTGTATAGACTATTGGCACTATAAAATGTGTTAAGGGGGATATGGGTAACGCCTTAACGCTATATATATATATATATATATTATACTTTACTTTAGACATTATTATAATAGTGTATATTACTACATAGTAAATAGTTTAACGGATCTTAAAGGATGGACGATCCCAAGCATCCTTTAAGTTACTTGTGCATTTCTATTATAGTTCACTTGAGTTGGTTTACATTGTATAAGTATGTATGTCCTGACTCGAGTGTTTGTGTATTTCTTTATGCTCGGGTTAGCCTGAGTATCACAGCTTTGGATTTCACTTTCTAGAGCTAGAGAATTGCTGGAGATTATCTATCTATCTAGTTGTCTATCTATTCTCATTCAGTTATCTCTATTCAGCTTATGTACTAGTGGATATATGTATTGGGATTTCCTATTGTATTTACTTTCAGACTCTGGCATTTTGCACTTGTTTTGTGACTCTGTTTGTAGTAGCTTCATGAACTACTATGGTTATTTTATTTCCGCTGCGAGTTATTCTGGTATTTCTGTGTCTGTGATTGGTTTTATTTGCTCTAAATTTTATTAAAATCTATTGTTTTGAATTATTCAAGTCCGACATGTGTGGTTTTATTATCGATTTGAATGGTCCAAAATAGTGGATCGTTACATTTGGTATCAGAGCTTTGGTTTCTGTAAAACCTTAGCCTACGGAGCAAAAAAATCATTAGAGATAGGGTAGAAATACCATAGAATGAGTAAAATCAATCTTAGAATCATTTCTTTGTGAGAGAACGTATTTTAAAGTATAAATGACTTTCAAATGATTTTTTTAAAAGGATTTTTAAATATTATTTTGATATAAACCTTTCTTGTTTTTGAAATCAAATTTCCTTAATTTCTTTCTTTCCTTGTCCACCTTGTTAGAAATTTCTTTGTTTAGGATATTCATTCTAGTAGAACCTTATCTTATCTTATTTGATCTTGCCTTTTGTATCTCAATTACCGTTGTCGTAAAATTCATTCTTGATTTTTCCAGGATGAATCGTAGGAATGCCAGAGGTAGGAGTCGTGGTGTTGCCCTAGTTCCTGAGCCTGCTGTCAGTACTCTCTGTGAGGAATACACTCAGCTTGGTGGTACCAAGTTTTCTGGATCAGAGAGCATCATTGAGGCTCAGTAGTGGTTGAAGGGATTGGAGAGGATTTTCTCCTTTCTTGAGATCACTGATTCTCAGAAGTGTCAATTGGCTGCTTGGCAGTTGAAGGAGGCAACCTTGGATTGGTGGGAGACTGTTATAGCTCACACTGTTGAGGCTGATATTTCTTAGGAGCTGTTTAGCTATCATCTTGCGTTTGTTTTGAATTTGGTTCGGTTTTCTCTTTGAATCTTTCTTATGTTTCGTTATCGTGCTTTAGGGATGCTTTTGTAGCAAAATGGATGCCCAAAGCAGGGAAGTCTCAGCTTTATCGGGAGTTTATGGATCTTAAGGAGGGTGACATGTCATTTGCTGAGTATGAGAGGAAGTTCAATGAACTTTCCAAGTTTGGCCCTAATCTGATTGACACCCCTCTTAAGAAGAATGAGATGTTCATAGCTAGTGCTCATCTGGAGTATTGTGGTCGTCTCATCGCTCATGTGCATAGCCCTTTCACTAGTCTGATGGATATGGCCATTAGATATGAGAATCCTACTTCTAAGGATTCTCCTGTTTCTCATTCTACTTCATCTCAGCCTTTCTCTGGTAATCCTAAGAAGAGAAAGCCTAATTTTCATCAGTAGAAGAAGAATTGGAACAAGACTCCTGGCTTGGGATCTTCTTC
The DNA here is from genome assembly GCA_030765085.1 of Allium cepa. Classification (NCBI taxonomy): domain Eukaryota; kingdom Viridiplantae; phylum Streptophyta; class Magnoliopsida; order Asparagales; family Amaryllidaceae; genus Allium; species Allium cepa. Next base: position 576,050,104 of record CM060931.1, read on the forward strand.
TTCTTAGAGGTAGCCTATCGACCTATCTACCATCACTTGCTTCAAGTGTGATTAGAAGGGACACTATGCCAACAGTTGCCCTACATCAGTTGGTGTTGTTGTTCCTCCTGCTCAGTTGACTAGGCGAGATCTCTGCCATATTTGTCTACAACCTGGCCATTTCAAGTATAATTGTCCCACTCATCAGAAAAGCAAGCCTTCTAGTATCTTTGCTATTACCTCTTCTTCTTCACCTGCTCCACCTGCTGCACCTGCTCCTACTCCTGGTCCTAGTGATACCCAAGGTACTCTTCAGGGAACTTTTTCTCTGTTTAATTTTCCTGTTCATGTTCTATTTGATACCGGAGCTTCCCATAGTTTTATTTTTGTGGATCTTTATGATAAGTTCGAGCATCTTTTTCCTCCCGAGTATGCTTCTAAACCTTTATGTGTTAAAAATCCTATTGGTGGTCCTGCAAACCTTAGTAGGATTTGTAGAAGAGTAAAACTCTTCTATTCTGGTTATCGTTTTTCTGGTGATTTCTATGTTCTGGGTTTCGATGCTTTTGATCTATTACTTGGAGGTGATTGGCCGAAGAGGCATGAAGCCATTATCTCTTGTAAAATCCAGACTGTTTCTCTTGTTGGTGACAAGGGTGATTCTTTGGTGATTCAGTGCCGTTTGCCTCATGATTTTGCTGGCAGCTTTATTTATTCTCTTGATTCTTCTCCTGGTAATATTCATTCGACTCGTGTGGTCAAACTCTATCCCGATGTATTTGGTGAAGTTACTTATTTACCTCCTAAAAGATAAATCAATTTCCGCATTGATCTTATTCCTGGAGCTTGACTTGTAGTTCTTCCCCCCAGAAGAATGGCACCCCGTGAGAAGGTTGAGTTATGGAAGCAAATTGAGGACTTGTTCTCCAAGGGTATAATCAGACCTAGCCATTCTGAATGGGGAGTAGTGGTGGTTTTCGTCACTAAGTCTGATGGTTCTTTGAGAATGTGTGTTGATTATAGGGAGTTGAACAAGCTCACTATGAGGAATAGATATCCTATGCCCCGCATCAATGATATGTTTGATCAGATCCATGGAGCTACCATTTTCTCTCAACTTGATCTTGCCACAGGTTTTCACCAGCTCAGAGTTGCCGAGGAAAGTATTCTCAAGACTACTTTTCGTACTAAGAATGGTTAGTCATGCCTTTTGGTTTGACTAATGCCCCAGCTTTCTTTGTTGATTTGATGAATCGTGTTTTTCGTAATGTGCTTAACAAATTTGTTCTAGTCTTTGTCGATGATATTCTCGTCTTTTCTAAGTCAAAGGATGAGCATGAGTCGCATTTGAAATTTGTTTTGGAGATTCTTAGGAATCATTAGTTGAAGGCTAAATTCTCTAAATGCCATTTCTGGAAGGATGAAGTCCGATTTCTCGGGCATATTGTTTCTAGTAATGGAGTTTCTGTTGATCTAGTCAAGATCTCTACGATCAATGTAAGTCTTTCTTTTCTTCTCTTTCTGTAATTTAATCATTCTATCTTTTCTATGGTCCTAATTTCTCCCTATTCTGTTGCAGGATTGGGAAACTCCTAGGACTCCATCTGATATCCATAGTTTTCTGGGCCTTGCCAATTGTTATAGGAGATTCATTGAGAATTTTGCTCAGATTGTTGCACCTCTCACTAGTTTGACTCGTAAGAATGCTAAGTTTATATGGAATGATAAGTGTGAAGCTGCATTCAATGAGTTAAAGCGTAAGCTTACTTTCGCACCGGTGCTTACCGTTCCAAATGGAAATGAGGAATTAACGGTATACACTGATACTAGTCGTAAGGGTTTGGGAACTGTTATGATGCAGGATGGGAAGGTCATTGCTTATGTCAGTCACCAGTTGAAGACCCAATTATGCTGCTCATGATTTGGAATTGCTTGCTGTGGTTTTTTGCTTTGAAGTTTTGGTGGCATCATCTTTTGGGTGCTAAGTTTGAGCTTTTTACTGATCATCGGTCTTTGAGATATATCTTCACCCAAAAGGATTTGAACCAAAGGCAAGTTAGGTGGCTTGAGTTTCTTGCTTCTTATGATCTCGACATTAGCTATACCCTTAGGAAAGCTAATGTTGTGGCCGATGCTTTGAGTCGGAAGAAGGCTATGTTGTGTCAGCTTGTTGTTTCTTCTTCTTCTCTTTTGGATCGTATTATTGCAAAGCAGGATGAGAATGAGATGCTTAGGCTTATGAAGGAGAGTGTTCATAGAAAGGTTGGTGGTAGTAGTCCTGATGGTAGTGAAGCTCAGACCGATGATAGAGGGATTTTGGGGATTGATAATCGAATTTTTGTCCCGAATGTCGATGGATTGAGGCAAGAGTTACTTTGGGAAAATCATCGATCCAGACTTTCTATTCATTTTAGTGTGATGAAGATGTATCATGATATAAAGAAGCTTTATTGGTGGAGAGGTATGAGGCGAGATATCTCTATCTTTGTTAGTAGGTGTGCGACTTGTTAGCAAGTCGAGGCCGATCATCAGAAGACCCCTACTTTATTGCAGTCTCTTGAGGTTCCCAATTGGAAATGGAAACAGGTTTCTATGGATTTTATTGATGTATTACTGAGGACTAGGAGGGGTAATGATAGTATTTGGGTTATTGTGGATAGATTGACCAAGTCAGCTTATTTCATTCAGGTCAAGTCTACCTGTTCTGCTTCTAGTTTGTATGAGATCTATATGAAGGAGATTGTTCGTCTCCATGGTGTCCCTATCAATATTGTTTGTGATAGAGATACTATCTTTACCAGTCAGTTCTGGAAGGCTTTCCACGAATCTTTGGATACTCACCTAAATCTGAGCACTGCTTACCATCCGCAGATCGACGGTCAAACAGAAAGAGTGAATCAGATTTCAAAGGATCTTCTTCGTGCTTGTGTTCTTGATTATAGAGGATCTTGAAAAGATCATCTCCATCTTGTCGAATTCATCTATAACAACAGTTATCAGGTATAATCTCAACTCTTCTATTTTAATCTTATCTTAATCTTTTATATATCTCATTTCATCTTTGAATTCAGGCTAGTATTGCAACATCTCCGTTTGCTGCTCTTTATGGATGACCTTGCAGTTCTCCATCTTGTTGGATTGTATCCGATAATTATTTGGTTCTTGGTCCTTATATGATTTTGGAAGCTTCTGAAAAGGTTGAGGAGTTTAAGAGAAAGATGAGGAGTGCTCAGGATAGGCAGAAGAAGTATGCTGATCGACGTAGGAGGAGTTTGGAATTCTGTGTTGGTGATCAGGTTTTCCTTAAGGTCTCTCCCTTAAGGAATGTGATTAGGTTTGGTTGGAGAGAGAAGCTTGCTCCTAAGTTTGTTGGTCCTTTCTGTATCTCATAGAGGATTGGTTCTTTAGCTTATCGTCTGGATTTCCCTAAGAATTTTTCTGGAGTGCTTAATGTATTCCATGTTTCGCATCTTCGTCGATATCTACATGATCCGTCTTTGATTGTCCAGTTTTCTTCTCTCGAGAGTTTGGATATTGAGCCTAATCTTACTATCGAGAGGAAGCCATTTTGTATTGTCGATAGAGGTACGAAGCAGCTAAGAAGGAAATCTGTCAACCCGGTCAAAGTATAGTGGAGTACAGATGATCGGGATTGCACCTAGGAGACGAGGAGAGCATGCGTGCTTCAAATCCGGAATTGTTTGTTGCAGGTACTATTTGCTTTTCTATCTTATCTTTCTTTGTTTTCTGTTGTCTCGTTCCTTTTCGAGGACGAAAAGTTTTGAGTGGAGTAGAGTGTAACAGCCCATAAATTTGGTAAACATTTTTAATTCAATTTATTTGAAACTTTGACTTAAAATCATTTAAAAATTGGAATTTTGGAATTTTCCAATGCATTTTTGGATTTTTTATAATTATTTTCCAAATATAATAAAATAATGATTTTTTGAAAATTTTATATTTTTGTCAACTTTGATCAAACTTTGACTTTCAGTTGAAATTTTTAAATTTGAATTTTAAATTTCCAATCTTTTTATTTGAAGCTGAATTTGATTCCGATATTCGTTCTGTTTTTCGTTTCGTCAAATTTTGTATTATACTTTTTAAATCTGATAAATTTCAGTGTTTTACACGTGATTATTTTCAGTATTTTATTGTTTGTTTTCTATTCTCTATTTTTCTATGTTTATTTTCTATTTTATTTTGGTTTGGACTTTGATTTTTTTTTAGTTGTTGAGCTTGTTTCGATTTGGGCTTGGTTAATGGGCTTAGAAAATTCCAAGAGGCATGAGTTTCTTTTCTTTAATATGAAGAGATGCCTTTTCCCTTGCCTTAGCTGTACAAAACAACCCAACTTCTCATCTCCTTCTCATTTCATTTCCTGACAAAACCTTTTAGAGTAAGTTTCCTCCTTCTTCATCTTTTTCGTTTTTCCTTTCTCTTTTATTTCTCAAGCAAAGTTCGACCATACTTCTCCTTATAGCCGACCATTTTTACTCCACCATCCACCGCCTATGATCAGCCACCACCATCTCATCATCATCCCCATCCCATGTCATGAACCATAGATCCAAAACCCATCACCTAAATGCTTCACAAACCCTAGCCGAGCCCTCTACATCATCACCTTCCCTTCCCCTAGCCTCGGCCACCACCAATTCCACCGCCTCCTTTGCGTTGCCGTGACCATCCCATCCCAGGCCGTACCAAGCAATCAAACCCAGACCAATCCATGTTAGCCATAGGCCGAACCCAAAGCTCACATGCCCTTTTCGTTTTTGCCTTCAACTTGACTTTTGGTTTGCCACCACTTCATCTGCCCTAGCCGTGCCTCATCTCTGGTCATGGCCTAGCACATGTGCTTCTAAACCATGGTGACCGAGCATTAGTTGATGATGGTCAAGCCCATTTGTGTAGTAGCCAAGCCCATCTGCATTGGTTAAGCCATTTTAATTCATTTTGATTCATAGTTATGTGTTGAATTATATACTTATGTATGTTTATATAATTTTTTTTGTTTAAAAGATTTGAATCTTCATCCACTCGAGTCTAATTCGTGCTTTGTCGTGCTTTTCGGAGTTTGTTCGTGTGTCTTGAATCGTCATCTCTAGCTTTAGAAGGTGAGTTATCACTCTCGACATTCATACTTATATAATTGTAAAACAATGACATGTGAATTGTAGTAGTGATATGCTATGCTGATAGTAGCTCATATATGCCAGTTATATGATTTTTATGATGTTATAACCTGATGCTATACCTATTACATCACCTGATACGATATGTTATGCTAAGCTATAATGTTTATTTATTTTCTGTTTCTCACACTGCAAGTTCTTTTCACTACGGGTTGAAAGAATACATACCCGAACGGACTTTAGAATATGGAAAAATCGTTATGAGTTGAAATGATAGGCTTAAGTGATTTTTATTTTATTTGACTTTGAATTGCGGGTTCGAAATGATAAAACCAGAATTTTTTTATAAATTACGGATTGAAATGATACATATCTGTATCACTTGACATAGGTTAGAAAATATTATACAGACCCACGGTTAAATTTTTATAATAGTCTTCTAAATTAAAAAAATTAATTAAGTATTTTTGAACTTATTAATATATGAAATTTTAACTTAAAATTTGATTTAATGATTTAGAATATAATATATATTGGTTTATTAATAAGTTAAAATAAGTTAAAATTTTATAAGTAAATGAATGGTTTAAAAACTAAATTAAAGATTTTATCTATGATAAATATAACTTAAATTTGATTTAATATGGAATTTTAATTCTAACCTAATAATGGTGATAGATTTTATTTTATGAAATTGATCTGTTTTGTATAATAAAATAGATTATAATAACTATGATTTAAACTGAAGAAATGATGTTTAAAATGTTATGGTAGAATTGGTAGCATTTCCAAAATGCTATGTTATTTATGTTAAATTGTTAAAGTGCTATACCACTTTAGATTATGTTTTTAAAAATGCTGTATTTATAAAAGATAACATTTTTAGACTATCATATATATGGATCACATTTTTCAAGTATTATGATTTCTAAAAGATAACATTTTTAAAGTGCTATGATTAAGTATATGGATTTGGAAATATTACCATTTTTGAAATGGATATTATTTTGGAATAGTAATAACATTTGGTTTTAAATGGTTTTGTAATGGATATGTTTTGTTTTGAAATGTAAACCATTTGAAATAAATACCATGGGTTATAATAATGTTTGTGTTATCCCACCTTTTGGCAAGGCCGAGATACCAAGGAACTGACTGGAAAATAAGGGTCACATGTCCTCAATTTTGAATGATTATTGGTTTACTACAAATATCGATGAATTTTGTCCGAGTCCGGATCGGGCTACAATTGATAAGACATGTCAAGCGAAGCTGTGGAAACCAACGTTCCAAATTTCGAGGCAATCCGAGTTCGTATGCTCAAGTTATCGCCAATGGAAAGTGGAGGAGACAACCTCAGTTCGAATCGATTAGAAGAAATTTAGGTTCGAATCCATAAACCATGCATTGGTTCGAATCCATCCTCCCAGAGCCTTGCCTCGAATCCATGAAGAGCTCCTTTGATTCGACTCCATCGGGCAAGCCTTCACTTCGAATCCATCCAAAGCACTCCCTGCTTCGAATCCATCAGGGACATGCCTTCGTTCGAATCCATCAGAGGTAGCCACGCTTCGAATCCATCCACACCTACCTTGGTTCGAATCCCTCGAAGTATTCCCATCTTCGACTCCATCCCATGAAAGTCCTTCGAATCCATCAAGCGGAGAAGTCTTCGCATCGACCAACTATGAAATACTCTGACCGATACGAAGGGCACGTACGAGGATACCTTCGAATCCATAACTTCGAATCCACCCAGTCATTGCAGCTAAAACCAAGGATTCGACCCTATCGATTCAAAGGGATCGATTCGAAGCACGTATATCAACTGAAAATGCAATCTTGAATCAATCATAACTTGAGATCTACAAGTCCAAATGCTACGAAATTTTCACAGGATCTTGCATATATATAGAAGAATGTCCACGCCAAGTTTCATCACGATTGTACACTTTTTTGATCGATTCGAACTAAGGGTCGAATCGATCCCAAAGTGGGCCCGGATCTCCAGAATTCGGCCATGTGGGCCCCCCACACGTGCCAGAAGTGGTCTCCCCGGATTTTAGGCGAAATATCAGCCTCCAGCACTTATAAATAGAGCCCCAGGTCATTCAGAAAAGGGATCGGAGAATTTGAGAGATAAAGCACGTCTAGACGCTGCCAGAATTGCTTCAGAGCACCACCGCTGCCTTTGATTTCGAATTTTGGCTTACTACTTGCTGTACTTTGACATTAAAAAGTTGTATTCTTCGAATATCAAGCAATAAAGTAACAAAACTTCATAGTGGACGTAGGCAAATCGCCGAACCACTCTAAATCGTTGTCTCTTGTGCAATTTACTTCCTGCTATTTGGAGTTTTTGTTAGATAATCCACGTTTTAATTTACTTTCTTCATTTATTATCTCTTCAAAAACTTCCGACGAGTGTTGTGCCCAATTTTGACACAAACACTTTGGTGCTTTCACCGAGGAAAACCCAGTTTTTTCTCCTGCTCCTTGGATCTATCTTCGATACCGGATTGCATAAATCTAAGAGAGAGATCCAGACCTCATTTTTAGATTCCTTCCGTTCTATTCAGATTTGTTAAAAGTCTAGGAAAGGATTCAACGCTTCAACATGATGAGTACAAGAACCACTTCAAACGTTGGCAATCAAGAAGGTCGGGATAGGCAAAATCCCACACAGCTACAGTCTACCAGTCAAAATGCTGCTGGGCATACGGATCAGTCAGGTCCGGTCACAAGACAAGAGTTCCAGGCGCTACTCCAGGAACTAATCCAAAGCCGACAATAGCTAACTGAGCAGTTGCGCGCTAACGCTGAGTTGACCAATCAACTAAATCGCCAAAAGCGAAGAAGATCCAGAAGGGATCAAGCTCCTCATTCTTCCACCGAAAGCTCTGCTTCATCTGACTACAATAACAGATCTACCCGTCCCAGGCTAGAAGGAAACCATGCGCAAGCTGCTGATTACCAACAGGCGTTAACCGTTGGGCAAATAAGGGTTGGCCCATCTACCAGCTTCCATACTGGACCCTCCTCCCGAGGAGGCACTATTCCACAATACACTGCAGATGATCGAGCTGCCACAGCCGCTGCAGTTGACATAGGAGTTTATACACGAGATCACTCCAATCAAAATTATCATCAGTAGGGACATGCTCCAGAGCCATATGTTCCAGAAGACGTCGAGCCAAGGAGGCGAGATACGGATCGTCGACAGCGCCCGATCCCACCTCGCACTGTGGAACCCGACCACACTTTGGCTCACCACACACAGAATGTTCCAATACCAGACTTCTCAGCCATGGTACGACAAATGATTCGTGAGAGTCAAGGCCTAACAAATGACGATTGGGGAATCTCCCGAAGTCATACCCCGTTTACTGATGACATATTGTATGCTGAACCTCCTCGGTGATTCAGAATGCCAACCCTGCCCATGTATGAAGGAAATTCCGACCCAAATCAACATATTTTGAAATACGAATGGTCAATGACTGCTGCGAGAGCTGATGACGCAGTAAAATGCCGTAGTTTTCCTATTTCCTTAAAAGGAATTGCAACGATGTGGTTTACACGATTACCGCCACGATCTATCTCTTTGTTTGATCAGTTAGCTACCAAATTTGTTGAGCAATTTCGCATGCATATTGCCCGACCTAAAGATGTTAATACCTTATCGAGTGTCACTCAAGCTCCCGGAGAAACACTTAGACGATATTTGGAGAGATTCAATGCTGCATGCGCAGAGATCACTAACCCCAATGATAATTCTATTTTAATGGCTTTGACTAAAGGAATCGACCTTGATTCCGAGTTTGGAAATTGGTTAGCTAGAAAGCCTCCCGCATCGTTGGACCGTTTCTATTCCAAAGCCGCTCAATTCTTGAGGCGAGATGATGCGAAACAGTTTAGGAAGCAGGACGATGCAAGGCCCAACAGTGAAGGGATTCAGAGTAATGTTGCGGTTAAACAATCCGGAAAAAGTTCAGGAAAAGTCGAGTTGAATATTCAAAATAAACAGACTCAACGATCGAGAAACGACGATAACCGAAGCAAGAAGCAAGACCAGAATCGTGGTCCGAGACGTAGGGCCGCAATGTTTGACTGTTATACACCGCTTAACACATCACTGGAAAACGTATACCTACAGACTTGTAATACTATGCAATACAAGAAGCCTGCTCCAAAACCTTCGTCGGAAAGGCAGATTCAAACAGGAATGTTTTGTAGGTTTCATGAAAGTTATGGGAATAATACCAATGAGTGTAGACATTTGCAAGACCTCATTGAAAAGTTGATCAGAGAGAGAAAGTTGGACAAGTTTGTTCGGGCGCCGCAGTCTGGTGGAGCGGGCCCATCTAATCAAAATCGAATGCAGAATCAGGAAAGACAAGGTGAACCCGCTCGTACGGGCAGAAGGTTGGTTATCAATACAATAAGTGGTGGTCCCCATCCAGCAGACATAAGCTGGAGAGAAATAGAGTCATATGCTAGCTCGATCAGGCATATGGACTTTGAATGCTATAGTAACTCGGAAGACGGAACACCGGCTAAACAACAAAAGACAATGGCTGATGAAATCGTATTTAGAAATCGAGACGCCGATAAAGTCGAAGCTCCCACAATTGACCCGTTGGTAATATCCGCTCAAGTTGGTCCTGCTTGGATGAAGAGGATCTTGGTAGACAGTGGGAGTTCTGTGAACATATTGTTTAAAAGAGCATATGATTTAATGAAAATGGAAGCTAAGGACTTAAAACCTTGTCAATCACGAGTCCACGGCTTCAACAGGAGTGCGACGATACCAACTGGAATGGTTGAATTGCCGGTGGAGTTAGGAGTAGGAGAATGCCAAAGAGTTCGGATGTTGCAATTTGTTGTCTTAGATATTCCTTCCCCGTACAATGCCTTTTTGGGCCGACCGGCCCTTGCTGAATTTAGGGCTGCTATTGCCCCATGGTGTTTAACTCTGAAGTTCCCTACTGACCACGGGATAGGAGTTGTACAAGGAGATCAGGCTGCTGGGAGAGCCTGTTATGTTGCTGAGCTGCGGGAGGCGCAGCGAAAAGAAAAAGGAAAGGGCGTAGAGGAATCTCTCTACGCCCGTTTTACTGACGATTGAGAATTAACGCCTGGGCCTCGGCCTGGGCACCACAACCAATTCCACAAGGATCTTGGTCCAAGGGACAATGATAATAAAGAAGAATCTACGGAAAGTCAAGCTTCTCCGGCCGAGTTAACCATCGATGTCCCGATTGACTATGATCACAATGACTCGAGAATGTTGAAGATTGGGTCTCAGCTTAACCGAGAGACACAAAAGGAATTGGTTGATTTTCTCTGGGGGAATCTCGACGTATTCGCTTGGACACACTCTGATATGTGTGGAATCTCGCCGGACATCGTGAGCCACACTTTGAACATTGACCCGCGGTATATCCCGGTCAAGCAGAAAAGACGTGGTATGGATCCAGAGAAATCTGCCGCCCTGAAAGAAGAGGTCGATAAGTTGAAATAAAATGGGTTCATTAGAGACGCTTTATACCCAGAGTGGATGTCCAATCCCATGCTTGTCCGGAAACCAAACGGGAAATGGAGAACGTGTATAGATTACTCTGACCTGAATAAAGCCTGCCCGAAAGACAGCTTTCCGCTTCCCCGAATCGATCAACTGGTAGATTCAACCATCGGACATGAATTATTATCCTTCATGGATGCTTACTCAGGTTACAATCAGATACCCATGCATGTACCTGACCAAGAGCACACAAGCTTCGTAACCGACTTGGGATTGTACTGCTACAAGGTCATGCCTTTTGGGTTAAAGAATGCTGGTGCAACTTATCAACGCTTAGTCAACCGGATGTTTGCCAATCAAATTGGGAAGACTATGGGGGTTTATGTAGATGACATGTTGGTGAAATCACGATACTCCGATGATCATGTCAAAGACTTGGAGTCAATGTTCAATATCCTCCGGAAATACGGGATGAAGCTTAATCCACTAAAGTGCCATTTCAGAGTCGCATCCGGAAAATTCCTTGGGTTCATTGTCAATGCCCGAGGAATAGAGGCCAACCCTGAGAAGATCTGGGCTATCAGAAATCTTCAAACTCCGAGAACCGTAAAGCAAGTTCAGAGTCTTAATGGGAAAGTTGCAGCACTGAGCAGGTTTATCTCAAAGTCGACCGACAAATGCATTCCCTTCTTCGATTTGATCCGAAAAGGGAAACGAAACTTCAAATGGACTGCAGAATGTGAGGGCGCATTTCAATCGCTAATCCAACATCTTTCCGTACCACCAATCCTTTCAAAGCCTGTAGATCATGAACAGTTATATCTCTACGTGGCGGTATCTGAAAATGCAATCAGTGCTGCATTAATTCGGGAGGAGGACCGAGTGCAAAAGCCGGTCTACTACGTGAGTAAACGATTGACCGGAGCCGAAAGAAATTATCCAAAGCTTGAAAAGTTGTCATATTGCCTAGTCATTGCCTCGAGGAAGCTCCGTCCATATTTCCAGGCTCATCCTATTACTGTGTACACCGATCAGCCGTTACGACAGGTTCTCACGCGGCCTGAGACGTCTGGTAGGTTACTAAAGTGGAACATCGAACTGAGTCAGTTCGACATCACTTATACTCCAAGAAGAGCCATTCACGGCCAAGTCCTAGCAGATTTTATAGCCGAATTCACTGTTTCTGAAGACTTGCCCGAGACCAGCAAATCTCCCGAATATATCTGGAAGCTGTACACCAATGGTGCGTCAAACGATCGGTGCTCAGGAGCTGGGGTAGTGCTTGAAACCCCCGAGGGACGATCCATATGTTATGCTTTAAAGTTCGAGTTTCGCGCAACCAACAATGAAGCCGAGTACGAAGCTCTACTTATTGGACTAAAGCTTGCCCGTGATCTGAAAATCATCGCTGTAGAGATCTACTGTGATTCCCAGTTGATAGTATGTCAAGTTCGAGGAGAATATCAGGCCAAAGACCGAAGATTAGCCGCTTATTTAACTCGAGTTCAGGAGATGCTCGATCAATTCGATTATTATGCCATTTTCTACATACCCCGAGAGCACAATCAGAAAGCTGACTCGTTGGCAAAGTTAGCAAGTACGGGTGAGGCTCAGCAGTTGGGGGTTGTTCCGGTTGAAACCTTATCCTCTCCGAGCATTGATCAAAGGGAGACTGATTTCACATTTGAAGTTACCTCCAATAAGGAGTCGTGGATGACTCCTTATCGAGATTATATCGAACGTGGTGTATTGCTCGAGCGACGAAGCGAGAAAAGACAAGTTTTACGAAAGGCCTCACGATTTGTTATTCAAAATGGAGTCATGTACCGGAGAGGATACTCTGTTCCTCTCCTCCGATGTATCGCGCACGATGAAGTCAAATGAGTGTTACACGATGTACACGAAGGAGAATGTGGCGATCATAATGGGGGGCAAGCACTTGCAAAGAAAATACTTCGATATGGGTATTATTGGCCTACTGTTAATCGCGATGCTGCAGACTATGCCAGAAAATGTGACAAATGCCAGAAACACGCTCGAATTCCTAGAGCCACGCCTACTGAGATAACCCAAATGGTCAGTCCTTGGCCATTTGCGGTATGGGGAATAGATATCATCGGCACATTGCCTCTGGCCAAAGGTGGCGCGAAGTACGCCATCGTCGCAGTTGATTATTTCACCAAATGGGCTGAAGCTGAACCCCTTGCGACAATTACGACAAAGAAAGTAATCAACTTTGTAGTACGTAACATCATCTGCCGTTTTGGTCTCCCACATACCATCGTCACCGATAACGGAACCCAATTCGACAGTGCTGAATTCAAGAATTTCTGTCAACGATTCCACATCCATAAAAAATTCTCTGCAGTAGCGCACCCTCAAGCAAATGGTCAAGTTGAAGCCATTAATAAAGTTATCAAGTCCATTCTAAAGAAACGACTGGAAAAGGCCGGGGGTAAATGGGTCGACGAACTTCCTATGGCATTATGGGCCTATCGAACAACTCATAAAACTGCAACCGGTCATACCCCGTTTTCTCTATCTTATGGTTCTGAAGCCGTTATTCCAGTCGAGATGGAAGTGCACTCTCATCGTGTAACATATTATGATCCGAAAACAAATGCCATATTACTTGCTGAATCTTTGGATTTACTCGATGAGAAGCGCGAAGAGGCTGATTTGAGGGCAGCCGCATATCGAAGTCAAGTCGCCCGACTGTACAATGCCAAGGTCCGTCCGCGAACCTTCGAACTCGGCGATCTCGTACTCAAAAGGGTCTATCCGGTTCCTTCGCACATGAAGCCAAATTGGGAAGGGCCGTATGTGATTTCACAAAAGCTCGGAGATGGCACGTTCAAATTATCGACCGTTGACGGTCTTACCTTGCCGAGAGCTTGGAATATCGAAAGTCTTCGTCGCTACTACATATAAAAGACTTTACTTATTTATTTTCTGTCAATTTATTCCTTTGCATTTTATTCTAGCATTTCGAGATTTAAATTTGTAATAAGGCAACCGACTTTGCCATATTTTCTCGTTTCAGCAATAAAATGCCATCTCTTCGAGCCAGAGCTGTGATTTACTGAATATGACGTACAATATCACAATGCATGGAGAGCTAAGTTCCATCACGCGGTGGGATTTATTCAAATAGGGAGTGACTGTGATACGACCGGTCACTCGCTAAGTGAAACCCGAGCTCGGGGGCAGAATACTACATCAACATTACAGGGATTGATACACGACAATCCCTCCTCCAACTCCAAATTCCCAGAGTGCGAATTGGAGTGTAAACTTCAACTCTCGGTTCCCGGAGCGCGAACCGGAGTATAAATCCATCGCTCCCAGAGTGTGAGCTATCTCCAAATTCCCAAAGTGCGAATTGGAATGTAAACTTCAACTCTTGGTTCCCGGAGCGCGAACCGGAGTATAAATCCATCGCTCCCAGAGTGTGAGCTAACTCCAAATTCCCAGAATGCGAATTGGAGTGTAACTTCAACTCTCGCTTCTCGAAGCGCGAACCAGAGTATAAATCCATCGCTCCCAGAGTGTGAGCTAACTCCAAATTCCCAGAATGCGAATTGGAGTGTAAACTTCAACTCTCGGTTCCCGGAGCGCGAACCGGAGTATAAATCCATCGCTCCCAGAGTGTGAGCTATCTCCAAATTCCCAAAGTGCGAACTGGAGCATAAACACCAACTCTTGGTTCCCAGAACGTGAACCGGAGTGTAAATTACTAACTCCAAATTCCCGGAGTGTGAATTGGAGTATAAACGTCAATTACAGGTTCCCGAAGAGCGAACTAAGTCATAAACGTTGATAATTAATAAGTTCCCAGAATATGGGCCGAACTGTTAGTTGCAAATTGTGTTAAGTCCCCGAAGTGTGGACATGTATTCCAGGCTTATAACATATATAAGTACGAGATAATCAACACAATACTTAAGCAAAAGAGATAAGAGTTGTTTTTCATTTTATCAACAAACAAAAAAGTGGTTTGATTACATGACAAAACAAAGAACAATCCGTAAAGTGGATGCCGAGTCCACACTTATACACGGCCTAAAAAAGAGAAGAAAAAAGAATTTCCCTTTCACAACTGCATGGTAAAACGAGAAATTCACTCCTTCTTCTTCCAGGGTCTCTTCTTCGGAGTTGAGCCGCTGGACCCACTACCCGGCTTCTTGCGAGGTTTTTTGTACTTCTTTGGAGCATCCTCAGGATCTGGCATAATATCCACGTCTTCCTCAGAGCTGGAAGGTATAGAGATCCTTTTGTGAGGACGAACCGGAGGCAGAGAAGCCGTAACAGGTGGTAAAGCTTCGACACTAGAAGTTACAGCTGTGCCAGCGAGAGAAGTAACCATTAAAGGAGTTAAGCTTGGCGGAGCAACATCACTTCAAGAACCACCGACCGTTGTCACTGCAGCCATTTCAGCGCTTATCTCAGCAAAGATTTCTTCTTCTCGGGAAGATGGAGCAGCGCTGGACACACTAACGGTCGGCATGAACGAGCTAAAAGTTGGAGCAGCTCCACCCATTGCAAAGGAAGGATCAGTAAAGGGTTCACAGGGTTGCTTGAGAAGTTCCTCAATCATTTGAACATCAAACGACATTGAACTCCCCTCTCCCATCTCGCCGGTCACGGCGGAAGTTGTAATAGCCTCAGTAACGACAGCTCCTTGCATTGGCTGCGAAGTTTGTGGTACTGGAAGTGCTGGCGCATCACTTTCAGTCACTGGTCGAAAAGAAATGAGAATAATTAGTCAAACGATCTGTTCCAAGTCAATCATTCTGAAAACGCTTAAGCAACATTTAGAATACCTTCTTTGCCTCGGCTCGGTGATGAGACGAGTTCAGAAACAGTAGTTGTACTGAGAGACAGTTCTGGTCGATCCGGGTTATAAGCAGGGACAACATACGGACCAACTGTAGCAGTGACTCCAGACGAGGTCGGGGCATCAACTGAAACATCCTCACTATAATTTGCAGCTCCAGAACCCTCGCCAGTCTCCACATGATGAAAACCAAGTCTCTCTCTCCCAGCAGAAATCATCGCTTCGTGGAGAAGTTTCCTTTCCTCCTCGCTCAACAAGCGAGACTCGAGTTCAAATTCATCCACGGCGCCTTCAGGGAGAGATGCTTTCTTGTTCGCCATCAATTTTCTCCAAGCACTAAGTAGAAGCATAGAATAATCTCTGAGCCACGAAAGATTCCTGTGCTCAAGCACATTAGCATTGTAAGTGTCAAGAAGATCATCAAACTCGGCTTCTACTCTGAATATCTCTGCTTGAACTCTCCCTTCCACTTCTGCCTCCACCGCTTCAACTTTAGCAACCGCCGCGTGTCGCTCAGCTCGGAGAGACACGGCTTGCTCGCATGCTTCTTGTGCGGCCGTGTTAGCGTCATCTTTTTACTTGTTCAAGTCGGCGAATTTAGCCTTCAACTCCTTAAGTTCTTTGACCACTGCATCTCGCTCGGCCTCAACATTTTTGTAACGATGGCCCAAATCTTCAATCAAAGTACAATGCGCTTGTTGCATCTTCGCCATCTCAGCTAGTGTCTCGTTGATCTTTTTTAGAGACTCCATTTCGGCCTTACGAGAAGATTCCGTTTCAGATTGAAGTATGTCAACAATACGGTTCTTCTGAGCCAAGTCTGCTTCCAGTTTCTCAATAACTTTGGCTCGTTCGAAGGCTACTTTCAAGCTTTAACAGCCGCCCTGTACCATTCTTAATACTGAGCATAAAAATCATGGGTATAGCTGAGGGCGGTGCTCACGGCCTCTTCGGGAATTCTTTTGAGATTGGGTGGAAAGATATAGGCGTCGAAGCATATTTCTGGAAAATCTTTCTTAGTTGAGCAATTCTTATAACCCCTTCACCAGGCGGTTCAAGAGGGGCCTCCTCCACAGTTACGGTCGTAGCCGTATCAGTCCTTGAACGATGTGGACCAGGTTTTGAGATTTGTTGAGATGGCTGTTGTCGCGAAGGTTCGACTGCAGGTGCCTGGCCTCTGGATGGCGGAGGAGAACGAGAGGGTGAACGGTACCTTCGGTCCCTATCAGAACGCTCCTGGCTAGAATAATATCGGGAATGGTCCCTTTCACGATGCTCTTGCTCATAATACCTCTGCTCACGATCACGATCAGAATCCCTACAGCGAGACTCGTAATAAGATGAAGAATGATGCACTCGCCGAAGTCTGTCAAGTGTAGAAGGACGATCCGACATGGCACCTGTAAAGAAGAAACAATTCGGTAAAGTATCAAGAAAAAGCACTGCAATGCATGTGGAAGTCGTGAAGTGTTGTGAAAAGTGTATAAATGCGCAAACCCCCGACCAACCAGAAGCGTCGATTACACTAACGGGTAAAGATTCGCTTATATCAAGCGCTCCCCGTAGCTCTTCCAACCCGGACCCGTGGATGAGAGATACGTAGTCCGGAATGGGAATAACGTCCAGCCCTGTGAAAAGGTCTCCGGACTGGCGAGGAGAGGCGCTGGAAACAGTAACCCCAGGTTTGGAACCGGTTACGACTACAGACTTCCATCTCTTAAACTTAGGTACAGCAGCCTTGCCTTTCTGACCCTCTTCTATTCGGGAAAGGTCGGCTGCTATCTCAGTGTCCGTGGGCGTTCTTTCATCATCGCTCACTTCTCTTATCACAACGCCAGGTTTTCTTTTTGCCACTTTCTTCTTCTTCCTCGAGGCCGATTTCGCCAATCCTTCAATTACAATACTCTGGCTCATCCCAATCAAATCCAATGTCCTTAAGTTATCGTCGGTCAACAGCAAGTCTATGTGCCTTGAGTTACGTGGGACCCTTTGCAAGCTTTGAACAACGCCTCTATAATGCCCACCGGTAGGTCTCGAAATGATAGCTGTAGGAGTAACAGAGTATTAGTGTAAGTATTAAAAGTGGCCATTCAAAGATAAATTATGATGCTTACGTCTGGATAACCATCTCCTGGCAAACCCTGAGGGGCATCGAACAAAAAACCACTCGTTCTTGAAATAACTAAGCCTGGTCCAGGCCCCAGTCACAACCTGACAGTTTCTTACCGCCTCCAGAAAAGTGAAAGACGGGCTATCACCCCTACTCTTGAAATTGAATATGTGCCTGATCTCGTTAGGCCTTGGCGGGCGAAAAAGGCAATCCATAAATATGACAAAGACGCTGTTCAGTAATGCATGCCCGTTGGGATGGAGTTGTGAAGGAGCGATTTCTAAATACGACAGCATCTCTTTGATGTATTGGTTAAAAGGAGGAAGAGATCCAGCCGCGCAGGCATGACGGTAAAAGGCAGTATATCCTTCAGGTGGGTTATGTGGTCTGTCACTGGCACTAGGTAATAAAACATCGTTCAGGGATATGTTATGTTTCGAACATATCCGGCCCATCAGAGACTCCGAGATATTGGTCTGGACAGAATCGACAGGATCTTCGATAAATATGGCCTCCGGCAACTCATCCGGAGCCGGATCTATGACTTCAGGAGGGATTTCCGGAATCTCAAGCGCTGGAAGAGGCAAGCTTTGTGCTTCTTGTTGTTGAGAACTCGAAGATTCCTTAATTAACTAACTCACCAGAAAGCGGCGTTAAATACATAAAAAAAAAGCCCATGCATTCCCCCGGTGTAAAGTGTATGAGTATTTCGTGCAGTGCAAGTGCTATGCAAAACTTAAGCAGATTTTACAAGTTGAAACAAGATGTCTGAACGACGAAACTTTGAAATCTAAAGATGAAAATGACCGTCATCGCTGACCGTCACTTCCACGCCACCCCGATGCCATTGACCAATTCAAGTACCATTCTGTTATATTATTAGTTAAGTCACAGTTCCATCAACGAGTTTCAAAAAGGAGGTCAAGTCTTAACAGTAAAGATCGATTATACAAGGCCAAAGCTCGTTGGAGTCAAGTGTGCTGAAGTTCATTAAGTTTATTAAAGTTCAACTTGAAATTAGTCGAAGATCGGATGATGGAACGAGTCAGAAAAATTGGATTCTTTGAGTTAAAGGCGTTCGAATCCATCGAATCGAATCGATGTGCTTCGAATCCATGTGGTTCGACTCGATATAATTCAAGATGGAGAAAACGCTTCGAACCCGTGAGCACTAAGTGACTTCGAATCGATCAACATTCAATACCTTCGAATCGATCAAGGTACCGACGCTTCGAATCGATCGACACGAGGCCTTTTTTCTTTGCAAGCATCGATTCAAAGTCCTGTAATCAACATCGATTCGAATAGCCCCATTCTGGATCGATGCGAGGCAAAGAAAAACAGTACTCCTCCGGATCTTTGCTTCTCTAAGGAAGTTTCAACGCTTCGCTATGCTTCGAAGCATCGATTCGACCCATTCCGTTCAGATCTCACAACTCCTCGAAATTTTCAAGAAGAAAAGGTCGAATCGATGTCAAAGACTTCCAGTTCTATCATTCCTTACTCGGCTTGATCCATCAGTTACCTGATTTAAGGAAATCACAAGGGAAAGCTTAAAGAAATTCGATCGATTCGTGGAAGACGCGCTTGTTCTAAGCTCTGGATGATCGGTTCGAAGAAGAAGCTACAACAACAGTGAAAAGTAAAAAGTGAAAAAAGAGCCCAGCCTCACGTATTTATATGGATTCCAGGAAAGGTTCGTGGCGTTTCGTCTCCCGGTTGACCTGACCATTTGCAACCGATCACAGACCACATCGATTCGAACAACTGTTTTCGAAACCACCATGTCCGAATCCATCACGACATCGTATATTTCATGACCTCGAATCCATCGTGGCTTCAAATCCCTCACAACTTCGAACCCATAGAGGCATCATCGATACGAAGCAATTGAACGAGGGGGTGAATTGAAAATCCTATCGATTCGAAGATTATCGAGTCGAATGGACGATTTCGAATCCATCAGAAATCGCCGGCGGGAACGAACACATTGCTTCGATGTGAAAAATTACTTGTCTACCCTTTACATCGATTCAGGAGAGGATCGATACAAGAGGACGATTATAGACAATCATAAAACAGTATCTCAACTCGAATCTCAAGATCGGTTCAGGAGAGGACCGATGTAGAATTCGATAACAAACCGAACTGACAACGAATGGCAATCGCACAACGTTAACCAAAACCAAAGTGGTACATATATGCACGTGTGTATGACTAACACTTGATCTTTGACATTTACAGGGATCAAATGTTCATCTCGTCATGGTTTCAACGACTGACAGTCAAATCGCAACCATACGACGATTAATTGCAACGATAAAGAATACAACTTTCAGAAGAGCATGTCCCGATTGTCCAACATGAAACTGCAGCTTTTCAAAGCACGTCATGTTTACACAAGACGTACTTTGGGGGGAAAATGTTATCCCGCCTTTTGGCAAGGCCGACATACCAAGGAACTGACTAGAAAATAAGGGTCACATGTCCTCAATTTTGAATGATTGTTGGTTTACTACAAATATCAATGAATTTTGTCCGAGTCCGGATCGGGCTACAATTGATAAGACACGTCAAGCGAAGCTGTGGAAACCAACGTTCCAAATTTCGAGGCAATCCGAGTTCGTATGCTCAAGTTATCGCCAATGGAAAGTGGAGGAGACAACCTTAGTTCGAATCGATTAGAAGAAGTTTAGGTTCGAATCCATAAACCATGCATTGGTTCGAATCCATCCTCCCAGAGCCTTGCCTCGAATCCATGAAGAGCTCCTTTGCTTCGACTCCATCGGGCAAGCCTTCACTTCGAATCCATCCAAAGCACTCCCTGCTTCGAATCCATCAGGGACATGCCTTCGTTTGAATCCATCAGAGGTAGCCACGCTTCGAATCCATCCACACCTACCTTGGTTCGAATCCCTCGAAGTATTCCCATCTTCGACTCCATCCCATGAAAGTCCTTCGAATCCATCAAGCGAAGAAGTCTTCGCATCGACCAACTATGAAATACTCTGACCGATACGAAGGGCACGTACGAGGATACCTTCGAATCCATAACTTCGAATCCACCGAGTCATAGCAGCTAAAACCAAGGATTCGACCCTATCGATTCGAAGGGATCGATTCGAAGCACGTATATCAACTGAAAATGCAATCTTGAATCGATTATAACTTGAGATCTACAAGTCCAAATGCTACGAAATTTTCACAGGAGCTTGCATATACATAGAAGAATGTCCATGCCAAGTTTCATCACGATTGGACACTTTTTTGATCGATTCGAACCAAGGGTCGAATCGATCCCAAAGTGGGCCCGGATCTCCAGAATTCGGCCATGTGGGCCCCCCACACGTGCCAGAAATGGTCTCCTCGAATTTTAGGCGAAATATCAGCCTCCAGCACTAATAAATAGAGCCCCTGGTCATTCAGAAAAGGGATCGGAGAATTTTAGAGATAAAGCACGTCTAGACACTGCCAGAATTGCTTCAGAGCACCACCGCTGCCTTTGATTTCGAATTTTGGCTTACTACTTGCTGTACTTTGACATTAAAAAGTTGTATTCTTCGAATATCAAGCAATAAAGTAACAAAACTTCATAGTGGACGTAGGCAAATCGCCGAACCACTCTAAATCGTTGTCTGTTGTGCAATTTACTTCCTGCTATTTGGAATTTTTGTTAGATAATCCACGTTTTAATTTACTTTCTTCATTTATTATCTCTTCAAAAACTTCCGATGAGTGTTGTGCCCAATTTTGACACAAACACTTTGGTTGTTAAAGAGATCCGATCGGAAGTTGTCATACTCGCTACAAACTCCAAAAACCACTTTAACAACTGTGTACGCGGAGGAGATTCCAGAATGAAGTAGATGGTGGCGACGTTCTATTGAGGTATACACGTGGACTTGATTCCCATGAGTTGGAATAAGGTGGCTAAAAGAGGAGCAATCGCCAGGCTAATGAGGTAGCTCCGCTGATCGGACACACTCCTTCATATGTCGTTCTATTACTTTGTGATTGATTGGTGCGCACCTTTGATTTTTTGGGAGTATGGCTCAAGGTGGGTGGTAGCTGCAGTTACGCGTTACCACTGGTCCGGAAGTGCAATTGGTATATCTACCCTGACATTGCATAGTTGTGCCGTGTCACCTACCCTGTGATTTACTATGAGTTTGATTTATGTCATACCTATGGAGTATCCTCTGGTGGCTTCCCGATCAGGAGGGACTACAATATTGTATAGACTATTGGCACTATAAAATGTGTTAATGGGGATATTGTTGAATATGCGCTTATATGATTTTTGTTTGATGATAATAAACATATATACATTCGTTTAAATGTATTTGTTAATATACTATTCTATTTTTCACAGATTAAATAAATGTTTGTTGAATAAATTAAATAACACAGAATTTGAATTCAAACGAATATTTTATTCAAACAAATATTTATTACATCTTTGAATAGTACAATTTCAAGCTCTCACTATAACTATACAACTTTGATTACAATTACATCACATTTCACATTTACAAATGTCCTCACTACATATCACTCACACTCATATTTTATCTTCATCTTCATTCCAGTTAGAATCCAGCATCTGAGCAATCTGCAAAAATATAAACTAACGCAGTAAAATTGAAAAAGAAATATTTTTGCAATTCAAAAATAAAATATGGTTTTTTGAAAATAATATTTGCCTCAGTTATTTGGGTTGTTCGTCATCATTTAAATTTGAATTCATTATACACGAACAGCTTGTGACATACACAGTGTATCACTGTATATGCCACAAGGCCGTGCACACCGATATACACTTGATAATGCTACAGGGACAGGTGAGCACAAGGTCAAATCCAAATAAAACTGGATTCAACACAGGTGCAGTTCGAATATACAAGTTTAATAAACTGGTCAGGAGCAAGCCAGTCAATGTATACAAACATGTACCAGCTCATACATATATGCAGCCTCGACCAAAATCAAAAATGTTCAAATACAACTAAGTTAAATGTATCCGAACAGAATATCACAGGTGAAGTGCAACAGGAACCATCAAGCCAACACAGCAACAAATGAGACAACAACTTCAAACTCACATATGTTCAGATTAGATACAATCCAGATATGCAACTCAAGTCTCAAACCAGTACAAAACAAGTCGATGGAACATGAACAAACTCAATTCAATATGACTGCAAGCAGTGCCACAAAACCGCATGTACATCAACCCAAAAACAAAGTGATGAACCAACAATGCAAACAAAACCAGAAACATGATCAACTCAGCAATGAATTTAACCAAGTAAAGTAAGCACAAAGGCATATAGCAACTGCCACTTGATACAGTAATGCAACAATGACCAACCAGAGTACAACTACTGAAGCTCAAATATCAAATTCGAGTCAGACCAACATAATGCAATAGCAACATGAAATCAACATCATCACGAAATGAATCAAAACAAAGACCAAGCTGCAGCATACCAGAAGGTGGAGACAACCTCAAATGAAGTACAAAGCATGCAACAAAGACCAAGTGCAATTTGAACCAACATGACAGCAATGCACCAAGTAAATACAAACAAGCATGCAACAACAAGCATGCTACAGGAGGAATATGCAGTAGGTTGTGATACAAGGCAAGATCAACAAAACTAGAGGCAACTGGCAATAACAACTACACA
This sequence comes from Allium cepa, assembly GCA_030765085.1. Lineage (NCBI taxonomy): Eukaryota > Viridiplantae > Streptophyta > Magnoliopsida > Asparagales > Amaryllidaceae > Allium > Allium cepa. The sequence goes on from CM060931.1 coordinate 576,073,382, forward strand.
TATACAAACCACAGATGCAACCGATCAGTTCGACATGTACATGAAGGCAGCAAGTCAGTGGCAAGACACAAACTGCAGTGGACAGACCAGAGTGCAACAGGCAAGCACAATGCATATATAGCAGTAATATACAAGCCAATCCAAACAACAGCAAGCAAGTGTACAGTTTCGATTAACATCCAGAAGCTTAGTTTAAGAATTCAAGTGGCTGAAGTGACAGTAAAATCGCCATGTCAATAAGTCAAAGTAAAAATGCCAGAAAACAAAATACCGTGGTAACCAAGAAATCAACAGTCGAAAATATACGTGTGACAAAGTCAAATGTCACAAATTAAAGCCGTGGTCATCACATGAATTCGAAACCGTGTTATTCAAGTGATTTGAAGAAGTCAGAATCAATATCAAACATTCAAGCATCATCAAGTGGCCGAGGTGATTCATTGACAAATTCAAATAAAGTATATACGAACGGAAAAATAGGAATTCGAGTCCTATATAAACCCTAGAATCATCATCGGCATGAATATCCGAGTTCGAATACAAAAATCGAAAAGTAACGAAGCATAAATTCTTACCAGAAGCAAGAATCGAACTCATCGAAGTAGTCAGTGAGAGCAACGAGAATCGATCGAGCAAGGCAACTCTTGATCAACCAGAGATTCGATCAAATCTAATAGGCGCTTCGAAAAAGCCCTAATTTTTAATCAGGAAGAAAGAACGAAGAAAGCCGCCATATTTTCTCACAAAAGTTAAAGAAGACCGAGCTAATAGAAGTGGATCGGGTCACATAAAACAAAGAAAAGGGGCCGGCTTGAATAATATAAAAGGCTTTTTGTTTAAATTTAAATTAAGGGCTATTTGCTTTTTATGTTTGTTTTTAATTTTAAAATTCTCTTTTAAACCATTGTAATTTCTAGTCGTGTGACTAGGGGACAAACTACGGTGTGTAGTTTGGGAATTCGCAACTCGTTGGTTGAGTTGTGGCAAGGTTTTGAGCGTAGAGTTAGATTAGTCAATAGCGGGTATAGCGAGTTTACGTGTGTAAGCGAGGGACTATCTAATTTCTAGTAGAAACCTTGGGGGCAGCACGTAGGCAGGGTTTTGCCGAAGCTGGGTAAATTCTGTGTTGTTCTGTTTATTCTGTTATTTATATTCTGCAATATCTGTGCTGCTATTCTGTGATCTGAATTGAAATTAATTTATAAGCTTCCGCGATTAATTTTTATAATTTACACTATCACCCTATTCACCCCCCCTCTAGGGTGAAATCGATCCTACAAGTGGTATAAGAGCTAGGAATAAAAGTCAACATCTGTTTTAAAAATTCGATTTTTTTTGAAAAAAATCAGTTTTTGTTTTAAAAATTTGAATTTTTAAAATGGCTTCTTTTAATAATGCTTTTGCAGAGGGTCAGTCGATAGTTAGACCACCAATGTTCAATGGTGAATATGCTTTTTGGAAAAATAGGATGAAACTTTTTTTGAAAACCATTGACGCTTGGGATATTGTTGAGACAGGTTATAGAACTCCAACTATAACTGTAGATAATCAGGAAATACAGAAACCAAAGGAACAATGGACAGAACTAGAAAATAAATTACAGAATACTAATGCCAAAGCTATGAATTCTATTATCTAATCATTAGATCAATTTGAATTTAATCATGTTTCACATTGTCTAACTGCGCAGGAAATATGGCACATACTAGAAGTGACTCACGAAGGAACATCTCAAGTCAAAGAATCTCGCCTTGCCATGCTAAGCAGCGAATACGAGAACTTCAAAATGGCGAAGGAAGAAAATGTCAAAGAGATGTACGGACGACTTTCCAATATCGTATACAAATCAAAAGCTCTCGGAAAAACATACACTGAATTGGAAATAGTCCGGAAAATCCTTAGAGTCCTTCCACGAAGCTTTGAAGCGAAAGTAACTGCCATTCAAGAATCGAAAGATTTAAAACAACTCAAAGTTGAAGAACTCATCGGAAATCTCACCACTTATGAGCTAGAAATGAAATTCAAGGAAGAGCGTGAAGGAGGTGACACTCGAAAGAAATCAATAGCTCTCAAAGGAACAACCGAAAGTGATGACGATAACGATGAAGATGATGGAGCAGCAGAATTGGCGCTACTAATAATGAAATTCAAAAAATGGAATCGCAAACACGGAAATCCAGCTCGAAATCATGAATTGAAAAGCAGAATAGGGAAAGCACTTGACTACTCAGAAGAACAGGAGATCATCTGTCATAAGTGCAACAAACCCGGCCATATCAAGCCCGACTGTCCACAAATTAAATCCAGCCATGGAAAGAAACAGAAAAAGAAAAGTTTTGCAGTCACTTGGGATGAAATCGACGAGAATGATCAAAGCACTGGCAGTGAAAGCGAAAAGGCAGAATTGTGTCTTCGAGGTGATACAACTGACAGTGACGATGACGAGCCAAGTGAGGTATCAGAACTTACCCATACTGAGTTGCTTATATATTTCCACGAAGTAAATGGCTGTTTTGAACGACTTAGGGAAAAATACGCCAAACTTGAATCTCAAAAGGATACTTTGATAGAATGCAATGAACAACTTGATCAATTAGTTAAGAACTATCAATGTAGAATCCCTAAGTGTGATAAGTGTCCAACATTCGAAGAAGAAATTAAAAAATCAGAAATCAATATAAAATCACTTGAAAATGAAATTCTGATTTTAAAGGAGAATGAAAATACTAGGAGAGAGATTTCTATTAAAAAGTGCACACAGTTGTTAAACGAAAATGAATCTCTCAAAACACAAGTCCAACAATTGTCAACGACTTTATATAAATTTTCAAAAAGTGAAAAATCGTTGAATATGCTATTAGGAAAGCAAACTGTTAATACGGTTAGACAAGGACTTGGATATAATAATTCGAAAATTGTTGCAAGCAATATTAGTCAAGTTAATTCTATGTGCACAATTTGTAGAAAATTTGGACACGATCACAATAATTGTTGGCATAGACCCAAACATGTGAAAACTATACCGATTTGGGTTCCAAAAGGCACAAATATAAAAAATCTCAAAGTTAAACAAATTTGGGTGCCGAAGGGAACAATTATAAATAGTTTTGGGTCTCCACAAAATTATTTTTCAAAATTTTCTGCCACTAACAATCATGGACCTATAAAAACAAATAGGTCACATAAATCTTTTCCTGTGTAGGTGTGGTGGCAGGCTAAGGAACAAAAATAGTGTTCTCTGGATTTTTGGCTGTGCCAGAAACACAACGGACGACGAAGCAAAGTTCCTTAGCCTAGTATAAAGGTGACAAAATCACAACGGACAACAACGAAAAATATCGTAAAGGTAAAACAGGTAATGGTGTGTTTTAAACGATATATTAAATGTGATAATCTGCACCGTATTTTGAATTAAATCAGCCAATATTGAGATTGATGAAAAGATGATGATTTTGATTCTGACTTGTTCAACATAGTTGGCCAAATTATTTTTTTTTGCTAAAAACACTATAATAAATCTCTAAATTCTTTGAATTACTTCATATATATCATTTTGGATTAAAATAGTGTTTTGTTGGAAAATACAATTGGTTATAATACGACTAACTCTATATTCACGGTTTTCGATTATTTACATGGCTTCAATTCAATTTCAAAAGGATGTCATTTAAATTGTTGTTAAAATTGAATTTGAAATTTTTTGTGCACACTTCATGGTTTGGTCAATCAAATTCAATTAATTATGATTTTGAGTGAAAGAGAAATTCAGATGCAGAGTTGAAAGAAAAATTACTAGTTGAACGTGATTTTTGAGACATTTAGTAACTGCATCGTTTTTCAAAGAAAATATCTGCATATTCTTCATTTCAAATAATTTTCAAATAGCAGAAAATTTTCTTTTAAAACCCCTTGGAGAAAATCATTTTTGACCATATTTTCAGATTAGTCATTTTGAAAAATTAATTTCATAATTATTTTTAAATTTGATTTTAAATGACTATTTTGACTAATCTGACTCCCTAATGTTTATCGAAAAGAAAAATAGTGATTGAAAAAGTGATGAGTGTTGATATTTATCATATATTATGACTCGAGAAAGTATAATTTGAAAATTTCTTTAGAAATTTAAACAAGAGTTATAAAACTTTTTGTTGGTAAAAATTCCATGACCATCTCTATATCTATCATATTTCTAACATCACTCATCAAATTCTATATAGTTTGTCGATATGTGGTACTTTAAACAGGAATCATTCGTTTCTCATTTTCACATTTTTTTTGAAAAGAAAAAGAAAAAAAAGGGGAGGTAATAATACTAATAATAATAAATACCAAAGTATTCACTCTCATTTAAAAGTCCTCACGGTTATGCATGGGTGAATTACTTGGAATTTGTTATGTGATTCCATGCTCATTTAAAAGTCCTCGCGGTTATGCATGTATGGAACGCATATCAAAAGTTGATTTTCAAAATAAACAAGTTGATTCTAATCCCATTTAAAAGTCCTCACGGTTATGCGTGGTTAGAAGATACTTGAATTCATTTTTTTTTAAATAAAATTGGAATACTACTAATCTCATTTAAAAGTCCTAACGGTTATGCATGGTTAATAGATATTCAAATTCCTGATATAAATATACCACAAATAGACATAACTATACGGTCTTATATGATGACATCATTTCCATCATTCTAAAAGTGGAATATGCGCCTAACAAAATATTTATGATTTTCTGTTTGATTTTTTATTGAAATTTAATATTTATATTCAATTGAGTTTTAATGTTGGATTGATATCGATTACTTTATCTCTATTTTCTCTAACACTATTATTCTTTTGCTGATAACAAAAGGGGGAGAGAAAAGTTAAAATTTTGTCAAATAAAATCAAGCAAATGTCAAATAATTTTCTAGTTGCATCTAGGCTCATTTGCATATTTTTATTTGTATGCATATATGTAGGGGGAGCTTTGTGTAGAGAGGAAGCATTTAAATAGGGGGAGCAATTAGGAGCATATCAATGATCAAATACATTTAACATATTCAAAATCTTAAATATATGTTTGTTATCATCAAAAGGGGGAGATTGTTGAATATGCGCTTATATGATTTTTGTTTGATGATAATAAACATATATACATTCGTTTAAATGTATTTGTTAATATACTATTCTATTTTTCACAGATTAAATAAATGTTTGTTGAATAAATTAAATAACACAGAATTTGAATTCAAACGAATATTTTATTCAAACAAATATTTATTACATCTTTGAATAGTACAGTTTCAAGCTCTCACTATAACTATACAACTTTGATTACAATTACATCACATTTCACATTTACAAATGTCCTCACTACATATCACTCACACTCATATTTTATCTTCATCTTCATTCCAGTTAGAATCCAGCATCTGAGCAATCTGCAAAAATATAAACTAACGCAGTAAAATTGAAAAAGAAATATTTTTGCAATTCAAAAATAAAATATGTTTTTTTGAAAATAATATTTGCCTCAGTTATTTGGGTTGTTCGTCATCATTTAAATTTGAATTCATCATACACGAACAGCTTGTGACATACAGTGTATCACTGTATATGCCACAAGGCCGTGCACACCGATATACACTTGATAATGCTACAGGGACAGGTGAGCACAAGGTCAAATCCAAATAAAACTGGATTCAACACAGGTGCATTTCGAATATACAAGTTTAATAAACTGGTCAGGAGCAAGCCAGTCAATGTATACAAACGTGTACCAGCTCATACATATATGCAGCCTCGACCAAAATCAAAAATGTTCAAATACAACTATGTTAAATGTATCCGGACAGAATATCACAGGTGAAGTGCAACAGGAACCATCAAGCCAACACAGCAACAAATGAGACAATAACTTCAAACTCACATATGTCCAAATTAGATACAATCCAGATATGCAACTCAAGCCTCAAACCAGTACAAAACAAGTCGATGGAACATGAACAAACTCAATTCAATATGACTGCAAGCAGTGCCACAAAACCACATGTACATCAACCCAAAAACAAAGTGATGAACCAACAATGCAAACAAAACCAGAAACATGATCAACTCAGCAATGAATTTAACCAAGTACAGTAAGCACAAAGGCATATAGCAACTGCCACTCGATACAGTAATGCAACAATGACCAACCAGAGTACAACTACTGAAGCTCAAATATCAAATTCGAGTCAGACCAACATAATGCAATAGCAACATGAAATCAACATCATCACGAAATGAATCAAAACAAAGACCAAGCTGCAGCATACCAGAAGGTGAAGACAACCTCAAATGAAGTACAAAGCATGCAACAAAGACCAAGTGCAATTTGAACCAACATGACAGCAATGCACCAAGTAATTAATACAAACAAGCATGCAACAACAAGCATGCTACAGGAGGAATATGCAGTAGGTTGTGATACAAGGAATGATCAACAAAACTAGAGGCAACTGGCAATAATAACTACACATATACAAACCACAGATGCAACCGATCAGTTCGACATGTACATGAAGGCAGCAAGTCAGTGGCAAGACACAAACTGCAGTGGACAGACCAGAGTGCAACAGGCAAGCACAATGCATATATAGAAGTAATATACAAGCCAATCCAAACAACAACAAGCAAGTGTACAGTTTCGATTAACATCCAGAAGCTTAGTTTAAGAATTCAAGTGGCTGAAGTGACAGTAAAATCGCCATGTCAATAAGTCAAAGTAAAAATGCCAGAAAACAAAATACCATGGTAACCAAGAAATCAACAGTCGAAAGTATACGTGTGACAAAGTCAAATGTCATAAATTAAAGCCGTGGTCATCACATGAATTCGAAACCGTGTTATTCAAGTGATTTGAAGAAGTCAGAATCAATCTCAAACATTCAAGCATCATCAAGTGGCCGAGGTGATTCATTGACAAATTCAAATAAAGTATATACGAACGCAAAAATAGGAATTTGAGTCCTATATAAACCCTAGAATCATCATCGGCATGAATATCCGAGTTCGAATACAAAAATCGAAAAGTAACGAAGCATAAATTCTTACCAGAAGCAAGAATCGAACTCATCGAAGTAGCCAGTGAGAGCAACGAGAATCGATCGAGCAAGGCAACTCTTGATCAACCAGAGATTCGATCAAATCTAATAGGTGCTTCGAAAAAGCCCTAATTTTTAATCAGGAAGAAAGAACGAAGAAAGCCGCCATATTTTCTCACAAAAGTTAAAGAAGACTGAGCTAATAGAAGTGGATCGGGTCACATAAAACAAAGAAAAGGGGCCGGCTTGAATAATATAAAAGGCATTTTGTTTATATTTAAATTAAGGGCTATTTTCTTTTTATGTTTGTTTTTAATTTTAAAATTCTCTTTTAAACCGTTGTAATTTCTAGTCGTGTGACTAGGGGACAAACTACGGTGTGTAGTTTGGGAATTCGCAACTCGGTGGTTGAGTTGTGGCAAGGTTGTGAGCGTAGAGTTAGATTAGTCAATAGCGGGTATATTGAGTTTACGTGTGTAAGCGAGGGACTATCTAATTTCTAGTAGAAACCTTGGGGGCAGCACGTAGGCAGGGTTTTGCCGAAGCTGGGTAAATTCTGTGTTGTTCTGTTTTATTCTGTTATTTATATTCTGCAATATCTGTGCTGCTATTCTGTGATCTGAATTGAAATTAATTTATAAGCTTCCGCGATTAATTTTTATAATTTACACTATCACCCTATTCACCCCCCCTCTAGGGTGAAATCGATCCTACATATATGAGTAACGCCTTAACGCTATTTTTAAATATATGATACTTTACTTTAGACATTATTATAATAGTGTATATTACTACATAGTAAATAGTTTAACGGATCCTTAAAGGATGGGTGATCCCAAGCATCCTTTAAGTTACTTGTACATTTCTATTACAGTTCACTTGAGTTGGTTTACATTGTATAAGTATGTATGTCTTGACTCGAGTGTTTGTGTTTTTCTTTACGCTCGGGTCAGCCTGAGTATCACAGCTTTGGATTTCACTTTCTAAAGCTAGAGAACTACTGGAGATTATTTATCTATCTAGTTGTCTATCTATTCCCATTCAGTTATTTCTATTCATCTTATATACTAGTGGATATATGTATTGGGATTTCCTATTGTATTTACTTTCAGACTCTAGTATTTTTTACTTGTTTTGTGACTCTGTTTGTAGTAGTGTCATGAACTAATATAATTATTTTATTTCCCCTGCGAGTTATTATGATATTTCTGTGTATGTGATTCTGTGATTGGTTTTATTTGCTTCAAATTTTATTATAATATATTGTTTTGAATTATTCAAGTCCGACATATGTGGTTTTATTGTCGATTTGAATGGTCTAAAATGTTGGTCGTTACATATATTCAAATGGATTGGCGTGTTTGCATTGAATATCGAAAATTGAATGCCGCAACACGTAAGGATCATTTCCCTCTTCCTTTTATTGACCAAATGCTCGAACGGTTAGCCCGCAATGAATTCTGCTTCTTTCTTGATGGTTATTCCTGCTATAACCAAATTCCAATAGCTCTTGAAGATCAAGAGAAAACGACTTTCATGTGTCCATTCGGTACCTTTGCTTATCGCCGTATGCCATTTCGACTTTGTAACGCTCTTGCGATTTTCCAACGATGCATGGTTGGCATTTTCTCCGACATGATTGAACGCTTTCTAGAAGTTTTTATGAACGATTTCTCTATCTATGGCGATTCTTTTTCCCAATGTTTACATTATCTAAAGTTGGCTCTAAATCGATGTAAAGAAAAATATTTGACTTTGAATTGGGAAAAATGCCACTTTTTGGTAAAACAAGGCATAGTCCTTGGACATATCATCTCAAATAAAGGCATTCAGGTAGATAAAGAGAAAATTTAAAGCAAAGAATATTTGATCTATAATGGACATTCGATCATTTCTATGACACGTTGGCTTTTATCGATGCTTTGTGAAAGACTTTTGCAAAATTGCTCATCCTTTGACGATTTTTCTCGAAAAAGACGTTCCATTCGATTTCAACTCTAAGTGTATCTCTTCATTTGAACGTCTCAAAAACAAACTCATTTCTACTCCAATCATTTGTGCATCCAATTAGAATCTTCCTTTCGAAATAATGTGTGATGCTTCTAACTTTGCGGGGCGTTGTCTTAGGACAATGCGTCAACAAAATCCTTCATATCATTTACTACGAGAGTATGACTTCTAACGATGCTCAATTCAACTACACAACAAACGAAAAAGTGCTTCTAGCTGTCATTTTTGCACTCGAAAAATTTCGACCTTACTTGATAGGTTCACAAGTTACTGTATACACGGACCACTCTACACTTCGATATCTATTTGCTATAAAGGATGCTAAATTCTGTTTGATTCGTTGGAGTCTTTTACTTCAAGAATTTGACCTTACAATTAAAGACAAAAAAAGATCTGATAACGTCATAGCCGATCGCTTGTCTCATCTTTCGAATGCACCATCTTCTTTGCCAATCAATGAAAACTTCTCTGATGAACAACATCTTTTAATTTCTATCGATCCATGGTACGTTGATATAGGGAACTACTTAGTCACTAAAGAAACTCCCTCGTCTTGGTCCAAACATGAAAATTCAAATTCATGTCTCAAGTGAAATATTCTATTGGGACAATCCATACTTGTTCAAATATTTCCCCGACCAAATCATCCGACGTTGCATTCTTGATAATGAGATCAGGAGTGTTCTTTCATTCTGCCACGATCAAGTGTGCGGTGGACATTTCGATTCTTGAAAAACCGCGGAAAAAGTGATTCAGTGTGGTTTTTATTGGCCTTCTCTTTTCAAAGACTCGTTTGAATTTTGTAAAACTTGTGATCGATGTTAAATGTTTAGACGAATTTCTCGACAAAATATGATGCCTCTAAACCCCATTTTTACGATCGAATTCTTTGATGTTTGGGGCATCGACTTTATGAGACCTTTTCCCAATTCTTCTGCAAACTTTTGTATCCTTCTCGCTGTCGATTATGTCTCAAAATGGGTCAAAGTCATTCCATGCAAAATCAACGATCATAGAATTGTTGTGAAATTTCTCAAAGAAAGCATCTTTTCAAGGTTCGGCACACCTCGCACAATAATCAGTGATAATGGAACCCGTTTTTGCAATCGATCTTTTGAAACATTAATGAAGAAATACTCGATAACCTATAAGTTATTCACTCTGTATCATCCTCAGACTTGTGGGGAAGTTGAAGTTTCAAATCATCAAATAAAACAAATCTTGGAGAAAAGTGTCAAAAAAATCGAAAAGATTGGTCTCAAAAATTGCCGACGCGCTTTTGGCTTCCCTTTTGTATTAAAACTAACCTTGGGTCCTATTTCGTTTAGTTTATGGTAAAGCTTGCCATTTACCCGTTGAAATCGAACATAAAGCGTTGTGGAAAAAAAGAACTTAAACTTTGACCTTGAGAAAGCTAGCGAAAACTACAACTCAATGAACCAGAAAAACTTAGGAATGACGTGTATGAAAACGAGAAAATTTAGAAAGAAAGAACAAAAAATTTTCATGACTCCTAAGGAAAACGTTTTTGCCTAACCAAAAAGTTCTTTTATATGACTCAAGACTTCATTTATTCTCTGGGAAACTTAAATCAAGATGGACCGGACAATTTGTGGTACGAACTGTTTTTTCACATGGTGCCATAGGAATAGAAAACTCTAGGGATGGATCAATTTTCAAAGTCAACGGTCATCGTTTGAAACCTTTCTTGGAATTACCAAGTGACGAAGAGGAGGAACTCATGATCCTTCATGAGCCAAGCTATGTCTAGTAAGAATGTTAACCCTCTTTTGTAAATAGGTACATTGTTTTTCCCATTACACTCATTATATCATGCATAGACCGCGGACACAAAGTCAAAATTAAGTGTGTGTGTGGGGGGGGGGGTATCATTTTCATTTTTTTAAATTTTTATAGCATTTTTTAATTTTTATTTTCTTTTAATTTAAAAAAATCTCAAAATTTCTACATCTCGAAAACATTTTTCTTTTAGCATTTTGATTTATTTTTGAAGAAACACTATGGGATAAGTATAAGTTTTCGTTAACAAATTGAAATTTGTGAAAATTTATTTGTCTTAACAAAAATAAAAATGAAGTTTGATTACAAATAACAATAGTTTAATTAGTATATAGAAAGGTTCATACGTGTTAATTATGAAATATGCTCTAATTGATAATCTTTGTTTAAAAAAGTGGTAAATTTAAAGTAAAGGATATAACATTTTAATCTTCTGATTTAAATGGTGCTAAGATGATTTTTGCAAAACTCTCTTTTTAAAAAAAACATTTGTATATATGTATATATAGTTTTAACACCTAGATTCATGCGTTTACACTCGTGTGCTCACTTTCCATGCTCTGTACCCTTCTCATATAAGCCCGAAAGGTAGTGCACGATCGGTACATCTGGCCTCAGTTTACCTGAGTTAGTGTATGTATATAAAAATTCTTTTTAATAATGCCTACAGTCGATAAATGTTCACACTTGTGTGTTCACTCGCCACGCTCTATATTTCCCTCACATCAGTCCGCAAGGCAGTGCACGGGTAGTATATCTAGCCTCAGTTTACCTGAGTTAGGCATATGTAATAATATCAATAAAATTTTCAAATAAGAGACAGTAAGCAATTTAAATCCGAGTACCATTTTAACTTGTTTGATTTGACTTGTTATTGGAAAGAAATGAAAATACCACTTTGATGAACTTTGATAATCAACTAAGGATCTATTTTATAGTTACACTATATCATCGACCAAAATAACGAGTTAAACTATAGTCCATTTGTTTCGATAACTTCGTTCTTATTGGAAATTTTGACAAGTAAAGACTTAAATTTTCAAGATAATGAACAAATCCTATATTTAACTTATGAGTATCGATATGAAAGCGAATCCTTCATTTGTTCAAAAACTTGCATTCATCCCATTGTAAATAAATCTTGCACTTTGAAAATATTTTACTTTGCATTTGGATTTTGGGTAGTATCCGTTGAAAACCGTCACGCGACAACATTCGTCCTACTGGGGACACCCAAAGGTTTAACGACTTATTGTATATGCTCAATGCAATCGTGCTCCCTACGAAAATGGATTTATCTTAGTTTTCCTTTATTCAAGAACGAATAAAAAGACAAGTGCAGGGTATTTGATGTGCACGTAAATGTGTATATATTTACATCCATATTTTATCTATTTTATTTAAATAAATATAATATTTGGGCATTTTAACATGTTTAAAACCAAAATTCAGTTATTTTCAAATCATCATATGTTCATATTCATTCAGGGGTAAAATGGTCATTTTTGTGCATGTATCAATTTGAGAAGTTTTATGATTTTTATAGGAAATTTTGATGCATATGGAAGAGGGCTTTATGAACATATATGCATGCGCAAGGGAATACAAAGGAATGAAGAGGAAATAATTCAAGCACATGATAATAGAGGACCCCACCTACCCACTTATTTTCAATTAGGAGCTAATGCACATGCTAAAAGGCCATTAAAGCTTCATGCATATTTAAGTGGAGAATTAAAACATGCTAATGATTACTTGGTGGCCACACTACCTCATGGAAAATTTGGGCATTCACCAAAAATATGAATTAGGGTTTTATACATGTATAAATATCCATCTTATGTACATGTAAATATCTTCTACTCTTTTACAGTAGTTAGGAAATTAAGAAAGCAAGTTGGCAATGTTTCATGAAATAAAAATGGCTTCCAAGCCTCTTCCTCTTTTCTTTTCTTTTCAATATGCTTTTCTTTGTTTATATGTTAATGTTTATTTTTATGCTCTCTTTCTTTTAATGTTCATAGCTTAGATTTACATTAGTGAAAATAGTGTAGCTTTAATTTTTATGCGAATAGTTAGTAGTTAATCTCTCTTTCTTTCTTTACTTAGTTTTCATTTCTTTGCTTTTTAATGTTGAAATTTACAAGTGTTGATTTGATAACACAAATGAGTAGCTAAACCTTTCCAATGTAGGGGTAATGAAGCTCTCAAATATTATGTAATTTCAACATTTTTATGATTTATAATCTCTTTAGCTTGTGCTTCATGAAAGTGAATTTTGATGTAAGTTTATACAAGTGTGTTTGATAGCTTATATTGCCTATACAAATGAGCTATTCTTATTCAACATAAACACAATTTACGTCATCATTTGCTAATTAATTTTTGATTTTGCAATGAAAGTAAAAATGAAATTTGATGATCTATGTTACTAGTTACAATATTAAATAGATCGTACTTAAAATAGCTTTTGCTTTGCTTCATTTTCATGAGAATTGATAAGTGATTTATTTGTCGTATTATGGTTTGATGGTTTAAGTTATGTTAATTAATGACATAAATAAACCATTCTCATGATACATGCAATGATTATTTTATTTAATATCATAACTAGAGATCATAAATTATTTGTTTGTTGATTTATAAAAATATGAGAGTGGATTTATCTCTAAATTATTTTCTAGTCTAATAGTTTTTAAATCACATTTCAATTCTAGCTTTAGCTTCTTTTTTGTAGTTAATAATTTCCTCTCACTTTAGTCTAATTTGATTGAATTGAAAATTTTAAAATCTTAAAAATTCCTTACGGATCAACCCGTACTCGTCACGTATTAAAATTGTATGCCAAGCGCTTGCGGTTAAATTTAATTTGAAAATTTTCGACGGTTTTCTAACTTGATAGAAAAATAGTCGTTGAACAAGCTATGAGAGGTGGATTGGTGAACAAGGATCTAGAAGATGTGAATATGAGTCCATTCACAATTAACATCAGGCATGCTAGGAATCCACCGGAGTTTAAGTTACCGACATAGGGGGCATATAACGGACAATCGGACCTTGATGTTCATCTGATGAGGTATAAGAGGCATATGGAGGTGCTGGGAGCATCGAAAGAAGTGTGGGCATGATGTTTTCCCTTGTACTTGACGAATATAGCTGCAATGTGATTTAGGCAATTGTAGAACGATTCCATTGGTACTTGGACGGAGTTGGTGGATAAATTCATGAGACAATTTCAGGTCTACATCATGAGACCCAAGAGTGCGTTGACGTTGGCCACACTAAATCAAAGAATAAGAGAGTCCCTAAGGAATTTCTTAATACAGTTTAATACGGTGATTGCTTCGGTGGATCGGTCGGATCCATAGATGGTCTTAATGGCGACGGTATCAGGAATAACTGACGATATAGACTTCAAGGTTTCACTGGAATGGGATCCACTAATGGATCTTGGGGAATTTTTATCATGAGGTCGAATGATTCCTATGGCAAAGGCTAGTAGAGAAGAGGTTAATGCAGTAAGAGATGGAGGACCGTCCAAGGAAGGTTCAGGCAAGGACAAAAGAAAGCAGATGATGGCTTCAAATGATCAAAGAAGCAAAGGAGAGAACTAAAATTTTCTGCTTATACAGATTTAAAAGATACTTTGGAGAGGATTTATTTAGATACTTGAGGGCGCCTTCCTACCGAAAGCCGGCAAGGAAAGTGCCTACCGAACACGAGCGGGAATTAGGAAAATACCTCCTATTCCATGAGCTGGATGGGCATGATACAAACGACTGCAGGTGCTTGAAGGATATGTTTGAGGAACATCCGAGGAACAATCAACTGCAATAATATGTGAGGACTTGGGCTGTGGCGATGGAACAGGAGCAGTCACCATCTGCATCATATGACAATGGTCTTGGATCGGGGCGTCAGATCATCATCTCTTGATTGGGATGTCATGAAATAAATAATAAATTTCATAATAAAATGGCTAAGTTACTTACACATGTATGAGATCAAGGTTAGTCCTTAGGCATGCTTTGAGATGATGATAAACCGTAGTGCCCAATGTGGAAATATTTGGTTTTTCTTGTTTCTTTGTTTTCTGGTTGTAAGAAATTATATTTTATGATTTAGTAAATGGATTTTGGAATGCTCAAATATGCATTCACGTAATGTAGTAAATGGATTTTGGAATGCTCAAATATGCATTCACGTAATGAATGAAATAGGTCATGGTTATCCCGACCGAAGAAAGGGGCAATAATCGCAAGGTGCGACTCCCTTTGTTGGAGGGTGACAGGATGGACTCATACATGGATTAAGTCCTCGACTGGAGGATCGAGGTCGTAGAATAATACCCCACGGATCGCGTTATGTTCTGACCGGCGAGAATGGAATTAGAAAAGCAAGAAGTAGGTCGCTTCGCAAAGAGAGACAGGATTGGCTTGCTTATCATATATGCTCTTCTCATCGAAGTGTGAGTGAGGTCCCGCAAGGGTTCGAAGAGACCACGATCGACCTAATAAGGCCATGACACTGCTTTATGTTCAAGGGCACTGAACTGGAATGCAAGAAGTAATGACGCTTTGCTGGAGAGAAACATGATCGACTTACTTATCAATGTTTCCCCTTCTGTTGAATAGTGACTAGATGGGGTCCAACAAGAGCTCGGAGAGGCTATGATCGGTTCAGAGAGACTATGAACCAGGCTATTAGTCCAGCAAGACCTTGGAATGGGCAAACAATCTGGTGAGAGCATGGATTCGATTACTGGCTTTGGATGGATATGGATTCAACTAAGGATTTGAAATAGCTTCGAAATTGGTTATCAACTCAGAGTGGTCTCAGGTTAAGGCATTCGATTTAGCAAAAGATTGATTCTTGATTGAAAGATTCGGTTATCGATGGATTATGGACTTCAGATTGATGGTAATTCAAAACACACCTTCATATCGTAAGGCATGTTTTGGAGGGCAAATGTTATTCTGCCTTTTTGCAAAGCTGTGATACCATGGAGTTGGCTAAATGGATTTGCGATCATCAAGGCAGAAAGCTCGAAGAGATGATTATCAGGTTCAGAGATCGGTTATAAACAAGGCTATGGATGATAGTTAAATGGATTCAGGTTAGTTGCATCCAAGAAATGGCTAAGTATGGATTTGCACTTTCCCTAGGTAGGGGATTAGATCAGATCAATCTGGTTTGGAACAGATCAGACGAGATCACTATGACTATGGATCACTCGGACCGGCAGTTCAACTCAATGATGATTACTCGATATCTCAACAAACACTAGGGAAACCAGGCAAACAACTATGGAAACATGAAGAGAAAGTGGAAGAGGACCTCCATAACCGATCGCATAGCACCACGTGGCCCTCGCCACCATTTGACGTCGATCCCTATAGAAGGCCCAGGTGGCCCTAAACTTTTGGGATCGGTTCTTCTTGGTCTTGGGCTTCTGCATGCGGATTTTTAGCTGCATATTTTGGTGTGTTCTACTATAAATATAGATCATTGGCTCATTGGAGGGGATCTTCTTTTAGCTCTTCTTCATTGTTTCTCTTTCCTTCCTTCGTTAATTTTCTAAGGCAAAAGCAAACTGTATTTGTAATTCTACGGTATAATAAAACAATTATTGAAGTGGACGTGGGGCAGAGTTTGCTAAACCACTATAAAATTCATGCGTTCATTTTCTTTTTGCTATTGAATTTGTGATCTGCGCATTTAATCTTCTGTTTGGAAATTGTGATTGGATTTGTGGTGCTTTCATACTTTTTGGGTATTGGCTGTCCTTTTTGACGCTAACACCCGTCTTGTCTTTATGTTTTCATTTTTTTATAGCTGAAAATACAATATTTTAAGATGATAAAAAATGTATTTTATGCACATGGTCATTATAATTCTTCAGTAAATTATTCTGCAAAGATATGAAGTTCAAAGCGGGGATTTTGAATTTAAACCACAACTAGTGATCTTTAAATGATTTAAAATTTGATATGTTATTTATAACTTCAAAAATGGAGATGACTTTCTAATTTCATAGTTTCTCGATTTAGTATGAATTTTCTATGTTGGAAAATAATGAAATTTTGGAATTTAAACGTTTAAAATTTGAAAAATAATTATCTTAACTTAAGACTCTTATATGAGGTAGAAAGTAAAGATATGAATTATTGATAATTTCTTAGGATTTTTTCCTTGTAATTTTGAATTATTCTAAATTAATTGAAAATGGAAAATAGGAAAACTAATGCTATTAATTAATTAGCTAATTAATTAATTAATTAATTAATTAATTAATTAATTAATTAATATACTTAATTAAATATGAAAAATTATTTGAAAATTTTCTAACATGAATTCAGTAAATAAAGTGATTGGCAAATATGAACCCAGTATATGAAAAGATTTCATCAAAAGTTATTACTATAAAAGAAATAAAACATTATTAAAGTTAATTATGAATTTGTCACTATGTTTTCGATGGTATGGTTGTGTTTCTGTTATCATACATATATAATGTTTCATTAGCATGGAAGGGTCATGTTTCCATTATGCGATACTTTTGTCGGCTATGATTTCAATAACCATGTTTTTCATTAGCTATGTTTCTTAGGCTATGTTTCCATCACCAACTTAAATCATGTTTTCATTAGCCCTGTTTCCATTAAAACACCTTTACCATGTTTTCGTTAACATTGTTGGGGACACTTTACATAGGATATGGCGTTAGCTCATGTGAAAACCTTTTTAACACGTGTTTTCAATAACTCTTATACATACTTCCATTAGCCATTAGGCTATAATTTCGATAATTTCATCCCACCTTTTGGCAAAGCCGGGATATCAAGGAATTGACTGAAAGCCAAAGATCGCTCATTCCGAATATCAGTTATACACAGGTTTGCTATGGATATCGATAATTTTTTTTGAGTCCGGATCAAGCTGCAATTGACAAGACATGACAAATAAAGCTATGAAAGTCAACGTTCCAAATTTTAAGTTAATTCGAGTTCGTATGCTCAAATTATGATCGATACGAGCCTAAGAGATCGCCTTAATCGCATCCATCAAAATGCATTAGTTCGTATCCATCGAAAGAATATGCTTGTTCGTATCGATCTATTCGCCTCCACCATCGAACAAGCTCCGCTTCAAATCGATTGGCAGTTGACTAGTTCGTATCCATCGAGGATGGTCTACTTCGTACCCATCCGAGAAGAACCTTGTTCGAATCCATCAAGGCTCGTTAGTTCGTATCCATCCAGGCCAAGCAGGGCCGCCATCTGTTCGTATCCATCACATTGTCATTTGTTCGTATCCATCAAGTTGGAGCAACTTCGATCGATACGAGCAGGGCTACACAATCGATACTAGCCAAGTAACTTGGATCGATACGGATGGAGCTTCTTTCATCAATACGAACTAAGCCACATCCATCGATAAGAACAATGCAACGGTCTTCGATACGAACAAGGCAAAAACCTTGGACTGACTCGGTCAACTTGGCATCGAAAGTGGAGCGATCCAAAAATCAAGCGTCACGTCAACTCGTGAGCACGTGCCCAATATCGATTCAAAGTGATCGATACGAACGCATCGATGCGAACTGGTGAGCCTAAAGAAAACACAATCTTGCATCGATTATAACTTGTAATCCACAAGTCCAAATGCTATAAAATTTTCACAGGAGCTTACGTACAACCTAAAGGATGTTCCTGCCAAATTTCGACTCAATTGGATCAAAACTTGATCGATACGAAATTCGTTCGTATCGATCACAGATCGAGTCGGAATCGCGTGGGATCAATCGCTTGGGCCCACCCATGCGCCAGAAGAGGTCTCCGAGATCTGAGCGAGATATTTGCATCCTACGCCTATAAATAGCACCCCAGAGCCTACAGAAAAAGGATCTTCTGTCTCTTTGACGTCCAGACTCTACCGAAACCATTTTTATATCTTAAGGCTGCTGCTGTACTCGAATTTCATCACTGTAATCCGCTGTAGTCAGTTGTAATCAGCAAGTGAATATCAATAAAATCATCAACTTCATAGTGGACGTAGGCCATACGCCGAAGCACTCTAAATCATCGTGTTTCTGCATGTTTTCGTATTTGTTTTTGAAGTGTTTGTTAAATAATTCTCTCTTTACATTTCTATTCTTCATTTTTATCTCTTCAAATACTTCCGAAGAGTGTTGTGTCTAATTTTGGTACAAACAGATAATATGTGTGTATATTTCAAATAGCGCAAACTTATACTTTCGTTAACTACTAAGATATGTTTTCGTTAGTGCATGAGTATACATTCAATAGTTTTCATACTATGTTTCCGATAACCTTGAAATATGATTTTTATAACTTCTATTATATTTTCTATAATTTTTTTAAAGCATGTTTTGATAGCTTTCAAAGTTTATTTTTGATGGTTTTTAAAGCATGATTTCAATAGCTTTTGAAAGGGAAAGAAATTAAAGTGCTAAAGTATAAGAAAGAACAAGATGAAGTAATGTAAAGTCATCAATAGTTTGGTTTATACGTGATTAACGACATGTTTACATATGACATATGCATTGATGGCTATGATAGAACATACTAACATTCCGAGTGTTATTTTGATATACTTTATATGTTCTTTTTCATATGTTGATCAATTACTTTTATTGCATGTCATATAATTCATTATGTATAATCAATTGATATTGATGACATTAGGGGATTGGAATTGATGACCATTTAGGGCTGTTCAAGTAGTGGGTACGATCAAATATAACTTCTGTGTGAGTAGAATTGTATTTAAGAGATCGGAAAGGTCTAAAGATGCTAGGATGTTAATACTGATCATAAATTTGCTTGTTTGATGCTTAGGAAACCAAGTAGAATAAGTCGGGAGTATGAGATTGACGAATATCTTTTTAGGCAAATAAATGTTTATCAAAGAAATTTAAGAAGGGAAACTAATTTTATCACCATTATTAGTTATGCCATGCAAAATAGTTGCTCTTTGTATGTAATAATGATAAGGTCTATAACCGTCTAGTAGTTATAACTTTGATCTTTCTACGGAATCTTCATATGTCGCTCTTGAGAAATTTTCATATTAGTTAATATTTTTTTTCTTCAAGTAATGGATTGCGGGATTATGTAATTAAATGTAATGAATGCATAGAATGTTATATGAATTTTTATTTTATTTTTTATGCTTGTTAATGTTAAAGATAAAATAGATTTTACTTTGTGGTTGAAAAATAACGTTTGAATGACTACAACATCATTTACTTTGTCGTTGGTTTTTTAATGACAACAACATTTGTTTTATCGTTGACTCTTGGATAACTGCAACATCATTTGTGTTCATTTTGGATTCTGGAAATGACATCACACAATTGATGCTGCTCAATCGCTTACGCAATTCACTCGTGAACTCGCTCTCGCCTTGATTCTTTGTCAATCTACATTATGCTCGTTGAAACGTCTCTCGTAGTAGCTACATACTCATGTCGACCTAAACTATCTTCGAGCTATTAAACAGTGCCCAGTTCATCTCTCAAACGTTCATTCATTGCTCCATTGGGAATATCACCAAAATTTGCTGGAAAGTTAAATATCTGCCTTTCTATCGCAATAGTCAAAGTCTCGTCAAATTCGGACCTGAAACAAAGAAGTTACGTCCTCCGAAAGTTCAGATTTCTCAATGGTTGACCACATGATCGTGTCGAGGTCCACTATGGGTCAGAGCTTGCTCGACCCATAGTTGACCTCCGAGTCATGACCCTAAGCATGCTCTCCCAATACCATGAAGCATGCTTCGGATCATCTATTCGTCCTTTTCTTGATCCATATCCGAATCCGAATTTTGCATCGGGTCAATCAGATCAGTTTCCGGAACTTGCTTTGGATCAAGCTGCTGTTAGACATGGAGTTTTCTCTCAATCCGACTTAGGCTAGATCGGATCGAACCGATTGTTTGGGTCGGTTGAGCCAACCGACCCGAGACGTGGCTAATTTTGGCCAAGCCATTCTTCTATAGAAAACTCTTGAATACAATAAC
The DNA here is from genome assembly GCA_030765085.1 of Allium cepa. NCBI lineage: Eukaryota > Viridiplantae > Streptophyta > Magnoliopsida > Asparagales > Amaryllidaceae > Allium > Allium cepa. Next base: position 576,094,305 of record CM060931.1, read on the forward strand.
CAGGCCGGACCCTGGTCTAAGCTCTCAATTTTTTTTCAGTTCCTTAAATGTTTTGTGCAAATGCTATAGAATATGTACGTAGGATAGCATATAGTCTAATGGCAAGATCAGTGGACTTCCATGTTTAACACCTGGCTTTAGTACTTTGCGAAACGCTATTAGTTGTTTGTGAAGAATGTTACATGGTTATAAAAAAAACTGAAAAAGTTATTTTGAACACCTAAGATGATTTATTGCAATAATTGAAGGATAGCTGAAGTACAACTAAGAAAATTTTGATTTTGAGATTCAACAGATAAAAGGGAAATGGAACCTATGGCAAACAATTGAACAAAGAAAGGCTACAAAGGTTAAAAATATGACACATTGAAGGGAAAAAAAAGTTCATAATTACAAACCGTACAGAAAGAAGGAGCTTAGCAAGATGAACTATTATTATACCCTACTAATGCTAATGATCGACAATTCTTTTGGATCCAATGTCTTTTTCTTGTGCAAAGCTTTCATGGACTTTCCAAATATAACATGAAAATCCTAAGCAGTCATGTCTGATTAGATTTTAGACCCCACTACACTTTTAGCAAATAAACTTCACTCCAATCAATAGATGGTAATTGATTGTTCTTTCATTTAAGTCTATGTCAGATTCATTTGAATATTCATTTGTACTTTACATCTTAATGTGTTATAAGTCCCCCACACTTGATGCTGTATATGCATTATGTATGTATATATATACATATAGAAGCTGTATGTATGTTTTGCTAGAAACTGATAAAGCAGTAAAATAAAGCTGACAAAATTAAAATTAATATAAAGAATGATTTAAAGAACAATAAAGTCATTGCATTCAAGGAAACTATTCAAATGTAGTCAGGAAAACTCATCATCCCTGTAGCATAGCTTTGCTTGTCCTCTCTTTTGTTCTGTAATTCTTTTCTTTATAATTCTAGGAACAAAAAGAAATGGATAAAAGAAACATGTCTCTGAACAATATGATTAACAAAATTCCTCTTTACAGCAAGCACAGGTAGCACAAAGATGAAAATATATGAAACCTACACCAACAATTATCTAATGTATTTTCGAAAGACTACAATGTAATTAGATTAAGTTGTATGTCTGTGAAATGTGTGGCAAAAAACAATCTTCTCCTCTGATCCTGAAAATAAAAATAAAAACATAAATAAATAAATACTAAAAATAAATGTTAGACCATTTGCAGTAAACTGTTTGTATCAACAGAGGCAGAAGCAGTCCAGATTTCAGTTCAAAATCAGGTTCCAAACTATCATATATATTATTCAAAATTATGTTCTGTTAGTGTTTATGAAGAAAGAAGTTTTTTATATTTACATTGATGTGTTTTGAAGCATTCTGCAATGTGGATTTTCTTGTACTGCTTTGTGTTTTCTTTGTTATTAACATACTTAATATAAATACGATCATTTTGAATACTTCTGCTGTTAGCTTTGCATATTACTGTGAGGAAAATATATATGTATATGAGTATACCTCTTGTCATGTATAATATCTGAAGAATGCTTGTCATTGTAGCAGGATTCCCATGCACCCTGAAGCCGTGTTTCTTCTTCAGGAAAAAATAAATAAGCAGTATAAATTAGCAGAAGCCAATACTTTCAAAGAGATGAAGTTTATATAAATTATAACATACCATAAACATTTTGCTTATTCTCATCCTTCTATTATATCCCTTTTTAGAAAAAACTAAGATCAGAACATCCCTGTGAATATTGCAACAGTTCCTCAACCTCAATTCTAGAGCTTGTGCTACTCAAATTTCTAATTTTGCTGTGATCAATAGAGTCAACTTCTGCATTAAAAATACTATATACTGGCCTATGATCTGATAATTTGGACTCTCCACGAACATACGATAGCTGGTTCAATCCTCTTCCATACCACAATATTCGGTCACACCTGTAGTGCATTATTTGATAATCAGATCAAAAAAATTAAATTTAAATTTGACTCATTATCATTATTACCAAGCTGGTGTACGCCGTTTCTCTTTTGTAGCATCACCTGCATACCTATCAGAATTTCTTGAGTACTTATATGTCGGTGGAAAATAAATATTTCCTTCACTCCATCCTTCAAATACTTGACCACTCTTTTGCTCTTTACGAAGCTACATTCATTTGAACGATTTTGAGTTCAAATCTCAAAATTTTCAAAATTCCAGACTGAAGTTTGCAGATATGTAAAAGATGTGAACTACCTGATCTTTTTCCAGCAATGCCTTCCAGTTGTGCATTTCCACCAAAGCCTTAGCAGAACGGTAAGATAAAGCTATTCGGTAGTTCAAATCTCCTAGCCAAATTACTCGACTAAAATTAAGATTCAAAACAAAGTAAGAACTCTTTTTTATTGCACAAGTCATAGTTTTTGAAGTATCTAACATAAAGCAAGAAAAGCGAATGTGCTTAGAGAGCGTTTGCCAATAGTTTATAAGTAAGAAAAACAAAATATTAGATACTTCTATAACTTGAAATGTTTGGCGACAACTTAGTCTTTTGATTTAAAAAGTTGCAAATAAGTTAATAAGCCATAAGTAAGAAACACTTGCTTACAAGCCAATTTGACCCCAACTTTTTTTTATTCTACTTAAAAAGAGTTTGAATAGCAACTTCCAAGTAACCGTGAATAGTAATTTCTGTCTGGATGTAATTTAAATTTTAAGTAGAAATGCTTAATCAAAATTGCTTATGAAACTACTTCTGCAAACTCCTTGTAAGAAATTAATAAACACTAAACTTGAGATAAGTAACTTGTAACTAGTTTTTTCTGTTTGTAAGGAGTTGTCAAGCATGTTCTACATCTAATTTCATTCTTCACAAAAGTTACAAATCATAATCAGCACTACACTTTAAAAAATGTTTCAAAAGGAGCGCTTACTCGTGATCAAGAATTGTTTCGGGTGATCTCTCATTACCAATTCCATGAATACGACGAAATCTAGTCTTTCTAAGTATCTCCATCACATCAGAGTTCCTCCTCATCTCATCCCCATCCTTCTGCCCTGAAGTCAGATGGCTACAAATGAAGCAAAAGCTCGTTTGGTGCAAGTACATGCTAATAGAAATCGAACCCTGAAAACAAAACAGCCTGTTTCTTTCTATTTCTTACTTCATTCTACTGAAATACTATAAAAGTTCTGCAAACTTGACTTTATTAACATTTAATTGTTGGAGATCCATAATATTTACCTTGTTACCAAGATATCCCATCAAGCCTCTTCCAACACAAGAGACCTTCAAGTTTCTGACATCATTTCGTATCCCGCTGCGGGCCCAAACTGTAAGGTATATTCCAACCATTTGCTTACTTGCAACTAAACAATACCTGATGTAATGGGTCGAAAAATAGTGTAAGAATTTTTTATTTTTCCCAAATTAACTGATGGATGTTTTTCCTATCTAAAGATTAGGTGTTCAATCACAATTTTTTTTTTTTGGTTTAAAAAAAGCCTAAACAATACCTTGAGACATCAGTTAAGCTTGGGCTCACATTCCCTTAACTATCAATGATCACTTCAAAAAAAAAAAAAAAAAAAAAATCCTATTTAAAGATTTAGCTTTCACCCTCTTCTTTTAATGCAACCTTTTTTATCATCATCATCTCAATGTTCAAAGTTAAATGGTCAAATGTATAATATTTCCCCCATTTAGGCGAAGGATATGTAAAAATCTATATGTTGAGTTGTTATTATAGTACACCAAACCACCAAGAAAATGGAATTAAAATCACTTATTGGTGATGTGAGAGCGTTCTCTTAGTGGTTGTGGAGGGGGCAATTACACAATTTAGATAGGGAGACAATTCTCAAGACGCCCCTATTTTGCGCATCTTGAGCAAACATGTGAATATTTATTAGTTGATGTGAAGTATGGATGATAATTAGTTGCACACACAAAAGAGTCTTGCTCCTATACCATGTTAGAGAACCACATGGTAGCGCAAGAAAATTGGTGATGCAAAGCATAATAGCTTGGTATTTATAAAGGACCAATTATTTTATTTAGAAGTAATGAGGCAGTTTAAATCTTATCGGTCTGAATCCTCTATAGATATTAAGACAATGTGTTGTTCACATTGCTTATTTGTTTTGTGATAATAAATGGTTTTTTTCTAAAGAACTGTTGCTAGGACCGGGAAACTTCTATCTTTGTTTTTAATGTCCGGGGAAATGTGGATAGAATCCAAAAAATAGAAGAAATTCATGGAGGTACCTACTTTCTATCTCTATTTTTGATATTTAGTCCTAACTAATTTCCAGCCTTCTAGTGTTATTGTCTCTAACATGGTACCAGAGCACGTATAATCTATGCATGTATTTACCCAACAAATGACCAGCACAACAATTAATAATATGATACATTTTGTGTAAATATAAAGAGATCGGTTTTCATGTTACCAATTGATGTTGCAAGAATAAATGATTCTTTTAACATAAAAACCATTGATGCAAAATCAATTACTAAGGCTATATGTTTGAATACCTAGAAAGCCCCGATAATCTAGCTCTATCGTCCATTGAGGGGGCACAATTTCCAGAAGAAACTTGGGAGAAAAACTCGGTTCTCGGTGAATCTCCAATGACACTACCATCGTCAAATGAACCATCATATCTATAGCTCGAATTGAAATCACTAGGTCGGCTCCCATACATCACACGCTCGCATACGCTATGTCTCCTATCCAACCTTGGTTGTGATGCCAATATATCATCATCCATTCTCATGCTTCTACTTAGAGATTGAAAAGAACGCCGATGAAAAAATGACGAGTTCCTTTGTCTTGATGAAGATGATCCCTCAAAATCATCATTGAGTTCCATTGGGTTAATAATGGGATATTGTGTATGATCACTTGTACTTGTTCCCGGGAGATTGTTTAAGGTTTTTCGAATCAAGGATGCCCATTTTTTTGCTGGGCCATTATCTTCTGTTCCTAGAACATTGCTAGCATTCAGAGGGACTATCTCTTGGAACCTTCAAATTAATAAAAGAATGAATTACTACAAAATTGTATTAATTGAAATTTTGTAATCGACGTCCAGGTGTTTCTAACCCAAAAACTTTTAAATCTACACTTTAAAGTTTTACTGCTAGACTAGGTCTATATTTTAACAATAAGGTAAATTTTTGCAGGTATAGGTATCAACAACATCATCTCTGCAAAATGTTATCTTACTCCGGTACTTTTAGGCCATTAAAACTATTTACGCAATGTTTCATATACTTGAAATACTTATTATAATCATTGATTCAAAATTATCATTTTTTCATATTCAAATGATAATAAGAACGAGGTAATTTTTTGAAGAGATAATATTTGATGACAGGTAAATCAAACCTGCAAAAAAAGTTCAAAATTTCAACGATAGTAGATTTATATATATTTTATTTTAAAGAAGAAGAAATAAAATCAGACACAAATCAGTGATAAAAAACCGAGTGAATCCCTTCTTATATATATGCACTATTATTATATGCACTCAGACTAGACCTAGACATCTTATTACTATCATCAATGGCTTATGACATTTAGTACAAAATGCTCATGCAAATATATTATATGTTTGCATATTTTTAGTAGTTACCCCAACACATAAATATCAGCAGGAGGAGAAGAATGCAGCCAGTCTTCAAGGTTCAAATGACTTGGGGGACATTTTCCACCTACATTCCATGTTGCAACAAATACCCTACATCAAGATATTTACTATAACTTACAACTGATCGATAATCAAAGCATAATGCCAATTATTTTTTTGATTATTTTTTTTCTAAAATAGTATGTAAACCTGTATTCTTGAGTGTTTGTTACTTGGGCTGCATCACAATCAATCTTTCCTCGCCTAGTTCGGTCACTACTATTCTTGAATAATCTATCTGAAGGATCCCAGTTAAAAGGTGTTAAAAGAAGAAGAATTTCTATTTATGATGATAGTTAAAGCTTGCAAAAAATATTCCTTAAATTTATGTTTGTGGTCCAAGCTAGTAAGGAAAGTGATTGTAACCTGTCTTCTTTTTCTTGACTGTAGATGACTCCCTCTCTGAGAAACTGTTCCTCCAATCTCCATCAACACCTGAAAAACATAAAGAGAAATATTTATAAAAGAAAAAAAAGAAGCTTAAAGAGATTATATGCTAGAATCTTTGAATTCTGTTCATTTAATATACAATATTATGAATCCAGTTAAGGACATAAGTTATATGAACTTTGTAGATTTATATATTGTTTTACTTGGAAATGGAAGCAAACATAACCAGTTTTAAGTTTTTAACATGAGCAATATGACTCATAGTGTCTAGGGCTATCATGATAAATGTGCACCCTTTAACACATAAAAAATTATGTGTGTGTTTGTGTGTCTACACACACACACACACACACACATGTATGACCATTTCAATGCAAAATATAGAGATTTTGAGACAAGAATATTTAACTATCCAGCTGAGCAGAGATTAAAATGAGAAATTCTTGAATACCCACCTCTACTACAAATATCATCAGAATGAAAATCTTGTGCTTTCCCTTTGATATTAAACCATTTTCTAATTAAAGACTTGGACCATGATAGCTTCTCCACAAAATGTATATAGCACAAATATAGAAATCAAGATTAAGCTAAAAAATAATAATAATTAAATAAAATAACCAGAGATACAATGCAGAAAGCAAACAAATGGAAATAATGCAAAAACAAACCAACCTTGCCTTCCTTCGAGCTCTCATCTCTCATTATTTCACACCCTATTCAAGAATCTAAGTACACTGGATTATCTCATTTGAAAATTGTGAGAACGAAGGGGTTAATAAATAATTTACACTAGTAATGGGTTATGGAAATCAACAATGTAACACAAATTGTTGAAATCAAAAATGAGAAAGAGTAGGCTCTATTTCAAAACAAAAATGGCATTATACTATCTATTAGCATGAACTGTTGAAGAGAATAAAGTGTTTAATCTCTATCTATGCAATATCTTTACTTTATTAACTCAAGTCCAAGAAACATAGAGCACTGCAGACAAAAATTAAATATTTAAATTTGGAATAATTATTACATGTCTAAATGTGAAAAGTGTAATATACTGCTCAGTCAGCAGCTGCCCAGACTGCCCGAGGTCAGTTACTTGAATAGTTGTACCCTTCTGAACTTCCTCTCTTCAAATCGGAGAAGGCAGAATGGGAAGATAAAACAAAAAAAGCGGTTAAAGAAAATAAAGAGAGTTTCTTTCTCTTTTTTTCAAAAGAATTTCTTGTGTTTTGGTATCTGTGAGGGGGATTTGCTATACTTTATATTTATTATTTGTCTCCTCTTTGCAGTAAACTAGACACACTCTTTCTCATGTGTGCATTTTTTATTTTCTTTCAGGGTGTGCTCAAACTTCGAAAGTGTATCAATTTCTAGGATATCTTGTCATTCTTGTGGACATGGGAGTACGGCCTATTTTCATATGTTGTTGTATTCTTGAATCGGTGAGTTATCTCCGCCATGAAACAAAGCCAATTCTATTTGCACCACAAGTTTTATTGCTCACATCTCAACTCTTTTACCAACTTTTCATACTTTTACATTCTCATACTTTCACCTATTCATTTCACTCATAAATCCAACATTTTCCACTCCTAAATCCTATTTATTTTCCACTCCTATTCAAATTCATTCTTCACTCCTACTCTATTTTCACTATAAATCATCGTCAAATGAGTTTTTCAAGCAAATCAAAGTGGGATGTTGAAAAGTTGAAATATCTGATTATCAGAAAAATTTTGAACTGAAACAATTTTATTGAATTGTATTTTGATGTAATTTGTACATCTATTTTTCAATACATAAAAGCAGATACATGCTTCGGTTTATATATTACAATCATGAAGCAATGGGCCGAGTAATACAGAGCGGCCCAAAAGATAAAAAATGATGCAGTACGAAGAGTGGGTCGGGTACAAATGAGAAAAAGATTGTATTTGCAACTGAAACAATATTAGGGTTATATCCAGCGTAGCCATTTTTCATTTTTAACTCCCCGCTCAAATACGATTCTATTCCAGAGAACCGCCAAAGTAGAGCGATTTTCTTAAATTGATGTTCTTTTCTTCAACAAATAGATGGAAAACTTCAACGTAGATATATGAGAGCTTAATTGAAGGCTGAAGCTTCAGGCTTTAACGCCAGATCAAGTTTCGAATCTTTTTTTTTTGCTTCAGATTACTTTTGGTCTTTGAGGTGATTCCTTAACTGCTCGACAGTTCTAAAAGGTCGATTAAAGCTTGAAAGACTGCCATTTGATTTCTGATCATGCTTCAAATCTTCCGCTGGTTCAATTTTCTTGTCTCTAAAGCAAGTTGCAGTGCTGATTTTTGAGATAGTTTTAGAGGAAGTCTGAACTGGTTCATTGTCATGACTATACGCTTGCTTAACCTTCAAATCATCTCTGAATCTCACAAAATTTCTGGCCGAAAATGCTTTGGTAAGAATGTTTGCCCTTTGGTAAGTCCCATGTATGTGATTCACTTGCAACTGATTTTTAATTATTTGTTCTCTAACAAAATATATATATCAATCTTTATGTGCTTTGTTTTAGAGTGCAAGATTGGGTTAACAGACATATAGACAGTACTCCTGTTGTCACACCACAGTGTTGGTTTTAGCTCAGTTTTGATTTTTAATTCATTGAGTAAGGATTGTATCCACAATATGTCTACAGTTGCACTAGCCACACTCCTATATTCAGCTTCAGTACTTGATCTTGATATGGTTGATTGTTTCTTTGAACACTATGCTACTGGATTGTCCCTGATATAAATACAGTAACCAGAAACTGATTTTCTGCCATCATGATCTATTGCCAATCTGCATCAGAAAACCCAGTTACATTGAGATTTTTTGCATTTCTTTAGAGATAAACCATAAGTAGCAGTCCCCTTTAGATATCTCAGTATTCTTTTAACAGCTCAACAATGCTCATCAAGGGGCTCCTGCATAAATTGAGATACTTTGTTAGCACTTAAGCAATGTCAGGTCTAGTTATAGTAGCATATTGTAATGCTTCCACAACACTTCTATATTGTTTAACATTGAATATTGGTTCTTCCTTGTTTTTAGAAAGTTGATGGTTGCATATCACGGGTATTGGTTGGGGATTGGCTCCATTCATTTTTGTTTTGTGTAATATTTCTTTAATATATTTTCTCTGACTTAGAATAATTTCGGAGCTTGGGTTTCTGATAACTTCTATGCTCAGAAAATAACTTAAACTTCCAAGATTCTCGACAGAAAACTGCTTGTCTAGATACTGGATAAGATCATTGATTGCTATTTCATCATTGCCTGTAATAAGTAAGTCATCAACATATATTAAAATATATATAACAGACTCCTGATTTATCTTAATAAATAAAGAATTATCAGATTTAGTAGGCGGATTACCCAATCTGATCAGTGTAGCCTTTAACTTTTCAAACCAAACCCTTGGTGCTTGCTTAAGCCCATATATTGCCTTGTTTAATTTGCAAACATGGTTTAAGCTTTGATTGTACCCTGGTGGTTGTTCCATATAAATTTCTTCTTGCAATACTTCATTTAAAAAGGCATTGTTAATATCAAGCTTTCTAATATTCCATTACTTATGTAAGGTAATAGTAAAAATTACTCTAATAGTAGTAGGCTCAACCACAAGAGAAAAATGTTTCAGTGAAATCAAACCCATATTACTGTGTACATCCTTTTTCCACAAGTCTAGCATTATATTTGTTAACTGTGCCATCAGGATTCTTCTGCAACTTATAAGTCCACTTGCATCCAATAATGTTTTTGTTATTGGGAGGATTGACTAGCTTCTAAGTTTTATTCTTAATAAGAGCATTGTACTCATCCATGGTCACTCTCCAGTTATTATCTTTTATAGCTTCTTCAAATGTATCTGCCTCTTCAGTAACTTTGACTACAGTGTAGACTTTTGGTTTGAATATACCACTATTTGATCTGGTGATCAATGGGTGGCCTGACCTTACTTGAGATACCTCTGTGCTTGTAGTTTCATCATTACTTTTGTAATGATTATGTTGAGTGTTTGTGGACTCATTGCCGACTTGATGAGTTTGATCATTTATGCAGGTTGGAGATTGATTGAGATAGCTGGATTCATCGGCTGGTGCATAGCTTGGCTCATCAAGCATATCAAGTTGTGAATCATCAGTTCCAGTAGTCCTCTCGGTTTCCTTATAAAGCAAGGCTTTGGTGTAAATAGGTAAATCAAGTATGGATGACCTTGGATTGTAAATATTTTTTGTTGTTATCATGTCTAAGCTGCTAAAGTAAAACACAAATTCATCAAACACAATATGTGTGTTAATAAAAAAATTCCAATGTTATCTAGACATTTATAGCCTTTCTGATTGTTGGGATAACCTAAGAAAGTGCATGGTTTTGACCTGAAGTCTAATTTGTTTGTGTTGTATAGCCTTAGATGTGGAAAACATAAATATCCAAAAGTTTTCAAGAAATGATAATCAAGTTTAACACCAAATACCCTTTCAATAGGACTTACATTTTTAAGAATTCTTGTAGGAAGTCTATTGATTAAGTACACAACAGTATTGAAAGAATCAGGCCAAAATTTTAAGGGTAGAGATGCTTGAGCTAAAAGAGTAAGCCCAGTCTCCACAATAAGTCTATGTTTCTTTTTAATCAAACCATTTTTCTCAGATGTATAGGGGTAAGTAACTTTATGAATAATTCCCTTACTGTTAAAGAAATTGATAAGAGGTTCGAATTTAGTACCCCCATCAGTTTGCATAACTTTGACATGAAAACCAGTCTGTTTTTTAACTTGTGTTATAAAATGTAACAGAGTATTGTAAGTTTCAAATTTTGATTTCATAAAATAAATCCAAGTATGTCTATAAAATGCGTATAAAAGATAGGTAATACCTGCAACCATAATTAGAACAAACTGGAGCAGGACCCCAAATATATGTAGCAATTAATTCTAAAGGATTAGAGTACACAGTAGTAGAGTTACTGAAGGTTAACTTATGACTTTTACCCATTTGACAATAAGTGCAAACATATGGTGCGTTGACATTTTCGAAGTAAATTTTATTCTCACAAGAATCTGTCTAACAACATTTACACTTGGGTGGCCCAATTTATAATTCCACAAATCAAAAGTATTCCTACTTTTTTCTGTTTGAGTTACTCATATTATAATTGTTTTGATCTTTTACAATACTGGCAGGATTAACCACATTGGATCTGTAAAGATCCTTGTCGGCATCACCCTGCAAAAGAGTTTCTCTAGTTAGAATGTCTTTAAGTAAACAGTACTTAGAAAAAAATTCAAAGTAAACATTGTTACCTCTACCAAATTGTGAGACACCAATAAAGTTCTTTTTTATTTTTGAAACTCTCAATAAATTATTTAAAAACAACCGTCTAACACCTTTGATATAAGCTTTGCTAGTATGAGTAATTCTAATAGACTCACCATTGTCCATGCAAATTGATTGTTTACATTTGTACTCTTTGTTTTCAAGATTAAGATTGTCAAGATTGCTAGTCAAGTGATTAGTTGCTCTAGAATTTGGATATCATGCTTCATCTTGAGTATGTTCTGGTTTTGTAATCTGATTTTTGCAGTTCTCTGATTGAACATTTGAGTCTTGTTGAGTTTGTGCAATATTTGCACTCATGTTGACATTTATTTGATTATTTATGCTCCGCTCTGGTATATAGTTCAAATTCAATCTGAAGTAACACTTAGGAGCAGTGTGACCCACTTTTTCATAGATTTAACATCTTGGTTTGTTATTCTTATTCCATTTTCCTCTGCCTCTGGAAGACTGACTGTTTCTTTGTTGAAATTGTTCTGGTTTGTTATTGTATCGGTTTTTGGCTCTGTAACTTGAAGCACAGTTGACTGACATGTCAGATTCACCTGGTTTCTTGTATTCAATTCTTCCTTCGTGAGCAAGGAGAATTGCACGCACGTCTTCTAATCAGGGTGTAGTTCTTTGTGATGATATTACTGCAACTACAGCCTCATATTCTTCACTCAGACCACTTAAAATGATTAGAACTTGTTCATTATTTGGAATCTTGTATCCTACAGCCTCAAGAAGATCATATATTGCTTTAGCTCTTGTTAGATACTCACCCATTGATAGATTGTATTTTCTAATATTGTGTAACTGTCTCTTGTAGTGCATAACTTTGGCTGCAGAAAGGTTCTCTCTACTGTAGTCCAGATTCCATTGGCAGTTTTACTTTCTATAACTTGTGGCAGTATATATATACTTATATATGACAATAACCATGAGAAAACTAAACTATCTTGCCTTTGATACCTTAAAAATTCTTTATTACTGGCTGTTTATTTTCTTGGTCAGTTATGAACATTGGTGGTACTATGATGGTGCCAAGAAGGTATCCTTCAAGGCCATAGCCTATGACATCAGTCTCCACTTGAACATAGAAGATAATTATTTTCTTCTAGATGTGCATTAACCAGTTGGCTTTGAGGGCTTATCACGGTCTTTATTAGACTTTCAGTGGCAGATTGCAGAGGGTTTGATGATGTATCAAAAGTGGCAGAGCTATCATTGTTTCCTACCATGATAATTTGAGGAAAAGTTGATCAAGAACAGAATAAAGAACATAGTTATGGAGGCAAGAAAGAATCAGGAATGTGGAGAAATGCTTGATTATGGCCATAATTCAAATGATGAAAACTAGCTGATGAATTCTTGGCGAGGTAACAATTTTCTTTATTATTTCTTGATAATTTTCTTGGCTTTGATGGTGATTTTCTGATGAAATATGATTGAGTTTACTTGAATCTTTATGTGAGAAAGTCTAGTTGCAACCAAGATTGCAAATCTTCTGGTTTGGCATAGACTTGAATGAGCAGATTCTTCTAAAACCTCAAATGATGAGATAGACTCTAATGAGGAATCTAAATATCAGATGATGATATCTTATCTGATGATTGTTCAGATAGAAATGCCGAATTGGATTACTGTAAAGCTATATCGGCTCTGATACTAAGTTGAAAAATCTGGTTATCAGTAAGATTTTGAAATGAAGCAATTTTATTGAATTGTATTTTGATGTAATTTGTACATCTAATTTCAATACATAAAAGAAGATACATGCTTTGGTTTATATATTACAATCACGAAGCAATGGGTCGAGTAATACAGAGTAGCCTAAAAGATAAAAAATGATGCAGTACAAAGAGCGGGTCGGGTACAAATGAGAAAGAGATCGTATTTGCAACTGAAACAATATTAAGGTTATATCCAACGCAGCCACTTCTCATTTTTAACTTGGAAATTCAGATCAAATGGACTCATCAGAAATAAGAAATCTTCTACATTTTTATTTCGCAACGGCATTTAAAAAAAATTATAGGTTCGATGTTTTCAAGTTTTCAGCATATTTATCCTAGCATGTGAATTAACCTAGTGTTTGTATCTTAGTTTTATACATGGTTCAAAATTCCAATGGAATTCCAGTTATTTCGGTGATTTCGTTCCGGTTCCGCTCATAACCAGAACAGAATCCGGTCAAAATTTTGAATTTGCTTTTCAAATATTAAAAAAAACTTATAAAAAATACAACAAACATATAATAATTAAAAATAGAAAACAAATTATTCGGGAAAATAAATAAATAGAGAAGAAATCATGTAGTTTCATTAAAAAACTTGTAATACTTTTGTTAATTTACATCGAATCATAATAAAAATTCAAAATTTTCTAAATGATCAAAGTTTTAAAATCTCAAATGAATAATATAGAATCTTACACAATGAATTTTTAATTAAAGTGCATATTTTATATGTAATGTAAAAAATATACTATACATTTATGACAGTATTGAATATTTATTAGCGTATATAGCAAATTAAAGCGAAAAAGTACTTGAATTAGAAAACCGAAATTAAAGCGGAGCTTTTAAAGTTTTTGAAATAGAACAGAAAATTTTAACATTACCAATCACCGGAACGGAAATGGAAAATGGAATTTTGAACCTTGATTTTATATTCCTGGAGGCTAAGCCACAGTCTTGTAGAAGACATAATGACCCCTCTGCATTAAGATATGTAGGTTTCACAAAAGTGCTCTATAATATACAATTCAATGATATATTTGTTAAAAACATCCACCTTATATTATAGACACCAATAAATTTACCTTGGAACGAAAAAATAATATTTTTTTCAACTACGATGATAGTACTTCCAACCACATCAACAGATATATTTTCTCATCGAACTCATGATATTGTATACATCACATTGAGTTGAGTTTTCATCATCGACGAGTGCTTTCTATTGTCTTTATACCTATTCCTCTTGATGTTTTCCACGTCAATTTTCTTGTAATTTTATTTAGTAAAAATACCTATGTGATTCCAGTTATAATAGTCTCTGGTAATTACCTCTTTGTAAGTTGTTATTTTAGCCAACTACGCTCTAGGTCAATAAGCCAAAATTTTCCATTACGACTATAAACTTGTGAATGTGATGCCTAACCATAACTATGTACTCAAAAACAAGTGCCAAAAACTTTGGTTATTTAGGATTTTCTCTTGGTTTAATTATTCCACTTCTTTGTTACAAGAATTAATTGCTACAAACTCGACAATCATGGTAGAGTCAGTAGTATAAGTTTCTTTTTGACCTAGGATATCATTCCGACACTAAAGTGGATATTCATATGCTGGCTGATTTATGATCATCACTTTTAATATTCCAAATATCATACATCTTTTCCAACACTAGAGTACTTGTTGTACAAAATACCATAACCCATGATTTTTATTCAAATTCTTTTTACAACATTCAAATGAATATATATTGAATTACTATTATATATACAATCCCGTCAACAATATAGATAATATTTGATCTCATAGATGTCAGATCATACATCAAACTGCAAATAACTCTAGCATATTATAAGTGATCCACATATCTACCAATATTAAAATATAATCTTATATTCAGATCATCTCAAGTCTATACTTGGTTGCAATAAAACTGTTGAACTTTTTATGATCTTCTCAGACGAGTCTATGACTAAGTTATATATAGCCATTATCTTGATTTTCTAACTCTTATACCAAGATTCATTTTTGCCACTCTCATATCCATTATGTCAAAGTATGAGGATATGCATTATGCCAAAGCATGAAGATATAAACCATTTTATTTCTTCAATACTTGAAATGTTGGTCCTAAATATACCATTTATGTAAATGCATTTAGTCACACCTTTAGCAACATGAAACTTGTTATAGTCGCATCTGTCAAGTTCGCAAATCCTGAAACCAATTGATATTATGATTTTATAAAGATATCCATGTCACTATTTTTATGCTTATTAAGATTGTAAAGCAACTTAATACGATTACACACTTTACGACCTTGCTCAAGCAATAAAACCTTTTGGCTGGGTTATATATTTCCTCATTAAGTTCATCATCTGAAAAATAGAGTCGTCCATTTGATGAGCTTCAAACTAGTAAAAATATATGAATGCAACTAATGCATCAATAGTTGAAATTTTAGCTATGGACGCATATGTATTAGAATAGTCTAATCCTTTCTTTTGATGAAATCCTATGCAGACTAATATAGCCTTAATTTTTTCTATCGTGTTATCAGCCAGCACTTAACCAGTCCTGTTTCATCACCTTTAGTAGAACCATTTCATTTATCATCTTTCTGACATGGGATCCGGTGACTTATTATAAGTTAGTAGATCATATTATATGCTTGTAGTAGCATATCTTGATGTTTAGAAACATCTCTTGATCCTTTAACCAAACATATGACAAAATCCAGCCTAATTGAAACTTCTTTCATCATTCTTTTATTTCTCCCAAGAGAACAAAACATTTCACAATTTTCATCATTAGATACCATTTCCCACTTATTAATAAGCAGGCCATCGACTTTTACTGTTATATTACCATCAGTATTCACTTCAACCTTGTCGAAATCAGGAAGAATATAAGGATTTACAAAAGGAGATAGCAATACATGACCTTTCGAAAGAGTCGAATGGATGTTTCAGCAAAAAATTAGATAAGTCGAGCACTTTCGAAGAGGTCGAAAGGTGACAGAGCCACCCTTTTGCTTCGATAGACCCCTTTCAAAGCAGTAACTTCCGCACGCCTAAAGGAGTATTGAATGTGTTGAATCTACCTTTCGAAGGCGATAGATGGTAGCTTTTGCATGAGCACTAACCCTTTCGAAACAGTGATTTCGTCATTATTTACCTTCCACAACAAAATGTATGGCCAAAGCTACCCCTTCAAAAGCATATATTAGCCTTTCAAATCGGTTGAAACCATCCAATTATAAAGGCAAGTTTATTAAGTTCAACAGCATTCTCGTATACTAGAAAATGGGAGTTCTGTATCAGTTAACATGTATGGCTTCAAAAGCTACCTTCCACGCTTAAACTTCATGCTATGTTCTGACTCCTTTAAAGACACAGAGATACACCTATCGATAGAATCGAAAGCTCACATCTTTTCTTACTTGCAACAGCATAGCAACACAAAGTGCAGAGTGCACCTACCCTTTTCGATGAGGTTGAGAGCAACCAAGTTCTATTTTAAAGAAAAGTAGATGGGCACCCAAACTTTAGCGGCAGTGAAAGGCCTTTAAAATACTCCTTTCGACTAGGTCGAATGGTCTAATTCGAAAGGATTCAACCAACGTCCATAATTAAGACCATAGGGGTCTTGTTTTTGGGATCCGATCTCTAACACTTCATTCTTATAGTTTCTTGAATTTATAAACCCTAATTCTAAAATTAGGTTAGGGATTTGACTAATTTGTATTACTTAGTAATAAAGGAAAAGATAATTAAAGCAAGTTTATGGCATTTTGGATATGATAGCTAATTTAAAGTTCCTTTGAGATTCTATCTATGATTTGCTCATGTCAACAAGATCGAAAGATCACCTTTCGAGGAAGTCAAAACCTTTTTAACTCAACTAATGTCCTTAGATCCTTAGGTCCTAACCTCGAGTCATCTTGACCACTTCGAAAGGAGGTTTCGACAGGGTCCTAAACTAATTAAACTAGTTCAAAAGATATTTTTGAAGAGGGGTTCAGGTGTTTCGACCATGTTAAGAGGTATTAAAAAGAAGTTTCGATTGCCTTAACCTTTTTGGAAGGTGGTCCTAAAGGGGATTCAAGTCATTTAGATTGTTTAGGTAAAGGAATCAAAATATTTTAACCATCTCCATCTATTCAAAAGGTGTAAACTGCCATCATCTGTTCGAAAGGAGGTTTCGAAGGGATCACTTATACTTTAAACTCTACTTTGGGGTGTTGACTAGTTTTCTTGTTAACATTTTTGACGCTAGAACGAGGGCATCGAACCTCTGACCTTATTGAACTTCCAACCTTACTTTCCTCTAACCCTATTCTATTCCAAGCCTACCTACTTTAAACTTTACATCACCATGTTTAGCAACATCAAAAGGTCCGAACAAGGATCCTCAGAGCCACATTCAATTAGATTCTCCTATAAAATAGTTAATGATTCTAAACTACATGAAGAGAAAATGTTGAGATTGGAAGCTTTAAGTATCATAAGGAAAAAGAGAGCTGAATCTTATGACCTAGAAAAATGGAGTTTAAACCCTTTTTACATTGGTCCCACACCTATTTTTCCTTAGGAAGAACTAAAGATAAGAGTGATAACATGTGTTGCCAAATGAGGAAGATAATCCAACTCATTTTACATTGGTCTTGCACCTATCTTTGCCTTAGGAAGAACTAAAGATAAGAGTAAAAATGGAGTTTAAACCCTTTTTACATTGGTCCCACACCTATCTTTGCCTTAGGAAGAACTAAAGATAAGAGTGATAACATGGATATGATAGCTGATTTAAAGTTCCTATGAGATTCTGTTTATGATCTGCTAATGTCAACATGATCAGAAAATCACCTTCCGAGGAAGTCAAACCTTTTTAACTCAACTAATGTCCTTAGATCCTTAGGTCCTAACCTCGAATCATCTTGATCACTTCGAACCGAGGTTTCGACAGGGTTCTAAACTGATTAAACTAGTTTAAAAGATATTTCCAAAGAGGGGTTTAGGTGTTTTGACTGTGTTAAGAGTTATTAAAAAGAAGTTTCGACTGCCTTAACCTTTTCGGAAGGTGGTCCTAAAGGGGATCCAAGTCATTTATATTTTTTAGGTAAAGGAATCGAAAGATTTTAACCATCTCCATTTGTTAGAAAGGTGTAAACTGCCCTCATCTGTTCGAATGGAGGTTTTGAAGGGAAAACTTATACTTTAAACTCTACTTTGGGGTGTTGACAAGTTTTTTTGTTAACATTTTTGACGCTAGAAAGAGGACATCGAACCTTCGACCTTGTTGAACTTCCCACCTTTCTTTACTCTAACCCAATTCTATTCTAAGCTTACCTACTTTAAACTTTACATCACCATGTTTAGAAAAATCAAAAGGTCCGAACAAGGATCCTCAGAGCCACATTCAATTAGATTCCTCCATAAAACAGTTAATGATTCTAAACTACATGAAGAGAAAATGTTGAGATTGGAAGCTTTAAGGATCATAAAGAAAAAGAGAGCTGAATCTTATGACCTAGAAAAATGGAGTTTAAACCCTTTTTACATTGGTCCCACACCTATCTTTGCCTTAGGAAGAACTAAAGATAAGAGTGATAACTTGTTTGACCAAATGAGGAAGACAATCCAACTCTATACTAAAGGCACAATCTTTGAAGAGGGAATGATGGCTGATTACACGCCTTTGCACAAAAATGGCATCAAGAAACAAGCGGGACATTGCCTATGTGTGAACTTCAAAAGGTAATTTTGAAAAGGAAATTGGTCATCGCGAGTGAAGCTTCAAAACCAAGTAATAAAAAAAATCTAAAAACCATCTTCAAAAGACAAATTTCAAGTCAGGACTCCCTAAGGAATGCAATCTTACCACATCAGTTGAGAATGTTTATTTGCTGACCAAGGAGGAGCTCAGCTATTGGCCATTCCAAAAGAAAAAACCTAAATATGAAAGAAATCAGGGAGGATCCTATTGCCACTATCACATGATGAATGGGCATGAGACAAATCGATGTAAGGTTCTTGAAGGAATGATGATCAACTTTTTCAGACAAGGAAAAATCAATAGATTTGTAAAGAGATCCTAGTCGAATTCAATAAAACACCACTTTTATAAGAAAAATCTACATGGTCGAGAGTAGAATTCTTTTTAAACTTGAAAATTACCTTAAACGGTCAAAGCCTTTGTCGCGTCGAGTTGGCCAGGTCAAAACACCTCTTGGAGGAAGGTTAGAGTAAGCCTATAACTGCACCATGCTATGGCTAGGTTAAAGCGATGATAAGCCCTTGATCACGCCATGCTATGGCCAGATCAAGGTGCTTCCGGGAGGGAGGTTAGAGTAAGCCTTTATCTGCACATGCTATGGCCAGGTTAAAGCATTAGTAATCCCTTGACCGTGCCATGCTATGGCCAGGTCAAGGCACGTCTTGGAGGGAGGACGATGTAAGCCCTTGGTCCCACCACGTTGTGGCTTAGCCAAGCCACCGAAAAATCCTTCAGTCTCGTCTATAAAGCCTGGCTGGAGCGCCTCCTAGTGGGAGGTTGGGTTAGTCCTTGGGTCCTGCTTGTGGATAATCTAACCAAGCACACCAAAAAATAATGAACTAAGATGTCCAAGCCCAAGAAGCAGCATATCAAACAATGAAAACAATGGACTCAGATGTCCGAGCCTGAGAAGCGGCATATCAAACAACGATAACATGCAAGACCTAAAGGGTGGCACATGTCAAAAGAATCTAAATCCAAAGCGCGGTGTAGAACAAAAGGCTTAAATAAGATCTACATCCTCCAACTAGGTCCCAAAAGAGAATTTCAAAACTTCACTTATTAAAACCCGAATCTGGGTTTTGGGTCTTTTACTATTAACCCCTGGTCTTCATTATACCTGAATCTAAGTTTTGGGGCTATTACTATCAATTTCTAGACTTTACTCATTATGCCTGAATCTGGGTTTTGAACTTCTATTATGGAGACCTTTATCATGGATTTTTTGCGATCGTCCACTAAAACCTAAATCTGGGTTTCGGGTCCTTTAGCTATCGAATTTTACTCAACAATGCCCGAACAGGGTTCCAGGGTAATTGATTTTGAGATTTCTATGAATTTATAGTCTTTAATTAAACTCGAGATATATCTTACTAATGCTAGAATCAGAGTCACTGGACTTCTACTACAAACTTTCAGATGATGATTTCTAGAATTTTATTGGCTTTCTATTAGTTATTTCTAGAAGAGTAATTTCTAAACTTCTATAATTGAAACCAGAATTGGATTTTTGGTTCTCTATGATTAGATTTTTTATATCCTGTCAATATAGTTGGAGTCGAATTCCTGGCCCTCTCTCGTCATTACCAAAGATGGTTTTCAAGACATTCAGCTGTATCCAATTATGGAATTACTTCTCACTTATTATCATATCTTTACATAATGATTAGTTAGCTTCCGTTACTAGGTTCTTTTGAATTCCTAATGCTATCACTAATAGTATGGATAAACTACTATATAGATTTCTAGTTAATGACAAGAAATATTGTTTACTTTGTACTTATTAGGAAAATGAGATCAGTAAGGAAGATTGAATGGACTTGCAAATACAAAAAGCATAGTCAAAGTTATCATAATGCAAATTCAAAAACAATATTGTATGAAAAGACTACAGGCCAGGTGATATTTACATAATTATAAAATTATTTACAGGTATACACCACAAGAATATGTTTTACAAATCCTGAACAGTCTTATCTAGATTTTCAGCAATTAAAGGATCAACGATATGCCGAATTGCTGTATAAAGAATGACTTTAAGCTTCTTTTCCTTTTTCTTTACATCATCAACATCATCAATGGATTCGATACGAGCCTTCAAAGCATGATTAAAAGCTTTATTAGCGCCCTTAAGTGTTTTTGTCTCTCTAGATCAGCGATGCACTTTTGAAGAAGATACTTTTCACGTTCAGGTCTTTGAATCTTGGCTATGTATCCATTGATGCGTTGCGAATATCTCGCCCACCACTGGTCATCAAAATATCTCATCATTTCGAATTTGACCTTTCTACACCATTCTCCTACTATCTTCTCATTTAAACCAGAAGGAGGGTTAGTTCTAGTAGGAAAATTTTGAATTGCAAGAGTTGAAGATCTAGTTAATTTTACAACAGATGAGATGATCGGAGAATTTGGTAAATCGATATTTGGAATATTGTCCCCCATGACGAATTCCAATGATTTGCATTGATTTTGACTATCTTTAACTTAATCTCTAAATCGCTTATCTGTTGAAGGAGCTTGGACATCTTATGATCAAAATCAATCGAAGGATTTGATTTGATTTGGTGCTTCAGTATGGAAATTGTTTCATCCTTATTCTTGATGTCCACTTCAAGATTGGCGATCTGATCATTGAGGTTTCTAATAATTGTCTTTTGAAGCAAATATTTCCTGTGCCATTCTAATGCTTCAGCATTGCCTTGAATATTTGACTTTTTCTGGAGCCAACTCATGAGGGATTGATTTGACTTACAGTAAATTCCAACAAGCCCTTGGATGTGGATGAGATCCAAATTCATCAAAATATCTCCTATGTAGACGCCTAAGTAGATCCCCACTAAAATTACCCAAATATGAATAATCAACAGTTAGGTGTCTACAATAGGCTTTATATAAGAAATCTACTAGGTTGCTCTTTCTTCAACAAAACATCCAAAAAAGTGTTATTAGTTTCCGCTTTTTCTTCCAAAAGTTTGTCATATCGAAGGTGTGCCCTCTTCAGTCGGGGGCCATCTTCCTGGTCTTTAAAGGACGCTAACACCACGACACCTTTATTGAGCTTATGATACTTGTTAAAGAGTGCATTGTGTCTTTTTAATCGATTATCCAACTCTCTATACAAGCTATTTATTTTTACTTGTTTTCTTCCAAGCTTTGTTTTATAAGTTAGATAGATTTATTATTTATCTAAAATAGAAAGATGTCAACTATTATTATCTTAGAAATGAAAGCCATTTGGGCAAAGAATCCCATACTTGAGAAACAGGTATGGAAGTTTGCTGGACCTACTTTTTCTTCCTATGTTCTTCGACATTAATGTTGGCAGCCTCTTTGTGAAGATCAGAAGGCTCAGGAAGTTCAGTTGGGCCTGTTTCATGATTACTAGGATCTGGATTGACATTTTCTGAAGCCTCAGGGAGATCATCGCCATCCTTTTCATGAGCACCAACATGACCACCTCCGTTATCACCTGAACCCTGACCTCTATCTTCGTTGTCAAGGTTATCATCATCATTATCGTAATTATTTCCGCCTTCCTCTACGGCGACATCATCATCATCATTATCTTCTTCATCGGAGTTTAAATCTCCTTCAATAAAAGGGACTTCAAAAGATAAGAGTTTGGCGGCATTAATCTCTTCTCTCTCAAGAACTTTGATTCCTTGCTCTATTTATTTGATTTTATCCATGAATCTATTGACTAGAGCAGGACGAGGGAAGGGATGCTTAAGTCTGGGCACTTTTTGATGTTGTTGGTATAAGCAAGCATAAGAGCATCCTCGTAAGAATTCACGTTGATGTCATTGAGGGATGTGCTCAGAATTTGTGATGCCTTTTGCTTGGTCAGAGATAGATTAATGGCCATTTTCAAAGAATTTTTCTTCTTCCCTAACTTCTTCTTGAGAGAAGATTGTTTAGCAGCCATCCAATCCTTCTCTTCCTTGGACTCTTTTAAAGCCATTTTTAGAGCGAAATTTTCATCAGCTAAGAGTTTTTTTGCTTTCCTCCCTTCAGTGATAGAAGATTCCGCTTGAGAAAGAGAAGCCCCCAACCTTTCTTGTTCCTTACTGCATTATCTTTGGCAGCAGAAAGGGAGGTTATTTGGCTATTTAAAGTTGAAATTTCCTCTTGAAGCTTGGATATCACAACAGAAGATTTTGAAGCGCTTTCTTGAAGAGAATGCCAGCTTTTAGAAATCTAAAAGAAAATGTACAACATGGATCAAAATTCAGTAAGAAATAGTAATAAAAAGTTAAATAATACAAAACATAACATAAGCTGTTGTTCTATTGAAGGTCGACAATGTCTTGCTGGATCCGGTACTAAGGAAGGGGTTGAATGGAAGAAAAGGATGAAGATCATGATGGATTATACCATTTCTCCGAAATTGCCAAAGGACACCAGTGATGTGGATTTAGAAGGATTCAACTCCTAAGGAGGAGTTGATGTGCCTAAGTTCTTTTGCATTTGTTCTATAATTCTAGGAGAGTCAGATACGACGATACAAGACATGAAATCATCCTTGGAAGGAACTTCTCTAGGTGGATTGGTAGTGATATCAATAATAGAACCTTCCGGGCTCTACTTACATTCGTAGAATCACTCTCTTTATAGGGAAGAAAAGACTGGGCATCAAGAGTTTTAGCTTTCTTGAGAGACGGACCCACAACAATCTTCTTTCTTAGCTTTCATTTGGCAACCATCCTCAACCAAGCGATGGCTAAAGTCAAAGCTGATGCGCTGGATTCGGAAGTTGGGGGAATTGGATCTTTTATGGTCAATTCAACCGAGGAAGCAGTTACTAAAAATTCATATAAGTTAGTAAAGTAATCTAAGGAGTAACCCAACAATAAATTGCAAGTACTACGCTTAAGCTTACCAGGATGATCTGGGCATAATAGAATCATAGGAGAAAAATTCTTGGGATCACCCAAACATAAGAAACATTTGTTCTAGAAGTGTGTTGGATAAGAGAGGATTGTCCAAGAACTCTCTGACCACTAGGGAGAAGGGAATGTTTTTGAAGATTGGTAGGCGTCAGAAGTGTGGGTCTATTCCCAATGCTGCTTGAAGTAGTGGGCAACAGTTTTACGATTCTTTTATCCTCATCATTGAGTTCTTTAAGAGCAGGACCTAATCAAAAAATATAATTTAAAAAAAGAAAATAATTTAATAAAGATGAAGATTATGATCAACTTAGAGGAGAAGTGAAGAATCCACTAATGTTTGGAAAACATTTGATGAAAAGGAACCGCATCTCCCAATCTCTAAATTTACTCATCCCCTCTGGAATTAGTTTCTTAGGGGATAGCTCTGAAAATCTAGCTATTTAGATTGCTACGTTTGACCAGGCAAACTAAATAGTTAAGAACTTCAGCGTTTAGTGAAGGAATGCCTGATTCCAAAGCCGTTAGTTCCAATGAGATAAGATATGTGTAGACATTTGTTGATAATTGGATAGGTGTAATGCCAAGATGATGCAGGAACTTAAATAAGAAATCTAGGAAGGGAAGAAAACTACCATGCCAAATGTGAACAGCAGTATAAGTGAAGTATCCTTGGGGAGGATTTTGAATAGTATCGCTATTGCCAATGGCAATGGCTTCCACTCCAGTGATTCCGAAGTCGTTCAGAATGGCATCAACTTTGTCTTGGAAGGTATCAAAGAATATTTGGAGATGGCTTTAAATTTCTTTAGTGAATATTCTACCTACGGAGCTATATCTTTTTCAGTTTTCTTGGAGATCTTTGTCAAGGCCATGATCCTATCAGGCGAAATCGTTTTAGTAAGTGTTATAATTTGTCCCATTATTAACACCTTTCAAAGATGTTGAAAACCTATTGCAATAATTCAAATGTCAACCAAAGTATATAATTCCATATCTTTGAAAGATTTTTAAAGTCAATTTGGTTCATGAAATTCATTGAGCTTTCGACGATGTCGAGGGGGTATATGGAATGGAAACACCTAGAAACACCCTTCAACAATGTCAAAAGCCTAGGAAAAATTTTAGTATTAAAAGGAATAACTAACCTTACATTACTAGTTTGAATACACACACACACACATTTAACAACATTCCACAATCAAGCCAAATAAACCTTTCAACAATGTTGAAACCCACAAATATTGTTTTACTCAAAGAATATGAATGTCGTCCAAACATTATATTCCCACTAAGTCGAAATACTTGGATTAAAGTGATATTAATACAAATAAAAGGGCTTTGGAACGTTTCCACAGTGTTTGTATACAATGTGATAGCTATATTCCTTTTAACTACCATGGGTTTCGAGTAAGTCAAAAGGGGGTATG
The DNA here is from genome assembly GCA_030765085.1 of Allium cepa. Taxonomy (NCBI): domain Eukaryota; kingdom Viridiplantae; phylum Streptophyta; class Magnoliopsida; order Asparagales; family Amaryllidaceae; genus Allium; species Allium cepa. The sequence goes on from CM060931.1 coordinate 576,119,552, forward strand.
GTTTTGAAAGCATACAAATAACTAAACTTGTTTCAATTTGGAAGGTTTCGATCAAGTCGATAGACTTGATAAGGTTTGCAATTTTAACAAAATATATTATTTTTAATCTAATTGATGATAAGAAGTATAAATTTCTCACCTTTAACATCTTCTAAAGTAAATCAAAAATGTGATTTTGAAATTATATGTTATGCAGCCATTAAATTGGACCCTTAGAGGTGACTTCTTCGAAAGGTGCCAAAATACACGTATTTCTGCTTTCGAAGAAGTCTACCTCTTATCAACCACATCAAATCCTTCGAAAGAGTCCATTTAAATGTAAACACTAGACCTCCTTTCGACCCTTTCGAAAGAGGTTAAGAGTAGAGCAGAATTGACCGCCTTAAACCCTTTTGAAAGGGTGGAAAAGTCATATTGCAATAATGGGTTTTATTTCGTTCAACTTAGCTTTCTCTATGAAGCCATTGGAAAAGTGTTTTCTAACCAATTCGATTTTTAACCCAATGCTTCTAAGATTAACCATTAAATTGATTTGAGCGTGAATTGACATTCAACATCAACAAAAACCCCAAATTCAAGCTCGAAGCAAAAAAAGTTTGAATTGAATGCAATAGAGTTTGAGCTTGAGTTCATTCACAGAAATAGCAAATAGTCCCCAAACCTATTGAATTTAAACTCCAACTCAAAATTGATACCATAAAGTCGAATGTAATAAGCATATAAATGGACGTAAGGATAATTTCATTTGAATGAAAAACTTGAATCATCTTTAAAAATTAGAATTGAAAAAACAAGTTCGAACGCAAAGAGTTTAAGATTGGGATTAAACATGAAAATCAATTTGAAGGATAAAACAATAGACACATACCATGAATATGAACTAGTGTTTAATGAAAATAGGAATTTAGAAAGAAATTGGAATTCTTGATTCTTGCATAAGTTTTTAATTACAGGTAAATGAAAAGAGGGAAGAAGGAAGCATGATTTATAAGAAAAGTCAGCACGAAGGATAGACCATATGATCAAATTTAAATGGACGGTCAAGATTCATGTAAGAATAGGAAAAGGCGGGAGATCTCTATGCTAAAATAAAAGAAGTATATTGAAGCAGTTGGCTTGGAAAGTCAAGAGCATCCTTTTGCAGGAGGCAAGTGTTACCGTTAGTATTCACTTCAACCTTGTTGAAACCAGTAAGAATATAAAAGAAGAATTTACAAAGAGAGATTGTAATAACATGACTTTTTAAAAAATTCGAACGGACGCTTCTACAAAAAATTAGATAAGCCGAGCACTTTCGAAGAGGTTGAAAGGTGATAAAGCCACCCTTTTGCTTCAGTAGACCCCTTTCGAAGCAATAACTTCCGCACGCCTAACGGAGTGTTGAATATGTTGAAGTTACCTTTCGAAGGCGATAGATGGTAGGCTTTTGCATGAGCACTAACCCTTTGGAAACAGTGGTTTTGTCATCATTTACCTTCTACAACGGAATGTATGACCAAAGCTACCCTTTCGAAGGCATATATTAGCCTTTCAAATCGGTTGAAACCATCCAATTATAAAGGAAGGTTTACTTAAGTTCAATATAGTCGTATACCAGAAAATGGGGTTTCCGATTCAGTTAACATGTATGCCTTTGGAAGCTACCTTTCGCGCTTAAACTTTCTACTTTGTTCCAACTCCTTTAAAGACATAGAGATACACCTATCGATAGAACTGAAGGCTCACATCTTACTTGCAACAGCATAGCAACACAAAGTGGAGAGTGCACCTACCTCTTTCGATGAGGTCGAGAGCGATCAAGTTATATTTTAAAGCAAAGTAGAAGGGCACCCAAACTCTATAGACAACGAAAGGTTTTCAAGGTACTCCTTTCGACTAGATTGAAAGGTCTGATTCGAATGGGTTCAACCAGCGCCTATAAATAAGACCCCAGGGGTCTTATTTTGGAGAACTGATTTCATTCACTTCATTCTTGTACTTTCTTGAATTTGTAAACCCTAATTCTAAAACTAAATTGGGGATTTCACTACTTTGTATTACTTAAGCTACTAGCTATAAAGGAAAAGATAATTAAAACAAGTTTATGACATTTTGGATATAATAGGTGATTTAAAGTTCCTATGAGATTCTGTCCATGATCTGCTTATGTCAACATGATCAAAAGATCACCTTTCGAGGAAGGAGGTGATCTTTTTAGCTCAACTAATGTCCTTAGATCCTTAGGTCGTAACCTCGAGTCATCTTGACCACTTTGGAAGGAGGTTTCAACAGGGTCCTAAACTAATCAAACTAGTTCGAAAGGCATTTTCGAAGAGGGTTCAATTGTTTCGACCATGTCGAAAGGTATTAAAAAGTAGTTTCGACTGCCTTAACCTTTTCGGAAGGTGCTCCTAAAAGAGATCCAAGTCATTTAGATTGTTTAGGTAAAGGGATCGAAAGATTTTAACTACCTCCATCTGTTCGAAAGGTGTAAACTACTCTCATCTGTTCGAAAGGAGGTTTTGATGGGATCATTTAGGGTGTTGACAAGTTTTCTTGTTAACATGTTATATGAATCTATTTTCATAGAACACTACATTTCCAAATTCTATTACCCGTTTACCTTGATCAAATTATTAGTGTTTATGGCCTACATCCCTTACTGTGTTTGAGTGTATAGTAAGGAAATATGCTTTATGTACCTTGCCCTAACTTTCTGATTTTAATATTAGGCAATCTGATAATAGCCTTTGTAACGACCTAGAATTTCGATCATTTGAAATTCGTATATTTAATTGATTTTAAATATTCACAAGTGAATTTAATAAGCTGAATAATTTATATTTGAAATATTTGGATTCAATTGGATAACTAAATTGTTAATTTAATATTCGAAATTGCGTAAATAATTGGAAGTTGGATTTAATGTGAATGATAATGATTTATAAAGTTGAATTAGAATGATGTTACAGGACTTTTAAAATTGAATTAAAAGTCAAGTTGTAGAAATTGAATATTTTAATATTTAACAAATGAGTAAAAATAGCCATTTTTGAAACAGTCTCGGATTTCAACAAAACCAGTTTCATTGGATCTGTAATGTTATATTATTGTAAGATTACAAATTTCGTGTAAATCGGATGTAAGGTTTGTCCGGGGAAAGCTAAAACGCGTAGAAATTTGTTTAAGTGAATTTTAAATTTAAATAGTCGACTTGTAAACCTATCTTTCAAATAAGATAGAATTGGCTCTCGATATATATTCCATTGCATTTGAAATAGGGGTAAAACATTATAAACGTCGGATGGCACGCTTCGTTTCGAGTTCGAAAATTTTTAGGATGAATAGTGTCGTCAAATTTTCTATAAAAGGACGTTAAGATTTCTTATTTTCACTCAAACCCTAAGAAATTAGGGCAGGCTGCCATTTACTTTTCTATGGCTAGAAACCATCCTCGTTTCTCCTCTAATATCTCACGATCCATCGACAATTAGCTAATAGCTTCAACTACAAAGTTGTAGACAACATCGAGATTTTGAGATCCAACGGTCATGATGGGGTATTACGCGGTGGATCAACAGAAAACTGCTCGCGTTACTCCTTGGTTGTGAGCGTCTTTTCACGATAGAGGGAGGGTCGAACTTTTCTTCGTTCATGCCAAAAGTAGAGCTCACGAAGGGCTTCGACACAGTGGTTCTCGATCAACTTATAAGCAAGCGAGGTGGTCACGATAATTCATGAGTGGGGAGGCTTTGGGTTATCTCGTTCGTGAATTGAATGTGAGGAAGGAGAAGCAACCATCGGCCCTGATGTCCAGATGCAGAAACTAGTGGCCGAGATCAAATCTAGGTTAAAAAAATTAAAAGAAATTGTAAATTTATATATTTTTAATTCGTATAAACTTTGAAAAATCGTAAGTTCTTCATACGAGGTCCGTTTCGCACAAAACAAATTGCGTTGGAACCGTATTGACGATCACTATGCAATGGAGTCGATTTTGAGTTAATTGGAGCTAGTATGAATTTTGGGTAAAATAAAACACTTGTTTAATTTTATTCAGAATAAAACACTACAACTGCTATTGGAATCAATGTGAGTACAACTCACTCTTTCTGACTCATTGATATTTTTATACAAGTGAGAATAAATACTATTTATGATGATTGGTGATTGTTTGGATGATATATGATATATTAATTGGTATTGGGATATATTCCTGCCTAGTGGAGCAGATGACCCTATATGTTCCTATGTATGAGCGGATGACCCTTTGTACGCGCGTCTGTCTTGAAGCGGACATTGTACACATTTCTAATATGTATATTTGTTGTAGATGACAGGTTGGAGGGATCCAGCTGGATTCCTCACCAGTATCGATATATTTACAGATATTGTTATATATTCTGTTATCATATGATATATGATGTTTTGGATGCAGTGATTGTTATATTTAGTGCTGTTGTAGCATTGGGCCATATTTTGGAAATTTAAAAATGTCAAAGTGATGATTTTCAAATTTAAAAGGGTTTTCAAAGTGATTTTGAAAATATATGTTTTGTTGAATTTTGAAATGTTAAAGGAATGGATTTACTTTTAAATAAATAAAAGTTATAATTTTTATGTTATAAAAATTATGATGTTGGGAAATATAATTGAAATGTGATTTTTGAAATGTGAAGTTAACTATTTTGTGAAATAGTATAAATGGGGATTTTGAATTTATTATAAACGGTTTATAAATAAGATTAATAAAATTGAATTTTTATAAATCGAAATATTGGAGTTATAAAGGAGTTTTTATAAGTGTTATAATGAAGTTATAAATGGAATTTATAATTGAATAAGATTTATAATTGGTGAAGTTATAAAATAAATGTATTTGTAAAATAAATGATTTATGAGTAATTAACTTATAAATTGGATTTGGCATTTAAATGAGATAAATGGAATTGGCTAATAAAGGAGATTTATAAATAGAAGTTTTTTATAAAATAAAAATGTGAATTTGTAAACATTGTTTTATAAATCCGAAATCAATTGAATTTGTTAAGTTAAATATAGAAGTTTATTAAAGGAGATATATCCATGATTTTGAACAGTGGATTATCCTTTGATGAATGTGTAGAAATATAGACTTTGGTTAGAGATTTATACTCATGATTTTGGACAGTAAATAATGTTTTAATAAATGTTTTGGAAAGTGAATATTTTAAATGGAATAAATTGATTAAAAGATGTTTTAAAGGGGTTAAGTATCGAATACATAGATTTCAACATTCATTGTTGAAATAGACGTTTTCGAGAAATAAGGAAATGATGGACTATAACATTGTTGCTATAGTAAATGATTTTCGAAAGAAAATATTTTGTATAGTATTAGGATGTATATATGTATCAAATTTTCGAATCCCTATACTAGTGATTTTGGGTTGCCGTAACGATGTTTTACGCAACATTCGTTTTAACCCAAATAAATGTGTTTAAGCGAACGGTTTCCTTAAAGAATAAAATATATACTTAATCTTGATTTAAGTATATATAATATTTTCTAAGTGTTGAAAGTAAATTGATTTATGAATTACTTATTATTAAATAAGTACATGAAAATGTTTCCAATATTGAAAAGTTGAAATGTTTTGAGATTATATCTTTTTAAAGATAATTTGAAGTGAATATTTGGCAAATGATTTAACTAATAGAAGATTAATTAAAAGGGCCTAGTGATTGTTAGGGTGCTGAATATTTATTTGTTTGTTTTGATCGTTAAATAACCGATTATCAAACTTTGCCAAATTTTAGTTCCTCGACTTGATGTGGGAATTATTTAGTTGTACACTTAGTACGTAGCCTTCTGTATAGGCTTGATTATCATTTATGTTGAGGATGCCGATTCGTATAGTACGGAGTATTACTCCAATCTATCGAGCTTCCTTCTTGGCCTGAAGGATAGCAAGTTGAAAGTTGGAGACATGTTAAGTTTATGAGACTTAGTTTCTGTATGAAATTGAGAAATGCTTTTGCGTTGTTGGTGCAAGAGATCGGGATCAGATTTATCTGAAAACCACTTCGAACCAACGTATATGCGACGATTGTGCACGTTGCTTGTGATGATATTGCTATTTCGGATTTTCATAGTGGGGGACTGCTTGTTGATCGTTTGGGTTAAAATCCTAATATACATCCAGTAGCAGTGGTGTCTTCATTTATGAAATATCCAATGCGAGGACTATTCGCTACTAAACCTAGGTATTTCCCGACAGGATGTGGTAGGAAAGTACCTTCAGTTTGTCCTGTTCCGGGACAATTTGTATGAGTGTTTGTCTGACATTGCATTTCTAAAGATTACGTACGTTCGTGTTTACAAACGTACATCAGTGGTGGCGGAGAAGGCAACTTCTCTTTGCTTAACACCCTCATTGAGATGTATGGGCTTAAGGGTTGTATTTTTGTGGAAGAGAATTAGTAGTCAACGGAAAGGGCCATGTGGCATTCAAAGTGATTTGATTGTGATTGTGATTGTGAAAGGTAATCGTTACCTCGTCAGACCTCTTCAACCGGAAATGACCCAAACAGGGTTAGATGCAGCAGGTCTAAGTGGGTCATTCCCAAGTAAGATATAATCATCCCCTTCTAGATATATCTTTACACGCTATGACGTCATGTATCTGATTATGTGGTTTGTATGCTTAGAGGGCCCTCGTTATGGTCGGTAACGACCGAAGGATGACATACTCGGTACCATATAGTTATAGAGGTGGGTCGGTCTTGTGTTGGTAGAGGGCAGATGTTCTGTGCCTCGGGACATCCATCTAGAGATGTGCCCCTTCGAAAGGTAGTTCCTTCATCTGGTCATTTGTTTGGAAATCCAAACTCCACTACATACCTTCCATTTTATTTGTAGAACCTGGTATGTTGGAATTTAGTAATGGTAACAATTTTGGCTATTTTGTATATTATTTGTATACTAGACACTAGTATAATATCACAAGAGTTTGATATGAAATGTTTTAGTTATCATAAGGTAAAAACATGCCCGTGTTTATGTGTGGACTTGTCTTACGAGATAATTTTGTTTTGATAAAGGAAAAGTTTTGGTAACTTAATAAATTCAGTTAAGTGTGTTTCTCACGCTGGTTTACCAGACTGATCCGGGCGTTCTTCCCTCTCAATGCTCGAATCAGACCGAGTATATTTAGAGGTCTAGATTTGATGCCTTTGGAGCTTCAGCAGGAGAGCTGGAGATCTTCATTTCGTATACTCATATCTGTTTTGGTTATTGATTATCCGCTGCATTTCTTAGTATTTTTAAATTATCGGCAATTGTGAGGACAGGTTATTATAACTATTCAAGCTGATAACAATTGATTGATTGTTGAACTCTGATTGATGTGTATATATACAGTTTCTGTTTTGTAAAGATCATTGATATGATATTATATATTTTCCGCTACGATATGAGATTCTATATTGTTATGTTTGGTTCTACCTTCTCTCTTTCTTCTCTTCTCTTCTTCTCTCTTCTTTTCTTTCTCTTGACTTTCCGTCAGTCTATGCTTTTTGGTCAGACATGTGTGGATTATTTTCGATTCAAAAGGCATGGATTTATGGGTCGTCACATTTGGTATCAGAGCTTAGATTTTGTATATTCCTAAGCTTTGATGTGTACTCAGTATAGGTAGGGACAGTAGCACCCTAGATTAAGTTTGAGTGTATTATATATATGAGCGCGTATTTGTTAGTGAATATAAATTTTTTTATATTGTGTTTGCTTATCCGTTGAGTTGTTTGTGAATTCTGGTCGATATGTGGGACACCATGTTATCGACAGGGATTTCCAAACACTTAAACGAGGCAAGTCGACATAGTATTGTTTTAAATTGGGTAAGTGAAATAATTTTACCTCGATTATATTTTATACATAAAGGAAATAATTTTTCAGAATTATTAAAGTGTATATAAACTGATTGTTTGGTTGTTTGAAAATGTAAAAATATATATAACTTAATGAAAGATGTTTGAATAATCTAAATAAAAAGCAAAAATTGTAAAAGAATAAATTATATAAGCAAATGAATTATAAGTATGAAATTATAGTTAATATGATTTACAATTGTGAAATAATCTTATATATAAGAAATGAAACTAAATGAGTATATTTATAAAAATGAGTTATAAACAAAAATGGATTTAGACTAATTATTTTAAAATTTGAATCCCGTTGATTTTGAATGTTGTTTTTCAAAATTAAAGAGATTATATTGTTATAAATCTAAATAAGATAAAAGAAGTTGGAATAAATCTTATATAAGTAAAGTGAAATAGTGAAACTACATAAGTATAAGATTTATATATGTGATTTGTAAATATAAAAGAAATTTTTAAAAGAATATGAAACACTGAATTCACTACTGTTACTGGAAAATAATAAGGGCGATGACTGCAGCATCATCAGTATCATTTGTGAGTTTCCGTGTGGTTGATTTGCTACCAATAATAAATTGAAAATTAAAGTTTTATTTTGATAAACAAATTTGAAAATCCAATTTAAAATTGATAAATATAAGTAAAATGAGTTTTGGACTTGGAATATGAAATAATGAAAATGTAACTTGGTAAAGTTGAAATAAAATTTGAGTTAGCATATCAAATATATGATTTGAAATTAAACGTAAGTGCTTAAGTAATTATATAATTGAATTTGAAAGTCTAAATAAACCTAAGTTGTAAAGTGATTGCATAACCATGAATTGAAATTATAAAATGAGTTTTGTGAATGGAAGTAAACTTAGGTAAATGTTTATGAAAGTTTAAAAATAAGTTGTATAACTTATAAAATGAGATAAGGTAAGTAAAACCAAATGTTATAATGGCTAAACAATTTTGTTAAGCATAATAAATCTGAATTTGAATAGTGATTTGAAATTTGAAATAAATTAGAAATGAACTTAAGTTGTAAAAGTGAAAGTGAATGTAAATGAAGTTGAAATGAAACACAACTTAGATGATGTTGAATGAAGTTGATTTTGGTATCGAAGTAAATTAATAAAGTAATTAACTGAATGTGAAATTGAGTTATAGAAACAAATTTAACTTTAATTGTAAAATGAATTAGCATTAAAAATGATGTTGTTATGAAGTTGTGAATTAATAATAATATTGGAAGTGTCGTATAAAAATGTGAATATAGTGAATATTAGAATTCAATCTAAATTGAATGTTAAACGAATTTGGAATTAAATGTGTTAAACCAAATTGAATGTTAAACGAAGTAAAGTGAATAAATTTGGTTATGTTGGTTATGCCTTGATTGTTAGATGGATGCTAGTGGATTGAATAAAAATTCATATGGAATTGAATTAATAAAATTGAAAATTAAATAATTGAATTCAAATGGGAAGTTAAGTGAACTTAAATAGATTTGATTTGATTTGAATTTGAAAGTGAACTAACTTGAATGTAAATTAGTGAATGTAAACTAATTGAATAAATGAATGTTAGTAAAATCCAATGTTAATTAATCAAATGTGATTAAATTGAAAATCAATTCATTAAATATTAATGAGAAGTGAAAGTGTATTGATTTGTTGGATGTTAATTGGATGATAGTATTTGATGGTTGGATTTGTTGCTTATTGATGGCATTTTCTATATTGACATATATAGTTGTTGTAATGGTATATGTTGTATATTGATATTACTTTCTGTATACATGTTTCTTATTGTTTGTTGAGTGTTGAGTAGGTGCGTATGGCGCTTGCTTCGCATTTGGAGCTCGCTTTCGCGCTATATTAGCCGTATATGCTATAACGTACATATCTCGGATTACATATCGTACTTTTATACTTTTTTCCCTTCGGGATGCCTCATCACTGAGATGGGATATATATTTGTTATATATATACGTTGTGATCCTACTACGATCGAATCGCGCAAAGGAGACACTGACGAATTTTTCTGAAAATTTAAAGTGTTAGAAAATTTTGGGAATTTTGGAAAAATATTTTGATAACAAAATTTTGGTTTTTGAGTTGAAAGTTAAATGATATTAGCTGGTTTTGGAAAGATAATTAAAAATGGATTTGAAAACTTAGAAAAGTTTTTATAAGAAGTTTAACTAATGGATTTTGGGAAAGTTAAACATTTAAGTGATTTTGGTAAATCTAATTGAACGAATTGTTTTGAAAAGATAATTGAATTTAAGTAGGGGAGAATGTAAGGACCCAGAATTTGGGTCATTTGAAATTCTTATATTTAATTGATTTTAAATATTCACAAGTGAATTTAATAAGCTAAATAATTTATATTTGAAATATTTGGATTTAATTGGATAATTAAATTCTTAATTTAATATTTGAAATTGCGTAAATAATTGGAAATTAGATTTAGTGTGAATGATATAGATTTATAACTTTGAATTAAATCCTAGTTGAATGCGAATGATGTTACATGACTTTTAAAATTGAATTAAAAGTCAAGTTGTAGAAATTGAATATTTTAATATTTAATTAATGAGTAAAAATAGTCATTTTTCAAACAGTCTCGAATTTCAATGAAATCAGTTTCAATGGATCCATAATATTATATTATTGTAAGATTTCAAATTTCGTGTAAATCAGATGTACGGTTTGTCCGGAGCAAGCTAAAACGCGTAGAAATTCATTTAAGTGAATTTTAAATTTAAATAGTCGATTTGAAAACCTATCTTTCAAATACGATCAAATTGGCTCTCGATATACATTTCATTGCGTTCAGAATAGGGGTAAAACATTATAAACGCCGGGTGGCACGCTTTGTTTCGAGTTCGAAATTTTTCGGGATGAATAGTGTCGTCAAATTTTCTATAGAAGGACGTTAAGATTTCTTATTTTCACTCAAACCCTAAGAAATTAGGGCAGGCCGCCATTCACTTTTATATGGCCAGAAACCATCCTCGTTCCTCCTCTAATATCTCATGATCCATCGACAATTAGCTAATAGCCTCAACTACAAAGTTGTAGACAACGTCGAGATCTTGGGATCCAACGGTCATGATGGGGTATTATGCGGTTGATCAACAGAAAACTGCTCGCTTTCGTCCTTGGTTGCGCACGTCTTTTCATGATAGAGGGAGAGCCGAGCTTCGCTTTGTTCGTGCCAGAGGTAGAGCTCGCGAAGGGCTTTTACACGGTGGTTCTCGGTCAACTTATAAGCAAGCGTGGTGGTCACGATAATTCGTGAGGGGGGAGGCTTTGGGTTATCTCGTTCATGAATTGAACGTGAGGAAGGAGAAGCAACCATCGGCCCTGATGTTCAGATGTAGAAACGAGTGGCCGAGATCAAATCTAGGTTAAAAATAATAATAATAAAAGAAATTGTAAATTTATATATTTTTAATTCGTATAAACTTTGAAAAATCGTAACTTCTTCATACGAGGTCCGTTTCGCACGAAACGAATTGCGTTGGAACCGTGTTCACGAGCACTATGTGATGGAGCTAGTTTGGAGTTGATTGGAGTTAGTGTGAATTTTGGGTAAAATTAAACTCTTATTTGATTCTATTTATAATAAAACGCTGCAACTGCTATTGGAATCAATGTGAGTACAACTCACTCTTTCTAACCCATTGATATTTTTATATAAGTGAGAATAAATATTATTTGTGATGATTGTTTGGATGGTATATGATATATTGATTGGTATTTGGATATATTCCTTCCTAGTGGAGCAGATGACCCTATACGTTCCCGTGTATGAGCCGACAACCCTTTGTACGTGCGTCTGCCTAGAAGCGGACATTGTACACATGTTATCATATGTATATTTGTTGCACGTGACAGGTTGGAGGGATCCAACTGGATTCCTCACCAGTATTGATTTATTTACAGATATTTTTATATATTCTGTTATCATTTGTATATGATGTTTTGGATGCCGTGATTGTTGCATTTGGTGCCGTCGCAGCATTAGGCCATATTTTGAAAATTTAAAAAATTTCAAAGTGATGATTTTCAAATTTAGAAGGATTTTCAAAGTGATTTTGAAAATATACGTTTTGTTGCATTTTGAAGTGTTAAAGGAATGGATTTATTTTTGAATAAATAAAAGTTATAATTTTTATGTTATAAAAATTATGATGTTTGGGAAATATAATTGAAATGTGATTTTTGAAATGTGAAGTTAACTATTTTGTGAAATAGTATAAACGGAGATTTTGAATTTGCTATAAATGGTTTATAAATAAGATCTATAAAATTGAATTTTTATAAATCGAAATATTGGAGTTATAAAGGAGTTTTTATAAGTGTTATAATGAAGTTATAAATGGATTTTATTATTGAATAAGATTTATAATTGGTGAAGTTTTAAAATAAATGTATTTGTAAAATAAATGATTTATAAGTAATTAGCGTATACATTGGATTTGGCATATTAATGAGATAAATGGAATTGGCTAATAAAGGAGATTTATAAATTGAAGTTTTTATAAAATAAAAATGTGAATTTGTAAACATTGTTTTATAAATCTGAAATCAATTGAATTTTTTAAGTTAAATATAGAAGTTTATTAAAGGAGATATATCCATGATTTTGGACAGTGGATTATCCTTTGATGAATGTGTAGAAATATTGAATTTGGTTTGAGATTTATATTCACGATTTTGGACAGTGAATAATCTTTTAATAAATGTTTTGGAAAGTGAATATTTTAAATGGAATAAAATAATTAAAAGATGTTTTAAAGGGGTTAAGTATCGAATACATAGATTTCAACATTCATTGTTGAAATAGACGTTTTCGAGAAATAAGGAAATGATGGACTATAACATTGTTGCTATAGTAAATGATTTTCGAAAGAAAATATTTTGTATAGTATTGGGATTTATATATCTATCTATCAAATTTTCGAATCCCTATACTAGTGATTTTGGGTTGTCATAACGATGTTTTACGCAACATTCGCTTTAACCCAAATAAATGTGTTTAAGTGAACGGTTTCCTTATAAAATAAAATATACACTTAATCCTGATTTAAGTATATATATGATATTTTCTAAGTGTTAAAAATAAATTGATTTATGAATTACTTATTATTAAATAAGTATATGAAAATGTTTTCCAATATTGAAAAGTTGAAATGGTTTGAGATTATATCTTTTTAAAGATAATTTGAAGTGAATATTTGGCAAATGATTTAATTAATAGAAGATTAATTAAAAGGGCCTAATGATTGTTAGGGTGCTGAATATTTGTTTGTTTGTTTTGATCGTTAAATAACCGACTATCAAACTTTGCCAAATTTTAGTTCCTCGACTTGATGTGGGAACAATTTGGTCGTACACTTAGTACGTAGCCTTCTGTGTAGGCTTGATTATCACTTGTGTTGAGGATGTTGATTCGTATAGTATGGAGTATTACTCCAATCTATCGAGCTTCCTTCTTGGCCTAAAGGATAGCAAGTTGAAAGTTAGAGACGTGATAAGTCTATGAGACTTAGTTTCTGTGTGAGGTTGAGAAACGCTTTTTCATTGTTGTTGCGAAGAGACCGGGATCTGATTTATCTGAAAACCACCTCGGACCAACGTATATGCGACGATTGTGTTGGTTGCTTATGATGATATTGTTATTTCGGATTTTCATAGTGGGGGATTGCTTGTTGATCGTTTGGGGTTAAAATCCCAATATACATCCAGTAGCAGTGGTCTCTTCATTTATGAAATATCCAATGCAAGGACTATTCGCTACTAATCCTAGGGATTTCCCAACAGGATGTGGTAGGAAAGTACCTTCGGTTTGTCCTATTCCTGGACAATTTGTATGGATGTTTGTCTGACATCGCATTTCTAAAGATTGCATACATTGGTTTTTACAAGCGTACATCAGTGGTGGCGGAGAAGGCAACTTCTCTTAGCGTAACACCCTCATTGAGACGTATGAGCTTAAGGGTTGTATTTTTGTGGAAGGATATTAGTAGTCAACGGAAAAGGCCGTGTGGAATTCAAAGTGATGTGATTGTGATTGTGAAAGGTAATCGTTACCTCGTCAGGCCTCATCAACCGGAAACGACCAAAACAGGGTTAGATGCAGCAGGTCTAAGTGGTTCATTCTCAAGTAGGATATTATCATCATCTTCTAGATATATCTTTACACGCTATGACGTTGTGTATATGATTATGTGGTTTGTATGATTAGAGGGCCCTCGGTAAGGTCAGTAACGACCAGAGGATGACATATTCGGTACCATCTAGTTATAGAGGTGGGCCGGTCTTGTGTTGGTAGAGGGCAGATGTTCTGTGCCTCGGGACATCCATCTAGAGATGTACCCCTTCGGAAGGTAGTCCCTTCACCTGGTCATTTGTATGGAAATTCAAACTCCACTATGTATATGCCATTTTATTTGTAGAGCCTAGTATGCTGGAATTTAATAATGACAGCAATTTCGGCTATTTTGAATTTATTTGTATACTAGGCACTAGTATAATATCACATGAGTTTAAAATGAAATGTTTAGCTATCCTAAGGTAAAAACATATCCGTGTTTATGTTTGGACTTGTCCTACGAGATATTTTTGTTTTGATAAAGGAAAAGTTTTGGTAACTTAATAAATTCAGCTGAGTGTGTTTCTAACGCTGGTTTACTAGACTGATTCGGGCGTTCTTCCCTTTCAATGCTCGAGTCAGACCGAGTATATTTACAGGTTTAGATTTGATGCCTTTGGAGCTTTAGCAAGAGAGCTGGAGATCTTCATTTTGTATACTCATATCTATTTTGTTTATTGACTATCCGCTGTATTGCTTAGTTGTTTTAAATTATCGGCAATTGTGAGGACATGTTATTATAACTGTTCAAGCTGATAATTATTGATTGGTTGTTGAACTCTGATTGATGTGTATATATACAGTTTCTGTTTTGTAAAGATCAATGATATGATATTTTATATTTTCCGCTGCGATGTGAGATTCTGTATTGTTCTGTTTGGTTCTATCTTCTCTCTTTCTTCTCTTCTCTTCTAGTCTCTTCTTTTCTTTCCCTTGAATTTCCGTCAATCTGTGCTTTTTGGGTCGGACATGGGTGGATTATTGTCGACTCAAAGGGTACGAATTTGCGGGTCGTCACAGCCTTACAACCCAAAACTTTATAATAGCCTAAGTAAGTCTTCCTTTCCTTCCAAAGTTCATATGGAGTGACTTTTGGTTTTTTTGTGAGGTATTTTATTTAGTGTATAGCATAAAATAAGTAATTCTTCATCCAAAAAATAGTACTAAGGTATAATCACATAACATTATCCCTTTTAGTTACTTTACACTTGTGAATTTATATGACATTGTGTTCTGTCTGTTTTAGCTAAGAAATAAATTCTACATATATAAACTAATCAATAACCATATTTTGGAATTTTTTTTAAATAAATCGTATTTTGCATTGTTGGGTTTTGACACTCCAATGCATCACCATAAATGCGTGCTTCATTTTTCTATAATGGCTCCACCTTAATGAAATTTTCAATGTGTCAGCGTCCTGATTGAACATTTATTTCATCACCTTCCGGAACGAGCATATACTTGGTGTTGGAAACACTTGCTTGTAACAAAAGGAATTCCCAATGTTACGCAATCCCACATATGTACAACGTTATGCACTATATTTCTTGCGATGTGGGACTTTATTGTTCAACTCACGCACTTACAAAATGAGCCACACCTAACAGTTCTCTACCTTGGCAAGCATTTTCTCTTACCTTCATTTGGAGAATACTGAAGAAGTTCTGCAGTTGGGTTAGACTGCTTTTCTCACTTCTTTATGTAGTTGACGAGGCCGCATTACCAAATATCCACCTTAAGACAAATACTTTCCACTCAACCCATCTTGGAGCATTAGTTCTTAATGCAGTAGGGCTAGGATGCATACATATCTCCAAGCCTCAGGGAGTCCTTACTTCCATCACTCTTGCATAATCTAATAGTCCTTCGACCCACCGGCTTTGATACCATGTTGTATTTCGGCTTTCCAACGTGTCCCTATAAACACATTCTTTATTGTTCCATAACAATGACACCATAATGAAACTTTCGATATGCAAGCGTCCCGAATGAACATCACTTTCATTTGTAGGATCTAGATTAACCCTAGAGGGGGAGGGGGGGTGAATAGGGTTAATGCAAATTTTCTTGAATTAAACACAGAAATATAATTGCAGAAATAAATATGCTGAAAAGTAAATCACACACAAAATTTACCCAGCTTCGGCAACCCCTGCCTACTGCTGCATTCACAGATTTCTATTAGAATTAAACAGTATCACGCTTACAAACACTCTACTAGACTCGCAGACCCTTTTGCTCCCGCTCACAAACACTCTACTAGACTCGCACACCCTGCTCCCGCCTATAGAGTTTCGCTCACTCGCAAACACTGCTCCCGCCTATAGAGCTTTGCAAACTCGCACACCCTGCTCACTGAACTAATTCTAAATAGACAATCTGCACTACCTAATCCGTAGGTGGTGATTTACAAATTCTTCGACTCGAAAAGAAAAAACAACTTCAAAAATAACCGCAGGAGCAAAAATTAAAATACGAGCTTGAATGCATAATTTTTGCTCAAATAAAATAAGAAAACCCCTTTAATTTAAAACCCTAAATAATTAAATAACTAAATCCCCTTTGAGAATAAACAAGGCCGGCCCTTGTTATTTTTCACCCGATCCACTGTGAAGTAGAAATGCGGCCTCTCTTTGTCGAATTAGGGCTTCGGATTCTTTCTCGAATTAGGGCTTCGTTCTGATGATCGATTCTCTGATTTGTGACCGATGGCTTGCGTCGCTTGTTCTCTGATAATTGATTCTTGTTGCTAGCTCGTTCTCTGATGATCGATTTGCGTTGACAGTTCGTTCTCTGATGATCGAGTTGTTGATGATTCGGTATGTTATTTCTTTTTGTTGCTGGTTTTAATGATTTGCTTGACTCTATAACTCGATGCCGATGATGATAGTATGGGGTTTGTATTTATATGAATTCGAATCAATTGATTCGTTCGTATTCACTTGCGACTTCATCACTTTCCTGATTTGTTGCAACTTTGATACGCACGGCTTCTATTCTGTAGCGTTCGATTGCCTTGAGTCGCACGGCTTTAACTTTTACACGTTCGATTCTTCTTGTATAAAAAAACAGAAACTTTCCCTTTTTAATTTTGCTGACTATTTCAAAGATACGAATTTGATACACTTCTGTAACTTGCTTCTTTCACTTCGCTTGTTTTGATTCTGTGACCATAACTGCTCTGGATTGAATAACTTGAATTTGTGATTCCATGTATCACTGCACTTCAAGTTTGTGAATTTTTCTGTACTGTTGAACTTTGTTCTCTGGCCATCTTTTCTATCACTTGGTACTGCCATGTATTTGCATAGTACCATAGCTTCTTTGTTGCACTCGAGTTAATTCAAACATGAACTTGTTGCTTGGTTCACTGTGTTACTTATTGATTAGTTTGCATTGTCATATTTTAGTCCTGTTGCCTTCATTTGCCATTGAGTTGTTGCACAGTTGGTCGACTATCTCCTTGAGCTGATATATTTGTGGTCTTCATTTGGTGATTTGTACTTGGTGCAGTTTCCATACTTGTGCTCGAGCTTGCATGTGTACCACTGATCATACTTGTGATATTCATTTGGGTTTGTGTGTTGTCTCTGACCTGAGCATGTTTATATTGAACTGCCTCCTGTACTTGTATTCTGGTTCTTCATGCATGTTCTTTGTTCTTTGTATCTATAGTTTGCATTACTGGTGCACATTATATCATGGTGTACATGTTTTGTTTCTGTTGGTCGTGGCTTGGTATATGTGAACCCATTTGTGTTACATTGCATTGATGATTTTGTATGCTTGTAACTTTGGTTTTATACTGCTTCACCATGTCACTTGAGGTCTTGCAGTTTGGTTTATTGATGCATTCATGTACACTGCATTCATGTTCAAAGACTGCTACTTGTTTTTGTACCCTTTGCATTCAGTTTATTGCATTGACATGTTGTAGCTGGTCTTTGTATTGCTTGGTGGCATTGTGCATCTCAACTTGGTCTTGTATTCACTGGTCAGTGGTGTTCATTGTAGTTGCACTGCAGTTTCATTATGACTGCTCTATGTTGTCACTTGATCTTGTTGCTGTTGCTATGCAGTTGCTATGGTCTCTGTTCTTACTGTTACTTCCTTTGTGCATTCCCTTACTGACTCGATTCCTTTCATGTTTGTTGCCACTTTACTTTGTATTACTGCCCTTGTGTCTGCACTTGTGAATTTTGTTGCATTCATGTCTTCGACTGTTTGGTCTGAACTTGACGTCGCAGTTTGTAGCTGTTGACTGCATCACTATATATCAATTGCTCGGCCTTTGGTTTCATTTGGGTTGTTGGACTTGTTTATCTGAACTTGTTGCATATATCACTGAGTTCCCATTTCATATGCTTGCACTACTTCTCTTTGGTCATGTCTGATGGCATTTCTTTTGTGGTCTTTGTTGTTGGCATTATCTTCTGTCCATACTTGCCCAGTTTACACAGATGCTCCACTTGTTGTTCAAGTGTACTACTGCAGTTTGCATTTGGTCTTGATCGTGTATATTCTCGAGTTGGTTGTGCATGCACGCTTGCTATTTTTGGCTCCGCACACGAGTTGGCGAGGCAGTGCACACGTGTATGAATGTACACGTGTGTATTGCAGCCACTTATGGTTACATTCCCTGTAATATCTATATGCACGACTTTGTGATGAAATCAAGTGTGAATGATGATGAACAACCCAAATAACTGAGGCAAATCATATTTTCAAAAATCGTATTTCATTTTATATTGCAAAAATATTTATTTTTCAATTTTACTGCGTTAGTGAATATTTTTGCAGATTGCTCAGATGCTGGATTCAAACTGGAATGCAGTTGAAGACAAAATACGAGTGTGAGTGATATGTAGTGAGGTTATCAATGTAAAAATATTTTTGATGTAATCGTGATGTAATCAGAAATGTATATGTATAGTGAGAGCATGAATTTGTACTATTCAAGATTGTAATAAATATTTGTTTGAATAAAATTTCTGTTTGAATTCAAAATCTGTGTAACTTATTCTGTTTGGATTCAAATTCAAATTCTGTGTAATTTATTTTATTCAACAAATATTTATTTAATCTATGAAAAACAAAATAGTACATTACCAAATACATTTAAATGAATATATATGTTTATTATCATCGAACAAAAACATATAAGCGCATATTCAACATCATTGCCTTCCGAAACGGGCACATACAAAGTCTTGACACCACTAGCTTGTAACAAAAGGAATTCCTAATGTTACGTGCCACCGATCCCATATATATACTACGTTATGCGCTATATTTCTTATGATGTGAGACTTTGTTCTTCAACTCAGGCACTCACAACGCAAGCCGCACCAAACTTATTAAATTTGGAAGATTTAAATCTATTTCGAATTTATAAGGGAGAAGATATTAATTGATTTCCATAATCTATAAAATGTGGAAAACAAATTGGAAAGATAATCAATTAGTATCAGAAGAGATATTAATTAATTCGAGGAATCAATAAAATAAGGATATATGTGGAAACAAACACAAATATGCTAAATTCATGTTGAAATCAAATCAAGAAAAGTCGAAAATATTTCATCCTTTTCTCCAAAGCAGTATTCATTCTTGCACCAATAAATATGAAGACGTTTGCTAATCTTTTTATCAAAAACCAATAAGAGTGTTCTCCATCAAAATATCCTAAAAAAGATCCCTATTTTTGTAATTTTTAGGGTGAGTGAAAGTTATTAAGTGATTCATACTCTTTTTATGTTGTACTCTCTCTCGAAGTAAAGAAATAATAAAGGGCTGTTAGGTCTCCGTGGACGTAGGATACTTATATCTGAACCACGTTAAATTTCTTGTGTCTCCTTTTGTTTTTCTTTCCATCGTTTGTTCTTGTGCGATTTCATAGTTGATTTTAAGTTGAATTAGCATTCAAAAAGGCAATATTAGATCCTGTTTGTCGCGCCCAACCTCTATACACATGCTAGCCAATAACACTACGGAGTAATGTCGTCAACTAGCACGGAGAATAAGGCTATTGAGGAGCGACCATCTGTATAATTGCTTTGTGCGAGTACTGATATGCCAGATAAAAATACAACTTTTCATCACAAGAGGAAATCCGACACACCGATGCAAACACAAGGCAACTACTCGGTGGCTATAATATCTTTGAAAACAAATATAGAAATAAGTATAATACAAATCAGTCACAGATATCCATATCACAAAGGCGGAAAAAGATATGAATATATATAACACTTAAAAGTGTACATCAGAGTAGTGGTCTAACAAGATCCACAATATCACAAAGGAATAACTACAAATGCTACACAAAAGAATCAGTATACGTCATGGAGTCTATATCTCAAATGTATACAACAAAATAAACTACTAATCTAAGTAGTTAGCCAAAAGTCAGAATAATAATCCTAGATGAGGAGTCAAGCAGAAGCACCTGTAACATCTCGGTCTGACCCGAGTATTATTTAATAAGAAAATAATAAACGGATCAGTCTAACTATAAATATCAAATAAAATGAATAGAATAAGAGATATGACAAAAACGTATGATAACCATAAAGCCATACTGTGATAAGTATGTAATTGAAAATCAACTAGAGATTAATCAATATCACAAGAATCTTCTCAAAGATAAAAAAGAACGTCACACTCTTTATATTTATTCACCAAACCATAAATATTGACAATTATATCAATGCCAATCACAAAGTTAATGACACACAAATTCACCAATGCATAAAAATATTGATAAAACTTAACAATGTAAATCACGAAAATTGGTGAAAACACAAATTCTAGAAATCATCAATGAAATCCAAAAATCACGAAAAGGGGGAGGCCTATCACAAAACGGGAGTATGAAAACTCACCAACACGTGTATCAAAAAACGGAACGCTATTCCATGGTTGCTAACCATTAATTTTGAGCCAAAACTCCACAAAACGGTCCGAAGATCATGGTTCGCTACCCCACCAATTTGAGCCGAGGCTCCAAAGATACGGGATTTAGTCTCCCTCGCAGACAAAGTGACATCTCACATTGCTAATCTAAATCATAAAAATGATCATTATCGATCATCAAGAAGTGTCAATTACACTAAGCTAGTAAATATATGAGCTTAGCTTCATATCCCATAACCACTAGCTTAACTTAAATATTTATGAACAAATTGTAGAACTCCACTCGAAAATTGTCACAAATGATTCAATCGAACATGTCCAAGAATTAACCGACGAAGTAAACGCAAGCGTTTCATACCACTTGTTTTACTAAGCCGTTTAATTAGATTTCTAATACGAGTGAGATAAAGGTTTATATATGCTAGTAGATTGGAAAAACGGTTTAAGAAACGAGCTTTGTAATAAAATAGTGTTGAAATCTTTTTGATGGAAGAGTTTTGATATTTACTACTAGTATTGAAACATTTATATTTTTAAAGTGACAAATCACAAAAATGATTGAAGAATAATCAATTCACCAAAAATTCACATTCGAAGACGTGAATAGAATTCAAAGAAATCGATAACGTATCCATCAAAACGGATATTCCCAAAAGTTCCAAAGAAGATGTATCAAAGCCAACAAGGTGATAACGACTAGTCGGAGAACGAAGAATCAATCAAACAGTGGAAACTCAAACCCAAAAGACAAATTGGGCAAAAACAGCAAATTCAGTCGACTGGACCAGGGTGGTCAGTCGACTGACTCAGATCCTGGAAACTTTCTGTTTCCAGGTCTAGTTGACTAACTCAGAGTGGTCAGTCGACTAAATCATGCCTGGAAACTCTCTGTTTCCAGGTTCAGTCGACTGACTCAGAGTGGTCAGTCGACTGACACTGGCCTAGGAAATTTCCTGGGTTTGGTTCAGTCCACTGATCACTCTGAGTCAGTCGACTGAACTGCACTTTCCAATGTATTCAGCCAATGCCCCCCAGGGGCAAAATTCCAACAACTTGCGATCGATCGAGCACGGACGCTAGGGATTTACGTCTATCGGCAATCCAGCCCTATGGGCTCCTCGATGCATCACCAAAAGCATGTTCAAACCGCAAAGATAGGATTCTTAAAGATTGGACTCCAAAACACCAAAAATTGGAATATTCATAAAACCAATTCAAATCAAAAGCAAATGAACATCAATAATGTTCGGAATTCATACCTAACAACAAAGATAGATATAGGCATAGCTGTAAGATAAAAATCTCACCTTTAAACCCAAAACTATGAAGAAGAAACTATAGAGCAATGGCAAGGACAATCACTCTTCAATTCCAACCCAACAAGCTTGAATCAAAGCTTAAAGGAGAAACATTTTCTAAGTTAGGTTTAGGAATTTCTGAAATTGGAAGGAGAATGAGTTGGAGAAGAAGAAGAGAAGGCTTACCAAAGCTTCTTATATGAATTTGGAGTTGGAGCTTGGATTTTCAATGAAAATAGGGCTTAGGAATTCCAATTCTTTCTCTCTTTCCCCATTTTATCTAAATTTTGAGTATTAGGAAATTATGAAGGAATGAAGAGAAGAGGGAGTGAGGCTTGGGTCTAATAGGCTGAAACCAAACCAAAGCCCTAAGTGAAAAAGTAGCAAAATTCCTATAACTCCAAACATATCCAAGTTTATACTCAAAAAGGTCGCAAACATCATTTTGAACTCAATTGGGGTGGTCTCGAGTCCTAATTCGACTGTTTGCAAAAAGTAGCTTTACGTACAATAATCTGACTAACGATGAATTATTTTAAATAAAATATTTTAAATACTCAATCGTAAAATATGAGGGTTGTTACAGACTCCCCTCCTTAAAGAAATTGCGTACTCGCAATCTTAAGGAACAAATGAACAAAAAGTAACAACCATAAAAGCATATCAACACAAAAGAAGAAAATTGGAATAAGAAGTTCACCTCAAAGAGCACGAGAAAGTAAGTTTGGATGTATTCGCTCGATGAATTCTCTGGATTCCCAAGAACAATCCTTAGGATTTGAGGACCATTGAACTTTCACAAGAGGAACATCTTTATTTTGAAGGCGTTTCCGTAGTTGAGAAACGTGAAACACGTCATGAATAGCAGAAAACTGAGCCGGTAATAAAAGGCGATAAGCCACAGAACCAATACGTTCGGTGATGGGAAATGGACCAATATATCGGGGTGCTAACTTTCCCGATCGACTGAAACGCACAATACCCTTCATAGGTGAAACACGAACAAACACAAAATCTCCCACAGAAATTTCTAATTTCCTTCTTTGGTTATCGGCATAGGATTTTTGCCTACTTTGAGCTTCTTTCATCCTATGATGAATAAGGTCAATCTTTTATGTGGACTCACGAATAAAATCTAGACCCAAAACCAGCTTCTCACCGGCCCTAAGCCAACAAGAAGGAGATCGGCATGGCCTTCCATAGAGTGCCTCGAAAGGTGCCATACCAATAAAAGATTGGAAGCTATTATTATAGGAAAACTCAACAAGAGAAATATGATCTTCCCAACTTCCACCAAAATCAAGAACACATGTACGAAGAATATCTTCAAGAATTTGATTCACACGCTCGGTTTGTCCATCGGACTGAGGATGATTAGCGGTGCTAAAATTAAGCTTCGTTCCCAAACCTTTTTGAAGACTCTTCCAAAATCCACTAGTAAACAATGGATCACGATCACTAACAATAGAAGTAGGAATTCCATGTAGTTTTACAATTTCTTTAATAAAGAGCTTGGCCAAAAGAGGAACGTTCCGAAATGACCGAACGGTAATAAAATGGGTGGATTTAGTAAGTCTATCAACAATCACCCATAAGCTATCATGACCCGAACAAGAACGGGGAAGGCCATCTATAAAATCCACGGGAATTTGGTCCCACTTCCAAATTGGAATGTCTAAAGGTTACAATAACCCACCGGGCCTTTGATGCTCGGCTTTAACGAATTGGCGAATCATTCAACGCTTAACAAAGTTAGCAATATCAGATTTCATTCCATCCCAATAATAAAGTTGCTTCATATCCACGTATATTTTACTACTACCGGGATGAATGGTAAATTTGAACGATGAGAATCTTCTAAAATGTCTTTACGAAGATCACTAATATTTGGCACGATAAGTCTACCAAATTTTCGGATACTGCCACGAGAATCAATATCAAAGTCTTTCAAACTTTCAATACCAATTTTATCCCTACAACTTTGGCTATGAAGAGCCAATTCGGGATCTAATTTTTGAGTTTCAAGAATGCGGTCTAAGAGAGAAGGATGAGCCTCTAGGCTACATAAAACAAGAGATGAACATAAATCGGACACACAATCTCTAATCTCACAAGTAGATAAAGTCTCGAGATCATTCCATTCGGATATCATCATGGAAAGAACCGCTTGTTGCTTTCGGCTAAGGCATCGACATCATCATTTCCCTTCCCGGGAGTATAAAGAATGTCAGGATCATAAGATGCAAGGAACTCGAGCCAACGTTGTTGATGCAAATTAAGTTCCTTTTGAGAAAATAGATACTTCATAGGTTTATGATCGGTGTAAAGAATAAATCTTTCTCCCAAAAGATAATGACGCCAAACTTTAAGGGCGAAAACAATAGTCGCGAGCTCTAAATCATGAGTGGCATATCTAGTCTCGGCTGGCTTCAATTGCCTAGAAGCATAAGCAATAACACGTTCTCTTTGCATGAGAACGGCTCCCAAACCAACACGACTAGCATCAGTATATACAATAAAATCTTGATTCCCTTCGGGAATAACAAGAATAGGAGCATCAGAAAGGAGTTCTTTTAATTTCTGGAAAGAAGTTTCACATTTGTCCGACCAAATGTATTTAACTCCCTTCTTTGTCAAACTAGCAAGAGGCACGGAAATTTTAGAAAAGTCTTTTATGAAACGGCAGTAATAACTTGCCAATCCAAGAAAACTACTGATTTCTGTCACACTCTTCGGTCCCTTCTAATTTTGAATCGCTTCAATCTTTGAAGGATCCATGGAAATTCTGGATTCGGAAATAATATGACCGAGAAACTTCACACGAGATTGCCAAAAGTGGCATTTTGAAAATTGTGCTTTCAATTGATTGCTCCTAAGAGTTTCCAACACAATTTGAAGATTCTTTTCATGCTCCTCCTCGGTTTTAGAATACATAAGAATATCATCAATAAAGATGAGAACAAATCGATCGAGGAAGTCTTTGAAAACTCTATTCATAAGGTCAACGAAATAAGCCGGAGCATTCGTTAAACCAAATGGCATAACAAGCCATTCATAAGATCCATAACGCATACGGAAACATGTCAAAGGAATGCTATCCTCGGCAATACGAAGCTGATGAAAACCAGTTGCTAAGTCTAATTGTGAAAAGACTCTAGCACCACTAAGTTGATCGAGTAGATCATCAATCCGAGGTAAATGATATTTACTCTTGATAGTAAGATCATTAAGCTTGCGGTAATCAACGCAAAGCCTAAGTATACCATCGGATTTCTTCACAAAAATAGCCGAAGCTCCCCAAGGAGAGGAACTACAGCGAATAAATTGCTTCGTCTCTAATTCAGATAATTGTTTACGCATCTCCTCATTTTCTTTATTGGACATACGATAAGGAGGACGGGTAATAGGTAAAGCTCTAGGAATTAGATTAATTCTGAATTCAATTGCTCGCTTAGGTGGTAATCCTAAAACAGGCTCAAATATGTCGAAAAATTCACGAACAACGTGAATAAGAGAAATGACATCATCCTCATCGTCATTATTGTCATCATGAGGATTTAAAGAATATAAAGATGCAACCGAGTTGGAATCCAAATCATTAAGATCAATAGAAATCTGCTTAACAGATTGAGGATGGCGAAGATAAATGGTCCACTCAGGACATAGGATTTGAGCTTCATAGCGGTTAAGCCAATCCATTCCCAAAATCATTCCGAAGCCTAAGCAGCGCATGACTTGTAAATCGTCTCGGAAAGAAAAATCACATAAAATAATCTCGACATCTTTACAAAACAAACTAATTATTGCTGATCCACTAACCGGATTCGCAATTCTCAAAGAAGTCATTAAAGCAACAACACTTAAAGAAAAAGTATCAACAAGTTCCTTTGACATAAAAGAATGGGACGCAACCGTATCAAAAAGAACTCGAATAGGATGATCACGAAACACAATAATGCCATTAAGGATAGAATGAGAAATACCTTGATCACGAGAAGTGTTACTAAGAGTTTGCACCACATTAAGCTTTCCCTCCTTCCTGCCTTGAAGTTTGGGACATGCGGATATATAATGGCCCGAACTTTTGCAATAGCGACAAGCAAGGGGCTTTGAACACTTATTAGCATAATGGTCTTTAGAACCACAATTGTAGCATTGCCCACTATTAGAGGCAGAAGTCTTTGCCACTGGATTTGTTTGCTTCCCTTTCTTATTGGGATAAGGACCTTTGAACTTACTAGGCCTTTTCTTGTTGTTGAAGTTTGGTTTGGCACCCATAACTTCAACGTCACTCTCCTTATCTGCCACTTCAAGACGAAGAGCGATATCAATGAGTTGATCAAAAGAAACTTCTAATTTTAGAAGTAATGGCTTCTTGAGATTTTTATTCAAGCCATAGACAAATCTTTGGTTCTTCTTCAATGGGGTGTTTATATATTCGACCCCGTATTTAGAAAGTGACTCGAATGATGCGACATAGTCCACCATGGAGGGTTCACCTTGAACAAGGTCTATGAAACGACGAGCCAATGTCACCTTCTCCGCTTCTGGCACAAACTTTAATTCGAATCGTTTTCGGAATTTCTCCCAAGTAAGATCCATTTCATTCATTTTAGAAACCAGAAGCTCGTACCGGTCTAATGCTCTTTCTTGGAGCGTACTAGAGGCCACCTGAACACGGTGAAGATCAATAAGATTCATGCGAGAAAAGATTCGATCGCATGTTCTTAGCCAAGCTTGGACTTCAATAATAGTTTCAGAACCTCTGAATGGCTTCCCACCCAAGTTGGTATAATCGCTGCACAAACGTGCAAATCCAGACTCAGGGTGTGTAGGCTCTGGATTGGGTCCTGTAGCTTGAGCATTCTTCACGAGATCTAAAAGCTGCTGGGCAGACATGAATACTCCATCCTGAGGAGTAGCACTAGATTGACCGGCGCTGGGACGACCATGTCTAACCATTTCTCTTCTTTGAGAAAGAAAGAAAGAAGAATAAAAAGGTTATTCACAAAATGAATATCAAACAACAATGATTGATAAAAAAAGGTATCACAAAAGAAAATAGGATGAGACGGTACGAAGACTCGAATCAAATCCTAAGGCACGACTCCTAAGATAGACTTAGGACGATGATCCTTGTTAAATAATTCTACATTGTTCCAAAGTTTTGCTTTGATAACAAGCTGTGACGCCCCACTTATATACCCATGCTAGCCAAGAACACTATGGAGTAATGTCGTCAACTAGCGTGGAGCATAAGGCTGTTGAGGAGCGACCATCTGTATAATTGCTTTCTGCAAGTGCCGATATGCCAGATAAAAATACAACTTTTCATCACAAGAGGAAATCCGTCATACCGATGCAAACTCAAGGCTACTACACAGTGGCTATAATATCTTCAGAAACAAATATAAAAATAAGTATAACACAAATCAGTCACAGATATCCATATCACAAAGGCGGAAAAAGATATGAATATATATAACACTTAAAAGTGTACATCAAAGTAGTGGTCTAATAAGATCCACAATATCACAAAGGAATAACTACAAATGCTACACAAAAGAATCAGTATACGTCATGGAGTCTATATATCAAATGTATACAACAAAATAAACTACTAATTTAAGTAGTTAGCCAAAAATCAGAATAATAATCCCAGATGAGGAGTCAAGTAGAAGCACTTGTAACATCTCGGTCTCACCCGAGTATTATTTAATAAGAAAATAATAAACGGATCAGTCTAACTATAAATATCAAATAAAATGATATAGAATAAGAGATATGACAAAAACGAATGATAACCATAAAGTCATAATGTGATAAGTATGTAATTGAAAATCAACTAGAGATTAATCAATATCACAAGAATCTTCTCAAAGATAAAAAAGAATGTCATACTCTTTAATTTCATTCACCAAACCATAAATATTGACAATTATATCAATGCCAATCACAAAAGTTAATGACACACAAATTCACCAATGCACAAATATTGATAAAAATTATCAATGTAAATCACGAAAATTGGTGAAAACACAAATTCTAGAAATCATCAGTGGAAATCCAGAATTCACGAAAAGGGGGAGGCCTATCACAAAACGGGAGTATGAAAACTTACCAACACGTGTATCACAAAACAGAATGCTATTCCATGGTTGCTAACCACTAATTTTGAGCCAAAGCTCCACAAAATGGTCCGAAGACCATGGGTCGCTACCCACCAATTTGAACCGAAGCTCTAAAGAAACGGGGTTTAGTCTCCCTCGCAGACAAAGAGACATCGCACATTGCTAGTCTAAATAACAAAAATGATCATTATCGATTATTATGAAGTGTCAATTACACTAACCTAGTAAATATATGAGCTTAGCTTCATGTCCCATAACCACTAGCTTAACTTAAATATTTACGAACAAATTGTAGATCTCCACTCGAAAACTGTCACAAGAGATTCAATCGAACAATTCCAAGAATTAACCGACGAAGTAAACACCAGTGTTTCATACCACTAGTTTTACTAAGCCGTTTAATTAGATTTCTAATACGAGTGAGATAAAGGTTTGTATATGCTAGTAGATTGGAAAAATTATTTAAGAAACGAGCTTTGTAATAAAATAGTGTTGAAATCGTTTTGATGAAAGAGGTTTGATATTTACTACTCGTGTTGAAACCTTTATATTTTTAAATTGACAAATCATAAAAATGGTTGAAGTACAATCAATTCATCAAAAATTCACATTCGAAGACGTGAATAGAATTCAAAGAAATCGATAACGAATCCATCGAAATGGATTTCCCAAAAGTTCCAAAAAGATGTTGTCAAAGCCAACAAGGTGATAACAACTAGTCGGAGAACGAAGAATCGATCAAAAAGTGGAAACTCAAACCCAAAAGGAAAATTGGGCAAAAACAACAAATTCAGTCGACTGGACCAGAGTGGTCAGTCGACTGACTCAGATCCTGGAAACTTTCTGTTTCCAGATCCAGTCGACTGACTCAGAGTGGTCAGTCGACTGAATCATGCCTGGAAACTCTCTGTTTCTAGGTTCAGTCGACTGACTAAGAGTGGTCAGTCGACTGACACTGGCCCAGGAAATTTTCCTGGGTTCGGTTCAGTCGATTGACCACTTTGAGTCAGTTGACTGAACTTCAATTCCCAGTGTATTCACCCTATGCACCCTAGGGGCCAAATTCCAACAACTTGCGATCGATCAAGCACGGACGCTAGGGGTTTACGCCTATCAGCAACCCGGCCCTATGGGCTCCTCGATGCATCACCAAAAGCATGTTCAAGCCTCAAAGATAGGATTCTTAAAGATTGGATTCCAAAACACCAAAAATTGGAATATTTATAAAACCAATTCAAATCAAAAGCAAATGAACATCAATAAGTGTTAGAAATTCATACCTAACAACAAAGATAGATATAAGCATAGATGTGAGATAAAAATCTCACCTTTAAACCCAAAACTATGAAGAAGAAGCTATAGAGAAATGGCAAAGACAAACACTCTTCAAATCCAACCCAACAAGCTTGAATCCAAGCTTAAAAGAGAAACATTTCCTAAGTTAGGTTTAGGAATTTCTGAAATTAGAAGGAGAATGAGTTGGAGAAGAAGAAGAGAAGGCTTACCAAAGCTTCTTCTATGAATTTGGAGTTGGAGCTTGGATTTGCAATGAAACTAGGGCTTAGTAATTCTAATTCTTTCTCTCTTCCCCCATTTTTATCTAAAGCTTGAGTATTAGGAAATTATGAAGGAATGAAGAGAAGAGGGGGTGAGGCTTAGGTCCAATAGGCTGAAACCAAACCAAAGCCCTAAGTGAAAAGTAGCAAAATTCCTCTAACTCCAAACATATCGAAGTTTATACTTAAAAAGGCCGCAAACATTATTTTGAACTCAATGGGAGTGGTCTCGAGTCCTAATTCGACTGTTTGCAAAAAGTAGCTTTTCAGACAATAATCCGACTGACGATGAATTATTTTAAATAAAATATTTTAAATATTCAATCGTAAAATATGCGGGTTGTTACACTGATCAAATACACTTTCGTTCATTCAAAATTTTCACAACAATTTGATATCAGAGTTAGTGTTATTGTTCTATTTGAGTTTAATTGCTACTTCTAAAATTTTTACTGGTAGATCTGGTGTCAATTACGTTGTCACACATTTTGATGGAAAAGGAGATTTTAGAACTTAGAAGATGAAGATGGAGATAGTGTTGAAGAAGGAGATGACCTTTAAGATTGTTTCTACGCTTGAGAAATTGAACGATTGCGAGGCAACTGTTTTGGAAAAGATGGAAGTTGATGCTCTTATAACAATTCAGTTGAGTCTTTCAGTTGAATTTTTTAGAGAATTTTCTCAAAAACGACGTTGAAAGAATTATGGGATGCATTATCTAATGCATATCAAGATTAGTCTCTCACAAGTCGGATTATTCTTCAACAACAACTTTATTCGTTTAAGATAAAGCATGGAGCCAATCTTATGGAGATGTAGATGCTTTGACCACTTTGTTTATGAACCTAGAGGCAACATATTTAATAACACCGATGAGGCTCAAACAGTGATCCTTTTATGTTCCTTGCCAAAGGAGTATACTACTTTTCTTAATTCCATGATATATGATCGCAATAAGATTGGTCTATCAGATGTAAAGCCTGATCTTCATAATGAAGTGCTTAGAGGTAGGGTGACGAGCTCTAGTTTGGATAGTCATATAGAGGGCTTATCTGTTCATGGAGGTAGAAGCCAAAGCGATTCAAAAATTGGTGGAGGTCAAATTAATTCAAGGCCTCAGTCTAGGAAGCCTAAGCGATTGACTTGCCATTATTGTACGAAGCTAGCGCGCTTTATAGCTCAATCTCCCAACCTTGAAGGAAGAAGAAAAGATCCAAAGCAAGCTTTAGCATCTACTATAGATAAATTAGATACAGAGAGTGATACCGATGTGTTGACAACTTCAATCTCTTTTGGAAAGATCAACTTATGGATTACTAGTTATGTCTCATCCTATAATATGAGACCTGATAGGAACTGCTTCTCTACATACCATGAGATTAATAGAGGAGAGGTTCTGATGGACAATGATGCTTCTTTCCATATTCTTAATGTTGGTAGTGTGAAGATTAGGATGTTTGACGGTGTTATTCATACTATTACCGATGTTAGACATGTACATGATTTGAGAAGGAGCATGATTTATATTGGGGCTTTGAGTAGGCTTGGATTACAGATTGTAGTTGATGGAGAGAAGATAAAGATAGTGAAGGGTTCCATGATTATTATCAAAAGTATGAGGGAAGGAAATCATTATTTATTAAAGGGAATTTCTATAGTTGGTAAATCAGCTTCTGCTACTTCTACTGATCCAGATTCTTCCAAGTTAGGGCACTTATGGATGGGATTTGTGAATCCAGTTTGGATGAGTTGAAAAAGTGAGGTTTGATTGATGGTGTTTAGCATTAATTTCTTGGATTTTGTAAGAAGTGTGTTATTAGAAAGTAAACAAAGTTTTCTGTTGGCACTGGTGAGAAAAAAGTAAAAGCTGTCTTGGAGTATACTCATATAGATGTTTGAGGTCTTCCCCTTGCCTATCCTTAGGTGGAGCCAAGTACTTTGTTTCATTTATAGATAATTCCTCTCATAAAGTATGGGTATACTTCCTACAGCCTAAGAGTGAAACCTTTGCCAGGTTTCGAAAGTAGAAATCGATGGTTGAAAAGCATTCAGGAAAGAAGTTGAAAGTTCTTCATTCAGATAATGGCGGTGGATTTGTAGCATAGGAATTCATTGATTTTTGTGAGTCCAAAGGCATTAAGTGGCATTACACCACACCTAGCGACCCTCGGTCTGATGGTGTTACTGAAAGAATGAATCGAACATTACTAGAGAGAACTCGTTGCCTTAGATTGACTGCTAGGTTGAAAAAGGGATTTTAGGCATAAACTTTATCTATGGAAGCTTTCCTCGTCAATTGTACACCTTTTACTGCCATAGATATGAAGATCTCTAAAGAAATATGAATGGAGCACATGTTAGCTATTCATTTCTCAGAGTGTTTGGATGTCCATCTTATGTAAGAGAGCAGAGGAAAGCTGGAACCTAGAGCTCGCAAATGTATCTTTCTAGGTTATAGGAGAGTAGTGAAGGGATATTGGTTGTGGTGTCCTATTAGCAAGAAGATCATTATCATAGACATGTGACATAGGCAATGTTGATGGTGGAGTCATTCTCATCCAATGATAATGTGAGGATAGATTCAGAATATCAGACACAAGGCAAGTCATCTTTTAATTCTTTTTATATAGGTTTAGATGGTGTTTCCAGTGGCACTATGCTTGATGAGGATAGTGCAATTGTTGGTATAGATGATCTATCTCATGGTGGAGCTCATTTAGAAATTAGGCCTATTAGACAGAGAAGAAAGCCTACGTGGCTTGAGCATGTTGTTGGACTGGGCATCGAAGACATTGACTTTAATAATATGGTAACATATGCATTTAATGTTGTCCATGATGAGTTCAGTGAAGTGTAGCTCGATAAGAAGTTTGATATGAAGGATATGGGAAAAGCACAAATAATTTTAGAAACGGAGATATTCAGAGGTAGGAAATGGAGAGAGTTGATAATCACTCAGGCTTTTTAGTACATCGAGTAAGTCCTCGCTCGATTTGGTATTGAAAAAGCTAAACAGGTTAGCACTCCATTAGGCTCTCATTTCAAGTTATCGAAAGACTTATCTCCTACATCGGATGAATACAAGAGGTATATGGCTGGTATACCTTGTTCTAATGCTGTTGGTAGTCTCATGTATGCTATAGCATGCACAAGACTAGATTTGGCCCATGCAGTAGGTATTGTAAGCCGATATATGTCTAACCAGGCAAATAGCATTGGCAAGCAGTGAAGTGGATACCCAGATATCTTCATGGCACTTCTTCAGTTAGCTTATTATATGGTGGAGTAGGTGGGGATATCTCTTAAAGGTTACTATGATTCAGATTATTCTAGGATAGAGATGCATGAAATTGGGTGTCAAGTTATGTTTTTACACTTGGCATAAGCTCGATTTCATAGAGATCAAAGTTCTAGTCTATAGTAGCTTTGTTGACTACCGAGGCCGAGTTGATACCGATTGTAGAAGCCATCAAGGAGGGATTGTATTTACATAATTTAACGACCCGACCTCCTATCTCCAGGAAGACGTATCGCCAATTAAGAAAGAAAGGGATAGAAGAAGAAAAGAAAGAGAAAGAAGAAAAACAACAACATCAGATAACTCACAGCGGAACGAATGAAATATAATATATCACATAAATATTACATAGTATCATATTACATCAGAGTACACAACTTATTCAACAAATATTAGACAGTTATAAACATCTGCCTAACTATACAACTCAAGATATCACAAGAACAGATACAATACAAACACAGCGGAACCATAATATATCTACACGTGGAAGCCTCCTGCTCCATAACTCCTCCAGAATTCGTCAAGCAAACCTGAATCACTTGACTACTCATACATAATATGAGTACCCAAGAGTTTAATAAATCAGAAAATAAACACTCGGGTCAGACAGGGGTTTGGTGTGAGTAAACGGGTTAAAATTGCTTAACTTTGGAAAAACCTTTGAAAAGAAAAGGTATCACGTAAGACTTCCCACACATAAACATGGAAAACTTTTTACTTACGCTAACCTAAACATTTGATAGGAAATCTAGTGATATTATAATAGTGTCTAGGGTTTTCAAGTAAATAAGAAATAGCCGAAATTGTTACAT
This sequence comes from Allium cepa, assembly GCA_030765085.1. Lineage (NCBI taxonomy): Eukaryota > Viridiplantae > Streptophyta > Magnoliopsida > Asparagales > Amaryllidaceae > Allium > Allium cepa. The sequence continues at coordinate 576,153,623 of CM060931.1, forward strand.
CTATTAAATTCCAGCTACTAGCCGCAAAAGTGGGTAATACAAACAAAACCTTAGGGTCTCGTAGGAAGAATGGGTTTCCATCAATGGCAGGGCTACCAGGGTATCACCCGTCATAGTACATGGCCTAGATCAACGTACCGAGGAGCCACCCTAACTCCCCTGCAACACAAGGCCGAGACCATCCCTTAATGGACAGTCTCGAACAAGACAACCCCGCAGTTGGCCGCGACCCAACTGCCCACACAGCCGAATAAAAAGGGACTTCTAGACGGGGAAAATCTTGTCCTGAAATGGTGGCTACCTACCTAGCCTTTCTGCACCTCCCCTGTTTTAGCCATTCCCCGGTTGATGTGGCTTGAGGCTGCAATTACCTTTATAGAACACATCTATCTTAGAATGCTCATCGTCCGCCTGACGATGTTCTGAAAGCATTCAATCCATACAAGTTCGTTCCGGGTTCGAACGGAACCGAAGGCACTATCTCGTTGCACTCATTTTGGAACCACCCTCAGAGTCAACGACCATAGCCCTTGCACTTTGAATCATCATCTCAAATCTATAAGTACTATTTCCGTCAAACTCATTACGGAATCACCCATAGAGTTATACTGACGTATAGTCCTTACACCTCGAGTCTTCACTTGCTCCATTTGGATTCGCGACCTAACGTTTAATTGGAATCGATGTGGTTTTCGGATTCCAAATATGGAAACCCGATCCCGGTCTCACCGAATCCAACCGCCATTTTAATGTCCAAGTTGTTTAAGGGTTTAAATAGTTAACTTATATTCAGGATGATATAAATAGATAGAATGAATCACATTATCACAATAGATAATTCATAACAATCATTCATCTCACAAACCAGCATATCACATATCATAGATATCCAAATCATCCAGTATCATTCAATTACCCAATATCAATCACCCAATAAATTAATCATTCAATATCATCAATTAATAATCAATATTAACTAATCATCCAAAGGCAGAATTGACTAACTCTTAATCAATTGGATTATCTAAATCCTCTTCATTAATTTATTCCAAAGAAATTAAATAAATCATCTCTTAATGATCTTCTTTAATTAATCTTCCTTGATTAATCATCTTATAATTACATTCAAGTAATTGTCCTTAACCATATACAGTAATTAACCTTTAATTACTATCATTAATTACAATAATTAATGCTTCTTCATTTACTTCCATTAATTAATCAACAATAATTAATCACATTAGACTTCAATTAATTACAATTAATTAATCACACTTAACTTAATTACTTATATTAACCAACCTTGATTAATACATTATTATATTAATTAATGATCCTTATTAATTAATAATTACTTTAATAACTTAAATAATTAACTATAATTAGTCATCTCATTAATCATAAACAGTAATTAATAACTTATAATTACTTATCTTAATTAATTAACATCTTAATTAATTATATTAACCTTTGATTAATTATTCTAATTAATTAATCTTTAATTACTTCATTAAGTAATTAATTTAAAGTAATTAATAAGTCCTTAATTAATTAGTCTCTAAATAAATTACAATTTTAATTAATTACACTTAGTAATTAATCTTAAATTAATCATATTCATTAATTAATTAATCACATTAATTAATTATCTAAATTAATTAAGTAATTAACCTTTAATTACTTACATATATGATTATCTTCAAACTACTTTCATTAATAATCTTGATTACTCTCTTAATTAATTACTTGACAAATAATTAATTCCATCAATTAAATAATCCTTAATACTTTAATTAATTAATTACTCCATAATTAATTAACTTCAAACAATTAAATTAATCAATTCCTTAATTGATAACATTAAGTGATCATCCATTTATCACTTCAATTAATTACTCCCATGAGTAATTTCCACCAATTACTTCCATAGGTAATTACCATTCTTAATTACCCTCAATAATTAACCATTGATTACTCCATTAAGTAATTACACTTAATTAATCCATAATTAAGTAATTATTTAAAATTAAATAAACAATTAACTAATTATTTAAAATTAATTAAATAATTAATTAACTAATCTTCTTATATCTAAAGAAACTCCTTAATTAATTAAGAAAATCATTTATCTTAATTAAACCTTAGCTATTAACAAATCATATTAAATAAGTATTCTTAAGTTAATAACAAAGATAAATTAACCCAATTTATCTTTATAATTAAATTATTTGAATAAATCAAATTTTAACAACCTTAAAGACCAATTATTCAATTTGGTTTACATTAATAATAACATTAACCATGCATTTAAAAACAAATTTTTTTAAAATTTAAAACACATTAATTATCTAAGTTAAACTTATTCATTTTCAAAATAATTTGAAACTTATTAAATCATTACTTTATAAATTTTACTTAAAACTTTGATTCAATATTTAAAATTGAAAACACTTCTTTTAAAATTTAAATTCAAAATTTATTTAAGATAATTACTTTAAAAGAAATCATCTTTAAACAAATTTAAATTTGAAATTGAATTCAATTACCCTTTTTTTAAAAGTTGATTTATATCTATCTTAAAACAACAAGTTTTTAACTTTGTATTTTGTTTCCTTTATGAACTTGCTTTATAACTTAAACTGGATTTTTATTTATTTAAATCAACAAGTTTATTTGCAAACCTCATTTACACAGTACTAAAAAAATTCAACAACCTATATACTCGGGTAAAACACTGCAAAATCACGAGCCTTCCCCCGAGCAAACCCAGCTACCCCTCAACTTCGAGACGACATGCAAGAAACACAAGTGCTCCTTCCGGACATAACCCTTCTTCCCCAACACTTTAAAATCCCAGTGCACAGACCCTACACGGTGCACGTTGCACCACCAACCAAACCACTCCGACCATCAAGCCGATCGCCGACCAACGCCATACGACATCGACAACCCTAACTTCGACCCAGATCCAACAATACAAGCTTGAATCAAAATTCGAACATTAGCTCGAAAAATCTGCTAAACCACTCGACCCAAACCCAATCACCGCCGATAAACTCGACTCCGCTACACCTCGCCGTCCTCACCATAGAACCGCCACAACATGAGCTTCATTTCCCCCCATATGCGCATGACACCGGTCAACTATCCACGTCACGACAGTCACTACAGCCAAGCCAAAACACCTTCAAGTTAAAACCCTAATTTAGTCGAATTCAAACAATTCATCCATTTAAAAATTCCAATCATATTGTTCCCATCATCCATAACATACAAGCAACCTTCGATCCAAATTCTAGCTACAATCATCATGCCGATCAACGGCAATCACTAAAAACTCCAGAAACATTCAAACCCAAATTTCACATTAAATACTCAATTAAAAATTACAATTTGCATATCTAAATTCATGATTTATCATCACGATTACATGCATGAAACTCATTTTAGAATTTAAAACAGTAGATTTTTAACAAAAATCTTAGTTTTACTGTAAATCTTTTATTTATACTTATTTGTTGTATTAAAAATCATGGAACTATTTTTATGATCTTCATTTTTCATTCACAAACAAATTTCATTCAGGTATTCAAGGCTAATATGGACCTAATTGGGAAATTTTGATTTTTGAAAACAAAGGCACAGTTTTTCTTTCTTCAAACAGAGATCAACATATACAGTCATATGTTTATAAATATAACTATAAATTCAATAAATAAAATTGAATGATTTGCATGTAATACCAATATCAATTCAAATGCATTTAAGTTAACAAGATTAATCTGTTTTTTTTAAAATATTTACTCTCCAGATTATGCAGAGCAGATTTTTCTGTATTATTCCAGGAACTTGAATCTTTATTTGAAAACCTTTGATATGCTTTATTTGCTTTGCTGAAGAAATGAATCCTTGCATGTTGAAATTGCTGTTGAAATTTGAAGGTTTCAGCTTTGATAATTGCAGATTTCATCTTGCTTTTGATTTCCATTTGAATTTGCAGCTACTTTCAAACTTGATTTTGCAGATTTTAAATTTGCTTTTGCTTCTAGTTAAGAAGAACTTTAGATTTTATCTTTGCTTTTGAATTATGGTTTAAATTCAGATTCGAGAAAGATTTCAGCTTGCCATTAATTTTTAAAGGAATGAAGGAAAAAGAAATTTGAGAAGAAGAAGAAAGATTTGAAAAAAAATGAAAGAGGAAACAAATCTTCTTTTGTTTAAATCCAAGTAAATAAAAACGTAGGCCACTTGTAGATTAAACTTACATTTGTCATAATCTTGTTTATTTGCCTTACAAGTGTTATTAAAATGTGTTAACATGTTTACACATGTTTACTAGTATTTTATAAATTTTTATTTAATTTAAAATGTAAATATAACTTACTTAATTTAGTTCTGTTAATAAATATAATTTACATATGTATATATAAGTTTACATCCTTTAAAGAAAATATTAGAAAACTAATTATAATACAAATACATTCTTATATATGTAATCTAAAAATCTAAAACATTTATAATCATTTAAATTGAAGTATTTGAAAAAAAGCAAAACAAAACTTTGTTTAAATCCCCTTTAACTATCATATTTAAAAACAAATAATTATCTTATATTTTAAAAACAATTGAATACATCTTAAATTAACTTTTGAAAAATATTTACTTTTAAAACAAAGCTTTAAATTACAATTATAAATTATCAATAGATCAAATAAATTTCAAAAGAACTCAAATTATAACATATACACACGCATATATATATATACACTACAATTTGAAAATTCATTTTTAAATTTAAACAAAAGATATTTCTATTCATAATATATATCAAATATATATATATATATATATATATATTATAAATAGAATAAAATTTTATGAGCATTTAAAAAACAAATCTTATCAATTTTGATTTGATAGAAAGATATTGGTCAAAATTACCAGATTAAATATTTATTAACTTTTAAAAGAATAAATTTTATCAATTTAAATTAAAATTATAAAGAAAATCATCAAATCAATTTAATTATTAATACGGATTATTAAATTGATATTACTCAAAATTCCTGGTCGTTACAATCCTCCCCCCTTAAAAGAATTTTGTGACGACCTGGAATTTTTGAGTATTTAAAATTGGAATATTTAATAAATTTTAAATATTTAAAAGTTAATTTTAACTTGAATTCAAATATAATTATTCATTTATTGAATTTAAATAATTTGAAATTGGGTAAAATGTTGAATCTAGAATTTTAAGCCTACTAAAAATAATTTGAAGGCTTGTAAATTTTATACCGATAGTTCTGAAGATAATAAAATCTTTTAAATTGAAATTGGAAGTGATTCGCTTGGTTTTAAAAATATATCGCTTAAATTGAATTTAAAGAATAGCCTTCCGAAGCATGGTCTCGGAATTCGACGAAACCAGTTCCATTGGATCCGTAATATTGTATTATTATCGGGTTTCAATTTTCATGGCATTTGGAGTTGTTGTGTGAGCACGGTAAGTAAACACGCTAAATTTATATCAGAAATTTGAATTTAAAATATACTTATTTATACCAGTCAGTTTCAATTGAAATTATTTCACATCATGACCTTTTCTTTTCATTTCGAAATTACTGTAGTTGTTAATACGGTCTCCTCATCCCTTCTTCAACACACCTCCTTTCTTATTTCTTTAAGCCGAGATTTCATTTCATTTGTTTTTTTAAACTATCTTCGGTCAAGCAAAATCATGGCCGATCAAGTAAATCGCTTTCAACTCCCCTTCTCTTTTTTCTTTATAGCAGCCGAACTTCCCCATTTCTTCAAAGAAAAATCGAGATCCTCCGAGATTGAAGCATAAATGGTTGAGTAAAAAGAAAAGAAAAAAAAAGAAAGAAAACGGCGATCGAATTAAATCGCCTGTACATCAAATTGACGAGCTCGATAATCCATCAAGGGCGGCTCGAGCTCACACGTGTTGGACGGCGACTGACATGGAGTTTCGAAATCGTAGTGGGGCAAATAGTGTTCTGCGGAGGCACAAGAGTCGTTGTCCTGGTTCGAACGACGAGAAGCGACGCAGTCAGGGTCGTTGGGGGTCGCGAGCTAATCTTTTCACAGCGCCAAGTTAGGACTTGAGGGTCGAGCTCGGTCAGAAGCTTGGAGGAGCATGCGATTTGGCAGTGGGTTGTGATGGATGACGTCGAGGTAGTGGAAGGGCGACGCGGTGGCAGTCGCGAGTCGAGTGGTGTGGGTTCGATTCTGTAGGTGATTATCTATTTAATTATTTTCGAATTCAGCTTAACTGCATATGTATATAAAAGAAAGTAAAAAATGTTAACCGTTTAGTTTTAAAATTTCAGAGTTTAAATATATATATGTACAAGAAATTTATAAAAGATTTTGGAAGAAAATTATATAAGGAATTTGGTGATAAAATTGTACGATAGACTTATTTGATTCATTTTAGTTACTAAAGGATTTTTTTAAAAGGGAAATTTATTAATTTAAATTAAATTAAGTTATTAATAAATTAAAATTTTCTAATGGTAATAAAGTATGTGGTTAATTTAATTATCAAATGGAAATTCGATGGTCCAATTTGACTCGAATATTAATAAAACATCTAATGTTTATACAAGGTAAAAATTTGAAGGAAGCAAGACGAATTGGGTCGGATTGCAAACGTTAAATGTGAGTAATCTCACTCAGTTAAATTTAAATTCAAATGATTTAAATTTAAATCATTGTTTGAATTGATTGATGTGCTATAGTATGGTATATTTTGGAATTGATATGTATATTGTGCTAACGTCTGTGGATGCAGGGAAAACAGGTTGGAGGGATCCAACTGGATCCCTTAACATTATTTAAATTGTTTAATACCCTCTGTTGTGATTATTTGATTTTTCTATGATGAATGATATTGGAATATTGAATACTATGGTTCGATTGGATATCATTGGGTATAATGAGTTATCAAAAATATATATAAATTGGATTTTGGAAGGAAAATAAAAGAAGTGAATTTGTAAGAAAATAATTATAGAAAATTTGAATAAGTTTAAGAATGAATTGGAAAGAAATAAAGTGACTTTAAAATTTTAATAAATAAAATTGGAGTATAGAAAGGAAATTTTGAATAATAGGAAGTTAATGAATTTTAAACTGAAGTGTTATTATTTAAGAGGACAAAACATTCATTTAAAATTTAAGATTTAAATTATTGAAAGGGATAAAGAAGAATTGGGAAAGACCTGAATTTGTGTATTTCAGTTAAGAGATTTAAAATCAAACGGAAAATAATAACATTAATAATAAGTCCATAATTAATGAATTTTGAAATGAATTGAGTAAGTAATGAAATTTATTTCAATTGAGTAAATTGGAAATCAATTTAGGAAATTGATTAAAGTAATTGAGATTGGAAATTCTCCATGAATAACCAAGTACGTTTTCAAAGTAAAATTTTAAAATATAAGTTAAAAGTTTAATGTGTTTTAAAAAGCAAGATTTGGAAAATTTATTATTTATTATATTTAAACTCTAAAGTAAGTATTTCCTTTTAATCTATTATGATAGTAATTATTTATAAAAGGGTAACTTAATGTTTTGTTTCAAAAAGTGAGAACCTAATTTTATATTTTATAAAGTAATCTTATTTTCAAATATTCATATAACATATATTTTTAGCCAATTATTGAAGTAGTCTTAACTGAAATGTTTTAAAGTGAATTCCGAAGTAAGTATTTTATTTTAATCTATTATCATAATAATTATTTAAAGACTGATTTGGTATTTTAAAGAAGAAAAGCTACTAAAATTTCTAAGTAAACTTATTTTAATTATTTCTAAAGTATTATTTTAAATTTAGTACTAAAGTAAATCTTCTAAATTAAATGTTAAACATATTTTACAATAATTGTTTGAAATTATTTTAAAAATCTAAAATTTTGTACTTGGTGATTCAAGTAGAAATAGAAATACTTGGAATTATTTCTGAGAAAGGAAGATAGTTTGAAAACTGTTTTCAAAAAGGGTTGGAAAAGTGGAAATATATCTTGTGAAGATATTTTTGGGATTAATAAATAATTTAGGAAGTTATTTATTGGTTGATGGTTGTTGTGAATATTAATTGATAGTTAAATAACCGACTATCAATATTGGCCAAATGCGTTGATCGTTTCGAAGAGACCGGGATCGAGATTTATTTCTCGAAAACCACTTCAATCCAGTTTGTACGTTTCGTGTAAACGAGTTTGGATTTGAAGATGGAGCAGTGAAGTGCAAGGGCTAGCCGCTACTAATCCTGAGGATATTTCCAAAATGGATGTAGTAGGAATAGTGCCTTTGGTTCCGTTCGAACCCGGGACGGACTTGTATGGATGAATGCTTGCGAAACATCGTCAGGTGGACGATGGGCATTCTAAGGGATATGTTCTAAAAGGTAACGCTTAGCCTCAAGCCTCATCAAATGGGAATGACTGAAAATCAAGGGATATGCAGCAAGGCTTCGTGGGTAGCCCCCACTTGAGAGTAAGGCCATCCCTGCCCAGATGTCCCTTTTATTTCGGCTTAGTGGGCGGTTGCTGATCCCAACCGCGGGGTGATCTTATTCGAAACTGTCCAGCAAGGGATGGTTCCAGTCTTGTGTTGCAGGGGAGCAGGCTTACTCCTCGGTACTGTGATCTAGGCCACGTACTGTGACAGGTGGTACCCCAGTGCCTAGTCATTGGTTGGAAATCCATTTTCCCTACAAGCCTTGTACGAGTTTTGTTTGTATTACCCACTCTGTGGCTAGTAGTTGGAATTTAATAGACGTAACAATTTCGGCTATTTTATAAGTATTTGTATATAGACCCTATTATAATATCAAAGGATTTCTATAAAAATGTTCTAGCTATCGTAAGGTAAAAACCCGACATGTTTATTTATGGCGTGGTCTTACAAGATGCTTTTGTTTTCAAAGGATTTTTGAAACTTTAATAATCAATTGAGTGTGATTTTCTCACGCTGGTATTCCGGACTGACTCGGGTGTTATTTAGCTGCAATACTCGGGTCAGACCGAGTATTATAGGATACAGGATTCGATGCTGTTAAGCTCAGGAGTCGAGCTAGACGATGATACGTACTTTCGTACTTGGTTTATATATATTCCGCTGTGTGAGTAGTTGTGTATCCAGTTGTATGTTATTGATGTTGAGTTGAGATTGATGTACTCTGATGATGTAATATATGAACAGATATATTTGAATTGAGTAAAGATTATTTATTATCTATTATATTTTATTTCGCTGTGATGGTTAGATTCTGTAGTTGTTTTCTATTTTCTTCCTCTACCTCTTCTTCTTTAACCCAAATGGTTTGTATTTCTGTACAACTTGAGTTGAATGTTGTAGAATAGTGTTGACTCAAGGGGTACGGATTTGCGGGTCGTTTCACTTGGTATCAGAGCGTGGTTGGTGATAACCTTGGCTCTGGTGGGAATTACTCATAAAATAGAATCCGTAGTACTCTAGAATGAGTTTGAGAGTATTAATAGATATGAGCGCGTATTTATTAGTGAATATAAAATTATTTTTATATTGCGTTGATTTATCGGTTGAGTGTTTATGGATTCTGGTCGATATACGGGACGCCATATCATCAATAGGGATTTCTAAACTCTTGAACAAGATAAACCGACACAATATTGTTTTAAATAGGGTAAATGAAATAATTTTACCCAAAATTATTCTTGTATATAAAAGAAATGATTTTTTCGTAAATTGTTATAGTTATATATGGATGTTTAGTTGTTAGAAAGTGATAATATTAAATTATTATCAATGTATGATAATTGAATAAAAATTGAAATAATAACTAAAGATTAAGGAAGAAATTAATAATAAATGGGATTTGTAAATTTGATTCATAATTGAATAAGATATTGAAACCATAATTAAAACTAAGAAATAAATTCATATACAAATGAAATTTGTAAATGTAAACAATAAATATGAATTGTAGCGTGATTAATAATTAAAATAAGATAAAGTTTCAAGGTAATGCTTGAATATAAGTTTAAAGGAATTGGGAATTTAAGTTCCTTTGCATTTGGAAATGATTCCCAAAGGTTGGGAAAAATAATATATCTAAGAGAAATATTTTAGAATCGGATTTGAAATCTAGAGAGATTTGGAATTTTAAAATATTAGAAGGGTTTTAAAAGAGATAAGAGCATTGAACTCTTTCGGTCGCTGGAAAATAATTTCGGTGATGACTGCAGCATCATCGATGTCTATTTTCGAGTTTCCCGGAGAGAAATTGCTACCAAGTTGTTTTGAATTGGAATTGTTAGGATGAATTTGATTTTTTTGAAATGCAAGGAATTTTGGATATATAAGATTTCAAAGGGAATTTTAAAATGTTGAAAGATTGTTTAAATTTTGAAATTTTAACTAAGAATGTTTATGGCATATAAAAAGTTTGAAAATTTGTAAATTTGGAATTTGTTGAAACAAATTCAACTTTGTAAGTAAGTAAAGTGAAAACTGAATACTAGAAGTTAAAATTAAAATTGTGTTAAATTATGTGAAATGAAAAAAAATTAGACAAGTTGGATTGAATAAACAAGTTTTAAGATTAAAATTTACAAGTTACTGATTTATTAATTTGGTATGCAAACGAAATGAAATTCAATATTAGATGATGCTTGATTTAAATGTGTAAAATAAGGAGCAGAATTAGTTCAAATGAACTAAAAATAATTAGTGTTTGGAAATAAAATTTATTAGTTAAATAATGAATTGGTGAATGAATAAATGGATCAACTATTGTACTTATAAAGTAAAGTTGATATTAATAAGAAGAAATTGGGAATTTTAATCCGGGAATTAAAATTTAACTTAAGTGAATGAAAGTGAAGAAAATATGTTTGAATTTAACTTGAGATAAGCTGAATAAAATTTAAATTGAAATTGAATTAAATTGGATATAAAGTTGAAAGGTAAAATGATTATAATTGGGAAATGAAATTTATACCTTAAGCTAGTAGGTGTTATATATATTATTTGAATTTGGTTATATGATGAAAAGACTCAAATAAGCAATATAAGCTTTTAAATAAATAAATAAGTTTTGAACTCATATATTGAGAAATAAAATTTAGTTAAATTTGGATTGAATTGAATCAAAATTCAGTGTGTCATGAATAATATTAAATGGAATGGAATTAAATCCATGCTTAACATAATTCAAAAAGAATGGTGTTGCTAGATTTAATTGGAGTTAAGCTAAATAAATTTGGGTTGAAATAAATTCAGTTGAGTTATAGATATCATTGAATGAAATGAAATTCTTACTTAAATAAATGAATGTAAATTAGGCAAGTATTGACTTAGAATGAATAAACTTCGGAAGCTTACAAAAGAATTGAAAAGCATTTAGAAAAATATATATAATACCTAGTTAAAGGTAAGATGTGAATGTGGTTGACTATAAATAGATGATGAAGTATGAATATTAAAAGTGAGTAGGTTATAAAATTTAAAAAGGGAATAAATAAGCCAGACTAAAAAAATATATTGTATTTTGAGATAAAAATCCAAACTTGAGATATAAAATAAAAATTAAACTCAAGGTAATCAAATAAAATTGATTTTCAAGCATAAATTGAATGGCCTTATTATTAATAAATTCAACAATGAATTGTTAATGTAAATTAAAATTTAAAATGGATAAAAGAATAAACTAATCGAATAAATTAGTGGAATGATTGGGATTTGATCAAAGGAAAATCGAACTGAAAATTGTGAATAGGTAATAGAGTTTGGAAATAAAGCTTGGGTAGTATGGAATTGGATTAAAATGAATATGATTGGAGATGAAAATAAATCCAATTCGAGTATGAATAAATTTAAAACGGAGATGAACTTAAGTTATGACATGGTAGTGAATTGAAGTAAATTAACTTAAGTTTGAATTAACAGAAGCATGGGATGTTGTCGAGTATAACAAAATGGCTTTAAATGAATACCTTAAGTAATTTGTGAGATGGTTATTTAATATATTGGTTGTCGAATATAATAAAATGATTTGGGATCAACTCTTTTTGGATATAAAAGAAATGCAATGAAAGTTTGTGAATAAATTAAAATGGGATGAGATTAAGTGTAAGTTGAGTTGGAATCAATTTAAATGGTTATAAAGCTTAAGTAATTATTATTCACATTAATATCGTCGAATTGCATAAGAAATGGATCGTTTGATGTAAACAAGATTTAATAAAATCTTACGAGTTAGTAAAGGTGAAAAAGGATGGTTTTGAAATCAGTTGGAATGAATATAAGTTTGTTTTGCTTAAAAAAATGAAGTGAATGTAAGCAATTGAGTTATAAACCATTTAAATTGAATAAAGTTGTATACGTTTTGGTTGTAAACAATTAAAATTAATGTCGGAACCCTATAAGTGGATTATAAATATTGTTTAACCTGCATTTGCTTATAGAAACTTGTATATTGGCTAGTTAAATATGTTAAATGTTGTTAAATTTCATGATTTTGGCACTTACATATTTAAATTGAGTAAGTACAGGTTCCGGGAAGCCGTTTGGCTGAATTGGATGTGCTAAATGCTAAAATACATAAGCCGCTTGCTTATAAATGCGAAATAAGGTACGCCTATGCAATTAAAATAGGAAATATGAACTGTTTTTGGTTTTTCCGACCATGTGGGTCGATGTATATATGTTTATATCTTTTGTCAAATTGCAAAAGCTCCTCCGTGCAAAGGAGACTCTGCCAAAAATTTTCGGAAATTTTAGGAGTTAGAATTTTTTTTTGAAAATTTTGGAAAATTTAGTTGGTGACAAAACGATTTCAAACTGGAAATTGAAATAAATTAGTAAATGAAACTAAATAAAATAATGACATGAATTAGTTATAAATGAAAAATAAAATTCAAATATTCAGAGTTAAAAATAAATTGAATTCATATGGAAATGAAAGAATCAATTTGAATAGAAATAGATATAAACTAAAATGGTAAGGTGAAAATAAATATAAGAAGCATATAAAATGCTTATACTAAATTAAGAAAAGAATGGTAAATTCTTGACTGGAAATTGATCTTACAAATATTATCTAAGTCAATATATGAATGAATAAACATTGACATTTGGAAGGAAGTCGATAAAATGTTTTTGAATATTGTGATTGGACATTATTGTTATGAAAGATATGCAGGTATTATGAAGGAATAGAAAAAGTGGTTTTGATTTCAGAAGATAAATTTGAATTGCTCGACAAAAAAGGTATGTGTTTAAATTTATGTAAGGAATTTGATTGGGTTTTTGATCGAGCCACTTGGCCTTTTGTTTTCTTTAGGAATTTGGGAGCCCGTAGAGGCCTTTTGTGTGACGACGCGGATTTTGCCCGCTCGAAAATCGACATCCATACTTCATATCGTATTCGAATGCCGTAGATTCGACCGTTCAAACCCGATTCGCCGGAGCTTATAACAACATTAAGTAAATAACACAGCGGAATAAAAGAATAATACATTGATATACAGCTTTGATACAATATCTGATACAACAGATGATCCAATAGATATCAATATACATCAGAGATATGATACAATAAAATAGCAGCGGAACAATATAACTCTAAGATAGTCTTCAAAAGAGAACTCCGAGAACTGCAACTCCATTTCCAAGAATCAATCCAGCAATAGCTCGAACTCCCAATAACGATGCACAAAGATAAGCAAGTATAGTCTATATCCAAAGATTGAACTAGCTCCAGATAACCTACTAATCTGACTATCTGCAAAACCCAAACTCTAGACTGCTCGTGTAGAAAATAATGAGCACCTAGAGTTTAGGAAAGAAAACAATAAACTCCGGTTCAGTCGTGGGATTGGTGTGAGCAACAAAAACAGTTTATCTTTTAAAACATTCAACAAAAGATTTTCAAAGTCAATTCGCAATGCTTTTTAGAAATGAGACTACCATAAGGCCTCCCGCACACACACACAATGCAAACGCAGAATCAGAGGAGATTTCTCCTTATGATAGTCAAAGATGCTTGATACACATTAAAAAGAAACATTTGATATTATTACTAGTGCATAGTGTAGAGAAAATCATTTCGAAAATAAAGATATAAATCTTAGCCAGCATACGACCATTATCGTATGCCTACTATAGCTACCATCTAAACAGTGGGGAGCCACCATAAGTAAATGGCAGGTTCTACAACTAACACTGTACAAGGCTCGTATTGTTTCTTTGGATTTCCAACGAATGGTCAGGCCAAGGAACTTCCCATTGCCACATGAGAACGCCTCTGGAAGGACGTCCCCGAGAACCAAACCGGATCTCTGCCAACACAAGGCCGGGTTACCCCTAACTGGGTAACTACTGACACGAGTACGCCACTTCCCGGTCGTAACCAACCTTTAACCGGGGCCCCAGCAACAAATCACAAAGTAATATATATATACATATATCTGCGATATCAACATAAGTTAAGTATCTGGGCTCCATACCATGATACCACTTCTATCCAGAAGGAAATGCACATACCCTAAGGGGTGCTACCCCCAATAACCTTGCCGCATCTTTCCTGTTTCGACCATTTTGGGGTGTGAGGTCCGACGAAGTCTCGTCCACAAAGCCACGCTTTATACAAAAGCTGTGCTTTGGGTCAACAAATGATCATAGAAATGATCACAAAGATAACGATCAAACAAATGATCCTATCACAAATGATCAACACAATGATCATTTCACAGCAACACTCAGCATGTCACATTACCAAATAAGGAATATATTGCTGATAACCTTCAACTATATAACCTCTGAGCTCGTACGTCTCAGAGAAGGGTGTTAAGCTAAGAGAATAAATTCTCAGCCACCAACAGAAATATATTTGAAAGAAATCTGCTTTATATCTCAATTTGTAATGTCAGACATACAATCCATACAAGTCTGTTCCGGGTTCGAACAGAACCGAAGGCACTTCCAAAGAATTCCTTGCAATCCGGATATTCACAACCCTGATCGGATTTCCCATCACTTAGGGAGTCTCTATACCGGCGCGACTCGGTGCAGAAACAATCGATAGGTCATCCTATCGCTTTCGCAAATACCCGGTCTTCATCACCGGTCTTCAAATGCTATCCATAACGTCGAATCACATATTCGGAATGGGTTATACGACACAAAGGTCCTTTCCCGGTTAAACCGAATAGTGAGCGAAAATATTTTTAAAACATATGGATATGGGATTTCAATTAAGTCACAACTTAATAATTCAAAACTTTCCTTTCAATGGTTTAAACCAATTACCATTTCAAATCTTTTAAACAAAAGATTTATTTCATAAGGTTCACCTACTTTCACAAGTATTCTTTTCCGGATTTCAAAACATTTCCGTTTCAAAAAGATTAATTCATTTAAACCTTTTAAATCAAAGATTTGTCTCATAGTTTTCTAATCGTTCCCAAATATTCATTTTCAAAATTCGTTTCCCGAATATTCATCTATATCTTGGAAAACTATTTTAATTTAACTTGGAATTCCTTTTAATAAGATTTGAAACGAAAGCTTTTTATCATTTAAAAACAACAGTTTTAAATTTGGATAAACCCGATTTCTTTTATACAAGTTACAATCTTTGGTTTAATTCAAATTCCCAAAACAATACTTAAAATATGGTTTCAAACCGTATATAACTAACATAACATTTGTTTATCCCTAATTTCAAATCATAGAATTCAATTCCTAATTTTTGAATTCAAACTTAAATCAAATTATTTAAATTTCCAAAACAAAATCAAGTAAATTAAAATTAAATTTTATCTTGGAATTCCGTTCCAAAGCTTTTCACGTTTATTTCAATTCCATTTCCAAAACATTTGAATTTAAAAATTCAAATTTTAAACTATCTCAAAATCTGTGACTTAATCGATTTCCTCGTGAAATCCATCATTGTGTGTGTATGGTGTGGTCCAGGGGTTTAACACAATAGTGCAACATCATTCAATCGTCACAGATCAAATACAACAATATATCCGATAAGCGATATAAACTATAACGCTTATCTTCATTCACAGATCACAGATATATTTATCATGGGTAATGAATTACATCACAGATAATTAATCACATTATAGATTACAACTTAAAATAGGATATATCACAAAGCATCCATATCAGAAATATCAAACAACTTAACATCCAGTATAATCCAAACATCCATCAGTAGGATTAATTTAATTATCTAATTAATTCAAAAATCAGATTAATTTTTTTATGAATGAATTTACTAGTTATGGTAAATTAATAATCAATTAATTATAAGCATTTAATCAATTATCCTTTAATTAATCATTAATTAGCTCATAATGCATAATTTATCCTTAATTAATTAGTTTTAATTAATTACAATGAGAAATTAATTTCTCAATTTCTTCCCTGAGGTAATTACACTTACACAATTTCATAAATGATTATCATTGATTAGTTCAATCTAATTAATTATTAAAATTAATCATATTGATTAATTTATTAAATAATCTTAGTTAATGACCTTCATTAACTATTAACAATTCTTTAATTACTTTGCTAAAGAAATTTATTCATATTAATCATTATTGATTATTAATTGATTAACCATTAAGAACTCATTAATTTATCCTTAATTACATTTGTTAAGAAATCATCTTTAAATAATTAATTAACCTTAAATTTAATTATCATTCCTTAATTACCTTTATTAATCAATTACCCTTAAATTAATTAATTAATTAAGTAATTTTATTAACCAATTATTAACTACTAAATCAAATTTAAAAGATAACCCATCTTATCTTTGTCAATCACTTTAATTGTCCTTCAACCCTTATTAAATACATCTTTAAAACTGTCACTTACTAACCTCACTTCGAACACACTCGAGCCAACATACCAGAGCTCGAGCTCGAACTCGAGAAACCCTCACTCTTCCCTGATTTCACCACGTTTCCCCTCTACTCTTTCTTCTTTCCTACTGATTCTTCTCTTCTTCTTCTTTTTTTTTATTTAAAAGAAAACTTTGGCCCAATGAAAATCCTGGCCCACTTCCTCTTCTCGGCCTAACCCCTCTACTCTTCTCCCCTTCCTTACTTCTTCCCTCTATCTCATTACTACCTGTTACAACAACTTGATGCACGAACAAGCCGTGCATGTGCACATCACAGCGGCGCCACTCTGGTGGATCTCGCGATCCCCAGCAAGTCAAAAAATCCACATAAACACGAGATCGAGCTTCGATTCGACCCAGAAAATTTGAAAACGAAAATTCACCCTCTCGTTGAAAACTGAGGCTCGAACATCTCAGACCAATTCGCCTCGTTCTCCTCGCACCGTCCACTAGAAAATCCACACTTCCGGCCATACCACGTCAACATCCCAAGCCATCGTCCCCCTCGATCTCGAGTGACTCGAACGTTTGAAGATGACGAAATCCCCCATTTCCCAAGCATGAAGAAAACTCGTATTAAACCATAAATTAAATTCGAATTCTCAATTTATGCTATAGAAAAAATTTTCAACAATTTTCCCATGATCGTGGAACAACACACTAGCTTCCCCCAAATTTTCATCAACAACTATTTGATAGATCATCAGCAAATGAAAAAAAACAAAATTTGTTCAACTGTGAACTACTCTCGAAACACTCGATTAAAAATCACCATATTAATCTTAAAAATCATGTCTTTGTATACTTATTCCAATTATATAATCGAATTAATGATTTAACATACTTGAATTTATCACATGATTTTAAGAAATCCAATGTCTTTCCATCTTTCCATTTAAATATCCAAATATTTCACTTAACTTCATTTTTAAGTTTTAATCTATGCTTTAACAAACATCTCTTATTTATAAATCAAACCCTATAGAAGATTAGAGAGAGAGAGACTGAATTTCTTTCATTTTTTTCTTTTAAACTGTAGCTTGAACAGAGCATTGATATGTATACATATAAACATGCACAGGTAAATCTATCTATACATATGCAGGCATTCATACAACAGATTTCACAACAACTTGAAGTATTCAACACAATCATCAGATATATATATAAACAGGTTCAAGTTTGAGGGTTTGCTCACTGGTGAAAACAAAGAAGTCTAGAAAAAAAACAAAGTTGCTCACCGTTTTTCTTTTAGATGATGAACAGAGGACAGAGGTTGATTTGAGGCTGTTGTTGATTTTTATCTGGATCCTTATGTAATTGAGTCGAATCCATATGTTGTTTGAACTTTGAAAGCTTAGATCTGAAGCCTGGTTTTACTTCCAGATTACAGAAACTCTGATCTTCCTCTTTACAGTTGAACTTTGTTTTAAGGTTTTGAACTGCCTTGTTTTTCTAGAACAGAGGAGAAAGAACAGACTGTGACATTGCAAGCTGAAGAATCCCTCTTTGATTTCTCTGGTTTGAAGTCATTTGTTTTGATATATATTGTTATTTAAATTTTGTAAAAGGAATAGCTTACTCATTTTCTGGTTTAAATGAACGAGCTGAAATGAAGTGGGAAGTTGATATATGGAAAAATGAGATTACTGGTGATGTATAGTTTGAACAATGCAAAACATGGCTAAAGATACTTGTACAGGTGATGTAACATTATTTGGTACAATTAGGCATGGCTGCTAAATCTTGCTTTTGTGCTAGTGGTAATATCTTGCTTGTACTTTGCAAATATATACATATATTTTTTTCTTAGCTTTCGAATGTCCACCTGATGAAACAAGGCTGATATTATAAAAGAAAGTGTACAGGTGATAATATCTTGTTGTACTTGTTTTCCAGTTCACACTTACTTCATTTGTTTTGTTTATTTGTTTTTATTTGTTTATGCTTGCCTACATCTTTTAGCTCGGCTGAGAATATATTGTATGTTGTAATGTACAGGGTGATGGATTATGTTGTATGTACAAAGGAGGCTAACATTTAATGCCTCAGTACTTCATGTCTTCATACTTAAATACATCTGTGCCTTCTTATGCAAGCTCATCCTATCTACATCTGCTTGTACTTATGTACTTAGATTTTTCTTTTTTTTTTCTTTTTGCCAGCTATACATGTTTCTATTTGCTGTCTTATGCTATTTCAAATGCATATGCAGATTTGTTTCTATTTCATTTTTTTTCTTTCTATTTGAATGTGTTTGATTTTGCTTTGCATTTTTATTTGTTTGAACACTTAAGTAATTTTTTTTAGTTTGTTTCATTCCTTATTTATATTTGTATTTGTTCATATGCATACATTTGTTTTGACTTTAAATATGTGCTAAGAAGAAAGCATTAAATTGTTATTGTTGGAGGCTGATGCATATTATATTGTGTACATATTTTATATTTGTATTTTCTTGTTTTGCAAATGTATATGTTAATATAATTTGTTTGGTCATATAATTGAAATTTTATATGTTCGTTTCACTTTCTTTTATTTTTTCTATAACTATAAATTTATTTGAAATATTTGTTTAACATCAACACAAACTTCATTTTACTGTTTTGAAATTTTCAAATGTTCGATTATCAAAATTTTACTAACATTTTGTGTAAATCACTAATTATTACACAATTTTAATTCAAAAATTAAATTAATTAACAATTTAAACTTGTTTGAAATCCGGGATCGTTACAGACTTCCCCCCTTAAAAAGAATTTCGTCCTCGAAATTCGCAGGCACGAAAACAACAATGAGATAGATAGATCCGATCTCCTATAATTCTTCAAACTCAAGATATGGATTCCAAACTCAAGTCGGAATATCTCAAAATATATACCAATTTGTCCCTCTTCGGACTTCAATATTTACAATAAATTACAATAGAATTTCAATTTTGGTTTTAAACAAAATCGTTTTATCGATTCAATTCAAATTTAGCTCTATATTCTATTAATCAAGTTAACTCAATTTTAAAATTTCCAGTTTATTCAAAATTTTCTAATTCATTAAAGTTTAAATCAAAAACTGAAAAGAAATCGATGAAGATACGAAATAAGGATTTTCTACAACGATACGTAGGATCATCACCGCATCGAAACTTCTTCTTACAGTTGTCACGAAGCAATCAAAAGAATTTAGAATCGAATCAAAGAAATTGATAAGAAAGTTATTTCCACTATTGCAGGGTATTGACCATTTATAGTCGTATTTCCCTGTCCCCTATCTCGTCCTCTTCTTGCACTCATACTTACTATCAGTGAATAGTAAGATAATTTACTGAGGCATTCAAACGGATATCTTAGGGATTACTCATTCTAGGGATACTTCACCCTATCTCTAATGAGCTACTTAACGTGTTACACTCCTGAGCTAAAGTTCAACCTTAGCTCTGATACCAAATGTGACGACGCGGATTTTGCCCGCTCGAAAATCGACATCCATACTTCATATCGTATTCGAATGCCGTAGATTCGACCGTTCAAACCCGATTCGCCGGAGCTTATAACAACATTAAGTAAATAACACAGCGGAATAAAAGAATAATACATTGATATACAGCTTTGATACAATATCTGATACAACAGATGATCCAATAGATATCAATATACATCAAAGATATGATACAATAAAATAACAGCGGAACAATATAACTCTAAGGTAGTCTTCAAAAGAGAACTCCGAGAACTGCAACTCCATTTCCAAGAATCAATCCAGCAATAGCTCGAACTCCCAATAACGATGCACAAAGATAAGCAAGTATAGTCCATATCCAAAGATTGAACTAGCTCCAGATAACCTACTAATTTGACTATCTGCAAAACCCAAACTCTAGACTGCTCGTGTAGAAAATAATGAGCACCCAGAGTTTAGGAAAGAAAACAATAAACTTCGGATCAGTCATGGGACTGGTGTGAGCAACAAAAACAGTTTATCTTTTAAAACATTCAACAAAAGATTTTCAAAGTCAATTCGCAATGCTTTTTAGAAATGAGACTACCATAAGGCCTCCCGCACACACACATAATGCAAACGCAGAATCGGAGGAGATTTCTCCTTATGATAGTCAAAGATGCTTGATACGCATTAAAAAGAAACATTTGATATTATTACTAGTGCATAGTGTAGAGAAAATCATTTCGAAAATAAAGATATAAATCTTAGCCAACATACGACCATTATCGTATGCCTACTATAGCTACCATCTAAACAGTGGGGCGCCACCATAAGTAAATGGCAGGTTCTACAACTAACACTGTACAAGGCTCGTATTGTTTCTTTGGATTTCCAACGAATGGTCAGGCCAAGGAACTTCCCATTGCCACATGAGAACGCCTCTGGAAGGACGTCCCCCGAGAACCAAACCGGATCTCTGCCAACACAAGGCCGGGTTACCCCTAACTGGGTAACTACTGACACGAGTAAGCCACTTCCTGGTCATAACCAACCTTTAACCGGGGCCCCAGCAACAAATCACAAAGTAATATATATATATATATATATATATATATATATATATATATATATATCTGCGATATCAACATAAGTTAAGTATCTGGGCTCCATACCCTGATACCACTTCTATCCAGAAGGAAATGCACATACCCTAAGGGGTGATACCCCCAATAACCTTGCCGCATCTTTCCTGTTTCGACCATTTCGGGGTGTGAGGTCCGACGAAGTCTCGTCCACAAAGCCACGCTTTATACAAAAGCTGTGCTTTGGGTCAACAAATGATCATAGAAATGATCACAAAGATAACGATCAAACAAATGATCCTATCACAAATGATCAACACAATGATCATTTCACAGCAACACTCAGCATGTCACATTACCAAATTGGGAATATATTGCTGATAACCTTCAACTATATAACCTCTGAGCTCGTACGTCTCAGAGAAGGGTGTTAAGCTAAGAGAAAAAAATTCTCCGCCACCAACAGAAATATATTTGAAAGAAATCTGCTTTATATCTCAATTTGTAATGTCAGACATGCAATCCATACAAGTCTGTTCCGTGTTCGAACAGAACCGAAGGCACTTCCAAAGAAGTCCTTGCAATCCGGATATTCACAATCCTGATCGGATTTCCCATCACTTAGGGAGTCTCTATACCGGCCCGACTCGGTGCAGAAACAATCGATAGGTCATCCTATCGCTTTCGCAAATACCCAGTCTTCATCACCGGTCTTCAAATGCTATCCATAACGTCGAATCACATATTCGGAATGGGTTATACGACACAAAGGTCCTTTCCCGGTTAAACCGAATAGTGAGCGAAAATATTTTTAAAACATATGGATATGGGATTTCAATTAAGTCACAACTTAATAATTCAAAACTTTCCTTTCAATGGTTTAAACCAATTACCATTTCAAATCTTTTAAACAAAAGATTTATTTCATAAGGTTCACCTACTTTCACAAGTATTCTTTTCCGGATTTCAAAACATTTCCGTTTCAAAAAGATTAATTCATTTAAATCTTTTGAATCAAAGATTTGTCTCATAGTTTTCAAATCGTTCCCAAATATTCATTTTCAAAATCCGTTTTTCGAATATTTATCTATATCTTGGAAAACTATTTTAATTTAACTTGGAATTCCTTTTAATAAGATTTGAAACGAAAGCTTTTTATCATTTAAAAACAACAGTTTTAAATTTGGATAAACCCGATTTATTTTATACAAGTTACAATCTTTGGTTTAATTCAAATTCCCAAAACAATACTTAAAATATGGTTTCAAACTGTATATAACTAACATAACATTTTTTTATCCCTAATTTCAAATCATAGAATTCAATTCCTAATTTTTGAATTCAAATTTAAATCAAATTATTTAAATTTCCAAAACTAAATCAAGTAAATTAAAAATAAATTTTATCTTGGAATTCCATTCCAAAGCTTTTCACGTTTATTTCGATTCCATTTCCAAAACATTTGAATTTAAAAATTCAAATTTTAAACTATTTCAAAATCTGTGACTTAATCGATTTCCTCGTGAAATCCATCATTGTGTGTGTATGGTGTGGTCCATGGGTTTAACACAATAGTGCAACATCATTCAATCATCACAGATCAAATACAACAATATATCCGATAAGCGATATAAACTATAACGCTTATCTTCATTCACAGATCACAGATATATTTATCATGGGTAATGAATTACATCACAGATAATTAATCACATTATAGATTACAACTTAAAATAGGATATATCACAAAGCATCCATATCAGAAATATCAAACAACTTAACATCCAGTATAATCCAAACATCCATCAGTAGGATTAATTTAATTATCTAATTAATTCAAAAATCAGATTAATTTTTTTAAGAATGAATTTACTAGTTATGGTAAATTAATAATCAATTAATTATAAACATTTAATCAATTATCCTTTAATTAATCATTAATTAGCTCATAATGCATAATTTATCCTTAATTAATTAGTTTTAATAAATTACAATGAGCAATTAATTTCTCAATTTCTTCCCTGAGGTAATTACACTTACACAATTTCATAAATGATTATCATTGATTAGTTCAATCTAATTAATTGTTAAAATTAATCATATTGATTAATTTATTAAATAATCTTAGTTAATGACCTTCATTAACTATTGACAATTCTTTAATTACTTTGCTAAAGAAATTTATTCATATTAATCATTATTGATTATTAATTGATTAACCATTAAGAACTCATTAATTTATCCTTAATTACATTTGTTAAGAAATCATCTTTAAATAATTAATTAACCTTAAATTTAATTATCATTCCTTAATTACCTTTATTAATCAATTACCCTTAAATTAATTAATTAATTAAGTAATTTTATTAACCAATCATTAACTACTAAATCAAATTTAAAAGATAACCCATCTTATCTTTGTCAATCACTTTAATTGTCCTTCAACCCTTATTAAATACATCTTTAAAACTGTCACTTACTAACCTCACTTCGAACACACTCGAGCCAACATACCAGAGCTCGAGCTCGAACTGGAGAAACCCTCCCTCTTCCCTGATTTCACCACGTTTCCCCTCTACTCTTTCTTCTTTCCTACTGATTCTTCTCTTCTTCTTCTTCCTTTTTTATTTAAAAGAAAACTTTGGCCCAATGAAAATCCTGGCCAACTTCCTCTTCTCGGCCCAACCCCTCTACTCTTCTCCCCTTCCTTACTTCTTCCCTCTATCTCATTACTACCTGTTACAATAACTTGATGCACGAACAAGCCGTGCATGTGCACATCACCGCGGCGCCACTCCGGTGGATCTCGCGATCGCCAGCAAGTCAAAAAATGCACATAAACACGAGATCGAGCTTCGATTCGACCCAGAAAATTCGAAAACGAAAATTCACCCTCTCGTTGAAAACTGAGGCTTGAACATCTCAGACCAATTCGCGTCGTTCTCCTCGCACCGTCCACTAGAAAATACACACTTCCGGCCATACCACGTCAACATCCCAAGCCATCGTCCCCCTCGATCTCGAGTGACTCGAACGTTTCTAGATGACGAAATCCCCCATTTCCCAAGCATGAAGAAAACTCGTATTAAACCCTAAATTAAATTCGAATTCTCAATTTATGCTATAGAAAATTTTTTCAACAATTTTCCTATGATCGTGGAACAACACACTAGCTTCCCCTAAATTTTCATCAACAACTATTTGATAGATCATCAGCAAATGAAAAAAAACGAAATTTGTTCAACTGTGAACTACTCTCGAAATACTCGATTAAAAATCACCATATTAATCTTAAAAATCATGTCTTTGTATACTTATTCAAATTATATAATCGAATTAATGATTTAACATACTTGAATTTATCACATGATTTTAAGAAATCCACTGTCTTTCCATCTTTCCATTTAAATATCCAAATATTTCACTTAACTTCATTTTTAAGTTTTAATCTATGCTTTAACAAACATCTCTTATTTATAAATCAAACCATATAGAAGATTAGAGAGAGAGATAGAGACTGAATTTCTTTCATTTTTTTCTTTTAAACTGTAGCTTGAACAGAGCATTGATATGTATATATATAAACATGCACAGGTAAATCTATCTATACATATGCAGGCATTCATACAACAGATTTCACAACAACTTGAAGTATTCAACACAATCATCAGATATATATATATAAACAGGTTCAAGTTTGAGGGTTTGCTCACTGGTGAAAACAAAGAAGTCTGGAAAAAAAACAAAGTTGCTCACTGTTTTTCTTTTAGATGATGAACAGAGGACAGAGGTTGATTTGAGGCTGTTGTTGATTTTTATCTGGATCCTTATGTAATTGAGTCGAATCCATATGTTGTTTGAACTTTGAAAGCTTAGATCTGAAGCCTGGTTTTACTTCCAGATTACAGAAACTCTGATCTTCCTCTTTACAGTTGAACTTTGTTTTAAGGTTTTGAACTGCCTTGTTTTTCTAGAACAGAGGAGAAAGAACAGACTGTGACATTGCAAGCTGAAGAATCCCTCTTTGATTTCTCTGGTTTGAAGTCATTTGTTTTGATATATATTGTTATTTAATTTTGTAAAAGGAAAAGCTTACTCATTTTTTGGTTTAAATGAACGAGCTGAAATGAAGTGGGAAGTTGATATATGGAAAAATGAGATTACTGGTGATGTATAGTTTGAACAATGCAAAACATGGCTAAAGATACTTGTACAGGTGATGTAACATTATTTGGTACAATTAGGCATGGCTGCTAAATCTTGCTTTTGTGCTAGTGGTAATATCTTGCTTGTACTTTGCAAATATATACATATATTTTTTTCTTAGCTTTCGAATGTCCACCTGATGAAACAAGGCTGATATTATAAAAGAAAGTGTACAGGTGATAATATCTTGTTGTACTTGTTTTCCAGTTCACACTTACTTCATTTGTTTTGTTTATTTGTTTTTATTTGTTTATGCTTGCCTACATCTTTTAGCTCGGCTGAGAATATATTGTATGTTGTAATGTATAGGGTGGTGGATTATGTTGTATGTACAAAGGAGGCTAACATTTAATGACTCAGTACTTCATGTCTTCATACTTAAATACATCTGTGCCTTCTTATGCAAGCTCATCCTATCTACATCTGCTTGTACTTATGTACTTAGATTTTTCTTTTTTTTTCTTTTTGCCAGCTATACATGTTTCTATTTGCTGTCTTATGCTATTTCAAATGCATATGCAGATTTGTTTCTATTTCATTTCTTTTTTTTTTCTTTCTATTTGAATGTGTTTGATTTTGCTTTGCATTTTTATTTGTTTGAACACTTAAGTAATTTTTTTTAGTTTGTTTCATTCCTTATTTATATTTGTATTTGTTCATATGCATACATTTGTTTTGACTTTAAATATGTGCTAAGAAGAAAGCATTAAATTGTTATTGTTGGAGGCTGATGCATATTATATTGTGTACATATTTTATATTTGTATTTTCTTGTTTTGCAAATGTATATGTTAATATAATTTGTTTGGTCATATAATTGAAATTTTATATGTTCGTTTCACTTTCTTTTATTTTTTCTATAACTATAAATTTATTTGAAATATTTGTTTAACATCAACACAAACTTCATTTTACTGTTTTAAAATTTTCAAATGTTCGATTATCAAAATTTTACTAACATTTTGTGTAAATCACTAATTATTACACAATTTTAATTCAAAAATTAAATTAACTAACAATTTAAACTTGTTTAAAATCCGAGATCGTTACATTTTGTAGTTGTACTGAACTAGCCGCGCAAAGGAGACGCCGGCAAATTTTTTTGAAAATTTAGAGAGTTAGAAAATTTTTGAGAAAATTTTGATAATTTAAATTTGGATTTAAATTTAAATTTGAATGATTTAATAAGTAAAGTTATTTAAAAACTATGGAAGGTTTTGGGAAGTTGGTTGAAGTAATAGTGGGTCTTTAATAAAAGAATATGTTATGGCAAGTTAACTAAACCGTTTCGTTTTGAAAAATAGTAGTGAGTATTGGACCGTTCTTCCTAACTAGTAATTTCGGGGACGAAATTATTTTAAGGGGGGAGAAATGTGACGATCCAGAATTTTTGAGTATTTAAAATTGGAATATTTAATAAATTTTATATATTTAAAAGTTAATTTTAACTTGAATTCAAATAGCATTATTCATTTATTGAATTTAAATAATTTGAAATTGGGTAAAATGTTGAATCTAGAATTTTAAGCCTATTAAAAATAATTTGAAGGCTTGTAAATTTTATACCGATAGTTCTGAAGATAATAAAATCTTTTAAATTTAAATTGGAAGTGATTCGTTCGGTTTTAAAAATATATCGCTTAAATTGAATTTAAAGAATAACCTTCCGAGGTACGGTCTCGGAATTCGACGAAACCGGTTCCATTGGATCCGTAATATTGTATTATTATCGGGTTTCAATTTTCGTGGCATTTGGAGTCGTTGTGTGAGCACGGTAAGTAAGCATGCTAAATTTACATCGGAAATTTGAATTTAAAATATACATTTTTATACCTGTCAGTTTCAATTGAAATTATTTCACATCATAACCTTTTCTTTTCATTTCGAAATTACTGTAGTTGTCAGTACGGTGTCCTCATCCCTTCTTCAACACGCCTCCTTTCTTATTTCTTTAAGCCTAGATTTCATTTTATTTGTTTTTTTAAACTATCTCCGGTCAAGCAAAATCATGGCCGATCAAGTAAATTGCTTTCAACTCCCCTTCTCTTTCTTCTTTATAGCAGCCAAACTTCCCCCATTTCTTCAAAGAAAAATCGAGATCCTCCGAGATTGAAGCATAAATGGTTGAGTAAAAAAAGAAAATGGCGATCGAATTAAATCGGTTGTACATCAAATTGACGAGATCAATAATCCATCAAGGGCGGCTCGAGCTCACACGTTTTGGACGACGACTGACATGGAGTTTCGAAATCGTGGTGGGGGAAATAGCGTTGTGCGGAGGCGCGAGAGTCGTTGGCCTGGTTCGAACGACAAGAAGCGACGCAGTCAGGGTCATTGGGGGTCGCGACCTAATCTTTTCACAGCGCTAAGTTAGGACTTGGGGGTTGAGCTCGGTCAGAAGCTTGGAGGACCACGCGATTTGGCAGTGGGTGGTGATGGATGACGTCGAGGTAGTGGAAGGGCGACGCGGTGGCAGTCGCGACTCGAGTGGTGTGGGTTCGATTCTGTAGGTGATTATCTATTTAATTATTTTCGAATCTCAGCTTAACTGCATATGTATATAAAAGAAAGAAAAAAATGTTAACTGTTTAGTTTTAAAATTTCAGAGTTTAAATATATATATGTACAAGAAATTTATAGAAGATTTTGGAAGAAAATTATATAAGGAATTTGGTGATAAAATTTTACGATAGACTTATTTTATTTATTTTAGTTACTAAAGGATTTTTTTTAAAAGGGAAATTTATTAATTTAAATTAAATTAAGTTATTAATAAATTAAAATTTTCTAATGGTAATAAAGTATGTGGTTAATTTAATTATCAAATGGAAATTTGATGGTCCGATTTGAATCGAATATTAATAAAACATCTAATGTTTATACAAGGTAAAAATTTAAAGGAAGCAAGACGAATTGGGTCAGATTGCAAACGTTAAAGGTGAGTAATCTCACTCAGTTAAATTTAAATTCAAATTTAAATTTAAATGATTTAAATTTAAATCATTGTTTGAATGGTTGATTTGATTGATGTGCTATAGTATGTTATATTTTGGAAGTGATATGTATATTGTGCTAACTTCTGTGGATGGAGGGAAAACAGGTTGGAGGGATCCAACTGGATCCCTCAACATTATTTAAATTGTTTAATACCCTCTGTTGTGATTCGTTGATTTTCTATGATGAATGATATAGGAATATTGAATACTATGGTTCGATTGGATACCATTGGGTATAATGAGTTATCAAAAATATATATAAATTGGATTTTGGAAGGAAAATAAAAGAAGTGAATTTGTAAGAAAATAATTATAGAAAATTTGAATAAGTTTAAGAATGAATTGGAAAGAAATAAAGTGACTTTAAAATTTTAATAAATAAAACTGGAGTATAGAAAGGAAATTTTGAATAATAGGAAGTTAATGAATTTTAAACTGAAGTGTTATTATTTAAGAGGACAAAACATTCATTTAAAATTTAAGATTTAAATTATTGAAAGGGATAAAGAAGAATTGGGAAAGACCTGAATTTGTGTATTTCAGTTAAGAGATTTAAAATCAAACAGAAAATAATAACATTAATAATAAGTCTATAATTAATGAATTTTGAAATGAATTGAGTAAGTAATGAAATTTATTTCGACTGAGTAAGTTGGAAATCAATTTGGGAAATTGATTTATGTAATTGAGATTAGAAATTTTCCTTAAATAACCAAGTATGTTTTCAAAGTAAAATTTTAAAATATAAGTTAAAAGTTTAAAGTGTTTTAAAAAGCAAGATTTGGAAAATTTATTATTTCTAATATTTAAAATCTAAAGTAAGTATTTCCTTTTAATCTATTATGATAGTAATTATTTATAAAAGGGTAACTTAATGTTTTGTTTTAAAGAGTGAGAACTTAGTTTTATATTTTATAAAGTAACCTTATTTTCAAATATTCATATAACATATATTTTTAGCCAATTACTGAAGTAGTCTTAACTTAAATGTTTTAAAGTAAATTCCGAAGTAAGTATTTTATTTTAATCTATTATCGTAATAATTATTTAAAGGCTGATTTGGTATTTTAAAGAAGAAAAGCTACTTAAATTTATAAGTAAACTTATTTTAATTATTTCTAAAGTATTATTTTAAATTTTGTACTGAAGTAAATCTTCTAAATTAAATGTTAAACATATTTTACAATAAGTGTTTGAAATTATTTTAAAAATCTAAAATTTGTACTTGGTGATTCAGGTGGAAATAGAAATACTTGGAATTATTTCTGAGAAAGGAAGATAGTTTGGAAACTGTTTTCAAAAAGGGTTTGAAAAGTGGAAATATATCTTGTGAAGATATTTTTGGGATTAATAAATAATTTGGGAAATTATTTATTGGTTGATGGTTGTTGTGAATATTAATTGATGGTTAAATAACCGACTATCAATATTGGCCAAATGCGTTGATCGTTTCGAAGAGACCGGGATCGAGATTTATTTCTCGAAAACCACTTCGATCCGGTTTGTACGTTTTGTGCAAACGAGTTTGGATTCGAAGATGGAGAAGTGAAGTGCAAGGGCTAGTTGCTACTAATCCTGAGGATATTTCCAAAATGGATGTAGTAGGAATAGTGCCTTCGGTTCCGTTCGAACCCGGGACAGACTTGTATGGATGAATGCTTGCGAAACATCGTCAGGTGG
Source organism: Allium cepa (assembly GCA_030765085.1). Taxonomy (NCBI): domain Eukaryota; kingdom Viridiplantae; phylum Streptophyta; class Magnoliopsida; order Asparagales; family Amaryllidaceae; genus Allium; species Allium cepa. Next base: position 576,183,961 of record CM060931.1, read on the forward strand.
ACGATGGGCATTCTAAGGGATATGTTCTAAAAGGTAACGCTTAGCCTCAAGCCTCATCAAATGGGAATGACTGAAAATCAGGGGATATGCAGCAAGGCTTCATGGGTAGCCCCCACTTGAGAGTAAGGTCATCCCTGCCTAGATGTCCCTTTTATTTCGGCTTAGTGGGCGGTTGTTGATCCCAACTGCGGGGTGTTCTTATTCGGAACTGTCCAGTAAGGGATGGTTCCGGTCTTATGTTGAAGGGGAGCAGACGTACTCCTCGATACTATGATCTAGGCCACGTTCTGTGACAGGTGGTACCCAAGTGCCTAGTCATTGGTTGGAAATCCATTTTTCCTACGAGCCTTGTACGAGTTTTGTTTGTATTACCCACTTTGTGGCTGGTAGCTGGAATTTAATAGATGTAACAATTACGGCTATTTTATAAGTATTTGTATATAGACCCTATTATAATATCAGAGGATTTCTATAAAAATGTTTTAGCTATCGTAAGGTTAAAACCCGACATGTTTATTTGTGGCGTGGTCTTACGAGATGCTTCTTGTTTTCAAAGGATTTTTGAAACTTTAATAATCAATTGAGTGTGATTTTCTCACGCTGGTATTCCAGATTGACTCGGGTGTTATTTAGCTGTAATGCTCGGGTCAGACTGAGTATTATAGGATACAAGATTCGATGCTGTGGAGCTCAGGAGTCGAGCTGGACGACGATACGTACTTTCGTACTTGTTTTATATATATTCCGCTGTGTGAGTAGTTGTGTATCCAGTTGTATGTTATTGATGTTGAGTTGAGATTGATGTACTCTGATGATGTAATATATGAACAGATATATTTGAATTGAGTAAAGATTATTTATTATCTATTATATTTTATTTAGCTGCGATGGTTAGATTTTGTAGTTGTTTTCTATTTTCTTCCTCTACCTCTTCTTCTTTAACCTAAATGGTTCGTATTTCTGTATAACTTGAGTTGAATGTTGTAGAATAGTGTTGACTCAAGGGGTACGGATTTGCGGGTCGTTTCAAATTTCGTCCCCGAAATTTAAAAGCAAAGGTAATTTAATAACCCAGCAAAGATTTTAATTTCAAACAGCAAAGCACTCTTAACATCTTGTTACTAACAACCATAGCAATCAATCAAACTAACAGACCTTATTAATCATCCTGACATAGATCAGAATAAATCTTCTAACACTATCTCGAGTTTCCCAAGTATAAATCCCTGGGGGACTCGCTCTACAGAAGCCTAACTACTATACTGCCAAAATCCAGAGATCATCTCATCTCTAGATCTATCAATCTGAACATAACATCAAACTATACTCAAGTCTAGCACAACTTCCAAATCCAACCGAACTACTGATTCAACAACCAACAATGAATCATACACGTACTCCCTCAGAAATACATGAAACACAATGAATTCCAGCTATCCAAACTGGCAATTCAAAAACACAGATAAGAAATCTCAAATGCCACAGCACTAACCAACCAATCTAACCCAATTACCGTTCTCTTAACCAGAGAAATCTTAATAACAATGAAGTCTCCAACTTTGAATTCCAAACTCCTTATCTCATATCCGTAACTCAACAGAAAATCTCGGACTGCCAATCTCCTTCCTGATCAGTCAACATATGCTGATGCTTCCAGAAACAACTAGACCGAAGCAAACCAGTTCATGGATCTTATCCAATAGAATAGTCTTCCAAAATCCGTCAAAATGAAGAACTCAAGCTCTACTTCCCAAGCAAAAGAAAGCTGAACTTGCTTCCTTCCTCGTACAGCTGCTACCTCGCTTCCGCTGCACAACTCTGATTCTGAAATAGATGAGAATACCGTTGATGAACACAAATACAAACTTATCTAATGTATCAGGGAACTTTTTTCATCAAATCCATAAAATCTGAGTGACCCATCTGACTCTGTCACACAACCTTATAACAGAATCCAACTCAAAAGCTAGATCTGACTAATCCAAACCAAAGAAATTCTGAGCTGCTACACCAACTCTTCTTTCTACAAGAACCATCCTACTACCAGGCTAACCACCAGTATCGCTTCTGGGACTATAACAAAATGGAACTCAACTCCAGATGCATACAACCTTCTGATTACCTCAGTAGCTCCTACCTCCAAATGAGAATCACTACACCAAAATAGTGATTTTGCAACATTTTCCATTTGTTAATTTCCAACACTTATAAGTGTTACAACCTACTGACAATAAAAAAGTGTCAGTATACCTAAAAAAGTGTTGGGAAATATAAATAATATTTTTTATAAACTTTCCAATACATCAGTTATAATTTACAACACAAAAAAAGTTTTAGAACAGTTGGTAAATTTGTAAATAACTCACTAAAAATTGGACGCTTACGTAATCTATTATACGCATCATCTTTCTAACGCTTTCCCTTTCATCTCCAATATCGGTCGCCTAATTTTTAATTTAATTAGGGTTCCCGCGTTCCATCACCATTTCTACCGATTTCCCAATCGCGCATCCTCCATTTCTCCTCCAAGTAACGATTTCCCATTCTACTAACGATTTCCCAACCGCTTCATCTCTACATCCTACTAATTGGTTCCCAATCCATCTCGCGCGTCATCACCAGGTACATCGACTTAGGTTCGATTTTGATTTTGAATTATCCTTATAGCATGGAACGCCTTATTCTACTAAAATTACCCCTTCCGCAAGTGATTGCTTCCGCAAATGTTTGATTGGTTCTGCCAGTGTTCGATAGGATGCTTACACAAGCGTCGGAGGAGATTGCCTTCCCTAAGTTTGAATCTACAAAGGAATTGCTTTCGCATGTTTTCGGAGAGGATTTGCCTTTGTAAGTATTCTAGGATTTATCTCCTTCAGGTTTTCAAATAAATTTCCTCCACATGGCTCGAATTCAGTAACGACGAAGAAATTTGCTTCCGCAAGTGTTCGGTGAAGTTGCTTCCACAAGTATTCAAAGGGTTTGCTTCCGTAAGTTGACGAAGGGAATCACCTCCGTAAGTCGACGAAGAAAGAATCGTCTTCACTGATGTTCAAAAGGTTTCAATTCGTCAAGTGGCGAAGCAGATTTTATTGGTTTGAGTTTATTCCCTTCGACAGTGGCGAAGCCGATTTTGTTGATTTGAGTTTTTATTCCCTTCAACAGCATCAAAGCCAAGAAATAGCGGAAAAGTTTGTTAAATTGGAGTTGTTATCTCCGACAAAGGCAGGTTTGATTTTTTTTCCTTTCAAAGGCAGGTTTGGGTTTTGAGTTTTTTCCTTTCAAAGGCCGATTTTCTTGATTTGAGATATTTCCCCTTCAAAGGCAGGTTTGGGTTTAGTGGTGCTAAGATGATGAGTTGCAGTGGTGTAGTATTGGCAATGAATGGTCGTAGGCTATTTGAGAATATGATGGAGTTGATGTCGGGTTCGTGGATGAGTTGCTGGAGGCTTGAGATTGGATGAGGGAAGAATTGCGAATTGGAGTGAAGTCAGCTGGTACGTGGGTGTTTGTTACAAGAGTTGGCGATGGAGAAGTTTGGGTGGTGGTATGCTGTTCAGGTGGGCAAGAATGTGATGGTCAGGTATGATATTTTTGGAGGCAACTGAAGATGTTATTGTTGACAGTGGCATAGTTAGTTTGGGGATGTAATGAGTAGCTGTATGTAGTTAGAGGAAATCAATGATGTAAGTTGTAATGCATGTGTATGGTTTGATGATGGGTTTTAGAAGATGACAGTAAGGGATTTGTAGGAAGAAATAGGTGAAGTTGTGTTTATGAATGAAGTGGTAAGAAGTTGGCAGGGCAGGTACTATTAATGAATGGAGTAATCACTGTTGTTGTGTAAAGAAGTGGTAAGAAGGGAAGAAGGGGTAATGAATGAAGTGGTAGTTGCGGTGTAGGCTCAGTGGTAAGGGAATAAGGCAGTAGCATGCAACAGTGGTTATCGAACTTCTGCTCGAATTGGGACGTTGGTGGTCGCTGGTGGTATACAATATGATTGGGCTCTATAGCTTCCTCTTCTTACACCCTATGTTCAAGTTTGATGCAATTCTTTTTTTGTTTGATTCTTTATATAATCTTGTTCTTTGGTAAAAGAATTAAATGTTCATCATAATATAATTAAATGTTGCACGGTGAGAAATATGAATTACCAAACTCAGTTTTGGCCCCATGCTAGCACAAGTACTTTATATGTGTTCAATATATTATGGCCCAATAATTTCATATAATCTAATTAAAATTACAAAGGAATTTATAAGACAGGAAAGAATTCCTCGAAAACAAAAGATTAGCAGGTAGAATTTAAGCTTCAAATGATTTGGCAAAGCTTTAATTTCTGAAATCTCAGTTATTATCAATCTTGTATTCAAGTAAGAGACTCTATTTTGTAATGATTAATATGTTTAGCAATAAGTTGATAGAATCATATTTTTTAAAAACAATGTGATGCTTTTGACTATTATAAGTATGAAACGTGAATATGTAATGTTGCCAAAATTTATTTTTTATTTTTAATATTGTTAATATGCGTAAGTTTAACAATGCACCGAATATGTTTGTTGAATCAGCTTATAGGATTTTGTGTGTTAAAATCTAAACACCATAGCCTTTGGACATGTTTAGTCAATTAATTGGTGTGTAAACAACACAAACATTAAGTAATTGTTTGATCGAAAGCCAATGTCATATTTTATGTATAATCTTTGGTGAGCAGCAAGCATGGTAGTTTATAGAAATAACGGTTGTATAATAGCTTAATTAAAATTTATTTCTGTAAATACAGTTGAAAAAAAAATTACACCGTATTTTGTATGAGCTTAAAAGTATATTGATCAGTAACTTTTATCCATACTAATTTTAGTAATTGGGACGTAGTGTCAAAGATCATTCAGCATAGAGATATTGAGAATGCGACAAATAATTTGCTTTTTAATCACTACTAGTAGTCATCATTGAAGAATACAAAAGCCAATTCAAATAATATTTTTTGGTAGAAGCCGTGATAAGAAGAACATAACAAGTAAGATGTCATGAAACATAGAATGTAGCATGATAATTATTTATATTACTTGTTAAGATTGTTGCGATATTTAAATGATACTTTTTTTATCCAAACTGAAAGTAAACTTCATGATTATTCAATTAAATTATAGTATTTGTAAGGCCATATATATTACCTGGATGCATTATTATATGCATAGCTGTGAGTACAAACTTTCATCCTAATTTGGTGTCTGTGTGTAATATGTTCCCATTTTAATTTGATATGATATATTTTTAACCTTAAGTGATAGTGATTGCCTTTTCGTCGGACTTTGGCTACGCATTGGGTGACACCAAAGAAGACTGCATGTAATTTTCATTTAATTGCTCCCATCGTTTTCAGATTTACTATGGCTGAAACTAATTAAATGAATTTGAAGTGTTTACATTGGCCCTCGCAGGAAAGCAGCTCTTATATTTGTTTCTGGCTTTTGGGTTTTGGATTTTGCCAACAATGTGGTGCAAGTAAGCCCAATATTTTCAATTTCATAAAATTAATTATGAGCGTATATATAATTATAGGTATAGCTAATACCAACAATTTAACAAAATAAATATGCAGGGACCAACTCGAGCTCTTATGGCAGACATTTCAGGTTTGCCTTCGTTACCTATAACTGAATGAACTATAAAGATCACCTACTTTTGTTTAAACATAACAGAGAAACATAAGCCATTAGATCATAAAATCTTTTGCATTGTTGGCCAAGCTCCTTTGGCATAATGAAATATTTGATTTAGTGGCTTAGAATTTTTGGTGGTTTTCTACTTTGGTTTTAACCAGGGTTGGTGATCATGCTCTATAACAGAATTAAGAACAAAATATTTAATTATCGTTGTTTTGTACATAAAAATGGAAATACAAGTCGACAAGGCCGCGACACGGCGAACGCTATATTTGCCTGCTGGATGGCTATAGGAAACATTATGGGCTATTCTTCAGGTTCCATGGGAAAATGGCATATGTAAGTAAAATTTTGATTTTATTCGTTTTCAATTTTGAGTTTGTAACTTCCTTTTGCTTTTAGTTGATTTTTTATCTGTTGCTGTTTCATCTTTATGCAGTTGGTTTCCTTTCCTTTAATTAAGAGCTTGTTGCGAAGCTTGTGCGAATTTGAAGGGGGCTTTCCTTTTTGCTGTGGTAAGTTATGATGTTATTGTAACAGTATAATATTGAAAAATAATATTAAACAAATTTCTCATCAAAACTCGTTCATCCATATTCGAAGAACAATGCAACTGTAGTTAACATTACATCAAATTTGATGAAATAATAGCTTTGTATTGTGTCAGATTTTACTTCTGGCTTGCTTGAGTGTAACATTAACGCTGGCAACTGAAGTTCCTCTATCGCAAATGCCGGACAAAGCTGGTGAGCGACCAGCAAGGTTTTTCGATATCTTCAAAAGCATTAAAAATTTGCCTAAAGGAATGCCTCAAACTCTATTCATCACAGCTTGTACTTGGGTATGCACTACTTCAATGTTTTCCTACTAGTTCAGTGTATAATACTGCCTTGTCAATGTTGATAATATTTTTTGTTGATATTTGAATCAGCTGTCGTGGTTTCCATTTATTTTGTATGACACGGATTGGATGGGTCGCGAAGTATTTCATGGAAACCCAGCCGAAAATCCAGCTGAGATTGATGCTTATGAGAGAGGAGTTAGAACAGGAGCATTTGGTCTATGATTGAATTCCGTAAGTTTTTAAAGTTTGTTTCACAAAGAGCATGTTTCACAACTCCTTATAAGCAGTCAAAACCACTTATAAGTAATTTATTTGAGTTTGGATGTTTGGAAACTTTTTATAAGGAGCAGTATACCTATCATAGAAATTAGAATGGAAGAATCAACTATTTACTCATATTACAGAAATTCATAAGTAATTATGATCAAGTAAATAATGACTAAAATAGCCTAATTGTTTGAAACCTATTACAAGAAAAATGTCATCATTTAATACATCCACCAATCTTTTATATGCATATTTTAGGTATGAAATTTGACACATTCACTATTTATTAGCCACAGTAGCCAAACACCATAATTATCTAAAAGTTGCTATCCAAAACTCTTTTTAAAAAGATTTTAAATAAGAAGTTGCCAAATGGACTCTAAATATCAGATAAATCGGACATTGCTTCTCGACCTTTAAGAAATTTATCACCAAACCCCTATCCTCAAGCTACAAACAAAACAAAAAAATTATTTCTCCGTTTTTGTATCAAATTCTTACTGTTTATTGAGAAGATGAACTATCTTTTGGAAGTTTATTTTCATTGAAATTTATTAGATAAATACAAAAAAATTAGAACCTGAGTTGTAACTCAGTCTTTAACCTTTTGATTTTGAAGGTATAAGTTTTTATCGAGTGTTTATATTAAATGCAGGAACTTGAAGGAGGACGCTTTGGATTATTGTATTGGACATTGAAGAATATTCAAAATCATTAAAGTTTGGAGTGGATGATCAGGAATGGTTAGATTAACCGTAAGTTAAACTTTTAAGTGTATTTTGAAAAAAAAATTTGAAGCTTATGTTGTAATAATATCCGAATATATGACATTGTGGTATTTTAGATATGTAAATAATTGTTTATGATATATTATACTACATTTGGAGAGCATTTAAACTTTACATTGAATATGTATGATGAATTATTTGTGATATGGAAACCATTATTTACAGAGTGTTCATATTTAAACTTTGCGTGTAAGTTTTGGTGTGTGTGTGTGTATATATATATGTTACTAAATTCCAACACGCTTATAAGTGTTAGTAATACGTATGTTTGTAACACTTATAAGTGTTACAAATTTGGCCGCTCCATTCCTCACAGTCCATTAGTAACACTTAAAATGTGTTACTGAAATTATTTGTAACACTTATAAATGTTAGAATTTGCCTATTTTGGTGTAGTGAATCCTCAGTCTCAAACAAAAGATTGCCCAAGGAAAATTCCCAAATTAATCGCAAGTCACTTTTGCGATCCTACCTAGTTCGGATTCCAAAGAAAATGTCCTTTCCTTACCAATTAGAACAGCTTTAAGCTTCTCCAAACAAGGTTAACCTTCAAGAAAACTTTCACCAACTGTCCGGACTGCTGATCGAAGAACCACCAAGATTCCTGAACCATCGGGGAATGGCCACACTACTGCTTCCAAACTCTATCTCGATGATACTGCAAAGCTAAAAGACCTTCTCGTCAGCAAACCGAACACTTCAGACTGAACTGCTACCACAGCTAACCAAAGACTTCAAATCCAAAGGCTCCTCGAAAACCAAAACCATCAACAAATCTCACAACGGACCTTCGAGATGGCAGACATCCTCTTAAGAGATTCGGGCTCCAAACCAAGCATCAACATCTCGCTTTCCTTAAGAAATGACAAATGAGACCATGCCGAAGCGAAGCAGTTTATAGACCTTAGTCTCATATTCCAAAAAAGCCAATCTCCTTGCTACAGATCCAGATAACTTCTATACAGACGAATCTTCCCTGCGGTAGGTAAAATTTCTCCTTAACCACTTCTAAAACTGCTTCAAGAGAAAACATCTTCGAAAATATCCAAGGATACTGCATCTCATCACGCAGTTATCAAAATACCGTCACTTATTTCTGCACTTCCGAAAAATCCAAACTTACACTTCAAAGATAAACTCCGAATCATTAAAAAGATTACCTTCGGATATCAGAGAAATCCTTACTCCAAACTACAAATCTCATTCTCGAGACGGTATTAGGTCTACAGTCTCGACAAATACTTCCAACCTCAAACACATGGACCTCTTCCATTAGTGGTAGTCGTGTTACACACACACCACTGCTCCATCTACCCCTAAAAATTATGTTGGAAAATCCGAACAGATAATACAACATATCAGGTAGATATACATACATACATACATACATACATACATACATATATGTATATATATATAAATTACAAGTACGCTCTCTCGAGAAAGACACCACTCCAGAGTCTAGGTATTCACTCAACCTAATGCTATGATACCAAATTTAACGACCCGACTTCCTATCTCCAGGAAGGCGCATTGCCACCTAAGAAAGAAAGGGATAAAAGAAGAAAAGAAAGAGAAAGAAGAAACACAACAACATCAAATAACTCACAGCGGAACAAATGAAATATAACATATCACATAAATATTACATAATATCATATTACATCAGAGTACACAACTTATTCAACAGATGTTAGACAGTTATAAACATCTGTCTAGTTATACAACTCAAGATATCACAATAACAGATACAATACAAACACAGCGGAACCATAATATATCTACACGTGGAAGCCACCTGCTCCATAACTCCTCTAGAATTCGTCAAGCAAACCTGAATCACTTGACTGCTCATACATAATATGAGTACCCAAGAATTTAATAAAATAGAAAATAAACACTCGGGTCAGACAGGGGTCTGGTGTGAGTAAACGGGTTAAAATTATTTAACTTTGGAAAAACCTTTGAAAAGAAAAGGTATCACGTAAGACTTCCCACACGTAAACATGGAAAAGTTTTTACCTTACGCTAACTAAAATATTTGATAGGAAATCCAGTGATATTATAATAGTTTCTAGGGTTTTCAAGTAAATAAGAAATAACCAAATTATTACATCTATTAAATTTCATCTACTAGCCACAAAAGTGGGTAATACAAACAAAACCGCAGGGTCTCGTAGGAAGAATGGGTTTCCATCAATGGCAGGGCTACCGCCCGTCACAGTACGTGGCCTAGATCAACGTACCGAGGAGCAACCCTAACTCCCCTGCAACACAAAGTCGGGACCATCCCTTACTGGACAGTCCCGAACAAGACAACCCCGCAGTTGGCCGCGACCAAACTGCCCACACAGCGAATAAAAAGGGACTTCTAGACAGGGGAAAATCTTGTCCTGAAATGGGCGCTACCCACCTAGCCTTGCCTCACCTCCCCTGTTTTAGCCATTCCCGGTTTGATGAGTCTTGAGGCTGCGATTACCTTTATAGAACGCATCTATCTTAGAATGCTCATCGTCCGCCGGACGATGTTCTGAAAGCATTCAATCCATACAAGTTCGTTCCGGGTTCGAACGGAACCGAAGGCACTATCTCGTTGCACTCATTTTGGAACCACCCTCAGAGTCAACGACCATAGCCTTTGCACTTTGAATCACCATCTCGAATCTATAAGTACTATTTCCGTCAAACTCATTACGGAATCACCCACAGAGTTATACTGACGTATAGTCCTTACACCTCGAGTCTTTACTTGCTTCATTTGGATTCGCGACCTAACGTTTAATTGGAATCGATGTGGTTTTCGGATTTCAAATATGGAAACCTGATCCCGTTCTCACCGAATCCAACCGCCATTTTAATGTCCAAGTTGTTTAAGGGTTTAAACAGTTAACTTATATTCAGGATGATATAAATAGATAGAATGAATCACATTATCGCAATAGATAATTCATAACAATCATTCATCTCACAAAGCAGCATATCACATATCATAGATATCCAAATCATCCAGTATCATTCATTTACCCAATATCAATCACCCAATATAAATTAATCATTCCATATCATCAATTAATAATCAATATTAACTAATCATCCAAAAGCAGAATTGATTAACCCTTAATCAATTGGATTATCTAAATCCTCTTCATTAATTTATTCCAAATAGATTAAATAAATCATCTCTTAATGATCTTCATTAATTAATCTTCCTTGATTAATCATCTTATAATTACATTCAAGTAATTATCCTTAACCATATATAGTAATTAACCTTTAATTTCTATCATTAATTAGAATAATTAATGATCCTTCATTTACTTCCATTAATTAATCAACTATAATTAATTACATTAGACTTCAATTAATTACAATTAATTAATCACACTTAACTTAATTACTTATATTAATCAACCTTGACTAATACATTAATTATATTAATTAATGATCCTTACTAATTAATAATTACTTTAATAACTTAAATAATTAACTTATAATTAGTCATCTCATTAATCATAAACAGTAATTAATAACTTATAATTACTTATCTTAATTAATTAACATCTTAATTAATTATATTAACCTTTGATTAATTATTCTAATTAATAAATCTTTAATTACTTCATTAAGTAATTAATTTAAAATAATTAATAAATCCTTAATTAATCACTCTCTAAATAAATTACAATTTTAATTAATTACACTTAGTAATTAATCTTAAATTAATCATATTCGTTAATTAATTAATCACATTAATTAATTATCTAAATTAATTAAGTAATTAACCTTTAATTACTTACATATGTAATTATCTTCAAACTACTTTCATTCATAATCTTGATTACGCTCTTAATTAATTACTTCACAAATAATTAATTCCATCATTTAAATAATCCTTAATAATTTAATTAATTAATTACTCTATAGTTAATTAACTTCAAACAATTAAATTAATCAATTTCTTAATTGATAACATTAAGCGATCATCCATTTATCGCTTTAATTAATTACTCCTATGAGTAATTTCCACCAATTACTTCCATAGGTAATTACCATTCTTAATTACCCTCAATAATTAATCATTGATTACTCCATTAAGTAATTACACTTAATTAATCCATAATTAAGTGATTATTTAAAATTAAATAAACAATTAACTAATTATTTAAAATTAATTAAATAATTAATTAACTAATCTTCTTATATCTAAAGAAACTCCTTAATTAATTAAGAAAATCATTTATCTTAATTAAACCTTACTTATTAACAAATCATATTAAATAAGTATTCTTAAGTTAATAACAAAGATAAATTAACCCTATTTATCTTTATAATTAAATTATTTGAATAAATCAAATTTTAACAACCTTAAAGACCAATTATTCAATTTGGTTTATATTAATAACAACATTAACCATGCATTTAAAAACAATTTTTTTTAAATTTAAAACACATTAATTATCTAAGTTAAACTTATTCATTTTCAAAATAATTTGAAACTTATTAAATCATTACTTTATAAATTTTACTTAAAACTTTGATTCAATATTTAAAATTGAAAACACTTCTTTTAAAATTTAAATTCAAAATTTATTTAAGATAATTACTTTAAAAGAAATCATCTTTAAACAAATTTAAATTTGAAATTGAATTTATTTACCCCTTTTTTTAAAAGTTGATTTATATCTATCTTAAAACAACAAGTTTTTAACTTTGTATTTTTTTTCCTTTATGAACTTGCTTTATAACTTAAACTGGATTTTTATTTATTTAAATCAACAAGTTTATTTGCAAACCTCATTTACACAGTACTAACAAAACTCAACAACTTATATACTTGGGTAAAATACTGCAAAATCACCAGCCTTCCCCCGAGTAAACCCAGCTACCCCTCAACTTCGAGATGACATGCGAGAAACACGAGTGCTCCTTCGGGTCATAACCCTTCTTCCCCAACATTTCAAAATCCCAGTGCACAGACCCTACATGGTGCACGTTGCACCACCAACCAAACCACTCCGACCATCAAGCCGATCGCCGACCAACGCCATACGACATCGACAACCCTAACTTCGACCCAGATCCAACAATACAAGCTTGAATCAAAATTCGAACATTAGCTCAAAAAATCTGCAGAACCACTCGACCCAAACCCAATCACCGCCGATAAACTCGACGCCGCTACACCTCGCCGTCCTCACCATAGAACCGCCACAACACGAGCTTCATTTTCCCCCATATGCGCACGACTCTGGTCAACTATCCACGTCACGACAGTCACTACAGCCAAGCCAAAACACCATCAAGCTAAAACCCTAATTTAGTCGAATTCAAACAATTCATCCATTTAAAAATTCCAATCGTATTTTTCCCATCATCCATAACATACAAGCAACCTTCGATCTAAATTCTAGTTACAATCATCATGCCGATCAACGGCAATCACTAAAAACTCCAGAAACATTCAAACCCAAATTTCACATTAAATAATCAATTAAAAATTACAATTTGCATATCTAAATTCATGATTTATCATCACGAACATGCATGAAACTCATTTTAGAATTTAAAACAGTAGATTTTTAACAAAAATCTTAGTTTTTACTGTAAATCTTTTGTTTATACTTATTTGTTGTATTAAAAATCATGGAACTATTTTTATGATCTTCATTTTTCATTCACAAAAAAATTTCATTCAGGTATTCAAGGCTAATATGGACCTAATTGGGAAATTTTGATTTTTGAAAACAAAGGTCACAATTTTTCTTTCTTCAAACAGAGATCAACATCAACATATATAGTCATATGTTTATAAATATAACTATAAATTCAATAAATAAAATTGAATGATTTCCATGTAATACCAATATCAATTCACATGCATTTAAGTTAACAAGATTAATCTGTTTTTTTTTTAAATATTTACTCTCCAGATTATGAAGAGCAGATTTTTCTGTATTATTCCAGGAACTTGAATCTTTATTTGAAAAGCTTTGATATGCTTTATTTGCTTTGCTGAAGAAATGAATCCTTGCATGTTGAAATTGCAGTTGAAATTTTAAGGTTTCAGCTTTGATAATTGCAGATTTCAACTTGCTTTTGATTTCTATTTGAATTTGCAGCTACATTCAAACTTGATTTTGCAGATTTTAAATTTGCTTTTGCTTCTAGTTAAGAAGAACTTCAGATTTTATCTTTGCTTTTGATTTATGGTTTAAATTCAGATTCGAGAAAGATTTCAGGTTGCCATTAATTTTTAAAGGAATAAAGGAAAAAGAAATTTGAGAAGAAGAAGAAAGATTTGAAAAAAAATGAAAGAGGAAACAAATCTTCTTTATGTTTAAATCCAAATAAATAAAAATGTAGGCCACTTGTAGATTAAACTTACATTTGTCATAATCTTGTTTATTTGCCTTACAAGTGTTATTAAAATGTGTTAACATGTTTACACATGTTTACTAGTATTTTATAAATTTTTATTTAATTTAAAATGTAAATATAACTTACTTAATTTAGTTCTCTTAATAAATATAATTTACATATGTATATATAAGTTTACATCCTTTAAAGAAAATATTAGAAAACTAATTATAATACAAATACATTCTTATGTATGTAATTTAAAAATCTAAAACATTTATAATCATTTAAATTGAAATATTAAAAAAAAGCAAAACAATTTTTTTTTAAATCCCCTTTAACTATCATATTTAAAAACAAATAATTATCTTATATTTTAAAAATAATTGAATACATCTTAAATTAACTTTTGAAAAATATTTATTTTTAAAACATAGCTTTAAATTACAATTATAAATTATCAATAGATTAAATAAATTTCAAAACAACTCAAATTGTAACATATACATATACATACATACATATATATATATATATATATTGCAATTTGAAAATTCATTTTTAAATTTAAACAAAAGATATTTCTATTCACAATATATATCAAATATATATATTATAAATAGAATAAAATTTTATTAGCTTTGAAAAAACAAATCTTATCAATTTTGAATTGATATAAAGATATTGGTCAAAATTACCAAATTAAATATTTATTAACTTTTAAAAGAATGAATTTTACCAATTTAAATTAAAATTATAAGGAAAATCATCAAATCAATTTAATTATTAATACGGATTATTAAATTGATATTGCTCAAAATTCCGGGTCGTTACACTTAAGCTATTGGATGATCTTTCTGTAGTGTAATGGATAGTAGAGCTATATTTAGACAATTAGAGTGCGACTCATCTTGTAGAGAATCGAGCATATAGTTCTCAAACGAAGCACACTTATGTCAAAGATATCATTCTTATGCTTGAGGAAGAACAAAGCAAGATTAAGTTGGTGAAGGTAAGTAATATCGATAATCCTTTAGATATGATGACAAATTCACTTCCGAAGGACAAGTTTGAGCATAGTTTAAACTTGATCAGTTTGATTTCAACTACTTATGTGCCACGAGGCGCTGACCCAACATTTAATTTTGTTGATTGATGGATATATTTAAATCAAGATGGGGTGTTAAATTGGATGATTTAAATCTCTTCCAAATTTATAAAGGAGAAGATATTAATTAATTCCCATAATCAATCAAATATGGAAAACACATTGAAAAGATAATCAATTAGTATCAAACGAAATATTAATTGATTTAAGGAATTAATCAAATAAGGATATATGCGGAAACAAATACAAATATTCTAAATTTGTGTTGAAATCAAATCAAGCAAATCCAGAAACATTTCATCCTTATCTCCAAGGCAGTCTTCATCCTTCCACCTATAAATATGAAGTCATTTGCTCATCTTTTCATCAAAAACAAACAAGAGTGTTCTCCATCAAAATATCCTCAATAAGATCCTTATTTCTATAAGTTTTAGAGTGATTGAAATTTATTGAGTGATTCATACTCTTCTTCAGTTGTACTCTCTCTCAAAGAGAAGAAATAATAAAGGATTGTTGGGTCTCCGTGGACGTAAGCTATTTATATCCAAACTATGTTACTTCTTCTTTCTTTTTTTCTCCCTTTCTTTCCTTTGTTTGTTCCAGTGTGATTTCATAGTTGATTTTAAGTTGTATTGGTATTCAAATATGCAACACTAGATCCTGATCAAATATACTTCCATTCATTCCAATTTTTCCCAACATGCGTCCATTAAATATGAACAAATCAAACCTATCAAGCCATAAAGAAATTGGAGTGAACGCAAATAGAAGCATTTATTTTAACAGCGCAGCATTTCCATCAACTAAACTAATGCCTGAGGTGGGTATCCAATTCTGTATTTATTGTAACAACGTTGGAGCATTAAATGTTAGAAAAACTAAATAGCCAAACAAAAATTTGTATAATCGTAACTTACATCAGAATGAAAGAAAATATAATATGATATAAATAAACACAGTATTATGATAAACAACATATAAGACATATTATGCACACAAAGCTAATGATGTTAAAAAAATGAATTAGAGTACAACATTAATCCTTCATACATAAGAAAAGAAATGAAAAAAGCTAAATATACATTAAATCTAACGAAAAAAAAGTCTATCATAGTGATTATATAGTACAGTTGAAAATAAAATAAATGACTAGAACTAATCCCCATGTCTTTGAAAATTATAGCAACCTACTTGTGCTAATCCTATGGACTTTATTCCATTCTTACTAGAGAGAGTGCTAAACAAATATCTTAAAATAAAAGACAAAATGCGGGTTAGGCGTAAAATCTGGTGTGAGGTAAACTAACAAAATACTACACACGCAACACACACACATATATATTTATGTATATGTATATGTATATAGATGATATACATAAGTGAGAAAAGAAATCTACAATACTGCATACCATACCTCAATATGCTTCTTCCCCTACTAAGGACGAGTTTGTACAACATAATACATTGGTAATAACTTTATATAGTGTAGGTGATCTACACTATAGGGTACTTAGGGTGTCAAATGTAAAGAATAAGCATACTACACAAATGATGTTTCATAAATGTCATATTCAAAGCCATCCACCCATGACGAATAACATATAACAAATAATGAATGGAGTGAATAACATATAACGACCTTGGATATATTCATTTATATACCCAAAGAGAATCACTAACCAAACTACAAATTATAATATGGGAGTTCCGATCCAGTCATCCTAGAAGCGTAAGGGATCCTATTTTGCATCTGCCAAAAAAGTGTCAAACCAAATGCCACACACACAGATATATATATATATATATATATATATATATATATATGTATGTATGTATGTATGTATGTATATCCTTTAATGAGTTTTGTGGTCAATGGGAGTTATCGTCAAAGCTATATCCCACGATACTAGTGGGATCCTAGTGTTGAAATTAAATATACTCCTTGGTAATCTAATGTAATATATTATAACTGCAAGGTTATAACCCCATAAAATGTGCTTTTAGTGGCCTACAAAGACAGGTTTGAAGTCGCGTAGGGATTATGTAAACAACATGTAACACCACATATTTTGGAGCATCCATAATATGAGAGTTAAATTAAATTACTAATAGAAAGATATTATTAAAGAAATGAATAAGATAAATTTAATTCAAGAATTTCCTAAAGGAAATTTGATTAACTAAGTGTGAGACACTTTAAAAAGTTAATTAAATGGACTAAATTGAGAAAATGATTTATGAAATTTATTTTAGAGATTTGATTGCAACAATGATGAGGTTTTAATTTCATGATTTATGAAATTTATTTAGAATTCATATGAATTTCTTAAATTGAGAAAATGATTAATTTTAGGCAAATTATTATTAAAATTAATAAAGTAATTATTTTGACTTGAAATTTTAATATAAGGTAAAATATGTTAAATTAGAGATTTCTATAAATAAGGCTGTAGGAGTCAAATTAGAATTTTCCCCTCTCATTCCGAATCAAGTCTAACCCTAATTAGCCCTAAATTCATCCTAAATCATCTATATTTCACTCTAAAACAAACTGGATTATGGATTAAAGATATGTTCCTCAATTAGAAGCTAGAGATCATTAAATTGGCTGATTAGAAGTGCTTTAGTTGTTGTTTGGATTGGATCTACATTCATATTGGTTGAATTTGGTAATTCGTGAGTAGTTTATGACTCCCTACTACCTTATGCATATTTATATGGTAAAATTATAGGGTTTAAATTGGTTTTTGATTGAAAAATCCTTTTCCAACCTAAATTACATGTTGACATATGTTTATGACTTAAATAAATGAATTTTCATATGATTTGGATTAATAACCTTGTAATTTACCGTAATCATACTCATATGTTTATGGATTGCATAGAATTAGATTAGAAATTGTTTGATTTCTTTAGTTCCTTGCATTTATTATATGATTGGATGTGAATGTATGTTATTCTATGTTTATATGCTGTAATTTGATGTTGTTTGTTATTAATTTGGATGCATAGGAAGGTTGGTTGGTGAATTGGGCAAATCGGAGGCAAAATTGGTCAGAATTGGACGAAACTTAGAGAAGGGTTTTTGAAACATACGAGAGGCCTACAAAAAACCTCACACCTCAAGTGAAGTTAAAGGGAAGATTCGATGCCGACTCTTAAGGATGAGTCAGTGATGAGTTATGGTTGTGATGGTTATGAGTCAATGATTTGTATGGTTGGGTAGAGAATGGCTAGATGAGATGTTCTATAGCAAGGATGGAAGGGATTTGGCTAAAGATTAAGGGTACTACCAAGTGATCTTTAGAACTTAGTGATGAAGCTTTGGATTAGGGGATGAGTTATCAAGGAGGGATGAGTCGAGGTCTAAAGCACTTGAAGAAGTATGCTAGGGATATAGGAGGAAACTTAGCCACAAGGAGGCTAAGTAGATGAATCGGTACTATGTCATAGGGATGAGTCGATATCGAGTCATCATGGTTCATGGACGAATGGTTGAACTTCTAAAGACGGATGGTGGAACTTCTAAAGACCGAATTTCCATATGACCATTTTGATCCTAAAAATATTGTTTGGCCTATAACCTTTAATAAGAATTGTATTAGGGTCTCAAACTAATTCCATTACTTCAATATGATGGTTTCCCATTCTGTAGACTGATTGTAGTAGAAAAATGAACTGACATTTAGAAAGTTATACCTACTTTCAGTTTTAAAACTCATAGCTAGGATTAGTGTAGAATTAATTAAGCCCATTAGTGATCCAATTCGTTTACTTAGAGAATACTATAAATAGACGGCTGAAGAGTCAAGTTAAAACTTTTTCCTCTCATTTTAAATCAAGTCTAAATCCTAATTAGCCCTAGATCCATCCAAATTTCATCCATAATCACCGAAATTGCTCCTAAAATCAAATTAGATTGTGGATTAGAGATTAGATCATCAACTAAAAGATAGAGAACATCGATTTTATTGATTTGAAGTGCATTCCATTGTTGTATTGATTGGATCTACATTCATATTGGTTGAATTTGGTAATTGGTGAATGGTTTATGCCTTCTCACTATACTGCATGATTATATGGTAGAATCATAGGATTTAATATGTTTCAAATCGATTTTTGACTATAAAATCTTTTTTAACTTTAATTACATGTTAAACTATGTATATGATCTAGATTAATTAGAAATCACCCTTGCTCATGCTCATATATTCATGCTATATGTAGATCTATGTTAAAAATTGACTTGTTTGTCTTATTTTGATGGATTTTATGTCCGATAAGATGGGATTGCTTGTTATTCTATGTTGGTTGATATGATTTGATTTTTTATCTAATGTTGTGATTACATAAAAAGTTAGGTCAGAAAATTGAGAAAATCAAGGCAAAGTTGGTTGGAACTAAACGAAACTTTGAGGGGAGGCTCTGGAGCATTGGAAGAGCTCGTGGTTCAAGGCGCAAGTTCCAATTCCTTATCTATGCAAGTTAGCACCAAGTTGAGAAGTTGGCACCGACATGTGTTGTTTGGTTCGGGGTGATGGCGGCTTTGGGGAGAGCAAGGATGTTGCTAGTAATGGTTGCCTAATGTGATGGATCAGTGATTGGCTATGTGTTAGTGGATATGACGTCTTGATCCTAGAATATGAAGTAGGGTATATTGAAGAGAGGACTTGTTCTGTGATGACTTGATTTATGTAGAGAAGTCACGATTAAAACATCTGGGCATGGAATACTTGAAGTGAGGAAGGAATGGAAGAAAACTTGGGCATATGTTGGCTAAGTAAAGATCGGTACAAAGTTGGGAGGTCGGTACCGACTTCTTGGTTTAAGTCCAAATAGGTGGAACCTCTGGGAGGTGATGTAGAGGTCCTATAGATCGTGCTAGAGGTGTTGGTTCATTCGTATCATATTGAATGATGATATAATAGCATGATGAAAAGCTATGGTCTGCGGATGTTGGCTTGTGTTAGGAGTATTTTTCAAAAATGGTGGCTTGTAATGGAGTGGGCCTTATAATCAAGGGATGTGTAAAGGTTCCTTGTGAATAATGGAAACTGGATTGAGCCAGAAGGGATCGGTATCAAAATGAAGCAAAGATAGGCTCCGGTGTATGTGTTAAGGAATTGTTGATGAATCAGAGAGTTTTCAGTTGTACTCGAAGTATGGGTATTGTAAGTGGGGAGACCCATGGGTCAATAAAGGGACCTGTATACCTTAGACCTGTAGCTTTGGGTCTAATGTCCAGCTTTGGGCTACGAGACACGTATCCAGCTTTATGGTTCGAGATACGGGAGTATAGTAGAGAACTAGGATTTCCATTAGTCCTTGGCTTAGGGGTCATGCGAGTTATATATATTCAGAGCATATGAAGTGATAATTAAGATTTCTTGATGGAATTATGGTTGCTTTCTTTATTGGGCTATCACTCATCGTTATCAGGGGAAGTAGGTATTGGAGAAAGGAATAACTGAAGGCTGATATCCTTTATTTTGTTTGTGGCGTATCTTTCTAATATTGTAGGGTAGCATATTATAGTGTTACACGCTAACTCTTTGGTTGCAGGGACAAGGCATATATGGTTCATGTTGTAACATTTTCTATTTGGAGGCCCAAAGCTAAGCGTTACAGATGCTACAGTCATCCATAGTATTACCTTCCAATGAAAAAATATGGTAATGCTAATGATATTACAGAAGCACTTGACTATTAAATAAAATCACAGATTTCAATTTTTTTTTACTGATTACATTTCAAAACACATGTTTTACATTCATATTACATAATACCATAATAATTTCCCAGGTTCAGATAAAATATCATTATTACATAAATATACCAAGAGCGACATATGATGATGCCCTCTTGGTTGACCATAGTACTATATAGTCAATGCCGACTTAATACAACACAACGGAATAAACAAAGTAAAACAACAACTCCTAATAGTTATTCGTCAGCATTCTACTCGCCTTCAATAGCTTTATTCGTCCTACTAAAAACCTGTAAACCTCAACCCTCAGCCTACTCAAATCAATTTTGAGCATCCGAGAGTTTAAGGGGAAAAACATAAACTTCGAGTCAGACATAAAGCCCTGTGTGAATAATACTATACATCTCGGTTATCTGATATTAAGTGACTCCACGCCACCTAGAAGAATGAGTTTCCCCTCACCAATATCCTTTTAAAACATATTTTTTGCAAATCTTTATCCTGCAACCAAAACTTTTTAAAACTGTAAAGCATTATTATGCAAACACATCGGGTAATAAATGAAATATCTGTCCGAGCACTACTTGTTTGGCTGACTACTAACATTTGGCTGACTCGGGCCTACCAGACAATATGAACAAAATGAACTAACACCTGTTAGACACTCCTTTCTGAGACAGTCTGTCCCTAACTTATCTGTTAAATACTCCTCTTCTAGACGATCTGTCCCTAACTTATCTTCTCCTAGGGTCACCTGATCCTAATAGTTTTATGAGCTCACCAATAACCTATCTGTATAAAAATAAATATTCCCTTCCATGTGTAATCACCATTTTAGTCTTACCTGTGACAAAACCCCACACACTGGAATTTTGGACTAAATTAGCTGGGGCTAATAGTTAATTTATAGAATGTGACCCTATACCAGTCCTATCTGGTATTCTAATATCCGAGTCATTTTACTTAGAGTAATCTTCCCAAAAATTTCCTTGAATACCTTTTCATCTCAAATTGATTTAGAACCTTTAAACCAAAATTAAATAAGGAAAACACACATATTCTATGCTTTACTCAAAACCATCTTGCCATGTTATATATATATATATATATATATATACTTTACATAAATCTTTGTTGATGAAAACGTTTAAACCTTTGAAAGTACCCCTTTCGAATCCATTGAAAGTATCCCTTTTGAAACCAAATAAACCTCTTTTATAACCTTGGCCAAAAGGCCAAAACACTCCTTACGAAATGATTCAGTCTTCCTTTCGAAATCTTTGAAAAACATTCCCTTTGAAAGCTTTAAAAAGCATAGACATCCTATCTTTAAAACACTTAACGTTGCCTTTCAAAAATATTGGAAAACCTTTCCTTTAAAACCTTTTAAACCATTGGGGAACTACCCCTTTAAAACCATTCTTTATAACCTTTTGAAAGCACTCAACTCCTTTGCAAACAACAAACCTTTCGAAAGCATTTGGGTTCGATTTAAAACATGTGTAAATACCTTTCAAAACCATTAAACACCATCTCTTTCAAAACCATTTGTGTTCTATCTTCAACAGAGAAAAAGGGTCATAAAATATTTAAGTTGACAACACTCTTTCAAAAGCTATTACTAAGTAAAGAAGTGATGGTATCGAAACCAACCTTCCGAAAGCATTGGAGAAGTGGCCAAGTTTTAAAAACAAAGTATACCATCCGAAACCATTGACTTCGAAAGGTAGAAAGCAGTAGCTAGGGGTTTCGACTCCATTCGAAAGCATTACTTAAAACAAAAGGCACAACCCATTCGAAATTATTTCTATAAAACCTTTGACTCAGCCGAAAGCCAACAAAGTCGAATGCAAACCGTTCGAAAGCAAAGCCAGTGCATATTTGATATAAAACCAAGTCATGCTTCGACCCCATCGGAACCCATAGCTTCAACCCTGTACCTTCCACCTAAGTCCAAGTCGTTGTACGGCAAGTCTTTGATGACGTGCACATTGGTTTCGAGGGTGATGGTGGCGGAGCTACTAAGTCGAAACCCCTAGTGTTGAAAGTGGCGGAACATGCTAAAAGCGTGTAAAAACTGATTTTTACTTTAAAAACAATTTCTTTTCAGCTAACCTGCCTTGTTTGTCAAAATCTAATTAGTTGGTAATTTTCTTTTCTAAAAGTGTTGCCAATATTTCAGAAATAAACAATTTAATTTTTTTAACAAAATACCTCTTCTCCTTATATAAATGTATAAAACATTTAAGTCTCATACCTTAAATAATTTTATATGTTCATCAAAACACTTAGGAAAATTCTATAAAAATTCCAGAAAATTATTTTTTAATATGTTTTATAACATATGTTAATTTCAGAACCAAAATATTAATTATTTAGTTGTAAATAATTTAAAACCCAAGTAATCATTTTATACACTAGAAAGTTAATATAAAATCAACATTAATTCAAAAAATTATGAAAATTGATACCCATCTCTAAAATATCATTTTTGATCCATATCTAAAATCGCAAGGCATTTGGATGTCAGTAAAAAGGGTTTTCAGATTAAAACATATCATTAATCCTATATGAATGAAGATAATTCATCAACAAGCATATATAAACATTTAATCATTGAAAAACATGGTATGATCATGCAAAATACTTCGAATTCATCTTAAAACTGAAAATAATTAGAAAAATGAGATGTAATAATTATTCACCTTAGCTTTGTGATTAAAGATGAGAGATTTGTTCTGTATTACTTGATTTGACTCTTCCTCTTGAAATCCTAGCTTTTATCTTCTCTTAAGCTTGCTAACGGTGGCCAACCTTAGCTTATATTTTTGTTTGCAAATGTATGAACGAACATGTGAATTGTATGGCCTAAGGGTTTAGGGTATAAGAATAATTTTTTTCCTTATTTTTCCTCTTATCTATTTACCCCAACACTTCATTTTTATTCTTTTAGTTCATTGTTAACATGGCACGACTATACTTATTTAATCACAAATTTCAATCCATTAATCGGCTTACATTATTTTATTTAATTTAACAAGTTAAATGTCCTAAACAATGTAACTAAAAATATGAGGTGTTACAGACTTTCCTCCATAAAGAATTTCGTCCTCAGAATTTCGATAATATGCACAACAAATCAATCAAAGGTAAAACATACCATCAAACAAATAAGGGTAAGCGTCTCTAATGCTGCTCTCATCTCCCAAGTACAGTCTCTCTCATCGTCGCTCCACTGGATTTTCACTAATCTGACTGTCTTATTCCTTAGCCTCTTCTCATCTCTTGCAACTATACGAATTGGCTTTCTAACTATAGTCAAGTCCGGTGTGTTAGTCCGTGAGATAATGGTTTTGATGACAACAACCTCAGAATAGATTATAAAATATAAATATAATAGTACAAGTTTAGATATATATGTATATGTAGGATATAACCATGTAGGTACTAAGAATGAAGACTGTACAGTATAGAGATTCAAGATATCAAGATTAAAGACTCATGAGTAATAAGAATATCAAGAGATCAAGATTTCAAGTAATTTACTTTTTAGTTAGGAATTTTGTTAAAACTCCTAGAAAAGCACTGGCATCTTAAATCTAATTTATTCGTGGAATGGAATCCACTTCAAGCCCGTTAAAGGGATGGAACCCTAAGTTGGATGGAGCCTACAAAAAATCTATTGGAATATTGTTTTGTATCCGCTAACTTTTTATTCAAAAAGAGTTTTCAAAATTATATCTTGTTTTCAAAATGATTTCAAAACCTTCCTTTTAAAGAATCAAAAACATCTATCCTGATTTCAAATACTTTTAGCCTCAAAACAATCTTGAATTTCAAAATCAAATTATCCTTGGTTTTAAACTATCTTTTTAAATAAAAGTATATTTAATTTTTTAACATTTATATATTTAGATTTAAATATAAAATTATAGTAAATTTTATATATACCAAAATATTATTCTATATATTTATTTATGTATTTCAACTATATTTAAGTATATTTATAAAAGTTTAAAATAGTTTTAAAATAAGATAAAAGTTATTTTCAAAGAAAAAACATCAAAAATTCCTTTGGGATGTCGACATGCCCAAGTACCCCATGTCGACATAGTGTCAGTTGAGTTCAAAATTTAAATTTCAAAAGAAGTGTCTATTCGTCATAACTCTTCATGAATGGACATGGCTGTTGTTCTTATATAAATAGGGGTTGGTTTCAACGAATTTCAATTCAGTTTTTTTGGTTTTTAACTCCTCTTCTTCTTCACATTTCTATATACATATTCTTATCGTTACTCTGCTAAAATCAACATTGAATCTAACTAGATCATTTATGGTTTGATTCTCTATCACAATCTCAACAAGATTCTCAGTGCTATTCAGAGTTATAGTTTTCTTTGTAATCAATTTAGCGAGAAAAGGTGTGATTGTGGCCTTGGAAATCAATCAAGCGAGATAAGGTGTGATTGTAGCCTTGGAAATCAATTGGATGAATTTGTTGCCCGGAAAATCAAGTATCTCTACCCAGAGGATTGTGATTCTGGAGGGTGTACCTTGTTGCCTTGAAATCGAGGGTGTAATTGTACAATTGCTTCTGAAAGAAAATCCGTACTTGTGTGCGAGACTGGATGTACGGTAAATCCGAACCAGTATAAAATCCGGTGTGTTCTTTCCTTTACTACTTTTACTTTATTTCTGCATCTGTGTTTGTTTCTGTGATCATATCTGTGTTTGAATATTGCGTACATCTTTGTTCAAATTAACATAAACTGAAAAAGTTTTAGTAATTCTTTATAAACACTATTCACCCCCCTCTAGTGTTAATCCTAGCCTTAAGATCCATAATCCACATTTCTCACATTTGGTATCAGAGCAGGTTTACAAAGTTTCATATTCTGATTTTTGAAAAAGTTTTCAAAGTGGCTACCAACACTGGTACTGTTACTAACACTAGTATTCCTGTCACTAGTTCATTTATAGAAAATCAGTCTACAGTCAGACCACCACTTTTAATGGTAGTAACTATGCATATTGGGAATGTAGGATGAAAATATATTTACAATCTATATGATTAGACGCTTGGAATATCACACAAACTAATTTTGCACAGTGGACTACTGAGCAAAAGACTATTGCACAAAATAATTATAAAGCAATGAATATTATATTTTTTTCACTAGATAGAAATGAATTTAATAGAGTGTCAGTTTGTAAGTCTGCATACGAAACCTGGAAAACTTTGCAAGTAGCTCACGAAGGAAAAAGCAAAGTTAAACAGACCAAAATTTCCATGCTCACAAATCAGTTTCAATTATTTAAAATGAATCCTAATGAGTCTATTTCAGATATGTATAGTAGATTTCAGGATATTGTGCATTCTTTAATATCCTTGGGAAAGGAATTTTCTGAAGAAGATCAAGTCAGAATTTTTTTAGATTCTCTTACTCTAGAATGTGATTAAAAGAAACTTGCGATCGAAGAGGCAAATGATATCAGTACCTTAAAGATAGAAGAATTAATTGGAAATCTAATGTCGTTTGAATTTCAAATGATAGGGAGAAGAGAAAGAAAAGCATTTGAAAAGAAATCAATGGCATTCAATGCATTGATCGATGGATCAGACTCAAACAGTGATAATGATGAAGAGATAGCCTTTATGGCCAGAAATTTTAGGAAATTCCTGAAAAACATATAGATGAATAATCTCAAGAGAAACAAATATAAGAACTCTGGAAATCAAAATGTAATGCCAAATAATGTTAAATGTTTTAACTGTGATGAACCAGGTCATATCAAAAGAGACTGTCCTTATCTAGATAGGAAAAATCCTTCTATGAACAATGATCCAGCAAAGAAACTGAAGCATGCAATTACTGCTACTCTAGATGACTCAAACTCATCATGATGATCAGAAGACAGATAATTCAAACTTGTGTTTCACGGCAGTTCATGACTTTGATGAATTCAGAGAAATGGACTCAGAAAAAGGTACACATTTACAGTTAATTGGTTGAAATTGCATGCTTAGAATTAGATGCTTGATTGCTTGATTTATTGATTTTGAATTGGGTGTGTTATTTGAATTTTAAAATTTTACTATTATTTTATTATTATTTTTATAGTATAATAATTTATTGAAAATACTATAATTCTAATAATATTCCAGATATATGTACATTAAATATAATGAGTATATATATATATTAGAGTATGTAGGAAAAATAAATCATAGAAATTCGTAGGCACATGTCGACATGGTCCCTACCATGATGTCGACATGGGTACCAGAATTTGAAATTTAAAATTTGAATTCAAATGGTTGAATTTCCCTCCATCTTTTCACTTCATTCAATTCTCTGAAAAGGCAACTTTTGACCAGAGAACATGTCCTTTGAGAATCTATTTATTCACTATCTTTTATCATATCTTTTCACTCTCATTTTAAAATTCAAACTCTCTCTTCAAAACTTCAAGCTCTCTGCTCTCTACTTTAATGACTCCTTCAAGCAACCCCTCCACCATGAGAATTTCCAGAAAGA
Source organism: Allium cepa (assembly GCA_030765085.1). Taxonomy (NCBI): domain Eukaryota; kingdom Viridiplantae; phylum Streptophyta; class Magnoliopsida; order Asparagales; family Amaryllidaceae; genus Allium; species Allium cepa. Next base: position 576,211,243 of record CM060931.1, read on the forward strand.
TAAAAGAGCAACTATTCAATGATCCGGAGGCAATAAAAGCATACATCAATTATGCTAATTATGCCAAAGTCCATCCCGGAAAGTTTGCTATCTTTCAAGATTTTTCTTCTTATGAAATTGATTCACTTTTTGCAAACAATCAAATTCTTAGTCTTGTTGATTCTTCTCAAAATGATTTTGTTTGCTATAAATCTTGTCAAAAGTTTCTATGCTAATTTAAACCGTGGATTTTATAATGGAAATGAGGATGAAATTTGGAGTAGTGTCAAATACACTTGAATTATTTTGAATTGCGATCTTTTGGGTACCATTCTCAATTTCAAGGGTACAGGAATAGATCTTTCTAATTTTAAAATCGATGAAAATCATCGTGAGACATTTCATCACACTTTCGAAGGGAATGATAATTTTGAATCCAAAAATCGAAATATTCGACCAAAAGCAAGAATTGTCAATCTTCTTTTGCAACACACTTTGACCCCAAGATCGGGGAATTTTAATAATCCTACTTCAAAAGTTTGCAAAGCACTTTTTGCTATTTTTGGAAATTATGACATTAATTGGGCGCAAGTTATTTTGGACGAACTTCGTCCTAAAACTCTTGAAATGGTTGAGGACACTTTGTATCATGGAATTTATCTCACATGGATTTTTAACTATTTTGGAGTGGATTTCAAAGGCGAAGAATTTGTTTCTAGAAAAGTTTTCAATCACTCCAACATTTCTCTTATGAAAAATTCCATTTGTTTTTCAACCTTATGAGACTCTTATCGAAAAGGAAGAGTGTTTGGCTCATGAGGAAATGGAAGAAGAGGAAGAGGAAAAAAGAAGAAGGGGATGAAATTGAAATTGAAGAAGAAGAAGGTGAAACCTCTTTGGAAAGCATCGAATATCCTCCTAATCCATCCAACAAACACATTCTCCAAAACAAAAAGACGATTGTTGAGAATCAACGGATTCTTAAATGATCTGTTAGTAAGAAGTTGGACAAAATTTCATCCAAAATGAACAAGTTCATTTCCAAAGTCAGCAAGAAACTTGGACTTTCTCCCTCATCATCATCCTCTAACTAGTTTTACCATTTTGTATCTTGTTGTATTTGTTTTAGTTTATTTTGATTTGAATGTTCGTGTAGTTCTTTATGATTAATCATTGTATTGTCTTAGTATGAAATGAAATGGAATTTCTTTTCTGTTATCTAGCCTATCTTATCTCCATAATAAATGTTAGTATATTATATATATATATATATATATATACAGACAATTATTCACAAAATCAAAATAAATCATCAAATTTCACTACACCATGTCGACATACCCCCTATGACCATGTCGACATGTACTAGTCATAAACGACAATTCATTTTGAATTTGAAATTTGAATAACTACCATATGTCTATTCATTTCAAACGAATTTCTACACCTATAAATACCTATTTCTTCCAGAATTCATCACTGACTATTATTTCTTATCTTCTCTATCTCCCATTCTTCTTAGAATTTCAAAAATGAGTAATCCAATTCATAACTTATCTGAGAATCTTGAAGAAACTCTTAATTTATTCAAGAATATTCTCTCGTTCATTCTTCGTAACCAGCGACACTTAGAATTAAGTCAAATGCATATAATCAAGGAGCAAGAAAGGCATTTCGATGTGATACGATGGATGATTTCCTCCCTGCACAAGGATGATAACAAAGCACATCCTCCAGCTCTCTCTCCAATGACAATGAAAATTCGGATGCCATTAAAGCAGACCCTGTCTTCGGAGAAGAAGGATGGGTGGAAGTTCCACGTAACGTTTGATTTTACTTTCTTGCTTTGTTTAAATTGTTTGCTTTGATTGATTTGATTTCATTTGCTTTGGCTTGGTTTGATATTGATTAATATTTAGTATGGATTGATGTTTGTTGTACAAAACACATAATATTATACATTAATATGTATATAATCTTTGATTGATTATCGTGTCTATCAATATAATTATCTCTTGATTCTATATTCCATTGTATAAGTTTACTAATGCAGGTATTTTAGTCTAAGAATGAGGGGGGGTTATATAGTTTGGAGATGTTTTTTGTTGATGACAAAGGGGGAGAAGTATAAAATAGAATAGTAAGGCATAGACTAAGGGGGAGTCATTAGGATAAAAGTAATGTTTTATAAACAAAGGTTGTCATCATAAAAAAGGGGGAGATTGTTAGTCAGTGAGATAATGGTATTGATGACAACAACCTCAGAATAGATTATAAAATATGAATACTAATATATAAGTTTAGATATATATGTATATGCATGATTTAACCATGTAGGTACCAAGAATGAAGATTGTACAGTATAGACATTCAAGATATCAAGATTGAAGACTCATGAGTAACAATAATATCAAGATTATCAAGAGATCAAGATTTCAAGTAATTTACTTTTAATTAGGAATTTCGTTAAAACTCCTAGTGTAACAGCCCGCAAATCCGCACCCCTTGAGTCAAAACTATTCTACAACAATCAACTCAAGTTGCACAGAAATACGAACCGTTTGGGTTAAAGAAGAAGAGGTAGAAGAAGAAAATAGAAAAAATAACATCAGAATCTAACCATCGCAGCGGAATAAAATATAATAGTTAATAAATAATCTTTACTCAAAAGTCAAATATTTCTATTTACATATATTACCTCATCAGAGTACATCAATCACAACTCAACATCAATATCATGCAATGGATACCCAACAACTCAACACAGCGGAATATATACATAAACAAGTACGCAAGTATGTATCGTCATCCAGCTCGTCTCATTTGCTCCACAACATCTCCTGTATCCTATAATACTCGGTCTGACCCGAGCATTACAGTTAAATAATAACCGATTCAGTTTGGAATACCAGCGTGAGAAAATCACACCAAATTGATTACTAAAGTTTCAAAAATCCTTTGAAAACAAAAGCATCTCGTAAGACCACGCCACAAATAAACATGTCGGGTTTTTACCTTACGATAGCAAATTTTTTTTTTATTAAAGTCCTCTGATATTATAATAGTGTCTATAGAAAGTAAAATAGAATCTAGCTGAAATGCTTGCATCTCACATTTCAGCAATAGTTGGGCACAATCAAAACCGTACAGGCGCGTATGGAAAATGGATTCCAACTAATGGCTAGGCACTGGGGTACAACCTGTCACAGTACCTGGTCTAGATCAGCGTACCGAGGAGCAACCCTAACTCCCCTGCAACACAAGACCGGAACCAACCCTTACTGGACAATCCCGAGCAAGATCACCCCGCGGTTGGGATCAGCAACCGCCCACTAAGCCAAAATAAAGGGACATCTAGACAGGGATGACCTCACCCTCCAGTGGGGGCTACCCACGAAGCCTTGCTGCATATCCCCTGATTTTCAGCCATTCCCATTTGATGAGGCTTGAGGGTAAGCATTACCTTTTTAGAATAAATCCCTTAGAATGCCCATCGTCCACCTAACGATGTTTCGCAAGCATTCATCCATACAAGTCCGTCTCGGGTTCGAACGGAACCGAAGGCACTATTCCTACTACATCCATTTTGGAAATATCCTCAAGATTAGTAGTGACTAGCCCTTGCACTTCACTGCTCCATCTTCGACTCTGAACACGTTTTACGAAACGTACAAACCGGATCGAAGTGGTTTTCGAGAATAAATCTCGATCCCGGTCTCTACGAAACGATCAACGCATTGTCCAATATTGATAGTCGGTGATTTAACTATCAATTTATATTCACAAACATCCATCCAACAATAAATAATTTCCCAAATTATTTATTAACCTCAAAATATCTTCACAAGATATATTTTCAAATTTTCAATCCTTTAAAAACAGTTTCAAAACCATCTTTCTTTTCAGAATAAACTTTCCCAAATATTTTCTAACTCTTCTGAAATCACCAAGCACAAAAATAGATTTTTAAAATAGTTTAAAACACTTTACTTTGCAATTTGTACTTTAAAACATTTATTTTAAAAAGTACTTCAATAAAAATACATACCATATGAATATTTGAAAATAAGATTACTTAATAAAATATATTACTAGATTTACACTTTTAAAAACAAATACTAAATCACTCTTTAAATAATTATTGCTATAATAGATTAAAAGGAAATACTTACTTTAGAAATTAAATATTAGAAATAATAAATTTTACAAAACTTGCTTTCTACAAAAACAACTTTAATCCATCAAGTTAATTTTTGAAGCTTTACTTTTTAAAACATGTACTGGGCTATCCAGAGAAAATCCCAACTCCAATCACCTAAATCAATTTCCCCAAATTGATTTCCAATTTATTTTATTTGAAATCAATTTCTTTAATTACTTAATTCACTTCAAAATTCATTAAGTATATATTTAGTTATTGTTGTTATAATTATTATTATTTTCCATTTGGTTTTAAAACTTTTAACTGAAATATACAAATTCCAGATTTTTCCCAACTTTTCCCTTTATTCTTCCAATAATTTAAATCTTAGCTTTTAAATAAATGTTTTGTTCTTTAAATAATAACACTAAATTTTAAAATTCATCAACTTCCTGTTTATTCAAATTTTCCCTTACATCCTCAGGTTCACTTATTAAAATTTTAAAGTTACTTTACTTCTTTTCCAAGTCATTCTTAAATTTGTTCTATAATTATTTTACTTGCAATTTCACTTCTTTCATTTTCATTCAAAAATCAAATTTATATTTTTGGTAATTCATTATTCTCAATTATATCATCCAAACCATAGCATTCAATACTTCCACATAATGCATCATAGAATATCAAATAACCAGAGTAGAGAATATATTAAATAATTTAAATAGAAGTTGAGGGGTCCAGTTGGATCCCTCCAACCTGTTTTTCCTGCATCCACAGATGTTAGCACAATAATACACCAATTTCAAAATATATTATACTATAGCATATCAATCAACTCAACCATTCAACAATTATTTAAATTTAATCACTTAAATTTAAATTTATACTGAGTGAGATTAACTCACCTTTTGCTTCTTGTTTGTAATCCATTCTCATTCCGACTAGATTTCTTCAAGATTTAAACCTTGAATAAATATTTATATCATTTATTAATACTTGAATCGATTGAACAATTAACTACCATTAAATCATTTAATAATTTAATTTAACTAATGATTTAAATTTAAAATAACCATTTAATTTAAACTAACAAGTTTATTTGAACTAATTACCTTTTCGATTATTTTTAGTAACCAAAGTAATTGAATAAGTTGATTGAACAAGTAAATCATTATAATCCATATTTCAAAAATTAAATAGTAGGTTTATAAACTATATTTGAAATTAAAGATCTAATTTTATATATACCTTAAACATTTTAAAACTCCTTTCCGAAATCTGATCTATATACAATTCCCTGCTTTGCTGTATTTATCCATATGTTAATATATATATATGGTTGTTAATTAACAAGAACAGTACTTTGTTTTTACTGTAAATAGAAATAACTTTCCCTATACTTTATATTTGTAAAAATAAACTCTGGGTTTCAAATCCTTCCTCGGTATGATATTAGAAATTTTCTAATATATATGTTAACTTAAATTGAAATCAAAAACTACCATACCTTAGACGAAAACCCACTTCCATACTCGGCCTCGCCATCGTTCCGCAGTCGCCCCCTTATGCCATCAACACGCGCACAACGTTGCAGACCCCAGATCGCCATCTCGAGCATCCTGCACGCTAGGCCCACCTCGGTTGTCCAAGGCCACTCGCGAGCACTAATCACCCTCTCGCTGCTTGAACTCGAGAACGACACGCCTAACCCTAAACGAGGCGACTCACGCCTACGCCAGCTCGAACGAGCCCTCCTCCCCTCCCCCGCGACTTGCAATTCAATCGCGAGTCAATTTTTTTTTTTATATATACAAATGAATTGATTTGGGGTTTTGGAAAGAAGAGGTTCGGTTCGGCCATGAGTTTCGAATTTTTTTGAAAGAACGAGAAGATGGGTTTCGAGATTATTTTTGTTTTTCGGCTGTTTGGTTTATATATTTTGTTTTTCCGTTGGCTTCCAAGGCAAGGCTTGGCAAATAATATAAAAGAAAGCTTCTACTTTTATTTTATTATTACTTAAAACATGACTTTGAACTGATTGAACGATAGGAAGAAATATTGCATGTCGGCTGAGACTGGTACAGTGATTCAAATTGAACCCCAAAAGTTCTGATGTGAGATGTATATGACTAGTTGAAGTATTATATTTAAATTCCGAATCGAATATTATCAATTAAATTTTCAACGCGTTCATCTATCGTATGATCACACGAAAACTCCAAACACTACCAAATTTGAAATCCGCTAATAATTCAATATTACGGATCCAATGAGACTAGTTTCGTCAAATTCCGAGACTGCGCCTCGGAAGGCTATTTTTAAATTCAATTTAAACAATAAAATTTTCAAAACTGAACAATTCACCGTTAAATTCAATTTACAACTTTTATTATCCTCTGTACTATCAATATAAATTTTACAAGCCTTCAAATTATTTTTAACAGGCGTAAAATTCTAGAGTCAACAATTTACCCAATTTCTAATTATTAAATTCTATTATTTAATTATCAATAAATAGCGATATTTGTAATTCAAGTTAAGATTGCTCTATTGAATACTTAAAATCAATTAAATATTCTGATTTTAAATGCTTGAAAATTCCGGGTCGTCACATTCCTCCCCCTTAAAAGAATTTCGTCCCCGAAATTACTAATTAGTACGAATGGTCCAATATCCGTTTATTATTCCCCTAAACCAAACAGTTTCCAATAATTCAACCTCGCACTAACTATCTTCTTATAAAGACTCATTATTATTCTTACTAACCTTCCAATTCTTACTAACCTTCCAACCTTCTCCATAGTTTCAAACTATACTATTGGTTTAACCATTCAAGTTTCATTTTAAAACCAAATTTTGAATTATCAAAAATTTCCTCAAAATTTTTCTAACTCCCTAAATTTCCAAAAAATTTCGCCAGCGTCTCCCTTGCGTGGCTAGCTCGGTACAACTACAAAATGGCTCTACGGCCTCCCAAATCCAAAAAGAAAACAAAACGCCAAGTGGCTCAATCCAAAAACCCAAGCAAATTCACACCAAATTTAAAATACATACCTTTTATCGGGAAATTCATATTTATCTTTCTGAAATCAAAATCAAATCTCTTTTCCCTTTATAATACCTGTATATCCTGCTTAGTACTAATATCCAATCATAATATCCTAAAACAATTCATCGACTTTTTCACAAGATGCCAATATCTATTCATCCAAATATTAACTTGGAATATATTTATATTATCAACTTCCAATTAAGAAATTCACCATTCCTTACTTAGTTAACATAAGCATTTTATATGTTTCTTATATTTATTTTCTCTTTACTCCTTTAATTTATATCCATTACTATTCAAATTGATTCTTTCATTTTCATATGAATTCAATTTATCATTAACGCTAAATTTTAAATTTTATTTTTCATTTATACTGATTCATGTTATGAATTTAATTAGCTCCATTTACTAACTTATTTTAATATCCAGTTTGAAAACGTTTGTCATTAACAAAAATTTTAAAAAAATTTCTAACTCCCAAAATTTTCGAAATTTTTTGGCAGAGTCTCCTTTGTACGGAAGAGCTTTTGCAATTTGACAAAAGAGATATATATATATACATCGACCCACACGGTCATAAAAACCAAAAACAGTTCATATTTCCTATTTTAATTGTGTAGGTGTACCTTATTTAGCATTTTAAGCAAGCGGCTTATTATTTAGCAGTTAATACCATCCAAGTCCAGCCATACGGCTTCCAAGTATCTGTACTTACTCAATTTAAACGTGTAAGTGCCATATAAATGAAGTTTAACTACATTTCACTTGTTTACAATAGTTAAAACATATGAATTCTAAAAGAAACTCATACCAACATTTTTTTCGTAAGTAATTTATATAGTTTCCATTCTAATTCAACTGTTTCAATTAATTTATAAACCATTCTCATCCAATGTGAATGTTTTTCGATCCATTCATATATAACTTCATTAATTTGAATGGTTTAAAACTCAATTGCTTACTTTTAATTTATTTTTAAGCAAACTGAACTCATATTTAATTCAGTTGCTTTCAAAACCAATTTATTTTACTCCTATCCATCCAAGGCATTTTAATAACTTCTATTTACATTCAATAACAATTTATTCTTTGCAATTTGACGAGATTTATGTGAATAAATAAGCACTTGAGTTTTATAATCAATTTAAATTGACTCCAACTCAAATTTACGCTTAATTCTATTCCATTTCGGATTTATTCACAATCCATATATTCTCAGTTTCATTGCATTTCAATTTTATTAACCAAACTAGTCCATTCAAAACCATTAACAACTTAGGTTCCATCTCCATTACCAATTAAATTTCCTTTTTATTTTAATCCATTCACAAGCATTTATTTAGCTCGACACACTCCATTTTAAATTTCATTTACAATCCATTTATTTACATTTCATTTCATATTCGTTTATTCCAAACTATTTTATTTAGCTCAAAGACAATCTAAGCTATTTCATTCAATAACCATTTCTCAACTTATTTAAACCATACTTCCTTAGGTTCTTATTTATCCCATCCATTCACTTATTCAATATAATTAACTTATCCACTCAATCCATTTCGAATTTTCCATTTTTCTTAAATATTATTACAACCCACCAAGTTCTATTTCAATCCATATTTATTTTTACTTGATTCAAATTTAATCCAATATCATTAAACTTGGTTTAAGTTGAATTAAATTCAACTCTCTTCGATTTATTCAGCTTAAGTCAATTTACTTCAATTTATTCAAATTTATACTTAAGCTCATTTTCATTTTGGAAGCAAAGTTCTCTTTCAATTTAACTTGATCCTATTTTAATCCAATCTCATTTCAAACTACAAATTTATTTGATCAATTATTATACATTTTAACTTTCAAGATTCAGCTCATTCAATTTATTACCTGGCTATTTTCCAAGTTATCTTCACTTATTTGGATTTTATTTGCAACTTAGATTATTTCTATTGTAATCCAATTCCAACCGACTCCACTATATACTTAATTCACTTACAATTCCATTTCTAAGTTTTACAAGTCACAAATTTATTTATAATCCAAGTTATAATATATACACATATTCATCTCTAATTCCATATCCAAGCTCATTTGAATAATATTTCAATTCATATTTGATTTATTAACTTAAAAGCTCATATTGCTCATTTTTATTCGATACATTTCCATTTATATTTAATATGTTAACACTTCACAATAAATTTTAATTTATAACTCAAGTTCTGAATCCACTATCCATTTCAATTTACCATCCAATTTTATGAATTCACAGTTCAATTTCATTTACTTCAGTAACAATTTAAGTCGAATTTAATTTATAACTTGAGTTTTATTTCCAAATTTCAGTATTAACTCACCCATTCAACTTTATTTAACATTCCATTAACAATTTATTAACAAATTAGTTCTCCCCTATTTATAGTTCAATATTTGATTTTTAATTCCAGATAGCACTTCATTTAATTTTCTTAATTCAGTTTATTTTATAATTCAAGTTTTGATCTTCATTTTATTTCAATTCATCAAACAATATTTATTTTGGATTTTGCATACCATTTCAATTTTATAAGTCTCAACTTATAATTTACACAATTCCATTCATCATAGGCTTAAATATATTCATCTTTTATTTTAACTCAAGCCTTATGTTTATTTATAACCCAAGCATATTTATTCTATGGATTTTAATTCTGATTCTTTTATAAGTTATTCTAATTTATTTACTTCAATCCAATTCTTAACCTATTTATTTTCCATTTATTCAGGTAAGAGTCTAACTCCATTCAACACTCAATTGGATTTTTATTCCAATTCCAATTCTTATCCAACTTGTTTTCCATTTGTTCAGGTAAGAATTTAATTCCATTCATCAATTCAAATGAATTCTCATTCCCATTCAATTTCCTTTAACTCAGATTTATTTGACTCAATTCAATTTCAACTTGATTCGAATACAACTGGATAATATTTTCAGCTGATTCAATTAATTTCAATCCAGTCAAATTTTTATTTTCCAATCCTAAGTTAATTTCATTTTAACTTTAAAATTTAAATTCCATTATTCAAAGCTTATATTTCTTTCATGATTTAAAAATCATCTCAATTCATAAGCTTACAACTATCTCATCAGGATTTTTAAACACCCGACCTTTGGTTTCAAATTATTTTGAAATCTCCAACATCTCAAATCACATTTCTCAAATATTTACACAATTCATGGCTTTATACCCAACAAATTTCCTTTGAAATTTCAAAAACAGCTAGCTCTTCTGAACAAATCAAATTTTGGCAGCAATCCGTCACTTAGAAATTCGAAAATGAATACTGATGATGCGGCCGTCATCATCAGAATTATTTTCCAATAATCCAAGTGATTTCAATGCTATATCACTTTCAAAACCCATTTAAAACAAATTTCCATTCAGAAATACCCCCAAAACCATAATGTTATCATTTATCTTCAAAACACTTCGATAACATTCCCAAAATCTCTGAAATTTTGAATTTCCAAATCCTGCTTACATAAATTTTAACTATACATCATTTGCATAGCATATACTTATACAAATTCTTATTTGATTATATTTCAATTTATAAATTTCATTTACAATTCATATTTATAAATTTCATTTTATAATGAATTTATTGCTCTAAATTTCTAGTTAAACTTTCCACTTAACACCGATAATACTTTAATATCATCATTTCTAACATCCAAGCAACCATATATTAGCTAAATAGTTTTCAAAAACTTTTCTTTATATCAAAATATATTTTGGGTAAAATTATTTCATTTACCCGCATTTAAAACAATATTGTGTCGATAGTTCTATTCAAGTGTTTAGAAACCCCTTCAATACAGTTGCGCAGTCTGTGTCGACGAAGGTTCATATGCCACTCAATAAACCAATCAACACAATATTAAAACAATTTATATTCACTAACAAATACGCGCTCATATCTATTAATACGCTCAAACTCATTATAGAGTACTACAGACTCTATTTTATGAGTAATTCCCACCAGAGCCAAGGTTATCACCAACCCAAGCTCTGATACCAAGTGTAACAGCCCGCAAATCCGCACCCCTTGAGTCAACACTATTCTACAACAATCAACTCAAGTTGCACAGAAATACGGACCGTTTGGGTTAAAGAAGAAGAGGTAGAAGAAGAAAATAGAAAAAAACAACATCAGAATCTAACCATCGCAGCGGAATAAAATATAATAGTTAATAAATAATCTTTACTCAAAAGTCAAATATTTCTATTTACATATATTACCTCATCAGAGTACATCAATCACAACTCAACATCAATATCATGCAATGGATACCCAACAACTCAACACAGCGGAATATATACATAAACAAGTACGGAAGTACGTATCGTCATCCAGCTCGTCTCATTTGCTCCACAGCATCTCCTGTATCCTATAATACTCGGTCTGACACAAGCATTACAGTTAAATAATACCCGAGTCAGTCTGGAATACCAGCGTGAGAAAATCACACCAAATTGATTATTAAAGTTTCAAAAATCCTTTGAAAACAAAAGCATCTCGTAAGACCACGCCACAAATAAACATGTCAGGTTTTTACCTTATGATAGCTAAAACATTTTTTTATTAAAGTCCTCTGATATTATAATAGTGTATATAGAAAGTAAAATAGAATCTAGCTGAAATGCTTGCATCTCACGTTTCAGCAATAGTTGGGCACAATCAAAACCGTACAGGCGCGTATGGAAAATGGATTCCAACTAATGGCTAGGCACTGGGGTACAACCTGTCACAGTACCTGGTCTAGATCAGCGTACCGAGGAGCAACCCTAACTCCCCTGCAACACAAGACCGGAACCAACCCTTACTGGACAGTCCCGAGCAAGATCACCCCGCGGTTGGGATCAGCAACCGCCCACTAAGCCAAAATAAAGGGACATCTAGACAGGGATGACCTCACCCTCCAGTGGGGGCTACCCACGAAGCCTTGCTGCATATCCCCTGATTTTCAGCCATTCCCATTTGATGAGGCTTGAGGGTAAGCGTTACCTTTTTAGAATAAATCCCTTAGAATGCCCATCGTCCACCTAACGATGTTTCGCAAGCATTCATCCATACAAGTCCGTCTCGGGTTCGAACGGAACCGAAGGCACTATTCCTACTACATCCATTTTGGAAATATCCTCAAGATTAGTAGTGACTAGCCCTTGCACTTCACTGCTCCATCTTCGACTCTGAACACGTTTTACGAAACGTACAAACCGGATCGAAGTGGTTTTCGAGAATAAATCTCGATCCCGGTCTCTTCGAAACGATCAACGCATTGTCCAATATTGATAGTCGGTGATTTAACTATCAATTTATATTCACAAACATCCATCCAACAATAAATAATTTCCCAAATTATTTATTAACCTCAAAATATCTTCACAAGATATATTTTCAAATTTTCAATCCTTTAAAAACAGTTTCAAAACCATCTTTCTTTTCAGAATAAACTTTCCCAAATATTTTCTAACTCTTCTGAAATCACCAAGCACAAAAATAGATTTTTAAAATAGTTTAAAACACTTTACTTTGCAATTTGTACTTTAAAACATTTATTTTAAAAAGTACTTCAATAAAAATACATACCATATGAATATTTGAAAATAAGATTACTTAATAAAATATATTACTAGATTTACACTTTTAAAAAAAAATACTAAATCACTCTTTAAATAATTATTGCTATAATAGATTAAAAGGAATACTTACTTTAGAAATTAAATATTAGAAATAATAAATTTTACAAAACTTGCTTTCTACAAAAACAACTTTAATCCATCAAGTTAATTTTTAAAGCTTTACTTTTTAAAACATGTACTGGGCTATCCAGAGAAAATCCCAACTCCAATCACCTAAATCAATTTCCCCAAATTGATTTCCAATTTATTTTATTTGAAATAAATTTCTTTAATTACTTAATTCACTTCAAAATTCATTAAGTATATACTTAGTTATTATTGTTATAATTATTATTATTTTCCATTTGGTTTTAAAACTTTTAACTGAAATATACAAATTCCAGATTTTTCCCAACATTTCCCTTTATTCTTCCAATAATTTAAATCTTAGCTTTTAAATAAATGTTTTGTTCTTTAAATAATAACACTAAATTTTAAAATTCATCAGCTTCCTGTTTATTCAAATTTTCCCTTTCATCCTCAGGTTCACTTATTAAAATTTTAAAGTTACTTTACTTCTTTTCCAAGTCATTCTTAAATTTATTCTATAATTATTTTACTTGCAATTTCACTTCTTTCATTTTCATTCAAAAATCAAATTTACATTTTTGGTAATTAATTATTCTCAATTATATCATCCAAACCATAGCATTCAATACTTCCACATAATGCATCATAGAATATCAAATAACCAGAGTAAAGAATATATTAAATAATTTAAGTAGAAGTTGAGGGGTCCAGTTGGATCCCTCTAACCTGTTTTTCCTGCATCCACAGATGTTAGCACAATAATACACCAATTTCAAAATATATTATACTATAGCATATCAATCAACTCAACCATTCAACAATTATTTAAATTTAATCACTTAAATTTAAATTTATACTGAGTGAGATTAACTCACCTTTTGCTTCTTGTTTGTAATCCATTCTCATTCCGACTAGATTTCTTCAAGATTTAAACCTTGAATAAATATTTATATTATTTATTAATACTTGAATCGATTGAACAATTAACTACCATTAAATCATTTAATAATTTAATTTAACTAATGATTTAAATTTAAACTAACCATTTAATTTAAACTAACAAGTTTATTTGAACTAATTACCTTTTCGATTATTTTTAGTAACCAAAGTAATTGAATAAGTTGATTGAACAAGTAAATCATTATAATCCATATTTCAAAAATTAAATAGTAGGTTTATAAACTATATTTGAAATTAAAGATCTAATTTTATATATACCTTAAACATTTTAAAACTCCTTCTTTCCGAAATCTGATCTATATACAATTCCCTGCTTTGCTGTATTTATCCATATGTTAATATATATATATATATATATATATGGCTGTTAATTAACAAGAATAGTACTTTGTTTTTACTGTAAATAGAAATAACTTTCTCTATACTTTATATTTGTAAAAATAAACTCTGGGTTTCAAATCCTTCCTCGGTATGATATTAGAAATTTTCTAATATATATGTTAACTTAAATTAAAATCAAAAACTACCATACCTTAGACGAAAACCCACTTCCATACTCGGCCTCGCCATCGTTCCGCAGTCGCCCCCTTATGCCATCAACACGTGCACAACGTTGCAGACCCCAGATCGCCATCGCGAGCATCCTCCACGCTAGGCCCACCTCGATTGTCCAAGGCCACTCGCGAGCACTAATCACCCTCTCGCTGCTTGAACTCGAGAACGACACGCCTAACCCTAAACGAGGCGACTCACGCCTACGCCAGCTCGAACGAGCCCTCCTCCCCTCCCCTCCCCCGTGACTTGCGATTCAATCGCGAGTCAAATTTTTTTATATACACAAATGAATTGATTTGGGGTTTTGGAAAGAAGAGGTTCGGTTCGGCCATGAGTTTTGAATTTTTTTGAAAGAACGAGAAGATGGGTTTCGAGATTATTTTTGTTTTTCGGTTGTTTGGTTTATATATTTTGTTTTTCCTTTGGCTTCCAAGGCAAGGCTTGGCAAATAATATAAAAGAAAGCTTCTACTTTTATTTTATTATTACTTAAAACACGACTTTGAACTGATTGAAAGATTGAAAGAAATATTGCATGTCGGCTGAGACTGGTACAGTGATTCAAATTGAACTCCAGAAGTTCTGATGTGAGATGTATATGACTAGTTGAAGTATTATATTTAAATTCCGAATCGAATATTATCAATTAAATTTTCAACGCGTTCATCTATCGTATGATCACACGACAACTCCAAACACTACCAAATTTGAAATCCGCTAATAATTCAATATTACGGATCCAATGAGACTAGTTTCGTCAAATTCCGAGACTGCGCCTCGGAAGGCTATTTTTAAATTCAATTTAAACAATAAAATTTTCAAAACTGAACAATTCACCGTTAAATTCAATTTACAACTTTTATTATCCTCTGTACTATCAATATAAATTTTACAAGCCTTCAAATTATTTTTAACAAGCGTAAAATTCTAGAGTCAACAATTTACCCAATTTCTAATTATTAAATTCTATTATTTAATTATCAATAAATAGCGATATTTGTAATTCAAGTTAAGATTGCTCTATTGAGTACTTAAAATCAATTAAATATTCTGATTTTAAATGCTTGAAAATTCCGGGTCGTCACACCTTGAAAAGCATTGACATCTTAAAATCCAATTTATTCGTGGAATGGAATCCACTTCGAGCCCGTTAAAGGGATGGAACCCTAAGTAGGATGGAACCTACAAAAAATCTAGTGGAACATTGTTTTGTATCCGCTAACTTTTTATTCAAAATGATTTTTCAAAATTATTTCTTTTTTTCAAAATGATTTCAAAACCTTCCTTTTAAAAGAATCAAAAACATCTATCCTGATTTCAAATACTTTTAGCCTCAAAATAATCTTGAATTTCAAAATCAAATTATCCTTGTTTTTAAACTATCTTTTAAAATAAAAGTATAGTTAATTTTTTAATACTGATATATTCAGATTTAAATATAAAATTATAGTAAAATTTTATATATACCAAAATATTATTCTATATATTTATTTATGTATTTCAACTATATTTAAGTATATTTATAAAAGTTTAAAATAGTTTTAAAATAAGATAAAAGTTATTTTCAAAGAAAAATAAAACATCAAAAATTTCTTTGGGATGTCGACATGCCCAAGTATCCCATGTCGACATAGTGTCAGTTGAGTTCAAAATTTAAATTTCAAAAGAAATGTCTATTCGTCATAACTCTTCACGAATGGACATGACTGTTGTTTTTCTATAAATAGGGGTTCGTTTCAACGAATTTTAAATCAGTTTTTCTGGATTTTCACTCTTCTTCTTCTTCTTCCACATTTCTATATACATATTCTTATCATTACTCTGCCAAATTCAACATTGAATCTAACTAGATCATTTCTGGTTTGATTCTCTATCACAATCTCAACAAGATTCTCAGTGCTATTCAGAGTTAGAGTTTTCTTTGTAATCAATTTAGCGAGAAAAGGTGTGATTGTGGGCTTGGAAATCAATCAAGCGAGATAAGGTGTGATTGTAGCCTTGGAAATCAATTGGGTGAACTTGTTGCTCGAAAAATCAAGTATCTCTACCCAGAGGATTATGATTCTAGAGAGTGTACCTCGTTGCCTTGAAATCAATGGTGTAATTGTACAATTGCTTTTGAAATGAAATCCATACTTTTATGCGGGACTGGATGTAGGGTAACTCCGAACCAGTATAAAATCTGGTGTGTTCTTTCCTTTTCTGCTTTTACTTTATTTCTGCATCTGTGTTTGTTTCTGTGATCATATTTGTGTCTGACTATTGCATACTTCTTTGTTCAAATTAACATAAACTTAAAAAGTTTTAGTAATTCTTTATAAACACTATTCACCACCCCTCTAGTGTTAATCCTAGCCTTAAGATCCTTAATCTGCATTTCTCACACGGTGATACTACTAAGTTTTCTAACACAATAGGTGCAATCGTAATCTTCGGGTTTCTAACACACTTTCTTAGATGAGAAACATGAAACACATCATGGACTCCTGCCAAACTGCTCGATAACTCTACTCTATATGCGTGTTTCCTGATCCTCTCTACAATAGGAAATTGTCCTATAGATTTCGATTCCAACTTCCCTAATTTCAAAATTCTAATCACACCCTTCATCAATGATGCCTTAATAAAAACATGATCCCTAATAGGGAACTCTAAGTCTTTTCGTCTTCTATCCACATAACTCTTCTTCCTAGACTGAGCCTCCTTCATCCTAGCTTGAATAAACTCAATCTTCTCTGCAGCTTCTCTAACTAAATCTGGACCAAGAACCAACCTATCACCTGTCTCTAACCAACAAACGGGAGAATTGCATGGCTATCTATATAAAGCTTCAAACGGTACCATCCCTATACTAGTCTGATAACCGTGTTTATATGAAAACTCGACTAAGTTTAGATGGTCTTCCCATGATCCCCCAAAGTCTAACACACAAGCTCTTAACAAATACTCCTAGACTTTGTTAACTCTTCTCGTTTTCCCATCGGTTTGTTGATGGTAAACGGTACTCATCTTGAGCTTGGTTCCTAAAATCTCCTATAGAATCTTCTAGAACTTACTAGTAAACAAGGAATCTCTATCACTTACTTTACTACTAGGAATTCCATGCGGTCTAACCACATTCTTTATAAATAACTTGGCCAAAACAGGCATCATCCTAGTTGACTTAACTGGAATGAAATGGACACTCTTGGTCAGTCTATCCACTATGACCCATATATTTTCATCTTCTCCACTAGATCTTGGCAATTCATCTATGAAATCCTTAGAAATAGGATCCCACTTCCATACTAGAATATCCAATGGCTGTAGCAACCCACTTGGCTTTTAATGTTCGAGTTTTACCCATTGACAGTTCGAACACTGCTTCACCATAAGCCTACAACCTTCTCCATTCATTCCCAAATGAAACTTCTATTTATGTCCTGATACATCTTTGTTCCTCCGAGATGAATAATGAACTTTGAATGATGGCATTCCTCCAAAACTTCCTTCACTAATGTCTCCTACATTCGAAACACATAATCTTCCTTTCTTTCTCAACCACCCATTTTGGTCAAAAACTAAAATCCTTTAAGTCACCGCTCTCGGTTCCATCCCTTAATTTCCTGATCTATTCAGCCAAGACTGGATCCTCCTCTCTAGAAGTAATCTTTTCGATCACTACTGGTCGAACTTCTAAATAAGACAACACAACAGATCCTCCATTAGACCTAACTTTTGATCTCCACTGCACTTTGCAAGCCGACAATGCTTCCAAATTTTTTTACTCTGCTATATAGCTAACATTGCCTTCTGATGCTTTGTGTTAAGAGCAAATGCAACCTTATTACCATTCCCTGGTGTGTACTCAATTCCAAAATCATAAGCAACAATAAACTCTAACCATCTCTGCTAACTCATGTTCAACTCCTTTGGAGAAAACAAATACTTCAACGACTTATGATCCGTATATAACTCAAATCGCTCTCCCAAAAGGTAATGTCTCCACACCTTCAATGCAAAAATCATAGCCGCCAACTCCAAATCATGTGTTGAATATCTAACTTCATGCGGTCTAAGTTGTTAAGAAGCATATGCAATCACTTTTTTCGCTGCATTAACACAACTCCTAACCAGTTCCACATTCATTTGTATAAACGACCAAATCCTGATTCCCTTTGGAACAACTAATACCGGTGCATGAGTCAATAATTGTTTCAAGCTCTTGAATGCTTCCTCACATTTATTAGTCCACACAAACTTCACATCCTTTCACGTTAGCTTGGTCGTAGGTGCAGCTATCCGTGAAAAATCCTTAATGAACCACTTATAATAATCAATCAATCTAGAAAAACTCTTTATCTCAGTCACTACCTAGGGTCTCTTACAATTATTCACTGCTTCAATCTTAGTCGGATCTACAGACAACCCCTTCTCTGAGACTACATGACCAAGAAACTTCACTTCTTTCTTCTAGAAATGACGCTTCAAAATTTTTGCCTTCAGCTGATGCTGCCTCGGTGTCTTAAGCACAATTCTATGATGAACTTCATGCTCCCTTTCATCCTTGGAGTAAATCAAAATATAATCTATGAAACCAACAAGAACCTATCCAAGTGTTCTTGGAAAATTCGGTTCATCAAATCCACAAAGAATGCCGGTGCATTAATTAGTCCGAAAGACATGACTAACCACTCATATGATCCATATCTAATTCTAAACGCCATCAAAGTAATACTATCCTCTACCACTCTAAGGTGATGGAAACTTGTTGCCAAATCCAACTGAGAAAATATCTTGGCTCTACTCAACTGATCGAACTAATTGTAACAACCTGAATTCCATTGATCCAGATTTTTTGCAAAAATGCTAAAAACAAAGTCCACTGAAGCCCGAGTCTAGTATCTAGTATCCCGTAAATAGGCAAAGACAAATATATCAGAGCTCAATAATTTAACTCACAGCAGGATTGACTAAAATATAATAGTAAGTAAATACTTAACCAAATGACAACACTTTCTAAGCAAGTGTCATAAAGCTGAGAAGTCTTTGCATCTACCTAACTTGTAGGATGTTATGATGAGGGGGTCATAACAAAAGTTCTGGTGAATGAATAAATTATATTCTTCAAGGCTTAATTCTATATATATCGTTTTATTTTCATTTACTCTTATATTAGTTTCATTAGGTTGTAATACTCTCGCCTCTGTTCGTGAGCTGTGCCTATATACTCCATAGTAGGTTAAAACCTAATAACTAATATACACATATATGTAGCTATATGCCCAATGACCATATTAGTCCTAGGTACCACCCATGGTGCCTTCCATATTCTCCTCAAAAAAGGCTCCATCATCTTGCTTCAAGAGCATTCCGTAACTACATCTGTAAAGGACTGCTTCGTAAGGCCTACAATATAGATGCTCCATCGTCTTGCTCCGTAGCTATATCTGTAAAGGACTGCTTCGTAAGGCCTACAATACAAATACTCCATCATCTTGCTCCACGAGCATTCCATAGTACATCTATAAAGGACTAGTTTGTAAGGCCTACAATACAGATGCTCCACTACTTACTATGAAAACATAAATCATGTCCATATTAGTCTATGCCAGTGCTCGAACATCCACAATGTACCATCCAGTGCGTACATTGAGGACTGCATAATCGTTTTGTCTACTATCTAAATCCAGCCAACAAGGTCTACCTTGTACAAAATTCAGTCGAGGATTTTCTATATCTGTAAAGGACTGCTTTGTTAGGCCTACAATATAGATATTCTAGTTGGTCTATCTCTTTTTCATCATGGCTACGACCCCACACAACCACCCCTCAACTAACCGAAAGACTTCTAAAGAGTTAAGTGGCTATGCCCAACTATAAACAATCTAACATCCAAATGGCGGTGCCCCTCATCCAATGTCTCCATAGTGAAGGAACCATTGGCTTGTTGGTTTAACTTTAGTCTTTCTCGAAATTTCTCTTGGTCTTAATCCTGGTTGATATCCGCATGCGATTATCCTTAAACTTACTTGCATGCACCGGACATACGAATACCCTACTCCGAACACCAAGCCTTTCTGGTTTCCTACAAAGGTCTTCTTTATTAGGCCTACAACGCAAATGCAGTCAACGCATACTCTCTTGATGGAACACCTACAAGCTTGCCTCCGGGGGTGCAGCTTCGTTAGGCCTACCCCGAGGGCTATCCTAGAGTATCCTTACGTCCCGTTGCAGTCTCGTATTTCCTTGAAGCCCAAAAATACTAAGTTGGACATGCTTCTCCATTTCGAAAATCCATGATGAACTGCTTCATCCTTTGGGCTGCTTCAACCGCATCTCAATTCTTTTATTAGACCTTAAGTCTATTTTTTTAATTTGCATTTAGTTTGGTTTCTTATTCTGTTGGCTAATTATTTACCCTAATTAGCATATTCTTACCCTTGTCTCAACTCTATCTATTCTGGGATTTCCATTTATTTAAAAGGGAATGTTGTTGGTATGGGCCACATTCATTATCTTTCTTATTTGACTTAATATAAATCTGAAGTTCATCAAAATAAGTCTCTTTTATCATTCCTGCTTTATTTGCTTATTGAATCGATATAAAATATTTAAATAAGCTTCGGTCATTATTATTGCTCATAAATTTTTTCAAAGTCTCAAAATAAATATTTCCCTTCTTATAATTTAAGTATAAGCTATGTTATAATTCTACCTGTAATTGTCTTTTTCTCTTCTTTTATAGTCCATACATAATTCTAGCATTTCTTTTATGCTAACTTCTTTTATTATGATATAGAATATTCTTTTATTTTCTTATATTATACAATTCACTTTTTATGATAACTATCTTCTTAAATAGTCTACACAGTGAATGCAGACCTAGGTTCATTATCGTTTACAGCTTCAAGTTCTTATATAATAATTTACCTGATTCATGTCATAGTTTGCTTAATTATCTTCAATTTTAGAAAGTAATTCTATTTGATTTAGTTGGTTATTAAAACTATATTTAAAAATCCATTTTCATATTTTAATATTAAATAATATTATAAACAATAACCCGTAACTGGTAGATATTTCTTTCACTATTTTGGAATAGTGTAAATATAGCGGTTTCTCTATTTTACACTAATTCTCTTTTTCTTTCTTTTATTCTAGCAATTACGGTCATTGTTGTCTTTTAAATATTAAATTATAGAAATGTATCCTATTTTCTAAACCAACCAATTAATCTTTTAGTTACTCCCAATCCAGTTATTAGATTAATAAACTTTTCTCATTTTAAGGTAATTTATTACAGTAATTCCATTCCTCAAACTTTTATTACTTTACATCTTATTTCCTTCATTTCAATATTCGTAATTATTTAATCCATATTCACATTTAATCTATTCTAATTCATATGCGAAGAAAGAGGAGAAAATAGAAGAAGAATGATACTTGCATAGAAATCCAAAACGTACAAAATAAATACTAATACTGTAAATTCTTTATAGTTCAGCATAACTTAATTAATAGGATTAATTATTGAATAAAATTATCTAAATGAGAATTTAAAGATAATATATTTTAAACTTAAGAGACTACTTACATGTCATCCTTAGCTTCAATCACTATCCCTTTTAAATTAGTATACTTTTCTCCACTTTTTCCTCTCTTTAATTCGTTGTAAATTCCCTGATTTGTTTACGCAATTTTCTGATTTGCTTTTATGTATTTTCTTGCTTATTTTTGTTGTTTGGGGAAAGATTTGGCTGATAGAAGAGAAAGGAAGAGGGAGAAAAGAAGAGGAGTTTGTTGTAAATGACAACAGCTGATTAAGAGAAAATTGTGTTAGCTAGGGTTAAGTTACATTCAATTTATGGGTATAGTGAACAACTATGAAAAATCCAATTAACCCTAAAAACAATCCTCACTATCATTTGTTGATTTGTTTAAGTTAGCTTATAATGTATAATTCTCCAATCTTATTCATTTATTCCTTTGTTATACGACACTATTAATTCACGTTTCCTTCTGAATAGGATTCTCCCATTAATTATCCAATTAATTATATCATATATATGTATGTATATGTATGTGTGTGTACATCCAATATTAATTGATTCTTATACTTATTAAATCTTAACCTATTTGAACATGTCAATTAATACCTCTATTAATTAATTGTATATAAAAGTTGTACTTTTTTAATTTATTCTTATTAACTTACCTTCATCATAGACTTAGTTACTCCGTTTAATTTTTATACGCATACCAATTCTTTTTTTATTTTTAACTTGGAAACAAATAATCCTATAACTGGCGTTTTCTTCTAAATAATTAATTTACATTATTAGCTATTGTAAGAATGGCATGTTCTTTGATTAATTAACACCCTTTTTAAAATGCTCAACTAGTTGCCAATTAATTAATTGAAACGTTTTCCAATTTTAATCGATATCTAAATTAATTATTATGTGTCACTCAATCATGCATTTATTAGTTGTATATATTTAAACCACCAATTCATTACCCAATTAACAGACATATAAGTTTCCTTCTTTTATTAATTGACGCTTACTTAATGTCTTTAAGTAATTTCATAATTAACTGATTACGTCAATTATAAATTAATATATGTATGTTATCATTTAATTTATTCCCCACATACATTTTCCTTTATTAGAAGATCCCTTAACCAATTAATTTTATAAAAGTGACATATTCTCTGACTAATTGACGCCTCCATGTCTCTTAATTAATTCCCTTTTTAGTTGATTGATGAGCCAATTAATCACACACTCATTGATTGCGTATACTTATGTAACCTCTTAATTCTTAAATGCACATATTTGACATTTATATTCTGTTTTCAATTATGTTAATTCAATTTATTTTATTTAGTTATATAAAAATGCAAAGGGTTACACAAATCGTCAATTTTAGGTAATGGATATCGATTCTTTATCGTCTTCTCATTCAACTTACGATAATCGATAGATAACCTCAACAATCTGTTCGGCTTCTTAGCAAACACTACGCTACTCCCCAAGGTGTACTGCTCGGTCTAATAAAATTCTTGCCTTCCAAATCCACCAATTGCACCTTTAACTCTCTCATCTCAGTAGTTGTCAACCTACTGGGCGGCCTATTCAGTTGTTCTGCCCCAAGCATCAAATCTATCCGAAACTCAATGGCTTGTTTCGTTGGCTATCCTACTGTAGGTTCAAAGACATCCGCAAATTCTCTAACCATGAAAACTCGATTCAACTCATCTTCTACCTCCACAACACCAAACAAAGCATTCACCTCATAGCTAGGGTTTTCTATGGTATATACTATCCGATCACTACAGTCAGAGTGTCTAAGAGATATTTTTTTATCATGACAAAATATTCTAGCATCATACTTACTAACCAGTCCATACCCAATATAATTCCGAACCCTACAAAGTCAAACACATGCAAACTGCAAACAAAGGTATGACCTAACAAATCAATCTCTAAGTGGTCACACTTCATCCTAAGTGTCGCATACCCTCCTATCGGATTTGCAACCCTTAAGAAAGTAACTAAATATGAGGGTTCTCGGTTAAGCTTATCCACTAAACAATGAGATAAAAAAGAATGCGATGCACCAATTCAAACATAACTCTGACAGACATACCATGGATCTGAAGTGTACCTCCCAACACTGCCTTCCCTTTCTCCTACATTGTTAGTCCTGATGTAGTTAGTTCCAATGCAAATACCTTGCCCCTTCCATCCTTAGCAGGCTCTTTGCCTTGATTCATATAATGACCAATCTGATCATAGTTGAAACATCTGATATTCTTCTTCTCGATCACTTCCTACGCCTTTCCAATACGACACTCATTCACAAAATGCCTTTTCTTATCACACTTGAAGCAAACAACCTCAGACTTTCCTTTCTTTGCTTCTCCAACTTTCTGAGCACCCTTCTTATGAAAGAACTTCCTTTTCTGACTCTGCCTGAGCTGGACCTCCTTCGCCTTATTCTTTTCCAAAGAAGCAAGCATCTCCTCATGTCTTAAAGCCATCTCAACTACAGCATCACAAAGATCTTTGATATGAGGTAATGTGGCTCGTGCCAACTCAGTCTTCGACCCCCTGATAAACTCCCCATTCCTCTTTATCACGGTGTTTACAGTAGCATGTCCGTACTTGCCAACCCTCAAATCTTCTAGCATACTCCAAAAAGGACATCTCCCCCCGCTCCAACTATGCAAACTTTCTGACCAAAGGAGACTGCGCCATCACAAACATGAACCTCTCTTGGAACCTCCTCCTAAACTTAGCCTACTTCATCGTCTCTTCATCCACACCAGCCGTCACACTATTCCACCAAAATAAAACTGCTCTTTGAAGCTGTCTTGAATCTAGCCTTTCTTTAGCTCATTATTTATCCCGAATCAGCAAATATTCTTTCGCAATGCAGCAACCAGTTCTCCACCTCAATAGCATCTTCAGTTCCAATAAATGGCATCCTTCCAAGCCCGACATAGTCCCTACTCAACATAGCATAATTGTTGACGAACAGAATTTCCTGAACTCCTCCTACTCTAGCTGTGATGACCCGAAAATTTTGAGCATTTGAAATAAGAATGTTTAATTAATTTTAAATATTTGAAGGGTTAACTATAACTTAAATTTCAAATATCACCATTATTTGGAATTAAATTATTGAATTTAATTGCTGAAAATTGGATAAAATGTTAAATCTGGAGTTATAAGCTTGTTAAAAATAATTTGAAGGCTTATAAATTTTATATTGATAATACTGAGGATAATAGAAGTTGTAAAATTGAATTTAACACTGATTTGTTCAGTTTTAAAATTTTATCGTTTAAATTAAATTTAAAAAAATAGCCTTCCGAGGCGCAGTCTCGGAATTCAACGAAACCAGTTCCATTGGGTCCGTAATATTGAATTATTGTCGGATTTCAAATTTCGTATTGATCAGAGTTAGTGTGTGAGTGTACGATATATAAACGCACCGAAAATCTAATTGATATTAATCCAATGAAATTTAATCTCTTATACGCCACTCCTTTCCATTTTTATTTCATTCCATCCTTATCTTCTATCGTACACTTCTCGTTCCTTCTAAAATATGCTTGTTCCTTCTTCGTTCATTTAATTCAACTTTCAGTCAAAATCAAACGGAAAAAAAATCATCTCGTTCAAAAATCAAAATCAAATAATGGCCGAACATAAATTCTCAATCCCTCATCTCCTTCTATTCTTTGAAAATCAAATTTATGGCCTCGTTCTAAATCAAGTACTAGATGAAATCGAACGAAATGAAATCGCGCCTCTCGCTCTTCCAGTCTTCAGTTCTAAATCCACGAAGTTATTCGATTGGGAAAAATATATAAATATATATAGGCAAGCCGAGGCAATCTCTGAGTCGCGAGATCGAGCATCGAGTGCAAGCGATCGCGATTCCTTCCCTCGTTTCGATCGAAGATGGCGACTGTTCTTTCTCATGATGATGTTCATGTTTGCATCTCACAATCCGATTTGCGCTATTCTCGATTCAACTCAAGGATCCAGCGTCGTTGCTGTTCTAGGCGAAGGGAATTTCAACTTAGGGTTTCGGGTTCATTAGCGTGGGTGATTGGATAGGGAAGCGACTGGGTGGTAGGCCGATGAGTCGGATACCGAGTTCAGATTGATGCTGATATTTCTGGTGATGTTGTTGTAAGCTTGAGCAAGAAATTGGAGTGGATGGTGGACATGGTAGGTGGTTGTGTGAGTAGTGAAAGAGGCACGCCAAGCGTTTGTCCAAATGTCAACTATGATATTAGGCGGGCTGTTGTTTCAGCTGTGCCGGACCACCGTGAAACGTGCATGCTAGTGGAGAGGCGCATGATTGTTAGGTCAGTGCCTTGCTGGAATTTACGGTTAGCAATGGCAGTGAGGTATAGTTTTTGTTCTTAGTTGATTTTGAGCGTATATATTTATAGTAGGTAGTCACTGTTTGTCATTTACAACAGGAACTATACACCTACATAGTTAATTTAAAATGTAAGCAGAAAATTTGAATGTTGAATGAGAAAGATATATAAAATAGTAGACTTGGCGGATGAATTGTTAAAGTAACGTATTTAATGAACTTATTCGATTTACATTAGTTACTAAAGATTTCAGGGGAAAATTAGTTAAATCAAATTTTAAGTTAAAGTTAAATGTGTAAATGGTGATTAATTGTTTGATAAATTTAAATATTAATAAATCGTAAATTGTTTTGTACAAGGTTGACAAATCATGGAAATCAAATCGAGAATGAAGTGGATTTGCAAAATCAAAGGTGAGTTAATCTCACTCAGTTAAATTTAAATTTAAATCACTAAATTTAAATAATTGTTTGAATGGCTGAATTGATTGATGTGATATAGTATGATATTTTGGAATTGGCATATTATATTGTGCTAACATTTGTGGATGCAGGGAAAACAGGTTGGAGGGATCCAACTAGACCCCTCACATTTCTTTAAATTATTGAATATTCTCTGTTATGAATATTTGATATCCTATGATGAGTTATATTAGAATATTGAATGTTATGGTTTGATTGGATATTTGGGTATAATGAATTACCAAATTATATGAATTGGATTGTTGAAAAGAAATTAAAAGGAAGTAAATTCATAAGCGAAATAATTATAGAAAGTTTGAATAAATTAAGAATGAATTGAAAGAAATAGAAATAATATGAAAATAATTATAAATAACTTCGAGTATGAAGAGAAATGGAATTTTGAATAAAATGAAATTGATGAATTGTAAACTAAAGTTATATCAATTAAAGAAATAAAGAATTATTTTAAAATTCAAAGTTAAAATTTATTTAAAAGAATAAAGAAGTAATTGAGAAATCTAAAAATTGACATTTTTAGTTAAAGTGTTTTTTAAAATCATAATCAAGAAATGAGATCTGAAATTAATAGATTCTGAATTAAAAGGGAATAAATTGGAAATCAATTTGGGAAATTGATTTAAGTGATTGAAGTTGGAATTCTCCCTGGATAACCAAGTACGTTTTCAAAGTAAATTTTTAAATATAAGTTAGAAGGTTAAAAGTTGTTTTAAAAAGCAAGTTTTGAAAAATTTCTTATTTCTAATATTTAAATTTTAAAGTAAATATCTTCTCTTAATCTATTATAGTAGTAAGTATTTAAAGAATGACTTAATATTATGTTTTTAATAGTATAAATCTAGTTTTATATTTATTAAGTAACTTTATTTTCAAATACTCCTATAGTATGTATTTTTACAAAATATTGAAGTAGTTTAACTTAAATGTTTAAAAGTATATTTCAAAGTAAAGTGTTTTAAATTATTTTAAAAATCTAGTTTTGTGCTTGGTGATTTCAGGAGAAATAGAAAATACTGGGAAAGTTTATTCTGAAAAGAAAGATGGTTTTGAAACTGTTTTCAAAGGATTGAAAAATAGAAATATATCTTATGAAGATATCTTTGAGATAAATAAATAATTTGGGAAATTATTTATTGTTGGATGGTTGTTTGTGAATATTAATTGATAGTTAAATCACCGACTATCAACATTGGACAAATGCGTTGATCGTTTCGAAGAGACCGGAATCGAGATTAATTTCTCGAAAACCACTTCGATCCGGTTTGTATGTTTCGTGCGAAAAACGTGTTCGGAGTCGAAGATGGAGCAGTGAAGTGCAAGGGCCAGTCGCTGCTAATCCTGAGGATATTTCCAAAATGGATGTAGTAGGAGTAGTGCCTTCGGTTCCGTTCGAACCCGGGACGGATTTGTATGGACGAATGCTTGCGAAACATCGTCAGGTGGACGATGGGAATTCTAAGTGAAAACGTTCTAAAGGTAACGCTTAGCCTCAAGCTTCATCAACCGGGAATGACTGAAAATCAGGGGATATGCAGCAAGGTTAGGTGGGTCATGCCCAAGCAGGACAAGATATTTCCCCTGTCTAGATGTCCCTTTTTATTATTTCGGCTTAGTGGGTGGTTGGTCGCGCCAACCACAGGGTTTATCTTGTTCGGAACTGTTCAGTAAGGAATGGTTCCGGCCTTGTGTTGCAGGGGATGAAGGGAGTAATCCTTGGTACGGTGATCTAGGCCCCGTACTATGACAGGTGGTACCCCAGTGCCTAGTCATTGTTGGAAATCCATTTTCCCTACGAGCCTTGTACGAGTTTTGTTTGTATTACCCACTCTGTGGCTAGTAGCTGGAATTTAATAATGTAACAATTTCGGCTATTTTATAAGTATTTGTAAATAGACCCTATTATAATATCAGAGGATTTCTATAAAAATTGTTTTAACTATCATAAGGTAAAAACCCGACATGTTTATTTGTGGCGTGGTCTTACGAGATGCTTTTGTTTTCAAAGGATTTTTGAAACTTTAATAATCAATTGGATGTGATTTTCTCACGCTGGTATTCCAGATTGACTCGGGTGTTATTTAACTGTAATGCTCGGGTCAGACCGAGTATTATAGGATACAGGATGTGATGCTGTGAAGCTCAGAAGACGAGCTGGATGACGTTACGTACTCAGGTACTTGTATATATATATTATTCCGCTGTTGAGTTGTTGTGTATCCATTGTATGTTATTGATGTGAGATTTGACTGATGTACTCTGATGATGAAATGTATGTAAACAAATATATTGGATTTTGAGTAAAGATTATTTACTATCTATTATATTTTATTCCGCTGCGATGGTTAGATTCTGATGTTGATTTTGTTTTCTCTTCTTCTACCACTTCTTCTTTAACCCAAATAGTTCGTATTTCTGTACAACTTGAGTTGATTTAGGTAGATAGTGTTGACTCAAGGGGTACGGATTTGCGGATCGTTACACTTGGTATCAGAGCTTAGGTTGGCGATAACCCTGGCTCTGGTGGGAATTACTCATTGAATAGTGTCCTTAGTACTCTAGAATGAGTTTGAGAGTATTAATAGATATGAGTGCGTATTTGATAGTGAATATAAAATTGTTTTTATATTGTGTTGACTTATCGGTTGAGTGTTTATGGATTCTGGTCGATATATGGGACGCCATGTTATCGATAGGGATTTCTAAACTCTTAAACAAGATAAACCGGCACAGTATTGATTTAACTAGGGTAAATGAAATAATTTTACCCAAATTTATTTTATGTATATAAAAGAAAATGATTTTCTTAATTATTATAGCTATACATGGATGTTTGGATGATAAGAGTGATAATATTAAATTATTATCATTGTATGATAATTTAATAAAGATTGAAATAATAATTAAAGATTAAGGAATAAATTGACATAATAGATGAAGTTTATGAATGTGATTCATAACAGGATTAGGAAATTGAATTCATAATTAAAAACGAAGAAATCAATTCATATCAAATGAATTTGTAAATGTAAATTATAGTGTAATAAATTATTAAAGTAAGACTAAATTCCAAAGAAAAGTTTGAATTTAAATCTAAAGGGTTTGGAATTTGGAGATTTAAGTTTCTTTGAATTGGATAATGATTCTCAAAAGTTGGGAGGACAATATATTTTGAGAAATATTTTTGAATCGGATTTAAAACCTAAAGGGATTTGGAATTTAAAAATATTGGATGGATTTTAGAAAGAGAATAAAAGCATTGAACTCTTTTGGTCGCTAGAAAATAACTTCGGTGATGACTGCAGCATCATCGATGTTCATTTTCGAGTTTCCAGAAGTGGAATTGCTACCAAATTGTTTTGAATTGAAATTGTTTGCAAAACTGGTAAGTTTTGAAATTTAAAGAGATAAATTGAATTTATCAAAGGAATTTCGGATATAGAAGGCTGTAAAGGGAATTTTTGAAATGTTGAAAGGTTGATTAAACTTTGGAATTTGTTGAAATAAAATTCAACGGTGTAAGTAAAGTGAAACTGAGTACCGAAATTTAAAATTGAATTGTGTGAAGTTATGTGAAATGGGAAAATTAGTCACGATAGACTAAAGATAATTAATGTTTGGAAATAAATTAATTGGTTAAATAATGAATTGATGAATGAATAAATGGATCAGATAATGTACTTATAAAGAGAAGTTGATATTAATAAGAAGGGATTGAAAATTTTAATTCAACAAATAAAATTTAACTTAAGTAAATGGAAGTGAAGGAAATATATTTGAATTTAACTTGAGATAAGTTAAATAAAATTTAAACTTAAATTAAATTAAATTGGATATAAAGGTGAAATGTAAAATTGCTTATAATTGCATAAAGAAATTCATATTCTCAAGTTATTAAGTGTTATAATGTGAACTTGTAAATGGAAATGGGCTTCAGTAAGCAAATCTTAACTCTTGAATGGAAGTAAAATTTGAATTCATTAATGGAAAGAGTTGAATGGGGTTGCAAATTCAAAACTTAACTCTAAATGAGATGTAAAGTGTAATGAAGCAAAGTGAGGATATATAAAGGTGGATGTTCTTAAGTTGGCAAATAAGTCTTGAACTTATGTATAGGGAAAATGAAATTTGTTTTGACAATGGAATTGAAATTAAATTTCAATTGTGTAATAAATAATATTGAAAGAAATTTAGATTTTATTTAAAGGAGAAAAAAAGGAGGGAAGGTAGGAATTTAAATTTACTAAGTGAAATAATTGGGAATGTATCAAATAAAATAAATAAATGTAAATGGATTAAAGTAGCAATGGTTTGAATGTGAAATTAAAATCCACATAAGTGAAGATAACCTGGAAAATAGCCAGGTAATAAATGGAATGAGTTGAATCTGGAAAGTTAAATTTTATAATAACCAATCAAATGAAATTTGCAGATTTAAAATGGGATTGGATTAGAATAAAATCCAGTTAAATTGAAAGGAGAAAATTTACTTGTAAAATGAAAATGAGTTTAAGTGTAAAATTTGAATAATTGAGGTTAATGGACTTAAGCTAAATGAATGAAGGAAAGTTGGATTGAATTCAACTTAAATTAAGTTTAATGTTATTGGATTGGATTTAAATCAAGTCAAGCTAGATAATATTTAAGGAAATGAAAATTCATTATGGAATTGGTTTTGAACTCGAGTTAAATAAAATAAATTGGATTATAAGAGGAATGGTTGAACTGTAAATAAAATGCAAGTAAGTAGAAATGATTTGAAGTGGCATTGTTATTAATATAATATAATTCAGAAATAAATTATCGGATGTGAATAAGAATTGATATTGGATTCAATAAATATACCAACTAAATTTAAAAATGGATTGGAGTTAAAAATAAATTGAATTGGAATCCATTCAAATTGATTTTAAAACTCAAGTAATCATTTATTCACTTGGATATTGGAAAAACTGCATAAAATAAATTGTCGTTTGACGCAAGAAAAGAGAATTAACATTCTATTAGTTGATACAAGTTAAATAAATTGATTTTGAGATCAACTGGATTAAATATGAGTTGTTTTACTAAAATGAATTGAATGAAAGAAATTTAGTGGTAGACATTTAAATTGAATGAAGTTGTATATAAATAGGTTGTGAGCAATTTAAATTAATGTTGGAACCCTATAAAATTGCTTATAAGTGTTGTTTAATCTACATGGTTTATTAAAACTGGAATGTTTGTAAGTTAAATATGTAAAATGTTGTTAAGTTGCATGATTTGGCACTTACATGTTTAAATTGAGTAAGTACATGTACCTGGAAGCCGTGTGGCTGGATTTGGTTGTGCTATTTGCTAAAAATAATAAGCCGCTTGCTTAAAATGCTAAATAAGGTACGCCTACGCAATAAAAATAGGAAATATGAACTGTTTTTGGTTTTTCCGACCGGGTGGGTCGATGTATATATATTTATATCTCTTGTCAAATTGCAAAAGCTCCTCCGTACAAGGGAAACTCTGCCAAAAAATTTCAGAAATTTTGGGAGTTAGAAAAATTTTGAATTTTTTTAAGAAATGTTTGTTAAAGACAAAGCGAGTTTAAATTGGATACTAAAATTAGTTAGTCAATGAAACTTATTAAATCAATGACATGAATTAGTAAAAATGACAAATAAAATTTAACATTTGGAGTTGAAAATAAATTGAATTCGTATGGAAATGAAAGAATCAAGTTGAATAGAAATAGATATAAACTGAAGTGGTAAAACGGAAATAAATAAAGAAACATATAAAATGCTTATGTTAACTTAAGTAAGGAATGGTCAATTCTTAATTGGAAATGGATGTAAACTCCAATGATGAAGTGAAAATCAATAAAGAAGCATGTTAAATGCTTATACTAAACTTAGAGAAAAAAATGGTGAATTCTTAATTGGAAGATGATATTACAAATATATTCTAAGTTAATAGTTGAATGAATAAATATTGACATTTTGTAAAGAAGTCAATAAATGGTTGGAATATTGTGATTGGATATTATTGCTATGAAGGAATATATAGGTATTTTGGAGGAAAAGAGAAATGGGTTTTGATTTCGAAAGATAAATTTGAATTGCTCGACTAAAAGGTATGTGTTTAAATTTCCGTATGGAATTTGATTGGGTTTTTGGATCTAGCCACTTGGCTTTTGTTTTCTTTTTGGATTTGGGAGGCCGTAGAGCCATTTTGTAGTTGTACCGAGCTAGCCGCGCAAAGGAGACGCTGGCGAAATTTTTTGGAAATTTAGGGAGATAGAAAAATTTTGAGAAATTTTGAAAATTTAAAATTCGGTATTAAATTGAAATTTGAATGGTTAAGTATACGATATTGAAGAGAACCTAAAGAGGGAAGTTTAGGAGGTTGATACGAGAGATAATGGGTCTTTATAATAAGATAATTGGTAGGATGTTGGATTGTTGGTTTTGGGAAAGATAAACGGGTATTGGTCCATTCTTCCTAACTAGTAATTTCGGGGACGAAATTCTTTTAAGGGGGGAGGAATGTGATGACCCGGAAATTTTGAGCATTTGAAATAAGAATGTTTAATTAATTTTAAATATTTGAAGGGTTAACTATAACTTATATTTCAAATATCACCATTATTTGGAATTAAATTATTGAATTTAATTGCTGAAAATTGGATAAAATGTTAAATCTGGAGTTATAAGCTTGCTAAAAATAATTTGAAGGCTTATAAATTTTATATTGATAATACTGAGGATAATAGAAGTTGTAAAATTGAATTTAACACTGATTTGTTCAGTTTTAAAATTTTATCGTTTAAATTGAATTTAAATAAATAGCCTTCCGAGGCGCAGTCTCGAAATTCAACGAAACCAGTTCCATTGGGTCCGTAATATTGAATTATTATCGGACTTCAAATTTCTTATTGATCGGAGTTAGTGTGTGAGTGTACGATATATAAACGCACCGAAAATCTAATTGATATTAATCCAATGAAATTTAATCTCTTATACGCCACTCCTTTCCATTTTATTTCGTTCCATCCTTATCTTCTATCGTACGCTTCTTTTTCCTTCTAAAATATGCTCGTTCCTTCTTCGTTCATTTAATTCAACTTCCAGTCAAAATCAAACGAAAAAAAAATCATCTCGTTCAAAAATCAAAATCAAATAATGGCCGAACATAAATTCTCAATCCCTCATCTCCATCTATTCTTTGAAAATCAAATTTACGGCCTCATTCTAAATCAAGTACTAGATGAAATCGAACGAAATGAAATCGCGCCTCTCGCTCTTCCAGTCTTCAGTTCTAAATCCACGAAGTTATTCGATTGGGAAAAAATATAAATATATATAGGCGAGCCGAGGCAATCTCTGAGTCGCGAGATCGAGCGTCGAGTGCAAGCGATCGCGATTCCTTCCCTCGTTTCGATCGAAGATGGCGACTGTTCTTTCTCATGATGATGTTCATGTTTGCATCTCACAATCCGATTTGCGCTAATCTCGATTCAACTCGAGGATCTAGCATCGTTGCTGTTCTAGGCGAAGGGAATTTCTACTTAGGGTTTCGGGTTCATTAGCGTGGGTGATTGGATAGGGAAGCGACTGGGTGGTAGGCGGATGAGTCGGATACCGAGTTCAGATTGATGCTGATATTTCTGGTGATGTTGTTGTAAGCTTGAGCAAGAAATTGGAGTGGATGGTGGACATGGTAGGTGGCTGTGTGAGTAGTGAAAGAGGCACGCCAAGCGTTTCTCCAAATGTCAACTATGATATTAGGCGGGCTGCTGTTTCAGCTGTGCCGGACCCCTTGTGAAACGTGCATGCTAGTGGAGAGGCGCATGATTGTTAGGTCAGTGCCTTGCTGGAATTTACGGTTAGCATTGGCAGTGAGGTATAGTTTTTGTTCTTAGTTGATTTTGAGCGTATATATTTATAGTAGGTAGTCACTGTTTGTCATTTACAACAGGAACTATACACCTACATAGTTAATTTAAAATGTAAGCAGAAAATTTGAATGTTGAATGAGAAAGATATATAAAATAGTAGACTTGGCGGATGAATTGTTAAAGTAACGTATTTAATGAACTTATTCGATTTACATTAGTTACTAAAGATTTTAGGGGAAAATTAGTTAAATAAAATTTTAAGTTAAAGTTAAATGTGTAAATGGTGATTAATTGTTTGATAAATTTAAATATTAATAAATCGTAAATTGTTTTGTACAAGGTTGACAAATCGTGGAAATCAAATCAAGAATGAAGTGGATTTGCAAAATCAAAGGTGAGTTAATCTCACTCAGTTAAATTTAAATTTAAATCACTAAATTTAAATAATTGTTTGAATGGCTGAATTGATTGATGTGATATAGTATGATATTTTGGAATTGGCATATTATATTGTGCTAACATTTGTGGATGCAGGGAAAACAGGTTGGAGGGATCCAACTGGACCCCTCACATTTCTTTAAATTATTGAATATTCTCTGTTGTGATTATTTGATATCCTATGATGAGTTATATTGGAATATTGAATGTTATGGTTTGATTGGATATTTGGGTATAATGAATTACCAAATTATATGAATTGGATTGTTGAAAAGAAATTAAAAGGAAGTAAATTCGTAAGCGAAATAATTATAGAAAGTTTGAATAAATTAAGAATGAATTGAAAGAAATAGAAGTAATATGAAAATAATTATAAATAACTTCGAGTATGAAGAGAAATGGAATTTTGAATAAAATGAAATTGATGAATTGTAAACTAAAGTTATATCAATTAAAGAAATAAAGAATTATTTTAAAATTCAAAGTTTAAATTTATTTAAAAAAAATAAAGAAGTAATTGAGAAATCTAAAAATTGACATTTTTAGTTAAAATGTTTTTTAAAATCATAATCAAGAAATGAGATCTGAAATTAATAGATTCTGAATAAAAAGGGAATAAATTGGAAATCAATTTGGGAAATTGATTTAAGTGATTGAAGTTGGAATTCTCCCTGGATAACCAAGTACGTTTTCAAAGTAAATTTTTAAATATAAGTTAGAAGATTAAAAGTTGTTTTAAAAAGCAAGTTTTGGAAAATTTCTTATTTCTAATATTTAAATTCTAAAGTAAATATCTTCTCTTAATCTATTATAGTAGTAATTATTTAAAGAATGACTTAATATTATGTTTTTAAAAGTATAAATCTAGTTTTATATTTATTAAGTAACTTTATTTTCAAATACTCATATAGTATGTATTTTTACAAAATATTAAAGTAGTTTAACTTAAATGTTTAAAAGTATATTTCAAAGTAAGGTGTTTTAAATTATTTTAAAAATCTAGTTTTGTGCTTGGTGATTTCAGGAGAAATAGAAAATACTGGGAAAGTTTATTCTGAAAAGAAAGATGGTTTTGAAACTGTTTTCAAAGGATTGAAAAATAGAAATATATCTTATGAAGATATCTTTGAGATAAATAAATAATTTGGAAATTATTTATTGTTGGATGATTGTTTGTGAATATTAATTGATAGTTAAATCACCGACTATCAACATTGGACAAATGCGTTGATCGTTTCGAAGAGACCGGAATCGAGATTAATTTCTCGAAAACCACTTCGATCCGGTTTGTATGTTTCGTGCGAAAAACGTTTTCGGAGTCGAAGATGGAGCAGTGAAGTGCAAGGGCTAGTCGCTGCTAATCCTGAGGATATTTCCAAAATGGATGTAGTAGGAGTAGTGCCTTCGGTTCCGTTCGAACCCGGGACGGACTTGTATGGACGAATGCTTGCGAAACATCGTCAGGTGGACGATGGGCATTCTAAGTGAAAACGTTCTAAAGGTAACGCTTAGCCTCAAGCTTCATCAACCGGGAATGACTGAAAATCAGAGGATATGCAGCAAGGTTAGGTGGGTCATGCCCAAGCAGGACAAGATATTTCCCCTGTCTAGATGTCCCTTTTTATTATTTCGGCTTAGTGGGTGGTTGGTCGCGCCAACCATAGGGTTTATCTTGTTCGGAACTGTTCAGTAAGGAATGGTTCCGGCCTTGTGTTGCAGGGGATGAAGGGAGTAATCCTCGGTACGGTGATCTAGGCCCTGTACTGTGACAGGTGGTACCCCAGTGCCTAGTCATTGTTGGAAATCCATTTTCCCTACGAGTTTTGTTTGTATTACCCACTCTGTGGCTAGTAGCTGGAATTTAATAATGTAACAATTTCGGCTATTTTATAAGTATTTGTAAATAGACCCTATTATAATATCAGAGGATTTCTATAAAAATTGTTTTAGCTATCATAAGGTAAAAACCCGACATGTTTATTTGTGGCGTGGTCTTATGAGATGCTTGTGTTTTCAAAGGATTTTTGAAACTTTAATAATCAATTGGGTGTGATTTTCTCACGCTGGTATTCCGGACTGACTCGGGTGTTATTTAACTGTAATGCTCGGGTCAGACCGAGTATTATAGGATACAGGATGTGATGCTGTGGAGCTCAGGAGACGAGCTGGATGACGTTACGTACTCACGTACTTGTATATATATATTATTCTGCTGTTGAGTTGTTGTGTATCCATTGTATGTTATTGATGTGAGCCGTGACTGATGTACTCTGATGATGTAATGTATGTAAACAGATATATTGGATTTTGAGTAAAGATTATTTACTATCTATTATATTTTATTCCGCTGCGATGGTTAGATTCTGATGTTGATTTTGTTTTCTCTTCTTCTACCTCTTCTTTTTTAACCCAAATGGTTCGTATTTCAGTACAACTTGAGTTGATTTAGGTAGAATAGTGTTGACTCAAGGGGTACGGATTTGCGGGTCGTTACACTAGCATTTCTTCCAACCACACAAGTAGCAATTCCAGCTTGCGTCATATTCATGAAAAACTAATACATATCTTCCATATCCACTTGTAGGATTCCAGCACCAACATTCCCCGCTTTGTGCCTGACTTTGGTTCTTCCTAGTATTCGGTCTGGCGTTACCATTTGTGGTTACTCTTCCACTTCTAGCATCCATATCCATATTCAAGCCTTGTGAGATATAGAAGAATAGCCTAAGAGAGATAGGAAACTAGAGTTATAATGATACTTATATATAGCAAATACAAGTACGTTAATATAGCATTATCCAAACCCCAATCTTACCTTTAATTCCTAAGCATTATGTTTTTGAAAATCATTTTTAGTTAATGTTTTTCATAAACTCATTCTTTGATACAAAGTTGTAACATCCCCTGTCTAGAGGTCCAAAGCTAAGCACTTAAATGCTCCAGTCATTCATACTAATAACTTCCGGTGACCAAATATGGTAATGTTAATGGTATCTATAATATCAGAAGCACTTGAATATGAAATAAAATTACAAATTTCAAAAAATGCCATTTTACTGATTACATTTCAAAAAACATGTTTTACATTCAAATTACATAATCCCATAATCATTTTCTAGATTCAGATAAAATATATTTATTACATAAATATGCTAAAAACGACATATTATGATGCCCCCTTGGTTGACTAGAGTACTATATAGTCAATACCGACTTAATACAACACAACGGAATAAACAAAGTAAAACAACAACTCCTAATAGCTATCCGTCAGCCACTTGCTCGTCTTCGATAGCTTTTTTCATCATCCTACTAAAAACCTATAAACTTCAACCCTCAGCCTACTCAAATCAATTTTGAGTACGCAAGAGTTTAAGGGGAAAACATAGACTTCGAGTCAGACATAAAGCCTGGTGTGAATAATACTATACATCTCGGTTATTTGATATTTAGTGTGTCCACGCCGCTTAGTGGAACGGGTTTCCTCTCACTAATAGTGTTTTTGAAATATATCTTTTGCAAACCTTTATCTTGCAACCAAAACTGGTAAAACTATAAAGCATTATTATATAAACATACATATCAGGTAACAAATGAACTATCTGTCCGTGCTCTATAGTTTTGTTTGGCTAACTACTAACCTTTGGATAACTCGAGCCAACCAAACAATATAACAAAATGATCTAACACCTATTGGACACTCCTCTTCTAGATGGTCTATCCCTAACTTATCTGTCAAATACTCCTCTTTTGGATGGTCTGTCACTAACTTATCATCTTCCATGGTCAGCCAATCCTAATGGTTTTACGGGCTCTCCAATAACCTATCTGTGTACAAATATCTATATTCCCTTCTATGTGTAATCATCGTTTTAGTCTTGTCTATAACAAAGCCCTACATGCTGGAATTTTGGACTAAATTAGCCGAGGCTAATAACTAATGCATAGGGCATGACCGTATACTGGTCCCATGTGGTATTCAAATATCCGAGTCATTTTACTTAGCGCAATCTTCCTAAAAATTTCCTTGAAAACCTTTTCATCTCAAATTGATTTAAAACCTTTAAACCAAACTTAAACAAGGAAAACATATATATTCTATGCTTTACTCAAAATCATCTTTCCATGTTATATACACACACACACTTTACAAAAATCTTTGTTGATGAAAACATTTAAACCTTTGAAAGTACCCCTTTAGAATCAATTGAAAGTATCCTTTTCGAAACCAAATAAACCCCTTCATAACCTAGGCCGAAAGGCCAAAACACTCCTTTCGAAACCATTTAGTCTTCCTTTCGAAAATATTGAAAAGCATTCCCTTCGAAAGCTTTTAAAATCCTTAGACATCCTTTCTTTAAAACACTTAACATTGCCCTTCGAAAATATTAGAAAAACTTTCTAAACCATTGGCGAACCTCCCCTTCGAAACCATTCTTTAAAACCTTTCGAAAGCAATCAACTCCTTTTTAACCAACAAACCATTCGAAAGCATTTAGGTTCAACTTAAAACACGTGGAAACACCTTTCAAAACCATTAAAAATCATCTCTTTCAAAACCATTAGGGTTTTACCTTCAATAGAGCAAAAGGGTCATAAAACATTTAAGTTGAAAGCACTCTTTCGAAAGCTATTCCTAAGTAAAGAAGTGATGGTGCCGAAACAAACCTTCCGAAAGCATTAGAGAAGTGTCCAAGTTTTAAAAACAAAGTATACCTTCCAAAACCATTGACTTTGAAAAATAGAAAAGCAGCAACTAAGGGTTTCAACCTTATTTGAAAACATTACTTAAAACAAAAGGCGCAATCCATTTGAAACCATTTCTTTAACACCTTTGACTTGGCTGAAAGCCAACCAAGTCAAAAGAAAACCCTTAGAAAGCAAAGTCGGCGCCTTTTTGACTTAAAACCAAGTTATGCTTCGACCTCATCGGAACTCATAGCTTCGACCCAATACCTTCCGCCAAAATCCAATTCACTGCGCACCAAGTCTTTGACGCCGTGTGCATTGGTTTTGAGGGTGATAGTGGCGGAGCTACTAAGTCGGAACCTCTAGTGCCGAAAGTGGTGGAACATGCTAAAAGCATGTAAAAGATGATTTTTGCTCTAAAAAGAGTTTCTTTTCAACTAACCCGCCTTGTTTCTCAAAATCTATTTGGTTGCTAATTTTCTTTTCTAAAATTGCTGCCAATATTTCAGAAATAAAAAATTTAATTTTTTTTACAAAATTCCCCTTCTCCTTTTATAAATATATAAAACATTTAAGTCCCATACCTCGAATAATTTTATATATTCATCAAAAAACTTTGGAAATTTCTACAAAAATTCCAGAAAATCATTTTTTAATATGTATTCTAACATATTAATTTTAGCCACAAAATATTAATTGTTTAGCCGTAAATAATTTAAAACCCAAATAATAATTTTCTATAGTAGAAAATTAATATAAAATCCACATTAATTCAGAAAATTATGAAAATTAAAACCCATCTTAAAATATCATTTTTGATTCATATCTAAAATCACAAGGCATTTCGATGTCATTAAATAGGATTT
Organism: Allium cepa; assembly: GCA_030765085.1. Lineage (NCBI taxonomy): Eukaryota > Viridiplantae > Streptophyta > Magnoliopsida > Asparagales > Amaryllidaceae > Allium > Allium cepa. The sequence continues at coordinate 576,251,917 of CM060931.1, forward strand.
TCACATTAAAACATATTATAAATCCTCTATGAATAAACATAAATCATCAACAAGCATACATAAACATTTAATCGTTCAAAAACATGGCATAATCATGCAAAATACTACGGATTCATCTTATAAACGAAAGTAATTAGAAAAATGAGATGTAGTCATTATTTACTTTAGTTTTATGGTTTGCGTGAGAGTTGTTCTTGATTTAGTGATTTTATTCTTCGTTTTGAAATCTTAGCTTTTATGTTCTCTTGAGCTTGCTAATGGTGGCTGGCCTTAGCTTATATTTTTGCTTGTGAATGTATGAATGAACATGTGAAGTATATGTCTTAAGGGTTTAAGGTATAAGAATAATGTTTTTCCAATATTACCCCTTATCTATTTACCCTAACACTTCATTTTTATTCTTTTAGTTCATTATTAACATGGCACGGCTACCCCTTATTTGATCACAAATCTCCATCCATTAACCAACTTACATAATTTTATTTAATATAACTAATTAAACGTCCTAAATAATGTTACTAAAAATATGGGGTGTTACACATGTACTCTTGTTCCTTACCATATTTATATGTTTAGTATTTTAAGACACGTTTACTACCCACACCAGACAATTGTTTGACCTAAGGTTTTATGATTTGTCTCTTATTATCTTTGGTACTCTTAAATGGTTAGATCAGATAATAGGTCCAGGTGATGCATTAGATGTTCGAAGGACGAGATGGATGGAGCTATATTGTATTTTATAAATATATGGTGTTTATGCTAATTCCGCCAAGCAATGTTGTGGAGCCCATGACTATGCTTGCTTATTTCTATTTCTTGAGATAGTTTATTTAAGTTTACTTCTATTGCATAAACTCTACTACATTTGACGTATAACTTTGTGGATCTAGTGCTCTAATGATGATTTGTTCACATAGTTATTACCGTCTCTTCTGTTATATATGTGATATTATATTTTATCCATGTGCTATGACATGTTATATGCTATATTGGTTTATTTCAACATTAATAATCATCCTATATCGCCTGACCATGGACAACACACTATTTATATACTATTGGTGCCGGTGTTATAGGGTGGTCATCTCATTTGGCATTGGAGCATTGGTTACATGATTAAATAGATACCATGATCAAGTAGAGATAAGGAACGTGTTATTACCTAAGTCTTGATCGATAGTATGTATATGTTCGAGTGAGTGCATACTTATTATAAGTTTGATTTTCAAAACTATATAGTAATATATTATATAGTATAAGTCGCATGCACATGAGCACTATAGACATAGTTTTCTTTTATGAGAAATTGATCATTCTTATTGCAGATAAGAATGAGCCGGCATACAAGGGACATTATGATAAATTCTACTTTAGGTGTAGATGAAAGAGTGGGATCAGGAGCTGTTGGGCTTGATATCCAAGCCAAGTTTAATGTTAGGATGGCTAACATAATAAGGAATGCTCCTAGAGTGGTGATGGGTGGAGCTACTCCCATGCAAGTGCCTAGGGATGATTTCACCAAGCTGAACAAAGTTTGCTCTACTCTTATAGGGAATCATTTTATGAAATGAAGTCAACCATTGAAGTGCAAGATGGATATGGTATTTGTGAGTGCATCTTCGATGATATGGGGATGGAAGATGCTATGAAGTGAAAGTTGACTTCAAGGCAACTTTAGGGAGGAGCCATGAATTGCTGGAATGCTATTACTATTGCTAATCTAGAGGATCAATATAGTTGGGATCAGTTCAAGGCAATGTTCTAAGAGAAGCTTATTCCAACTGCTTAGAAGTCGGTTCTGTTCAGAAAATTTGTCGATTTCAAGTAGGAAAAGATGACATTTTTTGAATATGTGGCAGAATTTGATGCTTTGTCTAAATATGAGATGTCATTCATCGACACTCCACTAAGGAAGAATGAGAAATTAATCATTGGTTTGGATGTCTACTTAGGGAAAAGCTAGTTGACCATATTGGTGAGCCGTTTGAGAAGCATGTAAAGAAGGCATTTTGCCATGCGAGCTTGTACCGTAAGGCTAAGACTGCTATTGTTGTTTCTGTTAAGAAAGAAGAGCCAAAGTCGAAGCAAGGCGGTGAAGGCAGGAAGAAGTGGAACAAAAAGAAAATGTAGTCCTAGGGAAAGGGTGGTAAGAAGAAGGGTAAATGGGAACCTACTACTTATGGATGTAACGAATATGGGCATTTGATTAAAGATTGCAAGGCGAATGAGAAGAGGAAATGTTAAAACTGTGATAAGCCTAGGCATTTGAAGAAGAATTGTCTAGAACCTATGAAGGATAAGAAGGTGGTGAAAGTGTATGCTTTGGACGTCGTCCCAAATTCGTCAAGTGCTCCCTCAGTGAAGAAGAAAGTGAAGGGAGTCGTCATCCAAGGTATGCTTTCTATTGGTGATGTTCATGTTTGAGTTTTGTTTGATACTCGTGCTTCTCATTCATTCATCTCTAATGGCCTAATAAATAGATTGGGATTAGAACCTAAGATAGTAGACCAACCCCTAATCATGACGTACCCTGTTAGAGGCTCTACTAGTCCTTGCATGGTTTGTCATGACCTATTTTATCGAGTCATGGATGTTTTTTGGTTTGTGATTTCTTTGTTTTGAACTTTGTTGGGTTTGGGATTATCTTGAGTATGGATTGGCTTAGGAAGTATGTAGCCATAGTGGATTGCGAGAAGATATTGGTGACAAACGAAGATGTGGATATGCGAACGGTAGTGATTAGCTGCCTACCATATGATGGAGTGATGGTTAGCTTTCTATATTTGCTTAAGGTTCCAAAGGAGGGATTGCCATTTATGCCTAACACTAGAGAGTATCCAGTTGTTTTCAAGGAAGTGACTGGATTGCCGCCATATAGAGAGATTGATTTTTGGATAGACTTAGTGAAGGAAGCCAAACCAATAGCTATGCCTATGAAGCGTATGGCTCCAAGAGAGCAAAAGGAATTGGAGGTGCAAATGAATGGCCTATTGAGGAAAAGGTTCATTTGAAGAAGCATATCTGAATGGAGCGCACCTATATATTTGGAACGAAGGAGGATGGCTCTTTAATGTTGTATGTGGTTTATCATAAGTCGAATAAAGTGGAAAAGAAGAACATGTGTCCACTCCCACACATTAATGACTTATTTGATCAGCTACACAGTGCAAAGTTGTTCCCCAAATGGATTTGTCTATGGGATTTCACCAATCGAGAGTAGCGAAAGAGAGAGTGCATATTACTGCATTTCGTAAGCCGCCGGGTTTTTATGAGTGGTTGGTGATGCCATTTGGGTTGACCAACGCTCTGGCATACTTTATGGATCTCATGAATCTTTTTTTTTAGATCTGTTAAATATGTTTAAGCTTATGTTCATGGATGATATTATGATCTACTCTAGAACAGAAGAGGAGCACAAGACACACTTGAGAATTGTGCTAGAGATATTGAGAAAGCACAAGTTGAGAGCGAAGTTCTCTAAGTGTTACTTCTTGATAGAAGAAGTGAGATTCTTGGGTCACGTCGTTTCGGGATAGGGTACAGCAATGGATCATGCAAAGGTGGCAGCGGTCTAAGATTGAAATCAGACCAAGAATGCTATGGATGTGAGGAGTTTCCTAGGATTGGCGGGATAATATAGACGCTTCATAGTGGGCTTCTAGAAGGAAGTGGCACCATTAACCAATTTGATGAAGAAGAACTAGACTTTTGTATGGGATGCGAAGTGTGAGCATGCATTTTGGAGTCTGAAGGAGAGGTTAACGAGTGCGCTAGTGTTGTCCATTTCAAGTGGAATGAAGGGTTGACGATATACATTAATGCTTGTAGTACTAGAGTGGGTGTAGTGTTGATATAGAAAGGAAAAGTTATTGCCTATGCTTGTCGACGGCTGAAACCACATAGGAGGAATTAGCCAACTCATGATTTAAAATTGGCAGCAATTGTTTCTACTTTGAAGATGTAACAGTACTATTTGTTGGGAGAAAGGTTTGAGTTGTTTACGGATAATAAATGTTTAAAGTACCTTTCCTCTTAGAAGGGTCTTAACTTTCATCATTAATAGTGGTTGGAATTCTTTGCCTCTTATGATTTTAGTATTTTCTATACTGTCGGAAAAGGGAATGTAGTTGCTGATGCATTAAGTAAAAGACATGCTGGGTTGGGAGCAATGTTCTTAGAATGGAAGCAGATAGAGTATATTGCTAGATTTAATTTCAGGCCTCACTATGAGCTAGAACCAACCTGAAATGTTGGCAAGCTTATCAATTATACATACTCTGATTGAAAAGATCGGTACTAGTCAAAAACAACATGCTAGCTAGCGGAGATCATAACAAAAATAGAACAAGGAGTAGAATATGAAGATATGAAGAAATATAAACTCGAACGAGAGGGTTGGACCCATAATGATACAAGATTATTTGTTTTTGATGTTGATGGGTTGCGAGATGAAGTACTAAGAGAATGTCATCATTCGAGAATGACGATTCATCCTGATGGTAACAACATGTATCGAGATATGAAGTGAACTTACTACTGGGAAGGTATGAAGAGGGATGTTGGGGCATTCATCTCAAAGTGTATAAACTATCAGTAGGTAAAGGCGGAGCAGAAGAAAGATAGTGGATTGCTGCAACCATTGAAGACTCCTGAATGGAAATGGGAGCAAGTATTAATGGATTTTATTGATGGATTTCCTTGGACATTCGCTGGATACGATGGGTTTGGGTCATGGTTGATCGGTTGATCAAGAGTGCAAGGTTTATAATTGTCAAATCAAGTAGGATAGCATCCAAGCTGGCAGAGTTGTATGTAAAATGGATAGTACGATTCACGATGTGCCAAAGAGCATTGCGAGCAACCGAGGCACTTTTTTCACTAATGGGTTATGGTAGAGCTTACGAGAGACGTTTGGGATGGACCTGCATCATAGTATAGCTTATCTCCTGGAAATGGATGGGTATACCAAAAGAGTAAATCGTATATTGGAGGATCTCTTGCGAGCATGTATTACGGACTTTGGTGGACCATGGGATGATCATTTGCATTTGGAGGAGTTTGCATACAACAATAGTTATCATTTGAGTATTGGTATGGCTCTGTATGATGCATTGTATAATTGGCCATGTAATGCTCCTTCATGTTAGTGGGAAGTGGACGAGAAACTGATATTTGGGCTAAATATGATTAGAGAGACTTTGAAGAAGATTGAGATCATTCTACAATGATTAAAAGTCGCAAAGCATTGATAGAAAAGCTATACAGATAAGAGATAAAGAGAGTTAGAGTTTTCTGTCAGAGAATGGTGTATGTAAATGTTTCTACTCTAAGGAATGTGGATCGATTTAGTAGCAAGGAGAAGTTGGCATCGAGATTCGTAGGACCTTTTCCGATAGTCAAGAGAATTAGGAAGCTAGCATATAGGGTCGTCTTACCTCAGAAGATGGTGGGCATGCACAATATTTTTCATGTCTCTTATCATTTTAAGTTTGTGCATGACTCAGGCATGACGATCACACCGAATCAACTAGAAGACGTTGAGGTAGAATTGGAAGTTTCTATACCTCGTAGGCCGCTTTTTATTGTTGAGTACGATATGGAACTACTTAAGAGAAACACAATGAAGCCAATGAAAGTACAAAAAAACAGAAGTGATGACGATTGAACATGGGAGACGGAGGAGAGCATGAGGACAATATGTCCGAAGCTCTTTGAATGGTAAGATCCACTATTTATCGTACATACTTTCACCATTGTACATTATATTTGGTAGGTTAGTACTCTGCATGCTAGGATAGGTTACATCTACTATTAATTGCATGGCTGATTGTTTGATAAGTGTGATGGTTGCTTATACTTTAGCTTGTTTGGGGATTTCGAGGGTGAGGAAATTCCTAAATGGGGAGATTATATCGACCCGTATTTTACGTATTGAAGGATTGTAAAATATTTTATTTTATTTGTATGAGGTCATATGATTTTATAATTGTGGGATATGACCCTTAAGGACATTTTAAACATTGATGATTTTTTACGAATTTCTATGCGACCATTTTGACCCTGAATATCTTGTTTGGGCCATAACTTTTGATAGGAGTCAAATTAGGGTCTCAAACCAGTTCCAATGCTTCAAGATGATGGTTTTTCATTTGCATAGTGGTCATAATAGAATAACGGACTTATAGTTAGAAAGTTATGCATATTTTAAGTTTTTAAAGTTGTTAGCCAAGATAAGTATGTGAATAATTAAGTCCATTAGTGAGCCCATTAGGCTAATTTGGAGAATACTATAAATAGAGGGCTGAAGAGTCAAGGTAAAAAGTTTCCCTCTCATTCTAAATAAGGTCTAAACCTTAATTAGCCCTAGATCTGTCCTAATTTCATCTGAAATCACTCAAATTTCTCTCTAATAGCAGATTGCAGATTAGATACTAGATCATCCACTAGAATATAGAGATCGTCGATTTGCTTGATTTGAAGTGCATCCCATTGTTGTATGGATTGGATCTACATTCATATTGGTTGAATTTTGGTAATTGGTGTGTGGTTTGTGCCTTCTCACTATACTGTGCATGTTTATACAGTAGATTCATAGGATTTAACATGTTTCAAATTGAATTTTGGCTATAAACATTTTCTAACTTTAATTACATGTTAAAATATGCATATGATCTAGGTTGATTAGCAATCACCCTTGCTCATGCTCATATATTCATGCTATTTGTAGATATATGTTAGAAATTATTGTTTGTCTTATTTTGTTAGATTTCATGTTTGATTGTACTTGTTATTCTATGTTAGATGATATGATTTTATGTTTTTTGCTAGTGTTGTGATTGCATAGAAAGTTAGGTCGAGGAATTGAACAAACTAGAGGCAAAGTTAGTCGGAACTGGACGAAACTTGGAGGGAAGGCTCTAGAGTATTGGAAGAGCTCGTGGTTCAAGGCGCAATTTTTAATTCATTATCTACATAAGTTGGCACCGAGTTGAGAGGTCGACACTGACATGTATTGTTTGGTCCATGATGGTAGGGACTTTGGGTAGAGCTAGGATGGTGCTAGTATTGCTTTCCTAAGGTGAAGGAACGGTGATTGGCTAAGTGTTAAAGGCTATGACGACTTGTTCCTAGAATATGAAGTTAGGTACTTTGAGGAGATGACTTATTCTACAACGACTTGATTTATGTAGAGAAGTAAGGGCTAAAGCATTTGGGCATGGAGTACTAGAAGCAAGGAAGGAGTAGAAGAAAATTTAGGCATATATTGGCTAAATAGAGAGACCGATACCAAGTTAGGAAGTCCGTACCGACTTCTTCATTGAAATCCAAATAGGATGGAACTTCTAGGAGGTGAAATAGAGGTCTAGTAGATCATTCTAGAGATGTTGGCTTATTTGTATCAGGCTGGATGATGATATAACAACATGGTGAAAGCTATGGTCTTCAAGGATGTTGGCTTGTGTTGGAATTAAGTTCCAAAGATGGTGGCTCATAAATGGGTGGGTCGTCTAATCGGGGAATGTAGAAGGGTTCCTCGTGAAACTGGATTGAGCAAGTAGGGCTTAGTATCCAAATGGAGCAAAGATGGGCTCGGGTGTATGTATTAAGGAATCATTGATGATTCAGAGCATTTATAGTTGTACTCGAAGTAGGGGTATTGTAAGTGTGGATGCCTATGGGTCAATAAAGGGGACCTATATACCTTGTACCTGTAGCTTTGGGTCTATTGTCTAGCTTTGGGTTATGAGACACATATCCAATTTTAGGCCACGAGAGGGGAGAATACAACAAAGAATCAGGATTTCCATTAGTCCCTAGGTTGGGGTTCATACAAGTTATCATTTATTCATAGCACATGACTGGCACATGACTGGTGCTAGAGCATCTAATGAGATCAAATGCCGGTACTTTCCGGTATACTTGGAAGGAGTGGCTCTACTCTGGTTCACAAAGCTACCGGTCCGATCCATAGACCTGTTTGCTGATTTGACTTGGAAGTTTAAAGAGCAATTCAGGTTGTATGCTTAAAAGGAAAAGGATATTATGTCACTATCAAGCCTGGAACAGAATCCTGAGGAATCCATTAGATCTTTCTTGAACCGCTTCAACATAGCTTTGGCTGAAGTGGACAATGCAGAGCCACGGATGGTCTTGACATACTTGATGAGGGCAATCGACAAATCAAGCGAATTTGGAAAGTGACTGAAAATGAAAGAACTGAATTCGCTCGAGAAATTCTATAAGAAAGCTGATGAATTCATGCGCTTGGAAAGCCTTCAAGCACCAGTTAAAGTGGCATTGACAGAGGTTAAGGATAATACTGCTACTCCTACCAAAAAGGAATCCGGAAGTCATAAGAGGGAGAATAATGGTGGGAAGAAGCAGAAGGATATGAAGAAACCTCGCTTCTTAAAACCTTCAGATTTCACTCCTTTGACTGACACCTCAGAGAATATCTTTTTTGCTACCAAAGATGTGGTAGAATATCCTAAACCAACTGAGATGAGAGTTGGGAAAAAAGCTGCTCAAAGTGGGAGATTTTGTCGGTTTCATAATCAACCGGGTTATGATACCAACGAATGTCGCCAGCTGAAAAGTTTGATTGAAGAATTGCTGAGAGAGAACAGGTTGCAGCAATTTGTGAAGAGGAATAGGAATGACCCACCTTCATCTACTAAGGGTCAGCATCTTCCTGCTCATTCGTCTGGCTCAAGTGAGAGGACTACTTCGCATGAATCAGAAAGGCCTGTTATTAATGTGATTACGGGAGGTCCTCACCCAGCAGGCAGAAGTTGGGGCGAGATGGAAAGATATACCCGTGCCTTGAAATACGCACCAGCAGAAGAAAGTGTTTTTGTGCTAGAAGATGCTGCACCTTTGAAGCAGCAGAAAACTTTTAATGATGATTTTGTGTTCAGAGCCAGGGACTCTATGGGCATTGAAGCTCCAACCATGGATCCTCTGGTCATCTCTGCAGGCATTGGGCCGGCTATTGTAAGAAGAGTGCTTATTGATTGCGGCGCTTCTTGCAATATTCTCTTCAAAAAGACATTAGACCAAATGAAAATTATGATGGCTGATGTTCAAGCTTCATCGCAAAAAATTATTGGGTTTATTGGGGAACCGAAGCAGCCAATTGGAACTATCGACTTGTTCGTCGAGCTTGGAGAGGGGCAGAAAAAGGTGGTTCGAAAACAGACTTTTTTAATTGTTGATGAATTTTCCGCCTACAATGCCTTCCTAGGCCAACCAACTCTTGCAGCTTTTAAGGCAATTCTCGCCCCGTTGTGCCTTACAATGAAATTCCCCACGGATAATGGAGTTGGTGTTATTAAAGGGGATCAGAATGCTGGGCGAGAATGTTATCTTATAGACTTGCGTGAAGCAAGGAAGAGAGAGATGGGAAAAGATGCGGTAGCCCCAGTCCGCATCAAAGAACCAACCTTATAGCAATTACAGGGTGGAACCTGCACTGGCGAGCATAGCGGGGCACGAAGAGAAATGGATCCTAGAAAAGCCCGTGCAGGGGAGAATAGAGTGGTGCCAGTGGAAGTAACGGTGCCAGTACCTGTTGACCCGAAAGATCCGAACAAAGTGGTGAATGTGGGTTCGCAACTTAGTGTAACGGTTCAAAATTCCTTGATATCATTCTTGAAAGAAAATCTGGACGTATTCGCTTGGACTCATGCTGATATGTGTGGAATATCCCCAGAAATTATAGTACATACTCTGAATATCGATCCGAAATTTACATCGGTAAAGCAGAAAAGAAGAACCCAGGGTCATGAAAGGTCAGCAGCTTGAAAGAAGAGGTAGACCGGCTCATGGAGAATGGTTTCATCAGGGAGTCTACTTATCCGAATTGGGTGTCAAATCCAGTACTAAGAAAGCTAATGGGAAGTGGAGAGCATGCATCGACTTCTCAGATTTAAACAAAGCCTGCCCCAAAGACTACTTCCCGTTACCCAGGATTTATCAGTTGGTGGATGGAACAGCGGAGCATGAATTGTTATCTTTTATGGATGCTTACTCCGGATACAACCAGGTCATGATGCATGAGCCGGATCAAGAGGACACGAGCTTCATCACCGACATTGGTCTCTACTGCTATAGAGTTATGCCCTTCGGACTTAAGAATGCAGGGGCAACTTATCAAAGACTTGTCAATGCTATGTTCAAGCAACAGATTGGAAAAACTATGCAAGTTTATGTTGATGATATGCTGGTGAAATCAAAGAAGGCAGTAGACCATACTTGGCAGAAATTTTTGCAGTCCTCCGAAAATACGGAATGAAACTTAATCCTTTGAAATGTTCGTTTGGGGTGGAGTCCGGAAAGTTCTTGGGTTTCATTGTGAGTGCTAGGGGCATTGAAGCTAATCCTACTCAGATTGCTGCCTTAAAAGAAGTCAAAGCTCCTATAACGAAGAAGCAATTGCAAAGTCTTAATGGAAAAGTCGCTGCCTTGAGTCGGTTCATTTCCAAAGCTACTGATAAATGAATTCCATTCTTTGATGCTCTGAAGAAAGGAAGGAAAAACTTTGACTGGACTCCTGAATGCCAGAAAGCTTTCGATGAGTTGATTCGTCATATGAAAACGCCTCCAATACTTTCTAAACCCGACGATGGTGAAGATCTTTTCATATATTTGGCAATCTCATCTCATGCTCTCAGTGCAACGTTAGCATGGAAAGACGCAAAAATTCAGCGCCCGGTCTATTATATCAGCAAAAGATTCAGTGGGGCAGAGATGAATTATTCAAAATTAGAAAAGCTCGCCTATTATCTGCTGATTGCATCAAGAAAATTGAGGCCATATTTCCAAGCTCATCCTATCAAAGTACTCACTGATCAACCCCTAAAGCAAGTCATGTTTCACCCTGAGACTTCGGGTCGCCTTCTGAAGTGGAATATTGAACTCAGCCAATACGACATCACTTATCATCCGCGGAGAGCAATCAATGGACAAGCTTTAGCAGATTTCATCACAGAATGTACAGACAAAGGTGACAGTGAGGAAGAGGTGACTGATAATACCCCAATTCGATGGAAACTATATGTTGATGGTGCAAGAAACGATTATTGTTCCGGAGCTGGGGTTGTGCTTGAAACCCCTGAAGGGCGGTCATTGTGCTATGCATTGAGATTGGAATTCCCTTCGACAAACAATGAAGCAGAATATGAAGCTCTTATTGTCGGCTTAAAGATTGCTTAAGAACTGAATGTCAAAGTGTTGCAGATCTTCAATGATTCACAGCTTATTGTATGCCAAGTCAAGAAAGAGTTTCAAACTAAAGGAGGAAATCTGCCTGCTTACTTGTCAAAAGCCTGGGAACTTCTCGATGAACTTGACTATTATATGATAAGTCATATACCCCAGGAAGAGAACATGAAGGCAGATTCTCTCACAAAGTATGGAAGCACTGGTGAAGCTCAATTATTGGGATTAGTTCCTGTGGAAGTTCTGTCAGCTCCAAGCATTGATGAAATGTATACTGACTGGATCATGACTATATCTCAAGAGCAAGAGTCGTGGATGACTTCGATAACGGAATATCTGCTCAACGGTTCTCTACCAGAAAATTCAAAGTAGCGTCAGAAGCTGTTGAGGAAAACCTCTAGATATATAATTCAAAATGGCCGATTGTACAGGCGGGGATTCTCAATGCCATTACTCCGATGTGTGACCAAGGAAGAAACTAAGACAATTCTAGCTGAAGTACACGGAGGAGAGTGTGGAGATCGTTCAGGTGGTCAAACTCTAGCAAAGAAAATTCTCCGTTATGGGTATTTTTGGCCAAACATTAATCGTGATGCTACAAGCTACGTCTGAAAATGTGACCGATGCCAGAGATTAGCAAAAATCCCAAGAGCACCGTCTACCGAGATAACACAGATGGTCAGTCCATGGACATTTGCTATTTGGGGAATAGATATCATCGGGCCTTTGCCAACCGCCAAGTCCGGAATCAGATATGCTATTGTTGCTGTTGATTATTTTACTAAATGGGCTGAATCTGAACCATTAGCTACTATTACCTCTAAAAAGATGATAAACTTTGTAACTAAGAATATCATTTGCAGGTATGGTGTGCCTCAAAAGATAATCAAAGACAAGGAACCCAATTCTAAAGTGAAGAGTTCCAAGATTTTTGCAAGCGATTCAAGATCCAAAAAAGCTTCTCAGCAGTGTTTCATCCACAGGCAAACGGGCAAGTGGAAGCAGTAAACAAAATTATCAAATCAACCATCAAAAAACAGCTAGAAAAAGCGAAAGGTGGTTGGGTCGATAAGCTACCACTAGCACTATGGGCATACAGAACTACCCATAAAACTGTGACTGGGCACACTCCATTTCATTGGCATATGGATCAGAAGCAATGATTCCGGTGGAGACAGAAGTCCCTTCACACAAAAGAATCTATTTCGATCAAGCTGAAAATGAAAAGCTGCAACTTGAAGCATTAGACTTCCTTGATGAAAGAAGGGAAGAGGCTCAGCTCAGAATTGCAGCCCATCAGCAAAGAATTGTCAGGCACTTCAATTCCAAAGTTCGCCGATGCATCTTTGAGATTGGAGATCAAGTCTTGAAAAGGATCATGACAGCAACAGGAGTGTTTGCGCCAAACTGGGAAGGGTCGTATGTCATAGGCAAAAAACTTCTTGATGGCACTTTCAAACTGACAACTGTCGAAGGAGATCCAATTCCAAGGGCTTGAAACAGCAATCACTTGCGCCCATATTTTACTTAAAAGCTTTATTGAAATACTGTAATAGAATTATGCATGTATGATTCTTGTATTGAAAGCCATTGTAAAGCCAGTGCAAGTGAATAATAAGAACTATAAAGTGGATGTAGGCCCAGTTCTTGGCTGAACCACTATAAATCTTGTGTTCTCTACTACTACAAAATGCCTTTTTTATTTCGATATATGTAAAGTACTTTAATTGTATTGCTAAAATGTTGATTTAATATTACTGGCCATTAAAACAAAGCTTACCCATCACAAGACCAAGCGATCCCTGACATCACTCAACAAATGAATGTTCGGCTACAAAAATTCTAGATTCAAATCTTATATAAGAAGTGCTTCAAGAAACAGTTAGTGGTTCCGCCGAAGGTGGTCCCTTGCTAACTAATTATGATCATATGTGCAAGCGAACATTAGATTAATTAGCCTGTGTTTGCCCCTGCGAACTCATTTAACAATGAAGTACACTTCTTTGGATAAAATAAACTACTTGCAAAAGAAAGGAATGTGTGCTTGAAAATGAAAACAGGGAATTGCTGATATGAGCAAATGGCGAAAAGACATGGGCGAGCAGGCAGGAAACAACAAAAGACCTCTTCGGAGGCACAAGCCCTCTCCGGAGGCACAACTCTTCGGAGGATAAAGACCTCTAACGGAACTTGCCAGAAAAAGAAAGTTCTCTTTCTCAACCAAAAAAGATTGGTGGAATGACCGGAGGCACCATCCCAAGTGGAAGGCATGACACTCGTTAACTAGCTGAGAACGTTTGTGCAAACAAACATTCAAGTAACTTATGTCCGCCCCGTGAATCCATCCAACCATGAGAAAGAAACTTCCAGGCAAAAGCCCTACTTGGAGGCACACATTCAACCGAGATCTGAAATAAAACTTCACAAGTGTTGAAATGTGAAAAGCCCTCTTCGGACGCCCATTTCACCAGAGTTAAAATGCTAAAAGACCTCTTCGGAGGCACACATTTCACCGAGATCTGAAATAAAACTTCACAAGTGTTGAAATGTGAAACGCCCTCTTCGGAGGCCCACTTCACCAGAGTTGGAGTGCAAAAGCCCTCTTCGGAGGCCCGCTTCCCAACTAACAGGAAAAAAACAAAAGCCTCTCCCCAGAGGCAGAAACAAAAGGCCCTCTTCGGAGGCCCGCTTCCCAGCGAACAGGGAAAAAACAAAAGCCTCTCCGTAGAGGCAGAAACAAAAAGCCCTCTTCGGAGGCCCGCTACCCCGCATGCAGGGAAAAAACGAAAGCCCTCTCCCCAGAGGAACACAAAAAAAGCCCTCTTCCCAGAGGCACAATCAAACAAAAGCCCTCTTTGGAGGCACAAACAGGTCAAAGCCCTTTTTCGAAGGCCCACTTTACCGCGTAGGAAAATTCACTTGCCAAAAATAAAAGTGACTTTCTCCGTAAGTGAAGTGTAAAAACTTCTTCAAAAAAAAGAAGACTTCTCCAATACGAGGCGCATCCTACTAAATCAGAAAAGTATTTCCTTAAGATGGAAAAATTATTCTCTAAAGTACATATGCAAGCCTCCTCCAAATGGAAAAGTTGTTCTCCAAAGAAAGAGTACAAGTCTTCTCGGAACAGAAGAGTTATTCTCTAAAATTTTGCCAATGCGAAAGAGGTTGCAATAAACCGTGGTATGGGGGCAATATAATATAGTTACATTCATAAAAGCAATGCTCAAGCACCATACCATGGGTTTACTGCAACATCACACGGTGAAAAAAAAACTTGTATGAAAAAGAAGAATAAATGCATTCTCAAATACAGACAGAAGTTTGTACAAGTAAAAGAATCATTTTATTCCATACTATGAAAATTTTATACATATGCAGATTTCAAAACAAAACAAGGCGGGGACCGGTACCCGCACAATCTCCAGTCAACACAAGTCTTTATATACACAAGCAAAAAAAGCAAAAAGCGAGACGAAAAGCATAGGACCAAACAATCACTTCTTCTTCCTGCCACCTTTCGAGCCCTCGCCAGGCCGGATGATTAACTTTTTGGGTCGGCTCGGGAGAGTTGGGGAAGAAAGAGGAAGGGGTGCAATTGGACTTTCTTCTGCTTTTTCGTCGCTGGCATAAGCTTTCCTCTTTTTCTTTGAGACTCCACACTTCCCCTTCTTCCTTGAAGAAGACTCACTATCCGGGGTGAAAAGTGCAGACAACTTTATGTCATCAGAAATAGTTTTCTCCAGGGTTCTTTCGCCTTCTTCGGGTTCTTCGGCTTCTGTTCTTGTGAAGCAACTGGGTCATCCAAGCCTTGAAGAGCTTCTATCTGCTCCTCTTGTGACCCCGGTTGATAAACGGAAGGAGGAGTAATCTGAAGAGGCGGAGAGGGGACAACTAGAGGAGGGAAGGTCTGAACAACACTTGGCGCTTTCACTACAGGAGAAGAGAAGTTAAAGTCAGTATCTCTCATAAAAAGAGGAGAAAGCGGTGCGTCAAGATTTAAGTAATAATCAAAAAGTTCATCAAGCTCATGTGAAGTAAACAAGCAGTCCACTTGAGCAAGATCAGCATTAAGGTTACCTGGAGAAGTAGGCTTTACTATGTCAACTTCAAAGTCCTGCGCCTCAGTACTTTCTTGAGTCTCAGCTCCAGTGCGGGCGATTGCACTTTCAATAACAGCTTTAGCAGGAGGTGGAGAATGGGAACTGGAGCCAACATATCGATGTCGGCCGAAACCGAAGGTTCAACTGGGTCGGTTGAAGTTGCCTTCCCTAGATGTTTTCCTTCTGCCATTTCGGCTCTCTCTTTGGCAGTTGCTCCTTTCCCCTGGCAAGAGCGGCACATGCATCATCATCTAGATAGTGCGCCATTAAATCTTCTTTGGCATATCCAACTCCTCCAAGCATATCAAGTGCAGCTTCCCACACTTTGGCCAAAGTAATTTCGTATTTCGGTACCAAAAATCTAAGGCTACCGTGCCCCAGAACACTATCAATCTAAAACTCGAATAAAGTAGAGCTGATTTCGGCTTTAGTTGCCATATGGGATTCTTCGGCCACTGTTTTGCTGGCAACAGCTTCATCACGCTCTTTTTCAGCTATAAAAAGTCGAGCTTTTAACAATTTGATTTCCAAGTTCTGGGAGCTGGATTTTTCTTGCAACTGAGCTACGTCAGCTCAGTAGCTTTCTACAACTTGCTGATGTGCTTCAAATTTAGCTTCAGCATCTCTCTGTGCAGCGTGAGCATCTCTCACCTGTTTTTGAAGCACTTTTTCTCTTTGAGAGTAGGAAGTGGAAGAAGTGGCAAGCTCTTCTTTAAGTTTTTCAACTTCTGCTTCAAGCTTCTCATTAAAAGCGGCAATACTCTTCATCTCCGCATCATGCTGATCGAGTGTTTTCTGCCACTCTGATTTGTCGTTTTCCATAGTCAGCATGGCTTCGAGATTTGTGCGGTTTACTCTTTGAAGCTCGTCAACAAGTTTTTGCCAACCAGACATTCTCTCGGTATCGAGTTTGACGGCATCAAGATTTCGCAACATGGCTTGCTTATCGATTGGGACCAAATCAAGGTCGAAACGCACTCCCTTTAAGCACCAGTGCGGAAACCGGCTTTGAAGAGTAGCCGGACCCTGTCCAACTTGATATGGGGGCCTACTGATGATTGTTTGAATATCAGCTCTTTGGAGGGCAGGAGAGCTGGAAGGGATTTCCAAAGAGATGGGAGCAGCGGTCTTTTCAGAAATTTCAAATGTCAGTTTTTCACCAAGTTTGGCCCGTTTACTCGGATCTTCAGTGACATGACTTTTCCCTTTGTCATCACGGGATTTTCGCTTCTGAGAATCATCCTCTTTCTGGGAAGAATCATGTCGTTCGTCCCGTCTCCCGTAGCGTTCTTCATAAGCACGCCTCTCATGAGCTTTCCTCGCAGCTCTTTCTTCGTCGGTTTCCCAGGAGGCAGGAAGATACCTCTTGGGGTCATAAGAACCGCGCCTCCCATAACGCTGGAAATCATCATAGTAAGAGCCACTTCGTCCCATTGGAGAATCTGAAAATGAAGAAAAAACAAAGTTCAGAAAACTTCAAAGCAAGAAAGTTGAATGCATAAAAGTGCCAAAAAAATCCTAAGTATGTGTAACGTGCAAACTACGCGCGTCAAACTACGAACTACTCTTCGGTTGGGGGGTGATGGCAGATTTTACAGCAAGTGTTAATTCTTGGGCTGACGGAGTTTGTTGTAAGACAGATGTCGCTTCAACTGCTGGAGAAATAACTTTAGTAGCAGTGGTATCATCTTTAAAAAGCTCCTGTGAAGTGATCATCAAGTCGCTCAACCCCTCAAAAATGTCGTCACCATCGTGCCCGGTGAGACCCTTCCCCTCAGCTCCTCCATCAACAGTCTTCCCGGACTGGTGAGGCGGTTCCTCTTCCTCAATGACCGGGGCAAGTGCAAGTTTTCCTGACGACCCCGCAACGTCAATAGAAGCAGAGCACTTCACCAGTGAAGCCTCAACGGTATGTTCTTTCGGTGTAAGTTCTCCGACGGAAACTGGGGCATCCGATGTTTCTACTGGAGAATCAGGGACTTCATGAGGCTGAGTAGAACAAGAAGGGTGCAGAAGTCCGAATTGTTGAAGAAATTCATCTTTCAGCAAAAATTTAATACTTCTTTCCTCAATCTCCACGGCACTTAATGTTTCAAAAGTCGGCTTGTGGCTGGAATCTTTAGAGGGAGGAGGAAGTGCTGTAAAAGTAAAGAATGAAATTAGCACCTAGCAACTCGGACTTTGAAAAAGCTTAAATGGAAAGAACAGGGATAAGCTATCTTACTTCCTACTCTCCAGATGGCGTAAAATCCTGGAGGGCGACGAACGAAGAAGAATTGACTTAAGAACCCGTGGGCGCTTTTCGGAAGATCGACGATCAATCTATGGTTCCTGGCGCTTCTCACGAGTGTGATAGAGGGATGATCTTTGTTCTTTATGAATGTGCACAAGTAACAGATTTCTTCAAAACTTGGAAAACGATCAAGTGTCCTCCTGAACAGCACACAAAGTCCCATTAGGATGGTGTGTCCATTGGGATGCAATTGGAAAGGAGAGACAGTCAATCGGAGAAGGAGTCGCTGAAGAAAGTCATTAAAAGGAGTAATAGCACCATATAGGCACATCTGACGATTGACAGTGATGAAACCGAGAGGTGGCCTGTCAGCAGTATCGTTTGGTCCAGGAAGTAAAGCATCTGCTTCAGCAATACCAAATTGAATACGTAGTTGGTTGAACGCCTGATGACTCAGAGTAGTTGGAGTCGTTTCTGGGGGATTATCCAGTGGACTGGCTATTGGGAAGACCTCTTCAGCTTGCTCTATTATTTCTTCTTGAGAAGACATTCTACACAAGGAACTGGATATTCAAATATGAAGTTGCATGTTTCCTAAATGTGTGAAGTGTTGTGCAAAGCTAATAAAACGACAAGCAAACATAACTAAAATTAAACTAACAGACATTCGTCAATTATAAAGTTTCAGGGCTTGTTGTTTTAAGTTCAAATACAAGTGAATTGTCGATGTAAACAAATCAGTTTTAATTGATTAACATTGCTTTGCTTTAATACTTCACTTGAGTTTATTGATTCACAGCATTTCATATAATTTCTTTAAGTTGATTATGTTTTATCGACTAATCTGTCATTCGGTGTGGGCGATCAGTGGCAGTATATTCGTCCCATTTTTCTGCAAATGTTGTATTTAACAGGTTATTAGCGTTAAAGTTAATGAAATCTGTAAAGAAGTACAACAAGTTCAAGCATGTTTTCCTATGGCAGTTCAAATTGGGAATTCAATTCAGCAATGTCATATTCATTCAAGTTGAAAGGAGTTCAAGGCAATGCAAAACAGGCTAAGTCCTAGGTCGCTCAAATGCATACGCGACATATGACCTATGCATACGCGACCTACGACCTATGCCGCAAGAAGTTAAGTCAACTATTCTCCCTAGGTCGCTCTGCTCAAGTTATGAAGTTTATCAGTTATCTTCCTATAAGTTAAAGTTATGCTGCGAGTTATGTTAAGTCGCTGATTCTTTAAGTCGCCTAGTTTTAAGCCCTGTGTTATTCTGGTAAATTAGGTCGATGGTCCTTTAGGTCGTTCAACTTTAGGTTGCATGCAATCCTGGCAAGTAAAGTCGCGGTCCCTTATGTCGTTTGGAGTTTTATGGCTAAGTCGCTAAGTTGTTCACAGAGCTAAGACGTGCGATTCATGTCCACACTACTGAAGTCCTAAGTCGTTCAAGGCTCTTAGGTCGAGCACGGCTTAACTCTCCTTAACTCGCGAACTCCTTTTCTCTCAACAAATCGCCTGACCCACTAACCGGTTAACCCAATAGCCCGTTATCCTCTCTACAATAAACTCCACCGTCTCCCCACACCACCAGATCATCCAAAACTAATTCAAAATGCCTCAGATCCATCATAAACTTGATACATTGCTGTGCTCACATGAATTACAGTGACGACATGTCCAATAAAGGTCAAAAATCTATCGTAATGTGATTCGTAGCAAAATATGGCATGTGAAATCGGGATAGGGTTAAAAAATGAGGAGTTCACAATTCAACGGTGATCGTGATTGGAAGATGATCGGAATTCACTTACGTAGTGTGATTGTAGGGATTATTGGCAACTGATTGATTTCTTTTGTAAGAGCTTGAAAATCCTTTGAGAGCAGGTTAGAGTGTTAGAGCAGGTAAAGAAAGGAAGAGGTGGTCTCAGCGGCTTATATACAGGAGCAGAGGAACACGAATCAGCATGAACGACCTAACTCGCTCATAGGTCGCTCACGACTTAAACGATCTAAAGTAGCACAAGTTAAGAGATATCCAAGCACACGATCTAACTCCTAGACGTATACTTCGAGGGGCAAGTGTTGACCCTCTTTTAATCAGCGACCCAGCGACCTAATGGTTCAGCGACCCGGCGACCTAGCGACCTAATGACCTAATGATCGAACGACCTAACGGCCTAGCCACCTAAGGCTCACGACTTAACAATCTATAACAAGCTAGCGACCCAACGAGATAAAGAAGGCTGCGACCTAACTCCAAAAAGTCTCCTATGACCTAACTCCAGAAATCTCCTGCGACCTAATTCCAGAAAGCCTCCTGCGACCTAACTCCAGAAGGTCTCTTGCGGTCTAGCGAGATAAAGAAAGAGCGATCTAGCAACTCAGGAAGGGCAACGACCTAACATGCTCCAAAACTAAGCCGCACGACCTGCTTCTCCTATTAGGTCGCTCACGACCTAATCTTGCCGAGATAACTTCTGTATTATATATGTTAGGTCGCTCAGAGCCAATATCTCACCCAGAATGATTCCATTAAGTCGCCAATGACTTAAGCTAACTCGGGATGACCCTTAGGTCGCTCACGCCCTGAAAACTAACGACCTACCTTAGGTCGCGCGCGACCTATGACTTAGCTGAGGAATTCCCTATAAATACAACACTTGCTCCAGCGATAAAGGGATCTTTTGGCTCATTTCTGGAACGCCTATACTCTGATGAATTCTCGACTCACTCGACACTTCAAACACGAAAGACATCTCGACGAACTTCAAGAGGAAATCTAACACATTCGACATGGATTCAAAGAGTTCTTCTACATCGGAGTTCTAGCTATTTGTCCTAGCAGTGTTGTAATCGAAGATTGTTGTAAAGTTGTAATTGATTCAACAATAAAGGAGATTAAAATGGACGTAGGCTTAACTTGAAGCCGAACCACTATAAAACTCTAGTCTTTTACTGCTTTTTCTGTGACTTTTCTACTTACTTCTAATTCCTGTATTGACGGGTGGTGCTTTCACTTAATCTCTACTTACACCAGGGTGTTAGCGTTCAATTTTAAGCGTTAACAGATAAAATTGATGATATTCATCATTACCAAAGAGAGACTTTGAAACTTCAATGCAAAATGTACTATGAGCATAAAGTTAATGATAAATGCTTAAGCTTTCTAGAACAAGTCGCTTTGAATCTTTACAGGTCATCATCAAAATAATGCATGCATCAACCATCACCACAACGTTTCAAATGCCACCGAACTCTTAGGAACGAAGCCCGCAATGTCCTCAAGTGTCACCAAACTCCTGGGAGCATAATAATGTATGGTCACCTATTCATCCATTACAAGAGATTACGAAGGTTGAAACGCATTCTGATGATTCAAAATCTTCTGGAAACTAAGATTTCATGTATACAGTTTTGTAGAAAATTTTGTTTATATTATATGTTTCTCTATCAAATAATAATTTTTTTTTGTTTTCCAATAAATTATAACTAGGAAATTAATAAGTATATATATATTGTATAGCTTGTTATAGAAAAATCTTTAGTAAAGAGGTTAAGCTCACAAAAAGATACAGTTTCAGTCGACTGAATAGGACAAAACAGTTGACAAAAACTTCATATGATTTTTTTTTACAACTACAGCATTAGTCGACTGAACTCATGTAAGCAGTCGAGAGAAAAACTTGATTTTTAGTTATAAAGTTGTGGCCTTAAATTTCCTGCACATCAGTTGACTGAAATATGGATTCAGTCGACTGTACGTTCATACGTACTTCAAATTGTTTCAGAAAACAGTCGACTGACCTTATATATCCTATGGAACGAATATGCAAATTTTACACTGGAAACATGTGGGATAAATGTTCCTGCATATCAATCAACTGGTCCTACCATTTCAGTCGACTGATTGGTATATTTTTGGTTTTTAAAAATCTTCCTACGCATTTCCAATTTATTTTCCGCAACCAAAGCCCTAGCCTCCATTTATTTTCAAATAACCTTTTTACCTCCAAATCCAATCAATCCAATGGCCCCAAGAACTAAGAGAGCAAGAGAATCCTCCGTCGGACCATCGAAAAGTCAAATAAGATCATGGCTTCATAACGACATTACAGTTACTCAATTCAATGCAATAAAGAGCTCAAGGATTTATGATGGCTCCAACGTCAAATTTCCCAATTTCAATCCCTATGCCATTCGTGAGATTGCCAAAGCTAGCGGGATTGACAGCTTGATTGGATTCTATGCTAATAATGTTAAGATCTATCCCCTTCTCACCAAACTATCCTTCGCAAACATGAACTTGGATCACCAAGATCCAAGAAAAAAAGATGACTGCATTTGGACATTAGTTTGCAGCGTTCGAATCTATCTCACACTTCAACGACATGGACATATTCTTCTTTGTCATTCTGACAGAGCTAATATCAATGGCGTCGATGTCGACATGGATAATAGAGATGAAGTCTCCCATAGATTTCTCTACAACAACTTGACCATGCCTAAATTTGTTGCCTTATGACCAAAGGCGTGTATTCTACATCGTGCTCTAATCTAATCTCTTTAACCTCATACCTGGAGTTATAAAAGGTTTAAAAGAGAGGCTTTCAAGCTCCCTATGCCATTTACTCCTGCTAACAAGTAAATTGGACTAAAGTTATTCTTGACAAAATTCCTAATCGTCAATCATAAGAGAAGTTATAAGACCATCTTCTACGGAGCTTATATCATGCACATTCTTATGAATTTTGGAGTCACCTTACCCGATGTCGACTTCATTACTGTTGGCAAACTAAATTCTAAGAATTTAAGTCTTATGAATTTGCTCAAGCATCCTCAACCTCAACAAACCATTAGTTTCCAACAATAGGCGACGAGTCGAGATCAAGGGATTCTACAACCATGAGAAACGCACACTGCCTCCTCCTCTAATCAACCTTCCCCACAAATAGAGGAGGAAGAAGCAGATGATGAAATTCAAGAGCTCCAAGGCAAATTCAATCTGAAACACACTCTTGCCACTCTCTCCCGAAATCATAGCAAGCTCAACCAATAATTAGTCACCATCGAAAAGAATGTCGACAAGACCAACAAGAAGCATGACTCCATCAAGGGCTTCTTAAACAAGATATGGGAGAAGATCTCATGTACCGACTCTACTTGTACAAGTGTTGCCGAGAATTCCACTCCTTTCACATGGTCTACATCTGTAACAACCCGAGATTTGCATTACCAATTAATAAATAAAAGTTAGAATTTTTATTTATTTTAATGAAGCGAAAAAGGATTTGGAATAACAAAATTTATTGGAAAAAGGCTATTTTAATTATATAGGAAATATGGGATTTTAAAATGAGGATAAAATGTTATTTTTGGAAAGTTAAATATTTTAGGAGAGATTTTAAAACGGGTTTGGGTAAGAAAAATGAGTTTATAAACATACATGAACACTTAGACTAATTTTTGAAACATGTAAATAACCCTCTTCTTATTGGGTTACTAAACTTAACCCAATAACCCACCCTAAACCTCCTCTATATATTATCTCAAACTCTCCTAACCTCATTCATTCAACCCTAATCAAAACCCTAATCATTTCCTAAAGCTTTTTTAACAAAAATGGCCTCCATCTTCATCTCCTTCAAGTTTTAGCTTATGCAAATCATTCTATGCAAATGTAATGCAAATACCCACCTCAAATCCATCTTTTATAGCTTTCTAATTTCTGAAATTAGTTTGTTAATACATGTTTTATGTGTTTTTATGATCTTATAGCCTCCTAATCCTCTTTTGCTAACTTGGGTTGATGCTATAATGCTCATTGTTGCTTTCTAGAGAGGTATATTGCTAAAAACCTCTTCTAATATGTGTTTAATCCTCTTTTGACTTCAATAATCATTTTGTAGCACATGTTTTATCATGTAACATGTGTATCATAGATCTTTGATCAACTTTGCTTTCAATTTGGGGTTGCACATAAGGTGTTTGTGATATTGCTTCATAAGGTAATGCTAAGCTTTGGCCCTTTGTTTCCTTTAATTTAGTGTATTAATCATTATATGGTAGTTAGTGATGGTTATTAGTGAAATTTGATGCCAAAAACTTGAAAAAAACACCACAAACCATCAAAAAACTGCAAAATATGCTGGTTGGAATTGCACAGCCTGAAAACAGGCCAAAACAGGGCTCTGGGTGCACCAGGACAGGCCTGGGCTGCACCCAAGCACATCAGGCTAGCCCAGTTGGGCTAGCCATAAGTAGGCCAGCCTACATGGGCTGGCACGCATGGCCTCCCCAGCCCGCACGGGCTGGGGCTTGGGCCCGCAGCCCCAGCCCGAGCAGGCTGGGGACTGGGCCGCCCGCCCCAGCCCGAGCGGGCTGGGGAATGGGCCCGCATCCCCAGCCCGAGCGGACTGGGGACTGGGCTGCCCGCCCCAACCCGAGTGGGCTGGGGGGGGGGGGGGGGGCTTCCACTCCCCAGCCCATGTGGGCTGGGGGCCCCAAAAAAAAATGAAAGCTTTTTTTCCCCTGGTTTTAGCTGTGGGACTGAAACTTTGTGACATCGCCACGGTCCTATCCGTGGTCGAAATCCATCGTTTTTGGACTCGTTGGAAAGCTGGAGTTCCAAACTCCATCTCTAGAAAATTTGATTAGTATCCGAGTTCATTTGACTCTTCGAAATTGCTGTCGAAGAGGGACCCGGATCTCAGCCTGAAACAGTGTATTCACTGTTTCCGGGTCCGAATTTGAAACGTCGCTGCGACTTCGTTTCTAGTCGGAATCGAGTAATTCTTTTTGCCTTCTGAAGTAGGAATGTCGGACTACGTTCCTAACAATTTTCATGCCATTAGGATTAGGTTTGCTGGTCCGAATAATTTTTCGAATTTGGGTTCGCGTCAGTTTTGGACTATTTTCCAACACTTAGAATATTTTCAGTGATTTTCTGGTTTTATCGATTTCTTTGAGATTTGTCTCTGGATTTCGCACACGGGTTTTTATGAACTATTTTAAAAGGATTTTTCACTCCTAAATGGCTTTCGAAATTATTATATAATATTATTTTTAATTATTAAATTAATTACTCCAAAATAGGAGAGTTTTCAAAAGCCGTTTTAAAGTGATTTCAAGATCAATTAAAAATCCGTTTCGCACCATTATTTTCTATCATAAAAATCTCACACTCACTTTTAGCACGTCGAGCAAAGTGGAAAAGTGCTTAAACGGTTAGGAAATCTTCGGCCTATGGAACCGTGTGTATTTTTTTTGGGTTAATCCCCGACCTATTTGATTGATCGTTTTGACCTTTGGGTCTAGTTTACCGATAATACGAGGTGGACTTTTTATTGTTTGTAGTGTGAGCATGCTATAGGTTTGTAAAACGTTTATTGCGAACGTGGGGTATGGGACTCATTGTTAACACTTTACGGGTTACTCTCCAGGAAGTTTGTGACACATTAGCCTCTGGGCGGCCAGTACTGGACCTCTGGGTCACCACGCCTCTGGGCAACCGTCTCTGGACACCTGCTCTATGGAGCAGTTTTATGGCATGTGCCTCTGGGCCTTTATCCTTCTGGGAAGGGTCCCACCGTCTCGCACGTTCCGCATCTGTGCGAGTGATCGATCACAACTCTACAGTACTTGGCAATAACGACTCTGGTCGGTGCACGTGCAATACTTATATTATCTGATGATTTTTATATCCATTCGAGTATCGCCATTCGGTATTGGTTCTATGGAACCATACGATGTAAGTGCGATTACCTTGTGGATTCACAGTGTCTCTGGACACTGCATTTCTGTATTCGATTTCATTGATTTTTCATTATATCCCTATTGCTCTTTGGAGCATCGATCTTCGCTTGGGCATTGATTACTGACTCTGGTCACCCTTGGGATTATTGCCTATGGGCAACTTTATATAGCTTTGGCTACGCCGATGATATGAGGCGATTTTATTTATTTAACACTTTGGTGTTTGTATTCTCTTTGGAGATTTTTACTGTTTATTGATGATTAGGGATCGTCATTATATTCATGTAGTCCATATTACTCTTCTCTTTGGAGAAGTACTGTTTTGCTTATGTACCGCATTATTATATATCTCAGTTATTACTGATTATTTAGCTAGCCTGACCCGAGTGTTTTCGCTCGGGTCAAACCGAGTTGTTTCAGGTTAGGTCTCTGGACTTAGCTTCTGTGCTTCCGCTTGGACATTATCTGCTATGCTGATAGATAGCTCTTTTATTTGTCCACTATTCCGCTACTCTGTTATTTCAGACTCTTATGTACATATTTTTGACTCACATGTGTGAGCGGTGGCTTTGTACCCACCTTTCTGATACTTGGATCTGTATTGACGATATATTGTACCTATGTTCTATGACTGTTATGTGACTGTTCTGTGATGATGATGTTATTATTTAGTATTATGTTTTTTCTGAACCTATTTTCCTTATCCATTGTAATTTCGTTATAAATATCTATTGGATATGTCGAACCACTCGAGAAAAGAAAACCACCTATTCGACGTATTCAGTAGTTAGTTATAGCTTGATTACACATGGTCGCTTCCATTATACTCTATTCTCCGTTCTAGTAGACGGTATTATCCGTAATACTCTTTACTAGAGTGGGTCTCGGAGTGGGGCGTTACATCTTGGTATCAGAGTGAAGGTTCAGAATTAAGCATAACAAACATAGAACAGACACGTAGTACAATACGTTATAATACGATCCAAATTGAACATATCCACTGTTAGATAAATAAGTTAGGAATATGTGTAGGAATCTATTATATTCCGTAATATTCCTTAATGAATTATCTATCTTTGAATCGTGCTTAACTAATTCTTATCTTGTCTTTCGGTATGGTTGGGAGAGGTAGGAACCTCCGTTCTGCTGATGCTGGACAGTCCAGCAACCCTCATCCTGAGGGCGTATACATGACCACGGCAGATCATGGAGCTGGTTCGTAACTCTCAGTCGCACTCTCAGTCTCCTGCACCAGTTTCTGATGCACCGTGCAAGTTTGCTTTTGCGCGCCTCTGCGGCGACTTTATTCATCTTGGAGGGAAGCCGTTCAATGGCTCCGAGACTGTTCTTGAGGTCCAGGCTTGGATCAGAGTTTGCGAGCGTAATTTCACTCGCATGACCCTTCCCGACCATGACAGAGTTCTTGTTGCTTCTAGCCATCTTGAGGGCCGTGCCTTGGATTGGTACGAGCTCCTTATTTCTAAGACCGATGAGGCCACTCTCACTTGGGATCAGTTCCGAGAGTGCTTCTTGCTCAAATTTGTCCCCGAGTCCAAGAAGATAGTCCTTGCACGCCGCTTTATTGACCTTAAGCAAGGGAAGACCTCTGTTGCTTACTATTCTTCATCTTTCGAGGCCCTGTCTAAGTATGGCTTCGAGTTCATTAGCACTCCTTATAAGAAGAATCTCAAATTTGTAGAAGGCCTAAAGAAAGATTTGAAGAAACAGCTTATGCTCCAGCTTAAGCTCCCTTTTGATGAGCTAGTTGACGCAGCGCTTCACCTTGAAGCGGTTGAGCGTGAGAGAGACAGCGATGGGGATGGTGAGGGTTCCAAAAACCCCAATCAGAAGCGGGGTCCATTTCAGAAGACCAAGCCTTGGAACAAGAAGAAGAAGACTGGCAGTTTTACTTTTCAGACTCAGCCTCAGACTCGTTCTCAGTCCCAGACTCCTGCTCAGCCTAGTGGGACACGTCCTCCGAAGAAATGCTTCAACTGTGGTTCTCCTGATCACTTTATTCGAGAGTGTCCCAAACCTCTCTATTGCACCTTCTACAAGAAGGAGGGACACAGGATCTCCACCTGTCCTACTGCACCTCCTAGATCTGGCAAGCTTAATGCTGCCAAGGCTCCTACACCTTCAGCTCAGACTCGAGGTACGCATCCTTCCGTTCTCGAAGGTTCTATTTTATTTCGTGGTAGATCTTGTAGAGTTCTCTTTGATACGGGTGCATCTCACTCATTCGTATCAAAGGAGCTAGTAGATGCTTTATCCTTGGATGTTACTTGTCTGGTTTCTTCACTAAGGATTGTGAATCCCATCGGTAGATCCACGACTCTTAGCTTTCTTTATGAGGATATGGATATTGATCTTTGTGGATTTTCTTTCCGTGTGAATCTGCATATTATGGAGTATTTGGGCTTTGACATGATTCTTGGCATGGATTGGCTCGCTCAGTACGACGCCAAAATCTTTTGTTCGGAGCGGATATTATTTCTTCGTCATCTTGACTCGTCCACTCCATTAGCTATTACTCTTCAGGATGTTGGGATTTCTGATATTACTATATTTTCTCTTGATTCACGAGATGAGGATTTGGACATATCTCGTCTTCCTGTTGTTTGAGATTTCCTCGATATATTCGAGCTAGTATCAGGCCTGCCACCATAGCGGGCCATTGAGTTCCGCATCGATCTCATTCCAGGCTCCCACCCAGTTGGGCGTCCTCCCACGAGGATGTCTACTAAAGAGAATGAGGAACTCAGGAAGCAGTTAGTTGAGCTTGAGGCGAAGCAGCTCATTCGGTCCAGTTCTTCACCATGGGGTGCTGTTGTGGTCTTCGTTAAGAAGCCCGATGGCTCTCTTAGGCTTTGCATTGACTATCGCAAGCTTAATGAGTTGACCATCAGAAATTGTTATCCATTGCCACGGATAGACGATATGTTTGATCAGTTGAGCGGTGCGAAGGTCTTTTACCAGCTCGACCTTGCCACCGGATTTCATCAGCTCCGAGTTGCGGAAGATAACATTCCTCTTACCGCTTTCCACACTCGTTATGGTTCTTTTTAGGTGTTGGATCATGCCATTCGGCTTGACGAACGCACCAGCTTTCTTCGTCGATCTTATGAATCGAGTATTCCGGGAATACATCGATAGATTCGTTCTGGTTTTCATCGACGATATTCTTATTTACTCTAGATCCGAGGCAGAGCATGCTCATCATTTGCGGATCGTCTTAGATACTCTTCGTCAGCATCAGCTTAAGACTAAGCTCTCCAAGTTCCATTTTTTGGAGAGCAAGGTCAAGTTCTTGGGCCATATTGTATCATCTGAGGGTGTTTCTGTCGATCCTGCCAAGATCGAAGCTATTCAGAATTGGAAGCATCTCGAGAACGTTCATGATATTCGCAGCTTCCTTGGTCTGGCAGGTTATTACCATCGGTTTGTCAAGGATTTCTCTCGAGTTGCACTTCGCCTTACGACGCTGACTCGTAAGGGTGTTCGCTTTATTTGGTCTGATAAGTGTGAAGCTTCTTTTCAGCGATTGAAGGAACTTCTCACTCATGCTCCTATCCTTGTGGTTCCTGAGAGTAATCAGGATCTTGTTATTTACACCGATGCTTGTGGTAGCGGGCTCGATGCTGTGCTTATGCAGAAGGATCGGGTAGTTGCTTATGCTTCCAGGCAACTGCGTTCGAATGAGGTTCGCTATCCTACTCATGATCTTGAGTTAGCATCTATCGTCTTTACCTTGAAGACGTGGCGTCACTTTCTATTAGGCGAACGCTTCACTCTTTACACCGATCATAAGTCTCTGAAGTATCTTTTCAGCCAGAGAGATCTCAACATGAGGCAACAGCGATGGCTTGACTTTCTCGCCTCATATGATTTGGATATTCAGTATACCCCTGGCAAGGGTAATCGTGTTGCAGATGCGCTTAGTCGCAAGCACTCGGCGGTAGTTTCTATGATGATTGCCGAGTGGGATATTCTTGAGACCCTATCTTTGTGTGATATTAGAGATCGAGCTCCATCTTCTGATTCTCCGGTCTTATTATTCAGCTTGGAAGCTCGTCCTGTCTTATTGGATCGCATTGCCCATGCTCAGCGGCAGGATCTAGACTTATTGCATCTTATTCACCGTCTCGAGTTGGGATCCAGTGATGAGACATTGCTGGATTATTCTCTTGATTTTCATCAGTGTCTTCGTAGGAAGAACCGTATTGTTGTACCATATGATTCATCACTTAGGCGTGACATTCTGGACGAGTGCCATCGCACTAAGTACACTATACATCCCGGTTCGAGTAAGATGTATGCCGATATGTGCCGGCTATATTATTGGGAGGGTTTGAAGAGAGACGTGGCAAGTTATGTGAGTGGTTGCATGACTTCTCAACAGATCAAGGCCGAGCATCAGCGTCCATCTGGTCTTCTTCAGCCTCTAGGGATTCCATTATGGAAACGGGATCAGATATCCATGGATTTCATTGACGGTCTGCCTCGATCGAGGTCAGGCCATACTTCTATCTGGGTTATTGTTGATCGCTTGACCAAAGCGGTTCATTTCATTCATATTACGTCCACTCGGACTGCTCCTCAGCTTGCCAAGCTATATGTGAAGGAAGTCGTTCGACTTCATGGCATTCCTAGCTCTATCGTCTGCGATCGAGACACTATTTTCACTAGTCACTTCTGGAAGTGCCTACAGTCAGCTTTGGGCTCAAAGCTGAATCTCTCGACTGCTTATCACCCTCAGACCGACGGTCAGACTGAGAGGGTGAATCGTGTTTTGGAGGATCTTTTACGCTGTTGTATTCTGGATTTCGGAGGTAGTTGGGAGGATCACTTACCGCTTGTAGAGTTCTCCTACAACAACAACTTTCAGTCAAGTATCGGCATGGAACCTTTCGAGACTCTATACGATAGGCCATGTCGCTCTCCTGCTTGTTGGTTAGAATCTGGCGAGAAGCTTATTCTTGGTCCAGATTCAGTTCGGGAATCTTCCGAAAAGATTGTTCTTATCCGTCAGAGAATGAAAGAGGCACAGGACCGCTAGAAATCCTACGCGAACAACCGTAGGAAGCCTCTTGAGTTTTCCATTGGTGATTTTGTCTTCATTCGGATTTCTCCCACGAAGGGGGTTGTGCGTTTCAGCTCTACAGGGAAGTTGGCTCCTCGCTATGTTGGACCATTTCCTATTACGGAACGTATCGGCCCCGTTGCTTATCGTGTGGCTCTACCTTCTCATTTTGCCGGAATGCATGACGTGTTCCATGTTTCTCAGCTTCGCAAGTGTGTTCGCGATCCTGACTCTATCATTGAGCCGCATGTCGTGCCTGATTTAGAGATCTTACCTGACTTATCTTTGGAGCAGCAACCTCTCCGTGTGCTTGATTCGGAGGTTAGACGCCTTCGCAACAAAGAGGTTCCACTCATGAAGATTCAATGGTCACCGAATCCTAAGGACTGCACTTGGAAGACCAGAGAATCTATCGAGCGCTCTTATCCTGGCTTTCTCCCATCTTCTTCTGCGGGTAAGAATTCTCTATTTTATCTCTATCACTTCTTTTGTGGATTTGACGTTATAGACAACATCTAACTTAAGGAATTGCGGGGACGCAATTTTCTTAAGGGGGGAGTCTGTAACAACCCGGGATTTGCATTACCAATTAATAAATAAAAGTTAGAATTTTTATTTATCTTAATGAAGCGAAAAAGGATTTGGAATAACAAAATTTATTGGAAAAAGGCTATTTTAATTATATAGGAAATATGGGATTTTAAAATGAGGATAAAATGTTATTTTTGGAAAGCTAAATATTTTAGGAGAGATTTTAAAACGGGTTTGGGTAAGAAAAATGAGTTTATAAACATACATGAAAACTTAGACTAATTTTTGAAACATGTAAATAACCCTCTTCTTATTGGGTTACTAAACTTAACCCAATAACACACCCTAAACCTCCTCTATATATTATCTCAAACTCTCCTAACCTCGTTCATTCAACCCTAATCAAAAGCCTAATCATTTCCTAAAGCTTTCTTAACAAAAATGGCCTCCATCTTCATCTCCTTCAAGTTTTAGCTTATGCAAATCATTCTATGCAAATGTAATGCAAATACCCACCTCAAATCCATATTTTATAGCTTTCTAATTTCTGAAATTAGTTTGTTAACACATGTTTTATGTGTTTTTATGATCTTATAGCCTCTTAATCCTTTTTTGCTAACTTGGATTGATGCTATAATGCTCATTGTTGCTTTCTAGAGAAGTATATTGCTAAAAACCTCTTCTAATATGTTTTTAATCCTCTTTTGACTTCAATAATCATTTTGTAACACATGTTTTATCATGTAACATGTGTATCATAGATCTTTGATCAACTTTGCTTTCAATTTGGGGTTGCACATAAGGTGTTTGTGATATTGCTTCATAAGGTAATGCTAAGCTTTGGCCCTTTGTTTCCTTTAATTTAGTGTATTAATCATTATATGGTAGTTAGTGATGGTTATTAGTGAAATTTGATGCCAAAAACTTTAAAAAAAAACACCACAAACCATCAAAAAACTGCAAAATATGCTGGCTGGAATTGCACAGCTTGAAAACAGGCCAAAACAGGGCTCTGGGTGCACCAGGCACAGCAGGCTAGCCCAGTTGGGCTAGCCAGAAGTAGGCCAGCCCATATGGGCTGGCACGCATGGCCTCCCCAGCCAGCGCGGGGTGGGGCTTGGGCCCGCATCCCCAGCCCGAGCGGGCTGGGGACTGGGCCGCCCACGCCAGCCCGAGCGGGCTGGGGACTGGGCCCGCCACCCAAGCCTGAGCGGGCTGGGGACCCGGGCCCGCAAAAAAAAAAGTGAAAGCTTTTTTTCCCCTGGTTTCAGTTGTGGGACTGAAATTTTGTGACATCGCCACGGTCACGTCCGTGGTCGAAATCCAATGTTTTTGGACTCGTTGGAAAGCTGGAGTTCCGAACTCCATCTCTAGAAAGTTTGATTAGTATCCGAGTTCATTTGACTCTTTGAAATTGCTGTCGAAGAGGGACCCGGATCTCAGCCTGAAACAGTGTATTCACTGTTTCCGGGTCCGACTTTGGAGCGTCGCCGCGACTTCGTTTCTTGTCGGAATCGAGTAATTCTTTTTGCTTCTGAAGTAGGAATGTCGGACTACGTTACTAACAATTTTCATGCCATTCGGATTAGGTTTGCTGGTCCGAATAATTTTCTGAATTTGGGTTCGCGTCAGTTTTGGACTATTTTTCAACACTTAGAATATTTTCAGTGATTTTCTGGTTTTATCGATTTCTTTGAGATTTGTCTCTGATTTCGTACACGGGTTTTTATGAACTATTTTAAAAGGATTCTTCACTCCTAAATGGCTTTCGAAATTATTATATAATATTATTTTTAATTATTAAATTAATTACTCCATAATAGGAGAGTTTTCAAAAGCTGTTTTAAAGTGATTTCAAGATCAATTAAAAATCCGTTTCGCACCATTATTTTCTATAATAAAAATCTCACACTCACTTTTAGCACGTCGAGCGAAGTGGAAAGGTGCTTAAACGGTTAGGAAATCTTCGGCCTATGGAACCGTGTGTATTTTCTTTCCGGTTAATCCCCGACCTATTCGATTGATTGTTTTTACCATTGGGTCTAGTTTACCGATGATACGAGGTGGACATTTTATTGTTTGGAGTGTGAGCATGCTATTGGTTAGTAAACCGTTTAGTGCGAACGTGGGGTATGGGACTCATTGTTAACACTTTACGGGTTCCTCTCCAAGAAGTTTGTGACACATTAGCCTCTGGGCGGCCAGTACTGGACCTCTGGGTCACCACGCCTCTGGGCAACCGTCTCTGGACACCTGCTCTATGGAGCAGTTTTACGGCATGTGCCTCTGGGCCTTTATCCTTCTGGGAAGGATCCCGCCGTCTCGCGCGTTCCGCATCTGTGCGAGTGATCGATCACAACTCTACAGTACTTGGCAATAACGACTCTGGTCGGTGCACGTTCAATACTTGTATTATCTGATGATTTTTATTTCCATTCGAGTATCGCCATTCGGTATTGGTTCTATGGAACCATATGATGTAAGTGTGATTACCTTGTGGATTCACAGTGTCTCTGGACACTGCATTTCTGTATTCGATTTCATTGATTTTTCATTATATCCCTATTGCTCTTTGGAGCATCGATCTTTGCTTGGGCATTGATTACTGACTCTGGTCACCCTTGGGATTATTGCCTATGGGCAACTTTATATAGCTTTGGCTACGCCGATGATATGAGGCGATTTTATTTATTTAACACTTTGGTGTTTGTATTCTCTTTGGAGATTTTACTGTTTATTGATGATTAGGGATCGTCATTATATTCATGTAGTCCATATTACTCTTCTCTTTGGAGAAGTACTATTTTGTTTATGTACCGCATTATTATATATCTCAGTTATTACTGATTATTTAGCCATCCTGACCCGAGTGTTTTCGCTCGGGTCAGACCGAGTTGTTTCAGGTTAGGTCTCTGGACTTAGCTTCTGTGCTTCCGCTTGGACATTATCTTCTATGCTGATAGATAGCTCTTTTATTTGTCCACTATTCCGCTACTCTGTTATTTCAGACTCTTATGTACATATTTTTGACTCACATGTGTGAGCGGTGGCTTTGTACCCACCTTTCTGATATTTGGATCTGTATTGACGATATATTGTACCTATGTTCTGTGACTGTTATGTGATTGTTCTGTGATGATGATGTTATCATTTAGTATTATGTTTGTTCTGAACCTATTTTCCTTAACCATTGTAATTTCATTATAAATATCTATTGGATATGTCGAACCACTCGAGAAAAGAAAACCACGTATTCGACGTACTCAGTAGTTAGCTATAGCTTGATTACACATGGTCGCTTCCATTATACTCTATTCTCCATTCTAGTAGACGGTATTACTCCGTAATACTCTTTACTAGAGTGGGTCTCGGAGTGGGGCGTTACAACATCTAAGGAGGAGGAAGAATAGGAAGAACCGGAGAGTAAGGAAGTTTTTATCTCGGTTTATGCCTATCTATTTTTGTTAATTCCTGTTATTACTTATGATATTACATTGCACATTTGATGTTGCTTATTTGATGTTGTCTGTTTGTATTGTTGTTTTAACATATTCTTCTATGATGTTATTCTTATGCATGTGCGTCTATATTTATTTCTCGTTACTTATCATTTCTCATATATGTTCATCTTTGATACTATTATTTATCATGTTATTTATATCTTCCTTTTTGTCGATGATAAAAGGGGAGAAATATAAATGTTCAGCAGGTAGATCATTTATTCAAAGGGAGCAATAATCATTTTTATTAATTTTTATAGACTTACATAGTTGTCATCATCAAAAAGGAAGAGAATATTAGAACCTTGTATTTTGATATTTTGATCATGACAACTATATAAGTAAATAGTATGTGAACTAAACATATTTGTAGGAGAAGATGCTATTCTACTTGACAAGAATTTAGAGAATAGTTTCAAAATTATTAATAGTTTGTCTATAGTCTAGTCTAGTAGTTAATTATTGTTAAAATCTCTCCTAGGTGGTATATGCACGCGCATAAGTATTTAAAATTATTTTCAAATCATACACATACAAAATTATTTCTTTTATTTCATTTTCCATTGACAAAAGGTTTTCAAAAGAACTTCAATATGGCAGAAATTCTGAATTCAATTGAGCGAATGAGGTGGTTCAATCGATTGGATACCTGTGCACGTGCACAGTGCACTTGAAAGTTCAGTCAGCTGAACCACCCTATTCAGTCGACTGAACTATATATCTTTTTTATATTTAACTTTAAAATTCAAATATTTTGAATATTCAGCAGACTAAAACCTTTTTCTTGCTCGATTGAAAATTCATAATGACCATTTTCTTAACAGTTACTTCCATTCAATGAACAGAAACAACCCTTGATTCAAGAGTTGTTTCCGTATCTTTTGACCGTAACTCTTCATGAAGAATTACATCACTTAAAATCTGTATATAGCCTTTATTTTAGTTTTTTTAACGTTTAAATTTCTAATTCGATTTTCATATTCTTATTATTTAAAATATTCTGCCATTTACTTTCAAATTTTGTTCTAATCACTTGCACATTCAAGCACAAATTCATTTCTGATTAAGTTAACTTCCAATCTTCATAAACTACACAATATACCACAAAGGAGAAGATTATAGGAAGGGTGTACTCTAAAGCCTTATCTGTGCTATCAAAAGAGCACAACTAGTCAAGAAAATTCTATGTATTGTTGAAGTCCTCTTCGGTTGCTTAGGCGATAGAAGTCTTGTTTGGTTGTATAGGCGGTAGAAGTCCTATTTGTCTGCTCTGGCAGTGTAATACCTACTCCTTCGGGTTAAGAGAGGGTTGATAGTTAAAATCCACAAGGAGTCTGGAACTGGACATAGAACAAGAGTTTGAACTAGTATAAAAATCTTTGGTGTCATTTACTTTACTATTTACCTTTTACATTTTATTCTGCATTCGTAAATAACTTAGTTACTATTCCATATTACGATCTTAGCGGCACTTTCAGCACTTTCACTAAGGCTTTCGACTATATTCTTTGTATCATTACTCAAAATCTTAGGCCTTTACTACCGATATCATTAACAATTACCTTTCGAAAGTATTCAACCTTTCAAAACACTTAAAGATATATCTTTCGAAACACTCATAACATTCATTTTGAAAGCATTGAAAGCTTCCTTTATAAGCCCTTAAAGATATACCTTTCGAAACACTTAAATCTTATCTTCCGAAGGTACTTAGTTCAAGTAAAATTAATGGACGCATAGTTTCAAAACCATTTGATAGTATCCCTTTTGAGATCATTGGTTTTAACATTAAATATAACTTCTGGATCAAAGAAAAACAGAAGAAAAAGTAACCCTTTCAAAAGCATTGATCTTCAAACAAAAGAATTCGGGGAAGAGGATAGTTACGAAACTCCTTTTGAAACCATTGCTTCCATAACTCTTAGTAAGAGTTGCTCAAACAATCCATTCAAAAGTATTGAGAAGATTACTTCAAATTATACAAGGACGAAAGCTTCCCTTTTGAAAACATTGATTTAAAGTTATAAAGATAGCGTCCTTTAACTAATTCGAAAGGCATGAAAGCGACAACTAGGTTTTGAATAGATTCAAAAGCATCTACCCTTTTGAAAGCTCTTTTAAAAAAATAAGCGACAACTTATTCGAAAGCTTCTTTTAAAATAAAATAAGTGGCCTTTGAACAAAGTTAAGTTGATTGATTCGAAAGCTTCACCCTTCCGAAAGCATCTTTTAAAAGCAAAGGCGAGTAATGTATTCGAAAGCTTATAAGAATGACTTCTACCCCTTCGAGACCTTGCCTTCGACACAGTCCACTCTTCCTTTCTCCAGTCCACTTCATATCAATAGCATGATACAATTTGTTTTTGTTTTGAATGGTTTTATTAGCGGAAGTATGGTGGTGAAAGCTAGCATAAGGAAGTGGCAAAGTAGTAAATCAAAACAAAAACTGATTTTGTGCCTTTAAAAGAAATTCCTTTTTACCTAACTTACGCAATTTGTCAAAATATGATTGGTTGACAAATTCTTTATCAAAGTCCTTTTCTAAAAAGGCAGTCGAATCCAATAATTTGTAATTGAAATTATTTCCATAATTCATTCTCTTCAACAAAACCTTTAAACGTTTAAGTCCTTCAACTCAAATAATTTAATAGTCATAATAAAACAATAGGAAAAATCCTCAAAAATCATCATAATTCACCAATAATATTTTTGCTAACATATGTAAATTTCAGACCCGAAATCATTATATAATTGCCTAAAATAATTTAAAACCAAAATTGTCTAATTCTTCCATTCAAAAATTCATAACAAATTATCCATAGCTTGGAGTATTATGAAAATTTAAACCCATCTCCAAAATAATTTTTTTTACATAACATATTCAAATATCATGATATTCGAAATCAATTTACATGATCTTAACCTTAAAATTGAACTATGCCATTATAGAAAAATACTTTTTTAAATCAATACATGACATATAATCACAACATATCATCATTCATCCATCCATATGATTTTAAAATCATAAATCTGAAATTATAATGTTCAGTAAAACATATATGAGATGGTCTAGATTATTATTCACCTTGTTTGGATAAGCAACTTGAAATTTGTTCTTGCTTTAATCTTCCTAGCTTGAAGCTTAGCTTCTAATTGATTTTAAGCTCTTCTTCCACTAGGGTAATGGCCGGCCTAGATCTCCTTAGTTTATGTTTTTGTTTTTTGTATGAATGAAATGGGAATGGAATGGTTGTAAGGGTTTTAGGGGTTTTAGGGTTCGATCATTCCCCATATTACCATTGCCTTATTTTTCTTAAGTATTTAACTTATGAACCATTCTTATAATTTCATTAGTTAAGGAACGACCCTAATTGGTTTTCAAATATCAATTCCCTTAACACTCTAGTCTCTACATTATTCTGTTTAATTTATTTAATTAAATTTCCTAAATAACGTTATTTAAAATTAAGAGTGTTACAAAGGTGCTAAACCGTGCATTGGAAATTCAAGTTGATTCAAATGATGATGCAGATTACATTCACAATAAAGGAAAGAAGCTTAAGAAACTCTTAGACACAGTAATTCATCTCATCGTTGAACCTTCTTCAGTCGTTGAATCTTTAAGAGGAGAGATGTGGAAACTCGATACTTAATGAAAATCTGCTTATGAATTTTTGGGTAGATTTCCCTTTTGGCCACCTGTAATTTATATAATATGTAATATGGGGTCCATTTCACGGCATTTCTTTTCACAGCAAACTGCAGATCTCCTATCACAAACCAGATCTGGTAGGAACTTTTCTACGGTGCCGCTGTCTTCCTCTATTTTACCGTCCGACTCTGTCAACGATTACAACACGGTGTTGCATCTACTTCCTCTACCAGTTATTCGTTAGGAACTGAGATGTTGGTTTTGATGACAACAACCTTTTTAACTTATCTTGTTATAAAATATATACTAACACTATTGTCTAGATAGATATGTGTATGCAAGAACTATGAAGGATATATATATATATGTAGATATTGATTACTGAAGGCTGATGAGTATAAGGACTCAAGACTCATGATTCAGAATGGAGATATCAAAATTGAAGACTCTAGAGTATCAAGATCAAGACTTCAAGCAAAGTGTCTAGTTTTGTTAAAACTTTATAATAGCATGGAAATCTTCATTCCAAGTTTCATTTGAGATGGAACCCATTTCTACCTTCTTAGTGGCTTACAAACCCATGATAAGTAGCTTACAAACCAATGACAAGTGGCTTACAAATCCACGAACATCCTGGTTTTGTACAAGTTCTCGAGTCCTGATATGGTGAGAAATTCTACAGGAAGAAGATTGCAAAACTACTTCAAAATGATTTTCAAAAATGCTTTTCAAAATGTTTTAGCTTTAAAAATTATCTTTTCAAATTATTTTCAAAAACATGCTTTAGCCTTAAAATATTCTTTATTTTTGTTTTTAAATAAACTCTTGTTTTCAACTTTGTTTGTTTTTAAATCTATCTTCTGATTTTTAAATATTCTTTATAATGTATATACTTGAGGTTTAAAATAAAATCAATATATACATTCTAAAAATATATTTTTCTACTCTTCTTTATTTTGGAAACATAGGAAAATTAGTTTATTTTACTCCAAAATCATTTCATCTTGTTTTCCTCTCAATACCATTTTCAAAACAAATTTTACATTATTTTTAACTGTGGTATGTCAGACATCATGGGATACCCCATGTCGACATGGTGGTCGTTAAAGTCAAAAGTTTCAATTTTCAAAAGAAGTGTCTATTCATTTAAATCTCTTCATGAATGGTTATGACAGTTACTAATCTATAAATAGCCTTTACAAACGAATTTTTTAACTAACTATTTTCTTATTTTCTTCACTCCTTCTTCTCCACAAATCCATATTATAAAATTTTCATATTTTTAAGATCATGCCGATATTCTACCGAATTCTCAAGTGAGTCAAATTAGAATCTCATTCTTGCTTGATTCTCTGCCCTCTCACGAAGATCAAAGTGCTATTTAGAGTTATAGGACCAATTTGTAATCAAAAGTTTATCGAGCCTCTCTATAAGTTGTGGTTGTGCCCGAAAATCAATTGGGTGATTTTGTGTCTCGTAAATCAAGAGAGTTTGCCCCGAACTTGAAGACAGGAGGGTACCTCAAGGCCTTCAGAAATTGAGGATTGTAATCTCGACATTGGTATAATAAAAATTTGTATGATGTGCTTGTCTTGGTAAAAGACTAGATGTAGGGTAACTCCGAACCAGTATAAAATTCGGTGTGTTCTTTCCTTTACTGCTTTTTATTTACTTTCTGCATCTGTGTTTGATTCTGGGATTGCTCTATGATTAAGTTCTGCATTTGTTTATATCATAAATTTTAAATTAGTCCATGTAAGTCTTAGAATCCATTAAACACTGTTCACCCTCCCTCTAGTGTTAAATTAGTCTTAAGATCCTTAATCCGCACTTCCTTTCAATTGGTTTCAGAGCATTGGTTTTCATAGTTTTCATAATCTGAAACTTGAAAATTGTTTTAATGGCTACAACACTGGTACTGTCAACTCTGACACTAGTTCTGTTAACTCTAACACTAGTTCATTTGTAGAAGGTCAGTCTACTATCAGACCACCATTTTTCAATGGTAGTAATTATGCATATTGGGCTTGTAGAATGAAAATTTATTTACAATTAGTAGGATTAGACACTTGGAATATCGCACAAGCTGAGTATGTTGAACTAACTACCGATTTTTCCCAATGGCTGCTGAGCAAAAGGATGTTGCATAAAATAACTCAAAAGCCATGAATATATTATTTTGTTCACTAGATAGGAATGAGTTTAATAGAGCGTCTGTTTGTAATCTGCATTTGAAATGTGGAAAACTTTGCAAGTTACTCATGAAGGAACAAGCAATGTTAAACAGACTAAATTTTCCATATTAACTAATCGGTTTCGATTGTTTAAAATGCCTGCAAATGAGTCCATTTCCGACATGTATTGTTGATTTCAAGATAATGTTAATTCACTAATTGCAATAGGAAAAAGTTTTTCGGAGGAAGACCAAGTCAGAATTTTTTTAAATTCACTCACTCCATAATGGGATCAAAAGACACTTGCAATCAAAGAAGAAAATGATACCTGTCTAATGAAAATAGAAGAATTGATTGGGGATCTGATGTCTTATGAAGTTCAATTGCAAGGAAGAAGAGAAAATAAGGCTATTGAAAAGAATTCATTAGCATTTAGTACATCAACTGAAGATTCGAAACAAGACAGTGATGACGAGATTGCTTTCATGACAAGAAACTATCGAAAATTCCAAAAATATAGAAAAATGAATAATAACAAAAGAAACGATCAAAGGAATTCCAGAAATAATACGAAGAACGTCAACAATGATAGATGCTACAACTGCACTAAAGTCGGGCATCATAGAAAAGGTTGTCTGTATCCAGACAAAAAGTTGTTCCCTTCAAACAATGATTCGTCAAGGAAAAGAAAGAAAGCATACACGGCAACTCTTGACGACTCAAACTCATTATCCAGTGATGATGAAAAGAAGACGGATAATTCAAATCTATGTTTCACTGCTATTCATGAATCAGACGACGATAGAAGTATGGATCTAAAAATGGGTACGCATTTATATTATTTTTAATTTTGTTTATTTGAATGGATGCTTTTTTTTGCTTGATATTTTTTTTAAATTCCTTGAATTTTAAATTATAGTTTATCCCTTGAAATTTAAATTTTAAATTTAAAAATAATATTATTTTAAATATTAAATTATTAATATTTAAGTATTATTATATTTAATGTTATCACAGGAATTATACAAGTAGAATATAGGATATAATATATATTTATTAGAAATCAGGAATAGACGCTTATCCTTTGATTCAATAGGCACATGTCGACATACCTAGATATCCTATGTCGACATGCCCCTTAGAAATTTGATTTCAAAATTTGAATTCAAACTTTTGAATTTCCCTACACGTTTTCACCAACTTCAATGCTCTGAAAAGATGCATGTTGACTAGAGAACATGTCTTTGGAATCTCTATTTAATTCACTCTCCTTATCATCACTTTTCACTTTCGTTTCAAGTTTCAAATTTATCTTCATTATCTTCAACTCCTCTCAAACTTCTTCAATGGCCTCTTCAAGCACTCCTAACACCATTAGGCTTCAAAAAGTTATCAAAAACTTTCTTTTTAATGATCTGGAAGCTATCAAAGCTTACATCAACTATGTAAACTTTGGTAAAATTCATACGGGGAAATTTGCTATTTTTGAAGATTTTCCTTCTTATGAAATTGAAAATCTTTCTCAACAATGTTCTATTCATAGTGTAGTACATAACAAAAAAAATGATTTTGTATGCTATTCAAATCTTGTTAAGATGTTTTATGCAAATTTGAATCGTGATTTTTATGATTGGCAAGATGGACAAATTTGGAGTCGTGTTAAAGGAACACAAATAGTTTTGGATTGTGAAATTTTAGGAAATACTTTGGGATGCAAGTATATCGGAATGAATCTCTCGAAATTTCAAATAAATGAAATGATCGAGAGACATTTCATCACATCTTTGAAGGGGATGACAATTTTGAATTCAAAAATCGTTATTTTCATCCAAAAGCAAGAATTGTTAACCTTCTTATTCAACACACACTTATACCAAGATCGGGAAACTACAACCACCCAACTTTGAAAGTTTGCAAAACTCTTTTTGCAATTTTTGGAAATTATGATATCAATTGGGCTTAAGTTATTTTGGATGAGCTAAGGCCCAAGAATTTTACTATGGGTGAAAACACATTATATCATGAAGTTTATCTCACTCGGATTATTAATCACTTTGGGGGTAATTTCAAAAGGGAAGAATTTATAACTAGAAAAGTGTTCAACGATAGAAACATTTCCCTTATGCAAATTTCGTTAATGTTTCAACCATATGAAATATTTACGAAAAAGGAAGAAAGGCTTGCTCACGAAGAGATGGAAGAAATGGAGGAAGAAAAAGAAGAAGAAGAAGAAGAAGAAGAAGAAGAGGAAGAGGAAGGAATGGAAATTGAAGAGGAGGAAGACGAAAGAAACTTCCCTAGAAATTATTGAATATCCCACTAATCCCGCTAATCCATCCAATAAGACTATTCTCAATAATCAAAGAATTATAGTGGAAAATCAAAAGACACTCAAAAGATCAATGAGTAAGAAAATGGATAAGATTTCCACTAAAATCGACAAGTTCTTCGGGAAACCTAGTAGAAAGCTTGGACAATCATCTTCTTCATCTTCATTTAATTAGTTTTAGTACATGTTATCTTATTTGCTTCAAGTTCTATCCATGTATTTTCCTTTATTTTAGTTAATATTATATTATTATATGCAATGTTGACTAGAATCATTAATGAAATCTTTTAATTCCTGTTATTCAGTTTCACTTTTCTCTATAATTGCTTGTTTTTATATTATACAAATTTGAGTTGCATAGATTTGTTCATAATATTCAAAACAAAGCAAATTTTCACTTTAGGCAGAGGCATATCGACATACCCCATCCTCCAATGTCGACGTGCAACGGGCAGAAAGTAGTTACACTTTCAAATTTTAATTTCATGTAACTAACTTGTGTCTATTCATTTTAGTCGACTTTCTACCCCTATTTATACATGTTTCTTTCATA
This sequence comes from Allium cepa, assembly GCA_030765085.1. Classification (NCBI taxonomy): domain Eukaryota; kingdom Viridiplantae; phylum Streptophyta; class Magnoliopsida; order Asparagales; family Amaryllidaceae; genus Allium; species Allium cepa. The sequence goes on from CM060931.1 coordinate 576,295,051, forward strand.
GTAAATTATCAAACTTCATTTCTAATCACTTCCTTTCATATTTCTTCCTATTTCTTGAATTATGGCTTCTCCGATTAAGAATATAAGTGATAATCTTGAAGAAACTCTCACTTCCTTCAAGAATATCCTTACATTCATACATCGTAATCAGCACTACATAGAATTGAGTCAAATGCGGATGATCAAGGAGCAAGAGAGACATTTCGACGACCTTCGGTGGATGATCTCAACCCTTAACAAGGACGATCTCAAAGGAAATCCACCAGTCATTATCGACAAAGATAAAGAAGAATGGGATGCCATTAAAGCAGACCCTATCTTTGGAGAAGATGGATGGGTGGAAGTACCAAGGAATGTCTAGTCATTCTGTATGTTATTTGTTTGATTTGATTGGTGTGTTTTAAATTTGATTAACTTGACTTATTTAAAACATTTGGTGTGGTTTTTATATATGAATTGAATAATTACTGTACAAATGATTGGATGATGATTGATTTACTTCTGGAATACACTTATGATCACACTCATGATCACACTTGGCACTTATTGCACTTATATATGGATTACTCTATTGTATTATGGTTGATTATCTTATATCAACTTTAGGGAATTTATTAGTAAGAAGTTTACATTGATGACAAAATGGGAGAAGTTATAAAATAGTAGTTGGCTTGGAGTAAGGGGGAGCTATGATTGAAGTAAGGGGAGTCATGGAGTAAGGGGGGAGTTATGATAGGAGTTATGGTATGGTAAGTATATTTTATAAATACAGGTTGTCATCATAAAAAAGGTAGAGATTGGTAGGAAGTGAGATGTTGGTGTTGATGACAACAACCTTTTTAACTTATCTTATTATAAAATATATATTAATACTATTGTTTAGATAGATATGTGTATGCAGGATATATATATATATATATATATATATATATATATATATATATATATGCAGGTATTGATTACTGAAGACTGACCAATATAAAGACTCAAGATTCAGAATGAAGATATCAAGATTGAAGACTCTGGAGTATCAAGATCAAGATTTCAAGATCAATGTCTAGTTTTGTTAAAACTTCATAATAGCATGAAAATCTTCATTTAAATTTCATTTGGGATGGAACCATTTCTACTTTCTTAGTGGCTTACAAACCCACGACAAGTTGCTTACAAACCTACGACAAGTGTCTTACAAACCCACGAGCATCTTGGTTTTGTACAAGTTCTCGAGTCCTGATGTGATGAGATATTCTATAGGAAGAAGCTTGCAAAACTACTTCATAATGATTTTCAAAACCGCTTTTCAAAATGTTTTAGCTTTGAAAATTATCTTTTCAAATGATTTTCAAAAAGTTGCTTTAGCCTAAAAATATTCTTTGTTTTTGTTTTTAAAAAACTCTTGTTTTAAACTTCATTTGTTTTCAAAACTTTCTTCTGATTTTTAAATATTCTTTATAATATATATACTTGAGATTTAAAATAAAATTTATATATACATTCTAAAATATATTTTTCTACGCTTCTTTATTTTAAAAAAACAGGAAAATTAGTTTATTTTACTCTAGAATCATTTCATCTTGTTTTCCTTTCAATACCATTTTCAAAACAAATTTTACATTGTTTTTAACTAAGGTATGTCGACATCATGGGATACCGCATGTCGACATGGTGGCCGTTAAATGCAAAAGTTTCAATTTTCAGAAAAGTGTCTATTCGTTTAAATCTCTTCACGAATGCTTATGAATGTTACTGGTCTATAATTAGCTTTCACAAACGAATTTTTTAACTAACTATTTTCTTATTTTCTTTGCTCCTTCTACTCCAAAAATCCATATTCTGAAATTTTCATATTTTTAAGATCGTTCCGAAATTCTTACAAATTCTCAAGTGAATCAAATTAGAATCTCATTCTTGTTTGATTCTCTACCCTCTCTCGAAGATCAAAGTGCTATTCAAAGTTTTAGGTTCAGTTTGTAATAAAAATTTTATTGAGTCTCTCTACAAGGTGTGGTTATGCTTGGAAATAAATTGGGTGACCTTGTGTCCCGTAAATCAAGAGAGTTTGCCCCGGACTCGAAGACAAGAGGGTACCTCAAGGCCTTTAAAAATTGAAGATTGTAATCTCGAAATTAGTATAACAAAAATCTGTATGAGTTGTTTGCCTTGGTACAGGACTGGACGTAGGGTAACTCCAAACCAGTATAAAATCCAGCGTGTTCTTTCCTTACTACTTTCTATTTACTTTCTGCATCTGTGGTTGATTCTGTGATTCTTTTGTGATTAATTTCTACATTTGTTTATATCATAATTTTTAAATTAGTTCATATAAGTTTTAGAATCCATTAAACACTATTCACCGCCCCTCTAGTGTTAAATTATCCTTAAGATCCTTAATCTGCACTCCCTTTCATATCAACTTGAGGTCGCATAACCCGTTATCGCTCCTTGATGTTGAAATCGGGTCGTTTTCCCCTTATCTCTAGTATAAACCCTTCTCTGCCTTGTTCGAACTTGATTCACACTATGGGAGTAGGCTTCGCTGCTAATGGGGTTAATGCAGTTTGTAGTTTGGTTAACGATGACTTTGATAATGTTGTATTGAATGTTGGTATTGAGTCTATTTTGTATGCTCCGCTTGAGCAGTGCTCAAATGAACGGATTAATGTGGAGAGCTGTGAATTTGATCATGATTGTGATAACATTTCCAAGCAACGTCTAGTAACTGAACCCAATAATCCAGTTCCTGTTGCTACTGCTCTTGTAGCTTGTTCTATGATTTCAAGAGATAATTCTAATGATTATTGTGTCGATGCCGATACCGTCTCCTCATTGTTCAAATCATTTCCTTGGAATGCTGGTGATTACTACCCGTAGAAATTTAGAACTCAGGTCATTGATGGTTCTAATGTACTCCCTCCTTCTGTGCTTTAGGAAGCTGTTAAACATTGGTCTGAACACCTTGTTGGATTTATTCTAGATGCTTCTTCTTCATATTCGGTTGTCGTGAGCAGTATAGGTGAGCATGGAAACTGAAAGGTTTTCTTCATGTCCAATATTCGAATTTCTTTTTCTTTTTCCAATTCGACAATAAGGAAGACAGACTTATAGCTCTTTATTCGAGCCCTTTCATTGTTGAGGGAAAACCGTTTATTGTGACTTCTTGGAATGTTAGAATAGACAGTGCTAGAGAGCAGATTCTATCGATTCTGGTAAGGGTCCCTTTCTCTAATATTCCATCTGCCCTCCAACCTCTTCTTAGTCTGAACTGGCTTGCGAGTCTTATTGGGGATTTCAACTGCTTTGATGCAATCATGGTTGCATGCAAGAATTTACCACATGTTAGTCTTTAATTGAAATAATCCCAACGAAACAGCTATCGTCCTTTTTGAAAGCAAGAATCACGGAAGGCCATGAGGTGGAGATAAAGCTTAATTACAGCTGGAAGCTTGAAATTTGTATTAATTGTCACTCATTTGGTCATTCTATGGAGAAGTTTTCTTCTACTGCTCCTCTACCTCCTACCGTCAAAGTGCCCCTCCCTAGTCCGGAAATGAAATGGGTTCCCAAGGTTAGCTCTCCTTTTGTCCCTGATCCGATTATCTCTATTTCTCCTGCTGTAGAGTTAGTCACGGAACTTCCAGCCTTTTGTGACTCTGATGATGTGGTTATATACTACGAACCTATTGAGTGCTCATGGGTACACGTGGAAATGGAAATGAGATATGATCTGTAGAGGCATTGTTATCATATGTTCTTAGGTGATGAAGATGAGTCTAGGAGGCTGGTGTGTCATGTTGAGGGTAGGGGACTTTCCCTGTCACCCACTGGTTATGATGGTGGATGCAATTGGTGGCAATTCTTAGATCCTACTTGGGACCAAATTTATCTCTACTCTTCTCTTTTGAGGTCTTATGATCTGTATCTGGCAACATGCTTTTCTGCTATTCAGCATGTTATTGGTCTTGGTACAGAGGTCGATATCAGTAATGACAGCGGTGACTTTCATCCTTCTGAGCTGTCATGACTCTTTTTATTTCATTCTATATATATGTGGTCATGCCACTATGAAACAAGATTATAGTTTTAGAAGCACATTTGCTTCTCACCTGTGATGTACCTTAAGTGGAATGGCCACTGTAAAACCATATACTTAGTTCGGTGCATGTGTATAACACCTTTTCTTCAATTATATACAGTGGATGACCCACTATAAAGTCGGCTGGCTTTGCCAAAAAAATAATTTTGTACCTAAATAATTGTTGCCTTGAATGCACTTTGCATTCTTTCTTTTGAATTTGTTTAATTGTCTGAGATATACGAATTGCATTCCTAAGCTTCAATTTTGATGCAATACGATATGTAGCCTTTGACTGAATATTGGTTTTCCTTCTCAATGCAAACCCGGTCATTAGAACCTGAAATTCTTTTTGAAAAGAGATTAGTAACTTATTTAGTCGGAAGAACCCTTCTTTCATTCCACAGGAAATTAGTAATCTGAATGTTCTAGTCATTAGATAATTTGAACTCCGTTTTGGAGAATTTAATCTAGCAATTTGAGGGATGAGGCGTTTGATAACCTTTTCCTTGGGCTTTATCACCTAGAGTTTTGAAGTTTTATTCCAAAAGGATTATGTTTCTAGATACTCTTCTGATAATCGACCAGAAATCATTTTGCAATAATGTTATTCGATTAAGAGGCCAGAAAATGGTATGACAATAACTCTATAGTAGAAGACAAGGAAATCGCCCAGTAAAGATACTTCTTGAATAAAAGACCAAAAATCCATTTGGCAATTATTCGACAATTACTTGAACGGAAGACTAGAAAACTATTTGATTTCAACTAGTAGGAGACTAGAATAACGAAGATTCCCATTATTTGATAATTTGAATTATTTAAATTTTCGCTTCTACGTGATTGATAACTTTTAATCCTTCCTTTGAAAGTTGCCTTAACTTTGACTTGGTGTAGAAATAAATGTTTAACCATTCTTCATCTAAAAGATTGTTTTTGCATTTGAATTATCTTCCTTCAAAAGATTACCTCAATCTTTCTTTAGAATTGATTTTGTTTTATTTTTTGAATTTGATTGATCTTCCTCTAGAAGAATGCCTCAATCCTTCTTTAGGATTGAGTTTGATTTTCTTTTGTATTTGATCTTCCTCTAGAAGCCTGCCTCTTACTACTCTTCGGGTAGTGATTTAGACTTTGATTGATTTCTTTATTACCATCTTTAGGTAATGATCTTAACTTGGAATGAACCCCTTATCACCCTCTTAGGTGATGATTTAGGTCTTTTGTTTGGTGCGTTTGGTTTTCTATCTTGAGTTGAACCAAAGTCTTACCCAACCTTCCTCTAGGAGGTGGTTCATTTAGGCTTATAAGTCGGACTGAAGGCTGGTTTGATGCTCTGTCCATGCCTAGGTGGGACCAAAGACATATTCTATCCTCCCTCTAGAAGGCTTTTCGGCTAGGCCACGTAGGCGGGACCGTAGGCTTGCAGTGCTTTATCCAGACCATCTTAGGTAGGCCAAAGGCTTACTCTGACCTCCTTCTAGGAGGTGCTTTAACCAGGCCCTTGCGGTGGGATCAAAGCTTTATCGCCCCTTACTACCATCTTAGGTGGTGATTTAAGTTTTTCCTTTTTTATGAATCCTTTCCATCAAGAATTTCAGTTTATTAAGGATTTTCCTAAACTTGGCTTGCAAACTCATTAAGCTTTCCCTTTCTTAAGAAATCTCAAAACATTTCCCTTAAGGACTGACATTGATTGGTTTCATGTCCATTTGCTTGATGATATTAGGAATAAGCACCTTCAAGGCTCCTTTCAGTTTTAGGCTGGTTCTTCTTCGAAGGTCAATAATTCAGTTTTCTCTTAGTTATAAGATAGATATGTTCATGAGAAGTAGTGAGAGAATGGATCCAAAAATTCTTAGGATATAATGCCTTTTGTTCTCGTTTAACCCGCTTGTGGCATCGGATCGGCATATTAGCATCATCCACAAACTTTCACTTTTGAATTTTGACTAGTGTAGGAGAATTATCAATTATTGTTTCCCATTTCTAGGCAAACGTATCGAAATCTCTTATTATTTCTTTTTCAATGATTGTTCTTGGATTGGACTTGTATGACCCTCCTAATCTTTAAGAAATAACTATTTTTCATTGGGCTTTCTTTTCCTAAAGCAAAGATTAAGCGAGGCCCTATATGGAATGGGTCCATACTACACTTACCAGGATCATAGGGAGTCAATTGTTTCTTTTCTTCCATAATTTATTTGGCCAATATTCTTAACATTTGCTCTTTATAAAATCGAGGATCAGAAGTGATTTTATAATTTAGTCTAACCGTGTGTTACAAAAGATCCTTGTTCGAAAATAGTCATCATGCAATCTAATGGACTATGCTGGATTTAAAAGGTTCTCTGTATCGCCTTATGTGCAAATTGGGAGAGTCCTTTATATGTAAGGCAGGGAAAGTCAAACATAGGATATGTGGGGTGACGAAGGTTCAAGCCCCTCTTATATTAACAAATTTCTTTGTTAATCCCAAAATGAGAAAAATAAGCAAAATTTGGTTAGGAATTGGTTAAAGAAGACATACAACCATTTTTTAGGAGGTGTATGCATCTCTTGATGAAACCAAAGCCATGTCGTATGTATGAGTCCAATGTAAGTCAAAAGTCAAAGTCCCTTTATTGATATGCTATGCAATTGTTAATTGTACAAGCCTTTATTTGCAAAAATGTCACAAGATTATAATGGGCACTAAAATCCCCAAATTGCTTTAGGGTTACAAACTTTAAAAGTGTAAAAGAGAGAAGAGAATGAATCGCCTCTTTTACAATGCCATGGGGCACGTATTTGTATGAGTTGGAGCTAGCGGCATGGCTTCCACATGGCACTTCGAGATGCCTGACATTTGAAATCATTCACCGTGTTGATATCATGTAGCATCCCCTTGTTCATTGATGATTTTCAACAAACTTTAGTAGGTTGTTGACATGCAATGTCCTTCTTCACTGGTAATATATGATATTATCTTTGAGTCTATATTATCTTTGAGTCTTGACTATCTTCGATATCCATGTCGCAGTGATGACATGTGACATTCCTTAAGATATAACACCTTATTCATAAGGTTACATTTCAACATCCTTTGAAGGCCGATGATCTTTGATATCATCTGATATTCAATATCCATTGCCAAATTGATGGCATGCGACAAGCTTGTGTGTGTTGTTGGTATGCGGCAACCTCCTTTATTTACGTTGATGGAAGGTGACATTCCTCATAACCCCTGACATCCGATATCCCAAATGTATTATTGAGATTCGACATCATTTGTTATGTTGATAGGAGATTAAATCCTAGGGTATATAAAAAAATTTTGATATCTTTCTTTACATTGCTATCATTCGATATCCTCTCACATATTGTCTCATGAAGCTGGGAGTCATTCCATTTGTTAATATTCGACATCAGCTTTTATATTAAAGAAATGCAGCATCCTACCTTGTAGATAATCAATGACATCAATACTCATATAACCCTCTTACTTTGTTGATAATATACGATATATATGCCGCTTATGCTAATCATTGTAGTTCGTCATCCTTAGAGACCCGATGTCCTTATACGACATGCTATTTCATACTTTCAGCATCATGGTTTGTGGTAACATAAACTAATGTACTTAGAAATTAATTTTTGAAATGGATATATATATATATATATATATATGTATGTATGTATATATGCGTATGTGTGTTTATATATATATATATATATATATATATATATATATTTGTGTTTTTGTCTAATGATTCAAATTGACCTTATTTTTATTGCTTTTAGCCTAGCTTCTGACATAGTGCTTTATTGCTAGGTTAATTTTTTTTGTTAAATCTAAATATATCGCTATGTTTATTTCTTATTTATTGGTAGTGTAGAAAAATACTTTTATTTTCCTTTTAGGACATGTGCTTAAACAAGGGCAAACTTCCCTTAATAAAGCCAAGCAAAGAGATTAGTTTTATACAGTATTTTTGGTAGTGCATTAAATGCCTTGAGAAATAAACTACTATTAGGATTGCAATAAATATTAGCCTCATTTATAGGAGAGAAAAAGATCTTAAGGACACAATTATGCACTTTAAAAAAGATAACCAAGAACTTTTGGCAAAAGCATTTTAAGTCACTTATGGGAGAAGCCATAAGTGTGTTTGTATTGGGTGTGTAGAATCCTTTAACTACCTTCCTTTAATTCTGATACCCAATATATCAATATGGTAGTATACAATATTATGTGTTACATCGGTATTCGACCAATTGAGGGAAGCAGCCAAGGTAAAGTAATGATAAATGAAGAACATGTACTATATTTCATACATAGATAAAATCTAATAATAACACAGATTTAAAGTAGTGAGATTGTAGTATAATCAAATGAACTGGGACAAAACTACATATTAAAGTGAAGTAGGTTTAGCATATTATAAAAAGCAAAAACAACAAGAGTTTATACATTTGAATCAAATAAACTCCACTACAACTTTCTCTAAATACAATAAGTGCCAGATAACTCCACATTACACCGCACAATGGAATATAAGCGTTAGTGGCTCTAAATATAGATATATAAAAAAGTGCTAGCATCCTATTTATCATTCGCATAGCTCCATGCCTTGTCCCATACCTATCACTCAATCGACTCATATAAGAGTACCCAAGATAATAAGAGTTAAAAGAAATTAACCTAGGGCTAGAAAAAAGTTGGAATGAGCGATCTAAGCAGATATAAAAGATGATATATCTTAAATAGAAAGATGTGTTATGAAGAATCATACTTGACCTCTCCTTGCACACAATAAGCTAGTAAATAACATAATATATTCTAAAATACTATCGTCGTCATGTGGGTATACTTCTACTCTAAGTAGAATCTAGTGTATTTAGGTATACGACTAGATAATACTTACATCATGTGACAATTATAGAAAGCATAACATCCACCAACCAAATCCGGCAACTCTCAACTCATATGCTATTAGGTGTATGATAACTTGAGTGGTCACTTTGTATGATCAACAATTACTTGACATCATGTTCTCATTCATGCTTGAATCCATGTCATTTCGTATGATCAGGAAACAAGACAACCTCCTTAATGTCCATAGTAAACGGATCATCGCAAATGATCCAAGTAGGAATCCTCACACACCTCTTTACGAGTATACATCAAAACCTCCAAGTTATCAACAACTTGTTAGAACACATTTTGATAGTAGAATGACCTCTTGTTTTACTCCACAAGTTTACTTTATATCAAGCATGTATGCTCAGACGATTCCCAGATGCTTTGCCACTTTCCTTCTTAAAGAACTCGATCTAAATCACTCAAAATGTAGAGTTGATGAAGTTTCAAAATCACGTTCGTTGCTTTACATAGCTCTAAAACTTCCTTATGTCATGCCTAAAGTCATTTTAATGTTTCCCTTGCATAAATCATCAAGAGGCATGGGTCAATACCGACCTGTGCATAAGTTTCTTCCATGCTCAAACACTATGCGATTGATCTTGTTAAAGACCCTATGTTACCGTATGTTTTTGAAAGGTCCACTATGGTCGGTACCAATCGATCTTGTTCAGTATCGATCAAGTTTGCTCAACAGTAACCAATTTTTTGGCATAGTATTTTTGGTACCTTCATTTGAGTCTTCCCCACGTATATTGTTAGAAGTCCCAGAGTTACCCTCATGTAACCTACCAGAAACCCTTAAGGTCATCATCCACTTCAATCTCCTCTAGCCCAACTCCATGCTTCTCAATTAAACTTGATTGTCATTGACCCATGTGGAATGGTCGGTACCGATCGATCTTAACTTATCCAAATTTTGGTCAGTCATTTATGATCATCTTTCATCGATCCATCTCTATTTTGTCTCTTTGGACTACATGTAATCTCTCTTTCAATGATTTGACTTCAAACACTCTAAATCGGAGAGCAGATCAAATCTCTACTCCATCTACATGAAGATTCTTACCCATAGAACAATTCAACCCCCAATTTGCTTCGATAAGCATTTCATCCAGTTCAATCGTGCAAACACAACATTCAAACTAGCAAAATAAGCAATCATATCATAGCATAACAATTCAAAGAGCATCCATATACCTAATCTAGCATTCATATGAACAATTATAATATGAAAATATGCTTTTAAATCACCTTAGATTCGTTTATAACTCGTTTAAATTCCAAATCGGTTCCAAAATCATATTTCTACTTTAAAAATGGCTTAAAAACATGTTAAAACATATATGAAAATATAATAGAGGTTGCAAGGTGATAAATCACTCACCTAGCGATGTAAAATCAATAAAATACACCTAAATCAATGCAAATTTGAGTTACAATAGTAGAGATCTGAATTCTCAAACCCCAATATGCTAATTTGACCTTCTTTAGTTTGCCTCTTCGCTAATCTGCCCTTATTATTAGATTTGGCAATATTTAATATACATTAATTATGGATTTGATAGGAGATAAGTTTAGTTGAGGAGTATATACGCTTTTATGAAGAAGAAAAGCGATTAAGATTATTCTACATTAATGTTGTAGTTAGCACAAAATTCCAAAATCATTAAGCAGACCCAATTATGGACTTAAACTATTAACACCAAATATGCCCAAAAACTATCTAAATTAGAACTTTGTTATCTCTTAAATCTCTGGGCTAAAAATCTCTCAGGACTACTTTATAGAAAGAGAAACTATCATATCTCTCATTTGGAACAAGTTCTGGACTGTAATTCTGGTTCAATCAAAATCTATGGCCATTATAAGATTTCAGGGCCAAAACAGCCCACGGTTAATTCTAAAGGTCAAATATGTCAAAACATAGTATCATCCAAAGTTTTAGCCCAATATAAGGTCATCTGGCCATGAAAAGAATATTTTTACAATCTGTAGATATGTAATAATGTAGGCTGTTACATTTTACCCTTTTGAAAATTTTGCTCCGAAATTTGACCAATGTCAAACAACATAACCAAAACATGCACAAGTAACCAAACATGCACAACATCAACAAGTATAGAAAGTAATCAAACTATGCTAACCCTATCTTCATATAATACAGCCAAGCAACCTAGATACCAAATATGAAAATAAATGCGATAAATGGAAAGCTTACCAGGTAAAGAGCTCCAAATAAGTAGTCCTCGTGCTCTCCTTGGTCTTCTTAATGCTAGCACCTTCACTTTTACTCTATTGGACCTTTACTAGTTTTACCTACATCCTCCTAAGCTGCTTCATACTCCGCTCGACTGCACAAATGAGCTTTGAGGTATCGATGTTTCAAGTTCAGCTTCAATATCATCTAAGTGATCCGATGTAATAATTAAGCCTGAATCATGCACAAACATCCAAACAAGTGAAACATGGAATATATTTTGAACACCACCATCTTCTAAGGTAAGTCTACTCTATATGCAAGGTTCACAGTCCTTTCAAGTATCTAAAGAGGTCCTACAAATCATGATGCCAATCTCCTTATTAACAAATCGAACTGTATTCTTCAACCGAGAAATTTTGACAAACACCATATTGTCAATAAAAAACTCAAGGTCACTTCTTCTTTTATCAGCATAACTCTTTTGTCTACCATGTGCTATTTTAATTATTTACAAAATGGTCACAATCTTCTTTGAAGTTTCTCCAATCATATCTGACCCAAGTATCAATTTCTCACCAGCTCCCACTAACATGAAAGGTGTTGTGTGGTCGACCATGCATAACTTCAAACAGTTCCATACATATGCTTGACTGATAACCACTGTTGTATGTGAACTGTATTAAGTGTAAATGATCATCCTACAAGCTTATGAAAGATCATGTATAATCCTCTAGTATACAATTTACTCCATCGGTTTGATCGTTAATTTATGGGTGATAAGTTCTACTCGAATGCAACTATGTCCACAGTGCCTCTTGTAAGGTCTTCCAAAATTGATTCTTGAATAATTGGTCTCTATCGCTCATAATGCTTTTCAGTACTCGTTGTATTCTTGTGATCCAATGCATATATAACTCAACCAGTTTCAGTGAAATTCTATTGGACTTTAAAGGTATAAATTGTAGCACCCCATAAATTGAACGATAACTAATTAAGAAGAAATTAATTAACAATTCACTACATCAAAAATATTATTTTAATTAATGTTAGAATTTGGCTACAAAACTTGCACCATTGCTTTCGTGGTGATTTTCTGATAAAATTTCGTACATAAATTTTATCGATTTTAGTTCAAACAAAAAATTTATAAACGTTTGAATATTCCTAGACGAAAGTAATTATATATGTAATTAAGGAAATAAAGTTATTAACTAACGTCAATTAACTATTAACGGTTAGTAATGCTTACTTAACGTTTAAGTATGATCAATGTTAAATTAAATTACGTTGAAGTAGTATACAATAAATTAAAATGGGAAATAGATAGCGTTAGCCAAATAGGCAAGATCAGTTGATACCTAGGCTCAATTGGTCGACCGCTAATGGTTAACAGGTAGAGGTGGAGGGGTCGACTAGTAGAGTTATGGTGGCTGTAATCTAAACCTTGGCCAAATGGCCCATATTTGAAAAAAAAGAACTAATGGTTGACGTTGATTTGAACTCCTATAAATACGGCCCTAAACCCTCACTTTTACTCTCATATTTTCCGAAGCAACAGCGAAGCTCTACCATTATCTCTTCTCCACAAATTCTTAAATCTAAATAAATCTATAGTTTGTATATATGTATGTACAAGTGGAGAATATCATAGGATAATAGAGAAGAAGAATAAGGTTGAATCCAAAAGCCAAAGCTAAGGTAAGTTATAAATCGAAAACTAAATCGAAAATAAATCCAAATCTCTTTTCAGATCTATACTGCTAGTAGATATATGTATGCTTATGGTATATGTATTTCGCTAGGGAGAAAAAGGAGAGTCCAGCTAGAATAACAAAGATTAGATTTGGAGATTTGAAAATTTAAAAGAAGAGTGAAAAATTATATATTTTTAAATAATATTGGATTTATATCGTTATAAATACGTTCCTGTATGCCTAAATGTAATTTTGGAGTTGAAAGTCGAATTGTATACATATAATGAATTTATAACCATGCTTACATATTTTGTGATTGATAATTTATATTTAATATTACATGTACTTGAATCTTGAAGTATTGAGTAGTAGTATTCCCTGAATTTAACAAATCATATAGTAGTTCCGGATTTGTTGATTAAACGACTTATGCAAGTAAATATAAATTAGAAGTTATCACAATAAATTAATATAAATTAGAAGTTATCACAATAAATTATTGGGGTTTAAGTAGTATTTTAATTCATATGAATGTAGGGTGATGCAATGCAAGTTTATATAAATTATCAAGTTTAGATCTATGAATAAAAATGTATCGTTTGAAATAATAAGAAATATGCCTAAAAGAAAGAGATATAAAAATTAGCGATTAACTGTATTTTGTACTGCCTATTTCAATAACCACAAAAGATAATTTTTTGTGAGTCCAAATGTAGCACAAATTCCCTTTCTTAGTAAGTTATAGAAATTTATAGTGTTGACCATTTCTTTTGAGGAAGATGTAATTTCGATGCATTAAAATGCAAAAATCCCTAAGTATGAACTAGAAGATTATAGTAGTGGTAAGAAGAACGGTTTAATTATAAAACTAATCTAATGCCATAGAAACAAGTTAAAATTAAATAATAAGCTAAGAAAGATAGGTAAAGTAATGAAATGAGTAAGAAACCAAAGAAGCATAGTAAGAGTTAAAAAGGAAAGTGATACAGATTTAATAATAAAGAAGCTATATAAGTAAGAAAAGATATTTTAATCTTTTAAATTAAGTAATAAATGATATTAAATTGATATTAATGAAATCCAGGGTAAGTTAAATAAAAATAACTGACTATTAACAGTTGGACATTTAAGGCATACTAAATAAATAAATGTGAATATATACATAGACTCAAGTATATGTTTACGATGGGTATGAATTATTAAAGTTGGCAAATAACTTAGATTAAATAAGAGTGACATAGTCCTTAAAAAGTGTTGGAATTTAAGTGTTGGATTAAATAACTAAGTAAAAAGGAACAAAGTTAACTAAGTTTCATAAAATAAATTAGCTAGATTAAATAATACTAAGTAGGCTAAGTTTAAAAAAAAAATATATCTAAATTTTCAAAAATTAACTAAGTTAATCAAGTCTTATAGAAATTAATTACATTAACGAAGCTTTATAAAAATTTGACTAAGTTTTATAGAAAATAACTAAACATTAATAGATTAACTAATTTAAATAAGTTTTATAAAAATTAAATAAGTTTATAGAAATAACTAAGTTTATAAAAACTAATTAAATTTTGAAAAATTAAATAAATAAAATAACTAAGTAAAAAGGAACAAAGTTAATTAAGTTTTATAAAATAAATTAACTAGATTAAAGATAACTAAGTAGACTAAGTTTTTCAAAAAAATAACTAAATTTTCAAAAATTAACTAAGTTAACCAAGTCTTATAGAAATTAATTGCATTAACGAAGTTTTATAAAAAGTTGACTAAGTTTTATAAAAAATAACTAAATTTTAAAAGATTAAAAAAGTTAAATAAGTTTTATAAAAATTAAATAAGTTTAGAGAAATAATTAAGTTTATAAAAACTAACTATGTTTTAAAAAATTAAATAAATAAAATAACTAAGTAAAAAGGAACAAAGTTAACTAAGTTTTATAAATTAAATTATCTAGATTAAAGATAACTAAGTAGACTAAGTTTTACCAAAAAAACTAAATTTTCAAAAATTAACTAAGCTAACCAAGTCTTTTAAAAATTAAACAAGTTTATAAAAATAATCAAGTTCATAAAATTTAACAAAGTTAACTTTGTTTAATGAATATTAAATTATAATATAAGAATTACAACCATAAATACTGGCAATATCCTACTGGATCCGTATAATAAACAAATAAATCAGTTAACTATGTTTTATAAAAATTAAACTACTCTATAATAATAATGATAATAAATTAACCAAGTTTATAAAAATTAGCTAAGTATTATAAAAATATAAATTATGGCTAAATCTTCTATAATAATATAATAGCAACAATAACAACAACTAAAATTTATAAATATTAAATATGTTTATAAAAAATAACTAACTATTTTAAAATTTAACAATAATAATAGCAATAACTAAATTTTATCAAAATTAACTTCGAGAGAAATGTGTGGTCCTTTAACAATAGAGCAGAGCACACATACAACTATATATATATATATATATATATATATATATATATATATATATATAAAACTCAAAACAAAGTGCTGCCAACATGCCTGGCAGGTAGCAAGTCTATGTACATGTATCAAAAAATAATAACTCAAATACCCCTAAAGTGAGCTCCAGCAAAGCCACCACTCATTACACCTTATTATCAAGCTCCAACATGGCCACCGTCTAATAATAAGGTGTTAGGAGTATCTAAAAATATAAATAAAAACATGAAGCCAAAATACAAGAAGCCAGCACTCTCTAATAAGGTAGCTACATGCTACTGGTTCGAAAGGAGAGAGGGTGTGACTACACTGAGGTGGAACTGCTAGTGATCCTCAAAGGAAGACTCTACTCTGAAGACTCGGTAGAAGTAGTGCCTAGCTGAAAAACGAATCTCCCTGAAAATATGCCGCCATGATGATGCTGAATATGAACTGGGAAGTGAGCCTCTCTACAATCTACAATCCTGCAAACTGTAGTCCTGAGAACCTGCAAAGAGAACCTAGCACCCTATCTACTACCCTGTCACCATATCTGTTTCTGTAGAATAACTAAGTAAATAGTTAGTATGATACATATAAATGTATATAATTAAAATTATATACATTTATATGTGTTAATAAGATAGGAGTAAAAATACTTGAAAAAGACAGACTGAACAAAATAAAGAAAAAAGAGAAGAAATACTAAGAAACAAATATAAGATCCAGCTAAGAAAAGCCAATAGATCACAAAATTAAAGAACTAAAAGATCGATAATATAGTATAAACAGTGACTAATTCAGAATTTGAAATAAATATCGAAAGTAAATTATGATACACGGTATAATCATCATTTAAGTTTGAGTGAATAGTAATACTACGATTGTTGATGTTAAAGATATTGTTATTGTGCTTAAATAAACTCATATTATAACTAACCTTATTAAGATACTCTTTAAATAAGTTATTTTTAGCAAATTTATATTTAGAATTTGAGATCCAATTAAAACAAAATGGGAAATTGTAAAAATCAATTTGTTAAGGTGATTATTATTATTATTAAAAATTCTCTGATTTCTTTCAAACCAAATATACCAACATGTAGTAATGAATAAAGTGTCAAGTAAGAATATAATATTCTTTTTATACTTAAATCTAATAGTATTCCAATAGAATTCACAATCTGAAATTTTCGTGTTTATATTAAAGTTAAAAATTTTAAGAATATTATTTAGAATGAAATAATATCCATGCAATCATAATATAAATGTTTAATATCTTCAAAATACAAATTACAAAAATAACAATTGTTATTATTTTGAAAAAAAATTCTCTTTAAAAATCTTTAGTGTTAAGTTTTCCATGCAGTATTAACCACATATGAATTTTAGATTTAGGAGGAGCATTGGATTTTCAAATAAATTTAAAAGAGTTGTTAGTTGTACCCGAAATTTAATAAATCAATAAAATGAATTAGAAGTATATTTCTTACTCTTGTCCCATTCACAACTAATGATATAATTATCATTATAAATATTGTAAAAATTTAATCTAACATAAAGCAAAGAAAGCTGCCTAAAGGTTGAACCTACTAAAATACTGTTAAAACTAAACTTCCAAGGAGGATCATCTTTAGGAGAAAAAACTTCAATGATTAAAGCATACTTAAAATTACAGATTTCATAAAGCTCTTTGGATTCTATCCTAAGAGGTAAAGCGGAAAACCAATGAACACGCTAGAAAGAAGTACAATTACCAGAATGAACTATTGTATTGGTACCTAGATTAAAAATATCATCGCATTTTAAAATGGATTTCCAAAAATAAGATAGTCTACTTATGACTGGAGAGGTAATTTGACATAAGTTGCTACTACCATTATAATAATATTTGAAAATAATCTCTTTCCAAGTAGCTTTATCATTAATATCCTTAAACTTATGGCCCATAACCATTTACCTAGTAATGACAGGTTTATATTACGCAAATTAATACTCCTAAACCACCATCCTTTTTAGATTTACACACCGTTTTGCAGCTATTAGAGTTATCCACACTCCATAAGAAATCCCTTTTAATTTTATGTATTTTATCGATCAACCAGTCGGGAAATAGATACATAGACATCCAATAGATCGAGAGCACCCATAAAATAGAATTTATGAAAACTAATCTACCCGTTCTAGATAAGAAAGACCTATTTCTTTGATTAACCGTTCTATTAAAATTATTTCTAAAGTTTTAGCTAATAGACTTTGTACAAGAATGAATGATTTATAAAAGAAAATTGAGAACCCATCAGACCTCGGGGATTTATCTTTTGGCAAATCATCAATAGCTTTCCAAATTTCCCCTTTAGTAAAAGCATTATCCAACTCAGAAAGATCAACAATAGAGTCAGACGGATAGAGATCATTCCATCTAGCATTAATCCTACGAGTACATTTATTACCAAAAATATCTTTGTAATAGTCAGTAAAAGCATTATTAAGATCCCTTTGATCAACTAACTCCTTATTATTTACAATAATGGAATAAATCGTATTAATATGCTTTCTGCCGTTAGCCATATTGTGAAAATTTTTAGTATTATTGTCACCTTCATTAATCCATTGAATTCTAGATCTTTGCTTCCACATAACCTCCTCTTTTTCTAAAATAGAATTAAGTTTCTATTTTAAATTAGCTTGAACAATACGCTCACCTAAATTTAATTGTCTAGTTTCATCTATCTTATTTATTTATACAGCTTTGAAAGAATATTTTCTTTTTTAATTTTAGTACTACCAAAAAAAGTTATTCCAATTTTTAAGAAAAATCCTAAGATCCTGAAGTTTTAGTACAAAAATTTTCGCAGAATTATCTCTATTTCTAATATTATAATAACTCATAGAAGTGCATTTATTTTTTATTAAATTTAAAAATTTAGGCTCTAATAACCACATTTTTTCAAATTTGAAAGATTTATTGATAACCCTATGCTGATCACATGTGAGAACAATAGCACAATGATCAGAATGAGTGAAGGGCAAACCCGAAACTCTACATATTGGATATTTGTCCTCAATTTCATCACTACTATAAAACCTATCAAGTAAAGCCATAGATGGGGTTTCTCTAGAGTTACTCCAAGTAAATTTTCTATTAGATGGAGAGATTTCAATCAAATTAGAATTAATAATAAATTGGTCAAATTCCTCCATAGCAGAGAGTTCTCCTTCGTGAGGAGAACGCTCTTCTAGAAAACGCGTAACATTGAAATCACCCCCTAAATCCAAGAACCCGGAGCAAAAGTTCTAAAGTCCAAACATTCATTCCAGATAATCCGATGATCAATTTTCAAATTAGGACCATAAACATTAGAAATACTTAAGAAAGAATTGTCATTAAGATTAATGAAAATAACATGTAATGAGTGTTGCTTGGAAATACATTGAAGCATTTTAAAATAATTATCTCGCCAACCAGTCAATAGACCCCCAGAGGCACCCATTGAAGGTAAACAAGCCAATTTCCTAAAATGAAAACCACTTAATCTTCTATAAAAACGATTATCTGAACATTCAATTTTAATTTCCTGTAATAATGCAATGTCTATGGAATAGTCTTTAAAAAAAACCCTAACTTTGTCACATTTACTTAAATAATTTAACCCCCGATATTCCAACTGATAATCCCCATATGCCAATAGATCTAGCCCTATCAAGTTTTCTACCACTAATGTACTCTAGATCTAAGTCAACATTAGAAAAAATGAAAGCAGTATCACTAGCCAGCTAACTAAACTGAGAAGAAGAAAAACTACCTAATGTGTATGAAGAATATACGCTACCAAATCAGAATGCAAACCTGAGCCTGAATTCGGAGCACCACTCATGGTGCTCGAATCAGGAAACTCACCCAAAGACTGATATCGACAATGACGTATCCTTGCACTACACCGAACTGAACTACTAGCTGCCGCTGAATTCCTATGCCTAACTGTCCTTGATGAAGAGGAACAAGTGGCTGAAAATCTGCCAAACCCACAATCACTAGCATTATCCATAACTAACGTAAAAATATCACTAGCTTGCTTGTTAAAGAGACCGCTCTTTTCTACTGCTCCAAACAGTCAGAATTCACCTTATCCAACCTAATAACATCATCCCCATTGACTGATTCACTGATAAAATCCTTAAGAATGACAGACTCGTTTATTATGCCATCTACGCAAACCAGATCATCCTTATACAAAGCAGAGTCCAAAGCTAGGATGCCATCTTTTAATTTCAATCTACGTGATTCGAGCATGTTGAAAGCTGTGTGCATATCAGCTGCGTCTTTGACTGATATATACAAATTCATATCACTCTCATACTCCAACAATTTTTCAAAATTTACCAAGGCTTCCTCCTCCAATGTTTCAATTTCAACATCCAATATAACACTTCAATCTAAAATATCATCATATATGACAGGAGAATTTTCATCAGAGTAACTTACATTGAGTATGTCTTCTTGATAAATCTCTGACAAATTAACCAATTCTGATAATTGAACTTCATAAGAAATATATACGGATGATACATCTAGCCCTTTGCCAAAACAATTTACGTCATCTGACTTTGTATTTACAACCAAACTCTTAAAGCCGCAGATCATACGATCCTCATTCATGTTGTTGTCAAAAACTATAGCATCCTGGCCCAACAGTTCATAATCCAAACTTCCTAGATCATCAGACCAATCCATCCAAGCAACAGTTGAAAAACTGAAATCAATGGAACTAACTTCATTTCTAATTTCAGATATTATTATATTATCTTTCAAAACTTTCTATTGCTCAGCAACATGATTATCAGAGATACAAACCAAACCGCAATCACCTCCAAGACTATCGAAATTAAAGTCAGAGCCTGGCCATGAAGGAAGGCAATCGAATTTATTAGAAGTAGTTATCTTGAATTTTCCCTGTTTTCGAAACTTGGATTTAAGTCTTTTGCTGTTAAACGAGGAAAAACCATGGTTGAAATCATCCAAATCGTTATCCTTTCCAATTTCATTCATGAATGATTCCAGATTAGACAAAATAACATTCCTCTTTACATATCGAAACATCTGGATCAAGAAGAATGGGATCGAAACCCAAACTTACTTTTTTCAAATCAGCAGCAGAGTTTTCAAAGATGCTTGGATCTACGAGACTCTCCTTCGAAGAATCAGAATTATTAAAAGAGGATTCAGGTTTACTAAAATACTCCTCTGGATTGCCGAATCTTTCTTTGTAGCCTTTACCTATATTCGGTGCGTTGATGATATCGAAATGATAGAACAAGTCCTCAACATAGTTAATTCCTTCGTCTCTCTTATGCCAAAGATGATCGAGCAAAATTCCTTTCAGCAACATACATTTCAAGACAAATTGAAAGCCACGATCGACCAATTTGGGACTCAAATCTGAGAAGGACAATTTCTTCAAACAACCTTTGCTCTTATGACCAATAAATCCACAAGCAAAACATCTTATAGGATCTCGACGTTCATTTGCGAAGTGATTGAGGTCTACACATCTAAAACAATAATTCTTTTCTTTCCTGGAAGCAATCCACTTCTTATTTGAGTCGCGATTAAATGGTCTTTGGGTTTGAGATGGCATACTATTCTTGACAACTTGTGCGTAAGAAAATGGAGTTGAATTATGATTAAAGAAGTTAGACTAGGGAAATGAGAAAGATTTCGGAGAGGAAGATGAAAACCGAGGGCAAGAAGCTTGAGAGAATGCCATTTTCATGCAAAAGCAAAGAATTATTATAAATTTTATCAAAATTAACCAAGCTTTATAAATAAATAATTTTGTAAAAATTAAACAAGTATTATTAAAAACTAATTAAGTTAACCTAGTTTTATATAAATTAACAAGTTTATAATAATAACAAAATTACAAAATATACTTAAATCTCATTATATGTAAATAAAGTAAAATATACTTAATGCTCATTATCTGTATTCATGGCCAAACCAATAAAATAAATAATACTTTTGCATGAGTCGATTCAACACTTAAAGAGCCGATTTATTGTTAATCAGCATTCTATATTTCAAAGCACTTGAATGCTTGGTAGACTAATGTTTTCTACTTCAATACCTTATGCATAACTTATAAATCTGTTCAAGGCTACTTCTTTGCAGATTTATTGCTGCACTAATAATACTTGATCAAACAATTTTTTATCATTGCATACGCTTCATTCGCTTCTAAAGTAATGTTATATTAGGCTAGTTAAAATCCTCATTCAATGTAGCACATTCTCCTAACTTGCACCCGGGAAAACAAAATATACATGGTCCCAACAAGCTCCTAGTTATTATGGTTAAACTGTCTAGTTTTTATGCCTTTTTTTAATCCCTTTGTAGGAGTAGTGGTTATTCGTTGCAGATTACCATGTCCCAGCTACATGATTTACAAAGCCAATCCCAACCAAAATTTCAATTGGTATCTATGCAATCATTTCTTTCTTGGGCATGAATATCATATTAGTGTTTTTTCTCATTTGATTTAAATAAACATGTTTTTCAAGGTACCTAACCAACACCAGATGTAGTATAATCAACCAATATCACAATGGAAGTTTCAAAACAGACAGTTGCAGTCT
This sequence comes from Allium cepa, assembly GCA_030765085.1. Classification (NCBI taxonomy): domain Eukaryota; kingdom Viridiplantae; phylum Streptophyta; class Magnoliopsida; order Asparagales; family Amaryllidaceae; genus Allium; species Allium cepa. Next base: position 576,317,021 of record CM060931.1, read on the forward strand.
GCAATGCAACTCAACATGGCCAAAAATTAGCTTAATGAACAAAATCAATTGAGGAATATGGGTCAGTTCACTACCTCTGCTGCCAACAGTGTTTTTCCAATGCTGCACAATCTTCGCCTAGTCCTAAAAATGGTTAGATAATTTGCATTATAGTCGATTCTGACATTTTTGATTTACACCTTTGTGTTTGATTCATCATTCATTATTCATTATCCAATGCATTAGGCTTCCGCTTGAGTGGGTTTTTCGAGTGGGCTAGTTGTACACAGTCCTACCAAACATGTGTTGATGTAATGAAGATAAACATGGAATAAATAGAAGAAATGGTTATGGGCGATTGGCGAATGCATAAACACATGAATATGTAAGTTAGTTAAAATTAGCTCCACAGAGGTTTAAAAAGCAACATCAGAACATAGACGTGAGCACGTTAAATAATCCCTACAGTTTGTAAAAGAGTACTACACGGTCATCCCACGTAAACACAACACAACACTTTTTTCTTCTTCATATAATTAGAGTAGCATTAACTTACAGATATTATACTACATGCAGAAGCATTTATAATGTCACGGGCCTAATACCTGCCAATGACAAAAGAATTATAACGCTAAACGAGAAAAAAGCTTATGGTGTGTAATATATATTTTAAAAATGTGAACAGATATTATTATATAGATCCCTATAGACAGTAGTGACTTTAACCTACATACAGTTTATTTATACTTGCCTTTAAAAAGAATACCCATTAGTAACAGTTGTAGCCAAATTGACATGAAACTATTTTGAACCATCAATACATTAGTGCAAACAATGCATGAAAATGAAGTACAGTATTGTTATTGTTGTTGTTGTAGGCATGATTAATATGTTTTAAAGGAAGGAGTATGATAGTAATTTCAAGTTAGGCACACTATATGTTCTATCAAATAAGCTTAATCAACAAATTAGCCAATATACTTAATGCTTATTGTTTCTTCTCACTCAGGAATGCCACTAAATGCTTTTGGCCTTGATGCAGGTGCAACAAATTAGCTATATTTATACATTTAATTTAATCCAAAAATTCATTTTACTCTTTATAATGTTTCAAAGGTGGAGGCGAAGGAGTAGGTCTCGGTCTTGATTGGGGATTTGGAAGTGCATTTGGAACCAAGTATCGTTCCTCTAGAGTAATATTTCTAGGAATTGAATATGACAAGGAAAGCAAAAGTGTATTGTCAGCTTTAGCCAATCAAGATAAAGATGTTTCAGCCATTGATAGAAGTTACCCAATGGGTCAGTTGGTGTAATCTCGTTCTTGTCTTAACAATGCAACTTATATTTCCTTTTAGATACTATAGTGGACTAGAGGATGTAGTTGGTTTGGAGTATCATTTGTGTAATTTGACTTATTTATATATATTATGCAAACTTGGATATGTTTAATATATATAATGCGTTGAACTATTTAAATGTGTTCATATGATTATTTTTTGAGTTTTATTTGAATATGTTTTATATATTGGCTAATTGAAGCAAACGAAAATAGATATTTCCATGATTAACGTGTTTTAGAAAATCAATAAAACAATATATTGCTTTCTGTAGCGTTTCATTTATGCTATGAAAAAGACATCTTATAGCTTTTTAAAAACGCTGCGAACCAATTTCATAGGGTTTTTAAGGATGCTGTCTGAGAACAAGCTGCAATAGTGTAAGAATATAACACGACATTTGTGTAACGCTGCAAAAAAGCTGCAGTATGATACTTTTTGTAGCGTTTCAAAAACACTGGTATATTTCCTGACATTATTATATGTTGTTAGATAGCCTTCTTCGAAACGCTGCAAAAGTGGTTCGCAGCATTTTTAAAATGCTGCAAAAGGTCTTGTTTAGTGCCCGTTGGCACCATTTACATTTCTCATTCTATTTTTTCATTGGCTAACTTTGCTAAATGCTAATGCATCCTCTTTATGAGGAATTTTTTCAATTTCAAACTACTTAAATTGACCTGGTAGCAGGCTGGATGCACATTATATTTTGCAATGGTTGGCTCCTTTTCCCATTAACTTCCTTGCACCCAATTACCATGCACTTGATTCATAATAATTGGGAAACCCTATTGTTATCCAGCCTTTCGACCAGGCAATATGTGGATATAATGGACAAGTTAAACTTGGTAGTTATCGAGGTAGGCAGCCTAGAGAGATACCTTGAGAGTTCAAAGACAAAGTACTATTGAGAATTCACAAGGTGAACTTTAAAGGGAAAGTGCTACGTTCGAATTTGTTGTAGTCTTCAGACAGACTTAAGCGACCAAATCAAACGAGCGAACTCGGGTCGGATGCACAAAAGTCTTGGGTCGGACACACAAAACTCTTGGTTCTGGCTCTAAGAAAACAAAGGAAAACTCATAGCACAAAGATCTCAGAAAATATTCTGGTCAAGCCCCAAGCAAACACTCGAATTTCTTCGGTCGGACTTCATGTCAACGAAGACAGGGGTAAACATAAACTAACCTAAGGCCAAAGCAAGATGGATCCACCCAAGTTATAGGTCAATATCGACCCTTATTTCTTCTATAGATGGGACACATCTTCTGCCTTCATGCCCTACTTGATTTTAAAAGCATATCCCAAGTGTTATTTTGTTGATCTAATACAATTCTTTATCAATCTCCATGAACTCTTAAATCAGCAACTCTGTTCTTCCACAACTCCATCATTTGTACTGAGAAGCAAACTAATATTGATGCAGACAACTATGGAACCATGAAGTTAACCACAAGATGAGCCAAGATGAAGAGTTTACGGCGGTCCTATTGGCCATCTTATGGGTCGGTATCGACCCCTAACCTTGGAGTTGTACCGACCCATACAAATTGATGAGGTAGCACCTACTTTCATGGGAGAATTGGTCTAAAGCATGATGAATGGCCTAAAGACATTTTGTACGAGATTTTAGGCCATTACCTCTATAAATAGGATGGTAGGGCTCATTTTTTAGGTTCTTTTAGCTCTATTTCTACCCCACTCTATATTTTTGTAATTCTAAAAACTAAGTGTTGAAATTGTACCGACCCATAAGAACTTCTGTTTCCAAGTCATAAGGTAAGAAATAAAACTATAATGTGGACGTAGGCCTTGTTTTGCTGAACCACTATAAATTGTTATTTGCTCTTTCTTACTTGTTTTCATTTTAATCCATCACTTTTTATTCTTTACCATAACTTCTGGGTGTTTGTGCCATTTTTGGTTCAAACATTTTGGTACTTTCACTAATAAAGAGATTCGCATGCTATTTGGATCCATCATTTATTATTGGATTTCTGATATCCAAGGGATAGATTCAATTCTTCAACTTTTAACTCTACTATTCATATTTTCAACAATCTAAGAGAAACTATTTGCAATGGTCGCATTAAGGAAAGAATGTACTTTCACAACCAAAGCTACCACTAATGTTGAAAAATAGGATATTCAGCATGTGGACAAAGTTGCACAACAACCAAGACAGATAGAGATCTAGACTTCAACGGACGTCGTGACCAGAATGGAGATGGATAGGATGATGAAGCAGATGGAAGACAGATTTTAGGCTAGTCAAAATAAGATGAATCAAACGATGCAGCAGAGGTTGAGATTGCTAAATGAACTAACTCAGAATAGTCGTAGGAAGAGCAGAAGAGATTCCAGTTCAAAGTCAGAAAGTTCCTCAACATCCAAGCAAAGATGGAGGGATAGGAAGTAAAAGAGGACTCAAAACGCTATTAGAACATCTCACCAAAGACGAGGATGAGCTCTAGGAATTTAGGGATCAATACCGACCCAAGTTTAGGGGTTGGTACCAACAATCCAATGGTGGGCCCAGGGCTCGCCATTTGGAAGGCGGTGTGGATTTGACTTTCGGTCACGCTACTGTTGATTAGAATTTGGTAAATCATGTTGTTGCCAATGATATTGGACATGTGAATCAAATAGGGGGACCGTTGGATGATTGGATCTCTCGAAGTTTGAAGAGCCTAGGTATAGAGAGCCAAACGCTCTACCGAGAGCGTTCGCCAGGCCGAACACTCAGGGCGGAGCTCGATTATCGTTCGCTACACCATTATTTCCACAAAGTACAAATTATGAAAATAAAGTCCCTTGGCTTGTAGTTATGAGACCCCTCGTTTAGCTTCCATTGTGAGTTCAGGCATAAAATCCAATACCCGAAAGCATATAGGCCGTGAACATGAAATAATGCAACAGAAGACCGAAACTATTGTGCAAAAATAGGGCAATAAGCTTAATCGAAAGCAACAACTATCAAAACCAAATTCATATCAACAAGTCTTTACAATCAATGGCTCAAAGAGCCCAAACCGAGATCAATGGTCAGAATAAACAAAAGATTCCAAGAAGCAATATATAAAAGCGCCATGTCAGTAATCCACGTCAAAGAACTTTTAACCAGATGATGACAAGTGTGTGAATCACATCTACCTATAGCAAGCCAGGTCATTAATCTGAGTTAAAACTCCTACACCCTGTAGAGGGACTTTACATTTGCTATAAATATAGGACTACCTGCAAAAATAAAAGGGCTTTTAAGCACACAAAGAGCTGCCATAAAATTATATAGTACTTTCTTATATTAGAGCTATATTCAAAAATTATTAATGGCGGAAATGTCTAGTTCAATGAAATAAGCCTCTCAATTATACAAGAGTGACTAAAGAAGAAAATGACAGTGTTCATAAAGACTTTCGGCCTGAACCACTATAAAATTCTCAGTGTATTTACCTTCCGCACTTTACTTTCTCTACATGAATTATTGTTATTCTACGATACAACACTTTATATCCCAGGCTTGACTACATCACTTTTCGACAGCCTCTCTACCGGGCCTAATATTTCTTTCAACTTTTAGGGACATACCTCTGAACCTCATGGAGTTAGAGTAGACGAAAATTGGCATTAACATTTTTGGCGCTAGAAGGAGGGTTCGAACCTCTGCACCTTGTTTCCTCTCGAAGATCCAACATAACATTTTCGTTAATTGTGTTTAGTTCTGAAGAAGGCATTTCAGAGACACCCCTCAACCATTAAAGAAGACAATGGAAAAATGTTGGATATTCTCGAATAACAAAGAATATGATCCCAATTATAAGCCTCAAGCCTTTCAGATTAGGTAGCTTCTGGAATATATTCAGGGACCCTTTCAAAAATTAATCTAATTCAAAAAATGGTTGAGATCCAAACTAGTTCTTTCCACTTAATTTCCAAAATATGTTAATTTGGTTTCTTCCAACAAGAGAGCCCTCTTGGACAATTCAAGTAACAAGTACCTAAAGAAATCAAAACATAACGAGCACCTTACTCCACCTAACCAAAGCTTGTTCCAAATATTCCCAGGGATTTATGTAGACTTATCTTGCCCGAACCAACCCCCATCGAAAAAAAGCCCCAATGGAAGAATTCCATGTAACCCTTGCCAAATAAATGCATGTAATAATGTTCAACAAAGGAGAAGTACTTCTTATAAATCACTTCCAACTCTGAAGGGGCACCTCATGGTCATCGATTTCTACAAGTCTAATCGGTATTTCTTGGCTCCATCTTGATACTTTTCTCTTTAGCATAAACCTATCTACGGGGTCTATACTTGGTGGGTGCATCCAAGCCTTAGCATTCACGGCTCCCTTTCAGCCAACTCCATGTGACCTTTGTCAAATGAATGCATAAGGTATTTCCCTTTACAAAGATGAAGTTGCAGGAAGAAACCTTTTCATAAGTCAAATTCCTATAGATAAATAAAGGACCCTAGTTTCAATAACGTCCTTATCCTAGTTATAACCTCAAAAGTTTCAACTCCAAGAGTGGGCACCTCATAATCTCGGATCTTCGAAGGTTTAATCAATGGGCACTGGTTACTTTCATTTATGGACGCTTAACCTGGGTAATGTCCATCGGTCTTAAAAATGCAGGGGCATCATATCAAATTCAAAAGGTCATGTTTTGAATCTAGCCGAGATGATTAATATTCTTCAGAAAATATCAAGTAAAGCTAAAATCTCAGAAGCATGTTTTTGCATACAATTAGAGAAGTTCCTAGGCTTTATAGTTAGTATTAGAGGGATACAGATGACCCGAATAAGATAAAAGCCATAATGGACATAAAGGCTCCAGCTAATGGGAAAAAGTAAATAAGCCTAAATAGAAAGGTCGTTACTTTGGACAGTTTCATAAACCGATCAACTGACAAGTGTGTTCCCTTCTTCAACCTATTAAAGAAACATCTTACTTTCAAATGAACGGATGAATGATAGAAAACATTTGAAAATATACAAAAACATTTAAGTTCTCCTTCGGTGTTATCTAAACTAATAGATGGAGAAAGGATGTCCCTCTATTTGACCACGTCGAGTTCGCCTTATCAAGAAACGATAATAGGATCCAAAGCCTTATATAAGGAAAAGGATAGCTCCAACTAAGAAAATTACCCAATAATGGAAAAGCTTGCCTATAGCTTGATGTTCATGACCAGAAAGATTTAGCTGTATTTTCAGCTCCTTACGTATCAACCACTTCAATAAGTTTTTAGTAAATCCGAGACTATAGGAATATTAATTAGGTATGGAACAGAGCTTAGCCTATATGAGATATAGTGTGAACCAAGGATGGAAATCAAAGGTCAATCTCTAGCCGAGTTCATCATTGAATGCACTGGTTTTTGAAACCAAAGCCGAAAAAGGAAGTGGTAAAAGTAAACTATTCTCTTGATAACTGTGTGATTGGCACAACTTCAAATGAACACAGGGCAAGTACTGGATATATCTAGGTAACTTTGGACAATCATCAGATTTAATGGGCAGTCAAGCTCACCTTCTTTGCACCAATAATTTATCCGAGTATAAATCCCTAATAGCTTGATTAAGAAGAGCTATTTTTATTAAGGTCTCGAAGATTTAGATATATTGTGACTCATAAATAATCAATCAAGTTCTCGATCATCACTAGATATGGGACCCAAGGTTAGCCCTTTATGTTAAGCAGGTAAAGCAACCACTTGGAGCTGTCGAGAGTTATCACATGGAAAGCATTCCTAGATATCAAAATACTAGAGCTGATGTCTTAAAATAATGTGCAAGATCAAGGGATGTATGAGAATTTCATTCCGTTCCGGCTAAGATTAAAAAAGCCTAGCATATAGGTACCAGAGAAAGTGTTAGTTAAAATATGGGCTTAAGCTACTCGAAATGAAGCTAAAACGCCAATAATGTGTTAGGGATGCGGATTAAGGATCTTAAGGCAGAAATAACACTAGAGGGGGGGGGGTGAATAGTGTTTTAAAGAATATATGAACTATATGACTAAATTAAAACTTTCAACACAAATCTAAACAGAATTATAACATAGAATGATCACAGAACATATAACAAATGCAAATAGTAAAGTAAAGCAAGTAAAAGGAAAGAACACACCGGATTTTATACTGGCTCAGAATCCTCCTACATCCAGTCCTGCACCAAGGCAAAATCCTTGTATAGATTTTTATAAGCCAATATCCAAATTACAACCCTCAATTTCTAAGGCCTTGAGGAACTATCCTATCTCCGAGTCTGGGGTAAACTCTCTTGATTTACGGGACACAAGATCACCCTAATACTTCTTAATAACAATCCTTTTGAATGGATAGACTCTATGGACTTTTTGAATACAAATTAATCCTATAACTCTGAATAGCACTTTGATCTTTAGTAGAATGATGGAGAATCAAATAGAGAGAGTATCTAAATGATTTCCTATTGAGAATTTGGCAGAATGATGGCACGATCTTGAAAATATGAAGTTTTATGGATATGGAATGGTGGAGAAGAAAGAGTGAAAAAAATAAGAAAGTAGTTGTTAAAAAAATTCGTTTTGGAAGCCTTTATATAGATGCACAACAGTCATAACCATTGGCGAAAGGTTTTCGAACGAATGGACACTTCTTTTGAAAATTGAATTTTGAATCCAACTGTCTCCATGTCGACATGGGGTATCCCCTTATGTCGACATCCCTTAGTTCAAAATTGTAGAGATGTTGTTTTGTAAAGACAATTGAATTTAAAACAAGTTGAAACTTCTCTGAAGCAAAGTAAAGTGTTTAAACAATATTTTGAGATAGAGAATGAATATAAAACATTATTTTAAATATATATATAATTGATATAGACCGTCAATTATATAAGTAATATTTAAAATCAGAATAAGTTTTGATGTTTTAAAAATAGAAGTTTTTAAAATCAGAATAGAGGAATATTTCAAAGCTAAAACAAAGTTTGAAAATATTTTTGAAAACATGATTTTGAAAGCTAAAAATTTTTGAAAACAGATTAAAAACATTTTGGAAAATCTATTCAAACTGAAATTGCAAGAACCTTCCTACAGAGCTCCTCCATAGGACTCGAGAACTTGTACAAAGTAGTTTAAATGATTTTGATTTTCGTGGGTTAAGCCACTTGTCGTAGGTTTGTAAGCTACTTGTCGTGGGTTTGTAAGCCACTGGTTTCGATAGAATTTGGGTTCCATACCAAAAGAAAATTAGAAGAAAGATGAGAGTGCTATTATGAAGCTTTAACAAAATACTCGACACTTATATTGTGATCTTGAAATTTTGATTCTCTAGAGTCTTGAATCTTGAATCTCTAATCTTCATCTTGATGCTTGAGTCTTTATACTGATCAGTCTTCGATGATACCTGCATATACTTCCTACATACATACATACATATATATATATATCTATATGGAAATGTTAGTATATATTTTATAAAGTAAAGTACAATAACTATATAAGGTTGTTGTCATCAAAACATCATCAACTAAGTTCCTAACAATCTCCCCCTTTTTGATGATGACAACCTTTATTTATAAAATATTCTTACCATACCATAACTCTCCATAACTCTCCCTTACTCCGTGACTTCTTCTTAAAACTACAACACCCCTTTATTCCAGGACTCCCCCTTACACCAAACACATATATTTTTATAACTTTCTCCCCCTTTGTCATCAACAAAAACTATTAACTACTTAAGAATTCAAGAATGATTAGTATGAACAAATAATATATATAGAACAAGCATGAAACAATGAGTATAAGTGAACACATTTTAGTTATTACAACATATATAAGAACATACATAAACACGAACAAACAAAACAATTTAAAACAAAGAATAAAATGAAAGTACGCTTTAATGGCGATCCTTAACTATAGGAGACTTATGAATCGAACAATTGGGGTAGTGGAGACAAAAGTTTCCATGTTGTTCAATTATGTTTCCATTAGTATCAACAAGGATCTCACCAACGCAAATAACACTCTCGTCCGTATTCATAGGGACATCGGGTTGAGGTAAAGGTTGATCTTCCTCTTGGTCTTCTTGTGGTTCTTCCATAGGTTCTTCTTCCTCGGATTCCATGGGTTGTGAAGAGCCTTCAATATTAATAGGATTTGTACGGTTATCCATAAGGAATTTTTGTAAATTCCTAATAACATTCCCTTACCTTTGTTGTTCTCTAGCCATCCTAAGTTTACTTGCTTGAATTTCAGTCATCAATTGAGGGATATCTTTCATCTTATCTTGTAATTTGATCACTCGAGCGTGCGTAGTTCGTTGAAATGGACCAGAATGAGGAGATGTGGGTGAAGTGGGTTCACTAGTAGAAGAGGAGGCCATTATTTCATTGTTTCAGAAGTTATTTACAGAGAATATAGTGAAGAAAGAGGAGAGAAAACGAAATAAATAGATAAATAACCAAATAACTAACTTTGGAGGGAAATTCAATTTTCAAATTTTTGTTGGGTATGTCGACATCATGAGATGGGGCATGTCGACATGTTCTTCAAAAAAAGTGAAATTTTTATTTTGAATTTTTATTGATTATTATATTATATTATTTTATATTTCATATTTTGAACAAATACCTAATTCTCTTCTAAATTTAGTAAAATTCTGTTCGGTTAATGGTTTAGTTAATATATCAGCAATTTGTTTTTCAGTATTTATATAATCTAGAGTTATTATTTCTTTAGTTATATTATCTCTAAGAAAATGATGTCTTATATCAATATGTTTAGTTCTAGCATGATGAGTTAGATTTTTAGATAGATTTATTGCACTAGTATTATCATAATATATTGGTGATTTACTTAAGTTAATTCCAAAATCTTTTAAAGTTTGTTGCATATATATGACTTGTGAACAGGCCAGAGCAGCAGATATATACTCTGCTTCAGTTGTTGACAAGGAAACAGTATTTTGTTTCTTGCTGAACCAGGAAACCAGTGAATGTCCTAAAAAGTGAAAAGTTCCACTTGTACTCTTTCGGTCTGATTTACAACCAGCATAATCAGCATCACAATATGATATTAAATCAAAAGTATTATTTTTAGAATAAAATAAACCATAATCTAAAGTGTATTTTACATGTCTTAAAATTCTTTTAACAGCTTTTAAGTGAGTTTCTTTAGGTTGTGATTGGTATCTTGCACAGAGACAAACACTATGCATAATATCAGGACGACTCGCTGTTATATAGAGTAGCGAACCAATCATTCCCCTATATAGAGTTTGATCAATATCTTTTGATTTATCTTCTTTACTTAAACCTAATTTTGTTGACATTGGAGTTGGTTTCCCACTAGAGGTGCTTAAACCAAATTTATTGATTAAGTCTTTAGCATATTTTTCTTGACTTATGAAGATTCCATTTTCTAGTTGTTTAATTTGAAGCCCTAAGAAGAAACTTAATTCTCCCATGTGACTCATTTCAAATTCTTTAGTCATTATATCTGAAAATTCTTTATTCATTATGTTATTAGTTGATCCAAAGATTATATCATCTACATATATTTGAACCAGTTGAGTATCTTGATTATTTCTTTTAATAAAAAGTGTTGTATCTACTTTACCAATTTCAAAACCAGATTGAAGTAAATAAGATCTTAGTCTTTCATACCAGGCTCTAGGAGCTTGCTTTAGACCATATAGAGCTTTCTTTAACTTGTATACATGGTTTGGAAATTTATTATCTTTAAAAAGTGGAGGTTGTTCAACATAAACATCTTCTTTTACAAAACCATTTCTAAAAATACTTTTAACATCCATTTGATATAATTTGAAATTATTATAATTAGCGAAAGCAAGTAGAATTCTTATAGCTTCTAATCTTGCTACGGGGGAAAAGGTTTCATCATAGTCAATTCCTTCTTCTTGACAATAACCTTGCGCGACTAAACGAGCTTTATTTCTTACGACCTCACCGAGTTCATTCATTTTATTTTTATAAACCCATTTAGTTCCAATTATACTTTTATCCTCAGGTTTAGGAACAAGTTCCCATACATCATTTCTGGTAAATTGATTCAATTCTTCTTGCATAGCAAGAATCCATGAATCATCAGACGATGCTTCCTTTGGATTTTTAGGTTCAATTGTCGATATAAAGGCTACATTACTCATACTACTTAATTGATTTCTAGTTCTTATTACAGATTCAATATTTCCTAAAACATTTTCTATAGGATGATCTTTTGATATTTTAAATCTCTTATTAGGTTGATTTATTTCGCTAATAGTTTCATTAGATTGATTTAAATTTATAAAATCTTCTTCATCATCTATTTGTACAATATCTTTAAGATTTTCATCAAAAGATACATGCATAGTTTCTTTAATAGTATTAGTTTTTAAATTAAAAACTCTAAATGCTTTGCTTCTATTAGAATAACCAATCAAGAATCCTTTATCGGCTTTTGGTTCAAATTTATCTAAATTATATTTTGTATTAAATATAAAACATTTACTCCCAAAGACTTTAAAATAAGCAACTATAGGTTTCTTATTATAAAGTAATTCATATGGAGTTTTATTTGTTAATGGTCTAATTAAAATTCTATTTAATATATAACAAGCTGTAGCAACTGCTTCAGCCCAAAAATGGTTAGGTAAATTACTATCAGAAAGCATTGTATGAGCACACTCTTGAATCGTTCTATTCTTACGTTCTACTACTCCGTTTTGTTGTGGAGTTCTTGAAAATGAAAAGTTGTGAGTAATTCCCTTTTGAGTACAGAAATTCTCAAAATTTTCATTTTCAAATTCACCACCATGATCACTTCGAATAGTTTTAATTTTGAAAGAATGTTGTTTTTGAATTCTTTTAGAATTTTTTTTAAATATTTCAAAAGCATCATTTTTATGTTTTAAAAAGATTGTCCAAGTATATCGTGAATAATCATCTACTACAACAAAAACATATTTACTATGGTTAATTGATTGAACTTGGGATGGACCAAATAAATCTAAATGAAGTAATTCTAGAGGACTAGAGGTAGAAATAGCATCTTTTAATTTAAATGAACTTTTCTTAAGTTTTCCTAATTGACAAGCATCACAAATACTATCTACTTTAAAGTTTAACTTGGGTAGACCTCTAACTAAGCCAAGTTTTGATATCCTAGATAATAATTTGAAATTCAAATGGCCAAATCTTTTATGCCAAATCCAATGGTCACTTGTATTAGCAAAAAGACATAGATTATCATTTGAAATTTTCATACTAAGGATATAAATATTTGTCTTCCTAATACCTTAAAAAATTATATTAGACTTATCATCTTCAATGTGACATTTATCTATTCCAAATTTAATTTTAAAACCTTTACGCAAAGTTGACTTATACTAAGCAGATTATGTTTTAAGTTCCTAACTAATAAAACATCAGAAATAAGTAAAGTTTTAGAGTTACCGACATTGCCGACGCCAACCACATATCCTTTAGAGTTGTCACCAAAATTGACTAATCCACCCTCTTGATAAGTAATGTCCTTGAGTATCTCGAGATTTCCAGTCATGTGCCTCGAAAAGCCACTATCAAGTATCCATTTATCTTTCTCAATTTGCACAGTTTGTCCACTGGGTGTTGATTCGTCAAAAGCCACATAACATGTCTGTCCCTGCATAACACACCAATTCGGTAGATAACTTAATTTTTCAAAATAACTATATGCAAACTTATGATACTTTGATGAAATGAATAGATTCAAAACAGTTTTAACACAATTTTCCAAAAATGTCATTTTTATATTTTTCAAGTTTCAGATTATGAAAACAATGAAAACCAATGCTCCGATACCAATTGTTAGGGATGCGGATTAAGGATCTTAAGGCAAAAATAACACTAGAGGGGGGGGGGGGGGTGAATAGAGTTTTAAAGAATATATGAACTATATGACTAAATTAAAACTTTCAACACAAATCTGAACAGAATTCTAACACAGAATGATCACAGAACATATAACAAATGCAAATAGTAAAGTAAAGCAAGTAAAAGGAAAGAACACACCGGATTTTATACTGGTTCAGAATCCTGCTACATCCAGTCCTGCACCAAGGCAATATCCTTGTATAGATTTTTATAAGCCAATATCCAAATTACAACCCTCAATTTCTAAGGCCTTGAGGAACCCTCCTATCTCCGAGTCTGGGGTAAACTCTCTTGATTTATGGGACACAAGATCACCCTAATACTTCTTAATAACAATCCTTTTGAATGGATAGACTCTATGGACTTTTTGAATACAAATTAATCCTATAACTCTGAATAGAACTTTGATCTTTAGTAGAATGATGGAGAATCAAATAGAGAGAGTATCTAAATGATTTCCTATTGAGAATTTGGCAGAATGATGACACGATCTTGAAAATATGAAGTTTTATGGATATGGAATGGTGGAGAAGAAAGAGTGGAGAAAATTAGAAAGTAGTTGTTAAAAAAATTCATTTTGGAAGCCTTTATATAGATGCACAACCGTCATAACCATTGGGGAAATGTTTTTGAACGAACGGACACTTCATTTGAAAATTGAATTTTGAATCCAACTGTCACCATGTCGACATGGGGTATCCCCTTATGTCGACATCCCTTCGTTCAAAATTATAGAGATGTTGTTTTGTAAAGAAAATTGAATTTAAAACAAGTGGAAACTTCTCTGAAGCAAAGTAAAGTGTTTAAACAATATTTTGAGATAAAGAATGAATATAAAACATTATTTCAAATATATATATATATATATAATTGATATAGACCGTCAATTATATAAGTAATATTTAAAATCAGAATAAGTTTTGATGTTTTAAAAATAGAAGTTTTTAAAATCAGAATAGAGGAATATTTCAAGGCTAAAACAAAGTTTGAAAATATTTTTGAAAACATGATTTTGAAAGCTAAAACATTTTGAAAACAGATTTAAAAACATTTTGAAAAATCTATTCAAACTGAAATTGCAAGAACCTTCCTACAGAGCATCTCCATAGGATTCGAGAACTTGTACAAAGTAGTTTAAATGATTTTGATTTTCGTGGGTTTGTAAGCCACTTGTCGTAGGTTTGTAAGCTACTTGTCGTGGGTTTGTAAGCCACTGGTTTCGATAGAAATTGGGTTCCATACCAAAAGAAAATTAGAAGAAAGATGAGAGTGCTATTATGAAGTTTTAACAAAATACTAGACACTTATCTTGAGATCTTGAAATCTTGATTCTCTAATCTTCATCTTGATGCTTGAGTCTTTATACTGATCAGGCTTCGATGATACCTGCATATACTTCCTTTATACATATATATACATTTGGAAATGTTAGTATATATTTTATAAAGTAAAGTATAATAACTATATAAGGTTGTTGTCATCAAAACATCATCAACTCAGTTCCTAACATAATGACTAAATAAAATTGGATGTCACCATATATTCGATATCTGACTGAGATGTTCTACCTGTGGAGGATGTCGATGCAAAGCAGATCAAATATAACACTCCAAGGTTCAACATTGTGGATGGAGTACCTTATAAATGGGATTCTCCACTCCATACCCCCGTGTGTAATGACCATGGAAGTTCAACCACCGTTAAAAGAAGCTTATGATGGAAATTACGAAGATCATTGCATTAACCAAAAATTGACAAAGAATATATGTAAACATGACTTCTATTGGCCAACGCTAAATCAAGATGCCTTAGGCTATGTAAGAGCATGTGATAAATGCCAATTTTTTACAAAGGTGCGGAGAGCTCCACTAAGTGTGCTCACCCTAATGATGAGTCCTTGGTCATTCGATATCTGGGGTATTGATATTATTGGGCCCCTTCCCACTGTAGAAGGTGGGGCGAAATATGCCATAGCAGCAATTGACTACTTTATAATTGAAGCCGAATCCTTGGATGTCATAACCTCCCATCAAGTAATTAACTCTGTGAGAAAGAATATCACATCCAAATTCGGCCTTCTTTATAAGATTATCATGGATAATGGCACTCAATTCGAAAGCCGAAAATTTGCATAATATTGCCCAGATCATGGTATCATCAAGAGTTTTTCCTTGGTGGAACACCCACAAGCTAGTGGGGCTGTAGATGCAGCCAAAAAGACCATTAAAGCTTGTTTAAAGAAAAGTTTAAACAAAGAAAAAGGTAATTGGGGAGATGAGTTACCTTTCATTCTACAGGCTTATAGAACGAGCCCCTAGACTTCAATGCGACATACACCTTTCTTCTTATCTTACGGATTCAAAGCCATGCTCCCAGTTGAATTAGAGATTGCCTCCCACCACAAGCATTACTATAATAAATAGCGGAATGTAGAGCTCCAAAAGGAGTCATTGGACCTGTTACTTGAGCTTTAAGACCAAGCCACTTTAAGAATGCCGGAATACATTCGTAAGATAATCCGATACTACAACTAAAGGGTTTGAACTACGAACTTTGAGAAAAGAGACCTCATTCTCCGAAAGATAATGCCCAATACAAAGGATCAGACAGATGGACCACTTGGTCCAATTTGATAAGGACCCTTGGTAATTCGCAACATCTTCCCCCTCAGGAAGTATAGATTAAAAAGACCAGATGGTAGCATAATACCTTAGACTTGGAATGTCGAGCATCTAAGACATTACCATAGTACGGAGCTATTACATAAATAGAAGTTTTGTCCATAAGTTTGAGACAATGACTAATATCTTAGCCATTCCTTAGGTATACCACACAAGACCTCAGTTTTCCTAAGTCTTAAGAACTTCAAATATTGCATCAAAACATTTAAGTTTTGACTGTTGTCATGATCTAGCAATATCACGCAACCTTCGAATATTGCATCAAAATGTTTTAGTCATGATTTATTGCCATGATCAAGCGATATCACATAACTTTAAAATATTGCATCAAAACACTTTAGTCATGATTATTGCTATGATCGAATAATATCATGCAATTTTTAAATATTGCACCAAATATTTTAGTCATGACACTACCCTGATCTAGTAGCATCATCCAGATTTGAGAACGATAATTTCACCTCTAGGTGGGTAAATGATTTCACCACCTGAGGATTATTCAGTTCTGCTTCCAGATTATGAAACAGTTTCGTCCTTTGATGAATTGTGGGGAGAAGGAATCCACCTTGCAATCCAGTTCAACATTTTCCTTACCATAACAGTTTTGCTCATCACTTAGTCGAGATAGCTTCTAGTGTCAAGCATAATTTTCAAAAGTTTTTACTTCACGGTCTCAAATTAGATTCTCCATCTTGGCATCAAATAGTTTCGCCTGCCACTTAGTCTAGATGGCTTCAAGTGTCATGCATAATTTTTAAAAGTTTTGACCTCACGGTCTCACTATAGATTTTGCCTCTCGGCATCAAAATAGTTTCGCTTGTCATTTAGTCTAGATGGCTTCAAGTGTCAAGCATAATTTTCAAAAGTTTTTATCTCATGGTATTATATTAGATTTTGCCTCTTGGCATCAAAACAGTTTCGCTTGTCACTTAGTCTAGATAGCTTCAAGTGTCAAGCATAATTTTCAAAAGTTTTGACCTCATGGTCTCAAATTAGATTTTGCCTCTTGGCATCAAAACAGTTTCAATTGTCACTTAGTCTAGATGGCTTTAAGTGTTAAGCATAATTTTCAAAAATTTTGACCTTACAGACTCAAATTAGATTTTCCTCTTGAAACTGAAATAAAATGCATCGAGTAGATTGTAATAACCCTGGTTTGGAGATTACCGGTATACATTAAATTATAAAGAAGTTATAATTTAATATTGTAAATTAAAATATAATTCAAAATTTTAAATTGTTTATTTGGAATAAACAATGAATTTTGTAAATAAAATGAGAAAAATAATTTTGGAACTTTATTTTGTTTATTTGGGTATAAATATAGGATTAAATATTGATAGGATAAGTATTTGGTTTAAATAAATGGAAATATTGGGTATTTATTTGTTTGGAGCTAATAAGTTAATTAGATGATGTATTTCAATGTTAAATTGTTGAAATAAATCTAAAGAAATGAAAATATAGTTTTAAGAACTTCATTTTGTGAATTTGAGTAGGAAATAACCAAATTGCAATTTTATTTGGGTAAATATGATCATATTGGAAAACATTGTCAATATGAGTTATTTATTGAATTTAAAATGTGAAATATGAAGATAATATGTGTTTTATTAAAATGAAAGATGAGATGTTGTTTGACAATATTATTTTGATCATGTAAAAGCAAAAGAATGATTTATTACCATTTATTTGACAAAGAGAATAAATTTTGAACAAATTATGCTTTTAAAACGGTGTTTTTACACTAAATTGTGAAATATTGTCTAAAATATGGTTTTATATGAAAAAAATAAATTTTTGTTGTTAAAATAAGTTTTACTTTGTTGCAAGTTCAAAACAAATTATTGTATGCATTTTATTTTACTTGAAAATGAGTTGTTATATGCATATAGTGTTAAATTAAGTGGAAATATATATACATAACTATATTTTTTTTTTTCTAAGTGTTCTATTTGGGCTTAAAGGGTTTGGATGGGATCCAAAGCCCATTCTCTAGATCTTTCTGGTGAGAAAAGAAGAGTACGTATCTTCTTCTTCCTCCTAAATCATTCTTACAGTAAAAATAAAAAATAAGGGGGAAATAATGGCTTCCTCAAACTAAATCTAATTCTCACTCATTGTCTACAAAATTTCAAAGAGAAATCATCTAAATCAAGAATAGAAAGGTAATCTCCATTCAATACAAAAGATTTTTCATAAAAATCTTAGAACTTCAGATATGAATTGTCTGTAATAATTTTGTTTCTTCCTACATGTACCTTTTCTAGCTTCTACAGGTTACTGGGGATCATTTCTCCATCAAAATTCTTCAACATGCGCTTGAATTCGCTGCTAAATCATAAGGTGAGTTTAGTACTCACAAATGCTAGCTAGAAAGGTTGAATTCTGTGTAAATCATTCATAAAATTGCTTACTGTAGATATAAAAAGTCTCTCTTCTTTGTATCTAAATTCCTTGTTCCTGATTACCACAGTATTTTGGTCATAACTCTTACAATTCTTAACCAAATTTAGATATTTTGCATGATCTGGAAAGCTGAGACATAGAACTACAATTTTGGTTTTTTGAGTTTTATGGAATTTTGATGTTTGCTTGATCAAAATTGTACTTGTTTGTTGCTGTCCCGAGAGCAAATTGACAGCAACAACAATTACAGGCTCAAGTACTGTTTTATTCATAACTAATTCGTTTCTTAACCAAATTGAATAAATTTTAATGTTCTGGAAACCTAAGACATAGGGCTACAAGTTTGATGTTTTGAGATTTTTGAAATTTTGAAGTTTTATTGATGAAAATCGTGCTTGTTTGTTGCTGTCCCGAGAGCAAATCGACAGCAACAACAATCACATGCTCGAGTAATGTTTTATTCATAACTAATTCGTTTCTTAACCAAATTGAATAAATTTTAATGTTCTGGAAACCTAAGACATAGGGCTACAAGTTTGATGTTTTGAGATTTTTGAAATTTTGAAGTTTTATTGATGAAAATCGTGCTTGTTTGTTGCTGTCCCGAGAGCAAATCGACAGCAACAACAATCACATGCTCGAGTAATGTTTTATTCATAACTAATTCGTTTCTTAACCAAATTGAATAAATTTTAATGTTCTGGAAACCTAAGACATAGGGCTACAAGTTTGATGTTTTGAGATTTTTGAAATTTTGAAGTTTTATTGATGAAAATCGTGCTTGTTTGTTGCTGTCCCGAGAGCAAATCGACAGCAACAACAATCACATGCTCGAGTAATGTTTTATTCATAACTAATTCGTTTCTTAACCAAATTGAATAAATTTTAATGTTCTGGAAACCTAAGACATAGGGCTACAAGTTTGATGTTTTGAGATCTTTGAAATTTTGAAGTTTTATTATTCAAAATCGTGCTTGTTTGTTGCTGTCCCGAGAGCAAATTGACAGCAACAACAATTACAGGCCCGAGTAATGTTTTGTGCATAACTATTTCGTTTCTTAACCAAATTGAATAATTTTGGATGTTCTGGAAACCTAAGACATAGGGCTACAAGGTTGATGTTTTGAATTTTTTGAAATTTTGATGTTTCCCTGGTCGAAATCAGACTTGTTTATTGCTGTCCTGAGAGCTAATCAACAGTAACAATAATCATCGACCTTAGAATTGTATCAACTCATTTATGCCTTCATTCTCGTCCGGTTTTGATATTATTTTTTTGAGATATTTTGAGAGTTATGATGCCTATCAATAGGCTTGCTATATTTGGAAAATTTTAAATCCAAATTTAAATGGAATTGAATTGATTTTGGGTTAAGTTTAAATTGAATTCGTATTGAATTCAAATTATCGGTTTTGAGATATCCCTCTTAGTTTTCATTGCTTTCGAGAACGGTTTTCACTAAACCATTTTTGAAAACATTTCAAATTATTATTACATAGTATTTTTTAAAAATTATTTTTCTAAATAAAGATAGATTTATTTCCTATAATAAAGGAATTTCAAATATTGGTTTTAATGATCGTTTTCGGAAAATCGTTTTAAATTTATGTTTTCTCTAATAAAATTATTTTATAAATAAAATTACTTATTTTTATGAATTTCGGACGTACAAGAAAGACAATTAAACGGTAAAGTAAAACATGTGGTATGGGACACATGGATTTGCTTTATCGCTTAATATCGGACTTATACGATCGAAACCCTTTTGATGAACTATTTGAGATGATTTAAGAGGTTATTAAATTTTAAGTAGATTATATGGTCCGAGAACTCCAATTTAGGAGTACATTCGATGAAGGACCATTTTAAGATGTGTTTCTTAATCGCTGATGAGATGAGGCGATCAAGACGAAAATTTTCCGTTTGGAGAATTAGGATTAGAAATAACCATCATGATATTGTTTTACTTACCGATGAGACGAGGTAAGTCTATTTATGAAGTATTAATGAAGTTAAGATGTTTATGATGATTTATGAAGTTAAGATAGTTATGATGATTTTTACTTGTCGATGAAATGAGACAAGTCACGATGGAACCATTACTCGTCGATGAGAAGAGATGAGTATGGTATTATATTAACTCGCCGATTAGAAGAGGCAGAGTGAGTTTTATGATGGTTCTGATGTTTTATGATGTTTTCTAATGTGGAACCAACTAACGATTAGTAAAACATTAGGGGAGAACGTATAGTATGGGATATACGTTCTCGCCTTTTGGGTTCCTATTCGAATAGTTGAGACACATTCAAGATGTTACTAGTACTAGACCGAGTACGATTGGAGTCACCACGATGATCATGATGTTATTACCCAACTCCAATCACCATGATGTTTTTACTCGGATTTGTGACTGGGTGTCATCAAGATGTTCCGACTAGTCAATCACGATGTTATGATGTTATGTGACCCCAAGTCATCACGATGTATGGTACCAAATTACTAGTACTAGTCAAGATGTAAAGCACGTGCTGTTTTCCATGAAGTTTAGATGTTTCGTTTTCACTGTTTTGATGATGATGCTTTATTATAGCCTTATGTAAGAAAAGGGCTTATTTATATACATGGTTTTATGGTGATTTCGAATATGATGTTTTGGATTCTTTCCGGGCTCTATCAAGATGGATTTGAGACATTATATATATTTATACCAATGAGATAAGGTATAAATTTTGGTAATGCTTTTATGATGAGTGTTGATAATAGATTTAAGATAGATTTATATTTATACCAATGATATGAGGTATAAATGATTATGGAAATTCCTTTATAATGAGCTTAATGATGGATTTGTGATGTATTTATATTTATACCGATGAGATGAGGTATAATAATTAAGAAGTTTCTATTAGATGGGTTTTATTTATGATGGATTCTTAAAGTTTAATTATCTTATGAAGATTTACTTTATGGTCCACATCCTAACCCATTTCATTCGATTATATATATATATATATATATATATATATATATTTAGATAAACCATGTCTATCTAATATACATATTGTATTCCTCTATGCAATCATGATGAACCATTGATGTATCACTCTAGAGATAACTTGATGACCTATATCATTCCATTGGTAATGATGGAATGGTTTTCCCCTTATTTCTTATCATCACCCTTACTAATCATAAGTTCTAGCTAGCCTGACCCGTGTGTTTTCACTCGGGTCAGACCGGGTTGTTTCAGGTGTCATCTATTGGGCTTAGCTTGAAGTTGATGTCGGATATCAGCTCTTCTTTCTCTTGAGTAGTTTATTTCTTCCGCATACTCTGGTGTTTTTACATTTGATTCGATGTTTATGGTGTGGTCGTGTACCACCTTTATTGTATTCATATTGTATTGTACTAAACATGTATCAGTGTATATGTATATATATGATGTGGGTTACTGTTCTGTGATGTGATTTACATTCAGTTATTGTATTTTGTTCTGATAGATCCGTTAGCCACCTATAGTTTTGGATTAAGCATTTACTGGGTATGTCGATCCACTTGAGTTGAAAAAAAGTATAATGCATTTATCGACGTATTCAATAGATGTTTAAGATAAAATTATAGATGGTCGCCCTTAACTAGCCCTATTCTCTGCTTTAGTAGACAGAATTACTTGTTAATTCTCTTTGCTAAGGTGGGTCTCGGGGTGGGGCGCTACAGCTTGGTATCAGAGCTGTGGTCAGAACAAAGTAGAATAAACACAGAACAGTACATATATCATGATACATTGAAGTACAATACGGATGAATCGTTGTCCTTTATTCAAGCTTGTTTTCTTATCGAGCCCTGATTCTTTTTCGAGTTTTGGGATTGTTGAGATGGAATATGTCTAGGAATATAAATTGTATTCTGTAGTATTCCATAATTGAGTTTGATGTTATCTTATCATATGAATAATCTTATTTGGGATTATTCTATTCTTATTTTTGTCGATGCGAGTGAGTTCGTATCGATGAAGCTTATTGATTCCTTTGAGTATCCTTGTTGTGTTCCTTTGAAAGTCGTGAATCGTATTGAGGGGATCCACAACGATTGGCTCGTTGTAAGCATTCTGAGATTTTTATTTGATGTTGCTTTTGTGAGTATTTGTTTGTTACTCACAATCTTGAGATGCATTTGATTTGAGATGGATTGACTTATTTGATATTAAGTCCAATCCTTTGTTTTATAGGATCCTATTGTTTAGGCTTTCTATTTTGATTGGTTTGTTACTTCTGTCACATTGGAATGTTAATGATGATTCCAAAGTTTCTGAATTCACTGTTGAGTATCGAGATGTTGATGACATATCTCGAATTCCAGTCATGGTGACTTTGTTGAGTTTTGATGAGTCCGTTTGGGTTTGATATCCAATCGGGCAATCGAGGGTTAAATTAACCTCATTCCTGGCTGTTACCCTTCGGCTATCCTTCCATGAGGACATCTACTAAGGAATGGGTGAGTTTCTAGATTGTTCGTGTTTGATTGAGTGTATCATTCAATTTCTTTGAGATATCCTTTTCGGGTACTCAATTGGTGTTATTCTTTGTAGCATTACTTTGTTTGAAGTAATGATTTATTATTTGAGTGCTTCTTTTCCTTCGAGATGAATAACTTGCTTATCCTGTATCTTGATGTCTTTTAAGAGTGGCTCATGACATCTTAAGATTGATGAACACTCTATCTCCTTCTATTGATTTTAAGAATCGAGTATTCTGGGAATATCTCGATGCATTTTCTTAATGTTCTTTGGTTTGAGTTTTAAAGCTATATATATATGAGTTTTAAAAAGAGAAATTGGAGTTTTGAGATACAAAAAAAAAAAAAATAAAAAAAAAATCAAAGAATATTTTGAGAATATATTTACATGAGTAGTACTTATTTTATAGAGATAATTTGAGAGTGTTGGGTTGTCCATCGAGTAGTTAAGAGTTCTAGTCGATGCGCCTGATCAACGTTATCGATAGGAATCTCCTAAATGCTATGATGAGGCAATCAGACATGATGGTTTATGTTTTTAAAGATTGAGATTCTGAAAATAATACTTTGAGATAAAGTATAAAACTTATTTTTGAATGGTAATTGCAGCCATTGATTTTTAGAGACGAGTCATAGAGTGGCGAGGCAGTTTTGATCATTCGGTCAACTCTGCAGCCAACAGATATATCTATTTATTAGAGGTTCAATGGCAAGGCAATGTCATTTATTTATTTATTTACTTTGAAATTATAAAGAGGAGAATATGTGAGAATATTCTTAAGCTATACTTTATTGAAAGTATATTTTGAGATTTTAGAATCTATATTATATACATTGGATGTTTTAAGAAAAGAGTTATAAGAGGATTTGAAGATTGTTTTTAAACGATTTAAGTGGTTTAATAAAAAGAGTAAAGAGAATTTAAACCCTTAATTTATTGTGAAGAAAAATATTATTATGGATTTACAAAATTCTTTGAAAATTAATTTTGAAGTAAGAGAAGAAATTTGGACTTTACCTTGAGTTTTATATTTCTTACTAAGCAACATAGTAAAGAGTTTGAAGATTTTCAAATATTGAAAATTGAGATCTAAAAGATGGCGAGAAAAAAAAAAAATCTAAATATCTTAGATTGAAAAGTAATTTGAGCTTATATTCTTGTTCTTGAGTTCACACTATTCTTGTGCTATTGACGACGACATGCATTTTCATGGTCATTCGAGTTTGGTGGCCTTGTAAGAAGTCATTTTGTGATTTATTCATCTTGTCTATTATGTTTATCTTGTTGTGAGGATGTTCTTTTGGTATTATTATGCTGAAAATCTTGTTGATGATCTTCTTTATTGCTTAGAGTTCGGATTTGAGTGAGTTTGATCCCAACTCTATTCATTGAGCTTTGAGTAATCAATCATTTTCAATTGATTATTGGTTGAGCATCTTATTGACTTTTGATTCAAAGATGGGAGATCTTCGAAATTCTTGCGTGTTGCTTGGAAAATTCGATGGTTTGCTAATAACTATTTTAGCATACGATGGGCCATTGAATTAACCAAGTGAGTTTTTCCTTGTTTCTTTCTACCGTTCGATATTAAGAGTATGAATGGGTTGGAATTCGAGCTTATCTTTATCCTTCGATGATTGTATCTTTTATGTTGTTTACAGATCTTTTTCTAGAAAATTGCGGGGACGCAATTTTTGTAGGGGGAGAGTCTGTAATAACCCTGGTTTGGAGATTACCGGTATACATTAAATTATAAAGAAGTTATAATTTAATATTGTAAATTAAAATATAATTCAAAATTTTAAATTGTTTATTTGGAATAAACAATGAATTTTGTAAATAAAATGAGAAAAATAATTTTGGAACTTTATTTTGTTTATTTGGGTATAAATATAGGATTAAATATTGATAGGATAAGTATTTGGTTTAAATAAATGGAAATATTGGGTATTTATTTGTTTGGAGCTAATAAGTTAATTAGATGATGTATTTCAATGTTAAATTGTTGAAATAAATCTAAAGAAATGAAAATATAGTTTTAAGAACTTCATTTTGTGAATTTGAGTAGGAAATAACCAAATTGCAATTTTATTTGGGTAAATATGATCATATTGGAAAACATTGTCAATATGAGTTATTTATTGAATTTAAAATGTGAAATATGAAGATAATATGTGTTTTATTAAAATGAAAGATGAGATGTTGTTTGACAATATTATTTTGATCATGTAAAAGCAAAAGAATGATTTATTACCATTTATTTGACAAAGAGAATAAATTTTGAACAAATTATGCTTTTAAAACGGTGTTTTTACACTAAATTGTGAAATATTGTCTAAAATATGGTTTTATATGAAAAAAATAAATTTTTGTTGTTAAAATAAGTTTTACTTTGTTGCAAGTTCAAAACAAATTATTGTATGCATTTTATTTTACTTGAAAATGAGTTGTTATATGCATATAGTGTTAAATTAAGTGGAAATATATATACATAACTATATTTTTTTTTTCTAAGTGTTCTATTTGGGCTTAAAGGGTTTGGATGGGATCCAAAGCCCATTCTCTAGATCTTTCTGGTGAGAAAAGAAGAGTACGTATCTTCTTCTTCCTCCTAAATCATTCTTACAGTAAAAATAAAAAATAAGGGGGAAATAATGGCTTCCTCAAACTAAATCTAATTCTCACTCATTGTCTACAAAATTTCAAAGAGAAATCATCTAAATCAAGAATAGAAAGGTAATCTCCATTCAATACAAAAGATTTTTCATAAAAATCTTAGAACTTCAGATATGAATTGTCTGTAATAATTTTGTTTCTTCCTACATGTACCTTTTCTAGCTTCTACAGGTTACTGGGGATCATTTCTCCATCAAAATTCTTCAACCTGCGCTTGAATTCGCTGCTAAATCATAAGGTGAGTTTAGTACTCACAAATGCTAGCTAGAAAGGTTGAATTCTGTGTAAATCATTCATAAAATTGCTTACTGTAGATATAAAAAGTCTCTCTTCTTTGTATCTAAATTCCTTGTTCCTGATTACCACAGTATTTTGGTCATAACTCTTACAATTCTTAACCAAATTTAGATATTTTGCATGATCTGGAAAGCTGAGACATAGAACTACAATTTTGGTTTTTTGAGTTTTATGGAATTTTGATGTTTGCTTGATCAAAATTGTACTTGTTTGTTGCTGTCCCGAGAGCAAATTGACAGCAACAACAATTACAGGCTCAAGTACTGTTTTATTCATAACTAATTCGTTTCTTAACCAAATTGAATAAATTTTAATGTTCTGGAAACCTAAGACATAGGGCTACAAGTTTGATGTTTTGAGATTTTTGAAATTTTGAAGTTTTATTGATGAAAATCGTGCTTGTTTGTTGCTGTCCCGAGAGCAAATCGACAGCAACAACAATCACATGCTCGAGTAATGTTTTATTCATAACTAATTCGTTTCTTAACCAAATTGAATAAATTTTAATGTTCTGGAAACCTAAGACATAGGGCTACAAGTTTGATGTTTTGAGATTTTTGAAATTTTGAAGTTTTATTGATGAAAATCGTGCTTGTTTGTTGCTGTCCCGAGAGCAAATCGACAGCAACAACAATCACATGCTCGAGTAATGTTTTATTCATAACTAATTCGTTTCTTAACCAAATTGAATAAATTTTAATGTTCTGGAAACCTAAGACATAGGGCTACAAGTTTGATGTTTTGAGATTTTTGAAATTTTGAAGTTTTATTGATGAAAATCGTGCTTGTTTGTTGCTGTCCCGAGAGCAAATCGACAGCAACAACAATCACATGCTCGAGTAATGTTTTATTCATAACTAATTCGTTTCTTAACCAAATTGAATAAATTTTAATGTTCTGGAAACCTAAGACATAGGGCTACAAGTTTGATGTTTTGAGATCTTTGAAATTTTGAAGTTTTATTATTCAAAATCGTGCTTGTTTGTTGCTGTCCCGAGAGCAAATTGACAGCAACAACAATTACAGGCCCGAGTAATGTTTTGTGCATAACTATTTCGTTTCTTAACCAAATTGAATAATTTTGGATGTTCTGGAAACCTAAGACATAGGGCTACAAGGTTGATGTTTTGAATTTTTTGAAATTTTGATGTTTCCCTGGTCGAAATCAGACTTGTTTATTGCTGTCCTGAGAGCTAATCAACAGTAACAATAATCATCGACCTTAGAATTGTATCAACTCATTTATGCCTTCATTCTCGTCCGGTTTTGATATTATTTTTTTGAGATATTTTGAGAGTTATGATGCCTATCAATAGGCTTGCTATATTTGGAAAATTTTAAATCCAAATTTAAATGGAATTGAATTGATTTTGGGTTAAGTTTAAATTGAATTCGTATTGAATTCAAATTATCGGTTTTGAGATATCCCTCTTAGTTTTCATTGCTTTCGAGAACGGTTTTCACTAAACCATTTTTGAAAACATTTCAAATTATTATTACATAGTATTTTTTAAAAATTATTTTTCTAAATAAAGATAGATTTATTTCCTATAATAAAGGAATTTCAAATATTGGTTTTAATGATCGTTTTCGGAAAATCGTTTTAAATTTATGTTTTCTCTAATAAAATTATTTTATAAATAAAATTACTTATTTTTATGAATTTCGGACGTACAAGAAAGACAATTAAACGGTAAAGTAAAACATGTGGTATGGGACACATGGATTTGCTTTATCGCTTAATATCGGACTTATACGATCGAAACCCTTTTGATGAACTATTTGAGATGATTTAAGAGGTTATTAAATTTTAAGTAGATTATATGGTCCGAGAACTCCAATTTAGGAGTACATTCGATGAAGGACCATTTTAAGATGTGTTTCTTAATCGCTGATGAGATGAGGCGATCAAGACGAAAATTTTCCGTTTGGAGAATTAGGATTAGAAATAACCATCATGATATTGTTTTACTTACCGATGAGACGAGGTAAGTCTATTTATGAAGTATTAATGAAGTTAAGATGTTTATGATGATTTATGAAGTTAAGATAGTTATGATGATTTTTACTTGTCGATGAAATGAGACAAGTCACGATGGAACCATTACTCGTCGATGAGAAGAGATGAGTATGGTATTATATTAACTCGCCGATTAGAAGAGGCAGAGTGAGTTTTATGATGGTTCTGATGTTTTATGATGTTTTCTAATGTGGAACCAACTAACGATTAGTAAAACATTAGGGGAGAACGTATAGTATGGGATATACGTTCTCGCCTTTTGGGTTCCTATTCGAATAGTTGAGACACATTCAAGATGTTACTAGTACTAGACCGAGTACGATTGGAGTCACCACGATGATCATGATGTTATTACCCAACTCCAATCACCATGATGTTTTTACTCGGATTTGTGACTGGGTGTCATCAAGATGTTCCGACTAGTCAATCACGATGTTATGATGTTATGTGACCCCAAGTCATCACGATGTATGGTACCAAATTACTAGTACTAGTCAAGATGTAAAGCACGTGCTGTTTTTCATGAAGTTTAGATGTTTCGTTTTCACTGTTTTGATGATGATGCTTTATTATAGCCTTATGTAAGAAAAGGGCTTATTTATATACATGGTTTTATGGTGATTTCGAATATGATGTTTTGGATTCTTTCCGGGCTCTATCAAGATGGATTTGAGACATTATATATATTTATACCAATGAGATAAGGTATAAATTTTGGTAATGCTTTTATGATGAGTGTTGATAATAGATTTAAGATAGATTTATATTTATACCAATGATATGAGGTATAAATGATTATGGAAATTCCTTTATAATGAGCTTAATGATGGATTTGTGATGTATTTATATTTATACCGATGAGATGAGGTATAATAATTAAGAAGTTTCTATTAGATGGGTTTTATTTATGATGGATTCTTAAAGTTTAATTATCTTATGAAGATTTACTTTATGGTCCACATCCTCACCCATTTCATTCGATTATATATATATATATATATATATATATATTTAGATAAACCATGTCTATCTAATATACATATTGTATTCCTCTATGCAATCATGATGAACCATTGATGTATCACTCTAGAGATAACTTGATGACCTATATCATTCCATTGGTAATGATGGAATGGTTTTCCCCTTATTTCTTATCATCACCCTTACTAATCATAAGTTCTAGCTAGCCTGACCCGTGTGTTTTCACTCGGGTCAGACCGGGTTGTTTCAGGTGTCATCTATTGGGCTTAGCTTGAAGTTGATGTCGGATATCAGCTCTTCTTTCTCTTGAGTAGTTTATTTCTTCCGCATACTCTGGTGTTTTTACATTTGATTCGATGTTTATGGTGTGGTCGTGTACCACCTTTATTGTATTCATATTGTATTGTACTAAACATGTATCAGTGTATATGTATATATATGATGTGGGTTACTGTTCTGTGATGTGATTTACATTCAGTTATTGTATTTTGTTCTGATAGATCCGTTAGCCACCTATAGTTTTGGATTAAGCATTTACTGGGTATGTCGATCCACTTGAGTTGAAAAAAAGTATAATGCATTTATCGACGTATTCAATAGATGTTTAAGATAAAATTATAGATGGTCGCCCTTAACTAGCCCTATTCTCTGCTTTAGTAGACAGAATTACTTGTTAATTCTCTTTGCTAAGGTGGGTCTCGGGGTGGGGCGTTACATAGATTCCTAAAAAGACTAGAAAATTGGGTTGATTCCCAATATAATAAGCTATGGTCAAGTAGTACCATGCATTGAGTAGATTCCTAAATGATTAGAAAAGTGGGTAGATCCCCAATAATATGAAATCATGATTATGCAAAATTATACTTGGGTAGATTCCTAATGATACTGAGCCACGACCAATATTGTCATGTACAGACCGAGCCACGGCCAAAAAGGGTCGTGCAACTAGTGAGCCACGGCCGATCATGTCATGTAAAGAGCGAGTCACAGAAAGTCAACTATGTCAAATGCACCAAGTGAGTCACAACCATGGCATTATGCAAAGAATGAGCCATGGCCGAATAGTCCGATGCAAAGAGTTATCCATGGTCAAAAGTACCATGCACGGTGTTATATAGTGAGTCACGTCGGTCGTGTGCAAGATATAAGCATTGTACCGCCAATAGTAGTCTAAAACCCGTTACCTATGTGAGACTAGGTCTAGATGGTTGGGGCATAATATCTAACTATTTTGCCTCTAGGCACCATCTCAAATTATTTTCAAAACCCTCTAGATGAGGTTAGATTTCAAATTATTTTTGAAACCCTCTATATGATGTTAGATGTCAAATTATTTTCTAAACCCTCTAGATAACGATAGATTTCAAATTATTTTCCAAACCATCTAGATGGGGCTGGATTTCAAATTATTACTGAAACAAGGTTAGATCATCATGAAGTCATCTCGGTAAAGAAGTACTCTGGAGACTTCTCAGAATGCTACTCTACCCAAAAGCTTAGGATCGACTTTATCATGGGAATAGAACAAACAAGCCATGCACAAAACATGATATAACTCTATCCTTTCCAAAGTCCATCTCATATCAACCATATAGGGTGAACTTTGAAGGGCATGGGTTACACCATAATTTCTATGAACAACAAACTACAAAAAGAAAGTCCCTTGGCTTGTAGTTTTGAGTCCCCTCATTTTTCTTCCATCGTGAGTTCAAGCATCAAAGCAAGTACTCGAGAGCATATAAGCCGAGAACATGAAATAAGGCACCTATTGTCCAAAATGCATCTCAAGAAGTTTTAACAATCAACGTCTTAAATAGCCCAAACCAAGATCAATGGTCAAAATAAACAAAAGAGTCCAACAAGTTATATATAAAAGTGCCATGTCTGCAGTCTACATCAAAGAACTTTAAACTAGATAATGGTTAGTGCGTGATCGAGCCGCCTATAGCAAGCCAGGTCATCAGTCGAGTTAAAACCCCTACATTAATAGAGGGACTCTATATTTGCTATAAATAGAGCACCACCTGCTATAACAATAGGGGCTTTTTGAGTGCATAAAGAGCTTCTATAAAATTATATAGCGCTTTCCTGTATTTGAGCTCTATTCAAAACTCATTAATGATAGAAATGCCTAATAAGCCTCTTGGCTATATAAGAGTGACTAAAGAAGGAAAGGATAGTGGATGTAGGGTTTTTTGTCCTGAACCACTATAAAAGTCTCGGTGTATTTACCTTCCTCACTTTACTTTCTCTACATGAACTATTGTTATTCTATGAAAAAACAACTCGTAGCCCAAGCTTGACTGCATCTTGCTTCAGAAGCCGATTTATCAAGTCCAATATTCCATTCTTCTTTCAAGAACATACCTCCAGACTTCGGGGTGTTAGTATAGACGATTTGTACTAACATTGTCATTCAATCGAACCTGTTGACCCTGACTAAGACCTGTTAATGAAAATCATTTAAGAAGAAATAATGAATGGGGTACCTCTCACAATCGGAATCATCTACTGAGAACATTCTATGCGAGAGATACCTAAGAGATTTGCAATGCCAACGATGCCGTTATACTGAGGGGCGATGGATCCTAGGCATCTTTTGATGAGATATGAGTGGCATATGGATTCTACTAGATATTCTGAAGCCGTGAAATGCCACAATTTTTCGATTTTCTTAGAAGGATAACTAGTGGTTCACTCGGCTTCTGTCGAGGTCCATATCATCTTTCGTTGATTGTCGCAAAAGTTTATTGAGTAGTCTTGCTTACACACTATGCATTCGAAGCATGTGATGTCTTTGTCAAACCTTTTCCAAGCTGATGGAGAGTTGTTGAAGGAATTTTTGAATTGGTTCTACACAGCTATGATAAAGGTTACAAATCCTAAGGACAACATAATAATAACGGCGCTGATTTGGAAGATTCATCCCGATTTAGATTTTGGGGATTGGTTGGAAAGAAAACCCCCATCTATGATGGATGATTTCTACAAAAAGGCTAATAAGTAATTAAGCTAGGAAGAAGTGCATAATTGTCCCCAAAGGAATGGTGCTGGGATTTCGAATGAAGAGATATAAAGTAATGTCGTTGTGAACTAGGCAGAAGGAAACTCTGAAAATGTAGTAGTTACCTTTAGGGATTCTGATAATCAGAGGAAGAGGAATCAAGCTCCAGGCTGCCAACACAGTGAGAAAAGCAAGCGCTGAAGGGACCTAAAACCTAAAGCAAATACACCTCTTAACGATACGTTGGAAAACATCTACTTTACCATGCAAAGGATGGAATAATATAAGAAGCCACCCTGGAGAGAGGCGATTGATTAACAAAAGCGCTCAGGAAAATACTATCGTTTCCATGAAACTCTCGAACATAACATTGATGAGTGTCGCATTTGAAATCAGGGGCCAAGATGAGCCGATGAAAGACTTGTCATCAACTAACCAGTCTTCCATAGATGAAGCAGCTGCCCATAACAATGCTGCCTTGTTCTTCATTATCTAATTTCCTTCTGCAAATAAGCTTCCTAGTAAGACCGGGGGCATAGTAAATAGGTAAGACTATCTATTTCTTTTACTCATTAATAAAATTTTCTTTTTGAGATGATGGAACCATGCTCCTCCAAGTAACGTTCATGCACCACATAGTAAGCCGCATAACACTTCTTGAACTGATAGAACCGCTGGGTTAACGATCACATTCGATCCCTAACCTTTTGAGAATCGATGTTTCTCCGACAACATTGAGAAGGTCAAAATCGCCGGGTCGATGGTCATATTCGATCCCTAACCTTTTGAGAACCGGAATTGCTCCAACAACATTAGGAAGGTCCATGATAGAACTTATCATTTCACATATTTTATGAGATAAAGTGGTTTTCTAAAGATGTGACTCTGGCTCTCCATTGCTTAAGAGTTGTGACATATGGCCGATTGGAATGAATCTACATATGTAGAATGCATGTGTGCTGGTAACCAGAGATAGGTGCCAAACTTCCATGGTCCATGATCAGACCCTTGAAATTCTTTATGATATCTAGAGATCAATATCAGCCAGCTCTTGTCCTCAAATTGGGGGTAGGAGTATAAATTGAAGATGGACGTGAAATAACCATCAAATTGGGGGCAGGAGTACAAACCCTAAGGCAGACGTAACCTGACTATCCGTACATCAAATATCGCCCTTGATGTAGGGGCATGAGTATAAACCGTAACTAACGTGATACGACCATTCACTCTCTTGACTCTTGTCCTTGGATTGAGGCACGAGTATAAATCAAAACGGACGATATAAGACCATCCAATCCTTGACATTTTTCCTGGACTAGGAAAAATGAAAGGCCCATACCCAAAGCAAGATGAGATCTTACCTATGAACTTTAAATCAATGCCCGAAGTTAGGATCGATTGGAAATGAACATCCTAGATAAGGATGTACAAATTACGATCCTAAGTTGTTAATCCTAAACT
The DNA here is from genome assembly GCA_030765085.1 of Allium cepa. Taxonomy (NCBI): domain Eukaryota; kingdom Viridiplantae; phylum Streptophyta; class Magnoliopsida; order Asparagales; family Amaryllidaceae; genus Allium; species Allium cepa. Next base: position 576,350,289 of record CM060931.1, read on the forward strand.
AGAACCCAAAGTTTGGTGCAATCTAAAATCGCTATCCTAGAGAGGGGTACCTAAATGCTATCCAAATTGGTTAGTCTCACTCGACGTCCGGAGGCAGGCGCAATGATTCTCAAAATCTTAGAGGGGAAATGAAAAGGCTGACTTGCCAGCTAAGTTGGCCAGTTCTAGAGATGCACCGCTTATGGGCTTGGTTCCAGCGGAAGTACTATTAGCTCGAAGCATCGACCAGATGGATGTCTAATGGATCTTGGAGGCTAAACCAGAAAAGGAGTCATGGATGACTCCAGTAAAAGACTAATTCAGAGAGGAATCCTTCTAGATAGAAGGAAAAACCAATGGAAGCTCCTTCACTAAGCTTCAAGATATATCCTTTAGCAAGGAGCACTTTATAGGAAGGGATTTTAGCCCTGATGCTATGGTTTGCCACCAACGACGAGGCCAAGCGAGTCCTGAGTGATGTTCATAAAAGGTCCTATGGCGACCAAAAGGGGGGAAAACCCTCGCGAAGAGGATTCTCCTCTATTGGTACTTCAGACTAACAGTCAATCGGGACACAAATGATGTGACGGTCCTTACTCGACCTTCGAAAATCGACACCCGTACTTCCACTTGTACTAGAATGCCGCAGATTCAAACACCGAATCTGGCTCGCCGGAGCTTATAACACACTAAGTATAACAACACAGCGGAAGAAAAATGAATAATACATTTGATATATATAACATTCGGATACAATGATGATACAATGAATATCAATATACATCAGAGATATGATACAAGACAATAACAACGGAAAGAAAAGATAACACCAGCAAAGGAACAATATCTCGAATAGAGGAAATAGTCTTCAGAAAAGAACTCCAAATAGCAATAGCAACTACATCATCAAAGCTCCTATCTAAACTAGATCGAACCACCATCAAGTGTTTGACAAAGATAAGCAAGTCTCGTCCATGAATCCGAAGACTCCAATGTCCAAGATCTCCAAAGGATACCAAAGAGAAAGCTTGAAGCTACTGAACCGATATCTATATCTGAAAACCCAACTCTAGACTGCCCGTGTGGGGAAATTGTGGGCACCCAGAGTTTAGGAAGGGAACAATAAACTCCGGGTCAGTCATGGGACTGGTATGAGCAAACAAAACATTTGTTTGAAATAAAAGCAGTTTATTTTAATCAAAAGCAAACAAAAGATTTGAAAGAAATTCGCAATGCTTTTTGAAAATGAAACTGCCATAAGGCCTCCCACCACACACACAATGAAAACGCAGACTTGGAGGAGATTTCTCCTTATGACAGTCAAAAATGCTTAATACAAGAAAAAAACACTTTAGATATTATTATTAGTGCATGGTGTGAAAACATTTTCGAAAGTATAATATTAATCTTAGCCAGCATACCACATTTCGTCGTATGCCTACTATAGCTACCATGGTTTGTGGCAGGTTACCGCCATGCTGCATGGCAGGTTATACAATTAAAACCATACAGGGTTCGTATTATTTCTTTGGATTTTCAACAAATGGTCAGGCTAAGGAACTTCCTGGGCCATATGGGTATGCCTCTAGAGGGATGCCTCAAGAACCTAACCGGATCTCTGCCAACACAAGGCCGGGTTACCTCTGTAACTAGGTAACTACTACACGAGTATGCCATCCCCCGGTCTTAACCAACCTTTATCCGAGCGCTCGATACCAACAACCACAAAGTAATGTATTTTCAGTAACCACATAGGTTAAATATCTGGGCTCCATACCATGATATCACCTCTATCCAGAAGGAAATGAACATACCCTCAGGGGGCGCTACCCCCAAATAACCTTGCTGCATTCTTCCTGTTTTGACCATTCCGGGTTGTGAAGTTCGACGAAGTTCGTCCACAAAGCTACGTTTTCACAAAGCCTTACCTTGATCAACAAATGATCAGCAGCACTTCATATGCCACATTACCAAATTGGGAATGTATTACTGGTAACCATCAATTACATAACCTCTGAGCTCGTACGTCTCAGAGAAGGGTGTTAAGCTAAGAGAATAAATCTCCACCACCAAACAGAAATGTATTTGATAGAAACCAATTTTACATCTCAAGGTGTAGTGTCAGAAGCACATCCATACAAGTGTGTTCCGGGTTCGAACAGAGCCGAAGGCACTTCCGAAGAAGCCCTTGCAAATTCGGGAATCCACAATCCCGATCGGACTTCCCATCACTTAGGGAATCTCTATACCGTAGCTACTCGGTGCAGAGACAATCGATAGGTCATCCTATCGTTCTTGCAAATACCCGGTCTTCACCACCGCTCTTCAAATGCTATCCATAACGTCGTATCACTATTCGGAATGGGTTATATGACACAAGGTCCTCTCTCGGCTAAACCGAATAGTGAGCGCAATATTTAAAATCATATAGATAATGGGATTTCAGTTATGTCACAAATTACTATCCAAAACCTTTCTTCCAAATGGTTAAACAAATTACCATTTACAAATCCTTTTTAAACAAAAAGATTCATTTCAAAAATCTTCAGTGGTTTAAACGATTTCCATACTTAAATCTTTTAAACAAAAGATTTATCTTTAAAACACCTTTTCAATTTAAAACAAGGATCACTAATCTTTAACAAAGATTCATTCATAATTTTTCAAATCAATTCCATTTCAAGTTGGATTAACTCACCCGGTCTTTAAATTAAAGACTCATTTCATAGCTTTCAAAACAATTTTCAAAGATTCATTCATAACTTTCAAAACAATTCCCGTTTCAAAAATAAAAGATACACCATTTAGAATTTTCTTTTGATTCCAAAAGAAAACTTAACAATCTTTCTCAAAGGTTTGTTCAAAGTTTTCAAAACAATTTCCATTTTAGTTTGGACTAACTCATTCTATCTTTGAGTTAAAGGTTTGATAGTTTTCAAACTCGTTTCCAATTCATTGAATTCCATTTTTAAATATTGAATTAAAACTTAAATCAAAATATTTCAGTTTTCAAACTAAATCAAGTTATTTAAAATAACCTTCAAAATTCCTTTTCAAATACTTTTCAAATTCAACCTTATTTCATTTCAAAAACATTTGGATTCAAAATTCAAACTTTTAAAACCCTTTCAAAATATTACATTCAAATATCCGTGACTTAACCGATTTCCTCGTGAAATCCATATTGGTGTGTGTATAGTGTGGTCCAGGGGTTTAACACAACAGTAGTGCAACATCCTAAATCATCACAGAATTATAGCAATATTGATAAGCGGTATAATCCTATAACGCTTATCTATATACATAAAATCACAGATAGATAACATAAATGCAATATAGATAAATAAATTTTATTCCACAGCACAACATATCACATAACATTACACATACGGGATATCAACATAATTCACAGCATTCCATACTATCCATACATTCATAAGTATAATCATCAAGTCATCTGATTAATTTTAAACCAGATAATTACCTATGAATAAATTTCTAATCATGGTTAACTAATAACTAATTAATTACAAACCATTATTATTAATTATTCTCTAAATAATCATTAATTAATCTTTAATTGATAATAATCCTTTGATTATTTATCCTAAATTAATTACAAAAATTTAATTAATTAATCCTTAATTAATAATCATCCCTTATTTACTTTCATTAAAAATCTTTAATACATGATTAATTACCTTTAACTACAATTGATATTAATTACTCGTTTCTTTAATTAATTAACCATTAATTTTAATTAATTAAATCTTAATTACTTCTATCAATTAATTATTCCTTACTTAATTAATCTTAAACCTTAATTAATTATTTTCACCCTTTAATTACTTATTTAATTAATCCAAATCATTAATTAAGTAAATGAATAATTTATCTATTTTAATTATCCCAAAAACTTAACGAATTTTCAAATCATTTAATCCCAATTAAATTTAAGAAAAACATTATTCTTATTGATGATTAATTTATCATTAACAAAATATTCAAATAATTTACTTTCAAATTTATTTTAAGATTTCATTTCAAACTTGAAATTTTAAAATGAATACAAATTTATCCTAACAAGATTTTAGAAACAATTCACAAATTCTTTAAATTACATGTTAAAGACATGCTTATCTTATAAAAGGATTTTACAAGAATTTTAAACCAAGTTTTATTTTGAGTTCAAATCACTTTAAATATACTTTCAGCATTTAAACTTGGTTTAAACATTTAACTTTAAAAACTTTATTATCTCAAAACAAGGATAGAAGGTAAGCTTGAATCGACACTTCAAAATTATTTAAAACTTTATTAAGTTTTTGTTTTTAGTTTTAAATCCAGTTAAAATTTTAAAACTGGACAGGTTTTAAACCCAGGAAAACCACAAATGACCCGAGTCAAGACTAAAACCCCCCGAGTCAAAACACCCCTTGCTTCGAGAAAATCATGAATCTACCCGAGAAAACCCGAGCTCCCCCTTCACCACAAACTTCATCACGAATTAAATGACACCGTGCACATGCACGGGCCAACCGCCGTCCTCTGACCACCCACGATGACTCTCTCAAGTCTTCGATCACCTGCGCATCAAACTCCCGACCACTCAATCATCGAATTCAGCTCGAAATCAAAATCGAGCATCAAAGCTCAAAAACGGGAACCTGAAACACACTTTAACCCTGGAAAACACCTCGTCAACACATCTCCGACCACCATCACATCTGAAACTCCGGCATCGTTTTCCTCTACACGTCTACTTCCATTACCCAAAACCTAGTTGAACTCGATCAACTCTATGAGCCGTGGTGATTGATTTAACCCAGCCTAGTTAAACTAGGGTTCCAAACTTCAAACAACAACCACCACCTCCATACTGCAATACACTATCATCAGAAAATTTTCCTATCAACTACGATCACTCCACTATCATTACCCAAGATCCTGGCCTTCCAGAACATCGAGATCACCCAAAAACCACCCAATTTCCATTTTTGTTCAACCCAGCAATGCAAACTAAAGACTCTACTAAATGATTTGATTCCTCTTTTAAAAATCAAGTTTTTGAATGAGGTTTCAGATCCTAAGCCTGAAACATTTAATTATGATGTTTGAATTCTCACTTATTCAGAGTTTGCTCTGTTGTTTATGACTTCCAGAGACAATACAAAGTTCTTCTAACTTGAATAATTTTTTTTGAACTTATACCCTAATTTAGATTAGATCATGAGATAAAGATTTTTGAATAAATTTTGAATCTGGGAATCAAAAACAGGGTAGTATAAAACAACAATATACACACATAAATCCACTCATATATACACAAAAGATTCGCTTATAAATATACACACAACACAATTTTTTTTATCATAGGAATAACATGTTTTTTTTAAATCATAGATCCTAACAAGAACTAGAGAAAGAGAATTTTAATGATTGATTTTTTTTCTTCCCAGACAGGTTTTGAAACCTGTAACTACAACAGAGGCCATATAAGCCTTTCCAACGGACATGCACCAGTTATCTATGTTCACATAGACATTTTGGCACCCATACAACAAGTTTCACAACATTATTTTCAAATATTTATCACTTGCAAACCCATATAAAACATATTAAGTTTAAGATGGAAGTTTACTCACAGGATATTGAAATTGTTGAGTTTTTTTTCTTACTTAATGAAAATCATCTCTGCAATTAACTATTTTTAAAGTGAATAACTTAACTTCAAATACTTGAATTTAATTTTAAAAATGATGTCACATACATATAAACATTTTTCATTAAAAGGTTATAGCCTAAAAGTAATTTTGTTGTATGATTTGGATTTTAAAATTATGTTTAAGAGCCTATAACTTATAACAGGATTTATATATCAATGCGGACCTACATATCACTCATGTATTCAGACATGCTGGCAAAACAAACACATTTTTATGGCACACTTCAAGTTTAAGTCCAAAAATCAGATAAGAGAAAGGTTTAAGTGAGTTTGCTCACAGATTTTGAAGTTTGGACAGCGACAGGATTTGATATTTTGTGACTAGAATCTGATTCACTTGCATTTGCTTTGATGTTGAACTTGGACTTTGATTTGCTTGCTTGTGTGTTTCCAGGTTTGCTCCTTTGTTGTGTTTACAGGCTTGCATTTGTTTAGCATAGCTTCAGGTTGTATTGCCAATCTCATATTTGAAAAATGGCTACAGACTTGATACTTCAGGACTTGAGTTAGCTTTGATAAATGTTTACAAAGTTTACTTGATAATTTGTTGGATTTCAGGCTTGCATTAGAAAATCTGCTTTGTTCTTGTGATTTTTAGATTTTACTTCTTTATTTTGTTCAGGGTTGAAAGAGATTGAGAAATCTGATTTTTTTTCATACATTGTTGATTTACATTATTAAGAAATTTAGAGAATAGGGTTTGTCACTTGTTTAATAGGTTTACACTTGTCTTTTTTTAAGCTATATGGATCTAACACTTGTAAATTTATTTTTAACACTTGTTGAAATATAACTTTTTATGTTTATATCCTTTTGTAAAATTCAATTATAAATTTTGTTTAAGCCCTTTATTCAAATTAATCTAAAATTTATAGTTTAAACCCTTAAATTTATTAGATCTTTATATTTACAAATGTTTATGCAATACATTTTATATATAAACTTAAATTTAGCTAAGTACATAAATATATTCATATTTATTTTCCACTCATACATTCATATATTCTTTTTATTTGCAAATCATGTTTTAAATCTTTATTTGATTTCAATTTATAAAACATATTTATCTATTTTATTTTCTTATGTATATATTTATATTTATACAAATGCTTGACAAAAATATTTACAATTGTAAATTGTTATTGTAAAAATGTTTCTTATTTTATTTTCAAAAGACAATTTCAATTACTTATATAAATTAAAGTAAAATGGTTTGAAATTATACATTACTAATAATTATTTATAAGTTAGTAAATAAAATTTTTATTTCCAATACATATATATTTTAAATCCAATATTTATTTAAAAATATTTATTCTTAAACTTCAAATAGAAATTATATTAATAATCTAAAAAAAATTATCTTAAAAGGGAATTTTCTGATTTATTCACAATTAAATTCACAATTTAATTTTACAATTAAATTAACTGCCAAATTAGACTCGGCTAAATTCAGGAATGTTACAAATGATTACACCAGAAAGTGTAACAAGTGCTCGAGGTTTTCTAAAATTCCGAGAGCCCCATTGATAGAGATTACTCAAATGGTCGGTCCTTGGCCGTTAGCAGTTCGGTGAATTGATATCATCGGTGTGTTGTCTATATCCAAAGGTGGCATGAAATATGCCATCGTCGCAATTTATTACTTTGCCAAATGGGTTGAGGCAGAGCCATTGGCTACAATTACCATAAAGAAAGTAATCAACTACATAGTATGGAATATCATATGTCATTTTGGAGTTCCACAAGCAATCGTTGCCGATAACGAGACCCAATGCGATAGCATCGAATTTAAAGATTTCTACCGCTAACGTAGCATAAAGAAGAGATTTATTGTAGTGGCACATCCCAGGCGAATGGATAGGTCAAAGCTATGAACAAGATTATCAAGTTCATTCATAAGAAGCGATTGAAAAAGGCCAAGAGAAAGTGGGTCGGTGAACTTCTATTGATACTATAGACTTATCGAACGACCCGCAAGTCGTCGACTAGCCACTGTCCATTCACCTTGGCCTACGGATCAGAGGCTATGATTCCGGTTGAACTGAAGGTGCCTTCTCATTGAATGACTCACTATGATCCATGGATAAATGAGCAACTCCTGCTAGATTCTCTTGATATGATCGATGAGAAGCGTGATGAAGCTGACATGGGAGTAGCTGCACACCAAAGCCGAAACACCAATACTATAACACCATGGTCAGGAATTGAACCTTTGTGATATGGTCCTCAAACGAATCGTCATAGGTCCTCGAAATTTAGGCTTGAGTTGGGAAGATCCATACATGATAAATAAAAGCTTGTAGACGGCACCTTCAAACTAGCACTAATGGACAGGATCTCACTTCCGAGGGCATGGAATAGCTTATACTTACAATGCTATTTCACTTAAAAATATAAATTTATGCATAATTGACCAGTCACCATAACTTTGTTTTAACCCCTTCCTCATTACACCCACATGATAGCTTTAAAGGGACAAGTATTAGTGCAAGACGGGAATGGTGGATGGATATATTTTCTTATGCATGCTCGACACTAACAAGGACACTATATATTAGAAGTGTCAACCTTGGTCAGTAGCTATATGTTTTATTATACTTTACTATTCCGATGTGAGTTTATATTAGCAATGATTTGACATGCATTTGTTTATTTGCAACATACCAAAACCAACGATCCGTACTTTGGTGGACTTGGGTTTTTGATTTAGCGAAAATTAAAGCCCATTAAGATGCAGGTTGCCACATTTGGTATTAGGGCTTAGGTTAGTCAATCTTAAGATTAAGATACAATGAGCAAACGTATTTGTAACTTTTACTATAATAATATTATACACTAAACTACTAACTATAGAAGTGGTTGCAACCATTTTATGAATAGATGGGTAATGCGACTATGAGTTGGAATGATAGATGAAGTTCAAGATATACACATATCCTGATTGCCCCATGGTAAATAGTTCATATTGGAAGGCGTTGTCTTAAGAAGGGCATGAATGCAATGCACAGAAGAGTCCTTAAAGCTGGATAGTACGTGACTTCCTAGTAGGGCCCAGATAGCTCAATGATTGTAGATCCTCGTAGGATTGTTGATTATGATGTATATTAGATCCAAATAAGAGGAAAGTAAGAATCTATATATTGCAGATTATTGGAAGTAAGAATCAAATAAGTTCCCAAAGAAAGGTGTGTAGTAATCGCTTCAAGTTGATGGCTAGATTTTTAATATTCTGGAATAAGATAAGTTAGTATGTAAGTGGAGAAGGAGAAAAGTTCAATGGAAGGATTAACTAAAAATATACTCTGAGTCCGACACCATATGAAGGAATTTAGTATAAAAGTTGAAATGATTTCAATATAAAAGTTTGAGAAAAATATATTAATATATTTGAACGATTTTTAAAGGAATTATTTAAAGGTAGAAAAATCTTTATTTTTGAAAAGTAAATAAACATTAAATTTCTAGAAAAATGAAATATTGACATTTTATTCTAATATAAAGTTCTGTTGGAAATTAAAATGGGTTTTATAAAAATTATTTAATTGAAAAAATACCGTAGAGCATATATAGCTCGTTGATTTTTCTCGGATAAAAAAAATCTAAGTTGTAAAGTTACTTTAGTGGTGGATAATAGGAAGTGGTACAAGTTTAAAATTAGGAAAATATAATGGGAAAGAAGATTAAAACCCAAAAACAAAGTGGTAGGAAAATGCACCACTATGGACAGATAGGAATTTGGGTAGGCAGGAATTTCTTACAGCAGTCAAAATGAAGATGAAGAATATGGTGGAAGAACAAAACAATGTTAGTTATTATGATCAATTAAAATTCAACCCGGGCCGAAAAGAGTCTCAGTTCAACATGGCTTAAATAGGAAGGAGTAGTCAACCCCTTAGGGAAGACCAGTAGATCGGTAGTAGTCAACTTCCCCATGTAATAGCGGTCAACCGGCTGTGGCTTCGGGGCATGACCTGAACCTCGAATGCGAGATATACTCACATCCAGATTCAAGCCACCTTCATTTTCATGAAACCCTCCCTTTCTCAATCATGATAGCACTCCTCCTCCTCCTCCTCTTTCCTCCTCAAATTCTGCCACCGACCACCCATAGCAACCCCTCACTGATGATGTCCATCTCAAGCAGAACCTCGAGAGAACACAACATCACCTCTATAGCCCAAAAAATCAACGGGTTTCAATGCCCCAGATCCAGATCCAAATCATGGCCCCTCAACGTAGCAGCCTCTCTGCCTGACACCCATTTTAACCCTATAAGAGATTACATGGCTCTATAGTCATGAATAAATCATGAAAAGCTACGAAGAATCAACAAACTTTACGTTGCTACATGGAAAATCGATGAGTTTGAGGACTTCGCTATCCATAATTTGGAGGGTTTATTTGTGAATATAGGATTATTACAGACATTTAGCCATGACACGTTTGAGCAGGAATGCTATTCGAGATGCATGCATCTATTTAATGCCAATTTGGTAACTCGTTTGAGGTGAATAGCATCACGTCCAAAGTCAAAGGAGTAGAGATTTGAACGACCGATAAGGAGCTCGGTGGGATTCTACATATCTCTGCAGTTGGAGAAGGCTTGGAATATATCAAAACCTCCAAGCCAACCATTCTCCAGTAGATTTTTCACTAGGAGATAGACATCTGGCATCTGGCAGACGGCGAACTTGTGGGACCTAGCCCGTCTGGTTGCCCGTATTATCCAGCACAACATCATCTCCAAGACGGGAAGCTACGACTAGATCTACTCCCTTGTTTGGAACGCTACCTATGCTATCATAGGTGGTATTTAGGTGAACTAGGCCGAAGCTATCTTGAACCATCATGTGAGCCTAAGAGTAGAGACACAGAGGAACTATCTTTCATGCCACTGTCTTTTCACTTCCGTCTTTTGATAGTTTGGAGTTAGCTTCTGATGAGAGCCAATAGAGAAGTAGGTATCTACACTGTTGGTTAGGTCCTTCCTTTGAAGGATGAGGATAAAGGCGACGTCTATAGATTTTGGAGCACAGCACCTGGAGGTGAGCATGTGCATCTAGATCAGGCTCCTTGGCCAGATCAGCAGGCCGCCAAGCCGTAGCAGTAAGCCCCCGAGTATGGAGAAATCTAATTTTTTAGATCCAGATCGAGGCCGAGCTGCAAGAGATTAGGGCGAAGTGGTTGAAGATAAGATAAGAGCCTTGGGGCTAGGGTATTGAGCTTGGATGCATTCCTGCAATGATCTGATCACTTGGTTGTGACTGTGGTTCTAGCACTCGAGGAGGACCATCTCCCAACCCTTAGGTAGTATAGTATTAGTAGCAGTAGTTATTTTCTTCCACCAGTTGTTTTCTTTTAGGTTTGAGTTGTAAGCAATGGTTGTTTTTGTTTGTAGAAAACATGTACGATGTTAATGAAAAATGTTCCTTTTTATTGGTTTTTATGGACCACAGTACTACTTGGAAAACTATGAAATGAGGAAATCTCATAAGGGACACTTAACTAATGCAAAATAAATAAAAGGCTGGAAGTTTATAAAATACACTAAAAGATTTATTTAATTAGCTACTAAAAAGGAAAAAATAAAGTTAAGTCCAAAAAAATGTTGCAATTTTGGGAGATAAATTTTGACAAGTGAAGGACAGGGAAAGGTTGCTGCGAAACCACCCGTCACTATCTCTACGCCTTAAAAGCCAAAATTTTGTGTGCTGGTTATCATGTCGAAATAGAATAAGAAGTTTCTAAAATTGAAAATTTACCATGTAATCGGATAAAGTCCATTATGGATGTTAAACTACTAACTAAATCTTGATTGTGTAGGATGTGGCATAATTTGTTTTAAAAAGAAAAAATACTTTTGGAAATTATTGCTCAAAATTCTTTGATTTTAAAAAGAAAATACTTTTTTGGAAGACTTTGACAAATAAATTTAGAAAAAATCATAAATTTTTTCCAGATATCTTAAATTTTAATTTATAAAAATTTTGAACGAAAAAGTGAGAGAAGAATTTCTGATTTTTGAAATGCCACATGTTAGCATAGACAAATAGTCGACGAGTTAGCAAGTATGAATTCTACTATGCACCAAAAGTGACATTAAAATAAAACATAGTTAGTAACGATTGGAAAAAAACTATTTTAGCATTGGAATTTCCTTTTTTATACCTTGTTAAAACGTTACTAATGTTTGAATATTCTAAGTTGGAAGTAATTATATATGAAATAAAGGAAATAAAGTAGTTAACCAACGTCAATTAATGATTAATGGTTAGTTAATGCTTACTTAAGTTTAAGTACAATCATCGTTAAATTAAATCGGTTAGAAATGGTATAAAATAAATTAAAACAGGAAACAGATAGTGCTAGCTAAATAGGCACGACCAATAGAGGTGGAGCGTTCGACCGGCAATGTTCTAGCTATTGTAATATTACCTAGGCTGAATGGTCCGTATTAAAAATAAAAGAATATAATGGATGACATTGATTTGAACACCTATAAATACGGGCCCAGCCCCTTTCTTTTCTTCTCATATATATATATATATATATATATAATGACTAAGCTCTAACATTTCCTCTTCTCTACAAATTCTTAAATCTAAATAAATCCATAGTTTATATTTACGTATGAGGATAACAAAGAAGAAGAATAAGTCGAACCAAATTGCCAGAGCCATGGTAAATTATAAATCCAGATCAGAATCTAATATAAATTAAAAATTCTTCTCATATTTAGATTCTAATAGATATATGTATGCGTACTATATATGTATCATATAGGGAAAATAAGGGGAATCGCATTGGAATAACAGGGATTATGGAGATCTGGAAAGCTAAAACGTGAATGGGAAATTAAATAATGTTATATAATATTGGATTTATATCATTGTAAATCTGTTCCTATATGTCTAAATGTAAATTTGGAATTGTAGGCCTAATTTTATACATATAATGAATTTATAAATTCTGCATACATATTCTATGATTGATAATCTAGATTCAGTATTGCATGTACTTGAATCTGTAAAGTATTGGATAGTAGTAGTCCCTGAATCTGACAAATCAAATAGTAGTTCTAGATTTGTTGATTAAATGATTTATGCAAGTAAGTTTAAAGTAGAAGTTATCATAATAAATTATTAGGGTTTAAGTAGTATTTTAATTTTTTGGAATGTAGGGTGATACAATGGAAGTTTCTATAAATTATCAAATTTAGATCTATGAAGAAAAGTGTACCATTCGAAATAAAAAGAAATGTACCTAAAAGAAAGAGATGTATAAAATAGGGATATACTGTATTTTGTACTATCTATTTCAATAACTATAAAAAGATAATTCCATATAATTACAATTGTAGTACAAGTTCTCTTTTCAGATAAGTTACATAAATTTATAGTTTTACCCTTTTATTTTGGGGAAGATGTAATTGCAATGCATTAAAATGTAGAAATACCTAAGTATGAACTAAAAGAGATTAGTAGTGGTAAGAATAACGATTTATTGTAAAACTAATGTATATGCAATAAATAAAGGTCAAAATTAAAAATAAGCGATGAAAGGTAGGTAAAGTAATGAAATGAATAAGAAGAAAAGCTAGTAACCAAAGAAGGATAACAATTAAAAAGAACAGTATATAGATTTAATAATAAAGAAGGGAAATAAATAGTAAAAGATATTTAAAATTTTCAAGTTAAGCAATAAATGACATTAAATTAATATTAATGAAACAAAGGTTCAGTTAAATAAAATAACTGAATATTAATAGTTAGAAATTGGAGGCATGGTAAATAAATAAGTATACACACACACACACACACACACACACACACACACTCAAGTATGCTTTTATGATGGGTATGAATTATTAAAGTTTGCTAATAACTTAGATTGAATATGGGTGACATAGTCCTCAAAATGGTTTGGAATGCAAGGTTCGTATTGTTACACAACAGAAGTCTGTCCACCATAAGAGGCTACAAGCGGTTGTGTATACATTATATTTATGTGGGACATATCCAATTGTAGGACACATGGAAAACGTTTGTGTATAAGTGAAGGAATGCACAAAGTAGAGTATGCTTCAACCTTTAAAGGGTATGTTTTAAGTATCTAAGTGGGTATTACCTTTATTGCATTAGGCAATCTAAATGGGATGGTGAGCAAAGCTCGGTGCTACAAAAGGGAGATTGGTACCATATGCGGGAGTAGGAGTTGTTTCATATGTTGAGAATGTCATCAGTCCTGAGCAGTCAGTGGAAAGACAAGGGTTACACCTAAAGAAACTACACCTAATACAATTGTAGATCATGTATAGATCATGCACCACCATAGTTGTTTGCTAGTTTGTTTGTTATGAGAAAAGGCTAAATAAACCTTAATGGAGGTCTTTCAAATTACTAGGCTAGACCAAGGAGCTGAGTCCTCAATAGTCTGTGGTGTTAAGTCCATGATATGAAGCATTTAGGTAAACCCTAAGACAAGATAGAATACTGCTAAACAATTGTGACATCTTATTTGGCACTAGGGAGTTCCCTGGTATGCATGATGACGAAGACGTGATACTATGTTGATAATGGATCCCGACGAGGTGCCCTGTTACAAATACTAGCGGGAATGTTCTTAGTCCAAAGGGGGATTATGGTACTTATATATGTACACTTATATAGTTATTTTTTACTTCGACTAGATGGGGCGTATCGTATGCATACGTGGAGTCGAGATGACTAAGCAAAATAAAAGACATAACATGTCATGGAGGATAATCAATATAAATTTGTGTCATGTATAAAGTGGGTAATTTACCAGTCATTAGAACGCTGTTTTGACCCCCTCCTTATTACAACCCATACGATAGCTTTAAAGTGACTGATACTAGTGCAAGGCGGGAATAGTGGAAGGACAGATTTCCTTATGCATGCTCGATATTGATAAGGACACTAGATGTCAGAAATGTAAACCTTGGTTAATAGCTATATCTTTTATTATACATTACTATTCCGTTGTGAGTTTATATCGGTAGTGATCTAACATGCATCTGTTTATTTGCATAATACCAAAACCAATGATCCATACTTTAGCGGACTTGGATTTTCGATTTAGCAAAAATTCAGGCCCACTATAGTGTTGGTTATCACATGAATCGGGCATTCTTCGTTAGTCTATCGAGTATAAACCAAATGTTGTCGTACTCTCCTCTAGTCTTTGGCAATCCATCGATGAAGTTCATTGATATTTTCTCTCACTTCCATTATGGAACTTCAAGCAATTGCAAAAGACCACTCGATTTCTTTTGCTTGGCTTTCACTAATTGACAATTCATGCACTTTGAAATAAATGTCAAGACATCCTTCATACCTTCCCAGTAAAATTTCTGCTTCACATCTCTATACATTTTATTGCCTTCATGAGGATAACCCAACTTGAATGATGGAACTATTCTAGCACCTCATCACTAAGTCTATCTACATTAGGTGCATATAATATCCCATCTTTATAGAGTTAACCATCTTGGTCATATCCGTTCTTCTTCAAACCTTCAGGCTGTACTCCTAGTTTAATCTTAATAATAACCTCTGGTAGTCCAACATCATAACTATAACTAGTATTAATCAACTCTATCAAAGTGTTTTAATGGTCAAGCTTGCCAAGATCATTGGTTCAAGCTAACACTTCGACCATGAATCATACCCAACTATATACTTTAATTGTGACCACTCAAGGAACATGGATCCTTAACTGGCATGTCTCGTTCTCAATTTATCTTTGATTGCGTTTCCCTTAATGGATGTATAGGAAATTTCAAAGTCATTGGAGGCTAAGAACTATAATGGTCTCTTCTATTGCAATAAAAGGTCCTACCGTGAGAAAATATATTTCAGTGATTTATGGTCGGTGAGTAACTCTGACTTTTCTTATAGTAAGTAATGCCTCTATGCTTTCAAATTAAAACTATCACTATTAGCATTAAATTTTGGGTTTGGTATTTCTTATCATGCAGTTTCATTTCCCTAGTCACATAAGGGACAACTTTATCTCTTTATGTCAATTATGCGCCATATCCAATGCATATGTGTATATTATCAACTCCTCATTCCCATATGGAATGGATAACACTGGCGCACCCATCAACCTCTCTTTAAGACAAACGAATGCATGGTCACACCTAACTTCCCAACTAAAAGCCTAATTTTTCTTTTTAAAATGAGTCAATGGTGTAGCTATCATCTATAATTCTTTAATGAATCTTCAATGATAACCCTCTAATTTAAGAAAAAATTTGCACATCAATTGCATTAGAAGGTCTTCCCTAATCTTGGATTGTTGCAACTTTTGTAGGATCAACAGCGCAGCCCTTCTCCGAAACAACATGACCTAAGATCCTCACTTCTTTACTCTAGAAGTGACACTTCAGAAACTTAGCTTTCAGTTGATGCTTTCCTAGTGCCTCAAGTACCACTCTCAAATGCGTCTTGTGTTCTTCTTCCATCTGTGAATAGACAAGAATATTTTTGACAAACACAATTACAAACTTGTTTAATGATAGTTGAAAACACAATTCATAAGATCAACAAAATATGCCAATGCATTGGTTAGCCCAATAAGGTAACTAACCACTCATAAAATCCTAATGACATACAAAATGTGGTAATAATACACTATCCTTAGCCACTCTCGGTTTGTGAATTAATGTTGTTAAATCCAACTAAGAAAATGCCTTTGCACTACGAAGTTGATCGAACAAGTCATCCATACATAAAAGAGAAGCTTGTTTTTTCTCATCGCCTTATTCAGCTTATGATAATCAACACAAAGTATCAAAGAGCCATCCGCCTTAGTGGCGAATACTATAGGTGCTCCCTACTCAAAAATAATCCTCCAAGTAAATCCCTTCCTCAATAGATCATTCACTTTACCTTTAGTTCGTCTTGCTCTTTGGATGCCATCTATCTCAAAGGAAATACAATAGGTCTAATATCCTCCATTAGATCGACATGAAACTCAATCTCCAAATGTAGTGGTAGCCCTATAACTTCCTCGAACATATCATGATATTCCCTCGCTATACATACTAATGCAACTTTCCATTCGTGATATCGGGCGAATAGGAAAAACTAACCACCGCCGCATCCTCAAGCATGCAGCTCAACTATAGCTTACGCCTATGATTTACCCTTATCATCGGTAATAACCTCTCACAATTGACCATTGCCCCATACTTTTAAAGCTAGCCTATACCAAAACGATACTAAATGTGAAAAAATTAGGCATAAACAAATCATAAGAACACATCGATTGAATAACATCAAACAAATCATATCTAAATTAGCCAAGCCTCCCATAAGATTCGACACTACAAGGTCCGTTTAGTAGATCAGTCTAAATCCTAGCTTATCTACATAGTCATTAGATATAAAGGAATGTGATGCCTCAGTATCAAACAAAACACAAACATGTATATCATAAATGAAAGTGATACCCTGTATCGAGATGTCCTTCCCATTCTCCTTTACCGATGGAGCACATGAAATAGTAGGAACAACATTCAATGAAAAAGTCTTCACAACCTACTTATCCTTCAATAGCTCTAGACAATCCTTCTTGATATGCCCAAGCTTGTTTTAGCTATAGTATTTTCGTTCAATTTTGCAAATCTTAGTAAGATGGCCTTTCTCTCCAAAGTTGAGACAAATATGCACTTATTTTCCTTTCTTATGACTATCCTTTTTATATAAGTTGTTGTGTCTCAAAGCTTCTATACAATCTTCTCAAAGCTTACATCAATATGGATCACAACCCTCTCCCGTAGATAATCATTCAAGTCGATGATGAGCTTCTTATTCTTCTTTAGAGGAGTGTCGATGAAAAATGCCCCATATTTCAACAATGCAAAACTCAACAATATACTCAGATAAAGACATGTCACCCTGCTTTAGATCATTAAATGTTCTGAAAAAGATCAACTATGAGAAACCAAGATGAAATTCTCTTCAGAGCATGCTTTGAACTAATCCTAAGTGGATTGATCTTTGAGAGTAGGTGCTTTAATGGCAATCCAACAACCCATTGCTCATCCTTGAAGTGTCGCAAGCTCAACTTCCTCTTTTGAGCATCTTCTAACTCTTAGTCATTAAATACGTGCTCATAAGTAACAATCTAGCCATGCACTTCCATAGAAATTTGTTCCCATGAACCGCTTTCCATTTAGACTAGCAAAAATTTTATTGAGCTTGCAAAATCAACTCTTTGCAACTGCACTGGAGCACCACCACCTACTGGACCGATTGCTTGTCCTTGGTCTTTTTGCATCATATGCATCATCATGGTACCGAATATCATCTACATATTGATGTTGGTTGCTGCCTCAGTTCCCGCATAAGTCTTGACTCCAAATACAGTGTGCCTTGCTAGGTTTCTTGTATTTTTGCTCATTCTTATAAGCTGTAATAAGATCAATTAATATCTCATAATGGAATACTGAATAAGTGGTATTAGCGTACGCAATGTGACTTACTGTATACGTAATATGTAGTTTCGAAAACAAAAATATATAACATGTATGCTCTCCCATATATCACTTCAGTCCATTCTAAGGTGACTCTCCTAATTTATCTCCAATTAATCTTATACAGGGTTAGGTGTTCACTCAACCTAAGCACAAACACTATGTGTGATGACTTTCGTCCACCTTTAATACCCAATATACCAATCTGATACAATATATTACAATGCGATATGTTAGTACCCGATCGATAGAGGGAAGCAATCAAGGTAAGCTAATAATCAGTGAAGAGCTTATAATAAATCTCTAGTGCATAGATAAAATATAATAACAACATAAATATTAAAAAGGCAAGACAAAAGAATAATCAAATGAACCGGAATGAAACAACATATCATAGTGCAGGAGGTTCATTGCATTATAAAATGCAAAAATAATAGAGTTTATACATCTAATCAAATAAACTCCAAAGATTAAATATAATAGGCGCTAAATAGCTTCATACATCACTACAAAAAATAATATTACCGATAATAACTCCAAATATATATATATATATATATATATACATTAAAACCCGCCGTTCGTAGCTCGGTTGGTTAGGGGGCTGGGAGATGGGGACTAAAGGACTGTGTCCGGGCAGGTTCGAATCCCAGCGCCTAACCATCAGTGGGAGTTTCAACGTTACGCATCCGTGTGCGACGAATAAATAAAAGCGGGGTAGACACACGGCGTGGGGGTTTACTTAAGTGAGTATCAATGAATACCATGATCTTAAGGTTACCCATGTTATCCAAAAAAAAAAATATATACATTAAAAATCAGCCTCCTGCTTTATCTCTGCATAGCTCCATGCACTATCTCATACATATCTCTCAGTTTACCCATTTAAGAGCATTCGAGTTGATAAGAAGTAACACAAATAACGTTAGGTTAGACAAAAGTCCATTACGAGCGACCTGTAATTTCGAAACAAATATAAAAGTCGATATATCATAAATAGAAACACATAGTATGAAGAATCATACCTGATCTATCTCTACATCCAACAAGTTAGCACATAACGCAATATATGCTAAAATACTATCATCATTATATGGGTATGCTACTACTCTAAGTACAATATAAGGTATATAATTTGATAATTCCTACATTGTGTGACAATTATAGTGAACATAGCAACTATCAACTAAATCTCGCATCCCTCAACTCCAATGTCATTGGATATATGATAACTCACATGATCAATTTGTAGGATAAGGGACTACTCAATATCACGACATCAGCAATGCTCGAATCCATGCCATTAATGGATCCAAGAAAAGCCAAAACATATATAATTATATAATAAAGGTTGTGAGATGATAAACTACTCATTTATTAATGTAAAATCGATGATATACACTTAAATTAAGGCAAATCTGAGTTTCTACAATTAGATCTGAATTTCTACGCTCCAAAATGCTAATTTAGAAATTTAATGATCTGCTTACTAATTGTTGAATATGCGATTATATGATTTTTGTTTGATGATAATAAACATATATATATTCATGTAAATGTATTTGGTAATGTACTATTTCATTTTTCACATATTAAATAAATATTTGCTGAATAAAATTAAATGACACAGAATTTGAATTCAAACAGAAATTTTATTCAAACAAATATTTATTACAATTTTGAATAGTACAAATTCAAGCTCTCACTATACACTATACAACATTGATACAAATTCAATTACATCACAATTTTACATTTACAATTGACCTCACTACATATCACTCACACTCGTGTTTATCTTCAACTTTATTCCAAATTGAATCCAGCATCTGAGCAATCTGCAAATATAAATATTGACGTAGTAAAATTGAAAAAGAAATATTTTTGCAGTATAAAATAAAATGTGAATTTTGAGAATAATATTTGCCTCAGTTATTTGGGTTGTTCGTCATCATTTAACTTTGAATTCATCAAACACGAACAGCTTGTGACATACAAAATGTATCACTGTATATGCCATAAGGCCGTGTGCACACTGATATATATACACTTCATAAATTTACAGAGACAGGTAAGCACAGGTCAAACCCAAATTATCGGATTCAACTCAAGTGCAATAAAATAAATGTCACAACTCTCAGCACAAAGTTAAATCCGAGCTTAAGCTGGATTAAACTCAAGTGAAATTTCGAAAAATAAACAAAATGCAAAGGTCAAGTCACTGCAATCACGACTCAACTCAATGCAACAACCAAAGTCAAGGCAACATGAAGTCAGCAACTTCAAACTGCTCATATACACAAGTGAATGAAAATTTTGTACTCAATGCAAAGACCAGCTTATAAATACAAGTCAGTTACAAAATGGCATCACACAATGAATACATGAAGCAACTTCAAACAATAAACTGGTCAAAGCAACCCAGACCCATAGCGAATAGTGAAACCCAACAGTTCAACTACAGCAAAAATAGAATCAACACAAAGGCTACAGGTGCGAAACCACAATCCAGTGCAATGTAACATGAACCAGACTCGAGCATGCATGAAGTTCAAGGTTAACTAGACTAATACAGCAGAGGGACTAATATGCCAGAGAAAAGAAGTTCACATTTGAACATAGCATCAACAATATGTCACAAAGGCCAAGACTAGTGAACTGCAAGTGCCGACTAATGCACATAATCAATGCCGAAATCAAACCAACATAAATGATACAGTATACACAAGTGACACAACAGTGCACATAGAAACAACTCAAGATTTCAGCAACAACAACATGAAGGAAACAAACTACAAAGACATCAACATGTATGACAGTAAGCAGTGCCACACGACTGGCCAAAGTCGCGCACATAAACGACTTTAACATATGATCAGTGGCAAGCATACAAATTGGCAATGTGCAGCCGCAAACAACCACAAGCACATGAATTCACAAATCAAAATCAATGTTAACCAAATCAGTGATGAAGTCACATTCTCAAAACCACGACCATGCTACAGTTCAAACAAATGCCACAGTGAAAAAGTAACAAACTCGAAGTACAAGCTAATGCAGACTAAAGAGAATGAATATACAGTGAACTAAGTCATGGATCAAACCAGCAATGTCATAGAACAGATGGTACGGTTCAAACGTGATCACCATTTTTTTTTAAGAAATCAAAAATGGTCGAAGACATGGATTTGCATACACAAAATCTGACCGGAGTAAAAGGAAACGAAGATTAAAATCAAATGTAACAGTTTCAAACCAAAACCATAGTGACCAAGTAATTTGACCAAGTCACGAATCAACACCGTGAGTATCAAGCAAATGAATTGAAGAATTCAGAGAAATCATCAGCATCAAAGCGAAATCGAACAGCCGAGCAAAGTAATTGACAAATTCAAACAAATTTATACGAACGCAAATAAAGGAGATCGAACGCATATATTACCCAGAATCATCATCGGCTATTGGGTATCGAGTTCAAGCAAGAAAATCAGAAGAAGCAAAGGGATAAATCACATAACACTCAAACAACTCGATCGGAAATTGGGGGTACCGTGTGCTAAGCAGAGAGATCATAGATTGACGAAGCAACAACGCTAAACATTCATTCGATCGAGATATTGAAGTCGACGGCCCCAGTTTTCACAAGCCCTAATTTAGTTGCAAAGAGGAACGAACGAAGATTAACAAAGCCGCCATTCTCAAAGAAAAAAGAACGAGCCAAATTATAAAAGGGGCCGGCTTCTTTTTATTATAAGGGCTTTGTGTTTTAAAATTAGGGTTATTTAATTTTAAATTGTTTTTAATTTGTATTTTCTTTTTAAACTGTTTAAATTTCTAGTCGTGTGACTAGGGGACAAACTACGTGGCGTAGTTTGAGAATTCGCAACTCAGTGGCTGAGTTGTGGCAGGGTTTTGAGCGTAGAGTTAGGTAAGTCAGTAGCGGGTGTCGTGAGTTTACATGTGTAAGCATGTGACTAATTAATTTCTAGTAGAAACCTTGGGGGCAGCACGTAGGCAGGGTTTTGCCAAAGCTGGGTAAATTTTGTGTCGTTCTATTTCTACATTTTATTATTCTGCTATTTTTTCTGTTCTGCTATTATTCTATGATCTGTGTTGAAATAATTTTATAAGCTTCCGCAATTAATTTTTATAATTAATACCATCACCCTATTCACCCCCTCTACGGTGAAACCGATCCTACAAGTAGTATCAGAGCTAGGAACAAAAGCAGTTTTTGTCTTAAAAGTTTGATTTTACAAAAACCAATTCTTGTTTTTAAAAAGTTTAATTTTAAAAATGGCTTCTTTTAATACTGCTTTTGCTGAGGGTCAATCCATAGTTAGACCGCCAATGTTCAATGGTGAATATGCTTATTGGAAAAATAGGATGGAAATTTTTCTGAAACCATTGATGCTTGGAATATTGTTGAGACAGGTTATATAGCACCGAATATAACTATAGATAATCAGGAAACAGATAAACCAAAGGAACAATGGACAGAACTAGAAAATAAATTACAAAATATTATTGCTAAAGCATGAATTCCATCATCTGTTCATTGGATCAATTTGAATTTATTCGTGTCTCACATTGTCTAACTGCGCAGGAAATATGGCAGACACTAGAAGTGACTCACGAAGGAACATCTCAAGTCAAATAATCTCACCTTGCCATGCTAAGCAGCGAATACGAGAACTTCACAATGGCGAAGGAAGAAAATGTCAAAGAGATGCATGGACGACTTTCCAATATCGTATACAAATCAAAAGCTCTTGGAAAATCATATACAGTGATGGAGATAGTCCGAAAAATCCTCAGAGTCCTTCCACGAAGTTTTGAAGCCAAAGTGACTTCCATTCAAGAATCAAAAGATTTGAAACAAATGAAAGTCGAAGAACTCATCGAAAGTCTCACCACTTATGAGCTAGAAATGAAATTCAAGGAAGAGCGTGAAGGAGGAGATACTCGAAAGAAATCAATAGCTCTCAAAGGAACAACTGAAAGTGATGACGATGATGACGGAGCAGCAGAATTGGAGCTGATAATAAAGAAAGTCAAAAGGTGGAATTACAAATACGGAAATCCAGCTCTAAATCGAAAATTGAAAAGCAGAATAAATAAAATATTGGACAATCCAGAAGAACAAAAAATCTTCTGTCATAAGTGCCATCAACCCTGACACATCAAGCCCAATTGTGCTCAAAATGAACGCGACTTTAAAAAGAAATCAAAAAGGAAAAGTTTTGCAGCCACATGGAATACAAGTGATGAAGATAATCAAAGTTCTAGCAATGAGAGTGAGAAAGCAGATATGTGCCTTCAAGGGAATATAACTAATAGCGACGATGACGAGCCAAGCGAAGTATCAAAACTTACTCACTCTGAATTGCTTATTTATTTCCACGAAGTAAATGGCTATTTTGAACGACTTAGGGAGAAATATGCCAAACTTGAATCACAAAAAGATACTTTGATAGAATTAAATGAACAACTTGATCAATTAGTTAAAACCTATCAAAGTAGGATCCCTAAGTTTGATAAGTGTCCAACATTCGAAGAAGAAATTAAAAAATCAGAAAATAGGACAAAATCACTTGAAAATGAAATTCTGATTTTGAAAGAAAATGATAATACTATGAGAGAAAATTCTATTAAAAAGTGCACATAATTGTTGAACGAAAATGAATCTCTCAAAACACAAGTCCAACAATTGTCAATGACTTTAGATAAATTTTCAAAAAGTGAAAAATCGTGAATATGCTCTTAGGGAAACAAACTGTTAATATAGTTAGACAAGGACTTGGATATAATCAATCTAAAAACGTTAGAAATGAGATTAATCGAGAAAATTCAATGTGCGCAATTTGTAGAAAATTTGGACACAATCACAATAATTGTTGGTATAGACCTAAACACGTAAAAACTATTCCAATTTGGGTTCCAAAAGGCACAAATATAAAATCTCTCAAAGTAAAACAAATTTGGGTGCCGAAGGGAAAATTATAAATAGTTTTGGGTCTCCATAAAATTATTTTTCAAAATATTCTGCCACTAACAATCATGGACCTATAAAAACAAATAGGTCACAAAAATCTTTCAACGTGTAGGTGTGGTGGCAGGCTAAGGAACAACAATAGTGCCACTTGGATTCTGGCTGTTCCAAGGGCACACCAGGCGATAAAGCAAAGTTTCTTAGCCTAGTACAAAGGTGACAGAATCACAATGGACAACCATGAAAAATTATCGTAAAGGTAAAAAAGGTAATGATATATTTTGAACGATGTATTAAATGTGATAATCTGCACCATATTCTGAATTAAATCAGCCAATAATGAAGATGATGAAATAATGATGATTTTGATTCTGATTTATTCAAAATTGTTGGCCAATCATATATGCCAAAAACACTATAAAAACCTCTAGATTATTTGAATTACTTCAGATGTATTAGTTTGGATTAAAAATAGTGTTTGTTGGATGATAATACATTTGGTTATAATACGGCTAACTCTATATTCACGATTTTTGATTATTTACATGGCTTCATTTCAAATTCAAGAGAATGTCATTTGAAAAGCTGTTAAAATTGATTTTGAAATTTTGTTGCATACTTCATAGTTTGGTCTATCAAATTCAATTAATGGTAATTTTGAGTGAAAGAGAAATTCAGATGCAGATTACACTGGTAATCTAGCTGATAGAAAAATTACTAGTGAAACGTGATTTTTGTTGAGACATTTAGTAATTGCATCGTTTTTCAAAGAAAATATCTGCATATTTTTAATTTCAAATAGCAGAAAATTTTCTTATAAAACACCCTCGAGAAAATCATTTTTGACCATATTTTCAGATTAGTCATTTTGAAAAATTGATTTCATAATTATTTGATGACTATTTTGACTAATCTGACTCCCTAATGATTATCGAAAAGATAAATAGTGATTGAAAAAGTGATGAGTGTTGATATTTATCATATATTATGACTCGAGACGGTATAATTAGTAAATTTCTTTAGAAATTTAAACAAGAGTTATAAAACTTTGTTGGTAAAAATTTCATGACCATCTCTATTTCTATCATATTTCTAACGACCATCACTCATCAAAATTCAACATAGTTTTTCGATATGTGGTACTTTAAACGGGAATCATTCGTTTTTCATTTTTTATTACTTTTTAAAAAATAAATAAATAAATACCAAAGTATTCACTCTCATTTAAAAGTCCTCTTGGTTATGCATTGGTGAATTACTTGGAATTTGTTATGTGCTTCCTTGCTCATTTAAAAGTCCTCATGGTTATGCATGTATGGAACGCATATCAAAAGTTGATTTTTAAAATAAACAAGTTGATTCTAATCCCATTTAAAAGTCCTCACGGTTATGCGTGGTTAGAAGATACTTGAATTCGTTTTTTTAAATAAAATTGGAATACTACTAATCTCATTTAAAAGTCCTAACGGTTGTGCATGGTTAGTAGATATTCATATTCCTGATATAAATATACCACAAATAGACACAACTGTATGGTTTTGTATGATGACATCATTTCCATCATTCTAAAAGTGGAATATGCGCCTAACAAAATATTTATGATTTTTGTTTGATTTTTTTTGAAATTTAATATTTATATTCGATTGAGTTTTAATATTGGATTAATATCGATCACTTTATCTCTATTTTCTCTAACACTATTATTCTTTTGCTGATAACAAAAGGGGGAGAGAAAAGTTAAGATTTTGTCAAATAAAATCAAGCAAAGGTCAAATATTTTCCATTTGCATCTGGGCTCATTTGCATATTATTTAATTGTATGCATATTTGTAGGGGGAGCTTTGTGTAGAGAGGAAGTATTTAAATAAGGGGGGCAATTAAAGCATATCAATGATCAAATACATTTAACATATTCAAATTCTTAAATATATGTTTGTTATCATCAAAAGGGGGAGATTGTTGAATATGCGATTATATGATTTTTGTTTGATGATAATATATATATATATATATTCGTGTAAATGTATTTGGTAATGTACTATTTCATTTTTCACAGATTAAATAAATATTTGCCGAATAAAATTAAATAACACAGAATTTGAATTCAAATAGAAATTTTATTCAAACAAATATTTATTACAATTTTGAATAGTACAAATTCAAGTTCTCACTATACACTATACAACTTTGATACAAATTCAATTACATCACAATTTTACATTTACAGTTGACCTCACTACATATCACTCACACTCGTGTTTATCTTCAACTTTATTCCAAATTGAATCCAGCATCTGAGCAATCTGCAAATATAAATATTGACGCAGTAAAATTGAAAGGAAATATTTTTGCAGTATAAAATAAAACGTGAATTTTGAAAATGATATTTGCCTCGGTTATTCGTCATCATTTAACTTTGAATTCATCAAACACGAACAGCTTGTGACATACAAAATGTATCACTGTATATGCCATAAGGCCGTGTGCACACTGATATATATACACTTAATAAATTTACAGAGACAGGTAAGCACAGGTCAAACCCAAATTATCGGATTCAACTCAAGTGCAATAAAATAAATGTCACAACTCTCAGCACAAGGTCAAATCCGACCGTAAGCTGGATTCAACTCAGGTGAAATTTCGTAAAATAAACAAAATGCAAAGGTCAAGTGACTACAATCATGACTCAACTCAATGCAACAACCAAAGTCAAGGCAACATGAAGTCAGCAATTTCAAACTGCTCATATACACAAGTGAATGAAAATTCTGTACTCAATGCAAAGACCATCTTATAAATACAAGTCAGTTACAAATGGCATCACACAATGAATACATGAAGCAACTTCAAACAATAAACTGGTCAAAGCAACCCAGACTCATAGCGAATAGTGAAACCCAACAGTTCAACTACAGCAAAAACAGAATCAACACAAAGGCTACAGGTTTGAAACCATAATCCAGTGCAATGTAACATGAACCAGACTTGAGCACGCATGAAGTTCAAGGTGAACTAGAACAATACAACAGAGGAACTAATATGCCAGAGAAAAGAAGTTCACATTTGAACATAACATCAACAATATGTCATAAATGCCAAGACTAGTGAACTGCAAGTGCCGACTAGTGCACATAATCAATGCCGAAATCAAACCAACATAAATGACACAGTATACACAAGTGACACAACAGTGTACAATGAAACAACTCAAGATTTCAGCAACAACAACATGAAGGAAACAAACTACAAAGACATCAACATGTATGACAGTAAGCAGTGCCACACAACCGGCCAACGTCGTGCACATAAACGACTTTAACATATGATCAGTGGCAAGCATACAAATTGGCAATGTGCAGCCGCAAACAACCGCAAGCACATGAATTCACAAATCAAAATCAATGTTAACCAAATCAGTGATGAATTCGCATTCTCAAAACCACGACCATGCTACAGTTCAAACAAATGCCACAGTGAAAAATTAACAAACTCGAAGTACTAGCTAATGTAGACTAAAGAGAATGAATATACAGTGAACTAAGTCATGGATCAAACCAGCAATGTCACAGAACAGATGGTACATTTCGAACGTGAACACCAGTTTTTTTTAAGAAATCAAAAATGGTCGAAGACGTGGATTTGCATACACAAAATCTGACCGGAGTCAAAGGAGACGAAGATTAAAATCAAATGTAACAGTTCCAAACCAAAACCGTAGTGACCAAGTAATTTGAACAAGTCACGTATCAACACCGTGAGTATCAAGCAAATGAATTGAAGAAGTCAGAGAAATCATCAGCATCAAAGCGAAATCGAACGGCCGGGCAAAGTAAATGACAAATTCAAACAAATTTATATGAATGCAAATAAATGAGATCGAATGCACATATAACCCAGAATCATCATCGGCTATTGGGTATCGAGTTCAAGCAAGAAAATCAGAAGAAGCAAAGGGATAAATCACATACCACTCAGACAACTCGATCGGAAATTGGGGGAACCGTGTGCTAAGTAGAGAGATCATCGATTGACGAAGCAAGAACGCTAAACCATTCATTCAATCAAGATATTGAAGTCGACAGCCCCAGTTTTTCACAAGCCCTAATTTACTTGCAAAGAGGAACGAACAAAGATTAACAAAGCCGCCATTCTCAAAGAAAAAAGAACGGGTCAAATTATAAAAGGGGCAGGCTTCTTTTTATTATAAGGGCTTTGTGTTTTAAAATTAGGGTTATTTAATTTTAAATTGTTTTTAATTTGTGATTTCTTTTTTAACCGTTTAAATTTCTAGTCGTGTGACTAGGGGACAAACTACGTGGCGTAGTTTGAGAATTCGCAACTCAGTGGTTGAGTTGTGGCAGAGTTTTGAGCGTAGAGTTAGGTTAGTCAGTAGCGGGTGTCGCGAGTTTGCGTGTGTAAGCATGTGACTGCTTAATTTCTAGTAGAAACCTTGGGGGCAGCACGTAGGCAGGGTTTTGCCGAAGCTGGGTAAATTCTGTGTCATTTTATTTCTGCATTTTATTATTCTGCTATTTTTTCTGTGCTGCTATTATTCTGTGATCTGTATTGAAATAATTTTATAAGCTTCGGCAATTAATTTTTATAATTAATACCGTCACCCTATTCACCCCCCTCTAGGGTGAAATCGATCCTACACTAATCTTCCCTTAATTGTTAGATTTCGCTATATTTAGTATGGATTAATGATGGATTTGAAAGGAGATAAGTTTTATGGAGGACTAATTATATTTTAGGAAGAAGAAAAGTGATTGGGAATGTTCTCTGATGTTGTAGTTAGCACAAATTTTAAACCATTAAGTCGGTTTAATTATGGGCTTATGTTAGTTACTACTAAATCTGCCTAAAAACCATTTGACTTAATATTATGATATCTTCTAAACCACTTGACTAAAATCCTATTATGACAACTCTATGTAGAGGGAAACCATCATATCTTCCATTTGGTATAGGTGTCATACCCTAATTTGGCTTCTATCAAAAGTTGCATCCATTGCAATAGTTTAGGGTCAACACAATCCACAATTAATTCTAGGGGTCAAAATTGTAAATAAAAATGGTACTACCAAATTTCTAGCCCAATCTAAGGTCATTTGATTATGAAAACATTATTTTTGCAATCTGCTGATACGTAAATATATGGGTCGTTACACATCCTTCACCTAGGGAGAATTTATTCCCCTAGATCATCTTTTCTTATATTAGATTAAAGATAGAGTGAGACATGAGAAGGAACAATGTTAGTATCACAGTGATAGACTTTAACTTTTTTTAGTTATTATAATTTTAAAGTATCAATTTTGTAACTTGGTTATATTTAATGTATAAATAAAGTTTTTATTTAATATTTACTCATTTTTCATTATAATTTTTTTATCTTTATTTTTCATAGAACATCTTCGATTCTCGTGTGGGCTCCTCTCCTTCTTATCATTAAGAATGCATTGTCATTTTTTAGGTGGGAGTTACTTCCAACTTTCTCCTTGCCTCTACTTCTGCTAACGTTGTGAGTTAAACACTCTCACCGATCACTATTTCATATATGGAACGAATTGAAGTGCAGGAGGAGTGGATTGGAGAGTTAGAGGATAAGAATAAACAAGTCATGGTTGTGACAAGGATTGAGATGCTCAGGGAGTCTGAGGCAATTTTACTGGCTACGAACACATTAAGGAAGTCAATCTCAAAATGACTATATTTCATGACTCAAATCAGAGATGGAGTGTTTAAACAAGAAGGCGACTGAGCAGGAGGCAAACATGGAAAATATGGAAAGTTTATGTGTGACGTTTTAAGAAGACGAACAAAAGAAATAAAGGCTACCATATAGAACTTATCTTTAGAGTTTGTCACAAAATTCCAAGATGAAACTCCTATATTGTCACTCAAGTTTGACGATTGTTCTTCTAATCCAGATGAAGTTCCTACAAAAAAAACGTATATGCACCCTAAGTCAGCTAAAGAATGGAGAATGAGTTGATGCGTCATTACCAATCCAAGTTTGAACAACTAAAGTTACCCTACGATACTAAACTAGTGAAGCTGCACATGGATAAGGCATAAGTGAAGCGAAATGCAAATGGAATATTCGGTTCTTTCCATGGGAAAAAGGTTCGACTTTTTCCAAAATCGACCATATAAGGGGAATCACACATAGCCTCATTCAAACCCTTATAAAAGAAGAGATCCTACTAAAGTTGCAACCATTAGCACCTCTTATTGTGCCGGCCTAACCTACTTCATCAGCGCGATCTGCTTTGAAAGTGCCTCCTAATTTTGGTTTATCCATTTTGCTATAAGAGATTCGTAGAGAGAAGGGTTGTCATGCTATGGCTGTAATAAGGTTGCATTGCTCTGCTGATTTTATGCAATTTTTCTTACCTAAACTGGAGCTACCATTTTTTGGACAGTAATGAGCGTGAGCTACTCATAGCCCTAGGTTTGTGCATGCTTGGGAACTCCATCGTTCCTCCAAAGTTATCATAGAGATTTCAGAATGGTCCTTAGAATTTTCCTTAGCGCCACTACAGGAATAAATTCATAATATTCTTCTTGTATTGAGGATTGGCGAAGTCAGTGCTCCTAAATCTCCTTCGCGGTTGATGATTTTAGTAAGGGAAAGAGGCATCAAGCATGAAGCTAGGCTTTGACTTCAAATAATTGTAATAGAATTATTCATGTGATTGGGTATAATTAAACTTATATGTATGTCATTTTGTAATAAGCAAAGTAAAATAATTTTTTGGCATTGTGAAGTCTTTGTTGAATGTTTTTTCAAAAAAAAACTTTTGTCAAATAAAGATCCCCTATGGAGGGGGGTTCTAGAGGGGTGGCAACCCCCTAAGGTAGGGGTGCCGAGGCAACGCCCCCGCTACATGGTTTGACATGCCCGGTCAGGTCGCAGGGGTCCAGGAGGCAGCGCCCCGTCCAAAACGGTACGTTTTATTGATTTTTGAATTCAAATTCAACAGCCAACGGTAACAACCGTTAGAAAACGGTCACGACCGTTCGAATAGGAACCTGTAGACGAATAGACATCTCACTTCTATATAACAGTGCATTCCATCAATGCAGACTTCACTTCTCTTTTCCTCTAAATCTAAAATCGATAGCATTATTAACTTCTGAGTGTTTCTTCTGATCTGAGCAAGTAATCACAGCTTGCACAGATAAATCTCCATTGTATCCTGAAAAAAGGTTTTCATACAACCCGCTGTGACAAAAAGTGGAAAACATTCTTGAAAGACAACGATTATTTCGTGCCTTGGAGTGATTAGTCTTACATTACCCTAAGTTCATCAACAGTCTTTTCTTAAACATGTTATTTTGTAGTACATCTTATGTATTTTTACATTTTTTTTTGCTATATGCTTATAGCTTTTATAATAATTGCAGTTCTAGTTCTTATGAAGGGCAAAACAAATGCTCTTGCAACTAAACATGCGATGCTTGTGGATGAAGGTAACCACACCACTTTCCATGTTTGAACGCATATCCTGCAAAAGGTGTAGGTTATAACACCATTGGATTTTGGCAATTAAAGGGATTTGTTTATCCCCTATTTGGGACTGCTAGACTTATGGGCATAGCTTTTAGTTGTGCTCGCATTATATGTAACGTGTTTCTTGAACTTTTTTCTTGGCACTTAGATCATGTGGCCACCATTTTTGGCAGGCTAATCTTTTTCCTTCAAGTATGCTCATTGACATGATTCTGCTCCATTTTGAGTACTCTAATCGTTCTTGGTCGAGAAGCTAGGTCGTGTGTTTCAACCATATTTTTCGATTTACTTTGATTCCTTCATAAACAAAGAATGGAGACACGTGAGGATTTTTAAACTAGTTCAGGTTGTATAATATCCCTACATCCGGTTTCATCATATCAATATTTTATAATTACAATGATTTATCAAGTTTTTTAAAAACTAGTTAAATGAAATATGGCTTAAGGTGTTTCGAATTCCACATTTTAAGCAATTGGTTGCCATCTGGTCGTGATAGTTAATATGTGCCACTTGATAGTGTTTCCGTAATGACTAATGATCCTTCCCTGTTTGGTTCTAGTGAGTCATCTATTGGGTTTTTGGTTTTAGATATTACTTTTCCTAACACCAAGTCCCCTTGTGGAATTTTCTTTCTCTTAGTCGAGAGTTGTAGCTTTTGGCCATTCTCTATTTGGCCACTACAGCTCGAATTACGGCTTCATTCCTTCTTTCATTGATAAAGTCTAGGGTAATTTCTTTTAGTTATTGATTCTGTTTTGTAACATAAGGTGGGCTCTATAGGATGGGACCTCTACTTCAAATAGGAGCATTGTTCCATAGCCATATGATAAGAAGAATAATGTGTCCTATAAGTTGTCTAATTAAAGTTTGTTAGCCAAACAGTACCCAACGTGACCCCTCTGTCCATTTTCCTTTCGGCTTGACCACTCTTTCCTTAAGTAGCTTTTTAATAGTTTTATCAGATACCTTAGCCAACCTATTTATTTGAGGATGTGCTACTGTGGAGAAGCACTTGACTATGTTATTCCTTTTATAGAATTGAGTAATTCTTTTCTTTTAAACTACATACCATTGTATGATATAACTTTATATGGGACTACGAATCTGACAATGTTGTTTCTAACAAAAAAAAATTCATTATTTCTTTCAGGTAATGGTTATAAGAGTTTCCTCTTCAACTCACTTTATGAAATAGTTGATGGCTACTGCTGGGCATTTGGCTCTTGTTTTAGACATTTGGAGCGGTCAAATCAAATCAATCCTCCATATGTTAAATAACCAGGGGGTAGTAATTAGGATGCTTTCATGAGATTTAAATCTTAGGATGCAACATCCATTTGGCATCAATCACGCCTCTAGGTAAAATCTTATGCATCTTGTTGTGTTGTAGGCTAGTATTAGCCCTGATTCGTAGCACTTTTTTTTTGCTAATTTTAGTCCCCAAGAGTGATCTTTGTAGTTTTCCTCATGAACTTATCATAGTTTTTATCATACCCTTCTTTTGTGACATACTTGAGATAAGTGATTAATTGCCCTCTTTTGTATAGTATTTCATCAAAGAAAGAGAAGTATGGAGCATGATGTCTGACTTTATGAGCTGCATTTTTTTCAGCTTTTGTCGTTTAACAATACACCATTTAATACGAAATATTTCTTCAGTGTCATCCATGTATCTGTTGTATTCCTCAACTTTGTAGTATGGGTGAATTTCCTTATATGGGAGTAGCCTCACTTATACTTTGTTCTGATCGAACCTTGGCTTGTTGAGGATGTGTCAAGACTAAAATCAGCTTTTCTAAGGTAAATTTGGTTCAGACAGATGTCCCCACTATAAGAAAATCTGCTAAAGGCAGCACTATAGTGCAGCGTTTAGTGAAAATACGTTGTTTATCCTGAATGAAAATAGAAAGTAAAAGAGTAAAACGATGCTTAACTAAAACAAAAGGCAGGACTTCTTCTTTTCATCCTCGCCTTCCCCTTTCTTTTTCCAAGATCTTTATTTTACTCTATTCGTCATCTTCATATTCTCCCCATCGTAATCACCTCTATCCTTCTACAGACTCCCCTTCCTATAAACTCCACCTTCCTTTAGACTCCACCCTCATTTAGGTTTTGTACCCACCACCCACACCCTTTAATATCTTCACGATAACACCAAATCAAAATTAATGTCTAACCCTAGCCTCTTATCCCTTTCTTCCACTTCCAAACCCTTAAACTTATTCTAAATGGTTTCAGACTAATAAATGTCTCTCGCTTCCACCAAAGACGACGACCAAGTGACCGCTATCACAAAAATTAGAATGGTTGTCATAGATTTGGGGTTAATTATCATTGATTTGGGAAAAGCAATGATTTAACCCGATCATTCCACTAAAGTTGCTAGATCTGGATAAATTGTAGGTTTCAAAAATAATGGTTTGTGAATTCCTAAAGCTTGTCATGATTTTAATTTTGTGCTAATCACTCATTTGCAGTTTCTCCATTTTTATAATATTCGGATGAATAGTTTGCTTAATAATAATACATTCTCTTAATCTTCATCAGTTATTATTATTCTTCTCCAAATAAAAGTTGTTTGTGCATAGATAAAAATACTATACATGCTGATTAATTTGAAGTTTCTCTTGCTAGATTGATTTTCCATTAGCATAAAAATCTATTAATTAAATGTCCTCACCATGACCACTTTTACTTTTTTTGTTTTGTTCTGTATAAAATTGCATAACTATCTTCATTGCATCTTTCCAAATATTTGGTAGATTAGAAATGCATGCAAACCCATTTACTAAGTGATTGTACAGAAGAGATTATGGTAAATTTCTGAAATTGTTAATATATACATAGAAAGTTAAATGCAAATACCATTGACTTCAATATGTTGTCAGTTTTGCAATATGGAAAACTCTAGCTTCACAGACGAATTTAGTGCAAATAAACATATATTTACTAATTGCACATTGCAAGGGGCTAAAAATTCCATAAGAAATGAACTCGATTAACTTAGCAAAACCCATTTATGTACAAATGCAATAATTAGTATACATTCTCCATTTATCAATCAAGTTTTTTTAGTTCTTGTTTGCTGCAGCAAATATGTCACTAACTAGACAATCTATTTATTAGTTTATTTAAGCAAATGCAATAATAAGGTTAGCATAAGTTTCTAGTTTGTTTGTCTATCTAATATATATCATGTTATGCATTCCTCTTTATGCCAGTCATCCATTTATTCTAGTTGTGATTAATGATCCACTACATGATAACTTCTCATGCTATGTATAATAAGATTCATAGCAAACCATAGAAGAAACTCATAGTTATAAGTCGATCTAATGCAAGATGAAGATAAGCAATTATGGTTTGACATGCAATTTTTAATCTATCCACATCTATATCTTTGTGTATGTATGTTATACACACATCTTTAAATACATGTAGCCAGAGTTTTTGTAAATTTCATTTGCATGTATCTCCTTTTTTTCAATGTCTAATGTTTCTTTTTATGAGTTATGAGTAATTTAGATAACAACATAGTTATTAACTATGCATGATACACAAAAGCATAAAGCCTTCCAAAAATTTGTTTAGTAATTTGTTCAAAAGTTTAATTTGGACTAAAACTTTATAGTTATTGTTCAGTAGTCAAATTTTAAGTATAAGTTGTATAGTATGTTGCGAAACTAAATGACACATGTGAAAGGGCGCTTTTATTGTATAACATATTGTGACCTCTTATTTGAACCATAAGTTGGTTTTGTTGATCTTTCTTTAGGAGGCCAAACAACCATAGTCAAATTATGGTAAATTTATAGTTACATGTTAACTCCCCTCATTTAACATGACACTCGTTTAATTTATTATCACCATTGACAATAACTTACCGGTAGTCAATTCTAAGAAGTGCAATTGGCCTAAAGTAAATATATTAAATATGAAGACACCATAGGAATTATTATATTATGTTAATGTATCTCATTGCCAAGGAAGGACTTTTTTCTTGGGTTAGTAAATTTTTTGAATTATCCTTGGATACCTGAAATGACACATATTACTATCTATAACCAAAGAACAAAAGTGAAAAATAAATCACTTTTGTATTAAATCACAATAATAATGTTTTTTAGCAATGTTGTCAAAATAGGTCCCTATTGGAGATTAAATTTCGATTTTTTCATGAAATGCATCGAACTTATATAAAAGTAAGTTCCCTTAACTAAATTTTTCCAAAAAAAGCTAAGGCATTAAGTTACTCTACAATTTGATAATAAATTCAAACACGTCTTTCCCGAAGAATTTTTTTGTCCTCGTCTTAATTTTTTGACCTAAAATAAAATCTTAACTTACGATTTCAGTTCCTCTATTTTAAAGTTGAATCAAAACCTTACCAATATTCCTCTAAAAAAAAAGTGTCAGCTCTTTTCTCAAACTTTATATACACTTCTAATGTGTAATCATTTTTTATAAGTTGAGTTTATTTATAATTATATCTAGTTAGTTTACTATTATTGTGAATTTTCTGGTTCAAGACGTAAATAGAATAGTTTTCTTGTACCAGCATTATTTTTTTAGATTAACTTTAAATAATATAAGTGCAATTAATTGTTCATTTTGTTAGCTTTTTCAGTTTTGGGTCGGCTTGGTTTAGTTTATTTTAATAATTTTGATCCACTTTAGAGAAGATTTGAATAATCATGATGATACCATTATACTGGGTTTCCTATCAACATTTGTTTACAAAAATATTATTTTTTTAGAATATTTTTGTTTTAAATTTTCAATTAATCTTTTGGTCATAGGGAGACAAAGATTGTTGGAATCTTACCAACATATTATTACTATTATTTTCACATAATCAGTAAAATCAACTGACATTTTAATTTTAAGCAGGGAGAGGAAGGCCCGTAAACAATTCAATTTATTTTTAAGAAACAATCCAAGAATGCAAAAAGATGAATTTTATCTTATTATGAATTATGTGTTCAGTAAATATAAGTAAGACCAAGAGATGATATTATTTTGGCCAAAAGTAGTAGAGAGTTGATTCATGAACCCATAATGTTTGAGTAAAGTGAATTATTGCCAGGTAATTGCTTCAAGACTTGCATATAATTGCATGTAAGCTACCACTTCAGGTATAAAAATATACATAACTATGTAAGATGCCACTTCAGGTATAACAATATATATAACTGCATGTGAGCTACCACTTCAGGTATAACAATCATAGTTCAATTTTGCCGATTGATACCTATTGGTGGAAATTCGGCTCTAACACAGAACTATTGGGCAATAGTAGTTCATTTCAACTTTGTTTTGGTACTTCATGTTTTATATCAACAATGGTTATGATGCATAAAATTTGACTCTAATGCCTACTGTTTTTTTGATTATGTACACCGTATAGGTAAAGTCTTACTATTATAACTGGCATTATATCTTATTATTTATAACTGTATCAAAATCAGATTCATACGAGGGTAGTATTCCAACTCTATTTAGTTCATCTATACTCTGTCAAGAATTCGTTTTATATACTATTCGGCCAATCCTTGCAAATTATTAATCTAACTCTATTGGTCAAAACTGAACATCTACTTGAGATAACAACAGTGATCGGTTTATTTCATCATGAGTAGAACGGATTAGTTAAAAACTTGATATAGATCTTTATTTTCACTTTCAGTTCTTTAATTATTACTGTTTGGACTTGAGAATTATGTCTTCACTAGTGCGAACCCGTGCTTTGCACACGGATATTGAAAAAATATTGTTGTTGCATAGGTCATATCCAAATGTATAAGAAATTTAAAATGGTGGTAATGAAAAAACATTGTTGAACGATAGTGTTACATCATAATAACAATTTGGTAGGGTAAAGAATACATAGATATATTTGGTTATGGTAATCACAATTAAAATCGAAGAAAACAACTACAGTGAATATGTTAAAGTTCACTGATTATTTAGAGGATAATGTGTTAAAAATTTATCCGCTAATGCATAGATATATTCACTGTGGCATATATCGCCAATGTTGTTGCTTTTGTAATTACACAGCTGCTTCATTGTGCATAGATATAGTTGAAGTATTCGCTGTGAACTGCAAACACAAAGACACAGCGTAGTTCGATTCCATTAAATAAGAATAACAAGAGATTTTTTCAATGGGGAGAAATATAGTTATAGGACGAAATTTGTAAACGGTCAGGAAAAGTATTTGTCAACAGCTGAAAAAAGGGAGGGAAAAAAGAAAAAAGCAACAGATGTAGTATAGGGGTAAAGTAGTGAAACAGAAGATTCAATTGAAATAGAAATGATGATGCAATAAGAAAATAACATGGGTCCCAATACAAATTACTATTGTTCACTGAATTTGATCTATGTCGATGCAAGGTACAAAACACCGCATACAGCTGGTTGCAGTAACCAATATTTGGAAATATCCAAAACATACAGAAGAGAACAATTGTGAGAAGTCTGTTCATTTTTCAGCCTCGGAAATAACTGCTAGCAACACATGTATGATACTGGGCTTAAGCGCAAATAGGTGATGTTCTCTTGGCCTTAATAGATGCATTACATCAGTCAATTACTTTAACTATTGAAGGTATTTGTACCTGCGGGAAAAAAAGGCAAAAGTGTCATTGATGCGGTATTATTACTAAATTCTCTCATTGCTCGTCTGACTAAGTTAACTATATCTAATAATCAAACTATGACTACATGATCATCTATGCAAAGATACATTCATCAATTGTTTTCTAGAAGTTTTCCGACAGTGGTGGTGCAAGTGATTTTAGAATTTACTGCAAAAAATAAAAAATTCATTTAGGTGGTTATCAACATTATTCTCACTAAAGCACATGTTTTGACCCAGCACTTAAACTGTGCATCTACCTTAAGCCCGAATACACAACTTATATGCTTATCGTATTATTGATCATCGCAATTGTAAACGAAATTAAGTAAACTTAGCCAAATTATGTCATCAAACCTGGAAGCAATGTATTAAACGCTGAGCTACACAGTTGAATCAAGCATTAATTATGTGAAGTCACCATTTAATCATCTCAAGCTATCAGAAAGCAAAATTCATTTTTCAATTATATTTTCATAATGCGATTAAATTATTATCGTTAACATCAAACAAAATCATTACTACAACTAAATTAGTATTGCATCACACAAATGTAATTAAAATATTCAGATGGAACAATAATTGCTTAATTTCGAAAATGCTGTAAAATAATAATCGCTTTTTCTTAATGCATTTAAATTTTAACTACAGTAAGCTCGAATAAATCATCGTGTACAACCAAAATTATTACTGCATCACATAAATATAGTTGAAATATTCAATATCTACCACGCATAATTCAAAATTGTCATTAAATTATGACTGTATTTTATTAATGTAGTTAAATTTTAAT
This sequence comes from Allium cepa, assembly GCA_030765085.1. Lineage (NCBI taxonomy): Eukaryota > Viridiplantae > Streptophyta > Magnoliopsida > Asparagales > Amaryllidaceae > Allium > Allium cepa. Next base: position 576,389,451 of record CM060931.1, read on the forward strand.
TGTATTAAGATTGAATGAATTCCTGAAATGTAGCCAAATTTATTACTACATCACACAAATGTGGTTAAAATCTTCAAATATGGTTAAATTTACCCCAAACTTGCTGGTAAATTATAATTGCATTTTCTTAATTTCATTAGTTTGTAACTATTTTAAAATTGAATAAAATTATCATATATAGTCAAAATCATCAGTAGTAAATGCAATAAAAAAATGCTAACGTAGTTAAATTAATTCAAAAAATGCCAATAAATTATTTCACCTTTTTTGATGGGGTTAAATCGTAACTGCACTAAGTTTGAATAAACTATCAAGCACAATCAAGTTATTACTTTATTATTACATAATGCAGTTATAATATTCAAAGGCAACCATAATTATATAATTCAAAAAAATATATTCCTTTCAAATATGTTAAAAGATAATATATACATTATAATAATCTAGGTAAAACTACTATGTGATGTTTATGATCATCATAATAATGCTGTTACGGAAATGCGGTACACAGCGGTGACACAAAATAATTGGATTATATAAATGCAGTTAAAACTGCTATATAAAATTACGATTTAATTTTTTTTATTTTTAGCTATCAATAATGGATATCATTGGAAATCATATTAAATTTGAGATTTTACAGTGAAAATTATTCTTAAATCCAACTAATGTAGAAAAAGTTATCACATTTCAAAGTTTGGAATAGAAAGAAATTAAAAATGTGATTGTTCATTTTCCAAAGTATGAAGAAGGTATGTGTGCTCTTGAAATCTAACTCAATAATAATAGTATAGTATAGATTATTATTTTCACACTAGATTATATAGCTTCGTATACCTACTATGAATTAGTTTCATCATCCTCTTATCTTATAGCTAGGTTATATGTTCTGGTAATTATTTTCAGGCTTGTACATTTCAATTTAGGAACTTGTAGCATGCTAAGGAAGATTCATGTATGTTAATCATTTAAGTTTCTAAAAGTTTTATCATCTTGTATCAGGTAAATCAATGGATCAAAACATGTCTTGCTCTAGGATATGGAGTTGTCAAGACGTACTTGGACAAAGGTAAAATTTAACATCGGTAACTCAATCAACTAGGCTTCCACAAAGTTGGATACAGTTGCACAACTTGCATCAGTAATTTCGAAGACGAAGATTAATCAGTTTTAGCTGCCATTTCTAAGAAACGGTAAATGATTGCATATAAAATGATTAAAATTTTGAAATGTACATAAACTCACTTACATATGTGCATTTTCAGATATCATTGCAGTGGCTGTGATATTTGGGAATAGAAATTTTGAAGATTGTGTGCATTCTTTAACGAGCAGATTATCTCGCATCTCCTCCCCTTGTTGTCGCTTATACTATCACAAGAACTGTAAGTAGTGTCCGCGGGTGCGGCGCAGTGGAAAGGAGGCTTGGGTTATGGTAAAAAGACCCAGGTTCGATTCCTACCATGCGCTTCCCTATCCTATATAAATTTACCCGGGGGTATGGGGGCTTGAATCAACGGACGACTTTACTATACCCTCCTCAGGAGTTTACCGGCCCGCCGGGTTCTCCTGGGTTTTCAAAAAAAAAAAAGAACTGTAAGTAGTTTTATCAAATGTTATTTGCTACATCTTTACCGTTATTACAGAATTCACTTGGATGATGATGTAAATAGTTTTTAATCCCTTTGAGTTTTTATTTTATGGCAGCTGAGACATGCACTGTCTACTTTAGCTATTGATGGCATTGTATCTATATATGGAGATAACGTAAAGGGGTTATGATTCAATTTGCTAGTGTGATGCAATTTGTAGATGTAGAGCTGAAAATATATGTAGTAATGTTAACAGTAATCTCTGCACATTTGAAGGTACGTTACTCTTTTTACTTTATTTTGGGGATAGTTCATTAGGAGTTTTTGTCACATTGAATTATTCTGTATTCAAAATAAAATATAAATTAAAATGGCAGTAATCATTTAATATATAACAAATTAAATAAGTCCATAAAATTTAACTAAGTTAAATAAATTTTATAAAATTAAACAAAGTTTTATAAAAATTAAATAAAATCGAATAAGTTGACTAATTTTTATAGTAATTAATTACATTAATGAAGTTATATAAAAAGTTGACTAAGTTTTATAAAAAATAACTAAATTTTAAAAGAAACTAAATTAAATAAGTTCATAGAAATAACTAAGTTTATAAAAACTAATTAAGTTTTAAAAAAGTAAATAAATAGAATAACTAAGTAAAAAGGAAGAAAGTTAACTAAGTTTTATAAAATAAATTAACAAGACTAAAGATAACTAAGTAGACTAAGTTCTACGAAAAAATAACTAAATTTTCAAAAATTAACTAAGTTAATCAAGTCATATAGAAAGTAATTACATTAATGAAGTTTTACAAAATGTTGACTCGGTTTTATAAAAAATAACTACATTTTAAAAGATTAAATAAGTTAAATAAGTTTTATAAAAATTAAATAAGTTTATAGAAATAACTAAGTTTATAAAAATTAATTAAGTTTTAAAAAATTAAATATATAAAATAACTAAGTAAAAAAGGAATAAAGTTTACTAAGTTTTATAAAATAAATTAACTAGAATAAAGATAACTAAGTAGATAAGTTTTACAAAAAAATAACTAAATTTTCAAAAATTAACCAAGTTAACCAAGTCTTATAGAAATTAATTATATTAATGAAGTTTTATAAAAAGTTGACTAAATTTTATAAAAGATCAAAATTTTAAAAGATTAACTGAGTTAAATAAGTTTTATAAAAATTAAATAACTTTATAGAAATAACTAAGTTTATAAAAACTAATAAGTTCTAAAAAATTAAATAAGTAAAATAACTGAGTAAAAAGGAACAAAGTTAACTAAGTTTTATAAAATAAATTAACTAGATTGATGATAACTAAGTAGACTATGTTTAAAATAACTAAATTTTCAAAAATTAACTAAGTTAACCAAGTCTTATAGAATTTAATTACATTAACGAAGTTTTATAAAAAGTCGACTAAGTTTTATAAAAAAATAATCAAATTTTAAAAGATTGATTAAGTTAAATAAGTTTTATAAAAAATAAATAAGTTTATAAAGATAACTAAGTTTATAAACACTAAATAAGTTTTAAAAAATACAATAAATAAAACAACTAAGTAAAAAGGAACAAAGTTAACCAAGTTTAATGAAATAAATTAATTAGATTAAAGATAACTAAGTAGACTAAGTTTTACAAAAAATAACTAAATTTTCAAAAATTAACTACGTTTTCCAAGTCTTATAGAAATTAATTACATTAATGAAATTTCCTAAAAAGTTGACTAAGTTTTATAAAAAATAACTTAATTTTAAAAGATTTAAGTTAAATAAGTTTGTAAAAATTAAAAAAGTTTATAGAAACTAAGTTATAAAAACTAATTAAGTTTTAAAAAATTAAATAAATAAAATAACTAAGTAAAAAGGAACAAAGTTAACTAAGTTTCATAAAATAAATTAGCTAGATTAAATAAAACCAAGTAAGCTAAGTTTTACAAAAAAATATCTAAATTTTCAAAAATTAACTAAGTTAATCAAGTCTTATAGAAATTAATTACATTAATGAAGTTTTATAAAAATTTGACTAAGTTTTATAGAAAATAACTAAACATTAAAAGATTAACTAATTTAAATAAGTTTTATAAAAATTAAATAAGTTTATAGAAATAACTAAGTTTATAAAAACTAATTAAATTTTGAAAAATAAAATAAATAAAATAACTAAGTAAAAAGGAACAAAGTTAATTAAGTTTTATGAAATAAATTAACTAGATTAAAGTAACTAAGTAGACTAAGTTTTCCAAAAAAATAACTAAATTTTCAAAAATTAACTAAGTTAACCAAGTCTTATAGAAATTAATTGCATTAACGAAGTTTTATAAAAAGTTGACTAAGTTTTATAAAAAATAACTAAAATTTAAAAGATTAAATAAGTTAAATAAGTTTTATAAAAATTAAATAAGTTTAGAGAAATAATTAAGTTTATAAAAACTAACTATGTTTTAAAAAATTAAATAAATAAATAACTAAGTAAAAAGGAACAAAGTTAACTAAGTTTTATAAATTAAATTAACTAGATGAAAGATAACTAAGTAGACTAAGTTTTACAAAAAAAACTAAACTTTCAAAAATTAGCTAAGCTAACCAAGTCTTATAAAAATTAAACAAGTTTATAAAAATAATCAAGTTCATAAAATTTAACAAAGTTAACTTTGTTTAATGAAAATTAAACTATAATATAAGAATTACAACCATAAATACTGGCAATATCCTACTGGATCCGTATAATAAACAAATAAATCAGTTAACTATGTTTTATAAAAATTAAACTAGTCTATAATAATAATGATAATAAATTAACCAAGTTTATAAAAATTAGCTAAGTATTATAAAAATATAAATTATGGATAAATCTTCTATAATAATATAACAGCAACAATAACAACAACTAAAATTTATAAATATTAAATATGTTTATAAAAAATAACTAACTATTTTAAAATTTAACAATAATAATAGCAATAACTAAATTTTATCAAAATTAACTTCGAGAGAAATGTGTGGTCCTTTGACAATAGAGCAGAGCACACATACAACTATATATATATATATATATATATATATATATAACTCAAAACAAAGTGTTGCCAACATGCCTGGCAGGTAGCAAGTCTATGTACAGGTATCAAAAAATAATAACTCAAATACCCCTAAAATGAGCTCCAGCAAAGCCACCACTCATTACACCTTATTATCAAGCTCCAGCATGGCCACCGTCTAATAATAAGGTGTTAGGAGTATCTAAAAATATAAATAAAAACATGAAGCCAAAATACAAGAAGCCAACACACTCTAATAAGGTAGCTACATGCTACTGGTTCGAAAGGAGAGAGGGTGTGACTACACTGAGGTGGAACTGCTAGTGATCCTCAAAGGAAGACTCCACTCTGAAGACTCGGTAGAAGTAGTGCCTAGCTAAAAAACGAATCTCCCTGAAAATATGCCTCCATGATGATGCTGAATATGAACTGGGAAGTGAGCCTCTCTAAAATCTACAATCCTGCAAACTGTAGTCCTGAGAACCTGCAAAGAGAACCTAGCACCCTATCTACTACCCCGTCACCATATCTGTTTCTGTAGAATAACTAAGTAAATAGTTAGTATGATACATATAAATGTATATAATTAAAATTATATACATTTATATGTGTTAATAAGATAGGAGTAAAAATACTTGAAAAAGACAGACTGAAAAAAATAAAGAAAAAAGAGAAGAAATACTAAGAAACAAATATAAGAGCCAGTTAAGAAAAGCCAATAGATCACAAAATTAAAGAACTAAAAGATCGATAATATAGTATAAACAATGACTAATTCAGAATTTGAAATAAATCTCGAAAGTAAATTATGATACACGGTATAATCATCATTTAAGTTTGAGTGAATAGTAATACTACGATTGTTGATGTTAAAGATATTGTTATTGTGCTTAAATAAATTCATATTATAACTAACCTTATTAAGATACTCTTTAAATAAGTTATTTTTAGCAAATTTATGTTTAGGATTCGAGATCCAATTAAAACAAAATGGATAAATTCTAAAAATCAATTTGTTAAGGTGATTATTATTATTATTAAAAATTCTCTGATTTCTTTCAAACCAAATATACCAACATGTAGTAATGAATAAAGTGTCAAGTAAGAATATAATATTCTTTTTATACTTAAATCTAATAGTATTCCAATAGAATTCACAATCTGAAATTTTCGTGTTTATATTAAAGTTAAAAATTTTAAGAATATTATTTAGAATGAAATAATATCCATGCAATCATAATATAAATGTTTAATATCTTCAAAATACAAATTACAAAAATAACAATTGTTATTATTTTGAAAAAAATTCTCTTTAAAAATCTTTAGTGTTAAGTTTTCCATGCAGTATTAACCACATATGAATTTTAGATTTAGGAGGAGCATTGGATTTTCAAATAAATTTAAAAGAGTTGTTAGTTGTACCCGAAAATTTAATAAATCTATAAAATGAATTAGAAGTATATTTCTTACTCTTGTCCCATTCACAACTAATGATATAACTATCATTATAAATATTGTAAAAATTTAATCTAACATAAAGCAAAGAAAGCAGCCTAAAGGTTGAACCTACTAAAATACTGTTAAAACTAAACTTCCAAGGAGGATCATCTTTAGGAGAAAAAACTTCAATGATTAAAGCATACTTAAAATTACATATTTCATAATGCTCTTTGGAATCTATCCTAAGAGGTAAAGCGGAAAACCAATGATCACGCTAGAAAGAAGTACAATTACCAGAATGAACTATTGTATTGGTACCTAGATTAAAAATATCATCACATTTTAAAATGGATTTCCAAAAATAAGATAGTTTACTTATGACTGGAGAGGTAATTTGACATAAATTGCTACTACCATTATAATAATATTTAGAAATAATCTCTTTCCAAGTAGCTTTATCATTAATATCCTTAAACTTCCATAAACATTTACCTAGTAATGACAGGTTCATATTACGCAAATTAATACTCCTAAACCACCATCCTTTTTAGATTTACACACCGTTTTGCAGCTATTAGAGTTATCCACACTCCATAAGAAATCCGTTTTAATTTTATGTATTTTATCGATCAACCAGTCGAGAAATAGATACATAGACATCCAATAGATCGAGAGCACCCATAAAATAAAATTTATGAAAACTAATCTACCCGCTCTAGATAAGAAAGACCTATTTCTTTGATTAACCGTTCTGTTAAAATTATTTCTAAAGTTTTAGCTAATAGACTTTGTACAAGAATGAATGATTTATAAAAGAAAATTGGGAACCCATCAGACCTCGGGGATTTATCTTTTGGCAAATCATCAATAGCTTTCCAAATTTCCCCTTTAGTAAAAGCATTATCCAACTCAGAAAGATCAACAATAGAGTCAGACGGATAGAGATCATTCCATCTAGCATTAATCCTACGAGTACATTTATTACCAAAAATATCTCTGTAATAGTCAGTAAAAGCATTATTAAGATCCCTTTGATCAACTAACTCCTTATTATTTACAATAATGGAATAAATCGTATTAATATGCTTTCTGCCGTTAGCCATATTGTGAAATTTTTTAGTATTATTGTCACCTTCATTAATCCATTGAATTCTAGATCTTTGCTTCCACATAACCTCCTCTTTTTCTAAAATAGAATTAAGTTTCTATTTTAAATTAGCTTGAACAATACGCTCACCTAAATTTGATTGTCTAGTTTCATCTATCTAATTTATTTATACAGCTCAAAAAGAATATTTTCTTTTTTAATTTTAGTACTACCAAAAAAAGTTATTCCAATTTTTAAGAAAAATCCTAAGATCCTGAAGTTTTAGTACAAAAATTTTCGCAGAATTATCCCTATTTCTAATATTATAATAACTCATAGAAGTGCATTTATTTTTAATTAAATTTAAAAATTTAGGTTCTAATAACCACATTTTTTCAAATTTGAAAGATTTATTGATAACCCTATGCTGATCACATGTGAGAACAATAGCACAATGATCAGAATGAGTGCAAGGCAAACCCGAAACTCTACATATTGGATATTTATCCTCAATTTCATTACTACTATAAAACCTATCAAGTAAAGCAATAGATGGGGTTTCTCTAGAGTTACTCCAAGTAAATTTTCTATTAGATGGAGAGATTTCAATCAAATTAGAATTAATAATAAATTGGTCAAATTCCTCCATAGCAGAGAGTTCTCCTTCGCGAGGAGAACGCTCTTCTAGAAAACGCGTAACATTGAAATCACCCCCTAAATCCAAGAACCCGGAGCAAAAGTTCTAAAGTCCAAACATTCATTCCAGAGAATCCGATGATCAATTTTCAAATTAGGACCATAAACATTAGAAATACTTAAGAAAGAATTGTCATTAAGATTAATGAAAATAACATGTAATGAGTGTTGCTTGGAAATACATTGAAGCATTTTAAAATAATTATCTCGCCAACCAGTCAATAGACCCCCAGAGGCACCCATTGAAGGTAAACAAGCCCATTTCCTAAAATGAAAACCACTTAATCTTCTATAAAAACGATTATCTGAACATTCAATTTTAATTTCCTGTAATAATGCAATGTCTATGGAATAGTCTTTAAAAAAAACCCTAACTTTGTCACATTTACTTAAATAATTTAACCCCCGATATTCCAACTGATAATCCCCATATGCCAATAGATCTAGCCCTATCAAGTTTCCTACCACTAATGTACTCTAGATCTAAGTCAACATTAGAAAAAAATGAAAGCAGTATCACTATCCAGCTAACTAAACTGAGAAGAAGAAAAACTACCTAATGTGTATGAAGAATATACGCTACCAAATCAGAATGCAAACCTGAGCCTGAATTCGGAGCACCACTCATGGTGCTCGAATCAGGAAACTCACCCAAAGACTGATATCGACAATGACGTATCCTTGCACTACACCGAACTGAACTACTAGCTGCCGCTGAATTCCTATGCCTAACTGTCCTTGATGAAGAGGAACAAGTGGCTGAAAATCTGCCAAACCCACTATCACTAGCATTATCCATAACTAACGTAAAAATATCACTAGCTTGCTTGTTAAAGAGACCGCTCTTTTCTACTGCTCCAAACAGTCAGAATTCACCTTATCCAACCTAATAACATCATCCCCATTGACTGATTCACTGATAAAATCCTTAAGAATGACAGACTCGTTTATTATGCCATCTACGCAAACCAGATCATCCTTATACAAAGCAGAGTCCAAAGCTAGGATGCCATCTTTTAATTTCAATCTACGTGATTCGAGCATGTTGAAAGCTGTGTGCATATCAGCTGCGTCTTTGACTGATATATACAAATTCATATCACTCTCATACTCCAACAATTTTTCAAAATTTACCAAGGCTTCCTCCTCCAATGTTTCAATTTCAACATCCAATATAACACTTCAATCTAAAATATCATCATATATGATAGGAGAATTTTCATCAGAGTAACTTACATTGAGTATGTCTTCTTGATAAATCTCTGACAAATTAACCAATTCTGATAATTGAACTTCATAAGAAATATATACGGATGATACATCTAGCCCTATATGTCCTATCAAATAAGCTTAATCAACAAATTAGCCAATATACTTAATGCTTATTGTTTCTTCTCACTCAGGAATGCCACTAAATGCTTTTGGCCTTGATGCAGGTGCAACAAATTAGCTATATTTATAAATTTAATTTAATCCAAAAATTCATTTTACTCTTTATAATGTTTCAAAGGTGGAGGCGAAGGAGTAGGTCTCGGTCTTGATTGGGGATTTGGAAGTGCATTTGGAACCAAGTATCGTTCCTCTAGAGTAATATTTCTAGGAATTGAATATGACAAGGAAAGCAAAAGTGTATTGTCAGCTTTAGCCAATCAAGATAAAGATGTTTCAGCCATTGATAGAAGTTGCCCAATGGGTCAGTTGGTGTAATCGCGTTCTTGTCTTAACAATGCAACTTATATTTCCTTTTAGATACTATAGTGGACTAGAGGATGTAGTTGGTTTGGAGTATCATTTGTGTAATTTGACTTATTTATATATATATTATGCAAACTTGGATATGTTTATTATATATAATGCGTTGAACTATTTAAATGTGTTCATATGATTATTTTTTGAGTTTTATTTGAATATGTTTTATATATTGGCTAATTGAAGCAAACGAAAATAGATATTTCAATGATTAACGTGTTTTAGAAAATCAATAAAACAATATATTGCTTTCTGTAGCGTTTCATATATGCTATGAAAAAGACATCTCATAGCTTTTTAAAAACGCTGCGAACCAATTTCGTAGGGTTTTTAAGGATGCTGTCGGAGAACAAGCTGCAATAGTGTAAGAATATAACACGACATTTGTGTAACGCTGCAAAAAAAGCTGCAGTATGATACTTTTTGTAGCGTTTCAAAAACACTGGTATATTTCCTGACATTATTATATGTTGTTAGATAGCCTTCTTCGAAACGCTGCAAAAGTGGTTCGCAGCATTTTTAAAATGCTGCAAAAGGTCTTGTTTAGTGCCCGTTGGCACCATTTACATTTCTCATTCTATTTTTTCATTGGCTAACTTTGCTAAATGCTAATGCATCCTCTTTATGAGGAATTTTTTCAATTTCAAACTACTTAAATTGACCTAGTAGCAGGATGGATACACATCATATTTTGCAATGGTTGGCTCCTTTTCCCATTAACTTCCTTGCACCCAATTACCATGCACTTGATTCATAACTAATTGGGAAACCCTATTGTTATCCAGCCTTTCGACCAGGCAATATGTGGATACAATGGACAAGTTAAACTTGGTAGTTATCGAGGTAGGCAGCCTAGAGAGATACCTTGAGAGTCCAAAGACAAAGTACTATTGAGAATTCACAAGGTGTACTTTAAAGGGAAAGTGCTACGGTCGAATTTGTTGTAGTCTTCAGACAGACTTAAGTGACCAAATCAAACGAGCGAACTCGGGTCGGATGCACAAAAGTCTTGGGTCGGACACACAAAACTCTTGGTTCTGGCTCTAAGAAAACAAAGGAAAACTCATAGCACAAAGATCTCAGAAAATATTCTGGTCAAGCCCCAAGCAAACACTCGAATTTCTTCGGTCAGACTTCATGTCAACGAAGACAGGGGTAAACACAAACTAACCTAAGGCCAAAGCAAGATGGATCCACCCAAGTTATAGGTCAATATCGACCCTTATTTCTTCTATAGATGGGACACATCTTCTGCCTTCATGCCCTACTTGATTTTAAAAGAATATCCCAAGTGATATTTTGTTGATCTAATACAATTCTTTATCAATCTCCATGAACTCTTAAATCAGCAACTCTGTTCTTCCACAACTCCATCATTTGTACTGAGAAGCAAACTAATATTGATGCAAACAACTATGGAACCATGAAGTTAACCACAAGATGAGCCAAGATGAAGAGTTTACGGCGGTCCTATTGGCCATCTTATGGGTCGGTATCGACCCCTAACCTTGGAGTTGTACCGACCCATACAAATTGATGAGGTAGCACCTACTTTCATGGGAGAATTGTTCTAAAGCATGATGAATGGCCTAAAGACATTTTGTACGAGATTTTAGGCCATTACCTCTATAAATAGGATGGTAGGGCTCATTTTTTAGGTTCTTTTAGCTCTATTTCTACCCCACTCTATATTTTTGTAATTCTAAAAACTAAGTGTTGAAATTGTACCGACCCATAAGAACTTCTGCTTCCAAGTCATAAGGTAAGAAATAAAACTATAATATGGACGTAGGCCTTGTTTTGCTGAACCACTATAAATTGTTATTTGCTCTTTCTTACTTGTTTTCATTTTAATCCATCACTTTTTATACTTTACCATAACTTCTGGGTGTTTGTGCCATTTTTGGTTCAAACATTTTGGTACTTTCACTAATAAAGAGATTCGCATGCTATTTGGATCCATCATTTATTATTGGATTTCTGATATCCAAGGGACAGATTCAATTCTTCAACTTTTAACTCTACTATTCATATTTTCAACAATCTAAGAGAAGCTATTTGCAATGGTCGCATTAAGGAAAGAATGTACTTTCACAACCAAAGCTACCACTAATGTTGAGAAATAGGATATTCAGCATGTGGACAAAGTTGCACAACAACCAAGACAGATAGAGATCCAGACTTCAACGGACGTCGTGACCAGAATGGAGATGGATAGGATGATGAAGCAGATGGAAGACAGATTTTAGGCTAGTCAAAATAAGATGAATCAAACGATGCAGCAGAGGTTGAGATTGCTAAATGAACTAACTCAGAATAGTCGTAGGAAGAGCAGAAGAGATTCCAGTTCAAAGTCAGAAAGTTCCTCAACATCCAAGCAAAGATGGAGGGATAGGAAGTAAAAGAGGACTCAAAACGCTATTAGAACATCTCACCAAAGAGGAGGATGAGCTCTAGGAATTTAGGGATCAATACCGACCCAAGTTTAGGGGTTGGTACCAACAATCCAATGGTGGACCCAGGGCTCGCCATTTGGAAGGCGGTGTGGATTTGACTTTCGGTCACGCTACTGTTGATTAGAATTTGGTAAATCATGTTGTTGCCAATGATATTGGACATGTGAATCAAATAGGGGGACCGTTGGATGATTGGATCTCTCGAAGTTTGTAGAGCCTAGGTATAGAGAGCCAAACGCTCTACCGAGAGCGTTCGCCAGGCCGAACACTCAGGGTGGAGCTCGATTATCGTTCGCTACACCATTATTTCCACAAAGTAAAAATTATGAAAATAAAGTCCCTTGGCTTGTAGTTATGAGACCCTCGTTTAGCTTCCATTGTGAGTTCAGGCGTTAAATCCAATACCCGAAAGCATATAGACCGTGAACATGAAATAATGCAACAACAAAGACCGAAAATATTGTGCAAAAATAAGGCAATAAGCTTAATCGAAAGCAACAACTATCAAAACCAAATTCATATCAACAAGTCTTAACAATCAATGGCTCAAAGAGCCCAAACCGAGATCAATGGTCAGAATAAACAAAAGAGTCCAAGAAGCAATATATAAAAGCGCCATGTCAGTAATCCACGTCAAAGAACTTTTAACCAGATGATGACAAGTGTGTGAATCACATCTACCTATAGCAAGCCAGGTCATTAATCTGAGTTAAAACTCCTACACCCTGTAGAGGGACTTTACATTTGCTATAAATATAGGACTACCTGCAAAAATAAAAGGGCTTTTAAGCACACAAAGAGCTGCCATAAAATTATATAGTACTTTCTTATATTAGAGCTATATTCAAAAATCATTAATGGCGGAAATGTCTAGTTCAATGAAATAAGCCTCTCAATTATACAAGAGTGACTAAAGAAGAAAATGACAGTGTTTATAAAGACTTTCGGACTGAACCACTATAAAATTCTCAGTGTATTTACCTTCCGCACTTTACTTTCTCTACATGAATTATTGTTATTCTACGATACAACACTTTATACCCCAGGCTTGACTACATCACTTTTCGACAGCCTCTCTACCGGGCCTAATATTTCTTTCAACTTTTAGGGACATACCTCTGAACCTCATGGAGTTAGAGTAGACGAAAATTGGCATTAACATTTTTGGCGCTAGAAGGAGGGTTCGAACCTCTGCACCTTGTTTCCTCTCGAAGATCCAACATAACATTTTCGTTAATTGTGTTTAGTTCCGAAGAAGGCATTTCAGAGACACCCCTCAACCATTAAAGAAGACAATGGAAAAAAGTTGGATATTCTCGAATAACAAAGAATATGACCCCAATTATAAGCCTCAAGCCTTTCAGATTAGGTAGCTTCTGGAATATATTCAGGGACCCTTTCAAAAATTAATCTAATTCAAAAAATGGTTGAGATCCAAACTAGTTCTTTCCACTTAATTACCAAAATATGTTAATTTGGTTTCTTCCAACAAGAGAGCCCTCTTGGACAATTCAAGTAACAAGTACCTAAAGAAATCAAAACATAACGAGCACCTTACTCCACCTAACCAAAGCTTGTTCCAAATATTCCCAGGGATTTATGTAGACTTATCTTGCCCGAACCAACCCCCATCGAAAAAAAGCCCCAAAGGAAGAATTCCATGTAACTCTTGCCAAATAAATGCATGTAATAATGTTCAACAAAGGAGAAGTACTTCTTATAAATCACTTCCAACTCTGAAGGGGCACCTCATGGTCATCGATTTCTACAAGTCTAATCGGTATGTCTTGGCTCCATCTTGATACTTTTCTCTTTAGCATAAACCTATCTACGGGGTCTATACTTGGTGGGTGCATCCAAGCCTTAGCATTCACGGCTCCCTTTCAGCCAACTCCACGTGACCTTTGTCAAATGAATGCATAAGGTATTTCCCTTTACAAAGATGAAGTTGCAGGAAGAAACCTTTTCATATGTCAAATTCCTATAGATAAATAAAGGACCCTAGTTTCAATAACGTCCTTATCCTAGTTATAACCTCAAAAGTTTCAACTCCATGAGTGGGCACCTCATAATCTCGGATCTTCGAAAGTTTAATCAATGGGCACTGGTTACTTTCATTTATGGACGCTTAACCTGGGTAATGTCCATCGGTCTTAAAAATGCAGGGGCATCATATCAAATTCAAAAGGTCATGTTTTGAATCTAGCCGAGATGATTAATATTCTTCAGAAAATATCAAGTAAAGATAAAATCTCAGAAGAATGTTTTTGCATACAATTAGAGAAGTTCCTAGGCTTTATAGTTAGTATTAGAGGGATACAGATGACCCGAATAAGATAAAAGCCATAATGGACATAAAGGCTCCAGCTAATAGGAAAAAGTAAATAAGCCTAAATAGAAAGGTCGTTGCTTTGGACAGTTTCATAAACCGATCAACTGACAAGTGTGTTCCCTTCTTCAACCTATTAAAGAAACATCTTACTTCCAAATGAACGGATGAATGATAGAAAACATTTGAAAATATACAAAAACATTTAAGTTCTCCTTCGGTGTTATCTAAACTAATAGATGGAGAAAGGATGTCCCTCTATTTGACCACGTCGAGTTCGCCTTATCAAGAAACGATAATAGGATCCAAAGCCTTATATAAGGAAAAGGATAGCTCCAACTAAGAAAATTACCCAATAATGGAAAAGCTTGCCTATAGCTTGATGTTCATGACCAGAAAGCTTTAGCTGTATTTTCAGCTCCTTACGTATCAACCACTTCAATAAGTTTTTAGTAAATCCGAGACTATGGGAATATTAATTAGGTATGGAACAGAGCTTAGCCTATATGAGATATAGTGTGAACCAAGGATGGAAATCAAAGGTCAACTCTAGCCGAGTTCATCATTGAATGCACTGGTTTTTGAAACCAAAGCCGAAAAAGGAAGTGGTAAAAGTAAACTATTCTCTTGATAACTATGTGATTGGCATAACTTCAAATGAACACAGGGCAAGTACTGGATATATCTAGGTAACTTTGGACAATCATCAGATTTACTGGGCAGTCAAGCTCACCTTCTTTGCACCAATAATTTATCCGAGTATAAATCCCTAATAGCTTGATTAAGAAGAGCTATTTTTATTAAGGTCTCGAAGATTTAGATATATTGTGACTCATAAATAATCAATCAAGTTCTCGGTCATCACTAGATATGGGACCCAAGGTTAGCCCTTTATGTTAAGTAGGTAAAGCAACCACTTGGAGCTGTCGAGAGTTATCACATGGAAAGCATTCCTAGATATCAAAATACTAGAGCTGATGTCTTAAAATAATGTGCAAGATCAAGGGATGTATGAGAATTTCATTCCGTTCCGGCTAAGATTAAAAAAGCCTAGCATATAGGTACCGGAGAAAGTGTTAGTTAAAATATGGGCTTAAGCTACTCGAAATGAAGCTACAACGCCAATAATGTGTTAGGGATGCGGATTAAGGATCTTAAGGAAGAAATAACACTAGAGGGGGGGGTGAATAGTGTTTTAAAGAATATATGAACTATATGACTAAATTAAAACTTTCAACACAAATCTAAACAGAATTATAACACAGAATGATCACAGAACATATAACAAATGCAAATAGTAAAGTAAAGCAAGTAAAAGGAAAGAACACACCGGATTTTATACTGGTTCAGAATCCTCCTACATCCAGTCCTGCACCAAGGTAATATCCTTGTATAGATTTTTATAAGCCAATATTCAAATTACAACCCTCAATTTCTAAGGCCTTGAGGAACTATCCTATCTCCGAGTCTGGGGTAAACTCTCTTGATTTACGGGACACAAGATCACCCTAATACTTCTTAATAACAATCCTTTTGAATGGATAGACTCTATGGACTTTTTGAATACTAATTAATCCTATAACTCTGAATAGCACTTTGATCTTTAGTAGAATGATGGAGAATCAAATAGAGAGAGTATCTAAATGATTTCCTATTGAGAATTTGGCAGAATGATGGCACGATCTTGAAAATATGAAGTTTTATGGATATGGAATGGTGGAGAAGAAAGAGTGAAAAAAATAAGAAAGTAGTTGTTAAAAAAATTCGTTTTGGAAGCCTTTATATAGATGCAAAACAGTCATAACCATTGGCGAAAGGTTTTCGAACGAATGGACACTTCTTTTGAAAATTGAATTTTGAATCCAACTGTCTCCATGTCGACATGGGGTATCCCCTTATGTCGACATCCCTTATTCAAAATTGTAGAGATGTTGTTTTGTAAAGACAATTGAATTTAAAACAAGTTGAAACTTCTCTGAAGCAAAGTAAAGTGTTTAAACAATATTTTGAGATAGAGAATGAATATAAAACATTATTTTAAATATATATATAATTGATATAGATCGTCAATTATATAAGTAATATTTAAAATCAGAATAAGTTTTGATGTTTTAAAAATAGAAGTTTTTAAAATCAGAATAGAGGAATATTTCAAGGCTAAAACAAAGTTGGAAAATATTTTTGAAAACATGATTGTGAAAGCTAAAAAATTTTGAAAACAGATTAAAAACATTTTGGAAAATCTATTCAAACTGAAATTGCAAGAACCTTCCTACAGAGCTCCTCCATAGGACTCGAGAACTTGTACAAAGTAGTTTAAATGATTTTGATTTTCGTGGGTTGAGCCACTTGTCGTAGGTTTGTAAGCTACTTGTCGTGGGTTTGTAAGCTACTTGTCGTGGGTTTGTAAGCCACTGGTTTCGATAGAAATTGGGTTCCATACCAAAAGAAAATTAGAAGAAAGATGAGAGTGCTATTATGAAGTTTTAACAAAATACTCGACACTTATATCGTGATCTTGAAATTTTGATTCTCTAGAGTCTTGAATCTTGAATCTCTAATCTTCATCTTGATGCTTGAGTCTTTATACTGATCAGTCTTCGATGATACCTGCATATACTTCCTATATACATACATACATACATACATACATACATACATACATACATACATACATACATATATACATATATATATTTATCTATATGGAAATGTTAGTATATATTTTATAAAGTAAAGTACAATAACTATATAAGGTTGTTGTCATCAAAAAATCATCAACTCAGTTCCTAACAATCTCCCCCTTTTTGATGATGACAACCTTTATTTATAAAATATTCTTACCATACCATAACTCTCCATAACTCTCCCTTACTCCGTGACTTCTTCTTAAAACTACAACACCCCTTTATTCCAGGACTCCCCCTTACACCAAACACATATATTTTTATAACTTTCTCCCCCTTTGTCATCAACAAAAACTATTAACTACTTAAGAATTCAAGAATGATTAGTATGAACAAATAATATGTATAGAACAAGCATGAAACAATGAGTATAAATGAACACATTTTAGTTATTACAACATATATAAGAACATACATAAACACGAACAAACAAAACAATTTAAAACAAAGAATAAAATGAAAGTACGCTTTAATGGCGATCCTTAACTATAGGAGACTTATGAATCGAACAATTGGGGTTGTGGAGACAAAAGTTTCCACGTTGTTCAATTATGTTTCCATTAGTATCAACAAGGATCTCACCAACGCAAATAATGCTCTCGTCCGTATTCATAGGGACATCGGGTTGAGGTAAAGGTTGATCTTCCTCTTGGTCTTCTTGTGGTTCTTCCATAGGTTCTTCTTCCTCGGATTCCATGGGTTGTGAAGAGCCTTCAATATTAATAGGATTTGTACGGTTATCCATAAGGAATTTTTGTACATTCCTAATAATATTCCCTTACCTTTGTTGTTCTCTAGCCATCCTAAGTTGACTTACTTGAATTTCAGTCATCAATTGAGGGATATCTTTCATCTTATCTTGCAATTTGATCACTCGAGCTTGCGTAGTTCGTTGAAATGGACCAGAATGAGGAGATGTGGGTGAAGTGGGTTCATTAGTAGAAGAGGAGGCCATTATTTTATTGTTTCAGAAGTTATTTACAGAGAATATAGTGAAGAAAGAGGAGAGAAAACGAAATAAATAGATAAATAACCAAATAACTAACTTTGGAGGGAAATTCAATTTTCAAATTTTTGTTGGGTATGTCGACATCATGAGATGGGGCATGTCGACATGTTCTTCAAAAAAGTGCAATTTTTATTTTGAATTTTTATTGATTATTATATTATATTATTTTATATTTCATATTTTGAACAAATACCTAATTCTCTTCTAAATTTAGTAAAATTCTGTTCGGTTAATGGTTTAGTTAATATATCAGCAATTTGTTTTTCAGTATTTATATAATGTAGAGTTATTATTTCTTTAGTTATATTATCTCTAAGAAAATGATGTCTTATATCAATATGTTTAGTTCTAGCATGATGAGTTGGATTTTTAGATAGATTTATTGCACTAGTATTATCATAATATATTGGTGATTTACTTATGTTAATTCCAAAATCTTTTAAAGTTTGTTGCATATATATGACTTGTGAATAGGCCAGAGCAGCAGATATATACTCTGCTTCAGTTGTTGACAAGGAAACAGTATTTTGTTTCTTGCTGAACCAGGAAACCAATGAATGTCCTAAAAAGTGAAAAGTTCCACTTGTACTCTTTCGGTCTGATTTACAACCAGCATAATCAGCATCACAATATGATATTAAATCAAAAGTATTATTTTTAGAATAAAATAAACCATAATCTAAAGGGTATTTTACATGTCTTAAAATTCTTTTAACAGCTTTTAAGTGAGTTTCTTTAGGTCGTGATTGGTATCTTGCACAGAGACAAACACTATGCATAATATCAGGACGACTCGCTGTTATATAGAGTAGCGAACCAATCATTCCCCTATATAAAGTTTGATCAATATCTTTTGATTTATCTTCTTTACTTAAACCTAATTTTGTTGACATTGGAGTTGGTTTCCCACTAGAGGTGCTTAAACCAAATTTATTGATTAAGTCTTTAGCATATTTTTCTTGACTTATGAAGATTCCATTTTCTAGTTGTTTAATTTGAAGCCCTAAGAAGAAACTTAATTCTCCCATGTGACTCATTTCAAATTCTTTAGTCATTATATCTGAAAATTCTTTATTCATTATGTTATTAGTTGATCCAAAGATTATATCATCTACATATATTTGAACCAGTTGAGTATCTTGATTATTTCTTTTAATAAAAAGTGTTGTATCTACTTTACCAATTTCAAAACCAGATTGAAGTAAATAAGATCTTAGTCTTTCATACCAGGCTCTAGGAGCTTGCTTTAGACCATATAGAGCTTTCTTTAACTTGTATACATGGTTTGGAAATTTATTATCTTTAAAAAGTGGAGGTTGTTCAACATAAACATCTTCTTTTACAAAACCATTTAGAAAAGTACTTTTAACATCCATTTGATATAATTTGAAATTATTATAATTAGCGAAAGCAAGTAGAATTCTTATAGCTTCTAATCTTGCTACGGGGGAAAAGGTTTCATCATAGTCAATTCCTTCTTCTTGACAATAACCTTGCGCGACTAAACGAGCTTTATTTCTTACGACCTTACCGAGTTCATTCATTTTATTTTTATAAACCCATTTAGTTCCAATTATACTTTTATCCTCAGGTTTAGGAACAAGTTCCCATACATCATTTCTGGTAAATTGATTCAATTCTTCTTGCATAGCAAGAATCCATGAATCATCAGACGATGCTTCCTTTGGATTTTTAGGTTCAATTATCGATATAAAGGCTACATTACTCATACTACTTAATTGATTTCTAGTTCTTATTACAGATTCAATATTTCCTAAAACATTTTCTATAGGATGATCTTTTGATATTTTAAATCTCTTGTTAGGTTGATTTATTTCGCTAATAGTTTCATTAGATTGATTTAAATTTATAAAATCTTCTTCATCATCTATTTGTACAATATCTTTAAGATTTTCATCAAAAGATACATGCATAGTTTCTTTAATAGTATTAGTTTTTAAATTAAAAACTCTAAATGCTTTGCTTCTATTAGAATAACCAATCAAGAATCCTTTATTAGCTTTTGGTTCAAATTTATCTAAATTATACTTTGTATTAAATATAAAACATTTACTCCCAAAGACTTTAAAATAAGCAACTATAGGTTTCTTATTATAAAGTAATTCATATGGAGTTTTATTTGTTAATGGTCTAATTAAAATTCTATTTAATATATAACAAGCTGTAGCAACTGCTTCAGCCCAAAAATGTTTAGGTAAATTACTATTAGAAAGCATTGTATGAGCACACTCTTGAATCGTTCTATTCTTACGTTCTACTACTCCGTTTTGTTGTGGAGTTCTTGGAAATGAAAAGTTGTGAGTAATTCCCTTTTGAGTACAGAAATTCTCAAAATTTTCATTTTCAAATTCACCACCATGATCACTTCGAATAGTTTTAATTTTGAAAGAATGTTGTTTTTGAATTCTTTTAGAATTTTTTTTAAATATTTCAAAAGCATCATTTTTATGTTTTAAAAAGATTGTCCAAGTATATCTTGAATAATCATCTACTATAACAAAAACATATTTACTATGGTTAATTGATTGAACTTGGGACGGACTAAATAAATCTAAATGAAGTAATTCTAGAGGACTAGAGGTAGAAATAGCATCTTTTAATTTAAATGAACTTTTCTTAAGTTTTCCTAATTGACAAGCATCACAAATACTATCTACTTTAAAGTTTAACTTGGGTAGACCTCTAACTAAGCCAAGTTTTGATATCCTAGATAATAATTTGAAATTCAAATGGCCAAATCTTTTATGCCAAATCCAATGGTCACTTGTATTAGCCAAAAGACATAGATTATCATTTGAAATTTTCATACTAAGGATATAAATATTTGTCTTCCTAATACCTTAAAAAATTATATTAGACTTATCATCTTCAATGTGACATTTATCTATTCCAAAATTAATTTTAAAACCTTTATCGCAAAGTTGACTTATACTAAGCAGATTATGTTTTAAGTTCCTAACTAATAAAACATCAGAAATAAGTAAAGTTTTAGAGTTACCGACATTGCCGACGCCAACCACATATCCTTTAGAGTTGTCACCAAAATTGACTAATCCACCCTCTTGATAAGTAATGTCCTTGAGTATCTCGAGATTTCCAGTCATGTGCCTCGAAAAGCCACTATCAAGTATCCATTTATCTTTCTCAAATTGCACAGTTTGTCCACTGGGTGTTGATTCGTCAAAAGCCATATAACATGTCTGTCCCTGCATAACACACCAATTCGGTAGATAACTTAATTTTTCAAAATAACTATATGCAGACTTATGATACTTTGATGAAATGAATAGATTCAAAACAGTTTTAACACAATTTTCCAAAAATGCCATTTTTATATTTTTCAAGTTTCAGATTATGAAAACAATGAAAACCAATGCTCCGATACCAATTGTTAGGGATGCGGATTAAGGATCTTAAGGCAAAAATAACACTAGAAGGGGGGGGGAGTGAATAGAGTTTTAAAGAATATATGAACTATATGACTAAATTAAAACTTTCAACACAAATCTGAACAGAATTCTAACACAGAATGATCATAGAACATATAACAAATGCAAATAGTAAAGTAAAGCAAGTAAAAGGAAAGAACACACCGGATTTTATACTGGTTCAGAATCCTCCTACATCCAGTCCTGCACCAAGGCAATATCCTTGTACAGATTTTTATAAGCCAATATCCAAATTACAACCCTCAATTTCTAAGGCCTTGAGGAACCCTCCTATCTCCGAGTCTGGGGTAAACTCTCTTGATTTATGGGACACAAGATCACCCTAATACTTCTTAATAACAATCCTTTTGAATGGATAGACTCTATGGACTTTTTGAATACAAATTAATCCTATAACTCTAAATAGAACTTTGATCTTTAGTAGAATGATGGAGAATCAAATAGAGAGAGTATCTAAATGATTTCCTATTGAGAATTTGGCAGAATGATGACACGATCTTGAAAATATGAAGTTTTATGGATATGGAATGGTGGAGAAGAAAGAGTGAAGAAAATTAGAAAGTAGTTGCTAAAAAAATTCGTTTTGGAAGCCTTTATATAGATGCACAACCGTCATAACCATTGGGGAAAGGTTTTTGAACGAACGGACACTTCTTTGGAAAATTGAATTTTGAATCCAACTGTCACCATGTCGACATGGGGTATCCCCTTATGTCGACATCCCTTCGTTCAAAATTATAGAGATGTTGTTTTGTAAAGAAAATTGAATTTAAAACAAGTGGAAACTTCTCTGAAGCAAAGTAAAGTGTTTAAACAATATTTTGAGATAAAGAATGAATATAAAACATTATTTCAAATATATATATATATATATATATAATTGATATAGACCGTCAATTATATAAGTAATATTTAAAATCAGAATAAGTTTTGATGTTTTAAAAATAGAAGTTTTTAAAATCAGAATAGAGGAATATTTCAAGGCTAAAACAAAGTTTGAAAATATTTTTGAAAACATGATTTTGAAAGCTAAAACATTTTGAAAACAGATTTAAAAACATTTTGAAAAATCTATTCAAACTGAAATTGCAAGAACCTTCCTACAGAGCACCTCTATAGGACTCGAGAACTTGTACAAAGTAGTTTAAATGATTTTGATTTTCGTGGGTTTGTAAGCCACTTGTCGTAGGTTTGTAAGCTACTTGTCGTGGGTTTGTAAGCCACTGGTTTCGATAGAAATTAGGTTCCATACCAAAAGAAAATTAGAAGAAAGATGAGAGTGCTATTATGAAGTTTTAACAAAATACTAGACACTTATCTTGAGATCTTGAAATCTTGATTCTCTAATCTTCGTCTTGATGCTTGAGTCTTTATACTGATCAGGCTTCGATGATACCTGCATATGCTTCCTTTATACATACATACATACATATATATATATATATATATGGAAATGTTAGTATATATTTTATAAAGTAAAGTATAATAACTATATAAGGTTGTTGTCATCAAAACATCATCAACTCAGTTCCTAACATAATGACTAAATAAAATTGGATGTCACCATATATTCGATATCTGACCGAGATGTTCTACCTGTGGAGGCTGTCGATGCAAATCAGATCAAATATAACACTCCAAGGTTCAACATTGTGGATGGAGTACCTTATAAATGGGATTCTCCACTCCATACCCCCGTGTGTAATGACCATGGAAGTTCAACCACCGTTAAAAGAAGCTTATGATGGAAATTACGAAGATCATTGCAGTAACCAAAAATTGACAAAGAATATATGTAAACATGACTTCTATTGGCCAACGCTAAATCAAGATGCCTTAGGCTATGTAAGAGCATGTGATAAATGCTAATTTTTTACAAAGGTGCGGAGAGCTCCCCCAAGTGTGCTCACCCTAATGATGAGTCCTTGGTCATTCGATATCTGGGGTATTGATCCTATTGGGCCCCTTCCTACTGTAGAAGGTGGGGCGAAATATGCCATAGCAGCAATTGACTACTTTATAATTGAAGCCGAATCCTTGGATGTCATAACCTCCCATCAAGTAATTAACTCTGTGAGAAAGAATATCACATCCAAATTCGGCCTTCTTTATAAGATTATCATGGATAATGGCACTCAATTCGAAAGCCGAAAATTTGCATAATATTGCCCAGATCATGGTATCATCAAGAGTTTTTCCTTGGTGGAACACCCACAAGCTAGTGGGGCTGTAGATGCAGCCAAAAAGACCATTAAAGCTTGTTTAAAGAAAAGTTTAAACAAAGAAAAAGGTAATTGGGGAGATGAGTTACCTTTCATTCTACAGGCTTATAGAACGAGCCCTTAGACTTCAATGCGACATACACCTTTCTTCTTATCTTACGGATTCAAAGCCATGCTCCCAGTTGAATTAGAGATTGCCTCCCACCACAAGCATTACTATAATACATAGCGGAATGTAGAGCTCCAAAAGGAGTCATTGGATCTGTTACTTGAGCTTTAAGACCAAGCCACTTTAAGAATGCCGGAATACATTCGTAAGATAATCCGATACTACAACTAAAGGGTTTGAACTAGGAACTTTGAGAAAAGAGACCTCATTCTCTGAAAGATAATGCCCAATACAAAGGATCAGACAGATGGACCACTTGGTCCAATTTGATAAGGACCCTTGGTAATTCGCAACATCTTCCCCCTCAGGAAGTATAGATTAAAAAGACCAGATGGTAGCATAATACCTTAGACTTGGAATGTCGAGCATCTAAGACATTACCATAGTACGGAGCTATTACATAAATAGAAGTTTTGTCCATAAGTTTGAGACAATGACTAATATCTTAGCCATGCCTTAGGTATACCACACAAGACCTCAGTTTTCCTAAGTCTTAAGAACTTCAAATATTGCATCAAAACATTTAAGTTTTGACTGTTGTCATGATCTAGCAATATCACGCAACCTTCGAATATTGCATCAAAATGTTTTAGTCATGATTTATTGCCATGATCAAGCGATATCACATAACTTTAAAATATTGCATCAAAACACTTTAGTCTTGATTATTTCTATGATCAAATAATATCATGCAATTTTTAAATATTGCACCAAATATTTTAGTCATGACACTACCCTGATCTAGTAGCATCATCCAGATTTCAGAACGATAATTTCACCTCTAGGTGGGTAAATGATTTCACCACCTGAGGATTATTCAGTTCTGCTTCCAGATTATGAAACAGTTTCGTCCTTTGATGAATTGTGGGGAGAAGGAATCCACCTTGCAATCCAGTTCAACATTTTCCTTACCATAACAGTTTTGCTCATCACTTAGTCGAGATAGCTTCTAGTGTCAAGCATAATTTTCAAAAGTTTTTACTTCACGGTCTCAAATTAGATTCTCCATCTTGGCATCAAATAGTTTCGCTTGTCACTTAGTCTAGATGGCTTCAAGTGTCATGCATAATTTTTAAAAGTTTAGACCTCACGGTCTCACTATAGATTTTGCCTCTCGGCATCAAAATAGTTTCGCTTGTCATTTAGTCTAGATGGCTTCAAGTGTCAAGCATAATTTTCAAAAGTTTTTATCTCATGGTATTATATTAGATTTTGCCTCTTGGCATCAAAACAGTTTCGCTTGTCACTTAGTCTAGATAGCTTCAAGTGTCAAGCATAATTTTCAAAAGTTTTGACCTCATGGTCTCAAATTAGATTTTGCCTCTTGGCATCAAAACAGTTTCAATTGTCACTTAGTCTAGATGGCTTTAAGTGTTAAGCATAATTTTCAAAAATTTTGACCTTACAAACTCAAATTAGATTTCCTCTTGAAACTGAAATAAAATGCATCGAGTAGATTCCCAAAAAGACTAGAAAATTGGGTTGATTCCCAATATAATAAGCTATGGTCAAGTAGTACCATGCATTGAGTAGATTCCTAAATGATTAGAAAAGTGGGTAGATCCCCAATAATATGAAATCATGATTATGCAAAATCATACTTGGGTAGATTCCTAATGATACTGAGCCACGACCAATATTGTCATGTACAGACTGAGCCACGGCCAAAAAGGGTCGTGCAACTAGTGAGCCACGGCCGATCATGTCATGTAAAGAGCGAGTCACAGAAAGTCAACTATGTCAAATGCACCAAGTGAGTCACAACCATGGCATTATGCAAAGATATAAGCATTGTACCGCCAATAGTAGTCTAAAACCCGTTACCTATGTGAGACTAGGTCTAGATGGTTGGGGCATAATATCGAACTATTTTGCCTCTAGGCACCATCTCAAATTATTTTCAAAACCCTCTAGATGAGGTTAGATTTCAAATTATTTTTGAAACCCTCTATATGATGTTAGATGTCAAATTATTTTCTAAACCCTCTAGATAACGATAGATTTCAAATTATTTTCCAAACCATCTAGATGGGGCTGGATTTCAAATTATTACTGAAACAAGGTTAGATCATCATGAAGTCATCTCGGTAAAGAAGTACTCTGGAGACTTCTCAGAATGCTACTCTACCCAAAAGCTTAGGATCGACTTTATCATGGGAATAGAACAAACAAGCCATGCACAAAACATGATATAACTCTATCCTTTCCAAAGTCCACCTCATATCAACCATATAGGGTGAACTTTGAAGGGCATGGGTTACACCATAATTTCTATGAACAACAAACTACAAAAAGA
This sequence comes from Allium cepa, assembly GCA_030765085.1. Taxonomy (NCBI): domain Eukaryota; kingdom Viridiplantae; phylum Streptophyta; class Magnoliopsida; order Asparagales; family Amaryllidaceae; genus Allium; species Allium cepa. The sequence goes on from CM060931.1 coordinate 576,415,704, forward strand.
AAGTCCCTTGGCTTGTAGTTTTGAGTCCCCTCATTTTTCTTCCATCGTGAGTTCAAGCATCAAAGCAAGTACTCGAGAGCATATAAGCCGAGAACATGAAATAAGGCACCTATTGTCCAAAATGCATCTCAAGAAGTTTTAACAATCAACGTCTTAAATAGCCCAAACCAAGATCAATGGTCAAAATAAACAAAAGAGTCCAAGAAGTTATATATAAAAGTGCCATGTCTGCAGTCTACATCAAAGAACTTTAAACTAGATAATGGTTAGTGCGTGATCAAGCCGCCTATAGCAAGCCAGGTCATCAGTCGAGTTAAAACCCCTGCACTAATAGAGGGACTCTATATTTGCTATAAATAGAGCACCACCTGCTATAACAATAGGGGCTTTTTGAGTGCATAAAGAGCTTCTATAAAATTATATAGCGCTTTCCTGTATTTGAGCTCTATTCAAAACTCATTAATGATAGAAATGCCTAATAAGCCTCTTGGCTATATAAGAGTGACTAAAGAAGGAAAGGATAGTGGATGTAGGGTTTTTTGTCCTGAACCACTATAAAAGTCTCGGTGTATTTACCTTCCTCACTTTACTTTCTCTACATGAACTATTGTTATTCTATGAAAAAACAAATCGTAGCCCAAGCTTGACTGCATCTTGCTTCAGAAGCCGATTTATCAAGTCCAATATTCCATTCTTCTTTCAAGAACATACCTCCAGACTTCGGGGTGTTAGTATAGACGATTTGTACTAACATTGTCATTCAATCGAACCTGTTGACCCTGACTAAGACCTGTTAATGAAAATCATTTAAGAAGAAATAATGAATGGGGTACCTCTCACAATCGGAATCATCTACTGAGAACATTCTATGCGAGAGATACCTAAGAGATTTGCAATGCCAACGATGCCGTTATACTGAGGGGCGACGGATCCTAGGCATCTTTTGATGAGATATGAGTGGCATATGGATTCAACTAGATATTCTGAAGCCGTGAAATGCCACAATTTTTCGATTTTCTTAGAAGGATAACTAGTGGTTCACTCGGCTTCTGTCGAGGTCCATATCATCTTTCGTTGATTGTCGCAAAAGTTTATTAAGTAGTCTTGCTTACACACTATGCATCCGAAGCATGTGATGTCTTTGTCAAACCTTTTCCAAGCTGATGGAGAGTTGTTGAAGGAATTTTTGAATTGGTTCTACACAGCTATGATAAAGGTTACAAATCCTAAGGAAAACATAATAATAACGGCGCTGATTTGGAAGATTCATCCCGATTTAGATTTTGGGGATTGGTTGGAAAGAAAACCCCCATCTATGATGGATGCTTTCTACAAAAAGGCTAATAAGTAATTAAGCTTGGAAGAAGTGCATAATTGTCCCCAAAGGAATGGTGCTGGGATTTCGAATGAAGAGATATAAAGTAATGTCGTTGTGAACTAGGCAGAAGGAAACTCTGAAAATGTAGTAGTTACCTTTAGGGATTCTGATAATCAGAGGAAGAGGAATCAAGCTCCAGGCTGCCAACACAGTGAGAAAAGCAAGCGCTGAAGGGACCTAAAACCTAAAGCAAATACACCTCTTAACGATACGTTGGAAAACATCTACTTTGCCATGCAAAGGATGGAATAATATAAGAAGCCACCCTGGAGAGAGGCGATTGATTAACAAAAGCGCTCAGGAAAATACTATCGTTTCCATGAAACTCTCGAACATAACATTGATGAGTGTCGCATTTGAAATCAGGGGCCAAGATGAGCCGATGAAAGACTTGTTATCAACTAACCAGTCTTCCATAGATGAAGCAGCTGCCCATAACAATGCTGCCTTGTTCTTCATTATCTAATTTCCTTCTGCAAATAAGCTTCCTAGTAAGACCGGGGGCATAGTAAATAGGTAAGACTATCTATTTCTTTTACTCATTAATAAAATTTTCTTTTTGAGATGATGGAACCATGCTCCTCCAAGTAACGTTCATGCACCACATAGTAAGCCGCATAACACTTCTTGAACTGATAGAACCGCTAGGTTAACGATCACATTCGATCCCTAACCTTTTGAGAATCGATGTTTCTCCGACAACATTGAGAAGGTCAAAATCGCCGGGTCGATGGTCATATTCGATCCCTAACCTTTTGAGAACCGGAATTGCTCCAACAACATTAGGAAGGTCCATGATAGAACTTATCATTTCACATATTTTATGAGATAAAGTGGTTTTCTAAAGATGTGACTCTGGCTCTCCATTGCTTAAGAGTTGTGACATATGGCCGATTGGAATGAATCTACATATGTAGAATGCATGTGTGCTGGTAACCAGAGATAGGTGCCAAACTTCCATGGTCCATGATCAGACCCTTGAAATTCTTTATGATATCTAGAGATTAATATCAGCCAGCTCTTGTCCTCAAATTGGGGGTAGGAGTATAAATTGAAGATGGACGTGAAATAACCATCCATCAGCCAACTCTAGTCCTTGGATTACGGGCAGGACTATAACTAAAGATGGATGTGACGTGATCATCCATCAGCGAACTCTTTCCCTTGATGTGGAGGCAGGAGTACAAACCCTAAGGCAGACGTAACCTGACTATCCGTACATCAACTATCGCCCTTGATGTAGGGGCATGAGTATAAACCATAACTAACGTGATACGACCATTCACTCTCTTGACTCTTGTCCTTGGATTGAGGCACGAGTATAAATCAAAACGGACGATATAAGACCATCCAATCCTTGACATTTTTCCTGGACTAGGAAAAATGAAAGGCCCATACCCAAAGCAAGATGAGATCTTACCTATGAACTTTAAATCAATGCCCGGAGTTAGGATCGATTGGAAATGAACATCCTAGATAAGGATGTACAAATTACGATCCTAAGTTGTTAATCCTAAACTAGAACCCAAAGTTTGGTGCAATCTAAAATCGCTATCCTAGAGAGGGGTACCTAAATGCTATCCAAATTGGTTAGTCTCACTCGACGTCCGGAGGCAGGCGCAATGATACTCAAAATCTTAGAGGGGAAATGAAAAGGCTGACTTGCCAGCTAAGTTGGCCAGTTGTAACGACCCGTATTTTACGTGTCGATAGATTGTAGAATTTATAGGTCGTTAGTGTTGATAAGTTGTGTGGAAGTTAACTCGTATGGTGCTTAGGTCGAATTTACGAGTTAAGTTAGTCAACGACTTAGTGCTTAAGTCGTTTGGTAGCCTAGGTCGTTAGGGATTGAGTCGTGACCGACTTAACGTCTTAGGTCATGTGATGATTGAGTCGGTAGGAGCCTAGGTCATGCGAACGAGTCATGGAGGTAGCCGACTTAAGGGGATAGGTCGTTTGGATGTTAGGTCGTTGGGGAGTCTAGTAAGCGACCTAAGAGTTAACGAGTCAGCGACCTACGTGTTAGTGAGTCAGTTGTTGGCGAGTTAAGTATGTCAACGACCTAAGAAAAGTTAGGTCGTTGAACGACTTAAGGGAGTGTTAGGCCGCTGGGCAAGTTGAGTCGCGTGAGCGACTTAGTGTTAGGGATGCTGTGTATTAAGTCGGCAGGACTTGAGTCGTTAGCGACTTATAGATAGCTTGGGCAGGAGTTAGGTCAGCATTGTTGAGTCGTAAGTCGTTGTGTTAGGTCAGCAAGGAGTTGAGTCGGCAGGGTCTTAGGTCGTAGGTCGGCATGCTAGTTAAGTCGTCAGGCGACCTAGGACTTAGGAAATGCGGCAGTGTGTTGAGTCGTGTGACAGTTGGGTCGGCAGTACGTTGAGTCGTTAGGTCGGCCTGTGTTTTAGGTCGCGTCTGGGTTAAGTCGTAAGTCGGCCTTGGTTGTATGTTGTGTTGGTTAGGTCGTAGGTCGTAGGGGCTGATGAGTCGGCAACGACTCATAGTTAGGTCGGGGACGACCTAAGGGGCGACGACCTAAGGGGTTTCCAGCCTATAAATAGAGGGGTTTGGCTCACTTTTTGGCACCGGTTTTTGAAGCGACGAAGTGCTGCCATTTTGAAGACTCGACTACAGTATTTTCTTCACTTCTTTCTCTACTTCTATCAAGTGCTAACATCCATTGAAGATTGAAGATCAAGATCAAAGATCAAGAGCCAAAGTTGAAGATTTTCATCCGAAGAGGCTAGATTTCACCGTTTCAAGTGAAATTTCTCCGGATCAAGTCCAAGTCCTTGCTGTCCAGATCTGTAGTTGATTCATTTTAGGTTGTTTTGGTGATTTGGTGAGTGGTAGTTATCTCTCACACGGACCCAAAGGAGTGTAGTGGATTGGTGATATGTTTATGTGTTAAAGTTAGCGTTTTCTCGCATTTTCCTTAAGTCTGCATGTAGATCCATCATATTTGAAGATGTTTATCTATGAAAGTTATTTATCAAGTATTAGAGACAAAACCCATGTTTTAGATTTGATAGATCTATGCTAAAAACCATGATTTCACGTATGTTGGACTTTTGCTCACTTAATTACGAAATTGCCATTATAATTGATATTGCTTAATAGATCTTGTTTGAATGGTTGAATGTTTGAATGTATGTTAGATTTGATTGCTCCAAGTTAGCTTGTAGTTGATTTGGAACAAGATGGTTGAAGATGATTCAAAAGCTAAGTGGAAAGGCTCTTGAATGGTGAAAGCTGCCAATGGCATATGAAGCGGATGTGGAAGCTCATATGGATGGATTCGAGGATGTGGGATCTTGCCATGATGCGAGAAGGCAAAGCATGGTTGAGTTGGGACTTTGCGATGATATGATGAGGCAAGGCTTGTGTTGAGATGGGACGGGTCATGATGACGTTCCAAGTTGAGAGACTTTGCTATGATGTGATGAGGCAAGACATATGTTGTGATGGGACGGGTCACGAAGACGTTCCAAGCACGGGTCATGACGACGTGCAAAGTTATAACTCGGTGATGCGGTCCGGGTTGGGGTGGATAATGGTTAGCTTGAGAGGCGCTTGAGCTAGTATGGAAGTAGTCGTCGAGGAGGATGACTAGGAGGCTAAGATCTCATCGTTGTTGAAGGTTCTAGCATACTCAAAGCAAGGGTACGTTGGAACGGGTCACGATGACGTTCCAGGCACGGGTCATGATGACGTGCTAGTACTCTGGGCTGATGCGTTCGGCTTAGGCACGGGTCACGATGACGTGCGGAGTTATGGCTAAACCGGGGTTACCATTAGCCCTTGACAGGCGGTCATTCAACTAACGGTGAAATCAAGGCAATGATAACAGTGATAGCCAGAGTCATGGATGTTTGGATGTTTGGTTGTATCATCATTCGGCTTCAAGAGCGGTGTTTTCTGGGTGCTTATCTGATCTTGGTTTAGGCCTTGGGGGTTTGTATTTGGAAAACATCGTCCTTGACTCGAGTGATTATTGCTTTACCTTACTTATCTGCTATGTTATGCTTACTTCTCCTTAGTGTGTGTCTGGGGGCTATCACTGTAGAAAGAGGTGGAGTGGGATGGTTTGGTTCCTATTCCTTTTATCCCTTATGCTCTTTGGTATGTTTGATTGTTAATTTACTGCTCACTAAGACTTTGTCTGACTCAAGGTTTTATGTCTCCTCTTATTACCTTGGGCTGTTCATCCATGTTTGGGATGGGCAGACTAGGTAGCAGGTGACAGGTGCTGTGCTAGGAGTTCTACGCTAAAGATGACGAAGACGAGCAGGAGGCTTTGCATATTAGTTTTCTTACTATATGTACTGGGTATCCGCTGCTGTATTTGGTTGAGTGATTTGTAGTGAGGCTTTCATGTATGGATTTGAGTAGATGATTGTATGAAACTACTGTGATGCTTATATGATGATGTTCTGTTCTATGGAGCTTCACTATATTATATTTCTCTATTGTATTTTATCCATGCGCTGTGAGTTGCGATAGAGATTCTTCTGTTTTGTTTTACCCTGACTATCGTCCATGGCTGCCTGGCACACCTTTTAGCGCATTGTTTCCTTCATTTGGTGCGGGAGTCATGGGCGGTCGTCACATTTGGTATCAGAGCTTTGGTTAATCGATTTCAGCCAACGCTCGCTGACGTAACTACGTATGAGAGACGTAATTGTATTTTGATGGATGATTACTATATATAATATAGTAGCCTAGAAGGATTTGAACTCCTTATGCGGTTGTTTCTTAAGGTGTTCTAATCATTCTTATTACAGATACTAAGGATGAGTCGAAGTGAGAGACAAGCTGCGAGGGGTAGCCGTGATGCTAGGGAAGCTGTTGATTATGCTCCTATGTTTGAGGCCATGATGACTTCAATCATGAGGAGAATACCAGCTTCAGGATCATCTGTGGATGTGGGAGTTCAAGTCCAAGCTCCGAGACCGGTGGATTTTGCCAAGCTTTGCAAGGATTATACTTCTCTTGGAGGAAAAGTTTTCTTGGGGACGGAGTCGACTATTGAGGTGCAGAGGTGGATAGATGCTTGCAAAAGAATCTTTGGTGACTTAGGGATTGAGGATGCAACTAAGAGAAAGCTTGCATCGAGGCAGCTTCAAGGGAGGGCTGCGGATTGGTGGAATTCTATCACCATAGATACACCAGAAGAAGAGATTACTTGGGAGCAGTTCCAAGTTAGATTTGAAGCCAAGTTCATCTCTACTGCTCAGAGGTCTGTTTTGTTCAAGAGATTTGTGGAGCTCAAACAAGGCGGAAGGCCTGTTCTGGAGTATATTTCTGAGTTCGAAGCTTTGTCTAAGTATGCCAGATCATATATTGATTCTCCCTACCAGAAGAATGAAAAGTTTGTGACTGGTCTGGATGCTTATCTAGGAAGGCAGTTAGTGGATCATCTGGACGATCCATTTGAGAAGCTGGTGGAGAAAGCTCTGAGGCATGAGAGTTTGTTTCCTAGGGAAAGTTCTGTTGTTGCAGTAACCAGGGAAGGATCTAAACCACAGCAGAGTGGGAATAAGAAGAGGAAGCAGCAGCAACAGAAGGGAAAGGATGGTCAGAAGAAGCCAAAGGGCGAGGTGACTTGTTATAACTGCCGTCAGAAGGGTCATCTTTCTCGGGATTGCAAGAATCCGAAGGTGCAGTTGAAGTGTTACAACTGTGATAAGCTGGGACACATTAAGAAGGATTGTCCAGAACCGAGGAAAGATAGGCAGGTTGTGCAAGCCTATGCTTTGGGGGCTGTTCCATCGTCTTCGAAAGCTCCTACTGCTGAGGAGAAGGGGAAGAGTGTGGTGGTTCAAGGTACTCTTTCTATTTGTGGTGTTCCAGTTAGAGTGTTGTTTGATACTGGAGCGTCGCATTCTTTTGTTTGTGATGAGTTGGTATGCCGGTTAGGTATGAAACCGGATATTGTTGATAGGCCATTGGTTGTGACTAATCCGGTTGGGGGTTCGTCATGTTTGTGTATGATATGCCGTGGTCTAGTTGTGTCGAGTCATGATTGCTCGTTTGTTTGTGATTGCTTTGTTCTGAACTTTGCGGGGTTCGGAATTATTTTGGGTATGGACTGGCTTAGGAAGTATGCGGCTAGGATTGATTGTGAGAGGCTTGAGGTGACAGTCGGGAATGTGGAAGGGCGAAAGGTTGTGATACGATGTAAGCATGAAGAAGGCGTCTTCATGAGCTTCATGTATTCGCTAGTTGTTCCACGGGATGGACTGTCATCGGTGCCTATTGTGAATGAGTTTGAGAATGTCTTTGAGGAAGTCAAAGGGTTGCCGCCGCATAGGGAGATCGAGTTTCGTATCGATCTAGTTGAGGGAGCCAGACCTGTTGTGATGCCTCTTAGGCGGATGGCACCGAGGGAGCAGCAAGAGCTGAAGGTGCAAGTTGATGACCTTTTTCAGAAAGGATTCATTCGGAGAAGTGTGTCCGAATGGGGTGCGCCAGTTGTGTTCGCAACCAAAGCGGATGGATCGTTGAGGTTGTGTGTGGATTATCGTGAGCTGAATAAGGTGACTAAGAAGAACAAGTATCCATTGCCGAGAATAGATGACTTGTTTGATCAGCTTCACGAGGCTAAGGTGTTTTCTCAGATGGATTTGGCAACGGGATTTCACCAGTTGAGAGTGGCGAAGGATAGTGTGCCGAAGACTGCTTTCAGGACACCATCCGGGTTTTATGAGTGGCTGGTAATGCCGTTTGGATTGACTAACGCGCCAGCATATTTTGTGGATCTTATGAATAGAGTGTTCAGAGATCAGTTGAATAAGTTCGTGCTTGTGTTCGTGGATGATATTCTGATTTATTCCAGAACTGAGGGAGAGCACAAGACACACTTGAGGATTGTTTTGGGAATCTTACGGAAACATCAGCTGAAGGCTAAGTTTTCGAAGTGTCACTTCTGGAAGAATGAAGTGAGGTTCTTAGGTCATGTTATTTCTGGAAATGGAATAGCGGTTGATCCCGCTAAGGTGGCAGCGATCCAGGATTGGGTTAGGCCTAAGAATGCATCTGATGTGAGAAGTTTTCTTGGATTAGCAGGATATTATCGTCGGTTTATCAAAGACTTTTCCAAGATAGCTGCACCGTTAACAGGATTGACAAAGAAGAACCAGGTGTTCAGATGGGATGATAAGTGTGAGCAAGCTTTTGTAATCCTGAAAGAGCGATTGACGAGTGCTCCTGTTTTGACTATTCCAAGTGGGAATGATGAGATGGTGGTTTACACCGATGCATGTGGCACTGGACTAGGAGCGGTGCTAATGCAGAAGCATAAAGTTGTTGCGTATGCTAGTCGACAACTAAAGCCGCATGAAAGGAATTATCCGACTCATGATTTGGAGTTAGCGGCGATTGTGTTTGCTTTGAAGATGTGGAGACACTATCTATTGGGAGTTAGATTCGAGCTGTTTACAGATCATAAGTCGTTGAAGTATCTGTTTTCCCAAAAGGATTTGAATCTTCGACAGCAAAGGTGGCTAGAGTTCTTAGCATCGTATGATTTTGGTATAGCCTATACTCCAGGGAAAGGTAACGCAGTGGCTGATGCGTTAAGTCGAAGACATGCAGGATTGGGAGCCATGTTTTCGGAATGGAAGAGTCTTGAGTATTTGGCTGGATTTGATTTCAGGCCTAGATGCGAATTGGAACCTGAGATGTTGGCAAACTTATCAATAAGGCCTACTCTTGTGGAAAGAATTGGCGAGGGTCAAAAGCAAGACGATAAGCTTGTCAAGGTTATCCGAGATTTGGAATCTGGATTGGACCCAGAGAAGAATAAAGGATTTGAAGTCGATCGAGAGGGTTGGCTTCGAAAGCAAGGGCGACTAGTTGTTCCCGATGTAGATGGATTGAGAGATGAAGTTCTGAGGGAGAGTCATCACTCGAAGTTGACAATTCATCCAGGTGGAAATAAGATGTATCGGGATATGAAGAGAACCTACTACTGGGAAGGTATGAAGAAGGATGTTGGAAATTTTATTTCCAAGTGTATGAATTGCCAGTTGGTGAAAGCTGAGCAGAAGAAGCCCAGTGGATTGCTTCAGCCATTAGAGGTTCCTACATGGAAGTGGGAGCAGGTGTCGATGGATTTTATCGATGGTCTACCTAGGACAAGAGCGGGAAATGAAGGGATTTGGGTCATCGTAGATCGTTTGACCAAGAGTGCAAGATTCATTCCTGTTCGATCGACTAGGACTGCATCGAAGTTGGCTGAGTTGTATGTTAAGTGGATAGTTCGTTTCCATGGTGTTCCGAAGAGTATAGTGAGCGATCGAGACCCATTGTTCACTAGTAGATTTTGGAAGAGCTTCCAGGAAGTTTTGGGAACTGAGTTGTGTTTGAGTACAGCTTATCACCCTCAAACAGATGGTCAGACTGAGAGAGTCAACCGAGTTTTGGAAGATCTTCTTAGAGCATGTGTTTTGGACTTCGGAGGATCATGGGAAGATCACCTTCATTTGGTGGAGTTTGCTTATAATAACAGTTATCAGTCGAGTATTGGTATGGCACCATATGAGGCATTATATGGAAGACCGTGTAACTCTCCGACATGTTGGTTGGAAACTGGAGAAAAGCTGATACTTGGGCCAGAGATGATTCGACAGACTTCAGATTGTATAGAGATCATTCGGCAACGAATGAAGGCAGCCCAAGATCGTCAGAAAAGTTATGCAGATAATCGTCGAAAGGATTTGGAATTCGACGTGGGTGATAGGGTTTTTGTGAAGATTTCTCCATTGAAGAATGTTATTAGATTCGGGAACAAAGGAAAGTTAACTCCGAGATTTGTTGGACCATTCCCGATTATCAAGCGAATTGGAAAACTCGCTTATAGATTGGAGTTACCGGAGAAGATGGTGGGTGTGCACAATGTTTTTCATGTATCCTATCTACGGAAGTATGTGCACGACCCAACTACGGTGATTTTTGCTGATAGCTGTGAAGACTTGGAGGTTGATCCTGTTGTTTCGAGACCTCGTAAGCCGCTTCGTATTGTTGAAACCGATACGAAACAGCTTAGGAGGAAGACGATTACGTTGCTCAAGGTACAATGGAGTGATGATGTTAACGACTGTACATGGGAGGAGGAAGAGAGGATGAAGGCAGCTCATCCCGGACTCTTCGAGGTATGGCCCTAAAGTGTCGTGACATCTCATGAATTTGTAGCTTGTTCTAAGTCTTAGAATTCTGCATGCTAGGTTAGAATTGGATGCATGATCTGTTGATTGCTATGGATGGTAGGCATGCGGAATATCTTTGATTTCTGTTGATTGCTTGGAATTTCGAGGGCGAAATTCCTAAGGGGGAGAGAATGTAACGACCCGTATTTTACGTGTCGATAGATTGTAGAATTTATAGGTCGTTAGTGTTGATAAGTTGTGTGGAAGTTAACTCGTATGGTGCTTAGGTCGAATTTACGAGTTAAGTTAGTCAACGACTTAGTGCTTAAGTCGTTTGGTAGCCTAGGTCGTTAGGGATTGAGTCGTGACCGACTTAACGTCTTAGGTCATGTGATGATTGAGTCGGTAGGAGCCTAGGTCATGCGAACGAGTCATGGAGGTAGCCGACTTAAGGGGATAGGTCGTTTGGATGTTAGGTCGTTGGGGAGTCTAGTAAGCGACCTAAGAGTTAACGAGTCAGCGACCTACGTGTTAGTGAGTCAGTTGTTGGCGAGTTAAGTATGTCAACGACCTAAGAAAAGTTAGGTCGTTGAACGACTTAAGGGAGTGTTAGGCCGCTGGGCAAGTTGAGTCGCGTGAGCGACTTAGTGTTAGGGATGCTGTGTATTAAGTCGGCAGGACTTGAGTCGTTAGCGACTTATAGATAGCTTGGGCAGGAGTTAGGTCAGCATTGTTGAGTCGTAAGTCGTTGTGTTAGGTCAGCAAGGAGTTGAGTCGGCAGGGTCTTAGGTCGTAGGTCGGCATGCTAGTTAAGTCGTCAGGCGACCTAGGACTTAGGAAATGCGGCAGTGTGTTGAGTCGTGTGACAGTTGGGTCGGCAGTACGTTGAGTCGTTAGGTCGGCCTGTGTTTTAGGTCGCGTCTGGGTTAAGTCGTAAGTCGGCCTTGGTTGTATGTTGTGTTGGTTAGGTCGTAGGTCGTAGGGGCTGATGAGTCGGCAACGACTCATAGTTAGGTCGGGGACGACCTAAGGGGCGACGACCTAAGGGGTTTCCAGCCTATAAATAGAGGGGTTTGGCTCACTTTTTGGCACCGGTTTTTGAAGCGACGAAGTGCTGCCATTTTGAAGACTCGACTACAGTATTTTCTTCACTTCTTTCTCTACTTCTATCAAGTGCTAACATCCATTGAAGATTGAAGATCAAGATCAAAGATCAAGAGCCAAAGTTGAAGATTTTCATCCGAAGAGGCTAGATTTCACCGTTTCAAGTGAAATTTCTCCGGATCAAGTCCAAGTCCTTGCTGTCCAGATCTGTAGTTGATTCATTTTAGGTTGTTTTGGTGATTTGGTGAGTGGTAGTTATCTCTCACACGGACCCAAAGGAGTGTAGTGGATTGGTGATATGTTTATGTGTTAAAGTTAGCGTTTTCTCGCATTTTCCTTAAGTCTGCATGTAGATCCATCATATTTGAAGATGTTTATCTATGAAAGTTATTTATCAAGTATTAGAGACAAAACCCATGTTTTAGATTTGATAGATCTATGCTAAAAACCATGATTTCACGTATGTTGGACTTTTGCTCACTTAATTACGAAATTGCCATTATAATTGATATTGCTTAATAGATCTTGTTTGAATGGTTGAATGTTTGAATGTATGTTAGATTTGATTGCTCCAAGTTAGCTTGTAGTTGATTTGGAACAAGATGGTTGAAGATGATTCAAAAGCTAAGTGGAAAGGCTCTTGAATGGTGAAAGCTGCCAATGGCATATGAAGCGGATGTGGAAGCTCATATGGATGGATTCGAGGATGTGGGATCTTGCCATGATGCGAGAAGGCAAAGCATGGTTGAGTTGGGACTTTGCGATGATATGATGAGGCAAGGCTTGTGTTGAGATGGGACGGGTCATGATGACGTTCCAAGTTGAGAGACTTTGCTATGATGTGATGAGGCAAGACATATGTTGTGATGGGACGGGTCACGAAGACGTTCCAAGCACGGGTCATGACGACGTGCAAAGTTATAACTCGGTGATGCGGTCCGGGTTGGGGTGGATAATGGTTAGCTTGAGAGGCGCTTGAGCTAGTATGGAAGTAGTCGTCGAGGAGGATGACTAGGAGGCTAAGATCTCATCGTTGTTGAAGGTTCTAGCATACTCAAAGCAAGGGTACGTTGGAACGGGTCACGATGACGTTCCAGGCACGGGTCATGATGACGTGCTAGTACTCTGGGCTGATGCGTTCGGCTTAGGCACGGGTCACGATGACGTGCGGAGTTATGGCTAAACCGGGGTTACCATTAGCCCTTGACAGGCGGTCATTCAACTAACGGTGAAATCAAGGCAATGATAACAGTGATAGCCAGAGTCATGGATGTTTGGATGTTTGGTTGTATCATCATTCGGCTTCAAGAGCGGTGTTTTCTGGGTGCTTATCTGATCTTGGTTTAGGCCTTGGGGGTTTGTATTTGGAAAACATCGTCCTTGACTCGAGTGATTATTGCTTTACCTTACTTATCTGCTATGTTATGCTTACTTCTCCTTAGTGTGTGTCTGGGGGCTATCACTGTAGAAAGAGGTGGAGTGGGATGGTTTGGTTCCTATTCCTTTTATCCCTTATGCTCTTTGGTATGTTTGATTGTTAATTTACTGCTCACTAAGACTTTGTCTGACTCAAGGTTTTATGTCTCCTCTTATTACCTTGGGCTGTTCATCCATGTTTGGGATGGGCAGACTAGGTAGCAGGTGACAGGTGCTGTGCTAGGAGTTCTACGCTAAAGATGACGAAGACGAGCAGGAGGCTTTGCATATTAGTTTTCTTACTATATGTACTGGGTATCCGCTGCTGTATTTGGTTGAGTGATTTGTAGTGAGGCTTTCATGTATGGATTTGAGTAGATGATTGTATGAAACTACTGTGATGCTTATATGATGATGTTCTGTTCTATGGAGCTTCACTATATTATATTTCTCTATTGTATTTTATCCATGCGCTGTGAGTTGCGATAGAGATTCTTCTGTTTTGTTTTACCCTGACTATCGTCCATGGCTGCCTGGCACACCTTTTAGCGCATTGTTTCCTTCATTTGGTGCGGGAGTCATGGGCGGTCGTCACATTTCTAGAGATGCACCGCTTATGGGCTTGGTTCCAGTGGAAGTACTATTAGCTCGAAGAATCGACCAGATGGATGTCTAATGGATCTTGGAGGCTAAACCAGAAAAGGAGTCATGGATGACTCCAGTAAAAGAATAATTCAGAGAGGAATCCTTCTAGATAGAAGGAAAAACCAATGGAAGCTCCTTCACTAAGCTTCAAGATATATTCTTTAGCAAGGAGCACTTTATAGGAAGGGATTTTAGCCCTGATGCTATGGTTTGCCACCAACGACGAGGCCAAGCGAGTCCTGAGTGATGTTCATAAAAGGTCCTATGGCGACCAAAAGCGGGGAAAACCCTCGCGAAGAGGATTCTCCTCTATTGGTACTTCAGACCAACAGTCAATCGGGACACAAATGATGTGACGGTCCTGACTCGACCTTCGAAAATCGACACCCGTACTTCCACTTGTACTAGAATGCCGCAGATTCAAACACCGAATCTGGCTCGCCGGAGCTTATAACACACTAAGTATAACAACACAGCGGAAGAAAAATGAATAATACATTTGATATATATAACATTCGGATACAATGATGATACAATGAATATCAATATACATCAGAGATATGATACAAGACAATAACAACGGAAAGAAAAGATAACACCAGCAAAGGAACAATATCTCGAATAGAGGAAATAGTCTTCAGAAAAGAACTCCAAATAGCAATAACAACTACATCATCAAAGCTCCTATCTAAACTAGCTCGAACCACCATCAAGTGTTTCACAAAGATAAGCAAGTCTCGTCCATGAATCCGAAGACTCCAATATCCAAGATCTCCAAAGGATACCAAAGAGAAAGCTTGAAGCTACTGAACCGATATCTATATCTGAAAAACCCAACTCTAGACTGCCCGTGTGGGGAAATTGTGGGCACCCAGAGTTTAGGAAGGGAACAATAAACTCCGGGTCAGTCATGGGACTGGTATGAGCAAACAAAACATTTGTTTGAAATAAAAGCAGTTTATTTTAATCAAAAGCAAACAAAAGATTTGAAAGAAATTCGTAATGCTTTTTGAAAATGAAACTGCCATAAGGCCTCCCACCACACACACAATGAAAACGCAGACTTGGAGGAGATTTCTCCTTATGACAGTCAAAAATGCTTAATACAAGAAAAAAACACTTTAGATATTATTATTAGTGCATAGTGTGAACACATTTTCGAAAGTATAATATTAATCTTAGCCAGCATACCACATTTCGTCGTATGCCTACTATAGCTACCATGGTTTGTGGCAGGTTACCGCCATGCTGCATGGCAGGTTATACAATTAAAACCATACAGGGTTCGTATTATTTCTTTGGATTTCCAATAAATGGTCAGGCTAAGGAACTTCCTGGGCCATATGGGTATGCCTCTAGAGGGATGCCTCAAGAACCTAACCGGATCTCTGCCAACACAAGGCCGGGTTACCTCTGTAACTAGGTAACTACTATACGAGTATGCCATCCCCCGGTCGTAACCAACCTTTATCCGAGCGCTCGATACCAACAACCACAAAGTAATGTATTTTCAGTAACCACATAGGTTAAATATCTGGGCTCCATACCATGATATCACCTCTATCCAGAAGGAAATGAACATACCCTCAGAGGGCGCTACCCCCAAATAACCTTGCTGCATTCTTCCTGTTTTGACCATTCCGGGTTGTGAAGTTCGACGAAGTTCGTCCATAAAGCTACGTTTTCACAAAGCCTTACCTTGATCAACAAATGATCACCAGCACTTCATATGCCACTTTACCAAATTGGGAATGTATTACTGGTAACCATCAATTACATAACCTCTGAGCTCGTACGTCTTAGAGAAGGGTGTTAAGCTAAGAGAATAAATCTCCACCACCAAACAGAAATGTATTTGATAGAAACCAATTTTACATCTCAAGGTGTAGTGTCAGAAGCACATCCATACAAGTGTGTTCCGGGTTCGAACAGAGCCGAAGGCACTTCCGAAGAAGCCTTTGCAAATTCGGGAATCCACAATCCCGATCGGACTTCCCATCACTTAGGGAATCTCTATACCGTAGCTACTCGGTGCAGAGACAATCGATAGGTCATCCTATCGTTCTTGCAAATACCCGGTCTTCACCACCGGTCTTCAAATGCTATCCATAACGTCGTATCACTATTCGGAATGGGTTATATGACACTAGGTCCTCTCCTGGCTAAACCGAATAGTGAGCGCAATATTTAAAAGCATATAGATAATGGGATTTCAGTTATGTCACAAATTACTATCCAAAACCTTTCTTCCAAATGGTTAAACAAATTACCATTTATAAATCCTTTTGAAACAAAAAGATTCATTTCAAAAATCTTCAGTGGTTTAAACGATTTCCATACTTAAATCTTTTAAACAAAAGATTTATCTTTAAAACACCTTTTCAATTTAAAACAAGGATCACTAATCTTTAACAAAGATTCATTCATAATTTTTCAAATCAATTCCATTTCAAGTTGGATTAACTCACCCGGTCTTTAAATTAAAGACTCATTTCATAGCTTTCAAAACGATTTTCAAAGATTCATTCATAACTTTCAAAACAATTCCCGTTTCAAAAATAAAGGATACACCATTTAGAATTTTCTTTTGATTCCAAAAGAATACTTAACAATCTTTCTCAAAGGTTTGTTCAAAGTTTTCAAAACAATTTCCATTTTAGTTTGGACTAACTCATTCTATCTTTGAGTTAAAGGTTTGATAGTTTTCAAACTCGTTTCCAATTCATTGAATTCCATTTTTAAATATTGAATTAAAACTTAAATCAAAATATTTCAGTTTTCAAACTAAATCAAGTTATTTAAAATAACCTTCAAAATTCCTTTTCAAATACTTTTCAAATTCAACCTTATTTCATTTCAAAAACATTTGGATTCAAAATTCAAACTTTTAAAACCCTTTCAAAATATTACATTCAAATATCTGTGACTTAACCGATTTCCTCGTGAAATCCATATTGGTGTGTGTATAGTGTGGTCCAGGGGTTTAACACAACAGTAGTGCAACATCCTAAATCATCACAGAATTATAGCAATATTGATAAGCGGTATAATCCTATAACGCTTATCTATATACATAAAATCACAGATAGATAACATAAATGCAATATAGATAAATAAATTTTATTCCACAGCACAACATATCACATAACATTACACATACGGGATATCAACATAATTCACAGCATTCCATACTATCCATACATTCATAAGTATAATCATCAAGTCATCTGATTAATTTTAAACCAGATAATTACCTATGAATAAATTTCTAATCATGGTTAACTAATAACTAATTAATTACAAACCATTATTATTAATTATTCTTTAATTAATCATTAATTAATCTTTAATTGATAATAATCCTTTGATTATTTATCCTAAATTAATTACAAAAATTTAATTAATTAATCCTTAATTAATAATCATCCCTTATTTACTTTCATTAAAAATCTTTAATACATGATTAATTACCTTTAACTACAATTGATATTAATTATTCGTTTCTTTAATTAATTAACCATTAATTTTAATTAATTAAATCTTAATTACTTCTATTAATTAATTATTCCTTACTTAATTAATCTTAAACCTTAATTAATTATTTTCACCCTTTAATTACTTATTTAATTAATCCAAATCATTAATTAAGTAAATGAATAATTTATCTACTTTAATTATCCCAAAAACTTAACGAATTTTCAAATCATTTAATCCCAATTAAATTTAAGAAAAACATTATTCTTATTGATGATTAATTTATCATTAACAAAATATTTAAATAATTTACTTTCAAATTTATTTTAAGATTTCATTTCAAACTTGAAATTTTAAAATGAATACAAATTTATCCTAACAAGATTTTAGAAACAATTCACAAATTCTTTAAATTACATGTTAAAGACATGCTTATCTTATAAAAGGATTTTACAAGAATTTTAAACCAAGTTTTATTTTGAGTTCAAATCACTTTAAATATACTTTCAGCATTTAAACTTGGTTTAAACATTTAACTTTAAAAACTTTATTTATCTCAAAACAAGGATAGAAGGTAAGCTTGAATCGACACTTCAAAATTATTTAAAACTTTATTAAGTTTTTGTTTTTAGTTTTAAATCCAGTTAAATTTTTAAAACTGGACAGGTTTTAAACCCAGGAAAACCACAAATGACCCGAGTCAAGACTAAAACCCCCCGAGTCAAAACAACCCTTGCTTTGAGAAAATCATGAATCTACCCGAGAAAACTCGAGCTCCCCCTTCATCACAAACTTCATCACGAATTAAATGACACCGTGCACATGCACGGGCCAACCGCCGTCCTCCGACCACCCACGATGACTCTCTCAAGTCTTCGATCACCTGCGCATCAACTCCCGACCACTCAATCATCGAATTCAGCTCGAAATCAAAATCGAGCATCAAAGCTCAAAAACTGGAACCTGAAACACACTTCAACCCTGGAAAACACCTCGTCAACACATCTCCGACCACCATCACATCTGAAACTCCGGCATCGTTTTCCTCTACACGTCTACTTCCATTACCCAAAACCTAGTTGAACTCGATCAACTCTATGAGCCATGGTGATTGATTTAACCCAGCCTAGTTAAACTAGGGTTCCAAACTTCAAACAACAACCACCACCTCCATACTGCAATACACTATCATCAGAAAATTTTCCTATCAACTACGATCACTCCACTATCATTACCCAAGATCCTGGCCTTCCAGAACATCGAGATCACCCAAAAACCACCCAATTCCCATTTTTGTTCAACCCAGCAATGCAAACTAAAGACTCTACTAAATGATTTGATTCCTCTTTTAAAAATCAAGTTTTTGAATGAGGTTTCAGATCCTAAGCCTGAAACATTTAATTATGATGTTTGAATTCTCACTTATTCAGAGTTTGCTCTGTTGTTTATGACTTCCAGAGACAATACAAAGTTCTTCTAACTTGAATAATTTTTTTTGAACTTATACCCTAAATTAGATTAGATCATGAGATAAAGATTTTTGAATAAATTTTGAATCTGGGAATCAAAAACAGGGTAGTATAAAACAACAATATACACACATAAATCCACTCATATATACACAAAAGATTCGCTTATAAATATACACACAACACAATTTTTTTTATCATAGGAATAACATGTTTTTTTTAAATCATAGATCCTAACAAGAACTAGAGAAAGAGAATTTTGATGATTGATTTTTCTTCTTCCCAGACAGGTTTTGAAACCTGTAACTACAACAGAGGCCATATAAGCCTTTCCAACGGACATGCACCAGTTATCTATGTTCACATAGACATTTTGGCACCCATACAACAAGTTTCACAACATTATTTTCAAATATTTATCACTTGCAAACCCATATAAAACAGATTAAGTTTAAGATGGAAGTTTACTCACAGGATATTGAAATTGTTGAGTTTTTTTTCTTACTTAATGAAAATCATCTCTGCAATTAACTATTTTTAAAGTGAATAACTTAACTTCAAATACTTGAATTTAATTTTAAAAATGATGTCACATACATATAAACATTTTTCATTAAAAGGTTATAGCCTAAAAGTAATTTTGTTGTATGATTTGGATTTTAAAATTATGTTTAAGAGCCTATAACTTATAACAGGATTTATATATCAATACGGACCTACATATCACTCATGTATTCAGACATGCTGGCAAAACAAACACATTTTTATGGCACACTTCAAGTTTAAGTCCAAAAATCAGATAAGAGAAAGGTTTAAGTGAGTTTGCTCACAGATTTTGAAGTTTGGACAGCGACATGATTTGATATTTTGTGACTTGAATCTGATTCACTTGCATTTGCTTTGATGTTGAACTTGGACTTTGATTTGCTTACTTGTGTGTTTCCAGGTTTGCTCCTTTGTTGTGTTTACAGGCTTGCATTTGTTTAGCATAGCTTCAGGTTGTATTGCCAATCTCATATTTGAAAAATGGCTACAGACTTGATACTTCAGGACTTGAGTTAGCTTTGATAAATGTTTACAAAGTTTACTTGATAATTTGTTGGATTTCAGGCTTGCATTAGAAAATCTGCTTTGTTCTTGTGATTTTTAGATTTTACTTCTTTATTTTGTTCAGGGTTGAAAGAGATTGAGAAATCTGATTTTTTTTCATACATTGTTGATTTACATTATTAAGAAATTTAGAGAATAGGGTTTGTCACTTGTTTAATAGGTTTACACTTGTCTTTTTTTAAGCTATATGGATCTAACACTTGTAAATTTATTTTTAACACTTGTTGAAATATAACTTTTTATGTTTATATCCTTTTGTAAAATTCAATTATAAATTTTGTTTAAGCCCTTTATTCAAATTAATCTAAAATTTATAGTTTCAACCCTTAAATTTATTAGATCTTTATATTTACAAATGTTTATGCAATACATTTTATATATAAACTTAAATTTAGCTAAGTACATAAATATATTCATATTTATTTTCCACTCATACATTCATATATTATTTTTATTTGGAAATCATGTTTTAAATCTTTATTTGATTTCAATTTATAAAACATATTTATCTATTTTATTTTCTTATGTATATATTTATATTTATACAAATGCTTGACAAAAATATTTACAATTGTAAATTGTTATTGTAAAAATGTTTCTTATTTTATTTTCAAAAGACAATTTCAATTACTTATATAAATTAAAGTAAAATGGTTTGAAATTATACATTACTAATAATTATTTATAAGTTAGTAAATAAATTTTTTATTTCCAATACATATATATTTTAAATCCAATATTTATTTAAAAATATTTATTCTTAAACTTCAAATAGAAATTATATTAATAATCTAAAAAAAATTATCTTAAAAGGGAATTTTCTGATTTATTCACAATTAAATTCACAATTTAATTTTACAATTAAATTAACTGCCAAATTAGACTCGGCTAAATTCAGGAATGTTACAAATGATTACACCAGAAAGTGTAACAAGTGCTCGAGGTTTTCTAAAATTCCGAGAGCCCCATTGATAGAGATTACTCAAATGGTCGGTCCTTGGCCGTTAGCAGTTCGGTGAATTGATATCATCGGTGTGTTGTCTATATCCAAAGGTGGCATGAAATATGCCATCGTCGCAATTTATTACTTTGCCAAATGGGTTGAGGCAGAGCCATTGGCTACAATTACCATAAAGAAAGTAATCAACTACATAGTATGGAATATCATATGTCATTTTGTAGTTCCACAAGCAATCGTTGCCGATAACGAGACCCAATGCGATAGCATCGAATTTAAAGATTTCTACCGCTAACGTAGCATAAAGAAGAGATTTATTGTAGTGGCACATCCCCAGACGAATGGATAGGTCAAAGCTATGAACAAGATTATCAAGTTCATTCATAAGAAGCGATTGAAAAAGGCCAAGAGAAAGTGGGTCGGTGAACTTCTATTGATACTATAGACTTATCGAACGACCCGCAAGTCGTCGACTAGCCACTGTCCATTCACCTTGGCCTACGGATCAGAGGCTATGATTCCGGTTGAACTGAAGGTGCCTTCTCATTGAATGACTCACTATGATCCATGGATAAATGAGCAACTCCTGCTAGATTCTCTTGATATGATCGATGAGAAGCGTGATGAAGCTGACATGGGAGTAGCTGCACACCAAAGCCGAAACACCAATACTATAACACCATGGTCAGGAATTGAACCTTTGTGATATGGTCCTCAAACGAATCGTCATAGGTCCTTGAAATTTAGGCTTGAGTTGGGAAGATCCATACATGATAAATAAAAGCTTGTAGACGGCACCTTCAAACTAGCACTAATGGACAGGATCTCACTTCCGAGGGCATGGAATAGCTTATACTTACAATGCTATTTCACTTAAAAATATAAATTTATGCATAATTTATGCATAATTGACCAGTCACCAGAACTTTGTTTTAACCCCCTCCTCATTACACCCACATGATAGCTTTAAAGGGACAAGTATTAGTGCAAGACGGGAATGGTGGATGGATATATTTTCTTATGCATGCTCGACACTAACAAGGACACTATATATTAGAAGTGTCAACCTTGGTCAGTAGCTATATGTTTTATTATACTTTACTATTCCGATGTGAGTTTATATTAGCAATGATTTGACATGCATTTGTTTATTTGCAACATACCAAAACCAATGATCCGTACTTTGGTGGACTTGGGTTTTTGATTTAGCGAAAATTAAAGCCCATTAAGATGCAGGTTGCCACATTTGGTATTAGGGCTTAGGTTAGTCAATCTTAAGATTAAGATACAATGAGCAAACGTATTTGTAACTTTTACTATAATAATATTATACACTAAACTACTAACAATAGAAGTGGTTGCAACCATTTTATGAATAGATGGGTAATGCGACTA
This sequence comes from Allium cepa, assembly GCA_030765085.1. NCBI lineage: Eukaryota > Viridiplantae > Streptophyta > Magnoliopsida > Asparagales > Amaryllidaceae > Allium > Allium cepa. Next base: position 576,437,799 of record CM060931.1, read on the forward strand.
TGAGTTGGAATGATAGATGAAGTTCAAGATATACACATATCCTGATTGCCCCATGGTAAATAGTTCATATTGGAAGGCGTTGTCTTAAGAAGGGCATGAATGCAATGCACAAAAGAGTCCTTAAAGCTGGATAGTACGTGACTTCCTAGTAGGGCCCAGATAGCTCAATGATTGCAGATCCTCGTAGGATTGTTGATTATGATGTATATTAGATCCAAATAAGAGGAAAGTAAGAATCTATATATTGCAGATTATTGGAAGTAAGAATCAAATAAGTTCCCAAAGAAAGGTGTGTAGTAATCGCTTCAAGTTGATGGCTAGATTTTTAATATTCTGGAATAAGATAAGTTAGTATGTAAGTGGAGAAGGAGAAAAGTTCAATGGAAGGATTAACTAAAAATATACTCTGAGTCCGACACCATATGAAGGAATTTAGTATAAAAGTTGAAATGATTTCAATATAAAAGTTTGAGAAAAATATATTAATATATTTGAACGATTTTTAAAGGAATTATTTAAAGGTAGAAAAATCTTTATTTTTGAAAAGTAAATAAACATTAAATTTCTAGAAAAATGAAATATTGACATTTTATTCTAATATAAAGTTCTGTTGGAAATTAAAATGGGTTTTATAAAAATTATTTAATTGAAAATATACCGTAGAGAATATATAGCTCGTTGATTTTTCTCGGATAAAAAAAATCTAAGTTGTAAAGTTACTTTAGTGGTGGATAATAGGAAGTGGTACAAGTTTAAAATTAGGTAAATATAATGGGAAAGAAGATTAAAAACCAAAAACAAAGTGGTAGGAAAATGCACCACTATGGATAGATAGGAATTTGGGTAGGCAGGAATTTCTTACAGCAGTCAAAATGAAGATGAAGAATATGGTGGAAGAACAAAACAATGTTAGTTATTATGATTAATTAAAATTCAACCCAGGCCGAAAAGAGTCTAAGTTCAACATGGCTTAAATAGGAAGGAGTAGTCAACCCCTTAGGGAAGACCAGTAGATCGGTAGTAGTCAACTGCCCCATGTAATAGCGGTCAACCGGCTGTGGCTTCGGGGCATGACCTGAACCTCGAATGCGAGATATACTCGCATCCAGATTCAAGCCACCTTCATTTTCATGAAACCCTCCCTTTCTCAATCGTGATAGCACTCCTCCTCCTCCTCCTCTTTCCTCCTCAAATTCTGCCACCGACCACCCATAGCAATTCCTCACTGATGATGTCCATCTCAAGAAGAACCTCGAGCGAACACAACATCACCTCCATAGCCCAAAAAATCAACGGGTTTCAATGCCCCAGATCCAGATCCAAATCATGGCCCCTCAACGTAGCAGCCTCTCTGCCTGACACCCATTTTAACCCTATAAGAGATTACATGGCTCTATAGTCATGAATAAATCATGAAAAGCTACGAAGAATCAACAAACTTTACGTTGCTACAGGGAAAATCGATGAGTTTGAGGACTTCGCCATCCATAATTTGGAGGGTTTATTTGTGAATACAGGATTATTACAGACATTTAGCCATGACACATTTGAGCAGGAATGCTATTCCAGATGCATGCATCTATTTAATGCCAATTTGGTAACTCGTTTGAGGTGAATAGCATCACGTCCAAAGTCAAAGGAGTAGAGATTTGAACGACCGATAAGGAGCTCGGTGGGATTCTACATATCTCTGCAGTTGGAGAAGGCTTGGAATATATCAAAACCTCAAAGCCAACCATTCTCCAGTAGATTTTTCACTAGGAGATAGACATCTGGCATCTGGCAGACGGCGAACTTGTGGGACCTAGCCCGTCTGGTTGCCCGTATTATCCAGCACAACATCATCTCCAAGACGGGAAGCTATGACTAGATCTACTCCCTTGTTTGGAACGCTACCTATGCTATCATAGGTGGTATTTAGGTGAACTAGGCCGAAGCTATCTTGAACCAACATGTGAACCTAAGAGTAGAGACACAGAGGAACTATCTTTCATGCCACTGTCTTTTCACTTCCGTCTTTTGATAGTTTGGAGTTAGCTTCCGATGAGAGCCAATAGAGAAGTAGGTATCTACACTGTTGGTTAGGTCCTTCCTTTGAAGGATGAGGATAAAGGCGACGTCTATAGATTTTGGAGCACAGCACCTGGAGGTGAGCATGTGCATCTAGATCAGGCTCCTTGGCCAGATCAGTAGGCCGCCAAGCCGCAGCAGTAAGCCCCCGAGTATGGAGAAATCTAATTTTTTAGATCCAGATCGAGGCCGAGCTGCAAGAGATTAGGGCGAAGTGGTTGAAGATAAGATAAGAGCCTTGGGGCTAGGGTATTGAGCTTGGATGCATTGCTGCAATGATCTGATCACTTGGTTGTGACTGTGGTTCTAGCACTCGAGGAGGACCATCTCCTAACCCTTAGGTAGTATAGTATTAGTAGTAGTAGTTATTTTCTTCCACCAGTTGTTTTCTTTTAGGTTTGAGTTGTAAGCAATGGTTGTTTTTGTTTGTAGAAAACATGTACGATGTTAATGAAAAATGTTCCTTTTTATTGGTTTTTATGGACCACAGTATTACTTGGAAAACTATGAAATGAGGAAATCACATAAGGGACACTTAACTAATGCAAAATAAATAAAAGGCTGGAAGTTTATAAAATACACTAGAAGATTTATTTAATTAGATACTAAAAAGGAAAAAATAAAGTTAAGTCCAAAAAAATGTTGCAATTTTGGGAGATAAATTTTGACAAGTGAAGGACAGGGAAAGGTTGCTACGAAACCACCAGTCACTATCTCTACGCCTTAAAAGCCAAAATTTTGTGTGCTGGTTATCATGTCGAAATAGAATAACAAGTTTCTAAAATTGAAAATTTACCATGTAATCGGATAAAGTCCATTATGGATGTTAAACTACTAACTAAATCTTGATTGTGTAGGATGTGGCATAATTTGTTTTAAAAAGAAAAAAATACTTTTGGAAATTATTGCTCAAAATTCTTTGATTTTAAAAAGAAAATACTTTTTTGGAAGACTTTGACAAATAAATTTAGAAAAAATCATAAATTTTTTCCAGATATCTTAAATTTTAATTTATAAAGATTTTGAACGAAAAAGTGAGAGGAGAATTTCTAATTTTTGAAATGCCACATGTTAACATAGACAAATAATCGATGAGTTAGCAAGTATGAATTCTACTATGCACCAAAAGTGACATTAAAATAAAACATAGTTAGTAACGATGGAAAAAAACTATTTTAGCATTGGATTTTCCTTTTTTATACCTTGTTAAAAAGTTACTAATGTTTGAATATTCTAAGTTGGAAGTAATTATATATGAAATGAAGGAAATAAAGTAGTTAACCAACGTCAATTAATGATTAATGGTTAGTTAATGCTTACTTAAGTTTAAGTACAATCATCGTTAAATTAAATCGGTTAGAAATGGTATAAAATAAATTAAAACAGGAAACAGATAGTGCTAGCTAAATAGGCACGACCAATAGAGGTGGAGCGTTCGACCGGCAATGTTCTAGATATTGTAATATTACCTAGGCTGAATGGTCCGTATTAAAAATAAAAGAATATAATGGATGACATTGATTTGAACACCTATAAATACGGGCCCAGCCCCTTTCTTTTCTTCTCATATATATATATATATATATATATATATATATATAAAATGACTAAGCTCTAACATTTCCTCTTCTCTACAAATTCTTAAATCTAAATAAATCCATAGTTTATATTTACGTATGAGGATAACAAAGAAGAAGAATAAGTCGAACCAAATTGCCAGAGCCATGGTAAATTATAAATCCAGATCAGAATCTAATATAAATTAAAAATTCTTCTCATATTTAGATTCTAATAGATATATGTATGCGTACTATATATGTATCATATAGGGAAAATAAGGGGAATCGCATTGGAATAACAGGGATTATGGAGATCTGGAAAGCTAAAACGTGAGTGGGAAATTAAATAATGTTATATAATATTGGATTTATATCATTGTAAATCTGTTCCTATATGTCTAAATGTAAATTTGGAATTGTAGGCCTAATTTTATACATATAATGAATTTATAAATTCTGCATACATATTCTATGATTGATAATCTAGATTCAGTATTGCATGTACTTGAATCTTTAAGTATTGGATAGTAGTAGTCCCTGAATCTGACAAATCAAATAGTAGTTCTAGATTTGTTGATTAAATGATTTATGCAAGTAAGTGTAAAGTAGAAGTTATCATAATAAATTATTAGGGTTTAAGTAGTATTTTAATTTTTTGGAATGTAGGGTGATACAATGGAAGTTTCTATAAATTATCAAATTTAGATCTATGAAGAAAAGTGTATCATTCGAAATAAAAAGAAATGCACCTAAAATAAAGAGATGTATAAAATAGGGATATACTGTATTTTGTACTATCTATTTCAATAACTATAAAAAGATAATTCCTTATAATTACAATTGTAGTACAAGTTCTCTTTTCAGATAAGTTACATAAATTTATAGTTTTACCCTTTTGTTTTGGGGAAGATGTAATTGCAATGCATTAAAATGTAGAAATACCTAAGTATGAACTAAAAGAGATTAGTAGTGGTAAGAATAACGATTTATTGTAAAACTAATGTATATGCAATAAATAAAGGTCAAAATTAAAAATAAGCGATGAAAGGTAGGTAAAGTAATGAAATGAATAAGAAGAAAAGCTAGTAACCAAAGAAGGATAACAATTAAAAAGAACAGTATATAGATTTAATAATAAAGAAGGGAAATAAATAGTAAAAGATATTTAAAATTTTCAAGTTAAGCAATAAATGACATTAAATTAATATTAATGAAACAAAGGTTCAGTTAAATAAAATAACTGAATATTAATAGTTAGAAATTGGAGGCATGGTAAATAAATAAGTATATATATATATACACACACACACACTCAAGTATGCTTTTATGATGGGTATGAATTATTAAAGTTTGCTAATAACTTAGATTGAATATGGGTGACATAGTCCTCAAAATGGTTTGGAATGCAAGGTTCGTATTGTTACACAACAGAAGTCTGTCCACCGTAAGAGGCTACAAGCGGTTGTGTATACATTATATTGATGTGGGACATATCCAATTGTAGGACACATGGAAAACGTTTGTGTATAAGTGAAGGAATGCACAAAGTAGAGTATGCTTCAACCTTTAAAGGGTATGTTTTAAGTATCTAAGTGGGTATTACCTTTATTGCATTAGGCAATCTAAATGGAATGGTGAGCAAAGCTCGGTGCTACAAAAGGGAGATTGGTACCATATGCGGGAGTAGGAGTTGTTTCATAGGTTGAGAATGTCATCAGTCCTGAGCAGTCAGTGGAAAGACAAGGGTTACACCTAAAGAAACTACACCTAATACAATTGTAGATCATGTATAGATCATGCACCACCATAGTTGTTTGCTAGTTTGTTTGTTATGAGAAAAGGCTAAATAAACCTTAATGGAGGTCTTTCAAATTACTAGGCTAGACAAAGGAGCTGAGTCCTCAATAGTCTGTGGTGTTAAGTCCATGATATGAAGAATTTAGATAAACCCTAAGACAAGATAGAATACTGCTAAACAATTGTGACATCTTATTTGGCACTAGGGAGTTCCCTGGTATGCATGATGACGAGGACGTGATACTGTGTTGATAATGGATCCCGATGAAGTGCCCTGTTACAAATACTAGCGGGAATGTTCTTAGTCCAAAGGGGGATTATGGTACTTATATATGTACACTTATATAGTTATTTTTTACTTCGACTAGATGGGGCGTATCGTATGCATACGTGGAGTCGAGATGACTAAGCAAAATAAAAGACATAACATGTCATGGAGGATAATCAATATAAATTTGTGTCATGCATAAAGTGGGTAATTTACCAGTCATTAGAACGTTGTTTTGACCCCCTCCTTATTACAACCCATACGATAGCTTTAAAGTGACTGATACTAGTGCAAGGCGGGAATAGTGGAAGGACAGATTTCCTTATGCATGCTCGATATTGATAAGGACACTAGATGTCAGAAATGTAAACCTTGGTTAATAGCTATATCTTTTATTATACATTACTATTCCGTTGTGAGTTTATATCGGTAGTGATCTAACATGCATCTGTTTATTTGCATAATACCAAAACCAATGATCCATACTTTAGCGGACTTGGATTTTCGATTTAGCGAAAATTCAGGCCCACTATAGTGTTGGTTATCACATGAATCGGGCATTCTTCGTTAGTCTATCGAGTATAAACCAAATGTTGTCGTACTCTCCTCTAGTCTTTGGCAATCCATCGATGAAGTTCATTGATATTTTCTCTTACTTCCATTATGGAACTTCAAGCAATTGCAAAAGACCACTCGATTTCTTTTGCTTGGCTTTCACTAATTGACAATTCATGCACTTTGAAATAAATGTCAAGACATCCTTCATACCTTCCCAGTAAAATTTCTGCTTAACATCTCTATACATTTTATTGCCTCCATGAAGGATAACCCAACTTGAATGATGGAACTATTCTAGCACCTCATCACTAAGTCTATCTACATTAGGTGCATATAATATCCCATCTTTATAGAGTTAACCATCTTGGTCATATCCGTTCTTCTTCAAACCTTCAGGCTGTACTCCTAGTTTAATCTTAATAATAACCTCTGGTAGTCCAACATCATAACTATAACTAGTATTAATCAACTCTATCAAAGTGGTTTAATGGTCAAGCTTGCCAAGATCATTGGTTCAAGCTAACACTTCGATCATGAATCATACCCGACTATATACTTTAACTGTGTCCACTCTAGGAACATGGATCCTTAACTGGCATGTCTCGTTCTCAATTTATCTTTGATTGCGTTTCCCTTAATGGATGTATAGGAAATTTCAAAGTCATTGGAGGCTAAGAACTATAATGGTCTCTTCTATTGCAATAAAAGGTCCTACCGTGAGAAAATATATTTCAGTGATTCATGGTCGGTGAGTAACTCTGACTTTTCTTATAGTAAGTAATGCCTCTATGCTTTCAAATTAAAACTATCACTATTAGCATTAAATTTTGGGTTTGGTATTTCTTATCATGCAGTTTCATTTCCCTAGTCACATAAGGGACAACTTTATCTCTTTATGTCAATTATGCGCCATATCCAATGCATATGTGTATATTATCAACTCCTCATTCCCATATGGAATGGATAACACTGGCGCACCCATCAACCTCTCTTTAAGACAAACGAATGCATGGTCACACCTAACTTCCCAACTAAAAGCCTAATTTTTCTTTTTAAAATGAGTCAATGGTGTAGCTATCATCTATAATTCTTTAATGAATCTTCAATGATAACCCTCTAATTTAAGAAAAAATTTGCACATCAATTGCATTAGAAGGTCTTCCCTAATCTTGGATTGTTGCAACTTTTGTAGGATCAACAGCGCAGCCCTTCTCCGAAACAACATGACCTAAGATCCTAACTTCTTTACTCTAGAAGTGACACTTCAGAAACTTAGCTTTCAGTTGATGCTTTCCTAGTGCCTCAAGTACCACTCTCAAATGCGTCTTGTGTTCTTCTTCCATCTGTGAATAGACAAGAATATTTTCGACAAACACAATTACAAACTTGTTTAATGATAGTTGAAAACACAATTCATAAGATCAGCAAAATATGCCAATGCATTGGTTAGCCCAATAAGGTAACTAACCACTCATAAAATCCTAATGACATACAAAATGTGGTAATAATACACTATCCTTAGCCACTCTCGGTTTGTGAATTAATGTTGTTAAATCCAACTAAGAAAATGCCTTTGCACTATGAAGTTGATCGAACAAGTCATCCATACATAAAAGAGAAGCTTGTTTTTTCTCATCGCCTTATTCAGCTTATGATAATCAACACAAAGTATCAAAGAGCCATCCGCCTTAGTGGCGAATACTATAGGTGCTCCCTACTCAAAAATAATCCTCCAAGTAAATCCCTTCCTCAATAGATCATTCACTTTACTTTTAGTTCGTCTTGCTCTTTGGATGCCATCTATCTCAAAGGAAATACAATAGGTCTAATATCCTCCATTAGATCGACATGAAACTCAATCTCCATATGTAGTGGTAGCCCTATAACTTCCTCGAACATATCAGGATATTCCCTCGCTATACATACTAATGCAACTTTCCATTCGTGATATCGGGCGAATAGGAAAAACTAACCACCGCCGCATCCTCAAGCATGCAGCTCAACTATAGCTTACGCCTATGATTTACCCTTATCATCGGTAATAACCTCTCACAATTGACCATTGCCCCATACTTTTAAAGCTAGCCTATACCAAAACGATACTAAATGTGAAAAAATTAGGCATAAATAAATCATAAGAACACATCGATTGAATAACATCAAACTAATCATATCTAAATTAGCCGAGCCTCCCATAAGATTCGACCTACAAGGTCCGTTTAGTAGATCAGTCTAAATCCTAGCTTATCTACATAGTCATTAGATATAAAGGAATGTGATGCCTCAGTATCAAACAAAACACAAACATGTATATCATAAATGAAAGTGATACCTCGTATCGAGATGCCCTTCCCATTCTCCTTTACCGATGGAGCACATGAAATAGTAGGAACAACATTCAATGAAAAAGTCTTCACAACCTACTTATCCTTCAATAGCTCTAGACAATCCTTCTTGATATGCCCAAGCTTGTTTTAGCTATAGTATTTTCGTTCAATTTTGCAAATCTTAGTAAGATGGCCTTTCTCTCCAAAGTTGAGACAAATATGCACTTATTTTCCTTTCTTATGACTATCCTTTTTATATAAGTTGTTGTGTCTCAAAGCTTCTATACAATCTTCTCAAAGCTTACGTCAATATGGATCACAACCCTCTCCCGTAGATAATCATTCAAGTCGATGATGAGCTTCTTATTCTTCTTTAGAGGAGTGTCGATGAAAAATTCCCCATATTTCAACAATGCGAAACTCAACAATATACTCAGATAAAGACATGTCACCCTGCTTTAGATCATTAAATGTTCTGAAAAAGATCAACTATGAGAAACCAAAATGAAATTCTCTTCAGAGCATGCTTTGAACTAATCCTAAGTGGATTGATCTTTGAGAGTAGGTGCTTTAATGGCAATCCAACAACCCATTGCTCATCCTTGAAGTGTCGCAAGCTCAACTTCCTCTTTTGAGCATCTTCTAACTCTTAGTCATTAAATACGTGCTCATAAGAAACAATCTAGCCATGCACTTCCATAGAAATTTGTTCCCATGAACTGCTTTCCATTTAGACTAGCAAAAAATTTATTGAGCTTGCAAAATCAACTCTTTGCAACTGCACTGGAGCACCACCACCTACTGGACCGATTGCTTGTCCTTGGTCTTTTTGCATCATATGCATCATCATGGTACTGAATATCATCTGCATATTGATGTTGGTTGCTGCCTCAGTTCCCGCATAAGTCTTGACTCCAAATACAGTGTGCCTTGCTATGTTTCTTGTATTTTTGCTCATTCTTATAAGCTGTAATAAGATCAATTAATATCTCATAATGGAAAACTGAATAAGTGGTATTAGCGTACGCAATGTGACTTACTGTATACGTAATATATAGTTTCGAAAACAAAAATATATAACATGTATGCTCTCCCATATATCACTTCAGTCCATTCTAAGGTGACTCTCCTAATTTATCTCCAATTAATCTTATACAGGGTTAGGTGTTCACTCAACCTAAGCACAAACACTATGTGTGATGACTTTCGTCCACCTTTAATACCCAATATACCAATCTGATACAATATATTACAATGCGATATGTTAGTACCCGATCGATAGAGGGAAGCAATCAAGGTAAGCTAACAATCAGTGAAGAGCTTATAATAAATCTCTAGTGCATAGATAAAATATAATAACAACATAAATATTAAAAAGGCAAGACAAAAGAATAATCAAATGAACCGGAATGAAACAACATATCATAGTGCAGGAGGTTCATTGCATTATAAAATGCAAAAATAATAGAGTTTATACATCTAATCAAATAAACTCCAAAGATTAAATATAATAGGCGCTAAATAGCTTCATACATCACTACAAAACATAATATTACCGATAATAACTCCAAATATATATATATATATATATATACATTAAAAGTCAGCCTCCTGCTTTATCTCTGCATAGCTCCATGCGCTATCTCATACATATCTCTCAGTTTACCCATTTAAGAGCATTCGAGTTGATAAGAAGTAACGCAAATAACGTTAGGTTAGACAAAAGTCCATTACGAGCGACCTGTAATTTCGAAACAAATATAAAAGTCGATATATCATAAATAGAAACACATAGTATGAAGAATCATACCTGATCTATCTCTACATCCAACAAGTTAGCACATAACGCAATATATGCTAAAATACTATCATCATTATATGGGTATGCTACTACTCTAAGTACAATATAGGGTATATAATTTGATAATTCCTACATTGTGTGACAATTATAGTGAACATAGCAACTATCAACTAAATCTCGCATCCCTCAACTCCAATGTCATTGGATATATGATAACTCACATGATCAATTTGTAGGATAAGAGACTACTCAATATCACGACATCAGCAATGCTCGAATCCATGCCATTAATGGATCCAAGAAAAGCTAAAACATATATAATTATATAATAAAGGTTGTGAGATGATAAACTACTCATTTATTAATGTAAAATCGATGATATACACTTAAATTAAGGCAAATCTGAGTTTCTACAATTAGATCTGAATTTCTACGCTCCAAAATGCTAATTTAGAAATTTAATGATCTGCTTACTAATTGTTGAATATGCGATTATATGATTTTTGTTTGATGATAATAAACATATATATATATATATTCATGTAAATGTATTTGGTAATGTACTATTTCATTTTTCACATATTAAATAAATATTTGCTGAATAAAATTAAATGACACAGAATTTGAATTCAAACAGAAATTTTATTCAAACAAATATTTATTACAATTTTGAATAGTACAAATTCAAGCTCTCACTATACACTATACAACTTTGACACAAATTCAATTACATCACAATTTTACATTTACAATTGACCTCACTACATATCACTCACACTCGTGTTTATCTTCAACTTTATTCCAAATTGAATCCAGCATCTGAGCAATCTGCAAATATAAATATTGACGTAGTAAAATTGAAAAAGAAATATTTTTGTAGTATAAAATAAAATGTGAATTTTGAGAATAATATTTGCCTCAGTTATTTGGGTTGTTCGTCATCATTTTACTTTGAATTCATTATACACGAATAGCCTGTGAATCACAGTGTATCATTGTATATGCCATAAGGCCGTGCACACCGATATATATACACTTGATAAATTCACAGGGACAGGTAAGCACAGGTCAAACCCAAATTATCGGATTCAACTCAAGTGCAACAAAATAAATGTCACAACTCTCAGCACAAAGATAAATCCGAGCTTAAGCTGGATTCAACTCAGGTGAAATTTCGAAAAATAAACAAAATGCAAAGGTCAAGTCACTGCAATCACGACTCAACTCAATGCAACAACCAAAGTCAAGGCAACATGAAGTCAGCAACTTCAAACTGCTCATATACACAAGTGAATGAAAATTTTGTACTCAATGCAAAGACCAGCTTATAAATACAAGTCAGTTACAAAATGGCATCACACAATGAATACATGAAGCAACTTCAAACAATAAACAGGTCAAAGCAACCCAGACCCATAGCGAATAGTGAAACCCAACAGTTCAACTACAGCAAAAACAGAATCAACACAAAGGCTACAGGTGCGAAACCACAATCCAGTGCAATGTAACATGAACCAGACATGAGCACGCATGAAGTTCAAGGTTAACTAGACTAATACAGCAGAGGGACTAATATGCCAGAGAAAAGAAGTTCACATTTGAACATAGCATCAACAATATGTCACAAAGGCCAAGACTAGTGAACTGCAAGTGCCGACTAATGCACATAATCAATGCCGAAATCAAACTAACATAAATGATACAGTATACACAAGTGACACAACAGTGCACATAGAAACAACTCAAGATTTCAGCAACAACAACATGAAGGAAACAAACTACAAAGACATCAACATGTATGACAGTAAGCAGTGCCACACGACTGGCCAAAGTCGCGCACATAAAAGACTTTAACATATGATCAGTGGCAAGCATACAAATTGGCAACGTGCAGCCGCAAACAACCATAAGCACATGAATTCACAAATCAAAATCAATGTTAACCAAATCAGTGATGAAGTCACATTCTCAAAACCACGACCCTGCTACAGTTCAAACAAATGCCATAGTGAAAAAGTAACAAACTCGAAGTACAAGCTAATGCAGACTAAAGAGAATGAATATACAGTGAACTAAGTCATGGATCAAACCAGCAATGTCATAGAACAGATGGTACGGTTCAAATGTGATCACCAGTTCTTTTTTAAGAAATCAAAAATGGTCGAAGACGTGGACTTGCATACACAAAATCTGACCGGAGTAAAAGGAAACGAAGATTAAAATCAAATGTAACAGTTTCAAACCAAAACCGTAGTGACAAAGTAATTTGACCAAGTCACGAATCAACACCGTGAGTATCAAGCAAATGAATTGAAGAATTCAGAGAAATCATCAGCATCAAAGCGAAATCGAATAGCCGAGCAAAGTAATTGACAAATTCAAACAAATTTATACGAACGCAAATAAAGGAGATCGAACGCATATATTACCCAGAATCATCATCGGCTATTGGGTATCGAGTTCAAGCAAGAAAATCAGAAGAAGCAAAGAGATAAATCACATAACACTCAAACAACTCGATCGGAAATTGGGGGTACCGTGTGCTAAGCAGAGAGATCATAGATTGACGAAGCAACAACGCTAACCATTCATTCGATCGAGATATTGAAGTCGACGGCCCCAGTTTTTCACAAGCCCTAATTTAGTTGCAAAGAGGAACGAACGAAGATTAACAAAGCCGCCATTCTCAAAGAAAAAAGAACGGGCCAAATTATAAAAGGGGACGGCTTCTTTTTATTATAAGGGCTTTGTGTTTTAAAATTAGGGTTATTTAATTTTAAATTGTTTTTAATTTGTAATTTCTTTTTAAACTGTTTAAATTTCTAGTCGTGTGACTAGGGGACAAACTACGTGGCGTAGTTTGAGAATTCGCAACTCAGTGGCTGAGTTGTGGCAGGGTTTTGAGCGTAGAGTTAGGTAAGTCAGTAGCGGGTGTCGCGAGTTTACATGTGTAAGCATGTGACTAATTAATTTCTAGTAGAAACCTTGGGGGCAGCACGTAGGCAGGGTTTTGCCAAAGCTGGGTAAATTTTGTGTCGTTCTATTTCTACATTTTTATTATTCTGCTATTTTTTCTGTTCTGCTATTATTCTGTGATCTGTGTTGAAATAATTTTATAAGCTTCCGCAATTAATTTTTATAATTAATACCATCACCCTATTCACCCCCTCTAGGGTGAAATCGATCCTACAAGTAGTATCAGAGCTAGGAACAAAAGCAGTTTTTGTCTTAAAAGTTTGATTTTACAAAAACCAATTCTTGTTTTTAAAAAGTTGAATTTTAAAAATGGCTTCTTTTAATACTGCTTTTGCTGAGGGTCAATCCATAGTTAGACCGCCAATGTTCAATGCTGAATATGCTTATTGGAAAAATAGGATGGAAATTTTTCTGAAAACCATTGATGCTTGGAATATTGTTGAGACAGGTTATAGAGCACCAACTATAACTGTAGATAATCAGGAAACAGATAAACCAAAGGAAAAATGGACAGAACTAGAAAATAAATTACAAAATATTATTGCTAAAGCATGAATTCTATCATCTGTTCATTGGATCAATTTGAATTTATTCGTGTCTCACATTGTCTAACTGCGCAGGAAATATGGCAGACACTAGAAGTGACTCACAAAGGAACATCTCAAGTCAAATAATCTCGCCTTGCCATGCTAAGCAGCGAATACGAGAACTTCACAATGGCGAAGGAAGAAAATGTCAAAGAGATGCATGGACGACTTTCCAATATCGTATACAAATCAAAAGCTCTTGGAAAATCATATACAGTGATGGAGATTGTCCGAAAAATCCTCAGAGTCCTTCCACGAAGTTTTGAAGCCAAAGTGACTGCCATTCAAGAATCAAAAGATTTGAAACAAATGAAAGTCGAAGAACTCATCGGAATCTCACCACTTATGAGCTAGAAATGAAATTCAAGGAAGAGCGTGAAGGAGGAGATACTCAAAAGAAATCAATAGCTCTCAAAGGAACAACTGAAAGTGATGACGATGATGACGGAGCAGCAGAATTGGAGCTGATAATAAAGAAAGTCAAAAGGTGGAATTACAAATATGGAAATCCAGCTCTAAATCGAAAATTGAAAAGCAGAATAAATAAAATATTGGACAATCCAGAAGAACAAAAAATCTTCTGTCATAAGTGCCATCAACCCTGACACATCAAGCCCAATTGTCCTCAAAATGAACGCGACTTTAAAAAGAAATCAAAAAGGAAAAGTTTTGCAGCCACATGGAATACAAGTAATGAAGATAATCAAAGTTCTAGCAATGAGAGTGAGAAAGCAGATATGTGCCTTCAAGGGAATATAACTGATAGCGACGATGACGAGCCAAGCGAAGTATCAAAACTTACTCACTCTGAATTACTTATTTATTTCCACGAAGTAAATGGCTATTTTGAACGACTTAGGGAGAAATATGCCAAACTTGAATCACAAAAAGATACTTTGATAGAATTAAATGAACAACTTGATCAATTAGTTAAAACCTATCAAAGTAGGATCCCTAAGTTTGATAAGTGTCCAACATTCGAAGAAGAAATTAAAAAATCAGAAAATAGGACAAAATCACTTGAAAATGAAATTCTGTTTTTGAAAGAAAATGATAATACTAGGAGAGAAAATTCTATTAAAAAGTGCACACAATTGTTGAACGAAAATGAATCTCTCAAAACACAAGTCCAACAATTGTCAATGACTTTAGATAAATTTTCAAAAAGTGAAAAATCGTGAATATGCTCTTAGGGAAACAAACTGTTAATATAGTTAGACAAGGACTTGGATATAATCAATCTAAAAACGTTAGAAATGAGATTAATCGAGAAAATTCAATGTGCGCAATTTGTAGAAAATTTGGACACAATCACAATAATTGTTGGTATAGACCTAAACACGTAAAAACTATTCCAATTTGGGTTCCAAAAGGCACAAATATAAAATCTCTCAAAGTAAAACAAATTTGGGTGCCGAAGGGAACAATTATAAATAGTTTTGGGTCTCCATAAAATTATTTTTCAAAATATTCTGCCACTAACAATCATGGACCTATAAAAACAAATAGGTCACAAAAATCTTTCAACGTGTAGGTGTGGTGGCAGGCTAAGGAACAACAATAGTGCCACTTGGATTCTGGCTGTTCCAAGGGCACACCAGGCGATAAAGCAAAGTTTCTTAGCCTAGTACAAAGGTGACAGAATCACAATGGACAACCATGAAAAATTATCGTAAAGGTAAAAAAGTGATGATATATTTTGAACGATGTATTACATGTGATAATCTGAACCATATTCTGAATTAAATCAGCCAATAATGAAGATGATGAAATAATGATGATTTTGATTCTGACTTATTCAAAATTGTTGGCCAATCATATTTGCCAAAAACACTATAAAAACCTCTAGATTCTTTGAATTACTTTATATATATTAGTTTGGATTAAAAATAGTGTTTGTTGGATGATAATACATTTGGTTATAATACGGCTAACTCTATATTCACGATTTTTGATTATTTACATGGCTTCATTTCAAATTCAAGAGAATGTCATTTGAAAAGCTGTTAAAATTGATTTTGAAATTTTGTTGCATACTTCATAGTTTGGTCTATCAAATTCAATTAATGGTAATTTTGAGTGAAAGAGAAATTCAGATGCAGATTATACTGGTAATCTAGTTGATAGAAAAATTACTAGTGAAACGTGATTTTTGTTGAGACATTTAGTAATTGCATCGTTTTTCAAAGAAAATATCTGCATATTTTTAATTTCAAATAGCAGAAAATTTTCTTATAAAACCCCCTCGAGAAAATCATTTTTGACCATATTTTCAGATTAGTCATTTTGAAAAATTGATTTCATAATTATTTGATGACTATTTTGACTAATCTGACTCCCTAATAATTATCGAAAAGATAAATAGTGATTGAAAAAGTGATGAGTGTTGATATTTATCATATATTATGACTCGAGACGGTATAATTAGTAAATTTCTTTAGAAATTTAAACAAGAGTTATAAAACTTTGTTGGTAAAAATTTCATGAGCATCTCTATTTCTATCATATTTCTAACGACCATCACTCATCAAAATTCAACATAGTTTGTCGATATGTGGTACTTTAAACGGAAATCATTCGTTTTTCATTTTATATTACTTTTTAAAAAATAAATAAATAAATAAATAAATACCAAAGTATTCACTCTCATTTAAAAGTCCCCATGGTTATGCATTGGTGAATTACTTGGAATTTGTTATGTGCTTCCATGCTCATTTAAAAGTACTCATGGTTATGCATGTATGGAACGCATATCAAAAGTTGATTTTTAAAATAAACAAGTTGATTCTAATCCCATTTAAAAGTCCTCACGGTTATGCGTGGTTAGAAGATACTCGAATTCGTTTTTTTAAATAAAATTGGAATACTACTAATCTCATTTAAAAGTCCTAACGGTTGTGCATGGTTAGTAGATATTCATATTCCTGATATAAATATACCACAAATAGACACAACTGTATGGTTTTGTATGATGACATCATTTCCATCATTCTAAAAGTGGAATATG
Source organism: Allium cepa (assembly GCA_030765085.1). NCBI lineage: Eukaryota > Viridiplantae > Streptophyta > Magnoliopsida > Asparagales > Amaryllidaceae > Allium > Allium cepa. The sequence continues at coordinate 576,454,749 of CM060931.1, forward strand.
CGCCTAACAAAATATTGATGATTTTTGTTTGATTTTTTTTGAAATTTAATATTTATATTCGACTGAGTTTTAATATTGGATTAATATCGATCACTTTATCTCTATTTTCTCTAACACTATTATTCTTTTGCTGATAACAAAAGGGGGAGAGAAAAGTTAAGATTTTGTCAAATAAAATCAAGCAAATGTCAAATATTTTCCATTTGCATCTGGGCTCATTTGCATATTATTTAATTGTATGCATATTTGTAGGGGGAGCTTTGTGTAGAGAGGAAGTATTTAAATAAGGGGGGCAATTAAAGCATATCAATGATCAAATACATTTAACATATTCAAATTCTTAAATATATGTTTGTTATCATCAAAAGGGGGAGATTGTTGAATATGCGATTATATGATTTTTGTTTGATGATAATAAACATATATATATTCGTGTAAATGTATTTGGTAATGTACTATTTCATTTTTCACAGATTAAATAAATATTTGCTGAATAAAATTAAATAACACAGAATTTGAATTCAAATAGAAATTTTATTCAAACAAATATTTATTACAATTTTGAATAGTACAAATTCAAGTTCTCACTATACACTATACAACTTTGATACAAATTCAATTACATCACAATTTTACATTTACAGTTGACCTCACTACATATCACTCACACTCGTGTTTATCTTCAACTTTATTCCAAATTGAATCCAGCATCTGAGCAATCTGCAAATATAAATATTGACGCAGTAAAATTGAAAGGAAATATTTTTGCAGTATAAAATAAAACGTGAATTTTGAAAATGATATTTGCCTCGGTTATTCGTCATCATTTAACTTTGAATTCATCAAACACGAACAGCTTGTGACATACAAAATGTATCACTGTATATGCCATAAGGCCGTGTGCACACTGATATATATACACTTCATAAATTTACAGAGACAGGTAAGCACAGGTCAAACCCAAATTATCGGATTCAACTAAAGTGCAATAAAATAAATGTCACAACTCTCAGCACAAGGTCAAATCCGACCTTAAGCTGGATTCAACTCAGGTGAAATTTCATAAAATAAACAAAATGAAAAGGTCAAGTGACTACAATCATGACTCAACTCAATGCAACAACCAAAGTCAAGGCAACATGAAGTCAGCAATTTCAAACTGCTCATATACACAAGTGAATGAAAATTCTGTACTCAATGCAAAGACCATCTTATAAATACAAGTCAGTTACAAATGGCATCACACAATGAATACATGAAGCAACTTCAAACAATAAACTGGTCAAAGCAACCCAGACTCATAGCGAATAGTGAAACCCAACAGTTCAACTACAGCAAAAACAGAATCAACACAAAGGCTACAGGTTTGAAACCATAATCCAGTGCAATGTAACATGAACCAGACTCGAGCACGCATGAAGTTCAAGGTGAACTAGAACAATACAACAGAGGAACTAATATGCCAGAGAAAAGAAGTTCACATTTGAACATAACATCAACAATATGTCACAAAGGCCAAGACTAGTGAACTGCAAGTGCCGACTAGTGCACATAATCAATGCCGAAATCAAACCAACATAAATGACACAGTATACACAAGTGACACAACAGTGTATAGTGAAACAACTCAAGATTTCAGCAACAACAACATGAAGGAAACAAACTACAAAGACATCAACATGTATGACAGTAAGCAGTGCCACACAACCGGCCAACGTCGCGCACATAAACGACTTTAACATATGATCAGTGGCAAGCATACAAATTGGCAATGTGCAGCCGCAAACAACCGCAAGCACATGAATTCACAAATCAAAATCAATGTTAACCAAATCAGTGATGAATTCGCATTCTCAAAACCACGACCATGCTACAGTTCGAACAAATGCCACAGTGCAAAATTAACAAACTCGAAGTACTAGCTAATGTAGACTAAAGAGAATGAATATATAGTGAACTAAGTCATGGATCAAACTATAAATGTCATACAACAGATGGTACATTTCGAACGTGAACACCAGTTTTTTTTTAAGAAATCAAAAATGGTCGAAGACGTGGATTTGCATACACAAAATCTGACCGGAGTCAAAGGAGACGAAGATTAAAATCAAATGTAACAGTTTCAAAAAAAAACCGTAGTGACCAAGTAATTTGACCAAGTCACGTATCAACACCATGAGTATCAAGCAAATGAATTGAAGAAGTCAGAGAAATCATCAGCATCAAAGAGAAATCGAACGACCGGGCAAAGTAAATGACAAATTCAAACAAATTTATACGAACGCAAATAAATGAGATCGAATGCACATATAACCCAGAATCATCATCGGCTATTGGGTATCGAGTTCAAGCAAGAAAATCAGAAGAAGCAAAGGGATAAATCACATACCACTCAGTCAACTCGATCGGAAATTGGGGGAACCGTGTGCTAAGTAGAGAGATCATCGATTGACGAAGCAACAACGCTAAACCATTCATTCAATCAAGATATTGAAGTCGACAGCCCCAGTTTTTCACAAGCCCTAATTTAGTTGCAAAGAGGAACGAACAAAGATTAACAAAGCCGCCATTCTCAAAGAAAAAAGAACGGGCCAAATTATAAAAGGGGCAGGCTTCTTTTTATTATAAGGGCTTTGTGTTTTAAAATTAGGGTTATTTAATTTTAATTTTTTTTTAATTTGTGATTTCTTTTTAAACCGTTTAAATTTCTAATCGTGTGACTAGGGGACAAACTACGTGGCGTAGTTTGAGAATTCGCAACTCAGTGGTTGAGTTATGGCAGAGTTTTGAGTGTAGAGTTAGGTTAGTCAGTAGCGGGTGTCGCGAGTTTGTGTGTGTAAGCATGTGACTGCTTAATTTCTAGTAGAAACCTTGGGGGCAGCACGTAGGCAGGGTTTTGCCGAAGCTGGGTAAATTCTGTGTCGTTTTATTTCTGCATTTTATTATTCTGCTATTTTTTCTGTGCTGCTATTATTCTGTGATCTGTATTGAAATAATTTTATAAGCTTCCGCAATTAATTTTTATAATTAATACCGTCACCCCCCTCTAGGGTGAAATCGATCCTACACTAATCTTCCCTTAATTGTTAGATTTCGCTATATTTAGTATGGATTAATGATGGATTTGATAGGAGATAAGTTTTATGGAGGACTAATTATATTTTAGGAAGAAGAAAAGTGATTGGGAATGTTCTCTGATGTTGTAGTTAGCACAAATTTTAAACCATTAAGTCGGTTTAATTATGGGCTTATGTTAGTTACTACTAAATCTGCCTAAAAACCATTTGACTTAATATTATGATATCTTCTAAACCACTTGACTAAAATCCTATTATGACAACTCTATGTAGAGGGAAACCATCATATCTTCCATTTGGTATAGGTGTCAGACCCTAATTTGGCTTCTATCAAAAGTTGCATCCATTGCAATAGTTTAGGGTCAACACAATCCACAATTAATTCTAGGGGTCAAAATTGTAAATAAAAATGGTACTACCCAAATTTCTAGCCCAATCTAAGGTCATTTGATTATGAAAACATTATTTTTGCAATCTGCTGATACGTAAATATATGGGTCGTTACACATCCTTCACCTAGGGAGAATTTATTCCCCTAGATCATCTTTTCTTATATTAGATTAAAGATAGAGTGAGACATGAGAAGGAACAATGTTAGTATCACAGTGATAGACTTTTAACTTTTTTAGTTATTATAATTTTAAAGTATCAATTTTGTAACTTGGTTATATTTAATGTATAAATAAAGTTTTTATTTAATATTTACTCATTTTTCATTATAATTTTTTTATCTTTATTTTTCATAGAACATCTTCGATTCTCGTGTGGGCTCCTCTCCTTCTTATCATTAAGAATGCATTGTCATTTTTTAGGTGGGAGTTACTTCCAACTTTCTCCTTGCCTCTACTTCTGCTAACGTTGTGAGTTAAACACTCTCACCGATCACTATTTCATATATGGAACGAATTGAAGTGCAGGAGGAGTGGATTGGAGAGTTAGAGGATAAGAATAAAGAAGTCATGGTTGTGACAAGGATTGAGATGCTCAGGGAGTCTGAGGCAATTTTACTGGCTACGAACACATTAAGGAGGTCAATCTCAAAATGACTATATTTCATGACTCAAATCGGAGATGGAGTGTTTAAACAAGAAGGCGACTGAGCAGGAGGCAAACATGGAAAATATGGAAAGTTTATGTGTGACGTTTTAAGAAGACGAACAAAAGAAATAAAGGCTACCATATAGAACTTATCTTTAGAGTTTGTCAAAAAAATTCCAAGATGAAACTCCTATATTGTCACTCAAGTTTGACGATTGTTCTTCTAATCCAGATGAAGTTCCTACAAAAAAAACGTATATGCACCCTAAGTCAGCTAAAGAATGGAGAATGAGTTGGTGCGTCATTACCAATCCAAGTTTGAACAACTAAAGTTACCCTACGATACTAAACTAGTGAAGCTGCACATGGATAAGGCATAAGTGAAGCGAAATGCAAATGGAATATTCGGTTCTTTCCATGGGAAAAAGGTTCGACTTTTTCCAAAATCGACCATATAAGGGGAATCACACATAGCCTCATTCAAACCCTTATAAAAGAAGAGATCCTACTAAAGTTGCAACCATTAGCACCTCTTATTGTGCCGGCCTAACCTACTTCATCAACGCGATCTTCTTTGAAAGTGCCTCCTAATTTTGTTTTATCCATTTTGCTATAAGAGATTCGTAGAGAGAAGGGCTGTCATGCTATGGCTGTAATAAGGTTGCATTGCTCTGCTGATTTTATGCAATTTTTCTTACCTAAACTGGAGCTACCATTTTTTGGACAGTAATGAGCGTGAGCTACTCATAGCCCTAGGTTTGTGCATGCTTGGGAACTCCATCGTTCCTCCAAAGTTATCATAGAGATTTCAGAATGGTCCTTAGAATTTTCCTTAGCGCCACTATAGGAATAAATTCATAATATTCTTCTTGTATTGAGGATTGGCGAAGTCAGTGCTCCTAAATCTCCTTCGCGGTTGATGATTTTAGTAAGGGAAAGAGGCATCAAGCATGAAGCTAGGCTTTGACTTCAAATAATTGTAATAGAATTATTCATGTGATTGGGTATAATTAAACTTATATGTATGTCATTTTGTAATAAGCAAAGTAAAATAATTTTTTGGCATTGTGAAGTCTTTGTTGAACAAAAAAAAAACTTTTTTCAAATAAAGATCCCCTATGGAGGGGGTTCTAGAGGGGTGGCAACCCCCTAAGGTAGGGGTGCCGAGGCAACGCCCCCGCTACATGGTTTGACATGCCCGGTCAGGTCGCAGGGGTCCAGGAGGCAGCGCCCCGTCCAAAACGGTACGTTTTATTGATTTTTGAATTCAAATTCAACAGCCAATGGTAACAACCGTTAGAAAACGGTCACGACCGTTCGAATAGGAACCTGTAGACGAATAGACATCTCACTTCTATATAACAGTGCATTCCATCAATGCAGACTTCACTTCTCTTTTCCTCTAAATCTAAAATCGATAGCATTATTAACTTCTGAGTGTTTCTTCTGATCTGAGCAAGTAATCACAGCTTGCACAGATAAATCTCCATTGTATCCTGAAAAAAGGTTTTCATACAACCCTCTGTGACAAAAGGTGGAAAAATTCTTGAAAGACAACGATTATTTCGTGCCTTGGAGTGATTAGTCTTACATTACCCTAAGTTCATCAACAGTCTTTTCTTAAACATGTTATTTTGTAGTACATCTTATGTATTTTTACATATTTTTTTTTGCTATATGCTTATAGCTTTTATAATAATTGCAGTTCTAGTTCTTATGAAGGGCAGAACCAATGCTCTTGCAACTAAACATGCGATGCTTGTGGATGAAGGTAACCACACCACTTTCCATGTTTGAACGCATATCCTGCAAAAGGTGTAGGTTATAACACCATTGGATTTTGGCAATTAAAGGGATTTGTTTTTCCCCTATTTGGGACTTCTAGACTTATGGGCATAGCTTTTAGTTGTGCTCGCATTATATGTAACGTGTTTCTTGAACTTTTTTCTTGGCACTTAGATCATGTGGCCACCATTTTTGGCAGGCTAATCTTTTTCCTTCAAGTATGCTCATTGACATGATTCTGCTCCATTTTGAGTACTCTAATCATTCTTGGTCGAGAAGCTAGGTCGTGTGTTTCAACCATATTTTTCGATTTACTTTGATTCCTTCATAAACAAAGAATGGAGACACGTGAGGATTTTTAAACTAGTTCAGGTTGTATAATATCCCTACATCCGGTTTCATCATATCAATATTTTATAATTACAATGATTTATCAAGTTTTTTAAAAACTAGTTAAATGAAATATGGCTTAAGGTGTTTCGAATTCCACATTTTAAGCAATTGGTTGCCATCTGGTCGTGATAGTTAATATGTGCCACTTGATAGTGTTTCCGTAGTGACTAATGATCCTTCCCTATTTGGTTCTAGTGAGTCATCTATTGGGTTTTTGGTTTTAGATATTACTTTTCCTAAAACCAAGTCCCCTTGTGGAATTTTCTTTCTCTTAGTCGAGAGTTATAGCTTTTGGCCATTCTCTATTTGGCCACTACAGCTCGAATTACGGCTTCATTCCTTCTTTCATTGATAAAGTCTAGGGTAATTTCTTTTGGTTATTGATTCTGTTTTGTAACATAAGGTGGGATCTATAGGATGGGACCGCTACTTCAAATAGGAGCATTGTTCCATAGCCATAAGATAAGAAGAATAATGTGTCCTATAAGTTATCTAATTAAAGTTTGTTAGCCAAACAGTACCCAACGTGACCCCTCTGTCCATTTTCCTTTCGGCTTGACCACTCTTTCCTTAAGTAGCTTTTTAATAGTTTTATCAGATACCTTAGCCAACCTATTTATTTGAGGACGTGCTACTGTGGAGAAGCACTTGACTATGTTATTCCTTTTATAGAATTGAGTAATTCTTTTCTTTTAAACTACATACCATTGTATGATATAACTTTATATGGGACTACGAATCTGGCAATTTTGTTTCTAACAAAAAAAATTCATTATTTCTTTCAGGTAATGGTTATAAGAGTTTCCTCTTCAACTCACTTTATGAAATAGTTGATGGCTACTGCTAGGCATTTGGCTCTTGTTTTAGACATTTGGAGTGGTCAAATCAAATCAATCCTCCATATGTTAAATAACCAGGGGGTAGTAATTAGGATGCTTTCATGAGATTTAAATCTTAGGATGCAACATCCATTTGGCATCAATCACGCCTCTAGGTAAAATCTTATGCATCTTGTTGTGTTGTAGGCTAGTATTAGCCCTGATTCGTAGCACTTTTTTTTTGCTAATTTTAGTCCCCAAGAGTAATCTTTGTAGTTTTCCTCATGAACTTATCATAGTTTTTATCATACCCTTCTTTTGTGACATACTTGAGATAAGTGATTAATTGCCCTCTTTTGTATAGTATTTCATCAAAGAAAGAGAAGTATGGAGTATGATGTCTGACTTTATGAGCTGCATTTTTTTCAGCTTTTGTCATTTAACAATACACCATTTAATACGAAATATTTCTTCAGTGTCATCCATGTATCTGTTGTATTCCTCAACTTTGTAGTATGGGTGAATTTCCTTATATGGGAGTAGCCTCACTTATACTTTGTTCTGATCGAACCTTGGCTTGTTGAGGATGTGTCAAGACTAAAATCAGCTTTTCTAAGGTAATATTTGGTTCAGACAGATGTCCCCACTATAAGAAAATCTGCTAAAGGCAGCACTATAGTGCAGCGTTTAGTGCAAATACGTTGTTTATCCTGAATGAAAATAGAAAGTAAAAGAGTAAAACGCTGCTTAACTAAAACAAAAGGCAGGACTTGTTCTTTTCATCCTCGCCTTCCCTTTTCTTTTTCCAAGATCTTTATTTTACTCTATTCTTCATCTTCATATTCTCCCCATCGTAATCACCTCTATCCTTCTACAGACTCCCCTTCCTATAAACTCCACCTTCCTTTAGACTCCACCCTCATTTAGGTTTTGTACCCACCACCCACACCCTCTAATATCTTCACGATAGCACCAAATCAAAATTAATGTCTAACCCTAGCCTCTTATCCCTTTCTTCCACTTCAAAACCCTTAAACTTATTCTAAATGGTTTCAGACTAATAAATGTCTCTCGCTTCCACCAAAGACGACGACCAAGTGACCGCTATCACAAAAATTAGAATGGTTGTCATAGATTTGGGGTTAATTATCATTGATTTGGGAAAAGCAATGATTTAACCCGATCATTCCACTAAAGTTGCTAGATCTGGATAAATTGTAGGTTTCAAAAATAATGGTTTGTGAATTCCTAATGCTTGTCATGGTATTAATTTTGTGCTAATCACTCATTTGCAGTTTCTCCATTTTTATAATATTCGGATGAATAGTTTGCTTAATAATAATACATTCTCTTAATCTTCATCAGCTATTATTATTCTTCTCCAAATAAAATTTGTTTGTGCATAGATAAAAATACTATACATGCTGATTAATTTGAAGTTTCTCTTGCTAGGTTGATTTTCCATTAGCATAAAAATCTATTAATTAAATGTCCTCACCATGACCACTTTTACTTTTTTTGTTTTGTTTTGTATAAAATTGCATAACTATCTTCATTGCATCTTTCCAAATATTTGGTAGATTAGAAATGCATGCAAACCCATTTACTAAGTGATTGTACAGAAGAGATTATGGTAAATTTCTGAAATTGTTAATATATACATAGAAAGTTAAATGCAAATACCATTGACTTCAATATGTTGTCAGTTTTGCAATATGGAAAACTCTAGCTTCACAGACGAATTTAGTGCAAATAAACATATATTTACTAATTGCACATTGCAAGGGGCTAAAAATTCCATAAGAAATGAACTCGATTAACTTAGCAAAACCCATTTATGTACAAATGCAATAATTAGTATACATTCTCCATTTATCAATCAAGTTTTTTTAGTTCTTGTTTGCTGCAGCAAATATGTCACTAACTAGACAATCTATTTATTAGTTTATTTAGGCAAATGCAATAATAAGGTTAGCATAAGTTTCTAGTTTGTTTGTCTATCTAATATATGTCATGTTATGCATTCCTCTTTATGCCAGTCATCCATTTATTCTAGTTGTGATTAATGATCCACTACATGATAACTTCTCATGCTATGTATAATAAGATTCATAGCAAACCATAGAAGAAACTCATAGTTATAAGTCGATCTAATGCAAGATGAAGATAAGCAATTATGGTTGACATGCAATTTTTAATCTATCCACATCTATATCTTTGTGTATGTATGTTATACACACATCTTTAAATACATGTAGCCAGAGTTTTTGTAAATTTCATTTGCATGTATCTCCTTTGTTTCAATGTCTAATGTTTCTTTTTATGAGTTATGAGTAATTTAGATAACAATATAGTTATTAACTATGCATGATACACAAAAGCATAAAGCCTTCCAAAAATTTGTTTAGTAATTTGTTCAAAAGTTTAATTTGGACTAAAACTTTATAGTTATTGTTCAGTAGTCAAATTTTAAGTATAAGTTGTATAGTATGTTGCGAAACTAAATGAAACATGTGAAAGGGCACTTTTATTGTATAACATATTGTGACCTCTTATTTGAACCATAAGTTGGTTTTGTTGATCTTTCTTTAGGAGGCCAAACAACCATAGTCAAATTATGGTAAATTTATAGTTACATGTTAACTCCCCTCATTTAACATGACACTCATTTAATTTATTATCACCATTGACAATAACTTACCGGTAGTCAATTCTAAGAAGTGCAATTGGCCTAAAGTAAATATATTAAATATGAAGACACCATAGGAATTATTATATTATGTTAATGTATCTCATTGCCAAGGAAGGACTTTTTTCTTGGGTTAGTAAATTTTTTGAATTATCCTTGGATACCTAAAATGACACATATTACTATCTATAACCAAAGAACAAAAGTGAAAAATAAATCACTTTTGTATTAAATCACAATAATAACGTTTTTTAGCAATGTTGTCAAAATAGGTCCCTATTGGAGATTAAATTTCGATTTTTTCATGAAATGCATTGAACTTATATAAAAGTAAGTTCCCTTAACTAATTTTTTCCAAAAAAAGCTAAGGCATTAAGTTACTCTACAATTTGATAATAAATTCAAACACGTCTTTCCCGAAGAATTTTTTTGTCCTCGTCTTAATTTTTTTACCTAAAATAAAATCTTAACTTACGATTTCAGTTCCTCTATTTTAAAGTTGAATCAAAATCTTACCAATATTCCTCTAAAAAAAAGTGTCAGCTCTTTTCTCAAACTTTATATACACTTCTAAGGTGTAATCATTTTTTATAAGTTGAGTTTATTTATAATTATATCTAGTTAGTTTACTATTATTGTGAATTTTCTGGTTCAAGACGTAAATAGAATAGTTTTCTTGTACCAGCATTATTTTTTTAGATTAACTTTAAATAATATAAGTGCAATTAATTGTTCATTTTGTTAGCTTTTTCAGTTTTGGGTCGGCTTGGTTTAGTTTATTTTAATAATTTTGATCCACTTTAGAGAAGATTTGAATAATCATGATGATACCATTATACTGGGTTTCCTATCAACATTTGTTTACAAAAATATTATTTTTTTTTAGAATATTTTTGTTTTAAATTTTCAATTAATCTTTTGGTCATAGGGAGACGAAGATTGTTGGAATCTTACCAACATATTATTACTATTATTTTCACATAATCAGTAAAATCAACTGACATTTTAATTTTAAGCAGGGAGAGGAAGGCCCGTAAACAATTCAATTTATTTTTAAGCAACAATCCAAGAATGCAAAAAGATGAATTTTATCTTATTATGAATTATGTATTCAGTAAATATAAGTAAGACCAAGAGATGATATTATTTTGGCCAAAAGTAGTAGAGAGTTGATTCATGAACCCATAGTGTTTGAGTAAAGTGAATTATTGCCAGGTAATTGCTTCAAGACTTGCATATAATTGCATGTAAGCTACCACTTCAGGTATAAAAATATATATAACTATGTAAGATGCCACTTCTGGTATAACAATATATATAACTGCATGTGAGCTGCCACTTCAGGTATAACAATCATAGTTCAATTTTGCCGATTGATACCTATTGGTGGAAATTCGGCTCTAACACAGAACTATTGGGCAATAGTAGTTCATTTCAACTTTGTTTTGGTACTTCATGTTTTATATCAACAATGGTTATGATGCATAAAATTTGACTCTAATGCCTACTGTTTTTTTGATTATGTACACGGTATAGGCAAAGTCTTGCTATTATAACTGGCATTATATCTTATTTTTTATAACTGTATCAAAATCAGATTCATACGAGGGTAGTATTCCAACTCTATTTAGTTCATCTATACTCTGTCAAGAATTCATTTTATATACTATTCGGCCAATCCTTGCAAATTATTAATCTAACTCTATTGGTCAAAACCGAACATCTACTTGAGATAACAACAGTGATCGGTTTATTTCATCATGAGTAGAACGGATTAGTTAAAAACTTGATATAGATCTTTATTTTCACTTTCAGTTCTTTAATTATTACCGTTTGGACTTGAGAATTATGTCTTCACTAGTGCGAACCCGTGGATATTGAAAAAATATTGTTGTTGCATAGGTCATATCCAAATGTATAAGAAATTTAAAATGGTGGTAATGAAAAAACATTGTTGAATGATAGTGTTACATCATAATAACAATTTGGTAGGGTAAAGAATACATAGATATATTTGGTTATGGTAATCACAATTAAAATCGAAGAAAACAACTACAGTGAATATGTTAAAGTTCACTGATTATTTAGAGGATAATGTGTTAAAAATTTATCCGCTAATGCATAGATATATTCACTGTGGCATATATCGCCAATGTTGTTGCTTTTGTAATTACACAGCTGCTTCATTATGCATAGATATAGTTGAAGTATTCACTGTGAACTGCAGACACAAAGACACAGCGTAGTTCGATTCAATTAAATAAGAATAAATTTTTTTTTTCAATGGGGAGAAATATAGTTATAGGACGAAATTTGTAAACGGTCAAGAAAAGTATTTGTCAACAGCTGAAAAAAGGGAGGGAAAAAAGAAAAAAGCAACAGATGTAGTATAGGGGTAAAGTAGTGAAACAGAAGATTCAATTGAAATAGAAATGATGATGCAATAAGAAAATAACATGGGTCCCAATATAAATTACTATTGTTCACTGAATTTGATCTATGTCGATGCAGGGTACAAAACACGGCATACAGCTGGTTGCAGTAACCAATATTTGGAAATATCCAAAACATACAGAAGAGAACAATTGTGAGAAGTCTGTTCATTTTTCAGCCTCGGAAATAACTGCTAGCAACACATGTATGATACTGGGCTTAAGCGCAAATAGGTGATGTTTTCTTGGCCTTAATAGATGCATTACATCAGTCAATTACTTTAACTATTGAAGGTATTTGTACCTGCGGGAAAAAAAGGCAAAAGTGTCATTGATGCGGTATTATTACTAAATTCTCTCATTGCTCGTCTGACTAAGTTAACTATATCTAATAATCAAACTATGACTACATGATCATCTATGCAAAGATACATTCATCAATTGTTTTCTAGAAGTTTTCCGACAGTGGTGGTGCAAGTGATTTTAGAATTTACTGCAAAAAATAAACAAACTCATTTAGGTGGTTATCAACATTATTCTCACTAAAGCACATATTTTGACCCAACACTTAAACTGTGCATCTACCTTAAGCCCGAATACATCAACTTATATGCTTATCGTATTATTGATCATCGCAATTGTAAACGAAATTAAGTAAACTTAGCCAAATTATGTCATCAAACCTGGAAGCAATGTATTAAACGCTGAGCTACACAGTTGAATCAAGCATTAATTATGTGAAGTCACCATTTAATCATCTCAAGCTATCAGAAAGCAAAATTCATTTTTCAATTATATTTTCATAATGCGATTAAATTATTATCGTTAACATCAAACAAAATCATTACTACAACTAAATTAGTATTGCATCACACAAATGTAGTTAAAATATTCAGATGGAACAATAATTGCTTAATTTCGAAAATGCTGTAAAATAATAATCGCTTTTTCTTAATGCATTTAAATTTTAACTACAGTAAGCTCGAATAAATCATCGTGTACAACCAAAATTATTACTGCATGACATAAACATAGTTGAAATATTCAATATCTACCACGCATAATTCAAAATTGTCATTAAATTATGACTGTATTTTATTAATGTAGTTAAATTTTAATTGTATTAAGATTGAATGAATTCCTGAAATGTAGCCAAATTTATTACTACATCACACAAATGTGGTTAAAATCTTCAAATATGGTTAAATTTACCCCAAACTTGCTGGTAAATTATAATTGCATTTTCTTAATTTCATTAGTTTGTAACTATTTTAAAATTGAATAAAATTATCATATATAGTCAAAATCATCAGTAGTAAATGCAATAAAAAATGCTAACGTAGTTAAATTAATTCAAAAAATGCCAATAAATTATTTCACCTTTTTTGATGGGGTTAAATCGTAACTGCACTAAGTTTGAATAAACTATCAAGCACAATCAAGTTATTACTTTATTATTACATAATGCAGTTATAATATTCAAAGGTAACCATAATTATATAATTCAAAAAAAATATTCCTTTCAAATATGTTAAAAGATAATATATACATTATAATAATCTAGGTAAAACTACTATGTGATGTTTATGATCATCATAATAACGCTGTTACAGAAATGCGGTACACAGCGGTGACACAAAATAATTGGATTATATAAATGCAGTTAAAACTGCTATATAAAATTACGATTTAATTTTTTTACTTTTAGCTATCAATAATGGATATCATTGGAAAGCATATTAAATTTGAGATTTTACAGTGAAAATGATTCTTAAATCCAATTAATGTAGAAAAAGTTATCACATTTCAAAGTATGGAATAGAAAGAAATTAAAAATGTGACTGTTCATTTTCCAAAGTATGAAGAATGTATGTGTGCTCTTGAAATCTAACTCAATAATAATAGTATAGTATAGCTTATTATTTTCATACTAGATTATGTAGCTTCGGATACCTACTATGAATTAGTTTCATCATCCTCTTATCTTATAGCTAGGTTATATGTTCTGGTAATTATTTTCAGGCTTTTACATTTCAATTTAGGAACTTGTAGCATGCAAAGGAAGATTCATGTATGTTAATCATTTAAGTTTCTAACAGATTTATCATCTTGTATCAGGTAAATCAATGGATCAAAACATGTCTTGCTCTAGGATATGGAGTTGTCAAGACGTACTTGGACAAAGGTAAAATTTAACATCGGTAACTCAATCAACTAGGCTTCCACAAAGTTGGATACAGTTGCACAACTTGCATCAGTAACTTCGAAGACCAAGATTAATCAGTGTTAGCTGCCATTTCTAAGAAACGGTAAATGATTGCATATAAAATGTTTAAAATTTTGAAATGTACATAAACTCACTTACATATATGCATTTTCAGATATCATTGCAGTGGCTGTGATATTTGGGAATAGAAATTTTGAAGATTGTGTGCATTCTTTAACGAGCAGATTATCTCGCATCTCCTCCCCTTGTTGTCGCTTATACTATCACAAGAACTGTAAGTAGTGTCCGCGGGTGCGGCGCAGTCGAAAGGAGGCTTGGGTTATGGTAAAAAGACCCAGGTTCGATTCCTACCATGCGCTTCCCTATCCTATATAAATTTACCCGGGGTATGGGGGCTTGAATCAGCGGATGACTTTACTATACCCTCCTCAGGAGTTTGCCGGCCCGCCGGGTTCTCCTGGGTTTTCAAAAAAAAAAAAAAGAACTGTAAGTAGTTTTATCAAATGTTATTTGCTACATCTTTACCGTTATTACAGAATTCACTTGGATGATGATGTAAATAGTTTTTAATCCCTTTGAGTTTTTATTTTATGGCAGCTGAGGCATGCACTGTCTACTTTAGCTATTGATGGCATTGTATCTATATATGGAGATAACGTAAAGGGGTTATGATTCAATTTGCTAGTGTGATGCAATTTGTAGATGTAGAGCTGAAAATATATGTAGTAATGTTAACGGTAATCTCTGCACATTTTAAGGTACGTTACTCTTTTTACTTTATTTTGGGAATAGTTCATTAGGAGTTTTTGTCACATTGAATTATTCTTTATTCAAAATAAAATATAAATTAAAATGGCAGTAATCATTTAATATATAACAAATTAAATAAGTCCATAAAATTAACTAAGTTAAATAAATTTTATAAAATTAAACAAAGTTTTATAAAAATTAAATAAAATCGAATAAGTTGACTAATTTTTATAGTAATTAATTACATTAATGAAGTTATATAAAAAGTTGACTAAGTTTTATAAAAAATAACTAAATTTTAAAAGAAACTAAATTAAATAAGTTCATAGAAATAACTAAGTTTATAAAAACTAATTAAGTTTTAAAAAAGTAAATAAATAGAATAACTAAGTAAAAAGGAAGAAAGTTAACTAAGTTTTATAAAATAAATTAACAAGACTAAAGATAACTAAGTAGACTAAGTTCTACGAAAAAATAACTAAATTTTCAAAAATTAACTAAGTTAATCAAGTCATATAGAAATTAATTACATTAATGAAGTTTTACAAAATGTTGACTCGGTTTTATAAAAAATAACTAAATTTTAAAAGATTAACTAAGTTAAATAAGTTTTATAAAAATTAAATAAGTTTATAGAAATAACTAAGTTTATAAAAATTAATTAAGTTTTAAAAAATTAAATATATAAAATAACTAAGTAAAAAAGGAATAAAGTTTACTAAGTTTTATAAAATAAATTAACTAGATTAAAGATAACTAAGTAGATAAGTTTTACAAAAAAATAACTAATTTTCAAAAATTAACGAAGTTAACCAAGTCTTATAGAAATTAATTATATTAATGAAGTTTTATAAAAAGTTGACTAAATTTTATAAAAGAACAAAATTTTAAAAGATTAACTAAGTTAAATAAGTTTTATAAAAATTAAATAACTTTATAGAAATAACTAAGTTTATAAAAACTAATAAGTTCTAAAAAATTAAATAAGAAAAATAACCGAGTAAAAAGGAACAAAGTTAACTAAGTTTTATAAAATAAATTAACTAGATTGATGATAACTAAGTAGACTATGTTTTACAAAAAAATAACTAAATTTTTAAAAATTAACTAAGTTAACCAAGTCTTATAGAATTTAATTACATTAACGAAGTTTTATAAAAAGTCGACTAAGTTTTATAAAAAAATAATCAAATTTTAAAAGATTGATTAAGTTAAATAAGTTTTATAAAAAATAAATAAGTTTATAAAGATAACTAAGTTTATAAACACTAAATAAGTTTTAAAAAATACAATAAATAAAACAACTAAGTAAAAAGGAACAAAGTTAACCATGTTTAATGAAATAAATTTATTAGATTAAAGATAACTAAGTAGACTAAGTTTTACAAAAAATAACTAAATTTTCAAAAATTAACTACGATTTCCAAGTCTTATAGAAATTAATTACATTAATGAAATTTCCTAAAAAGTTGACTAAGTTTTATAAAAAATAACTTAATTTTAAAAGATTTAAGTTAAATAAGTTTGTAAAAATTAAAAAAGTTTATAGAAACTAAGTTATAAAAACTAATTAAGTTTTAAAAAATTAAATAAATAAAATAACTAAGTAAAAAGGAACAAAGTTAACTAAGTTTCATAAAATAAATTAGCTAGATTAAATAAAACCAAGTAAGCTAAGTTTTACAAAAAAATATCTAAATTTTCAAAAATTAACTAAGTTAATCAAGTCTTATAGAAATTAATTACATTAATGAAGTTTTATAAAAATTTGACTAAGTTTTATAGAAAATAACTAAACATTAAAAGATTAACTAATTTAAATAAGTTTTATAAAAATTAAATAAGTTTATAGAAATAACTAAGTTTATAAAAACTAATTAAATTTTGAAAAATTAAATAAATAAAATAACTAAGTAAAAAGGAACAAAGTTAATTAAGTTTTATAAAATAAATTAACTAGATTAAAGATAACTAAGTAGACTAAGTTTTTCAAAAAAATAACTAAATTTTCAAAAATTAACTAAGTTAACCAAGTCTTATAGAAATTAATTGCATTAACGAAGTTTTATAAAAAGTTGACTAAGTTTTATAAAAAATAACTAAAATTTAAAAGATTAAATAAGTTAAATAAGTTTTATAAAAATTAAATAAGTTTAGAGAAATAATTAAGTTTATAAAAACTAACTATGTTTTAAAAAATTAAATAAATAAAATAACTAAGTAAAAAGGAACAAAGTTAACTAAGTTTTATAAATTAAATTAATTAGATGAAAGATAACTAAGTAGACTAAGTTTTACAAAAAAAACTAAACTTTCAAAAATTAACTAAGCTAACCAAGTCTTATAAAAATTAAACAAGTTTATAAAAATAATCAAGTTCATAAAATTTAACAAAGTTAACTTTGTTTAATGAAAATTAAACTATAATATAAGAATTACAACCATAAATACTGGCAATATCCTACTGGATCCCTATAATAAACAAATAAATCAGTTAACTATGTTTTATAAAAATTAAACTAGTCTATAATAATAATGATAATAAATTAACCAAGTTTATAAAAATTAGCTAAATATTATAAAAATATAAATTATGGCTAAATCTTCTATAATAATATAACAGCAACAATAACAACAACTAAAATTTATAAATATTAAATATGTTTATAAAAAATAACTAACTATTTTAAAATTTAACAATAATAATAGCAATAACTAAATTTTATCAAAATTAACTTCGAGAGAAATGTGTGGTCCTTTAACAATAGAGCAGAGCACACATACAACTATATATATATATATATATATATATATATAACTCAAAACAAAGTGCTGCCAACATGCCTGGCAGGTAGCAAGTCTATGTACAGGTATCAAAAAATAATAACTCAAATACCCCTAAAATGAGCTTCAGCAAAGCCACCACTCATTACACCTTATTATCAAGCTCCAGCATGGCCACCGTCTAATAATAAGGTGTTAGGAGTATCTAAAAATATAAATAAAAACATGAAGCCAAAATACAAGAAGCCAACACTCTCTAATAAGGTAGCTACATGCTACTGGTTCGAAATGAGAGAGGGTGTGACTACACTGAGGTGGAACTGCTAGTGATCCTCAAAGGAAGACTCCACTCTGAAGACTCGGTAGAAGTAGTGCCTAGCTAAAAAACGAATCTCCCTGAAAATATGCCGCCATGATGATGCTGAATATGAACTGGGAAGTGAGCCTCTCTAAAATCTACAATCCTGCAAACTGTAGTCCTGAGAACCTACAAAGAGAACCTAGCACCCTATCTACTACCCCGTCACCATATCTGTTTCTGTAGAATAACTAAGTAAATAGTTAGTATGATACATATAAATGTATATAATTAAAATTATATACATTTATATGTGTTAATAAGATAGGAGTAAAAATACTTGAAAAAGACAGACTGAACAAAATAAAGAAAAAAGAGAAGAAATACTAAGAAACAAATATAAGAGCCAGTTAGGAAAAGCCAATAGATCACAAAATTAAAGAACTAAAAGATCGATAATATAGTATAAACAATGACTAATTCAGAATTTGAAATAAATCTCGAAAGTAAATTATGATACACGGTATAATCATCATTTAAGTTTGAGTGAATAGTAATACTACGATTGTTGATGTTAAAGATATTGTTACTGTGCTTAAATAAATTCATATTATAACTAACCTTATTAAGATACTCTTTAAATAAGTTATTTTTAGCAAATTTATATTTAGGATTCGAGATCCAATTAAAACAAAATGGAGAAATTCTAAAAATCAATTTGTTAAGGTGATTATTATTATTATTAAAAATTCTCTGATTTCTTTCAAACCAAATATACCAACATGTAGTAATGAATAAAGTGTCAAGTAAGAATATAATATTCTTTTTATACTTAAATCTAATAGTATTCCAATAGAATTCACAATCTGAAATTTTCGTGTTTATATTAAAGTTAAAAATTTTAAGAATATTATTTAGAATGAAATAATATCCATGCAATCATAATATAAATGTTTAATATCTTCAAAATACAAATTACAAAAATAACAATTGTTATTATTTTGAAAAAAAATTCTCTTTAAAAACCTTTAGTGTTAAGTTTTCCATGCAGTATTAACCATATATGAATTTTAGATTTAGGAGGAGCATTGGATTTTCAAATAAATTTAAAAGAGTTGTTAGTTGTACCCGAAAATTTAATAAATCTATAAAATGAATTAGAAGTATATTTCTTACTCTTGTCCCATTCACAACTAATGATATAACTATCATTATAAATATTGTAAAAATTTAATCTAACATAAAGCAAAGAAAGCTGCCTAAAGGTTGAACCTACTAAAATACTGTTAAAACTAAACTTCAAAGGAGGATCATCTTTAGGAGAAAAAACTTCAATGATTAAAGCATACTTAAAATTACATATTTCATAAAGCTCTTTGGAATCTATCCTAAGAGGTAAAGCAGAAAACCAATGATCACGCTAGAAAGAAGTACAATTACCAGAATGAACTATTGTATTGGTACCTAGATTAAAAATATCATCGCATTTTAAAATGGATTTCCAAAAATAAGATAGTTTACTTATGACTGGAGAGGTAATTTGACATAAATTGCTACTACCATTATAATAATATTTAGAAATAATCTCTTTCCATTTAGCTTTATCATTAATATCCTTAAACTTCCATAACCATTTACCTAGTAATGACAGGTTCATATTACGCAAATTAATACTCCTAAACCACCATCCTTTTTAGATTTACACACCGTTTTGCAGCTATTAGAGTTATCCACACTCCATAAGAAATCCGTTTTAATTTTATGTATTTTATCGATCAACCAGTCGGGAAATAGATACATAGACATCCAATAAATCGAGTGCAGCCATAAAATAGAATTTATGAAAACTAATCTACCCGCTCTAGATAAGAAAGACCTATTTCTTTGATTAACCGTTCTGTTAAAATTATTTCTAAAGTTTTAGCTAATAGACTTTGTACAAGAATGAATGATTTATAAAAGAAAATTGGGAACCCATCAGACCTCGGGGATTTATCTTTTGGCAAATCATCAATAGCTTTCCAAATTTCCCCTTTAGTAAAAGCATTATCCAACTCAGAAAGATCAACAATAGAGTCAGACGGATAGAGATCATTCCATCTAGCATTAATCCTACGAGTACATTTATTACCAAAAATATCTCTGTAATAGTCAGTAAAAGCATTATTAAGATCCCTTTGATCAACTAACTCCTTATTATTTACAATAATGGAATAAATCGTATTAATATGCTTTCTGCCGTTAGCCATATTGTGAAAAAATTTAGTATTATTGTCACCTTCATTAATCCATTGAATTCTAGATCTTTGCTTCCACATAACCTCCTCTTTTTTCTAAAATAGAATTAAGTTTCTATTTTAAATTAGCTTGAACAATACGCTCACCTAAATTTAATTATCCAGTTTCATCTATCTAATTTATTTATACAGCTCAAAAAGAATATTTTCTTTTTTAATTTTAGTACTACCAAAAAAAGTTATTCCAATTTTTAAGAAAAATCCTAAGATCCTGAAGTTTTAGTACAAAAATTTTCGCAGAATTATCCCTATTTCTAATATTATAATAACTCATAGAAGTGCATTTATTTTTAATTAAATTTAAAAATTTAGGTTCTAATAACCACATTTTTTCAAATTTGAAAGATTTATTGATAACCCTATGCTGATCACATGTGAGAACAATAGCACAATGATCAGAATGAGTGAAAGGCAAACCCGAAACTCTACATATTGGATATTTATCCTCAATTTCATCACTACTATAAAACCTATCAAGTAAAGCCATAGATGGGGTTTCTCTAGAGTTACTCCAAGTAAATTTTCTATTAGATGGAGAGATTTCAATCAAATTAGAATTAATAATAAATTGGTCAAATTCCTCCATAGCAGAGAGTTCTCCTTCGCGAGGAGAACTGTAACGACCCGCCGTCCTGATCGCCTCCAGTCGGTAATTAAACCAACTCGAAACGTTCAAAATGACGCATTGTTGCTCAGTTTATAGAGTTTAAACAGAATCAGCCACAGAATCACAGAATAATCATAATATTATTCATAAATGAATTTTTCTTACATATATCAGAGTTTGTACAATGCATTAACTTTTATACAGCGGAATATATCTTTTATTTTTTAGTACAAGAAAAATTTTCAAAAAAGCCTTTAGTGAAGTGCTTTCCCCTCTCTCTCTAACTTCGCTGCCTGAAAATCTTCAAGCTGTAAAAATACTCGGTCTGACCCGAGCGTTTATTGCAAACACAAAAACACTCGAGTCAGGATTAATCTTAATTCAAGTAATTTAATTTGCAATGAACTGAAATAAATGGTAACAGAGATGATGAAACAAATGAATCAATTTAAATCTATTATGGATTTTCATATTAACAACTTCAATTTTTAAAATCTGTCAATCCTGTGTGGCTGCAGTACACACGTATATTTGCACACATGTGCACTGCCTCGCCAACACGTGTGCACAACCAACAAGAGCAAGTGTGCAAGTGCAAATCACAAAGACCACAAGGAAATGCTTAAGGCAAAACTAGTGCCAACTTGAACAAAAACATGAAGCAAACAAACATGCAGCAGCAAGCATGCAACATCAAACATGCAAAACAGATCATGTACAAGGGCAGTGAACCCTGTAAAATTTCAGTGAAACAAGTAATACAAGCTACAAATAAGCAAAGACCGTATGGTCAGTGCACAAGAACAAAGAACACAAGTACAGGCGGCAGTGTACAACAAGCCCAGTTACAACAAATAGTGCAGACCGCAAATGAATCAAAGACATCAAGTGATGAAGCACTACAACTAAAAGAGCTCAAATGCATGGAGCATGACAGCAAGTACAAATCTGGGCAGCAACTCATAGGAAAAGATAAGTGTGCCCAACTCATAGGGAAAGCAACACATATATCAACGCATGGCAGTGAATAGCAACTTAACCCCAAACAAGTGAACAAATGTGCCCAAGACAGTTTGAGAACATAAGTGTGAGGCAGCAAACACATGAGCAATTCGAGTGAACACATTTTCATACAACCATATAGTTTACAAAAGTCATGGCAATAAGTAAATGAGGCAAACAAGTTCAAAAATTAAAGCAAAGGAGCAGGTCATGATGGCGCAGGGTAGGGTAGCTCATATGCACAACAAGGGACATACACCAGTGGGTGTGCAGGGATGCTACACACTCAAACAAACACATACACATATGTGTGAATAGCGATATGGAAGAATAGGTGTTTGTACATATGTAAGTCTAACACAAGTGAATAGGAGAGGAACAAGGCAGCTGACATTTCATGTCACTGAAACAACCAATGGGGATTATTAACCAAATGATCAGGTGAAATGGCTCAATTGCGCCAAGGGACAGTGTACTAATAGCAAGTGCAGTATCTGTTTCTTTCTTCTTTTGTTTTTTTTCATGTCTTGTAAAAAAAATAATAACCTCACGGTTTGAGTTAGAAGAATACAATTAACAGACTAATATGGAGTGCAACATAATAGTCTACCATGAAAAATGCATAGCCACACACATTTTGATTTTTTGATTTTAAAAATCCCATTTTCCATGGTTGATTCAAGAATTAAACTTGAATCAGTAATTTATAACACTTGAGCTTTACCAGTTTTAAAGATTCCTACTGTTTTTCCAAATACAAGCATACCTTTAGTTCATAAATACTTGTTTATACTTTCAGATTTCCAACATATGTTCATGATAAATCTTGTAACAGTTTATGATGTTGATTTATATTATTTTTTTTAAAAGAACCAATACTGTATTTCTTATAACAGAGACACAGAATTTATTTATCTTGAATATAATTTATAATAAGACAAACAGGTATGCAGATTCATCAGCTACACACATATACATATTTACATATGTAAACACAAAACATCATCACAACACAAGATCAATCCAACAAGCTAAGTTTTATCAGACGCATGCACAGATTATTTAAAACAATTTTCAATTGTGAAGTTATTTATCAAAATGAAGGTGCTGCAGTTTCAAATCATAGTAGTTAAATTTGATTTTTACATGACAGTTTTGCTTTGAACTTGAGTTCTAATACTTGCATGTGCATTTATTTCAAAAGAATTGGGGTTTTGAATTAGCTTGCAGCTGAAAACAAGAATAGGGTGTTCTACAGACACATATGTACATCACATATGAACAGAGGTTCAACCAAGCACATATAAACACAATTTTCCACAACCAGATTCAAAGATCCATCACATGCAGCAACACAAAGCAAGTCAAGTTTTAATAGCATCTGTTCTCATCAGATTTTTTTTAAAACAAAATCTATAGCATCTGTTTTCATTAGTTAAAAAAACAATATCATATAGCATCTGTTTTCATCAGTTTAAATAAAAATTAATAGCATCTGTTCTTAACAGTTTTAAAAACAAAATTACAAATAGCAATTGTTCTTATCAGTTAAAAAACAAATTCAATTAGCATCTGTTCTCATCAGTTTAAAAACAAAATTATAGTATCTGTTTTCAATAGTTTAAACGCAATTCAAATAGCATCTGTTTTCATCAGTTAAAATTGAATTATCAGAGCGATTGATAGCAAATATCACCCAAAACATAGCATGCAACCAAGCATTCAATTCAAACAAATATAAAAACTTGAATTAAAACCAATCGTGAGCAAAGAACTCACCTTTCACCGAATCGAAATGGCCGAAGAGTGTACTGAGCACAATTAACGAAGATCGAACCTGAAGCCCTAATTGTTGAAGCACAGAATCGAAGAGGAGGACGAGCGAAGATTCGTGGCCGCCATTATTATTTCTTTCGTTTGATTACTGAAGGGTTTCGAATGAATTGGGGTAAAGGAGTAAGGTATAAAAGAGAATAGAGAACGTGATTTTAGCGTGGGTTAAGGCATAAATTATGGCGTGAATTTTGGGATAGGGTAAGGTAATGTATACTTATTTATTTTATTTTTATTATTTTTTTTTATTTTTTTCAATTTAAATTCAATTAGTTTTGTTATTTCTTTGCTTTGTTTTGTTTTGTTAAAATTATGTTGTTAAAATTTTCCCAATGTAGTTACATTATATTTTACAAAATTTATAAATATGTTGTTTGAATTTTTAACTACATGTATTTCTTTATTTATTTTGTATTGATTAAAATTTTATTCCTTTTCATTTAAGCTAAAGAAAAATGTTATTAAAACTAACCATCCTTTATAAATTTAAATAAGCAACAATTCTTATATCCAAATTTATTGTCTTCTAAGTCGTTAGTTTGAATTTCAATACAAATTCAATATTCAATTTCAACTCCAAAGTTAAATTCAAATTCTATTCAACTTTAAACAAATTAAATTCCAAAATTTAATCGCCAATTTATACTGAAAATTTGAAATTCAAGTCAATCATCATTCGAATATTTAAAAATTAATTAAATATTCACAAATTAAATTGTTCAAAATTCAGGACCGTTACAATCTCCCCTACTTAAAAGAATTTCGTCCCGAAATTATAAGTTAGGGAAAACAATTGCTAAAATCTCACCGATATTTATATCCAACACAATTTTATCAAGTTTCAAACTCACAAATAATTCATTCCATTTATTTTATCTCACTAGTTTTGTTCATCAATTTCTACAATCAAGACGCAAAAGTCTTTTTACCAAAATTTTTTTTTTGACTTACAAAACTCAGATTTTTAAAATTGAAATCTTTCATGCTAAATATTTGCATATTACATCTTTTCCAAAGCTATGTGCTTTCAAGATATTTTAAAAATTTTCTTCCTTAATTCATTAAGTTAGAATTATGTAATTCTAATTTCATATTATTGATTTCTATTTAAAGTTTGAAAATACTTGCTAACTCGAAGTTTAACAAGTCCATCGTCGTTCTTACAGACATTAGGCATACGCTGGCCATGCGCAAGACTAAAAATCTCCAAGTACTAAATATACTTGCTTCAACTCCCAGTGAAAATACTTTTTTTAAAATTCTTTTCAAAATGGATATGGAAAGCACGTTCCCCCATGGATCACAGTTTACCCGGCGGTTACGCTACTATCCCAGTAGAATCGCTTGTAACCTTAGATTTCTCATCTCTCATGAATTTCGCCACGGTTGTCGCCTTAGATCGCGGTCCACACGGCGGTTACGCTACTATCCCAGTAGAATCGCTAGTGGCCGTAGGCATCACGCCCCTCGAATTATGCTTCGGTTTCTAGATCGCAGTTTACACGGCGGTTGCGCCACTATCCCAGTGGAATCGCTTGTAACTGTAGGCATCACGCCCCACGAATTACGCCAGCATCAATTCACATAATCCCAAACACGATGATCCATCGTGGGGGATCCCAGTCAGTCCCAATAGACATTCCACTAATGGAAATTCTACGTAGCTACGATTTCCAATGGACACTCCACCGAGTTCCAATCACCTTCACAAATAATAAATGGAAGGTACATTTCCATATCCTCAGTTTTTAGAAAACATATGTCATATACATATAGTACTTCATTTCACATTTCGTACTTATCATACCTATGTAAACCTACACAGGACTTTTCATAATAATGACTTTCCAAACTGATGGTTTTCGAATTATTATATTCACATATATAAGTTACGAAAACTTAATTCACATTCATCACAAATAGAGGATTCCAAAATTTTCCATTTCACTTAAAATTTTCCTCTAAATCGATTTGAAAATTTAAGGTTATCTCAAACCTAATTCACATTCATAATCCAATTCATTATCGACTTCACATTCGATTTGGATTTCACGTTACATCGTCAATTCTCAACACATAATTGATGTCTATCGATATATAACCTCTAAGCTCGTATGTCTCAGAGAAGGGTGTTAAGCTAAAAGAATAAATTCTCCGCCACCACAGATATATATTTAATAGAGATCAAATGCTATGTCATCAATTCACAATGCTAGACATACAATCTCAATCGACTATCCAAAATTCAAAGCTCAACTTATATTGTTTTTGATGTCGAAGTTAACTCAATTTAACTCAAGATTCAATCTTTTTTTGGAAAATATTCAAATTGAACTAATTGTTCAAATTTCTCAAAATAATATCTTTAGAAGATATATATAATTTTCCAACTTAGCCATTTGAAACAAATTTCAAATATTCATTTCTCAATTTATCTTTAAAAGATAAATTTTCAAACCTTTCATTTCATATTGGAAAACATTTCCATACTTATTAAATAATAAGTAATTCACAAGTTCATTTATTTTCAACACGGAAAATATTCAATATACTTGAATCAAAATTAAGTATATATTCCATTCTTTAAGGAAGGCGTTCTTTTAAACACATTTATTTGAGTCAAAACGAATGTTGCGTAAAACATCGTTACGACAACTCAAAAATCACTAGTATAGGGATTCGTATTTAAAATAGATATATAAATCCCAATACTATAAACAACATTTCCTTCCGGAAACCATTTACTATAACAACAATGTTATAGTCCACCATTTCCTTATTTTTTTCGAAAACGCCTATTTCAACAATAAATGTTGAAATCTATGTATTCGATACTTAATGCATTTTAAAACATCTTTAAAACCATTAACTTTTTCAACTTCAACTTCAACTTAATTCATAGTTTGAATTCCTCATACTTTTCATAATATTAGTTTTAAACCAATTTCAAAATTTTCAATATTAAGTTTTTCCACTTAATTCAATTTTCCACACGTTTAAATTCTAATTCGTCACTGAATTTATTAAACCTATAATGGATTATCATATTGACAACTTCAAATTTGAAATTTAAATTCTATTTGAACTTTGCATTTACTTTCTATTTCCAAAATAGTCAACTAGTTCTTTAGTAAGCCATTCATCAACTTAGTTCCATTAAATTTATATTTCCACATTAACCACATTTCATAATATCACTTCTCTAAAACATATCTGTTTTATTCAATAATATATTCACTGTCCAAAAATCGTGAATATACTTATCTATTCAATTCAGTGTTTCTACACTTTTTATTTAAAGGATTATCCACTGTCCAAAATCGTGGATAAAATTCCCAACCAACATTTACTATCACAATATTTAACTTAAAGGATAATTCGCTGTCCAAAATCACGAATATATCTCCTTTAATAAATAATTTCTATTTTTCATTTATCAAATTCAATTTGGTTTCGAATTTATAAACAATCTTTACAAATTCCATTTCTATTTATAAACTTCGATTTATAAATCTTCTTTATTAATTCAATTCAATTTATATAACTCAATTATATAACAAAAGTCTATATTATAAGTTAAGTACTTATAATCCATTTGTTCACTAAATCGTTCTTCAAAACATTTGAAATTAATTTTCAAAAGAATTCAGAATCAAATTCCCAAGTTATAATTCAATTATCCTCTTTGGCTATAACTAAATTGAAATGTCATTTTATTTCACAATTTATTATTTTGGAGATATTCACAATATTTGATTCAAACCAATTCATTAATTCACTTCACTTAACTTTTATTTTCATAAGTCTCAATAATTCGATAATGGATTTCGAATGAGAAACTATCGCAATCCTAAATTTAGAGAGGGGAATTTTCAAAATAATTCTAACTTTCAAAATACCTTTCATTTTAAAGAAAACAATTTCGTACTTCTTTAGATTTGAAAAACATTTTTCTTTAAAGTGGTTCTAGTAACTATTCAACCATAAACACAAAACATCATCACAACACAAGATCAATCCAACAAGCTAAGTTTTATCAGACGCATGCACAGATTATTTAAAACAATTTTCAATTGTGAAGTTATTTATCAAAATGAAGGTGCTGCAGTTTCAAATCATAGTAGTTAAATTTGATTTTTACATGACAGTTTTGCTTTGAACTTGAGTTCTAATACTTGCATGTGCATTTATTTCAAAAGAATTGGGGTTTTGAATTAGCTTGCAACTGAAAACAAGAATAGGGGGTTCTACAGACACATATGTACATCACATATGAACAGAGGTTCAACCAAGCACATATAAACACAATTTTGCACAACCGGATTCAAAGATCCATCACATGCAGCAACACAAAGCAAGTCAAGTTTTAATAGCATCTGTTCTCATCAGATTTTTTTAAAACAAAATCTATAGCATCTGTTTTCATTAGTTAAAAAAACAATATCATATAGCATCTGTTTTCATCAGTTTAAATCAAAATTAATAGCATCTGTTCTTCACAGTTTTAAAAACAAAATTACAAATAGCAATTGTTCTTATCAGTTAAAAAACAAATTCAATTAGCATCTGTTCTCATCAGTTTAAAAACAAAATTATAGTATCTGTTTTCAACAGTTTAAACGCAATTCAAATAGCATCTGTTTTCATCAATTAAAACCGAATTATCAGAGCAATTGATAGCAAATATCACCCAAAACATAGCATGCAACTAAGCATTCAATTCAAACAAATATAAAAACTTGAATTAAAACCAATCGTGAGCAAAGAACTCACCTTTCACCGAATCGAAATGGCCGAAGAGTGTACTGAGCACAATTAACGAAGATCGAAGCTGAAGCCCTAATTGTTGAAGCACAGAATCGAAGAGGAGGACGAGCGAAGATTCGTGGCCGCCATTATGATTTCTTTCGTTTGATTACTGAAGGGTTTCGAATGAATTGGGGTAAAGGAGTAAGGTATAAAAGAGAATAGAGAACGTGATTTTAGCGTGGGTTAAGGCATAAATTATGGCGTGAATTTTGGGATAGGGTAAGGTAATGTATACTTATTTATTTTATTTTTATTAATTTTATTTTTTTCAATTTAAATTCAATTAGTTTTGTTATTTCTTTGCTTTGTTTTGTTTTGTTAAAATTATGTTGTTAAAATTTTCCCAATGTAGTTACATTATATTTTACAAAATTTATAAATATGTTGTTTGAATTTTTAACTACGTGTATTTCTTTATTTATTTTGTATTGATTAAAATTTTATCCTTTTCATTTAAGCTAAAGAAAAATGTTATTAAAACTAACCATCCTTTATAAATTTAAATAAGCAACAATTCTTATATCCAAATTTATTTTCTTCTAAGTCGTTAGTTTGAATTTCAATACAAATTCAATATTCAATTTCATCTCCAAAGTTAAATTCAAATTCTATTCAACTTTAAACAAATTAAATTCCAAAATTTAATCGCCAATTTATACTGAAAATTTGAAATTCAAGTCAATCATCATTCGAATATTTAAAAATTAATTAAATATTCACAAATTAAATTGTTCAAAATTCAGGACCGTTACAAGAACGCTCTTAAAG
The DNA here is from genome assembly GCA_030765085.1 of Allium cepa. Lineage (NCBI taxonomy): Eukaryota > Viridiplantae > Streptophyta > Magnoliopsida > Asparagales > Amaryllidaceae > Allium > Allium cepa. The sequence goes on from CM060931.1 coordinate 576,484,356, forward strand.
AAAACGCGTAACATTGAAATCACCCCCTAAATCCAAGAACCCGGAGCAAAAGTTCTAAAGTCCAAACATTCATTCCAGAGAATCCGATGATCAATTTTCAAATTAGGACCATAAACATTAGAAATACTTAAGAAAGAATTGTCATTAAGATTAATGAAAATAACATGTAATGAGTGTTGCTTGGAAATACATTAAAGCATTTTAAAATAATTATCTCGCCAACCAGTCAATAGACCCCCAGAGGCACCCATTGAAGGTAAACAAGCCCATTTCCTAAAATGAAAACCACTTAATCTTCTATAAAAACGATTATCTGAACATTCAATTTTAATTTCCTGTAATAATGCAATGTCTATGGAATAGTCTTTAAAAAAAAAACCTAACTTTGTCACATTTACTTAAATAATTTAACCCTCGATATTCCAACTAATAATCCCCATATGCCAATAGATCTAGCCCGATCAAGTTTCCTACCACTAATGTACTCTAGATCTAGGTCAACATTAGAAAAAATGAAAGCAGTATCACTAGCCAGCTAACTAAACTGAGAAGAAGAAAAACTACCTAATGTGTATGAAGAATATACGCTACCAAATCAGAATGCAAACCTGAGCCTGAATTTGGAGCACCACTCATGGTGCTCGAATCAGGAAACTCACCCAAAGACTGATATCGACAATGACGTATCCTTGCACTACACCGAACTGAACTACTAGCTGCCGATAAATTCCTATGCCTAACTGTCCTTGATGAAGAGGAACAAGTGGCTGAAAATCTGCCAAACCCACTATCACTAGCATTATCCATAACTAACGTAAAAATATCACTAGCTTGCTTGTTAAAGAGACCGCTCTTTTCTACTGCTCCAAACAGTCAGAATTCACCTTATCCAACCTAATAACATCATCCCCATTGACTGATTCACTGATAAAATCCTTAAGAATGACAGACTCGTCTGTTATGCCATCTACACAAACCAGATCATCCTTATACAAAGCAGAGTCCAAAGCTAGGATGCCATTTTTAATTTCAATCTACGTGATTCGAGCATGTTGAAAGCTGTGTGCATATCAGCTGCGTCTTTGACTGATATATACAAATTCATATCACTCTCATACTCCAACAATTTTTCAAAATTTACCAAGGCTTCCTCCTCCAATGTTTCAATTTCAACATCCAATATAACACTTCAATCTAAAATATCATCATATATGACAGGAGAATTTTCATCAGAGTAACTTACATTGAGTATGTCTTCTTGATAAATCTCTGACAAATTAACCAATTCTGATAATTGAACTTCATAAGAAATATATACGGATGATACATCTAGCCCTATATGTTCTATCAAATAAGCTTAATCAACAAATTATCCAATATACTTAATGCTTATTGTTTCTTCTCACTCAGGAATGCCACTAAATGCTTTTGGCCTTGATGCAGGTGCAACAAAATTAGCTATATTTATAAATTTAATTTAATCCAAAAATTAAATTTACTCTTTATAATGTTTCAAAGGTGGAGGCGAAGGAGTAGGTCTCGGTCTTGATTGGGGATTTGGAAGTGCATTTGGAACCAAGTATCGTTCCTCTAGAGTAATATTTCTAGGAATTGAATATGACAAGGAAAGCAAAAGTGTATTGTCAGCTTTAGCCAATCAAGATAAAGATGTTTCAGCCATTGATAGAAGTTACCCAATGGGTCAGTTGGTGTAATCTCGTTCTTGTCTTAACAATGCAACTTATATTTCCTTTTAGATACTATAGTGGACTAGAGGATGTAGTTGATTTGGAGTATCATTTGTGTAATTTGACTTATTTATATATATTATGCAAACTTGGATATGTTTAATATATATAATGCGTTGAACTATTTAAATGTGTTCATATGATTATTTTATGAGTTTTATTTGAATATGTTTTATATATTGGCTAATTGAAGCAAACGAAAATAGATATTTCCATGATTAACGTGTTTTAGAAAATCAATAAAACAATATATTGCTTTCTGTAGCGTTTCATATATGCTATGAAAAAGACATCTCATAGCTTTTTAAAAACGCTACGAACCAATTTTGTAGGGTTTTTAAGGATGCTGTCTGAGAACAAGCTGCAATAGTGTAAGAATATAACACGACATTTGTGTAACGCTGCAAAAAAAGCTGCAGTATGATACTTTTTGTAGCGTTTCAAAAACACTGGTATATTTCCTGACATTATTATATGTTGTTAGATGGCCTTCTTCGAAACGCTGCAAAAGTGGTTCGCAGCATTTTTAAAATGCTGCAAAAGGTCTTGTTTAGTGCCCGTTGGCACCATTTACATTTCTCATTCTATTTTTTCATCGGCTAACTTTGCTAAATGCTAATGCATCCTCTTTATGAGGAATTTTTTCAATTTCAAACTACTTAAATTGACCTAGTAGCAGGCTGGATACACATCATATTTTGCAATGGTTGGCTCCTTTTCCCATTAACTTCCTTGCACCCAATTACCATGCACTTGATTCATAACTAATTGGGAAACCTTATTGTTATCCAGCCTTTCGACCAGGCAATATGTGGATATAATGGACAAGTTAAACTTGGTAGTTATCGAGGTAGGCAGCCTAGAGAGATACCTTGAGAGTCCAAAGACAAAGTACTATTGAGAATTCACAAGGTGTACTTTAAAGGGAAAGTGCTACGGTCGAATTTGTTGTAGTCTTCAGACAGACTTAAGCGACCAAATCAAACGAGCGAACTCGGGTCGGATGCACAAAAGTCTTGGGTCGGACACACAAAACTCTTGGTTCTGGCTCTAAGAAAACAAAGGAAAACTCATAGCACAAAGATCTCAGAAAATATTCTGGTCAAGCCCCAAACAAACACTCGAATTTCTTCGGTCAGACTTCATGTCAATGAAGACAGGGGTAAACACAAACTAACCTAAGGCCAAAGCAAGATGGATCCACCCAAGTTATAGGTCAATATCGACCCTTATTTCTTCTATAGATGGGACACATCTTCTGCCTTCATGCCCTACTTGATTTTAAAAGCATATCCCAAGTGTTATTTTGTTGATCTAATACAATTCTTTATCAATCTCCATGAACTCTTAAATCAGCAACTCTGTTCTTCCACAACTCCATCATTTGTACTGAGAAGCAAACTAATATTGATGCAAACAACTATGGAACCATGAATTTAACCACAAGATGAGCCAAGATGAAGAGTTTACGGCGGTCCTATTGGCCATCTTATGGGTCGGTATCGACCCCTAACCTTGGAGTTGTACCGACCCATACAAATTGATGAGGTAGCACCTACTTTCATGGGAGAATTGGTCTAAAGCATGATGAATGGCCTAAAGACATTTTGTACGAGATTTTAGGCCATTACCTCTATAAATAGGATGGTAGGGCTCATTTTTTAGGTTCTTTTAGCTCTATTTCTACCCCACTCTATATTTTTGTAATTCTAAAAACTAAGTGTTGAAATTGTACCGACCCATAAGAACTTCTGTTTCCAAGTCATAAGGTAAGAAATAAAACTATAATGTGGACGTAGGCCTTGTTTTGCTGAACCACTATAAATTGTTATTTGCTCTTTCTTACTTGTTTTCATTTTAATCCATCACTTTTTATTCTTTACCATAACTTCTGGGTGTTTGTGCCATTTTTGGTTCAAACATTTTGGTACTTTCACTAATAAAGAGATTCGCATGCTATTTGGATCCATCATTTATTATTGGATTTCTGATATCCAAGGGATAGATTCAATTCTTCAACTTTTAACTCTACTATTCATATTTTCAACAATCTAAGAGAAGCTATTTGCAATGGTCGCATTAAGGAAAGAATGTGCTTTCACAACCAAAGCTACCACTAATGTTGAGAAATAGGATATTCAGCATGTGGACAAAGTTGCACAACAACCAAGACAGATAGAGATCCAGACTTCAACGGACGTCGTGACCAGAATGGAGATGGATAGGATGATGAAGCAGATGGAAGACAGATTTTAGGCTAGTCAAAATAAGATGAATCAAACGACGCAGTAGAGGTTGAGATTGCTAAATGAACTAACTCAGAATAGTCGTAGGAAGAGCAGAAGAGATTCCAGTTCAAAGTCAGAAAGTTCCTCAACATCCAAGCAAAGATGGAGGGATAGGAAGTAAAAGAGGACTCAAAACGCTATTAGAACATCTCACCAAAGAGGAGGATGAGCTCTAGGAATTTAGGGATCAATACCGACCCAAGTTTAGGGGTTGGTACCAACAATCCAATGGTGGGCCCAGGGCTCACCATTTGGAAGGCGGTGTGGATTTGACTTTCGTTCACGCTACTGTTGATTAGAATTTGGTAAATCATGTTGTTGCCAATGATATTGGACATGTGAATCAAATAGGGGGACCGTTGGATGATTGGATCTCTCGAAGTTTGAAGAGCCTAGGTATAGAGAGCCAAACGACCGAGAGCGTTCGCCAGGCCGAACACTCAGGGCGGAGCTCGATTATCGTTCGCTACACCATTATTTCCACGAAGTACAAATTATGAAAATAAAGTCCCTTGGCTTGTAGTTATGAGACCCCTCGTTTAGCTTCCATTGTGAGTTCAGGCATTAAATCCAATACCCGAAAGCATATAGACCGTGAACATGAAATAATGCAACAACAAAGACCGAAACTATTTTTGCAAAAATAGGGCAATAAGCTTAATCGAAAGCAACAACTATCAAAACCAAATTCATATCAACAAGTCTTAACAATCAATGGCTCAAAGAGCCCAAACCGAGATCAATGGTCAGAATAAACAAAAGAGTCCAAGAAGCAATATATAAAAGCGCCATGTCAGTAATCCACGTCAAAGAACTTTTAACCTGATGATGACAAGTGTGTGAATCACATCTACCTATAGCAAGCCAGGTCATTAATCTGAGTTAAAACTCCTACACCCTGTAGAGGGACTTTACATTTGCTATAAATATAGGACTACCTGCAAAAATAAAAGGGCTTTTAAGCACACAAAGAGCTGCCATAAAATTATATAGTACTTTCTTATATTAGAGCTATATTCAAAAATCATTAATGGCGGAAATGTCTAGTTCAATGAAATAAGCCTCTCAATTATACAAGAGTGACTAAAGAAGAAAATGACAGTGTTCATAAAGACTTTCGGCCTGAACCACTATAAAATTCTCAGTGTATTTACCTTCCGCATTTTACTTTCTCTACATGAATTATTGTTATTCTACGATACAACACTTTATACCCCAGGCTTGACTACATCACTTTTCGACAGCCTCTCTACCGGGCCTAATATTTCTTTCAACTTTTAGGGACATACCTCTGAACCTCATGGAGTTAGAGTAGACGAAAATTGGCATTAACATTTTTGGCGCTAGAAGGAGGGTTAGAACCTCTACACCTTGTTTCCTCTCGAAGATCCAACATAACATTTTCGTTAATTGTGTTTAGTTCCGAAGAAGGCATTTCAGAGACACCCCTCAACCATTAAAGAAGACAATGGAAAAATGTTGGATATTCTCGAATAACAAAGAATATGATCCCAATTATAAGCCTCAAGCCTTTCAAATTAGGTAGCTTCTGGAATATATTCGAGGACCCTTTCAAAAATTAATCTAATTCAAAAAATGGTTGAGATCCAAACTAGTTCTTTCCACTTAATTTCCAAAATATGTTAATTTGGTTTCTTCCAACAAGAGAGCCCTCTTGGACAATTCAAGTAACAAGTACCTAAAGAAATCAAAACATAACGAGCACCTTACTCCACCTAACCAAAGCTTGTTCCAAATATTCCCAGGGATTTATGTAGACTTATCTTGCCCGAACCAACCCCCATCGAAAAAAAGCCCCAAAGGAAGAATTCCATGTAACTCTTGCCAAATAAATGCATGTAATAATGTTCAACAAAGGAGAAGTACTTCTTATAAATCACTTCCAACTCTGAAGGGGCACCTCATGGTCATCGATTTCTACAAGTCTAATCGGTATGTCTTGGCTCCATCTTGATACTTTTCTCTTTAGCATAAACCTATCTACGGGGTCTATACTTGGTGGGTGCATCCAAGCCTTAGCATTCACGGCTCCCTTTCAGCCAACTCCATGTGACCTTTGTCAAATGAATGCATAAGGTATTTCCCTCTACAAAGATGAAGTTGCAGGAAGAAACCTTTTCATAAGTCAAATTCCTATAGATAAATAAAGGACCCTAGTTTCAATAACGTCCTTATCCTAGTTATAACCTCAAAAGTTTCAACTCCAAGAGTGGGCACCTCATAATCTCGGATCTTCGAAGGTTTAATCAATGGGCACTGGTTACTTTCACTTATGGACGCTTAACCTGGGTAATGTCCATCGGTCTTAAAAATGCAGGGGCATCATATCAAATTCAAAAGGTCATGTTTTGAATCTAGCCGAGATGATTAATATTCTTCAGAAAATATCAAGTAAAGCTAAAATCTCAGAAGCATGTTTTTGCATACAATTAGAGAAGTTCCTAGGCTTTATAGTTAGTCTTAGAGGGATACAGATGACCCGAATAAGATAAAAGCCATAATGGACATAAAGGCTCTAGCTAATAGGAAAAAGTAAATAAGCCTAAATAGAAAGGTCGTTGCTTTGGAAAGATTCATAAACCGATCAACTGACAAGTGTGTTCCCTTCTTCAACCTATTAAAGAAACATCTTACTTTCAAATGAACGGATGAATGATAGAAAACATTTGAAAATATACAAAAACATTTAAGTTCTCCTTCGGTGTTATCTAAACTAATAGATGGAGAAAGGATGTCCCTCTATTTGACCACGTCGAGTTCGCCTTATCAAGAAACGATAATAGGATCCAAAGCCTTATATAAGGAAAAGGATAGCTCCAACTAAGAAAATTACCCAATAATGGAAAAGCTTGCCCATAGCTTGATGTTCATGACCAGAAAGCTTTAGCTATATTTTCAGCTCCTTACGTATCAACCACTTCAATAAGTTTTTAGTAAATCCGAGACTATAGGAATATTAATTAGGTATGGAACAGAGCTTATCCTATATGAGATATAGTGTGAACCAAGGATGGAAATCAAAGGTCAAGCTCTAGCCGAGTTCATCATTGAATGCACTGGTTTTTGAAGCCAAAGCCGAAAAAGGAAGTGGTAAAAGTAAACTATTCTCTTGATAACTATGTGATTGGCACAACTTCAAATGAACACAGGGAAAGTACTGGATATATCTAGGTAACTTTGGACAATCATCAGATTTACTGGGCAGTCAAGCTCACCTTCTTTGCACCAATAATTTATCCGAGTATAAATCCCTAATAGCTTGATTAAGAAGAGCTATTTTTATTAAGGTCTCGAAGATTTAGATATATTGTGACTCATAAATAATCAATCAAGTTCTCGGTCATCACTAGATATGGGACCAAAGGTTAGCCCTTTATGTTAAGCAGGTAAAGCAACCACTTGGAGCTGTCGAGAGTTATCACATGGAAAGCATTCCTAGATGTCAAAATACTAGAGCTGATGTCTTAAAATAATGTGCAAGATCAAGGGATGTATGAGAATTTCATTCCGTTCCGGCTAAGATTAAAAAAGCCTAGCATATAGGTACCGGAGAAAGTGTTAGTTAAAATATGGGCTTAAGCTACTCGAAATGAAGCTACAACGCCAATAATGTGTTAGGGATGCGGATTAAGGATCTTAAGGCAGAAATAACACTAGAGGGGGGGGTGAATAGTGTTTTAAAGAATATATGAACTATATGACTAAATTAAAACTTTCAACACAAATCTAAACAGAATTATAACACAGAATGATCACAGAACATATAACAAATGTAAATAGTAAAGTAAAGCAAGTAAAAGGAAAGAACACACCGGATTTTATACTAGTTCAGAATCCTCCTACATCCAGTCCTGCACCAAGGCAATATCCTTGTATAGATTTTTATAAGCCAATATCCAAATTACAACCCTCAATTTCTAAGGCCTTGAGGAACTATCCTATCTCCGAGTCTGGGGTAAACTCTCTTGATTTACGGGACACAAGATCACCCTAATACTTCTTAATAACAATCCTTTTGAATGGATAGACTCTATGGACTTTTTGAATACAAATTAATCCTATAACTCTGCATAGCACTTTGATCTTTAGTAGAATGATGGAGAATCAAATAGAGAGAGTATCTAAATGATTTCCTATTGAGAATTTGGCAGAATGATGGCACGATCTTGAAAATATGAAGTTTTATGGATATGGAATGGTGGAGAAGAAAGAGTCAAAAAAATAAGAAAGTAGTTGTTAAAAAAATTCGTTTTGGAAGCCTTTATATAGATGCACAACATTCATAACCATTGGCGAAAGGTTTTCGAACGAATGGACACTTCTTTTGAAAATTTAATTTTGAATCCAACTGTCTCCATGTCGACATGGGGTATCCCCTTATGTCGACATCCCTTAGTTCAAAATTGTATAGATGTTGTTTTGTAAAGACAATTGAATTTAAAACAAGTTGAAACTTCTCTGAAGCAAAGTAAAGTGTTTAAACAATATTTTGAGATAGAGAATGAATATAAAACATTATTTTAAATATATATATAATTGATATAGACCGTCAATTATATAAGTAATATTTAAAATCAGAATAAGTTTTGATGTTTTAAAAATAGAAGTTTTAAAATCAGAATAGAGGAATATTTCAAGGCTAAAACAAAGTTTGAAAATATTTTTGAAAACATGATTTTGAAAGCTAAAATTTTTTGAAAACAGATTAAAAACATTTTGGAAAATCTATTCAAACTGAAATTGCAAGAACCTTCCTACAGAGCTCCTCCATAGGACTCGAGAACTTGTACAAAGTAGTTTAAATGATTTTGATTTTCGTGGGTTAAGCCACTTGTCGTAGGTTTGTAAGCTACTTGTCGTGGGTTTGTAAGCCACTGGTTTCGATAGAAATTGGGTTCCATGCCAAAAGAAAATTAGAAGAAAGATGAGAGTGCTATTATGAAGTTTTAACAAAATACTCGACACTTATATTGTGATCTTGAAATTTTGATTCTCTAGTGTCTTGAATCTTGAATCTCTAATCTTCATCTTGATGCTTGAGTCTTTATACTGATCAGTTTTCGATGATACCTGCATATACTTCCTATATACATACATACATACATATATATATTTATCTATATGGAAATGTTACTATATATTTTATAAAGTAAAGTACAATAACTATATAAGGTTGTTGTCATCAAAACATCGTCAACTCAGTTCCTAACAATCTCCCCCTTTTTGATGATGACAACCTTTATTTATAAAATATTCTTACCATACCATAACTCTCCATAACTCTCCCTTACTCCGTGACTTCTTCTTAAAACTACAACACCCCTTTATTCTAGGACTCCCCCTTACACCAAACACATATATTTTTATAACTTTCTCCCCCTTTGTCATCAACAAAAACTATTAACTACTTAAGAATTCAAGAATGATTAGTATGAACAAATAATATGTATAGAACAAGCATGAAACAATGAGTATAAATGAACACATTTTAGTTATTACAACATATATAAGAACATACATAAACACGAACAAACAAAACAATTTAAAACAAAGAATAAAATGAAAGTACGCTTTAATGGCGATCCTTAACTATAGGAGACTTATGAATCAAACAATTGGGGTAGTGGAGACAAAAGTTTCCACGTTGTTCAATTATGTTTCCATTAGTATCAACAAGGATCTCACCAACGCAAATAACGCTCTCGTCCGTATTCATAGGGACATCGGGTTGAGGTAAAGGTTGATCTTCCTCTTGGTCTTCTTGTGGTTCTTCCATAGGTTCTTCTTCCTCGGATTCCATAGGTTGTGAAGAGCCTTCAATATTAATAGGATTTGTACGGTTATCCATAAGGAATTTTTGTACATTCCTAATAATATTCCCTTACCTTTGTTGTTCTCTAGCCATCCTAAGTTGACTTACTTGAATTTCAGTCATCAATTGAGGGATATCTTTCATCTTATCTTGCAATTTGATCACTCGAGCGTGCGTAGTTCGTTGAAATGGACCAGAATGAGGAGATGTGGGTGAAGTGGGTTCATTAGTAGAAGAGGAGGCCATTATTTTATTGTTTCAGAAGTTATTTACAGAGAATATAGTGAAGAAAGAGGAGAGAAAACGAAATAAATAGATAAATAACCAAATAACTAACTTTGGAGGGAAATTCAATTTTCAAATTTTCGTTGGGTATGTCGACATCATGAGATGGGGCATGTCGACATGTTCTTCAAAAAAAGTGCAATTTTTATTTTGAATTTTTATTGATTATTATATTATTTTATATTTCATATTTTGAACAAATACCTAATTCTCTTCTAAATTTAGTAAAATTCTGTTCGGTTAATGGTTTAGTTAATATATCAGCAATTTGTTTTTCAGTATTTATATAATCTAGAGTTATTATTTCTTTAGTTATATTATCTCTAAGAAAATGATGTCTTATATCAATATGTTTAGTTCTAGCATGATGAGTTGGATTTTTAGATAGATTTATTGCACTAGTATTATCATAATATATTGGTGATTTACTTATGTTAATTCCAAAATCTTTTAAAGTTTGTTGCATATATATGACTTGTGAACAGGCCAGAGCAGCAGATATATACTCTGCTTCAGTTGTTGACAAGGAAACAGTATTTTGTTTCTTGCTGAACTAGGAAACCAGTGAATGTCCTAAAAAGTGAAAAGTTCCACTTGTACTCTTTCGGTCTGATTTACAACCAGCATAATCAGCATCACAATATGATATTAAATCAAAAGTATTATTTTTAGAATAAAATAAACCATAATCTAAAGTGTATTTTACATGTCTTAAAATTCTTTTAACAGCTTTTAAGTGAGTTTCTTTAGGTCGTGATTGGTATCTTGCACAGAGACAAACACTATGCATAATATCAGGATGACTCGCTGTTATATAGAGTAGCGAACCAATCATTCCCCTATATAAAGTTTGATCAATATCTTTTGATTTATCTTCTTTACTTAAACCTAATTTTGTTGACATTGGAGTTGGTTTCCCACTAGAGGTGCTTAAACCAAATTTATTGATTAAGTCTTTAGCATATTTTTCTTGACTTATGAAGATTCCATTTTCTAGTTGTTTAATTTGAAGCCCTAAGAAGAAACTTAATTCTCCCATGTGACTCATTTCAAATTCTTTAGTCATTATATCTGAAAATTCTTTATTCATTATGTTATTAGTTGATCCAAAGATTATATCATCTACATATATTTGAACCAGTTGAGTATCTTGATTATTTCTTTTAATAAAAAGTGTTGTATCTACTTTACCAATTTCAAAACCAGATTGAAGTAAATAAGATCTTAGTCTTTCATACCAGGCTCTAGGAGCTTGCTTTAGACCATATAGAGCTTTCTTTAACTTGTATACATGGTTTGGAAATTTATTATCTTTAAAAAGTGGAGGTTGTTCAACATAAACATCTTCTTTTACAAAACCATTTAGAAAAGTACTTTTAACATCCATTTGATATAATTTGAAATTATTATAATTAGCGAAAGCAAGTAGAATTCTTATAGCTTCTAATCTTGCTACGGGGGAAAAGGTTTCATCATAGTCAATTCCTTCTTCTTGACAATAACCTTGCGCGACTAAACGAGCTTTATTTCTTACGACCTCACCGAGTTCATTCATTTTATTTTTATAAACCCATTTAGTTCCAATTATACTTTTATCCTCAGGTTTAGGAACAAGTTCCCATACATCATTTCTGGTAAATTGATTCAATTCTTCTTGCATAGCAAGAATCCATGAATCATCAGACGATGCTTCCTTTGGATTTTTAGGTTCAATTGTCGATATAAAGGCTACATTACTCATACTACTTAATTGATTTCTAGTTCTTATTACAGATTCAATATTTCCTAAAACATTTTCTATAGGATGATCTTTTGATATTTTAAATCTCTTATTAGGTTGATTTATTTCGCTAATAGTTTCATTAGATTGATTTAAATTTATAAAATCTTCTTCATCATCTATTTGTACAATATCTTTAAGATTTTCATCAAAAGATACATGCATAGTTTCTTTAATAGTATTAGTTTTTAAATTAAAAACTCTAAATGCTTTGCTTCTATTAGAATAACCAATCAAGAATCCTTTATCGGCTTTTGGTTCAAATTTATCTAAATTATATTTTGTATTAAATATAAAACATTTACTCCCAAAGACTTTAAAATAAGCAACTATAGGTTTCTTATTATAAAGTAATTCATATGGAGTTTTATTTGTTAATGGTCTAATTAAAATTCTATTTAATATATAACAAGCTGTAGCAACTGCTTCAGCCCAAAAATGTTTAGGTAAATTACTATCAGAAAGCATTGTATGAGCACGCTTTTGAATCGTTCTATTCTTACGTTCTACTACTCCGTTTTGTTGTGGAGTTCTTGAAAATGAAAAGTTGTGAGTAATTCCCTTTTGAGTACAGAAATTCTCAAAATTTTCATTTTCAAATTCACCACCATGATCACTTCGAATAGTTTTAATTTTGAAAGAATGTTGTTTTTGAATTCTATTAGAATTTTTTTTAAATATTTCAAAAGCATCATTTTTATGTTTTAAAAAGATTGTCCAAGTATATCTTGAATAATCATCTACTATAAAAAAAACATATTTACTATGGTTAATTGATTGAACTTGGGATGGACCAAATAAATCTAAATGAAGTAATTCTAGAGGACTAGAGGTAGAAATAGCATCTTTTAATTTAAATGAACTTTTCTTAAGTTTTCCTAATTGACAAGCATCACAAATACTATCAACTTTAAAGTTTAACTTGGGTAGACCTCTAACTAAGCCAAGTTTTGATATCCTAGATAATAATTTGAAATTCAAATGGCCAAATCTTTTATGCCAAATCCAATGGTCACTTGTATTAGCCAAAAGACATAGATTATCATTTGAAATTTTCATACTAAGGATATAAATATTTGTCTTCCTAATACCTTAAAAAATTATATTAGACTTATCATCTTCAATGTGACATTTATCTATTCCAAATTTAATTTTAAAACCTTTATCGCAAAGTTGACTTATACTAAGCAGATTATGTTTTAAGTTCCTAACTAATAAAACATCAGAAATAAGTAAAGTTTTAGAGTTACCGACATTGCCGACGCCAACCACATATCCTTTAGAGTTGTCACCAAAATTGACTAATCCACCCTCTTGATAAGTAATGTCCTTGAGTATCTCGAGATTTCCAGTCATGTGCCTCGAAAAGCCACTATCAAGTATCCATTTATCTTTCTCAATTTGCACAGTTTGTCCACTGGGTGTTGATTCGTCAAAAGCCATATAACATGTCTGTCCCTGCATAACACACCAATTCGGTAGATAACTTAATTTTTCAAAATAACTATATGCAGACTTATGATACTTTGATGAAATGAATAGATTCAAAACAGTTTTAACACAATTTTCCAAAAAATGCCATTTTTATATTTTTTAAGTTTCAGATTATGAAAACAATGAAAACCAATGCTTCGATACCAATTGTTAGGGATGCGGATTAAGGATCTTAAGGCAAAAATAACACTAGAGTGGGGGGGGTGAATAGAGTTTTAAAAAATATATGAACTATATGACTAAATTAAAACTTTCAACACAAATCTGAACAGAATTCTAACACAGAATGATCACAGAACATATAACAAATGCAAATAGTAAAGTAAAGCAAGTAAAAGGAAAGAACACACCGGATTTTATACTGGTTCAGAATCCTCCTACATCCAGTCCTGCACCAAGGCAATATCCTTGTATAGATTTTTATAAGCCAATATCCAAATTACAACCCTCAATTTCTAAGGCCTTGAGGAACCCTCCTATCTCCGAGTCTGGGGTAAACTCTCTTGATTTATGGGACACAAGATCGCCCTAATACTTCTTAATAACAATCCTTTTGAATGGATAGACTCTATGGACTTTTTGAATACAAATTAATCCTGTAACTCTGAATAGAACTTTGATCTTTAGTAGAATGATGGAGAATCAAATAGAGAGAGTATCTAAATGATTTCCTATTGAGAATTTGGCAGAATGATGACACGATCTTGAAAATATGAAGTTTTATGGATATGGAATGGTGGAGAAGAAAGAGTGAAGAAAATTAGAAAGTAGTTGTTAAAAAAATTCGTTTTGGAAGCCTTTATATAGATGCACAACCGTCATAACCATTGGGGAAAGGTTTTTGAATGAACGGACACTTCTTTTGAAAATTGAATTTTGAATCCAACTGTCACCATGTCGACATGGCATATCCCCTTATGTCGACATCCCTTCGTTCAAAATTATAGAGATGTTGTTTTGTAAAGAAAATTGAATTTAAAACAAGTGGAAACTTCTCTGAAGCAAAGTAAAGTGTTTAAACAATATTTTGAGATAAAGAATGAATATAAAACATTATTTCAAATATATATATATATAATTGATATAGACCGTCAATTATATAAGTAATATTTAAAATCAGAATAAGTTTTGATGTTTTAAAAATAGAAGTTTTTAAAATCAGAATAGAGGAATATTTCAAGGCTAAAACAAAGTTTGAAAATATTTTTGAAAACATGATTTTGAAAGCTAAAACATTTTGAAAACAGATTCAAAAACATTTTGAAAAATCTATTCAAACTGAAATTGCAAGAACCTTCCTACAGAGCACCTCCATAGTACTCGAGAACTTGTACAAAGTAGTTTAAATGATTTTGATTTTCGTGGGTTTGTAAGCCACTTGTCGTAGGTTTGTAAGCTACTTGTCGTGGGTTTGTAAGCCACTTGTCGTAGGTTTGTAAGCTACTTGTCGTGGGTTTGTAAGCCACTGGTTTCGATAGAAATTGGGTTCCATACCAAAAGAAAATTAGAAGAAAGATGAGAGTGCTATTATGAAGTTTTAACAAAATACTAGACACTTATCTTGAGATCTTGAAATCTTGATTCTCTAATCTTCATCTTGATGCTTGAGTCTTTATATTGATCAGGCTTCGATGATACCTGCATATACTTCCTTTATACATATATATATATATGGAAATGTTAGTATATATTTTATAAAGTAAAGTATAATAACTATATAAGGTTGTTGTCATCAAAACATCATCAACTCAGTTCCTAACATAATGACTAAATAAAATTGGATGTCACCATATATTCGATATCTGACCGAGATGTTCTACCTGTGGAGGCTGTCGATGCAAAGCAGATCAAATATAACACTCCAAGGTTCAACATTGTGGATGGAGTACCTTATAAATGGGATTCTCCACTCCATACCCCCGTGTGTAATGACCATGGAAGTTCAACCACCGTTAAAAGAAGCTTATGATGGAAATTACGAAGATCATTGCAGTAACCAAAAATTGACAAAGAATATATGTAAACATGACTTCTATTGGCCAACGCTAAATCAAGATGCCTTAGGCTATGTAAGAGCATGTGATAAATGCCAATTTTTTACAAAGGTGCGGAGAGCTCCCCCAAGTGTGCTCACCCTAATGATGAGTCCTTGGTCATTCGATATCTGGGGTATTGATCCTATTGGGCCCCTTCCTACTGTAGAAGGTGGGGCGAAATATGCCGTAGCAGCAATTGACTACTTTATAATTGAAGCCGAATCCTTGGATGTCATAACCTCCCATCAAGTAATTAACTCCGTGAGAAAGAATATCACATCCAAATTCGGCCTTCTTTATAAGATTATCATGGATAATGGCACTCAATTCGAAAGCCGAAAATTTGCATAATATTGCCCAGATCACGGTATCATCAAGAGTTTTTCCTTGGTGGAACACCCACAAGCTAGTGGGGCTGTAGATGCAGCCAAAAAGACCATTAAAGCTTGTTTAAAGAAAAGTTTAAACAAAGAAAAAGGTAATTGGGGAGATGAGTTACCTTTCATTCTACAGGCTTATAGAACGAGCCCCTAGACTTCAATGCGACATACACCTTTCTTCTTATCTTACGGATTCAAAGCCATGCTCCCAGTTGAATTAGAGATTGCCTCCCACCACAAGCATTACTATAATACATAGCGGAATGTAGAGCTCCAAAAGGAGTCATTGGATCTGTTACTTGAGCTTTAAGACCAAGCCACTTTAAGAATGCCAGAATACATTCGCAAGATAATCCGATACTACAACTAAAGGGTTTGAACTAGGAACTTTGAGAAAAGAGACCTCATTCTCCGAAAGATAATCCCCAATACAAAGGATCAGACAGATGGACCACTTGGTCCAATTTGATAAGGACCCTTGGTAATTCGCAACATCTTCCCCCTCAGGAAGTATAGATTAAAAAGACCAGATGGTAGCATAATACCTTAGACTTGGAATGTCGAGCATCTAAGACATTACCATAGTACGGAGCTATTACATAAATAGAATTTTTGTCCATAAGTTTGAGACAATGACTAATATCTTAGCCATGCCTTAGGTATACTACACAAGACCTCAGTTTTCCTAAGTCTTAAGAACTTCAAATATTGCATCAAAACATTTAAGTTTTGACTGTTGTCATGATCTAGCAATATCACGCAACCTTCGAATATTGCATCAAAATGTTTTAGTCATGATTTATTGCCATGATCAAGCGATATCACATAACTTTAAAATATTGCATCAAAACACTTTAGTCATGATTATTTCTATGATCAAATAATATCATGCAATTTTTAAATATTGCACCAAATATTTTAGTCATGACACTACCCTGATCTAGTAGCATCATCCAGATTTCAGAACGATAATTTCACCTCTAGGTGGGTAAATGATTTCACCACCTGAGGATTATTCAGTTCTGCTTCCAGATTATGAAACAGTTTCGTCCTTTGATGAATTGTGGGGAGAAGGAATCCACCTTGCAATCCAGTTCAACATTTCCCTTACCATAACAGTTTTGCTCATCACTTAGTCGAGATAGCTTCTAGTGTCAAGCATAATTTTCAAAAGTTTTTACTTCACGGCCTCAAATTAGATTCTCCATCTTGGCATCAAATAGTTTCGCTTGTCACTTAGTCTAGATGGCTTCAAGTGTCATGCATAATTTTTAAAAGTTTTGACCTCACGGTCTCACTATAGATTTTGCCTCTCGGCATCAAAATAGTTTCGCTTGTCATTTAGTCTAGATGGCTTCAAGTGTCAAGCATAATTTTCAAAAGTTTTTATCTCATGGTATTATATTAGATTTTGCCTCTTGGCATCAAAACAGTTTCGCTTGTCACTTAGTCTAGATATCTTCAAGTGTCAAGCATAATTTTCAAAAGTTTTGACCTCATGGTCTCAAATTAGATTTTGCCTCTTGTCAGCAAAACAGTTTCAATTGTCACTTAGTCTAGATGGCTTTAAGTGTTAAGCATAATTTTCAAAAAATTTGACCTTACAGACTCAAATTAGATTTTCCTCTTGAAACTGAAATAAAATGCATCGAGTAGATTCCCAAAAAGACTAGAAAATTGGGTTGATTCCCAATATAATAAGATATGGTCAAGTAGTACCATGCATTGAGTAGATTCCTAAATGATTAGAAAAGTGGGTAGATCCCCAATAATATGAAATCATGATTATGCAAAATCATACTTGGGTAGATTCCTAATGATACTGAGCCACGACCAATATTATCATGTACAGACTGAGCCACGGCCAAAAAGGGTCGTGCAACTAGTGAGCCACGGCCGATCATGTCATGTAAAGAGTGAGTCACGGAAGTCAACTATGTCAAATGCACCAAGTGAGTCACAACCATGGCATTATGCAAAGAATGAGCCATGGCCGAATAGTCCGATGCAAAGAGTTATCCATGGTCAAAAGTACCATGCACGGTGTTATATAGTGAGTCACGTCGGTCGTGTGCAAGATATAAGCATTGTACCGCCAATAGTAGTCTAAAACCCGTTACCTATGTGAGACTAGGTCTAGATGGTTGGGGCATAATATCGAACTATTTTGCCTCTAGGCACCATCTCAAATTATTTTCGAAACCCTCTAGATGAGGTTAGATTTCAAATTATTTTTGAAACCCTCTATATGATGTTAGATGTCAAATTATTTTCTAAACCCTCTAGATAACGATAGATTTCAAATTATTTTCCAAACCATCTAGATGGGGCTGGATTTCAAATTATTACTGAAACAAGGTTAGATCATCATGAAGTCATCTCGGTAAAGAAGTACTCTGGAGACTTCTCAGAATGCTACTCTACCCAAAAGCTTAGGATCGACTTTATCATGGGAATAGAACAAACAAGCCATGCACAAAACATGATATAACTCTATCCTTTCCAACGTCCACCTCATATCAACCATATAGGGTGAACTTTGAAGGGCATGGGTTACACCATAATTTCTATGAACTACAAACTACAAAAAGAAAGTCCCTTGGCTTGTAGTTTTGAGTCCCCTCATTTTTCTTCCATCGTGAGTTCAAGCATCAAAGCAAGTACTCGAGAGCATATAAGCCGAGAACATGAAATAAGGCACCTATTGTCCAAAATGCATCTCAAGAAGTTGTAACAATCAACGGCTTAAATAGCCCAAACCAAGATCAATGGTCAAAATAAACAAAAGAGTCCAAGAAGTTATATATAAAAGTGCCACGTCTGCAGTCTACATCAAAGAACTTTAAACTAGATAATGGTTAGTGCGTGATCGAGCCGCCTATAGCAAGCCAGGTCATCAGTCGAGTTAAAACCCCTACACTAATAGAGGGACTCTATATTTGCTATAAATAGAGCACCACCTGCTATAACAATAGGGGCTTTTTGAGTGCATAAAGAGCTTCTATAAAATTATATAGCGCTTTCCTGTATTTGAGCTCTATTCAAAACTCATTAATGATAGAAATGCCTAATAAGCCTCTTGGCTATATAAGAGTGACTAAAGAAGGAAAGGATAGTGGATGTAGGGTTTTTTGTCCTGAACCACTATAAAAGTCTCGGTGTATTTACCTTCCTCACTTTACTTTCTCTACATGAACTATTGTTATTCTATGAAAAAACAACTCGTAGCCCAAGCTTGACTGCATCTTGCTTCACAAGCCGATTTATCAAGTCCAATATTCCATTCTTCTTTCAAGAACATACCTCCAGACTTCGGGGTGTTAGTATAGACGATTTGTACTAACATTGTCGTTCAATCGAACCTGTTGACCCTGACTAAGACCTGTTAATGAAAATCATTTAAGAAGAAATAATGAATGGGGTACCTCTCACAATCGGAATCATCTACTGAGAACATTCTATGCGAGAGATACCTAAGAGATTTGCAATGCCAACGATGCCGTTATACTGAGGGGCGACGGATCCTAGGCATCTTTTGATGAGATATGAGTGGCATATGGATTCAACTAGATATTCTGAAGCCGTGAAATGCCACAATTTTTCGATTTTCTTAGAAGGATAACTAGTGGTTCACTCGGCTTCTGTCGAGGTCCATATCATCTTTCGTTGATTGTTGCAAAAGTTTATTGAGTAGTCTCGCTTACACACTACGCATCCGAAGCATGTGATGTCTTTGTCAAACCTTTTCCAAGCTGATGGAGAGTTGTTGAAGGAATTTTTGAATTGGTTCTACATAGCTATGATAAAGGTTACAAATCCTAAGGACAACATAATAATAATGGCGCTGATTTGGAAGATTCATCCCGATTTAGATTTTGGGGATTGGTTGGAAAGAAAACCCCCATCTATGATGGATGCTTTCTACAAAAAGGATAATAAGTAATTAAGCTTGGAAGAAGTGCATAATTGTCCCCAAAGGAATGGTGCTGGGATTTCGAATGAAGAGATATAAAGTAATGTCGTTGTGAACTAGGCAGAAGGAAACTCTGAAAATGTAGTAGTTACCTTTAGGGATTCTGATAATCAGAGGAAGAGGAATCAAGCTCCAGGCTGCCAACATAGTGAGAAAAGCAAGCGCTGAAGGGACCTAAAACCTAAAGAAAATACACCTCTTAACAATACGTTGGAAAACATCTACTTTGCCATGCAAAGGATGGAATAATATAAGAAACCACCCTGGAGAGAGGCGATTGATTAACAAAAGCGCTCAGGAAAATACTATCGTTTCCATGAAACTCTCGAACATAACATTGATGAGTGTCGCATTTGAAATCAGGGGCCAAGATGAGCCGATGAAAGACTTGTCATCAACTAACCAGTCTTCCATAGATGAAGCAGCTGCCCATAACAATGTTGCCTTGTTCATCATTATCTAATTTCCTTCTGCAAATAAGCTTCCTAGTAAGACCGGGGGCATAGTAAATAGGTAAGACTAGCTATTTCTTTTACTCATTAATAAAATTTTCTTTTTGAGATGATGGAACCATGCTCCTCCAAGTAACGTTCATGCACCACATAGTAAGCCGCATAACACTTCTTGAACTGATAGAACCGCTGGGTTAACGATCACATTCGATCCCTAACCTTTTGAGAATCGATGTTTCTCCGACAACATTGAGAAGGTCAAAATCGCCGAGTCGATGGTCATATTCGATCCCTAACCTTTTGAGAACCGGAATTGCTCCAACAACATTAGGAAGGTCCATGATAGAACTTATCATTTCACATATTTTATGAGATAAAGTGGTTTTCTAAAGATGTGACTCTGGCTCTCCATTGCTTAAGAGTTGTTACATATGGCCGATTGGAATGAATCTACATATGTAGAATGCATGTGTGCTGGTAACCAGAGATAGGTGCCAAACTTCCATGGTCCATGATCAGACCCTTGAAATTCTTTATGATATCTAGAGATTAATATCAGCCAGCTCTTGTCCTCAAATTGGGGGTAGGAGTATAAATTGAAGATGGACGTGAAATAACCATCCATCAGCCAACTCTAGTCCTTGGATTACGGGCAGGACTATAACTAAAGATGGATGTGACGTGATCATCCATCAGCGAACTCTTTCCCTTGATGTGGAGGCAGGAGTACAAACCCTAAGGCAGACGTAACCTGACTATCCGTACATCAACTATCGCCCTTGATGTAGAGGCATGAGTATAAACCATAACTAACGTGATACGACCATTCACTCTCTTGACTCTTGTCCTTGGATTGAGGCACGAGTATAAATCAGAACGGACGATATAAGACCATCCAGTCCTTGACATTTTTCCTGGACTAGGAAAAATGAAAGGCCCATACCCAAAGCAAGATGAGATCTTACCTATGAACTTTAAATCAATGCCCGGAGTTAGGATCGATTGGAAATGAACATCCTAGATAAGGATGTACAAATTACGATCCTAAGTTGTTAATCCTAAACTAGAACCCAAAGTTTGGTGCAATCTAAAATCGCTATCCTAGAGAGGGGTACCTAAATGCTATCCAAATTGGTTAGTCTCACTCGACGTCCGGAGGCAGGCGCAATGATACTCAAAATCTTAGAGGGGAAATGAAAAGGCTGACTTGCCAGCTAAGTTGGCCAGTTCTAGAGATGCACCGCTTATGGGCTTGGTTCCAACGGAAGTACTATTAGCTCGAAGCATCGGCCAGATGGATGTCTAATGGATCTTGGAGGCTAAACCAGAAAAGGAGTCATGGATGACTCCAGTAAAAGACTAATTCAGAGAGGAATCCTTCTAGATAGAAGGAAAAACCAATGGAAGCTCCTTCACTAAGCTTCAAGATATATCCTTTAGCAAGGAGCACTTTATAGGAAGGGATTTTAGCCCTGATGCTATGGTTTGCCACCAACGACGAGGCCAAGCGAGTCCTGAGTGATGTTCATAAAAGGTCCTATGGGGACCAAAAGGGGGGAAAACCCTCGCGAAGAGGATTCTCCTCTATTGGTACTTCAGACCAACAGTCAATCGGGACACAAATGATGTGATGGTCCTGACTCGACCTTCGAAAATCGACACCCGTACTTCCACTTGTACTAGAATGTCGCAGATTCAAACACCAAATCTGGCTCGCCGGAGCTTATAACACACTAAGTATAACAACACAGCGGAAGAAAAATAAATAATACATTTGATATATATAACATTCGGATACAATGATGATAAAATGAATATCAATATACATCAGAGATATGATACAAGACAATAACAACGGAAAGAAAAGATAACACCAGCAAAGGAACAATATCTCGAATAGAGGAAATAGTCTTCAGAAAAGAACTCCAAATAGCAATAGCAACTACATCATCAAAGCTCCTATCTAAACTAGCTCGAACCACCATCAAGTGTTTCACAAAGATAAGCAAGTCTCGTCCATGAATCCGAAGACTCCAATATCCAAGATCTCCAAAGGATACCAAAGAGAAAGCTTGAAGCTACTGAACCGATATCCATATCTGAAAAACCCAACTCTAGACTGCCCGTGTGGGGAAATTGTGGGCACCCAGAGTTTAGGAAGGGAACAATAAACTCCGGGTCAGTCATGGGACTGGTATGAGCAAACAAAACATTTGTTTGAAATAAAATCAGTTTATTTTAATCAAAAGCAAACAAAAGATTTGAAAGAAATTCGCAATGCTTTTTGAAAATGAAACTGCCATAAGGCCTCCCACCACACACACAATGAAAACGCAGACTTGGAGGAGATTTCTCCTTATGATTGTCAAAAATGCTTAATACAAGAAAAAAACACTTTAGATATTATTATTAGTGCATAGTGTGAAAACATTTTCGAAAGTATAATATTAATCTTAGCCAGCATACCACATTTCGTCGTATGCCTACTATAGCTACCATGGTTTGTGGCAGGTTACTGCCATGCTGCATGGCAGGTTATACAATTAAAACCATACAGGGTTCGTATTATTTCTTTGGATTTCCAACAAATGGTCAGGCTAAGGAACTTCCTGGGCCATATGGGTATGCCTCTAGAGGGATGCCTCAAGAACCTAACCGGATCTCTGCCAACACAAGGCCGGGTTACCCCTGTAACTAGGTAACTACTACACGAGTATGCCATCCCCCGGTCGTAACCAACCTATATCCGAGCGCTCGATACCAACAACCACAAAGTAATGTATTTTTAGTAACCACATAGGTTAAATATCTGGGCTCCATACCATGATATCACCTCTATCCAGAAGGAAATGAACATACCCTCAAGGGGCGCTACCCCCAAATAACCTTGCTGCATTCTTCCAGTTTTGACCATTTCGGGTTGTGAAGTTCGACGAAGTTCGTCCACAAAGCTACGTTTTCACAAAGCCTTACCTTGATCAACAAATGATTAGCAGCACTTCATATGCCACATTACCAAATTGGGAATGTATTACTGGTAACCATCAATTACATAACCTCTGAGCTCGTACGTCTCAGAGAAGGGTGTTAAGCTAAGAGAATAAATCTCCACCACCAAACAGAAATGTATTTGATAGAAACCAATTTTACATCTCAAGGTGTAGTGTCAGAAGCACATCCATACAAGTGTGTTCCGGGTTCGAACAGAGCCGAAGGCACTTCCGAAGAAGCCCTTGCAAATTCGGGAATCCACAATCCCGATCGGACTTCCCATCACTTAGGGAATCTCTATACCGTAGCTACTCGGTGCAGAGACAATCGATAGGTCATCCTATCGTTCTTGCAAATACCCGGTCTTCACCACCGGTCTTCAAATGCTATCCATAACGTCGTATCACTATTCGGAATGGGTTATATGACACAAGGTCCTCTCCGGGCTAAACCGAATAGTGAGCGCAATATTTAAAAGCATATAGATAATGGGATTTCAGTTATGTCACAAATTACTATCCAAAACCTTTCTTCCAAATGGTTAAACAAATTACCATTTACAAATCCTTTTTAAACAAAAAGATTCATTTCAAAAATCTTCAGTGGTTTAAACGATTTCCATACTTAAATCTTTTAAACAAAAGATTTATCTTTAAAACACCTTTTCAATTTAAAACAAGGATCACTAATCTTTAACAAAGATTCATTCATAATTTTTCAAATCAATTCCATTTCAAGTTGGATTAACTCACCCGGTTTTTAAATTAAAGACTCATTTCATAGCTTTCAAAACAATTTTCAAAGATTCATTCATAACTTTCAAAACAATTCCCGTTTCAAAAATAAAAGATACACCATTTAGAATTTTCTTTTGATTCCAAAAGAAAACTTAACAATCTTTCTCAAAGGTTTGTTCAAAGTTTTCAAAACAATTTCCATTTTAGTTTGGACTAACTCATCCTATCTTTGAGTTAAAGGTTTGATAGTTTTCAAACTCGTTTCCAATTCATTGAATTCCATTTTTAAATATTGAATTAAAACTTAAATCAAAATATTTCAGTTTTCAAACTAAATCAAGTTATTTAAAATAACCTTCAAAATTCCTTTTCAAATACTTTTCAAATTCAACCTTATTTCATTTCAAAAACATTTGGATTCAAAATTCAAACTTTTAAAACCCTTTCAAAATATTACATTCAAATATCTGTGACTTAACCGATTTCCTCGTGAAATCCATATTGGTGTGTGTATAGTGTGGTCCAGGGGTTTAACACAACAGTAGTGCAACATCCTAAATCATCACAGAATTATAGCAATATTGATAAGCGGTATAATCCTATAACGCTTATCTATATACATAAAATCACAGATAGATAACATAAATGCAATATAGATAAATAAATTTTATTCCACAGCACAACATATCACATAACATTACACATACGGGATATCAACATAATTCACAGCATTCCATACTATCCATACATTCATAAGTATAATCTTCAAGTCATCTGATTAATTTTAAACCAGATAATTACCTATGAATAAATTTCTAATCATGGTTAACTAATAACTAATTAATTACAAACCATTATTATTAATTATTCTTTAATTAATCATTAATTAATCTTTAAGTGATAATAATTCTTTGATTATTTATCCTAAATTAATTACAAAAATTTAATTACTAATTCATTTAATTCTCTTTCTCATACGTTCAAATAATATAAAAGTGTGTATTATATATATATAAAATAATTATAAATTTTTGTAAAACATTTAATTTGAAAGCTTTTCCATTTTGAAAATCATTTCAAAAACGGTTTAGAAAACACGTGCACAGAAACATCAAAAATTGATGAAAATTATTAAAATTACCATACGATATAACCCAAATAAAACCGTCAATTCGTAGTGCGAATCGACGTTACTGTCAGCTTTTCTATTAGTAGGAGTTAGCCTTTTAGATCCATCTTGAAAAAAAAATGCTCGAAATCATCGAATTCAAAAAAAAAACAATTCAACGGAAAATGCTCAAACATTGCAAAAGAATTCAGGCCTGCGGCTTGTTTTGCCAATTTGCCACTTTTAAAATCAAAATTTGAGAAAACATGAAACATAAAAGTTGAAGATAATTTCCATAGCTTGAAGTCAGAAAAAGAATCAACTAATTCGGACGTTTTAGTCAAAAGTTATGGCAGTTCTAATTCTCAGATAAAAAATTACAAAACTGTCACTTTGCTCTTGGGATAGTAAGAAAGAATTGCAATTTTGACTAACTTAACTTTAAAATTTCATAAAACTCAAAACATAAAACTTGTAGAAAAATTTATAGGCATTCCAGAACATATAAAATTATCCAATTTGGATAAGAAATGTAAAAGATATGGCAAAATATATTACAGGTATAAACTCAGGAAATTTTATTTAAGGACAGTGTTGCACTTTTACTTTCAATTCTATTTCAGGTCTATCAAACTTCCATAAATCGAAATGCAACCAAAAGAGAAATTGTTTCTCCTTGAGTCTAGTTTCTAATCCAAAAAGAATGAGCTCAAACGGATTAGAAACATGCATGATATCACTATTTTACTTCTATACATTTTTCTAATTCATTTTCAGCAAGCATAGAAACCCCAAAATCATCTTTCTAATTCACAAATACAACCAAGGATTCATCTAATACAACCAAAAACAAACATGAAAATTTGAGTAAACTAGAAAAGTGAGTGTAATCCTTAATTAATAATCACCCCTTATTTACTATCATTAAAAATCTTTAATACATGATTAATTACCTTTAACTACAATTGATATTAATTATTCGTTTCTTTAATTAATTAACCATTAATTTTAATTAATTAAATCTTAATTACTTCTATTAATTAATTATTCCTTACTTAATTAATCTTAAACCTTAATTAATTATTTTCACCCTTTAATTACTTATTTAATTAATCCAAATCATTAATTAAGTAAATGAATAATTTATCTATTTTAATTATCCCAAAAACTTAACGAATTTTCAAATCATTTAATCCCAACTAAATTTAAGAAAAACATTATTCTTATTGATGATTAATTTATCATTAACAAAATATTTAAATAATTTACTTTCAATATTTTAAGATTTCATTTCAAACTTGAAATTTTAAAATGAATACAAATTTATCCTAACAAGATTTTAGAAACAATTCACAAATTCTTTAAATTACATGTTAAAGACATGCTTATCTTATAAAAGGATTTTACAAGAATTTTAAACCAAGTTTTATTTTGAGTTCAAATCACTTTAAATATACTTTCAGCATTTAAACTTGGTTTAAACATTTAGCTTTAAAAACTTTATTTATCTCAAAACAAGGATAGAAGGTAAGCTTGAATCGACACTTCAAAATTATTTAAAACTTTATTAAGTTTTTGTTTTTAGTTTTAAATCCAGTTAAAATTTTAAAACTGGACAGGTTTTAAACCCAGGAAAACCACAAATGACCCGAGTCAAGACTAAAACCCCCCTAGTCAAAACACCCCTTGCTTCGAGAAAATCATGAATCTACCCGAGAAAACCCGAGCTCCCCCTTCACCACAAACTTCATCACGAATTAAATGACACCGTGCACATGCACGGGCCAACCGCCATCCTCCGACCACCCACGATGACTCTCTCAAGTCATCGATCACCTGCGCATCAACTCCCGACCACTCAATCATCGAATTCAGCTCGAAATCAAAATCGAGCATCAAAGCTCAAAAACTGGAACCTGAAACACACTTCAACCCTGGAAAACACCTCGTCAACACATCTCCGACCACCATCACATCTGAAACTCCAGCATCGTTTTCCTCTACACGTCTAGTTCCATTACCCAAAACCTAGTTGAACTCGATCAACTCTATGAGCCGTGGTGATTGATTTAACCCAGCCTAGTTAAACTAGGGTTCCAAACTTCAAACAACAACCACCACCTCCATACTGCAATACACTATCATCAGAAAATTTTCCTACCAACTACGATCACTCCACTATCATTACCCAAGATCCTGGCCTTCCAGAACATCGAGATCACCCAAAAACCACCCAATTCCCATTTTTATTCAACCCAGCAATGCAAACTAAAGACTCTACTAAATGATTTGATTCCTCTTTTAAAAATCAAGTTTTTGAATGAGGTTTCAGATCCTAAGCCTGAAACATTTAATTATGATGTTTTAATTCTCACTTATTCAGAGTTTGCTCTGTTGTTTATGACTTCCAGAGACAATACAAAGTTCTTCTAACTTGAATAATTTTTTTTGAACTTATACCCTAACTTAGATTAGATCATGAGATAAAGATTTTTGAATAAATTTTGAATCTGGGAATCAAAAACAGGGTAGTATAAAACAACAATATACACACATAAATCCACTCATATATACACAAAAGATTCGCTTATAAATATACACACAATACAATTTTTTTATCATAGGAATAGCATGTTTTTTTTAAATCATAGATCCTAACAAGAACTAGAGAAAGAGAATTTTGATGATTGATTTTTTTTCTTCCCAAACAGGTTTTGAAACCTGTAACTACAACAGAGGCTATATAAGCCTTTCCAACGGACATGCACCAGTTATCTATGTTCACATAGACATTTTGGCACCCATACAACAAGTTTCACAACATTATTTTCAAATATTTATCACTTGCAAACCCATATAAAACAGATTAAGTTTAAGATGGAAGTTTACTCACAGGATATTGAAATTGTTGAGTTTTTTTTTTCTTACTTAATGAAAATCATCTCTGCAATTAACTATTTTTAAAGTGAATAACTTAACTCAAATACTTGAATTTAATTTTAAAAATGATGTCACATACATATAAACATTTTTCATTAAAAGGTTATAGCCTAAAAGTAATTTTGTTGTATGATTTGGATTTTAAAATTATGTTTAAGAGCCTATAACTTATAACAGGATTTATATATCAATACAGACCTACATATCACTCATGTATTCAGACATGCTGGCAAAACAAACACATTTTTATGGAACACTTCAAGTTTAAGTCCAAAAATCAGATAAGAGACAGGTTTAAGTGAGTTTGCTCACAGATTTTGAAGTTTGGACAGCGACAGGCTTTGATATTTTGTGACTTGAATCTGATTCACTTGCATTCGCTTTGATGTTGAACTTGGACTTTGATTTGCTTGCTTGTGTGTTTCCAGGTTTGCTCCTTTGTTGTGTTTACAGGCTTGCATTTGTTTTGCATAGCTTCAGGTTGTATTGCCAATCTCATATTTGAAAAATGGCTACAGACTTGATACTTCAGGACTTGAGTTAGCTTTAATAAATGTTTACAAAGTTTACTTGATAATTTGTTGGATTTCAGGCTTGCATTAGAAAATCTGCTTTGTTCTTTTGATTTTTAGATTTTACTTCTTTATTTTGTTCAGGGTTGAAAGAGATTGAGAAATCTGATTTTTTTTTTTTCATACATTGTTGATTTACATTATTAAGAAATTTAGAGAATAGGGTTTGTCACTTGTTTAATAGGTTTACACTTGTCTTTTTTTAAGCTATATGGATCTAACACTTGTAAATTTATTTTTAACACTTGTTGAAATATAACTTTTTATGTTTATATCCTTTTGTAAAATTTAATTATAAATTTTGTTTAAGCCCTTTATTCAAATTAATCTAAAATTTATAGTTTAAACCCTTAAATTTATTAGATCTTTATATTTACAAATGTTTATGCAATACATTTTATATATAAACTTAAATTTAGCTAAGTACATAAATATATTCATATTTATTTTCCACTCATACATTCATATATTATTTTTATTTGCAAATCATGTTTTAAATCTTTATTTGATTTCAATTTATAAAACATATATATCTATTTTATTTTCTTATGTATATATTTATATTTATACAAATGCTTGACAAAAATATTTACAATTGTAAATTGTTATTGTAAAAATGTTTCTTATTTTATTTTCAAAAGACAATTTCAATTACTTATATAAATTAAAGTAAAATGGTTTGAAATTATACATTGCTAATAATTATTTATAAGTTAGTAAATAAAATTTTTATTTCCAATACATATATATTTTAAATCCAATATTTATTTAAAAATATTTATTCTTAAACTTCAAATAGAAATTATATTAATAATCTAAAAAAAATTATCTTAAAAGGGAATTTTCTGATTTATTCACAATTAAATTCACAATTTAATTTTACAATTAAATTAGCTGCCAAATTAGACTCGGCTAAATTCAGGAATGTTACAAATGATTACACCAGAAAGTGTAACAAGTGCTCGAGGTTTTATAAAATTCCGAGAGCCCCATTGATAGAGATTACTCAAATGGTCGGTCCTTGACCGTTAGCAGTTCGGTGAATTGATATCATCGGTGTGTTGTCTATATCCAAAGGTGGCATGAAATATGCCATCGTCGCAATTTATTACTTTGCCAAATGGGTTGAGGCAGAGCCATTGGCTACAATTACCATAAAGAAAGTAATCAACTACATAGTATGGAATATCATATGTCATTTTGGAGTTCCACAAGCAATCGTTGCCGATAACGAGACCCAATGCGATAGCATCGAATTTAAAGATTTCTACCACTAACGTAGCATAAAGAAGAGATTTATTGTAGTGGCACATCCCCAGACAAATGGATAGGTCAAAGCTATGAACAAGACTATCAAGTTCATTCATAAGAAGCGATTGAAAAAGGCCAAGAGAAAGTGGGTCGGTGAACTTCTATTGATACTATAGACTTATCGAACGACCCGCAAGTCGTCGACTAGCCACTGTCCATTCACCTTGGCCTGCGGATCAGAGGCTATGATTCCGGTTGAACTGAAGGTGCCTTCTCATTGAATGACTCACTATGATCCATGGATAAATGAGCAACTCCTTCTAGATTCTCTTGATATGATCGATGAGAAGCGTGATGAAGCTGACATGGGAGTAGCTGCACACCAAAGCCGAAACACCAATACTATAACACCATGGTCAGGAATTGAACCTTTGTGATATGGTCCTCAAATGAATCGTCATAGGTCCTCGAAATTTGGGCTTGAGTTGGGAAGATCCATACATGATAAATAAAAGCTTGTAGACGGCACCTTCAAACTAGCACTAATGGACAGGATCTCACTTCCGAGGGCATGGAATAGCGTATACTTACAATGCTATTTCACTTAAAAATATAAATTCATGCATAATTTATGCATAATTGACCAGTCACCAGAACTTTGTTTTAACCCCCTCCTCATTACACCCACATGATAGCTTTAAAGGGACAAGTATTAGTGCAAGACGGGAATGGTGGATGGATATATTTTCTTATGCATGCTCGACACTAACAAGGACACTATATATTAGAAGTGTCAACCTTGGTCAGTAACTATATGTTTTATTATACTTTACTATTCCGATGTGAGTTTATATTAGCAATGATTTGACATGCATTTGTTTATTTGCAACATACCAAAACCAACGATCCGTACTTTGGTGGACTTGGGTTTTTGATTTAGCGAAAATTAAAGCCCATTAAGATGCAGGTTGCCACATTTGGTATTAGGGCTTAGGTTAGTCAATCTTAAGATTAAGATACAATGAGCAAACGTATTTGTAACTTTTACTATAATAATATTATACACTAAACTACTAACTATAGAAGTGGTTGCAACCATTTTATGAATAGATGGGTGATGCGACTATGAGTTGGAATGATAGATGAAGTTCAAGATATACACATATCATGATTGCCCCATGGTAAATAGTTCATATTGGAAGGCGTTGTCTTAAGAAGGGCATGAATGCAATGCACAGAAGAGTCCTTAAAGTTGGATAGTACGTGACTTCCTAGTTGGGCCCAGATAGCTCAATGATTGTAGATCCTCGTAGGATTGTTGATTATGATGTATATTAGATCCAAATAAGAGGAAAGTAAGAATCTATATATTGCAGATTATTGGAAGTAAGAATCAAATAAGTTCCCAAAGAAAGGTGTGTAGTAATCGCTTCAAGTTGATGGCTAGATTTTTAA
Source organism: Allium cepa (assembly GCA_030765085.1). Classification (NCBI taxonomy): domain Eukaryota; kingdom Viridiplantae; phylum Streptophyta; class Magnoliopsida; order Asparagales; family Amaryllidaceae; genus Allium; species Allium cepa. The sequence goes on from CM060931.1 coordinate 576,515,679, forward strand.
TATTCTGGAATAAGATAAGTTAGTATGTAAGTGGAGAAGGAGAAAAGTTCAATGGAAGGATTAACTAAAAATATACTCTGAGTCCGACACCATATGAAGGAATTTAGTATAAAAGTTGAAATGATTTCAATATAAAAGTTTGAGAAAAATATATTAATATATTTGAACGATTTTTAAAAGAATTATTTAAAGGTAGAAAAATCTTTATTTTTGAAAAGTAAATAAACATTAAATTTCTAGAAAAATGAAATATTGACATTTTATTCTAATATAAAGTTCTGTTGGAAATTAAAATGGGTTTTATAAAAATTATTTAATTGAAAAAATACCGTAGAGCATATATAGCTCGTTGATTTTTCTCGGATAAAAAAAATCTAAGTTGTAAAGTTACTTTAGTGGTGGATAATAGGAAGTGGTACAAGTTTAAAATTAGGTAAATGTAATGGGAAAGAAGATTAAAACCCAAAAACAAAGTGGTAGGAAAATGCACCACTATGGATAGATAGGAATTTGGGCAGGCAGGAATTTCTTACAGCAGTCAAAATGAAGATGAAGAATATGGTGGAAGAACAAAACAATGTTTGTTATTATTATTAATTAAAATTCAACCCGGGCCGAAAAGAGTCTAAGTTCAACATGGCTTAAATAGGAAGGAGTAGTCAACCCCTTAGGGAAGACCAGTAGATCGGTAGTAGTCAACTGCCCCATGTAATAGCGGTCAACCGGCTGTGGCTTCGGGGCATGACCTGAACCTCGAATGCGAGATATACTCGCATCCAGATTCAAGCCACCTTCATTTTCATGAAACCCTCCCTTTCTCAATCGTGATAGCACTCCTCCTCCTCTTTCCTCCTCAAATTCTGCCACCGACCACCCATAGCAACTCCTCACTGATGATGTCCATCTCAAGCAGAACCTCGAGCGAACACAACATCACCTCCATAGCCCAAAAAATCAACGGGTTTCAATGCCCCAGATCCAGATCCAAATCATGGCCCCTCAACGTAGTAGCCTCTCTGCCTGACACCCATTTTAACCCTATAAGAGATTACATGGCTCTATAGTCATGAATAAATCATGAAAAGCTACGAAGAATCAACAAACTTTACGTTGCTACAGGGAAAATCGATGAGTTTGAGGACTTCGCCATCCATAATTTGGAGGGTTTATTTGTGAATACAGGATTATTACAGACATTTAGCCATGACACGTTTGAGCAGGAATGCTATTCGAGATGCATGCACCTATTTAGTGCCAATTTGGTAACTCGTTTGAGGTGAATAGCATCACGTCCAAAGTCAAAGGAGTAGAGATTTGAACGACCGATAAGGAGCTCGGTGGGATTCTACATATCTCTGGAGTTGGAGAAGGCGTGGAATATATCAAAACCTCCAAGCCAACCATTCTCCAGTAGATTTTTCACTAGGAGATAGACATCTGGCATCTGGCAGACGGCGAACTTGTGGGACCTAGCCCGTCTGGTTGCCCGTATTATCCAGCACAACATCATCTCCAAGACGGGAAGCTACGACTAGATCTACTCCCTTGTTTGGAACGCTACCTATGCTATCATAGGTGGTATTTAGGTGAACTAGGCCGAAGCTATCTTGAACCATCATGTGAGCCTAAGAGTAGAGACACAGAGGAACTATCTTTCATGCCACTTTCTTTTCACTTCCGTCTTTTGATAGTTTGGAGTTAGCTTCCGATGAGAGCCAATAGAGAAGTAGGTATCTACACTGTTGGTTAGGTCCTTCCTTTGAAGGATGAGGATAAAGGCGACGTCTATAGATTTTGGAGCACGGCACCTGGAGGTGAGCATGTGCATCTAGATCAGGCTCCTTGGCCAGATCAGTAGGCCGCCAAGCCGCAGCAGTAAGCCCCCGAGTATGGAGAAATCTAATTTTTTAGATCCAGATCGAGGCCGAGCTGCAAGAGATTAGGGCGAAGTGGTTGAAGATAAGATAAGAGCCTTGGGGCTAGGGTATTGAGCTTGGATGCATTGCTGCAATGATCTGATCACTTGGTTGTGACTGTGGTTCTAGCACTCGAGGAGGACCATCTCCCAACCCTTAGGTAGTATAGTATTAGTAGCAGTAGTTATTTTCTTCCACCAGTTGTTTTCTTTTAGGTTTGAGTTGTAAGCAATGGTTGTTTTTGTTTGTAGAAAACATGTACGATGTTAATGAAAAATGTTCCTTTTTATTGGTTTTTATGGACCACAGTATTACTTGGAAAACTATGAAATGAGGAAATCTCATAAGGGACACTTAACTAATGCAAAATAAATAAAAGGCTGGAAGTTTATAAAATACACTAGAAGATTTATTTAATTAGCTACTAAAAAGGAAAAAATAAAGTTAAGTCCAAAAAAATGTTGCAATTTTGGGAGATAAATTTTGACAAGTGAAGGACAGGGAAAGGTTGCTGCGAAACCACCAGTCACTATCTCTACGCCTTAAAAGCCAAAATTTTGTGTGCTGGTTATCATGTCGAAATAGAATAACAAGTTTCTAAAATTGAAAATTTACCATGTAATCGGATAAAGTCCATTATGGATGTTAAACTACTAACTAAATCTTGATTGTGTAGGATGTGGCATAATTTGTTTTAAAAAGAAAAAATACTTTTGGAAATTATTGCTCAAAATTCTTTGATTTTAAAAAGAAAATACTTTTTTGGAAGACTTTGACAAATAAATTTAGAAAAAATCATAAATTTTTTCCAGATATCTTAAATTTTAATTTATAAAGATTTTGAACGAAAAAGTGAGAGGAGAATTTCTGATTTTTAAAATGCCACATGTTAACATAGACAAATAGTCGATGAGTTAGCAAGTACGAATTCTACTATGCACCAAAAGTGACATTAAAATAAAACATAGTTAGTAACGATGGAAAAAAACTATTTTAGCATTGGAATTTCCTTTTTTATACCTTGTTAAAAAGTTGCTAATGTTTGAATATTCTAAGTTGGAAGTAATTATATATGAAATGAAGGAAATAAAGTAGTTAACCAACGTCAATTAATGATTAATGGTTAGTTAATGCTTACTTAAGTTTAAGTACAATCATCGTTAAATTAAATCGGTTAGAAATGGTATAAAATAAATTAAAACAGGAAACAGATAGTGCTAGCTAAATAGGCACGACCAATAGAGGTGGAGCGTTCGACCGGCAATGTTCTAGATATTGTAATATTACCTAGGCTGAATGGTCCGTATTAAAAATAAAAGAATATAATGGATGACATTGATTTGAACACCTACAAATACGGGCCAAGCCCCTTTCTTTTCTTCTCATATATATATATATATATATATATATAATGACTAAGCTCTAACATTTCCTCTTCTCTACAAATTCTTAAATCTAAATAAATCCATAGTTTATATTTACGTATGAGGATAACAAAGAAGAAGAATAAGTCGAACCAAATTGCCAGAGCCATGGTAAATTATAAATCCAGATCAGAATCTAATATAAATTAAAAATTCTTCTCATATTTAGATTCTAATAGATATATGTATGCGTACTATATATGTATCATATAGGGAAAATAAGGGGAATCGCATTGGAATAACAGGGATTATGGAGATCTGGAAAGCTAAAACGTGAGTGGGAAATTAAATAATGTTATATAATATTGGATTTATATCATTGTAAATCTGTTCCTATATGTCTAAATGTAAATTTGGAATTGTAGGCCTAATTTTATACATATAATGAATTTATAAATTCTGCATACATATTCTATGATTGATAATCTAGATTCAGTATTGCATGTACTTGAATCTGTAAAGTATTGGATAGTAGTAGTCCCTGAATCTGACAAATCAAATAGTAGTTCTAGATTTGTTGATTAAATGATTTATGCAAATAAGTGTAAAGTAGAAGTTATCATAATAAATTATTAGGGTTTAAGTAGTATTTTAATTTTTTGGAATGTAGGGTGATACAATGGAAGTTTCTATAAATTATCAAATTTAGATCTATGAAGAAAAGTGTATCATTCGAAATAAAAAGAAATGTACCTAAAAGAAAGAGATGTATAAAATAGGGATATACTGTATTTTGTACTATCTATTTCAATAACTATAAAAAGATAATTCCTTATAATTACAATTGTAGTACAAGTTCTCTTTTCAGATAAGTTACATAAATTTATAGTTTTACCCTTTTGTTTTGGGGAAGATGTAAATGCAATGCATTAAAATGTAGAAATACCTAAGTATGAACTAAAAGAGATTAGTAGTGGTAAGGATAACGATTTATTGTAAAACTAATGTATATGCAATAAATAAAGGTCAAAATTAAAAATAAGCGATGAAAGGTAGGTAAAGTAATGAAATGAATAAGAAGAAAAGCTAGTAACCAAAGAAGGATAACAATTAAAAAGAACAGTATATAGATTAAATAATAAAGAAGGGAAATAAATAGTAAAAGATATTTAAAATTTTCAAGTTAAGCAATAAATGACATTAAATTAATATTAATGAAACAAAGGTTCAGTTAAATAAAATAACAGAATATTAATAGTTAGAAATTGGAGGCATGGTAAATAAATAAGTATATATATATATATACACACACACTCAAGTATGCTTTTATGATGGGTATGAATTATTAAAGTTTGCTAATAACTTAGATTGAATATGGGTGACATAGTCCTCAAAATGGTTTGGAATGCAAGGTTCGTATTGTTACACAACAGAAGTCTGTCCACCATAAGAGGCTACAAGCGGTTGTGTATACATTATATTGATGTGGGACATATCCAATTGTAGGACACATGGAAAACGTTTGTGTATAAGTGAAGGAATGCACAAAGTAGAGTATGCTTCAACCTTTAAAGGGTATGTTTTAAGTATCTAAGTGGGTATTACCTTTATTGCATTAGGCAATCTAAATGGGATGGTGAGCAAAGCTCGGTGCTACAAAAGGGAGATTGGTACCATATGCGGGAGTAGGAGTTGTTTCATAGGTTGAGAATGTCATCAGTCTTGAGCAGTCAGTGGAAAGACAAGGGTTACACCTAAAGAAACTACACCTAATACAATTGTAGATCATGTATAGATCATGCACCACCATAGTTGTTTGCTAGTTTGTTTGTTATGAGAAAAGGCTAAATAAACCTTAATGGAGGTCTTTCAAATTACTAGGCTAGACCAAGGAGCTGAGTCCTCAATAGTCTGTGGTGTTAAGTCCATGATATGAAGCATTTAGGTAAACCCTAAGACAAGATAGAATACTGCTAAACAATTGTGACATCTTATTTGGCACTAGGGAGTTCCCTGGTATGCATGATGACGAGGACGTGATACTGTGTTGATAATGGATCCCGACGAGGTGCCCTGTTACAAATACTAGCGGGAATGTTCTTAGTCCAAAGGGGGATTATGGTACTTATATATGTACACTTATATAGTTATTTTTTACTTCAACTAGATGGGGCGTATCGTATGCATACGTGGAGTCGAGATGACTAAGCAAAATAAAAGACATAACATGTCATGGAGGATAATCAATATAAATTTGTGTCATGTATAAAGTGGGTAATTTACCAGTCATTAGAACGTTGTTTTGACCCCCTCCTTATTACAACCCATACGATAGCTTTAAAGTGACTGATACTAGTGCAAGGCGGGAATAGTGGAAGGACAGATTTCCTTATGCATGCTTGATATTGATAAGGACACTAGATGTCAGAAATGTAAACCTTGGTTAATAGCTATATCTTTTATTATACATTACTATTCCGTTGTGAGTTTATATCGGTAGTGATCTAACATGCATCTGTTTATTTGCATAATACCAAAACCAATGATCCATACTTTAGCGGACTTGGATTTTCGATTTAGCAAAAATTCAGGCCCACTATAGTGTTGGTTATCACATGAATCGGGCATTCTTCGTTAGTCTATCGAGTATAAACCAAATGTTGTCGTACTCTCCTCTAGTCTTTGGTAATCCATCGATGAAGTTCATTGATATTTTCTCTCACTTCCATTATGGAACTTCAAGCAATTGCAAAAGACCACTCGATTTCTTTTGCTTGGCTTTCACTAATTGACAATTCATGCACTTTGAAATAAATGTCAAGACATCCTTCATACCTTCCCAGTAAAATTTCTGCTTCACATCTCTATACATTTTATTGCCTCCATGAAGGATAACCCAACTTGAATGATGGAACTATTCTAGCACCTCATCACTAAGTCTATCTACATTAGGTGCATATAATATCCCATCTTTATAGAGTTAACCATCTTGGTCATATCCGTTCTTCTTCAAACCTTCAGGCTGTACTCCTAGTTTAATCTTAATAATAACCTCTGGTAGTCCAACATCATAACTATAACTAGTATTAATCAACTCTATCAAAGTGGTTTAATGGTCAAGCTTGCCAAGATCATTGGTTCAAGCTAACACTTCGATCATGAATCATACCCGACTATATACTTTAACTGTGTCCACTCTAGGAACATGGATCCTTAACTGGCATGTCTCGTTCTCAATTTATCTTTGATTGCATTTCCCTTAATGGATGTATAGGAAATTTCAAAGTCATTGGAGGCTAAGAACTATAATGGTCTCTTCTATTGCAATAAAAGGTCCTACCGTGAGAAAATATATTTCAGTGATTTATGGTCGGTGAGTAACTCTGACTTTTCTTATAGTAAGTAATGCCTCTATGCTTTCAAATTAAAACTATCACTATTAGCATTAAATTTTGGGTTTGGTATTTCTTACCATGCAGTTTCATTTCCCTAGTCACATAAGGGACAACTTTATCTCTTTATGTCAATTATGCGCCATATCCAATGCATATGTGTATATTATCAACTCCTCATTCCCATATGGAATGGATAACACTGGCGCACCCATCAACCTCTCTTTAAGACAAACGTATGCATGGTCACACCTAACTTCCCAACTAAAAGCCTAATTTTTCTTTTTAAAATGAGTCAATGGTGTAGCTATCATCTATAACTCTTTAATGAATCTTCAATGATAACCCTCTAATTTAAGAAAAAATTTGCACATCAATTGCATTAGAAGGTCTTCCCTAATCTTGGATTGTTGCAACTTTTGTAGGATCAACAGCGCAGCCCTTCTCCGAAACAACATGACCTAAGATCCTAACTTCTTTACTCTAGAAGTGACACTTCAGAAACTTAGCTTTCAGTTGATGCTTTCCTAGTGCCTCAAGTACCACTCTCAAATGCGTCTTGTGTTCTTCTTCCATCTGTGAATAGACAAGAATATTTTTGACAAACACAATTACAAACTTGTTTAATGATAGTTGAAAACACAATTCATAAGATCAGCAAAATATGCCAATGCATTGGTTAGTCCAATAAGGTAACTAACCACTCATAAAATCCTAATGACATACAAAATGTGGTAATAATACACTATCCTTAGCCACTCTCGGTTTGTGAATTAATGTTGTTAAATCCAACTAAGAAAATGCCTTTGCACTATGAAGTTGATCGAACAAGTCATCCATACATAAAAGAGAAGCTTGTTTTTTCTCATCGCCTTATTCAGCTTATGATAATCAACACAAAGTATCAAAGAGCCATCCGCCTTAGTGGCGAATGCTATAGGTGCTCCCTACTCAAAAATAATCCTCCAAGTAAATCCCTTCCTCAATAGATCATTCACTTTACCTTTAGTTCGTCTTTCTCTTTGGATGCCATCTATCTCAAAGGAAATACAATAGGTCTAATATCCTCCATTAGATCGACATGAAACTCAATCTCCATATGTAGTGGTAGCCCTATAACTTCCTCGAACATATCAGGATATTCCCTCGCTATACATACTAATGCAACTTTCCATTCGTGATATCGGGCGAATAGGAAAAACTAACCACCGCCGCATCCTCAAGCATGCAGCTCAACTATAGCTTACGCCTATGATTTACCCTTATCATCGGTAATAACCTCTCACAATTGACCATTGCCCCATACTTTTAAAGCTAGCCTGTACCAAAATGATACTAAATGTGAAAAAATTAGGCATAAACAAATCATAAGAACACATCGATTGAATAACATCAAACAAATCATATCTAAATTAGCCGAGCCTCCCATAAGATTCGACACTACAAGGTCCGTTTAGTAGATCAGTCTAAATCCTAGCTTATCTACATAGTCATTAGATATAAAGGAATGTGATGCCTCAGTATCAAACAAAACACAAACATGTATATCATAAATGAAAGTGATACCCTGTATCGAGATGCCCTTCCCATTCTCCTTTACCGATGGAGCACATGAAATAGTAGGAACAACATTCAATGAAAAAGTCTTGACGACCTACTTATCCTTCAATAGCTCTAGACAATCCTCCTTGATATGCCCAAGCTTGTTTTAGCTATAGTATTTTCGTTCAATTTTGCAAATCTTAGTAAGATGGCCTTTCTCTCCAAAGTTGAGACAAATATGCACTTATTTTCCTTTCTTATGACTATCCTTTTTATATAAGTTGTTGTGTCTCAAAGCTTCTATACAATCTTCTCAAAGCTTACATCAATATGGATCACAACCCTCTCCCGTAGATAATCATTCAAGTCGATGATGAGCTTCTTATTCTTCTTTAGAGGAGTGTCGATGAAAAATGCCCCATATTTCAACAATGCGAAACTCAACAATATACTCAGATAAAGACATGTCACCCTGCTTTAGATCATTAAATGTTCTGAAAAAGATCAACTATGAGAAACCAAGATGAAATTCTCTTCAGAGCATGCTTTGAACTAATCCTAAGTGGATTGATCTTTGAGAGTAGGTGCTTTAATGGCAATCCAACAACCCATTGCTCATCCTTGAAGTGTCGCAAGCTCAACTTCCTCTTTTGAGCATCTTCTAACTCTTAGTCATTAAATACGTGCTCATAAGTAACAATCTAGCCATGCACTTCCATAGAAATTTGTTCCCATGAACTGCTTTCCATTTAGACTAGCAAAAAATTTATTGAGCTTGCAAAATCAACTCTTTGCAACTGCACTGGAGCACCACCACCTACTGGACCGATTGCTTGTCCTTGGTCTTTTTTGCATCATATGCATCATCATGGTACCGAATATCATCTGCATATTGATGTTGGTTGCTGCCTCAGTTCCCGCATAAGTCTTGACTCCAAATACAGTGTGCCTTGCTATGTTTCTTGTATTTTTGCTCATTCTTATAAGCTGTAATAAGATCAATTAATATCTCATAATGGAAAACTGAATAAGTGGTATTAGCATACGCAATGTGACTTACTGTATACGTAATATATAGTTTCGAAAACAAAAATATATAACATGTATGCTCTCCCATATATCACTTCAGTCCATTCTAAGGTGACTCTCCTAATTTATCTCCAATTAATCTTATACAGGGTTAGGTGTTCACTCAACCTAAGCACAAACACTATGTGTGATGACTTTCGTCCACCTTTAATACCCAATATACCAATCTGATACAATATATTACAATGCGATATGTTGTACCCGATCGATAGAGAAAAGCAATCAAGGTAAGCTAACAATCAGTGAAGAGCTTATAATAAATCTCTAGTGCATGGATAAAATATAATAACAACATAAATATTAAAAAGGCAAGACAAAAGAATAATCAAATGAACCGGAATGAAACAACATATCATAGTGCAGGAGGTTCATTGCATTATAAAATGCAAAAATAATAGAGTTTATACATCTAATCAAATAAACTCCAAAGATTAAATATAATAGGCGCTAAATAGCTTCATACATCACTACAAAACATAATATTACCGATAATAACTCCAAATATATATATATATATATACATATACATTAAAAGTCAGCCTCCTGCTTTATCTCTGCATAGCTCCATGCGCTATCTCATACATATCTCTCAGTTTACCCATTTAAGAGCATTCGAGTTGATAAGAAGTGACGCAAATAACGTTAGGTTAGACAAAAGTCCATTACGAGCGACCTGTAATTTCGAAACAAATATAAAAGTCGATATATCATAAATAGAAACACATAGTATGAAGAATCATACCTGATCTATCTCTACATCCAACAAGTTAGCACATAACGCAATATATGCTAAAATACTATCATCATTATATGGGTATGCTACTACTCTAAGTACAATATAGGGTATATAATTTGATAATTCCTACATTGTGTGACAATTATAGTGAACATAGCAACTATCAACTAAATCTCGCATCCCTCAACTCCAATGTCATTGGATATATGATAACTCACATGATCAATTTGTAGGATAAGAGACTACTCAATATCACGACATCAGCAATGCTCGAATCCATGCCATTAATGGATCCAAGAAAAGCTAAAACATATATAATTATATAATAAAGGTTGTGAGATGATAAACTACTCATTTATTAATGTAAAATCGATGATATACACTTAAATTAAGGCAAAACTGAGTTTCTACAATTAGATCTGAATTTCTACGCTCCAAAATGCTAATTTAGAAATTTAATGATCTGCTTACTAATTGTTGAATATGCGATTATATGATTTTTGTTTGATGATAATAAACATATATATATTCATGTAAATGTATTTGGTAATGTACTATTTCATTTTTCACATATTAAATAAATATTTGCTGAATAAAATTAAATGACACAGAATTTGAATTCAAACAGAAATTTTATTCAAACAAATATTTATTACAATTTTGAATAGTACAAATTCAAGCACTCACTATACACTATACAACTTTGATACAAATTCAATTACATCACAATTTTACATTTACAATTGACCTCACTATATATCACTCACACTCGTGTTTATCTTCAACTTTATTCCAAATTGAATCCAGCATCTGAGCAATCTGCAAATATAAATATTGACGTAGTAAAATTGAAAAAGAAATATTTTTGCAGTATAAAATAAAATGTGAATTTTGAGAATAATATTTGCCTCAGTTATTTGGGTTGTTCGTCATCATTTAACTTTGAATTCATTATACACAAATAGCCTGTGAATCACAGTGTATCATTGTATATGCCATAAGGCCGTGCACACCGATATATATACACTTGATAAATTCACAGGGACAGGTAAGCACAGGTCAAACCCAAATTATCGGATTCAACTCAAGTGCAACAAAATAAATGTCACAACTCTCAGCACAAAGTTAAATCCGAGCTTAAGCTGGATTGAACTCAGGTGAAATTTCGAAAAATAAACAAAATGCAAAGGTCAAGTCACTGCAATCACGACTCAACTCAATGCAACAACCAAAGTCAAGGCAACATGAAGTCGGCAACTTCAAACTGCTCATATACACAAGTGAATGAAAATTTTGTACTCAATGCAAAGACCAGCTTATAAATACAAGTCAGTTACAAAATGGCATCACACAATGAATACATGAAGCAACTTCAAACAATAAACTGGTCAAAGCAACCCAGACCCATAGCGAATAGTGAAACCCAACAGTTCAACTACAGCAAAAACAGAATCAACACAAAGGCTACAGGTGCGAAACCACAATCCAGTGCAATGTAACATGAACCAGACTCGAGCACGCATGAAGTTCAAGGTTAACTAGACTAATACAGCAGAGGGACTAATATGCCAGAGAAAAGAAGTTGACATTTGAACATAGCATCAACAATATGTAACAAAGGCCAAGACTAGTGAACTGCAAGTGCCGACTAATGCACTTAATCAATGCCGAAATCAAACCAACATAAATGATATAGTATACACAAGTGACACAACAGTGCACATAGAAACAACTCAAGATTTCAGCAACAACAACATGAAGGAAACAAACTACAAAGACATCAACATGTATGACAGTAAGCAGTGCCACACGACTGGCCAAAGTCGCGCACATAAACGACTTTAACATATGATCAGTGGCAAGCATACAAATTGGCAACGTGCAGCCGCAAACAACCACAAGCACATGAATTCAGAAATCAAAATCAATGTTAACCAAATCAGTGATGAAGTCACATTCTCAAAACCACGACCATGCTACAGTTCAAACAAATGCCACAGTGAAAAAGTAACAAACTCGAAGTACAAGCTAATGCAGACTAAAGAGAATGAATATACAGTGAACTAAGTCATGGATCAAACCAGCAATGTCATAGAACAGATGGTACGGTTCAAACGTGATCACCAGTTTTTTTTTAAGAAATCAAAAATGGTCGAAGACGTGGATTTGCATACACAAAATCTGACCGGAGTAAAAGGAAACGAAGATTAAAATCAAATGTAACAGTTTCAAACCAAAACCGTAGTGACCAAGTAATTTGACCAAGTCACGAATCAACACCATGAGTATCAAGCAAATGAATTGAAGAATTCAGAGAAATCATCAGCATCAAAGCGAAATCGAACAGCCGAGCAAAGTAATTGACAAATTCAAACAAATTTATACGAACGCAAATAAAGGAGATCGAACGCATATATTACCCAGAATCATCATCGGCTATTGGGTATCGAGTTCAAGCAAGAAAATCAGAAGAAGCAATGGGATAAATCACATAACACTCAAACAACTCGATCGGAAATTGGGGGTACCGTGTGCTAAGCAGAGAGATCATAGATTGACGAAGCAACAACGCTAACTATTCATTCGATCGAGATATTGAAGTCGACGTCCCAAGTTTTTCATAAGCCCTAATTTAGTTGCAAAGAGGAACGAATGAAGATTAACAAAACCGCCATTCTCAAAGAAAAAAGAACGGGCCAAATTATAAAAGGGGCCAGCTTCTTTTTATTATAAGGGCTTTGTGTTTTAAAATTAGGGTTATTTAATTTTAAATTGTTTTTAATTTGTAATTTCTTTTTAAACTGTTTAAATTTCTAGTCGTGTGACTAGGGGACAAACTACGTGGCGTAGTTTGAGAATTCGCAACTCAGTGGCTGAGTTGTGGCAGGGTTTTGAGCGTAGAGTTAGGTAAGTCAGTAGCGGGTGTCGCGAGTTTACATGTGTAAGCATGTGACTAATTAATTTCTAGTAGAAACCTTGGGGGCAGCACGTAGGCAGGGTTTTGCCAAAGCTGGGTAAATTTTGTGTCGTTCTATTTCTACATTTTATTATTTGGCTATTTTTTCTGTTCTGCTATTATTCTGTGATCTGGGTTGAAATAATTTTATAAGCTTCCGCAATAAATTTTTATAATTAATACCATCACCCTATTCACCCCCTCTAGGGTGAAATCGATCCTACAAGTAGTATCAGAGCTAGGAACAAAAGCAGTTTTTGTCTTAAAAGTTTGATTTTACAAAAACCAATTCTTGTTTTTAAAAAGTTGAATTTTAAAAATGGCTTCTTTTAATACTGCTTTTGCTGAGGGTCAATCCATAGTTAGACCGCCAATGTTCAATGGTGAATATGCTTATTGGAAAAATAGGATGGAAATTTTTCTGAAAACCATTGATGCTTGGAATATTGTTGAGACACGTTATAGAGCACCAACTATAACTATAGATAATCAGGAAACAGATAAACCAAAGGAACAATGGACGGAACTAGAAAATAAATTACAAAATATTATTGCTAAACCATGAATTCTATCATCTGTTCATTGGATCAATTTGAATTTATTCGTGTCTCACATTGTCTAACTGCGCAGGAAATATGGCACACACTAGAAGTGACTCACGGAGGAACATCTCAAGTCAAATAATCTCGCCTTACCATGCTAAGCAGCGAATACGAGAACTTCACAATGGCGAAGGAAGAAAATGTCAAAGAGATGCATGGACGACTTTCCAATATCGTATACAAATCAAAAGCTCTTGGAAAATCATATACAGTGATGGAGATAGTCCGAAAAATCCTCAGAGTCCTTCGACGAAGTTTTGAAGCCAAAGTGACTGCCATTCAAGAATCAAAAGATTTGAAACAAATGAAAGTCGAAGAACTCATCGGAAGTCTCACCACTTATGAGCTAGAAATGAAATTCAAGGAAGAGCGTGAAGGAGGAGATACTCGAAAGAAATCAATAGCTCTCAAAGGAACAACTGAAAGTGATGACGATGATGACGGAGCAGCAGAATTGGAGCTGATAATAAAGAAAGTCAAAAGGTGGAATTACAAATACGGAAATCCAGCTCTAAATCGAAAATTGAAAAGCAGAATAAATAAAATATTGGACAATCCAGAAGAACAAAAAATCTTCTGTCATAAGTGCCATCAACCCTGACACATCAAGCCCAATTGTCCTCAAAATGAACGCGACTTTAAAAAGAAATCAAAAAGGAAAAGTTTTGCAGCCACATGGAATACAAGTGATGAAGATAATCAAAGTTCTAGCAATGAGAGTGAGAAAGCAGATAGGTGCCTTCAAGGGAATATAACTGATAGCGACGATGACGAGCCAAGCGAAGTATCAAAACTTACTCACTCTGAATTACTTATTTATTTCCACGAAGCAAATGGATGTTTTGAACGACTTAGGGAGAAATATGCCAAACTTGAATCACAAAAAGATACTTTGATAGAATTAAATGAACAACTTGATCAATTAGTTAAAACCTATCAAAGTAGGATCCCTAAGTTTGATAAGTGTCCAACATTCGAAGAAGAAATTAAAAAATCAGAAAATAGGACAAAATCACTTGAAAATGAAATTCTGATTTTGAAAGAAAATGATAATACTAGGAGAGAAAATTCTATTAAAAAGTGCACACAATTGTTGAACGAAAATGAATCTCTCAAAACACAAGTCCAACAATTGTCAATGACTTTAGATAAATTTTCAAAAAGTGAAAAATCGTGAATATGCTCTTAGGGAAACAAACTGTTAATATAGTTAGACATGGACTTGGATATAATCAATCTAAAAATGTTAGAAATGAGATTAATCGAGAAAATTCAATGTGCGCAATTTGTAGAAAATTTGGACACAATCACAATAATTGTTGGTATAGACCTAAACACGTAAAAACTATTCCAATTTGGGTTCCAAAAGGCACAAATATAAAATCTCTCAAAGTAAAACAAATTTGGGTGCCGAAGGGAACAATTATAAATAGTTTTGGGTCTCCATAAAATTATTTTTCAAAATATTCTGCCACTAACAATCATGGACCTATAAAAACAAATAGGTCACAAAAATCTTTCAACGTGTAGGTGTGGTGGCAGGCTAAGGAACAACAATAGTGCCACTTGGATTCTGGCTGTTCCAAGGGCACACCAGGCGATAAAGCAAAGTTTCTTAGCCTAGTACAAAGGTGACAGAATCACAATGGACAACCATGAAAAATTATCGTAAAGGTAAAAAAAGTAATGATATATTTTGAACGATGTATTAAATGTGATAATCTGCACCATATTCTGAATTAAGTCAGCCAATAATGAAGATGATGAAATAATGATGATTTTGATTCTGACTTATTCAAAATTGTTGGCCAATCATATATGCCAAAAACACTATAAAAACCTCTTGATTCTTTGAATTACTTCATATATATTAGTTTGGATTAAAAATAGTGTTTGTTGGATGATAATACATTTGGTTATAATACGGCTAACTCTATATTCACGATTTTTGATTATTTACATGGCTTCATTTCAAATTCAAGAGAATGTCATTTGAAAAGCTGTTAAAATTGATTTTGAAATTTTGTTGCATACTTCATAGTTTGGTCGATCAAATTCAATTAATGGTAATTTTGAGTGAAAGAGAAATTCAGATGCAGATTACACTGGTAATCTAGTTGATAGAAAAATTACTAGTGAAACGTGATTTTTGTTGAGACATTTAGTAATTGCATCGTTTTTCAAAGAAAATATCTGCATATTTTTAATTTCAAATAGCAGAAAATTTTCTTATAAAACCCCCTCGAGAAAATCATTTTTGACCATATTTTCAGATTAGTCATTTTGAAAAATTGATTTCATAATTATTTGATGACTATTTTGACTAATTTGACTCCCTAATAATTATCGAAAAGATAAATAGTAATTGAAAAAGTGATGAGTGTTGATATTTATCATATATTATGACTCGAGACGGTATAATTAGTAAATTTCTTCAGACATTTAAACAAGAGTTATAAAACTTTGTTGGTAAAAATTTCATCACCATCTCTATTTCTATCATATTTCTAACGACCATCACTCATCAAAATTCAACATAGTTTGTCGATATGTGGTATTTTAAACGGGAATCATTCGTTTTTCATTTTATATTACTTTTAAAAAAATAAATAAATAAATAAATAAATACCAAAGTATTCACTCTCATTTAAAAGTCCCTATGGTTATGCATTGGTGAATTACTTGGAATTTGTTATGTGCTTCCATGCTCATTTAAAAGCCCTCAAGGTTATGCATGTATGGAACGCATATCAAAAGTTGATTTTTAAAATAAACAAGTTGATTCTAATCCCATTTAAAAGTCCTCACGGTTATGCGTGGTTAGAAGATACTCGAATTCGTTTTTTTAAATAAAATTGGAATACTACTAATCTCATTTAAAAGTCCTAACGGTTGTGCATGGTTAGTAGATATTCATATTCCTGATATAAATATACCACAAATAGACACAACTGTCTGGTTTTGTATGATGACATCATTTCCATCATTCTAAAAGTGGAATATGCGCCTAACAAAATATTTATGATTTTTGTTTGATTTTTTTTGAAATTTAATATTTATATTCGACTGAGTTTTAATATTGGATTAATATCGATCACTTTATCTCTATTTTCTCTAACACTATTATTCTTTTGCTGATAACAAAAGGGGGAGAGAAAAGTTAAGATTTTGTCAAATAAAATCAAGCAAAGGTCAAATATTTTCCATTTGCATCTGGGCTCATTTGCATATTATTTAATTGTATGCATATTTGTAGGGGGAGCTTTGTGTAGAGAGGAAGTATTTAAATAAGGGGGGCAATTAAAGCATATCAATGATCAAATACATTTAACATATTCAAATTCTTAAATATATGTTTGTTATCATCAAAAGGGGGTGATTGTTGAATATGCGATTATATGATTTTTGTTTGATGATAATAAACATATATATATTCGTGTAAATGTATTTGGTAATGTACTATTTCATTTTTCACAGATTAAATAAATATTTGCTGAATAAAATTAAATATCACAGAATTTGAATTCAAATAGAAATTTTATTCAAACAAATATTTATTACAATTTTGAATAGTACAAATTCAAGTTCTCACTATACACTATACAACTTTGATACAAATTCAATTACATCACAATTTTACATTTACAGTTGACCTCACTACATATCACTCACACTCGTGTTTATCTTTAACTTTATTCCAAATTGAATCCAGCATCTGAGCAATCTGCAAATATAAATATTGACGCAGTAAAATTGAAAGGAAATATTTTTGCAGTATAAAATAAAACGTGAATTTTGAAAATGATATTTGCCTAGATTATTCGTCATCATTTAACTTTGAATTCATCAAACACGAACAGCTTGTGACATACAAAATGTATCACTGTATATGCCATAAGGCCGTGTGCACACTGATATATATACACTTGATAAATTTACAGAGACAGGTAAGCACAGGTCAAACCCAAATTATCGGATTCAACTCAAGTGCAATAAAATAAATGTCACAACTCTCAGCACAAGGTCAAATCCGACCTTAAGCTGGATTCAACTCAGGTGAAATTTCGTAAAATAAACAAAATGCAAAGGTCAAGTGACTACAATCATGACTCAACTCAATGCAACAACCAAAGTCAAGGCAACATGAAGTCAGCAATTTCAAACTGCTCATATACACAAGTGAATGAAAATTCTGTACTCAATGCAAAGACCATCTTATAAATACAAGTCAGTTACAAATGGCATCACACAATGAATACATGAAGCAACTTCAAACAATAAACTGGTCAAAGCAACCCAGACTCATAGCGAATAGTGAAACCCAACAGTTCAACTACAGCAAAAACAGAATCAACACAAAGGCTACAGGTTTGAAACCATAATCCAGTGCAATGTAACATGAACCAGACTCGAGCACGCATGAAGTTCAAGGTGAACTAGAACAATACAACAGAGGAACTAATATGCCAGAGAAAAGAAGTTCACATTTGAACATAACATCAACAATATGTCACAAAGGCCAAGACTAGTGAACTGCAAGTGCCGACTAGTGCACATAATCAATGCCGAAATCAAACCAACATAAATGACACAGTATACACAAGTGACACAACAGTGTACAGTGAAACAACTCAAGATTTCAGCAACAACAACATGAAGGAAACAAACTACAAAGACATCAACATGTATGACAGTAAGCAGTGCCACACAACCGGCCAACGTCGTGCACATAAACGACTTTAACATATGATCAGTGGCAAGCATACAAATTGGCAATGTGCAGCCGCAAACAACCGCAAGCACATGAATTCACAAATCAAAATCAATGTTAACCAAATCAGTGATGAATTCGCATTCTCAAAACCACGACCATGCTACAGTTCAAACAAATGCCACAGTGAAAAATTAACAAACTCGAAGTACTAGCTAATGTAGACTAAAGAGAATGAATATACAGTGAACTAAGTCATGGATCAAACCAGCAATGTCACAGAACAGATGGTACATTTCGAACATGAACACCAGTTTTTTTTTAAGAAATCAAAAATGGTCGAAGACGTGGATTTGCATACACAAAATCTGACCGGAGTCAAAGGAGACGAAGATTAAAATCAAATGTAACAGTTTCAAACCAAAACCGTAGTGACCAAGTAATTTGACCAAGTCATGTATCAACACCGTGAGTATCAAGCAAATGAATTGAAGAAGTCAGAGAAATCATCAGCATCAAAGAGAAATCGAACGGCCGGACAAAGTAAATGACAAATTCAAACAAATTTATACGAACGCAAATAAATGAGATCGAATGCACATATAACCCAGAATCATCATCGGCTATTGGGTATCGAGTTCAAGCAAGAAAATCAGAAGAAGCAAAGGGATAAATCACATACCACTCAGACAACTCGATCGGAAATTGGGGGAACCGTGTGCTAAGTAGAGAGATCATCGATTGACGAAGCAACAACGCTAAACCATTCATTCAATCAAGATATTGAAGTCGACAGCCCCAGTTTTTCACGAGCCCTAATTTAGTTGCAAAGAGGAACGAACAAAGATTAACAAAGCCGCCATTCTCAAAGAAAAAAGAACGGGCCAAATTATAAAAGGGGCAGGCTTCTTTTTATTATAAGGGCTTTGTGTTTTAAAATTAGGGTTATTTAATTTTAAATTGTTTTTAATTTGTGATTTCTTTTTAAACCGTTTAAATTTCTAGTCGTGTG
The DNA here is from genome assembly GCA_030765085.1 of Allium cepa. Taxonomy (NCBI): domain Eukaryota; kingdom Viridiplantae; phylum Streptophyta; class Magnoliopsida; order Asparagales; family Amaryllidaceae; genus Allium; species Allium cepa. Next base: position 576,534,999 of record CM060931.1, read on the forward strand.
ACTAGGGGACAAACTACGTGGCGTAGTTTGAGAATTCGCAACTCAGTGGTTGAGTTGTGGCAGAGTTTTGAGCGTAGAGTTAGGTTAGTCAGTAGCGGGTGTCGCGAGTTTGCGTGTGTAAGCATGTGACTGCTTAATTTCTAGTAGAAACCTTGTGGGCAGCACGTAGGCAGGGTTTTGCCGAAGCTGGGTAAATTCTGTGTCGTTTTATTTCTGCATTTTATTATTCTGCTATTTTTTCTGTGCTGCTATTATTCTGTGATCTGTATTGAAATAATTTTATAAGCTTCCGCAATTAATTTTTATAATTAATACCGTCACCCTATTCACCCCCCTCTAGGGTGAAATCGATCCTACACTAATCTTCCCCTAATTGTTAGATTTCGCTTATTTAGTATGGATTAATGATGGATTTGATAGGAGATAAGTTTTATGGAGGACTAATTATATTTTAGGAAGAAGAAAAGTGATTGGGAATGTTCTCTGATGTTGTAGTTAGCACAAATTTTAAACCGTTAAGTCGGTTTAATTATGGGCTTATGTTAGTTACTACTAAATCTGCCTAAAAACCATTTGACTTAATATTATGATATCTTCTAAACCACTTGACTAAAATCCTATTATGACAACTCTATGTAGAGGGAAACCATCATATCTTCCATTTGGTATAGGTGTCAGACCCTAATTTGGCTTCTATCAAAAGTTGCATCCATTGCAATAGTTTAGGGTCAACATAATCCATAATTAATTCTAGGGGTCAAAATTGTAAATAAAAATGGTACTACCCAAATTTCTAGCCCAATCTAAGGTCATTTGATTATGAAAACATTATTTTTGCAATCTGCTGATACGTAAATATATGGGTCGTTACACATCCTTCACCTAGGGAGAATTTATTCCCCTAGATCATCTTTTCTTATATTAGATTAAAGATAGAGTGAGACATGAGAAGGAACAATGTTAGTATCACAGTGATAGACTTTTAACTTTCTTTAGTTATTATAATTTTAAAGTATCAATTTTGTAACTTGGTTATATTTAATGTATAAATAAAGTTTTTACTTAATATTTACTCATTTTCATTATAATTTTTTTATCTTTATTTTTCATAGAACATCTTCGATTCTCGTGTGGGCTCCTCTCCGTCTTATCATTAAGAATGCATTGTCATTTTTTAGGTGGGAGTTACTTCCAACTTTCTCCTTGCCTCTACTTCTGCTAATGTTGTGAGTTAAACACTCTCACCGATCACTATTTCATATATGGAACGAATTGAAGTGCAGGAGGAGTGGATTGGAGAGTTAGAGGATAAGAATAAACAAGTCATGGTTGTGACAAGGATTGAGATGCTCAGGGAGTCTGAGGCAATTTTACTGGCTACGAACACATTAAGGAAGTCAATCTCAAAATGACTATATTTCATGACTCAAATCGGAGATGGAGTGTTTAAACAAGAAGGCGACTGAGCAGGAGGCAAACATGGAAAATATGGAAAGTTTATGTGTGACGTTTTAAGAAGACGAACAAAAGAAATAAAGGCTACCATATAGAACTTATCTTTAGAGTTTGTCAAAAAAATTCCAAGATGAAACTCCTATATTGTCACTCAAGTTTGACGATTGTTCTTCTAATCTAGATGAAGTTCCTACAAAAAAAACGTATATGCACCCTAAGTCAGCTAAAGAATGGAGAATGAGTTGGTGCGTCATTACCAATCCAAGTTTGAACAACTAAAGTTACCCTACGATACTAAACTAGTGAAGCTGCACATGGATAAGGCATAAGTGAAGCGAAATGCAAATGGAATATTCGGTTCTTTCCATGGGAAAAAGGTTCGACTTTTTCCAAAATCGACCATATAAGGGGAATCACACATAGCCTCATTCAAACCCTTATAAAAGAAGAGATCCTACTAAAGTTGCAACCATTAGCACCTCTTATTGTGCCGGCCTAACCTACTTCATCAGCGCGATCTGCTTTGAAAGTGCCTCCTAATTTTGTTTTATCCATTTTGCTATAAGAGATTCGTAGAGAGAAGGGTTGTCATGCTATGGCTGTAATAAGGTTGCATTGCTCTGCTGATTTTATGCAATTTTTCTTACCTAAACTGGAGCTACCATTTTTTGGACAGTAATGAGCGTGAGCAACTCATAGCCCTAGGTTTGTGCATGCTTGGGAACTCCATCGTTCCTCCAAAGTTATCATAGAGATTTCAGAATGGTCCTTAGAATTTTCCTTAGCGCCACTACAGGAATAAATTCATAATATTCTTCTTGTATTGAGGATTGGCGAAGTCAGTGCTCCTAAATCTCCTTCGCGGTTGATGATTTTAGTAAGGGAAAGAGGCATCAAGCATGAATCTAGGCTTTGACTTCAAATAATTGTAATAGAATTATTCATGTGATTGGGTATAATTAAACTTATATGTATGTCATTTTGTAATAAGCAAAGTAAAATAATTTTTTGGCATTGTGAAGTCTTTATTGAATGTTTTTTCAAAAAAAAAACTTTTGTCAAATAAAGATCCCCTATGGAGGGGGGTTCTAGAGGGGTGGCAACCCCCTAAGGTAGGGGTGCCGAGGCAACGCCCCCGCTACATGGTTTGACATGCCCGGTCAGGTCGCAGGGGTCCAGGAGGCAGCGCCCCGTCCAAAACGGTACGTTTTATTGATTTTTGAATTCAAATTCAACAGCCAACGGTAACAACCGTTAGAAAACGGTCACGACCGTTCGAATAGGAACCTGTAGACGAATAGACATCTCACTTCTATATAACAGTGCATTCCATCAATGCAGACTTCACTTCTCTTTTCCTCTAAGTCTAAAATCGATAGCATTATTAACTTCTGAGTGTTTCTTCTGATCTGAGCAAGTAATCACAGCTTGCACAGATAAATCTCCATTGTATCCTGAAAAAAGGTTTTCATACAACCCGCTGTGACAAAAAGTGGAAAACATTCTTTAAAGACAACGATTGTTTCGTACCTTGGAGTGATTAGTCTTACATTACCCTAAGTTCATCAACAGTCTTTTCTTAAACATGTTATTTTGTAGTACATCTTATGTATTTTTACACAATTTTTTTTTCTATATGCTTATAGCTTTTATAATAATTGCAGTTCTAGTTCTTATGAAGGGCAGAACCAATGCTCTTGCAACTAAACATGCGATGCTTGTGGATGAAGGTAACCACACCACTTTCCATGTTTGAATGCATATCCTGCGAAAGGTGTAGGTTATAACACCATTGGATTTTGGCAATTAAAGGGATTTGTTTTTCCCCTATTTGGGACTGCTAGACTTATGGGCCTTCCCTGTTTGGTTCTAGTGAGTCATCTATTGGGTTTTTGGTTTTAGATATTACTTTTCCTAACACCAAGTCCCCTTGTGGAATTTTCTTTCTCTTAGTCGAGAGTTGTAGCTTTTGGCCATTCTCTATTTGGCCACTACAGCTCGAATTACGGCTTCATTCCTTCTTTCATTGATAAAGTCTAGGGTAATTTCTTTTAGTTATTGATTCTGTTTTGTAACATAAGGTGGGCTCTATAGGATGGGACCTCTACTTCAAATAGGAGCATTGTTCCATAGCCATATGATAAGAAGAATAATGTGTCCTATAAGTTATCTAATTAAAGTTTGTTAGCCAAACAGTACCCAACGTGACCCCTCTGTCCATTTTCCTTTCGGCTTGACCACTCTTTCCTTAAGTAGCTTTTTAATAGTTTTATCAGATACCTTAGCCAACCTATTTATTTGAGGATGTGCTACTGTGGAGAAGCACTTGACTATGTTATTCCTTTTATAGAATTGAGTAATTCTTTTCTTTTAAACTACATACCATTGTATGATATAACTTTATATGGGACTACGAATCTGACAATGTTGTTTCTAACAAAAAAAATTCATTATTTCTTTCAGGTAATGGTTATAAGAGTTTCCTCTTCAACTCACTTTATGAAATAGCTGATGGCTACTGCTGGGCATTTGGCTCTTATTTTAGACATTTGGAGCGGTCAAATCAAATCAATCCTCCATATGTTAAATAACCAGGGGGTAGTAATTAGGATGCTTTCATGAGATTTAAATCTTAGGATGCAACATCCATTTGGCATCAATCACGCCTCTAGGTAAAATCTTATGCATCTTGTTGTGTTGTAGGCTAGTATTAGCCCTGATTCGTAGCACTTTTTTTTGCTAATTTTAGTCCCCAAGAGTGATCTTTATAGTTTTCCTCATGAACTTATCATAGTTTTTATCATACCCTTCTTTTGTGACATACTTGAGATAAGTGATTAATTGCCCTCTTTTGTATAGTATTTCATCAAAGAAAGAGAAGTATGGAGCATGATGTCTGACTTTATGAGCTGCATTTTTTTTAGCTTTTGTCGTTTAACAATACACCATTTAATACGAAATATTTCTTCAGTGTCATCCATGTATCTGTTGTATTCCTCAACTTTGTAGTATGGGTGAATTTCCTTATATGGGAGTAGCCTCACTTATACTTTGTTCTGATCGAACCTTGGCTTGTTGAGGATGTGTCAAGACTAAAATCAGCTTTTCTAAGGTAATATTTGGTTCAGACAGATGTCCCCACTATAAGAAAATCTGCTAAAGGCAGCACTATAGTGCAGCGTTTAGTGCAAATACGTTGTTTATCCTGAATGAAAATAGAAAGTAAAAGAGTAAAACGCTACTTAACTAAAACAAAAGGCAGGACTTCTTCTTTTCATCCTCGCCTTCCATTTTCTTTTTCCAAGATCTTTATTTTACTCTATTCGTCATCTTCATATTCTCCCCATCGTAATCACCTCTATCCTTCTGCAGACTCCCCTTCCTATAAACTCCACCTTCCTTTAGACTCCACCCTCATTTAGGTTTTGTACCCACCACCCACACCCTCTAATATCTTCACGATAACACCAAATCAAAATTAATGTCTAACCCTAGCCTCTTATCCCTTTCTTCCACTTCAAAACCCTTAAACTTATTCTAAATGGTTTCAGACTAATAAATGTCTCTCGCTTTCACCAAAGACGACGACCAAGTGACCGCTATCACAAAAATTAGAATGGTTGTCATAGATTTGGGGTTAATTATCATTGATTTGGGAAAAGCAATGATTTAACCCGATCATTCCACTAAAGTTGCTAGATCTGGATAAATTGTAGGTTTCAAAAATAATGGTTTGTGAATTCCTAAAGCTTGTCATGATTTTAATTTGGTGCTAATCACTCATTTGCAGTTTCTCCATTTTTATAATATTCGGATGAATAGTTTGCTTAATAATAATACATTCTCTTAATCTTCATCAGCTATTATTATTCTTCTCCAAATAAAAGTTGTTTGTGCATAGATAAAAATACTATACATGCTGATTAATTTGAAGTTTCTCTTGCTAGGTTGATTTTCCATTAGCATAAAAATCTATTAATTAAATGTCCTCACCATGACCACTTTTACTTTTTTTGTTTTGTTCTGTATAAAATTGCATAACTATCTTCATTGCATCTTTCCAAATATTTGGTAGATTAGAAATGCATGCAAACCCATTTACTAAGTGATTGTACAGAAGAGATTATGGTAAATTTCTGAAATTGTTAATATATACATAGAAAGTTAAATGCAAATACCATTGACTTCAATATGTTGTCAGTTTTGCAATATGGAAAACTCTAGCTTCACAGATGAATTTAGTGCAAATAAACATATATTTACTAATTGCACATTGCAAGGGGCTAAAAATTCCATAAGAAATGAACTCGATTAACTTAGCAAAACCCATTTATGTACAAATGCAATAATTAGTATACATTCTCCATTTATCAATCAAGTTTTTTTAGTTCTTGTTTGCTGCAGCAAATATGTCACTAACTAGACTATCTATTTATTAGTTTATTTAGGCAAATGCAATAATAAGGTTAGCATAAGTTTCTAGTTCGTTTGTCTATCTAATATATGTCATGTTATGCATTCCTCTTTATGCTAGTCATCCATTTATTCTAGTTGTGATTAATGATCCACTACATGATAACTTCTCATGCTATGTATAATAAGATTCATAGCAAACCATAGAAGAAACTCATAGTTATAAGTCGATCTAATGCAAGATGAAGATAAGCAATTATGGTTTGACATGCAATTTTTAATCTATCCACATCTATATCTTTGTGTATGTATGTTATACACACATCTTTAAATACATGTAGCCAGAGTTTTTGTAAATTTCATTTGCATGTATCTCCTTTTTTTCAATGTCTAATGTTTCTTTTTATGAGTTATGAGTAATTTAGATAACAACATAGTTATTAACTATGCATGATACACAAAAGCATAAAGCCTTCCAAAAATTTGTTTAGTAATTTGTTCAAAAGTTTAATTTGGACTAAAACTTTATAGTTATTGTTCAGTAGTCAAATTTTAAGTATAAGTTGTATAGTATGTTGCAAAACTAAATGAAACATGTGAAAGGGCACTTTTATTGTATAACATATTGTGACCTCTTATTTGAACCATAAGTTGGTTTTGTTGATCTTTCTTTAGGAGGCCAAACAACCATAGTCAAATTATGGTAAATTTATAGTTACATGTTAACTCCCCTCATTTAACATGACACTCGTTTAATTTATTATCACCATTGACAATAACTTACCGGTAGTCAATTCTAAGAAGTGCAATTGGCCTAAAGTAAATATATTAAATATGAAGACACCATAGGAATTATTATATTATGTTAATGTATCTCATTGCCAAGGAAGGACTTTTTTCTTGGGTTAGTAAATTTTTTGAATTATCCTTGGATACCTAAAATGACACATATTACTATCTATAACCAAAGAACAAAAGTGAAAAATAAATCACTTTTGTATTAAATCACAATAATAATGTTTTTTAGCAATGTTGTCAAAATAGGTCCCTATTGGAGATTAAATTTCGATTTTTTCATGAAATGCATTGAACTTATATAAAAGTAAGTTCCCTTAACTAAATTTTTCCAAAAAAAAGCTAAGGCATTAAGTTACTCTACAATTTGATAATAAATTCAAACACGTCTTTCCCGAAGAATTTTTTTGTCCTCGTCTTAATTTTTTTACCTAAAATAAAATCTTAACTTACGATTTCAGTTCCTCTATTTTAAAGTTGAATCAAAATCTTACCAATATTCCTCTAAAAAAAAGTGTCAGCTCTTTTCTCAAACTTTATATACACTTCTAAGGTGTAATCATTTTTTATAAGTTGAGTTTATTTATAATTATATCTAGTTAGTTTACTATTATTGTGAATTTTCTGGTTCAAGACGTAAATAGAATAGTTTTCTTGTACCAGCATTATTTTTTAGATTAACTTTAAATAATATAAGTGCAATTAATTGTTCATTTTGTTAGCTTTTTCAGTTTTGGGTCGGCTTGGTTTAGTTTATTTTAATAATTTTGATCCACTTTAGAGAAGATTTGAATAATCATGATGATACCATTATACTGGGTTTCCTATCAACATTTGTTTACAAAAATATTATTTTTTTTAGAATATTTTTGTTTTAAATTTTCAATTAATCTTTTGGTCATAGGGAGACGAAGATTGTTGGAATCTTACCAACATATTATTACTATTATTTTCACATAATCAGTAAAATCAACTGACATTTTAATTTTAAGCAGGGAGAGGAAGGCCCGTAAACAATTCAATTTATTTTTAAGCAACAATCCAAGAATGCAAAAAGATGAATTTTATCTTATTATGAATTATGTGTTCAGTAAATATAAGTAAGACCAAGAGATGGTATTATTTTGGCCAAAAGTAGTAGAGAGTTGATTCATGAACCCATAATGTTTGAGTAAAGTGAATTATTGCCAGGTAATTGCTTTAAGACTTGCATATAATTGCATGTAAGCTACCACTTCAGGTATAAAAATATATATAACTATGTAAGATGCCACTTCGGGTATAACAATATATATAACTGCATGTGAGCTGCCACTTCAGGTATAACAATCATAGTTCAATTTTGCCGATTGATACCTATTGGTGGAAATTCGGCTCTAACACAGAACTATTGGGCAATAGTAGTTCATTTCAACTTTGTTTTGGTACTTCATGTTTTATATCAACAATGGTTATGATGCATAAAATTTGACTCTAATGCCTATTGTTTTTTTGATTATGTACACGGTATAGGCAAAGTCTTGCTATTATAACTGGCATTATATCTTATTTTTTATAACTGTATCAAAATCAGATTCATACGAGGGTAGTATTCCAACTCTATTTAGTTCATCTATACTCTGTCAAGAATTCGTTTTATATACTATTCGGCCAATCCTTGCAAATTATTAATCTAACTCTATTGGTCAAAACTGAACATCTACTTGAGATAACAACAGTGATCGGTTTATTTCATCATGAGTAGAACCGATTAGTTAAAAACTTGACATAGATCTTTATTTTCACTTTCAGTTCTTTAATTATTACTGTTGGGACTTGAGAATTATGTCTTCACTAGTGCGAACCCGTGCTTTGCACACGGATATTGAAAAAATATTGTTGTTGCATAGGTCATATCCAAATGTATAAGAAATTTAAATTGGTGGTAATGAAAAAACATTGTTGAACGATAGTGTTACATCATAATAACAATTTGGTAGGGTAAAGAATACATAGATATATTTGGTTATGGTAATCACAATTAAAATCGAACAAAACAACTACAGTGAATATGTTAAAGTTCACAGATTATTTAGAGGATAATGTGTTAAAAATTTATCCGCTAATGCATAGATATATTCACTGTGGCATATATCGCCAATGTTGTTGCTTTTGTAATTACACAGCTGCTTCATTGTGCATAGATATAGTTGAAGTATTCGCTCACAACTGCAGACACAAAGACACAGCGTAGTTCGATTCAATTAAATAAGAATAACAAAAGCTTTTTTCAATGGGGAGAAATATAGTTATAGGACGAAATTTGTAAACGGTCAGGAAAAGTATTTGTCAACAGCTGAAAAAAGGGAGGGAAAAAAGAAAAAAGCAACAGATGTAGTATAGGGGTAAAGTAGTGAAACAGAAGATTCAATTGAAATAGAAATGATGATGCAATAAGAAAATAACATGGGTCCCAATATAAATTACTATTGTTCACTGAATTTGATCTATGTCGATGCAAGGTACAAAACACGGCATACAACTGGTTGCAGTAACCAATATTTGAAAATATCCAAAACATACAGAAGAGAACAATTGTGAGAAGTCTGTTCATTTTTCAGCCTCGGAAATAACTGCTAGCAACACATGTATGATACTGGGCTTAAGCGCAAATAGGTGATGTTTTCTTGGCCTTAATAGATGCATTACATCTGTCAATTACTTTAACTATTGAAGGTATTTGTACCTACGGGAAAAAAAGGCAAAAGTGTCATTGATGCGGTATTATTACTAAATTCTCTCATTGCTCGTCTGACTAAGTTAACTATATCTAATAATCAAACTATGACTACATGATCATCTATGCAAAGATACATTCATCAATTGTTTTCTAGAAGTTTTCCGACAGTGGTGGTGCAAGTGATTTTAGAATTTACTGCAAAAAATAAACAAACTCATTTAGGTGGTTATCAACATTATTCTCACTAAAGCACATGTTTTGACCCAGCACTTAAACTGTGCATCTACCTTAAGCCCGAATACATCAACTTATATGCTTATCGTATTATTGATCATCGCAATTGTAAACGAAATTAAGTAAACTTAGCCAAATTATGTCATCAAACCTGGAAGCAATGTATTAAACGCTGAGCTACACAGTTGAATCAAGCATTAATTATGTGAAGTCACCATTTAATCATCTCAAGCTATCAGAAAGCAAAATTCATTTTTCAATTATATTTTCATAATGCGATTAAATTATTATCGTTAACATCAAACAAAATCATTACTACAACTAAATTAGTATTGCAGCACACAAATGTAGTTAAAATATTCAGATGGAACAATAATTGTTTAATTTCGAAAATGCTGTAAAATAATAATCGCTTTTTCTTAATGCATTTAAATTTTAACTACAGTAAGCTCGAATAAATCATCGTGTACAACCAAAATTATTACTGCATCACATAAATATAGTTGAAATGTTCAATATCTACCACGCATAATTCTAAATTGTCATTAAATTATGACTGTATTTTATTAATGTAGTTAAATTTTAATTGTATTAAGATTGAATGAATTCCTGAAATGTAGCCAAATTTATTACTACATCACACAAATGTGGTTAAAATCTTCAAATATGGTTAAATTTACCCCAAACTTGCTGGTAAATTATAATTGCATTTTCTTAGTTTCATTAGTTTGTAACTATTTTAAAATTGAATAAAATTATCATATATAGTCAAAATCATCAGTAGTAAATGCAATAAAAAAATGCTAACGTAGTTAAATTAATTCAAAAAATGCCAATAAATTATTTCACCTTTTTTGATAGGGTTAAATCGTAACTGCACTAAGTTTGAATAAACTATCAAGCACAATCAAGTTATTACTTTATTATTACATAATGCAGTTATAATATTCAAAGGCAACCATAATTATATAATTCAAAAAAATATATTCCTTTCAAATATGTTAAAAGATAATATATACATTATAATAATCTAGGTAAAACTACTATTGATGTTTATGATCATCATAATAATGCTATTACAGAAATGCGGTACACAGCGGTGACACAAAATAATTGGATTATATAAATGCAGTTAAAACTGCTATATAAAATTACGATTTAATTTTTTTTATTTTTAGCTATCAATAATGGATATCATTGGAAAGCATATTAAATTTGAGATTTTACAGTGAAAATGATTCTTAAATCCAATTAATGTAGAAAAAGTTATCACATTTCAAAGTTTGGAATAGAAAGAAATTAAAAATGTGGCTGTTCATTTTCCAAAGTATGAAGAAGGTATGTGTGCTCTTGAAATCTAACTCAATAATAATAGTATAGTATAGATTATTATTTTCATACTAGATTATGTAGCTTCGTATACCTACTATGAATTAGTTTCATCATCCTCTTATCTTATAGCTAGGTTGTATGTTCTGGTAATTATTTTCAGGCTTGTACATTTCAATTTAGGAACTTGTAGCATGCTAAGGAAGATTCATATATGTTAATCATTTATGTTTCTAACAGTTTTATCATCTTGTATCAGGTAAATCAATGGATCAAAACATGTCTTGCTCTAGGATATAGAGTTGTCAAGACGTACTTGGACAAAGGTAAAATTTAACATCGGTAACTCAATCAACTAGGCTTCCACAAAGTTAGATACAGTTGCACAACTTGCATCAGTAACTTCGAAGACCAAGATTAATTAGTGTTAGCTGCCATTTCTAAGAAACGGTAAATGATTGCATATAAAATGTTTAAAATTTTGAAATGTACATAAACTCACTTACATATGTGCATTTTCAGATATCATTGCAGTGGCTGTGATATTTGGGAATAGAAATTTTGAAGATTGTGTGCATTCTTTAACGAGCAGATTATCTCGCATCTCCTCCCCTTGTTGTCGCTTATACTATCACAAGAACTGTAAGTAGTGTCCGCAGGTGCGGCGCAGTGGAAAGGAGGCTTGGGTTATGGTAAAAAGACCCAGGTTCGATTCCTACCATGCGCTTCCCTATCCTATATAAATTTACCCGGGGGTATGGGGGCTTGAATCAGCGGACGACTTTACTATACCCTTCTCAGGAGTTTACCGGCCCGCCGGGTTCTCCTGGGTTTTCACAAAAAAAAAAAGAACTGTAAGTAGTTTTATCAAATGTTATTTGCTACATCTTTACCGTTATTACAGAATTCACTTGGATGATGATGTAAATAGTTTTTAATCCCTTTGAGTTTTTATTTTATGGCAGCTGAGGCATGCACTGTCTACTTTAGCTATTGATGGCATTGTATCTATATATGGAGATAACGTAAAGGGGTTATGATTCAATTTGCTAGTGTGATGCAATTTGTAGATGTAGAGCTGAAAATATATGTAGTAATGTTAACGGTAATCTCTGCACATTTGAAGGTACGTTACTCTTTTTACTTTATTTTGGGAATAGTTCATTAGGAGTTTTTGTCACATTGAATTATTCTTTATTCAAAATAAAATATAATTAAAATGGCAGTAATCATTTAATATATAACAAATTAAATAAGTCCATAAAATTTAACTAAGTTAAATAAATTTTATAAAATTAAACAAAGTTTTATAAAAATTAAATAAAATCGAATAAGTTGACTAATTTTTATAGTAATTAATTACATTAATGAAGTTATATAAAAAGTTGACTAAGTTTTATAAAAAATAACTAAATTTTAAAAGAAACTAAATTAAATAAGTTCATAGAAATAACTAAGTTTATAAAAACTAATTAAGTTTTAAAAAAGTAAATAAATAGAATAACTAAGTAAAAAGGAAGAAAGTTAACTAAGTTTTATAAAATAAATTAACAAGACTAAAGATAACTAAGTAGACTAAGTTCTACGAAAAAATAACTAAATTTTCAAAAATTAACTAAGTTAATCAAGTCATATAGAAATTAATTACATTAATGAAGTTTTACAAAATGTTGACTCGGTTTTATAAAAAATAACTAAATTTTAAAAGATTAACTAAGTTAAATAAGTTTTATAAAAATTAAATAAGTTTATAGAAATAACTAAGTTTATAAAAATTAATTAAGTTTTAAAAAATTAAATATATAAAATAACTAAGTAAAAAAGGAATAAAGTTTACTAAGTTTTATAAAATAAATTAACTAGATTAAAGATAACTAAGTAGATAAGTTTTACAAAAAAATAACTAAATTTTCAAAAATTAACCAAGTTAACCAAGTCTTATAGAAATTAATTATATTAATGAAGTTTTATAAAAAGTTGACTAAGTTTTATAAAAGAACAAAATTTTAAAAGATTAACTGAGTTAAATAAGTTTTATAAAAATTAAATAACTTTATAAAAATAACTAAGTTTATAAAAACTAATAAGTTCTAAAAAATTAAATAAGTAAAATAACTGAGTAAAAAGGAACAAAGTTAACTAAGTTTTATAAAATAAATTAACTAGATTGATGATAACTAAGTAGACTATGTTTTACAAAAAAATAACTAAATTTTCAAAAATTAACTAAGTTAACCAAGTCTTATAGAATTTAATTACATTAACGAAGTTTTATAAAAAGTCGACTAAGTTTTATAAAAAAATAATCAAATTTTAAAAGATTGATTAAGTTAAATAAGTTTTATAAAAAATAAATAAGTTTATAAAGATAACTAAGTTTATAAACACTAAATAAGTTTTAAAAAATACAATAAATAAAACAACTAAGTAAAAAGGAACAAAGTTAACCAAGTTTAATGAAATAAATTAATTAGATTAAAGATAACTAAGTAGACTAAGTTTTACAAAAAATAACTAAATTTTCAAAAATTAACTACGTTTTCCAAGTCTTATAGAAATTAATTACATTAATGAAATTTCCTAAAAAGTTGACTAAGTTTTATAAAAAATAACTTAATTTTAAAAGATTTAAGTTAAATAAGTTTGTAAAAATTAAAAAAGTTTATAGAAACTAAGTTATAAAAACTAATTAAGTTTTAAAAAATTAAATAAATAAAATAACTAAGTAAAAAGGAACAAAGTTAACTAAGTTTCATAAAATAAATTAGCTAGATTAAATAAAACCAAGTAAGCTAAGTTTTACAAAAAAATATCTAAATTTTCAAAAATTAACTAAGTTAATCAAGTCTTATAGAAATTAATTACATTAATGAAGTTTTATAAAAATTTGACTAAGTTTTATAGAAAATAACTAAACATTAAAAGATTAACTAATTTAAATAAGTTTTATAAAAATTAAATAAGTTTATAGAAATAACTAAGTTTATAAAAACTAATTAAATTTTGAAAAATTAAATAAATAAAATAACTAAGTAAAAAGGAACAAAGTTAATTAAGTTTTATAAAATAAATTAGCTAGATTAAAGATAACTAAGTAGACTAAGTTTTTCAAAAAAATAACTAAATTTTCAAAAATTAACTAAGTTAACCAAGTCTTATAGAAATTAATTGCATTAACGAAGTTTTATAAAAAGTTGACAAAGTTTTATAAAAAATAACTAAAATTTAAAAGATTAAATAAGTTAAATAAGTTTTATAAAAATTAAATAAGTTTAGAGAAATAATTAAGTTTATAAAAACTAACTATGTTTTAAAAAATTAAATAAATAAAATAACTAAGTAAAAAGGAACAAAGTTAACTAAGTTTTATAAATTAAATTAACTAGATGAAAGATAACTAAGTAGACTAAGTTTTACAAAAAAAAAACTAAACTTTCAAAAATTGACTAAGCTAACCAAGTCTTATAAAAATTAAACAAGTTATTAGCATTTTTCCTAAATTTGAGTCATGGCAGCCTGATTAGCCGCTGAAACCCTAATTAGCCGCCGTCCATCACTACTCGCCCCAGCACCGGCCGTCTGCCCTTGCTGTCGCTCCTCTTCTCACCCCGTGTTCTATGGCAGCCTCCACCTCCTGTTGCCTTCAACCCCTCCCAATGGCAGATCCGCCTCCTTCTCCGCCTGATCACCCCCCTGGCTTCGAACCTCCGCGAATGGAACATAACAATAGTGTCGATGACGATGGATTTACGCCTGTGATAACTCGTAAATGGAAGAGACAAATCAAATCAGATTCAAGTGTTCGCCATCTCAAGAAATCAAACCAGTCAGAAGGCTTCAATCGAGCAGGTAATATCACAAGTCCTTTGAATAACAATCAGATCCCTGTTCCCCCTGTGACGAATCCGCATAATAGTCCTATGAATATTAAGAAAACTCCAAATTGGAACTATGCCTCCCCGATTAGCAAAGCGTGGAATGAGGTTGTCAAAGGCAACAATATTCAGACGTCTATTCCACTAAAATTTTACCAGCCCCGTGAAGTCAATTCTATAAAATGCGCTAAAATGTCCTCCGAAGTGATTTCAGACGCTAGAAATCAATGGAGAAATGCTATTGTTGTATACGTTGTTGGTCCGAAACCGTATTATCCATATTTCAAAGAATATATATTGAGAGTATGGAAACCAATGGGAGAATTCTCGATTTTTTCAATGGAGAACGGATTCTATGTGATTAAATTCAGTAAAGAAAAAGATTGTCTGAACGTTCTTGAGGGTGGACCATACTATTATAACAAGAAACTGATGATGATGAAAAGATGGAACCCAGGAATGCAACTTAATAAAGATTTACTTAAGACTATTCCGATCTGGATTCGTCTTCCCAATTTGCCACTTGATTTCTGGACAGAAGAAGGAATTAGTCGGATAGCCTCAGTACTCGGAACTCCAATCAGGCTTGACAAATTTACTGAAGGAATTATTAAAATTGCTTTTGCCAGAGTTCTCATTGAAATCGATAGCAACTTCACATTCCCAATCAAAATTCCAATTCTTAATGATAAAGACGAAATTATATGGCAAGCGGTGAATTATGAGTGGAAACCGAGTATTTGTCCAAACTGTAGGAGTTTTGGACACGCTGAAATACACTGTCAATTCACCAAGGTATGGCTCCCTAAAGAGAACTGTACCACAGTGAACAAAGATACAGAGATGGCTATAGATTCGTATGAAAATGAAAACGTTTTAAAAAATAGTGATGATAACACAAAGTTAAGCAATCAAGTCGAAACAATGGATACAACAAGGCAGTATGGCCAAAAGACGCATGCTGAACCAACACATAACTTTCACATCAATGCAAGTACTAATGTTACGACAACTGATCACAATCAAGTAAGTTTAGAGTATATACAAGTAGACCAAACAACAGATGAATGTATGAATACTTCCAAGTTAACTTATAACAACGATACAGATAGGGCGTCCAACTTGAACTTGCTAACTCAGTCATCCTCCCGCATATTACATCAGGAATCAAGTTCTATTGCAGTTCCTATCCAGAACAAGGAAAATACCATCACCGATAGTACCATTTCAGCCATTCAACAAGAGACAGAGACTATGGAATCTTCACACATTATCAGAAACAAGCCTTCGCGTAAAACAAGATCAGAGGAAGTGCCTTTTGAGTTTAAAGCATCATTGAACTCTGAAGTGGTTGAAAACCCTGAATGGTCAAATCTTGTTAGTCAATTAAAAAACAAAAATAAGAAATCCAAAAAAACAAAGAACTTGGGGAAAGCTACCCCCATGGAAGATAGTAGCGAGCCTAATATAAACTGTTAATGGAGTTCCTAATTTGGAACATTCGGGGGATGAATGCCCTCTACAAACAATTAGAAATTATTGACATTGCGAAAACGAATAAATATTCCTTTATTGGTATTCTAGAAAACAAGCTCTCTTCTAATTCAATTGAAAAGTTTATGTACAAATTAGATAATAATTGGAAAATGTCACACAACGCTTTAGATGATCGAAAAAGTAGAATCATGATTATTTGGGACTCAAATATCTGGACCACTATTGTTCTCCATACTTCGGACCAATCCATTACTTGTATTCTTCATAATGCTTCTAATACAAGTATGGTGTGTACAGTTTCCTATGCCTTTAACGACGAAGAAGGTCGTAAGTATCTTTGGGAAGACATCAAAACTTTATCCAAGTTTATTAATCTGCCGTGGTTAGTGGCTGGTGATTTTAACACTATCCTATATAATAATGAAAGGATAAACAGAGGTATTATGAGCTCTAATGGGGACTCAAGTTTTTTGGACTGTATTAATTCTTCTAAACTTGTGGAACCTGAATTCTCGGGAAATTTCTACACGTGGAGAGGAGGTAACTTATTCTCTATTCATAGTAAGATTGACAGAGTTTTTGTTAACTACATTTGGATCAACCAATTTAACAACTTTGGCATACATTTTGGTAATCATTCAATAAGTGACCACACACAGATCTCTATCATCTTACATGTCCAGAATTCACAAAAGAAAAACATACCATTTAAATACAAAAATTCCTGGCACTGCTACTCTGACTATTCCTCAGTAGTCAATGAGGCTCTGGAATCTCATTTCGATGGATATCCCCTGTACTCCCTCCTCTGCAAACTGAAACAGGTGAAGCATAATTTGAAGAAATGGGCTCATAATCAAACAAACTTGCAGAAAGAGTTGAATAGTTTGAAAGATCATAACAATAAAACTTATAAACAAATTCTGACTAACCCATCTGATAATAATCTGCTGCAAATATACTCTAATAACTGTGATAAGTTACATTATATGATGAGGAAATTGGCCATTGACAACGAACAGAAAATGAAATTCAACTGGCTCACGATGGGAGACAGACCAACTGAATTTTTTTTCAATAAAATTGCAGATTACAAAGCATGTCGTAAAAATCATTTTACGATTAATCAACAGGGAATGTGGGTTTCAGCATCAGAAAAAATTGCTCATGAAGCCTCTCTATATTTCTCAGATCTTTTTCAACTGCCTCATAATCAAAATCAATTTCCAAAAATTATTTGCAAGAAAATTTTATCAGACAATGCAAAGAATCAATTAGGCAATCCTTTTTCATTGGAGGAAATTAAAGAGGCAGTTTTCCAAATTAATGAAAATAGCTCTCCCGGACCAGATGGCCTCAATTCTAAATTCTTTAAACTTCATTGGGATAAAATTAAAATGGATATTTGGAAAGCTATGAATGATATTCTCCATTCTGGCAAAATAATCAGAGAAATTAACCACACTTTCATTTGCCTCATTCCAAAAATTCCAGAAGCATCAAAGATGACTGATTTTTGACCTATCTCTTTATGTAATATTACATATAAAATTCTCTCTAATCTTCTGTGCAATAGGATGAAAAAATACATGAATGAGCTTATATCATTTAACCAAAATGCTTTTATCCCAAACAGGCTTATATCAGAAAACTCTCTTCTTGCCTATGAGATGGTCAGGAGTTTTAACAGGAAAAATTCGAATAATTTTTGCTTAAAAATTGATTTGCACAAGGCCTATGACAAGATCAATAGAGAATTTATTCATCATATGCTGAAATCGATGGGATTCCCAATCTCCTTTGCTAATCTTATATACGAGTGTATCTCTACTCCATCATTTTCAGTTTTAGTAGAGGGTGCCCCACATGATTTTATCAACAGCTCGAGAGGAATCAGACAAGGTGACCCTCTGTCGCCATATCTTTTTTCTATAGCCATGGAATATCTCACTATTAACTTGGACATTGAATACTTCAAAGGAAATATCAGCCCAATTTATCAAGTAGAACCAATAATTACTCATCTACTCTATGCTGATGACATCCTCATTTTAGCAAAAGCTACTACCAAAAATGCAAATACTATCCATAACATTCTACAAAAGATGAGGAAATTTGCAGGACTGGAACTAAATACTGAAAAATCAAAAATCTTTTTCAGTAAAGGTGCCAGGGATAAAAAGGAAATTGAAGAAATTATCAATTTCAAAATTGATAATTTGCCAATTACCTACTTGGGTATCCCACTCTCCAATAATGCATTGAAAACAAGGGACTTTGGATGGTTGATTGATAAAATCAACAAAAAATTTAATAATTGGCAAACCAGATTCCTCAATATCAGTGGTAGAGTTGAACTGATCAAGTCAGTTATCCACCCCATGCTGCAATTTTGGTTACAAATAGCACAATTCCCTGCAACAATCATTCATAAGATCAATTCTTTATGTGCAAACTTCTTATGGAAATCTAAATCACATAAATTGAGCTGGAATGAAGTATGCAAAACAAAAAGAGAAGGGGGCTTGGGAATTAGGAGAATTGAAGATTTAGCTACAGCCTCAGCAACAAAACTGCTATGGAATTATATTAATGGTAATTCCTTGTGGGCAAGATGGATGCATAACAGATACTGTAATAATATTAATTTTTGGACTGTCAGAATGAACAATAACGCTTCCCACACTTGGAAAACCATACTTAGAGCCAGACAATGGTGCAAAGGCCATATTGACAGAAAAATTGTGAATGGAGACACAACTGACATCTGGTTCGATCCATGGATTCAAGGCTCATCTTTAATTGATAAATATGGATGGAACAGTATGTATACTTTGAGGGGTTGCCATAAAACAGTTTCTGAACTCATTCATAATAAAAAGTGGAAGCAAAACCTCAATAGTATTCCAACTCAATCTCATACTGTTATTAAACAAATTAACATACACAACCATATTCAACAAGATTTTTGGTGGTGGCTACCCAGCAAACAAGGCAATTTCTCTCTTAAGTCAGCCTGGCAGGTATTTAGAAATAAATACGTTGAACACGATTGGACTAAGCTCATTTGGGATAAAGGTTGCGCTCCTAAAATGTCAATTTGTTCTCTTTTGGCCTTCAAAGACAAATTGCAGACAAAAGATAAGATT
This sequence comes from Allium cepa, assembly GCA_030765085.1. Taxonomy (NCBI): domain Eukaryota; kingdom Viridiplantae; phylum Streptophyta; class Magnoliopsida; order Asparagales; family Amaryllidaceae; genus Allium; species Allium cepa. The sequence continues at coordinate 576,554,465 of CM060931.1, forward strand.
AGCAAATGGTCTACTATGGTAGACCAAAAATGTGTTCTATGTGACAATGACAAAGAAAACAGAGACCACCTCTTCTTCCAATGCACGTACTCAAGAAGAATTATAGATAACATCATCCCTAAACTCAACATCTTTCAGGGAAATAGTTACGAAATTTGCAAATTTCTGGCTGATATTCAAGAAGCTCAGGGCAAAATGCAACCAAATATTTCATGTATTACAAGCATTATATGTACCAACATCATCTGGAATATATGGTGCGAACGCAACAAACGGGTGTTTGATGGAATAAATGAACCAGTAGAAGTGAAAATTAAACAAATTCTCATTCAAAGCAAAAACCTACTGCTACAAAAGATTCAGATCCACAAGCTAAACGAGGAAGAAAAACTTATCTTGTCTAATCTTTTTATGGTGTCAGATCTGCATGAGGCCTTTCGACCTCCTTGAAGTAAGAATCTGTGGTACGAACGAGCATTTTGAGGAACTATACTTCGTCAATCTTTTGGAAGAAGCTCATTATCCTCACCCACCTCCATGGCTGAAGCTAAAATTGATTCAGAGTTTTGGGATCGAACTACTTTTCTTTTTCCAAGCTCTTTCTGCGTGTCCAATTATGATTGGTCTCCTGATCGGTGCGGTTTTGTTCTTGGGTTGTTTTGGTGTTTAAGAGTTTTAGGCAGGAGTTAGCTGTTTAGACCTCTGAAGTTAGCAGTTCGTACGGATGGTTTTGAGATTTTTTCTACTTGTAGTTCCTCCTCTATCTGTTTGACTGCTTAGCTTCATTTTGTCTCCTTGTATTGTTAATATATGGAATTGATATGTACTCTTTTTCCTTACAAGGCACCCATATAGGTTAGGGGGGTTGTAAGGTTTTAATGAGGCATATCAAGGAAGTATATGCTTTCTATTATTAATAAAGTACCTTTTCCAAAAAAAAAAAAATTAAACAAGTTTATAAAAATAATCAAGTTCATAAAATTTAACAAAGTTAACTTTGTTTAATGAAAATTAAACTATAATATAAGAATTACAACCATAAATACTGGCAATATCCTACTGGATCCGTATAATAAACAAATAAATCAGTTAACTATGTTTTATAAAAATTAAACTAGTCTATAATAATAATGATAATAAATTAACCAAGTTTATAAAAATTAGCTAAGTATTATAAAAATATAAATTATGGCTAAATCTTCTATAATAATATAACAGCAACAATAACAACAACTAAAATTTATAAATATTAAATATGTTTATAAAAAATAACTAACTATTTTAAAATTTAACAATAATAATAGCAATAACTAAATTTTATCAAAATTAACTTCGAGAGAAATGTGTGGTCCTTTAACAATAGAGCAAAGCACACATACAACTATATATATATATATATATATATATATATATATATAACTCAAAACAAAGTGCTGCCAACATGCCTGGCAGGTAGCAAGTCTATGTACAGGTATCAAAAAATAATAACTCAAATACCCCTAAAATGAGCTCCAGCAAAGCCACCACTCATTACACCTTATTATCAAGCTCTAGCATGACCACCGTCTAATAATAAGGTGTTAGGAGTATCTAAAAATATAAATAAAAACATGAAGCCAAAATACAAGAAGCCAACACTCTCTGATAAGGTAGCTACATGCTACTGGTTCGAAAGGAGAGAGGGTGTGACTACACTGAGGTGGAACTGCTAGTGATCCTCAAAGGAAGACTCCACTCCGAAGACTCGATAGAAGTAGTGCCTAGCTGAAAAACAAATCTCCCTGAAAATATGCCGCCATGATGATGCTGAATATGAACTGGGAAGTGAGCCTCTCTAAAATCTACAATCCTGCAAACTGTAGTCCTGAGAACCTGCAAAGAGAACCTAGCACCCTATCTACTACCCCGTCACCCCCTAAATCCAAGAACCCGGAGCAAAAGTTCTAAAGTCCAAACATTCATTCCAGATAATCCGATGATCAATTTTCAAATTAGGGCCATAAACATTAGAAATACTTAAGAAAGAATTGTTATTAAGATTAATGAAAATAACATGTAATGAGTGTTGCTTGGAAATACATTGAAGCATTTTAAAATAATTATCTCGCCAACCAGTCAATAGACCCCCAGAGGCACCCATTGAAGGTAAACAAGCCAATTTCCTAAAATGAAAACCACTTAATCTTCTATAAAAACGATTATCTGAACATTCAATTTTAATTTCCTGTAATAATGCAATGTCTATGGAATAGTCTTTAAAAAAAACCCTAACTTTGTCACATTTACTTAAATAATTTAACCCCCGATATTCCAACTGATAATCCCCATATGCCAATAGATCTAGCCCTATCAAGTTTTCTACCACTAATGTACTCTAGATCTAAGTCAACATTAGAAAAAATGAAAGCAGTATCACTAGCCAGCTAACTAAACTGAGAAGAAGAAAAACTACCTAATGTGTATGAAGAATATACGCTACCAAATCAGAATGCAAACCTGAGCCTGAATTCGGAGCACCACTCATGGTGCTCGAATCAGGAAACTCACCCAAAGACTGATATCGACAATGACGTATCCTTGCACTACACTGAACTGAACTACTAGCTGCCGCTGAATTCCTATGCCTAACTGTCCTTGATGAAGAGGAACAAGTGGCTGAAAATCTGCCAAACCGACTATCACTAGCATTATCCATAACTAACGTAAAAATATCACTAGCTTGCTTGTTAAAGAGACCGCTCTTTTCTACTGCTCCAAACAGTCAGAATTCACCTTATCCAACCTAATAACATCATCCCCATTGACTGATTCACTGATAAAATCCTTAAGAATGACAGACTCGTTTATTATGCCATCTACACAAACCAGATCATCCTTATACAAAGCAGAGTCCAAAGCTAGGATGCCATCTTTTAATTTCAATCTACGTGATTCGAGCATGTTGAAAGCTGTGTGCATATCAGCTGCGTCTTTGACTGATATATACAAATTCATATCACTCTCATACTCCAACAATTTTTCAAAATTTACCAAGGCTTCCTCCTCCAATGTTTCAATTTCAACATCCAATATAACACTTCAATCTAAAATATCATCATATATGACAGGAGAATTTTCATCAGAGTAACTTACATTGAGTATGTCTTCTTGATAAATCTCTGACAAATTAACCAATTCTGATAATTGAACTTCATAAGAAATATATACGGATGATACATCTAGCCCTTTGCCAAAACAATTTACGTCATCTGACTTTGTATTTACAACCAAACTCTTAAAGCCGCAGATCATACGATCCTCATTCATGTTGTTGTCAAAAACTATAGCATCCTGGCCCAACAGTTCATAATCCAAACTTCCTAGATCATCAGACCAATCCATCCAAGCAACAGTTGAAAAACTGAAATCAATGGAACCAATAAATATACTTAATGCTCATTATCTGTATTCATGGCCAAACCAATAAAATAAATAATACTTTTGCATGAGTCGATTCAACACTTAAAGAGCCGATTTATTGTTAATCAGCATTCTATATTTCAAAGCGCTTGAATGCTTGGTAGACTAATGTTTTCTACTTCAATACCTTATGCATAACTTATAAATCTGTTCAAGGCTACTTCTTTGCAGATTTATTGCTGCACTAATAATACTTGATCAAACAATTTTTTATCATTGCATACGCTTCATTCGCTTCTAAAGTAATGTTATATTAGGCTAGTTAAAATCCTCATTCAATGTAGCACATTCTCCTAACTTGCACCCGGGAAAACAAAATATACATGGTCCCAACAAACTCCTAGTTATTATGGTTAAACTGTCTAGTTTTTATGCCTTTTTTTAATCCCTTTGCAGGAGTAGTGGTTATTCGTTGCAGATTACCATGTCCCAGCTACATGATTTACAAAGCCAATCCCAACCAAAATTTCAATTGGTATCTATGCAATCATTTCTATCTTGGGCATGAATATCATATTAGTGTTTTTTCTCATTTGATTTAAATAAACATGTTTTTCAAGGTACCTAACCAACACCTGATGTAGTATAATCAACCAATATCACAATGGAAGTTTCAAAACAGACAGTTGCAGGCTGCAATGCAACTCAACATGGCCAAAAATTAGCTTAATGAACAAAATCAATTGAGGAATATGGGTCAGTTCACTACCTCTGCTGCCAACAGTGTTTTTCCAATGCTGCACAATCTTCGCCTAGTCCTAAAAATGGTTAGATAATTTGCATTATAGTCGATTCTGACATTTTTGATTTACACCTTTGTGTTTGATTCATCATTCATTATTCATTATCCAATGCATTAGGCTTCCGCTTGAGTGGGTTTTTCGAGTGGGCTAGTTGTACACAGTCCTACCAAACATGTGTTGATGTAATGAAGATAAACATGGAATAAATAGAAGAAATGGTTATGGGCGATTGGCGAATGCATAAACACATGAATATGTAAGTTAGTTAAAATTAGCTCCACAGAGGTTTAAAAAGCAACATCAGAACATAGACATGAGCACGTTAAAAAATCCCTACAGTTTGTAAAAGAGTACTACACGGTCATCCCACGTAAACACAACACAACACTTTTTTCTTCTTCATATAATTAGAGTAGCATTAACTTACAGATATTATACTACATGCAGAAGCATTTATAATGTCACGGGCCTAATACCTGCCAATGACAAAAGAATTATAACGCTAAACGAGAAAAAAGCTTATGGTGTGTAATATATATTTTAAAAATGTGAACAGATATTATTATATAGATCCCTATAGACAGTAGTGACTTTAACCTACATACAGTTTATTTATACTTGCCTTTAAAAAGAATACCCATTAGTAACAGTTGTAGCCAAATTGACATGAAACTATTTTGAACCATCAATACATTAGTGCAAACAATGCATGAAAATGAAGTACAGTATTGTTATTGTTGTTGTTGTAGGCATGATTAATATGTTTTAAAGGAAGGAGTATGATAGTAATTTCAAGTTAGGCACACTATATGTTCTATCAAATAAGCTTAATCAACAAATTAGCCAATATACTTAATGCTTATTATTTCTTCTCACTCAGGAATGCCACTAAATGCTTTTGGCCTTGATGCAGGTGCAACAAATTAGCTATATTTATACATTTAATTTAATCCAAAAATTCATTTTACTCTTTATAATGTTTCAAAGGTGGAGGCGAAGGAGTAGGTCTCGGTCTTGATTGGGGATTTGGAAGTGCATTTGGAACCAAGTATCGTTCCTCTAGAGTAATATTTCTAGGAATTGAATATGACAAGGAAAGCAAAAGTGTATTGTCAGCTTTAGCCAATCAAGATAAAGATGTTTCAGCCATTGATAGAAGTTACCCAATGGGTCAGTTGGTGTAATCTCGTTCTTGTCTTAACAATGCAACTTATATTTCCTTTTAGATACTATAGTGGACTAGAGGATGTAGTTGGTTTGGAGTATCATTTGTGTAATTTGACTTATTTATATATATTATGCAAACTTGGATATGTTTAATATATATAATGCGTTGAACTATTTAAATGTGTTCATATGATTATTTTTTGAGTTTTATTTGAATATGTTTTATATATTGGCTAATTGAAGCAAACGAAAATAGATATTTCCATGATTAACGTGTTTTAGAAAATCAATAAAACAATATATTGCTTTCTGTAGCGTTTCATTTATGCTATGAAAAAGACATCTCATAGCTTTTTAAAAACGCTGCGAACCAATTTCATAAGGTTTTTAAGGATGCTGTCTGAGAACAAGCTGCAATAGTGTAAGAATATAACACGACATTTGTGTAACGCTGCAAAAAAGCTGCAGTATGATACTTTTTGTAGCGTTTCAAAAACACTGGTACATTTCCTGACATTATTATATGTTGTTAGATAGCCTTCTTCGAAACGCTGCAAAAGTGGTTCGCAGCATTTTTAAAATGCTGCAAAAGGTCTTGTTTAGTGCCCGTTGGCACCATTTACATTTCTCATTCTATTTTTTCATTGGCTAACTTTGCTAAATGCTAATGCATCCTCTTTATGAGGAATTTTTTCAATTTCAAACTACTTAAATTGACCTGGTAGCAGGCTGGATACACATCATATTTTGCAATGGTTGTCTCCTTTTCCCATTAACTTCCTTGCACCCAATTACCATGCACTTGATTCATAATAATTAGGAAACCCTATTGTTATCCAGCCTTTCGACCAGGCAATATGTGGATATAATGGACAAGTTAAACTTGGTAGTTATCGAGGTAGGCAGCCTAGAGAGATACCTTGAGAGTCCAAAGACAAAGTACTATTGAGAATTCACAAGGTGTACTTTAAAGGGAAAGTGCTACGTTCGAATTTGTTGTAGTCTTCAGACAGACTTAAGCGACCAAATCAAACGAGCGAACTCGGGTCGGATGCACAAAAGTCTTGGGTCGGACACACAAAACTCTTGGTTCTGGCTCTAAGAAAACAAAGGAAAACTCATAGCACAAAGATCTCAGAAAATATTCTGGTCAAGCCCCAAGCAAACACTCGAATTTCTTCGGTCGGACTTCATGTCAACGAAGACAGGGGTAAACACAAACTAACCTAAGGCCAAAGCAAGATGGATCCACCCAAGTTATAGGTCAATATCGACCCTTATTTCTTCTATAGATGGGACACATCTTCTGCCTTCATGCCCTACTTGATTTTAAAAGCATATCCCAAGTGTTATTTTGTTGATCTAATACAATTCTTTATCAATCTCCATGAACTCTTAAATCAGCAACTCTGTTCTTCCACAACTCCATCATTTGTACTGAGAAGCAAACTAATATTGATGCAGACAACTATGGAACCATGAAGTTAACCACAAGATGAGCCAAGATGAAGAGTTTACGGCGGCCCTATTGGCCATCTTATGGGTCGGTATCGACCCCTAACCTTGGAGTTGTACCGACCCATACAAATTGATGAGGTAGCACCTACTTTCATGGGAGAATTGGTCTAAAGCATGATGAATGGCCTAAAGACATTTTGTACGAGATTTTAGGCCATTACCTCTATAAATAGGATGGTAGGGCTCATTTTTTAGGTTCTTTTAGCTCTATTTCTACCCCACTCTATATTTTTGTTATTCTAAAAACTAAGTGTTGAAATTGTACCGACCCATAAGAACTTCTGTTTCCAAGTCATAAGGTAAGAAATAAAACTATAATGTGGACGTAGGCCTTGTTTTGCCGAACCACTATAAATTGTTATTTGCTCTTTCTTACTTGTTTTCATTTTAATCCATCACTTTTTATTCTTTACCATAACTTCTGGGTGTTTGTGCCATTTTTGGTTCAAACATTTTGGTACTTTCACTAATAAAGAGATTCGCATGCTATTTGGATTCATCATTTATTATTGGATTTCTGATATCCAAGGGATAGATTCAATTCTTCAACTTTTAACTCTACTATTCATATTTTCAACAATCTAAGAGAAGCTATTTGCAATGGTCGCATTAAGGAAAGAATGTACTTTCACAACCAAAGCTACCACTAATGTTGAGAAATAGGATATTCAGCATGTGGACAAAGTTGCACAACAACCAAGACAGATAGAGATCCAGACTTCAACGGACGTCGTGACCAGAATGGAGATGGATAGGATGATGAAGCAGATGGAAGACAGATTTTAGGCTAGTCAAAATAAGATGAATCAAACGATGCAGCAGAGGTTGAGATTGCTAAATGAACTAACTCAGAATAGTCGTAGGAAGAGCAGAAGAGATTCCAGTTCAAAGTCAGAAAGTTCCTCAACATCCAAGCAAAGATGGAGGGATAGGAAGTAAAAGAGGACTCAAAACGCTATTAGAACATCTCACCAAAGAGGAGGATGAGCTCTAGGAATTTAGGGATCAATACCGACCCAAGTTTAGGGTTTGGTACCAACAATCCAATGGTGGGCCCAGGGCTCGCCATTTGGAAGGCGGTGTGGATTTGACTTTCGGTCACGCTACTGTTGATTAGAATTTGGTAAATCATGTTGTTGCCAATGATATTGGACATGTGAATCAAATAGGGGGACCGTTGGATGATTGGATCTCTCGAAGTTTGTAGAGCCTAGGTATAGAGAGCCAAACGCTCTACCGAGAGCGTTCGCCAGGCCGAACACTCAGGGTGGAGCTCGATTATCCTTCGCTACACCATTATTTCCACAAAGTAAAAATTATGAAAATAAAGTCCCTTGGCTTGTAGTTATGAGACCCTCGTTTAGCTTCCATTGTGAGTTCAGGCGTTAAATCCAATACCCGAAAGCATATAGACCGTGAACATGAAATAATGCAACAAAAGACCGAAACTATTGTGCAAAAATAGGGCAATAAGCTTAATCGAAAGCAACAACTATCAAAACCAAATTCATATCAACAAGTCTTAACAATCAATGGCTCAAAGAGCCCAAACCGAGATCAATGGTCAGAATAAACAAAAGAGTCCAAGAAGCAATATATAAAAGCGCCATGTCAGTAATCCACGTCAAAGAACTTTTAACCAGATGACGACAAGTGTGTGAATCACATCTACCTATAGCAAGCCAGGTCATTAATCTGAGTTAAAACTCCTACACCCTGTAGAGGGACTTTACATTTGCTATAAATATAGGACTACCTGCAAAAATAAAAGGGCTTTTAAGCACACAAAGAGCTGCCATAAAATTATATAGTACTTTCTTATATTAGAGCTATATTCAAAAATTATTAATGGCGGAAATGTCTAGTTCAATGAAATAAGCCTCTCAATTATACAAGAGTGACTAAAGAAGAAAATGACAGTGTTCATAAAGACTTTCGGCCTGAACCACTATAAAATTCTCAGTGTATTTACCTTCCGCACTTTACTTCCTCTACATGAATTATTGTTATTCTACGATACAACACTTTATATCCCAGGCTTGACTACATCACTTTTCGACAGCCTCTCTACCGGGCCTAATATTTCTTTCAACTTTTAGGGACATACCTCTGAACCTCATGGAGTTAGAGTAGACGAAAATTGGCATTAACATTTTTGGCGCTAGAAGGAGGGTTCGAACCTCTACACCTTGTTTCCTCTCGAAGATCCAACATAACATTTTCGTTAATTGTGTTTAGTTCTGAAGAAGGCATTTCAGAGACACCCCTCAACCATTAAAGAAGACAATGGAAAAATGTTGGATATTCTCGAATAACAAAGAATATGATCCCAATTATAAGCCTCAAGCCTTTCAGATTAGGTAGCTTCTGGAATATATTCAGGGACCCTTTCAAAAATTAATCTAATTCAAAAAATGGTTGAGATCCAAACTAGTTCTTTCCACTTAATTTCCAAAATATGTTAATTTGGTTTCTTCCAACAAGAGAGCCCTCTTGGACAATTCAAGTAACAAGTACCTAAAGAAATCAAAACATAACGAGCACCTTACTCCACCTAACCAAAGCTTGTTCCAAATATTCCTAGGGATTTATGTAGACTTATCTTGCCTGAACCAACCCCCATCGAAAAAAAGCCCCAAAGGAAGAATTCCATGTAACTCTTGCCAAATAAATGCATGTAATAATGTTCAACAAAGGAGAAGTACTTCTTATAAATCACTTCCAACTCTGAAGGGGCACCTCATGGTCATCGATTTCTACAAGTCTAATCGGTATGTCTTGGCTCCATCTTGATACTTTTCTCTTTAGCATAAACCTATCTACGGGGTCTATACTTGGTGGGTGCATCCAAGCCTTAGCATTCACGGCTCCCTTTCAGCCAACTCCATGTGACCTTTGTCAAATGAATGCATAAGGTATTTCCCTTTACAAAGATGAAGTTGCAGGAAGAAACCTTTTCATAAGTCAAATTCCTATAGATAAATAAAGGACCCTAGTTTCAATAACGTCCTTATCCTAGTTATAACCTCAAAAGTTTCAACTCCAAGAGTGGGCACCTCATAATCTCGGATCTTCGAAGGTTTAATCAATGGGCACTGGTTACTTTCATTTATGGACGCTTAACCTGGGTAATGTCCATCGGTCTTAAAAATGCAGGGGCATCATATCAAATTCAAAAGGTCATGTTTTGAATCTAGCCGAGATGATTAATATTCTTCAGAAAATATCAAGTAAAGCTAAAATCTCAGAAGCATGTTTTTGCATACAATTAGAGAAGTTCCTAGGCTTTATAGTTAGTATTAGAGGGATACAGATGACCCGAATAAGATAAAAGCCATAATGGACATAAAGGCTCCAGCTAATGGGAAAAAGTAAATAAGCCTAAATAGAAAGGTTGTTACTTTGGACAGTTTCATAAACCGATCAACTGACAAGTGTGTTCCCTTCTTCAACCTATTAAAGAAACATCTTACTTTCAAATGAACGGATAAATGATAGAAAACATTTGAAAGTAAACAAAAACATTTAAGTTCTCCTTCGGTGTTATCTAAACTAATAGATGGAGAAAGGATGTCCCTCTATTTGACCACGTCGAGTTCGCCTTATCAAGAAACGATAATAGGATCCAAAGCCTTATATAAGGAAAAGGATAGCTCCAACTAAGAAAATTACCCAATAATGGAAAAGCTTGCCTATAGCTTGATGTTCATGACCAGAAAGCTTTAGCTGTATTTTCAGCTCCTTACGTATCAACCACTTCAATAAGTTTTTAGTAAATCCGAGACTATAGGAATATTAATTAGGTATGGAACAGAGCTTAGCCTATATGAGATATAGTGTAAACCAAGGATGGAAATCAAAGGTCAATCTCTAGCCGAGTTCATCATTGAATGCACTGGTTTTTGAAACCAAAGCCGAAAAAGGAAGTGGTAAAAGTAAACTATTCTCTTGATAACTATGTGATTGGCACAACTTCAAATGAACACAGGGCAAGTACTGGATATATCTAGGTAACTTTGGACAATCATCAGATTTACTGGGCAGTCAAGCTCACCTTCTTTGCACCAATAATTTATCCGAGTATAAATCCCTAATAGCTTGATTAAGAAGAGCTATTTTTTATTAAGGTCTCGAAGATTTAGATATATTGTGACTCATAAATAATCAATCAAGTTCTCGATCATCACTAGATATGGGACCCAAGGTTAGCCCTTTATGTTAAGCAGGTAAAGCAACCACTTGGAGCTGTCGAGAGTTATCACATGGAAAGCATTCCTAGATGTCAAAATACTAGAGCTGATGTCTTAAAATAATGTGCAAGATCAAGGGATGTATGAGAATTTCATTCCGTTCCGGCTAAGATTAAAAAAGCCTAGCATATAGGTACCGGAGAAAGTGTTTGTTAAAATATGGGCTTAAGCTACTCGAAATGAAGGTACAACGCCAATAATGTGTTAGGGATGCGGATTAAGGATCTTAAGGCAGAAATAACACTAGAGGGGGGGGGGGTGAATAGTGTTTTAAAGAATATATGAACTATATGACTAAATTAAAACTTTCAACACAAATCTAAACAGAATTATAACACAGAATGATCACAGAACATACAACAAATGCAAATAGTAAAGTAAAGCAAGTAAAAGGAAAGAACACATCGGATTTTATACTGGCTCAGAATCCTCCTACATCCAGTCCTGCACCAAGGCAAAATCCTTGTATAGATTTTTATAAGCCAATATCCAAATTACAACCCTCGATTTCTAAGGCCTTGAGGAACTATCCTATCTCCGAGTCTGGGGTAAACTCTCTTGATTTACGGGACACAAGATCACCCTAATACTTCTTAATAACAATCCTTTTGAATGGATAGACTCTATGGACTTTTTGAATACAAATTAATCCTATAACTCTGAATAGCACTTTGATCTTTAGTAGAATGATGGAGAATCAAATAGAGAGAGTATCTAAATGATTTCCTATTGAGAATTTGGCAGAATGATGGCACGATCTTGAAAATATGAAGTTTTATGGATATGGAATGGTGGAGAAGAAAGAGTGAAAAAAATAAGAAAGTAGTTGTTAAAAAAATTCGTTTTGGAAGCCTTTATATAGATGCACAACAGTCATAACCATTGGCGAAAGGTTTTCGAACGATTGGACACTTCTTTTGAAAATTGAATTTTGAATCCAACTGTCTCCATGTCGACATGGGGTATCCCCTTATGTCGACATCCCTTAGTTCAAAATTGTAGAGATGTTGTTTTGTAAAGACAATTGAATTTAAAACAAGTTGAAACTTCTCTGAAGCAAAGTAAAGTGTTTAAACAATATTTTGAGATAGAGAATGAATATAAAACATTATTTTAAATATATATATATAATTGATATAGACCGTCAATTATATAAGTAATATTTAAAATCAGAATAAGTTTTGATGTTTTAAAAATAGAAGTTTTTAAAATCAGAATAGAGGAATATTTCAAAGCTAAAACAAAGTTTGAAAATATTTTTGAAAACATGATTTTGAAAGCTAAAAAATTTTGAAAACAGATTAAAAACATTTTGGAAAATCTATTCAAACTGAAATTGCAAGAACCTTCCTACAGAGCTCCTCCATAGGACTCGAGAACTTGTACAAAGTAGTTTAAATGATTTTGATTTTCGTGGGTTAAGCCACTTGTCGTAGGTTTGTAAGCTACTTGTCGTGGGTTTGTAAGCCACTGGTTTCGATAGAAATTGGGTTCCATACCAAAAGAAAATTAGAAGAAAGATGAGAGTGCTATTATGAAGCTTTAACAAAATACTCGACACTTATATTGTGATCTTGAAATTTTGATTCTCTAGAGTCTTGAATCTTGAATCTCTAATCTTCATCTTGATGCTTGAGTCTTTATACTGATCAGTCTTCGATGATACCTGCATATACTTCCTACATACATACATACATATATATATATATATATATATATATATATCTATATGGAAATGTTAGTATATATTTTATAAAGTAAAGTACAATAACTATATAAGGTTGTTGTCATCAAAACATCATCAACTAAGTTCCTAACAATCTCCCCCTTTTTGATGACGACAACCTTTATTTATAAAATATTCTTACCATACCATAACTCTCCATAACTCTCCCTTACTCCGTGACTTCTTCTTAAAACTACAACACCCCTTTATTCCAGGACTCCCACTTACACCAAACACATATATTTTTATAACTTTCTCCCCCTTTGTCATCAACAAAAACTATTAACTACTTAAGAATTCAAGAATGATTAGTATGAACAAATAATATGTATAGAACAAGCATGAAACAATGAGTATAAGTGAACACATTTTAGTTATTACAACATATATAAGAACATACATAAACACGAACAAACAAAACAATTTAAAACAAAGAATAAAATGAAAGTACGCTTTAATGGCGATCCTTAACTATAGGAGACTTATGAATCGAACAATTGGGGTAGTGGAGACAAAAGTTTCCACGTTGTTCAATTATGTTTCCATTAGTATCAACAAGGATCTCACCAACGCAAATAACGCTCTCGTCCGTATTCATAGGGACATCGGGTTGAGGTAAAGGTTGATCTTCCTCTTGGTCTTCTTGTGGTTCTTCCATAGGTTCTTCTTCCTCGGATTCCATGGGTTGTGAAGAGCCTTCAATATTAATAGGATTTGTACGGTTATCCATAAGGAATTTTTGTACATTCCTAATAATATTCCCTTACCTTTGTTGTTCTCTAGCCATCCTAAGTTGACTTACTTGAATTTCAGTCATCAATCGAGGGATATCTTTCATCTTATCTTGCAATTTGATCACTCGAGCGTGCGTAGTTCGTTGAAATGGACCAGAATGAGGAGATGAGGGTGAAGTGGGTTCACTAGTAGAAGAGGAGGCCATTATTTCATTGTTTCAGAAGTTATTTACAGAGAATATAGTGAAGAAAGAGGAGAGAAAACGAAATAAATAGATAAATAACCAAATAACTAACTTTGGAGAGAAATTCAATTTTCAAATTTTTGTTGGGTATGTCGACATCATGAGATGGGGCATGTCGACATGTTCTTCAAAAAAAGTGAAATTTTTATTTTGAATTTTTATTGATTATTATATTATATTATTTTATATTTCATATTTTGAACAAATACCTAATTCTCTTCTAAATTTAGTAAAATTCTGTTCGGTTAATGGTTTAGTTAATATATCAGCAATTTGTTTTTCAGTATTTATATAATCTAGAGTTATTATTTCTTTAGTTATATTATCTCTAAGAAAATGATGTCTTATATCAATATGTTTAGTTCTAGCATGATGAGTTGGATTTTTAGATAGATTTATTGCACTAGTATTATCATAATATATTGGTGATTTACTTATGTTAATTCCAAAATCTTTTAAAGTTTGTTGCATATATATGACTTGTGAACAGGCCAGAGCAGCAGATATATACTCTGCTTCAGTTGTTGACAAGGAAACAATATTTTGTTTCTTGCTGAACCAGGAAACCAGTGAATGTCCTAAAAAGTGAAAAGTTCCACTTGTACTCTTTCGGTCTGATTTACAACCAGCATAATCAGCATCACAATATGATATTAAATCAAAAGTATTATTTTTAGAATAAAATAAACCATAATCTAAAGTGTATTTTACATGTCTTAAAATTCTTTTAACAGCTTTTAAGTGAGTTTCTTTAGGTTGTGATTGGTATCTTGCACAGAGACAAACACTATGCATAATATCAGGACGACTCGCTGTTATATAGAGTAGCGAACCAATCATTCCCCTATATAAAGTTTGATCAATATCCTTTGATTTATCTTCTTTACTTAAACCTAATTTTGTTGACATTGGAGTTGGTTTCCCACTAGAGGTGCTTAAACCAAATTTATTGATTAAGTCTTTAGCATATTTTTCTTGACTTATGAAGATTCCATTTTCTAGTTGTTTAATTTGAAGCCCTAAGAAGAAACTTAATTCTCCCATGTGACTCATTTCAAATTCTTTAGTCATTATATCTGAAAATTCTTTATTCATTATGTTATTAGTTGATCCAAAGATTATATCATCTACATATATTTGAACCAGTTGAGTATCTTGATTATTTCTTTTAATAAAAAGTGTTGTATCTACTTTACCAATTTCAAAACCAGATTGAAGTAAATAAGATCTTAGTCTTTCATACCAGGCTCTAGGAGCTTGCTTTAGACCATATAGAGCTTTCTTTAACTTGTATACATGGTTTGGAAATTTATTATCTTTAAAAAGTGGAGGTTGTTCAACATAAACATCTTCTTTTACAAAACCATTTAGAAAAGTACTTTTAACATCCATTTGATATAATTTGAAATTATTATAATTAGCGAAAGCAAGTAGAATTCTTATAGCTTCTAATCTTGCTACGGGGGAAAAGGTTTCATCATAGTCAATTCCTTCTTCTTGACAATAACCTTGCGCGACTAAACGAGCTTTATTTCTTACGACCTCACCGAGTTCATTCATTTTATTTTTATAAACCCATTTAGTTCCAATTATACTTTTATCCTCAGGTTTAGGAACAAGTTCCCATACATCATTTCTGGTAAATTGATTCAATTCTTCTTGCATAGCAAGAATCCATGAATCATCAGACGATGCTTCCTTTGGATTTTTAGGTTCAATTGTCGATATAAAGGCTACATTACTCATACTACTTAATTGATTTCTAGTTCTTATTACAGATTCAATATTTCCTAAAACATTTTCTATAGGATGATCTTTTGATATTTTAAATCTCTTATTAGGTTGATTTATTTCGCTAATAGTTTCATTAGATTGATTTAAATTTATAAAATCTTCTTCATCATCTATTTGTACAATATCTTTAAGATTTTCATCAAAAGATACATGCATAGTTTCTTTAATAGTATTAGTTTTTAAATTAAAAACTCTAAATGCTTTGCTTCTATTAGAATAACCAATCAAGAATCCTATATCGGCTTTTGGTTCAAATTTATCTAAATTATATTTTGTATTAAATATAAAACATTTACTCCCAAAGACTTTAAAATAAGCAACTATAGGTTTCTTATTATAAAGTAATTCATATGGAGTTTTATTTGTTAATGGTCTAATTAAAATTCTATTTAATATATAACAAGCTGTAGCAACTGCTTCGGCCCAAAAATGTTTAGGTAAATTACTATCAGAAAGCATTGTATGAGCACACTTTTGAATCGTTCTATTCTTACGTTCTACTACTCCGTTTTGTTGTGGAGTTCTTGAAAATGAAAAGTTGTGAGTAATTCCCTTTTGAGTACAGAAATTCTCAAAATTTTCATTTTCAAATTCACCACCATGATCACTTCGAATAGTTTTAATTTTGAAAGAATGTTGCTTTTGAATTCTTTTAGAATTTTTTTTAAATATTTCAAAAGCATCATTTTTATGTTTTAAAAAGATTGTCCAAGTATATCTTGAATAATCATCTACTATAACAAAAACATATTTACTATGGTTAATTGATTGAACTTGGGATGGACCAAATAAATCTAAATGAAGTAATTCTAGAGGACTAGAGGTAGAAATAGCATCTTTTAATTTAAATGAACTTTTCTTAAGTTTTCCTAATTGACAAGCATCACAAATACTATCAACTTTAAAGTTTAACTTGGGTAGACCTCTAACTAAGCCAAGTTTTGATATCCTAGATAATAATTTGAAATTCAAATGGCCAAATCTTTTATGCCAAATCCAATGGTCACTTGTATTAGCCAAAAGACATAGATTATCATTTGAAATTTTCATACTAAGGATATAAATATTTGTCTTCCTAATACCTTAAAAAATTATATTAGACTTATCATCTTCAATGTGACATTTATCTATTCCAAATTTAATTTTAAAACCTTTATCGCAAAGTTGACTTATACTAAGCAGATTATGTTTTAAGTTCCTAACTAATAAAACATCAGAAATAAGTAAAGTTTTAGAGTTACCGACATTGCCGACGCCAACCACATATCCTTTAGAGTTGTCACCAAAATTGACTAATCCACCCTCTTGATAAGTAATGTCCTTGAGTATCTCGAGATTTCCAGTCATGTGCCTCGAAAAGCCACTATCAAGTATCCATTTATCTTTCTCAATTTGCACAGTTTGTCCACTGGGTGTTGATTCGTCAAAAGCCATATAACATGTCTGTCCCTACATAACACACCAATTCGGTAGATAACTTAATTTTTCAAAATAACTATATGCAGACTTATGATACTTTGATGAAATGAATAGATTCAAAACAGTTTTAACACAATTTTCCAAAAATGCCATTTTTATATTTTTCAAGTTTCAGATTATGAAAACAATGAAAACCAATGCTCCGATACCAATTGTTAGGGATGCGGATTAAGGATCTTAAGGCAAAAATAACACTAGAGGGGGGGGTGAATAGAGTTTTAAAGAATATATGAACTATATGACTAAATTAAAACTTTCAACACAAATCTGAACAGAATTCTAACACAGAATGATCACAGAACATATAACAAATGCAAATAGTAAAGTAAAGCAAGTAAAAGGAAAGAACACACCGGATTTTATACTGGTTCAGAATCCTCCTACATCCAGTCCTGCACCAAGTCAATATCCTTGTACAGATTTTTATAAGCCAATATCCAAATTACAACCCTCAATTTCTAAGGCCTTGAGGAACCCTCCTATCTCCGAGTCTGGGGTAAACTCTCTTGATTTATGGGACACAAGATCACCCTAATACTTCTTAATAACAATCCTTTTGAATGGATAGACTCTATGGACTTTTTGAATACAAATTAATCCTATAACTCTGAATAGAACTTTGATCTTTAGTAGAATGATGGAGAATCAAATAGAGAGAGTATCTAAATGATTTCCTATTGAGAATTTGGCAGAATGATGACACGATCTTGAAAATATGAAGTTTTATGGATATGGAATGGTGGAGAAGAAATAGTGGAGAAAATTAGAAAGTAGTTGTTAAAAAAATTCGTTTTGGAAGCCTTTATATAGATGCACAACCGTCATAACCATTGCGGAAATGTTTTTGAACGAACGGACACTTCATTTGAAAATTGAATTTTGAATCCAACTGTCACCATGTCGACATGGGGTATCCCCTTATGTCGACATCCCTTCGCTCAAAATTATAGAGATGTTGTTTTGTAAAGAAAATTGAATTTAAAACAAGTGGAAACTTCTCTGAAGCAAAGTAAAGTGTTTAAACAATATTTTGAGATAAAGAATGAATATAAAACATTATTTCAAATATATATATATATATATATATATCTATATAATTGATATAGACCGTCAATTATATAAGTAATATTTAAAATCAGAATAAGTTTTGATGTTTTAAAAATAGAAGTTTTTAAAATCAGAATAGAGGAATATTTCAAGGCTAAAACAAAGTTTGAAAATATTTTTGAAAACATGATTTTGAAAGCTAAAACATTTTGAAAACAGATTTAAAAACATTTTGAAAAATCTATTCAAACTGAAATTGCAAGAACCTTCCTACAGAGCACCTCCATAGGACTCGAGAACTTGTACAAAGTAGTTTAAATGATTTTGAATTTCGTGGGTTTGTAAGCCACTTGTCGTAGGTTTGTAAGCTACTTGTCGTGGGTTTGTAAGCCACTGGTTTCGATAGAAATTGGGTTCCATACCAAAAGAAAATTAGAAGAAAGATGAGAGTGCTATTATGAAGTTTTAACAAAATACTAGACACTTATCTTGAGATCTTGAAATCTTGATTCTCTAATCTTCATCTTGATGCTTGAGTCTTTATACTGATCAGGCTTCGATGATACCTGCATATACTTCCTTTATACATATATATATATATTTGAAAATGTTAGTATATATTTTATAAAGTAAAGTATAATAACTATATAAGGTTGTTGTCATCAAAACATAATCAACTCAGTTCCTAACATAATGACTAAATAAAATTGGATGTCACCATATATTCGATATCTGACCGAGATGTTCTACCTGTGGAGGATGTCGATGCAAAGCAGATCAAATATAACACTCCAAGGTTCAACATTGTGGATGGAGTACCTTATAAATGGGATTCTCCACTCCATACCCCCGTGTGTAATGACCATGGAAGTTCAACCACCGTTAAAAGAAGCTTATGTTGGAAATTACGAAGATCATTGCAGTAACCAAAAATTGACAAAGAATATATGTAAACATGACTTCTATTGGCCAACGCTAAATCAAGATGCCTTAGGCTATGTAAGAGCATGTGATAAATGCCAATTTTTTACAAAGGTGCGGAGAGCTCCCCTAAGTGTGCTCACCCTAATGATGAGTCCTTGGTCATTCGATATCTGGGGTATTGATCTTATTGGGCCCCTTCCTACTGTAGAAGGTGGGGCGAAATATGCCATAGCAGCAATTGACTACTTTATAATTGAAGCCGAATCCTTGGATGTCATAACCTCCCATCAAGTAATTAACTCTGTGAGAAAGAATATCACATCCAAATTCGGCCTTCTTTATAAGATTATCATGGATAATGGCACTCAATTCGAAAGCCGAAAATTTGCATAATATTGCCCAGATCATGGTATCATCAAGAGTTTTTCCTTGGTGGAACACCCACAAGCTAGTGGGGCTGTAGATGCAGCCAAAAAGACCATTAAAGCTTGTTTAAAGAAAAGTTTAAACAAAGAAAAAGGTAATTGGGGAGATGAGTTACCTTTCATTCTACAGGCTTATAGAACGAGCCCCTAGACTTCAATGCGACATACACCTTTCTTCTTATCTTACGGATTCAAAGCCATGCTCCCAGTTGAATTAGAGATTGCCTCCCACCACAAGCATTACTATAATAAATAGCGGAATGTAGAGCTCCAAAAGGAGTCATTGGACCTGTTACTTGAGCTTTAAGACCAAGCCACTTTAAGAATGCCGGAATACATTCGTAAGATAATCCGATACTACAACTAAAGGGTTTGAACTAGGAACTTTGAGAAAAGAGACCTCATTCTCCGAAAGATAATGCCCAATACAAAGGATCAGACAGATGGACCACTTGGTCCAATTTGATAAGGACCCTTGGTAATTCGCAACATCTTCCCCCTCAGGAAGTATAGATTAAAAAGACCAGATGGTAGCATAATACCTTAGACTTGGAATGTCGAGCATCTAAGACATTACCATAGTACGGAGCTATTACATAAATAGAAGTTTCGTCCATAAGTTTGAGACAATGACTAATATCTTAGCCATTCCTTAGGTATACCACACAAGACCTCAGTTTTCCTAAGTCTTAAGAACTTCAAATATTGCATCAAAACATTTAAGTTTTGACTGTTGTCATGATCTAGCAATATCACGCAACCTTCGAATATTGCATCAAAATGTTTTAGTCATGATTTATTGCCATGATCAAGCGATATCACATAACTTTAAAATATTGCATCAAAACACTTTAGTCATGATTATTGCTATGATCAAATAATATCATGCAATTTTTAAATATTGCACCAAATATTTTAGTCATGACACTACCCTGATCTAGTAGCATCATCCAGATTTGTGAACGATAATTTCACCTCTAGGTGGGTAAATGATTTCACCACCTGAGGATTATTCAGTTCTGCTTCCAGATTATGAAACAGTTTCGTCCTTTGATGAATTGTGGGGAGAAGGAATCCACCTTGCAATCCAGTTCAACATTTTCCTTACCATAACAGTTTTGCTCATCACTTAGTCGAGATAGCTTCTAGTGTCAAGCATAATTTTCAAAAGTTTTTACTTCACGGTCTCAAATTAGATTCTCCATCTTGGCATCAAATAGTTTCGCCTGCCACTTAGTCTAGATGGCTTCAAGTGTCATGCATAATTTTTAAAAGTTTTGACCTCACGGTCTCACTATAGATTTTGCCTCTCGGCATCAAAATAGTTTCGCTTGTCATTTAGTCTAGATGGCTTCAAGTGTCAAGCATAATTTTCAAAAGTTTTTATCTCATGGTATTATATTAGATTTTGCCTCTTGGCATCAAAACAGTTTCGCTTGTCACTTAGTCTAGATAGCTTCAAGTGTCAAGCATAATTTTCAAAAGTTTTGACCTCATGGTCTCAAATTAGATTTTGCCTCTTGGCATCAAAACAGTTTCAATTGTCACTTAGTCTAGATGGCTTTAAGTGTTAAGCATAATTTTCAAAAATTTTGACCTTACAGACTCAAATTAGATTTTCCTCTTGAAACTGAAATAAAATGCATCGAGTAGATTCCTAAAAAGACTAGAAAATTGGGTTGATTCCCAATATAATAAGCTATGGTCAAGTAGTACCATGCATTGAGTAGATTCCTAAATGATTAGAAAAGTGGGTAGATCCCCAATAATATGAAATCATGATTATGCAAAATCATACTTGGGTAGATTCCTAATGATACCGAGCCACAACCAATATTGTCATGTACAGACTAAGCCACGGCCAAAAAGGGTCGTGCAACTAGTGAGCCACGACCGATCATGTCATGTAAAGAGCGAGTCACAGAAAGTCAACTATGTCAAATGCACCAAGTGAGTCACAACCATGGCATTATGCAAAGAATGAGCCATGGCCGAATAGTCCGATGTAAAGAGTTATCCATGGTCAAAAGTACCATGCACGGTGTTATATAGTGAGTCATGTCGGTCGTGTGCAAGATATAAGCATTGTACCGCCAATAGTAGTCTAAAACCCGTTACCTATGTGAGACTAGGTCTAGATGGTTGGGGCATAATATCGAACTATTTTGCCTCTAGGCACCATCTCAAATTATTTTCAAAACCCTCTAGATGAGGTTAGATTTCAAATTATTTTTGAAACCCTCTATATGATGTTAGATGTCAAATTATTTTCTAAACCCTCTAGATAACGATAGATTTCAAATTATTTTCCAAACCATCTAGATGGGGCTGGATTTCAAATTATTACTGAAACAAGGTTAGATCATCATGAAGTCATCTCGGTAAAGAAGTACTCTGGAGACTTCTCAGAATGCTACTCTACCCAAAAGCTTAGGATCGACTTTATCATGGGAATAGAACAAACAAGCCATGCACAAAACATGATATAACTCTATCCTTTCCAAAGTCCACCTCATATCAACCATATAGGGTGAACTTTGAAGGGCATGGGTTACACCATAATTTCTATGAACAACAAACTACAAAAAGAAAGTCCCTTGGCTTGTAGTTTTGAGTCCCCTCATTTTTCTTCCATCGTGAGTTCAAGCATCAAAGCAAGTACTCGAGAGCATATAAGCCGAGAACATGAAATAAGGCACCTATTGTCCAAAATGCATCTCAAGAAGTTTTAACAATCAACGTCTTAAATAGCCCAAACCAAGATCAATGGTCAAAATAAACAAAAGAGTCCAAGAAGTTATATATAAAAGTGCCATGTCTGCAGTCTACATCAAAGAACTTTAAACTAGATAATGGTTAGTGCGTGATCGAGCCGCCTATAGCAAGCCAGGTCATCAGTCGAGTTAAAACCCCTGCACTAATAGAGGGACTCTATATTTGCTATAAATAGAGCACCACCTGCTATAACAATAGGGGCTTTTTGAGTGCATAAAGAGCTTCTATAAAATTATATAGCGCTTTCCTGTATTTGAGCTCTATTCAAAACTCATTAATGATAGAAATGCCTAATAAGCCTCTTGGCTATATAAGAGTGACTAAAGAAGGAAAGGATAGTGGATGTAGGGTTTTTTGTCCTGAACCACTATAAAAGTCTCGGTGTATTTACCTTCCTCACTTTACTTTCTCTACATGAACTATTGTTATTCTATGAAAAAACAACTCGTAGCCCAAGCTTGACTGCATCTTGCTTCAGAAGCCGATTTATCAAGTCCAATATTCCATTCTTCTTTCAAGAACATACCTCCAGACTTCGGGGTGTTAGTATAGACGATTTGTACTAACATTGTCATTCAATCGAACCTGTTGACCCTGACTAAGACCTGTTAATGAAAATCATTTAAGAAGAAATAATGAATGGGGTACCTCTCACAATCGGAATCATCTACTGAGAACATTCTATGCGAGAGATACCTAAGAGATTTGCAATGCCAACGATGCCGTTATACTGAGGGGCGACGGATCCTAGGCATCTTTTGATGAGATATGAGTGGCATATGGATTCAACTAGATATTCTGAAGCCGTGAAATGCCACAATTTTTCGATTTTCTTAGAAGGATAACTAGTGGTTCACTCGGCTTCTGTCGAGGTCCATATCATCTTTCGTTGATTGTCGCAAAAGTTTATTGAGTAGTCTTGCTTACACACTATGCATCCGAAGCATGTGATGTCTTTGTCAAACCTTTTCCAAGCTGATGGAGAGTTGTTGAAGGAATTTTTGAATTGGTTCTACACAGCTATGATAAAGGTTACAAATCCTAAGGAAAACATAATAATAACGGCGCTGATTTGGAAGATTCATCCCGATTTAGATTTTGGGGATTGGTTGGAAAGAAAACCCCCATCTATGATGGATGCTTTCTACAAAAAGGCTAATAAGTAATTAAGCTTGGAAGAAGTGCATAATTGTCCCCAAAGGAATGGTGCTGGGATTTCGAATGAAGAGATATAAAGTAATGTCGTTGTGAACTAGGCAGAAGGAAACTCTGAAAATGTAGTAGTTACCTTTAGGGATTCTGATAATCAGAGGAAGAGGAATCAAGCTCCAGGCTGCCAACACTGTGAGAAAAGCAAGCGCTGAAGGGACCTAAAACCTAAAGCAAATACACCTCTTAACGATACGTTGGAAAACATCTACTTTGCCATGCAAAGGATGGAATAATATAAGAAGCCACCCTGGAGAGAGGCGATTGATTAACAAAAGCGCTCAGGAAAATACTATCATTTCCATGAAACTCTCGAACATAACATTGATGAGTGTCGCATTTGAAATCAGGGGCCAAGATGAGCCGATGAAAGACTTGTTATCAACTAACCAGTCTTCCATAGATGAAGCAGCTGCCCATAACAATGCTGCCTTGTTCTTCATTATCTAATTTCCTTCTGCAAATAAGCTTCCTAGTAAGACCGGGGGCATAGTAAATAGGTAAGACTATCTATTTCTTTTACTCATTAATAAAATTTTCTTTTTGAGATGATGGAACCATGCTCCTCCAAGTAACGTTCATGCACCACATAGTAAGCCGCATAACACTTCTTGAACTGATAGAACCGCTAGGTTAACGATCACATTCGATCCCTAACCTTTTGAGAATCGATGTTTCTCCGACAACATTGAGAAGGTCAAAATCGCCGGGTCGATGGTCATATTCGATCCCTAACCTTTTGAGAACCGGAATTGCTCCAACAACATTAGGAAGGTCCATGATAGAACTTATCATTTCACATATTTTATGAGATAAAGTGGTTTTCTAAAGATGTGACTCTGGCTCTCCATTGCTTAAGAGTTGTGACATATGGCCGATTGGAATGAATCTACATATGTAGAATGCATGTGTGCTGGTAACCAGAGATAGGTGCCAAACTTCCATGGTCCATGATCAGACCCTTGAAATTCTTTATGATATCTAGAGATCAATATCAGCCAGCTCTTGTCCTCAAATTGGGGGTAGGAGTATAAATTGAAGATGGACGTGAAATAACCATCCATCAGCCAACTCTAGTCCTTGGATTACGGGTAGGACTATAACTAAAGATGGATGTGACGTGATCATCCATCAGCGAACTCTTTCCCTTGATGTGAAGGCAGGAGTACAAACCCTAAGGCAGACGTAACCTGACTATCCGTACATCAACTATCGCCCTTGATGTAGGGGCATGAGTATAAACCATAACTAACGTGATACGACCATTCACTCTCTTGACTCTTGTCCTTGGATTGAGGCACGAGTATAAATCAAAACGGACGATATAAGACCATCCAATCCTTGACTTTTTTCCTGGACTAGGAAAAATGAAAGGCCCATACCCAAAGCAAGATGAGATCTTACCTATGAACTTTAAATCAATGCCCGAAGTTAGGATCGATTGGAAATGAACATCCTAGATAAGGATGTACAAATTACGATCCTAAGTTGTTAATCCTAAACTAGAACCCAAAGTTTGGTGCAATCTAAAATCGCTATCCTAGAGAGGGGTACCTAAATGCTATCCAAATTGGTTAGTCTCACTCGACGTCCGGAGGCAGGCGCAATGATACTCAAAATCTTAGAGGGGAAATGAAAAGGCTGACTTGCAAGCTAAGTTGGCCAGTTCTAGAGATGCACCGCTTATGGGCTTGGTTCCAGCGGAAGTACTATTAGCTCAAAGCATCGACCAGATGGATGTCTAATGGATCTTGGAGGCTAAACCAGAAAAGGAGTCATGGATGACTCCAGTAAAAGACTAATTCAGAGAGGAATCCTTCTAGATAGAAGGAAAAACCAATGGAAGCTCCTTCACTAAGCTTCAAGATATATCCTTTAGCAAGGAGCACTTTATAGGAAGGGATTTTAGCCCTGATGCTATGGTTTGCCACCAACGACGAGGCCAAGCGAGTCCTGAGTGATGTTCATAAAAGGTCCTATGGCGACCAAAAGGGGGGAAACCCTCGCGAAGAGGATTCTCCTCTATTGGTACTTCAGACTAACAGTCAATCGGGACACAAATGATGTGACGGTCCTGACTCGACCTTCGAAAATCGACACCCGTACTTCCACTTGTACTAGAATGCCGCAGATTCAAACACCGAATCTGGCTCGCCGGAGCTTATAACACACTAAGTATAACAACACAGCGGAAGAAAAATGAATAATACATTTGATATATATAACATTCGGATACAATGATGATACAATGAATATCAATATACATCAGAGATATGATACAAGACAATAACAACGGAAAGAAAAGATAACACCAACAAAGGAACAATATCTCGAATAGAGGAAATAGTCTTCAGAAAAGAACTCCAAATAGCAATAGCAACTACATCATCAAAGCTCCTATCTAAACTAGATCGAACCACTATCAAGTGTTTCACAAAGATAAGCAAGTCTCGTCCATGAATCCGAAGACTCCATTGTCCAAGATCTCCAAAGGATACCAAAGAGAAAGCTTGAGGCTACTGAACCGATATCTATATCTGAAAACCCAACTCTAGACTGCCCGTGTGGGGAAATTGTGGGCACCCGGAGTTTAGGAAGGGAACAATAAACTCCGGGTCAGTCATGGGACTGGTATGAGCAAACAAAACATTTGTTTGAAATAAAAGCAGTTTATTTTAATCAAAAGAAAACAAAAGATTTGAAAGAAATTCGCAATGCTTTTTGAAAATGAAACTGCCATAAGGCCTCCCACCACACACACAATGAAAACGCAGACTTGGAGAAGATTTCTCCTTATGACAGTCAAAAATGCTTAATACAAGAAAAAAACACTTTAGATATTATTATTAGTGAATAGTGTGAAAACATTTTCGAAAGTATAATATTAATCTTAGCCAGCATACCACATTTCGTCGTATGCCTACTATAGCTACCATGGTTTGTGGCAGGTTACCGCCATGCTGCATGGCAGGTTATACAATTAAAACCATACAGGGTTCGTACTATTTCTTTGGATTTCCAACAAATGGTCAGGCTAAGGAACTTCCTGGGCCATATGGGTATGCCTCTAGAGGGATGCCTCAAGAACCTAACCGGATCTCTGCCAACACAAGGCCGGGTTACCTCTGTAACTAGGTAACTACTACACGAGTATGCCATCCCCCGGTCTTAACCAACCTTTATCCGAGCGCTCGATACCAATAACCACAAAGTAATGTATTTTCAGTAACCACATAGGTTAAATATCTGGGCTCCATACCATGATATCACCTCTATCCAGAAGGAAATGAACATACCCTCAGGGGGCGCTACCCCCAAATAACCTTGCTGCATTCTTCCTGTTTTGACCATTCCGGGTTGTGAAGTTCGACGAAGTTCGTCCACAAAGCTACGTTTTCACAAAGCCTTACCTTGATCAACAAATGATCAGCAGCACTTCATATGCCACATTACCAAATTGGGAATGTATTACTGGTAACCATCAATTACATAACCTCTGAGCTCGTACGTCTCAGAGAAGGGTGTTAAGCTAAGAGAATAAATCTCCACCACCAAACAGAAATGTATTTGATAGAAACCAATTTTACATTTCAAGGTGTAGTGTCAGAAGCACATCCATACAAGTGTGTTCCGGGTTCGAACAGAGCCGAAGGCACTTCCGAAGAAGCCCTTGCAAATTCGGGAATCCACAATCCCGATCGGACTTCCCATCACTTAGGGAATCTCTATACCGTAGCTACTCGGTGCAGAGACAATCGATAGGTCATCCTATCGTTCTTGCAAATACCCGGTCTTCACCACCGGTCTTCAAATGCTATCCATAACGTCGTATCACTATTCGGAATGGGTTATATGACACAAGGTCCTCTCCCGGCTAAACCGAATAGTGAGCGCAATATTTAAAAGCATATAGATAATGGGATTTCAGTTATGTCACAAATTACTATCCAAAACCTTTCTTCCAAATGGTTAAACAAATTACCATTTACAAATCCTTTTTAAACAAAAAGAATCATTTCAAAAATCTTCAGTGGTTTAAACGATTTCCATACTTAAATCTTTTAAACAAAAGATTTATCTTTAAAACACCTTTTCAATTTAAAACAAGGATCACTAATCTTTAACAAAGATTCATTCATAATTTTTCAAATCAATTCCATTTCAAGTTGGATTAACTCACCCGGTCTTTAAATTAAAGACTCATTTCATAGCTTTCAAAACAATTTTCAAAGATTCATTCATAACTTTCAAAACAATTCCCGTTTCAAAAATAAAAGATACACCATTTAGAATTTTCTTTTGATTCCAAAAGAAAACTTAACAATCTTTCTCAAAGGTTTGTTCAAAGTTTTCAAAACAATTTCCATTTTAGTTTGGACTAACTCATTCTATCTTTGAGTTAAAGGTTTGATAGTTTTCAAACTCGTTTCCAATTCATTGAATTCCATTTTTAAATATTGAATTAAAACTTAAATCAAAATATTTCAGTTTTCAAACTAAATCAAGTTATTTAAAATAACCTTCAAAATTCCTTTTCAAATACTTTTCAAATTCAACCTTATTTCATTTCAAAAACATTTGGATTCAAAATTCAAACTTTTAAAACCCTTTCAAAATATTACATTCAAATATCCGTGACTTAACCGATTTCCTCGTGAAATCCATATTGGTGTGTGTATAGTGTGGTCCAGGGGTTTAACACAACAGTAGTGCAACATCCTAAATCATCACAGAATTATAGCAATATTGATAAGCGGTATAATCCTATAACGCTTATCTATATACATAAAATCACAGATAGATAACATAAATGCAATATAGATAAATAAATTTTATTCCACAGCACAACATATCACATAACATTACACATACGGGATATAATCATAATTCACAGCATTCCATACTATTCATACATTCATAAGTATAATCATCAAGTCATCTGATTAATTTTAAACCAGATAATTACCTATGAATAAATTTCTAATCATGGTTAACTAATAACTAATTAATTACAAACCATTATTATTAATTATTCTCTAAATAATCATTAATTAATCTTTAATTGATAATAATCCTTTGATTATTTATCCTAAATTAATTACAAAAATTTAATTAATTAATCCTTAATTAATAATCATCCCTTATTTACTTTCATTAAAAATCTTTAATACATGATTAATTACCTTTAACTACAATTGATATTAATTACTCGTTTCTTTAATTAATTAACCATTAATTTTAATTAATTAAATCTTAATTACTTCTATTAATTAATTATTCCTTACTTAATTAATCTTAAACCTTAATTAATTATTTTCACCCTTTAATTACTTATTTAATTAATCCAAATCATTAATTAAGTAAATGAATAATTTATCTATTTTAATTATCCCAAAAACTTAACGAATTTTCAAATCATTTAATCCCAATTAAATTTAAGAAAAACATTATTCTTATTGATGATTAATTTATCATTAACAAAATATTTAAATAATTTACTTTCAAATTTATTTTAAGATGTCATTTCAAACTTGAAATTTTAAAATGAATACAAATTTATCCTAACAAAATTTTAGAAACAATTCACAAATTCTTTAAATTACATGTTAAAGACATGCTTATCTTATAAAAGGATTTTACAAGAATTTTAAACCAAGTTTTATTTTGAGTTCAAATCACTTTAAATATACTTTCAGCATTTAAACTTGGTTTAAACATTTAACTTTAAAAACTTTATTTATCTCAAAACAAGGATAGAAGGTAAGCTTGAATCGACACTTCAAAATTATTTAAAACTTTATTAAGTTTTTGTTTTTAGTTTTAAATCCAGTTAAAATTTTAAAACTGGACAGGTTTTAAACCCAGGAAAACCACAAATGACCCGAGTCAAGACTAAAACCCCCCGAGTCAAAACACCCCTTGCTTCGAGAAAATCATGAATCTACCCGAGAAAACCCGTGCTCCCCCTTCACCACAAACTTCATCACGAATTAAATGACACCGTGCACATGCACGGGCCAACCGCCGTCCTCTGACCACCCACGATGACTCTCTCAAGTCTTCGATCACCTGCGCATCAACTCCCGACCACTCAATCATCGAATTCAGCTCGAAATCAAAATCGAGCATCAAAGCTCAAAAACTGGAACCTGAAACACACTTCAACCCTGGAAAACACCTCGTCAACACATCTCCGACCACCGTCACATCTGAAACTCCGACATCGTTTTCCTCTACACATCTACTTCCATTACCCAAAACCTAGTTGAACTCGATCAACTCTATGAGCCGTGGTGATTGATTTAACCCAGCCTAGTTAAACTAGGGTTCCAAACTTCAAACAACAACCACCACCTCCATACTGCAATACACTATCATCAGAAAATTTTCCTATCAACTACGATCACTCCACTATCACTACCCAAGATCCTGGCCTTCCAGAACATCGAGATCACCCAAAAACCACCCAATTCCCATTTTTGTTCAACCCAGCAATGCAAACTAAAGACTCTACTAAATGATTTGATTCCTCTTTTAAAAATCAAGTTTTTGAATGAGGTTTCAGATCCTAAGCCTGAAACATTTAATTATGATGTTTGAATTCTCACTTATTCAGAGTTTGCTCTGTTGTTTATGACTTCCAGAGACAATACAAAGTTCTTCTAACTTGAATAAATTTATTTGAACTTATACCCTAATTTAGATTAGATCATGAGATAAAGCTTTTGAATAAATTTTGAATCTGGGAATCAAAAACAGGGTAGTATAAAACAACAATATACACACATAAATCCACTCATATATACACAAAAGATTCGCTTATAGATATACACACAACACAATTTTTTTTATCATAGGAATAACATGTTTTTTTTTAAATCATAGATCCTAACAAGAACTAGAGAAAGAGAATTTTGATGATTGATTTTTTTTCTTCCCAGACAGGTTTTGAAACCTGTAACTACAACAGAGGCCATATAAGCCTTTCCAACGGACATGCACCAGTTATCTATGTTCACATAGACATTTTGGCACCCATACAACAAGTTTCACAACATTATTTTCAAATATTGATCACTTGCAAACCCATATAAAACATATTAAGTTTAAGATGGAAGTTTACTCACCGGATATTGAAATTGTTGAGTTTTTTTTCTTACTTAATGAAAATCATCTCTGCAATTAACTATTTTTAAAGTGAATAACTTAACTTCAAATACTTGAATTTAATTTTAAAAATGATGTCACATACATATAAACATTTTTCATTAAAAGGTTATAGCCTAAAAGTAATTTTGTTGTATGATTTGGATTTTAAAATTATGTTTAAGAGCCTATAACTTATAACAGGATTTATATATCAATACGGACCTACATATCACTCATGTATTCATACATGCTGGCGAAACAAACACATTTTTATGGCACACTTCAAGTTTAAGTCCAAAAATCAGATAAGAGAAAGGTTTAAGTGAGTTTGCTCACAGATTTTGAAGTTTGGACAGTGACAGGATTTGATATTTTGTGACTTGAATCTGATTCACTTGCATTTGCTTTGATGTTGAACTTGGACTTTGATTTGCTTGCTTGTGTGTTTCCAGGTTTGCTCCTTTGTTGTGTTTACAGGCTTGCATTTGTTTAGCATAGCTTCAGGTTGTATTGCCAATCTCATATTTGAAAAATGGCTACAGACTTGATACTTCAGGACTTGAGTTAGCTTTGATAAATGTTTACAAAGTTTACTTGATAATTTGTTGGATTTCAGGCTTGCATTAGAAAATATGCTTTGTTCTTGTGATTTTTAGATTTTACTTCTTTATTTTGTTCAGGGTTGAAAGAGATTGAGAAATCTGATTTTTTTTCATACATTGTTGATTTACATTATTAAGAAATTTAGAGAATAGGGTTTGTCACTTGTTTAATAGGTTTACACTTGTCTTTTTTTAAGCTATATGGATCTAACACTTGTAAATTTATTTTTAACACTTGTTGA
The DNA here is from genome assembly GCA_030765085.1 of Allium cepa. NCBI lineage: Eukaryota > Viridiplantae > Streptophyta > Magnoliopsida > Asparagales > Amaryllidaceae > Allium > Allium cepa. The sequence continues at coordinate 576,585,953 of CM060931.1, forward strand.
AATATAACTTTTTATGTTTATATCCTTTTTTAAAATTCAATTATAAATTTTGTTTAAGCCCTTTATTCAAATTAATCTAAAATTTATAGTTTAAACCCTTAAATTTATTAGATCTTTATATTTACAAATGTTTATGCAATACATTTTATATATAAACTTAAATTTAGCTAAGTACATAAATATATTCATATTTATTTTCCACTCATACATTCATATATTATTTTTATTTGCAAATCATGTTTTAAATCTTTATTTGATTTCAATTTATAAAACATATTTATCTATTTTATTTTCTTATGTATATATTTATATTTATACAAATGCTTGACAAAAATATTTACAATTGTAAATTGTTATTGTAAAAATGTTTCTTATTTTATTTTCAAAAGACAATTTCAATTACTTATATAAATTAAAGTAAAATGGTTTGAAATTATACATTACTAATAATTATTTATAAGTTAGTAAATAAATTTTTTATTTCCAATACATATATATTTTAAATCCAATATTTATTTAAAAATATTTATTCTTAAACTTCAAATAGAAATTATATTAATAATCTAAAAAAAATTATCTTAAAAGGGAATTTTCTGATTTATTCACAATTTAATTTTACAATTAAATTAACTGCCAAATTAGACTCGGCTAAATTCAGGAATGTTACAAATGATTACACCAGAAAGTGTAACAAGTGCTCGAGGTTTTCTAAAATTCCGAGAGCCCCATTGATAGAGATTACTCAAATGGTCGGTCCTTGGCCGTTAGCAGTTCGGTGAATTGATATCATCGGTGTGTTGTCTATATCCAAAGGTGGCATGAAATATGCCATCGTCGCAATTTATTACTTTGCCAAATGGGTTGAGGCAGAGCCATTGGCTACAATTACCATAAAGAAAGTAATCAACTACATAGTATGGAATATCATATGTCATTTTGGAGTTCCACAAGCAATTGTTGCCGATAACGAGACCCAATGCGATAACATCGAATTTAAAGATTTCTACCGCTAACGTAGCATAAAGAAGAGATTTATTGTAGTGGCACATCCCAGGCGAATGGATAGGTCAAAGCTATGAACAAGATTATCAAGTTCATTCATAAGAAGCGATTGAAAAAGGCCAAGAGAAAGTGGGTCGGTGAACTTCTATTGATACTATAGACTTATCGAACGACCCGCAAGTCGTCGACTAGCCACTGTCCATTCACCTTGGCCTACGGATCAGAGGCTATGATTCCGGTTGAACTGAAGGTGCCTTCTCATTGAATGACTCACTATGATCCATGGATAAATGAGCAACTCCTGCTAGATTCTCTTGATATGATCGATGAGAAGCGTGATGAAGCTGACATGGGAGTAGCTGCACACCAAAGCCGAAACACCAATACTATAACACCATGGTCAAGAATTGAACCTTTGTGATATGGTCCTCAAACGAATCGTCATAGGTCCTCGAAATTTAGGCTTGAGTTGGGAAGATCCATACATGATAAATAAAAGCTTGTAGACGGCACCTTCAAACTAGCACTAATGGACAGGATCTCACTTCCGAGGGCATGGAATAGCTCATACTTACAATGCTATTTCACTTAAAAATATAAATTTATGCATAATTTATGCATAATTGACCAGTCACCAGAACTTTGTTTTAACCCCCTCCTCATTACACCCACATGATAGCTTTAAAGGGACAAGTATTAGTGCAAGACGGGAATGGTGGATGGATATATTTTCTTATGCATGCTCGACACTAACAAGGACACTATATATTAGAAGTGTCAACCTTGGTCAGTAGCTATATGTTTTATTATACTTTACTATTCCGATGTGAGTTTATATTAGCAATGATTTGACATGCATTTGTTTATTTGCAACATACCAAAACCAACGATCCGTACTTTGGTGGACTTGGGTTTTTGATTTAGCGAAAATTAAAGCCCATTAAGATGCAGGTTGCCACATTTGGTATTAGGGCTTAGGTTAGTCAATCTTAAGATTAAGATACAATGAGCAAACGTATTTGTAACTTTTACTATAATAATATTATACACTAAACTACTAACTATAGAAGTGGTTGCAACCATTTTATGAATAGATGGGTGATGCGACTATGAGTTGGAATGATAGATGAAGTTCAAGATATACACATATCCTGATTGCCCCATGGTAAATAGTTCATATTGGAAGGCGTTGTCTTAAGAAGGGCATGAATGCAATGCACAGAAGAGTCCTTAAAGCTGGATAGTACGTGACTTCCTAGTAGGGCCCAGATAGCTCAATGATTGTAGATCCTCGTAGGATTGTTGATTATGATGTATATTAGATCCAAATAAGAGGAAAGTAAGAATCTATATATTGCAGATTATTGGAAGTAAGAATCAAATAAGTTCCCAAAGAAAGGTGTGTAGTAATCGCTTCAAGTTGATGGCTAGATTTTTAATATTCTGGAATAAGATAAGTTAGTATGTTAGTGGAGAAGGAGAAAAGTTCAATGGAAGGATTAACTAAAAATATACTCTGAGTCTGACACCATATGAAGGAATTTAGTATAAAAGTTGAAATGATTTCAATATAAAAGTTTGAGAAAAATATATTAATATATTTGAACGATTTTTAAAGGAATTATTTAAAGGTAGAAAAATGTAACATTCCTGAACATTTATCTAAGTTTAAATTGGCGATTAAATTTATTTTTGGAAATAAATTGTGAATTTATTAGAAAATTTTCTAGGATAAATAAATAATTTTGATTTTAAATAGTAATTTATATTAAGAAATTTAAGGATAAGTGATTTATAAAATAAATATTGAATTTCAAAATATAATGTATTAAAAATAAAAATAGAATTTAAAATCTTGAGATTAATAAAATGATAGTGATAGTTGTTTTCTAAAATATTAATTTTATTTGGAAGATATAATAAATTTCAGAAAAGGATTTATTTTTAGGATTTAATTCTCTTATCTAAACAAATGTGACCTTTGTTAATACGAAATCAAAAATTTTACATTCTTCTTTTCTTTTAAAGGTTGTACAAAATAAATAAATAAATAAATGTATGAATGAAAATTGTAAAAATATATGAGTATATGAACATTATGAAAAAAAAAATTAAGTGTAAGCAATAATTGAAATAAAATTTTGTTTTGAAAATATAAATATAAAAAAAAATCTTTTGTCTTTGAAAATTTTAAATGTGAATATATACATAAGGAAGTATACATGCACATGAGAGATGGAGTGTAAGAGTTAACAAAATCAAAAGGTTATAATGATTTTATACAAATGGCATTCACCATATCGAATAAAATATAATAATAAGATTAAAAAATTACAAAACTCTTCATTTTCCTATGCACAATCATAAAATAACTCAACAAATCTGAAAAGTTTAGTAATCAAAAATCTCAAACTACAACAATACAAATGTAGGAGAAAGATAGAAACTGAAAACCAGGAAAATGAAGATCAAGCTTAAAAGAAAAAAAAAAAACAAAGCCTTGAAACAAATTCTGGGAAATCAACTAGGAATTCAACTCAAACAACAATCAAGCAAGGATCAATTCAAATATAAAGCATGCAAGTTCAGGCAAGGTCAGATCTGAAACAAAGTTTAAAACAAATTCAAACTGAAATACAAAAGATCAAATCTGGGAATCAAATGCAGTTCTCTGGGAATAATAAAAGGCAAGTGAATTTCATTCTGTTTAAAATTTGAATTTGAGATTAGTAGTCAGTATTAAAACAAAAAGATTTAAACAATTTTTTTTAACAAAGTTGCAGGAGAACAAATCCAGTTTAAAAGCTAAGGTGATTCTGGTTTGCAACTGCAGATTTTATATCCTTGTACCCAGAATTCAAACCTTAGGTAAGTAAATTTAATTTTTGGTTTTTGATGAAATGAATAAGCAAATAATGGTGATTAAGCAAAGATTGATTCACGAATTCCAGATTTAAGCCTCAGGCAAGACAAATCAAAATCAAAAAATATGGAAAACCTGGAAGAAACAGTCCTTTCTGGAATTAAACAAACTGTAAGTAAATTGATTCTTTTATTTGTTAATTAATGAAATAAGTAACAAATGCAATAGGAAGTTTAAACAAAGTTTATGTTAATAAACTTCTGCAGATCTAAGAAATAAATGCCTGTCTCTGTTTAACAGAAACCAAGTTTCCCTCTACTCTGTCTAAAACACTTCTCTGCCTTTTGTTTTTCTCAAAATCCAGGTGAGCAATCCTTCACCCTCTTTTATCTGATGCATATATAAAACTCTGATGTTAGTTGCTTCTTTGTTTTCATGTCTGTGAGCAAACACACTTGAACACATTCTTATGCTTTGATATGTGAGTAAATTAATGTTTTAAAAACAGTTACTACTATTAAAAAAAAAAACCCAAGTTATCAAGAAATTGGCAGAAATTTAATGTTTAATACACAATGCCTTTCAAACAAGCAAATTGAACAGAAGAAATTAAGACTGTTTGTACTTCTCTTTAGTAAGTAATCTCAAATTCTATAAGTCGTTGAAATTTTATTTGTGCATGAGTTTGAGTACATGCTTGATTGATGTGTGATTATGCTTGAGTATGCAGAGAAGTATGATGTGAATATTGTGAGATTTTGCCTGCATACATTTTTGTATATGCAAATAGTTGTGATGAGAATTCCTACAGACTTGCTACTGTTTTTATTAGGATTTTAAAAACAAATTCATTTGTTTATGTATGAATCTTAGTTAGGAAGTATGGTGTGAATAAATTGTGTTTAACATAGATTAGGGCCTGTAAAATTTAATTTAGAAAAAAATTAAAAACCTGTACTGCTGAAATCAAATAACAACAGACAATAGTTCAAAAGTAAAATTTATCAAACATCTTAAAATTATTCAAAACAGGTTCAAAACTTTAATGCATGTTTAAACATGGATATTAAAACATGATTATTAAACACAAGCATCAGTTTTAAAAGCTTCTGTGGGTTAGTAATTAGACTGTGCAGTATTTTGAGGATACTAATTATAAAATGGATTTTGGGATTTTGGGTATATATGACTATTTTGTAAATTCTGGAACTTGGAGAATAAGGGAAAGTTATGAAGAGAGTGGGAAAATTAGGGGCAGGTGGTCAGAGAGTAGTGGAGATGGCCAGAATAGTTTTTTCCCAAGTTTGAATTCCCAGTTTTAATGTAGCAGAGATTTTGTAAGTCTTTGATCTTTGTGGTGATTCGAGTAGCATGGGATTTTGGGGTTTTGCAGTGGGTGTATATGAGGAGCAGTGGCCGGAGTTAGAGGCCATAAGATGACCAGAGTGAGTTGTGATGATGGATGACAGGTTTTGTTGACTCTGGTGCAAGTTTTGGTGGTGCAGGTTTGGTGACTCGGAGATGCTCCCGTGCAGTTTTGATTTTGACTCGAAGTGGGAGAGGTTTTAACCCGAAGTACTTTAGTCATTGTCTCGGGTTAGTTGTGCAGGGTATAGCCTGAGTTTTGTTTTTTTTTTAAAATCTGGAAAACCCATATGTTTAAAAGCTATGAGTAAAATTTAAGAATAGTTTGAATTGAATTCAAATAAGTTTATGAATTCAAAAAAGTTTAAATGATGAATTTTAATTTAAGTTAGTTTTAAATTTAAATCTGGAAACAGTAAGATATAGTTTCAGGTTTGAATCCAGATTTTTGTTTAAAAACTGTTTTGTTCTTTTAAAAATTTAAAAGCTATGATTCAAATTTAAGTATAGGTTTGAATTAATTTCAATTGAGCTTATGAACTCAAAAGTTTAAAATGATAAATTTAAATTTAATTCAAGGTTTAAATTCAAATTTGGAAACTATGTGAATATAGTTCAGGTTTTTTTTTTTAAATCCAGGTTTTCGTATTAAAATAGTTTTGTTCTTTTTTTAAAAGAGAATTCAATATTTAAAACAGGATTTAAATTTAGGTGAAGATTTAAATTGGTTTTAAGTTTGAATTCAAAGTTTAAAATGAAACCTTTTGTAAGACAGATCTAAATTTGGTTTTGAAGTCAAATCAAATATGATCTCAGTTTTTACTTTGAAACAATTTGAATTCAAATCAAGTTGAAGTTTTAAATATTGAACAGAAATGTTTTTAAGTAGAATAGAAAGGGTTTGAAATATATTTTAAAAATTTTGTTTAAGTTAAATTTGTATCCATTTTAAAATCTTAAATTTAAAATGAAATTTAAGTTAAATTTGAAAGCAAATTATTTTTAAATGCTTTATTTAAGTAAGAGATGTTTTATCTTAAATAAATAGAATTTAATGTTTGGATTCATTAAATTATTAGGTTAATTTAACAAGTAATTAATAAATAATCAAATGAAAGTAGTAATTACTTAGTAAAAGTAATTAAGAGAAGATAATTAAAGATTAAGGGTTGATTAATCAAATATTTGAGGTTAATTACTTTAAAGAAAAATTAATTAATGTGGTTAATTAATTAAGATAACTAAATTGATTAAGATAAATTAACTTAAAGTGACTAAGAAATTATTATTAATTAAGGAATAATTAATTGTTGAAAATTAATTAAGGAATAATAAATCTATTTATTAAGGACAATTAATTTTAACTAAGATTTAAATAAATCAATAATTAAAAGTCTATTATTTCAAGTAATTAATTGAGGAATAAGTAAGATTAACTAATTACAATTAAAGGATAAATAATTAAGATAATTAATTTAATAAATGATTAATAAATGAAGATGGTTAAGACTTAATTAATTATAGTTAATGATAATTAATCATTTAAAGGTTTCAAATAGAGGTAATTATGTGGGGAATAAATTTATAACCACACGGTTTATTCATCTTAATTAAAGATGTTTGATTGTTAATGAATGTTAAGTGATGGATTGATATATTTTAAATGTGATGTTTTGTGCTAAGCTGTCATATCTGTGATATATATATATATATTGTTATGCATACCCTTTGACCTGTAAAATGACATTTGAGTTTCGATGCGACAGGGAGTCGGATTCCATTTGGTTATCCGAATCCCACATCGAATTGTAATGATTTAATCTGTGCTGATTGATGATGTTGCACTTCTATTGTGTAAAACCCCTAGACCTCACCTATACACACACAAATATGGATTGCACGTGGGAATGGGTTAAGTCACAGATTTTTAAAAAAAAAATCGTTTTAAAAAAAAAATTGATTTTTTTCCAAAATAGTTTTGGAATTAGAATTGATGCTTTTGAAAATGAGTTTTCAAAAACAAAAGTTATTTGAATAACTTGATTGAGTTTTGAAATGTAAATAAATTAATTTAAATTTGAATTCAATATTTGAAATTGAATTCTATGACTTGAAAACTATTGTTTAAAAAGGGTATTCAACTTATAAATGGGTTTATATGGGTTTTTAAACCATTTTAAAGGTGAAGTTTTGAAATTTAAATTCAACTCAAGATTTCAACTTGTATAAATTAGATTTGCTTTCTCATAAGAAATGGACTTTCAAGTTGTGTTAAAAGGATTTTCAAGTCTAAAAGAAAAAAATTGTTTTCCAAGTTTTAGATAAATCTTTGGAAATGTGTTTTGAAAGCTATAAATCTTTAATTTAAAGATTTAATTGGGTTAATCCAATTGAAATGGGAATTGTTTTGAAATCTATGAATAGATCTTTGTGAAACTGGGTGAAACTTTGTGAAATAAATCTTTCTGTTTAAAGATTTAAATGGTAATTTGATAACCATTTGAAAGAAAAGTTTTGGATTTTATAAGTTGTGACTTAGCTAAAATCCCATATCCATATGTTTTAAAATATGGCGCTCACTATTCGGTTTAGCCGGGAGAGGACCTTGTGTCATATAGCCCATTCCGAATAGTGATACGACGTTATGGATAGCATTTGAAGACTGGTGGTGAAGACCGGGTATTTGTGAGAACGATAGGATAACCTATCGATTGACTCTGCACTGAGTTGCTCCGGTATAGAGTTCTCCCTAAGTGATGGGAAGTCCGATCGGGATTGTGGATACCCGGATTGGCAAGGGCTTCTTCGGAAGTGCCTTCGGTTCTGTTCGAACCCGGAACAGACTTGTATGGTTGTATGTCCGACATTACACTTTGAGATGTTAACTGATTTTTATCAAATACATTTCTGCTTGGTGGCGGAGAATTTATTCTCTTAGCTTAACACCCTTCTCTGAGACGTACGAGCTCAGAGGTTATGTAGCTGATATTTATCGGTGATATATTCCCAATTTGGTAATGTGGCATGCTGAGTGCTGCTGTGTGATGATCATTGGTTGATCATTTGTGATATGATCATTTGTTTGATCATTTATCTTTGTGATCATTGCTTTGGTCATCTGTTGACCCAAAGCATGGCTTTGTGCCAAAACGTAGCTTTGTGGACGAGACTGCATCAGGACCTCACTCCCCGGAAATGGTCGAAACAGGAAAAATGCGGCAAGGTTATGAGGGTCGCGCCCTTTAGGGTATGTCATTCCCTTCTGGTAAAGGGTGGTATCATGGTATGGAGCCCAGATACTTACTCATGTGGATACTGCAGATCTATTACTTTGTGATACTTTGTGGTTGTTGCGAGCGCTCGGATAAAGGTCCCAAAGGACCGGGGGATGACATATTCGTGTAGTAGTTACCTAGTTACAGAGGTAACCCGGCCTTGTGTTGGCAGAGATCTAACCGTAACGTTAGTTCTCGGGACGTCCCGCCAGAGGCGATCCCATGTGGCAGTAGGAAGTTCCTTAGCCTGACCATTTGTTGGAAATCCAATCAAAACAATACGAGCCCTGTACGGTTTTAGTTGTATAACCTGCCATGGAATGTGGCGGTAACCTGCTATTGAACATGGTAGCTATAGTAGGCATACGACGAAATGTCGTATGTTGGCTAGGATTTATATTTTACTTTCGAAATGGTTTTTTCCACACTTTGCACTTATAGTAATAATATCAAAGAAATTTCTCGTATTAAGCATATTTGACTATCATAAGGAGAAATCTCCTCCAATTCTGCGTTTGCATTGTGTGTGTGGCGGGAGGCCTTATGGTAGTTTCATTTTCTAAAAAAAAGCATTGCGAATTTTCAAATTTAAATCCTTTGCTTGTTTTAAAAAACCAAATGTTTTTGTTTGCTCATACCAGTCCCACGACTGACCTGGAGTTTATTGTTCCTTTCCTAAACTCTGGGTGCCCTCTATTTTCCCACACGGGCAGTCTAGAGTTGGGTTTTCAGATAATCCATAGTAGGTGTAGATTCGATAGCTTTCAGCCATTAGGATTTGGCAATCGCATTTTGGAATCGAGTTGCTTCTCCTCATCTTGATTTGGAGTTCGAGCTATTTCTGGATTGGTGCTTTGGAGATGGAGATTACTGATACTGGAGTTCTTTCTTGAAGACTATTTTGGAGATTTGTTCCGCTGCTAGTGTTATCTTTTAATTCCGCTACTATTCTTTGTATCTCTGATAATGTTGATATCTATTGACCATTCTGTTGTACCATTCATGTTGTATCTGATATTGTATCAAATGTTGTATATTGATATATGCTATTCTTTTTTTTCCGCTGTGTTATTTACTTAATGTGTTATAAGCTCCGGCGAACCAGTTTCGACGTTTGAATCTGCGGCATTCAAGTACAGTGGAGTACGGATGTCGATTTTCGAACGCTGGAATTTGGATCGTGACAAGTGGTATCAGAGCTGAAGGTTAAAACTTTAGCTCGGGAGTATAACACATTAAGTAACTCATTAGAGATAGGGTGAAGTAAACTCTAGAATGAGTATATCCCTGAGATATCCGTTCGAATGCCTCGGTAAATTCTCTTACTATTCACTGATAGTAAGTATGAGTGCGAGAAGAGAATGAGATAGGGGACATGGGAGTACCACTATAAATGGTCAATACCCTGCAACAGTGGGAATATCTTTTCTCTATCAATCTCCTTTGATTCGATTTCGAATTCTTTTGATTGCTTCGTGACTGCTCCAGAAAGAAGTTTCGGTGTGATGATGGCCATACGTATTGTTGTAGGAAATTCTTACTTCGTATCATCATCGGTTTCTTATCAACTTTTCGATCTAAACTCTAATGAATTTGAAATTGAAAATATTAAATAAATTGGAAATTTTAAATTAGTAAATTGGTTAACTAATATGAAGATTTAATCTATCTATTTATTCTCTGGGATCCGATATAGTCTACGAACGATTAGTTATCCCTTCGAACTAATCAATGCCCTTGTATATTCGTAGACCGGTGGACCCAAATACCTTGTGTAATATTATATGAGTTTGTTCTCATATTATCAATATTCTTATTTGATAAGCCAAATACAGACTTGATATCCGATTTGATTCGGAAAGATATCTCTATATCTTTTATCCTTTCTTTGTTGTCTTCTTTGCAATTTCGAGGACGAAATTCTTTTAAGGGGGGAAATCTGTAACATTCCTGAACATTTATCTAAGTTTAAATTGGCGATTAAATTTATTTTTGGAAATAAATTGTGAATTTATTAGAAAATTTTCTAGGATAAATAAATAATTTTGATTTTAAATAGTAATTTATATTAAGAAATTTAAGGATAAGTGATTTATAAAATAAATATTGAATTTCAAAATATAATGTATTAAAAATAAAAATAGAATTTAAAATCTTGAGATTAATAAAATGATAGTGATAGTTGTTTTCTAAAATATTAATTTTATTTGGAAGATATAATAAATTTCAGAAAAGGATTTATTTTTAGGATTTAATTCTCTTATCTAAACAAATGTGACCTTTGTTAATATGAAATCAAAAATTTTACATTCTTCTTTTCTTTTAAAGGTTGTACAAAATAAATAAATAAATAAATGTATGAATGAAAATTGTAAAAATATATGAGTATATGAACATTATGAAAAAAAAAATTAAGTGTAAGCAATAATTGAAATAAAATTTTGTTTTGAAAATATAAATATAAAAAAAAAAAAATCTTTTGTCTTTGAAAATTTTAAATGTGAATATATACATAAGGAAGTATACATGCACATGAGAGATGGAGTGTAAGAGTTAACAAAATCAAAAGGTTATAATGATTTTATACAAATGGCATTCACCATATCTAATAAAATATAATAATAAGATTAAAAAATTACAAAACTCTTCATTTTCCTATGCACAATCATAAAATAACTCAGCAAATCTGAAAAGTTTAGTAATCAAAAATCTCAAACTACAACAATACAAATGTAGGAGAAAGATAGAAACTGAAAACCAGGAAAATGAAGATCAAGCTTAAAAGGAAAAAAAAAACAAAGCCTTGAAACAAATTCTGGGAAATCAACTAGGAATTCAACTCAAACAACAATCAAGCAAGGATCAATTCAAATATAAAGCATGCAAGTTCAGGCAAGGTCGGATCTGAAACAAAGTTTAAAACAAATTCAAACTGAAATACAAAAGATCAAATCTGGGAATCAAATGCAGTTCTCTGGGAATAATAAAAGGCAAGTGAATTTCATTCTGTTTAAAATTTGAATTTGAGATTAGTAGTCAGTATTAAAACAAAAAGATTTAAACAAATTTATTTAACAAAGTTGCAGGAGAACAAATCCAGTTTAAAAGCTAAGGTGATTCTGGTTTGCAACTGCAGATTTTATATCCTTGTACCCAGAATTCAAACCTTAGGTAAGTAAATTTAATTTTTGGTTTTTGATGAAATGAATAAGCAAATAATGGTGATTAAGCAAAGATTGATTCACGAATTCCAGATGTAAGCCTCAGGCAAGACAAATCAAAATCAAAAAATATGGAAAACCTGGAAGAAACAGTCCTTTCTGGAATTAAACAAACTGTAAGTAAATTGATTCTTTTATTTGTTAATTAATGAAATAAGTAACAAATGCAATAGGAAGTTTAAACAAAGTTTATGTTAATAAACTTCTGCAGATCTAAGAAATAAATGCCTGTCTCTGTTTAACAGAAACCAAGTTTCCCTCTACTCTGTCTAAAACACTTCTCTGCCTTTTGTTTTTCTCAAAATCCAGGTGAGCAATCCTTCACCCTCTTTTATCTGATGCATATATAAAACTCTGATGTTAGTTGCTTCTTTGTTTTCATGTCTGTGAGCAAACACACTTGAACACATTCTTATGCTTTGATATGTGAGTAAATTAATGTTTTAAAAACAGTTACTACTATTAAAAAAAAAACCCAAGTTACCAAGAAATTGGCAGAAATTTAATGTTTAATACACAATGCCTTTTAAACAAGCAAATTGAACAGAAGAAATTAAGACTGTTTGTACTTCTCTTTAGTAAGTAATCTCAAATTCTATAAGTTGTTGAAATTTTATTTGTGCATGAGTTTGAGTACATGCTTGATTGATGTGTGATTATGCTTGAGTATGCAGAGAAGTATGATGTGAATATTGTGAGATTTTGCCTGCATACATTTTTGTATATGCAAATAGTTGTGATGAGAATTCCTACAGACTTGCTACTGTTTTTATTAGGATTTTAAAAACAAATTCATTTGTTTATGTATGAATCTTAGTTAGGAAGTATGGTGTGAATAAATTGTGTTTAACATAGATTAGGGCCTGTAAAATTTAATTTAGAAAAAAATTAAAAACCTGTACTGCTGAAATCAAATAACAACAGACAATAGTTCAAAAGTAAAATTTATCAAACATCTTAAAATTATTCAAAACAGGTTCAAAACTTTAATGCATGTTTAAACATGGATATTAAAACATGATTATTAAACACAAGCATCAGTTTTAAAAGCTTCTGTGGGTTAGTAATTAGACTGTGCAGTATTTTGAGGATACTAATTATAAAATGGATTTTGGGATTTTGGGTATATATGACTATTTTGTAAATTCTGGAACTTGGAGAATAAGGGAAAGTTATGAAGAGAGTGGGAAAATTAGGGGCAGGTGGTCAGAGAGTAGTGGAGATGGCCAGAATAGTTTTTTCCCAAGTTTGAATTCCCAGTTTTAATGTAGCAGAGATTTTGTAAGTCTCTGATCTTTGTGGTGATTCGAGTAGCATGGGATTTTGGGGTTTTGCAGTGGGTGTATATGAGGAGCAGTGGCCGGAGTTAGAGGCCATAAGATGACCAGAGTGAGTTGTGATGATGGATGACAGGTTTTGTTGACTCTGGTGCAAGTTTTGGTGGTGCAGGTTTGGTGACTCGGAGATGCTCCCGTGCAGTTTTGATTTTGACTCAAAGTGGGAGAGGTTTTAACCCGAAGTACTTTAGTCATTGTCTCGGGTTAGTTGTGCAGGGTATAGCCTGAGTTTTGTTTTTTTTTTTAAAATCTGGAAAACCCATATGTTTAAAAGCTATGAGTAAAATTTAAGAATAGTTTGAATTGAATTCAAATAAGTTTATGAATTCAAAAAAGTTTAAATGATGAATTTTAATTTAAGTTAGTTTTAAATATAAATCTGGAAACAGTAAGATATAGTTTCAGGTTTGAATCCAGATTTTTGTTTAAAAACTGTTTTGTTCTTTTAAAAATTTAAAAGCTATGATTCAAATTTAAGTATAGGTTTGAATTAATTTCAATTGAGCTTATGAACTCAAAAGTTTAAAATGATAAATTTAAATTTAATTCAAGGTTTAAATTCAAATTTGGAAACTATGTGAATATAGTTCAGGTTTTTTTTTTTAAATCCAGGTTTTCATATTAAAATAGTTTTGTTCTTTTTTTAAAAGAGAATTCAATATTTAAAACAGGATTTAAATTTAGGTGAAGATTTAAATTGGTTTTAAGTTTGAATTCAAAGTTTAAAATGAAACCTTTTGTAAGACAGATCTAAATTTGGTTTTGAAGTCAAATCAAATATGATCTCAGTTTTTACTTTGAAACAATTTGAATTCAAATCAAGTTGAAGTTTTAAATATTGAACAGAAATGTTTTTAAGTAGAATAGAAAGGGTTTGAAATATATTTTAAAAATTTTGTTTAAGTTAAATTTGTATCCATTTTAAAATCTTAAATTTAAAATGAAATTTAAGTTAAATTTGAAAGCAAATTATTTTTAAATGCTTTATTTAAGTAAGAGATGTTTTATCTTAAATAAATAGAATTTAATGTTTGGATTCATTAAATTATTAGGTTAATTTAACAAGTAATTAATAAATAATCAAATGAAAGTAGTAATTACTTAGTAAAAGTAATTAAGAGAAGATAATTAAAGATTAAGGGTTGATTAATCAAATATTTGAGGTTAATTACTTTAAAGAAAAATTAATTAATGTGGTTAATTAATTAAGATAACTAAATTGATTAAGATAAATTAACTTAAAGTGACTAAGAAATTATTATTAATTAAGGAATAATTAATTGTTGAAAATTAATTAAGGAATAATAAATCTATTTATTAAGGACAATTAATTTTAACTAAGATTTAAATAAATCAATAATTAAAAGTCTATTATTTCAAGTAATTAATTGAGGAATAAGTAAGATTAACTAATTACAATTAAAGGATAATTAATTAAGATAATTAATTTAATAAATGATTAATAAATGAAGATGGTTAAGACTTAATTAATTATAGTTAATGATAATTAATCATTTAAAGGTTTCAAATAGAGGTAATTATGTGGGGAATAAATTTATAACCACACGGTTTATTCATCTTAATTAAAGATGTTTGATTGTTAATGAATGTTCTGTGATGGATTGATATATTTTAAATGTGATGTTTTGTGCTAAGCTGTCATATCTGTGATATATATATATATATTGTTATGCATACCTTTTGACCTGTAAAACGACATTTGAGTTTCGATGCGACAGGGAGTCGGATTCCATTTGGTTATCCGAATCCCACATCGAATTGTAATGATTTAATCTGTGCTGATTGATGATGTTGCACTTCTATTGTGTAAAACCCCTAGACCTCACCTATACACACACAAATATGGATTGCACGTGGGAATGGGTTAAGTCACAGATTTTTAAAAAAAAAATCGTTTTAAAAAAAAAATTGATTTTTTTCCAAAATAGTTTTGGAATTAGAATTGATGCTTTTGAAAATGAGTTTTCAAAAATAAAAGTTATTTGAATAACTTGATTGAGTTTTGAAATGTAAATAAATTAATTTAAATTTGAATTCAATATTTGAAATTGAATTCTATGACTTGGAAACTATTGTTTAAAAAGGGTATTCAACTTATAAATGGGTTTATATGGGTTTTTAAACCATTTTAAAGGTGATGTTTTGAAATTTAAATTCAACTCAAGATTTCAACTTGTATAAATTAGATTTGCTTTCTCATAAGAAATGGACTTTCAAGTTGTGTTAAAAGGATTTTCAAGTCTAAAAGAAAAAAATTGTTTTCCAAGTTTTAGATAAATCTTTGGAAATGTGTTTTGAAAGCTATAAATCGTTAATTTAAAGATTTAATTGGGTTAATCCAATTGAAATGGGAATTGTTTTGAAATCTATGAATAGATCTTTGTGAAACGGGGTGAAACTTTGTGAAATAAATCTTTCTGTTTAAAGATTTAAATGGTAATTTGATAACCATTTGAAAGAAAAGTTTTGGATTTTATAAGTTGTGACTTAGCTAAAATCCCATATCCATATGTTTTAAAATATGGCGCTCACTATTCGGTTTAGCCGGGAGAGGACCTTGTGTCATATAGCCCATTCCGAATAGTGATACGACGTTATGGATAGCATTTGAAGACCGGTGGTGAAGACCGGGTATTTGTGAGAACGATAGGATAACCTGTCGATTGACTCTGCACTGAGTTGCTCCGGTATAGAGTTCTCCCTAAGTGATGGGAAGTCCGATCGGGATTGTGGATACCCGGATTGGCAAGGGCTTCTTCGGAAGTGCCTTCGGTTCTGTTCGAACCCGGAACAGACTTGTATGGTTGTATGTCCGACATTACACTTTGAGATGTTAACTGATTTTTATCAAATACATTTCTGCTTGGTGGCGGAGAATTTATTCTCTTAGCTTAACACCCTTCTCTGAGACGTACGAGCTCAGAGGTTATGTAGTTGATATTTATCGGTGATATATTCCCAATTTGGTAATGTGGCATGCTGAGTGCCGCTGTGTGATGATCACTGGTTGATCATTTGTGATATGATCATTTGTTTGATCATTTATCTTTGTGATCATTGCTTTGGTCATCTGTTGACCCAAAGCATGGCTTTGTGCCAAAGCGTAGCTTTGTGGACGAGACTGCATCAGGACCTCACTCCCCAGAAATGGTCGAAATAGGAAAAATGCGGCAAGGTTATGAGGGTCGCGCCCTTTAGGGTATGTCATTCCCTTCTGGTAAAGGGTGGTATCATGGTATGGAGCCCAGATACTTACTCATGTGGATACTGCAGATCTATTACTTTGTGATACTTTGTGGTTGTTGCGAGCGCTCGGATAAAGGTCCCAAAGGACCGGGGGATGACATATTCGTGTAGTAGTTACCTAGTTACAGAGGTAACCCGGCCTTGTGTTGGCAGAGATCTAACCGTAACGTTAGTTCTCGGGACGTCCCGCCAGAGGCGATCCCATGTGGCAGTAGGAAGTTCCTTAGCCTGACCATTTGTTGGAAATCCAATCAAAACAATACGAGCCCTGTACGGTTTTAGTTGTATAACCTGCCATGGAATGTGGCGGTAACCTGCTATTGAACATGGTAGCTATAGTAGGCATACGACGAAATGTCGTATTTTGGCTAGGATTTATATTTTACTTTCGAAATGGTTTTTTCCACACTTTGCACTTATAGTAATAATATCAAAGAAATTTCTCGTATTAAGCATATTTGACTATCATAAGGAGAAATCTCCTCCAATTCTGCGTTTGCATTGTGTGTGTGGCGGGAGGCCTTATGGTAGTTTCATTTTCTAAAAAAAAAGCATTGCGAATTTTCAAATTTAAATCCTTTGCTTGTTTTAAAAAACCAAATGTTTTTGTTTGCTCATACCAGTCCCACGACTGACCTGGAGTTTATTGTTCCTTTCCTAAACTCTGGGTGCCCACTATTTTCCCACACGGGCAGTCTAGAGTTGGGTTTTCAGATAATCCATAGTAGGTGTAGATTCGATAGCTTTCAGCCATTAGGATTTGGCAATCGCATTTTGGAATCGAGTTGCTTCTCATCATCTTGATTTGGAGTTCGAGCTATTTCTGGATTGGTGCTTTGGAGATGGAGATTACTGATACTGGAGTTCTTTCTTGAAGACTATTTTGGAGATTTGTTCCGCTGCTAGTGTTATCTTTTAATTCCGCTGCTATTCTTTGTATCTCTGATAATGTTGATATCTATTGTACCATTCTGTTGTACCATTCATGTTGTATCTGATATTGTATCAAATGTTGTATATTGATATATGCTATTCTTTTTTTCCGCTGTGTTATTTACTTAATGTGTTATAAGCTCCGGCGAACCAGTTTCGACGTTTGAATCTGCGGCATTCAAGTACAGTGGAGTACGGATGTCGATTTTCGAACGCTGGAATTTGGATCGTGACAAAAAATCTTTATTTTTGAAAAGTAAATAAACATTAAATTTCTAGAAAAATGAAATATTGACATTTTATTCTAATATAAAGTTCTGTTGGAAATTAAAATGGGTTTTATAAAAATTATTTAATTGAAAAAATACCGTAGAGCATATATAGCTCGTTGATTTTTCTCGGATAAAAAAAATCTAAGTTGTAAAGTTACTTTAGTGGTGGATAATAGGAAGTGGTACAAGTTTAAAATTAGGTAAATCTAATGGGAAAGAAGATTAAAACCCAAAAACAAAGTGGTAGGAAAATGCACCACTATGGATAGATAGGAATTTGGGTAGGCAGGAATTTCTTACAGCAGTCAAAATGAAGATGAAGAATATGGTGGAAGAACAAAACAATGTTAGTTATTATGATCAATTAAAATTCAACCCGGGCCGAAAAGAGTCTCAGTTCAACATGGCTTAAATAGGAAGGAGTAGTCAACCCCTTAGGGAAGACCAGTAGATCGGTAGTAGTCAATTGCCCCATGTAATAGCGGTCAACCGGCTGTGGCTTCGGGGCATGACCTGAACCTCGAATGCGAGATATACTCACATCCAGATTCAAGCCACCTTCATTTTCATGAAACCCTCCCTTTCTCAATCATGATAGCACTCCTCCTCCTCCTCCTCTTTCCTCCTCAAATTCTGCCACCGACCACCCATAGCAACCCCTCACTGATGATGTCCATCTCAAGCAGAACCTCAAGCGAACACAACATCACCTCCATAGCCCAAAAAATCAACGGGTTTCAATGCCCCAGATCCAGATCCAAATCATGGCCCCTCAACGTAGCAGCCTCCCTGCCTGACACCCATTTTAACCCTATAAGAGATTACATGGCTCTATAGTCATGAATAAATCATGAAAAGCTACGAAGAATCAACAAACTTTACGTTGCTACAGGGAAAATCGATGAGTTTGAGGACTTCGCCATCCATAATTTGGAGGGTTTATTTGTGAATACAGGATTATTACAGACATTTAGCCATGACATGTTTGAGCAGGAATGCTATTCGAGATGCATGCATCTATTTAATGCCAATTTGGTAACTCGTTTGAGGTGAATAGCATCACGTCCAAAGTCAAAGGAGTAGAGATTTGAACGACCGATAAGGAGCTCGGTGGGATTCTACATATCTCTGCAGTTGGAGAAGGCTTGGAATATATCAAAACCTCCAAGCCAACCATTCTCCAGTAGATTTTTCACTAGGAGATAGACATCTAGCATCTGGCAGACGGCGAACTTGTGGGACCTAGCTCGTCTGGTTGCCCGTATTATCCAGCACAACATCATCTCCAAGACGGGAAGCTACGACTAGATCTACTCCCTTGTTTGGAACGCTACCTATGCTATCATAGGTGGTATTTAGGTGAACTAGGCCGAAGCTATCTTGAACCATCATGTGAGCCTAAGAGTAGAGACACAGAGGAACTATCTTTCATGCCACTGTCTTTTCACTTCCGTCTTTTGATAGTTTGGAGTTAGCTTCCGATGAGAGCCAATAGAGAAGTAGGTATCTACACTGTTGGTTAGGTCCTTCCTTTGAAGGATGAGGATAAAGGCGACGTCTATAGATTTTGGAGCACAGCACCTGGAGGTGAGCATGTGCATCTAGATCAGGCTCCTTGGCCAGATCAGTAGGCCGCCAAGCCGTAGCAGTAAGCCCCCGAGTATGGAGAAATCTAATTTTTTAGATCCAGATCGAGGCCGAGCTGCAAGAGATTAGGGCGAAGTGGTTGAAGATAAGATAAGAGCCTTGGGGCTAGGGTATTGAGCTTGGATGCATTGCTGCAATGATCTGATCACTTGGTTGTGACTGTGGTTCTAGCACTCGAGGAGGACCATCTCCCAACCCTTAGGTAGTATAGTATTAGTAGTAGTAGTTATTTTCTTCCACCAGTTGTTTTCTTTTAGGTTTGAGTTGTAAGCAATGGTTGTTTTTGTTTGTAGAAAACATGTACGATGTTAATGAAAAATGTTCCTTTTTATTGGTTTTTATGCACCACAGTACTACTTGGAAAACTATGAAATGAGGAAATCTCATAAGGGACACTTAACTAATGCAAAATAAATAAAAGGCTGGAAGTTTATAAAATACACTAGAAGATTTATTTAATTAGCTACTAAAAAGGAAAAAATAAAGTTAAGTCCAAAAAAATGTTGCAATTTTGGGAGATAAATTTTGACATGTGAAGGACAGGGAAAGGTTGCTGCGAAACCGCCGGTCACTATCTCTACGCCTTAAAAGCCAAAATTTTGTGTGCTGGTTATCATGTCGAAATAGAATAACAAGTTTCTAAAATTGAAAATTTACCATGTAATCGGATAAAGTCCATTATGGATGTTAAACTACTAACTAAATCTTGATTGTGTAGGATGTGGCATAATTTGTTTTAAAAAGAAAAAATACTTTTGGAAATTATTGCTCAAAATTCTTTGATTTTAAAAAGAAAATACTTTTTTGGAAGACTTTGACAAATAAATTTAGAAAAAATCATAAATTTTTTCCAGATATCTTAAATTTTAATTTATAAAGATTTTGAACGAAAAAGTGAGAGGAGAATTTCTGATTTTTGAAATGCCACATGTTAACATAGACAAATAGTCGATGAGTTAGCAAGTATGAATTCTACTATGCACCAAAAGTGACATTAAAATAAAACATAGTTAGTAACGATTGGAAAAAAACTATTTTAGCATTGGAATTTCCTTTTTTATACCTTGTTAAAACGTTACTAATGTTTGAATATTCTAAGTTGGAAGTAATTATATATGAAATAAAGGAAATAAAGTAGTTAACCAACGTCAATTAATGATTAATGGTTAGTTAATGCTTACTTAAGTTTAAGTACAATCATCGTTCAATTAAATCGGTTAGAAATGGTATAAAATAAATTAAAACAGGAAACAGATAGTGCTAGCTAAATAGGCACGACCAATAGAGGTGGAGCGTTCGACCGGCAATGTTCTAGCTATTGTAATATTACCTAGGCTGAATGGTCCGTATTAAAAATAAAAGAATATAATGGATGACATTGATTTGAACACCTATAAATACGGGCCCAGCCCCTTTCTTTTCTTCTCATATATATATATATATATATATATATATATATATATATATATATATATATATATATATATATATATATAATGACTAAGCTCTAACATTTCCTCTTCTCTACAAATTCTTAAATCTAAATAAATCCATAGTTTATATTTACGTATGAGGATAACAAAGAAGAAGAATAAGTCGAACCAAATTGCCAGAGCCATGGTAAATTATAAATCCAGATCAGAATCTAATATAAATTAAAAATTCTTCTCATATTTAGATTCTAATAGATATATGTATGCGTACTATATATGTATCATATAGGGAAAATAAGGGGAATCGCATTGGAATAACAGGGATTATGGAGATCTGGAAAGCTAAAACGTGAGTGGGAAATTAAATAATGTTACATAATATTGGATTTATATCATTGTAAATCTGTTCCTATATGTCTAAATGTAAATTTGGAATTGTAGGCCTAATTTTATACATATAATGAATTTATAAATTCTGCATACATATTCTATGATTGATAATCCAGATTCAGTATTGCATGTACTTGAATCTGTAAAGTATTGGATAGTAGTAGTCCCTGAATCTGACAAATCAAATAGTAGTTCTAGATTTGTTGATTAAATGATTTATGCAAGTAAGTGTAAAGTAGAAGTTATCATAATAAATTATTAGGGTTTAAGTAGTATTTTAATTTTTTGGAATGTAGGGTGATACAATGGAAGTTTCTATAAATTATCAAATTTAGATCTATGAAGAAAAGTGTATCATTCGAAATAAAAAGAAATGTACCTAAAAGAAAGAGATGTATAAAATAGGGATATACTGTATTTTGTACTATCTATTTCAATAACTATAAAAAGATAATTCCTTATAATTACAATTGTACTACAAGTTCTCTTTTCAGATAAGTTACATAAATTTATAGTTTTACCCTTTTATTTTGGGGAAGATGTAATTGCAATGCATTAAAATGTAGAAATACCTAAGTATGAACTAAAAGAGATTAGTAGTGGTAAGAATAACGATTTATTGTAAAACTAATGTATATTCAATAAATAAAGGTCAAAATTAAAAATAAGCGATGAAAGGTAGGTAAAGTAATGAAATGAATAAGAAGAAAAGCTAGTAACCAAAGAAGGATAACAATTAAAAAGAACAGTATATAGATTTAATAATAAAGAAGGGAAATAAATAGTAAAAGATATTTAAAATTTTCAAGTTAAGCAATAAATGACATTAAATTAATATTAATGAAACAAAGGTTCAGTTAAATAAAATAACTGAATATTAATAGTTAGAAATTGGAGGCATGGTAAATAAATAAGTATACACACACACACACACACACACACACTCAAGTATGCTTTTATGATGGGTATGAATTATTAAAGTTTGCTAATAACTTAGATTGAATATGGGTGACATAGTCCTCAAAATGGTTTGGAATGCAAGGTTCGTATTGTTACACAACAGAAGTCTGTCCACCATAAGAGGCTACAAGCGGTTGTGTATACATTATATTTATGTGGGACATATCCAATTGTAGGACACATGGAAAACGTTTGTGTATAAGTGAAGGAATGCACAAAGTAGAGTATGCTTCAACCTTTAAAGGGTATGTTTTAAGTATCTAAGTGGGTATTACCTTTATTGCATTAGGCAATCTAAATGGGATGGTGAGCAAAGCTCGGTGCTACAAAAGGGAGATTGGTACCATATGCGGGAGTAGGAGTTGTTTCATATGTTGAGAATGTCATCAGTCCTGAGCAGTCAGTGGAAAGACAAGGGTTACACCTAAAGAAACTACACCTAATACAATTGTAGATCATGTATAGATCATGCACCACCATAGTTGTTTGCTAGTTTGTTTGTTATGAGAAAAGGCTAAATAAACCTTAATGGAGGTCTTTCAAATTACTAGGCTAGACCAAGGAGCTGAGTCCTCGATAGTCTGTGGTGTTAAGTCCATGATATGAAGCATTTAGGTAAACCCTAAGACAAGATAGAATACTGCTAAACAATTGTGACATCTTATTTGGCACTAGGGAGTTCCCTGGTATGCATGATGACGAGGACGTGATACTGTGTTGATAATGGATCCCGACGAGGTGCCCTGTTACAAATACTAGCGGGAATGTTCTTAGTCCAAAGGGGGATTATGGTACTTATATATGTACACTTATATAGTTATTTTTTACTTCGACTAGATGGGGCGTATCGTATGCATACGTGGAGTCGAGATGACTAAGCAAAATAAAAGACATAACATGTCATGGAGGATAATCAATATAAATTTGTGTCATGTATAAAGTGGGTAATTTACCAGTCATTAGAACGTTGTTTTGACCCCCTCCTTATTACAACCCATATGATAGCTTTAAAGTGACTGATACTAGTGCAAGGCGGGAATAGTGGAAGGACAGATTTCCTTATGCATGCTCGATATTGATAAGGACACTAGATGTCAGAAATGTAAACCTTGGTTAATAGCTATATCTTTTATTATACATTACTATTCCGTTGTGAGTTTATATCGGTAGTGATCTAACATGCATCTGTTTATTTGCATAATACCAAAACCAATGATCCATACTTTAGCGGACTTGGATTTTCGATTTAGCAAAAATTCAGGCCCACTATAGTGTTGGTTATCACATGAATCGGGCATTCTTCGTTAGTCTATCGAGTATAAACCAAATGTTGTCGTACTCTCCTCTAGTCTTTGGCAATCCATCGATGAAGTTCATTGATATTTTCTCTCACTTCCATTATGGAACTTCAAGCAATTGCAAAAGACCACTCGATTTCTTTTGCTTGGCTTTCACTAATTGACAATTCATGCACTTTGAAATAAATGTCAAGACATCCTTCATACCTTCCCAGTAAAATTTCTGCTTCACATCTCTATACATTTTATTGCCTTCATGAGGATAACCCAACTTGAATGATGGAACTATTCTAGCACCTCATCACTAAGTCTATCTACATTAGGTGCATATAATATCCCATCTTTATAGAGTTAACCATCTTGGTCATATCCGTTCTTCTTCAAACCTTCAGGCTGTACTCCTAGTTTAATCTTAATAATAACCTCTGGTAGTCCAACATCATAACTATAACTAGTATTAATCAACTCTATCAAAGTGGTTTAATGTTCAAGCTTGCCAAGATCATTGGTTCAAGCTAACACTTCGACCATGAATCATACCCAACTATATACTTTAACTGTGTCCACTCTAGGAACATGGATCCTTAACTGGCATGTCTCGTTCTCAATTTATCTTTGATTGCGTTTCCCTTAATGGATGTATAGGAAATTTCAAAGTCATTGGAGGCTAAGAACTATAATGGTCTCTTCTATTGCAATAAAAGGTCCTACCGTGAGAAAATATATTTCAGTGATTTATGGTCGGTGAGTAACTCTGACTTTTCTTATAGTAAGTAATGCCTCTATGCTTTCAAATTAAAACTATCACTATTAGCATTAAATTTTGGGTTTGGTATTTCTTATCATGCAGTTTCATTTCCCTGGTCACACAAGGGACAACTTTATCTCTTTATGTCAATTATGCGCCATATCCAATGCATATGTGTATATTATCAACTCCTCATTCCCATATGGAATGGATAACACTGGTGCACCCATCAACCTCTCTTTAAGACAAACGAATGCATGGTCACACCTAACTTCCCAACTAAAAGCCTAATTTTTCTTTTTAAAATGAGTCAATGGTGTAGCTATCATCTATAATTCTTTAATGAATCTTCAATGATAACCCTCTAATTTAAGAAAAAATTTGCATATCAATTGCATTAGAAGGTCTTCCCTAATCTTGGATTGTTGCAACTTTTGTAGGATCAACAGCGCAGCCCTTCTCCGAAACAACATGACCTAAGATCCTAACTTCTTTACTCTAGAAGTGACACTTCAGAAACTTAGCTTTCAGTTGATGCTTTCCTAGTGCCTCAAGTACCACTCTCAAATGCGTCTTGTGTTCTTCTTCCATCTGTGAATAGACAAGAATATTTTTGACAAACACAATTACAAACTTGTTTAATGATAGTTGAAAACACAATTCATAAGATCAACAAAATATGCCAATGCATTGGTTAGCCCAATAAGGTAACTAACCACTCATAAAATCCTAATGACATACAAAATGTGGTAATAATACACTATCCTTAGCCACTCTCGGTTTGTGAATTAATGTTGTTAAATCCAACTAAGAAAATGCCTTTGCACTATGAAGTTGATCGAACAAGTCATCCATACATAAAATAGAAGCTTGTTTTTTCTCATCGCCTTATTCAGCTTATGATAATCAACACAAAGTATCAAAGAGCCATCCGCCTTAGTGGCGAATACTATAGGTGCTCCCTACTCAAAAATAATCCTCCAAGTAAATCCCTTCCTCAATAGATCATTCACTTTACCTTTAGTTCGTCTTGCTCTTTGGATGCCATCTATCTCAAAGGAAATACAATAGGTATAATATCCTCCATTAGATCGACATGAAACTCAATCTCCATATGTAGTGGTAGCCCTATAACTTCCTCGAACATATCAGGATATTCCCTCGCTATACATACTAATGCAACTTTCCATTCGTGATATCGGGAGAATAGGAAAAACTAACCACCGCCGTATCCTCAAGCATGCAGCTCAACTATAGCTTACGCCTATGATTTACCCTTATCATCGGTAATAACCTCTCACAATTGACCATTGCCCCATACTTTTAAAGCTAGCCTATACCAAAACGATACTAAATGTGAAAAAATTAGGCATAAATAAATCATAAGAACACATCGATTGAATAACATCAAACAAATCATATCTAAATTAGCCAAGCCTCCCATAAGATTCGACACTACAAGGTCCGTTTAGTAGATCAGTTTAATCCTAGCTTATCTACATAGTCATTAGATATAAAGGAATGTGATGCCTCAGTATCAAACAAAACACAAACATGTATATCATAAATGAAAGTGATACCCTGTATCGAGATGTCCTTCCCATTCTCCTTTACCGATGGAGCACATGAAATAGTAGGAACAACATTCAATGAAAAAGTCTTCACAACCTACTTATCCTTCAATAGCTCTAGACAATCCTTCTTGATATGCCCAAGCTTGTTTTAGCTATAGTATTTTCGTTCAATTTTGCAAATCTTAGTAAGATGGCCTTTCTCTCCAAAGTTGAGACAAATATGCACTTATTTTCCTTTCTTATGACTATCCTTTTTATATAAGTTGTTGTGTCTCAAAGCTTCTATACAATCTTCTCAAAGCTTACATCAATATGGATCACAACCCTCTCCCGTAGATAATCATTCAAGTCGATGATGAGCTTCTTATTCTTCTTTAGAGGAGTGTCGATGAAAAATGCCCCATATTTCAACAATGCAAAACTCAACAATATACTCAGATAAAGACATGTCACCCTGCTTTAGATCATTAAATGTTCTGAAAAAGATCAACTATGAGAAACCAAGATGAAATTCTCTTCAGAGCATGCTTTGAACTAATCCTAAGTGGATTGATCTTTGAGAGTAGGTGCTTTAATGGCAATCCAACAACCCATTGCTCATCCTTGAAGTGTCGCAAGCTCAACTTCCTCTTTTGAGCATCTTCTAACTCTTAGTCATTAAATACGTGCTCATAAGTAACAATCTAGCCATGCACTTCCATAGAAATTTGTTCCCATGAACTGCTTTCCATTTAGACTAGCAAAAATTTTATTGAGCTTGCAAAATCAACTCTTTGCAACTGCACTGGAGCACCACCACCTACTGGTCCGAATGCTTGTCCTTGGTCTTTTTGCATCATATGCATCATCATGGTACCGAATATCATCTGCATATTGATGTTGGTTGCTGCCTCAGTTCCCGCATAAGTCTTGACTCCAAATACAGTGTGCCTTGCTAGGTTTCTTGTATTTTTGCTCATTCTTATAAGCTGTAATAAGATCAATTAATATCTCATAATGGAAAACTGAATAAGTGGTATTAGCGTACGCAATGTGACTTACTGTATACGTAATATATAGTTTCGAAAACAAAAATATATAACATGTATGCTCTCCCATATATCACTTCAGTCCATTCTAAGGTGACTCTCCTAATTTATCTCCAATTAATCTTATACAGGGTTAGGTGTTCACTCAACCTAAGCACAAATACTATGTGTGATGACTTTCGTCCACCTTTAATACCCAATATACCAATCTGATACAATATATTACAATGCGATATGTTAGTACCCGATCGATAGAGGGAAGCAATCAAGGTAAGCTAATAATCAGTGAAGAGCTTATAATAAATCTCTAGTGCATAGATAAAATATAATAACAACATAAATATTAAAAAGGCAAGACAAAAGAATAATCAAATGAACCGGAATGAAACAACATATCATAGTGCAGGAGGTTCATTGCATTATAAAATGCAAAAATAATAGAGTTTATACATCTAATCAAATAAACTCCAAAGATTAAATATAATAGGCGCTAAATAGCTTCATACATCACTACAAAACATAATATTACCGATAATAACTCCAAATATATATATATATATAAATTAAAAATCAGCCTCCTGCTTTATCTCTGCATAGCTCCATGCACTATCTCATACATATCTCTCAGTTTACCCATTTAAGAGCATTCGAGTTGATAAGAAGTAACATAAATAACGTTAGGTTAGACAAAAGTCACGAGCGACCTGTAATTTCGAAACAAATATAAAAGTCGATATATCATAAATAGAAACACATAGTATGAAGAATCATACCTGATCTATCTCTACATCCAACAAGTTAGCACATAACGCAATATATGCTAAAATACTATCATCATTATATGGGTATGCTACTACTCTAAGTACAATATAGGGTATATAATTTGATAATTCCTACATTGTGTGACAATTATAGTGAACATAGCAACTATCAACTAAATCTCGCATCCCTCAACTCCAATGTCATTGGATATATGATAACTCACATGATCAATTTGTAGGATAAGAGACTACTCAATATCACGACATCAGCAATGCTCGAATCCATGCCATTAATGGATCCAAGAAAAGCTAAAACATATATAATTATATAATAAAGGTTGTGAGATGATAAACTACTCATTTATTAATGTAAAATCGATGATATACACTTAAATTAAGGCAAATCTGAGTTTCTACAATTAGATCTGAATTTCTACGCTCCAAAATGCTAATTTAGAAATTTAATGATCTGCTTACTAATTGTTGAATATGCGATTATATGATTTTTGTTTGATGATAATAAACATATATATATTCATGTAAATGTATTTGGTAATGTACTATTTCATTTTTCACATATTAAATAAATATTTGCTGAATAAAATTAAATGACATAGAATTTGAATTCAAACAGAAATTTTATTCAAACAAATATTTATTACAATTTTGAATAGTACAAATTCAAGCTCTCACTATACACTATACAACTTTGATACAAATTCAATTACATCACAATTTTACATTTACAATTGACCTCACTACATATCACTCACACTCGTGTTTATCTTCAACTTTATTCCAAATTGAATCCAGCATCTGAGCAATCTGCAAATATAAATATTGACGTAGTAAAATTGAAAAAGAAATATTTTTGCAGTATAAAATAAAATGTGAATTTTGAGAATAATATTTGCCTCAGTTATTTGGGTTGTTCGTCATCATTTAACTTTGAATTCATTATACACGAATAGCCTGTGAATCACAGTGTATCATTGTATATGCCATAAGGCCGTGCACACCGATATATATACACTTGATAAATTCACAGGGACAGGTAAGCATAGGTCAAACCCAAATTATCGGATTCAACTCAAGTGCAACAAAATAAATGTCACAACTCTCAGCACAAAGTTAAATCCGAGCTTAAGCTGGATTCAACTCAGGTGAAATTTCGAAAAATAAACAAAATGCAAAGGTCAAGTCACTGCAATCACGACTCAACTCAATGCAACAACCAAAGTCAAGGCAACATGAAGTCAGCAACTTCAAACTGCTCATATACACAAGTGAATGAAAATTTTGTACTCAATGCAAAGACCAGCTTATAAATACAAGTCAGTTACAAAATGGCATCACACAATGAATACATGAAGCAACTTCAAACAATAAACTGGTCAAAGCAACCCAGACCCATAGCGAATAGTGAAACCCAACAGTTCAACTACAGCAAAAACAGAATCAACACAAAGGCTACAGGTGCGAAACCACAATCCAGTGCAATGTAACATGAACCAGACTCGAGCACGCATGAAGTTCAAGGTTAACTAGACTAATACAGCAGAGGGACTAATATGCCAGAGAAAAGAAGTTCACATTTGAACATAGCATCAACAATATGTCACAAAGGCCAAGACTAGTGAACTGCAAGTGCCGACTAATGCACATAATCAATGCCGAAATCAAACCAACATAAATGATACAGTATACACAAGTGACACAACAGTGCACATAGAAACAACTCAAGATTTCAGCAACAACAACATGAAGGAAACAAACTACAAAGACATCAACATGTATGACAGTAAGCAGTGCCACACGACTGGCCAAAGCCGTGCACATAAACGACTTTAACATATGATTAGTGGCAAGCATACAAATTGGCAACGTGCAGCCGCAAACAACCCCAAGCACATGAATTCACAAATCAAAATCAATGTTAACCAAATCAGTGATGAAGTCACATTCTCAAAACCACGACCATGCTACAGTTCAAACAAATGCCACAGTGAAAAAGTAACAAACTCGAAGTACAAGCTAATACAGACTAAAGAGAATGAATATACAGTGAACTAAGTCATGGATCAAACCAGCAATGTCATAGAACAGATGGTACGGTTCAAACATGATCACTATTTTTTTTTTAAGAAATCAAAAATGGTCGAAGACATGGATTTGCATACACAAAATTTGACCGGAGTAAAAGGAAACGAAGATTAAAATCAAATGTAACAGTTTCAAACCAAAACCGTAGTGACCAAGTAATTTGACCAAGTCACGAATCAACACCGTGAGTATCAAGCAAATGAATTGAAGAATTCAGAGAAATCATCAGCATCAAAGCGAAATCGAACAGCCGAGCAAAGTAATTGACAAATTCAAACAAATTTATACGAACGCAAATAAAGGAGATCGAACGCATATATTACCCAGAATCATCATCGGCTATTGGGTATCGAGTTCAAGCAAGAAAATCAGAAGAAGCAAAGGGATAAATCACATAACACTCAAACAACTCGATCGGAAATTGGGGGTACCGTGTGCTAAGCAAAGAGATCATAGATTGACGAAGCAACAACGCTAAACATTCATTCGATCGAGATATTGAAGTCGACGGCCCCAGTTTTCACAAGCCCTAATTTAGTTGCAAAGAGGAACGAACGAAGATTAACAAAGCCGCCATTCTCAAAGAAAAAAGAACGAGCCAAATTATAAAAGGGGTCGGCTTCTTTTTATTATAAGGGCTTTGTGTTTTAAAATTAGGGTTATTTAATTTTAAATTGTTTTTAATTTGTATTTTCTTTTTAAACTGTTTAAATTTCTAGTCGTGTGACTAGGGGACAAACTACGTGGCGTAGTTTGAGAATTCGCAACTCAGTGGCTGAGTTGTGGCAGGGTTTTGAGCGTAGAGTTAGGTAAGTCAGTAGCGGGTGTCGTGAGTTTACATGTGTAAGCATGTGACTAATTAATTTCTAGTAGAAACCTTGGGGGCAGCACGTAGGCAGGGTTTTGCCAAAGCTGGGTAAATTTTGTGTCGTTCTATTTCTACATTTTATTATTCTGCTATTTTTTCTATTCTGCTATTATTCTGTGATCTGTGTTGAAATAATTTTATAAGCTTCCGCAATTAATTTTTATAATTAATACCATCACCCTATTCACCCCCTCTACGGTGAAACCGATCCTACAAGTAGTATCAGAGCTAGGAACAAAAGCAGTTTTTGTCTTAAAAGTTTGATTTTACAAAAACCAATTCTTGTTTTTAAAAAGTTGAATTTAAAAAATGGCTTCTTTTAATACTGCTTTTGCTGAGGGTCAATCCATAGTTAGACCGCCAATGTTCAATGGTGAATATGCTTATTGGAAAAATAGGATGGAAATTTTTCTGAAAACCATTGATGCTTGGAATATTGTTGAGACAGGTTATAGAGCACCAAATATAACTATAGATAATCAGGAAACAGATAAACCAAAGGAACAATGGACAGAACTAGAAAATAAATTACAAAATATTATTGCTAAAGCATGAATTCTATCATCTGTTCATTGGATCAATTTGAATTTATTCGTGTCTCACATTGTCTAACTGCACAGGAAATATGGCAGACACTAGAAGTGACTCACGAAGGAACATCTCAAGTCAAATAATCTCACCTTGCCATGCTAAGCAGCGAATACGAGAACTTCACAATGGCGAAGGAAGAAAATGTCAAAGAGATGCATGGACAACTTTCCAATATCGTATACAAATCAAAAGCTCTTGGAAAATCATATACAGTGATGGAGATAGTCCGAAAAATCCTCAGAGTCCTTCCACGAAGTTTTGAAGCCAAAGTGACTTCCATTCAAGAATCAAAAGATTTGAAACAAATGAAAGTCGAAGAACTCATCGAAAGTCTCACCACTTATGAGCTAGAAATGAAATTCAAGGAAGAGCGTGAAGGAGGAGATACTCGAAAGAAATCAATAGCTCTCAAAGGAACAACTGAAAGTGATGACGATGATGACGGAGCAGCAGAATTGGAGCTGATAATAAAGAAAGTCAAAAGGTGGAATTACAAATACGGAAATCCAGCTCTAAATCGAAAATTGAAAAGCAGAATAAATAAAATATTGGACAATCCAGAAGAACAAAAAATCTTCTGTCATAAGTGCCATCAACCCTGACACATCAAGCCCAATTGTCCTCAAAATGAACGCGACTTTAA
Source organism: Allium cepa (assembly GCA_030765085.1). Taxonomy (NCBI): domain Eukaryota; kingdom Viridiplantae; phylum Streptophyta; class Magnoliopsida; order Asparagales; family Amaryllidaceae; genus Allium; species Allium cepa. The sequence continues at coordinate 576,617,532 of CM060931.1, forward strand.
AAAGAAATCAAAAAGGAAAAGTTTTGCAGCCACATGGAATACAAGTGATGAAGATAATCAAAGTTCTAGCAATGAGAGTGACAAAGCAGATATGTGCCTTCAAGGGAATATAACTAATAGCGACGATGACGAGCCAAGCGAAGTATCAAAACTTACTCACTCTGAATTGCTTATTTATTTCCACGAAGTAAATGGCTGTTTTGAACGACTTAGGGAGAAATATGCCAAACTTGAATCACAAAAAGATACTTTGATAGAATTAAATGAACAACTTGATCAATTAGTTAAAACCTATCAAAGTAGGATCCCTAAGTTTGATAAGTGTCCAACATTCCAAGAAGAAATTAAAAAATCAGAAAATAGGACAAAATCACTTGAAAATGAAATTCTGATTTTGAAAGAAAATGATAATACTAGGAGAGAAAATTCTATTAAAAAGTGCACATAATTGTTGAACGAAAATGAATCTCTCAAAACACAAGTCCAACAATTATCAATGACTTTAGATAAATTTTCAAAAAGTGAAAAATCGTGAATATGCTCTTAGGGAAACAAACTGTTAATATATTTAGACAAGGACTTGGATATAATCAATCTAAAAACGTTAGAAATGAGATTAATCGAGAAAATTCAATGTGCGCAATTTGTAGAAAATTTGGACACAATCACAATAATTGTTGGTATAGACTTAAACACGTAAAAACTATTCCAATTTGGGTTCCAAAAGGCACAAATATAAAATCTCTCAAAGTAAAACAAATTTGGGTGCCGAAGGGAACAATTATAAATAGTTTTGGGTCTCCATAAAATTATTTTTCAAAATATTCTGCCACTAACAATCATGGACCTATAAAAACAAATAGGTCACAAAAATCTTTCAACGTGTAGGTGTGGTGGCAGGCTAAGGAACAACAATAGTGCCACTTGGATTCTGGCTGTTCCAAGGGCACACCAGGCGATAAAGCAAAGTTTCTTAGCCTAGTACAAAGGTGACAGAATCACAATGGACAACCATGAAAAATTATCGTAAAGGTAAAAAAGGTAATGATATATTTTGAACGATGTATTAAATGTGATAATCTGCACCATATTCTGAATTAAATCAGCCAATAATGAAGATGATGAAATAATGATGATTTTGATTCTGATTTATTCAAAATTGTTGGCCAATCATATATGCCAAAAACACTATAAAAACCTCTAGATTCTTTGAATTACTTCATATATATTAGTTTGGATTAAAAATAGTGTTTGTTGGATGATAATACATTTGGTTATAATACGGCTAACTCTATATTCACGATTTTTGATTATTTACATGGCTTCATTTCAAATTCAAGAGAATGTCATTTGAAAAGCTGTTAAAATTGATTTTGAAATTTTGTTGCATACTTCATAGTTTGGTCTATCAAATTCAATTAATGGTAATTTTGAGTGAAAGAGAAATTCAGATGCAGATTACACTGGTAATCTAGCTGATAGAAAAATTACTAGTGAAACGTGATTTTTGTTGAGACATTTAGTAATTGCATCGTTTTTCAAAGAAAATATCTGCATATTTTTAATTTCAAATAGCAGAAAATTTTCTTATAAAACACCCTCGAGAAAATCATTTTTGACCATATTTTCAGATTAGTCATTTTGAAAAATTGATTTCATAATTATTTGATGACTATTTTGACTAATCTGACTCCCTAATGATTATCGAAAAGATAAATAGTGATTGAAAAAGTGACGAGTGTTGATATTTATCATATATTATGACTCGAGACGGTATAATTAGTAAATTTCTTTAGAAATTTAAACAAGAGTTATAAAACTTTGTTGGTAAAAATTTCATGACCATCTCTATTTCTATCATATTTCTAACGACCATCACTCATCAAAATTCAACATAGTTTGTCGATATGTGGTACTTTAAACGGGAATCATTCGTTTTTCATTTTATATTACTTTTTAAAAAATAAATAAATAAATACCAAAGTATTCACTCTCATTTAAAAGTCCTCTTGGTTATGCATTGGTGAATTACTTGGAATTTGTTATGTGCTTCCTTGCTCATTTAAAAGTCCTCATTGTTATGCATGTATGGAACGCATATCAAAAGTTGATTTTTAAAATAAACAAGTTGATTCTAATCCCATTTAAAAGTCCTCACGGTTATGCGTGGTTAGAAGATACTTGAATTCGTTTTTTTAAATAAAATTGGAATACTACTAATCTCATTTAAAAGTCCTAACGGTTGTGCATGGTTAGTAGATATTCATATTCCTGATATAAATATACCACAAATAGACACAACTGTATGGTTTTGTATGATGACATCATTTCCATCATTCTAAAAGTGGAATATGCGCCTAACAAAATATTATTCTTTTGCTGATAACAAAAGGGGGAGAGAAAAGTTAAGATTTTGTCAAATAAAATCAAGCAAAGGTCAAATATTTTCCATTTGCATCTGGGCTCATTTGCATATTATTTAATTGTATGCATATTTGTAGGGGGAGCTTTGTGTAGAGATGAAGTATTTAAATAAGGGGGGCAATTAAAGCATATCAATGATCAAATACATTTAACATATTCAAATTCTTAAATATATGTTTGTTATCATCAAAAGGGGGAGATTGTTGAATATGCGATTATATGATTTTTGTTTGATGATAATAAACATATATATATTCGTGTAAATGTATTTGGTAATGTACTATTTCATTTTTCACAGATTAAATAAATATTTGCTGAATAAAATTAAATAACACAGAATTTGAATTCAAATAGAAATTTTATTCAAACAAATATTTATTACAATTTTGAATAGTACAAATTCAAGTTCTCACTATACACTATACAACTTTGATACAAATTCAATTACATCACAATTTTACATTTACAGTTGACCTCACTACATATCACTCACACTCGTGTTTATCTTCAACTTTATTCCAAATTGAATCCAGCATCTGAGCAATCTGCAAATATAAATATTGACGCAGTAAAATTGAAAGGAAATATTTTTGCAGTATAAAATAAAACGTGAATTTTGAAAATGATATTTGCCTCGGTTATTCGTCATCATTTAACTTTGAATTCATCAAACACGAACAGCTTGTGACATACAAAATGTATCACTGTATATGCCATAAGGCCGTGTGCACACTGATATATATACACTTAATAAATTTACAGAGACAGGTAAGCACAGGTCAAACCCAAATTATCGGATTCAACTCAAGTGCAATAAAATAAATGTCACAACTCTCAGCACAAGGTCAAATCCGACCTTAAGCTGGATTCAACTCAGGTGAAATTTCGTAAAATAAACAAAATGCAAAGGTCAAGTGACTACAATCATGACTCAACTCAATGCAACAACCAAAGTCAAGGCAACATGAAGTCAGCAATTTCAAACTGCTCATATACACAAGTGAATGAAAATTCTGTACTCAATGCAAAGACCATCTTATAAATACAAGTCAGTTACAAATGGCATCACACAATGAATACATGAAGAAACTTCAAACAATAAACTGGTCAAAGCAACCCAGACTCATAGCGAATAGTGAAACCCAACAGTTCAACTACAACAAAAACAGAATCAACACAAAGGCTACAGGTTTGAAACCATAATCCAGTGCAATGTAACATGAACCAGACTCGAGCACGCATGAAGTTCAAGGTGAACTAGAACAATACAACAGAGGAACTAATATGCCAGAGAAAAGAAGTTCACATTTGAACATAACATCAACAATATGTCACAAAGGCCAAGACTAGTGAACTGCAAGTGCCGACTAGTGCACATAATCAATGCCGAAATCAAACCAACATAAATGACACAGTGTACAATGAAACAACTCAAGATTTCAGCAACAACAACATGAAGGAAACAAACTACAAAGACATCAACATGTATGACAGTAAGCAGTGCCACACAACCGGCCAACGCCGCGCACATAAACGACTTTAACATATGATCAGTGGCAAGCATACAAATTGGCAATGTGCAGCCGCAAACAACCGCAAGCACATGAATTCACAAATCAAAATCAATGTTAACCAAATCAGTGATGAATTCGCATTCTCAAAACCACGACCATGCTACAGTTCAAACAAATGCCACAGTGAAAAATTAACAAACTCGAAGTACTAGCTAATGTAGACTAAAGAGAATGAATATACAGTGAACTAAGTCATGGATCAAACCAGCAATGTCATAGAACAGATGGTACATTTCGAACGTGAACACCAGTTTTTTTTTAAGAAATCAAAAATGGTCGAAGACGTGGATTTGCATACACAAAATCTGACCGGAGTCAAAGGAGACGAAGATTAAAATCAAATGTAACAGTTTCAAACCAAAACCGTAGTGACCAAGTAATTTGACCAAGTCACGTATCAACACCGTGAGTATCAAGCAAATGAATTGAAGAAGTCAGAGAAATCATCAGCATCAAAGCGAAATCGAACGGCCGGGCAAAGTAAATGACAAATTCAAACAAATTTATACGAACGCAAATAAATGAGATCGAATGCACATATAACCCAGAATCATCATCGGCTATTGGGTATCGAGTTCAAGCAAGAAAATTAGAAGAAGCAAAGGGATAAATCACATACCACTCAGACAACTCGATCGGAAATTGGGGGAACCGTGTGCTAAGTAGAGAGATCATCGATTGACGAAGCAAGAACGCTAAACCATTCATTCAATCAAGATATTGAAGTCGACAGCCCCAGTTTTTCACAAGCCCTAATTTAGTTGCAAAGAGGAACGAACAAAGATTAACAAAGCCGCCATTCTCAAAGAAAAAAGAACGGGCCAAATTATAAAAGGGGCAGGCTTCTTTTTATTATAAGGGCTTTGTGTTTTAAAATTAGGGTTATTTAATTTTAAATTGTTTTTAATTTGTGATTTCTTTTTTAACCGTTTAAATTTCTAGTCGTGTGACTAGGGGACAAACTACGTGGCGTAGTTTGAGAATTCGCAACTCAGTGGTTGAGTTGTGGCAGAGTTTTGAGCGTAGAGTTAGGTTAGTCAGTAGCGGGTGTCGCGAGTTTGCGTGTGTAAGCATGTGACTGCTTAATTTCTAGTAGAAACCTTGGGGGCAGCACGTAGGCAGGGTTTTGCCGAAGCTGGGTAAATTCTGTGTCATTTAATTTCTGCATTTTATTATTCTGCTATTTTTTCTGTGCTGCTATTATTCTGTGATCTGTATTGAAATAATTTTATAAGCTTCGGCAATTAATTTTTATAATTAATACCGTCACCCTATTCACCCCCCTCTAGGGTGAAATCGATCCTACACTAATCTTCCCTTAATTGTTAGATTTCGCTATATTTAGTATGGATTAATGATGGATTTGATAGGAGATAAGTTTTATGGAGGACTAATTATATTTTAGGAAGAAGAAAAGTGATTGGGAATGTTCTCTGATGTTGTAGTTAGCACAAATTTTAAACCATTAAGTCGGTTTAATTATGGGCTTATGTTAGTTACTACTAAATCTGCCTAAAAACCATTTGACTTAATATTATGATATCTTCTAAACCACTTGACTAAAATCCTATTATGACAACTCTATGTAGAGGGAAACCATCATATCTTCCATTTGGTATAGGTGTCAGACCCTAATTTGGCTTCTATCAAAAGTTGCATCCATTGCAATAGTTTAGGGTCAACACAATCCACAATTAATTCTAGGGGTCAAAATTGTAAATAAAAATGGTACTACCAAATTTCTAGCCCAATCTAAGGTCATTTGATTATGAAAACATTATTTTTGCAATCTGCTGATACGTAAATATATGGGTCGTTACACATCCTTCACCTAGGGAGAATTTATTCGCCTAGATCCTCTTTTCTTATATTAGATTAAAGATAGAGTGAGACATGAGAAGGAACAATGTTAGTATCACAGTGATAGACTTTTAACTTTTTTTAGTTATTATAATTTTAAAGTATCAATTTTGTAACTTGGTTATATTTAATGTATAAATAAAGTTTTTATTTAATATTTACTCATTTTTCATTATAATTTTTTTATCTTTATTTTTCATAGAACATCTTCGATTCTCGTGTGGGCTCCTCTCCTTCTTATCATTAAGAATGCATTGTCATTTTTTAGGTGGGAGTTACTTCCAACTTTCTCCTTGCCTCTACTTCTGCTAACGTTGTGAGTTAAACACTCTCACCGATCACTATTTCATATATGGAACGAATTGAAGTGCAGGAGGAGTGGATTGGAGAGTTAGAGGATAAGAATAAACAAGTCATGGTTGTGACAAGGATTGAGATGCTCAGCGAGTCTGAGGCAATTTTACTGGCTACGAACACATTAAGGAAGTCAATCTCAAAATGACTATATTTCATGACTCAAATCAGAGATGGAGTGTTTAAACAAGAAGGCGACTGAGCAGGAGGCAAACATGGAAAATATGGAAAGTTTAAGTGTGACGTTTTAAGAAGACGAACAAAAGAAATAAAGGCTACCATATAGAACTTATCTTTAGAGTTTGTCACAAAATTCCAAGATGAAACTCCTATATTGTCACTCAAGTTTGACGATTGTTCTTCTAATCCAGATGAAGTTCCTACAAAAAAAATGTATATGCACCCTAAGTCAGCTAAAGAATGGAGAATGAGTTGGTGCGTCATTACCAATCCAAGTTTGAACAACTAAAGTTACCCTACGATACTAAACTAGTGAAGCTGCACATGGATAAGGCATAAGTGAAGCGAAATGCAAATGGAATATTCGGTTCTTTCCATGGGAAAAAGGTTCGACTTTTTCCAAAATCGACCATATAAGGGGAATCACACATAGCCTCATTCAAACCCTTATAAAAGAAGAGATCCTACTAAAGTTGCAACCATTAGCACCTCTTATTGTGCCGGCCTAACCTACTTCATCAGCGCGATCTGCTTTGAAAGTGCCTCCTAATTTTGTTTTATCCATTTTGCTATAAGAGATTCGTAGAGAGAAGGGTTGTCATGCTATGGCTGTAATAAGGTTGCATTGCTCTGCTGATTTTATGCAATTTTTCTTACCTAAACTGGAGCTACCATTTTTTGGACAGTAATGAGCGTGAGCTACTCATAGCCCTAGGTTTGTGCATGCTTGGGAACTCCATCGTTCCTCCAAAGTTATCATAGAGATTTCAGAATGGTCCTTAGAATTTTCCTTAGCGCCACTACAGAAATAAATTCATAATATTCTTCTTGTATTGAGGATTGGCGAAGTCAGTGCTCCTAAATCTCCTTCGCGGTTGATGATTTTAGTAAGGGAAAGAGGCATCAAGCATGAAGCTAGGCTTTGACTTCAAATAATTGTAATAGAATTATTCATGTGATTGGGTATAATTAAACTTATATGTATGTCATTTTGTAATAAGCAAAGTAAAATAATTTTTTGGCATTGTGAAGTCTTTGTTGAATGTTTTTTCAAAAAAAAACTTTTGTCAAATAAAGATCCCCTATGGAGGGGGGTTCTAGAGGGGTGGCAACCCCCTAAGGTAGGGGTGCCGAGGCAACGCCCCCGCTACATGGTTTGACATGCCCGGTCAGGTCGCAGGGGTCCAGGAGGCAGCGTCCCGTCCAAAACGGTACGTTTTATTGATTTTTGAATTCAAATTCAACAGCCAACGGTAACAACCGTTAGAAAACGGTCACGACCGTTCGAATAGGAACCTGTAGACGAATAGACATCTCACTTCTATATAACAGTGCATTCCATCAATGCAGACTTCACTTATCTTTTCCTCTAAATCTAAAATCGATAGCATTATTAACTTCTGAGTGTTTCTTCTGATCTGAGCAAGTAATCACAGCTTGCACAGATAAATCTCCATTGTATCCTGAAAAAAGGTTTTCATACATCCCGCTGTGACAAAAAGTGGAAAACATTCTTGAAAGACAACGATTATTTCGTGCCTTGGAGTGATTAGTCTTACATTACCCTAAGTTCATCAACAGTCTTTTCTTAAACATGTTATTTTGTAGTACATCTTATGTATTTTTACATTTTTTTTTGCTATATGCTTATAGCTTTTATAATAATTGCAGTTCTAGTTCTTATGAAGGGCAAAACCAATGCTCTTGCAACTAAACATGCGATGCTTGTGGATGAAGGTAACCACACCACTTTCCATGTTTGAACGCATATCCTGCAAAAGGTGTAGGTTATAACACCATTGGATTTTGGCAATTAAAGGGATTTGTTTATCCCCTATTTGGGACTGCTAGACTTATGGGCATAGCTTTTAGTTGTGCTCGCATTATATGTAACGTGTTTCTTGAACTTTTTTCTTGGCACTTAGATCATGTGGCCACCATTTTTGGCAGGCTAATCTTTTTCCTTCAAGTATGCTCATTGACATGATTCTGCTCCATTTTGAGTACTCTAATCGTTCTTGGTCGAGAAGCTAGGTTGTGTGTTTCAACCATATTTTTCGATTTACTTTGATTCCTTCATAAACAAAGAATGGAGACACGTGAGGATTTTTAAACTAGTTCAGGTTGTATAATATCCCTACATCCGGTTTCATCATATCAATATTTTATAATTACAATGATTTATCAAGTTTTTTAAAAACTAGTTAAATGAAATATGGCTTAAGGTGTTTCGAATTCCACATTTTAAGCAATTGGTTGCCATCTGGTCGTGATAGTTAATATGTGCCACTTGATAGTGTTTCCGTAATGACTAATGATCCTTCCCTGTTTGGTTCTAGTGAGTCATCTATTGGGTTTTTGGTTTTAGATATTACTTTTCCTAACACCAAGTCCCCTTGTGGAATTTTCTTTCTCTTAGTCGAGAGTTGTAGCTTTTGGCCATTCTCTATTTGGCCACTACAGCTCGAATTACGGCTTCATTCCTTCTTTCATTGATAAAGTCTAGGGTAATTTCTTTTGGTTATTGATTCTGTTTTGTAACATAAGGTGGGCTCTATAGGATGGGACCTCTACTTCAAATAGGAGCATTGTTCCATAGCCATATGATAAGAAGAATAATGTGTCCTATAAGTTATCTAATTAAAGTTTGTTAGCCAAACAGTACCCAACGTGACCCCTCTGTCCATTTTCCTTTCGGCTTGACCACTCTTTCCTTAAGTAGCTTTTTAATAGTTTTATCAGATACCTTAGCCAACCTATTTATTTGAGGATGTGCTACTGTGGAGAAGCACTTGACTATGTTATTCCTTTTATAGAATTGAGTAATTCTTTTCTTTTAAACTACATACCATTGTATGATATAACTTTATATGGGACTACGAATCTGACAATGTTGTTTCTAACAAAAAAAATTCATTATTTCTTTCAGGTAATGGTTATAAGAGTTTCCTCTTCAACTCACTTTATGAAATAGTTGATGGCTACTGCTGGGCATTTGGCTCTTGTTTTAGACATTTGGAGCGGTCAAATCAAATCAATCCTCCATATGTTAAATAACCAGGGGGTAGTAATTAGGATGCTTTCATGAGATTTAAATCTTAGGATGCAACATCCATTTGGCATCAATCACGCCTCTAGGTAAAATCTTATGCATCTTGTTGTGTTGTAGGCTAGTATTAGCCCTGATTCGTAGCACTTTTTTTTGCTAATTTTAGTCCCCAAGAGTGATCTTTGTAGTTTTCCTCATGAACTTATCATAGTTTTTATCATACCCTTCTTTTGTGACATACTTGAGATAAGTGATTAATTGCCCTCTTTTGTATAGTATTTCATCAAAGAAAGAGAAGTATGGAGCATGATGTCTGACTTTATGAGCTGCATTTTTCCAGCTTTTGTCGTTTAACAATACACCATTTAATACGAAATATTTCTTCAGTGTCATCCATGTATCTGTTGTATTCCTCAACTTTGTAGTATGGGTGAATTTCCTTATATGGGAGTAGCCTCACTTGTACTTTGTTCTGATCGAACCTTGGCTTGTTGAGGATGTGTCAAGACTAAAATCAGCTTTTCTAAGGTAATATTTGGTTCGGACAGATGTCCCACCTATAAGAAAATCTGCTAAAGGCAGCACTATAGTGCAGCGTTTAGTGAAAATACGTTGTTTATCCTGAATGAAAATAGAAAGTAAAAGAGTAAAACGCTGCTTAACTAAAACAAAAGGCAGGACTTCTTCTTTTCATCCTCGCCTTCCCTTTTCTTTTTCCAAGATCTTTATTTTACTCTATTCGTCATCTTCATATTCTCCCTATCGTAATCACCTCTATCCTTCTACAGACTCCCCTTCCTATAAACTCCACCTTCCTTTAGACTCCACCCTCATTTAGGTTTTGTACCCACCACCCACACCCTTTAATATCTTCACGATAACACCAAATCAAAATTAATGTCTAACCCTAGCCTCTTATCCCTTTCTTCCACTTCAAAACCCTTAAACTTATTCTAAATGGTTTTAGACTAATAAATGTCTCTCGCTTCCACCAAAGACGACGACCAAGTGACCGCTATCACAAAAATTAGAATGGTTGTCATAGATTTGGGGTTAATTATCATTGATTTGGGAAAAGCAATGATTTAACCCGATCATTCCACTAAAGTTGCTAGATCTGGATAAATTGTAGGTTTCAAAAATAATGGTTTGTGAATTCCTAAAGCTTGTCATGATTTTAATTTGGTGCTAATCACTCATTTGCAGTTTCTCCATTTTTATAATATTCGGATGAATAGTTTGCTTAATAATAATACATTCTCTTAATCTTCATCAGCTATTATTATTCTTCTCCAAATAAAAGTTGTTTGTGCATAGATAAAAATACTATACATGCTGATTAATTTGAAGTTTATCTTGCTAGGTTGATTTTCCATTAGCATAAAAATCTATTAATTAAATGTCCTCACCATGACCACTTTTACTTTTTTTGTTTTGTTCTGTATAAAATTGCATAACTATCTTCATTGCATCTTTCCAAATATTTGGTAGATTAGAAATGCATGCAAACCCATTTACTAAGTGATTGTACAGAAGAAACTCATAGTTATAAGTCGATCTAATGCAAGATGAAGATAAGCAATTATGGTTTGACATGCAATTTTTAATCTATCCACATCTATATCTTTGTGTATGTATGTTATACACACATCTTTAAATACATGTAGCCAGAGTTTTTGTAAATTTCATTTGCATGTATCTCCTTTTTTTCAATGTCTAATGTTTCTTTTTATGAGTTATGAGTAATTTAGATAACAACATAGTTATTCACTATGCATGATACACAAAAGCATAAAGCCTTCTAAAAATTTGTTTAGTAATTTGTTCAAAAGTTTAATTTGGACTAAAACTTTATAGTTATTGTTCAGTAGTCAAATTTTAAGTATAAGTTGTATAGTATGTTGCGAAACTAAATGAAACATGTGAAAGGGCACTTTTATTGTATAACATATTGTGACCTCTTATTTGAACCATAAGTTGGTTTTGTTGATCTTTCTTTAGGAGGCCAAACAACCATAGTCAAATTATGGTAAATTTATAGTTACATGTTAACTCCCCTCATTTAACATGACACTCGTTTAATTTATTATCACCATTGACAATAACTTACCGGTAGTCAATTCTAAGAAGTGCAATTGGCCTAAAGTAAATATATTAAATATGAAGACACCATAGGAATTATTATATTATGTTAATGTATCTCATTGCCAAGGAAGGACTTTTTTCTTGGGTTAGTAAATTTTTTGAATTATCCTTGGATACCTAAAATGACACATATTACTATCTATAACCAAAGAACAAAAGTGAAAAATAAATCACTTTTGTATTAAATCACAATAATAATGTTTTTTAGCAATGTTGTCAAAATAGGTCCCTATTGGAGATTAAATTTCGATTTTTTCATGAAATGCATTGAACTTATATAAAAGTAAGTTCCCTTAACTAAATTTTTCCAAAAAAAGCTAAGGCATTAAGTTACTCTACAATTTGATAATAAATTCAAACACGTCTTTCCCGAAGAATTTTTTTGTCCTCGTCTTAATTTTTTGACCTAAAATAAAATCTTAACTTACGATTTCAGTTCCTCTATTTTAAAGTTGAATCAAAATCTTACCAATATTCCTCTAAAAAAAAGTGTCAGCTCTTTTCTCAAACTTTATATACACTTCTAATGTGTAATCATTTTTTATAAGTTGAGTTTATTTATAATTATATCTAGTTAGTTTACTATTATTGTGAATTTTCTGGTTAAAGACGTAAATAGAATAGTTTTCTTGTATCAGCATTATTTTTTTAGATTAACTTTAAATAATATAAGTGCAATTAATTGTTCATTTTGTTAGCTTTTTCAGTTTTGGGTCGGCTTGGTTTAGTTTATTTTAATAATTTTGATCCACTTTAGAGAAGATTTGAATAATCATGATGATACCATTATACTGGGTTTCCTATCAACATTTGTTTACAAAAATATTATTTTTTTTAGAATATTTTTGTTTTAAATTTTCAATTAATCTTTTGGTCATAGGGAGACGAAGATTGTTGGAATCTTACCAACATATTATTACTATTATTTTCACATAATCAGTAAAATCAACTGACATTTTAATTTTAAGCAGGGAGAGGAAGGCCCGTAAACTATTCAATTTATTTTTAAGCAACAATCCAAGAATGCAAAAAGATGAATTTTATCTTATTATGAATTATGTGTTCAGTAAATATAAGTAAGACCAAGAGATGATATTATTTTGGCCAAAAGTAGTAGAGAGTTGATTCATGAACCCATAATGTTTGAGTAAAGTGAATTATTTCCAGGTAATTGCTTCAAGACTTGCATATAATTGCATGTAAGCTACCACTTCAGGTATAAAAATATACATAACTATGTAAGATGCCACTTCAGGTATAACAATATATATAACTGCATGTGAGCTGCCACTTCAGGTATAACAATCATAGTTCAATTTTGCCGATTGATACCTATTGGTGGAAATTCGGCTCTAACACAGAACTATTGGGCAATAGTAGTTCATTTCAACTTTGTTTTGGTTCTTCATGTTTTATATCAACAATGGTTATGATGCATAAAATTTGACTCTAATGCCTACTGTTTTTTTGATTATGTACACGGTATAGGTAAAGTCTTACTATTATAACTGGCATTATATCTTATTATTTATAACTGTATCAAAATCAGATTCATACAAGGGTAGTATTCCAACTATATTTAGTTCATCTATACTCTGTCAAGAATTCGTTTTATATACTATTCGGCCAATCCTTGCAAATTATTAATCTAACTCTATTGGTCAAAACTGAACATCTACTTGAGATAACAACAGTGATCGGTTTATTTCATCATGAGTAGAACGGATTAGTTAAAAACTTGATATAGATCTTTATTTTCACTTTCAGTTCTTTAATTATTACTGTTTGGACTTGAGAATTATGTCTTCACTAGTGCGAACCCGTGCTTTGCACACGGATATTGAAAAAATATTGTTGTTGCATAGGTCATATCCAAATGTATAAGAAATTTAAAATGGTGGTAATGAAAAAACATTATTGAACGATAGTGTTACATCATAATAACAATTTGGTAGGGTAAAGAATACATAGATATATTTGGTTATGGTAATCATAATTAAAATCGAAGAAAACAACTACAGTGAATATGTTAAAGTTCACCGATTATTTAGAGGATAATGTGTTAAAAATTTATCCGCTAATGCATAGATATATTCACTGTGGCATATATCGCCAATGTTGTTGCTTTTGTAATTGCACAGCTGCTTCATTGTGCATAGATATAGTTGAAGTATTCGCTGTGAACTGCAGACACAAAGACACAGCGTAGTTCGATTCCATTAAATAAGAATAACAAGAGCTTTTTTCAATGGGGAGAAATATAGTTATAGGACGAAATTTGTAAACGGTCAGGAAAAGTATTTGTCAACAGCTGAAAAAAGGGAGGGAAAAAAGAAAAAAGCAACAGATGTAGTATAGGGGTAAAGTAGTGAAACAGAAGATTCAATTGAAATAGAAATGATGATGCAATAAGAAAATAACATGGGTCCCAATACAAATTACTATTGTTCACTGAATTTGATCTATGTCGATGCAAGGTACAAAACACCGCATACAGCTGGTTGCAGTAACCAATATTTGGAAATATCCAAAACATACAGAAGAGAACAATTGTGAGAAGTCTTTTCATTTTTCAGCCTCGGAAATAACTGCTAGCAACACATGTATGATACTGGGCTTAAGCGCAAATAGGTGATGTTCTCTTGGCCTTAATAGATGCATTACATCAGTCAATTACTTTAACTATTGAAGGTATTTGTACCTGCGGGAAAAAAAGGCAAAAGTGTCATTGATGCGGTATTATTACTAAATTCTCTCATTGCTCGTCTGACTAAGTTAACTATATCTAATAATCAAACTATGACTACATGATCATCTATGCAAAGATACATTCATCAATTGTTTTCTAGAAGTTTTCCGACAGTGGTGGTGCAAGTGATTTTAGAATTTACTGCAAAAAATAAACAAACTCATTTAGGTGGTTATCAACATTATTCTCACTAAAGCACATGTTTTGACCCAGCACTTAAACTGTGCATCTACCTTAAGCCCGAATACATCAACTTATATGCTTATCGTATTATTGATCATCGCAATTGTAAACGAAATTAAGTAAACTTAGCCAAATTATGTCATCAAACCTGGAAGCAATGTATTAAACGCTGAGCTACACAGTTGAATCAAGCATTAATTATGTGAAGTCACCATTTAATCATCTCAAGCTATCAGAAAGCAAAATTCATTTTTCAATTATATTTTCATAATGCGATTAAATTATTATCGTTAACATCAAACAAAATCATTACTACAACTAAATTAGTATTGCATCACACAAATGTAGTTAAAATATTCAGATGGAACAATAATTGCTTAATTTCGAAAATGCTGTAAAATAATAATCGCTTTTTCTTAATGCATTTAAATTTTAACTACAGTAAGCTCGAATAAATCATCGTGTACAACCAAAATTATTACTGCATCACATAAATATAGTTGAAATATTCAATATCTACCACGCATAATTCAAAATTGTCATTAAATTATGACTGTACTTTATTAATGTAGTTAAATTTTAATTGTATTAAGATTGAATGAATTCCTGAAATGTAGCCAAATTTATTACTACATCACACAAATGTGGTTAAAATCTTCAAATATGGTTAAATTTACCCCAAACTTGCTGGTAAATTATAATTGCATTTTCTTAATTTCATTAGTTTGTAACTATTTTAAAATTGAATAAAATTATCATATATAGTCAAAATCATTAGTAGTAAATGCAATAAAAAAATGCTAACGTAGTTAAATTAATTCAAAAAATGCCAATAAATTATTTCACATTTTTTGATGGGGTTAAATCGTAACTGCACTAAGTTTGAATAAACTATCAAGCACAATCAAGTTATTAATTTATTATTACATAATGCAGTTATAATATTCAAAGGCAACCATAATTATATAATTCAAAAAAATATATTCCTTTCAAATATGTTAAAAGATAATATATACATTATAATAATCTAGGTAAAACTACTATGTGATGTTTATGATCATCATAATAATGCTGTTACGGAAATGCGGTACACAGCGGTGACACAAAATAATTGGATTATATAAATGCAGTTAAAACTGCTATATAAAATTACGATTTAATTTTTTTTATTTTTAGCTATCAATAATGGATATCATTGGAAATCATATTAAATTTGAGATTTTACAGTGAAAATTATTCTTAAATCCAACTAATGTAGAAAAAGTTATCACATTTCAAAGTTTGGAATAGAAAGAAATTAAAAATGTGACTGTTCATTTTCCAAAGTATGAAGAAGGTATGTGTGCTCTTGAAATCTAACTCAATAATAATAGTATAGTATAGATTATTATTTTCACACTAGATTATGTAGCTTCGTATACCTACTATGAATTAGTTTCATCATCCTCTTATCTTATAGCTAGGTTATATGTTCTGGTAATTATTTTCAGGCTTGTACATTTCAATTTAGGAACTTGTAGCATGCTAAGGAAGATTCATGTATGTTAATCATTTAAGTTTCTAATAGTTTTATCATCTTGTATCAGGTAAATCAATGGATCAAAACATGTCTTGCTCTAGGATATGGAGTTGTCAAGACGTACTTGGACAAAGGTAAAATTTAACATCGGTAACTCAATCAACTAGGCTTCCACAAAGTTGGATACAGTTGCACAACTTGCATCAGTAATTTCGAAGACGAAGATTAATCAGTTTTAGCTGCCATTTCTAAGAAACGGTAAATGATTGCATATAAAATGATTAAAATTTTGAAATGTACATAAACTCACTTACATATGTGCATTTTCAGATATCATTGCAGTGGCTGTGATATTTGGGAATAGAAATTTTGAAGATTGTGTGCATTCTTTAACGAGCAGATTATCTCGCATCTCCTCCCCTTGTTGTCGCTTATACTATCACAAGAACTGTAAGTAGTGTCCGCGGGTGCGGCGCAGTGGAAAGGAGGCTTGGGTTATGGTAAAAAGACTCAGGTTCGATTCCTACCATGCGCTTCCCTATCCTATATAAATTTACCCGGGGGTATGGGGGCTTGAATCAGCGGACGACTTTACTATACCCTCCTCAGGAGTTTACCGGCCCGCCGGGTTCTCCTGGGTTTTCAAAAAAAAAAAGAACTGTAAGTAGTTTTATCAAATGTTATTTGCTACATCTTTACCGTTATTACAGAATTCACTTGGATGATGATGTAAATAGTTTTTAATCCCTTTGAGTTTTTATTTTATGGCAGCTGAGGCATGCACTGTCTACTTTAGCTATTGATGGCATTGTATCTATATATGGAGATAACGTAAAGGGGTTATGATTCAATTTGCTAGTGTGATGCAATTTGTAGATGTAGAGCTGAAAATATATGTAGTAATGTTAACGGTAATCTCTGCACATTTGAAGGTACGTTACTCTTTTTACTTTATTTTGGGAATAGTTCATTAGGAGTTTTTGTCACATTGAATTATTCTTTATTCAAAATAAAATATAAATTAAAATGGCAGTAATCATTTAATATATAACAAATTAAATAAGTCCATAAAATTTAACTAAGTTAAATAAATTTTATAAAATTAAACAAAGTTTTATAAAAATTAAATAAAATCGAACAAGTTGACTAATTTTTATAGTAATTAATTACATTAATGAAGTTATATAAAAAGTTGACTAAGTTTTATAAAAAATAACTAAATTTTAAAAGAAACTAAATTAAATAAGTTCATAGAAATAACTAAGTTTATAAAAACTAATTAAGTTTTAAAAAAGTAAATAAATAGAATAACTAAGTAAAAAGGAAGAAAGTTAACTAAGTTTTATAAAATAAATTAACAAGACTAAAGATAACTAAGTAGACTAAGTTCTACGAAAAAATAACTAAATTTTCAAAAATTAACTAAGTTAATCAAGTCATATAGAAAGTAATTACATTAATGAAGTTTTACAAAATGTTGACTCGGTTTTATAAAAAATAACTACATTTTAAAAGATTAACTAAGTTAAATAAGTTTTATAAAAATTAAATAAGTTTATAGAAATAACTAAGTTTATAAAAATTAATTAAGTTTTAAAAAATTAAATATATAAAATAACTAAGTAAAAAAGGAATAAAGTTTACTAAGTTTTATAAAATAAATTAACTAGAATAAAGATAACTAAGTAGATAAGTTTTACAAAAAAATAACTAAATTTTCAAAAATTAACCAAGTTAACCAAGTCTTATAGAAATTAATTATATTAATGAAGTTTTATAAAAAGTTGACTAAATTTTATAAAAGAACAAAATTTTAAAAGATTAACTGAGTTAAATAAGTTTTATAAAAATTAAATAACTTTATAGAAATAACTAAGTTTATAAAAACTAATAAGTTCTAAAAAATTAAATAAGTAAAATAACTGAGTAAAAAGGAACAAAGTTAACTAAGATTTATAAAATAAATTAACTGGATTGATGATAACTAAGTAGACTATGTTTAAAATAACTAAATTTTCAAAAATTAACTAAGTTAACCAAGTCTTATAGAATTTAATTACATTAACGAAGTTTTATAAAAAGTCGACTAAGTTTTATAAAAAAATAATCAAATTTTAAAAGATTGATTAAGTTAAATAAGTTTTATAAAAAATAAATAAGTTTATAAAGATAACTAAGTTTATAAACACTAAATAAGTTTTAAAAAATACAATAAATAAGACAACTAAGTAAAAAGGAACAAAGTTAACCAAGTTTAATGAAATAAATTAATTAGATTAAAGATAACTAAGTAGACTAAGTTTTACAAAAAATAACTAAATTTTGAAAAATTAACTACGTTTTCCAAGTCTTATAGAAATTAATTACATTAATGAAATTTTCTAAAAAGTTGACTAAGTTTTATAAAAAATAACTTAATTTTAAAAGATTTAAGTTAAATAAGTTTGTAAAAATTAAAAAAGTTTATAGAAACTAAGTTATAAAAACTAATTAAGTTTTAAAAAATTAAATAAATAAAATAACTAAGTAAAAAGGAACAAAGTTAACTAAGTTTCATAAAATAAATTAGCTAGATTAAATAAAACCAAGTAAGCTAAGTTTTACAAAAAAATATCTAAATTTTCAAAAATTAACTAAGTTAATCAAGTCTTATAGAAATTAATTACATTAATGAAGTTTTATAAAAATTTGACTAAGTTTTATAGAAAATAACTAAACATTAAAAGATTAACTAATTTAAATAAGTTTTATAAAAATTAAATAAGTTTATAGAAATAACTAAGTTTATAAAAACTAATTAAAATTTGAAAAATAAAATAAATAAAATAACTAAGTAAAAAGGAACAAAGTTAATTAAGTTTTATAAAATAAATTAACTAGATTAAAGTAACTAAGTAGACTAAGTTTTCCAAAAAAATAACTAAATTTTCAAAAATTAACTAAGTTAACCAAGTCTTATAGAAATTAATTGCATTAACGAAGTTTTATAAAAAGTTGACTAAGTTTTATAAAAAATAACTAAAATTTAAAAGATTAAATAAGTTAAATAAGTTTTATAAAAATTAAATAAGTTTAGAGAAATAATTAAGTTTATAAAAACTAACTATGTTTTAAAAAATTAAATAAATAAAATAGCTAAGTAAAAAGGAACAAAGTTAACTAAGTTTTATAAATTAAATTAACTAGATGAAAGATAACTAAGTAGACTAAGTTTTACAAAAAAAACTAAACTTTCAAAAATTAACTAAGCTAACCAAGTCTTATAAAAATTAAACAAGTTTATAAAAATAATCAAGTTCATAAAATTTAACAAAGTTAACTTTGTTTAATGAAAATTAAACTATAATATAAGAATTACAACCATAAATACTGGCAATATCCTACTGGATCCGTATAATAAACAAATAAATCAGTTAACTATGTTTTATAAAAATTAAACTAGTCTATAATAATAATGATAATAAATTAACCAAGTTTATAAAAATTAGCTAAGTATTATAAAAATATAAATTATGGCTAAATCTTCTATAATAATATAACAGCAACAATAACAACAACTAAAATTTATAAATATTAAATATGTTTATAAAAAATAACTAACTATTTTAAAATTTAACAATAATAATAGCAATAACTAAATTTTATCAAAATTAACTTCGAGAGAAATGTGTGGTCCTTTGACAATAGAGCAGAGCACACATACAACTATATATATATATATATATATAACTCAAAACAAAGTGCTGCCAACATGCCTGGCAGGTAGCAAGTCTATGTACAGGTATCAAAAAATAATAACTCAAATACCCCTAAAATGAGCTCCAGCAAAGCCACCACTCATTACACCTTATTATCAAGCTCCAGCATGGCCACCGTCTAATAATAAGGTGTTAGGAGTATCTAAAAATATAAATAAAAACATGAAGCCAAAATACAAGAAGCCAACACACTCTAATAAGGTAGCTACATGCTACTGGTTCGAAAGGAGAGAGGGTGTGACTACACTGAGGTGGAACTGCTAGTGATCCTCAAAGGAAGACTCCACTCTGAAGACTCGGTAGAAGTAGTGCCTAGCTAAAAAACGAATCTCCCTGAAAATATGCCGCCATGATGATGCTGAATATGAACTGGGAAGTGAGCCTCTCTAAAATCTACAATCCTGCAAACTGTATCCTGAGAACCTGCAAAGAGAACCTAGCACCCTATCTACTACCCCGTCACCATATCTGTTTCTGTAGAATAACTAAGTAAATAGTTAGTATGATACATATAAATGTATATAATTAAAATTATATACATTTATATGTGTTAATAAGATAGGAGTAAAAATACTTGAAAAAGACAGACTGAACAAAATAAAGAAAAAAGAGAAGAAATACTAAGAAACAAATATAAGAGCCAGTTAAGAAAAGCCAATAGATCACAAAATTAAAGAACTAAAAGATCGATAATATAGTATAAACAATGACTAATTCAGAATTTGAAATAAATCTCGAAAGTAAATTATGATACACGGTATAATCATCATTTAAGTTTGAGTGAATAGTAATACTACGATTGTTGATGTTAAAGATATTGTTATTGTGCTTAAATAAATTCATATTATAACTAACCTTATTAAGATACTCTTTAAATAAGTTATTTTTAGCAAATTTATATTTAGGATTCGAGATCCAATTAAAACAAAATGGAGAAATTCTAAAAATCAATTTGTTAAGGTGATTATTATTATTATTAAAAATTCTCTGATTTCTTTCAAACCAAATATACCAACATGTAGTAATGATAAAGTGTTAAGTACTTAAATCTAATAGTATTCCAATAGAATTCACAATCTGAAATTTTCGTGTTTATATTAAAGTTAAAAATTTTAAGAATATTATTTAGAATGAAATAATATCCATGCAATCATAATATAAATGTTTAATATCTTCAAAATACAAATTACAAAAATAACAATTGTTATTATTTTGAAAAAAAATTCTCTTTAAAAATCTTTAGTGTTAAGTTTTCCATGCAGTATTAACCACATATGAATTTTAGATTTAGGAGGAGCATTGGACTTTCAAATAAATTTAAAAGAGTTGTTAGTTGTACCCGAAAATTTAATAAATCTATAAAATGAATTAGAAGTATATTTCTTACTCTTGTCCCATTCACAACTAATGATATAACTATCATTATAAATATTGTAAAAATTTAATCTAACATAAAGCAAAGAAAGCTGCCTAAAGGTTGAACCTACTAAAATACTGTTAAAACTAAACTTCCAAGGAGGATCATCTTTAGGAGAAAAAACTTCAATGATTAAAGCATACTTAAAATTACATATTTCATAATGCTCTTTGGAATCTATCCTAAGAGGTAAAGCGGAAAACCAATGATCACGCTAGAAAGAAGTACAATTACCAGAATGAACTATTGTATTGGTACCTAGATTAAAAATATCATCACATTTTAAAATGGATTTCCAAAAATAAGATAGTTTACTTATGACTGGAGAGGTAATTTGACATAAATTGCTACTACCATTATAATAATATTTAGAAATAATCTCTTTCCAAGTAGCTTTATCATTAATATCCTTAAACTTCCATAAACATTTACCTAGTAATGACAGGTTCATATTACGCAAATTAATACTCCTAAACCACCATCCTTTTTAGATTTACACACCGTTTTGCAGCTATTAGAGTTATCCACACTCCATAAGAAATCCGTTTTAATTTTATGTATTTTATCGATCAACCAGTCGAGAAATAGATACACAGACATCCAATAGATCGAGAGCACCCATAAAATAGAATTTATGAAAACTAATCTACCCGCTCTAGATAAGAAAAACCTATTTCTTTGATTAACTGTTCTGTTAAAATTATTTCTAAAGTTTTAGCTAATAGACTTTGTACAAGAATGAATGATTTATAAAAGAAAATTGGGAACCCATCAGACCTCGGGGATTTATCTTTTGGCAAATCATCAATAGCTTTCCAAATTTCCCCTTTAGTAAAAGCATTATCCAACTCAGAAAGATCAACAATAGAGTCAGACGGATAGAGATCATTCCATCTAGCATTAATCCTACGAGTACATTTATTACCAAAAATATCTCTATAATAGTCAGTAAAAGCATTATTAAGATCCCTTTGATCAACTAACTCTTTATTATTTACAATAATGGAATAAATCGTATTAATATGCTTTCTGCCGTTAGCCATATTGTGAAATTTTTTAGTATTATTGTCACCTTCATTAATCCATTGAATTCTAGATCTTTGCTTCCACATAACCTCCTCTTTTTCTAAAATAGAATTAAGTTTCTATTTTAAATTAGCTTGAACAATACGCTCACCTAAATTTGATTGTCTAGTTTCATCTATCTAATTTATTTATACAGCTCAAAAAGAATATTTTCTTTTTTAATTTTAGTACTACCAAAAAAAGTTATTCCAATTTTTAAGAAAAATCCTAAGATCCTGAAGTTTTAGTACAAAAATTTTCGCAGAATTATCCCTATTTCTAATATTATAATAACTCATAGAAGTGCATTTATTTTTAATTAAATTTAAAAATTTAGGTTCTAATAACCACATTTTTTCAAATTTGAAAGATTTATTGATAACCCTATGCTGATCACATGTGAGAACAATAGCACAATGATCAGAATGAGTGCAAGACAAACCCGAAACTCTACATATTGGATATTTATCCTCAATTTCATCACTACTATAAAACCTATCAAGTAAAGCAATAGATGGGGTTTCTCTAGAGTTACTCCAAGTAAATTTTCTATTAGATGGAGAGATTTCAATCAAACTAGAATTAATAATAAATTGGTCAAATTCCTCCATAGTAGAGAGTTCTCCTTCGCGAGGAGAACGCTCTTCTAGAAAACGCGTAACATTGAAATCACCCCCAAAATCCAAGAACCCGGAGCAAAAGTTCTAAAGTCCAAACATTCATTCCAGAGAATCCGATGATCAATTTTCAAATTAGGACCATAAACATTAGAAATACTTAAGAAAGAATTGTCATTAAGATTAATGAAAATAACATGTAATGAGTGTTGCTTGGAAATACATTGAAGCATTTTAAAATAATTATCTCGCCAACCAGTCAATAGACCCCCAGAGGCACCCATTGAAGGTAAACAAGCCCATTTCCTAAAATGAAAACCACTTAATCTTCTATAAAAACGATTATCTGAACATTCAATTTTAATTTCCTGTAATAATGCAATGTCTATGGAATAGTCTTTAAAAAAAACCCTAACTTTCTCACATTTACTTAAATAATTTAACCCCCGATATTCCAACTGATAATCCCCATATGCCAATAGATCTAGCCCTATCAAGTTTCCTACCACTAATGTACTCTAGATCTAAGTCAACATTAGAAAAAATGAAAGCAGTATCACTATCCAGCTAACTAAACTGAGAAGAAGAAAAACTACCTAATGTGTATGAAGAATATACGCTACCAAATCAGAATGCAAACCTGAGCCTGAATTCGGAGCACCACTCATGGTGCTCGAATCAGGAAACTCACCCAAAGACTGATATCGACAATGACGTATCCTTGCACTACACCGAACTGAACTACTAGCTGCCGCTGAATTCCTATGCCTAACTGTCCTTGATGAAGAGGAACAAGTGGCTGAAAATCTGCCAAACCCACTATCACTAGCATTATCCATAACTAACGTAAAAATATCACTAGCTTGCTTGTTAAAGAGACCGCTCTTTTCTACTGCTCCAAACAGTCAGAATTCACCTTATCCAACCTAATAACATCATCCCCATTGACTGATTCACTGATAAAATCCTTAAGAATGACAGACTCGTTTATTATGCCATCTACGCAAACCAGATCATCCTTATACAAAGCAGAGTCCAAAGCTAGGATGCCATCTTTTAATTTCAATCTACATGATTCGAGCATGTTGAAAGCTGTGTGCATATCAGCTGCGTCTTTGACTGATATATACAAATTCATATCACTCTCATACTCCAACAATTTTTCAAAATTTACCAAGGCTTCGTCCTCCAATGTTTCAATTTCAACATCCAATATAACACTTCAATCTAAAATATCATCATATATGATAGGAGAATTTTCATCAGAGTAACTTACATTGAGTATGTCTTCTTGATAAATCTCTGACAAATTAACCAATTCTGATAATTGAACTTCATAAGAAATATATACGGATGATACATCTAGCCCCATATGTTCTATCAAATAAGCTTAATCAACAAATTAGCCAATATACTTAATGCTTATTGTTTCTTCTCACTCAGGAATGCCACTAAATGCTTTTGGCCTTGATGCAGGTGCAACAAATTAGCTATATTTATAAATTTAATTTAATCCAAAAATTCATTTTACTCTTTATAATGTTTCAAAGGTGGAGGCGAAGGAGTAGGTCTCGGTCTTGATTGGGGATTTGGAAGTGCATTTGGAACCAAGTATCGTTCCTCTAGAGTAATATTTCTAGGAATTGAATATGACAAGGAAAGCAAAAGTGTATTGTCAGCTTTAGCCAATCAAGATAAAGATGTTTCAGCCATTGATAGAAGTTGCCCAATGGGTCAGTTGGTGTAATCTCGTTCTTGTCTTAACAATGCAACTTATATTTCCTTTTAGATACTATAGTGGACTAGAGGATGTAGTTGGTTTGGAGTATCATTTGTGTAATTTGACTTATTTATATATATTATGCAAACTTGGATATGTTTATTATATATAATGCGTTGAACTATTTAAATGTGTTCATATGATTATTTTTTGAGTTTTATTTGAATATGTTTTATATATTGGCTAATTGAAGCAAACGAAAATAGATATTTCAATGATTAACGTGTTTTAGAAAATCAATAAAACAATATATTGCTTTCTGTAGCGTTTCATATATGCTATGAAAAAGACATCTCATAGCTTTTTAAAAACGCTGCGAACCAATTTCGTAGGGTTTTTAAGGATGCTGTCTGAGAACAAGCTGCAATAGTGTAAGAATATAACACGACATTTGTGTAACGCTGCAAAAAAAGCTGCAGTATGATACTTTTTGTAGCGTTTCAAAAACACTGGTATATTTCCTGACATTATTATATGTTGTTAGATAGCCTTCTTCGAAACGCTGCAAAAGTGGTTCGCAGCATTTTTAAAATGCTGCAAAAGGTCTTGTTTAGTTCCCGTTGGCACCATTTACATTTCTCATTCTATTTTTTCATTGGCTAACTTTGCTAAATGCTAATGCATCCTCTTTATGAGGAATTTTTTCAATTTCAAACTACTTAAATTGACCTAGTAGCAGGATGGATACACATCATATTTTGCAATGGTTGGCTCCTTTTCCCATTAACTTCCTTGCACCCAATTACCATGCACTTGATTCATAACTAATTGGGAAACCCTATTGTTATCCAGCCTTTCGACCAGGCAATATGTGGATATAATGGACAAGTTAAACTTGGTAGTTATCGAGGTAGGCAGCCTAGAGAGATACCTTGAGAGTCCAAAGACAAAGTACTATTGAGAATTCACAAGGTGTACTTTAAAGGGAAAGTGCTACGGTCGAATTTGTTGTAGTCTTCAGACAGACTTAAGCGACCAAATCAAACGAGCGAACCCGGGTCGGATGCACAAAAGTCTTGGGTCGGACACACAAAACTCTTGGTTCTGGCTCTAAGAAAACAAAGGAAAACTCATAGCACAAAGATCTCAGAAAATATTCTGGTCAAGCCCCAAGCAAACACTCGAATTTCTTCGGTCAGACTTCATGTCAACGAAGACAGGGGTAAACACAAACTAACCTAAGGCCAAAGCAAGATGGATCCACCCAAGTTATAGGTCAATATCGACCCTTATTTCTTCTATAGATGGGACACATCTTCTGCCTTCATGCCCTACTTGATTTTAAAAGCATATCCCAAGTGTTATTTTGTTGATCTAATACAATTCTTTATCAATCTCCATGAACTCTTAAATCAGGAACTCTGTTCTTCCACAACTCCATCATTTGTACTGAGAAGCAAACTAATATTGATGCAAACAACTATGGAACCATGAAGTTAACCACAAGATGAGCCAAGATGAAGAGTTTACGGCGGTCCTATTGGCCATCTTATGGGTCGGTATCGACCCCTAACCTTGGAGTTGTACCGACCCATACAAATTGATGAGGTAGCACCTACTTTCATGGGAGAATTGGTCTAAAGCATGATGAATGGCCTAAAGACATTTTGTACGAGATTTTAGGCCATTACCTCTATAAATAGGATGGTAGGGCTCATTTTTTAGGTTCTTTTAGTTCTATTTCTACCCCACTCTATATTTTTGTAATTCTAAAAACTAAGTGTTGAAATTGTACCGACCCATAAGAACTTCTGTTTCCAAGTCATAAGGTAAGAAATAAAACTATAATGTGGACGTAGGCCTTGTTTTGCTGAACCACTATAAATTGTTATTTGCTCTTTCTTACTTGTTTTCATTTTAATCCATCACTTTTTATACTTTACCATAACTTCTGGGTGTTTGTGCCATTTTTGGTTCAAACATTTTGGTACTTTCACCAATAAAGAGATTCACATGCTATTTGGATCCATCATTTATTATTGGATTTCTGATATCCAAGGGATAGATTCAATTCTTCAACTTTTAACTCTACTATTCATATTTTCAACAATCTAAGAGAAGCTATTTGCAATGGTCGCATTAAGGAAAGAATGTACTTTCACAACCAAAGCTACCACTAATGTTGAGAAATAGGATATTCAGCATGTGGACAAAGTTGCACAACAACCAAGACAGATAGAGATCCAGACTTCAACGGACGTCGTGACCAGAATGGAGATGGATAGGATGATGAAGTAGATGGAAGACAGATTTTAGGCTAGTCAAAATAAGATGAATCAAACGATGCAGCAGAGGTTGAGATTGCTAAATGAACTAACTCAGAATAGTCGTAGGAAGAGCAGAAGAGATTCCAGTTCAAAGTCAGAAAGTTCCTCAACATCCAAGCAAAGATGGAGGGATAGGAAGTAAAAGAGGACTCAAAACGCTATTAGAACATCTCACCAAAGAGGAGGATGAGCTCTAGGAATTTAGGGATCAATACCGACCCAAGTTTAGGGGTTGGTACCAACAATCCAATGGTGGACCCAGGGCTCGCCATTTGGAAGGCGGTGTGGATTTGACTTTCGGTCACGCTACTGTTGATTAGAATTTGGTAAATCATGTTGTTGCCAATGATATTGGACATGTGAATCAAATAGGGGGACCGTTGGATGATTGGATCTCTCGAAGTTTGTAGAGCCTAGGTATAGAGAGCCAAACGCTCTACCGAGAGCGTTCGCCAGGCCGAACACTCAGGGTGGAGCTCGATTATCGTTCGCTACACCATTATTTCCACAAAGTAAAAATTATGAAAATAAAGTCCCTTGGCTTGTAGTTATGAGACCCTCGTTTAGCTTCCATTGTGAGTTCAGGCATTAAATCCAATACCCGAAAGCATATAGACCGTGAACATGAAATAATGCAACAACAAAGACCGAAACTATTGTGCAAAAATAAGGCAATAAGCTTAATCGAAAGCAACAACTATCAAAACCAAATTCATATCAACAAGTCTTAACAATCAATGGCTCAAAGAGCCCAAACCGAGAACAATGGTCAGAATAAACAAAAGAGTCCAAGAAGCAATATATAAAAGCGCCATGTCAGTAATCCACGTCAAAGAACTTTTAACCAGATGATGACAAGTGTGTGAATCACATCTACCTATAGCAAGCCAGGTCATTAATCTGAGTTAAAACTCCTACACCCTGTAGAGGGACTTTACATTTGCTATAAATATAGGACTACCTGCAAAAATAAAAGGGCTTTTAAGCACACAAAGAGCTGCCATAAAATTATATAGTACTTTCTTATATTAGAGCTATATTCAAAAATCATTAATGGCGGAAATGTCTAGTTCAATGAAATAAGCCTCTCAATTATACAAGAGTGACTAAAGAAGAAAATGACAGTGTTCATAAAGACTTTCGACCTGAACCACTATAAAATTCTCAGTGTATTTACCTTCCGCACTTTACTTTCTCTACATGAATTATTGTTATTCTACGATACAACACTTTATACCCCAGGCTTGACTACATCACTTTTCGACAGCCTCTCTACCGGGCCTAATATTTCTTTCAACTTTTAGGGACATACCTCTGAACCTCATGGAGTTAGAGTAGATGAAAATTGGCATTAACATTTTTGGCGCTAGAAGGAGGGTTCGAACCTCTGCACCTTGTTTCCTCTCGAAGATCCAACATAACATTTTCGTTAATTGTGTTTAGTTTTGAAGAAGGCATTTCAGAGACACCCCTCAACCATTAAAGAAGACAATGGAAAAATGTTGGATATTCTCGAATAACAAAGAATATGATCCCAATTATAAGCCTCAAGCCTTTCAGATTAGGTAGCTTCTGGAATATATTCAGGGACCCTTTCAAAAATTAATCTAATTCAAAAAATGGTTGAGATCCAAACTAGTTCTTTCCACTTAATTTCCAAAATATGTTAATTTGGTTTCTTCCAACAAGAGAGCCCTCTTGGACAATTCAAGTAACAAGTACCTAAAGAAATCAAAACATAACGAGCACCTTACTCCACCTAACCAAAGCTTGTTCCAAATATTCCCAGGGATTTATGTAGACTTATCTTGCCCGAACCAACCCCCATCGAAAAAAACACCCAAAGGAAGAATTCCATGTAACTCTTGCCAAATAAATGCATGTAATAATGTTCAACAAAGGAGAAGTACTTCTTATAAATCACTTCCAACTCTGAAGGGGCACCTCATGGTCATCGATTTCTACAAGTCTAATCGGTATGTCTTGGCTCCATCTTGATACTTTTCTCTTTAGCATAAACCTATCTACGGGGTCTATACTTGGTGGGTGCATCCAAGCCTTAGCATTCACGGCTCCCTTTCAGCCAACTCCATGTGACCTTTGTCAAATGAATGCATAAGGTATTTCCCTTTACAAAGATGAAGTTGCAGGAAGAAACCTTTTCATAAGTCAAATTCCTATAGATAAATAAAGGACCCTAGTTTCAATAACGTCCTTATCCTAGTTATAACCTCAAAAGTTTCAACTCCAAGAGTGGGCACCTCATAATCTCAGATCTTCGAAGGATTAATCAACGGGCACTGGTTACTTTCATTTATGGACGCTTAACCTGGGTAATGCCCATCGGTCTTAAAAATGCAGGGGCATCATATCAAATTCAAAAGGTCATGTTTTGAATCTAGCCGAGATGATTAATATTCTTCAGAAAATATCAAGTAAAGATAAAATCTCAGAAGCATGTTTTTGCATACAATTAGAGAAGTTCCTAGGCTTTATAGTTAGTATTAGAGGGATACAGATGACCCGAATAAGATAAAAGCCATAATGGACATAAAGGCTCCAGCTAATAGGAAAAAGTAAATAAGCCTAAATAGAAAGGTCGTTGCTTTGGACAGTTTCATAAACCGATCAACTGACAAGTTTGTTCCCTTCTTCAACCTATTAAAGAAACATCTTACTTCCAAATGAACGGATGAATGATAGAAAACATTTGAAAATATACAAAAACATTTAAGTTCTCCTTCGGTGTTATCTAAACTAATAGATGGAGAAAGGATGTCCCTCTATTTGACCACGTCGAGTTCGCCTTATCAAGAAACGATAATAGGATCCAAAGCCTTATATAAGGAAAAGGATAGCTCCAACTAAGAAAATTACCCAATAATGGAAAAGCTTGCCTATAACTTGATGTTCATGACCAGAAAGCTTTAGCTGTATTTTCAGCTCCTTACGTATCAACCACTTCAATAAGTTTTTAGTAAATCCAAGACTATAGGAATATTAATTAGGTATGGAACAGAGCTTAGCCTATATGAGATATAGTGTGAACCAAGGATGGAAATCAAAGGTCAAGCTCTAGCCGAGTTCATCATTGAATGCACTGGTTTTTGAAACCAAAGCCGAAAAAGGAAGTGGTAAAAGTAAACTATTCTCTTGATAACTATGTGATTGGCATAACTTCAAATGAACACAGGGCAAGTACTGGATATATCTAGGTAACTTTGGACAATCATCAGATTTACTGGGCAGTCAAGCTCACCTTCTTTGCACCAATAATTTATCCGAGTATAAATCCCTAATAGCTTGATTAAGAAGAGCTATTTTTATTAAGGTCTCGAAGATTTAGATATATTGTGACTCATAAATAATCAATCAAGTTCTCGGTCATCACTAGATATGGGACCCAAGGTTAGCCCTTTATGTTAAGTAGGTAAAGCAACCACTTGGAGCTGTCGAGAGTTATCACATGGAAAGCATTCCCAGATATCAAAATACTAGAGCTGATGTCTTAAAATAATGTGCAAGATCAAGGGATGTATGAGAATTTCATTCCGTTCCGGCTAAGATTAAAAAAGCCTAGCATATAGGTACTGGAGAAAGTGTTAGTTAAAATATAGGCTTAAGCTACTCGAAATGAAGCTACAACGCCAATAATGTGTTAGGGATGCGGATTAAGGATCTTAAGGCAGAAATAACACTAAGGGGGGGGGGTGAATAGTGTTTTAAAGAATATATGAACTATATGACTAAATTAAAACTTTCAACACAAATCTAAACAGAATTATAACACAGAATGATCACAGAACATATAACAAATGCAAATAGTAAAGTAAAGCAAGTAAAAGGAAAGAACACACCGGATTTTATACTGGTTCAGAATCCTCCTACATCCAGTCCTGCACCAAGGCAATATCCTTGTATAGATTTTTATAAGCCAATATCCAAATTACAACCCTCAATTTCTAAGGCCTTGAGGAACTATCCTATCTCCGAGTCTGGGGTAAACTCTCTTGATTTACGGGACACAAGATCACCCTAATACTTCTTAATAACAATCCTTTTGAATGGATAGACTCTATGGACTTTTTGAATACTAATTAATCCTATAACTCTGAATAGCACTTTGATCTTTAGTAGAATGATGGAGAATCAAATAGAGAGAGTATCTAAATGATTTCCTATTGAGAATTTGGCAGAATGATGGCACGATCTTGAAAATATGAAGTTTTATGGATATGGAATGGTGGAGAAGAAAGAGTGAAAAAAATAAGAAAGTAGTTGTTAAAAAAATTCGTTTTGGAAGCCTTTATATAGATGCACAACAGTCATAACCATTGGCGAAAGGTTTACGAACGAATGGACACTTCTTTTGAAAATTGAATTTTGAATCCAACTGTCTCCATGTCGACATGGGGTATCCCCTTATGTCGACATCCCTTATTCAAAATTGTAGAGATGTTGTTTTGTAAAGACAATTGAATTTAAAACAAGTTGAAACTTCTCTGAAGCAAAGTAAAGTGTTTAAACAATATTTTGAGATAGAGAATGAATATAAAACATTATTTTAAATATATATATAATTGATATAGACCGTCAATTATATAAGTAATATTTAAAATCAGAATAAGTTTTGATGTTTTAAAAATAGAATTTTTTAAAATCAGAATAGAGGAATATTTCAAGGCTAAAACAAAGTTTGAAAATATTTTTGAAAACATGATTTTGAAAGCTAAAAATTTTTGAAAACAGATTAAAAACATTTTGGAAAATCTATTCAAACTGAAATTGCAAGAACCTTCCTACAGAGCTCCTCCATAGGACTCGAGAACTTGTACAAAGTAGTTTAAATGATTTTGATTTTCGTGGGTTAAGCCACTTGTCCTAGGTTTGTAAGCTACTTGTCGTGGGTTTGTAAGCTACTTGTCGTGGGTTTGTAAGCCACTGGTTTCGATAGAAATTGGGTTCCATACCAAAAGAAAATTAGAAGAAAGATGAGAGTGCTATTATGAAGTTTTAACAAAATACTCGACACTTATATCGTGATCTTGAAATTTTGATTCTCTAGAGTCTTGAATCTTGAATCTCTAATCTTCATCTTGATGCTTGAGTCTTTATACTGATCAGTCTTCGATGATACCTGCATATACTTCCTATATACATACATACATACATACATATATACATACATATATTTATCTATATGGAAATGTTAGTATATATTTTATAAAGTAAAGTACAATAACTATATAAGGTTGTTGTCATCAAAACATCATCAACTCAGTTCCTAACAATCTCCCCCTTTTTGATGATGACAACCTTTATTTATGAAATATTCTTACCATACCATAACTCTCCATAACTCTCCCTTACTCCGTGACTTCTTCTTAAAACTACAACACCCCTTTATTCCAGGACTCCCCCTTACACCAAACACATATATTTTTATAACTTTCTCCCCCTTTGTCATCAACAAAAACTATTAACTACTTAAGAATTCAAGAATGATTAGTATGAACAAATAATATGTATAGAACAAGCATGAAACAATGAGTATAAATGAACACATTTTAGTTATTACAACATATATAAGAACATACATAAACACGAACAAACAAAACAATTTAAAAAAAAGAATAAAATGAAAGTATGCTTTAATGGCGATCCTTAACTATAGGAGACTTATGAATCGAACAATTGGGGTAGTGGAGACAAAAGTTTCCACGTTGTTCAATTATGTTTCCATTAGTATCAACAAGGATCTCACCAACGCAAATAATGCTCTCGTCCGTATTCATAGGGACATCGGGTTGAGGTAAAGGTTGATCTTCCTCTTGGTCTTCTTGTGGTTCTTCCATAGGTTCTTCTTCCTCGGATTCCATGGGTTGTGAAGAGCCTTCAATATTAATAGGATTTGTACGGTTATCCATAAGGAATTTTTGTACATTCCTAATAATATTCCCTTACCTTTGTTGTTCTCTAGCCATCCTAAGTTGACTTACTTGAATTTCAGTCATCAATTGAGGGATATCTTTCATCTTATCTTGTAATTTGATCACTCGAGCTTGCGTAGTTCGTTGAAATGTACCAGAATGAGGAGATGTGGGTGAAATGGGTTCATTAGTAGAAGAGGAGGCCATTATTTTATTGTTTCAGAAGTTATTTACAGAGAATATAGTGAAGAAAGAGGAGAGAAAACGAAATAAATAGATAAATAACCAAATAACTAAATTTGGAGGGAAATTCAATTTTCAAATTTTTGTTGGGTATGTCGACATCATGAGATGGGGCATGTCGACATGTTCTTCAAAAAAGTGCAATTTTTATTTTGAATTTTTATTGATTATTATATTATATTATTTTATATTTCATATTTTGAACAAATACCTAATTCTCTTCTAAATTTAGTAAAATTATGTTCGGTTAATGGTTTAGTTAATATATCAGCAATTTGTTTTTCAGTATTTATATAATGTAGAGTTATTATTTCTTTAGTTATATTATCTCTAAGAAAATGATGTCTTATATCAATATGTTTAGTTCTAGCATGATGAGTTGGATTTTTAGATAGATTTATTGCACTAGTATTATCATAATATATTGGTGATTTACTTATGTTAATTCCAAAATCTTTTAAATTTTGTTGCATATATATGACTTGTGAATAGGCCAGAGCAGCAGATATATACTCTGCTTCAGTTGTTGACAAGGAAACAGTATTTTGTTTCTTGCTGAACCAGGAAACCAATGAATGTCCTAAAAAGTGAAAAGTTCCACTTGTACTCTTTCGGTCTGATTTACAACCAGCATAATCAGCATCACAATATGATATTAAATCAAAAGTATTATTTTTAGAATAAAATAAACCATAATCTAAAGTGTATTTTACATGTCTTAAAATTCTTTTAACAGCTTTTAAGTGAGTTTCTTTAGGTTGTGATTGGTATCTTGCACAGAGACAAACACTATGCATAATATCAGGACGACTCGCTGTTATATAGAGTAGCGAACCAATCATTCCCCTATATAAAGTTTGATCAATATCTTTTGATTTATCTTCTTTACTTAAACCTAATTTTGTTGACATTGGAGTTGGTTTCCCACTCGAGGTGCTTAAACCAAATTTATTGATTAAGTCTTTAGCATATTTTTCTTGACTTATGAAGATTCCATTTTCTAGTTGTTTAATTTGAAGCCCTAAGAAGAAACTTAATTCTCCCATGTGACTCATTTCAAATTCTTTAGTCATTATATCTGAAAATTCTTTATTCATTATGTTATTAGTTGATCCAAAGATTATATCATCTACATATATTTGAACCAGTTGAGTATCTTGATTATTTCTTTTAATAAAAAGTGTTGTATCTACTTTACCAATTTCAAAACCAGATTGAAGTAAATAAAATCTTAGTCTTTCATACCAGGCTCTAGGAGCTTGCTTTGGACCATATAGAGCTTTCTTTAACTTGTATACATGGTTTGGAAATTTATTATCTTTAAAAAGTGGAGGTTGTTCAACATAAACATCTTCTTTTACAAAACCATTTAGAAAAGTACTTTTAACATCCATTTGATATAATTTGAAATTATTATAATTAGCGAAAGCAAGTAGAATTCTTATAGCTTCTAATCTTGCTATGGGGGAAAAGGTTTCATCATAGTCAATTCCTTCTTCTTGACAATAACCTTGCGCGACTAAACGAGCTTTATTTCTTACGACCTCACCGAGTTCATTCATTTTATTTTTATAAACCCATTTAGTTCCAATTATACTTTTATCCTCAGGTTTAGGAACAAGTTCCCATACATCATTTCTGGTAAATTGATTCAATTCTTCTTGCATAGCAAGAATCCATGAATCATCAGACGATGCTTCCTTTGGATTTTTAGGTTCAATTGTCGATATAAAGGCTACATTACTCATACTACTTAATTGATTTCTAGTTCTTATTACAGATTCAATATTTCCTAAAACATTTTCTATAGGATGATCTTTTGATATTTTAAATCTCTTATTAGGTTGATTTATTTCGCTAATAGTTTCATTAGATTGATTTAAATTTATAAAATCTTCTTCATCATCTATTTGTACAATATCTTTAAGATTTTCATCAAAAGATACATGCATAGTTTCTTTAATAGTATTAGTTTTTAAATTAAAAACTCTAAATGCTTTGCTTCTATTAGAATAACCAATCAAGAATCCTTTATCGGCTTTTGGTTCAAATTTATCTAAATTATATTTTGTATTAAATATAAAACATTTACTCCCAAAGACTTTAAAATAAGCAACTATAGGTTTCTTATTATAAAGTAATTCATATGGAGTTTTATTTGTTAATGGTCTAATTAAAATTCTATTTAATATATAACAAGCTGTAGCAACTGCTTCAGCCCAAAAATGTTTAGGTAAATTACTATCAGAAAGCATTGTATGAGCACGCTTTTGAATCGTTCTATTCTTACGTTCTACTACTCCGTTTTGTTGTGGAGTTCTTGAAAATGAAAAGTTGTGAGTAATTCCCTTTTGAGTACAGAAATTCTCAAAATTTTCATTTTATGCCAAATCCAATGGTCACTTGTATTAGCCAAAAGACATAGATTATCATTTGAAATTTTCATACTAAGGATATAAATATTTGTCTTCCTAATACCTTAAAAAATTATATTAGACTTATCATCTTCAATGTGACATTTATCTATTCCAAATTTAATTTTAAAACCTTTATCGCAAAGTTGACTTATACTAAGCAGATTATGTTTTAAGTTCCTAACTAATAAAACATCAGAAATAAGTAAAGTTTTAGAGTTACCGACATTGCCGACGCCAACCACATATCCTTTAGAGTTGTCACCAAAATTGACTAATCCACCCTCTTCATAAGTAATGTCCTTGAGTATCTCGAGATTTCCAGTCATGTGCCTCGAAAAGCCACTATCAAGTATCCATTTATCTTTCTCAATTTGCACAGTTTGTCCACTGGGTGTTGATTCGTCAAAAGCCACATAACATGTCTGTCCCTGCATAACACACCAATTCGGTAGATAACTTAATTTTTCAAAATAACTATATGCAGACTTATGATACTTTGATGAAATGAATAGATTCAAAACAGTTTTAACACAATTTTCCAAAAATGCCATTTTTATATTTTTCAAGTTTCAGATTATGAAAACAATGAAAACCAGTGCTCCGATACCAATTGTTAGGGATGCGGATTAAGGATCTTAATGCAAAAATAACACTAGAAGGGGGGGTGAATAGAGTTTTAAAGAATATATGAACTATATGACTAAATTAAAACTTTCAACACAAATCTGAACAGAATTCTAACACAGAATGATCACAGAACATATAACAAATGCAAATAGTAAAGTAAAGCAAGTAAAAGGAAAGAACACACCGGATTTTATACTGGTTCAGAATCCTCCTACATCCAGTCCTGCACCAAGGCAATATCCTTGTACAGATTTTTATAAGCCAATATCCAAATTACAACCCTCAATTTCTAAAGCCTTGAGGAACCCTCCTATCTCCGAGTCTGGGGTAAACTCTCTTGATTTATGGGACACAAGATCACCCTAATACTTCTTAATAATAATCCTTTTGAATGGATAGACTCTATGGACTTTTTGAATACAAATTAATCCTATAACTCTAAATAGAACTTTGATCTTTAGTAGAATGATGGAGAATCAAATAGAGAGAGTATCTAAATGATTTCCTATTGAGAATTTGGCAGAATGATGACACGATCTTGAAAAAATGAAGTTTTATGGATATGGAATGGTGGAGAAGAAAGAGTGAAGAAAATTAGAAAGTAGTTGCTAAAAAAATTCGTTTTGGAAGCCTTTATATAGATGCACAACCGTCATAACCATTGGGGAAAGGTTTTTGAACGAACGGACACTTCTTTGGAAAATTGAATTTTGAATCCAACTGTCACCATGTCGACATGGGGTATCCCCTTATGTCGACATCCCTTCGTTCAAAATTATAGAGATGTTGTTTTGTAAAGAAAATTGAATTTAAAACAAGTGGAAACTTCTCTGAAGCAAAGTAAAGTGTTTAAACAATATTTTGAGATAAAGAATGAATATAAAACATCAATTATATATATATATATATATATAATTGACATAGACCGTCAATTATATAAGTAATATTTAAAATCAGAATAAGTTTTGATGTTTTAAAAATAGAAGTTTTTAAATTCAGAATAGAGGAATATTTCAAGGCTAAAACAAAGTTTGAAAATATTTTTGAAAACATGATTTTGAAAGCTAAAACATTTTGAAAACAGATTTAAAAACATTTTGAAAAATCTATTCAAACTGAAATTGCAAGAACCTTCCTACAGAGCACCTCCATAGGACTCGAGAACTTGTACAAAGTAGTTTAAATGATTTTGATTTTCGTGGGTTTGTAAGCCACTTGTCGTAGGTTTGTAAGCTACTTGTCGTGGGTTTGTAAGCCACTGGTTTCGATAGAAATTGGGTTCCATACCAAAAGAAAATTAGAAGAAAGATGAGAGTGCTATTATGAAGTTTTAACAAAATACTAGACACTTATCTTGAGATCTTGAAATCTTGATTCTCTAATCTTCGTCTTGATGCTTGAGTCTTTATACTGATCAGGCTTCGATGATACCTGCATATGCTTCCTTTATACATACATACATACATACATATATATATATATATATGGAAATGTTAGTATATATTTTATAAAGTAAAGTATAATAACTATATAAGGTTGTTGTCATCAAAACATCATCAACTCAGTTCCTAACATAATGACTAAATAAAATTGGATGTCACCATATATTCGATATCTGACCGAGATGTTCTACCTGTGGAGGCTGTCGATGCAAAGCAGATCAATATAACACTCCAAGGTTCAACATTGTGGATGGAGTACCTTATAAATGGGATTCTCCACTCCATACCCCCGTGTGTAATGACCATGTAAGTTCAACCACCGTTAAAAGAAGCTTATGATGGAAATTACGAAGATCATTGCAGTAACCAAAAATTGACAAAGAATATATGTAAACATGACTTCTATTGGCCAACGCTAAATCAAGATGCCTTAGGCTATGTAAGAGCATGTGATAAATGCTAATTTTTTACAAAGGTGCGGAGAGCTCCCCCAAGTGTGCTCACCCTAATGATGAGTCCTTGGTCATTCGATATCTGGGGTATTGATCCTATTGGGCCCCTTCCTACTGTAGAAGGTGGGGCGAAATATGCCATAGCAGCAATTGACTACTTTATAATTGAAGCCGAATCCTTGGATGTCATAACCTCCCATCAAGTAATTAACTCTGTGAGAAAGAATATCACATCCAAATTCGGCCTTCTTTATAAGATTATCATGGATAATGGCACTCAATTCGAAAGCCGAAAATTTGCATAATATTGCCCAGATCATGGTATCATCAAGAGTTTTTCCTTGGTGGAACACCCACAAGCTAGTGGGGCTGTAGATGCAGCCAAAAAGACCATTAAGCTTGTTTAAAGAAAAGTTTAAACAAAGAAAAAGGTAATTGGGGAGATGAGTTACCTTTCATTCTACAGGCTTATAGAACGAGCCCTTAGACTTCAATGCGACATACACCTTTCTTCTTATCTTACGGATTCAAAGCCATGCTCCCAGTTGAATTAGAGATTGCCTCCCACCACAAGCATTACTATAATACATAGCGGAATGTAGAGCTCCAAAAGGAGTCATTGGATCTGTTACTTGAGCTGTAAGACCAAGCCACTTTAAGAATGCCGGAATACATTCGTAAGATAATCCGATACTACAACTAAAGGGTTTGAACTAGGAACTTTGAGAAAAGAGACCTCATTCTCCGAAAGATAATGCCCAATACAAAGGATCAGACAGATGGACCACTTGGTCCAATTTGATAAGGACCCTTGGTAATTCGCAACATCTTCCCCCTCAGGAAGTATAGATTAAAAAGACCAGATGGTAGCATAATACCTTAGACTTGGAATTTCGAGCATCTAAGACATTACCATAGTACGGAGCTATTACATAAATAGAAGTTTTGTCCATAAGTTTGAGACAATGACTAATATCTTAGCCATGCCTTAGGTATACCACACAAGACCTCAGTTTTCCTAAGTCTTAAGAACTTCAAATATTGCATCAAAACATTTAAGTTTTGACTGTTGTCATGATCTAGCAATATCACGCAACCTTCGAATATTGCATCAAAATGTTTTAGTCATGATTTATTGCCATGATCAAGCGATATCACATAACTTTAAAATATTGCATCAAAACATTTTAGTCGTGATTATTGCTATGATCAAATAATATCATGCAATTTTTAAATATTGCACCAAATATTTTAGTCATGACACTACCCTGATCTAGTAGCATCATCCAGATTTCAGAACGATAATTTCACCTCTAGGTGGGTAAATGATTTCACCACCTGAGGATTATTCAGTTCTGCTTCCAGATTATGAAACAGTTTCGTCCTTTGATGAATTGTGGGGAGAAGGAATCCACCTTGCAATCCAGTTCAACATTTTCCTTACCATAACAGTTTTGCTCATCACTTAGTCGAGATAGCTTCTAGTGTCAAGCATAATTTTCAAAAGTTTTTACTTCACGGTCTCAAATTAGATTCTCCATCTTGGCATCAAATAGTTTCGCTTGTCACTTAGTCTAGATGGCTTCAAGTGTCATGCATAATTTTTAAAAGTTTAGACCTCACGGTCTCACTATAGATTTTGCCTCTCGGCATCAAAATAGTTTCGCTTGTCATTTAGTCTAGATGGCTTCAAGTGTCAAGCATAATTTTCAAAAGTTTTTATCTCATGGTATTATATTAGATTTTGCCTCTTGGCATCAAAACAGTTTCGCTTGTCACTTAGTCTAGATAGCTTCAAGTGTCAAGCATAATTTTCAAAAGTTTTGACCTCATGGTCTCAAATTAGATTTTGCCTCTTGGCATCAAATTAGTTTCAATTGTCACTTAGTCTAGATGGCTTTAAGTGTTAAGCATAATTTTCAAAATTTTGACCTTACAAACTCAAATTAGATTTCCTCTTGAAATTGAAATAAAATGCATCGAGTAGATTCCCAAAAAGACTAGAAAATTGGGTTGATTCCCAATATAATAAGCTATGGTCAAGTAGTACCATGCATTGAGTAGATTCCTAAATGATTAGAAAAGTGGGTAGATCCCCAATAATATGAAATCATGATTATGCAAAATCATACTTGGGTAGATTCCTAATGATACTGAGCCACGACCAATATTGTCATGTACAGACTGAGCCACGGCCAAAAAGGGTCGTGCAACTAGTGAGCCACGGCCGATCATGTCATGTAAAGAGTGAGTCACAGAAAGTCAACTATGTCAAATGCACCAAGTGAGTCACAACCATGGCATTATGCAAAGAATGAGCCATGGCCGAATAGTCCGATGCAAAGAGTTATCCATGGTCAAAAGTACCATGCACGGTGTTATATAGTGAGTCACGTCGGTCGTGTGCAAGATATAAGCATTGTACCGCCAATAGTAGTCTAAAACCCGTTACCTATGTGAGACTAGGTCTAGATGGTTGGGGCATAATATCGAACTATTTTGCCTCTAGGCACCATCTCAAATTATTTTCGAAACCCTCTAGATGAGGTTAGATTTCAAATTATTTTTGAAACCCTCTATATGATGTTAGATGTCAAATTATTTTCTAAATCCTCTAGATAACGATAGATTTCAAATTATTTTCCAAACCATCCAGATGGGGCTGGATTCCAAATTATTACTGAAACAAGGTTAGATCATCATGAAGTCATCTCGGTAAAGAAGTACTCTGGAGACTTCTCAGAATGCTACTCTACCCAAAAGCTTAGGATCGACTTTATCATGGGAATAGAACAAACAAGCCATGCACAAAACGTGATATAACTCTATCCTTTCCAAAGTCCACCTCATATCAACCATATAGGGTGAACTTTGAAGGGCATGGGTTACACCATAATTTCTATGAACTACAAACTACAAAAAGAAAGTCCCTTAGCTTGTAGTTTTGAGTCCCCTCATTTTTCTTCCATCGTGAGTTCAAGCATCAAAGCAAGTACTCGAGAGCATATAAGCCGAGAACATGAAATAAGGCACCTATTGTCCAAAATGCATCTCAAGAAGTTTTAACAATCAACGGCTTAAATAGCCCAAACCAAGATCAATGGTCAAAATAAACAAAAGAGTCCAAGAAGTTATATATAAAAGTGCCACGTCTGCAGTCTACATCAAAGAACTTTAAACTAGATAATGGTTAGTGCGTGATCGAGCCGCCTATAGCAAGCCAGGTCATCAGTCGAGTTAAAACCCCTACACTAATAGAGGGACTCTATATTTGCTATAAATAGAGCACCACCTGCCATAACAATAGGGGCTTTTTGAGTGCATAAAGAGCTTCTATAAAATTATATAGCGCTTTCCTGTATTTGAGCTCTATTCAAAACTCATTAATGATAGAAATGCCTAATAAGCCTCTTGGCTATATAAGAGTGACTAAAGAAGGAAAGGATAATGGATGTAGGGTTTTTTGTCCTGAACCACTATAAAAGTCTCGGTGTATTTACCTTCCTCACTTTACTTTCTCTACATGAACTATTTCTATTCTATGAAAAAACAACTCGTAGCCCAAGCTTGACTGCATCTTGCTTTAGAAGCCGATTTATCAAGTCCAATATTCCATTCTTCTTTCAAGAACATACCTCCAGACTTTGGGGTGTTAGTATAGACGATTTGTACTAACATTGTCGTTCAATCGAACCTGTTGACCCTGACTAAGACCTGTTAATGAAAATCATTTAAGAAGAAATAATGAATGGGGTACCTCTCACAATCGGAATCATCTACTGAGAACATTCTAAGCGAGAGATACCTAAGAGATTTGCAATGCCAACGATGCCGTTATACTGAGGGGCGACGGATCCTAGGCATCTTTTGATGAGATATGAGTGGCATATGGATTCAACTAGATATTCTAAAGCCGTGAAATGCCACAATTTTTCAATTTTCTTAGAAGGATAACTAGTGGTTCACTCGGCTTCTGTCGAGGTGCATATCATCTTTCGTTGATTGTCGCAAAAGTTTATTGAGTAGTCTCGCTTACACACTATGCATCCGAAGCATGTGATGTCTTTGTCAAACCTTTTCCAAGCTGATGGAGAGTTGTTGAAGGAATTTTTGAATTGGTTCTACACAGCTATGATAAAGGTTACAAATCCTAAGGACAACATAATAATAATGGCGCTGATTTGGAAGATTCATCCCGATTTAGATTTTGGGGATTGGTTGGCAAGAAAACCCCCATCTATGATGGATGCTTTCTACAAAAAGGCTAATAAGTAATTAAGCTTGGAAGAAGTGCATAATTGTCCCCAAAGGAATGGTGCTGGGATTTCGAATGAAGAGATATAAAGTAATGTCGTTGTGAACTAGGCAGAAGGAAACTCTGAAAATGTAGTAGTTACCTTTAGGGATTCTGATAATCAGAGGAAGAGGAATCAAGCTCCAGGCTGCCAACACAGTGAGAAAAGCAAGCGCTGAAGGGACCTAAAACCTAAAGCAAATACACCTCTTAACGATACGTTGGAAAACATCTACTTTGCCATGCAAAGGATGGAATAATATAAGAAGCCACCCTGGAGAGAGGCGATTGATTAACAAAAGCGCTCAGGAAAATACTATCGTTTCCATGAAACTCTCGAACATAACATTGATGAGTGTCGCATTTGAAATCAGTGGCCAAGATGAGCCGATGAAAGACTTGTCATCAACTAACCAGTCTTCCATAGATGAAGCAGCTGCCCATAACAATGCTGCCTTGTTCTTCATTATCTAATTTCCTTCTGCAAATAAGCTTCCTAGTAAGACCGGGGGCATAGTAAATAGACTAGCTATTTCTTTTACTCATTAATAAAATTTTCTTTTTGAGATGATGGAACCATGCTCCTCCAAGTAACGTTCATGCACCACATAGTAAGCCACATAACACTTCTTGAACTGATAGAACCGCTGGGTTAACGATCACATTCGATCCCTAACCTTTTGAGTATCGATGTTTCTCCGACAACATTGAGAAGGTCAAAATCGCCGGGTCGATGGTCATATTCGATCCCTAACCTTTTGAGAACCGGAATTGCTCCAACAACATTAGGAAGGTCCATGATAGAACTTATCATTTCACATATTTTATGAGATAAAGTGGTTTTCTAAAGATGTGACTCTGGCTCTCCATTTCTTAAGAGTTGTGACATATGGCCGATTGGAATGAATCTACATATGTAGAATGCATGTGTGCTGGTAACCAGAGATAGGTGCCAAACTTCCATGGTCCATGATCAGACCCTTGAAATTCTTTATGATATCTAGAGATTAATATCAGCCAGCTCTTGTCCTCAAATTGGGGGTAGGAGTATAAATTGAAGATGGACGTGAAATAACCATCCATCAGCCAACTCTAGTCCTTGGATTACGGGCAGGACTATAACTAAAGATGGATGTGACGTGATCATCCATCAGCGAACTCTTTCCCTTGATGTGGAGGCAGGAGTACAAACCCTAAGGCAGACGTAACCTGACTATCCGTACATCAACTATCGCCCTTGATGTAGGGGCATGAGTATAAACCATAACTAACGTGATACGACCATTCACTCTCTTGACTCTTGTCCTTGGATTGAGGCACGAGTATAAATCAAAACGGACGATATAAGACCATCCAGTCCTTGACATTTTTCCTGGACTAGGAAAAATGAAAGGCCCATACCCAAAGCAAGATGAGATCTTACCTATGAACTTTAAATCAATGCCCGGAGTTAGGATCGATTGGAAATGAACATCCTAGATAAGGATGTACAAATTACGATCCTAAGTCGTTAATCCTAAACTAGAACCCAAAGTTTGGTGCAATCTAAAATCGCTGTCCTAGAGAGGGGTACCTAAATGCTATCCAAATTGGTTAGTCTCACTCGACGTCCGGAGGCAGGCGCAATGATACTCAAAATCTTAGAGGGGAAATGAAAAGGCTGACTTGCCAGCTAAGTTGGCCAGTTCTAGAGATGCACCGCTTATGGGCTTGGTTCCAACGGAAGTACTATTAGCTCGAAGAATCGACCA
Source organism: Allium cepa (assembly GCA_030765085.1). Taxonomy (NCBI): domain Eukaryota; kingdom Viridiplantae; phylum Streptophyta; class Magnoliopsida; order Asparagales; family Amaryllidaceae; genus Allium; species Allium cepa. Next base: position 576,661,629 of record CM060931.1, read on the forward strand.
GATGGATGTCTAATGGATCTTGGAGGCTAAACCAGAAAAGGAGTCATGGATGACTCCAGTAAAAGACTAATTTAGAGAGGAATCCTTCTAGATAGAAGGAAAAACCAATGGAAGCTCCTTCACTAAGCTTCAAGATATATTCTTTAGCAAGGAGCACTTTATAGGAAGGGATTTTAGCCCTGATGCTATGGTTTTCCACCAACGACGAGGCCAAGCGAGTCCTGAGTGATGTTCATAAAAGGTCCTATGGCGACCAAAAGGGGGGAAAACCCTCGCGAAGAGGATTCTCCTCTATTGGTACTTCAGACCAACAGTCAATCGGGACACAAATGATGTGACGGTCCTGACTCGACCTTCGAAAATCGACGCCCGTACTTCCACTTGTACTAGAATGCCGCAGATTCAAACACCGAATCTGGCTCGCCGGAGCTTATAATACACTAAGTATAACAACACAGCGGAAGAAAAATGAATAATACATTTGATATATATAACATTCGGATACAATGATGATACAATGAATATCAATATACATCAGAGATATGATACAAAACAATAACAACGGAAAGAAAAGATAACACCAGCAAAGGAACAATATCTCGAATAGAGGAAATAGTCTTCAGAAAAGAACTCCAAATAGCAAAAACAACTACATCATCAAAGCTCCTATCTAAACTAGCTCGAACCACCATCAAGTGTTTCACAAAGATAAGCAAGTCTCGTCCATGAATCCGAAGACTCCAATATCCAAGATCTCCAAAGGATACCAAAGAGAAAGCTTGAAGCTACTGAACCGATATCTATATCTGAAAAACCCAACTCTAGACTACCCGTGTGGGGAAATTGTGGGCACCCAGAGTTTAGGAAGGGAACAATAAACTCCGGGTCAGTCATGGGACTGGTATGAGCAAACAAAACATTTGTTTGAAATAAAAGCAGTTTATTTTAATCAAAAGCAAACAAAAGATTTGAAAGAAATTCGTAATGCTTTTTGAAAATGAAACTGCCATAAGGCCTCCCACCACACACACAATGAAAACGCAGACTTGGAGGAGATTTCTCCTCATGACAGTCAAAAATGCTTAATACAAGAAAAAACACTTTAGATATTATTATTAGTGCATAGTGTGAACACATTTTCGAAAGTATAATATTAATCTTAGCCAGCATACCACATTTCGTCGTATGCCTACTATAGCTACCATGGTTTGTGGCAGGTTACCGCCATGCTGCATGGCAGGTTATACAATTAAAACCATACAGGGTTCGTATTATTTCTTTGGATTTCCAACAAATGTTCAGGCTAAGGAACTTCCTGGGCCATATGGGTATGCCTCTAAAGGGATGCCTCAAGAACCTAACCGGATCTCTGCCAACACAAGGCCGTGTTACCTCTGTAACTAGGTAACTACTACACGAGTATGCCATCCCCCGGTCGTAACCAACCTTTATCCGAGCGCTCGATACCAACAACCACAAAGTAATGTATTTTCAGTAACCACATAGGTTAAATATCTAGGCTCCATACCATGATATCACCTCTATCCAGAAGGAAATGAACATACCCTCAGGGGGCGCTACCCCCAAATAACCTTGCTGCATTCTTCCTGTTTTGACCATTCCGGGTTGTGAAGTTCGACGAAGTTCGTCCACAAAGCTACGTTTTCACAAAGCCTTACCTTGATCAACAAATGATCAGCAGCACTTCATATGCCACATTACCAAATTGGGAATGTATTACTGGTAACCATCAATTACATAACCTCTGAGCTCGTACGTCTCAGAGAAGGGTGTTAAGCTAAGAGAATAAATCTCCACCACCAAACAGAAATGTATTTGATAGAAACCAATTTTACATCTCAAGGTGTAGTGTCAGAAGCACATCCATACAAGTGTGTTCCGGGTTCGAACAGAGCCGAAGGCACTTCCGAAGAAGCCTTTGCAAATTCGGGAATCCACAATCCCGATCGGACTTCCCATCACTTAGGGAATCTCTATACCGTAGCTACTCGGTGCAGAGACAATCGATAGGTCATCCTATCGTTCTTGCAAATACCCGGTCTTCACCACCGGTCTTCAAATGCTATCCATAACGTCGTATCACTATTCGGAATGGGTTATATGACACAAGGTCCTCTCCCGGCTAAACCGAATAGTGAGCGCAATATTTAAAAGCATATAGATAATGGGATTTCAGTTATGTCACAAATTACTATCCAAAACCTTTCTTCCAAATGGTTAAACAAATTACCATTTATAAATCCTTTTTAAACAAAAAGATTCATTTCAAAAATCTTCAGTGGTTTAAACGATTTCCATACTTAAATCTTTTAAACAAAAGATTTATCTTTAAAACACCTTTTCAATTTAAAACAAGGATCACTAATCTTTAACAAAGATTCATTCATAATTTTTCAAATCAATTCCATTTCAAGTTGGATTAACTCACCCGGTCTTTAAATTAAAGACTCATTTCATAGCTTTCAAAACGATTTTCAAAGATTCATTCATAACTTTCAAAACAATTCCCGTTTCAAAAATAAAAGATACACCATTTAGAATTTTCTTTTGATTCCAAAAGAAAACTTAACAATCTTTCTCAAAGGTTTGTTCAAAGTTTTCAAAACAATTTCCATTTTAGTTTGGACTAACTCATTCTATCTTTGAGTTAAAGGTTTGATAGTTTTCAAACTCGTTTCCAATTCATTGAATTCCATTTTTAAATATTGAATTAAAACTTAAATCAAAATATTTCAGTTTTCAAACTAAATCAAGTTATTTAAAATAACCTTCAAAATTCCTTTTCAAATACTTTTCAAATTCAACCTTATTTCATTTCAAAAACATTTGGATTCAAAATTCAAACTTTTAAAACCCTTTCAAAATATTACATTCAAATATCTGTGACTTAACCGATTTCCTCGTGAAATCCATATTGGTGTGTGTATAGTGTGGTCCAGGGGTTTAACACAACAGTAGTGCAACATCCTAAATCATCACAGAATTATAGCAATATTGATAAGCGGTATAATCCTATAACGCTTATCTATATACATAAAATCACAGATAGATAACATAAATGCAATATAGATAAATAAATTTTATTCCACAGCACAACATATCACATAACATTACACATACGGGATATCAACATAATTCACAGCATTCCATACTATCCATACATTCATAAGTATAATCATCAAGTCATCTGATTAATTTTAAACCAGATAATTACCTATGAATAAATTTCTAATCATGGTTAACTAATAACTAATTAATTACAAACCATTATTATTAATTATTCTTTAATTAATCATTAATTAATCTTTAATTGATAATAATCCTTTGATTATTTATCCTAAATTAATTACAAAAATTTAATTAATTAATCCTTAATTAATAATCATCCCTTATTTACTTTCATTAAAAATCTTTAATACATGATTAATTACCTTTAACTACAATTGATATTAATTATTCGTTTCTTTAATTAATTAACCATTAATTTTAATTAATTAAATCTTAATTACTTCTATTAATTAATTATTCCTTACTTAATTAATCTTAAACCTTAATTAATTATTTTCACCCTTTAATTACTTATTTAATTAATCCAAATCATTAATTAAGTAAATGAATAATTTATCTATTTTAATTATCCCAAAAACTCAACGAATTTTCAAATCATTTAATCCCAATTAAATTTAAGAAAAACATTATTCTTATTGATGATTAATTTATCATTAACAAAATATTTAAATAATTTACTTTCAAATTTATTTTAAGATTTCATTTCAAACTTGAAATTTTAAAATGAATACAAATTTATCCTAACAAGATTTTAGAAACAATTCACAAATTCTTTAAATTACATGTTAAAGACATGCTTATCTTATAAAAGGATTCTACAAGAATTTTAAACCAAGTTTTATTTTGAGTTCAAATCACTTTAAATATACTTTCAGCATTTAAACTTGGTTTAAACATTTAACTTTAAAAACTTTATTTATCTCAAAACAAGGATAGAAGGTAAGCTTGAATCGACACTTCAAAATTATTTAAAACTTTATTAAGTTTTTGTTTTTAGTTTTAAATCCAGTTAAAATTTTAAAACTGGACAGGTTTTAAACCCAGGAAAACCACAAATGACCCGAGTCAAGACTAAAACCCCCCGAGTCAAAACAACCCTTGCTTTGAGAAAATCATGAATCTACCCGAGAAAACCCGAGCTCCCCCTTCACCACAAACTTCATCACGAATTAAATGACACCGTGCACATGCACGGGCCAACCGCCGTCCTCCGACCACCCACGATGACTCTCTCAAGTCTTCGATCACCTGCGCATCAACTCCCGACCACTCAATCATCGAATTCAGCTCGAAATCAAAATCGAGCATCAAAGCTCAAAAACTGGAACCTGAAACACACTTCAACCCTGGAAAACACCTCGTCAACACATCTCCGACCACCATCACATCTGAAACTCCGGCATCGTTTTCCTCTACACGTCTACTTCCATTACCCAAAACCTAGTTGAACTCGATCAACTCTATGAGCCGTGGTGATTGATTTAACCCAGCCTAGTTAAACTAGGGTTCCAAACTTCAAACAACAACCACCACCTCCATACTGCAATATACTATCATCAGAAAAATTTCCTATCAACTACGATCACTCCACTATCATTACCCAAGATCCTGGCCTTCCAGAACATCGAGATCACCCAAAAACCACCCAATTCCCATTTTTGTTCAACCCAGCAATGCAAACTAAAAACTCTACTAAATGATTTGATTCCTCTTTTAAAAATCAAGTTTTTGAATGAGGTTTCAGATCCTAAGCCTGAAACATTTAATTATGATGTTTGAATTCTCACTTATTCAGAGTTTGCTCTGTTGTTTATGACTTCCAGAGACAATACAAAGTTCTTCTAACTTGAATAATTTTTTTTGAACTTATACCCTAAATTAGATTAGATCATGAGATAAAGATTTTTGAATAAATTTTGAGTCTGGGAATCAAAAACAGGGTAGTATAAAACAACAATATACACACATAAATCCACTCATATATACACAAAAGATTCGTTTATAAATATACACACAACACAATTTTTTTTATCATAGGAATAACATGTTTTTTTAAATCATAGATCCTAACAAGAACTAGAGAAAGAGAATTTTGATGATTGATTTTTTTTCTTCCCAGACAGGTTTTGAAACCTGTAACTACAACAGAGGCCATATAAGCCTTTCCAACGGACATGCACCAGTTATCTATGTTCACATAGACATTTTGGCACCCATGCAACAAGTTTCACAACATTATTTTCAAATATTTATCACTTGCAAACCCATATAAAACATATTAAGTTTAAGATGGAAGTTTACTCACAGGATATTGAAATTGTTGAGTTTTTTTTCTTACTTAATGAAAATCATCTCTGCAATTAACTATTTTTAAAGTGAATAACTTAACTTCAAATACTTGAATTTAATTTTAAAAATGATGTCACATACATATAAACATTTTTCATTAAAAGGTTATAGCCTAAAAGTAATTTTGTTGTATGATTTGGATTTTAAAATTATGTTTAAGAGCTTATAACTTATAACAGGATTTATATATCAATACGGACATACATATCACTCATGTATTCAGAGATGCTGGCAAAACAAACACATTTTTATGGCACACTTCAAGTTTAAGTCCAAAAATCAGATAAGAGAAAGGTTTAAGTGAGTTTGCTCACAGATTTTGAAGTTTGGACAGCGACAGGATTTGATATTTTGTGACTTGAATCTGATTCACTTGCATTTGCTTTGATGTTGAACTTGGACTTTGATTTGCTTCCTTGTGTGTTTCCAGGTTTGCTCCTTTGTTGTGTTTACAGGCTTGCATTTGTTTAGCATAGCTTCAGGTTGTATTGCCAATCTCATATTTGAAAAATGGCTACAGACTTGATACTTCAGGACTTGAGTTAGCTTTGATAAATGTTTACAAAGTTTACTTGATAATTTGTTGGATTTCAGGCTTGCATTAGAAAATCTGCTTTGTTCTTGTGATTTTTAGATTTTACTTCTTTATTTTATTCAGGGTTGAAAGAGATTGAGAAATCTGACTTTTTTTCATACATTGTTGATTTACATTATTAAGAAATTTAGAGAATAGGGTTTGTCACTTGTTTAATAGGTTTACACTTGTCTTTTTTTAAGCTATATGGATCTAACACTTGTAAATTTATTTTTAACACTTGTTGAAATATAACTTTTTATGTTTATATCCTTTTGTAAAATTCAATTATAAATTTTGTTTAAGCCCTTTATTCAAATTAATCTAAAATTTATAGTTTAAACCCTTAAATTTATTAGATCTTTATATTTACAAATGTTTATGCAATACATTTTATATATAAACTTAAATTTAGCTAAGTACATAAATATATTCATATTTATTTTCCACTCATACATTCATATATTATTTTTATTTGCAAATCATGTTTTAAATCTTTATTTGATTTCAATTTATAAAACATATTTATCTATTTTATTTTCTTATGTATATATTTATATTTATACAAATGCTTGACAAAAATATTTACAATTGTAAATTGTTATTGTAAAAATGTTTCTTATTTTATTTTCAAAAGACAATTTCAATTACTTATATAAATTAAAGTAAAATGGTTTGAAATTATACATTACTAATAATTATTTATAAGTTAGTAAATAAAATTTTTATTTCCAATACATATATATTTTAAATCCAATATTTATTTAAAAATATTTATTCTTAAACTTCAAATAGAAATTATATTAATAATCTAAAAAAAATTATCTTAAAAGGGAATTTTCTGATTTATTCACAATTAAATTCACAATTTAATTTTACAATTAAATTAACTGCCAAATTAGACTCGGCTAAATTCAGGAATGTTACAAATGATTACACCAGAAAGTGTAACAAGTGCTCGAGGTTTTCTAAAATTCCGAGAGCCCCATTGATAGAGATTACTCAAATGGTCGGTCCTTGGCCGTTAGCAGTTCGGTGAATTGATATCATCGGTGTGTTGTCTATATCCAAAGGTGGCATGAAATATGCCATCGTCGCAATTTATTACTTTGCCAAATGGGTTGAGGCAGAGCCATTGGCTACAATTACCATAAAGAAAGTAATCAACCTCATAGTATGGAATATCATATGTCATTTTGGAGTTCCACAAGCAATCGTTGCCGATAACGAGACCCAATGCGATAGCATCGAATTTAAAGATTTCTACCGCTAACGTAGCATAAAGAAGAGATTTATTGTAGTGGCACATCCCTAGACGAATGGATAGGTCAAAGCTATGAACAAGATTATCAAGTTCATTCATAAGAAGCGATTGAAAAAGGCCAAGAGAAAGTGGGTCGGTGAACTTCTATTGATACTATAGACTTATCGAACGACCCGCAAGTCGTCGACTAGCCACTGTCCATTCACCTTGGCCTACGGATCAGAGGCTATGATTCCGGTTGAACTGAAGGTGCCTTCTCATTGAATGACTCACTATGATCCATGGATAAATGAGCAACTCCTGCTAGATTCTCTTGATATGATCGATGAGAAGCGTGATGAAGCTGACATGGGAGTAGCTGCACACCAAAGCCGAAACACCAATACTATAGCACCATGGTCAGGAATTGAACCTTTGTGATATGGTCCTCAAACGAATCGTCATAGGTCCTTGAAATTTAGGCTTGAGTTGGGAAGATCCATACATGATAAATAAAAGCTTGTAGACGGCACCTTCAAACTAGCACTAATGGACAGGATCTCACTTCCGAGGGCATGGAATAGCTTATACTTACAATGCTATTTCACTTAAAAATATAAATTTATGCATAATTTATGCATAATTGACCAGTCACCAGAACTTTGTTTTAACCCCCTCCTCATTACACCCACATGATAGCTTTAAAGGGACAAGTATTAGTGCAAGACGGGAATGGTGGATGGATATATTTTCTTATGCATGCTCGACACTAACAAGGACACTATATATTAGAAGTGTCAACCTTGGTCAGTAGCTATATGTTTTATTATACTTTACTATTCCGATGTGAGTTTATATTAGCAATGATTTGACATGCATTTGTTTATTTGCAACATACCAAAACCAACGATCCGTACTTTGGTGGACTTGGGTTTTTGATTTAGCGAAAATTAAAGCCCATTAAGATGCAGGTTGCCACATTTGGTATTAGGGCTTAGGTTAGTCAATCTTAAGATTAAGATACAATGAGCAAACGTATTTGTAACTTTTACTATAATAATATTATACACTAAACTACTAACTATAGAAGTGGTTGCAACCATTTTATGAATAGATGGGTAATGCGACTATGAGTTGGAATGATAGATGAAGTTCAAGATATACACATATCCTGATTGCCCCATGGTAAATAGTTCATATTGGAAGGCGTTGTCTTAAGAAGGGCATGAATGCAATGCACAGAAGAGTCCTTAAAGCTGGATAGTACGTGACTTCCTAGTAGGGCCCAGATAGCTCAATGATTGTAGATCCTCGTAGGATTGTTGATTATGATGTATATTAGATCCAAATAAGAGGAAAGTAAGAATCTATATATTGCAGATTATTGGAAGTAAGAATCAAATAAGTTCCCAAAGAAAGGTGTGTAGTAATCGCTTCAAGTTGATGGCTAGATTTTTAATATTCTGGAATAAGATAAGTTAGTATGTAAGTGGAGAAGGAGAAAAGTTCAATGGAAGGATTAACTAAAAATATACTCTGAGTCCGACACCATATGAAGGAATTTAGTATAAAAGTTGAAATGATTTCAATATAAAAGTTTGAGAAAAATATATTAATATATTTGAACGATTTTTAAAGGAATTATTTAAAGGTAGAAAAATCTTTATTTTTGAAAAGTAAATAAACATTAAATTTCTAGAAAAATGAAATATTGACATTTTATTCTAATATAAAGTTCTGTTGGAAATTAAAATGGGTTTTATAAAAATTATTTAATTGAAAAAATACCGTAGAGCATATATAGCTCGTTGATTTTTCTCGGATAAAAAAAAATCTAAGTTGTAAAGTTACTTTAGTGGTGGATAATAGGAAGTGGTACAAGTTTAAAATTAGGTAAATATAATGGGAAAGAAGATTAAAAACCAAAAACAAAGTGGTAGGAAAATGCACCACTATGGATAGATAGGAATTTGGGTAGGCAGGAATTTCTTACAGCAGTCAAAATGAAGATGAAGAATATGGTGGAAGAACAAAACAATGTTAGTTATTATGATTAATTAAAATTCAACCCGGGCCGAAAAGAGTCTAAGTTCAACATGGCTTAAATAGGAAGGAGTAGTCAACCCCTTAGGGAAGACCAGTAGATCGGTAGTAGTCAACTGCCCCATGTAATAGCGGTCAACCGGCTGTGGCTTCGGGGCATGACCTGAACCTCGAATGCGAGATATACTCGCATCCAGATTCAAGCCACCTTCATTTTCATGAAACCCTCCCTTTCTCAATCGTGATAGCACTCCTCCTCCTCCTCCTCTTTCCTCCTCAAATTCTGCCACCGACCACCCATAGCAACTCCTCACTGATGATGTCCATCTCAAGCAGAACCTCGAGCGAACACAACATCACCTCCATAGCCCAAAAAATCAACGGGTTTCAATTCCCCAGATCCAGATCCAAATCATGGCCCCTCAACGTAGCAGCCTCTCTGCCTGACACCCATTTTAACCCTATAAGAGATTACATGGCTCTATAGTCATGAATAAATCATGAAAAGCTACGAAGAATCAACAAACTTTACGTTGCTACAGGGAAAATCGATGAGTTTGAGGACTTCGCCATCCATAATTTGGAGGGTTTATTTGTGAATACAAGATTATTACAGACATTTAGCCATGACACATTTGAGCAGGAATGCTATTCGAGATGCATGCATCTATTTAATGCCAATTTGGTAACTCGTTTGAGGTGAATAGCATCACGTCCAAAGTCAAAGGAGTAGAGATTTGAACGACCGATAAGGAGCTCGGTGGGATTCTACATATCTCTGCAGTTGGAGAAGGCTTGGAATATATCAAAACCTCAAAGCCAACCATTCTCCAGTAGATTTTTCACTAGGAGATAGACATCTGGCATCTGGCAGACGGCGAACTTGTGGGACCTAGCCCGTCTGGTTGCCCGTATTATTCAGCACAACATCATCTCCAAGACGGGAAGCTATGACTAGATCTACTCCCTTGTTTGGAACGCTACCTATGCTATCATAGGTGGTATTTAGGTGAACTAGGCCGAAGCTATCTTGAACCAACATGTGAACCTAAGAGTAGAGACACAGAGGAACTATCTTTCATGCCACTGTCTTTTCACTTCCGCCTTTTGATAGTTTGGAGTTAGCTTCCGATGAGAGCCAATAGAGAAGTAGGTATCTACACTGTTGGTTAGGTCCTTCCTTTGAAGGATGAGGATAAAGGCGACGTCTATAGATTTTGGAGCACAGCACCTGGAGGTGAGCATGTGCATCTAGATCAGGCTCCTTGGCCAGATCAGTAGGCCGCCAAGCCGCAGCAGTAAGCCCCCGAGTATGGAGAAATCTAATTTTTTAGATCCAGATCGAGGCCGAGCTGCAAGAGATTAGGGCGAAGTGGTTGAAGATAAGATAAGAGCCTTGGGGCTAGGGTATTGAGCTTGGATGCATTGCTGCAATGATCTGATCACTTGGTTGTGACTGTGGTTCTAGCACTCGAGGAGGACCATCTTCCAACCCTTAGGTAGTATAGTATTAGTAGTAGTAGTTATTTTCTTCCACCAGTTGTTTTCTTTTAGGTTTGAGTTGTAAGCAATGGTTGTTTTTGTTTGTAGAAAACATGTACGATGTTAATGAAAAATGTTCCTTTTTTATTGGTTTTTATGGACCACGGTATTACTTGGAAAACTATGAAATGAGGAAATCTCATAAGGGACACTTAACTAATGCAAAATAAATAAAAGGCTGGAAGTTTATAAAATACACTAGAAGATTTATTTAATTAGCTACTAAAAAGGAAAAAATAAAGTTAAGTCCAAAAAAATGTTGCAATTTTGGGAGATAAATTTTGACAAGTGAAGGACAGGGAAAGGTTGCTGCCAAACCACCAGTCACTATCTCTACGCCTTAAAAGCCAAAATTTTGTGTGCTGGTTATCATGTCGAAATAGAATAACAAGTTTCTAAAATTGAAAATTTACCATGTAATCGGATAAAGTCCATTATGGATGTTAAACTACTAACTAAATCTTGATTGTGTAGGATGTGGCATAATTTGTTTTAAAAAGAAAAAAAATACTTTTGGAAATTATTGCTCAAAATTCTTTGATTTTAAAAAGAAAATACTTTTTTGGAAGACTTTGACAAATAAATTTAGAAAAAATCATAAATTTTTTCCAGATATCTTAAATTTTAATTTATAAAGATTTTGAACGAAAAAGTGAGAGGAGAATTTCTAATTTTTGAAATGCCACATGTTAACATAGACAAATAGTCGATGAGTTAGCAAGTACGAATTCTACTATGCACCAAAAGTGACATTAAAATATAACATAGTTAGTAACGATGGAAAAAAACTATTTTAGCATTGGAATTTCCTTTTTTATACCTTGTTAAAAAGTTACTAATGTTTGAATATTCTAAGTTGGAAGTAATTATATATGAAATGAAGGAAATAAAGTAGTTAACCAACGTCAATTAATGATTAATGGTTAGTTAATGCTTACTTAAGTTTAAGTACAATCATCGTTAAATTAAATCGGTTAGAAATGGTATAAAATAAATTAAAACAGGAAACAGATAGTGCTAGCTAAATAGGCACGACCAATAGAGGTGGAGCGTTCGACCGGCAATGTTCTAGATATTGTAATATTACCTAGGCTGAATGGTCCGTATTAAAAATAAAAGAATATAATGGATGACATTGATTTGAACACCTATAAATACGGGCCCAGCCCCTTTCTTTTCTTCTCATATATATATATATATATATATATATATATATATATATATATATAATGACTAAGCTCTAACATTTCCTCTTCTCTACAAATTCTTAAATCTAAATAAATCCATAGTTTATATTTACGTATGAGGATAACAAAGAAGAAGAATAAGTCGAACAAAATTGCCAGAGCCATGGTAAATTATAAATCCAGATCAGAATCTAATATAAATTAAAAATTCTTCTCATATTTAGATTCTAATAGATATATGTATGCGTACTATATATGCATCATATAGGGAAAATAAGGGGAATCGCATTGGAATAACAGGGATTATGGAGATCTGGAAAGCTAAAACGTGAGTGGGAAATTAAATAATGTTATATAATATTGGATTTATATCATTGTAAATCTGTTCCTATATGTCTAAATGTAAATTTGGAATTGTAGGCCTAATTTTATACATATAATGAATTTATAAATTCTGCATACATATTCTATGATTGATAATCTAGATTCAGTATTGCATGTACTTGAATCTGTAAAGTATTGGATAGTAGTAGTCCCTGAATCTGACAAATCAAATAGTAGTTCTAGATTTGTTGATTAAATGATTTATGCAAGTAAGTGTAAAGTAGAAGTTATCATAATAAATTATTAGGGTTTAAGTAGTATTTTAATTTTTTGGAATGTAGGGTGATACAATGGAAGTTTCTATAAATTATCAAATTTAGATCTATGAAGAAAAGTGTATCATTCGAAATAAAAAGAAATGTACCTAAAAGAAAGAGATGTATAAAATAGGGATATACTGTATTTTGTACTATCTATTTCAATAACTATAAAAAGATAATTCCTTATAATTACAATTGTAGTACAAGTTCTCTTTTCAGATAAGTTACATAAATTTATAGTTTTACCCTTTTGTTTTGGGGAAGATGTAATTGCAATGCATTAAAATGTAGAAATACCTAAGTATGAACTAAAAGAGATTAGTAGTGGTAAGAATAACGATTTATTGTAAAACTAATGTATATGCAATAAATAAAGGTCAAAATTAAAAATAAGCGATGAAAGGTAGGTAAAGTAATGAAATGAATAAGAAGAAAAGCTAGTAACCAAAGAAGGATAACAATTAAAAAGAACAGTATATAGATTTAATAATAAAGAAGGGAAATAAATAGTAAAAGATATTTAAAATTTTCAAGTTAAGCAATAAATGACATTAAATTAATATTAATGAAACAAAGGTTCAGTTAAATAAAATAACTGAATATTAATAGTTAGAAATTGGAGGCATGGTAAATAAATAAGTATACACACACACACACACACACACACACACACACACTCAAGTACGCTTTTATGATGGGTATGAATTATTAAAGTTTGCTAATAACTTAGATTGAATATGGGTGACATAGTCCTCAAAATGGTTTGGAATGCAAGGTTCGTATTGTTACACAACAGAAGTCTGTCCACCGTAAGAGGCTACAAGCGGTTGTGTATACATTATATTGATGTGGGACATATCCAATTGTAGGACACATGGAAAACGTTTGTGTATAAGTGAAGGAATGCACAAAGTAGAGTATGCTTCAACCTTTAAAGGGTATGTTTTAAGTATCTAAGTGGGTATTACCTTTATTGCATTAGGCAATCTAAATGGAATGGTGAGCAAAGCTCGGTGCTACAAAAGGGAGATTGGTACCATATGAGGGAGTAGGAGTTGTTTCATAGGTTGAGAATGTCATCAGTCCTGAGCAGTCAGTGGAAAGACAAGGGTTACACCTAAAGAAACTACACCTAATACAATTGTAGATCATGTATAGATCATGCACCACCATAGTTGTTTGCTAGTTTGTTTGTTATGAGAAAAGGCTAAATAAACCTTAATGGAGGTCTTTCAAATTACTAGGCTAGACCAAGGAGCTGACTCCTCAATAGTCTGTGGTGTTAAGTCCATGATATGAAGAATTTAGATAAACCCTAAAACAAGATAGAATACTGCTAAACAATTGTGACATCTTATTTGGCACTAGGGAGTTCCCTGGTATGCATGATGACGAGGACGTGATATTGTGTTGATAATGGATCCCGATGAAGTGCCCTGTTACAAATACTAGCGGGAATGTTCTTAGTCCAAAGGGGGATTATGGTACTTATATATGTACACTTATATAGTTATTTTTTACTTCGACTAGATGGGGCGTATCGTATGCATACGTGGAGTCGAGATGACTAAGCAAAATAAAAGACATAACATGTCATGGAGGATAATCAATATAAATTTGTGTCATGTATAAAGTGGGTAATTTACCAGTCATTAGAACGTTGTTTTGACCCCCTCCTTATTACAACCCATACGATAGCTTTAAAGTGACTGATACTAGTGCAAGGCGGGAATAGTGGAAGGACAGATTTCCTTATGCATGCTCGATATTGATAAGGACACTAGATGTCAGAAATGTAAACCTTGGTTAATAGCTATATCTTTTATTATACATTACTATTCCGTTGTGAGTTTATATCGGTAGTGGTCTAACATGCATCTGTTTATTTGCATAATACCAAAACCAATGATCCATACTTTAGCGGACTTGGATTTTCGATTTAGCGAAAATTCAGGCCCACTATAGTGTTGGTTATCACATGAATCGGGCATTCTTCGTTAGTCTATCGAGTATAAACCAAATGTTGTCGTACTCTCCTCTAGTCTTTGGCAATCCATCGATGAAGTTCATTGATATTTTCTCTTACTTCCATTATGGAACTTCAAGCAATTGCAAAAGACCACTCGATTTCTTTTGCTTGGCTTTCACTAATTGACAATTCATGCACTTTGAAATAAATGTCAAGACATCCTTCATACCTTCCCAGTAAAATTTCTGCTTCACATCTCTATATATTTTATTGCCTCCATGAAGGATAACCCAACTTGAATGATGGAACTATTCTAGCACCTCATCACTAAGTCTATCTACATTAGGTGCATATAATATCCCATCTTTATAGAGTTAACCATCTTGGTCATATCCGTTCTTCTTCAAACCTTCAGGCTGTACTCCTAGTTTAATCTTAATAATAACCTCTGGTAGTCCAACATCATAACTATAACTAGTATTAATCAACTCTATCAAAGTGGTTTAATGGTCAAGATTGCCAAGATCATTGGTTCAAGCTAACACTTCGATCATGAATCATACCCGACTATATACTTTAACTGTGTCCACTCTAGGAACATGGATCCTTAACTGGCATGTCTTGTTCTCAATTTATCTTTGATTGCGTTTCCCTTAATGGATGTATAGGAAATTTCAAAGTCATTAGAGGCTAAGAACTATAATGGTCTCTTCTATTGCAATAAAAGGTCCTACCGTGAGAAAATATATTTCAGTGATTCACGGTCGGTGAGTAACTCTGACTTTTCTTATAGTAAGTAATGCCTCTATGCTTTCAAATTAAAACTATCACTATTAGCATTAAATTTTGGGTTTGGTATTTCTTATCATATAGTTTCATTTCCCTAGTCACATAAGGGACAACTTTATCTCTTTATGTCGATTATGCGCCATATCCAATGCATATGTGTATATTATCAACTCCTCATTCCCATATGGAATGGACAACACTGGCGCACCCATCAACCTCTCTTTAAGACAAACGAATGCATGGTCACACCTAACTTCCCAACTAAAAGCCTAATTTTTCTTTTTAAAATGAGTCAATGGTGTAGCTATCATCTATAATTCTTTAATGAATCTTCAATGATAACCCTCTAATTTAAGAAAAAATTTGCACATCAATTGCATTAGAAGGTCTTCCCTAATCTTGGATTGTTGCAACTTTTGTAGGATCAACAGCGCAGCCCTTCTCCGAAACAACATGACCTAAGATCCTAACTTCTTTACTCTAGAAGTGACACTTCAGAAACTTAGCTTTCAGTTGATGCTTTCCTAGTGCCTCAAGTACCACTCTCAAATGCGTCTTGTGTTCTTCTTCCATCTGTGAATAGACAAGAATATTTTCGACAAACACAATTACAAACTTGTTTAATGATAGTTGAAAACACAATTCATAAGATCAGCAAAATATGCCAATGCATTGGTTAGCCCAATAAGGTAACTAACCACTCATAAAATCCTAATGACATACAAAATGTGGTAATAATACACTATCCTTAGTCACTCTCGGTTTGTGAATTAATGTTGTTAAATCCAACTAAGAAAATGCCTTTGCACTATGAAGTTGATCGAACAAGTCATCCATACATAAAAGAGAAGCTTGTTTTTTCTCATCGCCTTATTCAGCTTATGATAATCAACACAAAGTATCAAAGAGCCATCCGCCTTAGTGGCGAATACTATAGGTGCTCCCTACTCAAAAATAATCCTCCAAGTAAATCCCTTCCTCAATAGATCATTCACTTTACTTTTAGTTCGTCTTGCTCTTTGGATGCCATCTATCTCAAAGGAAATACAATAGGTCTAATATCCTCCATTAGATCGACACGAAACTCAATCTCCATATGTAGTGGTAGCCCTATAACTTCCTCGAACATATCAGGATATTCCCTCGCTATACATACTAATGCAACTTTCCATTCGTGATATCGGGCGAATAGGAAAAACTAACCACCGCCGCATCCTCAAGCATGCAGCTCAACTATAGCTTACGCCTATGATTTACCCTTATCATCGGTAATAACCTCTCACAATTGACCATTGCCCCATACTTTTAAAGCTAGCCTATACCAAAACGATGCTAAATGTGAAAAAATTAGGCATAAATAAATCATAAGAACACATCGATTGAATAACATCAAACAAATCATATCTAAATTAGCCGAGCCTCCCATAAGATTCGACACTACAAGGTCCGTTTAGTAGATCAGTCTAAATCCTAGCTTATCTACATAGTCATTAGATATAAAGGAATGTGATGCCTCAGTATCAAACAAAACACAAACATGTATATCATAAATGAAAGTGATACCCCGTATCGAGATGCCCTTCCCATTCTCCTTTACCGATGGAGCACATGAAATAGTAGGAACAACATTCAATGAAAAAGTCTTCACAACCTACTTATCCTTCAATAGCTCTAGACAATCCTTCTTGATATGCCCAAGCTTGTTTTAGCTATAGTATTTTCGTTCAATTTTGCAAATCTTAGTAAGATGGCCTTTCTCTCCAAAGTTGAGACAAATATGCACTTATTTTCCTTTCTTATGACTATCCTTTTTATATAAGTTGTTGTGTCTCAAAGCTTCTATATAATCTTCTCAAAGCTTACGTCAATATGGATCACAACCCTCTCCCGTAGATAATCATTCAAGTCGATGATGAGCTTCTTATTCTTCTTTAGAGGAGTGTCGATGAAAAATTCCCCATATTTCAACAATGCGAAACTCAACAATATACTCAGATAAAGACATGTCACCCTGCTTTAGATCATTAAATGTTCTGAAAAAGATCAACTATGAGAAACCAAAATGAAATTCTCTTCAGAGCATGCTTTGAACTAATCCTAAGTGGATTGACCTTTGAGAGTAGGTGCTTTAATGGCAATCCAACAACCCATTGCTCATCCTTGAAGTGTCGCAAGCTCAACTTCCTCTTTTGAGCATCTTCTAACTCTTAGTCATTAAATACGTGCTCATAAGTAACAATCTAGCCATGCACTTCCATAGAAATTTGTTCCCATGAACTGCTTTCCATTTAGACTAGCAAAAAATTTATTGAGCTTGCAAAATCAACTCTTTGCAACTGCACTGGAGCACCACCACCTACTGGACCGATTGCTTGTCCTTGGTCTTTTTGCATCATATGCATCATCATGGTACTGAATATCATCTACATATTGATGTTGGTTGCTGCCTCAGTTCCCGCATAAGTCTTGACTCCAAATACAGTGTGCCTTGCTATGTTTCTTGTATTTTTGCTCATTCTTATAAGCTGTAATAAGATCAATTAATATCTCATAATGGAAAACTGAATAAGTGGTATTAGCGTACGCAATGTGACTTACTGTATACGTAATATATAGTTTCGAAAACAAAAATATATAACATGTATGCTCTCCCATATATCACTTCAGTCCATTCTAAGGTGACTCTCCTAATTTATCTCCAATTAATCTTATACAGGGTTAGGTGTTCACTCAACCTAAGCACAAACACTATGTGTGATGACTTTCGTCCACCTTTAATACCCAATATACCAATCTGATACAATATATTACAATGCGATATGTTAGTACCCGATCGATAGAGGGAAGCAATCAAGGTAAGCTAACAATCAGTGAAGAGCTTATAATAAATCTCTAGTGCATAGATAAAATATAATAACAACATAAATATTAAAAAGGCAAGACAAAAGAATAATCAAATGAACCGGAATGAAACAACATATCATAGTGCAGGAGGTTCATTGCATTATAAAATGCAAAAATAATAGAGTTTATACATCTAATCAAATAAACTCCAAAGATTAAATATAATAGGCGCTAAATAGCTTCATACATCGCTACAAAACATAATATTACCGATAATAACTCCAAATATATATATATACATTAAAAGTCAGCCTCCTGCTTTATCTCTGCATAGCTCCATGCGCTATCTCATACATATCTCTCAGTTTACCCATTTAAGAGCATTCGAGTTGATAAGAAGTAACGCAAATAACGTTAGGTTAGACAAAAGTCCATTACGAGCGAGCTGTAATTTCGAAACAAATATAAAAGTCGATATATCATAAACAGAAACACATAGTATGAAGAATCATACCTGATCTATCTCTACATCCAACAAGTTAGCACATAACGCAATATATGCTAAAATACTATCATCATTATATGGGTATGCTACTACTCTAAGTACAATATAGGGTATATAATTTGATAATTCCTACATTGTGTGACAATTATAGTGAACATAGCAACTATCAACTAAATCTCGCATCCCTCAACTCCAATGTCATTGGATATATGATAACTCACATGATCAATTTGTAGGATAAGAGACTACTCAATATCACGACATCAGCAATGCTCGAATCCATGCCATTAATGGATCCAAGAAAAGCTAAAACATATATAATTATATAATAAAGGTTGTGAGATGATAAACTACTCATTTATTAATGTAAAATCGATGATATACACTTAAATTAAGGCAAATCTGAGTTTCTACAATTAGATCTGAATTTCTACGCTCCAAAATGCTAATTTAGAAATTTAATGATCTGCTTACTAATTGTTGAATATGCGATTATATGATTTTTGTTTGATGATAATAAACATATATATATATTCATGTAAATGTATTTGGTAATGTACTATTTCATTTTTCACATATTAAATAAATATTTGCTGAATAAAATTAAATGACACAGAATTTGAATTCAAACAGAAATTTTATTCAAACAAATATTTATTACAATTTTGAATAGTACAAATTCAAGCTCTCACTATACACTATACAACTTTGATACAAATTCAATTACATCACAATTTTACATTTACAATTGACCTCACTACATATCACTCACACTCGTGTTTATCTTCAACTTTATTCCAAATTGAATCCAGCATCTGAGCAATCTGCAAATATAAATATTGACGTAGTAAAATTGAAAAAGAAATATTTTTGTAGTATAAAATAAAATGTGAATTTTGAGAATAATATTTGCCTCAGTTATTTGGGTTGTTCGTCATCATTTTACTTTGAATTCATTATACACGAATAGCCTGTGAATTACAGTGTATCATTGTATATGCCATAAGGCCGTGCACACCGATATATATACACTTGATAAATTCACAGGGACAGGTAAGCATAGGTCAAACCCAAATTATCGGATTCAACTCAAGTGCAACAAAATAAATGTCACAACTCTCAGCACAAAGTTAAATCCGAGCTTAAGCTAGATTCAACTCAGGTGAAATTTCGAAAAATAAACAAAATGCAAAGGTCAAGTCACTGCAATCACGACTCAACTCAATGCAACAACCAAAGTCAAGGCAACATGAAGTCAGCAACTTCAAACTGCTCATATACACAAGTGAATTAAAATTTTGTACTCAATGCAAAGACCAGCTTATAAATACAAGTTAGTTACAAAATGGCATCACACAATGAATACATGAAGCAACTTCAAACAATAAACTGGTCAAAGCAACCCAGACCCATAGCGAATAGTGAAACCCAACAGTTCAACTACAGCAAAAACAGAATCAACACAAAGGCTACAGGTGCGAAACCACAATCCAGTGCAATGTAACATGAACCAGACACGAGCATGCATGAAGTTCAAGGTTAACTAGACTAATACAGCAGAGGGACTAATATACTAGAGAAAAGAAGTTCACATTTGAACATAGCATCAACAATATGTCACAAAGGCCAAGACTAGTGAACTGCAAGTGCCGACTAATGCACATAATCAATGCCGAAATCAAACCAACATAAATGATACAGTATACACAAGTGACACAATAGTGCACATAGAAACAACTCAAGATTTCAGCAACAACAACATGAAGGAAACAAACTACAAAGACATCAACATGTATGACAGTAAGCAGTGCCACACGACTGGCCAAAGTCGCGCACATAAACGACTTTAACATATGATCAGTGGCAAGCATACAAATTGGCAACGTGCAACCGCAAACAACCATAAGAACATGAATTCACAAATCAAAATCAATGTTAACCAAATCAGTGATGAAGTCACATTCTCAAAACCATGACCATGCTACAGTTCAAACAAATGCCACAGTGAAAAAGTAACAAACTCGAAGTACAAGCTAATGCAGACTAAAGAGAATGAATATACAGTGAACTAAGTCATGGATCAAACCAGCAATGTCACAGAACAGATGGTACGGTTCAAATGTGATCACCAGTTCTTTTTTAAGAAATCAAAAATGGTCGAAGACGTGGATTTGCATACACAAAATCTGACCGGAGTAAAAGGAAACGAAGATTAAAATCAAATGTAACAGTTTCAAACCAAAACCGTAGTGACCAAGTAATTTGACCAAGTCACGAATCAACACCGTGAGTATCAAGCAAATGAATTGAAGAATTCAGAGAAATCATCGGCATCAAAGCGAAATCGAACAGCCGAGCAAAGTAATTGACAAATTCAAACAAATTTATACGAACGCAAATAAAGGAGATCGAACGCATATATTACCCAGAATCATCATCGGCAATTGGGTATCGAGTTCAAGCAAGAAAATCAGAAGAAGCAAAGAGATAAATCACATAACACTCAAACAACTCGATCGGAAATTGGGGGTACCGTGTGCTAAGCAGAGAGATCATAGATTGACGAAGCAACAACGCTAACCATTCATTCGATCGAGATATTGAAGTCGACGGCCCCAGTTTTTCACAAGCCCTAATTTAGTTGCAAAGAGGAACGAACGAAGATTAACAAAGCTGCCATTCTCAAAGAAAAAAGAACGGGCCAAATTATAAAAGGGGACGGCTTCTTTTTATTATAAGGGCTTTGTGTTTTAAAATTAGGGTTATTTAATTTTAAATTGTTTTTAATTTGTAATTTCTTTTTAAACTGTTTAAATTTCTAGTCGTGTGACTAGGGGACAAACTACGTGGCGTAGTTTGAGAATTCGCAACTCAGTGGCTGAGTTGTGGCAGGGTTTTGAGCGTAGAGTTAGGTAAGTCAGTAGCGGGTGTCGCGAGTTTACATGTGTAAGCATGTGACTAATTAATTTCTAGTAGAAACCTTGGGGGCAGCACGTAGGCAGGGTTTTGCCAAAGCTGGGTAAATTTTGTGTCGTTCTATTTCTACATTTTATTATTCTGCTATTTTTTCTGTTCTGCTATTATTCTGTGATCTGTGTTGAAATAATTTTATAAGCTTCCGCAATTAATTTTTATAATTAATACCATCACCCTATTCACCCCCTCTAGGGTGAAATCGATCCTACAAGTAGTATCAGAGCTAGGAACAAAAGCAGTTTTTGTCTTAAAAGTTTGATTTTACAAAAACAAATTCTTGTTTTTAAAAAGTTGAATTTTAAAAATGGCTTCTTTTAATACTGCTTTTGCTGAGGGTCAATCCATAGTTAGACCGCCAATGTTCAATGCTGAATATGCTTATTGGAAAAATAGGATGGAAATTTTTCTGAAAACCATTGATGCTTGGAATATTGTTGAGACAGGTTATAGAGCACCAACTATAACTGTAGATAATCAGGAAACAGATAAACCAAAGGAACAATGGACAGAACTAGAAAATAAATTACAAAATATTATTGCTAAAGCATGAATTCTATCATCTGTTCATTGGATCAATTTGAATTTATTCGTGTCTCACATTGTCTAACTGCGCAGGAAATATGGCAGACACTAGAAGTGACTCACGAAGGAACATCTCAAGTCAAATAATCTCGCCTTGCCATGCTAAGCAGCGAATACGAGAACTTCACAATGGCGAAGGAAGAAAATGTCAAAGAGATGCATGGACGACTTTCCAATATCGTACACAAATCAAAAGCTCTTGGAAAATCATATACAGTGATGGAGATTGTCCGAAAAATCCTCAGAGTCCTTCCACGAAGTTTTGAAGCCAAAGTGACTGCCATTCAAGAATCAAAAGATTTGAAACAAATGAAAGTCGAAGAACTCATCGGAATCTCACCACTTATGAGCTAGAAATGAAATTCAAGGAAGAGCGTGAAGGAGGAGATACTCGAAAGAAATCAATAGCTCTCAAAGGAACAACAAAGTGATGACGATGATGACGGAGCAGCAGAATTGGAGCTGATAATAAAGAAAGTCAAAAGGTGGAATTACAAATATGGAAATCCAGCTCTAAATCGAAAATTGAAAAGCAGAATAAATAAAATATTGGACAATCCAGAAGAACAAAAAATCTTCTGTCATAAGTGCCATCAACCCTGACACATCAAGCCCAATTGTCCTCAAAATGAACGCGACTTTAAAAAGAAATCAAAAAGGAAAAGTTTTGCAGCCACATGGAATACAAGTAATGAAGATAATCAAAGTTCTAGCAATGAGAGTGAGAAAGCAGATATGTGCCTTCAAGGGAATATAACTGATAGCGACGATGACGAGCCAAGCGAAGTATCAAAACTTACTCACTCTGAATTACTTATTTATTTCCACGAAGTAAATGGCTATTTTGAACGACTTAGGGAGAAATATGCCAAACTTGAATCACAAAAAGATACTTTGATAGAATTAAATGAACAACTTGATCAATTAGTTAAAACCTATCAAAGTAGGATCCCTAAGTTTGATAAGTATCCAACATTCGAAGAAGAAATTAAAAAATCAGAAAATAGGACAAAATCACTTGAAAATGAAATTCTGATTTTGAAAGAAAATGATAATACTAGGGGAGAAAATTCTATTAAAAAGTGCACACAATTGTTGAACGAAAATGAATCTCTCAAAACACAAGTCCAACAATTGTCAATGACTTTAGATAAATTTTCAAAAAGTGAAAAATCGTGAATATGCTCTTAGGGAAACAAACTGTTAATATAGTTAGACAAGGACTTGGATACAATCAATCTAAAAACGTTAGAAATGAGATTAATCGAGAAAATTCAATGTGCGCAATTTGTAGAAAATTTGGACACAATCACAATAATTGTTGGTATAGACCTAAACACGTAAAAACTATTCCAATTTGGGTTCCAAAAGGCACAAATATAAAATCTCTCAAAGTAAAACAAATTTGGGTGCCGAAGGGAACAATTATAAATAGTTTTGGGTCTCCATAAAATTATTTTTCAAAATATTCTGCCACTAACAATCATGGACCTATAAAAACAAATAGGTCACAAAAATCTTTCAACGTGTAGGTGTGGTGGCAGGCTAAGGAACAACAATAGTGCCACTTGGATTCTGGCTGTTCCAAGGGCACACCAGGCGATAAAGCAAAGTTTCTTAGCCTAGTACAAAGGTGACAGAATCACAATGGACAACCATGAAAAATTATCGTAAAGGTAAAAAAGGTAATGATATATTTTGAACGATGTATTAAATGTGATAATCTGCACCATATTCTGAATTAAATCAGCCAATAATGAAGATGATGAAATAATGATGATTTTGATTCTGACTTATTCAAAATTGTTGGCCAATCATATATGCCAAAAACACTATAAAAACCTCTAGATTCTTTGAATTACTTCATATATATTAGTTTGGATTAAAAATAGTGTTTGTTGGATGATAATACATTTGGTTATAATACGGCTAACTCTATATTCACGATTTTTGATTATTTACGTGGCTTCATTTCAAATTCAAGAGAATGTCATTTGAAAAGCTGTTAAAATTGATTTTGAAATTTTGTTGCATACTTCATAGTTTGGTCTATCAAATTCAATTAATGGTAGTTTTGAGTGAAAGAGAAATTCAGATGCAGATTACACTGGTAATCTAGTTGATAGAAAAATTACTAGTGAAACGTGATTTTTATTGAGACATTTAGTAATTGCATCGTTTTTCAAAGAAAATATCTGCATATTTTTAATTTCAAATAGCAGAAAATTTTCTTATAAAACCCCCCCGAGAAAATCATTTTTGACCATATTTTCAGATTAGTCATTTTGAAAAATTGATTTCATAATTATTTGATGACTATTTTGACTAATCTGACTCCCTAATAATTATCGAAAAGATAAATAGTGATTGAAAAAGTGATGAGTGTTGATATTTATCATATATTATGACTCGAGACGGTATAATTAGTAAATTTCTTTAGAAATTTAAACAAGAGTTATAAAACTTTGTTGGTAAAAATTTCATGACCATCTCTATTTCTATCATATTTCTAACGACCATCACTCATCAAAATTCAACATAGTTTGTCGATATGTGGTACTTTAAACGAAATCATTCGTTTTTCATTTTATATTACTTTTTAAAAAATAAATAAATAAATAAATACCAAAGTATTCACTCTCATTTAAAAGTCCCCATGGTTATGCATTGGTGAATTACTTGGAATTTGTTATGTGCTTCCATGCTCATTTAAAAGTCCTCATGGTTATGCATGTATGGAACGCATATCAAAAGTTGATTTTTAAAATAAACAAGTTGATTCTAATCCCATTTAAAAGTCCTCACGGTTATGCGTGGTTAGAAGATACTTGAATTCGTTTTTTTAAATAAAATTGGAATACTACTAATCTCATTTAAAAGTCCTAACGGTTGTGCATGGTTAGTAGATATTCATATTCCTGATATAAATATACCACAAATAGACACAACTGTATGGTTTTGTATGATGACATCATTTCCATCATTCTAAAAGTGGAATATGCGCCTAACAAAATATTTATGATTTTTGTTTGATTTTTTTTGAAATTTAATATTTATATTCGATTGAGTTTTAATATTGGATTAATATCGATCACTTTATCTCTATTTTCTCTAACACTATTATTCTTTTGCTGATAACAAAAGGGGGAGAGAAAAGTTAAGATTTTGTCAAATAAAATCAAGCAAAGGTCAAATATTTTCCATTTGCATATGGGCTCATTTGCATATTATTTAATTGTATGCATATTTGTAGGGGGAGCTTTGTGTAGAGAGGAAGTATTTAAATAAAGGGGGCAATTAAAGCATATCAATGATCAAATACATTTAACATATTCAAATTCTTAAATATATGTTTGTTATCATCAAAAGGGAGAGATTGTTGAATATGCGATGATATGATTTTTGTTTGATGATAATAAACATATATATATTCGTGTAAATGTATTTGGTAATGTACTATTTCATTTTTCACAGATTAAATAAATATTTGCTGAATAAAATTAAATAACACAGAATTTGAATTCAAATAGAAATTTTATTCAAACAAATATTTATTACAATTTTGAATAGTACAAATTCAAGTTCTCACTATACACTATACAATTTGATACAAATTCAATTACATCACAATTTTACATTTACAGTTGACCTCACTACATATCACTCACACTCGTGTTTATCTTCAACTTTATTCCAAATTGAATCCAGCATCTGAGCAATCTGCAAATATAAATATTGACGCAGTAAAATTGAAAGGAAATATTTTTGCAGTATAAAATAAAACGTGAATTTTGAAAATGATATTTGCCTCGGTTATTCGTCATCATTTAACTTTGAATTCATCAAACACGAATAGCTTGTGACATACAAAATGTATCACTGTATATGCCATAAGGCCGTGTGCACACTGATATATATACACTTAATAAATTTACAGAGACAGGTAAGCACAGGTCAAACCCAAATTATCGGATTCAACTAAAGTGCAATAAAATAAATGTCACAACTCTCAGCACAAGGTCAAATCCGACCTTAAGCTGGATTCAACTCAGGTGAAATTTCATAAAATAAACAAAATGAAAAGGTCAAGTGACTACAATCATGACTCAACTCAATGCAACAACCAAAGTCAAGGCAACATGAAGTCAGCAATTTCAAACTGCTCATATACACAAGTGAATGAAAATTCTGTACTCAATGCAAAGACCATCTTATAAATACAAGTCAGTTACAAATGGCATCACACAATGAATACATGAAGCAACTTCAAACAATAAACTGGTCAAAGCAACCCAGACTCATAGCGAATAGTGAAACCCAACAGTTCAACTACAGCAAAAACAGAATCAACACAAAGGCTACAGGTTTGAAACCATAATCCAGTGCAATGTAACATGAACCAGACTCGAGCACGCATGAAGTTCAAGGTGAACTAGAACAATACAACAGAGGAACTAATATGCCAGAGAAAAGAAGTTCACATTTGAACATAACATCAACAATATGTCACAAAGGCCAAGACTAGTGAACTGCAAGTGCCGACTAGTGCACATAATCAATGCCGAAATCAAACCAACATAAATGACACAGTATACACAAGTGACACAACAGTGTACAGTGAAACAACTCAAGATTTCAGCAACAACAACATGAAGGAAACAAACTACAAAGACATCAACATGTATGACAGTAAGCAGTGCCACACAACCGGCCAACGTCGCGCACATAAACGACTTTAACATATGATCAGTGGCAAGCATACAAATTGGCAATGTGCAGCCGCAAACAACCGCAAGCACATGAATTCACAAATCAAAATCAATGTTAACCAAATCAGTGATGAATTCGCATTCTCAAAACCACGACCATGCTACAGTTCGAACAAATGCCACAGTGAAAAATTAACAAACTCGAAGTACTAGCTAATGTAGACTAAAGAGAATGAATATACAGTGAACTAAGTCATGGATCAAACCATAAATGTCATAGAACAGATGGTACATTTCGAACGTGAACACCAGTTTTTTTTTAAGAAATCAAAAATGGTCGAAGACGTGGATTTGCATACACAAAATCTGACCGGAGTCAAAGGAGACGAAGATTAAAATCAAATGTAACAGTTTCAAAAAAAACCGTAGTGACCAAGTAATTTGACCAAGTCACGTATCAACACCGTGAGTATCAAGCAAATGAATTGAAGAAGTCAGAGAAATCATCAGCATCAAAGAGAAATCGAACGGCCGGGCAAAGTAAATGACAAATTCAAACAAATTTATACGAACGCGAATAAATGAGATCGAATGCACATATAACCCAGAATCATCATCGGCTATTGGGTATCGAGTTCAAGCAAGAAAATCAGAAGAAGCAACGGGATAAATCACATACCACTCAGTCAACTCGATCGGAAATTGGGGGAACCATGTGCTAAGTAGAGAGATCATCGATTGACGAAGCAACAACGCTAAACCATTCATTCAATCAAGATATTGAAGTCGACAGCCCCAGTTTTTCACAAGCCCTAATTTAGTTGCAAAGAGGAACGAACAAAGATTAACAAAGCCGCCATTCTCAAAGAAAAAAGAACGGGCCAAATTATAAAAGGGGCAGGCTTCTTTTTATTATAAGGGCTTTGTGTTTTAAAATTAGGGTTATTTAATTTTAATTTTTTTTAATTTGTGATTTCTTTTTAAACCGTTTAAATTTCTAGTCGTGTGACTAGGGGACAAACTACGTGGCGTAGTTTGAGAATTCGCAACTCAGTGGTTGAGTTGTGGCAGAGTTTTGAGTGTAGAGTTAGGTTAGTCAGTAGCGGGTGTCGCGAGTTTGCGTGTGTAAGCATGTGACTGCTTAATTTCTAGTAGAAACCTTGGGGGCAGCACGTAGGCAGGGTTTTGCCGAAGCTGGGTAAATTCTGTGTCGTTTTATTTCTGCATTTTATTATTCTGCTATTTTTTCTGTGCTGCTATTATTCTGTGATCTGTATTGAAATAATTTTATAAGCTTCCGCAATTAATTTTTATAATTAATACCGTCACCCTATTCACCCCCCTCTAGGGTGAAATCGATCCTACACTAATCTTCCCTTAATTGTTAGATTTCGCTATATTTAGTATGGATTAATGATGGATTTGATAGGAGATAAGTTTTATGGAGGACTAATTATATTTTAGGAAGAAGAAAAGTGATTGGGAATGTTCTCTGATGTTGTAGTTAGCACAAATTTTAAACCATTAAGCCGGTTTAATTATGGGCTTATGTTAGTTACTACTAAATCTGCCTAAAAACCATTTGACTTAATATTATGATATCTTCTAAACCACTTGACTAAAATCCTATTATGACAACTCTATGTAGAGGGAAACCATCATATCTTCCATTTGGTATAGGTGTCAGACCCTAATTTGGCTTGTATCAAAAGTTGCATCCATTGCAATAGTTTAGGGTCAACAAATTCCACAATTAATTCTAGGGGTCAAAATTGTAAATAAAAATGGTACTACCCAAATTTCTAGCCCAATCTAAGGTCATTTGATTATGAAAACATTATTTTTGCAATCTACTGATACGTAAATATATGGAAAAATTCTTGAAAGACAACGATTATTTCGTGCCTTGGAGTGATTAGTCTTACATTACCCTAAGTTCATCAACAGTCTTTTCTTAAACATGTTATTTTGTAGTACATCTTATGTATTTTTACATATATTTTTTTTGCTATATGCTTATAGCTTTTATAATAATTGCAGTTCTAGTTCTTATGAAGGGCAGAACCAATGCTCTTGCAACTAAACATGCGATGCTTGTGGATGAAGGTAACCACACCACTTTCCATGTTTGAAAGCATATCCTGCAAAAGGTGTAGGTTATAACACCATTGGATTTTGGCAATTAAAGGGATTTGTTTTTCCCCTATTTGGGACTTCTAGACTTATGGGCATAGCTTTTAGTTGTGCTCGCATTATATGTAACGTGTTTCTTGAACTTTTTTCTTGGCACTTAGATCATGTGGCCACCATTTTTGGCAGGCTAATCTTTTTCCTTCAAGTATGCTCATTGACATGATTCTGCTCCATTTTGAGTACTCTAATCATTCTTGGTCGAGAAGCTAGGTCGTGTGTTTCAACCATATTTTTCGATTTACTTTGATTCCTTCATAAACAAAGAACGGAGACACGTGAGGATTTTTAAACTAGTTCAGGTTGTATAATATCCCTACATCCGGTTTCATCATATCAATATTTTATAATTACAATGATTTATCAAGTTTTTTAAAAACTAGTTAAATGAAATATGGCTTAAGGTGTTTCGAATTCCACATTTTAAGCAATTGGTTGCCATCTGGTCGTGATAGTTAATATGTGCCACTTGATAGTGTTTCCGTAGTGACTAATGATCCTTCCCTATTTGGTTCTAGTGAGTCATCTATTGGGTTTTTGGTTTTAGATATTACTTTTCCTAAAACCAAGTCCCCTTGTGGAATTTTCTTTCTCTTAGTGGAGAGTTGTAGCTTTTGGCCATTCTCTATTTGGCCACTACAGCTCGAATTACGGCTTCATTCCTTCTTTCATTGATAAAGTCTAGGGTAATTTCTTTTGGTTATTGATTCTGTTTTGTAACATAAGGTGGGCTCTATAGGATGGGACCTCTACTTCAAATAGGAGCATTGTTCCATAGCCATAAGATAAGAAGAATAATGTGTCCTATAAGTTATCTAATTAAAGTTTGTTAGCCAAACAGTACCCAACGTGACCCCTCTGTCCATTTTCCTTTCGGCTTGACCACTCTTTCCTTAAGTAGCTTTTTAATAGTTTTATCAGATACCTTAGCCAACCTATTTATTTGAGGATGTGCTACTATGGAGAAGCACTTGACTATGTTATTCCTTTTATAGAATTGAGTAATTCTTTTCTTTTAAACTACATACCATTGTATGATATAACTTTATATGGGACTACGAATCTGACAATGTTGTTTCTAACAAAAAAAATTCATTATTTCTTTCAGGTAATGGTTATAAGAGTTTCCTCTTCAACTCACTTTATGAAATAGTTGATGGCTACTGCTAGGCATTTGGCTCTTGTTTTAGACATTTGGAGTGGTCAAATCAAATCAATCCTCCATATGTTAAATAACAAGGGGGTAGTAATTAGGATGCTTTCATGAGATTTAAATCTTAGGATGCAACATCCATTTGGCATCAATCACGCCTCTAGGTAAAATCTTATGCATCTTGTTGTGTTGTAGGCTAGTATTAGCCCTGATTCGTAGCACTTTTTTTTTGCTAATTTTAGTCCCCAAGAGTGATCTTTGTAGTTTTCCTCATGAACTTATCATAGTTTTTATCATACCCTTCTTTTGTGACATACTTGAGATAAGTGATTAATTGCCCTCTTTTGTATAGTATTTCATCAAAGAAAGAGAAGTATGGAGCATGATGTCTGACTTTATGAGCTGCATTTTTTTCAGCTTTTGTCATTTAACAATACACCATTTAATACGAAATATTTCTTCAGTGTCATCCATGTATCTGTTGTATTCCTCAACTTTGTAGTATGGGTGAATTTCCTTATATGGGAGTAGCCTCACTTATAGTTTGTTCTGATCGAACCTTGGCTTGTTGAGGATGTGTCAAGACTAAAATCAGCTTTTCTAAGGTAATATTTGGTTCAGACAGATGTCCCCACTATAAGAAAATCTGCTAAAGGCAGCACTATAGTGCAGCGTTTAGTGCAAATACGTTGTTTATCCTGAATGAAAATAGAAAGTAAAAGAGTAAAACGCTGCTTAACTAAAACAAAAGGCAGGACTTCTTCTTTTCATCCTCGCCTTCCCTTTTCTTTTTCCTAGATCTTTATTTTACTCTATTCGTCATCTTCATATTCTCCCCATCGTAATCACCTCTATCCTTCTACAGACTCCCCTTCCTATAAACTCCACCTTCCTTTAGACTCCACCCTCATTTAGGTTTTGTACCCACCACCCACACCCTCTAATATCTTCACGATAGCACCAAATCAAAATTAATGTCTAACCCTAGCCTCTTATCCCTTTCTTCCACTTCAAAACCCTTAAACTTATTCTAAATGGTTTCAGACTAATAAATGTCTCTCGCTTCCACCAAAGACGACGACCAAGTGGCCGCTATCACAAAAATTAGAATGGTTGTCATAGATTTGGGGTTAATTATCATTGATTTGGGAAAAGCAATGATTTAACCCGATCATTCCACTAAAGTTGCTAGATCTGGATAAATTGTAGGTTTCAAAAATAATGGTTTGTGAATTCCTAAAGCTTGTCATGGTTTTAATTTTGTGCTAATCACTCATTTGCAGTTTCTCCATTTTTATAATATTCGGATGAATAGTTTGCTTAATAATAATACATTCTCTTAATCTTCATCAGCTATTATTATTCTTCTCCAAATAAAATTTGTTTGTGCATAGATAAAAATACTATACATGCTGATTAATTTGAAATTTCTCTTGCTAGGTTGATTTTCTATTAGCATAAAAATCTATTAATTAAATGTCCTCACCATGACCAATTTTACTTTTTTTGTTTTGTTTTGTATAAAATTGCATAACTATCTTCATTGCATCTTTCCAAATATTTGGTAGATTAGAAATGTATGCAAACCCATTTACTAAGTGATTGTACAGAAGAGATTATGGTAAATTTCTGAAATTGTTAATATATACATAGGAAGTTAAATGCAAATACCATTGACTTCAATATGTTGTCAGTTTTGCAATATGGAAAACTCTAGCTTCACAGACGAATTTAGTGCAAATAAACATATATTTACTAATTGCACATTGCAAGGGGCTAAAAATTCCATAAGAAATGAACTCGATTAACTTAGCAAAACCCATTTATGTACAAATGCAATAATTAGTATACATTCTCCATTTATCAATCAAGTTTTTTTAGTTCTTGTTTGCTGCAGCAAATATGTCACTAACTAGACAATCTATTTATTAGTTTATTTAGGCAAATGCAATAATAAGGTTAGCATAAGTTTCTAGTTTGTTTGTCTATCTAATATATGTCATGTTATGCATTCCTCTTTATGCCAGTCATCCATTTATTCTAGTTGTGATTAATGATCCACTACATGATAACTTCTCATGCTATGTATAATAAGATTCATAGCAAACCATAGAAGAAACTCATAGTTATAAGTCGATCTAATGCAAGATGAAGATAAGCAATTATGGTTTGACATGCAATTTTTAATCTATCCACATCTATATCTTTGTGTATGTATGTTATACACACATCTTTAAATACATGTAGCCAGAGTTTTTGTAAATTTCATTTGCATGTATCTCCTTTGTTTCAATGTCTAATGTTTCTTTTTATGAGTTATGAGTAATTTAGATAACAATATAGTTATTAACTATGCATGATACACAAAAGCATAAAGCCTTCCAAAAATTTGTTTAGTAATTTGTCCAAAAGTTTAATTTGGACTAAAACTTTATAGTTATTGTTCAGTAGTCAAATTTTAATTATAAGTTGTACAGTATGTTGCGAAACTAAATGAAACATGTGAAAGGGCACTTTTATTGTATAACATATTGTGACCTCTTATTTGAACCATAAGTTGGTTTTGTTGATCTTTCTTTAGGAGGCCAAACAACCATAGTCAAATTATGGTAAATTTATAGTTACATGTTAACTCCCCTCATTTAACATGACACTCGTTTAATTTATTATCACCATTGACAATAACTTACCGGTAGTCAATTCTAAGAAGTGCAATTGGCCTAAAGTAAATATATTAAATATGAAGACACCATAGGAATTATTATATTATGTTAATGTATCTCATTGCCAAGGAAGGACTTTTTTCTTGGGTTAGTAAATTTTTTGAATTATCCTTGGATACCTAAAATGACACATATTACTATCTATAACCAAAGAACAAAAGTGAAAAATAAATCACTTTTGTATTAAATCACAATAATAACGTTTTTTAGCAATGTTGTCAAAATAGGTCCCTATTGGAGATTAAATTTCGATTTTTTCATGAAATGCATTGAACTTATATAAAAGTAAGTTCCCTTAACTAAATTTTTCCAAAAAAAGCTAAGGCATTAAGTTACTCTACAATTTGATAATAAATTCAAACACGTCTTTCCCGAAGAATTTTTTTGTCCTCGTCTTAATTTTTTTACCAAAAATAAAATCTTAACTTACGATTTCAGTTCCTCTATTTTAAAGTTGAATCAAAATCTTACCAATATTCCTCTAAAAAAAAAGTGTCAGCTCTTTTCTCAAACTTTATATACACTTCTAAGGTGTAATCATTTTTTATAAGTTGAGTTTATTTATAATTATATCTAGTTAGTTTACTATTATTGTGAATTTTCTGGTTCAAGACGTAAATAGAATAGTTTTCTTGTACCAGCATTATTTTTTTAGATTAACTTTAAATAATATAAGTGCAATTAATTGTTCATTTTGTTAGCTTTTTCAGTTTTGGGTCGGCTTGGTTTAGTTTATTTTAATAATTTTGATCCACTTTAGAGAAGATTTGAATAATCATGATGATACCATTATACTGG
Organism: Allium cepa; assembly: GCA_030765085.1. NCBI lineage: Eukaryota > Viridiplantae > Streptophyta > Magnoliopsida > Asparagales > Amaryllidaceae > Allium > Allium cepa. The sequence continues at coordinate 576,695,539 of CM060931.1, forward strand.
GTTTCCTATCAACATTTGTTTACAAAAATATTATTTTTTTTAGAATATTTTTGTTTTAAATTTTCAATTAATCTTTTGGTCATAGGGAGACGAAGATTGTTGGAATCTTACCAACATATTATTACTATTATTTTCACATAATCAGTAAAATCAACTGACATTTTAATTTTAAGCAGGGAGAGGAAGGCCCGTAAACAATTCAATTTATTTTTAAGCAACAATCCAAGAATGCAAAAAGATGAATTTTATCTTATTATGAATTATGTGTTCAGTAAATATAAGTAAGACCAAGAGATGATATTATTTTGGCCAAAAGTAGTAGAGAGTTGATTCATGAACCCATAGTGTTTGAGTAAAGTGAATTATTGCCAGGTAATTGCTTCAAGACTTGCATATAATTGCATGTAAGCTACCACTTCGGGTATAAAAATATATATAACTATGTAAGATGCCACTTCTGGTATAACAATATATATAACTGCATGTGAGCTGCCACTTCAGGTATAACAATCATAGTTCAATTTTGCCGATTGATACCTATTGGTGGAAATTCGGCTCTAACACAGAACTATTGGGCAACAGTAGTTCATTTCAACTTTGTTTTGGTACTTCATGTTTTATATCAACAATGGTTATGATGCATAAAATTTGACTCTAATGCCTACTGTTTTTTTTGATTATGTACACTGTATAGGCAAAGTCTTGCTATTATAACTGGCATTATATCTTATTTTTTATAACTGTATCAAAATCAGATTCATACGAGGGTAGTATTCCAACTCTATTTAGTTCATCTATACTCTGTCAAGAATTCGTTTTATATACTATTCGGCCAATCCTTGCAAATTATTAATCTAACTCTATTGGTCAAAACTGAACATCTACTTGAGATAACAACAGTGATCGGTTTATTTCATCATGAGTAGAACTGATTAGTTAAAAACTTGATATAGATCTTTATTTTCACTTTCAGTTCTTTAATTATTACCGTTTGGACTTGAGAATTATGTCTTCACTAGTGCGAACCCGTGCTTTGCACACGGATATTGAAAAAATATTGTTGTTGCATAGGTCATATCCAAATGTATAAGAAATTTAAAATGGTGGTAATGAAAAAACATTGTTGAACGATAGTGTTACATCATAATAACAATTTGGTAGGGTAAAGAATACATAGATATATTTGGTTATGGTAATCACAATTAAAATCGAAGAAAACAACTACAGCGAATATGTTAAAGTTCACAGATTATTTAGAGGATAATGTGTTAAAAATTTATCCGCTAATGCATAGATATATTCACTGTGGTATATATCGCCAATGTTGTTGCTTTTGTAATTACACAGCTGCTTCATTATGCATAGATATAGTTGAAGTATTTGCTGTGAACTGCAGACACAAAGACACAGCGTAGTTCGATTCAATTAAATAAGAATAAATTTTTTTTTTTCAATGGGGAGAAATATAGTTATAGGACGAAATTTGTAAACGGTCAGGAAAAGTATTTGTCAACAGCTGAAAAAAGGGAGGGAAAAAAGAAAAAAGCAACAGATGTAGTATAGGGGTAAAGTAGTGAAACAGAAGATTCAATTGAAATAGAAATGATGATGCAATAAGAAAATAACATGGGTCCCAATATAAATTACTATTGTTCACTGAATTTGATCTATGTCGATGCAAGGTACAAAACACGGCATACAGCTGGTTGCAGTAACCAATATTTGGAAATATCCAAAACATACAGAAGAGAACAATTGTGAGAAGTCTGTTCATTTTTCAGCCTCGGAAATAACTGCTAGCAACACATGTATGATACTGGGCTTAAGCGCAAATAGGTGATGTTTTCTTGGCCTTAATAGATGCATTACATCTGTCAATTACTTTAACTATTGAAGGTATTTGTACCTACGGGAAAAAAAGGCAAAAGTGTCATTGATGCGGTATTATTACTAAATTCTCTCATTGCATGTCTGACTAAGTTAACTATATCTAATAATCAAACTATGACTACATGATCATCTATGCAAAGATACATTCATCAATTGTTTTCTAGAAGTTTTCCGACAGTGGTGGTGCAAGTGATTTTAGAATTTACTGCAAAAAATAAACAAACTCATTTAGGTGGTTATCAACATTATTCTCACTAAAGCACATGTTTTGACCCAGCACTTAAACTGTGCATCTACCTTAAGCCCGAATACATCAACTTATATGCCTATCGTATTATTGATCATCGCAATTGTAAACGAAATTAAGTAAACTTAGCCAAATTATGTCATCAAACCTGGAAGCAATGTATTAAACGCTGAGCTACACAGTTGAATCAAGCATTAATTATGTGAAGTCACCATTTAATCATCTCAAGCTATCAGAAAGCAAAATTCATTTTTCAATTATATTTTCATAATGCGATTAAATTATTATCGTTAACATCAAACAAAATCATTACTACAACTAAATTAGTATTGCATCACACAAATGTAGTTAAAATATTCAGATGGAACAATAATTGCTTAATTTCGAAAATGCTGTAAAATAATAATCGCTTTTTCTTAATGCATTTAAATTTGAACTACAGTAAGCTCGAATAAATCATCGTGTACAACCAAAATTATTACTGCATCACATAAATATAGTTGAAATATTCAATATCTACCACGCATAATTCAAAATTGTCATTAAATTATGACTGTATTTTATTAATGTAGTTAAATTTTAATTGTATTAAGATTGAATGAATTCCTGAAATGTAGCCAAATTTATTGCTACATCACACAAATGTGGTTAAAATCTTCAAATATGGTTAAATTTACCCCAAACTTGCTGGTAAATTATAATTGCATTTTCTTAATTTCATTAGTTTGTAACTATTTTAAAATTGAATAAAATTATCATATATAGTCAAAATCATCAGTAGTAAATGCAATAAAAAAGTGCTAACGTAGTTAAATTAATTCAAAAAATGCCAATAAATTATTTCACCTTTTTTGATGGGGTTAAATCATAACTGCACTAAGTTTGAATAAACTATCAAGCACAATCAAGTTATTACTTTATTATTACATAATGCAGTTATAATATTCAAAGGCAACCATAATTATATAATTCAAAAAAAAATATTCCTTTCAAATATGTTAAAAGATAATATATACATTATAATAATCTAGGTAAAACTACTATGTGATGTTTATGATCATCATAATAATGCTGTTACAGAAATGCGGTACACAGCGGTGACACAAAATAATTGGATTATATAAATGCAGTTAAAACTGCTATATAAAATTACGATTTAATTTTTTTTACTTTTAGCTATCAATAATGGATATCATTGGAAAGCATATTAAATTTGAGATTTTACAGTGAAAATGATTCTTAAATCCAATTAATGTAGAAAAAGTTATCACATTTCAAAGTATGGAATAGAAAGAAATTAAAAATGTGACTGTTCATTTTCCAAAGTATGAAGAAGGTATGTGTGCTCTTGAAATCTAACTCAATAATAATAGTATAGTATAGATTATTATTTTCATACTAGATTATGTAGCTTCGGATACCTACTATGAATTAGTTTCATCATCCTCTTATCTTATAGCTAGGTTATATGTTCTGGTAATTATTTTTAGGCTTGTACATTTCAATTTAGGAACTTGTAGCATGCAAAGGAAGATTCATGTATGTTAATCATTTAAGTTTCTAACAGATTTATCATCTTGTATCAGGTAAATCAATGGATCAAAACATGTCTTGCTCTAGGATATGGAGTTGTCAAGACGTACTTGGACAAAGGTAAAATTTAACATCGGTAACTCAATCAACTAGGCTTCCACAAAGTTGGATACAGTTGCACAACTTGCATCAGTAACTTCGAAGACCAAGATTAATCAGTGTTAGCTGCCATTTCTAAGAAACGGTAAATGATTGCATATAAAATGTTTAAAATTTTGAAATGTACATAAACTCACTTACATATGTGCATTTTCAGATATCATTGCAGTGGCTGTGATATTTGGGAATAGAAATTTTGAAGATTGTGTGCATTCTTTAACGAGCAGATTATCTCGCATCTCCTCCCCTTGTTGTCGCTTATACTATCACAGGAACTGTAAGTAGTGTCCGCGGGTGCGGCGCAGTGGAAAGGAGGCTTGGGTTATGGTAAAAAGACCCAGGTTCGATTCCTACCATGCGCTTCCCTATCCTATATAAATTTACCCGGGGGTATGGGGGCTTGAATCAGCGGATGACTTTACTATACCCTCCTCAGGAGTTTACCGGCCCGCCGGGTTCTCCTGGGTTTTCAAAAAAAAAAAAAACTGTAAGTAGTTTTATCAAATGTTATTTGCTACATCTTTACCGTTATTACAGAATTCACTTGGATGATGATGTAAATAGTTTTTAATCCCTTTGAGTTTTTATTTTATGGCAGCTGAGGCATGCACTGTCTACTTTAGCTATTGATGGCATTGTATCTATATATGGAGATAACGTAAAGGGGTTATGATTCAATTTGCTAGTGTGATGCAATTTGTAGATGTAGAGCTGAAAATATATGTAGTAATGTTAACGGTAATCTCTGCACATTTGAAGGTACGTTACTCTTTTTACTTTATTTTGGGAATAGTTCATTAGGAGTTTTTGTCACATTGAATTATTCTTTATTCAAAATAAAATATAAATTAAAATGGCAGTAATCATTTAATATATGACAAATTAAATAAGTCCATAAAATTTAACTAAGTTAAATAAATTTTATAAAATTAAACAAAGTTTTATAAAAATTAAATAAAATCGAATAAGTTGACTAATTTTTATAGTAATTAATTACATTAATGAAGTTATATAAAAAGTTGACTAAGTTTTATAAAAAATAACTAAATTTTAAAAGAAACTAAATTAAATAAGTTCATAGAAATAACTAAGTTTATAAAAACTAATTAAGTTTTAAAAAAGTAAATAAATAGAATAACTAAGTAAAAAGGAAGAAAGTTAACTAAGTTTTATAAAATAAATTAACAAGACTAAAGATAACTAAGTAGACTAAGTTCTACGAAAAAATAACTAAATTTTCAAAAATTAACTAAGTTAATCAAGTCATATAGAAATTAATTACATTAATGAAGTTTTACAAAATGTTGACTCGGTTTTATAAAAAATAACTAAATTTTAAAAGATTAACTAAGTTAAATAAGTTTTATAAAAATTAAATAAGTTTATAGAAATAACTAAGTTTATAAAAATTAATTAAGTTTTAAAAAATTAAATATATAAAATAACTAAGTAAAAAAGGAATACAGTTTACTAAGTTTTATAAAATAAATTAACTAGATTAAAGATAACTAAGTAGATAAGTTTTACAAAAAATAACTAAATTTTCAAAAATTAACGAAGTTAACCAAGTCTTATAGAAATTAATTATATTAATGAAGTTTTATAAAAAGTTGACTAAATTTTATAAAAGAACAAAATTTTAAAAGATTAACTGAGTTAAATAAGTTTTATAAAAATTAAATAACTTTATAGAAATAACTAAGTTTATAAAAACTAATAAGTTCTAAAAAATTAAATAAGAAAAATAACCGAGTAAAAAGGAACAAAGTTAACTAAGTTTTATAAAATAAATTAACTAGATTGATGATAACTAAGTAGACTATGTTTTACAAAAAAATAACTAAATTTTTAAAAATTAACTAAGTTAACCAAGTCTTATAGAATTTAATTACATTAACGAAGTTTTATAAAAAGTCGACTAAGTTTTATAAAAAAATAATCAAATTTTAAAAGATTGATTAAGTTAAATAAGTTTTATAAAAAATAAATAAGTTTATAAAGATAACTAAGTTTATAAACACTAAATAAGTTTTAAAAAATACAATAAATAAAACAACTAAGTAAAAAGGAACAAAGTTAACCAAGTTTAATGAAATAAATTTATTAGATTAAAGATAACTAAGTAGACTAAGTTTTACAAAAAATAACTAAATTTTCAAAAATTAACTACGATTTCCAAGTCTTATAGAAATTAATTACATTAATGAAATTTCCTAAAAAGTTGACTAAGTTTTATAAAAAATAACTTAATTTTAAAAGATTTAAGTTAAATAAGTTTGTAAAAATTAAAAAAGTTTATAGAAACTAAGTTATAAAAACTAATTAAGTTTTAAAAAATTAAATAAATAAAATAACTAAGTAAAAAGGAACAAAGTTAACTAAGTTTCATAAAATAAATTAGCTAGATTAAATAAAACCAAGTAAGCTAAGTTTTACAAAAAAATATCTAAATTTTCAAAAATTAACTAAGTTAATCAAGTCTTATAGAAATTAATTACATTAATGAATTTTTATAAAAATTTGACTAAGTTTTATAGAAAATAACTAAACATTAAAAGATTAACTAATTTAAATAAGTTTTATAAAAATTAAATAAGTTTATAGAAATAACTAAATTTATAAAAACTAATTAAATTTTGAAAAATTAAATAAATAAAATAACTATGTAAAAAGGAACAAAGTTAATTAAGTTTTATAAAATAAATTAACTAGATTAAAGATAACTAAGTAGACTAAGTTTTTCAAAAAAAATAACTAAATTTTCAAAAATTAACTAAGTTAACCAAGTCTTATAGAAATTAATTGCATTAACGAAGTTTTATAAAAAGTTGACTAAGTTTTATAAAAAATAACTAAAATTTAAAAGATTAAATAAGTTAAATAAGTTTTATAAAAATTAAATAAGTTTAGAGAAATAATTAAGTTTATAAAAACTAACTATGTTTTAAAAAATTAAATAAATAAAATAACTAAGTAAAAAGGAACAAAGTTAACTAAGTTTTATAAATTAAATTAACTAGATGAAAGATAACTAAGTAGACTAAGTTTTACAAAAAAAACTAAACTTTCAAAAATTAACTAAGCTAACCAAGTCTTATAAAAATTAAACAAGTTTATAAAAATAATCAAGTTCATAAAATTTAACAAAGTTAACTTTGTTTAATGAAAATTAAACTATAATATAAGAATTACAACCATAAATACTGGCAATATCCTACTGGATCCGTATAATAAACAAATAAATCAGTTAACTATGTTTTATAAAAATTAAACTAGTCTATAATAATAATGATAATAAATTAACCAAGTTTATAAAAATTAGCTAAGTATTATAAAAATATAAATTATGGCTAAATCTTCTATAATAATATAACAGCAACAATAACAACAACTAAAATTTATAAATATTAAATATGTTTATAAAAAATGACTAACTATTTTAAAATTTAACAATAATAATAGCAATAACTAAATTTTATCAAAATTAACTTCGAGAGAAATGTATGGTCCTTTAACAATAGAGCAGAGCACACATACAACTATATATATATATATATATATATATATATATATAACTCAAAACAAAGTGCTGCCAACATGCCTGGCAGGTAGCAAGTCTATGTACAGGTATCAAAAAATAATAACTCAAATACCCCTAAAATGAGCTTCAGCAAAGCCACCACTCATTACACCTTATTATCAAGCTCCAGCATGGCCACCGTCTAATAATAAGGTGTTAGGAGTATCTAAAAATATAAATAAAAACATGAAGCCAAAATACAAGAAGCCAACACTCTCTAATAAGGTAGCTACATGCTACTGGTTCGAAATGAGAGAGGGTGTGACTACACTGAGGTGGAACTGCTAGTGATCCTCAAAGGAAGACTCCACTCTGAAGACTCGGTAGAAGTAGTGCCTAGCTAAAAAACGAATCTCCCTGAAAATATGCCGCCATGATGATGCTGAATATGAACTGGGAAGTGAGCCTCTCTAAAATCTACAATCCTACAAACTGTAGTCCTGAGAACCTGCAAAGAGAACCTAGCACCCTATCTACTACCCCGTCACCATATCTGTTTCTGTAGAATAACTAAGTAAATAGTTAGTATGATACATATAAATGTATATAATTAAAATTATATAGATTTATATGTGTTAATAAGATAGGAGTAAAAATACTTGAAAAAGACAGACTGAACAAAATAAAGAAAAAAGAGAAGAAATACTAAGAAACAAATATAAGAGCCAGTTAAGAAAAGCCAATAGATCACAAAATTAAAGAACTAAAAGATCGATAATATAGTATAAACAATGACTAATTCAGAATTTGAAATAAATCTCGAAAGTAAATTATGATACACGGTATAATCATCATTTAAGTTTGAGTGAATAGTAATACTACGATTGTTGATGTTAAAGATATTGTTATTGTGCTTAAATAAATTCATATTATAACTAACTTTATTAAGATACTCTTTAAATAAGTTATTTTTAGCAAATTTATATTTAGGATTCGAGATCCAATTAAAACAAAATGGAGAAATTCTAAAAATCAATTTGTTAAGGTGATTATTATTATTATTAAAAATTCTCTGATTTCTTTCAAACCAAATATACCAACATGTAGTAATGAATAAAGTGTCAAGTAAGAATATAATATTCTTTTTATACTTAAATCTAATAGTATTCCAATAGAATTCACAATCTGAAATTTTCGTGTTTATATTAAAGTTAAAAATTTTAAGAATATTATTTAGAATGAAATAATATCCATGCAATCATAATATAAATGTTTAATATCTTCAAAATACAAATTACAAAAATAACAATTGTTATTATTTTGAAAAAAAATTCTCTTTAATAATCTTTAGTGTTAAGTTTTCCATGCAGTATTAACCACATATGAATTTTAGATTTAGGAGGAGCATTGGATTTTCAAATAAATTTAAAAGAGTTGTTAGTTGTACCCGAAAATTTAATAAATCTATAAAATGAATTAGAAGTATATTTCTTACTCTTGTCCCATTCACAACTAATGATATAACTATCATTATAAATATTGTAAAAATTTAATCTAACATAAAGCAAAGAAAGCTGCCTAAAGGTTGAACCTACTAAAATACTGTTAAAACTAAACTTCCAAGGAGGATCATCTTTAGGAGAAAAAACTTCAATGATTAAAGCATACTTAAAATTACATATTTCATAAAGCTCTTTGGAATCTATCCTAAGAGGTAAAGCGGAAAACCAATGATCACGCTAGAAAGAAGTACAATTACCAGAATGAACTATTGTATTGGTACCTAGATTAAAAATATCATCGCATTTTAAAATGGATTTCCAAAAATAAGATAGTTTACTTATGACTGGAGAGGTAATTTGACATAAATTGCTACTACCATTATAATAATATTTAGAAATAATCTCTTTCCAATTAGCTTTATCATTAATATCCTTAAACTTCCATAACCATTTACCTAGTAATGACAGGTTCATATTACGCAAATTAATACTCCTAAACCACTATCCTTTTTAGATTTACACACCGTTTTGCAGCTATTAGAGTTATCCACACTCCATAAGAAATCCGTTTTAATTTTATGTATTTTATCGATCAACCAGTCGGGAAATAGATACATAGACATCCAATAAATCGAGTGCAGCCATAAAATAGAATTTATGAAAACTAATCTACCCGCTCTAGATAAGAAAGACCTATTTCTTTGATTAACCGTTCTGTTAAAATTATTTCTAAAGTTTTAGCTAATAGACTTTGTACAAGAATGAATGATTTATAAAAGAAAATTGGGAACCCATCAGACCTCGGGGATTTATCTTTTGGCAAATGATCAATAGCTTTCCAAATTTCCCCTTTAGTAAAAGCATTATCCAACTCAGAAAGATCAACAATAGAGTCAGACGGATAGAGATCATTCCATCTAGCATTAATCCTACGAGTACATTTATTACCAAAAATATCTCTGTAATAGTCAGTAAAAGCATTATTAAGATCCCTTTGATCAACTAACTCCTTATTATTTACAATAATGGAATAAATCGTATTAATATGCTTTCTGTCGTTAGCCATATTGTGAAAATTTTTAGTATTATTGTCACCTTCATTAATCCATTGAATTCTAGATCTTTGCTTCCACATAACCTCCTCTTTTTCTAAAATAGAATTAAGTTTCTATTTTAAATTAGCTTGAACAATACGCTCACCTAAATTTAATTATCTAGTTTCATCTATCTAATTTATTTATACAGCTCAAAAAGAATATTTTCTTTTTTAATTTTAGTACTACCAAAAAAAGTTATTCCAATTTTTAAGAAAAATCCTAAGATCCTGAAGTTTTAGTACAAAAATTTTCGCAGAATTATCCCTATTTCTAATATTATAATAACTCATAGAAGTGCATTTATTTTTTAATTAAATTTAAAAATTTAGGTTCTAATAACCACATTTTTTCAAATTTTAAAGATTTATTGATAACCCTATGCTGATCACATGTGAGAACAATAGCACAATGATCAGAATGAGTGAAAGGCAAACCCGAAACTCTACATATTGGATATTTATCCTCAATTTCATCACTACTATAAAACCTATCAAGTAAAGCCATAGATGGGGTTTCTCTAGAGTTACTCCAAGTAAATTTTCTATTAGATGGAGAGATTTCAATCAAATTAGAATTAATAATAAATTGGTCAAATTCCTCCATAGCAGAGAGTTCTCCTTCGCGAGGAGAACTGTAACGACCCGCCGTCCTGACCGCCTCCAGTCGGTAATTAAACCAACTCGAAACGCTCAAAATGACGGATTGTTGTTCAGTTTATAGAGTTTAAACAGAATCAGCCACAGAATCACAGAATAATCATAATATTATTCATAAATGAATTTTTCTTACATATATCAGAGTTTGTACAATGCATTAAATTTTATACAGCGGAATATATCTTTTATTTTTGAGTACAAGAAAAATTTTCAAAAAAAACTTTAGTGAAGTGCTTTCCCCCCTCTCTCTAACTTCGCTGCCTGAAAATCTTCAAGCTGTAAAAATACTCGGTCTAACCCGAGCGTTTATTGCAAACACAAAAACACTCAAGTCAGGATTAATCTTAATTCAAGTAATTTAATTTGCAATGAACTGAAATAAATGGTAACAGAGATGATGAAACAAATGAATCAATTTAAATCTATTATGGATTTTCATATTAACAACTTCAATTTTTAAAATCTGTCAATCCTGTGTGGCTGCAGTACACACGTATATTTGCACACATGTGCACTGCCTCGCCAACACGTGTGCACAACCAACAAGAGCAAGTGTGCAAGTGCAAATCACAAAGACCACAAGGAAATGCTTAAGGCAAAACTAGTGCCAACTTGAACAAAAACATGAAGCAAACAAACATGCAGCAGCAAGCATGCAACATCAAACATGCAAAACAGATCATGTACAAGGGCAGTGAACCCTGTAAAATTTCAGTGAAACAAGTAATACAAGCTACAAATAAGCAAAGACCGTATGGTCAGTGCACAAGAACAAAGAACACAAGTACAGGCGGCAGTGTACAACAAGCCCAGTTACAACAAACAGTGCAGACCGCAAATGAATCAAAGACATCAAGTGATGAAGCGCTGCAACTAAAAGATCTCAAATGCATGGAGCATGACAGCAAGTACAAATCTGGGCAGAAACTCATAGGAAAAGATAAGTGTGCCCAACTCATAGGGAAAGCAACACATATATCAACGCATGGCAGTGAATAGCAACTTAACCCCAAACAAGTGAACAAATGTGCCCAAGACAGTTTGAGAACATAAGTGTGAGGCAGCAAACACATGAGCAACTCGAGTGAACACATTTTCATATAACCATACAGTTTACAAAAGTCATGGCAATAAGTAAATGAGGCAAACAAGGTCAAAAATTAAAGCAAAGGAGCAGGTCATGATGGCGCAGGGTAGGGTAGCTCATATGCACAACAAGGGACATACACCAGTTGGTGTGCAGGGATGCTACACACTCAAACAAACACATACACATATGTGTGAATAGCGATATGGAAGAATAGGTGTTTGTACATATGTAAGTCTAACACAAGTGAATAGGAGAGGAACAAGGCAGCTGACATTTCATGTCACTGAAACAACCAATGGGGATTATTAACCAAATGATCAGGTGAAATGGCTCAATTGCGCCAAGGGACAGTGTACTAACAGCAAGTGCAGTATCTGTTTCTTTCTTCTTTTGTTTTTTTTTCATGTCTTGTAAAAAAAAAAAAAACCTCACGGTTTGAGTTAGAAGAATACAATTAACAGACTAATATGGAGTGCAACATAATAGTCTACCATGAAAAATGCATAGCCACACACATTTTGATTTTTTGATTTTAAAAATCCCATTTTCCATGGGTGATTCAAGAATTAAACTTGAATCAGTAATTTATAACACTTGAGCTTTACCAGTTTTAAAGATTCCTACTGTTTTTCCAAATACAAGCATACCTTTAGTTCATAAATACTTGTTTATACTTTCAGATTTCCAACATATGTTCATGATAAATCTTGTAACAGTTTATGATGTTGGTTTATATTTTTTTTTTAAAGAACCAATACTGTATTTCTTATAACAGAGACACAGAATTTATTTATCTTGAATATAATTTATAATAAGACAAACAGGTATGCAGATTCATCAGCTACACACATATACATATTTACATATGTAAACACAAAACATCATCACAACACAAGATCAATCCAACAAGCTAAGTTTTATCAGACGCATGCACAGATTATTTAAAACAATTTTCAATTGTGAAGTTATTTATCAAAATGAAGGTGCTGCAGTTTCAAATCATAGTAGTTAAATTTGATTTTTACATGACAGTTTTGCTTTGAACTTGAGTTCTAATACTTGCATGTGCATTTATTTCAAAAGAATTGGGGTTTTGAATTAGCTTGCAACTGAAAACAAGAATAGGGGGTTCTACAGACACATATGTACATCACATATGAACAGAGGTTCAACCAAGCACATATAAACACAATTTTCCACAACCGGATTCAAAGATCCATCACATGCAGCAACACAAAGCAAGTCAAGTTTTAATAGCATCTGTTCTCATCAGATTTTTTTAAAACAAAATCTATAGCATCTGTTTTCATTAGTTAAAAAAACAATATCATATAGCATCTGTTTTCATCAGTTTAAATCAAAATTAATAGCATCTGTTCTTAACAGTTTTAAAAACAAAATTACAAATAGCAATTGTTCTTATCAGTTAAAAAACAAATTCAATTAGCATCTGTTCTCATCAGTTTAAAAACAAAATTATAGTATCTGTTTTCAACAGTTTAAACGCAATTCAAATAGCATCTGTTTTCATCAATTAAAACCGAATTATCAGAGCAATTGATAGCAAATATCACCCAAAACATAGCATGCAACCAAGCATTCAATTCAAACAAATATAAAAACTTGAATTAAAACCAATCGTGAGCAAAGAACTCACCTTTCACCGAATCGAAATGGCCGAAGAGTGTACTGAGCACAATTAACGAAGATCGAACCTGAAGCCCTAATTGTTGAAGCACAGAATCGAAGAGGAGGACGAGCGAAGATTCGTGGCCGCCATTATTATTTCTTTCGTTTGATTACTGAAGGGTTTCGAATGAATTGGGGTAAAGGAGTAAGGTATAAAAGAGAATAGAGAACGTGATTTTAGCGTGGGTTAAGGCATAAATTATGGCGTGAATTTTGGGATAGGGTAAGGTAATGTATACTTATTTATTTTTTTTTATTATTTTTTTTTTATTTTTTTCAATTTAAATTCAATTAGTTTTGTTATTTCTTTTCTTTGTTTTGTTTTGTTAAAATTATGTTGTTAAAATTTTCCCAATGTAGTTACATTATATTTTACAAAATTTATAAATATGTTGTTTGAATTTTTAACTACGTGTATTTCTTTATTTATTTTGTATTGATTAAAATTTTATTCCTTTTCATTTAAGCTAAAGAAAAATGTTATTAAAACTAACCATCCTTTATAAATTTAAATAAGCAACAATTCTTATATCCAAATTTATTTTCTTCTAAGCCGTTAGTTTGAATTTCAATACAAATTCAATATTCAATTTCAACTCCAAAGTTAAATTCAAATTCTATTCAACTTTAAACAAATTAAATTCCAAAATTTAATCGCCAATTTATACTGAAAATTTGAAATTCAAGTCAATCATCATTTGAATATCTAAAAATTAATTAAATATTCACAAATTAAATTGTTCAAAATTAGGACCGTTACAATCTCCCCTACTTAAAAGAATTTCGTCCCGAAATTATAAGTTAGGGAAAACAATTGCTAAAATCTCACCGATATTTATATCCTACACAATTTTATCAAGTTTCAAACTCACAAATAAATATAGGATTCATTCCATTTATTTTATCTCACTAGTTTTGTTCATCAATTTCTACAATCAAGACGCAAAAGTCTTTTTACCAAAATTTTTTTTTTTTTGACTTACAAAACTCAGATTTTTAAAATTGAAATCTTTCATGCTAAATATTTGCATATTACATCTTTTCCAAAGCTATGTGCTTTCAAGATATTTTAAAAATTTTCTTCCTTAATTCATTAAGTTAGAATTATGTAATTCTAATTTCAGATTATTGATTTCTATTTAAAGTTTGAAAATACTTGCTAACTCGAAGTTTAACAAGTCCATCGTCGTTCTTACAGACATTAGGCATACGCTGGCCAGGCGCAAGACTAAAAATCTCCAAGTACTAAATATACTTGCTTCAACTCCCAGTGAAAATACTTTTTTAAAAATTCTTTTAAAAATGGATATGGAAAGCACGTTCCCCCATGGATCACAGTTTACCCGGCGGTTACGCTACTATCCCGGTAGAATCGCTTGTAACCTTAGATTTCTCATCTCTCTTGAATTTCGCCATGGTTGTCGCCTTAGATCGCGGTCCACACGGCGGTTACGCTACTATCCCAGTAGAATCGCTAGTGGCCGTAGGCATCACGCCCCTCGAATTACGCTTCGGTTTCTAGATCGCAGTTTACACGGCGGTTGCGCCACTATCCCAGTGGAATCGCTTGTAACTGTAGGCATCACGCCCCACGAATTACGCCAGCATCAATTCACATAATCCCAAACACGATGATCCATCGTGGGGGATCCCAGTCAGTCCCAATAGACATTCCACTAATGGAAATTCTACGTAGCTACGATTTCCAATGGACACTCCACCGAGTTCCAATCACCTTCACAAATAATAAATGGAAGGTACATTTCCATATCCTCAGTTTGTAGAAAACATATGTCATATACATATAGTACTTCATTTCACATTTCGTACTTATCATACCTATGTAAACCTACACAGGACTTTTCATAATAATGACTTTCCAAACTGATGGTTTTCGAATTATTATATTCACATATATAAGTTACGAAAACTTAATTCACATTCATCACAAATAGAGGATTCCAAAATTTTCCATTTGACTTAAAATTTTCCTCTAAATCGATTTGAAAATTTAAGGTTATCTCAAACCTAATTCACATTCATAATCCAATTCATTATCGACTTCACATTCGATTTGGATTTCACGTTACATCGTCAATTCTCAACACATAATTGATGTCTATCGATATATAACCTCTAAGCTCGTATGTCTCAGAGAAGGGTGTTAAGCTAAAAGAATAAATTCTCCGCCACCACAGATATATATTTAATAGAGATCAAATGCTATGTCATCAATTCATAATGCTAGACATACAATCCCAATCGACTATCCAAAATTCAAAGCTCAACTTATATTGTTTTTGATGTCGAAGTTAACTCAATTTAACTCAAGATTCAATCTTTTTTTTGGAAAATATTCAAATTGAACTAATTGTTCAAATTTCTCAAAATAATATCTTTAGAAGATATATATAATTTTCCAACTTAGCCATTTGAAACAAATTTCAAATATTCATTTCTCAATTTATCTTTAAAAGATAAATTTTCAAACCTTTCATTTCATATTGGAAAACATTTCCATACTTATTAAATAATAAGTAATTCACAAGTTCATTTATTTTCAACACGGAAAATATTCAATATACTTGAATCAAAATTAAGTATATATTCCATTCTT
The DNA here is from genome assembly GCA_030765085.1 of Allium cepa. NCBI lineage: Eukaryota > Viridiplantae > Streptophyta > Magnoliopsida > Asparagales > Amaryllidaceae > Allium > Allium cepa. The sequence continues at coordinate 576,711,539 of CM060931.1, forward strand.
TAAGGAAGGCGTTCTTTTAAACACATTTATTTGAGTCAAAACGAATGTTGCGTAAAACATCGTTACGACAACTCAAAAATCACTAGTATAGGGATTCGTATTTAAAATAGATATATAAATCCCAATACTATAAACAACATTTCCTTCCGGAAACCATTTACTATAACAACAATGTTATAGTCCACCATTTCCTTATTTTTTTTCGAAAACGCCTATTTCAACAATAAATGTTGAAATCTATGTATTCGATACTTAATGCATTTTAAAACATCTTTAAAACCATTAACTTTTTCAACTTCAACTTCAACTTAATTCATAGTTTGAATTCCTCATACTTTTTATAATATTAGTTTTAAACCAATTTCAAAATTTTCAATATTAAGTTTTTCCACTTAATTCAATTTTCCACACGTTTAAATTCTAATTCGTCACTGAATTTATTAAACCTATAATGGATTATCATATTGACAACTTCAAATTTGAAATTTAAATTCTATTTGAACTTTGCATTTACTTTCTATTTCCAAAATAGTCAACTAGTTCTTTAGTAAGCCATTCATCAACTTAGTTCCATTAAATTTATATTTCCACATTAACCACATTTCATAATATCACTTCTCTAAAACATATCTGTTTTATTCAATAATATATTCACTGTCCAAAAATCGTGAATATACTTATCTATTCAATTCAGTGTTTCTACACTTTTTATTTAAAGGATTATCCACTGTCCAAAATCGTGGATAAAATTCCCAACCAACATTTACTATCACAATATTTAACTTAAAGGATAATTCGCTGTCCAAAATCATGAATATATCTCCTTTAATAAATAATTTCTATTTTTCATTTATCAAATTCAATTTGGTTTCGAATTTATAAACAATCTTTACAAATTCCATTTCTATTTATAAACTTCGATTTATAAATCTTCTTTATTAATTCAATTCAATTTATATAACTCAATTATATAACAAAAGTCTATATTATAAGTTAAGTACTTATAATCCATTTGTTCACTAAATCGTTCTTCAAAACATTTGAAATTAATTTTCAAAAGAATTCAGAATCAAATTCCCAAGTTATAATTCAATTATCCTCTTTGGCTATAACTAAATTGAAATGTCATTTTATTTCACAATTTATTATTTTGGAGATATTCACAATATTTGATTCAAACCAATTCATTAATTCACTTCACTTAACTTTTATTTTCATAAGTCTCAATAATTCGATAATGGATTTCGAATGAGAAACTATCGCAATCCTAAATTTAGAGAGGGGAATTTTCAAAATAATTCTAACTTTCAAAATACCTTTCATTTTAAAGAAAACAATTTCATACTTCTTTAGATTTGAAAAACATTTTTCTTTAAAGTGGTTCTAGTAACTATTCATATTAAACATCATAAACTGAGCTTTGAGTAAACCAAAGCTCTGATACCACTTTTGTAACGACCCGCCGTCCTGACCGCCTCCAGTCAGTAATTAAACCAACTCGAAACGTTCAAAATGACGGATTGTTGTTCAGTTTATAGAGTTTAAACAGAATCAGCCACAGAATCACAGAATAATCATAATATTATTCATAAATGAATTTTTCTTACATATATCAGAGTTTGTACAATGCATTAAATTTTATACAGCGGAATATATCTTTTATTTTTGAGTACAAGAAAAATTTTCAAAAAAAACTTTAGTGAAGTGCTTTCCCCTCTCTCTCTAACTTCGCTGCCTGAAAATCTTCAAGCTGTAAAAATACTCGGTCTGACCCGAGCGTTTATTGCAAACACAAAAACACTCGAGTCAGGATTAATCTTAATTCAAGTAATTTAATTTGCAATGAACTGAAATAAATGGTAAAAGAGATGATGAAACAAATGAATCAATTTAAATCTATTATGGATTTTCATATTAACAACTTCAATTTTTAAAATCTGTCAATCTTGTGTGGCTGCAGTACACACGTATATTTGCACACATGTGCACTGCCTCGCCAACACGTGTGCACAACCAACAAGAGCAAGTGTGCAAGTGCAAATCACAAAGACCACAAGGAAATGCTTAAGGCAAAACTAGTGCCAACTTGAACAAAAACATGAAGCAAACAAACATGCAGCAGCAAGCATGCAACATCAAACATGCAAAACAGATCATGTACAAGGGCAGTGAACCCTGTAAAATTTCAGTGAAACAAGTAATACAAGCTACAAATAAGCAAAGACCGTATGGTCAGTGCACAAGAACAAAGAACACAAGTACAGGCGGCAGTGTACAACAAGCCCAGTTACAACAAGCAGTGCAGACCGCAAATGAATCAAAGACATCAAGTGATGAAGCGCTGCAACTAAAAGATCTCAAATGCATGGAGCATGACAGCAAGTACAAATCTGGGCAGCAACTCAAAGGAAAAGATAAGTGTGCCCAACTCATAGGGAAAGCAACACATATATCAACGCATGGCAGTGAATAGCAACTTAACCCCAAACAAGTGAACAAATGTGCCCAAGACAGTTTGAGAACATAAGTGTGAGGCAGCAAACACATGAGCAACTCGAGTGAACACATTTTCATACAACCATACAGTTTACAAAAGTCATGGCAATAAGTAAATGAGGCAAACAAGGTCAAAAATTAAAGCAAAGGAGCAGGTCATGATGGCGCAGGGTAGGGTAGCTCATATGCACAACAAGGGACATACACCAGTGGGTGTGCAGGGATGCTACACACTCAAACAAACACATACACATATTTGTGAATAGCGATATGGAAGAATAGGTGTTTGTACATATGTAAGTCTAACACAAGTGAATAGGAGAGGAACAAGGCAGCTGACATTTCATGTCACTGAAACAACCAATGGGGATTATTAACCAAATGATCAGGTGAAATGGCTCAATTGCGCCAAGGGACAGTGTACTAATAGCAAGTGCAGTATCTGTTTCTTTCTTCTTTTGTTTTTTTTTTCATGTCTTGTAAAAAAAAAATAACCTCACGGTTTGAGTTAGAAGAATACAATTAACAGACTAATATGGAGTGCAACATAATAGTCTACCATGAAAAATGCATAGCCACACACATTTTGATTTTTTGATTTTAAAAATCCCATTTTCCATGGGTGATTCAAGAATTAAACTTAAATCAGTAATTTATAACACTTGAGCTTTATCAGTTTTAAAGATTCCTACTGTTTTTCCAAATACAAGCATACCTTTAGTTCATAAATACTTGTTTATACTTTCAGATTTCCAACATATGTTCATGATAAATCTTGTAACAGTTTATGATGTTGGTTTATATTTTTTTGTTTTAAAGAACCAATACTGTATTTCTTATAACAGAGACACAGAATTTATTTATCTTGAATATAATTTATAATAAGACAAACAGGTATGCAGATTCATCAGCTACACACATATACATATTTACATATGTAAACACAAAACATCATCACAACACAAGATCAATCCAACAAGCTAAGTTTTATCAGACGCATGCACAGATTATTTAAAACAATTTTCAATTGTGAAGTTATTTATCAAAATGAAGGTGCTGCAGTTTCAAATCATAGTAGTTAAATTTGATTTTTACATGACAGTTTTGCTTTGAACTTGAGTTCTAATACTTGCATGTGCATTTATTTCAAAAGAATTGGGGTTTTGAATTAGCTTGCAACTGAAAACAAGAATAGGGGGTTCTACAGACACATATGTAACGACCCATAAAATTTTAGCAATTTTTAATTGGTATTTAACGTATTGAATTGGATTTTGAGAAATTATTAATAATAAAATTTTGAAAAAAAAAAAGAAAATATGTTATGTATATTAATGATTTGTAGTACGAGCTGTGTACATATATTTTAAAGTTTGGTTGGGGTTATACCTATGAGATCTAGTACAAAAACTTTATAAACTATTATTTATACTATAATATAAGTTAAGTTTGATGTAAATTTGGTAGCATAGTTCATTTCTATTGGGTATAAATATCAATAGCGTGGGTAATAAATTTACGGTCTCCTTTTGCTTTTCAGCAAGGTGTGTAAATTTTAAGTATGTTGAGTACGTTCCATATATAGTTATTTTGGAAAACCACTGTATATGTATGATGGTCTATTTGAAGTGTATATATAGTAAAGCGTATTTATACCAAGTTTTATTTAATTTATATGTGTTATAATAGCTATATATATATATGTTAGTCTTGATACTAGTATATAGTTTTACTGAAGTTTGATTTCTAGTCATGTTAAATATATATATATATATTTGATTTTGGGTTTTTGTGTCACCATTTCCAGTTTATTTTAGTGCATATTTAGTATATCTATACATATGTCGTCAGCTATGAATACGATAGTTAAGGGTTTCATATATCATATGAACCAAAGAAGAAGAGAAGTATATACTATATTTAACTACATATATGAAGTATATGTTTTAAGGGTTGATTTAAGGTCTGCATTAAAAAAAGTAGTTGTGATTACCATTATTTCATATTGTACCTTCTATATTCCTGACTGACTTTCAGCGTTCATTCATTCATTTTTAATTGTGGGTTTTTCTTTTCTCTCTCTTTTCTTATAAATAATTGTACGCATTCATCTCTTTCCCTTTCTTATATTTTGTCCCTTCATCATCTTTTAGCCGTTAATTTTGTTTCGAAAATCAAGAAAATTTGTATACGTTTTATTCTTTTTGAACGTTTAGTAATAAAGATAAATCTGCATAGTATAATCAGATATGAATTGAGATCTAGGAAATAAATAAATATAAAAACGTATAACATGCCACTAATAATAAATTGCTTTAATAGCTTCTCAATTAGCGTACAGCTGTTTCCATCCCATGCCATGTCAAAAGTTTGAAACGTAATAAATGCTATATGATTATTTCGCATTTATTTTTTTTTTCCTTTATTATTTCCTGTACGTTTTCATTCCAATCTAAATTATAACTTTTTGATTTCCATGCCTTTTCGGATCTCAAACGCGCAGCCCAAGGAATATTTCTTTAATAATTTTCCTAAAAATCAGCTTTTGCTGTTTTATTGCATTGATTTCAAATTGTGCCCGTTTGTTTTTCTCATTCCTCTCATACGTTACCACCTTTATTTATGCTCGGGACACAGCTCATTTTTTTTCCTTCGTTCCCTTTCTTTTATTTGCTTCCTTCGTTTCCATCGGTTCAATTATATAGATTTTTATATTCGTTGCACGTTTACATTCATTTATTTTGACCAGTCCTTTCCTTTGTTATTCCCCTAATTTTGTGCGTTACTTTACCATAACCAATGCTCCGTATTTATTCGCTTTAATCTTTTCAGCTGAATTTGACCATTACTATTCAAATCAATTCATATTTATTGTATACGTTTCGTATGCAACGGTTCTTTTCTTTATTTATTTTGCCTTTATAACCTTGTTTGACTTCGTTTCTTTCATATTGCAAACTGCTGTCACTTCCAATCTCATTCCTCATTTTAAGTTTTCTTCCTCCTCCTTCTTCCATTTTTCTTTCTACAGATCCACCTATTTTCTCCCTTCTTTTACCGTGCTTCCACCTCCCATCGCTTCGTCACCCACCACATCCAACTCATCCCTCTCCCTCCGCGTTTTTCTCTCCTCCTCTCATGCACATATCTCTCTACACGTGTTGTCATCGCCTGCATGCTCAGCCATCCTCAGAGCCTTCACCATCAACAATCATGCCACACGTTATCTTTGAGTAATAGGTTAGCATATATTTATAATATATATGTGTTATTGTATATTTTCTATAAGTCTGTATTTGGAATATGTGATCTGTCCTACATGATTTTAAATTCATGTTAGTTATGTATCATATGGTATTATATATATGAGTTCATAACAGTATTCTTTTTTTTTTCTTTTTTTTTTTTTTTCGTTCATAGTGTGTATGATATTATACTATGTATAGAGATTTGATAACTTGATTTGTTTTATACTTTATGTGTCACGTTGGTATTCAATTTTAAAAGTTTGAAGGTTATATATTAGTTAATATATAGTTTAATATATGTCAGTAATGTATATCTATGCAGTAATATTGTATGTATTATAGCAAAGTAAGTTTTTTTTTTTTTTGATTTAAGATATCATATATACATCTTATAAATATAGTATGGTTCCAAGTATGAAATGTTTGCAGTTTTCAGATTCTATATAATATAAAATTTTGTTCGCATGTTATAAAATTTGATAAGTGTATATATAAATATTATATAAAAAGTTAGTACATATATAAAACGTAAAGCATACTCATCTTATCAGTCGATTGTATATGTATTTAAATATATGATATGTTTAAAGCTATGTATTTTGTGAATAACTGGTTATAAGTATATATATACACATTTGATTTAAAGTTATAAAGGTATGCATATTGTGAATTAGACTATATTAATGGTTAGCTTACAAATATTTATATAGTTTTATAGGGAAGTACGAGCTATGTGGGTTATATTTTTAGCAAGCGTATTGTTACCACTTTAAAATGGGTGAAGTTTTACAGTTTACGGTCTATTTGTGTAAGTGTGTAATGTATGTTTAATTTAATAAAGTTATGATAGTTTTGTATAAAATGTTTAACTATTTATATATCTGATATAATGATAGTTTCATATCTGATATAGCTTATATATTATAAAGTTACAGGATACGCTAGTTTTATACGCTAGTTAATATATATATTTAATAATTGACTAAAATGTTTTCAGTGTGAGTTTACTTTTTTTTTTAGTGTTGGATTTTATACGGCATAGTATGTATACTTGTTCACAGTCTATATAAGTATATGAGTGCATGTGTCATTATAAGTATTTTGTTGTTTATAAATCTCGAGACATATATATGCGTTTAGGTGTTTGTTTCAGACTTACGTAATATATATATATATAATCGAATATAGGCTATGCATTTGGAATTTCTATATATACATTTTTATTATGAACATATATAGGTTGCTTTCATGGGGTTTTTAAGTAATATATATTACAATAAGTGGTTATATTGTTTTTATAATAATTATTGACTATAAAATATAATACAATGGTTTTTTTGGACGAATTATGTTTAAATTACATATAGGTATATAAAGATTTTAAATATACATTTTTAATTTGAAAATTGGTTTTGGGAGAATTAATATCATAATAATTTATATTTTTTTCTGTAATATCAAAATTGATTCGATTCATTCTCATCGATTTCCCATTATCAGCCTTGTCCGTCGTGCCTATTTTCTACATCAAATCTTGTCCATCCAGCGTTACTTTGGATTTCATAGCTCATTTCATCATCATATATCTCTAGCCTCGAAAGGTGAGCAATCACTCACGATTAACGTTCTTTTATTTATTAAATTTGATTTCAATTGAAATGACAATTGAAATATGCTGCTGTAGTTATTTAAATTGTTATATTTATGCTATTATCTGTAATAGTTCACTTATGGGATATGACACCATATCCTATTGTTTATATTTATTTTGATGATATATACCTGTTGTTATTATTATTATTTTCATATCTGCTATCACTCTGCAAGTTCCCTGTTAGTATAAAAATCACTATGGGTTGAAATGATACATACCCGAACGGACTTTAGAATAGGAGAAAATCGTTATGGGTTGAAATGATAAACCCAAACGATTTTCATTTAAATTGAATTTGGGATTACGGGTTGAAATGATATCCACCCGTATATATTTAGTGTACGGATTGAAATGATAAATATCCGTAGCATTTGACTATATGATAGGAAATATATACCGACACCGTTGGTCAATATAAATAATTTAAAGATAAATTTCTACAGTTTGAAAAGAAACATATGTGAATTAATAAATATTGGTTCTTAAAATATTATATATAAATGGAAACTTTATATATAAATTTAATAATATTTTAGACTGATTTAATCCATAAAATATGTTTAAGTATTATTTAAGATTTATATTTCAAATTTTACCGTGTAAAGAATTTTAATAATTAAGATTGGGAGATAAATTTGGTTTATTAAAAATGGTATTCAAATGAAGATTTATTTAATTAAATCAATTTGAATTTATTGAATGGGAAATTTAAGGGTATGATTTTGTAACTGGATTTTTGTTTTAAGTGATTTATTGAATGTTTCATGTTTAAATAAATTAAAGAAAATATTGAGTAAAAGGGTAATTTCAGGTTTACTTAAATGATGTTGAATCTAAGGAGGAAATATTTCAAGGCTAAATAATAATTTGATTAAATCAAGATCTTATGAAACTGTAAAATTGAACTTTGGGAATGTAGAATATTAAATCTTTGAACTATACTAGAATATAAATGGGTGTTTCAGATCTGTATTTGAATCGATATAAGTTGAATTTATTATTTAGAAAACTAAATTGAATAAAGTTTAGTTTGAAACGTTGATTACTTAAAGTTTTTGAAATATATTGAAATATAAAGGGTATTTGGTGATTTCAAATCCGAACTTGAGATCAATAAAATTGAAATGGTTATTTTAGAAATTGAGTTGAATTTAAATTGATAAATTGAGATTGAAAAAGATTTAAATGGGAAGGTCGGGTTGATGTTAAACGATTGGTTAAGTTGAGGGAATTGAAATTTCTTTACTGAATAAATTATTTAATATATATAAATACTATTTGGGAAGTATAGAGATTTTTGAAGTGAAAATGATAGTTGGTTTTGAAGTATAAATTAAGTTGGAAGACTACGATGTTATAGTGTATATTTCTATCTTATAGATAGTTCCATGGACCCTTAGAGGATGGTTATCCCAAACATCCTCTAAGTTAATTATATTTTAGTTGATATTTCACTTGAGTTAGATTTATAGATATAAGAATGTTAATCCTGACTCGAGTGTTTTGTGTTTTGCTTTACGCTCGGGTCAGACTGAGAGATACAGCATTTGAGACTCATCTTCGAAGTTGGAGCTTTGCTTGAAGATCCAGCTATCTATCCCTTCAGTCATCCAGTTGATTGGTTCAGAGAAGCCATCTGTTGCATTAGAGACTTCATGGCATTTGAACTATTCGGTTGTATTTTATTTCTAACTTTAATGTATATAGTAGCTTCATGAACTACTATTTTTATCTATTCCGCTGCATTGTACTTCTCTGTGTAAGTGATCTATGATTGATTTATTTACTGTATATTTTAAGTTTTGCCAAATTTTTATTAACAATTCGGTATTTTGAATTATTCAAGTCGGACATGTACGGTTTTATTGTCGATTTGAATGGTCCAAAATAGCGGGCTGTTACAGTTGGTATCAGAGCTTTGGCTCTAGGCAAAACTTAGCATATATGGTAAATTTATTTACAGAATCACTTTCGTTCGAGTTGAATCTCTTCCTTTTTGACTCAATTTCCTTTGAGTTTTGGAATGTCCCTCGGTTTCGAAATTCATTCTGTCTCTCCCTATTTATATTCGTTTGATTCTGGAGTATCTCATAACTCCATTGAATGATTTGTAAAGGGGGTGAAAACTCCTTTTCAATTGGCATTGACTCACCGAAGATTCCTGTATCCTCGGTTTACGATGCTGATATATCTTGTTATGCAATATTCTATATCTCCGACGATCGAATGTCGAATTGCCTCAGAATTCTACACCGATCTAATTTTGGAATCACGGTTGACAGGTAAAGGTCGCCCGCGATTTATAGAAGTATATCCATCTTCTATTTTGTAACTTAATTATCTCATCTTCGATCGAGTCTATCTTCGAATCAGGATTCTATTGATTAGAGTTCCTTTAAATTAAATCTCTATCTTTGTTTTGAAATCCATCCTTAAATCATCCTTTGAAAATCGGGTTTTGTTTGTATTTTAGAAATTGTTTATACCGAAATTATTATTTTGATAACTATGATTTTATTCTATATATATAAAGAAAATGTTTTCGGTAGAGATTATATACCTATATATAAAGCAAATAAGAAATGTTATTCTATATAAAAAGGGTTTTGAAAGGATTTGAAATTTTGAAAAAATTATAAGAAATTGATTTATATAAAAATGATTTATAATTGAAGTGTTAAATTTGAAATTCGAGAATTGAATTCCGGTATTTTGAAATTGGTTTTAAGATTTTGGAAATTATATATAAATAATACGATTTAAAAGTATTTTTCCGAATAAGAAATATTTCAAATGAATTCAAATGAATTCCAATAATTTTGAAGAAATTTCAAAGAAGTTTTCAAGAAAATAGAAGTCCAGAACTCACTTATGTCGCTGGAGAATAATTTCGGTGATGAGTGCACGCATCATCGACATTGATTTTCGAGTTTCAGAGTGGGGGAGAGGCCACTTTAATAGCTTCGCTATGCGAGTGATTTTGTAAAACCGTTTTTGATTTCAAATTCCGAAGTATAATTTGATATTTTCGAAAGATATATGTATATATTTGAAACAATTTGAAGTAAGACCGGTGTTCAGTCCTCGAGTTTTTGATTTGACTTAGAATAACTCTATTTATAAAAATTGATTTCCATCTCTTGGATTTGAAATTGATTTTCACCGACTATTTTGAAGGTTCGAGCACTTCCAAATCAAGGTTTAAAGGTTTAAAAACCAAGATATTTCGAAAGGTATAAAATATTTGATAAAGTATGCAAGTTTTGTTGTATGAGGTTAAACCTTTTATTAAGTAAGAGAATATGGCTATTTTAATTATACTAATATGGAATTTAGTTTTTAAATGTTCTGAAAGAATTTTAGTTTTAAATAATGGTTTTCAAAAAGGTAAATTGGATATTTCAAATCGAAGTAAATAGTTTAAAGGTTTTAAAGGGATAATTATAAATTTGGAAACCATTTTGAATATAATTGATTTTGAGAAAAATATTTGGTTTTGAAAATTAAATTGAAAAAAAAAAACCAGTACTTATATGGTGATTTTGGAAATGAATTTGTTTGACTTGAATTATTTTAATTTGGAAACTGGGATAATTTTCTACACCTATTATTTTGGGAACTTTGAAATTCAGACATTTAATTTGGAAGAAAATTTGGTGAAATCATATATGATTTTGAAACTGAATTGGTATTGAAATAATTTGAAATTGAGAACCTTAGATTACTAAGCACTTGATTTGGGAGTGGTCGAACTTATATAAAATGGATTGTATAAGTATGAGGTTGATTTGAAATCTATTGATTTGAAAGGTACTCAATTTGGAAAGAGATTTTATTTAATCGAAATCTATATAAGTATGATTTGATCTACTATTGATTTGGAAAGTATTCGATTTGAGAAAGGAATCCTATATATATGGACTTTATATAAGTACAATATTTGAAAGTGATTTGAAAAGGTACTATATGATATATATTTTCGAAGTAAAGATATGGAAAGTGCCTTCTGCTTGATATCCGCTTTGTGGCCACATCGTGGATTCATTCTATCGATATTATTCTCTCTGATTTTCGGTTTTCCGGATGTAATACTCGAGTGTTTCCCACCGTGGCGTAACCCATGGTTTTTTTTCTCTCGTGAATGCACAGCGCAATTGCCTGGCTGAGTCTTGCCTAGGGGTACGGATTGTTTCCTGGGGGATCCAGGCGTAACCATTGTGTATCCTGCAATCTGTGTAGGTCGCGAATAGTAGCGCAAGTGCCTGGCTGAGTCTTGCCTAGGGGTACGGATTGTTTCCTGGGGGATCCAGGCGTAACCATTGTGTATCCTGCACTCTACTAGTCATCATGGCGTAACTCGCAGGGCTGAGAAAGCTTACGGATATGGATTGTTTCCTGGGGGACCCAGGCGTAACCATTGTGTATCTGCGAACCATGATCGGACAAAGGTTTTGGTTTGGTTGTTTTGTTTGGATTGTACTTTCCATATCTGTTTTTAAAGTTTTTTTCAAGTATTTTCACTGGTTGTTGAAACAGGTCTACTAAGTACTTGAAGAATTCTAGCTTTGCGCCTGATCAACGCATGGCCAGAGTCTGCAAGAACGAGGATAAACTTGTTGAAACATCGAGTTATAAAAATATTTTTGAAAGAAAAGATTTATTTCAATATAAAAGGTATTTATTATAAAAGTATTTCCAACAAAGAAATTTTATGTTAATATTTGAAATTGAAACTCTCATGGTTTGAAATGTACGATTCTTGCCCGATTCTATTCTTTTGAATCTACCTTATCTGCCCTGCTTTATTTATTCAACTATATTCTCTTTTCCGAATCTATCTTCTTTCCTTCTTTCCTTCTTTTGAATATATCCTTTAAAACATTGTTTATTTATATTCTACCTGGTTTAATAAGAGAGAAAAATTAGTGTTTTATAAATAATTGATCTCATAATTAATTGAATGGATTTGATAAAATGAGTAATCTATTAAATATTAATCAATTTAAATAATAACAAAAGAAAAAGTATATGGTTTTAAATAAATTTTTTTAATTTGTTTTTCAAAGTCTAAATTTTTCATCTGGTTGTTTCTATTCTCCTACTTTATTCCTTTTCGGGGACGAAAAGTTTTGAGTGGGGGAGAGTGTAACGACCCATAAAATTTTAGCAATTTTTAATTGGTATTTAACGTATTGAATTGGATTTTGAGAAATTATTAATAATAAAATTTTGAAAAAAAAAAAGAAAATATGTTATGTATATTAATGATTTGTAGTACGAGCTGTGTACATATATTTTAAAGTTTGGTTGGGGTTATACCTATGAGATCTAGTACAAAAACTTTATAAACTATTATTTATACTATAATATAAGTTAAGTTTGATGTAAATTTGGTAGCATAGTTCATTTCTATTGGGTATAAATATCAATAGCGTGGGTAATAAATTTACGGTCTCCTTTTGCTTTTCAGCAAGGTGTGTAAATTTTAAGTATGTTGAGTACGTTCCATATATAGTTATTTTGGAAAACCACTGTATATGTATGATGGTCTATTTGAAGTGTATATATAGTAAAGCGTATTTATACCAAGTTTTATTTAATTTATATGTGTTATAATAGCTATATATATATATGTTAGTCTTGATACTAGTATATAGTTTTACTGAAGTTTGATTTCTAGTCATGTTAAATATATATATATATATTTGATTTTGGGTTTTTGTGTCACCATTTCCAGTTTATTTTAGTGCATATTTAGTATATCTATACATATGTCGTCAGCTATGAATACGATAGTTAAGGGTTTCATATATCATATGAACCAAAGAAGAAGAGAAGTATATACTATATTTAACTACATATATGAAGTATATGTTTTAAGGGTTGATTTAAGGTCTGCATTAAAAAAAGTAGTTGTGATTACCATTATTTCATATTGTACCTTCTATATTCCTGACTGACTTTCAGCGTTCATTCATTCATTTTTAATTGTGGGTTTTTCTTTTCTCTCTCTTTTCTTATAAATAATTGTACGCATTCATCTCTTTCCCTTTCTTATATTTTGTCCCTTCATCATCTTTTAGCCGTTAATTTTGTTTCGAAAATCAAGAAAATTTGTATACGTTTTATTCTTTTTGAACGTTTAGTAATAAAGATAAATCTGCATAGTATAATCAGATATGAATTGAGATCTAGGAAATAAATAAATATAAAAACGTATAACATGCCACTAATAATAAATTGCTTTAATAGCTTCTCAATTAGCGTACAGCTGTTTCCATCCCATGCCATGTCAAAAGTTTGAAACGTAATAAATGCTATATGATTATTTCGCATTTATTTTTTTTTTCCTTTATTATTTCCTGTACGTTTTCATTCCAATCTAAATTATAACTTTTTGATTTCCATGCCTTTTCGGATCTCAAACGCGCAGCCCAAGGAATATTTCTTTAATAATTTTCCTAAAAATCAGCTTTTGCTGTTTTATTGCATTGATTTCAAATTGTGCCCGTTTGTTTTTCTCATTCCTCTCATACGTTACCACCTTTATTTATGCTCGGGACACAGCTCATTTTTTTTCCTTCGTTCCCTTTCTTTTATTTGCTTCCTTCGTTTCCATCGGTTCAATTATATAGATTTTTATATTCGTTGCACGTTTACATTCATTTATTTTGACCAGTCCTTTCCTTTGTTATTCCCCTAATTTTGTGCGTTACTTTACCATAACCAATGCTCCGTATTTATTCGCTTTAATCTTTTCAGCTGAATTTGACCATTACTATTCAAATCAATTCATATTTATTGTATACGTTTCGTATGCAACGGTTCTTTTCTTTATTTATTTTGCCTTTATAACCTTGTTTGACTTCGTTTCTTTCATATTGCAAACTGCTGTCACTTCCAATCTCATTCCTCATTTTAAGTTTTCTTCCTCCTCCTTCTTCCATTTTTCTTTCTACAGATCCACCTATTTTCTCCCTTCTTTTACCGTGCTTCCACCTCCCATCGCTTCGTCACCCACCACATCCAACTCATCCCTCTCCCTCCGCGTTTTTCTCTCCTCCTCTCATGCACATATCTCTCTACACGTGTTGTCATCGCCTGCATGCTCAGCCATCCTCAGAGCCTTCACCATCAACAATCATGCCACACGTTATCTTTGAGTAATAGGTTAGCATATATTTATAATATATATGTGTTATTGTATATTTTCTATAAGTCTGTATTTGGAATATGTGATCTGTCCTACATGATTTTAAATTCATGTTAGTTATGTATCATATGGTATTATATATATGAGTTCATAACAGTATTCTTTTTTTTTTCTTTTTTTTTTTTTTCGTTCATAGTGTGTATGATATTATACTATGTATAGAGATTTGATAACTTGATTTGTTTTATACTTTATGTGTCACGTTGGTATTCAATTTTAAAAGTTTGAAGGTTATATATTAGTTAATATATAGTTTAATATATGTCAGTAATGTATATCTATGCAGTAATATTGTATGTATTATAGCAAAGTAAGTTTTTTTTTTTTTTTGATTTAAGATATCATATATACATCTTATAAATATAGTATGGTTCCAAGTATGAAATGTTTGCAGTTTTCAGATTCTATATAATATAAAATTTTGTTCGCATGTTATAAAATTTGATAAGTGTATATATAAATATTATATAAAAAGTTAGTACATATATAAAACGTAAAGCATACTCATCTTATCAGTCGATTGTATATGTATTTAAATATATGATATGTTTAAAGCTATGTATTTTGTGAATAACTGGTTATAAGTATATATATACACATTTGATTTAAAGTTATAAAGGTATGCATATTGTGAATTAGACTATATTAATGGTTAGCTTACAAATATTTATATAGTTTTATAGGGAAGTACGAGCTATGTGGGTTATATTTTTAGCAAGCGTATTGTTACCACTTTAAAATGGGTGAAGTTTTACAGTTTACGGTCTATTTGTGTAAGTGTGTAATGTATGTTTAATTTAATAAAGTTATGATAGTTTTGTATAAAATGTTTAACTATTTATATATCTGATATAATGATAGTTTCATATCTGATATAGCTTATATATTATAAAGTTACAGGATACGCTAGTTTTATACGCTAGTTAATATATATATTTAATAATTGACTAAAATGTTTTCAGTGTGAGTTTACTTTTTTTTTTAGTGTTGGATTTTATACGGCATAGTATGTATACTTGTTCACAGTCTATATAAGTATATGAGTGCATGTGTCATTATAAGTATTTTGTTGTTTATAAATCTCGAGACATATATATGCGTTTAGGTGTTTGTTTCAGACTTACGTAATATATATATATATAATCGAATATAGGCTATGCATTTGGAATTTCTATATATACATTTTTATTATGAACATATATAGGTTGCTTTCATGGGGTTTTTAAGTAATATATATTACAATAAGTGGTTATATTGTTTTTATAATAATTATTGACTATAAAATATAATACAATGGTTTTTTTGGACGAATTATGTTTAAATTACATATAGGTATATAAAGATTTTAAATATACATTTTTAATTTGAAAATTGGTTTTGGGAGAATTAATATCATAATAATTTATATTTTTTTCTGTAATATCAAAATTGATTCGATTCATTCTCATCGATTTCCCATTATCAGCCTTGTCCGTCGTGCCTATTTTCTACATCAAATCTTGTCCATCCAGCGTTACTTTGGATTTCATAGCTCATTTCATCATCATATATCTCTAGCCTCGAAAGGTGAGCAATCACTCACGATTAACGTTCTTTTATTTATTAAATTTGATTTCAATTGAAATGACAATTGAAATATGCTGCTGTAGTTATTTAAATTGTTATATTTATGCTATTATCTGTAATAGTTCACTTATGGGATATGACACCATATCCTATTGTTTATATTTATTTTGATGATATATACCTGTTGTTATTATTATTATTTTCATATCTGCTATCACTCTGCAAGTTCCCTGTTAGTATAAAAATCACTATGGGTTGAAATGATACATACCCGAACGGACTTTAGAATAGGAGAAAATCGTTATGGGTTGAAATGATAAACCCAAACGATTTTCATTTAAATTGAATTTGGGATTACGGGTTGAAATGATATCCACCCGTATATATTTAGTGTACGGATTGAAATGATAAATATCCGTAGCATTTGACTATATGATAGGAAATATATACCGACACCGTTGGTCAATATAAATAATTTAAAGATAAATTTCTACAGTTTGAAAAGAAACATATGTGAATTAATAAATATTGGTTCTTAAAATATTATATATAAATGGAAACTTTATATATAAATTTAATAATATTTTAGACTGATTTAATCCATAAAATATGTTTAAGTATTATTTAAGATTTATATTTCAAATTTTACCGTGTAAAGAATTTTAATAATTAAGATTGGGAGATAAATTTGGTTTATTAAAAATGGTATTCAAATGAAGATTTATTTAATTAAATCAATTTGAATTTATTGAATGGGAAATTTAAGGGTATGATTTTGTAACTGGATTTTTGTTTTAAGTGATTTATTGAATGTTTCATGTTTAAATAAATTAAAGAAAATATTGAGTAAAAGGGTAATTTCAGGTTTACTTAAATGATGTTGAATCTAAGGAGGAAATATTTCAAGGCTAAATAATAATTTGATTAAATCAAGATCTTATGAAACTGTAAAATTGAACTTTGGGAATGTAGAATATTAAATCTTTGAACTATACTAGAATATAAATGGGTGTTTCAGATCTGTATTTGAATCGATATAAGTTGAATTTATTATTTAGAAAACTAAATTGAATAAAGTTTAGTTTGAAACGTTGATTACTTAAAGTTTTTGAAATATATTGAAATATAAAGGGTATTTGGTGATTTCAAATCCGAACTTGAGATCAATAAAATTGAAATGGTTATTTTAGAAATTGAGTTGAATTTAAATTGATAAATTGAGATTGAAAAAGATTTAAATGGGAAGGTCGGGTTGATGTTAAACGATTGGTTAAGTTGAGGGAATTGAAATTTCTTTACTGAATAAATTATTTAATATATATAAATACTATTTGGGAAGTATAGAGATTTTTGAAGTGAAAATGATAGTTGGTTTTGAAGTATAAATTAAGTTGGAAGACTACGATGTTATAGTGTATATTTCTATCTTATAGATAGTTCCATGGACCCTTAGAGGATGGTTATCCCAAACATCCTCTAAGTTAATTATATTTTAGTTGATATTTCACTTGAGTTAGATTTATAGATATAAGAATGTTAATCCTGACTCGAGTGTTTTGTGTTTTGCTTTACGCTCGGGTCAGACTGAGAGATACAGCATTTGAGACTCATCTTCGAAGTTGGAGCTTTGCTTGAAGATCCAGCTATCTATCCCTTCAGTCATCCAGTTGATTGGTTCAGAGAAGCCATCTGTTGCATTAGAGACTTCATGGCATTTGAACTATTCGGTTGTATTTTATTTCTAACTTTAATGTATATAGTAGCTTCATGAACTACTATTTTTATCTATTCCGCTGCATTGTACTTCTCTGTGTAAGTGATCTATGATTGATTTATTTACTGTATATTTTAAGTTTTGCCAAATTTTTATTAACAATTCGGTATTTTGAATTATTCAAGTCGGACATGTACGGTTTTATTGTCGATTTGAATGGTCCAAAATAGCGGGCTGTTACAACATATGTACATCACATATGAACAGAGGTTCAACCAAGCACATATAAACACAATTTTCCACAACCGGATTCAAAGATCCATCACATGCAGCAACACAAAGCAAGTCAAGTTTTAATAGCATCTGTTCTCATCAGATTTTTTTAAAACAAAATCTATAGCATCTGTTTTCATTAGTTAAAAAAACAATATCATATAGCATCTGTTTTCATCAGTTTAAATCAAAATTAATAGCATCTGTTCTTAACAGTTTTAAAAACAAAATTACAAATAGCAATTGTTCTTATCAGTTAAAAAACAAATTCAATTAGCATCTGTTCTCATCAGTTTAAAAACAAAATTATAGTATCTGTTTTCAACAGTTTAAACGCAATTCAAATAGCATCTGTTTTCATCAATTAAAACCGAATTATCAGAGCAATTGATAGCAAATATCACCCAAAACATAGCATGCAACCAAGCATTCAATTCAAACAAATATAAAAACTTGAATTAAAACCAATCGTGAGCAAAGAACTCACCTTTCACCGAATCGAAATGGCCGAAGAGTGTACTGAGCACAATTAACGAAGATCGAAGCTGAAGCCCTAATTGTTGAAGCACAGAATCGAAGAGGAGGACGAGCGAAGATTCGTGGCCGCCATTATGATTTCTTTCGTTTGATTACTGAAGGGTTTCGAATGAATTGGGGTAAAGGAGTAAGGTATAAAAGAGAATAGAGAACGTGATTTTAGCGTGGGTTAAGGCATAAATTATGGCGTGAATTTTGGGATAGGGTAAGGTAATGTATACTTATTTATTTTATTTTTATTAATTTTTTTTTTCAATTTAAATTCAATTAGTTTTGTTATTTCTTTGCTTTGTTTTGTTTTGTTAAAATTATGTTGTTAAAATTTTCCCAATGTAGTTACATTATATTTTAGAAAATTTATAAATATGTTGTTTGAATTTTTAACTACGTGTATTTCTTTATTTATTTTGTATTGATTAAAATTTTATTCCTTTTCATTTAAGCTAAAGAAAAATGTTATTAAAACTAACCATCCTTTATAAATTTAAATAAGCAACAATTCTTATATCCAAATTTATTTTCTTCTAAGTCGTTAGTTTGAATTTCAATACAAATTCAATATTCAATTTCAACTCCAAAGTTAAATTCAAATTCTATTCAACTTTGAACAAATTAAATTCCAAAATTTAATCGCCAATTTATACTGAAAATTTGAAATTCAAGTCAATCATCATTCGAATATTTAAAAATTAATTAAATATTCACAAATTAAATTGTTCAAAATTCAGGACCGTTACAAGAACGCTCTTCTAGAAAACGCGTAACATTGAAATCACCCCCTAAATCCAAGAACCCGGAGCAAAAGTTCTAAAGTCCAAACATTCATTCCAGAGAATCCGATGATCAATTTTCAAATTAGGACCATAAACATTAGAAATACTTAAGAAAGAATTGTCATTAAGATTAATGAAAATAACATGTAATGAGTGTTGCTTGGAAATACATTAAAGCATTTTAAAATAATTATCTCGCCAACCAGTCAATAGACCCCCAGAGGCACCCATTGAAGGTAAACAAGCCCATTTCCTAAAATGAAAACCACTTAATCTTCTATAAAAACGATTATCTGAACATTCAATTTTAATTTCCTGTAATAATGCAATGTCTATGGAATAGTCTTTAAAAAAAAACCTAACTTTGTCACATTTACTTAAATAATTTAACCCCCGATATTCCAACTAATAATCCCCATATGCCAATAGATCTAGCCCGATCAAGTTTCCTACCACTAATGTACTCTAGATCTAGGTCAACATTAGAAAAAATGAAAGCAGTATCACTAGCCAGCTAACTAAACTGAGAAGAATAAAAACTACCTAATGTGTATGAAGAATATACGCTACCAAATCAGAATGCAAACCTGAGCCTGAATTTGGAGCACCACTCATGGTGCTCGAATCAGGAAACTCACCCAAAGACTGATATCGACAATGACGTATCCTTGCACTACACCGAACTGAACTACTAGCTGCCGCTAAATTCCTATGCCTAACTGTCCTTGATGAAGAGGAACAAGTGGCTGAAAATCTGCCAAACCCACTATCACTAGCATTATCCATAACTAACGTAAAAATATCACTAGCTTGCTTGTTAAAGAGACCGCTCTTTTCTACTGCTCCAAACAGTCAGAATTCACCTTATCCAACCTAATAACATCATCCCCATTGACTGATTCACTGATAAAATCCTTAAGAATGGCAGACTCGTTTATTATGCCATCTACACAAACCAGATCATCCTTATACAAAGCAGAGTCCAAAGCTAGGATGCCATTTTTAATTTCAATCTACGTGATTCGAGCATGTTGAAAGCTGTGTGCATATCAGCTGCGTCTTTGACTGATATATACAAATTCATATCACCCTCATACTCCAACAATTTTTCAAAATTTACCAAGACTTCCTCCTCCAATGTTTCAATTTCAACATCCAATATAACACTTCAATCTAAAATATCATCATATATGACAGGAGAATTTTCATCAGAGTAACTTACATTGAGTATGTCTTCTTGATAAATCTCTGACAAATTAACCAATTCTGATAATTGAACTTCATAAGAAATATATACGGATGATACATCTAGCCCTATATGTTCTATCAAATAAGCTTAATCAACAAATTAGCCAATATACTTAATGCTTATTGTTTCTTCTCACTCAGGAATGCCACTAAATGCTTTTGGCCTTGATGCAGGTGCAACAAAATTAGCTATATTTATAAATTTAATTTAATCCAAAAATTAATTTTACTCTTTATAATGTTTCAAAGGTGGAGGCGAAGGAGTAGGTCTCGGTCTTGATTGGGGATTTGGAAGTGCATTTGGAACCAAGTATCGTTCCTCTAGAGTAATATTTCTAGGAATTGAATATGACAAGGAAAGCAAAAGTGTATTGTCAGCTTTAGCCAATCAAGATAAAGATGTTTCAGCCATTGATAGAAGTTACCCAATGGGTCAGTTGGTGTAATCTCGTTCTTGTCTTAACAATGCAACTTATATTTCCTTTTAGATACTATAGTGGACTAGAGGATGTAGTTGGTTTGGAGTATCATTTGTGTAATTTGACTTATTTATATATATTATGCAAACTTGGATATGTTTAATATATATAATGCGTTGAACTATTTAAATGTGTTCATATGATTATTTTATGAGTTTTATTTAAATATGTTTTATATATTGGCTAACTGAAGCAAACGAAAATAGATATTTCCATGATTAACGTGTTTTAGAAAATCAATAAAACAATATATTGCTTTCTGTAGCGTTTCATATATGCTATGAAAAAGACATCTCATAGCTTTTTAAAAACGCTACGAACCAATTTCGTAGGGTTTTTAAGGATGCTGTCTGAGAACAAGCTGCAATAGTGTAAGAATATAACACGACATTTGTGTAACGCGGCAAAAAAAGCTGCAGTATGATACTTTTTGTAGCGTTTCAAAAACACTGGTATATTTCCTGACATTATTATATGTTGTTAGACAGCCTTCTTCGAAACGCTGCAAAAGTGGTTCGCAGCATTTTTAAAATGCTGCAAAAGGTCTTGTTTAGTGCCCGTTGGCACCATTTACATTTCTCATTCTATTTTTTCATTGGCTAACTTTGCTAAATGCTAATGCATCCTCTTTATGAGGAATTTTTTCAATTTCAAACTACTTAAATTGACCTAGTAGCAGGATGGATACACATCATATTTTGCAATGGTTGGCTCCTTTTCCCATTAACTTCCTTGCACCCAATTACCATGCACTTGATTCATAACTAATTGGGAAACCCTATTGTTATCCAGCCTTTCGACCAGGAAATATGTGGATATAATGGACAAGTTAAACTTGGTAGTTATCGAGGTAGGCAGCCTAGAGAGATACCTTGAGAGTCCAAAGACAAAGTACTATTGAGAATTCACAAGGTGTACTTTAAAGGGAAAGTGCTACGGTCGAATTTGTTGTAGTCTTCAGACAGACTTAAGCGACCAAATCAAACGAGCGAACTCGGGTCGGATGCACAAAAGTCTTGGGTCGGACACACAAAACTCTTGGTTCTGGCTCTAAGAAAACAAAGGAAAACTCATAGCGCAAAGATCTCAGAAAATATTCTGGTCAAGCCCCAAGCAAACACTCGAATTTCTTCGGTCAGACTTCATGTCAATGAAGACAGGGGTAAACACAAACTAACCTAAGGCCAAAGCAAGATGGATCCACCCAAGTTATAGGTCAATATCGACCCTTATTTCTTCTATAGATGGGACACATCTTCTGCCTTCATGCCCTACTTGATTTTAAAAGCATATCCCAAGTGTTATTTTGTTGATCTAATACAATTCTTTATCAATCTCCATGAACTCTTAAATCAGCAACTCTGTTCTTCCACAACTCCATCATTTGTACTGAGAAGCAAACTAATATTGATGCAAACAACTATGGAACCATGAATTTAACCACAAGATGAGCCAAGATGAAGAGTTTACGGCGGTCCTATTGGCCATCTTATGGGTCGGTATCGACCCCTAACCTTGGAGTTGTACCGACCCATACAAATTGATGAGGTAGCACCTACTTTCATGGGAGAATTGGTCTAAAGCATGATGAATGGCCTAAAGACATTTTGTACGAGATTTTAGGCCATTACCTCTATAAATAGGATGGTAGGGCTCATTTTTTAGGTTCTTTTAGCTCTATTTCTACCCCACTCTATATTTTTGTAATTCTAAAAACTAAGTGTTGAAATTGTACCGACCCATAAGAACTTCTGTTTCCAAGTCATAAGGTAAGAAATAAAACTATAATGTGGACGTAGGCCTTGTTTTGCTGAACCACTATAAATTATTATTTGCTCTTTCTTACTTGTTTTCATTTTAATCCATCACTTTTTATTCTTTACCATAACTTCTGGGTGTTTGTGCCACTTTTGGTTCAAACATTTTGGTACTTTCACTAATAAAGAGATTCGCATGCTATTTGGATCCATCATTTATTATTGGATTTCTGATATCCAAGGGATAGATTCAATTCTTCAACTTTTAACTCTACTATTCATATTTTCAACAATCTAAGAGAAGCTATTTGCAATGGTCGCATTAAGGAAAGAATGTGCTTTCACAACCAAAGCTACCACTAATGTTGAGAAATAGGATATTCAGCATGTGGACTGCACAACAACCAAGATAGATAGAGATCCAGACTTCAACGGACGTCGTGACCAGAATGGAGATGGATAGGATGATGAAGCAGATGGAAGACAGATTTTAGGCTAGTCAAAATAAGATGAATCAAACGATGCAGTAGAGGTTGAGATTGCTAAATGAACTAACTCAGAATAGTCGTAGGAAGAGAAGAAGAGATTCCAGTTCAAAGTCAGAAAGTTCCTCAACATCCAAGCAAAGATGGAGGGATAGGAAGTAAAAGAGGACTCAAAACGCTATTAGAACATCTCACCAAAAAGGAGGATGAGCTCTAGGAATTTAGGGATCAATACCGACCCAAGTTTAGGGGTTGGTACCAACAATCCAATGGTGGGCCCAGGGCTCACCATTTGGAAGGCGGTGTGGATTTGACTTTCGTTCACGCTACTGTTGATTAGAATTTGGTAAATCATGTTGTTGCCAATGATATTGGACATGTGAATCAAATAGGGGGACCGTTGGATTATTGGATCTCTCGAAGTTTGAAGAGCCTAGGCATAGAGAGCCAAACGACCGAGAGCGTTCGCCAGGCCGAACACTCAGGGCGGAGCTCGATTATCGTTCGCTACACCATTATTTCCACGAAGTACAAATTATGAAAATAAAGTCCCTTGGCTTGTAGTTATGAGACCCCTCGTTTAGCTTCCATTGTGAGTTCAGGCATTAAATCCAATACCCGAAAGCATATAGACCGTGAACATGAAATAATGCAACAACAAAGACCGAAATTATTGTGCAAAAATAGGGCAATAAGCTTAATCGAAAGCAACAACTATCAAAACCAAATTCATATCAACAAGTCTTAACAATCAATGGCTCAAAGAGCCCAAACCGAGATCAATGGTCAGAATAAACAAAAGAGTCCAAGAAGCAATATATAAAAGCGCCATGTCAGTAATCCACGTCAAAGAACTTTTAACCAGATGATGACAAGTGTGTGAATCACATCTACCTATAGCAAGCCAGGTCATTAATCTGAGTTAAAACTCCTACACCCTGTAGAGGGACTTTACATTTGCTATAAATATAGGACTACCTGCAAAAATAAAAGGGCTTTTAAGCACACAAAGAGCTGCCATAAAATTATATAGTACTTTCTTATATTAGAGCTATATTAAAAATCATTAATGGCGGAAATGTCTAGTTCAATGAAATAAGCCTCTCAATTATACAAGAGTGACTAAAGAAGAAAATGACAGTGTTCATAAAGACTTTCGGCCTGAACCACTATAAAATTCTCAGTGTATTTACCTTCCGCACTTTACTTTCTCTACATGAATTATTGTTATTCTACGATACAACACTTTATACCCCAGGCTTGACTACATCACTTTTCGACAGCCTCTCTACCGGGCCTAATATTTCTTTCAACTTTTAGGGACATACCTCTGAACCTCACGGAGTTAGAGTAGACGAAAATTGGCATTAACATTTTTGGTGCTAGAAGGAGGGTTCGAACCTCTGCACCTTGTTTCCTCTCGAAGATCCAACATAACATTTTCGTTAATTGTGTTTAGTTCCGAAGAAGGCATTCCAGAGACACCCCTCAACCATTAAAGAAGACAATGGAAAAATGTTGGATATTCTCGAATAACAAAGAATATGATCCCAATTATAAGCCTCAAGCCTTTCAGATTAGGTAGCTTCTGGAATATATTCAGGGACCCTTTCAAAAATTAATCTAATTCAAAAAATGGTTGAGATCCAAACTAGTTCTTTCCACTTAATTTCCAAAATATGTTAATTTGGTTTCTTCCAACAAGAGAGCCCTCTTGGACAATTCAAGTAACAACTACCTAAAGAAATCAAAACATAACGAGCACCTTACTCCACCTAACCAAAGCTTGTTCCAAATATTCCCAGGGATTTATGTAGACTTATCTTGCCCGAACCAACCCCCATCGAAAAAAAGCCCCAAAGGAAGAATTCCATGTAACTCTTGCCAAATAAATGCATGTAATAATGTTCAACAAAGGAGAAGTACTTCTTATAAATCACTTCCAACTCTGAAGGGGCACCTCATGGTCATCGATTTCTACAAGTCTAATCGGTATGTCTTGGCTCCATCTTGATACTTTTCTCTTTAGCATAAACCTATCTACGGGGTCTATACTTGGTGGGTGCATCCAAGCCTTAGCATTCACGGCTCCCTTTCAGCCAACTCCATGTGACCTTTGTCAAATGAATGCATAAGGTATTTCCCTTTACAAAGATGAAGTTGCAGGAAGAAACCTGTTCATAAGTCAAATTCCTATAGATAAATAAAGGACCCTAGTTTCAATAACGTCCTTATCCTAGTTATAACCTCAAAAGTTTCAACTCCAAGAGTGGGCACCTCATAATCTCGGATCTTCGAAGGTTTAATCAATGGGCACTGGTTACTTTCATTTATGGACGCTTAACCTGGGTAATGTCCATCGGTCTTAAAAATGCAGGGGCATCATATCAAATTCAAAAGGTCATGTTTTGAATCTAGCCGAGATGATTAATATTCTTCAGAAAATATCAAGTAAAGATAAAATCTCAGAAGAATGTTTTTGCATACAATAGTGTTTTAAAGAATATATGAACTATATGACTAAATTAAAACTTTCAACACAAATCTAAACAGAATTATAACACAGAATGATCACAGAACATATAACAAATGCAAATAGTAAAGTAAAGCAAGTAAAAGGAAAGAACACACCGGATTTTATACTGGTTCAGAATCCTCCTACATCCAGTCCTGCACCAAGGCAATATCCTTGTATAGATTTTTATAAGCCAATATCCAAATTACAACCCTCAATTTCTAAGGCCTTGAGGAACTATCCTATCTCCGAGTCTGGGGTAAACTCTCTTGATTTACGGGACACAAGATCACCCTAATACTTCTTAATAACAATCCTTTTGAATGGATAGACTCTATGGACTTTTTGAATACAAATTAATCCTATAACTCTGAATAGCACTTTGATCTTTAGTAGAATGATGGAGAATCAAATAGAGAGAGTATCTAAATGATTTCCTATTGAGAATTTGGCAGAATGATGGCACGATCTTGAAAATATGAAGTTTTATGGATATGGAATGGTGGAGAAGAAAGAGTCAAAAAAATAAGAAAGTATTTGTTAAAAAAATTCGTTTTGGAAGCCTTTATATAGATGCACAACAGTCATAACCATTGGCGAAAGGTTTTCGAACGAATGGACACTGCTTTTGAAAATTTAATTTTGAATCCAACTGTCTCCATGTCGACATGGGGTATCCCCTTATGTCGACATCCCTTAGTTCAAAATTGTATAGATGTTGTTTTGTAAAGACAATTGAATTTAAAACAAGTTGAAACTTCTCTGAAGCAAAGTAAAGTGTTTAAACAATATTTTGAGATAGAGAATGAATATAAAACATTATTTTAAATATATATATAATTGATATAGAACGTCAATTATATAAGTAATATTTAAAATCAGAATAAGTTTTGATGTTTTAAAAATAGAAGTTTTTAAAATCAGAATAGAGGAATATTTCAAGGCTAAAACAAAGTTTGAAAATATTTTTGAAAACATGATTTTGAAAGCTAAAAAATTTTGAAAACAGATTAAAAACATTTTGGAAAATCTATTCAAACTGAAATTGCAAGAACCTTCCTACAGAGCTCCTCCATAGGACTCGAGAACTTGTACAAAGTAGTTTAAATGATTTTGATTTTCGTGGGTTAAGCCACTTGTCGTAGGTTTGTAAGCTACTTGTCGTGGGTTTGTAAGCCACTGGTTTCGATAGAAATTGGGTTCCATACCAAAAGAAAATTAGAAGAAAGATGAGAGTGCTATTATGAAGTTTTAACAAAATACTCGACACTTATATTGTGATCTTGAAATTTTGATTCTCTAGAGTCTTGAATCTTGAACCTCTAATCTTCATCTTGATGCTTGAGTCTTTATACTGATCAGTCTTCGATGATACCTGCATATACTTCCTATATACATACATACATACATATATATATTTATCTATATGGAAATGTTAGTATATATTTTATAAAGTAAAGTACAATAACTATATAAGGTTGTTCTCATCAAAACATCATCAACTCAGTTCCTAACAATCTCCCCCTTTTTGATGATGACAACCTTTATTTATAAAATATTCTTACCATACCATAACTCTCCATAACTCTCCCTTACTCCATGACTTCTTCTTAAAACTACAACACCCCTTTATTCCAGGACTCCTCCTTACACCAAACACATATATTTTTATAACTTTCTCCCCCTTTGTCATCAACAAAAACTATTAACTACTTAAGAATTCAAGAATGATTAGTATGAACAAATAATATGTATAGAACAAGCATGAAACAATGAGTATAAATGAACACATTTTAGTTATTACAACATATATAAGAACATACATAAACACGAACAAACAAAACAATTTAAAACAAAGAATAAAATGAAAGTACGCTTTAATGGCGATCCTTAACAATAGGAGACTTACGAATCGAACAATTGGGGTAGTGGAGACAAAAGTTTCCACGTTGTTCAATTATGTTTCCATTAGTATCAACAAGGATCTCACCAACGCAAATAACGCTCTCGTCCGTATTCATAGGGACATCGGGTTGAGGTAAAGGTTGATCTTCCTCTTGGTCTTCTTGTGGTTCTTCCATAGGTTCTTCTTCCTCGGATTCCATAGGTTGTGAAGAGCCTTCAATATTAATAGGATTTGTACGGTTATCCATAAGGAATTTTTGTACATTCCTAATAATATTCCCTTACCTTTGTTGTTCTCTAGCCATCCTAAGTTGACTTACTTGAATTTCAGTCATCAATTGAGGGATATCTTTCATCTTATCTTGAAATTTGATCACTCGAGCGTGCGTAGTTCGTTGAAATGGACCAGAATGAGGAGATGTGGGTGAAGTGGGTTCATTAGTAGAAGAGGAGGCCATTATTTTATTGTTTCAGAAGTTATTTACAGAGAATATAGTGAAGAAAGAGGAGAGAAAACGAAATAAAAAGATAAATAACCAAATAACTAACTTTGGAGGGAAATTCAATTTTCAAATTTTTGTTGGGTATGTCGACATCATGAGATGGGGCATGTCGACATGTTCTTCAAAAAAGTGCAATTTTTATTTTGAATTTTTATTGATTATTATATTATATTATTTTATATTTCATATTTTGAACAAATACCTAATTCTCTTCTAAATTTAGTAAAATTCTGTTCGGTTAATGGTTTAGTTAATATATCAGCAATTTGTTTTTCAGTATTTATATAATCTAGAGTTATTATTTCTTTAGTTATATTATCTCTAAGAAAATGATGTCTTATATCAATATGTTTAGTTCTAGCATGATGAGTTGGATTTTTAGATAGACTTATTGCACTAGTATTATCATAATATATTGGTGATTTACTTATGTTAATTCCAAAATCTTTTAAAGTTTGTTGCATATATATGACTTGTGAACAGGCCAGAGCAGCAGATATATACTCTGCTTCAGTTGTTGACAAGGAAACAGTATTTTGTTTCTTGCTGAACCAGGAAACCAGTGAATGTCCTAAAAAGTGAAAAGTTCCACTTGTACTCTTTCGGTCTGATTTACAACCAGCATAATCAGCATCACAATATGATATTAAATCAAAAGTATTATTTTTAGAATAAAATAAACCATAATCTAAAGTGTATTTTACATGTCTTAAAATTCTTTTAACAGCTTTTAAGTGAGTTTCTTTAGGTCGTGATTGGTATCTTGCACAGAGACAAACACTATGCATAATATCAGGATGACTCGCTGTTATATAGAGTAGCGAACCAATCATTCCCTTATATAAAGTTTGATCAATATCTTTTGATTTATCTTCTTTACTTAAACCTAATTTTGTTGACATTGGAGTTGGTTTCCCACTAGAGGTGCTTAAACCAAATTTATTGATTAAGTCTTTAGCATATTTTTCTTGACTTATGAAGATTCCATTTTCTAGTTGTTTAATTTGAAGCCCTAAGAAGAAACTTAATTCTCCCATGTGACTCATTTCAAATTCTTTAGTCATTATATCTGAAAATTCTTTATTCATTATGTTATTAGTTGATCCAAAGATTATATCATCTACATATATTTGAACCAGTTGAGTATCTTGATTATTTCTTTTAATAAAAAGTGTTGTATCTACTTTACCAATTTCAAAACCAGATTGAAGTAAATAAGATCTTAGTCTTTCATACCAGGCTCTAGGAGCTTGCTTTAGACCATATAGAGCTTTCTTTAACTTGTATACATGGTTTGGAAATTTATTATCTTTAAAAAGTGGAGGTTGTTCAACATAAACATCTTCTTTTACAAAACCATTTAGAAAAGTACTTTTAACATCCATTTGATATAATTTGAAATTATTATAATTAGCGAAAGCAAGTAGAATTCTTATAGCTTCTAATCTTGCTACGGGGGAAAAGGTTTCATCATAGTCAATTCCTTCTTCTTGATAATAACCTTGCGCGACTAAACGAGCTTTATTTCTTACGACCTCACCGAGTTCATTCATTTTATTTTTATAAACCCATTTAGTTCCAATTATACTTTTATCCTCAGGTTTAGGAACAAGTTCCCATACATCATTTCTGGTAAATTGATTCAATTCTTCTTGCATAGAAAGAATCCATGAATCATCAGACGATGCTTCCTTTGGATTTTTAGGTTCAATTGTCGATATAAAGGCTACATTACTCATACTACTTAATTGATTTCTAGTTCTTATTACAGATTCAATATTTCCTAAAACATTTTCTATAGGATGATCTTTTGATATTTTAAATCTCTTATTAGGTTGATTTATTTCGCTAATAGTTTCATTAGATTGATTTAAATTTATAAAATCTTCTTCATCATCTATTTGTACAATATCTTTAAGATTTTCATCAAAAGATACATGCATAGTTTCTTTAATAGTATTAGTTTTTAAATTAAAAACTCTAAATGCTTTGCTTCTATTAGAATAACCAATCAAGAATCCTTTATCAGCTTTTGGTTCAAATTTATCTAAATTATATTTTGTATTAAATATAAAACATTTACTCCCAAAGACTTTAAAATAAGCAACTATAGGTTTCTTATTATAAAGTAATTCATATGGAGTTTTATTTGTTAATGGTCTAATTAAAATTCTATTTAATATATAACAAGCTGTAGCAACTGCTTCAGCCCAAAAATGTTTAGGTAAATTACTATCAGAAAGCATTGTATGAGCACACTCTTGAATCGTTCTATTCTTACGTTCTACTACTCCGTTTTGTTGTGGAGTTCTTGAAAATGAAAAGTTGTGAGTAATTCCCTTTTGAGTACAGAAATTCTCAAAATTTTCATTTTCAAATTCACCACCATGATCACTTCGAATAGTTTTAATTTTGAAAGAATGTTGTTTTTGAATTCTTTTAGAACTTTTTTTAAATATTTCAAAAGCATCATTTTTATGTTTTAAAAAGATTGTCCAAGTATATCTTGAATAATCATCTACTATAACAAAAACATATTTACTATGGTTAATTGATTGAACTTGGGATGGACCAAATAAATCTAAATGAAGTAATTCTAGAGGACTAGAGGTAGAAATAGCATCTTTTAATTTAAATGAACTTTTCTTAAGTTTTCCTAATTGACAAGCATCACAAATACTATCTACTTTAAAGTTTAACTTGGATAGACCTCTAACTAAGCCAAGTTTTGATATCCTAGATAATAATTTGAAATTTAAATGGCCAAATCTTTTATGCCAAATCCAATGGTCACTTGTATTAGCCAAAAGACATAGATTATCATTTGAAATTTTCATACTAAGGATATAAATATTTGTCTTCCTAATACCTTAAAAAATTATATTAGACTTATCATCTTCAATGTGACATTTATCTATTCCAAATTTAATTTTAAAACCTTTATCGCAAAGTTGACTTATACTAAGCAGATTATGTTTTAAGTTCCTAACTAATAAAACATCAGAAATAAGTAAAGTTTTAGAGTTACCGACATTGCCGACGCCAACCACATATCCTTTAGAGTTGTCACCAAAATTGACTAATCCACTCTCTTGATAAGTAATGTCCTTGAGTATCTCGAGATTTCCAGTCATGTGCCTCGAAAAGCCACTATCAAGTATCCATTTATCTTTCTCAATTTGCACAGTTTGTCCACTGGGTGTAGATTCGTCAAAAGCCATATAACATGTCTGTCCCTGCATAACACACCAATTCGGTAGATAACTTAATTTTTCAAAATAACTATATGCAGACTTATGATACTTTGATGAAATGAATAGATTCAAAACAGTTTTAACACAATTTTCCAAAAAATGCCATTTTTATATTTTTCAAGTTTCAGACTATGAAAACAATGAAAACCAATGCTCCGATACCAATTGTTAGGGATGCGGATTAAGGATCTTAAGGCAAAAATAACACTAGAGGGGGGTGAATAGAGTTTTAAAGAATATATGAACTATATGACTAAATTAAAACTTTCAACACAAATCTGAGCAGAATTCTAACACAGAATGATCACAGAACATATAACAAATGCAAATAGTAAAGTAAAGCAAGTAAAAGGAAAGAACACACCGGATTTTATACTGGTTCAGAATCCTCCTACATCCAGTCCTGCACCAAGGCAATATCCTTGTACAGATTTTTATAAGCCAATATCCAAATTACAACCCTCAATTTCTAAGGCCTTGAGGAACCCTCCTATCTCCGAGTCTGGGGTAAACTCTCTTGATTTATGGGACACAAGATCGCCCTAATACTTCTTAATAACAATCCTTTTGAATGGATAGACTCTATGGACTTTTTGAATACAAATTAATCCTATAAATCTGAATAGAACTTTGATCTTTAGTAGAATGATGGAGAATCAAATAGAGAGAGTATCTAAATGATTTCCTATTGAGAATTTGGCAGAATGATGACACGATCTTGAAAATATGAAGTTTTATGGATATGGAATGGTGGAGAAGAAAGAGTGAAGAAAATTAGAAAGTAGTTGTTAAAAAAATTTGTTTTGGAAGCCTTTATATAGATGCACAACCGTCATAACCATTGGGGAAAGGTTTTTGAACGAACGGACACTTCTTTTGAAAATTGAATTTTGAATCCAACTGTCACCATGTCGACATGGGGTATCCCCTTATGTCGACATCCCTTCGTTCAAAATTATAGAGATGTTGTTTTGTAAAGAAAATTGAATTTAAAACAAGTGGAAACTTCTCTGAAGCAAAGTAAAGTGTTTAAACAATATTTTGAGATAAAGAATGAATATAAAACATTATTTCAAATATATATATATATATATATAATTGATATAGACCGTCAATTATATAAGTAATATTTAAAATCAGAATAAGTTTTGATGTTTTAAAAATAGAAGTTTTTAAAATCAGAATAGAGGAATATTTCAAGGCTAAAACAAAGTTTGAAAATATTTTTGAAAACATGATTTTGAAAGCTAAAACATTTTGAAAACAGATTTAAAAACATTTTGAAAAATCTATTCAAACTGAAATTGCAAGAACCTTCCTACAGAGCACCTCCATAGGACTCGCGAACTTGTACAAAGTAGTTTAAATGATTTTGATTTTCGTGGGTTTGTAAGCCACTTGTCGTAGGTTTGTAAGCTACTTGTCGTGGGTTTGTAAGCCACTTGTCATAGGTTTGTAAGCTACTTGTCGTGGGTTTGTAAGCCACTGGTTTCGATAGAAATTGGGTTCCATACCAAAAGAAAATTAGAAGAAAGATGAGAGTGCTATTATGAAGTTTTAACAAAATACTAGACACTTATCTTGAGATCTTGAAATCTTGATTCTCTAATCTTCATCTTGATGCTTGAGTCTTTATATTGATCAGGCTTCGATGATACCTGCATATACTTCCTTTATACATATATATATATATATGGAAATGTTAGTATATATTTTATAAAGTAAAGTATAATAACTATATAAGGTTTTTGTCATCAAAACATCATCAACTCAGTTCCTAACATAATGACTAAATAAAATTGGATGTCACCATATATTCGATATCTGACCGAGATGTTCTACCTATGGAGGCTGTCGATGCAAAGCAGATCAAATATAACACTCCAAGGTTCAACATTGTGGATGGAGTACCTTATAAATGGGATTCTCCACTCCATACCCCCGTGTGTAATGACCATGGAAGTTCAACCACCGTTAAAAGAAGCTTATGATGGAAATTACGAAGATCATTGCAGTAACCAAAAATTGACAAAGAATATATGTAAACATGACTTCTATTGGCCAACGCTAAATCAAGATGCCTTAGGCTATGTAAGAGCATGTGATAAATGCCAATTTTTTACAAAGGTGTGGAGAGCTCCCCCAAGTGTGCTCACCCTAATGATGAGTCCTTGGTCATTCGATATCTGGGGTATTGATCCTATTGGGCCCCTTCCTACTGTAGAAGGTGGGGCGAAATATGCCATAGCAGCAATTGACTACTTTATAATTGAAGCTGAATCCTTGGATGTCATAACCTCCCATCAAGTAATTAACTCTGTGAGAAAGAATATCACATCCAAATTCGGCCTTCTTTATAAGATTATCATGGATAATGGCACTCAATTCGAAAGCCGAAAATTTGCATAATATTGCCCAGATCACGGTATCATCAAGAGTTTTTCCTTGGTGGAACACCCACAAGCTAGTGGGGCTGTAGATGCAGCCAAAAAGACCATTAAAGCTTGTTTAAAGAAAGTTTAAACAAAGAAAAAGGTAATTGGGGAGATGAGTTACCTTTCATTCTACAGGCTTATAGAACGAGCCCTTAGACTTCAATGCGACATACACCTTTCTTCTTATCTTACGGATTCAAAGCCATGCTCCCAGTTGAATTAGAGATTGCCTCCCACCACAAGCATTACTATAATACATAGCGGAATGTAGAGCTCCAAAAGGAGTCATTGGATCTGTTACTTGAGCTTTAAGACCAAGCCACTTTAAGAATGCCGGAATACATTCGTAAGATAATCCGATACTACAACTAAAGGGTTTGAACTAGGAACTTTGAGAAAAGAGACCTCATTCTTCGAAAGATAATGCCCAATACAAAGGATCAGACAGATGGACCACTTGGTCCAATTTGATAAGGACCCTTGGTAATTCGCAACATCTTCCCCCTCAGGAAGTATAGATTAAAAAGACCAGATGGTAGCATAATACCTTAGACTTGGAATGTCGAGCGTCTAAGACATTACCATAGTACGGAGCTATTACATAAATAGAAGTTTTGTCCATAAGTTTGAGACAATGACTAATATCTTAGCCATGCCTTAGGTATACCACACAAGACCTCAGTTTTCCTAAGTCTTAAGAACTTCAAATATTGCATCAAAACATTTAAGTTTTGACTGTTGTCATGATCTAGCAATATCACGCAACCTTCGAATATTGCATCAAAATGTTTTAGTCATGATTTATTGCCATGATCAAGCGATATCACATAACTTTAAAATATTGCATCAAAACACTTTAGTCATGATTATTGCTATGATCAAATAATATCATGCAATTTTTAAATATTTCACCAAATATTTTAGTCATGACACTACCCTGATCTAGTAGCATCATCCAGATTTCAGAACGATAATTTCACCTCTAGGTGGGTAAATGATTTCACCACCTGAGGATTATTCAGTTCTGCTTCCAGATTATGAAATAGTTTCGTCCTTTGATGAATTGTGGGGAGAAGGAATCCACCTTGCAATCCAGTTCAACATTTTCCTTACCATAACAGTTTTGCTCATCACTTAGTCGAGATAGCTTCTAGTGTCAAGCATAATTTTCAAAAGTTTTTACTTCACGGTCTCAAATTAGAATCTCCATCTTGGCATCAAATAGTTTCGCTTGTCACTTAGTCTAGATGGCTACAAGTGTCATGCATAATTTTTAAAAGTTTTGACCTCACGGTCTCACTATAGATTTTGCCTCTCGGCATCAAAATAGTTTCGCTTGTCATTTAGTCTAGATGGCTTCAAGTGTCAAGCATAATTTTCAAAAGTTTTTATCTCATGGTATTATATTAGATTATGCCTCTTGGCATCAAAACAGTTTCGCTTGTCACTTAGTCTAGATAGCTTCAAGTGTCAAGCATAATTTTCAAAAGTTTTGACCTCATGGTCTCAAATTAGATTTTGCCTCTTGGCATCAAAACAGTTTCAATTGTCACTTAGTCTAGATGGCTTTAAGTGTTAAGCATAATTTTCAAAAATTTTGACCTTACGGACTCAAATTAGATTTTCCTCTTGAAACTGAAATAAAATGCATCGAGTAGATTCCCAAAAAGACTAGAAAATTGGGTTGATTCCCAATATAATAAGCTATGGTCAAGTAGTACCATGCATTGAGTAGATTCCTAAATGATTAGAAAAGTGGGTAGATCCCCAATAATATGAAATCATGATTATGCAAAATCATACTTGGGTAGATTCCTAATGATACTGAGCCACGACCAATATTATCATGTACAGACTGAGCCACGGCCAAAAAGGGTCGTGCAACTAGTGAGCCACGGCCGATCATGTCATGTAAAGAGTGAGTCACGGAAGTCAACTATGTCAAATGCACCAAGTGAGTCACAACCATGGCATTATGCAAAGAATGAGCCATGGCCGAATAGTCCGATGCAAAGAGTTATCCATGGTCAAAAGTACCATGCACGGTGTTATATAGTGAGTCACGTCGGTCGTGTGCAAGATATAAGCATTGTACCGCCAATAGTAGTCTAAAACCCGTTACCTATGTGAGACTAGGTCTAGATGGTTGGGGCATAATATCGAACTACTTTGCCTCTAGGCACCATCTCAAATTATTTTCGAAACCCTCTAGATGAGGTTAGATTTCAAATTATTTTTGAAACCCTCTATATGATGTTAGATGTCAAATTATTTTCTAAACCCTCTAGATAACGATAGATTTCAAATTATTTTCCAAACCATCTAGATGGGGCTGGATTTCAAATTATTACTGAAACAAGGTTAGATCATCATGAAGTCATCTCGGTAAAGAAGTACTCTGGAGACTTCTCAGAATGCCACTCTACCCAAAAGCTTAGGATCGACTTTATCATAGGAATAGAACAAACAAGCCATGCACAAAACGTGATGTAACTCTATCCTTTCCAAAGTCCACCTCATATCAACCATATAGGGTGAACTTTGAAGGGCATGGGTTACACCATAATTTCTATGAACTACAAACTACAAAAAGTAAGTCCCTTGGCTTGTAGTTTTGAGTCCCCTCATTTTTCTTCCATCGTGAGTTCAAGCATCAAAGCAAGTACTCGAGAGCATATAAGCCGAGAACATGAAATAAGGCACCTATTGTCCAAAATGCATCTCAAGAAGTTTTAACAATCAACGGCTTAAATAGCCCAAACCAAGATCAATGGTCAAAATAAACAAAAGAGTCCAAGAAGTTATATATAAAAGTGCCACGTCTGCAGTCTACATCAAAGAACTTTAAACTAGATAATGGTTAGTGCGTGATCGAGCCGCCTATAGCAAGCCAGGTCATCAGTCGAGTTAAAACCCCTACACTAATAGAGGGACTCTATATTTGCTATAAATAGAGCACCACCTGCTATAACAATAGGGGCTTTTTGAGTGCATAAAGAGCTTCTATAAAATTATATAGCGCTTTCCTGTATTTGAGCTCTATTCAAAACTCATTAATGATAGAAATGCCTAATAAGCCTCTTGGCTATATAAGAGTGACTAAAGAAGGAAAGGATAGTGGATGTAGGGTTTTTTGTCCTGAACCACTATAAAAGTCTCGGTTTATTTACCTTCCTCACTTTACTTTCTCTACATGAACTATTGTTATTCTATGAAAAAACAACTCGTAGCCCAAGCTTGACTGCATCTTGCTTCACAAGCTGATTTATCAAGTCCAATATTCCATTCTTCTTTCAAGAACATACCTCCAGACTTCGGGGTGTTAGTATAGACAATTTGTACTAACATTGTCGTTCAATCGAACCTGTTGACCCTGACTAAGACCTGTTAATGAAAATCATTTAAGAAGAAATAATGAATGGGGTACCTCTCACAATCGGAATCATCTACTGAGAACATTCTATGCGAGAGATACCTAAGAGATTTGCAATGCCAACGATGCCGTTATACTGAGGGGCGACGGATCCTAGGCATCTTTTGATGAGATATGAGTGGCATATGGATTCAACTAGATATTCTGAAGCCGTGAAATGCCACAATTTTTCGATTTTCTTAGAAGGATAACTAGTGGTTCACTCGGATTCTGTCGAGGTCCATATCATCTTTCGTTGATTGTCGCAAAAGTTTATTGAGTAGTCTCGCTTACACACTATGCATCCGAAGCATGTGATGTCTTTGTCAAACCTTTTCCAAGCTGATGGAGAGTTGTTGAAGGAATTTTTGAATTGGTTCTACATAGCTATGATAAAGGTTACAAATCCTAAGGACAACATAATAATAATGGCGCTGATTTGGAAGATTCATCCCGATTTAGATTTTGGGGATTGGTTGGAAAGAAAATCCCCATCTATGATGGATGCTTTCTACAAAAAGGCTAATAAGTAATTAAGCTTGGAAGAAGTGCATAATTGTCCCCAAAGGAATGGTGCTGGGATTTCGAATGAAGAGATATAAAGTAATGTCGTTGTGAACTAGGCAGAAGGAAACTCTGAAAATGTAGTAGTTACCTTTAGGGATTCTGATAATCAGAGGAAGAGGAATCAAGCTCCAGGCTGCCAACACAGTGAGAAAAGCAAGCGCTGAAGGGACCTAAAACCTAAAGCAAATACACCTCTTAACGATACGTTGGAAAACATCTACTTTGCCATGCAAAGGATGGAATAATATAAGAAACCACCCTGGAGAGAGGCGATTGATTAACAAAAGCGCTCAGGAAAATACTATCGTTTCCATGAAACTCTCGAACATAACATTGATGAGTGTCGCATTTGAAATCAGGGGCCAAGATGAGCCGATGAAAGACTTGTCATCAACTAACCAGTCTTCCATAGATGAAGCAGCTGCCCATGACAATGCTGCCTTGTTCTTCATTATCTAATTTCCTTCTGCAAATAAGCTTCCTAGTAAGACCGGGGGCATAGTAAATAGGTAAGACTAGCTATTTCTTTTACTCATTAATAAAATTTTCTTTTTGAGATGATGGAACCATGCTCCTCCAAGTAATGTTCATGCACCACATAGTAAGCCGCATAACACTTCTTGAACTGATAGAACCGCTGGGTTAACGATCACATTCGATCCCTAACCTTTTGAGAATCGATGTTTCTCCGACAACATTGAGAAGGTCAAAATCGCCGAGTCGATGGTCATATTCGATCCCTAACCTTTTGAGAACCGGAATTGCTCCAACAACATTAGGAAGGTCCATGATAGAACTTATCATTTCACATATTTTATGAGATAAAGTGGTTTTCTAAAGATGTGACTCTGGCTCTCCATTGCTTAAGAGTTGTTACATATGGCCGATTGGAATGAATCTACATATGTAGAATGCATGTGTGCTGGTAACCAGAGATAGGTGCCAAACTTCCATGGTCCATGATCAGACCCTTGAAATTCTTTATGATATCTAGAGATTAATATCAGCCAGCTCTTGTCCTCAAATTGGGGGTAGGAGTATAAATTAAAGATGGACGTGAAATAACCATCCATCAGCCAACTCTAGTCCTTGGATTACGGGCAGGACTATAACTAAAGATGGATGTGACGTGATCATCCATCAGCGAACTCTTTCCCTTGATGTGGAGGCAGGAGTACAAACCCTAAGGCAGACGTAACCTGACTATCCGTACATCAACTATCGCCCTTGATGTAGGGGCATGAGTATAAACCATAACTAACGTGATACGACCATTCACTCTCTTGACTCTTGTCCTTGGATTGAGGCACGAGTATAAATCAGAACGGACGATATAAGACCATCCAATCCTTGACATTTTTCCTGGACTAGGAAAAATGAAAGGCCCATACCCAAAGCAAGATGAGATCTTACCTACGAACTTTAAATCAATGCCCGGAGTTAGGATCGATTGGAAATGAACATCCTAGATAAGGATGTACAAATTACGATCCTAAGTTGTTAATCCTAAACTAGAACCCAAAGTTTGGTGCAATCTAAAATCGCTATCCTAGAGAGGGGTACCTAAATGCTATCCAAATTGGTTAGTCTCACTCGACGTCCGGAGGCAGGTGCAATGATACTCAAAATCTTAGGGGGGAAATGACAAGGCTGACTTGCCAGCTAAGTTGGCCAGTTCTAGAGATGCACCGCTTATGGGCTTGGTTCCAACGGAAGTACTATTAGCTCGAAGCATCGGCCAGATGGATGTCTAATGGATCTTGGAGGCTAAACCAGAAAAGGAGTCATGGATGACTCCAGTAAAAGACTAATTCAGAGAGGAATCCTTCTAGATAGAAGGAAAAACCAATGGAAGCTCCTTCACTAAGCTTCAAGATATATCCTTTAGCAAGGAGCACTTTATAGGAAGGGATTTTAGCCCTGATGCTATGGTTTGCCACCAACGACGAGGCCAAGCGAGTCCTGAGTGATGTTCATAAAAGGTCCTATGGCGACCAAAAGGGGGGAAAACCCTCGCGAAGAAGATTCTCCTCTATTGGTACTTCAGACCAACAGTCAATGGGGACACAAATGATGTGACGGTCCTGACTCGACCTTCGAAAATCGACACCCGTACTTCCACTTGTACTAGAATGCCGCAGATTCAAACACCAAATCTGGCTCGCCGGAGCTTATAACACACTAAGTATAACAACACAGCGGAAGAAAAATAAATAATACATTTGATATATATAACATTCGGATACAATGATGATACAATGAATATCAATATACATCAGAGATATGATACAAGACAATAACAACGGAAAGAAAAGATAACACCAGCAAAGGAACAATATCTCGAATAGAGGAAATAGTCTTCAGAAAAGAACTCCAAATAGAAATAGCAACTACATCATCAAAGCTCCTATCTAAACTAGCTCGAACCACCATCAAGTGTTTCACAAAGATAAGCAAGTCTCGTCCATGAATCCGAAGACTCCAATATCCAAGATCTCCAAAGGATACCAAAGAGAAAGCTTGAAGCTACTGAACCGATATCTATATCTGAAAAACCCAACTCTAGACTGCCCGTGTGGGGAAATTGTGGGCACCCAGAGTTTAGGAAGGGAACAATAAACTCCGGGTCAGTCATGGGACTGGTATGAGCAAACAAAATATTTGTTTGAAATAAAATCGGTTTATTTTAATCAAAAGCAAACAAAAGATTTGAAAGAAATTCGCAATGCTTTTTGAAAATGAAACTGCCATAAGGCCTCCCACCACACACACAATGAAAACGCAGACTTGGAGGAGATTTCTCCTTATGACAGTCAAAAATGCTTAATACAAGAAAAAAACACTTTAGATATTATTATTAGTGCATAGTGTGAAAAAATTTTCAAAAGTATAATATTAATCTTAGCCAGCATACCACATTTCGTCGTATGCCTACTATAGCTACCATGGTTTGTGGCAGG
Source organism: Allium cepa (assembly GCA_030765085.1). Lineage (NCBI taxonomy): Eukaryota > Viridiplantae > Streptophyta > Magnoliopsida > Asparagales > Amaryllidaceae > Allium > Allium cepa. The sequence continues at coordinate 576,752,533 of CM060931.1, forward strand.
TTACCGCCATGCTGCATGGCAGGTTATACAATTAAAACCATACAGGGTTCGTATTATTTCTTTGGATTTCCAACAAATGGTCAGGCTAAGGAACTTCCTGGGCCATATGGGTATGCCTCTAGAGGGATGCCTCAAGAACCTAACCGGATCTCTGCCGACACAAGGCCGGGTTACCTCTGTAACTAGGTAACTACTACACGAGTATGCCATCCCCCGGTCGTAACCAACCTATATCCGAGCGCTCGATACCAACAACCACAAAGTAATGTATTTTCAGTAACCACATAGGTTAAATATCTGGGCTCCATACCATGATATCACCTCTATCCAGAAGGAAATGAACATACCCTCAGGGGGCGCTACCCCCAAATAACCTTGCTGCATTCTTCCAGTTTTGACCATTTCGGGTTGTGAAGTTCGACGAAGTTCGTCCACAAAGCTACGTTTTCACAAAGCCTTACCTTGATCAACAAATGATTAGCAGCACTTCATATGCCACATTACCAAATTGGGAATGTATTACTGGTAACCATCAATTACATAACCTCTGAGCTCGTACGTCTCAGAGAAGGGTGTTAAGCTAAGAGAATAAATCTCCACCACCAAACAGAAATGTATTTGATAGAAACCAATTTTACATATCAAGGTGTAGTGTCAGAAGCACATCCATACAAGTGTGTTCCGGGTTCGAACAGAGCTGAAGGCACTTCCGAAGAAGCCCTTCCAAATTCGGGAATCCACAATCCCGATCAGACTTCCCATCACTTAGGGAATCTCTATACCGTAGCTACTCGGTGCAGAGACAATCGATAGGTCATCCTATCGTTCTTGCAAATACCCGGTCTTCACCACCGGTCTTCAAATGCTATCCATAACGTTGTATCACTATTCGGAATGGGTTATATGACACAAGGTCCTCTCCCGGCTAAACCGAATAGTGAGCGCAATATTTAAAAGCATATAGATAATGGGATTTCAGTTATGTCACAAATTACTATCCAAAACCTTTCTTCCAAATGGTTAAACAAATTACCATTTACAAATCCTTTTTAAACAAAAAGATTCATTTCAAAAATCTTCAGTGGTTTAAACGATTTCCATACTTAAATCTTTTAAACAAAAGATTTATCTTTAAAACACCTTTTCAATTTAAAACAAGGATCACTAATCTTTAACAAAGATTCATTCATAATTTTTCAAATCAATTCCATTTCAAGTTGGATTAACTCACCCGGTCTTTAAATTAAAGACTCATTTCATAGCTTTCAAAACAATTTTCAAAGATTCATTCATAACTTTCAAAACAATTCCCGTTTCAAAAATAAAAGATACACCATTTAGAATTTTCTTTTGATTCCAAAAGAAAACTTAACAATCTTTCTCAAAGGTTTGTTCAAAGTTTTCAAAACAATTTCCATTTTAGTTTGGACTAACTCATTCTATCTTTGAGTTAAAGGTTTGATAGGTTTCAAACTCGTTTCCAATTCATTGAATTCCATTTTTAAATATTGAATTAAAACTTAAATCAAAATATTTCAGTTTTCAAACTAAATCAAGTTATTTAAAATAACCTTCAAAATTCCTTTTCAAATACTTTTCAAATTCAACCTTATTTCATTTCAAAAACATTTGGATTCAAAATTCAAACTTTTAAAACCCTTTCAAAATATTACATTCAAATATCTGTGACTTAACCGATTTCCTCGTGAAATCCATATTGGTGTGTGTATAGTGTGGTCCAGGGGTTTAACACAACAGTAGTGCAACATCCTAAATCATCATAGAATTATAGCAATATTGATAAGCGGTATAATCCTATAACGCTTATCTATATACATAAAATCACAGATAGATAACATAAATGCAATATAGATAAATAAATTTTATTCCACAGCACAACATATCACATAACATTACACATACGGGATATCAACATAATTCACAGCATTCCATACTATCCATACATTCATAAGTATAATCTTCAAGTCATCTGATTAATTTTAAACCAGATAATTACCTATGAATAAATTTCTAATCATGGTTAACTAATAACTAATTAATTACAAACCATTATTATTAATTATTCTTTAATTAATCATTAATTAATCTTTAAGTGATAATAATCCTTTGATTATTTATCCTAAATTAATTACAAAAATTTAATTACTAATTCATTTAATTCTCTTTCTCATACGTTCAAATAATATAAAAGTGTGTATTATATATATATAAAATAATTATAAATTTTTGTAAAACATTTAATTTGAAAGCTTTTCCATTTTGAAAATCATTTCAAAAACGGTTTAGAAAACACGTGCACAGAAACATCAAAAATTGATGAAAATTATTAAAATTACCATACGATATAACCCAAATAAAACCGTCAATTCGTAGTGCGAATCGACGTTACTGTCAGCTTTTCTATTAGTAGGAGTTAGCCTTTTAGATCCATCTTGAAAAAAAAATGCTCGAAATCATCGAATTCAAAAAAAAATAATTCAACGGAAAATGCTCAAACATTGCAAAAGAATTCAGGCCTGCGGCTTGTTTTGCCAATTTGCCACTTTTAAAATCAAAATTTGAGAAAACATGAAACATAAAAGTTGAAGATAATTTCCATAGCTTGAAGTCAGAAAAATAATCAACCAATTCGGACGTTTTAGTCAAAAGTTATGGCAGTTCTAATTCTCAGGTAAAAAATTACAAAACTGTCACTTTGCTCTTGGGATAGTAAGAAAGAATTGCAATTTTGACTAACTTAACTTTAAAATTTCATAAAACTCAAAACATAAAACTAGTAGAAAAATTTATAGGCTTTCCAGAACATATAAAATTATCCAATTTGGATAAGAAATGTAAAAGATATGGCAAAATATATTACAGGTATAAACTCAGGAAATTTTATTTAAGGACAGTGTTGCACTTTTACTTTCAATTCTATTTCAGGTCTATCAAACTTCCATAAATCGAAATGCAACCAAAAGCGAAACTGTTTCTCCTTGAGTCTAGTTTCTAATCCAAAAAGAATGAGCTCAAACGGATTAGAAACATGCATGATATCACTATTTTACTTCTATACATTTTTCTAATTCATTTTCAGCAAGCATAGAAACCCCAAAATCATCTTTCTAATTCACAAATACAACCAAGGATTCATTTAATACAACCAAAAACAAACATGAAAATTTGAGTAAACTAGAAAAGTGAGTGTAATCCTTAATTAATAATCATCCCTTATTTACTTTCATTAAAAATCTTTAATACATGATTAATTACCTTTAACTACAATTGATATTATTTATTCGTTTCTTTAATTAATTAACCATTAATTTTAATTAATTAAATCTTAATTACTTCTATTAATTAATTATTCCTTACTTAATTAATCTTAAACCTTAATTAATTATTTTCACCCTTTAATTACTTATTTAATTAATCCAAATCATTAATTAAGTAAATGAATAATTTATCTATTTTAATTATCCCAAAAACTTAACGAATTTTCAAATCATTTAATCCCAACTAAATTTAAGAAAAACATTATTCTTATTGATGATTAATTTATCATTAACAAAATATTTAAATAATTTACTTTCAAATTTATTTTAAGATTTCATTTCAAACATGAAATTTTAAAATGAATACAAATTTATCCTAACAAGATTTTAGAAACAATTCACAAATTCTTTAAATTACATGTTAAAGACATGCTTATCTTATAAAAGGATTTTACAAGAATTTTAAACCAAGTTTTATTTTTAGTTCAAATCACTTTAAATATACTTTCAGCATTTAAACTTGGTTTAAACATTTAGCTTTAAAAACTTTATTTATCTCAAAACAAGGATAGAAGGTAAGCTTGAATCGACACTTCAAAATTATTTAAAACTTTATTAAGTTTTTGTTTTTAGTTTTAAATCCAGTTAAAATTTTAAAACTGGACAGGTTTTAAACCCAGGAAAACCACAAATGACCCGAGTCAAGACTAAAACCCCCCGAGTCAAAACACCCCTTGCTTCGAGAAAATCATGAATCTACCCGAGAAAACCCGAGCTCCCCCTTCACCACAAACTTCATCACGAATTAAATGACACCGTGCACATGCACGGGCCAACCGCCGTCCTCCGACCACCCACGATGACTCTCTCAAGTCATCGATCACCTGCGCATCAACTCCCGACCACTCAATCATCGAATTCAGCTCGAAATCAAAATCGAGCATCAAAGCTCAAAAACTGGAACCTGAAACACACTTCAACCCTGGAAAACACCTCGTCAACACATCTCCGACCACCATCACATCTGAAACTCCGGCATCGTTTTCCTCTACACGTCTACTTCCGTTACCCAAAACCTAAATGAACTCGATCAACTCTATGAGCCGTGGTGATTGATTTAACCCAGCCTAGTTAAACTAGGGTTCCAAACTTCAAACAACAACCACCACCTCCATACTGCAATACACTATCATCAGAAAATTTTCCTATCAACTACGATCACTCCACTATCATTACCCAAGATCCTGGCCTTCCAGAACATCGAGATCACCCAAAAACCACCCAATTCCCATTTTTATTCAACCCAGCAATGCAAACTAAAGACTCTACTAAATGATTTGATTCCTCTTTTAAAAATCAAGTTTTTGAATGAGGTTTCAGATCCTAAGCCTGAAACATTTAATTATGATGTTTTAATTCTCACTTATTCAGAGTTTGCTCTGTTGTTTATGACTTCCAGAGACAATACAAAGTTCTTCTAACTTGAATAATTTTTTTTGAACTTATACCCTAACTTAGATTAGATCATGAGATAAAGATTTTTGAATAAATTTTGAATCTGGGAATCAAAAACAGGGTAGTATAAAACAACAATATACACACATAAATCCACTCATATATACACAAAAGATTCGCTTATAAATATACACACAACACAATTTTTTTTATCATAGGAATAACATGTTTTTTTTAAATCATAGATCCTAACAAGAACTAGAGAAAGAGAATTTTGATGATTGATTTTTTTTCTTCCCAAACAGGTTTAGAAACCTGTAGCTACAACAGAGGCTATATAAGCCTTTCCAACGGACATGCACTCATACATTCATATTTATTTTCCACTCATACATTCATATATTATTTTTATTTGCAAATCATGTTTTAAATCTTTATTTGATTTCAATTTATAAAACATATTTATCTATTTTATTTTATTATGTATATATTTATATTTATACAAATGCTTGACAAAAATATTTACAATTGTAAATTGTTATTGTAAAAATGTTTCTTATTTTATTTTCAAAAGACAATTTCAATTACTTATATAAATTAAAGTAAAATGGTTTGAAATTATACATTACTAATAATTATTTATAAGTTAGTAAATAAAATTTTTATTTCCAATACATATATATTTTAAATCCAATATTTATTTAAAAATATTTATTCTTAAACTTCAAATAGAAATTATATAAATAATCTAAAAAAATTATCTTAAAAGGGAATTTTCTGATTTATTCACAATTAAATTCACAATTTAATTTTACAATTAAATTAACTGCCAAATTAGACTCGGCTAAATTCAGGAATGTTACAAATGATTACACCAGAAAGTGTAACAAGTGCTCGAGGTTTTCTAAAATTCCGAGAGCCCCATTGATAGAGATTACTCAAATGGTCGGTCCTTGGCCATTAGCAGTTCGGTGAATTGATATCATCGGTGTGTTGTCTATATCCAAAGGTGGCATGAAATATGCCATCGTTGCAATTTATTACTTTGCCAAATGGGTTGAGGCAGAGCCATTGGCTACAATTACCATAAAGAAAGTAATCAACTACATAGTATGGAATATCATATGTCATTTTGGAGTTCCACAAGCAATCGTTGCCGATAACGAGACCCAATGCGATAGCATCGAATTTAAAGATTTCTACCACTAATGTAGCATAAAGAAGAGATTTATTGTAGTGGCACATCCCCAGACGAATGGATAGGTCAAAGCTATGAATAAGATTATCAAGTTCATTCATAAGAAGCGATTGAAAAAGGCCAAGAGAAAGTGGGTCGGTGAACTTCTATTGATACTATAGACTTATCGAACGACCCGCAAGTCGTCGACTAGCCACTGTCCATTCACCTTGGCCTACGGATCAGAGGCTATGATTCCGGTTGAACTGAAGGTGCCTTCTCATTGAATGACTCACTATGATCCATGGATAAATGAGCAACTCCTGCTAGATTCTCTTGATATGATCGATGAGAAGCGTGATGAAGCTGACATGGGAGTAGCTGCACACCAAAGCCGAAACACCAATACTATAACACCATGGTCAGGAATTGAACCTTTGTGATACGGTCCTCAAACGAATCGTCATAGGTCCTCGAAATTTGGGCTTGAGTTGGGAAGATCCATACATGATAAATAAAAGCTTGTAGACGGCACCTTCAAACTAGCACTAATGGACAGGATCTCACTTCCGAGGGCATGGAATAGCATATACTTACAATGCTATTTCACTTAAAAATATAAATTTATGCATAATTTATGCATAATTGACCAGTTACCAGAACTTTGTTTTAACCCCCTCCTCATTACACCCACATGATAGCTTTAAAGGGACAAGTATTAGTGCAAGACGGGATTGGTGGATGGATATATTTTCTTATGCATGCTCGACACTAACAAGGACACTATATATTAGAAGTGTCAACCTTGGTCAGTAGCTATATGTTTTATTATACTTTACTATTCCGATGTGAGTTTACATTAGCAATGATTTGACATGCATTTGTTTATTTGCAACATACCAAAACCAACGATCCGTACTTTGGTGGACTTGGGTTTTTGATTTAGCGAAAATTAAAGCCCATTAAGATGCAGGTTGCCACATTTGGTATTAGGGCTTAGGTTAGTCAATCTTAAGATTAAGATACAATGAGCAAACGTATTTGTAACTTTTACTATAATAATATTATACGCTAAACTACTAACTATAGAAGTGGTTGCAACCATTTTATGAATAGATGGGTAATGCGACTATGAGTTGGAATGATAGATGAAGTTCAAGATATACACATATCCTGATTGCCCCATGGTAAATAGTACATATTGGAAGGCGTTGTCTTAAGAAGGGCATGAATGCAATGCACAGAAGAGTCCTTAAAGCTGGATAGTACGTGACTTCCTAGTTGGGCCCAGATAGCTCAATGATTGTAGATCCTCGTAGGATTGTTGATTATGATGTATATTAGATCCAAATAAGAGGAAAGTAAGAATCTATATATTGCAGATTATTGGAAGTAAGAATCAAATAAGTTCCCAAAGAAAGGTGTGTAGTAATCGCTTCAAGTTGATGGCTAGATTTTTAATATTCTGGAATAAGATAAGTTAGTATGTAAGTGGAGAAGGAGAAAAGTTCAATGGAAGGATTAACTAAAAATATACTCTAAGTCCGACACCATATGAAGGAATTTAGTATAAAAGTTGAAATGATTTCAATATAAAAGTTTGAGAAAAATATATTAATATATTTGAACGATTTTTAAAGGAATTATTTAAAGGTAGAAAAATCTTTATTTTTGAAAAGTAAATAAACATTAAATTTCTAGAAAAATGAAATATTGACATTTTATTCTAATATAAAGTTCTGTTGGAAATTAAAATGGGTTTTATAAAAATTATTTAATTGAAAAATACCGTAGAGCATATATAGCTCGTTGATTTTTCTCAGATAAAAAAAATCTAAGTTGTAAAGTAACTTTAGTGGTGGATAATAGGAAGTGGTACAAGTTTAAAATTAGGTAAATGTAATGGGAAAGAAGATTAAAACCCAAAAACAAAGTGGTAGGAAAATGCACCACTATGGATAGATAGGAATTTGGGCAGGCAGGAATTTCTTACAGCAGTCAAAATGAAGATGAAGAATATGGTGGAAGAACAAAACAATGTTTGTTATTATTATTAATTAAAATTCAACCCGGGCCGAAAAGAGTCTAAGTTCAACATGGCTTAAATAGGAAGGAGTAGTCAACCCCTTAGGGAAGACCAGTAGATCGGTAGTAGTCAACTGCCCCATGTAATAGCGGTCAACCGACTGTGGCTTCGGGGCATGACCTGAACCTCGAATGCGAGATATACTCGCATCCAGATTCAAGCCACCTTCATTTTCATGAAACCCTCCCTTTCTCAATCGTGATAGCAGTCCTCCTCCTCTTTCCTCCTCAAATTCTGCCACTGACCACCCATAGCAACTCCTCACTGATGATGTCCATCTCAAGCAGAACCTCGAGCGAACACAACATCACCTCCATAGCCCAAAAAATCAACGGGTTTCAATGCCCCAAATCCAGATCCAAATCATGGCCCCTCAACGTAGTAGCCTCTCTGCCTGACACCCATTTTAACCCTATAAGAGATTACATGGCTCTATAGTCATGAATAAATCATGAAAAGCTACGAAGAATCAACAAACTTTACGTTGCTACAGGGAAAATCGATGAGTTTGAGGACTTCGCCATCCATAATTTGGAGGGTTTATTTGTGAATACAGGATTATTACAGACATTTAGCCATGACACGTTTGAGCAGGAATGCTATTCGAGATGCATGCATCTATTTAATGCCAATTTGGTAACTCGTTTGAGGTGAATAGCATCACGTCCAAAGTCAAAGGAGTAGAGATTTGAACGACCGATAAGGAGCTCGGTGGGATTCTACATATCTCTGGAGTTGGAGAAGGCTTAGAATATATCAAAACCTCCAAGCCAACCATTCTCCAGTAGATTTTTCACTAGGAGATAGACATCTGGCAGACGGCGAACTTGTGGGACCTAGCCCGTCTAGTTGCCCGTATTATCCAGCACAACATCATCTCCAAGACGGGAAGCTACGACTAGATCTACTCCCTTGTTTGGAACGCTACCTATGCTATCATATGTGGTATTTAGGTGAACTAGGCCGAAGCTATCTTGAACCATCATGTGAGCCTAAGAGTAGAGACACAGAGGAACTATCTTTCATGCCACTGTCTTTTCACTTCCGTCTTTCGATAGTTTGGAGTTAGCTTCCGAATAGAGCCAATAGAGAAGTAGGTATCTACACTGTTGGTTAGGTCCTTCCTTTGAAGGATGAGGATAAAGGCGACGTCTATAGATTTTGGAGCACGGCACCTGGAGGTGAGCATGTGCATCTAGATCAGGCTCCTTGGCCAGATCAGTAGGCCGCCAAGCCGCAGCAGTAAGCCCCCGAGTATGGAGAAATCTAATTTTTTAGATCCAGATCGAGGCCGAGCTGCAAGAGATTAGGGCGAAGTAGTTGAAGATAAGATAAGAGCCTTGGGGCTAGGGTATTGAGCTTGGATGCATTGCTGCAATGATCTGATCACTTGGTTGTGACTGTGGTTCTAGCACTCGAGGAGGACCATCTCCCAACCCTTAGGTAGTATAGTATTAGTAGCAGTAGTTATTTTCTTCCACCAGTTGTTTTCTTTTAGGTTTGAGTTGTAAGCAATGGTTGTTTTTGTTTGTAGAAAACATGTACGATGTTAATGAAAAATGTTCCTTTTTATTGGTTTTTATGGACCACAGTATTACTTGGAAAACTATGAAATGAGGAAATCTCATAAGGGACACTTAACTAATGCAAAATAAATAAAAGGCTGGAAGTTTATAAAATACACTAGAAGATTTATTTAATTAGCTACTAAAAAGGAAAAAATAAAGTTAAGTCCAAAAAAATGTTGCAATTTTGGGAGATAAATTTTGACAAGTGAAGGACAGGGAAAGGTTGCTGCGAAACCACCAGTCACTATCTCTACGCCTTAAAAGCCAAAATTTTGTGTGCTGGTTATAATGTCGAAATAGAATAACAAGTTTCTAAAATTGAAAATTTACCATGTAATCGAATAAAGTCCATTATGGATGTTAAACTACTAACTAAATCTTGATTGTGTAGGATGTGGCATAATTTGTTTTAAAAAGAAAAAATACTTTTGGAAATTATTGCTCAAAATTCTTTGATTTTAAAAAGAAAATACTTTTTTGGAAGACTTTGACAAATAAATTTAGAAAAAATCATAAATTTTTTCCAGATATCTTAAATTTTAATTTATAAAGATTTTGAACGAAAAAGTAAGAGGAGAATTTCTGATTTTTAAAATGCCACATGTTAACATAGACAAATAGTCGATGAGTTAGCAAGTACGAATTCTACTATGCACCAAAAGTGACATTAAAATAAAACATAGTTAGTAACGATGGAAAAAAACTATTTTAGCATTGGAATTTCCTTTTTTATACCTTGTTAAAAAGTTACTAATGTTTGAATATTCTAAGTTGGAAGTAATTATATATGAAATGAAGGAAATAAAGTAGTTAACCAACGTCAATTAATGATTAATGGTTAGTTAATGCTTACTTAAGTTTAAGTACAATCATCGTTAAATTAAATCGGTTAGAAATGGTATAAAATAAATTAAAACAGGAAACAGATAGTGCTAGCTAAATAGGCACGACCAATAGAGGTGGAGCGTTCGACCGGCAATGTTCTAGATATTGTAATATTACCTAGGCTGAATGGTCCGTATTAAAAATAAAAGAATATAATGGATGACATTGATTTGAACACCTATAAATACGGGCCCAGCCCCTTTCTTTTCTTCTCATATATATATATATATATATATATATATATATATATATATATATATATATATAATGACTAAGCTCTAACATTTCCTCTTCTCTACAAATTCTTAAATCTAAATAAATCCATAGTTTATATTTACGTATGAGGATAACAAAGAAGAAGAATAAGTCGAACCAAATTGCCAGAGCCATGGTAAATTATAAATCCAGATCAGAATCTAATATAAATTAAAAATTCTTCTCATATTTAGATTCTAATAGATATATGTATGCGTACTATATATGTATCATATAGGGAAAATAAGGGGAATCGCATTGGAATAACAGGGATTATGGAGATCTGGAAAGCTAAAACGTGAGTGGGAAATTAAATAATGTTATATAATATTGGATTTATATCATTGTAAATCTGTTCCTATATGTCTAAATGTAAATTTGGAATTGTAGGCCTAATTTTATACATATAATGAATTTATAAATTCTGCATACATATTCTATGATTGATAATCTAGATTCAGTATTGCATGTACTTGAATCTGTAAAGTATTGGATAGTAGTAGTCCCTGAATCTGACAAATCAAATAGTAGTTCTAGATTTGTTGATTAAATGATTTATGCAAGTAAGTGTAAAGTAGAAGTTATCATAATAAATTATTAGGGTTTAAGTAGTATTTTAATTTTTTGGAATGTAGGGTGATACAATGGAAGTTTCTATAAATTATCAAATTTAGATCTATGAAGAAAAGTGTATCATTCGAAATAAAAAGAAATGTACCTAAAAGAAAGAGATGTATAAAATAGGGATATACTGTATTTTGTACTATCTATTTCAATAACTATAAAAAGATAATTCCTTATAATTACAATTGTAGTACAAGTTCTCTTTTCAGATAAGTTACATAAATTTATAGTTTTACCCTTTTGTTTTGGGGAAGATGTAATTGCAATGCATTAAAATGTAGAAATACCTAAGTATGAACTAAAAGAGATTAGTAGTGGTAAGAATAACGATTTATTGTAAAACTAATGTATATGCAATAAATAAAGGTCAAAATTAAAAATAAGCGATGAAAGGTAGGTAAAGTAATGAAATGAATAAGAAGAAAAGCTAGTAACCAAAGAAGGATAACAATTAAAAAGAACAGTATATAGATTAAATAATAAAGAAGGGAAATAAATAGTAAAAGATATTTAAAATTTTCAAGTTAAGCAATAAATGACATTAAATTAATATTAATGAAACAAAGGTTCAGTTAAATAAAATAACTGAATATTAATAGTTAGAAATTGGAGGCATGGTAAATAAATAAGTATATATATATATACACACACACACACACTCAAGTATGCTTTTATGATGGGTATGAATTATTAAAGTTTGCTAATAACTTAGATTGAATATGGGTGACATAGTCCTCAAAATGGTTTGGAATGCAAGGTTCGTATTGTTACACAACAGAAGTCTGTCCACCATAAGAGGCTACAAGCGATTGTGTATACATTATATTGATGTGGGACATATCCAATTGTGGGACACATGGAAAACGTTTGTGTATAAGTGAAGGAATGCACAAAGTAGAGTATGCTTCAACCTTTAAAGGGTATGTTTTAAGTATCTAAGTGGGTATTACCTTTATTGCATTAGGCAATCTAAATGGGATGGTGAGAAAAGCTCGGTGCTACAAAAGGGAGATTGGTACCATATGCGGGAGTAGGAGTTATTTCATAGGTTGAGGATGTCATCAGTCCTCAGCAGTCAGTGGAAAGACAAGGGTTACACCTAAAGAAACTACACCTAATACAATTGTAGATCATGTATAGATCATGCACCACCATAGTTGTTTGCTAGTTTGTTTGTTATGAGAAAAGGCTAAATAAACCTTAATGGAGGTCTTCCAAATTACTAGGCTAGACCAAGGAGCTGAGTCCTCAATAGTCTGTGGTGTTAAGTCCATGATATGAAGCATTTAGGTAAACCCTAAGACAAGATAGAATACTGCTAAACAATTTTGACATCTTATTTGGCACTAGGGAGTTCCCTGGTATGCATGATGACGAGGACGTGATACTGTGTTGATAATGGATCCCGACGAGGTGCCCTGTTACAAATACTAGCGGGAATGTTCTTAGTCCAAAGGGGGATTATGGTACTTATATATGTACACTTATATAGTTATTTTTTACTTCGACTAGATGGGGCGTATCGTATGCATACGTGGAGTCGAGATGACTAAGCAAAATAAAAGACATAACATGTCATGGAGGATAATCAATATAAATTTGTGTCATGTATAAAGTGGGTAATTTACCAGTCATTAGAACGTTGTTTTGACCCCCTCCTTATTACAACCCATACGATAGCTTTAAAGTGACTGATACTAGTGCAAGGCGGGAATAGTGGAAGGACAGATTTCCTTATGCATGCTCGATATTGATAAGGACACTAGATGTCAGAAATGTAAACCTTGGTTAATAGCTATATCTTTTATTATACATTACTATTCCGTTGTGAGTTTATATCGGTAGTGATCTAACATGCATCTGTTTATTTGCATAATACCAAAACCAATGATCCATACTTTAGCGGACTTGGATTTTCGATTTAGCAAAAATTCAGGCCCACTATAGTGTTGGTTATCACATGAATCGGGCATTCTTCGTTAGTCTATCGAGTATAAACCAAATGTTGTCGTACTCTCCTCTAGTCTTTGGCAATCCATCGATGAAGTTCATTGATATTTTCTCTCACTTCCATTATGGAACTTCAAGCAATTGCAAAAGACCACTCGATTTCTTTTGCTTGGCTTTCACTAATTGACAATTCATGCACTTTGAAATAAATGTCAAGACATCCTTCATACCTTCCCAGTAAAATTTCTGCTTCACATCTTTATACATTTTATTGCCTCCATGAAGGATAACCCAACTTGAATGATGGAACTATTCTAGCACCTCATCACTAAGTCTATCTACATTAGGTGCATATAATATCCCATCTTTATAGAGTTAACCATCTTGGTCATATCCGTTCTTCTTCAAACCTTCAGGCTGTACTCCTAGTTTAATCTTAATAATAACCTCTGGTAGTCCAACATCATAACTATAACTAGTATTAATCAACTCTATCAAAGTGGTTTAATGGTCAAGCTTGCCAAGATCATTGGTTCAAGCTAACACTTCGATCATGAATCATACCCGACTATATACTTTAACTGTGTCCACTCTAGGAACATGGATCCTTAACTGGCATGTCTCGTTCTCAATTTATCTTTGATTGCGTTTCCCTTAATGGATGTATAGGAAATTTCAAAGTCATTGGAGGCTAAGAACTATAATGGTCTCTTCTATTGCAATAAAAGGTCCTACCGTGAGAAAATATATTTCAGTGATTTATGGTCAGTGAGTAACTCTGACTTTTCTTATAGTAAGTAATGCCACTATGCTTTCAAATTAAAACTATCACTATTAGCATTAAATTTTGGGTTTGGTATTTCTTACCATGCAGTTTCATTTCCCTAGTCACATAAGGGACAACTTTATCTCTTTATGTCAATTATGCGCCATATCCAATGCATATGTGTATATTATCAACTCCTCATTCCCATATGGAATGGATAACACTGGCGCACCCATCAACCTCTCTTTAAGACAAACGAATGCATGGTCACACCTAACTTCCCAACTAAAAGCCTAATTTTTCTTTTTAAAATGAGTCAATGGTGTAGCTATCATCTATAACTCTTTAATGAATCTTCAATGATAACCCTCTAATTTAAGAAAAAATTTGCACATCAATTGCATTAGAAGGTCTTCCCTAATCTTGGATTGTTGCAACTTTTGTAGGATCAACAGCGCAGCCCTTCTCCGAAACAACATGACCTAAGATCCTAACTTCTTTACTCTAGAAGTGACACTTCAGAAACTTAGCTTTCAGTTGATGCTTTCCTAGTGCCTCAAGTACCACTCTCAAATGCGTCTTGTGTTCTTCTTCCATCTGTGAATAGACAAGAATATTTTCGACAAACACAATTACAAACTTGTTTAATGATAGTTGAAAACACAATTCATAAGATCAGCAAAATATGCCAATGCATTGGTTAGTCCAATAAGGTAACTAACCACTCATAAAATCCTAATGACATACAAAATGTGGTAATAATACACTATCCTTAGCCACTCTCGGTTTGTGAATTAATGTTGTTAAATCCAACTAAGAAAATGCCTTTGCACTATGAAGTTGATCGAACAAGTCATCCATACATAAAAGAGAAGCTTGTTTTTTCTCATCGCCTTATTCAGCTTATGATAATCAACACAATGTATCAAAGAGCCATCCGCCTTAGTGGCGAATGCTATAGGTGCTCCCTACTCAAAAATAATCCTCCAAGTAAATCCCTTCCTCAATAGATCATTCACTTTACCTTTAGTTCGTCTTTCTCTTTGGATGCCATCTATCTCAAAGGAAATACAATAGGTCTAATATCCTCCATTAGATCGACATGAAACTCAATCTCCATATGTAGTGGTAGCCCTATAACTTCCTCGAACATATCAGGATATTCCCTCGCTATACATACTAATGCAACTTTCCATTCGTGATATCGGGCGAATAGGAAAAACTAACCACCGCCGCATCCTCAAGCATGCAGCTCAACTATAGCTTACGCCTATGATTTACCCTTATCATCGGTAATAACCTCTCACAATTGACCATTGCCCCATACTTTTAAAGCTAGCCTATACCAAAACGATACTAAATGTGAAAAAATTAGGCATAAACAAATCATAAGAACACATCGATTGAATAACATCAAACAAATCATATCTAAATTAGCGGAGCCTCCCATAAGATTCGACACTACAAGGTCCGTTTAGTAGATCAGTCTAAATCCTAGCTTATCTACATAGTCATTAGATATAAAGGAATGTGATGCCTCAGTATCAAACAAAACACAAACATGTATATCATAAATGAAAGTGATACCCTGTATCGAGATGCCCTTCCCATTCTCCTTTACCGATGGAGCACATGAAATAGTAGGAACAACATTCAATGAAAAAGTCTTGACAACCTACTTATCCTTCAATAGCTCTAGACAATCCTCCTTGATATGCCCAAGCTTGTTTTAGCTATAGTATTTTCGTTCAATTTTGCAAATCTTAGTAAGATGGCCTTTCTCTCCAAAGTTGAGACAAATATGCACTTATTTTCCTTTCTTATGACTATCCTTTTTATATAAGTTGTTGTGTCTCAAAGCTTCTATACAATCTTCTCAAAGCTTACATCAATATGGATCACAACCCTCTCCCGTAGATAATCATTCAAGTCGATGATGAGCTTCTTATTCTTCTTTAGAGGAGTGTCGATGAAAAATTCCCCATATTTCAACAATGCGAAACTCAACAATATACTCAGATATAGACATGTCACCCTGCTTTAGATCATTAAATGTTCTAAAAAAGATCAACTATGAGAAACCAAGATGAAATTCTCTTCAAAGCATGCTTTGAACTAATCCTAAGTGGATTGATCTTTGAGAGTAGGTGCTTTAATGGCAATCCAACAACCCATTGCTCATCCTTGAAGTGTCGCAAGCTCAACTTCCTCTTTTGAGCATCTTCTAACTCTTAGTCATTAAATACGTGCTCATAAGTAACAATCTAGCCATGCACTTCCATAGAAATTTGTTCCCATGAACTGCTTTCCATTTAGACTAGCAAAAAATTTATTGAGCTTGCAAAATCAACTCTTTGCAACTGCACTGGAGCACCACCACCTACTGGACCGATTGCTTGTCCTTGGTCTTTTTGCATCATATGCATCATCATGGTACCGAATATCATCTGCATATTGATGTTGGTTGCTGCCTCAGTTCCCGCATAAGTCTTGACTCCAAATACAGTGTGCCTTGCTATGTTTCTTGTATTTTTGCTCATTCTTATAAGCTGTAATAAGACCAATTAATATCTCATAATGGAAAACTGAATAAGTGGTATTAGCATACGCAATGTGACTTACTGTATACGTAATATATAGTTTCGAAAACAAAAATATATAACATGTATGCTCTCCCATATATCACTTCAGTCCATTCTAAGGTGACTCTCCTAATTTATCTCCAATTAATCTTATACACGGTTAGGTGTTCACTCAACCTAAGCACAAACACTATGTGTGATGACTTTCGTCCACCTTTAATACCCAATATACCAATCTGATACAATATATTACAATGCGATATGTTAGTACCCGATCGATAGAGAGAAGCAATCAAGGTAAGCTAACAATCAGTGAAGAGCTTATAATAAATCTCTAGTGCATAGATAAAATATAATAACAACATAAATATTAAAAAGGCAAGACAAAAGAATAATCAAATGAACCGGAATGAAACAACATATCATAGTGCAGGAGGTTCATTGCATTATAAAATGCAAAAATAATAGAGTTTATACATCTAATCAAATAAACTCCAAAGATTAAATATAATAGGCGCTAAATAGCTTCATACATCACTACAAAACATAATATTACCGATAATAACTCCAAATATATATATATATATATATACACATTAAAAGTCAGCCTCCTGCTTTATCTCTGCATAGCTCCATGCGCTATCTCATACATATCTCTCAGTTTACCCATTTAAGAGCATTTGAGTTGATAAGAAGTAACGCAAATAACGTTAGGTTAGACAAAAGTCCATTACGAGCGACCTGTAATTTCGAAACAAATATAAAAGTCGATATATCATAAATAGAAACACATAGTATGAAGAATCATACCTGATCTATCTCTACATCCAACAAGTTAGCACATAACGCAATATATGCTAAAATACTATCATCATTATATGGGTATGCTACTACTCTAAGTACAATATAGGGTATATAATTTGATAATTCCTACATTGTGTGACAATTATAGTGAACATAGCAACTATCAACTAAATCTCGCATCCCTCAACTCTAATGTCATTGGATATATGATAACTCACATGATCAATTTGTAGGATAAGAGACTACTCAATATCACGACATCAGCAATGCTCGAATCCATGCCATTAATGGATCCAAGAAAAGCTAAAACATATATAATTATATAATAAAGGTTGTGAGATGATAAACTACTCATTTATTAATGTAAAATCGATGATATACACTTAAATTAAGGCAAATCTGAGTTTCTACAATTAGATCTGAATTTCTACGCTCCAAAATGCTAATTTAGAAATTTAATGATCTGCTTACTAATTGTTGAATATGCGATTATATGATTTTTGTTTGATGATAATAAACATATATATTCATGTAAATGTATTTGGTAATGTACTATTTCATTTTTCACATATTAAATAAATATTTGCTGAATAAAATTAAATGACACAGAATTTGAATTCAAACAGAAATTTTATTCAAACAAATATTTATTACAATTTTGAATAGTACAAATTCAAGCTCTCACTATACACTATACAACTTTGATACAAATTCAATTACATCACAATTTTACATTTACAATTGACCTCACTACATATCACTCACACTCGTGTTTATCTTCAACTTTATTCCAAATTGAATCCAGCATCTGAGCAATCTGCAAATATAAATATTAACGTAGTAAAATTGAAAAAGAAATATTTTTGCAGTATAAAATAAAATGTGAATTTTGAGAATAATATTTGCCTCGGTTATTTGGGTTGTTTGTCATCATTTAACTTTGAATTCATTATACACGAATAGCCTGTGAATCACAGTGTATCATTGTATATGCCATAAGGCCGTGCACACCGATATATATACACTTGATAAATTCACAGGGACAGGTAAGCACAGGTCAAACCCAAATTATCGGATTCAACTCAAGTGCAACAAAATAAATGTCACAACTCTCAGCACAAAGTTAAATCCGAGCTTAAGCTGGATTGAACTCAGGTGAAATTTCGAAAAATAAACAAAATGCAAAGGTCAAGTCACTGCAATCACGACTCAACTCAATGCAACAACCAAAGTCAAGGCAACATGAAGTCGGCAACTTCAAACTGCTCATATACACAAGTGAATGAAAATTTTGTACCCAATACAAAGACCAGCTTATAAATACAAGTCAGTTACAAAATGGCATCACACAATGAATACATGAAGCAACTTCAAACAATAAACTGGTCAAAGCAACCCAGACCCATAGCGAATAGTGAAACCCAACAGTTCAACTACAGCAAAAACAGAATCAACACAAAGGCTACAGGTGCGAAACCACAGTCCAGTGCAATGTAACATGAACCAGACTCGAGCACGCATGAAGTTCAAGGTTAACTAGACTAATACAGCAGAGGGACTAATATGCCAGAGAAAAGAATTGACATTTGAACATAATATCAACAATATGTAACAAAGGCCAAGACTAGTGAACTGCAAGTGCCGACTAATGCACATAATCAATGCCGAAATCAAACCAACATAAATGATACAGTATACACAAGTGACACAACAGTGCACATAGAAACAACTCAAGATTTCAGCAACAACAACATGAAGGAAACAAACTACAAAGACATCAACATGTATGACAGTAAGCAGTGCCACACGACTGGCCAAAGTCGCGCACATAAACGACTTTAACATATGATCAGTGGCAAGCATACAAATTGGCAACGTGCAGCCGCAAACAACCACAAGCACATGAATTCAGAAATCAAAATCAATGTTAACCAAATCAGTGATGAAGTCACATTCTCAAAACCACGACCATGCTACAGTTCAAACAAATGCCACAGTGAAAAAGTAACAAACTCGAAGTACAAGCTAATGCAGACTAAAGAGAATGAATATACAGTGAACTAAGTCATGGATCAAACCAGCAATGTCATAGAACAGATGGTACGGTTCAAACGTGATCATCAGTTTTTTTTTAAGAAATCAAAAATGGTCGAAGACGTGGATTTGCATACACAAAATCTGACCGGAGTAAAAGGAAACGAAGATTAAAATCAAATGTAACAGTTTCAAACCAAAACCGTAGTGACCAAGTAATTTGACCAAGTCACGAATCAACACCATGAGTATCAAGCAAATGAATTGAAGAATTCAGAGAAATCATCAGCATCAAAGCGAAATCGAACAGCTGAGCAAAGTAATTGACAAATTCAAACAAATTTATACGAACGCAAATAAAGGAGATCGAACGCATATATTACCCAGAATCATCATCGGCTATTGGGTATCGAGTTCAAGCAAGAAAATCAGAAGAAGCAATGGGATAAATCACAAAACACTCAAACAACTCGATCGGAAATTGGGGGTACCGTGTGCTAAGCAGAGAGATCATAGATTGACGAAGCAACAACGCTAACCATTCATTCGATCGAGATATTGAAGTCGACGGCCCCAGTTTTTCACAAGCCCTAATTTAGTTGCAAAGAGGAACGAACGAAGATTAACAAAGCCGCCATTCTCAAAGAAAAAAGAACGGGCCAAATTATAAAAGGGGCCGGCTTCTTTTTATTATAAGGGCTTTGTGTTTTAAAATTAGGGTTATTTAATTTTAAATTGTTTTTAATTTGTAGTTTCTTTTTAAACTGTTTAAATTTTTAGTCGTGTGACTAGGGGACAAACTACGTGGCGTAGTTTGAGAATTCGCAACTCAGTGGCTGAGTTGTGGCAGGGTTTTAAGCGTAGAGTTAGGTAAGTCAGTAGCGGGTGTCGCGAGTTTACATGTGTAAGCATGTGACTAATTAATTTCTAGTAGAAACCTTGGGGGCAGCACGTAGGCAAGGTTTTGCCAAAGCTGGGTAAATTTTGTGTCGTTCTATTTCTACATTTTATTATTTGGCTATTTTTTCTGTTCTGCTATTATTCTGTGATCTGTGTTGAAATAATTTTATAAGCTTCCGCAATTAATTTTATAATTAATACCATCACCCTATTCACCCCCTCTAGGGTGAAATCGATCCTACAAGTAGTATCAGAGCTAGGAACAAAAGCAGTTTTTGTCTTAAAAGTTTGATTTTACAAAAACCAATTCTTGTTTTTAAAAAGTTGAATTTTAAAAGTGGCTTCTTTTAATACTGCTTTTGCTGAGGGTCAATCCATAGTTAGACCGCCAATGTTCAATGGTGAATATGCTTATTGGAAAAATAGGATGGAAATTTTTCTGAAAACCATTGATGCTTGGAATATTGTTGAGACAGGTTATAGAGCACCAACTATAACTATAGATAATCAGGAAACAGATAAACCAAAGGAACAATGGACGGAACTAGAAAATAAATTACAAAATATTATTGCTAAACCATGAATTCTATCATCTGTTCATCGGATCAATTTGAATTTATTCGTGTCTCACATTGTCTAACTGCGCAGGAAATATGGCACACACTAGAAGTGACTCACGAAGGAACATCTCAAGTCAAATAATCTCGCCTTGCCATGCTAAGCAGCGAATATGAGAACTTCACAATGGCGAAGGAAGAAAATGTCAAAGAGATGCATGGACGACTTTCCAATATCGTATACAAATCAAAAGCTCTTGGAAAATCATATACAGTGATGGAGATAGTCCGAAAAATCCTCAGAGTCCTTCGACGAAGTTTTGAAGCCAAAGTGACTGCCATTCTAGAATCAAAAGATTTGAAACAAATGAAAGTCGAAGAACTCATCGGAAGTCTCACCACTTATGAGCTAGAAATGAAATTCAAGGAAGAGCGTGAAGGAGGAGATACTCGAAAGAAATCAATAGCTCTCAAAGGAACAACTGAAAGTGATGACGATGATGACGGAGCAGCAGAATTGGAGCTGATAATAAAGAAAGTCAAAAGGTGGAATTACAAATACGGAAATCCAGCTCTAAATCGAAAATTGAAAAGCAGAATAAATAAAATATTGGACAATCCAGAAGAACAAAAAATCTTCTGTCATAAGTGCCATCAACCCTGACACATCAAGCCCAATTGTCCTCAAAATGAACGCGACTTTAAAAAGAAATCAAAAAGGAAAAGTTTTGCAGCCACATGGAATACAAGTGATGAAGATAATCAAAGTTCTAGCAATGGGAGTGAGAAAGCAGATATGTGCCTTCAAGGGAATATAACTGATAGCGACGATGACGAGCCAAGCGAAGTATCAAAACTTACTCACTCTGAATTACTTATTTATTTCCACGAAGTAAATGGCTGTTTTGAACGACTTAGGGAGAAATATGCCAAACTTGAATCACAAAACTTTGATAGAATTAAATGAACAACTTGATCAATTAGTTAAAACCTATCAAAGTAGGATCCCTAAGTTTGATAAGTGTCCAACATTCGAAGAAGAAATTAAAAAATCAGAAAATAGGACAAAATCACTTGAAAATGAAATTCTGATTTTGAAAGAAAATGATAATACTAGGAGAGAAAATTCTATTAAAAAGTGCACACAATTGTTGAACGAAAATGAATCTCTCAAAACACAAGTCCAACAATTGTCAATGACTTTAGATAAATTTTCAAAAAGTGAAAAATCGTGAATATGCTCTTAGGGAAACAAACTGTTAATATAGTTAGACAAGGACTTGGATATAATCAATCTAAAAATGTTAGAAATGAGATTAATCGAGAAAATTCAATGTGCGCAATTTGAGAAAATTTGGACACAATCACAATAATTGTTGGTATAGACCTAAACACGTAAAAACTATTCCAATTTGGGTTCCAAAAGGCACAAATATAAAATCTCTCAAAGTAAAACAAATTTGGGTGCCGAAGGGAACAATTATAAATAGTTTTGGGTCTCCATAAAATTATTTTTCAAAATATTCTGCCACTAACAATCATGGACCTATAAAAACAAATAGGTCACAAAAATCTTTCAACGTGTAGGTGTGGTGGCAGGCTAAGGAACAACAATAGCGCCACTTGGATTCTAGCTGTTCCAAGGGCACACCAGGCGATAAAGTAAAGTTTCTTAGCCTAGTACAAAGGTGACAGAATCACAATGGACAACCATGAAAAATTATCGTAAAGGTAAAAAAAGTAATGATATATTTTGAACGATGTATTAAATGTGATAATCTGCACCATATTCTGAATTAAATCAGCCAATAATGAAGATGATGAAATAATGATGATTTTGATTCTGACTTATTCAAAATTGTTGGCCAATCATATATGCCAAAAACACTATAAAAACCTCTAGATTCTTTGAATTACTTCATATATATTAGTTTGGATTAAAAATAGTGTTTGTTGGATGATAATACATTTGGTTATAATACGGCTAACTCTATATTCACGATTTTTGATTATTTACATGGCTTCATTTCAAATTCAAGAGAATGTCATTTGAAAAGCTGTTAAAATTGATTTTGAAATTTTGTTGCATACTTCATAGTTTGGTCGATCAAATTCAATTAATGGTAATTTTGAGTGAAAGAGAAATTCAGATGCAGATTACACTGGTAATTTAGTTGATAGAAAAATTACTAGTGAAACGTGATTTTTGTTGAGACATTTAGTAATTGCATCGTTTTTCAAAGAAAATATCTGCATATTTTTAATTTCAAATAGCAGAAAATTTTCTTATAAAACCCCCTCGAGAAAATCATTTTTGACCATATTTTCAGATTAGTCATTTTGAAAAATTGATTTCATAATTATTGATGACTATTTTGACTAATCTGACTCCCTAATAATTATCGAAAAGATAAATAGTGATTGAAAAAGTGATGAGTGTTGATATTTATCATATATTATGACTCGAGACGGTATAGTTAGTAAATTTCTTTAGAAATTTAAACAAGAGTTATAAAACTTTGTTGGTAAAAATTTCATGACCATCTCTATTTCTATCATATTTCTAACGACCATCACTCATCAAAATTCAACATAGTTTGTCGATATGTGGTATTTTAAACGGGAATCATTCGTTTTTCATTTTATATTACTTTTAAAAAACTAAATAAATAAATAAATAAATGCCAAAGTATTCACTCTCATTTAAAAGTCCCCATGGTTATGCATTGGTGAATTACTTGGAATTTGTTATGTGTTTCCATGCTCATTTAAAAGTCCTCATGGTTATGCATGTATGGAACGCATATCAAAAGTTGATTTTTAAAATAAACAAGTTGATTCTAATCCCATTTAAAAGTCCTCACGGTTATGCGTGGTTAGAAGATACTCGAATTCGTTTTTTTAAATAAAATTGGAATACTACTAATCTCATTTAAAAGTCCTAACGGTTGTGCATGGTTAGTAGATATTCATATTCCTGATATAAATATACCACAAATAGACACAACTGTATGGTTTTGTATGATGACATCATTTCCATCATTCTAAAAGTGGAATATGCGCCTAACAAAATATTTATGATTTTTGTTTGATTTTTTTTGAAATTTAATATTTATATTCGACTAAGTTTTAATATTGGATTAATATCGATCACTTTATCTCTATTTTCTCTAACACTATTATTCTTTTGCTGATAACAAAAGGGGGAGAGAAAAGTTAAGATTTTGTCAAATAAAATCAAGCAAAGGTCAAATATTTTCCATTTGCATCTGGGCTCATTTGCATATTATTTAATTGTATGCATATTTGTAGGGGGAGCTTTGTGTAGAGAGGAAGTATTTAAATAAGGGGGGCAATTAAAGCATATCAATGATCAAATACATTTAACATATTCAAATTCTTAAATATATGTTTGTTATCATCAAAAGGGGGAGATTGTTGAATATGCGATTATATGATTTTTGTTTGATGATAATAAACATATATATATTCGTGTAAATGTATTTGGTAATGTACTATTTCATTTTTCACAGATTAAATAAATATTTGCTGAATAAAATTAAATAACACAGAATTTGAATTCAAATAGAAATTTTATTCAAACAAATATTTATTACAATTTTGAATAGTACAAATTCAAGTTCTCACTATACACTATACAACTTTGATACAAATTCAATTACGTCACAATTTTACACTTACAGTTGACCTCACTACATATCACTCACACTCGTGTTTATCTTTAACTTTATTCCAAATTGAATCCAGCATCTGAGCAATCTGCAAATATAAATATTGACGCAGTAAAATTGAAAGGAAATATTTTTGCAGTATAAAATAAAACGTGAATTTTGAAAATGATATTTGCCTCGATTATTCGTCATCATTTAACTTTGAATTCATCAAACACGAACAGCTTGTGACATATAAAATGTATCACTGTATATGCCATAAGGCCGTGTGCACACTGATATATATACACTTGATAAATTTACAGAGACAGGTA
The DNA here is from genome assembly GCA_030765085.1 of Allium cepa. Taxonomy (NCBI): domain Eukaryota; kingdom Viridiplantae; phylum Streptophyta; class Magnoliopsida; order Asparagales; family Amaryllidaceae; genus Allium; species Allium cepa. Next base: position 576,777,460 of record CM060931.1, read on the forward strand.
AGCACAGGTCAAACCCAAATTATCGGATTCAACTCAAGTGCAATAAAATAAATGTCACAACTCTCAGCACAAGGTCAAATCCGACCTTAAGCTGGATTCAACTCAGGTGAAATTTCGTAAAATAAACAAAATGCAAAGGTCAAGTGACTACAATCATGACTCAACTCAATGCAACAACCAAAGTCAAGGCAACATGAAGTCGGCAATTTCAAACTGCTCATATACACAAGTGAATGAAAATTCTGTACTCAATGCAAAGACCATCTTATAAATACAAGTCAGTTACAAATGGCATCACACAATGAATACATGAAGCAACTTCAAACAATAAACTGGTCAAAGCAACCCAGACTCATAGCGAATAGTGAAACCCAACAGTTCAACTACAGCAAAAACAGAATCAACACAAAGGCTACAGGTTTGAAACCATAATCCAGTGCAATGTAACATGAACCAGACTCGAGCACGCATGAAGTTCAAGGTGAACTAGAACAATACAACAGAGGAACTAATATGCCAGAGAAAAGAAGTTCACATTTGAACATAACATCAACAATATGTCACAAAGGCCAAGACTAGTGAACTGCAAGTGCCGACTAGTGCACATAATCTATGCCGAAATCAAACCAACATAAATGACACAGTATACACAAGTGACACAACAGTGTACAGTGAAACAACTCAAGATTTCAGCAACAACAACATGAAGGAAACAAACTACAAAGACATCAACATGTATGACAGTAAGCAGTGCCACACAACCGGCCAACGTCGCGCACATAAACGACTTTAACATATGATCAGTGGCAAGCATACAAATTGGCAATGTGCAGCCGCAAACAACCGCAAGCACATGAATTCACAAATCAAAATCAATGTTAACCAAATCAGTGATGAATTCGCATTCTCAAAACCACGACCATGCTACAGTTCAAACAAATGCCACAGTGAAAAATTAACAAACTCAAAGTACTAGCTAATGTAGACTAAAGAGAATGAATATACAGTGAACTAAGTCATGGATCAAACCAGCAATGTCACAGAACAGATGGTACATTTCGAACATGAACACCAGTTTTTTTTTAAGAAATCAAAAATGGTCGAAGACGTGGATTTGCATACACAAAATCTGACCGGAGTCAAAGGAGACGAAGATTAAAATCAAATGTAACAGTTTCAAACCAAAACCGTAGTGACCAAGTAATTTGACCAAGTCATGTATCAACACCGTGAGTATCAAGCAAATGAATTGAAGAAGTCAGAGAAATCATCAGCATCAAAGAGAAATCGAACGGCCGGACAAAGTAAATGACAAATTCAAACAAATTTATACGAACGCAAATAAATGAGATCGAATGCACATATAACCCAGAATCATCATCGGCTATTGGGTATCGAGTTCAAGCAAGAAAATCAGAAGAAGCAAAGGGATAAATCACATACCACTCAGACAACTCGATCGGAAATTGGGGGAACCGTGTGCTAAGTAGATAGATCATCGATTGACGAAGCAACAACGCTAAACCATTCATTCAATCAAGATATTGAAGTCGACAGCCCCAGTTTTTCACAAGCCCTAATTTAGTTGCAAAGAGGAACGAACAAAGATTAACAAAGCCACCATTCTCAAAGAAAAAAGAACGGGCCAAATTATAAAAGGGGCAGGCTTCTTTTTATTATAAGGGCTTTGTGTTTTAAAATTAGGGTTATTTAATTTTAAATTGTTTTTAATTTGTGATTTCTTTTTAAACCGTTTAAATTTCTAGTCGTGTGACTAGGGGACAAACTACGTGGCGTAGTTTGAGAATTCGCAACTCAGTGGTTGAGTTGTGGCAGAGTTTTGAGCGTAGAGTTAGGTTAGTCAGTAGCGGGTGTCGCGAGTTTGCGTGTGTAAGCATGTGACTGCTTAATTTCTAGTAGAAACCTTGGGGGCAGCACGTAGGCAGGGTTTTGCCGAAGCTGGGTAAATTCTGTGTCGTTTTATTTCTGCATTTTATTATTCTGCTATTTTTTCTATGCTGCTATTATTCTGTGATCTGTATTGAAATAATTTTATAAGCTTCCGCAATTAATTTTTATAATTAATACCGTCACCCTATTCACCCCCCTCTAGGGTGAAATCGATCCTACACTAATCTTCCCTTAATTGTTAGATTTCGCTTATTTAGTATGGATTAATGATGGATTTGATAGGAGATAAGTTTTAAGGAGGACTAATTATATTTTAGGAAGAAGAAAAGTGATTGGGAATGTTCTCTGATGTTGTAGTTAGCACAAATTTTAAACCATTAAGTCGGTTTAATTATGGGCTTATGTTAGTTACTACTAAATCTGCCTAAAAACCATTTGACTTAATATTATGATATCTTCTAAACCACTTGACTAAAATCCTATTATGACAACTCTATGTAGAGGGAAACCATCATATCTTCCATTTGGTATAGGTGTCAGACCCTAATTTGGCTTCTATCAAAAGTTGCATCCATTGCAATAGTTTAGGGTCAACACAATCCATAATTAATTCTAGGGGTCAAAATTGTAAATAAAAATGGTACTACCCAAATTTCTAGCCCAATCTAAGGTCATTTGATTATGAAAACATTATTTTTGCAATCTGCTGATACGTAAATATATGGGTCGTTACACATCCTTCACCTAGGGAGAATTTATTCCCCTAGATCATCTTTTCTTATATTAGATTAAAGATAGAGTGAGACTGTGATGACCCTGATTTTTATGAAACAATTTTATGGACAAGTTTTATAATTTAATTTAGTCATGCTTGTTTAAAATTTTGTTGCTAAAAATAAATGCATGTATAATAGATTGACTACAAATGCATTGTATAAGTATCAATATATATGCAGTATGGAACACACACATACACATAACTTTCTGTAAGGAGACATAAGCAGTAATTAATTTGTGAGTTGGAATGAATAAGTTATAATTGAACAAGTAAGTAAATATAGATATTGCAGATATGGTTTTATCTTTTAAAAAAAAAAATAATAAGTTAGTGTAAAGGAAATAAAGATGAGTAGGCTGGAGCAAATACATGCAAATGGTATGAGCTGTTGGGTAAATACTTTATCTACTTTTAGCAATTTCTTTAGCTTAAAAAAAAATAAGAGAAAAAGAAAATCACAGATCATGCAAATAAGATGACCGGGGTAGTAAGGAAAATTTTCTGTTAATAAGAATAGGGACCACTTACCCATTTTCTCTAAAAACAGAATGAGAGACTGGTCATAGTGACAGGGTAAAATTGACATTAAGTAAATTTTCAAAACCCTAGTGGCAACCAGGGTCTGGTATAAGAGGGCCTAAGGGATGGTATGATCTGGGATTATTTTTAAAAACAGAAAAAAAATATATATATACATAGCAATGGAAATACAAGCCAGAGGAAATGAGGAACACTGACCATTAAGGATAAGAAGAAATAGAAGGATTAAGGAAGAAAGTGAGGTGAGTAATCTCACTGGTAAATCTGGCATTAAGTCCTAAAAAAGAATCAAGGCAGCCTAAATAGTGTTATATTTTATTTATATAATTTGTGTTTATTTTGGTATTGCTGATCTGTTAGGTGTTTAACTCTTTATATTGATACCCTGAAAATATGGTTTGTGGGTCTCTTGTTTAAATGATCATTTGAGTATGGATCAATCTTGAAATGAAGTGATTGCTTTTATGAGTTTTTCTACATAAATATTTATTTAAGATCTCAGTAATTGTGTTATAAATCTATGGTCTAAAAAGGAAAAGAAAATGGGACTGCAGCATGGAATTGTTGTTGCTTATGTCCCATGATAAAATGAAATATAGAAGTGCAATGAGATACATGTGCTGAACTTCCATATTTACAAATGAATCCAGATTTGATTAAATGCTTATGGTTTAGCCAGATCTCATGAATCTGTGAGTATCTGATTAACCCAGAGGCAAATGGATGCAACAGAGGAAAAAATTTTATATAATATGTATGACCATATATTTATAAACATGATTCACTCAAAATCCATGCTCTGAATAATGTGTGTACTGAGAATATATGCTAGATTGTGTAATTAAATTTATGTTTATGAGAATAGGATCCACTATGCCTGGAGTTCATGCTTAATGGCTGTATTATGTATTCTTTTCTCTGATTGAAATGGGATCCATAGGGGGAAATTAGCATGATTAAGGAAAGAGGGAATAACACTTAGTAAGACAACTAAGAATTAAGGATCTTTGGGCTACAAAAGATGGCTTGGCAAGGGGAATATTGCAAGCTCACACATGGTATGTTTATACCCAGGGGCCTGAGTGTGCTGGGTTAACAGAGATTGGTCCCAGACAATGTGTGTATTAAACATGAGAATGTAGCTACTGATCTTAAACTGATATTGTATGAAAAACAATAGGAGTAATGTCAAATGGGGGTTGGGTACAACCTGGATGGCTAGTGAAAGGAAAATTTGAAAAGTGACTTGATGGTTGTATTTAAGTTTGTATTGGATGTATATTAGTTGAATTTTATGTTTGTTTTCCTGAATTGGATTGCACAAATCACCTCTAACCAGTTTGCTTTGATATGAAGTAATAGTCTCATAGAAACATCATAGAAAGGACACTGAATCCACTTATTGTCCATGAAGAATACTCAAATAATAAATAAATGAAAAATTAGAATTATGATATGATTGCAGTAGATTGCTCATACCAGACAATTTTGTCTGACCCTTTGTGTGTTTGTTCACCATTGGGTGTCTCATAAAATTATGAGGCAGACTATGGTGATTGTGCAGGTAAGATAAGCACTGCAATGAGCTAGCTCTGGATGTGTTGGCTGCTAAGAATTGGGATGCATTAGTTATATACTTTCTGATATTAAAAATGAATGTTTAAGCCAAACTTATGGCATGTTATGTTCCTAAAACTATTTAGAAAGAAAGTGATGTTGTCTTTTGTTTGTAAGAACTGGGGAAATTGTGTGTTTCAGTTAGAACTACAGTTTGTTTTTAGAAAATGTTTTCTGAGTATGGAAGTTTCTTTTCTTAACTCATGCAATGATTCTACTGAAAAATATAAAACTTGAGATGCCAGCAATGTATGAAACTGAAAGGAAAATGGTAGTTAGTAGTATGTAGAGAACTCTGGTCTTAAGAAGGAATAAAAATTTGCTAAACAGAAATATAAGAACTGGCCAAAACAGAATTCTAGACAATTTGATAATATGTGCAAAATGCATAAAAAAGAAATAGGGCTTACTTGACCACTTTTACAAGCCTGGGTTCAACCATCTTCAAATAATTAAAATTCAATAACCCAGAGATTTATGGCAGATTTAGCTATTTTGATGATAGTGAATAACAGGCACTAGTTATATGCAAAGAAATATACATGCAGAGGTCACATGTACACTCAAGCATAGGCAACAGTTATAGTATATATATAAACTGAAATTATAGGAGAGTAAAAAGAAAAAAAATATATGCTAAGACTAGGAAATTTTGAATCAGAAACTTGTATGAACACAAGTAAGACAGAAAAACACTTTAGAAATTACTTTGCTATGGGGGGGGGGAAGAAAACCACACAGGGAAATACAAAGTAAATTTCCTTTGGTTCCCCAAGCTTCCTAACTCTGATTTAAAACACTAAACATTATTCACACATGTTTTCAGATAGGAATGTTCAAAATAATTTGAGTATATCAATATTTTTATATTGATTGAAAGATCCTGGAAAGAAGAGATAATGGAGGAGATGATCTCTTAAATAGATGACCACTGAAATAAAAATAAGCATATACAACATAAAAAAAAAAAAAAAAAAAAATTTGGTTAAAAGAAAGTGGGTCATCTCAATTTGGTATCAGAGCTATGTTGTTAGATAACATAGCAGAAAGAAAAGAAAAAAAAACCTTGGATGAACTTGTTTGTTTTGAATGTATGAAAAATTGACTGTCTTGAATGCTTTGTTTTATACTGATGCAATATCTGTTATAATTAAATGGCAATAAGCTAGAATAGGTTAGCTTATAAAGGAATAAATAATGGACTAACCTAAGTATTGTATCCATAGAACAATGGTGAGACCTAGACAACCAGATGTAGGACCAAGTGAACCACCCATGATGAATATGCAAGATTTTATGAGAGCCATAAGAGATGGAGTTGGTAATAGGCAAGAAAATCCACATGAAGAGCTCTCCAAGCTTCTCAAGACCTTTACCAATCTTGGAGGCAAGACTTTTGATGGGACAGAAGGAATTATGGGAGTTCAAAATTGGCTCAGAATTTTGGACAGAATATTTACTGATATGCAAGTTGAAGACCAGAAGAAGAGGTTAATAGCATCTAGACAATTGAGAGGAGCAGCTTTGGATTGGTGGGAAGTTATTATAGCTGGAAGACTTGAAGGGGAGGTGACATGGAACCAGTTCAAAGAGATGTTGGAAGGGAGATTTGTACCTGCATCAGCTAAAGAATCTTTGCTGGAAGAATTTATTAAACTAAGACAGGGAACTATGAGTGTAACTGAATATACACAGAAGTTTGAATCTCTAGCAAAATATGGTGCAGTGCTTATTACAACCAGAGAAGCTAAAAATGGCAGATATATTCAAGGACTGAATGCCCACATTAGTAGAGCTATGCTACCATATAAGGACAGGACCTTTGATCAAGTTTTGGATCTGGCTTTGAGCTTTGAACAACATGATAAAGCCAGAGAAAATTTCAGAGCATTTAAAAATAACCAAAATAAGAAGGGAAAGGGAAAGTTTCACCCTTATGATAAAAAGAAAACGGATGTAGCTTCCACCAAGAAGTCAGAAGAAATCAAAACTGCTGAAGTTAAGAAAAAAATCACTTGCTATAATTGTGGACAAGAGGGACACATGAAAAATAGGTGTACAAATCCAAAACCAGCATCCTTTAAATGTCATCAGTGTGGAAAGGAAGGCCACATAAGGAGGAACTGCCCAGAGTTTAAGCAAGGAAAAATGAGTACTTTGGAGGTAAGAAGCAAGGCAATTGAGGGACCAAATGTGGAGAAGCATGGCCAAGTTGAAGGTACTTTGCTTATTCACTCCATACCTTTTGTAGTAGTGTATGATACTGGGGCTACACACTCCTTAATTTCTCATGATATTGTACAACAACTAAAATTGAATTGCATGATAGTTGATAAGCCATTACTCATTAAAAGTCCTTTAGGAAATTCTTGTATTTTGGGTATGATGTGTATGCAACTAGAACTGAATATAGGGGGATATGTGTTTAGTGCAGACCTATATGTATTGAAATACCCAGGTATAGGAGTTATTTTAGGGGTTGATTGGTTAAGAAAATATAGGGCTGTTATAAACATGGAAACCTCTACTATATCTCTGAGAACTTCTGATGGGAAAAGAGTAGTTGTTCTTTGTGAAGTAAATAAGAATAGGAACATAGCCACCCTTAATACTTTGTCTGGTGAAAAGCACATGCCTGCAATAGAAGAAATCCCTATAGTAAATCAATATGCTGATGTGTTTGGTGAAGTAAAGGGGGTTGACAATCATAGACCAGTAGAGTTTTCTATTAAACTTATTCCAGGAGCAAGCCCAATAGTTAAAAGACCAACTAGAATGGGGCCTAAAGAATTAATAGAGCTGAAAAAGCAACTTGTTGAACTTGAAGAAAAAGGCTTTATCCGGCCTAGTAGCTCATCATGGGGAGCACCAGTGGTTTTTGTTAAGAAGCATGATGGATCTCTTAGATTATGTATTGATTATAGAGAGTTAAATAAAATCACAGTTAAAAACAAATACCCCTTACCAAGAATTGATGATCTCTTTGATCAATTGAGTGGTGCAAAAATATTCTCTAGACTTGATTTGGCTTCAGGGTTTCATCAAATGAAAGTAGAAGAGGAAAGTATTAAATATACAGCTTTTAATACTAGATATGGACTTTATGAATTCTTGGTGATGCCCTTTGGTTTGACAAATGCTCCCTCTTACTTTGTTGATTTGATGAATAGAATTTTTAGAAGATACTTAGATAAATTTGTATTGATATTTATTGATGATATACTAATTTATTCTAAGTCAGTAGAAGAGCATGAGAATCATTTGCATATAGTATTACAGAAATTAAGACAGGAAAATTTGAAAGCAAAATTTTCAAAATGTACTTTTTGGCAAAATGAAGTAAGCTTTTTAGGTCATGTGATATCAGAAAAAGGCATATCAGTAGACCCCAATAAGGTAATGGTAGTGCAAGCATGGAAAAGGCCTACTAGTGTCACAGAGGTCAGATCATTTATGGGAATGGCTGGATATTATAGAAGGTTTATAAGGGATTTTGCAAAAATTTCAATTCCATTGACTAGATTAACTAGAAAGAATCAGGCCTATGTTTGGACTGAGGAATGTGAGAAAGCCTTTGAGAGGCTAAAGGAAGCACTAGTACAAGCCCCAGTATTAAAGGTGCCTGAAGGAAATGAGAATTTGGTGATATATACTGATGCTAGTGGTCAGGGACTTGGGGCAGTGTTGATGCAACAACATCAAGTGATAGCATATGCCTCTAGACAGTTGAAGCCCAGTGAGATAAAGTATGCTACACATGATCTTGAATTAGCTGCTATAGTGTATGCTCTTAAGTTATGGAGACATTATTTGTTAGGGGCTAAATTTGAAGTATACACAGATCATAAGTCACTCAAATATTTGTTTTCACAAAAAGAATTGAATATGAGGCAGCAAAGATGGATTGAACTTTTAGCCTCATATGATTTTGAAATATTGTATACACCTGGCAAAGCTAATAAAGTAGCAGATGCTTTAAGTAGACAACATGCCAAAATGGCTAGATTGATGATAGAAGAATTTAATACTTTATCATTACTGATTGATTCAGAGGTAGAAAGGGACAATGTGGAAAATATGAACACATGTAGTGAGAAAGAGGAAATAGGAAAGTTGAGTTTTGTTACTTTGGGATCAGAATTGAAAAATAAAATTGTCAAGCTACAAGACCAAGATCCATTTTTACTTGAGAAGAAAACTCAGATATTAAATGGTGAGGCAGTGGAAGGATTTCAATTGAATAAACAAGGCCATTTGGAGAAGGGAAATAGGATATGTGTTCCTGCTATTGAAGAATTGAAGCAAGAAATTTTGGATGCTTACCATAAAAGCAAGTATACCATACATCCAGGGGGCACCCGAATGTATAATAACCTCAAGAGGAATTATTGGTGGAGTGGTATGAAGAGGGCAGTGGCATTATATGTGTCCAAATGTATGATTTGTCAACAGGTAAAAGCAGAATACCAGAGACCTTCAGGAATGCTCCAACCTTTACAAATACCACAGTGGAAATGGGAGGAGATATCAATGGATTTCATTGATGGTTTGCCCAAAACTAGGAAGGGAAATGATAGTATTTGGGTTGTAGTAGATAGGCTAACTAAATCAGCTCATTTTATACCAGTGAAATCAGATAGGAATGCATGCACATTAGCTCAGTTATTTATTAAAGAAATAGTTAGGTTGCATGGAATACCAAAGACTATAGTAAGTGATAGAGATACCATCTTCACTTCAAAATTTTGGCAAAGTTTTCATAAGGCAATGGGGACTGATTTATGCTTGAGCACAGCATATCACCCTCAATCTGATGGTCAAACAGAAATTGTGAATAAATTACTTGAAGACATGTTGAGAGCATGTATCTTGGATTGGGGAGGAAGTTGGGAAGATCACATATTTCTGGCAGAATTTGCATATAACAACAGCTATCACAGCAGTATAGGCATGGCACCCTTTGAAGCACTATATGGTAGACCATGTTTATCACCTTCAAGTTGGATTGAATCAGGGGAGAAGGTGGTCTTAGGACCAGAAAATGTAAAAGAAATTTCTGAAAAAATAGTTTTGATTAGAAAAAGAATTGCTTCTGCCCAAGATAGGCAAAAGAAATATGCAGACCAGAAGAGGAAAGAAGTGCAGTATGATGTGGGAAATTATGTATTTATTAAGATATCACCCATGAAAAAGATTTTGAGATTTGGAAAACAAGGAAAACTGATTCCAAGGTACATAGGACCATATAAAATTCTAGAAAGAATTGGGAATGTGGCCTATAAGCTAGAATTACCCGAAGAAATGAGGGCAATACATGATGTTTTTCATGTATCTCAATTAAGAAGATGGGTTCATGATGAAGGAACAATTTTAAAATCCCCTGAGAATGTGCAGATTGACCCTAGAATGGTATATGAGAAGAAGCCTGTAGGCATAGTTGCAAAGGAGATCAAGAAATTGAGAAACAAAGAAATAAGACTGGTAAAAATGCAATGGAGTCTTGACCCAAATGATTGCACATGGGAAGTAGAAGATAAAATCAGAAATGATTATCCACAATTATTTGATTGAATGGCAGGTATGATATATGTATACTGATAGATGTTTAGATTAGGCATGCATTAAATTTTGACTGTTTAGTTTGAAAATGATTGCATTTCTGAATTGATAATGCTTAATCTAAGTATGAAAAGAATTGTGAGACACAATTCCTAAAAGGAAGGGTGTATGTGATGACCCTGATTTTTATGAAACAATTTTATGGACAAGTTTTATAATTTAATTTAGTCATGCTTGTTTAAAATTTTGTTGCTAAAAATAAATGCATGTATAATAGATTGACTACAAATGCATTGTATAAGTATCAATATATATGCAGTATGGAACACACACATACACATAACTTTCTGTAAGGAGACATAAGCAGTAATTAATTTGTGAGTTGGAATGAATAAGTTATAATTGAACAAGTAAGTAAATATAGATATTGCAGATATGGTTTTATCTTTTAAAAAAAATAATAATAAGTTAGTGTAAAGGAAATAAAGATGAGTAGGCTGGAGCAAATACATGCAAATGGTATGAGCTGTTGGGTAAATACTTTATCTACTTTTAGCAATTTCTTTAGCTTAAAAAAAATAAGAGAAAAAGAAAATCACAGATCATGCAAATAAGATGACCGGGGTAGTAAGGAAAATTTTCTGTTAATAAGAATAGGGACCACTTACCCATTTTCTCTAAAAACAGAATGAGAGACTGGTCATAGTGACAGGGTAAAATTGACATTAAGTAAATTTTCAAAACCCTAGTGGCAACCAGGGTCTGGTATAAGAGGGCCTAAGGGATGGTATGATCTGGGATTATTTTTAAAAACAGAAAAAAAATATATATATACATAGCAATGGAAATACAAGCCAGAGGAAATGAGGAACACTGACCATTAAGGATAATAAGAAATAGAAGGATTAAGGAAGAAAGTGAGGTGAGTAATCTCACTGGTAAATCTGGCATTAAGTCCTAAAAAAGAATCAAGGCAGCCTAAATAGTGTTATATTTTATTTATATAATTTGTGTTTATTTTGGTATTGCTGATCTGTTAGGTGTTTAACTCTTTATATTGATACCCTGAAAATATGGTTTGTGGGTCTCTTGTTTAAATGATCATTTGAGTATGGATCAATCTTGAAATGAAGTGATTGCTTTTATGAGTTTTTCTACATAAATATTTATTTAAGATCTCAGTAATTGTGTTATAAATCTATGGTCTAAAAAGGAAAAGAAAATGGGACTGCAGCATGGAATTGTTGTTGCTTATGTCCCATGATAAAATGAAATATAGAAGTGCAATGAGATACATGTGCTGAACTTCCATATTTACAAATGAATCCAGATTTGATTAAATGCTTATGGTTTAGCCAGATCTCATGAATCTGTGAGTATCTGATTAACCCAGAGGCAAATGGATGCAACAGAGGAAAAAATTTTATATAATATGTATGACCATATATTTATAAACATGATTCACTCAAAATCCATGCTCTGAATAATGTGTGTACTGAGAATATATGCTAGATTGTGTAATTAAATTTATGTTTATGAGAATAGGATCCACTATGCCTGGAGTTCATGCTTAATGGCTGTATTATGTATTCTTTTCTCTGATTGAAATGGGATCCATAGGGGGAAATTAGCATGATTAAGGAAAGAGGGAATAACACTTAGTAAGACAACTAAGAATTAAGGATCTTTGGGCTACAAAAGATGGCTTGGCAAGGGGAATATTGCAAGCTCACACATGGTATGTTTATACCCAGGGGCCTGAGTGTGCTGGGTTAACAGAGATTGGTCCCAGACAATGTGTGTATTAAACATGAGAATGTAGCTACTGATCTTAAACTGATATTGTATGAAAAACAATAGGAGTAATGTCAAATGGGGGTTGGGTACAACCTGGATGGCTAGTGAAAGGAAAATTTGAAAAGTGACTTGATGGTTGTATTTAAGTTTGTATTGGATGTATATTAGTTGAATTTTATGTTTGTTTTCCTGAATTGGATTGCACAAATCACCTCTAACCAGTTTGCTTTGATATGAAGTAATAGTCTCATAGAAACATCATAGAAAGGACACTGAATCCACTTATTGTCCATGAAGAATACTCAAATAATAAATAAATGAAAAATTAGAATTATGATATGATTGCAGTAGATTGCTCATACCAGACAATTTTGTCTGACCCTTTGTGTGTTTGTTCACCATTGGGTGTCTCATAAAATTATGAGGCAGACTATGGTGATTGTGCAGGTAAGATAAGCACTGCAATGAGCTAGCTCTGGATGTGTTGGCTGCTAAGAATTGGGATGCATTAGTTATATACTTTCTGATATTAAAAATGAATGTTTAAGCCAAACTTATGGCATGTTATGTTCCTAAAACTATTTAGAAAGAAAGTGATGTTGTCTTTTGTTTGTAAGAACTGGGGAAATTGTGTGTTTCAGTTAGAACTACAGTTTGTTTTTAGAAAATGTTTTCTGAGTATGGAAGTTTCTTTTCTTAACTCATGCAATGATTCTACTGAAAAATATAAAACTTGAGATGCCAGCAATGTATGAAACTGAAAGGAAAATGGTAGTTAGTAGTATGTAGAGAACTCTGGTCTTAAGAAGGAATAAAAATTTGCTAAACAGAAATATAAGAACTGGCCAAAACAGAATTCTAGACAATTTGATAATATGTGCAAAATGCATAAAAAAGAAATAGGGCTTACTTGACCACTTTTACAAGCCTGGGTTCAACCATCTTCAAATAATTAAAATTCAATAACCCAGAGATTTATGGCAGATTTAGCTATTTTGATGATAGTGAATAACAGGCACTAGTTATATGCAAAGAAATATACATGCAGAGGTCACATGTACACTCAAGCATAGGCAACAGTTATAGTATATATATAAACTGAAATTATAGGAGAGTAAAAAGAAAAAAATATATGCTAAGACTAGGAAATTTTGAATCAGAAACTTGTATGAACACAAGTAAGACAGAAAAACACTTTAGAAATTACTTTGCTATGGGGGGGGGGGGGAAGAAAACCACACAGGGAAATACAAAGTAAATTTCCTTTGGTTCCCCAAGCTTCCTAACTCTGATTTAAAACACTAAACATTATTCACACATGTTTTCAGATAGGAATGTTCAAAATAATTTGAGTATATCAATATTTTTATATTGATTGAAAGATCCTGGAAAGAAGAGATAATGGAGGAGATGATCTCTTAAATAGATGACCACTGAAATAAAAATAAGCATATACAACATAAAAAAAAAAAAAAAAAAAATTTGGTTAAAAGAAAGTGGGTCATCTCAGAGACATGAGAAGGAACAATGTTAGTATCACAGTGATAGACTTTTAACTTTCTTTAGTTATTATAATTTTAAAGTATCAATTTTGTAACTTGGTTATATTTAATGTATAAATAAAGTTTTTACTTAATATTTACTCATTTTTCATTATAATTTTTTTATCTTTATTTTTCATAGAACATCTTCGATTCTCGTGTGGGCTCCTCTCCTTCTTATCATTAAGAATGCATTGTCATTTTTTAGGTGGGAGTTACTTCCAACTTTCTCCTTGCCTCTACTTCTGCTAACGTTGTGAGTTAAACGCTCTCACCGATCACTATTTCATATATGGAACGAATTGAAGTGCAGGAGGAGTGGATTGGAGAGTTAGAGGATAAGAATAAAGAAGTCATGGTTGTGACAAGGATTGAGATGCTCAGGGAGTCTGAGGCAATTTTACTGGCTACGAACACATTAAGGAAGTCAATCTCAAAATGACTATATTTCATGACTCAAATCGGAGATGGAGTGTTTTAACAAGAAGGCGACTGAGCAGGAGGCAAACATGGAAAATATGGAAAGTTTATGTGTGACGTTTTAAGAAGACGAACAAAAGAAATAAAGGCTACCATATAGAACTTATCTTTAGAGTTTGTCAAAAAAATTCCAAGATGAAACTCCTATATTGTCACTCAAGTTTGACGATTGTTCTTCTAATCCAGATGAAGTTCCTACAAAAAAAACGTATATGCACCCTAAGTCAGCTAAAGAATGGAGAATGAGTTGGTGCGTCATTACCAATCCAAGTTTGAACAACTAAAGTTACCCTACGATACTAAACTAGTGAAGCTGCACATGGATAAGGCATAAGTGAAGCGAAATGCAAATGGAATATTCGGTTCTTTCCATGGGAAAAAGGTTCGACTTTTTCCAAAATCGACCATATAAGGGGAATCACACATAGCCTCATTCAAACCCTTATAAAAGAAGAGATCCTACTAAAGTTGCAACCATTAGCACCTCTTATTGTGCCGGCCTAACCTACTTCATCAGCGCGATCTGCTTTGAAAGTGCCTCCTAATTTTGTTTTATCCATTTTGCTATAAGAGATTCGTAGAGAGAAGGGTTGTCATGCTATGGCTGTAGTAAGGTTGCATTGCTCTGCTGATTTTATGCAATTTTTCTTACCTAAACTGGAGCTACCATTTTTTGGACAGTAATGAGCGTGAGCTACTCATAGCCCTAGGTTTGTGCATGCTTGGGAACTCCATCGTTCCTCCAAAGTTATCATAGAGATTTCAGAATGGTCCTTAGAATTTTCCTTAGCGCCACTACAGGAATAAATTCATAATATTCTTCTTGTATTGAGGATTGGCGAAGTCAGTGCTCCTAAATCTCCTTCGCGGTTGATGATTTTAGTAAGGGAAAGAGGCATCAAGCATGAAGCTAGGCTTTGACTTCAAATAATTGTAATAGAATTATTCATGTGATTGGGTATAATTAAACTTATATGTATGTCATTTTGTAATAAGCAAAGTAAAATAATTTTTTGGCATTGTGTAGTCTTTGTTGAATGTTTTTTCAAAAAAAAACTTTTGTCAAATAAAGATCCCCTATGGAGGGGGGTTCTAGAGGGGTGGCAACCCCCTAAGGTAGGGGTGCCGAGGCAACGCCCTCGCTACATGGTTTGACATGCCCGGTCAGGTCGCAGGGGTCCAGGAGGCAGCGCCCCGTCCAAAACGGTACGTTTTATTGATTTTTGAATTCAAATTCAACAGCCAACGGTAACAACCGTTAGAAAACGGTCACGACCGTTCGAATAGGAACCTGTAGACGAATAGACATCTCACTTCTATATAACAGTGCATTCCATCAATGCAGACTTCACTTCTCTTTTCCTCTAAGTCTAAAATCGATAGCATTATTAACTTCTGAGTGTTTCTTCTGATCTGAGCAAGTAATCATAGCTTGCACAGATAAATCTCCATTGTATCCTGAAAAAAGGTTTTCATACAACCCGCTGTGACAAAAAGTGGAAAACATTCTTGAAAGACAACGATTGTTTCGTGCCTTGGAGTGATTAGTCTTACATTACCCTAAGTTCATCAACGGTCTTTTCTTAAACATGTTATTTTGTAGTACATCTTATGTTTTTTTACACAATTTTTTTTGCTATATGCTTATAGCTTTTATAATAATTGCAGTTCTAGTTCTTATGAAGGGCAGAACCAATGCTCTTGCAACTAAACATGCGATGCTTGTGGATGAAGGTAACCACACCACTTTCCATGTTTGAATGCATATCCTGCGAAAGGTGTAGGTTATAACACCATTGGATTTTGGCAATTAAAGGGATTTGTTTTTCCCCTATTTGGGACTGCTAGACTTATGGGCCTTCCCTGTTTGGTTCTAGTGAGTCATCTATTGGGTTTTTGGTTTTAGATATTACTTTTCCTAACACCAAGTCCCCTTGTGGAATTTTCTTTCTCTTAGTCGAGAGTTGTAGCTTTTGGCCATTCTCTATTTGGCCACTACAGCTCGAATTACGGCTTCATTCCTTCTTTCATTGATAAAGTCTAGGGTAATTTCTTTTAGTTATTGATTCTGTTTTGTAACATAAGGTGGGCTCTATAGGATGGGACCTCTACTTCAAATTGGAGCATTGTTCCATAGCCATATGATAAGAAGAATAATGTGTCCTATAAGTTATCTAATTAAAGTTTGTTAGCCAAACAGTACCCAACGTGACCCCTCTGTCCATTTTCCTTTCGGCTTGACTACTCTTTCCTTAAGTAGCTTTTTAATAGTTTTATCAGATACCTTAGCCAACCTATTTATTTGAGGATGTGCTACTGTGGAGAAGAACTTGACTATGTTATTCCTTTTATATAATTGAGTAATTCTTTTCTTTTAAACTACATACCATTGTATGATATAACTTTATATGGGACTACGAATCTGACAATGTTGTTTCTAACAAAAAAAATTCATTATTTCTTTCAGGTAATGGTTATAAGAGTTTCCTCTTCAACTCACTTTATGAAATAGCTGATGGCTACTGCTGAGCATTTGGCTCTTGTTTTAGACATTTGGAGCGGTCGAATCAAATCAATCCTCCATATGTTAAATAACCAGGGGGTAGTAATTAGGATGCTTTCATGAGATTTAAATCTTAGGATGCAACATCCATTTGGCATCAATCACGCCTCTAGGTAAAATCTTATGCATCTTGTTGTGTTGTAGGCTAGTATTAGCACTGATTCGTAGCACTTTTTTTTTGCTAATTTTAGTCCCCAAGAGTGATCTTTGTAGTTTTCCTCATGAACTTATCATAGTTTTTATCATACCCTTCTTTTGTGACATACTTGAGATAAGTGATTAATTGCCCTCTTTTGTATAGTATTTCATCAAAGAAAGAGAAGTATGGAGCATGATGTCTGACTTTATGAGCTGCATTTTTTTCAGCTTTTGTCGTTTAACAATACACCATTTAATACGAAATATTTCTTCAGTGTCATCCATGTATCTGTTGTATTCCTCAACTTTGTAGTATGGGTGAATTTCCTTATATGGGAGTAGCCTCACTTATACTTTGTTCTGATCGAACCTTGGCTTGTTGAGGATGTGTCAAGACTAAAATCAGCTTTTCTAAGGTAATATTTGGTTCAGACAGATGTCCCCACTATAAGAAAATCTGCTAAAGGCAGCACTATAGTGCAGCGTTTAGTGCAAATACGTTGTTTATCCTGAATGAAAATAGAAAGTAAAAGAGTAAAACGCTACATAACTAAAACAAAAGGCAGGACTTCTTCTTTTCATCCTCGCCTTCCCTTTTCTTTTTCCAAGATCTTTATTTTACTCTATTCGTCATCTTCATATTCTCCCCATCGTAATCACCTCTATCCTTCTACAGACTCCCCTTCCTATAAACTCCACCTTCCTTTAGACTCCACCCTCATTTAGGTTTTGTACCCACCACCCACACCCTCTAATATCTTCACGATAACACCAAATCAAAATTAATGTCTAACCCTAGCCTCTTATCCCTTTCTTCCACTTCAAAACCCTTAAACTTATTCTAAATGGTTTCAGACTAATAAATATCTCTCGCTTTCACCAAAGACGACGACCAAGTGACCGCTATCACAAAAATTAGAATGGTTGTCATAGATTTGGGGTTAATTATCATTGATTTGGGAAAAGCAATGATTTAACCCGATCATTCCACTAAAGTTGCTAGATCTGGATAAATTGTAGGTTTCAAAAATAATGGTTTGTGAATTCCTAAAGCTTGTCATGATTTTAATTTTGTGCTAATCACTCATTTGCAGTTTCTCCATTTTTATAATATTCGGATGAATAGTTTGCTTAATAATAATACATTCTCTTAATCTTCATCAGCTATTATTATTCTTCTCCAAATAAAAGTTGTTTGTGCATAGATAAAAATACTATACATGCTGATTAATTTGAAGTTTCTCTTGCTAGGTTGATTTTCCATTAGCATAAAAATCTATTAATTAAATGTCCTCACCATGACCACTTTTACTTTTTTTGTTTTGTTCTGTATAAAATTGCATAACTATCTTCATTGCATCTTTCCAAATATTTGGTAGATTAGAAATGCATGCAAACCCATTTACTAAGTGATTGTACAGAAGAGATTATGGTAAATTTCTGAAATTGTTAATATATACATAGAAAGTTAAATGCAAATACCATTGACTTCAATATGTTGTCAGTTTTGCAATATGGAAAACTCTAGCTTCACAGACGAATTTAGTGCAAATAAACATATATTTACTAATTGCACATTGCAAGGGGCTAAAAATTCCATAAGAAATGAACTCGATTAACTTAGCAAAACCCATTTATGTACAAATGCAATAATTAGTATACATTCTCCATTTATCAATCAAGTTTTTTTAGTTCTTGTTTGCTGCAGCAAATATGTCACTAACTAGACAATCTATTTATTAGTTTATTTAGGCAAATGCAATAATAAGGTTAGCATAAGTTTCTAGTTCGTTTGTCTATCTAATATATGTCATGTTATGCATTCCTCTTTATGCCAGTCATCCATTTATTCTAGTTGTGATTAATGATCCACTACATGATAACTTCTCGTGCTATGTATAATAAGATTCATAGCAAACCATAGAAGAAACTCATAGTTATAAGTCGATCTAATGCAAGATGAAGATAAGCAATTATGGTTTGACATGCAATTTTTAATCTATCCACATCTATATCTTTGTGTATGTATGTTATACACACATCTTTAAATACATGTAGCCAGAGTTTTTGTAAATTTCATTTGCATGTATCTCCTTTTTTTCAATGCCTAATGTTTCTTTTTATGAGTTATGAGTAATTTAGATAACAACATAGTTATTAACTATGCATGATACACAAAAGCATAAAGCCTTCCAAAAATTTGTTTAGTAATTTGTTCAAAAGTTTAATTTGGACTAAAACTTTATAGTTATTGTTCAGTAGTCAAATTTTAAGTATAAGTTGTATAGTATGTTGCGAAACTAAATGAAACATGTGAAAGGGCACTTTTATTGTATAACATATTGTGACCTCTTATTTGAACCATAAGTTGGTTTTGTTGATCTTTCTTTAGGAGGCCAAACAACCATAGTCAAATTATGGTAAATTTATAGTTACATGTTAACTCCCCTCATTTAACATGACACTTGTTTAATTTATTATCACCATTGACAATAACTTACCGGTAGTCAATTCTAAGAAGTGCAATTGGCCTAAAGTAAATATATTAAATATGAAGACACCATAGGAATTATTATATTATGTTAATGTATCTCATTGCCAAGGAAGGACTTTTTTCTTGGGTTAGTAAATTTTTTGAATTATCCTTGGATACCTAAAATGACACATATTACTATCTATAACCAAAGAACAAAAGTGAAAAATAAATCACTTTTGTATTAAATCACAATAATAACGTTTTTTAGCAATG
Organism: Allium cepa; assembly: GCA_030765085.1. Classification (NCBI taxonomy): domain Eukaryota; kingdom Viridiplantae; phylum Streptophyta; class Magnoliopsida; order Asparagales; family Amaryllidaceae; genus Allium; species Allium cepa. The sequence continues at coordinate 576,797,133 of CM060931.1, forward strand.
TTGTCAAAATAGGTCCCTATTGGAGATTAAATTTCGATTTTTTCATGAAATGCATTGAACTTATATAAAAGTAAGTTCCCTTAACTAAATTTTTCCAAAAAAAGCTAAGGCATTAAGTTACTCTACAATTTGATAATAAATTCAAACACGTCTTTCCCGAAGAATTTTTTTGTCCTCGTCTTAATTTTTTTACCTAAAATAAAATCTTAACTTACGATTTCAGTTCCTCTATTTTAAAGTTGAATCAAAATCTTACCAATATTCCTCTAAAAAAAAGTGTCAGCTCTTTTCTCAAACTTTATATACACTTCTAAGGTGTAATCATTTTTTATAAGTTGAGTTTATTTATAATTATATCTAGTTAGTTTACTATTATTGTGAATTTTCTGGTTCAAGACGTAAATAGAATAGTTTTCTTGTACCAGCATTATTTTTTTAGATTAACTTTAAATAATATAAGTGCAATTAATTGTTCATTTTGTTAGCTTTTTCAGTTTTGGGTCGGCTTGGTTTAGTTTATTTTAATAATTTTGATCCACTTTAGAGAAGATTTGAATAATCATGATGATACCATTATACTGGGTTTCCTATCAACATTTGTTTACAAAAATATTATTTTTTTTAGAATATTTTTGTTTTAAATTTTCAATTAATCTTTTGGTCATAGGGAGACGAAGATTGTTGGAATCTTACCAACATATTATTACTATTATTTTCACATAATCAGTAAAATCAACTGACATTTTAATTTTAAGCAGGGAGAGGAAGGCCCGTAAACAATTCAATTTATTTTTAAGCAACAATCCAAGAATGCAAAAAGATGAATTTTATCTTATTATGAATTATGTGTTCAGTAAATATAAGTAAGACCAAGAGATGATATTATTTTGGCCAAAAGTAGTAGAGAGTTGATTCATGAACCCATAATGTTTGAGTAAAGTGAATTATTGCCAGGTAATTGCTTCAAGACTTGCATATAATTGCATGTAAGCTACCACTTCAGGTATAAAAAAATATATATAACTATGTAAGATGCCACTTCGGGTATAACAATATATATAACTGCATGTGAGCTGCCACTTCAGGTATAACAATCATAGTTCAATTTTGCCGATTGATACCTATTGGTGGAAATTCGGCTCTAACACAGAACTATTGGGCAATAGTAGTTCATTTCAACTTTGTTTTGGTACTTCATGTTTTATATCAACAATGGTTATGATGCATAAAATTTGACTCTAATGCCTATTGTTTTTTTGATTATGTACACGGTATAGGCAAAGTCTTGCTATTATAACTGGCATTATATCTTATTTTTTATAACTGTATCAAAATCAGATTCATACGAGGGTAGTATTCCAACTCTATTTAGTTCATCTATACTCTGTCAAGAATTCGTTTTATATACTATTTGGCCAATCCTTGCAAATTATTAATCTAACTCTATTGGTCAAAACTGAACATCTACTTGAGATAACAACAGTGATCGGTTTATTTCATCATGAGTAGAACCGATTAGTTAAAAACTTGATATAGATCTTTATTTTCACTTTCAGTTCTTTAATTATTACTGTTGGGACTTGAGAATTATGTCTTCACTAGTGCGAACCCGTGCTTTGCACACGGATATTGAAAAAATATTGTTGTTGCATAGGTCATATCCAAATGTATAAGAAATTTAAATTGGTGGTAATGAAAAAACATTGTTGAACGATAGTGTTACATCATAATAATAATTTGGTAGGGTAAAGAATACATAGATATATTTGGTTATGGTAATCACAATTAAAATCGAAGAAAACAACTACAGTGAATATGTTAAAGTTCACAGATTATTTAGAAGATAATGTGTTAAAAATTTATCCGCTAATGCATAGATATATTCACTGTGGCATATATCGCCAATGTTGTTGCTTTTGTAATTACACAGCTGCTTCATTGTGCATAGATATAGTTGAAGTATTCGCTGTCAACTGCAGACACAAAGACACAGCGTAGTTCGATTCAATTAAATAAGAATAACAAAAGCTTTTTTCAATGGGGAGAAATATAGTTATAGGACGAAATTTGTAAACGGTCAGGAAAAGTATTTGTCAACAGCTGAAAAAAGGGAGGGAAAAAAGAAAAAAGCAACAGATGTAGTATAGGGGTAAAGTAGTGAAACAGAAGATTCAATTGAAATAGAAATGATGATGTAATAAGAAAATAACATGGGTCCCAATATAAATTACTATTATTCACTGAATTTGATCTATGTCGATGCAAGGTACAAAACACGGCATACAACTGGTTGCAGTAACCAATATTTGGAAATATCCAAAACATACAGAAGAGAACAATTGTGAGAAGTCTGTTCATTTTTCAGCCTCGGAAATAACTGCTAGCAACACATGTATGATACTAGGCTTAAGCGCAAATAGGTGATGTTTTCTTGGCCTTAATAGATGCATTACATCTGTCAATTACTTTAACTATTGAAGGTATTTGTACCTACGGGAAAAAAAGGCAAAAGTGTCATTGATGCGGTATTATTACTAAATTCTCTCATTGCTCGTCTGACTAAGTTAACTATATCTAATAATCAAACTATGACTACATGATCATCTATGCAAAGATACATTCATCAATTGTTTTCTAGAAGTTTTCCGACAGTGGTGGTGCAAGTGATTTTAGAATTTACTGCAAAAAATAAACAAACTCATTTAGGTGGTTATCAACATTATTCTCACTAAAGCACATGTTTTGACCCAGCACTTAAACTGTGCATCTACCTTAAGCCCGAATACATCAACTTATATGCCTATCGTATTATTGATCATCGCAATTGTAAACGAAATTAAGTAAACTTAGCCAAATTATGTCATCAAACCTGGAAGCAATGTATTAAACGCTGAGCTACACAGTTGAATCAAGCATTAATTATGTGAAGTCACCATTTAATCATCTCAAGCTATCAGAAAGCAAAATTCATTTTTCAATTATATTTTCATAATGCGATTAAATTATTATCGTTAACATCAAACAAAATCATTACTACAACTAAATTAGTATTGCATCACACAAATGTAGTTAAAATATTCAGATGGAACAATAATTGCTAAATTTCGAAAATGCTGTAAAATAATAATCGCTTTTTCTTAATGCATTTAAATTTTAACTACAGTAAGCTCGAATAAATCATCGTGTACAACCAAAATTATTACTGCATCACATAAATATAGTTGAAATGTTCAATATCTACCACGCATAATTCAAAATTGTCATTAAATTATGACTGTATTTTATTAATGTAGTTAAATTTTAATTGTATTAAGATTGAATGAATTCCTGAAATGTAGCCAAACTTATTACTACATCACACAAATGTGGTTAAAATCTTCAAATATGGTTAAATTTACCCCAAACTTGCTGGTAAATTATAATTGCATTTTCTTAGTTTCATTAGTTTGTAACTATTTTAAAATTGAATAAAATTATCATATATAGTCAAAATCATCAGTAGTAAATGCAATAAAAAAATGCTAACGTAGTTAAATTAATTCAAAAAATGCCAATAAATTATTTCACCTTTTTTGATAGGGTTAAATCGTAACTGCACTAAGTTTGAATAAACTATCAAGCACAATCAAGTTATTACTTTATTATTACATAATGCAGTTATAATATTCAAAGGCAACCATAATTATATAATTAAAAAAAAATATATTCCTTTCAAATATGTTAAAAGATAATATATACATTATAATAATCTAGGTAAAACTACTATTGATGTTTATGATCATCATAATAATGCTATTACAGAAATGCGGTACACGGCGGTGACACAAAATAATTGGATTATATAAATGCAGTTAAAACTGCTATATAAAATTACGATTTAATTTTTTTTATTTTTAGCTATCAATAATGGATATCATTGGAAAGCATATTAAATTTGAGATTTTACAGTGAAAATGATTCTTAAATCCAATTAATGTAGAAAAAGTTATCACATTTCAAAGTTTGGAATAGAAAGAAATTAAAAATGTGACTGTTCATTTTCCAAAGTATGAAGAAGGTATGTGTGCTCTTGAAATCTAACTCAATAATAATAGTATAGTATAGATTATTATTTTCATACTAGATTATGTAGCTTCGTATACCTACTATGAATTAGTTTCATCATCCTCTTATCTTATAGCTAGGTTGTATGTTCTGGTAATTATTTTCAGGCTTGTACATTTCAATTTAGGAACTTGTAGCATGCTAAGGAAGATTCATATATGTTAATCATTTAAGTTTCTAACAGTTTTATCATCTTGTATCAGGTAAATCAATGGATCAAAACATGTCTTGCTCTAGGATATAGAGTTGTCAAGACGTACTTGGACAAAGGTAAAATTTAACATCGGTAACTCAATCAACTAGGCTTCCACAAAGTTGGATACAGTTGCACAACTTGCATCAGTAACTTCGAAGACCAAGATTAATCAGTGTTAGCTGCCATTTCTAAGAAACGGTAAATGATTACATATAAAATGTTTAAAATTTTGAAATGTACATAAACTCACTTACATATGTGCATTTTCAGATATCATTGCAGTGGCTGTGATATTTGGGAATAGAAATTTTGAAGATTGTGTGCATTCTTTAACGAGCAGATTATCTCGCATCTCCTCCCCTTGTTGTCGCTTATACTATCACAAGAACTGTAAGTAGTGTCCGCAGGTGCGGAGCAGTGGAAAGGAGGCTTGGGTTATGGTAAAAAGACCCAGGTTCGATTCCTACCATGCGCTTCCCTATCCTATATAAATTTACCCGGGGGTATGGGGGCTTGAATCAGCGGACGACTTTACTATACCCTTCTCAGGAGTTTACCGGCCAGCCGGGTTCTCCTGGGTTTTCACAAAAAAAAAAAAGAACTGTAAGTAGTTTTATCAAATGTTATTTGCTACATCTTTACCGTTATTACAGAATTCACTTGGATGATGATGTAAATAGTTTTTAATCCCTTTGAGTTTTTATTTTATGGCAGCTGAGGCATGCACTGTCTACTTTAGCTATTGATGGCATTGTATCTATATATGGAGATAACGTAAAGGGGTTATGATTCAATTTGCTAGTGTGATGCAATTTGTAGATGTAGAGCTGAAAATATATGTAGTAATGTTAACGGTAATCTCTGCACATTTGAAGGTACGTTACTCTTTTTACTTTATTTTGGGAATAGTTCATTAGGAGTTTTTGTCACATTGAATTATTCTTTATTCAAAATAAAATATAAATTAAAATGGCAGTAATCATTTAATATATAACAAATTAAATAAGTCCATAAAATTTAACTAAGTTAAATAAATTTTATAAAATTAAACAAAGTTTTATAAAAATTAAATAAAATCGAATAAGTTGACTAATTTTTATAGTAATTAATTACATTAATGAAGTTATATAAAAAGTTGACTAAGTTTTATAAAAAATAACTAAATTTTAAAAGAAACTAAATTAAATAAGTTCATAGAAATAACTAAGTTTATAAAAACTAATTAAGTTTTAAAAAAGTAAATAAATAGAATAACTAAGTAAAAAGGAAGAAAGTTAACTAAGTTTTATAAAATAAATTAACAAGACTAAAGATAACTAAGTAGACTAAGTTCTACGAAAAAATAACTAAATTTTCAAAAATTAACTAAGTTAATCAAGTCATAAAGAAATTAATTACATTAATGAAGTTTTACAAAATGTTGACTCGGTTTTATAAAAAATAACTAAATTTTAAAAGATTAACTAAGTTAAATAAGTTTTATAAAAATTAAATAAGTTTATAGAAATAACTAAGTTTATAAAAATTAATTAAGTTTTAAAAAATAAATATATAAAATAACTAAGTAAAAAAGGAATAAAGTTTACTAAGTTTTATAAAATAAATTAACTAGATTAAAGATAACTAAGTAGATAAGTTTTACAAAAAAATAACTAAATTTTCAAAAATTAACCAAGTTAACCAAGTCTTATAGAAATTAATTATATTAATGAAGTTTTATAAAAAGTTGACTAAGTTTTATAAAAGAACAAAATTTTAAAAGATTAACTGAGTTAAATAAGTTTTATAAAAATTAAATAACTTTATAAAAATAACTAAGTTTATAAAAACTAATAAGTTCTAAAAAATTAAATAAGTAAAATAACTGAGTAAAAAGGAACAAAGTTAACTATGTTTTATAAAATAAATTAACTAGATTGATGATAACTAAGTAGACTATGTTTTACAAAAAAATAACTAAATTTTCAAAAATTAACTAAGTTAACCAAGTCTTATAGAATTTAATTACATTAACGAAGTTTTATAAAAAGTCGACTAAGTTTTATAAAAAAATAATCAAATTTTAAAAGATTGATTAAGTTAAATAAGTTTTATAAAAAATAAATAAGTTTATAAAGATAACTAAGTTTATAAACACTAAATAAGTTTTAAAAAATACAATAAATAAAACAACTAAGTAAAAAGGAACAAAGTTAACCAAGTTTAATGAAATAAATTAATTAGATTAAAGATAACTAACTAGACTAAGTTTTACAAAAAATAACTAAATTTTCAAAAATTAACTACGTTTTCCAAGTCTTATAGAAATTAATTACATTAATGAAATTTCCTAAAAAGTTGACTAAGTTTTATAAAAAATAACTTAATTTTAAAAGATTTAAGTTAAATAAGTTTGTAAAAATTAAAAAAGTTTATAGAAACTAAGTTATAAAAACTAATTAAGTTTTAAAAAATTAAATAAATAAAATAACTAAGTAAAAAGGAACAAAGTTAACTAAGTTTCATAAAATAAATTAGCTAGATTAAATAAAACCAAGTAAGCTAAGTTTTACAAAAAAATATCTAAATTTTCAAAAATTAACTAAGTTAATCAAGTCTTATAGAAATTAATTACATTAATGAAGTTTTATAAAAATTTGACTAACTTTTATAGAAAATAACTAAACATTAAAAGATTAACTAATTTAAATAAGTTTTATAAAAATTAAATAAGTTTATAGAAATAACTAAGTTTATAAAAACTAATTAAATTTTGAAAAATTAAATAAATAAAATAACTAAGTAAAAAGGAACAAAGTTAATTAAGTTTTATAAAATAAATTAACTAGATTAAAGATAACTAAGTAGACTAAGTTTTTCAAAAAAATAACTAAATTTTCAAAAATTAACTAAGTTAACCAAGTCTTATAGAAATTAATTGCATTAACGAAGTTTTATAAAAAGTTGACAAAGTTTTATAAAAAATAACTAAAATTTAAAAGATTAAATGAGTTAAATAAGTTTTATAAAAATTAAATAAGTTTAGAGAAATAATTAAGTTTATAAAAACTAACTATGTTTTAAAAAATTAAATAAATAAAATAACTAAGTAAAAAGGAACAAAGTTAACTAAGTTTTATAAATTAAATTAACTAGATGAAAGATAACTAAGTAGACTAAGTTTTACAAAAAAAACTAAACTTTCAAAAATTGACTAAGCTAACCAAGTCTTATAAAAATTAAACAAGTTTATAAAAATAATCAAGTTCATAAAATTTAACAAAGTTAACTTTGTTTAATGAAAATTAAACTATAATATAAGAATTACAACCATAAATACTCGCAATATCCTACTAGATCCGTATAATAAACAAATAAATCAGTTAACTATGCTTTATAAAAATTAAACTAGTCTATAATAATAATGATAATAAATTAACCAAGTTTATAAAAATTAGCTAAGTATTATAAAAATATAAATTATGGCTAAATCTTCTATAATAATATAACAGCAACAATAACAACAACTAAAATTTATAAATATTAAATATGTTTATAAAAAATAACTAACTATTTTAAAATTTAACAATAATAATAGCAATAACTAAATTTTATCAAAATTAACTTCGAGAGAAATGTGTGGTCCTTTAACAATAGAGCAAAGCACACATACAACTATATATATATATATATATATATATATATATATATATATATAACTCAAAACAAAGTGCTGCCAACATGCTTGGCAGGTAGCAAGTCTATGTACAGGTATCAAAAAATAATAACTCAAATACCCCTAAAATGAGCTCCAGCAAAGCCACCACTCATTACACCTTATTATCAAGCTCCAGCATGGCCACCGTCTAATAATGAGGTGTTAGGAGTATCTAAAAATATAAATAAAAACATGAAGCCAAAATACAAGAAGCCAACACTCTCTAATAAGGTAGCTACATGCTACTGGTTCGAAAGGAGAGAGGGTGTGACTACACTGAGGTGGAACTGCTAGTGATCCTCAAAGGAAGACTCCACTCTGAAGACTCGGTAGAAGTAGTGCCTAGCTGAAAAACGAATCTCCCTGAAAATATGCCGCCATGATGATGCTGAATATGAACTGGGAAGTGAGCCTCTCTAAAATCTACAATCCTGCAAACTGTAGTCCTGAGAACCTGCAAAGAGAACCTAGCACCCTATCTACTACCCCGTCACCATATCTGTTTCTGCAGAATAACTAAGTAAATAGTTAGTATGATACATATAAATGTATATAATTAAAATTATATACATTTATATGTGTTAATAAGATAGGAGTAAAAATACTTGAAAAAGACAGACTAAACAAAATAAAGAAAAAAGAGAAGAAATATGTAACGACCCAGAATTTTTAATAATTTAAATTTGAATATTTAATTAATTTTAAATATTAATAAGTGAATTTTTGGAGTCGAATAAATTTTTTTTTGAATTTTGGATTTAATTTTGCAATTAAATCGATTTATTTAATAGTGAAATTCCACAAATAATTAGATATTGGGTTAAATATGATTGAAAATGATTTGGAAAATTTTATTTTATCATATTTAAGTTATAGAAATATTTTGGAACTTGTAAAACTGAATTTGGAATTAATTTGTAAAAATTGAATATTTTAATATTTAATTATCGACTGAAAAATAGCCAATTTTTGAACAGTCTCGGAATTGAACGAAACGAGTTCCATTGGATCCGTAATAGTTAGTTATTATCGGATTTCAATTTTTCGTAGCAATCGGAGTTGTCGTTTGACCGTGGCAGCTCCAAACGCATCAATATCGTTTTAATATAAATTCGGCGAGTTAAAATAGCCATTTTTCAAACGGTCTCGGATTTCGACGAAACCAGTTTCATCGGATCCGTAATGTGATATTATTGTAAGATTTCAAATTTCAAGTCGTTTGGATTTGCCGTTTGTCCGGTACAAGCCAAAACGCCTAGAAATCGTTTAAATCGGTTTAAATTTAAATCGAGCGTTTATTACCGTATCTCACACATATGATGGAATTAGCTTCCGAAACTTGTTCCATTGTGTCCGGAATGTGGAAAAACCTTAGAATCGCCTGTCGGAACGCGTCGTTTGGAGTTCGTTTGCAAAAGTGTTAAATTGGGCATTTTATTATTAAAATAATATTAACATATATGTTATCTTCTTTTCCAAAACCCTAATCACTATCACCAGCCGCCTCCTATAGGTCCAATGGCCGAAATCATCCCATTTTCCCCTCTCAAAATCTCCAAATCCGCTCATCGAATCGAGAAACTTCCAACATGAAAGTTGTAGAGCACGGTATGAACTACAAATCCAACGGTGGATCTCAGCTATCGTCGCCATTTGGATGAGATATTGAGCCGTGTCCCCTGGTTGTTGCGTGCGTTCCTCAGGTGGAGGAGGGCGCCGAGCTTGGCCATGCTTGGGCCGATGGTGGCTTTTGTCGAGGGCTTTCATTTGGTGGCAGGGTGATGAAGTATCGATGCTCGTGGTGGTCGGAAAATCAAACCCTAGGTCGGCATGTGATGGGTTTTGGTGTGCGTCTTTTTTTTACCTGGAGGGGAGAGATGCCGTGCGTACAAAGAAGAAGGGAGGAAGCTAGTGCGTGGGCCCAGATCCAAGGTGAGATTATGAAGAGATTGTTGATTTAATTCTATTAACGATTGTACAAACTTTAAAAATCAATAACTTTTTCATGCGAGGTCCGATTTGGGCGAATCAAAGTGCGTTGGAATCGTATGGTCGCGCTCTTCGCAATGCAACTAGTTTGGAGTCGATTGGAGCTCGTTTGAATTTCGGGTAAAATTAAACGTTCGTTTAATTTTATTCGAAACGAACGCCGAAACGGAAAATAAAATCAAGGTGAGAACTCCTCACTCAATCGAAAGGTTTTGTTTAAAATTTTAAGTAGTTAATGTTGATTGTTGATTGCTGATTGATTGTGTTAGTAGATATAGTAGGATATATACTATATATAGCGATATATATATATTGGCATATGTATATATCGGATTTGATTTCCCGCCTCGTATAGCGGATGAGACCCTATTGCGCCGTTATTAAGCGGAATATTTATAAAATCCCATATACCGCGATATTCCACCTTGAAGTGGAATTGGTATTGTGCTAACGTCTGTGGTTGCAGGGTAACAGGTTGGAGGGATCCAACTGGATTCCTCGCATATTTATTTGTTTATAAATATTATGTTGATTGTTGATAATCATATTGATATATGACACTTATTCCCGTGATTGACCATCTGATGTTGTTGCATCATCGGATTCAAATTTTTAAAAATTAAAATAACGGTTTTGAATTTAAAAGGGGTTTTAAATCGATTTTTCAAAGAATATGGTTTATTAAAAAATTTTGAATTGATTAAATTTTAAAATAAATACATGGATAAAATTTTATGTTTTAAAAATTTATATTTTTATAAAATATAACTTAAAAGAAATTTTTAACAATAATAGGTTTTTATAAAATAGTTAAATTTGGTTTTTGGGAAGTTATTATTATTAATGGTTTATATAAAGGATTTTATAAATGGATGTTTTTAAAATTAAAATTATTGAAATTATAGAATAAATTTATAAAGTGTTAAGTTGATGTATAACATGAATTTCACTAGGATTTATAGATTAATAAATGTGAAATTTATAAAACGAATGGTTATTGGAAAATTTTAAGCTTATAAGTTATTAACTTATAAAAATGGATTTGGGCATTAAAAAGGGGAATTTTATAGAAATTGTTAATAAATGAAGATTTCATTAGTCGAAATTATTATAAACCATAAAGAAATCTTGTAAGTGATAAGATTTTAAATTGGTGAAGTTCAAAGGAACGATTTGGTAAATAAATAATATTATAAGTATTTAACTTACAATATGGCTTTTGGGTATGAAATTGGGTTATGTAAAATTGCATCGGATTAATAAAGGAATTTATAAAATTGGGGTTTATAATAGAAATGGAATTTATAAACTATGTTTATAAATTTGAAATCCATCGAATTTGATAAATTGAAATATGGGAATTTGTTAAGTGGGCTATATTCACTATTTTGAATATTGAATAGATTATTAAATAAAATGGGTTTGTTTTTGGGAAAGGAATGTTTTAAATGGAATTTAAAACGAATTAAAGGTGTTTTAAAATGTATTGAGTATTGAAAACATAGATTTCAACATTGATTGTTGAAATAGACGTTTTCGAGAAACAGAAGGGGATAATTTGTATAGTATTGGATTTATATATCTATTTTTAATTTCAAATCCATATACTAGTGTTTTTGGGTTGTCGTAACGATGTTTTACGCAACATTCGTTTTTAACCCAAATAAATGTGAATAAAGGAATGTTTTCTTAAAGAGAATGGAATTAATACTTAACTATGGTTTAAGCATATGGAATATTTTCGAATTGTTGAAAATAAATTGAATTGTGAATTACTTATTTTTTTAAATAAGTTTAGAAATGATTTTCCAATATGGAATGGAACGTTTTTGTGAATTCACCTTTTAAAGGTAAAAGTGTAAGCGAATATTTTGGAATCGATTTGAAATCAAATATGAATGGGTATTTGGGATTTAATTCACGTTGGAATTTATATGAAGGGAAATTTGTTTAAAAATAAATATTGATTTATTTTGAAGTATGAAAATGAATTTACGGATTTGGGACGTAAATTTAAATTAAATCGGTAAAGATTTATTTGATGATTTGAAATTTGTTTTCAAAGGGTATAAAGGATGAAAAGTAATTTGAAATTAGTTTTCAAATGGTTAAGGTGATTTGAAATTAGTTTTCAAATGGTTAAGGTGATTTGAAATTAGTTTTCAAATGGTTAAGGTGATTTGAAATTGGTTTGCAAATGGTTAATGTAATTTGAAAATTGGTTTTCAAATGGTAAAGGTAAATTGAAAATTGGTTTTTCAATTGGTTAAGTGTGGAAAATTTTATCGTGAAGTGGTTTTGGTAAAACAAATAACTGGGGCAATTATTTGGAAATGGTGTATATATATATATATATCTTGTGAAGATATTTTTGGGATTAAATAATTTTGGAAATTTATTTGGAATCTGATGATGTGGCGCATCTTTATTGATAGTTAAATAACCGACTATCAACATTTACCCTTGGATGGTATTGATTGTGTTTGTTTAAAATTGAATGCACACTTTTTATTTTTTTAAAATAAGCGCTCGCTATTCGGTTTAGCCGGGAGAGGACCTTTGTGTCATATATCCCATTCCGAATATGCGATACGTCGTTGAATTGCATTTGAAGACCGGTGTTGAAGACCGGGTATTTGTGAAAACGATAGGATGACCTATCGATTGTCTCCGCATCGTTAGCTACGATATGGAGATTTCCTTTGTGATGGGAAATTTTATCGGGATTGTGAATACCCGGATTGCAAGGGCTTCCTTGGAAGTGCCTTCGGTTCTGTTCGAACCCGGAACAGACTTGTATGGTTACGTGTCTGACATTACATTTTGAGAGATAGAGCAGATTTCTTTCAAATACATTTCTGTTGGTGGCGGAGAATTTATTCTCTTAGCTTAACACCCTTCTCTGAGACGTACGAGCTCAGAGGTTATGTAGTTGAAGGTTATCAGCGATATTTCCCAATCTGGTAATGTGGCATGCTGAGTGCTGCTGTGTGATGATCATTGGTTGATCGTTTGGATATGATCATTTGTTTGATCATTTATCTTTGTGATTATTGCTTTGGTCATCTGTGGACCCGAAGCATGGCTTTGTTACACAAAGCGTAGCTTTGTGGACGAGACTTCGTCAGGACCTCACTCCCCGGAAATGGTCGAAACAGGAATATGCGGCAAGGTTATGAGGGTCGCGCCCTTTAGGGTATGTCATTTCCTTCTGGAAAAGGGTGGTATCATGGTATGGAGCCCAGATGCTTACTCATGTTGATACACTATATATATTTCTGTGTGTGGTGTTGTTGGTATCGAGCGCTCGGATAAAGGTCCCAAAGGACCGGGGGATGACATATTCGTGTAGTAGTTACCTAGTTACAGAGGTAACCCGGCCTTGTGTTGGCAGAGATCTAACCGTAACGTTAGTTCTCGGGACGTCCCGCCAGAGGCGATCCCATGTGGCAGTAGGAAGTTCCTTAGCCTGACCATTTGTTGGAAATCCATTCATCCAATACGTGCCTTGTACGGTTTTAGTTGTAGAACCTGCCATTTAACATGGCAGCTATAGTAGGCATAGTATCATGGTACCTATGCTGGCTAGGATTTATATTATACTTTCGAAATATTTTCCACTATGCACTAGTAATAATATCAAAGAATTTTCTCGTAGTAAGCATGTTTGACTATCATAAGGAGAAATCTCCCCCATGTGTGCGTTTGCATTGTGTGTGTGCCGGGAGGCCTTATGGTAGTTTCATTTTCCAAAAAGCATTGCGGATTTCAAAATTTAAATTTTCTTGTTGCTTGTTTAAAGATAAACTGTTTTGAGTTCTCACACCAGTCCCATGACTGACCTGGAGTTTATTGTTCCTTTCCTAAACTCTGGGTGCCCACTATTTTCCACACGGGCAGTCTAGAGTTAGGTTATCAGGTTATTCTGGATTCGGGAGTTGCTGTGCAGATCTGGAGGCGAGCCAGATAGCGTAGTCTATTATCTATTGTATATAGTATTTCTTTCCGCTGTTGTTGTCATACACTCTGATTGATGTAATGTAATGTGATGTAATGTATAAAATGTATAGTTCTTTTGTTTTAATGAATATTCATTTATCTATTATATGTTGTTCCGCTGCGACTGTGAGATTCTGTTATTGTTTCTCGTTCTGTTACTTGTTTTTCTGTTTTCTCTTCTCTTTCTTTTCTTTCTTCTTCTACCTCTTTCTTCTTCTAAAACCCTAACGGTTCGATTTTTCGGCAACGAAAAATCGCGATCGTTACATTTGGTATCAGAGCATATGGTTAAGCGACAACCTGCTCTGTTGGGTGTTACTCATTAGAGATAGAGTCAGCAGTACTCTAGAATGAGTATGAGTGTAATAATAGATATGAGTGCGTATTTGTTAGTGAGTATAAAATTGTTTTATATTGTGATGATTGGTTTATTGAGTGGTATATGAACCTTCGTCGGCGCAGCCTCGAAAACTGAATCGAAGGGGTTCCTAAACACTTGAATAGAACAATTCGACACAATATTGTTTTAAATTGGGTAAATGAAATAATTTTACCTCGATTATATTTTATATATATAAAGAAAATAATTTTTCAGGAATTATTGAAGTGTGTATATAATTGATTGCTTGGTTGTTGTAAATGATATATATATATAAAATAATTAAAAGTTGTTTGAATAAGCTAATAAAAGCAACTATTGTAAAAAGAATAATGGTATAAACCAATGAATCATAAGATGAAATAATAATTAATGATGATTTACAATTGTAAGATAATCATGTATGTATATAAGAAGTAAAAATTATATAAGTAAAAGGGTTATAAAAGTGATTTATGAATAGAAAGGAACTTTTTGAAAGAATAATTAGCATTGATTTCACTATTGTCACTGGGAAATAATAAGGGTGATGACTGCAGCATCATCAGTATCATTTTCGAGTTTCTATGTGATGGATTTGCTACAAAAATGAATTTAAAAATTGAAGTTTTGTTGTAATAAATCAATTTGAAATTAAAATTCAACTTGAAGTTGTTAAGTATAAGTGAAAAAGGTTTTGAACTTATAATATAAGTTAGAAGTTGAATAATAAGTTTTATAACTTATAGAATGGGAAAATGTAAGTGAAACCAGTTGTTGAAGTGGTTAAACAATTAAGTTAAGTAAAGTGAAATACGAATTTGATTGTTGATATGAATTTGACTTAAGTAAAAGTTAAATAGAATTTACTTTAGAATTGGAAACCGAATTGGATTGATAAGTGGAAACTTAAGTTTAATTAACAAATGATGTTTAAATGGAATAACTTAAGTGAAGTTGAATAAAAAATCGATCTTTGCATCAAAGTTAAATAATCAAGTGAATTAAATGAGGTAAATAGAGTTGAAATGGAATATAACTTAAGTAATATTGAAAGAATTGATGTTAATATCAAAGTAAGTGAATAAAGTGAGTAAATGAAATTGTTAAATGATGTGAACTTGTGATATATAAATGAAATTCAATTTTTATTTGTAAAAAGAATTAGCAATTGAATTAAAGTATGATTGAAAGTTAATCGATCGAATATAAATAAGTTGATATGAAATGATGCATGCAAGTGTAAATTCATTTGAAAATAGTAGAATAATTAAATAAAGTCAATTGAATGTAAAACCAATTCGAATTAAAACTATTGAACCAAATTGAATGTAATGTAAGTAAAATAATAATTTGGCTCTATTGGATATTCATTAGATGTTGTTTGTTTGTTGATTGATTGTATGTAAATTCATTAAGTGTTAATGAAATTGAACTAGCGCAATTGGAAGCTATGTAATTGAATTCAAATGAAATTGAATAGAATTGAATTGGAATTGAAACGAATGAAAATGAATATGCAACTTCAATAATAAACTAAAAAATGTGTAAGAAGCATGTATTGGAAATTTTGAACTTGAATTGGCAAAATAGTTTGAATATTATAATTAGATATTATGCTAGCAGGATATACAGGTTATAAAGGAATTGGGAATTTTGATTTCAAAGTTAAAAAAATTGAATTGCTCGACAAAAAGGTACGTATTTCAGTTTTTATATGAGATTTGATGATTTCCTTCTCTAGCCACTTGGCTTTCTCTTTTCTTTTTGATTCTGAGGGGCCGTAGAGCCGTTTTGTAGTCGTACCGATCTAACCGCGCAAAGGAGACTCTGGCGAAATTTTTCGAAAATTTAGGGAGTTAGTGAAATTTTGAGAAATTTTGAAAGTTTGAAATTTGAATTTAAATTTAAATTTGAATTGTTGAGTAAACAATGTTGTTTGAAACCTATAATTGAAGTTGGAAAGCTAATTGAAATGATAATAAATCTTTAATAAAAAGATTGGTGTTAGAAGGTTGATAAAACTAATTGGTTTTGGGAAAATAATAAACGGTTTAGGATTATTCTCCTTAACTTGCAATTTCGAGGACGAAATTCTTTTAAGGGGGGAAGATTGTAACGACCCAGAATTTTTAATAATTTAAATTTGAATATTTAATTAATTTTAAATATTAATAAGTGAATTTTTGGAGTCGAATAAATTTTTTTTTGAATTTTGGATTTAATTTTGCAATTAAATCGATTTATTTAATAGTGAAATTCCACAAATAATTAGATATTGGGTTAAATATGATTGAAAATGATTTGGAAAATTTTATTTTATCATATTTAAGTTATAGAAATATTTTGGAACTTGTAAAACTGAATTTGGAATTAATTTGTAAAAATTGAATATTTTAATATTTAATTATCGACTGAAAAATAGCCAATTTTTGAACAGTCTCGGAATTGAACGAAACGAGTTCCATTGGATCCGTAATAGTTAGTTATTATCGGATTTCAATTTTTCGTAGCAATCGGAGTTGTCGTTTGACCGTGGCAGCTCCAAACGCATCAATATCGTTTTAATATAAATTCGGCGAGTTAAAATAGCCATTTTTCAAACGGTCTCGGATTTCGACGAAACCAGTTTCATCGGATCCGTAATGTGATATTATTGTAAGATTTCAAATTTCAAGTCGTTTGGATTTGCCGTTTGTCCGGTACAAGCCAAAACGCCTAGAAATCGTTTAAATCGGTTTAAATTTAAATCGAGCGTTTATTACCGTATCTCACACATATGATGGAATTAGCTTCCGAAACTTGTTCCATTGTGTCCGGAATGTGGAAAAACCTTAGAATCGCCTGTCGGAACGCGTCGTTTGGAGTTCGTTTGCAAAAGTGTTAAATTGGGCATTTTATTATTAAAATAATATTAACATATATGTTATCTTCTTTTCCAAAACCCTAATCACTATCACCAGCCGCCTCCTATAGGTCCAATGGCCGAAATCATCCCATTTTCCCCTCTCAAAATCTCCAAATCCGCTCATCGAATCGAGAAACTTCCAACATGAAAGTTGTAGAGCACGGTATGAACTACAAATCCAACGGTGGATCTCAGCTATCGTCGCCATTTGGATGAGATATTGAGCCGTGTCCCCTGGTTGTTGCGTGCGTTCCTCAGGTGGAGGAGGGCGCCGAGCTTGGCCATGCTTGGGCCGATGGTGGCTTTTGTCGAGGGCTTTCATTTGGTGGCAGGGTGATGAAGTATCGATGCTCGTGGTGGTCGGAAAATCAAACCCTAGGTCGGCATGTGATGGGTTTTGGTGTGCGTCTTTTTTTTACCTGGAGGGGAGAGATGCCGTGCGTACAAAGAAGAAGGGAGGAAGCTAGTGCGTGGGCCCAGATCCAAGGTGAGATTATGAAGAGATTGTTGATTTAATTCTATTAACGATTGTACAAACTTTAAAAATCAATAACTTTTTCATGCGAGGTCCGATTTGGGCGAATCAAAGTGCGTTGGAATCGTATGGTCGCGCTCTTCGCAATGCAACTAGTTTGGAGTCGATTGGAGCTCGTTTGAATTTCGGGTAAAATTAAACGTTCGTTTAATTTTATTCGAAACGAACGCCGAAACGGAAAATAAAATCAAGGTGAGAACTCCTCACTCAATCGAAAGGTTTTGTTTAAAATTTTAAGTAGTTAATGTTGATTGTTGATTGCTGATTGATTGTGTTAGTAGATATAGTAGGATATATACTATATATAGCGATATATATATATTGGCATATGTATATATCGGATTTGATTTCCCGCCTCGTATAGCGGATGAGACCCTATTGCGCCGTTATTAAGCGGAATATTTATAAAATCCCATATACCGCGATATTCCACCTTGAAGTGGAATTGGTATTGTGCTAACGTCTGTGGTTGCAGGGTAACAGGTTGGAGGGATCCAACTGGATTCCTCGCATATTTATTTGTTTATAAATATTATGTTGATTGTTGATAATCATATTGATATATGACACTTATTCCCGTGATTGACCATCTGATGTTGTTGCATCATCGGATTCAAATTTTTAAAAATTAAAATAACGGTTTTGAATTTAAAAGGGGTTTTAAATCGATTTTTCAAAGAATATGGTTTATTAAAAAATTTTGAATTGATTAAATTTTAAAATAAATATATGGATAAAATTTTATGTTTTAAAAATTTATATTTTTATAAAATATAACTTAAAAGAAATTTTTAACAATAATAGGTTTTTATAAAATAGTTAAATTTGGTTTTTGGGAAGTTATTATTATTAATGGTTTATATAAAGGATTTTATAAATGGATGTTTTTAAAATTAAAATTATTGAAATTATAGAATAAATTTATAAAGTGTTAAGTTGATGTATAACATGAATTTCACTAGGATTTATAGATTAATAAATGTGAAATTTATAAAACGAATGGTTATTGGAAAATTTTAAGCTTATAAGTTATTAACTTATAAAAATGGATTTGGGCATTAAAAAGGGGAATTTTATAGAAATTGTTAATAAATGAAGATTTCATTAGTCGAAATTATTATAAACCATAAAGAAATCTTGTAAGTGATAAGATTTTAAATTGGTGAAGTTCAAAGGAACGATTTGGTAAATAAATAATATTATAAGTATTTAACTTACAATATGGCTTTTGGGTATGAAATTGGGTTATGTAAAATTGCATCGGATTAATAAAGGAATTTATAAAATTGGGGTTTATAATAGAAATGGAATTTATAAACTATGTTTATAAATTTGAAATCCATCGAATTTGATAAATTGAAATATGGGAATTTGTTAAGTGGGCTATATTCACTATTTTGAATATTGAATAGATTATTAAATAAAATGGGTTTGTTTTTGGGAAAGGAATGTTTTAAATGGAATTTAAAACGAATTAAAGGTGTTTTAAAATGTATTGAGTATTGAAAACATAGATTTCAACATTGATTGTTGAAATAGACGTTTTCGAGAAACAGAAGGGGATAATTTGTATAGTATTGGATTTATATATCTATTTTTAATTTCAAATCCATATACTAGTGTTTTTGGGTTGTCGTAACGATGTTTTACGCAACATTCGTTTTTAACCCAAATAAATGTGAATAAAGGAATGTTTTCTTAAAGAGAATGGAATTAATACTTAACTATGGTTTAAGCATATGGAATATTTTCGAATTGTTGAAAATAAATTGAATTGTGAATTACTTATTTTTTTAAATAAGTTTAGAAATGATTTTCCAATATGGAATGGAACGTTTTTGTGAATTCACCTTTTAAAGGTAAAAGTGTAAGCGAATATTTTGGAATCGATTTGAAATCAAATATGAATGGGTATTTGGGATTTAATTCACGTTGGAATTTATATGAAGGGAAATTTGTTTAAAAATAAATATTGATTTATTTTGAAGTATGAAAATGAATTTACGGATTTGGGACGTAAATTTAAATTAAATCGGTAAAGATTTATTTGATGATTTGAAATTTGTTTTCAAAGGGTATAAAGGATGAAAAGTAATTTGAAATTAGTTTTCAAATGGTTAAGGTGATTTGAAATTAGTTTTCAAATGGTTAAGGTGATTTGAAATTAGTTTTCAAATGGTTAAGGTGATTTGAAATTGGTTTGCAAATGGTTAATGTAATTTGAAAATTGGTTTTCAAATGGTAAAGGTAAATTGAAAATTGGTTTTTCAATTGGTTAAGTGTGGAAAATTTTATCGTGAAGTGGTTTTGGTAAAACAAATAACTGGGGCAATTATTTGGAAATGGTGTATATATATATATATATCTTGTGAAGATATTTTTGGGATTAAATAATTTTGGAAATTTATTTGGAATCTGATGATGTGGCGCATCTTTATTGATAGTTAAATAACCGACTATCAACATTTACCCTTGGATGGTATTGATTGTGTTTGTTTAAAATTGAATGCACACTTTTTATTTTTTTAAAATAAGCGCTCGCTATTCGGTTTAGCCGGGAGAGGACCTTTGTGTCATATATCCCATTCCGAATATGCGATACGTCGTTGAATTGCATTTGAAGACCGGTGTTGAAGACCGGGTATTTGTGAAAACGATAGGATGACCTATCGATTGTCTCCGCATCGTTAGCTACGATATGGAGATTTCCTTTGTGATGGGAAATTTTATCGGGATTGTGAATACCCGGATTGCAAGGGCTTCCTTGGAAGTGCCTTCGGTTCTGTTCGAACCCGGAACAGACTTGTATGGTTACGTGTCTGACATTACATTTTGAGAGATAGAGCAGATTTCTTTCAAATACATTTCTGTTGGTGGCGGAGAATTTATTCTCTTAGCTTAACACCCTTCTCT
Organism: Allium cepa; assembly: GCA_030765085.1. Classification (NCBI taxonomy): domain Eukaryota; kingdom Viridiplantae; phylum Streptophyta; class Magnoliopsida; order Asparagales; family Amaryllidaceae; genus Allium; species Allium cepa. The sequence goes on from CM060931.1 coordinate 576,817,832, forward strand.
GAGACGTACGAGCTCAGAGGTTATGTAGTTGAAGGTTATCAGCGATATTTCCCAATCTGGTAATGTGGCATGCTGAGTGCTGCTGTGTGATGATCATTGGTTGATCGTTTGGATATGATCATTTGTTTGATCATTTATCTTTGTGATTATTGCTTTGGTCATCTGTGGACCCGAAGCATGGCTTTGTTACACAAAGCGTAGCTTTGTGGACGAGACTTCGTCAGGACCTCACTCCCCGGAAATGGTCGAAACAGGAATATGCGGCAAGGTTATGAGGGTCGCGCCCTTTAGGGTATGTCATTTCCTTCTGGAAAAGGGTGGTATCATGGTATGGAGCCCAGATGCTTACTCATGTTGATACACTATATATATTTCTGTGTGTGGTGTTGTTGGTATCGAGCGCTCGGATAAAGGTCCCAAAGGACCGGGGGATGACATATTCGTGTAGTAGTTACCTAGTTACAGAGGTAACCCGGCCTTGTGTTGGCAGAGATCTAACCGTAACGTTAGTTCTCGGGACGTCCCGCCAGAGGCGATCCCATGTGGCAGTAGGAAGTTCCTTAGCCTGACCATTTGTTGGAAATCCATTCATCCAATACGTGCCTTGTACGGTTTTAGTTGTAGAACCTGCCATTTAACATGGCAGCTATAGTAGGCATAGTATCATGGTACCTATGCTGGCTAGGATTTATATTATACTTTCGAAATATTTTCCACTATGCACTAGTAATAATATCAAAGAATTTTCTCGTAGTAAGCATGTTTGACTATCATAAGGAGAAATCTCCCCCATGTGTGCGTTTGCATTGTGTGTGTGCCGGGAGGCCTTATGGTAGTTTCATTTTCCAAAAAGCATTGCGGATTTCAAAATTTAAATTTTCTTGTTGCTTGTTTAAAGATAAACTGTTTTGAGTTCTCACACCAGTCCCATGACTGACCTGGAGTTTATTGTTCCTTTCCTAAACTCTGGGTGCCCACTATTTTCCACACGGGCAGTCTAGAGTTAGGTTATCAGGTTATTCTGGATTCGGGAGTTGCTGTGCAGATCTGGAGGCGAGCCAGATAGCGTAGTCTATTATCTATTGTATATAGTATTTCTTTCCGCTGTTGTTGTCATACACTCTGATTGATGTAATGTAATGTGATGTAATGTATAAAATGTATAGTTCTTTTGTTTTAATGAATATTCATTTATCTATTATATGTTGTTCCGCTGCGACTGTGAGATTCTGTTATTGTTTCTCGTTCTGTTACTTGTTTTTCTGTTTTCTCTTCTCTTTCTTTTCTTTCTTCTTCTACCTCTTTCTTCTTCTAAAACCCTAACGGTTCGATTTTTCGGCAACGAAAAATCGCGATCGTTACAAAATACTAAGAAAGAAATACTAAGAAACAAATATAAGAGCCAGTTAAGAAAAGCCAATAGATCACAAAATTAAAGAACTAAAAGATCGATAATATAGTATAAACAATGACTAATTCAGAATTTGAAATAAATCTCGAAAGTAAATTATGATACACGGTATAATCATCATTTAAGTATGAGTGAATAGTAATACTACGATTGTTGATGTTAAAGATATTGTTATTGTGCTTAAATAAATTCATATTATAACTAACCTTATTAAGATACTCTTTAAATAAGTTATTTTTAGCAAATTTATATTTAGGATTCGAGATCCAATTAAAACAAAATGGAGAAATTCTAAAAATCAATTTGTTAAGATGATTATTGTTATTATTAAAAATTCTCTGATTTCTTTCAAACCAAATATACCAACATGTAGTAATGAATAAAGTGTCAAGTAAGAATATAATATTCTTTTTATACTTAAATCTAATAGTATTCCAATAGAATTCACAATCTGAAATTTTCGTGTTTATATTAAAGTTAAAAATTTTAGTATTATTGTCACCTTCATTAATCCATTGAATTCTAGATCTTTGCTTCCACATAACCTCCTCTTTTTCTAAAATAGAATTAAGTTTCTATTTTAAATTAGCTTGAACAATACGCTCACCTAAATTTAATTGTCTAGTTTCATCTATCTTATTTATTTATACAGCTTTGAAAGAATATTTTCTTTTTTAATTTTAGTACTACCAAAAAAAGTTATTCCAATTTTTAAGAAAAATCCTAAGATCCTGAAGTTTTAGTACAAAAATTTTCGCAGAATTATCCCTATTTCTAATATTATAATAACTCATAGAAGTGCATTTATTTTTAATTAAATTTAAAAATTTAGGTTCTAATAACCACATTTTTTCAAATTTGAAAGATTTATTGATAACCCTATGCTGATCACATGTGAGAACAATAGCACAATGATCAGAATGAGTGAAGGGCAAACCCGAAACTCTACATATTGGATATTTATCCTCAATTTCATCACTACTATAAAACCTATCAAGTAAAGCCATAGACGGGGTTTCTCTAGAGTTACTCCAAGTAAATTTTCTATTAGATGGAGAGATTTCAATCAAATTAGAATTAATAATAAATTGGTCAAATTCCTCCATAGCAGAGAGTTCTCCTTCGTGAGGAGAACGCTCTTCTAGAAAACGCGTAACATTGAAATCACCCCCTAAATCCAAGAACCCGGAGCAAAAGTTCTAAAGTCCAAACATTCATTCCAGATAATCCGATGATCAATTTTCAAATTAGGACCATAAACATTAGAAATACTTAAGAAAGAATTGTCATTAAGATTAATGAAAATAACATGTAATGAGTGATGCTTGGAAATACATTGAAGCATTTTAAAATAATTATCTCGCCAACCAGTCAATAGACCCCCAGAGGCACCCATTGAAGGTAAACAAGCCAATTTCCTAAAATGAAAACCACTTAATCTTCTATAAAAACGATTATCTGAACATTCAATTTTAATTTCCTGTAATAATGCAATGTCTATGGAATAGTCTTTAAAAAAAACCCTAACTTTGTCACATTTACTTAAATAATTTAACCCCCGATATTCCAACTGATAATCCCCATATGCCAATAGATCTAGCCCTATCAAGTTTTCTACCACTAATGTACTCTAGATCTAAGTCAACATTAGAAAAAATGAAAGCAGTATCACTAGCCAGCTAACTAAACTGAGAAGAAGAAAAACTACCTAATGTGTATGAAGAATATACGCTACCAAATCAGAATGCAAACCTGAGCCTGAATTCGGAGCACCACTCATGGTGCTCGAATCAGGAAACTCACCCAAAGACTGATATCGACAATGACGTATCCTTGCACTACACCGAACTGAACTACTAGCTGCCGCTGAATTCCTATGCCTAACTGTCCTTGATGAAGAGGAACAAGTGGCTGAAAATCTGCCAAACCCACAATCACTAGCATTATCCATAACTAACGTAAAAATATCACTAGCTTGCTTGTTAAAGAGACCGCTCTTTTCTACTGCTCCAAACAGTCAGAATTCACCTTATCCAACCTAATAACATCATCCCCATTGACTGATTCACTGATAAAATCCTTAAGAATGACAGACTCGTTTATTATGCCATCTACGCAAACCAGATCATCCTTATACAAAGCAGAGTCCAAAGCTAGGATGCCATCTTTTAATTTCAATCTACGTGATTCGAGCATGTTGAAAGCTGTGTGCATATCAGCTGCGTCTTTGACTGATATATACAAATTCATATCACTCTCATACTCCAACAATTTTTCAAAATTTACCAAGGCTTCCTCCTCCAATGTTTCAATTTCAACATCCAATATAACACTTCAATCTAAAATATCATCATATATGACAGGAGAATTTTCATCAGAGTAACTTACATTGAGTATGTCTTCTTGATAAATCTCTGACAAATTAACCAATTCTGATAATTGAACTTCATAAGAAATATATACGGATGATACATCTAGCCCTTTGCCAAAACAATTTACGTCATCTGACTTTGTATTTACAACCAAACTCTTAAAGCCGCAGATCATACGATCCTCATTCATGTTGTTGTCAAAAACTATAGCATCCTGGCCCAACAGTTCATAATCCAAACTTCCTAGATCATCAGACCAATCCATCCAAGCAACAGTTGAAAAACTGAAATCAATGGAACTAACTTCATTTCTAATTTCAGATATTATTATATTATCTTTCAAAACTTTCTATTGCTCAGCAACATGATTATCAGAGATACAAACCAAACCGCAATCACCTCCAAGACTATCGAAATTAAAGTCAGAGCCTGGCCATGAAGGAAGGCAATCGAATTTATTAGAAGTAGTTATCTTGAATTTTCCCTGTTTTCGAAACTTGGATTTAAGTCTTTTGCTGTTAAACGAGGAAAAACCATGGTTGAAATCATCCAAATCGTTATCCTTTCCAATTTCATTCATGAATGATTCCAGATTAGACAAAATAACATTCCTCTTTACATATCGAAACATCTGGATCAAGAAGAATGGGATCGAAACCCAAACTTACTTTTTTCAAATCAGCAGCAGAGTTTTCAAAGATGCTTGGATCTACGAGACTCTCCTTCGAAGAATCAGAATTATTAAAAGAGGATTCAGGTTTACTAAAATACTCCTCTGGATTGCCGAATCTTTCTTTGTAGCCTTTACCTATATTCGGTGCGTTGATGATATCGAAATGATAGAACAAGTCCTCAACATAGTTAATTCCTTCGTCTCTCTTATGCCAAAGATGATCGAGCAAAATTCCTTTCAGCAACATACATTTCAAGACAAATTGAAAGCCACGATCGACCAATTTGGGACTCAAATCTGAGAAGGACAATTTCTTCAAACAACCTTTGCTCTTATGACCAATAAATCCACAAGCAAAACATCTTATAGGATCTCGACGTTGATTTGCGAAGTGATTGAGGTCTACACATCTAAAACAATAATTCTTTTCTTTCCTGGAAGCAATCCACTTCTTATTTGAGTCGCGATTAAATGGTCTTTGGGTTTGAGATGGCATACTATTCTTGACAACTTGTGCGTAAGAAAATGGAGTTGAATTATGATTAAAGAAGTTAGACTAGGGAAATGAGAAAGATTTCGGAGAGGAAGATGAAAACCGAGGGCAAGAAGCTTGAGAGAATGCCATTTTCATGCAAAAGCAAAGAATTATTATAAATTTTATCAAAATTAACCAAGCTTTATAAATAAATAATTTTGTAAAAATTAAACAAGTATTATTAAAAACTAATTAAGTTAACCTAGTTTTATATAAATTAACAAGTTTATAATAATAACAAAATTACAAAATATACTTAAATCTCATTATATGTAAATAAAGTAAAATATACTTAATGCTCATTATCTGTATTCATGGCCAAACCAATAAAATAAATAATACTTTTGCATGAGTCGATTCAACACTTAAAGAGCCGATTTATTGTTAATCAGCATTCTATATTTCAAAGCACTTGAATGCTTGGTAGACTAATGTTTTCTACTTCACTACCTTATGCATAACTTATAAATCTGTTCAAGGCTACTTCTTTGCAGATTTATTGCTGCACTAATAATACTTGATCAAACAATTTTTTATCATTGCATACGCTTCATTCGCTTCTAAAGTAATGTTATATTAGGCTAGTTAAAATCCTCATTCAATGTAGCACATTCTCCTAACTTGCACCCGGGAAAACAAAATATACATGGTCCCAACAAGCTCCTAGTTATTATGGTTAAACTGTCTAGTTTTTATGCCTTTTTTTAATCCCTTTGTTGGAGTAGTGGTTATTCGTTGCAGATTACCATGTCCCAGCTACATGATTTACAAAGCCAATCCCAACCAAAATTTCAATTGGTATCTATGCAATCATTTCTTTCTTGGGCATGAATATCATATTAGTGTTTTTTCTCATTTGATTTAAATAAACATGTTTTTCAAGGTACCTAACCAACACCAGATGTAGTATAATCAACCAACATCACAATGGAAGTTTCAAAACAGACAGTTGCAGTCTGCAATGCAACTCAACATGGCCAAAAATTAGCTTAATGAACAAAATCAATTGAGGAATATGGGTCAGTTCACTACCTCTGCTGCCAACAGTGTTTTTCCAATGCTGCACAATCTTCGCCTAGTCCTAAAAATGGTTAGATAATTTGCATTATAGTCGATTCTGACATTTTTGATTTACACCTTTGTGTTTGATTCATCATTCATTATTCATTATCCAATGCATTAGGCTTCCGCTTGAGTGGGTTTTTCGAGTGGGCTAGTTGTACACAGTCCTACCAAACATGTGTTGATGTAATGAAGATAAACATGGAATAAATAGAAGAAATGGTTATGGGCGATTGGCGAATGCATAAACACATGAATATGTAAGTTAGTTAAAATTAGCTCCACAGAGGTTTAAAAAGCAACATCAGAACATAGACGTGAGCACGTTAAAAAATCCCTACAGTTTGTAAAAGAGTACTACACGGTCATCCCACGTAAACACAACACAACACTTTTTTCTTCTTCATATAATTAGAGTAGCATTAACTTACAGATATTATACTACATGCAGAAGCATTTATAATGTCACGGGCCTAATACCTGCCAATGACAAAAGAATTATAACGCTAAACGAGAAAAAAGCTTATGGTGTGTAATATATATTTTAAAAATGTGAACAGATATTATTATATAGATCCCTATAGACAGTAGTGACTTTAACCTACATACAGTTTATTTATACTTGCCTTTAAAAAGAATACCCATTAGTAACAGTTGTAGCCAAATTGACATGAAACTATTTTGAACCATCAATACATTAGTGCAAACAATGCATGAAAATGAAGTACAGTATTGTTATTGTTGTTGTTGTAGGCATGATTAATATGTTTTAAAGGAAGGAGTATGATAGTAATTTCAAGTTAGGCACACTATATGTTCTATCAAATAAGCTTAATCAACAAATTAGCCAATATACTTAATGCTTATTGTTTCTTCTCACTCAGGAATGCCACTAAATGCTTTTGGCCTTGATGCAGGTGCAACAAATTAGCTATATTTATACATTTAATTTAATCCAAAAATTCATTTTACTCTTTATAATGTTTCAAAGGTGGAGGCGAAGGAGTAGGTCTCGGTCTTGATTGGGGATTTGGAAGTGCATTTGGAACCAAGTATCGTTCCTCTAGAGTAATATTTCTAGGAATTGAATATGACAAGGAAAGCAAAAGTGTATTGTCAGCTTTAGCCAATCAAGATAAAGATGTTTCAGCCATTGATAGAAGTTACCCAATGGGTCAGTTGGTGTAATCTCGTTCTTGTCTTAACAATGCAACTTATATTTCCTTTTAGATACTATAGTGGACTAGAGGATGTAGTTGGTTTGGAGTATCATTTGTGTAATTTGACTTATTTATATATATTATGCAAACTTGGATATGTTTAATATATATAATGCGTTGAACTATTTAAATGTGTTCATATGATTATTTTTTGAGTTTTATTTGAATATGTTTTATATATTGGCTAATTGAAGCAAACGAAAATAGATATTTCCATGATTAACGTGTTTTAGAAAATCAATAAAACAATATATTGCTTTCTGTAGCGTTTCATTTATGCTATGAAAAAGACATCTTATAGCTTTTTAAAAACGCTGCGAACCAATTTCATAGGGTTTTTAAGGATGCTGTCTGAGAACAAGCTGCAATAGTGTAAGAATATAACACGACATTTGTGTAACGCTGCAAAAAAGCTGCAGTATGATACTTTTTGTAGAGTTTCAAAAACACTGGTATATTTCCTGACATTATTATATGTTGTTAGATAGCCTTCTTCGAAACGCTGCAAAAGTGGTTCGCAGCATTTTTAAAATGCTGCAAAAGGTCTTGTTTAGTGCCCGTTGGCACCATTTACATTTCTCATTCTATTTTTTCATTGGCTAACTTTGCTAAATGCTAATGCATCCTCTTTATGAGGAATTTTTTCAATTTCAAACTACTTAAATTGACCTGGTAGCAGGCTGGATACACATCATATTTTGCAATGGTTGGCTCCTTTTCCCATTAACTTCCTTGCACCCAATTACCATGCACTTGATTCATAATAATTGGGAAACCCTATTGTTATCCAGCCTTTCGACCAGGCAATATGTGGATATAATGGACAAGTTAAACTTGGTAGTTATCGAGGTAGGCAGCCTAGAGAGATACCTTGAGAGTCCAAAGACAAAGTACTATTGAGAATTCACAAGGTGAACTTTAAAGGGAAAGTGCTACGTTCGAATTTGTTGTAGTCTTCAGACAGACTTAAGCGACCAAATCAAACGAGCGAACTCGGGTCGGATGCACAAAAGTCTTGGGTCGGACACACAAAACTCTTGGTTCTGGCTCTAAGAAAACAAAGGAAAACTCATAGCACAAAGATCTCAGAAAATATTCTGGTCAAGCCCCAAGCAAACACTCGAATTTCTTCGGTCGGACTTCATGTCAACGAAGACAGGGGTAAACATAAACTAACCTAAGGCCAAAGCAAGATGGATCCACCCAAGTTATAGGTCAATATCGACCCTTATTTCTTCTATAGATGGGACACATCTTCTGCCTTCATGCCCTACTTGATTTTAAAAGCATATCCCAAGTGTTATTTTGTTGATCTAATACAATTCTTTATCAATCTCCATGAACTCTTAAATCAGCAACTCTGTTCTTCCACAACTCCATCATTTGTACTGAGAAGCAAACTAATATTGATGCAGACAACTATGGAACCATGAAGTTAACCACAAGATGAGCCAAGATGAAGAGTTTACGGCGGTCCTATTGGCCATCTTATGGGTCGGTATCGACCCCTAACCTTGGAGTTGTACCGACCCATACAAATTGATGAGGTAGCACCTACTTTCATGGGAGAATTGGTCTAAAGCATGATGAATGGCCTAAAGACATTTTGTACGAGATTTTAGGCCATTACCTCTATAAATAGGATGGTAGGGCTCATTTTTTAGGTTCTTTTAGCTCTATTTCTACCCCACTCTATATTTTTGTAATTCTAAAAACTAAGTGTTGAAATTGTACCGACCCATAAGAACTTCTGTTTCCAAGTCATAAGGTAAGAAATAAAACTATAATGTGGACGTAGGCCTTGTTTTGCTGAACCACTATAAATTGTTATTTGCTCTTTCTTACTTGTTTTCATTTTAATCCATCACTTTTTATTCTTTACCATAACTTCTGGGTGTTTGTGCCATTTTTGGTTCAAACATTTTGGTACTTTCACTAATAAAGAGATTCGCATGCTATTTGGATCCATCATTTATTATTGGATTTCTGATATCCAAGGGATAGATTCAATTCTTCAACTTTTAACTCTACTATTCATATTTTCAACAATCTAAGAGAAACTATTTGCAATGGTCGCATTAAGGAAAGAATGTACTTTCACAACCAAAGCTACCACTAATGTTGAAAAATAGGATATTCAGCATGTGGACAAAGTTGCACAACAACCAAGACAGATAGAGATCTAGACTTCAACGGACGTCGTGACCAGAATGGAGATGGATAGGATGATGAAGCAGATGGAAGACAGATTTTAGGCTAGTCAAAATAAGATGAATCAAACGATGCAGCAGAGGTTGAGATTGCTAAATGAACTAACTCAGAATAGTCGTAGGAAGAGCAGAAGAGATTCCAGTTCAAAGTCAGAAAGTTCCTCAACATCCAAGCAAAGATGGAGGGATAGGAAGTAAAAGAGGACTCAAAACGCTATTAGAACATCTCACCAAAGACGAGGATGAGCTCTAGGAATTTAGGGATCAATACCGACCCAAGTTTAGGGGTTGGTACCAACAATCCAATGGTGGGCCCAGGGCTCGCCATTTGGAAGGCGGTGTGGATTTGACTTTCGGTCACGCTACTGTTGATTAGAATTTGGTAAATCATGTTGTTGCCAATGATATTGGACATGTGAATCAAATAGGGGGACCGTTGGATGATTGGATCTCTCGAAGTTTGAAGAGCCTAGGTATAGAGAGCCAAACGCTCTACCGAGAGCGTTCGCCAGGCCGAACACTCAGGGCGGAGCTCGATTATCGTTCGCTACACCATTATTTCCACAAAGTACAAATTATGAAAATAAAGTCCCTTGGCTTGTAGTTATGAGACCCCTCGTTTAGCTTCCATTGTGAGTTCAGGCATAAAATCCAATACCCGAAAGCATATAGGCCGTGAACATGAAATAATGCAACAAAAGACCGAAACTATTGTGCAAAAATAGGGCAATAAGCTTAATCGAAAGCAACAACTATCAAAACCAAATTCATATCAACAAGTCTTAACAATCAATGGCTCAAAGAGCCCAAACCGAGATCAATGGTCAGAATAAACAAAAGATTCCAAGAAGCAATATATAAAAGCGCCATGTCAGTAATCCACGTCAAAGAACTTTTAACCAGATGATGACAAGTGTGTGAATCACATCTACCTATAGCAAGCCAGGTCATTAATCTGAGTTAAAACTCCTACACCCTGTAGAGGGACTTTACATTTGCTATAAATATAGGACTACCTGCAAAAATAAAAGGGCTTTTAAGCACACAAAGAGCTGCCATAAAATTATATAGTACTTTCTTATATTAGAGCTATATTCAAAAATTATTAATGGCGGAAATGTCTAGTTCAATGAAATAAGCCTCTCAATTATACAAGAGTGACTAAAGAAGAAAATGACAGTGTTCATAAAGACTTTCGGCCTGAACCACTATAAAATTCTCAGTGTATTTACCTTCCGCACTTTACTTTCTCTACATGAATTATTGTTATTCTACGATACAACACTTTATATCCCAGGCTTGACTACATCACTTTTCGACAGCCTCTCTACCGGGCCTAATATTTCTTTCAACTTTTAGGGACATACCTCTGAACCTCATGGAATTAGAGTAGACGAAAATTGGCATTAACATTTTTGGCGCTAGAAGGAGGGTTCGAACCTCTGCACCTTGTTTCCTCTCGAAGATCCAACATAACATTTTCGTTAATTGTGTTTAGTTCTGAAGAAGGCATTTCAGAGACACCCCTCAACCATTAAAGAAGACAATGGAAAAATGTTGGATATTCTCGAATAACAAAGAATATGATCCCAATTATAAGCCTCAAGCCTTTCAGATTAGGTAGCTTCTGGAATATATTCAGGGACCCTTTCAAAAATTAATCTAATTCAAAAAATGGTTGAGATCCAAACTAGTTCTTTCCACTTAATTTCCAAAATATGTTAATTTGGTTTCTTCCAACAAGAGAGCCCTCTTGGACAATTCAAGTAACAAGTACCTAAAGAAATCAAAACATAACGAGCACCTTACTCCACCTAACCAAAGCTTGTTCCAAATATTCCCAGGGATTTATGTAGACTTATCTTGCCCGAACCAACCCCCATCGAAAAAAAGCCCCAATGGAAGAATTCCATGTAACCCTTGCCAAATAAATGCATGTAATAATGTTCAACAAAGGAGAAGTACTTCTTATAAATCACTTCCAACTCTGAAGGGGCACCTCATGGTCATCGATTTCTACAAGTCTAATCGGTATTTCTTGGCTCCATCTTGATACTTTTCTCTTTAGCATAAACCTATCTACGGGGTCTATACTTGGTGGGTGCATCCAAGCCTTAGCATTCACGGCTCCCTTTCAGCCAACTCCATGTGACCTTTGTCAAATGAATGCATAAGGTATTTCCCTTTACAAAGATGAAGTTGCAGGAAGAAACCTTTTCATAAGTCAAATTCCTATAGATAAATAAAGGACCCTAGTTTCAATAACGTCCTTATCCTAGTTATAACCTCAAAAGTTTCAACTCCAAGAGTGGGCACCTCATAATCTCGGATCTTCGAAGGTTTAATCAATGGGCACTGGTTACTTTCATTTATGGACGCTTAACCTGGGTAATGTCCATCGGTCTTAAAAATGCAGGGGCATCATATCAAATTCAAAAGGTCATGTTTTGAATCTAGCCGAGATGATTAATATTCTTCAGAAAATATCAAGTAAAGCTAAAATCTCAGAAGCATGTTTTTGCATACAATTAGAGAAGTTCCTAGGCTTTATAGTTAGTATTAGAGGGATACAGATGACCCGAAGAAGATAAAAGCCATAATGGACATAAAGGCTCCAGCTAATGGGAAAAAGTAAATAAGCCTAAATAGAAAGGTCGTTACTTTGGACAGTTTCATAAACCGATCAACTGACAAGTGTGTTCCCTTCTTCAACCTATTAAAGAAACATCTTACTTTCAAATGAACGGATGAATGATAGAAAACATTTGAAAATATACAAAAACATTTAAGTTCTCCTTCGGTGTTATCTAAACTAATAGATGGAGAAAGGATGTCCCTCTATTTGACCACGTCGAGTTCGCCTTATCAAGAAACGATAATAGGATCCAAAGCCTTATATAAGGAAAAGGATAGCTCCAACTAAGAAAATTACCCAATAATGGAAAAGCTTGCCTATAGCTTGATGTTCATGACCAGAAAGCTTTAGCTGTATTTTCAGCTCCTTACGTATCAACCACTTCAATAAGTTTTTAGTAAATCCGAGACTATAGGAATATTAATTAGGTATGGAACAGAGCTTAGCCTATATGAGATATAGTGTGAACCAAGGATGGAAATCAAAGGTCAATCTCTAGCCGAGTTCATCATTGAATGCACTGGTTTTTGAAACCAAAGCCGAAAAAGGAAGTGGTAAAAGTAAACTATTCTCTTGATAACTATGTGATTGGCACAACTTCAAATGAACACAGGGCAAGTACTGGATATATCTAGGTAACTTTGGACAATCATCAGATTTAATGGGCAGTCAAGCTCACCTTCTTTGCACCAATAATTTATCCGAGTATAAATCCCTAATAGCTTGATTAAGAAGAGCTATTTTTATTAAGGTCTCGATGATTTAGATATATTGTGACTCATAAATAATCAATCAAGTTCTCGATCATCACTAGATATGGGACCCAAGGTTAGCCCTTTATGTTAAGCAGGTAAAGCAACCACTTGGAGCTGTCGAGAGTTATCACATAGAAAGCATTCCTAGATATCAAAATACTAGAGCTGATGTCTTAAAATAATGTGCAAGATCAAGGGATGTATGAGAATTTCATTCCATTCCGGCTAAGATTAAAAAAGCCTAGCATATAGGTACCAGAGAAAGTGTTAGTTAAAATATGGGCTTAAGCTACTCGAAATGAAGCTACAACGCCAATAATGTGTTAGGGATGCGGATTAAGGATCTTAAGGCAGAAATAACACTAGAGGGGGCGGGGGGGTGAATAGTGTTTTAAAGAATATATGAACTATATGACTAAATTAAAACTTTCAACACAAATCTAAACAGAATTATAACATAGAATGATCACAGAACATATAACAAATGCAAATAGTAAGTAAAGCAAGTAAAAGGAAAGAACACACCGGATTTTATACTGGCTCAGAATCCTCCTACATCCAGTCCTGCACCAAGGCAAAATCCTTGTATAGATTTTTATAAGCCAATATCCAAATTACAACCCTCAATTTCTAAGGCCTTGAGGAACTATCCTATCTCCGAGTCTGGGGTAAACTCTCTTGATTTACGGGACACAAGATCACCCTAATACTTCTTAATAACAATCCTTTTGAATGGATAGACTCTATGGACTTTTTGAATACAAATTAATCCTATAACTCTGAATAGCACTTTGATCTTTAGTAGAATGATGGAGAATCAAATAGAGAGAGTATCTAAATGATTTCCTATTGAGAATTTGGCAGAATGATGGCACGATCTTGAAAATATGAAGTTTTATGGATATGGAATGGTGGAGAAGAAAGAGTGAAAAAAATAAGAAAGTAGTTGTTAAAAAAATTCGTTTTGGAAGCCTTTATATAGATGCACAACAGTCATAACCATTGGCGAAAGGTTTTCGAACGAATGGACACTTCTTTTGAAAATTGAATTTTGAATCCAACTGTCTCCATGTCGACATGGGGTATCCCCTTATGTCGACATCCCTTAGTTCAAAATTGTAGAGATGTTGTTTTGTAAAGACAATTGAATTTAAAACAAGTTGAAACTTCTCTGAACCAAAGTAAAGTGTTTAAACAATATTTTGAGATAGAGAATGAATATAAAACATTATTTTAAATATATATATAATTGATATAGACCGTCAATTATATAAGTAATATTTAAAATCAGAATAAGTTTTGATGTTTTAAAAATAGAAGTTTTTAAAATCAGAATAGAGGAATATTTCAAAGCTAAAACAAAGTTTGAAAATATTTTTGAAAACATGATTTTGAAAGCTAAAAATTTTTGAAAACAGATTAAAAACATTTTGGAAAATCTATTCAAACTGAAATTGCAAGAACCTTCCTACAGAGCTCCTCCATAGGACTCGAGAACTTGTACAAAGTAGTTTAAATGATTTTGATTTTCGTGGGTTAAGCCACTTGTCGTAGGTTTGTAAGCTACTTGTCGTGGGTTTGTAAGCCACTGGTTTCGATAGAATTTGGGTTCCATACCAAAAGAAAATTAGAAGAAAGATGAGAGTGCTATTATGAAGCTTTAACAAAATACTCGACACTTATATTGTGATCTTGAAATTTTGATTCTCTAGAGTCTTGAATCTTGAATCTCTAATCTTCATCTTGATGCTTGAGTCTTTATACTGATCAGTCTTCGATGATACATGCATATACTTCCTACATACATACATACATATATATATATATATATATCTATATGGAAATGTTAGTATATATTTTATAAAGTAAAGTACAATAACTATATAAGGTTGTTGTCATCAAAACATCATCAACTAAGTTCCTAACAATCTCCCCCTTTTTGATGATGACAACCTTTATTTATAAAATATTCTTACCATACCATAACTCTCCATAACTCTCCCTTACTCCGTGACTTCTTCTTAAAACTACAACACCCCTTTATTCCAGGACTCCCCCTTACACCAAACACATATATTTTTATAACTTTCTCCCCCTTTGTCATCAACAAAAACTATTAACTACTTAAGAATTCAAGAATGATTAGTATGAACAAATAATATATATAGAACAAGCATGAAACAATGAGTATAAGTGAACACATTTTAGTTATTACAACATATATAAGAACATACATAAACACGAACAAACAAAACAATTTAAAACAAAGAATAAAATGAAAGTACGCTTTAATGGCGATCCTTAACTATAGGAGACTTATGAATCGAACAATTGGGGTAGTGGAGACAAAAGTTTCCATGTTGTTCAATTATGTTTCCATTAGTATCAACAAGGATCTCACCAACGCAAATAACACTCTCGTCCGTATTCATAGGGACATCGGGTTGAGGTAAAGGTTGATCTTCCTCTTGGTCTTCTTGTGGTTCTTCCATAGGTTCTTCTTCCTCGGATTCCATGGGTTGTGAAGAGCCTTCAATATTAATAGGATTTGTACGGTTATCCATAAGGAATTTTTGTACATTCCTAATAACATTCCCTTACCTTTGTTGTTCTCTAGCCATCCTAAGTTTACTTGCTTGAATTTCAGTCATCAATTGAGGGATATCTTTCATCTTATCTTGTAATTTGATCACTCGAGCGTGCGTAGTTCGTTGAAATGGACCAGAATGAGGAGATGTGGGTGAAGTGGGTTCACTAGTAGAAGAGGAGGCCATTATTTCATTGTTTCAGAAGTTATTTACAGAGAATATAGTGAAGAAAGAGGAGAGAAAACGAAATAAATAGATAAATAACCAAATAACTAACTTTGGAGGGAAATTCAATTTTCAAATTTTTGTTGGGTATGTCGACATCATGAGATGGGGCATGTCGACATGTTCTTCAAAAAAAGTGAAATTTTTATTTTGAATTTTTATTGATTATTATATTATATTATTTTATATTTCATATTTTGAACAAATACCTAATTCTCTTCTAAATTTAGTAAAATTCTGTTCGGTTAATGGTTTAGTTAATATATCAGCAATTTGTTTTTCAGTATTTATATAATCTAGAGTTATTATTTCTTTAGTTATATTATCTCTAAGAAAATGATGTCTTATATCAATATGTTTAGTTCTAGCATGATGAGTTAGATTTTTAGATAGATTTATTGCACTAGTATTATCATAATATATTGGTGATTTACTTAAGTTAATTCCAAAATCTTTTAAAGTTTGTTGCATATATATGACTTGTGAACATGCCAGAGCAGCAGATATATACTCTGCTTCAGTTGTTGACAAGGAAACAGTATTTTGTTTCTTGCTGAACCAGGAAACCAGTGAATGTCCTAAAAAGTGAAAAGTTCCACTTGTACTCTTTCGGTCTGATTTACAACCAGCATAATCAGCATCACAATATGATATTAAATCAAAAGTATTATTTTTAGAATAAAATAAACCATAATCTAAAGTGTATTTTACATGTCTTAAAATTCTTTTAACAGCTTTTAAGTGAGTTTCTTTAGGTTGTGATTGGTATCTTGCACAGAGACAAACACTATGCATAATATCAGGACGACTCGCTGTTATATAGAGTAGCGAACCAATCATTCCCCTATATAGAGTTTGATCAATATCTTTTGATTTATCTTCTTTACTTAAACCTAATTTTGTTGACATTGGAGTTGGTTTCCCACTAGAGGTGCTTAAACCAAATTTATTGATTAAGTCTTTAGCATATTTTTCTTGACTTATGAAGATTCCATTTTCTAGTTGTTTAATTTGAAGCCCTAAGAAGAAACTTAATTCTCCCATGTGACTCATTTCAAATTCTTTAGTCATTATATCTGAAAATTCTTTATTCATTATGTTATTAGTTGATCCAAAGATTATATCATCTACATATATTTGAACCAGTTGAGTATCTTGATTATTTCTTTTAATAAAAAGTGTTGTATCTACTTTACCAATTTCAAAACCAGATTGAAGTAAATAAGATCTTAGTCTTTCATACCAGGCTCTAGGAGCTTGCTTTAGACCATATAGAGCTTTCTTTAACTTGTATACATGGTTTGGAAATTTATTATCTTTAAAAAGTGGAGGTTGTTCAACATAAACATCTTCTTTTACAAAACCATTTCTAAAAGTACTTTTAACATCCATTTGATATAATTTGAAATTATTATAATTAGCGAAAGCAAGTAGAATTCTTATAGCTTCTAATCTTGCTACGGGGGAAAAGGTTTCATCATAGTCAATTCCTTCTTCTTGACAATAACCTTGCGCGACTAAACGAGCTTTATTTCTTACGACCTCACCGAGTTCATTCATTTTATTTTTATAAACCCATTTAGTTCCAATTATACTTTTATCCTCAGGTTTAGGAACAAGTTCCCATACATCATTTCTGGTAAATTGATTCAATTCTTCTTGCATAGCAAGAATCCATGAATCATCAGACGATGCTTCCTTTGGATTTTTAGGTTCAATTGTCGATATAAAGGCTACATTACTCATACTACTTAATTGATTTCTAGTTCTTATTACAGATTCAATATTTCCTAAAACATTTTCTATAGGATGATCTTTTGATATTTTAAATCTCTTATTAGGTTGATTTATTTCGCTAATAGTTTCATTAGATTGATTTAAATTTATAAAATCTTCTTCATCATCTATTTGTACAATATCTTTAAGATTTTCATCAAAAGATACATGCATAGTTTCTTTAATAGTATTAGTTTTTAAATTAAAAACTCTAAATGCTTTGCTTCTATTAGAATAACCAATCAAGAATCCTTTATCGGCTTTTGGTTCAAATTTATCTAAATTATATTTTGTATTAAATATAAAACATTTACTCCCAAAGACTTTAAAATAAGCAACTATAGGTTTCTTATTATAAAGTAATTCATATGGAGTTTTATTTGTTAATGGTCTAATTAAAATTCTATTTAATATATAACAAGCTGTAGCAACTGCTTCAGCCCAAAAATGGTTAGGTAAATTACTATCAGAAAGCATTGTATGAGCACACTCTTGAATCGTTCTATTCTTACGTTCTACTA
Source organism: Allium cepa (assembly GCA_030765085.1). NCBI lineage: Eukaryota > Viridiplantae > Streptophyta > Magnoliopsida > Asparagales > Amaryllidaceae > Allium > Allium cepa. The sequence goes on from CM060931.1 coordinate 576,835,815, forward strand.
CTCCGTTTTTTTGTGGAGTTCTTGAAAATGAAAAGTTGTGAGTAATTCCCTTTTGAGTATAGAAATTCTCAAAATTTTCATTTTCAAATTCACCACCATGATCACTTCGAATAGTTTTAATTTTGAAAGAATGTTGTTTTTGAATTCTTTTAGAATTTTTTTTAAATATTTCAAAAGCATCATTTTTATGTTTTAAAAAGATTGTCCAAGTATATCTTGAATAATCATCTACTACAACAAAAACATATTTACTATGGTTAATTGATTGAACTTGGGATGGACCAAATAAATCTAAATGAAGTAATTCTAGAGGACTAGAGGTAGAAATAGCATCTTTTAATTTAAATGAACTTTTCTTAAGTTTTCCTAATTGACAAGCATCACAAATACTATCTACTTTAAAGTTTAACTTGGGTAGACCTCTAACTAAGCCAAGTTTTGATATCCTAGATAATAATTTGAAATTCAAATGGCCAAATCTTTTATGCCAAATCCAATGGTCACTTGTATTAGCAAAAAGACATAGATTATCATTTGAAATTTTCATACTAAGGATATAAATATTTGTCTTCCTAATACCTTAAAAAATTATATTAGACTTATCATCTTCAATGTGACATTTATCTATTCCAAATTTAATTTTAAAACCTTTACGCAAAGTTGACTTATACTAAGCAGATTATGTTTTAAGTTCCTAACTAATAAAACATCAGAAATAAGTAAAGTTTTAGAGTTACCGACATTGCCGACGCCAACCACATATCCTTTAGAGTTGTCACCAAAATTGACTAATCCACCCTCTTGATAAGTAATGTCCTTGAGTATCTCGAGATTTCCAGTCATGTGCCTCGAAAAGCCACTATCAAGTATCCATTTATCTTTCTCAATTTGCACAGTTTGTCCACTGGGTGTTGATTCGTCAAAAGCCATATAACATGTCTGTCCCTGCATAACACACCAATTCGGTAGATAACTTAATTTTTCAAAATAACTATATGCAGACTTATGATACTTTGATGAAATGAATAGATTCAAAACAGTTTTAACACAATTTTCCAAAAATGCCATTTTTATATTTTTCAAGTTTCAGATTATGAAAACAATGAAAACCAATGCTCCGATACCAATTGTTAGGGATGCGGATTAAGGATCTTAAGGCAAAAATAACACTAGAGGGGGGGGGGTGAATAGAGTTTTAAAGAATATATGAACTATATGACTAAATTAAAACTTTCAACACAAATCTGAACAGAATTCTAACACAGAATGATCACAGAACATATAACAAATGCAAATAGTAAAGTAAAGCAAGTAAAAGGAAAGAACACACCGGATTTTATACTGGTTCAGAATCCTGCTACATCCAGTCCTGCACCAAGGCAATATCCTTGTATAGATTTTTATAAGCCAATATCCAAATTACAACCCTCAATTTCTAAGGCCTTGAGGAACCCTCCTATCTCCGAGTCTGGGGTAAACTCTCTTGATTTATGGGACACAAGATCACCCTAATACTTCTTAATAACAATCCTTTTGAATGGATAGACTCTATGGACTTTTTGAATACAAATTAATCCTATAACTCTGAATAGAACTTTGATCTTTAGTAGAATGATGGAGAATCAAATAGAGAGAGTATCTAAATGATTTCCTATTGAGAATTTGGCAGAATGATGACACGATCTTGAAAATATGAAGTTTTATGGATATGGAATGGTGGAGAAGAAAGAGTGGAGAAAATTAGAAAGTAGTTGTTAAAAAAATTCATTTTGGAAGCCTTTATATAGATGCACAACCGTCATAACCATTGGGGAAATGTTTTTGAACGAACGGACACTTCATTTGAAAATTGAATTTTGAATCCAACTGTCACCATGTCGACATGGGGTATCCCCTTATGTCGACATCCCTTCGTTCAAAATTATAGAGATGTTGTTTTGTAAAGAAAATTGAATTTAAAACAAGTGGAAACTTCTCTGAAGCAAAGTAAAGTGTTTAAACAATATTTTGAGATAAAGAATGAATATAAAACATTATTTCAAATATATATATATATATATATATATATATATATAATTGATATAGACCGTCAATTATATAAGTAATATTTAAAATCAGAATAAGTTTTGATGTTTTAAAAATAGAAGTTTTTAAAATCAGAATAGAGGAATATTTCAAGGCTAAAACAAAGTTTGAAAATATTTTTGAAAACATGATTTTGAAAGCTAAAACATTTTGAAAACAGATTTAAAAACATTTTGAAAAATCTATTCAAACTGAAATTGCAAGAACCTTCCTACAGAGCATCTCCATAGGATTCGAGAACTTGTACAAAGTAGTTTAAATGATTTTGATTTTCGTGGATTTGTAAGCCACTTGTCGTAGGTTTGTAAGCTACTTGTCGTGGGTTTGTAAGCCACTGGTTTCGATAGAAATTGGGTTCCATACCAAAAGAAAATTAGAAGAAAGATGAGAGTGCTATTATGAAGTTTTAACAAAATACTAGACACTTATCTTGAGATCTTGAAATCTTGATTCTCTAATCTTCATCTTGATGCTTGAGTCTTTATACTGATCAGGCTTCGATGATACCTGCATATACTTCCTTTATACATATATATATATTTGGAAATGTTAGTATATATTTTATAAAGTAAAGTATAATAACTATATAAGGTTGTTGTCATCAAAACATCATCAACTCAGTTCCTAACATAATGACTAAATAAAATTGGATGTCACCATATATTCGATATCTGACTGAGATGTTCTACCTGTGGAGGATGTCGATGCAAAGCAGATCAAATATAACACTCCAAGGTTCAACATTGTGGATGGAGTACCTTATAAATGGTATTCTCCACTCCATACCCCCGTGTGTAATGACCATGGAAGTTCAACCACCGTTAAAAGAAGCTTATGATGGAAATTACGAAGATCATTGCAGTAACCAAAAATTGACAAAGAATATATGTAAACATGACTTCTATTGGCCAACGCTAAATCAAGATGCCTTAGGCTATGTAAGAGCATGTGATAAATGCCAATTTTTTACAAAGGTGCGGAGAGCTCCACTAAGCGTGCTCACCCTAATGATGAGTCCTTGGTCATTCGATATCTGGGGTATTGATATTATTGGGCCCCTTCCCACTGTAGAAGGTGGGGCGAAATATGCCATAGCAGCAATTGACTACTTTATAATTGAAGCCGAATCCTTGGATGTCATAACCTCCCATCAAGTAATTAACTCTGTGAGAAAGAATATCACATCCAAATTCGGCCTTCTTTATAAGATTATCATGGATAATGGCACTCAATTCGAAAGCCGAAAATTTGCATAATATTGCCCAGATCATGGTATCATCAAGAGTTTTTCCTTGGTGGAACACCCACAAGCTAGTGGGGCTGTAGATGCAGCCAAAAAGACCATTAAAGCTTGTTTAAAGAAAAGTTTAAACAAAGAAAAAGGTAATTGGGGAGATGAGTTACCTTTCATTCTACAGGCTTATAGAACGAGCCCCTAGACTTCAATGCGACATACACCTTTCTTCTTATCTTACGGATTCAAAGCCATGCTCCCAGTTGAATTAGAGATTGCCTCCCACCACAAGCATTACTATAATAAATAGCGGAATGTAGAGCTCCAAAAGGAGTCATTGGACCTGTTACTTGAGCTTTAAGACCAAGCCACTTTAAGAATGCCGGAATACATTCGTAAGATAATCCGATACTACAACTAAAGGGTTTGAACTACGAACTTTGAGAAAAGAGACCTCATTCTCCGAAAGATAATGCCCAATACAAAGGATCAGACAGATGGACCACTTGGTCCAATTTGATAAGGACCCTTGGTAATTCGCAACATCTTCCCCCTCAGGAAGTATAGATTAAAAAGACCAGATGGTAGCATAATACCTTAGACTTGGAATGTCGAGCATCTAAGACATTACCATAGTACGGAGCTATTACATAAATAGAAGTTTTGTCCATAAGTTTGAGACAATGACTAATATCTTAGCCATTCCTTAGGTATACCACACAAGACCTCAGTTTTCCTAAGTCTTAAGAACTTCAAATATTGCATCAAAACATTTAAGTTTTGACTGTTGTCATGATCTAGCAATATCACGCAACCTTCGAATATTGCATCAAAATGTTTTAGTCATGATTTATTGCCATGATCAAGCGATATCACATAACTTTAAAATATTGCATCAAAACACTTTAGTCATGATTATTGCTACGATCGAATAATATCATACAATTTTTAAATATTGCACCAAATATTTTAGTCATGACACTACCCTGATCTAGTAGCATCATCCAGATTTGAGAACGATAATTTCACCTCTAGGTGGGTAAATGATTTCACCACCTGAGGATTATTCAGTTCTGCTTCCAGATTATGAAACAGTTTCGTCCTTTGATGAATTGTGGGGAGAAGGAATCCACCTTGCAATCCAGTTCAACATTTTCCTTACCATAACAGTTTTGCTCATCACTTAGTCGAGATAGCTTCTAGTGTCAAGCATAATTTTCAAAAGTTTTTACTTCACGGTCTCAAATTAGATTCTCCATCTTGGCATCAAATAGTTTCGCCTGCCACTTAGTCTAGATGGCTTCAAGTGTCATGCATAATTTTTAAAAGTTTTGACCTCACGGTCTCACTATAGATTTTGCCTCTCGGCATCAAAATAGTTTCGCTTGTCATTTAGTCTAGATGGCTTCAAGTGTCAAGCATAATTTTCAAAAGTTTTTATCTCATGGTATTATATTAGATTTTGCCTCTTGGCATCAAAACAGTTTCGCTTGTCACTTAGTCTAGATAGCTTCAAGTGTCAAGCATAATTTTCAAAAGTTTTGACCTCATGGTCTCAAATTAGATTTTGCCTCTTGGCATCAAAACAGTTTCAATTGTCACTTAGTCTAGATGGCTTTAAGTGTTAAGCATAATTTTCAAAAATTTTGACCTTACAGACTCAAATTAGATTTTCCTCTTGAAACTGAAATAAAATGCATCGAGTAGATTCCTAAAAAGACTAGAAAATTGGGTTGATTCCCAATATAATAAGCTATGGTCAAGTAGTACCATGCATTGAGTAGATTCCTAAATGATTAGAAAAGTGGGTAGATCCCCAATAATATGAAATCATGATTATGCAAAATTATACTTGGGTAGATTCCTAATGATACTGAGCCACGACCAATATTGTCATGTACAGACTGAGCCACGGCCAAAAAGGGTCGTGCAACTAGTGAGCCACGGCCGATCATGTCATGTAAAGAGCGAGTCACAGAAAGTCAACTATGTCAAATGCACCAAGTGAGTCACAACCATGGCATTATGCAAAGAATGAGCCATGGCCGAATAGTCCGATGCAAAGAGTTATCCATGGTCAAAAGTACCATGCACGGTGTTATATAGTGAGTCACGTCGGTCGTGTGCAAGATATAAGCATTGTACCGCCAATAGTAGTCTAAAACCCGTTACCTATGTGAGACTAGGTCTAGATGGTTGGGGCATAATATCGAACTATTTTGCCTCTAGGCACCATCTCAAATTATTTTCAAAACCCTCTAGATGAGGTTAGATTTCAAATTATTTTTGAAACCCTCTATATGATGTTAGATGTCAAATTATTTTCTAAACCCTCTAGATAACGATAGATTTCAAATTATTTTCCAAACCATCTAGATGGGGCTGGATTTCAAATTATTACTGAAACAAGGTTAGATCATCATGAAGTCATCTCGGTAAAGAAGTACTCTGGAGACTTCTCAGAATGCTACTCTACCCAAAAGCTTAGGATCGACTTTATCATGGGAATAGAACAAACAAGCCATGCACAAAACATGATATAACTCTATCCTTTCCAAAGTCCACCTCATATCAACCATATAGGGTGAACTTTGAAGGGCATGGGTTACACCATAATTTCTATGAACAACAAACTACAAAAAGAAAGTCCCTTGGCTTGTAGTTTTGAGTCCCCTCATTTTTCTTCCATCGTGAGTTCAAGCATCAAAGCAAGTACTCGAGAGCATATAAGCCGAGAACATGAAATAAGGCACCTATTGTCCAAAATGCATCTCAAGAAGTTTTAAAAATCAACGTCTTAAATAGCCCAAACCAAGATCAATGGTCAAAATAAACAAAAGAGTCCAACAAGTTATATATAAAAGTGCCATGTCTGCAGTCTACATCAAAGAACTTTAAACTAGATAATGGTTAGTGCGTGATCGAGCCGCCTATAGCAAGCCAGGTCATCAGTCGAGTTAAAACCCCTACATTAATAGAGGGACTCTATATTTGCTATAAATAGAGCACCACCTGCTATAACAATAGGGGCTTTTTGAGTGCATAAAGAGCTTCTATAAAATTATATAGCGCTTTCCTGTATTTGAGCTCTATTCAAAACTCATTAATGATAGAAATGCCTAATAAGCCTCTTGGCTATATAAGAGTGACTAAAGAAGGAAAGGATAGTGGATGTAGGGTTTTTTGTCCTGAACCACTATAAAAGTCTCGGTGTATTTACCTTCCTCACTTTACTTTCTCTACATGAACTATTGTTATTCTATGAAAAAACAACTCGTAGCCCAAGCTTGACTGCATCTTGCTTCAGAAGCCGATTTATCAAGTCCAATATTCCATTCTTCTTTCAAGAACATACCTCCAGACTTCGGGGTGTTAGTATAGACGATTTGTACTAACATTGTCATTCAATCGAACTTGTTGACCCTGACTAAGACCTGTTAATGAAAATCATTTAAGAAGAAATAATGAATGGGGTACCTCTCACAATCGGAATCATCTACTGAGAACATTCTATGCGAGAGATACCTAAGAGATTTGCAATGCCAACGATGCCGTTATACTGAGGGGCGATGGATCCTAGGCATCTTTTGATGAGATATGAGTGGCATATGGATTCAACTAGATATTCTGAAGCCGTGAAATGCCACAATTTTTCGATTTTCTTAGAAGGATAACTAGTGGTTCACTCGGCTTCTGTCGAGGTCCATATCATCTTTCGTTGATTGTCGCAAAAGTTTATTGAGTAGTCTTGCATACACACTATGCATCCGAAGCATGTGATGTCTTTGTCAAACCTTTTCCAAGCTGATGGAGAGTTGTTGAAGGAATTTTTGAATTGGTTCTACACAGCTATGATAAAGGTTACAAATCCTAAGGACAACATAATAATAACGGCGCTGATTTGGAAGATTCATCCCGATTTAGATTTTGGGGATTGGTTGGAAAGAAAACCCCCATCTATGATGGATGATTTCTACAAAAAGGCTAATAAGTAATTAAGCTAGGAAGAAGTGCATAATTGTCCCCAAAGGAATGGTGCTGGGATTTCGAATGAAGAGATATAAAGTAATGTCGTTGTGAACTAGGCAGAAGGAAACTCTGAAAATGTAGTAGTTACCTTTAGGGATTCTGATAATCAGAGGAAGAGGAATCAAGCTCCAGGCTGCCAACACAGTGAGAAAAGCAAGCGCTGAAGGGACCTAAAACCTAAAGCAAATACACCTCTTAACGATACGTTGGAAAACATCTACTTTGCCATGCAAAGGATGGAATAATATAAGAAGCCACCCTGGAGAGAGGCGATTGATTAACAAAAGCGCTCAGGAAAATACTATCGTTTCCATGAAACTCTCGAACATAACATTGATGAGTGTCGCATTTGAAATCAGGGGCCAAGATGAGCCGATGAAAGACTTGTCATCAACTAACCAGTCTTCCATAGATGAAGCAGCTGCCCATAACAATGCTGCCTTGTTCTTCATTATCTAATTTCCTTCTGCAAATAAGCTTCCTAGTAAGACCGGGGGCATAGTAAATAGGTAAGACTATCTATTTCTTTTACTCATTAATAAAATTTTCTTTTTGAGATGATGGAACCATGCTCCTCCAAGTAACGTTCATGCACCACATAGTAAGCCGCATAACACTTCTTGAACTGATAGAACCGCTGGGTTAACGATCACATTCGATCCCTAACCTTTTGAGAATCGATGTTTCTCCGACAACATTGAGAAGGTCAAAATCGCCGGGTCGATGGTCATATTCGATCCCTAACCTTTTGAGAACCGGAATTGCTCCAACAACATTAGGAAGGTCCATGATAGAACTTATCATTTCACATATTTTATGAGATAAAGTGGTTTTCTAAAGATGTGACTCTGGCTCTCCATTGCTTAAGAGTTGTGACATATGGCCGATTGGAATGAATCTACATATGTAGAATGCATGTGTGCTGGTAACCAGAGATAGGTGCCAAACTTCCATGGTCCATGATCAGACCCTTGAAATTCTTTATGATATCTAGAGATCAATATCAGCCAGCTCTTGTCCTCAAATTGGGGGTAGGAGTATAAATTGAAGATGGACGTGAAATAACCATCAAATTGGGGGCAGGAGTACAAACCCTAAGGCAGACGTAACCTGACTATCCGTACATCAACTATCGCCCTTGATGTACGGGCATGAGTATAAACCATAACTAACGTGATACGACCATTCACTCTCTTGACTCTTGTCCTTGGATTGAGGCACGAGTATAAATCAAAACGGACGATATAAGACCATCCAATCCTTGACATTTTTCCTGGACTAGGAAAAATGAAAGGCCCATACCCAAAGCAAGATGAGATCTTACCTATGAACTTTAAATCAATGCCCAAAGTTAGGATCGATTGGAAATGAACATCCTAGATAAGGATGTACAAATTACGATCCTAAGTTGTTAATCCTAAACTAGAACCCAAAGTTTGGTGCAATCTAAAATCGCTATCCTAGAGAGGGGTACCTAAATGCTATCCAAATTGGTTAGTCTCACTCGACGTCCGGAGGCAGGCGCAATGATTCTCAAAATCTTAGAGGGGAAATGAAAAGGCTGACTTGCCAGCTAAGTTGGCCAGTTCTAGAGATGCACCGCTTATGGGCTTGGTTCCAGCGGAAGTACTATTAGCTCGAAGCATCGACCAGATGGATGTCTAATGGATCTTGGAGGCTAAACCAGAAAAGGAGTCATGGATGACTCCAGTAAAAGACTAATTCAGAGAGGAATCCTTCTAGATAGAAGGAAAAACCAATGGAAGCTCCTTCACTAAGCTTCAAGATATATCCTTTAGCAAGGAGCACTTTATAGGAAGGGATTTTAGCCCTGATGCTATGGTTTGCCACCAACGACGAGGCCAAGCGAGTCCTGAGTGATGTTCATAAAAGGTCCTATGGCGACCAAAAGGGGGGAAAACCCTCGCGAAGAGGATTCTCCTCTATTGGTACTTCAGACTAACAGTCAATCGGGACACAAATGATGTGACGGTCCTTACTCGACCTTCGAAAATCGACACCCGTACTTCCACTTGTACTAGAATGCCGCAGATTCAAACACCGAATCTGGCTCGCCGGAGCTTATAACACACTAAGTATAACAACACAGCGGAAGAAAAATGAATAATACATTTGATATATATAACATTCGGATACAATGATGATACAATGAATATCAATATACATCAGAGATATGATACAAGACAATAACAACGGAAAGAAAAGATAACACCAGCAAAGGAACAATATCTCGAATAGAGGAAATAGTCTTCAGAAAAGAACTCCAAATAGCAATAGCAACTACATCATCAAAGCTCCTATCTAAACTAGATCGAACCACCATCAAGTGTTTGACAAAGATAAGCAAGTCTCGTCCATGAATCCGAAGACTCCAATGTCCAAGATCTCCAAAGGATACCAAAGAGAAAGCTTGAAGCTACTGAACCGATATCTATATCTGAAAACCCAACTCTAGACTGCCCGTGTGGGGAAATTGTGGGCACCCAGAGTTTAGGAAGGGAACAATAAACTCCGGGTCAGTCATGGGACTGGTATGAGCAAACAAAACATTTGTTTGAAATAAAAGCAGTTTATTTTAATCAAAAGCAAACAAAAGATTTGAAAGAAATTCGCAATGCTTTTTGAAAATGAAACTGCCATAAGGCCTCCCACCACACACACAATGAAAACGCAGACTTGGAGGAGATTTCTCCTTATGACAGTCAAAAATGCTTAATACAAGAAAAAAACACTTTAGATATTATTATTAGTGCATGGTGTGAAAACATTTTCGAAAGTATAATATTAATCTTAGCCAGCATACCACATTTCGTCGTATGCCTACTATAGCTACCATGGTTTGTGGCAGGTTACCGCCATGCTGCATGGCAGGTTATACAATTAAAACCATACAGGGTTCGTATTATTTCTTTGGATTTTCAACAAATGGTCAGGCTAAGGAACTTCCTGGGCCATATGGGTATGCCTCTAGAGGGATGCCTCAAGAACCTAACCGGATCTCTGCCAACACAAGGCCGGGTTACCTCTGTAACTAGGTAACTACTACACGAGTATGCCATCCCCCGGTCTTAACCAACCTTTATCCGAGCGCTCGATACCAACAACCACAAAGTAATGTATTTTCAGTAACCACATAGGTTAAATATCTGGGCTCCATACCATGATATCACCTCTATCCAGAAGGAAATGAACATACCCTCAGGGGGCGCTACCCCCAAATAACCTTGCTGCATTCTTCGTGTTTTGACCATTCCGGGTTGTGAAGTTCGACGAAGTTCGTCCACAAAGCTACGTTTTCACAAAGCCTTACCTTGATCAACAAATGATCAGCAGCACTTCATATGCCACATTACCAAATTGGGAATGTATTACTGGTAACCATCAATTACATAACCTCTGAGCTCGTACGTCTCAGAGAAGGGTGTTAAGCTAAGAGAATAAATCTCCACCACCAAACAGAAATGTATTTGATAGAAACCAATTTTACATCTCAAGGTGTAGTGTCAGAAGCACATCCATACAAGTGTGTTCCGGGTTCGAACAGAGCCGAAGGCACTTCCGAAGAAGCCCTTGCAAATTCGGGAATCCACAATCCCGATCGGACTTCCCATCACTTAGGGAATCTCTATACCGTAGCTACTCGGTGCAGAGACAATCGATAGGTCATCCTATCGTTCTTGCAAATACCCGGTCTTCACCACCGGTCTTCAAATGCTATCCATAACGTCGTATCACTATTCGGAATGGGTTATATGACACAAGGTCCTCTCCCGGCTAAACCGAATAGTGAGCGCAATATTTAAAATCATATAGATAATGGGATTTCAGTTATGTCACAAATTACTATCCAAAACCTTTCTTCCAAATGGTTAAACAAATTACCATTTACAAATCCTTTTTAAACAAAAAGATTCATTTCAAAAATCTTCAGTGGTTTAAACGATTTCCATACTTAAATCTTTTAAACAAAAGATTTATCTTTAAAACACCTTTTCAATTTAAAACAAGGATCACTAATCTTTAACAAAGATTCATTCATAATTTTTCAAATCAATTCCATTTCAAGTTGGATTAACTCACCCGGTCTTTAAATTAAAGACTCATTTCATAGCTTTCAAAACAATTTTCAAAGATTCATTCATAACTTTCAAAACAATTCCCGTTTCAAAAATAAAAGATACACCATTTAGAATTTTCTTTTGATTCCAAAAGAAAACTTAACAATCTTTCTCAAAGGTTTGTTCAAAGTTTTCAAAACAATTTCCATTTTAGTTTGGACTAACTCATTCTATCTTTGAGTTAAAGGTTTGATAGTTTTCAAACTCGTTTCCAATTCATTGAATTCCATTTTTAAATATTGAATTAAAACTTAAATCAAAATATTTCAGTTTTCAAACTAAATCAAGTTATTTAAAATAACCTTCAAAATTCCTTTTCAAATACTTTTCAAATTCAACCTTATTTCATTTCAAAAACATTTGGATTCAAAATTCAAACTTTTAAAACCCTTTCAAAATATTACATTCAAATATCCGTGACTTAACCGATTTCCTCGTGAAATCCATATTGGTGTGTGTATAGTGTGGTCCAGGGGTTTAACACAACAGTAGTGCAACATCCTAAATCATCACAGAATTATAGCAATATTGATAAGCGGTATAATCCTATAACGCTTATCTATATACATAAAATCACAGATAGATAACATAAATGCAATATAGATAAATAAATTTTATTCCACAGCACAACATATCACATAACATTACACATACGGGATATCAACATAATTCACAGCATTCCATACTATCCATACATTCATAAGTATAATCATCAAGTCATCTGATTAATTTTAAACCAGATAATTACCTATGAATAAATTTCTAATCATGGTTAACTAATAACTAATTAATTACAAACCATTATTATTAATTATTCTCTAAATAATCATTAATTAATCTTTAATTGATAATAATCCTTTAATTATTTATCCTAAATTAATTACAAAAATTTAATTAATTAATCCTTAATTAATAATCATCCCTTATTTACTTTCATTAAAAATCTTTAATACATGATTAATTACCTTTAACTACAATTGATATTAATTACTCGTTTCTTTAATTAATTAACCATTAATTTTAATTAATTAAATCTTAATTACTTCTATTAATTAATTATTCCTTACTTAATTAATCTTAAACCTTAATTAATTATTTTCACCCTTTAATTACTTATTTAATTAATCCAAATCATTAATTAAGTAAATGAATAATTTATCTATTTTAATTATCCCAAAAACTTAACGAATTTTCAAATCATTTAATCCCATTTAAATTTAAGAAAAACATTATTCTTATTGATGATTAATTTATCATTAACAAAATATTTAAATAATTTACTTTCAAATTTATTTTAAGATTTCATTTCAAACTTGAAATTTTAAAATGAATACAAATTTATCCTAACAAGATTTTAGAAACAATTCACAAATTCTTTAAATTACATGTTAAAGACATGCTTATCTTATAAAAGGATTTTACAAGAATTTTAAACCAAGTTTTATTTTGAGTTCAAATCACTTTAAATATACTTTCAGCATTTAAACTTGGTTTAAACATTTAACTTTAAAAACTTTATTATCTCAAAACAAGGATAGAAGGTAAGCTTGAATCGACACTTCAAAATTATTTAAAACTTTATTAAGTTTTTGTTTTTAGTTTTAAATCCAGTTAAAATTTTAAAACTGGACAGGTTTTAAACCCAGGAAAACCACAAATGACCCGAGTCAAGACTAAAACCCCCCGAGTCAAAACACCCCTTGCTTCGAGAAAATCATGAATCTACCCGAGAAAACCCGAGCTCCCCCTTCACCACAAACTTCATCACGAATTAAATGACACCGTGCACATGCACGGGCCAACCGCCGTCCTCTGACCACCCACGATGACTCTCTCAAGTCTTCGATCACCTGCGCATCAAACTCCCGACCACTCAATCATCGAATTCAGCTCGAAATCAAAATCGAGCATCAAAGCTCAAAAACGGGAACCTGAAACACACTTTAACCCTGGAAAACACCTCGTCAACACATCTCCGACCACCATCACATCTGAAACTCCGGCATCGTTTTCCTCTACACGTCTACTTCCATTACCCAAAACCTAGTTGAACTCGATCAACTCTATGAGCCGTGGTGATTGATTTAACCCAGCCTAGTTAAACTAGGGTTCCAAACTTCAAACAACAACCACCACCTCCATACTGCAATACACTATCATCAGAAAATTTTCCTATCAACTACGATCACTCCACTATCATTACCCAAGATCCTGGCCTTCCAGAACATCGAGATCACCCAAAAACCACCCAATTTCCATTTTTGTTCAACCCAGCAATGCAAACTAAAGACTCTACTAAATGATTTGATTCCTCTTTTAAAAATCAAGTTTTTGAATGAGGTTTCAGATCCTAAGCCTGATACATTTAATTATGATGTTTGAATTCTCACTTATTCAGAGTTTGCTCTGTTGTTTATGACTTCCAGAGACAATACAAAGTTCTTCTAACTTGAATAATTTTTTTTGAACTTATACCCTAATTTAGATTAGATCATGAGATAAAGATTTTTGAATAAATTTTGAATCTGGGAATCAAAAACAGGGTAGTATAAAACAACAATATACACACATAAATCCACTCATATATACACAAAAGATTCGCTTATAAATATACACACAACACAATTTTTTTTATCATAGGAATAACATGTTTTTTTTAAATCATAGATCCTAACAAGAACTAGAGAAAGAGAATTTTAATGATTGATTTTTTTTCTTCCCAGACAGGTTTTGAAACCTGTAACTACAACAGAGGCCATATAAGCCTTTCCAACGGACATGCACCAGTTATCTATGTTCACATAGACATTTTGGCACCCATACAACAAGTTTCACAAAATTATTTTCAAATATTTATCACTTGCAAACCCATATAAAACATATTAAGTTTAAGATGGAAGTTTACTCACAGGATATTGAAATTGTTGAGTTTTTTTTTCTTACTTAATGAAAATCATCTCTGCAATTAACTATTTTTAAAGTGAATAACTTAACTTCAAATACTTGAATTTAATTTTAAAAATGATGTCACATACATATAAACATTTTTCATTAAAAGGTTATAGCCTAAAAGTAATTTTGTTGTATGATTTGGATTTTAAAATTATGTTTAAGAGCCTATAACTTATAACAGGATTTATATATCAATGCGGACCTACATATCACTCATGTATTCAGACATGCTGGCAAAACAAACACATTTTTATGGCACACTTCAAGTTTAAGTCCAAAAATCAGATAAGGGAAAGGTTTAAGTGAGTTTGCTCACAGATTTTGAAGTTTGGACAGCGACAGGATTTGATATGTAACATCCCGCCTTTTCGCACACTTTAAAACGACACACGTGCCGATTCAAAGCATACGCAAGGGAGGAGTGTTATGGGGTAAATAAGAAAACAGAGAAGGAATAAAATTACGATCCTAACTCACAGCGGAAGGATAAAATATAATAATAAATATACAGTTCAAAATAGTTTACAAAACAGTTATTTCATTTATACAATGAACATCAGAGTTACACATACCAATACACAATGCAGCGGAATATAAAGAGTGTGGTGCAATACTATATAGAATAATACCGAATCTTCGTCTTCGTCCTCCAAAGCTAAAACCTGCTATCCTGAAACGCTCGGACTGACCCGAGCGAATTTGAAAAGACAAAAACACTCGAGTCAGACTAGAATATCTTATGTGAGTTAAATAAACAGAAATAAATATGAGTACAGTAACTCAAGAGATGCTCGGGATTTACATCTCCTAAGGATCCGTTAAACTATTTACTATGTAGTATATTGCGTTATTATAATAGTGTCTATTTATAAAATAAACTTACTTTTTAATAGCGTTAAGGGGTTACCCATATAGCCCTTAACACGTAATAGTCCCAGTAGTCCATCCAATATCATAGTCCCTCCTGATCGGGAAGCCACTAGAGGATACCACACGGGCTACGGGAGAAAACCAAACTCGTACAAGGCGCGATAGGGTAGGTGACACGGCACAACTAGGCAATGCCAGGGTAGATATACCAATTACGCTTCCGGGCCGATGGTAACGCGAAGCCGCAGCAACCGCCCACCTCGAAACAACTCCCCAAATCAAAAAAATAGAAGTGGCCACTGAATCAATCCAAAGTCATAGTATAATATCGAAGAGGAGTGTCCGATCAGAGGAATGACCTCATTAACCCGTCGATCGCTCCTGTTTTAGCCACCTTATGCCAACTCACGGGAGTCGGGTCCACGTATTTACCTTACAGGAATCGTCGCCACCAACCTACTTCATTCTGGAATCTCCACCGCGTACACGGTTAGTCAAAGTGGTTTTCGGTATCGACAGAGAGTATGTCCATATCCGATCCCGGTCTCTTTGCCAATCCATCGTTATTATAACACCGCGGTTCTTTAAAGCAGTTTATACTTTTAAAACCAGAATATAATCCATTTCAAAACCATAATATTTCGATATCATTCCAAAACCCAAAACCATATTTTACCACTTATCCCAAATATAATTCCTTTCCAATAATAAAAAGGCTTTAACTTCATAATATCTGAAAATCGAATATTTTCAAAGCATAATATTTTTGGAAATCCATAATTTCAAACCATAACTTTTAAAACTCAAATGGTTTGGATATTCAACGGTATGCGAATTAAAAAGCTTAACTTTACTGTCACTTTGTAAAGAAATAAGTTATATGGCTTTATGGAAATATTTCTTTATCTAAAGTTAAAACCATAATTTAGATATCACTCTTAAGTTCCAAAACCATTTCAACTTCCATATATATAAATCCATTGGAGTATTAATATTCAAAAACTAAAATTGGAATATATTCTTTCAACAAATTAAATGTTTTATTATTTAGTTTGAATATTCACATAAATCCTTAAACAACTCCAATTTCTAGTAATAAAACATATGTATTTTTCGATTCCAATTATATTAGAATATTTTTCCAATTCAAATTCATATTAGAATATTCATTTCAATTTTTTTCTTGGGAAAAATCCAATTATAAATATCATATCTTAAATTTCCAAACTTAACATTTAAACATATGATATAAATTTATCCAACTCCATTTTCTAAATTTTCTTCCATTTTACTAAGGGAATTTATACACCTTTTTATTTCAAAATTTCCAACTTTTCATGTACATAAATACGGAAGAAAAATATTTATACAGTATAAAATTTAAGATTATTATAAACCGTATTCCATCCAAACCATAGAAATCACATTAAAATAGTTATATATAGACCGCGGTGCCTGTATATAATTTTCTATCCTATGGTCAAGTGATACGGATATTTATCATTTCAATCCGCAATTTAAAAATAAAACTTTGCGGTTTTATCATTTCAAACCACAATCCCGAAAAATGAAATATGCATGATAAATTTGCAATTTTAATGATATGCAATAAACATTCATTCATCAACAACATCCATCATCCAATCGCAACCATCAACCAATTTCAATCAATAACAGTATATATCTATGAACATATACAACAGGTAATAACTGTCAGTTTTTTTTTTTCCAAATTAAATTTATCAACTATTTATCTAACAGTTTACTCAATAATAATTTACATAACTGTTAACTAGCAGTTCTTATGCAAACAATAATTTCTAACAGCCAATTAATATGCAATCAATCAATTTAAATTAACAGCTAAATTCAAAAAATGCAATTCAACAGATATGGATGAAATAACATGCCCAAAAGCTCATAAATAAATTTCTATTCATTTCTAAAATTTATTTAACAAACATAAAAGCTTCTAGTAATTGTGAGTGGGTTAAAACACTCACCTTTGGAATTTAAATCGAATTTAAATCCGATTTAAACTCAAAAATTCGCCCGTCTCAGAATTCGTCCAAACCAGCGTCATCGAGTCCGGAATAAAATTACGATCCTAACAAAAAAAGTTTCGTGTGAATCCGACTTCGTATGAGAAAGTTATGGCAAAAAATGGTAGTTGAATTCAAATTGGAAATAAATATAAAACGACACATATTTCCTCACCTTATATTATATGTGCCACGTCAGCCCATATTATTGCGCACGCATCAGCTTCCTTCCCAGATACACGCGAAAGTCACGGCCTCCCCCACGCGTTGCTTCACCGTGCCGCTACCACCGTTGAAACTGCCATCACCACAAGCTCCCACGTCATCAGCACGCCCCCACCCATTCAGAACCCATGCCAGCGAACACGAACCCATGCACGCGCTACAGGACGAAGCCAAACACTCCCAGCCGCCGCCTGAAAAACCCATGGCCGAAACCCTAATCTTCTTTTGACGAAAATCCGACCGTTGAATTGCCAAACAAATTACATAGATGCGCTCCCCATCGTCCATACTCCAATACCCAGAAGCAATTTTCCGATCGGCCGAGGTTTGTTACGGCGATGATGAACGGTTTTGGGGCTGTTTGAATTTATTCTGGATGAACGACAGCTCCAATTGACAAACGAATTTCACCATGAGATTACGCGTATCGAATACTTCAACATATATTTTTTCTGGAATTTTCTGAAATTTTTGAGTTTTGGCTTTTAATTTTGAACTGTAGATAGATCTAGGGTTTTCAACCATTGGAGAGGAGAAAGGAATGAAGAAAATGTACGTATATTCAATTGACAGAAGAAGGAGGCTAGGGTTTATGATCGCATATATATAGGTTGGGCTGGGTTAGAATAGATAGGCTAGAGAGATGAACGTGCGTGACAAACTATGGCCCAAAAAGCCCGCTATGCCTCCGGAACCGAATTTGTTAAATCTATATATCCAAATAGGTGTTTTAAAAATATTCTGAACGCGATGGAAGAAGTTTCATGACCAAATTCGATCGTATGAAGAAGTTATGCTGAAAACAAGATTTCCAAATTGATTTCAAATTGATTTTTAATAAAACTGATTTCAAGGCGTTTCGCGTCCGTACGATCAAACGACAAGTCTGATTGATACGAAATTTTAAACTCTATAATAATTCACCGATACGGATCCAATGAAACTGGTTTCGTCGAAATCCGAGTCCTTGACAAAAATGGCTATTTTTAATATTTATTAAATCAATTAAATAAATCATAAAAATCCAAATTTTTATATTTCAACTTCTAATATTGGCTAGATTCATTACTTATATAATTCAATCAATTTTTAATTGATTTAACAAGCTTGGATGTGAATTAAAATCTATAAATATCAGTTTGCAGTGTTAATATCTGCACTTTCTTATTATCTGGAAATTATAAATTATATTCTAAACTCAATTATTACATCTTATACCTTTATACTCTTAACTTAAATCTAACTGAATAAATAATTGGATTCCCATCTCAACTTGAATCCAATTAGATAAATAGATTTGATTTCCCTTTCAACTCATTTTTAATTGAAATTAACCCTTTTTACCGTAATTAAATTTCAAATTATCAATAAACTTTTATTCCCATTTATTTTTCTTAACTATTATTAATTCCAATCTAAACTTTCAACTAATGCAAAACTAAGATATTACTTTTCATTTACTTGTAATTAGATTAAGTTATAAATTTTAAGTCAATGAATCCTTTTGTTTTCCATTCCTTTTAAAACCAACCATTCATATATAACTTAAATGGTAATGTATATCAAATTGCCCCAAATGGTTTAAAGTTAACCTCCAAATGCATATTTACTTGTAAATAGATTTCGATTCATTGAAATAAATCATACTATAGAAATTTAATCCCATTAAATAAATAAATAAATGTTGGTTCCCATTCACATTGTTTATTTACGTTTTATTTCATTGGTACTTCTATATACAATCTTAACTTTGTAAAATGTTTAAATGTGGAATCTTGTCTACCTCGCATCTTAGATTAAGGTTTCTAAAACGATTAATATTTACAAAATTTATAAGTATTAAATCCATTTGATTGCAATAAATTCAATTGATTGCAAATAGATTTCAAATAAATTGGATGTTATTAGGTTACAACTTAATATTAACCCAATTTCCTCTTAATTAACAAGGTTATAATTACTTAAGGTTTCATTACATTTATATTTCACATTTCATTTGGTTTTCATTATTTTACTCTACATAAATGAGCAATTCATTTAATTCATTAAGTATCAATTCTATTAAGCCCTGTTTAAATCTACATGCATACTTCTATTCATTTACAAATGGAATAACCTTTAACTCACACACGTAAACCAAAATCGTTATAAATCTAATAAATTCCCAAATCGAAGTTTGTACACATTTTACACAACTATTATGATTTCTCACAAAACGTGGAATTTATTAAATGACCATTTATTACCATTTAATTCCCTTAATTGAATCAATTGCTTATTATTATATATATTCTTTTCATTCTACCATTATAAATTCATTAACGTATTTACACATCTCTATCTTTCAGAGATTAAATAACAAAACTGATTACAACACTGTTTCTATCAATTTTCATAAATTGGTTCAAACTATACTTTTGTTTACATAAAATAAATTTTATGTTTCTATTATTTTTCTATTCCTTTCACTACAGGCATGAATTATTACTATCTACACTAATTACGTCTTTGTATTAATGAACACCATTCAATTTAATATTTATACTAACATTCACAATTTCAACATTTATTTGTTTCTTATAATTAACTTTAAATCAATTTGTGAAAATTTACATTATCCACATCTATTATCATAAACCTTTATAGTTACACTAGATGGCAACTACTATACCAAATCTCTACATTTATTCTTAAACAAATTAGAAATTATATTAATTCAATTTATTAAATATCATAAATTTAACGGGTCGTTACAATCTCCCCCACTCAAAACTTTTCGTCCCCGAAAAGGAAAAGAATGGAGAAGGAAGAATAACAGTGCATTTTACTTCAAATATTAACTTATTTTTTTTTTCTGGATTAATTTCCTTTAATGAAATACACTTGTTTTATAATTATTATATCCTTTAATACTTGAATTATTAAAGTTGGAAAAATATTTTTAACAAAATTCTAAGTCCAAAATTCACGGAAAATTTTGGCAGAGTCTCCTTTGTACGGAGGGACTCTGGAGAAAATATAATATCCAAATACACAATATATTACATATATATATATCCAAAATAAAATATCCCAACACGGGAAAATATATAATAAAATAGCGCTTCAAACGTAATCCGGAAACGCACCTATTTGTCGGGCAATACGCTTATATTTTTATGGAACCAAAGTAGTAGCAGTGGCTTCCATCACCTGTATTCACTTATATAGTCTGAAAAGTTAAATATTTATTTCAAAATGAACTATTCAAGTGGATTCAATCATTCATATTAAATCAAATGCAACAACCATACATTTTAACAAACAGCACACACTATAAACAAGCAATCATTCAAACAAACAAACAAAACAAAAAAAATCAGTTGTTCGGGTTCAAATTCTGAAGTTGTACGAATGAAGAATAACTATCAAGTGCATCCGTTGCTCAACAGCCTTAGATGGACCAAAGATAGATTATTTGTTCATCCAACAACTCCACAATTCCTTACCCAACAAACATACATCAAATTCAAATCAACACCAAAATAGCTTATTATACATTTGTTTCATAATTCAGTGTTTTGATTTTCATTCTTTCATTTATGGAAGAATTTCTTTATTTCTTACAAGTTTTATTTTCCAATTATCACCAAATTCATTATATTTGTATTTCCTTTTTATTACTTAAGTTTCCTTTTTATCACTTAAGTTCATAAAATAAATTTTCATTAATAACAACAAATATTTTGAATATCTTCATTTCCTTACTCTTCACTTGTAAGATTTCCCTTAAATTCTAAATCTGCTAACATTCATTCTTATAAGTGGAAGCTTTTATTTATCTATTAGCTATGGATTTCAGTCATTTCAATTCTTCCTACTTTCTATTATATTAGAATAGGGGAGGCTTAAGACATACTTAAACTAATAATCCCACAATTAATTCTTATTTAGAATTTCATTTTATATACTTAGGTTCATATCATCTATTAATAATTCTTAACTCTTTTTCAGTAACATTTCAATTATAACCTAAGTTTATACCATTAAATTCTTATTATAACAGTAATCTATTGAATACTTCATTTTTCCTAAATTCCTACTTGTAAAATATTCAATTCCAGTTTCTCGTTTAACACTTCAACTTTTATAATTGGGTAAGTTATTTATGTTAAGGAAATTGCAATTGAACTTATACAAGTTAAATCTCCATTCTTAATTAATTTTTATGTTTATCCATATTACTTTTCTCTCTCCTACGTATTCAAATTCCTCTTTATAGCTTTGCAATCATCCTCTTATTTTTTTATTAGAGGTTTCAATTCATTTATCACTTAACCTTTATTTCACTAACAAAATTAAACAATTAATTACGGAAAAATTTAGAATTAAATACCGGGTTAAAATTCAATTTATTTCAAAATATAGATAAATAAGTTCTTACAACTCAATATCTCTAATTATAGTTAGAACAATAAAAGGAAATTTTTAGAAAATTTCAAAATAAATCTGCAGTAGAATTTACTACAGTGGCCTTTCCCCTTCGAAACTCGAAAATGAAAGTCGATGATGCGGCCGTCATCACCGAATTTATTTTCCAGCGACAGAGAGGAAAGTACAGAATTTAATTCTTTTCCAAATCTTCTTTAAAACAATTCTTCCAATTTATACGAAATATTTATATAAGAAAATACTTATAAACCAAATCAATAAATTTCACAAATTCTTTGAAAGCAAATTTTCAAAAATCCCGGACTTAAGTTCTAAATCTCCAAATTTGGTTTATTATAATTTCACTTAGCTTCAGTTATTATAAATATTTTTATTGCCTAACATCCAATCTATAGCAACCAAATATATATATATCTTTATAAAACTATTTTTATATATAGAAATATAATAGGCAAAATTATTTCATTCACCTATATTAAAAACAAATATTATGTCGGTCTGTCCTATTAAGTGTTTAGAAATCCCTATTGATGACATAGCGTCCCATGCATCAACCAGAATTTATAAATACAAAGCGGAACAGATTAACACAATATTAAAATCTTTTTATTAATACTAACAAGTACGCTCTCTCTTATATATACACTCAGCGACTCCCATAGGATATTTCTACCCTATTAACAAAGAGTCAAACCCCACAAAGCCAAGGTTTATCGCTAAACCAAAGCTCTGATACCAACTGTAACATCCCGCCTTTTCGCACACTTTAAAACGACACACGTGCCGATTCAAAGCATACGCAAGGGAGGAGTGTTATGGGGTAAATAAGAAAACAGAGAAGGAATAAAATTACGATCCTAACTCACAGCGGAAGGATAAAATATAATAATAAATATACAGTTCAAAATAGTTTACAAAACAGTTATTTCATTTATACAATGAACATCAGAGTTACACATACCAATACACAATGCAGCGGAATATAAAGAGTGTGGTGCAATACTATATAGAATAATACCGAATCTTCGTCTTCGTCCTCCAAAGCTAAAACCTGCTATCCTGAAACGCTCGGACTGACCCGAGCGAATTTGAAAAGACAAAAACACTCGAGTCAGACTAGAATATCTTATGTGAGTTAAATAAACAGAAATAAATATGAGTACAGTAACTCAAGAGATGCTCGGGATTTACATCTCCTAAGGATCCGTTAAACTATTTACTATGTAGTATATTGCGTTATTATAATAGTGTCTATTTATAAAATAAACTTACTTTTTAATAGCGTTAAGGGGTTACCCATATAGCCCTTAACACGTAATAGTCCCAGTAGTCCATCCAATATCATAGTCCCTCCTGATCGGGAAGCCACTAGAGGATACCACACGGGCTACGGGAGAAAACCAAACTCGTACAAGGCGCGATAGGGTAGGTGACACGGCACAACTAGGCAATGCCAGGGTAGATATACCAATTACGCTTCCGGGCCGATGGTAACGCGAAGCCGCAGCAACCGCCCACCTCGAAACAACTCCCCAAATCAAAAAAATAGAAGTGGCCACTGAATCAATCCAAAGTCATAGTATAATATCGAAGAGGAGTGTCCGATCAGAGGAATGACCTCATTAACCCGTCGATCGCTCCTGTTTTAGCCACCTTATGCCAACTCACGGGAGTCGGGTCCACGTATTTACCTTACAGGAATCGTCGCCACCAACCTACTTCATTCTGGAATCTCCACCGCGTACACGGTTAGTCAAAGTGGTTTTCGGTATCGACAGAGAGTATGTCCATATCCGATCCCGGTCTCTTTGCCAATCCATCGTTATTATAACACCGCGGTTCTTTAAAGCAGTTTATACTTTTAAAACCAGAATATAATCCATTTCAAAACCATAATATTTCGATATCATTCCAAAACCCAAAACCATATTTTACCACTTATCCCAAATATAATTCCTTTCCAATAATAAAAAGGCTTTAACTTCATAATATCTGAAAATCGAATATTTTCAAAGCATAATATTTTTGGAAATCCATAATTTCAAACCATAACTTTTAAAACTCAAATGGTTTGGATATTCAACGGTATGCGAATTAAAAAGCTTAACTTTACTGTCACTTTGTAAAGAAATAAGTTATATGGCTTTATGGAAATATTTCTTTATCTAAAGTTAAAACCATAATTTAGATATCACTCTTAAGTTCCAAAACCATTTCAACTTCCATATATATAAATCCATTGGAGTATTAATATTCAAAAACTAAAATTGGAATATATTCTTTCAACAAATTAAATGTTTTATTATTTAGTTTGAATATTCACATAAATCCTTAAACAACTCCAATTTCTAGTAATAAAACATATGTATTTTTCGATTCCAATTATATTAGAATATTTTTCCAATTCAAATTCATATTAGAATATTCATTTCAATTTTTTTCTTGGGAAAAATCCAATTATAAATATCATATCTTAAATTTCCAAACTTAACATTTAAACATATGATATAAATTTATCCAACTCCATTTTCTAAATTTTCTTCCATTTTACTAAGGGAATTTATACACCTTTTTATTTCAAAATTTCCAACTTTTCATGTACATAAATACGGAAGAAAAATATTTATACAGTATAAAATTTAAGATTATTATAAACCGTATTCCATCCAAACCATAGAAATCACATTAAAATAGTTATATATAGACCGCGGTGCCTGTATATAATTTTCTATCCTATGGTCAAGTGATACGGATATTTATCATTTCAATCCGCAATTTAAAAATAAAACTTTGCGGTTTTATCATTTCAAACCACAATCCCGAAAAATGAAATATGCATGATAAATTTGCAATTTTAATGATATGCAATAAACATTCATTCATCAACAACATCCATCATCCAATCGCAACCATCAACCAATTTCAATCAATAACAGTATATATCTATGAACATATACAACAGGTAATAACTGTCAGTTTTTTTTTTTTCCAAATTAAATTTATCAACTATTTATCTAACAGTTTACTCAATAATAATTTACATAACTGTTAACTAGCAGTTCTTATGCAAACAATAATTTCTAACAGCCAATTAATATGCAATCAATCAATTTAAATTAACAGCTAAATTCAAAAAATGCAATTCAACAGATATGGATGAAATAACATGCCCAAAAGCTCATAAATAAATTTCTATTCATTTCTAAAATTTATTTAACAAACATAAAAGCTTCTAGTAATTGTGAGTGGGTTAAAACACTCACCTTTGGAATTTAAATCGAATTTAAATCCGATTTAAACTCAAAAATTCGCCCGTCTCAGAATTCGTCCAAACCAGCGTCATCGAGTCCGGAATAAAATTACGATCCTAACAAAAAAAGTTTCGTGTGAATCCGACTTCGTATGAGAAAGTTATGGCAAAAAATGGTAGTTGAATTCAAATTGGAAATAAATATAAAACGACACATATTTCCTCACCTTATATTATATGTGCCACGTCAGCCCATATTATTGCGCACGCATCAGCTTCCTTCCCAGATACACGCGAAAGTCACGGCCTCCCCCACGCGTTGCTTCACCGTGCCGCTACCACCGTTGAAACTGCCATCACCACAAGCTCCCACGTCATCAGCACGCCCCCACCCATTCAGAACCCATGCCAGCGAACACGAACCCATGCACGCGCTACAGGACGAAGCCAAACACTCCCAGCCGCCGCCTGAAAAACCCATGGCCGAAACCCTAATCTTCTTTTGACGAAAATCCGACCGTTGAATTGCCAAACAAATTACATAGATGCGCTCCCCATCGTCCATACTCCAATACCCAGAAGCAATTTTCCGATCGGCCGAGGTTTGTTACGGCGATGATGAACGGTTTTGGGGCTGTTTGAATTTATTCTGGATGAACGACAGCTCCAATTGACAAACGAATTTCACCATGAGATTACGCGTATCGAATACTTCAACATATATTTTTTCTGGAATTTTCTGAAATTTTTGAGTTTTGGCTTTTAATTTTGAACTGTAGATAGATCTAGGGTTTTCAACCATTGGAGAGGAGAAAGGAATGAAGAAAATGTACGTATATTCAATTGACAGAAGAAGGAGGCTAGGGTTTATGATCGCATATATATAGGTTGGGCTGGGTTAGAATAGATAGGCTAGAGAGATGAACGTGCGTGACAAACTATGGCCCAAAAAGCCCGCTATGCCTCCGGAACCGAATTTGTTAAATCTATATATCCAAATAGGTGTTTTAAAAATATTCTGAACGCGATGGAAGAAGTTTCATGACCAAATTCGATCGTATGAAGAAGTTATGCTGAAAACAAGATTTCCAAATTGATTTCAAATTGATTTTTAATAAAACTGATTTCAAGGCGTTTCGCGTCCGTACGATCAAACGACAAGTCTGATTGATACGAAATTTTAAACTCTATAATAATTCACCGATACGGATCCAATGAAACTGGTTTCGTCGAAATCCGAGTCCTTGACAAAAATGGCTATTTTTAATATTTATTAAATCAATTAAATAAATCATAAAAATCCAAATTTTTATATTTCAACTTCTAATATTGGCTAGATTCATTACTTATATAATTCAATCAATTTTTAATTGATTTAACAAGCTTGGATGTGAATTAAAATCTATAAATATCAGTTTGCAGTGTTAATATCTGCACTTTCTTATTATCTGGAAATTATAAATTATATTCTAAACTCAATTATTACATCTTATACCTTTATACTCTTAACTTAAATCTAACTGAATAAATAATTGGATTCCCATCTCAACTTGAATCCAATTAGATAAATAGATTTGATTTCCCTTTCAACTCATTTTTAATTGAAATTAACCCTTTTTACCGTAATTAAATTTCAAATTATCAATAAACTTTTATTCCCATTTATTTTTCTTAACTATTATTAATTCCAATCTAAACTTTCAACTAATGCAAAACTAAGATATTACTTTTCATTTACTTGTAATTAGATTAAGTTATAAATTTTAAGTCAATGAATCCTTTTGTTTTCCATTCCTTTTAAAACCAACCATTCATATATAACTTAAATGGTAATGTATATCAAATTGCCCCAAATGGTTTAAAGTTAACCTCCAAATGCATATTTACTTGTAAATAGATTTCGATTCATTGAAATAAATCATACTATAGAAATTTAATCCCATTAAATAAATAAATAAATGTTGGTTCCCATTCACATTGTTTATTTACGTTTTATTTCATTGGTACTTCTATATACAATCTTAACTTTGTAAAATGTTTAAATGTGGAATCTTGTCTACCTCGCATCTTAGATTAAGGTTTCTAAAACGATTAATATTTACAAAATTTATAAGTATTAAATCCATTTGATTGCAATAAATTCAATTGATTGCAAATAGATTTCAAATAAATTGGATGTTATTAGGTTACAACTTAATATTAACCCAATTTCCTCTTAATTAACAAGGTTATAATTACTTAAGGTTTCATTACATTTATATTTCACATTTCATTTGGTTTTCATTATTTTACTCTACATAAATGAGCAATTCATTTAATTCATTAAGTATCAATTCTATTAAGCCCTGTTTAAATCTACATGCATACTTCTATTCATTTACAAATGGAATAACCTTTAACTCACACACGTAAACCAAAATCGTTATAAATCTAATAAATTCCCAAATCGAAGTTTGTACACATTTTACACAACTATTATGATTTCTCACAAAACGTGGAATTTATTAAATGACCATTTATTACCATTTAATTCCCTTAATTGAATCAATTGCTTATTATTATATATATTCTTTTCATTCTACCATTATAAATTCATTAACGTATTTACACATCTCTATCTTTCAGAGATTAAATAACAAAACTGATTACAACACTGTTTCTATCAATTTTCATAAATTGGTTCAAACTATACTTTTGTTTACATAAAATAAATTTTATGTTTCTATTATTTTTCTATTCCTTTCACTACAGGCATGAATTATTACTATCTACACTAATTACGTCTTTGTATTAATGAACACCATTCAATTTAATATTTATACTAACATTCACAATTTCAACATTTATTTGTTTCTTATAATTAACTTTAAATCAATTTGTGAAAATTTACATTATCCACATCTATTATCATAAACCTTTATAGTTACACTAGATGGCAACTACTATACCAAATCTCTACATTTATTCTTAAACAAATTAGAAATTATATTAATTCAATTTATTAAATATCATAAATTTAACGGGTCGTTACAAGATATTTTGTGACTAGAATCCGATTCACTTGCATTTGCTTTGATGTTGAACTTGGACTTTGATTTGCTTGCTTGTGTGTTTCCAGGTTTGCTCCTTTGTTGTGTTTACAGGCTTGCATTTGTTTAGCATAGCTTCAGGTTGTATTGCCAATCTCATATTTGAAAAATGGCTACAGACTTGATACTTCAGGACTTGAGTTAGCTTTGATAAATGTTTACAAAGTTTACTTGATAATTTGTTGGATTTCAGGCTTGCATTAGAAAATCTGCTTTGTTCTTGTGATTTTTAGATTTTACTTCTTTATTTTGTTCAGGGTTGAAAGAGATTGAGAAATCTGATTTTTTTTCATACATTGTTGATTTACATTATTAAGAAATTTATAGAATAGGGTTTGTCACTTGTTTAATAGGTTTACACTTGTCTTTTTTTAAGCTATATGGATCTAACACTTGTAAATTTATTTTTAACACTTGTTGAAATATAACTTTTTATGTTTATATCCTTTTGTAAAATTCAATTATAAATTTTGTTTAAGCCCTTTATTCAAATTAATCTAAAATTTATAGTTTAAACCCTTAAATTTATTAGATCTTTATATTTACAAATGTTTATGCAATACATTTTATATATAAACTTAAATTTAGCTAAGTACATAAATATATTCATATTTATTTTCCACTCATACATTCATATATTATTTTTATTTGCAAATCATGTTTTAAATCTTTATTTGATTTCAATTTATAAAACATATTTATCTATTTTATTTTCTTATGTATATATTTATATTTATACAAATGCTTGACAAAAATATTTACAATTGTAAATTGTTATTGTAAAAATGTTTCTTATTTTATTTTCAAAAGACAATTTCAATTACTTATATAAATTAAAGTAAAATGGTTTGAAATTATACATTACTAATAATTATTTATAAGTTAGTAAATAAAATTTTTATTTCCAATACATATATATTTTAAATCCAATATTTATTTAAAAATATTTATTCTTAAACTTCAAATAGAAATTATATTAATAATCTAAAAAAAATTATCTTAAAAGGGAATTTTCTGATTTATTCACAATTAAATTCACAATTTAATTTTACAATTAAATTAACTGCCAAATTAGACTCGGCTAAATTCAGGAATGTTACAAATGATTACACCAGAAAGTGTAACAAGTGCTCGAGGTTTTCTAAAATTCCGAGAGCCCCATTGATAGAGATTACTCAAATGGTCGGTCCTTGGCCGTTAGCAATTCGGTGAATTGATATCATCGGTGTGTTGTCTATATCCAAAGGTGGCATGAAATATGCCATCGTCGCAATTTATTACTTTGCCAAATGGGTTGAGGCAGAGCCATTGGCTACAATTACCATAAAGAAAGTAATCAACTACATAGTATGGAATATCATATGTCATTTTGGAGTTCCACAAGCAATCGTTGCCGATAACGAGACCCAATGCGATAGCATCGAATTTAAAGATTTCTACCGCTAACGTAGCATAAAGAAGAGATTTATTGTAGTGGCACATCCCAGGCGAATGGGTAGGTCAAAGCTATGAACAAGATTATCAAGTTCATTCATAAGAAGCGATTGAAAAAGGCCAAGAGAAAGTGGGTCGGTGAACTTCTATTGATACTATAGACTTATCGAACGACCCGCAAGTCGTCGACTAGCCACTGTCCATTCACCTTGGCCTACGGATCAGAGGCTATGATTCCGGTTGAACTGAAGGTGCCTTCTCATTGAATGACTCACTATGATCCATGGATAAATGAGCAACTCCTGCTAGATTCTCTTGATATGATCGATGAGAAGCGTGATGAAGCTGACATGGGAGTAGCTGCACACCAAAGCCGAAACACCAATACTATAACACCATGGTCAGGAATTGAACCTTTGTGATATGGTCCTCAAACGAATCGTCATAGGTCCTCGAAATTTAGGCTTGAGTTGGGAAGATCCATACATGATAAATAAAAGCTTGTAGACGGCACCTTCAAACTAGCACTAATGGACAGGATCTCACTTCCGAGGGCATGGAATAGCTTATACTTACAATGCTATTTCACTTAAAAATATAAATTTATGCATAATTGACCAGTCACCAGAACTTTGTTTTAACCCCTTCCTCATTACACCCACATGATAGCTTTAAAGGGACAAGTATTAGTGCAAGACGGGAATGGTGGATGGATATATTTTCTTATGCATCTCGACACTAACAAGGACACTATATATTAGAAGTGTCAACCTTGGTCAGTAGCTATATGTTTTATTATACTTTACTATTCCGATGTGAGTTTATATTAGCAATGATTTGACATGCATTTGTTTATTTGCAACATACCAAAACCAACGATCCGTACTTTGGTGGACTTGGGTTTTTGATTTAGCGAAAATTAAAGCCCATTAAGATGCAGGTTGCCACATTTGGTATTAGGGCTTAGGTTAGTCAATCTTAAGATTAAGATACAATGAGCAAACGTATTTGTAACTTTTACTATAATAATATTATACACTAAACTACTAACTATAGAAGTGGTTGCAACCATTTTATGAATAGATGGGTAATGCGACTATGAGTTGGAATGATAGATGAAGTTCAAGATATACACATATCCTGATTGCCCCATGGTAAATAGTTCATATTGGAAGGCGTTGTCTTAAGAAGGGCATGAATGCAATGCACAGAAGAGTCCTTAAAGCTGGATAGTACGTGACTTCCTAGTAGGGCCCAGATAGCTCAATGATTGTAGATCCTCGTAGGATTGTTGATTATGATGTATATTAGATCCAAATAAGAGGAAAGTAAGAATCTATATATTGCAGATTATTGGAAGTAAGAATCAAATAAGTTCCCAAAGAAAGGTGTGTAGTAATCGCTTCAAGTTGATGGCTAGATTTTTAATATTCTGGAATAAGATAAGTTAGTATGTAAGTGGAGAAGGAGAAAAGTTCAATGGAAGGATTAACTAAAAATATACTCTGAGTCCGACACCATATGAAGGAATTTAGTATAAAAGTTGAAATGATTTCAATATAAAAGTTTGAGAAAAATATATTAATATATTTGAACGATTTTTAAAGGAATTATTTAAAGGTAGAAAAATCTTTATTTTTGAAAAGTAAATAAACATTAAATTTCTAGAAAAATGAAATATTGACATTTTATTCTAATATAAAGTTCTGTTGGAAATTAAAATGGGTTTTATAAAAATTATTTAATTGAAAAAATACCGTAGAGCATATATAGCTCGTTGATTTTTCTCGGATAAAAAAAATCTAAGTTGTAAAGTTACTTTAGTGGTGGATAATAGGAAGTGGTACAAGTTTAAAATTAGGTAAATATAATGGGAAAGAAGATTAAAACCCAAAAACAAAGTGGTAGGAAAATGCACCACTATGGACAGATAGGAATTTGGGTAGGCAGGAATTTCTTATAGCAGTCAAAATGAAGATGAAGAATATGGTGGAAGAACAAAACAATGTTAGTTATTATGATCAATTAAAATTCAACCCGGGCCGAAAAGAGTCTCAGTTCAACATGGCTTAAATAGGAAGGAGTAGTCAACCCCTTAGGGAAGACCAGTAGATCGGTAGTAGTCAACTTCCCCATGTAATAGCGGTCAACCGGCTGTGGCTTCGGGGCATGACCTGAACCTCGAATGCGAGATATACTCACATCCAGATTCAAGCCACCTTCATTTTCATGAAACCCTCCCTTTCTCAATCATGATAGCACTCCTCCTCCTCCTCCTCTTTCCTCCTCAAATTCTGCCACCGACCACCCATAGCAACCCCTCACTGATGATGTCCATCTCAAGCAGAACCTCGAGAGAACACAACATCACCTCCATAGCACGTGTTTCAATGCCCCAGATCCAGATCCAAATCATGGCCCCTCAACGTAGCAGCCTCTCTGCCTGACACCCATTTTAACCCTATAAGAGATTACATGGCTCTATAGTCATGAATAAATCATGAAAAGCTACGAAGAATCAACAAACTTTACGTTGCTACATGGAAAATCGATGAGTTTGAGGACTTCGCTATCCATAATTTGGAGGGTTTATTTGTGAATATAGGATTATTACAGACATTTAGCCATGACACGTTTGAGCAGGAATGCTATTCGAGATGCATGCATCTATTTAATGCCAATTTGGTAACTCGTTTGAGGTGAATAGCATCACGTCCAAAGTCAAAGGAGTAGAGATTTGAACGACCGATAAGGAGCTCGGTGGGATTCTACATATCTCTGCAGTTGGAGAAGGCTTGGAATATATCAAAACCTCCAAGCCAACCATTCTCCAGTAGATTTTTCACTAGGAGATAGACATCTGGCATCTGGCAGACGGCGAACTTGTGGGACCTAGCCCGTCTGGTTGCCCGTATTATCCAGCACAACATCATCTCCAAGACGGGAAGCTACGACTAGATCTACTCCCTTGTTTGGAACGCTACCTATGCTATCATAGGTGGTATTTAGGTGAACTAGGCCGAAGCTATCTTGAACCATCATGTGAGCCTAAGAGTAGAGACACAGAGGAACTATCTTTCATGCCACTGTCTTTTCACTTCCGTCTTTTGATAGTTTGGAGTTAGCTTCCGATGAGAGCCAATAGAGAAGTAGGTATCTACACTGTTGGTTAGGTCCTTCCTTTGAAGGATGAGGATAAAGGCGACGTCTATAGATTTTGGAGCACAGCACCTGGAGGTGAGCATGTGCATCTAGATCAGGCTCCTTGGCCAGATCAGCAGGCCGCCAAGCCGTAGCAGTAAGCCCCCGAGTATGGAGAAATCTAATTTTTTAGATCCAGATCGAGGCCGAGCTGCAAGAGATTAGGGCGAAGTGGTTGAAGATAAGATAAGAGCCTTGGGGCTAGGGTATTGAGCTTGGATGCATTGCTGCAATGATCTGATCACTTGGTTGTGACTGTGGTTCTAGCACTCGAGGAGGACCATCTCCCAACCCTTAGGTAGTATAGTATTAGTAGCAGTAGTTATTTTCTTCCACCAGTTGTTTTCTTTTAGGTTTGAGTTGTAAGCAATGGTTGTTTTTGTTTGTAGAAAACATGTACGATGTTAATGAAAAATGTTCCTTTTTATTGGTTTTTATGGACCACAGTACTACTTGGAAAACTATGAAATGAGGAAATCTCATAAGGGACACTTAACTAATGCAAAATAAATAAAAGGCTGGAAGTTTATAAAATACACTAGAAGATTTATTTAATTAGCTACTAAAAAGGAAAAAATAAAGTTAAGTCCAAAAAAATGTTGCAATTTTGGGAGATAAATTTTGACAAGTGAAGGACAGGGAAAGGTTGCTGCGAAACCACCAGTCACTATCTCTACGCCTTAAAAGCCAAAATTTTGTGTGCTGGTTATCATGTCGAAATAGAATAACAAGTTTCTAAAATTGAAAATTTACCATGTAATCGGATAAAGTCCATTATGGATGTTAAACTACTAACTAAATCTTGATTGTGTAGGATGTGGCATAATTTGTTTTAAAAAGAAAAAATACTTTTGGAAATTATTGCTCAAAATTCTTTGATTTTAAAAAGAAAATACTTTTTTGGAAGACTTTGACAAATAAATTTAGAAAAAATCATAAATTTTTTCCAGATATCTTAAATTTTAATTTATAAAGATTTTGAACGAAAAAGTGAGAGAAGAATTTCTGATTTTTGAAATGCCACATGTTAACATAGACAAATAGTCGACGAGTTAGCAAGTATGAATTCTACTATGCACCAAAAGTGACATTAAAATAAAACATAGTTAGTAACGATTGGAAAAAAACTATTTTAGCATTGGAATTTCCTTTTTTATACCTTGTTAAAACGTTACTAATGTTTGAATATTCTAAGTTGGAAGTAATTATATATGAAATAAAGGAAATAAAGTAGTTAACCAACGTCAATTAATGATTAATGGTTAGTTAATGCTTACTTAAGTTTAAGTACAATCATCGTTAAATTAAATCGGTTAGAAATGGTATAAAATAAATTAAAACAGGAAACAGATAGTGCTAGCTAAATAGGCACGACCAATAGAGGTGGAGCGTTCGACCGGCAATGTTCTAGCTATTGTAATATTACCTAGGCTGAATGGTCCGTATTAAAAATAAAAGAATATAAAGGATGACATTGATTTGAACACCTATAAATACGGGCCCAGCCCCTTTCTTTTCTTCTCATATATATATATATATATATATATAATGACTAAGCTCTAACATTTCCTCTTCTCTACAAATTCTTAAATCTAAATAAATCCATAGTTTATATTTACGTATGAGGATAACAAAGAAGAAGAATAAGTCGAACCAAATTGCCAGAGCCATGGTAAATTATAAATCCAGATCAGAATCTAATATAAATTAAAAATTCTTCTCATATTTAGATTCTAATAGATATATGTATGCGTACTATATATGTATCATATAGGGAAAATAAGGGGAATCGCATTGGAATAACAGGGATTATGGAGATCTGGAAAGCTAAAACGTGAATGGGAAATTAAATAATGTTATATAATGTTGGATTTATATCATTGTAAATCTGTTCCTATATGTCTAAATGTAAATTTGGAATTGTAGGCCTAATTTTATACATATAATGAATTTATAAATTCTGCATACATATTATATGATTGATAATCTAGATTCAGTATTGCATGTACTTGAATCTGTAAAGTATTGGATAGTAGTAGTCCCTGAATCTGACAAATCAAATAGTAGTTCTAGATTTGTTGATTAAATGATTTATGCAAGTAAGTTTAAAGTAGAAGTTATCATAATAAATTATTAGGGTTTAAGTAGTATTTTAATTTTTTGGAATGTAGGGTGATACAATGGAAGTTTCTATAAATTATCAAATTTAGATCTATGAAGAAAAGTGTACCATTCGAAATAAAAAGAAATGTACCTAAAAGAAAGAGATGTATAAAATAGGGATATACTGTATTTTGTACTATCTATTTCAATAACTATAAAAAGATAATTCCTTATAATTACAATTGTAGTACAAGTTCTCTTTTCAGATAAGTTACATAAATTTATAGTTTTACCCTTTTATTTTGGGGAAGATGTAATTGCAATGCATTAAAATGTAGAAATACCTAAGTATGAACTAAAAGAGATTAGTAGTGGTAAGAATAACGATTTATTGTAAAACTAATGTATATGCAATAAATAAAGGTCAAAATTAAAAATAAGCGATGAAAGGTAGGTAAAGTAATGAAATGAATAAGAAGAAAAGCTAGTAACCAAAGAAGGATAACAATTAAAAAGAACAGTATATAGATTTAATAATAAAGAAGGGAAATAAATAGTAAAAGATATTTAAAATTTTCAAGTTAAGCAATAAATGACATTAAATTAATATTAATGAAACAAAGGTTCAGTTAAATAAAATAACTGAATATTAATAGTTAGAAATTGGAGGCATGGTAAATAAATAAGTACACACACACACACACACACACACACACACACACACACACTCAAGTATGCTTTTATGATGGGTATGAATTATTAAAGTTTGCTAATAACTTAGATTGAATATGGGTGACATAGTCCTCAAAATGGTTTGGAATGCAAGGTTGGTATTGTTACACAACAGAAGTCTGTCCACCATAAGAGGCTACAAGCGGTTGTGTATACATTATATTTATGTGGGACATATCCAATTGTAGGACACATGGAAAGCGTTTGTGTATAAGTGAAGGAATGCACAAAGTAGAGTATGCTTCAACCTTTAAAGGGTATGTTTTAAGTATCTAAGTGGGTATTACCTTTATTGCATTAGGCAATCTAAATGGGATGGTGAGCAAAGCTCGGTGCTACAAAAGGGAGATTGGTACCATATGCGGGAGTAGGAGTTGTTTCATATGTTGAGAATGTCATCAGTCCTGAGCAGTCAGTGGAAAGACAAGGGTTACACCTAAAGAAACTACACCTAATACAATTGTAGATCATGTATAGATCATGCACCACCATAGTTGTTTGCTAGTTTATTTGTTATGAGAAAAGGCTAAATAAACCTTAATGGAGGTCTTTCAAATTACTAGGCTAGACCAAGGAGCTGAGTCCTCAATAGTCTGTGGTGTTAAGTCCATGATATGAAGCATTTAGGTAAACCCTAAGACAAGATAGAATACTGCTAAACAATTGTGACATCTTATTTGGCACTAGGGAGTTCCCTGGTATGCATGATGACGAAGACGTGATACTGTGTTGATAATGGATCCCGACGAGGTGCCCTGTTACAAATACTAGCGGGAATGTTCTTAGTCCAAAGGGGGATTATGGTACTTATATATGTACACTTATATAGTTATTTTTTACTTCGACTAGATGGGGCGTATCGTATGCATACGTGGAGTCGAGATGACTAAGCAAAATAAAAGACATAACATGTCATGGAGGATAATCAATATAAATTTGTGTCATGTATAAAGTGGGTAATTTACCAGTCATTAGAACGTTGTTTTGACCCCCTCCTTATTACAACCCATACGATAGCTTTAAAGTGACTGATACTAGTGCAAGGCGGGAATAGTGGAAGGACAGATTTCCTTATGCATGCTCGATATTGATAAGGACACTAGATGTCAGAAATGTAAACCTTGGTTAATAGCTATATCTTTTATTATACATTACTATTCCGTTGTGAGTTTATATCGGTAGTGATCTAACATGCATCTGTTTATTTGCATAATACCAAAACCAATGATCCATACTTTAGCGGACTTGGATTTTCGATTTAGCAAAAATTCAGGCCCACTATAGTGTTGGTTATCACATGAATCGGGCATTCTTCGTTAGTCTATCGAGTATAAACCAAATGTTGTCGTACTCTCCTCTAGTCTTTGGCAATCCATCGATGAAGTTCATTGATATTTTCTCTCACTTCCATTATGGAACTTCAAGCAATTGCAAAAGACCACTCGATTTCTTTTGCTTGGCTTTCACTAATTGACAATTCATGCACTTTGAAATAAATGTCAAGACATCCTTCATACCTTCCCAGTAAAATTTCTGCTTCACATCTCTATACATTTTATTGCCTTCATGAGGATAACCCAACTTGAATGATGGAACTATTCTAGCACCTCATCACTAAGTCTATCTACATTAGGTGCATATAATATCCCATCTTTATAGAGTTAACCATCTTGGTCATATCCGTTCTTCTTCAAACCTTCAGGCTGTACTCCTAGTTTAATCTTAATAATAACCTCTGGTAGTCCAACATCATAACTATAACTAGTATTAATCAACTCTATCAAAGTGTTTTAATGGTCAAGCTTGCCAAGATCATTGGTTCAAGCTAACACTTCGACCATGAATCATACCCAACTATATACTTTAATTGTGTCCACTCAAGGAACATGGATCCTTAACTGGCATGTCTCGTTCTCAATTTATCTTTGATTGTGTTTCCCTTAATGGATGTATAGGAAATTTCAAAGTCATTGGAGGCTAAGAACTATAATGGTCTCTTCTATTGCAATAAAAGGTCCTACCGTGAGAAAATATATTTCAGCGATTTATGGTCGGTGAGTAACTCTGACTTTTCTTATAGTAAGTAATGCCTCTATGCTTTCAAATTAAAACTATCACTATTAGCATTAAATTTTGGGTTTGGTATTTCTTATCATGCAGTTTCATTTCCCTAGTCACATAAGGGACAACTTTATCTCTTTATGTCAATTATGCGCCATATCCAATGCATATGTGTATATTATCAACTCCTCATTCCCATATGGAATGGATAACACTGGCGCACCCATCAACCTCTCTTTAAGACAAACGAATGCATGGTCACACCTAACTTCCCAACTAAAAGCCTAATTTTTCTTTTTAAAATGAGTCAATGGTGTAGCTATCATCTATAATTCTTTAATGAATCTTCAATGATAACCCTCTAATTTAAGAAAAAATTTGCACATCAATTGCATTAGAAGGTCTTCCCTAATCTTGGATTGTTGCAACTTTTGTAGGATCAACAGCGCAGCCCTTCTCCGAAACAACATGACCTAAGATCCTAACTTCTTTACTCTAGAAGTGACACTTCAGAAACTTAGCTTTCAGTTGATGCTTTCCTAGTGCCTCAAGTACCACTCTCAAATGCGTCTTGTGTTCTTCTTCCATCTGTGAATAGACAAGAATATTTTTGACAAACACAATTACAAACTTGTTTAATGATAGTTGAAAACACAATTCATAAGATCAACAAAATATGCCAATGCATTGGTTAGCCCAATAAGGTAACTAACCACTCATAAAATCCTAATGACATACAAAATGTGGTAATAATACACTATCCTTAGCCACTCTCGGTTTGTGAATTAATGTTGTTAAATCCAACTAAGAAAATGCCTTTGCACTACGAAGTTGATCGAACAAGTCATCCATACATAAAAGAGAAGCTTGTTTTTTCTCATCGCCTTATTCAGCTTATGATAATCAACACAAAGTATCAAAGAGCCATCCGCCTTAGTGGCGAATACTATAGGTGCTCCCTACTCAAAAATAATCCTCCAAGTAAATCCCTTCCTCAATAGATCATTCACTTTACCTTTAGTTCGTCTTGCTCTTTGGATGCCATCTATCTCAAAGGAAATACAATAGGTCTAATATCCTCCATTAGATCGACATGAAACTCAATCTCCATATGAAGTGGTAGCCCTATAACTTCCTCGAACATATCAGGATATTCCCTCGCTATACATACTAATGCAACTTTCCATTCGTGATATCGGGCGAATAGGAAAAACTAACCACCGCCGCATCCTCAAGCATGCAGCTCAACTATAGCTTACGCCTATGATTTACCCTTATCATCGGTAATAACCTCTCACAATTGACCATTGCCCCATACTTTTAAAGCTAGCCTATACCAAAACGATACTAAATGTGAAAAAATTAGGCATAAACAAATCATAAGAACACATCGATTGAATAACATCAAACAAATCATATCTAAATTAGCCAAGCCTCCCATAAGATTCGACACTACAAGGTCCGTTTAGTAGATCGGTCTAAATCCTAGCTTATCTACATAGTCATTAGATATAAAGGAATGTGATGCCTCAGTATCAAACAAAACACAAACATGTATATCATAAATGAAAGTGATACCCTGTATCGAGATGTCCTTCCTATTCTCCTTTACCGATGGAGCACATGAAATAGTAGGAACAACATTCAATGAAAAAGTCTTCACAACCTACTTATCCTTCAATAGCTCTAGACAATCCTTCTTGATATGCCCAAGCTTGTTTTAGCTATAGTATTTTCGTTCAATTTTGCAAATCTTAGTAAGATGGCCTTTCTCTCCAAAGTTGAGACAAATATGCACTTATTTTCCTTTCTTATGACTATCCTTTTTATATAAGTTGTTGTGTCTCAAAGCTTCTATACAATCTTCTCAAAGCTTACATCAATATGGATCACAACCCTCTCCCGTAGATAATCATTCAAGTCGATGATGAGCTTCTTATTCTTCTTTAGAGGAGTGTCGATGAAAAATGCCCCATATTTCAACAATGCAAAACTCAACAATATACTCAGATAAAGACATGTCACCCTGCTTTAGATCATTAAATGTTCTGAAAAAGATCAACTATGAGAAACCAAGATGAAATTCTCTTCAGAGCATGCTTTGAACTAATCCTAAGTGGATTGATCTTTGAGAGTAGGTGCTTTAATGGCAATCCAACAACCCATTGCTCATCCTTGAAGTGTCGCAAGCTCAACTTCCTCTTTTGAGCATCTTCTAACTCTTAGTCATTAAATACGTGCTCATAAGTAACAATCTAGCCATGCACTTCCATAGAAATTTGTTCCCATGAACCGCTTTCCATTTAGACTAGCAAAATTTTTATTGAGCTTGCAAAATCAACTCTTTGCAACTGCACTGGAGCACCACCACCTACTGGACCGATTGCTTGTCCTTGGTCTTTTTGCATCATATGCATCATCATGGTACCGAATATCATCTGCATATTGATGTTGGTTGCTGCGTCAGCTCCCGCATAAGTCTTGACTCCAAATACAGTGTGCCTTGCTAGGTTTCTTGTATTTTTGCTCATTCTTATAAGCTGTAATAAGATCAATTAATATCTCATAATGGAAAACTGAATAAGTGGTATTAGCGTACGCAATGTGACTTACTGTATACGTAATATGTAGTTTCGAAAACAAAAATATATAACATGTATGCTCTCCCATATATCACTTCAGTCCATTCAAGGTGACTCTCCTAATTTATCTCCAATTAATCTTATACAGGGTTAGGTGTTCACTCAACCTAAGCACAAACACTATGTGTGATGACTTTCGTCCACCTTTAATACCCAATATACCAATCTGATACAATATATTACAATGCGATATGTTAGTACCCGATCGATAGAGGGAAGCAATCAAGGTAAGCTAATAATCAGTGAAGAGCTTATAATAAATCTCTAGTGCATAGATAAAATATAATAACAACATAAATATTAAAAAGGCAAGACAAAAGAATAATCAAATGAACCGGAATGAAACAACATATCATAGTGCAGGAGGTTCATTGCATTATAAAATGCAAAAATAATAGAGTTTATACATCTAATCAAATAAACTCCAAAGATTAAATATAATAGGCGCTAAATAGCTTCATACATCACTACCAAACATAATATTACCGATAATAACTCCAAATATATATATATATATATATATACATTAAAACCCGCCGTTCGTAGCTCGGTTGGTTAGGGGGCTGGGAGATGGGGACTAAAGGACTGTGTCCGGGCAGGTTCGAATCCCAGCGCCTAACCATCAGTGGGAGTTTCAACGTTACGCATCCGTGTGCGACGAATAAATAAAAGCGGGGTAGACACACGGCGTGGGGGTTTACTTAAGTGAGTATCAATGAATACCATGATCTTAAGGTTACCCATGTTATCCAAAAAAAAAAAAATATACATTAAAAATCAGCCTCCTGCTTATCTCTGCATAGCTCCATGCACTATCTCATACATATCTCTCAGTTTACCCATTTAAGAGCATTCGAGTTGATAAGAAGTAACACAAATAACGTTAGGTTAGACAAAAGTCCATTACGAGCGACCTGTAATTTCGAAACAAATATAAAAGTCGATATATCATAAATAGAAACACATAGTATGAAGAATCATACCTGATCTATCTCTACATCCAACAAGTTAGCACATAACGCAATATATGCTAAAATACTATCATCATTATATGGGTATGCTACTACTCTAAGTACAATATAAGGTATATAATTTGATAATTCCTACATTGTGTGACAATTATAGTGAACATAGCAACTATCAACTAAATCTCGCATCCCTCAACTCCAATGTCATTGGATATATGATAACTCACATGATCAATTTGTAGGATAAGAGACTACTCAATATCACGACATCAGCAATGCTCGAATCCATGCCATTAATGGATCCAAGAAAAGCTAAAACATATATAATTATATAATAAAGGTTGTGAGATGATAAACTACTCATTTATTAATGTAAAATCGATGATATACACTTAAATTAAGGCAAATCTGAGTTTCTACAATTAGATCTGAATTTCTACGCTCCAAAATGCTAATTTAGAAATTTAATGATCTGCTTACTAATTGTTGAATATGCGATTATATGATTTTTGTTTGATGATAATAAACATATATATATTCATGTAAATGTATTTGGTAATGTACTATTTCATTTTTCACATATTAAATAAATATTTTCTGAATAAAATTAAATGACACAGAATTTGAATTCAAACAGAAATTTTATTCAAACAAATATTTATTACAATTTTGAATAGTACAAATTCAAGCTCTCACTATACACTATACAACTTTGATACAAATTCAATTACATCACAATTTTACAT
Organism: Allium cepa; assembly: GCA_030765085.1. NCBI lineage: Eukaryota > Viridiplantae > Streptophyta > Magnoliopsida > Asparagales > Amaryllidaceae > Allium > Allium cepa. The sequence continues at coordinate 576,878,048 of CM060931.1, forward strand.
TTACAATTGACCTCACTACATATCACTCACACTCGTGTTTATCTTCAACTTTATTCCAAATTGAATCCAGCATCTGAGCAATCTGCAAATATAAATATTGACGTAGTAAAATTGAAAAAGAAATATTTTTGCAGTATAAAATAAAATGTGAATTTTGAGAATAATATTTGCCTCAGTTATTTGGGTTGTTTGTCATCATTTAACTTTGAATTCATCAAACACGAACAGCTTGTGACATACAAAATGTATCACTGTATATGCCATAAGGCCGTGTGCACACTGATATATATACACTTCATAAATTTACAGAGACAGGTAAGCACAGGTCAAACCCAAATTATCGGATTCAACTCAAGTGCAATAAAATAAATGTCACAACTCTCAGCACAAAGTTAAATCCGAGCTTAAGCTGGATTCAACTCAAGTGAAATTTCGAAAAATAAACAAAATGCAAAGGTCAAGTCACTGCAATCACGACTCAACTCAATGCAACAACCAAAGTCAAGGCAACATGAAGTCAGTAACTTCAAACTGCTCATATACACAAGTGAATGAAAATTTTGTACTCAATGCAAAGACCAGCTTATAAATACAAGTCAGTTACAAAATGGCATCACACAATGAATACATGAAGCAACTTCAAACAATAAACTGGTCAAAGCAACCCAGACCCATAGCGAATAGTGAAACCCAACAGTTCAACTACAGCAAAAATAGAATCAACACAAAGGCTACAGGTGCGAAACCACAATCCAGTGCAATGTAACATGAACCAGACTCGAGCACGCATGAAGTTCAAGGTTAACTAGACTAATACAGCAGAGGGACTAATATGCCAGAGAAAAGAAGTTCACATTTGAACATAGCATCAACAATATGTCACAAAGGCCAAGACTAGTGAACTGCAAGTGCCGACTAATGCACATAATCAATGCCGAAATCAAACCAACATAAATGATACAGTATACACAAGTGACACAATAGTGCACATAGAAACAACTCAAGATTTCAGCAACAACAACATGAAGGAAACAAACTACAAAGACATCAACATGTATGACAGTAAGCAGTGCCACACGACTGGCCAAAGTCGCGCACATAAACGACTTTAACATATGATCAGTGGCAAGCATACAAATTGGCAACGTGCAGCCGCAAACAACCACAAGCACATGAATTCACAAATCAAAATCAATGTTAACCAAATCAGTGATGAAGTCACATTCTCAAAACCACGACCATGCTACAGTTCAAACAAATGCCACAGTGAAAAAGTAACAAACTCGAAGTACAAGCTAATGCAGACTAAAGAGAATGAATATACAGTGAACTAAGTCATGGATCAAACCAGCAATGTCATAGAACAGATGGTACGGTTCAAACGTGATCACCATTTTTTTTTAAGAAATCAAAAATGGTCGAAGACATGGATTTGCATACACAAAATCTGACCGGAGTAAAAGGAAACGAAGATTAAAATCAAATGTAACAGTTTCAAACCAAAACCATAGTGACCAAGTAATTTGACCAAGTCACGAATCAACACCGTGAGTATCAAGCAAATGAATTGAAGAATTCAGAGAAATCATCAGCATCAAAGCGAAATCGAACAGCCGAGCAAAGTAATTGACAAATTCAAACAAATTTATACGAACGCAAATAAAGGAGATCGAACGCATATATTACCCAGAATCATCATCGGCTATTGGGTATCGAGTTCAAGCAAGAAAATCAGAAGAAGCAAAGGGATAAATCACATAACACTCAAACAACTCGATCGGAAATTGGGGGTACCGTGTGCTAAGCAGAGAGATCATAGATTGACGAAGCAACAACGCTAAACATTCATTCGATCGAGATATTGAAGTCGACGGCCCCAGTTTTCACAAGCCCTAATTTAGTTGCAAAGAGGAACGAACGAAGATTAACAAAGCCGCCATTCTCAAAGAAAAAAGAACGAGCCAAATTATAAAAGGGGCCGGCTTCTTTTTATTATAAGGGCTTTGTGTTTTAAAATTAGGGTTATTTAATTTTAAATTGTTTTTAATTTTTATTTTCTTTTTAAACTGTTTAAATTTCTAGTCGTGTGACTAGGGGACAAACTACGTGGCGTAGTTTGAGAATTCGCAACTCAGTGGCTGAGTTGTGGCAGGGTTTTGAGCGTAGAGTTAGGTAAGTCAGTAGCGGGTGTCGTGAGTTTACATGTGTAAGCATGTGACTAATTAATTTCTAGTAGAAACCTTGGGGGCAGCACGTAGGCAGGGTTTTGCCAAAGCTGGGTAAATTTTGTGTCGTTCTATTTCTACATTTTATTATTCTGCTATTTTTTCTGTTCTGCTATTATTCTATGATCTGTGTTGAAATAATTTTATAAGCTTCCGCAATTAATTTTTATAATTAATACCATCACCCTATTCACCCCCTCTACGGTGAAACCGATCCTACAAGTAGTATCAGAGCTAGGAACAAAAGCAGTTTTTGTCTTAAAAGTTTGATTTTAGAAAAACCAATTCTTGTTTTTAAAAAGTTGAATTTTAAAAATGGCTTCTTTTAATACTGCTTTTGCTGAGGGTCAATCCATAGTTAGACCGCCAATGTTCAATGGTGAATATGCTTATTGGAAAAATAGGATGGAAATTTTTCTGAAACCATTGATGCTTGGAATATTGTTGAGACAGGTTATAGAGCACCAAATATAACTATAGATAATCAGGAAACAGATAAACCAAAGGAACAATGGACAGAACTAGAAAATAAATTACAAAATATTATTGCTAAAGCATGAATTCTATCATCTGTTCATTGGATCAATTTGAATTTATTCGTGTCTCACATTGTCTAACTGCGCAGGAAATATGGCAGACACTAGAAGTGACTCACGAAGGAACATCTCAAGTCAAATAATCTCACCTTGCCATGCTAAGCAGCGAATACGAGAACTTCACAATGGCGAAGGAAGAAAATGTCAAAGAGATGCATGGACGACTTTCCAATATCGTATACAAATCAAAAGCTCTTGGAAAATCATATACAGTGATGGAGATAGTCCGAAAAATCCTCAGAGTCCTTCCACGAAGTTTTGAAGCCAAAGTGACTTCCATTCAAGAATCAAAAGATTTGAAACAAATGAAAGTCGAAGAACTCATCGAAAGTCTCACCACTTATGAGCTAGAAATGAAATTCAAGGAAGAGCGTGAAGGAGGAGATACTCGAAAGAAATCAATAGCTCTCAAAGGAACAACTGAAAGTGATGACGATGATGACGGAGCAGCAGAATTGGAGCTGATAATAAAGAAAGTCAAAAGGTGGAATTACAAATACGGAAATCCAGCTCTAAATCGAAAATTGAAAAGCAGAATAAATAAAATATTGGACAATCCAGAAGAACAAAAAATCTTCTGTCATAAGTGCCATCAACCCTGACACATCAAGCCCAATTGTCCTCAAAATGAACGCGACTTTAAAAAGAAATCAAAAAGGAAAAGTTTTGCAGCCACATGGAATACAAGTGATGAAGATAATCAAAGTTCTAGCAATGAGAGTGAGAAAGCAGATATGTGCCTTCAAGGGAATATAACTAATAGCGACGATGACGAGCCAAGCGAAGTATCAAAACTTACTCACTCTGAATTGCTTATTTATTTCCACGAAGTAAATGGCTGTTTTGAACGACTTAGGGAGAAATATGCCAAACTTGAATCACAAAAAGATACTTTGATAGAATTAAATGAACAACTTGATCAATTAGTTAAAACCTATCAAAGTAGGATCCCTAAGTTTGATAAGTGTCCAACATTCCAAGAAGAAATTAAAAAATCAGAAAATAGGACAAAATCACTTGAAAATGAAATTCTGATTTTGAAAGAAAATGATAATACTATGAGAGAAAATTCTATTAAAAAGTGCACATAATTGTTGAACGAAAATGAATCTCTCAAAACACAAGTCCAACAATTGTCAATGACTTTAGATAAATTTTCAAAAAGTGAAAAATCGTGAATATGCTCTTAGGGAAACAAACTGTTAATATAGTTAGACAAGGACTTGGATATAATCAATCTAAAAACGTTAGAAATGAGATTAATCGAGAAAATTCAATGTGCGCAATTTGTAGAAAATTTGGACACAATCACAATAATTGTTGGTATAGACCTAAACACGTAAAAACTATTCCAATTTGGGTTCCAAAAGGCACAAATATAAAATCTCTCAAAGTAAAACAAATTTGGGTGCCGAAGGGAACAATTATAAATAGTTTTGGGTCTCCATAAAATTATTTTTCAAAATATTCTGCCACTAACAATCATGGACCTATAAAAACAAATAGGTCACAAAAATCTTTCAACGTGTAGGTGTGGTGGCATGCTAAGGAACAACAATAGTGTCACTTGGATTCTGGCTGTTCCAAGGGCACACCAGGCGATAAAGCAAAGTTTCTTAGCCTAGTACAAAGGTGACAGAATCACAATGGACAACCATGAAAAATTATCGTAAAGGTAAAAAAGGTAATGATATATTTTGAACGATGTATTAAATGTGATAATCTGCACCATATTCTGAATTAAATCAGCCAATAATGAAGATGACGAAATAATGATGATTTTGATTCTGATTTATTCAAAATTGTTGGCCAATCATATATGCCAAAAACACTATAAAAACCTCTAGATTATTTGAATTACTTCAGATGTATTAGTTTGGATTAAAAATAGTGTTTGTTGGATGATAATACATTTGGTTATAATACGGCTAACTCTATATTCACGATTTTTGATTATTTACATGGCTTCATTTCAAATTCAAGAGAATGTCATTTGAAAAGCTGTTAAAATTGATTTTGAAATTTTGTTGCATACTTCATAGTTTGGTCTATCAAATTCAATTAATGGTAATTTTGAGTGAAAGAGAAATTCAGATGCAGATTACACTGGTAATCTAGCTGATAGAAAAATTACTAGTGAAACGTGATTTTTGTTGAGACATTTAGTAATTGCATCGTTTTTCAAAGAAAATATCTGCATATTTTTAATTTCAAATAGCAGAAAATTTTCTTATAAAACACCCTCGAGAAAATCATTTTTGACCATATTTTCAGATTAGTCATTTTGAAAAATTGATTTCATAATTATTTGATGACTATTTTGACTAATCTGACTCCCTAATGATTATCGAAAAGATAAATAGTGATTGAAAAAGTGATGAGTGTTGATATTTATCATATATTATGACTCGAGACGGTATAATTAGTAAATTTCTTTAGAAATTTAAACAAGAGTTATAAAACTTTGTTGGTAAAAATTTCATGACCATCTCTATTTCTATCATATTTCTAACGACCATCACTCATCAAAATTCAACATAGTTTTTCGATATGTGGTACTTTAAACGGGAATCATTCGTTTTTCATTTTTTATTACTTTTTAAAAAATAAATAAATAAATACCAAAGTATTCACTCTCATTTAAAAGTCCTCTTGGTTATGCATTGGTGAATTACTTGGAATTTGTTATGTGCTTCCTTGCTCATTTAAAAGTCCTCATGGTTATGCATGTATGGAACGCATATCAAAAGTTGATTTTTAAAATAAACAAGTTGATTCTAATCCCATTTAAAAGTCCTCACGGTTATGCGTGGTTAGAAGATACTTGAATTCGTTTTTTTAAATAAAATTGGAATACTACTAATCTCATTTAAAAGTCCTAACGGTTGTGCATGGTTAGTAGATATTCATATTCCTGATATAAATATACCACAAATAGACACAACTGTATGGTTTTGTATGATGACATCATTTCCATCATTCTAAAAGTGGAATATGCGCCTAACAAAATATTTATGATTTTTGTATGATTTTTTTTGAAATTTAATATTTATATTCGATTGAGTTTTAATATTGGATTAATATCGATAACTTTATCTCTATTTTCTCTAACACTATTATTCTTTTGCTGATAACAAAAGGGGGAGAGAAAAGTTAAGATTTTGTCAAATAAAATCAAGCAAAGGTCAAATATTTTCCATTTGCATCTGGGCTCATTTGCATATTATTTAATTGTATGCATATTTGTAGGGGGAGCTTTGTGTAGAGAGGAAGTATTTAAATAAGGGGGGCAATTAAAGCATATCAATGATCAAATACATTTAACATATTCAAATTCTTAAATATATGTTTGTTATCATCAAAAGGGGGAGATTGTTGAATATGCGATTATATGATTTTTGTTTGATGATAATATATATATATATATATTCGTGTAAATGTATTTGGTAATGTACTATTTCATTTTTCACAGATTAAATAAATATTTGCCGAATAAAATTAAATAACACAGAATTTGAATTCAAATAGATATTTTATTCAAACAAATATTTATTACAATTTTGAATAGTACAAATTCAAGTTCTCACTATACACTATACAACTTTGATACAAATTCAATTACATCACAATTTTACATTTACAGTTGACCTCACTACATATCACTCACACTCGTGTTTATCTTCAACTTTATTCCAAATTGAATCCAGCATCTGAGCAATCTGCAAATATAAATATTGACGCAGTAAAATTGAAAGGAAATATTTTTGCAGTATAAAATAAAACGTGAATTTTGAAAATGATATTTGCCTCGGTTATTCGTCATCATTTAACTTTGAATTCATCAAACACGAACAGCTTGTGACATACAAAATGTATCACTGTATATGCCATAAGGCCGTGTGCACACTGATATATATACACTTAATAAATTTATAGAGACAGGTAAGCACAGGTCAAACCCAAATTATCGGATTCAACTCAAGTGCAATAAAATAAATGTCACAACTCTCAGCACAAGGTCAAATCCGACCGTAAGCTGGATTCAACTTAGGTGAAATTTCGTAAAATAAACAAAATGCAAAGGTCAAGTGACTACAATCATGACTCAACTCAATGCAACAACCAAAGTCAAGGCAACATGAAGTCAGCAATTTCAAACTGCTCATATACACAAGTGAATGAAAATTCTGTACTCAATGCAAAGACCATCTTATAAATACAAGTCAGTTACAAATGGCATCACACAATGAATACATGAAGCAACTTCAAACAATAAACTGGTCAAAGCAACCCAGACTCATAGCGAATAGTGAAACCCAACAGTTCAACTACAGCAAAAACAGAATCAACACAAAGGCTACAGGTTTGAAACCATAATCCAGTGCAATGTAACATGAACCAGACTCGAGCACGCATGAAGTTCAAGGTGAACTAGAACAATACAACAGAGGAACTAATATGCCAGAGAAAAGAAGTTCACATTTGAACATAACATCAACAATATGTCATAAATGCCAAGACTAGTGAACTGCAAGTGCCGACTAGTGCACATAATCAATGCCGAAATCAAACCAACATAAATGACACAGTATACACAAGTGACACAACAGTGTACAATGAAACAACTCAAGATTTCAGCAACAACAACATGAAGGAAACAAACTACAAAGACATCAACATGTATGACAGTAAGAAGTGCCACACAACCGGCCAACGTCGTGCACATAAACGACTTTAACATATGATCAGTGGCAAGCATACAAATTGGCAATGTGCAGCCGCAAACAACCGCAAGCACATGAATTCACAAATCAAAATCAATGTTAACCAAATCAGTGATGAATTCGCATTCTCAAAACCACGACCATGCTACAGTTCAAACAAATGCCACAGTGAAAAATTAACAAACTCGAAGTACTAGCTAATGTAGACTAAAGAGAATGAATATACAGTGAACTAAGTCATGGATCAAACCAGCAATGTCACAGAACAGATGGTACATTTCGAACGTGAACACCAGTTTTTTTTTAAGAAATCAAAAATGGTCGAAGACGTGGATTTGCATACACAAAATCTGACCGGAGTCAAAGGAGACGAAGATTAAAATCAAATGTAACAGTTCCAAACCAAAACCGTAGTGACCAAGTAATTTGACCAAGTCACGTATCAACACCGTGAGTATCAAGCAAATGAATTGAAGAAGTCAGAGAAATCATCAGCATCAAAGCGAAATCGAACGGCCGGGCAAAGTAAATGACAAATTCAAACAAATTTATATGAATGCAAATAAATGAGATCGAATGCACATATAACCCAGAATCATCATCGGCTATTGGGTATCGAGTTCAAGCAAGAAAATCAGAAGAAGCAAAGGGATAAATCACATACCACTCAGACAACTCGATCGGAAATTGGGGGAACCGTGTGCTAAGTAGAGAGATCATCGATTGACGAAGCAAGAACGCTAAACCATTCATTCAATCAAGATATTGAAGTCGACAGCCCCAGTTTTTCACAGCCCTAATTTACTTGCAAAGAGGAACGAACAAAGATTAACAAAGCCGCCATTCTCAAAGAAAAAAGAACGGGCCAAATTATAAAAGGGGCAGGCTTCTTTTTATTATAAGGGCTTTGTGTTTTAAAATTAGGGTTATTTAATTTTAAATTGTTTTTAATTTGTGATTTCTTTTTTAACCGTTTAAATTTCTAGTCGTGTGACTAGGGGACAAACTACGTGGCGTAGTTTGAGAATTCGCAACTCAGTGGTTGAGTTGTGGCAGAGTTTTGAGCGTAGAGTTAGGTTAGTCAGTAGCGGGTGTCGCGAGTTTGCGTGTGTAAGCATGTGACTGCTTAATTTCTAGTAGAAACCTTGGGGGCAGCACGTAGGCAGGGTTTTGCCGAAGCTGGGTAAATTCTGTGTCATTTTATTTCTGCATTTTATTATTCTGCTATTTTTTCTGTGCTGCTATTATTCTGTGATCTGTATTGAAATAATTTTATAAGCTTCCGCAATTAATTTTTATAATTAATACCGTCACCCTATTCACCCCCCTCTAGGGTGAAATCGATCCTACACTAATCTTCCCTTAATTGTTAGATTTCGCTATATTTAGTATGGATTAATGATGGATTTGATAGGAGATAAGTTTTATGGAGGACTAATTATATTTTAGGAAGAAGAAAAGTGATTGGGAATGTTCTCTGATGTTGTAGTTAGCACAAATTTTAAACCATTAAGTCGGTTTAATTATGGGCTTATGTTAGTTACTACTAAATCTGCCTAAAAACCATTTGACTTAATATTATGATATCTTCTAAACCACTTGACTAAAATCCTATTATGACAACTCTATGTAGAGGGAAACCATCATATCTTCCATTTGGTATAGGTGTCATACCCTAATTTGGCTTCTATCAAAAGTTGCATCCATTGCAATAGTTTAGGGTCAACACAATCCACAATTAATTCTAGGGGTCAAAATTGTAAATAAAAATGGTACTACCAAATTTCTAGCCCAATCTAAGGTCATTTGATTATGAAAACATTATTTTTGCAATCTGCTGATACGTAAATATATGGGTCGTTACACATCCTTCACCTAGGGAGAATTTATTCCCCTAGATCATCTTTTCTTATATTAGATTAAAGATAGAGTGAGACATAAGAAGGAACAATGTTAGTATCACAGTGATAGACTTTAACTTTTTTTAGTTATTATAATTTTAAAGTATCAATTTTGTAACTTGGTTATATTTAATGTATAAATAAAGTTTTTATTTAATATTTACTCATTTTTCATTATAATTTTTTTATCTTTATTTTTCATAGAACATCTTCGATTCTCGTGTGGGCTCCTCTCCTTCTTATCATTAAGAATGCATTGTCATTTTTTAGGTGGGAGTTACTTCCAACTTTCTCCTTGCCTCTACTTCTGCTAACGTTGTGAGTTAAACACTCTCACCGATCACTATTTCATATATGGAACGAATTGAAGTGCAGGAGGAGTGGATTGGAGAGTTAGAGGATAAGAATAAACAAGTCATGGTTGTGACAAGGATTGAGATGCTCAGGGAGTCTGAGGCAATTTTACTGGCTACGAACACATTAAGGAAGTCAATCTCAAAATGACTATATTTCATGACTCAAATCAGAGATGGAGTGTTTAAACAAGAAGGCGACTGAGCAGGAGGCAAACATGGAAAATATGGAAAGTTTATGTGTGACGTTTTAAGAAGACGAACAAAAGAAATAAAGGCTACCATATAGAACTTATCTTTAGAGTTTGTCACAAAATTCCAAGATGAAACTCCTATATTGTCACTCAAGTTTGACGATTGTTCTTCTAATCCAGATGAAGTTCCTACAAAAAAAACGTATATGCACCCTAAGTCAGCTAAAGAATGGAGAATGAGTTGATGCGTCATTACCAATCCAAGTTTGAACAACTAAAGTTACCCTACGATACTAAACTAGTGAAGCTGCACATGGATAAGGCATAAGTGAAGCGAAATGCAAATGGAATATTCGGTTCTTTCCATGGGAAAAAGGTTCGACTTTTTCCAAAATCGACCATATAAGGGGAATCACACATAGCCTCATTCAAACCCTTATAAAAGAAGAGATCCTACTAAAGTTGCAACCATTAGCACCTCTTATTGTGCCGGCCTAACCTACTTCATCAGCGCGATCTGCTATGAAAGTGCCTCCTAATTTTGTTTTATCCATTTTGCTATAAGAGATTCATAGAGAGAAGGGTTGTCATGCTATGGCTGTAATAAGGTTGCATTGCTCTGCTGATTTTATGCAATTTTTCTTACCTAAACTGGAGCTACCATTTTTTGGACAGTAATGAGCGTGAGCTACCCATAGCCCTAGGTTTGTGCATGCTTGGGAACTCCATCGTTCCTCCAAAGTTATCATAGAGATTTCAGAATGGTCCTTAGAATTTTCCTTAGCGCCACTACAGGAATAAATTCATAATATTCTTCTTGTATTGAATATTGGCGAAGTCAGTGCTCCTAAATCTCCTTCGCGGTTGATGATTTTAGTAAGGGAAAGAGGCATCAAGCATGAAGCTAGGCTTTGACTTCAAATAATTGTAATAGAATTATTCATGTGATTGGGTATAATTAAACTTATATGTATGTCATTTTGTAATAAGCAAAGTAAAATAATTTTTTGGCATTGTGAAGTCTTTGTTGAATGTTTTTTCAAAAAAAAACTTTTGTCAAATAAAGATCCCCTATGGAGGGGGGTTCTAGAGGGGTGGCAACCCCCTAAGGTAGGGGTGCCGAGGCAACGCCCCCGCTACATGGTTTGACATGCCCGGTCAGGTCGCAGGGGTCCAGGAGGCAGCGCCCCGTCCAAAACGGTACGTTTTATTGATTTTTGAATTCAAATTCAACAGCCAACGGTAACAACCGTTAGAAAACGGTCACGACCGTTCGAATAGGAACCTGTAGACGAATAGACATCTCACTTCTATATAACAGTGCATTCCATCAATGCAGACTTCACTTCTCTTTTCCTCTAAATCTAAAATCGATAGCATTATTAACTTCTGAGTGTTTCTTCTGATCTGAGCAAGTAATCACAGCTTGCACAGATAAATCTCCATTGTATCCTGAAAAAAGGTTTTCATACAACCCGCTGTGACAAAAAGTGGAAAACATTCTTGAAAGACAACGATTATTTCGTGCCTTGGAGTGATTAGTCTTACATTACCCTAAGTTCATCAACAGTCTTTTCTTAAACATGTTATTTTGTAGTACATCTTATGTATTTTTACATTTTTTTTTGCTATATGCTTATAGCTTTTATAATAATTGCAGTTCTAGTTCTTATGAAGGGCAAAACAAATGCTCTTGCAACTAAACATGCGATGCTTGTGGATGAAGGTAACCACACCACTTTCCATGTTTGAACGCATATCCTGCAAAAGGTGTAGGTTATAACACCATTGGATTTTGGCAATTAAAGGGATTTGTTTATCCCCTGTTTGGGACTGCTAGACTTATGGGCATAGCTTTTAGTTGTGCTCGCATTATATGTAACGTGTTTCTTGAACTTTTTTCTTGGCACTTAGATCATGTGGCCACCATTTTTGGCAGGCTAATCTTTTTCCTTCAAGTATGCTCATTGACATGATTCTGCTCCATTTTGAGTACTCTAATCGTTCTTGGTCGAGAAGCTAGGTCGTGTGTTTCAACCATATTTTTCGATTTACTTTGATTCCTTCATAAACAAAGAATGGAGACACATGAGGATTTTTAAACTAGTTCAGGTTGTATAATATCCCTACATCCGGTTTCATCATATCAATATTTTATAATTACAATGATTTATCAAGTTTTTTAAAAACTAGTTAAATGAAATATGGCTTAAGGTGTTTCGAATTCCACATTTTAAGCAATTGGTTGCCATCTGGTCGTGATAGTTAATATGTGCCACTTGATAGTGTTTCCGTAATGACTAATGATCCTTCCCTGTTTGGTTCTAGTGAGTCATCTATTGGGTTTTTGGTTTTAGATATTACTTTTCCTAACACCAAGTCCCCTTGTGGAATTTTCTTTCTCTTAGTCGAGAGTTGTAGCTTTTGGCCATTCTCTATTTGGCCACTACAGCTCGAATTACGGCTTCATTCCTTCTTTCATTGATAAAGTCTAGGGTAATTTCTTTTAGTTATTGATTCTGTTTTGTAACATAAGGTGGGCTCTATAGGATGGGACCTCTACTTCAAATAGGAGCATTGTTCCATAGCCATATGATAAGAAGAATAATGTGTCCTATAAGTTATCTAATTAAAGTTTGTTAGCCAAACAGTACCCAACGTGACCCCTCTGTCCATTTTCCTTTCGGCTTGACCACTCTTTCCTTAAGTAGCTTTTTAATAGTTTTATCAGATACCTTAGCCAACCTATTTATTTGAGGATGTGCTACTGTGGAGAAGCACTTGAGTATGTTATTCCTTTTATAGAATTGAGTAATTCTTTTCTTTTAAACTACATACCATTGTATGATATAACTTTATATGGGACTACGAATCTGACAATGTTGTTTCTAACAAAAAAAAAATTCATTATTTCTTTCAGGTAATGGTTATAAGAGTTTCCTCTTCAACTCACTTTATGAAATAGTTGATGGCTACTGCTGGGCATTTGGCTCTTGTTTTAGACATTTGGAGCGGTCAAATCAAATCAATCCTCCATATGTTAAATAACCAGGGGGTAGTAATTAGGATGCTTTCATGAGATTTAAATCTTAGGATGCAACATCCATTTGGCATCAATCACGCCTCTAGGTAAAATCTTATGCATCTTGTTGTGTTGTAGGCTAGTATTAGCCCTGATTCGTAGCACTTTTTTTTTGCTAATTTTAGTCCCCAAGAGTGATCTTTGTAGTTTTCCTCATGAACTTATCATAGTTTTTATCATACCCTTCTTTTGTGACATACTTGAGATAAGTGATTAATTGCCCTCTTTTGTATAGTATTTCATCAAAGAAAGAGAAGTATGGAGCATGATGTCTGACTTTATGAGCTGCATTTTTTTCAGCTTTTGTCGTTTAACAATACACCATTTAATACGAAATATTTCTTCAGTGTCATCCATGTATCTGTTGTATTCCTCAACTTTGTAGTATGGGTGAATTTCATTATATGGGAGTAGCCTCACTTATACTTTGTTCTGATCGAACCTTGGCTTGTTGAGGATGTGTCAAGACTAAAATCAGCTTTTCTAAGGTAAATTTGGTTCAGACAGATGTCCCCACTATAAGAAAATCTGCTAAAGGCAGCACTATAGTGCAGCGTTTAGTGAAAATACGTTGTTTATCCTGAATGAAAATAGAAAGTAAAAGAGTAAAACGATGCTTAACTAAAACAAAAGGCAGGACTTCTTCTTTTCATCCTCGCCTTCCCTTTTCTTTTTCCAAGATCTTTATTTTACTCTATTCGTCATCTTCATATTCTCCCCATCGTAATCACCTCTATCCTTCTACAGACTCCCCTTCCTATAAACTCCACCTTCCTTTAGACTCCACCCTCATTTAGGTTTTGTACCCACCACCCACACCCTTTAATATCTTCACGATAACACCAAATCAAAATTAATGTCTAACCCTAGCCTCTTATCCCTTTCTTCCACTTCCAAACCCTTAAACTTATTCTAAATGGTTTCAGACTAATAAATGTCTCTCGCTTCCACCAAAGACGACGACCAAGTGACCGCTATCACAAAAATTAGAATGGTTGTCATAGATTTGGGGTTAATTATCATTGATTTGGGAAAAGCAATGATTTAACCCGATCATTCCACTAAAGTTGCTAGATCTGGATAAATTGTAGGTTTCAAAAATAATGGTTTGTGAATTCCTAAAGCTTGTCATGATTTTAATTTTGTGCCAATCACTCATTTGCAGTTTCTCCATTTTTATAATATTCGGATGAATAGTTTGCTTAATAATAATACATTCTCTTAATCTTCATCAGTTATTATTATTCTTCTCCAAATAAAAGTTGTTTGTGCATAGATAAAAATACTATACATGCTGATTAATTTGAAGTTTCTCTTGCTAGATTGATTTTCCATTAGCATAAAAATCTATTAATTAAATGTCCTCACCATGACCACTTTTACTTTTTTTGTTTTGTTCTGTATAAAATTGCATAACTATCTTCATTGCATCTATCCAAATATTTGGTAGATTAGAAATGCATGCAAACCCATTTACTAAGTGATTGTACAGAAGAGATTATGGTAAATTTCTGAAATTGTTAATATATACATAGAAAGTTAAATGCAAATACCATTGACTTCAATATGTTGTCAGTTTTGCAATATGGAAAACTCTAGCTTCACAGACGAATTTAGTGCAAATAAACATATATTTACTAATTGCACATTGCAAGGGGCTAAAAATTCCATAAGAAATGAACTCGATTAACTTAGCAAAACCCATTTATGTACAAATGCAATAATTAGTATACATTCTCCATTTATCAATCAAGTTTTTTTAGTTCTTGTTTGCTGCAGCAAATATGTCACTAACTAGACAATCTATTTATTAGTTTATTTAAGCAAATGCAATAATAAGGTTAGCATAAGTTTCTAGTTTGTTTGTCTATCTAATATATATCATGTTATGCATTCCTCTTTATGCCAGTCATCCATTTATTCTAGTTGTGATTAATGATCCACTACATGATAACTTCTCATGCTATGTATAATAAGATTCATAGCAAACCATAGAAGAAACTCATAGTTATAAGTCGATCTAATGCAAGATGAAGATAAGCAATTATGGTTTGACATGCAATTTTTAATCTATCCACATCTATATCTTTGTGTATGTATGTTATACACACATCTTTAAATACATGTAGCCAGAGTTTTTGTAAATTTCATTTGCATGTATCTCCTTTTTTTCAATGTCTAATGTTTCTTTTTATGAGTTATGAGTAATTTAGATAACAACATAGTTATTAACTATGCATGATACACAAAAGCATAAAGCCTTCCAAAAATTTGTTTAGTAATTTGTTCAAAAGTTTAATTTGGACTAAAACTTTATAGTTATTGTTCAGTAGTCAAATTTTAAGTATAAGTTGTATAGTATGTTGCGAAACTAAATGAAACATGTGAAAGGGCACTTTTATTATATAACATATTGTGACCTCTTATTTGAACCATAAGTTGGTTTTGTTGATCTTTCTTTAGGAGGCCAAACAACCATAGTCAAATTATGGTAAATTTATAGTTACATGTTAACTCCCCTCATTTAACATGACACTCGTTTAATTTATTATCACCATTGACAATAACTTACCGGTAGTCAATTCTAAGAAGTGCAATTGGCCTAAAGTAAATATATTAAATATGAAGACACCATAGGAATTATTATATTATGTTAATGTATCTCATTGCCAAGGAAGGACTTTTTTCTTGGGTTAGTAAATTTTTTGAATTATCCTTGGATACCTAAAATGACACATATTACTATCTATAACCAAAGAACAAAAGTGAAAAATAAATCACTTTTGTATTAAATCACAATAATAATGTTTTTTAGCAATGTTGTCAAAATAGGTCCCTATTGGAGATTAAATTTCGATTTTTTCATGAAATGCATCGAACTTATATAAAAGTAAGTTCCCTTAACTAAATTTTTCCAAAAAAAGCTAAGGCATTAAGTTACTCTACAATTTGATAATAAATTCAAACACGTCTTTCCCGAAGAATTTTTTTGTCCTCGTCTTAATTTTTTGACCTAAAATAAAATCTTAACTTACGATTTCAGTTCCTCTATTTTAAAGTTGAATCAAAATCTTACCAATATTCCTCTAAAAAAAAAGTGTCAGCTCTTTTCTCAAACTTTATATACACTTCTAATGTGTAATCATTTTTTATAAGTTGAGTTTATTTATAATTATATCTAGTTAGTCTACTATTATTGTGAATTTTCTGGTTCAAGACGTAAATAGAATAGTTTTCTTGTACCAGCATTATTTTTTTAGATTAACTTTAAATAATATAAGTGCAATTAATTGTTCATTTTGTTAGCTTTTTCAGTTTTGGGTCGGCTTGGTTTAGTTTATTTTAATAATTTTGATCCACTTTAGAGAAGATTTGAATAATCATGATGATACCATTATACTGGGTTTCCTATCAACATTTGTTTACAAAAATATTATTTTTTTAGAATATTTTTGTTTTAAATTTTCAATTAATCTTTTGGTCATAGGGAGACGAAGATTGTTGGAATCTTACCAACATATTATTACTATTATTTTCACATAATCAGTAAAATCAACTGACATTTTAATTTTAAGCAGGGAGAGGAAGGCCCGTAAACAATTCAATTTATTTTTAAGAAACAATCCAAGAATGCAAAAAGATGAATTTTATCTTATTATGAATTATGTGTTCAGTAAATATAAGTAAGACCAAGAGATGATATTATTTTGGCCAAAAGTAGTAGAGAGTTGATTCATGAACCCATAATGTTTGAGTAAAGTGAATTATTGCCAGGTAATTGCTTCAAGACTTGCATATAATTGCATGTAAGCTACCACTTCAGGTATAAAAATATACATAACTATGTAAGATGCCACTTCAGGTATAACAATATATATAACTGCATGTGAGCTACCACTTCAGGTATAACAATCATAGTTCAATTTTGCCGATTGATACCTATTGGTGGAAATTCGGCTCTAACACAGAACTATTGGGCAATAGTAGTTCATTTCAACTTTGTTTTGGTACTTCATGTTTTATATCAACAATGGTTATGATGCATAAAATTTGACTCTAATGCCTACTGTTTTTTTGATTATGTACACCGTATAGGTAAAGTCTTACTATTATAACTGGCATTATATCTTATTATTTATAACTGTATCAAAATCAGATTCATACGAGGGTAGTATTCCAACTCTATTTAGTTCATCTATACTCTGTCAAGAATTCGTTTTATATACTATTCGGCCAATCCTTGCAAATTATTAATCTAACTCTATTGGTCAAAACTGAACATCTACTTGAGATAACAACAGTGATCGGTTTATTTCATCATGAGTAGAACGGATTAGTTAAAAACTTGATATAGATCTTTATTTTCACTTTCAGTTCTTTAATTATTACTGTTTGGATTTGAGAATTATGTCTTCACTAGTGCGAACCCGTGCTTTGCACACGGATATTGAAAAAATATTGTTGTTGCATAGGTCATATCCAAATGTATAAGAAATTTAAAATGGTGGTAATGAAAAAACATTGTTGAACGATAGTGTTACATCATAATAACAATTTGGTAGGGTAAAGAATACATAGATATATTTGGTTATGGTAATCACAATTAAAATCGAAGAAAACAACTACAGTGAATATGTTAAAGTTCACTGATTATTTAGAGGATAATGTGTTAAAAATTTATCCGCTAATGCATAGATATATTCACTGTGGCATATATCGCCAATGTTGTTGCTTTTGTAATTACACAGCTGCTTCATTGTGCATAGATATAGTTGAAGTATTCGCTGTGAACTGCAAACACAAAGACACAGCGTAGTTCGATTCCATTAAATAAGAATAACAAGAGCTTTTTTCAATGGGGAGAAATATAGTTATAGGATGAAATTTGTAAACGGTCAGGAAAAGTATTTGTCAACAGCTGAAAAAAGGGAGGGAAAAAAGAAAAAAGCAACAGATGTAGTATAGGGGTAAAGTAGTGAAACAGAAGATTCAATTGAAATAGAAATGATGATGCAATAAGAAAATAACATGGGTCCCAATACAAATTACTATTGTTCACTGAATTTGATCTATGTCGATGCAAGGTACAAAACACCGCATACAGCTGGTTGCAGTAACCAATATTTGGAAATATCCAAAACATACAGAAGAGAACAATTGTGAGAAGTCTGTTCATTTTTCAGCCTCGGAAATAACTGCTAGCAACACATGTATGATACTGGGCTTAAGCGCAAATAGGTGATGTTCTCTTGGCCTTAATAGATGCATTACATCAGTCAATTACTTTAACTATTGAAGGTATTTGTACCTGCGGGAAAAAAAGGCAAAAGGGTCATTGATGCGGTATTATTACTAAATTCTCTCATTGCTCGTCTGACTAAGTTAACTATATCTAATAATCAAACTATGACTACATGATCATCTATGCAAAGATACATTCATCAATTGTTTTCTAGAAGTTTTCCGACAGTGGTGGTGCAAGTGATTTTAGAATTTACTGCAAAAAATAAAAAATTCATTTAGGTGGTTATCAACATTATTCTCACTAAAGCACATGTTTTGACCCAGCACTTAAACTGTGCATCTACCTTAAGCCCGAATACACAACTTATATGCTTATCGTATTATTGATCATCGCAATTGTAAACGAAATTAAGTAAACTTAGCCAAATTATGTCATCAAACCTGGAAGCAATGTATTAAACGCTGAGCTACACAGTTGAATCAAGCATTAATTATGTGAAGTCACCATTTAATCATCTCAAGCTATCAGAAAGCAAAATTCATTTTTCAATTATATTTTCATAATGCGATTAAATTATTATCGTTAACATCAAACAAAATCATTACTACAACTAAATTAGTATTGCATCACACAAATGTAATTAAAATATTCAGATGGAACAATAATTGCTTAATTTCAAAAATGCTGTAAAATAATAATCGCTTTTTCTTAATGCATTTAAATTTTAACTACAGTAAGCTCGAATAAATCATCGTGTACAACCAAAATTATTACTGCATCACATAAATATAGTTGAAATATTCAATATCTACCACGCATAATTCAAAATTGTCATTAAATTATGACTGTATTTTATTAATGTAGTTAAATTTTAATTGTATTAAGATTGAATGAATTCCTGAAATGTAGCCAAATTTATTACTACATCACACAAATGTGGTTAAAATCTTCAAATATGGTTAAATTTACCCCAAACTTGCTGGTAAATTATAATTGCATTTTCTTAATTTCATTAGTTTGTAACTATTTTAAAATTGAATAAAATTATCATATATAGTCAAAATCATCAGTAGTAAATGCAATAAAAAAATGCTAACGTAGTTAAATTAATTCAAAAAATGCCAATAAATTATTTCACCTTTTTTGATGGGGTTAAATCGTAACTGCACTAAGTTTGAATAAACTATCAAGCACAATCAAGTTATTACTTTATTATTACATAATGCAGTTATAATATTCAAAGGCAACCATAATTATATAATTCAAAAAAATATATTCCTTTCAAATATGTTAAAAGATAATATATACATTATAATAATCTAGGTAAAACTACTATGTGATGTTTAAGATCATCATAATAATGCTGTTACGGAAATGCGGTACACAGCGGTGACACAAAATAATTGGATTATATAAATGCAGTTAAAACTGCTATATAAAATTACGATTTAATTTTTTTTATTTTTAGCTATCAATAATGGATATCATTGGAAATCATATTAAATTTGAGATTTTACAGTGAAAATTATTCTTAAATCCAACTAATGTAGAAAAAGTTATCACATTTCAAAGTTTGGAATAGAAAGAAATTAAAAATGTGACTGTTCATTTTCCAAAGTATGAAGAAGGTATGTGTGCTCTTGAAATCTAACTCAATAATAATAGTATAGTATAGATTATTATTTTCACACTAGATTATATAGCTTCGTATACCTACTATGAATTAGTTTCATCATCCTCTTATCTTATAGCTAGGTTATATGTTCTGGTAATTATTTTCAGGCTTGTACATTTCAATTTAGGAACTTGTAGCATGCTAAGGAAGATTCATGTATGTTAATCATTTAAGTTTCTAAAAGTTTTATCATCTTGTATCAGGTAAATCAATGGATCAAAACATGTCTTGCTCTAGGATATGGAGTTGTCAAGACGTACTTGGACAAAGGTAAAATTTAACATCGGTAACTCAATCAACTAGGCTTCCACAAAGTTGGATACAGTTGCACAACTTGCATCAGTAATTTCGAAGATGAAGATTAATCAGTTTTAGCTGCCATTTCTAAGAAACGGTAAATGATTGCATATAAAATGATTAAAATTTTGAAATGTACATAAACTCACTTACATATGTGCATTTTCAGATATCATTGCAGTGGCTGTGATATTTGGGAATAGAAATTTTGAAGATTGTGTGCATTCTTTAACGAGCAGATTATCTCGCATCTCCTCCCCTTGTTGTCGCTTATACTATCACAAGAACTGTAAGTAGTGTCCGCGGGTGCGACGCAGTGGAAAGGAGGCTTGGGTTATGGTAAAAAGACCCAGGTTCGATTCCTACCATGCGCTTCCCTATCCTATATAAATTTACCCGGGGGTATGGGGGCTTGAATCAGCGGACGACTTTACTATACCCTCCTCAGGAGTTTACCGGCCCGCCGGGTTCTCCTGGGTTTTCAAAAAAAAAAAAAGAACTGTAAGTAGTTTTATCAAATGTTATTTGCTACATCTTTACCGTTATTACAGAATTCACTTGGATGATGATGTAAATAGTTTTTAATCCCTTTGAGTTTTTATTTTATGGCAGCTGAGGCATGCACTGTCTACTTTAGCTATTGATGGCATTGTATCTATATATGGAGATAACGTAAAGGGGTTATGATTCAATTTGCTAGTGTGATGCAATTTGTAGATGTAGAGCTGAAAATATATGTAGTAATGTTAACGGTAATCTCTGCACATTTGAAGGTACGTTACTCTTTTTACTTTATTTTGGGGATAGTTCATTAGGAGTTTTTGTCACATTGAATTATTCTGTATTCAAAATAAAATATAAATTAAAATGGCAGTAATCATTTAATATATAACAAATTAAATAAGTCCATAAAATTTAACTAAGTTAAATAAATTTTATAAAATTAAACAAAGTTTTATAAAAATTAAATAAAATCGAATAAGTTGACTAATTTTTATAGTAATTAATTACATTAATGAAGTTATATAAAAAGTTGACTAAGTTTTATAAAAAATAACTAAATTTTAAAAGAAACTAAATTAAATAAGTTCATAGAAATAACTAAGTTTATAAAAACTAATTAAGTTTTAAAAAAGTAAATAAATAGAATAACTAAGTAAAAAGGAAGAAAGTTAACTAAGTTTTATAAAATAAATTAACAAGACTAAAGATAACTAAGTAGACTAAGTTCTACGAAAAAATAACTAAATTTTCAAAAATTAACTAAGTTAATCAAGTCATATAGAAAGTAATTACATTAATGAAGTTTTACAAAATGTTGACTCGGTTTTATAAAAAATAACTACATTTTAAAAGATTAACTAAGTTAAATAAGTTTTATAAAAATTAAATAAGTTTATAGAAATAACTAAGTTTATAAAAATTAATTAAGTTTTAAAAAATTAAATATATAAAATAACTAAGTAAAAAAGGAATAAAGTTTACTAAGTTTTATAAAATAAATTAACTAGAATAAAGATAACTAAGTAGATAAGTTTTACAAAAAAATAACTAAATTTTCAAAAATTAACCAAGTTAACCAAGTCTTATAGAAATTAATTATATTAATGAAGTTTTATAAAAAGTTGACTAAATTTTATAAAAGATCAAAATTTTAAAAGATTAACTGAGTTAAATAAGTTTTATAAAAATTAAATAACTTTATAGAAATAACTAAGTTTATAAAAACTAATAAGTTCTAAAAAATTAAATAAGTAAAATAACTGAGTAAAAAGGAACAAAGTTAACTAAGTTTTATAAAATAAATTAACTAGATTGATGATAACTAAGTAGACTATGTTTAAAATAACTAAATTTTCAAAAATTAACTAAGTTAACCAAGTCTTATAGAATTTAATTACATTAACGAAGTTTTATAAAAAGTCGACTAAGTTTTATAAAAAAATAATCAAATTTTAAAAGATTGATTAAGTTAAATAAGTTTTATAAAAAATAAATAAGTTTATAAAGATAACTAAGTTTATAAACACTAAATAAGTTTTAAAAAATACAATAAATAAAACAACTAAGTAAAAAGGAACAAAGTTAACCAAGTTTAATGAAATAAATTAATTAGATTAAAGATAACTAAGTAGACTAAGTTTTACAAAAAATAACTAAATTTTCAAAAATTAACTACGTTTTCCAAGTCTTATAGAAATTAATTACATTAATGAAATTTCCTAAAAAGTTGACTAAGTTTTATAAAAAATAACTTAATTTTAAAAGATTTAAGTTAAATAAGTTTGTAAAAATTAAAAAAGTTTATAGAAACTAAGTTATAAAAACTAATTAAGTTTTAAAAAATTAAATAAATAAAATAACTAAGTAAAAAGGAACAAAGTTAACTAAGTTTCATAAAATAAATTAGCTAGATTAAATAAAACCAAGTAAGCTAAGTTTTACAAAAAAATATCTAAATTTTCAAAAATTAACTAAGTTAATCAAGTCTTATAGAAATTAATTACATTAATGAAGTTTTATAAAAATTTGACTAAGTTTTATAGAAAATAACTAAACATTAAAAGATTAACTAATTTAAATAAGTTTTATAAAAATTAAATAAGTTTATAGAAATAACTAAGTTTATAAAAACTAATTAAATTTTGAAAAATAAAATAAATAAAATAACTAAGTAAAAAGGAACAAAGTTAATTAAGTTTTATGAAATAAATTAACTAGATTAAAGTAACTAAGTAGACTAAGTTTTCCAAAAAAATAACTAAATTTTCAAAAATTAACTAAGTTAACCAAGTCTTATAGAAATTAATTGCATTAACGAAGTTTTATAAAAAGTTGACTAAGTTTTATAAAAAATAACTAAAATTTAAAAGATTAAATAAGTTAAATAAGTTTTATAAAAATTAAATAAGTTTAGAGAAATAATTAAGTTTATAAAAACTAACTATGTTTTAAAAAATTAAATAAATAAAATAACTAAGTAAAAAGGAACAAAGTTAACTAAGTTTTATAAATTAAATTAACTAGATGAAAGATAACTAAGTAGACTAAGTTTTACAAAAAAAACTAAACTTTCAAAAATTAGCTAAGCTAACCAAGTCTTATAAAAATTAAACAAGTTTATAAAAATAATCAAGTTCATAAAATTTAACAAAGTTAACTTTGTTTAATGAAAATTAAACTATAATATAAGAATTACAACCATAAATACTGGCAATATCCTACTGGATCCGTATAATAAACAAATAAATCAGTTAACTATGTTTTATAAAAATTAAACTAGTCTATAATAATAATGATAATAAATTAACCAAGTTTATAAAAATTAGCTAAGTATTATAAAAATATAAATTATGGATAAATCTTCTATAATAATATAACAGCAACAATAACAACAACTAAAATTTATAAATATTAAATATGTTTATAAAAAATAACTAACTATTTTAAAATTTAACAATAATAATAACAATAACTAAATTTTATCAAAATTAACTTCGAGAGAAATGTGTGGTCCTTTAACAATAGAGCAGAGCACACATACAACTATATATATATATATATATATATATATATATATATAACTCAAAACAAAGTGTTGCCAACATGCCTGGCAGGTAGCAAGTCTATGTACAGGTATCAAAAAATAATAACTCAAATACCCCTAAAATGAGCTCCAGCAAAGCCACCACTCATTACACCTTATTATCAAGCTCCAGCATGGCCACCGTCTAATAATAAGGTGTTAGGAGTATCTAAAAATATAAATAAAAACATGAAGCCAAAATACAAGAAGCCAACACACTCTAATAAGGTAGCTACATGCTACTGGTTCGAAAGGAGAGTGGGTGTGACTACACTGAGGTGGAAGTGCTAGTGATCCTCAAAGGAAGACTCCACTCTGAAGACTCGGTAGAAGTAGTGCCTAGCTAAAAAACGAATCTCCCTGAAAATATGCCTCCATGATGATGCTGAATATGAACTGGGAAGTGAGCCTCTCTAAAATCTACAATCCTGCAAACTGTAGTCCTGAGAACCTGCAAAGAGAACCTAGCACCCTATCTACTACCCCGTCACCATATCTGTTTCTGTAGAATAACTAAGTAAATAGTTAGTATGATACATATGAATGTATATAATTAAAATTATATACATTTATATGTGTTAATAAGATAGGAGTAAAAATACTTGAAAAAGACAGACTGAACAAAATAAAGAAAAAAGAGAAGAAATACTAAGAAACAAATATAAGAGCCAGTTAAGAAAAGCCAATAGATCACAAAATTAAAGAACTAAAAGATCGATAATATAGTATAAACAATGACTAATTCAGAATTTGAAATAAATCTCGAAAGTAAATTATGATACACGGTATAATCATCATTTAAGTTTGAGTGAATAGTAATACTACGATTGTTGATGTTAAAGATATTGTTATTGTGCTTAAATAAATTCATATTATAACTAACCTTATTAAGATACTCTTTAAATAAGTTATTTTTAGCAAATTTATGTTTAGGATTCGAGATCCAATTAAAACAAAATGGATAAATTCTAAAAATCAATTTGTTAAGGTGATTATTATTATTATTAAAAATTCTCTGATTTCTTTCAAACCAAATATACCAACATGTAGTAATGAATAAAGTGTCAAGTAAGAATATAATATTCTTTTTATACTTAAATCTAATAGTATTCCAATAGAATTCACAATCTGAAATTTTCGTGTTTATATTAAAGTTAAAAATTTTAAGAATATTATTTAGAATGAAATAATATCCATGCAATCATAATATAAATGTTTAATATCTTCAAAATACAAATTACAAAAATAACAATTGTTATTATTTTGAAAAAAAATTCTCTTTAAAAATCTTTAGTGTTAAGTTTTCCATGCAGTATTAACCACATATGAATTTTAGATTTAGGAGGAGCATTGGATTTTCAAATAAATTTAAAAGAGTTGTTAGTTGTACCCGAAAATTTAATAAATCTAT
Organism: Allium cepa; assembly: GCA_030765085.1. Classification (NCBI taxonomy): domain Eukaryota; kingdom Viridiplantae; phylum Streptophyta; class Magnoliopsida; order Asparagales; family Amaryllidaceae; genus Allium; species Allium cepa. The sequence continues at coordinate 576,903,337 of CM060931.1, forward strand.
AAAATGAATTAGAAGTATATTTCTTACTCTTGTCCCATTCACAACTAATGATATAACTATCATTATAAATATTGTAAAAATTTAATCTAACATAAAGCAAAGAAAGCAGCCTAAAGGTTGAACCTACTAAAATACTGTTAAAACTAAACTTCCAAGGAGGATCATCTTTAGGAGAAAAAACTTCAATGATTAAAGCATACTTAAAATTACATATTTCATAATGCTCTTTGGAATCTATCCTAAGAGGTAAAGCGGAAAACCAATGATCACGCTAGAAAGAAGTACAATTACCAGAATGAACTATTGTATTGGTACCTAGATTAAAAATATCATCACATTTTAAAATGGATTTCCAAAAATAAGATAGTTTACTTATGACTGGAGAGGTAATTTGACATAAATTGCTACTACCATTATAATAATATTTAGAAATAATCTCTTTCCAAGTAGCTTTATCATTAATATCCTTAAACTTCCATAAACATTTACCTAGTAATGACAGGTTCATATTACGCAAATTAATACTCCTAAACCACCATCCTTTTTAGATTTACACACTGTTTTGCAGCTATTAGAGTTATCCACACTCCATAAGAAATCCGTTTTAATTTTATGTATTTTATCGATCAACCAGTCGAGAAATAGATACATAGACATCCAATAGATCAAGAGCACCCATAACATAAAATTTATGAAAACTAATCTACCCGCTCTAGATAAGAAAGACCTATTTCTTTGATTAACCGTTCTGTTAAAATTATTTCTAAAGTTTTAGCTAATAGACTTTGTACAAGAATGAATGATTTATAAAAGAAAATTGGGAACCCATCAGACCTCGGGGATTTATCTTTTGGCAAATCATCAATAGCTTTCCAAATTTCCCCTTTAGTAAAAGCATTATCCAACTCAGAAAGATCAACAATAGAGTCAGACGGATAGAGATCATTCCATCTAGCATTAATCCTACGAGTACATTTATTACCAAAAATATCTCTGTAATAGTCAGTAAAAGCATTATTAAGATCCCTTTGATCAACTAACTCCTTATTATTTACAATAATGGAATAAATCGTATTAATATGCTTTCTGCCGTTAGCCATATTGTGAAATTTTTTAGTATTATTGTCACCTTCATTAATCCATTGAATTCTAGATCTTTGCTTCCACATAACCTCCTCATTTTCTAAAATAGAATTAAGTTTCTATTTTAAATTAGCTTGAACAATACGCTCACCTAAATTTGATTGTCTAGTTTCATCTATCTAATTTATTTATACAGCTCAAAAAGAATATTTTCTTTTTTAATTTTAGTACTACCAAAAAAAGTTATTCCAATTTTTAAGAAAAATCCTAAGATCCTGAAGTTTTAGTACAAAAATTTTCGCAGAATTATCCCTATTTCTAATATTATAATAACTCATAGAAGTGCATTTATTTTTAATTAAATTTAAAAATTTAGGTTCTAATAACCACATTTTTTCAAATTTGAAAGATTTATTGATAACCCTATGCTGATCACATGTGAGAACAATAGCACAATGATCAGAATGAGTGCAAGGCAAACCCGAAACTCTACATATTGGATATTTATCCTCAATTTCATTACTACTATAAAACCTATCAAGTAAAGCAATAGATGGGGTTTCTCTAGAGTTACTCCAAGTAAATTTTCTATTAGATGGAGAGATTTCAATCAAATTAGAATTAATAATAAATTGGTCAAATTCCTCCATAGCAGAGAGTTCTCCTTCGCGAGGAGAACGCTCTTCTAGAAAACGCGTAACATTGAAATCACCCCCTAAATCCAAGAACCCGGAGCAAAAGTTCTAAAGTCCAAACATTCATTCCAGAGAATCCGATGATCAATTTTCAAATTAGGACCATAAACATTAGAAATACTTAAGAAAGAATTGTCATTAAGATTAATGAAAATAACATGTAATGAGTGTTGCTTGGAAATACATTGAAGCATTTTAAAATAATTATCCCGCCAACCAGTCAATAGACCCCCAGAGGCACCCATTGAAGGTAAACAAGCCCATTTCCTAAAATGAAAACCACTTAATCTTCTATAAAAACGATTATCTGAACATTCAATTTTAATTTCCTGTAATAATGCAATGTCTATGGAATAGTCTTTAAAAAAAATCCTAACTTTGCCACATTTACTTAAATAATTTAACCCCCGATATTCCAACTGATAATCCCCATATGCCAATAGATCTAGCCCTATCAAGTTTCCTACCACTAATGTACTCTAGATCTAAGTCAACATTAGAAAAAAATGAAAGAAGTATCACTATCCAGCTAACTAAACTGAGAAGAAGAAAAACTACCTAATGTGTATGAAGAATATACGCTACCAAATCAGAATGCAAACCTGAGCCTGAATTCGGAGCACCACTCATGGTGCTCGAATCAGGAAACTCACCCAAAGACTGATATCGACAATGACGTATCCTTGCACTACACCGAACTGAACTACTAGCTGCCGCTGAATTCCTATGCCTAACTGTCCTTGATGAAGAGGAACAAGTGGCTGAAAATCTGCCAAACCCACTATCACTAGCATTATCCATAACTAACGTAAAAATATCACTAGCTTGCTTGTTAAAGAGACCGCTCTTTTCTACTGCTCCAAACAGTCAGAATTCACCTTATCCAACCTAATAACATCATCCCCATTGACTGATTCACTGATAAAATCCTTAAGAATGACAGACTCGTTTATTATGCCATCTACGCAAACCAGATCATCCTTATACAAAGCAGAGTCCAAAGCTAGGATGCCATCTTTTAATTTCAATCTACGTGATTCGAGCATGTTGAAAGCTGTGTGCATATCAGCTGCGTCTTTGACTGATATATACAAATTCATATCACTCTCATACTCCAACAATTTTTCAAAATTTACCAAGGCTTCCTCCTCCAATGTTTCAATTTCAACATCCAATATAACACTTCAATCTAAAATATCATCATATATGATAGGAGAATTTTCATCAGAGTAACTTACATTGAGTATGTCTTCTTGATAAATCTCTGACAAATTAACCAATTCTGATAATTGAACTACATAAGAAATATATACGGATGATACATCTAGCCCTATATGTCCTATCAAATAAGCTTAATCAACAAATTAGCCAATATACTTAATGCTTATTGTTTCTTCTCACTCAGGAATGCCACTAAATGCTTTTGGCCTTGATGCAGGTGCAACAAATTAGCTATATTTATAAATTTAATTTAATCCAAAAATTCATTTTACTCTTTATAATGTTTCAAAGGTGGAGGCGAAGGAGTAGGTCTCGGTCTTGATTGGGGATTTGGAAGTGCATTTGGAACCAAGTATCGTTCCTCTAGAGTAATATTTCTAGGAATTGAATATGACAAGGAAAGCAAAAGTGTATTGTCAGCTTTAGCCAATCAAGATAAAGATGTTTCAGCCATTGATAGAAGTTGCCCAATGGGTCAGTTGGTGTAATCTCGTTCTTGTCTTAACAATGCAACTTATATTTCCTTTTAGATACTATAGTGGACTAGAGGATGTAGTTGGTTTAGAGTATCATTTGTGTAATTTGACTTATTTATATATATATATATTATGCAAACTTGGATATGTTTATTATATATAATGCGTTGAACTATTTAAATGTGTTCATATGATTATTTTTTGAGTTTTATTTGAATATGTTTTATATATTGGCTAATTGAAGCAAACGAAAATAGATATTTCAATGATTAACGTGTTTTAGAAAATCAATAAAACAATATATTGCTTTCTGTAGCGTTTCATATATGCTATGAAAAAGACATCTCATAGCTTTTTAAAAACGCTGCGAACCAATTTCGTAGGGTTTTTAAGGATGCTGTCGGAGAACAAGCTGCAATAGTGTAAGAATATAACACGACATTTGTGTAACGCTGCAAAAAAAGCTGCAGTATGATACTTTTTGTAGTGTTTCAAAAACACTGGTATATTTCCTGACATTATTATATGTTGTTAGATAGCCTTCTTCGAAACGCTGCAAAAGTGGTTCGCAGCATTTTTAAAATGCTGCAAAAGGTCTTGTTTAGTGCCCGTTGGCACCATTTACATTTCTCATTCTATTTTTTCATTGGCTAACTTTGCTAAATGCTAATGCATCCTCTTTATGAGGAATTTTTTCAATTTCAAACTACTTAAATTGACCTAGTAGCAGGATGGATACACATCATATTTTGCAATGGTTGGCTCCTTTTCCCATTAACTTCCTTGCACCCAATTACCATGCACTTGATTCATAACTAATTGGGAAACCCTATTGTTATCCAGCCTTTCGACCAGGCAATATGTGGATACAATGGACAAGTTAAACTTGGTAGTTATCGAGGTAGGCAGCCTAGAGAGATACCTTGAGAGTCCAAAGACAAAGTACTATTGAGAATTCACAAGGTGTACTTTAAAGGGAAAGTGCTACGGTCGAATTTGTTGTAGTCTTCAGACAGACTTAAGTGACCAAATCAAACGAGCGAACTCGGGTCGGATGCACAAAAGTCTTGGGTCGGACACACAAAACTCTTGGTTCTGGCTCTAAGAAAACAAAGGAAAACTCATAGCACAAAGATCTTAGAAAATATTCTGGTCAAGCCCCAAGCAAACACTCGAATTTCTTCGGTCAGACTTCATGTCAACGAAGACAGGGGTAAACACAAACTAACCTAAGGCCAAAGCAAGATGGATCCACCCAAGTTATAGGTCAATATCGACCCTTATTTCTTCTATAGATGGGACACATCTTCTGCCTTCATGCCCTACTTGATTTTAAAAGAATATCCCAAGTGTTATTTTGTTGATCTAATACAATTCTTTATCAATCTCCATGAACTCTTAAATCAGCAACTCTGTTCTTCCACAACTCCATCATTTGTACTGAGAAGCAAACTAATATTGATGCAAACAACTATGGAACCATGAAGTTAACCACAAGATGAGCCAAGATGAAGAGTTTACGGCGGTCCTATTGGCCATCTTATGGGTCGGTATCGACCCCTAACCTTGGAGTTGTACCGACCCATACAAATTGATGAGGTAGCACCTACTTTCATGGGAGAATTGGTCTAAAGCATGATGAATGGCCTAAAGACATTTTGTACGAGATTTTAGGCCATTACCTCTATAAATAGGATGGTAGGGCTCATTTTTTAGGTTCTTTTAGCTCTATTTCTACCCCACTCTATATTTTTGTAATTCTAAAAACTAAGTGTTGAAATTGTACCGACCCATAAGAACTTCTGCTTCCAAGTCATAAGGTAAGAAATAAAACTATAATATGGACGTAGGCCTTGTTTTGCTGAACCACTATAAATTGTTATTTGCTCTTTCTTACTTGTTTTCATTTTAATCCATCACTTTTTATACTTTACCATAACTTCTGGGTGTTTGTGCCATTTTTGGTTCAAACATTTTGGTACTTTCACTAATAAAGAGATTCGCATGCTATTTGGATCCATCATTTATTATTGGATTTCTGATATCCAAGGGACAGATTCAATTCTTCAACTTTTAACTCTACTATTCATATTTTCAACAATCTAAGAGAAGCTATTTGCAATGGTTGCATTAAGGAAAGAATGTACTTTCACAACCAAAGCTACCACTAATGTTGAGAAATAGGATATTCAGCATGTGGACAAAGTTGCACAACAACCAAGACAGATAGAGATCCAGACTTCAACGGACGTCGTGACCAGAATGGAGATGGATAGGATGATGAAGCAGATGGAAGACAGATTTTAGGCTAGTCAAAATAAGATGAATCAAACGATGCAACAGAGGTTGAGATTGCTAAATGAACTAACTCAGAATAGTCGTAGGAAGAGCAGAAGAGATTCCAGTTCAAAGTCAGAAAGTTCCTCAACATCCAAGCAAAGATGGAGGGATAGGAAGTAAAAGAGGACTCAAAACGCTATTAGAACATCTCACCGAAGAGGAGGATGAGCTCTAGGAATTTAGGGATCAATACCGACCCAAGTTTAGGGGTTGGTACCAACAATCCAATGGTGGACCCAGGGCTCGCCATTTGGAAGGCGGTGTGGATTTGACTTTCGGTCACGCTACTGTTGATTAGAATTTGGTAAATCATGTTGTTGCCAATGATATTGGACATGTGAATCAAATAGGGGGACCGTTGGATGACTGGATCTCTCGAAGTTTGTAGAGCCTAGGTATAGAGAGCCAAACGCTCTACCGAGAGCGTTCGCCAGGCCGAACACTCAGGGTGGAGCTCGATTATCGTTCGCTACACCATTATTTCCACAAAGTAAAAATTATGAAAATAAAGTCCCTTGGCTTGTAGTTATGAGACCCTCGTTTAGCTTCCATTGTGAGTTCAGGCGTTAAATCCAATACCCGAAAGCATATAGACCGTGAACATGAAATAATGCAACAACAAAGACCGAAAATATTGTGCAAAAATAAGGCAATAAGCTTAATCGAAAGCAACAACTATCAAAACCAAATTCATATCAACAAGTCTTAACAATCAATGGCTCAAAGAGCCCAAACCGAGATCAATGGTCAGAATAAACAAAAGAGTCCAAGAAGCAATATATAAAAGCGCCATGTCAGTAATCCACGTCAAAGAACTTTTAACCAGATGATGACAAGTGTGTGAATCACATCTACCTATAGCAAGCCAGGTCATTAATCTGAGTTAAAACTCCTACACCCTGTAGAGGGACTTTACATTTGCTATAAATATAGGACTACCTGCAAAAATAAAAGGGCTTTTAAGCACACAAAGAGCTGCCATAAAATTATATAGTACTTTCTTATATTAGAGCTATATTCAAAAATCATTAATGGCGGAAATGTCTAGTTCAATGAAATAAGCCTCTCAATTATACAAGAGTGACTAAAGAAGAAAATGACAGTGTTTATAAAGACTTTCGGACTGAACCACTATAAAATTCTCAGTGTATTTACCTTCCGCACTTTACTTTCTCTACATGAATTATTGTTATTCTACGATACAACACTTTATACCCCAGGCTTGACTACATCACTTTTCGACAGCCTCTCTACCGGGCCTAATATTTCTTTCAACTTTTAGGGACATACCTCTGAACCTCATGGAGTTAGAGTAGACGAAAATTGGCATTAACATTTTTGGCGCTAGAAGGAGGGTTCGAACCTCTGCACCTTGATTCCTCTCGAAGATCCAACATAACATTTTCGTTAATTGTGTTTAGTTCCGAAGAAGGCATTTCAGAGACACCCCTCAACCATTAAAGAAGACAATGGAAAAATGTTGGATATTCTCGAATAACAAAGAATATGACCCCAATTATAAGCCTCAAGCCTTTCAGATTAGGTAGCTTCTGGAATATATTCAGGGACCCTTTCAAAAATTAATCTAATTCAAAAAATGGTTGAGATCCAAACTAGTTCTTTCCACTTAATTACCAAAATATGTTAATTTGGTTTCTTCCAACAAGAGAGCCCTCTTGGACAATTCAAGTAACAAGTACCTAAAGAAATCAAAACATAACGAGCACCTTACTCCACCTAACCAAAGCTTGTTCCAAATATTCCCAGGGATTTATGTAGACTTATCTTGCCCGAACCAACCCCCATCGAAAAAAAGCCCCAAAGGAAGAATTCCATGTAACTCTTGCCAAATAAATGCATGTAATAATGTTCAACAAAGGAGAAGTACTTCTTATAAATCACTTCCAACTCTGAAGGGGCACCTCATAGTCATCGATTTCTACAAGTCTAATCGGTATGTCTTGGCTCCATCTTGATACTTTTCTCTTTAGCATAAACCTATCTACGGGGTCTATACTTGGTGGGTGCATCCAAGCCTTAGCATTCACGGCTCCCTTTCAGCCAACTCCACGTGACCTTTGTCAAATGAATGCATAAGGTATTTCCCTTTACAAAGATGAAGTTGCAGGAAGAAACCTTTTCATATGTCAAATTCCTATAGATAAATAAAGGACCCTAGTTTCAATAACGTCCTTATCCTAGTTATAACCTCAAAAGTTTCAACTCCATGAGTGGGCACCTCATAATCTCGGATCTTCGAAAGTTTAATCAATGGGCACTGGTTACTTTCATTTATGGACGCTTAACCTGGGTAATGTCCATCGGTCTTAAAAATGCAGGGGCATCATATCAAATTCAAAAGGTCATGTTTTGAATCTAGCCGAGATGATTAATATTCTTCAGAAAATATCAAGTAAAGATAAAATCTCAGAAGCATGTTTTTGCATACAATTAGAGAAGTTCCTAGGCTTTATAGTTAGTATTAGAGGGATACAGATGACCCGAATAAGATAAAAGCCATAATGGACATAAAGGCTCCAGCTAATAGGAAAAAGTAAATAAGCGTAAATAGAAAGGTCGTTGCTTTGGACAGTTTCATAAACCGATCAACTGACAAGTGTGTTCCCTTCTTCAACCTATTAAAGAAACATCTTACTTCCAAATGAACGGATGAATGATAGAAAACATTTGAAAATATACAAAAACATTTAAGTTCTCCTTCGGTGTTATCTAAACTAATAGATGGAGAAAGGATGTCCCTCTATTTGACCACGTCGAGTTCGCCTTATCAAGAAACGATAATAGGATCCAAAGCCTTATATAAGGAAAAGGATAGCTCCAACTAAGAAAATTACCCAATAATGGAAAAGCTTGCCTATAGCTTGATGTTCATGACCAGAAAGCTTTAGCTGTATTTTCAGCTCCTTACGTATCAACCACTTCAATAAGTTTTTAGTAAATCCGAGACTATGGGAATATTAATTAGGTATGGAACAGAGCTTAGCCTATATGAGATATAGTGTGAACCAAGGATGGAAATCAAAGGTCAACTCTAGCCGAGTTCATCATTGAATGCACTGGTTTTTGAAACCAAAGCCGAAAAAGGAAGTGGTAAAAGTAAACTATTCTCTTGATAACTATGTGATTGGCATAACTTCAAATGAACACAGGGCAAGTACTGGATATATCTAGGTAACTTTGGACAATCATCAGATTTACTGGGCAGTCAAGCTCACCTTCTTTGCACCAATAATTTATCCGAGTATAAATCCCTAATAGCTTGATTAAGAAGAGCTATTTTTATTAAGGTCTCGAAGATTTAGATATATTGTGACTCATAAATAATCAATCAAGTTCTCGGTCATCACTAGATATGGGACCCAAGGTTAGCCCTTTATGTTAAGTAGGTAAAGCAACCACTTGGAGCTGTCGAGAGTTATCACATGGAAAGCATTCCTAGATATCAAAATACTAGAGCTGATGTCTTAAAATAATGTGCAAGATCAAGGGATGTATGAGAATTTCATTCCGTTCCGGCTAAGATTAAAAAAGCCTAGCATATAGGTACCGGAGAAAGTGTTAGTTAAAATATGGGCTTAAGCTACTCGAAATGAAGCTACAACGCCAATAATGTGTTAGGGATGCGGATTAAGGATCTTAAGGAAGAAATAACACTAGAGGGGGGGGGGGGGTGAATAGTGTTTTAAAGAATATATGAACTATATGACTAAATTAAAACTTTCAACACAAATCTAAACAGAATTATAACACAGAATGATCACAGAACATATAACAAATGCAAATAGTAAAGTAAAGCAAGTAAAAGGAAAGAACACACCGGATTTTATACTGGTTCAGAATCCTCCTACATCCAGTCCTGCACCAAGGTAATATCCTTGTATAGATTTTTATAAGCCAATATCCAAATTACAACCCTCAATTTCTAAGGCCTTGAGGAACTATCCTATCTCCGAGTCTGGGGTAAACTCTCTTGATTTACGGGACACAAGATCACCCTAATACTTCTTAATAACAATCCTTTTGAATGGATAGACTCTATGGACTTTTTGAATACTAATTAATCCTATAACTCTGAATAGCACTTTGATCTTTAGTAGAATGATGGAGAATCAAATAGAGAGAGTATCTAAATGATTTCCTATTGAGAATTTGGCAGAATGATGGCACGATCTTGAAAATATGAAGTTTTATGGATATGGAATGGTGGAGAAGAAAGAGTGAAAAAAATAAGAAAGTAGTTGTTAAAAAAATTCGTTTTGGAAGCCTTTATATAGATGCAAAACAGTCATAACCATTGGCGAAAGGTTTTCGAACGAATGGACACTTCTTTTGAAAATTGAATTTTGAATCCAACTGTCTCCATGTCGACATGGGGTATCCCCTTATGTCGACATCCCTTATTCAAAATTGTAGAGATGTTGTTTTGTAAAGACAATTGAATTTAAAACAAGTTGAAACTTCTCTGAAGCAAAGTAAAGTGTTTAAACAATATTTTGAGATAGAGAATGAATATAAAACATTATTTTAAATATATATATAATTGATATAGACCGTCAATTATATAAGTAATATTTAAAATCAGAATAAGTTTTGATGTTTTAAAAATAGAAGTTTTTAAAATCAGAATAGAGGAATATTTCAAGGCTAAAACAAAGTTTGAAAATATTTTTGAAAACATGATTGTGAAAGCTAAAAAATTTTGAAAACAGATTTAAAACATTTTGGAAAATCTATTCAAACTGAAATTGCAAGAACCTTCCTACAGAGCTCCTCCATAGGACTCGAGAACTTGTACAAAGTAGTTTAAATGATTTTGATTTTCGTGGGTTGAGCCACTTGTCGTAGGTTTGTAAGCTACTTGTCGTGGGTTTGTAAGCTACTTGTCGTGGGTTTGTAAGCCACTGGTTTCGATAGAAATTGGGTTCCATACCAAAAGAAAATTAGAAGAAAGATGAGAGTGCTATTATGAAGTTTTAACAAAATACTCGACACTTATATCGTGATCTTGAAATTTTGATTCTCTAGAGTCTTGAATCTTGAATCTCTAATCTTCATCTTGATGCTTGAGTCTTTATACTGATCAGTCTTCGATGATACCTGCATATACTTCCTATATACATACATACATACATACATACATACATACATATATACATATATATATTTATCTATATGGAAATGTTAGTATATATTTTATAAAGTAAAGTACAATAACTATATAAGGTTGTTGTCATCAAAAAATCATCAACTCAGTTCCTAACAATCTCCCCTTTTTTGATGATGACAACCTTTATTTATAAAATATTCTTACCATACCATAACTCTCCCTTACTCCGTGACTTCTTCTTAAAACTACAACACCCCTTTATTCCAGGACTCCCCCTTACACCAAACACATATATTTTTATAACTTTCTCCCCCTTTGTCATCAACAAAAACTATTAACTACTTAAGAATTCAAGAATGATTAGTATGAACAAATAATATGTATAGAACAAGCATGAAACAATGAGTATAAATGAACACATTTTAGTTATTACAACATATATAAGAACATACATAAACACGAACAAACAAAACAATTTAAAACAAAGAATAAAATGAAAGTACGCTTTAATGGCGATCCTTAACTATAGGAGACTTACGAATCGAACAATTGGGGTAGTGGAGACAAAAGTTTCCACGTTGTTCAATTATGTTTCCATTAGTATCAACAAGGATCTCACCAACGCAAATAATGCTCTCGTCCGTATTCATAGGGACATCGGGTTGAGGTAAAGGTTGATCTTCCTCTTGGTCTTCTTGTGGTTCTTCCATAGGTTCTTCTTCCTCGGATTCCATGGGTTGTGAAGAGCCTTCAATATTAATAGGATTTGTACGGTTATCCATAAGGAATTTTTGTACATTCCTAATAACATTCCCTTACCTTTGTTGTTCTCTAGCCATCCTAAGTTGACTTACTTGAATTTCAGTCATCAATTGAGGGATATCTTTCATCTTATCTTGCAATTTGATCACTCGAGCTTGCGTAGTTCGTTGAAATGGACCAGAATGAGGAGATGTGGGTGAAGTGGGTTCATTAGTAGAAGAGGAGGCCATTATTTTATTGTTTCAGAAGTTATTTACAGAGAATATAGTGAAGAAAGAGGAGAGAAAACGAAATAAATAGATAAATAACCAAATAACTAACTTTGGAGGGAAATTCAATTTTCAAATTTTTGTTGGGTATGTCGACATCATGAGATGGGGCATGTCGACATGTTCTTCAAAAAAGTGCAATTTTTATTTTGAATTTTTATTGATTATTATATTATATTATTTTATATTTCATATTTTGAACAAATACCTAATTCTCTTCTAAATTTAGTAAAATTCTGTTCGGTTAATGGTTTAGTTAATATATCAGCAATTTGTTTTTCAGTATTTATATAATGTAGAGTTATTATTTCTTTAGTTATATTATCTCTAAGAAAATGATGTCTTATATCAATATGTTTAGTTCTAGCATGATGAGTTGGATTTTTAGATAGATTTATTGCACTAGTATTATCATAATATATTGGTGATTTACTTATGTTAATTCCAAAATCTTTTAAAGTTTGTTGCATATATATGACTTGTGAATAGGCCAGAGCAGCAGATATATACTCTGCTTCAGTTGTTGACAAGGAAACAGTATTTTGTTTCTTGCTGAACCAGGAAACCAATGAATGTCCTAAAAAGTGAAAAGTTCCACTTGTACTCTTTCGGTCTGATTTACAACCAGCATAATCAGCATCACAATATGATATTAAATCAAAAGTATTATTTTTAGAATAAAATAAACCATAATCTAAAGGGTATTTTACATGTCTTAAAATTCTTTTAACAGCTTTTAAGTGAGTTTCTTTAGGTTGTGATTGGTATCTTGCCAGAGACAAACACAATGCATAATATCAGGACGACTCGCTGTTATATAGAGTAGCGAACCAATCATTCCCCTATATAAAGTTTGATCAATATCTTTTGATTTATCTTCTTTACTTAAACCTAATTTTGTTGACATTGGAGTTGGTTTCCCACTAGAGGTGCTTAAACCAAATTTATTGATTAAGTCTTTAGCATATTTTTCTTGACTTATGAAGATTCCATTTTCTAGTTGTTTAATTTGAAGCCCTAAGAAGAAACTTAATTCTCCCATGTGACTCATTTCAAATTCTTTAGTCATTATATCTGAAAATTCTTTATTCATTATGTTATTAGTTGATCCAAAGATTATATCATCTACATATATTTGAACCAGTTGAGTATCTTGATTATTTCTTTTAATAAAAAGTGTTGTATCTACTTTACCAATTTCAAAACCAGATTGAAGTAAATAAGATCTTAGTCTTTCATACCAGGCTCTAGGAGCTTGCTTTAGACCATATAGAGCTTTCTTTAACTTGTATACATGGTTTGGAAATTTATTATCTTTAAAAAGTGGAGGTTGTTCAACATAAACATCTTCTTTTACAAAACCATTTAGAAAAGTACTTTTAACATCCATTTGATATAATTTGAAATTATTATAATTAGCGAAAGCAAGTAGAATTCTTATAGCTTCTAATCTTGCTACGGGGGAAAAGGTTTCATCATAGTCAATTCCTTCTTCTTGACAATAACCTTGCGCGACTAAACGAGCTTTATTTCTTACGACCTTACCGAGTTCATTCATTTTATTTTTATAAACCCATTTAGTTCCAATTATACTTTTATCCTCAGGTTTAGGAACAAGTTCCCATACATCATTTCTGGTAAATTGATTCAATTCTTCTTGCATAGCAAGAATCCATGAATCATCAGACGATGCTTCCTTTGGATTTTTAGGTTCAATTGTCGATATAAAGGCTACATTACTCATACTACTTAATTGATTTCTAGTTCTTATTACAGATTCAATATTTCCTAAAACATTTTCTATAGGATGATCTTTTGATATTTTAAATCTCTTGTTAGGTTGATTTATTTCGCTAATAGTTTCATTAGATTGATTTAAATTTATAAAATCTTCTTCATCATCTATTTGTACAATATCTTTAAGATTTTCATCAAAAGATACATGCATAGTTTCTTTAATAGTATTAGTTTTTAAATTAAAAACTCTAAATGCTTTGCTTCTATTAGAATAACCAATCAAGAATCCTTTATTAGCTTTTGGTTCAAATTTATCTAAATTATACTTTGTATTAAATATAAAACATTTACTCCCAAAGACTTTAAAATAAGCAACTATAGGTTTCTTATTATAAAGTAATTCATATGGAGTTTTATTTGTTAATGGTCTAATTAAAATTCTATTTAATATATAACAAGCTGTAGCAACTGCTTCAGCCCAAAAATGTTTAGGTAAATTACTATTAGAAAGCATTGTATGAGCACACTCTTGAATCGTTCTATTCTTACGTTCTACTACTCCGTTTTGTTGTGGAGTTCTTGGAAATGAAAAGTTGTGAGTAATTCCCTTTTGAGTACAGAAATTCTCAAAATTTTCATTTTCAAATTCACCACCATGATCACTTCGAATAGTTTTAATTTTGAAAGAATGTTGTTTTTGAATTCTTTTAGAATTTTTTTTAAATATTTCAAAAGCATCATTTTTATGTTTTAAAAAGATTGTCCAAGTATATCTTGAATAATCATCTACTATAACAAAAACATATTTACTATGGTTAATTGATTGAACTTGGGACGGACTAAATAAATCTAAATGAAGTAATTCTAGAGGACTAGAGGTAGAAATAGCATCTTTTAATTTAAATGAACTTTTCTTAAGTTTTCCTAATTGACAAGCATCACAAATACTATCTACTTTAAAGTTTAACTTGGGTAGACCTCTAACTAAGCCAAGTTTTGATATCCTAGATAATAATATGAAATTCAAATGGCCAAATCTTTTATGCCAAATCCAATGGTCACTTGTATTAGCCAAAAGACATAGATTATCATTTGAAATTTTCATACTAAGGATATAAATATTTGTCTTCCTAATACCTTAAAAAATTATATTAGACTTATCATCTTCAATGTGACATTTATCTATTCCAAATTTAATTTTAAAACCTTTATCGCAAAGTTGACTTATACTAAGCAGATTATGTTTTAAGTTCCTAACTAATAAAACATCAGAAATAAGTAAAGTTTTAGAGTTACCGACATTGCCGACGCCAACCACATATCCTTTAGAGTTGTCACCAAAATTGACTAATCCACCCTCTTGATAAGTAATGTCCTTGAGTATCTCGAGATTTCCAGTCATGTGCCTCGAAAAGCCACTATCAAGTATCCATTTATCTTTCTCAAATTGCACAGTTTGTCCACTGGGTGTTGATTCGTCAAAAGCCATATAACATGTCTGTCCCTGCATAACACACCAATTCGGTAGATAACTTAATTTTTCAAAATAACTATATGCAGACTTATGATACTTTGATGAAATGAATAGATTCAAAACAGTTTTAACACAATTTTCCAAAAATGCCATTTTTATATTTTTCAAGTTTCAGATTATGAAAACAATGAAAACCAATGCTCCGATACCAATTGTTAGGGATGCGGATTAAGGATCTTAAGGCAAAAATAACACTAGAAGGGGGGGGGAGTGAATAGAGTTTTAAAGAATATATGAACTATATGACTAAATTAAAACTTTCAACACAAATCTGAACAGAATTCTAACACAGAATGATCACAGAACATATAACAAATGCAAATAGTAAAGTAAAGCAAGTAAAAGGAAAGAACACACCGGATTTTATACTGGTTCAGAATCCTCCTACATCCAGTCCTGCACCAAGGCAATATCCTTGTACAGATTTTTATAAGCCAATATCCAAATTACAACCCTCAATTTCTAAGGCCTTGAGGAACCCTCCTATCTCCGAGTCTGGGGTAAACTCTCTTGATTTATGGGACACAAGATCACCCTAATACTTCTTAATAACAATCCTTTTGAATGGATAGACTCTATGGACTTTTTGAATACAAATTAATCCTATAACTCTAAATAGAACTTTGATCTTTAGTAGAATGATGGAGAATCAAATAGAGAGAGTATCTTAATGATTTCCTATTGAGAATTTGGCAGAATGATGACACGATCTTGAAAATATGAAGTTTTATGGATATGGAATGGTGGAGAAGAAAGAGTGAAGAAAATTAGAAAGTAGTTGCTAAAAAAATTCGTTTTGGAAGCCTTTATATAGATGCACAACCGTCATAACCATTGGGGAAAGGTTTTTGAACGAACGGACACTTCTTTGGAAAATTGAATTTTGAATCCAACTGTCACCATGTCGACATGGGGTATCCCCTTATGTCGACATCCCTTCGTTCAAAATTATAGAGATGTTTTTTTGTAAAGAAAATTGAATTTAAAACAAGTGGAAACTTCTCTGAAGCAAAGTAAAGTGTTTAAACAATATTTTGAGATAAAGAATGAATATAAAACATTATTTCAAATATATATATATATATATATATAATTGATATAGACCGTCAATTATATAAGTAATATTTAAAATCAGAATAAGTTTTGATGTTTTAAAAGTAGAAGTTTTTAAAATCAGAATAGAGGAATATTTCAAGGCTAAAACAAAGTTTGAAAATATTTTTGAAAACATGATTTTGAAAGCTAAAACATTTTGAAAACAGATTTAAAAACATTTTGAAAAATCTATTCAAACTGAAATTGCAAGAACCTTCCTACAGAGCACCTCCATAGGACTCGAGAACTTGTACAAAGTAGTTTAAATGATTTTGATTTTCGTGGGTTTGTAAGCCACTTGTCGTAGGTTTGTAAGCTACTTGTCGTGGGTTTGTAAGCCACTGGTTTCGATAGAAATTGGGTTCCATACCAAAAGAAAATTAGAAGAAAGATGAGAGTGCTATTATGAAGTTTTAACAAAATACTAGACACTTATCTTGAGATCTTGAAATCTTGATTCTCTAATCTTCGTCTTGATGCTTGAGTCTTTATACTGATCAGGCTTCGATGATACCTGCATATGCTTCCTTTATACATACATACATACATATATATATATATATATATATATATATATGGAAATGTTAGTATATATTTTATAAAGTAAAGTATAATAACTATATAAGGTTGTTGTCATCAAAACATCATCAACTCAGTTCCTAACATAATGACTAAATAAAATTGGATGTCACCATATATTCGATATCTGACCGAGATGTTCTACCTGTGGAGGCTGTCGATGCAAATCAGATCAAATATAACACTCCAAGGTTCAACATTGTGGATGGAGTACCTTATAAATGGGATTCTCCACTCCATACCCCCGTGTGTAATGACCATGGAAGTTCAACCACCGTTAAAAGAAGCTTATGATGGAAATTACGAAGATCATTGCAGTAACCAAAAATTGACAAAGAATATATGTAAACATGACTTCTATTGGCCAACGCTAAATCAAGATGCCTTAGGCTATGTAAGAGCATGTGATAAATGCTAATTTTTTACAAAGGTGCGGAGAGCTCCCCCAAGTGTGCTCACCCTAATGATGAGTCCTTGGTCATTCGATATCTGGGGTATTGATCCTATTGGGCCCCTTCCTACTGTAGAAGGTGGGGCGAAATATGCCATAGCAGCAATTGACTACTTTATAATTGAAGCCGAATCCTTGGATGTCATAACCTCCCATCAAGTAATTAACTCTGTGAGAAAGAATATCACATCCAAATTCGGCCTTCTTTATAAGATTATCATGGATAATGGCACTCAATTCGAAAGCCGAAAATTTGCATAATATTGCCCAGATCATGGTATCATCAAGAGTTTTTCCTTGGTGGAACACCCACAAGCTAGTGGGGCTGTAGATGCAGACAAAAAGACCATTAAAGCTTGTTTAAAGAAAAGTTTAAACAAAGAAAAAGGTAATTGGGGAGATGAGTTACCTTTCATTCTACAGGCTTATAGAACGAGCCCTTAGACTTCAATGCGACATACACCTTTCTTCTTATCTTACGGATTCAAAGCCATGCTCCCAGTTGAATTAGAGATTGCCTCCCACCACAAGCATTACTATAATACATAGCGGAATGTAGAGCTCCAAAAGGAGTCATTGGATCTGTTACTTGAGCTTTAAGACCAAGCCACTTTAAGAATGCCGGAATACATTCGTAAGATAATCCGATACTACAACTAAAGGGTTTGAACTAGGAACTTTGAGAAAAGAGACCTCATTCTCCGAAAGATAATGCCCAATACAAAGGATCAGACAGATGGACCACTTGGTCCAATTTGATAAGGACCCTTGGTAATTCGCAACATCTTCCCCCTCAGGAAGTATAGATTAAAAAGACCAGATGGTAGCATAATACCTTAGACTTGGAATGTCGAGCATCTAAGACATTACCATAGTACGGAGCTATTACATAAATAGAAGTTTTGTCCATAAGTTTGAGACAATGACTAATATCTTAGCCATGCCTTAGGTATACCACACAAGACCTCAGTTTTCCTAAGTCTTAAGAACTTCAAATATTGCATCAAAACATTTAAGTTTTGACTGTTGTCATGATCTAGCAATATCACGCAACCTTCGAATATTGCATCAAAATGTTTTAGTCATGATTTATTGCCATGATCAAGCGATATCACATAACTTTAAAATATTGCATCAAAACACTTTAGTCATGATTATTTCTATGATCAAATAATATCATGCAATTTTTAAATATTGCACCAAATATTTTAGTCATGACACTACCCTGATCTAGTAGCATCATCCAGATTTCAGAACGATAATTTCACCTCTAGGTGGGTAAATGATTTCACCACCTGAGGATTATTCAGTTCTGCTTCCAGATTATGAAACAGTTTCGTCCTTTGATGAATTGTGGGGAGAAGGAATCCACCTTGCAATCCAGTTCAACATTTTCCTTACCATAACAGTTTTGCTCATCACTTAGTCGAGATAGCTTCTAGTGTCAAGCATAATTTTCAAAATTTTTTACTTCACGGTCTCAAATTAGATTCTCCATCTTGGCATCAAATAGTTTCGCTTGTCACTTAGTCTAGATGGCTTCAAGTGTCATGCATAATTTTTAAAAGTTTAGACCTCACGGTCTCACTATAGATTTTGCCTCTCGGCATCAAAATAGTTTCGCTTGTCATTTAGTCTAGATGGCTTCAAGTGTCAAGCATAATTTTCAAAAGTTTTTATCTCATGGTATTATATTAGATTTTGCCTCTTGGCATCAAAACAGTTGCGCTTGTCACTTAGTCTAGATAGCTTCAAGTGTCAAGCATAATTTTCAAAAGTTTTGACCTCATGGTCTCAAATTAGATTTTGCCTCTTGGCATCAAAACAGTTTCAATTGTCACTTAGTCTAGATGGCTTTAAGTGTTAAGCATAATTTTCAAAAATTTTGACCTTACAAACTCAAATTAGATTTCCTCTTGAAACTGAAATAAAATGCATCGAGTAGATTCCCAAAAAGACTAGAAAATTGGGTTGATTCCCAATATAATAAGCTATGGTCAAGTAGTACCATGCATTGAGTAGATTCCTAAATGATTAGAAAAGTGGGTAGATCCCCAATAATATGAAATCATGATTATGCAAAATCATACTTGGGTAGATTCCTAATGATACTGAGCCACGACCAATATTGTCATGTACAGACTGAGCCACGGCCAAAAAGGGTCGTGCAACTAGTGAGCCACGGCCGATCATGTCATGTAAAGAGCGAGTCACAGAAAGTCAACTATGTCAAATGCACCAAGTGAGTCACAACCATGGCATTATGCAAAGATATAAGCATTGTACCGCCAATAGTAGTCTAAAACCCGTTACCTATGTGAGACTAGGTCTAGATGGTTGGGGGATAATATCGAACTATTTTGCCTCTAGGCACCATCTCAAATTATTTTCAAAACCCTCTAGATGAGGTTAGATTTCAAATTATTTTTGAAACCCTCTATATGATGTTAGATGTCAAATTATTTTCTAAACCCTCTAGATAACGATAGATTTCAAATTATTTTCCAAACCATCTAGATGGGGCTGGATTTCAAATTATTACTGAAACAAGGTTAGATCATCATGAAGTCATCTCGGTAAAGAAGTACTCTGGAGACTTCTCAGAATGCTACTCTACCCAAAAGCTTAGGATCGACTTTATCATGGGAATAGAACAAACAAGCCATGCACAAAACATGATATAACTCCATCCTTTCCAAAGTCCACCTCATATCAACCATATAGGGTGAACTTTGAAGGGCATGGGTTACACCATAATTTATATGAACAACAAACTACAAAAAGAAAGTCCCTTGGCTTGTAGTTTTGAGTCCCCTCATTTTTCTTCCATCGTGAGTTCAAGCATCAAAGCAAGTACTCGAGAGCATATAAGCCGAGAACATGAAATAAGGCACCTATTGTCCAAAATGCATCTCAAGAAGTTTTAACAATCAACGTCTTAAATAGCCCAAACCAAGATCAATGGTCAAAATAAACAAAAGAGTCCAAGAAGTTATATATAAAAGTGCCATGTCTGCAGTCTACATCAAAGAACTTTAAACTAGATAATGGTTAGTGCGTGATCGAGCCGCCTAAAGCAAGCCAGGTCATCAGTCGAGTTAAAACCCCTGCACTAATAGAGGGACTCTATATTTGCTATAAATAGAGCACCACCTGCTATAACAATAGGGGCTTTTTGAGTGCATAAAGAGCTTCTATAAAATTATATAGCGCTTTCCTGTATTTGAGCTCTATTCAAAACTCATTAATGATAGAAATGCCTAATAAGCCTCTTGGCTATATAAGAGTGACTAAAGAAGGAAAGGATAGTGGATGTAGGGTTTTTTGTCCTGAACCACTATAAAAGTCTCGGTGTATTTACCTTCCTCACTTTACTTTCTCTACATGAACTATTGTTATTCTATGAAAAAACAAATCGTAGCCCAAGCTTGACTGCATCTTGCTTCAGAAGCCGATTTATCAAGTCCAATATTCCATTCTTCTTTCAAGAACATACCTCCAGACTTCGGGGTGTTAGTATAGACGATTTGTACTAACATTGTCATTCAATCGAACCTGTTGACCCTGACTAAGACCTGTTAATGAAAATCATTTAAGAAGAAATAATGAATGGGGTACCTCTCACAATCGGAATCATCTACTGAGAACATTCTATGCGAGAGATACCTAAGAGATTTGCAATGCCAACGATGCCGTTATACTGAGGGGCGACGGATCCTAGGCATCTTTTGATGAGATATGAGTGGCATATGGATTCAACTAGATATTCTGAAGCCGTGAAATGCCACAATTTTTCGATTTTCTTAGAAGGATAACTAGTGGTTCACTCGGCTTCTGTCGAGGTCCATATCATCTTTCGTTGATTGTCGCAAAAGTTTATTGAGTAGTCTTGCTTACACACTATGCATCCGAAGCATGTGATGTCTTTGTCAAACCTTTTCCAAGCTGATGGAGAGTTGTTGAAGGAATTTTTGAATTGGTTCTACACAGCTATGATAAAGGTTACAAATCCTAAGGAAAACATAATAATAACGGCGCTGATTTGGAAGATTCATCCCGATTTAGATTTTGGGGATTGGTTGGAAAGAAAACCCCCATCTATGATGGATGCTTTCTACAAAAAGGCTAATAAGTAATTAAGCTTGGAAGAAGTGCATAATTGTCCCCAAAGGAATGGTGCTGGGATTTCGAATGAAGAGATATAAAGTAATGTCGTTGTGAACTAGGCAGAAGGAAACTCTGAAAATGTAGTAGTTACCTTTAGGGATTCTGATAATCAGAGGAAGAGGAATCAAGCTCCAGGCTGCCAACACAGTGAGAAAAGCAAGCGCTAAAGGGACCTAAAACCTAAAGCAAATACACCTCTTAACGATACGTTGGAAAACATCTACTTTGCCATGCAAAGGATGGAATAATATAAGAAGCCACCCTGGAGAGAGGCGATTGATTAACAAAAGCGCTCAGGAAAATACTATCGTTTCCATGAAACTCTCGAACATAACATTGATGAGTGTCGCATTTGAAATCAGGGGCCAAGATGAGCCGATGAAAGACTTGTTATCAACTAACCAGTCTTCCATAGATGAAGCAGCTGCCCATAACAATGCTGCCTTGTTCTTCATTATCTAATTTCCTTCTGCAAATAAGCTTCCTAGTAAGACCGGGGGCATAGTAAATAGGTAAGACTATCTATTTCTTTTACTCATTAATAAAATTTTCTTTTTGAGATGATGGAACCATGCTCCTCCAAGTAACGTTCATGCACCACATAGTAAGCCGCATAACACTTCTTGAACTGATAGAACCGCTAGGTTAACGATCACATTCGATCCCTAACCTTTTGAGAATCGATGTTTCTCCGACAACATTGAGAAGGTCAAAATCGCCGGGTCGATGGTCATATTCGATCCCTAACCTTTTGAGAACCGGAATTGCTCCAACAACATTAGGAAGGTCCATGATAGAACTTATCATTTCACATATTTTATGAGATAAAGTGGTTTTCTAAAGATGTGACTCTGGCTCTCTATTGCTTAAGAGTTGTGACATATGGCCGATTGGAATGAATCTACATATGTAGAATGCATGTGTGCTGGTAACCAGAGATAGGTGCCAAACTTCCATGGTCCATGATCAGACACTTGAAATTCTTTATGATATCTAGAGATTAATATCAGCCAGCTCTTGTCCTCAAATTGGGGGTAGGAGTATAAATTGAAGATGGACGTGAAATAACCATCCATCAGCCAACTCTAGTCCTTGGATTACGGGCAGGACTATAACTAAAGATGGATGTGACGTGATCATCCATCAGCGAACTCTTTCCCTTGATGTGGAGGCAGGAGTACAAACCCTAAGGCAGACGTAACCTGACTATCCGTACATCAACTATCGCCCTTGATGTAGGGGCATGAGTATAAACCATAACTAACGTGATACGACCATTCACTCTCTTGACTCTTGTCCTTGGATTGAGGCACGGGTATAAATCAAAACGGACGATATAAGACCATCCAATCCTTGACATTTTTCCTGGACTAGGAAAAATGAAAGGCCCATACCCAAAGCAAGATGAGATCTTACCTATGAACTTTAAATCAATGCCCGGAGTTAGGATCGATTGGAAATGAACATCCTAGATAAGGATGTACAAATTACGATCCTAAGTTGTTAATCCTAAACTAGAACCCAAAGTTTGGTGCAATCTAAAATCGCTATCCTAGAGAGGGGTACCTAAATGCTATCCAAATTGGTTAGTCTCACTCGACGTCCGGAGGCAGGCACAATGATACTCAAAATCTTAGAGGGGAAATGAAAAGGCTGACTTGCCAGCTAAGTTGGCCAGTTCTAGAGATGCACCGCTTATGGGCTTGGTTCCAGCGGAAGTACTATTAGCTCGAAGAATCGACCAGATGGATGTCTAATGGATCTTGGAGGCTAAACCAGAAAAGGAGTCATGGATGACTCCAGTAAAAGAATAATTCAGAGAGGAATCCTTCTAGATAGAAGGAAAAACCAATGGAAGCTCCTTCACTAAGCTTCAAGATATATTCTTTAGCAAGGAGCACTTTATAGGAAGGGATTTTAGCCCTGATGCTATGGTTTGCCACCAACGACGAGGCCAAGCGAGTCCTGAGTGATGTTCATAAAAGGTCCTATGGCGACCAAAAGCGGGGAAAACCCTCGCGAAGAGGATTCTCCTCTATTGGTACTTCAGACCAACAGTCAATCGGGACACAAATGATGTGACGGTCCTGACTCGACCTTCGAAAATCGACACCCGTACTTCCACTTGTACTAGAATGCCGCAGATTCAAACACCGAATCTGGCTCGCCGGAGCTTATAACATACTAAGTATAACAACACAGCGGAAGAAAAATGAATAATACATTTGATATATATAACATTCGGATACAATGATGATACAATGAATATCAATATACATCAGAGATATGATACAAGACAATAACAACGGAAAGAAAAGATAACACTAGCAAAGGAACAATATCTCGAATAGAGGAAATAGTCTTCAGAAAAGAACTCCAAATAGCAATAACAACTACATCATCAAAGCTCCTATCTAAACTAGCTCGAACCACCATCAAGTGTTTCACAAAGATAAGCAAGTCTCGTCCATGAATCCGAAGACTCCAATATCCAAGATCTCCAAAGGATACCAAAGAGAAAGCTTGAAGCTACTGAACCGATATCTATATCTGAAAAACCCAACTCTAGACTGCCCGTGTGGGGAAATTGTGGGCACCCAGAGTTTAGGAAGGGAACAATAAACTCCGGGTCAGTCATGGGACTGGTATGAGCAAACAAAACATTTGTTTGAAATAAAAGCAGTTTATTTTAATCAAAAGCAAACAAAAGATTTGAAAGAAATTCGTAATGCTTTTTGAAAATGAAACTGCCATAAGGCCTCCCACCACACACACAATGAAAACGCAGACTTGGAGGAGATTTCTCCTTATGACAGTCAAAAATGCTTAATACAAGAAAAAAACACTTTAGATACTATTATTAGTGCATAGTGTGAACACATTTTCGAAAGTATAATATTAATCTTAGCCAGCATACCACATTTCGTCGTATGCCTACTATAGCTACCATGGTTTGTGGCAGGTTACCGCCATGCTGCATGGCAGGTTATACAATTAAAACCATACAGGGTTCATATTATTTCTTTGGATTTCCAACAAATGGTCAGGCTAAGGAACTTCCTGGGCCATATGGGTATGCCTCTAGAGGGATGCCTCAAGAACCTAACCGGATCTCTGCCAACACAAGGCCGGGTTACCTCTGTAACTAGGTAACTACTATACGAGTATGCCATCCCCCGGTCGTAACCAACCTTTATCCGAGCGCTCGATACCAACAACCACAAAGTAATGTATTTTCAGTAACCACATAGGTTAAATATCTGGGCTCCATACCATGATATCACCTCTATCCAGAAGGAAATGAACATACCCTCAGGGGGCGCTACCCCCAAATAACCTTGCTGCATTCTTCCTGTTTTGACCATTCCGGGTTGTGAAGTTCGACGAAGTTCGTCTATAAAGCTACGTTTTCACAAAGCCTTACCTTGATCAACAAATGATCAGCAGCACTTCATATGCCACTTTACCAAATTGGGAATGTATTACTGGTAACCATCAATTACATAACCTCTGAGCTCGTACGTCTTAGAGAAGGGTGTTAAGCTAAGAGAATAAATCTCCACCACCAAACAGAAATGTATTTGATAGAAACCAATTTTACATCTCAAGGTGTAGTGTCAGAAGCACATCCATACAAGTGTGTTCCGGGTTCGAACAGAGCCGAAGGCACTTCCGAAGAAGCCTTTGCAAATTCGGGAATCCACAATCCCGATCGGACTTCCCATCACTTAGGGAATCTCTATACCGTAGCTACTCGGTGCAGAGACAATCGATAGGTCATCCTATCGTTCTTGCAAATACCCGGTCTTCACCACCGGTCTTCAAATGCTATCCATAACGTCGTATCACTATTCGGAATGGGTTATATGACACTAGGTCCTCTCCTGGCTAAACCGAATAGTGAGCGCAATATTTAAAAGCATATAGATAATGGGATTTCAGTTATGTCACAAATTACTATCCAAAACCTTTCTTCCAAATGGTTAAACAAATTACCATTTATAAATCCTTTTGAAACAAAAAGATTCATTTCAAAAATCTTCAGTGGTTTAAACGATTTCCATACTTAAATCTTTTAAACAAAAGATTTATCTTTAAAACACCTTTTCAATTTAAAACAAGGATCACTAATCTTTAACAAAGATTCATTCATAATTTTTCAAATCAATTCCATTTCAAGTTGGATTAACTCACCCGGTCTTTAAATTAAAGACTCATTTCATAGCTTTCAAAACGATTTTCAAAGATTCATTCATAACTTTCAAAACAATTCCCGTTTCAAAAATAAAGGATACACCATTTAGAATTTTCTTTTGATTCCAAAAGAATACTTAACAATCTTTCTCAAAGGTTTGTTCAAAGTTTTCAAAACAATTTCCATTTTAGTTTGGACTAACTCATTCTATCTTTGAGTTAAAGGTTTGATAGTTTTCAAACTCGTTTCCAATTCATTGAATTCCATTTTTAAATATTGAATTAAAACTTAAATCAAAATATTTCAGTTTTCAAACTAAATCAAGTTATTTAAAATAACCTTCAAAATTCCTTTTCAAATACTTTTCAAATTCAACCTTATTTCATTTCAAAAACATTTGGATTCAAAATTCAAACTTTTAAAACCCTTTCAAAATATTACATTCAAATATCTGTGACTTAACCGATTTCCTCGTGAAATCCATATTGGTGTGTGTATAGTGTGGTCCAGGGGTTTAACACAACAGTAGTGCAACATCCTAAATCATCACAGAATTATAGCAATATTGATAAGCGGTATAATCCTATAACGCTTATCTATATACATAAAATCACAGATAGATAACATAAATGCAATATAGATAAATAAATTTTATTCCACAGCACAACATATCACATAACATTACACATACGGGATATCAACATAATTCACAGCATTCCATACTATCCATACATTCATAAGTATAATCATCAAGTCATCTGATTAATTTTAAACCAGATAATTACCTATGAATAAATTTCTAATCATGGTTAACTAATAACTAATTAATTACAAACCATTATTATTAATTATTCTTTAATTAATCATTAATTAATCTTTAATTGATAATAATCCTTTGATTATTTATCCTAAATTAATTACAAAAATTTAATTAATTAATCCTTAATTAATAATCATCCCTTATTTACTTTCATTAAAAATCTTTAATACATGATTAATTACCTTTAACTACAATTGATATTAATTATTCGTTTCTTTAATTAATTAACCATTAATTTTAATTAATTAAATCTTAATTACTTCTATTAATTAATTATTCCTTACTTAATTAATCTTAAACCTTAATTAATTATTTTCACCCTTTAATTACTTATTTAATTAATCCAAATCATTAATTAAGTAAATGAATAATTTATCTACTTTAATTATCCCAAAAACTTAACGAATTTTCAAATCATTTAATCCCAATTAAATTTAAGAAAAACATTATTCTTATTGATGATTAATTTATCATTAACAAAATATTTAAATAATTTACTTTCAAATTTATTTTAAGATTTCATTTCAAACTTGAAATTTTAAAATGAATACAAATTTATCCTAACAAGATTTTAGAAACAATTCACAAATTCTTTAAATTACATGTTAAAGACATGCTTATCTTATAAAAGGATTTTACAAGAATTTTAAACCAAGTTTTATTTTGAGTTCAAATCACTTTAAATATACTTTCAGCATTTAAACTTGGTTTAAACATTTAACTTTAAAAACTTTATTTATCTCAAAACAAGGATAGAAGGTAAGCTTGAATCGACACTTCAAAATTATTTAAAACTTTATTAAGTTTTTGTTTTTAGTTTTAAATCCAGTTAAAATTTTAAAACTGGACAGGTTTTAAACCCAGGAAAACCACAAATGACCCGAGTCAAGACTAAAACCCCCCGAGTCAAAACAACCCTTGCTTTGAGAAAATCATGAATCTACCCGAGAAAACTCGAGCTCCCCTTTCATCACAAACTTCATCACGAATTAAATGACACCGTGCACATGCACGGGCCAACCGCCATCCTCCGACCACCCACGATGACTCTCTCAAGTCTTCGATCACCTGCGCATCAACTCCCGACCACTCAATCATCGAATTCAGCTCGAAATCAAAATCGAGCATGAAAGCTCAAAAACTGGAACCTGAAACACACTTCAACCCTGGAAAACACCTCGTCAACACATCTCCGACCACCATCACATCTGAAACTCCGGCATCGTTTTCCTCTACACGTCTACTTCCATTACCCAAAACCTAGTTGAACTCGATCAACTCTATGAGCCATGGTGATTGATTTAACCCAGCCTAGTTAAACTAGGGTTCCAAACTTCAAACAACAACCACCACCTCCATACTGCAATACACTATCATCAGAAAATTTTCCTATCAACTACGATCACTCCACTATCATTACCCAAGATCCTGGCCTTCCAGAACATCGAGATCACCCAAAAACCACCCAATTCCCATTTTTGTTCAACCCAGCAATGCAAACTAAAGACTCTACTAAATGATTTGATTCCTCTTTTAAAAATCAAGTTTTTGAATGAGGTTTCAGATCCTAAGCCTGAAACATTTAATTATGATGTTTGAATTCTCACTTATTCAGAGTTTGCTCTGTTGTTTATGACTTCCAGAGACAATACAAAGTTCTTCTAACTTGAATAATTTTTTTTGAACTTATACCCTAAATTAGATTAGATCATGAGATAAAGATTTTTGAATAAATTTTGAATCTGGGAATCAAAAACAGGGTAGTATAAAACAACAATATACACACATAAATCCACTCATATATACACAAAAGATTCGCTTATAAATATACACACAACACAATTTTTTTTCATCATAGGAATAACATGTTTTTTTTAAATCATAGATCCTAACAAGAACTAGAGAAAGAGAATTTTGATGATTGATTTTTCTTCTTCCCAGACAGGTTTTGAAACCTGTAACTACAACAGAGGCCATATAAGCCTTTCCAACGGACATGCACCAGTTATCTATGTTCACATAGACATTTTGGCACCCATACAACAAGTTTCACAACATTATTTTCAAATATTTATCACTTGCAAACCCATATAAAACAGATTAAGTTTAAGATGGAAGTTTACTCACAGGATATTGAAATTGTTGAGTTTTTTTTCTTACTTAATGAAAATCATCTCTGCAATTAACTATTTTTAAAGTGAATAACTTAACTTCAAATACTTGAATTTAATTTTAAAAATGATGTCACATACATATAAACATTTTTCATTGAAAGGTTATAGCCTAAAAGTAATTTTGTTGTATGATTTGGATTTTAAAATTATGTTTAAGAGCCTATAACTTATAACAGGATTTATATATCAATACGGACCTACATATCACTCATGTATTCAGACATGCTGGCAAAACAAACACATTTTTATGGCACACTTCAAGTTTAAGTCCAAAAATCAGATAAGAGAAAGGTTTAAGTGAGTTTGCTCACAGATTTTGAAGTTTGGACAGCGACAGGATTTGATATTTTGTGACTTGAATCTGATTCACTTGCATTTGCTTTGATGTTGAACTTGGACTTTGATTTGCTTACTTGTGTGTTTCCAGGTTTGCTCCTTTGTTGTGTTTACAGGCTTGCATTTGTTTAGCATAGCTTCAGGTTGTATTGCCAATCTCATATTTGAAAAATGGCTACAGACTTGATACTTCAGGACTTGAGTTAGCTTTGATAAATGTTTACAAAGTTTACTTGATAATTTGTTGGATTTCAGGCTTGCATTAGAAAATCTGCTTTGTTCTTGTGATTTTTAGATTTTACTTCTTTATTTTGTTCAGGGTTGAAAGAGATTGAGAAATCTGATTTTTTTTCATACATTGTTGATTTACATTATTAAGAAATTTAGAGAATAGGGTTTGTCACTTGTTTAATAGGTTTACACTTGTCTTTTTTTAAGCTATATGGATCTAACACTTGTAAATTTATTTTTAACACTTGTTGAAATATAACTTTTTATGTTTATATCCTTTTGTAAAATTCAATTATAAATTTTGTTTAAGCCCTTTATTCAAATTAATCTAAAATTTATAGTTTAAACCCTTAAATTTATTAGATCTTTATATTTACAAATGTTTATGCAATACATTTTATATATAAACTTAAATTTAGCTAAGTACATAAATATATTCATATTTATTTTCCACTCATACATTCATATATTATTTTTATTTGCAAATCATGTTTTAAATCTTTATTTGATTTCAATTTATAAAACATATTTATCTACTTTATTTTCTTATGTATATATTTATATTTATACAAATGCTTGACAAAAATATTTACAATTGTAAATTGTTATTGTAAAAATGTTTCTTATTTTATTTTCAAAAGACAATTTCAATTACTTATATAAATTAAAGTAAAATGGTTTGAAATTATACATTACTAATAATTATTTATAAGTTAGTAAATGAAATTTTTATTTCCAATACATATATATTTTAAATCCAATATTTATTTAAAAATATTTATTCTTAAACTTCAAATAGAAATTATATTAATAATCTAAAAAAATTATCTTAAAAGGGAATTTTCTGATTTATTCACAATTAAATTCACAATTTAATTTTACAATTAAATTAACTGCCAAATTAGACTCGGCTAAATTCAGGAATGTTACAAATGATTACACCAGAAAGTGTAACAAGTGCTCGAGGTTTTCTAAAATTCCGAGAGCCCCATTGATAGAGATTACTCAAATGGTCGGTCCTTGGCCGTTAGCAGTTCGGTGAATTGATATCATCGGTGTGTTGTCTATATCCAAAGGTGGCATGAAATATGCCATCGTCGCAATTTATTACTTTGCCAAATGGGTTGAGGCAGAGCCATTGGCTACAATTAACATAAAGAAAGTAATCAACTACATAGTATGGAATATCATATGTCATTTTGGAGTTCCACAAGCAATCGTTGCCGATAACGAGACCCAATGCGATAGCATCGAATTTAAAGATTTCTACCGCTAACGTAGCATAAAGAAGAGATTTATTGTAGTGGCACATCCCCAGACGAATGGATAGGTCAAAGCTATGAACAAGATTATCAAGTTCATTCATAAGAAGCGATTGAAAAAGGCCAAGAGAAAGTGGGTCGGTGAACTTCTATTGATACTATAGACTTATCGAACGACCCGCAAGTCGTCGACTAGCCACTGTCCATTCACCTTGGCCTACGGATCAGAGGCTATGATTCCGGTTGAACTGAAGGTGCCTTCTCATTGAATGACTCACTATGATCCATGGATAAATGAGCAACTCCTGCTAGATTCTCTTGATATGATCGATGAGAAGCGTGATGAAGCTGACATGGGAGTAGCTGCACACCAAAGCCGAAACACCAATACTATAACACCATGGTCAGGAATTGAACCTTTGTGATATGGTCCTCAAACGAATCGTCATAGGTCCTTGAAATTTAGGCTTGAGTTGGGAAGATCCATACATGATAAATAAAAGCTTGTAGACGGCACCTTCAAACTAGCACTAATGGACATGATCTCACTTCCGAGGGCATGGAATAGCTTATACTTACAATGCTATTTCACTTAAAAATATAAATTTATGCATAATTTATGCATAATTGACCAGTCACCAGAACTTTGTTTTAACCCCCTCCTCATTACACCCACATGATAGCTTTAAAGGGACAAGTATTAGTGCAAGACGGGAATGGTGGATGGATATATTTTCTTATGCATGCTCGACACTAACAAGGACACTATATATTAGAAGTGTCAACCTTGGTCAGTAGCTATATGTTTTATTATACTTTACTATTCCGATGTGAGTTTATATTAGCAATGATTTGACATGCATTTGTTTATTTGCAACATACCAAAACCAATGATCCGTACTTTGGTGGACTTGGGTTCTTGATTTAGCGAAAATTAAAGCCCATTAAGATGCAGGTTGCCACATTTGGTATTAGGGCTTAGGTTAGTCAATCTTAAGATTAAGATACAATGAGCAAACGTATTTGTAACTTTTACTATAATAATATTATACACTAAACTACTAACAATAGAAGTGGTTGCAACCATTTTATGAATAGATGGGTAATGCGACTATGAGTTGGAATGATAGATGAAGTTCAAGATATACACATATCCTGATTGCCCCATGGTAAATAGTTCATATTGGAAGGCGTTGTCTTAAGAAGGGCATGAATGCAATGCACAAAAGAGTCCTTAAAGCTGGATAGTACGTGACTTCCTAGTAGGGCCCAGATAGCTCAATGATTGCAGATCCTCGTAGGATTGTTGATTATGATGTATATTAGATCCAAATAAGAGGAAAGTAAGAATCTATATATTGCAGATTATTGGAAGTAAGAATCAAATAAGTTCCCAAAGAAAGGTGTGTAGTAATCGCTTCAAGTTGATGGCTAGATTTTTAATATTCTGGAATAAGATAAGTTAGTATGTAAGTGGAGAAGGAGAAAAGTTCAATGGAAGGATTAACTAAAAATATACTCTGAGTCCGACACCATATGAAGGAATTTAGTATAAAAGTTGAAATGATTTCAATATAAAAGTTTGAGAAAAATATATTAATATATTTGAACGATTTTTAAAGGAATTATTTAAAGGTAGAAAAATCTTTATTTTTGAAAAGTAAATAAACATTAAATTTCTAGAAAAATGAAATATTGACATTTTATTCTAATATAAAGTTCTGTTGGAAATTAAAATGGGTTTTATAAAAATTATTTAATTGAAAATATACCGTAGAGAATATATAGCTCGTTGATTTTTCTCGGATAAAAAAAATCTAAGTTGTAAAGTTACTTTAGTGGTGGATAATAGGAAGTGGTACAAGTTTAAAATTAGGTAAATATAATGGGAAAGAAGATTAAAAACCAAAAACAAAGTGGTAGGAAAATGCACCACTATGGATAGATAGGAATTTGGGTAGGCAGGAATTTCTTACAGCAGTCAAAATGAAGATGAAGAATATGGTGGAAGAACAAAACAATGTTAGTTATTATGATTAATTAAAATTCAACCCGGGCCGAAAAGAGTCTAAGTTCAACATGGCTTAAATAGGAAGGAGTAGTCAACCCCTTAGGGAAGACCAGTAGATCGGCAGTAGTCAACTACCCCATGTAATAGCGGTCAACCGGCTGTGGCTTCGGGGCATGACCTGAACCTCGAATGCGAGATATACTCGCATCCAGATTCAAGCCACCTTCATTTTCATGAAACCCTCCCTTTCTCAATCGTGATAGCACTCCTCCTCCTCCTCCTCTTTCCTCCTCAAATTCTGCCACCGACCACCCATAGCAATTCCTCACTGATGATGTCCATCTCAAGAAGAACCTCGAGCGAACACAACATCACCTCCATAGCCCAAAAAATCAACGGGTTTCAATGCCCCAGATCCAGATCCAAATCATGGCCCCTCAACGTAGCAGCCTCTCTGCCTGACACCCATTTTAACCCTATAAGAGATTACATGGCTCTATAGTCATGAATAAATCATGAAAAGCTACGAAGAATCAACAAACTTTACGTTGCTATAGGGAAAATCGATGAGTTTGAGGACTTCGCCATCCATAATTTGGAGGGTTTATTTGTGAATACAGGATTATTACAGACATTTAGCCATGACACATTTGAGCAGGAATGCTATTCGAGATGCATGCATCTATTTAATGCCAATTTGGTAACTCGTTTGAGGTGAATAGCATCACGTCCAAAGTCAAAGGAGTAGAGATTTGAACGACCGATAAGGAGCTCGGTGGGATTCTACATATCTCTGCAGTTGGAGAAGGCTTGGAATATATCAAAACCTCAAAGCCAACCATTCTCCAGTAGATTTTTCACTAGGAGATAGACATCTGGCATCTGGCAGACGGCGAACTTGTGGGACCTAGCCCGTCTGGTTGCCCGTATTATCCAGCACAACATCATCTCCAAGACGGGAAGCTATGACTAGATCTACTCCCTTGTTTGGAACGCTACCTATGCTATCATAGGTGGTATTTAGGTAAACTAGGCCGAAGCTATCTTGAACCAACATGTGAACCTAAGAGTAGAGACACAGAGGAACTATCTTTCATGCCACTGTCTTTTCACTTCCGTCTTTTGATAGTTTGGAGTTAGCTTCCGATGAGAGCCAATAGAGAAGTAGGTATCTACACTGTTGGTTAGGTCCTTCCTTTGAAGGATGAGGATAAAGGCGACGTCTATAGATTTTGGAGCACAGCACCTGGAGGTGAGCATGTGCATCTAGATCAGGCTCCTTGGCCAGATCAGTAGGCCGCCAAGCCGCAGCAGTAAGCCCCCGAGTATGGAGAAATCTAATTTTTTAGATCCAGATCGAGGCCGAGCTGCAAGAGATTAGGGCGAAGTGGTTGAAGATAAGATAAGAGCCTTGGGGCTAGGGTATTGAGCTTGGATGCATTGCTGCAATGATCTGATCACTTGGTTGTGACTGTGGTTCTAGCACTCGAGGAGGACCATCTCCTAACCCTTAGGTAGTATAGTATTAGTAGTAGTAGTTATTTTCTTCCACCAGTTGTTTTCTTTTAGGTTTGAGTTGTAAGCAATGGTTGTTTTTGTTTGTAGAAAACATGTACGATGTTAATGAAAAATGTTCCTTTTTATTGGTTTTTATGGACCACGGTATTACTTGGAAAACTATGAAATGAGGAAATCACATAAGGGACACTTAACTAATGCAAAATAAATAAAAGGCTGGAAGTTTATAAAATACACTAGAAGATTTATTTAATTAGATACTAAAAAGGAAAAAATAAAGTTAAGTCCAAAAAAATGTTGCAATTTTGGGAGATAAATTTTGACAAGTGAAGGACAGGGAAAGGTTGCTACGAAACCACCAGTCACTATCTCTACGCCTTAAAAGCCAAAATTTTGTGTGCTGGTTATCATGTCGAAATAGAATAACAAGTTTCTAAAATTGAAAATTTACCATGTAATCGGATAAAGTCCATTATGGATGTTAAACTACTAACTAAATCTTGATTGTGTAGGATGTGGCATAATTTGTTTTAAAAAGAAAAAAAATACTTTTGGAAATTATTGCTCAAAATTCTTTGATTTTAAAAAGAAAATACTTTTTTGGAAGACTTTGACAAATAAATTTAGAAAAAATCATAAATTTTTTCCAGATATCTTAAATTTTAATGTATAAAGATTTTGAACGAAAAAGTGAGAGGAGAATTTCTAATTTTTGAAATGCCACATGTTAACATAGACAAATAATCGATGAGTTAGCAAGTATGAATTCTACTATGCACCAAAAGTGACATTAAAATAAAACATAGTTAGTAACGATGGAAAAAAACTATTTTAGCATTGGATTTTCCTTTTTTATACCTTGTTAAAAAGTTACTAATGTTTGAATATTCTAAGTTGGAAGTAATTATATATGAAATGAAGGAAATAAAGTAGTTAACCAACGTCAATTAATGATTAATGGTTAGTTAATGCTTACTTAAGTTTAAGTACAATCATCGTTAAATTAAATCGGTTAGAAATGGTATAAAATAAATTAAAACAGGAAACAGATAGTGCTAGCTAAATAGGCACGACCAATAGAGGTGGAGCGTTCGACCGGCAATGTTCTAGATATTGTAATATTACCTAGGCTGAATGGTCCGTATTAAAAATAAAAGAATATAATGGATGACATTGATTTGAACACCTATAAATACGGGCCCAGCCCCTTTCTTTTCTTCTCATATATATATATATATATATATATATATATATATATATATATAAAATGACTAAGCTCTAACATTTCCTCTTCTCTACAAATTCTTAAATCTAAATAAATCCATAGTTTATATTTACGTATGAGGATAACAAAGAAGAAGAATAAGTCGAACCAAATTGCCAGAGCCATGGTAAATTATAAATCCAGATCAGAATCTAATATAAATTAAAAATTCTTCTCATATTTAGATTCTAATAGATATATGTATGCGTACTATATATGTATCATATAGGGAAAATAAGGGGAATCGCATTGGAATAACAGGGATTATGGAGATCTGGAAAGCTAAAACGTGAGTGGGAAATTAAATAATGTTATATAATATTGGATTTATATCATTGTAAATCTGTTCCTATATGTCTAAATGTAAATTTGGAATTGTAGGCCTAATTTTATACATATAATGAATTTATAAATTCTGCATACATATTCTATGATTGATAATCTAGATTCAGTATTGCATGTACTTGAATCTGTAAAGTATTGGATAGTAGTAGTCCCTGAATCTGACAAATCAAATAGTAGTTCTAGATTTGTTGATTAAATGATTTATGCAAGTAAGTGTAAAGTAGAAGTTATCATAATAAATTATTAGGGTTTAAGTAGTATTTTAATTTTTTGGAATGTAGGGTGATACAATGGAAGTTTCTATAAATTATCAAATTTAGATCTATGAAGAAAAGTGTATCATTCGAAATAAAAAGAAATGCACCTAAAATAATGAGATGTATAAAATAGGGATATACTGTATTTTGTACTATCTATTTCAATAACTATAAAAAGATAATTCCTTATAATTACAATTGTAGTACAAGTTCTCTTTTCAGATAAGTTACATAAATTTATAGTTTTACCCTTTTGTTTTGGGGAAGATGTAATTGCAATGCATTAAAATGTAGAAATACCTAAGTATGAACTAAAAGAGATTAGTAGTGGTAAGAATAACGATTTATTGTAAAACTAATGTATATGCAATAAATAAAGGTCAAAATTAAAAATAAGCGATGAAAGGTAGGTAAAGTAATGAAATGAATAAGAAGAAAAGCTAGTAACCAAAGAAGGATAACAATTAAAAAGAACAGTATATAGATTTAATAATAAAGAAGGGAAATAAATAGTAAAAGATATTTAAAATTTTCAAGTTAAGCAATAAATGACATTAAATTAATATTAATGAAACAAAGGTTCAGTTAAATAAAATAACTGAATATTAATAGTTAGAAATTGGAGGCATGGTAAATAAATAAGTATATATATATAGACACACACACACTCAAGTATGCTTTTATGATGGGTATGAATTATTAAAGTTTGCTAATAACTTAGATTGAATATGGGTGACATAGTCCTCAAAATGGTTTGGAATGCAAGGTTCGTATTGTTACACAACAGAAGTCTGTCCACCGTAAGAGGCTACAAGCGGTTGTGTATACATTATATTGATGTGGGACATATCCAATTGTAGGACACATGGAAAACGTTTGTGTATAAGTGAAGGAATGCAC
Source organism: Allium cepa (assembly GCA_030765085.1). Classification (NCBI taxonomy): domain Eukaryota; kingdom Viridiplantae; phylum Streptophyta; class Magnoliopsida; order Asparagales; family Amaryllidaceae; genus Allium; species Allium cepa. The sequence goes on from CM060931.1 coordinate 576,940,187, forward strand.
AAAGTAGAGTATGCTTCAACCTTTAAAGGGTATGTTTTAAGTATCTAAGTGGGTATTACCTTTATTGCATTAGGCAATCTAAATGGAATGGTGAGCAAAGCTCGGTGCTACAAAAGGGAGATTGGTACCATATGCGGGAGTAGGAGTTGTTTCATAGGTTGAGAATGTCATCAGTCCTGAGCAGTCAGTGGAAAGACAAGGGTTACACCTAAAGAAACTACACCTAATACAATTGTAGATCATGTATAGATCATGCACCACCATAGTTGTTTGCTAGTTTGTTTGTTATGAGAAAAGGCTAAATAAACCTTAATGGAGGTCTTTCAAATTACTAGGCTAGACCAAGGAGCTGAGTCCTCAATAGTCTGTGGTGTTAAGTCCATGATATGAAGAATTTAGATAAACCCTAAGACAAGATAGAATACTGCTAAACAATTGTGACATCTTATTTGGCACTAGGGAGTTCCCTGGTATGCATGATGACGAGGACGTGATACTGTGTTGATAATGGATCCCGATGAAGTGCCCTGTTACAAATACTAGCGGGAATGTTCTTAGTCCAAAGGGGGATTATGGTACTTATATATGTACACTTATATAGTTATTTTTTACTTCGACTAGATGGGGCGTATCGTATGCATACGTGGAGTCGAGATGACTAAGCAAAATAAAAGACATAACATGTCATGGAGGATAATCAATATAAATTTGTGTCATGTATAAAGTGGGTAATTTACCAGTCATTAGAACGTTGTTTTGACCCCCTCCTTATTACAACCCATACGATAGCTTTAAAGTGACTGATACTAGTGCAAGGCGGGAATAGTGGAAGGACAGATTTCCTTATGCATGCTCGATATTGATAAGGACACTAGATGTCAGAAATGTAAACCTTGGTTAATAGCTATATCTTTTATTATACATTACTATTCCGTTGTGAGTTTATATCGGTAGTGATCTAACATGCATCTGTTTATTTGCATAATACCAAAACCAATGATCCATACTTTAGCGGACTTGGATTTTCGATTTAGCGAAAATTCAGGCCCACTATAGTGTTGGTTATCACATGAATCGGGCATTCTTCGTTAGTCTATCGAGTATAAACCAAATGTTGTCGTACTCTCCTCTAGTCTTTGGCAATCCATCGATGAAGTTCATTGATATTTTCTCTTACTTCCATTATGGAACTTCAAGCAATTGCAAAAGACCACTCGATTTCTTTTGCTTGGCTTTCACTAATTGACAATTCATGCACTTTGAAATAAATGTCAAGACATCCTTCATACCTTCCCAGTAAAATTTCTGCTTCACATCTCTATACATTTTATTGCCTCCATGAAGGATAACCCAACTTGAATGATGGAACTATTCTAGCACCTCATCACTAAGTCTATCTACATTAGGTGCATATAATATCCCATCTTTATAGAGTTAACCATCTTGGTCATATCCGTTCTTCTTCAAACCTTCAGGCTGTACTCCTAGTTTAATCTTAATAATAACCTCTGGTAGTCCAACATAATAACTATAACTAGTATTAATCAACTCTATCAAAGTGGTTTAATGGTCAAGCTTGCCAAGATCATTGGTTCAAGCTAACACTTCGATCATGAATCATACCCGACTATATACTTTAACTGTGTCCACTCTAGGAACATGGATCCTTAACTGGCATGTCTCGTTCTCAATTTATCTTTGATTGCGTTTCCCTTAATGGATGTATAGGAAATTTCAAAGTCATTGGAGGCTAAGAACTATAATGGTCTCTTCTATTGCAATAAAAGGTCCTACCGTGAGAAAATATATTTCAGTGATTCATGGTCGGTGAGTAACTCTGACTTTTCTTATAGTAAGTAATGCCTCTATGCTTTCAAATTAAAACTATCACTATTAGCATTAAATTTTGGGTTTGGTATTTCTTATCATGCAGTTTCATTTCCCTCGTCACATAAGGGACAACTTTATCTCTTTATGTCAATTATGCGCCATATCCAATGCATATGTGTATATTATCAACTCCTCATTCCCATATGGAATGGATAACACTGGCGCACCCATCAACCTCTCTTTAAGACAAACGAATGCATGGTCACACCTAACTTCCCAACTAAAAGCCTAATTTTTCTTTTTAAAATGAGTCAATGGTGTAGCTATCATCTATAATTCTTTAATGAATCTTCAATGATAACCCTCTAATTTAAGAAAAAATTTGCACATCAATTGCATTAGAAGGTCTTCCCTAATCTTGGATTGTTGCAACTTTTGTAGGATCAACAGCGCAGCCCTTCTCCGAAACAACATGACCTAAGATCCTAACTTCTTTACTCTAGAAGTGACACTTCAGAAACTTAGCTTTCAGTTGATGCTTTCCTAGTGCCTCAAGTACCACTCTCAAATGCGTCTTGTGTTCTTCTTCCATCTGTGAATAGACAAGAATATTTTCGACAAACACAATTACAAACTTGTTTAATGATAGTTGAAAACACAATTCATAAGATCAGCAAAATATGCCAATGCATTGGTTAGCCCAATAAGGTAACTAACCACTCATAAAATCCTAATGACATACAAAATGTGGTAATAATACACTATCCTTAGCCACTCTCGGTTTGTGAATTAATGTTGTTAAATCCAACTAAGAAAATGCCTTTGCACTATGAAGTTGATCGAACAAGTCATCCATACATAAAAGAGAAGCTTGTTTTTTCTCATCGCCTTATTCAGCTTATGATAATCAACACAAAGTATCAAAGAGCCATCCGCCTTAGTGGCGAATACTATAGGTGCTCCCTACTCAAAAATAATCCTCCAAGTAAATCCCTTCCTCAATAGATCATTCACTTTACTTTTAGTTCGTCTTGCTCTTTGGATGCCATCTATCTCAAAGGAAATACAATAGGTCTAATATCCTCCATTAGATCGACATGAAACTCAATCTCCATATGTAGTGGTAGCCCTATAACTTCCTCGAACATATCAGGATATTCCCTCGCTATACATACTAATGCAACTTTCCATTCGTGATATCGGGCGAATAGGAAAAACTAACCACCGCCGCATCCTCAAGCATGCAGCTCAACTATAGCTTACGCCTATGATTTACCCTTATCATCGGTAATAACCTCTCACAATTGACCATTGCCCCATACTTTTAAAGCTAGCCTATACCAAAACGATACTAAATGTGAAAAAATTAGGCATAAATAAATCATAAGAACACATCGATTGAATAACATCAAACAAATCATATCTAAATTAGCCGAGCCTCCCATAAGATTCGACCTACAAGGTCCGTTTAGTAGATCAGTCTAAATCCTAGCTTATCTACATAGTCATTAGATATAAAGGAATGTGATGCCTCAGTATCAAACAAAACACAAACATGTATATCATAAATGAAAGTGATACCTCGTATCGAGATGCCCTTCCCATTCTCCTTTACCGATGGAGCACATGAAATAGTAGGAACAACATTCAATGAAAAAGTCTTCACAACCTACTTATCCTTCAATAGCTCTAGACAATCCTTCTTGATATGCCCAAGCTTGTTTTAGCTATAGTATTTTCGTTCAATTTTGCAAATCTTAGTAAGATGGACTTTCTCTCCAAAGTTGAGACAAATATGCACTTATTTTCCTTTCTTATGACTATCCTTTTTATATAAGTTGTTGTGTCTCAAAGCTTCTATACAATCTTCTCAAAGCTTACGTCAATATGGATCACAACCCTCTCCCGTAGATAATCATTCAAGTCGATGATAAGCTTCTTATTCTTCTTTAGAGGAGTGTCGATGAAAAATTCCCCATATTTCAACAATGCGAAACTCAACAATATACTCAGATAAAGACATGTCACCCTGCTTTAGATCATTAAATGTTCTGAAAAAGATCAACTATGAGAAACCAAAATGAAATTCTCTTCAGAGCATGCTTTGAACTAATCCTAAGTGGATTGATCTTTGAGAGTAGGTGCTTTAATGGCAATCCAACAACCCATTGCTCATCCTTGAAGTGTCGCAAGCTCAACTTCCTCTTTTGAGCATCTTCTAACTCTTAGTCATTAAATACGTGCTCATAAGAAACAATCTAGCCATGCACTTCCATAGAAATTTGTTCCCATGAACTGCTTTCCATTTAGACTAGCAAAAAATTTATTGAGCTTGCAAAATCAACTCTTTGCAACTGCACTGGAGCACCACCACCTACTGGACCGATTGCTTGTCCTTGGTCTTTTTGCATCATATGCATCATCATGGTACTGAATATCATCTGCATATTGATGTTGGTTGCTGCCTCAGTTCCCGCATAAGTCTTGACTCCAAATACAGTGTGCCTTGCTATGTTTCTTGTATTTTTGCTCATTCTTATAAGCTGTAATAAGATCAATTAATATCTCATAATGGAAAACTGAATAAGTGGTATTAGCGTACGCAATGTGACTTACTGTATACGTAATATATAGTTTCGAAAACAAAAATATATAACATGTATGCTCTCCCATATATCACTTCAGTCCATTCTAAGGTGACTCTCCTAATTTATCTCCAATTAATCTTATACAGGGTTAGGTGTTCACTCAACCTAAGCACAAACACTATGTGTGATGACTTTCGTCCACCTTTAATACCCAATATACCAATCTGATACAATATATTACAATGCGATATGTTAGTACCCGATCGATAGAGGGAAGCAATCAAGGTAAGCTAACAATCAGTGAAGAGCTTATAATAAATCTCTAGTGCATAGATAAAATATAATAACAACATAAATATTAAAAAGGCAAGACAAAAGAATAATCAAATGAACCGGAATGAAACAACATATCATAGTGCAGGAGGTTCATTGCATTATAAAATGCAAAAATAATAGAGTTTATACATCTAATCAAATAAACTCCAAAGATTAAATATAATAGGCGCTAAATAGCTTCATACATCACTACAAAACATAATATTACCGATAATAACTCCAAATATATATATATATATATATATATATATATATATATATATATATATATATATATATATACATATACATTAAAAGTCAGCCTCCTGCTTTATCTCTGCATAGCTCCATGCGCTATCTCATACATATCTCTCAGTTTACCCATTTAAGAGCATTCGAGTTGATAAGAAGTGACGCAAATAACGTTAGGTTAGACAAAAGTCCATTACGAGCGACCTGTAATTTCGAAACAAATATAAAAGTCGATATATCATAAATAGAAACACATAGTATGAAGAATCATACCTGATCTATCTCTACATCCAACAAGTTAGCACATAACGCAATATATGCTAAAATACTATCATCATTATATGGGTATGCTACTACTCTAAGTACAATATAGGGTATATAATTTGATAATTCCTACATTGTGTGACAATTATAGTGAACATAGCAACTATCAACTAAATCTCGCATCCCTCAACTCCAATGTCATTGGATATATGATAACTCACATGATCAATTTGTAGGATAAGAGACTACTCAATATCACGACATCAGCAATGCTCGAATCCATGCCATTAATGGATCCAAGAAAAGCTAAAACATATATAATTATATAATAAAGGTTGTGAGATGATAAACTACTCATTTATTAATGTAAAATCGATGATATACACTTAAATTAAGGCAAATCTGAGTTTCTACAATTAGATCTGAATTTCTACGCTCCAAAATGCTAATTTAGAAATTTAATGATCTGCTTACTAATTGTTGAATATGCGATTATATGATTTTTGTTTGATGATAATAAACATATATATATATTCATGTAAATGTATTTGGTAATGTACTATTTCATTTTTCACATATTAAATAAATATTTGCTGAATAAAATTAAATGACACAGAATTTGAATTCAAACAGAAATTTTATTCAAACAAATATTTATTACAATTTTGAATAGTACAAATTCAAGCTCTCACTATACACTATACAACTTTGACACAAATTCAATTACATCACAATTTTACATTTACAATTGACCTCACTACATATCACTCACACTCGTGTTTATCTTCAACTTTATTCCAAATTGAATCCAGCATCTGAGCAATCTGCAAATATAAATATTGACGTAGTAAAATTGAAAAAGAAATATTTTTGTAGTATAAAATAAAATGTGAATTTTGAGAATAATATTTGCCTCAGTTATTTGGGTTGTTCGTCATCATTTTACTTTGAATTCATTATACACGAATAGCCTGTGAATCACAGTGTATCATTGTATATGCCATAAGGCCGTGCACACCGATATATATACACTTGATAAATTCACAGGGACAGGTAAGCACAGGTCAAACCCAAATTATCGGATTCAACTCAAGTGCAACAAAATAAATGTCACAACTCTCAGCACAAAGATAAATCCGAGCTTAAGCTGGATTCAACTCAGGTGAAATTTCGAAAAATAAACAAAATGCAAAGGTCAAGTCACTGCAATCACGACTCAACTCAATGCAACAACCAAAGTCAAGGCAACATGAAGTCAGCAACTTCAAACTGCTCATATACACAAGTGAATGAAAATTTTGTACTCAATGCAAAGACCAGCTTATAAATACAAGTCAGTTACAAAATGGCATCACACAATGAATACATGAAGCAACTTCAAACAATAAACAGGTCAAAGCAACCCAGACCCATAGCGAATAGTGAAACCCAACAGTTCAACTACAGCAAAAACAGAATCAACACAAAGGCTACAGGTGCGAAACCACAATCCAGTGCAATGTAACATGAACCAGACATGAGCACGCATGAAGTTCAAGGTTAACTAGACTAATACAGCAGAGGGACTAATATGCCAGAGAAAAGAAGTTCACATTTGAACATAGCATCAACAATATGTCACAAAGGCCAAGACTAGTGAACTGCAAGTGCTGACTAATGCACATAATCAATGCCGAAATCAAACCAACATAAATGATACAGTATACACAAGTGACACAACAGTGCACATAGAAACAACTCAAGATTTCAGCAACAACAACATGAAGGAAACAAACTACAAAGACATCAACATGTATGACAGTAAGCAGTGCCACACGACTGGCCAAAGTCGCGCACATAAAAGACTTTAACATATGATCAGTGGCAAGCATACAAATTGGCAACGTGCAGCCGCAAACAACCATAAGCACATGAATTCACAAATCAAAATCAATGTTAACCAAATCAGTGATGAAGTCACATTCTCAAAACCACGACCCTGCTACAGTTCAAACAAATGCCATAGTGAAAAAGTAACAAACTCGAAGTACAAGCTAATGCAGACTAAAGAGAATGAATATACAGTGAACTAAGTCATGGATCAAACCAGCAATGTCATAGAACAGATGGTACGGTTCAAATGTGATCACCAGTTCTTTTTTAAGAAATCAAAAATGGTCGAAGACGTGGACTTGCATACACAAAATCTGACCGGAGTAAAAGGAAACGAAGATTAAAATCAAATGTAACAGTTTCAAACCAAAACCGTAGTGACCAAGTAATTTGACCAAGTCACGAATCAACACCGTGAGTATCAAGCAAATGAATTGAAGAATTCAGAGAAATCATCAGCATCAAAGCGAAATCGAACAGCCGAGCAAAGTAATTGACAAATTCAAACAAATTTATACGAACGCAAATAAAGGAGATCGAACGCATATATTACCCAGAATCATCATCGGCTATTGGGTATCGAGTTCAAGCAAGAAAATCAGAAGAAGCAAAGAGATAAATCACATAACACTCAAACAACTCGATCGGAAATTGGGGGTACCGTGTGCTAAGCAGAGAGATCATAGATTGACGAAGCAACAACGCTAACCATTCATTCGATCGAGATATTGAAGTCGACGGCCCCAGTTTTTCACAAGCCCTAATTTAGTTGCAAAGAGGAACGAACGAAGATTAACAAAGCCGCCATTCTCAAAGAAAAAAGAACGGGCCAAATTATAAAAGGGGACGGCTTCTTTTTATTATAAGGGCTTTGTGTTTTAAAATTAGGGTTATTTAATTTTAAATTGTTTTTAATTTGTAATTTCTTTTTAAACTGTTTAAATTTCTAGTCGTGTGACTAGGGGACAAACTACGTGGCGTAGTTTGAGAATTCGCAACTCAGTGGCTGAGTTGTGGCAGGGTTTTGAGCGTAGAGTTAGGTAAGTCAGTAGCGGGTGTCGCGAGTTTACATGTGTAAGCATGTGACTAATTAATTTCTAGTAGAAACCTTGGGGGCAGCACGTAGGCAGGGTTTTGCCAAAGCTGGGTAAATTTTGTGTCGTTCTATTTCTACATTTTTATTATTCTGCTATTTTTTCTGTTCTGCTATTATTCTGTGATCTGTGTTGAAATAATTTTATAAGCTTCCGCAATTAATTTTTATAATTAATACCATCACCCTATTCACCCCCTCTAGGGTGAAATCGATCCTACAAGTAGTATCAGAGCTAGGAACAAAAGCAGTTTTTGTCTTAAAAGTTTGATTTTACAAAAACCAATTCTTGTTTTTAAAAAGTTGAATTTTAAAAATGGCTTCTTTTAATACTGCTTTTGCTGAGGGTCAATCCATAGTTAGACCGCCAATGTTCAATGCTGAATATGCTTATTGGAAAAATAGGATGGAAATTTTTCTGAAAACCATTGATGCTTGGAATATTGTTGAGACAGGTTATAGAGCACCAACTATAACTGTAGATAATCAGGAAACAGATAAACCAAAGGAAAAATGGACAGAACTAGAAAATAAATTACAAAATATTATTGCTAAAGCATGAATTCTATCATCTGTTCATTGGATCAATTTGAATTTATTCGTGTCTCACATTGTCTAACTGCGCAGGAAATATGGCAGACACTAGAAGTGACTCACAAAGGAACATCTCAAGTCAAATAATCTCGCCTTGCCATGCTAAGCAGCGAATACGAGAACTTCACAATGGCGAAGGAAGAAAATGTCAAAGAGATGCATGGACGACTTTCCAATATCGTATACAAATCAAAAGCTCTTGGAAAATCATATACAGTGATGGAGATTGTCCGAAAAATCCTCAGAGTCCTTCCAAGAAGTTTTGAAGCCAAAGTGACTGCCATTCAAGAATCAAAAGATTTGAAACAAATGAAAGTCGAAGAACTCATCGGAATCTCACCACTTATGAGCTAGAAATGAAATTCAAGGAAGAGCGTGAAGGAGGAGATACTCAAAAGAAATCAATAGCTCTCAAAGGAACAACTGAAAGTGATGACGATGATGACGGAGCAGCAGAATTGGAGCTGATAATAAAGAAAGTCAAAAGGTGGAATTACAAATATGGAAATCCAGCTCTAAATCGAAAATTGAAAAGCAGAATAAATAAAATATTGGACAATCCAGAAGAACAAAAAATCTTCTGTCATAAGTGCCATCAACCCTGACACATCAAGCCCAATTGTCCTCAAAATGAACGCGACTTTAAAAAGAAATCAAAAAGGAAAAGTTTTGCAGCCACATGGAATACAAGTAATGAAGATAATCAAAGTTCTAGCAATGAGAGTGAGAAAGCAGATATGTGCCTTCAAGGGAATATAACTGATAGCGACGATGACGAGCCAAGCGAAGTATCAAAACTTACTCACTCTGAATTACTTATTTATTTCCACGAAGTAAATGGCTATTTTGAACGACTTAGGGAGAAATATGCCAAACTTGAATCACAAAAAGATACTTTGATAGAATTAAATGAACAACTTGATCAATTAGTTAAAACCTATCAAAGTAGGATCCCTAAGTTTGATAAGTGTCCAACATTCGAAGAAGAAATTAAAAAATCAGAAAATAGGACAAAATCACTTGAAAATGAAATTCTGATTTTGAAAGAAAATGATAATACTAGGAGAGAAAATTCTATTAAAAAGTGCACACAATTGTTGAACGAAAATGAATCTCTCAAAACACAAGTCCAACAATTGTCAATGACTTTAGATAAATTTTCAAAAAGTGAAAAATCGTGAATATGCTCTTAGGGAAACAAACTGTTAATATAGTTAGACAAGGACTTGGATATAATCAATCTAAAAACGTTAGAAATGAGATTAATCGAGAAAATTCAATGTGCGCAATTTGTAGAAAATTTGGACACAATCACAATAATTGTTGGTATAGACCTAAACACGTAAATACTATTCCAATTTGGGTTCCAAAAGGCACAAATATAAAATCTCTCAAAGTAAAACAAATTTGGGTGCCGAAGGGAACAATTATAAATAGTTTTGGGTCTCCATAAAATTATTTTTCAAAATATTCTGCCACTAACAATCATGGACCTATAAAAACAAATAGGTCACAAAAATCTTTCAACGTGTAGGTGTGGTGGCAGGCTAAGGAACAACAATAGTGCCACTTGGATTCTGGCTGTTCCAAGGGCACACCAGGCGATAAAGCAAAGTTTCTTAGCCTAGTACAAAGGTGACAGAATCACAATGGACAACCATGAAAAATTATCGTAAAGGTAAAAAAGGTGATGATATATTTTGAACGATGTATTAAATGTGATAATCTGAACCATATTCTGAATTAAATCAGCAAATAATGAAGATGATGAAATAATGATGATTTTGATTCTGACTTATTCAAAATTGTTGGCCAATCATATTTGCCAAAAACACTATAAAAACCTCTAGATTCTTTGAATTACTTTATATATATTAGTTTGGATTAAAAAAAGTGTTTGTTGGATGATAATACATTTGGTTATAATACGGCTAACTCTATATTCACGATTTTTGATTATTTACATGGCTTCATTTCAAATTCAAGAGAATGTCATTTGAAAAGCTGTTAAAATTGATTTTGAAATTTTGTTGCATACTTCATAGTTTGGTCTATCAAATTCAATTAATGGTAATTTTGAGTGAAAGAGAAATTCAGATGCAGATTATACTGGTAATCTAGTTGATAGAAAAATTACTAGTGAAACGTGATTTTTGTTGAGACATTTAGTAATTGCATCGTTTTTCAAAGAAAATATCTGCATATTTTTAATTTCAAATAGCAGAAAATTTTCTTATAAAACCCCCTCGAGAAAATCATTTTTGACCATATTTTCAGATTAGTCATTTTGAAAAATTGATTTCATAATTATTTGATGACTATTTTGACTAATCTGACTCCCTAATAATTATCGAAAAGATAAATAGTGATTGAAAAAGTGATGAGTGTTGATATTTATCATATATTATGACTCGAGACGGTATAATTAGTAAATTTCTTTAGAAATTTAAACAAGAGTTATAAAACTTTGTTGGTAAAAATTTCATGAGCATCTCTATTTCTATCATATTTCTAACGACCATCACTCATCAAAATTCAACATAGTTTGTCGATATGTGGTACTTTAAACGGAAATCATTCGTTTTTCATTTTATATTACTTTTTAAAAAATAAATAAATAAATAAATAAATACCAAAGTATTCACTCTCATTTAAAAGTCCCCATGGTTATGCATTGGTGAATTACTTGGAATTTGTTATGTGCTTCCATGCTCATTTAAAAGTACTCATGGTTATGCATGTATGGAACGCATATCCAAAGTTGATTTTTAAAATAAACAAGTTGATTCTAATCCCATTTAAAAGTCCTCACGGTTATGCGTGGTTAGAAGATACTCGAATTCGTTTTTTTAAATAAAATTGGAATACTACTAATCTCATTTAAAAGTCCTAACGGTTGTGCATGGTTAGTAGATATTCATATTCCTGATATAAATATACCACAAATAGACACAACTGTATGGTTTTGTATGATGACATCATTTCCATCATTCTAAAAGTGGAATATGCGCCTAACAAAATATTGATGATTTATGTTTGATTTTTTTTGAAATTTAATATTTATATTCGACTGAGTTTTAATATTGGATTAATATCGATCACTTTATCTCTATTTTCTCTAACACTATTATTCTTTTGCTGATAACAAAAGGGGGAGAGAAAAGTTAAGATTTTGTCAAATAAAATCAAGCAAAGGTCAAATATTTTCCATTTGCATCTGGGCTCATTTGCATATTATTTAATTGTATGCATATTTGTAGGGGGAGCTTTGTGTAGAGAGGAAGTATTTAAATAAGGGGGGCAATTAAAGCATATCAATGATCAAATACATTTAACATATTCAAATTCTTAAATATATGTTTGTTATCATCAAAAGGGGGAGATTGTTGAATATGCGATTATATGATTTTTGTTTGATGATAATAAACATATATATATTCGTGTAAATGTATTTGGTAATGTACTATTTCATTTTTCACAGATTAAATAAATATTTGCGGAATAAAATTAAATAACACAGAATTTGAATTCAAATAGAAATTTTATTCAAACAAATATTTATTACAATTTTGAATAGTACAAATTCAAGTTCTCACTATACACTATACAACTTTGATACAAATTCAATTACATCACAATTTTACATTTACAGTTGACCTCACTACATATCACTCACACTCGTGTTTATCTTCAACTTTATTCCAAATTGAATCCAGCATCTGAGCAATCTGCAAATATAAATATTGACGCAGTAAAATTGAAAGGAAATATTTTTGCAGTATAAAATAAAACGTGAATTTTGAAAATGATATTTGCCTCGGTTATTCGTCATCATTTAACTTTGAATTCATCAAACACGAACAGCTTGTGACATACAAAATGTATCACTGTATATGCCATAAGGCCGTGTGCACACTGATATATATACACTTCATAAATTTACAGAGACAGGTAAGCACAGGTCAAACCCAAATTATCGGATTCAACTAAAGTGCAATAAAATAAATGTCACAACTCTCAGCACAAGGTCAAATCCGACCTTAAGCTGGATTCAACTCAGGTGAAATTTCATAAAATAAACAAAATGAAAAGGTCAAGTGACTACAATCATGACTCAACTCAATGCAACAACCAAAGTCAAGGCAACATGAAGTCAGCAATTTCAAACTGCTCATATACACAAGTGAATGAAAATTCTGTACTCAATGCAAAGACCATCTTATAAATACAAGGCAGTTACAAATGGCATCACACAATGAATACATGAAGCAACTTCAAACAATAAACTGGTCAAAGCAACCCAGACTCATAGTGAATAGTGAAACCCAACAGTTCAACTACAGCAAAAACAGAATCAACACAAAGGCTACAGGTTTGAAACCATAATCCAGTGCAATGTAACATGAACCAGACTCGAGCACGCATGAAGTTCAAGGTGAACTAGAACAATACAACAGAGGAACTAATATGCCAGAGAAAAGAAGTTCACATTTGAACATAACATCAACAATATGTCACAAAGGCCAAGACTAGTGAACTGCAAGTGCCGACTAGTGCACATAATCAATGCCGAAATCAAACCAACATAAATGACACAGTATACACAAGTGACACAACAGTGTACAGTGAAACAACTCAAGATTTCAGCAACAACAACATGAAGGAAACAAACTACAAAGACATCAACATGTATGACAGTAAGCAGTGCCACACAACCGGCCAACGTCGCGCACATAAACGACTTTAACATATGATCAGTGGCAAGCATACAAATTGGCAATGTGCAGCCGCAAACAACCGCAAGCACATGAATTCACAAATCAAAATCAATGTTAACCAAATCAGTGATGAATTCGCATTCTCAAAACCACGACCATGCTACAGTTCGAACAAATGCCACAGTGCAAAATTAACAAACTCGAAGTACTAGCTAATGTAGACTAAAGAGAATGAATATATAGTGAACTAAGTCATGGATCAAACTATAAATGTCATACAACAGATGGTACATTTCGAACGTGAACACCAGTTTTTTTTTAAGAAATCAAAAATGGTCGAAGACGTGGATTTGCATACACAAAATCTGACCGGAGTCAAAGGAGACGAAGATTAAAATCAAATGTAACAGTTTCAAAAAAAAACCGTAGTGAACAAGTAATTTGACCAAGTCACGTATCAACACCATGAGTATCAAGCAAATGAATTGAAGAAGTCAGAGAAATCATCAGCATCAAAGAGAAATCGAACGACCGGGCAAAGTAAATGACAAATTCAAACAAATTTATACGAACGCAAATAAATGAGATCGAATGCACACATAACCCAGAATCATCATCGGCTATTGGGTATCGAGTTCAAGCAAGAAAATCAGAAGAAGCAAAGGGATAAATCACATACCACTCAGTCAACTCGATCGGAAATTGGGGGAACCGTGTGCTAAGTAGAGAGATCATCGATTGACGAAGCAACAACGCTAAACCATTCATTCAATCAAGATATTGAAGTCGACAGCCCCAGTTTTTCACAAGCCCTAATTTAGTTTCAAAGAGGAACGAACAAAGATTAACAAAGCCGCCATTCTCAAAGAAAAAAGAACGGGCCAAATTATAAAAGGGGCAGGCTTCATTTTATTATAAGGGCTTTGTGTTTTAAAATTAGGGTTATTTAATTTTAATTTTTTTTTAATTTGTGATTTCTTTTTAAACCGTTTAAATTTCTAATCGTGTGACTAGGGGACAAACTACGTGGCGTAGTTTGAGAATTCGCAACTCAGTGGTTGAGTTATGGCAGAGTTTTGAGTGTAGAGTTAGGTTAGTCAGTAGCGGGTGTCGCGAGTTTGCGTGTGTAAGCATGTGACTGCTTAATTTCTAGTAGAAACCTTGGGGGCAGCACGTAGGCAGGGTTTTGCCGAAGCTGGGTAAATTCTGTGTCGTTTTATTTCTGCATTTTATTATTCTGCTATTTTTTCTGTGCTGCTATTATTCTGTGATCTGTATTGAAATAATTTTATAAGCTTCCGCAATTAATTTTTATAATTAATACCGTCACCCCCCTCTAGGGTGAAATCGATCCTACACTAATCTTCCCTTAATTGTTAGATTTCGCTATATTTAGTATGGATTAATGATGGATTTGATAGGAGATAAGTTTTATGGAGGACTAATTATATTTTAGGAAGAAGAAAAGTGATTGGGAATGTTCTCTGATGTTGTAGTTAGCACAAATTTTAAACCATTAAGTCGGTTTAATTATGGGCTTATGTTAGTTACTACTAAATCTGCCTAAAAACCATTTGACTTAATATTATGATATCTTCTAAACCACTTGACTAAAATCCTATTATGACAACTCTATGTAGAGGGAAACCATCATATCTTCCATTTGGTATAGGTGTCAGACCCTAATTTGGCTTCTATCAAAAGTTGCATCCATTGCAATAGTTTAGGGTCAACACAATCCACAATTAATTCTAGGGGTCAAAATTGTAAATAAAAATGGTACTACCCAAATTTCTAGCCCAATCTAAGGTCATTTGATTATGAAAACATTATTTTTGCAATCTGCTGATACGTAAATATATGGGTCGTTACACATCCTTCACCTAGGGAGAATTTATTCCCCTAGATCATCTTTTCTTATATTAGATTAAAGATAGAGTGAGACATGAGAAGGAACAATGTTAGTATCACAGTGATAGACTTTTAACTTTTTTTAGTTATTATAATTTTAAAGTATCAATTTTGTAACTTGGTTATATTTAATGTATAAATAAAGTTTTTATTTAATATTTACTCATTTTTCATTATAATTTTTTTATCTTTATTTTTCATAGAACATCTTCGATTCTCGTGTGGGCTCCTCTCCTTCTTATCATTAAGAATGCATTGTCATTTTTTAGGTGGGAGTTACTTCCAACTTTCTCCTTGCCTCTACTTCTGCTAACGTTGTGAGTTAAACACTCTCACCGATCACTATTTCATATATGGAACGAATTGAAGTGCAGGAGGAGTGGATTGGAGAGTTAGAGGATAAGAATAAAGAAGTCATGGTTGTGACAAGGATTGAGATGCTCAGGGAGTCTGAGGCAATTTTACTGGCTACGAACACATTAAGGAGGTCAATCTCAAAATGACTATATTTCATGACTCAAATCGGAGATGGAGTGTTTAAACAAGAAGGCGACTGAGCAGGAGGCAAACATGGAAAATATGGAAAGTTTATGTGTGACGTTTTAAGAAGACGAACAAAAGAAATAAAGGCTACCATATAGAACTTACCTTTAGAGTTTGTCAAAAAAATTCCAAGATGAAACTCCTATATTGTCACTCAAGTTTGACGATTGTTCTTCTAATCCAGATGAAGTTCCTACAAAAAAAACGTATATGCACCCTAAGTCAGCTAAAGAATGGAGAATGAGTTGGTGCGTCATTACCAATCCAAGTTTGAACAACTAAAGTTACCCTACGATACTAAACTAGTGAAGCTGCACATGGATAAGGCATAAGTGAAGCGAAATGCAAATGGAATATTCGGTTCTTTCCATGGGAAAAAGGTTCGACTTTTTCCAAAATTGACCATATAAGGGGAATCACACATAGCCTCATTCAAACCCTTATAAAAGAAGAGATCCTACTAAAGTTAAAACCATTAGCACCTCTTATTGTGCCGGCCTAACCTACTTCATCAACGCGATCTTCTTTGAAAGTGCCTCCTAATTTTGTTTTATCCATTTTGCTATAAGCGATTCGTAGAGAGAAGGGCTGTCATGCTATGGCTGTAATAAGGTTGCATTGCTCTGCTGATTTTATGCAATTTTTCTTACCTAAACTGGAGCTACCATTTTTTGGACAGTAATGAGCGTGAGCTACTCATAGCCCTAGGTTTGTGCATGCTTGGGAACTCCATCGTTCCTCCAAAGTTATCATAGAGATTTCAGAATGGTCCTTAGAATTTTCCTTAGCGCCACTATAGGAATAAATTCATAATATTCTTCTTGTATTGAGGATTGGCGAAGTCAGTGCTCCTAAATCTCCTTCGCGGTTGATGATTTTAGTAAGGGAAAGAGGCATCAAGCATGAAGCTAGGCTTTGACTTCAAATAATTGTAATAGAATTATTCATGTGATTGGGTATAATTAAACTTATATGTATGTCATTTTGTAATAAGCAAAGTAAAATAATTTTTTGGCATTGTGAAGTCTTTGTTGAACAAAAAAAAAACTTTTTTCAAATAAAGATCCCCTATGGAGGGGGTTCTAGAGGGGTGGCAACCCCCTAAGGTAGGGGTGCCGAGGCAACGCCCCCGCTACATGGTTTGACATGCCCGGTCAGGTCGCAGTGGTCCAGGAGGCAGCGCCCCGTCCAAAACGGTACGTTTTATTGATTTTTGAATTCAAATTCAACAGCCAATGGTAACAACCGTTAGAAAACGGTCACGACCGTTCGAATAGGAACCTGTAGACGAATAGACATCTCACTTCCATATAACAGTGCATTCCATCAATGCAGACTTCACTTCTCTTTTCCTCTAAATCTAAAATCGATAGCATTATTAACTTCTGAGTGTTTCTTCTGATCTGAGCAAGTAATCACAGCTTGCACAGATAAATCTCCATTGTATCCTGAAAAAAGGTTTTCATACAACCCTCTGTGACAAAAGGTGGAAAAATTCTTGAAAGACAACGATTATTTCGTGCCTTGGAGTGATTAGTCTTACATTACCCTAAGTTCATCAACAGTCTTTTCTTAAACATGTTATTTTGTAGTACATCTTATGTATTTTTACATATTTTTTTTTTGCTATATGCTTATAGCTTTTATAATAATTGCAGTTCTAGTTCTTATGAAGGGCAGAACCAATGCTCTTGCAACTAAACATGCGATGCTTGTGGATGAAGGTAACCACACCACTTTCCATGTTTGAACGCATATCCTGCAAAAGGTGTAGGTTATAACACCATTGGATTTTGGCAATTAAAGGGATTTGTTTTTCCCCTATTTGGGACTTCTAGACTTATGGGCATAGCTTTTAGTTGTGCTCGCATTATATGTAACGTGTTTCTTGAACTTTTTTCTTGGCACTTAGATCATGTGGCCACCATTTTTGGCAGGCTAATCTTTTTCCTTCAAGTATGCTCATTGACATGATTCTGCTCCATTTTGAGTACTCTAATCATTCTTGGTCGAGAAGCTAGGTCGTGTGTTTCAACCATATTTTTCGATTTACTTTGATTCCTTCATAAACAAAGAATGGAGACACGTGAGGATTTTTAAACTAGTTCAGGTTGTATAATATCCCTACATCCGGTTTCATCATATCAATATTTTATAATTACAATGATTTATCAAGTTTTTTAAAAACTAGTTAAATGAAATATGGCTTAAGGTGTTTCGAATTCCACATTTTAAGCAATTGGTTGCCATCTGGTCGTGATAGTTAATATGTGCCACTTGATAGTGTTTCCGTAGTGACTAATGATCCTTCCCTATTTGGTTCTAGTGAGTCATCTATTGGGTTTTTGGTTTTAGATATTACTTTTCCTAAAACCAAGTCCCCTTGTGGAATTTTCTTTCTCTTAGTCGAGAGTTGTAGCTTTTGGCCATTCTCTATTTGGCCACTACAGCTCGAATTACGGCTTCATTCCTTCTTTCATTGATAAAGTCTAGGGTAATTTCTTTTGGTTATTGATTCTGTTTTGTAACATAAGGTGGTCTCTATAGGATGGGACCGCTACTTCAAATAGGAGCATTGTTCCATAGCCATAAGATAAGAAGAATAATGTGTCCTATAAGTTATCTAATTAAAGTTTGTTAGCCAAACAGTACCCAACGTGACCCCTCTGTCCATTTTCCTTTCGGCTTGACCACTCTTTCCTTAAGTAGCTTTTTAATAGTTTTATCAGATACCTTAGCCAACCTATTTATTTGAGGACGTGCTACTGTGGAGAAGCACTTGACTATGTTATTCCTTTTATAGAATTGAGTAATTCTTTTCTTTTAAACTACATACCATTGTATGATATAACTTTATATGGGACTACGAATCTGGCAATTTTGTTTCTAACAAAAAAAATTCATTATTTCTTTCAGGTAATGGTTATAAGAGTTTCCTCTTCAACTCACTTTATGAAATAGTTGATGGCTACTGCTAGGCATTTGGCTCTTGTTTTAGACATTTGGAGTGGTCAAATCAAATCAATCCTCCATATGTTAAATAACCAGGGGGTAGTAATTAGGATGCTTTCATGAGATTTAAATCTTAGGATGCAACATCCATTTGGCATCAATCACGCCTCTAGGTAAAATCTTATACATCTTGTTGTGTTGTAGGCTAGTATTAGCCCTGATTCGTAGCACTTTTTTTTTGCTAATTTAGTCCCCAAGAGTAATCTTTGTAGTTTTCCTCATGAACTTATCATAGTTTTTATCATACCCTTCTTTTGTGACATACTTGAGATAAGTGATTAATTGCCCTCTTTTGTATAGTATTTCATCAAAGAAAGAGAAGTATGGAGTATGATGTCTGACTTTATGAGCTGCATTTTTTTCAGCTTTTGTCATTTAACAATACACCATTTCATACGAAATATTTCTTCAGTGTCATCCATGTATCTGTTGTATTCCTCAACTTTGTAGTATGGGTGAATTTCCTTATATGGGAGTAGCCTCACTTATACTTTGTTCTGATCGAACCTTGGCTTGTTGAGGATGTGTCAAGACTAAAATCAGCTTTTCTAAGGTAATATTTGGTTCAGACAGATGTCCCCACTATAAGAAAATCTGCTAAAGGCAGCACTATAGTGCAGCGTTTAGTGCAAATACGTTGTTTATCCTGAATGAAAATAGAAAGTAAAAGAGTAAAACGCTGCTTAACTAAAACAAAAGGCAGGACTTGTTCTTTTCATCCTCGCCTTCCCTTTTCTTTTTCCAAGATCTTTATTTTACTCTATTCGTCATCTTCATATTCTCCCCATCGTAATCACCTCTATCCTTCTACAGACTCCCCTTCCTATAAACTCCACCTTCCTTTAGACTCCACCCTCATTTAGGTTTTGTACCCACCACCCACACCCTCTAATATCTTCACGATAGCACCAAATCAAAATTAATGTCTAACCCTAGCCTCTTATCCCTTTCTTCCACTTCAAAACCCTTAAACTTATTCTAAATGGTTTCAGACTAATAAATGTCTCTCGCTTCCACCAAAGACGACGACCAAGTGACCGCTATCACAAAAATTAGAATGGTTGTCATAGATTTGGGGTTAATTATCATTGATTTGGGAAAAGCAATGATTTAACCCGATCATTCCACTAAAGTTGCTAGATCTGGATAAATTGTAGGTTTCAAAAATAATGGTTTGTGAATTCCTAAAGCTTGTCATGGTATTAATTTTGTGCTAATCACTCATTTGCAGTTTCTCCATTTTTATAATATTCGGATGAATAGTTTGCTTAATAATAATACATTCTCTTAATCTTCATCAGCTATTATTATTCTTCTCCAAATAAAATTTGTTTGTGCATAGATAAAAATACTATACATGCTGATTAATTTGAAGTTTCTCTTGCTAGGTTGATTTTCCATTAGCATAAAAATCTATTAATTAAATGTCCTCACCATGACCACTTTTACTTTTTTTGTTTTGTTTTGTATAAAATTGCATAACTATCTTCATTGCATCTTTCCAAATATTTGGTAGATTAGAAATGCATGCAAACCCATTTACTAAGTGATTGTACAGAAGAGATTATGGTAAATTTCTGAAATTGTTAATATATACATAGAAAGTTAAATGCAAATACCATTGACTTCAATATGTTGTCAGTTTTGCAATATGGAAAACTCTAGCTTCACAGACGAATTTAGTGCAAATAAACATATATTTACTAATTGCACATTGCAAGGGGCTAAAAATTCCATAAGAAATGAACTCGATTAACTTAGCAAAACCCATTTATGTACAAATGCAATAATTAGTATACATTCTCCATTTATCAATCAAGTTTTTTTAGTTCTTGTTTGCTGCAGCAAATATGTCACTAACTAGACAATCTATTTATTAGTTTATTTAGGCAAATGCAATAATAAGGTTAGCATAAGTTTCTAGTTTGTTTGTCTATCTAATATATGTCATGTTATGCATTCCTCTTTATGCCAGTCATCCATTTATTCTAGTTGTGATTAATGATCCACTACATGATAACTTCTCATGCTATGTATAATAAGATTCATAGCAAACCATAGAAGAAACTCATAGTTATAAGTCGATCTAATGCAAGATGAAGATAAGCAATTATGGTTGACATGCAATTTTTAATCTATCCACATCTATATCTTTGTGTATGTATGTTATACACACATCTTTAAATACATGTAGCCAGAGTTTTTGTAAATTTCATTTGCATGTATCTCCTTTGTTTCAATGTCTAATGTTTCTTTTTATGAGTTATGAGTAATTTAGATAACAATATAGTTATTAACTATGCATGATACACAAAAGCATAAAGCCTTCCAAAAATTTGTTTAGTAATTTGTTCAAAAGTTTAATTTGGACTAAAACTTTATAGTTATTGTTCAGTAGTCAAATTTTAAGTATAAGTTGTATAGTATGTTGCGAAACTAAATGAAACATGTGAAAGGGCACTTTTATTGTATAACATATTGTGACCTCTTATTTGAACCATAAGTTGGTTTTGTTGATCTTTCTTTAGGAGGCCAAACAACCATAGTCAAATTATGGTAAATTTATAGTTACATGTTAACTCCCCTCATTTAACATGACACTCATTTAATTTATTATCACCATTGACAATAACTTACCGGTAGTCAATTCTAAGAAGTGCAATTGGCCTAAAGTAAATATATTAAATATGAAGACACCATAGGAATTATTATATTATGTTAATGTATCTCATTGCCAAGGAAGGACTTTTTTCTTGGGTTAGTAAATTTTTTGAATTATCCTTGGATACCTAAAATGACACATATTACTATCTATAACCAAAGAACAAAAGTGAAAAATAAATCACTTTTGTATTAAATCACAATAATAACGTTTTTTAGCAATGTTGTCAAAATAGGTCCCTATTGGAGATTAAATTTCGATTTTTTCATGAAATGCATTGAACTTATATAAAAGTAAGTTCCCTTAACTAAATTTTTCCAAAAAAAGCTAAGGCATTAAGTTACTCTACAATTTGATAATAAATTCAAACACGTCTTTCCCGAAGAATTTTTTTGTCCTCGTCTTAATTTTTTTACCTAAAATAAAATCTTAACTTACGATTTCAGTTCCTCTATTTTAAAGTTGAATCAAAATCTTACCAATATTCCTCTAAAAAAAAGTGTCAGCTCTTTTCTCAAACTTTATATACACTTCTAAGGTGTAATCATTTTTTATAAGTTGAGTTTATTTATAATTATATCTAGTTAGTTTACTATTATTGTGAATTTTCTGGTTCAAGACGTAAATAGAATAGTTTTCTTGTACCAGCATTATTTTTTTAGATTAACTTTAAATAATATAAGTGCAATTAATTGTTCATTTTGTTAGCTTTTTCAGTTTTGGGTCGGCTTGGTTTAGTTTATTTTAATAATTTTGATCCACTTTAGAGAAGATTTGAATAATCATGATGATACCATTATACTGGGTTTCCTATCAACATTTGTTTACAAAAATATTATTTTTTTTAGAATATTTTTGTTTTAAATTTTCAATTAATCTTTTGGTCATAGGGAGACGAAGATTGTTGGAATCTTACCAACATATTATTACTATTATTTTCACATAATCAGTAAAATCAACTGACATTTTAATTTTAAGCAGGGAGAGGAAGGCCCGTAAACAATTCAATTTATTTTTAAGCAACAATCCAAGAATGCAAAAAGATGAATTTTATCTTATTATGAATTATGTGTTCAGTAAATATAAGTAAGACCAAGAGATGATATTATTTTGGCCAAAAGTAGTAGAGAGTTGATTCATGAACCCATAGTGTTTGAGTAAAGTGAATTATTGCCAGGTAATTGCTTCAAGACTTGCATATAATTGCATGTAAGCTACCACTTCAAGTATAAAAATATATATAACTATGTAAGATGCCACTTCTGGTATAACAATATATATAACTGCATGTGAGCTGCCACTTCAGGTATAACAATCATAGTTCAATTTTGCCGATTGATACCTATTGGTGGAAATTCGGCTCTAACACAGAACTATTGGGCAATAGTAGTTCATTTCAACTTTGTTTTGGTACTTCATGTTTTATATCAACAATGGTTATGATGCATAAAATTTGACTCTAATGCCTACTGTTTTTTTGATTATGTACACGGTATAGGCAAAGTCTTGCTATTATAACTGGCATTATATCTTATTTTTATAACTGTATCAAAATCAGATTCATACGAGGGTAGTATTCCAACTCTATTTAGTTCATCTATACTCTGTCAAGAATTCATTTTATATACTATTCGGCCAATCCTTGCAAATTATTAATCTAACTCTATTGGTCAAAACCGAACATCTACTTGAGATAACAACAGTGATCGGTTTATTTCATCATGAGTAGAACGGATTAGTTAAAAACTTGATATAGATCTTTATTTTCACTTTCAGTTCTTTAATTATTACCGTTTGGACTTGAGAATTATGTCTTCACTAGTGCGAACCCGTGGATATTGAAAAAATATTGTTGTTGCATAGGTCATATCCAAATGTATAAGAAATTTAAAATGGTGGTAATGAAAAAACATTGTTGAATGATAGTGTTACATCATAATAACAATTTGGTAGGGTAAAGAATACATAGATATATTTGGTTATGGTAATCACAATTAAAATCGAAGAAAACAACTACAGTGAATATGTTAAAGTTCACAGATTATTTAGAGGATAATGTGTTAAAAATTTATCCGCTAATGCATAGATATATTCACTGTGGCATATATCGCCAATGTTGTTGCTTTTGTAATTACACAGCTGCTTCATTATGCATAGATATAGTTGAAGTATTCACTGTGAACTGCAGACACAAAGACACAGCGTAGTTCGATTCAATTAAATAAGAATAAATTTTTTTTTTCAATGGGGAGAAATATAGTTATAGGACGAAATTTGTAAACGGTCAAGAAAAGTATTTGTCAACAGCTGAAAAAAGGGAGGGAAAAAAGAAAAAAGCAACAGATGTAGTATAGGGGTAAAGTAGTGAAACAGAAGATTCAATTGAAATAGAAATGATGATGCAATAAGAAAATAACATGGGTCCCAATATAAATTACTATTGTTCACTGAATTTGATCTATGTCGATGCAGGGTACAAAACACGGCATACAGCTGGTTGCAGTAACCAATATTTGGAAATATCCAAAACATACAGAAGAGAACAATTGTGAGAAGTCTGTTCATTTTTCAGCCTCGGAAATAACTGCTAGCAACACATGTATGATACTGGGCTTAAGCGCAAATAGGTGATGTTTTCTTGGCCTTAATAGATGCATTACATCAGTCAATTACTTTAACTATTGAAGGTATTTGTACCTGCGGGAAAAAAAGGCAAAAGTGTCATTGATGCGGTATTATTACTAAATTCTCTCATTGCTCGTCTGACTAAGTTAACTATATCTAATAATCAAACTATGACTACATGATCATCTATGCAAAGATACATTCATCAATTGTTTTCTAGAAGTTTTCCGACAGTGGTGGTGCAAGTGATTTTAGAATTTACTGCAAAAAATAAACAAACTCATTTAGGTGGTTATCAACATTATTCTCACTAAAGCACATATTTTGACCCAACACTTAAACTGTGCATCTACCTTAAGCCCGAATACATCAACTTATATGCTTATCGTATTATTGATCATCGCAATTGTAAACGAAATTAAGTAAACTTAGCCAAATTATGTCATCAAACCTGGAAGCAATGTATTAAACGCTGAGCTACACAGTTGAATCAAGCATTAATTATGTGAAGTCACCATTTAATCATCTCAAGCTATCAGAAAGCAAAATTCATTTTTCAATTATATTTTCATAATGCGATTAAATTATTATCGTTAACATCAAACAAAATCATTACTACAACTAAATTAGTATTGCATCACACAAATGTAGTTAAAATATTCAGATGGAACAATAATTGCTTAATTTCGAAAATGCTGTAAAATAATAATCGCTTTTTCTTAATGCATTTAAATTTTAACTACAGTAAGCTCGAATAAATCATCGTGTACAACCAAAATTATTACTGCAAGACATAAACATAGTTGAAATACTCAATATCTACCACGCATAATTCAAAATTGTCATTAAATTATGACTGTATTTTATTAATGTAGTTAAATTTTAATTGTATTAAGATTGAATGAATTCCTGAAATGTAGCCAAATTTATTACTACATCACACAAATGTGGTTAAAATCTTCAAATATGGTTAAATTTACCCCAAACTTGCTGGTAAATTATAATTGCATTTTCTTAATTTCATTAGTTTGTAACTATTTTAAAATTGAATAAAATTATCATATATAGTCAAAATCATCAGTAGTAAATGCAATAAAAAATGCTAACGTAGTTAAATTAATTCAAAAAATGCCAATAAATTATTTCACCTTTTTTGATGGGGTTAAATCGTAACTGCACTAAGTTTGAATAAACTATCAAGCACAATCAAGTTATTACTTTATTATTACATAATGCAGTTATAATATTCAAAGGTAACCATAATTATATAATTCAAAAAAAATATTCCTTTCAAATATGTTAAAAGATAATATATACATTATAATAATCTAGGTAAAACTACTATGTGATGTTTATGATCATCATAATAATGCTGTTACAGAAATGCGGTACACAGCGGTGACACAAAATAATTGGATTATATAAATGCAGTTAAAACTGCTATATAAAATTACGATTTAATTTTTTTTACTTTTAGCTATCAATAATGGATATCATTGGAAAGCATATTAAATTTGAGATTTTACAGTGAAAATGATTCTTAAATCCAATTAATGTAGAAAAAGTTATCACATTTCAAAGTATGGAATAGAAAGAAATTAAAAATGTGACTGTTCATTTTCCAAAGTATGAAGAATGTATGTGTGCTCTTGAAATCTAACTCAATAATAATAGTATAGTATAGATTATTATTTTCATACTAGATTATGTAGCTTCGGATACCTACTATGAATTAGTTTCATCATCCTCTTATCTTATAGCTAGGTTATATGTTCTGGTAATTATTTTCAGGCTTGTACATTTCAATTTAGGAACTTGTAGCATGCAAAGGAAGATTCATGTATGTTAATCATTTAAGTTTCTAACAGATTTATCATCTTGTATCAGGTAAATCAATGGATCAAAACATGTCTTGCTCTAGGATATGGAGTTGTCAAGACGTACTTGGACAAAGGTAAAATTTAACATCGGTAACTCAATCAACTAGGCTTCCACAAAGTTGGATACAGTTGCACAACTTGCATCAGTAACTTCGAAGACCAAGATTAATCAGTGTTAGCTGCCATTTCTAAGAAACGGTAAATGATTGCATATAAAATGTTTAAAATTTTGAAATGTACATAAACTCACTTACATATATGCATTTTCAGATATCATTGCAGTGGCTGTGATATTTGGGAATAGAAATTTTGAAGATTGTGTGCATTCTTTAACGAGCAGATTATCTCGCATCTCCTCCCCTTGTTGTCGCTTATACTATCACAAGAACTGTAAGTAGTGTCCGCGGGTGCGGCGCAGTCGAAAGGAGGCTTGGGTTATGGTAAAAAGACCCAGGTTCGATTCCTACCATGCGCTTCCCTATCCTATATAAATTTACCCGGGGTATGGGGGCTTGAATCAGCGGATGACTTTACTATACCCTCCTCAGGAGTTTACCGGCCCGCCGGGTTCTCCTGGGTTTTCAAAAAAAAAAAAAGAACTGTAAGTAGTTTTATCAAATGTTATTTGCTACATCTTTACCGTTATTACAGAATTCACTTGGATGATGATGTAAATAGTTTTTAATCCCTTTGAGTTTTTATTTTATGGCAGCTGAGGCATGCACTGTCTACTTTAGCTATTGATGGCATTGTATCTATATATGGAGATAACGTAAAGGGGTTATGATTCAATTTGCTAGTGTGATGCAATTTGTATATGTAGAGCTGAAAATATATGTAGTAATGTTAACGGTAATCTCTGCACATTTTAAGGTACGTTACTCTTTTTACTTTATTTTGGGAATAGTTCATTAGGAGTTTTTGTCACATTGAATTATTCTTTATTCAAAATAAAATATAAATTAAAATGGCAGTAATCATTTAATATATAACAAATTAAATAAGTCCATAAAATTAACTAAGTTAAATAAATTTTATAAAATTAAACAAAGTTTTATAAAAATTAAATAAAATCGAATAAGTTGACTAATTTTTATAGTAATTAATTACATTAATGAAGTTATATAAAAAGTTGACTAAGTTTTATAAAAAATAACTAAATTTTAAAAGAAACTAAATTAAATAAGTTCATAGAAATAACTAAGTTTATAAAAACTAATTAAGTTTTAAAAAAGTAAATAAATAGAATAACTAAGTAAAAAGGAAGAAAGTTAACTAAGTTTTATAAAATAAATTAACAAGACTAAAGATAACTAAGTAGACTAAGTTCTACGAAAAAATAACTAAATTTTCAAAAATTAACTAAGTTAATCAAGTCATATAGAAATTAATTACATTAATGAAGTTTTACAAAATGTTGACTCGGTTTTATAAAAAATAACTAAATTTTAAAAGATTAACTAAGTTAAATAAGTTTTATAAAAATTAAATAAGTTTATAGAAATAACTAAGTTTATAAAAATTAATTAAGTTTTAAAAAATTAAATATATAAAATAACTAAGTAAAAAAGGAATAAAGTTTACTAAGTTTTATAAAATAAATTAACTAGATTAAAGATAACTAAGTAGATAAGTTTTACAAAAAAATAACTAATTTTCAAAAATTAACGAAGTTAACCAAGTCTTATAGAAATTAATTATATTAATGAAGTTTTATAAAAAGTTGACTAAATTTTATAAAAGAACAAAATTTTAAAAGATTAACTAAGTTAAATAAGTTTTATAAAAATTAAATAACTTTATAGAAATAACTAAGTTTATAAAAACTAATAAGTTCTAAAAAATTAAATAAGAAAAATAACCGAGTAAAAAGGAACAAAGTTAACTATGTTTTATAAAATAAATTAACTAGATTGATGATAACTAAGTAGACTATGTTTTACAAAAAAATAACTAAATTTTCAAAAATTAACTAAGTTAACCAAGTCTTATAGAATTTAATTACATTAACGAAGTTTTATAAAAAGTCGACTAAGTTTTATAAAAAAATAATCAAATTTTAAAAGATTGATTAAGTTAAATAAGTTTTATAAAAAATAAATAAGTTTATAAAGATAACTAAGTTTATAAACACTAAATAAGTTTTAAAAAATACAATAAATAAAACAACTAAGTAAAAAGGAACAAAGTTAACCATGTTTAATGAAATAAATTTATTAGATTAAAGATAACTAAGTAGACTAAGTTTTACAAAAAATAACTAAATTTTCAAAAATTAACTACGATTTCCAAGTCTTATAGAAATTAATTACATTAATGAAATTTCCTAAAAAGTTGTCTAAGTTTTATAAAAAATAACTTAATTTTAAAAGATTTAAGTTAAATAAGTTTGTAAAAATTAAAAAAGTTTATAGAAACTAAGTTATAAAAACTAATTAAGTTTTAAAAAATTAAATAAATAAAATAACTAAGTAAAAAGGAACAAAGTTAACTAAGTTTCATAAAATAAATTAGCTAGATTAAATAAAACCAAGTAAGCTAAGTTTTACAAAAAAATATCTAAATTTTCAAAAATTAACTAAGTTAATCAAGTCTTATAGAAATTAATTACATTAATGAAGTTTTATAAAAATTTGACTAAGTTTTATAGAAAATAACTAAACATTAAAAGATTAACTAATTTAAATAAGTTTTATAAAAATTAAATAAGTTTATAGAAATAACTAAGTTTATAAAAACTAATTAAATTTTGAAAAATTAAATAAATAAAATAACTAAGTAAAAAGGAACAAAGTTAATTAAGTTTTATAAAATAAATTAACTAGATTAAAGATAACTAAGTAGACTAAGTTTTTCAAAAAAATAACTAAATTTTCAAAAATTAACTAAGTTAACCAAGTCTTATAGAAATTAATTGCATTAACGAAGTTTTATAAAAAGTTGACTAAGTTTTATAAAAAATAACTAAAATTTAAAAGATTAAATAAGTTAAATAAGTTTTATAAAAATTAAATAAGTTTAGAGAAATAATTAAGTTTATAAAAACTAACTATGTTTTAAAAAATTAAATAAATAAAATAACTAAGTAAAAAGGAACAAAGTTAACTAAGTTTTATAAATTAAATTAATTAGATGAAAGATAACTAAGTAGACTAAGTTTTACAAAAAAAACTAAACTTTCAAAAATTAACTAAGCTAACCAAGTCTTATAAAAATTAAACAAGTTTATAAAAATAATCAAGTTCATAAAATTTAACAAAGTTAACTTTGTTTAATGAAAATTAAACTATAATATAAGAATTACAACCATAAATACTGGCAATATCCTACTGGATCCGTATAATAAACAAATAAATCAGTTAACTATGTTTTATAAAAATTAAACTAGTCTATAATAATAATGATAATAAATTAACCAAGTTTATAAAAATTAGCTAAGTATTATAAAAATATAAATTATGGCTAAATCTTCTATAATAATATAACAGCAACAATAACAACAACTAAAATTTATAAATATTAAATACGTTTATAAAAAATAACTAACTATTTTAAAATTTAACAATAATAATAGCAATAACTAAATTTTATCAAAATTAACTTCGAGAGAAATGTGTGGTCCTTTAACAATAGAGCAGAGCACACATACAACTATATATATATATATATATATATATATATATAACTCAAAACAAAGTGCTGCCAACATGCCTGGCAGGTAGCAAGTCTATGTACAGGTATCAAAAAATAATAACTCAAATACCCCTAAAATGAGCTTCAGCAAAGCCACCACTCATTACACCTTATTATCAAGCTCCAGCATGGCCACCGTCTAATAATAAGGTGTTAGGAGTATCTAAAAATATAAATAAAAACATGAAGCCAAAATACAAGAAGCCAACACTCTCTAATAAGGTAGCTACATGCTACTGGTTCGAAATGAGAGTGGGTGTGACTACACTGAGGTGGAACTGCTAGTGATCCTCAAAGGAAGACTCCACTCTGAAGACTCGGTAGAAGTAGTGCCTAGCTAAAAAACGAATCTCCCTGAAAATATGCCGCCATGATGATGCTGAATATGAACTGGGAAGTGAGCCTCTCTAAAATCTACAATCCTGCAAACTGTAGTCCTGAGAACCTACAAAGAGAACCTAGCACCCTATCTACTACCCCGTCACCATATCTGTTTCTGTAGAATAACTAAGTAAATAGTTAGTATGATACATATAAATGTATATAATTAAAATTATATACATTTATATGTGTTAATAAGATAGGAGTAAAAATACTTGAAAAAGACAGACTGAACAAAATAAAGAAAAAAGAGAAGAAATACTAAGAAACAAATATAAGAGCCAGTTAGGAAAAGCCAATAGATCACAAAATTAAAGAACTAAAAGATCGATAATATAGTATAAACAATGACTAATTCAGAATTTGAAATAAATCTCGAAAGTAAATTATGATACACGGTATAATCATCATTTAAGTTTGAGTGAATAGTAATACTACGATTGTTGATGTTAAAGATATTGTTATTGTGCTTAAATAAATTCATATTATAACTAACCTTATTAAGATACTCTTTAAATAAGTTATTTTTAGCAAAATTATATTTAGGATTCGAGATCCAATTAAAACAAAATGGAGAAATTCTAAAAATCAATTTGTTAAGGTGATTATTATTATTATTAAAAATTCTCTGATTTCTTTCAAACCAAATATACCAACATGTAGTAATGAATAAAGTGTCAAGTAAGAATATAATATTCTTTTTATACTTAAATCTAATAGTATTCCAATAGAATTCACAATCTGAAATTTTCGTGTTTATATTAAAGTTAAAAATTTTAAGAATATTATTTAGAATGAAATAATATCCATGCAATCATAATATAAATGTTTAATATCTTCAAAATACAAATTACAAAAATAACAATTGTTATTATTTTGAAAAAAAATTCTCTTTAAAAACCTTTAGTGTTAAGTTTTCCATGCAGTATTAACCATATATGAATTTTAGATTTAGGAGGAGCATTGGATTTTCAAATAAATTTAAAAGAGTTGTTAGTTGTACCCGAAAATTTAATAAATCTATAAAATGAATTAGAAGTATATTTCTTACTCTTGTCCCATTCACAACTAATGATATAACTATCATTATAAATATTGTAAAAATTTAATCTAACATAAAGCAAAGAAAGCTGCCTAAAGGTTGAACCTACTAAAATACTGTTAAAACTAAACTTCAAAGGAGGATCATCTTTAGGAGAAAAAACTTCAATGATTAAAGCATACTTAAAATTACATATTTCATAAAGCTCTTTGGAATCTATCCTAAGAGGTAAAGCGGAAAACCAATGATCACGCTAGAAAAAAGTACAATTACCAGAATGAACTATTGTATTGGTACCTAGATTAAAAATATCATCGCATTTTAAAATGGATTTCCAAAAATAAGATAGTTTACTTATGACTGGAGAGGTAATTTGACATAAATTGCTACTACCATTATAATAATATTTAGAAATAATCTCTTTCCATTTAGCTTTATCATTAATATCCTTAAACTTCCATAACCATTTACCTAGTAATGACAGGTTCATATTACGCAAATTAATACTCCTAAACCACCATCCTTTTTAGATTTACACACCGTTTTGCAGCTATTAGAGTTATCCACACTCCATAAGAAATCCGTTTTAATTTTATGTATTTTATCGATCAACCAGTCGGGAAATAGATACATAGACATCCAATAAATCGAGTGCAGCCATAAAATAGAATTTATGAAAACTAATCTACCCGCTCTAGATAAGAAAGACCTATTTCTTTGATTAACCGTTCTGTTAAAATTATTTCTAAAGTTTTAGCTAATAGACTTTGTACAAGAATGAATGATTTATAAAAGAAAATTGGGAACCCATCAGACCTCGGGGATTTATCTTTTGGCAAATCATCAATAGCTTTCCAAATTTCCCCTTTAGTAAAAGCATTATCCAACTCAGAAAGATCAACAATAGAGTCAGACGGATAGAGATCATTCCATCTAGCATTAATCCTACGAGTACATTTATTACCAAAAATATCTCTGTAATAGTCAGTAAATGCATTATTAAGATCCCTTTGATCAACTAACTCCTTATTATTTACAATAATGGAATAAATCGTATTAATATGCTTTCTGCCGTTAGCCATATTGTGAAAAATTTTAGTATTATTGTCACCTTCATTAATCCATTGAATTCTAGATCTTTGCTTCCACATAACCTCCTCTTTTTCTAAAATAGAATTAAGTTTCTATTTTAAATTAGCTTGAACAATACGCTCACCTAAATTTAATTATCCAGTTTCATCTATCTAATTTATTTATACAGCTCAAAAAGAATATTTTATTTTTTAATTTTAGTACTACCAAAAAAAGTTATTCCAATTTTTAAGAAAAATCCTAAGATCCTGAAGTTTTAGTACAAAAATTTTCGCAGAATTATCCCTATTTCTAATATTATAATAACTCATAGAAGTGCATTTATTTTTAATTAAATTTAAAAATTTAGGTTCTAATAACCACATTTTTTCAAATTTGAAAGATTTATTGATAACCCTATGCTGATCACATGTGAGAACAATAGCACAATGATCAGAATGAGTGAAAGGCAAACCCGAAACTCTACATATTGGATATTTATCCTCAATTTCATCACTACTATAAAACCTATCAAGTAAAGCCATAGATGGGGTTTCTCTAGAGTTACTCCAAGTAAATTTTCTATTAGATGGAGAGATTTCAATCAAATTAGAATTAATAATAAATTGGTCAAATTCCTCCATAGCAGAGAGTTCTCCTTCGCGAGGAGAACTGTAACGACCCGCCGTCCTGATCGCCTCCAGTCGGTAATTAAACCAACTCGAAACGTTCAAAATGACGCATTGTTGCTCAGTTTATAGAGTTTAAACAGAATCAGCCACAGAATCACAGAATAATCATAATATTATTCATAAATGAATTTTTCTTACATATATCAGAGTTTGTACAATGCATTAAATTTTATACAGCGGAATATATCTTTTATTTTTTAGTACAAGAAAAATTTTCCAAAAAAACTTTAGTGAAGTGCTTTCCCCTCTCTCTCTAACTTCGCTGCCTGAAAATCTTCAAGCTGTAAAAATACTCGGTCTGACCCGAGCGTTTATTGCAAACACAAAAACACTCGAGTCAGGATTAATCTTAATTCAAGTAATTTAATTTGCAATGAACTGAAATAAATGGTAACAGAGATGATGAAACAAATGAATCAATTTAAATCTATTATGGATTTTCATATTAACAACTTCAATTTTTAAAATCTGTCAATCCTGTATGGCTGCAGTACACACGTATATTTGCACACATGTGCACTGCCTCGCCAACACGTGTGCACAACCAACAAGAGCAAGTGTGCAAGTGCAAATCACAAAGACCACAAGGAAATGCTTAAGGCAAAACTAGTGCCAACTTGAACAAAAACATGAAGCAAACAAACATGCAGCAGCAAGCATGCAACATCAAACATGCAAAACAGATCATGTACAAGGGCAGTGAACCCTGTAAAATTTCAGTGAAACAAGTAATACAAGCTACAAATAAGCAAAGACCGTATGGTCAGTGCACAAGAACAAAGAACACAAGTACAGGCGGCAGTGTACAACAAGCCCAGTTACAACAAATAGTGCAGACCGCAAATGAATCAAAGACATCAAGTGATGAAGCACTGCAACTAAAAGAGCTCAAATGCATGGAGCATGACAGCAAGTACAAATCTGGGCAGCAACTCATAGGAAAAGATAAGTGTGCCCAACTCATAGGGAAAGCAACACATATATCAACGCATGGCAGTGAATAGCAACTTAACCCCAAACAAGTGAACAAATGTGCCCAAGACAGTTTGAGAACATAAGTGTGAGGCAGCAAACACATGAGCAATTCGAGTGAACACATTTTCATACAACCATACAGTTTACAAAAGTTATGGCAATAAGTAAATGAGGCAAACAAGGTCAAAAATTAAAGCAAAGGAGCAGGTCATGATGGCGCAGGGTAGGGTAGCTCATATGCACAACAAGGGACATACACCAGTGGGTGTGCAGGGATGCTACACACTCAAACAAACACATACACATATGTGTGAATAGCGATATGGAAGAATAGGTGTTTGTACATATGTAAGTCTAACACAAGTGAATAGGAGAGGAACAAGGCAGCTGACATTTCATGTCACTGAAACAACCAATGGGGATTATTAACCAAATGATCAGGTGAAATGGCTCAATTGCGCCAAGGGACAGTGTACTAATAGCAAGTGCAGTATCTGTTTCTTTCTTCTTTTGTTTTTTTTTCATGTCTTGTAAAAAAAAAAATAACCTCACGGTTTGAGTTAGAAGAATACAATTAACAGACTAATATGGAGTGCAACATAATAGTCTACCATGAAAAATGCATAGCCACACACATTTTGATTTTTTGATTTTAAAAATCCCATTTTCCATGGGTGATTCAAGAATTAAACTTGAATCAGTAATTTATAACACTTGAGCTTTACCAGTTTTAAAGATTCCTACTGTTTTTCCAAATACAAGCATACCTTTAGTTCATAAATACTTGTTTA
This sequence comes from Allium cepa, assembly GCA_030765085.1. Lineage (NCBI taxonomy): Eukaryota > Viridiplantae > Streptophyta > Magnoliopsida > Asparagales > Amaryllidaceae > Allium > Allium cepa. The sequence continues at coordinate 576,974,991 of CM060931.1, forward strand.
TACTTTCAGATTTCCAACATATGTTCATGATAAATTTGTAACAGTTTATGATATTGGTTTATATTTTTTTTTTAAAGAACCAATACTGTATTTCTTATAACAGAGACACGGAATTTATTTATCTTGAATATAATTTATAATAAGACAAACAGGTATGCAGATTCATCAGCTACACACATATACATATTTACATATGTAAACACAAAACATCATCACAACACAAGATCAATCCAACAAGCTAAGTTTTATCAGACGCATGCACAGATTATTTAAAACAATTTTCAATTGTGAAGTTATTTATCAAAATGAAGGTGCTGCAGTTTCAAATCATAGTAGTTAAATTTGATTTTTACATGACAGTTTTGCTTTGAACTTGAGTTCTAATACTTGCATGTGCATTTATTTCAAAAGAATTGGGGTTTTGAATTAGCTTGCAGCTGAAAACAAGAATAGGGTGTTCTACAGACACATATGTACATCACATATGAACAGAGGTTCAACCAAGCACATATAAACACAATTTTCCACAACCAGATTCAAAGATCCATCACATGCAGCAACACAAAGCAAGTCAAGTTTTAATAGCATCTGTTCTCATCAGATTTTTTTAAAACAAAATCTATAGCATCTGTTTTCATTAGTTAAAAAAACAATATCATATAGCATCTGTTTTCATCAGTTTAAATAAAAATTAATAGCATCTGTTCTTAACAGTTTTAAAAACAAAATTACAAATAGCAATTGTTCTTATCAGTTAAAAAACAAATTCAATTAGCATCTGTTCTCATCAGTTTAAAAACAAAATTATAGTATCTGTTTTCAATAGTTTAAACGCAATTCAAATAGCATCTGTTTTCATCAGTTAAAATTGAATTATCAGAGCGATTGATAGCAAATATCACCCAAAACATAGCATGCAACCAAGCATTCAATTCAAACAAATATAAAAACTTGAATTAAAACCAATCGTGAGCAAAGAACTCACCTTTCACCGAATCGAAATGGCCGAAGAGTGTACTGAGCACAATTAACGAAGATCGAAGCTGAAGCCCTAATTGTTGAAGCACAGAATCGAAGAGGAGGACGAGCGAAGATTCGTGGCCGCCATTATTATTTCTTTCGTTTGATTACTGAAGGGTTTCGAATGAATTGGGGTAAAGGAGTAAGGTATAAAAGAGAATAGAGAACGTGATTTTAGCGTGGGTTAAGGCATAAATTATGGCGTGAATTTTGGGATAGGGTAAGGTAATGTATACTTATTTATTTTTTTTTTATTATTTTTTTTTTATTTTTTTCAATTTAAATTCAATTAGTTTTGTTATTTCTTTGCTTTGTTTTGTTTTGTTAAAATTATGTTGTTAAAATTTTCCCAATGTAGTTACATTATATTTTACAAAATTTATAAATATGTTGTTTGAATTTTTAACTACATGTATTTCTTTATTTATTTTGTATTGATTAAAATTTTATTCCTTTTCATTTAAGCTAAAGAAAAATGTTATTAAAACTAACCATCCTTTATAAATTTAAATAAGCAACAATTCTTATATCCAAATTTATTTTCTTCTAAGTCGTTAGTTTGAATTTCAATACAAATTCAATATTCAATTTCAACTCCAAAGTTAAATTCAAATTCTATTCAACTTTAAACAAATTAAATTCCAAAATTTAATCGCCAATTTATACTGAAAATTTGAAATTCAAGTCAATCATCATTCGAATATTTAAAAATTAATTAAATATTCACAAATTAAATTGTTCAAAATTCAGGACCGTTACAATCTCCCCTACTTAAAAGAATTTCGTCCCGAAATTATAAGTTAGGGAAAACAATTGCTAAAATCTCACCGATATTTATATCCAACACAATTTTATCAAGTTTCAAACTCACAAATAAATATAGGATTCATTCCATTTATTTTATCTCACTAGTTTTGTTCATCAATTTCTACAATCAAGACGCAAAAGTCTTTTTACCAAAAAAAATTTTTTGACTTACAAAACTCAGATTTTTAAAATTGAAATCTTTCATGCTAAATATTTGCATATTACATCTTTTCCAAAGCTATGTGCTTTCAAGATATTTTAAAAATTTTCTTCATTAATTCATTAAGTTAGAATTATGTAATTCTAATTTCATATTATTGATTTCTATTTAAAGTTTGAAAATACTTGCTAACTCGAAGTTTAACAAGTCCATCGTCGTTCTTACAGACATTAGGCATACGCTGGCCATGCGCAAGACTAAAAATCTCCAAGTACTAAATATACTTGCTTCAACTCCCAGTGAAAATACTTTTTTTAAAATTCTTTTCAAAATGGATATGGAAAGCACGTTCCCCCATGGATCACAGTTTACCCGGCGGTTACGCTACTATCCCAGTAGAATCGCTTGTAACCTTAGATTTCTCATCTCTCATGAATTTCGCCACGGTTGTCGCCTTAGATCGCGGTCCACACGGCGGTTACGCTACTATCCCAGTAGAATCGCTAGTGGCCGTAGGCATCACGCCCCTCGAATTACGCTTCGGTTTCTAGATCGCAGTTTACACGGCGGTTGCGCCACTATCCCAGTGGAATCGCTTGTAACTGTAGGCATCACGCCCCACGAATTACGCCAGCATCAATTCACATAATCCCAAACACGATGATCCATCGTGGGGGATCCCAGTCAGTCCCAATAGACATTCCACTAATGGAAATTCTACGTAGCTACGATTTCCAATGGACACTCCACCGAGTTCCAATCACCTTCACAAATAATAAATGGAAGGTACATTTCCATATCCTCAGTTTTTAGAAAACATATGTCATATACATATAGTACTTCATTTCACATTTCGTACTTATCATACCTATGTAAACCTACACAGGACTTTTCATAATAATGACTTTCCAAACTGATGGTTTTCGAATTATTATATTCACATATATAAGTTACGAAAACTTAATTCACATTCATCACAAATAGAGGATTCCAAAATTTTCCATTTCACTTAAAATTTTCCTCTAAATCGATTTGAAAATTTAAGGTTATCTCAAACCTAATTCACATTCATAATCCAATTCATTATCGACTTCACATTCGATTTGGATTTCACGTTACATCGTCAATTCTCAACACATAATTGATGTCTATCGATATATAACCTCTAAGCTCGTATGTCTCAGAGAAGGGTGTTAAGCTAAAAGAATAAATTCTCCGCCACCACAGATATATATTTAATAGAGATCAAATGCTATGTCATCAATTCACAATGCTAGACATACAATCTCAATCGACTATCCAAAATTCAAAGCTCAACTTATATTGTTTTTGATGTCGAAGTTAACTCAATTTAACTCAAGATTCAATCTTTTTTTGGAAAATATTCAAATTGAACTAATTGTTCAAATTTCTCAAAATAATATCTTTAGAAGATATATATAATTTTCCAACTTAGCCATTTGAAACAAATTTCAAATATTCATTTCTCAATTTATCTTTAAAAGATAAATTTTCAAACCTTTCATTTCATATTGGAAAACATTTCCATACTTATTAAATAATAAGTAATTCACAAGTTCATTTATTTTCAACACGGAAAATATTCAATATACTTGAATCAAAATTAAGTATATATTCCATTCTTTAAGGAAGGCGTTCTTTTAAACACATTTATTTGAGTCAAAACGAATGTTGCGTAAAACATCGTTACGACAACTCAAAAATCACTAGTATAGGGATTCGTATTTAAAATAGATATATAAATCCCAATACTATAAACAACATTTCCTTCCGGAAACCATTTACTATAACAACAATGTTATAGTCCACCATTTCCTTATTTTTTTCGAAAACGCCTATTTCAACAATAAATGTTGAAATCTATGTATTCGATACTTAATGCATTTTAAAACATCTTTAAAACCATTAACTTTTTCAACTTCAACTTCAACTTAATTCATAGTTTGAATTCCTCATACTTTTCATAATATTAGTTTTAAACCAATTTCAAAATTTTCAATATTAAGTTTTTCCACTTAATTCAATTTTCCACACGTTTAAATTCTAATTCGTCACTGAATTTATTAAACCTATAATGGATTATCATATTGACAACTTCAAATTTGAAATTTAAATTCTATTTGAACTTTGCATTTACTTTCTATTTCCAAAATAGTCAACTAGTTCTTTAGTAAGCCATTCATCAACTTAGTTCCATTAAATTTATATTTCCACATTAACCACATTTCATAATATCACTTCTCTAAAACATATCTGTTTTATTCAATAATATATTCACTGTCCAAAAATCGTGAATATACTTATCTATTCAATTCAGTGTTTCTACACTTTTTATTTAAAGGATTATCCACTGTCCAAAATCGTGGATAAAATTCCCAACCAACATTTACTATCACAATATTTAACTTAAAGGATAATTCGCTGTCCAAAATCACGAATATATCTCCTTTAATAAATAATTTCTATTTTTCATTTATCAAATTCAATTTGGTTTCGAATTTATAAACAATCTTTACAAATTCCATTTCTATTTATAAACTTCGATTTATAAATCTTCTTTATTAATTCAATTCAATTTATATAACTCAATTATATAACAAAAGTCTATATTATAAGTTAAGTACTTATAATCCATTTGTTCACTAAATCGTTCTTCAAAACATTTGAAATTAATTTTCAAAAGAATTCAGAATCAAATTCCCAAGTTATAATTCAATTATCCTCTTTGGCTATAACTAAATTGAAATGTCATTTTATTTCACAATTTATTATTTTGGAGATATTCACAATATTTGATTCAAACCAATTCATTAATTCACTTCACTTAACTTTTATTTTCATAAGTCTCAATAATTCGATAATGGATTTCGAATGAGAAACTATCGCAATCCTAAATTTAGAGAGGGGAATTTTCAAAATAATTCTAACTTTCAAAATACCTTTCATTTTAAAGAAAACAATTTCATACTTCTTTAGATTTGAAAAACATTTTTCTTTAAAGTGGTTCTAGTAACTATTCATATTAAACATCATAAACTGAGCTTTGAGTAAACCAAAGCTCTGATACCACTTTTGTAACGACCCGCCGTCCTGACCGCCTCCAGTCAGTAATTAAACCAACTCGAAACGTTCAAAATGACGGATTGTTGTTCAGTTTATAGAGTTTAAACAGAATCAGCCACAGAATCACAGAATAATCATAATATTATTCATAAATGAATTTTTCTTACATATATCAGAGTTTGTACAATGCATTAAATTTTATACAGTGGAATATATCTTTTATTTTTGAGTACAAGAAAAATTTTCAAAAAAAACTTTAGTGAAGTGCTTTCCCCTCTCTCTCTAACTTCGCTGCCTGAAAATCTTCAAGCTGTAAAAATACTCGGTCTGACCCGAGCGTTTATTGCAAACACAAAAACACTCGAGTCAGGATTAATCTTAATTCAAGTAATTTAATTTGCAATGAACTGAAATAAATGGTAACAGAGATGATGAAACAAATGAATCAATTTAAATCTATTATGGATTTTCATATTAACAACTTCAATTTTTAAAATCTGTCAATCCTGTGTGGCTGTAGTACACACGTATATTTGCACACATGTGCACTGCCTCGCCAACACGTGTGCACAACCAACAAGAGCAAGTGTGCAAGTGCAAATCACAAAGACCACAAGGAAATGCTTAAGGCAAAACTAGTGCCAACTTGAACAAAAACATGAAGCAAACAAACATGCAGTAGCAAGCATGCAACATCAAACATGCAAAACAGATCATGTACAAGGGCAGTGAACCCTGTAAAATTTCAGTGAAACAAGTAATACAAGCTACAAATAAGCAAAGACCGTATGGTCAGTGCACAAGAACAAAGAACACAAGTACAGGCGGCAGTGTACAACAAGCCCAGTTACAACAAATAGTGCAGACCGCAAATGAATCAAAGACATCAAGTGATGAAGCACTGCAACTAAAAGAGCTCAAATGCATGGAGCATGACAGCAAGTACAAACCTGGGCAGCAACTCATTGGAAAAGATAAGTGTGCCCAACTCATAGGGAAAGCAACACATATATCAACGCATGGCAGTGAATAGCAACTTAACCCCAAACAAGTGAACAAATGTGCCCAAGACAGTTTGAGAACATAAGTGTGAGGTAGCAAACACATGAGCAACTCGAGTGAACACATTTTCATACAACCATACAGTTTACAAAAGTCATGGCAATAAGTAAATGAGGCAAACAAGGTCAAAAATTAAAGCAAAGGAGCAGGTCATGATGGCGCAGGGTAGGGTAGCTCATATGCACAACAAGGGACATACACCAGTGGGTGTGCAGGGATGCTACACACTCAAACAAACACATACACATATGTGTGAATAGCGATATGGAAGAATAGGTGTTTGTACATATGTAAGTCTAACACGAGTGAATAGGAGAGGAACAAGACAGCTGACATTTCATGTCACTGAAACAACCAATGGGGATTATTAACCAAATGATCAGGTGAAATGGCTCAATTGCGCCAAGGGACAGTGTACTAATAGCAAGTGCAGTATCTGTTTCTTTCTTCTTTTGTTTTTTTTTTCATGTCTTGTAAAAAAAAAATAACCTCACGGTTTGAGTTAGAAGAATACAATTAATAGACTAATATGGAGTGCAACATAATAGTCTACCATGAAAAATGCATAGCCACACACATTTTGATTTTTTGATTTTAAAAATCCCATTTTCCATGGGTGATTCAAGAATTAAACTTGAATCAGTAATTTATAACACTTGAGCTTTACCAGTTTTAAAGATTCCTACTGTTTTTCCAAATACAAGCATACCTTTAGTTCATAAATACTTGTTTATACTTTCAGATTTCCAACATATGTTCATGATAAATTTGTAACAGTTTATGATATTGGTTTATATTTTTTTTTTAAAGAACCAATACTGTATTTCTTATAACAGAGACACGGAATTTATTTATCTTGAATATAATTTATAATAAGACAAACAGGTATGCAGATTCATCAGCTACACACATATACATATTTACATATGTAAACACAAAACATCATCACAACACAAGATCAATCCAACAAGCTAAGTTTTATCAGACGCATGCACAGATTATTTAAAACAATTTTCAATTGTGAAGTTATTTATCAAAATGAAGGTGCTGCAGTTTCAAATCATAGTAGTTAAATTTGATTTTTACATGACAGTTTTGCTTTGAACTTGAGTTCTAATACTTGCATGTGCATTTATTTCAAAAGAATTGGGGTTTTGAATTAGCTTGCAACTGAAAACAAGAATAGGGGGTTCTACAGACACATATGTACATCACATATGAACAGAGGTTCAACCAAGCACATATAAACACAATTTTGCACAACCGGATTCAAAGATCCATCACATGCAGCAACACAAAGCAAGTCAAGTTTTAATAGCATCTGTTCTCATCAGATTTTTTTAAAACAAAATCTATAGCATCTGTTTTCATTAGTTAAAAAAACAATATCATATAGCATCTGTTTTCATCAGTTTAAATCAAAATTAATAGCATCTGTTCTTCACAGTTTTAAAAACAAAATTACAAATATCAATTGTTCTTATCAGTTAAAAAACAAATTCAATTAGCATCTGTTCTCATCAGTTTAAAAACAAAATTATAGTATCTGTTTTCAACAGTTTAAACGCAATTCAAATAGCATCTGTTTTCATCAATTAAAACCGAATTATCAGAGCAATTGATAGCAAATATCACCCAAAACATAGCATGCAACTAAGCATTCAATTCAAACAAATATAAAAACTTGAATTAAAACCAATCGTGAGCAAAGAACTCACCTTTCACCGAATCGAAATGGCCGAAGAGTGTACTGAGCACAATTAACGAAGATCGAAGCTGAAGCCCTAATTGTTGAAGCACAGAATCGAAGAGGAGGACGAGCGAAGATTCGTGGCCGCCATTATGATTTCTTTCGTTTGATTACTGAAGGGTTTCGAATGAATTGGGGTAAAGGAGTAAGGTATAAAAGAGAATAGAGAACGTGATTTTAGCGTGGGTTAAGGCATAAATTATGGCGTGAATTTTGGGATAGGGTAAGGTAATGTATACTTATTTATTTTATTTTTATTAATTTTATTTTTTTCAATTTAAATTCAATTAGTTTTGTTATTTCTTTGCTTTGTTTTGTTTTGTTAAAATTATGTTGTTAAAATTTTCCCAATGTAGTTACATTATATTTTACAAAATTTATAAATATGTTGTTTGAATTTTTAACTACGTGTATTTCTTTATTTATTTTGTATTGATTAAAATTTTATCCTTTTCATTTAAGCTAAAGAAAAATGTTATTAAAACTAACCATCCTTTATAAATTTAAATAAGCAACAATTCTTATATCCAAATTTATTTTCTTCTAAGCCGTTAGTTTGAATTTCAATACAAATTCAATATTCAATTTCAACTCCAAAGTTAAATTCAAATTCTATTCAACTTTAAACAAATTAAATTCCAAAATTTAATCGCCAATTTATACTGAAAATTTGAAATTCAAGTCAATCATCATTCGAATATTTAAAAATTAATTAAATATTCACAAATTAAATTGTTCAAAATTCAGGACCGTTACAAGAACGCTCTTCTAGAAAACGCGTAACATTGAAATCACCCCCTAAATCCAAGAACCCGGAGCAAAAGTTCTAAAGTCCAAACATTCATTCCAGAGAATCCGATGATCAATTTTCAAATTAGGACCATAAACATTAGATATACTTAAGAAAGAATTGTCATTAAGATTAATGAAAATAACATGTAATTAGTGTTGCTTGGAAATACATTAAAGCATTTTAAAATAATTATCTCGCCAACCAGTCAATAGACCCCCAGAGGCACCCATTGAAGGTAAACAAGCCCATTTCCTAAAATGAAAACCACTTAATCTTCTATAAAAACGATTATCTGAACATTCAATTTTAATTTCCTGTAATAATGCAATGTCTATGGAATAGTCTTTAAAAAAAAACCTAACTTTGTCACATTTACTTAAATAATTTAACCCCCGATATTCCAACTAATAATCCCCATATGCCAATAGATCTAGCCCGATCAAGTTTCCTACCACTAATGTACTCTAGATCTAGGTCAACATTAGAAAAAATGAAAGCAGTATCACTAGCCAGCTAACTAAACTGAGAAGAAGAAAAACTACCTAATGTGTATGAAGAATATACGCTACCAAATCAGAATGCAAACCTGAGCCTGAATTTGGAGCACCACTCATGGTGCTCGAATCAGGAAACTCACCCAAAGACTGATATCGACAATGACGTATCCTTGCACTACACCGAACTGAACTACTAGCTGCCGATAAATTCCTATGCCTAACTGTCCTTGATGAAGAGGAACAAGTGGCTGAAAATCTGCCAAACCCACTATCACTAGCATTATCCATAACTAACGTAAAAATATCACTAGCTTGCTTGTTAAAGAGACCGCTCTTTTCTACTGCTCCAAACAGTCAGAATTCACCTTATCCAACCTAATAACATCATCCCCATTGACTGATTCACTGATAAAATCCTTAAGAATGACAGACTCGTCTGTTATGCCATCTACACAAACCAGATCATCCTTATACAAAGCAGAGTCCAAAGCTAGGATGCCATTTTTAATTTCAATCTACGTGATTCGAGCATGTTGAAAGCTGTGTGCATATCAGCTGCGTCTTTGACTGATATATACAAATTCATATCACTCTCATACTCCAACAATTTTTCAAAATTTACCAAGGCTTCCTCCTCCAATGTTTCAATTTCAACATCCAATATAACACTTCAATCTAAAATATCATCATATATGACAGGAGAATTTTCATCAGAGTAACTTACATTGAGTATGTCTTCTTGATAAATCTCTGACAAATTAACCAATTCTGATAATTGAACTTCATAAGAAATATATACGGATGATACATCTAGCCCTATATGTTCTATCAAATAAGCTTAATCAACAAATTATCCAATATACTTAATGCTTATTGTTTCTTCTCACTCAGGAATGCCACTAAATGCTTTTGGCCTTGATGCAGGTGCAACAAAATTAGCTATATTTATAAATTTAATTTAATCCAAAAATTAATTTTACTCTTTATAATGTTTCAAAGGTGGAGGCGAAGGAGTAGGTCTCGGTCTTGATTGGGGATTTGGAAGTGCATTTGGAACCAAGTATCGTTCCTCTAGAGTAATATTTCTAGGAATTGAATATGACAAGGAAAGCAAAAGTGTATTGTCAGCTTTAGCCAATCAAGATAAAGATGTTTCAGCCATTGATAGAAGTTACCCAATGGGTCAGTTGGTGTAATCTCGTTCTTGTCTTAACAATGCAACTTATATTTCCTTTTAGATACTATAGTGGACTAGAGGATGTAGTTGATTTGGAGTATCATTTGTGTAATTTGACTTATTTATATATATTATGCAAACTTGGATATGTTTAATATATATAATGCGTTGAACTATTTAAATGTGTTCATATGATTATTTTATGAGTTTTATTTGAATATGTTTTATATATTGGCTAATTGAAGCAAACGAAAATAGATATTTCCATGATTAACGTGTTTTAGAAAATCAATAAAACAATATATTGCTTTCTGTAGCGTTTCATATATGCTATGAAAAAGACATCTCATAGCTTTTTAAAAACGCTACGAACCAATTTTGTAGGGTTTTTAAGGATGCTGTCTGAGAACAAGCTGCAATAGTGTAAGAATATAACACGACATTTGTGTAACGCTGCAAAAAAAGCTGCAGTATGATACTTTTTGTAGCGTTTCAAAAACACTGGTATATTTGCTGACATTATTATATGTTGTTAGATGGCCTTCTTCGAAACGCTGCAAAAGTGGTTCGCAGCATTTTTAAAATGCTGCAAAAGGTCTTGTTTAGTGCCCGTTGGCACCATTTACATTTCTCATTCTATTTTTTCATCGGCTAACTTTGCTAAATGCTAATGCATCCTCTTTATGAGGAATTTTTTCAATTTCAAACTACTTAAATTGACCTAGTAGCAGGCTGGATACACATCATATTTTGCAATGGTTGGCTCCTTTTCCCATTAACTTCCTTGCACCCAATTACCATGCACTTGATTCATAACTAATTGGGAAACCTTATTGTTATCCAGCCTTTCGACCAGGCAATATGTGGATATAATGGACAAGTTAAACTTGGTAGTTATCGAGGTAGGCAGCCTAGAGAGATACCTTGAGAGTCCAAAGACAAAGTACTATTGAGAATTCACAAGGTGTACTTTAAAGGGAAAGTGCTACGGTCGAATTTGTTGTAGTCTTCAGACAGACTTAAGCGACCAAATCAAACGAGCGAACTCGGGTCGGATGCACAAAAGTCTTGGGTCGGACACACAAAACTCTTGGTTCTGGCTCTAAGAAAACAAAGGAAAACTCATAGCACAAAGATCTCAGAAAATATTCTGGTCAAGCCCCAAACAAACACTCGAATTTCTTCGGTCAGACTTCATGTCAATGAAGACAGGGGTAAACACAAACTAACCTAAGGCCAAAGCAAGATGGATCCACCCAAGTTATAGGTCAATATCGACCCTTATTTCTTCTATAGATGGGACACATCTTCTGCCTTCATGCCCTACTTGATTTTAAAAGCATATCCCAAGTGTTATTTTGTTGATCTAATACAATTCTTTATCAATCTCCATGAACTCTTAAATCAGCAACTCTGTTCTTCCACAACTCCATCATTTGTACTGAGAAGCAAACTAATATTGATGCAAACAACTATGGAACCATGAATTTAACCACAAGATGAGCCAAGATGAAGAGTTTACGGCGGTCCTATTGGCCATCTTATGGGTCGGTATCGACCCCTAACCTTGGAGTTGTACCGACCCATACAAATTGATGAGGTAGCACCTACTTTCATGGGAGAATTGGTCTAAAGCATGATGAATGGCCTAAAGACATTTTGTACGAGATTTTAGGCCATTACCTCTATAAATAGGATGGTAGGGCTCATTTTTTAGGTTCTTTTAGCTCTATTTCTACCCCACTCTATATTTTTGTAATTCTAAAAACTAAGTGTTGAAATTGTACCGACCCATAAGAACTTCTGTTTCCAAGTCATAAGGTAAGAAATAAAACTATAATGTGGACGTAGGCCTTGTTTTGCTGAACCACTATAAATTGTTATTTGCTATTTCTTACTTGTTTTCATTTTAATCCATCACTTTTTATTCTTTACCATAACTTCTGGGTGTTTGTGCCATTTTTGGTTCAAACATTTTGGTACTTTCACTAATAAAGAGATTCGCATGCTATTTGGATCCATCATTTATTATTGGATTTCTGATATCCAAGGGATAGATTCAATTCTTCAACTTTTAACTCTACTATTCATATTTTCAACAATCTAAGAGAAGCTATTTGCAATGGTCGCATTAAGGAAAGAATGTGCTTTCACAACCAAAGCTACCACTAATGTTGAGAAATAGGATATTCAGCATGTGGACAAAGTTGCACAACAACCAAGACAGATAGAGATCCAGACTTCAACGGACGTCGTGACCAGAATGGAGATGGATAGGATGATGAAGCAGATGGAAGACAGATTTTAGGCTAGTCAAAATAAGATGAATCAAACGACGCAGTAGAGGTTGAGATTGCTAAATGAACTAACTCAGAATAGTCGTAGGAAGAGCAGAAGAGATTCCAGTTCAAAGTCAGAAAGTTCCTCAATATCCAAGCAAAGATGGAGGGATAGGAAGTAAAAGAGGACTCAAAACGCTATTAGAACATCTCACCAAAGAGGAGGATGAGCTCTAGGAATTTAGGGATCAATACCGACCCAAGTTTAGGGGTTGGTACCAACAATCCAATGGTGGGCCCAGGGCTCACCATTTGGAAGGCGGTGTGGATTTGACTTTCGTTCACGCTACTGTTGATTAGAATTTGGTAAATCATGTTGTTGCCAATGATATTGGACATGTGAATCAAATAGGGGGACCGTTGGATGATTGGATCTCTCGAAGTTTGAAGAGCCTAGGTATAGAGAGCCAAACGACCGAGAGCGTTCGCCAGGCCGAACACTCAGGGCGGAGCTCGATTATCGTTCGCTACACCATTATTTCCACGAAGTACAAATTATGAAAATAAAGTCCCTTGGCTTGTAGTTATGAGACCCCTCGTTTAGCTTCCATTGTGAGTTCAGGCATTAAATCCAATACCCGAAAGCATATAGACCGTGAACATGAAATAATGCAACAACAAAGACCGAAACTATTGTGCAAAAATAGGGCAATAAGCTTAATCGAAAGCAACAACTATCAAAACCAAATTCATATCAACAAGTCTTAACAATCAATGGCTCAAAGAGCCCAAACCGAGATCAATGGTCAGAATAAACAAAAGAGTCCAAGAAGCAATATATAAAAGCGCCATGTCAGTAATCCATGTCAAAGAACTTTTAACCTGATGATGACAAGTGTGTGAATCACATCTACCTATAGCAAGCCAGGTCATTAATCTGAGTTAAAACTCCTACACCCTGTAGAGGGACTTTACATTTGCTATAAATATAGGACTACCTGCAAAAATAAAAGGGCTTTTAAGCACACAAAGAGCTGCCATAAAATTATATAGTACTTTCTTATATTAGAGCTATATTCAAAAATCATTAATGGCGGAAATGTCTAGTTCAATAAAATAAGCCTCTCAATTATACAAGAGTGACTAAAGAAGAAAATGACAGTGTTCATAAAGACTTTCGGCCTGAACCACTATAAAATTATCAGTGTATTTACCTTCCGCATTTTACTTTCTCTACATGAATTATTGTTATTCTACGATACAACACTTTATACCCCGGGCTTGACTACATCACTTTTCGACAGCCTCTCTACCGGGCCTAATATTTCTTTCAACTTTTAGGGACATACCTCTGAACCTCATGGAGTTAGAGTAGACGAAAATTGGCATTAACATTTTTGGCGCTAGAAGGAGGGTTCAAACCTCTACACCTTGTTTCCTCTCGAAGATCCAACATAACATTTTCGTTAATTGTGTTTAGTTCCGAAGAAGGCATTTCACAGACACCCCTCAACCATTAAAGAAGACAATGGAAAAATGTTGGATATTCTCGAATAACAAAGAATATGATCCCAATTATAAGCCTCAAGCCTTTCAAATTAGGTAGCTTCTGGAATATATTCGAGGACCCTTTCAAAAATTAATCTAATTCAAAAAATGGTTGAGATCCAAACTAGTTCTTTCCACTTAATTTCCAAAATATGTTAATTTGGTTTCTTCCAACAAGAGAGCCCTCTTGGACAATTCAAGTAACAAGTACCTAAAGAAATCAAAACATAACGAGCACCTTACTCCACCTAACCAAAGCTTGTTCCAAATATTCCCAGGGATTTATGTAGACTTATCTTGCCCGAACCAACCCTCATCGAAAAAAAGCCCCAAAGGAAGAATTCCATGTAACTCTTGCCAAATAAATGCATGTAATAATGTTCAACAAAGGAGAAGTACTTCTTATAAATCACTTCCAACTCTGAAGGGGCACCTCATGGTCATCGATTTCTACAAGTCTAATCGGTATGTCTTGGCTCCATCTTGATACTTTTCTCTTTAGCATAAACCTATCTACGGGGTCTATACTTGGTGGGTGCATCCAAGCCTTAGCATTCACGGCTCCCTTTCAGCCAACTCCATGTGACCTTTGTCAAATGAATGCATAAGGTATTTCCCTTTACAAAGATGAAGTTGCAGGAAGAAACCTTTTCATAAGTCAAATTCCTATAGATAAATAAAGGACCCTAGTTTCAATAACGTCCTTATCCTAGTTATAACCTCAAAAGTTTCAACTCCAAGAGTGGGCACCTCATAATCTCGGATCTTCGAAGGTTTAATCAATGGGCACTGGTTACTTTCACTTATGGACGCTTAACCTGGGTAATGTCCATCGGTCTTAAAAATGCAGGGGCATCATATCAAATTCAAAAGGTCATGTTTTGAATCTAGCCGAGATGATTAATATTCTTCAGAAAATATCAAGTAAAGCTAAAATCTCAGAAGCATGTTTTTGCATACAATTAGAGAAGTTCCTAGGCTTTATAGTTAGTATTAGAGGGATACAGATGACCCGAATAAGATAAAAGCCATAATGGACATAAAGGCTCTAGCTAATAGGAAAAAGTAAATAAGCCTAAATAGAAAGGTCGTTGCTTTGGAAAGTTTCATAAACCGATCAACTGACAAGTGTGTTCCCTTCTTCAACCTATTAAAGAAACATCTTACTTTCAAATGAACGGATGAATGATAGAAAACATTTGAAAATATACAAAAACATTTAAGTTCTCCTTCGGTGTTATCTAAACTAATAGATGGAGAAAGGATGTCCCTCTATTTGACCACGTCGAGTTCGCCTTATCAAGAAACGATAATAGGATCCAAAGCCTTATATAAGGAAAAGGATAGCTCCAACTAAGAAAATTACCCAATAATGGAAAAGCTTGCCTATAGCTTGATGTTCATGACCAGAAAGCTTTAGCTATATTTTCAGCTCCTTACGTATCAACCACTTCAATAAGTTTTTAGTAAATCCGAGACTATAGGAATATTAATTAGGTATGGAACAGAGCTTATCCTATATGAGATATAGTGTGAACCAAGGATGGAAATCAAAGGACAAGCTCTAGCCGAGTTCATCATTGAATGCACTGGTTTTTGAAGCCAAAGCCGAAAAAGGAAGTGGTAAAAGTAAACTATTCTCTTGATAACTATGTGATTGGCACAACTTCAAATGAACACAGGGAAAGTACTGGATATATCTAGGTAACTTTGGACAATCATCAGATTTACTGGGCAGTCAAGCTCACCTTCTTTGCACCAATAATTTATCCGAGTATAAATCCCTAATAGCTTGATTAAGAAGAGCTATTTTTATTAAGGTCTCGAAGATTTAGATATATTGTGACTCATAAATAATCAATCAAGTTCTCGGTCATCACTAGATATGGGACCAAAGGTTAGCCCTTTATGTTAAGCAGGTAAAGCAACCACTTGGAGCTGTCGAGAGTTATCACATGGAAAGCATTCCTAGATGTCAAAATACTAGAGCTGATGTCTTAAAATAATGTGCAAGATCAAGGGATGTATGAGAATTTCATTCCGTTCCGGCTAAGATTAAAAAAGCCTAGCATATAGGTACCGGAGAAAGTGTTAGTTAAAATATGGGCTTAAGCTACTCGAAATGAAGCTACAACGCCAATAATGTGTTAGGGATGCGGATTAAGGATCTTAAGGCAGAAATAACACTAGAGGGGGGGTGAATAGTGTTTTAAAGAATATATGAACTATATGACTAAATTAAAACTTTCAACACAAATCTAAACAGAATTATAACACAGAATGATCACAGAACATATAACAAATGTAAATAGTAAAGTAAAGCAAGTAAAAGGAAAGAACACACCGGATTTTATACTAGTTCAGAATCCTCCTACATCCAGTCCTGCACCAAGGCAATATCCTTGTATAGATTTTTATAAGCCAATATCCAAATTACAACCCTCAATTTCTAAGGCCTTGAGGAACTATCCTATCTCCGAGTCTGGGGTAAACTCTCTTGATTTACGGGACACAAGATCACCCTAATACTTCTTAATAACAATCCTTTTGAATGGATAGACTCTATGGACTTTTTGAATACAAATTAATCCTATAACTCTGAATAGCACTTTGATCTTTAGTAGAATGATGGAGAATCAAATAGAGAGAGTATCTAAATGATTTCCTATTGAGAATTTGGCAGAATGATGGCACGATCTTGAAAATATGAAGTTTTATGGATATGGAATGGTGGAGAAGAAAGAGTCAAAAAAATAAGAAAGTAGTTGTTAAAAAAATTCGTTTTGGAAGCCTTTATATAGATGCACAACATTCATAACCATTGGCGAAAGGTTTTCGAACGAATGGACACTTCTTTTGAAAATTTAATTTTGAATCCAACTGTCTCCATGTCGACATGGGGTATCCCCTTATGTCGACATCCCTTAGTTCAAAATTGTATAGATGTTGTTTTGTAAAGACAATTGAATTTAAAACAAGTTGAAACTTCTCTGAAGCAAAGTAAAGTGTTTAAACAATATTTTGAGATAGAGAATGAATATAAAACATTATTTTAAATATATATATAATTGATATAGACCGTCAATTATATAAGTAATATTTAAAATCAGAATAAGTTTTGATGTTTTAAAAATAGAAGTTTTAAAATCAGAATAGAGGAATATTTCAAGGCTAAAACAAAGTTTGAAAATATTTTTGAAAACATGATTTTGAAAGCTAAAAATTTTTGAAAACAGATTAAAAACATTTTGGAAAATCTATTCAAACTGAAATTGCAAGAACCTTCCTACAGAGCTCCTCCATAGGACTCGAGAACTTGTACAAAGTAGTTTAAATGATTTTGATTTTCGTGGGTTAAGCCACTTGTCGTAGGTTTGTAAGCTACTTGTCGTGGGTTTGTAAGCCACTGGTTTCGATAGAAATTGGGTTCCATACCAAAAGAAAATTAGAAGAAAGATGAGAGTGCTATTATGAAGTTTTAACAAAATACTCGACACTTATATTGTGATCTTGAAATTTTGATTCTCTAGTGTCTTGAATCTTGAATCTCTAATCTTCATCTTGATGCTTGAGTCTTTATACTGATCAGTCTTCGATGATACCTGCATATACTTCCTATATACATACATACATACATATATATATTTATCTATATGGAAATGTTACTATATATTTTATAAAGTAAAGTACAATAACTATATAAGGTTGTTGTCATCAAAACATCGTCAATTCAGTTCCTAACAATCTCCCCCTTTTTGATGATGGCAACCTTTATTTATAAAATATTCTTACCATACCATAACTCTCCATAACTCTCCCTTACTCCGTGACTTCTTCTTAAAACTACAACACCCCTTTATTCCAGGACTCCCCCTTACACCAAACACATATATTTTTATAACTTTCTCCCCCTTTGTCATCAACAAAAACTATTAACTACTTAAGAATTCAAGAATGATTAGTATGAACAAATAATATGTATAGAACAAGCATGAAACAATGAGTATAAATGAACACATTTTAGTTATTACAACATATATAAGAACATACATAAACACGAACAAACAAAACAATTTAAAACAAAGAATAAAATGAAAGTACGCTTTAATGGCGATCCTTAACTATAGGAGACTTATGAATCAAACAATTGGGGTAGTGGAGACAAAAGTTTCCACGTTGTTCAATTATGTTTCCATTAGTATCAACAAGGATCTCACCAACGCAAATAACGCTCTCGTCCGTATTCATAGGGACATCGGGTTGAGGTAAAGGTTGATCTTCCTCTTGGTCTTCTTGTGGTTCTTCCATAGGTTCTTCTTCCTCGGATTCCATAGGTTGTGAAGAGCCTTCAATATTAATAGGATTTGTACGGTTATCCATAAGGAATTTTTGTACATTCCTAATAATATTCCCTTACCTTTGTTGTTCTCTAGCCATCCTAAGTTGACTTACTTGAATTTCAGTCATCAATTGAGGGATATCTTTCATCTTATCTTGCAATTTGATCACTCGAGCATGCGTAGTTCGTTGAAATGGACCAGAATGAGGAGATGTGGGTGAAGTGGGTTCATTAGTAGAAGAGGAGGCCATTATTTTATTGTTTCAGAAGTTATTTACAGAGAATATAGTGAAGAAAGAGGAGAGAAAACGAAATAAAAAGATAAATAACCAAATAACTATCTTTGGAGGGAAATTCAATTTTCAAATTTTTGTTGGGTATGTCGACATCATGAGATGGGGCATGTCGACATGTTCTTCAAAAAGTGCAATTTTTATTTTGAATTTTTATTGATTATTATATTATATTATTTTATATTTCATATTTTGAACAAATACCTAATTCTCTTCTAAATTTAGTAAAATTCTGTTCGGTTAATGGTTTAGTTAATATATCAGCAATTTGTTTTTCAGTATTTATATAATCTAGAGTTATTATTTCTTTAGTTATATTATCTCTAAGAAAATGATGTCTTATATCAATATGTTTAGTTCTAGCATGATGAGTTGGATTTTTAGATAGACTTATTGCACTAGTATTATCATAATATATTGGTGATTTATTTATGTTAATTCCAAAATCTTTTAAAGTTTGTTGCATATATATGACTTGTGAACAGGCCAGAGCAGCAGATATATACTCTGCTTCAGTGTTGACAAGGAAACAGTATTTTGTTTCTTGCTGAACTAGGAAACCAGTGAATGTCCTAAAAAGTGAAAAGTTCCACTTGTACTCTTTCGGTCTGATTTACAACCAGCATAATCAGCATCACAATATGATATTAAATCAAAAGTATTATTTTTAGAATAAAATAAACCATAATCTAAAGTGTATTTTACATGTCTTAAAATTCTTTTAACAGCTTTTAAGTGAGTTTCTTTAGGTCGTGATTGGTATCTTGCACAGAGACAAACACTATGCATAATATCAGGATGACTCGCTGTTATATAGAGTAGCGAACCAATCATTCCCCTATATAAAGTTTGATCAATATCTTTTGATTTATCTTCTTTACTTAAACCTAATTTTGTTGACATTGGAGTTGGTTTCCCACTAGAGGTGCTTAAACCAAATTTATTGATTAAGTCTTTAGCATATTTTTCTTGACTTATGAAGATTCCATTTTCTAGTTGTTTAATTTGAAGCCCTAAGAAGAAACTTAATTCTCCCATGTGACTCATTTCAAATTCTTTAGTCATTATATCTGAAAATTCTTTATTCATTATGTTATTAGTTGATCCAAAGATTATATCATCTACATATATTTGAACCAGTTGAGTATCTTGATTATTTCTTTTAATAAAAAGTGTTGTATCTACTTTACCAATTTCAAAACCAGATTGAAGTAAATAAGATCTTAGTCTTTCATACCAGGCTCTAGGAGCTTGCTTTAGACCATATAGAGCTTTCTTTAACTTGTATACATGGTTTGGAAATTTATTATCTTTAAAAAGTGGAGGTTGTTCAACATAAACATCTTCTTTTACAAAACCATTTAGAAAAGTACTTTTAACATCCATTTGATATAATTTGAAATTATTATAATTAGCGAAAGCAAGTAGAATTCTTATAGCTTCTAATCTTGCTACGGGGGAAAAGGTTTCATCATAGTCAATTCCTTCTTCTTGACAATAACCTTGCGCGACTAAACGAGCTTTATTTCTTACGACCTCACCGAGTTCATTCATTTTATTTTTATAAACCCATTTAGTTCCAATTATACTTTTATCCTCAGGTTTAGGAACAAGTTCTCATACATCATTTCTGGTAAATTGATTCAATTCTTCTTGCATAGCAAGAATCCATGAATCATCAGACGATGCTTCCTTTGGATTTTTAGGTTCAATTGTCGATATAAAGGCTACATTACTCATACTACTTAATTGATTTCTAGTTCTTATTACAGATTCAATATTTCCTAAAACATTTTCTATAGGATGATCTTTTGATATTTTAAATCTCTTATTAGGTTGATTTATTTCGCTAATAGTTTCATTAGATTGATTTAAATTTATAAAATCTTCTTCATCATCTATTTGTACAATATCTTTAAGATTTTCATCAAAAGATACATGCATAGTTTCTTTAATAGTATTAGTTTTTAAATTAAAAACTCTAAATGCTTTGCTTCTATTAGAATAACCAATCAAGAATCCTTTATCGGCTTTTGGTTCAAATTTATCTAAATTATATTTTGTATTAAATATAAAACATTTACTCCCAAAGACTTTAAAATAAGCAACTATAGGTTTCTTATTATAAAGTAATTCATATGGAGTTTTATTTGTTAATGGTCTAATTAAAATTCTATTTAATATATAACAAGCTGTAGCAACTGCTTCAGCCCAAAAATGTTTAGGTAAATTACTATCAGAAAGCATTGTATGAGCACGCTTTTGAATCGTTCTATTCTTACGTTCTACTACTCCGTTTTGTTGTGGAGTTCTTGAAAATGAAAAGTTGTGAGTAATTCCCTTTTGAGTACAGAAATTCTCAAAATTTTCATTTTCAAATTCACCACCATGATCACTTCGAATAGTTTTAATTTTGAAAGAATGTTGTTTTTGAATTCTTTTAGAATTTTTTTTAAATATTTCAAAAGCATCATTTTTATGTTTTAAAAAGATTGTCCAAGTATATCTTGAATAATCATCTACTATAACAAAAACATATTTACTATGGTTAATTGATTGAACTTGGGATGGACCAAATAAATCTAAATGAAGTAATTCTAGAGGACTAGAGGTAGAAATAGCATCTTTTAATTTAAATGAACTTTTCTTAAGTTTTCCTAATTGACAAGCATCACAAATACTATCAACTTTAAAGTTTAACTTGGGTAGACCTCTAACTAAGCCAAGTTTTGATATCCTAGATAATAATTTGAAATTCAAATGGCCAAATCTTTTATGCCAAATCCAATGGTCACTTGTATTTGCCAAAAGACATAGATTATCATTTGAAATTTTCATACTAAGGATATAAATATTTGTCTTCCTAATACCTTAAAAAATTATATTAGACTTATCATCTTCAATGTGACATTTATCTATTCCAAATTTAATTTTAAAACCTTTATCGCAAAGTTGACTTATACTAAGCAGATTATGTTTTAAGTTCCTAACTAATAAAACATCAGAAATAAGTAAAGTTTTAGAGTTACCGACATTGCCGACGCCAACCACATATCCTTTAGAGTTGTCACCAAAATTGACTAATCCACCCTCTTGATAAGTAATGTCCTTGAGTATCTCGAGATTTCCAGTCATGTGCCTCGAAAAGCCACTATCAAGTATCCATTTATCTTTCTCAATTTGCACAGTTTGTCCACTGGGTGTTGATTCGTCAAAAGCCATATAACATGTCTGTCCCTGCATAACACACGAATTCGGTAGATAACTTAATTTTTCAAAATAACTATATGCAGACTTATGATACTTTGATGAAATGAATAGATTCAAAACAGTTTTAACACAATTTTCCAAAAAATGCCATTTTTATATTTTTCAAGTTTCAGATTATGAAAACAATGAAAACCAATGCTCCGATACCAATTGTTAGGGATGCGGATTAAGGATCTTAAGGCAAAAATAACACTAGAGGGGGGGGTGAATAGAGTTTTAAAAAATATATGAACTATATGACTAAATTAAAACTTTCAACACAAATCTGAACAGAATTCTAACACAGAATGATCACAGAACATATAACAAATGCAAATAGTAAAGTAAAGCACGTAAAAGGAAAGAACACACCGGATTTTATACTGGTTCAGAATCCTCCTACATCCAGTCCTGCACCAAGGCAATATCCTTGTATAGATTTTTATAAGCCAATATCCAAATTACAACCCTCAATTTCTAAGGCCTTGAGGAACCCTCCTATCTCCGAGTCTGGGGTAAACTCTCTTGATTTATGGGACACAAGATCGCCCTAATACTTCTTAATAACAATCCTTTTGAATGGATAGACTCTATGGACTTTTTGAATACAAATTAATCCTGTAACTCTGAATAGAACTTTGATCTTTAGTAGAATGATGGAGAATCAAATAGAGAGAGTATCTAAATGATTTCCTATTGAGAATTTGGCAGAATGATGACACGATCTTGAAAATATGAAGTTTTATGGATATGGAATGGTGGAGAAGAAAGAGTGAAGAAAATTAGAAAGTAGTTGTTAAAAAAATTCGTTTTGGAAGCCTTTATATAGATGCACAACCGTCATAACCATTGGGGAAAGGTTTTTGAACGAACGGACACTTCTTTTGAAAATTGAATTTTGAATCCAACTGTCACCATGTCGACATGGCGTATCCCCTTATGTCGACATCCCTTCGTTCAAAATTATAGAGATGTTGTTTTGTAAAGAAAATTGAATTTAAAACAAGTGGAAACTTCTCTGAAGCAAAGTAAAGTGTTTAAACAATATTTTGATATAAAGAATGAATATAAAACATTATTTCAAATATATATATATATATAATTGATATAGACCGTCAATTATATAAGTAATATTTAAAATCAGAATAAGTTTTGATGTTTTAAAAATAGAAGTTTTTAAAATCAGAATAGAGGAATATTTCAAGGCTAAAACAAAGTTTGAAAATATTTTTGAAAACATGATTTTGAAAGCTAAAACATTTTGAAAACAGATTTAAAAACATTTTGAAAAATCTATTCAAACTGAAATTGCAAGAACCTTCCTACAGAGCACCTCCATAGTACTCGAGAACTTGTACAAAGTAGTTTAAATGATTTTGATTTTCGTGGGTTTGTAAGCCACTTGTCGTAGGTTTGTAAGCTACTTGTCGTGGGTTTGTAAGCCACTTGTCGTAGGTTTGTAAGCTACTTGTCGTGGGTTTGTAAGCCACTGGTTTCGATAGAAATTGGGTTCCATACCAAAAGAAAATTAGAAGAAAGATGAGAGTGCTATTATGAAGTTTTAACAAAATACTAGACACTTATCTTGAGATCTTGAAATCTTGATTCTCTAATCTTCATCTTGATGCTTGAGTCTTTATATTGATCAGGCTTCGATGATACCTGCATATACTTCCTTTATACATATATATATATGGAAATGTTAGTATATATTTTATAAAGTAAAGTATAATAACTATATAAGGTTGTTGTCATCAAAACATCATCAACTCAGTTCCTAACATAATGACTAAATAAAATTGGATGTCACCATATATTCGATATCTGACCGAGATGTTCTACCTGTGGAGGCTGTCGATGCAAAGCAGATCAAATATAACACTCCAAGGTTCAACATTGTGGATGGAGTACCTTATAAATGGGATTCTCCACTCCATACCCCCGTGTGTAATGACCATGGAAGTTCAACCACCGTTAAAAGAAGCTTATGATGGAAATTACGAAGATCATTGCAGTAACCAAAAATTGACAAAGAATATATGTAAACATGACTTCTATTGGCCAACGCTAAATCAAGATGCCTTAGGCTATGTAAGAGCATGTGATAAATGCCAATTTTTTACAAAGGTGCGGAGAGCTCCCCCAAGTGTGCTCACCCTAATGATGAGTCCTTGGTCATTCGATATCTGGGGTATTGATCCTATTGGGCCCCTTCCTACTGTAGAAGGTGGGGCGAAATATGCCGTAGCAGCAATTGACTACTTTATAATTGAAGCCGAATCCTTGGATGTCATAACCTCCCATCAAGTAATTAACTCTGTGAGAAAGAATATCACATCCAAATTCGGCCTTCTTTATAAGATTATCATGGATAATGGCACTCAATTCGAAAGCCGAAAATTTGCATAATATTGCCCAGATCACGGTATCATCAAGAGTTTTTCCTTGGTGGAACACCCACAAGCTAGTGGGGCTGTAGATGCAGCCAAAAAGACCATTAAAGCTTGTTTAAAGAAAAGTTTAAACAAAGAAAAAGGTAATTGGGGAGATGAGTTACCTTTCATTCTACAGGCTTATAGAACGAGCCCCTAGACTTCAATGCGACATACACCTTTCTTCTTATCTTACGGATTCAAAGCCATGCTCCCAGTTGAATTAGAGATTGCCTCCCACCACAAGCATTACTATAATACATAGCGGAATGTAGAGCTCCAAAAGGAGTCATTGGATCTGTTACTTGAGCTTTAAGACCAAGCCACTTTAAGAATGCCAGAATACATTCGTAAGATAATCCGATACTACAACTAAAGGGTTTGAACTAGGAACTTTGAGAAAAGAGACCTCATTCTCCGAAAGATAATCCCCAATACAAAGGATCAGACAGATGGACCACTTGGTCCAATTTGATAAGGACCCTTGGTAATTCGCAACATCTTCCCCCTCAGGAAGTATAGATTAAAAAGACCAGATGGTAGCATAATACCTTAGACTTGGAATGTCGAGCATCTAAGACATTACCATAGTACGGAGCTATTACATAAATAGAATTTTTGTCCATAAGTTTGAGACAATGACTAATATCTTAGCCATGCCTTAGGTATACTACACAAGACCTCAGTTTTCCTAAGTCTTAAGAACTTCAAATATTGCATCAAAACATTTAAGTTTTGACTGTTGTCATGATCTAGCAATATCACGCAACCTTCGAATATTGCATCAAAATGTTTTAGTCATGATTTATTGCCATGATCAAGCGATATCACATAACTTTAAAATATTGCATCAAAACACTTTAGTCATGATTATTTCTATGATCAAATAATATCATGCAATTTTTAAATATTGCACCAAATATTTTAGTCATGACACTACCCTGATCTAGTAGCATCATCCAGATTTCAGAACGATAATTTCACCTCTAGGTGGGTAAATGATTTCACCACCTGAGGATTATTCAGTTCTGCTTCCAGATTATGAAACAGTTTCGTCCTTTGATGAATTGTGGGGAGAAGGAATCCACCTTGCAATCCAGTTCAACATTTTCCTTACCATAACAGTTTTGCTCATCACTTAGTCGAGATAGCTTCTAGTGTCAAGCATAATTTTCAAAAGTTTTTACTTCACGGCCTCAAATTAGATTCTCCATCTTGGCATCAAATAGTTTCGCTTGTCACTTAGTCTAGATGGCTTCAAGTGTCATGCATAATTTTTAAAAGTTTTGACCTCACGGTCTCACTATAGATTTTGCCTCTCGGCATCAAAATAGTTTCGCTTGTCATTTAGTCTAGATGGCTTTAAGTGTCAAGCATAATTTTCAAAAGTTTTTATCTCATGGTATTATATTAGATTTTGCCTCTTGGCATCAAAACAGTTTCGCTTGTCACTTAGTCTAGATATCTTCAAGTGTCAAGCATAATTTTCAAAAGTTTTGACCTCATGGTCTCAAATTAGATTTTGCCTCTTGTCAGCAAAACAGTTTCAATTGTCACTTAGTCTAGATGGCTTTAAGTGTTAAGCATAATTTTCAAAAAATTTGACCTTACGGACTCAAATTAGATTTTCCTCTTGAAACTGAAATAAAATGCATCGAGTAGATTCCCAAAAAGACTAGAAAATTGGGTTGATTCCCAATATAATAAGATATGGTCAAGTAGTACCATGCATTGAGTAGATTCCTAAATGATTAGAAAAGTGGGTAGATCCCCAATAATATGAAATCATGATTATGCAAAATCATACTTGGGTAGATTCCTAATGATACTGAGCCACGACCAATATTATCATGTACAGACTGAGCCACGGCCAAAAAGGGTCGTGCAACTAGTGAGCCACGGCCGATCATGTCATGTAAAGAGTGAGTCACGGAAGTCAACTATGTCAAATGCACCAAGTGAGTCACAACCATGGCATTATGCAAAGAATGAGCCATGGCCGAATAGTCCGATGCAAAGAGTTATCCATGGTCAAAAGTACCATGCACGGTGTTATATAGTGAGTCACGTCGGTCGTGTGCAAGATATAAGCATTGTACCGCCAATAGTAGTCTAAAACCCGTTACCTATGTGAGACTAGGTCTAGATGGTTGGGGCATAATATCGAACTATTTTGCCTCTAGGCACCATCTCAAATTATTTTCGAAACCCTCTAGATGAGGTTAGATTTCAAATTATTTTTGAAACCCTCTATATGATGTTAGATGTCAAATTATTTTCTAAACCCTCTAGATAACGATAGATTTCAAATTATTTTCCAAACCATCTAGATGGGGCTGGATTTCAAATTATTACTGAAACAAGGTTAGATCATCATGAAGTCATCTCGGTAAAGAAGTACTCTGGAGACTTCTCAGAATGCTACTCTACCCAAAAGCTTAGGATCGACTTTATCATGGGAATAGAACAAACAAGCCATGCACAAAACATGATATAACTCTATCCTTTCCAACGTCCACCTCATATCAACCATATAGGGTGAACTTTGAAGGGCATGGGTTACACCATAATTTCTATGAACTACAAACTACAAAAAGAAAGTCCCTTGGCTTGTAGTTTTGAGTCCCCTCATTTTTCTTCCATCGTGAGTTCAAGCATCAAAGCAAGTACTCGAGAGCATATAAGCCGAGAACATGAAATAAGGCACCTATTGTCCAAAATGCATCTCAAGAAGTTTTAACAATCAACGGCTTAAATAGCCCAAACCAAGATCAATGGTCAAAATAAACAAAAGAGTCCAAGAAGTTATATATAAAAGTGCCACGTCTGCAGTCTACATCAAAGAACTTTAAACTAGATAATGGTTAGTGCGTGATCGAGCCGCCTATAGCAAGCCAGGTCATCAGTCGAGTTAAAACCCCTACACTAATAGAGGGACTCTATATTTGCTATAAATAGAGCACCACCTGCTATAACAATAGGGGCTTTTTGAGTGCATAAAGAGCTTCTATAAAATTATATAGCGCTTTCCTGTATTTGAGCTCTATTCAAAACTCATTAATGATAGAAATGCCTAATAAGCCTCTTGGCTATATAAGAGTGACTAAAGAAGGAAAGGATAGTGGATGTAGGGTTTTTTGTCCTGAACCACTATAAAAGTCTCGGTGTATTTACCTTCCTCACTTTACTTTCTCTACATGAACTATTGTTATTCTATGAAAAAACAACTCGTAGCCCAAGCTTGACTGCATCTTGCTTCACAAGCCGATTTATCAAGTCCAATATTCCATTCTTCTTTCAAGAACATACCTCCAGACTTCGGGGTGTTAGTATAGACGATTTGTACTAACATTGTCGTTCAATCGAACCTGTTGACCCTGACTAAGACCTGTTAATGAAAATAATTTAAGAAGAAATAATGAATGGGGTACCTCTCACAATCGGAATCATCTACTGAGAACATTCTATGCGAGAGATACCTAAGAGATTTGCAATGCCAACGATGCCGTTATACTGAGGGGCGACGGATCCTAGGCATCTTTTGATGAGATATGAGTGGCATATGGATTCAACTAGATATTCTGAAGCCGTGAAATGCCACAATTTTTTGATTTTCTTAGAAGGATAACTAGTGGTTCACTCGGCTTCTGTCGAGGTCCATATCATCTTTCGTTGATTGTTGCAAAAGTTTATTGAGTAGTCTCGCTTACACACTACGCATCCGAAGCATGTGATGTCTTTGTCAAACCTTTTCCAAGCTGATGGAGAGTTGTTGAAGGAATTTTTGAATTGGTTCTACATAGCTATGATAAAGGTTACAAATCCTAAGGACAACATAATAATAATGGCGCTGATTTGGAAGATTCATCCCGATTTAGATTTTGGGGATTGGTTGGAAAGAAAACCCCCATCTATGATGGATGCTTTCTACAAAAAGGATAATAAGTAATTAAGCTTGGAAGAAGTGCATAATTGTCCCCAAAGGAATGGTGCTGGGATTTCGAATGAAGAGATATAAAGTAATGTCGTTGTGAACTAGGCAGAAGGAAACTCTGAAAATGTAGTAGTTACCTTTAGGGATTCTGATAATCAGAGGAAGAGGAATCAAGCTCCAGGCTGCCAACATAGTGAGAAAAGCAAGCGCTGAAGGGACCTAAAACCTAAAGAAAATACACCTCTTAACAATACGTTGGAAAACATCTACTTTGCCATGCAAAGGATGGAATAATATAAGAAACCACCCTGGAGAGAGGCGATTGATTAACAAAAGCGCTCAGGAAAATACTATCGTTTCCATGAAACTCTCGAACATAACATTGATGAGTGTCGCATTTGAAATCAGGGGCCAAGATGAGCCGATGAAAGACTTGTCATCAACTAACCAGTCTTCCATAGATGAAGCAGCTGCCCATAACAATGTTGCCTTGTTCATCATTATCTAATTTCCTTCTGCAAATAAGCTTCCTAGTAAGACCGGGGGCATAGTAAATAGGTAAGACTAGCTATTTCTTTTACTCATTAATAAAATTTTCTTTTTGAGATGATGGAACCATGCTCCTCCAAGTAACGTTCATGCACCACATAGTAAGCCGCATAACACTTCTTGAACTGATAGAACCGCTGGGTTAACGATCACATTCGATCCCTAACCTTTTGAGAATCGATGTTTCTCCGACAACATTGAGAAGGTCAAAATCGCCGAGTCGATGGTCATATTCGATCCCTAACCTTTTGAGAACCGGAATTGCTCCAACAACATTAGGAAGGTCCATGATAGAACTTATCATTTCACATATTTTATGAGATAAAGTGGTTTTCTAAAGATGTGACTCTGGTTCTCCATTGCTTAAGAGTTGTTACATATGGCCGATTGGAATGAATCTACATATGTAGAATGCATGTGTGCTGGTAACCAGAGATAGGTGCCAAACTTCCATGGTCCATGATAAGACCCTTGAAATTCTTTATGATATCTAGAGATTAATATCAGCCAGCTCTTGTCCTCAAATTGGGGGTAGGAGTATAAATTGAAGATGGACGTGAAATAACCATCCATCAGCCAACTCTAGTCCTTGGATTACGGGCAGGACTATAACTAAAGATGGATGTGACGTGATCATCCATCAGCGAACTCTTTCCCTTGATGTGGAGGCAGGAGTACAAACCTTAAGGCAGACGTAACCTGACTATCCGTACATCAACTATCGCCCTTGATGTAGAGGCATGAGTATAAACCATAACTAACGTGATACGACCATTCACTCTCTTGACTCTTGTCCTCGGATTGAGGCACGAGTATAAATCAGAACGGACGATATAAGACCATCCAGTCCTTGACATTTTTCCTGGACTAGGAAAAATGAAAGGCCCATACCCAAAGCAAGATGAGATCTTACCTATGAACTTTAAATCAATGCCCGGAGTTAGGATCGATTGGAAATGAACATCTTAGATAAGGATGTACAAATTACGATCCTAAGTTGTTAATCCTAAACTAGAACCCAAAGTTTGGTGCAATCTAAAATCGCTATCCTAGAGAGGGGTACCTAAATGCTATCCAAATTGGTTAGTCTCACTCGACGTCCGGAGGCAGGCGCAATGATACTCAAAATCTTAGAGGGGAAATGAAAAGGCTGACTTGCCAGCTAAGTTGGCCAGTTCTAGAGATGCACCGCTTATGGGCTTGGTTCCAACGGAAGTACTATTAGCTCGAAGCATTGGCCAGATGGATGTCTAATGGATCTTGGAGGCTAAACCAGAAAAGGAGTCATGGATGACTCCAGTAAAAGACTAATTCAGAGAGGAATCCTTCTAGATAGAAGGAAAAACCAATGGAAGCTCCTTCACTAAGCTTCAAGATATATCCTTTAGCAAGGAGCACTTTATAGGAAGGGATTTTAGCCCTGATGCTATGGTTTGCCACCAACGACGAGGCCAAGCGAGTCCTGAGTGATGTTCATAAAAGGTCCTATGGGGACCAAAAGGGGGGAAAACCCTCGCGAAGAGGATTCTCCTCTATTGGTACTTCAGACCAACAGTCAATCGGGACACAAATGATGTGATGGTCCTGACTCGACCTTCGAAAATCGACACCCGTACTTCCACTTGTACTAGAATGCCGCAGATTCAAACACCAAATCTGGCTCGCCGGAGCTTATAACACACTAAGTATAACAACACAGCGGAAGAAAAATAAATAATACATTTGATATATATAACATTCGGATACAATGATGATACAATGAATATCAATATACATCAGAGATATGATACAAGACAATAACAACGGAAAGAAAAGATAACACCAGCAAAGGAACAATATCTCGAATAGAGGAAATAGTCTTCAGAAAAGAACTCCAAATAGCAATAGCAACTACATCATCAAAGCTCCTATCTAAACTAGCTCGAACCACCATCAAGTGTTTCACAAAGATAAGCAAGTCTCGTCCATGAATCCGAAGACTCCAATATCCAAGATCTCCAAAGGATACCAAAGAGAAAGCTTGAAGCTACTGAACCGATATCCATATCTGAAAAACCCTACTCTAGACTGCCCGTGTGGGGAAATTGTGGGCACCCAGAGTTTAGGAAGGGAACAATAAACTCCGGGTCAGTCATGGGACTGGTATGAGCAAACAAAACATTTGTTTGAAATAAAATCAGTTTATTTTAATCAAAAGCAAACAAAAGATTTGAAAGAAATTCGCAATGCTTTTTGAAAATGAAACTGCCATAAGGCCTCCCACCACACACACAATGAAAACGCAGACTTGGAGGAGATTTCTCCTTATGACAGTCAAAAATGCTTAATACAAGAAAAAAACACTTTAGATATTATTATTAGTGCATAGTGTGAAAACATTTTCGAAAGTATAATATTAATCTTAGCCAGCATACCACATTTCGTCGTATGCCTACTATAGCTACCATGGTTTGTGGCAGGTTACCGCCATGCTGCATGGCAGGTTATACAATTAAAACCATACAGGGTTCGTATTATTTCTTTGGATTTCCAACAAATGGTCAGGCTAAGGAACTTCCTGGGCCATATGGGTATGCCTCTAGAGGGATGCCTCAAGAACCTAACCGGATCTCTGCCAACACAAGGCCGGGTTACCCCTGTAACTAGGTAACTACTACACGAGTATGCCATCCCCCGGTCGTAACCAACCTATATCCGAGCGCTCGATACCAACAACCACAAAGTAATGTATTTTTAGTAACCACATAGGTTAAATATCTGGGCTCCATACCATGATATCACCTCTATCCAGAAGGAAATGAACATACCCTCAAGGGGCGCTACCCCCAAATAACCTTGCTGCATTCTTCCAGTTTTGACCATTTCGGGTTGTGAAGTTCGACGAAGTTCGTCCACAAAGCTACGTTTTCACAAAGCCTTACCTTGATCAACAAATGATTAGCAGCACTTCATATGCCACATTACCAAATTGGGAATGTATTACTGGTAACCATCAATTACATAACCTCTGAGCTCGTACGTCTCAGAGAAGGGTGTTAAGCTAAGAGAATAAATCTCCACCACCAAACAGAAATGTATTTGATAGAAACCAATTTTACATCTCAAGGTGTAGTGTCAGAAGCACATCCATACAAGTGTGTTCCGGGTTCGAACAGAGCCGAAGGCACTTCCGAAGAAGCCCTTCCAAATTCGGGAATCCACAATCCCGATCGGACTTCCCATCACTTAGGGAATCTCTATACCGTAGCTACTCGGTGCAGAGACAATCGATAGGTCATCCTATCGTTCTTGCAAATACCCGGTCTTCACCACCGGTCTTCAAATGCTATCCATAACGTCGTATCACTATTCGGAATGGGTTATATGACACAAGGTCCTCTCCCGGCTAAACCGAATAGTGAGCGCAATATTTAAAAGCATATAGATAATGGGATTTCAGTTATGTCACAAATTACTATCCAAAACCTTTCTTCCAAATGGTTAAACAAATTACCATTTACAAATCCTTTTTAAACAAAAAGATTCATTTCAAAAATCTTCAGTGGTTTAAACGATTTCCATACTTAAATCTTTTAAACAAAAGATTTATCTTTAAAACACCTTTTCAATTTAAAACAAGGATCACTAATCTTTAACAAAGATTCATTCATAATTTTTCAAATCAATTCCATTTCAAGTTGGATTAACTCACCCGGTCTTTAAATTAAAGACTCATTTCATAGCTTTCAAAACAATTTTCAAAGATTCATTCATAACTTTCAAAACAATTCCCGTTTCAAAAATAAAAGATACACCATTTAGAATTTTCTTTTGATTCCAAAAGAAAACTTAACAATCTTTCTCAAAGGTTTGTTCAAAGTTTTCAAAACAATTTCCATTTTAGTTTGGACTAACTCATTCTATCTTTGAGTTAAAGGTTTGATAGTTTTCAAACTCGTTTCCAATTCATTGAATTCCATTTTTAAATATTGAATTAAAACTTAAATCAAAATATTTCAGTTTTCAAACTAAATCAAGTTATTTAAAATAACCTTCAAAATTCCTTTTCAAATACTTTTCAAATTCAACCTTATTTCATTTCAAAAACATTTGGATTCAAAATTCAAACTTTTAAAACCCTTTCAAAATATTACATTCAAATATCTGTGACTTAACCGATTTCCTCGTGAAATCCATATTGGTGTGTGTATAGTGTGGTCCAGGGGTTTAACACAACAGTAGTGCAACATCCTAAATCATCACAGAATTATAGCAATATTGATAAGCGGTATAGTCCTATAACGCTTATCTATATACATAAAATCACAGATAGATAACATAAATGCAATATAGATAAATAAATTTTATTCCACAGCACAACATATCACATAACATTACACATACGGGATATCAACATAATTCACAGCATTCCATACTATCCATACATTCATAAGTATAATCTTCAAGTCATCTGATTAATTTTAAACCAGATAATTACCTATGAATAAATTTCTAATCATGGTTAACTAATAACTAATTAATTACAAACCATTATTATTAATTACTCTTTAATTAATCATTAATTAATCTTTAAGTGATAATAATCCTTTGATTATTTATCCTAAATTAATTACAAAAATTTAATTACTAATTCATTTAATTCTCTTTCTCATACGTTCAAATAATATAAAAGTGTGTATTATATATATATAAAATAATTATAAATTTTTGTAAAACATTTAATTTGAAAGCTTTTCCATTTTGAAAATCATTTCAAAAACGGTTTAGAAAACACGTGCACAGAAACATCAAAAATTGATGAAAATTATTAAAATTACCATACGATATAACCCAAATAAAACCGTCAATTCGTAGTGCGAATCGACGTTACTGTCAGCTTTTCTATTAGTAGGAGTTAGCCTTTTAGATCCATCTTGAAAAAAAAATGCTCGAAATCATCGAATTCAAAAAAAAAACAATTCAACGGAAAATGCTCAAACATTGCAAAAGAATTCAGGCCTGCGGCTTGTTTTGCCAATTTGCCACTTTTAAAATCAAAATTTGAGAAAACATGAAACATAAAAGTTGAAGATAATTTCCATAGCTTGAAGTCAGAAAAAGAATCAACTAATTCGGACGTTTTAGTCAAAAGTTATGGCAGTTCTAATTCTCAGGTAAAAAATTACAAAACTGTCACTTTGCTCTTGGGATAGTAAGAAAGAATTGCAATTTTGACTAACTTAACTTTAAAATTTCATAAAACTCAAAACATAAAACTTGTAGAAAAATTTATAGGCATTCCAGAACATATAAAATTATCCAATTTGGATAAGAAATGTAAAAGATATGGCAAAATATATTACAGGTATAAACTCAGGAAATTTTATTTAAGGACAGTGTTGCACTTTTACTTTCAATTCTATTTCAGGTCTATCAAACTTCCATAAATCGAAATGCAACCAAAAGAGAAATTGTTTCTCCTTGAGTCTAGTTTCTAATCCAAAAAGAATGAGCTCAAACGGATTAGAAACATGCATGATATCACTATTTTACTTCTATACATTTTTCTAATTCATTTTCAGCAAGCATAGAAACCCCAAAATCATCTTTCTAATTCACAAATACAACCAAGGATTCATCTAATACAACCAAAAACAAACATGAAAATTTGAGTAAACTAGAAAAGTGAGTGTAATCCTTAATTAATAATCACCCCTTATTTACTTTCATTAAAAATCTTTAATACATGATTAATTACCTTTAACTACAATTGATATTAATTATTCGTTTCTTTAATTAATTAACCATTAATTTTAATTAATTAAATCTTAATTACTTCTATTAATTAATTATTCCTTACTTAATTAATCTTAAACCTTAATTAATTATTTTCACCCTTTAATTACTTATTTAATTAATCCAAATCATTAATTAAGTAAATGAATAATTTATCTATTTTAATTATCCCAAAAACATAACGAATTTTCAAATCATTTAATCCCAACTAAATTTAAGAAAAACATTATTCTTATTGATGATTAATTTATCATTAACAAAATATTTAAATAATTTACTTTCAATATTTTAAGATTTCATTTCAAACTTGAAATTTTAAAATGAATACAAATTTATCCTAACAAGATTTTAGAAACAATTCACAAATTCTTTAAATTACATGTTAAAGACATGCTTATCTTATAAAAGGATTTTACAAGAATTTTAAACCAAGTTTTATTTTGAGTTCAAATCACTTTAAATATACTTTCAGCATTTAAACTTGGTTTAAACATTTAGCTTTAAAAACTTTATTTATCTCAAAACAAGGATAGAAGGTAAGCTTGAATCGACACTTCAAAATTATTTAAAACTTTATTAAGTTTTTGTTTTTAGTTTTAAATCCAGTTAAAATTTTAAAACTGGACAGGTTTTAAACCCAGGAAAACCACAAATGACCCGAGTCAAGACTAAAACCCCCCGAGTCAAAACACCCCTTGCTTCGAGAAAATCATGAATCTACCCGAGAAAACCCGAGCTCCCCCTTCACCACAAACTTCATCACGAATTAAATGACACCGTGCACATGCACGGGCCAACCGCCGTCCTCCGACCACCCACGATGACTCTCTCAAGTCATCGATCACCTGCGCATCAACTCCCGACCACTCAATCATCGAATTCAGCTCGAAATCAAAATCGAGCATCAAAGCTCAAAAACTGGAACCTGAAACACACTTCAACCCTGGAAAACACCTCGTCAACACATCTCCGACCACCATCACATCTGAAACTCCGGCATCGTTTTCCTCTACACGTCTAGTTCCATTACCCAAAACCTAGTTGAACTTGATCAACTCTATGAGCTGTGGTGATTGATTTAACCCAGCCTAGTTAAACTAGGGTTCCAAACTTCAAACAACAACCACCACCTCCATACTGCAATACACTATCATCAGAAAATTTTCCTACCAACTACGATCACTCCACTATCATTACCCAAGATCCTGGCCTTCCAGAACATCGAGATCACCCAAAAACCACCCAATTCCCATTTTTATTCAACCCAGCAATGCAAACTAAAGACTCTACTAAATGATTTGATTCCTCTTTTAAAAATCAAGTTTTTGAATGAGGTTTCAGATCCTAAGCCTGAAACATTTAATTATGATGTTTTAATTCTCACTTATTCAGAGTTTGCTCTGTTGTTTATGACTTCCAGAGACAATACAAAGTTCTTCTAACTTGAATAATTTTTTTTGAACTTATACCCTAACTTAGATTAGATCATGAGATAAAGATTTTTGAATAAATTTTGAATCTGGGAATCAAAAACAGGGTGGTATAAAACAACAATATACACACATAAATCCACTCATATATACACAAAAGATTCGCTTATAAATATACACACAATACAATTTTTTTTATCATAGGAATAGCATGTTTTTTTTAAATCATAGATCCTAACAAGAACTAGAGAAAGAGAATTTTGATGATTGATTTTTTTTCTTCCCAAACAGGTTTTGAAACCTGTAACTACAACAGAGGCTATATAAGCCTTTCCAACGGACATGCACCAGTTATTTATGTTCACATAGACATTTTGGCACCCATACAACAAGTTTCACAACATTATTTTCAAATATTTATCACTTGCAAACCCATATAAAACAGATTAAGTTTAAGATGGAAGTTTACTCACAGGATATTGAAATTGTTGAGTTTTTTTTTTCTTACTTAATGAAAATCATCTCTGCAATTAACTATTTTTAAAGTGAATAACTTAACTCAAATACTTGAATTTAATTTTAAAAATGATGTCACATACATATAAACATTTTTCATTAAAAGGTTATAGCCTAAAAGTAATTTTGTTGTATGATTTGGATTTTAAAATTATGTTTAAGAGCCTATAACTTATAACAGGATTTATATATCAATACAGACCTACATATCACTCATGTATTCAGACATGCTGGCAAAACAAACACATTTTTATGGAACACTTCAAGTTTAAGTCCAAAAATCAGATAAGAGACAGGTTTAAGTGAGTTTGCTCACAGATTTTGAAGTTTGGACAGCGACAGGCTTTGATATTTTGTGACTTGAATCTGATTCACTTGCATTTGCTTTGATGTTGAACTTGGACTTTGATTTGCTTGCTTGTGTGTTTCCTGGTTTGCTCCTTTGTTGTGTTTACAGGCTTGCATTTGTTTTGCATAGCTTCAGGTTGTATTGCCAATCTCATATTTGAAAAATGGCTACAGACTTGATACTTCAGGACTTGAGTTAGCTTTAATAAATGTTTACAAAGTTTACTTGATAATTTGTTGGATTTCAGGCTTGCATTAGAAAATCTGCTTTGTTCTTTTGATTTTTAGATTTTACTTCTTTATTTTGTTCAGGGTTGAAAGAGATTGAGAAATCTGATTTTTTTTTTCATACATTGTTGATTTACATTATTAAGAAATTTAGAGAATAGGGTTTGTCACTTGTTTAATAGGTTTACACTTGTCTTTTTTTAAGCTATATGGATCTAACACTTGTAAATTTATTTTTAACACTTGTTGAAATATAACTTTTTATGTTTATATCCTTTTGTAAAATTTAATTATAAATTTTGTTTAAGCCCTTTATTCAAATTAATCTAAAATTTATAGTTTAAACCCTTAAATTTATTAGATCTTTATATTTAGAAATGTTTATGCAATACATTTTATATATAAACTTAAATTTAGCTAAGTACATAAATATATTCATATTTATTTTCCACTCATACATTCATATATTATTTTTATTTGCAAATCATGTTTTAAATCTTTATTTGATTTCAATTTATAAAACATATTTATCTATTTTATTTTCTTATGTATATATTTATATTTATACAAATGCTTGACAAAAATATTTACAATTGTAAATTGTTATTGTAAAAATGTTTCTTATTTTATTTTCAAAAGACAATTTCAATTACTTATATAAATTAAAGTAAAATGGTTTGAAATTATACATTGCTAATAATTATTTATAAGTTAGTAAATAAAATTTTTATTTCCAATACATATATATTTTAAATCCAATATTTGTTTAAAAATATTTATTCTTAAACTTCAAATAGAAATTATATTAATAATCTAAAAAAAATTATCTTAAAAGGGAATTTTCTGATTTATTCACAATTAAATTCACAATTTAATTTTACAATTAAATTAGCTGCCAAATTAGACTCGGCTAAATTCAGGAATGTTACAAATGATTACACCAGAAAGTGTAACAAGTGCTCGAGGTTTTATAAAATTCCGAGAGCCCCATTGATAGAGATTACTCAAATGGTCGGTCCTTGACCGTTAGCAGTTCGGTGAATTGATATCATCGGTGTGTTGTCTATATCCAAAGGTGGCATGAAATATGCCATCGTCGCAATTTATTACTTTGCCAAATGGGTTGAGGCAGAGCCATTGGCTACAATTACCATAAAGAAAGTAATCAACTACATAGTATGGAATATCATATGTCATTTTGGAGTTCCACAAGCAATCGTTGCCGATAACGAGACCCAATGCGATAGCATCGAATTTAAAGATTTCTACCACTAACGTAGCATAAAGAAGAGATTTATTGTAGTGGCACATCCCCAGACAAATGGATAGGTCAAAGCTATGAACAAGACTATCAAGTTCATTCATAAGAAGCGATTGAAAAAGGCCAAGAGAAAGTGGGTCGGTGAACTTCTATTGATACTATAGACTTATCGAACGACCCGCAAGTCGTCGACTAGCCACTGTCCATTCACCTTGGCCTACGGATCAGAGGCTATGATTCTGGTTGAACTGAAGGTGCCTTCTCATTGAATGACTCACTATGATCCATGGATAAATGAGCAACTCCTTCTAGATTCTCTTGATATGATCGATGAGAAGCGTGATGAAGCTGACATGGGAGTAGCTGCACACCAAAGCCGAAACACCAATACTATAACACCATGGTCAGGAATTGAACCTTTGTGATATGGTCCTCAAATGAATCGTCATAGGTCCTCGAAATTTGGGCTTGAGTTGGGAAGATCCATACATGATAAATAAAAGCTTGTAGACGGCACCTTCAAACTAGCACTAATGGACAGGATCTCACTTCCGAGGGCATGGAATAGCGTATACTTACAATGCTATTTCACTTAAAAATATAAATTCATGCATAATTTATGCATAATTGACCAGTCACCAGAACTTTGTTTTAACCCCCTCCTCATTACACCCACGTGATAGCTTTAAAGGGACAAGTATTAGTGCAAGACGGGAATGGTGGATGGATATATTTTCTTATGCATGCTCGACACTAACAAGGACACTATATATTAGAAGTGTCAACCTTGGTCAGTAGCTATATGTTTTATTATACTTTACTATTCCGATGTGAGTTTATATTAGCAATGATTTGACATGCATTTGTTTATTTGCAACATACCAAAACCAACGATCCGTACTTTGGTGGACTTGGGTTTTTGATTTAGCGAAAATTAAAGCCCATTAAGATGCAGGTTGCCACATTTGGTATTAGGGCTTAGGTTAGTCAATCTTAAGATTAAGATACAATGAGCAAACGTATTTGTAACTTTTACTATAATAATATTATACACTAAACTACTAACTATAGAAGTGGTTGCAACCATTTTATGAATAGATGGGTGATGCGACTATGAGTTGGAATGATAGATGAAGTTCAAGATATACACATATCCTGATTGCCCCATGGTAAATAGTTCATATTGGAAGGCGTTGTCTTAAGAAGGGCATGAATGCAATGCACAGAAGAGTCCTTAAAGTTGGATAGTACGTGACTTCCTAGTTGGGCCCAGATAGCTCAATGATTGTAGATCCTTGTAGGATTGTTGATTATGATGTATATTAGATCCAAATAAGAGGAAAGTAAGAATCTATATATTGCAGATTATTGGAAGTAAGAATCAAA
Organism: Allium cepa; assembly: GCA_030765085.1. NCBI lineage: Eukaryota > Viridiplantae > Streptophyta > Magnoliopsida > Asparagales > Amaryllidaceae > Allium > Allium cepa. The sequence goes on from CM060931.1 coordinate 577,014,908, forward strand.
TAAGTTCCCAAAGAAAGGTGTGTAGTAATCGCTTCAAGTTGGTGGCTAGATTTTTAATATTCTGGAATAAGATAAGTTAGTATGTAAGTGGAGAAGGAGAAAAGTTCAATGGAAGGATTAACTAAAAATATACTCTAAGTCCGACACCATATGAAGGAATTTAGTATAAAAGTTGAAATGATTTCAATATAAAAGTTTGAGAAAAATATATTAATATATTTGAACGATTTTTAAAGGAATTATTTAAAGGTAGAAAAATCTTTATTTTTGAAAAGTAAATAAACATTAAATTTCTAGAAAAATGAAATATTGACATTTTATTCTAATATAAAGTTCTGTTGGAAATTAAAATGGGTTTTATAAAAATTATTTAATTGAAAAAATACCGTAGAGCATATATAGCTCGTTGATTTTTCTCGGATAAAAAAAATCTAAGTTGTAAAGTTACTTTAGTGGTGGATAATAGGAAGTGGTACAAGTTTAAAATTAGGTAAATGTAATGGGAAAGAAGATTAAAACCCAAAAACAAAGTGGTAGGAAAATGCACCACTATGGATAGATAGGAATTTGGGCAGGCAGGAATTTCTTACAGCAGTCAAAATGAAGATGAAGAATATGGTGGAAGAACAAAACAATGTTTGTTATTATTATTAATTAAAATTCAACCCGGGCCGAAAAGAGTCTAAGTTCAACATGGCTTAAATAGGAAGGAGTAGTCAACCCCTTAGGGAAGACCAGTAGATCGGTAGTAGTCAACTGCCCCATGTAATAGCGGTCAACCGGCTGTGGCTTCGGGGCATGACCTGAACCTCGAATGCGAGATATACTCGCATCCAGATTCAAGCCACCTTCATTTTCATGAAACCCTCCCTTTCTCAATCGTGATAGCACTCCTCCTCCTCTTTCCTCCTCAAATTCTGCCACCGACCACCCATAGCAACTCCTCACTGATGATGTCCATCTCAAGCAGAACCTCGAGCGAACACAACATCACCTCCATAGCCCAAAAAATCAACGGGTTTCAATGCCCCAGATCCAGATCCAAATCATGGCCCCTCAACGTAGTAGCCTCTCTGCCCGACACCCATTTTAACCCTATAAGAGATTACATGGCTCTATAGTCATGAATAAATCATGAAAAGCTACGAAGAATCAACAAACTTTACGTTGCTACAGGGAAAATCGATGAGTTTGAGGACTTCGCCATCCATAATTTGGAGCGTTTATTTGTGAATACAGGATTATTACAGACATTTAGCCATGACACGTTTGAGCAGGAATGCTATTCGAGATGCATGCACCTATTTAATGCCAATTTGGTAACTCGTTTGAGGTGAATAGCATCACGTCCAAAGTCAAAGGAGTAGAGATTTGAACGACCGATAAGGAGCTCGGTGGGATTCTACATATCTCTGGAGTTGGAGAAGGCTTGGAATATATCAAAACCTCCAAGCCAACCATTCTCCAGTAGATTTTTCACTAGGAGATAGACATCTGGCATCTGGCAGACGGCGAACTTGTGGGACCTAGCCCGTCTGGTTGCCCGTATTATCCAGCACAACATCATCTCCAAGACGGGAAGCTACGAATAGATCTACTCCCTTGTTTGGAACGCTACCTATGCTATCATAGGTGGTATTTAGGTGAACTAGGCCGAAGCTATCTTGAACCATCATGTGAGCCTAAGAGTAGAGACACAGAGGAACTATCTTTCATGCCACTTTCTTTTCACTTCCGTCTTTTGATAGTTTGGAGTTAGCTTCCGATGAGAGCCAATAGAGAAGTAGGTATCTACACTGTTGGTTAGGTCCTTCCTTTGAAGGATGAGGATAAAGGCGACGTCTATAGATTTTGGAGCACGGCACCTGGAGGTGAGCATGTGCATCTAGATCAGGCTCCTTGGCCAGATCAGTAGGCCGCCAAGCCGCAGCAGTAAGCCCCCGAGTATGGAGAAATCTAATTTTTTAGATCCAGATCGAGGCCGAGCTGCAAGAGATTAGGGCGAAGTGGTTGAAGATAAGATAAGAGCCTTGGGGCTAGGGTATTGAGCTTGGATGCATTGCTGCAATGATCTGATCACTTGGTTGTGACTGTGGTTCTAGCACTCGAGGAGGACCATCTCCCAACCCTTAGGTAGTATAGTATTAGTAGCAGTAGTTATTTTCTTCCACCAGTTGTTTTCTTTTAGGTTTGAGTTGTAAGCAATGGTTGTTTTTGTTTGTAGAAAACATGTACGATGTTAATGAAAAATGTTCCTTTTTATTGGTTTTTATGGACCACAGTATTACTTGGAAAACTATGAAATGAGGAAATCTCATAAGGGACACTTAACTAATGCAAAATAAATAAAAGGCTGGAAGTTTATAAAATACACTAGAAGATTTATTTAATTAGCTACTAAAAAGGAAAAAATAAAGTTAAGTCCAAAAAAATGTTGCAATTTTGGGAGATAAATTTTGACAAGTGAAGGACAGGGAAAGGTTGCTGCGAAACCACCAGTCACTATCTCTACGCCTTAAAAGCCAAAATTTTGTGTGCTGGTTATCATGTCGAAATAGAATAACAAGTTTCTAAAATTGAAAATTTACCATGTAATCGGATAAAGTCCATTATGGATGTTAAACTACTAACTAAATCTTGATTGTGTAGGATGTGGCATAATTTGTTTTAAAAAGAAAAAATACTTTTGGAAATTATTGCTCAAAATTCTTTGATTTTAAAAAGAAAATACTTTTTTGGAAGACTTTGACAAATAAATTTAGAAAAAATCATAAATTTTTTCCAGATATCTTAAATTTTAATTTATAAAGATTTTGAACGAAAAAGTGAGAGGAGAATTTCTGATTTTTAAAATGCCACATGTTAACATAGACAAATAGTCGATGAGTTAGCAAGTACGAATTCTACTATGCACCAAAAGTGAAATTAAAATAAAACATAGTTAGTAACGATGGAAAAAAACTATTTTAGCATTGGAATTTCCTTTTTTATACCTTGTTAAAAAGTTGCTAATGTTTGAATATTCTAAGTTGGAAGTAATTATATATGAAATGAAGGAAATAAAGTAGTTAACCAACGTCAATTAATGATTAATGGTTAGTTAATGCTTACTTAAGTTTAAGTACAATCATCGTTAAATTAAATCGGTTAGAAATGGTATAAAATAAATTAAAACAGGAAACAGATAGTGCTAGCTAAATAGGCACGACCAATAGAGGTGGAGCGTTCGACCGGCAATGTTCTAGATATTGTAATATTACCTAGGCTGAATGGTCCGTATTAAAAATAAAAGAATATAATGGATGACATTGATTTGAACACCTATAAATACGGGCCAAGCCCCTTTCTTTTCTTCTCATATATATATATATATATATATATATATATATAATGACTAAGCTCTAACATTTCCTCTTCTCTACAAATTCTTAAATCTAAATAAATCCATAGTTTATATTTACGTATGAGGATAACAAAGAAGAAGAATAAGTCGAACCAAATTGCCAGAGCCATGGTAAATTATAAATCCAGATCAGAATCTAATATAAATTAAAAATTCTTCTCATATTTAGATTCTAATAGATATATGTATGCGTACTATATATGTATCATATAGGGAAAATAAGGGGAATCGCATTGGAATAACAGGGATTATGGAGATCTGGAAAGCTAAAACGTGAGTGGGAAATTAAATAATGTTATATAATATTGGATTTATATCATTGTAAATCTGTTCCTATATGTCTAAATGTAAATTTGGAATTGTAGGCCTAATTTTATACATATAATGAATTTATAAATTCTGCATACATATTCTATGATTGATAATCTAGATTCAGTATTGCATGTACTTGAATCTGTAAAGTATTGGATAGTAGTAGTCCCTGAATCTGACAAATCAAATAGTAGTTCTAGATTTGTTGATTAAATGATTTATGCAAATAAGTGTAAAGTAGAAGTTATCATAATAAATTATTAGGGTTTAAGTAGTATTTTAATTTTTTGGAATGTAGGGTGATACAATGGAAGTTTCTATAAATTATCAAATTTAGATCTATGAAGAAAAGTGTATCATTCGAAATAAAAAGAAATGTACCTAAAAGAAAGAGATGTATAAAATAGGGATATACTGTATTTTGTACTATCTATTTCAATAACTATAAAAAGATAATTCCTTATAATTACAATTGTAGTACAAGTTCTCTTTTCAGATAAGTTACATAAATTTATAGTTTTACCCTTTTGTTTTGGGGAAGATGTAATTGCAATGCATTAAAATGTAGAAATACCTAAGTATGAACTAAAAGAGATTAGTAGTGGTAAGAATAACGATTTATTGTAAAACTAATGTATATGCAATAAATAAAGGTCAAAATTAAAAATAAGCGATGAAAGGTAGGTAAAGTAATGAAATGAATAAGAAGAAAAGCTAGTAACCAAAGAAGGATAACAATTAAAAAGAACAGTATATAGATTAAATAATAAAGAAGGGAAATAAATAGTAAAAGATATTTAAAATTTTCAAGTTAAGCAATAAATGACATTAAATTAATATTAATGAAACAAAGGTTCAGTTAAATAAAATAACAGAATATTAATAGTTAGAAATTGGAGGCATGGTAAATAAATAAGTATATATATATATATACACACACACTCAAGTATGCTTTTATGATGGGTATGAATTATTAAAGTTTGCTAATAACTTAGATTGAATATGGGTGACATAGTCCTCAAAATGGTTTGGAATGCAAGGTTCGTATTGTTACACAACAGAAGTCTGTCCACCATAAGAGGCTACAAGCGGTTGTGTATACATTATATTGATGTGGGACATATCCAATTGTAGGACACATGGAAAACGTTTGTGTATAAGTGAAGGAATGCACAAAGTAGAGTATGCTTCAACCTTTAAAGGGTATGTTTTAAGTATCTAAGTGGGTATTACCTTTATTGCATTAGGCAATCTAAATGGGATGGTGAGCAAAGCTCGGTGCTACAAAAGGGAGATTGGTACCATATGCGGGAGTAGGAGTTGTTTCATAGGTTGAGAATGTCATCAGTCTTGAGCAGTCAGTGGAAAGACAAGGGTTACACCTAAAGAAACTACACCTAATACAATTGTAGATCATGTATAGATCATGCACCACCATAGTTGTTTGCTAGTTTGTTTGTTATGAGAAAAGGCTAAATAAACCTTAATGGAGGTCTTTCAAATTACTAGGCTAGACCAAGGAGCTGAGTCCTCAATAGTCTGTGGTGTTAAGTCCATGATATGAAGCATTTAGGTAAACCCTAAGACAAGATAGAATACTGCTAAACAATTGTGACATCTTATTTGGCACTAGGGAGTTCCCTGGTATGCATGATGACGAGGACGTGATACTGTGTTGATAATGGATCCCGACGAGGTGCCCTGTTACAAATACTAGCGGGAATGTTCTTAGTCCAAAGGGGGATTATGGTACTTATATATGTACACTTATATAGTTATTTTTTACTTCAACTAGATGGGGCGTATCGTATGCATACGTGGAGTCGAGATGACTAAGCAAAATAAAAGACATAACATGTCATGGAGGATAATCAATATAAATTTGTGTCATGTATAAAGTGGGTAATTTACCAGTCATTAGAACGTTGTTTTGACCCCCTCCTTATTACAACCCATACGATAGCTTTAAAGTGACTGATACTAGTGCAAGGCGGGAATAGTGGAAGGACAGATTTCCTTATGCATGCTTGATATTGATAAGGACACTAGATGTCAGAAATGTAAACCTTGGTTAATAGCTATATCTTTTATTATACATTACTATTCCGTTGTGAGTTTAAATCGGTAGTGATCTAACATGCATCTGTTTATTTGCATAATACCAAAACCAATGATCCATACTTTAGCGGACTTGGATTTTCGATTTAGCAAAAATTCAGGCCCACTATAGTGTTGGTTATCACATGAATCGGGCATTCTTCGTTAGTCTATCGAGTATAAACCAAATGTTGTCGTACTCTCCTCTAGTCTTTGGTAATCCATCGATGAAGTTCATTGATATTTTCTCTCACTTCCATTATGGAACTTCAAGCAATTGCAAAAGACCACTCGATTTCTTTTGCTTGGCTTTCACTAATTGACAATTCATGCACTTTGAAATAAATGTCAAGACATCCTTCATACCTTCCCAGTAAAATTTCTGCTTCACATCTCTATACATTTTATTGCCTCCATGAAGGATAACCCAACTTGAATGATGGAACTATTCTAGCACCTCATCACTAAGTCTATCTACATTAGGTGCATATAATATCCCATCTTTATAGAGTTAACCATCTTGGTCATATCCGTTCTTCTTCAAACCTTCAGGCTGTACTCCTAGTTTAATCTTAATAATAACCTCTGGTAGTCCAACATCATAACTATAACTAGTATTAATCAACTCTATCAAAGTGGTTTAATGGTCAAGCTTGCCAAGATCATTGGTTCAAGCTAACACTTCGATCATGAATCATACCCGACTATATACTTTAACTGTGTCCACTCTAGGAACATGGATCCTTAACTGGCATGTCTCGTTCTCAATTTATCTTTGATTGCGTTTCCCTTAATGGATGTATAGGAAATTTCAAAGTCATTGGAGGCTAAGAACTATAATGGTCTCTTCTATTGCAATAAAAGGTCCTACCGTGAGAAAATATATTTCAGTGATTTATGGTCGGTGAGTAACTCTGACTTTTCTTATAGTAAGTAATGCCTCTATGCTTTCAAATTAAAACTATCACTATTAGCATTAAATTTTGGGTTTGGTATTTCTTACCATGCAGTTTCATTTCCCTAGTCACATAAGGGACAACTTTATCTCTTTATGTCAATTATGCGCCATATCCAATGCATATGTGTATATTATCAACTCCTCATTCCCATATGGAATGGATAACACTGGCGCACCCATCAACCTCTCTTTAAGACAAACGTATGCATGGTCACACCTAACTTCCCAACTAAAAGCCTAATTTTTCTTTTTAAAATGAGTCAATGGTGTAGCTATCATCTATAACTCTTTAATGAATCTTCAATGATAACCCTCTAATTTAAGAAAAATTTTGCACATCAATTGCATTAGAAGGTCTTCCCTAATCTTGGATTGTTGCAACTTTTGTAGGATCAACAGCGCAGCCCTTCTCCGAAACAACATGACCTAAGATCCTAACTTCTTTACTCTAGAAGTGACACTTCAGAAACTTAGCTTTCAGTTGATGCTTTCCTAGTGCCTCAAGTACCACTCTCAAATGCGTCTTGTGTTCTTCTTCCATCTGTGAATAGACAAGAATATTTTCGACAAACACAATTACAAACTTGTTTAATGATAGTTGAAAACACAATTCATAAGATCAGCAAAATATGCCAATGCACTGGTTAGTCCAATAAGGTAACTAACCACTCATAAAATCCTAATGACATACAAAATGTGGTAATAATACACTATCCTTAGCCACTCTCGGTTTGTGAATTAATGTTGTTAAATCCAACTAAGAAAATGCCTTTGCACTATGAAGTTGATCGAACAAGTCATCCATACATAAAAGAGAAGCTTGTTTTTTCTCATCGCCTTATTCAGCTTATGATAATCAACACAAAGTATCAAAGAGCCATCCGCCTTAGTGGCGAATGCTATAGGTGCTCCCTACTCAAAAATAATCCTCCAAGTAAATCCCTTCCTCAATAGATCATTCACTTTACCTTTAGTTCGTCTTTCTCTTTGGATGCCATCTATCTCAAAGGAAATACAATAGGTCTAATATCCTCCATTAGATCGACATGAAACTCAATCTCCATATGTAGTGGTAGCCCTATAACTTCCTCGAACATATCAGGATATTCCCTCGCTATACATACTAATGCAACTTTCCATTCGTGATATCGGGCGAATAGGAAAAACTAACCACCGCCGCATCCTCAAGCATGCAGCTCAACTATAGCTTACGCCTATGATTTACCCTTATCATCGGTAATAACCTCTCACAATTGACCATTGCCCCATACTTTTAAAGCTAGCCTGTACCAAAATGATACTAAATGTGAAAAAATTAGGCATAAACAAATCATAAGAACACATCGATTGAATAACATCAAACAAATCATATCTAAATTAGCCGAGCCTCCCATAAGATTCGACACTACAAGGTCCGTTTAGTAGATCAGTCTAAATCCTAGCTTATCTACATAGTCATTAGATATAAAGGAATGTGATGCCTCAGTATCAAACAAAACACAAACATGTATATCATAAATGAAAGTGATACCCTGTATCGAGATGCCCTTCCCATTCTCCTTTACCGATGGAGCACATGAAATAGTAGGAACAACATTCAATGAAAAAGTCTTGACGACCTACTTATCCTTCAATAGCTCTAGACAATCCTCCTTGATATGCCCAAGCTTGTTTTAGCTATAGTATTTTCGTTCAATTTTGCAAATCTTAGTAAGATGGCCTTTCTCTCCAAAGTTGAGACAAATATGCACTTATTTTCCTTTCTTATGACTATCCTTTTTATATAAGTTGTTGTGTCTCAAAGCTTCTATACAATCTTCTCAAAGCTTACATCAATATGGATCACAACCCTCTCCCGTAGATAATCATTCAAGTCGATGATGAGCTTCTTATTCTTCTTTAGAGGAGTGTCGATGAAAAATGCCCCATATTTCAACAATGCGAAACTCAACAATATACTCAGATAAAGACATGTCACCCTGCTTTAGATCATTAAATGTTCTGAAAAAGATCAACTATGAGAAACCAAGATGAAATTCTCTTCAGAGCATGCTTTGAACTAATCCTAAGTGGATTGATCTTTGAGAGTAGGTGCTTTAATGGCAATCCAACAACCCATTGCTCATCCTTGAAGTGTCGCAAGCTCAACTTCCTCTTTTGAGCATCTTCTAACTCTTAGTCATTAAATACGTGCTCATAAGTAACAATCTAGCCATGCACTTCCATAGAAATTTGTTCCCATGAACTGCTTTCCATTTAGACTAGCAAAAAATTTATTGAGCTTGCAAAATCAACTCTTTGCAACTGCACTGGAGCACCACCACCTACTGGACCGATTGCTTGTCCTTGGTCTTTTTTGCATCATATGCATCATCATGGTACCGAATATCATCTGCATATTGATGTTGGTTGCTGCCTCAGTTCCCGCATAAGTCTTGACTCCAAATACAGTGTGCCTTGCTATGTTTCTTGTATTTTTGCTCATTCTTATAAGCTGTAATAAGATCAATTAATATCTCATAATGGAAAACTGAATAAGTGGTATTAGCATACGCAATGTGACTTACTGTATACGTAATATATAGTTTCGAAAACAAAAATATATAACATGTATGCTCTCCTATATATCACTTCAGTCCATTCTAAGGTGACTCTCCTAATTTATCTCCATTTAATCTTATACAGGGTTAGGTGTTCACTCAACCTAAGCACAAACACTATGTGTGATGACTTTCGTCCACCTTTAATACCCAATATACCAATCTGATACAATATATTACAATGCGATATGTTGTACCCGATCGATAGAGAGAAGCAATCAAGGTAAGCTAACAATCAGTGAAGAGCTTATAATAAATCTCTAGTGCATAGATAAAATATAATAACAACATAAATATTAAAAAGGCAAGACAAAAGAATAATCAAATGAACCGGAATGAAACAACATATCATAGTGCAGGAGGTTCATTGCATTATAAAATGCAAAAATAATAGAGTTTATACATCTAATCAAATAAACTCCAAAGATTAAATATAATAGGCGCTAAATAGCTTCATACATCACTACAAAACATAATATTACCGATAATAACTCCAAATATATATATATATATATACATTAAAAGTCAGCCTCCTGCTTTATCTCTGCATAGCTCCATGCGCTATCTCATACATATCTCTCAGTTTACCCATTTAAGAGCATTCGAGTTGATAAGAAGTGACGCAAATAACGTTAGGTTAGACAAAAGTCCATTACGAGCGACCTGTAATTTCGAAACAAATATAAAAGTCGATATATCATAAATAGAAACACATAGTATGAAGAATCATACCTGATCTATCTCTACATCCAACAAGTTAGCACATAACGCAATATATGCTAAAATACTATCATCATTATATGGGTATGCTACTACTCTAAGTACAATATAGGGTATATAATTTGATAATTCCTACATTGTGTGACAATTATAGTGAACATAGCAACTATCAACTAAATCTCGCATCCCTCAACTCCAATGTCATTGGATATATGATAACTCACATGATCAATTTGTAGGATAAGAGACTACTCAATATCACGACATCAGCAATGCTCGAATCCATGCCATTAATGGATCCAAGAAAAGCTAAAACATATATAATTATATAATAAAGGTTGTGAGATGATAAACTACTCATTTATTAATGTAAAATCGATGATATACACTTAAATTAAGGCAAAACTGAGTTTCTACAATTAGATCTGAATTTCTACGCTCCAAAATGCTAATTTAGAAATTTAATGATCTGCTTACTAATTGTTGAATATGCGATTATATGATTTTTGTTTGATGATAATAAACATATATATATTCATGTAAATGTATTTGGTAATGTACTATTTCATTTTTCACATATTAAATAAATATTTGCTGAATAAAATTAAATGACACGGAATTTGAATTCAAACAGAAATTTTATTCAAACAAATATTTATTACAATTTTGAATAGTACAAATTCAAGCACTCACTATACACTATACAACTTTGATACAAATTCAATTACATCACAATTTTACATTTACAATTGACCTCACTATATATCACTCACACTCGTGTTTATCTTCAACTTTATTCCAAATTGAATCCAGCATCTGAGCAATCTGCAAATATAAATATTGACGTAGTAAAATTGAAAAAGAAATATTTTTGCAGTATAAAATAAAATGTGAATTTTGAGAATAATATTTGCCTCAGTTATTTGGGTTGTTCGTCATCATTTAACTTTGAATTCATTATACACAAATAGCCTGTGAATCACAGTGTATCATTGTATATGCCATAAGGCCGTGCACACCGATATATATACACTTGATAAATTCACAGGGACAGGTAAGCACAGGTCAAACCCAAATTATCGGATTCAACTCAAGTGCAACAAAATAAATGTCACAACTCTCAGCACAAAGTTAAATCCGAGCTTAAGCTGGATTGAACTCAGGTGAAATTTCGAAAAATAAACAAAATGCAAAGGTCAAGTCACTGCAATCACGACTCAACTCAATGCAACAACCAAAGTCAAGGCAACATGAAGTCGGCAACTTCAAACTGCTCATATACACAAGTGAATGAAAATTTTGTACTCAATGCAAAGACCAGCTTATAAATACAAGTCAGTTACAAAATGGCATCACACAATGAATACATGAAGCAACTTCAAACAATAAACTGGTCAAAGCAACCCAGACCCATAGCGAATAGTGAAACCCAACAGTTCAACTACAACAAAAACAGAATCAACACAAAGGCTACAGGTGCGAAACCACAATCCAGTGCAATGTAACATGAACCAGACTCGAGCACGCATGAAGTTCAAGGTTAACTAGACTAATACAGCAGAGGGACTAATATGCCAGAGAAAAGAAGTTGACATTTGAACATAGCATCAACAATATGTAACAAAGGCCAAGACTAGTGAACTGCAAGTGCCGACTAATGCACTTAATCAATGCCGAAATCAAACCAACATAAATGATACAGTATACACAAGTGACACAACAGTGCACATAGAAACAACTCAAGATTTCAGCAACAACAACATGAAGGAAACAAACTACAAAGACATCAACATGTATGACAGTAAGCAGTGCCACACGACTGGCCAAAGTCGCGCACATAAACGACTTTAACATATGATCAGTGGCAAGCATACAAATTGGCAACGTGCAGCCGCAAACAACCACAAGCACATGAATTCAGAAATCAAAATCAGTGTTAACCAAATCAGTGATGAAGTCACATTCTCAAAACCACGACCATGCTACAGTTCAAACAAATGCCACAGTGAAAAAGTAACAAACTCGAAGTACAAGCTAATGCAGACTAAAGAGAATGAATATACAGTGAACTAAGTCATGGATCAAACCAGCAATGTCATAGAACAGATGGTACGGTTCAAACGTGATCACCAGTTTTTTTTTAAGAAATCAAAAATGGTCGAAGACGTGGATTTGCATACACAAAATCTGACCGGAGTAAAAGGAAACGAAGATTAAAATCAAATGTAACAGTTTCAAACCAAAATCGTAGTGACCAAGTAATTTGACCAAGTCACGAATCAACACCATGAGTATCAAGCAAATGAATTGAAGAATTCAGAGAAATCATCAGCATCAAAGCGAAATCGAACAGCCGAGCAAAGTAATTGACAAATTCAAACAAATTTATACGAACGCAAATAAAGGAGATCGAACGCATATATTACCCAGAATCATCATCGGCTATTGGGTATCGAGTTCAAGCAAGAAAATCAGAAGAAGCAATGGGATAAATCACATAACACTCAAACAACTCGATCGGAAATTGGGGGTACCGTGTGCTAAGCAGAGAGATCATAGATTGACGAAGCAACAACGCTAACTATTCATTCGATCGAGATATTGAAGTCGACGGCCCAAGTTTTTCATAAGCCCTAATTTAGTTGCAAAGAGGAACGAATGAAGATTAACAAAGCCGCCATTCTCAAAGAAAAAAGAACGGGCCAAATTATAAAAGGGGCCAGCTTCTTTTTATTATAAGGGCTTTGTGTTTTAAAATTAGGCTTATTTAATTTTAAATTGTTTTTAATTTGTAATTTCTTTTTAAACTGTTTAAATTTCTAGTCGTGTGACTAGGGAACAAACTACGTGGCGTAGTTTGAGAATTCGCAACTCAGTGGCTGAGTTGTGGCAGGGTTTTGAGCGTAGAGTTTGGTAAGTCAGTAGCGGGTGTCGCGAGTTTACATGTGTAAGCATGTGACTAATTAATTTCTAGTAGAAACCTTGGGGGCAGCACGTAGGCAGGGTTTTGCCAAAGCTGGGTAAATTTTGTGTCGTTCTATTTCTACATTTTATTATTTGGCTATTTTTTCTGTTCTGCTATTATTCTGTGATCTGGGTTGAAATAATTTTATAAGCTTCCGCAATAAATTTTTATAATTAATACCATCACCCTATTCACCCCCTCTAGGGTGAAATCGATCCTACAAGTAGTATCAGAGCTAGGAACAAAAGCAGTTTTTGTCTTAAAAGTTTGATTTTACAAAAACCAATTCTTGTTTTTAAAAAGTTGAATTTTAAAAATGGCTTCTTTTAATACTGCTTTTGCTGAGGGTCAATCCATAGTTAGACCGCCAATGTTCAATGGTGAATATGCTTATTGGAAAAATAGGATGAAAATTTTTCTGAAAACCATTGATGCTTGGAATATTGTTGAGACAGGTTATAGAGCACCAACTATAACTATAGATAATCAGGAAACAGATAAACCAAAGGAACAATGGACGGAACTAGAAAATAAATTACAAAATATTATTGCTAAACCATGAATTCTATCATCTGTTCATTGGATCAATTTGAATTTATTCGTGTCTCACATTGTCTAACTGCGCAGGAAATATGGCACACACTAGAAGTGACTCACGAAGGAACATCTCAAGTCAAATAATCTCGCCTTACCATGCTAAGCAGCGAATACGAGAACTTCACAATGGCGAAGGAAGAAAATGTCAAAGAGATGCATGGACGACTTTCCAATATCGTATACAAATCAAAAGCTCTTGGAAAATCATATACAGTGATGGAGATAGTCCGAAAAATCCTCAGAGTCCTTCGACGAAGTTTTGAAGCCAAAGTGACTGCCATTCAAGAATCAAAAGATTTGAAACAAATGAAAGTCGAAGAACTCATCGGAAGTCTCACCACTTATGAGCTAGAAATGAAATTCAAGGAAGAGCGTGAAGGAGGAGATACTCGAAAGAAATCAATAGCTCTCAAAGGAACAACTGAAAGTGATGACGATGATGACGGAGCAGCAGAATTGGAGCTGATAATAAAGAAAGTCAAAAGGTGGAATTACAAATACGGAAATCCAGCTCTAAATCGAAAATTGAAAAGTAGAATAAATAAAATATTGGACAATCCAGAAGAACAAAAAATCTTCTGTCATAAGTGCCATCAACCCTGACACATCAAGCCCAATTGTCCTCAAAATGAACGCGACTTTAAAAAGAAATCAAGAAGGAAAAGTTTTGCAGCCACATGGAATACAAGTGATGAAGATAATCAAAGTTCTAGCAATGAGAGTGAGAAAGCAGATAGGTGCCTTCAAGGGAATATAACTGATAGCGACGATGACGAGCCAAGCGAAGTATCAAAACTTACTCACTCTGAATTACTTATTTATTTCCACGAAGTAAATGGCTGTTTTGAACGACTTAGGGAGAAATATGCCAAACTTGAATCACAAAAAGATACTTTGATAGAATTAAATGAACAACTTGATCAATTAGTTAAAACCTATCAAAGTAGGATCGCTAAGTTTGATAAGTGTCCAACATTCGAAGAAGAAATTAAAAAATCAGAAAATAGGACAAAATCACTTGAAAATGAAATTCTGATTTTGAAAGAAAATGATAATACTAGGAGAGAAAATTCTATTAAAAAGTGCACACAATTGTTGAACGAAAATGAATCTCTCAAAACACAAGTCCAACAATTGTCAATGACTTTAGATAAATTTTCAAAAAGTGAAAAATCGTGAATATGCTCTTAGGGAAACAAACTGTTAATATAGTTAGATATGGACTTGGATATAATCAATCTAAAAATGTTAGAAATGAGATTAATCGAGAAAATTCAATGTGCGCAATTTGTAGAAAATTTGGACACAATCACAATAATTGTTGGTATAGACCTAAACACGTAAAAACTATTCCAATTTGGGTTCCAAAAGGCACAAATATAAAATCTCTCAAAGTAAAACAAATTTGGGTGCCGAAGGGAACAATTATAAATAGTTTTGGGTCTCCATAAAATTATTTTTCAAAATATTCTGCCACTAACAATCATGGACCTATAAAAACAAATAGGTCACAAAAATCTTTCAACGTGTAGGTGTGGTGGAGGCTAAGGAACAACAATAGTGCCACTTGGATTCTGGCTGTTCCAAGGGCACACCAGGCGATAAAGCAAAGTTTCTTAGCCTAGTACAAAGGTGACAGAATCACAATGGACAACCATGAAAAATTATCGTAAAGGTAAAAAAAGTAATGATATATTTTGAACGATGTATTAAATGTGATAATCTGCACCATATTCTGAATTAAATCAGCCAATAATGAAGATGATGAAATAATGATGATTTTGATTCTGACTTATTCAAAATTGTTGGCCAATCATATATGCCAAAAACACTATAAAAACCTCTAGATTCTTTGAATTACTTCATATATATTAGTTTGGATTAAAAATAGTGTTTGTTGGATGATAATACATTTGGTTATAATACGGCTAACTCTATATTCACGATTTTTGATTATTTACATGGCTTCATTTCAAATTCAAGAGAATGTCATTTGAAAAGCTGTTAAAATTGATTTTGAAATTTTGTTGCATACTTCATAGTTTGGTCGATCAAATTCAATTAATGGTAATTTTGAGTGAAAGAGAAATTCAGATGCAGATTACACTGGGTAATCTAGTTGATAGAAAAATTACTAGTGAAACGTGATTTTTGTTGAGACATTTAGTAATTGCATCGTTTTTCAAAGAAAATATCTGCATATTTTTAATTTCAAATAGCAGAAAATTTTCTTATAAAACCCCCTCGAGAAAATCATTTTTGACCATATTTTCAGATTAGTCATTTTGAAAAATTGATTTCATAATTATTTGATGACTATTTTGACTAATCTGACTCCCTAATAATTATCGAAAAGATAAATAGTAATTGAAAAAGTGATGAGTGTTGATATTTATCATATATTATGACTCGAGACGGTATAATTAGTAAATTTCTTCAGACATTTAAACAAGAGTTATAAAACTTTGTTGGTAAAAATTTCATGACCATCTCTATTTCTATCATATTTCTAACGACCATCACTCATCAAAATTCAACATAGTTTGTCGATATGTGGTATTTTAAACGGGAATCATTCGTTTTTCATTTTATATTACTTTTAAAAAAATAAATAAATAAATAAATAAATACCAAAGTATTCACTCTCATTTAAAAGTCCCTATGGTTATGCATTGGTGAATTACTTGGAATTTGTTATGTGCTTCCATGCTCATTTAAAAGCCCTCAAGGTTATGCATGTATGGAACGCATATCAAAAGTTGATTTTTAAAATAAACAAGTTGATTCTAATCCCATTTAAAAGTCCTCACGGTTATGCGTGGTTAGAAGATACTCGAATTCGTTTTTTTAAATAAAATTGGAATACTACTAATCTCATTTAAAAGTCCTAACGGTTGTGCATGGTTAGTAGATATTCATATTCCTGATATAAATATACCACAAATAGACACAACTGTATGGTTTTGTATGATGACATCATTTCCATCATTCTAAAAGTGGAATATGCGCCTAACAAAATATTTATGATTTTTGTTTGATTTTTTTTGAAATTTAATATTTATATTCGACTGAGTTTTAATATTGGATTAATATCGATCACTTTATCTCTATTTTCTCTAACACTATTATTCTTTTGCTGATAACAAAAGGGGGAGAGAAAAGTTAAGATTTTGTCAAATAAAATCAAGCAAAGGTCAAATATTTTCCATTTGCATCTGGGCTCATTTGCATATTATTTAATTGTATGCATATTTGTAGGGGGAGCTTTGTGTAGAGAGGAAGTATTTAAATAAGGGGGGCAATTAAAGCATATCAATGATCAAATACATTTAACATATTCAAATTCTTAAATATATGTTTGTTATCATCAAAAGGGGGAGATTGTTGAATATGCGATTATATGATTTTTGTTTGATGATAATAAACATATATATATTCGTGTAAATGTATTTGGTAATGTACTATTTCATTTTTCACAGATTAAATAAATATTTGCGGAATAAAATTAAATAACACAGAATTTGAATTCAAATAGAAATTTTATTCAAACAAATATTTATTACAATTTTGAATAGTACAAATTCAAGTTCTCACTATACACTATACAACTTTGATACAAATTCAATTACATCACAATTTTACATTTACAGTTGACCTCACTACATATCACTCACACTCGTGTTTATCTTCAACTTTATTCCAAATTGAATCCAGCATCTGAGCAATCTGCAAATATAAATATTGACGCAGTAAAATTGAAAGGAAATATTTTTGCAGTATAAAATAAAACGTGAATTTTGAAAATGATATTTGCCTCGGTTATTCGTCATCATTTAACTTTGAATTCATCAAACACGAACAGCTTGTGACATACAAAATGTATCACTGTATATGCCATAAGGCCGTGTGCACACTGATATATATACACTTCATAAATTTACAGAGACAGGTAAGCACAGGTCAAACCCAAATTATCGGATTCAACTAAAGTGCAATAAAATAAATGTCACAACTCTCAGCACAAGGTCAAATCCGACCTTAAGCTGGATTCAACTCAGGTGAAATTTCATAAAATAAACAAAATGAAAAGGTCAAGTGACTACAATCATGACTCAACTCAATGCAACAACCAAAGTCAAGGCAACATGAAGTCAGCAATTTCAAACTGCTCATATACACAAGTGAATGAAAATTCTGTACTCAATGCAAAGACCATCTTATAAATACAAGTCAGTTACAAATGGCATCACACAATGAATACATGAAGCAACTTCAAACAATAAACTGGTCAAAGCAACCCAGACTCATAGCGAATAGTGAAACCCAACAGTTCAACTACAGCAAAAACAGAATCAACACAAAGGCTACAGGTTTGAAACCATAATCCAGTGCAATGTAACATGAACCAGACTCGAGCACGCATGAAGTTCAAGGTGAACTAGAACAATACAACAGAGGAACTAATATGCCAGAGAAAAGAAGTTCACATTTGAACATAACATCAACAATATGTCACAAAGGCCAAGACTAGTGAACTGCAAGTGCCGACTAGTGCACATAATCAATGCCGAAATCAAACCAACATAAATGACACAGTATACACAAGTGACACAACAGTGTACAGTGAAACAACTCAAGATTTCAGCAACAACAACATGAAGGAAACAAACTACAAAGACATCAACATGTATGACAGTAAGCAGTGCCACACAACCGGCCAACGTCGCGCACATAAACGACTTTAACATATGATCAGTGGCAAGCATACAAATTGGCAATGTGCAGCCGCAAACAACCGCAAGCACATGAATTCACAAATCAAAATCAATGTTAACCAAATCAGTGATGAATTCGCATTCTCAAAACCACGACCATGCTACAGTTCAAACAAATGCCACAGTGAAAAATTAACAAACTCGAAGTACTAGCTAATGTAGACTAAAGAGAATGAATATACAGTGAACTAAGTCATGGATCAAACCAGCAATGTCACAGAACAGATGGTACATTTCGAACATGAACACCAGTTTTTTTTTAAGAAATCAAAAATGGTCAAAGACGTGGATTTGCATACACAAAATCTGACCGGAGTCAAAGGAGACGAAGATTAAAATCAAATGTAACAGTTTCAAACCAAAACCGTAGTGACCAAGTAATTTGACCAAGTCATGTATCAACACCGTGAGTATCAAGCAAATGAATTGAAGAAGTCAGAGAAATCATCAGCATCAAAGAGAAATCGAACGGCCGGACAAAGTAAATGACAAATTCAAACAAATTTATACGAACGCAAATAAATGAGATCGAATGCACATATAACCCAGAATCATCATCGGCTATTGGGTATCGAGTTCAAGCAAGAAAATCAGAAGAAGCAAAGGGATAAATCACATACCACTCAGACAACTCGATCGGAAATTGGGGGAACCGTGTGCTAAGTAGAGAGATCATCGATTGACGAAGCAACAACGCTAAACCATTCATTCAATCAAGATATTGAAGTCGACAGCCCCAGTTTTTCACGAGCCCTAATTTAGTTGCAAAGAGGAACGAACAAAGATTAACAAAGCCGCCATTCTCAAAGAAAAAAGAACGGGCCAAATTATAAAAGGGGCAGGCTTCTTTTTATTATAAGGGCTTTGTGTTTTAAAATTAGGGTTATTTAATTTTAAATTGTTTTTAATTTGTGATTTCTTTTTAAACCGTTTAAATTTCTAGTCGTGTGACTAGGGGACAAACTACGTGGCGTAGTTTGAGAATTCGCAACTCAGTGGTTGAGTTGTGGCAGAGTTTTGAGCGTAGAGTTAGGTTAGTCAGTAGCGGGTGTCGCGAGTTTGCGTGTGTAAGCATGTGACTGCTTAATTTCTAGTAGAAACCTTGTGGGCAGCACGTAGGCAGGGTTTTGCCGAAGCTGGGTAAATTCTGTGTCGTTTTATTTCTGCATTTTATTATTCTGCTATTTTTTCTATGCTGCTATTATTCTGTGATCTGTATTGAAATAATTTTATAAGCTTCCGCAATTAATTTTTATAATTAATACCGTCACCCTATTCACCCCCCTCTAGGGTGAAATCGATCCTACACTAATCTTCCCCTAATTGTTAGATTTCGCTTATTTAGTATGGATTAATGATGGATTTGATAGGAGATAAGTTTTATGGAGGACTAATTATATTTTAGGAAGAAGAAAAGTGATTGGGAATGTTCTCTGATGTTGTAGTTAGCACAAATTTTAAACCGTTAAGTCGGTTTAATTATGGGCTTATGTTAGTTACTACTAAATCTGCCTAAAAACCATTTGACTTAATATTATGATATCTTCTAAACCACTTGACTAAAATCCTATTATGACAACTCTATGTAGAGGGAAACCATCATATCTTCCATTTGGTATAGGTGTCAGACCCTAATTTGGCTTCTATCAAAAGTTGCATCCATTGCAATAGTTTAGGGTCAACATAATCCATAATTAATTCTAGGGGTCAAAATTGTAAATAAAAATGGTACTACCCAAATTTCTAGCCCAATCTAAGGTCATTTGATTATGAAAACATTATTTTTGCAATCTGCTGATACGTAAATATATGGGTCGTTACACATCCTTCACCTAGGGAGAATTTATTCCCCTAGATCATCTTTTCTTATATTAGATTAAAGATAGAGTGAGACATGAGAAGGAACAATGTTAGTATCACAGTGATAGACTTTTAACTTTCTTTAGTTATTATAATTTTAAAGTATCAATTTTGTAACTTGGTTATATTTAATGTATAAATAAAGTTTTTACTTAATATTTACTCATTTTCATTATAATTTTTTTATCTTTATTTTTCATAGAACATCTTCGATTCTCGTGTGGGCTCCTCTCCTTCTTATCATTAAGAATGCATTGTCATTATTTAGGTGGGAGTTACTTCCAACTTTCTCCTTGCCTCTACTTCTGCTAATGTTGTGAGTTAAACACTCTCACCGATCACTATTTCATATATGGAACGAATTGAAGTGCAGGAGGAGTGGATTGGAGAGTTAGAGGATAAGAATAAACAAGTCATGGTTGTGACAAGGATTGAGATGCTCAGGGAGTCTGAGGCAATTTTACTGGCTACGAACACATTAAGGAAGTCAATCTCAAAATGACTATATTTCATGACTCAAATCGGAGATGGAGTGTTTAAACAAGAAGGCGACTGAGCAGGAGGCAAACATGGAAAATATGGAAAGTTTATGTGTGACGTTTTAAGAAGACGAACAAAAGAAATAAAGGCTACCATATAGAACTTATCTTTAGAGTTTGTCAAAAAAATTCCAAGATGAAACTCCTATATTGTCACTCAAGTTTGACGATTGTTCTTCTAATCTAGATGAAGTTCCTACAAAAAAAACGTATATGCACCCTAAGTCAGCTAAAGAATGGAGAATGAGTTGGTGCGTCATTACCAATCCAAGTTTGAACAACTAAAGTTACCCTACGATACTAAGCTAGTGAAGCTGCACATGGATAAGGCATAAGTGAAGCGAAATGCAAATGGAATATTCGGTTCTTTCCATGGGAAAAAGGTTCGACTTTTTCCAAAATCGACCATATAAGGGGAATCACACATAGCCTCATTCAAACCCTTATAAAAGAAGAGATCCTACTAAAGTTGCAACCATTAGCACCTCTTATTGTGCCGGCCTAACCTACTTCATCAGCGCGATCTGCTTTGAAAGTGCCTCCTAATTTTGTTTTATCCATTTTGCTATAAGAGATTCGTAGAGAGAAGGGTTGTCATGCTATGGCTGTAATAAGGTTGCATTGCTCTGCTGATTTTATGCAATTTTTCTTACCTAAACTGGAGCTACCATTTTTTGGACAGTAATGAGCGTGAGCAACTCATAGCCCTAGGTTTGTGCATGCTTGGGAACTCCATCGTTCCTCCAAAGTTATCATAGAGATTTCAGAATGGTCCTTAGAATTTTCCTTAGCGCCACTACAGGAATAAATTCATAATATTCTTCTTGTATTGAGGATTGGCGAAGTCAGTGCTCCTAAATCTCCTTCGCGGTTGATGATTTTAGTAAGGGAAAGAGGCATCAAGCATGAATCTAGGCTTTGACTTCAAATAATTGTAATAGAATTATTCATGTGATTGGGTATAATTAAACTTATATGTATGTCATTTTGTAATAAGCAAAGTAAAATAATTTTTTGGCATTGTGAAGTCTTTATTGAATGTTTTTTCAAAAAAAAAACTTTTGTCAAATAAAGATCCTCTATGGAGGGGGGTTCTAGAGGGGTGGCAACCCCCTAAGGTAGGGGTGCCGAGGCAACGCCCCCGCTACATGGTTTGACATGCCCGGTCAGGTCGCAGGGGTCCAGGAGGCAGCGCCCCGTCCAAAACGGTACGTTTTATTGATTTTTGAATTCAAATTCAACAGCCAACGGTAACAACCGTTAGAAAACGGTCACGACCGTTCGAATAGGAACCTGTAGACGAATAGACATCTCACTTCTATATAACAGTGCATTCCATCAATGCAGACTTCACTTCTCTTTTCCTCTAAGTCTAAAATCGATAGCATTATTAACTTCTGAGTGTTTCTTCTGATCTGAGCAAGTAATCACAGCTTGCACAGATAAATCTCCATTGTATCCTGAAAAAAGGTTTTCATACAACCCGCTGTGACAAAAAGTGGAAAACATTCTTTAAAGACAACGATTGTTTCGTACCTTGGAGTGATTAGTCTTACATTACCCTAAGTTCATCAACAGTCTTTTCTTAAACATGTTATTTTGTAGTACATCTTATGTATTTTTACACAATTTTTTTTTCTATATGCTTATAGCTTTTATAATAATTGCAGTTCTAGTTCTTATGAAGGGCAGAACCAATGCTCTTGCAACTAAACATGCGATGCTTGTGGATGAAGGTAACCACACCACTTTCCATGTTTGAATGCATATCCTGCGAAAGGTGTAGGTTATAACACCATTGGATTTTGGCAATTAAAGGGATTTGTTTTTCCCCTATTTGGGACTGCTAGACTTATGGGCCTTCCCTGTTTGGTTCTAGTGAGTCATCTATTGGGTTTTTGGTTTTAGATATTACTTTTCCTAACACCAAGTCCCCTTGTGGAATTTTCTTTCTCTTAGTCGAGAGTTGTAGCTTTTGGCCATTCTCTATTTGGCCACTACAGCTCGAATTACGGCTTCATTCCTTCTTTCATTGATAAAGTCTAGGGTAATTTCTTTTAGTTATTGATTCTGTTTTGTAACATAAGGTGGGCTCTATAGGATGGGACCTCTACTTCAAATAGGAGCATTGTTCCATAGCCATATGATAAGAAGAATAATGTGTCCTATAAGTTATCTAATTAAAGTTTGTTAGCCAAACAGTACCCAACGTGACCCCTCTGTCCATTTTCCTTTCGGCTTGACCACTCTTTCCTTAAGTAGCTTTTTAATAGTTTTATCAGATACCTTAGCCAACCTATTTATTTGAGGATGTGCTACTGTGGAGAAGCACTTGACTATGTTATTCCTTTTATAGAATTGAGTAATTCTTTTCTTTTAAACTACATACCATTGTATGATATAACTTTATATGGGACTACGAATCTGACAATGTTGTTTCTAACAAAAAAAATTCATTATTTCTTTCAGGTAATGGTTATAAGAGTTTCCTCTTCAACTCACTTTATGAAATAGCTGATGGCTACTGCTGGGCATTTGGCTCTTATTTTAGACATTTGGAGCGGTCAAATCAAATCAATCCTCCATATGTTAAATAACCAGGGGGTAGTAATTAGGATGCTTTCATGAGATTTAAATCTTAGGATGCAACATCCATTTGGCATCAATCACGCCTCTAGGTAAAATCTTATGCATCTTGTTGTGTTGTAGGCTAGTATTAGCCCTGATTCGTAGCACTTTTTTTTGCTAATTTTAGTCCCCAAGAGTGATCTTTGTAGTTTTCCTCATGAACTTATCATAGTTTTTATCATACCCTTCTTTTGTGACATACTTGAGATAAGTGATTAATTGCCCTCTTTTGTATAGTATTTCATCAAAGAAAGAGAAGTATGGAGCATGATGTCTGACTTTATGAGCTGCATTTTTTTTAGCTTTTGTCGTTTAACAATACACCATTTAATACGAAATATTTCTTCAGTGTCATCCATGTATCTGTTGTATTCCTCAACTTTGTAGTATGGGTGAATTTCCTTATATGGGAGTAGCCTCACTTATACTTTGTTCTGATCGAACCTTGGCTTGTTGAGGATGTGTCAAGACTAAAATCAGCTTTTCTAAGGTAATATTTGGTTCAGACAGATGTCCCCACTATAAGAAAATCTGCTAAAGGCAGCATTATAGTGCAGCGTTTAGTGCAAATACGTTGTTTATCCTGAATGAAAATAGAAAGTAAAAGAGTAAAACGCTACTTAACTAAAACAAAAGGCAGGACTTCTTCTTTTCATCCTCGCCTTCCATTTTCTTTTTCCAAGATCTTTATTTTACTCTATTCGTCATCTTCATATTCTCCCCATCGTAATCACCTCTATCCTTCTACAGACTCCCCTTCCTATAAACTCCACCTTCCTTTAGACTCCACCCTCATTTAGGTTTTGTACCCACCACCCACACCCTCTAATATCTTCACGATAACACCAAATCAAAATTAATGTCTAACCCTAGCCTCTTATCCCTTTCTTCCACTTCAAAACCCTTAAACTTATTCTAAATGGTTTCAGACTAATAAATGTCTCTCGCTTTCACCAAAGACGACGACCAAGTGACCGCTATCACAAAAATTAGAATGGTTGTCATAGATTTGGGGTTAATTATCATTGATTTGGGAAAAGCAATGATTTAACCCGATCATTCCACTAAAGTTGCTAGATCTGGATAAATTGTAGGTTTCAAAAATAATGGTTTGTGAATTCCTAAAGCTTGTCATGATTTTAATTTTGTGCTAATCACTCATTTGTAGTTTCTCCATTTTTATAATATTCGGATGAATAGTTTGCTTAATAATAATACATTCTCTTAATCTTCATCAGCTATTATTATTCTTCTCCAAATAAAAGTTGTTTGTGCATAGATAAAAATACTATACATGCTGATTAATTTGAAGTTTCTCTTGCTAGGTTGATTTTCCATTAGCATAAAAATCTATTAATTAAATGTCCTCACCATGACCACTTTTACTTTTTTTGTTTTGTTCTGTATAAAATTGCATAACTATCTTCATTGCATCTTTCCAAATATTTGGTAGATTAGAAATGCATGCAAACCCATTTACTAAGTGATTGTACAGAAGAGATTATGGTAAATTTCTGAAATTGTTAATATATACATAGAAAGTTAAATGCAAATACCATTGACTTCAATATGTTGTCAGTTTTGCAATATGGAAAACTCTAGCTTCACAGACGAATTTAGTGCAAATAAACATATATTTACTAATTGCACATTGCAAGGGGCTAAAAATTCCATAAGAAATGAACTCGATTAACTTAGCAAAACCCATTTATGTACAAATGCAATAATTAGTATACATTCTCCATTTATCAATCAAGTTTTTTTAGTTCTTGTTTGCTGCAGCAAATATGTCACTAACTAGACTATCTATTTATTAGTTTATTTAGGCAAATGCAATAATAAGGTTAGCATAAGTTTCTAGTTCGTTTGTCTATCTAATATATGTCATGTTATGCATTCCTCTTTATGCTAGTCATCCATTTATTCTAGTTGTGATTAATGATCCACTACATGATAACTTCTCATGCTATGTATAATAAGATTCATAGCAAACCATAGAAGAAACTCATAGTTATAAGTCGATCTAATGCAAGATGAAGATAAGCAATTATGGTTTGACATGCAATTTTTAATCTATCCACATCTATATCTTTGTGTATGTATGTTATACACACATCTTTAAATACATGTAGCCAGAGTTTTTGTAAATTTCATTTGCATGTATCTCCTTTTTTTCAATGTCTAATGTTTCTTTTTATGAGTTATGAGTAATTTAGATAACAACATAGTTATTAACTATGCATGATACACAAAAGCATAAAGCCTTCCAAAAATTTGTTTAGTAATTTGTTCAAAAGTTTAATTTGGACTAAAACTTTATAGTTATTGTTCAGTAGTCAAATTTTAAGTATAAGTTGTATAGTATGTTGCAAAACTAAATGAAACATGTGAAAGGGCACTTTTATTGTATAACATATTGTGACCTCTTATTTGAACCATAAGTTGGTTTTGTTGATCTTTCTTTAGGAGGCCAAACAACCATAGTCAAATTATGGTAAATTTATAGTTACATGTTAACTCCCCTCATTTAACATGACACTCGTTTAATTTATTATCACCATTGACAATAACTTACCGGTAGTCAATTCTAAGAAGTGCAATTGGCCTAAAGTAAATATATTAAATATGAAGACACCATAGGAATTATTATATTATGTTAATGTATCTCATTGCCAAGGAAGGACTTTTTTCTTGGGTTAGTAAATTTTTTGAATTATCCTTGGATACCTAAAATGACACATATTACTATCTATAACCAAAGAACAAAAGTGAAAAATAAATCACTTTTGTATTAAATCACAATAATAATGTTTTTTAGCAATGTTGTCAAAATAGGTCCCTATTGGAGATTAAATTTCGATTTTTTCATGAAATGCATTGAACTTATATAAAAGTAAGTTCCCTTAACTAAATTTTTCCAAAAAAAAGCTAAGGCATTAAGTTACTCTACAATTTGATAATAAATTCAAACACGTCTTTCCCGAAGAATTTTTTTGTCCTCGTCTTAATTTTTTTACCTAAAATAAAATCTTAACTTACGATTTCAGTTCCTCTATTTTAAAGTTGAATCAAAATCTTACCAATATTCCTCTAAAAAAAAGTGTCAGCTCTTTTCT
Organism: Allium cepa; assembly: GCA_030765085.1. Classification (NCBI taxonomy): domain Eukaryota; kingdom Viridiplantae; phylum Streptophyta; class Magnoliopsida; order Asparagales; family Amaryllidaceae; genus Allium; species Allium cepa. The sequence continues at coordinate 577,041,478 of CM060931.1, forward strand.
CAAACTTTATATACACTTCTAAGGTGTAATCATTTTTTATAAGTTGAGTTTATTTATAATTATATCTAGTTAGTTTACTATTATTGTGAATTTTCTGGTTCAAGACGTAAATAGAATAGTTTTCTTGTACCAGCATTATTTTTTAGATTAACTTTAAATAATATAAGTGCAATTAATTGTTCATTTTGTTAGCTTTTTCAGTTTTGGGTCGGCTTGGTTTAGTTTATTTTAATAATTTTGATCCACTTTAGAGAAGATTTGAATAATCATGATGATACCATTATACTGGGTTTCCTATCAACATTTGTTTACAAAAATATTATTTTTTTTAGAATATTTTTGTTTTAAATTTTCAATTAATCTTTTGGTCATAGGGAGACGAAGATTGTTGGAATCTTACCAACATATTATTACTATTATTTTCACATAATCAGTAAAATCAACTGACATTTTAATTTTAAGCAGGGAGAGGAAGGCCCGTAAACAATTCAATTTATTTTTAAGCAACAATCCAAGAATGCAAAAAGATGAATTTTATCTTATTATGAATTATGTGTTCAGTAAATATAAGTAAGACCAAGAGATGGAATTATTTTGGCCAAAAGTAGTAGAGAGTTGATTCATGAACCCATAATGTTTGAGTAAAGTGAATTATTGCCAGGTAATTGCTTTAAGACTTGCATATAATTGCATGTAAGCTACCACTTCAGGTATAAAAATATATATAACTATGTAAGATGCCACTTCGGGTATAACAATATATATAACTGCATGTGAGCTGCCACTTCAGGTATAACAATCATAGTTCAATTTTGCCGATTGATACCTATTGGTGGAAATTCGGCTCTAACACAGAACTATTGGGCAATAGTAGTTCATTTCAACTTTGTTTTGGTACTTCATGTTTTATATCAACAATGGTTATGATGCATAAAATTTGACTCTAATGCCTATTGTTTTTTTGATTATGTACACGGTATAGGCAAAGTCTTGCTATTATAACTGGCATTATATCTTATTTTTTATAACTGTATCAAAATCAGATTCATACGAGGGTAGTATTCCAACTCTATTTAGTTCATCTATACTCTGTCAAGAATTCGTTTTATATACTATTCGGCCAATCCTTGCAAATTATTAATCTAACTCTATTGGTCAAAACTGAACATCTACTTGAGATAACAACAGTGATCGGTTTATTTCATCATGAGTAGAACCGATTAGTTAAAAACTTGACATAGATCTTTATTTTCACTTTCAGTTCTTTAATTATTACTGTTGGGACTTGAGAATTATGTCTTCACTAGTGCGAACCCGTGCTTTGCACACGGATATTGAAAAAATATTGTTGTTGCATAGGTCATATCCAAATGTATAAGAAATTTAAATTGGTGGTAATGAAAAAACATTGTTGAACGATAGTGTTACATCATAATAACAATTTGGTAGGGTAAAGAATACATAGATATATTTGGTTATGGTAATCACAATTAAAATCGAACAAAACAACTACAGTGAATATGTTAAAGTTCACAGATTATTTAGAGGATAATGTGTTAAAAATTTATCCGCTAATGCATAGATATATTCACTGTGGCATATATCGCCAATGTTGTTGCTTTTGTAATTACACAGCTGCTTCATTGTGCATAGATATAGTTGAAGTATTCGCTCACAACTGCAGACACAAAGACACAGCGTAGTTCGATTCAATTAAATAAGAATAACAAAAGCTTTTTTCAATGGGGAGAAATATAGTTATAGGACGAAATTTGTAAACGGTCAGGAAAAGTATTTGTCAACAGCTGAAAAAAGGGAGGGAAAAAAGAAAAAAGCAACAGATGTAGTATAGGGGTAAAGTAGTGAAACAGAAGATTCAATTGAAATAGAAATGATGATGCAATAAGAAAATAACATGGGTCCCAATATAAATTACTATTGTTCACTGAATTTGATCTATGTCGATGCAAGGTACAAAACACGGCATACAACTGGTTGCAGTAACCAATATTTGAAAATATCCAAAACATACAGAAGAGAACAATTGTGAGAAGTCTGTTCATTTTTCAGCCTCGGAAATAACTGCTAGCAACACATGTATGATACTGGGCTTAAGCGCAAATAGGTGATGTTTTCTTGGCCTTAATAGATGCATTACATCTGTCAATTACTTTAACTATTGAAGGTATTTGTACCTACGGGAAAAAAAGGCAAAAGTGTCATTGATGCGGTATTATTACTAAATTCTCTCATTGCTCGTCTGACTAAGTTAACTATATCTAATAATCAAACTATGACTACATGATCATCTATGCAAAGATACATTCATCAATTGTTTTCTAGAAGTTTTCCGACAGTGGTGGTGCAAGTGATTTTAGAATTTACTGCAAAAAATAAACAAACTCATTTAGGTGGTTATCAACATTATTCTCACTAAAGCACATGTTTTGACCCAGCACTTAAACTGTGCATCTACCTTAAGCCCGAATACATCAACTTATATGCTTATCGTATTATTGATCATCGCAATTGTAAACGAAATTAAGTAAACTTAGCCAAATTATGTCATCAAACCTGGAAGCAATGTATTAAACGCTGAGCTACACAGTTGAATCAAGCATTAATTATGTGAAGTCACCATTTAATCATCTCAAGCTATCAGAAAGCAAAATTCATTTTTCAATTATATTTTCATAATGCGATTAAATTATTATCGTTAACATCAAACAAAATCATTACTACAACTAAATTAGTATTGCAGCACACAAATGTAGTTAAAATATTCAGATGGAACAATAATTGTTTAATTTCGAAAATGCTGTAAAATAATAATCGCTTTTTCTTAATGCATTTAAATTTTAACTACAGTAAGCTCGAATAAATCATCGTGTACAACCAAAATTATTACTGCATCACATAAATATAGTTGAAATGTTCAATATCTACCACGCATAATTCTAAATTGTCATTAAATTATGACTGTATTTTATTAATGTAGTTAAATTTTAATTGTATTAAGATTGAATGAATTCCTGAAATGTAGCCAAATTTATTACTACATCACACAAATGTGGTTAAAATCTTCAAATATGGTTAAATTTACCCCAAACTTGCTGGTAAATTATAATTGCATTTTCTTAGTTTCATTAGTTTGTAACTATTTTAAAATTGAATAAAATTATCATATATAGTCAAAATCATCAGTAGTAAATGCAATAAAAAAATGCTAACGTAGTTAAATTAATTCAAAAAATGCCAATAAATTATTTCACCTTTTTTGATAGGGTTAAATCGTAACTGCACTAAGTTTGAATAAACTATCAAGCACAATCAAGTTATTACTTTATTATTACATAATGCAGTTATAATATTCAAAGGCAACCATAATTATATAATTCAAAAAAATATATTCCTTTCAAATATGTTAAAAGATAATATATACATTATAATAATCTAGGTAAAACTACTATTGATGTTTATGATCATCATAATAATGCTATTACAGAAATGCGGTACACAGCGGTGACACAAAATAATTGGATTATATAAATGCAGTTAAAACTGCTATATAAAATTACGATTTAATTTTTCTAATTTTTAGCTATCAATAATGGATATCATTGGAATGCATATTAAATTTGAGATTTTACAGTGAAAATGATTCTTAAATCCAATTAATGTAGAAAAAGTTATCATATTTCAAAGTTTGGAATAGAAAGAAATTAAAAATGTGACTGTTCATTTTCCAAAGTATGAAGAAGGTATGTGTGCTCTTGAAATCTAACTCAATAATAATAGTATAGTATAGATTATTATTTTCATACTAGATTATGTAGCTTCGTATACCTACTATGAATTAGTTTCATCATCCTCTTATCTTATAGCTAGGTTGTATGTTCTGGTAATTATTTTCAGGCTTGTACATTTCAATTTAGGAACTTGTAGCATGCTAAGGAAGATTCATATATGTTAATCATTTATGTTTCTAACAGTTTTATCATCTTGTATCAGGTAAATCAATGGATCAAAACATGTCTTGCTCTAGGATATAGAGTTGTCAAGACGTACTTGGACAAAGGTAAAATTTAACATCGGTAACTCAATCAACTAGGCTTCCACAAAGTTGGATACAGTTGCACAACTTGCATCAGTAACTTCGAAGACCAAGATTAATCAGTGTTAGCTGCCATTTCTAAGAAACGGTAAATGATTGCATATAAAATGTTTAAAATTTTGAAATGTACATAAACTCACTTACATATGTGCATTTTCAGATATCATTGCAGTGGCTGTGATATTTGGGAATAGAAATTTTGAAGATTGTGTGCATTCTTTAACGAGCAGATTATCTCGCATCTCCTCCCCTTGTTGTCGCTTATACTATCACAAGAACTGTAAGTAGTGTCCGCAGGTGCGGCGCAGTGGAAAGGAAGCTTGAGTTATGGTAAAAAGACCCAGGTTCGATTCCTACCATGCGCTTCCCTATCCTATATAAATTTACCCGGGGGTATGGGGGCTTGAATCAGCGGACGACTTTACTATACCCTTCTCAGGAGTTCACCGGCCCGCCGGGTTCTCCTGGGTTTTCACAAAAAAAAAAAAAGAACTGTAAGTAGTTTTATCAAATGTTATTTGCTACATCTTTACCGTTATTACAGAATTCACTTGGATGATGATGTAAATAGTTTTTAATCCCTTTGAGTTTTTATTTTATGGCAGCTGAGGCATGCACTGTCTACTTTAGCTATTGATGGCATTGTATCTATATATGGAGATAAAGTAAAGGGGTTATGATTCAATTTGCTAGTGTGATGCAATTTGTAGATGTAGAGCTGAAAATATATGTAGTAATGTTAACGGTAATCTCTGCACATTTGAAGGTACGTTACTCTTTTTACTTTATTTTGGGAATAGTTCATTAGGAGTTTTTGTCACATTGAATTATTCTTTATTCAAAATAAAATATAAATTAAAATGGCAGTAATCATTTAATATATAACAAATTAAATAAGTCCATAAAATTTAACTAAGTTAAATAAATTTTATAAAATTAAACAAAGTTTTATAAAAATTAAATAAAATCGAATAAGTTGACTAATTTTTATAGTAATTAATTACATTAATGAAGTTATATAAAAAGTTGACTAAGTTTTATAAAAAATAACTAAATTTTAAAAGAAACTAAATTAAATAAGTTCATAGAAATAACTAAGTTTATAAAAACTAATTAAGTTTTAAAAAAGTAAATAAATAGAATAACTAAGTAAAAAGGAAGAAAGTTAACTAAGTTTTATAAAATAAATTAACAAGACTAAAGATAACTAAGTAGACTAAGTTCTACGAAAAAATAACTAAATTTTCAAAAATTAACTAAGTTAATCAAGTCATATAGAAATTAATTACATTAATGAAGTTTTACAAAATGTTGACTCGGTTTTATAAAAAATAACTAAATTTTAAAAGATTAACTAAGTTAAATAAGTTTTATAAAAATTAAATAAGTTTATAGAAATAACTAAGTTTATAAAAATTAATTAAGTTTTAAAAAATTAAATATATAAAATAACTAAGTAAAAAAGGAATAAAGTTTACTAAGTTTTATAAAATAAATTAACTAGATTAAAGATAACTAAGTAGATAAGTTTTACAAAAAAATAACTAAATTTTCAAAAATTAACCAAGTTAACCAAGTCTTATAGAAATTAATTATATTAATGAAGTTTTATAAAAAGTTGACTAAGTTTTATAAAAGAACAAAATTTTAAAAGATTAACTGAGTTAAATAAGTTTTATAAAAATTAAATAACTTTATAAAAATAACTAAGTTTATAAAAACTAATAAGTTCTAAAAAATTAAATAAGTAAAATAGCTGAGTAAAAAGGAACAAAGTTAACTAAGTTTTATAAAATAAATTAACTAGATTGATGATAACTAAGTAGACTATGTTTTACAAAAAAATAACTAAATTTTCAAAAATTAACTAAGTTAACCAAGTCTTATAGAATTTAATTACATTAACGAAGTTTTATAAAAAGTCGACTAAGTTTTATAAAAAAATAATCAAATTTTAAAAGATTGATTAAGTTAAATAAGTTTTATAAAAAATAAATAAGTTTATAAAGATAACTAAGTTTATAAACACTAAATAAGTTTTAAAAAATACAATAAATAAAACAACTAAGTAAAAAGGAACAAAGTTAACCAAGTTTAATGAAATAAATTAATTAGATTAAAGATAACTAAGTAGACTAAGTTTTACAAAAAATAACTAAATTTTCAAAAATTAACTACGTTTTCCAAGTCTTATAGAAATTAATTACATTAATGAAATTTCCTAAAAAGTTGACTAAGTTTTATAAAAAATAACTTAATTTTAAAAGATTTAAGTTAAATAAGTTTGTAAAAATTAAAAAAGTTTATAGAAACTAAGTTATAAAAACTAATTAAGTTTTAAAAAATTAAATAAATAAAATAACTAAGTAAAAAGGAACAAAGTTAACTAAGTTTCATAAAATAAATTAGCTAGATTAAATAAAACCAAGTAAGCTAAGTTTTACAAAAAAATATCTAAATTTTCAAAAATTAACTAAGTTAATCAAGTCTTATAGAAATTAATTACATTAATGAAGTTTTATAAAAATTTGACTAAGTTTTATAGAAAATAACTAAACATTAAAAGATTAACTAATTTAAATAAGTTTTATAAAAATTAAATAAGTTTATAGAAATAACTAAGTTTATAAAAACTAATTAAATTTTGAAAAATTAAATAAATAAAATAACTAAGTAAAAAGGAACAAAGTTAATTAAGTTTTATAAAATAAATTAACTAGATTAAAGATAACTAAGTAGACTAAGTTTTTCAAAAAAATAACTAAATTTTCAAAAATTAACTAAGTTAACCAAGTCTTATAGAAATTAATTGCATTAACGAAGTTTTATAAAAAGTTGACAAAGTTTTATAAAAAATAACTAAAATTTAAAAGATTAAATAAGTTAAATAAGTTTTATAAAAATTAAATAAGTTTAGAGAAATAATTAAGTTTATAAAAACTAACTATGTTTTAAAAAATTAAATAAATAAAATAACTAAGTAAAAAGGAACAAAGTTAACTAAGTTTTATAAATTAAATTAACTAGATGAAAGATAACTAAGTAGACTAAGTTTTACAAAAAAAACTAAACTTTCAAAAATTGACTAAGCTAACCAAGTCTTATAAAAATTAAACAAGTTTATAAAAATAATCAAGTTCATAAAATTTAACAAAGTTAACTTTGTTTAATGAAAATTAAACTATAATATAAGAATTACAACCATAAATACTGGCAATATCCTACTGGATCCGTATAATAAACAAATAAATCAGTTAACTATGTTTTATAAAAATTAAACTAGTCTATAATAATAATGATAATAAATTAACCAAGTTTATAAAAATTAGCTAAGTATTATAAAAATATAAATTATGGCTAAATCTTCTATAATAATATAACAGCAACAATAACAACAACTAAAATTTATAAATATTAAATATGTTTATAAAAAATAACTAACTATTTTAAAATTTAACAATAATAATAGCAATAACTAAATTTTATCAAAATTAACTTCGAGAGAAATGTGTGGTCCTTTAACAATAGAGCAAAGCACACATACAACTATATATATATATATATATATATATATATATATATATATAACTCAAAACAAAGTGCTGCCAACATGCCTGGCAGGTAGCAAGTCTATGTACAGGTATCAAAAAATAATAACTCAAATACCCCTAAAATGAGCTCCAGCAAAGCCACCACTCATTACACCTTATTATCAAGCTCTAGCATGACCACCGTCTAATAATAAGGTGTTAGGAGTATCTAAAAATATAAATAAAAACATGAAGCCAAAATACAAGAAGCCAACACTCTCTGATAAGGTAGCTACATGCTACTGGTTCGAAAGGAGAGAGGGTGTGACTACACTGAGGTGGAACTGCTAGTGATCCTCAAAGGAAGACTCCACTCCGAAGACTCGATAGAAGTAGTGCCTAGCTGAAAAACAAATCTCCCTGAAAATATGCCGCCATGATGATGCTGAATATGAACTGGGAAGTGAGCCTCTCTAAAATCTACAATCCTGCAAACTGTAGTCCTGAGAACCTGCAAAGAGAACCTAGCACCCTATCTACTACCCCGTCACCCCCTAAATCCAAGAACCCGGAGCAAAAGTTCTAAAGTCCAAACATTCATTCCAGATAATCCGATGATCAATTTTCAAATTAGGGCCATAAACATTAGAAATACTTAAGAAAGAATTGTTATTAAGATTAATGAAAATAACATGTAATGAGTGTTGCTTGGAAATACATTGAAGCATTTTAAAATAATTATCTCGCCAACCAGTCAATAGACCCCCAGAGGCACCCATTGAAGGTAAACAAGCCAATTTCCTAAAATGAAAACCACTTAATCTTCTATAAAAACGATTATCTGAACATTCAATTTTAATTTCCTGTAATAATGCAATGTCTATGGAATAGTCTTTAAAAAAAACCCTAACTTTGTCACATTTACTTAAATAATTTAACCCCCGATATTCCAACTGATAATCCCCATATGCCAATAGATCTAGCCCTATCAAGTTTTCTACCACTAATGTACTCTAGATCTAAGTCAACATTAGAAAAAATGAAAGCAGTATCACTAGCCAGCTAACTAAACTGAGAAGAAGAAAAACTACCTAATGTGTATGAAGAATATACGCTACCAAATCAGAATGCAAACCTGAGCCTGAATTCGGAGCACCACTCATGGTGCTCGAATCAGGAAACTCACCCAAAGACTGATATCGACAATGACGTATCCTTGCACTACACTGAACTGAACTACTAGCTGCCGCTGAATTCCTATGCCTAACTGTCCTTGATGAAGAGGAACAAGTGGCTGAAAATCTGCCAAACCGACTATCACTAGCATTATCCATAACTAACGTAAAAATATCACTAGCTTGCTTGTTAAAGAGACCGCTCTTTTCTACTGCTCCAAACAGTCAGAATTCACCTTATCCAACCTAATAACATCATCCCCATTGACTGATTCACTGATAAAATCCTTAAGAATGACAGACTCGTTTATTATGCCATCTACACAAACCAGATCATCCTTATACAAAGCAGAGTCCAAAGCTAGGATGCCATCTTTTAATTTCAATCTACGTGATTCGAGCATGTTGAAAGCTGTGTGCATATCAGCTGCGTCTTTGACTGATATATACAAATTCATATCACTCTCATACTCCAACAATTTTTCAAAATTTACCAAGGCTTCCTCCTCCAATGTTTCAATTTCAACATCCAATATAACACTTCAATCTAAAATATCATCATATATGACAGGAGAATTTTCATCAGAGTAACTTACATTGAGTATGTCTTCTTGATAAATCTCTGACAAATTAACCAATTCTGATAATTGAACTTCATAAGAAATATATACGGATGATACATCTAGCCCTTTGCCAAAACAATTTACGTCATCTGACTTTGTATTTACAACCAAACTCTTAAAGCCGCAGATCATACGATCCTCATTCATGTTGTTGTCAAAAACTATAGCATCCTGGCCCAACAGTTCATAATCCAAACTTCCTAGATCATCAGACCAATCCATCCAAGCAACAGTTGAAAAACTGAAATCAATGGAACTAACTTCATTTCTAATTTCAGATATTATTATATTATCTTTCAAAACTTTCTATTGCTCAGCAACATGATTATCAGAGATACAAACCAAACCGCAATCACCTCCAAGACTATCGAAATTAAAGTCAGAGCCTGGCCATGAAGAAAGGCAATCGAATTTATTAGAAGTAGTTATCTTGAATTTGCCCTGTTTTCGAAATTTGGATTTGAGTCTTTTGCTATTAACCGACGAAAAACCATTGTTGAAATCATCCAAATCCTTATCCTTTCCAATTTCATTCATGAATGATTCCAGACTAGACAAAATAACATTCCTCTTTACATATCGAAACATCTGGATCAAGAAGAATGGGATTGAAACCCAAACTTACTTCTTACAAATCAGCAGCAGAGTTTTCAAAGATGCTTGAATCTACAAGACTCTCCTTTGAAGAATCAGAATTATTAAAAGAGGATTCAGGTTTACCAAAATACTCCTCTAGATTTCCGAATCTTTCTTTGTAGTCTTTACCTATATTCAACGCGTTGATGATATCGAAATGATACAACAAGTCCTCAAGATAGTTAATTCCTTCATCTCTCTTATGCCAAAGATGATCGAGCAAAATTCCTTTCAGCAACATACATTTCAAAACAAATTGAAAGCCATGATCGACCAATTTGGGACTCAAATCTGAGAAGGACAATTTCTTCAAACAACCTTTGCTCTTATGACCAAAAAATTCACAAGCAAAACACCTTATAGGATCTCGACATTGATTTGCGAAGTGATAGAGGTTTACACGTCTAAAACAATAATTCTTTTCTTTCCTAGAAGCAATCCACTTCTTATTTGAGTCGCGATTAAATGGTCTTTGGGTTTGAGATGGCATACTATTCTTGACAGCTTATGCGTAAGAAAATGGAGTTGAATTATGATTAAAGAAGTTAGATCGGGGAAACGAGAAAGATTTCAGAGAGGAAGATGAAAACTGAGGGCAAGAAGTTTGAGAGAACGCCATTTTCACGCGAAAGCAAAGTACTATTATAAATTTTATCAAAATTAACCAAGCTTTGTAAATAAATAATTTTGTAAAAAATTAACTCAGAATTATAAAAAACTAAGTTTGTTATAATATATGTAAATATAAATAGTGAATATGCTATATACTGTTTTGTATTTAGTCCCACATCGTGGGATTAGTTCTATCCCAAACTCCTATGCCTTTATATAAAGGTGCTAGTGTAATGAAAATGGATGGACTGATCTCTGAATGAATAAAATTATTCTCTCTCTAATAGCTTCTGCTTTCTTTATTTTATAACACGTTATCAGCACGATTTCAAAATGAGATATTCATGAATCTAAGATTGTGTCAATTTGAAAGATCAAATCAAGCTAATTCCATTTTTGAGTAAGCATTAATGGATTCAAGTATGGCTTTCGCTAGTCTATTTAATCTCATATAGTTTGTTCTCAAAATAGAGGAGCCGTCCATTATTGATTTGATTGAGAAAATTTTGATTTTGTAATTCAAGAAAAATGTCAAAAATTTCTTCCCAAACGCCTTTAAAATAACAATGAATATTTTTATAAAAGGGTTCATTGAATTCATTATTCATCACAGCATGTGTAGTTGCGTGTTAAAACATTTTCATAATAGTATGTTGTCTATTCATTGCGTATATATTCATAAGGTCTTTATGATGTCATTATATTATTTATTTATTTTTCTGATTATTTGAATTCAGCACTTTTATTAATATATTGGCACTCAATGTTATGAATAACCATATTAGTAATCCACAACATTTTTATTAATGTTAATATCAGCCATGCTATATACAGCAGCGCTATTATGTAAACTGCAGGCCCGTTTTTGATGTATATCTTAATTAGTTTGTTCAGTTTTATTTGGTTGGATTATCCAAGCATAAAAAAAAGGCAATAGGCACTATTGAAATGCTGACTTTTTATCATTTACTACTTTCTTGCACAACGGATTCAGAAGTTGTCAGATTTGCTCGTGTTCATCGTATAGTTTCATACACTCTTCTTAATCAAACTATGCATTGTTTATGGATTTTGACTTAGCAATAAATAGATTCTACAATTTTGCATCGTTTTTTTTACATGCCAGAATCTACTTGACACATTCAAATTTTTTTTTTCCTGCTCGGATCTAATAAAAATTCAATGAATGTTGTTTTAAATAGGATCTAGTTCAAAGTTCAAGATAAGCTAATATTCTAGTATAGTTCGAATATTCCTTATTTTTATTACTAAATTCAAATTTTGATTGAAAATCCACTTTAACAGTGATAGTATCCAATCATTATTGAACAGTACATCCTTGTTTAGTAGCCAACTTATTTGATATTTTTATTAGACCACTATTCCAAATTCTTCAACTTCGGAGCCATATTGTGTTACTGTTGTTGAATTAATTGTTTATTGCATGACCACTTTAACAGCCATACATCCCATTTATTTTGCATGGATGACTACGTAGATTATTTTAGTGCAAAAGGAATTACCGTACAACTATTGATTTACTAGTGAGCAAATTATTTCCATTATGCTAGTCATTTATTTATTTACAAGTCCGTTAAAATTCAGTCAATTTCGTTCATGTGGAGAAGTTTTAGTCCAGTTTTAGTTTCTTGTTATTTTAGAAATAGTTAGCTGGAACTGTAACTCAGGACTGATAGATATGTTATTTTGATTTGTGAACTATAACCGATAAATTGTTTATTACAGAAAAGAAACATAAGGTATTCAAGTATTTGCAATGGTGATTATAACTAACTTGGTAGGGTACACATCTATTGCTTGATAACTGAGACATAACCCTTTGACCTGTTATTCATTTCCCAAACATTTATTCTGCTCACTTCTAAGACAGGTTGATATTATTTTACCATGTAAATATCTCTGCTCTATAGTTTCATGCTTGTCACGATCAATGCCTTTATGTAAGTTTCATGTTAATCTTACTCATCTTAATAAATGATTGTAATGAATTAGTTGATGTGCATTACAACCATGTTAAGGCTATGATTCTTTGGAACATGGTCATATAGTTTTTTTTTAGATTCTACGAGTATTTGGCATATACCTTCAAAGTCTAAATGTTTTGCTCTATAGAAGATTTATTGCTGTCCATCTATTGTCTACATTATTTTTCAGCTTTTTCCCTGAACATTGAAATAAATTTAGGAAGTTGGCCCGTATTATTCATTCTTGCATACAACCTCATATACATTTGACCGAAAATTATAACATTTAGAGTGAGAGGTTGTATGCAAATCTTATTAAATCGAGTAAGGAATCCACTTTTTAACCACTTCACAACTGGTACTGGGGTATTTATATGTTGGTCTGCTATGACCAGTCAGTTTCCTTGCAATTTGGAAATCAATCTAAGTTTTTTTTTTCTCACAACATGTAAATGTTAATGTTTCATGGGAGCGGCCATTTTCTCAAATGGTATGATTAAATTCAATGGTGATTATTTCCTACTCGCACATGACTGTCTTCTGCGTTGAGTATTTTTTTTTGTGTGTGCTTGGACAATAGGTTTCATAGTTCACAGTTTTAGTCTAAACACAGATTGGAATTTAGCCCCCTTTTAGTGCATGCGTCTGAAGTAATTGGTAGGATATTATAATCCATTGAGATTGATGTAATGATAATTTCATTCCTTTTCACATTACACAACTTAAGTTTCAACCTTCTATCACAAAACGAATGCATATGCAAATGTTTCGGTAAATAGATATGAAATTGTCTATGTGGTCTAAAATTGTTGTCCAATAAATTATATTTCTGGTATTGTTTAATCCATATTTACCGCATGCACTCTCTAGTCTCTATGATATTAATATGTATATTATCAAATACAATTTTGCTCATGACAAGGGGTTATTTTCATCGCTCAAAATGAGAGTGAACAAAATTACTCTATACTATGGTTCAACACTAATTGCTTTCTGAAAATAACAATCTTTGGCGGATCAGATCTGATATCTTCAAAATCATGTGTCCTCTGTCCGTAGTTTATAAGAATGACAATATTCTGTTGAGTTAAATTGTTGTAACCAATTATTTACTTTGTTAACTGAATGATTATAGTTACACGCACATGGAACACACATGAACTTTGACCAGAGATGATCTCATTGCTCCCAATGCTCCTAATGGTTGTAGTATCTTTTGGTACAAATGGTACAACTATATTACATTGTCAGCCTATCAAATTTAAGGAAACCTATCAGGTATTGTACAAAGTCCAAATAATTTGGAACTTGGTGTCATTTTTGGCTGATATTCACAGAAGTTGATTTTTTTTATTTTACTTAATTTGCTTTTTCTGTTTCAGTTGACACAAAATATTTTCATTTTTTTTCTTTTCTGTGGTAGACGTTGGTATCCATTATTGTTCAAGCTATCTGGCTTGTCACAAACGTGTTGGGAAATTACGCAAATTCCTTTATAATCAGATTTGTGAAAAACCAGAAGTTTTTCTCTAAACTATCTGAAAATATTTTAGCTGAAAAGTTCAACCATAATAAATCTGCTAATATAATTGAAGGGTCCGGAAGGGCCCATATAGTATCGCAAAATGGTACATATATCTTAATTCAAAATACATTATACTCAAGAAAATTTAAAAGAAATTTGTTGAGTTTTTTTGAGGATATATAAATGAATGGCTACTATATTGGAATTATAATGAAAACGTCAAAGAATATCTTTGCATTATTTCTAAAATTAAAGGCCAGAAGCTTATTTTAGAAAAGTTTGGTACAATTTCAACTGGATTAATTTGGCATAATTGGATCCCATATTTAAACATGAGCCAGAAGCTCACAAATATCACTTGAATGCATCTTATCAACTGATAAAAGAATTATTCTCTTATTATTAATATGTATGGTGTATTTGCTCATAGCAATATGATAATGGATCAAAATGAGAATCCAAAGACGATTATTATTTAATGTGACAATGTTTGTCAACATTGAGGGGGAGGATAAAGGGATATAAATTCATTTTGATCATCAGCGTCAAATATTTGTTAACATGTATAATGAGGCAAAATATTAAGCTACTTGAACAAATTATTATTAATATCCCTAGTAGACTTTCTCCAATATAGATTTGAATCCCTGAAGGATCAAAATGTGTAAACCACATCTGAAATATGGTATTTTGTTGGTTTGAAATACTTTTGGAGTAAGTAATAAAAATGCCAAATAAAAGAGGTGAGTGTTCTTGAAGAAACACTTAAGAGTGCTCTTGAAGAGACTAATGACATAATTGTCAAATTATCCTAAAAGCGGTTTAGGTACCTAAAACATGATAATTAAAGAGATCTTAATAAATCATGTCTAGAACTGACAAGAAATAATCGTCGATGATAAATTTATTAATAATAAAGCGCTTATGTTTATATATGGATTAAAGATCCTGGATTAGAGAAAAACATGATTGGCCATCATGAAATTCTCATAAATAAGAAATGTGAACCTGTAGTTCGCAAAATATATATATATGTATATATATAATAGAAAAACACACTGAAATTACTGAAGCACATGTAGTGCTACATCGTGTCAAATGCTCTAGGCATATGTTTTTATAAATAATTGAATTCATTGAAGCAGTGAAAGTGTTTGAAACACTTAAAATACCTTGAAGGTATAAATATTGTTTAAAAACATTATAAACAATGAAAGCACACAAATTCCTGAAGAATATAAATAACTTTTGTGGTTATAAAGAATGCAAAGAACAAGAAGCATATATTACAACCTACTTTTAAGTATTGTTGTAATGAAAATCTTGATATAATTCAAGATGAGTAGATTACTTCCTACTTTTTAGTAATGTTGTAATGAAATTTTTAATATTCATGAAAGATGTATAGTTGCAATGCGCAAAACTAATTTGAAGCACAAAAATGAAAACACATGAAGTGTTTTTCATAAAAGTAGCATAAAAATTGCATAAAATGCAAATTATATTTGGAAGAAACAATCTTAGAAAATTTGATTGTATTGAACGAAACTATTAATAAATTGTATTATTAATGAGATACATTTTTATAGATCCAGAAGTATCTATAAACAATTTGAGTTATCGAAAAACGAATACAAATTCAGAGGAAACTTTAAATCAGGGGGAGCATCTATAAGTATTTATAATGCACTCTTTTTTTCCTTAACTAAGATTTTTCCCACTAGGTTTTTATTAGTAAGGTTTTAATGAGGCATTATCTTGATCCAGAAGTATCAACTCCCCAGTAACATTGGAAAATAAGTTATAATGTACTCTTTTTCCTTATTTAAGATTTTTTCCACTGGGTTTTTCTTCTTAAGGTTTTAATGAGGCATTATCTTGATCTAGAAGAATCAAACGTCTTTTCAAGAAATAACATCTCAAATATGTTATTTAAGTTAAATTATATTTTTATCCTTGACTAAGGCTTTTCCCATTGAGTTTTCCTTTGTAAGGTTTTTTTAAGAAGTATTAAATTGGTCCAGAAGTGTCAAACTCTATTTGATGCAGTAAATTATTGAAATATGACATAATATATTGTACTCTTTTTCCTTCACTAAGATTTTCCCCATATGGTTTTACTTAGTAAGGTTTTAATGAGACATTAGTTTGATCCAGCAGTATCAAGCTTCATTTAAAGAAATAAGAAAATAAAATATGTCATTGTACTCTTTTTCCTTCACTAAGATTTTTCCCATTGGGTTTTTCTTAGTAAGGTTTTAATGAGGCATTATTTTGATCCCGAAGTATCAAACTCTTTAAAAGGAATATCATTGCATGATATCTATGATTTCAAGTTGCATTCTTTTCCTCGTTCAAGGTTTTTCCATTAGATTTTCCTAACAGAGGTTTTTAATGAGGCAACAGACAATATTCGTAACGACTCAATGGATGTATGAAAGCAAGATAATAACGAGAGGGAGCAATCATCATACATGTTACAAAAGAGACAATTTCAAGTTATCAGAGGATTCAAGATTTTGAAGACGCATATTCAAGGGGGAGTGTTATAATATATGTAAATATAAATAGTGAATATGCTATATACTGTTTTGTATTTAGTCCCACATCGTGGGATTAGTTCTATCCCAAGCTCCTAGGCCTTTATATAAAGGTGCTAATGTAATGAAAATGGATGGACTGATCTCTGAATGAATAAAATTGTTCTCTCTCTAATAGCTTCTGCTTTCTTTATTTTATAACAAAGTTAACTTAGTTTTATATAAATTAACAAGTTTATAATAATAACAAAATTACAAAATATACTTAATGCTCAATATATGTAAATAAAATATACTTAATGCTAATTATTTGTATTCATGGACTAACCAATAAAATAAATAATACTTTTGCATGAGTCGAGTCAACACTCAAACTGCCAATTTATTATTAATCAGCATTCTATATTACTGAGCGCTTGAATGCTTGGTAGACTGATGTTTTCTACTTCAACACCTTATGCATAACTTATAAATCTGTTCAAGGCTACTTCTTTGCAGATTTATTACCGCATTAACAATATTTGATCATACAATTTTTTATCATTGCATAGACTTCATCTGCTTCTGAAGTAATGTTATATTGAGCTAGTTAAAATCCTCATTCAATGTAGCACCTTCTCCTAACTTACACCCAGTAAAACAAAATATATATGGTCCCAACAAACTCCTAGTTATTATGGTCAAATTTGTCTAGTTTTTGTGCCTTTTTTAATCTCTTTGCAGTAGTAATGGTTATTCATTGCAGAATACCATGTCCCAGCTACATGATTTTCAAAGCCAATCCGAAGCAAAATTTCAATTGGTATCCATGCAATCATTTCATTCTTGTGCATGAATATCATATTCGTGTTTTTTCTCATTTGGTTTAAATAAACATGTTTTTCAAGGTAACTAACCAACACCAGATATAGTATAATCAACCAAATCACAATGAAAGTTTCAAAACAGACAGTTACAGTCTGCAATGCAACTCAACATGGCCAAAAATTAGCCTAATGAAGAAAATCAATTGAGGAATATGGGTCAGTTCACTACCTATGCTGCCAACTGTGTTTTTTGAATGCTGCACAATCTTCGCCTAGTCCTCAAAATGGTTAGATAATTTACATTATAGTCGATTCTAACATTTTTTATTACACCTTTGTGTTTGATTCATCATTCATTATTCATTATCCAATGCATTAGGCTTCCGCTTGAGTGGGTTTTTGGAGTGGGCTAGTTGTACACAGTCCTACCAAACATGTGATGATGTAATGAAGATAAACATGAAATAAATAGAAGGATATGGTGATAGGCGATTGGCGAATGCATAAACACATGAATATGTAAGTTAGTTAAAATTAGCTCCATAGTGGTTTAAAAAGCAACGTAAGAACACAGACATGAGCATGTTAAAAGATCCCTACAGTTTGTAAAAGAATACTACACAGTCGTCCCACGTAAACACAACACAACACTTTTTTCTTCTTCAAATAATTAGAGTAGCATTAACTTGCAGATATTATACTACACGCAGAAGCATTTATAATGTCACGGGTCTAATACCTACCAATGACAAAAGAATTATAACGCTAAACAAGAAAAAGGCTTATGGTGTGTAATATATATTTTAAAATGTAAGCAGATATTATTATATAGATCCCTGTAGATAGTAGTGATTTTAACACACATACAATTTATTTATACTTGCCTTTAAAAAGAATACCCATCAGTGAAAGTTGTAGCCAACTTGACATGAAACTATTTTGAACCATCATTACATTAGTACAAACAATGCATGAAAATAAAGTACACTATTACTTTTGCTGTTGTTGTAGGCATGATTAATACGTTTTAAAGGAAGGAGTATGATAGTAATTTCAAGTTAGGCACACTATATGTTCTATCAAACAAGCTTAATCAACAAATTAGCCAATATATTTAATGCTTATTGTTTCTTGCTCACTCGGGAATGCCACTAAATGCTTTTGGCCTTGATGTAGGTACAACAAATTGGATATATGTATAAACTTAATTTAATACAAAAATCGTTTTAATCTTTATAATGTTTCAAAGGTGGAGGCGAAGGAGTAGGTCTCGGTCTTGATTGGGGATTTGGAAGTGCATTTGGAACCAAGTATCGTTGCTCTGGAGTAATATTTCTAGGAATTGAATATGACAAGGAAAGCAAAAGTGTATTGTCAGCTTCAGCCAATCAAGATAAAGATGCTTCAACCATTGATAGAAGTTACCCAATGGGTCAGTTGGTGTAATCTCGTTCTGGTCTCAACAATGCAAATTATATTTTCTTTTAGATACTATAGTGGACTAGATGATGTAGTTGGTTTGGAGTATCATTTGAAATTTGACTTATTTATATATATTATGCAAACGGATATGTTTATTATATATAACATGTTGAACTATTTAAATGTGTTCATATGATTATTGTTTGAGTTTTATTTGAATACGTTTTATACATTGGCTAATTAAAGCAAACAAATATAGATATTTCCATGATTAACGTGTTTTAGAAAATCAATAAAACAATATATTGCTTTCTGCAGCGTTTCATTTATGCTATGAAAAAGACATCTCATAGCTTTTTAAAAACGCTGCGAACCAATTTCGTAGGGTTTTTAAGGACGATGTCTGAGAACAAGCTGCAATAGTGTCAGAATATAACACGACATTTTTGTAACGCTGCAAAAATACGCTGCAGTATGATACTTTTTGCAATGTTTCAAAAACGCTGTTATATTTCCTAACATTATTATAACATGTTGTTAGATAGTCTTCTTCGAAATGCTGCAAAAGTGGTTCACATCATTTTTAAAACACTGCAAAAGGTCTTTTTTTAGTGGCCGTTGGCACCATTTACGTTTCTCATGCTGTTTTTCATTGGCTAACTTTGCTAAATGTCGATGCATCCTTTTTATGAGGAATTTTTTCATTTTCAAACTACTTAAATTGTCCTAGTAGCAGGCTGGATAACATATCATATTTTGCAATGGTTGGCTCCTTTTCCCATTAACTTCCTTGCACCCAATTACCATGCACTTGATTCATAATTAATCGGGAAACCCTATTGTTATCCAGCCTTCTGACCAGGCAATATGTGGATATAATGGACAAGTTAAACTTGGTAGTTATCGAGATAGGCAGCCTGGAGAGATACCTTGAGAGTCTAGAAACAAAGTACGGTTGAGAATTCACAAGGTGTACTTTAAAGGGAAAGTGCTACGGTCGAATTTGTTGTAGTTTTTAGACAGACTTAAACGACCAAATAAGACTAGCGAACTTGGGTCGGATGCACAAAAATCTCGGGTCGGACATACAAAACTCTTGGTTCTGGCTCCAAGAAAACAAAGGAAAACTCATAGCACAAAGATCTCAGAAAATATTCTGGTAAAGCCCCAAGCAAACACTCAAATTTCTTCGGTCGGACTTCAAGTCAACGAAGACAGGGGCAAACAAAAACTAACCTAAGGCCAAAGCAGGATGGATCCACCCAAGTTATAGGTCAATACAGACCCTTATTTCTTCCATAGATGGAACCCATCTTCTGCCTACATGCCCTATTTGATGTTAAAAGCTTATCCCAAGTGTTATTTTGTTGATCTAATACAATTCTTTATCAATCTCCATGAACTCTTAAATCAACAACTCTGTTCTTCCACAACTCCATCATTTTTATTGAGAAACAAACTAATATCGAGGCAAACAACTATGGAATCACGAAGCTAACCATAAGATGAGCCAAGATGAAGAGTTTAAGGCAGTCCTATTGGCCATCTTATGGGTCGGTATTGATCCCTAACCTTGGAGTTGTACCGACCTATACAAATTGATGAGGTAGCAACTACTTTCATGGGAGAATTGGTCTAAAGCATGGTGAACGGCCTAAAGACATTTTGTATGAGATTTTAGTCCCCTACCTCTATAAATAGGATGGTAGGGCTCATTTTTAGGTTCTTTTAGCTCTATTTCTACTCTACTCTATATTTTTGCAATTCTAAAAGCTAAGTGTCGAAATTGTACCGACCCATAAGAACTTCGGTTTCCAAGTCATAATATAAGCAATAAAACTATAAAGTAGACGTAGGCCATGTTTTGCTGAACCACTATAAATTGTTGTTTGCTCTTTCTTATTCGTTTATATTTTAATCCTTCACTTTTTATTCTTTACCATAACTTCTGGGTGTTTGTGCCATTTTTGGCTCAAACATTTTGGTGCTTTCACTGAGAAAGAGATTCTCATGCTATTTGGATCCATCATTTCTTATTGGATTTCTGATACCAAGGGATAGATCCAATTCTTCAACTTTTAACTCTACTATTCATATTTTCAACAATCTAAGAGAAGCTATTTGCAATGGTCGCATTAAGGAAAGAATGCACTTTCACAACCAAAGCTTCCACTGATGTTGAAAAATAGGATATTCAACATGTGGATGAAGTTGCACAACAACCAAGACAGATAGAGATCCAGACTTCAACTGACGTCGTGACCAGAATGGAGATGGATATGATGATGAAGCAGATGGAAGACATATTTTAGGCTAGTCAAAATAAGATGAATCAAACGATGCAGCAGAGGTTGAGATTGCTAAATGAACTAACTCAGAATAGCCGTAGGAAGAACAGAAGAGATTCCAGTTCAAAGTCAGAAAGCTCCTCATCATCCCAGAAAAGATGGAGGGACAGGAAGTAAAAGAGGACTAAAAACACTATTAGAACATCTCACCAAAGAGGAGGACGAGCTCTAGAAATTTAAGGATCAATACCGACCCAAGGTTAAGGGTTGGTACCAACACTCCAATGGTGGGCCCAGCGGTCGCCATTTGGAAGGCGGTGTGGATTTAACTTCCGGTCACGCTGCTGTTGATTAGAATCTGGTAAATCATTTTGTTGCCCATGATACTGGACACGTGAATCAAATAGGGGGACCATTGGATGATTGGATTTCTCAAAGTTTGAAGAGCCTAGGTATCGAGAGCCAAACCGAGAGCGTTCGCCAAGCTAAACACTCATGGCGGAGCTCGATTACTGTTCGCTACACCATTATTTCCACGAAGTACAAATTATGAAAATAAAGTCCCTTGGATTGTAGTTATGAGACCACTCATTTAGCTTCCATTGTGAGTTCAAGCATTAAATCCAATACCCGAAAGCATATAGGCCATGAACATGAAATAATGCAACAACAAAGACTGAAACTATTATGCAAAAATAGGGCAAGAGCTCAATCGAAAGCAATAATTATCAAACCAAATTCATATCAACAAGTCTTAACAATCAATGGCTCAAAGAGCTCAAACCGAGATCAATGGTCAGAATAAACAAAAGAGTCCAAGAAGCTATATATAAAAGCGCAATGTTAGTAATCCATGTCAAAGAACTTCTAACCAGATGAGGACAAGTGCGTGAATCACATCTGCCTATAGCATGCTAGGTCATTAATCTGAGTTAAAACTCCTACACCCAGCAAAGGGACTTTTACATTTGCTATAAATATAGGACCACCTGCAAAAATAAAAGGGCTTTTAAGCGCACAAAGAGCTGCCTTAAAATTATATAGTACTTTCTTATATTAGAGCTATATTCAAAATTCATTAATGGAGAAAATGTCTAGTTCAATGAAATAAGCCTCTCGACTATACAAGAGTGAGTAAAGAAGAAAATGACAGTGTTCGTAAAGACTTATGGCTTGAGCCACTATAAAAGTCTCGGTGTATTTACCTTCCGCACTTTACTTTCTCTACATGAATTATTTGATTCTACGATACAATACCTTATACCCCAGGCTTGACTACAGCACTTTTTGACAGCCTCTCTACCGGGTCTAATATTTCATTCAACTTTTAAGGACATACCTCTGAACCTCATGGTATTAGAGTAGACAAAAATTTGCGTTAACATTTTTGGCGCTAAAAAGAGGGTTCAAACCTCTACATCTTGGTTCCTCTCGGAGATCTAACATAACGTTTTGGTTAATTGTGTTTAGTTTGGAAGAAGGCATTTCAGAGATACTCCTCAATCATTAAAGATTAGGCAGCTTCTGGAATATATTCAGAGACCCTTTAAAGAATTAATCTAATTCAAAAAATGGTTGAGATCCAAAGTAGTTCTTTCCACTGAATTTCCAAAATATGATAATTTGGTTTCTTCCAACAAGAGAGCCCTCTTGGACAATTCAAGTAATAAGTACCTAAAGAAATCAAAACATAATGAGGACCTTACTCCACCTAACCAAAGCTTGTTCCAAATATTCCTAAGGATTTATGTAGACTTGTCTTGCCTGAACCAACCCCCATCCAAAAAAAGAAGCCCCAAAGGAAGAATTCCACGTAACTCTTGCCAAATAAATGCATGTAATAATGTTGAACAAAGGAGAAGTACTTCTTATAAATCAGTTCCATCTCTGAAGAGGCACCTCATGGTCGTCGATTTCTTAAAGTCTAATCGGTATGTCTTGGCTCCATCTTGATACTTTTCTCTTTAGCATAAACCTGTCTACGGGGTCTATACTTGGTGGGTGCATCCAATCCTCGGCATTCATTGCTCCCTTTCAGACAACTCCATGCGACCTTTGTCAAATTAATGCATAAGGTATTTCCCTTTACAAAGATGAAGTTGTAGGAAGAAACCTTTTCATAAGTCAAATTCCCATAGATAAATAAAGGACCCTAGTTTCAATAACATCCTTATCCCTGTTATAACCTCGAAAGTTTCATCTCCAAGAGGTGGAACCTCATAATCTCGGATCTTCAAAAGTTTAATCAATGGGCACTGGTTACTTTCATTTATGGACGCTTAATCTGGGTAATGTCCATCGGTCTTAAAAATGCAGGGGCGTCATATCAAATTCAAAAGATCATGTTTTGAATATAGCCGAAATGATTAGTATTCTTTAGAAAATATCAAGTAAATCTAAAACCTTAGAAGCATGTTTTTGCATATAATCAGAGAAGTTCCTAGGCTTTATAGTTAGTATTAGAGTGATACAGATGAACCGAATAGGATAAAATCCATAATGGGCATAAAGGCTCCAGCTAATGGGAAAAAGTGAATAAGCCTAAATAGAATGGTCATTGCTTTGGATAGTTTCACAAACCGATCAACCGACAAGTGTGTTCCCTTCTTCAACCTATTAAAGAAACACCTTACTTTCAAATGAACGGATGAATGATAGAAAATATTTGAAAATATACAAAATTATTTAAGTTCTCCTCCAATGTTGTCTAAGCTAATAGATGGAGAAACGATGTCCCTCTATTTGACCACGTCGAGTTCGCCTTAACAAGAAACGATAATAGGATCCAAAAACCTATATAAGGAAAGGGATTGCTCCAACTAAGAAAAGTACCCAATAATGGAAAAGATTGCCTATAGCTTGATGTTCATGACCAGAAAGCTTTAGCTGTATTTTCAGGTCCTTACGGATCAACCACTTAGATAAGTTTTTAGTGAACCTGAGACTACAAGGATATTAATTAGGTAGGGAATAGAGCTTAGCCTATATGAGATATAGTGCGAACCAAGGATGGCAATCAAAGGTCATGCACTAGCCGAGTTCATCATTGAATGCACTGGTTTTTGGAACTAAAGCCAAAAAAGGAAGTGGTAAAAGTTAACTATTCTCTTGATAACTATGTGATTGGCACAACTTCAAATGAACACAGGGCAAGTACTGGATATATCTAGGTAACTTTGGACAATCATCAGATTTACTGGGCAGTCAAGCTCACCTTCTTTGCACCAATAATTTAGCCGAGTGTAAATCCCCAATAGCTTGATTATGAAGAGCTATTTTATTAAGGTCTTGGAGATTTAGATATACTGTGACTCACAAATAGTCAACCGGGTTCTCGATCATTATTAGATCTGGGACCCAAGGTTAGCCCTTTATGTTAAGCAGGTAAAGCGACCACTTGGAGCTATCGAGAGTTATCACATGGAAAGCATTCCTAGATATCAAAATACTAGAGCTGATGTCTTAAGATAATATGCGAGATCAGGGGATGTACAAGAATTTCATTCCGTCCCGGTTGAGATTAAAAAAGCCTAGCATATAGGTACTGGAGAAAGTGTTAGTTAAAATATGGGCTTAAGCTGCTTGAAATGAAGCTACAACGCCTGTAATGACTAAATAAAATTGGATGTCACCATATATTCGATATTTGACCGAGATGTTCTACCTGCGGAGGCTGTCGATGCAAAGCAGATCAAATATAACACTCCAAGGTTCAACATTGCGGACGGAGTACCCTATATGGGATTCTCCACTCCATGGTCAAGTAGTCCACCTCATATCAGCCATATAGGGTGAACTTTGAAGGGCATGGTTTACACCATAATTTCTATGAACTACAAAGTATGAAAAGTCCCTTGGCTCGTAGTTTTGAGACCCCTCATTTTGCTTCCATCGTAAGCTCAAGCATCAAAGCCAGTACTCGAGAGCATATAAGCCGAGAACATGAAATAAGGAACCTATTGTCCAAAATGCATCTCAAAAAGTTTTAACAATCAACGGCTCAGATAGCCCAAACCAAGACAATGGTCAAAATAAACAAAAGAGTCCAAGAAGTTATATATAAAAGTTCCACGTATGCGATCTACATCAAAGAACTTTTAACTAGATAGTGGTTACTACGCGATCGAGCCGCCTATAGCAAGCCAGGTCATCAGTATGAGTTAAAATCCCTACACCAATAGAGGGACTCTACATTTGCTATAAATAGGGCACCACCTGCTACCACAATGGGGGATTTTTGAGTGCATAAAGAGCTGCCATAAAATTATATAGCTCTTTCCTATATTGGAGCTCTATTCAAAACTCATTAATGGTAGAAATGCCTAGTAAGCCTCTTGGCTATATAAGAGCCACTACAGAAGGAAAGGATAGTGGATGTATGGTATGTTGTCCTGAACCACTATAAAGTCTCAGTGTATTTACCTTTCGCACTTTACTTTCTCTGCATGCACTATTGTTATTGTATGAAACAACAAATCATAGCCCAAGCTTGACTACATCTTGCTTTATAAGCCTCTTTATCGAGTCTACTATTCCATTCTTCTTTCAAGAACATACCTCCAAACCTCGGGGTGTTAGTATAGACGATTTGCACTTACACTATCGTTCAATCGAACCCATTGACCCCGACTAAGACTAGTTAATGAAAATCATTTAATAAGAAATAGTGAATGGGGTACCTCTCCCAATCGAAATCATCTACTGAGAACATTCTATGCGAGAGATACCCAAGAGATTTGCAATGCCAATGATGTCGTTATACTGAGGAGCGACGGATCCTAGGCAGCTTTTGATGAGATATGAGTGGCATATGGATTCAACTAGATATTCTGATGCCATAAAATGCCACAATTTTTCGATTTTCTTAAAAGGAGTACTACGATGTGGTTCACTCGACTTCCACTGAAGTCCATATCATCTTTCGTTGATTGTCGCAAAAGTTTATGGAGCATTTTTGCTTACACACTATGCATCGAAAGCATGCGATGTCTTTATCAAACCTTTTCCAAGCTAATGGAGAGTTGTTGAAGGAATTTTTGAATTGGTTCTACACAGCTATGACGAAGGTTACAAATCCTAAGGACAACATAATACTAATGGCGCTGATTCAGAAGATTCATCCCGATTTAGATTTTGGGGATTGGTTGGAAAGGAAACCCCCATCGATGATCGATGCTTTCTATAAAAAGGCTAATAAGTATTTAAGCTTGGAAGAAGTGCATAATTTTCCCCAAAGGAATGGTGTTGGGATTTCGAATGAAGTGATACAAAGTAATGTCATTGTGAACTAAGCTGAAGGAAACTCTAAAAATGTAGTAGTTAACTTTAGGGATTCTGATAACAAGAGGAAGAGGAATCAAGCTCCAGGCGGCCAACACAGTGAGCAAAGCAAGCGCCAAAGGGACTTAAAACCTGAAGAAAATACACCTCTTAATGATACATTGGAAAACATCTACTTTGCTATGAAAGGGATGGAATAATATAAGAAGCCACCTTAGAGAGAGTCGACTGATTAACAAAAGCTCTCAGGAAACTACTATTGTTTCCATGAAACTCTCGAACATAACATTGATGAGTGTCGCATTTGAAATCAGGGGTCAAGATGAGCCAATGAAAGACTTGTCATCAATTAACCAATCATCCATAGATGAAGCAGCAGCCAATAACAATGCTGCCTCATTCTTCATTATCTAATTTCCTTCTGCAAATAAGCTTCCTAGTAACACTGGAGCACAGTAAATAGGTAAGACTGGCTATTTATTTTACTCATTAATAAAATTTTCTTTTTGAGATGATGGAACCTTGCTTCTCCAAGTAACTTTCGTGCACCACATAGTAAGCTGCATAACACTTCTTGAACCGATAGAACCGCTGGGTTAACGATCACATTCGATCCCTAAGCTTTTATGAATCGATGTTTCTCCGGCAACATCGTGAAGGTCAAAATCGCCAGGTCGATGGTCATATTCGATCCCTAACCTTTTGAGAACCGGAATTGCTCCAGCAACATTAGGAAGGTCCATGATAGAACTTGTCATTTCCCGTCTTTTATAAGGTAAAGTGGTTTTCTAAAGATGTGACTATGGCTCTCCATTGCTTAAGAGTTATGACATATGACCGATTCGAATGAATCTGCATATGTAGAGTGCAGGTGTGCTAGTAACCTGAGATAGGTGCCAAACTTCCATGGTCCATGATCAGACCCTTGAAATTCTTTATGGTATCTAGAGATTAATGTCAGCCAGCTCTTGTCCTCAAATTAGGGGCAGGAGTATAAAATGAAGATGGACGTGAAACAACCATCCATCAGCCAACTCTTGTCCCTGGATTGCAGGCAGGAGTATAACTAAAGATGTATGTGACAGGACCATCCATCAGCGAACTCTTTCCCTTAATGTGGAGGCAGGAGTATAAACCCGAAGGTAGATGTAACCTGACTGTCCATACATCAATTATCGCCCTTGATGTAGGGGCATGAGTATAAACCATAACTAACGTGATACGATTATTCACTTTCTTAACTCTTATCCTTGGATTGAGGCATGAGTATTAATCAAAATGGACAAGATAAGACCATCCAATCCTCGATATTTTTCTCGGACTAGGAAAAATGAAAGGCCCATACCCAAAGTAAGATGAAATCTTACCTATGAACTTTAAATCAATGCCCGGAGTTAGGATCGATTAGAAATGAACATCTTAGATAAGGATGTAAAAATTACGATCCTAAGTTATTAATCCTAAACTAGAACCCAAAGTTTGGCGCAATCAAAAATCGCTATCCTAGAGAGGGGTATCTAAACGCTATCCTAACTGGTTATTCTCAATCGACGTCCGGAGGCAGTAGCAATGGTACTCAAAATCTTAGAGGGGAAATGAAAAGTCACCAGCTAAGTTGGCTAGTTCTAGATATGCACCGCTTATGGGCTTAGTTCCAGTGGAAGTACTATTAGCTCAAAGCATCGACCAGATGGATGTCGAATGGATCTTGGAGGCTAAACTAGAAAAGGAGTCGTGGATGACTCCGGTAAAAGACTACTTGAGAGAGGAATCCTTCTAGACAGAAGGAAAAAACAATGGAAGCTCCTTCACTAAGCTTCAAGATATATCCTTTAGCAAGGATCACTTTATAGGAAGGGATTCTCAGTCCTGATGCTACGGTGTGCCACTAACGACGAGGCCAAGCGAGTCCCGAGTGATGTTCATAAAAGGTCATGTGGTGACCAAAAAGGGGGAGAGCCCTCGCGAAGACGATTCTCCTCTATTGGTACGTCAGACCAATAGTCAATCAGGACGCAAATGATTACACCAGTAAGTGTAACAAGTGCTAGAGGTTTGCTAAAATTATGAGTGCCCCACTGACAGAGACTACTCAAATGGTTGGTCCTTGGCCGTTTTCGGTTCGGTGAATTGATATCATCGGTGTGTTTTCGATATCCAAAGGTGGCATGAAATATGCCATCGTCGTAATTTTGTTACTTTGCCAAATGGGTTGAGGCAGAGCCATTGCTACAATTACCATAAAGAAAGTAGTCAAATTCATGGTATGGAATATCATATGTCATTTTGGAGTTCCATAAGCAATCTTTGCCGATAACGAGACCCAATGCGATAGCACCGAGTTTAAAGATTTCTACCACTAACATAGCATAGAGAAGAGATTTGTTGTAGTGGATCTTTTTAATCCCCAGACGAATGGATAAGTCAAAGCTATGAACAAGGTTATCAAGTCCGCTTATAAGAAGCGATTGGAAAAGGCCAAGAGCAAGTGGGTCGATGAACTTCCATTGATACTCTGGACTTACTGAACGACCAGCAAGTCATCGACTAGCCACTCTCCATTCACCTTGGCCTACGGATCAGAGGCTATGATTCTGGTTGAACTGAAGGTGCCTTCTCATCAAATGACTCACTATGATCCATGGATAATTGAGCAACTCCTGCTAGATTCTCTTGATATGATCAATGAGAAGCGCGATGAAGCTGACTTGAGAGTAGCTGCACACCAAAGCCGGGACACCAATACTATAACACCAAGGTCAGGAATTGAACCTTTTTTGATCTGGTCCTCAAAAGAATCTATGTAGGTCCTCAAAATTTAGGCCCGAGTTGGGAAGATCCATACATGATAAATAAAAGCTTGTAGACGACACCTTCAAGCTAGCAATAATGGACGGGATCTCACTCCCAAGGGCATGGAATAGCGAATACTTACAATGCTATTTCACTTAAAAATATAAATTTATGCATAATTGATTAAATCCATTGCAGGTGTGCAGGTACCCGGGGTTAGGTGCCGACCAAAATTCTACGGTCCATGATCGGACACTTCAAGTTTGACCTACCTTGGCGCCTGGAGGTAGAGGCTAGTTAACTCTTTCATCCCTCAACCTGGAGGCAAATAAAAGTGGAGGTGACATGATCGTCCTCTCATTTTCTTATTCCTGGAGTTTGGCAGAGCGTTAATGTCTTACCTAGAGGATGGTGAGACCGATAAACAAAATGAACTTGATCGACCATCTATCCAACTAATTCTTGCCTCTGATGCGGGGGCAGGAGTATAAGATCAAAGAGGATGTGACTTGATCATCCATCCACTAACTCTTACCCTTGACATGGAGGCAGGAATATATATTGAAATGGACGTGACCCGACCATCCATCTACTAGCTCATGCCTAGAGTTTGGTAGAGCATCAATGTCTTGCCTAGAGGATGGCAAGATCAAAAATCCATGCCCAGAGTAGGCGAAGCAAAAGATACATGCCCAGTGAAAGGCAGGATCTTACCTACAAACTTCGACCGATGCCTAGAGTCGTGCGCAATTGCAAATAAACATCCTAAATGAGGAAGTCCAAATCACGGTCTAAAGTGGTAAAACAAACATGTATCTTGAAGAAGGATGTCCAACTTGCCAATCAAGGCAATTCACTTTAATCGATGCTCGGTGACAGGTGCGATCGCAGTTAAAGTTCTTTTAAAAGGAATGCTCAAAACATCTTGTCAGATTATTGAAACTTGATCAAAGTCCAGAATCCAATATTGCTATATGTAAATACCTAGAGATTGGCATTCCAATAATAGCTTTATGTTCACCAGAATGACGAAAAGGTCGATAAACCACGGAATGACCTAATGACTTAGTCCGACAATAATCATGTAAAGAAATGGATTGCAAGTACATTGAATGGAAAGCACATTTTTCAAATACTTGGAAAAATTCACAGAAGGATTGGATGAAACAAAAGTTCTTTGTTATTTGCATTCGAAATAGAACTTAAAAAGAAATGTATAAATTTTATTTATGCCTAAGCGAAAACAAATTGAGAGCCGAACCTGCACAATGCTAAACAAACAAAAACAACGATAAAGATGTTGAACTGCATATGCCTACATGGGTACGTGCATATGATTGAG
Organism: Allium cepa; assembly: GCA_030765085.1. Lineage (NCBI taxonomy): Eukaryota > Viridiplantae > Streptophyta > Magnoliopsida > Asparagales > Amaryllidaceae > Allium > Allium cepa. Next base: position 577,072,149 of record CM060931.1, read on the forward strand.
AGCTTGTATGAAAGAGTGCACGTGTATACGTGTACGTAATCCTATTCGACAACCGATAACTAGGGTCAAAGAAAAGCAGACTCATACCTGGAAAATCTATAAGAGAGACTTGTTTAGAATTACTAAGCTCGGAACAACAGATCAAGAGAGCAGTCTCCAAATTTGTAATGTTAGAAGCGATCTGCGAGAAACATAATGACCATTCAAAGAACATAATGGAATCCTTTACAACAATCCTGACTTGTCTCGATTTAAAGCACATCATGTTTGAAATAAAATTAACAATTGGAGGACAAATGTTGTCCAGCCTTTTGACCAGGCAATATGCGGATAGAATGGATCGGTTGAACTTAGGAGTTATCAAGGCAGGTAGCCTAGAAAGATAGCTTCAAAGTCCTGAAAATAAGTACAGTCGAGAATTCACAAGGCGTACATTAAGGGGAAAGTTTCACGGTCGAATTTGCCGGTCTTCGAACAAACTTAAATGACCGAATCAGACGAGCGAACTTAGGTCGGACTAACAAAAGTCTCGGGTTGAACTTACAAAACTCTCGGGTATGACTCCAAGCAAATAAAGGAAAAATCAGAGTATAAAGATTTCAGAAAATCTTCAAGTTGAGCACAGAGCAAACGCTCAAATTTCTTAGATCGGACTCCAAGTCAAAAAAATAATGGCAAATGCAAACAAATCCAAGGCTAAAGAAAGATGGATCCGCTCAAGTTATGGGTCGGTACCGACCCCTATTTCTTTCATATGCAGGTCCCATCTTCTGCTTACATGCCCTACTTGATGCTAAAAGCCTATCCTAAGTGTTTTTATGTTGATCCAATACAATTCTCTATCATTCTCTATGAACTCTTGAATCAACAATTCTGTTCTTCCACAACTCCGTCATTTGGACTTAGAAAAAAGCTAATATCGGTGCAAACAACTATGGAATCATGAATCTAACCACAAGATGAGCCAAGATGAAGAGTTGAAGGCAGGTGTATTGGTTATCTTATGGATCGGTACCGACCCCTAACCTTGGAGTTGTATCAACCCATATAAATTGATGAGGTGACACCTACTTTCTTGGGAGAATTAGTCTAAAGCATGGAAAACTAACTAGAGATATTTTGTACAAGATTTTTAGGCCCCTGCCTCTATAAGTAGGAAGGCATGGCTCATTTTTAAGATATTTTGGCTCTAGTTCTACTCTACTCTATATTCTATAATTCTAGAAACTAAGTGTCGAAGTTGTATCAACCCATAAGTATTTCTGCCTCCAAGTTAGAATATAAGCAATAAAACTATAAGGTGAACGTAGGCCTTGTTTTATCGAACCACTATAAATTGTTATGTACCCTTTCTTGCTCATTTTCATTTTAATCCTTCACTTTTTATTCTCTACTATAACTTATGGGTGTGTGTGTGCCATTTTTGGTTCAAACAACTATAAATTTTAATATGAGTTTCTTTCGTTACTCATGCCATCTTCTGTCCTACAATGAGCACCTGACATTAGACTAAATTGTATATGGTTTTGAAACTAAGTTGAACTGTCGCAAATAGCTTTTTCTATCTGACATGGTCAACATATATCCAATTCCTGCACCTTATTCATTTGAAACATCTACATACGGTTTCCACTATTGTGGCTTTTCTTTAAGCTATTCAATTTGTTGGTCAACTTGTTGAGTGCACTCAAATATGAAATCAGCCAAGGCCTCCCCTTTATTATGTTTATAGGGTAGTACGGGATAACATAACTTAGTTTGATTGCTCCCTTTGTTTGTGTTTTATTTGCTTCAACGGTTGATTAGTCAATAATTTGATGGCATGAGCTTGGAAATAAGGGTGTAATTTTCTGGCCATTAGCAGAAGGTTATAAGACTATATTAAACTATAATTCGGTTTAATACTAGTTATGATGTGCTAATATATTGATTAGATACATATATATATATATATAAACTAATAGACCCTTATCTAATATCCGTTTTAAGAGGATGAGTAGAGTGGCCAGCGATCCTACAATACTTTGTACATAGCTTTGCATTCTTTGGTCTATTTAACGTTTTTGCCCCTTTTAACTAGTTTAAAATATGATACACTTGTCTGTTGCTTTTGAAATGAACCTTCTTAACATGGCTACTTTTTCATTAAAGCTTATTAAATCTTTTGGCTTCTCTAGAACTTTCTTTTTAGCGATTTGTTCTGTCCTTTTAGGATTAGTTTCAATTCCTTGGGTGCTTTTATATATCCTAGGTTCTTCCCATACTAAATGGGAAAAGTACATTTGAGAAGGTTTAGCTTCATGTTGAACTTCCTTAAGAATTGTAAATCTTTCTGCTAAGTCCTACACCCGGCCAGTTGCTTTCTTGGACTTCATAAGCATATCCTCCATGTATACTTCTGCATTTCTTCCTTTTTGCTCAAGGATCATTTATTCACCAATCTTTAATAAGTTACTCTTATGTTTTCCAATCCATAAGGCATTAGTTTGTAGTAGTGTAGCCTTTTATCCGTAACGAAGATGGTATGCTCCTAATCAAGTTGGAACATGTCAATCTAATTGTATTTGGAATATGCATCCATGAAGATGAGCAGTTTATGAACATTGGTTGTAGTTACCAATTGATTAATTCTTTATAGGGGAAACTATCCATCGAGCAGAATTTGTTAAGATTGGTGAAGTTTATACATATTTGTCATTTCTCATTTGGTCAATATTCAATGATGTGCCGTTAATGCCCCGCTATAACCCCACTATAACCCTGCTATATCTCCTAGTGGATTTCCACCGCTACGATTTTTCCATATATCCCCAAATATAGCCTTGCCGCTTTAAGCCCTGCTATTTCCGCTATATCCCATTATTACTGCTATATTCTGCTATTTCCGCTATTTCTTATTTAAAATAAATCAATTAAAAAATGACATTTTACATTATAAAATTATGAAATCGATTTATTTAATTGAATTTTTAATATATTTTCAGAAATGAAAATTCTGTAACATTCTACTAAATTCAATTATGTTATATAATAGTTTTATGTTTACTTACAGTATGTTCGCACATGTTTTTATTTAAAATTATTTATGTATGAATTATATTTCAATTGAATGTTAAATTTTCATTTGATTACCACTTATGTATTTGTAAAAACATTAAGTACGAGTTTTATATGCTATTTTAAAGTCATCCGCTATATCCCGCTATATCCTCGCTATATCCTGCTATGACTTTTTGCAGCTCATCGCATTGAATCTGTCGAGCGCTTTGACTGCCCAGATTCAATGCATAACATATTATTGATTGATTACTCACTACCAAGTTCAAATGGGCCCAGGAAATGAAATTAGTTGACTTCTTTAGAAGACTAATTAACTCGAAGCAAATTTTCGAATTCATAATTTTACCTACCTTTACTACTTTTGTTAGATCATCGAGGACTAGTTGGACGTCCTCTAGTTTGTTAATTGGCTTGATTACTTTGATGTTCATGCGTGATCTTGGATACACCTCATTTTCAATAGAATTAGAAGAAGATTTACTACTTGAACTCTGTGAAACATCACCAAGATACTAGAGATATATAGATGCATACTCTCTTTATCTATCTCGCAAGCATTATGCTTAACACATTCAAGTAGAAGCTCGTCACATTTCATTTAGTGACACACCATAATCTTTTCACTGCCCCACATGTTCTGCCTCCAACTGTTGTGTGAGCCAATAACAAAGACCAGATTTCACTCATGCCAAGCATCCCACCATTTTGGAGGAAATATTTACTGACCTCCTTTTACTAGAAAGTGCTATGATAGGTTAACCTAATCAATTTTCTCAGGTTATATAGGTACTAAGGTCATAGACCGGCCTATTTCAGTACCTACATGGGAGTTGATTTATGGGTGCAATGTCACTAATGGGCTTATCATTTGTTGTTTTATCATTTTACCTATAGTAGAAGAACAAACAATATAATTGGGAATAGATATATTGCTAGAATTCATTGCTACAAAATAAATTTCCCTAGCTAAAAATCGTTCCCTCTAATGACTCGCAAATCGTACCCCTTGAGTCAACACTATTCTACATCAATCAACTCAAGATGAACGGAAATACGAACCATTTGGGTTAAAGAAGAAGAGGTAGAAGAAGAAAATAGAAAACAACATCAGAATCTAACCATCGCAGCGGAATAAAATATAATAGATAATAAATGATCTTTACACAAAAACAAATATATCTGTTTATACATTACATCATCAGAGTACATCAATCACATAACACACAATTGGACAGTAATCATAACCTGTCCTCACCTAATTGAATACACAGCGGAATATAAATCAAGTACGGAAGTACGTATCGCCATCCAACTCGTCTCCTGAGCTCCACAACATCCTTTCTTGTAATCTATAAAACTCGGTCTGACCCGAGCATTAAATTAAATAACACCCGAGTCAGTCTGGAATACCAGCGTGAGAAAACCACACTCAAATTGATTATTAAATTTTCAAAAATCCTTTGAAAACAAAAGCATCTCGTAAGACCACGCCACAAATAAACATGTCGGGTTTTTACCTAACGATAGCTAAAACATTTTTTATTAAAATTCTCTGAGATTATAATAGGGTCTATTTATAAATACTTATTAAAATAGCCGAAACTGTTACATCTATTAAATTCCAGCTACTAGCCACAAAGTGGGTAATACAAACAAAACTCGTAAAAGGCGCGTAGGGAGAATGGATTTCCAACTAATGACTAGGCACTGGGGTACCACCTGTCACGGTACGTGGCCTAGATCACCGTACAGAGGATCACTCCCGACCCCCTGCAACATAAGACCGGGACTACCCCTTACTGGATAATCCCGAGTAAGATCACCCCATGGTTGTGATCAGCAACCGCACCACTAAGCCGAAATAAAAGGGACATCTAGACAGGGTTGACCTCACCCTGAAATGGGTGCTACCCACCTAGCCTTGCTGTGCAACCCCTGATTTTCAGTCATTCCCGATTGATGAGGCTTGAGGCTAAGCGTTACCTTTTTAGAACGTTTCACTTAGAATGCCCATCGTCCACCTGACGATGTTCCGAAAGCATTCATCCATACAAGTCTGTCCACTATTCCTACTACATCAATTTTGGAATTATCCTCAGGATTAGTAGCGACTAGCCCTTACACTTCATTGTTCCATCTTCGACTCCGAACTCATTTTTCCACGAAAACGTACAAACCGGATCAAAGTAGTTTTCGAGAAATTAATCCCGATCTCGGTCTCTTCGAAACGATCAACGCATTTAGCCAATATTGATAGTCGATTATTTAACTATCAATTAACATTCACAAACAACCATCAATCACTAAATAATTTTCCAAATTATTTATTAACCTCAAAATATCTTCGCAACATATATTTCCACTTTTCAATCCTTTTTCAAAACAGTTTCCTAACCTTACCCTTCTCATGAAATAAATTTCCAAATATTTATTTCCACTGAAAATACCAAGCACAAAAACTTTAGATTTTTAAAATAATTTAAAAAGACTTTATCATAAAATATACTTTAAAACATTTAAATGAAAAGCTACTTTAATACTTTATTAAAAATAAATACTTTAAGAATATTTAAAATGAAGTTACTTTATAAAATATAAAACTAGATTTTCTCTTTTTTTATAAACAAATTACCAAATCACCTTTAAATAATTACTACGATAATAGATTTGAAAAAAAAATACTTAGTTCAGAATTTAAATTTTTATAAATAATAAATTTTCTAAAACATGCTTTTTGAAACAACATTAAAACTTTTAACTTATATTTATAAATTTACTTTGAAAACGTACTTGTCTATCCACGGAAATATACTTCTCTTCACTTTCCTTTAAAAACAAATCACTATTTATTTTTGAACAAAATTTCTCATTCCTCTAATAAATTCCCATCGTGAATTTATTCTTCCAAATATCCACTGATATATTACTTTACTTTTATAAACCCAGTTTATAAATTTCAAAGTCTCGGTTCTCTTTCAAAATTCCGATTCCAAACACTTAGTTCAATTTCCAAATTGATTCCCAATTTACTCGATTTGAAATAAATTTGTTTACTTACTCAGTTCATTTCAAAATCCATTAATTTCAGACTTTATTTTTGTTTTTGATTTTAAATCTTTTAACTGAAACATACCAACTTTAGATTTTCCAAATTTCTTCTTCATTCCTTTCAATAATTTAAATCTTAAATTTAAAATAAATGTTTTATTCATTTAAATAATAACAATGAATTTTAAAATTCATTATTTTCCTGTTTATTCAAAATCCCCTTTCCATATACAGAATTTATTTATTAGAATTTTAAAATCACTATTTTTCTTATCCAGTTCGTTCTTAATTTATTTAAATTCTCCATAATTATTTTCTTAAAAATTCACTCTTTTATTTTCTTTTCAAAAATCCAATTTTATATATTTTGATAACCCAGTGTACCGAAATATATTCAAGCAAACTATAGCATTCAATATTCCAGTTATCAATATAATTCATCACAGAATATCGAATATTCATAACAGAGAATATTAAACAATATAAATAATTTTGAGGAATCCAGTTAGATCCCTCCAACCTGTTTCCCTACATCCACAGATGTTTGAACAATATAAAATACTAATTCCACTTCGAGGTGGATTATCGCGGTATATGAGTTTTAAATAAAATACCATCCGCTATTATGTGGCGCATAGGGTCTCATCCGCCATATAATGCGGGAAAATCAACCACTCCTATATATACTATATACTACTATATATAATATAGCATATCAAATCAATTCAATCATTCAACCAATTATTTAAATTAAACCATTTAAATTTAAATAGAAATCCAGAAGAGTGAGATTAACTCACCTTTGATTTTATTTGCAACCCAATTTCCATTTCGGCTTGATTTCTTCATGATTTCAAACCTTGCGTAACATTTTATCGTTTGTAAACATTTGAAATAACCTACAAATAATCTACCATTTAAAATTTCTATTTTTAAATCTTATATATATATTACTATTTCTGTCTTATCGTATCAATTTAATTTTAAAAACAACAATCTCATACCTTCCGTAAAATAAATATTCTATTAACTATACTATCCATATAAATTATTGTTTGTCACTATATATATAAATTAAAATATACATGTGTATATTATTATATATATTTTTTAGTATATAACAAAAATATGAATTTACTTTACTGTAATTTCCTTCCTCTTGTAAATCAAAATAGTTTATAACAAAAATATATATTTTTATAGCAATAAATTAAGTTCCAGAGTTCGTAACCAAATTCAAAACCGAAAAAGAACGAGATGTGGCTCACCTCTATTAGAACCGTCCGACCGAACACTAACTTCCCTAGCTCTAAATGTTGATGACCACGATGAACCCGAAAAGAACCCGAATCCTTAAAGTCTGTTCTCCATAGTAACGAGCTTCGCTTGTGAACGCAATCGGCACGAGTCCTCCCTCCCATCGGCCAAACTCCCCTAGGTCTTCACGAGCGAGCCCCAAACGCCTCGCTCGATCCACTGCTCTCGCGAACCTGGTGACCGCGAAACCCCTCCAAGACCAAAATCGCGACACTCCACTGACTCCAACATGCTCGACTTAAATCGTGACTCGATCGAGAGTCTTACCTCCAGGCCATGCTTGCAAACCCACGACACACGCTCGATTCCTCGCATACATGAAATCCTCCTTTTTTTTTGGTTTGCGCCACTTCGACATGAAGAAGAAGATCGAGCTTGGCTATTAATTTTGCTGCGGAAGATATGGAATTAAGTATTGATTTTGGTTTTCCTTTTTGTTATTTCTGTTTTGAAGTCAACGAAGCAAAGATAAGTAAGTCACGCTTTTAATCCGAGCGAGGATAGCTTCACAAGGAAGATGAATACACAACTTATACTGGAGGCGTCTCGAGTATGGATAATACTTTGACTTTCAAATTTTATTATATTCTAAAATTTCCAAAATATCTTGTTAATATATAACTTAAAATCTCGATCTCCAATCGAGGCATGTCACCATGCATTTATAATGTTATACCCCTATTCCGAACGCAATAGAAAAGGTTTCGACTCCCAATTTGATCGTATGGAGAAGATAGCTTTTTGAACCCAGTTATTATATTGAATTGTCGATATAGATTTAAGCGCGTTTATATATCGTATGCTCACTCAATAACTCCAAACACTAGAAAATTGAAATCCGATAATAATACAATATTACGGGTCCAATGGAACTGGTTCCGTCGAAATCCGAGACTGTGCCTCGGAAGGCTATTTTTAAATATCGATTTAAATGACAAAATTTCAAATCTTAACAAAACACTTCCAAATTCACTTTTAAAACTTTTAAAATCTTCAGTATTATCAATATAAATTTTACAAGCCTTTAAATTATTTTTAATAGGCTTAAAATAGAAGATTCAATTATTTACCCAATTTCAGTTTATTAAATCCAATAACTGAATTTCTAAATAATAATAATATTGAATTCAAGTGAAAAATTAACTTTTAAATATTTAAAATAAATTAAATATTCTAATTTGAATTGTCCAAAATTCCGGGCCGTCACATTCCTCCCCCCTTTAAAAGAATTTCGTCCCCGAAATTGCTAGTTAAGAAGAATGATTCAATACCTATTATTATTTTCCAAAACCAGCAGTTTTTAACAACAACCCAACAATCTTTATTAAAGACACACTATCCATCTTACTTACTTTCCAAACATTTCCATAGTTCCCAAACAACTTTACTTATTCAACCATTCAAATTATAATTCAAACCCAAGTTTAAATTTTTAAATTTTTTCAAACATTTTCTAACTCCCTAAATTGTTGAAAAATTTCGCCAGCGTCTCCTTTGCACGGCTAGCTCGATACAACTACAAAATGCCTCTACGGGCTCCCAAATTTCGAAAGAAAACAAAAGGCCAAGTGGCTAGCTCAAAAACCCAATCAAATTTCATACAGAAATTTAAACACATACCTTTTTGCCGAGTAATTCAAATTTATCTTCTGAAATCAAAAACCATTTTCCTTTCCCTTTATAATACCTGCATATCCCACTTAGCAATAATATCCAATCATATCCTTTAAAATCATTTTATACATTTCCTTACAGAAGTTTTCATATCTATTTCTATTCAAATTAGTTTTTACCATTTCCATATGAATTCAATTTATCTTCAACTCTGAATATTGAATTTTATCTTCCATTTATAACTGATTCATATCATTATTTTAAATTAGTTTCATCCACTAATTTATTTCAATTTACAATTTGAAATCGTTTGTTGCTAACAAAAATTTTTCCAAAATTTTCTAACTTCCGAAATTTTTGAAATTTTCTGGCAGAGTCTCCTTTGTACGGAGGAGTTTTTGCAATTTGACAAAAGATATAAATATATATATCGACTCACCCGGTCGGAAAAACAAAAACATCTCATATTTCCTATATTTATTGCGTAAGCGTACCTTTATTTAGCATTTTTAAGCAAGCGGCTTATTTAATTAGCATTTGCGCAATCAAGTCCAGCCCAACGACTTCCCTGAACTTGTACTTACTCAACTAAAACATGTAAGTGCCATATATATGAAGTTTAACAACATTTCACTTATTTACACTAGTGAAACACATGAATTCTAAAAACAATGCACACTAAACACTTTCCGTAAACAATTCATATAGTTTTAAATACTAATTCAACTGTTTTCAATTAACTCATGTACCATTTTCATTCAATTTGAATGGTTTACAACCCACTTGCTTACATTCAATCCATTTAAATTTTAAACAAACCCATATTATTCCAATTGATTTAAAAATCAGTTATATCCACCTCTGTTAATACATGTACCTTCATTTACGATAAAATGACTAATTTTCTGTGCAAATGTGATGTTATTCATGCGAATAACAATTACTTAAGCTTACAACCATTTTAAATTGATTCCAACTCAATTTATTGTTTAATTCCTTCTATTTTAATTCATTCACAATCATTTTATTTAGCTCGACACATTCTATTTCAATTTTATTCCTTTTCAATTTTATTCACGATCCATTCATTTACGTTTCATTCCATATTTACCTTCATTTCATTTGAGACCATTTTATTAAGCTTGAACCATTCCATGCTTATATATTGATAACCATTCCCTAATTTAAATTTACCCAAGCTTTTATTTAATGGATTTTACCCTTACCCGAAGCCAGGCTTCTACTAATTTTAAACTTAAATTAATTTATTTCAAATTATTCAAATTTCATACTTAAGCTCATTTCCATTTTACAAATAAATGTTTCTTTTCAATTTAACTTGATTTTATTTCAAATAAATCTCATTTCAATCTACAAATTTATTTGATTAGTTATTATAAATTATAAATTTTCAGATTCAATTCATTCTCAATTCATTTAAATTAATTAGGCCAAGGCTATTTTCAATTTATTCCCAAATTCATCTGGGTTTTATTTACAGCTAAAACCATCCCTACTTTAATCTATTTCCTATTATATTTACTTCACTAACGATTCAAGTCGAATTTGATTTATAACTCGGATTTTATTTCCAAACTTCATTATTGACTCACAAATTCAGCTTCTATTTAACTACAGTAGGTTCCATTTACACATTTCATTAACTAATTTATTATCTAATTAGTTCTCCCCCTATTTATAATTCAATACTTGATTTTCAATCTCAAAAATCACTTCATTAAATTTTCTTAAGTTCAATTTATTTTATAATTCAAGTTTGGATTTTTGTTTCATTTTCCAAAACATCAAACAATATTTATTTTGGGTTTTATATTCCACTTTCCAGTTTTATAAGTCACATCTAATTATTTTACACATTTCCATTCATTCTAGACTTGAATATATTCATCTTTTATTTTTAACTCAAGATTTACGCTTATTTATAACCCAAGCACATTTTTATTCCATGGATTTTTAATTCTTTTATAAGTTATTCTAATTCATTTATTCCAATCCAATTCTTATTCAACTTATTTCTTATCCAACTTCAATTTATTTAAGTAAGGATCTAATTCCATTCAATTTCACCCATAACTCAACTGAATTTTATTCCAATTCAATTTTTTTTTAACTTAGACTTATTTAATTCAGTTCGATTCAATTTTCTTCCTCAATCTAAGTTAATTTCATTTTTAACTTTTCACTTTAAATTTAAATCCCAACATTCAAAGCTCACATTTCCTTCCTGATTTAAAAATCATTTAAATTTATAAGCTTATAACCTATCTCATCAGAATATTTAAACACTCGACTTTTGGTTTCAAATCATTTTGAAATAACCATTATCTCAAAATCACACTTCTCAAAATTTTAAACCAATCCTGGTTTTTATCCCCAACAAATTTCCTTTGAAATTTCAAAAACAAACTAATTCTTCTGAACAAATCAATTTGGCAGCAACCCGTCACTTAGAAACTCGAAAATGAATATTGATGATGCTGAAGTCATCACCAAAGTTATTTTCCAGCGACTGAAGTGAATTCAATGCTATATCCCTTTCCAAAATTTATTTGAAACAACTTCCTTTCAGAAATACTTCTAAAACAATAATACTATTATTTATCTTCGAAACACTTTGAAAAACACTTCCAAAATCTCCGGGGTTTTTTAATTTACAGATTTGATTTGATTCAAATTTATCTATAATTCATTTGTATAATTTATGCTCATACAAATTCCCATTTGATTATATTTCAATTTATAAATCATATTTATAATTCATATTTATAAATTTCATTTTATAAATGGATTTATTTCCTTAACCTTTGGTTATATTTTCGATTTCTAGTTAAATCTCCACACAACAATGAAAATAATTTAATATCATCATTCCTAACATCCAAGCAACCAAATTTTAGCTAAAATAGTTTGCAAAAACTTTTCTTTTATATCAAAATATATTTTGGGTAAAAGTATTTCATCCACCCACCTTTAAAACATTACTGTGTCAATTTATCGTGTCAGGTGTTTATAAACTCTTCTCGAATAGCGGCCAACTTACCCAATCAAAATTCATATTCCACTCAACCAATAAGCCAACACAATATTAAAACAATTTATATTCACTAAAAATACGCGCTCATATTTATTAATAGGCTCAAACTCATTCTAGAGTACTACTGACTCTATTTTCAATGAGTAATCCCCACCAGAGCTAATGTTATCGCCAACCTATGCTCTAATACCAACTTTAATGACCTGCAAATCCGTACCACTTGAGTCAACACTATTCTACATCAATCAACTCAAGATGAACGGAAATACGAACCATTTGGGTTAAAGAAGAAGAAAATAGAAAACAACACCAGAATCTAACCATCGCAGCGGAATAAAATATAATAGATAATAAATGATCTTAACACAAAAAAAATATATCAGTTTATACATTACATCATCATAGTACATCAATCACATAATACACAATTGAACGGTAATCATAACCTGTCCTCACCCAATTGAATACACAGCGGAATATGAATCAAGTACCGAAGTACGTATCACCATCCAGCTCGTCTCCTGAGCTCCACAGCATCCTTTCCTGTAATCTATAACACTCGGTCAGACCCGAGCATTACAGTTAAATAACACCCGAGTCAGTCTGGAATACCGGCGTGAGAAAACCACACTCAAATTGATTATTAAAGTTTCAAAAATCCTTCGAAAACAAAAGCATCTCGTAAGATCACGCCACAAATAAACATGTCGGGATTTTGCCTTACGATAGCTAAAACATTTTTTATTAAAATTCTCTGATATTATAACAGGGTCTATTTACAAATACTTATTAAAATAGCCGTAACTGTTACATCTGTTAAATTCCAACTACTAGCCATAAAGTGGGTAATACAAACAAAACTCGTAAAAGGCGCGTAGGGATAGTGGATTTCCAACTAATGACTAGGCGCTGGGGTACCACCTGTCACGGTACGTGGCCTAGATCACCGTACCGAGGATCACTCCCAACCTCCTACAACACAAGACCGCTACTACCCCTACTGGATAATCCCAAGTAAGATCACCCCAAGGTTGCGATCGGCAACCGCACCACTACGCCGAAATAAAAGGGACATCTAGACAGGGTTGACCTCACCCTGAAATGGGTGCTACCCACCTAGCCTTGCTGCATAACCCTTGATTTTCAGTCATACCCGTTGATGAGGTTTGAGGCTAAGCGTTACCTTTTTAGAACATTTCACTTAGAATGCCCATCGTCCACCTGACGATGTTCTGAAAGCATTCATCCATACAAGTCCATCCCGGGTTCGAACGGAACCGAAGGCACTATTCCTACCGCATCCATTTTAGAATTATCCTCAGGATTAGTAGCGACTAGCCCTTGCACTTCATTGCTCCATCTTCGACTCCGAACTCGTTTTTCCACGAAAATGTACAAACCGGATAGAAGTGGATTTCGAGAAATTAATCCCGATCCTAGTCTCGTCGAAACGATCGACGCATTTAGCCAATATTGATAGTCGGTTATTTAACTATCAATTAACATTCACAAACAACCATCAATCATTAATAATTTCCCAAACTATTTATTAACCTCAAAATATATTCGCAAGATATATTTCCACTTTTCAATCCTTTTTGAAAATAGTTTCCAAATCCTACTCTTCTCATGAAATAAATTTCCAAATATTTATTTCCACTGAAAATACCAAGCGCAAAAACTTTAGATTTCTAAAATAATTTAAAAACACTTTATCATAAAATATACTTTAAAACATTTAAATTAAAAACTACTTTAATACTTTATTAAAAATAAATACTTTAAGAATATTTAAAATGAAGTTACTTTATAAAATATAAAACTAGATTTTCTCTTTTTTTATCAACAAAATACCAAATCACCTTTAAATAATTACTACGATAATAGATCTGGAAAAATACTTACTTCAGAATTTAATTTTTTAGGAACAATAAATTTTCTAAAACATGCTTTTTAAAACAACATTAAATTTTTTGATTTATATTTAAAAGTTTACTTTGAAAACGTACTTGGCTATCCAGGGAAATATACTTCTCTTCACATTCCTTTAAAAATAAATCACTATTTATTTTTTAAAATTTTTTCTCATTCCTTTAATAAATTCCCATTGTGAATTTATTCTTCCAAATATCCACTGATATATTTCTTTACTTTTATAAACCAAGTTTATAAATTTCAAAGTCTCACTTCTCTTTTAAAATTCTGATTCCAAACACTTAGACAATTCCAAATTGATTCCCAATTTACTCCATTTGAAATAAATTTATTTACTTACTCAATTCATTTCAAAATCCATTAATTTCAGACTTTATTTTTGTTTTTGATTTTAAATCTTTTAACTGAAACATACCAATTTCAGATTTTCCAAATTTCTTCTTTATTCCTTTCAATAATTTAAATCTTAAATTTAAAATAAATGTTTTATTCTTTTAAATAATAATATTGAAGTTTAAAATTCATTATTTTCCTGTTTATTTAAAATCCCCTTTCCATATATGGAATTTATTTATTAGAATATTAAAATCACTATTTTTCTTACCCAGTTCATTTTTAATTTATTTGAATTCTCTATAATTATTTTCTTAAAAATGCACTCTTTAATTTTCTTTTCAAAAATCCAATTCTATATATTTTGATAACCCAGTGTACCGAAATATATTCAAGCAAACTATAGCATTCAATATTCCAATTATCAATATTATTCATCATAGAATATCGAATATTCATAACAGAGAATATTAAACAATATAAATAATTTTGAGGAATCCAATTGGATCCCTCCAACCTATTTCCCTGCATCCACAGATATTAGAACAATCTAAAATACTAATTCCACTTCAAGGTGGAATATGGCGGTATATGGGTTTTAAATAAAATATCATCTGCTATTATGCGGCGCATAGGGTCTCATCCGCCATATAATGCAGGAAAATCAATCATTCCAATATATACTATATACTACTATATATAATATATCATATAAATCAATTCAATCATTCAACCAATTATTTAAGTTGGACTATTTAAATTTAAATAGAAATCCAGAAGAGTGAGATTAACTCATCTTTGATTTTATTTGCAACCAAATTTCCATTTTAGCTTGATTTCTTCATGATTTCAGACCTTGCGTAACAATTTATGGTTTATTAACATTTGAAATAACCTAAAAATAATCTACCATTTAAAATTTCTATTTTTAAATCATGTCTATGTATATTACTATGTCTGTCTTATCGTATCAATTTAATTTTAAAAACAGCAATCCCATACCTTCCATAAAAATAAATTTTCTATGAACTATACTATCCAATTTGTCTATATATATATATATATAAATTAAAATATACATGTGCATTTTATTATATATTTTTTCAGTATGTAACAAAAATATGAATTTACTTTACTGTAATTTTCTTCCTCTTGTAAATCAAAACAGTTTATAACAAAAATATATATTTTTATAGCAATAAATTAAGTTCCAGAGTTCATAATTAAATACAAAACCAAAAAAGAACGAGATGTTGCTCGCCTCTATTAGAACCGTCCGACCGAACACTAACTTCCCTAGCTCTAAATGCCGATGACAACGATGAACCTGTAAAGAACCTGAATCCTTAAACTATGCTTTCCAAAGTGACGAGCTTCGCTTGAGAACCCAACCGCCACGAGTCCTCCCTCCCATCGGCCAAACTCCCCTAGGTCTTCACAAGCGAGCCCCAAACGCCTCGCTCGATCCACTGCTCTCGCGAACTTGGTGACTGCGAAACCCCTCCAAGACCAAAATCGAGACACCCTACTGACTTCAACATGCTCGACTTCAATCGCGACTCGATCGCGAGTCTTACCTCCAGGCCGTGCTTGCAACCCTACGACATGGGCTCGATTCCTCGCGTACGCGAAATCCCTTTTTTATTTGGTTTGCGCGACTTCGACAGGAAGAAGAAGATCGAGCTCGACTATTAATTTTGCTGAGGGAGATATGGAATTAATTATTGATTTTGGGTTTCCTTTCTGTTATTTCTATTTTGAAGTCAACGAAGCAAAGATAAGTAAATCACGCTTTTAATTCGAGTGAGGATAGCTTCACAAGGAAGATGAATACGCAACTTATACTGGAAGCGTCTCGAGTATGGATAATACCTTTTACTTTCAAATTTTATTATATTCTGAAATTTCCAAAATATCTTGTTATATACGTAACTTAAAATCTCGATCTCCAACTGAGGCATGTCGCCATGCGTTTATAATGTTATACTACGCAATGGAAAAGGTTTCGACTCCCAATTCGATCGTATGGAGAAGATAGCTTTTTCAACCCAGTTATTATATTGAATTTTCAATATAGATTTAAGCACGTTTATATATCGTATGCTCACACAACAACTCCAAACACTAGAAAATTGAAATCCGATAATAATACAATATTACGGGTCCAATGGAACTGGTTTCGTCGAAATCCGAGACCGTGCCTCGGAAGGCTATTTTTAAACATCGATTTAAACGATAAAATTTCAAATCTTAACAAAACACTTCTAAATTCACTTTTAATACTTTTAAAATCTTCATTATTGTCAATATAAATTTTACATGCCTTTAAATTATTTTTAACAAGCTTAAAATAGAAGATTCAATAATTTACCCAATTTCAGTTTATTAAATCCAATAACTAAATTGCTAAATAATATTAATATTGAATTCAAGTGAAAAATTAACTTTTAAATATTTAAAATCAATTAAATATTCCAATTTGAATTGTCCAAAATTCTGGGTCGTCACATTCCCCGTAATACGTTCTATCCCGTTAGGGGTTTGGAACTTCATAAGTAGGTCATCATGAGAGATCACTACCCCTATGTCAATGAGTGTATGTCTTCCTAGGAATGCATTACATGGTGAAGGCTAGTCCACATTGAGGAAGCTAGCATAAAATTATTTGTAATGAGCTGTTTCAACTGTCACTAGATGTCTTACCAAGCTCGCTAAGATTGTTGTCGTACTACTAAAACCATAGATTAGTTTTGGATTTAGTTTTCAAATTTCTACACGTAGCTTCATTCGATTAAAATCATCTTTAAAGATTACATTTTCCAAGCTACCCGAGTCGATTTAGACTTTTTGAGTGTATAGTTTGATATCAACATAGTTATCACCAAGGAGTCTTGATGTGGGTAAGTCGCCCAAGCCAAGTCTGCTTCACAGAATGTAATGTTTCGCTTAGGTTTTTTTCGATATGATATATGGTTTGATTTTCTCCCCATCCTTTTTGGATGGTCATCTGGATTTGATGAGCCATCATATTTTTCACTAGTGGTGTAACACCATGTAAAAAATAATAAGAAATTAATTAATTAATAATAAGGCTAAAAATAAGAATTTTGGTAATGTCATAATTTGGCATAATAGTTACACTATTGTGTTCATGGCGATTTCCTTAGTAACTTTCATATACAACGTTTCAGGATCTGAGTTCAAATGGAGAAGTTATCAATGATTAATGTCTTCGAATTTAAAATATTTCAAATAAATTTAAATTTAGTATTAATAAATGTTAACATTTGAGATTTGAATAGGATAACAAATATTGGAAAATTAAGTAGTAGACTTAATGTTGAAGCAAACATTAACGAAATAGTAATTATGGGAAAGAAATAATATAATGTTAGAAATCAAAATTAAGTAACAAAAATTCAACTAGAGGATAAAGGACGGTCAACCGCCCGAGGAGGGCCTATCGACCGGTTAAAAGGAGGTGGTTAGGGTTAGGCTTGAAAAGTCCAAATTTTATTATTTTAAACTGACTTTCATCGTACGTCCAGATGAGTTCTAATCGCAACAAATAAGAGGTTAGCCCCCTCACTTTTACTCATAAGAAAAATAGGTATGTTAGCAAAACTCTATCAGTCTCCTTCCTTCTGGATAAACTTTCTAGAATCAAGGTTTAAGCTTAAGAGAAGAAATCAATTGGGTTAAAGGGAAAGGTAATAATTTTTAGATATATGCATATTTCTCTATTTCTATTCTTCCCTAAGCTCTAAATTTTGAATCTAATATATATACAAATGAATCGTTATTGTTAAAGCTCTATGACCAAGCCAAATTTGGGTAGGTTGGATTGATCAAACAGCCAAATAGCTAAGCGAAAATTCAGAATGATAACTCCTATGCCCCAATCTTAAGCGAAGTCCAAAGATAAAGCTATCAATATACCAAAGACCTGTGAGGACAACCAACATACTAAAGTTCTTTGGAAACAAAAGCTAAAAAATCCAAGATCCAATACAAAGTCCTGGATCAGTACCGATCCATAGCCTTGGATCGGAACTGATTCGTAATATTTATTCAAATTCACTACTTAATTCATACCATATGAGTTTAGAGTGGTTGTTAGTCAAAGCATATTATATGGGATGGATCGCTTGCAATCCATGACTCAAGTACCAATGAGTGGATCCAGTTTTTATAAACTACATCAAATGCCTTCACATAACCGTCGAACCAAGAATTTCATCCAAGCCAAGCCCGCATCAAGGTAATAAACTTCTAAATGAAGTCTAAAGCCATCCATCAAATTTAAAGGATGAAATGAAGGTTAACCAATGAACAACATGTTTCGGTACCAATCCAGAGCCCTTGGCTAGGTATCGATCCATAAAATTAACTGATTTGGCAATGATCTTTTCGGGGTGACTTCTTTAGGATGTAGGAAACGTGGAAAGAACATGGTAGTGATAAATCTGTCGATCTTCATCTATAAATAGAGGGTGATAGGTACTATTCCAGTTTCCTTTTTCTACATTCCTTATTTTTGTAATGTTATTGTAATTTCTTGGATCATCACCAATCCACAGACCATTGATCCATAAGATCATGTTGTAAAAACTTTGCAGAATTAATAACGAAGTTCAAGTGAACGTAGGCCAATGATTTGTTAAACCACTATAATTGTTTTGTGTTGTTTCCTCTTCCTTTTCATTTAATTTCTTCATTTTATTCTCTTCTACAACCCTTTATGATGTTTAAACCGACTTTGGTTAAACATTTTGGTGCGTTTACTAAAAGCGTTTCAATCTCTCGCTATTCAAATCTATGTTCAATTTTTGGATTGCTTTAATCACAAAGTAGATCTATTAATTATGTTCCATAAATCCATTATTATTTATATTTCGTTACGTCTATCATAGGATCAACTGATGTGATGGCCCTAAGAAATACCATGGAAACAATAGCTTCCCCACCCAACAATGAAGTTGAAATTTCTAGTTCCCAACATGTTAAAGAAATCGCTTAGTCCAACACTACAGAAATTCAAAGTGCTTCAGATATAATTACATGGGTTGAGTTGGATAGGATGATGGAGTTAAATGACAAGTTGCATGAAAGTAAGGATGAAATGAGGAAACCGATGAAGGAATATCTAGATTTGATGACCTAGTTGTCTCGTGGTAGTAGAAGGAACATGAGGGAATTATTGCCTTCAAATTTAGAGAAAGATAGTTCCTCCTCATCTAGGGAGAAGCATAGAGAATGGAAGCAAAAATGAAAAAGAAGAAAGATTGGACTTTGAAAAGTAAAGTGTACAAAGCTCAGAATGCAAGAGCATGGGCCAATATGTGATGACCCGCGTTTCAAAAGGGTTAAATCAACAATAATCCACACATGTCCGACTTAAACAATCCGAAACGTAGATAATCAATGGGGTTAAATAAAAAAATAAGAAGTGAAAAAGAAAACAAAACACAGAATCTCACAGCGGAAACGATAAAATATAATAATCAAATAAATAATTCAAAAGCTATTTACTATACATCCAATTATAATATATACACATTTATCAGAGTTATATCTATACATCAGGGATAAATAATCAATACAGCAGAATAGCATAATGCAGGGGATAATAATAGTAGTATACCAAACTCCGTCTTCGTCCTACAGAGAGTAATCTTCCATACGCTAAAAACTTAAGACAGACCCGAGCGTAATGAAAAGGCAAAACACTCGAGTCAGGACTAAAATACTCTTATGTAAGTCAAATCAATATCACAGGATATGAGTGCAATAACTTAAGAGAAGTTACGATATTTTCCATCCCCTAAGGATAACTTAAACTATATATATATATATATATATATATAGATTATGCTATAATATATAATGTCAATCAGTAAAATAAATATCAAAATAGCATTAAGGCTTTACATTAATCCACCATAACACATTTTTACAGTTCCAAACCAAAGTCGTAAAGGGCTCGTATAGGGATAAATATGATAAGGCACGTGAGGCAATGCCCAAGGTAGGATTCTACCAGTTTACCCTTTCTGGTTGTCGTAACCCATCCGTGGCCGATTGTGACAATCAATCCAAACGACAAATAAGGTGCACCCATCGAATCCGAAACCACAATAGTAATACGAGGGATCAACGTCGCTAGAGGTAGCTAACCTCAATGTCCAGACATAGGCTCCTGGTTTAGTCATTTTAATTATGACACGAATGTCAAGGCTATCCATCATCGTTCTCTTACTTCATTCCAGTAAACGTCGCCAATTCAACCACTACATTCTGGGTATCATCCACCGCGTACACGGTTGTCAAAGTGGTTCCAATATTGAAAGAGAGTATTTCAATAAGAGGCCCCGGTCACTTTAACAACCAATCGTCATTTTACACACCGGTTGGTTCTTTACATTTCGAAGACAATCTGTATTTGATATCAAAATATCATATTCATTTTAAAATCAAATCCATTTCGAAATCATCATATTTGTTCAAAAATCATATCCATTTCGAGATCATCATATTTACTCAAAATCTTATCCATTTCGAAGTCATCGTATTTACTCAAAAATGTCAACTCAACTCGACATATCGATTTCACTTCAAAACTTGATTTGAATTAAAGTTTTGGTTATAATTCACTTTAACCCAGTTCGTATTTAAATCAAAGATTTAAATATAAACAATTTACCCTTTAACCAGTTTGCTTTAGAAAATAGCTTAAATAATTAAAAATAGTTTAATAGAAAATGTTTAAATAGTTTAATCGAAAATAATTTGAATATAAAATTAGTTTATATAGTAAAATAGTTTAAAATATCAAAAAATTTGAATATTTAAAGAATATAGATTTTAAATCATTTTTACTAAAATATTCATTTTAAAAAAATAATTCCAAAGTCAAACTGGTCAACTTCCCAATTTCCTGCCGAAATAAATTCCAAATTCTAGTTCGATTTAATCCATTCAATTCTGATTCCAACTCGAATAATTTCGATTCCACATAAATTTCGATCTCAACTCCAATTTCCATTTTTAAATTAATTTAAATCTCAATTTCAAATTAATTTCCAATTCCAAAGTAATTTCCAATTCCAATTCCAATTCCAAATTAATTTAAATTCCAATTTCAAATTAATTTAAATTTAAATTTCAAATTAATTTCAATTCCAAGTTAATTTAAATTACAATTTCAAATTAATTTAAATTTAAATTTCAAATATCGATTTAAATACTTAAATCAAATTTACCTTCAATACTAAATTTAGATCCAAAATTTCAATTATAATTCAATTCCAAACTAAAATTTGAAATATTATTTCATATTACTTTTTCTTAGACATATTCAAATTTCGAATAAAAGACCAGTCTTTTAAAACAAATCAACATTCGAAAATTTACACCGTATTTCAATTTTTTTAACTTAAAATATAAACTTCGATTAATTAAAAAATTTAGTTTACCAAGTTTAAATTCCAACATTTCGAGCTTCAATTCAAAGTAATTGAATTTCCATAAATTTGATTTTATTCTAAAAATCAATCTATTCAAGTAATTTCAAAACAACTTTCAAAATCATTTAATTTAACCAACATGGTGGCCGTATATAATTCTCTACCCTATGGCCAAGTGGATAATTATTTAAATTTAATTTCAAGGATGGATATATATTATTTCAATCCAAATAGATGTCATAGTATATATAATTTCAACCTATTTCTTAATTTATTCGAAATGATTCAGTTTACAGTTTTATATGCAATAAACAATATACAAGATGATAACATGATATATCAAATTAAATAAACAATCAATATCCACCAGTAGCTTCCATCACAACAAATCAACCATAAAGCCAATAACCTTTACAAATTTCAATTTTTACCATATTGGGTAATATGCTGCCAATTAAATTTAAATTTATTTAACGGTCAATCTAAATTCTATTAATTAATTCATATACTAATTTAAATGACAATTAAACCTACCAAGCAATAGCCAATCAAATTTATATCACTTCATAATATAGATATAACTAACATTTCGGAAAATCCTGACGTATTAGCAGTAATCAACTGTATGAATTTGAAGAGCTCATCGAGATCTACAACTTTGCTTTTGAAATTTTTTCGATTTCGTTAAATCGTTTGAGAGATGTTGTGGAAAGAAGATCAGCAATTTCTGGCCAATGGAATAAAGGTGGTGGCCATGATTTGAAATTAGGGGTTCTGAAATTAAATAATGATAAATCTATCTCGATTTGCGTGCGTATTTATATAGTTAGGTCCAAAATCGTCCGAACTCCAATCGAGACATGCCACCATACATTTATAATGTTTTACCCCTATTTCGAATGCAATGGAACTAGTTTCAAGGCCTAATTCGATCGTATGTAGAAGATAGCTTTTCAAAAGTTAGTTTATTTTATCAAATTCTTTTAAATTGATTTCTACGCGTTTCAAGCTCGCTCGACCAAATGGCGAGTCCGATCGCTACGAAACTTGAAATCCAATAATAATTCACTATTACGAATCCGATGAAACTGGTTTCGTCGAAATCCGAGACAGACGCCAAAATGGCTATTTTTACCCATTGATGTAAAATATAAAATTTTCAATTTCAATTATTCAGTTTTAAATACAATTTTAAATTTTAACCATCTTCATCATATTTAAATAAAATTTTGAATCAATTTCTGATGCATTTTCATTCACATTAAACCCCCATTATTTAAATAATTCCATTATTAAATCTAAACAATTAAATTATTCAACAAATTACATTAATAACAACTTTTATTCAACAATCACCTTAAATTTAAAAATTAAAAATAGCTAAAAACATGGGTCATTACATACTCCCCCACTCAAAACTTTTCATCCTCAAAAAGGCATTAAATACAAAATTTAACACACTACAACTTACAGAACATTAAAATCTTATTTACAAAACCTTTACTATATTCTCGCCACACCACTCCGATATCGATTTTATGAAAATATAACTTATATATAAAAACAAGTTATAAAATTTTAAAACCTAAAAAATTTTCTAACTCCCGGATTTACGGAAAATTTCGACAGAGTCTCCTTTGCGCGGCTCGATCTGAAATTTTTTAGAATTCAATATATAACAAAAATATAACCAATATATATCAAATATACATCTCATCACAATGATGAGGCATCCCGAAGGGCAAAAATATAAAATCGCGACATGTAATCCGAGATACGTACCTTATTATTTATAATACGAGCGAGTTCGCTCGTATTAAGCAAGCAAAGCATATAATAATCCACGTATATGCACTCAATTTGACATATTAGTTACTTCTAATAAGATGTAGAACATGTATAAGTTACAATAAGTATAAAACATACATTTTGAATCCAAATCTCAAACATGAGCATAAATACGCAACCATATAATAATCATATGCATTTAGAACAATTAAACAATGATTTATAACAAAAAAATCATCCGAAAATCAATATTCATTCTATTCATTTCATAACTACCATAATTTACATTTCAATGTCAATATTTAATTTATACACTCTCATTCTCATTAACATTAAATTTTTTTAACATTTTATTTTTCTCATTTCCATTTATTCATAATGTTGAATCGACTTATTTTGAATCTCATTTGTTTCCAAATTTTTTTCCATTCATTTAAATATTATTAAGCTCACATCCACTTATTTTATTTTACTCATTCATATATTCAATTACACTTCAGTAATTTAATTCCATACCACATTTCATATATTTTAAAATTAGTTCACATTCACTAATTAATATTTTTTCGTTAATCATACAATAGATTAATATTCAATTCCTTCATTTTTATTTATTTATTTACATTGACTAATTTGGTTTCAATCCATTCTTCCTTGAATCAATATTTATTGCATTCACATTTGATATATTATATTTAATGTATTTACATTCCATTTATTTCTTTCAATTTACTAACATACATTACAAATTCATTATATTCCATTTTTATTCAACTCAATTTGTGGAATTCTAATTGTTTCACCTTTTGTCTAACCTATTTCATATAAATTCATTTGTAAATCATTTATAAAAATTTATTCCACTTAACCATGCTTAAGTTAAATCTATTTTATTTCCTCTTAGTATATCTTTTTTTTCATATATATAATAACATTATTTATAAACCATCTAAGTTTATTATAATAATTTTATACAACATAACTCACTTTTATTCTTTTTACTTCATATCTTAAGTTATTATTAATTCATGGATTCACTTTATTTATTCAAATTCATATTATTAATTTACTAAAGTAATTTTTCTTTATATCTCCATTCATATTAACAAAGATATATATTCCTCTTCCACGATCAATTAATTTAATCTATCTTAAGTTAACTTCACTTTACAATCTATTCCATATTATATTAGTTATCATTCAATTTTTCATTTAAACTACTCCACTTGCGTTTTATTTATTTATATCCAATTCAATTTATTTAATATTTGGTCAAACTTCATTTCATTTTTAATCCATTATTCATTTTATTTAATTTTATTCAAGTTAAATTCCTTATCATTTCCATTTTACAAATTTAAATTCGTTTTTTTAGATTATTAATTCTCAAGTCTATATGTTATACAAATTAACCTTTTAGAATTTCATTTTTTTTATCTATTATATTTAAAATGCTATTCATTTTTTTATTTAATATTTCATGAGTTAAATATATTTTATTTACTTAATCAGAATGTTTAACCAATTTAAATTTCCTATTCCAAGTTATAATTTGCAACTTATTTCTCATCAATACTATTTTAAATTTTTAAGTTCAAACTATTTCTATATAATTATTAAATCACACTTAGAATATATTTTCTCAATCAAAACTTGTTTAATCAAAATTTAATTTTCTTTTGGTAGCAATCTTCACTCAGAAACTCGAAAATGAATATTTGCGATGTTGCAGTCATCCTCAGAATTATTTGCAAGCAACTATGCGAGTTTAATGCTTTTATTTCTTTCAAAAATATTTTCAAAATATTTTTCTAGTTAAAAATCTTTCAAATAATACCATTTATTAATTTTAAGGCCTTGAAAAAAAAAATTGAAAACAAAAGTATTTTAAATTCCAAAATTCTCAATTTTTAAAATCATCTCTATACGTAAGCTAGATTATAAATGTACTTCTACAAATTTTCTCACCTTATTAACAAAATATTCATTAATTTACACTTGGTCATTTTAATCAATTCTTATTGCAATTATATTTCGATTCAATTCATTTTGATTATCAATGCTTCATAAAATAAAGTTCGTTAAGTATTCGTTTTATTGTATATTTTTCTTTCAACCAATAATTGATAATAACTAAATACAATCATCTCCTAACAATTTGCATTCATAAAAATTATCATTTTATATATATAATATATGCTTAGGCAAAATTAATTCATTTACCCGATTTAAAACAATATTATGTTGACTTGCCTCGTTTAAGTGTTTAGAAACCCCTATCGATAACACGGCGTCCCCCACATCGACCAGAATTCATAAACAACTCAACGGATAAGTAAACACAATATAAAACATTTTATAACACTAAAAAGTACGCTTTATCATATATATACACTCAAACTAACTCATTCTAGGGTTTCACTACCCTATCTTTAATGAGTCAAATCCCATAAAACCAAGGTTATCGCTAAACCTTTGCTCCGATACCAACTGTGACGATCCACGTTTCGAAAGGGTTAAATCGACAATAATACACACATGTCCGACTTAAAAAATCCAAAACGTAGATAATCAATAAAGTTAAACAAAAAAATAAAAAGAGATGAAGAAAACAAAACACAGAATCTCACAGCAGAAATGATAAAATATAATAATCAAATAAATAATTCAAAAGTTGTTTACTACACATCCTATTATAAACTATACACATTTATCAGAGTTATATCTATACATCAGGGATAAATAATCAACACGGCAGAATAGCATAATGTAGGGGATAATATTAATAGTAGTATACCAAACTTCATCTTCATCCTCCAGAGAGTAGTCTTCCATACGCTGAAAACTCGGGACTGACCCGAGCGTAATGAAAAGACAAAACACTCGAGTCAAGACTAAAATACTCTTATGTAAGTCAAATCAATATCACAGAATATGAGTGCAATAACCTAAGAGATGTTACGGGATTTTCCATCTCCTAAGGATCTGTTAAACTATATATATATATTATAGTATACGCTATAATATATAATGTCAATCAGTAAAATAAATACCAAAATAGCATTATGGCTTTACGTTGATCCACCTTAACACAATTTTACAGTTTCAAACCAAAGTCATAATAGGCTCGTATAGGAATAAATATGACAAGGCGTGTGAGGCAATGCCCAAGATAGATTCTACCAGTTTACCCTTTCTAACTAGTCGCAACCCTTCCGTGGCCGACCGCGACAATCAACCCAAACGACAAATAAGGTGCATCCATCAAACCCGAAACCATAATAGTAATACGAAAGATCAACGTCGCTAGAGGTAGCTAACCTCAGTGGCCAGACATAGGCTTCTGTTTTATTCATTTTAATTATGACACGAATGTCAAAGCTATCCATCATCGTTCTCTTACTTCATTCTAGTAAACGTCGCCAATTCAACCACTACATTCTGGATATCATCCACCGCGTACACGGTTGTCAAAATGGTCCCAATATTGAAAGAGAGTATTTCAATAAGAGGCCCCGACCTCTTTAACAACCAGTTGCCATTTTACACATCGGTTGGTACTTTTACATTTCGAAAACAATTTGTAATTGACATCAAAATATCATATTCATTTCAAAATCAAATCCATTTCTAAATCATCATATTTACTCAAAAATCATATCCATTTCTAGATCATCATATTTACTCAAAATCATATCCATTTCGAAATCATCGTATTTACTCAAAAATATCAACTCAACTCGATATATCAATTTTACTTCAAAACTTGATTCGAATTACAGTTTTGGTTATAACTCATTTTAACCTAATACGCATTTAAATCCAAGATTTAAACATAATTAATTTTCCATTTAACCAGTTTGCTTTAGAAAATAGCTTAAATATTTAAAAATAGTTTAATAGAAAATGTTTAAATAGTTTAATCGAAAATAATTTGAATATAAAAATGGTTTATATAGTTAAATAGTTTAAAAAAATCAAAATAATTTGAATATTTAAAGAATATAGATTTTAAATCATTTATACTAAAATATTCATTTTAAAAAAATTCCAAAGTTATGCCGATCAACTTTCTAGTTTCCTACCCAAATAAATTCCAAATTCTAGTTTGATTTAATCGATTCAATTTCGATTCCAACTCGAATAATTTCGATTCCACATAAATTTCGATCTCAATTCCAATTTCCATTTTTAAATTAATTTAATTTCAATTTTCAAATTAATTTTAAATTAATTTCAAATTCCAAATTAATTTCTAATTCCAATTCCAAATTAATTTTAATTCCAATTTCAAATTAATTTCAGTTTCAGTTTCAAATTAATTTCAATCCTAATTTCAAATTAATTTCAATTCCAAATTAATTTAAATTCCGATTTCAAATTAATTTCAGTTTCAGTTTCAAATATCGATTTAAATACTTAAATCAAATTTACCTTCAATACCAAATTTAGATCCAAAATTTCAATTATAATTCAATTCCAAACTAAAATTTGAAATATTATTCTATATCACTTTTTCTTTGAAATATTCAAAGTTCGAATAAAAGACTAATCTTTTAAAACAAATCAACATTCGAAAATTTACGCCGTTTTTGAATTTTTTGAACTTAAAATCTAAACTTTGATTAATTAAACAATTTCGTTTACCAAGTTTAAATTCCAACATTTCGAGCTTCAATTCAAAGTAACTGAATTTCCATAAATTTGATTTTATTCTAAAAATTAATTCATTTAAATAATTTCAAAACAACTTTTAAAATCATTTAATTTAACCAATCCGGTGTCCGTATATAATTCTCTACCCTATGGCCAAGTGGATAATTATTTCAATTTAGTTTCAAGGATGGATACATATTATTTCAATCCAAATAGATGTCATAGGTACATATAATTTTTACCTATTTCTTAGTCTATTCGAAATGATTCAATTTACAGTTTTAAATGCAATAAACAATATACCAGATGATAGGATGATATATCAAATTAAGTAAAAGATCAATATCCACCGGTACCATCCATCACAACTAATCAACCATCAAGCCAATAACCTTCAAAAATTTCAATTTTACCATATCGGGTAATATGCTGCCAATTAAATTTAAATATATTTAACGGTCAATTTAAATCCTATCAATTAATTGATATACCTATTTAAATGACAGTTAAACCTACCAAACAACAGCCAATCAAATTGTTATCACTTCAGAATATAAATATAACTAATACAAAATTATTTTAGTCAATTGTGAGCGTATAAACACTCACCTTCGATTTATCGATGATTTAAAATGCAAATAAAGGTTCAAATTTGAACAGTTTCGTAATGTAGCCAAACCAATTCCGTAATGACTGAAATTTCGATACGAACGCAACGAAAAGAACCGCGCGTAAATCCGAGCTTGTATGCAAAAGATATTGATATTAGAAGTTATACGATTTATATTATTATAAAATAAATAAATGATAAGAAAAGAAAAACCACGTTACCATCTTCTCCCTCACATACATATTCCTGAACCAATTACGCGCGTCCATTTCTTCCACACGCACGAAAATTTCGTCAACCGGACGCCGATCAACATACTCCATCACGTGCGCCACCTTGAGAGCCACCAACGCGTCAAGTTTCATCGCGTCATTAGCCGCCATTTGCACAAAAACCGAGAAAAAAGTGCATCCTTCTATCTCAGATCTTGGCAAATCCATGATGTATTAGCAGCAATCAACCATATGGATTTGAAGAGCTCGTCGAGATCTACAGCTTTGCTTCTGGAATTTTTCAATTTCATTGAATGGATTGAGAGATGTTGTGGAAAGAAGATCAGCAATTTCTGGCCATTGGAATAAAGGTGGTGGCCATGGTTTGAAATTAGGGTTTCTAAAATAAAATAATAATAAAACTATCTCGATTTGCATGCTTATTTATATAGTTAGGTCCAAAATCATCTGAACTCCAATCGAGACGTGCCGCCAGGCATCTATAATGTTTTACCCCCATTCCGAACGCAATGGAACTAGTTTCGAGGCCTAAATCGATTTTATGTGGAAAATAGATTTTCAAAGTTAATTTATTTTATCGAATTCCTTTAAATTGATTTCTACACGTTTCAAGCTCGCAGGACCAAACGACAAGTCCGATCGCTGCGAAACTTGAAATCTAATAATAGTTCACTATTACGGATCCGATGTAACTAATTTCGTCGAAATCCGAGACAGTCGCCAAAATGGCTATTTTTACTCGTTAATTTAGAATATAAAATTTTCAATTTTATTTATTCACTTTTAGATACAGATTTAAATTTTAACCATCTTCATTCATATTTAAATAAAATTCTGAATCAATTTCTGATGCATTTTCATTCACATTAAACGCAGAATCCCATTATTTAAATAATTCCATTATTAAATCTAAACAATTAAATTATTCAACAAATTACATTATTAACAACTTCTATTCAATAATCACCTTAAATTTAAAAATTAAAAATAGCTAAAACACGGGTTGTTACAAGTACCGATCCATCTCTTCAGGTTGAAACTAATCCCCATCATCACGATTTGGATGTTCAAGCTGCTGTTGATTTGGATGCTGATGTTGGTGTTGGAGATAGTCTAGTTGTCGATGGCTAAAATGTTGGAGTTCAAGCAATGGCTATTGACAATTCGCATAGAGATTGTAGAAAGAGATAATCTAGACGAACGGTTCTCCTAGAGACGGGAGAACCCGATTATCATGGAACTAGCCGAGACTATTTGTAGAGCCAAACAATCTCGGCAAGCCATGATTACTGATATTTAATGGATCTAATAAAGCTGGAATTTCTGAAAGATATGGTGAGGAAGCAGGTGAACGAAAACCAACATTAGCATAGTGAAGATTGGGGCTCTTCTCCTAGCAGAAATCCATTGATGGAGGAGATATTGCGAGAAAATACCCAAGAAGGTTTACTACGCCAACAATGCCATCATATAAAGGGACCATGGACCACTAACAACATTCGCTGAAATATGAATAACATATGGATATAACAAGGGTGATAGATGCTATTAGATGTCGATGTTTCTCAATATGTTTAGAGGGTATTGTTACGACGTGGTTCACTCGACATTAGTCGAGACCATATCCTCATTTGACCAATTGACTAGGAGATTTGATGAGCAGTTTTGATTACATGCAACCTATCCGGAAGATGTGATGTCGTTATCAAACCTCTTTCATAATTCTGGGGAATGCTTGAAAGTTTTTTTGAGATTTAATACAACTGTAACTGAAGTAAGCAATGCCAAAGAGGACATTGTTTTGATTGCTTCGATCAGAGGAGTACACCAGGATATATATATATATATATATATATGTATG
This sequence comes from Allium cepa, assembly GCA_030765085.1. Classification (NCBI taxonomy): domain Eukaryota; kingdom Viridiplantae; phylum Streptophyta; class Magnoliopsida; order Asparagales; family Amaryllidaceae; genus Allium; species Allium cepa. Next base: position 577,103,125 of record CM060931.1, read on the forward strand.
TATGTATGTATGTATGTATGTATGTATGTATGTATGTATGTATGTATAGGTAAATGCTTGAAAATGAACCTCCACCAACCATCAAGGAATTTTATAGAAAAGCAACTCAATATTTACACTTGGAAGAAGAAATTGCAACTGTCAGAAAAATTAGTTATAGAGAATCAGCTGAAGTGGTTCAGGTAACGTGTAACGACCCATATTTGTAAACAGTTAAAAGTATTAAATTAAATAAGATTTTTGAATAAAATTATTAGGAAAAAAATCAAGACTTTACTGATACAAATTAAATTATAATACAAGTTATGAGCTTAAGTAAAAAATTTATTAATGAAATATGTTTGCAATAATGTAAGAATGATAACAAATTCTAGTGTGTGTTTTAATAACATTGGTTTGAGTGAAATTGACTATTGTCTGAATGTAAATTTCCAATTGATTGGTATAATAAATGTTAATAAGGAATAATAAATGTTTCTTTATAAAAGAAGAAATCATATGTTTATTTATTTGAAATGTTTAGCAGTTGAAAGATTGATTGCAAAGATGAGAAACGATTATTTAGCAAGAAATATATAATTCTTGTTTGTATCCAATAGTGTATAAATATGTTTAAATTACTATTAGACAGGAAATAATTGTTTTGTTTCTCATTACATTTATTTTTTCCATTTTGAAATTCATCTTTGTAAATAATTGAATTAATGTAATTGAATATTTCAACTAATGATAGAGAGGACAACAAATAGTAAATTAATAGGTGTAATTAAACGCAGCTTATGTTTTGTGAATATAAAAGGAAAGTTGGTTTAATGAAAAGAACATTTATGTCAAATAAAATGAATGTTTCATTTGTGAATGCACGTTTAGTTTCATTAGAATATAGAATAGTACGATTGATTTAAAGGAAGAAATATATGTGTTTTTGAACTGTGTTTTAGCATATAGATGGATTACAAGAGTAGAAAAATAATTTATTTAAGTAAGTTATTTATTACTCTGTTTTATGAACAACAAATTTATAAACGTGTTTAAAAGACTAAAGGAAACAATTATTCTATTTTTCATCCATTTTAGCCGTCTGTTTTGAAATTTAACTTGTAAGTAATTGCAAATAATGTAATTGAAATATTTCAATTAGAAGGAAAGAAAACGTTGATTGCAATTAATAGATTTAATAAAAGAAATGCACCTTTTGCGTTAAACAGAAAAGATGTTTTAATGGAAATAAAAAATCGTTTTGGGAAAACGAAATTGAACATTTTCATTTTTATGGTAAGTAATTTTATTTTATGCATAGAAAAAACTAAATGCGTAAAAATTTGAATATTATATGAGTTAGTGTAGTTAATTTGGTTACGTTTCATAAATTGAATTTCAAAAAGGTTGTGCAATGTACATGGTCCCTTCATTTCTTTTGTTATTAATTATTGCATGTACGTTTTAAAATAGTTACCTCATTATTACTACTTGGTTTGTTTATTTCTCCTTTTGTTTAATACGTAAATGTCACGACCCGACTTTCCACTCCCGGAAAATCGTGTCATGAATTAAGAAAGAAAGGGATAGAAAGAGAATAGAAAGAAGAGAAGAAAGAACAACATCAGAATCTAACACAGCGGAACGAATAAATTATATAATATCATAAGTATTTACATAATATACAATACCAATCAGAGATACACAGCATATACATCACATATACTAGACAGTTATAAACACCTGTCTAGTATTTACAACTCAGTACAATCACAACACAGAGATAACACAGTGGAAAACTATATCTAACGCAGAAGCCTCCTGCTCCATTGCTCCTCCATTATTCGTCAAAGCTAATCCTGAATCCTAACCTGAATTCCCTTGGCTACTCGTAAAAATTTGAGTACCCAAGAGATTATGAAAAAAAAAAATAAACTCCGGGTCAGACATGGGTCTGGTGTGAGTAACAGGTTAAGGTTGCTTAACTTAAAAAAAACCTTTGAAAAGAAAGGTATCACGTAAGACTTCCCACACATAAACATGGAAAAGTTTTTACCTTACGCTAACCAAAACATTTGATAGGAAATCCGATGATATTATAATAGTGTCTAGGGTTTTCAAGTAAATAAGAAATAGCCGAAATTGTTACATCTATTAAATTCCAGCTACTAGCCACAAAAGTGGGCAATACAATCAAAACCGTTGGCACTTATTGGATTTTGGATTCCATACAATGGCAGGGCTACTGGGGTACCGCCCGTCACAGTACGTGGCCTAGATCACCGTACCGAGGAGTACTCCCACTCCCCTGCAACACAAGGCCGGATCCGTTCCTTACTGAACAGTTCCGAACAAGACAACCCCACAGTTGTTTGCAACCAACTGCCCACACAGCCGAATATAAAGGGACTTCTAGACAGGGATCAATCTTGCTCTCCAGTGGGAGCTACCCACGAAGCCTTGCTGCACCTCCCCTGTTTTAGCCATTCCTGGTTGATGAGGCTTGAGGTTACGATTACCTTTATAGGACATATCACTTGGAATGCTCATCGCCAACCTGACGATGTTCTGAAAGCATTCAATCCATACAAGTTCGTTACGGGTTCGAACGAAACCGAAGGCATTATCTCGTTACACTCATTACGGAATCACCCACAGAGTTAACGACGATAACCCTTGCACTCTAAACCACCATCTCGAATCTATAAGCACTATTCCGTCAACTCATTACGGAATCAACCACAGAGTTATACTGACGTATAGCCCTTACACCTCGAGTCTTCACTTGCTCCACTTGGATTAACGACCTAACGTTATTTGGAATCGATGTGGTTTTCGGATATCCAAATATGGAAACCCGATCCCGGTCTCATCGAAAACCAAAGCGTGTCTTTTAGGGCCAAGTTGTTTTAAAGGTTTAAAACAATTCAATTCAATATTATCTATATACACACAGATAGATAATTCTCAACATCATAATGGATAATCAATATTATCATAACATCAGATAATCTATATTATCAACTCAAACAGATAAATCATATTATCAACTCAACGCAACCATAATATCCAAATCACACAACAACATTTATCTCATAACCGAGATTTCAACCATCCAGGATAATAAATATAAATCATCATTCATAAGCAAAGATTTATCAAATCACCATCCTATAATTAATTTAAAATGAATTAAATTAATTATATCTTCCTTAATTAATTTAAAATAATTAAATTAATTATTCATCCATATAAATCTTGCTTACACATCAATTTATTATTCTTAACAAGTTACCCTAATTAATCATCTAGATTAATTATCTTTTAATTACATTCAAGTAATTAACCTCTAATTAATTTCACAAATTAATTAATCCAAACCAATACGTGTAATTCACATGTAATTACTTCATTAATTAATCCTTATTAATTAATAATACTTTCATTGATTAATTTTCTTAATTAATCAATCCTTAATCATATCATTAATTATATAAATTAATGACCTTAAATTATTTTAAATAACTCCATCAAATTAATTACTAATTATCTTCATTGGTTAATCATACTTGATTAATCACATTAAGTAATTAACTTAAATTAATTACTTCTCTTAACCATTCAAATAACTCAATTATCTAAACCTAAATTAATTACACTAAGTAATTAATTTCCAAACTCCTTCAATTAAATTACATCCAGTAATTTATTTTCTTCACAAAGTAATTTTCCATTTTTAATTACATTTGTAATTACTTCTCAATCAATCAATGATTAATTTAGTTAATCAAAATAAACTCAATTAATTACAATTAGTAATTAATTTCCCTAATTACTTTCACTAAGTAATTATACTTAAATAATTCAAAGGATTATCTTAAATTAATTAATCCAATTAATTATTTAAAATTAATTACATTAATTAATTATAGAATAATATTAAGTTAATGACCTTCATTAACTCATAACAAATCTTTAAATATTTTCTAAATTAATTAACTGAATTAATCAATATTAATTCTTAATTTATTTAAAGAATCTCATTAATTAATCTTAAATTAATCAAGTGATAATTAAAAATTAATTAATTATTAATTACTTGATTAATAATTTCAATTCATTAATTAAATTAATCAAATCTTATTTAAATTAATTTCTAAATCACACTTTAATCAAATTTGATTAACTTATTTAAATCTTTTAATTAATTAAATAAACCCTTAACTATTTGATTAATTAACCTAATTATTAATTAATTAAATTAATTAATTAAAATCTTAATTACCTTGATCAGATAATTAAGTTTCAAAACAATAAAAATCATTTATCTCATTAATGATTAAATTATCATTATTAAAGTCATTTAAAAACAAATTTGATTTTAAATTTATAAATTCCATTTTAAATTGAAATTAAAATGAAATTAAATTTAAACTTAAACAAGATTTTAAATATTTAAAAAAAACTCTTTAATTCTCATTTTAAAGAATCACTTACCTCTTAAAACAAATTTTAGAAAAAAAAAATCATTTAGCTTCAGCCTATATTCAATTTAAATAAATTTAACATACCTTAAATATTTCAAATAATATTGAAACATATAAATTCAAATCTTATTTAAATTATAACCAAAATTCAAATCATTTTTTTTAGTTTCAGATTCAAACATTTAAATTTAAAACTCTATTTTTAATTTCATTTCATAAGTTATAAAATTCTAAAATATTCCATTTGATAATAACATTTAAACTTATAATTTATTTTTATTCAAATCCAACTTCTAATTTGAATTCAGATTTCAAATTCAGTTTTGACTTAGAAATTTAAATCTTGTTTTAAATCTTATTTCCAGATTTTTAAAAATCACTTAATATCAGAAACTGTGCAGATTTAATTATTTAATTAAATACTTTATTTTATTACTGCAATTTATTCAAATCTGGAATTCAAATCTATTTGAATTCAAAGTTTATATCTTACTTTAGGCACATATTTTAAACTAGCCTTGCTTATTTTTAAATTAAGTTTTAAAATTTAAAACCTGAAGTAGAATCTGGTTACAGAAATAAGTTACTGCACCAAGGTAAACTACCCGAGTCAAATACTAATTTACTTCGAGTCAATTCGTACATTACTTCGGGCAAATGCAAGATTGACCCGAGCACCAACAACTCCACCATATTACAGCAACTAAACCTCCTCCATAAACCACTGTGCACGTGCACATAGCCCTGGCCATCTTCCCGATCATCAGTGATGATCATTCCATCCACCATCCACCCCTGAGTCCACCTGAACACCAAGCATCAGAGAATCCCCATTTCCCAAAATTCAACAGAGCAGCTTCCCTTTTTTTTAAAACCTGAAACCACAGTGCCCCCCCCCTCCAAACACCACTCCTGACAACAGTGTGTTCTCTTCCCTCCGACCATTATTCAAGTCAAAACTTCATCCATGCTCTTGTCTTAGACACAGCTACACCTTCTCAAAACAGTTCCACACTCGGTCAACCAGAGTGTGAGAACGATCCAAATATTTAAGATGGTCAAGAACTAGGGTTACAGAACCCCAAAACCTTAATCACAGCTAAATCCAAACATTATCCATTAATTTGATAATTTTACTGAAATGTTTAAACTCTTAACATCAAACAAAAGAAATCTCAAACTTCCAAAATCCCACAATTAACAGCATTGCCCAAACTCAACTTATCAATTTATATATCCAGTTTACAATACTAGGTTAGAAATTTATCAGTTGGTGTTCTTTCTCATTTTTTTAAAAAAAAATTGTTTTTGCTGTATTACTGTTTGCAAAGGCAAACAGACTCAATTACTAATTTCATACAGGGTTCCTTGTTGAATAACAATCTTGCTTGATAATTCAAGTTCTTATCAATACAAGATCAAGTAAATAAGAAATTTGCATTTCATTCAGGACCTAGGAGCATCACAGAGTAAGATTTATATAAACACAGCATATATTCAGTAACAATCATTTCAAATTTCACCTATGTATTCATGCATATCAATTTATTTTAGAAACAATAACAAGCAACCAGATCTTATTAACGAAGTTTAGAAGTTACTCACATTGAAATTTTGAAGAACTGTAACAACCCTGAGATTGCAATTACCGAATGATAAGTTAAAAATTATGATTTTAAGTTAAAAAGGGGGCTAAACAAAATTTTGGGAATTTAAATTTGCAATTGGTTTGCAAATTAAAATATTTTAGGTTGAAATGGGGAATTTTTAAATAAAAAGTGATTATGGGTTAATGGGCCAAATGAGATAATTACATGGTTTTAATTAAAACTAGAATGCTTATTAGGATTTTTGTTCACATGATAACTTAGAAAATAAACTAAGTCCTAATGGGTTTCTAAACCCTCTTACCATAACCCATTAGCCTAACCCCCTCCTATATAATATCTTAAACTCATAACCCTAACCCTCCTTCTCTTCATAAATTCCTAAAACCTAGATCTAAACAAAATTAATGGCCTCCATTTAGAAGCTCCATCTCCTTCTCTTCATAAATTAGTTTAATACTAGAAGAAAAAGAAAAGAGAAGAAGAAAGGTAATGCAATCTCTCATATTCTCTAATCCTCCTTCTTAATCCCTATTTATCTCTACCATCTTGTAGTAATTATTATTTTGTTTTCTTTGTTGATTTTGGGTCCATGAAGCCTCTTGATCTTTGCTTTGGGGTTGAGGAGTTTGGCTTGCTTGATATTGTGCACTAAAACCATTTGATCCTTTGCTTAATTGAGGTAATTACTATTGATTAGTAATTATTGCTAGTTGTAAAGCTAAGCTTTGACCTTGGTTTCCTTTAATTTAGTGTTATAATCATTATATGGTGATTAGTGACGGTTATTGGTGATTTTTGATGCCAAAAATTGAGAAAAACACCCCTAAATCATCAAAAAATGCAAAAACAGCTTGCTGGAAATATGCAGGCTGAAATCAGCCTGAAAAATGGGCTCTGGGTGCACCAGGACAGGCCTGCATTGCACCCAGGCCCCAGCCCGGGCGCAGCCCGGGCGCGCACAGGCCCTCAGCCCGCCCGGGCTGGGGGCGGACCACAGACCCCAGCCCGCAAGGGGCTGGGGCCGCTCCTTTTCCCCCAGCCCGCAAGGGGCTGGGGCGGGCCACAGACCCCAGCCCGCAGTGGGCTGGGGCGCGGCCCAAGTCCCCAGCCCGTGTGGGCTGGGGCGGGCCCAGTACCCCCAGCCCGCGTGGGCTGGGGGCGGGCCCAAGCACCCCAGCCCGCGCGGGCTGGGGCGGACTGACGCGGGCCGGGCCCGCGTCCACCAAAAAAAAAAATGCAAACATTACCTCTGTTCCAGCTTTTGAGTGCCACTTCGCGATGCCGCCTCGTTCGCATCGGAAGTCGGAATTTGACATTTTTGGTCTCGTTGGAAAGGTGGATTTCCGAACTCCATCTCTGAAAAATTTGGGCAACATTAGAGTTCGTTTGATACTTCGATTTTCGTGCCAAAGTTAGACTTTGGTCGCTGTTGGAAAACAGTGTGAATCTTTTTCTGGGTTCAACTTTGAGACGTCGCTGCCACTTCGTCTCAACTCGGAATCCAGAAATTCTTTTTGCATCTTAAAGTAGGGATGTCGGACTACATGCCTACCAGTTTACATGCCATTTGGACACAGTTTGCTGGTCCAAATAAATTGCCGAACTTGGGTTCGCAGCAGTTTTTGAATGGTTTCAAACACTTGGAATATTTTTAATGATTTTCTGGTTTTCGTCGATTTCTTTGAGAATTGTCCCTGGATTTCGTACACGGGCTTTATAAAAAGGATTTAAAAGGATTTTTCACTCCAAAATGACTTTTGAAAATTATTATATAATATTATTTTTAATTATTAAATTAATTACTCCATAATAGGAGACTTTTCAAAAGACCGTTTTAAAGTGATTTCAAAATCAATTAAAATCCGTTTACACCATTATTTTCTATAATAAAAATCTCACACTCACTTTTAGCACGTCGAGCGAAGTGGAAAGGTGCTTAAACGGTTAGGAAATATCCGGCCTATGGAAACCGTGTGTATTTTCTTTCCGGTTAACCCCCGACCTATTCGATTGATCGTTTTGACCTTTGAGTCTAGTCTACCGATGATATGAGGTGGACTTTTTATTGTTTGGAGTGTGAGCTTGCTATTGGTTAGGAAACCGTTTAGTGCGAACGTGGGGTATGGGACTCATTGTTAACACTTTACGGGTTCCTCTCCAAGAAGTTAGTGGCACATTAGCCTCTGGGCGGCCAGTACTGGACCTCTGGGTCACCACGCCTCTGGGCAACCGTCTCTGGACACCTGCTCTATGGAGCAGTTTATTTTTCGGCGTGCGCCTCTGGGCCTTTATCCTTCTGGGAAGGATCTCGCCGTTTCGCGCGTTCCGCATCTGTGCGAGTGATCGATCACAACTCTACAGTACTTGGCAACAACGACTCTGGTCGGTGCACGTGCAATATTTGTATTATCTGATGATTTTTATATCCATTCGAGTATCGCCATCCGGTGTTGGTTCTATGGAACCATACGATGTAAGTGCGATTACCCTATGGATTCACAGTGTCTCTGGACACTGCATTTCTGTATTCGATTTCATTGATTTTTCATTATATCCCTATTGCTCTTTGGAGCATCGATCCTTGCTTGGGCATTGATCACAGACTCTGGTCACTCTTGGGATTATTGCCTGTAGGCAACTTTATATAGCTTTGGCTACGCCGATGATATGAGGCGATTTTATTTATTTTACACTTTGGTGTTTGTATTCTCTTTGGAGATTTTTATTGTTTATTGATGATTAGGGATCGTCATTATATTCATGTAGTCCATATTACTCTTCTCTTTGGAGAAGTACTATTTTATTTATGTACTGCATTATTATATATATCTCAGTTATTACTGATTGTTTAGCTAGCCTGACCCGAGTGTTTTCGCTCGGGTCAGACCGAGTTGTTTCAGGTTAGGTCTCTGGACTTAGCTTATGTGCTTCCGCTTGGACATTATCTGCTATACTGATAGATAGTGCTTTTATTTGTCCACTATTCCGCTACTCTTTTATTTCAGACTCTTATGTACATATTTTTGACTCACATGTGTGAGCGGTGGCTTTGTACCCACCTTTTGATACTTGGATCTGTATTGACGTTATATTGTACCTATGTTCTGTGACTGTTCTGTGATGATGATGTTATCATTTAGTGTTATGTTTGTTCTGAACCTATTTTCCTTAGCCATTGTAATCTCGTTATAAATATCTATTGGATATGTCGAACCACTTAAGAAAAGAATACCACCTATTCGACGTATTCAGTAGTTAGTTATAGCTTGATTACACATGGTCGCTTCCATTATACTCTATTCTCCGTTCTAGTAGACGGTATTACTCCGTAATACTCTTTATTAGAGTGGGTCTCGGAGTGGGGCGTTACATCTTGGTATCAGAGCTAAGGTTCAGAATTAAGCATGACAAACACAGAACGGTTACACTTAGTACAATACATTTTAATTGGATCCGAATTAAATCAAATCCCTTCCTTATGCTTATTGATTGATAAGTTAGGAATATGTGTAGGAATTTATTATATTCCGTAGTATTCCTTAATTAAGTATCAATCATTGAATCATGTCTAACTCTAATTCCCGTTTAACTTTCAGTATGTCTGGAAGGGGAAGAGGGAGAACCACACGTCAGACTAGTGCTGCTGGGCAGTCCAGCAACACTCATCCAGAGGGCGTGTTCATGACTACCGACCAGATCATGGAGCTGGTTCGGAATTCTCAGTCTCATTCTCAGTCTCCAGCCCCAGTTGCTGATGCCCCGCGCATGTCTGTTTTTGCGCGTCTCTGCAGTGATTTTACCCATCTCGGAGGGAAGCCGTTCAGTGGCTCCGAGAATGTCTTAGAGGTCCAGGCTTGGATTCGGATATGCGAGCGCATTTTTACTCGTATGGATATCTCGGATCATGATCGTGTTCTTATTGCTTCTAGTCAGCTTCGGAGTCGTGCCCTGGATTGGTACGAACTCCTTATTGTCGAGGTCGATGAGACCACACTTACTTGGGCTCAGTTTCGTCAGAAATTTGAGCTCAAATTCATCCCAGAGTCAGAGAAGAACTCCCTTGCTCGCCGCTTTCTTGATCTCAAGCAGGGGAAGTCCTCCGTATCCGACTATGTCTCTTCCTTCGAGGCCCTGTCCAAGTACGGCCTTGAGTTTATTGCTACTCCTTATAAGAGGAACCTCAAATTTGTTGAGGGATTGAAGAAATATCTGAAGAGGCATCTTATGCTACAGCTTGAGCTCTCATTCGAGAAGCTAGTCGATGCAGCCCTACATCTTGAGTCAGTCGAGATGGAGCATAGTGATGATGGTGGTGGGGGTTCCAAAAACCCCAACCAGAAGCGGGGTCCATTTCAGAAGAACAAGCCTTGGAACAAGAAGAAGAAGACTGGCAGTTCTGCTGTCCAGGCTCAGCCTCAGACTCAACCTCAGATTCAGTCACAGCCTAGTGGAACCCGTCCTCCGAAGAAATGCTTCAACTGCGGTTCTCCAGATCACTTTATTCGAGAGTGCCCCAAACCTCTCTATTGCACTTTCTGCAAGAAGGAGGGACACATGATCTCCACTTGTCCTATTGCTCCAGCTAGTGCCAAGCCTGGCAAGCTTAATGCTGCCAAGGCTCCTGCATCTTCAGCTCAGCCTCGAGGTACGCAACCTTCCGTTCTCGAAGGTTCTATTTTATTTCGTGGTAGATCTTGTAGAGTTCTCTTTGATACGGGTGCCTCTCACTCATTCGTATCAAAGGAGCTAGTAGATGCTTTATCGTTGGATGTTACTTGTCTGGTTTCTTCACTAAGGATTGTGAATCCCATTGGCGGATCCACGACCCTTAGCTTACTTTGTGAGAATATAGATATCGATCTTTGTGGATTTTCTTTCCGTGCGAATCTGCACGTTATGGAGTATTTGGGATTTGATATGATTCTTGGCATGGATTGGCTCGTTCAGCATGACGCCAAAATTATTTGTTCGGAGCGGATATTATTCATTCATCACCCTGATTCGTCCTCTCCGTTAGCTATTGTTCTTCAGGATGTTGGGCTTTCTGATGTTACTCTATTTTCTCTTGATTCACGAGATGAGGATTTGGACTTATCTCGTATTCCTGCTGTTCGGGATTTCCCCGACGTATTCGAGCCAGTATCTGGCCTGCCGCCAAAGCGGGCCATTGAGTTCCGCATCGATCTCATTCCAGGCTCCCACCCAGTTGGGCGTCCTCCCACGAGGATGTCTACTAAAGAGAATGAGGAACTCAGGAAGCAGTTAGTGGAGCTTGAGGCGAAGCAGCTCATTCGGTCCAGTTCTTCGCCATGGGGTGCTGTTGTGGTCTTCGTTAAGAAGCCCGATGGCTCTCTTAGGCTTTGCATTGACTATCGCAAGCTTAATGAGTTGACCATCAGAAATCGTTATCCATTGCCACGGATAGACGATATGTTTGATCAGTTGAGCGGTGCGAAGGTCTTTTCCCAGCTCGACCTTGCCACCGGATTTCATCAGCTCCGAGTTGCGGAAGATAGCATTCCTCTTACCGCTTTCCGCACTTGTTATGGTTCTTTTGAGTGGTTGGTCATGCCATTCGGCTTGACGAACGCACCGGCTTTCTTCGTCGATCTTATGAATCGAGTATTCCGGGAATACATCGATAGATTCATTCTGGTTTTCATCGACGATATTCTTATTTACTCTAGATCCGAGGCAGAGCATGCTCATCATTTGCGGATCGTCTTGGATACTCTTCGTCAGCATCAGCTTAAGGCCAAGCTCTCCAAGTGCCATTTTTGGGAGAGCAAGGTCAAGTTCTTGGGCCATATTGTTTCATCTGAGGGTGTATCTGTCGATCCTGCCAAAATCGAAGCTATTCAGAATTGGAAGCAGCCCGAGAACGTTCATGATATTCGCAGCTTCCTTGGTCTGGCGGGTTATTACCGTCGGTTTGTCAAGGATTTCTCTCAAGTTGCACTTCCCCTTACGACGCTGACTCGTAAGGGAGTTCGCTTTATTTGGTCTGATAAGTGTGAAGCTTCCTTTCAGCGACTGAAGGAACTTCTCACTCATGCTCCTATTCTTGTGGTTCCTGAAAGTAACCAGGATCTTGTTGTTTACACCGACGCTTGTGGTAGCGGGCTCGGTGCTGTGCTTATGCAGAAGGATCGGGTAGTTGCTTATGCTTCCAGGCAACTGCGTCCGAATGAGCTTCGCTATCCTACTCATGATCTTGAGTTAGCAGCTATCGTCTTTGCCTTGAAGACGTGGCGTCACTTTCTATTAGGCGAACGCTTCACTCTTTACACCGATCATAATTCGCTGAAGTATCTATTCAGTCAGAGGGATCTCAATATGAGGCAGCAGCGATGGCTTGAGTTTCTCGCCTCATATGATTTAGATATTCAGTATACCCCTGGCAAGGGTAATCGTGTTGCAGATGCGCTCAGTCGCAAGCACTCGGCGGTAGTTTCTATGATGATTGCCGAGTGGGATGTTCTTGAGACTCTATCTTTATGTGATATTAGAGATCGAGCTCCATCTTCTGATTCTCCGGTCTTATTATTCAGCTTGGAAGCTCGTCCTGTCTTATTGGATCGCATTGCCCATGCTCAGCGGCAGAATCCAGACTTATTGCATCTTATTCACCTTCTCGAGTCGGGATCCAGTGATGAGACATTGCTGCATTATTCTCTTGATTATCATCGGTGTCTTCGTAGGAAGAACCGTATTGTTGTACCATCTGATTTATCACTTAGGCGTGACATTCTAGACGAGTGTCATCGCTCTAAGTACACTATTCATCCCGGTTCGAGTAAGATGTATGCCGATATGTGCCGGCTATATTATTGGGAGGGTTTGAAGAGAGATGTTGCAAGTTATGTAAGCCGTTGCATGACTTGTCAACAGATCAAAGCCGAGCATCAGCGTCCATCTGGTCTTCTTCAGCCGCTAGAGATTCCATTATGGAAATGGGATCAGATATCCATGGATTTTATTGACGGTCTGCCTCGATCGAGGTCAGGCCATACTTCTATCTGGGTTATTGTTGATCGCTTGACCAAATCGGCTCATTTCATTCAGATTAGGTCCACTCGGACTGCTCCTCAGCTTGCCAAGCTATATGTGAAGGAAGTCGTTCGACTTCATGGCATTCCTAGCTCTATCGTCCGTGATCGAGACACTATCTTTACTAGTCACTTCTGGAAGTGCCTACAGTCAGCTTTGGGCACAAAGCTGAATCTCTTGACTGCTTATCATCCTCAGACCGACGGTCAGACGGAGAGGGTGAATCGTGTTTTGGAGGATCTTTTGCGCTGTTGTATTCTGGATTTCGGAGGTAGTTGGGAGGATCACTTACCGCTTGTAGAGTTCTCCTACGACAACAGCTATCAGTCTAGTATTGGCATGGCACCTTTCGAGGCTCTATACGGAAGGCCATGTCGCTCTCCTACTTGTTGGTTAGAATCTGGCGAGAAGCTTATTCTTGGTCCAGATTCAGTTTGGAAATCTTCTGAAAAGATTGTTCTTATCCGTCAGAGAATGAAAGAGGCACAGGACCGCCAGAAATCTTACGCGGACAACCGTAGGAAGCCACTTGAGTTCTCCATTGGCGATTCTGTCTTTATTCGGGTTTCTCCCATGAAGGGGGTTGTGCGTTTCAGCTCCACAGGGAAATTGGCTCCTCGCTATATTGGACCATTTCCTATTACGGAACGCATCGGCCCCGTTGCTTATCGTGTGGCTCTACCTGCTCACTTCTCTGGAATACACAACGTGTTCCATGTTTCCCAGCTTCGCAAGTGTGTCCGCAAACCTGATTCTATTATCGAGCCTGACATCGTACCTGATTTGGAGATCTCACCCGATCTATCTATAGAGCAGCAACCTCTTCGTGTGCTTGATTCGGAGATCAGATGTCTTCGAAACAAAGAGGTTCCGCTTGTGAAGATTCAATGGTCGTCTAACCCTAAGGATTGCACTTGGGAGACCAGAGAATTCATCGAGCGTACTTATCCTGGTTTTCTTTCATCTTCCGACATGGGTGAGCATCTATATTTTATCTTCTGTATTCCTTGTGTGGATTAGATGTTATAGACGACTTCTATATTTAAGGAATTGTGGGGACGCAATTTTCTTAAGGGGGGGAGTCTGTAACAACCCTGAGATTGCAATTACCGAATGATAAGTTAAAAATTATGATTTTAAGTTAAAAAGGGGGCTAAACAAAATTTTGGGAATTTAAATTTGCAATTGGTTTGCAAATTAAAATATTTTGGGTTGAAATGGGGAATTTTTAAATAAAAAGTGATTATGGGTTAATGGGCCAAATGAGATAATTACATGGTTTTAATTAAAACTAGAATGCTTATTAGGATTTTTGTTCACATGATAACTTAGAAAATAAACTAAGTCCTAATGGGTTTCTAAACCCTCTTACCATAACCCATTAGCCTAACCCCCTCCTATATAATATCTTAAACTCATAACCCTAACCCTCCTTCTCTTCATAAATTCCTAAAACCTAGATCTAAACAAAATTAATGGCCTCCATTTAGAAGCTCCATCTCCTTCTCTTCATAAATTAGTTTAATACTAGAAGAAAAAGAAAAGAGAAGAAGAAAGGTAATGCAATCTCTCATATTCTCTAATCCTCCTTCTTAATCCCTATTTATCTCTACCATCTTGTAGTAATTATTATTTTGTTTTCTTTGTTGATTTTGGGTCCATGAAGCCTCTTGATCTTTGCTTTGGGGTTGAGGAGTTTGGCTTGCTTGATATTGTGCACTAAAACCATTTGATCCTTTGCTTAATTGAGGTAATTACTATTGATTAGTAATTATTGCTAGTTGTAAAGCTAAGCTTTGACCTTGGTTTCCTTTAATTTAGTGTTATAATCATTATATGGTGATTAGTGATGGTTATTGGTGATTTTTGATGCCAAAAATTGAGAAAAACACCCCTAAATCATCAAAAAATGCAAAAACAACTTGCTGGAAATATGCAGGCTGAAATCAGCCTGAAAAATGGGCTCTGGGTGCACCAGGACAGGCCTGCGTTGCACCCAGGCCCCAGCCCGGGCGCGCACGGGCCCCCAGCCCGCCCGGGCTGGGGGCGGGCCACAGACCCCAGCCCGCAAGGGGCTGGGGCCGCCCCTTTTCCCCCAGCCCGCAAGGGGCTGGGGCGGGCCGCAGACCCCAGCCCGCAGTGGGCTGGGGCGCGGCCCAAGTCCCCAGCCCGTGTGGGCTGGGGCGGGACCAGTACCCCCAGCCCGCGTGGGCTGGGGTCGGGCCCAAGACCCCCAGCCCGCGTGGGCTGGGGTGGGTTTAACCCCAGCCCGCGCGGGCTGGGGGCGGGCCCAAGCCCCCCAGCCCGCGCGGGCTGGGGCGGACTGACGCGGGCCGGGCCCGCGTCCACCAAAAAAAAAAAAAAAAAATTCAAACATTACCTCTGTTCCAGCTTTTGAGTGCCACTTCGCGATGCCGCCACGTTCGCATCGGAAGTCGGAATTTGACATTTTTGGTCTCGTTGGAAAGGTGGAGTTCCGAACTCCATCTCTGAAAAATTTGGGCAACATTGGAGTTCGTTTGGTACTTCGATTTTCGTGCCAAAGTTAGACTCTGGTCGCTGTTGGAAAACAGTGTGAATCTTTTTCTGGGTTCAACTTTGAGACGTCGCTGCCACTTCATCTCAACTCGGAATCCAGAAATTATTTTCGCATCTTAAAGTAGGGATGTCGGACTACATGCCTACCAGTTTACATGCCATTTGGACACAGTTTGCTGGTCCAAATAAATTGCCGAACTTGGGTTCGCAGCAGTTTTTGAATGGTTTCAAACACTTAGAATATTTTTAATGATTTTCTGGTTTTCGTCGATTTCTTTGAGAATTGTCCCTGGATTTCGTACACGGGCTTTATAAAAAGGATTTAAAAGGATTTTTCACTCCAAAATGACTTTTGAAAATTATTATATAATATTATTTTTAATTATTAAATTAATTACTCCATAATAGGAGACTTTTCAAAAGACCGTTTTAAAGTGATTTCAAAATCAATTAAAATCCGTTTACACCATTATTTTCTATAATAAAAATCTCACACTCACTTTTAGCACGTCGAGCGAAGTGGAAAGGTGCTTAAACGGTTAGGAAATATCCGGCCTATGGAAACCGTGTGTATTTTCTTTCCGGTTAACCCCCGACCTATTCGATTGATCGTTTTGACCTTTGAGTCTAGTCTACCGATGATATGAGGTGGACTTTTTATTGTTTGGAGTGTGAGCTTGCTATTGGTTAGGAAACCGTTTAGTGCGAACGTGGGGTATGGGACTCATTGTTAACACTTTACGGGTTCCTCTCCAAGAAGTTAGTGGCACATTAGCCTCTGGGCGGCCAGTACTGGACCTCTAGGTCACCACGCCTCTGGGCAACCGTCTCTGGACACCTGCTCTATGGAGCAGTTTATTTTTCGGCGTGCGCCTCTGGGCCTTTATCCTTCTGGGAAGGATCTCTCCGTTTCGCGCGTTCCGCATCTGTGCGAGTGATCGATCACAACTCTACAGTACTTGGCAACAACGACTCTGGTCGGTGCACGTGCAATATTTGTATTATCTGATGATTTTTATATCCATTCGAGTATCGCCATTCGGTGTTGGTTCTATGGAACCATACGATGTAAGTGCGATTACCCTATGGATTCACAGTGTCTCTGGACACTGCATTTCTGTATTCGATTTCATTGATTTTTCATTATATCCCTATTGCTCTTTGGAGCATCGATCCTTGCTTGGGCATTGATCACAGACTCTGGTCACTCTTGGGATTATTGCCTGTAGGCAACTTTATATAGCTTTGGCTACGCCGATGATATGAGGCGATTTTATTTATTTTACACTTTGGTGTTTGTATTCTCTTTGGAGATTTTTATTGTTTATTGATGATTAGGGATCGTCATTATATTCATGTAGTCCATATTACTCTTCTCTTTGGAGAAGTACTGTTTTATTTATGTACTGCATTATTACATATATCTCAGTTATTACTGATTGTTTAGCTAGCCTGACCCGAGTGTTTTCGCTCGGGTCAGACCGAGTTGTTTCAGGTTAGGTCTCTGGACTTAGCTTATGTGCTTCCGCTTGGACATTATCTGCTATGCTGATAGATAGTGCTTTTATTTGTCCACTATTCCGCTACTCTTTTATTTCAGACTCTTATGTACATATTTTGACTCACATGTGTGAGCGGTGGCTTTGTACCCACCTTTTGATACTTGGATCTGTATTGACGATATATTGTACCTATGTTCTGTGACTGTTCTGTGATGATGATGTTATCATTTAGTATTATGTTTGTTCTGAACCTATTTTCCTTAGCCAT
The DNA here is from genome assembly GCA_030765085.1 of Allium cepa. Lineage (NCBI taxonomy): Eukaryota > Viridiplantae > Streptophyta > Magnoliopsida > Asparagales > Amaryllidaceae > Allium > Allium cepa. The sequence continues at coordinate 577,120,559 of CM060931.1, forward strand.
TGTAATCTCGTTATAAATATCTATTGGATATGTCAAACCACTTAAGAAAAGAATACCACCTATTCGACGTATTCAGTAGTTAGTTATAGCTTGATTACACATGGTCGCTTCCATTATACTCTATTCTCCGTTCTAGTAGACGGTATTACTCCGTAATACTCTTTACTAGAGTGGGTCTCGGAGTGGGGCGTTACAAGAACAGAGCAGTTTTTTCCCAATTTTAAAACTTGGAGGAGTTAGTCAACCGATTTAATTGTTGCAGGGATATGACTCTCTGATTCAAGTGTGCAGGCTTGTATTTGAATTTCCTGACCAAAACTCTTTGCATGCAGGCCATAAAAATGCAGAAATTCATTTGATTTGTTCAAGATTTGCAGAGATATAAATGCAGTGGCTTCCAGGTTTGAAAATGTAGTTTGCATTTGGATCATTTTGATTTGTAGAAGTTCCAGTTTTTGTATGAATGTAGTTTGCTTTTTGAAATGAATTTTGCAGGTTTGAATTTTAGAATCTGGTTATAGGCTATTGATTTACGATTAAAGTTTTGAGGAGTGAAGTTTCAGGTCTTGTTTTTGAAGAGCTTTGAGTTTTCAGATTTTTAAGTGATGTATTTTCTTTTGTTTCAACTAGCATTTGATTCTAAAATAATAAAGGAAAGTGAAAATGTTTTTAAGAGGCTGAAAATATTTAAATAAAAATAAAGAAAGGAATACAAACAAATGACACTTGTCATTGTGCTTGATTTACCATTTAACACATGTAGCCTAATTTGTTAATATGATAACACTTGTCTTGTTAAATTATGTTATATATTTAAATGTTTATAAAAGGGTTTTCTTAAATTTAATTTATGTTTATATGAATATATATGATTTACTTATTTTAAGAAAATGTAAATAAAACTATTTATAATTTAAAACTTACAAAATATTTTAAAGAATCAATAAATTTGAATCTCAAAATAAAATTGCCAAATCAAATTAATTCTTTGAAAACCAAAATCAATTTATTCAAGTTAAAAATGAAGATTCTATTTTCCTTTTATATTTATGAAAATAGAATGTTTATTAATAAGGTTTAAAATAACAATTAACAAATTTTCTATGATTTATAAAGAATTTATAAATCACTTTTATATTTAAATGAATTTAAATCATATGTTATCTCATATTTTAAACTTATATAAAAGAGTCTCAATTCATATTTAATCAAATAATATTTTAAAAAGAAATAAAATCAACATTTACTTAAAAATAAAAATTAAGCTAAGTCAAATTTTAAACAATAAAACATTTATTATAAATATTTACAAATCATATAGTTATTGATTTAAATAGATTTTTAAAAGCTTAATATTAATTAAAACATAATTTCCTAATTACTAGATATATTATTAGAATTTAAAAACAAACTTTATTTATTTATTTTCATGTAAGTGAAATTCCAAACAAAGATAAACTAAAATATATATACAAAAATATATATATTAATTTAAAACATTTATTTTAGCATTTAAAAGACAATAACAAATTTAGTAAATATGATTATTAAACCAAACATATTTTATTAATCAATATTGTCAATATCAATTTAATTTTATATAAAGATTATTAAATTGATATTGTCTGAAATTCCAGGATATCACATTCCTTCCCCCTTAAAAGAATTTCATCCCCGAGATTTAAAACAAAGGTAATTTAATAATCTATTTAAGATTTTAAATTTTAAAACCAAGCATATATCAAACATATGCTAACATCCATAGCAATCAATTCATCAAATCAAACAAAATTAACTATCCAGACAAAATTTTGGATAGAGTTTCCTCGAGTTTCCCAAGTAAACTCCGGGTTACTCGCTCTATAAAATCCATACAATCAACACTACTGAGTTACAGAACTCCTATTCATCTAGATCTATAACTGAACAAGTCATCAGACTATAGACAAGTCTGACTCAACAACCAAAATCTCCCCGACAGCTGATTTAAAAACCAGAAATAAATATACACGTACTCCCTTAGAGATACGTGAATCACATCGAATTCCAGTTGTCCAAACTGGCAATTCAATCCAGAAAACCAAACACTTATCCCAAACAGAACACAGAAGAAATCCAAAACATCTCAGAGCTAGCTTACCCAACTTACCAAAATTTATAGCTCTTAAAAACTGAGAACTTATCCAAAATCAGATCTTCGACTGCCTATCTCTTACCTGATCAGCTCAACCCTTGCTGATGTCACAAGAAATAAACTAGACCATCCCAATCACCAGAATGATCCTCCACGATCAACCAAGATAAAAAACAACTCTACTCACAACTATCAGAAGAAAAGAACTTCTCTTACCCGGAAAAGAAAAGCAGATTCACTCCCAAACTGCTTCCGCTGCACAATTCTGATCTGGAGTAGAAAAGAATGCAGATGAAGAACACAAGCACAACTGGACAGCAAAACCAAGAAGATCTCCAATAACCAAGAGAAAATTCAGAATTTCCTCAAATCCTGAGTTGCTTCAACAAATTCCATCTCAAGGAACAACCTTCAAGTAGTTGAGCCATCGGTACCACTGAATCTCTAGATGAAGACAGACTCTTGACTTCTCTGAAAATATTCAGAAAAATCTCCAACAATCCAAGAGATCACTCAACCATCGCAAGTCGCTTTTGCGATCAACCTAAATTAAAATCCAAATAAAACTGTTCTCTCTTTACCAATCAGAACAGCTTATGCTGGTTTAGTAAATCCATTGAAGAAATGGATTCTACTCTACTGCTTCTGAACTCTATCTCCAGAAAACAGATAAGCCAGAAAACTCTATCGACCCATCGAACACTACGAGCTGCACCGTTGACACCAATGCCAAAGAATTCTCAATCCAAAGCTCTTCGAGAAACTCGGACATCAAACAACACAAAAATACCCTGCTGAACTCAGCCACAATACCGAAGCAGACCTACTTCCTTAATCTTGTTCCAAAGAAATCATCCTCGGAAACATCCATAGTCACTGCATCTCATCACGCAGCTACTATTCCTGAGATATCAAGATATCATCACTCGCTTCAGTTCAGCCAACTGATCCAAACTCTCCTCATCCAACTTCAAAGATGAACTCCGAATCTTAACATGTTACTTTCAGAGATCAATGAAGTTCTTACACCACTTCAAAACTCACTCGAGACGGTATTAGGTCTACAGTCTCGACAAATACACTTCCAACCAAACATTCAACTCCAACAAATGGTAGTAATCGTGTTACACACACCACTACCTCAATCTACCTTTATAACTTATATTGGAAAACCTGAACAGGTAACCCAACAGATAGGTAGAAATATATATATATATATATATATATACATACATACATATATATATTGAAAATTACAAATACGCTCTCTCAAGATAGACACCACTCCAGAGCCTAGGTATTCACTCAACCTAATCCTCTGATACCAACTGTCACGACCTGACTTTCCACTCCCGAAAAATCGAGTCATGAATTAAGAAAGAAAGGGATAGAAAGAGAATAGAAAGAAGAGAAGAAAGAACAACATCAGAATCTAACACAGTGGTACGAATAAATTATATAATATCATAAGTATTTACATAATATACAATACCAATCAGAGATACACAGCATATACATCACATATACTAGACAGTTATAAACACCTGTCTAGTATTTACAACTCAGTATAATCACAACACAGAGATAACACAGTGGAAAACTATATCTAACGCAGAAGCCTCCTGTTCCATTGCTCCTCCATTATTCGTCAAAGCTAATCTTGAATCCTAACCTGAATTCCCTTGGCTAATCGTAAAAATTTGAGTACCCAAGAGTTTATGAAAAACAAAAATAAACTCCGGGTCAGACATGGGTCTGGTGTGAGTAACAGGTTAAGGTTGCTTAACTTAAAAAAAACCTTTGAAAAGAAAGGTATCACGTAAGACTTCCCACACATAAACATGGAAAAGTTTTTACCTTACGCTAACCAAAACATTTGATAGGAAATCCGATGATATTATAATAGTGTCTAGGGTTTTCAAGTAAATAAGAAATAGCCGAAATTGTTACATCTATTAAATTCCAGCTACTAGCCACAAAAGTGGGTAATACAATCAAAACCGTTGGCACTTATTGGATTTTGGATTCCATACAATGGCAGGGCTACTGGGGTACCGTCCATCACAGTACGTGGCCTAGATCACCGTACCGAGGAGTACTCCCACTCCCCTGCAACACAAGGCCGGACCCGTTCCTTACTGAACAGTTCCGAACAACACAACCCCGTAGTTGTTTGCAACCAACTGCCCACACAGCCGAATATAAAGGGACTTCTAGACAGGGATCAATCTCGCTCTCCAGTGGGAGCTACCCACGAAGCCTTGTTGCACCTCCCCTGTTTTAGCCATTCCCGGTTGATGAGGCTTGAGGTTACGATTACCTTTATAGGACATATCACTTGGAATGCTCATCGTCCACCTGACGATGTTATGAAAGCATTCAATCCATACAAGTTCGTTCCGGGTTCGAATGAAACCGAAGGCATTATCTTGTTACACTCATTACGGAATCACCCACAGAGTTAATGACGATAACCCTTGCACTCTAAACCACCATCTCGAATCTATAAGCACTATCCCGTCAACTCATTACGGAATCACCCACAAAGTTATACTGACGTATAGCCCTTACACCTCGAGCCTTCACTTGCTCCACTTGGATTAACGACCTAACGTTATTTGGAATCGATGTGGTTTTCGGATATCCAAATATGGAAACCCGATCCCGGTCTCATCGAAAACCAAAGCGTGTCTTTTAGGGCCAAGTTGTTTTAAAGATTTAAAACAATTCAATTCAATATTATCTATATACACACAGATAGATAATTCTCAACATCATAATGGATAATCAATATTATCATAACATCAGATAATCTATATTATCAACTCAAACAGATAAATCATATTATCAACTCAACGCAACCATAATATCCAAATCACACAACAACATTTATCTCATAACTGAGATTTCAACCATCTAGGATAATAAATATCAATCATCATTCATAACAAACATTTATCAAATCACCATCCTATAATTAATTTAAAATGAATTAAATTAATTATATCTTCCTTAATTAATTTAAAATAAATTAAATTAATTATTCATCCATATAAATCTTGCTTACACATCAATTTATTATTCTTAACAAGTTACCCTAATTAATCATCTAGATTAATTATCTTTTAATTACATTCAAGTAATTAACCTCTAATTAATTTCATAAATTAATTAATCCAAACCAATACCTGTAATTAACTTGTAATTAGTTCATTAATTAATCCTTATTAATTAACTAATACTTTCATTGATTAATTTTCTTAATTAATCAATCCTTAATCATATCATTAATTATATAAATTAATGACCTTAAATTATTTTAAATAACTCCATTAAATTAATTACCAATTATCTCCATTGGTTAATCATACTTGATTAATCACATTAATTAATTAACTTAAATTAATTGCTTCTCTTAACCATTCAAATAACTCAATTATCTAAACCTAAATTAATTACACTAAGTAATTAATTTCCAAACTCCTTCAATTAAATTACATCCAGTAATTTATTTTCTTCACTAAGTAATTTTCCATTTTTAATTACATTTGTAATTACTTCTCAATCAATCAATGATTAATTTAAATTAATCAAAATAAACTCAATTAATTACAATTAGTAATTAATTTCCCTAATTACTTTCACTAAGTAATTATACTTAAATAATTCAAAGGATCATCTTAAATTAATTAATCCAATTAATTATTTAAAATTAATTACATTAATTAATTATAGAATAATATTAAGTTAATGACCTTCATTAACTCATAACAAATCTTGAAATATTTTCTAAATTAATTAACTGAATTAATCAATATTAATTCTTAATTTATTTAAAGAATCTCATTAATTAATCTTAAATTAATCAAGTGATAATTAAAACTTAATTAATTATTAATTACTTGATTAATAATTTCAATTCATTAATTAAATTAATCAAATCTTATTTAAATTAATTTCTAAATCACACTTTAATCAAATTTGATTAACTTATTTAAATATTTTAATTAATTAAATAAACCCTTAACTATTTAGTTAATTAACCTAATTATTAATTAATTAAATTAATTAATTAAAATATTAATTACCTTGATCAGATAATTAAGTTTCAAAACAATAAAAATCATTTATCTCATTAATGATTAAATTATCATTATTAAAGTCATTTAAAAACAAATTTGATTTTAAATTTATAAATTCCATTTTAAATTGAAATTAAAATGAAATTAAATTTAAACTTAAACAAGATTTTAAATATTTAAAAAAAAACTCTTCAATTCTCATTTTAAAGAATCACTTACCTCTTAAAACAAATTTTAGAAAAAAAAATCATTTAGCTTCAGCCTATATTCAATTTAAATAAATTTAAAATACCTTAAATATTTCAAATAATATTGAAACATATAAATTCAAATCTTATTTAAATTATAACCAAAATTCAAATCATTTTTTTTAGTTTCAGATTCAAACATTTAAATTTAAAACTCTGTTTTTAATTTCATTTCATAAGTTATAAAATTCTAAAATATTCCATTTGATAATAACATTTAAACTCATAATTTATTTTTATTCAAATCCAACTTCTAATTTGAATTCAGATTTCAAATTCAGTTTTGACTTAGAAATTTAAATCTTGTTTTAAATCTTATTTCTAGATTTTTAAAAATCACTTAATATAAGAAACTGCGCGGATTTAAATATTTAATTAAATACTTTATTTTATTACTGCAATTTATTCAAATCTGGAATTCAAATCTATTTGAATTCAAAGTTTAAATCTTACTTTAGGCTCAGATTTTAAACTAGCCTTGCTTATTTTTAAATTAAGTTTTAAAATTTAAAACCTGAAGTAGAATCTGGTTACAGAAATAAGTTACTGCACCAAGGTAAACTACCCGAGTCAAATACTAATTTACTTCGAGTCAATTCATACATTACTTCGGGCAAATGCAGGAATGACCCAAGCACCAACAACTCCACCATATTACAGCAACTAAACCTCCTCCATAAACCACTGTGCACATGCACATAGCCCTGGCCATCTTCCCGATCATCAGTGATGATCATTCCATCCACCATCTACCCCTGAGTCTACCTGAACACCAAGCATCAGAGAATCCCCATTTCCCAAAATTCAACAGAGCAGCTTCCCTTTTTTTTTAAAACCTGAAACCACAGTGCCCCCCTAAACACCACTCCTGACAACAGTGTGTTCTCTTCCCTCCGACCATTATTCAAGTCAAAACTTCATCCATGCTCTTGTCTTAGACACAGCTACACCTTCTCAAAACAGTTCCACACTCGGTCAACCAGAGTGTGAGAACGATCCAAATATTTAAGATGGTCAAGAACTAGGGTTACAGAACCCCAAAACCTTAATCACAGCTAAATCCAAACATTATCCATTAATTTGATAATTTTACTGAAATGTTTAAACTCTTAACATCAAACAAAAGAAATTTCAAACTTCCAAAATCCCACAATTAACAGCATTGCCCAAACTCAACTTATCAATTTATATATCCAGTTTACAATACTAGGTTAGAAATTTATCAGTTGGTGTTCTTTCTCATTTTTTTAAAAAAAAAAAATGTTTTTGCTGTATTACTGTTTGCAGAGGCAAACAGACTCAATTACTAATTTCATACAGGGTTCCTTGTTGAATAACAATCTTGCTTGATAATTCAAGTTCTTATCAATACAAGATCAAGTAAATAAGAAATTTGCATTTCATTCAGGACCTAGGAGCATCACAGAGTAAGATTTATATAAACACAACATATATTCAGTAACAATCATTTCAAATTTCACCTGTGTATTCATGCATATCAATTTATTTCAGAAACAATAACAAGTAACCAGATCTTATTAAAGAAGTTTAGAAGTTACTCACTTTGAAATTTTGAAGAACAGAGCAGTTTTTTCCCAATTTTAAAACTTGGAGGAGTTAGTCAACCGATTTAATTGTTGCAGGGATATGACTCTCTAATTCAAGTGTGTAGGCTTGTATTTGAATTTACTGACCAAAACTCTTTGCATGCAGGCCATAAAAATGCAGAAATTCATTTGATTTGTTCAAGATTTGCAGAGATATAAATGCAATGGCTTCCAGGTTTGAAAATGTAGTTTGCATTTGGATCATTTTGATTTGCAGAAGTTCCAGTTTTTGTATGAATGTAGTTTGCTTTTTGAAATGAATTTTGCAGGTTTGAATTTTAGAATCTGGTTATAGGCTATTGATTTGCAATTAAAGTTTTGAGGAGTGAAGTTTCAGGTCTTGTTTTTGAAGAGCTTTGAGTTTTCAGATTTTTAAGTGATGTATTTTCTTTTGTTTCAACTAGCATTTGATTCTAAAATAATAAAGGAAAGTGAAAATATTTTTAAGACGCTGAAAATGTTTAAATAAAAATAAAGAAAGGAATACAAACAAATGACACTTGTCATTGTGCTTGATTTACCATTTAACACATGTAGCTTAATTTGTTAATATGATAACACTTGTCTTGTTAAATTATGTTATATATTTAAATGTTTATAAAAGGGTTTTCTTAAATTTAATTTATGTTTATATGAATATATATGATTTACTTATTTTAAGAAAATTTAAATAAAACTATTTATAATTTAAAACTTACAAAATATTTTAATGAATCAATAAATTTGAATCTCAAAATAAAATTGCCAAATCAAATTAATTCTTTGAAAACCAAAATCAATTTATTCAAGTTAAAAATGAAGATTCTATTTTCCTTTTATATTTATGAAAATAGAATGTTTATTATAAGGTTTAAAATAACCATTAACAAATTTTCTATGATTTATAAAGAATTTATAAATCACTTTTATATTTAAATGAATTTAAATCATATGTTATCTCATATTTAAACGTATATAAAAGAGTCTCAATTCATATTTAATCAAATAATATTTTAAAAAGAAATAAAATCAACTTTTACTTAAAAATAAAAATTAAGCTAAGTCAAATTTTAAACAATAAAACATTTATTATAAATATTTACAAATCATATAGTTATTGATTTAAATAGATTTTTAAAAGCTTAATATTAATTAAAACATAATTTCCTAATTACTAGATATATTATTAGAATTTAAAAACAAACTTCATTTATTTATTTTCATGTAAGTGAAATTCCAAACAAAGATAAACTTAAATATATATACAAATATATACATATTAATTTAAAACATTTATTTTAGCATTTAAAAGACAATCACAAATTTATTAAATCTGATTATTAAACCAAACATATTTTATTAATCAATATTGTCAATATCAATTTAATTTTATATAAAGATTATTAAAGATTATTAAATTGATACTGTCTGAAATTCCGGGATATCACAGTAAACCTAGACTTTTAGGTTATATTTAATTATTGCCACCTCATTTTCGCGTATAAAAAATTTCACTTTCCTTTGGTTTGCAAACTTTTCCATTTCTACGTACATTTCTTTATGCATTATTAATGCCTAAAGCTTTCAAAATAAAATGTGACATTTATTTTTTCTCCACCTTAATTTCCTAATTATTAAATAACCTATAGCTTATTTCTTTTGTTTGTAGTGTATATTTGTGCTCTATTTTTTTTGGGTAAAATCTTATCGGGTTTGTTTTAGACTAATGGGCTCCTTAGTAAACAAAGAGACCCTTGGAACCTTAAGAGACTTTGAATCCTTCCTTTTCTCACACATTGACCTTCTATTTTCCTACATGACTAAAACCAATTATGTACAAAATTGCTCATTTGAGAAACTTTCTGCGTTCTCTTCTTCTTCCTTAAATATGCAGAAAACTCCAAACCCCAAAAATCCTAAATCTCCAAATCAATTTCCATCCTTCCTCGTTCAAAACCCTAACCTACCTCTCTCCTCTTACCGTCGCCCACCTCCATCACAACCCACGATAGTAACCCATGGCCAAAGCCCTATCTTTCCTCTGCTCTTCTTCTTCTTTTTTCCCTTCTTTTGCCTTATTTCCATCGCTTCTATATCCAATAAACTACTCTAAATCAAAAAAAAATTGGAAACCGTGTATAATTTCAATGGCAACAACTTTTTCGTTGAACTCTTCTTCCCATTTTGAATATTTCTATATCAAAAACTCTACCTTTCAAGTCTTTTCCGAGTCCAGTTTTGGACGAAAATACACCATATTGTATCAAACATATCTCCTTAAGCAATGAAACAAATTATGTGATTCTTTTTTTCAAATCATTTATTTTTCCAATGGCTTCAACTTTCTTTTAGTTCAGTTCTTCAATTCCTTAACTTACTATGCCAAAAACTCAAATCTATTCGTAGTATATTTGAACTCAGATTTTCAACTCAGAAAACACCTCTGTTTGTTTTGACCATAGCTTCCTCAAGAAAAAAGCTTTTTGAGTGATTCTTTTTTTGAAATGGGGAGAAAAGAATTTGAAACAACTTTCTATTTTAGTCATCATTATAGATTCAAAAATAATATACTGGCCCGTATATTTTCTTAAAGATGGCCTAGTTATTGGTTTGTCCGCTGTTCAAATTTGGGAATTTAATTGGATTTTTAATCGTCGACAAATCAAAGGTGAGTATTTTAACCCACTCATAACTACTAAATTATCTTACGTTGGTTAAATTAGATTTATGATGTAATTAGAAGTTTATTAACTGTTGTTTGGTGTTTTAATTTGAATTGATATCGACTTTTTTAGCCATGTAACTAATATTAAATATAATTTCTAGTTAAACACCTAATAATGATAACCAATTAATTATTGTGATTTATTTGCTAATTTGGATGTTGATTGTGATGTATATTATTGGTTGAAATTTTGGATGATTGGACATTTATTTATGCTTATATCTCTGTTATCACTATGGATTGAAATAATACATACCCAAATGATCTTGTAGATTAGGAAAATCGTTTTGGGTTGAAACGATAAACCCAAGCGGTTTTCGTTAATTTGAAAATTTTAATTTTAGATATTGGTTGAAATGATATATATATATATATATATATATATATATATCCATAAAATTTCTTGAATTTTGATTATGTATTGGAATTGAATTATTTAAAAGGTTTAAGTTAAACTTCGAATTTTTAAAATTAAAATGGTTAAAATTATTACCTCGAATTGTTTTAAATCTTTTGATAATTATATTCACGTTGTACACTTGATAGGAGATGGAAAATCCCTAACATCTCTAAAGCCATTGCACTCACCTTTTATTTTGGATTAAATTTATTTACATGAGATCTTTTAGTTCCGACTCGAGTGTTTCATTACGCTCGGGTCTGTCTGAGCTTTTCAGTGTATTGAAGATTATTTTCTGGAGGACGAAGATGATTCAGTATATTATTACTATTTATTATAATTATTCCACTACATCATGTATTTCACTGCATTATTTGTTTATTCCTGTTGTATGTATAACTCTGATTAGAATTGTAAAAGTGTGATCATATGTTATTTGTAAAACAGCTTCATGAACTGTTTATTTGATTATTATATTTTGTCATTCCGCTGCGGGATTTTGTGTTTTATTTTTCCTTCTTTTCTTTTATTTTCTTATTTACCCCATTAACAATCCTCTCTTTCGAATCGTTTGAATTAGATATGTGTGGTTTATTGTCGATTTAAACCGTCCAAAAAGGTGGGTCGTTACATAACATGGTTGTGAAATAGACGAGCAAGAGTTCTTGGGATGCTGTTGAAAACATGGAGAACAAAAACAATAACCCAAAGTGGAGCGACTAGGGCAACAAAGTTAGGAAGTTGAACTCCAAGAAGCTCCCAAGGTTTTGGAAATATGAGGATTACATGCCGTTTAATGCTACGTTTGAGAATATCTTTCTTACAAGATATTACAAGTAACTGGCTCTAAGGGAATCAACTAAAAGAGAGAAGATATAATGTGATAACCCGGATTTTAAAATATCTATAATTGATAAATTAATTGAATTTAATTAGTAAGTTAAATAAACAATTCTGGTAATAAAAATATATACCTGAATAAGTATTGGTTTGATAATCCTCTTAGTATATTTATTTAAATTTGTAAAATAGATATTTTCACACAATAATAATAATGTGTTGTTTATATATAGAGATATAGATAGATTTTAAGTAAAATAATTATTTACAGATTGAATTTGTGTTTGTTTAAATGTATATTTGAGTTGAATTGAAATTTAAATTGAATTTGAATTTGGATTAGAATATTGAAATTCAAAAGATAGACATATATTTGTGGGTGAATTGAAAGCATCGATTTGGATTCAATGTATTAAATTTTCAAAGGGTATATTAAACTAGTATAATTATTATTTTCTTAGTGTGTAAGTGGATTTTATCATTTTTGTAACATTCCTGAAATTTATCAAGTTTAATTTGACAATTAAATTTATTTTGGAAAATAAATTGTGAAGTATTTAAAGATTTCTAGAATAAATAAATAATTTTTTTGATCATAAACAGAAATTTAATAAGAAATTTAAGTATAAGTAGCTTAAAAATAAATATTGGATTTAGGAAAAATAAGATGTATATTTATATAAATGAATTACAAAATAAAAATTTGAGATTTATAAGTTTTCAAAATAAAATGTGTTAAAAATAAATTAGAAATTAAAAACTTTAAAAAGTTGAACAAACAAAATAAAAAAAATGTATGAATGTAAATTGTGTTAATATAAATTTTAAATAAGTGTATAACATGTTGAACAAAAATTTAATGTAAGTACATATACATGAGTTTATATTTCAAGTTGAGATTGAAAATTTAATTTTTATTTAAAATAGATGTTTTTAAAAGTAAGTAGCATTTTTAAAAAAAGTTATTAAGATTTAATATATATGTTAGTTAAATTCTTTCAACATTGAACATGTATGTATACATTCAAAAGAATAAAGATATACATTATTTTTAAAGTGTATAAGTTATAAATATAAAATTTATAAAATTCTTTTTGCTTCATAATATCAACATGTGAGGGTGGAGTAGAAGAATTAACAAAATCTAAGCTCATGATTTCATTCTAACAAATGGCATTCCACATTCATTGCTTGAATAAAACAATAAGATTAAAAAATTATAGAAATTTTTCCTTTCCCCACAAGGCAATCAATAGATATCTCAGCAAATCAGAAGCAAATAGTAACAATAGATTTGAGAATTTCAAATCTCAACATCCAAGAAAAATAAAGTAGAAGATCTTGCAAATCTTAATAACCATCAAACCAGAAAAACAGAAAAATAAAAATGCTCTCTGCCTTAATTCAAGTTTGAAAATATGAAACCATACAAAACAAAACTCAAGCCAAAGTCAAATCTGGAAGCTCTTAATCTCAAATTCTTCAACCTGCAATGGTTCATTCAAGTCTTCAAGCCTGGAAGCAAGATTAAGTTCAAAGAGCAAATCAAAGCTAAAAAGAAAAAGCAACAAAAGGAAAATGCAAGTTCAAAGTTTCAGATAGAATCTAAAAACAAATATCTTTTCAGAAGATCAAGCTTCAACCAATTCAAACTGCAGTACAAGCCAAGTATGGTTTTAAAATCAATCTCTGGAAACAGTTTCAAAGGCAAGTCATTTTTTTTTAAGAATTGAATTTTTGAGTTGTGCATCAGTTACAAAAACAAAAGAATTTAAACTATTTTATTAATAAGTTGCAGGAAGAAAATAGAGTGTAAGGCAAAATGAATTTTTTTTCAAACAGCAGTTCATCCTGGAAACAAAATCAAGTAGGAGTTCTTTTCAAATCATAAGTAAGAACAGAAGATTCAAACTTGAAACTAAGACAAGTGCTTCAGGTTTTTGACAGTGCAAATTCTCTCAAAAAAATTGAGGCAAGTAAAATTCTTTTAAAAAGGATTTGAATCTGTAGTTGTAATCAAGAACAAGGCAAAGATTTAAAAGCAATTTTATTTATCAGTTCAGGAGTAAAGCAAACCAAGAATTCAAGAAGCAAATCAAACATTAACAACTTAGTTTCCAGGCCATTCTCATTTGGAACTCTATGTTCATGTTCTCTGTCTCTGTTCCCTGTCTTTGTTCTCTGCACCATGCCTTCCATGTGAGAAAACTCTCAAACCCATTTCTTATTTTTATTTTTGTTGTTGCATGTAATTAGCATTGAATGTTTGGTTATGGATTGTGCTTGTATGGGTATAAATATAACTGTATGTATGTATATATGGGGTGCTGTGTGTACAGGCATACCCCCCTGTCTTCTGTTTCTTCTTAGCTTCAGGTTTACAGAGTAAACCTTAATTTGAACTCAAATCTCCCTCTTTCTCTCTCTGTTCCCTTCTAGAATAAACATCTAAGAAAAAACATAGTGTTGTTGTTAATATGCAGTATGTGTTTTTTAGAAATGAATCAAAGCAAAAACAATAGTGTTCTTCTAGGAAATGTGAAAAACAGCTAAGTCCAAATCCATATGAAAAATTCAATTATCATAAATTTCAATTTCAATAATGCTATCTGAATTACCACTGAAAATAATTATTTTAGAAAGTTAAATCTGAATTTTTCATAAAGTTTTTGACTAAGCAAATATGGTTGATTAGAAAAAGTGAATTTTGTCAAGCTCTGGTGATCTACGGCGAACTGTAGCCCATGACTCTCGGTGAAGCTAGCTGGGGTATCGGTGGACTTAGGAAAAATAACTGGAAGATGGTCAGAAGGTTGTGGACGTGGCGGTTGAGCATTGAAGGTTGGAACCCTAGTTTCAACTAGGTCCAGTAATTCGACTCGTTCGTCCTCCCTGGTTGATCGAGCGTTACAAAATTTTAGGGAGTGATAGTTGGATGGTATACGAATACGTGGCCGAAGTCGCCGTCGCTCAGGTGGCCGGAGGTGTGTGAACACGGCGTTGACAGGTTTTGATGGAGTGGTGCCATGCCTAGTTCCAGGTTTGAAACTGTGGCTCGATTTTGATGTGAAGGGGATACGAGAATTCTGGAGGTTGGCCTGGAACGAGTTCGTCGACGGTGGCTAGCTGGAGATACCCATGGTGGTTGGATGGTGCCTGAGCTCGTGTGCACGTGCGTGTGTCAGAGGATCGTGTTGGAGTTTGGTAACCAAGAAGAAAAGTGATGGTCTCGGGTAATTCGAGTGTATGACTCGAAGTAGGTTAAGCTTTATCTCGAAGAAAAAGATGGGTTGCTCGAGTATACCTGATTATTTCAGGTTTTAGGATCAACAGAGAATCTGTTCTGCTTAAAAGTTAAAGTAAAGTTTTAAATTTAAACTGGAATTTAAACTAAGATTTAAAACCAAAATCGAATCTGAATCCTAATAGTTTGAATCTTGGTTTTTGAAATGATTTAAATTTTGAAAATCAATTTGGTTTTAATACTTTAAAGTATAAAATATATTGATTTAGAATTTAAATTGTAAGTTTTAAATTGTAAAATAGGAATTGAAAATAAGTTTAATTTCTAGTTTTTGAAATTTGGAATTTGGTTTGAATTTCAGTTTTAAAATAAAATAATTTTTTAAATATAATTGGTTTTGACTATTTTAAAATGGTTAAATAATTTGAATTTTAAAATGAAGATGAAAAATGTAAGTAAAGCCTTAAAGAATTAAATTTAAAATAAAAGATTCAATCTGTATTTCAGTTTTCAAATTAAGGGAATTTTTGAATTTGAATTTGTTTTTAAATGCTTTATTCAAGTAAGAGATGTTTTATCTTAGAAATAAATAAATAGAATTTAATGATTTAGACTCATTAAATTATTAAGTTAATTAATCAAGTAATTAATAAACAATTAAATGAAAATAGTAATTACTTAGTAAAGTAATTAAGAGTAGATAATTAAAGCATAAAGATTGATAAATCAAATATTAAGGGTAAATTACTTTAAAGAAAAATTAATTAATGTGGTTAATTAATTAAGATAACTAAATTGATTAAGGTTAATTAACTTAAAGTGATTAAGAAATTATTATTAATTAAGGAGTAATTAATTATTGTAATTAATTAAGGGAATAATAAATCTATTGATAAATCAATTAAGGGCAATTAATTATAACCTAGATAAATAAATTAATAATTAAGGGTTTACCAATTAAAGTAATTAATTGAGGAATAATCAATTAATAAAAGTAATTAAGATTTAATTAATTACAATTAAAGGTTAATTAATTAAGATAATTAATTAAATAAATGATTAATAAATGAAAGTAGTTAAGACTTAATTAATTTTAGTTAATAATAATTCATCATTGATTTAAAGATTTCAAATAGAAGTAATTACGGTGGGTAATAAACTTATAACCACACGGTTTATTCATCTTAATTAAAGATGTTTGATTGTTATTGAATGCCATGTGATGGACTGATATATTTGATGTGTGATGTGATGCTATGTAATGTTTTGTGCTAAGCTGTGATATCTGTGATGTATATATTGTTATGCAAACCCTTGACCCGTAGAACGACATTTGAATTTCGATGCGACAGGGAGTCGGATTCCATTTGGTTATCCGAAACCCACATCGAATTGTAATAATTGAATCTGTGCTGATTGATGATGTGGCACTCTTATTGTGTAAAACCCCTGGACCACACTTATACACACACGAATATGGATTGCACGTGGAAATGGGTTAAGTCACAGATTTGAAATTGTTTTAAAATTTGATTTTTTTATCCAAAATAGTTTTCGAATTAGAATTTTTAGTTTTTGAAAATGAGTTTCAAAAATAAAAGTTATTTTAAATAACTAGATTGAATCTTGGAATTTAAATGAGTTAATTTAAATTTGAATTCAATATTTGAAATTGAATTCTATAATTTGGGAACTAGGGCTTAAAAAGTTATTCAACTTACAAATGGGTTATATGGGTTTTAAACCATTTTTAAAGGTGATGTTTTGAAATTTAAATTCAACTCAAGATTTCAACTTGTATAAATTAGATTTGCTTTCTCATAAGAAATGGACTTCAAAGTTGTGTTAAAAGGATTTTCAAGTCTAAAATGAAAATAGTTTTCCAAGTTATGAATAAATCTTTGGAGACGTGTCTTGAAAGCTATAAATCTTTAATTTAAAGATTTAATTGGGTTAATCCAAATTGAATGGGAATTGTTTTGAAATCTATGGATAGATCTTTGTGAAATTGGTTGAAACTTTGTGAAAAAAAATCTTTTTGTGTAAAGATTTAAATTGGTAATTTGTTTAACCATTTGAAAGAAAAGTTATGGATTTTATAAGTTGGGACTTAACTAAAATCCCATATCCATATGTTTTAAAATATGGCGCTCATTATTCGGTTTAGCTGGGAGAGGACCTTGTGTCATATAACCCATTCCGAATAGTGATACGACGTTATGGATTGCATTCAAAGACCGGTGTTGAAGACCGGGTGTCTTCGAGAACGTTAGGATAAACTATCGATTGTCTCTGCACCGAGTAGCTACGGTATAGAGATTCCCTTAGTGATGGGAAGTCCGATCGGGATTGTGGATACCCGGATTTGCAAGGGCTTCTTCGGAAGTGCCTTCGGTTCTGTTCGAACCGGAACAGACTTGTATGGTTGTATATCTGACATTACACTTTGAGATATTAAACTGATTTCTATCAAATACATTTCTGCTTGGTGGCGGAGAATTTATTCTCTTAGCTTAACACCCTTCTCTGAGACGCACGAGCTCAGAGATTATGTAGTTGATATTTATCAGTGATATATTCCCAATTTGGTAATGTGGCATGCTGAGTGCTGCTGTTTGATGATGATCATTTGTTGATCATTTGTGATCGAAGCATGGCTTTTGTATAAAGCGTAGCTTTGTGGACGAGACTGCATCAGGACCTCACACCCCGGAAATGGTCGAAACAGGAAAGATGCGGCAAGGTTATGAGGGTCGCGCCCTTTAGGGTGTGTCATTCCCTTATGGTAAAGGGTGGTATCATGGTATGGAGCCCAGATACTTACTCATGTGGATACTGCAGATCTATTACTTTGTGATACTTTGTGGTTGTTGGTGCGAGCGCTCGGATAAAGGTCCCAAAGGACCGGGGGATGGCATATTCGTGTAGTAGTTACCTAGTTACAGAGGTAACCCGGCCTTGTGTTGGCAGAGATCTAACCGTAACGTTAGTTCTCGGGACGTCCCGCCAGAGGCGATCCCATGTGGCAGTAGGAAGTTCCTTAGCCTGACCATTTGTTGGAAATCCATTCTTCAATACGCGCCTTGTACGGTTTTAGTTGTAGAACCTGCCATTTACTTATGGTGGTCACCACTGTTTAGATGGTAGCTATAGTAGGCATAGTTCGGTATGTCTATGCTGGCTAGGATTTATATTGTACTTTCGAAAGGGTTTTCCTGCACTATGCACTAGTAATTATATCAAAGAAAATTTCTCGTATTAAGCATATTTGACTATCATAAGGAGAAATCTCCTCCAATTCTGCGTTTGCATTGTGTGTGTGGCGGGAGGCCTTATGGTAGTTTCATTTTCCAAAAAGCATTACGGATTTATTTTAAATTCCCTTTTGCTTGTTTTTAAAGACCAAATGTTTTTGTTTGCTCAGACCAGTCCCATGACTGACCTGGAGTTTATTGTTCCTTTCCTAAACTTTGGGTGCCCACTATTTTCCCACACGGGCAGTCTAGAGTTGGGTTTTTCAGATAGTCTGGTTTAGTAGATTATCTGGAGCTAGTTCAGTCTTTGGATCTGAACTGCACTTGCTTATCTTTGTGCATCGTGATTTGGAGTTCGAGCTATTGCTGGATTGGTGCTTTGGAGATGGAGATTACCGATACTGGAGTTCTTCCTTGAAGACTATATTGGAGATTTTGTTCCGCTGTGGTGTTATCTTTTCTTTCCGCTGCTATTATCTTGTATCATTATTCTGATATATATTGATGTTCATTGTACCATTCATGTTGTACCAGTTATTGTATCAAATGTTGTATATCATATGTATTATTCTTTTTCTTCCGCTGTGTTATTTACTTAATGTGTTATAAGCTCCGACGAACCAGGTTCGACGTTTGGATCCGCGGCATTTGAATACGAGTGTCGTATTCGGTGCCGATTTTCGAAGGTCGAGTCAGGGTCGTTATAATTTTCTTTTAAAAATACATGTAAACAAATAAAGTGAAAATTTAAAATATTTAATATTAAGACATTTATAAATATAAAACTAAATTTAGAGTATTATATAAATACGTATAATAACATATTTATGTATGGAAACTACGAATGTAGATAAATTTATACAAGAATTACAATATAAATAAATTCTCTTTGTATTATGTAAAAAATGTAAGCAAAGAAATTTGTTTGATGACAAGTGTTAAGTAATTGAAAATATGTCACTTAATTATTTCATTTTCTTAAATTTTTAGTATCATAAGATAGAAATAAGTATATAAACCTCTCCACTTTTTATCTCATTCTTTTTTATCTTCAATGTAAAAAAAAAACCAAAATCTGAGAAGAAACTAAAATCAAAACAATTTCATTTTTTTCTAACTATTTCAAGATGGAAGCAACTCAGGTTCAAAATCAAGCAAAAGCAAGATAAATGGGATTCAACTTAAACTTCAGCAAGTTGTTAAGCAAATTACAGATTTCAAAAATCCAGTCTTTAAAGAAACAATTACAAATTTGTTCTGTTCTTCTAATCAAGGTGAGTAGAACTCCCTTAAATTGAAAATGCTTGCATTGGCCTGAGATGAATACTTGAAGTATGATATGAATTTTGTTATGAATGATGTTAACATTGATTTTTATATTTATATATGTGTCCAGGTCTAAAAAGGGGTAAGCATGCCTCTGTTGTAAACATTACAAGTTTTAAAACCTGATGCGAAAATTTTAATCTTCCTCTTAAGCGATCTTTAGACTTTGATCCCTGAAACAAAATGTTTGCAGGAGAATAAATATATTTTTAAAATCGATTCAAGTAAAATTATTCTGTAAATATTTCAGAAAATAAAATACTTCAGTGAAATACAAATCAATGTCAGAATTTGATATTCAAATTATCAGATTTTGATAGTATAATTGTATTCGACTTCAAAATCTAGGATTTTTTTTTAAAAAAACTATGTTTTTTAGAATTTTAATTAGTGAAATTTTGCGAGATGATAGGTATTGGGTTAACTGTAAATTTCCGTTGATCGAAGTTGATCTGTGATTCATGGTTCATGTCAGAGATGGTTCGTGGAACGAGTACGGTGGGAAAAATAGTCTAGTATTTTCTGGAATGTCGTGGTGAGAGGGCGATGTTGATCTAGGGTTTAGGTTGATCTGAAGTTGTTGTTTTCGAAGAGAATTACGGTGCTGATGTTGATTCGAGTTGGGTCGGAGCATCGGGAAAGGGAACGAGGATCTTAGGTACGGGTCTAGGTTCGTGGCCTGGTCTCCGGTGGGCGGAGATGGAAGATTGAGGCGATTGATGATTTGGGGTTCAGTATGTAGGCGTTTGATTTTGTCGATTTTGTTCTATGATGTGGATCGAATTTCTAGAAATTCGATGGGGGCATGATGGTTGTCAGCAACTAGCAGGTGCCGGTAGGATCGATCAGATCAACGTTGAACTCGCGTGCACGTGCATGATAATGTTCCGGTGCATGTCAGTAGAAAGTGGGATGAATCGTTGATTTTAAGCATGAAGGAGGGAGAGTGAATCGAGTTTTGTCTTGGGGTTGCTGTGCAGTGGCACGATTGAAGCATCGAGTTTTGCGCGAGAGCTTGCTTGACCGTGCATGACTGAAATTTGAGAAGAAGAAGATAGGAAGAAGAGATGGGTTAGTAACTGGTTCGAGTTTGGATCAGATTTGCTTGAGTTTGTGGAGGAGTCTTCAGGTTTGAACTGGTTGCATTAGTTTATTGGGTTGGGCTTGAAGAAATTTTTTTCTGGGCTCGTATATATTTAATGCATGTTTAAGTTAACTAACAGGGTAAAGTGCAGGAAGAAAAGAGGGCGACGCGAAAGATGAAATTTTTGGCTCATGTAAGTGATCGTAATTTTTGGGCTTTGGGCTTGAGTTTATTTGGGTTTACAAAGTTAAAGCAAAATTTGTTAAAAACAAGTATTAGCAAGTTTAAAACAAAATTTTCAAAGTTTTAAACTGTTAAATTTTTTTTTTTTTGTTTAGAGGTAATTGTATAATAAGTTAATCCCTTAAGGTTTCAAAGGCGATTGTAATAAAGTATTTCGATCAAGGATTAATTATTTAAGGTTGGTTAATTAGCTATGAAATTAGTTAAGGAAATAAGTAATCAATCCATTTATTAGATTATTAATTAAAGACTAATTAATTTTTGTAATCAATTTTAGGGATTGATTTGTTAATGTGATTAATTAATCTAGGTAATTGATTAAAGATGATTAAGTTATTAAAGGTTAATTAATTAATGTAATTAATTAATGATAATTACTTAATGAAAATAATTTAAGATTAATTTCTTAATGTCATTAATTAAGGTGGAAAATTAATGGTTAATTACTAAAAGTGATTTATTTAAATAATACCTACTTAATGTAAGTAATTAAAGGATTAATCTGTTGATGGTTAATTAATTAGCAATTAAAGGTTAAATTAAATAATGATCAAGGTTAATTAATTGAGGATAATTAACCAATGGGATAATTACTTGATGAAAGTAATTAAAGGTTAATTACTTAAGGGAAGTAATTAAGAATTAATTATTTAGTGTAATTAATTCTAGGATTGATTAATTAAGGAAATTATTAAGGATTAGTTAATTAATGATGTGAATTAATTAAATGATAATTAATCAATGTGATTGTCGGATAATTATTTTAGGTAATTAATTAAGATGGTAATTAAAGGTTAAGTAGTGTGATGGGTTTGGGAATAATTAATTTGTGTAATTAATTTAAGGGCAAATTACTTAATGTAATTAAATAATGATTAATCAAGGATGATTAATGAAGATGAATAATTAAGGGATGATTAATTAATTGAATATAATTAATGTTAAATAAGCAAGATTTATAAGTAATAAGTAATTAATTTAATTCATTGGTAGTTAATTAAATTAATTAGAAATAGCATGACTAATTTATTTTTCCCATGGATGATTGAATGATATTTGAATGCCTTGGATTATTTGTTATCCATGGTATGTGATCGTGATGCTATGTGATATGAAATGTTTCTGTAAAATGATATGTTGGGTTGAATAAGTGATAATGTGGTTATCTATGATGAATTGTTGTGTAAAAGTGACATCCAATATTTAAAAGTAAATTGTATTCACTTGAATAACTTGGGTTAAGATGACATTGGATTCGAAGAGATCGGAGTCGGGTGTTAGTAAATACCCTAAACCACTTCGATTGTTTGTAAATTGGTAAGTGAAATCCATAGTTCTGAAGTGGAATGATTTAGATGAATTGGACCATTTAATCTAAGTTTTGGCACATAGAATTTATGTGTGAAGTAAGTGATTTCTATAACAACTTATGAAGTTGTAAATTGATATAAGTTACCCCAGGTTTATAAAGTTGTACACTTTTGTATTCCATGTTAGATGGGTTTACTCACGCTGGTTTCCAGCCTTATCAGGGTGTTACTTTGATGTAGTGCTCGGGTCAGACTGAGTATTATAGATTTTCAGGAAAGGACGTTCTAAAGCCCAGGAGGCGATCTGGATGGCAAGAATGTATGGAGTGTTTCTGTTGTCATATATTGTTGTATATTTAGGACATGTTGTATCTGTCCAGTGTTTGTGCATATGTAGTAACTCTGATGTATTAAAGTGTAATTTGACAAGTACAGTTTCCTTTAACTATTATATTTGATATTATATTTTGTCCGTTGGGAATGTGAGAATCTGTGTTTTTGGTGTTTCTGTTTCTTCTTCTTCTATCTCTTTCTTTCTTTTCCTCAACTATCTGGAATTTTCGGGATCGAAAATTCCGGATCGTTACATATAAGGGAAATGTTGTTATTTCCATGGAACACATAGCTACAATACGAATGAGTGTAGGAATTTACATGACGTTATTAAGGGTTAAATCTTAAAGGAAAAGCTACAACCATATGTGAAAGCCCTACGGGATGGCGGGCAAGTAAATGCTTACCCCTAGGGATAATTGCTTTAACGGGGCCAACTGGACCTAGTTACGATGTGCCTAGATAGCTTGAGAAAAGACATTATCAATATGATAACTAGTGGACCTCATCCGGTTGAAAAGAGCTAGAATGTAATGAGAAGATATGAAATTTCTTTAAAACATGTTGTGTAGGAAAGTTGTTTTTCTATCGAAGATGGAGTTCCAATAAAGCAACTGAAAGCTATCACGAATGACATTATGTTTAGAAATCAAGATGTGGATGGGGTCGAAACACCAACATTTGATCCCTTACATCGATGATTAGGCCTACAGCTGTGAAGAAAGTTCTTTTTAATTGTGGAAATTTTGTTAATATCTTATTCAAAAAACTTATGATTAGATGATATTGATGGTCAGGAACTGAAGCTATGTAAATCCTAAATTCAAGGATTTACCAAAGAGGCTACAGAGCCCATTAGATGCGTGGATTTACCAGTGGTTATAGGTAAAGGTGATCGTAAGAGGGTGAAGGTTGTGACCTTCATGACGATGGACATAATTTTTACATACAACGCCTTTTTGGGCCGACTAGCTCTCTCTAGTTTCAAGTAGCCCTAGCCACATAGTGCCTAATGATGAAATTACCTATAGAAAATGGGATAGGGATCATTCAAGATAACCAAAATATGAAACATGAATGCTACATCACAAAGCTAAGAGAAGCAAAGAAATGTGAAAATGGAAATGACATGGAGAAGACTCTCTACATCAAGTCATGTGATGCATAACAACCACCTCTTAAGCCCTAACTTGATAGGCATAATTGATTCCATAAAGCTATGGACCTAAGGAAAGAGGAAAAGGATGTGAAGGCGGACCTGTTTGAGTTGACATTCAACATCTCGATCAATAAGAACGGTCCTACTCGGGTCCAAAAGTTCGGATCTCAGCTCAGTCTGAAGATGAAGAAGGAGCAACAGGGTTCCTCCGATGAACTTAGATGTGTTTATCTGGATGCATTTCGACATGTGTGGAATATCACTGGAGATAGCATGCCACGCATTGAATGTGAACCATAGATGTATTCCTATGAAGCAGAAATGGCATTGCGTGAGTCTAGAGCGATCCATTGCATTGAAAGAATAAGTGGATAAGCTTAGATCCATTGGCTCTACTTGCAATGCTCCATATCTGAAATGCTTTATAAGCTTTGTATGTTGTCTATTTAGTCAATTTTACCAACAAACTACTAGCTCTAGAATGGACCTAAGGTTCAATTGGGCTTTTATTGGGTCGAAAATTAGGCATATTCTAGAGTGGTTTATTACATTTTGTGTCAAAGCTTTGGTTACTCGATCAATAATAATAGGGATACACAAGAGTACATATTTGTTAATTTTAGAAGTAATTTTCAAAACCCTACTAGTATATATATATACACATATATGGACATATGTAAACACCCTAGGCAAACTTTTGATTCAGCAGGTAATGCTAACGTAGAAAATTGGGATTAATCTAGAATTTCTGACCTACAAATAGTTGAAATGGACGAGAATAATAGCTTTGAAGTCAAAAACCACCCCGCTCAAGAGATACCCATTATTCCAGGCATGCCATCATGGTTTTGACAATATCTAAGGTTCATGAAGCAAGTTTTCATTCCTCAATAAGCTGCACCAGTGGTGCCAATTGCACCACCCGCTAAACCAACACCTTGCCACTAGACTTTCTAAAACCTTGTAAAGACTTTCAAAATATGGGAGGATGAGAATTTTCAAGGGCAGAAGATTTTGTAGAAACTAGAGCATAGATTAATGATCGTGATCGTATATTTTGAGAGCTAGGATGGGAAGACTGGGTCAAGAGGAGGATACTTGCATAGCATTTAAGGAGGGAGACGTTAGATTGGTGGACCATAGTTGTTAAGGAGAACGCAGAGGATGGAATTTGTTAGGCTGAATTCATGGCTCGCTTTAGGTCACGATTCATGCCTAAAGCCGAGGTAAGTATGTAATTGGATAGGTCTATCCAACTAAGGCAGGGAGACTCTACGGTAAAGAAGTACATTAATAAGTTTATGAAATTAGCTAAGTTTGGAATGAGCCTGATTGACACCTCTGCAAAGAAGGCGATAAAGTTTGTAACTGGCCTAAATTCTCACTATAGGGAGCTACCTTTAACTCAAGTTCCCTCATGCGCGACCTATGAGACAACAGTTGAAATGGCTCTACTTCAGACTATAGGCTTAAAAGAAGATGAGAAACTAGGATATTCATATAGTCAAGGTGGAGTGATGATAAGAGGATTCTGGGTAGACAAGAAAGCCAATGGAAAGATCAAGAAATGAGGTGTGATATGCTGTAGATGTCAAAAAAAAGGGCACGTTGCTAAGGACTATAAAGTGAGTTTGATGAGGGAAGATATCAAGGGGAGGTGTTATAACTGCCATGAATAAGGGCACTACAAGAACCGATGTCCAATGCTAGGAGGGACAAAGTGGGCAAGCTTATGCCATTAAGCTGTACCTTTCTCAAGCAGACCTCCTCTTAAGGACAAAGGAATAGCTGCGATGGAAGATAAAACTATTATTTTCGCAAATACCATTGTACATTATTGATCCTAGAGCATCACATTCATTCATAGCCAAGAATGTAGTTAAATCTTTAGGACTAAAGATCCAATTAGTCACAAACCTTATAGGTGTGTCAATTCCTATCAAGAGGTCCACACACCTTTCTATGATTCGTAGAGACCTTGTGGTGGATATGTGTAATGTTGATTTATATGTAACATGTACGTTCTAGGTTTTGAAGGGTATGGACTTATTTTAAGGATGGATTGGTTGTCTTACTATATGGCTGTCTGAAATTGCGATAGAGGATTGTATAGTTAAAGAGTCATAAGGGCGAGATATAGACATGCGTTGCATGCTGCAAAGCTCAGTTAAGCTAAGCTATTTGTATTCTATTAGCGTATTATAGGATGAGCTCTCATATATGCTCGTAGTTTGAGACTTTCAAGACATTTTTGAAGAAGTCTCTAATCTCCAAACTGTTTTTGCCCAAAATGGTCACAAACATCCTGTTATAAGTGAAAGCACCAATGCTCAATATTTAGATCCAAACAGAGAAATATGGATTCACAGATCATAGAATATATTGCGGAAAAGTAAATAAACACACAAGTTTATAGTAGTTTGACAAACTCCGACCTACTTCCACTCCAATAATCTTTTATTTATACTATAAGATTACATGTACAGGTGTTTTTGCCTTAGAAAATTAATGGAGGAAAAGATAAGAAGTGATGAAGAAGAGCCAACCGAAAAAACCCCTTGCAATGAGCCAAGTTCGTTGTATTTATAGGTGAAGATGTGCATGGATCGGGCTAAAATTTCGCCAGAAGAACCTCCATGTGATGACCCGGAATCTCTAACGATTTAAATTTGAATAGTTAGTTGAGTTAGAATATTTAAAAGTTAATTTTAACTTGAATTCAAGATATTAATATTTACTTGATAATTAAGTCATTGAATTATATAGTTTAAACATTGAATTTAATAATTGAAATTGGGCAAATTGTTGAATCTGAGATTCTAAGCCTGTTTAAAAATAAGTTGAAGGCTTATAAAATTTATATTGATAGCACTGAAGGTAGTGAAAGTGTTGAAATTGAGTTTGGAAGTGATTTGTTCAGTTTTAAAATTTATCGTTTAAATTGGAATTTAAAAATAGCCTTCCGAGGCACAGTCTCGGAATTCGACGAAACCAGTTGCATTGGATCCGTAATAGTTAGTTATTATCGGATTTCAATTTTCGTAGCAATCGGAGTTGTTATTTGACCCTGGCAGCTCAAATGCTTAGAACTATTTTAATCGATTTATTTAAAGATGATCGTTTTCTTGTATAACTTGAGCATACGATCGAATTAGGTTCCGAAACACGTTTCATCGGGTTTGGAACGCGGGTAAAACTTTATAATTGACTAACGACATTCCTTAAGAGGAGTTCGAAAGTTAAATGACAGTTAATGAAACGTTTTGAAAATATAATGAAATTTAAAGTAAAAAGGGCCAAAAGATATTTTCATCCACTCGTATTCAAGAAGCCTCTCCTCTCCTTTATTTAATTTCCATCGTCCTCTCTATCGTGAAGCAGAATTGAACACGAAAAATTTTTTATTACCGAAGTCGATTTCGACTTCAATCAAATTCAATCGAGTTCTCGAGCGAAGTATGGCCGCGCGCAAAGTTTCAGGGGATAGCATCTCGTCGCAGTCGAGATTGGAATGTTGGGTTAGGGTAATTTTTCTGCGGTGTTCTCAGGGCGACTCAGGGTTTAGTCGAGTTCGAACCGACACGGGAGGAGGCTCGTCGCATCTGGTAATCTCGATTTGGGTCGCGACCGTGTGAGGAGGGCGATGCGAGCGCGACTGGGTAGTCGTGACTGATGGGCATGGCTGCATGGTGGTCGAAGATTTGGTTTTGGCGTCGATCTCTGCATCAACGATTTAGGTGAGTAATTCTCATGCGAAATCACTAAAATTTTGTGCATTTTCATCTATTCAAACAGCAACATAGTTTGATAAATTCTCGATAGTTGTTGAGTTTGGAATTCGTATTGTTAAAGGCCGAGCCTGAGATCGAGTCCTGATGATTTTATTTCCCTAAAACCTTTATGTAACACAAAGTATGTAGAAACAAACTGGTTTACAGTTTTGTGTTGGTGATTGTTATAGTTCCATGTGTTATGTTAAGATTGAAATCATATTATTGGTGTGTTTTTCCTATTAACTGGAAATAATATAGAAATGAATACTTGTTGTAAACCCAATAAATCCATTGTTCAAGAACAGCTGCATATGTATATACCAGATTACCTTTGGTTAGAATTGAAGCTTGGTTAGTTGATTTAGTTGATGGCTGATATGCTAATTTTCTATAAAAAAAGCAGATGTTTAATTTATTAGTTAACCCGCATTATTTTAGATTGATAAAAGGAAACTTAGTTTAAAATTTTAGATTTATTTGGTTGAATTAAATCATTAGTTAAAATTTAGACTATTAAACATTGGTTAATTGTTTGCTTAAATCGAATATTGATAAGTGATATAAATATTGATACAAGGTCCAAAAATTGAAGGAAACAAATCGAGATCAGATTTGGATTTGCAAAATCAAGGTGAGTAAATCTCAAACTGCGGGATTTTATTTAAATTTAAATGGTTAAATTTAAAATAATTGGTTGAATGATTAAGTTGATTGGATGTGCAATGACGATGATGTGATTTTGGTCTTGGTTGATTCTCGAGTTAATTGTTTGCTTGACTCGAAGTATTTGGATTTTAAGTTGTTAAACTTAATTCATAAATAGGAAAATGGTTTCGTTTTAAAGTTAATAAGAGCTTGATGATTGTGATTCATTAAAATAGTAGGGTAATTAAAATGGATAATTTATTAATTCAATTAATTTGGGTTAATTAAATTATTAACGAATGAGTTGAATTAATTAATTTAGTTTCAAGTAAACTAATTAAGTGTAAGTAATTCGGAATAATAATTGAATGGTGTGTCAAGTAATTTCTTAATGAAATTAATGAAATATAATTACTTTGCAGAAGAAAGCAAGAGATTAAATGAGATAATTAATTATGGAGTAAGTAATTTATTTAATGAAGTAAATAAAAGATAGTTAAATATAGACAGAGGATGTTTGAGAATGATTAATGTCGGGATTTAATTAATGTAATTAATTTGGATTAGGATAAATGGAGATGAAATTGGAATTCATAATTTATAAAATTAAGGATGTAATTTAAGATGAATTAATCAATATAAATGATTTATGAGAAGTTAATTAATATAAGTAGTTAAGGGAATGTAATTAACATAGTTAATTAATTTATGAAGTAATTAAGATTACTTATTGATTTTGGGTTAAGAATAATGAATATCATGAAATTAATTGGAGATAATTACTTGAATGCAATTGAAAGATAATTAATGCAGTGTGATTAATTAAGATGAATAATGAAGAGTTGATTAATTAATTGATTTGAAACTAATTAATATTAAATGAAGGAATCTAAGTGGTTGAGATTTGAAATTCAATTGGAATCAATTGAATTAATTTGTATGTGATTAAGCTTAGCTTATGGATGATTGAATGCTATTGGATGCTTTGAATGAGTGATATCTCTAATATGAAATGTTGTGATTTTCATTTAAATAACTTGGGTTAGGATAATATGAGTCTCGAAGAGACCGGGGTCGGGTATTGGGAAATACCCGAAACCACTTCGGATTTTTTTAAAAATTGATTTGTGAAATCAATAGGCAGGAATGTAATGATTTAAGTGGATTGAATTATTTTATCTAAGTTTGGTACTTAGAAATTTATATGTGAAATAAGCCTTGTCTATAGTAAATTGTGAATTGGATAAATTGAGTTAAGTTACCTCGGGTTTTATTTAAGTTGTAAGCTTGTGTATTCCATGTTAGATGAGTTTACTCATGCTGGTTTCCAGCCTGACCTGGGTGTTACTTTGGTGTAATGCTTGGGTCAGACCGAGTATTACAGATTTTCAGAAAAATACGTTCTGGAGCTCAGGAGGCGAGCTGGATGGCACGTACGTATAGAGTATTTCCGCTGCAGTATATTATTGTATCTCCGAGACATGATTATTGTATATATTCAGTGTCTGTATATATGTGGAATTATGATATATATTAAATGTAATCGACAGATATTATATTCTTTGTGAATTGTTATTATTTGTTATCATATTTTATCCGCTGCGTATGTGAGATGTTTGGTGTTCTGTTCTTCTTTTTTTATCTCTATCTTCTTTGTCATAACTATCTGAAATTTTCGTGTTCGAAATTTTCGGGTTGTCACAGTTGGTATCAGAGCAGAAAGGTTAAGCGAGATCCTTGGCTCTGGTGGGGATTACTCATTAAATAGAGTCCTTAGAACTCTAAAATGAGTTAAGTGTGTGTGTGTGTGTATATATATATATATGAGAGCGTACTTGTTATTTTCATATATAAAAGGGCTTTAAATAATTATATATAAAAGTATATTTTGATATATATAGCAACATTTCTTTCTAATGAATATTTAGGTGATTGGTTGTTAAATTATTGGAATTAAGTTAAGAAGTAATGTAAAATACGACCAAATTGAAACTTATAACCAAATTTGAAGAATAAACTTATATAACAAAATGGAATTTGAAATATAGATTGTAAATGTAATTTATAAATTGAAATAAACTTCAAAACTAAATGGGATTATAATTTGAAATAAAATTCCAGAGTAATGTTTAAATATGAATTGGATGGATTGGGAATTTGGAATTTTTGGGAAAATTTAAAATTCCTTTGGATTTGGAAGTGATTTCCAAAGGTTTTGAAAAAAATATAGTATTATTTCAAAAATATTTTTGTGTTGAATTTGAAATCTGGGAGATATGAAATTAAAAATATTTGGAAATTTTTTTTCTTTTCAAAGAGATAAAAGCATTGAACTCTTTCGGGTACTGGAAAATAACGTCGGTAATGACTGCAGCATCATCGATGTATTTTCGAGTTTCTAGAAGAGAAATTGCTACCGAATTATTTTAAATTGGAATTGTTTGTGAACTGAGTTTGGTTTTGAAATTCAAAGGGATAATTGAGTTTGCCAAGAATTGTGGATATAGTAGGGTAATATTGAAATTTTGGAAATTTGTTTAAACTCTGGGATCTGGATTTAAAATGTTTATGGAATATATTGGATAAATAAAATGTATAACTCCAAGTTAAAAGCAAAATGTGAATGTAATTGATTATAAATAGAAGTTGAAAATTTTAAATTATAATTAAAGTTGTACAAGTTTAAAATTCAAATGGGAAATTTGTATTGGATTAACTTGAAAAGGCTATTGAACTTGAAGAGGGTTCAATTGATATTAGTCTAGATTTATGTGAATAATTTGGAATTAAAAATTAAAGTGGAATTGGTTTAAGATCAAATGGAATTTAATTTGAAGTTGGAAGGAAACTGAGAATTAATTCAACTTAAATTGGGAATAAATTTTAATGGAAAATGGAGTTATCCAATTTAGAATTGGATCAATTTAAATGGAAGTGTACATTGAATTGTTGGAGAAGTGAATAGTTTGACTCTTCACTATTTTCAATATAAATAGTTTTCCTATAAACTTATTTTTTTTCTAGGCTATTAAATATATGCAACCTTTCTTTTAAAAGCTAACTTATTTTATACCTGTTTTACAATTATTTTTGAAGCTATTTAACTATTTGTCAACTGTTTTATAAACTAATTACTATTTTTCAACTATTTCACAAACTAATTTCTATTTTACAACCATTTTGCAATTATCTAAAAATTCTGAAACTATTTATCTATTTTTCAACTATTTTACAATTAGTTATCTATTTTATAGCCATTTTGCAAACTAATAATTATTTTTCAACTACTTTCTATCTATTTTCTAAAAATAAACTGGTCCGAGTTCAGACTGTTATTGATTAAATACCCAATTGAGATAAGAATTGAAATGATAATCCAAATGGGGATTAAGGGAAATTTGGAATAAGCGAGTATATCTCACTCTGATAGATTTTTGAAAGTGTTTGAAGTATAAAAGAGTTTTATACAAGATTGAAAAGATCCAAAGATTTTAAAACTTATATATATCTGTATATATATATATATATATATATATATATATATATATATATATATATAAAGGATCTTATGAGGATTTTGGAAAAGCTTTTGAGAACCTTTGGATTTGGAAAGGCTTTTGATTTTTGGGTAAAATCAATATGGGAATTTGGAAAGCCTAGTTTGAGAATTATCGATTTTCGAATAATCGATTGTGTATAAATGAGCTTTGTATGATATCATACTAGGTGTATGATTTGAAGATACTATATGTGTATAGTATAAAATGTTTGATGATGACTCTGGGGAAAAAGGCGCTCCCTTGAAATGAACTTCTCAGGAGTGCCACCGGGTGGGGCTGCCTTGAGCCCCAGGGGGGTTCTAAAGTTGATCCTGTGAGGAGTCCGGACAAAACTAGTTCCTGGGGATTATGAGTAGTTTATACCATAGTGGAAGTTGTGTGTGCCGCTGAGAGCCAACAGTCTGCGTTTGATTTTATATCGGTAGACTGCGACCTATGGTATAACATAGTGGAAGTCGTGTGTGCCGCTGAGAGCCAACAGTCTGCGTTTGATTTTATATCGGCAGACTACGACCTATGTTGGAATAGAGAGGTTTCATTTTGATAGCGAAAATCAGAGGCCGCGGAGAGCCTGCAGTTACATGGACTTTTGCTGTGACAGCAACATAACCCTGGATGTAACTGTGATCTGTTGTGTGGGATCCATGGCGTAATTGAGAGGCCGCGGAGAGCCTGCAGTTGCATGGACTTTTGCTGCGATGGCAACGTAACCCTGGAATGTAACCGCGACCATGGATGGGGGTGATGATTTCCAGAGCATCCTCACTAAAGATATTTCCTCTATTTCCAAAAACTGTTTTCTAGATTTCCAATAAAATTATTTTCCAAGTATTTTCACTGGGTGTTGAAAACGGGTTTACCAAGTACTTATAGATTTTCAGTCCAACGCCTGATCAACGTATGACTGAATTTCTATGGGAACAAGGATGGACTGGTTGGGGCATCGAGTTATAAAAAGTATTTTTATAAAGAGTTATTTTAATAGTATTATGTGACTTTAAAAGCTATTTTAGTAGTATGATATAAATTTAAAAGCACTTCTAATTTTTTTTTTAAAATAAAAGTGTTGGAGTTTTGGGAAATAAAAAGGAAATCCAAACTAGAATTTTAATAAAGTGATTTTGTAATTAAAAGCGAATGTTGAATTAAAAGTTGGAAGTAAGTTAATAAATAATTATTTGATAGAGTATGTTAATGAAAATTTAACTTGGTTAAACAAATGGATTGTAAACTAATAATAGAGTTTGAAAAGTGAATTAGAATTGTAAATAGAATTCAACTTGGATTTGATAATGAATTGAATAAGTGAAGATGCTATAAAATGGAAACAAAATAGGGTTGGATTGAAAATGTGATGGTTGACTTACAAATAAAATTCAAAGGTGATTTGAATAATATTTAATGAAATTTGCAAGTAAATTGGATATAAGAGAAGTGATGTTACATGAAATAGAAGTGATTATAATAGATTTGGTTTGAGTTGCAAAACAAAACCCAAGTGAATAGAAATAAATTGAGAACAGCCTTGTATTAATAAAATAAATTTGATGACGAATTAAGTAATTGAATTAAAAATTAAAATGGGATAATTGAGCTAAATAATAAATGCATGAAGTCTGATTGAATAAAAAAACTAAATCATAGTTGTGATTGGAATTGGGTTATCACACTAAACTTAAGTTCAGTGGCACATTAATTTGAAGTATTAATGTGTTAAATATATGCTTGGATATTATTTTGGAAATTGAGAAAGTGAATTAAAAGTTAAAATTGATCGGCTAACTGAAATTAATGAAAGATGATTAAATGAGAATCGAATAGAAGTAAACTTAAGTTGATATCGGAATAAACTAAAGTAAATTAACTTAAGTTTAAAATTTATGAAAGTTTGGTTTCGAATAAGGGTGAAAGCCCATTCAATAAAAACTTGGATTGATCTAAATTGGGAATGGTCATTAATTTATAAGTATCGGATGTCCAAGTTTAAAAAAAAATTGAATGGAATTAAATGCAGAATGAGTTGAAATTAATTTGAAATAGTTATAAACTAAAATAGATACTTTATTAACCGAATATCGTCGAGATTGCATAACAATAATTGTTCTTTGGCGTAAACCAAAATAATTGAAATCCTATGAGTTAATAGAGATTAAATAAAATTGATTCTGAATTATTTGAGGTGAACATGAGCTTGTTTGGTTAAAAAAAATCAATGGAATGTAAGATATTGAATTGCAAACCGTTGAAATGGTATATAAATTGGTTGAAAGCAATTAAATTAGGATTGAAAACATATAAATTGCTTGTGTCAGTTATTTTGAATGCATTTCTTCAGAATTGAAGTGTAATGGTTGTTTATGTAAGAGAAATGTTATAAACTTCATATATATAGTACTTATATGTTTAAATTGAGTAAGTACAGGTATTGGGAAGCCGTTTGGCTGGATTTGGATTGTGCTGTTTGCTAAAATAAATAAGTTGCTTGCTTAAAATGCTAAATAAGGTACGCCTACGCAATAAAAATAGGAAATATGAACTGTTTTTGTTTTTTTCCGACCGTGTGGGTCGATGTATACATATTTATATCTCTTGTCAAATTGCAAAAGCTCCTCCGTACAAAGGAGACTCTGCCAAAATTTTCTGAAAATTTTGGGAGTTAGAATTTTTTTGAAAATAAAATAAAATTGGTTAACGACAGAACGATTTCAAATTGGGAATTGGAGTAAACTAGTAAATGAAACTAATATGAATCAGATATACATAAAAGATTAAATTCAACATTCAAAATTTAAAGTAAATTGAATTCGTATAGAATTGGGGAAAACTAGTTTGAAAAGAAATGGATATGGAAACCTATATAAGAGAATGTATAAACCGATTTGTAAGTTACGATTGAATATGGTTGCTAAACAAGATATGCAGGTATTAAAAAGGGAAAAGAAAATTGGATGTGATTCCAAAAGATAAATGTGAATTGCCTGACAAAAAGGTATGTATTACAATTTCTGTATGAATTGGATTGGGGTTTTGATGTAGCCACTTGGCTTTTGTTTTCTTTTGGAATTTGGGAGCCCGTAGAGGCCTTTTGTAGTTGTACCGAGCTAGCCACGCAAAGGAGGCGCTGGCAAAAATTTTCGGAAATTTAGAGAGTTAGAAAAAAATTTGAATTTTTTTTTTGATAATTCAAAATTATATTTTAAATTGAACTCTGAATGGTTGAGCAGACGAGTAATGCTATGGGTGAAACTATGAAAGGTTTTGAGAAGTGGGTTAAGGTGATAGTAGGTTTTTAATAGAAGCTAGTTAGTAAAATGTTGAGTTGTAGGCTTTGGAATAAAGTAAATGGATATTGGTCCATTCTTCCTAATTAGTAATTTCGGGGACGAAATTCTTTTAAGGGGAGAGGAATGTGATGACCAGGAATCTCTAACGATTTAAATTTGAATAGTTAGTTGAGTTAGAATATTTAAAAGTTAATTTTAACTTGAATTCAAGATATTAATATTTACTTGATAAGTCATTGAATTATATAGTTTAAACATTGAATTTAATAATTGAAATTGGGTAAATTGTTGAATCTGAGATTCTAAGCCTGTTTAAAATAATTTGAAGGCTTATAAAATTTATATTGATAGCACTGAAGGTAGTGAAAGTGTTGAAATTGAGTTTGGAAGTGTTTTGTTCAGTTTTAAAATTTATCGTTTAAATTGGAATTTAAAAATAGCCTTCCGAGGCACAGTCTCGGAATTCGACGAAACCAGTTCCATTGGATCCGTAATAGTTAGTTATTATCGGATTTCAATTTTCGTAGCAATCAGAGTTGTTATTTGACCCTGGCAGCTCAAACGCTTAGAACTATTTTAATCGATTTAAATTAAAGCTGATCGTTTTCCTCTATAACTTGAGCATACGATCGAATTAGGTTCCGAAACACGTTTCATCGGGTTCGGAACGCGGGTAAAACTTTATAATTGACTAACAACATTCCTTAAGAGGAGTTCGAAATTTAAATGACAGTTAATGAAACGTTTTGAAAATATAATGAAATTTAAAGTAAAAAGGGTCAAAAGATATTTTCATCCACTCGTATTCAAGAAGCTTCTCCTCTCCTTTATTTAATTTCCATCGTCCTCTCTATCATGAAGCAGAATTGAACACGAAAAAAAAAAATATTACCGAAGTCGATTTCGACTTCAATCAAATTCAATCGAGTTCTCGAGCGAAGTATGGCCGCACGCGAAGTTTCAGGGGACGGCATCTCGTCGCAGTCGAGATTGGAATGTAGGGTTAGGGTAATTGTTCTGTGGTGTTCTCAGGGTGACTCGGGGTTTAGTCGAGTTCGAACCGACACGGCAGGAGGCTCGTCGCATCTGGTAATCTCGATTTGGGTCGCGACCGCGTGAGGAGGGCGATGCGAGCGCGACCGGGTAGTCGTGACTGATGGGCATGGCTGCGTGGTGGTCGAAGATTTGGTTTTGGCGTCGATCTCTGCAGCAACGATTTAGGTGAGTAATTCTCACACGAAATCACTAAAATTTTGTGCATTTTCATCTATTCAAACAGCAACATAGTTTGATAAATTCTCGATTGTTGTTGAGTTTGGAATTCGTATTGTTAAAGGCCGAGCCTGAGATCGAGTCCTGATGATTTTATTTCCCTAAAACCTTTGTGTAACACAAAGTATATAGAAACAAACTAGTTTATAGTTTTGTGTTGGTGATTGTTGTAGTTCCATGTGTTATGTTAAGATTGAAATCATATTCTTGGTGTGTTTTTCCTATTAACTGGAAATAATATAGAAATGAATACTTGTTGTAAACCCAATAAACCATTGTTCAAGAACAGCTGCATATGTATATACTAGATTACCTTTGGTTAGAATTGAAGCTTGGTTAGTTGATTTAGTTGATGGCTGATATGCTAATTTTCTAAAAAGAAAAAAAAGAAATTTTTGCTGATGTTTAATTTATTAGTTAACTCGCATTATTTTAGATTGATAAAAGGAAACTTAGTTTAAAATTTTAGATTTATTTGGTTGAATTAAATCATTAGTTAAAATTTAAACCATTAAACATTGGTTAATTGTTTGCTTAAATCGAATATTGATAAGTGATATAAATATTGATACAAGGTCCAAAAATTGAAGGAAACAAATCGAGATCAGATTTGGATTTGCAAAATCAAGGTGAGTAAATCTCACGCTGTTGGATTTTATTTAAATTTAAATGGTTGAATTTAAAATAATTGGTTGAATGATTAAATTGATTGGATGTGCAATGATGATGATGTGACTTTGGTCCTGGTTGATTCTCGAGTTAATTATTTGCTTGACTCGAAGTATTTGGATTTTAAGTTGTTAACTTAATTCATAAATAGGAAAATGGTTTCGTTTTAAAGTTAATAAGAGCTTGATGATTGTGATTCATTAAAATAGTAGGGTAATTAAAATGGATAATTTATTAATTCAATTAATTTGGGTTAATTAAATTAGTAACGAATGAGTTGAATTAATTAATTTAGTTTCAAGTAAACTAATTAAGTGTAAGTAATTCGGAATAATAATTGAATGGTGTGTCAAGTAATTTCTTAATGAAATTAATGAAATATAATTACTTTGCGGAAGAAAGCAAGAGATTAAATGAGATAATTAATTAAGGAGTAAGTAATATGTGACGCCTTCCCTCTATACCCACGCTAGCCAAGAGCACTACGGTATAATGCTGTCAACTAGCACGGAGAATAAGGCTGTTGAGGAGCGACCATCTGTGTAATTGCCTTGTGCGAGCACCGATATGCCGGATAAAATATAACATGCGTTTCATCTCAAGAGGAAATCCGACATACCGATACAAACTCAAAGCTACTACACAGTGGCTATATATAATCTTCGGAAACAAATATAAAAATAAACATAACATAAATCAGTCATAGATAATTCATATCACAAAGGCGGAAGTAAATATGAATGTATATAACACATATAAGTGTTCATCAGAGTAGTGGTCTAAAAGATCCACAATAATACAAAAGAATAGCAACACGTGCTATACAAAGGAATACAACTATGAGTCCATATCTCAAGTGTATACAACAAAATAAACTACTAATCTAAGCAGTTAACCAAAAGTCAGGATGATAACCCCAGAAGAGAAGTCAAGCAGAAGCACCTGTAACATCTCGGTTTGACCCGAGTATTATTTATAAGAAAATAATAAACGGATCAGTCTAGCTATAAATATCAGATGAAATGATATAGAATAAGAGATATGACTAAACGTATAATAATCACAATGCCTAGCTGTGATAAATAAGTAATTGAAAAATCAACAAGAGATTAGTCAATATCACAAAAATCTTCTCAAAGATCAAAAGGAATGTCATACTCCTAATTTCATTCACCAAGCCACAAATATTGACAACATATAAATGCCAATCATAAAACTGGTGAAACATAAATTCTAGAAATCATCAATTAGAAATCCAGAAATCACAAGAAAAGGATGGCCAATCCCAAACGGAACGCTATTTCATAAACCGGGCATCTACGCACCTAAATAGATACGCCCCATGCACAGTCAAACACCGACGCACCTAGAAAGGTACGACCCATGCGAAGAAAAACACCGACGCACCTAAATAGATATGCCCCATGTAATGTCTAGCATCGATGCACCTAGAAAGATACACCCCATGCATAAAAAAGCATCGAAGCACCTAGAAAGATATGCCCCATGCATAAATCAACATCGACGTATCTAGAAAGATACGCCGCATGTAATGTCTAACATCGATGCACCAAGAAAGATACACCCTATGCGAAGCCGAACATCGACGTACCTAGAAAGATACATCCTATGCATAGACGAACATCAACGCACCTAGGTGATGATCCTAAGACAAACTCCAAAAATACCGAAAAATTCTCAAACTGCATGAATGAGAGAAATAACACTTTCCCCATCATGTGAGCTTAAAGAATAAAATGATGCCATCAAGTTGGAATCAAAATCACAAAGGAAAAATAGAAATCTTCTTAACAGATTGAAAATGTCGAAGATGAATAATCCACACGGAAAATAGGATATGGGCTTCTCAACGATTAGGCCAATCCTTTCAAATATCAATTCCGAAGCCTAAGAAAAAAAATCGGCTCGGAAAGAAAAATCACATAAAATAATTTCGACATCAATAAAAAGCAAATTGAGTGTTGTGGATCCACCAACCGGATTCGCAATTATCAAAGAAGTCATCAAGCCCAAAATGTTTAAGAAAAGGAATCAATTAATTCTTTTATATAAAATAATGAGATGAACCCATATCAACATGAACTCGAAGGGATGATCACAAAACAAATGTAATCAAGGATTAAATGAGAAATACCATGACCTCGAGAAGTGTTACCAGGAGCTTGCACTACATTGAGCTTTCCCTCCTTCCTACTTTGAAGTATGGGACATGCAGTTATATGGTGACCCAAATTTTTTGCAATAGCGACAATAAAGAGGTTTCAGACACTCCCTTGCATAGTGGTCCGTGGAACCACAATTGTAGCATTGCCCACGACTAGAGGTAGAAACTTTTGCTACCGGGGTTTCTTGCTTCCCTTTCTTATTAGAATTGGGGCCTTTGAATTTGATAGGCCTCTTCAAGTTATTGTCGAAGTTTTGTTGGGCACGCACAACTTGAACATCACCTTCATTATCGGCCCCTTCAAGACGAAGAGCGATATCAATAAGCTGATCAAATGAAACCTCAAGTTTCAAAAGCAATGGCTTCTTAAGATTCTTATTCAAGCCATAGACAAATCTCTGATTTTTCTTTAATGGGGTATTAATGTACTCAACCCCGTATTTGGAAAGAGATTCGAAAGATGCAACATAGTCTGTCACAGAAGATTCACCTTGAACAAGGTCAATAAAACGCCGGGCCAAAGTTACTTTTTCAGCCTCCGGCACAAATTTCAATTCGAATCTTTCCCGGAATTGCTCCCAAGTGAGATCCGCTTCAACGATTTCAGAAATTAAAAGCTCATACCAATCTAACGCTCTTTCTTGGAGCATGCAAGAAGCCACTTGGACTCGATGAAGGTCAATAAGGTTCATGCGGGAAAAGATGCGATCGCATGATTTGAGCCAAGCTTGAATTTCTATAACACTCTCGGATCCTTTGAATGGCCTTCCACCCAAATCGGTATAGTCTCTGCACAAGCGTGCAAAACCGGATCTAGGATGAGTAGGCTCTGGATTGGGACCGGCTGCTTGAGCGTTCTTTACTAAATCAAGAAGCTGCTGGGAAGACATAAATACTCCATCCTGAGGAGTAGCACTAGATTGTCCGGCACTGGGACGATTTGATCTAACCATTTCTCTTCCTTAAAAAAGAAAGAAGGAAGAAGAAGAAGGTTATTCACAAAATGAATATCAAGCAATCTTGATAGATAAAACAAGGAATCATAAAGAAAATAGGATGAATCGGTACGAAGACTCGAATTAAATCCTAAGGCACAACTCCTAAGAAACACTTAGGACATGATTCTTGCCAGATTATTCTACATTGTTCCGAAGTTTGGCTCCGATACCAAGCTGTGACGCCCCACCTCTACACCCACGCTAGCCAAGAACACTACGGTGTAATGCTGTCAATTAGCACGGAGAATAAGGCTGTTGAGGAGCGACCATCCGTGTAATTGCCTTGTGCGAGCACCGATATGCCGGATAAAATATAACATGCATTTCATCTCAAGAGGAAATCCGACATACCGACACAAACTCAAAGCTACTACACAGTGGCTATATATAATCTTCGGAAACAAATATAGAAATAAACATAACATAAATCAGTCATAGATAATTCATATCACAAAGGCGGAAGTAGATATGAACGGAAGTAGATATGAATATATATAACACATAAAAGTGTTCATCAGAGTAGTAGTCTAAAAGATCCACAATAATACAAAAGAATAGCAACACGTGCTATACAAAAGAATACAACTATGAGTCCATATCTCAAGTGTATACAGCAAAATAAACTACTATTCTAAGTAGTTAACCAAAAATCAGGATGATAACCCCAGAAGAGAAGTCATGCAGAAGCACCTGTAACATCTCGGTCTGACCCGAGTATTATTTATAAGAAAATAATAAACGGATCAGTCTAGCTATAAATATCAGATGAAATGATATAGAATAAGAGATATGAATAAACGTATAATAATCACAATGCCAAGATGTGATAAATAAGTAATTGAAAAATCAACAAGATATTAATCAATATCACAAAAATCTTCTCAAAGATCAAAAGGAATGTCATACTCCTAATTTCATTCAACAAGCCACAAATATTGACAACATATAAATGCCAATCATAAAATTGGTGAAACACAAATTCTAGAAATCATCAATTAGAAATCCAGAAATCACAAGAAAAGGATGGCCAATCCCAAACGAAACGCTATTCCATAAACCGGGCATCGACGCACCTAAATAGATACGCCCCATGCACAGTCAAACATCGACGCACCTAGAAAGGTACGACCCATGCGAAGAAAAACACCGACGCACCTAAATAGATACGCCCCATGTAATGTCTAGCATCGATGCACCTAGAAAGATACACCCCATGCATAAATAAGCATCGACGCACCTAGAAAGATACGCCCCATGCATAAATCAACATCGACGTATCTAGAAAAATACGCCCCATGTAATGTCTAACATCGATGCACCTAGAAAGATACACCCTATGCAAAGTCGAACATCGACGTACCTAGAAAGATACGTCCCATGCATAGACGAACATCAACGCACCTAGAAAGATACGCCTCATGTCCCGACTTGTTGAGCCGATTGCTCCACGAAGTAAACAAACATCGACGCACCTAGATAGGTACGACCCATGTGTAAATAAACATCGACACACCTACATAGGTACGACCCATGCGAGAAACAAGACAAAGCTCAATAAAATGAAGTACAGTCCTCCACGTGGACAACGAGACATCGCACATTGCTAGTCTAAACCATAAAATGATCATCATCGATCATCAAGAAGTGTCAATTACAATAAGCTAGTAAATATATGAGCTTAGCTTCATGTCCCATAACCACTAGCTTAACTTAAATATTTACGAACAAATTGTAGATCTCCACTAGAAAATTGTCACAAGAGTTTCAATCGAACAAGTCCAAGAATTAACCGACGAAGTAAATGCAAGCGTTTCATACCACTCGTTTTACTAAGCCGTTTAATTAGATTTCTCATACGAGTGAGGTAAAGGTTTGTACATACTAATAGATTGGAAAACGGTTTAAGAAACGAGCTTTGTAATAAAATAGTGTTGAAATCGTTTTAATGAAAGAATTTTGATATTTACTACTAGTATAGAAAACCATTATATTTTTAAATTGACAAATCATAAAGAAGATTGTAGGAACAATCAATTGCTAAAATTCACATTCGAAGACGTGAATAAAATCCAAAGAAATCGATTACCGAATCCATCGAAATGGATATTCCTAAAATCACGAAGAAAATATCATTAAAGTCGATAATAAGTGATAATAACAAAAGGGAATCAACACGAATCGATTAAAGTTGGAAATTCGAGCTAAATAGGCAAATAGGCAAAACACTACAGTTTCAGACGTCTGAAACAAGTGGTTCAGACGTCTGAATCT
Organism: Allium cepa; assembly: GCA_030765085.1. Taxonomy (NCBI): domain Eukaryota; kingdom Viridiplantae; phylum Streptophyta; class Magnoliopsida; order Asparagales; family Amaryllidaceae; genus Allium; species Allium cepa. Next base: position 577,163,184 of record CM060931.1, read on the forward strand.
GGAAAAATAAAAATTTGCAGAACGTGATTCAGACGTCTGAACCAAATGTTTCAGACGTCTGAAATAGGCGTTTTTAGCCTAATTTCTTTCTGTTTGAAAATGAGCCAATTCAGACGTCTGAAATCCCAGATTCAGACGTCTGAAACTGGAATTTTGAGGATTTCCTGAACCTCGACCAAAAATGGCCAAACGAATGTCGGAAACGATCGAACGAGCAAATGACGACTAAGGATTTATGCCACGCGACAACCCAGCCTTAACGGCTCTTCGATACGCCTCACGTATCAATGTCCAAATATCCATAATAGGATTTTCATAGATTTTGATTTCAAAACACCAAAAATTGGAATATATATCAAACCAATCCAAACCAAAATCAATTGCACAAGAATAAGTGTTAGGAATTCATACCTAACAATCGAAGATAATTACAGACAAAGATGTGAGATAAAAATCTCACCTTTGAACCCAAACGATTGAAGAAGAAGATTGAAAGCAAAGAAGAATCAACCACTCTTCAAATCCAACTCAAGAAGCTTGATTCTAAGCTTTAAAAGTAGAACATTCCCAAAGTTAGGTTTAGGAATTTCTGAAATTGATAAGAGAATGAGTTGGAGAAGAAGAAGAGAAGGCTTACCAATGGCTTCTCTTTGATTTTGGAGCAAGAATTTGAGCTAGCAAGAGGAACTAGGGCTTGGAGTTTCTAATTCCCTTTCCTTTCCACCATTTTCAGTTGGAGCTTGAGTTTGAGGAGTGGGAATGAGTGAATGGAGAGGAGAGGGCTGAGCTAGAGTATAAGTGGGGTTAATGGGCTGAAACCCAACCCAAAGCCCTAAAGAAAAAGTAGCAAAATTCAACTTATTCCAAACATATCGAAACTTATACTAAAAAAGGTTGCAAACGACATTTTGAACTCAATGGAAGGGGTCTCGAGTCCCAATTCGACTTTTTGCAAAAAGTAGGTTTTCGGACTAAAATCCGACGAACGATGAAATATTTAAATAAAATATTTAAATACACAATCGATAAATATGCGGGTTGTTACATAATTTATTTAATGAAGTAAATAAAAGATAGTTAAATATAGGTAGAAGTTGTTTGAGAATGATTAATGTCGGGGTCTAATTAATGTAATTAATTTGGATTAGGATAAATGGAGATGAAATTGGAATTCATAATTTATAAAATTAAGGATGTAATTTAAGATGAATTAATCAATATAAATGATTTATGAGAAGTTAATTAATATAAGTAGTTAAGGGAATGTAATTAATATAGTTAATTAATTTATGAAGTAATTAAGATTACTTATTGATTTTGGGTTAAGAATAATGAATATCGTGAAATTAATTGGAGATAATTACTTGAATGCAATTGAATGATAATTAATACAGTGTGATTAATTAAGATGAATAATGAAGAGTTGATTAATTAATTGATTTGGAACTAATTAATATTAAATGAAGGAACCTAAGTGGTTGAGATTTGAAATTCAATTGGAATCAATTGAATTAATTTGTATGTGATTAAGCTTAGCTTATGGATGATTGAATGGTATTGGATGCTTTGAATGAGTGATATATCTAATATGAAATGTTGTGACTTTCATTTAAATAACTTGGGTTAGGATAATATGAGTCTCGAAGAGACCGGGGTCGGGTATTGGGAAATACCCGAAACCACTTCGGATTTTTTTTTAAAGTTGATTTGTGAAATCAATAGGCAGGAATGTAATGATTTAAGTGGATTGAATTATTTTATCTAAGTTTGGTACTTAGAATTTATATGTGAAATAAGCCTTGTCTATAGTAAATTGTGAATTGGATAAATTGAGTTAAGTTACCCCGGGTTTTATTTAAGTTGTAAGCTTGTGTATTCCATGTTAGATGAGTTTACTCACGCTGGTTTCCAGCCTGACCCGGGTGTTACTTTGGTGTAATGCTCGGGTCAGACCGAGTATTATAGATTTTCAGGAAAATACGTTCTGGACCTCAGGAGGCGAGCTGGATGGCACGTACGTATAGAGTATTTCCGCTACAGTATATTATTGTATCTCCGAGACTTGATTATTGTATATATTCAGTGCCTGTATATATATGGAACTCTGATATATATTAAATGTAATCGACGTATATTATGTTCTATGTGAACTATTATTATTTATTATTATATTTTATCCGCTGCATATGTGAGATGTTTGGTGTTCTGTTCTTTTTTTTTTATCTCTATCTTCTTTGTCATAACTATCTGAAATTTTCGGGTTCGAAAATTTTGGGTTGTTACACTCCGGATCTGTATGAATCGATACACCAATTTTCAGATCGATTGTACACCATTGAAATGATCGGGGCCGATCATTCATACGATCTCCAATGGAGCTACAATGAATCGTAGGGGTGCTCTATGATGTAAGCTACTTGCTCTCCAAATTTTGTGCAATTCCGACATACCGTTTCTGAGGTATCGCATTTTCCATGGAGTCGAGTTGAGTTATAGTAAATTAAGTGCGATCATTCCATGCTTCATCCAATGGAGCTACGATCGATCATGTAGGCTCCCATGATGTAAGCTACTTGGTCTGCAAATTTTGTGCAACTTCGACGTATAATTCGTGAGATATCGCATTTTTCGTGGAACCATGGATCGTTCTAGCTGAAAAGGACATGATCGGTATGTTTTCTGATATCTGTGAATTTTGACATGCGACCAATTTTAGGGACTCGTTTGTTTTGATATATTGAAGTTTCCAAAGTTTCATGGGCAATGGAGTTGTAGGTCTTGAGTTCTTGATCGATCATCATTGATTTATGCTGTTTTATGGATCGTTCTGCTGATTTATACGATCGTTATGGAATGATTGGCAGGTTTTTCAAGTTTTTGTGAGTTTTGTCCTGTGATCATTTCAGTGGACTCTATTCTTTATTATATTGATGCTTTGAAAGTTTCAAGTGCATTGGCCTGTAGATTTGAGATATCGATCGTTCTTCGTTGATTTATGATGTTTTATGGATCGTTCCCAATCGATCCATATAAATTCTTCCTTTATCCATAATTCGAGCATTATGGACTTCGATTGACTTGAAATTTGATTGTAATAGGCTCTTCCTTGTCACTTCGTATTGATTGCACCTTGATCGAGAACCGGTCTGAATCTGCTCGACCATTATCCATAGTCCTGTATATTGCCAATTCTCAAGGATGGTAACCAACCATTCTTAACCAAATCTATGGTATCATGGTCTTGCCAAAAAGATAGGATAACATTTGTCCTCCAAAAGATGTCTTGCGATAAGAAGGCATGTTTTGAATTGTTATAAATCCCAAATTCGAAATCCATAATCCATTGATAGCGGAATATTCCAACCCTATCCATTGCCATTCCAATTCCTTGATTTCCCAAGCGTTAGCAAAATCCATGACTATTTTGTGTCGATATCCAATGCTAAATCCATTCCAAATTCATTAACCAAATCCACAATCTCCTCAGATCGTTTTATCCAAATCTATATCCATCCAAAGCCAAATTCATTGATATTCAAAGTTGATATCCAAATCCATGACCTCTCTGAATCTTTAGCCAAATCTGCAACTGCTCTAGGTCCATTTTCAAATCTGCGACCTCTGCGGGTCAATCATAGCTTTTCCAAGCTCTTGCTATACTCCACTCGCTTTCTGGCAAGATGGGCACAATGATAAGTAGGCCGATCTTCTCGCTCTTAGGTGAAGCGGCCTACTTCTTGCTTTTTTCGATCCCGTCTCTCAAGTCAGGACATAGTGCGATATTTAGGGTATCCTACTCCAGCCTCCATCCCCAGTCAAGGACTTTATCCATGAGGTATCCTCCCTAGCCTCAATCCCTAGTCGGGATTTAATCCATGGGGTATCCTACTCCGGCCTCGATCCTCAGTCGAGGACTTAATCCATGGGGTATCCTTCTTCGGCCTCAATCCCCATTCGAGGACTTAATCCATGTGATCCTTCACCAGTCTTGATCCTCCGCCAAGGACTTAATTCATGGGGTATCCTTCTCTGGCATTGATCCCCAGTCGAGTACTTAACCCATGTATAAATCATCATGTTACTCTTCGATGAAGGGACTTGTTTTTTGCGTTTATTGCCCCATCTCCCCGGTCGGGACCACAACTGCGAACTATATTATTTATTACATTAGTACATAGTTAAGCATTCGAAAGTCCATTTGCAAAAATATAAAATAAGAGTCCATAAAAGCATAGAAATAAAAAACTAAAATATTAGAAAAACTAGTGTTCGAAGTAAATAAGAAAAAACAAAATTTCACAAACCCGAGCACTACGGTTCATCGTCATCTCAAAGCATGCCTAGGAACAGTCCTACATCCGGTACATGTGTAAGTTACTTAGACTTATTAATATGGAGTTTATTACTTATTCCATGCCATCCCAATCAATTGATGACAAGATGACGATGATACCCTGATCCAGTGCCGTTTTCGTTCGAGGTGACGGTGGTAGCTCTTATTCCACCGCCATTGTCTGATGCCTCATATATTTTTGCAACCGACCACTCCTCACATGTTCCTCAACTATATCCATTAAATGCCTGCGGTCATTTGTATTGTGCCCATCCAGCTCCTGGAATAGTTAATGCTTTCAGGATGACTACTCGTGTTCGAAGGATTCCCACTTTGCCGGCCTTCGATACTGAAGGCATCCTCGAGTATCCAAATAAGTCCATTCCATAGATTCAGTAAAATCCACATAAGAAGAGAATTTTGGTTTTCTCCATAGTCTCTTTGACACATAAATGCCATCATCCCTTTTTTGTTTGCCTTTATCATTCTTGTTTACATCTCTTAATGATCTTCCACTTTACACATCATTTGCCTTCGGTTTTTTGGCTCATGCATCTTTCTACTGCAGGAAGCATTCTTCTTCATGAAAAAACTCCCCGAGATCCATAGGCAGATCCTACGCTAGTGAATCCTTAAACTCTGTGCCATAAGCAATTCAAGATATAGCTGCCATCAAAACCATGGATGGATCTGGACAATCCACCAATACCACCATGGCATTAAACCGTGTTAAAAAACTCCTTTGGGATTCTCCGGTCCCTTATTTCAGCGTTGCCAAACTCATCATATTTTTGGGTCTTGAGATGTGAACCCCAAACTTCCTTATAAACCTTCTGATCAATTCCATACATGCGCAAATAGAGCCGCTTTCCAACTGTCTGAACCATAGTGCAGCTATATCTGTTAAGTATAAGGGGAAACACCATGCCACGACTTCCTCCGATGCCCCTAGTACTTCCACGTGTCTTATGCATCTTGTCAGATGAACAGCGGGATCCCTTTTTTCATCATATATTTTAAGCGTTGGTAGTCTGAAATCTAGTGGATTTCAAGCTTGCATGATATTAGGAGCAAAAGGAGTCCTATTTACATCTTTCAGAACCCTATTCACCAATCCACCTCTCATAGCCCGTCTGATTATTTCCACCAACCTATCGTTGTCATCCAATGGTAGTCTTCAATCATTATCTCCAACTTGCCTCTTGATTCCATGGGGGAATCTTGAAATCTGCTCTTCTAGACGAGCATCTGCATTTCGGTCAACACCAAGCTACACGGTACCTCTCGGTATCCTGCTTGGGATCGATCCAGCGTGACCCGGGGGCATGCCCCCAAGCATGAAACAATCGGCACCGATCATTCTAGAATGATAGGCCCCGATCGTTCTGGCTTGGTCAGGGGCTGCTCCCAGCTATTCCACTCCATCCTACATCATGTTAGCTTCATTTCCTTGGTCTTGATTCTTGTTTTCCTTGGCACTTTCAACTTAGACTCCATGATCCATATTTCCAGCATTTCCAGCTGCTCCATTTATGTAACATTTCAAGATTTTCGACATCCGAAAATCGACACTAATACGTCCACTTTATCAACTACTGAGCAATCGAAGGCCGAAAAACTGAATTGTTAGGGTTAAAGAAGAAGAGGTAGAAGAAGAAAGAAGGAAGAAGTAACAGAAACAATATCAGAGTCCCACAATCATTGCGGAACAACATATAATAGATAAATGAACAATCTTTAAATCAAAAGAACTGTACATTTTATACATTACATCATCAGAGTCAATATACAACACAACACAAAAATGGACAGTTATATAAACCTGTCCTTACAAGTGGATACACAGTGGAAAAGATAATATCATATAGAAGTGATACGTTTCACCATCCAGCTCGCCTCTTGAGCTCCACAGCACCTCCTGAATTCCAGAATATCCTGATAATATGACTCTAGGCTGCCCGTGTAGAAAATGATGGGCACCCAGAGTTTAGAAAGGGAATAACAAACTCCAGGTCAGTCATAGGACTGGTGTGAGAACTTAAAACAGTTTATCTTTAAAAAAAATATTTTAAAATAGATCCGCAATGCTTTTAGAAATTGTAACTACCATAAGGCCTCCTGCCACACACACAATACAAACGCAGAATTGGAGGAGATTTCTCCTTATGATAGTCAAACATGCTTGGTACGCAAATTTTTTTGATATTAGTACTATAATGCAAAGTGTAGGAAAACATTTCGAAAGTATAATATAAATCTTAGCCAGCATAGACATTCCAAACTATGCCTACTATAGCTACCATCTAAATAGTGGTGACCACCATAAGTAAATGTCAGGCTCTACAACTAAAACCGTACAAGGTGTGTATTGGAGTTTGGATTTTCAACAAATGGTCAGGCCAAGGAACTTCTCATTGCCACATGGGTATGCCTCTGGAAGGACGCCTCTAGAACCAAACCGGATCTCTGCCAACACAAGGCCGGGTTACCTCTGAACTAGGTAACACTGGCACGAGTATGCCATCCCCTGGTCGTAGCCGACCTTTATCCCGGGATTCACCAACAACCACAAAGAAATAAATTTGCAGCAACCACATAGGTTAAGTATCTGGGCTCCATACCATAATACCACCTCTATCCAGAAGGAAATGTACATACCCTATGGGGTTGCTATCCCCAAATAACCTTGCTGCATTCTTCCTGTTTTGACCATTACCGGGGAGTGAGGTCCGACGAAGTCTCGTCCACAAAGCTACGCTTTTCACAAAAGCCACGCTTTGATCAACAAATGATCAGCAGCACTCAGCATGCCACATTACCAAGTTGGGAATATATTACTGATAACCTTCAACTACATAATCTCTGAGCTCGTACGTCTCAGAGAAGGGTGTTACGCTAAGAGAATAAATTCTCCGCCACCAACAGATATGTATTTGAAAGAAACCAGCTTTACATCTCAAATTGTAATGTCAGACACACATCCATACAAGTCCGTTCCGGGATCGAACAGAACCGAAGGCACTTCCAAAGAAGCCCTTGCAATTCGGATACTCACTAATCACGTCCGAAATCCTCATCACAAAGGGTGATAAAATCTCTGTACCGGAGCAACCCGGTGCAGAGACATTCGACAGGTAATCAATTCGCTTACGAAAATACCCGGTCTTCAACATCATCTTCAAATGCAATCCCATTTCATCGTATCGTTATTCGGAATGGGTTTTATGACGTAAGGTCCTCTCCCTGCTAATCCGAATAACGAGCGCTTAAAAAAAATAAGTGTTACATTCAGATTCAACACAAATCACAATAATTCCACTTTGATCTTTTAAACAAAAGATCCATCACAATCACAAAGGTTCGATGTGGGTTTCAAATATCCAGTTAGAATTCGACTCCCAGTCGCATCGAAATTCAATTGCCGATTAAAGCCAATATTGATAGTCGGTTATTTAACTATCAATCAACATTCACAACAATTTCCAGATTTAAATAATTTTCACAATTATTTATTTTCAAAATATCTTCGCAAGATATATTTTCACACTACAACCATTTGAAAACCAATTTCAAATTACCTTTCAATCCTTTGAAAACGAATTTCAAATCATTTTTCACTCACGGAATAAAATTCCCGAAATCATCTATTTCCACTGAAAAATCTACCGAGTTTGAATACTTTAAAATAATTTAAATCACTTATCCAAATATATACTTGGAAATATTTTAAAGTAAAACTATTTTTAAACACTTTATTTTAAAATATTAGTTATAAAAATATTATACCAATATTACATATAACTTAAGTCCAAACTAATTTTCAAAATAAAATTAGTAGATAGAGTATAACTATTTAAATAACCATTTTCTAAAACAATTTTTTTTGATTAAATCTTAGAAATAATCATTTCTATATCAACTTAACAAATCTTTACTTAAAAGGATTTAAAAAAAATTTAAGAAGTTAATTTCTCCAAAATATCCCTTCCAAAACGAATTCTAGAATTATATATATATATATATATATGCATATTTTTCAAAGTTATTCAGAAATTTTATTCGGCTTTCCAGAGAGAATACACTTTCATTTCAAAATGGTTCATTTAAACCAATTAAATAAATCCTTAGATTTACTATAAATTTACGTTCCAAATCCGTAAATTTATTTGCACACTTCAAAAATAAATCAATGTTTATTTTTAAACAAATTTCCCTTTCCTTTATAAATTCCATGGTGAATTTAAATTTCCAAATATCCACTGATATACGATTTTCAAATCGGTTTCAAATATTTACTTTCAACAACAATTCAATTTTTAAACTGATTTCAAAAACAACGATATCAAATTCCATATTGATTTTTTTCCAAGAAATTAAACACCAGGTGAATTTCATTCAAATCTCAAATTGAAATCAATTTCCACTAAACCCCAAATCAATTTTCAAATTGATTCCAAATTCTTTCCAAAACACCAAATAAATTTCCAAATGGATTTTCAAAAGATTTAAATTCAATCATCAAAAATCAATTCCTAAATGGATTTCAAATTTTATTTCCTTTTAAAAATAAATTCCTTTTAAAGAAAACAAATTCTTTTATTTTTCAAACTCTTTAAAATCTGTATTTTGAATAAATTCTTCAACCTTTGAATAATATTACCCGAAATCCAATTATTAAAGTTTTTCCCATATTTTGAAATTTTATTCAATAAGATTATAAATAAAACTTTATTACTTTAGAATTCCCTCTTTTAAATTTATCCAATTCTTAAAAATAAATTTTAATATAAAATTTCAACCTGAATTTTCAAAAATCAAATTTTTATTTATTTCCGGTATCCAACGGTACCAAAATTTTTTTTGGCTAAATTTTAGCCTTCAACGATTTCAATCACAAAGATAATCACACAGAGATTATAAATAATCAGCACACAACATTGAAACAAATTCAATTATTTGAGGAATCCAGTTGAATCCCTCCAACCTGTTTCCCTGCATCCACAGATGTTAGCATAATACCAATCCCGTTTCAAGACGGGATATCGCGGTACATGGGTTCATATAAAAATATTATCCGCTATTATGCGGCGCAATAGGGTCTCATCCTCTATATAATGCGGGAAATCAACTCCAAGTACATATATTGTAGCGACCCGACTTTCCACTCCCGGAAAGTCGCATCACTAATTAAGAAAGAAAGGGATAGAAGAAGAAAAGAAAGAGAAGAAAAAGAAAACAACACATCAGAATCTCACAGCGGAATGTTTTAAATATAACATAGAACATATACATAGTATCATATACATCAGAGTACGCAATTAAACATCTCAATTTAGATAGTTATAACATTTCTGTCTAATACAATACAAGAACAATCATATAGAATATCAACACAGCGGAAACTCTAACCATATATCTACACGCTGAAGCCTCCTGCTCCAAAGCTCCTCCAGATTTCGTCAAGAGATAACCTGAATCACTTGACTACTCATATATAATATGCGTACCCAAGAGTTTAATAAAACAGAAAATAAACACTCGGGTCAGACAGGGGTCTGGTGTGAGTAAACGGTTTAAGATTGCTTAACTTTAGAAAATCCTTTGAAAGAAAAGGTATCACGTAAGACTTCCCACACATAAACATGGAAAAAAATTTACCTTACGCTAACCAAAACATTTGATAGGAAATCCAGTGATATTATAATAGTGTCTAGGGTTTTCAAGTAAATATGAAAATAGCCGAAATTGTTACATCTATTAAATTCCAGCTACTAGCCACAAAAGCGGGTAATACAAACAAAACCGTAGGGTCTCGTAGGGAAAATGGGTTTCCAACAACGGGAGGGCTACTGGGGTACCGCTCGTTACAGTACGTGGCCTAGATCACCGTACCGAGGATTACTCCCTTCATCCCCTGCAACACAAGACCGGAACCATTCCTTACTGAACAGTCCCGAACAAGACCACCCCGTAGTTGGCTGCAGTTCCAACTGCCCACACAGCCGAAATATAAAGGGACTTCTAGACAGGGATGTATCTCGCTCTCCAGTGGGATGACCCACGAAGCCTTGCTGCACCTCCCCTGTTTTAGCCATTCCCGGTTGATGAGGCTTGAGGCTGCGATTACCTTTATAGGACTAATTATCTTAGAATGCTCATCGTCCGCCTGACGATATGCTGAAAGCATTCAATCCATACAAGTTCGTTCCGGGTTCGAACGAAACCGAAGGCACTATCTCGTTGCACTCATTTTAGAATCACCCTCAGAGTCAACGACCATAGCCCTTGCACTCTGATTCACCATCTCAAATCTATAAGCACTATTCCGTCAAACTCATTAGGAATCACCCACAGAGTTATATTGACGTATAGCCCTTACACCTCGAGTCTTCACTTGCTCCACTTGGATTAACGACCTACGTTTAATTGGAATCGATGTGGTTTTCCGATTCCAAATATGGAAACCCGATCCTGGTCTCATCGAAACCAAACGCCATTTCAATGTCCAAGTTGTACTTAAGGGATTTAAACAATAGATATTTCAGAAAATATCACTTAACATAAATGGGAGTATTCACAACACAGATAGATAAGCATCACATGCAACTATACATATCACAAAGCAGCATATATATCATAATCAGATATAACATATTCACATCATCACATATCAATAAATGTCAACAACCGATATCATTAACTCATCCAATGATATATATCATCCAATCAATTATCATTCATAAACAAGTTTGATTTCAAACTTGATTAATTTAATTAATCCTTAAATTAAATTAATCCTTAATTAAATACTTGGATTATCCTCAATCCAACTTCTTTATTCATTAATTAATTACAAATTAATTAATTAACTCACATTACTTAATTCCATTTCAATTAATCTTCCCTGATTAATTATCACTTAATTACTTCAAGTAATTCTTACTTAATTACCATATTAATTAATCATCCTGATTAATTACTTCCAAAATATACTAAGTAATTACCTCTTAATTACTCTTTTAAAATTAATCAATCCTTGATTAATTATTCTTTAATTATTCTGATAATTATTCCTTAATTATCCTTTAATCATACCTGATTAATCACTTTTAATTAATCACTCTGATTAATTACTTTTAATTAATTATACTTAATTAATTACTTTTTAATTATTCACCTTTGATTAATTACTTTAATTACATTTAGTAATTAAAACTAAATTATAAATTAATTATTCTTAAATTATTAATTAACAATTAATTAATTATATTAATTAATGATTACTTTATTAATTAAAATCCTTTCTTAATTAATTACTTTAACATGTAATTAATCACTTAATTAATTACTCTTAATACTTTTATTAATTAATCATTAATCAAATAATTTAAACCTTTAATTAATTATTAATTAAGTCTTTAATTAATAATTAAAATGATTAACTCTTAATCACATTACTTAATTACTTTTAATAAAGTAATTATCCTTTATTTAATTACCTTTAGTAATTAACCACTTAATTACTTCAATTACTTTCCCAAGTAATTATATTAAATTAACTCATAAGTGATTATCTTAATTAATCACAAGTTAATTACTTAATTAATTATTTAAAATTAATTAGATGATTCTTAACTTCTATATTAAAAGATTCTTGATTAAGAAACCATTATCTTAATTAAATCATTTATTAACAAATAAACTCGATAATTAAAAATAATTTAATTATCTCAATTACCTTTACAAATGTATTTATCTCTAATTAGATCAAATTCAAAATAACTAAAGATAATCTTTATTGCAATTGATTATCAAATTCTAAATCATTAAACTTCATTTAAATAAAATAAAATATTTGGAAATCAATTAAAATTTAAACATATTTTAAGATTTGAACTTTAAATTCTTTAAAACCTTTCCAAATTTATTTAATAAAGTTTAAATACAATCTTTATTTTAAAATCCACTCATTTTATTTTAAAACTCCATATTTTAAAATATATAAACATGTTTCAAAACATAACTTTGAAAACAAATTCAATTTGAATTTGTTTAACCCTTGTTTTAAAAACTTAATTCCTAAAATCAATATTCTTTGCATTAACAACTAAGCATCCAGATCTAAAACCTGAATATGCTAATACTCAAGTGACCTCACTAAAACCCGAGTAAGCTACGCAAAAACCCAGTGACCTCCCCGAGTAAAACAAGCAAACACCCCGAGCAAAACCAGTAAACACCCTAAGGCCTTCCTGTGCTACCCACCATAATCCATGCTTCGAGTAAAACATACGAAAACACGAGATATACTTCGAGCTCCCTCCCCTCTTATTTCCAGAACCGAATACCAAACCACGACACCGTGCACCGTGCAAAGTGCACCGCCACTCCTCCCACCGGCGATCACCTCCATGACGTCGCCCAGTCATCCTCGACCCCAACGTCAAGTTTCCCAACCCAGGAAACCCAAACTCGATCGAGCACGAGATTTCGACCTTCAACTCCAAACTGTTCGAAAAACCCCAACATCAATTTCAACCACCGCCGGCCATCCCCTTCACCGGAGACCATGCCATCACCACCGTGGCTTCATCTCACTTCCCATCAACTCCCTAACCCCTCGCGATCCTTCACAAAAGACTCTCGAACCCGCAAAACCCAACAGAACAATACTGATACAAACAGGTTGTTAAACCATATTCCCTCAAATTACAATCATCACAATCTACTAAAAATTCATGAAACATTTTTCGCATGATCACAGAAGTCTACTCCACCTTCAAGTTCAACGGCGATGTCCAATTCGCCGTAGTTTGCCGAGATTCGAGCAATTTGCCCAAAACAGAAAAATCCTAAATTCTCTTAAACTACCAAAGTAAAAATCATGTTTCAATCCCTAAAATTCATAATTTCGTAATGGTAAACCAATTATAATATCAAAACTTGAATTTGAATACAAAAGTTTTGACCCAAATTTGAAATGTACTGTAAATTTTACTATTTATAATAAATCATTCAATTTAAAATCTTGTAATTATTTTTACATGATAGCTTATACGATTACAAACAATCTTTATTTACACATCATAAACAAATTTGGATTCAAAATTGAATTATTGAATTTACTTAGAAATACAAGTCTGTTTATATCACACAGAGTCCATTTCAACAGCATGGTAAATCAAATATTCAATCATTCCAACATGCATTTAAATTTTAACCGAGGCATTCAAGTAATATCACAATATTCAATCTTAAAAATAATTTGAAAACCAGAGTTTTAAACTGTTTTTAAATTCATTTACTCACTTGACAATATGCAGAAATCAAAAAAATGGTTTCCAGGCTTATTGAATTCCACTGCATGTTGAAATTTTAATCTGCTGATGCTCCAAATTTGCATGTTCTTGAATAAACTTGCATGTTGATGTTTTACTTGCAGTTGATTTCTGAATTGGTTGAAAATTTTGAAGGTGATCTTGAATTTGATTTGAACTGCTTTTTAAATTTGTTGTTTCAAGTTACACTTCTTTCCCAGATCTGATTCTAAATTTTATTTCATATGAACTTCCAGATTTGTATTCATTCCCCCTGATCTTTGTTTTGCATTTTTTTGTTTCAAAGAAGAAAGTGATTTCTTAGCTGAAAATTAAATCTTTTTCTTACTCATATTTTTATTTTTAGATTTTAAAATAAATGACACTTGTCTTCTATGTTGCATAAACTAACTTACACCTATGTATATTAGCTTACAAATGTCATAACATACAATAACAAGTGTTATTGTTATTGTTTTATTAATGTTTTCTTTAAAATGTTATTTTCTCTTTAATAATCTCTTTAAGCTACATACATACATTTATGTAATGTTAGAAAATTATAAAATTCTTCTATCTTACAAAAATAAACCTTAGGCTTTCATTATCTTAAAAACAAATTCGTATAGGCGTATTTAAATAACTTATATTTTAAATCAATCTAATTTATCATTTGTTTATAAATTAAGAAACTTAGTTTAACTCTTTATATAAATTTTTAAAACAATTTTTATCTTATTAAAACAAAAGCTAAAATATATGTTTATAAAATAAGAAATTAACTTTATTATTTAAAATTTAAATTTCAAATATCATTTCAAAGACATTAAATCAAATTATCATTTCAAATTTCAAAACTAAATATATTCAAGCTTGAAAACTCTTGTTAAATTCAAATTAATAATATCCCTATTTAAACATATATACAAATATATATACACGTTTCAAATAGAAAAACATTTTAATACTAAATTTGTTAATTTCCATATTAAATTTTAAAACAAATATCAAATCACAATATATACATTCATATATATTACAATTTGAATATAAGGTTTTATTACATTAAAAACTTCTTATTTATCAAAATAAATATTTCAAATCAAATTATTATCAAAGATTATTAAATTGATATCGCTCAAAATTCCGGGTCGTCACATTCCTCCCCCTTAAAAGAATTTCGTCCCCGAAATTTAAAAGCAAAGATAATTTAATAACCTAGCTAAAGAATTTAAATTTAAATCAGAAATCAAACAATCAATCATACATTATCAATCATAGCATCCAATTCAAACAATTATCTATTCCATTAAATTTTGAATAGAACTTCCTAATATTATCTAGAGTTTTCCAGGTACCTATACTGGAATTCTTGCTCTACAAAATCTTAAGTAACTACACTATTAAAACCAAGAACGCCCTCATCTGATTCTTCAAATCTGAACAAGAAATCAGATTAAACTAAAAACCAGCTCAACCACCAGATCCTTCTTAACTACTGATTCTATCACTCGAAGAATCATACACATATTCCTTAGAGATATGTGAAATATAATGAATTTCCAGCTATCCAAACTGGCAATTAAATCCTGTAGATTAAAATCAAATCTTCAAAGAACACAAACAACTCAAAATACTTCCAGAGCAAACTCTCCTGTTTTACCCATTCTTATATCTCCTTTGATTGGATAAAACCAAATCAATATCCAAACTCTATCTTCACATTCCAAATTTCTCAATTCTTAACTGCACAACTCTTCAGATGCTCTGAGTCACCTTCAATATTCCTGATCAGCCTAACCCTTGCTGATTGCTTCAAGAAACAACAGCACTAACTCAAACCAACTCTCCAAATCCTACTCAACAAAATGGCTTTCTCAAAAATAATTTGCTGAAATCCAAAATACAACTCTATTCCACAAGCATCAATGGACTTCAACCTACCTCTCCTATTTGGAATAGCCAAACAGTTGCACTTGACAACCTTGCCAACCAAATCCAGAAAATTCCTTCATACTTGAATTTCCAGTAGAAATTCCTTACTGCAACTCCCGGTTGCTCTCATTCTAGAATAATTCCCAACTCGCTTCCGCTGCACAACTCTGATCTAGAGCAGATAAGAATGCTATCGAAGAATACAAGAAAAATCTTTCTTCATACACAGTTTATCCAACCCATAAAATCTTAGTGACCATTCCACTTGGTCAAAACATCTCAACAGAATCTTAACTTAGAATAAGATGATCAATCCTTCTCCAAAGAATCTTGAGCTGCCTCACCAAACTCTTCTCGCTCTAAGAGTCATCCCTCTACATGGTCGAACCATTAAAATTACTCCTGAATTCCAAGTTGATAAGAAAACTCAATCTCCAATTAAGGTCAACTTCTGATTTCCTTAAAAACATCTGGAGAACCTCCGACTACTTCCACAGCCTTTCCCTCCATGAGAGATGCCTCAATCTCAAACCAAAAATACTCAAAGATTCCCAAACTAATCGCAAGTCACTTTTGCGATCCCACTCAGTTCTGATTCCAAAGAACTATCTTCCCAACTAAAACAACTTTCCTAATAAAGATAAATCTTTCCAAAATGGCTCACCTATCAGAAAAACTGATAGATCACTTCCAACAGATGTCTCGCTCTGCTAAGCCTCCCAAAGAAGAGAATAAGCCTTCACCATCTGCCTGGTCTGCCGATAGTAGAATCCCAAAGATTACTGAACCATCGAAGAAACAGATCCATGCTGCTACTTCCAAACTTCACTTTAATAATACAGCTAAGCCAAAAGATCTTCCTTAACCAAAAGCTTCTTGAAACTCAAAACTATCACCCAATTCCATTAAAAATCCTTGAGACGAGTCGACATCTTCTCAAGAAACTCGGCTCCAAACCAAACACCAACCCCTTATCTTCTTAAGGAAACAATTGAGACCATGTCCGAAATGAGGTAACTCATCGACCTTAGCCTCCTACTTCAATAAAGATAAGACACCCTTACTTGAGATCCAGAGAATCTCTAAACATCCGAATCTTCCTGCAGTAGACATCAATGCTCTTCCCATACCATCTTAATCTGGCCCCAAAAGAAACATCTTCAGAACCATCTATGGATACTGCATCTCATCACACAGCTATTCCTTCTTGAAGCTATCAAGATACCACTACTCGCTTCTCCTTAGCGGATAACTCAACTCTTGTAAATCCCACTCACTAGAGAGCAAATCAACCTCACACTTCAGAATATACTCCAGTTCTTGAAAATACTTCCTCTAGACTCAAAGAAATCCTTTCACCAATCTACACAACTTATTTGAGACAGTATTAGATCTACAATCTCGACAGAACCACTCCAACCACAACATATAAACCTCTTCCATTAGTGGTAGTCATGTTCCACACACTCCTACCTCATCTACCTTTACAACCAATGTAAGAAAATCCGAAAAGATAACCCAACAGATTAGGTAGTTATATAAATATAAATATAAATATAAATATATATATATATATATATAAATTACAAGTACGCTCTCTCAAGATAGACATTCCTCCAAAGCCTAGGTATTCACTCAACCTAATGCTCTGATACCAACTGTAGCGACCCGACTTTCCACTCCCGGAAAGTCGCATCACTAATTAAGAAAGAAAGGGATAGAAGAAGAAAAGAAAGAGAAGATAAAGAAAACAACATATCAGAATCTCACAGCGGAATGTTTTAAATATAATATAGAACATATACATAGTATCATATACATCAGAGTACACAACTAAACATCTCAATTTAGACAGTTATAACATTTCTGTCTAATACAATACAAGAACAATCATATAGAATATAAACACAGCGGAAACTCTAACCATATATCTACACGCTGAAGCCTCCTGCTCCAAAGCTCCTCCAGATTTCGTCAAGAGATAACCTGAATCACTTGACTACTCATATATAATATGAGTACCCAAGAGTTTAATAAAACAGAAAATAAACACTCGGGTCAGACAGGGGTCTGGTGTGAGTAAACGGTTTAAGATTGCTTATCTTTAGAAAATCCTTTGAAAGAAAAGGTATCACGTAAGACTTCCCACACATAAACATGGAAAAGTTTTTACCTTACGCTAACCAAAACATTTGATAGGAAATCCAGTGATATTATAATAGTGTCTAGGGTTTTCAAGTAAATATGAAAATAGCCGAAATTGTTACATCTATTAAATTCCAGCTACTAGCCACACAAGTGGGTGATACAAACAAAACTGTAGGGTCTCGTAGGGAAAATGGGTTTCCAACAATGGCAGGGCCACTGGGGTACCGCCCGTCACAGTACGTGGCCTAGATCACCGTACCGAGGATTACTCCCTTCATCCCCTGCAACACAAGACCGAAACCATTCCTTACTGAACAGTCCTGAACAAGACCACCCCGCAGTTGGCTGCAGTTCCAACTTCCCACACAGCCGAAATATAAAGGGACTTCTAGACAGGGATGTATCTCGCTCTCCAGTGGGAGCGACCCACGAAGCCTTGCTGCACCTCCCCTGTTTTAGCTATTCCCGGTTGATGAGGCTTGAGGCTGCGATTACCTTTATAGGACCAATTATCTTAGAATGCTCATCGTCCGCCTGACGATATGCTGAAAGCATTCAATCCATACAAGTTCGTTCCGGGTTCGAACGAAACCGAAGGCGCTATCTCGTTGCACTCATTTTGGAATCACCCTCAGAGTCAACGACCATAGCCCTTGCACTCTGATTCACCATCTCAAATCTATAAGCACTATTCCATCAAACTCATTACGGAATCACCCACGGAGTTATATTGACGTATAGCCCTTACACCTCGAGTCTTCACTTGCTCCACTTGGATTAACGACCTACGTTTAATTGGAATCGATGTGGTTTTCGGATTCCAAATATGGAAACCCGATCCCGGTCTCATCGAAACCAAACTCCATTTTAATGTCCAAGTTGTACTTAAGGGATTTAAACAATAGATATTTCAGAAAATATCACTTAACATAAATGGGAGTATTCAGAACACAGATAAATAAGCATCACATGCAACTATACATATCACAAAGCAGCGTATATATCATAATCAGATATAACATATTCACATCATCACATATCAATAAATGTCAATAACCGATATCATTAACTCATCCAATGATATATATCATCCAATCAATTATCATTCGTAAACAAGTTTGATTTCAAACTTGATTAATTTAATTAATCCTTAAATTAAATTAATCCTTAATTAAATACTTGGATTATCCTCAATCCAACTTCTTTATTCATTAATTAATTACAAATTAATTAATTAACTCACATTACTTAATTCCATTTCAATTAATCTTCCCTGATTAATTATCACTTAATTACTTCAAGTAATTCTTACTTAATTACCATATTAATTAATCATCCTGATTAATTACTTCCAAAATATACTAAGTAATTACCTCTTAATTACTCTTTTAAAATTAATCAATCCTTGATTAATTATTCTTTAATTATTCTGATAATTATTCCTTAATTATCCTTTAATCATACCTGATTAATCACTTTTAATTAATCACTCTGATTAATTACTTTTAATTAATTATACTTAATTAATTACTTTTTAATTATTCACCTTTGATTAATTACTTTAATTACATTTAGTAATTAAAACTAAATTATAAATTAATTATTCTTAAATTATTAATTAACAATTAATTAATTATTTATATTAATTAATGATTACTTTATTAATTAAAATCCTTTCTTAATTAATTACTTTAACATGTAATTAATCACTTAATTAATTACTCTTAATACTTTTATTAATTAATCATTAATCAAATAATTTAAACCTTTAATTAATTATTAATTAAGTCTTTAATTAATAATTAAAATGATTAACTCTTAATCACATTACTTAATTACTTTTAATAAAGTAATTATCCTTTACTTAATTACCTTTAGTAATTAACCACTTAATTACTTCAATTAATTTCCCAAGTAATTATATTAAATTAACTCATAAGTGATTATCTTAATTAATCACAAGTTAATTACTTAATTAATTATTTAAAATTAATTAGATGATTCTTAACTTCTATATTAAAAGATTCTTGATTAAGAAACCATTATCTTAATTAAATCATTTATTAACAAATAAACTCGATAATTAAAAATAATTTAATTATCTCAATTACCTTTACAAATGTATTTATCTTTAATTAGATCAAATTCAAAATAACTAAAGATAATCTTTATTGCAATTGATTATCAAATTCTAAATCATTAAACTTCATTTAAATAAAATATAAAATTTGGAAATCAATTAAAATTTAAACATATTTTAAGATTTGAACTTTAAAATCTTTAAAACCTTTCCAAATTTATTTAATAAAGTTTAAATACAATCTTTATTTTAAAATCCACTCATTTTATTTTAAAACTCCATATTTTAAAATATATAAACTTGTTTCAAAACATAACTTTGAAAACAAATTCAATTTGAACTTGTTTAACCCTTGTTTTAAAAACTTAATTCCTAAAATCAATATTCTTTGCATTAACAACTAAGCATCTAGATCTAAAACCTGAATATGCTAATACTCGAGTGACCTCACTAAAACCCGAGTAAGCTACACAAAACCCAGTGACCTCCCCGAGTAAAACAAGCAAACACCCCGAGCAAAACCAGTAAACACCCCAAGGCCTTCCTGTGCTACCCACCATAATCCATGCTTCGAGTAAAACATACGAAAACATGAGATATACTTCGAGCTCCCTCCCCTCTTATTTCCTGAACCCAATACCAAACCATGACACCGTGCACCGTGCAACGTGCACCGCCACTCCTCCCACCGGCGATCACCTCCATGACGTCGCCCAGTCATTCTCGACCCCAACGTCTAGTTTCCCAACCCAGAAAACCCAAACTCGATCGAGCACGAGATTTCGACCTTCAACTCCAAACTGTTCGAAAAACCCCAACATCAATTTCAACCACCGTCGGCCATCCCCTTCACCGGAGACCACGCCATCACCACCGTGGCTTCATCTCACTTCCCATCAACTCCCTAACCCCTCGCGATCCTTCACAAAAGACTCTCGAACCCGCAAAACCCAACAGAACAATACTGATACAAACAGGTTGTTAAACCCTATTCCCTCAAATTACAATCATCACAATCTACTAAAAATTCATGAAACATTTTTCGCATGATCACAGAAGTCTACTCCACCTTCGAGTTCAACGGCGATGTCCAATTCGCCGAAGTTTGCCGAGATTCGAGCAATTTGCCCAAAACAGAAAAATCCTAAATTCTCTTAAACTACCAAAGTAAAAATCATGTTTCTATCCCTAAAATTCATGATTTCGTAATGGTAAACCAATTATAATATCAAAACTTGAATTTGAATACAAAAGTTTTGACCCAAATTTGAAATGTACTGTAAATTTTACTATTTATAATAAATCATTCAATTTAAAATCTTGTAATTATTTTTACATGATAGCTTATACGATTACAAACAATCTTTATTTACACATCATAAACAAATTTGGATTCAAAATTGAATTATTGAATTTACTTAGAAATCCAAGTCTGTTTATATCACACAGAGTCCATTTCAACAGCATGGTAAATCAAATATTCAATCATTCCAACATGCATTTAAATTTTAACCGAGGCATTCAAGTAATATCACAATATTCAATCTTAAAAAAATTTGAAAACCAGAGTTTTAAACTATTTTTAAATTCATTTACTCAGCTGACAATATGCAGAAATCAGAAAAATGGTTTCCAGGCTTATTGAATTCCACTGCATGTTGAAATTTTAATCTGCTGATGCTCCAAATTTGCATGTTCTTGAATAAACTTGCATGTTGATGTTTTACTTGCAGTTGATTTCTGAATTGGTTGAAAATTTTGAAGGTGATCTTGCATTTGATTTGAACTGCTTTTTAAATTTCTTGTTTCAAGTTCCACTTCTTTCCCAGATCTAATTCTAAATTTTATTTCATATGAACTTCCAGATTTGTATTCATTCCCCCTGATCTTTGTTTTGCATTTTTTTGTTTCAAAGAAGAAAGTGATTTCTTAGCTGAAAATTAAATCTTTTTCTTACTCATATTTTTATTTTTAGATTTTAAAATAAATGACACTTGTCTTCTATGATGCATAAACTAACTTACACCTATGTATATTGGCTTACAAATGTCATAACATACAATAACAAGTGTTATTGTTATTGTTTTATTAATGTTTTCTTTAAAATGTTATTTTATCTTTAATAATCTCTTTAAGCTACATACATACATTTATGTAATGTTATAAAATTATAAAATGCTTCTATCTTACAAAAATAAACCTTAGGCTTTCATTATCTTAAAAACAAATTCATATAGGCGTATTTAAATAACTTATATTTTAAATCAGTCTAATTTATCATTTGTTTATAAATTGAGAAACTTAGTTTAACTCTTTATATAAATTTTTAAAACAATTTTTATCTTATAAAAACAAAAGCTAAAATATATGTTTATAAAATAAGAAATTAACTTTATTATTTAAAATTTAAATTTCAAATATCATTTCAAAGACATTAAATCAAATTATCATTTCAAATTTCAAAACTAAATATATTCAAGCTTGAAAACTCTTGTTAAATTCAAATTAATATTATCCCTATTTAAACATATATATACAAATATATATACACATTTCAAAAAGAAAAACATTTTAATACTAAATTTTTTAATTTCCATATTAAATTTTAAAACAGATATCAAATCACAATATATACATTCATATATATTACAATTTGAATATAAGGTTTTATTACATTAAAAACTTCTTATTTATCAAAATAAATATTTCCAAATCAAATTATTATCAAAGATTATTAAATTAATATTGCTCAAAATTCCGGGTCGTTACATATATAATACCAATTCCACTTCAAGGTGGAATATCGTGGTATATATGTTTAATAAAATAACCTCCGCTTAATATGCGGCGTATAGGGTCTATTTCAATTCGATAGATAGCAATTTAACATCCAAGCGTACAATCAACACAATCAAGCAAT
Source organism: Allium cepa (assembly GCA_030765085.1). Classification (NCBI taxonomy): domain Eukaryota; kingdom Viridiplantae; phylum Streptophyta; class Magnoliopsida; order Asparagales; family Amaryllidaceae; genus Allium; species Allium cepa. The sequence continues at coordinate 577,185,917 of CM060931.1, forward strand.
TTTAAATTAAAACTTAAATCGAAACATAATTCGATCGAGTGAGAAGTTTTCACCTTTCTTCCACTAGCGGTTGCAATGTTTCGTTCCGAATAAAATTAAACACACGTTTAATTTTACCCAAAATTCACGCTAGCTCCAATAAATCCCAATCCAGCTCATCGCGTAGTATTCGTCTATACGATTCCAACGCAGGTCGTTTCGTGCGAAACGGACCTCGTACGACAAAGATACCGCGTTACAAAGTTTATAAATTTTTTAATATAAATAAATTTACAATTCTTTTCTATTTTTAAACCTTTATTCAATCTCTGCCGTTCGATCTGCAAAACCAATCTGAGCCGCACACATTATTCTTCTTCCCCAGGCGAAAGTCGCGCACGATGAACCCATATGGCCGCCGTTTAACAACCATTATCGCACCTTCAATGATCATCAAAAACACGATCATATGTGCGAGTTACAGAAATAAACGATCAAATTTAAATCAAATCGGTTAAACTAATTTCTATGCGTTTTAGCTTGCCTCAGACAAACCGTAAATCCGATTGACATGAAATTTGAAATCTTACAATAGTTTAACATTATGGATCCAATGAAACTAGCTTCGTTGAAATCCGAGACTGTTTGAAAAATGACTATTTTTACTCGTCAATTAAATATTAAAATATTCAATTTCCACAAATTAACTTTTAATTCAATTTTAAAAGTTCTGTAACATCATTCCAACTCTAATATGATTTAAGACAACTTTACAAATCAAATTTTAATCACTTTAAACCCAATTTTCAACTATTTCTGTAAATTTCAAATATTAAATTATCGATTTAATTATCCAATTATATCTAGATATTCGAAATATAATTTATTCGACTTACAAATTTTACTTGTTAATATTTAACAACAATTAAATATACGAATTTCAAATGAAAGAAATTCTAGGTCGTTACAAACTTCCCCTCTTAAAAGAATTTCGTCCTCGAAATTGCCAAGTCAGAAAAAGTTACAGAATCCATTAACTCTTTTTTTTTTCAAAAACAAACCGTTCCAACTCGATTTCAGATTCATTTTAGTTTCTTAACTTTTCCAAAATCGGATGGTTACACTTTTCTAGTTCAATCCCTACATTTTCATTTCAATTTAGAAATCGACCTTTTGTTAACAAAAAATTTCCAAAAATTTTCAAAAATTTTCCAACTCCCAAAATTTAGGGAAAATTTTGGCAGAGTCTCCCTTGTACGGAGGAGCTTTTGCAATATTACAGTAGATATAAATATATATACATCGACCCACATGGTCGGAAAACAGAAAAACAGTTCATATTTCCTATTTTTATTGCATAAGCGTACCTTTTTAGCATTTTTAAGCAAAGCAGTTATTTATTAGCATTTTAGCGTGACCAAATCCAGCCAACTACAGCCCCGGTACCTATACTTACTCAATTTAAACATATAAGTGACATATATAAGAAATTCATTTATATTTTACTAATTTTAAATAGAAAACACATAGTTTTCATAAGCAAAGCAATCAAAATTATTCCCATAAGCAATTTATAAGGTTCCGATATAAATTTTAATTGCTTACAACCAATTCACATTAGTTCACTTTCAATTCAAATTCAATTACATAGCTTTCCATTTATCAATTCAATTTCATTAACACTTAATGAATTATATACAATCAACTAACAATCATATAACAACCAAATCATAACTATCATAACCAAATTATTAAACTCACATTCAATTTGGTTTAACACTTTTAATTTCCAATTGGTTTAATATCTAATTGACTTTTCTTTCAATTATTCAATTTTTTTCAACTTCATTAGCTTTTAATGAATTAACACTTACATTCATTATTCTATATCAATTCATTACATTAGATTGATTAATATTCAATCCATCAAACAAAAACTCGAAAATGATACTGATGATGCTGCAGTTATCACCCATATTATTTCCCATCAACAGTAGCGAATCCAGTGCTTTAAATTCTTTCAAAAAATTTCCTTTTACTTATAACTCACATTTATAAGTCGTTTTCTTGTAGAATTTCACTATTCCACTTTACTCACATAAGATTATTCCAAATTGATTTAAAATTGCTTAATAACATCTTTAACTTTGAAAAACAATTTTCAAAATAGACGGGATTCAAAACTTTCAAATTCATAGTCCAAATTCATTTTTATTTACAACTCATATTTATAAATATATTCATATAGTTTCACTTCTTATGTATAAGATTATATCACAGTTGTAAATCACATTAATTATAATTCCATGCTTAATTATTCATTTGCTTATACAATTATTCTTTTATTTAGATTATTCAAACATCTTTTAATTAACTTATATATATTCTTACATTTTCAACAACCAAACAATCAATTTATATACACTTTAATAATTTTTGAAAAATTATTTCCTTTATATATAAAATATAATCGAGGTAAAATTATTTCATTTACCCAATTTAAAATGATACTATGTCGACTTGCCTCGTTTAAGTGTTTAGATATCCCTATAGATAATATGGTGTCCCATATACCGACCAGAATTCACAAACAGCTCAACGGATAAGCAAACACAACATAAAACACTTTTATATTCACTAATAAATAAACGCTCATATCAATTATTACACTCACACTTATTCCAGAGTACTATTGACTCTATCACTAATGAGTAATTCCCAACAGAGCTAAGGTTGTCGCTTAACCGAATGATCTGATACCACATTGTAACGTTTTGATATTTTTGACTTCCGAAAATCGACATTATATACGTCCACTGTATCAACTACCGAGCAATTCGAAGGACGGAAAACGAATTATTAGGGTTAAAGAAGAAGAGGTAGAAGAAGAAAGAAGGAAGAAGCAACAAAAACAATATCAGAGTCTCACAATCACTGCGGAACAACATATAATAGATAATTGAATAATCTTTAAATCAAAAGAACTGTACATTTTATACATTACATCATCAGATTCAATATACAACACAATACAAAAATGGACAGTTATATAAACATGTCCTTACAAGTGGATACACAACGGAAAAGATAATATCATATACAAGTGATATGTTTCGCCATCCAGCTCGCCTCTTGAGCTCCACAACACCTCCTGAATTCCAGAATATCCTGATAATCTGACTCTAGGCTGCCCGTGTAGAAAATGATGGGCACCCAGAGTTTAGAAAGGGAACAATAAACTCCAGGTCAGTCATGGGACAGGTGTGAGAACTTAAAACAGTTTATCTTTAAAAAAACAACAAAGAAATATTTTAAAATAGATCCGCAATGCTTTTAGAAAATGTAACTATCATAAGGCCTCCTGCCACACACACAATGCAAACGTAGAATTGGAGGAGATTTCTTCTTATGATAGTCAAACATGCTTGATACGCAAATTTCTTTGATATTATTACTATAAGTGCAAAGTGTAGGAAAACATTTCAAAAGTATAATATAAATCTTAGCCAGCATAGACATTCCGAACTATGCCTACTATAGCTACCATCTAAACAGTGGTGACCACCATAAGTAAATGGCAGGTTCTACAAATAAAACCATACAAGGTGTGTATTGGAGTTTGGATTTCCAACAAATGGTCAGGCCAAGGAACTTCCCATTGTCACATGGGTATGTCTCTCGAAGGACGCCCCGAGAACCTAACCGGATCTCTGCCAACGCAAGGCCGGGTTACCTATGAACTAGGTAACTACTGACACGAGTATGCCATCCCCTGGTCGTAACCGACCTTTATCCTGGGATTCATCAACAACCACAAAGAAATAAATTTGCAGCAACCACATAGGTTAAGTATCTGGGCTCCATACCATAATACCATCTCTATCCAGAAAGAAATGTACATACCTTATGGGGGCGCTATCCCCAAATAACCTTGCTGCATTCTTCCTGTTTTGACCATTACCGAGGCATGAGGTCCGACGAATTCTCGTCCACAAAGCAACGCTTTTCACAAAAGCCACGCTTTGATCAACAAATGATCAGCAGCACTCAGCATGCCACATTACCAAGTTGGGAATATATTACTAATAACCTTCAACTACATAACCTCTGAGCCCGTACATCTCAGAGAAGGGTGTTAAGCTAGAGAATAAATTCTCCGCCACCAACAGATATGTATTTGAAAGAAACCAGCTTTACATCTCAAATTGTATTGTCAGACACATCCATACAAGTCTGTTCCAGGATCGAACAGAACCGAAGGCACTTCTAAAGAAGCCCTTGCAGTCCGGATATTCACTAATCACGCCTGGAACCCCCATCACAAAGGGTGATAAAATCTCTGTACCGGAGCAACCCGGTGCAGAGACATTCGACAGGTAATCAATTCGCTTGCGAAAATACCTGGTCTTCAACATCATCTTCAAATGCAATCCCATTTCATCGTATCGTTATTCGGAAAGGGTTTTATGACACAAGGTCCTCTCCCGGCTAATCCGAATAACGAGCGCTTAAAAAAAATAAGTGCTACATTCAGATTCAACACAAATCACAACAATTCCACTTTGATCTTTTAAACAAAAGATCCATCACAATCACAAAGGTTCGATGTGGGTTTCAAATGTCCAGTTGGAATTCGACTCCCGGTCGCATCAAAATTCAATTGTCGATTAAGGCCAACATTGATAGTCGGTTTTTTAACTATCAATCAACATTCACAACAATTTCCAGATTTAAATAATTTTCACAATTATTTATTTTCAAAATATGTTCGTAAGATATATTTTCACACTTCAACCATTTGCAAACCAATTTCAAATTACCTTCCAACCTTTGAAACGAATTACCTTTCAACCTTTGAAATGAATTTCAAATCATTTTTCACTCGTGGAATAAAATTCCCAAAATCATTTATTTCGACGGAAAAATCTGTCGAGTTGAATACTTTAAAATAATTTAAATCACTTATCCAAATATATACTTGGAAATATTTTAAAGTAAAACTATTTTTAAACACTTTATTTTAAAATATTAGTTATAAAAATATTATACCAATATTACATATAACTGAAGTCCAAACTAATTTTCAAAATAAAATTAGTAGATAGAGTATAACTATTTAAATAACTATTTTCTAAAACAAATTTTTAATTAAATCTTAGAAATAATCATTTCCATATCAACTTAACAAATCTTTACTTAAAGGATTCAAAATAATTTAAGAAGTTAATATCTCCAAAATATCCTTTTCAAAACCAATTATAGAATTATATATATATGTACGTATGTATATATTTTTCAAAGTTATTTAGAAATTTTATTCGTCTTTCCAGAGAGAATACACTTTGATTTCAAAATGGTTCATTTAAACCAATTAAATAAATCCTTACAGATTTACTTTAAATTTACGCTCCAAATCCGTAAATTTATTTCCACACTTCAAAAATAAATCAATGTTTATTTTAACAAATATCCCTTTCCTTTATAAATTCCATGGTGAATTTAAATTTCCAAGTATCCACTGATATACGATTTTCAAATCGGTTTCAAATATTCACTTTCAACAACAGTTCAATTTTTCAATTGATTTCAAAAACAACCAAATCAAATTCTATATTGATATTTTTCCAAAAAAATTAAACACCAAGTGAATTTTATTCAAATCTCAAATTGAAATCAATTTCTACTAAACCCCAAACCAATTTTCAAATTGATTCCAAATTCTTTTCAAAATACCAAATAAATTTCCAAATGGATTTTCAAAAGATTTAAATTCAATCACCAAAAATCAATTCCCAAATGGATTTCAAATTTTATTGCCTTTAAAAAACAAATTCCTTTTAAAGAAAACAAATTCTTTTATTTTTCAAACTCTTTAAAAATCCGTATTTTGAATAGATTCTTCAACCTTTGAATAATATTGCCCGAAATCCATTTATTAAAGTTTTTCCCATATTTTGAAATTTTATTCAATAAGATTATAAATAAAACTTTATTATTTTAGAATTCCTTCTTTTAAGTTTATCCAATTCTCAAAAATAAAATTTAATATAAATTTTCAACCTGATTTTTCAAAAATCAAATTTTTATTTATTTCCGGTATCCAACGATACCAAAATTTTATTCGGCTAAATTTTAGCCTTCAATGATTTCAATCACAAAAATAATCACACGAAGATTATAAATAATCAACACACAACATTGAAAAAAATTCTATTATTTGAGGAATCCAGTTGGATCCCTCCAACCTGTTTCCCTGCATCCACAGATGTTAACACAATACCAATCCCGTTTCAAGACGGGATATCACGGTACATGGATTTATATAAAAATATTGTCCGCTATTATGGCGCAATAGGGTCTCATCCGCTATATTATGCGGAAAATCAACTCCAAGTACATATATAATACCAATTCCACTTCAAGATGGAATATCGCGGTATATGTGTTTAATAAAATAACCTCCGCTTAATATGCGGCATATAGGGTATATTTCAATACAACAGATAACAATTTATCATCCAAGCATACAATCAACACAATCAAACAATTTTAAATTAAATTTTAAATCGAAACATAATTCGATTGAGTGAGAAGTTCTCGCCTTGCTTCCAATAGCGGTTGCAGTATTTCATTCCGAATAAAATTAAAACGCGTTTAATTTTACCCAAAATTCACACTAGCTCCAACAATCCCAATCCAGCTCCATCTCGTAGTTTTCGTCCATACGATTCCAACGCAAGTCATTTCGTGTGAAACGGACCTCGTACGACAAAGATATCACGTTAGAAAGTTTATACGAATTTTATTATAAATAAATTTAGAATTCTTTTCTATTTTTAAACCTTTATTCAATCCCAGCCGTTCGATCTGCAAAACGAATCTGGGCCGCACGCATTGTTCTTCTTCTATTGGCAAAAGTCACGCACGATGAACCCATATGGCCGTCGTTTAACGACCAATTATCGCACCTTCAATGAACATCGAAAACACGATCATATGTGTGGGTTATGGAAACAAACGATCAAATTTAAATTAAACCGGTTAAATTAATTTCTATGCGTTTTAGCTTGCCCCGGACAAACTATAAATCCGATTGACACAAAATTTGAAATCTTACAATAATTTAACATTACGCATCCAATGAAACTAGTTTCGTCGAAATCCGAGACTGTTTGAAAAATGACTATTTTTACTCGTCAATTAACTATTAAAATGTTCAATTTCCACAAATTAACTTTTAATTCAATTTTAAAAGTTCTATAACATCATTCTAATTCCAATAGGATTTAATACAACTTTATAAATCAAATTTTAATCACTTTAAACCCAATTTCCAATTATTTCTGTAAATTTCAAATATTAAATTATCGATTTAATTATCCAATTAAATCTAGATATTCGAAATATAATTTATTCGACTTATAAATTTTACTTGTTAGTATTTAAAATCAATTAAATATATGAATTTCAAATGACAGAAATTCTGGGTCGTTACAGTTTCCTTGGTTTTATGTTCTAGCTTGTCCAATCTATTGCCCTAGATTCTGCATCAACTCCTTCTATCTCTTTAGCATCCACTTCTGCATAGCATCCATCATTGTTCTCATTTCATCTCTAGTGATGTAGATAGATGTCTGATTTGCTCCAGCTCCAGAAGAAGCCTTTTGACTCCCTCCATGATGGCCCATATCTGCTAATAGTCTCATGTTTGATTGCCTAACCATTAATTCCTAGATAAATGTATCCAATCTTACATATCCAAGATCCTGGCTTCCAAATCCACGGGTGCAAGTACCTCTCAATGAAAGCACCAAAATGTTTAAGCTAAAAATGGTCAAAAACACCCTATTAAGTGAAAGCACCAATGCCCAATATTTAGATCCAAACAGAGAAGTACAGATTCATAGATCACAAAAAATATTGCAAAAAACTAAATGAACATGCAATTTTTATAGTGGTTCAGCAAACTCCGGCCTTCATCCACTACAATAATCTTTTATTTATACTGTAAGATTAAAAGGATGGTTGTTTTTACCTTAGAAAATTAATCAGGCAGAGACATGAAGTGATAAAGGAGTGCCAGCCGAAAAAATCCCATGCAACGAGCCAAGTCTACTGTATTTATAGGTGTAGGCGTGAATGGATCGGGCTTAAATTTCGCCAGATAACCTCCAGAACTGTATGACCAGGTCCACCAATTTTCGGATCGATCGCACAAAATTGGAACAATTAGGGATGATCATTCATATGAGCTCTAATGGAGCTATGATTGATCATAAGGTTCTCCATGATGTATGCTACTTGCCCTCCAAATTTCATGCAATTTCGACATACTACTTGTGAGATATCGCATTTTCCAAGGAGTCGAGTTGAGCCATAGTAAATCAAGTGCAATCATTCCATGCTCCATTTAATTGAGCTATGATCGATCATGTAGGTTCCCCATGATGTAAGCTACTTGCTCTCTAAATTCCATGCAATTCTGATAGGCATTTGTAAGATATCGCATTTTCCATGAAACTATGGATCGTTCTGGCTGTGAATGATACGATCTTTCAAGAACGATCGATATATTTGTCTAATATTTGTGAATTTTTGGACATGCGATCGATTTTAGGGATTTCTTTCTTCAATATATTAATGTTCCCAAAGTTTCATGAGTTGTAAGTCTTGATTTATTGATCAATCATCGTTGATTTATGTTCTTTTATGGATTGTTCTGCTGATTTATACGATCGTTATGGAACGATCAACATGTTTTTTTTAGTTTTTATATGTTTTAACCTACGATCGTTTCTATGGACTCCATTCTCCAACATATTGATGCTCTAAAATTTTCAAATACATTGGCCTTGTAGATATTGAGATATCGATCATTCTTCGTTGATTTATGCTGTTTTATGGATCGTTCCTTATCGATCCATATAAATTCTTCCTTCGCCAATAACTCGAGTATACTTACTCCGATTGACTTGAAATTTGAACAGTAGCCTTAAGGCGCATTCCTTGTCACTTTATGTTGATTTCACCTTGATCAGGACTAGGTTTGAATCTGCTCGACCATCGTCCATAGTCTTGTATATGGACGATTTACGGTATCATGACCTTGCCAAAAGGCGAGATAACATTACCAAAAAAGGTAGATTGAGTTTCAGATTGATTTGGAGAGGGACGCTACACTCATCATGATACCATTGAGGTATATGGCCCCTAATGAAAGGCGAGAGCAGGATAAGCAGATTTTTGAATTACTACAGAAAGAGTTTATTTGTCATCGCACATTAGAGTAGGGAGTGCCATTTTTCTTTGCCACTAAGGCAGAAGGCTCCTTAAGGCTATGCATCGACTAGTGAGAGCTTAACAAGCTGACTAAGAGGAATATGTATCCCTTACCTAGCATAGACGACTTGTTTGATCAGCTTCTTGGGACAAAATTCTTTTCCCAACTAGATTTGGCCATCGAATTTCATCAATTAAGGGTAGATGAAAGGAGCAAGGAGTAGACTGCTTTTCATAGTCTAGGTGTACTATTTGAATGGGAAGTAATGCCTTTTGGACATACAAACACCCTTTCATATTTCATGGATTTGATGAGTATGGTCTCTAAGAGGCAACTGAATAAGTTCATCGTAGTGTTTTATAGATAATATTCTAGTATTCTCTAAAAGTGAGGGTGAGCATGTGGATAACTTAAGGTAAGTACTAGGGACCCTGAGCATTAGCTGAAAGCAAAATTATAAAAGTGTCATTTTGGAGGAAGGAGATAAGAATTTAGTCACATTGTCTGCAGGAAAGGATTAGTGGTTGAACCTGCAAAGGGAGAAGCTATTCAAGACTGGAAGATTCCTAAGAATGCTACTGATCAAGGAATTCACAAATATAGCAGTACCATTGACTCACCTAACCAAGTAAAACTTAGTCTTTGCATGGGATGACAAATGCATGGAAGCTTTTGAGAAGTTGGAGGAGATATTGACTAGTTCATGGGTTCTAACTATTCCGAATAGGTTGAAGCTTTTCACCATTTATACCGATGCATGCGATACGGGATTAGGAGTTGTCTTATGCAAAAGGGAAATTAGTAGCTTATGCAAGCAGGCAGTTGAAGGACCACAAGATAAGGTACCTCACTCATGACTTTGAGTTAGCGGCTATTGTATTCGCTTTGAAGATATGAAGGAATTATTTTTTAGGAGAAAGGTTGGAGTTATTCACCGATCACAAATCCCTTAAATAACTGTTTTCCTAAAATAATTTCAATCTTAGGCGGTAGAGGTGGATGGAGTCTATGACATCATATGACTTTGAAATTCAGTAGAACCCTAAAAAAGGGAATAATATTGCTGATGGCCTTAGCTAGAGGTATCCTAATCTTAGTGCTATGAATGAATGGAGGCAGTTGGAGTCAACCTCGAATTTCAATTTCCAACTACCATCAGAATACACTCCAGGTGACCTAGCGATTATGGAAGTAAGGCCGGTATTGATGGAGCATATCGGTCAAGAAAAAAATAGGGATGTAGCAATAGTTGACATTCTTAACAAGTTAGTTAGGGTAGAGCATTTTCCCACATCCATAGGTATTCGATCGACGGAAGAGGATGGCTAAGGAGGGATGGATGACTATAAGTTCTAGTAATGGAAAATCTTACAGAGGAAGTACTGCTAGAGTTCCATCCATTCTAAGATGACTATTCATGTCGATGGAGATAAGATGTATAGGGATATGAAGCGATTTTCTATTGACCAGGGATAAAGAGGCAAGTAGCGGAATATGTTACTAAATGTTTGATGTACCAAAGGAAGAAAGCGAAACAAGGGAAGGCCAGAGGTTTGTAATTACCATAGGAGGTACCGACTTAGAAGTGGGAGCATGTGACGACCGCTCTACACATCGACACCCAATATGCATAAGATAGTGCACTTATGACGTACCTGTCCAATATAGAATGATCATAAGGATTAGTGAAATAAACATCATAGAATCTATCGTATATCTCACAGCGCATGAAATAAAATATAATATCCATCACAGATATAAATAGAAAAGATAATAATAACTAAGTGATCTAGATATATCAGTGTATAGATTAACAGAATTATACAACTAAGGATAGAGTTTATACAACAGAAATAAGATCAAATGGCAATCTCATAATCATAAGAAAGCACTACTAAGGCTACTCTGTGTTGCACAGCGGAATAAGCATAGAAAGCCATATATAATACGAGATAGCTCCATCCAACTCATCCTCTACATAGCTACTACGTCGCACCTAGGCCTGCCCTCTAGTCTACTATTTAAGAGTGGTTAAGATAATAAGAAGTAAAGCATAAAACCTTGAGTCAGACAATGGTCTGGTGTGAGCAATAAATTAATTTCAAAGTATTATAAAATCGATATAGTAAGGGACAAAGGTATGCGAATCATACCTAAGTTGCCTTTACAACCAAAGAGTTAGCACATAATCACATAATATTCTATTCTACAAATACAATAAAGGTACACTGCAAACCAAGTGTGATGACGGTGTCCAGGCATTCCCATCTCGAATACCTATCTATAATGACATCCCTAGGGTGATAGTCTACTAAAGAACAATCAAGACAACCATAATATTCATCAATCAATCCTCACTATCACTTAATGCGCTCTGGATATATGATAACTACTATTACCTTTTCTATTGCTAATGACTAATGGAAATCCCAGTTTTCAGTGAGTCTCATTAGCCCAAAGCTGATATTAGACCCATTCAACTAGTCTAGGCTACATGGATCCATTTAATCGACCCGAGTAGCCTTTCAATGTACCAATGAGCATCCTCTTAATACCCCTGCTTTGAGTATATCAGAAAACACTCCAAGTATCAACGATCCATTAGAACATGCATTCGAGCCTTATCTTTGCTCCGTTCCATTTCCATAATCCTCAAAGAACGATTCCATGTTCTTCCTTTCCACATAGAACTATTCAACTGTTCTATCCATGGGTCACTTTTCTTAGAACACGCCCTTTATGGATAACCATTCTCCCGACTCCGTTTAACATCGAGCCGCCATTATCGTAACCCAACTCCTTTCTTCATCGAGTCATCAACAAAGTCCCGAAACTATTAATATGCCACCATGTCACCATCAAACCAAAAGTAAATGAAAAACACCTTCAGCACAGTTTATAGGGCCTCTGCTTCCCCTCTAGGAAGTTTCACTTCTATTGGACCCAACAAAACAACTTGGGGTCAAGTTGATCAACTCGGCACCATTTCATATACTTAGGCAATTACTAGTACTTCATTCCTAGATGCTTTAGACTCCGATACATCCATCAAAACAACTCGGTCCTCACTCCAAAGCATTTTACTCAAGATTTAAAAACAACCCGACATAATATCCAGTACTTAGCCAATATCTTGCATCTTATTATGGATGACCTTCACTAGCCATGCTCTATCCATCCATCAAGTTGACCAATCCATTTAAGCCTCCAAAATAACTCGGTATTGACCCTTCAACTCGGTGCTGAGTTGAATACTTAGTGAACTTTGGGGCATGAATTTTACTACGAGCTCCTCTCATGCTCCAGGACCTCTCCTCCAAGTTTCGTCCAATTCTGACTAACTTTGCCTCTGATTTGCCAAATACACCAACTTTCTACCTAAGCATCCAAAACACTAGCAAACAACATTAAAGCACAACATACGAGCATAAAACAACATGCACGTACATCCATTCATACATGCAATGCACAAGAATGTGATAAACCATCCAATTCTAATTTAAATCTAAATTTTACAAAAGCATATGCATATCATTACTAGGGATTGCAAAGCCATTTAAAAATCAGTTAAACCTTCAAAAATCATTTTTTAAACATTAATAAAAGTATGATTAGGTTGGAAAACATTTTAAAGTTGAAATCATATCAAAACATCATTTCTAACTATATAAATATGCATGGTAGAGTGAGAATCAAGAACCACTCACCAAATACCTAAAATACCAATCTTTCTCCTTAGATCTAAAGTGGACAGCAAAGGAGAAAGATTCAAACCATCCAAAATGGTAATCTCTAGCTTCTATAGGATAATCACCCCTTCAATCAATGATTTGGCTAAGATTAGTAAGGAAAAGATGTGATTTTTGATGGAATTAGGGTTAATGAAGGTTTAGAACTATTTTAGGGAAGATGGAAATGACCTAGGTCAGTTCTTACAACCTCCCTTTAGCATAAATTTCGAAGTGGGTTAGTGGATCTAAGCATGGGCTTAGTTAATTATCCACTAAAACTGACCAACATCAGCCAAAATTTAAAATAGCTATAACATCTAAACGATAAGTTCGTTTTCCATTAAGACCACTCTAGGGAATGGGAAACCATCATCCTGACGCAATGGAAGTGGTTTGACACCCTAATTAGGTTCCATCAAAAGTTATAGTCCAAACAAAATTTTCAGGATCAAAGTAATCACATAGAAATTAGGTAAAAATCATAGATGTGGAAAATATACCTAAGATTCACTTCCTAAAACTTTAGACTTAGATGACCTCATATGAATAAACAAAAATATTTTACGATCCTTCGATATGTAAAATAGGGTAATTACACTCTCCTCCCTTTAGGAATTTTGCCCTCGAAATCCGTAAATGACTCAAGGAATAGTAAACCATAGTTACCATGCATGCCTATCAATCACCTACAACCATCAAACACATTAACTAAGCAGTTGTGCAACCAATAGTATATGCAAACATATCCTAGCATGCAAGGTACTAAACTACCCTGTATGATATCAAAAGGGAAAGAAAATCAGTAGGTCTTACCACACAAAAAGCTCTAGATGAGTGGAGCTAATGCTCTCCTCGGTTTCCTACGTGTTATCCTCATCACTTTCGCCCTATTAAACCTTCGCTAACACCACCGTCTTCCTCCTAAGCTATTTTGCATCATGTCCGACAATATGAACCAACCTATGAGGCCTCCAAGCTTTTAGTTCGATCTTGATGTCATCAAGTTGATCTAGTTTAATCATTACTCCTGAGTCATGCACAAACTTTTGCATGTAAGAAACATGGAAGAAATTGTGCATGCCTACTATCTTCTGAGGTAAGTCGACCATATATGCTAGGTTCCAATCCTTTATGTTATCGAAAAAGGTCCTATGTATCTCGATACCAACTTCCATTACTATTGAACTAAATAACATTCTTTAAAAGAGAAATCTTCCCGCACACCATATCACCGATGGCGAATTCCAAATCTCTACATCTCCTATTGGCTTGGCTCTTTTGCCTCTGCTGGCAGTTTCCATTCGCTGTGGAATGATCTCTATCTTCTCCAAGGTTTCTCTAATCATATATGGCCTAAGTATCAGTTCCACTCCCGCTTTCCACCAACACGAAGAAGCGTTACGAGGTCGGCCGTGCAATGCCCCATATGGTGCCATTCTGATACTAGACTAAAAGCTATTGATGTATGCAAACTCTACTAAATGTAAGTGATCATCCCATGGACCTCCGAAATCGAGAATGCAAGCTCGCAAGAGATCCTTCAAGATACGATTCAGTCTCTCGGTCTACCGATCAGTTTGCAAAAAATAAGATGTACTGAGATCCAACTCGGCACCCAATAACTCTTGTAAGCTCTTTCAAAACCCACTTGCGAACAATGGGTCTCGGTCGCTCACTATGCTCTTTATCACACCATGAAATCATATAACCCATTTCGCTTACAATTCGACCAGTTTGGCTGTCGTTCTACTTGACTAGAAGGGTATAAATCTAGCACTCTTGGTCCATCGCTCGACTATGAACCAAATACTGTTGTACCCTGCTCGAGTCCTTGGAAGTCCATCAATACTTACTTCCACTTCCATTCAGGAACTTCAAGCGGTTGCAACAATCCATTGGGCCTATTTTTCTTTGACTTCACCAACTGCCAGTTCATGCATTCCAAGATGAATGACCCGACATCCTTCATCCCTTCCTAATAATATGTCTTCTTCATATCGCGGTGCATCTTATTACTGCCGAAATGTATGATCAACCTAGAATGGTGGCACTCTCATAGCACCCTATCTCCTAATCAGTCAACATTAGGACTAATAGTATCCCATCCTTACGGAGCCAACTTTCTCGGTCGAGTTTGTATTGCTTCATGTTTTCAAACACTACTCGCTCCTCTAAGGTAGCCATTATTCTGCTAGTCTAGTTTCACACCTCTGACTAGTATCGATCCCTTAAACCAGAGTAGCTCTGATAATCAAACTAGCCATCATCTTTGGCACTAGCTCGCATCGAGTTTAGAAGTCATAACCACTGATAAACTCGAGTTGTGTCCAATCTAGGAACATCTCTCCTAAACTAGCATGTCTTCCACTCAAAGCATCGAAGACCGTATTTCCCTTACGGGCGTATAGGAAATGTCAAATTCATAGGAGGCCATGGCCTCTAACCATCGCTGCTGGTGAATAAATAATCTGAACCTCTCACCTAGTAATTAGTGCCTCTAATTCTCCAAATCGAACACTATCGTCTCCAACGCCAAATCAAGAATCAGATACTTCCTCTTGTGCGGTTTTAGTTATTGACTAACATATACGACAACCTTACCCTTTAGCATCAATTATGCACCCAGTTAAGCATCATAAACATGTGTTGATTATCAACTCCTCATTCCTGCTCGAAATGACTAACATCAGGCACTCATCAACCCTTCTATCAGACTCACTGACGTGTATTTCCACCTCACATCTCAAATGAAAGTCTGATACTCCCTTATCAAATTGGTTAACGGTGCTTCTACCTTTGAGAATCCTTGGTATAATATCTCGCTAATCCAAGGAAACTTCTAATCTATAGAACTCTTAGGTCTGCTCAAATCCAAATTGTCGTAGCCTTTGCAAGATCTACAACGAAGTCCTACTCTGAAACAACACGACCCAAGCATCTTGCTTCCCTTCTAGAGAAGTGATACCTTGAAAATATCATAACCATTTGGTGTTTTCTCAACATCTTCAATACAATCATTAGTCGTGTCTTGTGCTCCTCTTTCTTCCATCAGTAGATGAAAGTATCACCAACAAGCACAAGCATGAACCTACCCAAGTGATCCCTCGACACATGGTTCGAGAATTCAGCAAAGCATCCTGACGCGTTGGTTAGCCTGAGAGGCATAACCAATCAATCTAAAATAAAAGTAGCATAGAAAACGCTTTAATTAGCACACTCTCTAGCTACTTTCAGCTGATGAAAATCTTTCGTAAAGTTTAGCTGAGAGTACACCTTTGCACCATAGAGCTGATCGGAGAATCCATCAATAAGTGGAAGTGGATATTTGTTCGTCATCCCATCCATCTTACAACAATCAACATACAACCTCAAAGAATCATTCTCTTTAGTGGCGAACACTAAGTGCATCCCACTCATATATGCTCCTATGAATGAACCATTGCCTCAATAGGTCATTCACTCACACCTTTAACTTCCTCTGCTCTTTGGGCATTATATGCCATAAAGGCTTAACTAGTAGTCTAGCATCTCTAACTAGATCAATATACAACTCAATCCCTATACGGTGGTAATATGATGACCTCATCGAATGTGTCTTGACACTCTTTAGCTCTAGCCATAGGTGACAATCGTCCTGTGGGATATCGAGCGAATATAGAAAGCTAACCATCACCTCAACATTAGGTGGGCAGCTGAACAATACCTTTCGCTTATTGTCAGTCCCTATCATCACTTCCTGCCTTTCACATTCCACCACTATTCTGTACCCCTTCAGTTAGTCCATTCCCAAACTATAATATCAAACCTAATTAACCCCAAAACACCAATAGCAAACAAACATCCATGACTCGATAAGGCTAAGTCTAAAAAAACCATGCATAGGCAGGCTGAGGCGCCAACAAGGTTCATCATAATTAAAAGATTGGTCAATAATTTTTGGTCTCAACCCTAATCTATATATCAAATAACTAGATATAAAGGAATGTGAAACTTAACATTGAATATAACATGTATAGAGACACCGTAAGTGGAATGCATACCTCAAATGGTAATGCTATTTCTCTTCTCTTTCGTCGGTGGAGCACTCGACGAAATCGAAATGACATTCATTGCATATACCTTCACTATTTATCCCCACTTAGTTGGTTCGGGGCAATCCTTCTATACTAGGTATAGGATCTCACATCATAAAGCCCTCTCGATCAAATTCTCGAAGCTCTCCTAGGTATGACCAATCAGTCGCTTCCCAAGATGATCACTCAACCCAATGATAAACTTTTCATTCTTTACGAGTGGAGTATCAATGAAAGATAGACCATACTTCAGTGGTACATTGAATTTGGCTACATACTCCAACACAGAATACCACCTTACTTTAAATTGATGAACTTCCTAAACAATATCGAGTTCTGAGGAGCCAAATTAAATTTCTCTCCGATGCAAAATATGAACTGATCCTAAGTGAAATGATCCCCGGGAATTGAAGCTATAAGGACACTTCACCAGTTCATTGTTCGTTCTTGGAGTCATCTAGAGGTCAACATCTACATCATTGCATCATCTAACTCCTAGTCATTGAAGATCTTCTCATAAATATCCATCCAGTCTTGCACCTCAATAGTTGACTCTGTTCCAATGGACGATCTGCCTCTTAGAGTCATATAGTCTTTATACAACTCAACAAAGTAAACTTTAAGCATTTGCACTTGAGCACCATAATCATTTAGAGCAACTTAGGCATTTCAGATAATGTTTCACACTATCTTCGCGAACGTATTCTGTAAGTGGCCCCTGATCCTTTCTACTCCTCCAAAGATGAAGTCAATAGCCGCATTTCTCATATGCTTAATCCCTCCTATTCTATAATAAGAATGATCAGTCTCTTATAGAGAAAAACTGCATCACTAATGCTCATGTATGCAATACACTTATATACTATATATACTACTATAAAGTTTTGAAGACAATATTATATTACAGGTACGCACTCCCACGTTTAGATATATACTCTAGATCAACTCTAAGGCGACAACTCCTACTTATCTCTGTTGGATCATGATATTAACTCAGGTTAGTCACGCAACCTATGGTCTGATATTAAATGCAATAACCGCCCTACATCAACGACACCTAATATGCATAAGATAATGTGCTACTGACGTGCCCAACTGATGTAGAATGATCATCAGGGTTTTAAAATGAAATAAACATCACAGAACACGTCGTATATCTCCCAGCGCATGGAATAAAATATAACATACATCATAGATATAAAATAGGAGAGACGTTAATAACTAAGTGATCTAGATATCAGAATATAGATTCATAAAGTTATACAACTAGTAATAGAGATATTCAAAGGAAATAAACTCAAATAACTATCTCCTAATAATAAGCAAGTATTGCCAAGGCTTCACAGTGTTGCACAACAAAATAAGCATAGAAATCCATATATAATACGAGATAGCTCCATCCAACTTATTCTCTGCATAGTTATTCGCACTAGACCCGCTCTCTAGTCTACTCATTTAAGAGTACCGAGATAATAAGAAGCAAAGCATAAAACCTCAGGGCAGACAACAACCTGGTGTGAGTGATAAATGAATATCAAAATACTATACAATTCCATACAGTAAGGAACAAAGGTATATGAATCATACCTGACCCGCCCCTACGACCAAGATGTTAGCACACAAGAGCATAATAGGCTACTCTATGAATATAGTAAAGATACATTGCAAACCAAGTACGACGATGGGTGTCCAGGTATATCTCTCTAATACACATCTATAATGACATCCCTAGAGTGATAGTTTATGGAAGAACAATCAAGATAGCCATAGCATCCATCAAACAATCCTCACTGTCACTCAATGTGATATAAATATATAATAACTCATATGACCTTTCTACTACCAGGGACTAGTGGAAATCTCAGTTTTCAGTGTACTTTCCTTATCCCAAAGTTGATATTAGACCCATTTGACCGATCCATGGTACATGAATCTATTCAACCGATTCAGGGTAGCCTCTCAACGTACCCATAAGCATCCTCACAATAACCATGCTTTGAGTATAGCAGAAAACACTCTTGAGTATCAACGCTTCCTTAGCGTGTGTATCTGAGCAATTTCTTTGCTCCATTCAATTTTCATTACCCTAGAGGAACCAATCTACGTTCATCTATTCCACAATAGAACCATTCAACCATTCTGTCTATAGGTCACCTTTTTTAGAACCCTCTCTTTATGGAATAACATTCTCATTATTCCATTTAACATTGAGCCACCATCATCGAAACCTAACTCCTTTCTTCATCGAGTCGTCATCAAAATCCAAAAACTGTCGACATGCCACTATATCACCATAAACCTTAGGTGAACGAACAAACACCTTTAGTATGATTTATATGGCCTCTACTTCTCCTCTAGGAAGTTTCACATCCACTAGACCCAACAAAACAACTTGGTGACGAGTTGCTCAACTCGACACCGACCCATATACTTAGCCCATTTTGGCTAAGTCACCTTCCTTGCTTCTAGTACTCCATTCTTTGATGCTTTAGACCCTGACCCATCCATTAAAACAACTCGGTTCTCACTCTAAAGTATTCTACTCAAGTTCTAGAAATAATTTAACATGGTATCTAAATACTTGACCAAACTCTTGCATCTTACTATGGACGACCTTTACTGGCCATGCTTATCAATCCATCAGGTTGACCAATCCATTCGAGCCTTCAAAATAACTCGGTGCCAACCCTTCAACTCAATGTCGAGTTAAAAACTCAATGAATTTTAAGGCATGAATTTTACTACAAGCTCCTCTCATATTCCAAAACCTCTCCTCTAAGTTTTGTCCAATTTCGATCAACTTTGCTACTAATTTGCCAAATTTATCAACCTATCTACCCAAAACACTAGACAACATCAAAGCACAATATACAAGCGTAGAATAACATGCGTATACATCCATTCATACAAAAATGCATAAGAATGTGATAAACAAGCCAATTCAAATTTAAATCTAACTTTTACACCAGCATATGCATATAAGTACTAGGGATTGCAAAAACATTTATCATTTAAACCTTCAAAAATCATTTTAAGGTCGAAATCATATAAAACATCATTTTTAACTATATAAACATGCATAGTAGAGTGAGATCTCAAGGACCACCCACCAAATACCCAAAATACCAGTGTTTCTCCTTAGATCTGAACAGCAAAGGAGAATAGTTCAACCAAAAACGATACTCTTTAGCTTCTATATGATAATCACACCTCTAATCAATATTTGGCTATGTTTAGTAAGGAAAAGAAGTGATTTTTGATGGAATTAAGGTTAATGGAGGTTTAGAAATATTTTGGGTGAGATGGAAATGACCTAAATTAGTTCCTTCAGCCTCCCTTTTTCACAAATTTCAAAGTGGATTTGCGGGCCAAAGCACGGACTTGCTTAATTACCGACTAAAACTAGCCAGCAGCAGCTATAACTTCCAATCGATAAGTCCGTTTTTCTATTATGATCACTTTATGGAATGGGAAACCATCATCCTAAAGCAATGGAAATGGTTTGAGACCCTAATTCAGCTCTTATCAAAAGATATAGTCCATACAATATTTTTAGGGTCAAAATGGTCACAAAGAAATTCGGTAGAAATCGTAGATGTGAAAAATGTATCTAAGAGTCACCTCCCAAATTTTTAAAGTCGTACAACCTTATATGAATAAAATAAAAATATTTTACAATCTTCTCATATGTAAAACATGAGTAATTATAAAGCATATATCGATAGACTTTATAGATGGGTTATCCAAAAGTCAAAGAGGCAGTGGAGCTATTTGGATTATAGTGGACAGGCTCACAAAAAGCACCCACTTTATACTGATAAGGAGTAGTAGGATGGAGGCATCTCTAGTGCGGATTTATATCAAAGAAGTGGTATGGTTGCATGGAGTTCCAATCAGCATTGTTAGTGATAGAGTCCCATTATTACTAGTAAATTTTAGAGGAGTTTACAATCAGCTTTCAGGAATGACATTAAATATTATCACCACTTACCATCCACAGACCGATGGACAGATAGAAAGGGTAAACATAATTTTTGAGGATTTATTGAGAGCTTCCATCATGGATTTTATAGGACATTGTGAGCAGCATTTACCCATGGCAAAATTTACATACAATAAAAGTTGTCAGGAGACGATTGGTCTGACACCCTTTAAAGCCCTATATGGGAGGCCGTGTGTGTCATCTAATTATTGGTTGGAAACTACCAACTTGGAAACTACCAACAAAATTCTACCTGACCAGATTAGATCCATGAGACCATGGAAAAAGCTGAAGTGATTAGGCAGCAAATGAATGCTGGTTAGGACTAATAGAAGCCTATGCTGACAAATGAAGAAAGGATTTGGAGTTTTTGATTGTAGACAGGGTGTTCATTAAGTTTTTCCCTCAAGGAAGGTTATACGGTTTAGAATATAAGGGAAGTTGGCATTGAAATTGTTAGGGCTTTCTCGATTTTGGAAGGGGTAGGGAAGCTTGCGTACCGAGTAGAGATTCCAGCTAAGTTAGCTGGAGTCAATGATGTTTTCCATGTATCGCATTTGAGAAAATGTCTGCATGACACAGCCACTATAATAGAGCCTGTTCGTTTAGCAGATGTAGAGATGGAGTAGATAGCACCCCGTGCCACAACATGTATAGTAGACCAGTGTGTTCGGAAGCTTCGTAACAAAGAAATTAGGCTGGTTCGAGTGTAATGGGAAGATAATATGTTTGAAAGCATATGGGAGACAAAATAGAAGACAAAGGCTTCTCATCCTTAGCTTTTCTTCAATTAATTTTCTCTCCTTAAAATTTAGTATTGTATAGGTTTTGGTTGCATCGGGGTTCCTAGATTGGATGGTAGGGGATGGTTTCTATACTATTTACTGTTATTTTTGCACTCATATCGAATCTTACGCATATTTAGGATGTTTGCATACATGCCTATATATCACGATTTTGCATTCACGCTATGGTTGAGTTCATTTATAGTATATTGCATACATAATCACATTGTATTTTTAATTGAGTAAATGATTTTTTAGAAAAATTGTTTACATAACATGGTTGTAGAATGTGCATTACACTCTCCGCTCGTTAGGAATTTCAGGAACAAAATTCTTTTAAGGAAGGAGAATGTAACACCTCGTAAAAATTAATAATTAATTAATATTAATCATAAGGCTAAATTGAGAATTTTATAAATATAAGAATTTGATCACGAAAGTGGCACCATTATGTTTGTGGTGATTTTCTAAGCAACTTTCATATGTAAAGTTTTACGATCGGAGTTCAAACTGAAAAGTTATTGATGTTTGAAGTCTCCTCAAATTAAAAATAGTTCAAAAAATTTAATATTAATAAATGTTAACTTTTAGAACTTAGAGAGGGTAATAAAAATTGGAACGTTAATCAGTAGATCAATGTTGAAGCAAATGTTAATGTAATGGTAACTAAGGGAAAGAAATAATACAACGTTAAAAATCAATGTTAAGTAATAAAATTTGACCAGGATTGGAAGGTCGATCGACCGCCAATGAAGGGTCGATCGATCGACGGGTTAAAGGGAAGCAGATAAAGTTTTCCTAAGCCTGAATGGTTCAGATTTTATTATTTTAAAACGACTTTCATTGTATGGTTCAGATGTGTCCAAACCACTGTAAACAAGAGCCTAGCTTCCTTACTTTTCTTAATAAGAAAAATAAGTATGCTAACAAAACTCAATCGGCTTCCTTCCTCCTCGATAAACTTTCTAGATTCCAGACTCAAGTTTCAGGGAAGAAACCAACCTAGTTAGGGAAAAGAAAATAAATTATAGATATATGCATTTTTTTAATTTCTATTCTTCCCCAATATCTGAATTTTGAATCTAATCTATGTAGAAATGAAATGTTATGTATTGTAAAATTAAAAAGAAGATAACTGGTGGAAGAAATAAGCGAAGGCATGGAATCGAATCCAAAGGAATTCGGGGAAAGCTACATTTGAGCTGAAATCTCATTTTTCTCTTTTTAGTAGTCTATGCGGTTAATATTTGGATCTGTTTTATGCTATTGGGATTTTTTTGTACGAAAACTTTGAATTTAAAACCCCTAAATTACCTTGTAAAATGTTAGTTCTTGAATTGGTTGGAACCTTATTTGTTTTATGTTAATATAGTAGAATTTAATTATTTATTATTTGCAATATGAATAATTTATGTTCTATTCAACTTCTTCTATTTTCTGTTTGTTGTGATTAAGGGTTCTAAAGAATATTGATTAGGAAAGGGTGTGCAAATTATGGATTTTTCCTGTCTGTGGTTTGCACCACTTATTTCCGTAATTAAAGTAAATGAGAATCATTTTTCACTCCCATTTGTAAATTTGAAAGTCAAATAGAATATAGTGGATTTTTTTAATGTTTTGTTTCCTTGAAATAGAGGCGTTAATCCCACTATGTTAATGTAAAATAAGTTAGATGTTTTTATTCCATTTTTAGATATATATGTAATTTTATTTTAGTTAGCTAATTTAAAATGTTATATTAGCTATTGTGTAAACTATTGTATCGGACTCAGACTTATATTGATATAGGAACTTTAACATTTGGATTACCTTAAGAACTTGCATAAGAAGTGAAAACCTTAGCATAGAAATACCTTTACACACGCTTGGGAATATTAAATAAAAGCTAGTTATCCTAAGATCTATATTAAGTGTAAATATATTAGTAATACATAAATCATAACTTATAAAATAAATAGATTAATAAATAACGCTAAACCCTATAGAAAGGAAGTTAAAAATAATAATGGAAATCAATCCATAATTAATGGCGAAATAAGGAGTTTTCTCTTATGTAGTCTTATTGCATAAATGCAGGTGAGATACATTATATATGTGTATATATAGGGGGTATGTGTGTATCTTAGTATATTTTGTAATGTTAGAGTGCGGAAATATGACTAAGTTATTGGGATGCGAGGTCAATTAAAAGTACATAGAAGTCTTCCCAGCTAATCTGGCTATTGGCAATGTGACTTTAGAAGTGATATGAGATATTACCAATAAAAAGTACCTACATTGGATGCGAGGTTAGTCCTAATTCTATAGGTTAAATCTACCTAGCTAATCTGGCTACCAGAGCCTAAGAACAGTTGGACAAATGTGAGACGTCATAGTTTGGGTTGCAGATCATAGAATGGATATCCTAGTACGGGCCTACTTTAGAGTTGGAGGATTAAATGGCTATTGTAGGATCTGCCTCCTTCCCATTAGAGAAGTATTAAATTGTCGGGATTCTCTTTTAGGTGCGGTAATGGGAAATCCCTAGACGGGATCCATTTAGGGTTGAGGATTAAATGGCTATTGAAGGATCTTCCTTTTTCCTATTAAAGAACTATTAAGTGGCCATATGAGATTTTTTTCGATGTCAGCTAGAGAGTAGCAGAGAGGGGTTCGCCTTAGGTCTAGGTATTACATGATGGGGATTTGCCTAAGTTATATGTATTAAATGGTTAGAATCTGTCTATTTCCCATTAAAGAGGCATTAAGTGGCTGGGTACTTTCTTTTGTATATTAGGACATGGTTAACGGAGATGGGTTGTTGGACCTAATATATTCCATATTTACATCTCACCCGTGTTATAGTTGCAGAGTTGGACTGAAAAGGGACATTGGCCTATAGTTGGGGATACGTTATGGATCTGGACTGGGAGAGCATTTGGCTTATAGTTGGAGCTATACTATTTAAGACATAGTATATTCTGTGTAAGACATAATGCTTATCTAAATGATACTGCACAAATACCATTATGGTAAGACTTGAAATTTTCATTCAAAAGACATTTGTTGTTCTAACTCCCTCCACCTTCCGACCTATAGGTTAAGAGGAACGATGCTTATGAAGATTGGGAAGGAGGTAAGGTTTGTGGAAGCTTAGTTATTTCTCTATGTTTTTGATTTATTTGGACGTACCCAGATTTTTAGACTTGATGACGTTCTATTTTGAGACATAGTTTTATGGATATTTGGAATGTTGTATTTTTTTTGATATTTTTAATATGTGAAATGGGTAATCATTTTGTTATGTTATATTATCCCATCTATTGTGAGATTCTGAAAGCATAGGTAGATAGCATTGTATATTGTTTATTTATCAATTTTATTAACCAACAGTCAGCTCTGGAATGTACTTAAGGTTCGATTGCGCCATGGGTTGAAATTTAGCCCCATTTTTTGCGTGGTTTGTTGTAAGTGGGTGGTTTGAAATTATAAAGGAAGTTTGTCTTGATATCCTTGATAAATGGAGAGGAACTCATATCCACCTTTCCTTTCACACTCCTTTGTTGGCATACCTAGGTCAACTGCTCAACCTCATCTTTCAAGGCTCTTAATCCTTCGTCCTTTGCTTCATTTTTTACTAATTCATCTTTAGAAACATAATGAGACCTCATCCTCATGCGTAGCGTGTCTGGCATGCTTTTAAAGCAATAGAGATTAATGTTGGCCTTTCTGGATTTTATATTAGGGTTGGCCTGGATTTGATTTTAAGTTTTGCCCTCATGCTCTTAGTGATACTTGTCGTTCCCATTATTATAATTGTTTTTTATCTATCAATTGCGTAGTTTGCCTTATTGGTGACTTATGATGATGAGCTATGGAACTGTTGCGAGAGTGGGATTGGATTTGAGGTGAATATTAAGTTATAAGCGTTTCCAACCCGTCCATGCTTTCATTGATTTTGGCTATAAATTGATTAAAGTCCAATAGGATGGAATTTGGTAAAGTGTTTTTTAGTGCGCTATGGATTGTTCTGAGGAATTTGGGCAGCTTTTGGGCCTTGTTAGCGACTTGATGTTCCTCTTCTACTAGAGGAGGAGTGAGAGAATTAATAATATTATGAGGGGTTGCTGGATGCATTTTCATGGCGATGTGGTGGTTTGATTTTTGACAAAGAGTTGTAATAAAAATTTATTGGAGGTTTGAGCTCTCCTTTTAACACCAAAATGTCAGTGAAAAATTTTACTCTCCCAACATTAATAAGAAATAGTTGGTAGTTATATGCTTACACAAATGGGAATTGACATGTTAACATTTATTAAAATGTTGTTTTAAGATAGTAATTATGCAGTATGCTTACACAATTACGATGTTGTATATTAACTATTCGTTAATATGCCAAAGAGTATCATGACAAAATTTAATAATGTAAAACACGGAAAAAATGTAAAATAGTTGAAAACTAAAGAAAGAGATTTACATGGTTCAGATATTAAGGAACCTATATTCATGGGTGAAATCTATCAATCTTTTATATTCTTTCTTAGTAGAAGCAAAAATATCTTTAATGGTATCGTTACGGCTTTTATAGTCATAATTCTCTATGCATAAAAAGTTGGATCCGTTTTTTCTACAGTTATTTCCTTTCGTAGTCAAAATGACGTCAGTGGATCGTCGACACCATTCCTCGTACTTGATTATAGTTGTTGGATTCCACCATGTGTCCTTCATTTATGTACTTTTGATTGCATGTTGTGTATTGATGAATTGGATTTAGCCTAGATAACTTGACTTTGATGTGATAATTTTGGTTTTAGGGTGGTAATTTGATTTACATGGAATGTTTTGGCTTTGAAATGTTGAAATAGGCATGATGCTGCTAGATGCTTCCCACCTATCTAGGGGTTACATTTTTCACCAAAGTGCCTTGGTTTACCTTGGTAGATGGTGGCGATGGACTACACTGCTTCGTATGGGTAGGGAAATTTCATTGAAGCTTCCAATGCGCATTACTAAGAATATATTTATGGCATACTAGTGTTGGTCTTCGGTTGCGCAACTCGGAAAAGTACCCACTGGTTAAGTTGGGTAGCCTTCTAGCATGGGATAGCATGGTGTTTGGTTCATGGTGTTTGGTTCAGATATTAAGGAACCTACATTCATGGGTAAAATCTATCAATCTTTTACATCCTTTCTTAGTACAAGCAAAAATATCTACAAAGATATCGTTTACAGCTTTTATAGTCATAATTCTCTATGCATGAAATGTTAGATCCGTTTTTTCTACAGTTATTTCCTTATAGTCGAAACGACGTCAGTGGATCGTCGACACCATTCCTTGTATTTGATTATAGTTGTTGGATTCCACCACATGTCCTTCATTTGTGTGCCTTTGATCGCTTGTTGTTGATTGATGAATTGGATTTAGCCTTGATAACTTGACTTTGATGCGATAATTTTGGTTTTAGGGTGATAATTTGATTTACATGGTATGTTTTGACTTTGAAATGTTGAAATAGGCATAATGCTGCTAGATGCTTCTCACCTATCTAGGGGTTACATTTTTCACCGAAATGCCTTGATTTACCTTGGTAGATGGTGGCGATGGACTACACTACTTCGCATGGGTAGGGAAATGTCATTGAAGCTTCCAATGCGCATTACTAAGAATATACTTATGGCATACTAGTGTTGGTCTTCGGTTGCGCAACTCAAGAAAGCACACACTGGTTGACCTTAGGTCGCCTTCTAGCATGGGATAGCATGGTGTTTAGTTCATGGAGTCCTGTATATAGTATCTGACATGTGTGCAATTCCTTCTTGTTGTAGCTTCTGGCCTGGCTTATTCTAAACTGCGTTAATCCTTATGTTGAAGTCTCTATGGACATATAATCTACAATACCCATGTAGTGCATCTATAGAGCAAATTTTCTTTTCCTTCTTAACACTATTTTTTCTAAGAGAAATATGAGTGTAACAATTTACTTAGATTAAATGGGCCTTAAAATGAATTAAATAATGTGTGTGTTGAATCAATACGATATATCAAGTCTAAATTTGTCTTCCAATGTTAAAAATAAAATATGTGGTCATATATGTATTTTATATAGATATATTGAAGGAATAATGGTTTTACATGATTAAATGGTAAAAAGATGTGGTCCACTTTTAAAGGAGATATTTCGGGATATCTGTATTCTCTTTCTCGTCATAAATTTATCCCCATTCTTTCCTTATTTTCATGAGAGGTTTCTCTATAGCCTCCACTACTAGAATAGCTTAGAGGGAATGTGGTACTCCTTTCCTAATATTGATGAAGATCTCGAGAAGCAAGCATCTGGAATCACCATTATATCTAAAGGTGTTATCACCAATTTTCACTTCAACCTTTTTGAAACCAAAATGAATAGAAGGAAAGGATAACCAAGAGATGTTAGCATCAACAAATCCTTTCAAAGGAGTTGAAGGGATGCTACGGCTAAAAGTCAAGTGTGCTACAAGCTTACGAAGGGGTCGAAAGGGGCGAAAGCACCCTTCCGCTTCAATTGTTCCCTTTTAAAGCAAGTGCTTCCGCATGCATGAAGGCATTTCGAATGAGTTGAAGAACATCTTTCGAAGGCAACAAATTGCAACCACTCATATGCGCGTCAAATCTTTCGAAGCTAAAGGTTTTGCCTTTATTCACATTCGACTGAAGGATATTTCGTCAAAATGACCTCTTTGAAAGCATGAACAAGCCTTTCGAACTAGTCAAAACCGTTCACAATTAAGAAACAGGCCTTTCACTTCAAAACCTTCAACATTTCGACTCAAAGGTCAACCTACTGAAAGCGTCGAAAGCTCCTGCGTTTTCTTTCCTGTAGTAGCACAACATCACAAAGTGGAGGGGCGCACCAAACCCTTTCGATGAAGTCAAAAGCACTCCAATCCATTCAAATGCAATGTAGAAGGATGCACAAGTGTTAAAGGTGACGAAAGGCCTACAAGGCCACGTCTCGACCAGGTTGATATCACCGAATCGAAAGGTGCCAACCCATACCAATAAGTAAGACCTTAAGGGTCTATTTTAGGGGATCTCGAATTCTTTCACTCCACTTTTGTATTTTCTAAAAGTTGTAAACCCTAATTTTCAAATTAGCTTAGGGAATCTGATCAGTTTGTACTACTTGAGTTTAATGAAAGCAAGATTATGCAATTTTGGGATATTTGGATAATTTGATATTTCTGTTACATTCAGTTCATAATGTTCCTGTGTTAACTTAATTGAAGGGACATCATTAAAGTGAGTGGAAAACCTTAGTTTAACCAATACCCTTAACCTTTACTCTTAAGTTGACGAAAGGTTAGCTTTCGAAGAAGTCGAAACAATCTATCCAACCCACATCCTTAACTCACTAAAGCCTACCTTAGGGCCTCTCCAACTGATTTAAAAGGGGGGTTTCAACAGAGTACTAAAGTAGATTAACTGGATCAGAAGGCAATATAAGAAGGATTTTTAGTGTTTCGCCTAGATCGAAAGGTCCAATAAGAAGGAGTTTCAAGCACAATAATCTACACGAAATGACAACTGAAGAGAATAAAATGGATTACAACCATCTTTACCTTATTAAAAAGAATCGACTACTTTCATCTTTTTAAAAGAAGGTCTCGAAAGAGTTATCTACACTTTAGATTCAACTTTGGGGTGTTGACAAGTTTTCTTGTTAACATTTTGGCACTAGGTGGAGGGCTCGAACCTCCGACCTTGTTGAACTTTCAACTCCACTAACCCGATCTTATTCCAAGCTTACCTACTTTAAACTTTACGTCGTCAAGTTTAGCAAAGGCAAAAGATCCAATCAAGGATCCTTGGAACCACATCTAATTGGATTCTCTCATGGAACAATTAATGACTCAAATCCACGTGAAGAACAATTGTTAAGAATGGAGGCCTTAAAATCATAAGGAAAAAGTAAGTTGAATCTTATGATCCCAATAAATGGAGTTTAAAACCCTTTTCATAATTGGCCCACTCCTATCTTTTCCTTGAGCGAAAAGAAAAATAGAAGTGATAACATTTTTGATCAAATAAGGAAAACAATTCAATATTACACCAAAGGCACAATCTTTAAAGAAGTAATGATGGCTGATTACAACGCCTTTGCACATATATGGCATCAAGCAACAATTGAGACACTACCAGCACAGGAACATCAAAGAGTTTTAAAAGGAAAACTATTAATTGAGGGTGAAGCTCCAGAACCAAGAAATAAAAATCTAGAAGCCATCCTCAAAAGATAAGCTTCAAGTCAAGACTTCCTAAGGAATGCAATTTGACAACAGCAATCGAGAATGTTTATCTATAAACCAAGGAAGAGCTCAACTATTGGCCATCACAAAAGAAAAACCTAAATGTGAAAGGAATTTGGGAGGATCTTGTTGCCACAACCATATGATGAATGGTCAGGAAACAAATCATTGCGGAACACTCGAAGGAATGATAATCACCATTTTCAAACAAGGAAAAACTAATGAGTTTGTAAAGAGATCCTAGATAAAGTCAATAACGAACTACCTTACTAAGAAAAATCTACATAACTGGGAGTAGAATTCTCCTTGCACTTGGACATTACCTTAAACGGTCTAAGCCTTTGTCTGCGCCGAGTTGGTCAGGTCAAAGCGCCTCTTGGAGGAAGGTTAGAGTAAACCTTAATCCGTGCCACGCTTTGGCCAAAGTAAAGCATTGACAAGCCCTTGACCATGCCACGCTATGGCCAGGTCAAGGTGCCTTCTAGAGGGAGGACGGAGTAATCCCTTCATCCTGCCATTCTATGGCCTGGTCAAGGCACCAAACAAGCCCTTGATCATGCCACGCTATGGCCAGGTCAAGGCACCTCTTGGAGGGGGGACAGAGTAAGCCATTGGTACTGCCATGCTATGGTCTGGCCAAGGCATGGAACAAGCGCTTGATCGCACCACGCTATAGCCAGGTCAAGAATCCTCCTAGAGGGAGGTTAGTTAAGTCCTTGGGTCCTTCTTGTAGATAACCTAATCAAGCGCACCAGACAATAATAGACTAAGACATCCAAGCTCAAGAAGCGGCATATCAAACAATGTACTAAGACATCTGAGCCTGAGAAGCGGCATATCAAACAACAGACTAAGACATCCAAGCTCGAGAAGTGTCATATCTGACAATGGACTAAGACGTTCGAGCTCAAGATGCAGCATGGAAAATAACAAAAATATACAATGCCTAAAAAGAGTAACATGGATTAGAAGAATCAAAACCTAAGGAGTGTTATAGAACATGGTGCATAAATAAGAATCTATCTCCTCCAACCGGTCATCAAAGAAGAATTTCTGAATTTCACTTATTAATGCTCGAATCTGAGTTTCAGATCTTTCATTATTGAGTCAAGACTTCATTTATTAATACTTGAATCAGGGTTTTGGGTCTTTACACTATGGTCTTCATCATACCCGAGTCTAGGTTTCGAGTCTATTACTACTAATTACTGAACTTCACTCATTAATGCCCGAATCTGGGCTTAAGGTTTCTATTAAGAAGATTATTATTATGGACTTCTGGCTCATCCACTGATAGCCGAATCTGGGTTACGGATTCTCTAACTTTTCAATTTCATTATTAATGCCCAAATCTAGGTCACAGGACTTCTACTGTAAACTTTCAAACAATGATTTCTAGACTTCTATTACACGATTATTATTGACTATCTCCAGAAGATGAATAACTAAATCCAGAATTGAATTTCTGGTTCTCCATCATTGGATTTCTGGTATTCTATCAATATGATTGAAGTAGAATTCCTAGTTTTCTCTCATCGTTGCCAAATATGGGTTTCAAAACGATCAGGTGTATTCAATTACTTTTCACTTATTATCATATGTTAGCATAGTGATCTGTTAACCTCCACAAGTAATGTGGATAAACTTCTCTATAGATTTCAAGCTAGTGATAAGGAATATTGTTCACTTCGTTCTTTTTATAAAAAGGAGATCAATAAAGAGGATTGAGAGATCCAGCAAATACAAATTATCAGAAAGCTGATTCAGAAACAACATTATAATACAACCTAGGTGGTATTTATAAAATTTTCATAATTTACATAATTTAAGAAATTATTTACAAACATATGGTATAAATATATATTTTTCACAAATCTTGAACAGCCTTCTCCAAATTCTCGGTAATTAAAGGATCAACGATGTGATGAATCTTAATACGAAGAACGTCCTTAAGCTTCTTCTCCCTTTTTCCTTATCTTATCGACGTCGTCAATAGATTCAATGTTGGTCTTTAAAGCATGGTTAACAACTATGTTTGAACCTTTGAGAATTTATTTTCCCTTTCTAAATCGAAAATACTCTTTTGAAGAAGATACTTTTCACGTCCAAATTTTGAATCTTAGATGCATACTCATTCATGCGATGCAAGTACTTCACCCTCCATTGTTAATCAATATATTTTATCATCTCAAATTTGACTTTCATGCACCATTTTCCTGCTACCTTCTTGTCTAAGCCAGGAGGAGGATTAGTCGTAGTAGGAAAGTTTTGGATGACAAGTGATGTAGACCTTGTTGATTTTGCATTAGATGGAATAATGGAAGAAGCTGGTGAAGCTATGTTTGTAATGTTTTTTCCCATATTGAATTCTAACGATTCACACTCAGCTTGACTAACTTTTAACTTAATCTTCAAATCACTAATTTGCCGAAGAAGTTCAGATATCTTATGGTTAAAATCGATTTAAGGATTTGATTTAATTTGACGCTTCAATATGGAAAACGTTTCATTCTTGCTCTTAAAGTCTGCTTCTAGATTGGCGATCTGATCATTGAGATTTCTAACGATTGTCTTTTGAAGGAAATATCTTTTGTTCCATTCTAGAGCTTCAGAACTGTTTTGAAAGCAAGTAGACAAAGGATCGCGTAGAAGCTTCCTCTTTTCAATATCTACTAACAGCCTATTCTAATACTGATAAAGCGAGATGTTGAATCTACCGAGAGTGGCGTTGTAGATGACTGTAACTCCTATTTGAACAAACAAAAAGAAAATAAAGTCAAAACTCAAATAATCAATCTCTTTTATTATAACAATAAAAGGTTATAACTTATGTAGAAATGAAACAAAAATATATAATTAGACATTTTTTTCACGTTTAAAGTTGAGAAACTGCGTTTCTTACTTGAGGAATTAGCTAAAAGAATAACCATTGAGTCAAAAGGTGCATTAAATCCTTCTGAGGTAATAACTAGAGGATAATTGTTGCAATCCCTCTCCCCGTCAGGAGGACTATCATAACCACATATCAATTTGGTATGATATTTTGAATTTCTTTAAGAAGCTTTTCTTTTTCTTCGCCGAGAAAATCGAAACAAAAATGAGGATGTTCTATGTAAATTGTTTGCGAATCTTTGAGTAAGCAATATCGGCTAATTTTGAAGAATTCAAAAGTGAAGCTTTTTCTAGATGATCTCTTCTTAGTTTAACATTCTTGGTTAAATAATCCCTAGAAACAAGGCTGCTTAGGGAACATTCATTTTGTGATGATGTAATAAAATACAGCTAAGTGTAAAAGGAAACCAAAGCAAAAATTTACAAACCAATATTTTTACATAATTATGAATGTTCATCTTGTTCATACGAAATTGGCTTTTTGAAGATTTCGGACAAAAATTTATCCTTATATTATTTATCCTTATATTATTTATGTTTTTCCGAAGGCAACTCTTGAGGAATTGATTTGACTCGTGGTAAGTTCCAACAGGCTCCTAGATGTGGATTAGATCCAAATTCGTCCAAATATCTCTTGTGTAAAAGCCTAAGTGGACCCCCCACTTAAATCACTTAAGTATGAAAAATCTACAATTGGGTGTCTACAATAGGCCTTGTATAAGAAGTCTACAAGGATGTTCCTCGCTTCAACCAGCATCCAAAATAGCTTAATTAACTCTCGATTCTCTTTCAAAAGGCTATCATATCTAAGGCGTGCCCTACTCGGTCGTGGGGCAACTTCTTGATTTTTGAGAGACGTTAACGCTGCCACACTTCTGTTAAGCCTATGGTATTTATGGAGAGGATATTATGTTGTTTTAACTATTTCTATACAAGCTATTTATTTTTGCTTGTTTTCTTTCAAGCTTGGTTTTATAACGGTGAATGGATTTCTTTCTTACCTATAATAAAAGATGTAATTATCTTGAAAGTGAAAGCCATTTAAACAAAGAACTCATACTTGAGAAACATGAATTGTAGTTTGAGAGACCTGCTTTTTCTCTCTTTATTCATCGATGTCAATGTTCACAGTCTCTTTTGGAAGGTCAGAGGGCTCTGGGGGTTCAGGTTGGCTTGATTCATGGATGATTGAATCGGGGTTGATATATTTTTAAGCCCCGGTATTGTCATCACCATCTTTTTTACGAACATCGGAGTGACCACCCCTATCGCCACCTAAACCTTGGCATCCATCTTCATTATCATAATTATCATCATCTCCATCATCATTATCATTGTTATCATCATCATTACAGCCTTCTTCCTCGGCGGCTTCATCTTTATCACCTTCGTCCTCTGATGTGCACATAAATTGCATGTATTTACATCCATACTTTACCTATTTTTATTTAAATAAATATCATATTTGAGCATTTTAACAAGTTTAACACAAAATTTTAATTATTTTCAAATTATCGTATATTCATCTTCATTTAGGGGGAAAATGGTCATTTTTGTGCATGTGTCAATTTTAGAATTTTTACTTGGACATTTTTTATGACTTTTATAGGAAATTTTGATGCATATGGAAGAGGGTTTCATGAAGATATATGCGTGCACAAGAGAATACAAAGAATGAAGAGGAAATAATTCAAGCTCATGATCATGTAGGACACAACTCACTTACCTAAATATACAATTAGAAGCTAATGGACAACTGAGTGGAGGTTAAAGCTTCATGCACATTTAATGATTGATTAATTAGTGGCTAATGGTAACTTGGTGGCCACACTTCATAAAGGGAATTTTGGGAAGCACCTTAAAAATTGAATCAGGATTTTATACATGTTTAAATAGCCCTCTTATGTTCGTGTAAAGGATCTTCCTACTCTCTCATTTTTATTTAGGAAATTAGCAAGCTGTAAATACAAATCAAAGTGAAATAAAAATTGCCTCCAAGCCTCTTTCTCTTTTCTTTTCTACATGCTTTTCTTTGCTTTTATGTTAATATTTATTTCTATGCTCTCTTTCTTTTCATGTTCATAGCTTAGATTTACATTCATGAAATTAATTTAACGTTATTTCATGCAAGTAGTTAATCTCATTTCCTTTGTTTAATTTCTACTTCTCTTTGCTTTCAAATGTTGAAACTTACATGTTTTAATTTGATAACACAAATGAGTAGCTAAACCCCTTCAATTTAGGGGTAATGAAGCTCTCAAAAATTATGTAATTTCAACATTTCTATGATTTATGATCTCTTTTATTTGTGCTCTATGAGAGTGGATTTTGATGTAAGTTTATACAAGTGGAATTGATAGCTTATGTTGCATTTGCAAATGAGCTATTCTTATTCAGCATATACACAATTTACATCATCATTTGCTAATTGATTTTTGATTTTGAAAAGAAAGTAAAATAAATTTGATGATCTATATTACTAATTAGAATAAATAAATGGATCATATTTAAATAGCTTTTGGTTTGGCTTCATTTTCAAGAGAATATATGCATGGTTTAATTATTGTATTATAATTTAATGGTTTAAGTTATGTTAATTAATAACATAAGTAAATCATACTTATGCTAAATGCAATAATTATTTCACTTAATATCAAAATTAAAGATCATAAATTAGTTGTTTGTTGATTTACAAAAAAAATATGAGAGTGGATTTGCCTCTAAATTGTTCTCTAATCTCATATTTTTAATCTCATTTTAATTCTAGTTTTAGGTTCATTTTGCTTGTAGTTAACAATTTCCTCTCCATTTGGTATAATTTGATTGAAAGATTTTTCAAATCTAATAATTCCTCGTGGATCGACCCATACTTGCCATGTACTAACTTTTGTACGTCGTACGCTTGCGGTTAGTTTAATTTGAAATTTATCGGCAATTTTCTAACTCGATAGAAAATTTGTCGTTAGACATCCTCAGTATCATAATCTACTTCAAAGGAAGGGACTTCGAAGGATAAGGTTTTAGAGGCATCGATCTGCTCACTTTTAGGAAATTCAGTCCCCTACTACATTTCTTTGACTTTAGCCATAAACCTATTAACAAGATCATGGTCAAGAGAAGGAAAGCTCAAATCTAGGCATTTTCCTATGTTGTCGATATAAGCAAGCATTAGGGCATCCTCGTAGGAGTTAACAGTGATGTCATCGAGGGAAGTACTTAAGAATTGTGACACCTCTTGCTTAGCATCAGAGATGACATTGACAGCCAATTTAGAGAATTTTTCTTTTTCCCCAAATTTTCCATGAGAGAGGATGGTTTAGCCACCATTTGAGCTTTTTCATCTCCAGACTCTTTCAGAACCATTTTCAAAGCCAAATTTTCATTAGCTAAAAGTTAATGTGCTTTTCTTTCCTCAAAATAATAAACTCTGGTTGAGCAAGGGAGGCTCTCAGTCTCTCTAATTTCATTATAGCTTCAATTTTACCAACAGACAAGGAGATGACTTGGTTGTTAAAGGTTGAAATTTCCTCTCAAAGCTTGGATGTTTTAGTGGAGGATTTTAATGCATTTTCTTACAGAGAGAGTTGGCTTGTGGAAATATAAAAGAAAAAGCATGATGCAAATCAGCATTCAAAGAAAAACTATAATAATATGGATAAATAATATGAAATGTACCGGGAGGTATTGTTCAATAGGAGATCGACAATAACCCTTCGGGTTTAGGAATAGAAGAAGGTGGATGAATGTAAGAAGAATTCAAAATAGGTTGAACTATCTTATCAAAATCGCTTGTAGACATGGGGACAAGGGTCCAAAGGGAGTTGAAGCTCCCAAGTCCTTTTGCATCTGCTCAATTACGTGAGGAGAGCAGGAAACAACAATGCAAGACAAGGGATTGTCCTTTGAAGGACTAGTCTTGGGTCAGTCATTAGAAGCTTCAACAATTGGACTCTCTGAAGTTTTACTCATATCAACAGCCTCACCCTCTTCTTGTAGTGTAGAATCTGGAACTTCAATAGTTCTGGCTTTCTTGAAGGATGGTTCAGTCGCTGCCACTTTACCCAGTTTTCCTTTAGTAACCATCTTTCACCTAGCAATGGCCTGAGTTAAAGGTAAGGCACGGGATGTAGAAGTTGGAAGAGTCGGTTACTTATGATTGGTTCAACCTGAGGAGAAGTTGCTAAAGATTCAGAAATTACATGTCGGTGGAGTAATTTAAAAAATAACACAATAACAAACTACAAGTACTATGTTTAAACTTACCAGAGTGATTTGGTACAAGTTGGAAGCGTTTTCTCCGAGAAGTATGTTAAACTAGGAGAGGTTGACGAAGTACCCTTTGACATGCTGGTAGGAGGGAATGCTTCTAAAGGTTTGAGGGATTCAACAAAGCAAGCCTTTCCCAATGCTACTCGAAGCAGCAATTAGTAGCTTGACAGTTCTTTTATCCTCGTCGATCAGATCTTTAGCGGAAGAACCTAATAAGAAAAGGTAGATTAGTGAAAGAAAGTAATCGGACAAAAATAAAGACTGTGATCAACTTACAAGGGGAAGAGAAGGCTCCACTGATATTGGGAAAATATTTGACAAAGAAGAATTGAACTTCCCAATCTCTTAATTTGTTTACCACCTTAAAAATTAGCTTTTTGGGAGAACTAGCTCTAAACATTTGATTGTTCAAGTTGTCGAGTATAACTAATCGAACTAGATAGTTCGGAACTTCAGCATTTAATAACGGAATCCCTGACTCTAGAGCCCTAAGTTCTAGGGATAAAAGATATGTATATACAATTGGATATAGCTGGATGGGAGAGATGCCAGATAGGTCAAGAATTTGGATAAGAAGTCCGGGAAAGGTAGGAAGCCACCATGCCAAATATGGATAGTGGCACTAGTATAAAAAGTGCATATTGCTTCGCCTCATTTGCATCGGTTGAAGTAAAAACTGATGCAAATAGAACTATTTGCATCAGTTCTATCTTAATAACCGATGCAATTGGTACGTGGAAAGCAATAGGTAATAAAAAAAATCAAATTTGCATCAGTTCTCACCAACAACTGATGCAAATAGTTTTAGTCGCATCGGTCTTAAAGTCAACCGATGCAACTACATGTTGATGGCAATATGAAATTTAGGTGGGAAATAATGAAAAATTGGCTCCAAAGTTTACTTTGAACAAATCTACTCCATTCATCCTCAATGACCCACTCCCAACAAAAAAAAATCCAATTCACGGCCAAGATCTCAAACAAACAAAAATCGAAATCAAAGCAGTTCGATAAAATTCCACTTCCCACCGATCTTCTTCACCCAATTCATCATGAGCTTACCAGCATCAGGAAAATCCCTATGCATCATCAGGACGCTTTCCACAGACATCTCCGCCTCCTCTTTCCTCAATGGAAGCACCTGACCAAAATCGCCATCGTAAGCCTCAACACCAGGACCGTAGCAGCACATCGACGCCTTAAACAAAACCGTCTCTTTTAAAGTCTCCAGTATCACCTCATCGCTCCACCCTTCCTTCATCGACGCCTGGCTCAGCGCCGCCCAGTCGTTCTGATCCACCGCGTTCTTCCAGCATGCTTCCGGCAGGTGCCGGTTGGCTTTTCTGAAGGAGGAGCTGGTCCATGCGAATATTTCAAAGGGTAATAGGGATATGGCTCGGTCCTTGTTTTTTAGGCATAGGTTTATTAGCTCCCTCGGAGGTAGTGCTTTCTTCCTTATCTCTTCCTCGTTTGGGTACTGTCTCATCAACTACTTCCTTTACTTCTTATAAGCCACATTATGAAGAGAGAATATCAACTACTTTCCCAAATTGAACTTCGATAGAAAGAGCTTGCGAATTGAAACAAATGAGGGAGTTAGAAATCCAAGAAGACATGAAGAAATCCAGCTTCGTTTTACAATACATCGCCAATTAGCTCTCAAGGAGGATGATGAATGGAGCTTGGATCAGAGTTAATGTCAAAGATTAACAAGATAAGATTTAACTCGTTACTTAACTTTTTGTTTTCGATTGTTGTTGTTTTAATGTTCTGCAATCTATGAGTTATTGTCAGGGTCGCTACTTTCTTCGGGAAAAGTAGTTGTTTCCGCTATCTTTGCTTTTTTGATTTTTGTTTTTACCTTTCAGTTGATTCACTAAGCTTGCCCATGTAGGATTTTCTATGACATCAGAAGTAGGAGTGGCTTTGAATTCAAAATGAGTTTCCTCTATTCTCATCTTCTGAATTGTCCTTAATTTAGAAGTGGCTGGAGTTTCAATATGATGCTCACTAGGGTCAGAGCTCAGGATTGTATTCAATGAATTTTCGGGCAGTTCCATTGGCATATTATTATTATCTCCCGTATGATTGTTAGAAGATATTGTTATCTTCTCAATAGATTCAGTTCCACATTCTTGTTGCATCGATGTATTGATAGTCGAATTATTGAAGTTCGGCTAAAAACAAGGACAGTTTTCGAAACTTCTTAAAATCATGGACTTGTTCTATTTATACTTGATAGTTGGGTGTAAAAATGAAGATAGTTATAAACATGAAGTATCACTATGATCAAATGAATATGTTGAAAGCAACAAAAGAGGCATGAGGTGGAACAACCACTGCAGTTACTGTGTCACTGAACCACTCTTCCTTCTGCGTGCAGTTCTTCAGTCCCCATGCCTCAACCCCAAACTTATCCAACGTTGCCACACTAGAAGATGCTATTGTAAAACTTGAAGCAGAATTGGTTTCTTTGCATTTTCAGCTTATTCAAGAAAGAAATGAACGAAGACTTGATGAGTATCGTATGAAACAGTTACCTTCACGACCACATGTAATGCAATTGTTTTGGGCTGGAAAATAATGCAACTGTTTTGGGCTATTCTTGCAAAGATGATTTGGCTGCGCTCATAAGCAATGTGCTGAAACTTGGTTCAAGATCAAAGGAAACAAGTATGATTGTTAACCTTTTTTTTTTACATTTTGTTGTGCTAAATCTAGTTCGATAATCTTACAATTGGGATATTCTAACTTTTGTTTGAGGTATGATTCTGAAAATATGCAAAGTAAAATAATAGTGATAAATAAAACAAAACAAACACTGTTGATAAGAGTAAAATGTACAAAATTAGAGCTTGAACTTCTTGAGTATACATCTGAAATGTATGAATCTTGTGATTCATCTATTAACACTTATCTCCAAACAACATAGGTTTTGATGGCAAGTTTTGCCTACGTTGGTTGCAACAATTAGTACTAGAGTTATGCTATCATCAAAGTTTGAATATTAGAACATGACCCCTCCTTATAAGTACTTAGAACTAGTTAGTTCTTATGTTAGTTTGGATGTATGAAAACGCAGCATAAGTAGCTGACGTAAATATTGGAGAAGTAACTGTTTGTAGCTTATAACTTGTTATAGAATATGACAAGTAATTTTCACCAAGTAAATGGTGAAAGTAGCTTGTTGGTTCAAACAGTTTACAAGCAAAATACCACGTTTGTTCTTCATGTCCCTTCCAACAAAAGCTTCATCCAGAGGTTATGTTCTTTTACTTGCTATATAGTGTCCAAATTCTACAGGTTTGAATTATTTTTATAACATTTCAGTACTAGCCTTGAATTTTGGGTTAGCCTCAATGTTCGTTAATTACCCCAAATATTAATAAAACTCAGCCACACTTAATTATTTTAATGGAAAATGACAATAGAACCAGGTTCATCGAATCTAGTGTACTTGAGAATGAGAAATAAGTTTCATTTCTGGTTCAATTGCGTTCTGTTTTTTGTTCCTTTTCTTCTCTATTTAAAAAAGACCTTAAGAAAGTTTGTTATAATGTAATGCAAAGAGGGTCATCCATGAGGTTATGTTTGGTATGAAAGGAGACATGCAAGGAACTAGGAAACAACAACTGAAGAGTCCTTTGTGCTAGTATTTTTGTAAACTCCGCACGAAAATTTAAAATAGCTTCAGGTAAATGCCTTAAGTCCTCTTGATCGGAGGAAGACAATATAACACAAGACAAGTCAAATAGTACAATAAGAGGTGGTATGTAAATATTACAGTACAATTTTTTTACAATGTTTATAAATATTCCATTCGTACTACGTCATAATTTAACTGGAATTGGAATCTGAAATGCTCACTTTTTTGTTCTTTCTTATCCTAATGTAAGTTTGAGTCTGAGCAGAACCATTGGGCATACAAGCCTCAAATATGACCATCCTACAAGAAAGTTTACAAGTATCCTTAGATTCTAAAATTTCTTCATTTACCACAAAGGAGGGATTTCATGCACTGATCTTACGGTCAGGTTGGGGGTCACGTATAAAAAGAAGAATGTTTTTTATGTTAATTTAACTATTGATCTCAAGCATTAGATATATAAGATAAGCATAGCCCTAAAGGGTTGTTTTCTTATCCGGTCAAGGTAAATGGGATGAAATGCTCAATGCATTGGGTGTCTGAAGCACATAGGAACTCATGGCATGTGTTGCTGGATGCGAGTATGATTGTGGTGGGGGAGGATAGGCTCAGTCTTGCTCTTCATAGGCCTGATTTTGTGATTAGAACGCTTGATGATGTGAGGGCGGAGCCTAAAAGGATTACTTGCTTACTGGTTAGGAGGAAGTCTTTTGATGCTGCTACATCACCACAGGTTTAGTTTTCATGAGAATTATATATAGAGTTTTTATGTGAGGAGAAAGTGAATGCAAAGTTGGACTTGAGTTTGTGTATTACTGTCATGCATTTCCATGCACATTTCGGTTGAATATGTTGTGTAATAATGAGATTTTTCCTTGCAAATAATGAAATTGTTCATGTTTTTAGTTCGCTAGTTGTTTTGTCAGGCTTGTGGCATTTGGATTATCAATAATATATATATATATATATATATATGTAGTCTATTTGAGTATTGTAATAATGGTTTCTGAGGGATTAGTTTGCATCGGTTGTTATAAAAAACCGATGCAATAGAGGGATTAGTTTGCATCGGTTTTCAACAACTTATGCAACAAGTTCCTTTGTTGCATCGGTTTTCATTACAACCGATGCAACATGGGGGTTGTGTTCAAGCAACTAACCATGATATTTTGCATCAGTTGTTAGTAACAACCGATGCAAAAAGGACCTTTTTGCATCGGTTTCAGAACTGATGCAAAAGTGGTAAGCCTGTTGCATCGGTTGCATATGCATCGGTTGCTGAACTGATGCAAAAGGGGGGTAAACAACCGATGCAAATGGCCTGCTTTGTAGTAGTGTGGTATAAGCAAAATATCCTTCAGGAGGGCTTTGGATGGTGTCACTATCACTTAGGGAAATAGCTTCCACTCCAGTAATGCTGAAGTCATTTACAATCACGTCCACCTTATCCTAGGATGATATTAAAGAGTGTTTAAAAATCGTTTCAATCTTCTTTAGAGAAGATTCCATCATTGGTACTGTATCTTTTTCTGGTTTTTGAGAAGTCTTCTTCACGCCCACGATCTTGCCACCTGAAATCATATCAGTAAGAAGTTATAATTTGTTATGAAATCAACAATTTTTCAAAGATATTTAAAACCTATTACAACAATTCAAATATCATCCAAAACATGAAATTTCATACCCTTGAAAGAATGTTAGAGTTAGTTTTGAAAAATGAAATTTGTTGA
This sequence comes from Allium cepa, assembly GCA_030765085.1. NCBI lineage: Eukaryota > Viridiplantae > Streptophyta > Magnoliopsida > Asparagales > Amaryllidaceae > Allium > Allium cepa. The sequence goes on from CM060931.1 coordinate 577,228,549, forward strand.
GCTTTCGACTGTGTCGAAAGGGAAAATGGAAGTGAATCTCCAACAAACACCTTTCAACAAAGTCGAAGGTTCAAAGAAAATTTTATTATTGAAAGGAGTAGTTAAAGCCTATGTAACTAGTTCAGGTATAAATATGCACCAACAACATTCAATAAACAAGGTAAGTAAATCATTCGACACTACCGCGACCTATAAACTTTGTTTTACTAAGGGAATATGAATGATGTCTTGTATGTCGATTGAGTCAAAAAGTTTGGGTTTGAGTAATATTAATATAAATGAAAAGGTTTTGAGATGTTTCGATAATATTTGTATTAAATGATAATCGAATCCAAATTAGTTACAAGGGGTGTTGAGAAAGTTGAAAGGAGTATATGATTTTGAATGCTTACCAACAACCAAACTTGATTCGATACAGTAGGTTCAGATCAAGTTGAAAGATTTGATTTGATTTACAACTTAAACAAAGTATGTTTTTCTCAATCCAATTTATTAAAAAAATGATAAATCTCTAACTCCAAACATCTCCTAAAATAAATTAGAAGTAAGCATGTAATAGAGGTTTCGAAACCTATAAAATAAATTTTATGCTTTCGAAAGTATGTACTAGGTAATCAATTATTAAGGCACATTAGGAAAATTCTTTGAAAGGTATGAGAATATACTACAGTATAGTTATGCTTTCGACGAGGTCCACTTCATATTTACTACATCAATCTTTCGACATGACCAATTAAGAGATAGGCGCTGGACTTCCTTTCGACCCCATCAAAAGAGGTTAAAGAAGTAAAGCAAAGTTAGCCTCCTCAAACCCTTTTGAAAGGGTAGAAAGGTAAAATTACAGTGCCAGATTGTAATTCATACGGCTAAGCTTCTCTACAAAGTAATTGGAAAACTCTTTCTTCCCCAAATTCAATTTTAACCCAAATACTTTAAATAAACCATACCAAATCAGATGAATTTTAAATATTGAATCGATGTGCGAAATGGAACAAAATAAGCCATAGAAAGAAATCCAATGATACTTTCATATGAACGAAAAAATCAATTCATGAAATCAAAACAGCGATTCGTATTAAAACCCAATAAATTCAAAAAATTGAAATGAAGCTTGGAAAGTTAGTTTGAAAAGAAGAAATAATAAAAACTTACTTTGAATTCGAATTTCTATTTGTTGGAAATTGGAATTATTTAAGAAATTAAAAGCTTTGATTCTTGCTGGAATTTTCTTTTAATCACAGATAAATGAAAAGGAGGAAGAAAGGGACGTGATTATAACAAATTTAGAATGAAGGATGGACCAACGATCAAATTTATATGAACAGATAAAAATTTTGTGAGAATATGAAAAGGCGGGAAAATTTGTGGGTTTCGAAATGGTTGACTTGGAAAGTCAAGAGCATCCCTTCGCAAGGGAGGCAACCACCAATTCTCACTTTAACCTTGTCGAAACCAAAATGAATAGAAGGGAAGGACAACCAAGAGATGATAGCATAAACAAAGCCTTTCGAAGGAGTCAAAGGGATGCTACAGCCAAAAATCAGGTGTGCTGCAAAGTTACGAAGTGGTCGAAAGGGTCGAAAGCACCCTTCCACTTCAATTGTTCCCTTTCGAAGCAGGGACTTCCGCATGCATGAAGGCATTTCTAATGAGTTGAAGAAAACCTTTCGAAGGAAACAAATTGCAACTACTCATGTGTGCATCAAGCCTTTCGAAGCTAAAGGTTTTGCCTTCTTTCACATTCCACTAAAGGATATTTTTAAATTGACCTTTTCGAAAGCATGAACAAGCCTTTCAAACTGGTCGAAACCATTCACAATTAAGAAAGAGACCTTCCGCTTCAAAACCTTCAACATTTCGACTCAAATATCAACCTATTGAAAGAGTCGAAAACTCCAACATTTTCTTTCCTGCTGCAACACAATAGCACAAAGTGTAGAGGCGCACCAAATCCTTTCAATGAAGTCGAAAGCACTCTAATCCATTCAAATGCAATGCAGAAGGATGTGCAAGTGTTAAAGGTAACGAAAGGTCTACAAGGCCACCTCTCGACCAGGTCGAAAGCACTAAGTTGAAAGGTGTCAACCCGCACCTATAAATATGACCCTAGGGGTCTATTTAAGGGGCACTCGAATTTTTTCACTCCACTCTTTTATTTTCCAAAAGTTGTAAACCCTAATTTTCAAATTAAATTGGGGAATCTGATCAGTTTGTACTACTTGAGTTTAATGAAAACAAGATTATGCAATTTTGGAATATTTGGCTGATTTGATATTTTTGTTAGATTCAGTTCATAATGTTCTTATGTCAACTTGATTGAAGGGTCATCATTGGAGTGAGTCGAAACCCTTAGTTTAACCAATACCCTTAGAGCCTTAACCTATATTCTTAAGTTGAAGAAAGGTTAGCTTTTAAAGAAGTCGAAACCAATCTATCCAACCCACATCCTTAACTCATTAAAGCCAACCTTAGGGTCTCTCCAACTGATTTTTAGTGTTTCGTCTAAATGGAAAGGTCCGATAAGAAGGAGTTTCAACCATAATAATCTACACAAAAGGACAACTTAAGAGGATAGAATGGATTACAGCCATCTTAACTTGATTAATAAGTGTTGACTACTTTCATCTTTTTAAAAGAAGGTCTCGAAAGAGTTATCTACACTTTAAATTCAACTTTGGGGTGTTGACAAGTTTTCTTGTTAACAAAAGGCAATATCATTTAGGCAAATTACTCCATTTTAATTTATTATATATTATGCTCATATATCATCATCAAAGAAATGTTGTATTTTTAGATCACATAAACACACATGCATGTGTGTGTGCACGCACGCGTGTGCGAACGCGTGCATATGTATATGTATATGTAACATAATTTTTATATTAACTATATATAAACATTATATGAAAATATGCTATTATATTTTATTAATGAAAAAATATTTTTTTGATTTAACCAGAATTCTTTTTTCTAAAAACTAATTTACATATAATTATACACATAAAGTATATATTAGTAATATGCAGAAATATGTATACATTATGCACACACTCACACACATATTTAATATTTATGCTTGTACATAAAATCTAAAAAATTAACTTCCCTATACATGTCTTTTAATATATGTAACAAAATTATTATACATTATATATAAGTATTAACGTATATATAATTTTCTATGTGTGAATATAATTTGGGTTTAAAATTAAATTGTATGATTTCTTAAACCATAAAAGGGGAAACTGGTTTATTTTACAACATAAATAATTTCATACATCGTCACATTACGTGTGTGTCTATATATATATATATATATATATATATATATATATATATATATATATATATATATTGGCTTTATATACATATATGGCACGGCTACCCCTTAATTAAATCAAATCTCAATCCCATAATCAATACATTATTTTATTTAATTTAGCTAATTAAATATCGTAAATAATGTTACTAAAAATATAGGGTGTTACATATGGTCTCCTCATTAACTTTCGTAGTGACACTATTCCACCAGTACAGTGCTGCTCCATGCAACTGTCTGGATGCCAATCTTTTTTCTGCTAATCATCAAGCCCCAAATCAGCAAAGATCCTTTCGCAATGAAGTAATCAATTCTCCACTTCAGTTGCGTCCTCAGTCAAATTTTGCATAGTCTCTACTCAATATTGCATACTTACTCACCATTGGAGCTGTCTGATTTCCTCCTTCAACATTTCCTCCAACTAATCCCATAGCAGTTGTAGCTTGCATCAGGTTGACGAAGAAGTGATACATAACTCTCATATCAACTTGCTGTGCTCCAGCACCCACATTAGCAGTTGGTGTCGTACCTGGATTCCTTCTAGTGTTTGGTCTGGTATTTTCATTAGTTGGGATGCTTCCACCACCAAGGTTAACCGTTTCATTTCTAGCATCCATATCCCTTAAAATTTGCATTCGTGCTTTTGTAAGACAGAAGAATAGCCTAAGAAAGATGGAAGAATAATCATAAAGTGTATACTTATATATAGCAAATACAAGTACATTACTATAGCATCATCCCATGCCTCAGTCTCTAATTCCTTAATATTATGTTTTCAAAATCATTTTAGGTTCGAAATTTCTTTTAAGTTTTCATAAACCTATGCTCTTATACAAGTTGTAATATCCCATACTTTGAGGTCCGAAGCTAAGCGTTACAGATGTTATGGTCATATATAGTATTAAATTCTGATGACAAAATACAGTAATGTTAATGGTATCCATAATATCAGAAGCGCATGAATATCAAATAAAATTAACACATATTTCAAGAACAACTTTTCTGATTACATTTCAAATCAATATTTCATATTCAGTAACGTAATCCCAAAATGATTTCCAGTTTTGACCAAATACAATTATAAAAAATTACGCCAAGAGCGACATATGAAGATGCCTCCTTGGATGATCAGAGTACTAAATAGTTGGACTTATCAGTCATAAATACATCACAGTGGAAATAATACTAAATAGCTTCTACATGGCTAGCTTTGCCTCATGCACGTCTTCGAAGCCTATTCATCCAACTTACTAAATCTGAAAAGTCCTTAACTCTTAATCTACTAAAATGAATTTTGAGCACCCGAGAGTTTAAGGGGGAAAACATAAACTTCGAGTCAGAAATAAATCCTAGTGTTAATAATACTATTACATTTCGGTTTACTATATTAAGTGAGATCACGCCCCTTAGCGGAACAAGTTTCACCGCATTAATATCCTTTTAAAAGTATTTTTTGCAAATCAAAACCTACAGTCAAACTGATTATAATAGCAAGAGAAATAACATATTTTCATATAAATCAAGTAATCAATGGACTATCAGTCCACACTATAGTGTTATCTGGCCAACCATTAACCATTGGTTGACTCGGGCCTACCAGAAAAAATAAATGATCTAACATCTATTAAACACACCTCTGAACTATCTATCCTTGACTTTCTCCTTCTGGGGTCAACTAATCCTAATGATTTTGTGGGTTCACTAACAACCTACCTTTGCTCCGTGTATTCCCTTCTATGTGTAACTTCATTTTAGTCACATCTGTGACAAAGCCCTACACACTTGAATTTTGAACTTATTTTAGCTAAAGGCTAATAGCTAAAGTATAAGGCGTGACCCATACTAGTCCCATCTGGTCTTCTAAGATCTGAGTCATAAACTTAGGGTTAACTACCCTTTTCGACTTTCATTCCCTTGCAAACAATCTTTATGGATGATTTACCCTTGAAGTCATATCTTTATAAAACAAGGAAATCATACTCTTTGCTTTACTTAAAAATACTTAAGCCATGATATATGCTTTACGCAAAACAATGTTGATGAAATCTAATCAATGGGATTATCTGTCCCTTCAAAACAAGTTAAAACCCTTTTAACATGGTAAACTTAGGTCATGAAGCCAAGGAAATACCTTCAAAACCCTTGTTTAAAACCTTAAACAATACCCTTTGAGATCATTGGGAACAACCTTTTCGAAAGCGTTACTTAAAACCTTAGACATCCTCTTTCAAAAAACCATTTATACTTATCTTTCGAAAGCTTTAGTACCTTCCTTTCGAAATACTTAGAACGTATCTTTCGAAACATTTACAATATGCCTTTCGAGAGCGTTAGGCTCAAGTAAAGGATTATGGAAACATTTCTTCGAAACCATTTAAAATTATTCATTTCGAAACCATTGGGTTTAACATTTAATATAACCATAGGATCAAAGAAAACTGAAGTAAAAGTGTCCTTTCGAAAGCTTTAAACCAAGTAAAGAAATTAGGGGAGAAGATAGCTCCAAAACTCAACCTTTCGAAACCATTACCTCCAAAACCATTTAAAAGCGGCAATATGACCCTTTCAAAAGCATTGAGAATCGGCTTCAAAATTAAAAAGGCGAAAGCACCCTTTTGAATAAGTAGTTTTAAGGCTATAAAGAAAAGTGGATTAACTAATTCAAAAGGTATGAATGCGGCGGCTAGGTATCGAATAGGTTCAAAAAGCTGTCGAGGTCACAACTAACCCTAAAAACATTTTAAGCAAATAAACCCTTCCCTTTGATCAAACATAGAAAACATTTAAGTCCCTTAGCTTCAATAATTTTATAACTAAAATAAAATAGTTAGGAAAATTCCCCAAAAATCATCATAATTCAATTTTAATATGTTTTCTAACATATATAAATTTCAGACCCAAATTCATTATATAATTACCTTAAATAACTTTAACCTAATATTAACTATTTTTTCTCATAGAAAATTCATAATAAATCGACAGTAACTTATAAAATTATGAAACTTGAAACCCACTTCTAAAATAATGTTTTCCACCATATATAAAAAAAAGAAAATCATTTGGATGTCATTTAATAAGTTTTTCAATCTAAATTTATCATAAATATGTATGGAACAATATAAATTATCAATAAGCATAGTCAAAATGAGATTTAAATCTATAATTTACCTTGGCTTATGTCAAGAAGGATGAGATTTACTTTTTGATTGATTTTCTTAAGCCTTCTAATTGAACCCTAGCTTTTCTTCTCCTTGAATCTCTTTAATAGTAGCTGGTCGATCTCTCAAGTGTTTTACTTTTGTTTTTGAATGTTGAGATGAATAAGAAATGAAGGATAGAATGGTTTAGGGTATAAGAACAAAGGCTATTCCTATTTTACCATTACTATATTCCTTCTGCTTACTTTTTAGTACTCTTTTACTTATACATTCATTAAGGCGTGGCCCCTTTATTAATTAACAAATCTCAATCCCTTAACCTTCTACATTATTTTATTTAATATATCTAATTAAGTGTCCTAAATAATTTTAGTCAAAATTAGGGTCATTATAGTTCCCCACCAACAACTAGGCGATTTGCATGACCGACCATAAAGTGCTTCAAAAGGAGCCATACCAATCGTAGTTTGTTAGCTATTATTATACGATACTCAACTAGAGGTAGATGTTGCTCCTAATGTCCTTCGAAATCCGTGATAAAAGCTCTCGACAAGTCTTCCAAAATTCTATTCACCCTTTTGATTTTTCTATCGGTTTGCGGGTGATATGCCATGCTAAGGTTTAAATATGTTCCCAAAGCTGTCTGTAGGCTCCTCCAAAACTTGATAGTGTACAAGGGTCTCTATCACTAACTATGCTTATAGGAATTCCATGTAGACTAGCTACCTCTTTACTATAAATCTGGATGAGCGAGGCGCTAGTCCTATTTCTCCTAATCGGAACAAAATGAGCACTCTTTGTGAGTCAATCTATAATAACCCAAATAGTCTCATTGCCCTTCTGACTATTAGGCAATCCTTCCATAAAATCCATTGAAATATTCTCCCACTTTCAAGTCAGAATTTCCAAAGGTAATAATAATCCACCGGCTTCCCTTGCCCAGCTTTTATCTTTTGACATGTCAAACACCTAGAAACAAACTCAACTATACTCCTCTTCATTCTGTTCCAAAAGAAAATTCTCTTCATGCCCTTGTACATTGTGACGCCCCACCTCTATACCCACGCTAGCCAAGAACACTACGGGTGAATGTTGTCAACTAGCATGGAGAATAAGGCTGTTGAGGAGCGACCACCTGTATAATTGCTTTGCGCGAGCACCGATATGTCAGATAGTATAACATGCATTTTATCTCAAGAGGAAATCCGACACACCGATACAAACACAAAGCTACTACACAGTGGCTATGATAATCTTCGGAAACAAATACAGAAATAAACATAACGTAAATCAGTCACAGATAATTCATATCACAAAGGCGGAAGAAGATATGAATACATAATTAACACATGGAAGTGTAAATCAGAGTAGTGGTCAAAAAGATCCACAATAATACAAAAGAATAGCAACACGTGCTATACAAAGAATACAACTATGAGTCTATATCTCAAGTGTATACAACAAAATAAACTACTAATCTAAGTAGTTTGCCAAAAGTCAGAGTAATGAATCCCAGGGGAGAAGTCAAACAGAAGCACCTGTAACATCTCGGTCTGACCCGAGAATTATTCAATAAGAAAATAATAAACGGATCAGTCTAACTATAAATATCAGATGAAATGATATAGAATAAGAGATATGACTAAACACATAATAATCACAATGCCAAGCTGTGATATATATAAGTAATTGAAAATCAACGAGAGATTAATCAATATCACCAAATCTTCACAAGAATCAAAGAAATGTCATACTCCTCATTTCGTTCACCAAACCAAAAATATTGACAATTATATCAATGCCAACCACAAAAGTCAATGACACACAAATTCACCAATGCACAAATATTGAAAAAACTTATCAATGGAAATCACGAAAATTGGTGAAGCACAAATTCTAGAAATCATCTCAAAAAATTCAGAAATCACAAGAAAAGGATGGCCAATCCCACAAACTGGACATCGACGCACCTAGAAAGACACGCCCCATGCACAGTCGAACATCGACGCACCTAGAAAGATACGCCCCATGCTCTAGCATCGACGCACCTAGAAAGATACGCCCCATGCTCTAATAAACATCGATGCACCTAGAAAGATACATCCCATGCATAAATAAACATCGATGCACCTAGAAAGATACACCCCATGTAATGTCTAACATCGATGCACCTAGAAAAATACACCCCATGCTAAGTCGAACATCGACGCACCTAGAAAGACACGCCCCATGCATAGACGAACATCGACGCACCTAGAAAGATACGCCCCATGTCCCGACTTATTGAGCCGATTGCTCCACGAAGTAAATAAACATCGATGCACCTAGAAAGGTACACCCTATGCATAAATAAACATCAACGAACCTAGAAAGGTACGACCCATGTGTAAACAAACATCGACGCACCTAGATAGGTACGACCCATGAAAGAAATGAGGCGAAGCTCAATAAAATGAGGAACAGTCCTCCACATAGACAAAGAGACATCGCACATTGCTAGTCTAAATCACAAAGATGACCGTCATGATCAACGAGAAGTGTCGATTACAATAAGCTAGTAAATATATGAGCTTAGCTTCATGTCCCATAACCACTAGCTTAACTTAAATATTTACGAACAAATTGTAAGTCTCCGCTAGAAAATTGTCACAAGAAGTTCAATCGAACAAGTCCAAGAATTAACCGACGAAGTAAACGCAAGCGTTTCATACCACTTGTTTTACTAAGTCGTTAATTAGATTTCTCATACGAGTGAGGTAAAGGTTTGTATATACTAATAGATTGGAAAACGGTTTCATAAACGAATTTGGTATTAAAATAGTATTGAAATCGTTTGAGGAAAGAGTTTTGATATTTACTACTAGTATAGAAAACCTTTATATTTTTAAAGTGACAAACCACAAAGAAGATTGTAAGAACAATCAATCACTAAAATTCACATTCGAAGACGTGAATAAAATCCAAAGAAACCGATAAAGAATCCATAAAATGGATATTCAAAAATCCCTAAAAAGGAGTCATCAAAGTCATAATAAATGATAACAACAAATAGGATCATCACGAATCGATTTAAATTGGAATTCTCAAGCGAATAGGCAAATAGGCAAAATAGGCAAAACTCAGCAGTTTCAGACGTCTGAACAAGTGGTTTAGACGTCTGAATCTGGAAATATAAAGATTTTCAGAACACAATTCAGACGTCTGAATCAAGTGTTTCAGACGTCTGAAATAGGCACTTTTTAGCCTATTTCCTTTCTGGTTCCAAATGAACCAATTCAGACGTCTGAAACCATATATTCAGACGTCTGAATCTGGGAATAGAAATCTTTCCAGAACAATATTCGGACGTCTGAATATTACGTTTCAGACGTATGAATGAAGGGTTCAGGGCATTCCCTGAACCTAGGCCAAAAAATGGCCAAACGAATATCGGAAACGATCGAACGAGCAAATGGCGATGACTAAGGAATTACGTCAAACGACAACCCAGCCTAAACGGCTCTTCGATACGCCTCAAATATCAATGTCCAAATATCCATAATAGTATTTTCATAAATTAGACCAAAACACCAAAAATTGGAATATACACGGAATCGATCCAAACCAAAATCAATTGCACATGAATAAACGTTAGGAATTCATACCTAACAATCGAAGATAATTATAGACAAAGATGTGAGATAAAAATCTCAACTTTGAACCCAAACGATTGAAGAAGAAGCTATAGAGCAATGGTAAGAACAATCACTCTTCAATTCCAACCCAACAAGCTTGAATCTAAGCTTAAAGGAGAAATATTTCCTAAATTAGGTTTTGGAAATTTCTGAAATTGAATGGAGAAAGAGTTGGAGAAGATGAAGAGAATGCTTACCAATGGGTTCTCTTGAATTTGGAGCAAGAAGATGGATTTGCTAATGGAAACTAGGGCTTAGGATTTCCTAATTCTTTTTCTCTTCCCCATTTTTGATGAAGCTTGAATGTATTAGGAAATTATGAAGTAATGAAGAGGAGAAGGGGTTGGGACCTGAATACATAAGTGGCTCAGCCCAAACCAAAGCCCTAAGTACAAAGTAGCAAAAATCAACTTTCTCCAAACATATCAAAGCTTATACTCAAAAAGGTCGCAAACGGCATTTTGAACTCAATGGAAGTGGTCTCGAGTCCTAATTCAGCTATTTGCAAAAAGTAGGTTTTCGGACCAAAATCCGACGAACGATAAAATATTTAGATAAAATATTTAAATATAAAATCGACAAATATGCGGGTTGTTACAGACTCCCCTCCTTAAAGAAATTGCGTCCTCGCAATATTTAAGAAGAAGATAAGAAGTAACAACCATAAAAGCATATTAACACAAAAGAAAATTTGAAATAGGAAGTTCACCATAAAGAGCATGAAAGGGTAAGCCTGAATGGGATCGCTCGATGAATTCCCAGGATTCCCAAGAGCAATCCTTAGGATCTGAGAACCATTGAACTTTCACAAGAAGAACATCTTTATTCCGAAGGCGCTCAACCTCCGAAGCAATAATGCGAATGGAATGTTGCTCATAAGTCAAATCTGGTGAAACTTCAATTTCATCAATAACACCGGGCTCAAGAATAAATTAGGAAACCTAAAAGCATTTCCATAGTTGAAAGACGAAAAAAACGTCAAGAATAGCAGAAAATTGAGCTAGTGCAACGGCGTAGTATAGAAACGGTACGCCCGAGAAACTTCAAACTCGAATAATTTGGAACACCGACGTAGTACAAAAACGGTACGTCTAATGAACCGATAAACCGGAACAACGATGTAGTATAATAATGGTACATCCATTGATCCAAATGAGACGGAACATCGATGTAGTATAATAATAGTACATCCGATGAACCGAACACCATAAAAGAACACCGGACACTAGTCCATAAAAGGAATGAGATAAAGCTCAATAAAATGAAGTATACCAAAACGTCTGATGAACTTGATAAAAAGATAATTCCATTCAGACAACATCAAAGAATCAACCACTTGTTGCTTACGGCAAAGCGCATTGGCAACACGATTTCCCTTCCAGGAATAAAAAGAATATCAAGATCATAAGATGTCAGGAACTCGAGTCAACATGGAGTTCCATATGAGAAAATAATTTTCCCAAAGATTTATGATCGGGGTAGAGAACAGATTTCTCATCCAAAAATGATGATGCCAAACTCTAAAAGCGAAAACAATAGCCGCGAGCACTAGATCATGAGTGGCATACCTAGTCTCAATCGGCTTTTAATGATTTAGAAGCACAAGTGATAGTACGTTATCTTATGCAAGATAACGACATCCAAACCAATACGATAAGCATTGGTACAAAAGATAAAGTCTTGGTCCCCCCTCGGGAATCACAAGAACAAGAGTATCGAAAAGAAAGAATTTCTTTTAAATAACCTTCTTTCCTGAAAAGTTAAAACTTTCAAAATTACATTTATCATTATGTAATAATCTTTCTAGAAAAATTTACTATTTTCAAGTCAATATATTGTGTCTGATTGTCTCATCAAAGCGTTTAGGAAATTCCTATCGATAACGTTGATCAAGCGCATCGACCAAAATTCTTAAAACACTAAATGGGCAATACAATCACAAAATCGTATTCTATAGGATAAGTAAGTTTCTCAAAAACTTCTAAGAATATTCTTTGTTCGTTTTAAGAACAAAAATCCGGTTATACTTCTAAATAAATCTTATGAAAAAGATTTTGCAAAATTTTAAATTGCTATTTTCATCCAAAAATCAATAAATAAAAGAATGGTCTCATCGAAATATTCATAGAATATTCGATTTATAAAATGGATGAAATAAGCTGGACAAACTGAATGATATAATAATTCATTCATAGGAATCCTAACAAGTGCAGAATGCGGTAAGTGGAATGCCAACTTCCGCAACTCCTAGCAAATGAAAATTGGTGGTAAGGTCAAACTGAAAAGACCTTAGCACCACACAAAATATTACTTAGGTGATAATCCTAAGACAAGCTCAAAGATACCGGAAAATTTCTCTAACTACATGAATGAGAGAAATAACACTTTCCTTATAAGTGGGCTTAAGGAATAAAATGATACCATCAAGTTGGAATCAAAATCATAAAGGAAAAATAGAAATCTGCTTAACAGATTGAAAATGTCGAAGAGGAATAGTCCACACGAGAAAATAGGATATGGGCTTCACAACGATTAAGCCAATCCTTACAAAAATCAATTCCGAAGCCTAAGTAAATATCGGCTTGGAAAGATAAATCACATAAAATAATTTTCGACATCAATAGAAAGCAAATTGAGTGTTGCGGATCAACCATCCGGATTCACAACTCTCAAAGAACTCATCAAGCCCAAAAATATTTTTAAAGAAAAAGAATCAACAACTCAACTAAGAAGACCACGAAATAAAACAATGCTATCAAGGATTGAGTGAAAAATACCTTGACCACGAGAAGTGTTACCAGGAGCTTGAACTACATTGAGATTTCCCTCCTTCCTACTTTGAAGTACGGGACATGCAGTTATATGGTGACCCGAATTCTTGCAATAGCGACAAAAGAGGGGTCTCGGACATTCCCTAGCAAAATGGTCCATGGAACCACAATTGTAGCATTGACCACGACTAGAGGTAGGAGTCTTTGCTACAGGAATTTGTTGCTTCCCTTTCTTATTAGAATTGGGGCCTATGAATTTGATAGGCCTCTTCAAGTTATTGTCGAAGTTCTGTTGGGCACGCACAACTTCAACATCACCTTCATTATCGGCCTCTTCAAGACGAAGAGCGATATCAATAAGCTGATCAAATGAAACCTCAAGTTTCAAAAGTAATGGCTTCTTAAGATTCTTATTCAAGCCATAAACAAATCTCTGATTTTTCTTCAATGGGGTATTAATGTACTCAACCCCGTATTTGGACAGAGATTCGAAGGATGCGACATAGTCTGTCACAGAAGATTCACCTTGAACAAGGTCAATAAAAACCGGGCCAAAGTTACTTTTTCAGCCTCCGGCACAAATTTCAATTCGAATCTTTCCCGGAACTGTTCCCAAGTAAGATCCGCTTCAACGATTTCAGAAATTAAAAGCTCATACCAATCTAACGCTCTTTCTTGGAGCATGCTAGAAGCCACTTGGACTCGATGTAGATCAATAAGGTTCATGCGAGAAAAGATGCGATCGCATGATTTGAGCCAAGCTTGAATTTCAATAACACTCTCGGATCCCCTGAATGGCCTTCCACCCAAATCGGTATAGTCTCTGCACAAGCGTGCAAAACCGGATCTAGGATGAGTAGGCACTGGAATGGATCCTGCAGCTTGAGCGTTCTTCACGAGATCTAAAAGCTGCTGAGCAGACATGAATACTCCATCCTGAGGAGTAGCACTAGATTGACCGGCGCTGGGACGGCCTGGTCTAACCATTTCTCTTCTTTAAAGAAGAAAGAAAGAAGAGGAAAAAGTTATTCTCAAAATAAATATCAAGCAATCTTGATAGATAAAACAAGGAATCAAAAAAGAAAATAGGATAGGACGGTACAAAGACTCGAATAAATCCTAAGGCACAACTCCTAAGAAAGACTTAGGACATGATCCTTGCTAAATTATTCTATATTGTTCCGAAGTTTGGCTTTGATACCAAGCGTGACGTACCACCTCTATACCCACGCTAGCCTAGAACACTACGGGTGAATGCTGTCAACTAGCACGGAGAATAAGGCTGTTGAGGAGCGACCACATGTATAATTGCTTTGCGCGAGCACCGATATGTCAGATAGTATAACATGCATTTTATCTCAAGAGGAAATCCGACACACCGATACAAATACAAAGCTACTACATAGTGGCTATGATAATCTTTGGAAACAAATACAAAAATAAACATAACGTAAATCAGTCACAGATAATTCATATCACAAAGGCGGAAGAAGATATGAATACATAATTAACACATGGAAGTGTAAATCAGAGTAGTGGTCAAAAAGATCCACAATAATACAAAAGAATAGCAACATGTGCTATACAAAGAATACAACTATGAGTCTATATCTCAAGTGTATACAACAAAATAAACTACTAATCTAAGTAGTTTGCCAAAAGTCAGAGTAATGAATCCCAGGGGAGAAGTCAAACAGAAGCACCTGTAACATCTCGGTCTGACGCGAGTATTATTTAATAAGAAAATAATAAACGGATCAGTCTAACTATAAATATCAGATGAAATGATATAGAATAAGAGATATGACTAAACACATAATAATCACAATGCCAAGCTGTGATATATATAAGTAATTGAAAATCAACGAGAGATTAATCAATATCACCAAATCTTCACAAGAATCAAAGAAATGTCATACTCCTCATTTCGTTCACCAAACCATAAATATTGACAATTATATCAATGCCAATCACAAAAGTTAGTGACACACAAATTCACCAATGCACAAATATTGATAAAACTTATCAATGGAAATCACGAAAATTGGTGAAGCACAAATTCTAGAAATCATCTCAAAAAATTCAGAAATCACAAGAAAAGGATGGCCAATCCCACAAACTGGACATCGACGCACCTAGAAAGACACGCCCCATGCACAGTCGAACATCGACGCACCTAGAAAGATACGCCCCATGCTCTAGCATCGACGCACCTAGAAAGATACGCCCCATGCTCTAATAAACATCGATGCACCTAGAAAGATACATCCCATGCATAAATAAACATCGATGCACCTAGAAAGATACACCCCATGTAATGTCTAACATCGATGCACCTAGAAAGATACACCCCATGCTAAGTCGAACATCGATGCACCTAGAAAGACACGCCCCACGCATAGACGAACATCGACGCACCTAGAAAGATACGCCCCATGTCCCGACTTATTGAGCCGATTGCTCCACGAAGTAAATTAACATCGATGCACCTAGAAAGGTACACCCTATGCATAAATAAACATCAACGCACCTAGAAAGGTACGACCCATGTGTAAACAAACATCGACGCACCTAGGTAGGTACGACCCATGAAAGAATGAGACGAAGCTCAATAAAATGAGGAACAGTCCTCCACATAGACAAAGAGACATCGCACATTGCTAGTCTAAATCACAAAGCTGATCGTCATGATCAACGAGAAGTGTCGATTACAGTAAGCTAGTAAATATATGAGCTTAGCTTCATGTCCCATAACCACTAGCTTAACTTAAATATTTACGAACAAATTGTAAGTCTCCACTAGAAAATTGTCACAAGAAGTTCAATCGAACAAGTCCAAGAATTAACCGATGAAGTGAACGCAAGCGTTTCATACCACTTGTTTTACTAAGTCGTTTAATTAGATTTCTCATACGAGTGAGGTAAAGGTTTGTATATACTAATAGATTGGAAAACGGTTTTATAAACGAATTTGGTATTAAAATAGTATTGAAATCGTTTGAGGAAAGAGTTTTGATATTTACTACTAGTATAGAAAACCTTTATATTTTTAAAGTGACAAACCACAAAGAAGATTGTAAGAACAATCAATCACTAAAATTCACATTCGAAGACGTGACTAAAATCCAAATAAACCAATAAAGAATCCATCGAAATGGATATTAAAAAATCCATAAAAAGGAGTCATCAAAGTCATAATAAATGATAACAACAAATAGGATCATCACGAATCGATTTAAATTGGAATTCTCAAGCGAATAGGCAAATAGGCAAAATAGGCAAAACTCAGCAGTTTCAGACGTCTGAAACAAGTGGTTCAGACGTCTGAATCTGGAAATATAAAGATTTTCAGAACACAATTCAGAGGTCTGAATCAAGTGTTTCAGACGTCTGAAATAGGCACTTTTTAGCCTATTTCCTTTCTGGTTCCAAATGAACCAATTCAGACGTCTGAAACCATATATTCAGACGTCTGAATTTGGGAATAGAAATCTTCGCAGAACAATATTCAGACATCTGAATATTATGTTTCAGACGTCTGAATGAAGGGTTCAGGGCATTCCCTGAACCTAGGCCAAAAAATGGCCAAACGAATATCGGAAATGATCGAACGACCAATTGGCGATGACTAAGGAATTACGTCAAACGACAACCCAGCCTAAACGGCTCTTCGATACGCCTCAAATATCAATGTCCAAATATCCATAATAGGATTTTCATAAATTAGACCAAAACACCAAAAATTGGAATATACACGGAATCGATCCAAACCAAAATCAATTGCACACGAATAAACGTTAGGAATTCATAACTAACAATCGAAGATAATTATAGACAAAGATCTGAGATAAAAATCTCACCTTTGAACCCAAACGATTGAAGAAGAAGCTATAGAGCAATGGTAAGAACAATCACTCTTCAATTCCAATCCAACAAGCTTGAATCTAAGCTTAAAGGAGAAACATATCCTAAATTAGGTTTAGGAAATTTCTGAAATTGAATGGAGAAAGGGTTGGAGAAGATGAAGAGAATGCTTACTAATGGGTTCTCTTGAATTGGAGCAAGAAGATGGATTTGCTAATGGAAACTAGGGCTTAGGATTTCCTAATTCATTTTCTCTTCCCCCATTTTTGATGAAGCTTGAATGTATTAGGAAATTATGAAGTAATGAAGAAGAGAAGGGGTTGGGACCTGAATACATAAGTGGCTCAGCCCAAACCAAAGCCCTAAGTACAAAGTAGCAAAAATCAACTTTCTCCAAACATATCGAAGCTTATACTCAAAAAGGTCGCAAACGGCATTTTGAACTCAATGGAAGTGGTCTCGAGTCCTAATTCGGCTGTTTGCAAAAAGTAGGTTTTCGGACCAAAATCCGACGAACGATAAAATATTTAAATAAAATGTTTAAATATAAAATCGACAAATATGCGGGTTGTTACATACATCTTCTTCCCTCTAGGATGAATGGTCATCCTTGAGTGGTGACATACCATAACCACATCTCTTATCAAGTCATCAATCATTGGGATGCAAAGACGTCCATCTCTTCTTAAATATCTCTTCGCATTAACTGAGTTTCTCCTAGCATGGGGAAAATGCTCACATTTCCTTAACTTTTCCAAAATCTCTACTAACTCCTTCTTTTTACTTGCTAGTTCCCTATATGATCCATCAAGGCTGGTCTAACCTCCATAACTGATTGAAAACCATGGACGAGTTCTGTTGATGGTTAGAGGTTAAAATTCGAGAGAAATTCGAACTGTCTCAATTCACATATAGCACCTAGGGTCATGTGTCTCCTACTAAAGGCATCGACGAATACGTTCCCTTTCCTGGAGGTATATTGAATACCAAAGTCGAAGGATGTTGTAAACTCCATCTACCTCTGATGTCCAAGATTCAAATCGTTTTGGAAAAATAGGTATTTGAGTGATTTATGATCAGTGAATAGCTCAGACTTTCCCTCAAGAGATAGTTCCGCCGCATCTTAAAGGAAAAAAATGGCTATCAATTCTAAATCTTGCACTGGATACCTCTTCTCATGATCTTTTAGCTATCTTGCTTAAAATATTCAAGTATTAATGTGCACTAAGTTCCAGATTATGGATAAATTTTTATATCAGGATAGTTTTAAGTATATGGATTTTATAGATCAATCTTATATATACATATAACCGAATTTTTCATATGATCATGTCTCAAATGTATAGGCTCTGCATACAGACCAGATCTATGGAAATGAAAACCTTGAATGTATAAAATGAGTTTCAAAGATATATTGATTTTGAATGATACAATTTCATACATTAGGTTCAAATATGTTGTTATATAAACTTTGAAAAGGTGAAGTTTCATATGTATGAGTTTCTCGAATATAAAAACTTAGGCAACTACCTTCCCTTCTTGCATCAGAACTACTCCTAATCTTGTTCCACATGCATCCATGAAAACCGTAAATGGCTTGGTTCCATCTGGAATAGAGAGTGCGGGTGCGCTAGTGAATAACTCCTTAAGCTTCTCAAATGCCTCGGTGCACTTATCATCCTAAATAATGACTAGATTCTTCTTAGTCAACTAGGTTAAATGGGATGCTATTAGCAAAGCTCTTGATGAACTTCCTATAGTAGCCTACTAACCCTAGGAAGCTTCTAATCTCTGATGCATTACTATGAACCTTCAATCGTTGGACAGCTTCTACTTTAGTAGGCCCCACCGCCAATCCTTTCTCCAAAACGACATGCTTAAGGAACCTAACTTCATTTTTCCAAAAGAGGTATTTAGAAAACTTGGCTTTGAGTTAGTTTCTTCTCAAGTCTCTAATACCTCCCTAAGGTGGTCCTCATGCTCCTTCTTGCCTTTGGAGAAAACCAATATATCATCAACAAACACCACGACAAATATATCAAGTTGCCCTCTAAATATTCTACTCATCAAATTGACAAAGTATCAAGGGCATCTGTCTGTCCAAAAGGCATTGCTTCCCACCCATAGAGTCCATTTGGCGTACGAAAGGCAGTCTTCTGCTTACTTTCCTCTGTAATTCTTAACCAATGGAACCCCGCTGCTAAGTCTAATTGGGAAAAGACTTTAGCTCCTACAAGTTGGTCGAACAAGTCATCAATTCTAGGCTGAGGGTACCTATTCTTCCTTGGTCAACTTATTCAACTCCCTATAATCAATGTAAAGTATTAAATTACCATCTACCTTAGTAGCAAAAACAACAGGGGCTTCCCACTCAAAAATACTACTACGAATGAATCCTTTCTTCAATAGCTCTGAGATTAGCTTATCCAATTCCCTTCTTTCCATGGAGGCCGTATGTCTCAAAGGTAGAGTGATAAGTCTTGTGTCTTTCTCCAAATCAATTCGGAACTCAATCTCTCTATGGGATGGGAGTCCCAAGACCTCCTTGAAGACATCAAGAAATTCACAAACTATGGGTACAGATAATGGTTCTCGATCAACAAATAGATTTAGTGAGCACAAATGGTTTAACTCAACTAAAGCTTTGGGTGAACTTCTAGGTCACAACCTCGATGACTCCTTAATCATACTACCGTTTTGTCATGGTCAAGAATGGATACATAATATGACAACCAATCCATACCCATGATAAGTCCATACCCCTTGAAATTTAGAACGTACGCAGTACATATGAAATCAACATCGCATATGTCTAACACCAGGTCTTTGCAAATAAGAGAAGGATGGAACGAACCCCCAATGGGATTGGAAACCTCTATTGGGATGTTGACCATCTGGGTTTTAAGGTTTAAGGAATTTACTACATCCC
Source organism: Allium cepa (assembly GCA_030765085.1). Lineage (NCBI taxonomy): Eukaryota > Viridiplantae > Streptophyta > Magnoliopsida > Asparagales > Amaryllidaceae > Allium > Allium cepa. Next base: position 577,248,264 of record CM060931.1, read on the forward strand.
TAGCTATAAAGGAATGTGATGCCCCCAAATCAAATAGGGTACGAATAGTACCCTCAAAAATAAGAGTTATACCTTCTAGAGCTTATTTTCCTTGGTCCCTTGGTGGGTTAATGGAAATATGGAGCTTGTCCTCATGGTCCTTCCTTAGCCATGTTGCGACATTGATTCTTATGATGCCCTTCCTCATGGCGGTTAAAGTACTTTCCTTTAAAGGCTTCCTTGGTCCGACTCACTCTTTAATATTTGGCTTCGTGATCCCTCCTTAGGCATCTCTTACAAACCTTTGCTTCCTTCTTAAACTTCCCCTTCAACTTCTTGTTGGCCCAGAAACTCCCCTTCTTAGATCCTCCTTGCTTTTGGGTCTATGCAGACTTCTCTTTCTCTCTCCTATCTTCCTCATTGGCCACATGCAACATCTCCGTTTCTACCAATATCCCATGCGTGGCCCCCATAGGTACTTGGGTCAACAACATTTCTCTTAGTGGGGAATTTAAGCCCTTCACGAACTTGATGGCCTTTTTCATAGGTGTGTCTATCAAAATCATCCCGAATTTAGCCAATTCAGCAAGCATAGCTACATTCCTCAAGGGTAGAATCTTCTTATCCCAACTGAATGAACTTTTCTAATTGCAAGCTAACCTCTGCTCTAGACATGAATCTCAATTTGAATAGGTCCTTGAATTCATCCCAAGAGAATATCCTATCCGGGTGCTCATCAGCTATAATGTTCCACCAATTTAAAGCTTCTTTCCTGAGGTGCCAAGCTGCCATTCTTCTTCTTAATCAATCATCCCAACCCTGCTCTCTAAATATATTCTCGCAATTACCAATCCATGCTTTATCCTCTGAATATCCTTCAGTTCCAAAGTATGCCTTTCCTCTTATATTGAAAAAGTCCTTACATAGCTTAGGAAAGTCAGCAAGGCATGGTGCTGCATCAGCGGCCGGGGCATCAGGTGCTACAAGTGCAGTTGGAGGAATAGGGAACTGCCCAACAGTCCTAAGATATTTTTTAAACCATTCGAGCATTCCATGTATGGGTGGTCTTCCACGGTTAGGATTTCCTTGTTAAGAAGAAGATAGATTGTCTGCTATAACAACTATTTGTAGATTAAACCTTTGGTGATGATTTCCTAAGATATTACTTACATGCTAAAAGAAAAGAAAAGTTTGCTAGTGTATATGCGTATGTTCAAGAAGAATGGTATGGGGGGTGTGTGTGTGTATAGCAAGAATTATTTTGAAAGATCTTTTTGTAAAACTTTTCAAAATAAAAAATATGTCTCTCATAACTATAGTTTTTATCCGTTGATCGGGTAACCTAGAGCTTTGATACCAAATGTAACAACCCATCACGAAACATGCCTAAATTTCGACCCAGAAAAGGCCCATCGAAACTTAGATCCGTTCTAAGCAAGTTGTTGGTAGTAAAAAGAAATAATATAGCTAAACTTTCAGAACTCACATGTGATAACCAACATTTTAGGTCATCTGATAATTGGAAAATAAACTAGTTTATTTAATTAAACAGATAAAGAAATGCTGATAATGAAAGATATCTAGATATGTAAATGAATTTGAAAATATAATAAAAACTGGATTTTAAATATCTGGATAAATATTGGTAATCTCCTAATATAATTACTTAAAATTTACATATTGAATTTGTGTTTGTTTAATATATATTTTTGAGTAGATTTTAAATTTTAATTAGTATTGACTTATATATGAATAAATGGATTGAAATTCAAATTTGAATTTGAATTTGAGTCTGAATTTGAAACTTGAATTTAAAATTTAAATGAATACCGTAGTAAAATAATTTTGATTTTAAAATTATATATATAGGTAAATTATTTAATGTATAATTGGTATAAAACATTTTCTTTAAAATTAGAAAATATAACTAAAAAGATTATATAAAAACAAAAGTTAACAAGTGTAATTCATGAGACAAGAGTTTTAACAAATGTAATAATCTTGTAAATAAGATGAACAAGTGTTATTTTGGTTTTATTTTTGATAAAATTTATAAAAATAAGATTTAAATCTATATAAAATATTTTACCCCCTCTTTCTCTTAATCTTTGTTCTTCATTTTCAAACTACAAGCCTAAGAAAATCAAATCTGAGGCAAATTAAAAACAAACAGAAAATTTTCAAAATCTAAACCTGGGAAACAAATCAAAAATAAAAGAGAAAGGGAATAAACAATCTCTGATCAAAATTCAACCCGGAAGTTTGAAAATCAAAAATGGAAACCAAAAGCAAATAAAACGGCAATCAAATTCTTTCAAGTTTCCAAAACCTTAAGCAACCTAAGATTCAAAAAATCAACTCAGCAACTTGGATTCAAGCTTTCAGATTCCAAATCAACATCTGGTTCCAGAGGAAAATCAAGTTGTTCTCTGTTTGCATGTACATGTGAGTAATAAAGAAATAACTCGGTTTATAATTTTGATGCATGTAGTTAAACTTGAATTTGAATTGGTGATAAATGATTTGAATGGTTGATATTATAATTATATGGGTATATATATGTATATGGGTATACTTGGATGCATGTCTGTTAACTGTTCTTAGGCTCTGTTCTTCTATATAGGTTGCAAATGTAATTCAAAAATCAACTGCTCTCTACCTGATAAGTTTTACGTTATGTTGTTTGAAAAAAATTGTTAGAAATACCAAGATTTAAATTTTAAAAATATATTAAATAATAATTTAAGATAGTATTAATAAGGATGTATATTTTAGTAAAATCTTAATTACATCAAAATCTTAACATTTTTAACTTGGGATTTCATGGTTATAATCAAATTAGTGATCAAATTATAGGATTTTTAAAACTAAAATCTTGATTTTTAACATGGTATATTGTGAGATATGGTGGGTTGATTGGAATTTGGATTTTTAGCAATTGTTGATGATCAGGTTGATGTGGAAGGTCGTAACCAGGTCTGAAGGAGGATTGTGTGATGTAGATCATAGAAAAAATAGGGTTTTATTTTTTAGATCATCGTTGGTGTCGATACGATGATAATTAGGGTTTTAGACCCAGATAAATCGAGGTGGTTTGAGTGGTTATTGTGATGGCCAAGGAGCATCGAGTTGGTTAAGTGTAGGGGGAAAAGGAAGTTTGGGAATGGTGGTAGCTCCAGGCGAGCGGCAAGGGTTCCTAAGATCATCGGTGGCGGTGCGTGATAGATTTAGGGTGGGCCTGTTTTTCCGGTGTGTGGGCGAATTAGTCGATTTTGATTCCTGGTAGTTTTGAGGATTTTTATGGAGCCGTAAGGGAAGAGGAAGGCGAAGGTGGTTTGTGGTGAAGGTCGAAAGCGGTGGATGGTGGCTGGAGGGTTTGTGGACCTACAGAAGTTCCGGCCCGTGTGCACGCTTTTGGAAAGGAAGAAGAAGCTGGAGGTAAATGTTAGAGTTGTGCGGGAGGATGGGCTGACTCGGGACGTGCTCGAGAAAAATGTGAGGAGGACTCGAGTTTTGATCAGAAGGGATTTGTGATTGGTTGGATCGGGAAGAACCAGGATGGACTCGGGTGATGGTAGTTTGGGCTCGGGTTAATTGTTGAGGCTTCAAGTTTAATAGTTAAGTGATAATCAAGTGTAAACTGATTCTTGAACTATTCCTTTTAAATGATAAATGTTATTTAAAATGGTTGGGTAATTAAAAAGTTATGTAATTTTTTTAACATTAAATTTACTAAGATAGAACCTAAGTTTATTTAGACTTAAACAAAGATGTGATTAAGTGGGAATTAAGGGAATAAAGGTTTTGTCACTAGTTAAACTTAAAGGTTAAGTTAAATTATCATTTAATGATAAAATTATTCCAAGATTATTAAATAAGATTTTAAAAAGATAATTTCAAAAATAATTAAGGTAAAAGGGGTTCATCTTTAATAAAATTAGGTTTGAGTAATTAAAGTGTAATTAATTAATTGATTGATGATTAAAGACAAATTAATTAATTAAGGGTTAATAATTAATGAATTAAGTAATTCAAGAGTAATTAATTTATTAATAATTAAGGATTGACTAATTTGTAATTAAGAGTTATAAGTTAAATAATTAGAGATTAAATAAATTTATAATCTGGGATTGTTAATTAGATAATCGGACATAATTAACTAATGATTAGAGATGAATTAATTTGGTAATTAAGTTGTAATTAAGGGATAATTAATTATGTAATTAAGATTAATTAATTAGGAATCAATTAATGTAAGTAATTAGGGATTTATTCCTAAAATGATAATACTTAATGTAAGTAATTAAAGAATTAACCTATTGAGGATTAATTAATTTAATTAGAAATTAAAGGTTAAATTAATTAATGATCAAGGTTACTAATTAAGAATAATTAACCAATGGAATAATTATTTGATGGAAGTAATTATACATAAATTACTTAAGGGAAGAAATTAAGAATTAATTAGTTAGTGTAATCAATTAAAGGACTGATTAATTGACGAAATTAATTAAGGGTTATTTAAATTATGAGTATGATAATTAAAGAATAGTTAATCAATGAAGGTGATTATAGGATAATTAATTTGATTAATTAATTAAGGATAAATGTGATTAATGTGAATGGGTGAAGATTATTTAATTTGTGTTACTAATTAAAGGCCAATTACTAAATGTAATTAAAAGGGATAATTAAGGGATGATTAATTAATGGTTTGTAATAAATTAATGTTAAGAAAGCGGGATTAAAAGTAATTGAAGTAATTAATTTAATTTATTTTAAATTAATTAGAAATGGTATGACAAAGTAATCTTGCTTATGAATGATTGGATGATTTTGTATGCCTTAGATTAGTTGATATCTCTGATATGTGATTTGTGATGTTATGTGATATGATATGATTGGTTTAAACTACGAAATGTGGTTATCTATCAATAGTGAATTACTTTGTAAAGATGTCACCCTGTATTTAATGTTTGAATTGTACTTCACTTGAATAACTTGTGTTAAAATGACTTGGGATTCGAAGAGACCGGGGTCGGGTATCAGTAAATACCCGAAACCACTTCTATTGAAAGCTACTATAATTCTTTATAGACTTGATATGTATGATCAATAGGCTAGAATGGAATAATGTAAGTGAACTGGACCACTGAAACTAAGTAAGGGTACTTAGAGATTGATTTGGGAAATAAGAGTTGACTATAACAAGTTAAGAACTCGTAGTGAAGAACGAGTTACCCTAATATTTTAGTATGTTAACATAGTGTTTTCAAGTGTATGGGTTTACTCACGCTGATTTTCAGCCTGACCAGGGTGTTACTTTGATGTAATGCTCGGGTCAGACCGAGTATTACAGCTTTTCAGGTAAGGACGTATGGAGCTCAGGAGGCAAGCTGGATGGCAGGTACGTATGGGGTGTATTCCGTTGAGATATATTGTTATTTATCTAGGACTAGTTATTTTAACTGTCCAGTGATTGTGAAATTTTGTAACTCTGATGTATAAAATGTAAATTAACTGATACAGTTTTCCTTGTATGACTGTTATTTTATTTGATGTTATATTTTGATCCACTACGAATGTGAGATTATGTATTTCATATCTGTTTCTTCTTCTATCTCTTTTCTTCTTTTCCTAACTATCTGGAATCTTTGGGATCAAAAATTCCGGGTCGTTACATTTGGTATCAGAGCAAGGTTAAGCGAGAACCTTGGCTCTGATGGGTTAACTCATTAAAGATAGGGTCAGTGGTACCCTAGAATGAGTTTTGTGTGTGTATGAGAGCGTACTTGTTATTTTCTTATATAAAGGTTTTAAAAATGGTTTAATGAATGATTTTTATAAAAGCTTATATTTTATATATAAAGCAATAATTGGTTGTTGGATATTGAAATTTAATAAGAATTAAGTGATATATATATATATATATATATATATATATATATATCAAAATGGGAATTGGATAAAATGAACTATACAAATAAGATGAATTAGAATTGGTTTCAAACCAAAAAATAAAATGGTTATTGTGTTTAATAATGAAATGTATTAAGGAAGTAAACCTTTTGGTGAGTAGTACTTGTAAATTGGAATTGAAGATAATTCAAATTGTGAAGTTTTAAATCTAAGTCCAGAAAATTTAGAATTTGTCTCAAAGTAATGAAAGAAATAATAAATAGTACTATTTGAATGGAAGGGTCCTGTTTCAAACAAGAAGTTATTTGAAAACTTTAAAGAAACTTGTTTCGAATTAAACCAAGGGAGGTTTAAAATTTAAGGTATAGCCTAGTGAGCTAAGAAATAAATATGTATATATGTATGGATATACGTGATATCAAAGATGATATAAAATAAACTCTAAGTGATTGAGTTTTGATTTTCCCTTAAGATGTGATGTAAAAACCCATAGTGAAATAAGTCTTTGAACTTATAAGTAAGAAAGAATATTGATAGAATTTTAAATTTGAAGTGAGGATTCAAATTGGGTAAGGTTGGTGAGATTAAATTGAATTTAACTTAGAAGAAGTTAAATAAGTTTGAATGAACAACCTGATTTGGAGATTTCAAGATGAAATCGAGATTTAACTTAGGAAAGTTAAATGGGTTGATTTAGAAGGGAGCTATATACGATCTCAAATGGATTTGAGTTCTGGGAGTTGTGATGGATGCTGTTGATGGATGTTTTAGATAATTTGGATGTTTTTTTATATCCTAATATCATCCTATTGTCATCAACAATCTATGAAATTGTGAATTGGCTTGTTTAAAATGAATTAAGAAGTGGATTGTGATATTTTATATCCATTATAGAAATTAAATGGAAATAAAACTTTAAATTGAAATTATTTAAGTAATTTTGATTTTCGAAGATAAAAATTTAACTTAAGGTAGTGATATCACTTTGAACTTAAATTTTGGATGTTTAAAGGAACTTGAAAATTCAAATTGTTAAGGATTGGTTTCAAAATTGAAATTTGGTGGTAAATTGAATTTCAAAGATTGAGTGATTAAAAAGGGGTTTGAACTATGATTTGAACATAGAAATAAGTTCATGAAGAAGTAAAGGTGATTTAAATTGGAATATATGAAATTTGGACTCAGAATTAAGTATTTAAAGATCTTAAAGTAAACGTTAATTTGATTTAAAGTAACTATATCAACATTGGAAGATTTAGATCGAATTTATATAATTCGAGATGATTTAAAGTCAAATTTAATTTGAAATTAGTTCCAATTGAAAATTAATTTAAATAATTTGGAATTGTGATTAAAGTTGAATAGTTTCAAATTCAAACGGAATTTGATTTGAATTTGGAATGAAATTGAGGTTAATTCAATTTGAATTGGGGTTAAATCAATTTCAATGGAAACTGAATTATTTAAATTGGAATTGAGTCAATTTAAATGGAAGTGGAAATCTAAATTGAATTGATGGGAATGGAGATTTGGAATTGAACAGTTTGACTCTGGACTATTTTTAAAATAAATGTTTTAAGATAAACCTATTTTTCCAAGCTATTTAGTATATACAACCTTTCTTTTTAAACCCCAAATTATCTTATACTTATTTTATAATTACTTTTGGAACTATTTAACTATTTTACATCTATTTTGGAATTATTTAAAATTTCTATAACTATATGACTATTTTCTAACTATTTTACAATTACTTAACTATTTTACAGCTATTTTACAATTAATACTTATTTTGTAACTACTTATCTATTGTAAACTTTTCGATTTATTTTATAAATTTAAGCTGGTCAGAGTGCAAACTGTTTATGATTAAATATACATTTGAGATAAGAAATGAGGTGATAATCCAAATAGGGAATGAAGCAATGGTGAATAAATGAATAAGAACCTAAGGGAATGTGAATAGAAAAGAGAATTGATTTTGTTAGTAATCAATGAGGATAAATATGTAGGATGTATGTATGTTATTATATTCGCATGGTGATTTGATCTAGATTCGAGCACAGAATTTGGAGATAGTATATCGATCCGAGTTGGGATTTTTCACTTGATTTTTGGCAGCGAACCTGGATATGGATTTTTGATTAGTTTTGGAAATTCTCCATCATAGTTAGGCTATGCAAGGAGAATGACGTTTTCTGATCAAGAAACCAGATCTGAGTCCGCACTAGGAAGTCGGGGGGACGATACTAGTTCGGAAGAGAAATTGTGTATCGAGTGAGCGATCAGATTGATATTGTGTACGGATGATATGTTTACATCGTACGGGTTTGAAAAATTGATATTGAAAATTTAAGGATAAGAACTGTCAATAATTTTTGAAATGAAAAGTATATTTTGTGAAATATATGATGAAATAAAGTGGAAAATTGGATATTTCTTTGGTAGAAATTTATTTTATGAAAGTAAATAATGTGGTAAGTGACTTATAGAGTAATCAAGCTTGAATATTGATTTGGCATAAACAAAGTTATATATATAATTGATAAACTCCCTTTGTTGAATCTATAGACAGAAGAAAAGGATTTTTGAAAGTATTTGAAATATAAAAAGGGAATTTATATAAGTATGAAGTGATCCAAATATTTTCAAAGTTGTGTGTGTGTGTGTGTAAAGGATCTTATGAGAATGATTTTGGAGAAAAGGGTTTTGAAACCCATGGATTTTGGAAAGGCTTTTATTTTTGGAGAAAAATCAATTTTGGAAATTTGGAAAGCCTAGTTGAGAATTATCGATTTTGGGATAATCGATTTTGAGAAAAGTGGATTTATATAGGATTCATACTAGGTGTATGATTTGGAAGATACTATATGTGTATAGTATAAAGTGTTTTGAAAATAGCTCTGGAGAAAAAGCGCACCCTTGAAATGAACTTCTTAGGAGTACCATAGGTTGGTACTGCCTTAAGCCTTAAAGGGGGGAGGCTCTAAAGTGGATCCTGTGATGAAGTCTGGACAAACTGAAAGCGAAAGTCGATGGTGTTGATGCCTACAGAGGCATTTGGGTTATGCTGTGACAATAGTGTAACTCGATGTCGCTACGATCTATTGTGGACGATAACGGAAATCGTGTGGAGATGAGTGTCAACGGTCAACGATTGATTGCCGGGAAGGCAATGTAACATCGGTAGACTGCGATCTATGGTGGAGTGGAGAAGTTTCATTCTTTTGGCAATGAAATTCAAGGGCGCTGACGCCCATAGTTATATGAGTTTTTGCTCTAATAGCAACGTAACCCCATATGTAGCTGCAATCTGTAGCGGGTTCCATGGTGTAATCGAGGGGTGTGGAGTGCCTACAGTTATCTATGGATTTTACCGGGAAGGCAACATAACCAACGGGTTAACTGCAACCGTGGACGGGGGTGATGATTTCTAGAGCATTCTCACCAAAGATATTTCCTCTATTTTCAAAAATATTTTCTATATTTTCAATAAAATTATTTTTCAAGTATTTTCACTGGGTGTTGAAACCGGATCTGCTAAGTACTTATAGATTTTCAATCTTACACCTGACCAATATATGACCGAATTTCTGTAAGAACAAAGATGGACTTGTTGAGACATCGAGTTATAAAAAATATTTTTATAAAAACTATTTTTGGTAATATATATAGATTTTTAAAAAGTGTTTTAAAATATCTTAATAAAAAGAGTTTATAGTAAAAATGATCAAAGAGTAAATTTTCTGATAATAAGCATTTTAATAAATTCTGGCTTCATTCCTTTTCGAGGACGAAAAGATTCTAAGGGGGGAGGAATGTGATAACCCGGATTTTGGGACATCTTATAATTGAAAAATCAACTAGTTTATTCAATTAAACAGATAAAAAAATGTTGATAATGAAAGATATCTGGATATGTAAATGAATTGGAAAATAAAATAAAATGGATTTTATATATCTGGATAAATATTGGTAGTCTCCTAATATAATTGCTTAAAACTAGAAACCAAAAGAAAATAAAACATCAATCAAATTCTTTCAAGTTTCCAAAACATTAAGCAACCTAAGATTTAAAAAGATCAACTCAGCAACTTGGATTCAAGCTTTCAGATTCTAGATCAACATCTGGTTCCAGAGCAAAATCAAGTTGTTCTCTGTTTGCATGTACAGGTGAGTAACAAAGGAATAACTCTTTTTATAATTTTGATGCATGCAGTGAAACTTGAATTTGAATTGGTGATAAATGATTTACATGGTTGATAGTATAATTATATGGGTATATATATGGGTATACTTGGGTGCATGTCTGTTAACTGTTCTTTGGCTCTGTTTTTCTACATAGGTTGCAAATGTAATTCAAAAATCAACTGTTCTCTACCTGATCAGTTTTATGTTATGTTGTTTGAACAAAAATTGTCAGAAACATCAAGATTTAAATGTTAAAAATATATTAAGTAAGAATTTAAGACAGTATTAATCAGGATGCAAATATTTCAGTAAAATCTTACTTACATCAAAATCTCACATTTTTAACTTGGGGTTTCAGGGTTATAATCAGATTAGTGATCAAATTCTAGGATTTTTAAAACTAAAATCTTGATTTTTAAGATGGTACATTGAGAGATATGGCGGGTTGGTCAAAATTTGGATTTTTAGCAATTGCTGATGATTGGGTTGATGTGGAAGGTCGTAATCAGGTCTGGAGGAGGATTGTGTGATGTAGATCATGGGAAAAATAGGGTTTTATTTTTTAGATCATCCTTGGTGTCGATACGATGATAATTATGGTTTTAGACCCACATAAATCGAGGTGGTTTGAGTGGTTATTGTGATGGCCAGGGAGCATCGAGTTGGTCAAGGGTAGGGGAAAAGGAAGTTTGGGAATGGTGGAAGCTCCAGGTGAGGCGGAAAAGGTTCCTGAGATCATCGGCGGTGGTGCGTGATAGATTTAGGGTAGGCCTGTTTTTCTGGTGTGTGGGCAAATTAGTCGATTTTGATTCCTGGTTGTTTCGAGGATTTTTGTGGAGCCATGAGGGACGAGGAAGGCGAAGGTGGTTTGTGGTGAAGTCGGCGGTAGTGGATGGTGGTCGGACAGTTTGTGCACCTGCACGAAGTTCAGGTTGTGTGCACGCTTTTGGAAAGGAAGAAGAAGCTGGAGGTAAATGATAGAGAAGTGCGGGAGGATCAGTTGACTCGGGGCATGCTCGAGAAAAATGTGAGGAGGACTCGAGTTTTTATCGGGAGGGGTTTGAGATTGGTTGGATCAGTAAGAAGCGGGTTAGACTCGGGTGATGGTATTTTGGGCTTGGGTTAAATGTTGTGGCTTCAAGTTTAATAGTTAAGTGTTAATTAAGTGTAAACTGATTCTTGAAAAATTCCTTTTAAATAATAAATGTTATTTAAAATGGTTAGGTACTTAAAAAGTTATGTAATTTATTTAACAGTAAATTTACTAAGATGATCCTAAGTTTATTTAGACTTAATCAAAGATGTGATTAAGTGGGAATTAAGGGAATAAATGTTGTCATTAATTAAACTTAAAGGTTAAGTTAAATTATCAATTAATGATAAAATTATTCCAAGATTATTAAACAAGATTTTAAAAAGATAATTAAGAAAATAATTAAGATAAAAGGGGTTCATCTTTAATAAAATTACGTTTGAGTAATTAAAGTGTAATTAATTAATTGATTAATGATTAAAGATAAATAAATTAATTAATTAAGGGTTAATTGTTAATGGATTAAGTAATTTAAGAGCAATTAATTTATTAATGATTAAGGATTGACTAATTTGTAATTAAGAGTTATAAGTTAATTAATTAGGGACTAAAAAATTTGTAATTAGGGATTGTTAATTAGATAATCGAACATAATTAATTAATGATTAGAGATTAATTAATTAGGTAATTAAGTTATAATTAGGGGATAATTAATTATGTAATTAAGATTAATTAATTAGGAATTAATTAATGTAAGTAATTAGAGATTTTTTCCTAAACTAACAATTACTTAATCTAAGTAATTAAATAATTAACCTGTTGAGGGTTAATTAATTTAATTAGAAATTAAAGGTTAAATTAATTAACGATCAAGGTTAACTAATTAGGGATAATTAACCAATGGAATAATTACTTGATAGAAGTAATTATACGTAAATTACTTAAGGGAAGTAATTAAGAATTAATTATTTAGTGTTATCAATTAAAGGATTGATTAATTGAAGAAATTAACTAAGTGTTAATTAATTTATGAGTATGATTAATTAAAGAATAAATAGTCAATGAAAGTGATTATAGGATAATTAATTTGAGTAATTAATTAAGGATAAATATGATTAATGTGAATGGGTGAAGATTAATTCATTGTGTTATTAATTAATGACCGATTACTTAATGTAATTGAAAGGGATAATTAAGGGATGATTAATTAATGGTTTGTAATTAATTAATGTTAAGTAAGCAGGATTAAAAGTAATTGAAGTAATTAATTTAATTTATTTTAAACTAATGAGACATGGTATGACAAATTAATCTTGCTTATGAATGATTGGATGATATTGTATGCCTTAGATTAGTTGATATCTCTGATATGTGATTTGTGATGCAATGTTATATCATATGATTGTTTACACTATGAAATGTGGTTATCTATCAATAGTGAATTGTTATGTTAAGATGTCACCCTATACTTAAAGTTTGAATTGTATTTCACTTGAATAATTTGGGTTAAAATGACTTGGGATTCGAAAAGACTAGGGTCGGGTATCAGTAAATACCCGAAACCACTTCGATTGAAAGCTACTATAATTCTTTATAGACTTGATATGTATAATCAATAGGCTGGAATGGAATAATTTAAGTAAACTGGACCATTGAAATTAAGTAAGGGTACTTAAAGATTGATTCGTAAAATAAGTGTTGACTATAACAAGTTAAGAACTCGTGGTGAAGAACGAGTTACCCTGGAATTTTAGTATGTTATAACTTAGTGTTTTCAAGTGTATGGGTTTACTCATGCTGGTTTTTAGCCTGACCCGGGTGTTACTTTAATGTATGCTCAGGTCAAACCGAGTATTACAGCTTTTCAGGTAAGGACGTTCTGGAGCTCAAGAGGCAAGCTGGATGGTAGGAACGTATCGAGTGTATTCCATTGACATATACTGTTATTTATCTGGGACAAGTTATTTTAACTGTCAAGTAATTGTTAAATGTTATAACTTTGATGTATAAAATGTAAATTAACTGATGCAGTTTTCGTTGTATAACTGTTATTTTATTTGATATTACATTTTGATCCGCTGCGAATGTGAGATTCTGTGTTTCATTTCTGTTTCTTCTTCTATCTCTTTTATTCTTTTCCTAACTATCTGGAATCTTTGGGATCAAAAATTCTGGGTCGTTATATCACAGCGGATGGAAAAAAATATACTAGTAAAGTGTACCCATTTATTTCCAAAACCAGAAAAATGTCACAACACAAAATCCTATAAAAACTGTAATATAATATTTATTACAACAGTTTTTTAAATCCATGGGTACACATGAAAGCAAATAATAATAAATATTGCCACTTGCCAAGCTTCTTCCCCTTTAAGCGTCATCACTGCCATCACTCTATCCTTAACTTGTGTTGTAATAAGGAAGGTGTCAGAACAACAAGTCTCTGGTGAATAAAAACCTCGAGTCTTACCTTTTCAGTACTTGGGCAGTATATTTCAAAATAAGAATATGTCTATCAACAAAAAATCATTTAATACTTCTTTATAAGGAAAGGAGGCGGGTCCAACCACTAATACCTTTCATCCCAGAAGTAAAGCCTATATCTCAGTCATACATCATAAATAGCTAATAATATAAGTAACCATACCCAAGCCACTTAATACTTCCCGGCAGAAAATAGGCAGACCCCATCATTTAAGGCCTAAATATAGAAGCGTGCTCTACAATGGTACTATCTAGCGGACATCATGTGGAATCTTATAGGCCACTTAATACTTCAAAGTGGAAAACAGGTAGACCCTATCATTTAAGGCCTAATTCCAAAAGCAAACCCTTATAGAGATACCACCTAGCGTATTCCCTTAGCAATATAATACTTCATCCGAGGAAAAAGGCGGGTCCAATCACTTAATACCTAAAACCCTTAAGCATGCCCTTCGCCTTGTAGCCCATACCTATAATAACATCTCACATTAGTCCACTATTCGTAGGAACTGGCAGCTGATTAGCTAGGCAGATTTCCCCTACTGGATTTGGAACTAACCTCGTGTCATTATAAATATTTGTCATAAGGATATCTCACATCGATAAAAGTACACACAACTACTGGTAGCCTTATATGAAAGGTAGACTTCTGTCATGCAACTCTTTGACCTCACATACCTATAACTTAGCCATAAGTTAATTACTCTACACACATCTCACCGTTTCATAAATAAGGCTTTATACGGAATCTTACTTATTACGCCTTAAAATAACAACTAGGCTATATAAGAGTTTCCTCTTATTTTTACCTCAAAATCAGATACCTTCTTAATAGGGAATAATAAATATAAATAAATGCTTGATTAACTATGTCACATGTACACAGTTATATGTTAATTACGTAGATAGAAATAAATAAATAAATATTCACGCTTAATAAATTCTAAGCACATGGATTTTACGCCCTAAACTAGTGTTTAATGTCAATTCCCTAATCAATTATTACTACAAGCCCTTATTCTTCAATTTCCCAAGATTTCACGGAATTCAAATTTCCAAAATAAGGAATAATTTATAATCAAAACTGCAATAATAGACTTGTAAATAAAATAGAAACTCAATTTATTACACCAATTCAATGAAATATCTTAAACAATAAGAAATGCAATCTAAACCCCATATTCTATTCATCTCCTCTTTTACAAAAAATTAGATAAGAATAAGCGATGTAAACTACAAATAGAATTCGTAATCTAAACCCTTGATTATATTGAAGAATCACAAGAAATTGCATAAACGGAACAAATTCCATTAAACAATGTAAATAATTGAGAATCTCAACATAGAATTGAAATTTCAAAATAAAGAGGAATTTTGGGAGATTTTACCTATCATATTTTGAAAACCAAAAATCCTCAAGGCATATTCAAATCAAAAAAGGAATAACTAAACAATTGTTGAAAAGAAATACAAAGGTTTCCACTCACAAATTAGTCTTAGCTTTACTCAAATGGATTTGCAGCCTTCTGATCTCTTTTAGAATCTCTCTCTTTTGATACACACACAATAAGGAAGGTGTATATATATTCATTAGATTAAGAATAATTAGAGAAGAATAGGATAAGAATAGATTAAACGAAGAAGAAGAAATAGATAGGAAATAAGTTGAATCCTTACCTGAATTTTTGATGGATTTTCCGAAACTTATTAGAGAGATAGCAATGGCAGAGTATCAATCCACAAAAATGATATGAATAAGAGTGGAGAGGATAGGGTCCTATGTAAGTTGAAATGCACTAGACCATAAGATGGAATCAGGTGTAAAACATGTAAATTTGAAGTGCACAACCGAATAGAACATAGCATAAAACCTTAGCCACCACTGTCAACTTTCATTGCTAAGAAGTAGACCACCCTTGGGCGACCTGTCGACCGCCACGATCGACTGGTTGACCTATTCAAGTCGATCGCTATCTTATTTAGCAGCATTTACTTTGCTTCCCCTTGTTGAGTTATTTTATTCCCTAATTAACTTTTTAACGTTAAGCCTTAATTAATCGTTCTTAGCCTCCAAGCCAATTTTTGAAATTTAAATCCTAAATTTGATGTCTCATTTAAATTTGTATTCAATAAATTAATTTAAATTTGAGAACCTCAAATGCTCATAACTTCTTTGCTTGAGCTCCATTTTCAGCATATTAATATATATGGAAGCAGATCAGAATTTCCCCACGAACGCAAAGAAATAACTTCCGTGGTCAAATTCCAACTTTTATACAATTCCCATATCCAACCCTTATCATATTTAATTTAATTTACTTTATTTATTTATGGTTTATTTTACGGGATATTACATATTTCTTACCATGGAAACGGGTAGGTAGGTAAGTGTGTGTGCAATGCAAGGTTAGATTAGAATTACTAACCTTAATAGACATAACTAGTAAATGGAAACCAATCGGTATAAATTTATGATTTGGACAGTTTATAGATTTTTCAGTCACTAGAACGTTTTTCTGGCCCTCTCCTCATTACAACTCATATGATAGATTTAGAGGAATTCACTAGAACTAGATGTGTTTAGATGTAACACCCTAAATTTTTGGTAACATTATATAGGATATTTAATTAGCTAAACTAAATAAAATAATGTGTTGATTAGGGGATTGAGATTTGATTTTAATTAAGGTGTAGTTGTGCCATTTAACCATGAACTACAAGAAGAGTATAATATGGAATAGGAAAAGGGTAAATGGGAAAGGGGCAATTCCTATATCTTATCCCTTAGGTTGTGTATTCCTATACACATTCATTTTCATTTGAAAATTTTATAACTAATGACCGGCCACCATTAACAAGGAAGAGAGGAAGAAAATCTAGGGAGAAGCTAATTCAAATCAAATCAAATCTATTCACACCTCAATCTCTATAATCTCTAAAGCTAAGGTGAAATTTTTTTATCTCATCTTTTATTGTACTTTTGGTTTTTAAATGATTGCCGGATATTTTGCAAAGGTTTGCCATGATTTTGAATAATATAATGATTATATATACATGTTGATGATTTATGTATATCCATATTGATTTTATGATATGTTTTAAGGTGAAAACCCTATAAAATGACATCCAAATGCCTTGCGAATATTTATAAAAATCAAATTTTATTTTGGAGATGGGTTTCAATTTTTGGATTTTTCTGAATTTTCGTGGAATTAATATGAATTTTCTAGTAAAGAAAATGGTATTTTGGGTTATAAATTAATTACGGGTAAATAATTAATTATTTGGATCTGAGATTTTTATATGTTAGATAGCATACATAATGTGATTTTCTGGAATTTTTGTAGAATTTTCCTAAGTATTATATAAAATTATTTAAGGTATGGTAGTTAAATGTTTATAAAATTTAAAGAGTGGAAGGGTTTTTTTGTAAAATAACTTAAATTTTTAAATCTGGAAAGTCGGCGGCCCTTTTAACAAAGTGTAGTACTTTTTATTGGCAAAGAGCGGCAATCAATCAACTATAGACACGTAAGGTGGGTTAGGTGAAAAGAACTATTTACTACATGTTTTTCACTGTTTCGATATTGTTGGCACCAGGTTCCGCCTCCTCATCTTTGCTTCTAACACAGTCGAAACTAATGCACATGGCATCAGTTTACTGGTACGTAGTGAATTGGATGTAGGCGGAAAGTAGGGAGTCGAAAACAGGGGTTTCGAAGGGGTTGAGGTAGTCCTTTGTTTTTAATTTAAAGAAATACGCCTACTTGCTTTCAACTAAATGACTTTTGACAAAGTAGCTTTCGATAAATGGTTTCGATTGGACTGCGCCTCTGTTTTTATATAATTGCTTACGACTAAGTCAAAACCTTTTTACTACCGCCTTTTTACCTCTCGATCTAGATGGTTTCGAAAGGGTTATTTTGTTTTCTAAAAACCTAGCCACCCCTCCAATGCTTTCGAAGGGTTGGTTTTGACGCCATCACTTCATTAGTTAGGAAATGGTTTCGAAGCAGATACTTTCGACTTAAATGTTTTACGACCCTTTTTCTTTAAGTAAAGTAAAACCCAAATTGGTTTCGAACGTGATAGTTTTAAATAATGTCGAAACCGATGCTTTCAACTTTAATGGGTTTCTGATCCATTTGCTCTACTTGAAGGCAGAATCCAAATGGTTTTGACCGAGACATTTTTCTATGGTTTCGAAAGTCTCCACATGTTTTAAAGTGAACTCATAGTGCCTTCGAAAGGATTGAGTTTTGACTGTTTCGAAAAATTTATTGAATGGCTTCGAAAGGGGTGGTTCCCTAGGGTTTTGAAAGGATTGAAAGAAAAGGTTTTTCTATGTTTTCAAAAGGAAATATTTAAACGGTTTTAAAGGAGGATGTATGAAATTTTGAAGCTTTGGAGAAATGAAAGGAAGGGTTTTTCCAATATTTTCGAAACGCAACACTTAATGGTTTTGAAAAGGTCTTTTAATGGTTTCGAAGGGGTTGCCTTTTATGGTTTCGAAAGGGTTCTTCAACGGTTTTAAACAAAGGTTTCAAAAGTATTTAATATGCAATATAGCTTAAATATCTTCAAGTTAAAAAGGGGTTTAAATTGTTTTGGAAGGATGGTTACTCCTTATTAAATCTCATCAGTATTAGTTTGAGTAAAGTGTATATATAACATGGCAAAATGGCTTAGAGTAAACTAAAGACATATTTTCCTTGTATATATATGATTTGAAGGACTAAATCATTTTGAAAAGATTTTCAAGGAAAATTTAAAGGGTAGTTAACCTTAAGAAAATGATTCAGAAAGTTAGCCCATTTTGTAGGAAGTCAGCCTAGATTTCGCACGGTTAGTCCATTTTGTGGGCAATCAGCCCAGTTGTATGGACAAATAGTCCATTTGTAGAATAAGGGACCTTGCTATTATATTGTGGGCAGATAGCTCACATATTACCTGTTTTATGGACAGGCAGTCGATTTATTAGCATAAAGGATAATGCTATTTTGATATAATCAGTTTGATTAACTAGTTTGTTTGTAAGAAAGGTTTTGCAAAATATGTGTTTTAAAGAGGATATAAGTGAGGGGAAACCCATTGGGTTAAGTGGCGCGGTCTCACTTAATATTAGTAAACCGAGATGTAACAGAATTATTCACACAATGCTTTATGTCTAACTCAAAGTTTTTGTTTCCCCTCAAACTCTTGTGTACTCAAAATTGATTTGAGTAGGTTGAGGGTTGAGGTTTTCAGGTTTTAGTCTTTTGGCAAATAAAGCTTTCGGAGACGAGCAGGTGGATGACGGAAAGCTAATCTAGGATTTGGTTATCGTTTTGTTCCACTATATATTAAGTCAGATATGACAATATTTCTCTGATTAACCAAGGGGCCATCGTCATATGTCGCTCTTGGCTTATTTTTGTAATGATATATTTAATTATTGCTTGGGAAACGTTTAGGGAATATGTAACATGGATATAAATTATTTTTTGAAACAAAATTAGAAAATTGTTGTTTTTTGAAATCGATGATTTTTTTTCATGTTCTTGTGCTTCTAATATTATGGATACCATTATCATTAACGTATTTTTGTCACCAAAAGTCAATACTATGGATGACTGCAGTATCTGTAGCACTTACCTTTTGACCTCCAGATACGGGATGTTACAACTTGGAATCAGAACATGATTTATGAAAAATTTGAACAAAATGGTTTTTAAAATATAATCCTAAGGAATTAGAGTAAGATTGGGGTATGGGATAATTCTATAGCAGCGTACTTGTATTTGCTATATATAAGTATACGCTTTATCTCTAATATCCTAATCTTGTTAGGTTATTTTTCTGTATCTCATGAGGTTTGAATACCGATACGGAAGGTAGAAAAGGAAGAGTTAACCCAGGAAGGGAAGGCACCAATGGGAATGCCAGGCCTAATGCGAGAAGAGGTCAAGGTCTGGCACAAGTAGAGAATGTGGGTGCTGAAGTCCCGCAGGTTGGAATGGAAACCATGTATCAGTTTTTTGTGAATATGATGAAAGATGGAGTTGCAGCTGGAATGGTAGTAGAAAATGCTACAGGAGCAGGGGTTCTGGAAGTTCCGGTAGTTAACCATTATGCTTAGCTAAGTGAGGATTACACCAAGCTTGGACCGAAGCCGTTTGTTGGAACGGAGTATGCCGTTGAAGTAGAAAATTGGTTGTTGCACTGCGAAAAGATTTTTGCAGATTTGGGGCTCAATGATGAGCAAAAGAGGAGGTTGGCACCTAGACAGCTTTAGCGAGCAGCTTTGTTCTAGTGGAATAGTGTGACTGTGACAGTGGATGAAGAGACTATGACCTGGGAAGATTTCAAGAGAAGGTTCCAGGGGAGGTTTATGTTAGCAATGGCACAGTCAACTCTGATCAGGAGGATGGCTAAGTTAGAGCAGCGGGAGATGTCAGTTCTGGAGTATGCTAGAAAGTTTGAGGAGTTCACCAGATATGGTTATGCTTCAGTAGATACGGTCATGAAGAGGAAGGAGAAGTGTATCAGGGGGTTGAAGCCTGAGTAAGCTAGGGACATATTACCTCATATTAGAGATCCTTCTGACGTCGCTGTGAAAATAGCCTTAAGGCATGAGGAGTTGCTTGGTTCTCTAGAGAAGAGTAAGGCCAAAGAAGTCTAGGGTGGACAGAGTTAGAAGAGGAAGTTCTTTCCGAAGAAAGGTGCCCAGAAGGTGGAGCGGCTAAGAAGGGGATGTCTAAGATTGTTTGTTTCAAGTGCGACAAGAAGGGGCACTTTGCCAAAGAATGTCGTGTTGGTAAGGCAAAGGAAGTAGCTGGGAGGAAGAATGTTAGGTGCTACAACTGTGACCAGATTGGACATTATAAGAGCCAGTGCAAGGAGCCCGCAAAGGATGGAAAGTGCAAGGCGTATGCATTGGAACCTGCTACTTTAAAACCAACAGCCTAGGAGAAAGGAAAGATAGTCTTAAGAGGTACGCTTTAGATTTGTGGTATGATTGTTAATGTTCTATTTGATACTGGTGCATCACATTCTTTTATATCTAGATGTTTGATAGATAAGCTTAACCTAGAACCCACATATTTAGTAACTTCCTTACGGGTTGTGAATCCAACAGGAGGGTATGCAACTCTAGGGATGAGATGTGATCAGTTAGAGTTTTACCTGTTAGGTCATACTTTTGTTTGCATTTTCATGTGTTTGATTTTGTGGGATTTAGGATTATTCTTGGTATGGATTGGTTAAGTGAGTACGATGCTATAATATTTTGCTTGGATAGGAATATATCTCTTAGACACCCTGATTATAGTGATCGAAGAGTTTATACCATAGAAGTTTCTTGCGGTGAGATGTACACCTTTTTGGGTGCTATGGAATTGGATGATGAGTTGAGTCAATATTTTATGGTTAGAGAATTTGCAGATTTTTATGAGCCTGTAGTTGGATTGCCACCGAAACGAGCCATTGAGTTTCAGATAGATTTAGTTCCAAGAGAAAAACAGTGAGTAGACCGCCGAGCAGGGTGACCCTTACAGAGATGAATGAGTTAAAGATGCAGTTGGCGGATTTAGAAGGCAAGAGTTTTATCAAGCCAAGTAGTTTGCCTTGGGGAGCATCCATAATGTTTGCTAAGAATCTAGATGCATCGTTAAGGCTATGCATCGATTATGATAAGTTGAATGAGAGGATGATAAAGAATCGATATCCATTGCCAAGGATTGATGATTTGTTCGACCAGTTGAGTGAAGCCAAGGTATTCTCGCAATTGGATTTAGCGACATGTTTCCATCAGCTTAGGGTAGCATCGGATAGTATACCTTTAACGGCGTTGAGGACCAGGTATGGCTCGTACGAATGGTTAGTTATGCTGCTCAAACTGATTAATGTGCCGGCTTTCTTTGTGGATTTGATGAACCAGGTTTTCCGAGGGCACTTGGATAGGTTCGTATTGGTCTTTATAGAAGATATCTTGATTTACTCTAAGAATGAAAGAGAGCATGAAGTTCATCTAAAAGTAGTACTTGAGAAACTGAGGCAGCATCAACTGAAGGCGAAGTTCTTAAAGTGTCATTTCTAGAAGAAAGAAGTGAAGTTTCTTGGTCATGTAGTCTCAAAGGTAGGGTTGTTAACAGATCTGACTAAGATGGTAGCAGTGAACAATTGGAAGAGACCCAAGATAGTGACAGAGATAAAGAGTTTCCTCGGGTTGGCTGGTTGTTATCGAAGGTTCATTAAGGATTCTTTACGGATAGCGGCACCGATGACCAACCTGACAAGAAAGGATGTAAAGTTTGTGTGGACCGATAAGTGTAAGGAAGCATTTCAGAGTTTGAAACACTTATTGACCCATGCACCTGTTTTGGTTGTTTCGGAAGGGAATCATAATCTGCTGGTTTAAACTGATGCCTGTGGAGTAGGATTGGGAGCAGTGTTGATGCGGAGGGCTAAAGTGATTGCCTATGCTTCTAGATAGGTTTGACCGCATGAGGTTAGATATCCGATGCATGTTTTAGAGTTGGCTAAAGTTATTTTTGCTTTGAAGGTGTGGAGACATTGTCTTTTGAGAGAAAGGTTTCAGTTATATATAGATCATAAGTCGCTGAAGTATTTGTTCTCTCAGAAGGAGTTGAACGTGAGACAACAAAAGTGGTTAGAGTTCCTTGCCGCTTATGATTTTAGGATTAAGTACGCACTAGGAGAAGCCAACAAGGTTGCGGGTGCGCATAGCAGGAAATATAAAAATGTTGTATTGACAAAGATTGCTTAGTGGAAGGAATTAGAAGCATTAGCAGATTGCAGAGTACAGTGGAGATCCGAGGCTGAATCTAGTGGAGATATGTTCAACGACAAATTTTCTATCGAATTACAAAATCGTCGAAAAATTTATACCACATGTTATCCCGCTTTTTGGCAAAGCCGCGATACCAAAAGATCGGTCAGAAATGGAGAACAGTTCGTCTCAGAGGCTGGTCACACTTCGTTTCGCCATGGATATCACTGAATTTTATCCGAGTCCAGATTGAGCTACGATTGATAGGACACGGCAAGAAAGACTATAGGAGTCAGCATTTCAAGTTTCAAGTCAATCCGAGTTCATACGCTAAAGTTATGATCGGTTCAACTTGTAGGAAACACCCTGGTTTCGAACCCATCATGATGGGTGTCTTCGAACCCATCATCAGGCACCCTTCGAAACCATCACCCTCGAACCGAAGGACATCGAACCCATCGGTTTCGAAACCATCAAAGCGCCTCACCTTCAGCTCCACCCACTTCGAATCCATCTCCTTGTTCGAACCCATCACGGAGTCCTTGTTCGAACCCATCACGGAGTCCTTGTTCGAACCCATCACGGAGTGCTTGTTCAAAACCATCACGGAGTACTTGTTCGAACCCAACTGTGCAGCTTCATTCGAAACCACTGGGTCAACCAACCATGATGACGTGTCTTCCATCGGTTCGAATACGCCGAGATATATGGAGTCGAAGCGGTCAACACGGAGTGAAGACCGGATCGATTCGAAGTTTGCGCTCCACGTCAATGCGAAGCCACGTGCCTCCATGGATTCGAAAGGATCGGTTCGAAACCTCGGTTTCGAACCAAACAGCCGAGCAATAAACCCAATTTCGAAACCATCATATCTCCTAACCAACTGATCCAAATGCCATGAAATTTTCACAGAAGCTTGCATGCATGTTGAAGAATGTCTACGCCAAATTTCACCTCGATTGGATGAATTCTTGATCGGTTCGAATGGAGTTCGAACCGATGCCAAAGTGGGCCCAAACTTCCTGAGACCGTGCGTGTGGGCCCCCTCACGTGTCAGGAGTTGTCTCCCGAGTTTTCAGCGAGATACCAGCATCCTACGCCTATAAATAGTGCCCCAGGGCCAACTGAAAAGGGATCTTCTGACTCTGAGGCGCCCAAACTCTGCCGGATCAAGATCTCCATCATCCTATATCATAACTTGATTGTTGATTTCGAATTTCCAGTTGTAACTTGCTGTTGATCGCTGTAACAACTTGTAAACATTGAAAGAGAATCAATAAAATATCAAAAAACTTCACAGTGGACGTAGGCAACATGCCGAACCACAATAAATCAATTGTCTACGCATTTTCTTTACTGTTGATTGGAGTTTTTGTTAGATAATACCTGTTTTGAACTTGCATTCTTGACTATTATCTCTTCAACGACTCTCGAAGAGTGTTGTGCCCAATTTTGACGCAAACACTTTGGTGCTTCCACTGAGAAAACCCAGATTTTCTCCTGCTCGTTGGATTTGTCATCGATACCGGATTGAATAAATCTAAGAGAGAGATCCAGATCGTTAAATCCAACTTCCTTCCCTTCTATTTAGATTTGCATAAAGTCTAGGAAAGGAACTCAACTCTAAAGATGGTTAGCACAAGAACCACCTCGAACGCCGTCAATCAAGAAGGACAGGATAGACAGAATCCTGCCCCTTTACCTCCACCTAATCAAGATGCCGCTGGGCACTCAGAGCCATCGGGTCCGGTTACCCGACAAGAATTGCAGTTGTTACTCCAAGAGCTGACCCAGAGTCGGCGACAACTAGAAGAACAGCTACGCGTTAACGCTGAGCTAATCAACAAGCTGGATCGCCAAAAACGAAAGAGATCCATGAGAGATCGTGCTTCTCGCTCTTCCAGCGAAAGTTCTTCATCTTCTGATTATCATAATCGACCACCACGACCCCGGTTAGATGGGAGTCGTATGCCATCCGCTGGAAACCAACCGACATTGACCGTTGGACAAATAAGAGTTGGCCCGTCAGCCAGCTTCCATACCGGACCCTCCTCCCGAGGAGGCGCCGTTCCTCATCACGCCGCCGAATACCGCACCACTAGCGTTGCGGCTGAACCAGGGGTCGACGCTCAAGACCAGTCGGACCTAGACCGTCATCATAGCGGCCATACTCCTGAACCGTACGTCCCAGAGGACTATGAGCCGAGAAGGCAAGATGTGAACCGTCGACGATATCCGGTTCAAACCCAAAGTATGGAACGTGACCACATTCCGGTGCAAATGCCGGATCTTTCAACTATGATACGTTAGATGATCCGTGAGAGTCAGGGGTTCACAAACGACGATTGGGGAGTTTCCCGAAGTCATACTCCCTTTACGGACGATATTCTTAATGCTGAACCCCCACGGCGATTCCGAATGCCCACTCTACCCATGTATGAGGGAAACTCCTAACCCAACCAACATATTCTAAAATATGAATGGTCGATGACTGCTGCCAGAGCCGACGACGCTGTGAAGTGTCGTAGTTTCCCCACATCCTTGGGGGGCATCGCCACCATGTGGTTCACCCGATTGCCTCCTCGATCCATCTCCTCATTCGACCAGCTGGCCACAAAATTCGTTGAGCAATTCCGCATGCACGTCGCAAGGTCGAAAGATGTCAACGCTCTATCTAGTGTCACACAAGCTCCCGGAGAGACACTCAGACACTACTTAGAAAGATTCCATACTGCATGTGCAGAGATTAGTAATCCAAACGATAACTCCATCCTTATGGCGTTAACTAAGGGGATCGACCCCGATTCTGAATTTGGCAATTGGCTAGCTAGGAAACCACCTGCGTCATTGGACCGTTTCCATGCCAAAGCAGCTCAATTCCTGAGACGGGAAGACGCGAAACAGTCTAGGAAGCAAACTGACGCAGGGCCAAATGCGGAAGGAACCCTAAGCAATGTTGCAATAAAACAATCCGGTGAGAGCTCCGGAAAAGTCCAGTTGAACATTAAAAATAAACAAGCTCGGCGAAGAGAGAGCGTGAATCAACTTAAAAAACAAGATCAAAATCGTGGCCCGCAACGCAAAAATCCGATGTTCGACAGTTATACTCCTTTGAATACTTCACTGGAGGACTTGTATTTGCAGACCCGTAATACAATTCAGTATGAAAAACCTGCTCCAAGACCGTCGTCGGAGAGACAAATCCAGACGGGAAAATTTTGCAGGTTCCATGAAGGCTACGGGCACAATACGAACGAGTGTCGTCACTTACAAGATCTTGTTGAAAAACTAGTCAGAGAAAGGAAGCTGGAATAGTTTGTGCGGACACCGCAGCCCAGAGAAGCGGGCCCATCCAATCCAATCAATGAACCCAATCGACCGAGGCAGGAAGACTCGACTTGTCCCCGTGGGAGATTGGTGATAAACGCCATCAGTGGCGGGCCTATTTACTCAGGAGCCTGAAACGACGAAGAACCTCGTCACTGCCACACATGACAGGCTCCTTCAGTCTATGAATGCTTTGTAGCTTCCTTTACATTCTGAATTTTGAATTTGTAATAAGGCACTGACTTTGCCACATTTTCTCATTTCAGCAAATAAAATGCTATCTCTTCAAGCTAAAGCTGTGATTCACCGAATACAACATTCAACAATCACGACACATGAAGAGCTAAGTTCCATCGAACAATGGAATTTATTCAAATAGCAAGTGACTGCGTTACAACCGGCCACTCACTAAGTGAAACCCCAGCTCGGGGGCAAGCCAACACATCGAAGGCTGAACTGGACCAACACACGACAGTCCATTCCATAATTCGTTCCCACCGCGTGAACGGACTCCAACTTCCCACAGCGTGAATTGGAGTATAAACATTCCATAATTCGCTCCCAGAGCGCGAGCAGACTCCAACGTCCCATAGCGTGAATTGGAGTATAAACATTCAATAATTCGTTCCCAGAGCGCGAACGGACTCCAAGTTCCCAGAGTGCGAATTGGAGTATAAACATTCAATAATTCGTTCCCAGAGCGTGAACGGACTCCAAGTTCCCAGAGTGCGAATTGGAGTATAAACATTCAATAATTCGTTCCCAGAGCGCGAACGGACTCCAAGTTCCCAGAGTGCGAATTAGAGTATAAACATTCAACAATTCGTTCCCAAAGCGCGAACGGACTCCAAGTTCCCAGAGTGCGAATTGGAGTATAAACATTCAATAATTCGTTCCCAGAGCGTGAACGGACTCCAAGTTCCCAGAGTGCGAATTGGAGTATAAACATTCAATAATTCGTTCCCAGAGCGCGAACGGACTCCAAGTTCCCAGAGTACGAATTGGAGTATAAACATTCAATAATTCGTTCCCAGAGCGCGAACAGACTCTAAGTTCCCGGAGTGCGAATTGGAGTATAAACATTTAACAATTCGTTCCCGGAGTGCGAACGGACTCCAACCTCCCACAGCGCGAATTGGAGTATAAACATTTAACAATTCGTTCCCAGAGTGCGAATGGACTCCAACTTCCCGGAGCGCGAATTGGAGTATAAACATTTAACAATTCGTTCCCGGAGTGCGAACGGACTCCAACTTCCCACAGCGCGAATTGGAGTATAAACATTTAACAATTCGTTCCCAGAGTGCGGACGGACTCCAAATTCCCGGAGCGCGAATTGGAGTATAAACATTTAACAATTCGTTCCCAGAGCGCGCACGGACTCCAACCTCCCACGGCGCGAATTGGAGTATAAACATTTAACAATTCGTTCCCGGAGCGCAAACGGACTCCAAATTCCCGGAGCGCGAATTGGAGTATAAACATTCAATAATTCGTTCCCACTGCGCGAACCAACCCATCAATGCGGACTCCAAATTCCCAGAGTGTGAATTGGAGTATAAACATCAACTCAAAGTTCCCGGCATGTGAATTGGAGCACAAACACCAAGTTAAAGTTCCCGTAGTGCGAACTAAAGTGTCAATACTAACTCCGAGTTCGTAGAGTGCAAGTTGAAATGTAAACATCATTCCCAAGTTCCCGGAGCACGAACCGTGTTACAAGCATCGATAACTCTCGAATTCTTGGAATGCAAACCAGGTTATCGATCTCAAATTATTCTAAGTCCCCAGAATGCTGACGTGTGCTCAAGACTTGCAACAAGTGCGATCAACCACCAAAAATACAAGTGCTGTTCCCCAAAACTGGGGGGCACGAAAGCTAAATATTAATCACCAACCGAAGTGATACAACGTCCGAAGTTCAACTCATTCATCAATCGCAACCTGTGACCAAGATTTTCAGGCTTGGCGAATGAAACGAACTCTACTTAAACGGAAAAAACACCACAAGTACACCGGACCGAAAACAAGACACAGCAAGTACTTAAGCACAAATAGAACAAGAGTTGAAACAAAGGAACTAAATTTTATTTCAACTAACTTCAAACAAGAACTTACACGAAAATAAGTTCTCCCAAAAAAAAGAATGCCTACTAGCAGGGGCCGAACCTGCATCTATACACGACCTACTGACAAAAAACGAAGACAAGTACCTATCTACCAAAACATCTACTTGAGAAACTGATTTATTTCTTCTTTTTCGTCCTTCTCACTAGTGGTACATCTTCAGTGTCACTAGGGATAGAAATTCTTCGTTTTGAGTGTCTCCTCTCCGGCGGTGGCTCTTCGGCTGGAGGCATGATGTCAATATCCTCCTCGGAGCTTGAATCTACATGGGGGCTTCTCGCCGGAGGAGTAGGGGGGACTGGATCCGTAACGGAAGTTGAGATAGTGCCACCCGATGGTGCTACCATAGCAGGTGCTGTACTCTGCGCCGCCGTGCTGCCACCGACGGTACCGCTCTGCCCCGCAGCCTCTATTTCGGCGTTGATCTCAGCCAAAATTTCCTCATCACGAGTCGCATGGGCTTGGCTGGGGGCATCCACGGCCTGCATCGAAGAACTTGAGGACGGCGGAAGGCTACTAACGATGATAAATGGCAAGCCAGAGAAAGAACCACCCTGCTCACCGAGCAGTTCGCTCACCATTTGTTCGTCAGCAGATAAGGATCCCCCCTGCGCCGCCTCAGCAGATACCGCGGTTACAACAGTAGTCTCAGTGGCGATGGCCTTATCTCCTCTGCTTGATTCTTGAGCCACAACAGTCGGCGCAACTCCAGTCACTAGGCAAAAAATAAGAAGTTATTAGTAACTGCTGCAAAACAAACACTCTATTCAGAAAACGCTTGAGATAACTTCGGAATACCTTCCCCAGTTTGGCTCGCAGACGGCTAAACGGCCTCGGAAGTATGCTCGTGAATAGGAGATAAGCGCGGCCGTTTTGGGTCGTAAGCAGGAACAGGTTGCAAACTGACCACATATACAGGCACCGACGAAGATGGTGTGGTGACTTCAGTGACAGCAGAATGGTGCTCAACACCTGACCCCTCTCCGACTTCCAGGGAACGACCACCGATCATCTCCTTCTCATGAGCAATGATAGTGTCATGAAGAACCTTCTTCTCATCGTCTGTGAGCAGCCGGTTCTCAAGTTCGAATCGATCGACCGACTCACCTGGATGCGCTTCCTCTTCCTCCTCAACCAATCGGTCCCAAGCGCTACGAAGGTGAACTGGATAATCTTGAAGCCAGGCCAAGTTTCTGTGCTTTAACACATTGGCGTTGTAAGTTATGAGCAAATCTTCGATATCGGCCTCTAGCCTGGCCTCTGCCTGTTGAACCTTCTCCTCCACCTCTGCTTCGACCGCCTGAACTTTGGTCGCGGCCGCATCTCTTTCAGTGCGAAGCACTACGGCTTGATCGCAGGCTTCTTGCGCCGTGTTAAGCACGTCATCTCTATCTTTAATAATTTCGGCAAATTTAGCCTTGAGCTCATTAAGTTCTTTTAACGCCGCATCCCGCTCAGCAGTGACGACAGTGTTTCGGTGGCCCATGTCTTCCACCGTAACATAGTGCTCCTTTTTCATTCTATCCATGGCTGCTTGAGCTTCATCGGCCTTTGTAAGAGCCTCCATCTCTGATTTTCGAGACGATTCAGCCTCGGTATTCAGCACTTGTATGATGCGGTCTTTTTGAGCCAGCTCGGTTTGAAGCTTTTCAATGGTAGCCGCTCGTTCGAAGGCCAACGCCGATGCCTTATCGGCCGCCCTATACCACGCCTTGTATTGGGTGTAAAAGTCATGCACATAGTCGAGCGCTAACCGCTCGTCCTCCGGCGGGATTCTTTTCAGGTTCGGGGGAAATACGTAGTTATCGAAGCAAATATTCGGGAACTCCCTCTTTAGTTGCGCAAGTCTAATTGCCCCTTCCCCCGAGATTTCAGTAGGAGGCTGCTCTGCGACTATCGGGGTCATCGCCTCAGATCGGGAAGGTTGAGAAACCGACGTATATCGAGAAGACTCGGAAGGATGAGGGACATGAGCAGGAGGTTGTACGGGATCTCTGGAAGGAGGAGGGGTACGCGATCGCGATCGACGCTTATAGCCCCTGTCCGTGTCATATCTCTCGTGACTAGAATACCCAGAGCGTCCCTGGTCATAATGCCCAGAGCGCCCCTGATCATAGCCTCTATCCCCTTCTCGTCTGCGCGAATCGTAATATGAAGGCTTGCGGGCATGTCAAAGACTACCAAGCATTGAACCGCGCATAGACATGATATCTGCGAAGCAAAATAAAATAAAATTAATCACCTTTCAAAACAGATAGTTTTCAGTCAAAGGTTATGCAGTGTCGTGAAATGTGTATGAATATGCATTCCCCCCGACCAACCGGAAGTGTCGACCTCGCTAGTAATAAGAGGCTCGTTCAATTCTAGAGTGCGATGGAATTCCTCCAACCCGGCATCATGTTGAAAAGACACATCGTCCGGGATTGGAAGATCGGCAAGCCCTTCAAAAAGATTTTCGGTTCTCGAAGGAGACGTCTCCGAGATTCTAACTTCGGGAGCAGAACGGGCTGTGACAACCGATTTCCATCTCCCCTTCTTACTTGACTTAACCGTGGCAGCCTTGCTTTTTCTCTGCTCCGCGACATCCGGAACTGCGTCCGTAGGCCCGGTCAGCGGCTCATCATCGGTGTGGGTTCTTTCAGAGTCAGCTTCCTCAGCTGTAGTAACTCCGGTTTTCTTGTGCTTGACTCGTTTTTTCGAGACGACCCTTAGTGCCACCTCAAAGCTTATGCTCTGCCCTTGTTCGATCAAACCGCAGGCCCGGAGATTCCTATCTGTCAATAACACGTCGATATCCCTATCTCCACTCGGGACTTCTCGAAGCACTCGCACCATCTCCCTAAAGTGCTCGCCCTCAGGTCGCTGGATCACCGCTGTAAAAAAGAATAAAATATAAGTTCCACTTCTGCTGCAATTGCCGTAGTAATTATTTACGAACTCAGCTATACTCACGTCTGAATAGCCATCGTCGGGCAAATCCAGGAGGACATCTGACATAAAACCATTCTATCCTATAATAGCTCAACCTGGTCCAAGACCCGGTAACCACTTGGCAATTTCTCACCGCTTCCAGGAATGTGAAGGAGGGATAATCACCCCGAGTTTTGAAATTGAACAAGTATCTGATCTCAATTGGGAGCGGTGGCCGATGGAGATATTCCATAAATGCAATGAACAAGCTATTGATCGACGCATATCCGTTCGGGTGCAGCTGAGATGGAGCGATCCTCAAAAACGACAATACTCCCCTTATATACTCGTTGAACGGAGGAAGTGTCCCGGCCACGCACGCGTGGCGGTTAAATGCTGTATATCCCTCCGGCGGATTATGCGGTCTATCATTCGGCCCCGGCAGTAGCACATCATCCAGCGACAGGCCATGCCTCAAACATATTCTCCCTAACATGTCTTCAGAGATATTGGACGGAATGGAATCTGATGGATTGGCTATGAACGACGCATAGGGAAGTTCATCCAGGGCTGGACCAATAATCTCAGGATCAATATCCGGAATCTCTAGCCTCGGAGAGACTGTAACTTGAGTCTCCTGCTGCTGTGAACTTGACGGTTCCATAACTAGCTAACTCACGAGAAACCATCGTTAGAGGACAAAAACCCGTGCGTTCCCCAGTGTAGCGTGTATGAGTGTATGTTGTGCAGTGACATGCATTACTTGAATAAATGTTCCAGAGTTAAAGAAATATGCAAACGACAAAGCTACGGAGTCCAGCTGTAGTGACCGTCATCGCTGACCGTCATCACTAATCCGTTTCCATGATGGAAATTGATCCGGATAAAAGTTGTTATAGTTCCATCGACGAGCTTCGAAGGGCGGTCATGTATGCAGTTTAATATTCAAGTCCAAATGTGCAAGAGTGAAGCTCGTCGGAGTTGTGCCTAGAAAATATCAAAATTTGGTACCCATCATAGAGGGTTCGAAACATTCATAAGGACTTCGTTCGAACCCACCCGAACATCTCTTCGTTCGAATCCATCCTGACGTCGCTTCGAACCCATGCAGTTAGACGCGCTTCGAATCGATAACCAGATGCCAAGTTCGAACCGATCGATAAGGGATGACTTCGAATCGATCTTTGCTTGACAAGTTCGAAACGACAAGGGAACCCTCAACTTAACATCATCCACGTTCGCATCGATACTCTTCGTATCGATGCGAAGTTGTGGACTTCG
Organism: Allium cepa; assembly: GCA_030765085.1. NCBI lineage: Eukaryota > Viridiplantae > Streptophyta > Magnoliopsida > Asparagales > Amaryllidaceae > Allium > Allium cepa. The sequence goes on from CM060931.1 coordinate 577,280,285, forward strand.
AAACCACAGCCGATGGGTTTGAATCCATCGATTCGAATGAAACCATCAAACCCATCAATGGGTACAAACTGCGTCACCCCCATAGGGTCGTCCAAGAAATTGATTCGAGCACGAGTCCCCATATGGCTTCGAAGCCCTCTGCCAGACCAGATCTGACTTTACCAATCGATAGAAAGGCGCGGGTTCGAAGTAACTTTGCCGTTCGCCGTTTGAATTCGAGGCTGATTACCTAGTTTGAACAATGAATTCGAGAGATTGAAGACTTGAATCTTGGTCGATTCGATGATGCGATGCAGTGTTTTCTTTTTTGGAGCTCCGAAACGATGAAGAACGCAGAAAAATCAAGGCGGAAGTAAAAAAGTAAAAAGTAAAAAAAATGAAAAAAGTGAAAACCACTGCTATTTATATGAGGTGTTGAAAGCAACCAAGACGATTGCTCTCCCAGCCAACCCAACCGGCCACAACCGGTCAAGTACCAGATCGGTTCGAAGTTAGCTTTCGAACCCATCTGCCTAAAGCCCTATCGATTCGAAGTTCACCTCATGCTTCAACGGTACAAAATGCGCTACAGAGTGACAGGCTGCATCGATGCGAAACAAACTATAGGCATATCGATTCGAAGACCTTGTTCACATCCACCACTTCGAATCCATCCATGGCCTATCGATACGACAGATGACTTCATACCCATCTTCTTCCAATTCGAATTGACTCGAATAGTAATTTCGTATCCATTCCCTCAAACCGGTTCGAATGTTGACTTCGAACCCATCATAGCACAAGCATGCCGCGTCCATACAAACGTGAATTTCGAACCCATCGATGCTCGAAGGCATCGGTTTGAAACATTACACTCACGCAATACAGAATTCAACTCCTTCAACCTTCAATATCGATTCAGGAGAGGATCGATACGAAGGGGTTTTTCTAAACAACCGTCAAGCGTTGTCTCAACTCAAGTTTCCAAATCGGTTCAGGAGAGAATCGATACGGAATTCAATAGCCAACCAAGCTGGCAACGACTCGTGAACGCACAACGTTTGCAAGGGTCAAACTAACATATATGCATAATAGTCGAACTAACAATCGATTTTAAACATTTACAGAGATCAAACAGTCATCTTGTTATAAATGCAACAGCCAACAGCTAAGCACTATTATACATCAATCAATCATGTCAACACAAGGTTACAACAACACAGCATACGAGTTTCAGCAAAAAAGAGAGCAATGATTGTTCAGAGAGAGATTGCAGCTATTCAAAGCACATCATGTTCCCACAAGACGTACTTTGGGGGGCAAAATGTTATCCCGATTTTTGGCAAAGCCGCGATACCAAAAGATTGGTCAGAAACGGAGAACAGTTCGTCTCAGAGGCTGGTCACACTTCGTTTCGCCATGGATATCACTGAATTTTATCCGAGTCCAGATTGAGCTACGATTGATAGGACACGGCAAGAAAGACTATAGGAGTCAGCATTTCAAGTTTCAAGTCAATCCGAGTTCATACGCTAAAGTTATGATCGGTTCAACTTGTAGGAAACACCCTGGTTTCGAACCCATCATGATGGGTGTCTTCGAACCCATCATCAGGCACCCTTCGAAACCATCACCCTCGAACCGAAGGACATCGAACCCATCGGTTTCGAAACCATCAAAGAGCCTCACCTTCAGCTCTACCCACTTCGAATCCATCTCCTTGTTCGAACCCATCACGGAGTCCTTGTTCGAACCCATCACGGAGTCCTTGTTCGAACCCATCACGGAGTCCTTGTTCGAAACCATCACGGAGTCCTTGTTCGAACCCAACTGTGCAGCTTCATTCGAAACCACTGGGTCAACCAACCATGATGACGTGTCTTCCATCGGTTCGAATACGCCGAGATATATGGAGTCGAAGCGGTCAACACGGAGTGAAGACCGGATCGATTCGAAGTTTGCGCTCCACGTCAACGCGAAGCCACGTGCCTCCATGGATTCGAAAGGATCAGTTCGAAACCTCGGTTTCGAACCAAACAGCCGAGCAATAAACCCAATTTCGAAACCATCATATCTCCTAACCTACTGATCCAAATGCCATGAAATTTTCACAGAAGCTTGCATGCATGTTGAAGAATGTCTACGCCAAATTTCACCTCGATTGGATGAATTCTTGATCGGTTCGAATGGAGTTCGAACCGATGCCAAAGTAGGCCCAAACTTCCTGAGACCGTGCGTGTGGGCCCCCTCACGTGCCAGGAGTGGTCTCCCGAGTTTTCAGCGAGATACCAGCATCCTACGCCTATAAATAGAGCCCCAGGGCCAACTGAAAAGGGATCTTCTGACTCTGAGGCGCCCAAACTCTGCCGGATCAAGATCTCCATCATCCTATATCATAACTTGATTGTTGATTTCGAATTTCCAGTTGTAACTTGCTATTGATCGCTGTAACAACTTGTAAACATTGAAAGAGAATTAATAAAATATCAAAAAACTTCACAGTGGACGTTGGCAACACGCCGAACCACTATAAATCGATTGTCTACGCATTTTCTTTACTGTTGATTAGAGTTTTTGTTAAATAATACCTGTTTTGAACTTGCATTCTTGACTATTATCTCTTCAACGACTCCCGAAGAGTGTTGTGCCCAATTTTGATGCAAACACCACAAGCGCATGGCGTACCATCGTAGTACGAGGCGAGTACAGGTCAGCCGTAAGGAATTATTGATTCAAATTTCCTATTCAATCAAATTAACCAAAAGTTTGAGAATGTATAAGCTAGAAAATGAGGAAACTACCAAAGTAACAACTACAAATATTAATGAAAACTATGAAAGTTAAATGACAATTTAGAAATAATTTCACTCTCTAGATAATATAGTTCAATAGATTACGAAATTATGATCTCTCTTTTTTGATCATTAGTAAAATTTTATCATAAGTATGGCATATTTATGCTATTAATTAGCTCAAAATAAGTCATCAAACTATAACACACTTTTAAACCACTTGCTAATTCTCATGAAAAATGACAATGAAGTTGAAAATAAAATCTATTTTAAGCATGGCCTATTAACTATTAATTAGAAATATAGACCATCAAAATTTATTTTTAAAATCACTTCATTACCATTATTATATATAAATGAAGAGGTAATTTTTGTTTATGATTGTTTGAGCATAGCCTATTTGTTATGAACAACATAGACTATCAATTTCAACATAAAAAAAATATCACATCAATATTCATTCTTCCATTAAGCACAAAAAGAGAGAAATAATTATCAAAATGCCGAAGCTACATAATTAGAGAGCTTCATGATCCCAAAATTGAAGGGATTAGGCTCCCATATTTTTTATGAAATCAACAAATGTAGCTTGCAACATAGAATAAACAAGAAGAAAAAGAGAGCGAAATGAAAGGAAAAACTATTCTAATTGCATGAAAAATAAATCTACACTACTAACATGAAAGTAATAAAACAAAAGAAGCATATAAAAGAAAGAGAGCACTAATTAACATTGCATAAAAAAATGAAAGTTACATGAAAATAAAAATGGCTAAGTAGCCATGGATAAGAGAAAAAGAGATTTTTTTATTTGATCTAAACCAAACTAAAGAGAAGAGGGCCTAAGAGAGACTAAAGAAGAGGAGGTTTACACGAAACATAAAGGGTATTTATACATGTGTTAAACCCTAATTCATATTTTGGAGAATGCCCAAATTTCCCTTGAGGTGGTGTGGTGGCCAAGTTATCATTGGCATGTCTTAATCCCCCACTTAAATGTGCATGAAGCTTTAATGGCCTTTAGCAAGTGCATTAGCTCCTGATTGAAAATCAAAGTAAGTGGATAGGTGGGGTCCTCTATGTTCATGACTTTGAATTATTTCTATCTCCATTCCTTTGTATTCACTCTTATGCATGTATATATCTTCATGAAGTCACTTGTATATGAAGCCAAATTCCTACAAAATAATATATAAATTTCCAATTAAATTTTCTCAAATTAATATATGCACAAAAATGACCATTTTGCGTCTATATGGAGATGAATATGTGCAATTTGAAAATAATTTGAATTTTGGTTTAAACACGTTAAAGTACCTGATATGATCATTTATTTAATTTAAGTAGATTAAACATGGTGGTAAAAATATGCACATTTATGTGCACATCAAATACCCCCACACTTATCATTTTATTCGTCCTCATAAATCCGTTTTCGTAGGGAGCACAATCGCATTAAGTGTATGCAACAAGCCGTTAAACCTCTAGGTGTCCCGAGTAGGACGAGTGTTGTCTCGTGAGCGTTTTCAGCGGATACTACCCACAAAATCCAAATGCAAAGTGAAAAATATTTACAAAATACAAGATTTATTTATAATGATATGGATGCAATTTTTGAAAATATTTACAAATGAATGATTTAATTTTAAATTGCCACGAATAAGTTAAATATAATTTTTGGTTATTCTCTTGAAAATTTAAGTTATTTACTCATCAAATTTTGCAATAAAAATCAAGTTATCATAGCAAATAGACAATAGTTTATTTCGGCCAATTACATAATGTAAATGTGAAATGGATCCTTAATTGATTATCAAAATTGATCAAAGTGGTATTTTCATTTATTTTCAATAACAAGTCATATCAAATAAGTTAAAATAGTGCTTGGATTTTATTTGCTTACTCTCTTCATTTTTGAAAAATTATTGATATTAACAATATTTACGTATGCCTAACTCGAATAAACTGAGACCACATATATTACCTGTGCACTGCCTTTCGGTATTGTCTTAGGGGAATACAGAGCATGACGAGTGAACACACAAGTGTGAACACTTATTGTGTGTAGGCGTTATTCAGAAAGAATTTTTATATACATACACCTAACTCAGATAAACTAAAGCCAGATATACCGATCGTGCACTACCTTTCAGGCTTACGTGAGAAGGGTACAGAGCATGGCGAGTGAACACACGAGTGTGAACACATGACTCTATGTGTTTGTTAAAAATATATACATATATGTAAGAAATATATTTTTTTCCTTTTTTTGTTTTTGTTTTTTCTTTCGTTTTCGTTTTTGTTTTTTTAGAGTTTTTTTTACAAAATAATCTTAGCACCATTTAACTTACAAGACAAAAAAAGTCATATCCTTTACTTTAAATTAACCACTTTTTAAAATAAAGATTTTCAATTATGATATATTTCATAATTATCACGTATGAACCTTCCTATATATTAGTTAAACTATCGTTATTTGTAATCAAACTTCATTTTTATTTTTGTGAAGACAAATAAATTTTCAAAAATTTAAATTTAATGAACCAAAACCATATACTTATCCTATAGTATTTCCTTAAAAACAATTCAAAATCCTTAAAGAAAATTGTTTTTGAAATTTTTTATGTATTTTTTTTTTTGAGCTTTGGAAGAAAAATAAAAAATTAATAATGAAAAAACAAAAAGAAGATGAGTCTCCTCCCACACTTGATTTTGACTATGTCCCCACAGTCAACCCAAGTAGAAAGAGAAAAATAAAAGAAAAATAAAAAGATGACCTATATTTACATGAAAATGAATTGTATTTACACGGGATTAGAAAGTATATCGCCAAAAAGTAAATGAAATGGTCTTCCAAAGCCGATTCATTTGTCTCGTCAAGTATATGAGACACAGCTTAAGCTCAAAAAATCAAATCGTAAAAGATATTGGAATCGAATGTTGATTTGGAAAAAACGAACGTCATTTTATTAAAAATCGTACGGTTTATTTTATTTTCTATGATTTTTGGCATCGATAAAACAATTGGTTAAAATTCATGTTTATTTTCAAGCTTATCATTGAAAACTTCTTCAGAATTATTGATTTCAAAATCAAAATGGTGATTTAAATCTTCCCCATCAAAATTCGACAACTCGTCTTCGAAAAGTACAAAAATTCATGTTCTTTAAATTCATCTTCCTTTGTTGGATTATCAACAACTTCATTTCGTATATCCTTTTCGAAATCAAAAGTTATTGTATTAAAATTTTCAAAATCAGAAAAGGAAGATTGAGTTTTAAATCGAGTTTCACACCCTTAAAAGAATTGAAATCCAACTCAATTACCATGCTTTTAAAAACTTCATTAAAATTTTCATTTTCAATTTCAAAAGTTGTTATATGAAAATCATCGATTCGGGTAAAATGTGGATTATCACATGACTTGTCACACATTGGATTTGATTTTGTTTATCACGTTGTTTCATTTATATATTTCGAACAATGAATCTGTGTGATCATTGTAAATTTCGTTCATTTGTTCAACATAATCCAATTTATAATTATTGACCTAAAAATTCTCGATTTGGATTTGTTGTGAACAAAAACTATCAATCGCATTGTAATCGAGATTTTTTCCATTGCCAAAATTATTTGAAAATTTATTTCCACTTTCGTTTTTTATTTTGAAATTCATTTTGAAGTTCGAAATTGAGTGGGCACCGGTTATACTCCAAATAGTTTGAATTTTGAATTGAATTCAAATTTCACAAATCCTTGACCCGATTTATTACACAAATATGAATTACAAAAATCATTTATACTTTGATTTTGTTGTGTAGAGAGTTCAAGTAAATATGAAATGTTACTTTCAAGAGTTGGGGGTTGTCTATCATTTTGAAAATTTTGTGGTTCAAAACTCGAATTGTTTAAACAATAGTTGTTGTTGAAATATCCATAAGAATTCGAAGTGAAATCAAATGAATTATATTGATTTTCACAACTATCGTAAAATTCATGTGAATATGGAAATTCTGACATTTTCAAGAAAAAAGAATTATGGTTTTTTTTAGAGGAAAAATATTTACAAATAGAATTTATTTTCAAATGGGAAATTGATTTTTATTTTATTTTAGGTTTTTAATTTTTTTTTTGTTTTGGAAAGGTTTTATAATATATTTTTTGGATTTTTGTTTTATATTTTTTTTGGATTTTTGAAATTTCAAAGGAAAAGGATTTAAAGAAATATCAAACGTAAAAGAAAAGAAATATTTACAATTTTTTAGTTTTGGATTTTGAAATACAGTTTTTAAAAAAATAATATGCATGAACTAATGCAAGTACATGAATGCAAGGGTTTAATTATGAATTATTTATCCTAAGTTAACCCAAAATTGTATAATTACACTTTTTCTTAAATCAACAAGATAGTTCTCAGTCAGGTAACGGGCATGGGTTATCGGTGCACCACGAATCACCATAGCAATGCAGCCGAAGGTTTATGTACCTTCAGAGAAACAATCACTATAATATTTACGAATCGCCGTAATATTTATAAATGGTTATTACTCCGCCGTAGCCTAAACACCAAGAAAGTAAATTGTTCAAAAAAGATAAGTTGCCAATATACAATTAAGTGTTATCAGATTCTAATTGTTATTATTAATCCAATTCTAGGATGAAATGCAATGCAGAAATTAAACGTGTATTAACAATGCAACTATGAATGCAGAAATTAAACGTGTACTAACAATGCAACTACAAATGGAATTTTCTTTTTTGATTTTTTTTTTTGGGATTTTTGGAATTTTCTTTTATATAAAAATGTAAATGCAAGCAATCAACAATACAAGGAAAAACAAAAAATAAAAGCACACTACTATAATGTGCATAATTATTTCAAAGCAGCAAAAAATTTTTATAAAGCAAGCAAGCAGTTTTTTCTTTGGCAAGCTAATCGTATACTTTTATCACAACAATTCTTTTTATTTCCTGTAACCTAAAAAAGAAGTTAAACAAGATATATACAAACTCTTTTTTCTCCTTTTTAAATATATCAAATTAGAAACTAAACAAATAAAAATAAAAAACTATTGAAATCAAAATAAACACAACAAAACAGAAGATTTCCAAACAAATCAAAAACTTTTTTCTTTTGTTTTTTCTTTTGTTATATTTTCGAAGGCTTGAAAGAAACTTTAAAATAAACAAATAAAGCAAAAACAACTTTGAGCACACACACTTTTTTTCTTAAGGAGACATACTAAAACAACTGAAAAAAAAAACTTTTACCACATGAACTAAAACTAAACAAACGAATGCACTCAACCTTAAAACCCGGCCCAAAACTTTACAGAGAATACATTTCACAACCCAAAAAAAATCACTTCGAAATAAAGTCAAAAATCGCTTCTTTCTCACGACAACCAAAATCGAATTCACAAAAAGAAGACCTCGAACAGTGGTCGTAGCTTTTGTTCAGAGGATTGGAGGAAGCAGTTTTGGGTTTGAATGGTTCGGCGACGGGTGAGGCGCGATTGGGTTGCTTGTTTGCTTCAGGCACGGTGATTTGGTTGAGGCGAGAGTCGCGTGGGATTGTTTGTGGAATAGCTTCGAAATTCGGCAATTGGAGGTGAGTTGATTGATTCGATTGAGTTATTGGCAGCAGTAGGCAGAGTTCGATTGCAAAGGTTGTAGCGGTGGTCGACTTGGAAGCGTGATTGACTGTGGTTAGCTTCTTCAGGCGATTGGTGTTGTTTGTTTCAAGGCAACAGTGAAGGCTTGATGGTGCTGCAGTTCGTATATGCTGTGTGGTCGAAGCAGGGGTGATCAAAGGCAGTTATGATGATGATTGTTGGTTTGGCAGTGTGTATGGGAGGTGAGACTCAATTGAAATTGAAGTGTAGGGGAGGTTTATTTGGTGTTTTTACTGAGGATGCTGTGCAGTGTTGGACTATTATGTGGAGTAATGGGAAAGCAGATGGTATGGTTCAGAGTGGTTAGACTGATCATGTAATTTGGCAGTTGTGAGGTTGCTCTGTTTGATGAAGTGACGATGATGTATGCAATTGATTGTTCAGTTAGCAATGTGATGTGCAGGAATTTGGCGGTGGACTGGTCTAGTGACAAGTAGCAATGGAGTGTGGCAGATTTGGAATTGCTGACAGAAGGCATTGGTTAGTATTGAAGTTTGCAGCAGTTCTGTGAGGTGGGACTTGGTGATGTAATGCGGTGATGGAGATAGAGTTGTGGTAAGGGTTTGAGGCTTGTGTAGTGATATGAGGAAGTTTGAATGTAGTTGTGATGGTATGTGATTGGTTGTAGTAAGGCAAGGTTATGAAGTGGTTATATGGGGTATGATGGAGTTGTCAGAAGTTGCTTGGTGGAGTGGTTTGGTTTTGTGGCGATGTTAATGGCAATGATGTGCTTTGAAGTGCACAGTTGGAACTCGATGTTGTTGCTAGCTGAAATGGTGATGGGTGGTAAGGCTATTTGCTGGTGCAGGCTATGGCGAGGAAGCAACAGAAGTGATGACACAGAAATGAGTTGCACAGTAAGTTTGCAAGATGGTTGTATGTAAAGAAAGTAGGGGATATGAAGCAAGTGTGGTTTTTGTGCACTGGTCTATGTAGAATAGCAGTTGCTATGGCAGAGAGGATGGGGGGAAAGAGGCAGAACAGTGAGCACTGGAATGTGTATAGAGATGTATACGTGCACAGAGAAATGATTCTTTTTTTTTTTTGTAAAACTGAGAAATGTAAAACAAAACTACTTGTACAATGAACAGTGAATGAAATGCTGTTTTGAAATGTGTGTTTTTTTAAAAACAGAAATGCAAAAGCAAAGCAGAAAGAAAAACAACAATCACACAACAAAATGAAAAAAAATCACATAAACACACAACATAGTTTTTTTTAAACTACAAACGAACACACAAAACAAACACACAATAAAATCAAATAAAAATAATTAGAAGAATAGAAAATTAAAATCAAAGCAAATCCTCGACAACGACGCCAAAAACCTGTTTAACTACAAATTTTCTATCGAATTAGGAAAACCATCGAAATATTTATACCGCAAACGCACAGCGTAGTATCGCAGGACGTGGCGAGTACGGATCGATACACAGGAAATTGTTGATTTAAATTACCTTTTCAATCAAATTAACTAAAAGTTTGAGAATATTTAAGCTAGAAAATGAGGAAACTAACAACTACAAATGTGAATGAAAATTATGAGAGTTGAATAATAATTTAGAGATAATTTCACTCTCTAGATCATATAGTTCAACAAGTTATGATCACTCTTTTTTGATCATTAGTGAATTTAAATGACGTGTTTATCATAAGTATAACATATTTGTGCTATTGATTAGGTCAACATAAACCATCAAATTATAACACGCTTTTAAACCACTTATTAATTCTCATGAAAAAAGACAATAAAGTTGAAAATAAAATCTATTTTAAGCATGACATATTAACTATTAGTTAGAAATATAGGCCATCAAATTTTAATTTTAAAATCACTTCATTACCATAATCATATGTATATGAAGAGGTAATTTTTGTTTGTGATTTTTTATACATATCTTATTTATTATGAACAACATAGACTATCAAATTCAACATAAACAATAAATTACACTAACATTCATTCTTCCATTAAGCACAAAAGGAAATAAATAATTATCAAAATGTTGAAGCTACATAATTAGAGAGCTTCATTACCCCTAAATTGGAGGGATTAGGCTCTCATATTTATTATGAAATCAACAAATGTAACTCGCAACATAGAATAAACAAGAAAAAAAAAGAGCAAAATGAAAGGAAAAACTAATCTACTTGCATGAAAAATAAATCTACACTACTAACATGAAAGTAAATAAACAAAAGAAGCATGTAAAATAAAGAGAGCAATAATTAACATTGCATAAAAAATGAAAGTTACATGAAAATAAAAATGGCTAAGTAGCCATGGACAAGAGAAATGGAGCTTTCTTTTATTTGATGTAAACTAAACTAAAGAGAAGAGGGACTAAGAGAGACTAAAGAAGAGGAGGGTTACATAAAACATAAGGGGTATTTATACATGTGTTAAAGCATAATTCATATTTTTGGGGAATGCCCAAATTGCCCTTGGGATAGTGTGGTGGCTAAGTTACCATTAGCATGTCTTAATCCCTCACTTAAATGTGCATGAAGCTTTAATGGCCTTTAGCATGTGCATTAGCTCCTAATTGAAAATCAAGGTAAGTGGGTAGGTGGGGTCCTCCATGTTCATGGCTTTGAATTATTTCTATCTCCATTCTTTTGTATTCACTCTTGTGCATCCATATATATTCATGAAGCCATTTGTATGTGAAGCCAAATTCCTACATATAATATAGAAATTTCCAATTAAATTTTCTCAAATTTATATGTGCACAAAAATGACCATTTTACCCTTATATGGAGATGAATATGTAGCAATTTGAAAATAATTTGAATTTTAGTTTAAACAAGTTAAAATACCCAATATGATCATATATTTAACTTAAATAGATTAATTATGGTTGTAAAAATATGCACATTTATGTGCACATCAAGATACAGTTGTATTATCTTGTTTGGAAGTTCGACCAGTGATGATCGAAAGGATTGTTTCTAACCAGATAAAGGATCCAGTGTTAGCTGAACGGATCAGGAAGTTAAAAGATGGAACCGAGAGCGATGATTTGAAAGATTTCAGTCTTGACTAGAATGGGAGGTTGAGAAAGAAAGGAAGATTATGTATTTTGAGTGTAGGAAACATAAGGAAATAAGTCTTGGAGGAATGACATCGTTCGAAGTCCTCTATTCACCTAGGAGGTGCTAAGATGCATCAGGATATGAAGAGGAGTTTCTTCTAGGAAGGTATGAAGCGGGATATTAGGTTGTGTGTGAAGCAGTGCATGATATGCCAACAAGCAAATGCCGAACACCAGAAACCAAGTGGGTTGCTTCAGCCATTGGATATTCCCGTGTAGAAGTAGGATCTGTTTCCATGGATTTTATTGACGGGTTGCAAAGGTCGAACGGAGGAAGCGATAGTATATGGGGTCATAGTGGATAGATTGACCAATTGTACCCATTTTATTTCGGTTAGGTCAACCAGAACGGCGCCTGTTTTTGCAAGGTTGTTTGTTAAGAATGTGGTTAGACTGCATAGAATTCCTAGTAGCCTAGATAATGATAGAAATCCTTTATTCACTAGCGAGTTCTGGAAGAGTTTGCATGAATTTTTGGGAGCAAAGCTCAAGAAGAGTACCGCTTACCATGTGTAAACAGATAGCCAAACAGAAAGAGTTAACAAAATCTTGGATGATTTGTTAAAAGCTTGTGTATTATATTTTGGAGGATCATGAGAAGACTATCTGCATTTAGTCGAGTTTTTGGATAACAACAGTTATCGGACTAGTATTGGGATGACACCATTTGAAGCTTTGTATGGAAGACCATACAAATCTCCCATTTGTTGGCTATCGAGGATAGGTTGGTTCTTGGTCCAGATTTGGTCAAGGAAACTGCAGAAAAGATTGAGGTCATTCGGGCTAGAATGAAGGAGGCTCGATCTAGGAAGAAAAGTTATGCAGATAAGAGAAGGAAAGATCTAGAGTTCTTAATTGGAGATCAGATTTTCGTCAAAGTATCACCGAAGAAGGGTGTGATTAGATTTGGGAAATCAGAGAAGTTAGCACCGAGATTCGATGGATGTTTTCCTATTGTTGAGAGGATCGGAAAAATCGCATATAGAGTTGAGTTACCAAGTAGTTTAGCATGAGTCCACAATGTTTTTCATGTGTCTCATCTCAAAAGTGTGTTAGAGACCTGGAGACTACTATTGCATCAACAGTGCCAGATGACTTAATAGTAGAACTGGATTTGACAATAGTGAGGAAGCCAGCTCGCATAGTTGTGAGAGATGCGAAGAAGCTTAGAACCAAGATGGTCAGATTAGTCAAAGTCCAATGAAGCGACGATGACAGGGGCTGTACTTGGGAGATTGAGAGCAGGATTAGAAATACTTATCCTGACTTGTTTGATGGTATGTTTTACCTTCTTGTTTGATTTGTTGTGTACCTTATCGTAATTTCGAGGATGAAATTCTTTAATGAGGGAAGTTTGTAATACCCTAGATTTTTGGTAACATAATTTAGGATATTTAATTAGCTAAATTAAATTAAATAATGTGTTGTTTAGAGGATTGAGATATGATTTAAGATGCAGCCGTGCCATTTAACCATAAACTAAAAGAAGAGTTTAATATGAAACAGGAAAGGGATGAAATAGGAAAGAGGCCGTTCCTATATCTTTTCCCTCAGGTCGTGCGTTCCTATACACATTCATTTTCGTTTAAAAAAATTATAACTAAAGGCCGACCGCCATAAACAAGGAAGAGGGGAAGAAAAGCTTGGAAGAAGCTACTTTAAATCAAATCTATTCACATCTCAATCTCTATAATTTCTACAGCTAAGATGAATAATGTTAGATCTCATTTTTGATTGTATTTTCGGTTTTTAGATAATTGTCGAATATTTTGCAATGGTTTCCATGATTTTAAATAAGGGAATGATTATATATACTTGTTGATGATTTATGTATATTCATATTGATTTTCTGATACGTTTTAAGGTGAAAACCCTATAAAATGACATCCAAATACCTTGTGATTTTTTACAATGATCATAAATATTATTTTGGAGATGGGTTTCAATTTTCATATTTTCTAAATTTTGCTGTGATTAATATGAATTTTCTAGTATAGAAAATTGTATTTTGGGTTATAAATTAATTACGGTTAAATAATTAATTATTTCGGTTTGAATTTTTTATTTGTTAGATAACATATATAATGTGATTTTCTGAAATTTTATGGAATTTTCCTAAGTGTTTTAAGGGTTATGTAAAATTATTTAAGGTATGGGGCCTAATTGTTTATATAATTTAAAGAGGAGAAGGAGCTTTTTGTAAAATAACTTAAATTGTTAAATTTGAAAAGTCGCTTTTTGAGAAAGTGCAGTACATTTTATTGGTAAAGAAAGAGGTAACCAATCACAATTAGACACGTAAGATAGGTTAGGTGAAAAGAACTATTTGCTACATGTTTTTCATTATTTCGACACTCTCGACATCAGGTTCTGCCTCCTCATCTTCGCTTTCGATACAGTTGAAACCAATATATATAATACCAATTTGCTGGTACTAGTGAATTGGATGTAGGCAGAAGGTAGGGAGTCGAAACCAGGGGTTCCGAAGGGGTTGATGTAGTCCTTTGTTTTTAAATTAAAGAAAAACGCCTGCTTGCTTTCGACTAGTGGCTTTCGACAAAGTAGCTTCCGAACATGTCAAATGATTTAAAGGAAATGATTTCGATTGGGTTGCGCACTGTTTTTAAATAATTGCTTTCGACCGAGTCGAAACCTTTTTGCTGCCGCCTTTTTACCTTTCAATCCAGATGGTTTCGATAGGGTTGTTTTGTTTTCTAAAAATATGGCCACCTCTCCAATGCTTTCGAAGGGTTGGTTTCGACGCCATCACGTCATTACTTTGGAAATGGTTATGAAGCAGATGTTTTCGACTTCAATGTTTTATGACCCTTTTTCTTTAAGTAAAGTAAAACCCAAATTGGTTTCAAAAGAGATAGTTTTAAATGGTTTCGAAACAAATGCTTTCGAATTTAATGGGTTTCTGATCCTTTTGCTCTACTTGAAGGAAGAATCCAAATGGTTTCGACCGAGACGTTATTCTATGGTTTCGAAAGGTTTCCACATGTTTTAAATTGAACCCATAGTGCTTTGAAAAGATTGAGTTTTGACTATTTCGAAAGGTTTTATTGAAAGGTTTCGAACGGGGTGGTTCCTTAGGGTTTTGAAAGGATTGAAAGGAAAGGTTTTTTCCTATGTTTTCGAAAGGCAATATTTAAAAGGTTTAAAGGAGGATGTCTGATGTTTTGAAGCTTTTAGAGAAAAGAAAGGAAAAGTTTTTTTCAATATTTTCGAAAGGCAACACCTAATGGTTTCGAAAGGGCCTTTCAATGGTTTCGAAAGCGTTGCCTTCTATGGTTTTGAAAGAGTTGTTTAAGGGTTTTAAACAAAGATTTTGAAAGTATTTAATAGGCAATATAGCCTAAATATTTTCAAGTTAAAAAGGCTTTTAACTTCTTTTGGAAGGATGGTTAATCCTTATTAAATCTCATCAACATTATTTTGAGTACAGTGTATATATAATATGGCAAAATGGCTTAGAGTAAAGCTAAAGATATATTTTCGTTTTATATATATGACTTGAATGACTAAACCATTTTGAAAAGGTTTTCAAGGAAATTTAAAGGGTAGTTAACCCTAAGAAAATGATTCAGATAATTAGTCCATTTTACAAGCAGTCAGCCTTGATTTCAGACAGTTAGTCTAATTTGCGGGCAGTCAGCCCAGTTGTATGGACAGATAGATCAGTAGCATAACGGACCTTGCTATTATATTATGGGTAGATAGTTCACATATTATATGATTTACAGATAGATAGCCCATTATTAGCATAAAGGTTACTGACATTTTGCTATAATCAGTTTGATTAACCAGTTTGGTTGTAGGAAAGGATTTGCGAAATATGTGTTTTAAAGAAGATATAAGTGAGGGGAAACCCGTTCCGCTAAGCAGCATGGTCTCACTTGATATTAGTAAATCGAGATGTAACAGAATTATTCACACCAGGCTTTATGTCTGACTCGAAGTTTTTGTTTCCCCTTAAACTCTCGGGTACTCAAAATTGATTTGAGTAGGATGAGGGTTGAGGTTTTCTGGTCTTAGTCTTTTAGCGATTAAAGCTTCCAGAGATGAGCAGATGGCTGACAGATAGCTAATCTAGAATTTGCTTATTGTTTTGTTCTGTTGTGTATTAAGTCAGATATGATAATATTTCCCTGATCAACCAAGGGGGCATCGTCATATGTTTCTCTTGGCGTATTTTTGTATTGATATATTTGATCATTGTCTGGGAAACGTTTAGGGATTTTGTAACACGGATATGAATTACTGTTTTGAAACAAAATCAGCAAGTTGTTATTTTTTGAAATCTGTGATTTTATTCAAATTCATATGCTTCTGATATTATGGATACCATTTTTTGTCACTAGAAATTAATACTATGGATGACCGCAGCATCTGTAGCGCTTAGCTTTTGGCGTCCAGATGCGGGATGTTACATTAATTGTTGGAAAAATCTTCTTTTCTCTCATGCTCCATGCTGATGTGACATTCTACTATCCAAAGAATACCATTAATTCTAAGGTAGTAGTCATGGTCGGTATTCTTATCCTATTATTATTATTTCCGTTGCGAGTTTAGATTTCTAACAATCTTTGATAATGCTCATGCTGATTACTAGGTACCAAATTCAACCATTTGTGCTTTGATGGACTTAGGTTTCGATTTTTTTAAAATTTAAGCTCATTAAGGTACAGGTCGTTATAGAGATTGTGGACGATATTACTAGGACTTTTTGGAAAGTAAGTTCGGGGCAGGGAAAAGATGCTCAAGATTGTTGTTTTGGATTGAAGAGTGCCATGGGATTTAGAATGGGAGTAGAAAGGAAGGTGACTAGAGATATAGGGTTAAGAAAAGTTAAGATTTAGCAGCCAGTGAAATTTAGAAAGGGAATGCATGCTTTAAAATATCAGTACCGCCAACAGCCATGTATTAATAAATTATTAATTATCAATTATTGTTTATATATTTGTATCAATAAATTATTATTTATAATTTACTAATTGTAGATCATAAATTCTCAAATATAAATAATTATATATAAATTACTACTTATAAACCATTAATTATAATAAATAATAAATTTTAGATTTATATATTTTGAATCATTAATTATTTATTTAATAATTATTATATATCCAGTATATATTATAATCTATACATTATTATTATAAACTACAAATTATTAATTAATAATTATATTAATAGATTATTTATTATAAAAAATCATTATAAACTAATAATAATAATTATTAATATTAATATTAATTATGTTATATTAATTAATAAAAATCAATTATTAGTTATTAATTATTAATAGTAATTATTAATTACCAAGTATTAATATTTATTAAATATAAATTACTTATTTTTTTGTTATTATAATATTTTAAAAAATTATTATAGATCTCTATTACAACTGGCTAAAACAAACAGTCTTTTAAAAATACATTTATTAATTACAACTATAAGGAAAAACGAGTTACTAAAAATAAGTCTATTACAACTGTCAGAAAAAACCAGTTGTTAATAATCCTTTATTACAACTGTTAGGAAATACCAATTGTTAAAAACTCTTTAATACAACCGTCGTCTTGCGAACGTTGTAAATAGCTAGTTGAAATATGGTCATTTTCTTGTAGCGGTAGATGCGCATGGAAGTAATAATTTGCAAGGTAATATTTGTATTTTTCAAATTTTAAAATTCTTCAACATTTTGAAATTTTCTAAAATTTTGAATATATTACAAAATTTTGGATTGATTTGAAAAAAAATTAGTATTTTATGGAAACTTCAAAATTTTATATCTACACTTTATCAACAATTTTAAATTTATTTAAGAAAGTTCCAAAATTTCAAATATTTTAAAGTAATATTTATTAAATATAATTATGAAATATAATTATTAAATATTATATACTAAATAATAAATATTACTTCTTATAATTAAAAATTATTTTAATCATTAATTATTAAAACTTAATTATAGTAAACAGTAAATACTAATCTTAATTATTAATTATTACCTCTTGATTATTTAACAGTAATTATTAATTAATCAATGTTAATTATTAAACTATGTTTATTAATCATTTATTAATTATTATTAATAGTAATTATCTAATTTTTGTTATTCAATTAACTATTATTAATTCAAATATTTATTATCTATTATTAATTATCTACTATATAGTGATAATTATTAATTAATAAAATTAATCATTAAATACTACTTCTTAATTATAAAATATTAATCATTAGTTATTAAGTATTAAATATGTATATTACAACATTCATCATGGTTTAATTGGATAAGCCTCCTAAAATTTTATATTTAAAAATAAGCGCCCATTGCAAATTCCTCGGAAATTCACCGTAAAATAGCTTCAAAATGCTACCGTCGGTAAACTGCCTCAGTTTGCAACAGATTTAGAATTAAAATATATCTGTCGGTAAATTGACGTATTTTGCAATGATCGAGTGGTGGATATAAAAAGCGAATGGTGATAATACAAAAAAAAAACTTAAAATTATCCCTAGAAAATCACCCGCAAAACCGTCGCAAATTTAGCGACAAAAAATTCCTTCGCCGCTGTCTGTCGCTATTTTCAACTTTTCTTGTAGTGACCATTTGCAAACATTGTCCTTAAATTGAAAATTTCTAATTTAGCATGCATATATAGTTATGGAATGCATATAAACATATTGACCGTATAAAATTAGGCATTCTTTTGAACTAATCGACCACCTGAAATGCAAGTACTTATGTCATGTATCCAAAATGAATGCAATGCCCTATACACTTGCAATTCTACATGGATGCGCAACCATTCAATACATATGTGAAATGAAACAACCGTACACATGTAAGTGATAAAATAAAATGAGCTTTCTATAGTAACCCGCTAAACCTAGAAAACTCCTCACTTCTATAGCATTCTTTGTTACGTGCCAATCCTATACTATTACAGCTTTATTGGGATTGATTGCTACTCTATGCTTAGAGACAACATGTTCTAGAAAACAAACATCCTTGTGCCAAAAGTGACATTTGGAGAATTTTTCCTTTAGCTTATGCCTACAAAGTGTATGAAGCACTTCTCTTAAATGCAACTCATGCTTTTCCTCACTTTTTGAATAGACAAGTGTGTCATCAACGAATACCATCATAAACTTTGTTAGTAACCCTCTAAAGACATGATTCATGAGGTCGACAAAATATGCAAGGCCATTAGTCAGTTCAAATGGCATAACTAACCACTCAAAAAGTCCGTTGGGTGTAAGAAAAGCAGTTTTCTAAATATTATCCTCAGCTACATGCAACTAATGGAACCTGATAGCCAAATCATGTTGAGAAAATACTTTTCCTTCGACTAACTGATCAAAGAGGTCGTCTATACGGGTCAGTGGATATTGATACTTCTTTTTCTGTTTATTTGGACCACGACCATGGATGCAAAACTTTAAGGAGCCATCTGCTTTATTAGCAATGACAACTGGTGCTCCCCACTTCGAAATACTTCTTTGAATAACGCCCTTCCCTAATAACTCATTTATTTTCTTATTTCGCTTGTGTCTTTATTTTTAGGAGCCATATGGCTAATGGGTAGGGTAATAGGCCTAGCATTCTCTTCAAGATAAATTCAAAATTTGATCTACCAAAGAGGTGGAAGACCAAAAATCTCAAAAAAGACATCTGGGTAGTGACATACTACTGGTATTGAAGTGAACTTATTATGTGATAGGTCTTGAGAAAATAGGTAACTCAATGTAACTGAACTCTAGGGAATGTAGTAAACCTCTAGGATGCATCCTCTACAAGTACTCAAACGAACTACCTACCTATTACAATTCAATATTACTCCATACATAGCCATTTAGTCCATTCCTAAAATCAAATCAAATTGAAAAAATCCCAAAACAAAAGCATCGTAATCAAATTTTCATCCAAAATATACAACTTTAAACCCTTATAAATCACCAACAAATGAGTCAGCCCTTTAATTGGATTTGATACTACTATAGTTTTTGCAATTATACTAGTCTCTAGGTGTAATTCATATACTAATCTACTCGAAACAAAAAAGTGTGATGCTTCGGCGTCGACTATAGTGCAAAAAGATAAATCAAAAAGAGTAAACAAACCTTCGATGACCACCTTCTTCCCCTTCTCTATGGCTGGAGCTGCGCTCGTGCTAGGAATAACATCCAGTGCATATGCTGGAATCACCTAGGTGGAGGTCTTAGATAAGGTTAGAGACTACCTCTTCAAGTGAGCAAGCTAGTTGCAGTTATAACATTTGACCTTTGCTAGATTCGTCTTGCAGTTCCTAGCCAAATGTCTTTCGAAACAGCACTTCCTACAAATGAGCTCTTGCTTCTTTATTTTTCCTTGAGCTCCCATCCCACCTTTGCATTGATTTTGCTGAATTGGCCGTCCTTTTACTTTCCTTGGTCCTTCCTTCCTTATAGAATTTGATAATGCCATCTCGACCAAGCTGTCAAAAGTGGCTCCCATAGGTACATGAATCAAAGCAATCCTTCTCAAATATGGATTTAATCCCTTAGCAAACTTCATCGCCTTCATTACTGGTGTTGATAAGGTCTAAGCCATACTTTGCTAGTTGATTAAATTCAACAAATACTCTTTGATAGTGTGATCACCTTGCTCCAAATGAATGAATTTCTCTAGCTTTGCTCCCCATTCGGCCTCAGAAATAAACTTAGTCTCAAAACATCTCTTAAATGTAGTCTAAGAAATAATAGTCTCATTTATGTTAGCAATAACAATATCCCACCAATTTATGGCTTCTCCTTGCAAATGCCAGAAAGCTAATAATCTCTTTACTACATCCTCCACATCCATCATAGAAAATATCATATCATAATTCCTTAGCCATGCCCACATCTCCATAAATGATTCAGTTCCATAACAATTCTTTCCGCCCAAAATCTACAAATTATTACATGGCTTAGAAAAGTCCAAAGTAAGCTGAGAATCTTGTGTAGGAACTTGCGCATGCACTATGGGTCCTCTATTGGAGTTGAGTTCAGTCTGGCCTCTTGTCTGAAGATACCAGCAGAACCAAATAGGAAATTTCATGCTCGGAATCTCAGTTTCCTAATAACATTATTTCTATTTCGATTACTCATTCTAAGCTCTCTGCAAATAGGAATTATTAGCAACTTTCCTTGGATAGTGTTAAGCATTACTGGGATATAAAGGTGTGTTCACGTTACACTTATTTATATATAATAATAATTTTGAAAATATGAAATTATGGACTCTCAGTATGCATTTAATCTCTTAAGAGTACTAAACCTAAGCTATGATACCAAATGTAACAACCACACTTCCTCACACACTGATTTATGGCTCGAAATGGCTTTTGAATTCGCATCATGCCAAGAAGTATGAACTGTTGGGTTAAAAGTTTACATGATGTAGAGAAAAATATAAATTTACAACATTCTACACTTTCAGATCTCATAGCAGAAGAAAATAAAATATAAGAACTGAAATATTTCAAATCATATAATAGCCTCAAGAAACATAGTCCATACAACAAGTCTAAAAATGACAAATACAAGGAGTCTGACATAGATAAAACCTCAGAATAACTCCATAATAAAAGACTGTATAGTATATAATGTGATACATAAGATAATGGCTATGAATAGCCAAGCCTCCATGAGTCCTGTCGCCATCTCCAATTACCTTTCCAAACGAACTCAATTGCTATTCTATCCTCCTATAACGGTTATAAAAGGGAAATAGGAGGAGGGGGTTAGACAAAGTTGGGTGAATAAATTATATCACAAGTGGTATGGTGTCAACAAGTAATTAAAGTTTAGTTATATCCTAAACCTAGTATGTTCTTTTGCAACACCCATAATATTTACTGCATGTTATTTAATGTTGTAAATCCAGGATCTGCTAAGTTAATTAATTTTGAGTGATCTTAATAAATATAATAAAGAAAATATATTAAAGGAATAAAGTTTAATAAAAATAAACATAGAAGGATAGAAGAAGAAGATAAAATATTATACTACACTCTCCCCCTCTTCCTTCTTGATTTCCATTTCATTCTAAAAGCCTACCTAAAATAAGGTCGACCGCCATTAAGAAGAAAGGAAGTTCAAGAATAAAAAAGATAAGTTAAAGAAAGAAAGCTAGAGAAAATTCCAATATTTTGACAAGAATTAAGGGAAGTAGTATTACTGTTTGTAGCCAAATTGGCCATAAACACCCAAGAATAGCTTTGAGTAGTGGAATAAATGAAGAAATTAAATGAAAATAGAGGAGAATCACAAAATATCAAAGAAAACACAGCAAAATGCAAAAACAACAAGATTTATAGTGGTTTGGCATCGACTGCCTACGTCCACTTTGAATATTCTCTTTATTGATTCTCGATTGACTTGATTATAATTAAAAACAGCAAGGAATTACAAGAGACCGGAAAAGAATAGAGGAAGTTAGGTACAATAATGGCGGAGTTGAACTAATAGTGTTCGAGTCCCTAGAATGGCCCCCCGTGCCTCTATTTATATATGAAGGCTCCCTCCAATCTAACTAAAACTTCGGCAAAAGGACTTCGCCCACCATATGGGCCCACCATAGGAAGGACTAGGCCCAACTCTCAATGAATAGGGATCAGTACCGATCCCTCCATAAGTCGAGTTTGGGCTAGCGATCCTTATGGTGGCTAGCGACCCCTATGGTGGCTCTCTTATGGTCTATAATGATGGTGTTTCAAATATCAAGGTGATTCGATGCATGGAGCTCATGTTCTTGTAGTACTTCGGTTCTAACCTCAACTTTGTCTAGGTTATGCTGATCCCTCCTGGTCCCCCTACGTGTGCGGATCCATATCTCATAGTCCATTCCATTCCGATCCGTATCCCGTAAGTTAACCATGCCGATCTGTATCGCTCTAGCCTCATCATGCCGACCCGTAGCCTACGGGAAAACCATGTCGATCCCTTTCCCTGACCATGAACATGCCGATCCCTCTAGCTTTACAACTCATACCAACCCCTCTTTACTCCCACTCAAACCGACCACCTCCACACATAACCATGTCGATCCGTGTCTCTTGAACACAATATGTCGACCCATATATTCCAAACACATTATGCCAACCAGTCACCATATTAAGTGTATACCAGTCCGTCCTCATCTCATCCAATTTGACCAGGGTTCATGCCGACCCCTATTCTAACCAAACTAAATTCCATAATTCTGAAATCATACATTGTCTATCTATTAACCCTATTCACCCTGGGCTGGATACAACCACCTAGACATTATATTTTGGTTATGCAGCTGTTTTTTCGTGATCATCCTTCTTATCAGTAACCGAGTCTGGCCTTTGAAATCAGCCCTATGTAGCCGGGTCAAGGCACCGGGTAACACTTGTTCCCCAAAGTATGTCTTGTGAGTAACATGACGTGCTTTGAATTGGGAAAACACAAGTTCTCGGGAATAAATCTATTCAACTCCCTAGTTGATCACTGTTCCCTCTTCTGATTTGACTTTAAACTTGATCGTTTCAAGCTAAACCACCATTTCAGCTAATTTTAAAAGGTTGAATCCACACACCTCTTCCGTGCATGCTCACATATATGCTTCTTTCGTTGGCTCCCAGATGTGTTTGGACATCCACTGGTCATTGCCAAGCTATTTGATTCTATATGCTTATGCTTACTGTGTATCCTTCACGAGATCGATCGCCACCTGATTTCTAGCTATGTGTCAATTTCTTTTGCTTCCTTTTATATTTCACCCATATCCACCATCCACACATCTCTCTCCCTTTCTTTCTTTTTATATTACATTATTATATATAATTTTATTATTTTTTAAGATGGGCCGGCATCTGGTATGCCGATCCCTTAGTGAGTCTACATAGATAGGGATCGATAAGCCTTGAAGCCGATCCCTTTTCAATTTCATGACCGAGTCACTTGGGATGACTAGTTCCTCTTCCTCCCAAATACACTGATATACAAAACACAGCCTCCCCTTTCCTTTTCCTTCACTTCTCTACTTTGCAAGTTTACTTAACTCTTTTTACTGCTCTTCGCATATCTTCCTCTCCTTCTCCCTATTGAACCCATACCATCACACTTCCCTTTTTATAAGCGCCATTCCTTCAATTACAGACCTCAAGTTCGATCATGGACCCAATCCATCCCATCATAGTCACTCCTCCTCAATCTCCGATTCCTAATCTTGAACAACCAATCTCCTAATTTATCCTAAGAACATAGGTATGAACCCGTTTTTATTTGCGTTAATGATTTCGGGTTTTAGTGAATTTGGGTGTCACTTCGGCCATGGTAGAGTGAGACGATTTGAGATGTAAGGAAGAGGAGGAGGAGGAGGAGAAAGAACTGAAAAAGGAGATGGGAATAGAAGGTTTTATTGACTTAGAGAGGACTTGGCCACGAAGTGTTTTGGCATTGGATTGTAGAGGAGTTAGTGGAGGGATCAGTCTAAGTCAATTCGATGGGGTCGATAGGATATTAGAAAGAAGGGGTTGGTAGATTGTTGGAGCACAGAAAATGGCTCCAGGAAGGGTTGGTAGAAGTCACTGGTTTTAGTGGTTGGCTTAGTCAGTGTTCAAGAGTCGGCATATATGCTAGAAGAAAGGGATCAGCAATGAGAATGAAACAAAGAGAACCGTCACGAATTAAAAGAATGGGATAGGTTGTGTGGTTGGGCCGTAGGGATCGTCATATAAAGTAGGGATCATTGTTGACTATTAAAAACAGTTTAACTCAAGTTGATCAAACGCTTAATGCATATTGCCTTGCACAAACATAAGATGGCCTAAAACAACACGACTTTCATATTTGGATTAAGCTTGAACGAACAAGCTTTTGAACATCCCAACATGAACTAAGTAAAACAAAACTGGCTAATCTTGAACATCAGACTTCATAATTCAGAATGTCAGCATCCGATCCTAAAGTTTTGGCCACCGATCATCTTTTTCATCGATCGAGACTGTCAGCGATGATTGTCTCTCTGGACGAGATCCTTAAGTTTTGATGTTGTACCTTTGCTTTTTCGATTTCAAACTATTTATGTTTGTTTCACATTGCACTGCACTAGTTCACACGAAAACATGGGGAATAGGTTATTATTTCTAATATTGATTGTCTACTAAGAATAGTTGACATAGATCTCAAGTTACATGGAGCGCTCAACCATAATGTCTTCTGAATCGGCTGTGAGATCAAGCTCTACCACCTTATCAGAAAAACCTGCTCCGAGTCATCAAGCAGAAAAAATAAGGGCATCTGACCTGCAAGAAAATCTCTTTTCTGACACTCCAGTCTATCCTACAGAAGTTATCGACCCAGCTTCCGATGTCGTTGAGGGTACCATCACCCTAAACAATCCGGCTAACTCACAAGCATCTACAATCGTAAAGCCACTCTTCGTCGGTTATGTTCCATCCATGGGTTTCCTTTCGAAGACGTTCTAGTTTCATCGAGGTAAGAGACCTCACTTGCCTCCAGCCGAATATACTACTTGTAACAAGTTCATGTGCTGGGCCGGATGCATGCCTTCCTTTAATTCTTTCATTCGGGAAATATTGAGATACTTAGGGATCGCTCCTACTCAGTTGCACCCTAATAGTTACGCTTTTATCTAAGGCACTTTTCTTCTCTTCATGAATGTCCTATTCTATCCGCCAACCCCTGAAGACATCCGATACATCTATAGTTTTAAAAGATAGACTCATTATCCTTCGTACGTCTTTCTTGTACCCTAGCCAAATGCCAGTTCTTAACGAGAGCATGCAATATGCTCTCTCTATTCAACACGAGTGGTTCTATATACGTTGTCCTTCCGGCTTCGCAAGAAGATGATTGGAAGGACGTAAGTATTATTCCTGCCTTTGTCTTTAGTTCAAAGATTCAAGTCACAATTTCTTCCTTAATCATACTAATATCTCTAGGCTTTTCGGGTGTTTGTCCCTGACCCGAAGGTGTCGAGTATTCCAGGGCCGGCGTGGCCATTCGTGCTACCCTTGTTGAGGATCAGGACATCAAACTCCTTGTCACCGATGAGATGCTCTTGTTATTTGGACTGTTGGGAGACGACCGCAAAATCAGGCTTCTCGGTAGTAAAGTGGTCCAAAAAATCCATCGTCGAAAGACGGGTGGAAGTAAGCAAACCCGTGGTGCCCCATCTCGAGGGAATGTAGGAAGACACCGAAGAAGGAGAGATAAGAGAATCACAAGATGCGGGGCCAGGAAGAAAAGACATAGGCCCTGGAAAAGCATCGGTTGTGGAAGCACCACCGACCAATCAGTTGCAAACTTCCCCAAAGAGGAGAAAAAGGTTGGTGTAAAAGTTGTGAAAGAGCAAGGATGGGGAAAACCGGAAATTCATCATCACCCTAATCGAAAAGGAGTCGTCTTCCCAACATATGGAAAGTTCGCCGAAGGGACACTCCAACATTTCAATTTCGAACAATGTATTAAATTATAACTTTGCTAACACTGACGTCGAAGGGCTTAATTCTCCTATGAGAAGCGGCGAAGGCATGCAACCCTCCAACAAACAGGACACAGCTCCAATGAGTAAAGCCAATGTTACTTGTCCATCAGGGGGAAACAATAAGACACACAGACACTTAAACTCCACCATACACCTATGATTAGTTCCTCGTGTTTCAACTTCTAGTATGCTCCTATTTGGTTCCTTTACAGGTGCAATGTCACACTCTCATGCTTTTGACCGTCTTAGGGGCTCCTCCACTTATTATCGTTCAGGTCGAGATTTCGATTCTGGAAGATGCAGAAACAAAGATGAAGGACGAGACAAACACTACTATTCTCGAGAGAGTTCTTCCTCATCTAGACAGAAGTCTCAAACCTTGTAGGGAGCACTCCGATGACCACAGAGAGCCAACTTGTGACGACCCGCCTTTCTCAACCCCAGAAAGACGTTTCATCATTAAGAAAGAAAGGGATAGAAATAGAAAAGAATAGAAAGAAAGAACAACAACATCAGAATCTCACAGCGGAATGGAACAAAATATAATATATCACATATCTATTACATAGTTATACATACATCAGAGTCGTACAATATCATATAACAGGACTGTCATATACATACATGACCATACATACATCCAAAATACAGCATTACTAACTACACAACAGAACTACATATATAGATACATACGTCTGGTCTTCTCCCCAAAATAGCTCCTCCAGAAAATCAACACTCCCAGATACCTATCACTTGGCTACTCGTAAAAATTTGAGTACCCAAGAGTTTATGAAAACACAAAATATAAACTCCGGGTCAGACATGGGTCTGGTATGAGTAAACAGGTTAAAATTGCTTAACTTAAAAAATCATTTGAAAATAAAGGTATCACGTAAGACTCCCCACAAATAAATACGGGTAAGTTTTTACCTTACGCTAACCAAAACATTTTATAGGAAATTCTGTGATATTATAATAGTGTCTAGGGTTTTCAAGTAAATAGAAAATAATCGAAATTGTTACATTCATTAAATTCCAGCTACTAGCCACGAAAGTGGGTAATACAAATCAAAACCGTAGGGTCTCGTAGGGAAAATGGATTTCCAACAATGGCAGGGCTACTGGGGTACCGCCCGTCACAGTACGGGGCCTAGATCACCGTACCGAGGATTACTCCCTTCATCCCCTGCAACACAAGGCCGGAACCATTCCTTACTGAACAGTCCCGAACAAGATAACCCCGCAGTTGTGGCCAACAACTGCTCACTAAGCCGAAATAAAAAGGGACATCTAGACAGGGGAAAATCTTGTCCTGCTTGGGCATGACCCACCTAACCTTGCTGCATCTCCCCTGTTTTAGCCATTCCCGGTTGATGAGGCTTGAGGCTACGATTACCTTTATTGAAAATTATTCTTGGAATGCTCATCGTCCGCCTAACGATGTGTTGAAAGCATTCAATCCATACAAGTTCATTCCGGGTTCGAACGAAACCGAAGGCATTATCTCGTTACACTCATTTTGGAATCACCCTCAGAGTTAACGACGATAACCCTTGCATTCTGGAACACCATCTCGATCTCCATTTGATAAGTTACGACCTATCGTTTAATTTGGATCGATGTGGTTTTCGGAGAATCAAAATTGATTCTTCCGATCCCGGTCTCATTGGATCCAAACGCCATTTTAAGGGCCAAGTTGTCTATTTAACTTAACAGTTCAATTTAATATCAGAATTAACATAACAGATATAACAGATAAATCATATACAGTTAACACAGATATCCATACACATATCACAGAAGTATCATCAACAGATATCAAAGTCAACCAAGCAGAGTTATCAATGCATATCAAACAGTTTGGTTTTACTTAACTTAATTAATTGCTTAAGAATAAACTATTTTAAATTTGCTTAATTACCGATTTATTAGCTTATTAACGATCAATTTATTAATTAGTTATTTGTTAATAATTAATTTATTAATTATCTAATCTTTAATTAATTAGTTGATTCTTAATTATTAATTATTAAAATGAATTAATTATTTAATTATCACAAATTAATTTAATTATCAATTTAATAGCATAAGTCCTGATTAAACACTTAAGTTAATTTTCATTAATTAACTTCCAGTAATAAGTTAACGTTATTAAGATTTAAAATTTCTTTAACATATAATTTATTTTAATTTACAAATTTAAAGTTATCAATTTAAATTTTCAAGTATAAATTGATTAACATCAATCTAACTAATTAATCACTAACCTTGTTATAAAATGCTAAACCAAAATTCTGCTGTATGTTCACTTGAACCCGAGACATCTTCCCTTTTCCTCGTGACTGTCTCGTGTTTTTCCTTACCTTTTCCGTGTCTCTCCCATTCCCTTTCTTCTTCTCTCCAGTTCTTCTTCTCTTTTTTTTTTTAAATGTTAAGTTGTAAACGTTTAGCTGTAGCTACTCTCACACACGACTCGGAAGAAACACAGGAATTACTCGAAGCGACCTCACCAATGTCTCGAGCAACCCCACACGATAACCCAAAACCCAAAAAAAACACGACACTGATCACCACCGTGCACGTGCACGGTGGTTCGCATTGCCATCGGCGACTCGTGGCGATCTCCACACATCACAAAACCCCCCTAGACACGACATAAAAACCCAGATTTCGATTTCACGCTGAAAATCAAAAATATGCCCTGGTGCTCGAAATAAACAACAGCTACGCCATTGTCAAAATGGATCGCGCGACCACCACACATCACCAGAGGTGATGAAAATTCGCCTGAACGTCACTCACACCTCCACCTAGCTCCTCCAAAAATCGAAACCCACTCGGTTTCTTATTAGAGCCGAAATCAAATTTTTACAGAGCTTTGAAAAAAATAGGCAATAAACCCTACTTTTGACTCAAACTCAAAATCTATGAATTCGAAAAATAATTAGAAATTTCTCTAGTGTTAATACGACTTCAACCTTACTTCATTCCAAATTTCAGGAATTAAAGTTAACTCTATCTTCCAAAATTTACAAAAAACCCATTTTTGTTTCATTTCAAAACTGCTCTTAATACTTTTGCATAAAAATCATAATTTTTATGTTAAAAATCATAATTACTTGTATGAAATCTAAATATGTTATTGAATTTTCAAATTTAAACATTTGAATTTTAAACCTTAATTTTCTTTTAGACCTGTAGTTTGAATTCAGTGTTAATATCATACTGTTTAACTCTAAACATATTTTGCAGGCTTTGTTTTCATCTAAACAAGCTTGAATTTACACAATACAAAATTTAAATAGTTAATATGAATAAGTTTTGTTTAAACTTGAAGTACAGATACCAAAACTTGAAGTACTGATCAACAACAATTATGTAAACTTCCAGGGTAAACAGCCATATACAAATCAGTATGTTCAAACTACAAACAAACGTATAAACTAAAGTTGAAATTAGTTCGTTTACTCACCAATCAAAAACTATGAACAGAAGGTATGTTGAAGAAGACACTGCAGTTGATCTACCCTGAAACTCTTTCTTTGCTTCTCTGTTTCCTATCTTGAATTAATTTTGTTTGCAGAGCCAAAACAATGTTTTCTCAGGTTTACTTTATAATTTTAGGTTTGTATATATAAATTAATGATATATAGGTAGATTTATATAGAAGCTATTAAGCAACAGGTTGTAGCTGGCCAGTTACTATTTGCATTGTCACTCTTTCTTTTTATTGGGTAAGATAATATACACTGCAGAAGAAGATTATGACCAGAATTTCGGCTGTGTACTTAGTTGAACAAGAAGTTAGGCTAATTAATGCTTATGTTATTAATTATGATAGCAAGAAATTAATGGTTTACTTACAATTGCTATTAGTACATAGATATTTATGTTTCTTACTTTGTGTTGTACAAAATATTATCACTTCGGCCAAACCTGTTTAGTAAGCTACAGTTTTTTTTTTATATCTATGAAGTGATAACTTGTTTTATGTTGAAATGGACTTTGTTTCTTATGCCTGAATGTTTCATTTGTTAAGTAACTTACATATACAGGTTATATGTTTTTTTTTTAAAACTTTTCTGCTATGATTCTATTGTTAACATTTTTGTTTATTTATTTTGTTAGTTATATTTTATATGAAATTGTATACTTGTTCATATGATGTTTTTAACATTTGATTTAAGGATGTTGTGTTGTACAATGTGAATGTTGAAGATCATTGTTTGACTAAAAATACTTGTATTTATATATGTCAAATTATATTTATATTTTGTATTTTTATGTTACTTTAATTACATCTTATGATATATGATTGTGTTTTATACTAATTTTGCACTTCCATATTTATGTTTAATATTTCCGTGTTTGTTTATTTTAAAACTTATCATTTTAAAAACTAAAATTGTATTCATATGTATTTTATCAAATATCAAAAATATAAAGGCTTTGATTTGATTCTGTTGAATAAATCCTATTTTGTTTTAAATGGTTTTGAAGTATTTAATTTTAAATTTCAAATCAAAATTTTCTTTTACAACATACATAACTGTTAAACATTTAAAATATCATCAATTTAAATATTCACAAGCTTATATTTGATTTAATTTAGATTTAATATTTATTAAAATATATCGTCAAAATTCCGGGTCGTTACATTCCTCCCCCCTTAAAAGAATTTTGTCCCCGAAATTTAAACAATAGTTAATTCAAAAGCTTTTATACTAACCATCCAAACATACATATCATTCATATAATAGCAAACAAACAAACAGTCTATGCTAACAAACAACACTAGTTATCCGAACATAAATCCGGATAAGCACTCCTAAAACTATCGAGAGTTTCCCAGGTACAACCTCTGGGATCCTCACTCCATTGCACCTTAACGAGTTTCACCACTTTGTTCCTGAGTTGCTTCTCGTCTCTGTCGACAATCTGAACTGGATTTCTGACCACAGTTAAATTGGGTTCCACTTCCAAATCTTCTTGAATTACCGGTTCCACAACCAGTGAGGGATCATGAACAAATTTCCTCAAATGCGATACATGAAACACATTGTGAATCCCAGACATCCGTTCTGGTAATTCAATCCTGTAGGCCACAGTTCCAATTCTCTCTAACACTCGGAATGGTCCAATGTATCTCGGAGCAAGTTTTCCCGTCTTTCCGAATCTTATAGCACCTTTAATTGGGGAAACTTTAACAAAAACCAAGTCTCCAATCTCAAATTCCAATGGCCTTCGTCTTCCATCTGCATATTTCTTATGATGATTTTGTGCAGCTTTCATCCTTTTCTTGATAAGCTCAACCTTTGCAGAAGCTTCACGAATAAGATCGGGTCCGAGCACAAGACGATCCTTCGATTCAATCCAACAAGATGGAGATCTACACGGTCTTCCGTATAAAGCTTCATAAGGATCCATCTTAATACTTGCTTGATAACTGTTATTATAAGAAAATTCCACTTAATGAAGATGGTCTTCCCAAGATTGTAACGATCGGGAAATTTTCGACTTTCGAAAATTCAACATCGATACTCACTTTATCGACTGCCGAGAAATCAAAGGTCGGAAACCCGAAATGTTATGGTTTAAGAAAAAGAAAAGAAGAAGAAAGAAAAGAAGATAGTAGAAAATAGAGAGAAAAGAAAACAGAAAATAGAACAATATCAGAATCTCACAATTCGCAGCGGAACAACATATAATAATAAATGAATAATCTTTAAACAAAGAACTATATCAGTTATTACATCTCATTATATTACATTACATCAAATCATCAGGGTGTACAACAACATACAATAAACAGCGGAAAAGAAATACTATATACTAGTAATACGCCATGCCATCCAGCTTGCCTCCAGCAACTCCTGAATATCCAGAATATCCTGATAAACCTTAACTCTTGACTGCCCGTGTGGAAATTGGTGGGCACCCAGAGTTTAGGAAGGAAAACAATAAATTCCGAGTCAGTTATGTGACTGGTGCGAGAACTTAAAACAGTTTATTTTTTTCTTTAAAAACAAAATAGAAGAATATTTTTTAAAATCAATTCGCAATGCTTTTAAAAATGAGACTACCATAAGGCCTCCCGCACACACACACAATGCAAACGCAGAATCGGAGGAGATTTCTCCTTATGATAGTCAAAGATGCTTGATACGCATTTAAAATAACATTTGATACTATTGTAGGAAAAATTCATTTCGAAAGTAGAATATAAATCTTAGCCAGCATAGACATTTCGAACTATGCCTACTATAGCTACCATCCAAACAGTGGTGACCACCATAAGTGAATGGCAGGTTCTACAACTAATACCGTACAAAGTTTCGTATTGGGAATTGGATTTCCAACGAATGATCAGGCCAAGGAACTTCCCATTGCCACATGAGAATGCCTCTGTATGGACATCCCCAAGAACCAAACCGGATCTCTACCAACACAAGGCCGGGTTACCCCTAACTGAGTAACAACTGACCGAATATGCCATCCCCCGGTCCTTTGGGACCTTTATCACCGAGCGCTCGTAATCAATTCACACAATCATAACAAAGTGTTTTCAACATGAGTAAGTATCTGGGCTCCATACCATGATACCACCCTTTTCCAGAAAGAAATGCACATATCCTAAAGGGCGCTACCCCTCATAACCTTGCTGCTTCTTTCCTGTTTTGACCATTTCCGGGATGTGAGGCTCGACGAAGTCACGTCCACAAAAACATACTTTATACAAAAGCCATGCTTTGGGTCAACAAATGATCAACACAATGATCACAAGGATAGACGATCAAATAAACGATCCTATCACAAATAATCAACACAATGATCATTTACAGCTACACTCAACATGCCACATTACCAAATTGGGAATATATCGCTGATAACTTCAACTATATAACCTCCGAGCACGTACGTCTCAGAGAAGGGTGTTAAGCTAAAAGAATAAATTCTCCGCCACCAACAGAAATATATTTGAAAGAAATCGGCTTTATATCTCAACTTGTAATGTCAGACATACAATCCATACAAGTCTGTTCCGGGCTCGAACAAAACCGAAGGCACTTACAAAGAAGTCCTTGCAATCCGAATAATCTCTAATCACGTTCGGATTTCCCATCACATATGGAGATCTCAATACCGGGGATCAGCCAGTGCAGAGACAATCAACAAGAAACCCTTTCGCTTTCGAAAATATCCGGTCTTCAACACCGGTCTTCGAATGCAATTCATAACGACGTATCACATATTCGGAATGGGTTATACGACCCCAAGGTCCTTTCCCGGTTAACCCGAATAGTGAGCGCTTATTTTAAAAAAAAAAATAAGTGTGGCATTCTATTTCAAACAAATTCACAACAAATACCTATTCAAAGGTAAATATCGATAGTCGATTATTAAACTATCAATAGATATGCACAACATCACCAGAATCCAAATAATTTTCCAAATTATTTATTTCCCAAAAATATCTTTAGAAGATATAAACTTTCCATACATCAAAAATAAATCAATATTTATTTTTAAACCCATTTCCCAATTTCATTTATAAATTCCATATTGAATTCATATTTCCAAAATATTTATGAATATATGATTTCAAATATTCATTTTCAATTTATCTTCAAAAAGATAAATTTTCAACATATTCACTTTATATTGGAAAACATTTCCATACTTATTAAATAAGTAATTCACAAGTCTTTTTGTTTTCTACGCTTAGAAAATATTTAATATACTCTAATCGAAATTAAGTATATATTTCATTCTTTTAAGGAAATCATTCACTTAATCATATTTATTTGGGTCAAAACGAATGTCGCGTAAAACATCGTTACGACAACCCAAAATCACTAGTATAGGGATTCGAAATTAAAATAGATATATAAATCCCAATACTATGCAAAACATTTCCTTTCGGAAATCATTTACTATAACAACAGTGTTATAGTCCACCATTCCCTTTTATTTCTCGAAAGCATCTATTTCAACAATAAATGTTGAAATCTATGGTTTCGAATCTCAATACAGTTTAAAACATCTTTAGATCGTTTTAATTCTATTTAAAACATCCCATCTAAAATAATTTCTTTAACATAATATTCACTATTCAAGAACGTGAATACACTTGTTAATAAATTTCATCACTTCTATTCATTTTATTTTAAAGAATTATTCACTGTCTAAAACATGAATATAATTCCATAAATAAATTACAACAATTCCTTATCAAAATAAGTCGTTGCGGATTTATAAAACAACGTTTATAAATTCTATTTCTATTTATTTTATATCAACTCCTTTTTATAAATTCTTTTATTAACCTATCTTAATTCATATCACAATGATATATTAAAAATTCATATTATAAGTCAAATACTTATAATTTATTTGTTTATAAAAATCGTTCCTTTAAACTTCATAATTATAAATCTTATAACTTATAAGATTCAATTATTTGTCCAAATTCCATTCCTTTAATAGCTTTATGAGTTTTATTTTGTTTTCCTTTACAAATTCTATAAACCTACTATTTATAAAATTCTATTTATAACTTCATCGTTATAATCCCATAAATTTCATTCATTTGTGAAATTCATTCACAATTCATTCTAACTCTTATAAAAGCTCGTTTAATAATCCCAATATTTTTAATTTATAAATATCAATTTATAAATCTTTTTAATATAAAACAATTTATATTACTATTTTAAAACGTCTTTTAACTCCTTTATAATTTATCATTTTAATTTATAAAATAATCAAATTTCATAAATTCTATAGATTTCATTCCTTTATGAAATTCATTTACAAATCATTCTATTACCTATAAAAGTTCGTTTTATAATTCAAGATATTCTAAATTTATAATTATCAACTTATAAATCTTTTAATATAAATCAATTTATATTATTACTTTAAACATCTTTAAATTCTTTTATAATTTCATCATTCTGATTTATAAAATAAAAATTTTATAAATCCTATTTTAAACTTCTTATAATAAATTCAGAATTCCCAGTTCAAACTATTTTATAAAATCACTAATCCCATATTTTCAAAAATTAACTTTTAACTGTATTTCTCAAAAATCATAATTTTTATAATATTAAAATTATAATGTTTATTTATTTAAGACGAATCAATTCCAAAAATATTTTATAAACGTATATTTCCAAAAATCACTTTAGAAATTAAAATTTGTAATTTTTAAACTTCAAATTTGGATCCGATGATGCAACACATCAATAGTCAATCACGACTTTTCAAACATCATATATCATCCATGATAAACAATCAAATATCACAATATATGAAATCAAATAAATATTTGTGAGGAATCCATTTGGATCCCTCCAACCTGTTTCCCTGCATCCACAGACATTAGTACAATACCATTCCGTTTCAAGACGGAATATCGCGGTATATGGGATTTTATAAATATATATCCGCTTACTAACGGCGCATAGGGTCTCATCCGCTAAAAAAAATGCGGGAAATCAATCAACTGCAATATATACATATGCCAATATATATATATTGCTATATATAATATAATACCAATTCCACTTCAAGGTGGAATATCGCGGTATATGTGTGTAATAAATAACCTCCGCTTACTAACGGCGTATAGGGTCTATTCACATCCAATATATATATATATATATTACAATCATCATTCAAGCATTCAATCAACACAGTCAATCAATTTTAAATTTAACTATTTAAAATTTAAATAAACAACAGAAATTCCTTTTGAGTGAGAAGTTCTCACCTTTATTCCCGTTTGCAATCCACTTCCAATTCAACTTGTTTTCTTCATTTATACCTTGTATAAATATTATACACAATTTATTAATATTCGAACAGATCGAATAACAAATTTTCATTAGATAATTTCGATTCATTGGTGATTTCATTTTAATAGTTAAATTAACTCATAGTTTCGTTTAAACCAATTTCTCGTTTAATAAATTTATTTAAACTAATTTTTTTCTTCTTTAATAAATTTATTTCAACTAATTATTTTACTTTTAAAATAATTTTAACTAGAAATTTTCAATTGAACTGAATTTCCTTTTCATAAATTAGATCTACTAATTATTTTACTCTAAATTAATATCTTAAAATCGATTTTCTTTTAAATAAATTTGTTTGACTAAAATTTTAAAATAACTTCTTTGTAATAAAATATTCTTTAGTAACTAAAAATAGTTAAATAGTTTAATACAATAAGTAAATCATCACATTCGTTATTTTTATTTTAAACTAAAAATTAAAAATTCAAACTGATTTTAATTAAACTTGTTTAACTAAAGGTTACAAATTTAAAAATTAAATTCCCTTTTTAAATAGATTGTTTTTGGCTTTCAACATTTTTGCTTATATAAATTTACTCAATCTTTTAAAATTTCTTTATTTAATAAATTTATTTTAACTATAATTTAAACTTCCTTTTTTTTAAATTTATTTAAATTAACCAATGGTTTTATTTTTGAACTAATAATTTGAACTGTAAACAAATTTTCTTTTTACCAATCTACTTAACAAAATTTTAAAACTACCTTTCTTTTTTACAGTAACAATTTATTTTTTTCTGTTTAAACCTAACTATTTATATTTTATTTTATTTTTTTACTGTATATATATATTTCAATATATATATATATATGTTTACTAAAAATAATAATAATCAATTACCTTAACTCAAGACACGCCGCGACTCACGATGCTCGAAATCGAGCTTGACGTCGCCGCCTATCTTCATCAACCCCCCCCCCCCCCCCAGGTACAAATCGCGAGTCGCCTCCTTTCGAATTGCCGCAGTAGCTCAACCCCAAACGCGCGCCTCCATCACCACCGGCCTCGCGAGCGCCTCCACCAACGTCACCGTCTTCAACGTACCTCGTGACGCTGCCCCGAACCCCACTCATGACCGATACCCATAATCGTGACAATGAATTTCGCGATACCTAAGGCGGCGGCGCTGACCAAAGCACGAATTCGTGCTTGCAAAACCCCTAACTCATTTGCGATTTCAGATTTTAGGGCTTCGGCCTTGATTGAAAGAATGAGGTAGGTATATTTCAAAATGGAAAGGGAACGAAATGAATTTGGTTTTGAATTAAAGAGGCTCGGCCATTAATCTTTCTTCGTGATTTTTGATTTCTGAACGATGGTTTGCGTGATATATCAGAGAGGGGAACGTGAAGGAGTGTGCACTGCACGATTTCTATCGTGAATTTAGGCATGAATTTAGGGAAAAGAACGTGTGTTAGTTTGACCAAAATTTAAATTTAAATTTAAATTTAAATCGTTGAAAATTTCGACGCGTTTACGTGTCGTGTGCTCACATATTAACTCCAAAAAATGCGAAATTTGAAATCCGGCAATAATTTAATATTACGGACCCAATGGAACTGGTTTCGTCAAATTCCGAGACTGTGCCTCGGACGGCTATTTTCCAATATCGATTCAAACGATTAAATTTCAAAACTGAGCAATTCACTTTTCAAATTCAATTTTGAAGCTTCGATTATCTTCAATATTATAAATATAAATTTTACAAGCCTTTGAAATATTTTTCTTCAGCTTAAAATTGAAGATTCAAATTTTTATTCAACTTTCAATAGATTAAATTCTATAATTTAATCGCTAAATTTATTCTGATAATTTGAAATTCAATTCAAACCATCATTCAAATATTTAAAATTAATAGAATATTCTCAAATTAAATTATTAAAATTCTGGGTCGTTACAATCTTTCCCCCTTAAAAGAATTTCGTCCCGAAATTACAAGTTAAGAAGAATGCCCTTATCCCGTTTATCATTTTTCACAATTCAAATAGTTTTATCAACTTTCTAACCTAAATCTTTTTACTAGTGATTCACTATTATTTCAACTAGCTTTCCAACTTCAATTATGAGTTCCAAACAACATTGTTTTCCTAACAATTTAAATTTAATTCAAACTCAAATTTCAAACTTTCAAAATTTCTCAAAATTTTTCTAACACCCTAAATTTTCGAAAAATTTCGCCAGCGTCTCCTTTGCGCGGCTAGCTCGGCACGACTACAAAATGGCACCATGGCCCCTCAGAATTAAAAAGAAAAGAGAAAAGCCAAGTGGCTAGAGAAGAAAGTCATCAAATCTCATACTGAAATTGAAATACGTACCTTTTTGTCGAGCAATTCAATTTTTATCTTTGGAATCAAAATCTCAATTCCTTTATACACCTGTATATCCTGCTAATAGTAGCATCCAAATCCAACATTCAAACCATTTTGCTAATTCTATTACAAAATTTCCAACATATACGTTTTTATATATTTTTTACTTCACAATTGAAGTTACATATCCATTTCATTCAATTTTACATTTCAATTCAATTCACAATTTCAATTCTATTTGAATTCAATTGATTAACTTTTATTTGGTAATTCACTAATTCATTTCAATATTTCAATTCATCTCGATTACTCAATTCAATTTTTATTGCTTACTACCAATTCACATACCATCTTCATATTCATTTCATTTGAAATTATTTCACAAATGAATAAATTATCAAGTTAATTTACTTGAATCCAATCCATTTTATTTTATTTAATATACTAATGATAAAAATTCAATATTATTACTTCCTAACAATTATGCAACCATATACTATAATAATTCATAGAAAATCATTTCTTTTCTATACAAAAATAGTTTTGGGCAAAATTATCTCATTTACCTGATTCAAAACAATTTCATGTTCACTAACAAATACGCTCTCATATCTATTATTACATTCAAACTCATTCTAGAGTACTGCTGACTCTATCTCTAACGAGTAATACCCAACAGAACCATGGTTGTCGCTTAACCAACAGCTCTGATACCAAATGTAACGTTCGGAATTTTTCGACTTTCGAAAATTCAACATCGATACTCACTTTATTTTTAAATGTAACGTTCTAGAGTACTGTTGATACTCGCTTAACCAACCTGCCATCCAGCTTGCCTCCAGCAACTCCTGAATATCTAGAATATCCTGATAAACCTTAACTCTTGACTGCCCGTGTGGAAATTGGTGGGCACCCAGAGTTTAGGAAGGAAAACAATAAACTCTGAGTCAGTCATGTGACTGGTGCGAGAACTTAAAACAGTTTATTTTTTTCTTTAAAAACAAAATAGAAGAATATTTTTTAAAATCAATTCGCAATGCTTTTAAAAATGAGACTACCATAAGGCCTCCCGCACACACACACAATGCAAACGCAGAATCGGAGGAGATTTCTCCTTATGATAGTCAAAGATGCTTGATACGCATTTAAAATAACATTTGATATTATTATTAGTGTATAGTGTAGGAAAAATTCATTTCGAAAGTAGAATATAAATCTTAGCCAGCATAGACATTTCGAACTATGCCTACTATAGCTACCATCCAAACAGTGGTGACCACCATAAGTGAATGACAGGTTCTACAACTAATACCGTACAAAGTTTCGTATTGGGAATTGGATTTCCAACGAATGATCAGGCCAAGGAACTTCCCATTGCCACATGAGAATGCCTCTAGATGGACATCCCCGAGAACCAAACCGGATCTCTACCAACACAAGGCCGGGTTACCCCTAACTGAGTAACAACTGACCGAATATGCCATCCCCCGGTCCTTTGGGACCTTTATCACCGAGCGCTCGTAATCAATTCACACAATCATAATAAAGTGTTTTCAACATGAGTAAGTATCTGGGCTCCATACCATGATACCACCCTTTTCCAGAAAGAAATGCACATATCCTAAAGGGCGCTACCCCTCATAACCTTGCTGATTCTTTCTTGTTTTGACCATTTCCGGGATGTGAGGCTCGACGAAGTCACGTTCACAAAAACATACTTTATACAAAAGCCATGCTTTGGGTCAACAAATGATCAACACAATGATCACAAGGATAGACGATCAAATAAACGATCCTATCACAAATAATCAACACAATGATCATTTACAGCTACACTCAGCATGCCACATTACCAAATTGGGAATATATCGCTGATAACTTCAACTATATAACCTCCGAGCACGTACGTCTCAGAGAAGGGTGTTAAGCTAAAAGAATAAATTCTCCGCCACCAACAGAAATATATTTGAAAGAAATCGGCTTTATATCTCAACTTGTAATGTCAAACATACAATCCATACAAGTCTGTTCCGGGCTCGAACAAAACCGAAGGCACTTACAAAGAAGTCCTTGCAATCCGAATAATCTCTAATCACGTTCGGATTTCCCATCACATATGGAGATCTCAATACCAGGGATCAGCCAGTGCAGAGACAATCAACAAGAAACCCTTTCGCTTTCGAAAATATCCGGTCTTCAACACCGGTCTTCGAATGCAATTCATAACGACGTATCACATATTCGGAATGGGTTATACGACCCCAAGGTCCTTTCCCGGTTAACCCGAATAGTGAGCGCTTATTTTAAAAAAAAAATAAGTGTGGCATTCTATTTCAAACAAATTCACAACAAATACCTATTCAAAGGTAAATATCGATAGTCGATTATTAAACTATCAATAGATATGCACAACATCACCAGAATCCAAATAATTTTCCAAATTATTTATTTCCCAAAAATATCTTTAGAAGATATAAACTTTCCATACTTCAAAAATAAATCAATATTTATTTTTAAACCCATTTCCCAATTTCATTTATAAATTCCATATTGAATTCATATTTCCAAAATATTTATGAATATATGATTTCAAATATTCATTTTCAATTTATCTTCAAAAAGATAAATTTTCAACATATTCACTTTATATTGGAAAACATTTCCATACTTATTAAATAAGTAATTCACAAGTCTTTTTATTTTCTACCCTTAGAAAATATTTAATATACTCTAATCGAAATTAAGTATATATTTCATTCTTTTAAGGAAATCATTCACTTAATCATATTTATTTGGGTCAAAACGAATGTCGCGTAAAACATCGTTACGACAACCCAAAATCACTAGTATAGGGATTCGAAATTAAAATAGATATATAAATCCCAATACTATGCAAAACATTTCCTTTCGGAAATCATTTACTATAACAACAGTGTTATAGTCCACCATTCCCTTTTATTTCTCGAAAGCATCTATTTC
Organism: Allium cepa; assembly: GCA_030765085.1. Lineage (NCBI taxonomy): Eukaryota > Viridiplantae > Streptophyta > Magnoliopsida > Asparagales > Amaryllidaceae > Allium > Allium cepa. Next base: position 577,321,495 of record CM060931.1, read on the forward strand.
AACAATAAATGTTGAAATCTATGGTTTCGAATCTCAATACAGTTTAAAACATCTTTAGATCGTTTTAATTCTATTTAAAACATCCCATCTAAAATAATTTCTTTAACATAATATTCACTATTCAAGAACGTGAATACACTTGTTAATAAATTTCATCACTTCTATTCATTTTATTTTAAAGAATTATTCACTGTCTAAAACATGAATATAATTCCATAAATAAATTACAACAATTCCTTATCAAAATAAGTCGTTGCGGATTTATAAAACAACGTTTATAAATTCTATTTCTATTTATTTTATATCAACTCCTTTTTATAAATTCTTTTATTAACCTATCTTAATTCATATCACAATGATATATTAAAAATTCATATTATAAGTCAAATACTTATAATTTATTTGTTTATAAAAATCGTTCCTTTAAACTTCATAATTATAAATCTTATAACTTATAAGATTCAATTATTTGTCCAAATTCCATTCCTTTAATAGCTTTATGAGTTTTATTTTGTTTTCCTTTACAAATTCTATAAACCTACTATTTATAAAATTCTATTTATAACTTCATCGTTATAATCCCATAAATTTCATTCATTTGTGAAATTCATTCACAATTCATTCTAACTCTTATAAAAGCTCGTTTAATAATCCCAATATTTTTAATTTATAAATATCAATTTATAAATCTTTTTAATATAAAACAATTTATATTACTATTTTAAAACGTCTTTTAACTCCTTTATAATTTATCATTTTAATTTATAAAATAATCAAATTTCATAAATTCTATAGATTTCATTCCTTTATGAAATTCATTTACAAATCATTCTATTACCTATAAAAGTTCGTTTTATAATTCAAGATATTCTAAATTTATAATTATCAACTTATAAATCTTTTAATATAAATCAATTTATATTATTACTTTAAACATCTTTAAATTCTTTTATAATTTCATCATTCTGATTTATAAAATAAAAATTTTATAAATCCTATTTTAAACTTCTTATAATAAATTCAGAATTCCCAGTTCAAACTATTTTATAAAATCACTAATCCCATATTTTCAAAAATTAACTTTTAACTGTATTTCTCAAAAATCATAATTTTTATAATATTAAAATTATAATGTTTATTTATTTAAGATGAATCAATTCCAAAAATATTTTATAAACGTATATTTCCAAAAATCACTTTAGAAATTAAAATTTGTAATTTTTAAACTTCAAATTTGGATCCGATGATGCAACACATCAATAGTCAATCACGACTTTTCAAACATCATATATCATCCATGATAAACAATCAAATATCACAATATATGAAATCAAATAAATATTTGTGAGGAATCCAGTTGGATCCCTCCAACCTGTTTCCCTGCATCCACAGACATTAGCACAATACCATTCCGTTTCAAGACGGAATATCGCGGTATATGGGATTTTATAAATATATATCCGCTTACTAACGGCGCATAGGGTCTCATCCGCTAAAAAAAAATGCGGGAAATCAATCAACTGCAATATATACATATGCCAATATATATATATTGCTATATATAATATAATACCAATTCCACTTCAAGGTGGAATATCGCGGTATATGTGTGTAATAAATAACCTCCGCTTACTAACGGCGTATAGGGTCTATTCACATCCAATATATATATATATTACAATCATCATTCAAGCATTCAATCAACACAGTCAATCAATTTTAAATTTAACTATTTAAAATTTAAATAAACAACAGAAATTCCTTTTGAGTGAGAAGTTCTCACCTTTATTCCCGTTTGCAATCCACTTCCAATTCAACTTGTTTTCTTCATTTGTACCTTGTATAAATATTATACACAATTTATTAATATTCGAACAGATCGAATAACAAATTTTCATTAGATAATTTCGATTCATTGGTGATTTCATTTTAATAGTTAAATTAACTCATAGTTTCGTTTAAACCAATTTCTCGTTTAATAAATTTATTTAAACTAACTTTTTTCTTCTTTAATAAATTTATTTCAACTAATTATTTTACTTTTAAAATAATTTTAACTAGAAATTTTCAATTGAACTGAATTTCCTTTTCATAAATTAGATCTACTAATTATTTTACTCTAAATTAATATCTTAAAATCGATTTTCTTTTAAATAAATTTGTTTGACTAAAATTTTAAAATAACTTCTTTGTAATAAAATATTCTTTAGTAACTAAAAATAGTTAAATAGTTTAATACAATAAGTAAATCATCACATTCGTTATTTTTATTTTAAACTAAAAATTAAAAATTCAAACTGATTTTAATTAAACTTGTTTAACTAAAGGTTACAAATTTAAAAATTAAATTCCCTTTTTAAATAGATTGTTTTTGGCTTTCAACATTTTTGCTTATATAAATTTACTCAATCTTTTAAAATTTCTTTATTTAATAAATTTATTTTAACTATAATTTAAACTTCCTTTTTTTTTAAATTTATTTAAATTAACCAAGGGTTTTATTTTTGAACTAATAATTTGAACTGTAAACAAATTTTCTTTTTACCAATCTACTTAACAAAATTTTAAAACTACCTTTCTTTTTTACAGTAACAATTTATTTTTTTCTGTTTAAACCTAACTATTTATATTTTATTTTATTTTTTTACTGTATATATATATTTCAATATATATATATATGTTTACTAAAAATAATAATAATCAATTACCTTAACTCAAGACACGCCGCGACTCACGATGCTCGAAATCGAGCTTGACGTCGCCGCCTATCTTCATCAACCCCCCCCCCCCCCCCCCCCCAAGGTACAAATCGCGAGTCGCCTCCCTTCGAATTGCCGCAGTAACTCAACCCCAAACGCGCGCCTCCATCACCACCGGCCTCGCGAGCGCCTCCACCAACGTCACCGTCTTCAACGTACCTCGTGACGCTGCCCCGAACCCCACTCATGACCGATACCCATAATCGCGACAATGAATTTCGCGATACCTAAGGCGGCGGCGCTGACCAAAGCACGAATTCGTGCTTGCAAAACCCCTAACTCATTTGCGATTTCAGATTTTAGGGCTTCGGCCTTGATTGAAAGAACGAGGTAGGTATATTTCAAAATGGAAAGGGAACGAAATGAATTTGGTTTTGAATTAAAGAGGCTCGGCCATTAATCTTTCTTCGTGATTTTTGATTTCTGAACGATGGTTTGCGTGATATATCAAAGAGGGGAACGTGAAGGAGTATGCACTGCACGATTTCTATCGTGAATTTAGGCATGAATTTAGGGAAAAGAACGTGTGTTAGTTTGACCAAAATTTAAATTTAAATTTAAATTTAAATCGTTGAAAATTTCGACGCGTTTACGTGTCGTGTGCTCACATATTAACTCCAAAAAATGCGAAATTTGAAATCCGGCAATAATTTAATATTACGGACCCAATGGAACTGGTTTCGTCGAATTCCGAGACTGTGCCTTGGACGGCTATTTTCCAATATCGATTCAAACGATTAAATTTCAAAACTGAGCAATTCACTTTTCAAATTCAATTTTGAAGCTTCGATTATCTTCAATATTATAAATATAAATTTTACAAGCCTTTGAAATATTTTTCTTCAGCTTAAAATTGAAGATTCAAATTTTTATTCAACTTTCAATAGATTAAATTCTATAATTTAATCGCTAAATTTATTCTGATAATTTGAAATTCAATTCAAACCATCATTCAAATATTTAAAATTAATAGAATATTCTCAAATTAAATTATTAAAATTCTGGGTCGTTACAAAGATCCTCCAAAATCTAAAACACAAGCCCGTAGCATATCCTTAAGAATACGATTCAGCCTCTCTGTCTGTCCGTCCGTTTGAGGATGATAGGCTGTACTTAATCTCAAATCTGTTCCCATCGCTGATTGCAGAGCTTCCCAAATTTTGCTAGTGAAAATAGGATCACGATCACTTACTATGCTGACTGGGACACCATGCAATCGAACTATCTCTTTCAAGAAAATTTCTGCCAAAGAAACTACAGTACGGGTTGCCTTAACTGGTATAAACTGGGCACTCTTAGTTAAACGATCTACAATAACCCATATACCATCATTTCCTTTCCTGGTTCTAGGCAAACCATCAATAAAATCCATTGAGATCATTTCCCATTTCCTATTCGGAATTTCCAAAGGTTGCAATAACCCGGCAGATTTCTGTTGATCACCCTTAACTGGCTGACAAATGGCACAACTGTTCACAAAAGCAGCTACATCCTCCTTCATGCCCTTCCACCAAAAGACTCTCCTCATGACCTTATACATCTTCGAGATTCCAGGATGAATATTCAATTTGGAGCGATGACTCTCGGATAAAACTTCCTGCCTCAACTCCTTGTCATTCGGAACACAGATTCTCCCATTGATCCTTAGTGTTTCTTGGTCATCAATTTCAAAACTGGGACACTGACCCTTCCTGACTCTTTTGATGATCCTCCTCAACATCTTATCAGATTCTTGCTTGCTCGAGATCCTTTCAATAAGAGATGGAACCACTTTCAGAAGAGATAAAACTGCATTCCTACTGAGAGCATCAGCTACGACATTCGCTTTCCCCGGAGTGTACAGAATATCCAGATCATAGGATGCAAGAAATTCAACCCACCGCAGTTGTCTCAGATTAAGGTCTTTTTGAGAGAATAAATATTTCAACGGTTTATGATCCGTGAACAATTCGAATTTCTCTCCTAAAAGATAATGTCTCCAAATCTTCAGAGCAAAAACAATGGCAAGCAATTCAAGATCATGCGTAGCATAGTTTTTCTCATGAGACTTCAACTGTCGACAAGCATACGCAATAACCCTACCGTTCTGCATCAGAACTGCTCCCAAACCAACAATACAAGCATCAGTGTAAACCTCGAATTTGCTCTTCCCATCCGGAACAGCAAGTACTGGTGCACTTGTGAGCCTTGTCTTCAATTCCTGAAAATCTTCTTCACATTGAGGTGTCCATTTGAATTTCGCTCCTTTTCTGGTCAACTTAGTCAAATGCGAAGAAATCTTGGAATAATCTCTAATAAATCTCCTGTAGTAACCAGCCAATCCTAGAAAACTGCGAGCTTCCGTCGGTGTCTCTGGCTGTTTCCATTCCAGAATAGTTTCAACTTTCGCTGGGTCCACAGAAATGCCTTCACCCGAAACAATGTGCCCTAAAAATTTAACTTCCGATTTCCATAAATGACACTTCGAAAACTTCTCCTTCAGCACATTCTTTCTCAGAGTCTCCAATACAATCCTCAAATGCTCCCTGTGCTCTTCTTCGGATTTGGAAAAGACCAAGATATCATCAATGAATACCAGCACAAACTTATTCAATACATCCCTAAAGACTCGGTTCATGAGGTCAACGAAATAAGCAGGAGCGTTGGTTAATCCGAATGGCATAACCAACCACTCATAGAAACAATTCGGTCCCCTAAATGCAGTCAAGGGAATACTGTCTTCAGCTACCCTCAACTGGTGGAAACCTGAAGCTAGATCCAATTGAGAAAACATAGAAGCACCATGCAACTGGTCAGAAAGATCATCGATGCGAGGAAGAGGATATTTATTATGGATAGTCACTTTGTTCAATTCTCTATAATCCACACAGAACCTCAGTGATCCATCCGATTTCGTCACAAACACAGTCGCTGAACCCCAACAAGAAAAACTAGGTCTAATCAATCCCTTCTCTAAAAGATCCTGAGTCTGCTTAATCAACTCTTCTCTTTCTCTAGGAGCCATTCTCCTACTGGGTTGAATCACTGGCACATCTCCTGGAATCAAATCAATACGGAACTCTATTTCTCGATGTGGTGGCAAACACTTAACTTCTTCAAAAACATCAGCAAAATCCTGAACCACATCAATGACTTCAACTCTCTCTTCAGATGTCTCCATTCCATGCAGAAGACTGCTCAAGTAAATTCCAGAATTATCACATGACACTCTGGCAATTCTACCCAGGTCAGTTTCCAACGAAACTGTTCTCTCATCACAATTCAAGACGGCTTTATACTTATCCAGCCAATCCATACCCAAAATAAGATCAAATCCCTCAAAATTCAACACATACGGGTCACAAGAAAAACTGTGGGATAGATAAGAGATCTTAAAGTCCTTACAAATAGATTCTAATTTGGTCACCCCTCCTATAGGATTAGACACCAAGATAGAACTATCTACTGAACTAGGGGTAAGAGAAAACTTTTCAACAGAGTCCAAAGAAATAAAAATCAAGGAAGCACCCGAATCAAACAAAACTCTAATATATTTTCCATTTAAAAGTAAAGTACCTTCTAATACTCCTTTGCCCATCAAAGAAGAAGATGGTCCGGCTTCCAAAGCAAAAACTTTATTCTGAGGTGCTCTCTGCAGAAGTGGACAGTTCTTGATCATGTGTCCTGGCTGATGACAATTAAAGCACAATGATTTCTGAACCGTAGCTGATCCTGGGCCACTCTGGTGCAGTTGCTGTTGGAATCCCTTCTTAGGACACTTATTTGCCAAATGCCCTTCCTGATGACAAATGTAGCACTTTCGGGATCCGTTGTTATTCCCAGGTTTCTTCTTATTTGGTTTCCTCCATTTGGGATCAAACTTTCGCTTATTCGAATTAGTGAAATTCCCACTTGAAGTTGCATCTGGAACCCCTGGTTTCTTACTCATCAAACTTTCATACCTCAATGCCATATCAATCAAATCAACAAAAGATCCCTTCAGAAGCACTGTCAATTTCCCATGGAATTCAGGTCTCAACCCTTGCACAAATTTCTCATTCTTTTTCAGAGGAGTATCGATGAGTCCTGGACCATAACAAGAGAGTTCGTTGAATCTAGTTTCATACTCCAAAATAGACATACTACCTTGCTTAAAATACAGAAAATCTTGATACAGTTGGGTTCTCCCTACCGTCGGCACATACTTCTCTTCAAACAACTCCTTGAATCTGTCCCAAGAAATGTCATCCTCAGAAATGTTTGAAATAGTTGAATCCCACCATGTTGTTACACCACCTTGCAGTTGCCACGATGCCATATGCCTCTTACGCTCATCAGTCAATCTCATGCTCTTGAAAATACGTTCACAAGAGCGTAGCCAGTCCTAAACTTCAATTATTGACACCGAACCTTTGAATGGTTGGCCTCCAAGATGTTTGAAATCCTTGCATAAGGCTGCAAAGCTAACTTGAGATGGTACTGGATTGATAGCCTCACTAACATTCTAACTCCGTCTATTATCTTTGGAAGTACTGGCCCTAACTCTGCCTCTTCTTCCTGAACTCATGTTGGTCACCTGAACAGGTAACTCAACCATTTTAGATAGGTATATATATAATATTGAAAATACAAATACGCACTCTCAAGAGAACTATAACACAAGAGCCTAGGTACTCGCTTTACCTAGCGCTCTGATACCAACTGTGACGACCCGCCTTTCTCAACCCCAGAAAGACGTTTCATCATTAAGAAAGAAAGGGATAGAAATAGAAAAGAATAGAAAGAAAGAACAACAACATCAGAATCTCACAGCGGAATGGAACAAAATATAATACATCACATATCTATTACATAGTTATACATACATCAGAGTCGTACAATATCATATAACAGGACTGTCATATACATACATGACCATACATACATCCAAAATACAGCATTACTAACTACACAACGAAACTACATATATAGATACATACGTCTGGTCTTCTCCCCAAAATGGCTCCTCTAGAAAATCAACACTCCCAGATACCTATCACTTGGCTACTCGTAAAAATTTGAGTACCCAAGAGTTTATGAAAACACAAAATATAAACTCCGGGTCAGACATGGGTCTGTTATGAGTAAACAGGTTAAAATTGCTTAACTTTAAAAATCATTTGAAAATAAAGGTATCACGTAAGACTCCCCACAAATAAATACGGGTAAGTTTTTACCTTACGCTAACCAAAACATTTTATAGGAAATTCTGTGATATTATAATAGTGTCTAGGGTTTTCAAGTAAATAGAAAATAGCCGAAATTGTTACATTCATTAAATTCCAGCTACTAGCCACGAAAGTGGGTAATACAAATCAAAACCGTAGGGTCTCGTAGGGAAAATGGATTTCCAACAATGGCAGGGCTACTGGGGTACCACCCGTCACAGTACGGGGCCTAGATCACCGTACCGAGGATTACTCCCTTCATCCCCTGCAACACAAGGCCGGAACAATTCCTTACTGAACAGTCCCGAACAAGATAACCCCGCAGTTGTGGCCAACAACTGCTCACTAAGCCGAAATAAAAAGGGACATCTAGACAGGGGAAAATCTTGTCCTGCTTGGGCATGACCCACCTAACCTTGCTGCATCTCCCCTGTTTTAGCCATTCTCGGTTGATGAGGCTTGAGGCTACGATTACCTTTATTGAACATTATTCTTGGAATGCTCATCGTCCGCCTGACGATGTGTTGAAAGCATTCAATCCATACAAGTTCGTTCCAGGTTCGAACGAAACCGAAGGCATTATCTCGCTACACTCATTTTGGAATCACCCTCAGAGTTAACGACGATAACCCTTGCATTCTAGAACACCATCTCGATCTCCATTTGATAAGTTACGAACTATCGTTTAATTTGGATCGATGTGGTTTTCGGAGAATCAAAATTGATTCTTCCGATCCCGGTCTCATCGGATCCAAACGCCATTTTAAGGGCCAAGTTGTCTATTTAACTTAACAGTTCAATTTAATATCAGAATTAACATAACAGATATAACAGATAAATCATATACAGTTAACACAGATATCCATACACATATCACAGAAGTATCATCAACATATATCAAAGTCAACCAAACAGAGTTATCAATGCATATCAAACAGTTTGGTTTTACTTAACTTAATTAATTGCTTAAGAATAAACTATTTTAAATTTGCTTAATTACCGATTTATTAGCTTATTAACGATCAATTTATTAATTAGTTATTTGTTAATAATTAATTTATTAATTATCTAATCTTTAATTAATTAGTTGATTCTTAATTATTAATTATTAAAATGAATTAATTATTTAATTATCACAAATTAATTTAATTATAGATTTAATAGCATAAGTCCTGATTAAACACTTAAGTTAATTTTCATTAATTAACTTCCAGTAATAAGTTAACGTTATTAAGATTTAAAATTTCTTTAACATATAATTTATTTTAATTAACAAATTTAAAGTTATCAATTTAAATTTTCAAGTATAAATTGATTAACATCAATCTAACTAATTAATCACTAACCTTGTTGTAAAATGCTAAACCAAAATTCTGCTGTATGTTCACTTGATAAAGGACCCGTGACATCTTCCCTTTTCCTCGTGACTGTCTCGTGTTTTTCCTTACCTTTCCCGTGTCTCTTCCATTCCCTTTCTTCTTCTCTCAAGTTCTTCTTCTCTTATTTTTTTTTAAAATGTTAAGTTGTAAACGTTTAGCTGTAGCTACTCTCGCACGCGACTCGGAAGAAACACAGGAATTACTCGAAGCGACCTCACCAATGTCTCGAGCAACCCCACGCGATAACCCAAAACCCAAAAAAAACACTACACTGATCACCACCGTGCACGTGCACGTAGTTCGCATTGCCATCGGCGACTCGTGGCGATCCCCACACATCACAAAACCCCCCTAGACACGACATAAAAACCCAGATTTCGATTTCACGCTGAAAATCAAAAATATGCCCTGGTGCTCGAAATAAACAACAGCTACACCATTGTCAAAATGGATCGCGCGGCCACCACACATCACCAGAGGTGATGAAAATTCGCCTGAACGTCACTCATACCTCCACCTAGCTCCTCCAAAAATCGCAACCCACTCGGTTTCTTATTGGAGCCGAAATCAAATTTTTACAGAGCTTTGAAAAAAATAGGCAATAAACCCTACTTTTGACTCAAACTCAAAATCTATGAATTCGAAAAATAATTAGACATTTTTCTAGTGCTAATACGACTTCAACCTTACTTCATTCCAAATTTCAGGAATTACAGTTAACTCTATCTTCCAAAATTTACAAAAAACCCATTTTTGTTTCATTTCAAAACTGCTCTTAATACTTTTGCACAAAAATCATAATTTTTATGTTAAAAATCATAATTACTTGTATGAAATCTAAATATGTTATTGAATTTTCAAATTTAAACATTTGAATTTTAAACCTTAATTTTCTTTTAGACCTGTAGTTTGAATTCAGTGTTAATATCATACTGTTTAACTCTAAACATATTTTGCAGGCTTTGTTTTCATCTAAACAAGCTTGAATTTACACAATACAAAATTTAAATAGTTAATATGAATAAGTTTTGTTTAAACTTGAAGTACTGATACCAAAACTTGAAGTACTGATCAACAACAATTATGTAAACTTCTAGGGTAAACAGCCATATACAAATCAGTATGTTCAAACTACAAACAAACATATAAACTAAAGTTGAAATTAGTTCGTTTACTCACCAATCAAAAACTATGAACAAAAGGTATGTTGAAGAAGTCACTGCAGTTGATCTACCCTGAAACTCTTTCTTTGCTTCTCTGTTTCCTATCTTGAATTAATTTTGTTTGCAGAGCCAAAATAATGTTTTCTCGGGTTTACTTTATAATTTTAGGTTTGTATATATAAACTGATGATATATAGGTAGATTTATATAGAAGCTATTAAGCAACAGGTTGTAGCTGGCCAGTTACTATTTGCATTGTCACTCTTTCTTTTTATTGGTTAAGATAATATACACTGCAGAAGAAGATTATGACCAGAATTTCGGCTGTGTACTTAGTTGAACAAGAAGATAGGCTAATTAATGCTTATGTTATTAATTATGATAGCAAGAAATTAATGGTTTACTGACAATTGCTATTAGTACATAGATATTTATGTTTCTTACTTTGTGTTGTACAAAATATTATCACTTCGGCCAAACCTGTTTAGTAAGCTACAGTTTTTTTTTTAATCTATGAGGTGATAACTTGTTTTATGTTGAAATGGACTTTGTTTCTTATGCCTGAATGTTTCATTTGTTAAGTAACTTACATATACAGTTTATATGTTTTTTTTTCAAACTTTTCTGCCATGATTCTATTGTTAACATTTTTGTTTATTTATTTTGTTAGTTATATTTTATATGAAATTGTATACTTGTTCATATGATGTTTTTAACATTTGATTTAAGGATGTTGTGTTGTACAATGTGAATGTTGAAGATCATTGTTTGACTAAAAATACTTGTATTTATATATGTCAAATTATAATTTATATTTTGTATTTTTATGTTACTTTAATTACATCTTATGATATATGATTGTGTTTTATACTAATTTTGCACTTCCATATTTATGTTTAATATTTCCATGTTTGTTTATTTTAAAACTTATCATTTTAAAAACTAAAATTGTAATCATATGTATTTTATCAAATATCAAAAATATAAAGGCTTTGATTTGATTCTGTTGAATAAATCCTATTTTGTTTTAAATGGTTGTGAAGTATTTAATTTTAAATTTGAAATCAAAATTTTCTTTTACAACATACATAACTGTTAAACATTTAAGATCTCATCAATTTAAATATTGACAAGCTTATATTTGATTTAATTTAGATTTAATATTTATTAAAATATATCGTCAAAATTCCGGGTCGTTACACAACTGGAGGCTGGTAATCTACTGGAGTTTCTTGAATTCAAAATGTTGTTATTTTTAGCACATAACGGTCGTTAACTAATGCTTGCGCTTTAACCAACTTTTACATGTCATCTCGGCTCAGAGCAAACTCCTAGGAGCGATGTTGCCACGGAGTAGTAGAAGAAAGTGGTTGAGGCTCCGGCTGCTGCAGATATTCTGGGGCCCGATGCTTGAGTCATCGATGCACTTTGAAAAGGATAAGCCAGAGGATCCGTCCCTTGGCAAGGAGCGGGACAATGTTTAGATCACGGGTGCCTCGGAACACACTGCCAAGTGCAGTATGAAGGAGTAGATCGAAGAGAAAGAGAGATAGAAGCACCAAGCAAAATGGAGTCTGTTGAGGTCGCAGGTGAAGATCCTATTCCTGTACCTCTGCAGGTCATTCCACCCGGCGAGAAAATTCCTGTTGAAATCCCTCCTTCTTCTTTAAACATCTCAGCCAAGGGCAGCAAAGGGTCTCGTAAAAGGCCCTCCACTGATTCAACTCCTGAAAAACCAAAGAAGGAGAAGAATTCGAAGAAATAGTTAGCGGGTTGTGTTGTTATACATAGTTTGGATAAGGTAGATGCATGTTTCTTTTCTTAGTTGTAGGTGTATGGGCGTGGATCCCGAACTTTTGAATAATTTGAAACAAAATTTTGAGATACTGAACAAAAGTTTTTTGCTTTTTGATTAATCGTCACGTGAATTATTACTTCGATAAGTAGAACAATTACTTCCCTTTTTATGCGCTTGTAATAATTATCACAAGTCTCATTAATTATTCATTATCTCCATCTCAATGCCTCTCTGTAGACGTTATCTTAAGGCATAAGCAACGCCAAACTGGAACTATAAAGAATGATTATGTATCGCCGCTAGCAGTTTGAGTCTTCTCCGTCGATTCAAGAGTGGAATTATTGGGATAAAGAATAGTCAAAACCCATCCATCCACCCATTGGGTTTTCGAGCCAGCCTGTAGTTTGAGGAATTAGAATTTTTCGCAGGTGGTTAGCTATATTCCAATCACCCATACTCTAATCTGTTCTTCGAAGATTTAGAGTTTTCAGCTTGGGCAGTCGCATTTTTCCCGTGGCATTCGTTCCTTTGTCGAATGGTTTATACTCTGGTCCGTAGTCGGGGACTCATAATTTTCTAGTCCATGGTCGAGGGCTTGGAATGTTTTAATCCATGATCAGGGACTTAGGATTTTCTAGTCCACAGTCAGAGATTTAGAATCTTTTTAGTCTGTAGTCAGGGACTTTTTTTCTAGTCCGCATCCAGGGACTTATTATATTTTTTTTCTCCAAATCGTAGTCAGGGACTTAGAATATATTTTTTCTCTAATCCGCAGTCAGGGACTTAAAATATTTTTTTCCTAGTCAGTAGTCAGGGACTTATAATTTTTTTCTAGTCCGCAGTCAGGGACTTAGAATATATTTTTTTAGTCTGTGGTCAGGGACTTAAAATATTTTTTTCTCTAGTCCGCAGTCAGGGACTTAGACTATATTTTTTCCTTTATCGTGGGCGACTTTTGTTGCTTATTGTAAGCTTTTCTTTTTGATTCGTTTACGAAAATCGCCAGCCAAACAAAATTACAAAGCTTACCTCATTCGATCCCATTAGGGATTAGCGTCATTGATCGACTTCAAACTCTGTGAATCTGTTCACCCACTACAGATATAGACATTAATTAGTTCTAATGCATACTTATCATAAAGTATAATAACATTAGCTTATGCAAAGGAAGCTTCAAGATTTTATTTATTATAAGAAGAGGAACAGAATAACTTGTCTTATTACATATTAAAAGGGTCAAACACCAAAGCAAATGTCGAAAGCAACTAGTACTGAAATATAAAAGAAATAGTCTAGGTGAAAGAGCGTCATAAATGCTCGCTATTCCACGATCTTAGAAGTGTCATGCCATCAACAGTTGCTAGCTTGAAAGTCCCTTCTCCAAGCCTTTGTGCAATAACGTATGGGCCTTCCCACGTTTGCCTCATGTGCGACGGGACTGGAAAAACCTGTTTTAGGACAAGGTTGCCAACCTCGAAAGTCCTTGATCGGACTTTTGAGTTATAGCACTGAGCGACTTGATGTCGGTATGCAGTTGCTCTCAAATTGGCCTCCTTCTATTTCTCATCAATGAAATCCAAAGATTCCAAGAGAAGATCCTGGTTTGTTCTGGTGTCGTAGTGAGTCATTTGATGAGAGGATACTTCGAGTTCAACTGGAATAACTGCTTCGGCTTCGTAAGCAAGAGCAAATGGAGTGCGGTTGGTCATAGAATGTGAGTGGTCATGTAGGCCTAATGCCGTAGGAAGCTCATCCACCAACTTGCCTCTAGCCTTCTCCAAATGGTTTTTCAGAATAGATTTGATAATCCTGTTTACAACTTCAACTTGTCCATGCACCTGAGAGTGAGTGACTACCGCAAACCTCTTTCCAATACGACATCCCCGACAAAAATCCTTAAATTATACACTATTGAATTGAATCCCATTGTCAGTCACCATAGTTCGTGGAAGACCGAAACGACACGCGATGTTCCAAACAATGAAGTTGATAGCTTTCTTGGTTGTGATCGTGGCAAACAGCTCCGCTTTGGCCCATTTGGTGAAACAGTCAATTGCCACAATCTCATATTTCGCACCACCTTTGGAGATTGGCAAAGAGCCAATGATATTGATTCCCCACATAGCGAAAAAACATGGACTAACCATTTGGGTGATCTCTGTTGGCGGAGCACTAGGGACTTTTACATACATCTGACATTTGTCGCATCGTCTCACATAATCAGTTGGATCCTAGTTCATAGTCGGCCAGTAGTATCCGTAGCAAAGTATCTTTTTTGCTAACATTTGCCCCCCAACATGATCGCCACATTCCCCCCATGGACTTCTTTCAGGACATGCTTTATCTCATCATGAGCGATATACCGGAGTAAAGGAATGGATAATCCCTTTAAGTACATAGTTCCTTCTTGCATAATTTACTGTGAAGCTTTATGAATGACTTGTCACTTTTCGTTTCTCTTTTCCAGCAAGATTCCATGCAACAAGTATTCTTTAAATGAAGTCATCCATAATTCCCTCTCTGGCTTTGTCTCTAGTATTTGGTCAACTTCCATCATATCTATACCTACGGCGTGCAATGTCTCAACTGGAACCAAACCCATCTTTTGCGTAACACCAGTGCTCGTGAGCTTTGCCAATGAATTGGCTTCTCTATTCCACTCACACGGGATATGCGAAATGTCATAGTATTCGATATCCACCAACAATTTCTGAACTCGGGTAAGATACGGGGCAAGTCGCTAAGCCTTAGGTTGATAATCTCCCCTTACTTGATAGACCACCAGTTGTGAGTCATAGAAGATTTCAAGAGACTTTACTCAGAGCTCTCAAGCAAGTTTCAGCTTGGTGATCAACGCTTATATTCGGCTTCGTTATTTGTAGCAGGAAAATCAAGCTTTAAAGCGTAGCAAAATTGACTGATTTTTAGGGGTTACGAAGACTATCCCAGCTTCGGAATAATGATCATTAGATGCTCCGTCAGTCAACATCCTCCATCATACATCAGGGTTTACTCCATTCTTCGAGGGCTTGTATTGCATGGTAAACTCCACTATGAAGTCGGCCAATGCTTGTTCTTGAATAGCTCTTCGCAGCAGATGTGTATTGTCGAACTAGCTAAGGTCGATGTTCCATTCAAGTAACCTTTCCAGACGCCTCTGGTCATTGTAGAACCTCCCGCAACAGCTAGTCGGTATACATGTTGATCAGATGGGCTTGGAAATATGGACGAAGCTTGCGCGACGCGATCACTAAGTAATATGCTAGTTTCTCCATCTTCGGGTAGTTTTATTCCACCCCCGTTAATCATTTACTGACGTAATATACCGGTCTCTGGATCTGGTTCTCCTCACGAATCAAGGTGGCACTTATGGCATGTGTCGATACAACTAAGTAAATATATAACTCCTTGTGGTCTACCGGTTTTGAAAAAATAGGGGGTCTCTCCAAATGATCCACTAAAGCTCGAAATGTGCCTTCATAATCTTGCATCCACTCGAAATTCCTCTTTCCTTTCTGTATCAAGTCTAAGAAAGGAATACATTTATCGGTTTCCCTGGAGATGAATCAACTCAAAGCAGCGACCTTCCCGTTTAAACTCTTCACGTGTTTTATAGTTTTGGGTGCTTGTATATTCCGAATGGCTTGAATCTTTTCTGGATTTACTTCAATTCCTCATGTATTGACAATAAAGCCCAAGAACTTCCTTGACGCAACACCAAATGAACACTTCAGAGGGATGATTTTCATGTTATAAAACCGAAGAATATCGAACATCTCCATGAAGTCTTGAATGTGGTCGTTTGATCACGTGACTTCACGAGCATATCATCCACATAGACTTCCATCGTCCTCCCGATCTAATCCTTAAACATTCAGTTAACCAAATGTTGATAAGTTACTCTAGCATTCTTCAATCCAAATGACATCGCTACATAATAATATAACCCGAACCGTCATAAAATTGGCATGTTTCTGGTCTAGGACATGCATCAAGATTTGATTATACCCTGATTACACATCCATAAATGACAAAAATTCATGCCCCACGGTCGAATTAACTAGCTAATCAATTCTTGGTAAAGGAAAACTATCTTTAGGGCATGCCTTGTTTAAGTCCAAATAGTCAATACACGTTCTTCATTTCACGTTTGCCTTCTTCATCATTATGGGATTTGATATCCATTCGGGATATAGGGCATCGAGAATAAGCCCATTGACTTTAAGTTTATCCACTCCTCTTTAAGAGAAACGAATCTCTCCGGATCAATGCCTCATCTTTTCTGTTTCACCGGAACATACTTCGGATCAACATTTAATGCATGGCTCGCAATGGCAGGCGAGATCCCATACATGTCAGAGTGGGTCCAAGAGAATACATCCAGATTTTCTCAGAGGAAATCAGTAAGTTCCCTCCTCATCGAAGAGTTGAGCTGCGATCCAATCTTCAACACCCACGATGGGTTGCCATTGCTGATTGTGATATCAATCGTCAGCTCAGCCGATGTGGCCTTGGTCTCCTTGGTTTCCTCCTCATTGTCTCTCGGATCTATATCTTTATAGAATTGACTATGGTATCCAAGCTAAGGCTTGGGAGCCATTTGTCAAAATTCAGTAACTTGGATGTTGACAGACTTGTCCATACACTTTCCCTTCTCTTTTCATTGAGCCTCTCTCCACTCGGCTACATAATAGGCATGTCCAGTTGCCTGATCACCATGCACAACACCTACTCCGTTATTAGTTGCAAATTTCAGCGTCAAACACCACAAGGCCAAAGCCGCTCGAAATTTAGCTAGGGCCAGACAGCCTAGAGAAACATTATTTGTTGAATCCACATCCATAACTATGAACGGTAGGATCCGCACCCTCCTACGTTCACCTTATCCGAACTCAACTTGCAATTCAACATAACCTACTACTTCAGAGCCACGCCATCGAAACCGTGTATACGGCTTTAGATGGTTTCAAATCCATAGCTTCCATCCTTATTTGATCATACCCCTTCTTAAAGATAATGTTCATAGAACTTCCACAATCAATCAAAATCTTTCTTACTAGAGCATGACTAATCATCGCTGAGATAACCATCGGATCAATAGTAGGGGCCTCTACTCTATTAGCATCTCTGCTTTTGAATATTATATCATCTATTATTGTATGTTATTGCTTGCCCGAAGTTCCGTCCTTAGTATTTGAACAACATTCAAAGTCCACATGTCTCAGTAAACTAGCATAATGTTCCATTTTCTACCAACTCCTATCCACAGGATGAGGTCCACCAACTATCATATTTATTACCAACCTTCATCCGGTTCATGCAGGCTCATTAGCCCTACGTGGAGCCCGCCTCGATTGGGATCAGATGTCCTATGTCCGCAATCCTGCGGATTTTTCACAAATTGCTACAACTTTTTCTCCCGAATCAACTTCTCAATGGTGTCCTGGAGATGCCTACACTCATCAATATTATGCCCATAACATTTGTGAAACCGATAGTACTTTCCAGTTTTCTTTTGTGCCTCCGTCGATTCTTTAGGACGTGGCTTCTTATATTGAAAAGTATTAAAGTGGATAGATAAATGTTCTCCAGGGATGCATTCAAAGGTGTATCTGTCATACATAGGAAACTTGGACTTCCACTTTTCAGGATCCCTCTTCCGGTCACAATTCCCTTCTCTACTTGTTTTCTGTTGATACGGCTTGTTTTGAACGTTGACCTAAACATTCCTAGAACTCTCGCCAGACTACTTTACTGCGATGTTGCTCTGTACCACTTCTTCACTCAGTCCCACAACATTGCTTTTTCTAGACAACCTGGTCTCTTCCTTCCTCATGAACTGGGCCGCCTTTGAGTAGAAACGCTCCAGCGTGGCTGTTTTCCAGTTAGCCAATCACCGAACTTGGATTCAAGGTCAACCCCCCTTTTCAAAGCCATAAGTATCGTGTGGTCATTGGGGTTAATAATTTCTGTGGCAGTAACATGAAATATCTGCATGTAGTCCTTTAGTGATTCCCCCGGAGCTTGGATTACACTGGACAACGACATCATATTTTTGGGGCGAGTAGCGTGAATCCAGAACTTCTCCACAAATCTCGTTGCCAATTCGTTAAATTTTGAGATTGATGTGGGGGTAATCATGTGTCGTAGCGATCCCAGAAAGATTTATGGGGAAGAATTTGCATTTGGTAGCATTATTCACTCTCGTAGAGTCCATCAACCATTTGTACCTCATGATGTGTTGTCTGGGGTCAGTTTTCCCTTCATAGGCAGGCATCGAAGGCATGTTAAACCTCTAGGACGCTCCGCATGTAAAATACTATCGGTAAATGGGGTGTGGCTTCTAGAAATTATTCAATCGTCGTTTGTCGAGCCCTGGTTTTCCCTCATTAGCTGTTTGACCATTGCGAATAAATATGGTGTCTGGGCAGGTGGCGCCAAGTGATGGTCGTGCTCCACCTCATGTGAATGTTCTGGTCGGTGTCTTCGGGTCATTTCATACCTCCTTTGCCTACCATCCTCCTGACGTAAATTCTGAGCATTCACATCATTATCATTTCGGAGAGGTAGTCGGTCAGCATCCAAATGTGCTCCAACGTCCAAGTTCTTGAGCCAAGTCGAGTACGACTCCCCAGTTGCAGTTAAGGAGCTATCCCCCTAGTTCAGGGATCGGCACTGACCCCTCGGGAAGGATCAACACCAACCCAACTTGGCAGGCTACGGTGATCTGCCAAGCGCTACTTTGATGCTACTCGTGCTGCTTCAACTCTGCGGCTCCTTCGCTTGTGATGTTCCTACTCGGTGGCAGTTTGAATATTCTTTTTATTGCTTCTCGATTGACTTGATTACAATTACAAATAGCAAGGAATTACAAGAGATTGGAAAAGAATAGAGGAAGTTAGTTACAATAATGGTGGAGTTGAACTAATAGCGTCCGAGACCCTAGAATGGCCCCACGTGCCTCTATTTATGGATGAAGGCTGCCTCCAATCTGACTCAAACTTTGTCAATAGGACTTCCCCACTATATGGGCCCACCATAGAAAGGGCTAGGCCCAACTCTCAATGGATAAGCATTGGTTCCATCCCTCCATGAGTCGAGTTTGGGCTAGCAACCCCTATGGTGGCTCTTTTATGGTCTATAATGATGGTGTTTCACATATCAAGGCGATTGGATGCATAGAGCTTTTATTCGTGTAGTACTTCGGTTCTAATCTGAACTTTGTCTAGGTTACGACGATCCCTCCTGGTCTCCCTACGTGTGTCGATCCATATCTCACAGTCCATTCCATGTCGATCTGTATCCCACAAGTGAATCATGTCGATCTGTATCGCTCTATCCTCATCATGCCGACCCGTAGCCTACGAGCAAACTATGCCAATCCCTTTCCCTAACCATCAACATGCTGATCCCTATAGCTTTACAACTCGTATCAACCCTCTTTACTTCCACTCAAACTAACCACCTCCCTACATAACCGTGTCGACCCGTGTCTCTTGAACATAATATGTCGACCCATATCTTCCAAACTTATTATGCCAACCCGTCACCATATTAATGTATACCGATTCGTCCACATCTAATCCAATTTGGCTATGGTTCATACTGACCCCTATTCTAACTAGACTAAATTCCATAATTATGACATCTTGCATTGTCTATCCATTAACCCTATTCACCTTGGGATGGATACAACCGCCCCGGACATTATATTTTTGTTATGTGGCTGTTGTCTCGTGGTCATCCTTCTCATCAGTAACCGAGTCTGGCCATTGTAGTCAGCCCTATGTAGTTGGGTCAAGGCACTAGGTAACAACTACCATCTCACTTTACTGTTATGTTTAATTTAGGTCTATGTGGAATTTGAGTTTTAATTGATTGTTTGTCATGCCTATTGAATGAATAATCGTGCATATGATTGAATCTGTTTGCACCAAAATTGGTAACAAACCCCAAATGTCATGAAAGAACCAGTGTATGAACACAGATCAATAATAAATGATCACCAATTACAGATCTAAGTAGCATAGAGGATAAAAAATGAAGAATAATCAACTTAAAATTGAAGGAAACAGACAAAAACAGGATTAGTAGTGGTTCAGCTATCTCCAGCCTACGTCCACTTCAAAAGTTAATCTTTTATTGACTTTCTTCGCTGATTACAGTTGATTACAGTGGAGTACAATGAAGAAATTTGGGTACAACAGTAGCTTAATAGTGCAAAAGTATTTTCGGTAGAGTCTGGACGTCGGATAGCCAATAGATCATTTTTCTGTAGGCCCTGGGGCTCTATTTATAGGTGTAGGAGGCAGATATCTCACTCAGATGTCAAAAGACTCCTTTTCGCATGTGAGTGGGCCAATGCGATTGATCCTATGAAGTTTCGGCTTGATCCATGATCGATACGAATGTAATTCGTATCGATCAAGATTTTGTCCAATGGAGTCAAAATTTGGTATGAACCTTCTTCAGCTCGTACTAAAGCTCCTGTGAAAATTTCATCGCAGTTGGACCTGTAGATCTCGAGATACGATCGATACAAGATGTAGCTTCCTCAATGTCGTCCGGTCCATATCGATCAATTCGTATCGATGCTTATTCGTGTCGATACTGAGCACATGCGCATCGGTGACGTGATGTTATTTCCAAAGCTCGATCCATCTTCATGCCGAGTCAAATGCTTCTTCCCTTAAATCATGCTTGCCTCTCATTCGTGTCCAAAACGTGCTTCGCATCCATCTGTTTGTATAGGTCTTATTCATATCCATGAATTCATATCAATACGTTCGTATCCAACTGCTTGCATCGTTATATTCGCGTCCACAGAACCTACTCTCTTCGTACCCTTCCCAAGTGCATTGTTCGCATCGATCCACAGGCGATCGATACGAAATGCCCGATCAGAGTCCTGAACTCATTGTCTCCCCTTTACATCGATCCAGCAACGATCGATACGAAGTACACCTGTGCATCCATCCGATCGATTCGAACTGCATCAACGCAAGTATATCGATTCAAAGTAAGCTCCTACGTTCCACCCTGATCGATACGAATTGATCGAGTCGAATAAACCATTAAGCATCCATCCATCCAACCCAAACTCATAGCCATCGAGTCAAAATCCATTCAGCCTTCCTCCCTGGTCGATACGAATGCATTGTTCGTATCCATGCTGATCGATATGAATAACTCGATCGTATCCACACTGGACCGATACGAGTACGCACCGATTCGAATGAGATCTCCTTGTGCACATATCATCAATTTCTTAAGCAAATGAACTCCGTTTGACTTGAAATTTGAAATATAGCCTCTCCTAGACTTGATCATCACTCCCAACCGATTCTGCCTTGATCGGAGCTTGGCCAAATTTTAACGACATCGATCACAGCCTCGTTCTTAATCGATCTTCAATCCTGATATCCATTCTTTCTTACCAATATGTTGATATTTTAGTCTTGACCAAAAGGTGGGACAACATTTTCCTCCCAAAACTTGCCTTGTGGTAAGAAGCTGTGTTTTGAATAGTTCCTAATTCGATATCCGAAGTCCATATTCCATCCATAGCCATACCATCCAACGCATAATCCAATCCATTACCAAGCCATCCTATTCGAGTGCCACACTCTCGACCGCTTCGAGTTGATGGACGATTCCAAATCCAGTAACCAAAGCCTTAGCCAATTCCATATCCATCCAAACCCGATAACCGGGTTCTAATCCATCCTTATCCAATAACCAATAATCGAATCAAGGACCCCTCTGGGTCGATATCCAAACCCTTTGCCATTCATAGCTGATATTTGCATCCATAACCTCTCCGGGTTCTTGTCAAATGCAACCACCCCTGACAATCGTTGTCCAGTGTCCCTGAAACTTGAGTAATTGCCATGGCCTAAGTCCTAAACTGAATCCCGGTCGCTCCGGACCCTTGTTGAGCATAGTCCATACTCGATGACCTGAAATTATAATCGATAGATATTGTGGGGCCTAAGTCCTAGACCGAATCCTAGTCTCTCTGGACCCTTGCTGAGTATAGTCCATACTTGACGACCTAAAATAGTTATTGATAATATATGGCCTAAGTCTTAGGCCAAATCCTGGTCTCTCCGGACCCTTGCCGAGCATAGTCCATTCTCGACGACCTGAATAAGTCATTTTGCCAAGCTTGGACAGAGTGACTTACCCCTTGCCAGGTATAATCCATACCTGACAACCATTTACCAAAAGCCAGATAGAAATCAAATCAAAAACCAATCAAAAATCCAAATCAAATCGAAAAACCAAAAATCTATATCATAAATCCAAATCAATATCCAAAACGGAAAACAACCATCCAAACGAAAGTCCAAACCAGAAAACAAACAACATCAGGAGTTCAAACCAAACTCCAAAACCAAGCCAGAAAAGACAAATGTCCAAACCAAAAGAAAAAGAAGTTTTTGCAAATCATAGCATCATGGTTATCATTCAGAGCATGCTTAGGGGCCATCTCCGTCCCTGTACATGAGTAAATTACTTGGCCGTTTGCCTGTAGCTTGCTACTTATTTCATATCATCCCTGTCAATTGATAACCAATCGCTCATCATTCCTAGGCCTCGCACCATCGTTGATTGAGGTAGACGGTGGTTGCTACTGTTCCACCGTCCACTCCGAGCCCCGACATATTGTCGCAGCTGTCCACTCCTTACATGCTCCTCAACTATGTCCTTCAAATGCCTGCAACTATTGGTATCATGCCCGTCTAGATCGTGAAAAAGTAGGTGCCTCCCTGATGCCCTTTCACGTTCCGAGGGTTCTCTCCTAGCCGGCCTTCTGTAGGGAAGGCGATTCCGAGCCTCCATGAATATCTGTTCCAACGTCTTGTTTAATCCCATGTAAGTGGAAAACTTTGGCTCTCTCCATCATTTCCTAGCTTTCCCTGATTCATCATCCAGCTTCCTTTTCCTTTATCTTTATCTTTATCTTTATCCAAACTTCCGCTGGATGGTCCTCTATCTTCAGCCACGTTTGCCTCCTTTAATTTCATATATGAACATGCATCTTCCAGCTGAAGGAATCTCTCAGCTTTGTGAAAAATTTCCCCGAGATCCATTGGTGGATCCCGTATCAGAGATACTTTGAAATCTGAGTTCTCTCCGACTCCTGATACTGCTGCCATTAAAACCATTGATGGATCCAGCCGATCCATCGAAGCAATCGCTGCATTGAACAGAGTTAAGAAAGCTCTAAGCGATTCGTCTGTCCTTTGTTTTACTGACGTTAGCGTCATCATGTTCTTCGGCCTTTGGATATGAGCCCGAAACTGCTTCAGAAAACTGTCCACCAATTCTTTCCATGCCCTAATAGATCCTTCCTTCAGCTGTCTGAACCACATTGCAGCTATATCTGTCAAGTATAGAGGGAAACATCGGGCCATCACTTCCTCCAATGCCCCCAGCACTTCCATATGTCTTATATATCTCATCAAGTGATCAGTAGGATCAGCCTTGCAATTATATACTTCTAGGATAGGTAGCTTGAATTCTGATGGATTCCAAGCTATCCTGATGTCAAAAGTAAACGGACTTCTGTTTACTCCTTCTAGATCTCTGTTCGTCAAACCTCCACACATAGTTCGCCTGATAATATCAGCCAATCTAGCATTGTCTGTTAAGGGTTGCCCCCCAAGTCCCCAAGGGAATTCAGGTACATACTCTTCATTCGCGCTTCTACATTCCTGCCAGCATCTTGTTGTGTGGTATTAACTGGAATTCCTCAACGAACTGGTCCATTGTTGCCGGGTGGTGTACCCCAATGTCCGGATCCATCCAGGTTTATGGTTGTGTGCTGGTCAGGGGTTGTGCCTTGTTGAGCGCTCCATTCGATTGCCTGTTTGGTCCTTTTGTTCCAACTCCGTGGATCTGAACTCCTGAAGCTCCAGCAGTTCCTGCTTGCCCAAACTATCTGAGGAGGTTCTGCATCATCTCCTCTAGCCTTTTTAGAAACTCTTCATGCATAGCTCCCATCATCATCTCCATCACGTCTCTGGTGATGAAAGCTAAAGTCTGATTAGCCCCTGACGATGCCTCGTGGCTCCCTTCATGCTGAATTCTCTCGGCTCTTTCTCTTCTACTTGATTGCCTTGTCATAGCTCTTTAGATCTGAACACTCAAGCCTTCAAATTCAAACTCCAAATCTGGTATAGCAGGTGCAAGTTGTTCTCAGTGAAAGCACCAAAGTATTTGCACCAAAATTGGTCAAAATCCCAAATGTCATGAAAGCACCAGTGTATGAACACAGATCAACAATAAATAACAATCACAGATCTAAGTAATGTAGGGGATAAAAAATGAAGAATAATCAACTTAAAATTGGAGGAAATAGGCTGACATGAGATTTATAGTGGTTCGGCTATCTCCGACCTACGTCCACTCCAAAAGTTAATCTTTTATTGACTTTCTTCACTGATTACAGTTGATTACAATGGAGTATATTGAAGAAATTCGAGTGCAACAGTAGCTTAATAATAAAAAAGTGTTTTCGGTAGAGTCTGGACGTCGGATAGCCAAAAGATCTTTTTTATAGGTCCCGAGGCTCTATTTATAGGCATAAGAGGCAGATATCTCGCTCAGATCTCAAAAGACTCCTTCTGGCACGTGAGTGGGCCTACACGATCGATCCTATAAAGTTTCAGCTCGATCCGCGATCCATACAAAAGTAATTCATATCGATCAAGATTTTGTCCAATGGAGTCAAAATTGGCACGAACCTTCTTTAGCTCGTACGTAAGCTGCTGTGAAAATTTCATAGCATTTGGACCTATCCATCTCGAGATACGATCGATACGAGATGTATCTTCCTCAATGTCGTCTGGTCCATATCAATCAATTCGTATCGATGCTCATTCATGTTGATATTGAGCACGTAAGCATTGGGGATGTGGAGCTATTTCCAAGGCTCGATCCTATCTTCATGTCAAGTCAAATGCTTCTTTCCTGAAACCATGCTTGCCTCTCGTTCGTGTCCAAAATGTGCTTCGCATCCATCAGTTTGTATCAGTCTTATTCATATCAATGAATTCGTATCGATACGTTCGTATCCAACTGCTTACATCGTTATATTCGCATCCATAAAACCTACACTCTTCGTACCCTTCCCAAGCGCATTGTTCACATCGATCCACGAGCGATCGATACGAAATATCCAATCAGAGTCCCGAACTCATTGTGTCCCCTTCATATCGATCCAGCAACGATCGATACGAAGTACACCTATGCATCCATCCGATCGATTTGAACTGCGTCGATGTGACGTATATCGATTCGAAGTAAGCTCCTACGTTCCAGCCTGATCGATACGACTTAATCGAGTCGAATAAACCATCAAGCATCCATCCATCCAACCCAAACTCACAACCATCGAGTCAAAATCCATTCAGCCTTCCTCCCTAATCGATATGAACGCGTTATTCATATCCATGCTGATCGATGCGAATAACTCGATCGTATCCACACTAGACCGATACGAGTCCGCACCGATCCGAATGAGATCTCCTTGTGCACGTATCCATCAATTCCTTGATCAAACGAACTTCGTTTGACTTGAAATTTGAAACATAGCCTTTCCTAGCCTTGATCATCGCTCCCAATCGATTCCGCCTTGATTGGATCTTAGCCAAATTTTAACGACATCTATCACAGCCTCGTTTTCAATCGATCTCCAATCCTGATATCCATTCTTTCTTTCCTATTTGTTAATATTCCAGCATTGACCAAAAGGTAGGATAATAGTTTGGTTGTTACTTAGTGATTTTGGAAATTTTAATAAAGGGTTTTGATGTGAAAAACTAAGTTATTAATCTTCAAATATTCAAATGAATTGATATTTTGGAGATAGTAATAAATTTTATAATTTTTGGAATCTATATGAAAATATTACGAATATTCCAAAGAAGGAAGTGGTTAATTTTGGAATTTAATTATTTAAAATATGAGGAACAATTATTTTGGTTTGAAAAATTAATACGATGTTAAGGAAGTTAATATTAATTTTTAGGAATTTTTGTGGATTTTTCTCATGTCTTTACAATTTAATATAAATAATTTAATGATAAACAAACTTGTTTGAAAATTATGATGATAATCTAATTTCGTGGAACAATGTATTTTGGGAAAACAAAAGAAAGTTTTCCATTTTAAAATTATGGAATAATTATAGACAGATGTTTATTGGTCAATGAGGTTTTGACAAATATTATGGGTTTGGTAAATAGTATATACTTATAAAAGAAAAGAAACAATTTTGGAAAGAATTATAGAATTGCCACTTAACTCATAAGGACTATTATCCACGATAGCTTTGTTTTTAATAGCTTCTAAAAGCTTTTGTATTGACACAAGATTACTCCATTTTGATTATCTTATGATAGCTATTACCCATGATAGCTTTGTTTTTCCAGCCTTTAAAAGCTTACTTTGATAACACATAAAACCTATTGTTTTAGCCCACGATAACCATCTCTCATGATAGTTATGTTTTAAGCATCTTCAAAAAGTTATTGTTTTAATACACATGACTTTGCTTTTATTAACCCATGAAGGCTATATCTCACAAAGGCCTTATTTTCATTTACTCATGATAGTTATCTACTGTGTTAAGGCACGAAGGCAATGTTTTCATCTGTCACAATAACTATGAAATTACAAAGCATGATAGCCCATACTTTTAAAATGTGATGACCATGAAATTATAAGACACGATAGCCTATATTTTAACACATGAAAGCATGTAATCTATCAAGGAATTATAGAAAATAGTTTGAAAGGACGGGATAGCTATTTCTATAACACTTGAATGAATTTTCACTCTTTTTTGGGCTAAGTTTTGCTTAAATAAAAAGATGATTTTGTTAAGTATTTTATGAGATTTCAAAAGAAAGGAAAATGCATTAGACCATTATTGAAAGAGGTTTTAAGGAAGAAATTATTACTTTGTTACAAGTAATTTTATTATAAATTGGTTATCATGTGATTATATAATTATATTGACTGATGATGTGTTGTATGCTCATCTTTGCATTTTGATCAAAAATTATTGCATATATTGAATCGTTGACATGCTCATTTATATATATCACCCAATATTTTAACCCTGGAAATTTGGGAACCGATGACCAATTAGGATTGTTCCAATAGTGGATATGGTTAGACTTAAATTGCTAAGTAAGTAGAATTACATCTGGAAGACCGAGGAGATAAAAATGTATTAGGATGTCCTGGACTGATCAAATGACATGACTTGATCTACTTTTAAATCAGGTTTTCAGTGAAGACTAGGGTAGGGTTGTGCCCTATCTTCTAACTGCTAAGGCCCTGGTTCGTTAGGGCCGCGATTCCAATCCGTATGGCTTTCTCGATCAAGGCTAAATTTTGGAGTTATGCATTTGAAGAAACTCACAGCAGTTTTCTCACCTACATTTTCTCCTACCATTCTTAGGGGACCGTTGATGTTTTCTCTTATCATTGTTAGGAGACCATTACCGTTTCTCCTTCCAATCTTAGGAGAATGTTGTTGTTTTCTTTTGAATAGACTAGAAGACCATTGGATCATTTGATATACCTTGGCCCAAATTAGGCTGATAGGTTTCTTAGTTGGCCTGAGAAAACTAATATAGGTTCATAGTGACCTTTGGGAAAACTACGCCATCGAACAAATCGGTGTATGGAATAAGGTAATTATTGGAATGTGTAAGCCCTTGACCCTTGGGAATAATGGATTATTCATCTGAACCCATTCATGCATGATATGTTATTGATGTTATGATTATGCTTTAGTCATTTTTAGATGTAGGGTATGTTATGGATAAAATATTGTTTGATAGCGTATTAATGAGGGAAAATCCATACCGCTCAGCAATGTGGTCTCACTAAGTACCTATATTTTGGTTATAGATTGACTAATATTATTCACATCAAACTTTTTATCTGACCCAAAGTTTTTGGTTTCCGCCTAAACTCTTGGGCGATCAATTTGGAATCGAATACGCTGAGAGTTAGGTATTTTGGGTTTTGTCGAATAAGCTTCTTGGGATGTTTAGGAGGCAAGCTAATATTTAAAGTTTATTTCCACTATGTGGTAGTTTAATTTATTTTCATTATTGTTGTATGTATGTAATGGCGGTTACTACCATCTAAGTAGTTAAGCTTCACACATCGCTCTGGAATTATAATTATAATTATTATATTTGTCTATATGGTGTAATCGTGGGGTTTTACGATTGAATTATAATGAATTTGCAAATTATTTAATGAGATTGTTTTATAAAAATTTATAAATTTTCATGCTCTTGATGTTAACGACATAATAATCGATCTTATTTTGCCATTAAGAAACGATGCTAAAGATGGCTACACATCACTAGTATTTATTTTGAAGTGTCAAAATGGGGGATGTTACAACTTAGTATCATAGCACAGGATTATATAAAACTTAATAAGACTTTGAAAAATATAACCCAAATGAAATAAGAAACAATGAAAATTTGGTGTATAGGATAGTGATATAATAGTGTACTTACTATTTGTCATATATAAGTGTGTGAGTGTATGTGTAGGTGCATACTCACCCTATCTTAGACCACTCTTCTGTATTTTACAAAGACTCGTATGCTGATTATGGGAAATGAATACCAACAGTGGAACTAAACTTAGGTGGTGAAAGCATACAACTAATAGAAATATTTCGGCCAATGTTAGGAATGCTAACCGAACCACCAACGCGAATGCGAATGCAAACGCTAATGTTAATGTGGGATCTGGAATTATACCAGTGGATTTGTGAACTACGTATTAGTTCTTTGTCAGTATGATACGAGTTGAGGCAGAAGGTAGTTTGATTGGAGGTAATGCTAGTAATGCAGAAGCTACCGCAACAGAAGTGGCTACTCATAATAACTATATCGCATTAATCCGAAATTATACTTGCTTAGGAGGAAAGCCATGCTTGGGGACGGAGAATGCTATCAAGGTGGAGAATTGGATTCTTTAGCGCAAGAGGATCTTTAATGATCTAGGATTGAATGACGAACAGAAAAGGAGATTTGCTTCAAGGTAGTTGTAAGGAGCTGTTTGTATTGGTGGAATAGTGTTACTAAGAGAGTTTCGAAAAATAAATTTACTTGGGCGGACTTTAGAGAGAGGTGTAAAGATAAATTTACATCTGAAGTAGTTAAATCAACTTTGTTCAGAAACATTTTGGAGCTGAAACAAGGTGAAATAACGGTATTGGAATATGTTACAAAGTCTGATGAGTTTTCAAGACATGGACAAGTCATCATTAACACTTTGCTTAAGAAGAGCAAGAAGTTCATTAGAGGGTTAAAGCCGAAGATTTCTAAGGCAACTTTGCCACACATAGAGATCCATCTACTGTCATGGTGAACATGACTTTGAGGAATGAAGATTTGTTTGCATCGTTGGGAAAGAACAAGTCTACGGAGACGATAGGCTTCCAACGCAATAAAAGAAAGTCACTGGCAAGAAGGGAGCTCAGAAGAGAGTGGATATGGAGAAAGAAAACGTAGGAATGATTTTCTATAAATGTGATAAGAAGGGACACTTTGTTAATGAGTGTTGTTTTGGTGAGGGCAAAAAAGCTGTCGGTAAGAAAGACCTGAGATGTTATAACTACAACAAGATGGGGTATTTCAAGAATGAGTGTCTTGAACCGGTCAAAGCTCGGAAGGGGAAGGTTTTCACTTTAGAACCTACATCTTCTGGACCGATTGCAGAGGAAAAGGGAAAGGCTGTGTTAGGAGGTACACCTCTTATTCATAGCATTCCTGTTAGTGTGTTGTTTGATATTGGAGCATAACATTCTTTTATCTCTCGATGTTTGGTAGATAAGTTAAATCTAGAATAGACATACCTTTAAGAGTTGCAAATCCGATATATGGCCATGCAACTCTTGCTTTTTAGGTCATTTTTTCTCCTGCAATTTGTGTGTGTTTAATTTTGTGGGTTTTGGGACAATTCTAGGTATGGATTGGTTAAGTCGATATGATGCTAGGATATTATGTTGAGATAAAGTAATATCCTTAAAACACCCTGATTATCGTGAAACCTACAAAGATGATGGAGTTAAAGGTGAAATTAGTGGATATGGAATGTAAGAATATTATTAGACCAAGCAGTTTGCCTTAAGGAGCTCCAGCACTGTTTGTAAAGAAACTGGATGGGTCGTCTAGAATGTGCATCAATTATAGAAAGTTGAATGAGAAGATGATAAAGAATCGGTATCCTTTGCCTAGAATAGATGACTTGTTTAATGTATTGAGTGGAAACAAGATTTTTTCATAGCTAGATTTAGCAACGAGCTTCCACCAATTAAGTGTAGCATAGGATAGTAAACCATTAACGGTGTTTCGTATGAGATATGGTTCATACGAACGGTTAGTTATGCCTTTGGACTATCAACATGCATATTTTCTTTGTAGACTTGATGAATCAGATCTTTTGAGAGGATTTGGATAGATTCTTGTTGGTTTTTATTAAATGACATTTGGATATATTCTATGAGTGAAGAATGTCGAGTCAAGATATTTTATAGAGTTTTGATTTCTGACAAAGGGATAAGCCGTGATCGACAAAAAGAAGTTATTCAGACACAAAGAGCTCCATATGATTAGAGGTTGATTATTTGGTATGTTAGTAATGATTATTTATGTTAAAATCTATCCTCAAATAATCTTATGCCTTCAATCTTCGAATATATATATAAATATATATGAGTGCACATTAACCGTGCACTCTGGACAAAACCGGTCTACTGGTCAAAACCAGGTGGTCGACCGTTTTTGCCCAGAATGCACAGATAACGTGCATAAGTGAATATAACGTGTGTATATATATATATATTCAAATTCTTGTCTACTGGTCTTTTTTGACCTGTCGACCATTTTCAAACAGAAAGCAACCCTTCGTATAGACACTTCCTTTTCTTCAACGGTTGCTTCTCTTTCTCTTCACCAATGATCATGACCTTTGTTCATACCTTTTCACAAAAGGTTACAACTGTTTATTTCTTATATAAACATCATGAAATCATTATTCCAAACATCTAACTAATCTAATTTTTCTATTCTTCTAATCTCTATTCTATCTTGTACTCTCAAGCGTTCAAATTGCTCATATTCTATCATATATCGTTTTGAATCCTGAAATTTATTTAACATCCTTTTGATTCAATACGATATCCACTTCCAAATCTTCATATATACAAATAATCTATTTGAGGATAAGGTTATAGGAAGTTTGTACTACAAGTGACAAAATAGTGTTAGCAAGAACACATACCGTCAAAAACAATTATATTCATCTTTGTTGAAGTCCTCCGTGTTGTAAGAGGCAAGTGTTGAAGTCCTCGGTGTTGTAAGAGGCAAGTATTGAAGTCCTCAGTATATTAAAGGCATGAAATCCCGTTCGTCTGCTCGGGTGTTGTAAACCTATTCCTCTGGGTGAAGCGAGGTAGTTGGTAGTGAAAATCCAGATAGAAGTCTGGGACTGGACGTAGGACGGTGCTCCGAACCAGTATAAAAATCTTTGGTGTGATTTTTCTATTTTTATTTACTTTGCTATTATCATCTATTTCCGCATTTATATTATATTCCATATTACACGATCCGTGTGTACTATATTAGCACGTGCACTCGTACACCGCAATCTTACACTTGGTATCAGAGCACGGCCATCATATAACCATAACACAGTTATTTGATATGTTCTTGTAATATGGAAAATAACGCAAGTACTAGCACTCAAAACACCACTTACATGGAAGGTCAATCGACACAAAGACCTCCATTTTTCAATGGTCTTAACTATAGTTATTGGGCAACAGGTATGTCATTCTTTATGCAATCAAATAGTTATGATGCTTGGAATGCAACTCAAAAAGAAATAGTGAATCCAACAACTGATTATTCAGAATGGACTGCGGCTGAGAAAACGGCAGCAGCCGTAAATGCAAGAGCAATTAATATGTTGTTTTGTGCATTAGTCCAAAATGAATATAACCGTGTTAGTATCTGCACTACTGCATATCAAATTTGGAAAACGCTAAAAATCACTCATGAAGGTACTAACAAGGTTAAACAAGCTAAAATAGCCATGCTGAAAATTTCAAAATTTCAAAATGAAACCAAATGAGACAATCAATGATATGTATTCACGGTTTCAAACTATCCACCATGCACTTATTGGCTTAGGACAAAAGTATTCTGATTTTGATGTTGTTTCAACAGTCCTACATTCTCTGACTAGTGAATGGGAAGGAAAAGTATTAGCAATTGAAGAAGCTAATGACCTTTCCGTCATGAAGCCAGATGAATTGATAGGAAATCTAATGTCCTACGAAGCTAACTTGTAGACTAGAAAGGAACAAAAAGAAGAAAAGAAAAACGTGGCATTTCATGCTGAAAAAGACGAAAATGAATCAGAGTCTGAAGACGAAGATCTGGTATTCATAGCAAAAGGTTTCAAAAAATTCCTAAAACAGCGAAAAACCAGTCGTTATAACAGAAAGAAACCTGGATCAAATAAACCAACATCATCCTCTATAGAATGCTTCAACTGTCACAAAAAGGGGCACATGCACAAGGATTGTCCGGAGCAAAAGAAGAAGTCAGAAAATGACAAATTAAGATATAAAAAGGACAAATAAAAGAAACGAGCATTCTCGGTAACATGGGATGATACAGACTCATCAGAAAGTGATAATGATACGGAAGATGAACAAGCAAATGTATGTTTCATGGCAACAGAAGATGAGGTACAAATTCCTACATTCGATGAAATGCTTGATATTAATGCTGAATTGATAGTCAAATATAAAGACATAAAACGACAGCTAAAAGAAGCCAAAGCAGATTTGAGTAGAGCAGAATTTGAATGAGATATGTTAAAAGACGAGAAGAAAATATTAGAAGAAGAACTTGAAAAATTTCAAGAATCATCATCTAATGTTGACTCTCAACTAGTTCTTTCGAGTCAAGAAATTGAAAGTCAAAAAGAGAAAAATGACGCTCTCACTACTAAAAATCATGAGCTTGAGGCAAAAGTCAAAATTCTGGACATAGAAAAGGCTAGTTTACAAAATAAGTTAGATAACATTACTCAAAATGTTTCTAACTTTAACAAAGGTCGAGAAAATTTGACAAAAATCATTAAAAATTCACAATCTGTTTCAAATAAACAAGGTTTGGGATATAAGAAAAAATAAACTAAGAAACATGGTAATAAAAGAAGAAGAAAGTACAAAAAACTGAAGCTAAGAAAAATCTTAGTTTATTATATTCCAAACCAAAACCAGTTGTGAAATTTCAAAAGAAAAATATCAAGACTATCAAAATATGGGTTCCTAAAACAAATAACAACTAGTGCGTGCCCCGTGCTACGCACACGGGTAGATGTTGAAGTTCGAAGTTTGTGTTCATTGTATGATTAATTTATCTCATTCTTCCATTTGTAAAATTTATATGTTAATGTTGTTAATGTTATTTTTAGAATGTTATACTTGCTCAACGTACTGTAGGACTTTTCATTTCACGTAATCAAAGCAATGTTTAAAATGTTTAAAATTTGTGCTAATTAACGTTTTATTTTGACCGGCTATGTATTGGAAAATAATAGGGAAGTAATTATTTTTTTTTAAAATGCATTGATTACCGCTGTACAGTAATTAATTCAAGCAGTTAATCTTGAATGGACGAATTTATATAAAAGCATGAGGATGGGCAAAATTTGATTTCAGAAAGAAATGAGTAGGCAGCTAACGTATTTGCACATAATGAATCAGCCTACCCAGCCGAATTATTCGACCAAAGTAAAGTTGTTGGTTACCACATACTTGAAAAGTAGTAAATATTCCTTAGGAAAAAAATAACCCGACCGAGTATTATATTAACGTCAGTTCCGTATGTTGTAAAAACGGAAGAATATGTAGCTCGGTCACAGTAGCATTTTGGCGAAATGCATTAGCACAAACAGATCATGGTACAGATGTAGGTTGGCCAAATTGAAAGTAACTGTAGCAGCTATTTTTTAACAACAATGACAACCGTACTAAAAAATTTACAAACCAACCAAGAACAAACAGGTAAAACAGTAAAGAACCATACTTACTGAAATGAAACTACATGCTGTAATAAAAATACAAAACAGACAGCAAGGGCTGGGAAGTGGGTCAAAATAAGCAGCACGTTATCCTAAAGAATTTCCACAGCCTCCCTACCATAAGATCTGCATACATGTCCAATATTCCATGTCCAACATGTTTCTCATCGGGCTAAACCTGGAATAAGGAATATCATTTCATACAATAGGATTTATTTTTCTATCTTACCATGTTTTCATAGATTCTGAAACATGTTAATATAGTCGGCAACATAAACAAAAATGATAGCATACCCTTCTTATCTTTCTGACCTCCTTGTGTCACCAAGATTTCTTTGATGACTTTCGATTGGTGTGGTCTTGTATGGAAAAAGTGATGGTGACCTTAAAAAGGTGAGTGGGTATTAGAGTCATAGCCATGACACGTACAATTTGGCCACTATAAACCAATGTTCTACCAGGCCTATTTTGCAGTTCATATGGATCGTATAAACTATTTCCTATAAATATAAAAACATAGCAAACAATCATTAATTACATATCCATAAAATTACTTTGTTAGTTTTACTAAACATAGTTACTTTTAGGAAATTACAGTTTTATTAAACTTACATAATTTTCAATAACATTTTTTTTCAAAATTAATCAGAATACAATCAGTAGAAAAAATATTTTTCTTTGGCCCAGACTCTCTTGACTTTAAGTTTTTTATGTAAATATTAGAAGAGCGACTAAAAGCTAAAAAATAAATCAACTAATGAATCATATATTGAACATTTTGGTCTAGTTTCTTCAAAACTAAACATCTCATTTGTATCTGTTTCATGAAGATCTAAATTCTTGTTCACAAGTGCACTAAAGAAAACGGTGGACAAATTTACAAAAAAAAGTTTTAATCAAACTCATGCTTACTCATCAATTGTGGCACATAGAGCACCCATCCACGGTATCTTTAACCATGCCAATTAACGTCAAAATTGCATAACGAAGACAAATATAAAAATGTTCTGAACATATAACTTTATAAAATTACTCCGATATAGTAAAGTCCAATTAACGAATTTGCACATGAGGTTAGAAAATTTTGTATCATAGTATATCATTCCAGTAATAAATCAAGTCATTCTTACTTGTGCTTAGTGTTTCTTTTCCCATGAGTAACCTCCATCCTAACTTCATCATTAACTGCTTTACTGATGATTGATTAGTTTTAAAAAAGTGATGAGTTCGTGGGTTTTCTAAATAACAAATGAAAAGGAAGAAAATGGGAAATGGTGGAATATAGAGGTAGTAAGAAATTATTTTGTTGTTGTATGCATTCAATAGTTGTACATGTACTCGTAGTAATATAAGGTCATATATAATACTTACAAACCATAAATAACAAAACACTCTAATCTTTTTCATGAGCTGAAATTGCATCAGAGAGCCAAAAACCCAAAAATCAAACACAAAAACCGACAAAACCCTCCACAAATCCAAAGTCTAGATAAAATCCGCAGAAGTTGCAGCGAAATCAATAGGCTCAAAAAAAGAAATGCTAAAATATCTATCTGCAAGATTATCTTCATTTCAGATATTTTATGCACCATTATCTATTAACATGAATCATCATTTTGAGAAGCTAAACACACATTGCACTAAGTACTTAGATTTTTCTTCTTTTATAAATTTAAGAAAAAAAGTATTTAGATTTATAATACTTGGAAACAGTATATAGTGTTTAAAGTCTTTTCCAAGCAATTAGTAAGTAAGAAAAGTATTAAAGTCAATGTTTGACATAAATTTTGTTCGTTATTGTTTTCAAACAATTGTAAAATATAAGTGCAGAGCTCAAGTAATCAAGCAATTTAAGCTAGATTTGTCACCTTATATAAAGAGAACTATTCAATGCATAGCCTAAGTTCGGCAACCTATAATATGTTTGGTACAACAAATAAAAAATGAATTCACATTTAGAGTACAAACCACAATGACTTTGCTTAAAAGTGTTTATTGATGTTTAGCTTGGAAATATACTAATATCAAAATGTAAGATTGGTATGGTAACAACGTACTGAGTAAAATATATGAATAAGCAAAGTTCCATTATATATGGTTGTTATGAATGACTAAATCAATACCTTTACGGGCTGTAACTTGAAAATTTTTCATTCCGTCTCCAAGCATTACATCTTTGTTAGAACTTTAGTTGTTTATAGCGAACATTTTTCCTTCTAATTCATTGTCTTCTTATTTTAACTTTTTCTTCTTCCTCTCCACCTGAAGAAAAACAAATCATATTTGTATTTTATGACCTCAAATTAATCTATATTATTATCAACTAAACTGTGCAAGTGATAAAAGATTGAGAAAAGGTTACAGGTGCAACAAAAGTTGCCTCTTAGTAGCATCCTTCTTGTTAATTCCACCTCAGTATTGCCTCTCTCCACACTTAGTTTTTTTTTTTTTTTGCTTTTCCAATTATTGAGGTTCCACCTAATATTGGAAGAAAAAATGGTGAATCGATTCTAAAGCTAACTACATCGTAAAATATTGGCGGTCTGTAGCAAAAGTTTGATTCAAGCAAATACGAAAGATTTTTCTTTAAAACAGAAAGTAAACACTTTAGCAAATATCTTTATTGAGGTTTTCTTTTATGAACCTGCAAAAATTCGAGAATGCATATTTTGGTCATGACAACAATGAGTATTTGGGAAGAATGAACGCTTTCTTTCTTTCATTGAATGTGGAGATAGTGGGATATTAGATTGACTGAATTGCCCTCACTTGGATAAATTAGAGATACTTTGCAATATGGACGTTTTGGGCAATTTGAAAAAAGGCTTCATTTTGACTTGTTAACCGGATGTTTTGTTTTTTAATACACCAGTATGTATGGCACGTCCGTAGGACGTGTGTAAAAAAAACGTGAGTTAATTTTTTTTAAGTGCAAAATAATATGTATAAATGCACACAAAACTTAGTTTTGTAACCAAGGCACGTCCGATGGATGAGTGAATATGTGATTGTCTAATTTAAAAAATGTTACTCCTTATTCAAAACTTATCAACATCAATTTTATTTTCATTATTTCTAATTTCATTTCTATAACTGCAGCACTACATCCACATGTTGATTGATTTCACCGACTGCAAATGATCACTAAGGTTCTCCAAACTAAAATCATGTTATTATCAAAAAAGTCCTATGGTACAGTATAAGATAAATATTTGTCACGATTATTAAAAATGTATAACAACCTGAACATCTAAAAATAGAGAAAATGTTGAAATGATCTAAACTGATACTTGTGTGTGTTGAATATGCGCCTTGCGCTATATGATTTTTGTTTGATGATAATAAACATATATACATTCATTTAAATGTATTTGGTAATGTACTATTTTATTTTTTATAGAATAAATAAATATTTGTTGAATAAAATTAAATTACACAGTATTTGAATTTGAATTCAAACAGAACAAGTTAAACAGATTTTGAATTCAAACAGAAATTTTTATTCAAACAAATATTTATTACAACTTTGATAGTACAATTTCAAGCTCTCACTATACATATACAATTTTGACTACAATACATGACATTTCACATTTACATCAAAACCTTACTACATATCACTCACACTCATATTTTTGTCTTCAACTATAATCCAGTTTGAATCCAGCATCTGAGTAATCTGCAAAAATATTTTCAAACGCAGTAAAATTGAAAGAGAAATATTTTTGAAATTTGAAAGAAACGATGATTTTGAAAATATCGTTTGCCTCAGTTATTTGGGTTGTTCGTCATCATTCACACTTGAATTCATCACAAAGTCGTGCACATAGATATTACAGGGACAGGTAATCATAAGTGGCTGCAATACACACGTGTACATTCATACACGTGTGCATTGCCTCGCCAACTCGTGTGCACAGCTCCAACCAGAAATTCAAGGCAACAGAGACCAAGCAATGAACAACTCAAAGCAACAGTCAACTGGCCAAGACTACAAGTACAAGCAGCAGTGTGCAACTCGAAAATGTACACAAGTGAAAGCAGAAAAATCAAGACAGCATCAAACAGCAACAGTGAAGACTGCATAAGTGCTACAAGCCAAATCATCACAATGAACACCACTGACCAGTGAATACAATGTCAAGTTCAGATCAAACAACTCAAGACCAAGTTGCAACAAAGTTCAAAAGTGCATCAAAGGCAGTTCAATGTGGATAGCAACAGCAAAAAGGGACTGCAACAAACATATATGCAGCATCAAGTCAAAGTATGCAACTACGTGACATAAATGCAACTACAACGATGCAAGCGAAGAACCAAAGTCAGTGGCAAGCTTCAAACTGCATAAGTGACCATGAAACTGACTCGAAGCAGTAGTGACAGTAAGCATGAATCAAGCTCAGTGGCAAATACATAAACAGCTCAGAGTACATGCATGAAACAGTGCAAGACCTCAAGTGACACAGTGAAAGTAGCACAAGTACAAGAAACTTGAATACTGCAACAACAAGTATGGTGAAGCACTTACACAAGATTGCCACTAACATAGCAGCAAGTACATGAATTCAAAATACAGGCAGTTAAGAATATCAAGTCAATGGTACAAAGTTAATCACAAAACCATCAAGCTACAACTCAAATTATACAAGCCCCAACAGAAGTATCAAATGAATCAAATACCACCAAATAGACCGTGGAATAGCAGGTAATATGCAAAATACAACTAGACCAAGTGCAGCATCAATGCGAACAGCAAAGTGATCGAACAAACAAGATCAGGGCAGTGGACAGTACAAGCCAGCAAATGCAACAAACTCAAAATGTCCAGTTATAGTCACAAGACCATCAAGCAGTGAGCAAGTGCAAATCGAGCTCCAGAAATAACAAATGCAGACACAAAATTTCAACAGTGCAGTGAAATGCAGTGGTATGCAGCAGAGAAAATATAAAAGCAATGGTGATGACCGAAGCTAATACAGAGTAGTGGATTCACATACCCAAAATCAACAGTCGAAGATATGCGTGTGACAAAGTCAAATATCACAAATCACGAAATCAATTCAAAGCTGTGTGAATCAAGCTACTAGAAATACGAAATTGACAAAGTCAGATTAATCCTCAGCATCAAAGCGTAATCGAACGGCAAAGCAAGAATTTTTGAAGCAATCAGTCGAACGCAAAAATAGGAAATCAAATCCTATTTAAAACCCTAATCATCATCGGCATTTTTTTTGATGGAGTTCAAGTATCAATTTAGAAAAGCAAAAGGAGACAGTACATACCGAATTCACAAGCATCGAACTCGATCGAGCAACTGCAAACAAGCAAAAGTCAACCATCAGAGAAGCAGCGAGCTAGGGCAACAAATCACAGATCAATTGAAGAAACCGAAGCCCTAATTGGAACAAAGAGCCGAAGCCCTAACTGGAACAAAAGGGAACGAAGCCCTAATCAGAACGAAGCCGCCATTATTTCTCACGAACGAGACAAGAGAGGATCGGGTGAAATAAGGAAGTGGGCCGGTCTTAAAATCAAAAGGGGGTTTTGTTTCTATAGGCTTTTATTAATATTGTTAAGGGTTATTTTATATTGTTCTTAATTATTGTTTTTATTTTACGAATCAAAGAGTTTAGGTAAATCACCACCTAGGTTTTAGGTTGTGTCTGATTGTCTATTTAGAGTTAGTTCAGTAAGCAGGGGTTGCGAGTTTGCAAAACTCTATAGGCGGTAGCAGGGTTTGCAAGTCTGTTAGAGTGTTTGTAAGCGTGATACTGTTTAATTCTAATAGAAATCTGGGAATGCAGCAGTTGGCACGGGTTGCCGAAGCTGGGTAAATCTTGTATGTGATTTACTTTTCAGTATATTTATTTCTGCAGTTTAGTTTTGTGTTTAAATCAAGAAAATTTGCTATAACCCTATTCACCCCCCCTCTAGGGTTAATTTAGATCCTACAAGTGGTATCGGAGCCCGGTATATATTTTTTAACTCTAGAGTCATGAGTCTACAAAATAATGCTTTTTCTGAGGGGCAATCTATTGCTAGGCCACCCATGTTTAACGGGAATGATTATGCTTATTGGAAAGTTAGGATGGGTATCTATCTCAGTTCTGTTGATTATGAAGTTTGGGATATTATTGAAACTGGCTATAAACCCCCCACTATAATCGTTGGTGATACTGAGATTCCTAAACCTAAGGATAGGTGGGATGCTAACGATAAGAAATTGAAAACAACAAATGCTAAAGCCATGAATGCTTTGATATGTGCTCTTGATAAAAATGAATTTAATAGAATTTCTCATTGTACAACAGCACAGGAAATATGGCATACTTTGGAGGTGACACACGAAGGAACTTCTCAAGTCAAGGAGTCTCGGCTAGCCCTATTCAGCAATGAATACGAAAACTTTGTGATGGACAAAGGCGAGAGCATAAAGGATATGTTTGGACGCTTTTCAACCTTGGTATACAATGCTAGAGCGCTTGGGAAGGTATTCACTGAGGTAGAGCTTGTGCGGAAGATACTACGAGTTTTACCAATGAACTTTGAGGCAAAAGTCACAGCAATCCAAGAATCGAAAGATCTGAGCAAACTAAGCATGGAGGAGTTGATTGGCAACTTGATGACATATGAGCTTGAGCTAAAAGCAAAGGAAGAACGCAACAACTCCGAACCAAAGAAGAAGACGATTGCCTTAAAGAGCAAAGAAGAAAGCGATGAAGAAGAAGAAGATCCAATTGAAGAGCTTGCAATGGCTGTCAATAATCTTAAAAAATGGTCAAGATTCAAGTCACGAAAGAAGAAAATAAGTGGTAATAAGTCAAAGAATTCTGACGATTCCGATAATGAATTGACATGCTATAACTGCAAGAAGCCTGGCCACTTCAAACAAAAATGTCCACTTCTCAAAAACAACAAAGGAAAGAAAAAGAAAAAGAAGGCCTTTGCAGCAACTTGGGATGATGAAGAAGGAGAGGAAGTTTCGAATAATAGCTCAGAGGAGGCTAACTTGTGTCTTATGTCAAAATCAGATTCAGAAGCAAGCTTAGAGGAATCTAGTGAGGTAAGTAACTATTCTTATAAAGAACTTGTTTCAATGTGTTGTGATTTTACTAAAATGATTGATACTCTTGAATCTAAAATTGAAAAACTAAAATATGATAGGAGAGAACTTGTTCATGAAAATTCTAGGTTAGAAACTGAAATTGAAAATATTCAAAACCTAGAATGTAAAAAATGTAAGATTTTAGATTCAGAATTATCAAAACTGAGGAATAACTTTGAAAGTCTTGAAAATGAAAAATTGAATCTTAAGGAAACCATCGACACTAGGAGAAAGGATTTTATTAATCGATGCACCTCACTTGTTACTGAAATCTCAACATTAAAAACCAAAGTCCAAAATCTTGAGAAATCTTTGAATAACTTTTCAAGAGGCGAAAAATCTTTCAACATGCTATTGGGAAATCAAATTTTTGCTAACAACGGAAAAAGGACTAGGTTTTGGGAAAACACAAGTTGATGATAATGCAAAATATAAGAATGTCTTTGATAGATGTGAAATATTTAGATGTCGTGCTGAAAATTATAGTCATAGGAACAAGAACACAAAATTTATACAAGTTTGGGTTCCTAAGAATTCTACAAACAAATTTCATGTTTATTGGAATAAAAATAAAAGGACTAAACAAGTATGGATTCCAAAGGGATTGTTTATTCACAATGCTTCTATCACTAATAACATTGGACCTAAGAGTTTCTCTAGGTCATCTTCCTCTCTTCTTATGTAGGTCTGTTGGCGGGCTAAGGAACAACAAGAATGGTTTCTAGATTCAGGTTGTTCTAGACATATGACAGGTGACAAATCAAAGTTCCTTAGCTTAGAGAATTTTAAAGGTGGAAATGTGATCATGGGAGACAATAGCAAGTGTAAGATTATTGGCAAAGGTGAAGTTGGTAACGGTATTTTTTCCTTGACTAATGTTTTATACGTTGAAAATCTGCATCACAATCTCATTTCTATTAGCCAACTATGTGACAAAGGTATGAACGTGATTTTTGATAGTGATACTTGCAAAATCATTGATAAATCTTCTAATAACATTGTTTTTATGGGCAAAAGAAAAGGGAATGTTTACTCACTTTCATTTGATAATCTAAATCTTT
Organism: Allium cepa; assembly: GCA_030765085.1. Lineage (NCBI taxonomy): Eukaryota > Viridiplantae > Streptophyta > Magnoliopsida > Asparagales > Amaryllidaceae > Allium > Allium cepa. Next base: position 577,364,098 of record CM060931.1, read on the forward strand.
CTAGATGTTTGGTAGCCACTGACGAAGAGGCATATTTATGGCATAGGAGACTTGGACATGCTAGCATGAGTCTCTTAGAAAAACTCGAATCAAAAGAATTAGTCAGAGGGTTACCACATCAGAAATTTAAAAATAATAAAGTGTGTAAAGCATGTTCCTTGAGCAAGCTTAGTCGATCATCATTTCGTCCTAAAAACATTGTTAGCACATCAAGGGTCCTTGAACTAGTACACATGGATTTATTTGGACCAAATGAATTTTCAAGCTTGAATGGAAAACGTTATTGTTATGTATTGGTTGATGATTATTCTAGATTTACATGGGTTTACTTTTTAGCCAAAAAGTCTGAATCTTTCGAATATTTTTCAAAATTTGCAAAACTTGTTCAAAATGAAAAAGGAGTTGCAATTAAAACCTTGAGAAGTGATCATGGAGGCGAATTTGAAAATTTTGAATTTGAAAATTTTTGTGAAGAAAATGGTTTAAAACATGAATTTTCTGCTCCACGAACACCTCAACAAAATGGGGTGGTTGAAAGGAAAAATCGTACATTACAGGAATTGGCTAGATCCATGTTAAGTGAGTATAAGCTACCTCTAATCTTTTGGGCAGAGGCAGTGAATACTTCATGCTATGTAATGAATAGAGTAATGATTAGACCAATACTTGGCAAAACGTCTTATGAATTGTGGCATGAAAGGAACCTAACATTTCTTATTTTCGTATATTTGGGTGTCCTTGTTTCATTCTTAACACAGGTGATCAACTTGGAAAATTTGAATCAAAGGCTGATGATGGAATTTTCATGGGCTATTCAACAAGGAGTAAGGCTTACAGGATATATAACAAACGAACAAAGACAATTGTTGAGTCAATCAATGTGAAATTTGATGAATCTGATCTGGAAAAAACGACTGAAAGGATGGTTGACGATGGAGTAGATCCTGAAGGCACTGAAGAAGGGACATTTAGTGAGAAAACTGAAAGAAGGACTATTGATGCCGATAAATTAAGGTTCAAACCTAATCATCCTCCTGAATTAATTATTGGTGATCCTACGGAAGGTATACGTACTCGTTCCTCATTTGATGAAAATTTGTGTGCGTTTTGTTGTCATAGTGGTTTTATTTCTGAAATTGAACCTGATTCTGTTGAAATGGCTCTTAATGATGAAAATTGGTTTTTAGCAATGCAAAATGAACTTAATCAATTTGAGAGAAACAAAGTTTGGAATTTAGTTCCTAGGCCTAATGACTATCCAATTGTAGGGACTAAATGGGTGTTTAAAAATAAATTTGATGAATCAGGAAATGTAATTAGAAACAAGGCTAGGTTGGTTGCAAAAGGTTATAACCAAATAGAAGGCATAGACTTTGATGAAACATTTGCTCTAGTTGCTAGGTTAGAAGCCATTAGAATCTTGCTAAGTTTTGCATGTTACAAGGGTTTCAAACTTAAACAAATGGATGTAAAAAGTGCCTTTTTGAATGGTGATTTAAAAGAAGAAGTTTTTGTTGAACAACCACCCGGTTTTGAAAATCATGAATTTCCAAATCATGTGTATAAGCTAGAAAAAGCATTATATGGTCTTAAGCAAGCACCAAGAGCTTGGTATGACTGCCTCTTTACATATCTTTTGGAAAATGGTTTTAAAAAGGGAAGTGCTGACACGACTCTGTTTCTATTACATAAAGAAAGTGATTTTTTGATTGTTCAGATTTATGTGGATGATATTATCTATGGTGCTACTAATGAGTTTTTGTGTGAGAATTTTGAACAAGTCATGCAGGCTAAATTTGAGATGAGTTTGGTTGGTGAATTGAAATACTTTCTTGGATTTCAAATTAAGCAAAGTAGTGATGGTATTTTCATTTCACAATCCAAATATGTGTTGGAGCTATTGAAGAAATTTGGAGTCGAAAATTCCAAACCATTGAGAACTCCTATGAGCCCATCAACAAAGTTGGACAAAGATGAGAAAGGAATTGCAATTGATCAAAAGAAATATCGAGGGATAATCGGTTCACTTCTCTATCTTACTGCTTCTAGACCTGATATTATGTTTTCTGTGTGCTTGTGTGCACGTTTTCAAGCTAATCCCAAAGAATCTCATTTAAAAGCTACTAAACGAATTTTGAGATATCTTTCACACACACACAAATTTGGACTATGGTACCCTTCTTGTGAAAATTTTGATTTAGTAGGTTATTCCGATGCTGATTATGCTGGTTCATTAGTTGACAGAAAAAGCACTAGTGGGACATGTTTCATGCTAGGACATTCATTAGTCTCATGGTCAAGTCGGAAACAGAATTGTGTTGCATTATCCACCACTGAAGCAGAATATATTGCTTTGGGAAGTTGTTGTGCTCAAATTCTATGGATGATGCAAACTCTTTCTGATTTTGGCTTAGTCTATAAACAAGTTCCATTAAAATGTGATAGTAAGAGTGCTATAGATTTGTCAAATAATCCTGTCCATCATTCTCGCACAAAACACATTGATGTGAGACACCACTTTCTTCGAGATCACATTGCTAAAGAAGACATTTGCATTGAATATATTTCAACAGAAACTCAACTTGCTGATATATTCACAAAACCTCTCCCCGAAGACAGATTTTCCAAATTACGTTTAGATTTGGGAATTATAGAGGTTGACTAATCATTTTTTTTTTAAAATTTGATTTTTGAATTTGATTCTAAATGACAATTTTTTTTAACTAATCTAACTCCCTAATGATTATCGAAAAGACGAATAGTGATTGAAAAAGTGATGAGTGTTGATATTTATCATATATTATAACTCGAGAAAGTATAATTAGAAAATTTCTTTAGAATTTCATAACAAGAGTTATAAATTTTTTTTGTTGGGTAATAATTCCATGACCATTTCTATTTCTATCATCTTTCTATCGACCATCACTCTTCAAGATCATATTTAGTATGTAAATTTGTGGTAGTTTACAAAGGAAATCATTTGTTCTTCAATATCTTTAAATCTGTGAAGGAAATTATTTGTGCTTCAACTTATTATATTCAGCAATTAAAAAAAAAAAAAATCCAAAGTATTCACTCTCATTTAAAAGTCCTCACGGTTATGCATGGGTGAATTACTTGGATTTATGATTATGTGCTTCCATACTCATTTAAAAGTCCTCACGGTTATGCATGTATGGAACGCATATCAAAATTAATTAATTAAATAGACAAGTTGATTCTAATCCCATTTAAAAGTCCTCACGGTCATGCGTGATTAGAAGATACTTGATTTCATTTTTAAAAAAAATTGTGAATGCTACTAATCTCATTTAAAAGTCCTAACGGTTATGCATGGTTAGTAGATATTCAAATTTCCTAAAATAAATATACCACAAATAGACAGAATTGTATGATTTTTGATGATTTTTTATCCCCATCACTCCTGAAAGTGGAATATGCGCTTGACAAGGGTAATTATGATTTTTGTTTAAGTTTTATTGAAATTTGATATTTATATTTAATTGAGTTAAATGTTTGATTCATGTCTATCACTTCATTCCTATTTTATAACACTATTATTCTTTTGCTGATAACAAAAGGGGGAGAGAAAAGTTAAGATTTTGTCGAATAGAATCAAGCAAAGGTCAAATAATTTTCACTGTGCATATAGGCTCATTTATATATTTCTATGCATATATGTAGGGGGAGTATTGTGTAGAGAGGGAGCATTCAAATAGGGGGAGCAAATTGAAATTATCAAATAACATTTGATATATTCAAAATCTTAAATATATGTTTGTTATCATCAAAAGGGGGAGATTGTTGAATATGCGCCTTGCGCTATATGATTTTTGTTTGATGATAATAAACATATATACATTCATTTAAATGTATTTGGTAATGTACTATTTTATTTTTTATAGAATAAATAAATATTTGTTGAATAAAATTAAATTACACAGTATTTGAATTTGAATTCAAACAGAACAAGTTAAACAGATTTTGAATTCAAACAGAAATTTTTATTCAAACAAATATTTATTACAACTTTGATAGTACAATTTCAAGCTCTCACTATACATATACAATTTTGACTACAATACATGACATTTCACATTTACATCAAAACCTTACTACATATCACTCACACTCATATTTTTGTCTTCAACTATAATCCAGTTTGAATCCAGCATCTGAGTAATCTGCAAAAATATTTTCAAAAGCAGTAAAATTGAAAGAGAAATATTTTTGAAATTTGAAAGAAACGATGATTTTGAAAATATCGTTTGCCTCAGTTATTTGGGTCGTTCGTCATCATTCACACTTGAATTCATCACAAAGTCGTGCACATAGATATTACAGGGACAGGTAATCATAAGTGGCTGCAATACACACGTGTACATTCATACACGTGTGCATTGCCTCGCCAACTCGTGTGCACAGCTCCAACCAGAAATTCAAGGCAACAGAGACCAAACAATGAACAACTCAAAGCAACAGTCAACTGGCCAAGACTACAAGTACAAGCAGCAGTGTGCAACTCGAAAATGTACACAAGTGAAAGCAGAAAAATCAAGGCAGCATCAAACAGCAACAGTGAAGACTGCATAAGTGCTACAAGCCAAATCATCACAATGAACACCACTGACCAGTGAATACAATGTCAAGTTCAGATCAAACAACTCAAGACCAAGTTGCAACAAAGTTCAAAAGTGCATCAAAGGCAGTTCAATGTGGATAGCAACAGCAAAAAGGGACTGTAACAAACATATATGCAGCATCAAGTCAAAGTATGCAACTACGTGACATAAATGCAACTACAACGATGCAAGCGAAGAACCAAAGTCAGTGGCAAGCTTCAAACTGCATAAGTGACCATGAAACTGACTCGAAGCAGTAGTGACAGTAAGCATGAATCAAGCTCAGTGGCAAATGCATAAACAGCTCAGAGTACATGCATGAAACAGTGCAAGACCTCAAGTGACACAGTGAAAGTAGCACAAGTACAAGAAACTTGAATACTGCAACAACAAGTATGGTGAAGCACTTACACAAGATTACCACCAACATAGCAGCAAGTACATGAATGCAAAATACAGGCAGTTAAGAATATCAAGTCAATGGTACAAAGTTAATCACAAAACCATCAAGCTACAACTCAAATTATACAAGCCCCAACAGAAGTATCAAATGAATCAAATACCACCAAATAGACCGTGGAATAGCAGGTAATATGCAAAATACAACTAGACCAAGTGCAGCATCAATGCGAACAGCAAAGTGATCGAACAAACAAGATCAGGGCAGTGGACAGTACAAGCCAGCAAATGCAACAAACTCAAAATGTCCAGTTATAGTCACAAGACCATCAAGCAGTGAGCAAGTGCAAATCGAGCTCCAGAAATAACAAATGCAGACACAAAATTTCAACAGTGCAGTGAAATGCAGTGGTATGCAGCAGAGAAAATATAAAAGCAATGGTGATGACCGAAGCTAATACAGAGTAGTGGATTCACATACCCAAAATCAACAGTCGAAGATATGCGTGTGACAAAGTCAAATATCACAAATCACGAAATCAATTCAAAGCCGTGTGAATCAAGCTACTAGAAATACGAAATTGACAAAGTCAGATTAATCCTCAACATCAAAGCGTAATCGAACGGCAAAGCAAGAATTTTTGAAGCAATCAGTCGAACGCAAAAATAGGAAATCAAATCCTATTTAAAACCCTAATCATCATCGGCATTTTTTTTGATGGAGTTCAAGTATCAATTTAGAAAAGCAAAAGGAGACAGTACATACCGAATTCACAAGCATCGAACTCGATCGAGCAACTGCAAACAAGCAAAAGTCAACCATCAGAGAAGCAGCGAGCTAGGGCAACAAATCACAGATCAATTGAAGAAACCGAAGCCCTAATTGGAACAAAGAGCCGAAGCCCTAACTGGAACAAAAGGGAACGAAGCCCTAATCAGAACGAAGCCGCCATTATTTCTCACGAACGAGACAAGAGAGGATCGGGTGAAATAAGGAAGTGGGCCGGTCTTAAAATCAAAAGGGGGTTTTGTTTCTATAGGCTTTTATTAATATTGTTAAGGGTTATTTTATATTGTTCTTAATTATTGTTTTTATTTTACGAATCAAAGAGTTTAGGTAAATCACCACCTAGGTTTTAGGTTGTGTCTGATTGTCTATTTAGAGTTAGTTCAGTAAGCAGGGGTTGCGAGTTTGCAAAACTCTATAGGCGGTAGCAGGGTTTGCAAGTCTGTTAGAGTGTTTGTAAGCGTGATACTGTTTAATTCTAATAGAAATCTGGGAATGCAGCAGTAGGCAGGGGTTGCCGAAGCTGGGTAAATCTTGTGTGTGATTTACTTTTCAGTATATTTATTTCTGCAGTTTATTTTTGTGTTTAAATCAAGAAAATTTGCTATAACCCTATTCACCCCCCCTCTAGGGTTAATTTAGATCCTACAGTGTGCTTAAGGTGAACGAACAATACATGCAATTCTTGGAAAACCTTGTGTGATTAGAAATAACAATTTATTAGTCAACTAAAATAATTTTATAATAAGTTAAGATTGATTACTTTGCTATATCAATTCCTGATTCTGAATCAAATCAAATGTAAGTAGAACCCTTATTTCAGAAGAAAAAATCACAAACTCTTAATTTTTTAGCCAACCAAATATGTCATGGATTAATAAATTAGAATAACATATAAAAAAATTAATCAAATTAAGAATATAAACGTGGAAAGAAATAATTGATTAGAAATACGAAAATCATACCTTGTAAACCCACTTTACGTAAAAAAGTGACAAATTTGAAGAAAGGTTACGGAAATAAGGGAGCAGGTGAAGAATGTGGACCGTTGAAAACTTATACTTTGCTTGAAATTTGGATTTGACCATAATTTTTGATGGAGTTTCAAAATTGGTGAATAAATTATATGGTAGAGATGGGGTAAAAATATCCAGTACAACGTAAGAAAAGGAGACATGAACGAATGACGGAAGTATCCTTTCCCTGAAACTCAAAATTAGGACACTTTAGACATTTCCAAAGCTTCAAAATGGGGTTTACTATTATATATAGATATACCATCCAAACAAATATCACTCTACAAAAATTCAATCCATAAAGTCTGAAAAAACATTTCTAACAAATTTTATTTTGCAATAGTAGTTTAATATGTTTTCATAGACAACAAATACATATTATCTAAAAAAATAGAAACAAATACGATATTATTTTTACTATAAATGTGCATTCCACGCTGTAATTACGTTTACTACAAATGTATAAGCAAAATAATTACTTCAACAAAGCGCTGATCATAGCATTGGTTTCTAGCTAATGAGAAAAAATCAGATTACAGTCACATTAGGTAATATATATTTAGATGACAGGTTTGTAGTTGTATGTCAACTTATACTTTCTGACTCATATAGTAGTTAGCTTTGTATCAACTCTTAAACTACGTGGACCACCATATTTGTGCCCAGTTATACAACATATGTCGAAATATAACAATAAAACAACATATATTCGCTAAGATATTATCGCCCAAAATCTTAATCAAAATACAATAATGTCTTATGCACCAATATGCAACAAGGATCAAACCGTTGACAGCAAGAAAACTTATAAGCTCTAACTTGAGCTCATTATTATCTTCCAATGGAATTGAATGTATCACAAAAGCTTTCCATTTCTTTTGTTGCTGCCAATAAAGCCAAAGAGTTAGACCACCCATCCATATGAGAAGATTTAGGAAGTTATCTTCAATTATTATTCACAATGTTATCATAGAGCAGCATTTGTGCAATTAGTTTAATTAGTCAAGTAATGTTTATAGTGCTCGATAGCCTCATTTTTCCAGTGAACAAAAGCAAATAAAGTAAATGAAATTCATAGTGAGGTTACAGTCTTTTTTTCTCAAACTGACAAATAATTCAATCCATTGGGAAACATGCATAGAGATCAAAAGTAAACCGTTGGCTAAAACACTTATTAGGACTATCTTTGACATTGAGAGATAGTAACTTATAATTGTATGGTAATTTTTCGTTTAGTCCAACTGTTATATCTGTTAGCTCATATTAGGTCATCCATGGGGTATGCCTTTTCATATATACACGGAAACACACTCATCTTCAGCAATTATCTATAGCTCTAGTATGTCTTTCATGCTCACATTTTGGCATTATAGTCTGCTTATAAAGGATCATATATGTCAAGTATACTTTTTTACTTCATTATACAAACTACACACTATGTAGATACGGAATGTAATCCACGTTGTCAAACTCCTATGCGAAAATGAAACAACTAAACACCAGAATACTAAAGAAACTTCATAAATAAAAAAATGAAAATGTGGTCAGAGATAAGGCTTGAGAAAATAAAATGATTATGCACAAAAGTCGATTGCAGAAATTTGCAGAAAAGGTTGAGTATGACTTACTGTTTTGTCAAGTGGACTTGATGTTTTGCCAAGCATTTCCTCAGACCATTTATGTGCATAAGAATACTTGCCAATCATGAGCTTTTCGGAAAAATTCAACTTTGATTGTGAGTGCAAACTTACTGGCTGAAAATGATGGATTGAAGTAAATTCTACGATGAAAACAACTATTTGATCAGAATCATTAAATTTGCTTAACTACCAAAAACGAAGACAATGGTCTAAAAAAGGAAGACAAAATGTTTATGTGCCTAATCATTTTGACGGATCTATATCAAATATCCAATGTTATCTTTACAATGAATTACTGGCAAGAGAAAAGAAATTTTGTAGGGAAAGATTTAATTTACAACCTAAATTAAAGAACGCACCTTGAGAAAGATCCAAAGCTTACTCCAATCCAAGTTTTTCAATTCACACGGGAAAATGACTAATTCAGCAAGAAATACATAAGGATTTCACCAAGGTTGTAGCTATGTCCTTAAGTCATGTAACATCCTGCCTTTTCGCACACTTTAAACCGACACACATGCCGATTCAAACCATACGGAAGGTCGGATTGTTATGGGGTAAATGAGAAAGATAGAGAAGAAATAAAACAAAACAGAATCTCACAGCGGAAGGATAAAATATAATAATCAAATATACAGTTCATGAAACTGTTTTACAAAATAATTTATTTTTCTTGTGCAATAAATATCAGAGTTACACATACCAATACAACAATGCAGCGGAATTAAATGGTGTAGTGCACTAGTATAAATAATAATAATACAAATCTTCGTCTTTGTCCTCCAAAGCTAAATCTTCAAATCCTGAAACGCTCGGACTGACCCGAGCGAATTTGAAAAGACAAAAACACTCGAGTCAGAACTAAAAGATCTTATGTAAGTTAAATTTTACAGAAATAAATATGAGTACTGTAACTAAAGAGATGCTCGGGATTTACATCTCCTAAGGATCCGTTAAACTATTTACTATGTAGTATATTGCGCTATTATAATAGTGTCTAATTGTAAAATAAACTTACTTTTAAATAGCGTTAAGGCTTTACATTTTCCACCTTAACACAGAATATATTCCCATAGTCTATACAGTACCGTAATCTCCCCCGTACTGGGCGTCGTCAGAGGGCACTCCATAGGTATGGTACAAAACCAAAATCGTATAAGGCGCGATAGGGTAGGTGACACGGCACAACTAGGCAATGCCAGGGTAGATATACCAATTACGCTTCCGGGTCGATGGTAACGCGTAGCCGCAGCTACCGCCCACCTCGAACAAACTCCCCCAAAATCAAAAATAGAAGTGGCCACTGAATCAATCCAAAGTCGAAGTATAATATCGAAGAGGAGTGTCCGATCAGAGGAATGACCTCATTAACCCGTCAATCGCTCCTGTTTTAGCCACCTTATGCCAACTCACGGGAGTCGGGTCCACGTATTTACCTTACAGGAAACGTCGCCCAACCTACTTCATTCTGAAATCTCCACCGCGTACACGGTTAGTCAAAGTGGTTTTCGGTATCGACAGAGAGTATGTCCATATCCGATCCCGGTCTCTTTGCCAACCAATCGTTATTATAACACCGCGGTCATTTAAAAATAGTTTATACTTTAAAACCAGAATATAATCCATTTCAAAACCATAATATTACGATATCATTTCTTCTTTAAAACCCAAAAAGATTCATTTTGATATTATTTTATAAAACCCAAATCAATGATATCATTTCCCAAATATAAATCTTTTCCAAAAATTATGCCACTTTTAAAATTTATAATTCCTTGTAACCAAATATTTGAATATTAACTTTCAACATAATACTTCAAAATCCATAGTTTTTAAAACCATTACTTTCAAAACTAAATGGTTTGGATATTCAACAGTATATAAATAAGTGGTTTAACTTAAATGTTACTTTGAAAAGAAATATTTCTCGTGGCTTTACAATACATTTCTTTATTTAAAGTTAAAACCAAATCGCTTCAAGTTCCAAAACCATTTCAATAAATTCATATATATACGTATATCCATTTTGAGTATAAATATTTCAACTAAAGTTGGATTTTCAAATCAAATTTCTATTAATTAGCCTTGAATATTCACATAGAATCCATAATTTATAAGACTTCAATTTCTAGTAATAAATTATATATATTTTCCAATTCAAGTTATACTAGAATATTCATTTAATTTATTTTGGGAAAATCCAATTATAAATATCATATCTTAAAATTTCCAACTTAACATTTAAACATAGGATATAAATTATCAAACTCCATTTACTAAATTTTCTTCCATTTTAACAAAGAGATTTATACACCTTTTATTTCAAATTTTTCAACTTCATATGTATATAAATATGGAAGAAAACATTTATTCAGTATAAAATTTAAGATTTTTATAAACCGTATTCCATCCAAACCATAGAAATCACATTAAAAATAGTTATATATAGACCGCGGTGCCTGTATATAGTTTTCTATCCTATGGTCAAGTGATACGGATATTTATCATTTCAATCCGCAATTTAAAAAAAATAAAACTGCGGTTGTATATCATTTCAAACCGCAATCCCGAATGAAATGTAAATGCATACTAACTTGCAGTTTAATGATATCCAAATAAAACATTCATTCAACAACACATCCATCATTCAATCACAACATCGATCAATATCAATCAATAACAATTATATATATGATCATATATAACAGGTGATAACTGGCAGTTTATTCAAATTAAATTATCAACTATTAATCTAACAGTTTATTCAGTAATAATTTATACAACTGTTAACTAGCAATTCATATGCAACAAAAATTTCCAACAGTCAATTAATACACAATAAATCAATTAAATTAACAGTTAAATTTAATAAAATGCAATTCAACAGATATGAATGAAATAAACATGCCAAATACTCATAAATAAATTTCTATTCATTTCTAAAATTTATTTAACAAACATAAAAGCTTCTAGTAATTGTGAGTGGGTCAAAACACTCACCTTTTGAATTTAAATCGAATGTAAATCCGATTTAAACCCAAAATTTGACGGTCTCTAAATTTATCCAAACCAGCATCATCAGATCCGGAATTTAATTACGATCCTAACAAAAGAAATTTCGTGTGAAACGGAGTTCGTATGTGAAAGTTATCACAATTAAACGATTTGCAATTGAAATAAAAAAAAAATTAAAAATAAACAAAACAAAAATAAAATACCGTGCCACATCCACCTTCCCTCGTGAAAAACGCATATGCTTCTTCTTGATTGCTAACTTTGTTCCGTAATTTTTCTTTTATTTCGATTTACTTTAATTTTCCTCCTTATTATATGAATGTATGTATTTTAAAAGGTTTGAAAGAAAAAGAAGATTTGAAAAAGAAGAATCGAAAAAAAAATGATTAAAATAAGAACTGAAAACGGAAGAGAAGATCTAGATTTGAAAAGAAGAAAGTTTGAAATGGAAGTAAATTTGAAGAAGAAGAAGAATATTTGAAGAGAAAGAAAAAAAATTAAAATGAGAGATAATAAGGAGCTTTGAGAAAAACAAGAAAAAAGAAGAAGAAGAAGAAGAAGAAGAAGAAGAATAGCATGGAGGCTAGGGTTAGAGTTAGGAGAAACAAAATGTAATAGAAGAATAAGAAGTAGGTTATTTATAAGGTTAGAGTTAGGTTTAGGGACAAATAGATTTGAAAGGAGAGGCTGCTATTAATTAGAAATAAAGTGAATATGAACACTTGGTATTGAAATATAGCAAATCTGAACAGTCCTTTTTTTTTTTTTAAAGTAGCAGGTATTAAAAAGAGGTATTTATTAATTAGAAAGAAAATGAATATGGAGGGACAAAAATAAATGACACGTTTCGTTAGTTTGATTCTAAATTAATTAAGTGCTAGATACAGAAAAATTTGAATACATCATATATATATATTCATACTTTAACTGTGTGACAAAATTGCTAAACATACATCAAGTACGATTAATTGGTGACAATATATAGGAATAATCAACAATAAATGTGGATGCAATCACATAAGGATCTAATAGGGAAGGAGATAAAAGTAACAACGTTGATTAATTCCACTTTCCCACTTTAGCCAATCCAATTACAAAATTTAAAATTTTATAAAATTTCTCTCCTTTGATTTCTTAAACAATTTTAATAACTAACAACAAGTTCTATGTTAATTCAATCATTAATCATTTCGCCAATTACCAAATTAAATTTCAATTATTCGCAATAAATCAAATTATAAATTTTTCATTCCAATAAATAAAATAAATCTTGATTTTTTTTTTCTTCCATCCTTATTAATTCCACAACTTGTTCGATTTGAAAATCATTATCATATTTTCCAAATGTTACCTTAATTTAACACTTATGTAACGTATTATTAGATTCGTTGCAAGATTTCAATTTCAATCCCCATTTCTTAATATACTCAAATTCTGGACATTTTTATTTCCTTACCCATAAGTGTAACATTTATTGCCAATTCCATCCAAATTTAACAGGTAACCCTTAACAATGTTTTCAATCCAAAGGTTATACTTAAGTTTACGTTGTATTCTACAACTTATCATATTATGAAGAAAATTCACATTATTCCCCAATATTACCTTAATTCATATTAACTTAACATTAAATTTACTCTTCATTCTATTATTAACCTATTAGTATTAAATAGATGAAATTAACATTGGTTTTACACTCTATTACGTAGATATCCTTAAATTTTATCTAAGTTTATATTTACATAATATTCCAACACTAAATTTCATCCAATTTTTTTTTCTTCCTTTTTATTTTAATTAAATCCAATTTCCCTAAAGTTACATTCAAACAAGTAAATTTTGATTTCCAATCAATCATTATACTATAACATTCTTAACATTTTTTCATTACACTACTAAATTCTACCTTGATAAGTTTACGCTTCTATTGCTTTACTTTCACACTTCCGTTAAAATATAAATTAATTCTAAAGTAACGTTTATTGTTGACCCCGCCATTTTAATTACTCATATTTAGATGAACGTTATTTCAAATAAGTTCATTGACTCATTTAAATTAGGTAGTTTATAGTAGTTGTTATCCTACCCATACAATTATTTCCTACTAACGTGCTACCAACTCCTTTAATTAAAATTTGAATTCCAAACCTTATTTAATATACTAAGTAAGATAAATAACATATGTAGATTGCTACCAACTTTCCTTTTCTTGCATCTATGTGTTTATTACTTGACACACCAGTAAATATTACATATACACAAAATTCCGTTATCACTTGCCTAACAAGGTTATTATCACTTAAGATCTCACTCCATCCACATTTTCACATTTTCATTTCCTAGTTTCTTTACTTTATTCTACATAATTTATTACAAATGGGATTTTCTTTGGTTTACATCTTATTTGTATTTAACATTTCTCAATCACCAATTCATTTCACTTTAACTGCGGTAAATTGGCGGATAAATTGAATTTGATTCCCAAAATCTAAATTAACAAGAAACAAGGGTAGGTAACATACAATAGTCATTACTCCAAATTCTAGTCACCTAAATAGTCTTTTATTCCTTGCAAATAAATGTTACTATTTATTTTCATAGTACAAATCTCAATGATTATTCCATTTTATATTTGCTTAGGCCATTTATAGTCCACTATACATATCTACATAAATGGGTAATTTATTCAATTCATTAAGTGTCAATTCTATTAAGCCCTGTTTATATCTTATGCATTCTTCTATTACTTTACAAAAGGGAATAACTTTTAAACTCATACACTTAATAACAAAACCGTTATAAATCCAATAAACTTCCAAATCCAAGTTTGTACACATTTTACACAACTATTATGATTTCTCACAAACGTTGAATTTATTAAATGACCATTTATTATAATTTAATTCCCTTAATTGAATCAAATGCTTATTATTATATATATTCTTTTCATTCTACCATCCCTTCCCATTATAAATTCATTAACGTATTTACACATCTCTATCTTTCAAATATAAAATAACCAAACTGATTACAAACACTGTTTCTATCAATTTTCATAAGTTTGTTCAAAACTATACTTTTGTTTACATAAAATAAATTTTATGTTTCTATTAGTTTTCTTTTCCTTTCACTACAGGCATAAATTATTACTATCTACACTAATTACATCTTTGTATTAATGAACACCATTTAAGTTAATATTTATACTAACATTCACAAATTCAACATTTATTTCCTTCTTCAAAATTACTTTAAATCAAGTTGTGAAAATTTACATTATCCACATCTATTATCATAAAATTTTATAGTTACACTAAATTGCAACCACTATACCAAATTTCTACGTTTACTCCTAAACAAATTAGAAATTATATTAATTCATTTTATTAAATATCATAAATTTAACGGGTTGTTACAATCTCCCCCACTCAAAACTTTTCGTCCCCGAAAAGGAAAAAGAAGGGAGGAGGAAGATTTACAGTGCATCTTATTTCAAATATTAACTTATAAACAATATTTTACTGGATTAATTTCCTTTAATGAAATATACTTGTTTTATAATCATTATATCCTTTAATACTTGAATTATTAAAGTTGGAAAAATACTTTCACAAAATTCTAAGTCCAAAATTTCCTGAAATTTTTGGCAAAGTCTCCTTTGTACGGAGGGACTCTGGAGAAAATATAATATCCAAATATACAAATATATTACACATATTATCCAAATAAAATATCCCAACACGGGAAAATATATAAAATAGTGCTTTATACGTAATCCGGAAACGTACCTATTTGTCGGGCAATACGCTTATTATTACGGAACCAAAAGCAGTAGCAGTTGCTTCCATAACCTGTATTTTCTTATAAGCCTAAAAGGTTAAATATTTATTTTAAAATGAACTATTCTAGTGGATTCAATCATTCATATCCAATCAAATGCAACAACCATACATTTTAACAAACAGCACACACCGCAAACAAAATCATTCAATCAAACAAACAATTAGTTGTTAGGTTCAAATTCCGAAATTGTACGAAATGTAAAATAACTATCAAGTGCATCCTTTACTCAACAGTCTTAGATGGAACAAAGATAGATTATTTCTCCATCCAACAACTTCAAAATTCCTTACCCAACAACCATACATCAACCAAACAATTCAAATCAACACCAAAATAGCTTATTATACATTTATTTCATACTTCAGTGGTTTGATTTTCTTCCCTTCATTTATGAGGGATTTCTTTGTTCTTACAAGTTTTATTTTCCAATTATCCCAAAATTCATTATATTTGTATTTCCTTTTATTACTTAAGTTTATAAAATAAATTCTCATTAATAACAACAAATATTTTGAATATCTTCATTTCCTTACTCTTCACTTGTAAGATTTCCCTTAAATTCTTAATCTGCTAACATTCATTCTTATAAGTGGAAGTTTTTATTTATCCATTAACTATGAATTGCAGTCATTTAATTTTTCCTACTTTCCATTATATTAGAATAGGGAAGATTAAAACATACTTAAGTCAATAATCATACAATCAATTCTTATTTTGAATTTCATTTTATATACTTAGGTTCATATCATCTATTAACAATTCTTAACCCTTTTTCAGTAAAATTTCAATTATAACCTAAGTTTATACCATTAAATTCTTATTATAACAGTAATTTATTGAATACTTCATTTTTCCTAAATTCCTACTTGTAAAATATTCAATTCCAGTTTCTCATTTAACACTTCAACTTTTATATTTGGGTAAGTTATTTATGTTAAGGAAATTGCAATTGAACTTATACAAGTTTAATCTCCATTCTTTTAATTAAATTTAATGTTTATCCATATTACTCTTTGTCTCATATGTATGCAAATTCCTCTTTATAGCTTTGCAATTATTCTCTTATTTCAATTAGAGGTTTCAATTCATTTATTACTTAACTTTTATTTCACTACAATTTAACAATTGATTAATTAATGGAGAATTTTAGAATTGGATTCCGGGTCAGATTTCAATTTATTTCAAAATAGTAGATAAATAAGTTCTTACAACTCAAAATCTCTAATTATAGTTAGAACAATAAAAGAAATTTTTTTTTTTAGAAAATTTCATAATAAATCTGCAGTAGAATTTACTACAGTGGCCTTTCCCCTTCGAAACTCGAAATGAAAGTCGATGATGCGGCCGTCATCACCGAATTTATTTTCCAGTGACAGAGAGGAAAGTACAGAATTTAAATTTTTTTTTCCCAAAATCTTCTTTAAAACAATTCTTCCAAATTATACGAAATATTTATATAAGAAATTACTTATAAACCAAATCAATAAATTTCACAAATTCTTTGAAAGCAGATTTGGAAAAAATCCCGGACTTAAGTTCTAAAATCTCCAATTTGATTTATCATAATTTCAACTTAGCTTCAGTTATTATAAATATTTTATTTCCTAACACCCAATATATAGCAACCAAATATATATATATATCTTTATAAAAATATTTTTATATATAGAAAATATAATAGGCAAAATTCTTTCATTTACCTATACTAAAACAAATATTATGTCGGTCTGTCCTATTAAGTGTTTAGAAATCCCTATTGATGACATAGCGTCCCATGCATCAACCAGAATTTATAAATACAAAGCGGAACAGATTAACACAATATAAAAATCTTTTTATTAATACTAACAAATACGCTCTCTCATATA
The DNA here is from genome assembly GCA_030765085.1 of Allium cepa. Classification (NCBI taxonomy): domain Eukaryota; kingdom Viridiplantae; phylum Streptophyta; class Magnoliopsida; order Asparagales; family Amaryllidaceae; genus Allium; species Allium cepa. Next base: position 577,381,288 of record CM060931.1, read on the forward strand.
TATACACTCAGTGACTCCCATAGGATATTACTACCCTATTAACAAAGAGTCAAACCCCACAAAGCCAAGGTTTATCGCTAAACCAAAGCTTTGATACCAACTGTAACATCCTGCCTTTTCGCACACTTTAAACCGACACACATGCCGATTCAAACCATACGGAAGGTCGGATTGTTATGGGGTAAATGAGAAAGATAGAGAAGAAATAAAACAAAACAGAATCTCACAGCGGAAGGATAAAATATAATAATCAAATATACAGTTCATGAAACTGTTTTACAAAATAATTTATTTTTCTTGTGCAATAAATATCAGAGTTACACATACCAATACAACAATGCAGCGGAATTAAATGGTGTAGTGCACTAGTATAAATAATAATAATACAAATCTTCGTCTTCGTCCTCCAAAGCTAAATCTTCAAATCCTGAAACGCTCGGACTGACCCGAGCGAATTTGAAAAGACAAAAACACTCGAGTCAGAACTAAAAGATCTTATGTAAGTTAAATTTTACAGAAATAAATATGAGTACTGTAACTAAAGAGATGCTCGGGATTTACATCTCCTAAGGATCCGTTAAACTATTTACTATGTAGTATATTGCGCTATTATAATAGTGTCTAATTGTAAAATAAACTTACTTTTAAATAGCGTTAAGGCTTTACATTTTCCACCTTAACACAGAATATATTCCCATAGTCTATACAGTACCGTAATCTCCCCCGTACTGGGCGTCGTCAGAGGGCACTCCATAGGTATGGTACAAAACCAAAATCGTATAAGGCGCGATAGGGTAGGTGACACGGCACAACTAGGCAATGCCAGGGTAGATATACCAATTACGCTTCCGGGTCGATGGTAACGCGTAGCCGCAGCTACCGCCCACCTCGAACAAACTCCCCCAAAATCAAAAATAGAAGTGGCCACTGAATCAATCCAAAGTCGAAGTATAATATCGAAGAGGAGTGTCCGATCAGAGGAATGACCTCATTAACCCGTCAATCGCTCCTGTTTTAGCCACCTTATGCCAACTCACGGGAGTCCGGTCCACGTATTTACCTTACAGGAAACGTCGCCCAACCTACTTCATTCTGGAATCTCCACCGCGTACACGGTTAGTCAAAGTGGTTTTCGGTATCGACAGAGAGTATGTCCATATCCGATCCCGGTCTCTTTGCCAACCAATCGTTATTATAACACCGCGGTCATTTAAAAATAGTTTATACTTTAAAACCAGAATATAATCCATTTCAAAACCATAATATTACGATCTCATTTCTTCTTTAAAACCCAAAAAGATTCATTTTGATATTATTTTATAAAACCCAAATCAATGATATCATTTCCCAAATATAAATCTTTTCCAAAAATTATGCCACTTTTAAAATTTATAATTCCTTGTAACCAAATATTTGCATATTAACTTTCAACATAATACTTCAAAATCCATAGTTTTTAAAACCATTACTTTCAAAACTAAATGGTTTGGATATTCAACAGTATATAAAATAAGTGGTTTAACTTAAATGTTACTTTGAAAAGAAATATTTCTCGTGGCTTTACAATACATTTCTTTATTTAAAGTTAAAACCAAAATTTAATATCGCTTCAAGTTCCAAAATCATTTCAATAAATTCATATATATACGTATATCCATTTTGAGTATAAATATTTCAACTAAAGTTGGATTTTCAAATCAAATGTTCTATTAATTAGCCTTGAATATTCACATAGAATCCATAATTTATAAGACTTCAATTTCTAGTAATAAATTATATATATTTTCCAATTCAAGTTATACTAGAATATTCATTTAATTTGTTTTGGGAAAATCCAATTATAAATATCATATCTTAAAATTTCCAACTTAACATTTAAACATAGGATATAAATTATCAAACTCCATTTACTAAATTTTCTTCCATTTTAATAAAGAGATTTATACACCTTTTATTTCAAATTTTTCAACTTCATATGTATATAAATATGGAAGAAAACATTTATTCAGTATAAAATTTAAGATTTTTATAAACCGTATTCCATCCAAACCATAGAAATCACATTAAAAATAGTTATATATAGACCGCGGTGCCTGTATATAGTTTTCTATCCTATTGTCAAGTGATACGGATATTTATCATTTCAATCCGCAATTTAAAAAAAATAAAACTGCGGTTGTATATCATTTCAAACCGCAATCCCGAATGAAATGTAAATGCATACTAACTTGCAGTTTAATGATATCCAAATAAAACATTCATTCAACAACACATCCATCATCCAATCACAACATCGATCAATATCAATCAATAACAATTATATATATGATCATATATAACAGGTGATAACTGGCAGTTTATTCAAATTAAATTTATCAACTATTAATCTAACAGTTTATTTAGTAATAATTTATACAACTGTTAACTAGCAATTCATATGCAACAAAAATTTCCAACAGTCAATTAATACACAATAAATCAATTAAATTAACAGTTAAATTTAATAAAATGCAATTCAACAGATATGAATGAAATAAACATGCCAAATACTCATAAATAAATTTCTATTCATTTCTAAAATTTATTTAACAAACATAAAAGCTTCTAGTAATTGTGAGTGGGTCAAAACACTCACCTTTTGAATTTAAATCGAATGTAAATCCGATTTAAACCCAAAATTTGACGGTCTCTAAATTTATCCAAACCAGCATCATCAGATCCGGAATTTAATTACGATCCTAACAAAAGAAATTTCGTGTGAAACGGAGTTCGTATGTGAAAGTTATCACAATTAAACGATTTGCAATTGAAATAAAAAAAAAATTAAAAATAAACAAAACAAAAATAAAATACCGTGCCACATCCACCTTCCCTCGTGAAAAACGCATATGCTTCTTCTTGATTGCTAACTTTGTTCCGTAATTTTTCTTTTATTTCGATTTACTTTAATTTTCCTCCTTATTATATGAATGTATGTATTTTAAAAGGTTTGAAAGAAAAAGAAGATTTGAAAAAGAAGAATCGAAAAAAAAAATGATTAAAATAAGAACTGAAAACGGAAGAGAAGATCTAGATTTGAAAAGAAGAAAGTTTGAAATGGAAGTAAATTTGAAGAAGAAGAAGAATATTTGAAGAGAAAGAAAAAAAATTAAAATGAGAGATAATAAGGAGCTTTGAGAAAAACAGGAAAAAAGAAGAAGAAGAAGAAGAAGAAGAAGAAGAAGAATAGCATGGAGGCTAGGGTTAGAGTTAGGAGAAACAAAATGTAATAGAAGAATAAGAAGTAGGTTATTTATAAGGTTAGAGTTAGGTTTAGGGACAAATAGATTTGAAAGGAGAGGCTGCTATTAATTAGAAATAAAGTGAATATGAACACTTGGTATTGAAATATAGCAAATCTGAACAGTCCTTTTTTTTTTTTTTTTTAAAGTAGCGGGTATTAAAAAGAGGTATTTGTTAATTAGAAAGAAAATGAATATGGAGGGACAAAAATAAATGACACGTTTCGTTAATTTGATTCTAAATTAATTAAGTGCTAGATACAGAAAAATTTGAATACATCATATATATATATTCATACTTTAACTGTGTGACAAAATTGCTAAACATACATCAAGTACGATTAATTGGTGACAATATATAGGAATAATCAACAATAAATGTGGATGCAATCACATAAGGATCTAATAGGGAAGGAGATAAAAGTAACAACGTTGATTAATTCCACTTTCCCACTTTAGCCAATCCAATTACAAAATTTAAAATTTTATAAAATTTCTCTCCTTTGATTTCTTAAACAATTTTAATAACTAACAACAAATTCTATGTTAATTCAATCATTAATCATTTCGCCAATTACCAAATTAAATTTCAATTATTCGCAATAAATCAAATTATAAATTTTTCATTCCAATAAATAAAATAAATCTTGATTTTTTTTTTCTTCCATCCTTATTAATTCCACAACTTGTTCGATTTGAAAATCATTATCATATTTTCCAAATGTTACCTTAATTTAACACTTATGTAACGTATTATTAGATTCGTTGCAAGATTTCAATTTCAATCCCCATTTCTTAATATACTCAAATTCTGGACATTTTTATTTCCTTACCCATAAGTGTAACATTTATTGCCAATTCCATCCAAATTTAACAGGTAACCCTTAACAATGTTTTCAATCCAAAGGTTATACTTAAGTTTACGTTGTATTCTACAACTTATCATATTATGAAGAAAATTCACATTATTCCCCAATATTACCTTAATTCATATTAACTTAACATTAAATTTACTCTTCATTCTATTATTAACCTATTAGTATTAAATAGATGAAATTAACATTGGTTTTACACTCTATTGCGTAGATATCCTTAAATTTTATCTAAGTTTATATTTACATAATATTCCAACATTAAATTTCATCCAATTTTTTTTTCTTCCTTTTTATTTTAATTAAATCCAATTTCCCTAAAGTTACATTCAAACAAGTAAATTTTGATTTCCAATCAATCATTATACTATAACATTCTTAACATTTTTTCATTACACTACTAAATTCTACCTTGATAAGTTTACGCTTCTATTGCTTTACTTTCACACTTCCGTTAAAATATAAATTAATTCTAAAGTAACGTTTATTGTTGACCCCGCCATTTTAATTACTCATATTTAGATGAACGTTATTTCAAATAAGTTCATTGACTCATTTAAATTAGGTAGTTTATAGTAGTTGTTATCCCACCCTTACAATTATTTCCTACTAACGTGCTACCAACTCCTTTAATTAAAATTTGAATTCCAAACCTTATTTAATATACTAAGTAAGATAAATAACATATATAGATTGCTACCAACTTTCCTTTTCTTGCATCTATGTGTTTATTACTTGACACACCAGTAAATATTACATATACACAAAATTTCGTTATCACTTGCCTAACAAGGTTATTATCACTTAAGATCTCACTGCATCCACATTTTCACATTTTCATTTCCTAGTTTCTTTACTTTATTATACATAATTTATTACAAATGGGATTTTCTTTGGTTTACATCTTATTTGTGTTTAACATTTCTCAATCACCAATTCATTTCACTTTAACTGCGGTAAATTGGCGGATAAATTGAATTTGATTCCCAAAATCTAAATTAACAAGAAACAAGGGTAGGTAACATACAATAGTCATTACTCCAAATTCTAGTCACCTAAATAGTCTTTTATTCCTTGCAAATAAATGTTACTATTTATTTTCATAGTACAAATCTCAATGATTATTCCATTTTATATTTGCTTAGGCCATTTATAGTCCACTATACATATCTACATAAATGGGTAATTTATTCAATTCATTAAGTGTCAATTCTATTAAGCCCTGTTTATATCTTATGCATTCTTCTATTACTTTACAAAAGGGAATAACTTTTAAACTCATACACTTAATAACAAAACCGTTATAAATCCAATAAACTTCCAAATCCAAGTTTGTACACATTTTACACAACTATTATGATTTCTCACAAACGTTGAATTTATTAAATGACCATTTATTATAATTTAATTCCCTTAATTGAATCAAATGCTTATTATTATATATATTCTTTTCATTCTACCATTCCTTCCCATTATAAATTCATTAACGTATTTACACATCTCTATCTTTCAAATATAAAATAACCAAACTGATTACAAACACTGTTTCTATCAATTTTCATAAGTTTGTTCAAAACTATACTTTTGTTTACATAAAGTAAATTTTATGTTTATATTAGTTTTCTTTTCCTTTCACTACAGGCATAAATTATTACTATCTACACTAATTACATCTTTGTATTAATGAACACCATTTAAGTTAATATTTATACTAACATTCACAAATTCAACATTTATTTGTTTCTTCAAAATTACTTTAAATCAAGTTGTGAAAATTTACATTATCCACATCTATTATCATAAAATTTTATAGTTACACTAAATTGCAACCACTATACCAAATTTCTACGTTTACTCCTAAACAAATTAGAAATTATATTAATTCATTTTATTAAATATCATAAATTTAACGGGTCGTTACAAGTCACATATGGATATAGCTTCAGATAGCATAGTGTAAATAAATCATGGAGATCAAAATGGCAAGATTATCCTTAGTTCGGTATCACAATCTACGGGATATTTTAGTAATTTTAAAAGCTTCAAATGGAAGTATTCTTATTATACGTAGAGTAATTATGTTGTAGTTTATTCATGTTTGTTGTAACTGAAAGTTAAGCTGGTAGATACTTGACATGCATCAATTTCCTATTGAATTTTGTTTCATTGACAGATATAAGATTGTGAACTAACTATAAGCGCAGTCAATAAAAACTCATTGAATTTCCACTATAAATATAAATATAAATATAGAACAACATTTCAGTCATCTTATACTTAAGCTTTGCAACTTCAAATACTTGTGTAAACTCAATTAAAAAAATAATGACTTTCAAATTTGGTTCAGGTTATTCATTTCCAAGTGGTTAGCAGGTTAATGAGGGTGTCTATTATTACGTAGCTTCAGCGTTTGTTTTATCCATCAATTTGTTCTATTTTATAGTACCAAATCTTCATTTCTTCTATTGTATTAAAGGCAAACTATGATAAAATCTTCAAATAAGGAATCATCTATTGCTATTAAGAACTCTGGAACTATACGAAACACTTTGTGAAACTTCATTTCTATATAGTATTAAGTTTACATAAGCGAAACTGCAAAGAGAAACATTAAAGAAAACAATTTTAGTTTGCAATCACTTCATCTGTATTTTCCAATCTGTAAGTTATAAAAATGGAAAAGGTGTACCACACTTCAGTAAAGTAAAATGAAATATAAATGTTAAGATAAGATCTTGTAATAAAAACATCAGCAAACTGTACCACACTTCAACAAAGTTAGCATATTTTCAAACTCATTATTTGAAGAAAACATATAATAATTTAACAACTATAAATATATTTGAATGAGCACAAAAATAAATACTAACGTTACCCCATCTATGCCATTGCTATTTACAACTTCATCTTGAATTGATCATATGTACTTAATATAATCTAAATGATTTCTTATATGCACAGGGAAATGGACTTGAGGTTAAAGCAAGTGAAATGTCATCGACTAAAAGACCACATCACCCTATTGATTACTACTTCTTAGACTATTGCTTGCCTCCAAAATTATCAAAAGTGTGGATAATCTTGTTGAAATCATGTTGGGTGATCACAGTAAAACCTCTACTTACACAGTTGATACTTTGCTGCCAACTACACATTGTTTTCCACTATTAACCATTATCATTTTAATAGTGTGTACATAGATTAGAATGAAAATTTATGAAATGTACAAAATGGCCTGTTGTAATGCAGTACATTTTCTTCATTGTTTTTTTTCTATCCTTTTCTCTTCAGTAACACAGATACTGTATCACTCACAATATTTGGACAGTCTTCCAAGTAAAGATAATGGCTATCTTGTTGGTTTTAAAGTAAGATAGATTTTCATAATTACAAAGTAAAGCGGTTCTTTTTCTTCCTCCTGGTATGCTCGGAGCAAGGATGGAAAGTATTACATCAACAATCACTTGAGTATGAGATGCCTTCATCATTTCCATATGTTTTCACTTTGAGTGAAATCTTGAGATTAGGGAGTTTTATTTAAAAATATATGGTTTAAAAAATATGATTATCTATGACATGCTTTGAGAATAAATATTATTTGAAGCTCCTATAATAATAGAGGTTTGTATATTGTAGAGAATAAGCATGGCACAGACATTTGCTGATGTAATCCTTTTTTTCGTATGTATGAAATTTTAGTACGTAGTACGTAAATTTTATATCAAATGTTGGATTTAGTATAACAATGGAACATTAACATGCATTTTACCCAAGCTCATTCTATACACATACAACTGTAAAACAAATTAAACCAGTCAAAATATTCAAACAGAAAAGGCACAATTTTTACTTGTTAGCGAGTGAACTGCACATAATAATCGTTGTCAAGACTGTTCACAATTTTTGTATCATATATTTGTTATAACTCATAAAAAATGTACTACTTAATAATAATAAATTCTTACCTTGAATAAATAGTCCAAGAAGATGTGTCATAACAAAGCTACTGTCACCACCATGAGACACCGTTTCCTGTGTAGAAATATTGTAAGAAATATAGTCAGATTGTTCATTTATTAAAGTCGATTCATCATCCTTTAAAATAAAAAGTACCATGAAAATAATTATTTCAATTTCTAAATATGTAAAATCCGTTGAATAGTCCCAATGTTAAGAGTGTAAGTACTTATAATTTTCTTTATTGCTAGAACTATACACATTAATTTATGTATATACCGCAATTTCTGTAAACTCCAGTAAAGCATCGTTTGAAAATGCTATGATTGGAAAACCACATGCCTTTTGTATCTTAACGAATAAAACACTTTAGAACCCTTCTTGGAGTTGAAGAATTTTTTGAACATCGGCTTAAATTTGTGTAATGCTGCACAATATAATAAAAGTGTGAAAAATTATCCCACTTAAGTAACTGTCTAGCGAAACATATTACCGGCCTAATGAGTTTAAACAGTTATTATACTCTAACCATAGCCAACTTTGTTCATAGATATTTACTTTTGCTCGCTTTAAATTTCCATCATCTCTAAATGCTTCTCTATACGGATATGAAATAGCATACAGCATGAAAAATCTATTTCGGATTAATGTTTAGCTAAACGCGGGAGAGAAAGAAAATGAATACGCATGCTTCAAAAGATAAATAACAATATCAAATGAATAACAACATTTATAGTGCAGTGTTGTTTCCCTTGTAGGGACCCTCACAAAGTGTGCAACATGACAGTACTACAATAATGAAGTTGGAAATATAAAATTAATATCATCTTGTAAAATAATGCATATTAGATGTAAGCAAAACCCAGAACATATGCAGTGATATACCGTACTGCCTTTACCTATTGTTAACATTATGGACAATATAAATAGAAACTGTAGTCTAACTTTGCATTACATTTAAAGAGAGATATTTTATATGGTAACACTGAGAGGAGAAAGAAAAATAGATGATGCTTACCTGTCTACTATTTGCATTTAATTAAAATCAATAAAATAGTCAAATATATTTTAAAACGTCTTCGGTATATCCAGTAATATAATATGTTTCAATTATCTAAGCATCGATACTTGATTATACTGGCTTGCATATGAATTTTAATGAACTTGTAGGATGTGAGAGAGAATGAAATTGTAATAAAAGAAATTACATGGTGACATAACGATGAAAAAAGACACTGTTTAATTTCCTGTTAATTTTAATAGAACGAAAATAAATCAAAATAGTGCATTAGGTGGAGGAAATCTTAGAATTAGAAGGGTGCTAATATTTGTTGCATAAACAGAGATAATGGGATCAAACAAAATGAAAGGCAATGGAGGGAATTGTATCAGCATTTATTATTTATGCCACATCATTTGAAGACATCATTCAAACCAGCAAGCAAATTGCGTTCCTACTTTCCCATTTAAATAAAAGATTAGCCAATAGTAAGTAAAAGCACCATTTAAGTATTGACTACCAACTCATATATTACTTTCTTTCATCATTACGAATCCCTAATACGGTTATATTTTTCTGATCCAGAAGTCAGTATGAACATTTGTTAGTGCATTTTGAATCATGAATGAATAGTCAGAGATTCAGAGCATCAAAGTAAATTTAGAAGTTTTCTATATGCATACATTTCAAAGAACTCATTAATAACAATACACAGTAGTAACACCATTTAAATAGATAAGCTTTTGTGGAAAAAACTCATGAGTTAAACATGATGAAACAGTATATATACTGAAAATGAAAATGTATTTGTGTTGACTCATAAAAAGATGTATTGAAACTACGAATGCGAGCATAATACTTTGAAAAGTAACACAAATAACACCAAATCTCATAATTTTGGACAACATAGAATATTTCAGTTCAAACAATTCCTTCTCGTAGTAAGAAAATAAATAGGAAATACGTGAATTTTACTCCTCTTTTTCACAATTAGTTGCATTTAAAGAATTGAAACACAGTTAATCATCACCCTCGTTAAAATCAATCATCACCGAATAATAACAGTTGAAACTAATGGGGAAAACACGTAAATCATTCTGTAATTTTAATAATACAGAGTAATAACAAATAGCGCTATCATTATATGTTCAAAATCTAAATTCACTCAAATTGAACAACTACTAATCAAATTGAACAACCGCTGAATTATGTCAACAATTGATCCGGTCAGTTTATGTGTGAATCAATAGTAAGTAGTCATAAATTCTGAAGAAATAAGTAAAATAAATAAATGGAAGAAAAAATTGAGAAAATCACTACCTTGGAAAGGAGAAATGAGATTCGCCAGTATGAATTAAGATACAAAGGGCACATGGATTTATTTCTTTCACTATGTTTGGAATTGGTAGAGAAATAGTAAGGTTTGGTGGGAGTTAGTAGAGGATCCGCCATTACGGACTGTGTAAGGTTTGGTGGGAGGAAATCGAAGCAGACTTGTGACAAAGAAGAAAGGGCCATGGAATGTGATGTAGGAAATGGAAAGAAGTGCGGTTAGGGATTTGGAAACGTGAGAAGTGAACCGGTTTGAGATGCCATATCTGATTGCCACATTGTACGGGACAAGTGTCGTCCAAATAAAGAACTGGTTTCTGTTTTCCTTTATAAGTAATAGATTTGATTAGGAACAAATATATTCAGAATTTCATGAATATCCTATGCATCTTAATATTAATTATGTATATAAAGGGGATACCAGACCCGTATGGGTTTGGACTCCTAAGACCTAACTCTTAGGACCCCATAAAAAGTGGGTACTATGGTCTTAATTTTATTTTTTGCAGGTCCCACTTAAGAAAAGAGGAAAGTGGATATTGGACAGTGGTTGCTAGAAGCACATGACTGGAGACAAGAGCTTATTGACAAATATTACATACTCAGATGGTGGCTCCGTCACTTTTGGAGAGAATTCAAAAGGTTATATCATCGGCAAAGGCGATGTGAGCAATTGCGGTACATCTAACTTACCTCTTATTACTAATGTCACGCTAGTTAGAAATTTAAAACACAATTTACTTAGTATTAGTCAGTTATGTGACAAGGGTTTTACAATTTCTTTTTCAAATAATAAGTGTAGTATTTTAGATAAAAACCATAATTTAGTTTTCGAAGGATATAGAGACAGAAATATATATATTCTGAATATGAATATTAATCATAATTCAGATATGTGTCTTGTGGCTAATGATAATGATCCATGGCTATGGCACAAACGCTTCTGTCATATAAACTTCAAAACTATTGACAAGCTAGCCAAAAACAATCTAGTTAGAGGACTACCCAAAATGAGTTTTAAGGTTAACAACATTTGTGATGCACGTCAACTAGGAAAATTGACCAAATCATCTTTTAAATCCAAGAAAGTCATATCAACATTACAACCACTAGAGTTACTGCACATGGATTTATTTGGACCTACTAGGGTTCAGTCAATAAATCACAGTCGATATGTGCTTGTAATTGTTGATGATTTCTCTCGTTACACATGGACAATTTTCTTAAAAATAAAAGTGACACTTTCGATCATTTCAAATCTTTCGTCAAAAGAATTCAAAAATCAAAAGGGATTAAAGTTAAAAATATAAGAAGTGATCATGGTGGAGAGTTTGAAAATAATGATTTTGAACATTTTTGTACAAAGAAAGGTATATGTCATAATTTTTCGTTTCCCAGAACTCCACAACAGAACGAAGTTGTAGAACGGAAGAACCGAACGTTACAAGAATGTGCAAGAACATTATTGAATGGAACCACATTACCAAAACATTTCTGGGCAGAAGTCGTCGCAACTGCCTGTTATGTTTTAAATCGTGTGTCCATAAGACCTCTTACCAAGAATACTCCTTATGAATTATTTAACAAAAGAAAGCCTAAAATCTCATATTTCAAAGTTTTTGGTTCCGAGTGCTTTATTTTAAATGCGAAAGACCAGCTTGGCAAATTCGATCCAAAAGCCGATGAAGGAATATTTGTCGGTTATTCGGAACGAAGCAAGGCCTATCGTATATTTAATAAACGAACCAAAACTATTGAAGAATCACTTCATGTCTCTTTTGATGAATTCCATCAGCATCCTCAAACTATTTCAGATGATGACGAAACAATAGTCACTGACAATCCAATCATCACAAATATTGACTCTGACTCGGAAATAATTATTGAGAATATTCCTCAATTATGTGAGTTACAATCACCACTAAGAATATTAAGAGACCATCCGGCCCAAAATATAATCGGTGAAGTAACATCACATGTCAGAACAAGGAGTCAACTCAACCAAATGGGTCATGTCGCTTTTCTCTCAAATATCGAACCTAAGAATCCAAAAGAAGTTGCTACAGACGATTACTGGATCATTGCCATGCAGGAAGAACTAAATCAGTTCGAGCGCAATGACGTTTGGGAACTTGTTCCAAGACCAACTGATCAGTCAGTTATTGGTACTAAATGGGTCTATAAAAATAAGGCTGACGAACAAGGAAATATCACCAAAAATAAAGCAAGATTAGTAGCACAAGGGTATAATCAGGAAGAATGTATCGATTATGAAGAAACTTTTGCACCAGTTGCTCGACTAGAAGCTATTAGAACCTATTATCTTTTTCTTGTCACCATAATTTCAAACTTGATCAGATGGATGTCAAAAGTGCCTTTCTCAATGGATTTATCAAAGAGAATGTCTTTTTCGAACAACCTCCTTTGTTCGTACATGAAAAATATCCTGACCATGTGTTCCAACTTAAGAAAGCCTTGTATGGTTTAAAACATGCACCTCGTGTTTGGTATGAATGACTACGTAGCTATCTTATTAACTCAGGATTTCAAATAGGAAAAGTCGATCAAACTTTGTTTATCAAACATTCTCAAAAGGATATTCTAGTTATCCAGATATATGTAGACGACATCATCTTTGGTTCAACAAACGATAAACTCTGCAAGGAATTTGCAAGTATTATGACCAAAGAGTTCGAAATGTCTCAAATGGGAGAACTGTCACATTTTCTTGGACTTCAAATCAAACAACTTCCGAATGGTATCTTTATTAATCAAGAAAAATACTGCGGAAATCTTATCAATCGCTTCGGGTTAAATAACACATCTGGTAAACCTACTCCTATGAGTACAACTACACATCTTGAAAAAGATGAAAAAGGTAAGAATGTTGACCAGAAACTTTATCGAAGCATGATTGGTTCTCTTCTTTATCTTACAGCAAGTCGTCCAGATATAATGATGAGTGTTTGTCTATGTGCACGCTTTCAAGCAGATCCAAAGGAATCACATCTACGAGCAGTGAAACGTATAATTCGTTATCTTAATAATACCAAAGATTTCGGTCTTTTTTATCCAAAAGAATGTCCATTTGAATTAGTATCGTATAGTGATGCTGATTTTGGAGGCTCTCGAACGGATAGAAAGAGTACAAGTGGTACGTGCCATTTTATTGGAAAATCACTTGTCTCTTGGTTTAGTAAGAAACAAAATTATGTTTCACTATCAACATGTGAAGCTGAATATATATCAGCAGCTCTCGCTTGTACTCAAGTAATATACATGCAACAAACGCTTCAATATTTTGATATTCATTTATCAAATTCTATTATATACTGTGATAACACAAGTGCTATAAATCTTTCTAAGAATCCAGTGAATCACTCCAGAACCAAACACATTGATATCCGTCATCATTTCCTTAGAGACAATATCGAAAAAGGAAATATATGTCTTGAATATGTCCAAACTGATAATCAACTAGCGGACATTTTCACTAAGCCTCTACTTGAGTCTAATTTCATTAAATTTCGTAGAGAACTTGGTTTAATTTCTAGAAAAGAACTTGATAAGTAAATCTTTAATGTAATATTCTAAGTTCATTTCAGATTATTTCTCCTATTACTATATTAGAAAATTGAATATGAGCTTCAAATTTTTTTTATGGCCAAATTTGCATGAATTTTTTCATCCACCAGCTTATATATAGGAATTGTTATATAAGCTTAACAAAAATATTGTTTTCATCACTTCTATCTGAGCCTAATAAGTTTATTGTTCATTATGGCACATATTTGTGATAAGTGTGCTAAAAAATCCCACATTTCGATCACAAGTTCTGAGCCAGAAGAATATTCCTCTCCTGAAACTCCTAAACAGAAATCGAAGTATCATCACCAATGTATTCATACTCCTGGCATTATGCCTACTTCGAAACGAGCAAAGAAGGTATTGTTTTGTTCACCCCGTACCAGAGAAAAGATCAATGAGATTCATGATTATCAAAAACATCAAATCGATCTTCAAAGACAACTGCATTATGAGCAACAACTGACTTCAGAACATCTATCTCTTCTAGAAAGAATGGCATCATTCTTTTGTGGTTCAAACAAACATGGCGTATATGAGCCAATGCCTCATGCACCTTCATCTTCTAGAAGCCCAAATTCATGGGATAAAAACTACGCTCAGAATGAAGGAACGAAAGAAAAATGGTCGTCATGGAAATCACGCATTACCGATGTCAAAGAGGAGACTTCCGATCATAATTCTTCTACCTCTCATTAAAATTTGTTTAATGTTATGATTGTATTTTTATATTGCTTATGAATCGATATATATATATATATATATATATATATCATGTTCTTGAAATTTGATATTATATGGACCGTTAACGTTCAGAAATACAGGCAAAAGAAGGAAAAACACCACACTGGCAAACAAGTCGACCAGCCAAAAACAACCAGTCGACCGTTTTTGCCTCTGGAAGAAAACGGTCGACCGGGGTCGACCGGTTTCGTGCTGTATTGTTTTTTTAAAAAGGCACATACGGTTCATTTTTTCTCCATCTCTTCTGTTTTTTTTCTAAAACAAAAACTCTCCTAACCCTAGTACTTAACTCTTCTACTAATTCCACACAAATGGCTCCTCCACAAAAGAAATTAAAGCAAGCTTCTGCGTCCGAAAAACAACCAATTGATCTCTCTATCAGGAAGTGGCTTGTAGATCCAATAGCAATCAAAAGGTGGAATGAGATGAAGGATTTTAAAATCCATCCGGGTTCTTTTATTAAATTTTCAGATTTCTCTAGTTATCGTATTCTTAGTTTAGCAAAGGAAGCCGACATTGAAAATCTCATTGATTTTGATCAAAACAATGTTGAAATTAACCATGTAATGATCAAATTATTCTATGCTAACTTAAATTTAGAGAAAAACAAGCCCGAGAATCCCAATTATTGTCTTTGGTCCGTTGTTTGTGGCAAAGAAGTATTCATCTCTTGTGATAGGATGGCAACCGTTCTTGGTTCTTCATTTTTTGGTGAAAAATTCTCAAGTAATTTTTGCAATGTTCATATCCGTAATCAAATTAGTCATCAATTTATTGAAGATGACAAGGATAGCACTAAGCTATGGGTTTACGGCCGTCTGCAAGAATTCTTCACTATACTCTTATGCACTCTCTTTTACCAAGAATAGGAAATTTTGATGTCGTCTATAAAGAAAATTTCAAGGCATTACACTCAATCTATGGGGGTATACGCATAAATTGGATTGGTATGATCTTTGATGCGATTTTGAAGGTTAATGATTCTTCTAGACCACACTTGTTCTATAACAAGTATATTATGCGTCTCTTGCTTGATTGTGGCATTGAACCTCCCAAGTCTTCAATCTCCAAACCAAAAGTCATCAACAAAGCAACCACTACAAGAATGAAGCTTCCCGCTCCATACTTTAATATTATGCCTTTTGAACAATGGAAAGAACAAGGACCTAGAGAAGCTTCATCTCGCCCATCTCGCCCTAAACCTGAGGAAGTCAAACTTTTACGATCATCCTCCTCAACAAAAGAATCACTTGAAACTATTGCTCAAAATCAATTCCTTCTCGAAGCACGACTTAAGCGCATGGACACAAAAATGGATAAACTCTTTAACAGACTTAAGTCTTTCTTCGTTTCTATATGGGAAGCAATATCTTGTGGTGCATCATCTTCTTCAATGCAAGATTCAGACCCTGGCAAGCGCCCAACTCCTCCTACTTTTGCTTGGACATCTTCGGAGGAGGGCACAAGCTCAGAAACAAGTCATGAACGTCGACACGGGAAATCTTAGCTTGTTGAAGAAGAAGAAGAAGAAGAGGGAGAGACGGAGTCAGAATAAGTCCTTTTCAGTCTATCTCTTTTTATCTTTTATGCGTACTTTTGACTTTAGCTTTTGCTTTATATACATTATCTGGCACTTGTACTAAATAGTGTCATGTTTTAATTCATACTAGACTTATGTGTATTATAACTCTGTGTGAATGTTACTCTTAATCTGTGACAGTAGTTTTATGTTTCTTATAATCTCCTTTACATCTTTCATTTAACAACTCCTTTCTGTCGATGACAAAGGGGGAGAAAATTGGGCTAACAGTATATATGCAGGACAAAATCTCAGGGAGATATCATATACAGGGGGAGATTCATAACTATGTTGTCATCAATCAAAAAGGGGGAGAATGTCGAGTCAAGATATTTTATAGAGTTTTGATTTCTGACAAAGGGATAAGCCGTGATCGACAAAAAAGAAGTTATTCAGACACAAAGAGCTCCATATGATTAGAGGTTGATTATTTGGTATGTTAGTAATGATTATTTATGTTAAAATCTATCCTCAAATAATCTTATGCCTTCAATCTTCGAATATATATAAAAATATATATGAGTGCACATTAACTGTGCACTCTGGACAAAACCGGTCTACTGGTCAAAACCAGGTGGTCGACCGTTTTTGCCCAGAATGCACAGATAACGTGCACAAGTGAATATAACGTGTGTATATATATATATATATATATATTCAAATTCCTGTCTACTGATCTTTTTTGACCTGTCGACCGTTTTCAAACAGAAAGCAACCCTTCGTATAGACACTTCCTTTTCTTCAACGGTTGCTTCTCTTTCTCTTCACCAATGATCATGACCTTTGTTCATACCTTTTCACAAAAGGTTACAACTGTTTATTTCTTATATAAACATCATGAAATCATTATTCCAAACATCTAACTAATCTAATTTTTCTGTTCTTCTAATCTCTATTCTATCTTGTACTCTCAAGCGTTCAAATTGCTCATATTCTATCATATATCGTTTTGAATCCTAAAATTTATTTAACATCCTTTTGATTCAATACGATATCCACTTCCAAATCTTCATATATACAAATAATCTATTTGAGGATAAGATTATAAGAAGTTTGTACTACAAGTGACAAAATAGTGTTAGCAAGAACACATACTGTCAAAAACAATTATATTCATCTTCGTTGAAGTCCTCCGTGTTGTAAGAGGCAAGTGTTGAAGTCCTCAGTGTTGTAAGAGGCAAGTATTGAAGTCCTCAGTATATTAGAGGCGTGAAATCCCGTTCGTCTGCTCGGGTGTTGTAAACCTGTTCCTCCGGGTGAAGCGAGGTAGTTGGTAGTGAAAATCTAGATAGAAGTCTGGGACTGGAGGTAGAACGGTGCTCCGAACCAGTATAAAAATCTCTGGTGTGATTTTTCTATTTTTATTTACTTTGCTATTATCATCTATTTTCGCATTTATATTATATTCCATATTACACGATCTGTGTGTACTATATTAGCACGTGCACTCGTACACCGTAATCCTACAAAGATGAAATGAATTTCATCTTAGAATAGTGTTTGATGCACTAAGGCAGCATCAGCTAAAGGCGAAGTTTTCAAAATGTCATTTCTGGGAAAGAAAAGTGAAGTTTCTTTGGCATGTGGTTTTGGAGAATGGATTGTCTACAGACCCATCGAAGATCGAGCTATTAATAATTGGAAAAAATCCGAGGCTGTGACTGGGTTAGAGGTTTCTTGGGACTATCTGGATATTACCAAAGATTTATTAAATGTTTCTCTTGTATAGTAGCCTTGATGATTAAACTAACAAGGAAGAACATAATGTTCATTTAAAATGATAAATGTGAAGAAACATTATAGAAGCTAAAGAATTTATAGACTAATGTGCTCGTATTAGTTATTCCAAATGAGAATCAAGAGTTAGTGTTATATTCCAATGCCTGTGGATCTAGGTTAGGAGTTGTATTGATGCAGAGAGGTAAAGTTATTAACTTTTCTTCTCGATAGCTTCGACTACATGAAGTTAGATATCCTACTCATGATTTGGAGTTGGTGGCAGTGATCATTACACTAAAGGTATGTAAGCACTATCTGTTAGGAGAATGATTCAAGTTGTTAATGGATCATAAGTCCTTGAAGTATTTATTCTGTCAAAAGGAGTTGAATATGAAATAGTAATGATGGATGGAGTTTGTAGTAGCATATGAGTTTGGGATCGTGTATATGCCGGGGAAAGGAAATAATTGCAGTAATAAAAAAAGATGATCCAATAATAGTTGATTGAATAAAGAGACTAGAAGTAGGAAGAGGTTGATGATTTAAAAGATTTCCTACTTAACTAAAGAGGCTGGTTGAGGAAGAAGGGACCTTTGTTTGCTGTGGATGTGGATAATCTGAGAAAGGAAGTTCTTAGAGAATGTCATCAATCAAAGTTTACTATTCATCCTAAAGGTATGAAGATATACTGGGGTATGAAGAGGAATTTTTTTAGGAATGTATGAAGTGAGATGTAGGCTTATGGGTGAAGCAATGTACGGCTTGCCAGCAAGTAAAAGCCAAGCACCAAAAGCTAAGTGAATTACTTTAACCTTCGGAAGTGCTACTGTGGAAATGGGATTTTGTATCTATAGGTTTTATAAATGGGTCGAAAAGGTCAAATAGGGGAAACGAAAGCATTTGGGTCATGGTTGATAGACTGGCCAAAATCGGACACTTAATTCTTATTAAGTCGATGAGGATGGAATTGGTTTGGCGAAGTTATTCGTGAGGAATGTTGTGAAACTTCATGGTGTATCGAGTAGCATTATCAGTCGTAGATGTCCTTTGTTTACCATTGAGTTATGTAAGAGCTTACAGAATGAATTGGGCACCAAGATGAAGATGATCACCGTTTACCATCAGAAAAATGATAGGCAAATGTAAAGGCTAACAAGGTACTTGAAGATTTATCGAGATCTTGCGTGCTGGATTTTGGAGCGTCATGGGAAGATCAGTTGCACTTAGTTGAGTTTTCCTATAATAATAGTTATCAAAGTAGTATGGGAATGATCTCTTTCAAATCACTTTATGGAAGGCCCAGCAAGTCGCATGCATGCTGGTTGGAGATAGGTAATACACTGATACTTGGTCCTAATATTGTGAAAGAAGTGACAAAAAAGATTTAGTTAATCCAAGCAAGGAATAAGGAAGCTCAATCAAGGAAGAAAAGCTATGCAATTAAAAGGCATAATGTAATAACCCACACCTTAATAAGCCGTAATTTCGACTAAATCGAAATCCAAGTCCATTACAACACAGATCGTTGGTTTTGGTAACTTATAATAAACGTAAGTATATTAGAGAGTGATCGATATGAATTCATAGCAGAATAGAAAAATATAATAGAATATAAATACTGACTAAGGAAACTACATTAGAATCAATAGTATTCCTTCGATATTTAGTTACCTTGTCAGTGCCAAGCATGAATAAGAAGACTTCTCCATCCACTATTCCCGTCTTACTCTAGAATCATATCCCTCAAAATCTTATATGTGGGTTATAATGAGGAGGAGGTTAGAATAATGTTCTAGTGACTAGAAAATTACACAGTTTACTCACAACACTAATTTTTGCCGGTTGATTTCCATTTAAGTGTTATATCCATAAATTATGGCTAATTCGTTCAATCTTATGTGCACGTATGATATGCCTAACCTTCTCCGAGGTATAACTATACATATATATAAATATATGCCTATATATATATATATATTGAAATGTTGCTCTACTCAAAAACCTCGTCCACTCGATACTTCTTGAATGGGTAGGAGGCAAACCCAATGATCATTTAGTACCTCAAACCTGAAGTGGGCTCTTCGTAACGTTATCGCTAGTCAATCGGTTCTAGCTAAAGAGACCGATAAATCCTAAGTACGGCTTTATAATATAATTATCATATTACTAATGCATCTCAAAGACTCATCTAAGGGTTAACGAGCCCACATCCCACAAATGAACAACTGACCAATTAAACTTTGAGGTCAGTGCGTATCTCATATATATTCTACAGCAAAATTTATTAGGGTGTAACCCGAGTCTTTGCTACCGACTGCTCAGGACTACTGGTGGTCATAGCACATATGCTCGCTCTACTACTAAATACTGGTTCAACAACAATACTGAGATAGCCCGCCAACCTTCCACAGTCGAAATTCCATTTACACTATGATGTAAGTCAAGGAAAATGCCCATTTCAGTTACTTAATACCTCTTGTCAGAGACGAAGTAAACCCCATTTTCTAAAAGGTACTGGCCACTTAATACTTTAAATATGAGGCGAACCCTTGATATATTTTCCCCTACCTATACGCAATCACATATCCCTTTTCCATGGGTCCTATGGTTGGAGATGCCCCACATCAATGGTATACAGAACTCCCGAAAGCCTATAGGTAAAGGGTAGACTTCTGTTGTGTAACCCTACTGACCTTGAATCCCAACCCACTAAATTAAACCAACCATCCTAAGCTTAAATATGGGGTAAGACCCATTAATTTATGCTCAATCTAAATGAATAATAAGGCTGTATAATTTCCCACAATGAAAACTATACTGCCTTCCAGCATTCAATTCCTATCCTATATGCTTATTTACCATATTCCATAAATGTCAATTGTCCGTAATAAGGGGTCATTATAATTCTATTTGGACAATCTTTAATAACATTTTTATTCAATCTAATTCAGTCTATGACACCTATTTCATTTTTCCCATAAATGCTATATAAAATCCATTAATGGGTCCCATTAAATACATTTATGTCCCCTTTTAATTCCTTGAATTCCCTATTTACTGCACATTTATCACCTTATTGATTTTGGAGTTACTATCTTTTTCCATCTACACCTCCTAATCCTATAATTTTCCATGCTATTTATAACTAGACATTCTAATTATAACTAATGTGAACATCGACATATATTACGCAATATAAATATATTTTTATTTTAATCGGTAGTTATACATGTATGTGTGTATGCATGTATGTGTATTCCTATTTCTAACTATTAATTCCTAAACCAGAACATTCCTTTTCTTGTTTTAATTTATCAGAGTCATTCTTTCGAAAAGGGTTACTACTATAACTTTCCATACATTAACCAAAGTGAGACCTTTTCTTCATTTAAAATTAACTCTTTTCTTTTATTGAAATAGACGGTGCAAAATATGGGAAAGAACATCTGTATTTTACATCTCTTACATTTTTAGCATATTCCTTTTTATTTCCAACGATGCACTTTTTATACATTTATGGAATTAGATTATTTATGGAAATTACATGGAAATATATACAAATAAATTGTACCCTACTCCTTATAAATTAAACATAGAAATTACAAAGTCAAATTAAGATAACCTAAACTAATACTAATATTTTATAACCCAACTATAAATCTGGAATAAACCTTACAACTTTATCAACATTAAACTTTTACAAATTTAGGGACTAATTTACAAATTTCCAGATTATGGTGAAAATACCATTCCTATTACAATTGCCTATCTTATAGAATATGTAAGCGATATTTTTATATGTTCATTTTAAGCCTACAACTCATCAGATATTATATAGGCATAAGAATTAACAAAATTCAATGATATAAATTTCAATATTATAAATAAATCATATAATTTTCCACTCACCTTTCAAGCTTTCCAAATCTCCCAAATCTGAATTCATCCCTTTGATTTGACTCCTTTTCTAATTTTTTCCATGGTATTGATTCGCTCCTTCTCTTTTACTTTCCATCCTTTTCCGATTATTTATATATATAATACAATATTTTACAATTAACAGAAATCATAGAATATAGAAAATGCCAGATCTATGCTGCTTTGATTAAAAAATATGGGAAGAGAAGTAAGGGGTTGACATATTTATAGGTGCTCGAATCAATCGTATCTATTAGATTTAAAAAAATAAATCTGGTCCATTTGTCCCAGGGTCAACCTTAGCCGCCAACTTCAGGACCAGTTAACTACCTATATAAGTGGTCGACCACTAGCAGTTGACCACTAGAGGTCAACTAGCCCAAGCAAGGCGTCGATCGGTGGGGTCTGCATTTATTATTATTTATTTCTTATTTTTCCTATTTAATTATTTTCATTTTGAAATTTTCAAACGCTAATAACTTTCTCATTTAAACTTTGATCACAAAAACTTTAAATATGAAAGTTGCTTAGATAATTACCATGAACATAGTGGTGCAAGTTTCATAGCCAAATTCCAAAGTTTTCTCAAATTTCATTTTTAAGCCTTAATAATTATTTATCAATTAATATTAATTTTACGGTGTGTTACATGTAAGAACTTGGAATTCTCAGTTGGTGATTTTGTTTTCGTAAAGAAATAGCTAATAAAGGATGTTGTACTTTTGCAAAGACAAGAAAATTGGCACTAGATCTGTCCATATGTTTCCTATCATAGTGATATTGGGGAAACTTGTTTGTTAAATCGAGTTACCAAGTATATTTGGTAGAAGTTCATAACGTTTTTCATGTATCTTATTTGAGGAAGTACGTACATGATCCAGAGACTATTATAGAGCCAACAATTTTGGAAGACTTAGTAGTTGAGCCTGATATGAGGATTATAAGTTGACTGTTCGTGTAGTTGATAGAGATATGAAGGAATTAAGAAGTAAGATAGTCAAGTTAGTAACGGTCCAATGGAGCAGCTATGAATGAGACTATGCGTATGAGACAGAGGATGGATCAAGGAGGCATATCTCAATCTATTTTGATTGTATAATATACTGTTATATAGACTTTTATTAGTAGTTTGACTAGTATTGTTTCTTTTATGTGCTTGTGACATATTTTTATATGATTATTGTGCTTGTTGTTGTTTTCCTTATTGCACTTTCGAGGAAGAAATTCATTAAGGAGGTGATCCTATAACTTCTCTAATTTTTGTTGCATGTTATTTAACATTGTAAATGTAGGGTTTGCGAAGCTAATTAATTTTGAGTGGCCTTATTAAATATAATAAAGTGAAAGGTTTGAAGGTTTAATAAACATAAACATAGAAGGGTTGAAGAGAAAGAGCAAATGTTATACTACACTCACCATTCCATCTCAGTCATTCCCATTTCATTCCCGAAACAAAACCCAACTAAATTAAGATCTGCCATCATTAAGAAGAAAGGAAATTCAAGAGGAAAAGAAGATAAGCTAAAGAAAGAAAGCTAGAGAAAATTCCAATATTTGAACAAGAACTAGGATGAATAATATTACCATTTCACTTTGTCGTTGTGTTCGATTCGGGTCTGTATGGAATCTGAGTTTTAATTAATTATGTATCATGCTTGTTGAATAGTAATCATATATATGATTGAAGGGTTGTTATTTAGCAATTTGGGTAATTTTCCTAAAAGGTTTCGATGTGATAAACTATGTTTATAATTTTCCAATATTCAAAAAATTTGAAATTTTGTTCAAATTACTATTTTGATATGGGTTTTAAATTTCACAATTTTTGCAATCTATATGAAATTACTATGAATTTTCTAAGGAAGGAAGTGGTTAATTTTAGAAAATAATTATTTAAAATATGAGAAATAATTATTTTGATTCGAAATTTTAGTATGATGTTAAGGAAGTAAATGTTGATTTTTAGGAATTTTCATGGAATATTCTCAACTATTTACAATTTAATATGAATTGTTTTATGCAAAATAGATTTGTTTGAAAAATATAATAACAATATAATTTGAGGAAGATTATATTTTGGGAAAAAAAGTAAAATTTCCACTTTAAAATTGTGAAAAAATTCTAGAAAGGTGTTTATTGGCCAATGAGATTTCGAAAAATATTATGGGTTTGGTAAAGAGTACAAACATTTAAAGGAAAAGAAATAGTTTTGGAAAGAACGACAAAATTGCCACTTAACGTACAACAGCAATTAACCACGATAGCTTTGTTTTTAATAGCTTTTAAAAGCCTCTATTTTGACACACGATGAATCATTTTTGCGACAACCTAGAATTTTCAGATATTTGAAAATTGGAATATTTAATTTATTTTAAATATTTGAAAGTTGGTTAAAGTTGAATTTCAAATATTACTGATTTTTGAATAATTTAAATATTGAATAAATAACTGGAAAGTGGGAAAATGATTGATTCTGGAATTTCAGGCTTGTTAAAAGTAAATTGAAAGCTTATAAAATTTATAATAGTGATACTAGAGATAATAGATACGTTAAAACTGAATTTGAAAGGAATTTGTTCAGTTTTAAAAATATATTATTTAAATTGATATTTGAAAATACCCTTCCGAGGCGTAGTCTCGAAACTCGACGAAACCAGTTCCATTAGATCCGTATTAGTGTATTATCGAATTTCAATTTTCGTTGCATTTGGAGTTGTCATGTGATCGTACGATAGATAAACGCGCTAAAACTTATATCGGAAATTAAATTTAATAGCCGGGTCCAAAATGCTATCTTCTCCATACGATCGAATTAGGACTCGGAACCTTTTCCATTGCTTTTGGAATAAGGGTTCAACATTATAAACGCCTAGTTGCACTCTTCGATAGGAAGTCGAGATCGTGAGTTGCGGTTACCGAGATGATTTGAATTTGTATTTAAATTTAGGGCATAAATAATAATTTGCATCGTGCAAGAGCAGACACATATAGGAATTTTAAAACACGTGTCTAATTGTATAACACGCGTCATTTCTAAGAAAATATAATAAAACAATATGAACGAATCGTTCAAACCAAGCCTGCCTTCATTTTATTCTAATTCATTTGCAAAAAAAAATTAGAAGCTGCTGCTTGAAAAATAAATTAATGGACGGGCTTTGAGAATTTTCATCTCTAGTATTATTCATTTCCGCCTCTTTTCAAATACAAAATTCACTGCCTCATCCCCTTCTCGAACGAATCAATCGAAGATAAAAGGGAGGAAACCGATCGAGATCGCGACTTTTCCTTGAATGCTCTGACCAACCTTCGATCGGAGCCCTGCGTTCGTGTACGAGTGTGTTGAAAAGTGAGTCGACGAGCGAGCGTTGAGAGTTGATAAGCTTCGTGATGGCAAGGCTCGGCGAGTTTTTCAGTTGCAATTGTCTGGGCTCAATTCGAGCATACGAGGTTGTTCGGCGTATTGTGGGTCGGCAATTAGGGCATTGGGCTCGAACGATTATCGAAGGGCAAGGCAGTTGATGGCAAGGAGTCGAGAATGGGAACCGTGACGTGGGATTCGCACTCGTGTGTATCGGCTTGGGGTTCGTGGGGAGGGTTCATGAGAGGCGGGGATTGGTGGCAATAAGGTATAGTTGTAATCTTATTTTATTTTTTTTCTTCCAATTTAAAATTTGTATTTTTACTTCGAAAAAAAAGAAGAAGAAAAAATAACAGTGAAGAGTAAACATTTTTATTTCTAATTTATATATATGTTAGAAAGAATTTTATTTTCAAAAATTAATAAGTATATACATATATAAAGATACATGCCTATTTTTAATTTAAATATATTTAGGAAAACTATAATTATATATATATATATATATATATATATGAGATTTTGGGAAAGATGGGGATTTTAGAATGTTTGAAGAATTTATATAAAATTTGATTTTGGAATTTCTATGGACTATTTTATAAGTATATATAGGTAGTTTCAAGAAGGAAAATAAATATACATATATACATTTTAATTTTACTAGTTTGTTTTAGAATAAAGTATCAAGACGATTTACTTGTTAATTAACCTATTTGACTATTTAAGCTACTAAAACCTATTCAAGGAGAAATAATTTAAGTTAAATTAATAATAGTAATTGACTGTCCAATTTTAGTAAAATTTTAATTAAACATGTAATGTTTATACAAGGTCTGAAATCGTGAAGAAAACTAGTTGGGATGGATCGAGTTGCAAATAAAAATCAAAGTTGAGTTAATCTCACTCATCTGGGTTTTATTTAAATTTCAATAGTTAAATTTAAATTTTGGTTGAATAATTGAATTGATTGGATGTGGTATACTATATAGTGTGTGTGTGTGTGTGTGTATTGGAATGATTGATTTCCAGCATTATATAGCGGATGAGACCTTATGCGCCGCATAATAGTGGATGAGATAATATGATCTCATATATCGTGATATTCCACCTCGAAGTGGAATTAGTATTATTATATTGTGCTAACATCTGTGGATATAGGGAAAAGAAGGTTGGAGGGATCCAACTGGATTCCTCAAAACGTTTGAATTCATTTTATATATTCAACGATATGATTATGTGTTGATCTGTGATGAATTATACTGATCATAATGGGAATTGGAATTTATTGAATACTCTGGCTTGGTTAAATATATATATATTGGAATTTTGAGAATTGAAATATATATATATATATATATATATGAAGTTTGGATTTTAAAGTAAATAAAAAAGTAATTTTAAATAAAATAATTATAAGGAATTTGGTTAATGAAAATGATTTGGAAGAATAAAAGTTGATTTTTTTTAAATGTAATATATAAATACAAAGTATGGGAAAAAGATATGTTGAATAAATGAATTCAAGTGATAATATTTAAAAGTAGTAAAGAATTTATTTTTAAAATTCAAGGTTTAAATTTGTTTGGAAATGATAAAGAAGAAATTTGGAAAGTATGAAATTAGTATTTTTAGTTTAAATAAGATTTTAAATCAGGATAAAGAAGTTAAATCTAAAATTAAGGAGTTTTGAAATAAATTTGGATAAGAAAAGGAACTTATTTTAATTGAAGTTAATTTTGAAAAATAAATTTGGGGATTGATTTAGTGATTTAAACCGTATTTTAAAGAAAGACGAGACAACGGGATTTATAAACTGGGTTTATAAAGTGAAACAAGATATCAATGGATATTTGGAAATATAAATTCACGATGGGAATTTATAAAGGAACGGGTAGTTTGTTTTAAAAATAAATAGTGGTTTATTTTTAAAGGTATGGAAATGAGAAGTGTATTTCCTTGGAAAGCCAAGTGTATTTAAAGGAGACTTTTATGAGCAAGTTAAAGATTTAAAATATTTGTTTTAAGGAAATATTTTAGAAAATTTATTATTTTTTTAAATGTTTTAAATTTTATGTAAATTATTTTTTTCCAAATTTATTTTAGTAGTAATTATTTAAAGGTTAATTGGTATTATGTTTTAAAAAGATAATCATTAATATTTATATTTTATAAAGTAATTTTATTTTAAAGGTAGTTTGGGTAATGTTTATTTGAAAACTTGAATAGAATTTTGTAATTCTTATTTTAAATTTAGTTTGGCTTAATTTTTTTTTAAAAATTAGTTTTATATTTTGTAAAGTAGTTTTATTTTAAATATTTTGGATAAAGTGTTTAAGTAGTTTAATTTAAATATTTTAAAGTGTAATTTAGAATAATGTGATTTAAATTGTTTTAAAATCTAAAATATTTAGACTTGGTTGTTTTCAGTGGAAATAAATAAATATTTAGGAAATTTATTTCACGAGAGAAAGGTGGTTTGAAACGGTTTTCTAAGGGTTGAAAGGTAGAAATATATCTTGCGAAGATATATTGAGGTTAATAAATAATTTGAGAAATTAGTAGTATTGGATGGATTGTTTTGTGAATGTTATTTGATAGTTAAATAACCGACTATCAACATTGGCCAATGCGTTGATCGTTTCGAAGAGACGGGGATCGGAATTTATTTTTTGAAAACCACTTCGATCCGGTTTAAACGTTTTTGCGAGGAAGACAAGAGCTTGGAATTGAAGATTGTGATATCCCGAAATTTTTGGCAATATAAATTTAATAATCTATGTTAAAAATTAAATTGATCTGATAATTTTTGATAATAAATTTTGAATTGATTTAATAATCTTCTTTTAATAAATATTTAAATTTGTAAGATTTTATCTTTTTAAAGCTAATAAGTTGTTTTCTGTTTATAATATATATAATTGTATATATTGTAAATAGATAAGCTTTGATTTGGAATTTAGTAAATGAATCAATTTTCTAATTCTAATTTATTTTTGGTAAATTGAAAATTTGATTTAAATTTAACATTTAGCTTTTCAAAGCAATCTAATAAATATCTATATGGTTTGTAAATATTAAAGGTAAATCTTATTTGTTTTAAAATTTTATTTAATTAGCTTAAATATGAATTTAAATTAGATTAACACAAAAACTTTGTTTTATTTTCTTTTTAAAATATTACTTGAAATTATATATAAGAATTTAAAATACAATTTACATATGATCTTAATATATTGAGTAATAGAAGTAAATTATAATCTCTTTTATAAATTATTTAAAATTTGTTAAATTTGTTATTTTCAAGTAATAATTTTAATACCTAGTTTTTATAAACATAAATAGATTTTTAGAAATAGGATTTGTTATTTTTAAATTTAATGGTAGTTATATATGCATATATATAACTTGGTTTTTAAATTAATTTAAATTTGAATTTAATGTTTTGAAATTTAAAAGAATAAGTACTTAAAGATATTGGATAAGCTTATATTTATAATTTATTTTATTTTATTTTTCTATAAAAAATAAGGGAGAAATTTATTTATATATACATAAAAAGGAATAAATTAAGATTTAAAAGTTTTTATAAACAATTTAAATTAAAATAAAAAAACTTAAATTACAAGTGTAAGTTTCTTAAGACACTTAAATGACATGTGTTAAGCATAAAGTAAACATTTTGACAAATGTTAAAATTAAAAAACAAGTGTCCTCTTAAATTTTTCATTTTTCTTTTATTTTATTTAAATCATTTTGTGCTTATATAAACATTGCCCTTCATTCTCATTTTCTTTTTCTATTCTTCTTTTTCAAAAACTTAAAAACTTCATCTGAAATCATCTTCTTCTAATCAAAGCCAAAAATCTGCAATCTTCTACAAAACAGAAAATCTTATTCAAGAACAAATTCCTGTAGAATCCGCTCAAAACCAAAACTAAAATTAATATTTCCTCTAACTCAAAACTATCTGAAATCATCCTCAAACCTGAAGTGCAAATCAAAGCATTAACTTGAAAAGCAATTGGCAATTCTCAAACCTGCATGCAACTGCAGATCTCTGCATTTCTGTTTTGAAACTTCATCCAAGCCTGCAATTCTTTTTATCTGGAAGCATGCATACAATGTAATCAGGAAGCTTAGGCATTACAGCAAAAACAAGATGAAAGTTTTTAAAAGCAAACTTCAGTTTAAATTCATAAGCAAAACAAAGAAGCAACTTGAAGTTTTCAAGTCAAAGCACATTCAGGTTCAAGTCTTTCAATAAACAAGTGCTCTGCTCATAAAAATTCCTGGTGAGTAACATTTTATATTAAATAAACTTCAGTAAATATGGTTTCTTGATTGTTTCCTGATACGGTCATGATTTATGTGAATGAATATGATAGAATTCTCTGTATAAATATTTGGGTTTCTGAATGCATGTTTGGGTTGTGATGTGTTCTTGCCTAATCTAGAATTCCAGGTTAAATTCTGATCAAAATCATGATATCATGTTCAAATCTTTGTTAAGGTTTAAGATTCAAACAATATATGGTTTTGTAACATAAGTTAATGTTTAAAATTTTATTTAATATATAATAAAAATATGTATTATTTCTGGAAAATTCAAAAAAATACAGTGCATGTGTAATAATCTGAAAATTCAAATACCGTAAATTATAAATTCTGGAATGCATTCTGAATTCTTAAACCAAATGATGATTTTTAAAACTAAAATCTCAATTTCTAGTATTAGGATTTAGGCTCTGTCCTTGTTTGAACTGAGATTGATGTTTGAGCAATTTCTGGCGGTCCACTGGCTATGGACGATTGGATTTCTTCCTGGAGGTAGAAGCATGATCGTGGTTTCAGGGAGGATTTAAGCATTGTGGCGATGGTGATTTAGGATTGAAATTTATAACCCTAGTTTTCTGTTGCTCAGAAAAATTGATCGTCGCGAACCCTATGAATGATCGAGCTTTCCCAGATTCGAGTAGGTGATTGATGGAGTATGGAAGAAGTAGTGGCCAAGGTGAAGCTTCCCTGGTGGTCAGGGTTTGGTGTTTGAGGCGATTTCCAGTAGTCGAATTTTTCCAGTTTTGAGCTCGAAAGCTCGTTTTTGATCTTGAGCTTCTGCAGTTGATTTGATGGTCGGAACTGTGTTGGAATGTGATTGCCGACTTGCGCGTGTGGTCGCGAGAGGTCGAAGTTGACGGCAGCGGTGGTGCAGGTGCACGGTGATCATGATGTGTCAGCTGTTGATTTTGGGGAAGAAGGGCGCTCGAGTGTTTTACGAGTAGACTTGTGACGCCCCACCTCTATACCCACGCTAGCCAAGGACACTACAAGGTAATGCCGTCAACTAACACGGAGAATAAGGCTGGTTAGGAGCGACCATCTATAGCCTTGCTCTAACTATCTATTGAATACACCGACAATAAACATACCAAGCAGGTCGACATACTCAATGAATACTTAAAACAAAACCATAGGTGGTTGGATCTATCAGAATAGAATATAATGACTCAAATGTAACATACATTACATAACAGTAAATCATCATATACACATATATCGATACACAACAGAGTTTACAAACAATACAAGTCAAGTGGTATAGCAGACCACAATATATAGACGAGACAAAAAGAGTATAAATAACAGAGTTACAACAGATAAGGACCACAAAAGATGCTACAACAAAATGAAGCTAGCGAATAGTCCATGCGGAAGCAAAATAGGCTAAGTTCAAAAGCACCTAACCTGAAACAACTCGGTCTGACCCGAGTAATAAATACACGGGTCAGTCTAGATAACAAATCAGTTAGATAAACTGAACCATAATAAACCTGCAAGGTCACAATATATATCAAATATATCTAAAAGAGATAAGCCAATCATCTAACATAAGATGAATCATATCATAACAAACAAGCCTCGTATCATCGGCAACTCATAGGAACAAAGGATAGGAATATCCCAAAACAAGCCAAAAGGAAAATAACAAATACCAATATGGTATACAAGTTCACAAGGTGATCACTACATATCGTGTGGTTCAAAAAGACCTACACCGAGGGACGATACCTAGGGAATATACATCTCAATTGAAACATCATAAAAGTTGCTCGAGCGGTAACGAATGACCAACTCCGAAAGCAATACAATAGGGCAACTTAATATCACCTATGTGGCGCATAACGGCCGACATCGGAAGCGATACAATAACAACCCAATATCACCCATGTGGCGCATAACGGCCAACATCGGAAGCGATACTATAGCAACCCGATATCACCCATGTGGCGCATAACGGCCACATCGAAAGCGATACTAAAGGGAAATAAACCAGAAGGAGACAGTCCGAAGACACTATCCCAAAGGCGATATGTGTCACAAACTCCCAGAAAGGAATCCGAAAAGTGGTAACGTGAGTCCCATAACTACCCGTTCGCACTAAACGGTTTACTATCCGTTAGTTTATTTCACACTCAAAACAGTACAAATTTACCTCATATCATCAGTAAACTAAACCCGAAGGTCAAAACGATCAATTGAATAGGTCGGGGATTAATCGAAAGGATAAACGCACAGATTCATGGTCCGTGTTTTTCCCAACCATTTAATCATCCTTCCACTTCGCTCGAAGTGCGAAAGTGTGTGTTTTAAATAGAATTTATAAATCGGAGAAACGAGCTTTTAAATGCGATTCGAGAAATTATTTTAGAAAAAACCGGTGGATGAAGTCAAGAGTAAGTTATCAAAGCCAAATATGCAATAACAACCACTAAAACGCAACTTGAATTGATAAAGTCCGGAAAAATCAATCAAATATGCAAAATAAACAAACCAGACAAAACAAAGCAGGTCGGTCGACCGGATTGCAGGGCTCGGTCGGCCGGCCAGATGCAGGGAGCAAAATAAGGCTCGGGGCAGCAGGTCGGTCGACCGAAGCCTGCACTCGGTCGGCCGAACCTGGTGATTTTGCACTTCCTGCCCTAATTCAATGAAAATGCCAATTCTTTCCAATTCCAAAACAATGGCACATGCATACTTGTTAGGAATTCATACCAACACCCATGAAATCAAGAGAAGTAGATGTAAGTTAAAAACTCACCTTTTAACCTCAAAAACAAAGATGATGAAGAAGCACAAAAGCAAGGAATCAACCAACTACACTCCACTTCAACACTACAAGCTTCGATCTAGAATCAAAGCAAGTATTTCCTAAGTTAGGGTTAGGAAAATTACTGAAATTGAAGAGGAGAAGAGATGGAGAAGATGGAGATGAACTTACCAATGGATTCCCTTTGATTTTGGAGCAAGAATCAAGTTTACAAAAAGAACTAGGGCTTACTAATTTCTATTTCCACTTCCTTTCCCCCATTTCAGTTCTAAGATTAAGAAATGAAATAAAATGGAGATGAATGAAGAGAAGGGGCTAAGCTAGAGGGTTAAGTGGAGATTGGGCTGAACCCAAACTCAAGCCCAAGTAGAAAAAGTAGCCAAAATTTCACTTACTCCAAACATATCAAAGATTATACTCAAAAAGATCGCAAACGCCATTTTGGAACCAATGGAGGTAGTTTCGAGTTCCAATTCGGCCATTTGCAGAAAGTAACATTTCGGACCAAAATCCGACTAACGACGCTATATTTAAATTAAACATTTAAATATAAAATCGTTAAATATGCGGGTTGTTACAGATCTCCCCTCCTTACAAAATTGCGTCCCCGCAATTCCTAGAGACGATATTTGTAACAACTACATACAATCAATCAATCAAAAGAAAAGAAAATAAGCTTGAGATGAAAAGACATACTCACCGTTTCAAAGCAAGGAAAGAAAACCCGGATAAGATCGCTCAATAAATTCTCTGGTTTCCCAAGTACAGTCATTGGGATTAGCGGACCATTGAACTTTAACGAGCGGCACGTCCTTGTTCCGAAGGTGTCGCACCTCCGTGTCAAGCACGCGAATAGGTTGCTGTATAATCGATAAGTCCGGTGAGACCTCAAGATCTTGCAAATCAGGAGAAGTAATAACAGAATCCGACTCCCGAAGACATTTCCGAAGTTGCGAGACGTGAAACACGTCATGAATGCCAGATAAATGAGCTGGAAGCGAAACTCTATAAGCCACAGGGCCAATACGTTCAGTAATATAAAATGGTCCTATAACGCGAGGAGCCAATTTCCCTGTCGCACTGAAACGCATAACCCCCTTCAAAGGAGAAACACGAATAAAAACAAGATCGCAGATCGAGAACTCAAGAGGCTTTCTACGGTTGTCCGCGTAGGATTTCTGGCGACTCTGTGCCTCTTTCATTCTCAACCGAATAAGATCAATCTTCTCGGAAGAATCACGAACAAAATTTGGACCAAGAATAAGCTTCTCACCAGATTCTAACCAACAAGGAGGTGATCGACATGGCCTTCCGTATAAGGCTTCGAAAGGAGTCATACCGATACTAGATTGAAAACTATTATTGTAGGAGAATTCTACAAGAGGTAGGTGATCCTCCCAACTTCCACAAAAATCAAAAATACAAATACGGAGAAGATCTTCCAAAATACGATTTAGCCGTTCAGTCTGTCCGTCAGACCGCAGATGATAAGCTGTAGAAAAATTAAGCTTTGTTCCCAAAGCTTGCTGAAGACTCTTCCAAAAATGACTCGTGAATAAAGGATCACGATCACTCACAATAGAACTAGGAACACCGTGAAGTCTCACGATTTCCTTGACATACAACTTAGCCAAATGCGAAGCAGTCCTATTAGACTTAATAGGGACAAAATGAGAAGACTTGGAAAGGCGATCAACAATAACCCAAATGCTAGAATGGCCAGATCTCGAACGAGGTAGGCCGTCAATGAAATCCATAGAAATCTGATCCCATTTCCACAATGGAATCTCAAGAGGCTGAAGAAGACCAGAAGGACGCTAATGCTCGGCTTTAAAACGCTGACAAGTTATGCAATTGCTCACATAACTCGCCACATCGCTCTTCATGCCTTCCCAATAATAAAGACGATGCATATCGGCATACATCTTGCTACTACCGGGATGAATGGTATACTTAGAACAGTGACAATCATCAAGAATGTCATGCCTAAGTGCAAAATCAGAAGGCACAAAAAGACGGTTCTTCTTACGAAGACACCCATGAGAATCCATGCTAAGATCTTGCAACGCCTCATCACAAGATCCAGACTCACAAAGCTGAATAAAATGCAACAAATCAGGATCACGCCGTTGGGCATCGGCAATACGATCCAACAAAATAGGTCGAGCTCCCAAACTAAATAATAGAATAGGAGAATCGAAAGATGAACCTTGATCACGAATTTCACAAAAAGATAGAGTTTCAAGAATACTCCATTCGGCAAGCATCATAGAAATAGCAGTCGAATGTCTGCGACTAAGCGCATCAGCAACACGATTACCCTTACCAGGGGTATACTGGATATCAAAGTCATAAGAAGCAAGAAACTCGAGCCAACGCTGTTGCCTCATATTGAGTTCCTTCTGAGTGAACAAATACTTCAAAGATTTATGATCGGTATAGAGAATGAAGCGCTCGCCCAATAAATAATGTCGCCAAATCATCAAGGCAAAGACAGTGGCGGCTAACTCAAGATCATGAGTGGAATAGCGAACTTTGTTCGGACGCAGTTGCCTAGAAGCATAAGCAACTACCCGATCCTTCTGCATAAGAACAGCACCGAGACCACTACCACAAGCATCGGTGTAGACAACAAGGTCATGATTCCCTTCGGGAACCACAAGAATAGGAGCATTAGTGAGAAGTTCCTTCAAAGTCAAAAAGGAAGCTTCACACTTGTCGGACCAATCAAAACGAATGCCTTTCCGAGTAAGGCAAGTGAGAGGAAGCACAACATGGGAAAAGTCCTTAATGAACCGACGGTAATAACCCGCCAATCCAAGGAAACTACGAATCTCATGAACATTTTTAGGCCTCTTCCAATTCTGGATGGCTTCGATCTTTGAGGGATCGACAGAAATGCCATCGGAAGATACAACATGGCCTAAAAACTTAACCTTATTCTCCCAAAAGTGGCACTTGGGGAATTTGGCTCTAAGCTGATGACGGTGAAGAGTACTCAAGACAATTCTCAAGTGATTAGCATGCTCAGCTTCAGACTTAGAATAAATAAGGATATCATCAATGAAGACAAGCACGAACTTATCGAGATATTCCCGAAATACCCGATTCATGAGATCGACAAAGAAAGCAGGAGCGTTCGTCAAACCGAACGGCATAACGAGCCACTCAAAAGAATCATAACGAGTGCGGAAAGCGGTAAGAGGTATGCTATCCTCCGCGACTCGTAACTGATGAAAACCTGTGGCAAGGTCAAGCTGAGAAAAGACCTTAGCACCACTCAATAGATCGAACATATCATCGATCCTAGGCAAAGGATACCTATTTCTAATGGTCAACTCGTTAAGCTTGCGATAGTCAATGCAAAGCCTAAGAGTTCCATCAGACTTCTTCACAAAGACGACCGCGGATCCCTACGGAGAAAAACTAGATTGAATCAATTGCTGGGATTCAAGCTCTAAAAGCTGCTTCTTGAGTTCCTCATTTCCCTTTGTAGACATCCTCGTGGGAGGACGACTAACTGGCTGCACGCCTGGAATGAGATCAATGCGGAACTCAATTGCCCGTTTGGGTGGCAAACCCAATACAGGCTCAAAAACATCAGAAAAGTCACAAGCAATGGGAATACGAGATATATCATCACCATCTCGCAAATCAAGAGAATACAAAGCCATCTCGGAATTATCCACATCCCGAAGAACAAGAGATAACTGAGAAGGCGAATCAGGATGACAAAGATACAAAATCCTCTCCGAACAAATAATCCTAGCATTGTACCTCACTAGCCAGTCCATAACAAAAATCATATCAAAACCCAAACAAGAAATAACGTGCAGATTCGCACGGAAAGAAAAGCCACATAAAACAATCTCAATATCATCACAAAACAAACTAAGGGTTGCGGATCCCCCAATTGGATTCGCAATCCTTAAAGAAGTAACCATACAAGAAACATCCAAGGATAAATCATCTACAAGCTTCTTCGATACGAAAGAATGTGAAGCACCCGTATCGAAAAGAACTCGTATACTATGATCATGAAATAGAATAAAACCTTCCAAAATAGATGGAGATATACCTTTAGATTGAGAAGGACCTCCAGAAGCATTCGCTACATTTAAC
Source organism: Allium cepa (assembly GCA_030765085.1). NCBI lineage: Eukaryota > Viridiplantae > Streptophyta > Magnoliopsida > Asparagales > Amaryllidaceae > Allium > Allium cepa. Next base: position 577,417,863 of record CM060931.1, read on the forward strand.
TTGCCAGATGAAGAATTATTCGGAGCAATGGGACAAGCTGAAACACGATGACCTTCCTTCTTGCAGTAGCGGCAGAAGAGAGGCTTAGGACAAGCTCGAATAATATGGTCCGGAGAACCACAATTAAAACACTTTCGAACGAAAAGTGTTTCGGAAGACTGAGGCTGAGAACTAGGACCACCAGTCTTATTCTTCTTAAAAGGAAAAGGCTTCTTTTGAATTGGAAACGGCCTCTCGTTGGGGTTCTTAGAAACCTCAACATCTACATCACTATCACACTCCTTCTCGACGGTCTCGAGATGAAGTGCCGAATCAACCAACTCCTCAAAAGAAAGTTTAAGCTGGAGCAACAAAGACTTCCTAAGATATTTCTTAAGGCCAGAAACAAACTTCAAATTCTTCTTGTAAGAAGTGCTGATGAATTCAAGACCATAATGAGATAAAGCCTCGAACGATGCGACATACTCAGAAACAGAAGATTTCCCTTGCTTCAACTCAAGGAAGCGACGGGTCAATAAAACTTTTTCAGATTCAGGAACGAACTTGAGTTCAAATCGTCCCCGAAACTGAGTCCAAGAAAGAGTAGACTCATCAATCTCGGCTACAAGAAGCTCATACCAATCAAGAGCACGCTCTTGCAATAAGCTAGAAGTCACAAGAACTCGATCATGGTCAGATAGATCCATGCGAGAGAAAATACGCTCGCACGTGCGAAGCCAAGCTTGGACTTCAAGAACAGACTCGGAGCCCTTAAACGGTTTTCCTCCAAGATGAGCAAAATCACTGCACTGACGTGCAAAAGCAGACTTGCGAGGTGGAGACACTCGAGGAGGAACGGGAGGCTGAGTGCTCCTAAACAACTCCATAAACTGATCGGCAGACATATAAACGCCATCCGGATGTGAGCCACTAAATTGCCCAGCATCCGAACGTCGACCTCTGCCTCTTCCAGACATAAGCTGAAAGTCAAGATAAGGAAAAGATTATTCACAAGGTAGATATTGCAATATGGAATACTACGGAATTAAATGCATTCCTAGATGTATTCCTAAACTCTATCTAACCTTGATGGAATAAAGAGACACGATGATTCAAAGATTTGTATCACTTGTACACTTTGATGTACCATAATATGTGCATCTATTCTGTGTTTATCATATTTTGTTCTGAACTCAGCTCTGATACCACGCTGTGACGCCCCACCTCTATACCCACGCTAGCCAAGGACACTACAAGGTAATGCCGTCAACTAACACGGAGAATAAGGCTGGTTAGGAGCGACCATCTATAGCCTTGCTCTAACTATCTATCGAATACACCGACAATAAACATACCAAGCAGGTCGACATACTCAATGAATACTTAAAACAAAACCATAGGTGGTTGGATCTATCAGAACAGAATATAATGACTCAAATGTAATATACATTACAGAACAGTAAATCATCATATACACATATATCGATACACAACAGAGTTTACAAACAATACAAGTCAAGTGGTATAGCAGACCACAATATACAGACGAGACAAAAAGAGTATAAATAACAGAGTTACAACAGATAAGGACCACAAAAGATGCTACAACAAAATGAAGCTAGCGAATAGTCCATGCGGAAGCAAAATAGGCTAAGTCCAAAAGCACCTAACCTGAAACAACTCGGTCTGACCCGAGTAATAAATACACGGGTCAGTCTAGATAACAAATCAGTTAGATAAACTGAACCATAATAAACCTGCAAGGTCAGAATATATATCAAATATCTCTAAAAGAGATAACCCAATCATCTAACATAAGATGAATCATATCATAACAAACAAGCCTCGTATCATCGGCAACTCATAGGAACAAAGGATAGGAATATCCCAAAACAAGCCAAAAGGCAAATAACAAATACCAATATGGTATACAAGTTCACAAGGTGATCATTACATATCGTGTGGTTCAAAAAGACCTACATCGAGGGGCGATACCTAGGGAATATACATCTCAATTGAAACATCATAAAAGTTGCTTGAGCGGTAACGAATGACCAACTCTGAAAGCAATACAATAGGGCAACTTAATATCACCCATGTGGCGCATAACGGCCGACATCGGAAGCGATACAATAGCAACTCAATATCACCCATGTGGCGCATAACGGCCAACATCGGAAGCGATACTATAGCAACCCGATATCACCCATGTGGCGCATAACGGCCACATCGAAAGCGATACTAAAGGGCAACAAACCAGAAGGAGACAGTCCGAAGACACTATCCCAAAGGCGATATGTGTCACAAACTCCCAGAAAGGAATCCGAAAAGTGGTAACGTGAGTCCCATAACCACCCGTTCGCACTAAACGGTTTACTATCCGTTAGTTTATTTCACACTCAAAACAGTACAAATTTACCTCATATCATCGGTAAACTAAACCCGAAGGTCAAAACGATCAATTGAATAGGTCGGGGATTAATCGAAAGGATAAACGCACAGATTCATGGTCCGTGTTTTGCCCAACCATTTAATCATCCTTCCACTTCGCTCGAAGTGCGAAAGTGTGTGTTTTAAATAGAATTTATAAATTGGAGAAACGAGCTTTTAAATGCGATTCGAGAAATTATTTTATAAAAACTCGTGGATGAAGTCAAGAGTAAGTTATCAAAGCCAAATATGCAATAACAACCACTAAAAATCAACTTGAATCGATAAAGTCCGGAAAATCAATCAAATATGCAAAATAAACAAACCAGGAAAAACAAAGAAGGTCGGTCGACCGGACTGCAGGGCTCGGTCGGCCGGCTAGATGCAGGGAGCAAAATAAGGCTCGGGGCAGCAGGTCGGTCGACCGAAGCCTGCACTCGGTCGGCCGAACCTGGTGATTTTGCACTTCCTGCCCTAATTCAATGAAAGTGCCAATTCTTTCCAATTCCAAAACAATGGCACATGCATACTTGTTAGGAATTTATACCAACACCCATGAAATCAAGAGAAGTAGATGTGAGTTCAAAACTCACCTTTTAACCTCACAAACAAAGATGATGAAGAAGCACAAAAGTAAGGAATCAACCAACTACACTCCACTTCAACACTACAAGCTTCGATCTAGAATTAAAGAAAGTATTTCCTAAGTTAGTGTTAGGAAAATTACTGAAATTGAAGAGGAGAAGAGATGGAGAAGATAGATATGAACTTACCAATGGATTCCCTTTGATTTTGGAGCAAGAATCAAGTTCACAAGAAGAACTAGGGCTTGCTAATTTCTATTTCCACTTCCTTTCCCCCATTTCAGTTCTAAGCTTAAGAAATGAAATAAAATGGAGATGAATGAGGAGAAGGGGCTAAGCTAGAGGGTTAAGTGGAGATTGGGCTGAACCCAAACTCAAGCCCAAGTAGAAAAAGTAGCCAAAATTTCACTTACTCCAAACATATCAAAGATTATACTCAAAAAGATCGCAAACGCCATTTTAGAACCAATGGAGGTAGTTTCGAGTTCCAATTCGGCCATTTGCAGAAAGTAACATTTCGGACCAAAATCCGACTAACGACGCTATATTTAAATTAAACATTTAAATATAAAATCGTTAAATATGTGGGTTGTTACAAGAGTCGTGTTTCGTTCGAGTTAATTCGTGTTTTGCTCGAAGTTTTGGGTTGTTGGACACGAAGTAGTGGTTGTGTGGGCTGGGGGTATTGATCTTTCAGGTTTTTATGTACAACTATCAGTACTTTAAAATTTGAATGTTTTCTAATGAAAAGATTACTCGAGTTACTCGAGTTATTTTAGTGTTTGTTCGAGCTAGATTAGGATTGGCTCGAATAATTTAATTGTGGCTCGAGTTAGTTTTGTTACAGGTTAAAATCCTGTTCTATTTTCAAAATTTAAACAGAATTTTAAAAGTATAAAGCAAAGATTTAAAATAGGTTTTAAATCTAATTTAAAAGTATAAAGGAAAGATTCAAGTTTAATTTGAATCATAGATGGAAATGAATAAGTTTTTAAAATTCAAATTTGTTTAAAATACCTTAAAGGGTTTTTTTGTTTAAAAGAATTTAAATTTAAATTTGGAATTTGAAATGAAAAGAAATGTTTTAAACAAAGTTTAAACTGATTCAAATCTAAATTTGAATCTTTGGTTCAAAATAGATTAAGTTTTATAAATTTAAGTGTTTTTAACAATTTTGAACGATAAAGTAAAATTTAAATGTTTTGAATTTTAAAAGGAATTTGATTTAAACTCTTGTAAAATTCCTTTTGTAAGAGAAAGTATTCTTTATCATGTAAATTTAAAGGTTTTAAATTGATTTTAAATTTTGTTGAAGATAAATTGAGTTTCGTTTTAAAACTTGAATTTAAAATGAAATTTGAATTTAAATTTGGAAATGAGTGTTTTCAAATATATTTGTGAATGATAATTTAACCATTGATAAGAAAAAAGTTTTATCTTAAAGTTAAATTATAATTTAATGATTTGTTATGCATTTAATTATTAGGGTAATTAAATGAATAATTAATTTATTTATTTAATTAGTGAAATGAATAATTACTTAAAGTAATGAAGGGTTTAAACTTAAGGTTTAAGATTAATTATTCTTAGAATAATTAACTTGTAATTTAAGAATCATTAATTAAATAAGATTAGATTTTAATTAACGATTAGTAATTAATTAATCAAGTAATAAAGGATTAATTAAGTTACAATTAACACTTAATTAATTAAACAATTAGGGGTTAATTAATGGACTATTAATGGTTAATTATGATCAATAATAAGTTAATTACTTCAGAAAAATGATTAGTGAATTGTTAATAATTAATAAAGATTATTAACTAAGGATTATTTAATAATTAATTAATGAAGATTACTAACTAAGGATTATTTAATAATTAATTAATGTGATTAATTTTTAAAAATTAATTAGATTAATTAATTTAAAGATAATCATTTGTATAAATTGTTAAGTATAATTACTTGTGGAAGTAATTAAGGAATTAATTACTTATTGTAATTAATTTAGTCTAATTTGATTAGATAAGTTAATTAATTTAGTTTAATTAATTTAGAATAATCATTTGATGATTTGTGAAGTATAATTACTTAATGTAATTTAATGAAGAGAAATTGCTTAAGAAAGTAATTAATGGGTGATTACTGTATGTAATTAATTGAAGGTGATTTGTTGATAAAAGTAATTTGAGTATAATTACTTTGTAAAATTAATCAAGGGATTAATTAGAGATAATTAATTAATGAGTAATTAATTTATTTGGTGAAGTAATTAAGGGTAATTAATTAATTGTAATTAATTAAGGTTTAATGTAATTTATTACAGTTAATTAATTAATGAAGTAATTAAGGGTTAATTACTGTATTTGGTTTAGAGTAATTAATTTGTGAAATTGATTAAACGATAATTACTATAATGTAATTAAAGAATAATTAATCAAGGGTGATTAATTAAGTTGATTTACTAGAGTATAATTAATTAATTAAATTGTAATTAATTAATGGTGATGTAAGCAACATTTATATTGAGGTAAGTTATTAATTTAATTTACTTTAAATTAATTAGAGACGATGTAATAAATTTAATTCATTTTAAATTAATTATAGATGGTGTGATTATAGATCATTGCTTATATATGAATGGATGATATTGGTTGCCTTGAATGGTTGAAATCTCAAAAATGAGATAAGTAATGATGTGTGATATGGATGCATTGGTTGCATTGTGATAATGATATGGATTATCTTTGATAATGATAATATGGATTATCTGTGGTGATGATTATCTATTATGAATCTGTGAATTATCTATCTGTGTGTATATAGATAATTGTATTGAATTGTTTTAAAATCTAAAACAACTTGGCCTTAAAAGACACGCTTTGGATTTCGATGAGACCGGGATCGGGTTTCCAAATTTGGATATCCGAAAACCACATCGATCCAAATTAACGATAGGTCGTGAATCTCAAGTGAAGAGTGAAGACTCGAGGTGTAAGGACTATTCGTCAGTATAACTCTGAGGGTGATTCCAAGATGAGTTTGACGGAGATAGTACTTTCAGATTCGAGATGAAGATTCAGAGTGCAAGGGTTATCGTCGTTAACTTTGAGGGTGATTCCAAAACGAGTGTAACGAGATAATGCCTTAGGTTTCGTTCGAACCCGGAACGAACTTGTAAGGATTGAATGCTTTCTGAACATCGTCAGGCGGACGATGAGCATTCTAAGTAACGTGTCCTATAAAGGTAATCGCAGCCTCAAGCCTCATCAACCGGGAATGGCTAAAACAGGGGAGGTGCAGCAAGGCTAAGTGGGTCATGCCCAAGTAGGACGAGATTTTCCCCTGTCTAGAGGTCCCTTTTTATTCGGCTTAGTGGGCAGTTGGATATGCGCACCAACTGCGGGGTTCACTTCTTCGGAACTGTTCAGTAAGAAATTGTTCCGGCTTTGTGTTGCAGGGGATTGGGAGTGATCCTCGGTACGGTGATCTAGACCACGTACTGTGACGGGCGGTACCCCTGCCATTGTATGGATTCCAAAATCCAATAAGTTCCAATGGTTTTGATTGTATTACCCACTTTGGTGCTTAGTAGCTGGAATTTAATAGATGTAACAATTTCGGCTATTTCATATTTACTTGAAAACCATAGACCTATTATAATATGAATGGATTTCCAATCAAATGTTTTGGTTAGCGTAAGGTAAATACTTTTCCACGTTTATGTGTGGGAAGTCTTACGTGATACCTTTTCTTTTCAAAGGTTTTTCAAAGTTAAGCAACTTTAACCTATTACTCACACCAGACCCATGTCTGACCCGGAGTTTATCTTTTGTTTTCTGTGATGACCTGGAATTTTTAAGCAATATCAATTTAATAATCTGAATTAAAAATTAAATTGATTGATAATCTTTGTGATAAGATTTGAATTAATTTAATAATCCAATTAAATAAATATTGAATTGATAGATTTTATCTTTTTAAATCTAATAATTTTTTTCTATTTATAATGTACATAGAATATGTATACATTGATAATAGATATTGTTTAATCTAATAAATAAATAAATCTTGTTTTATATAAAAATATATATCTTTGGTAAAATTGGGAATTTTGATTTTATTTAAAAGTTAAACTTTTAAAAGTTAATTAATTAATAAGATATGATTTTAAATTGATAAGATAAAAATTTAACTTGTTTAAATTAATTTATTTGATATTAAGCTTTTTAAAGGTATATAGTAAATCACAATATGATTTTAAATACCTAAGGTAAAATATTGAAATGTTTTAAAATATGTTTAACTCAAGTTTAAATTTAAATAAAATAACAATAAAGGTTATTTTGATATAATTGGATAAAATAAATAATTTATTAATAAGAAGACAATTTCTTTTATAAATTATTTGTAGTTATCAGATGTTGTTATTTTTTTTAAATATAATAATACATTGTTTTAATAAATAAATTTTTATATAAAAATAATTGTTTGTCAAAAATTTAATTGTGTAGTTATATTTGTAAATAAAATGGATTTAAAAACTTAATTTGAACTTGAATTCAAAGCTTTTAAAATTTTAAAGTATAAATATTTTTAATTTATTTTGATTTTAAAATATTTGTATAAACTTTATTTTATAAATTAAATTGGATTTATTCATTTTAAAACTTATCTACATGTAAATAAACACATATTAACTAATTAATTAAACATGGATTTTCATTTATCTTATATTAAACATCTAACTAAAATACAAGTTAACTTAATATAGCTTATTAACATTAAAAACAAGTGTAAACTTTTTAGAAACTTAAATTAACATGTGTTAAGATAATAATCTAGGTGCATGACAAATGTTAATGTAAAGGACAAGTGTCAATACTTGTTTTATTTTCTTTAAATTTTAATTAAACAAAAATTTTATCCATATAAAACACTTTCACATTTCTCATTCTTTTCTTTTCTCTTATACTTTGAAATCAAACTAGTAAGTAATGTTCAAAACTGAAAACTTCCTCATACTAAATCAATAGGTTCCTCAAACCAAAATTATGAAATCAACTTGCAAACCAGATTAATTCCTCTGTAAAATCATTTTTAAACCTATAACCTGCACATCTTCTAACATGCAAGCAAACCTGCATATTTTTCAAGTATAAAAGCATCTGCATTTCCTTCTATCTGGAAGCAAGCATGCAAGTGAAATCTGGAGCAAATGCAAACACAGGATTTAAAGTTTCAAAATATAAGAAACCGGCAACTCAGATTCATTTAGGCAATTCAAAATTTGAAGCTTCCCAGTTTTAAAAAGGCAAAACGTTTTTCAAAAATTCATGGCCCTGTCTTATGATTTTATAAGGTGAGTAACATCTTTTTTAATGAAATTTAAGTATTTTAGAATGTTGCTGGTTGATTTCCATGTTTCAGTGTGAATGATATATACAATTATATCAGTTGTTTTTCTATAAAGATGAATGTATAACTTGATCATGCTATGTCCTCTGTATTTTATTTCCAGGTTCAAGAATCTGTTCAAACCCCATCATCACATAATATAATCTTTGTTAGTGTTTAAGGTTCATACAAATGTGTTTGTTGAATCGAGAATCAAAATTTTAATTTTGTTCAAGTTAATAAAAAAAAAATTGAATTGTCTCTGAAACTCAGAATAACAGGACCAATTTGTATATAAGTGAAATACCAAACATATTGATTCACTGTTTCAGGAATAAAATAAAAAAAATTATTCAAAATTATGTTTTCTAAAACTAAATTCACAGTTTTTAAAACTAGATTTAACATGCAGTTCTTTGTTGAACTTAAAAGGGGAATTTTGGGTTTTAGGGGGACCTAAGCAATTTGAAGTGACGGGGATTCTTCTGGTAGGTGGAGGAGTAGTCATTGATGCCGGGAAAAATATTGGGTGGCGTTGCAGTTCATCGTGGTGGCTGCGGTGATGAGATTTTGTCCAGAACTCTAGTTTTAACTAGGTCATTTGTTTTGGTTAGTGCTACCTGAAGAGATGATCGAGTTAAACGGGGTTTTTGGTGTTGATAGTTTGGTCGTAAGCGAAGCTGTTGCCGGAGGTGGAAGTTCTCTGGTGGTCGGAGCACCGTGGGGAAAGGGTTGACAAGTTTTGGTGGAGTTTTGGGAATTAAACTCGAATTCGATTTTGGGTTGTGGAGGGAAGAATTGATGGCCGTGTTGGGTCGTGGGGTTTGTTGCCGTCGTGGGGAGACCAACGGAGGTGGTTGGAGATAGCCGGAGGCACGGTGCATGTGCACCGTGCACTTTTGTTTTCAGGTGGCCTGGGTGCAAGCATTGGAGCAACTCGAGAATCGCTCGAGAAGTTGTGGGGTATGGCTCGAAGCAGTGGGTTTGCTGACTCGAAGCAAATTTTGTTCTTGCTCGGGTTTAAGCATATTAACAGGTTGTAGTTTTAAACCTGTAGTTTTGTTTTTATTTTAAACTAAAATTTTAAAAACTGAATTTAAATGAAGTAAAGTTTTAAATGAGATTTAAATACTAGGTTTAAATCTGAGTTAAGTTTAAATCTGGTATGTATTATAGTTTCAAATGATTTTGAATCTTATAAGTTTTTAAATTTTTTGACAGGGGTTTCCAGTTTAAAAAAAAGAAAACCTGACAGTTTTCTGGAAATTTAAATTCATTTTGAAAATCTGAAACTAATTTAAAAACAGCAGTTGAATTTCAATTTTAAGTTCATTTTTCTTAAGACCTTTGAATCTTCAGTTTTTTTTAAAATGAATTTGTATTTTAAATAAAGAGTTTTAAAATAAAGTTTATATCAAAAGTTCAATTCAAGTTTAAATCAAATGATTTAAAATGGGTTCTAGTATCTTGAATTTAAAATCTGGATATTTGAATAAGTTTTAAATTTTGAATGTTTCAAACAAGTTTAAATTAAATTGTTTGTTAGAAGTAAATTTGTTTTCAAACAAATATTTAAATTTGATTTTCTTTTTGAATGAAGTCATTTTTAAAGGTTTATAAAAGAAAGTTAAATGATTTGTTAACCTGAGTTTGTAATTTAAATAGTTATGTACTTAAAACTTAATTTTAAATTAAATTAAGTAAATTAAGGCTTATCTTATATAAGTCTTAAATGAAAGTAAAAAAATGTTATTTACATTTATTTTGAAAGATTATAAATGGAATTTAAATTGGTTAATGCTTAAATAAATATCATTTTGAATTTTAGATTCTAAATGGAATTTGAATTTAAATTTAAAAATGCAATGTCCTAAGTGCACTTTAATATGAATAAGGAATGGACTATCTTAGAAATTATTAAGGTGTTATAATAATTAAATAAATAGGATAATTAAGGAATGACTTATTTATTTAATTTATAATTAATAATTTGGATTAATTTTAATTAAAGATTAATTAATAAATAATTAGAGATTAATTAGTTTATAATTAATATTGATATATGAAAGTTAATTACTTAAGAAAAGTAATTAAAGAATTAATTGTAACGCCCCACCTCTATACCCACGTTAGCAAAGAGTATTGTATAGATAATTCCGTCTGCTAACACGGAGAACAAGGCGGGATAGGAGCGACCATGTGTAATCTTACCTTAACTATTCACTAAACACGTCGAAAAGTAGAATCACAAACAGTTCGACGTATTCAATAAATATTTAAAGCAAGACTACAATGGCTATAGGATCTATCAGAACAGAATATAACAACTCAAATGTAATATACATCATAGAACAGTAAATCATCACATACACATATACAGATACATAACAGAGTATATAAAATGATACATATCAAGTGGTATAGCAAACCACAATATACAGACGAGTTCACAAGAATACATATCAGAGTTACAACAAAATAGGACTACACAAAAAGCTATGACAAAACGAAGCTAGCGGAGTAGTCCATGCGGAAGCAAAAGAGGCTAAGTCCAAAGCACATAACCTGAAACATCTCGATCTGACCCGAGTATAAAATACCCGGGTCAGTCTAGATAACAAATCAGTTAAATAAACTGAACAACAATAAACCTGCATGGTTACACAGTATAACAAATATCTCTAGAGGAGATAACACAATCATCAACAACAGATGAACATAATAAAACAAGCCTCATATCACCGGCAACATAGATAATCAAAGGATATGAATATCCTAAAGCAAGCCAATAAGAAAATAGCAAATACCCATAAGGTATACAAGTTCCACGAGGAAATCACTACTCTCCATGCGGCTCAAAAAGACCAACACCGAAGGGCGATACCAAGGGAATATATATATCAATGAAATATCATAAAATTTGCTCGAGCTCAGTACTGTACAAACAAGGATCCATGAGCCCGAAGACTCCAAACCCAAGTATCACCCATGCGGCACATAAGGCCAACATCAAAGCGAAACTATATAGGGTGACAAACCCGAAGGCAACATACCCGAAGGCAACAAACCTATGGAGACAGTCCGAAGACACTATCCCAGAGGCAACAAACCGTAGTGGTGAAGGTCAAAGACCCAGTACTGGACACCACTAACTGGCGGAATGTGTCACAACTCTCGAAAAGGAATCCGAAAAGTGTTAACATATGTCCCATAACCGCTCGTTCGCACTAAACGGTTTACTATCCGTCAGTCACTTTCACACTCAAAGCAGTACAAAGTTTACCTCATATCATCGATAAACCAAACCCGAAGGTTAAAACGATCAATTGAATAGGTCGGGAATTAATAGGAAGGATAAACGCACAGATTCATGGTCCGTGTTTTGCCCAACCATTTAATCATCCTTCCACTTCACTCGACGTGCGAAAATGTGTGTTTTAAATAGGAATTATAAATTGGAGAAGGGTGCTTTTAATACGATTTAGAGAGATTATTTATAAAACCCGTGAATGAAGTCAAAAACAAGTCATCAAAGTCAATCGTGAATTGATAACACAAACCAATTCGACAAAAGTCGATAACCAATGGAACTTCATTCAAAGAAAGGCGAACTAGGCAAAACAGGGAATTCCAGACGTCTGAGCGGTGCCTTCAGACGTCTAGTTTCGGTCTCTGGAAAAAAATTCCAGAAAACCCAACCAGACGTCTGGTTTTGCATACCAGACGTCTGAAACCAATCAAACGTCTAAACTTGAGGATCAGACGTCTGATCCTTGTTTCTGACTTTCTTCCAACTGCCGTGGCTTATTATTTTTCACTCCAGGTTAAAACCAGACGTCTGAGCTTTGCTTCCAGACGTCTGGTCACCTGGTCTGGGCAACAATTTGCCTAGGCCAAAGTGGCCAAAACATATCGGAACGAATCGATCCAACTCCACAACAATAGACATGAATCGAGGTTAGAATTTCATATCCAACCACAACAAAAGCAACATACTTAGATGTGAGTTACAAAAACTCACCTTTTTACACAAAACAAAGAAGATGAAGAAGCACAAATGCAAGGAATCAACCAACTACACTCCACTTCAACACTACAAGCTTCAATCTAGAATCAAAGCAAGTATTTCCTAAGTTAGGGTTAGGAAATTACTGAAATTGAAGAGGAGAAGAGATGGAGAAGATGGAGATGAACTTACCAATGGATTCCCTTTGATTTTGGAGCAAGAATCAAGTTTACAAGAAGAACTAGGGCTTCCTAATTTCTATTTCCACTTCCTTTCCCCCATTTCAGTTTTTACTTAAGAAATGAAATGAAATGAGAGTGAATGGAGAGGAGAGGGCTGAAGTAGAGGGGTTAAGTGGGTTTAGTTAGATAGTGGGCTGAACCCAAACCCAAAACCCAACTTGAAAAAGTAGCCAAAATTTCACAAACTCCAAACATATCAAAGATCATACTCAAAAAGATCGCAAACGCCATTTTGGAACCAATGAAGGTGGTCTTGAGCTCCAATTCGACCGTTTGCAAAAAGTGACATTTCGGACACCAAAATCCGAATAACGACGCCATATTTAAATCAAACATTTAAATATGTAATCGTTAAATAGGCGGGTTGTTACAGATCTCCCCTCCTTAAAGAAATTGCGTCCTCGCAATACTTAAGGAGAAAATAAATAGTAACAACCAAAAGGCATATCAACACAAAGAATATCCGAAGAAGAAGCTCACAATAAAGGGCATGAAAAGATAAGCCCGAACTTGCTTGCTTAGAGAATTCTCTAGATTCCTAAGCTCAAATATTCGGAACACCGACGTAATGAAAACAATACGTCAATGAACCGAAGCCCAACAAAAAGAAGCACAAGTGATAGCACGTTTTCTTTTGCAAGAGAATGGCGTTCAAACCAACACGACTAGTATTGGTAAAAAGATAAAATCTTGGTTCCCTTCGGGAATCCCAAGATAAGAGTACCGGAAAAGAGTCCTTTCAAATAATCTACTTTCTTAAAAGCTAAAACTTTCAAATAAAATTCTTTACCAAAAAGCTAAAGCTTCAACATTTCAATTACCTTCATGAAATCATATTTCGAAAAAAAAATTCTTATTTCAAATCAATTTATTGTGTCAAATTGTCTCATCAAAGCATTTAGGAGATTCCTATCGATAACGTTGATCAAGCGCATCGACCAGAATTCTTAAAGCATTCAATGGGCAATACAATCACAAAACCATCTTTTATAAGATAAACATGTTTCTAAAATTTTTTAAAAATTCACTTTGTTCGTTTAAGAACAAAATCCCATTTATACTTATAAATAACTCTTATGAAAAAGATTTGCAAAAATTTTAAATTGCTAATTTCCATCCAAAACCAATAAAATACTAAAATGGAATCATCGAGATATTCGCAGAATACTCGATTCATAAAATGGATGAAATGAGCTAGACAAACTGAATGACATAACAAATAATTCATAAGAATCACAACGAGTGCGGAAAGTGATAAGTGGAATCCTAACTTCCGCAACTCGTAGCCAAATGAAAACCGGTGGTAAGGTTGAGCTAAAAAGACCTTAACACTACTCAAAAGATTGCTTAGGTAATAACCCTAAGACAAGACCAAAAATACCGGAAAATTCTCAAACTACAAGAATTAGAGAAACAACACTTTCCTCATCATGAGGTATTAAAGAATAAAATGATACCATCTAATTGGAACCGAAATCACAAAGAAAATAGAGACCTACCAAATAGATGGAGACATACCTTATGCTCGAGAAGAACCTCCAGGAGCATCTTCTATATTTATTTTTCCAGACAGAAGGTTACTCGGAGCAATAGGACAAGTGGAACTACGATGGCCTTCCTTCTTGCAGTAGCGACAGAAGAGAGGCTTAGGACAAGCTCGAATCATATGATCAGGGGAACCACAATTGAAACACTTTCGAATGGAAGGTGTTCCAGCAGACTGAGACGGAGAATCAGATTCAACGGACTTTTTCTTCTTGGAAGGGAAAAATTCCGGCTCATCCAATGGAGACTGCTTTTTTTTGGGGTTCTTGCAAACCTCAACATCATCACTACTATCACACTCCCCCTCGATGGCTTCAAGATGAAGTGCAGAATCAACTAACTCCTCAAAGGAAAGCTTAAGCTCAAGCAATAAAGACTTCTTCAGATATTTCTTAAGACCAGAAACAAACTTCAAATTCTTCCTATAAGAAGTGCTAATGAATTCAAGACCATACTTAGATAAGGCCTCGAAAGATGCAACATATTCAGAAACGGAAGATTCCCCTTGCTTCAAAGAAAGCGCCGGGACAACAAAGCTTTCTCAGATTCAGCAACGAACTTGAGTTTGAATCGTTCCCGAAACTGAGTCCAAGAAAGAGCAGACTCATCAATTTCGGCTACAAGAAGCTTGTACCAATCAAGGGCACGCTCTCGCAATAAGCTAGAAGTTACAAGAACTCTATCATGATTAGAAATATCCATTCTAGAGAAGATACGTTCGCACGTGCGAAGCCAAGCTTGGGTCTCAAGAACAGACTCGGAGCCTTTAAACGGCTTTCCTCCAAGATGAGAAAAATCACTGCACAGGCGTGCAAAGGTAGACTTGCGAGGTGGAGACACTCGAGCAGGAACTGGAGGCTGAGTGCTCCTAAACAACTCCATAAACTGATCGGCAGACATATAAACGCCGTCCGGATGCGAGCCACTGGATTGCCCACCATCCGAGCGTCGTCCTCTGCCTCTTCCAGCCATAAGCTAAAAGTTGAAGAAGATAAAGGTTAACTACAAGGTAGAAATTTCAATACGGAATACTACGGAATAAGATATATTCCTAGATGTATTCCCTAAATCCTATCTACCCCAAAAACACGGAGGGAATAAAAGCACGATGATTCAAAGATCTGTAACACTTGTTACACTTTGATGTACCATAATATGCGCTTCTGTTCTGTGTTTATCATATTTTGTTCAGAACCTCGCTCTGATACCACGCTGTAACGCCCCACCTCTATACCCACGTTAGCAAAGAGTATTGTATAGAAAATACCGTCTGCTAACACGGAGAATAAGGCGGGATAGGAGCGACCATGTGTAATCTTACCTTAACTATTCACTAAACACATCGAAAAGTAGAATCACAAACAGTTTGACGTATTCAATAAATATTTGAAGCAAGACTACAATGGCTATAGGATCTATCAGAATAGAATATAACAACTCAAATGTAATATACATCACAGAACAGTAAATCATCACATACATATATACAGATACATAACAGAGTATATAAAATGATACATATCAAGTGGTATAGCAAACCACAATATACAGACGAGTTCACAAGAATACATATCAGAGTTACAACAAAATAGGACTACACAAAAAGCTATGACAAAAAGAAGCTAGCGGAGTAGTCCATGCGGAAGCAAAAGAGGCTAAGTCCAAAGCACCTAACCTGAAACATCTCGGTCTAACCCGAGTATAAAATACCCGGGTCAGTCCAAATAACAAATCAGTTAAATAAACCGAGCAACAATAAACCTGCATGGTTACACAGTATAACAAATATCTCTAGAGGAGATAACACAATCATCAACAACAGATGAACATAATAAAACAAGCATCATATCATCGACAACATAGATAATCAAAGGATATGAATATCCTAAAGCAAGCCAATAGGCAAATAGCAAATACCCATAAGGTATACAAGTTCCATAAGGAAATCGCTACTCTCCATGCGGCTCAAAAAGACCAACACCGAAGGGCGATACCAAGGGAATATACATATCAATGAAATATCATAAAATTTGCTCGAGCTCAGTACTGTACAAACAAGGATCCATGAGCCCGAAGACTCCAAACCCAAGTATCACCCATGCGGCACATAAGGCCAACATCAGAGCGAAACTATATAGGGCGACAAACCCGAAGGCACAAACCCGAAGGCAACATACCCGAAGGCAACAAACCTAGGGAGACAGTCCGAAGACACTATCCCAGAGGCAACAAACCGTAGTGGTGAAGGTCAAAGACCCAGTACTGGACACCACTAACTGGATGAATGTGTCACAACTCTCGAAAAGGAATCCAAAAAGTGTTAACGTATGTCCCACAACCACTCGTTCGCACTAAACGGTTTACTATCCGTCAGTCACTTTCACACTCAAAGCAGTACAAAGTTTACCTCATATCATCGATAAACCAAACCTGAAGGTCAAAACGATCAATTGAATAGGTCAGGAACTAATCGAAAGGGTAAACGCACAGATTCATGGTCCGTGTTTTGCCCAACCATTTAATCATCCTTCCACTTCGCTCGACGTGCGAAAGTGTGTGTTTTAAATAGGAATTATAAATTGGAGAAGGGAGCTTTTAATACGATTTAGAGAGATTATTTATAAAACCCATGAATGAAGTCAAAAACAAGTCATCAAAGTCAATCGTGAATTGATAACACAAACCAAGTCGACAAAAGTCGATAACTAATGGAACTTCATTCAAAGAAAGGCAAATTAGGCAAAACAGGGAATTCCAGACGTCTGAGCGGTGCCTTCAGACGTCTGGTTTCGGTCTCTGGAAAAAAATTCCAGAAAACCCAACCAGACGTCTGGTTTTGCATACCAGACGTCTGAAACCAATCAGACGTCTGAACTTGAGGATCAGACGTCTGATCTTGGTTTCTGACTTTCTTCCAACTGCCGTGGCTTATTATTTTTCACTCCAGGATAAAACCAGACGTCTGAGCTTTGCTTCCAGACGTCTGGTCACCTCGTCTGGGCAACAATTTGCCTAGGCCAAAGTGGCCAAAACATATCGGAACGAATCGATCCAACTCCACAGCAATAGACATGAATCGAGGTTAGAATTTCATATCCAACCACAGCAAAAGCAACATACTTAGATGTGAGTTACAAAAACTCACCTTTTTACACAAAACAAAGAAGATGAAGAAGCACAAATGCAAGGAATCAACCAACTACACTCCACTTCAACACTACAAGCTTCAATCTAGAATCAAAGCAAGTATTTCCTAAGTTAGGGTTAGGAAATTACTGAAATTGAAGAGGAGAAGAGATGGAGAAGATGGAGATGAACTTACCAATGGATTCCCTTTGATTTTGGAGCAAGAATCAAGTTTACAAGAAGAATTAGGGCTTGCTAATTTCTATTTCCACTTCCTTTCCCCCATTTCAGTTTTTACTTAAGAAATGAAATGAAATGAGAGTGAATGGAGAGGAGAGGGCTGAAGTAGAGGGGTTAAGTGGGTTTAGTTAGATAGTGGGTTGAACCCAAACCCAAAACCCAACTAGAAAAAGTAGCCAAAATTTCACAAACTCCAAACATATCAAAGATTATACTCAAAAAGATCGCAAACTCCATTTTGGAACCAATGAAGGTGGTCTTGAGCTCCAATTCGACCGTTTGCAAAAAGTGACATTTCGGACCCCAAAATCTGAATAACGACGCCATATTTAAATCAAACATTTAAATATGTAATCGTTAAATAGGCGGGTTGTTACATTAATAATAGTTAATGATGGTCATTAACTAAGGTTTATTTAGTGATTAATTAATACGATTAATTTTTGATAATCAATTAGATTTATTAATTAATGATAATCAATTGGGAAATTTATTTAAGTTTAATTACTAAATGAAAATAATTAAGACATTAATTACTTAATGTAATTAATGGAGTTTATTGAGATTGGATTAAATTAATTAATTAAGTTTAATTAATTTTAAACATTAGATTTGATAATGATTACTTGATGTAATTAATGAAATAAAATTGCTCAGTGAAGTAATTAAAGATAATTACTGGATGTAATTAATGGATGATGTTGGGATTGTGAAAATAATTTGGATTAAATTATTTTGTATAATTAATCAAGGGTTAATTCAGAAATTAATTAAGGAATAATTAATTGCATGAAGCGATTAAGGGTAGTTAATTAATCAAAGGTGATTAATAATTATGGTTTAAGTGAGACTAATTACTAAAAGTAATTAATTTGATTGAGTAATTAATTAAATATAATTAAGGATCATTATTTAATATAATCAATGATGTAATTAAGATTGATTAATCAATAATAAGTTATTAAGTGTAATTAATTAAGGTTAAATGTAATTAATTATAGTTAATTAATTAATGAAGTAATTAAGGGTAATTACTGTATTTGGTTTAGAGTAATTAATTTTGTGAAATTAATTAAAGTATAATTAATCAGGGTTGATTAATTAAGGTGATTAATTAGAGGATAATTAATTAATTAATTTGTAATTAATTAATGGTTATGTAAGCAAGATTCATACTGATGTAAGTAATTAATTTAATTCATTTTAAATTAATTAGAGATAATGTAATTAATTTAATTCATTTTAAATTAATTATAGATACTGTGATTATAGATCATTGCTTGTATATGAATGGATGATATTGGTTGCTTTGAATGGTTGAAATCTCAGAAATGAGATAAGTAATGTTGAGTGATATGGATGCATTGGTTGCATTGTGATGTTGATTTGGATTATCTTTGATAATGATAATGTGGACTATCTGCTGTCATGATAATGATGTTTATCTATGGTGAATCTGTGAATTATCTATCTGTGTGTATATAGATAATGAAATTGAATTGTTTTAAACCCTAAAACAACTTGGACCTAAAAGACACGCTTTGGATTTCGATGTGATGGAATCGGGTTTCCATATTTGGATATCCGAAAACCACATCGATTCAAATTAACGATACGTCGTGAATCTTATGCGAAGAATGAAGATTCGAGGTGTAAGGATTTTAGTCAGTATAACTCTGGGGGTGATTCCGTGATGAGTTTGACGGAAATAGTACTTACAAAGTCGAGATAGAGATTCAGAGTGCAAGGGTTATCGTCGTTAACTCTGAGGGTGATTCCAAAACGAGTGTAACGAGATAATGCCTTCGGTTTCGTTCGAACCCGGAACGAACTTGTATGGATTGAATGCTTTCAGAACATCGTCAGGTGGACGATGAGCATTCTAAGAGATGTGTTCTCTAAAGATAATCGTAGCCTCAAGCCTCATCAACCGGGAATGGCTAAAACCAGGGAGGTGCAGCAAGGCTTCGTGGGTAGCTCCCACTGCAGAGCGAGATTTACCCTTATCTAGAGGTCCTTTTTTATTCGGCTTAGTGGGCGGTTGGAATTGCGCACCAACTGCGGGGTTGTCTTATTCGGAACTTTTCAGTAAGGAATGGTTCCGGTTTTGTGTTGCAGGGGAGCGGACGTACTCATCGGTACGTATATCTAGGCCACGTACTATGACGGGCGGTACCCCAGTAGCCCAGCCATTGTATGGTATCCAAATCCAATAAGTGCCAACGGTTTTGATTGTATTACCCACTTTTGTGGCTAGTAGCTGGAATTTAATAAATGTAACAATTACGACTATTTCTTATTTACTTGAAAACCCTAGACCTATTATAATAGCACTGGATTTCCTACCAAATGTTTTGGTTGGCGTAAGGTAAAAACTTTTCCACATTTATGGGTGGGAAGTCTTACGTGATACCTTTCTTTTCAAAAGGATTTTTGAAAGTTAAGCAACTTTAACCTGTTACTCACACCAGACCCATGTACGACCCGGAGTTTATTTTTGTTTTTCATAAACTCTTGGGTACTCAAATTTTTACGAGTAGCCAAGGGATTCAGGTTAGCTTTGACGAATTATGGAGGAGCAATGGAGCAGGAGACTTCTGCGTGGTAGATATATAGTTTCGCTGTGTGTTCTGTGTTGTCTTTGAGTTATATTGAGTTGTAAATACTAGACAGGTGTTTAGAACTATCTAGTATGTGTTGTATTATCTGTATGCTTTGATAGTTGTTGATACTATGTAATATTTTTTGTTTGATTATATAATTAATTCGTTCCGTTGTTAGATTCTGATGTGTTGTTACTTCTTTCTTCTCTTTCTTTCTCTTTTCTATCCCTTTCTTTCTTATTAATATTGCGTCATTCTATGGAGACGGATGGCTGGTCGTTACAGTGGTATCAAAGCATTAGGTTGAGTGAATACCTAGGCTCTGGAGTGGTGTCTATCTTGAGAGAGCGTATTTGTAATTTTAGATATTTATATATATTTATCTATTTTTACCTATCTGTTGGGATTACCTGTTCAGGTTTTTCCAATATAGGTTATGAAGGTAGATGAGGTAGTAGTGTTTGTAACACGATTACTACCATTGGTTGGAGTTTGTATGTTGAGGATGGAAGTGTATCTGTCGAGACTGTAGAACAAATACTGTCTCGAGTAAGTTGTGCAGAGTGTAGAGATTTCATCGATCTCTGTAGGAAACCTGTTAAGGTTCGGAGTTCATCTTCGATGTTGGATAAGTTAAATATTGGATCTATTGATTGGGCTGGAGCAAGTGATGGTATTTTAATACCTCAGGAAGTTGTAACTGCGTGGTGAGATGCAGTGACTATGGTTGTGTCCGAAGATATTTCTTTGGAACAAGTTTTAGAAAGTGTGTCTTCTTCGGTGTTGTGGCTGGATTTAGCAGGATGTTGTGATGTTTTTGTCTGCTTTAGAGTCTGAGTTTCTCGAAGAACTTTGGATTAGGAAGTTTGGCATTGGTGTCAGCAGCGCAGCTCAAAATGTTCTATGAGCCGACAGGGAGGTCTTAGTTGAGTAGTTTTTCTAGAGGTGGAATTATGAAGCAGTAGAGTGGATCCGTTTCTTCATTGGATTGGGCAGACCATTGTAAGCTGTTCTGTTGGGTAAAAAGAGGACAGTTTTCTTTGGAAAATGGTCTGGGTTGATCGCAAAAGTGCCTTGCGATTATTTGAGTGTTCTCTTGTGTTATGAGAGATTTTTCTGGACGTCTTCTAGAAGTCAGAGGTTTTTTCGCATATGGAGATTGAGTTTTCTTATCGACTAGAATTCCACGAGTGGAACCGGTGGTTCAGTTTAGTTGAAGGATGATTCCTAGAGGTGGAGTTTGATGAAGCAACTCAGATTTCAGGGGAATTTCTAAGTTTTCTTTATGGATCTGTAGAACCATATTTCTGGAAGGTGATGTCCAGTTGGTGCTTGTGTTCTTCGTCAGCATTTTCTTATCTACTTCGGATCAGAGTTGTGCAGCAGAGGCAGTTGGGAGGTGTTTCTGGTTGTCTTTTCCGGATAAGGCGAAGTAAGTTCAGTCTTCTACTGATTATGGAGTAGAATTGTGTTTTTGGTTTTGATTGATCTTGATGAGATCATTGTTTTGGGTTGTTTCTGGTTCTGTTTGTTCTAGAGAAATCAGCAAGGGTTGAGCTGATCAGTTTGGATGTTGGCAGCCAGGATTGTCTGAAGACATTTTGTAGATAAGAGACGGAGGAATTTGGAATTCGAAGTTGGAGACTTCGTTATTGTTGGAATTTTCTTTGATTCAGGAGTTATAAGTTTTTATAAGTCTGGAAAGCTGACTCCGAGATGTTTGGATCTTTTCTCTGTTTTGGTTGGATCAGTGTTTGGTTTTCAGGATTGAATTGCCAGTTTGGATAACTGGGATTTGATGAGTTTCACGTATCTCTGAGGGAGTACGTATATGGTCTATCTCTGGTTTTGGAACCAGCTGTTCAGGAAGTTTGAATCAGACTTGTCTGTAATCTGATATGTTGTCTAGTTCTACAGATCTAGATGAGTAGGAGCTCTGTATCTTAGTAGTATTTATTATATGGAATCTATAGAGCGAGTATCAGGATACTTTTACCAGGGAAACTCGAGGAAGTTCTATCCAGAATTTTTCTGGATAATTAGATTTGTTTGACTGGGTGAATTGGTTGCTATGATTATTAGCATATCATTGGTATATGCTTGTGTTTTAAAATTAAATCTTTAAATAGATTATTAAATCACCTTTGTTTTAAATTTCGGGGATGAAATTCTTTTAAGGGGGGAGGAATGTGATGACCCAGAATTTTAAAGCAATATAGATTTAATAATTTGAATTAAAAATTAAATTGATTCGATAATCTTTGTGATAAGATTTGAATTAATTTAATAATCCAATTAAATAAATATTGAATTGATAGATTTTATCTTTTTAAATCTAATAATTGTTTTATATTTATAATGTATATAGAATATGTATACATTGAAAATAGATATTGTTTAATCTAATAAATAGATATTTTTTTCTATAAAAATATATATCTTTAGTAAAATTAGGAATTTTGGTTTTATTTAAAAGTTTAACTTTAAAAGTTAATTAATTAATAAGATATGATTTTAAATTGATAAGATAAAAATTTAATTTGTTTAAATTAATTTATTTGATATTAAGTTTTTAAAGGTATATAATAAATAACAATATAATTTGAAATACCTAAGGTAAAATATTGAAATGATTTAAAATATGTTTAACTCAAGTTTAAATTTAAATAAAATAACAATAAGGGTTATTTTGATATAATTGGATAAAATAAATAATTTATTAATAAGAAGACAATTTCTTTTATAAATTATTTATTGTTATCAAATGTTGTTATTTTTTTTAAATATAATAATACATTGTTTTAACAAATAATTTTTTTTATAAAAATAATTGTTTTTCAAAAATTTAGTTGTGTAGTTATATTTGTAAATAACTGGATTTCAAAATTTAATTTGAAATTGAATTCATAGCTTTTAAAATTTTAAAGTATAAATATTTTTAATTTATTTTGATTTTAAAATATTTGTATAAACTTTATTTTTTAAATTAAATTGGATTTATTCATTTTAAAATTTATCTACATGTAAATAAATACATATTAACTAATTAATTAAACATGGATTTTCATTTGTCTTATATTAAAGATCTAATTAAAATACAAGTTAACTTAATTATAGCTTATTAACATTAAAAACAAGTGTAAACTTTTAAGAAACTAAAATTAACATGTGTTAAGATAATAATCTAGGTGCATGACAAATGTTAATGTAAAGGACAATTGTCAATACTTGTTTTATTTTCTTTAAATTTTAATTAAACAAAAATTTTATCCATATAAAACACTTTCACATTTCTCATTCTTTTCTTTTCTCTTATACTTTGAAATCAAACTAGTAAGTAATGTTCAAAACTGAAAACTTCCTCATACTAAATCAATAGGTTCCTCAAACCAAAATCATGAAATCAACTTGCAGACCAGATTAATTCCTCTGTAAAATCCTTTTTAAACCTATAACCTGCACATCTTCTAACATGCAAGCAAACCTGCATACTTTTCAAGTATAAAAGCATCTGCATTTCCTTGTATCTGGAAGCAAGCATGCAAGTGAAATCTGGAGCAAATGCAAACACAGGATTTAAAGTTTCAAAATATAAGAAGCCAGCAACTTAGATTCATTTAGGCAATTCAAAATTTGAAGCTTCCCAGTTTTAAAAAGGCAAAAAGTTTTTCAAAAATTCATGGCCCTGTCTTCAGATTTTATAAGGTGAGTGACATCTTTTTTAATGAAATTTAAGTATTTTAGAATGTTGCTTGTTGATTTCCATGTTTCAGTGTGAATGATATATACATTTATATCAGTTGTTCTTCTGTAAAGATGAATGTATAACTTGATCATGCTATGTCCTCTGTATTTTATTTCCAGGTTCAAGAATCTGTTCAAACCCCATCATCACATAATATAATCTTTGCTAGTGTTTAAGGTTCATACAAATGTGTTTGTTGAATCAAGAATCAAAATTTTAGTTTTGTTCAAGTTAATAAAAAAAAAATTGAATTGTCTCTGAAACTCAGGATAACAGGACCAATTTGTATATAAGTGAAATACCAAACATATTGATTCACTGTTTCAGGAATAAAATAAAAAACATTATTCAAAATTATGATATTTAAAACTAAATTCATAGTTTTTAAAACTAGATTTAACATGCAGTTCTTTGTTGAACTTAAAAGGGGAATTTTGGTTTTAGGGGGACCTAGGCAATCTGAAGTGACAGGGATTCTTCTGGTTTTTGGAGGAGTAGTCATTGATGCCGGGAAAAATATTGGGTGGCGTTGCAGTTCATCGTGGTGGCTGCGGTGATGAGATTTTGTCCAGAACCCTAGTTTTAACTAGGTCATTTGTTTTGGTTAGTGCTACCTGAAGAGATGATCGAGTTGAACGGGGTTTTGGTGTTGATAGTTTGGTCGTAGGCGAAGCTGTTGCCGGAGGTGGAAGTTCTCTGGTGGTCGGAGCACCGTGGGGAAAGGGTTGACAGTTTTTGTTGGAGTTTTGTCTTTCTGGTTCCAGGTTTTGGAACTAAACTCGAATTCGATTTTGGGTTGTGGAGGGAAGAATTGATGGTTGTGTTGGAAGTTTTTAAAAATTTTGAAAGGGGTTTCCGGTTTAAAAAAGAAGAAGAAAACCTGACAGTTTTATGGAAATTTAAATTCATTTTGAAAATCTGAAACTAATTTAAAAACAGCAGTTGAATTTCAATTTTAAGTTCAGTTTTCTTAAGACCTTTGAATCTTCTGTTTTTTTTAAAATGAACTTGTATTTTAAATAAAGAGTTTTAAATCAAATTTAAATCAAAAGTTCAATTCAAGTTTAAATCAAATGATTTAAAATGGGTTCTAGTATCTTGAATTTAAAATCTGGATATTTGAATAAGTTTTAAAATTTGAATGTTTCAAACAAGTTTAAATTAAATTGTTTGTTAGATGTAAATTTGATTTTCTTTTTGAATGAAGTCATTTTAAAAGGTTTGTAAAAGAAAGTTAAATGATTTGTTAACCTGAGTTTGTAATTTAAATAGTAATGTACTTAAAACTTAATTAAATTAAATTAAGTAAATTAAGGCTTATCTTATACAAGTATTAAATGAAAGTAAAAAAATGTTATTTACATTTATTTTAAAAGATTATAAATGGAATTTAAATTGGTTAATGCTTAAATAAATATCATTTTGAATTTTACATTCAAAATGGAATTTGAATTTAAATTTAAAAATGCAATGTCCTAAGTACACTTTAATACTAATAAAATTATTAATAAGGAATGAATTATCTTAGAAATAATTAAGATGTTAAAATAATTAAATAAATAGGATAATTAAGGAATGAATTATTTATTTAATTTATAATTAATAATTTGGATTAATTTTAATTAAAGATTAATTAATAAATAATTAGAGATTAATTAGTTTATAATTAATATTGATTTATGAAAGTTAATTACTTAAGAAAGGTAATTAAAGAATTAATAATAGTTAATGATGGTCATTAACTAAGGTTTATTTAGTGATTAATTAATACGATTAATTTTTAATAATTAATTAGATTTATTAATTAATAATAATCAATTGGGAAATTTATTTAAGTTTAATTACTAAATGAAAATAATTAAGACATTAATTACTTAATGTAATTAATGGAGTTTATTGAGATTGGATTAAATTAATTAATAAGTTTAATTAATTTTAAACATTGGATTTGATAATGATTACGTGATGTAATCAATGAAGTAAAATTGCTCAGTGAAGTAATTAAAGATAACTACTGGATGTAATTAGTGGATGATGTTGGAATTCTAAAAATAATTTGAATTAAATTATTTTGCATAATTAATCAAGGGATTAATTCAGAAATTAATTAAGCAATAATTAATTGGATGAAGTGATTAAGGGCAGTTAATTAATCAAAGGTGATTAATGATTATGATTTAAGTGAGATTAATTACTGAAAGTAATTAATTTAATTGAGTATTTAATTAAATATAATTAAGGATCATTATTTAATATAATTAATGATGTAATTAAGATTGATTAATCAAGATTAATTAACCAATAATAAGTGATTAAGTGTAATTAATTAAGGTTAAATGTAATTAATTATAGTTAATTAATTAATGAAGTAATTAAACGATAATTACTGTATTTGGTTTAATTAATTTTGTGAAATTACTTAAAGTATAATTAATCAGGGTTGATTAATTAAGGTGATTAATTAGAGAATAATTAATTAATTAATTTGTAATTAATTAATGGTTATGTAAGCGAGATTTATATTGATGTAAGTAATTAATTTAATTCATTTTAAATTAATTAGAGATGATGTAATTAATTTAATTCATTTTAAATTAATTATTGATGATGTGATTATAGATCATTGCTTGTATATGAATGGATGATATTGGTTGCTTTGAATGGTTGAAATCTTAGAAATGAGATAAGTAATGTTGAGTGATATGGATGCATTAGTTGCATTTTATGTTAATTTGGATTATCTTTGATAATGATAATGTGGACTATCTGCTATGATGATAATGATGTTTATCTATGGTGAATCTGTGAATTATCTATCTGTGTGTATACAGATAATGAAATTGAATTGTTTTAAACCCTAAAACAACTTAGACCTAAAAGACACGCTTTGGATTTCGATGAGACCGGAATCGGGTTTCCATATTTGGATATCCGAAAACCACATCGATCCAAATTAACGATAGGTCGTGAATCTTATGTGAAGAATGTAGACTCAAGGTGTAAGGACTATTAGACGGTATAGCTCTGGGGGTGATTCTGCGATTAGTTTGATGGAAATAGTAATTACAAGCTCGAGATAGAGATTCAGAGTGCAAGGGTTATCGTCGTTAACTCTGAGGGTGATTCCAAAACGAGTGTTACGAGATAATGCCTTCGGTTTCGTTCGAACCCGGAACGAACTTGTATGGATTGAATGCTTTCAGAACATTGTTAGGTAGAAGGTGAGCATTCTAAGAGATGTGTTCTCTAAAGGTAATCATAGCCTCAAGCCGCATCAACCGAGAGTGGCTAAAACAGGGGAGGTGCAGCAAGGCTTCGTGGGTAGCTCCCACTGGAGAGCGAGATTTACCCCTGTCTAGAGGTCACTTTTTATTCGGCTTAGTGGGCGGTTGGAATTGCGCACCAACTGCAGGGTTGTCTTGTTCGGAACTGTTCAGTAAGGAATGGTTCCTGCATTGTGTTGCAGGAGAGTGGACGTACTCCTCGGTACGTTGATCTAGGTCACGTACTGTGACGGGCGGTACCCCTGTAGCCCAGCTATTGTATGGAATCCAAAATCCAATAAGTGCCAACGGTTTTGACTGTATTACCCACTTTTGTGGCTAGTAGCTGGAATTTAATAAATGTAACAATTTCGGCTATTTCTTATTTACTTGAAAACCCTAGACCTATTATAATACCACTGGATTTCCTATCAAATGTTTTGGTTAGCTTAAGGTAAAAACTTTTCCATGTTTACGGGTGGGAAGTCTTACGTGATACCTTTCTTTTCAGAAGGATTTTTGAAAGTTAAGCAACTTTAACCTGTTACTCACACCAGACCCATGTCTGAGCCGGAGTTTATTTTTGTTTTTCATAAACTCTTGGGTACTCAAATTTTTACGAGTAGCCAAGGGATTCAGGTTAGCTTTGACGAATTATGGATGAGCAATGGAGCATGAGGCTTCTGCGTGGTAGATATATAGTTTCCACCGTGTGTTATGTGTTGTCTTTGAGTTATATTGAGTTGTAAATACTAGACAGGTGTTTATAACTGTCAAGTATGTGTTGTATTATCTGTATACCCTGATAGTTGTTGATACTATGTAATATGTTCATTATATAATTTATTCGTTCCGCTGTTAGATTCTGATGTGTTGTTTCTTCTTTCTTCTCTTTCTTTCTCTTTTCTATCCCTTTCTTTCCTATTAATGATGCGTCATTCTGTGGAGACGGATGGCGGGTCGTTACATTTTCTTAAACTCTTGGGTACTCAAATTTTTACGAGTAGCCAAGGGATTCAGGTTAGCTTTGACGAATTATGGAGGAGCAATGGAGTAGGAGGCTTCTGCGTGTAGATATGTATAGTGTTCCGTTGTGTTTGGTATCTCTGTGTTGTCTCTGAGTTGTATTGAGTTGTAATATCTAGACAGGTGTTTATAAGTGTCTAGTATGTGTATATGATACTATGTAATACTTATGTTATTAATATAATTTATTTGTTCCGCTGTTTACATTCTGATGTGTTTTCTCTTCTTCCTTCTCTTTCTTTCTCTTTTCTATCCCTTTCTTTCTTTTTAATGATGCGTCATTCTGCGGAGATGAATGGCGGGTCGTTACACTGGTATCAGAGCACTAGGTTGAGTGAATACCTAGGCTCTGGAGTGATTTCTTTCTTGAGAGAGCGTATTTGTAATTTTAAATATATTTATATATATTTATCTACTTCTATCTATCTGTTGGTTACCCGTTCAGGTTTTCCAATATAGGTTATAAAGGTAGATGAGGTAGTGGTGTGTGTAACACGACAACTACCATTGGTTGGAGTTTGTATGTTGAGGTTAGAAGTTTGTCTGTCGAGACTGTAGACCGAATACCGTCTCGAGTAAGATTTGCAGTGTTGTACGGATTTCATAGATCTTTGGAGGAAACCTTTTTAGGGTTCGGAGTCAATCGTTGAAGTGCGGTATTGGATCTGTCGGTCGGGCAGAAGCAAGTGATGGCATTTTGATACCTCAGGAAGTGTAGCTGCATGATGAGATGCAATGATTATGGATGTGTCCGAAGATATTTCTTTGGAACAAGTTTTGGGAAGTGTGTCTGCTTCGGTGTTGTGGCTGGATTCAGTAGGATGTTGTGGTTAGCTTTGAGGTCCGAGTTTCTCGGGGAGCTTTGGATTAGGAAGTTTTTGGTATCGGTGTCAGCAGTGCAGCTCGGAGTGTTCTGTATTGGTAGGAAGTTTTCTGGCTGAGTAGTTTTTCTGGAGGTGGAGTTCAGAAGCAGCAGAGTGAATCCGTTTCTTCAATGGATTGGCTATGCCTGTGTAAGCTATTCTGTTGGGTAAAGAGAGCATAGTTTTTCTTTGGAAATTTATCTGGGTTGATCGTAAAAGTGACTTGCTATAGTTGAGTGTTCTCTTGGATTGTAAGAGATTTTTCTGATGTCTTCATGGAAGTCAGAGGTTTGTTCGCATCTGGAGATTGAGTTTTCTTATCGACTAGTATTCCAGGAGTGGAACTGAAGGTTCAGCTTAGTAGAAGATGGTTCCTAGAGATAGAGTTTGATTAAGCAGCTCAGAATTTTGGAGGAACTTCTGAATTTTCTTTATGGATCTGTTGAACTATATTTCTGGGATGTGATGTCCAGTTTGTGCTCGTGTTCTTCATCAGCATTTTCTTCTACTTCGGATCAGAGTTGTGCAGCGGAAGCAGTTTGGAAGTGTTTCTGATTGTCTTTTTCGATAAGGAGAAGTAATTTCAGTCTTCTGCTGGTTATGGAGTAGAGTTGTGTACTTGGTTTTGGATTGATCTTGAGGAGATCATTGGGTTGGGTTGATTTTGTTCTGTTTGTTTCTAGAAACATCAGCTAAGGTTGAGCTGATCAGTTTGGATGTAGGCAGTCTGGGATCGTCCAAAGAATTTTTTTGGATAAGAAACGGAGGAATTTGGATTCCGGAATCCGAGATCTGTTTTGGATAAGTTTTCTGTGGTCAAAGGAGCTATAGGTTTTGGGGTAAGGCTGGGAAGCTGGCTTAGAGATGTTTTGGATCTTTCTTTGTTCTTAAGAGGATAAGTGTTTGGTTTTCAGAATTGAATTGCCAGTTTGGATAACTGGGATTCGATATGTTTCACATATCTCTGAGGGAGTACGTGTATGGTCTATCTATGGTTTTGAAACCAACAGTTCTAGAGGATTTGATTGTTGAATCAGACTCGTTTGTAGTCTGATATGTTGTCTTGTTTTGTAGATCTAGATGAGTAGGAGCTCTGTAGCTTAGTAGTATTGATTGTTTAAATTCTATAGAGCGAGTATCCCGGTATATATATATTTAGGAAACTCTAGGAAATCCTATCCAGAATTTATGTCTGGATAGTTAGATTTGTTTGTTTGGATGAATTGGTTGCTATGGTTGTTAGCATATGATTAATATATGATTGTGTTTTAAAATAAAATCTTAAGATAGATTATTAAATTACCTTTGCTTTTAAATTTTGGGGATGAAATTCTTTTAAGGGGGGAAGAATGTGATATCTCAGAATTTTTGGCAATATAAAATTAATAATCTGTGTTAAACATTAAATTGATTTGATAATTTTTGATAATAAATTTTGAATTGATTTAATAATCTTCTTTTAATAAATATTTAAATTTGGAAGATTTTATCTTTTTAAAGCTAATAAATTGTTTTCTATTTATAATATATATAATTGTATATATTGTAAATAGATAAGCTTTGATTTGGAATTTAGTAAATGAATCAATTTTCGAATTCTAATTTATTTTTGGTAAATTGAAAATTTGATTTAAATTTAACATTTAACTTTTCAAAGCAATTTAATAAATATCTATATGGTTTGTAAATATTAAAGGTAAATCTTATTTGTTTTAAAATTTTATTTAATTAGCTTAAATATTAATTTAAACTAGATTAACATAAAAACTTTGTTTTATTTTCATTTTAAAATATTGCTTGAAATTATATATAAGAATTTAAAATACAATTTACATATGATCTTAATATATTGAGTAATAGAACTAAATTATAATCTCTTTTATAAATTATTTAAAATTTGTTAAATTTGTTATTTTCAAGTAATAATTTTAATACCTAGTTTTTATAAACATAAATAGATTTTTAGAAATAGGATTTGTTATTTTTAAATTTAATGGTAGTTATATATGCATATATATAACTTGGTCTTTAAATTAATTTAAATTTGAATTTAATGTTTTGAAATTTAAAAGAATAAGTACTTAAAGATATTGGATAAGCTTATATTTATAATTTCTTTTATTTTTCTATAAAAAAATTAAGGGAGAAATTTATTTATATATACTTAAAAAGGAATAAATTAAGATTTAAAAGTTTTTATAAACAATTTATATTAAAATAAAAATACTTAAATTACAAGTGTAAGTTTCTTAAGACACTTAAATGACATGTGTTAAGCATAAGGTAAACATTTGGACAAATGTTAAAATTTAAAATAAGCGTCTCTTAAAATTTTCATTTTTCTTTTATTTTATTTAAATCATTTTGTGCTTATATAAACATTGCCCCTCATTCTCATTTTCTTTTTCCATTCTTCTTTTTCAAAAACTTAAAAACTTCAGCTGAAATCATCTTCTTCTAATCAAAGCCAAAAATCTGCAATCTTCCACGAAACAGAAAATCTTATTCAAGAACAAATTCCTGTAAAATCCCCTCAAAAACCAAACCTAAAATTAATATTTCCTCTAACTCAAAACTTCTGAAATCATCCTCAAACCTGAAGTGAAAATCAAAGCATTAACCTGAAAATCAATTTGCAATTCTCAGACCTGCATGCAACTGTAGATCTCTGCATTTCTATTTTGAAACTTCATCCAAGCCTGCAATTCTTTTTATCTGGAAGCATGCATACAATGTAGTCAGGAAGCTTAGGCATTACAGCAAAAACAAGATGAAAGTTTTTAAAAGCAAACTGCAGTTTAAATTATAAGCAAAACAAAGAAGCAGCTTGAAGTTTTCAAGTCAAAGCACATTCAAATTCAAGTTTTTCAACAAACAAGTACTCTGCTCATAAAAATTCCTGGTGAGTAACATTTTATATTAAATAAACTTAAGTAAATATGGTTGCTTGATTGTTTCCTGATATGGTCATGATTCATGTGAATGAATATGATATAATTCTCTGTATAAATGTTTGGGTTTCTGAATGCATGGTTGGGTTGTGATGTGTTCTTGCCTGTTCTAGAATTCCAGGTTTAAATTCTGATCAAAATCATGATCTCATGTTCAAATCTTTGTTAAGGTTTAAGATTCAAACAATATATGGTTTTGTAACATAAGTTAATGTTTAAAATTTTATTTAATATATAATAAAAATCTGTATTATTTCTGGAAAATTAAAAAAATACAGCGCATGTGTAATAATCTGAAACTTCAAATACCATAAATTATAAATTCAGGAATGTAATCTGAATTCTTAAACCAAATGATGATTTTTAAAACTAAAATCTTAATTTCTAGTATTAGGATTTAGGCTCTGTCCTTGTTTGAACTGAGATTGATGTTTGAGCAATTTCTGGTGGTCCACTGGCTATGGAAGATTGGATTTCTTCCTGGAGGTAGAAGCATGATCGTGGTTTCAGGGAAAATTATGGGGAAGAGGATTTAAGCATTGTGGCGATGGTGATTTAGGATTGAAATTTATAACCCTAGTTTTCTGTTGCTCAGAAAAATTGATCGTCGCGAACCCTATGAATGATCGAGCTTTCCCAGATTCGAGTAGGTGATTGATGGAGTATGGAAGAAGTAGTGGCCGAAGGTGAAGCTTCTCTGGTGGTCAGAGTTTGATGTTTGAGGCGATTTCCAGTAGTCGACTTTTTCCAGTTTTGAGCTCGAAAGCTCGTTTTTGATCTTGAGCTTCTGCAGTTGATTTGATGGTCGGAATTGTGTTGGAAGGTGATCGCCGACTTGCGCGTGTGGTCGCGAGAGGTCGAAGTTGACGATAGCGGTGGTGCAGGTGCACGATGATCATGATGTGTCAGCTGTTGATTTTGGGGAAGAAGGATGCTCGAGTGTTTTACGAGTAGACTCGTGTTTGGTTTGGGTTAATTCGTGTTTTGCTCGAAGTTTTGGGTTGTTGGACTCGAAGTAGTGGTTGTGTGGGCTGGGGGTATTGATGTTTCAGGTTTTTGTGTAAAACTGTCAGTACTTAAAAATTTGAATGTTTTCTAATGAAAAGATTACTCGAGTTACTCGAGTTATTTTAGTGTTTGTTCGAGCTAGATTATGATTAGCTCGATTAATTTAATTGTGGCTGGAGTTAGTTTTCTACAGGCTAAAATCCTGTTCTATTTTGAAAATTTAAACAGAATTTTA
The DNA here is from genome assembly GCA_030765085.1 of Allium cepa. NCBI lineage: Eukaryota > Viridiplantae > Streptophyta > Magnoliopsida > Asparagales > Amaryllidaceae > Allium > Allium cepa. Next base: position 577,451,106 of record CM060931.1, read on the forward strand.
AAAGTATAAAGAAAAGATTTAAAATAGGTTTTAAATCTAATTTAAATAATGGATTCAAGTTTAATCTGAATCACAGATGGAAATGAATAAGTTTTTAAAATTCAAATTTGTTTAAAATACCTTGAAGGGTTTTATTGTCTAAAAGTGTTTTTTTTAAAAGAATTTGAATTTAAATTTGGAATTTGAAACGAAAAGAAATGTTTTAAACAAAGTTTAAACTGATTCAAATCTAAATTTGAATCTTTATTTCAAAATAAAATTAAGTTTAATAAATTTAAGTGTTTTTAACAATTTTGAATGATAAAGTAAAATTTAAATGTTTTGAATTTTAAAAGGAATTTGATTTAAACTCTTATAAAATTCCTTTTGTAAGAGAAAGTATTCTTTATCATGTAAATTTAAAGGTTTTAAATTGATTTTAAATGTTGTTGAAGATAAATTGAGTTTCATTTTAAAACTTGAATTTGAAATGAAATTTGAATTTAAATTTGGAAATGAGTGTTTTCAAATATATTTGTGAATGATAATTTAACCATTTATAAGAAAAGGGTTTTATCTTAAAGTTAAATTATAATTTAATGATTTGTTATGCATTTAATTATTAGGGTAATTAAATAAATAATTAATTAATTTAATAAATTAATGAAATGAATAATTACTTATAGTAATTAAGGGTTTAAACTTAAGGTTTAAGATTAATAATTCTTAGAATAATTAACTTGTAATTTAAGAATCATTAATTAAATAAGATTAGATTTTAATCAATGATTAGTAATTAATTAATCATGTAAAAAAGGATTAATTAAGTTACAATTAACACTTAATTAATTAAATAATTAGGGGTTAATTAATGGACTATTAATGTTTAATTAATTGGTAATCAATAATGATCAATAATAAGTTGATTAATTTAAAAAATAATTAGTGAATTGTTAATAATTAATGAAGATTATTAACTAAGGATAATTTAATAATTAATTAATGTGATTAATTTTTAAAAATTAATTAGATTAATTAGTTTAAAGATAATCATTTGTGTAAATTGTTAAGTATAATTACTTATGGAAGTAATTAAGGAATTAATTACTTATTTGTAATTAATTGAGTTTAATTTGATTAGATAAGTTAATTAATTCAGTTTAATTAATTTAGAATGATCATTTGATGATTTTTGAAGTATAATTACTTAATGTAATTTAATGAAGAGAAATTGCTTAGGAAAGTAATTAGCGGGTAATTACTGTATGTAATTAATTGAAGGTGATTTGTTAATGAAAGTAATTTGAGTATAATTACTTTATAAAATTAATCAAGGGATTAATTAGAGATAATTAATTAAGGAGTAATTAATTTATTTGGTGAAGTAATTAGGGGTAATTAATTAATTGTAATTAATTAAGGTTTAGTGTAATTAATTATAGTTAATTAATTAATGAAGTAATTAAGGGTTAATTACTGTATTTGTTTAGAGTAATTAATTTGTGAAATTAATTAAAGGATAATTATTAGAATGTAATTAAAGAATAATTAATCAAGGGTGATTAATTAAGTTGATTTACTAGAGTATAATTAATTAATTAAATTGTAATTAATTAATGGTGATGTAAGCAATATTTATATTGAGGTAAGTAATTAATTTTATTCACTTAAAATTAATTACAGACGATGTAATAAATTTAATTCATTTTAAATTAATTATAGATGGTGTGATTATAGATCATTGCTTATATATGAATGGATGATATTGGTTGCCTTGAATGGTTGAAATCTTAAAAATGAGATAAGTAATGATGTGTGATATGGATGCATTTGTTGCATTGTGATAATGATATGGATTATCTTTGATAATGATAATATGGATTATCTGTGGTGATGATTATCTATTGTGAATCTGTGAATTATCTATCTGTGTGTATATAGATAATTGTATTGAATTGTTTTAAACTCTAAAACAACTTGGCCTTAAAAGACACGCTTTGGATTTTGATGAGACCGGGATGGGGTTTCCAAATTTGGATATCCGAAAACCACATCAATCCAAATTAACGATAGATCGTGAATCTCAAGTGAAGAGTGAAGACTCGAGGTGTAAGGACTATTCGTCAGTATAACTCTAATGGTGATTCCGAGATGAGTTTGACGGAGATAGTAATTTCAGATTCGAGATGAAGATTCAGAGTGCAAGGGTTATCATCGTTAACTCTGAGGGTGATTCCAAAACGAGTCTAACGAGATAATGCCTTCGGTTTCATTCGAACCCGAAACGAACTTGTATGGATTGAATGCTTTCAGAACATCGTCAGGTGGACGATGAGCATTCTAAGTAATGTGTCCTATAAAGGTAATCGCAGCCTCAAGCCTCATCAACCGGGAATGGCTTAAACAGGGGAGGTACAGCAAGGCTAAATGGGTCATGCCCAATTAGGATGAGATTTCCCCCTGTCTAGAGGTCCCTTTTTATTCGGCTTAGTGGGCGGTTGGATATGCGCACCAATTGCGGGGTTGTTTTGTTCGGAACTGTTCAGTAAGGAATGGTTCTGGCTTTGTGTTGCAGGGGATTGGGAGTGATCCTCGGTATAGTGATCTAGGCCACGTACTGTGACGGGCGGTACCTTGGTAGCCCTACCATTGTATGGAATCCAAAATCCAATAAGCGCCAACGGTTTTGATTGTATTACCCACTTTTGTGGCTAGTAGCTGGAATTTAATAGATGTAACAATTTTGGCTATTTCATATTTACTTGGAGACCATAGACCTATTATAATATCACTGGATTTCCTATCGGATATTTTGGTTAGCGTAAGGTAAAAACTTTTCCATATTTATGTGTGGGAAGTCTTACGTGATACCTTTTCTTTTCAAAGTTAAGCAACTTCAACCTTTGCTCACACCAGACGCATGTCTGACCCGGAGTTTATCTTTTGTCTTAAACTCTTGGTTACTCAAATTTTTACGAGTAGCCAAGGGATTCAGGTTAGCTTTGACGAATTGTCGAGGAGCAATGGAGCAGGAGGCTTCTGCATGTAGATATGTATAGTGTTCCGTTGTGTTTGGTATCTTTGTGTTGTCTCTGAGTTGTATTGCGTTGTAATATCTAGACAGGTGTTTATAACTGTCTAGTATGTGTTGTATTATCTGTGTACTCTGATAGTTGTTGTATATGATACTATGTAATACTTATGTTATTAATATAATTTATTTGTTTCGCTGTTCAGATTCTGATGTGTTTTCTCTTCTTTCTTCTCTTTCTTTCTCTTTTCTATCCCTTTCTTTCTGATTAATGATGCGTCATTCTATGGAGATGAATGGAGGGTCGTTACAAAGATGGAGCACTGAAGTGAAAGGGCTAATCGCTACTAATCCCGATGGTGATTCCAAAATGGATGTTGTAGGAGTAATTGAGATGACCCGACTTTCTCACCATAGAAAATCGTATCATCTTGAAGAAAGAAAGGGATAGAAAAGAGAAAAGAAAGAAGAAACAACATCAGAATCTAAACAGTGGAACAAATAAATTATATTAATAACATAAATATTACGTAGTTTACAACCATTTTCAGAGTTACACAGATAGTACAATACATACTAGACAGTTATAAACACCTGTCTAGTTATACAACTCAAAACAGTACAAGAGAACTACTCAGAGAAACCAACACAGCGGAAAAACTATATATCTATACGCAGAAGCCTCCTGCTCCATTGCTCCTCCATAATCCGTCAAAGCTAACCTGAATCCCTTGGCTACTCGTAAAAATTTGAGTACCCAAGAGTTTAAGAAAACAGAAGATAAACTCCGGGTCAGACATGGGTCTGGTGTGAGTAACAGGTTAAGGTTGCTTAACTTCAAAAACCTTTTGAAAAGAAAGGTATCACGTAAGACTTCTCACACATAAACATGGAAAAGTTTTAACCTTACGCTAACCAAAACATTTGATAGGAAATCCGATGATATTATAATAGTGACTAGGGTTTTCAAGTAAAATACAGAAATAGCTAGAATGCTTACATCTCACGTTCTAACATAGTTGGGCACAACTAATACGTACGACACTTATTGGATTTTAGATTCCATCAATGGCAGGGCTACTGGGGTACCGCCCGTCACAGTACGTGGCCTAGATCACCGTACCGAGGATCACTTCCAATCCCCTGCAACCAAAGGCCAGAACCACCCCTTACTGGACAGTCCCGAACAAGACAACCCTGACATTTGGAGCTCACAACCGTCCACACAGCTGAAATAAAAGGGACATCTAGACAGGGGAAAATCTCGTCCTACTTGGGCATGACCCACTTAACCTTGCTGCACCTCCCCTATTTTAGCCATTCCCGGTTGATGAGGCTTGAGGCTACGATTACCTTTAGTGAACACATCACTTAGAATTCTCATCGTCCACCTGACGATGTTCTGAGAGCATTCAATCCATACAAGTTCGTTCCGGGTTCGACCGAAACCGAAGGCATTATCTCGTTACACTCATTTTGGAATCACCCTCAGAGGTAACGACAATAACCCTTGCACTTTGAATCTTCATCTTCACTTGAGATTCACGACCTATCGTTAATTTGGATCGATGTGGTTTTCGGATATCCAAATATGGAAACCCGATCTCGGTCTCATCGAAATCAAAAACGCCATCTTTTAGGTCCAAGTTGTTTTAAAGTTTAAAACAATTCAATTATCTATATACACACAGATAAATAACTCACAAATCACAATTGATAACCAACATTATCATAATAAACAGATGATCCATATTATCATCAAAATAGGTAATCCATATCACCATCACAATAGATAATCTATATAATCATCACAATGCAACCAAGCATTCATACCACACAACATTATTTATCTCATTTATGAGATCACATCCATTCAAGGAAATCAATGTTACCTATTCGTACAAAAGCAATGATTTATTTCATCACGATATAATTAATTTAAAATGAATTAAATTAACTATCTCTATCTTTAATTAATTTAAAGTGAATTAAATTAATTACTTCATCTTAAATTAATTTAAAATAAAATAAATTAATTACTTCACTAATAAAAACCTTGCTTACTCAACCATTTAATTTATTTACAATCAATTGATTAATCATTCAAATTAATCACCTTAATTAATCACCCTTGATTAATTATCCTTTAATTACATTCAAGTAATTATTCTTAATTAATTTCAAAAATTAATCATTCTTAAACAAAAAAACAGTAATTAACATTTAATTACTTCAATTAATTAATTAACTATAATTAATTACATTATTCCTTAATTAATTACATTGATTAATTACCCTTAGTCACTAATCATTGATTAATTAATCATAATTAATCAATTTAAATTACATCATTAATTGTATTAATTAATGATCCTTAATTATAGTTAATAAATTATCCTCTTAAATTAATTACCTTGAGTAATTAACCCATAATTATTAATCATTCTTGATTAACTATATTCAGTAATTAACTAACTTAATTACTTTATTAAAACAAATTAATTATTCCTTAATTAATTTCTTAATTAATCCCCTGATTAATTACTAAGTAATTTAATCCAAATTACTTACACTTTAAACATCTTCCATAAATTACAACCTGTAATTATCAATCAATTACTTTACTAAGTAATTTCCAATCTATAAGTTACATTAAATAATTATCATTAAAACATCCGTTGTTTAAAATTAATTAAACTTAATTAATACATTTAACACAATTAATTTCCTTAAGTAATTAATTTCTTAATTACATTATTAATTAATTATACTCAAGAATTCACAAATGATTATTATTAAATTAATTAATCTAATTAATTATTACAAACTAACCACATTAATTAATTATTAAAAAATCTTGGTTAATGGCCTTCATTAGCCCTTCTCTAATTATTTTTCTTAAGAAATTAATTTAAATTAATCATAAATTAAATTATCTTTAATTATCCATTAGTTAAAGTCTAATTATTTAATTAATTAAGAGTTAACTGTCACTTAAGTAATCCTTATTTATTTAATTAATTAACCATGATTTTAGCTTAATTGATTAATTAATAAATCATTAATCATTAATTAATAATCTAATTAATGATCTTAATTACAAATAGGTTAATCCTTAATCAATTATTAATTATTCCCTAATAAATTTATTAATTAAATTAGTTAATTAACCTTAATTACCTTATTAATTAAATTAATTCCAAAACATAAATCTTAACTTAATTTTAAGATAAAACATTTCTTAATTATGTTTAAAAACAAGTTTATTTGAAACAAATTACTTTTGAAATTACTTTGAAATTTCATTTCAAACACAAGATTTAAAATGAATATAATTTAAACTTAATCAAAGTTTAAACAATTTAAATTTTTTTAAAATTTCAAGACAAACAAGTGTTTGTCTTAGAAATGAAATTCATAAGAATTTTGAAACTAAATTCATTTCAAAATTTCAATAATTTCAATTTACATTTTTTTAATTTTTCAAATTTAAATCTTCTTTTAATTTCAAAAACTGAAGTTCATATTTGATTTTAGACTTCAGATTTAAATTTAATTTCAAATCGTGCTCATATTTTAAAAACTTCATTTTCTAAAAAGTTCAACTACTTACCAAAATAAAGTAATTAAATAAGTTCATGTTTTAAATCTTTATTTTAATTTTTATTAAAAATTGAGATTTTAGATTTTAAACTTGGATTCCAAAATTCAATCTTGAATTTAAAACTTTGTTTAAACTTTCTTTACATTTAAATGGTTCAGGTTTTAAAAAAAAAATTTAAACAAACAGGTACAAGTTTGTCAAAACCTGTAACAACTCTTAAAACCCGAGAAAACCCCCTCCTAAAATACTTCGAGTCAACAACCCCTCTTCCCCGAGCAATCTACCCATTGACTTCGAGTCCAACCCAAAATTTACTCGAGTCACTCCAATACCAAAACAACTTCAACACTTAAATGTGCACTGTGCCGATGATCATCTTTGATCACCAACGGTGATCTTCTCCCATCCCAAACATCATCCAAACCCCTAACCTGATCACCAGATTCCCTAGCTCACCCTGAAATTGAATTCGAGTTCAAATATAAACCTGGAACCCATCAACATGAATTTCCCTAAAACCTGTCAACTCGCCACTGACAAAATTCCAATCACTAGACGATCTGCAACTCCGACATCGTCTTCGACTGCGGCCCAGCTACTCTCCCCTATAAACTTGCTACACTCGATCCATTTTACAAATCGAAATGATCGATTCTTTAAACCAAACAAAAACTAGGGTTTAAAATAAATTTCCAAATATGCACCTTCCACAAAGAATTCCATCATCAACTATGATTTTTCCTAGCTACCCCTAATCCTTCTCCATCACTCAGAAGAACCCCGAGGCACCACAATCCAAAGATCACCAGAATTTGCTTAAAATTCATTTTCAGTTCAATAACAATCTGCACCTTCAACTCTTTTCTAAAAAATTTGATTCTTGATTTAAAAATCATGTTTTTATTAATGCTTTCGATTTATAATACTGAATTACAAATTTAACATGTTTGGATTTTAGTAAAAATCAACATGCACTGATTTTTATATGTTTCCAGAGACAATAACTAATTGTTAAGTTTAATTTAATTTTTAATTCTTACTTTATGATAAGAAAACACCCTTGGTTTAAAAATTCAGATACTATCACAAATTAAATCAAGTGTAGGGGATTTTTAAATGAAAAGATAGAACTAGGAATAGAGCAGAGCCCATAACAACATGCATACACAATACATTTTCACATCAGACTTTTATCAATACACAAACACCACTTATTTATATCAAAACAAAATAGCATGCAACCTAAGTAAGAATTTAAGATTTTTAAAATTACTCACCTTTTTAAAAAGGGAAGCAGAGCCTCTGATATGCTTTCGAATTTGCAGATAACATCAAAGTTCCAGATTCAACTTGATTGAATTCAAGCTTCTTTTAAATTCCAAGTTGTAAGAATGAATGCATGTGCTTTCAGCTTCCAGATTCCATGCAGAGCCCATTTTTTCCAAATTGTAGAAATATATGATAATGCAGATTTTAAAACTGTAGTTGCTTGCAGAATTCATTTTTTCCAGATTTTATAAAGATACAAATTTTCTTTTTGAAGATGATTACTGACATTTAGATAATGAGGAGTTCTGATGTGGTATCGATCATGATTTTTAGGTTTGTATTGCTTAGTTTCAAGTGGCATGCAGAACAAATCTCCTGATTGCAGAAAAAATATGAGAATGCAGTTTTTTTTGAAGATAGTAAGTGCAGTGTTTTGAAGATGCAAGTTTGATTTTGAAGAGGAGTTACTGATTTTTGATATGAAGAGTTTTGAAGTTTTTTTTTCTCTTTTGATTAGGAAATGAGAAAGAAAATAAGTAAGAATGAAAATGCAAGTTTATATAGATGTAGTTTCAGATTTTATTAAATAAAAGAAAATTTAAAAAAAAATGTGCCACTTGTACAATTTTTCAACATTTGTCAAGTGAAATGTTTTATCTTATAGCACTTGTCTTTTTTTTTAAAGTAATTTGCATTTAATTCATAAGTTAATATATATATATATGCCTAATTAATTTGTTAGTTAATATTTAAATATGTATATAAATTTATAAAAGAAATAAAAACCAACTATAAATAAAGCCTATACATATAAAAATTAAAACAATTAAAAATCTATACTTTGGATTTTAAATTCAAATCAAATTCAAAATCTAATATTTAAAAAATCAAGTTATAGATATAATTAAATTTGAAAATACAAATGCTATTTTATTCAAAATCTATTTATAAAGACAATACATGATTAATATTGTTTTTAGAAATATCTCATTATCAAATTAAAATAATTATAAAAGAAATTATTTCTTTATTAATAAATTACCTACTTTATTAAGCTATAAAACTTTTTGCCAATTAAATTAAATTTAAAACTCAAGCCAAAACTATTTTAAACATTTAAACATTTGTTTTAGCAATTTAAAAATCATATATTTATTTATTAAATAGCTTTGAAAACTTAATATTTAACTAAAATCAAAATTTCCAAATTATTAGTGTATATATTAGAATTTTAAATCATGATTCATTTATTAAATTTTAAACAAAGATTAATTATTTAATAACTTTGAAAAGCTTATATATTAAATAAAAACTAATTTTCCAAATTACTAAAATATAGAATTAGAAAATATGCTTTATTTATTAAAATTAAAACAAAGCTAATCTATTTACAATATAAACCATATATTTATATTATAAATAGAAACCAATTTATTATTTTTAAAAGATAAAATAACCAATTAAATAATTATTGAAGAAGATTTTTAAATCAATTTGAATTATTATTAACAAAAATATCAATGTTAATTTAATTTTAATACAGATTATTAAATTGATATTGTTAAAAATTCCGGGATGTTACAATAATTCCCTCGATTCCGTTCGAACCCAGAATGGACTTGTATGGATGAATGTTTTCAGAACATCGTCAGGAGGACGATGAGCATTCTAAGTGATTGTGTGCTAAAAAGGTAACGCATAGCCTTGAGTCTCATCAACCGGGAATTGCTAAAACAAGGGATGTGCACACAAGGCTAAGTGGCTGGCAACCAGTTAGGGTAAGGTGACCCCTGTCTAGATGTCCCTTTATTTTTTAGCTGTGTGGCGGTTGCTAATCCCAACCACGGGTGAACTTATTCGGGCTATCCAGTAAGGGGTAGTCCGATCTTGTGTTGTAGGGGATTTAGGGTGGGTCCTCGGCATGATGATCTAGACCACGTACTGTAACGGCGGTACCCCAGTAGCCCTTCCATTGATGGAAATCCATTTTTCCTATGTGCCTTTACAGTTTTGTTTGTATACATGTTAGCTGGAATTTAATAAATGTAACAATTTCGGCTATTTGAATAAGTATTTGTATATAGACACTATTATAATATCAGAGGATTTTATAAGAAATGGTTTGGTTATCGTAAGGTAAAAACCCCGCATCTTTATTTGTGGCGTAGTCTTACGAGATACCTTTGGTTTTCAAATGGTTTTGAAAACTTTAATAATCCAATTGAGTATATTTTCTTACGCTGGTTTTCTAGACTGACTCGGGTGTTATTTAACTATAATGCTCCGGGCAGACTGAGCATTATAGAATACAGGATACGGTGCTATGGAGCTTAGGAGACGAGCTGGATGGCGAGACGTACTTCTGTACTTGATTATCATTACGCTGTGTAGTCAGTTTTGAGGACAAGTTTATATAATTGTCCAGCATTTGGATATTGATTGTGTTGTCGAATGGAGTTGTACTCTAATTATGTAATGTATAACACAGATATAGTTTTCTTTTGTGTAAAGATCAGTTATTATCTATTATATTTATTTCGCTGCGACTGTGAGATTCTAATGTTGTTTCTATTTCTTCTTCTACCTCCTTCTTTTAACCCTAATGGTTCGATTTTCGGGCATCGAAAAATTGGATCGTTAAATTTGGTATCAGAGCTGAAGGTTAAGCAAAAACCTTGGCTCTGGTGGGGATTACTCATTAATATAGAGTCCGAAGTACTCTAGAATGAGTTTGAGTGTATTAGTAGATATGAGCGAGTATTTGTTAATGAATATAAAATTGTTTTATATTGTGTTGACTTATCAGTTAGGCGTTTATAGATTCTGGTCAATATGTGGGATGCCATTTTATCGATAGGGGTTTCTAAACAATTAAAGAAGATAAATCGACACGGTATTGTTTTAAATAGGGTAAATGAAATAAATTTCACCCAAATTATTTTTTATATAAAAGAAATAATACCATAAATTGTTATATTATATATGGTTGCTTGGTTGTTAGGAAGTGATAATATTAAAATATTATCATTGATGTGTGGAAATTGAAATAAGAAAATAATATTATAACCAAAATTAAAGAATAATTTATAAAACAGAATAAGATTTGTAAATGTAAATTATAAGTGTGATTTATAATTTAAATAAAATTCCGAAGTAATATTGAATGTAAATTGAAAAAAAATTGGAATTTGAAATTTTGGTAAAAGATTTAAATTCCTTCGGTTTGGAAATGGTTTTCAAAGGTTTTGGGAAAATAATAGTGATATTATTTTGAATTGGATTTGAAATCTGGTGAGATTTTGAATTTAAATTTTTTTGAAGGGGTTTTAAAGAGATAAAAAGCATTGAACTCTTTTCGGTCATTGGAAAATAACTTCGGTGATGACTGCAGCATCATCAATGTTCATTTTCGAGTTTCCAAGGGAGAAATTGCTGCTTGAAAATTTGTAATTCAAGTGTTTACAAAACTGGATTTATTTTTGAAATTTAAAGAGATAATTGAATTTACCAGAGGATTTTAGATAAAACCGATTTCAAAGATGATTTTGAAATATTGAGTAATTGTTTAAAAAGACTTTGGAATCTTATTAAAAGTGTAACTGGAATATAAATAAGCTGGAAAACGTATAGAAGTTAAAATTCAAACTAAAATGGAATGTAATCGAATCTAGTAAATAAAAGTAAAAAAAATTATTGGAAGTAACTTTGTGGGAGAACTAATTTATTTAAGTTTGTAGGTAAAAGAACTAGAATTAAAGTTGAATAATTGAATCAATTTAAATTACGTCAAGAAAGGTGAATTGTAAATTTGCTCGAAAGAACTAAAGAAAGTAAAAGTTTAGAAATAAACTTTTTATTGAAATTTGAAATTTATGGAAATAAGATTCAACTTGAAAGAGGTCAAATAAAGGTAAGTGTGACTAGAGAATAAAGTTAGAAAGATAAGCCAATTAAAAAGGGTTGTAAATGGAATGGAAATAAAATTGTGGGTAGACAAATGAACTTGCATCTGTAAGAATATAGAATTGAAGCTGAATATTGAAATTTAAATTGAAGAATTGGATTATGTAAAATGAGAAAATTAGTCAGGTTGGACTAAATAAAACAAAGTACTGAAATTAAATTTAGTAAGTACTAGTTGATTTAATGGTAAGAAAAGGAATTAAAAATTGAATATTAGGATGGTATTTAATTTAAATTGTGTTAAGTAAACTGAAATCGTAGAATGGTTCGAGGAAACTAAAAGAAATAAAGGTTTGGGAAATAGAACTTTATTTTGATTTAAGATTTGATTTGGAAATGAAGTGATAAATAAATTGTAAGTTATTCAGATTTGAAATTGAAATTGATTAAGAACAAATTAGTTAATGAATCTAATTTAAAGAAATAGTTAATTAAGAATGGTTTGAGATAAGGTGAATAAAAATCCAATATTCAGGGTTTGAAGATGAATTGAATTCAAGTAGGATTGAAAATGAAAATCTGGATGAAAAATTGGAAAAGGTTTTGAGATTTGAGATTAATTAGTAACTTGATGCAAATTGAATCTATATGAAATTGGAATCCAAATTGATTAAATGTAGATAAAAACCAAGTGGTAAAGTGAAAGTAATAATATAAGAATATATAAGTTGCTAATATTAAACTTAGGAATGGTTGGTGAAGTTCTTAAGTAAACTTGGTTTTGGAAAAATGTTCTAAGTGAATAATTGAATGAAGGTTAAACTGGAAGTTATGTAATGGGAAAATTGTGACTAAGTAGATAGAAATCAAAATGAATGCGACTAAAAGAGAATTGATATAATTAATAATCAATTGGAGCAAATACGTAGGATGTACCTATATTATTAATTCGCATAGTAATTTCATCCAGATTCGAGCACAGAATTTTAAGGTAGTTATACCAATCCGAGTAGGGATTTTCACTTAATTTTCGATAGCGAACTCTGGAAATGGATTTTTGATTGATTCTGGAAATTCTCAATCATAGTTTGTGGCTATGCAAGGAGAATGACGGTTTCTGATGAAGAAGCCAGATTTGAGTCTGCACTAGGAAGTCGGGTGGACGATACTAATTCGAAAGTGAAATTGTGTGATCGAGCGAGCGATCGAATTTGATATTGCGTACGGATGGTATATGCACATCATATGGGCTTGAATGAAATAGATAATAAAACTATTGTAAAGAAATGTATGAAATGATTGTGATATATGTAATTGGATATTATTGCTTAGTAAGATATATAAGTATCTAAAGGCAAAGGATAAATGGATGTTTTGTTTTTCAAAGATAGAATTGGACAACATAGATTTTTATGTACATATTTCAGTATGAAATTTGATGATTTTCTTGTCCAGCATTTGGCTTTTTGTTTTCTTTTCAAATCTGGGGGCCAGTAGTGGCATTTTGTAGTTGTACCGAGCCAGTAGCGCAAGGGAGACGCTGTAGAAATTTTTCTAAAATTTAGGAAGTTAGAAAATTTTTAGAAATTTTTTGATAATTTAAGATTTGAATTTGAATTATAATTTGGGCGGTTGAGTTAGCAGTGTTATTTGAAAATTTTGGATAAGTTTGATAGGTTAGTAAAGGTAATAGTGTTGTTATAAAAAGATTGTTTTGAGTATTGTTTAAACTGTTTTGTTTTGGGAAGTTGACAAAAACTATTAGAATGAGAAATTATTAACGACTTGTAGACCATTCTTCCTAACTAGTAATTTTGGGATGAAATTCTATTAAGGGGGAGGAATGTGACAACCCGGAATTTTCAGATATTTGAAAATTGGAATATTTAATTTATTTTAAATATTTGAAAGTTGGTTTAACTTGAATTTCAAATATCACAGATTTTTGAATAATTTAAATATTGAATAAATAATTGGAAAGTGGGAAAATGGTTAAATCTGGAATTTCGGGCTTGTTAAAAATAAATTAAAAGCTTATAAAATTTGTAATAGTGATACTAGAGATAACAGATGTGCTAAAACTTAATTTGAAAGTAATTTGTTCAGTTTTAAAAATATATTGTTTAAATTGATATGTGAAAATAGCCTTCTGAGGCATAGACTCGAAATTCGACGAAACCAATTCCATTGGAACCATAATAGTGTATTATTATCGGATTTTAATTTTTGTTGCATTTGGAGTTGTCGTGTGATCGTACGACAGATAAACGCGCTAAAATTTATATCGGAAACTGAATTTAATAGCTGGGTCCAAAAAGCTATATTTTCCATACGATCGAGTTAGGATTTGGAACCTTTTCCATTGCTTTCGGAATAGGGGTGTAACATTATAAACGCCTAGTGGCACGCATCCATGGGAAGTCGAGATCGTGAGTTGCGGTTACCGAGACGATTTGAATTTGTGTTTAAATTTAAGGCATAAATAAAAATTTGCATCGTGCAAGAGCAGACATATACAGGAATTTTTAAAATGGGTGTCCAACTGTATAACATGCGTCATTTCTAAAGAAAATATAACAAAAAAATATGAATGAATCGTTCAAACCAAGCCTACCTTCATTTTATTCTAATTCATTTGCAAAAAAATAGAAGCTGTTGCTTGACAAATAAATTAATGGCCGGGCTTTGGGAATTTTCATCTCCATTATTATTCATTTCCGCCTCTTTTCAAATCCAAAATTCCCTGTCCTATCCCCTTCTTGAACGAATCAACGAAGATAAAGGGACGAAACCGATCGAAATCGCGACTTTTCCTTGAATGCTCTGACCAGCCTTCGATCGGAGCCCTATGTTCGTGTACGAATGTGTTGAAACGGGAGTGGAGGAGCGAGCGTCGGGAGTCGATAAGCTTCGTGATGGCAAGGCTCGGCGATTTTTTCAGTTGCAATTGTCTGGGCTGAATTCGAGCATGCAAGGTTGTTTGGCGTATTATGGGTCGGCGACCAGGGCATTAGGCTCAAACGATTACCGAAGGGCAAGGCAGTTGATGGCAAGGAGTCGAGAATGGGAACCACGACTTGGGATTCGCGCCGTGTGTATCGGCTTGGGGTTCGTGGGGAGGGTTCACGAGAGGCGGGGATTGGTGGCAATAAGGTATAACTATAATCTTATTTTAATTTTTTTCTTCTAATTTAAAACTTGTATTTTTACTTAGAAAAAAAAAGAAGAAAAAATGACAGTGAAGAGTAAACTTTTTTATTTCTAATTTATATATATATATATATGTTAGAAAGAATTTTATTTTCAAAAATTAATGAGAATATATATAAAGATACATGCCCATTTTTAATTTAAATATGTTTAGGCAAACAGTAATTATATATATAAGATTTTGGGAAAGATGGGGATTTTAGAATGTTTGAAGAATTTATATAAAATTTGAATTTCTCTAGACTATTTTATAAGTATATATAGGAAGTTTCAAAAAGGAAAATAAATGTACATATATACGTTTTAATTTTACTAGTTTGTTTTAGAATAAAGTATTAAGAAGATTTAATTGTTAATTAACCTATTTAACTATTTTAGCTACTAAAAACTATTCAAGGAGAAATTAGTTTAAATTAAATTAATAAGTAGTTATTGACTATCCGATTTTTATAAAATTTTAATTAAACGTGTAATGTTTATACAAGGTTTGAAATCGTGAAGAAAACTAGTTGGGATGGATCGAGTTGCAAATAAAAAACAAAGGTGAGTTAATCTCACTCATCTGGGTTTTATTTAAATTCAAATAGTTAAATTTATATTTTGGTTGAATGATTGAATTGATTGGATGTGGTATACTATATAGTGTGTGTGTGTGTGTGTATATATTGGAATGATTGATTTCCCGCATTATATAGCGGATGAGACCCTATGCACCGCATAATAGCAAATGAAATAACATATACTGCGATATTCCACCTCGAAGTGGAATTGGTATTATTATATTGTGCTAATATCTTTGGATGCAAGGAAAAACAGGTTGGAGGGACCAACTAGATTCCTCAAAACGTTTGAATTCATTTTATATATTCAACGATATGACAATGTGTTGATCTCTATGAATTATATTGATCATAATGGGAATTGGAATTTATTGAATATTTTGGCTTGGTTAAATATAAATATATATTGGAATTTTGAGAATTGAAATATATATATGAAGTTTGGATTTTAAATTAAATAAAAAAGTAATTTTAAATAAATTAATTATAAGGAATTTGGCCAATGAAAATTATTTGGAAGAATAAAAGTTATTTTTTTAAATGTAACAAAAAAATCCAAAGTATGGGAAAAGAGACATTTTGAGTAAATGAATTCAAGTGACAGTATTTAAAAGGAGTAAAGAAATTATTTTTAAAATTCAAGGTTTAAATTTGTTTGCAAAAGATAAAGAAGAAATTTGGAAAGTATGAAATTTGTATTTTTAGTTTAAATAAGATTTTAAATCAGGATAAAGAAGTTAAATCTAAAATTAATGAATTTTGAAATAAATTTGGATAAGAAAAGAAATTTATTTTAATTGGAGTTAATATTGAAAAATCAATTTAGGGATTGATTTAGCGATTTAAACTATGTTTTAAAGAAAGATGAGACTATGAGATTTATAAACTGGGTTTATAAGGTGAAACTAGATATCAATGGATATTTGGAAATATAAATTCATAATGAGAATTTATAAAGGAATGGGTAGTTTGTTTTAAAAATAAATAGTGGTTTCTTTTTAAAGGTATAGAAATGAGAAGTGTATTTCCCCGGAAAGCCAAGTGTATTTTAAAGGAGACTTTTATGAGTAAGTTAAAGGTTTTAAAAATTTGACTTAAGGAAATATTTTAGAATTTTTTTTAATTTCTTAAGTTTTAAGTAAATATTTTTTTTTCAAATTTTTTAGTAGTAATTATTTAAAGGTCAATTGGTATTATGTCTTAAAAAGATAATTATTAATATTTATATTTTATAAAGTAATTTTATTTTTAACGTAGTTTGGGTAAAGTTTATTTGGAAACATGAATAGAATTTTGTAACTCTTATTTTAAATTTAGTTTGGCTTAAATTTTTTGTTTTAAAAATTAGTTTTATATTTTATAAAGTAGTTTTATTTTAAATATGTTGGATAAAGTGTTTAAGTAGTTTAATTTAAATATTTTAAAGTATAATTTAAAATAAAGTGATTTAAATTGTTTTAAAATTTAAAATATATAGACTCGGTTGTTTTCAAAGGAAATAAATAAATATTTGGGAATTTATTTCGCGAGAGAAGGGTGGTTTGAAACCATTTTCAAATGGTTGAAAAGTGGAAATATATCTTGCGAAGATATATTGAGGTTAATAAATAATTTGAGAAATTATTAATGTTTGATGGATTGTTTTGTGAATGTTATTTGATAGTTAAATAACGGACTATCAATATTGGCCAATGCGCTGATCGTTTTGAAGAGACTGGGATCGGAATTCATTTTTCGTAAACCACTTCGATTCGGTTTGAATGTTTTCGTGCGGAAGACAAGAGCTTGGAGTCCAGGATGGAGCAGTGAAGTGCAAGGGCTAATCGCTAATAATCCTGAGGGTGATTCCGAAGTGGATGTAGTAGGAGTAGTGCCGTCGGTTCCGCTCGAACCCGGAACGGACTTGCATGGATGAATGTTTCTAGAACATCGTCAGGACGACGATGAGTATTCTAAGTGATTGTGTGCTAAAAAGGTAACGCATAGCCTCGAGCCTCCTCAACCGGGAATGGCTAAAACTGGGGAGGTGCACACAAGGCTAAGTGGCTAGCAACCAATTAGGGTAAGGTCACCTCTGTCTAGATGTCCCTTTATTTTTTGGCTATGCGGCGGTTGCTGATCTCAACCACGGGGTGAACTCATTCGGGCTATCCAGTAAGGTGTAGTTTGGTCTTGAGTTATAAGGGATATAGGGTGGATCCTCAGTACGGTGATCTAGACCCCAACTGTGACAGGAGGTACCCCAGTTGCCCTGCCATTGATGGAAATCCATTTCCCCTACGTGCCTTTATGGTTTTTTGTATACCTATTAGCTGGAATTCAATAAATGTGACAATTTCGGCTATTTGAATAAGTATTTATATATAGACACTATTATAATATCAGAGGATTTTATAAGAAATGTTTTGGTTATCATAAGGTAAAAACCCAACATGTTTATTTGTGGCGTGGTCTTACAAGATACCTTAGATTTTCAAATGGTTTTGAAAACTTTAATAATCCAATTGAGTGTATTTTATTACGCTGGTTTTCCAGACTGACTCGGGTGTTATTTAACTATAATTTTTGGGTCAGACCGAGTATTATAGAATACAAGATATGGTGTTGTGGAGCTTAGGAGACGAGCTGGATGGAGGGAAGTACTTCAGTACTTGATTACTATTCCGTTGTGCATTTAGTTTTAAGGACAAGTTTATATAACTATCCAGCATTTGGATATTGATTGTGTTGTTGAATTGAGTTTTACTCTGATGATGTAATGTATAAAATAAATATAGTTTTCTTTGGTGTAAAGATCAGTTATTATCTATTGTATTTATTTCGCTTTGATTGTGAGATTCTGATGTTGTTTCTATTTCTTCTTCTACCTCCTTCTTTTTTAACCCTAATGGTTCGATTTTCGGGCATCGAAAAATTGGATCGTTACAATTTCGATCATCTTATGATAGTCATTTCCCACGATAGCTATGTTTTTCCAGCCTTTAAAAGCTTATTTTGATAACACATGAAAGTTATTTGTTTTGGCCCACGATAACAACCTCTCACGACAGCTATGTTTTAAATAGCTTTAAAAGGGTATTGTTTTAATACAAGGTGGATTTGCTTTTATTAACCCAAGAAGGCTATATCTCAGGAAGGCCTTATTTTCATTTACTCACAATAGATACCCGTCGTGTTAAGGCACGAAGGTAATGTTTTCATCTATCACAATAACTATGAAGTTGCAAAGCACGATAGCCTATACATTTAACATGTGATGATTATGAAATTATAAGGCACGATGACTGATATTTTGACACATGAAAGCATGTAATCTATCAAGGCATGAAACTAAATGGTTTTGAAAGGATGAGATGGCTATTTTTATAACATTTAGAAGATTTTTCACTCTATTTTAGGCTAAGTTTTACTAAACAAAAAGATAATTTTGTTAAGTATTTAATGAGATTTCAAAGGAACAGAAATATATTAGCCCTTTTTTGAAAGATTTTTTGGAGGAAGTTATTATTTTGTTGCAGGTAATTTTATGTATAAGTTAGTTATCATGTGAATATATAATTATATATGTTGAATATGCGCTTATATGATTTTTGTTTGATGATAATAAACATATATACATATGTTTAAATGTATTTGTTAATCTACTATTTTATATTTCATAGGTTAAATAAATATTTGCTAAATAAAATTAAATAACACAGAATTTGAATTCAAACAGAAATTTTATTCAAACAAATATTTATTACAATTTTTGAATAGTACAAATTCAAGCTCTCACTATTCACTATACAATTTTGATTACATCACAATTAAATTTACATAAATTCCTCACTACATATCACTCACACTCGTAGTTCATCTTCAACTTCATTCCAGTTAGAATCCATCATCTGAGCAATCTGCAAAAATATTCACTGACGCAGTAAAATTGAAAAGGAAATATTTTTGCAGTATAAAATAAAATGTGATTTTGACAATAATATTTGCCTCAGTTATTTGGGTTGTTCGTCATCATTTAATTTTCAAATTCATCATACACGAACAGCTTGTGACATACACAGTGTATCACTGTATATGCCGCACGGCCATGCACACCGATATATATACACTTGATAAATTTACAGGGACAGGTGAGCACAGGTCAAACCCAAATTATCGGATTCAACTCAAGTGCGATAAAATAAATGTCACAACTCTCAGCACAAGGTCAAATCCGAACTTAAGCTGGATTCAACTCAGTCTCAAGTCAAAGTGCTCGATCAATATGAAAAGAGTAGTGGACAGTGACAATGTGGCTGCAGCAGAAATATGGTAATACAACAAAGCTCAACCAGTTCAAACATATATCGAAGTGGACAATGCAAGCAAGCCTCGACTCCAAATACATAAGCACATGCACTAGTGATACTAGCGAAGAGCACAACATATAAGCAACTGAAGTGCAGCCTCAAACCACTGACTCCATTGAACAAATCAATAATGAAGCAAGCATGTACAAGTGTGGTCAACAAACACAAAGCTAACAACACTCAGATGAAAACATGATCAGATCAAACTCAATTCAATATGACAGTAAACAGTGCCACAAGACCACCATGCAAAGACCACAAAGTCAGTGCACAACAAACTTCAAATGACTCAAGTGAACATATCACAGTGAAGCTCAAAGTAACCAGAGGCAAATGGACAGAGACAATAACAATGAACAAGTGGCCATAAACAGAGTGCATGCTACAACAAAGTGACTCAAGCAACAACACAAACCAAGCTACAACCATCAAGTACATATGAACCCAAATGACTACAGCAAAAACAGAATCAAGCAACAATATGCACAAGTGAAGAACCAAATGCATTAGACTACATGAACACTATAGGCCGAGAACCAGACCATGGAAGTATGACATGAAGCATGTACATGTGAGGACAGTAAAAACCGAAGCCAGCAGATACATGAATGATGCAATAATAATGCAACATGAACGGCTAGTGTCATATGGCAGTAAAAATATAATGGCCGTGAACAGCAAGTAAAATCGAGCAAGTGTACAGTTCGATCAATATCCAGAAGTTTAGTTTAAGAAATCAAATGGCTGAAGTAAACATGATGAGCGAAGACAGAGTTGAACTCACAAATCAACATCGAAGTTGATCAAGTAAAAAATCAAGTTAGTCAATGCCAAAGTCAAAGTGAAATCAGAGAGTAAAGTCAAAGATTCAGAGAATTCAATGCCGTAATCACTAGTTCGAAATCGAAACCGTGGTAGCAAAGGCAATTGACCAAGTTAAACATCAACACCGTAAGATTCAAGTAAATTGAAGAAGTCAGAATCAATCTCAAGCATCAAAACAATATCAAATGGCCGAAACTAAAACATTGAAGAAATTAGACGAACGCAATTCTAGGAATTCAACTCCTATATAAACAAATCATCATCGGCAATTTCAGGTATCGACTTCAAGCAAGCCAAAACCAGGAAAGCAAAAGGAGTAAAGTACATACCGGTATCAGACGAGCTCGATCAAGAGGAGGAGCCGCTAACAATTCAACTGATAGACGAAAGATAGTGAAGCATCATTCAATCAAGAAATCTAAGTCAACGACTCAATCTCAAAATCCCTAATTTAAGAGCAAAAAGGAACGAGATCGAACGAAGCCCTAATTTCCAAAGACATAGCCGCCATTATCTCAAACATAAAAGGACCGGGCCAAAAATTATAAAAGAAGAAAAAGGGGGCCGGACTTTAATTTTAACATTGGGCTTTATAATTATAAAAGGCTCTTAATTACAATTAGGGTTTATTTTAATTTTAAATTGTTTTTAATTTGTATTTTCTTTTTTAAAACGTTTAATTTTCTAGTCGTGTGACTAGGGGACAAACTACGTGGCGTAGCATGAGAATTCACAACTCGGTGGCTGAGTTGTGGCAGGGTTTTGAGCGTAGAGTTAGGTTTAGTCGATAGCGGGTGTCGCGAGTTTATGTGTGTAAGTGGCTGACTATCTAATTTATAGTAGAAACCTTGGAGGCAGCACGTAGGCAGGGTTTTGCCGAAGCTGGGTAAATTCTGTTTCGTTCTATATGTGCATTTTATTATTCTGCTATTATCTGTGCTGCTATTGTTCTGTGATCTGTGTTGAAATTATTTTATAAGCTTCCGTAATTAAATTTTATAATTTATACCATCACCCTATTCACCCCCCTCTAAGGTGAAACCAATCCTACAAGTGGTTAATGAGCTGGGGATAAAAGCCATTTTTGTTTTCAAAATTTGATTTTACAAAAATCAATTTTCATTTTAAAAAGTTGAATTTTTAAAATGGCTTCTTTTAATACTGTTTTTTCAGAGGGTCAATCCATAGTTAGACCACCAATGTTCAATGGTGAATATGCTTACTGAAAAAATAGGATGGAAATTTTTCTGAAAACCATTGACGCATGGAATATTGTTGAGACAGGTTATAGAATACCAACTATAACTGTAGATAATCAGGAAATAGAGAAACCAAAGGAACAATGGACAGAACTAGAAAATAAATTACAAAATACTAATGCTAAAGCTATGAATTCTATTATCTGTTCATTAGATCAATATGAATTTAATCGTGTCTCACATTGTCTAACTGCGCAGGAAATATGGCACACTCTAGAAGTGACTCATGAAGGAACATCTCAAGTCAAAGAATCTCGCCTTGCCATGCTAAGCAGTGAATACGAGAACTTCACAACGACGAAGGAAGAAAATGTTAAAGAGATGCATGGACGACTTTCCAATATCGTATTAAATCAAAAGCTCTCGGAAAATCATACACGGAATTGGAAATAATCCGAAAAATCCTTAGAGTCCTTCCACGAAGATTTGAATCAAAAGTGACTGCCATTCAAGAATCAAAGGATTTAAAACAGATGAAAGTTGAAGAACTCATCGGTAATCTCACCACTTATGAGCTAGAAATAAAGTTCAAGGAAAAGCATGAAGGAAGTGACACTCGAAAGAAATCAATAGCGCTCAAAGGAACAACTGAAAGTGATGATGATACGATGATGATGATGTAGCAGCAGAATTGTAGCTATTAATAAAGAAATTCAAAAGGTGGAGACGGAAATTCAG
Source organism: Allium cepa (assembly GCA_030765085.1). Taxonomy (NCBI): domain Eukaryota; kingdom Viridiplantae; phylum Streptophyta; class Magnoliopsida; order Asparagales; family Amaryllidaceae; genus Allium; species Allium cepa. The sequence continues at coordinate 577,473,773 of CM060931.1, forward strand.
CTCGAATTCAAAAAGTGAAAAGCAGAATAATCAAAGCACTAGACAACTCGGAAGAACACGGGATCATTTGCAACAAACCCGGTGATATCAAGCCCAATTATCCCGGATTTCAACGCGATTTTGAAAAGAAATCAAAACGAAGAAATACTGCAGCCACGTGTAATACAAGTGATGAAGATAATCAAAGTACTAGCAGTGAGAGTGAGAAAGCAGATATGTGCCTTCAAGGAAATATAACTGATAGCGACGATGACGAGCCAAGCGAGGTATCAAAACTTACTCACTCTGAATTACTTATTTATTTCCACGAAGTCAATGGCTGTTTTGAACGACTTAGGGAAAATATGCCAAACTTGAATCACAAAAAGACACTTTGATAGAATTAGATGAAAAACTCGAACAATTAGTTGAAAACTTTCAAAGAAGGATCCCTAAGTGTGATAAGTGTCCAATATTCGAAGAGGAAATTAAAAATCAGAAATCGATATAAAATCACTTGAAAATGAAATTCCGATTTTAAAAGAGAGTGAAAATACTAGGAGAGAGAATTCTATTAAAAAGTGCACACAATTGTTAAACGAAAATGAATATCTCAAAACACAAGTCCAACAATTGTCAATGACTTTAGATAAACTTTCAAAAAGTGAAAAATCGTTGAATATGCTACTAGGAAAGCAAACTGTTAATACGGTTAGACAAGGACATGGATATAATAGTTCGAAAATTGTTGAAAGCAATATAAATCAAGTTAATTCTATGTGCACAATTTGTAGTAAATATGGACACAATCACAATAATTGTTGGTATAGACCCAAACATGTGAAAACTATACCGATTTGGGTTCCAAAAGGCATTAATATAAAATCTCTCAAAGTTAAACAAATTTGGGTGCCGAAGGGAACAATTATAAATAGTTTTGGGACTCCACAAAATTATTTTTCTAAATATTCTGCCACTAACAACCATGGACCTATAAAAACAAATAGGTCACAAAAATCTTTTTCCGTGTAGGTGTGGTGGCAGGCTAAGGAACAATAATAGTGCTACTTGGTTCCGGCTGTTCTGAGAGCACACCGAGAAACAAAGCAAAGTTCCTGAGCCTAGTATAAAAGTGACAGAATCACAATGGGCAATCATGAAAAATATCGTAAAGGTAAATCAGGTAAAGGTATATTTACGATATATTAAATGTGATAATCTGCACCATATTCTGAATTAAATCGGCCAATAATGTGATAATGATGATTTTGACTCTGACTTATTGGCCAATTATATTCTTATGCCAAAAACACTATAAAATTCTCTAGATTCTTTGAATTAGTTCATATACATCAGTTTGGATTAAAAATAGTATTTTGTTGGATGTTAATACAATTGGTTATAATACGGCTAACTCAATATTCACGGTTTTCTGATTATTTACACGACTTCAATTCAAACTCAAAAGAATGTCATTTAAATTGTTGTTAAAATTGAGTTTGGATTTTTTGGTGCACACTTCATGGTTTGGTCGATCAAATTCAATTAATGATAATTTTGAGTGAAAATGAAATTCAGATGCAGATTACACTGGTAATCTAGCTGATAGAAAAATTACTAGTTGAACGTGATTTTTGAGACATTTAGTAACTGCATCGTTTTTCAAAGAAAATATCTGCATATTTTTCATTTCAAATAATTTTTCAAATAGCAGAAAATTTTCTTATAAAACCCCTTTGAGAAAATCATTTTTGACCATATTTTCAGATTAGTCATTTTTGAAAAATTGATTTTATAATTTGATATTAAATGACTATTTTGACTAATCTGACTCCCTATGATTATCAAAAAGATGAATAGTGATTGAAAGAGTGATGAGTGCTAATATTGATCATATATTATGACTCGAGACGGTATAATTAGTAAATTTCTTTTGAAATTTAAACAAGAAGTTATAAAACTTTTTGTTGGTAAAAATTCCATGACCATCTCTATCTCTATCATATTTCTAACAACCATCACTCATCAAAATTCTATATAGTTTGTTGATATGTGGTACTTTAAGCAGGAATCGTTCGTTTTTCACTTTCCATTTTTTTCTTAAATATATATATATATATATATATATATATAGTAATAATAAATAAATACCAATGTATTCACTCTCATTTAAAAGTCATCACAGTTATGCATAAGTGAATTACTTGGAATTTGTTATGTGCTTCCATGCTCATTTAAAAGTCCTCACGATTATGCATGTATGGAACACATATCAAAAGTTCATTTTTAAATAAACTAGTTGATTCTAATCCCATTTAAAAGTCCTCATGGTTATGCATGGTTAGAAGATACTTGAATTCACTTTTTTTAAATAAAATTGGAATACTACTAATCTCATTTAAAAGTCCCGACGGTTATGCATGGTTAGTAGATATTCAAATTCCTGATATAAATATACCACAAATAGACAAACTGTATGGTTTTATATGATGACATAATTCCCATCATTCTAAAAGTGGAATACGCGCCTAACAAAATATTTATGATTTTTGTTTGATTTTTTATTGAGATTTAATATTTATATTCAATTGAGTTTTAATGTTGAATTAATATCGATCACTTTATCTCTATTTTCTCTAACATTATTATTCTTTTGCTGATAACAAAAGGGGGAGAGAAAAGTGAAGATTTTGTCAAATAAAATCAAGCAAAGGTCAAATAATTTTCCATTTGCATCTAGGCTCATTTGCATATTATTATTTGTATGCATATATGTAGGGGAGCTTTGTGTAGAGAGGAAGCATTTAAATAGGGGGAGCAATTAGAGCATATCAATGATCAAATACATTTAATATAATCAAAATCTTACATATATGTTTGTTATCATCAAATGGGGGAGATTGTTGAATATGCGCTTATATGATTTTTGTTTGATGATAATAAACATATATACATTCGTTTAAATGTATTTGTTAATGTACTATTTTATTTTTCATAGGTTAAATAAATATTTTCTGAATAAAATTAAATAACACAGAATTTGAATTCAAACAGAAATTTTATTCAAACAAATATTTATTACAATTTTTGAATAGTACAAATTCAAGCTCTCACTATTCACTATACAATTTTGGTTACATCACAATTCAATTTACATAAATTCCTCAGTACATATCACTCACACTCGTAGTTAATCTTCAACTTCATTCCAGCTGGAATTCAGCATCTGAGCAATTTGCAAAAATATTCATTAACGCAGTAAAATTGAAAAGGAAATATTTTTGCAGTATAAAATAAAATGTGATTTTGAAAATAATATTTGCCTCAGTTATTTGGGTTGTTCGTCATCATTTAATTTTCAAATTCATCATACACGAACAGCTTGTGACATACACAGTGTATCACTGTACATGTCACAAGGCCGTGCACACCGATATATATACACTTGATAAATTTACAGGGATAAGTGAGCACAGGTCAAACCCAAAATATCGGATTCAACTCAGGTGCGATAAAATAAATGTCACAACTCTCAGCACAAGGTCAAATCCGAACTTAAGCTGGATTCAACTCAGTCTCAAGTCAAAGTGCTCGATCAATATGAAAAAGGGCAGTGGGCAGTGACAATGTGGCTGCAGCAGAAATATGGTAATAAAACAAAGCTCAACCAGTTCAAACATATATCGAAGTGGGCAATGCAAGCAAGCCTCAACTCAAAATACATAAGCGCATGCACCAGTGATACTAGCGAAGACCACAACATATAAGCAACTGAAGTGCAGCCTCAAACCACTAACTCCATTGAACAAATCAATAATGATGCAAGCATGTACATGTGTGGTCAACAAACACAAAGCTAACAACACTCAGATGAAAACATGATCAGATCAAACTCAATTCAATATGACTGTAAACAGTGCCACAAGACCACCATGCAAAGACCACAAAGTCAGTGCACAACAAACTTCAAATGACTCAAGTGAACATATCACAGTGAAGCTCAAAGTAACCATAGGCAAATGGACAGAGACAATAACAATGAACAAGTGGCCATAAATAGAGTGCATGCTACAGCAAAGTGACTCAAGCAACAACACAAACCAAGCTACAACCATCAAGTACACATGAACCCAAATGACTACAGCAAAAACAGAATCAAGAAACAATATGCACAAGTGAAGAACCAAATGCATTAGACTACATAAACACTATAGGCCTAGGACCAGACCATGGAAGTATGGAATGAAGCAGTACATGTGAGGATAGTTAAAACCGAAGCCAGCAGATACCTGAATGATGCAATAATAATGCAACATGAACGACAAGTGTCACATGGCAGTAAAAATATAATGGCCGTGAACAGCAAGTAAAATCGAGCAAGTGTGCAGTTCGATCAATATCCAGAAGTTTAAGAAATCAAATGGCAGAAGTAAACACGATGAGTGAAGACAGAGTTGAACTCACAAATCAACAACGAAGTTGATCAAGTAAAAAATCAAGTTAGTCAATGCCAAAGTAAAAATGAAATCAGAGAGTAAAGTCAAAGATTCAGAGAATTCAAAGCCGTAATCACGAGTTTGAAATTGAAACGGTGGTAGCAAAGGCAATTGACCAAGTTAAACATCAATACCATAAGATTCAAGTAAATTGAAGAAGTCAGAATCAATCTCAAGCATCAAAACAATATCAAATGGACGAAACTAAAACATTGAAGAAATCAGACGAATGCAATTCTAGGAATTCAACTCCTATATAAACAAATCAACATCGGCAATTTCAGGTACCGAGTTCAAGCAAGCCAAAACCAGAAAAGAAAAAGGAGTAAAGTACATACCGGTATCAGATGAACTCGATCAAGAGGAGGAGCCGCTAACAATTCCACTGATAGACGAAAGATAGTGAAGCATCATTCAAACAAGAAATCTAAGTCAGCGACTCAATCTCAAAATCCCTAATTTAAGAGCAAAAAGGAACGAGATCGAACGAAGCCCTAATTTGCAAAGACACGCCGCCGTTATCTCAAACATAAAAGGACTAGGCAAAAAATTATAAAAGAAGAAAAAGGGGCCGGACTTTAATTTTAACATTGGGCTTTATAATTATAAAGGGATCTTAATTACAATTAGGGTTTATTTTAATTTTAATTTGTTTTTAATTTGTATTTTCTTTTTTAAATCGTTTAATTTTCTAGTCGTGTGACTAGGGGACAAACTAAGTGGCATAGTTTGAGAATTCGCAACTGAGTTATTGTGTTGTGGCAAGGTTTTGAGCGTAGAGTTAGGTTTAGTCGATAGCGGGTGTCGCGAGTTTACGTGTGTAAGCGTCTGACTATCTAATTTCTAGTGGAAACCTTGGGGGCAGCATGTAGGCAGGGTTTTGCCGAAGTTGGGTAAATTCTGTGTCGTTCTATATCTGCATTTTATTATTCTGCTATTATCTGTGCTGCTATTGTTCTGTGATCTGTGTTGAAATTATTTTATAAGTTTCCGCAATTAATTTTTATAATTTATACCATCACCCTATTCACCCCCCCCTCTAGGGTGAAATCGATCCTACAATATAGTTAATGATGTGTTGTATGCTCATCTTCACATTTTGATATGATCTTAGTGTGTATATTGGATCATTGACATGGTCACTTGTGTGTTATCTGTATCACCCAACAATTTAGCCTTGGAGATTTGGAAACTGATGACCATAGATGGTTGTTCCAATACTGGGTATGGTCAGACTTAAACTCCTAGAAGAGTTTGCATCTAGGAGATCGAGGAAATCAAAATGTGTTAGGATGCCTTGGACTGATCAAAAGACATGACTCAATCTATTTTTAAACCATATTTTAGGTGGAGATTGGGGTAGGGTTGCGCCCTATCCTCCAATCGCTAAGACGTCGGTTGGCCAAGTCCGCAATTTCAATGCGTACGACTTTGTAGATTAAGGCTAAATTTTGGAGTTACTCATCCGAAGGAACTTGTAGCAGTTTTCTCACCTATGTTTTCTTCTATCATTCTTAGGAGGCAGTTGATTCTTTCTCCTACCGTTTTCAGGAGACCGTTACTATTTTCTCCTACCGATCTTATAAGATCATTGTTGTTTTCTTTTGAATAGACTAGAATACTATTGGACCATTGGATATATCTTGGCCCGAGTCAGCCTGATAAGTTTTTAATTGTCCTAAAAAAACTAATATAGATTCATAGTGAGCCTAGGGAAAACTTTGTCACTAAATAAACCATTATATGGAATAGTGTAATTATGGGAATGTGTAACCCCTTGACCCATGGGAATAACCGACTATTCATCTTAACCCATACATGCATGATATGTACTGATGTTATGATTTTGCTTTAATCATTTTGGATGTAGGATATGTTGTAGATTACATATTATTTGATAGGGTATTAGTGATGGGAAACTCGTTCCGCTCAACAGAGTGGTCTCACTAAGTACCCATATTTTAGTTTGAGATGGACTAGTATTATTCACATCGGACTTTTTGTCAGACCCAAATTTTTTAATTTCCTCCTAAACTCTCGGATGCTCAATTTGGAATTGAGTATGCTGAGAGTAGGGCACTTTAGGTTTTGTACGAATAAGCTTCCAGAGACGTGTGGGAGGCAAGCTACTATTTACAGTTTATTTATATTTTGCAGTAGTTTAATTGCTTTGTATTGTTGTTGTATATATGTAATGACAGGTACTATAACCATCTATGTAGTTAAGACTTTGATCATCCAAAGGGGCATCTTCATATACCGCTCTTCGAATTACATTTGAATTTATTATATTTTGTCTGAATGTTGTAATCGTTGGGTATGAGATTAAATTGTAAAGAATTTGCAAATTATTGAATGAAATTGTTCTGTAAAAATTATAATTCTGGTGCTCTTGAAGTTAATGACACAACAACTGATCTAAGTTTGTCATGCAAAATAATACTAAAAATGACTACAACATCACTATTATCTATTTTCGAGTCTCAAAATGGGGGGACGTTACATCTTTAATGTGTTTTATATATAAAGAGCTAGTTCTTTCACATTTATAGGTTAACTATCCTAAAAGTCCAATTTTTGTTTATGAGAGTTCCACTCATAGGTGGAGCATGCTGAAATTGAGTAATTCCTAGAAGCATCTCTAGTTTATGGCCTCAATGGTAGACTACCTAAGTATGCATCAAATCTACAGCTTTGATGGTGGTCGCTTGGTTTAGATCTATCTGAATATATATCTAATGCCCAGTAAGTTTCCAGCTTGCTTGCCGACTACATTTAACTACATGCACATTAAAGAAAAAAGAAGTGCGAACACTTGATCCTTCCTCTGGGCCCGCTGTTGTAACTCAAACGTCTGGATTTTCTATTCAGACGTCCAATCCCTTATTATTTAAAAAATAATAATATCTAAGAATTAAAATTTTTGGATCTTCTCATTAGACGTCTGACTATGATTCCAGACGTTTGGTTAGAGAACTCGGATGTTTGAATCGGGTCTATTTTGAACCGTTTTCTTTCTGTTCCGAAAGGTTTCCATATTCAGGCATTTACAATAGAGTTCATTTGTCCAGTCAAACAACTCAGAAGTTTGAACATGATTTTTTCCATATTGTTAAGATTTATTTTTCTTGTTCACTTTGTTTATCTTTTTCGTTGATTTGAGTATGGGTTTTACAGTTTGGCTTCACAACGTCCTTGATATAGTTTTTATTATTTTATACACCACTCCAAATGATTTATTCTAACGTTTGTACATAGTTTTTCAGTTAACTACCTATGTATACTTCCAAGAGTTATATAGTATATTCAAATCAATTATTACGTTTATTTCAATATAAATTGAATTAGATCTAAATAAATTCCAGCAAATATGTTTTATTTATATAAAATGAACCAATTCAAATTCATCATGATATCAAGTCTACAAAAGTTAGGGTAGTTTCAATCCAAATCATTTTTTATTTATCAAAATCAACCAAAATATGTTATACAATTTAGATCTAGATTAGAGATAATTTACTTTTCATTTATCAGTTCAATGATTAGATCTACCATTTCCTAGGGTTTTCTTAATCATTTCTATTCACAAATTTAAAATGAATAGATAGATTCAAGAATAGAAATCACGTTTATTTTGCTAAGAAGGTGTATAGTTGAAAATCAATTACTTATTTCCAACATACTCATTTCATAGATTGAATCCACTCACCATGATTGTAGAAACATTTCTCTTGACTAGAATCTAATGCTCTCCCTAGTTGTTGATTCATGGCTTTCTCCTTCTTTTCTTCTAATTTGATTTATTTTTTATTTGATTTTTATTTTTGTTTATGAATTTTTGAAGATACAAGATATGTTGGTTTGTTTCTAAGAGTATTTAAGAAAGAGAAAGAAGATATATACGTACAGAGTGGCGGTTAGGGTTTAGAGTGAGCATATATGAGGCTTAAGCATTAATTTATAGTTGAATTTTAGGGTTTGCTGAGTTTGGCATGAAATACAAATTTATAAAAATGCCGCTGGCAACATTTTCCATTATTTTCATCAAGTTTTTCCAAATTTAACATGTTATATATGTTTCTTAACTACAAATAGCATTCTAGATTCAATGGAATTGATCCCATGGCCTAGTTCCAATGTTTTTGAAATTTTATATTTTTTCCTTTTAAATGTAAAATTACATCTTTTCCGTAATTATTATTTTAATTTATTTATTTGAATTTCCAAGGCGTTACAACATGTGACGACCGCGTTATACCCCGATAGCAAATATAATCTACAAAGTGTGCTACATTGGTACCCAACCACCGTTAGACGATTGTTAAGGGTTAAATAAGTAAAATTCTAAATATCACATGTCTTATATCTCACAATGGATCGATTAAGATTTAATATGGATTTAAAAAACGCAAGTTAGATAAGTCTAACTAAATAAATCCAAACAGATATTAGAGTGCAAGGTTCACAATGGTCATACAAAGTAAATAGAGTAGAGTTTATACAGCATTAGAATAAGCTCAGAGGAAATCTATATATAGATAAGGTAAAGCATTAATAAAGCTCTACAGTGTTGCCTAGCGGAATAAATAACAAGCTCTTAATAAAAACATAATAGCATAAGCCACATGCTCATCCTCTGAACAACTCTATGAGCTAATCTTAAACCTGCTATCTAGTTAACTCATTTAAGAGTACCTAAGATAATAAAAAGCAAAGAATAAAACCTCTAGCTAGAAAATAGTCTAGTGTGAGTGATAAACAATCTTAAAATACTATAAAATTTAATATAGTAAAATAGAGAAACTGGGTATGGGAAATATAAGGACCGCCTTATACCACCACACCCAATATACCTGTACAGTGTGTCGTGGTAGTGCTGGTCAATATGGGACGATCGTCAATGGTTTGCAAAGTAAATGGACAACACAGAACCAGTCACATGTCTCACAGTGCATTGAATAAAATATAATATTAAACATCTCAGATATAAAACAAGTGAGACCGTAAATAACTGAATGAATCACGGTATTAGAGTAATGGGTCCATACAGTATACAATATCATATATAGAGTTATACATCGAATAATAACTCATTAACTGTCCCTAAATAGTAAGGCACTAGCAAGCCCCATAATGCTATGCAGTGGAATAGCAAATGAGTAAATATAATAATATGAAATAATAGCCTCTTACTCGCTATCTATCCAGCTCCATGTGCTCAGCAGACTTGATATATCTAATCTACTCATTTAAGAGTATCCAAAGTAATAGGAAGAAAAGCATAAAACCCGGGTCAGACAACATTTTGGTGTGAGCGGTAATAAATCTCTTAATACTAATATGCCACAATAATATGACAAATGGTATGAAGAGTCATACTAGACTTATCACTACATCCACAAATTTAGGACATATACAAAATATATGCTACTCTACATCACAATCATTATGGTGTACTATACATCAAAGTACTAATGGATGTATAGACATATACATCAATAATATCAGCATCAGGTGACACCCCTACGGTGATAAACAATCAATCAAACATAGCATCCATCATCCATCCTCACAATCACTCACTTAGTGCGTAGGATATGTGATAATCTGGATGACCCAACATGGTCAAGGACTACTCAAGTCACGGTTCCTCGGTACTCGAATCCGTGCCACTGAGTAGGCCAGGATGCTAGAACATCCATCATAGCTGATCCAGGGTAAAAGATCGCCCATCATGGAGATCAGATCGCTTGCCATTGAGATCGGAGCCTATCATGGCTCAAATAGTTACCATATATTACCCTTACTTTACACGTACCCTCTGAACCTTTGAATATCATTGATGCCTTTACATACATCATCAGTGGTAGAGCTCATCATGGGATTGCCCCTCCGACTTCCGTCATGAAGTCACTAAGTTCAGAAACTACTGTAGACAACTATCATTAGTCATAGAATATCATTATGCATCCCGTAACCTTCCTTCAATAGTCCTCCCATTTTGACTCATCATCACTTACTCTGCATCTTGAAGTATAACTATCCATCATCGAAGACATCACTCCCCCTTATGTTGTCATCATCGTCGAACCACGCATTATTTTCATCAACAATTGCCACTGAAACATCTTTAAACGACTAACTCGAGTATACGGACTCCAAACAAATGAAACTTGGAATGTAGCCTTTTGGGGCTGTCATTGTCACCCCATATCATCTCATCAAGTTTGGGACAAAAGTTAGGGATCATCGTCAATCCATAGGCTCAAAAATCACCATCGATCCATCTTCAAACAATCATAACTTGAGCATACTGTTTCCCAAGGAATTGACCGGGCAACTTAGTACTCAGACTGCCCCCGTTCGGTATCAAGATGCGCCAGGCATTGAATATCATTCGGTCAAAATAAGGCGCTCGACCTAAGATCATTCGAAGATCAAAGATCGCTCGGCCACCCGAGTATGCTCCACCGGAGCTATTGTTCGGTGAACCTAGATGGTTCGGTCTCCCAGGCACGTTCGAAATCCGAAGCATACTCGGTCTCCCAAGCGCATTCGTCCTAAAGTAAGCATACGGTCTAGAAGGAGCGCTCGGCACATGGTACGTTCGGCCAAAGTGAACGTTAGGCCAAAGTAAACGTTCAACCTACAAGGAACACTCGGCGTAAAGTATGCTTGGCATCTCCGGACGTTCGGCCTGGCAAACCAACATTCTATACTGCTCGGCATCACATCATCCGACAGAAGGAACGTTCGGCCTCCCAAGAATATTCGGTAATCAAAGACGTTCGGTGTTCTCCCCAGCACGTCCGGCCTCGATTGTTGCTTGGCCTATGCCTCCCACACAACAAAGAGATCACTCGGCATGAAAAGGTGGGATCGGCCTTCAACCGTCCGACACGCTCGATTCGGCGTACAGGACTTGTTCTATTTGGACCGAGTTATTCAGCTACCAGGCCCACCAGGGAATTCCAACCCACCTTTGTCTATAAATAGAGGGGCAAGGGCATAGAAAATAGGGAGATTGGAGAGAACACTGGGGAGACTCTGCCATTTTCAAGACTCATTACAGACTTATTTCTTTTACTTTGCGATTGTATTCTAGTAACTGAAAGCGGATTGTATCTATAATCACCCATCAAGGAAATCAACCTCAAAGTGGATGTAGGCAGTTACGCCGAACCACTATAAATTTGGTGTTCTTATTCACTGCATTAAAATTTACACTCTATAAATTTACTTTCTTCACTAATCTCTCTACACAATCTTTCTAAGGGTGTTAGTGACCAATTTTGGTGCTAACATTTTGGTGCTTTCACCAAGAATTGAATTCTCAGGCTATTAGGATCTACTTTGTAGCTATTGGATTTCATAAGTCCCCCGAAGGAGATCCATAATCATTTGTAGGCATTTTTTGATTCAACTCAGAGTTACAACCAATAACTCTACCATGGGAAGACCATGGACAAGATTAGCCTCTCAAAATGCAGATTCCCACGAAACAACTAGTGTGCAACAACTCGGGCCTAGCAATCAGCGAGCTGTTCAAGGTGCAGGACCCTCCAACCAAAACCAAGCAGAAGTTGTTTCCCGAACGGAATTCAATGACTTGATAAGAGAACTTAAGGAGAGCAGAAAGCGACTTGCTGAGCAAATGCAAGTCAATACTGACCTCATAACTCAGCTTACTCGGCAGCAACATAAAAATGCTGGAGGTAGCCCTGACGCTTACTTTGAAGAGGATAGTTTGACTTCAGCTGATGAACCGCCTAAGCATTTACGTCGCAAGGATGAAACTGCACAAGTAGGTGCCACTGATCGATCTACTAGAAATCAGGCCCGTGGAACGGAACCCCACCTCCCTTCTTCTATACAAGCCCCGGACTTGGCAACTATGATTAGGCAGTTGATGAGAGAGATTCAAGGCTTGACTAATGAAGATCGGGTAGTGTCGAAAAGCCATACTCCCTTTACGGACCCCATTCTACAGGCTGAATATCGGAGAAAGTTCAGCATGCCCACCATTCCAGCCTATGAAGGGAAAACTAACCCTAGACAGCATGTAATGAGGTATGGATGGATGATGGATTCAGCAAGAGCCAATGACGCAACCAAGTGCAGGTGCTTCCCGATTACTCTATCCGGAATCGCCACCATGTGGTTTACTCGACTTCCCCCACGATCAATAAGCAGCTTCGACGAATTAGCAATGAAATTCATAGAGCAATTCAGGATACACACCACTCGTCCAAAGGATGTGATGTCCTTACCAAGTGTGACCCATGCTCCAGGAGAGACACTGAAAGCATACTTGCAGAGATTTCATTTTGCTGCTAACGAAGTGAGCAATCCTAACGACCCCGGCCTTGTGTTGCAGGGGAGTGGGAGTACTCCTCGGTACGGTAATCTAGGCCGCGTACTGTGACGGGCGGTACCCCAGTAGCCCTGCCATTGTTGGAAACCCATTTTCCCTACGAGACCCTACGGTTTTGTTTGCATTACCCACTTTTGTGGCTAGTAGCTGGAATTTAATGAATGTAACAATTTCGGCTATTTCATATTTATATGAAAACCCTAGACACTACTATAATATCACTGGATTTCCTATCAAATGTTTTGGTTAACGTAAGGTAAAAACTTTTCCATGTTTATGTGTGGGAAGTCTTACGTGATGCCTTTCTTTTTAAAGGATTTTCTAACAGTTAAGACAAGTGTAAGATTCTATAACATTAAAGTGACAAATGTCTTCTATATTAATAATAAAATTTAATATTTAATTGTAAATTATAAAAGATAAGTTTTACTTTCAGCTGAATATTTTCTCATTTTCAACGAAAATGTAAATAAAAAAACAAAGATCTAAAAAGAAAATGAAAACTGTAAACCTGAAATAGAAAGAAATCTGAAAAAAATAAAATGGGGCAAATGCAGGATTCTTTCAAATAGAAATCATAGGCATGCAAGATATAAAACTTCATCAAATTCAACAGCAATAAAATGTAAACATCAACATGCAAGGATAGATTCAAGAGATTCATTCAACTTGAAAGATAAATTGCAAAGCCTGGAAGCAAACTGGTTCTGTCTTCTGCCATCAAAGTGAGTAAATGAATTCTTAAAAACAGTTTATGTTGGATTTCATTTAGTTATGTGTAGGAATCTTTGATGATTTACCTGATTCCTTGGATTTAAAATGGATGCAAGCCTATCTGCTTTCATTTGAATATCTATATGGTAAAGTATATATACTGTATTATCATAACAATTTAAACTTTCATAATAAATTCAATAACTAATTGTTGAATTAGATTTGGCCTTCGATTTGTAAACAAAAGTTGTTTGTGAACAAGAAATCTATCATCTAAAAATAATTGTAAGTTTTAAAAGTAAATAATTTTTTTTAAATTTACAGTAAAATCAAAGTATGGATCAAAAATTGATTAAATCAATTTTGAGTTTTGATTGCATGTTTGAAATAGCAATTGAAAATTATGAATTTTAGTGTGATTACTACAATTTTTAATTTAGTAATTTGTGAGGTATCTGGGTTAATCAGTCAATTTTGATGGCAGTGATGCGTGGAGTGGATCCCGATTCTGAATTTGGAGATTGGTTGGCGGGAAAGCCCCCAGCCACACTGGAGCGTTTTTATCCAAAAGCTCATCACTTCATAAGGAGGGAAGAAGCTCGATGGACAAGAAAAGACAAAGCACCAGGGCCCGTTCAGGAATCTGTAAAGAGCAACATCGCCGTGAAGATAACTGGCAATAACCCTGGAAAGACTCAAGCCAACGTCCAGAACAAGCCTGGGCAGTCTAAAGAATCCGGAGGTGAAAATCCCAAAAAGAAGAAGAAAACGGGGAGATGGAAGTCAAGAATTCCAACCTACAACGAATACACTCCACTGAACGCATCTCTTGAGAACATTTACTTATCAACCTGCAACACTTTTCAATACAGAAAACCACGCCCAAAGGAATCAACATAGGAGCAGAAGCGGACTGGAAAGTATTGCCGCTTTCACCAGCCTTATGGGCACAACACAGAGGAGTGCAGACATCTTCATGACGCCACTGAGAAATTGATTAGGCAGAAGAAGCTACAGGAATTTGTCAAACACCCACAGGACGGAAGGCAAGAAACATCGGACCCTGGGCGAGGGACAACCCCACACCAACCAAAACAACCTACTCGAACTGTGGGTAGATTTGTCATTAACACGATTGCTGGCGGACCTCACCCTGCGGACAAGAATTGGCAGGAGATGGAACGATATGCTAACTCTCTGAGACATGTGGATCATGAGTGTTGTTCGAAAGTAGAGGATGGAACTCCCGCAAAGCAGCAACGCACTATGAATGATGACATCGTGTTTAGGAGCAGAGATGCGGATAAGGTAGAAGCCCTTACTATCGACCCAATGGTCATATCCGTGACCATCGGGCCGACATTTGTAAAGAGAATTCTAATTGATTGCGAAAGTTCCGTTAACATCTTCTTCCGGAAGGCATATGATCAAATGAAATTGGAAACCAAGGATTTGAAACCATCCAAAGCCAGAATCCATAGCTTTAACGGCGCGACAACTGATGCCATGGGATATGTGGAATTACCCGTTGAACTAGGGCAAGGTGAACGCAGGAGAGTGTGAATCCTACCATTTATAGTGCTGGATGTCGATTCCCCATACAACATGTTCCTGGGACGTGCAGCCCTGGCGAGTTCGGGGCAGCCATGGCCCCGTGGTGTTTGACATTAAAATTTCCCACAGACAAAGGAGTAGGAGTAGTGCACGGTGATCAGGCAACCGGTCGTGCATGCTATGTGGCTGAGCTCAGAAAGGCGCCGCGTAGGGAGAAAGGAATGGTTGCGGACAGCTCGGTCCGCATCCAAAATTCTGATGATTAACAACTAGCGCCCGAGCCCTGGCTCGGGCGACAATCTCGAATCCATTAAGACATAGATCCGAGAGATGATGATGGGGAACCCAAGGAAACAAATGCAGCACCCGCCGAACTGACCAATGACATCTCAGTGAACTGCAACGACTCATCATGAGTTCTTAAAATAGGATCGCAGCTAGACACCATAGCAGCTGAAAACCTCGTTGATTTCCTCCGAGCGAACCTTGATGCTTTTGCATGGACACATTCTGATATGTGCAGGATTTCTCCTGCAATTGCGAGTCATATGTTGAACATAGACCCGAAACATATCCCTGTGAAACAGAAAAGGTGAGGCGTGGACCCAGAGAGGTCCGCAGCTCTCAAAGAGGAGGTAGACAAACTAAAAACCAACGGGTTCGTCCACGACGTCCTCTACCTTGAATGGGTATCTAACCCGGTGTTAGTAAAGAAAGCAAATGGAAAACGGAGAACTTGTGTCGATTATTCTGATTTAAACAAAGCATGCCCGAAGTATAGCTTTCCATTACCAAGGATTGACCAACTGGTCGATTCAACAGCCGGACACGAGTTACTATCATTTATGGACGCATACTCTGGTTACAATCAAATTTCGATGCACATCCCAGACCAAGAACACACCAGCTCTGTCACGAACGTCGGGTTGTATTGCTATGTAGTAATGCCCTTCGGATTAAAAAACGCAGGAGAAACTTATCAACGTCTGGTGAATGGAATGTTCAAAGATCAGATTGGGAAAACAATGGAAGTCTATGTGGATGACATGCTTGTGAAGTCGCGGCAGTCAAACGACCACATCCGGGACTTAGCAGAGATGTTCGATATACTCAGGCACTACGGGATGAAGATCAATCCTCTAAAGTGTTCATTCGGCGTAGCTTTAGGAATGTTCTTTGGTTTCATTGTGAACGCACGAGGGATTGAAGCTAACCCAGAGAAGATCCAGGCTATCCGAGATATACAGGTACCCAGAACCATAAAGCAGGTGCAAAGCCTGAACGGAAAAGTGGCTGCGCTAAGTCGATTCATATCTAGAGCTACAGACAAGTGTATTCCCTTCTTCGACGTTATAAAGAAAGGAAAGAGAAACTTCGAATGGACGTCCGACTGTGAGGAAGCATTTCGGGATCTGGTAAGGCACTTAGAAAGTCTCGTACTATAGAAACCAGTAGACCACAAGACGTTGTACGTGTACTTGGCTATCTCCCAGCATGCCGTCAGCACAACCTTGGTCCGCGAGGAAGACCGAGTTCAAAGGCCAGTTTACTATGTTGGTAAACGCTTGACGGGAGCGGAAAGGAATTATCCAAAGATTGAGAAACTCGCCTATTGCTTGGTGATTGCGTCACGCAAGCTTTGTCCCTACTTTCAAGAACATTCAATCGGTGTGTACACTGACCAACCCTTGCGACAAGTACTCCAATGATCGAAAACTTCCGGAAGGATGTTAAAATGGAATATTGAGTTGAGTCAGTTCGACATGGCCTACCTACCACGAAGGGCCATACAAGGACAAGCACTAGCTGACTTCATCGCTGAATTCACTCTGCCAGATGAACCGAGCAGTCATAGGGTCATACCTCCCGTTCGATGGAAGATGTACACCGATGGGGCATCTAACGACCATCGCCCGGGGCAGGCATAGTCATCGTAACTCCGGAAGACCGATCAATCTGCTATGCTTTGAAGCTTGAGTTTGCAGCAACAAATAACGAAGCCGAATATGAAGCATTGATTGCTGGCTTAAGACTTGTTATCGAACTGGGAGTGAAGTCGATTGAAATCTTCTACGATTCACAGCTGGTAGTATACCAAGTGCGGGGTGACTATCAAGCAAAGGGACAGAGACTGGCCCCTTACCTCGCTCGGGCTCGAGAGTTACTGGCAAGTCTCGAATATTATGACATCTCCCATGTCCCATGCGAACAGAATAGAGAAGCTGATTCGTTAGCGAAATTCGCAAGCACTAGCAACGCACAGCAAATGGGATTGTTCCCTGTTGAGACCTTGCTTTCTCTAAGTATAGACATGATGGAAATAAATTTCATGTTGGAAACCAAACTCAAAAAGGAATCGTGGTTGACCCCGATCAAACAGTACTTGCTACAAGGGGATTTTCCTAAAAAAAGTAGCGAAAGAAGCCAATTCCTTCGTAAGGCTTCGTGTTATGTAGTACAAGATGGAATAATGTATCAGAGGTGATTCTCGAACCCCTTACTCCAGTGCGTGGCCCATGATGAGATAAAACGGGTACTGAAAGAAGTCCATGAGGGAGAGTGTGGTGATCATACCGGGTGGCAAAAATTGGCAAAGAAAATCCTCCGTTATGGATACTTTTGGCCAATCGTGAATCGTGACGCCGCAGACTATGTGAGGAAATGTGGCAAATGCCAGATATACACGAAAATTCCAAGCTCCGCCGACGGAACTCACACAAATGTTTAGTCCCTGCCGTTTGCAATATGGGGAATTGACCTGATTAGTTCTTTACCCATAGCCAAAGGAGGCGTGAAATATGAAATAGTGGCAATCGATTACTTCACCAAATGGGCAGAGGCAAAGCCTATGGCCACGATCACCACCAATAGAGCCATTAATTTCATTGTACGAAATATCATATGCCGTTTTGGCCTCCCACGGACCATCATAACAGACAATGGAACTCAATTGGAAAGCAAGGAGTTCAAAGAATTTTGTCAGAAATGTGGCATTGAGATAAGGTTTGCAGCAGTTGCTCACCCAAAGGCGAATGAATAGGTGGAAGCCGTAAACAAAATAATCAAGTCCATATTAAAAAAGCGTTTGGAAAAGGCTAGAGGCAAGTAGGTAGATGAACTCCCGACGGCACTTTGGGCTTATAAAACTACCCACAAGACTGCGACTGGCCACACTCCATTCGCATTGGCATATGGCACGGAAGCTGTCATACCCGTGGAACTTGAGGTTCCATCACATCGGGTAACTTATTTCGACCCTGCAACGAACCAGGATCTCTTACTGGAATCATTGGACTTTATTGATGAAAAACGCGAAGAAGCTGATTTGAGAGCGGCCTCATACAAACACCGAGTCGCTAGATATTATAATGGAAAAGTCCAACCAAGAACCTTTGATGTGGGAGATCTCATTTTGAAACGAGTCTTTCCAACTCCATCTCACATGAATCCCTCATGGGAAGGTCCATACGTCATCGAAGGAAGCTTGGAGAATGAACTTTCAAGCTAGCGACCGTCGATGGTGCGACACTCCCCCGAGCATGGAACAGTGAGCACTTGCAGCGTTATTACACCTAGTCTATTCCCTTCATGCAGTAATTGCATCTATTTCTAGTATGTTTTCATTCCTAGTACTTGGCTTGTAATAAAACAGTCTAGTGCTTTCATTAATAAAGGCTTGAAGCCATCTTTTCATAAATGATTAATGTTTCTGCGTATGATAATCCTGCAGCAAGTAATTACAATTATATTATTCTGGCTGGCGTACGAACGCTCAAGACGATTCAAAATCTCCAAGTCCCCGGGGTGCGGACGGGAGTACTCGAAGTCCCCAGTGTGCGGACTCGAGTATAAACGAATAAAAATCTCCAAGACCCCGGAGCGCGGACTGGAGTACTCTAAGTCCCCAATGCACTGACTCGAGTATAAACGAATAAAAATCTCCAAGTCCCCGGAGCGCGGACTGGAGTACTCTAAGTCCCCAGTGTGCGGACTCGAGTATAAACGAATAGAAATCTCCAAGTCCCCGGAGCGCAGACTGGAGTACTCTAAGTCCCCAGTGCGTGGACTCGAGTATAAACAAATAGAAATCTCTAAGTCTCCAGAGCGCGTGTAATGACCCTAAACTAAAATAAAATGAAAGTTATATTTACTTTAAGAATTTCTGAAGTTATAAAGAAAATGGGGACTTAAAACAAATATAGTTCCATGTCTAAAGAATTATATGAGTATATGTATTTAAAATAAATAAATAATCTTGTGTGTGTATAATTTTTACCACATAATATGTAAAAATTAGTTGCTGTTTTAAAGGAGGAATAAAAAAAAAGGGATAATATAGTATGAATAATTTTACATCACCTAAATATATATAACAGTGTACATGATTGTATAAGAAAAGATTAAAGACTGAGCAGAAAATAAAATATACAAAGGTCACATGCATATGGCATGAATAGAATGAGATCATGGAAATAGCATGCAGTAATTAAAGTATTGGAAATCCCGAAATAACTACTAAAGGAAATCAAGTGAGTATAATTCCAATTGAGGACCATGCATGAGTATAAACTGTGCATGAAAAATAAAGGGGTATCAAAGGAATTACCCATTTCCTTAAACCCTAAATCAGCTTTATAAAACCTGCACACCATAATGATCATCATCATCTCAGAAAAAAAAATATACATATAAAATAAAATAGGGGAAAATATGGGTAAGCAGCTCTGAAGGGATTTGCTGAGTAGAGGAGCAAGATAGTAAAAGAAAAAAATAATAGGTGAGCATTAATCTATTTTATGCAGTGGCATTAAGTCCTCTGGTAGGCAGCCTAAAAGTATTATAAGAATTATTTAAATCTTTGAAATAGGTTTGATATGGATGAAATGGATGTTTGTTGTGCATTTCTGTTTGGAGTTTTGTATGATAGTTTTCTTTCCAAGCCAAGATGGTTTGAGCATTTTTAATTCTGTTTTTATTATTGTTAAGTATGGATCTAAATTATTTAGAACATAGGCAGCAAGATGAAGATCTAGCTCATGTTTATATTCTAAATAATAAGGTAGGAGGCTTTTCTGAGTTTTTGATGGATTTTATTAACAAACACCTCTGTCCATATTTCTTCAATAAAATAGTAGGATCATGATGCTTAAGTCATTTTTGGAA
Source organism: Allium cepa (assembly GCA_030765085.1). NCBI lineage: Eukaryota > Viridiplantae > Streptophyta > Magnoliopsida > Asparagales > Amaryllidaceae > Allium > Allium cepa. Next base: position 577,494,053 of record CM060931.1, read on the forward strand.
AGATCACACACATGCTGTAAATCTCTGCAGTAAGAAAAGTTAAATGGATAACAATGATTGTACTAGAAAGTATTTATGTTTTTCTGAAACATGAATGGGTTGAAGGTTTTATGAATAAACTATAAGCAGGGGCTTCATAAGTTAAGCAGAAATCTGGAGGGGGAGTTTATTAAATTAATAAACTCTATGACTAAATAAAATAAAATTAAATAGGTCATTTGGGTTAGTCAATGATTTGCTTGCTTCAGGTGGGAGGAAGTATATGCATGGTGCAAGTGCACCCTGAGGCCTTTGTGTGTTGGAATAAATAAGACTAACTGGGAGATTCCTTCACAATGCATACATGTGTTCATTTGACAGGGGGATTTAGACCATAAATAAAAAATGGGGTATGAGATTTAAAATCTCTGGGTTATAATATCTGAACAAAGATATAAATTAAATAAGGTTTAATGTGATGACCTTAATGAAATGCTGGGAGAAACTGGGAGAATATAACCTGGGTTTATTTATGATGTTATAAATAATGCAAGGCTGGTTGCATATATGTTGAATGAATGGTTGTATTTTTGAAGTTATCTGGCAATTTACCGGGGTGCATAGTTTACAAACTGCTATATTATGCAAGTGATATAGGTTTATAAGACTTGCAAACATGTGTATAAAATTCATTAATGTTCATACCAGTGTAAACTGACCCTTTTGGTTGCCTTTGCAATCATCTGGGTGTCTCAATTAAATGGGGCAGCTCAGTGAATTGCATGCAGGTAATTAAGGTTGACTTGATGAATGAAGGAAGCATTAGCTGCTAAGTATAAATAAGAGGAACTTTGCTTTGTATTTGCAGATGCTTATAGTAAATGGTCTGGTTATCATCAGTAGTTAAAGTAAATTGTAAGGAGATTTTCTGAGTATGTATGCAACTAAACTTCTGTTGAATGATTTCTGATGACATGTGAGTAGTTGATGTTCTTATAAATGTTTTGGTCACATTTTTGGGAACTGAGGAACCTGATATAAAATATCAGTATGATATGTGTGCATGTTAGTCTCTGTTTCCTTTAGTATGAAATTATGTTGTGACTTGATGATGGAAATTGTAAACAGTCAGGTATAACAGATTTTTCAGAAAAAAAAACAAGCTTGTAAATTTTGAACAAAATGGATTATGCATGGCCTGTAACAAATATTGGCTGGTGCAAAATCTTTGAGAAAATGCATGACTCATATTTATGTATTTGATTTCAAAATAAAAAGAGTTTTAAAAGAAATGGATTTGGAAACATTTTTTTGTTTTGTGTTGAAATCCTGGGGAAAACAAATTCTCAGAAAAACTTTTATGTGACAAAAACAAATTGGTGATAAGAAAGAGAGTTTGTGGAAATGATTTACATAAGAAATATGGTTCTGAAAGTTGCAAGAATGGGATCATGACCAGCCTAGATAGTTGAGGGTCAGACCCTTATAGCCTGAAATCACTTCACCACAATTCATGTTGTACAAGTGTTTCCAGCTCGAAGAAAGTGACATAAAAACTCCAAGTTTTTGAAATATAAACTCGAAGCATACCAGTATGCATTTCCCACCTATCTAAGAAAATGCAGTGCAAATATAAATTGTTCAACCTGAAATGAAAATGTGATTGTGAAAACAGATTTGCATGTTCATATTAGCAATTGTACTTCTCTCAGTTATACCTCTTAACACTTAAATACTGCATTATGTGATAGCAGACATATATAGGCAGAAAGAGTAGAAAATTAAGAAAAGAAAATGCAAAGGTGCACTGTACTTGCACTACCAAACCCATATGCATAGAGCCTGTTGTAAATATCATCCCATACAAAATAAAAGAAGCAAACATATCTTCAAATATGTAAAACTATTTTAAGGTGAATTATGAACTGATATAATTATATTGGTAATTCAGGATCTTGGGAAAGAATCTATGAATTTTCTAACTATTCAAACTTAATTCCATAGGATTTAAATATATATTCCTTTTGTAAAAAATAATAATAATCTATGTGTGAAAATGAAAGGGGTCACCACAGTTGGTATCAGAGCTATGTTTTAAATAACATAGTAAACATTATTGTATGTATATGGATGATTGAATGCATTGATTGAATTTTTAAGGTCGGATGTTTTTGTATGACTGAATGAAATGTATGTTTGAGATACATGTATAGGGTACACCTAAATCAAATAAATAAACAAAGTAAAGATATTAAAAATAATGGGGGTAAATAAACTAACTTAAAAAATTATATCTATAGCATTATGGTAGGACCAAGACATCCCACAGGTGCAAGACCATCACGTGAGCCACCTGTGATAAGCATGGAGGATTTTGTGAGGGCTTTGAGGGATGGAATGGCACCAAGGCAAGATAATCCTCATGAGAAGCTCTCCAAACTACTCAAGACTTGTACCAATTTGGGAGGAAAGGATTTTGAAGGCACTGAAGGAGCTATGGGTGTTCAAATGTGGATAAGGACTATGGAGAGGGTCTTTACAGATATGCAAATCAATGACCAAAGGAAAAGACAAATAGCTTCAAGGAAATTGAAGGGGGTTGCACTGGATTGGTGGGAGGTTGTGATAGTAGGAAGGCCAGAAAATGATATCACTTGGAATAATTTCAAGAACATGCTTGAGGCCAGATTTATTCCAGCATCTGCCAAAGCCACACTGCTTGAAGAATTTATTAGATTAAGGCAAGGAGGCATGAGTGTAAATGAGTACACTCAGAAGTTTGAAGCATTATCCAAGTATGGAATGGTGTTGATAGGGAATGCATAAGCAAAGAATGCAAGATACATTCAAGGCTTGAATCCCAATCTATCTAGGGCAATGTTGCCATACAAAGACAAAACCTTTGATCAAGTGATTGATCTAACTCTCTCTTTTGAGCAACATGATACCACAAGAGAGAAATTCAGGAACATGAAGCTCAATAAGAAGAAGGGAGGCCAGAACAAAGTGCAACCTTATGACAAGAGAAATGCAAGTAAAGGAGTTAAGAAAGGGGAAGGAGCAGTAGCACCTGAAAGCAAGAAATTCACTCATTGTTTTAACTGTGGAAAAGCTGGACATTACAGTAACCAATGCCCTGACCCTAAAACACCTAAAGGAAGCTGCTATAACTGTGGGAAAATGGGACATTTAAAGAAGGACTGCCCAGAGACTCATAAGAAAACAGCAAGGGTAGGAGCTTTGGCAACGAACACCACTGAAAATGTTGGACAACTTGAAGGTATAATTCTAATCAATACCCAACCAATATCAGTAGTATATGACACTGGTGCCTCACATTCACTGATATCTTTGGAAATTGTAAAGAAGTTAGCTCTTGGTTGTGTTTCTATTGAACAACCCTTAACCATACACAGTCCCATAGGGAGTCATTGTATATTAAGAATGAAGTGTTTGGGTCTGAAATTAATTATAGGGGGTTATGGTTTTGATTCAGATCTATATACTTTAAATTATCCTGGTATTGGGATTATATTGGGGGTAGATTGGTTAATGAAAAATAAAGCAATTTTAAATTTAGAAAATCTTACTATTTCTTTGGAGACAAATGAAGGCAAAAGAATTACAGTTCTAAGTGAAATAGCAAAGAACACGTGTTTTAATAAAATTTGGAGTGTAAATGAAATTCAAAAGGAATTAAAAATAGAGGAAATTCCAGTAGTTAATGAATACAAAGATGTGTTTGGAGAAGTGAGAGGAATTCCTCAGAATAGACCAGTTGAATTCAAAATAAAGTTAATGCCAGGAACAAATCCAATCATTAAAAAGCCTTATAGGATGGGTCCAAAAGAACTGGTAGAATTAAAACATCAACTAGAAGAATTAGAAGAGAAAGGATTCATAAGATCAAGTAGTTCCAGTTGGGGTTCCCCAGTGCTCTTTGTCAAGAAACATGATGGAACAATGAGGTTGTGTGTAGACTATAGGGATTTAAACAAGGTAACTATTAAAAATAAGTACCCACTGCCTAGAATAGATGATCTATTTGATCAGTTGCATGGAGCTAAAATATTTTCAAGGTTAGATTTAGCCTCTGGATTTCACCAAACGAAAGTTGCAGAGGAAAGCATTGAGTACACAGCCTTTAACACAAGGTACGACCTATATGAATTTTTAGTAATGCCATTTGGCTTGACCAATGCTCCCTCCTATTTTGTAGATTTAATGAATAGAATTTTCAGAGACTTTTTGGATAAATTTGTTCTAGTATTTATAGATGATATATTAATTTACTCAAAGACAGAAGATGATCATGCTATGCATCTACACCTAGTATTATCCAGACTTAGAGAACATGAATTAAAAGCCAAGTATTCAAAATGTACATTTTGGCAACATGAAGTAAAATTCTTAGGACACATAGTGTCACAGCAAGGGGTAAGTGTGGATCCAAGCAAAGTGATTGCAGTTCAATCATGGAGTAGACCCAGAACAGTGACTGAGGTGAGATCATTCTTAGGATTGGCAGGGTACTATAGAAGGTTCATCAAGGATTTTTCAAGAATAGCCACACCAATGACCAAGTTGACAAAAAAGAACCAACCATATGTGTGGACTGAGCAGTGTGAACAAGCTTTTGAGAAATTAAAGCAAGCACTGGTGGAAGCTCCTGTTTTGCAAATCCTAGAAGTAAATGAAGGAATGGTTGTATATACTGATGCTAGTGGGTCTGGGATAGGTGCAGTGCTTATGCAACATGGCAAGGTAGTGGCATATGCATCAAGGCAGCTTAAACCCAATGAAACCAAATATGCAACTCATGATCTAGAATTAGCTGCAATAGTGTTTGCATTAAAACTTTGGAGGCATTATTTGCTTGGAGCAAAATTTGAACTATTCACAGACCATCAAGCATTGAAGTACTTATTTTCTCAAAAAGATTTGAATATGAGACAAGCAAGGTGGATGGAATTTCTAGCTGCATATGATTTAGATATTTTGTACACCCCTGGAAAAGCCAATAGGGTGGCAGATGCCTTGAGTAGGCATCAAGTTAGGTTAGCAAGTCTAATGATTGATGAATTTAAAAACCTAGTAATGCTTGGGGAGGCAGATATATATAGCAAGAATGAAAAGGATTTTAGTGAGCATGATGATATGGTAGAATATGGTACACTAGGATTGATTACAGTAAAATCCAATCTAGTGGAGAAAATTGGTAGCATGCAAGACCAAGATAAGGATTTGAAGGAGAAGAAGGAAATGTTACTTAGCAACATTGAGTTGGAAAATTTTAAAATAGATCACAAGGGGTATTTGAGGAAGAATGAGAAGCTGTGTGTACCATACATTGCAGAGTTGAAGGAAGAAATCATGAATGAGCATCACAAAACCAAGTACACCATACACCCTGGTGGTACTAAAATGTATCATGATTTAAAAAGAAGCTACTGGTAGCCAGGAATGAAACAAGCAGTGGCAAGATATGTGGCAAAGTGTTTCACTTGTCAGCAAATTAAAGCAGACTACCAAAAGCCCTCTGGCATGTTGCAACCTTTGGAGGTACCTCAGTGGAAATGGGAAAGTATTTCCATGGACTTTGTGGATGGTTTTCCTAATACTAAGAAAGGCAATGATAGTATATGGGTAATTGTTGATAGACTAACCAAATCAGCTCACTTTGTCCCTGTCAGGTCAGATATAAATGCATCTAAGCTTGCACAATTATTTGTTAAGGAAGTGGTAAGGCTACATGGCATACCCAAGACCATTGTAAGTGATAGAGACACTTTGTTCACCTCAAGATTTTGGGAAAGTTTCCAAGAAGAAATGGGAACTCAACTATGCTTAAGTACTGCCTACCATCCTCAAAGTGATGGGCAGACAGAGATAGTAAACAAAATATTGGAGGATCTGTTGAGAGCATGTGTGCTTGACTTTGGGGGTAATTGGGAGGATCACATTCATTTGGCAGAATTCACATATAACAATAGCTACCAGTCAACAATAGGAATGGCTCCCTTTGAAGCCTTGTATGGGAGACCATGCATATCCCCTGCCTGTTGGTTGGATATGGGAGAGGGTATACTACTAGGACCAGATCATGTTAAAGAAACCTCCAACACGATTTAGTTAATTAGACATAGAATGAAGACAGCACAATCAAGACAAAAGTCTTATGCAGATAAAAGGAGAAAGCCAATGGAGTTTAAGGTAGGAGAATATGTTTTTCTAAAGGTATCACCAATGAGAAAGGTGTTCAGGTTTGGGAAATCTTGTAAATTATCACCAAGATTTGTAGGGCCATATGAAATTATGCAAAGAATTGGTGCTATGGCCTATAAACTTAAGTTACCTGAGGAGTTGAGTGGTGTGCATCCAGTGTTTCATGTTTCTCAATTGAGAAAATGGGTGCATGATGAAGGAGCAATTCTGGAGTCACCTACTCAAATTCAAGTCCAAAAGAATTTGGTCTATGCAAACGAACCAGTAGGGATAGTTGCCAAGGAAGAGAAAAAGTTGAGGAACAAGGTGATCAAACTGGTAAAAATTCAATGGAGCTTGGACACCAATGATTGTACATGGGAGGTGGAGGACAAAATGAGGGCTAAATACCCCAACTTGTTTACTGATGGAGAGGTATGTTTAAGTAGTTTATGATGACTCTCTGAATATTCTTATGCATTGCTTGCTTTCATAAAATGTGAGTATGGGGTAATGGAATTAAAACAGACTATGGATTGGCATTTTTATTTGGAGAAATTAGGAGAAATTATGGGGACATAATTCCTTTAAGGGGGAGGGTATGTAATGACCCTAAACTAAAATAAAATGAAAGTTATATTTACTTTAAGAATTTCTGAAGTTATAAAGAAAATAGGGACTTAAAACAAATATAGTTCCATGTCTAAAGAATTATATGAGTATATGTATTTAAAATAAATAAATAATCTTGCGTGTGTATAATTTTTATCACATAATATGTAAAAAGTAGTTGCTGTTTTAAAGGAGGAATAAAAAAAAGGGATAATATAGTATGAATAATTTTACATCACCTAAATATATATGACAGTGTACATGATTGTATAAGAAAAGATTAAAGACTGAGCAGAAAATAAAATATACAAAGGTCACATGCATATGGCATGAATAGAATGAGATCATGGAAATAGCATGCAGTAATTAAAGTATTGGAAATCCCGAAATAACTACTAAAGGAAATCAAGTGAGTATAATTCCAATTGAGGACCATGCATGAGTATAAACTGTGCATGAAAAATAAAGGGGTATCAAAGGAATTACCCATTTCCTTAAACCCTAAAACAGCTTTATAAAACCTGCACACCATAATGATCATCATCATCTCAGAAAAAAAATATATATATATATACATATAAAATAAAATAGGGGAAAATATGGGTAAGCAGCTCTGAAGGGATTTGCTGAGTAGAGGAGCAAGATAGTAAAAGAAAAAAATAATAGGTGAGCATTAATCTATTTTATGCAGTGGCATTAAGTCCTCTGGTAGGCAGCCTAAAAGTATTATAAGAATTATTTAAATCTTTGAAATAGGTTTGATATGGATGAAATGGATGTTTGTTGTGCATTTCTGTTTGGAGTTTTGTATGATAGTTTTTTTTCCAAGCCAAGATGGTTTGAGAATTTTTAATTCTGTTTTTATTATTGTTAATTATGGATCTAAATTATTTAGAACATAGGCAGCAAGATGAAGATCTAGCTCATGTTTATATTCTAAATAATAAGGTAGGAGGCTTTTCTGAGTTTTTGATGGATTTTATTAACAAACACCTCTGTCCATATTTCTTCAACAAAATAGTAGGATCATGATGCTTAAGTCATTTTTGGAAAGATCACACACATGCTGTAAATCTCTGCAGTAAGAAAAGTTAAATGGATAACAAGGATTGTACTAGAAAGTATTTATGTTTTTCTGAAACATGAATGAGTTGAAGGTTTTATGAATAAACTATAAGCAGGGGCTTCAAAAGTTAAGCAGAAATCTGGAGGGGGAGTTTATTAAATTAATAAACTCTATGACTAAATAAAATAAAATTAAATAGGTCATTTGGGGTTAGTCAATGATCTGCTTGCTTCAGGTGGGAGGAAGTATATGCATGGTGCAAGTGCACCCTGAGGCCTTTGTGTGTTGGAATAAATAAGACTAACTGGGAGATTCCTTCACAATGCATACATGTGTTCATTTGACAGGGAGATTTAGACCATAAATAAAAAATGGGGTATGAGATTTAAAATCTCTGGGTTATAACATCTGAACAAAGATATAAATTAAATAAGGTTTAATGTGATGGCCTTAATGAAATACTGGGAGAAACTGGGAGAATATAACCTGGGTTTATTTATGATGTTATAAATAATGCACGGCTGGTTGCATATATGTTGAATGAATGGTTGTATTTTTGAAGTTATCTGGCAATTTACCGGGGTGCATAGTTTACAAACTGCTAGATTATGCAAGTGATATAGGTTTATAAGATTTGCAAACATGTGTATAAAATTCATTAATGTTCATACCAGTGTAAACTGACCCTTTTGGTTGCCTTTGCAATCATCTGGGTGTCTCAATTAAATGGGGCAGCTCAGTGAATTGCATGCAGGTAATTAAGGTTGACTTGATGAATGAAGGAAGCATTAGCTGCTAAGTATAAATAAGAGGAACTTTGCTTTGTATTTGCAGATGCTTATAGTAAATGGTCTGGTTATCATCAGTAGTTAAAGTAAATTGTAAGGAGATTTTCTGAGTATGTATGCAACTAAACTTCTGTTGAATGATTTCTGATGACATGTGAGTAGTTGATGTTCTTATAAATGTTTTGGTCACATTTTTGGGAACTGAGGAACCTGATATAAAATATAAGTATGATATGTGTGCATGTTAGTCTCTGTTTCCTTTAGTATGAAATTATGTTGTGACTTGATGATGGAAATTGTAAACAGTCAGGTATAATAGATTTTTCAGAAAAACAAAACAAGCTTGTAAATTTTGAACAAAATGGATTATGCATGGCCTGTAACAAATATTGGCTGGTGCAAAATCTCTGAGAAAATGCATGACTCATATTTATGTATTTGATTTCAAAATAAAAAGAGTTTTAAAAGAAATGGATTTGGAAACATTTTTTTGTTTTGTGTTGAAAACCTGGGGAAAACAAATTCTCAGAAAAACTTTTATGTGACAAAAACAAATTGGTGATAAGAAAGAGTGTTTGTGGAAATGATTTACATAAGAAATATGGTTCTGAAAGTTGCAAGAATGGGATCATGACCAGCCTAGATGGTTAAGGGTCAGACCCTTATACCCTGAAATCACTTCACCACAATTCATGTTGTACAAGTGTTTCTAGCTCGAAGAAAGTGACATAAAAACTCCAAGTTTTTGAAATATAAACTCGAAGCATACCAGTATGCATTTCCCACCTATCTAAGAAAATGCAGTGCAAATGTGAATTGTTCAACCTGAAATGAAAATGTGATTGTGAAAACAGATTTGCATGTTCATATTAGCAATTGTACTTCTCTCAGTTATACCTCTTAACACTTAAATACTGCATTATGTGATAGTAGACATATATAGGAAGAAAGAGTAGAAAATTAAGAAAAGAAAATGCAAAGGTGCACTGTACTTGCACTACCAAACCCATATGCATAGAGCCTGTTGTAAATATCATCCCATACAAAATAATAGAAGCAAACATATCTTCAAATATGTAAAGCTATTTTAAGGTGAATTATGAACTGATATAATTATATTGGTAATTCAGGATCTTGGGAAAGAATCTATGAATTTTCTAAATATTCAAACTTAATTCCATGGGATTTAAATATATATTCTTTTTCTAAAAAAAAAATCTATGTGTGAAAATGAAAGGGGTCACCACAGCGCGGACTGGAGTACTCCAAGTCCCCAGAGCATGGACTCGAGTATAAACGAATAAAAATCTCTAAGTCCCTGGAGTGCGGACTGGAGTACTCGAAGTCCCCAGAGCGCGGACTCGAGTATAAACGAATAAAAATCTCCAAGTCCCCGGTGTGTGGACTGGAGTGCTCGAAGTCCCCAGAGCGCGGACTCGAGTATAAACGAATAAAAAATCTCCAAGTCCCCGGAGTGCGGACTGGAGTACTATAAGTCCCCAGTGCGAGGACTCGAGTATAAACGAATAAAAATCTCCAAGTCCGCGGAGTGCGGACTGGAGTACTCTAAGTCCCCAGAGCACGGACCCGAGTATAAACGAATAAAAATCTCCAAGTCCCCGGAGCGCGGACTGGAGTACTCTAAGTCCCCAGAGCGCGGACTCGAGTATAAACGAATAAAAATCTCCAAGTCCCCGAAGCGCGGACTGGAGTACTTTAAGTCCCCAGAGCGTGGACTCGAGTATAAACGAATAAAAATCTCAAAGTCCCCGGAGCGCGGACTGGAGTACTCGAAGTCCCCAGACGGACTCGAGTATAAACGAATAAAAAATCTCCAAGTCCCGGAGTGCGGACTGAAGTACTCTAAGTCCCCAGTGCGCGGACTCGAGTATAAACGAATAAAAATCTCCAAGTCCCCGAAGTGCGGACTGGAGTATTCTAAGTCCACAGAGCGCGGACCCGACTATAAACGTATAAAAATCTCTAAGTCCACGGAGCGTGGACTAGAGTACTCTAAGTCCCCAGTGTGTGGACTCGAGTATAAAGGAATAAAAATCTCCAAGTCCCCGGAGTGCGGACTGGAGTACTCTAAGTCCGCAGAGCTCGGACTCGAGTATAAACAAATAAAAATCTCCAAGTCTCCGGAGCACGGACTGGAGTACTCCAAGTCCCTAGAGGGCGGACTTAAGTATAAACGAATAAAAATCTCCAAGTCCCCGGAGTGCAGACTGGAGTACTCTAAGCCCCTAGAGCGCGGACTCGAGTATAAACGAAAAAAAATCTCCAAGTCCCCGGAGCGCGGACTGGAGTACTCCAAGTCCCCATAACGCGGACTGGAGTATAAATGAGTAAAAATCTCCAAGTCCCCAAAACGCGGACTGGAGTACTCGAAGTCCCCAGGGCGTGAGCTCGAGTACAAACGGTAAAAATTCTCCAAGTCCCTAGAATGCGGACTGGGATATTCCAAGTTCCCGTTGTGCAGATTAAAAAATGATTCTAAGTGCTTCAAGCATAGGAGGAAAACAAATAACTCTCAGAGAATCAACGGGCCATGTGAAGACAAACCAAGAAGTCTATGGCACGTGCAGCAGCATTGATTCGAATCACGATCACAAGGAAAACTGAATAACAAGAATCTTTATAAAAGACAGAAAAGGAAATTAAACTCTATTTAGGAAAAGTCTTCTGCTACAAGTACTTCAAAATTCGGTGTCAACAGTCTATTTACAAAAAAAAAACATTACACGACTTAAATTGACTCTCATTGAATGAGGACAGTAGTCATTTCTTGCGCTTCTACAACTTCTTCCCGGACGACTCTTCCCCAGTGCGTTTACCCTTAGAACCTTTGCTTGATGGAGGAGTAATAACTGAATAAGTAGGGGGAAAGTCCAAGGGCTTCGACCAGCCAGGAATGATGACCTTCAATGGCTTGTTCAAGGGATCGTCTAGGTCCACCTCACGCGGCTCAACCTTGACCTTGGCTGTATCTTTTTTCTCTTTTTCGAGCCGCCCCTTCATGCTCAATTTAGATGTATGCTCAGAGGCGCCTATGACTTCTACTTCATAACTCCCAGAGGAGGAAACGGACTTGCCTTCGTTAGGTGCCCTGATCACTTGAGCATCTGGCCCAGGAACCTCACCAGCATGAGCACCCTCACCGGACTTTTCCACCTCCTTGGCGACATCGCTCCTCGGAGTGGGATCGGGGTCAGAACAACCTGCACAAAATCAGAGAAGATGACCATATAAAGAAAAGTCCAAAATGAAGGGACGTATAGAAACCCACTTTGAGTCTGATCCGATATAAAAGAATGTAATATAAAATTTGAAATGATTTCAATATAAAAGTTTTAATATATATATATATATATATATGAAAATAATTTATAAAGGAATTATTTGAAGGTAGAAAAACCCTATTTTTGAAAAGTAAGTAAATATTAAAATTTTTAAAACATATAAATAACTATGTTATCTTAAATAAAAAGTTTTAATAGGAAATTTAAAAGCGGTTAGATCGAAAATAACAACAAATGGGTTTTGGTAAAAAGGTTAATTCTTTTCAAAAAAATAGTAAAGCGTATGTAGCTTGTTGGTTTTACTAAGGTGAAAAATAAAATTAATTTGGAAAATTCTTTTAGGGATGGACAATAGGAAGCGATACAAGTTTGAAATGAAATATAAAAAGCAATAGACGAGCGCACTGTAATGGTTTAACTAAGAAGATATAGTAAGCAATTGGAATAAGGGCAGTTCAGGTAGAGGAAAGTTGAATGGAAATAGCATTATAAAATGTAAATAAAAACAATATTAGGAATTCATATAAAATAACCTTCGAAATAATGTTAGGAGATTACACAAAAAATAGTGATGGTAATCTAATTAGAGGAAACATAGGAAATTAAAGGCAAAATAAAGAAAAATGAACATTTTCCATTATTGTGCATATTTACAGCAAGTATCTTTTAGAAGTCCCTCTCGCATGATATTAGAGATTCTGCCAAGTATTGGAAGTGGAGATAGTATAAGTGGTAAAAAATGATAAACTGAGAGTTGTTCTTGTCTACTCTAGTTTTTATTCTATAAAAATTATAAAGAATGTTTAGAAATATTGTAAAGAACATTTTAGAAAAAAGTGATTTGGTATAACAATTGAGTTTTTAAAGGAAAATTTAATAAATGGTTTGAGTAAAAATCCCAAATTTTAAGAAGTAAAAGTTGAAAAAGTCTTTAAAAGGAAAAGAAATTTTAATTTTTTTTAAAGGTTAAGACACCGGGTTACTTTTGAATTCACTAAAAGGTTTCTAAATTGTACTTTTAAAGAAAAGTTGTGGGATTAAAATACTTCGAAATTTTTAAGTTTTAATTTTTGAAAAACAATATTAATAAAAACCAAACCAAAATTTTAAAATATGGAGTAGATAGGAATGATTGGCTAGGTAAGACGGGGTAAAAGGTATAGTTATGAAGAAGGTAGCGATGACTACTCATAGAGTATAATAAGGAATCCCCATAGAGTGTAAGGAATACTGATGAGAATCAAAGAATGGTTTGTTAGACAAATGTGCAAGCCATAAGAAGAATCTGCAAGGAATGATGAGTGGTATTAAAATACACTTCTATGAGTGCTAGGGTATGCTCGTATGATGGATCAAGGATGAAGAAAGTAGATACCATGATTTGGATTTAAAGAAGATAGCAATAGAGCATAATGAGACGACAAACACACATAGAGGACATTGGTAGACTAGGTTAAGGAAGGAAAGAGGACAGAAATGTTATTTCAACAAGCCAATTTGCTAATGAGTTATTCTAAATGTGCGTAGTTTGTATTTCTTACCCCAACACTATGGGGATGCATAGTTTGTTTCATAATTAAGTATGGTAATGGATAGACCTTATTCATTAGAATCCATAAAGGAAATTTAAGAAATGTGGATGTAAAAGGATAGCACGTTAGAAAGCTGCATCAAATTAAAGGAGTGATAGGGACACGACATCGTTAATGTCAATCGATGTTAATGGGCAGCCTCCAGCAATAGTTCTTTGAGGTTTAGGTAGTAATTATTAGTTGTTTATGTTATGTAAAAGCATATGATATTTATGGAAATGTTCCTTTTTATGTATGTGGACCACAATATTATGGGAAAATGATAAGATAAGAAAATTTTAGGAAAGACCCTTAACTAATGCAAAAGAAAAGAAAATAGTAAAAGGCTGGGAGTATAAAATAAATTAAAAAATTATTTAATTAGCTACTAAGATAAGAATGTAATAAGATTTAAAGTCCCAAAAAAAGTTAGGAAAATAAATTTTAGTGAGTGGAGGGCGGAGAAAGATTATTGCATAGCCACGGGTCAATGTCCCTGTATCTTAAAAGCTAAAACTAATAATTGAATTTATGTGCTGGTTGGTATTATAAATAAAAGAAAGTTTTGGAATTTAGAATTTACCGCGTAAATAGATGGAGTCCAGTATAGACATTAGACTGTTGACTAAACCTCAATTTCATGAGGTGTAGCATAATTTATTTTGGAAAATATAAATATGTATACTTTTGAAAACCTTTGCTCAAAATTCTTGGTTTTGTAAAATAAAATACCCTTGTAGAAAGTTTTGAAAATTTTATGATGAATTTTTTTGTAAAAGTCCAAAATTTTACTGATATTTTAAAAAGTAATATAAAATATTTTTGAACAGAAAAGGAAGGAATTCTCAAAGTTTGGAAATGCCTCATACTTGACATGGGGGAATTGTTGATGAGATTGTTAGTATGGATTTTATTATGCAGTAGAAGTGGCTGTAAAACAAAATATGGTTAGCGACGAGGAAGCTGTTTTTGCTATGGAACCTTTTCCTATACACTTTGTCGATGGGCGAACAAAAAGTTGAATTTTGAAATAAACCCTGCTCTAAAACGTTAAAATAAAATTAGCTATGCAAACTGTAATTGGAAAAAAATTGGGGACAAAGAGAAGGTTGCAAAATTACGTATTTTGAGGCTCAAAAATAAGCGCTACTGATGATGCAGTCGTCAATAGTATTGTTCTCCAATGATAAAATGTGGTTATATTACAAGCACATGTATATAAAAAATTTCAGACTAATTTCATTAATCAAACTTTCATTACATTTCAAAATAAGATCTTCACTTTCATTACGTAATCCCATTCATTGCCCATGTTCAGAGAAAATATAATAATTACAAAACACTCCAAGAGTGACATATGAAGATACCACCTTGGTTGATCAGAGTCTAATACTAGATAATTATAAATTCTATTATTACATCCATTCAAACATAGCATAAGCTGTAAAGAACACAGCAAAAATAAGAGCTCCTAAAATTAGCTAAATTGCCTCTGTCACGTCTCTGGAAGATTATTAGTCTAACCTGAAAATTCATACTCGTGACCTACGCAAATCAGTACCCGAGAGTTTGGGAGGAAAAAAACTTCGGATCATACATTGTGAATAATAATATACCATCTTGAACCAAAATAGATATCTAGTGAGACCATCTCTTTGAGAAGAATGGATTTTCCCCTCACTAGTATCTTATCCAAATATGTAGTTCATAAATCATGCATCTGTATCCACAATGGTGAGAACAAAACATAATATGATCATATGCTTACATGTAACATGGGTAAATCTGACTAGTCTATCATCCTAGGGTTTATGTACACCAAAAGTTTACCCATTCCAACAATAGACAGTCTGTCTCAAATCATAGTTTTCCTAGGGTCACCGTGAACCTTAAAGGTTTTGCAGGCCAATCAACAATCTCTCAGGATGACTCGGGCCAAAACATGACTAGATGTCAATAAATCTCCAAATATGGTTGGGAGTAAAACAACTAAAATAATATATTAAGCATGTAAAGCTACGAGTTCCTTGCTGCACATAAACATCGTTTTATCCTCTCTTCTGACAGAGCCCTATGCGCTAGAATCGCGAACTTTTACCAACTAGGGGCTAACGGATGAAGCATAGAAACCGACCCTACACTGGTCCTACCTACACTTTTATCTATTTTTTAAATTCATGAGTCGTATCTTTTGATCAGCTCAGGGCATTCTAACAAAATTGATCTATCTGATCTCCTAGATTCAATTCTACTCACTATGGGTTCAGTTTGACCAAACTCACTACTGGAACAACCTAACGGTAATTTTGCCCCCAAAATCCCAGATGCAGTGTTGGGTCATGAATTATGAGTTTGACAACCATAAAATATGTAAAATTAACTGATCAATTAGTAATAAGAAATATAATATCACTAAGTAAAACATGTTCAATCAATAGTCACATACACAATAAAATTACTTAAAATTAAGTAACATTTTCCATTGGAAAAATTTACATAAAATTGGGCTAGAATGACATTTATTTCCTTGAATCCTTTTATCTTTAACATTGAAAAACCACTTAAAATTATTCTTTAGAACAAGGTAAACTTCGCCCATTACTTAAGCCAAAATCTTGTGCCAAAGAACTAACATAAGTCTAAACTGATGGCATAAAAGTGGTTGTCGTAAGTATAAATAGACGGCATAAACATTAATGTCGTAGGTCTACCATTATCATTGATGTCGTAGGTGACATCAACATAGGATGGCATCAACATTGATGTTGTAGGTCAGGCATCATCATTGATGTCTTAGGTGGTATCAACAAAGAATGTCATCAACATTATGTTCGTAGGTCTGGCATCATCATTGATGTCGTAGGTGGCATCAAAAACATGTTTTCTCCTTAGGAAATTTTTAATAATTAAAACCCGAAATAAATATTATTTCCGCCCTAGGAAATTCACAAAAAAATATATGAACTTGAAAAGTTGTGAAATTAAAAAATTCTCTCCAAAATAATGTTTTACACAACATAATCGAATTTCATGTTAATTGGAGATCAAAAACTAAGGTTTTTACCTTTAAAACCCTTAATAATAATTCCATAAAAATTCCAATAAATTATCATTTCATCAAGAAATGATGTAATCAATCAAACATGACATATTATCATAACCAAATCGGGAATAGTCCATAGATTCGAAAATAAACATAACTAAATGAGATGGATACTTGATTTACTTTAGATTGGATAAGAGAGAATGAGATTTGATGTTGATTACTCCCTTAAACTTTTTCTTTGATTTCCTTAAATTTATTCTTTTTCTTCAAAGTAATGGCAGACCTCTTTAGATTAGGTTTTCATTGTTTGGGAATGAAAATGAGAATGAAATGAGAGAGGAAGAGCTAAGGGAATGAAATAAGGAACTATTCCTATTACGCCCCCTCTTCTTTTCTTTTCTAAGTCAAAACAATCTTATTAGTTAATTACTCAAGGCACGACTCAAACACTTAAAAATCTCGTTCTCTATATCACACCACAAACATTATTCTATTTAATTTATCTAATTAAATTTTCTAAATAATGTTAAAGAAAAATTAAGGGTGCTACATGCTCCCCTCTTTAAAGAATTTCATCCTCGAAATTCGATAAAGAAAACAATAAACATAACAGTCATGCAAACATGTGTGATAAACACATACAACAATACTATCCTATCTAATTAGCGAAAAGCCTATATGTCGGATATAGAAAATACCATCAAAACAGTTCAGGATAAGTATCTCTAATCATGTCATCTGTCTCCCAAGTACAGTCTTTCTCGTTGTCATTTCACTGGATTTCACTAACTTGGCTCTCTTGTTTCTTAACTTTTTTTTCATCTCTTTCTACAACATGAACTGGTTCTCCCACAAAAGTCGTATTCGGTTTCATTACTAAATCTTTTAATCAGTCGGTGCAATAGTAGTCTCTGGATCATGCACACACTTTCTAAGATGAGAATCACAAAAAATATTATGGACACCTGTCATACTATCTGGTAACTTTATTCAATATGTGAGTTTCCAATCCATTCTATGACAGTAAACAGACCAATATATCTCGGTGTCAATAACTTTGACTTCCCAAATCATACCACACCCTTTATCGATGATACCTTAACAAAAACATGGTCTCCAACCGAGAACTCTAAATCCTTATGCCTCTTATATGTGTAACTTTTCTGCCTAGATTGACCTTCCTTCATCCTTGTTCGGATCAACCCTATCTTTTATGTGGCTTCTCTCACCATATCTGGATCATGAACTAATCTGCCTCCGGTTTTCGATCAATATGCCGGTGATTTGCATGGCCTTCCATAAAGAGATTCGAAAGGCGTTATTCCTATACCAGTCTGACAATTATTATTATAGGAAAACTACACTAAGTACAAATGCTCTTCCCATGATCCTCTAAAATCTATAAGCCCTCAAAAAATCTTTAAGAACTTTACTAACTCTTTCTATTTGCCCATCCATTTATGGATGGTATGCGGTACTCATCTTTAGCTTGGTACCTAAACATTCTTGCAGACACTTCAATAATTCACTAGTGAATAAAATATCTTTGTCACTAACTATAATATTAGGAATCTCATGCAGTCTTATAATATTATTCATAAACAACCTCGCTAAGGTAGGTGTCGTCTTTGTCGATTTAACTGGAATAAATGCGCACTCTTGGTCAGTCTATCTATCATGACCCATATACATTTATTTTCCCAATTTGGCCTTGATAACCGACAAATAAAATCATGGACATGAAATATCATTTCCAAAGTGGCACTTATAAAGGTTGAAGCAATCCACTTGGTTTCTGATGCTACTTGCTGGCAATTTAAACATTGTTTTACCAGTAAGCCTACATCTCTTTTAATTCCTTCCCAAAAGAAACTCCTCTTTGTTGCTAGATATATTTTAGTTCCTCCGGGATGAATAGTAAACTTCAATCGATGACACTCACTAAGAACTTCCTTCTTTAGGTTACAAATATCTGGAACACACCATCGTCCCTTCTTCCTTAACCATCCATTACGGTCAAGACTAAAACCTTATAAATCTTCAACCCAAGTTCCCTCTTTAAGCCTTCTAATCGGTTCAGCTAGCAGCAGATCATATTTCTGCTTAGAAGCAATCCTTTTGGTTATTACCGACCGAACTTCCTAACATGATAGCATTGTGGTATTCCGACTAGAACTAGCAATCGACCTTAATATTACACCATAAGTAGTCAATGACTCCAAATCACTCCATTTTACTAACAAAGCTAATACCACACTCAGGTATTTTCTGCTAAATGCATCTGCAACTTTGTTTCTTTTCCCTAGCGTATACTCAATATCAAAATCATAAGCTGTTAGAACTCTAGCCCCTTTGTCATCTCATATTAAACTCCTTCTGAGAGATAAATATGCCAATGACTTATGATCCATAAATAACTTGAATCGTTCTCTCAAAAGATAGTGTCTTCACACTTCCAAAGCAAAGATAACCATCACCAACTCTAAACCATGAGTCGAATATCTAACTTCATGTAGTTGATGCTGTCGAGAAGCATGGACAATCACTTTACCTCTTTATATTAACATCTCGTAACCCTACCCCACATGCATCAGTAAACACCATTAATCTTGATTCCTATCTTGAATAAGAAACATGGGCGTGTTGGCCAATAAATGTATTAGCTTTAAGAATGCTTCTTCCTATTTATTGGTCCAAACATACTTTACACCATTCCTTGTCATTTTATTCATAGGTGCTGCTATACGAGAAAAATATTTGATGAATCTCTGATAATAGCTGGCTAACCCCCAAAAAATTCTTATCTCGGTCATAGTCTTGGGTCTTTTCCAGCTATTAACAGCTTCAATCTTAGCAACATCTACGGATAACCCATTTTCTAAAATTACATGACCAAGGAACCTCACTTCTTTCTTCCAAAAATGACATTTTGAAAACTCCGCTTTTAGTTGATGCTGCCTTAACTTTTCTAGGACTATTCTAGGATGAATCTTATGAGATCTCATCAATTCTTAAAATATGTCAAAACGTCGTCTATAATACCAACATGAATCTATCCATATCCTCTCAAAAGACCTGGTTCATCAACTCTATAAAGTAAGCAAACACATTGGTTAGTCCAAAATGCATGACTAACCATTCATACGAACCATACCTGGTTCGAAATGCCATAAATGGATTGCTATCTTCCGCCACTCTTAGTTGATGGAACCCGGTTGCTAATCTAGTTGGGAAAATACCTTGGCTCCACTCAACTGATCAAACAATTCATTTATTCTTAGCAAAGGATATCGATTCTTTATTGTCTTCTCATTTAACTTATGATAATTAATACACATTCTTAACGACCGGTCTGGTTTCTTCATGAACGCCACGGCTACCCTCCTAGGCGAACTACTTGGTCTAATAAAATACTTTCCTTTTAAGTCCCTCAACTGCAACTTTAACTCTTTCATCTTAGTAAGTATCATTCTGCAAAGCGTTTTACTTACGGGTTCAACTCTAGGTACAAGATCCATTTGAAACTCAATAGCTCATTTCAGGGGTAGTCATGTAATTGGAGCAAAAGCATCTACATTCTTTCTTACAACAAAAAACTGATTCACTTCATCCTCCGCTTTCATTGTACCTAATAAAGCGTAAACATCTAAACTCAAATTTTCTATGGAGTACATGATTCAATCACGGCCATCAAGGTGCCTTAATGATATCTTTCTATCTAGGCAAGATATCCTAGCATCGTATCTACTTAGCCAATCTATACCTAGAATAATCCCAAAACCCACAAAGTCAAATACATACAATTTGAGGTAAATGCATGATATAAAAGCTCAAATTCTTAATGGTCACATCTCTTCGCAAGAGTTGTATAACCTCCTATCGGATTCACAGCCCTTAAGGAAGTAATAAGGTATTATGGTCCTCGATTTAACTTATCGATCAAACATGGTAAGATAAAAGAATTTGATGCGCCAGTATCAATTAATACTTCAACAGGAATGCCATGAATCAAAAGCGTACCTCCCATCATAGACTTTCCTTTCTCTTCAACAGTGAGTCCAGAAGCTGACATTCCAAAGCAAAAAAACTTTCCTTTTTCAGCCTTGGCTGGTACTGGACATTCGTACTTGTAATGCCCTATCTGATTGCATTTATAGCATTTTACGTTCTTCTTTCCTATAACCTTCTTTCCATTATCAGAGTGACACTCATTTGCAAAGTGTCATTTCTTATAACAGCTATAACAAACAATATCAACCACGTTTTTTGGCAGCTTCAACCTTTTAAGCACCCCTCTTCTTGAAGAACTTCATCTTCTTTCCCTTAGAACTTTGTGTTTCCACTGACTTCTCCTTCCTAAAAGTCGAAAGCATCCTCATTCTTCATTTTCATTTCTACCACTACATTATATGGAACTCTGGGTTGCGGCATTGTTTCTCTAGCAATCTCTAGCTTAAAACCTCAGATGAACTTCACATTCCTTTTAATCACAATATCTATGGTAGCATATCAGTACCTGGATAGTTCATCAAACTTAGTCGCATACTCTAGCACCGACATTTCTCCTTCCTCCAAATTAGCAAACTTCCTAAGCAAGGTTGACTTAGCTAGCTTAGAGAAGAACCTCTCCTCAAAATTTCTTCTAAACTCAGCCCAAGTCAATTCTTCCTCAGGTACACCCACGGTCACACTGTTCCACTAGTATAGAGCAGCTCCTTGCAATTGCCTAGAAGCTAACCTTCTCTTTTGCTCATCATTCAAACCAAAGTCAACAAAGATTCTCTCACAGTGCAACAACTAATTCTCAACTTCAATAGCATCCTTCATTCCTAGAAAAATCTTTCATCCAAGACTGGTATAATCCTGGCTCGACTTAGCATAGTTGTTGCCAGCCGATACCTCGGGATAAGCTCTTCCCGTAGTAGCAACATTTCCTCCGGCCAAACAGCTATTGCTCCATCTTGCATCATATTCATGAAAAACTGATGCATAGTCCCCATATCTACTGGTGGGGTTCCAGCACTCACATTAGCATTTCCATTTGGATTAGCATTTGCTTGTCGACCCAAGTTCCTTTTAGTACTAGGTCGAGCATTTCCATTAGTTTTGGTGCTTCCTCCACCTAGACTCACTCTTTCATTTCCTGCTTCCATATCTTACTTCCTTTGAATCTGCATATGGATCTTTGTAAGATATAGAAGAATGGTCTAAGAGAGAGGAGAGAATAATGATAGGATATATACTTATATGTAGCTAATACAACTACATTACTATAGCGTTATCTCATACCCCAATCTTATTCTCTGATTCATTTGGATTATGTTTTCAAAAACCTTTTAATCTTTTAAATTTTATATAAAACTATGATCTGATATCAAGTTATAACATACCTCATTTTAAGGCCCGAAAATAAGCGCAACTGATGTTGTAGTCATAAATAGTATTATCTATTTATCGGTGACAAAATATGGTTTGGTTAATCATATTAATAACATCAGAAGCACATGAATATGAACAAATTTTAAACATTTTTCATTAATCAAACTTTCATTGCATTTTCGAAATAGGATTTTCACATTCAATATGTAATCCCATTCGTTGCCCACATTTAGAGAAAATATAATAATTACAAAATATTCCAAGAACAATATATGAAGATGCTCCCTTGGTTGATCAGTCTAATACTGGACAGTTATAAATTCTGTCATTATATCCATTCATACATAGCATAAGATTTAAAGAACATAGCGAAAATAAGAGCGTCTAATATTAGCTAATTTGCCTCCTGCGTGTCTCTGGAAGTTTATTCATCTGACCTAAAAATCTCTACTCTCGACCTACTTAAATGAGTCTCCAAGAGTTAAGGGGAAAAAAACTTTAGGTCAGACAAGAAGTCTGGTGTGAATAATAATATACCATCTCGAAACAAAATAGATATCTAATAAGACCATGCCACTTAGCAGAATGGGATTTCCCCTTACTAACATCTTATCCAAATATGTCAGTCATAAATCATGCACTTACAGCCATAATAGTTAGAATAAAACATATTATGATCATATACTTACATGCAACATGGGTAAGCCTGACTAGTCTGCCATCCTACGGTTAGTTACACCCAAAGTTTAACCTTCGAAATAATAGATTGTTTGTCTAAAATCATAGTTTTTCTAGGATCACCATAAACCTAATGGTTTTGCAGGCCAACCAATAACCTCTTGGGCTGACTTGGGCCAAAACATAACCAGATGTCCACAGATCTTCAAATACGGTTAGGAGTAAAATAACATATATAATATGGTGAGCATATAGAGATACTAGTTCCTTTCTATGCGCAAACATCCTTTTAGCCTCACTACTGGCAAAGCCCTATGCACTGGAATCACTAACCTTTACCAAGCAAAGGCTAACATTTGAAGCATAGGGCACGCCCCTACATCAGTTGCATCTACACTCATATCTTGTTTTTAAATTCATGAGTCGTATCTTTTGATCAGTTCATAGCACCTTAACATAATTGATCTATCTAGTCTCCTAGATGCAATTTTACCAACTCAGGAGTTTAGTCTGACCATACTCACTACTAGGACGACCTAAATGGTATTTCTAGCCATAAAATCCCAAGATCCAGTGGTGGGTCATGAATTGTGAGTATGAAAATGATAAAATATGTAAATTTAACCGACCAATTGGTAACAGAAACATATAGCAACACTAAGTTAAAGATGTTCAGTCAATAGTCACATACACGATAAAATTACTTTAAATTAAGTAACATTTTACATTGGCAAACTTTGCACAAAATTAGGCTAGAACACCATTTATTTCCTTGAATCCATTTATCTTTAACATTAACAAACCACTTAAAATTATTCTTTAAAACAAGAAAAACTTTGGCTATTACTTAGCCAAAATCATATGCCAAAGTGCTAACATAAGTCTAACCTGATAGCATAAAACCGGTCGTCATAAGTATAAACCAATGGTATAAAACCGGTCATCATAAGTCTAAACTGATGGCATAAAACTAGACATCATAAGTCTAAACTAATGACATAAAACTAGTCGTCATAAGTCAAAACTGATGACATAAGCATTAACATTGTAGGTCTAGCATCATCATTGACGCTGTAGATGGCACTAACAAAGGATGGCATCAATATTGATGTTGCAGGCCTGGAATCATCAATGATGTCATAGGTGGCATCAAAAAAGGATAGCATCAAAATTAATGTCATAGGTCTGGCATAAAAAAGGAAGGACATTATTGTAAATAGCTTGAAAACTAAATTATTATTTTTAATGATAATATTTCCATCAACTCTTACCTCTTGACAAATTTTTATTGGAAAATAAGTTTTTCATTTCATATACTTTTTAGAATTTGTTGGAAGATCGCATTTTTATTTCTTAAATCAATTTCCAAACCTTTATAATTAATATCATTAATTAATATTAATTAAGAGCTTTTATATCATAAAAAATTCGTAGAAAATCACTGAAACTTAGGAAAAATCTCAAAAATTCCCTAAAAGTATGATTTTCCATCTTATTTCATATACAGAAATTTTGGCACCAAAATACTATTTTTGTTATTTTTAATAATTAAAACCCAAAATAAACATTATTTCCTCTTTAGGAAATTCATAAAATATTCTTATGAATTTATGAAATTAAAAACGCATCTCCAAAATAATATTTTATACAACATATTCGAATTTCAAGTCAATTAGACATCAAAAACTAGGTTTTTACCTTTAAAACCCTTAACAATAATTCTATAAAAAATCCAGTAAATTATCATTCAATTAGATAATGAAGTAATCAATCAAACATGACATGTTATCATAATCAAATCAGAAACCATCCATTGATTTAAAAATAAACATAAATACATGAGAATGATACTATTTTTCACCTTAGATTGGATAAGAGAATGAGATTTTATTTTGATTAACCCCTTTAAGCTTTTCCTTTGATTTCCTTAAATCTCTTCTTTTTCTTCATAGTAATGGCTGGCCACTTTAGGTTAGGTGATTGTTTGAGAATGAAAATGAGAATGAAAGGAAAGAGGGAGAGCTAAGGGAATGAAAGAAGGAACTATTCATATCATGCCCCTCTCATTTATTCTTTTCTTTTCGAAGTTTAAAACAACCTTATTAGCTGATGACATAAGGCACAATCAAATTAATTAAAAATCTCATTCTCTTTATCACACCATACACATTATTCTATTTAATGTATCTAATTAAATCTCTTAAATATTGTTAAACAAAAATTAGGGGTGTTACAGATTTCAAAGTACAGTGCGAAGTTTGGTACCCAAGAGAAAAATGATGGAAATATAGAATTTTTCGTCTAAACCATTTTCCCAGGATAAAGAAAATAAGTTTAAAAAATTGGATTTCTCTACATTTGGATGTTAACAATGGTGTGCTAGGATTTTGGATGGTAGGTATTAGATGCAAAATGGTTGAACTATACTTCTATTCGTAGAAGTATGGAAAATTTTTGCTGTAAAATCAAGTTTTTTGTTTTCAAAAGTTACATGCATATAGAACTGCTATATATTTGGAATGTTTGCACCATATTTTCGAAATTGATTTAAAAGAATGCATTTATACCGAAGGCGCTGATTGAAATTATTTTGCGTACATATCATATGTATTGTGATATACCATACACTTGTACACGATCGGTTGTAAAATTATTCATACTTTAATTGATTTCTTAGTTTAGAATGGTTTTATGTGATGTTGTTCGGTCCTTGAGGAATTTCGAGGACGAAATTATTTTAAGGGGGAGAATAACACCATGTTATTTTACGACAACTAACTAAAAAGAAATTTAATAAATAAATAATAATGCTAAAATATAGAATTTTTAAAAACATCAGAATATGGCTACGAAACTTACACCATTGTGTTTGTGGCAATTTTTTCGATCGGAATTCAGACAGAAAAGTTATTAATGTTTGAAGTCGAAAATAACTATATATGTAATTATAGTAATAAAAAATTAAATGTTAACTAATAAAGTTACTAAAAGCTTAGACATTAAGAAATGTTACGTTAAAATTAAATCTCAGAAAATATGTAAAGTGGGAAATAGATGAATGCAATCGGTTAAATAAGGAGTACAATCAAACAAATCACGACGGCACAAATAATCACCGCTTAAAAAAACCATAGGTTGACCCCTATTACACCCAGGATGATCGTAAGTGGTCGGTCCTAGGTAAGAGGAGGGCAACCCGTGTGTTGTAATAGTCGATAGTAAATTGTGGAAAAATGGCTCGGATTTAATAAATCATTTATTAACATGTAGGATTGACTCTAGAGCCTGTAAATACAGGCCTAGTTCCTCACTTGTTTTCTCATATTTTCAGGGTCATAGATCGGAGCTCTGCCATTCTCTTTTCTCTATAATTTCCAGAATTCTAAAAGTAGTAAAATTATTACATTAAAACACACACATAAGTAGAGAAAAGCGAAGAATGAGATAATAGAAGAATAGGATCGATTCAGAACACAAAAACATAGGTAATCGTGAATTTTAAACTCAAATCTAAATTAAATTCAATCCTTTTCCCAAATCTGTAATTCTAATAGGCTTATATCCTTTTAATATTTAAAGCATGAGGGATTCAAATAAAAAGGAAATGGGTTTAGGTATGGAGAATTGGAAATCTAAAGCAAGGTGAGTGGGAAGCTACATATTTTACAATAATATCGGATTTATATCGTTGTAGATCTATTTCATTTATCTCTAGTTATAAATCATGATTTGGATACTTAATTTTATACGCGTAAGGAACTGATATAAATCAAGAATGGGATTTTAATTGTATACACGTAATGATTATGGAAAATATGCATATATGTAATTCCTTTAGGGGAAAAAATAATTCCAATGTATTAAGATATAAAAATTCTTAAGTACGACTAAAGTAATGTAAGTAGGCATAGTAACAACGATTGAAAAGGGAAAACCTAAAGTATGTAATTTAAAATGGTGTAGAAAACAAACGATAAACAAAGAAAATACAATTAAATGAATAGGGAAGTAACATGTCCAAATAGGCAATTAAAGAGAGATATTAGTTGAAAAAGGAAATAGGAGATTTCATCCAATAATGTTAAACGAAAGGGAAATAACAAATGACCCGTAAGTCTATAAATTGGAAATGGATGGAAAGTGATAGTAAACAAAAAGAATAAATCAAAAGTAAGTTACGTAAGATTTATCGAACAACAGTGAGTGAAAAAGATAAAGAAAATTATTAACAGTTGAACATTGGATGCATAATAATTAAGCAGGTATGAATGGAATACATATGCACACACATATTTACATACACACACACAGCCTCAAGTATGCATTTATGACTGGTGTGAATTATTAAAGTTAATAAATAACTTAAATGGATAAGAATGACATTGTCATTAGATAGTGTTGGAATGCGAGGTCAGTAGTATTACACAATAGAAGCCTGCCCACTGCAAGGGGCTACCAACAGTTATGTATACATTATACTAATGTGAGACATATCCAACTGTAGGACCCATGGAGAGTATATGCTTGTGTATAGATAAAGGAATACACCGATAGAAAGTGGAGTCTGCTTCAAAAATAGGAAAGAGGGGTGTTGCCTTGATTCAATAGGCAATCCAAAATCGGATGGTGAGCGAAGAATGGTGCTATGGTAGTATGTGGAGGTACCAAATTAAAGAGTAGGGGACGCACATAGGTTGAGAATGTCATCAGTCCTTAGCGGTCAACGGAAAAGACAAGGGTTATACATAACGGGCAACACTCACTACTAGTGTACAGTCCACGCTAGGTTATGCATCATCACACATTTGTTTGCTAGTTTGTTTGTTAGGAGGCAAAGCTAGAAAACCCTTTTAGAGAAGTCTTTCAAATGCATGGGGTAGTCCATGGAGTTGAGTCCACAACCAGTGGCGCTGAGTTCACCATATTTATAGTTCATAGAGCCGAGTCTACAAACCACGATGCAGATAAATCGAAAATCCCCAAAAATGCAAGTTAGATATGGCAAAATGATTGAAAAGACGTTATTAGACATTGCGAGTGTTACTACAATATTCATATCAAGCTTTTAAAGGAGAACATATCACGTTTGACAATAATAAAGGGTGTCGAGCAAGAAAAGGGCCAGGTCATCAAGCACTTAGCATTTAACAAAGGGTAACAAACTTCAAATAGATGTCGAACATCTAGAAGTAAAGGGCTGTTGAAATTCTATGATAAGAGGGTTAACACATACTCAAATTAACAGATATAAAAGGTGTCGAACCTCTAAAGATGTCGAGCTTCAAGCGTTTAACAAACATAAGAGTTGGTGAGCTTGAATAAAGAAAAAAGGAGTTGTCAAGCCTTAACAACCGTAAAGGTTGTTGAGCATGAAAAGCGGAGGTGTTGTCCTAAATGATTATAAGGAACGTCGAGCATATAACAAGCAGAAGCAATGTTGAACATCAACAACAAATCAAGATGTCGAGTTTACAAAAATGTGGAGGCGCTGAATCAACAAAAACTTACAGATGTCGAGTTTCTATAATGCAAGGGCTACTGAACCTGAAGAAAACTAGGTTGATAAGGATGAAGAGTGTGATATCAAACCAATACAATAAGGTGTGTTGAAGAAGAAGTAAGAAAAGAGGATATTGTGTTGCTAGAAGATGTTGAGTATTTAATCTTCGGATGAGAGTGTAAAGCTATAAAGGATGATGAGCCTATGATACACTAACTATCATCTAGCTACTAGCACGATAAGTGCTATTAAGTACCTGCCATAATAAAAGCTAATGAGTAGTTACAAGAAGAAGATTGTACTGTCGAACTTATAAGGCAAATGATGCCGAGTTTCACCGCAAGGATGTCGGATAACAAAAGAAGGCAAGGATCTTGAATATCAACAATTTGAAAAGATAACACACATCATGTCGAGTCGACATGTGGTAGCCAGCCCACCTTCCACTGCCTCTATAAATAGGCACCCTGCTGCTATTTTGAAAGGACGGATAATTCTTTTCTCTGTCTTAAATTTTTGAGTTGTAAACCATAAATCATTGGTATTTTTAGAGTAGATTGAAATTTTTGGTCTTTTGCAAATTAAGTTTGAAAAAATAATTTTGCATAGCATACTTCTATTGAATGATGATATTTGGCTATTTGGACTTGCATATGACTTACTTTTGAACTTATACTTGAACCGTGGAAACAAATATAACCCAGCTTTGGACTTTGATTTGGGATTGAAATTGCTTACCCTTTCGAACTTATATAAGACCTTATTCAAATGAGACTCAATTTGCCTCGTATTTGGTTAACAAAGGAATTTGTTAACAGGGGAAGTTCCTTGGTATGCGCGGCAACAAGAATGTGATACAGCGAGGGTAATAGATCCTGTAGGGGTGTCGATTTAGGGATATTAGCGCGGATAGTATCTTAGTCCAATGGAGGACCATGATACTTATCCGTATATATACACACACACACATAGCTATAATCTACTATGGGATGTGACATATTGTGCACGTACGTAGAGTCGAGATGGCTAATAAAAAATAAAAGACATAACATGTGATAGAAGAAAATCGACATAAACAAGTATTATGTATAAAGTGCATATTACCAATCGCCATAACATTGTTCTTACCGCTTGTTTGCACCAAAAATGGTCCAAACCCCAATATCGTGAAAGCACATGTTTATGAACGCAAATCAGCAATATTGAATACAAATCTCAGATCTTAGCAATATCAAACACAGCAATTTAGAAATAACAATAAAAAACACAGGATTTATAGTGGTTCGACGATCTTGCCTACGTCCACTCTGAAGTTTATGTCTTTATTGGATAATCTCAATCAATTACAGCGGATTACAGTTGATAATAGCTTTGAAATTTGATTACAACAGCAGTAACAAAGAGTAGAATTGAATCCGGCACAGTCTGGACGTTGAATGGCCAAAAGATCCCCTTTTCTTAAGGCTTCAGGGTGCTATTTATAGGCGTAGGAGGCTCAGATCTCGCTCAAACTTTGGGAGACTTTTTCTGGCACGTGAGTGGGCCCACGCGACCGACCCCACCAAGTTTAGACTCGATCTGAGATTGATACAAAGTGATTTCATATCCATCAAAAAATGATCCAATCGAGCTAAAACTTGGTAGGAACAATCTTTACCTTGTATGGAAGCTTCTGTGAAAATTTCGTTGCATTTGGATCAGCGGTTTAGGAGATATGATCGATACGAGTTGGTATGTTTCGGTTGGCTGTTTATTTCGAATCCATTAATTCAAAACGATCCCTTCGACTCGATCACCTCACGTGGTCTTGTAATGATGTGGTGCGCATACTTCGCCTTGATCCGGTATTTACTCCGAGTTGACCATATCGACTCCATATATTTCACCTTGTTCGTATCGAGGGATGACACGTCACCCAAGGTTCATTGACCTGATGGATACGAACAAGCCTCTGCTCATGGATTCGAACATGGTCTTGGGACAGAGACGAAGCAGCGAATCTTTGATGGATGCGAAGTTGACGTTAGGTGATCGTTACGAAGTGGACTACATACTGATGGATTCGAATAAGACACTCTAGCTGAAGTTTGATCGATACGAAGTCCATCGATGCGAAGACCTAGCCATTCAGATCGATACGAAGCCGATGGATACAAACCGAGGTGTGGTGATGGATATGGGTATCGATACGAAGTGCGGCCTATTGATGGATACGAAACAGTGCTCTAGGATGGATACGAATAAGCTGAGGCCATGCCCATTTGATCGATTCGAAACCGATCGATTCGAACAGACAGATATCATGTTACCGGTCGATTCGAACTCGATCGATTCGAAGTATGTAGAACCTGATGGATTCAAACAAAACAAATATTGATGAATACGAACCCGATGGATTCGAAATGGGCATCTCCTCAACATTTTGATGGATACGAACAGCGTGCTTTGGCTAACTTGCATCGATTATATCTCGTTCATACGAACACCGGTTAACCTGAAATTTGAAACGCTGGCTTTTATGATCTTCCTTGTCATGTCCTATCAGTTGTTTCCTGATCCGGGCTCGGACAAAATTCATCGATATCCATAGCGAAGCAAAGTACAACCAATCTTTGAGAAGAACTGTCTTTTGTTTTCGATTAACTTTTGGTATCACGACTTTGCCAAAAAGCGGGATAACACTTGCCCCCTAAAACATGCCTTGCGGTAGGAAGGTGTGTTTTATAATGCTATAAGCTGGATGTTCATATCCTATCAACAACCTGTAAAGAACTTGATAATTTCATATGACTTCGAATGACGATCATTCGGGATCGTGCGCCACTTGAGGTGAGTCGGGACCATTCGCGGTCGATTCCGTTCGCAGCAAATGATGGAATGGGACCATTCGCAGTCGATGCCGTTTGCGGTGAATGATGAGACAGGACAGTTCGTGGTCGTATGCCATTTACGGCGGATGGTAACATGGGACCGTTCGCGGTCGGATGCCGTTCGTGGCGAATGTCGATCGTTCGTGATCGAGTGTTGTTCAAGGCTGATTGTGACCGTTCGAGGTCGGATATCATAATAAGTGAATCATGACCGTTCGAGGTCGGGTGCCGTTCGAGGCAAGTTGCAATCGTTCGCGATCGTGTGCCGTTCCAGGAAAATTGTGATCGTTCACGATCATGTGTCGTTCGAGGCGAATTATGATCGTTCGCGATCGTGTGCCGTTCGAGTCGAATTGTGATCGTTCGCGATCGTGTGCCGTTCGAGGCGACTTATGTGTGCCTGGGGGGGACTTAGTGTTATCGATACCAGGTTTCATGTTCGGGGGAGTTTCTGAATTAAAGACTTTGGCGGTTCATCGCATGCAGGAGGTGCTCGTGGACCGTTCGCGATCCAACGGGCATACGATAAGTTCTTTTACAGAATTGCAAATATCAAAGTAATGATCATACGAATCTCATAACAGAAATGTCCAAACAAGCAAAGTCTAAATCAAAACGAAACAAAAGCAAAGCAAGGATGTCAAAGTGTAAATTCTCACTATCGTGCGGTCAATAGTCATTCAGAGCATGCCTACGGATCGTACGCGATCGCTTACATGTGTAAATGATTTAACCGTGCTAGTGAGAGGTTTACGACTTGTTCATCGTTATTTCAATCGAACAATCAATTGATAATCAAACGTTGTCCCGGTTCAGGGTCACTTCTAGCTGATGTAGACGGTGGTCGCTCTGGCTCCACCACTGGAGTTCGCCTTCTCACATATTGAAGTAGCATACCGTTCTTTATATGCCCTTCCACCTCATCCTTCAAATGCCTACAATCATTAGTGCTATGTCCGTTCAATTCATGGAATATGCAATACTTATCTGATTTCCTCTCGTCAGAAGTTTGATCTCTTCGCATTAGTCTACGATACGGAACCTGCTCTCTGGTATCCTGATAGATTCGTTCCAAACTATCATTCAGCTCTGAGTATGTGGTGAACCTTGGTTCCTTTCGGGGTTGCGTTGATCTGTTATAGCTATTCTCAGTCTTTCGTTTCCCCTTGCTAGTTTTTGTTCCTTTTTTAGGGGGATTTCCACCTTTGACCGTATAAACATTGAGTTCATCATTTTCTTCTCTTTCTGCACCCGCATCTTCTAATCGCAAGAACTTTTCTACTCCGTGGTAAAATTCTCCTAGATCTATAGGTGGATCTTTAGTCAATGAATTTTTGAAATCCATGCCATCAGCTATTCCGAACACAGCTGCCATCATAACCATGCATGGATCTGGCCGATCCACCGATGCTGCTGCCGCATTGAACCGTGTTAGAAAACTCCTCAAAGTCTCCCCAGCCTTCTGCTTCAAAATTTCTAAACTCATCACATTCTTTGGTCTTGCAATGTGAACCCTGAATTGCCTCATGAATCTCTCAGTTAAATCTGCCCATGTTCCTATGGAGCCGCTTTCCAGTTGGCTAAACCATAATGCAGCGATTTCTGTCAGATATAATGGAAAGCACCAGGCCATAACATCTTGTGATGCCCCCAGCACTTCCATGTGTCTCATATACTTTGTCACATGGACTGCGGGGTCCATTCTCCCTGTACATCTCTACTGATGGTAACTTGAACTCCGACGGGTTCCTAGCCATCCTAATTGTAGGAGAAAAGGGACTCCTATTCACGGCTTCTAGATCTTTGTTTATTAATCCGCCTCTCATGGCCCGCCTGACCATTTGCGCCAATCTATCATTGTCTCCAAGATGCAATCCTCGTTCATCACTTTCGACCTGCCCCCCGAGTTCACGAGGGAATTTTGGAATCTTCCCCCTAGACAGAGCGTTCATTCCTCTGCTACCTCCAGGTTGCGCATATGCTCCTCTCCCTCTCTCTCTCGGATTGGATCTACATGCTCCAAGTGTGTGCCCCCTAATCCAGGTGCTACGCCGGATGGTCCTGCTTCATTCTGAACTCCATGAGCTTCTCAATTCCGCGCTCCAAGTTGTTCAATTTGTTGAAACAAGCTCTGAATCAACTCCTCCTGCCTCTTCATCGTTGTCTCCATCTCATCCCTGGGGATGAAGACCGATGCTTGATTCGCTCCTGAGGAAGCCTCTTGACTTCCTTCATGTTCACTTCTCTCTGGCCTCTACCTTCTACTCGTTTGTCTTGTCATAACTCTTAGATCTGAATTCTTAGATCTTCAAATTCAACTTCTCCTGAGTTCAATTCTCAGTGAAAGCACCAAAGTGTTTGCACCAAAAATGGTCCAAACCCCAATATCGTGAAAGCATCCGTTTATGAACATAAATCAGCAATATTGAACACAAATCTCAGATCTTAGCAATATCAAATACAGCAATTCAGAAATAACAATCACAAACACACGATGTATAGTGGTTCGACGATCTTGCCTACGTCCACTCTGAAGTATATGTCTTTATTGATTCACTTGATAATCTCAATTAATTACAGCGGATTATAGTTGATAATAGTTCTGAAATCTGATTACAACAGCGGTAACTAAGAGTAGAATTGAATTTGGCAGAGTCTGGACGTTGAATGGTGTAACGACCCGTAAATTTTCAATAATTAAAGTTGTCAATTTAATAAGATTTTGGTAATTATTTTGGAAGAAATAAAAAACTTTGTAATTTAATAATGAAATGAATGCCAAAATGATAGGTAAGAATGTACTTAAAAAAAATGCAAGTAGGAATATTTTGGTTTGTGATTAATAAATAGGGGCAAACATTAAAATTTATAAACGATTTAGTATGAAATAAATGACCATTGAATAAAGATTTGGTATATAAGAATGGTAACGTATGTTTGTGAACAGTGAATTCAAAAGTGTGATTAAAAGTTATAGTAACGGTTGTAAGTTATTATTTAATGGGCCTATTAATCTAGTTGTAAATGTTACATTTAGGTATAAAAATGGATATAAGTAAATAAATGTAAGTTTGTGTGGGTAAATGAATTAGTGTATAATTTATGGTAATTGAATGAATTAAACATTATGTAAGCAATTATGATAATTAGTGGACATAATAAACTTGAGTGTAATATAAAGATAAGGATAACATTTATTGCAAGTTACATTTATTTAGACTGCTAAATTTAAAGTAGGAAATCAATTACACTTAAATGTAAGTAAGTTTTCATTTATCTGAGATAGGAAAGTAATTGAAAAGTGTGAATGTAATGACATAAATGGAAATGTATATTTTATCCATAAGATGAAATAAAGGAATGAAACCAAATTGGATAAATGGATTGAGGTTTTAATTATAATAAATGTATATATTTAGCAAACTCAATATAATTGAAAATAATAGTTATTATAATAGAAAGATGAAAAATTGAATATATATTTATGTAATGAATGATAAACAAATAATAACTAGGTTTATAGAGTGATAATAGATTTATAAAAAGAAAAGAATTGAAGCAAGGAAACTATTGGAAATTAAACTAAATGGGAATTCAATTCATAACAAATAGATTTATGGTAAGAGAATGAAATTAATTACTTTGCCAATTGAAAATTTGGGTGAATTAGGAAGATATAAATTAGTATCTAAACCAATGTTAATGTGGATTTATTGAGAATTTAAAACTTATACTTTTAAATAAAAATACAGAGTTTACATGCAATGACTTTCTATCATGGCCAAGACCACATGATGTTTAAGGCCAAGGTTATGCCATTTGATCCATATTCTTTTCATTTTATTTTACGATCTTGTGTTGAATTATATCCTTATAATTTGTGTATTTTTTTATGTACAAGATTTGGATCTTGACTCTCCATCACTCAAGTATAGTCGTGCTTTGTCGTGCCTTGTTGTGCTTTGCAGAGTTTAGATTTGTATCTTGAATTTGATTTCTAGCCTTAAAAAGGTGAGTTTTATCTCTCTAGACATACGTACTTTTAATTTGTGAAACGATGACATGTGAATTGTATAAATTAATATGTTATGTTATTATGTTCATATATGCCTGTGATAAATCTATATGATGTTAAATATTACTATATCCCTGTTACACCATCTGTTATGATTTTATTTGTTATACTGTTGTTTATTTCCTGTTTATCACACTGCAAGTTCCCTATCACTATGGGTTGAAATGATATATACCCGAACGAACATTAGATTAAGGAAAAATCACTATGGACTGAAATGCTAGGCTTGAGTGATTTTATTATATTTATTTTACTTGGGATTGCAGGTTTGAAATGATAGAACCTGGATTTTTCTTCTTAAATTACGGATTGAAATGATATATTATCCGTATCACTTGACCTAGGTTAGAAAATATTATACAGGCCGATGGTTATATTTTTAAATGATATTTTCCTAAAAATTTATTAAGTATTTTGAATATTTCTGAAAATTATTAACTATTTTGAAATTATAAATATATGAAAATTTTAACTTAATTTGATTTAATGCTTTAAAGTGTAAAGAAATATTGTTTTTCTAAAAGTTAAATTTTTTTATAAGTTAATTGGTTTTGAATGGAATTTAAAGAGTCTTATTTATGATAAATAACTTGATAATTAAGTTTGATTTAATTATGAATCTTAAATCTAACCTAGTAATTGTAATAAAGATTGTTTCCCAAGATGGAGATATTTTGTAAAATAAACAATGTATTTTTGAATAAATAAAATGAAATACATTTGTATGTGACATCTTATAATAAGTTTTGGAATCATAGTGCAATTGATGTCTAAAGGAATAAATTTGTAAAGAATTTGATTGTTTTAACTATGATAAAATATTCTTTTGTAAAATGTTATGTTTTGTAAGATAAATAGCTATGACTTTAAAACGAAAAATGTAAGTTAAACAACATGTGAGGTGTATGTTTAATTAATATTTTAACTGATTAATATAATAAATGTTCTTTATTGTAATAACAGAAATGAAAGAAAAGTGTAAGTTTTAATTAATGAAAGAAACGTGTAAGTTTCTAATTAATGAAAGAAACATGTAAAGTCCTAATTAATGAGAGAACATGTAAAGTTTTTAATTAATGCAAGAAACATGTAAAGTTTTAATTAATGAAAGAAACATGTAAAGTTTTAATTAGTGTGGTATTGATTAAATTAATAAATGCTCTATACTGTAATAGGAATGTAAATTATAACATACATTCGATAATGTAAGTTTTAATTAGTGTAATATTGATTAAAATGATAAATGCTCTTTATTATAATAAATGTAAGTTAAAACGTACATTTGACACGTAAGTTTTAATCAATGTAATGGTGTATTTTAAATTGGTTAAAATGATAAATGTTACTTACTGTAATAATAAAATGTAAGTTGATAACGTACATTTGATAAGCAAGTTTTAATCTATGTAAATGGCATACTTTAAATGATTAAAATAATAAAGTTTCTTTATTGTAATAATAATGTAAGTTAATAAGGTACTTTTAACTTAACATAAGAATTTCGGCTTTAAATTGGGTATTACAGTAACAAAGTTTATTTAACTATAAGGCTATGATAAAAGGACCATTTTAAATTTGTAAGCGTATAAATACTTTGATTATATAAAATGTTAAAGTGGAAAGTATTACATTCCAAAAGTTCTAAGATTCCTTAAGGTAACATTTCCAAAATGCTACGATAATTTAAAGGAATATTTCAAGTTTAATAAATTGAAAGAAATATTCAATGATTTGGAAATTTGGGTTTTATTTAAATGATATATTATTGAATTATTTTTGAAATGTAAATGATACTATTGTGATATGGTTTTGAAATAAGTATGATATTTTGGTTTTGAAAGTATATACTATTTTGAAATAAATTATATGATTTTGAAATGGATATGCTAGTTTGGTTTTGAAAGTATAAATGATTTGGAAATAAATATCCATGGGTTATAATAACGTTTGGTTGTTAAAGAGATCGGGATCGGAAGTTGTCATACTCTCTGCCAACTCCGAAAACCACTTTAACAACCGTGTACGCGGTGGAGATTCCAAAATGAAGTAGGATGGTGGTGGCATTTCCTTTAAGGTAAATACGTGGACCCGACTCCCGTGAGTTGGCATAAGGTGTCTAAAACAGGAGCGATCGACGGGTTAATAAGGTAGCACCTTTGATCGAGCACATCCCTTCGATGTTACACTTTGACTTTTGGATTGTTTCGGTGGCCACTTTTGATTTTTATTTGGGGTTGTGGCTCGAGGTGGGCGGTAGCTGCGCGCTACACGTTACCACCAACCCGGAATCGTAATCGGTATATCTACCCTGGCATTTCCTAGTTGTGCCGTGTCACCTACTCTATCGCGCCTTGTACGAGTTTGGTTTTCTCCCGTAGCCCGTGTGGTATCCTCTGGTGGCTTCTCGATCAGGAGGGACTATGATATTAGATGGACTACTGGGACTATTACTGTTAAGGGCTAGATGGGTAACCCCTTAATTCTATGAAAAAGTAAGTTTATTTTACTATAGACATTATTATAATAGCGAAATATTACTACATAGTAATAGTTTAACGGCTCCTTAGAGGATGGGCGGTCCCAAGCATCCTTTAAGTTACTTGTACCTTATATTACAGTTCACTTGAGTGTGTTTACATTGTATAAGTATGTATGTCATGACTCGAGTGTTTTGTGTTTCTTCACGCTAGGGTCAGACTGAGTGATACAGCATTTGAGACTCACCTTCGAAGTTGGAAGCTTTGCTTAAAGATCCAGCTATCTATTTCACTTTCGGTTATCCAGTTGATTCCAGTATCCGGTTGGTTCCAGTGATGTATTATGATTCATACCTGGTTATCATGTTGACACCTCCGTTGTATCTTGTTATCTCTGTTGTATCTTGTTTGACTCTGATGTATTTATATAGTAGCTTCATGAACTTCTATTTCTTTACATCCGCTGCATTTATTACTCTTTGTCTGTGATCTGTGATTTATTTATTTACTATTTATGCTGTGTTTTGCCAAATTTATTTTACAAGGTATTTTGAGCAATTCAAGTCCGACATATGCGGATGCGAATGGTTGAAAATTCTCGGGCCGTTACATTTGGTATCAGAGCTTTGGCTCTAGGCAATACTTAGCATATATGGTAAATTTATTTGTAGAATCACTTTCATTCGAGTGTGAATCTCTTCCTTTTTGACTCGATTCCTTTTGAATTTTGGAACGTTCTCTGCGGTTCCAAAATACATTCTTTCCCCCACTATTCATCTTCTTTTGATTCTGGAGTGTCCTATACCTCCACTTCGAACGATCCTTAGAATGAGTCGGCGGTCTCGCCAATCTTTGAATGTCTTGTAAAAGGGTAGAACTCCTTTACCATAGGCATCGATTCACTGGAGATTTATATATCCTCGGTTTAGATGCTAGTATCTCTTGTTATCCTGAATTTTATCTCTTGAGATCGGATGTAGATTTGCCCCAGAACTCTACATTGATCTTATTCTTGTAGTCATGGTTGACCCGGTTAAGGTTGCCCGCGATTTATGTAAGCTTATCCATTCCTTATTCTGTCAATTTAATTATCTTATCTTTTGTTTCCAACTTATCTTCGAATCAGAATTCTCTCGATTTGATTCAATCGAATTTGAATCCCTATTCTTGCTTTGTAAACCTATATTTAATTTTTTTTATTGTGTCGTTTGAGTTGTTGATGTTGATTTAGGTTTTCGATCGATTCGTCTGATCAACGCTATCGATAGGATTTCCAAAACACTTGAACAGAGCAAATTGACACCATATTGATTTCAAAATTTAGTAATGATAAATTTTGTATAATTATATTATGTATGAGTTTGATTTTTCGAATTCTGATAATTAATTGAATAGGGTATTAAGAAATAATATTTGACTTTATATATAGCTTGTAACCATTAACTTTTGTTTCATATATGAATAATTGAACTATAAAACATGGTTTTAAATTAATTTGGAAATTTAGATGAATTTAAAATCAAGAATTTGAGAATTTAGTTTCCAATGATTTCGAACTTTGGTTTAAAGTTTTAAAAGATATTGTTTGACGTATTTTCTGATTAGAAATAGTTTTTAAAGAATTTTCAAGTTTTAAATCAGTGCTCTTCTCTTTGTCGCTGGAAAGTAGTTTCGATGATGACTACAACATCATCGACATTCATTTTCGAGTTTCGAAGTGAAGAGACCATTTTGTAGTTTTGCTATAGTCTTGCTTTGGAGAATTAAATTGATTTGGATTTCTAAAATATGACTTGACTCATAATATATATTGATATATGATGATTGATTTGATATATATATATATATATATATATATATTGTGTATGTATATATTTATTTATTTACCTCTAAAAATGGTTTGAAGTTAATCGGAAAATTAATTCTTGAATTTTATCTTAAAGGATGATTTAAAATTTTAAATGAATCAAAATTTTGAATAAATACTTAAGCTTGAATAATTGAATTAGAAGGTTTATTTGTATAATACTCAATTACATTCTAATATAACTTACCTAAATTATTCAAAAGTTAAATATGTAATTGGATAAAATACAATATAAAACGGATTTTTATAAATAAAATTTAAATAGTTATAATAAGTGTTATACACTTAAATTTGAGTTATAAAAGATTAATAGGGGTAAACAGAACAAAAGTTAATTGAATAATTTACAATATAATGGTGATAAAGGAATTTATAAATAAATTGGAGCAGATATTATAAGTGTAAATAAACTTAATATATATGATTAGATATATTAAGTGGAATAAATTTAATAATAATTTTGGAATAAAGAAGAATTAAATTTATTGAATAAATTATGAGTATAATAAATGATTTTCAAATTCATGACTTTGCAAAATTGTTAATTTAAGAAAATAAAATTTGAAATAGTTAAGATTTATTTAACTTAAGTGAAATCAAATGAATGAAATCAATTATTAATTTAAGTTGAAGTTTCCATTGATTTAAATTTTATTATCTTGTTTGTTGTCCAATCTCTTTTCTGTTAGGTTGTTCTATTCTCCCACTTCTTCCTTTTAGGGGACGAAAAGTTTTGAGTAGGGGAGAGTGTAACGACCTGTAAATTTTCAATAATTAAAGCTGTCAATTTAATAAGATTTTGGTAAATATTTTGGAAGAAATAAAAACTTTGTAATTTAATAATGAAATGAATGCCAAAATGAGATGTAAGAATGTACTTAAAAAAATTCAAACATTAAAATTTATAAATGATTTAGTATGAAATAAATGACCATTGAATAAAGATTTGGTATATAAGAATGGTAACGTATGTTTGTGAACAGTGAATTCAAAGGTGTGATTAAAAGTTATAGTAACGGCTGTAAGTTACTATTTAATGGGTCTATTAATCTAGTTGTAAATGTTACATTTAGGTATAAAAATGGATATAAGTAAATAAATGTAAGTTTGTGTGGGTAAATGAATTAGTGTACAATTTATGGTAATTGAATGAATTAAACATTATGTAGGTAATTATGATAATTACTGGACATAATAAACTTGAGTGTAATATAAAGATAAGGATAACATTTATTGCAAGTTACATTTATTTAGGCTGCTAAATTTAAAGTACGAAATCAATTACACTTAAATGTAAGTAAATTTTCATTTATATGAGATAGGACAGTAATTGTAAAGTGTGAATGTAATGACATAAATGGAAATGTATATTTTATCCATAAGATGAAATAATGGAATGAAACCAAGTTGGATAAATGGATTAAGGTTTTAATTATAATAAATGTATATATTTAGCAAACTCAATATAATTGAAAACAACAGTTATTATAATCAAAAGATGAAAATTTGAATATATATTTATGTAACGAATGATAAACAAATAATAACTAGGTTTATAGAGTGATAATAAATTTATAAAAAGAAAAGAATTGAAGCAAGGCAATTATGGGAAATTAAATTAAATGGGAGTTCAATTCATAACAAATAGATTTATGGTAAGAAAATGAAATTAATTACTTTGCTAATTGAAATTTTAGGTGAATTAGGAAGATATAAATTAGTATCCTAACCAACGTTAATATAGATTTATTGGGAATTTAAAACTTATATTTTTAAATTAAAATACAGAGTTTACACGCAATGACTTTCTATATTTTATTTTCTATATCCCTATGTTTGTTTCTCAAATTTTTATTTTCTATTTTGGTTGTATACACTTTGTGAGACGACCCGACTTTCTTACCACAGAAAATCGCATCATTTTTTAAGAAAGAAAGGGATAGAAAAGAGAATAGAAATAAGAGAAGAAAGAAACAACATCAGAATCTAACAGCGGAACGAATAAATTATATTAATAACATAAATATTACATAGTTTACAACCATTATCAGAGTTACACAGACATACATCATATACTAGATAGTTATAAACACCGGTCTAGTTGTTCAACTCAATACAACAACTCAGAGAAAACACAACGGAAAACTATATATATTTACACGCAGAAGCCTCCTGCTCCATTTGCTCCTCCACGATTCGTCAAAGCTAACCTGAATCCTTACCTGAATTCCCTTGGCTACTCATAAAAATTTGAGTACCCAAGAGTTAAAGAAAAACAGAAATAACTCCGGGTCAGACATGGGTCTGGGGTGACTAACAGGTTAAAGTTGCTTAACTTTCAAAAACCTTCTGAAAAGAAAGATATCACGTACGACTTCCCACACATAAACATGGAAATTTTTTTACCTTACGCTAACCAAAACATTTGATAGGAAATCCGATGATATTATAATAGTGTCTAGGGTTTTCAAATAAATAAGAAATAGCCGAAATTGTTACATGATTAAATTCTAGCTACTAGCCACAAAAGTGGGTAATACAATCAAAACCGTTGGCACTTATTGGATTTTGGATTCCATACAATGATTGGGCTACTGGGGTACCACCCATCACAGTACGTGGCCTAGATCAACGTACCGAGGAGTACGCCCGCTCCCCTGCAACACAAAGCCGGACCCATTCCTTACTGAACAGTTCCAAACAAGATAACCCCGTGGTTGTAGCTAGCAACCACCCACACAGCCGAATATAAAGGGACTTCTAGACAGAGGTAAATCTTGCTCTCCAGTAGGCGCGACCCACGAAGCCTTGCTGCACCTCCCCTGTTTTAGCCATTTTCGGTTGATGAGGCTTGAAGCTACGATTACCTTTATAGGACATATCACTTAGAATGCTCATTGTCCACCTGACGATGTTTCTGAAAGCATTCGATCCATACAAGTTCGTTTCGGGTTCGAACGAAACCGAAGGCATTATCTCGTTACACTCATTTTGGAATCACCCTCAGAGTTAACGACAATAACCCTTGCACTCTGAACCACCATCTCGAACCTATAAGAACTAATTCCGTCAACTCATTACGGAATCACCCATAGAGTTATATTGACGTATAGTCCTTACACCTCGAGTCTTCACTCTTCACATAAGATTCACAACCGAACGTTATTTGGAATCGATGTGGTTTTCGGATATCCAAATATGGAAACCCGATCCCGGTCTCATCGAAAACCAAAGCGTGTCTTTTAGGTCCAAGTTGTTTTAAAGTTTTGAAACAATTTAATTACAGTATCTATATAAACACAGAAAGATAATTCATAAATCACAATTGACAGTTAACATCATCAAATAACAGGTAATCCACATCATCAATATCAAATATATATTCCATATATTACCATCACAATAGATAATCTAAGTTATCATCACAATACAACCAAGCATCCATACCATACAATATTATTTATCTCATTACTGAGATTACATTCATTCAAGACAATCAAGTTCATCCATTCATCCATAAGCAATGATTTGTTAATCATCATATAATTAATTTAAAATGAATTAAATTAACTATCTCTATCTCTAATTAATTTAAAGTGAATTAAATTAATTACTCATCTTTAATTAACTTAAAATAAATTAAATTAATTACTTAACCAATATATATCTTGCTTACTCAATCATTTAATTGATTACAATAAATTAATCATTTATTATTAATTACCTTAATTAATCACTCCTGATTAATTATCCTTAGTTACACTTATGTAATTATTCTTAATTAATTTCACAAATTAATTATTCTCAACCAAACAGTAATTAACCTTTAATTACTTAAATTAATTAATTAATCATAATTAATTACATTAATCCTTAACTAATTAATTAATTACTTTAATTACCTATTATTGATTTATTACTCATAATTAATCAACTTTAATTACTTCATTAATTAAAATAATTAATGATCCCCTTCTATTAACTACCTTAAGTAATTAACTTATAATTATTAATCATCCTAGATTAATTACATTTAGTAACTATTTAGCTTAATTACTGTATTAAACAAATTAATTATCCTTTAATTTAATTACTTAATTAATCCCTTGATTAATTATTAAATAATTTAAATCCAAATTACTTCATTCTTAACATATTCATTTAATTACATTCTGTAATTATTAATCAATTACTTAACTAAGTAATTTCCAAATCATTAATTACATAAAGTAATTATTCTTAACCCAAGTGTTTAAAATTAATTAAACTAAATTAATTAAAATAAACAATCCCATTTAACTAAATTAATTACATTAAGTAATTA
The DNA here is from genome assembly GCA_030765085.1 of Allium cepa. NCBI lineage: Eukaryota > Viridiplantae > Streptophyta > Magnoliopsida > Asparagales > Amaryllidaceae > Allium > Allium cepa. The sequence continues at coordinate 577,537,791 of CM060931.1, forward strand.
ATTTCTTAATTACTTTATTAAGTAATTATACTCAAAACCATTCATAATTGATTATTATTAAATTAATTAATCTAATTAATTATAAAAATTAACCATATTAATTAATTGTTAAATAATCCAGGTTAATGACCTTCATTGACCATCCTCTAATTATTTCGTTTAGTAATTAACTTAAATTAATTACAAATTAAATTATCTTTAATCTTTCATTAATTAAAGTAATTATTAAATAAATTAACCTTGATTTAAAACTTAATTACATAATTAATAATATTCACTCATCAATAATTAATAATTTAATTAATGACCTTAATTATAAATTGATTAATCATTAATCAATTATTAATTCCAAATTCAATTAATTAGTTAAATTAATTAATTAATCTTAATTACCTTATTAATAAATTCTAAAACATAAATCTAAATTTGAATTTCAGGATAAAACATAACTTAATTATGTTTAAAACAATATTATTAAAACAAAGTACTTTTTGAACTACTTTTAAATTTTCATTTTAAATACAAGTTTTAAAATAGAATAATTTTAAAACTTATCAAAGTTTAAATAATTTAAAACTTTTTTAAATATTGCCAATCAAACAAATTCTGTGAAAATCTTTAAAGTTAAATTCATTTCAAAACTTTTAATAATTTCAATTTCATTTTAATTTAAAACTTCAAACTAAACCTTCTTTAAAATTTAAAACTGAAATTCAAATTTAACTTTTGAATTTCCAGATTTTAAATAAACTTCAATTCTTTCTCATATTTTAAAAACCTCAAAATTAAAAGGTTTAAACTTCTTACCAAAATAAAATTGTTAATTAAGTCAAATTATTGAAACTTTTTATTTTGGGTTAAAACAGGGATTTGACTTTAAATCGGAAATTCAAAATTGAATTTGAATTTAACTTAAACTTTACTTTAATCCTAAACTGCAGATTTAAAATGTTTAAAAGCCCAGATTTGTAAAGAAAACATGTTTTCCTGAAGCCTGTACATTACAGTTCAATCCGAGAAAAACTAAATTCTACTTCGGGTTGTTGATACACGAAGATTTTTGATCAATGACAATGTATAAAGGAAGAGATATATGCAAGATAGAGGAAGATCAATGAAATATAAACTTGAGTATGATTTTTATATATATAGATTTATTTGTTAAAATCAATCCTCAAGAGTTGCACAAACACAAGAACACATTCATTATACTTCAATTCTTCACTGAGCATACTTCAATTCTTCATAATGCATAAATTCATATGTCAGTCGACTGAACTGAATTTACCAGTCGACTGAACTGGCAAACATGTACAAATATGCACAGTTTCAGTCGACTAAATTTTCTGCACAGTCGACTGAAAATTTTCCAGAAAGATTCTTACTATAATTTCAGTCGACTGAAATTCCTGCACAGTCGACTGAATTTGAACCTGCGAATTTTGCATGAAAGGACACCTTCTTCTTCCCAAGAGTTGCGACCATTCCTCAATAGAAATGGAAGCTTCTCTTATCTACAACCCTTGGCAATACATCATCCTTTTTACAACTATAAATACATGATTCAAACATCATTCAAGACATCGAATTCTCTTACTCTAATCTATCTATTTCTTGATCATATTTTCTAAACATTATCAAAGCAATCACTACTCTCTTTGCTTGAATCACTGTTTATATTTAATATATTTGATTCATAGCAAATTCATAATTCCTTAATCTTCACAAACATATTTCATATTCTTGAGGATAAGATTATAGGAACATTGTACTACAATAGACTCTTCATGTTATAAAGAACACAACTAGTCAAAACTTGTTTAGCATTGAGGTTTGAAGTCCTCTTAGGTAGTTTGAGGCAAAGAAATCCCGTTCGGTTGTTCGGGTAAGTTGTGAACCTATTCCTCTGGGTTAAGAGAGGGTTTTGTAGTTAGTGAAATACCTAAGTGAAGCTTAGGGACTGGACGTAGGACAAGTAATCCGAACCAGTATAAAATCTTGGTGCGATTTTTACTTAACATATATACATTAACCATATAGCTATTCCATATTACACGATCCTATCAATTACCCCCGACTTTCAATTGGTATCAGAGCCTGGCCGTCCTATAACCATAACACCGTTATTAGACATATTGATAATATGGAAAATAACGCAAGTACAAGTACAACTTCTGCCTATAACTTTACATTTGCCGAAGGACAATCTACTCAAAGACCCCCTCTTTTCAATGGACTTAACTATAACTATTGGGCTACAAGGATGAGGATTTATATGCAAGCAACTAGCTTCGAAGCATGGAACGCCACTCAAGTAGAGTTCGTTGTACCCACAACCGACTATCCTACATGGACACAAACTCAGAAGAATGAAGCTAGTGCAAATGCCAAAGCAATGAATATGCTATTTTGCGCCTTGGATAGAAATGAATTCAACCGAGTTAGCATATGTACTACTGCACATCAGATATGGGATACACTTAGAACCATACACGAAGGCACTAACAAGGCCAAACAAACAAAGATCTCCATGCTAAAGAATCAATTCCAAAACTTTAGAATGCGACAAAATGAATCTATCAATGACATGTATTCAAGATTTCAAGACATTCATCATGCCTTAATCGGATTGGGAGAAAAGTTTACGGATTTTGATATTGTATCTAAGGTTCTAAATTCACTCACTGATGAATGGGAAAGAAAGGTGCTAGCAATCGAGGAAGCAAACGATCTATCTTCAATGAAACCAGAAGAATTAATTGGAAATCTCATGTCATATGAAGTTAATATGCAAGCTAAGAAAGATCAAGCTCAAGAAAGAAAGAATGTTGCTTTTCACACGGAAAAAGAAGATTCAGAATCGGAAGATGAGGATTTAGCATTCATAGCCAAGAATTTCAAAAAATTCTTAAAATTTAGAAAAGGGAACAAAAACGTATTCAAAAAGAATTTTATGAGTAAACCTCCTTCCTAAAATATAGAATGCTTTAATTGTCACAAGAAAGGACACATGCAAAAGGATTGCCAAGAACAAAAGAAGGAAAATCAGAAAAGTTTCAACAACAAAAAAAAATGGATAAATTCAAAAAGAAAGCATTCTCTGTAACATGGGACGATTCAGATTCATCTTCATCTGAAAGTGATAGTGATAGCGACAATGAACAAGCAAATGTATGCTTCATGGCTCAAGATTCTGAGGTAAGCAATTTGACTTTCGATGATTTAATTGAAGTAAACACTGAACTTTTAAGCACAATAAAAAGTCTTAAAAAGAAAATTAAGGAAATTCGTGAAAATCAAAACAAAGCTGAGTTTGAAAGAGATATGTTACATGATGAAAAGAAAATTCTTGAAGAAGAACTTGAAAAAGTTCAAGAATCTTATTCAAACTCAGAAACTTAATTATCACTTTTAAGTCAAGAAATTGAGACTCAAAAGACTAAGAATGATATAATTGCTTCTGAAAATCATGAGTTAAAAACAAAAATTAGACAAGTTGAGTTAGAAAACAATGGTCTTCAAGCTAGATTAGATAACATTACTAAAAATGTTTCTAACTTTAATAAAGGAAGAGAAAATTTATCTAAAATTTTAGAAAATTCTCAATCCTCTTCAAACAAACATGGATTAGGATATAAAAAGGAAGTAAAAATTTCTAAAAATAAAAATTTTAAAAATTCAAAACAACAAATATTACTTCAAGAACCTATTCAAACAAAAGTAGAAACCAAGATAGTCAAAATTTGGATTCCAAAGACTAACAATATTTTAATTAGGAATAAATACATTAAAACATTTATAGATAATGTTCACCGTAATAAAAACTATATTTATAAAAAGGATACTAAACCAAATTGGGTTTGGTTTCCTAAACTCTAATTTTTCTTTAGGACCCTATTAAAAGGTGGGTACCAATAATTTCATATCTATTTTCAGGTCCCACTCAAAAAGAAAAAATGGATATTAGATAGTGCTTGTTCAAAACACATGACCGGAGACAAAGATATGCTTACAAACATAACATACTTTGATGGTGGCTCGGTTACCTTCGGAGACAATTCAAAAGGCTATATCATTGGCAAAGGAGATGTGAACATTTACGGTACATCAAAATTACCTTTTATAACAAATGTTTCATTAGTTAAAAATTTAAAACATAATCTACTTAGCATAAGTTAACTATGTGACAAAGGCTTTAAAATAATTTTTTCGGATAATAAATGTAGTATTTTTGATCAAAACCAAAATCTTGTTTTTGAAGGAAACATAGATAGAAATATTTACGTTTTAAATATGAATATTAATCATAATACAAGTCTGTGTCTACTTGCCAAAGACAATGATCCTTGGTTATGGCACAAAAGATGCTGTCATATAAATTTTAAAACTATTAGAAAACTTTCTAAAAATGATTTAGTAAGAGGTCTACCCAAGATAAACTTTAAAATAAATAATCTTTGTGATGATTGCCAAAAAGGTAAATTAACAAAATCATCTTTCAAATCTAAGAAAATTATTTCAACTTCACAACCATTAGAATTACTATATATGGATTTATTTGGACCAACACAAGTTCAATCCATTAATCATAATCGATACGTATTTGTAATAGTTGATGAGTTCTCAAGATATACATGGACTATTTTTATGAAAAATAAAAGTGATACTTCTGAAAATTTTAAAACATTTGTCAAAAGAATTCAAAATGCTAAAGACTTAAAAATTAAAAATATTCGAAGCGATCATGGAGGAGAATTCGAAAACGAGGATTTTGAAACTTTTTGTAAAAAGAAAGGAATAAATCATAATTTTTCATTTCCTAGAACTCCTCAACAAAATGGAGTTGTAGAAAGAAAGAATAGAACATTACAAGAATGCGCAAGAACATTATTAAATGGATGTTCCTTACCAAAACATTTTTGGGCAGAAGCCGTTGCTACTGCATGTTACGTATTAAATAGAATATCAATTAGACCACTAACTAAAAATACTTCTTATGAACTATTTAATAACAAAAAGCCAAATATATCGTATTTTAAAGTATTTGGATCAAAATGTTTCATTTTAAATACAAAAGACCAATTAGGAAAATTCGATCCAAAAGCTAACGAAGGAGTTTTCTTAGGATACTCAGAACGAAGTAAAGCATATCGAGTATTTAATAAACATACAAACATAATTGAAGAAACTTTACATATATCTTTTGATGAAAATTTTAATAGAAATTTAAGTATAAAAGATGATGAAGAATTAATAAATATAGAAGAAACAAATCTTGAAAATAATAATTTAATATCCCCTCCTAGAATATTACGAGATCATCCAACTCAAAATATTATAGGAGAAATAAATTCTCAAGTTAGAACAAGAAATCAACTAAATCAAATGGGTCATGTAGCTTTCATTTCATCAACAGAACCTAAAAATCCTAAAGAAGCATCAACAGATGATTATTGGATTATTGCTATGCAAGAAGAATTAAATCAATTTGAACGTAACGACGTTTGGAAATTAGTTCCCCGTCCTAATAATCAATCAGTAATAGGAACAAAATGGATTTACAAAAATAAAGTAGATGAATTAGGTAATATAACAAGAAATAAAGCTAGACTAGTAGCACAAGGATATAATCAAGAAGAAGGTATTGATTTTGAAGAAACATTTGCTCCCGTCGCAAGACTTGAAGCAATTCGTATACTTTTAGCTTTTGCATGTTTTCACAATTTCAAACTCTATCAGATGGATGTGAAAAGTGCATTTTTAAATGGTTTTATTAAAGAAAATGTATATGTAGAACAACCTCCTTTATTTATACACGAAAAATATCCAGATCATGTCTATAAATTAAAGAAAGCGCTATATGGTCTTAAACAAGCACCTCGTGCTTGGTATGAAAGACTTAAAAGTTATTTATTAAATTCGGGATTTAAAATTGGAAAAGTCGATCAAACACTCTTTATTAAAGATACCTCAAAAGACATTTTAATAATTCAAATATATGTAGATGATATTATATTTGGATCAACAAATGAAAATTTATGCAAAGAATTTTCAAATATAATGACTAAAGAGTTTGAGATGTCTCATATGGGAGAATTATCATACTTTCTTGGACTTCAAATAAAACAATTATCAAATGGAATTTTTATAAGCCAAGAGAAATATTGTACAAACTTAATTAAACGTTTTGGAATGGAAAACACTTCAGCTAAACCTACTCCTATGAGTACTACTACTCATCTCGATCGAGATGACAATGGCAAAAGTGTAGATCAAAAATTATATAGAAGTATGATAGGCTCCTTACTTTGCTTAACCGCAAGTAGACCAGACATAATGATGAGTGTATGTTTATGTGCACGTTTTCAATCTAATCCTAAAGAATCACATTTAAGAGCAGTTAAATGAATTATACGATATCTTAACTACACTAAAGACTTTGGACTTTTTTATCCAAAAGAGTGTACATTTGAATTAGTATCATTCAGTGATGCTGATTTTGGTGGATCTCGAACAGATAGAAAAAGTACAAGTGGTACATGTCATTTTATTGGAAAATCACTTGTATCATGGTTTAGTAAGAAACAAAATTGCGTCTCTCTTTCCACCTGCGAAGCAGAATATATATCAGCCGCATTAGCTTGTACTCAAGTTATATACATGCAACAAACACTCAAAGATTTTAATATAAATTTAACAAATTCTACAATATATTGTGATAACACTAGTACAATAAACTTATCTAAAAATCCAGTTAATCACTCTCGTACAAAACATATAGATATTCGTCACCATTTTTTACGTGACAATATCGAAAAAGGTATAATTAATCTAGAACATATTTCTACCGAAAATCAAATTGCTGATATATTTACTAAACCCTTAGTAGAAAATTCCTTCATAAAACTTCGACGATAATTAGGGATAATATCCTTTAAAGATATCAATTAAATTTACAATAGATATATACATATTTCAGTCGATTAAAATTTTTTCTCAGTCGACTGAATATAAATCAAGAGTTATTTTCAGCTATATTATAAACCTCACATTTTTTAACTGATTTATTAATAACATCCTTACATTTTTAACAAATTTTTCCTTAATCATTGAATATTTATGTGGTTACAAATCTTAGCTAAACAATAACCATTAATTGTTTAGACAAATTCTATTATAAATTCTATAAAAATTTAGTTTTTAAAACATCTAAATTTTACAATTAAAAAATTAACAAACTCAAAATGTCGTCTAACAACTCCTACTCTCCAATCAACATCACATCGTCAAGCAAAAACTCACCAACATCACCAAAACTTCCCACACCAACACCACCACATGAGCCGATGTATAATTGGAAAAATTATCGTACTGGTTACACTCCAGAAACCAAGAAGGCTAAGCGCGGACTTTTTATTTCTCCGGACACGAAAAGAAAGATTGATGAGATTCATCACTTTCAACAACAACAGATTGACCTTCAACGAGAACTATACTTCGAGCAAAAGATTACAGCTAGACGTTTGAACTTCCTAGAGAAAATTGGCTTACGTTTATGTGGATCAAAGAAGAACGAAGTGGCTGAGCCCCTACCTCGACCCGTCAGTTCATTTGATCCATCTTCATCTTATCGTACACCAAACGATCCCGTCAATCCATGGATGTCTCCTAAGACACCCCAATATAGTCCGAATTCATGGGATAGAAATTACATGAAGAATGAAGGAAAGAAGAATCCAAGTCCTTCTCAAAAGAAATAATTCAATTTTGAAATATATTATTTGTAACTATTTTTTTAAATGAATTGTTTAAATTCAAAAAGAACCTGAAACAACAAAAGTACATGATTCAGTCGACTGAATTTATAGACCCAGTCGACTGAATGTAAATAGAAAACATTTTTTCCATACTTTCAGTCGACTAAATATTTCTGCACAGTCGACTGAAACTTAACAGAAACTCTCGGGAAAATATTCAGTCGACTAAAATCTCTGTTCAGTCGACTGAATTCAAACCTACATAGTTTCGGTCTACAATTCAGTCGACTGAACAGATATTTTCAGTCGATTGAACGGCCTTTTCCAGGTAAAATTCCCTTTATTTACATCAGTTTTTCACTTCCAAAATCACTTTTTACATCTTCTTCCCCAAATTTCCCCAAAACCCTAGATCTCAAATACTTCCAATCTCCCTCAAATCAAAAGCAAATGGCACCAAAACGATCTAGAGCTTCATCCTCTTCATCCTCCGAGCCCATTGATGCTCAAATTGCTCAATGGCTATATGATGAAGTCACGATAACCTGATGGAACAAGATGAAGAACTCAAGAATATTCGAGCATTCATTTGTAGATTTCCAAAGTCTTCACACCTACAATTTCCAAGAGCTCACTGATCGAGCAGGCTTAACTCCTCTTCTTGATTTGAAACGGAATGACATTGCCATAAATCATATTATGGTCAAATTGTTCTACGCAAATCTCAATCTTGGACACCAAACTCCAAGGAATCCAAACGACAGTGTTTGGAGCATGGTCCGCGGAAAGAAGGTTTGGTTTTCTTTGGATCGAATAGCTCACATTTTAGGGTCAACTAATATCGGAAGGAAACTAGAAGAAATAGAGTTCAACCCACAAATTCGTGATAACATAAATCACTAATTTATGGATGATAATATAAATTTCCAAGATTTCAAATCTACTTCTCTTCGTCCTCGAGCAAGAATTCTACATAAAACTCTAATGAGAACGATCACTCCTCGCACGGGCTCATATGAAATCGTTTACCCAATTAACTATCGAGCTTTATATGCCATCTTTGGCAATATTAAAGTCAATTGGGTACAACTAATCCTTGATGAGTTTCTCTCGTTTCATAATAGTAAAATGCGCACAATTTACTTTGGAGAATATATCATGCGACTTCTCCTCAATGTTGATACACCATTACCGGATTCAGAAAACACAATGGTCCATCAAATAAACCATCGGACCATAAGCCTTATGCAACTCCCTACTCGACCTCCTCGATTTATATCACTTGCCGAATGGGAAGCTAGGCATCAAGAGCAACAACAACAACCTCCGCCACCTCAACACGAAGAACATTTCGAACAAGAAGATGAAATTCGTCTTGTTGACCCGACCTACTCTACCAACCAATCCTTAGGAATATTATCAAGAAATCAACAAATTCTTGATATTCGTCTTAAAAAGGTGGATAAAAAGCTTGACAAAATCAAAGGATTTTTTAATAAGCTTTGGGACGCTATCTCGTGCTCAAGCACTACTACCGCTTCAACATCTCGTGGCAAGCGTCCTGCACCAACATTTACATGGACGTCATCCGAGGAGCATACCAGTAGCAGCACAAGCGGAGCTAGTGGTGGACAAGGAGGAAGACCTTATCGACCATCAACAGGAGGACCATTCATTAGAGAACCAGGAGACAGAGAAGGTTCTTACGATTGGGATAAGGATCAGTAATTTATTTGAGTTATTGTTCTATTATGTTTCTTGCAACTATGACATTTGGACTATTATATTTTATGCATTATTTATGCAATTCTAAGATTCATTCTTTTTGGTTTAAAGTGATTGTTTTTAAATTTCATGCAACTACGGTTATTACTTCCTTTTTGTCGATGACAAAGGGGGAGAAAATCTATGGTACTAACTTTGTTTTTATAAGAAAGATAGGTGTACATATTCAGGGGGAGAAAGTTTAAACATCTTTAGAAAATCAAGTATTGTCATCAATCAAAAAGGGGGAGAATGTTGATACACGAAGATTTTTGATCAATGACAATGTATAAAGGAAGAGATATATGCAAGATAGAGGAAGATCAATGAAATATAAACTTGATTATGATTTATATATATATAGGTTTATTTGTTAAAATCTATCCTCAAGAGTTGCACAAACACAAGAACACATTCATTATACTTCAATTCTTCATTGAGCATACTTCAATTCTTCATAATGCATAAATTCATATGTCAGTCGACTGAACTGAATTTACCAGTCGACTGAACTGGCAAACATGTACAAATATGCACAGTTTTAGTCGATTAAATTTTCTGCACAGTCAACTGAAAATTTACCAGAAAGATTCTTACTATAATTTCAGTCGACTGAAATTCCTGCACAGTCGACTGAATTTGAACCTGCGAATTTTGCATGAAAGGACACCTTCTTCTTCCCAAGTGTTGCGACCATTCCTCAATAGAAATGGAGGCTTCTCTTATCTACAACCCTTGGCAATACATGCATCCTTTTTACAACTATAAATACATGATTCAAACATCATTCAAGACATCGAATTCTCTTACTCTAATCTATCTATTTCTTGATCATATTTTCTAAACATTATCAAAGCAATCACTACTCTCTTTGCTTGAATCACTGTTTATATTTAATATATTTGATTCGTAGCAAATTCATAATTCCTTAATCTTCACAAACATATTTCATATTCTTGAGGATAAGATTATAGGAACATTGTACTACAATAGACTCATTCGTGTTATAAAGAACACAACTAGTCAAAACTTGTTTAGCATTGAGGTTTGAAGTCCTCTTAGGTAGTTTGAGGCAAAGAAATCCCGTTCGGTTGTTCGGGTAAGTTGTGAACCTATTCCTCCAGGTTAAGAGAGGGTTTTGTAGTTAGTGAAATACCTAAGTGAAGCTTAGGGACTGGACGTAGGACAAATGATCCGAACCAGTATAAAATCTTGGTGCGATTTTTACTTACCATATACACATTAACCATGTAGCTATTCCATATTGCACGATCCTATCAATTACCCCCGACTTTCATGGGTTTCATGCTTGCCTACTTCGAGTCGTTATTCAACTTACTTCGAGCAAACCCCTCAACCTTCCTCTGTAACACAAACTAACCCACAACTTCACCAGAATTTTCATCGCCGTCCATATGCACGGCGACCACCACCTCTGGCGATCATCATTGATGATACAACACTTCCAGTAACGCAACAATACCCTAACATCATCAGCAGGTCGAACAAAAATCAAAGAATCAAACTTCAACCCCAAATTTCAAAACCTGGAATTTTTTTACAGGTTTCTACTCAAAACCTGTCAACGTCCATTCCAAGTCGCTCCGACCACCTGAGGTCCACCCATTCCAACCTCGAACTCCTCCATATACCTACTTCACATTCACCAAGTCCCAGAATACTCGATCAACCCTACACCTCAAACTGTTTCAATGCACAAACCCATTCAAAACTAGGGTTTAAAAATTTAAATACAAACTGCAACTATCCTACCCAATTATATCCATATTTCTGATTTTTCTAAGGATCTATGATCCTTACTCTATAACTCAGAAGAGTTTCAAAATTTCTCAATTAAAAAATCAATAGAATTTGCACAGATTTCATTCTTAATTCAATACCAAACTGCTACTAAAACTAACCTCTAAAAATCCTACTTCTTGATTCAGAAAATCAAGTTATGGTAAGTACTTTAATTTATGAATCTGAAGCATGATATCAATATGGTTGAATTTTGATAAAAATCAATCATGCAAAGTTTTACCTGTGTTAACAGGGACAATACTGTTTATATCTATTTTTCTTTTACACTTACTTAAAACTTTAAAAGTTAACTTAAGATAGTTGATAACCTTACTTATAAATCTAATCATACCAGAAATTAAAGTTAGAAGAAAAGGTTTTAATAAAAATTGTTTAGAAAATCAAGAAAACAGATCAAGTAATAAAGCAATAGCATACACACTTTACTTTCCATTTAAACACAGCAATACTTATATATATCAACAATCTAGCATGCAATCCTATTTTAAAATTTTAAATGTTACTCGCCTTTTATTGAATGCAGACCCCTTGTTGCCCTTTTTGAAATTTGCAGAAAATGGTGTAGGCTTGACCCTTTGATGTTTAAAACCTGAGTTGCCCATGATCCCAAATTCAAATTACTTGCATGCAGATGTAGATGCAATTGCTAACTCCTCAAATGCATGCAGATGCTTTATATTTCCAGGTCTTAAAACAGAGTGCAGAAAAGAAAACAGTGCAAGCTTCACTGATTTTAAGTAATATGCAGATGAAGGATTTGAGGATGTTTAGATTTGATTTTTAGGAAGTGGAATATGCAGATTTGTATACAGATTTTGGATTTGAGGATGCAGGCCTTTAATAAATATGAAAATGAGTTTGATCTTAGAAGCTTGAAGATTTCTTTGATTCAAAAAAATGCAAGTGCAATATGAAAGAAGATGCAATCTTAACTAATGTATTTCAGATTTAAGGAAATAGAAGCAAAATTAAAACCAAAATTTAACACTTGTCAAATTGTGATGCTAATTTTTAAACACATGTTACATGAATGAAACACTTGTTAAAAGAATGCAATACTTGTTTCCTTTTAAAGATAATTAGTATTTAACTTACAAACTAATGTGTTAGCTTAGTTTAAGTTGTTAGTTTATATTTGAACATGTGTATAAATTTATAAATGAAATAAAAGTAAACAATGTTTATAATAAACTCATACATATTAAAGATTAAAACAATTAAACAATTTAAAATTTATACTTTTGAATTTAAATTCAAACTAAATTCAAAATCAAACAATTTCAAATCAAGTTATGAATATAAATTCAATTTGAAATAAAAATTTGCAAATCCTATTCAAAACTTATTTATAAATTCAATACAATATCAATATTGTATTTATAATTCTCTTATTATTAAATTAAAATCATTATACAAGAAATTATATTTTTATCAATAAAATATCCATTTTATTAAGCCATAAAACCATTTTGTAGAATTTATTCTAAATTTAAAACTCAATCCAATTTAATTAAACATTTAATATTTTCTTATCAATTTTAAAATCATATATTTATTTATGAAATAGTTTTAAAACTCAATACTAATTAAAATCAAAATTTCTAAATTATAATGTATATATTACAATTTTTAAAATAGGATTCAATTATTAATTTAAACCAAAATCATTTATTTAACTTTGAAAAAACCTAAATATTAAATAAAACAAATTTTCCAAATTATTAAAACTAGAAAATATGCTTTACTAATTAAAATTAAAACAATACTAATCTATTTAAAATATAAACCATATATTTATATTGTAAATAGAAAGATTAAATGATCAATTTAAATATTTATTGAAGAAGATTATTAAATCTATTTGAATAATCATTAACAGAATATCAATATCAATTTAATTTTAATTACAGATTATTAAATTGATATTGTTAAAAAATTCGGGATATTACAATCCTTCCCCCTTAAAAGAATTTCCTCCTCGAAATTTAAAACAAAGATAATTTAATAATCTTATTAAATTTTAATTTAAAAACACAAGCATATATCAAACATATGATAACAACCAAAAACAACCAATCAAACAAACCTAATTATCCAGACAAATTCTGGATAGAATTTAATCGAGTTTCCCCAGGTATATATATACCGGGATACTTGCTTCAGAGAAATCAAACAATCAATACTATGAAGCTACAAAGCTCCTATACAACTATATCTATAACACTAGACCAGATATCAGACTACAAACGAGTCTGACTCAACAACCAAAACTCCAGAACTGTTGGTTCCACAACCAGAGATAGATCATACACGTACTCCCTCAAAGATACGTGAAACTCATCGAATTCCAGTTATCCAAACTGGCAATTCAATCCTGTAGATCAATCACTTATTCTCCAAGATCACAGAAAAGATCCAAAACACTTCAGAGCTAACTTCTCAAACTTTCCCAAACTTATAGCTCACTTAAGATCAGAGAAAACTTATCCAAGATTAAATCTCCGACTTCAGAGTCCAAATCCTCCGACTCTTATCCACAATATCTCTTCAGACGATCCTGGGCAGTACACAAACTTACTGATCAGCTTAACCTTGCTGATGCTCTAGAAACAAACTAGACCAATCAAAACAACAAAATGATCTCCTCAAGATCAACCAAGACCAAGAACTCAAACTCTACTCCTCAACATCAGAAGACAATAGCTCACTTCTCCTGTCCGGGAAAGAAAAACAGATACACTTCCAAACTGCTTCCGCTGCTCAACTGTGATCCGAAGTCGAAGAGAATGCTGAAGAAGAACGCAAGCACAAACTGGACAACACACCCCAGAGATATGGTTCAGCAAATCCATAAGAAAAAATTCAGAAGTTCCTCCAAAACTCTGTGCTGCTACACCAATTCAACTCCTGGAACCATTCTTCTATAAAGCAGAATCACCAGTACCACTCCTGGAATTCCAGTCGATAAGAAAGCTCAATTTCCATATGCGAACCAAACTCTGACTTCCTGAAGATATTCAGAAAAACTCAGATAACCCAAGAGAACACTCAAACAATCGCAAGTCACCTTTGCGATCGCCTAAACTAAATCCAAAGAAAAACTGTTCTCCCTTAACCAAATAGAACAGCTTAAACTTAACTAGCTAACCCATCGAAGAAACTGGTCCACTTAACTGCTTCTGGACTCCACTCCAGAAAATCTTCTAAGCCAGAAGATCTCGTGCCAACACCGAGAACATTCCAAGCTGCAATGCTGCCACAGATGCCAAAGAATTCCAAATCAAAGCTCTTCGAGAAACTCGGACCTTAAAGAAAACAGAAACTCCGGCTTAACACAGCCACAACACCAAAGTAGACTCACTTCCTTAACTTGTTCCAAAGAAAACATCTTCGGGAACATCCATAGTCACTGTATCTCATCACACAGCTACTACTTCGTGAGGTATCCAAAATACCATTACTCACTTCTACCCAACCGACAGATCCAAACTCTACTCATCCAACTTCAGAAATAGACTTCGAAACTTAACAGGTTTCCTTCAGAGATCAATGAAGTCCATTATCACTACAAAACTCACTCGAGACGGAATTAGATTTATAGTCTCGACAGATAGACTTCCAACCTCAAATATTCAAACTCCAACCAATGGTAGGTCGTGTTACACACACTACTACCTCATCTACCTTTATAACTTATATTGGAGAACCTGAACAGGTAACCCAACAAATAGGTAGAATATATATATATATATATATATATATATATATATATATATATATATATATATATTAAAAATTTACAAATACGCTCTCTTAAGAAAGACACCACTACAGAGCCTAGGTATTCCCTCAACCTAATGCTCTGATACCAAATGAGACGACCTGACTTTCTTACCACAGAAAATTGCATCATTTTTTAAGAAAGAAAGGGATAGAAAAGAGAATAGAAAGAAGAGAAGAAAGAAACAACATCAGAATCTAGCAATGGAACGAATAAATTATATTAATAACATAAATATTACATAGTTTACAACCATTATCAAAGTTACACAGACATACATCGTATACTAGACAGTTATAAACACCTGTCTAGTTGTTCAACTCAATACAACAACTCAGAGAAAACACAGCGGAAAACTATATATATCTACACGCAGAAGCCTCCTGCTCCATTTGCTCCTCCACGATTCGTCAAAGCTAACCTGAATCCTAACCTGAATTCCCTTGGCTACTCATAAAAATTTGAGTACCCAAGAGTTAAAGAAAAGCAGAAATAACTCCGGGTCAGACATGGGTCTGGTGTGAGTAACAGGTTAAAGTTGCTTAACTTTCAAAAACCATTTGAAAAGAAAGATATCACGTACGACTTCCCACACATAAACATGGAAAAGTTTTTACCTTACGCTAACCAAAACATTTGATAGGAAATCCGATGATATTATAATAGTGTCTAGGGTTTTCAAATAAATAAGAAATAGCCGAAATTGTTACATGATTAAATTCCAACTACTAGCCACAAAAGTGGGTAATACAATCAAAGCCGTTGGCACTTATTGGATTTTGGATTCCATACAATGGTTGGGCTACTGGGGTACCACCCATCACAGTACGTGGCCTAGATCAACGTACCGAGGAGTACGCCCGCTCCCCTGCAACACAAAGCCGGACCCATTCCTTACTGAACAGTTCCAAACAAGATAACCCCGTGGTTGTAGCTAGCAACCACCCACACAGCCGAATATAAAGGGACTTCTAGACAGAGGTAAATCTTGCTCTCCAGTGGGCGCGACCCACGAAGCCTTGCTGCACCTCCCCTGTTTTAGCCATTTTCGGTTGATGAGGCTTGAAGCTACGATTACCTTTATAGGACATATCACTTAGAATGCTCATTGTCCACCTGACGATGTTTCTGAAAGCATTCGATCCATACAAGTTCGTTTCGGGTTCGAACGAAACCGAAGGCATTATCTCGTTACACTCATTTTGGAATCACCCTCAGAGTTAACGACAATAACCCTTGCACTCTGAACCACCATCTCGAACCTATAAGAACTAATTCCGTCAACTCATTACGGAATCACCCATAGAGTTATATTGACGTATAGTCCTTACACCTCGAGTCTTCACTCTTCACATAAGATTCACAACCGAACGTTATTTGGAATCGATGTGGTTTTCGGATATCCAAATATGGAAACCCGATCCCGGTCTCATCGAAAACCAAAGCGTGTCTTTTAGGTCCAAGTTGTTTTAAAGTTTTGAAACAATTTAATTACAGTATCTATATACACACAGATAGATAATTCATAAATCACAATTGATAGTTAATATTATCAAATAACAGGTACCACATCATCAATATCAAATAGATATTCCATATATTACCATCACAATAGATAATCTAAGTTATCATCACAATACAACCAAGCATCCATACCATACAATATTATTTATCTCAGTACTGAGATTACATTCATTCAAGACAATCAAGTTTATCCATTCATCCATAAGCAATGATTTATTCATCATCATATAATTAATTTAAAATGAATTAAATTAACTATCTCTATCTCTAATTAATTTAAAGTGAATTAAATTAATTACTCATCTTTAATTAACTTAAAATAAAATAAATTAATTACTTAACCAATATATATCTCGCTTACTCAATCATTCAATTGATTACAATAAATTAATCATTCATTATTAATTACCTTAATTAATCACTCCTGATTAATTATCCTTAATTACACTTATGTAATTATTCTTAATTAATTTCACAAATTAATTATTCTCAACCAAACAGTAATTAACCTTTAATTACTTAAATTAATTAATTAATAATAAATAATTACATTAATCCTTAATTAATTAATTAATTACCTTTAATTACCTATTATTGATTTATTACTCATAATTAATCAAATTTAGTTACTTCATTAATTAAAATAATTAATGATCCCCTTTTATTAATTACCTTAAGTAATTAACTTATAATTATTAATCATCCTAGATTAATTACATTTAGTAATTATCTAGCTTAATTACTATATTAAACAAATTAATTATCCTTTAATTTAATTACTTAATTAATCACTTGAGTAATTATTAAGTAATTTAAATCCAAATTACTTCATTCTTTACATCTACATTTAATTACATTCTGTAATTATTAATCAATTACTTAACTAAGTAATTTTCAAATCATTAATTACATAAAGTAATTATTCTTAACCCAAGCGTTTAAAATTAATTAAACTAAATTAATTAAAATAAACAATCCCATTTAACTAAATTAATTACATTAAGTAATTAATGTCTTAATTACTTTATTATGTAATTATACTCAAAACTATTCATAATTGATTATTATTAAATTAATTAATCTAATTAATTATAAAAATTAACCATATTAATTAATTGTTAAATAATCCTGGTTAATGACCTTCATTGACCATTCTCTAATTATTTCATTTAGTAATTAACTTAAATTAATTAAAAATTAAATTATCTTTAATCATTCACTAATTAAAGTTAATTATTAAATAAATTAACCTTGATTTAAAACTTAATTACATAATTAATGATATTCACTCATCATTAACTAATAATTTAATTAATTACCTTAATTATAAATTGATTAATCATTAATAAATTATTAATTCCAAATTCAATTAATTAATTAAATTAATTAATTAATCTTAATTACCTTATTAATAAATTCTAAAACATAAATCTAAATTTGAATTTCAAGATAAAACATAACTTAATTATGTTTAAAACAATATTATTAAAACAAAGTACTTTTTGAACTACTTTTAAATTTTCATTTTAAATACAAGTTTTAAAATTGAACAATTTTAAAACTTATCAAAGTTTAAATAATTTAAAACTTTTTTAAATATTTCAAATCAAACAAATGCTATGAAAATCTTTAAAGTTAAATTCATTTCAAAACTTTTAATAATTTCAATTTCATTTTAATTTAAAACTTCAAACTAAACCTTCTTTAAAATTAAAAACTGAAATTCAAATTTAACTTTTGAATTTCCAGATTTTAAATAAACTTCAATTCTTTCTCATATTTTAAAAACCTCAAAATTAAAAGGTTTAAACTTCTTACCAAAATAAAATTGTTAATTAAGTCAAATTATTGAAACTTTTTATTTTGGGTTAAAACTGGGATTTGACTTTAAATCGGAAATTCAAACTTGAATTTGAATGTAACTTAAACTTTACTTTAATCCTAAACTACAGATTTAAAAAGTTTAAAAGCCCAGATTTTTAAAGAAAACAGGTTTTCCTGAAGCCTGTACATTACAGTTCAATCCGAGAAAAACTAAATTCTACTTCGGGTTTCATGCTTGCCTACTTCGAGTCGTTATTCAACTTACTTCGAGCAAACCCCTCAACCTTCCTCTGTAACACAAACTAACCCACAAATTCACCATAATTTTCATCGCCATGCATATGCACGGCGACCACCACCTTTGGCGATCATCATTGATGATACAACACTTCCAGCAACCCAACAATACCCTAACATCATCTCCAGGTCGAACAAAAATCAAAGAATCAAACTTCAACCCCAAATTTCAAAACCTGGAATTTTTTTATAGGTTTCTACTCAAAACCTGTCAACGTCCATTCCAAGTCACTCCGACCACCTGAGGTCCACCAATTCCAACCTCGAACTCCTCCACATACCTACTTCACATTCACCAAGTCGCAGAATACTCGATCAACCCTACACCTCAAACTGTCTCAACGCACAAACCCATTCAAAACTAGGGTTTAAAAATTTAAATACAAACTGCAACTATCCTACCCAATTATATCCATATTTCTGATTTTTCTGAGGATCTATGATCCTTACCCTATAACTTAGAAGAGTTTCAAAATTTCTCAATTCGAAAATCAATAGAATTTGCATAGATTTCAACTGCTACTTAAACTAACCTCTAAAAATCCTACTTCTTGATTCAGAAAACCAAGTTATGGTAAGTACTTTAATTTATGAATCTGAAGCATGATATCAATATGGTTGAGTTTTGATAAAAACCAATCAAGCAAAGTTTTACCTGTGTTAACAGGGACAATACTGTTTATATCTATTTTTCTTTTACACTTACTTAAAACTTTAAAAGTTAACTTAAGATAATTAACAACCTTACTTATAAATCTAATCATACCAGAAATTAAAGTTAGAAGAAAAGGTTTTAATAAGAATTGTCTAGAAAATCAAGAAAACAGATCAAGTAATAAAACAACAGCATACACACTTTACTTTCCATTTAAACACAACAATACTTATATATATCAACAATCTAGCATGCAATCCTATTTTAAGATTTTAAATGTTACTCACCTTTTATTGAATGCAGACCCCTTGTAGCCCTTTTTGAAATTTGCAGAAAATGGCGCAGGCTCGACCCTTTGATGTTTAAAATCTGAGTTGTCCATGATCCCAAATTCAAATTACTTGCATGCAGATGTAGATGCGATTGCTAACTCCTCAAATGCATGCAGATGCTTTATATTTCCAGGTCTTAAAATAGAGTGCAGAAAAGAAAATAGTGCAAGCTTCATTGATTTTAAGTAATATACAGATGAAGGATTTGAGGATGTTTAGATTTGATTTTTAGGAAGTGGAATATGCAGATTTGTATACAGATTTTGGATTTGAGGATGCAGGCCTTTAATAAATATGAAAATGAGTTTGATCTTAGAAGCTTGAAGATTTCTTTGATTCAGAAAAATGCAAATGCAATATGAAAGAAGATGCAATCTTAACTAATGTATTTCAGATTTAAGGAAATAGAAGCAAAATTAAAACCAAAATTTAACACTTGTCAAATTGTGATGCTAATTTTTAAACACATGTTACATGAACGAAACACTTGTTAAAAGAATGCAATACTTGTTTCCTTTTAAAGATAATTAGTATTTAACTTACAAACTAATGTGTTAGCTTAGTTTAAGTTGTTAGTTTATATTTGAACATGTGTATAAATTTATAAATGAAATAAAAGCAAACAATGTTTATAATAAACTTATACATATTAAAGATTAAAACAATTAAACAATTTAAAATCTATACTTTTGAATTTAAATTCAAACTAAATTCAAAATCAAATAATTTCAAATCAAGTTATGAATATAAATTCAATTTGAAATAAAAATTTGCAAATCCTATTCAAAACTTATTTATAAATATAATACAATATCAATATTGTATTTATAATTCTCTTATTATTAAATTAAAATCATTTTACAAGAAATTATATTTTTATCAATAAAATATCCATTTTATTAAGCCATAAAACCATTTTGTAGAATTTATTCTAAATTTAAAACTCAATCCAATTTAATTTAAACATTTAATATTTTCTTATCAATTTTAAAATCATATATTTATTTATGAAATAGTTTTAAAACTCAATACTAATTAAAATCAAAATTTCCAAATTATAATGTATATATTAGAATTTTTAAAACAGGATTCAATTATTAATTTAAACCAAAATCATTTATTTAACTTTGAAAAAACCAAAATATTAAATAAAATGAATTTTGCAAATTATTAAAACTAGAAAATATTCTTTACTAATTAAAATTAAAACAAACTAATATATTTAAAATATAAACCATATATTTATATTGTAAATAGAAATCAATTTATTATTTTCAAAAGATAAAATGATCAATTTAAATATATATTGAAGAAGATTATTAAATCTATTTGAATAATCATTAACAGAATGTCAAAATAATTTTAACTACAGATTATTAAATTGATATTGTTAAAAATTCCGGGATATTACACTTTGAATATATTTATTTGATTTTTGATTGATTTCACTAATAATAATAGCTTAGAAATTTCAAGAGATATAGGTTACCTGTTTTATGTATTTATTGCCTTCATTTCGTGCAAACAAAGAAAAAGATATATAGACAAGATTCTTTCCCTTAAATTGTGCCTCCTTAATTGCCTATCTTTTATTTCCTACCACCTTAATTATATTCTAGCCGTGTATTCATTCCACAAATCACGTACAAAATAATTCCCTAACATTTCATTCCTCTTTTGCCTCTGTATTTTCTAAACTTTCCATTTAATTTCCCTTGCCATTCCCTTCCTTTAGTCGTTCAAATCCTTTGTGAAACCCTAGCCGCCACTTTGATATTCACGTACAAATTAGCATCTCAATTTCTCATTTCCCATTTGAGTGAGAAAAAAAATATTCAAGTTCTCAATTCCATGGCCTGCTCTTCTTCTTCCTTCTCTTTCTCCTCTTTTTCATTTTGTTTCCTTTTTTTTCTTCATGCTAGTTTAGCCACCACCTTGTTCACATCTCCACCATAATTCCGACCTCATCCACTCTCCACCACCTCCATAACCGGTCCCGCATGCCACCAAAACTATCAAGGCCATGACCACATGATGTTTAAGGCCAAGGTTATGCCATTCAATCCATATTCTTTTCATTTTTTTTATTTACGATCTTGTGTTGAATTATATCCTTATAATTTGTGTATTTGTTTATGTACAAGATTTGGATCTTGACTCTCCATCACTTAAGTATAGTCATGCTTTGTCGTGCCTTGTCGTGCTTTGAAGAGTTTAGATTTGTATCTTGAATCTGATTTCTAGCTTTAAAAAGGTGAGTTTTATCTCTCTAGACATACGTACTTTTAATTTATGAAACGATGACATGTGAATTGTATAAATTAATATGTTATGTTATTATGTTCATATATGCCTGTTATAAATCTATATGATGTTAAATATTGCTATATCCCTGTTACACCATCTGTTATGATTTTATTTGTTATACTGTTGTTTATTTCATTTTTATCACACTGCAAGTTCCCTATCACTATGGGTTGAAATGATACATACTTGAACGAACATTAGATTAAGGAAAAATCACTATGGACTGAAATGATAGGCTCGAGTGATTTTATTGCATTTATTTTACTTGGGATTGCGGGTTTGAAATGATAGAACCCGGATTTTTCTTCTTAAATTACGGATTGAAATGATATATTATCTGTATCACTTGACCTAGGTTAGAAAATATTATACAAGCCCATGGTTATATTTCTATATGATATTTTCCTAAAAATTTATTAAGTATTTTAAATATTTCTGAAAATTATTAAGTATTTTGAAATTATAAATATATGAAAATTTTAACTTAATTTGATTTAATGCTTTAAAGTGTAAAGAAATATTGTTTTTCTATAAGTTAAATTTTTTTATAAGTTAATTGGTTTTGAATGGAATTTAAAGAGTCTTATTTATGATAAATAACTTAATAATTAAGTTTGATTTAATTTGGAATTTTAAATTTAACCTAGTAATTGTAATAAAGGTTGTTTCCCAGGATGGACATATTTTGTAAAATAAACAATGTATTTTTGAATAAATAAAATGAAATACATTTGTATGTGACATCTTGTAATAAGTTTTGGAATCATAGTGGAATTGATGTCTAAAGGAATAAATTTGTAAAGAATTTGATTGTTTTAACTATGATAAAATATTCTTTTTTAAAATGTTATGTTTTGTAAGATAAATAGCTATGACTTTAAAACGAAAAATGTAAGTTAAACACACATGTGAGATGTAAGTTTAATTAATATTTTAATTGATTAATATAATAAATGTTCTTTATTGTAATAACAGTAATGGAAGAGAAGTGTAAGTTTTAATTAATGAAAAAAACGTGTAAGTTTCTAATTAATGAAAGAAACGTGTAAAGTCCTAATTAATGTGAAAACATGTAAAGTTTTTAATTAATGCAAGAAACATGTAAAGTTTCAATTAATGAAAGAAACATGTAAAGTTTTAATTAGTGTGGTATTGATTAAATTAATAAATGCTTTGTACTGTAATAGGAATGTAAATTAAAACATACATTTGATAATGTAAGTTTTAATTAGTGTATATTGATTAAAATGATAAATGCTCTTTATTATAATAAATGTAAGTTAAAACGTACAATTGACATGTAAGTTTTAATCAATGTAATGGTGTATTTTAAATT
The DNA here is from genome assembly GCA_030765085.1 of Allium cepa. Lineage (NCBI taxonomy): Eukaryota > Viridiplantae > Streptophyta > Magnoliopsida > Asparagales > Amaryllidaceae > Allium > Allium cepa. The sequence goes on from CM060931.1 coordinate 577,561,192, forward strand.
GATTAAAATGATAAATGTTACTTACTGTAATAATAAAATGTAAGTTGATAACGTAAATTTGATAAGCAAGTTTTAATTTATGTAAATGGCATACTTTAAATGATTAAAATAATAAAGTTTCTTTATTGTAATAATAATGTAAGTTAATAAGGTACTTTTAACTTAACATAAGAATTTCGGCTTTAAATTGGATATTACAGTAACAAAGTTTATTTAACTATAAGGCTATGATAAAAGGACCATTTTAAATTTGTAAGCGTATAAATACTTTGATTATATAAAATGTTAAAGTGGAAATTATTACATTCCAAAAGTGCTAAGATTCCTTAAGGTAACATTTTCAAAATGCAACGATAATTTAAGGGAATATTTCTAGTTTAATAAATTGAAAGAAATATTCAATGATTTGGAAATTTGGGTTTTATTTAAATGATATATTATTGAATTATTTTTGAAATGTAAATGATACTATTGTGATATGGTTTTGAAATAAGTATGATATTTTGGTTTTGAAAGTATATACTATTTTGAAATAAATTATATGATTTTGAAATGGATATGATAGTTTGGTTTTGAAAGTATAAATGATTTTGAAATAAATATCCATGGGTTATAATAACGTTTGGTTGTTAAAGAGACCGGGATCGGAAGTGGTCATACTCTCTGCCAACTCCGAAAACCACTTTAACAACCGTATACGTGGTGGAGATTCCAGAATGAAGTAGGATGGTGGTGGCGTTTCCTTTAAGGTAAATACGTGGACCCGACTCCCGTGAGTTGACATAAGGTGGCTAAAACAGGAGCGATCGACGGGTTAATAAGGTAGCACCTTTGATCGGACACATCCCTTCGATATTATACTTTGACTTTTGGATTGTTTCGGTGGCCACTTTTGATTTTTATTTTGGGGTGTGGCTCGAGGTGGGCGGTAGCTGCGCGCTACGCGTTACTACCGACCCGGAAGCGTAATTGGTATGTCTACCCTGGCATTGCCTAGTTGTGCCGTGTCACCTAACCTATCGCGCCTTGTACGAGTTTGGTTTTCTCCCGTAGCCTGTGTGGTATCCTCTGGTGGCTTCTCGATCAGGAGGAACTATGATATTGGATGGACTACTGGGACTATTACGTATTAAGGGCTATATGGGTAACCCCTTAATGCTATGAAAAAGTAAGTTTATTTTACTATAGACATTATTATAATAGCGAAATATTACTAAATAGTAAATAGTTTAACAGATCCTTAGAGGATGGGCGGTCCCAAGCATCCTTTAAGTTACTTGTACCTTATATTACAGTTCACTTGAGTTGGTTTACATTGTATAAGTATGTATGTCCTAACTCGAGTGTTTTGTTTTTCTTCACGCTCGGGTCAAACTAAGTGATACAACATTTGAGACTCACCTTCGAAGTTGGAAGCTTTGCTTGAAGATCCAGCTATCTATTTCACTTTCGGTTATCCAGTGATTCCAGTTATCCGGTTGGTTCCAGTGATGTATTATGATTCATACCTGGTTATCATGTTGACACCTCCGTTGTATCTTGTTATCTTTGTTGTATCTTGTTTGACTCTGATGTATTTATATAGTAGCTTCATGAACTGCTATTTTTTTTACTTCCACTGCATTTATTACTCTATGTCTGTGATCTGTGATTTATTTAATTACTATTTATGCTGTGTTTTGCCAAATATATTTTACAATTCGGTATTTTGAGCAATTCAAGTCCGACATGTGCGGATGCGAATAGTTGAAAATATCGGGCCGTTACAAATGGCCAAAAGATCCCCTTTTCTGAAGGCTTCAGGGTGCTACTTACAGGCGTAGGAGGCTTAGATCTCGCTCAAACTTCGAGAGACTTTTTATGGCATGTGAGTGGGCCCACTCGACCGACCCCACCAAGTTTCGACTCGATCGTAGATCGATACGAAGTGATTTCGTGTCCATCAAAAAACGATCCAATCGAGCTGAAGCTTGACAGGAACAATCTTTACCTTGTATGGAAGCTTCTGTGAAAATTTCGTTGCATTTGGATCAGCGGTTTGGGAGATATGATCGATACGAGTTAGTATGTTTCGGTTGGCTATTTATTTCGAATCCATTAATTTGAAACGATCCCTTCGACTCGATCACCTCACGTGGTCTCGTGATGATGTGGCGTGCATACTTCGCCTCGATCCGGTCTTCACTTCGAGTTGACCGTATCGACTCCATAAATTTCGCCTTGTTCGTCTCAAGGGATGACACGTCACGCAAGGTTCGTTGACCTGATGGATACGAACAAGCCTCTGCTCATGGATTCCAACATGGGCTTGGGATGGAGACGAAGCAGCGAATCTCTGATGGGTGCGAAGTTGACGTTAGGTGATCGTTACGAAGTAGACTACATACTGATGGATTTGAATAAGACACTCTAGCCGAAGTTTGATCGATACGAAGTCCATCGATGCGAAGACATGGCCATTACGATCGATACGAAGCCGATGGATACGAACCAAGGTATGGTGATGGATATGGGTATGGATGCGAAGTGCGGCCTACTGATTGATATGAAACAGTGCTCTAGGGTGGATACGAACAAGCTAAGGCGATGCCCATTTGATCGATTCGAAACCGATCGATTCGGACAGACAGATATCATGTTACTGATCGATTCGAACTCGATTGATTCGAAGTATGTAGAACCTGATGGATTCGAACAAAACAAACATTGATGGATACGATCCGATGGATTCGAAATGGGCGTCTCCTCAACATTTTGATGGATACGAACAACGTGCTTTGGCTAACTTGCATCGATCATATCTCGTTCATACGAACTCCGATTAACCTGAAATTTGAAAGGTTGGCTTTTATGATCTTCCTTGTCATGTCCTATCAGTTGCAGCCTAATCCGGGCTTGGACAAAATTCATCGATATCAATAGCGAAGCAAAGTACAACCAGTCTTTGAGACGAACTGTCTTTTGTTTTCGATCAATCTTTTGGTATCACGGTTTTGCCAAAAAGCGAAATAACACCCCCTTCTCCTTACAACCTCCATGATAACTTTGACGAATAGGTCCCTTCGGCATGCTCGACATTGACAAGGACATTGGACATTTGAAGTGTCAATCTTGGTCAGTAACTATGTGACTTACTATATTTAACTCTTTTTCGATGAGTTCTATTGTTAGTGCTCTGGTATGCACTAATTTATTTGGTATGCAGGATACCTAACCAATGATCCGTACTTTAATGGACTTGGGTTTTTGATTTAGCGAAAATTCAGGCCCATCATAGTGTGGATTGTTGCAGTAAGAAATGTTCCCAATTTTGGAAAGCCCTACAAATATCGGTGCCAACTTCCCTTTACTACCAAACTGACTGACATCCTTCAACAGTAAGATCTTGAAAAATAGCATGTCTCCAATAGAGGATTCTAAATCTCAGCGTCTCTTTTGTATCTTTCTTGGGCAGTTTTCATTCGTTGTCGAATAAACTTGATATTCTCCGAAGTCTCTCTAATAATATCTAGCATAAGTATTAGTTTCTCGTCGTCTTTCCACCGACATGATGGAGTGTTGCACGGTCGGACATAGAATGCCTTAAATGGTGCCATACCGATAATGTATGGACAACTGTTGTTGTATGCAAATTCAATAAGATGCAAGTGATCTCCCACAATCCTTTTATTATCCACATATATTCTAAAGGGAATAAAAATTATGGCAAGAGAATATGATGTCGAATCAATAGGCCTACAACCGGGCTTCCAAAATAATATCATAACAAGCATAATAATTTCAAAGCTGAGGTGATATCAGATCCAAAGGTGACATGGGTTATCACATTCATGAACATAAAGCAATGTCGAACTTATTGACAAATGAAGATATCAAATTTGAAAGCATAAAGCATCTCGCATAGGCAAAAGCATTTCACTCCAAAGAACAGCATCGCACATCAGTGGACTGATGTCAAAGTATTGATATTGCATGTTGAAGCCATTATGTTGAAGATAAAGCAAAGAAACATACGGCAAAGAATGTCGCATGTCATCGATAAAGAAAGTGGATGTCATAAAGTATCATTGAAAAGTTTATGGCGCATGTCATCAATACCATATTCCATTAACACAAGGTAACGTGTCATAAGCCATCAATGTGATGAAGGAATCACATATTATTGATGCCGTATCCCATCGATGTCATATGTCATCAATAGAAACTTCCAAGTGCTATCATTGAAAAGTGGATGACGTATATCATCAATACCATATTCCATCAACACAAGGCAACATGTCATAAGCCATCAATATGATGAAGACATCTCATATTATTGATGCCGTATCCTATCGATGTTGTATGTCATCAATAACAATTTCCAAGTGCTAAAACTGATAGGACATGACAAAGTACAACCAATCTTTGAGACGAACTGTCTTTTGTTTTTGATCAATCTTTTGGTATCACGGCTTTGCCAAAAAGTGGGATAACACCCCCTTCTCCTTACAACCTCCATGATCACTTAGACGAACTGGTCCCTTTGGCATGCTCGACATTGACAAGAACATTGGACATTTGAAGTGTCAATCTTAGTCAGTAACTATGTGACTTACTATATTTAACTCTTTTGCTATGAGTTCTATTGTTAGTGCTCTGGTATGCACTCATTTATTTTATATGCAGGATACCTAACCAATGATCCGTACTTTAATGGACTTGGGTTTTTGATTTAGCGAAAATTCAGGCCCATTATAGTGTGGATTGTTGCAGTAAACAATGTTCCCAATTTTGGAAAGCCCTACAAATATCGGTGCCAACTTCCCTTTACTACCAAACTGACTGACATCCTTCAACAGAAAGATCTTGAAAAATAGCATGTCTCCGATGGAGAACTCTAAATCTCAGCGTCTCTTATCAGCGTCTCTTTTCTGTCTTTCTTGGGCAGTTTTCATTCGTTGCCGAATAAACTTGATCTTCTCCAATGTCTCTCTAATAATATCTGGCATAAGTATTAGTTTCTCGTCGTCTTTCCACCAACAAGATAGAGTGTTGCACGGTCGGACATAGAATGCCTTAAATGTTGCCATACCAATAATGTATTGACAACTGTTGTTGTATGCAAATTCAATAAGATGCAAGTAATCATCCCACAAGCCTTTTATTATCCATATATATTCTAAAGGGAATAAAAATGATGGAAAGAGAATATGATGTCGAATCAATAGGCCTGCAACTGGGCTTCCAAAATAATATAATAACAAGCATAATAATGTCAAAGCTGAAGTGATATCAGATCCAAAGGTGACATGGGTTATCACATTCATGAACATAAAGCAATGTCGAACTTATTGACAAATGAAGATATCAAATTTGAAAGCATAAAGCATATCGCATAGGAAAAAGCATTTCACACCAGAGAACAACATCGCACATCAGTGGAATGTTGTCAAAGTATTTATATTGCATGTTGAAGCCATTATGTTGAAGATAAAGCAAAGAAACATAAGGCAAAGAATGTCGCACGTCATCGATAAGGAAAGTGGATGTCATAAAGTATCATTGAAAAGTGGATGACGCATATCATCAATACCATATTCCATCAACACAAGGCAACGTGTCATAAGCCATCAATATGATGAAGGCATCACATATTATTGATGTCGTACCCTATCGATGTCGTATGTCATTAATAACAATTTCCAAGTGCTAAAAGATCGAAGCTTATCGTAAGTCATCAATATGATTGTAGATGTCATATATCTTCAATGTCGTGACTCATTCATATCACATATCACAAGTATATGATGTCGCACGAAGCTAATGTCACACCTAATTAATGCCGCATTAATTCCATGTTGCATTGCATCAATATAAAAACATAGGAAAGTTGCACAACCTAACAATGTACAAAAGCATGTCACATGCCATCAAATCAGCAAAGGATATCGTCAAAATAATAGTGGGCAACATATATTGACCGATACTGCATTTTGTGAATATTGCATGTTATCAAAGTCGTACAACATCAGTGTCGTGGGAACGTCAAAAACCATGCAAACAAAAAGGATTAAAAATTATTAATATAAGAAGAGTAAGTTCAAAAAGATTTAGTGTAATTTCCTTCATAAAACTTCGAAGACATTCACATTCCATCATATGTCTAAAGTGATTACAATAAATGACGTCATAAAGACCCACGTTGCCAATGGAAGCAAGCCTTAACTTCTTCCTACCACTATAAATATAGATACACCCACTCACTAAAAGGGGCCTTAACTTCTTTCCTTTCCTCGGTACAAATCACTTTTCAAATTAGAATCTTCTCCAAGTTCTCTCGTTCTCTCTCTTGAGAGTTCAAGAACAATTCTATGGCAAAAAGGGCCAACAAGAAAGAAGATGATATAAGATATTTGTAAACAAAGGTTTGAACAATTAGAAAATTGCATATTTTTGTATTTTGTAGTATGCTTATAATTGAATAAAGAATATGACCAAAGCATATTGCTTATTGTTATTTTAACTTTCCTATTTCATTTTGGAAAATATGATTCGAATTTCAAATAATTTTGTGAATAATCATAAAACCAAGGGACGTTATTGGAATTTCTTCAAATATGTCATCTTGTACGATATTTTGGATGTTTATCCAATTTTCAGTTTAACGTTTGGGCAATAGATGCAGAGTTTCAATCTCTGCATGTTCGAAAAATTACTGAAATAATCTAAACAGATTTGAATTTGATATTTTGAAATAATTTCAAATCTAATTTTTATTGAATTTAAAATCTGGAAATCAACATTATCAATATTTTAAACACTTAGAGGAATCGACAGCAAACAGCCTAGATCTGGTGACAAACTGTTGATTCCACTCACCGCATTCCATATCGTCTAAAACTATTCATCGTCCTTCTTCCGTCATTCACATACGACATGAATAAAATTTCCATTCATCAGTTCCTACTTATGAAAAATGTGGAAACGATTTCCACATTAGTTACCCGACTTCAATCCTTACCCATTCACCATCAGTCCTGTTACTATTTCCATCCCGTTCATATTCGGAATTTATTTATCTTTCTCGTTCGGCATCAATTACCCATTCAACATCGGTCCTATTTCAATGTCAATCTTTATTGTTCAACATCAAGATGCCGAATGTTGAATCCACTCCTAACTCATAAACTATTCAGCATCTTCTCCTATCTAAAAAAATTATCCCTCAACTGATTTTAGATCCAGATGAAACTGGGTTTCTGGATTCGGATGGCGTCGGTTTTTTAGATCCTGATAATATCGAATTTATGGAATCGGATGATATTGGGTTATAGATCTGGATGAAGATGAAATTAGAAATCCAGAGGGTCTCATATTTAGAGAGGACAATGATGTTGAAGTTCAAAATTGATATCGAAAATTTATTGATGCCGAAGCTAAGAGTTCATACCATAGATCATTAGACTTGATTACGTGAATCATCGGGATACAGTTCAAAGTTAGTGAAATCTCGTGAGCATCAGATGGTGCAGGAGGAGTCCGATGTCGGAATTATCCGATGCCAAATTTCCAAAATTCAAAAATTGATGCCATGACTTAGAATTTGATGTTGCTGGATGAGTGACATCGCTAGTGTCTGATGTCGTGGTATCTGATATTGCGAGGAATGAATGCACTTTATATAAATGATTTTGAAGGAGGCCAGCCCAGTTTGGTTTGCCGTTGTCGTATAAACAAAAATGCGCATTTATTATGAATTGTAGAGACAAGGAATGACCGTCAAATCCTTATAATTGAAAGATGATGTAAGAAAGTCCATTTGGAAAAGGTTATAAAAATTAGATTTCTATTTTTAGTTTTTGGTTAATTTATGCTACTTTTGTCCCTGATTTCAATGATTGACCAATTTTCTGTAAGGGGACAATTTGATAAAAAAATAACAAAATAGGGACCAAATTTACATGAGTTTATGAGTAGAGACTTTTTATGCATAGGCTTTGAGATTATGGACCTTTGGCCAAAACCCCGTGTAGAAAAGCACATGATTTGGAAAAATGAAACTAACATAGAAACAAAAAACAAGTTTATTTGATTTTTTTATATTTTGAGACATAACAAAAGAATGAAAATCTATCTCCTCCATTTCCTGTCCATTGTCGCGATGACTAAGAATGGTAAAAAGTTTCTCACATTTGCTTGTATTTTGTAGTGTACGTTGAAAACACAAAACTCAAAACACAAAACGAAACCAAATGGGGCCTTAATTTTAGAAGCAAACACTTTTGAAATACAAAACGTTTTCGTATGTCTGAGGTTTCGAAAAAGTATTTGACATAAGCTTTTGAATCTATTTCAATTCGGAATACAATTTTATTTCGAAACTATAAAGTTCTAAGTTTATATATGAGTTTCAAGTACATAATCTTCTGGGTATATATCAGTTTATTTATGGGTTTCAAGTATGTATACATATAAGTTTTCAGAAATATATGGTTTAATATATATGAGCATTGAAACACATGCCTGTTTCATATGCATCATCTTCAAATATATATCGTATTTGAATTGAGTTTTGGAATATACATAGTTATTACATATGTATAGATTTCAGATGTATGACTCTTAAATACATACCAGGCTTTATAAAAACAAATTTTTTACCTGTATGGTTGGTAAATATAAAGTTTTATATACACCCGGGTTACAAATATATAATGAATAATTTTGAAGACAAATGATTTCAAAAATACAAAAAGTTCACATACCTATAGCTTTGAAAATATATCATATAAGTGATTCTGAATGTTGAGTTTCTAAAACCGCAGTTTTACATGTGTATATAATGCCAAATGCATAAGTGTAACGATCCCGTTTTTAAGCCAAATTTAATTTGGTAACTAATATAATTTTCAGGATTAATTTGTGAATTAATTTGAATTTTTCCAAAAATAAATAAGATAAGTATTTATATATATATATATATATATATATATGTATGTATGTATGTATGTATGTATGTATATATAGATTGGAAATAGAATTTTGGATTTGAAATTCAAAAATAATTATCTTAAAAATAAATTGGATTTAAAACTCTATAAATTAAAACTAATAAAAGTTTGTTTTCTAATTATAATATATATATATATATATGTATATGTATATGTATATGTATTAAGATTTGAAAGTTATATTTTGAATTTAATATAATAATTTTCAGAAGCTGTTTAGGAATTAAATTCTAATATATATTTATATATTTATTTATTAATGTATAATTAAATTTTAAAATCATTTTCTTTAAAGTTATATAAATATTTAAAAAAGGAAATGTATATAGATAAATATTTATTTATTTAAAAGTATAATAGCTTTAGTTAAAATAAAATATAAAAAGTTTAAAATACTTTCTTTTAAAATTATATATGAATAAATATAGTTTGTGTGTATATGTGTAAAATATGTTAATATAAAAAGAAATGCATTTATTAAATGTGAAAATATAATATAAAATACTATAGAAACATATAAATACAAGTGTAATCATCTTAACATGAAGATTTACAAGTATAAAACATGTAGTATGGAATTTAACAAGCGTTAGTTTGAAATACAAATGTCATCTTCTTTTTATTTTTTAAGTTAATAAATAAAATAAAATCAAGGCTATAAATACATCTCTACATCTCCTATCTTTCATTTTCAAAAGTTTTATTCAAAATCAAAAGTTAACAAAAAAGAATCTGAAACTTAATTCAAATCAACTCAAACATCAATTTCAGGTTAAAAGCAAGATCAAGATTTTCAAATCAATTAAGTTTCTAGATTTTCAAAAAAATATCAAGCTTATGTTCAAAGAAATCAAGTTCAAACTCATATCAATAATCAAAGCATGAAAAATTAACTTCAACTGTTTCAAGTTCAACCCGATCAAAAACAAACATTTCAAAATCTTAAAACCTGAAAGCAGTTCAAAGATCAAGCAAAGATTCAACTCAAACATTAGGATCAGATTAAAGTCATATTCAACTCGGATTTAATTTTGATCATCTCAAGCATCAAGTTTCAAAATTGCAAACTCAAACACATTCTAGGCTTTGTGCTCTGTTCAACATGTTCCAAGTGAGTAAACTATATATAAAAAACTCAACTCTGCTTATATATCTTGATATTTGGATTGACACTTGAAGTATATTCTGAAAGTGTTTTGTTTAGTTGTTAAATATGCCTACATGCTTGTATATATATGTAAATATATGTGTGCATGCATGTATATAAAAAATGCCTCCGTTCTTGTTTACACGTTTTAAAATCTGTTCAATAATTCAAATCATCCCCCTAAACGATTTTAGGCTTTGACCTTTGAATGAAAAATGTTTGTATATGTGTAACATTATTTTTAAAAATAGATTCAAGTGAAAATACTTATTAAATATTTTGAAATTAGAATATTTCAGTAAAGAATCAATTTATGTCAGAAATTTGATGGTTAAATTTCCATGCTTTGATTATATAATCGAATTCATTTTCGAAAATGATGAATTTCAATAATAATGTTGTGATTTTTAAGTTTATGGTTGTTGAGAATTGTTGAGATGAATGGTATTTAGTTTTTCTTCGATTCACGACATCGCGAGGAGTTATTCGTCGTGCTTGTAGCTGGAGGCGGCTGGAGGTCTGGAGAGCATCAGAAAAATGCTCGGAGTATTTATCGATCGACGGAGTGGCGTTACATCGATGATTTAGGGTTTAGTCTATGTTGTTGGACTGGGTTATTCACTGGGTATTCTCGGCGTCGTGGGGCCATCAAGGTGGACCGGTGGTGGTGGGATCGAAGCATGGGTCGTCAATGAAACTCTGGTCACGTGGCGAAGATTCTGATGGTCGGAAGTGGCTGCTCGAGGTGGTTCTTGGGTGTTCGTTTCATTCCAGGTGGTGGTTGATGTTGTTTGTCTTTGATTTTAGGTTTGTTTTGAGGCTTTGGTGGTCGGGACTATTAGCGTTGATCGTCGGCGACTTGGTGACGTGGTCAAGAGTGATCGTCGGGGCTCCGGCGCTATGTGCACGTGCACATGTGCACGTTTAGGTATATGTTGCTCTGTTGTTTGAGCTCAGGAAGAAGGAGGGATGACTAGGGGAAGAACTCGAGAAATTAGGATGCTGGCTCGCGTGGGATACCGAGTATACATGAGTGTTACAGGTTTCAACAAGTTTAAAAAAATTCAAAAGAAAAAAAAGGAGGAGTGTCTCGGGTTTAGGCTCGGGTTTGTTTAGTGATTTGTTCGGGTATTTCCAGATTTGGCTCAAGTTTCTTTTGAAATTTTAAAAGTTTAAAAGTAAAAGAAAATTGTAATCAGTTTTCAAAGATGAACAAAGTTTTAAAACAAATGTTAAACAAGTTTTTAAAATATAAGTATGGAACAAGTTTTTGAAGCAAATTTCAAAGGTTGAAATTTTAAAGTATAATGTTTTTAAATTTGTTTTGATTTAAAATAATTTCATATTAGGATAATTATGTAACTAAATCCCTAAGTTTTTTCAAATATAATTAATGATGTAATTAAGTGCGTGTTTAGGGTAAATGTTTTAATTATTAATTTAAAGATCTTAGTTAATTCATATGTTAATTATAATTGTTTCCAAAGGTTTATTAATAAGATTTTCAATGAAAATTAAGTAATTAATTAAGATAAGTGGTTTATCTTAAATTAATTAAGATCCTAATTAATTAGAAGCTGATTAACTAATGTGATTAATTAAAGATTGATTAATTAATGTAAGTAATTAAAGGTTAATTACTTAATGTGATTAATTAAAGGTTAATTACTTTAATGTAATTAAAGGTTGATTAATTAATGTAATTAATTAAGGGATAATTAATTACTCAAAGGATAATTACTCAATGAGATAAATTAAAGGTTAATTAATTATTAAAAGTTAATTGATTAAACTAATTAAAGGATAACTAATGTAATTAATTATGGATAATTAATTAATTAAAGGATGATTAATTAAGGGTTAATTAATTGACTAATTCATGGGTTAATTTGTTAATTGAGGGTTAATTAATTAATGAATTAATTAAAGTTAATTAATTATTAATTAAGGGTTAATTAATTAATGTAATTAACTTAAGGTTAATTTACTTATGTAATTAATTAAGGGACACTTAATTTATTAAGGATGATTAATTAAGATGGATAATTAAGGTTGATTAATTAATTTTTTAAAATAATAACAAATTGTGTAATTAACTAATGTAAATTAAACAAGGTTAGATGATTAATTCATAATTAATTTATTAAGTTAATTATAATCAGCCAATTAATTAATCTTGCTTATTGATGATTGGATTACATTGAATGCTTTGAATGGTTTGGCATCTCTGATATGTATTGTTCTGTGATATGAATTTATTTTGGATTGAGCTGTGATCTGTGATGAATTGCTGTGTGATTGTGAAACTCTGAATTGAATTAAAATTGTTTACTTAAACAACATCCTTTAAAACGTCATTTGAATTTTGATGCAACCGGATTCCAAATGGTTATTCGAAAACCACATCGAATCTTAAAGTGGATCTTTTGTTTAAAAGATGAAAAATGGAAATTTGTTGTGACTGTATCCACATCTTTTTAAATAAGCCCTCATTATTTGGTTAAGCCGGGAGAGGACATTAAGTCATAAAACTCATTCTGAATAATGATACGACGAAATGGATAGCATTTGAAGATGGTGGTTGAAGACCGGGTATTTCGAAAACGAAAGGATTACATGTCGATTGTCTCTGCACTGATTTGCTACGGTATAGAGATTACCCTATGTGATGGGGAGTCCGTACGTTATTAAGGGATATCGGGATTTGCAAGGACTTCTTTCCTTAATTGGACGAAGTGCCTTCGTTTCCATTCAGACCCAGGATGGACTTGTATGGATATATGTCTGACATTACACGTTAAGATGTAAAGCTGGTTTCTATCAAATACATTTCTGTTTGGTGGCGGAGAATTTATTCTCTTAGCTTAACACCCATCTCTAAGACCTACGAGCTCAGAGGTTATGTAGTTGATTGTTACTAGTGATATATTCCCAATTTGGTAATGCGGCATGCTAAGTGCTGATCATTGGTTGATCGAAGCATGACTTTTACGAAAAGCGTAGCTTTGTAGGACGAGACTTCATCGAACCTCACACCCCGGAAATGGTCGAAACATGAAGGATGCGGCAAGGTTACGGGGGTCGCTCCCCTTAGGGTATGTGCATTTCCTTCTGGATAAAAAGTATGGTATAGAGCCCAGATATTTAACTTATGTGGTTGTTGGAATTTGTTGATGAGGCCTCGGTAAAGGTCGGTAACGACCAGGGGATGGTACACTCGTGACAGTTAGTTACCTAGTTATAGAGGTAACTCAGCCTTGTGTTAGTAGAGATCCTGTTAGGTTCTCGAGCCGTCTCTCCAGAGGCGTACCCATTCGGAAAGGAAGTTCCTTAGCGTTTTCCATTTGTTGGAACACCCAATACGAGCCCTGTACGATTTTAGTTGTATAACCTGCCATCTAACATGGTAGCTATAGTAGGCATATTATAATGGTACGTATGCTGTCTAAGATTAATATTATACTTTCAACATGTTTTTCACGCTATGCACTAATAATAATATCAAAAGGATTTTCACGTATCAAGCATGTTTGACTATCATAAGGAGAAACCTCCCCCAAGTGTGCGATCGCATTGTGCTATACTACAACATGATAGAGAGTTCTCGCTTTGTGTTTGGTGGCGAGCAGGAGACTCTTACCCCTACATGTCCCTGTTAGGGTCGGTTCCGAGTCAAGAGGCTGACCATAAAAGAAAATGCGAGGTAACAATGTGTGCCACGGCGGAGTGAGCCTCTGTCGGATGGCCAAGGGCCTGACCGTCACATTTGTTATCAGTGCTAAAGGTTGAGTAAGAACTTTAGCTTTGGAGTATAACTCATTAGGTGAATCATTAGAGATAGAGTCAGAAATGCCCTAGAATGAGTATCCCTAAGATATCTTGTCCGTATGCCTTAGTCAATTCTCTTACTATTCACTCATAATGAGAATGAGTGCAAGAAGAGGATGAGGTAGGGGATATGGGAGTACCACTAATGGTCGATACCCTGTAACAACAAGGAACAAGCTTTTCTATCAACCTTCTTTGATCATCATCCAATTCCATTCCTTTGATAGTTTTCTGGCAGATCCAAGAAGAAGCTTTGGCTTGGTAGTAGACAATTACTTTGGCTGGATCGGAGTATTAATTCACATAGGATAAATTTAAGCAAGCATTAGAGCAGCGTTATATGCTTTCCGCTAGTATTTCCAGGATATAAATAAGAAGTAAGATGATTTTCTAGTTATGATAAAATTATTAGAGTTCTATTCGACACCAGAGCCACGCATAGTTTATTTCCCAGCAAACCGTAAAAGAATTAAATCTTGAACCCGAATTCGTGAACGAACCTATTTGGGTAAAGAATCCATTAGGAGGCTTTGCGAATCTTTGTTTACGTTGTAGAAAAAAAATTCCTATTTCGTACTCTCATCATCAGTTTCCTATCAGCTTTTCGTTTTTAGCTTTAATGAATTTGAAATTTTACTTGAAATGAATTGGCTAACAAAATATGAGCTAAATTAGATTGTATAAATAGAACGATTTCGGTCAAAATAAAATTGGAGAATTTTGTTGTGATTTCTCGTAAGGATCCAAGTCCAAAGAGGGACAAGCTAGTGTATACTTTAGGTTATTCTGACCTGAGTTTGAAATCCATACCTATTGTTCGAGAATTTCCTTACGTATTTGAAGAAGTCAAGTCTTTACTTCTGCATAAGGAAATTGAATTTAGAATCAACTTAATTTCCAATACCTGCCCATTTTTGAATGCAAGTCGTAGGATGGCACCAAGATTAAAGCTAGTTAAGAAAACCCTAGGTTTGCTGGAGAAAGGATTTATACGACCTAGTCGTTCTAATTGGGGTTCAGCTGCAGTATTTTTAGCCAAGTCCGATGGGCTTTGAAATTGTGTGTAGATTTTTGTGATCTTAATAGGATAACTCTTAGAAATAAGTTTTCTTTGCCCCGAATCAAATACCTGCTCGATCTATTGTATGGTGCTCGATTATTTTGCATAATGGATGTTGCCCAAGAATTCCATCAGCTGAGGATTGCTAAAGATTGTATCCGTTTGTCTGTTCTTCGGGGTCCCGGTACATTCTACGAATGGTTAGTTATCCCTTCGGACTAACCAATGCCTCTGCATATTTCGTAGACTTGATAACCCGAGTGTTTCGAAAAGTATTGAATAAGTTCATTCTCTTGTTTATTGTTGATATTCTGATTTGGTAAGCCAAACGTAGAATAGATATTTGGGTTTGATTTGGTAAACCATTTCTTTATCTTTCTATATGTTCATATGTTCTTTTATGTCCCCCTGTCTATCAAATTTCGGTGATGAAATTTTCTTAAGGGTGGAATCTGTAACGATCCAGTTTTTAAGCCAAATTTAATTTAGTAATTAATATAATTTTCAGGATTAATTTGTGAATTAATTTGAATTTTTCCAAAAATAAATAAGATAAGTGTTTATATATATATATAGATTGGAAATAGAATTTTGGATTTGAAATTCAAAAATAAATATCTTAAAAATAAATTAGATTTAAAACTCTATATCTTAAAACTAATAAAAGTTTGTTTTCTAATTATAATTTATATATATGTATTGTTATTTGAAAGTTATATTTTGAATTTAATATAATAATTTTCAAAAGCTATTTAAGAATTAAATTCTAATATAAATTTATATATTTATTTATATGTATAATTAAATTTTAAAATTATTTTCTTTAAAGTTATATAAACATTTATAAAAGGAAATGTATATAGATAAAAATTTATTTATTTAAAAGTATAATAGCTTTAGTTAAAATAAAATTTAATAAAAAGTTTAAAATACTTTCTTTTAATATATGAATGAATATAGTCTGTATATATATGTATAACATATGTTAATATAAAAAGAAATGCATTTATTAAATTTGAAAATATAATATAAAATATTATAAAACATATAAATACAAGTGTAATCATCTTCACATGAAGATTTACAAGTGTAAAACATGTAGAATGGAATTTAACAAGTGTTAGTTTTAAATACAAATGTCATCTTCTTTTTATTTTTTAAAATAATAAATAAAATAAAATAAAATCAAGGCTATAAATCATCTCTACATCGCATATCTTTCATTTTCAAAACTTTTATTCAAAACCAAAACTTAAGAAAGAAAAAACTAGAGAAATGAAAACCTGGTAACTCATCTAAGCAAAAATAGAAAAGAATCTGAAATTTAATTCAGATCAACTCAAACATCAATTTCAAGTTAAAAGCAAGATCCATATTTTCAACTCAATTAAGTTTCAAGTTCAACCTGATCAAAAACAAACATTTCAATATCTTAAAACCTGAAAGCAGTTCAAAGATCAAGCAAAGATTCAACTTAAACATTAGGATCAGGTCAAAGTTGCAATTCATATTCAACTCGGTTTAAATTCAGATCATCTCAAGCATCAAGTTTCAAAATTGCAAACTCAAACACATTCCAGGATTTGTTCTCTGTTCAACATGTTCCAGGTGAGGAATATATATATACATATATACATATAACTCAAATCCGCTTATATATCTTGATATTTGGATTGACATTTGAAGTATATTTTGACAAGTGTTTTGTTTAGTTGTTAAATATGCATGCATGCTTGTATATATATGTAAATATATGTGTGCATGCCTGTATATAGAAAAAAAAACCTCTGTTCTTGTTTACAGGTTTTAAAACCTGTTCAAAAATTCAAATCATCCCACCTAAACAATTTTAGCCTTTGACCTTTGAATGAAAAATGTTTGTATATGTGTAACAACATTTTTAAAAATAGATTCAAGTGAGAATACTTAGTAAATATTTCAAAACTAGAATATTTCAGTAGAGAATCAATTTATGTCAGAAATTTGATGGTTAAATTTCCATGCTTTGACTATATAATCGAATTCGTCTTCGAAAATTATGAATTTCAATAATAATACTGTGATTTTTAAGTTGATGGTTGTTGAGAATTGTTGAGATGAATGGTATTTAGTTTTTCATTGATTCACGATTATCGGCGAGGACTTGTTCGTCGTGCTTGTAGCTGGAAGTGGCTGGAGGTCGGGACAGCACCAGAAAAATGCTCGAAGTATTTATCGATCGACGGAGTGGCACAACATTGACGATTTAGGGTTTAGTCTATGTTGTTGGACTGGGTTGTTCACTGGGTATTCTCGACGTCGTGAGGGCATCGAGGTGGACCGGTGGTGGTAGGGTTGAAGCATGTGTCATGGATGAAACTCTGGTCACGGTGGCGAAGATTATGATGGTCGAAAGTGGCTATTCGAGGTAGTTCTTGGGTGTTCGTTCCATTCCAGGTGGTGGTTGATGTTGTTCGTCATCGATTTTAGGTTTGTTTCGAGGCTTTGGTGGTCGAGACTATTAGAGTTGATCGTCGGCGACTTGGCGATGTGGTCAAGGGTGATCGTCGGGGATCCGACGCTATGTGCACGTGCGCATGTGCACGTTTAGGTCCGTGTTGCTCTGTTGTTTGAGCTCGGGAAGAAGGAGGGATGACTCGGGGAAGAACTCAAGAAATTGGGTTTCTAGCTCGAGTGGGATACCGAGTATACATGAGTGTTACAGGTTTCAACAAGTTTAAAAAAAATCAAAAGAAAAAGGGAGGAGTGTCTCGGGTTTATGCTCGGGTTTGTTCAGTGATTTGCTCGGGTATTTCAAGATTTGGCTCGGGTTCTGTGACGCCCTACCTCTATACCTACGCTAGCCAAGAACATTATAGTGAATGCTGTCAACTAGCACGGAGAATAAGGCTGTTGAGGAGCGACCACCTGTATAATTGCTTTGTGCGAGTACCGATATACCGGATAAAAATATAACTTTTCATCTCAAGAGGAAATCCGACATACCGACACAAACTCAAAGCTACTACACAGTGGCTATAAAGGTCTTCGGAAACAAATATAGAAATAAACATAACACAAATCAGTCACAGTCAATTCATATCACAAAGGCGGAAATAGATATGAATATTACACATGAAAGTGTATATCAGAGCAGTGGTCTAAAAAGATCCACAATAATACAAAAGAATAGCAACTCGTGTTATACAAAAGAATTAGTATACATCATAGAGTCTGTATCTCAAATGTATACAACAAAAGACTACTAAACTAACGTTGTTAACCAAAAGTCGGGATGATAGTTCGATAAGGAGTCAAGCAGAAGCACCTGTAACATCTCGGTCTGACCCGAGTATTATTTAAGAAGAAAATAATAAACGGATCAGTCTAGCTATAAATATCAGGTGAAACGATATAGAATAAGGGATATGACTAAACACATAATAATCACTATGCCAAGCCGTGATATATATAAGTAACTGAAAATCAACAAGAGATTAATCAATATCACCAAATCTACACAAGAATCAAAGAAATGTCATACTCCTTATTTCGTTCACCAAACCACAAATATTGACGATAATATCAACGTCAATCACAAAAGTCAATGACACACAAATTCACCAATGCACAAATATTGACAATAATATCAATGTCAATCACAAAAGTCAATGACACACAAATTCACCAATGCACAAATATTGACAATAATATCAATGTCAATCACAAAATTCAATGACACACAAATTCACCAATGCACAAATATTGACAATAATATCAATGTCAATCACAAAAGTCAATGACACACAAATTCACCAATGCACAAATATTGATAAAACTTATCAATGGAAATCACGAAAATTGGTGAAACACAAAATTCTAGAAATCATCTCAAGAAATCCAGAAATCACAAAGGGGGGAGGCCTATCACAAACGGGAGCATAAAGCCCACCAACACGTGTATCACAAACGGAATGCTAATTCCATGGTTGCTAACCATCACAAATTGAGCCGAAGCTCCACAAACGGCCCGAAGACCGTGGGTTTCTACCCCACCAAATTGAGTCGAAACTCCACAAAACGGGGTTTAGTCTCCCTCGTAGACAAAGATACATCGCACATTGCTAGTCTAAATCACAAAGATGATCATCATGATCATCAAGAAGTGTCAATTGCACTAAGCTAGTAAATATATGAGTTTAGCATCATGTCCCATAACCACTAGCTTAACTTAAATATTTACGAACAAATTGTAAGTTTCCACTAGAAAATTGTCACAAGAGATTCAATCGAACAAGTCCAAGAATTAACCGAACAAGTAAACGCAAGCGTTTCATACCACTTGTTTTACTAAGCCGTTTAATTAGATTTCTCATACGAGTGAGGTAAAGGTTTGTGTATACTAGTAGATCGGAAAACGGTTTTATAAACGATTTTGATATTGAAAATATAGTTGAAATCGTTTACAGAAAGAGTTTTGATATTTAATACTAGTATTGAAACCTTTATATTTTTAAAGTGACAAATCACAAAAATGATTGCAGAACAATCAATCACTAAAATTCACATTCGAAGACGTGAATAAAATCCAAAGAAATCGATACCAAATCCATAGAAATGGATATTTCCAAAAAGATCCATAAAAAGAAGTCATCAAAGTCGACAATAAGTGATAACGATTAATAGGATCGCTAAAATCGATAAACAATGGAAATTCACACAAAACAGCTTGAATAGGCAAAAATAAACATTTCCAGACGTCTGATTTGGAATCCAGACGTCCGGATTTTTTCTCTGGAAATAACCCAGAGAACACCCAGACGTCTGAAACCTCAAGTCAGACGTCTGAGACCTATCCAGACGTCTGGTTTGATGGTTCAGACGTCTGAAAATAGTCTCTGGCTTTTTTTTATAATATGCGTGCATACATTTTTACTTTCCAGGTCCAAACCAGACGTCTGGACTTGGTCACCAGACGTCTGGTCACCTGGTCTAGGCAACAATTTGCCTAGGCCAAAGTGGCCAAAACGTATCGGGAGTGATCGGATGAGCAACACGACTAAGGATTTATGCCTAGCGACAATCCGGTCTTATAGGCTCTCCGAAACACCTCTTAAAGCATGATCAAACATCAAAGTTTGGATTTTTAAAGATTTGACTACAAAACACCAAAAATTGAAATATTCACCAAATCAATCCAAACCAAAAGCAAATGCACATGAATAATTGTTAGGAATTCATACCTAACAACCAAAGATACTTATAGTCATAGATGTGAGATAAAAATCTCACCTTTGAACCCAAATCAAATGAATGAGAAGCTTGAGTCAATGGAAGCCAACCACACTTCAATCTCAACTCAAGAAGCTTGATTCTAAGCTAAAAAGAGAAACATTTCCCAAATTAGGTTTAGGAATTTTTCTGAAATCAAAGAGAGATTGAGTTGGAGAAGAAGAAGAGGAAGCTTACCAATGGGTTCTCTTGAACTTTGGAGCAAGAACATGGATTTGCAAAGGAAGCTAGGGCTTGGAGTTTTAATTTCCTCTTCCACCCTCCATTAACATAAAAGCTTGAGTATTAGGAAAATAGAAGAGAAGTGAATGAAGAGGAGAGGGTTGGAACTGAGTTAAGTGGGGTTAATGGGCTCAGCCCAAACAAAAGCCCTAAGTAAAAAGCGGCAAAAATCAACTTCCTCCAAACATATCGAAGCTTATACTCAAAAAGGTCGCAAACGTCATTTTGAACTCGATGGAAGTGGTCTCGAGTCCCAATTCGACAGTTTGCAAAAAGTAGGTTTTCGGACCAAAATCCGATGAACGGTGAAATATTTAAATAAAATATTTAAATATATAATCGATAAATATGCAGGTTGTTACAGGTTTATTTTGAAATTTTAAAAGTTTAAAAGTAAAAGAAAACTGTAACGAGTTTTCAAAGATGAACAAAGTTTCAAAACAAATGTTAAACATGTTTTCAAAATATAAGTATGGAACAAGTTATTCAAGCAAATTTCAAAGGTTGAAATTTTAAAGTATAATGTTTTTAATTTTTTTGATTTAAAATAATTTTATATTAGGATAATTATGCACTTAAATCCCTAAGTGTTTTCAAATATAATTAATGATGTAATTAGGTGAGTGTTTAGGGTAAATGTTTTAATTATTAATTTAAAGATCTTAGTTAATTCATATGTTAATGATAATTGTTTTCAAAGGTTTATTAATAAGATTTTCAATGACAATTAAGTAATTAATTAAGATAAGTGGTTTATCTTACATTAATTAAGATCTTAATTAATTAGAAGATGATTAATTAACGTGATTAATTAAAGGTTGATTAATTAATGTAACTAATTAAAGGTTAATTACTTTAATGTAATTAATGGTTGATTAATTAATGTAATTAATTAAGGGATAATTAATTACTTAAAGGATAATTACTCAATGAGATAAATTAAAGGTTAATTAATTATTAAAAGTTAATTGATTAAACTAGTTAAAGGATAATTAATGTAATTAATTATGGATAATTAATTAATTAAAGGATGATTAATTAAGAATTAATTAATTAACAAATTTAATGGTTAATTTGTTAATTGAAGGTTAATTAATTAATGAAATTAATTAAAGGTTAATTAATTATTAATTAATGGTTAATTAATTAATGCAATTAACTTAAGATTAATTATTTATGTGATTAATTAAGGGACAATTAATTTATTGAGGATGATTAATGGATAATTAAGGTTAATTAATTAATTTTTTAAAATAATAACGAATGGTTTGTAATTAATTAATGTTAATTAATCAGGGTTTGGTGATTAATTCATAATTAATTTATTAAATTAATTGTAATAAGGCAATTAATTAATCTTGCTTATGGATGATTGGATTACGTTGAATGCTTTGAATGGTTTAATATTTCTGATATGTATTGTTCTATGATATGAATTATTTTGGATTGAGCTGTGATCTGTGATGAATCGCTGTGTTATTGTGAACCTCTGAATTGAATTAAAATTGTTTACTTAGACAACTTGGCCTTTAAAACGGCATTTGAATTTCGATGCGATCGGGGGCCGGATACCAAATGGTTATCCGAAAACCACATCGAATCTCAAAGTGGATCTTTTGTTTAAAAGATGAACAATGGAAATTTGTTGTGACTGTATCCACGTGTTTTTAAATAAGCGTTCATTATTCGATTAAGCCGGGAGAGGACATTATGTCATAAAACCCATTCCAAATAATGATACGACGAAATGGATAGTATTTGAAGACGGTAGCTGAAGACTAAGTATTTTTGAAAATGAAAGGATTACTTATCGATTTTCTCTGCACTGAATTGCTCCGGTATAGAGATTACCTTATGTGATGGGGAGTCCGGACGTGATTAGAGGATATCCGGATTTGAAAGGACTTCTTTCCTTAATTGGACGAAGTGCCTTAGGTTCCATTCAGACCCAGGATGGACTTGTATGGATGTTTGTCTGACGTTACACTTTGAGATGTAAAGCTGTTTTCTATCATATACATTTATGTTTTATGGTGGAGAATTTATTCTCTTAGCTTAATACACTTCTTTGAGACGTATGAGCTTAGAGGTTATGTAGTCGATTATTACTAGTGATATATTCCCAATTTGGTAATGTGGCATGCTAAGTGCTGATCATTGGTAGATCGAAGCATTGCTTTTATGAAAAGTATAGCTTTGTGGCATGAGACTTCATCGAACCTCACACCTCAGAAATGGTCGAAACAGGAAGGATGCAGCAAGGTTACGGGGGTCACGCCCCTTAGGGCAGGTGCATTTCCTTCTGGATAAAAAGTATGATATCGAGGCAAGGTATTTAACTTATGTGATTGTTGGAATTTGTTGGTGAGGCCTAGGTAAAGGTCGGTAACGACCAGGGGATGGCATACTTGTGACAGTTAGTTATTTAGTTACAGAGGTAACCCGAACTTGTGTTGGCAGAGATCCGGTTAGGTTCTTGGGGCCTCCCTCTAGAGGTATGCCCATTCGGAAAGAAAGTTCCTTAGCCTTGGACATTTTTTGGAAATCCAATCACCCAATACGAGCCATGTACGGTTTTAGTTTTATAATATGCTATCTAACATGGTAGCTATAGTAGGCATACTATAATGGTACATATGCTGGCTATGATTAATATTTTACTTTCGAAATGTTTTTCACACTATGCACTAATAATAATATCAAAAGGATTTTCGCGTATCAAGCATGTTAGACTATCATAAGGAGAAACCTCCCCCAAGTGTGTGATTGCATTGTGTGTGTGCCGGGAGACCTTATGGTAGTTTCATTTTTCAAAAAGCATAGAGGATTTCTTTTTATATGATTTTGTTGTTTCTTTTTGTTCAAACAATTATTTTTGCTCACACCAGTCCCATGACTGACCTGGAGTTTATTGTTCCATTTCTAAACACTGGTTGCCCATCATTTTCCATACGGGTAGTCTGGAGTCAGGTTATCAGATAGTCAGCCAGTAGGTGTAGATTTTGGAAGTCTTTGAAGTTCGTGGATCCAGATCGCATTCGCTATATTGCAGCATGATAGTGGTTCGAGCTTTCTGGTTTGGGAGTTCTTTGAGCTTTTGGTTTGGAGCCTTGGTAGTGAAAATGCAGTCCGTTGGATTCTAGCTCTTCCTCTCTCTCTCTTGAAGACCATAATTTTATCTTTCCGCTGTTGTATTCTATTGTATTCCGCTGTTGTCTTATGTATTTATATTGGCTTTGATTATTGTTGGGCATTGTTATCAGCTTGTTGTATTCATGTTGTATCCATTTGGTGTATTAATAAAATTCTTCTTTGTTTCCGCTATGTTGTTTTCACCTAATGTGTTATAAGCTCCGGTGAACCGGACTCAACATTTGAAACTTCGGCATTCGAATACGGGTGATGTACTGAATGCCGATTTTCGAGCATCGAGTCCGGGTCGTCACAATAAGGTTCTATGTGTATTTGGTTTCTTAAATAGGGACACATATGTGTGGGTTTTTCAATATACTTAATTTTATATATGAAAAGGTTTGGCATGGATAAACTTTGAATATATATGTTTTCATATATAGTAGTTTAAAGCATATCAATTTTTGAATAAATAATGATTTTGAATATATATAGTTTTCAAGTGCTAATCAAGTTCATTTCATAAGATTTCACGCACATACAGAGATATATATGTTCTTATGTTTTGAAACGTATATGCATGTGTATATGGTTTCAAGTGTATGATATATTTAGCTTTCATTACATGTCGGTTTTCCAAATATATAGAGTTTCTTATATATGAGTTTCAATTAAATATATATCTTCAAGGTTCAAGCATATGAGTATTAGATATATCAATTTCGAACATAAATATTAAGATCATATCTGTAGATTTTAAATATATCAGTTTTCATTTACTTATTTCAGGTTTCTAAAAATAATATATGTAAGTTTCAGGCATGACCAGATATGGTTTCAAGTGTGTGGTCTCGTATTTATCAGAAGAATTTCACTTATATCTGGCTTTGAATTTATCAACAGACCTTGCATGCACATCTGGGATTTAATTATGTTAGTATCACATATACATCTTGTTTCAAACATATGCATTTATTATATACATGATTTTGAGAAAAGGATTCACTTTTAAAATAAATGCTTTTGAAGTATAAAATTTCATATACCTATGGTTTTGAAACCTATCTAATATAAGTTTTTGATGTCAGTTCCGTGTATATGCGGTTTTATATGTGCAAGCTTTAAGTGGATATATGGCTTTGAATACATAGAGTTTGAATATATCAAATTCAAAAGTACCAGTTTGTGAATATTGAGATCTTACATATGTAGCTTCATACATAAAAATTGTTTTTAGATGCATAAGTTTCCAAATAAGTATAGTATCAAATATGTAAACTATTAAATATATACTAGTTTTCCATATATTGAATTTTAGAATATATGCAGTTTTAAATCTATGTGAAGTTCCCATGATATTACATAGCTTTGTATATATGAGACTTAAGCCTTCAAGTATATGTCAAGTTTTGAATATAAGTTTTCTTATACATATGGGTTTTAGATATGCAAGCCTAATATGAATGTAGTGTTGCATAGGGTTTCAGGAACATAAAAGCTTCAAACGTGTGTATGTAAAGATTCTTATATGTACAATATCAAACAGTACAAATTGTTAAATATATACAGTTTTATATATCAGTTTTTAGGTGTATAATGATTTCAAATGCATATGTTTTCAAATATAAGTATCATCAAGATTCAAGTCTGTGTGATTGTATATATTTACTCACAACTCATAAGACTCATCAACTTCTCGATACAAATTTCAAATTCTATTTCGAGTTAATCGAACAATTATCATATTCCTATAATATCTTAACTGCATTTGCCTTGCATAACAATTACTTAGGTATGGTTATTTTTGAAATACATCATCAATGTAGTTTCTAGAAAAACATTTCATGTATTAGGAAAGAGGAAAGACACAGTTTCAAAGAAATACCTCTATTTATATACTAGACTGAAATATTTAGTAAAAATATAATCTCATGATTCATAGGAGTAATATCAACATTTCATACAAATATGCAATGTAAACTTTTGACTTGAATGTGATATATATATATATATATATATATATATATATATCAGTTTCAAAGGCATTAAGTTTTAAATAAATGAGTTTTATATATGTAAACTTCAAATATCTGTGTATGATTTCAAATATACGAGAGTTTGAATTTGTGAGAGTTTTGAATACATATAGTTTTATACATGGTTTTAAATATATGAACATGTTTCGAAAATATTAGTTTCAAAAAAACATGTAAGATTCAAAAGTCTGAAAGACTTAATATATATATATATGTATGTATGTATGTATGTATATGATACCATTAGCATTACGAAAATATCAAAAATATATATGGATAAATACATACATGACTTCGTATATGTATATTTAATTTATAATATAAAGTTTCATATGTAATATTTAAAGTTACAGATTTGGAAAGAGCGTAACTTCAAATTGTAAAGTTGTATAAATCAGGCTTTCTTGTATTAGTGGATTTCCGATGATATATAAAATTTTGATTCCCTATCTCAAGAACTAGATCTACATATTATAATTGAACTCTTTGTTATATGCCATTTTTCGAATAAGGATTAATTCTTAAAGAAAGCATGTTCTTTTCTACAAATTATATTAGTTCATGAATCATGAATTTTCAGACTTACAAGCAAGACATTTCTTTTCACTATGCAAAGTGGTACAACTATGCAGATCATGCAAAGCACACAAATAATGGGATAAATTACCCTTACTTCAAAAAAAGAAAGACTCAAGAGGGAGCATGCAATCGCCACATTCAGGGAAATAAAATAGTAATGGAAGCCAAATGAATAACCACCGACCAAAGATCAATGAACATGATAAAAGTTAGAGTGATGGATCCAAAATGACCTTGAACTTATAGTAATAAGGACAAAAGAAACAAATGGCTTTTATTAAAAAGTCTAGAAATGATTCTTGTATAGATCACCTTAGACCTATGGAACAAGGTAAAAGAGAAGGAATTACTAGTATCAATACAAGTAATGGTGGAGCGGTTAATACATCGAGGCAAAATGAGTATTGCAAGAAAACCACCTTTTAATTAAAAGAAAGGAAAGGTTTAAGTAAACCTACAACTCAGGAGTCGAATGGACATCCAATATTGTAAATTTCAAGCCACGATACTCTGACTAAAAAGGATCATCCAAAAATAGAATAATGAGATTACTTAGAAATGGAGGTTACTTAAATCATGACTTGTTTTGAATTCCAATGCACTTGTGATTTCGATCATAACTTATATCGGATTATAAAGCACTTATGATTCCAACATTAGTATGGACTCATTATGGGGATTGTGTGCTCCTAGTAAGCTAACCTAGATTTACCTAAATCTCCCCTCAACCAAGCATTATTTTCCTTACGTTTCTCAGGATCAACAAAGAAATTCGTTAATGAAAATCTATATTTCCAAAGTCTCGAGTGATGATAAGATAAAAAAAAAATTTGGACTTTCCTAAGTAATTATAGAATTTTCATAGGACCCAATACCTACCATCTATAAGTTCAAGGATATTGATTATCGAAATCTAATCTTTAGTTACCAATGGAACAACAAAATGTATTTGAACATAAAGAATATCAAGAAGAAGAATTACACCTAGAAGTGTGAATTGATTAAAGAGTTACACATATAACTAGCCTATATCAAAAAGGAAAATGGTAAATAATAAATAACAAAAGAGATTCGTTTATATTGAAAAACAATTGGATAGGGTCAAGTGATGATTTCCAACTTTTTCTACAAAATTCTTGATAAAGAAAATTGGGTGAAAGAACAACCACTCGTACTTTGTGCACATCAAGCCATAATAATATGTATTTCATTTTTTTAACATATGCATGAGAAGTGATGCCTTCAATCGAGATTGGAATGGCATCCCATCGGAGGGTCAAGAGATAAAGGAAAATCACTAAATAACATATGCGTGAGAATTGATGCCTTTAATCGAGATTGGAATGGCATCCCATTGGAGGGTTAAGTGATAAAGGAAAATCCCTAAATTCGATCAATGAACTAAGGAATGAGTCGATTGAGCAAATGCCCAAATATCAGCAAAGGATATCAAAATACAAATTAACAAAATTTAAAGATGACCTTCTAAATGGATATTTGGTATGCTGAAAAATTATGCTTGGAATAGTCTCATTATAAATTTATTAACTATGCTAATATGATGGCAATATTATAACAAAAATGAGACGCCGAACGTTAGAGGCAATATTTCGCGGTAGTGGATGCATAAAGAAATTAAGAAAAGTGCATCTACATGGTTAAGGAGAAAAGGAAACTCCTAAAATAAAAGAAAAAAGTCTTTGATCCCGCTAAGATGGTGTAGCATCCGGTATCTGGAGGCCAAAAGCTAAGCGCAATGTATGCTGCGGTCAACCACAATATTAACTTCTGGTGATGAAATACGGTAATACTAATGGTATCCATAATATCTGAAGCACTTGAATATGAACAAGATCAAAGATTTCCAAAAACATCAATTTACAGTGATTATATTTCAAATAAATCATATGTAACGACCCGTTATTTCGAACCATTCAAATCAAAAATAAAACCCCACATGTCGTACTTGAATTGTTCAAAATAATAGATTGTTAATTAATTTGGGTAAACATAATCAATCACAGAATCACAGACACAGAATATGCGGTGAAAAAATAAAACATAGTGGTTCATGAGATACTACAGAAACAATAGAGTCAAAAGCAAATACAACAGAAATCTAAATACATAGAAGTTCATCAATACATAAGAAAATGACAAACGTCAAAACAGAAATAACAGAAATAACAGAAATAGCTTAAATAATCGTAATAGCTAAGCAGATAGATAGATCGTTAGATCTCCAACAAAGTCTCCAGCTCCAAAAGGTGAGTCCTGAATGGTGTGTAACTTAGATTGACCCGTGCATAAAGTAAAACAAAAAAACATGAGTTAGGACTAATATTCTTTTTTAAGTAAATCAACTCAAGTGAAATGTAACAAACGAAATGCAACAATAACTCAAAGGATGTTTGGAATTCCCATCCTTATGATCCGTTAAACTGTTTACATATGTAGTAGTATACACTATATATGTAATGTCTAGCAGTAAAGTATAATATTGAAAATAGCATTAAGGCGTTACCCATTGTTACCCCGCCTTTTGGACAAGGCCGAGATATCAACAAACTGACTAAAAATGTTGGGTATCAGAGTTGGAGATCGATTGGAAAACATGTTATGATAGATGCCATCAAAATTGGACCAACTCCGATAAAGGTGGGATCGATAGGAAATGATGAATAAGGTTTGGAGAGGCTACATTTCAAATTTCAGGTGAAATGGAGTCCATGTGCTCGAGTTATGGATGGATCAAGGTTCATGGAAAACTGATTCGTATCGATAATTTCGTATCGATCAAGATGGGCATGGTAAAATACTGCGGATCGATGGCTTTCGTATCGATGCAAGCGCATCGATTGGGTGGAAATGGCAGAGCTATAGCGTCACACTTTGTATCGATCAAGGTGGGGATTGATATGAAGAATGAAGCAGTGATCACTGGACAAGCATTTCATATTGATTAATTGTTGATCGATACGGAGGATGCACTAAAGGATGGATTCGAAGAAGGGACGCAGAGGATGGATACGAAAGAAGGCAGCACTGGATGAATATGAAGACATGCTTCATGTTGATCGTGTTCGTATCGGTCTAAAAAAAGGGTCAAGGTGGAATGCGGGACTTAGATCGATAAGAACAACATGGATATTGGTCGATACGAAGGCAATGGATACAAATGGATGGAACCAAAATGATGGATACGCATGTTTCATGGATACGAAGCTACCAGCATACATTGAAAAACACAAACTTGGATCGATCATGACTCTCAAATCATGGATCCAAATGTTATGAAATTTCTATAGAAGCTTCCTTATGCACTCAAGAATGTTCATGATCGATCTCAACTTGGTTGAAACATCTTTTGATCGATACGAATTATATTTAGACTGATCCCAAACGACCCAGGATCGATCTAGTGGGCCCACCTGCGCATGAAAAGAGGTATTCCAGGTTTGGTGTGAATATTTTCAGATCTACACCTATAAATAGTAGCTCTATGGAAACTAAAGGGGGATCTTCTTCTTCTTCTTCCTTTCTAGGCTAAACTTTGTCATTTTTTTTACTGATTTCAAAGGCTTGTAATTGTAATCTCAATATAAAAGGAATAAAAGGATCAATTCAATGTGGATGTAGGCCAGAGATTGTCAAACCACTATACATCTAATTTCTTTTCCCAATTTCTTTCATTTTGATTTTGTTATTTCTTTATTTTTCCTCTATGTATTATCTGGATCTAAGATCTGTGCTTGGATATTGTGGATCCGTGTATATAAACTGGTGCTTTCACTACTTCTGGGGTTTGTGACCGATTTTGGCGTAAACACCCATATCCCATTAAGACATTTTTATAAGTGTTGTAGTCTATACAGTACTGCAAACTCCACCAAACCGGTGGGCTATCAGGGAGCACTCCATAAGTACCACACATACAAAATCATGTGGGCTCGATAAGGCATATGACAAGGCATGCGAGGCAATGCCTAGGGTTGGATTCTACCATTTTGCACGCTCAGACTGGTGGTAATGCATACAGCTACTACTGCCCACCTCGAGACAGGACTCCCATAATCAAAGGTGCACAACAATCAATCATAAAGCTAAAGATATGGTTTTGAAGAAGTATGTCCGGTAGGAGGAGCGACCTCACTTGGCCCGGGATAGCTCCTGTTTTAGTTATATCAAGCTAACCAGAAGGTCAGGGTTACATTTCTTACCTCATACCAATAGCGTTCACGAAACCATCCTATTTCGTTCTGCATTCTCCACCACGTGCATAGTTGTTAAAGTGGATTCAAAATTCGTAGACAGTATGACAATATCCGACCTCGGTCTTTTTAACAACCAAACGCTTATATATTTTCACACCGCGGTCGTTTATAAAACTTTCAGTAATAAATCTTAAATTACAATTTAAATCAATACTAAAATATTTAACTTCAGTTATATTTTAGATTTAAAACATTCATTTTAAAATTCATATTAAATCAAATTATTACCTTCCCAGATTATATGTTTAAAAATTAAATAAAATCTTATTTAAATTTAAATTCTTTAAATAAAATTTAATTACAAATTATTCTCTACTAAACTTATTAAATTCATTTATTAAAGTTATTATACAAAAAAAATCTATATTTATTATATTAAATTAAAACTATATTAAATACAGGTAATTAGGCAAAAGGAAGAAGTTGCAAAAAAAATTTGTCTCAGGGGCAACAAGTTTGCTTTTTAGTTTGAAGGACACATTTTAGCGTAAACTGAAAATGATAGTTACAACTATCATTCTGTGAATTACACTAAAAAGTGTCTTTCAACCTTAAAACCAAACTTCTTGTTCCTGAGACTAAATTTTTCTCTAACTTTTTCCTTGAGCCTAAAAACCCCTATTAAATATATTAAATTAAACTTGTAATTAAATTTCTTAAAAATTATATTAAATATTAAACTAAATTTAAAATTAAATTTCTTAAAAACTATGTTAAATATTTTATTAA
Source organism: Allium cepa (assembly GCA_030765085.1). Classification (NCBI taxonomy): domain Eukaryota; kingdom Viridiplantae; phylum Streptophyta; class Magnoliopsida; order Asparagales; family Amaryllidaceae; genus Allium; species Allium cepa. The sequence continues at coordinate 577,592,460 of CM060931.1, forward strand.
ATTAACTTTTAAATTGTTTAAGTTATATATTTTAGAACCAAATAAAATTATAAGTTAGAATCTTAAAATTACATTTAAACCATACATTTCTTATAATTTAAAACTTTAAAAACATATAAAAATACTATTATTTTCCAAATATAATTTTTTAAATAAAATCATCAAATCAAATTAAATTTTAAAAACCAAATTTATTAAATCAAAACATTCTTCAAAATTTAGAAAAAAATTTAAAAAAATTTAAAAGCTGACCAACGGTGTCTGTATATAATTTTATATCCTATGGTCAAGTGATTGCGTATATATCATTTAAACCCCAAATTACAATTAATCGCTTGGGTTTATCATTTCAACCCGTATCCTAAATCCAAATCAATAAAATCGCTTGGGTTTATCATTTCAACCCATAATGATTTTTCCTAATCTATAAGGTCGCTCGGGTATGTATCATTTCAACCCATAGTTAAGGAACTTGCAATGTCATATAAATAAATAAATAACATAACATATCAGTATATAACACAGAACATGCCATATAACAAATTATATCTTGTCATTGGTGAGCATCATATCATATAATATTAACTAAGAAAAACTAACTATAACAACATTTCAATGTCAAAAGATGTCCATTCACTTAAACATAAGAAATTAGTAGTGAGTGGTTCTCACCTTTCATGGCTAACGATGGTGACAACTACACAAACAGACATGAAACAAATATGGAGATGGAGACCATAAGCTAAGCAACAATGATCCAAAACACACGAACACGATCCAAAATGATCTATGATCCAATAACTTTGAAATTTTTTTATAATGAAGAGAGGGAAAATGCAAATGGGTTTGGTCAAGCTAGGTAGGCTCGGCCAACTTGTGCAATGGCACGACTAAAGTGCGTGCGGCTTAAGGTAGGCTCGAGTATGGGTGAGTGTGGCCCATGTATGGCCGAGTGAGGTGGGCGTGTGTGGTGTGTGGGTGGATGGCCGAGTGGGTAGGCCTGTGGGTGGCTGACCGTGGGTAGAAGGGTTGGTGTGGCTATTGGTGATGCGTGTGTAGGCCGAGTGTGGAGGAGGGTGGTAGCGGCGAAGGGGAGAGAGAGAGAGAGGGGAGAGAGAGAGGGAGAGGTTAGGGAAAAGGAGACTAGGTTTTTAAGGAATTGGATTGGAGATGGAGAAGGAAGGAGAAGTTTACTGTAAAATTTGCTTCAGGTTGATAGAATGAGGAAGTGGAGGAAAAGTCAGATAAAAAGTAGGCATATTTCCTTTCACAACAGACACATCCATTCAGAAATAAGTACATAGGTGACCTCTAGGATTCCAGTCCAACAAGCAAGCCCAAATTAATCAAGTCCAAAATCGAAGATCCAATAAGAAAATATAGGCAATATACATACATGTGAACGCGCGTTTTTACGCTGAAAAATGCAAATTTAAAGATGTAGGAATCGGATTTTAACGAAACGAAAAGTGGAGACCATACCAGAATTCAGTGTAGAATTAGAAAAAAAAATTAATTTAAAATTTTAAAATTTTCAACCAAAAGTCAAACTTTGACCAAAGTTTGAAATTTTAAAAAAAAATTCTATTTTATTAAATTTGGAACAATATATTACTCAATGTCCCAAAATTGTTATTTAAATTCAAATTTATTTAAAATTTAAAATATTTAACTTAAAAATTTAAATAAAATTTCTTTTAAAATTGACTGAATTCACGGATTGTTACACTCTCCCCCACTCAATACTTTTCGTCCCTGAAAATGAACGTGACACAGGAATAGAAACAAAAGAAGATAAAATAGATTCAATGAATAATATCTAGAACAAACAACTTCGGATTCGAAGCACGCATGCTCTCCTCCGTCTTCTAAGTATATTCCCGATCATCAGCACTACACTGCACCTTGACTAGGTTGACTAATTTTCTCCTTATCTGCTTCGTACCTTTATCAATAATACGAAATAGCTTCCTCTCAGCAGTAAATTTTGGCTCAACATCCAAATTCTCAAGTAAAGCAGGCTGAACAATCACAGATGGATCATGAAGATACTTGCAAAGCTGCGAAACATGAAACACATTATGCACTCCAAATAGCTTTTCTGGCAAATCCATTTGATAAGTTAAAGGACCAACTTTTTCTATGATGCAGAAAGGACCAATGAATCTAGGAGCAAGCTTCCCTTTCCTGCCAAAGCGAATCACATTTTTCAGCGGTGAGATCTTAAGAAAAACCTGATCACCCACAAAAAATTCCAAACTCCTCCTTCACCTTTTAGCATAATTCTTCTGCCTATCCTGGGCAATCCTCATATTCATCCTGATCTTCTCAACCTTCTCAGATGCTTCTAGAATCATATCGGGCTCAAGAACCGAACGATCACCAGATTCAATACAGCAAGATGGAGATTTGCAATGTCTTCCGTAAAGAGCGACAAACGGCGACATAGCAATACTAGCCTGAATTCAAAGGATGAGATTAAATAGATTGATGCTTATAGTAACCTTAATTTAAAAATTAAGATTATACCCGATAGATATTATTATAAGTGAATTCAACAAGATGGAGATGATCTTCCTAGGAACCTTCATAATCAAGAATACATACACGAAGAAGATCTTTCAGAATCTGATTAACTCTTTCCGTCAGACCATCGGTCTACGGATGATTAGATGTGCTCAGATTCAGACAAGTACCCACAGCTTCCTGAAAAGCTTTCCAAAAATGGTTGGTAAGGATGGGATCTCTATCACAAACTATGCTGGTTGGAACACCATGAAGCCCGACAATCTCTCTCATATAAATCCTAGCTAAACTCAAAGCAGTGCGATTAGACCTGACCAAATGAAATGAGCCAACTTGGTCCGTCTATCAACAACTACCCTTATACTCTCATTACCCCTTATCGTCCTTGGTAACCCGTCTATAAAATCCATAGAAACCTGTTCCTACTTCCAATTGGGAATCTCAGGGGGTTGCAACAATCCAACGGTCTTCTGATGATCAACCTTAACCTATTGACAAGTGGCACATCTACTAACATAAAGGGAGCTATCTCGCTTCATACCACTCCACCAATACAGCTTCTTCATATTCTGGTACATCTTCATAACTCCTGGATGGACAGAAAGTCTAGACTGATGATTTTCCTTACGCACGTCTTGCCTTAATCCATCGACATTCGGAACACAAATCTGATTATTAATCGTTAAAATCCCTTTACCATCAATCTGTGCTCCCATTCCATCTTAGTTACCACCTTCCCTATTACGAACACTCTCCTTAATAAGCCTTAACATCTCGTCTTCACCTTTCTTAGCCACAATACAATCCAAAAGAGACGAAGAAACCACAATATGACATAACATTGCCTTTTCCGACTTAAGGCATCGACTACCACATTAGCCTTCCATGGAGTATAGTTGATGTCAAGGTCATAAGAAGCTAGAAACTCGAGCCATCTAACTTGATCTGATTCAAATCCTTCTGGATGAAAATATACTTCAACGACTGATGATCTATAAAGAGCTCAAACTTAGTTCCCAAAAGATGACGCCTCCATAACTTCAAAGCAAACAGTACAACAAGCAATTCCAAATCATAAGCTGCATAATTGGCTTCATGGGTCTTCAACCGACGACTGGCATAAGCAATAATCTTCTCGTTCTGCATTAAAACAGCTCCCAAACCTTCTCGACTAGCATTAGTGTAAACCTTTAGTCCCTCATTTCCATTCAAAACGGTAAGAACTGGTGTGGAAGTAAGCTTTTGCTTTAACTCATTAGATGCAGCTTCACACTTTTCATTCCAAAAACCTTAGCATTTTTACGAGTCAAAGCAGTAAGAGGTTCAGCAATTCGAGCAAAATTCTCAATAAATCTCCGCAAATAACCAGCTAAGCCCAAAAAGCTACAAATATCCGAAGGAGTCTTAGATTTTTCCCAATCCTAAAATAGAATAGGGAATTTGAATTACAAAGAAAGATAAGCTAATTAAGTTACAAAAGAAGAAAGAGAATAGGCTTACATTGCTCACAGCGATCTTAACTAGATCAACCGAAACTCCATTTTAAAAAACAATATGTCCAAGAAATTGGACTTCATTTTTCCAGAAATGACATATGGAAAACTTAGCTTTCAAATGATGATTCCTAAGGGTTTCAAGAACAAAAATCAAATGTGATTCATGCTCCATCTTTGACTTAGAAAAGATAAGAATATCATCGACGAAGACAAAAACGGACTTGTTAAGAACATCGCGAAAGACATGATTCATAAGATCAATGAAGAAAGCTAGGGCATTAGTTAAGCCAAATGGAAAAACTAACCATTCTCAGTTCGAAAAGAGGTTTTTGGAATTCTTTCCTCAACCACTCTAAGATGGTGGAAACCTGTGGCAAGATCAAGCCGAGAGAACACTTTATCTCCATGGAGCTGATCGAACATATCATTGATACGAGGCGTATGATATCTGTTTTTCATAGTAAGCTTATCCAGCTCCCTATAATCGACACACATCCTCAAAGAACCATCAGACTTAGTGACAAATACCACAGCGTCTCCGCATTCCGAATGACTCAGCCTAATCAAACCCTTGGAAAAAAGTCTTCTGTCTGCTTTCTCAACTTGACTTTCTCCTTGGATGCTATCCCACGAGGAGGAAGAACTACAGGCCAGGCTCCAGGAATAAGATCAATACAGAATCCAATTTCTCACCTACGAGGAAAAGAAGATACTTAACTAAAAACATCAGGAAATAAATTGACAATAAGTGTGGAGTCGAGGTCACTAGGTTGAGAATCAAGAGAAAAGATGATACTACCCGCTTAATCCTAAGGCATAGAACATCCAATCACCAATGGATTACCCTTATCATCAACTGAAGAAACAATTCGGGCTTTGCAAGAGATAATAACTTCAAATTTCTTCAACCAATCACCTCCAAGAAAAATTTCAAAACATCAAAACCAAGAACGTAGAAATTGCCAAAAAACGATGTTCGTTGTAAAAGAGTTTCACCCTTTTACAAATCGTACTAAGGTTGGCGGGACCGTCGATGGGATTAGATACACATAAGGATTCAGATGCACAATGAGGTTGCAAGGCGTGTTCAAACTTATTACAAAGATCAACAGAAATGAAGTTATGAGAGGCTCCAGTGTCAAATAGAAAACGAATATGAAAATTGAGTAAAGAAAAAGTGCCTTGGAGAGTACCTTGGGTATCACTAGGAGTAGGAGGAGTGGAAGAGGTAACTGCGAAGATTCCAGATGCTTTACCCTTCTGCTGGGTGGGACAATCCTTCTTCAAGTGGCCTGGCTGCAAGCAAATATGGTATAGATCACACTTAGTCATCCGAACTGGTGGGACAAAAGCTTCGAATGAACTAGAACAGCTGTTGACATAGTGTCCCTTCTAATCACTCTTCAAGCAAGTAATAGAAGATAGATCAATAGGCTTCCTCTGATAAGAAGATCTTAAACCCTGAGTCTTCTACCAATTCTTCTTCTGCTACAGGAAGTTGAACTTTCTCTTCTTGGAGCTATTGGAAGAAGGCTGAGATAGAGGTGCATGAGCAACAGATGCATCATTAGATGTGAGGTTCTCATATCTAATAGCCATATCCATAATTCAGTAAAAAGGGTTGTGAACATGAGCAATCAAACGATCTTAATACTCCGGGCGAGCTCCAGCTATAAAATTCTCATTCTTCTTAAGCAGGTATCAATCAACCTAAGACCAAACTTGGACAGTTCGTTGAACTTCCTCTCATACTAAAAAAATGTCATATTCCCCTAATTAAGGTCCATAAATTCCCCGTATAACTGAGACTTCCTGGCTTCGGGCATCCACTTAGCTATAAAAGCATCTCGAAAATATTGTATTCAAGACTTAAGATAAACTCCAAAGAGAAAACCTAACCAAACTTGAATTCAGCTCAAGATTTATACCTAAACCACTCCCAAGTGATATTTGCCTCAATAGTGTGGGCTGTAACTGATGCCCACCAATCTTGGGCTGCATCCTACAACTGCCAAGCGGCTAACTGACGTTTCTGAGTGTCGGTGATCTCAAGACCTATGAAAATCCTCTCTAAACTCCTCATCCACTAATGGCCTCAATGATGCTCTCTGCTCCAGTAAACTTGGTGCCACCAAGTTGATTGTACTCCTTATAGAGAATAGTGAATCTTACTGATGTAACAGGTTTCGGTGCTGGGCAATCCCTCGATCCATACCTCAGCATTACTACGATTCATTTGGAAGATTCAAGAATGGATTTTAGAACAAAGAAAGGAATTCAAATTCAAAGAATCCTAATCAAAGGGAATTCTATCTAAGAAAAACTAGAGTGATTCCATAACTAATTCTACTCATTCTAGAATATAACTACCCTGTCTCTAATGTGTTTTTACCTCATAGGCTAAGGTTTGCCTAAACCAAAGCTCAGAAACCAACTGTAAAGTCCCTCTATTTCAAACCATTAAAATCGACAATAAAACCACTTATGTTATACTTGAATTGTTCAAAATAACAGGTTGTTAATTAATTTGGGTAGACAGAATCAATCACAGACACAGAATATAAAGCAAAAAAATTAAAACATAGTATTTCATGAAGCTACTATAGAACAACAAAGTCAGAAGCAAATACAATAGAAATACAAATATATGGAAGTTCACTAATACATAAGAAAATGATAAATGTCTAAACAGAAATAACTGAAATAACAGAAATAGTTGAAATAGCTAAGCAGATAGATAGATAGATCTCTAGTAAAATCTCCAGATTCAAAAGTTGAGTCCTGAATGCTGTGAAACTCAGACTGACCCGAGCACAAAGTAAAACAAAACACTCGTGTAAGGACTAACATTCTCATGTAAGTAAATCAACTCAAATGAAATGTAACAAATGAAATGCAATAATAATCAAAGGATGTTTGGGATTCCCATCCTTTTAGGATCCGTTAAACTATTTACATATATAGTAGTATACGCTGTATATGTAATGTCTAGCAGTAAAGTATAGTATTGAAAATAGCATTAAGGCGTTACCCATATCCCCCTTAACACATTTTTTACAAGTGTCATAGTCTATACGGTACTGTATACTCCACCAAACATATGGGCTACCGAGGAGTACTCAATAAGTACGACAGGAACCAAAATCGTAGTGGGCTCGACAAGGCATATAACAAGGCACGCGAGGCAATGCCCAGGGTAGGATTCTATCGTTTTGCATGCCTGGACTAGTGGTAACGCATACAACTACTATCGCCTACCTCGAGACAATACTCCCATAATCAAAAGTGCGCACCAATCAATCACAAAGCAAAAGATATGGTTTTGAAGAAGTGTGTCCGATAGGAGGAGCGACCTCATTTCGCCTGGGATAGCTCCTGTTTTAGTCATATTAAGCTGACCAGAAGATCAGGGCTGCATTTCTTACCTCATACCAATAGCGTTCGCCAAACCATCGTACTTCGTTCTGCATTCTCCACCACGTGCATAGTTGTTAAAGTGGATTCAGAATTGGCAGAGAGTATGACAACATCCGACCCTGGTCTGTTTAACAACCAAATGCTTATATATTTTCACACCATGGTCATTTATAAAACTTTAAATAATAAATCTTAAATTACAATTTAAATGAATACTAAAATATTTAACTTTAGTTATATTTTAGATTTAAAACATTCATTTTGAAATTCATATTAAATCAAATTATTACCTTCCAAAATCCCATGTTTAAAACTTAAATAAAATCTTATTCAAATTTAAGTCTTTAAATAAAATTTAATTACAAAGTATTCTCCATTTAACTTCTTGAATTTATTTATTAAAGTTATGATATAAAAATATCTATATTTATTATATCAAATTAAAACTATATTAAATTAAAGCTATATTAAATATATTAAATTAAATTTATAATTAAATTTCTAAAATACTATATTAAATATTAAACTAAATTTAAAATTAAATTTCTTAAAAACTATATTAAATATTTTGTTAAATTAACTTTTAAATTATTTAAATTATATATTTTAGAACCAAATAAAGTTATAAGTTAGAATCTTAAAATTACATTTAATCCGTACTAAGCTTATAATTTAAAACTTTAAAAACATATAAAAATACTATTATTTTCCAAATATTTTTTAAATAAAATCATTAAATTAAATTAAATTTTAAAAACCACATTTATTGAATCAAAACATACTTTAAAATTTAGAAAAAAAATTTAAAACTGACCAACGGTGTTTGTATATAATTTTCTACCCTATAGTCAAGTGATTGCGTACATGTCATTTCAACCCTAAATTATAATTTAATTTTCGGGTATATATCATTTCAACCCGCATCTCAAATCCAAATCAATAAATTCTCTTGGGTTTATCATTTTCAACCCATAACAATTTTCCCTAATCTATAAGATCATTTGAGTATGTATCATTTCAACCTATAGTTAAGGAACTTGGAGTGTGATATAAATAAATAAATAACATAACATATCAGTACATATCACAGAACATATCATATAACAAATCATATCGTGTCACAGGTGAGCATCATATCATATAATATTAACTAAGCACATCTAAGTATAACAACATTTCAATTTACATTTCAAAAGATGTCCATTCACTTAAACATACTGTTTGTGCCAAAATTGGTCACAAACCCCGAATACCGTGAAAGCACCAATGTATGAATATAAATCAGCAATATTCAAAACACAAATCTCAGATCTCAGCAAATATTCAACAACAGTCCAAAAGTAAAGAACAGAAACACAAGTTTTATAGTGGTTCGGCTATCTCCGGCCTACGTCCACTCCAAAGTTTTTATCCTTTTATTGATTATCCTTGATGATCACAGATGATTACAGCAGTTACAAAGTCCAAAACTTGAAATAAATAGCAGCAATGATGATAAGGAATGATTCTGGCAGCGTCCAAGCGTGTTTTCTCTCTCTAGAATCTCCGACCCCTTTTCCGAATGACCAAGGGCTCTATTTATAAGCGTAGGAGGCTGATATTTCTCCTAAAGTCCGGGAAGACCGCTTCAGGCACGTGAGGGGGCCCACACGCCCGAAATCTGGAGGTCCGGGACCACCTTGGGATCGATTCGAAGTAAGGTTCGAATCGATCAAGAAATCATCCAATTGAGCTGAAATCTGGTGAGAACATTCTTCAACATGTGTGTAAGCTCCTGTAAAAATATCATTGCATTTGGATCAACGGTTTGGAAGATATGATCGTTTCAAGTTCAAGGATCCGTGCGTTCTGAATGGTTCGAACCCATGCTTCGAACCTACACTCTTCGAAGCCACCTCCTTCGAGTCCATGACTTTCGAGCCTGTTTCCTTCGAGTCCATATCCTCTTCGAATCCATCCCTTTCAAATCCACGTCCTTCGAATCCATGTCCCTCGTATCCATTTCCTTCGAATCCACGAAGCTGACTCCCCTCCTTCGAATCCCTCTCCTTCGAATCCCTCTCCTTCGAATCCATGGAGTTCCCATGGATTCGAACCACCATCGATGCGAACTAACCAGTATACACCTTTATGCCCCTCCATCGAGTCGAAGTCCATCGATTCGAAGAACCATCGATGCGAACTTTACCAAGCCGAAACTATGCCATTCGATACGAAGTGTATCGATTCGAACTGTCCTTGCGCAACGCCTCTTGATCGATGCGAACCTGTTGGGTTCGAATCCATCCTGGCGGGTTCGAATCTGATCGATTCGAACCGAGCACCACTTTGTCCCTTTTGATGGATTCGAACAACATGCATTCCCCACCTTGAATCCATCATATTTCCTCCAAACAAACTCCGATTATCTTGAAATTTGAAACATAGCCTTTCCTAGTCCTTATCATCATCTCCAACCAATTTCGTCCCGATCGGAGTTCAACAAAATTTTGACGATATCGATCGTAGCCTTGATTCCAAACCGATCTCCAATCCTGATATTCATAATTCCTTGCCAATTTGTCGATATTCCAGTTTTGACCAAAAAATGGGATAACACTTTGCCCCCCCAAAACATGCCTTGTGATAACAAGGCGTGTTTTGAATAGTTCCGAATCCAATAACCAAAGTCCATAGCCATATTGCCAGAGTATATCATCCTTGACTGCTCCGAGTCGATATCCAATTCCAAACCCAATAACCAAAGCTTGAGCCAATTCCCTGTCCATCCGAGCTCGACAACCGAGTCCCAAACCATCCTTATCCAATAGCCAATAACCGAATCCAGGACCTCTCTGAGTCGATATCCAAATCCATAACCTCTCCGGGTTCTTGTCGAGCGCAATCCATACTTAATATCCTTGGTCCAGTGTCCCTGGACGTTGAGCTAACCTCTCCGGGTTCTTGCCAAGCGTAATCCACACTTGATGACCTTGGTCCAGTGTTCCTGGACGTTGTACAATGCCGTGACTTAAGTCCTAAGCCGAATCCTGGTCTCTCCGGACCCTTGTTGAGCATAGTCCATACTCAACGACCTGAAAATATTAATTTATAATATAGGGCCTAAGTCCTAGGCCGAATCCTGGTCACTCCGGACCCTTGCCGAGCATAGTCCATACTCGACGACCTGAGTGAGTCAATTTACCACGTTCGGACAAAGTGACTCACCCCTTGCCAGGCATAATCCATACCCGACGACCGTTTATCAAAAACCAGATGAAAATCCAATCAAAATCCAATCCAACATCCAAACCTAAAAATCCAAACCCAAAACCAGAAAACCAGAAAACCAAACCAGCATTCAAAACCGGAAACAAGAATCAAAAGAAAAATCTAAATCAAAAGAAAGCAAAACCAGGAGCTCGATCCAAACTCCAAAACCAAAATCCGAAAAGAAAAGTAGTGTCCAATCCAAAAGCAAAAGATAGATTTCACAAACCATAGCGTTGCAGTTTATCATCATTCAGAGCATGCCTAGGGGCTATCTCCGTCCCTGTACATGTGTAAATGACTTGGTTGCTTGCTAATAGTTCGTTACTTATTCCATATTATCCTGATTAGTGGATGATCAATCGATCACCATCCCTGGGTCTCCCATCATCTCGGCGAGAGGTTGTCGGTGGTTGCTCCTGCTCCACCGTTGCATTCCGAGCTCCGACATACTGCTGTAACTATCCATTCCTTACATGCTCCTCGATTATATCCTTCAAGTGCCTACAGCTGTTGGTGTCATGTCCGTCTAAGTCATGGAAGAGACAATGCCTCCCTGATGCCCTCTCTCGTTCAGAAGGCTCTCTCCTGGCTGGCCTCCGGTAGGGAAGGCGATTCCGAGTATCCATGTATATCCGCTCCAGCGTCTCGTTCAATCCTGTGTATGTGGAAAACTTTGGATCCTTCCATCGCTTCCTAGCGTTTCCAGAATCATTATCCAATTTCCTTTTTCCTTTGTCTTTATCCGAACCACCGCTGGATACTTCTCCAACCTCGATTGCACTAACCTTTTTCACCTTTAAATCCGTACTTGCATCTTCTTGCCGAAGGAACCTTTCTGCGTCGTGAAAGAATTCGTCGAGATCTTATGGGGGATCTCGTATCAGAGATACCTTGAAATCAGAGTCCTCCCTGACTCCTGATACTGCTGCCATTAAAACCATCGATGGATCAGGCCGATCCACCGAAGCGACTGCCGCACTGAATCGAGTTAGAAAAGCTCTAAGCGATTCATCCATTCTTTGCTTCACCGATGTTAATGTCATCACGTTCTTCGGTCTCTTGACATGAACCCGAAACTGCCCCAAAAACCTTTCCACTAATTCCCTCCAAGTCCTGATAGATCCTTCTTCCAGCTGCCTAAACCACATCGCAGCTATGTCCGTCAAATACAAAGGGAAGCATCGGAGCATCACTTCCTCCGATGCCCCCAGCACCTCCATGTGTCTGGTGTACCTCATCAAGTGATCTGTTGGATCTGTCTTGCCATCATATATCTCCACGCTAGGCAACTTAAACTTAGGTGGGTTCTGAGCCATCCTTATTTCCCGAGCAAACGGGCTCCTGTTCACTCCTTCCAAGTCTCCTTTGGCCAAACCACCTCGCACAGTTTTCCTAATCATCTCTACCAATCCAGCGTTGTCTGTCGGGGGTTGCCCCCGAGGGAACTCCGGCACATACTCTTCATGTGGCTCGTTAGTAGCAACGTTGGTTCTAGCCTGTTGAACTCCTTCCAAAGGTCCTCCTGTGTTGGATCCTATGGGTCTGCCCCCAAGCCCTTGTTGATTGCTTTGTGGCTCCATATCTCGTCCTCCATTGGGTTCCACAACCCTAGTCCCTTGTCCTGCATCCACAGCGGCTGTCGCTGTCCCTAGGTTCTGCATCCCTGCCGCTCTCATTTGCTCAAAGAAAGTCTGCATCATTTCCTGTTGGTTCTTTAACAATCTCTCCTGCAAAGAGTTTGCCATAGCCTCCATTTCATCCCGGGTTATGTAGATTGAGGCCTGTCCTTCCCCAGCTCCGGAGGATGCTTGTTGACTTCCTTCCTGTTGGCTTCGCTCAGCCCTTTGCCTTCTACTATTTTGCCTAGTCATTGTCCTTGAATCCAAACTCTTTAAAATCTTCAAATCCAACTTTCAAATCCGATGTAGCGGGTGCTAGTCGTTCTCAGTGAAAGCACCAAAGTGTTTGTGCCAAAATTGGTCACAAACCCCGAATACCGTGAAAGCACCAATGTATGAATTTAAATCAGCAATATTCAAAACACAAATCTCAGATCTCAGCAAATATTCAACAATAGTCCAAAAGTAAAGAACAGAAACACAAGTTTTATAGTGGTTCGGCTATCTCCGGCCTACGTCCACTCCAAAAATTTTATCCTTTTATTAATTATCCTTGATGAACACAGATGATTACAGCAGTTACAAAGTCTAAAACTTGAAATAAATAGCAGCAATGATGATAAGGAATGATTCTGGCAGCGTCCAAGCGTGTTTTCTCTCTCTAGAATCTCCGACCCCTTTTCCGAATGACCAGGGGCTCTATTTATAAGCGTATGAGGCTGATATTTCTCCTAAAGTCCGGGAAGACCGCTTCAGGCACGTGAGGGGGCCCACACGCCCGAAATCTGGAGGTCCGGGCCCACCTTGGGATCGATTCGAAGTAAGGTTTGAATCGATCAAGAAATCATCCAATTGAGCTGAAATCTGGTGAGAACATTCTTCAACATGTGTGTAAGCTCCTGTAAAAATTTTATTGCATTTGGATCAACGGTTTGGAAGATATGATCGTTTCAAGTTCAAGGATCCGTGCGTTCTGAATGGTTCGAACCCATGCTTCGAACCCACAATCTTCGAAGCCACCTCCTTCGAGTCCATGACTTTCGAGCCTGTTTCCTTCGAGTCCATATCCTCTTCGAATCCATCCCTTTCGAATCCACGTCCTTCGAATCCATGTCCCTCGTATCCATTTCCTTCGAATCCACGAAGCTGACTCCCCTCCTTCGAATCCCTCTCCTTCGAATCCCTCTCCTTCGAATCCATGGAGTTCCCATGGATTCGAACCACCATCGATGCGAACTAACCAGTATACACCTTTATGCCTCTCCATCGAGTCGAAGTCCATCGATTCAAAGAACCATCGATGCGAACTTTACCAAGCCGAAACCATGCCAGTCGATACGAAGTGTATCGATTCGAACTATCCTTGCGCAACGCCACTTGATCGATGCGAACCTATTGGGTTCGAATCCATCCTGGTGGGTTCGAATCTGATCGATTCGAACCGAGCACCACTTTGGCCCTTTTGATGGATTCGAACAACATGCATTCCCCACCTTGAATCCATCATATTTCCTCCAAACGAACTCCGATTATCTTGAAATTTGAAACATAGCCTTTCCTAGTCCTTATCATCATCTCCAACCAATTTCGTCCCGATCGGAGTTCAACAAAATTTTGACGATATCGATCGTAGCCTTGATTCCAACCGATCTCCAATCCTGATATTCATAATTCCTTGCCAATTTGTCGATATTCCAATTTTGACCAAAAAATGGGATAACACATACGAAATTAGTCGTGAGTGGTTCTCACCTTTCATGGCTAGCGATGGTGACAATTACATGAATGAACATGAAATGGATACAGAGATGGAGACCACAAGCCAAGCAACAACGTTCCAAAAGACACGAACACGATCCAAAACGATCGAAGATCTAATAACTTTGACCTAGGGGTTCACCTAGCTAGGTGGGCTCGGCCAAGTGTTGCAAGGGTACAGCTGAAGTGGGTGCAGCCTAAGGTAGGCTCGGGTATGGGTGAGTGTGGTGTGTGTGGATGAGAGGGTGGGTGTGTGTGGTGTGTGGGTGGATGGTCGAGTGAGTAGGCATGTGGGTGGCTGGCCGTGGGTAGGAGGGTGGTAGCGGCTATTGGTGATGCACGTGTAGGCCGAGTGTGGAGGAGGGTGGCGACAACAAAGGAGGGGAGAGAGAGAGGAGAGAGAGGGAGAGGCTAGGGAAAATGAGGCAAGGTTTTTTAGGAATTGGATTGGAGATGGAGATGGAGGATGAAGGAGAATTTTACTGTAAAATTTGCTTCAGGCTAAAAGAATGAGGAAGTGGAAGAAAAGTCAGATAAAAAGCACATGCATTTCCTTTCTCAACAGACACATCCATTCAAGAATATGTACGTACCCATTTCAGTGACCTCTATGATTCCAGCCCAACAACCAAGCCCAAATAAATCATATCCAAAACCCAAGATCCAATAAGAAAATATAAGCAACATACACACAAATAAATGCACGTTTTAATGCTGAAAAATGCAAATTTAAAGATGTAGGAATCAAATTTCAACGAAACAAAATGCGGTGACCGTATCAGAATTCAGTTAATAATTAGAAAAAAAGAATAAATGTAAATTTTAAAATTTTCAACCAAAAGTCAAACTTTGACTATTTTTGACCATAATCTGAAATTTTAGAAAATTTTCCATTTTATTGAATTTGGAATAATATATTGCTCAATGTCCCAAAATCATTATTTAAATTCAAAATTTAAAATATTTAACTCAAAAATTCAAATAAAATGTCTTTAAAAATTTGACTGAATTCACGGGTCGTTACATCATATCCATGTTAGAAAAATCCCCAAACGTATTCCCAAGCAATGATCAAATATAAGTTTACAACAATATGCCAAGAGTGAGTTGTGAAGATGCCCCCTTGGATGATCGAAGCAATATAGACATAACTGTCTTAATACACAACGAAAACAAACAAAAAGAACAAAATTCCTAATTTAGCTGTCCATCAGCCACCTTCTCGTCTTCGGAAGCTTACTCGCCAAAATTTTCTCAAACCTAAAAACCTAAACCCTCAACCTACTCAAATAAATTTTGAGCACACGAGAGTTTAAGGAGAAAAAAAAACTTCAAGTCAGACCTAAAGCCTAGTATGAATAATTCTGTTACATCTCTATTTACTGATATTTAGTGAGACCATGCCGCTTAGCAGAACGGGTTTCTCCTCACTAATATCTCTTTTAAATATATATATATATATATATATATATATATATATATATATATATATATATATATTGCAAATCCTTTCCTGTAACCAAACTGGTTAATCAACTGATCATAATAATAAAGCAAGATCCATTATGCTAAAAACAGGAAATAAATAGACTATCTGTTTACTTTCTGGGCTAACTGCCCTCTGTTGGACTAACTGTCCTAAAAATGATTATGTCAAAATAGCAATATCCTTTATGCTAAATAATGGACATATGTCCATAAAACAAGTAAAAAGGATGGACTAACTGTACTTAAGAAGAAGCAAGGTCCGTTATGCTAACTAATGAACAACTGTTCATATCTGGGCTAACTGCCTGTAACGACCCAGAATTTTAAATAATTTAATTTGAAAATATTTAATTAATTTTAGATATTTGAATGATGGTTTGGATTGAATTTTCAATATAACTATGAATTGGCGATTAAATTATAGAATTTAATCTATTGAAAGTTGAATAAAAATTTGATTCATCAATTTTAAGCCGATTAAAAATATTTCAAAGGCTAGAAAAATTCATATTGATAATATTGAAGATTTTAGAAGCTTCAGAATTGAATTTGAAACTGCTTTGTTCAGTTTTGAAATTTTATCGTTCGAATCGATATTTAAAAATAGCCGTCTGAGGCACAGTCTTGGAATTCGACGAAACCAGTTCCATTGGGTCCGTAATATTGAATTATTACCGGATTTCAAGTTTCGTATTTTTCGAAGTTGATATGTGATCACATGACGCGTAAACGCATTGGAATTTAATCGAATTCAATTTGAAATTTAATTTTTAAAATTAATCAAATATACCACGTTCTCCCTTTTCTCACGCAGAAAATTACGCCTAATATCACGATGATGATCGTGCCGAGCATACCTCCTTCACGTTTAAATATCCCTCTCCCGCTCTGAAATCAAATCGAGAAGTCTCGTTCAAAATAAAAATAATGGCCGAACTCCCCTCTTCATTTCAATTCTTCAAATCAGAAAATAAAAATAAGAATAATGGCCATAGCCTAAATCAAAATCGCGAGCACACGCGTGCGATGGGTCTGGTGCCGCGTAGGGGGAGGTCGCACACGTAGGCGCGCGCACGTCGAGGCAAGGTCGCGTTCGAGCAAGGCAGGGATCTCGAGCTCGTGTCACAGCGGCGGCGACGCAACCGAGAGGTGGCGCTCGCAAATAAATCGAGGCGCGCGAGTCAAAGGGGTGTCGCGATGCAGTGGAGAAGCGTGTGTGAATATCTGGAGGAGGATGAGGCAGCAGGGGCGATTGCGATTTCGAGGCAAAGGGGACTCGCGACTGGGTTGGTGGATGGTCGATCTCGAGCAGCAGGTAAAACGCTTTTATTTTTCTTTTTCTTCTTTTAATTCAATTAAATTTGTGTACATACAGAGAAAAAAAAAAGAAAAAAAAAGTTTTCAGTTTTTTTTATGCAGTAAAGAAAAATATAGTTTAGAAAAAAAAAAGAAATCATTAGTAGTTTAAAATTAACTGATATATTTTTTCTAAGACATTAAATATATTTTTTTTAAAAAGAAAGAATGCTTTGAATAAAAAAAATTAGTTAGTTAAATCTATTTCAAAGAAATTAATTATTCGAGTAGTTTAAATTATTATATTAAGAATAAATTATTAGTTTAACCGTTAGCCAAATGAATTTTATTTATAAAGGAATTTGTTTAAAATTTAAAAGCATTAGTTTGAAATTAAAATGTTTAGTTAAATAAATTTATTTAACAGAAATTTATTTTAAAAAGAAAAAAAGAAGGAAAATTTGTTTTAAAAATGAACACGGATTTATTCTTAAAGTGTGAAATAAGTTTACAGATTTGAGAAGTAAATTTAAATAAGTCGGTGAGGATTTACAAATTGGTTTTACACTATTAAAAGAAAATCACCGATGAATCGAAATTACAAATGAAAATTTATTATTCGATCTGTTCGAATATTAATAAATTGTGCATAATATTTATACAAGGTATAAATCAAGAGAAAATCGAGTCAAGAGGGAAATGGATTGCAAATAAAAGCAAAGGTGAGAACTTCTCACTCAAAAGGATTTATTCAAATTTTAAATAGTTAGATTTAAAATTGTTAGTTGTGTTGATTGAATGCTGGTATGATGATTGTTATATATATATATATATATATATATATATATATATATATATATATATATATACTGGATGTGAATAGACCCTATACGCCGTTAGTAAGCGGATGTTATTCATTACACACATATACCGCGATATTCCACCTTGAAGTGGAATTGGTATTATATTATATATATATAGTAATATATATATATATTGGCATATGTATATATTGCAGTTGATTGATTTCCCGCATTGTATAGCGGATGAGACCCTATTGCGCCGTTAGTAAGCGGATAATATTTTATAAATCCCATATACCGCGATATTCCACCTCGAAGTGGAATGGGTATTGTGCTAATGTCTGTGGATGCAGGGAAACGGGTTGGAGAGATCCAACTGGATTCCTCACAAATATTTATTTGATTTTAGATATTGTGATGTTTGATTGTTTATCATATCGATATATGATGTTTGAAAGTCGTGATTGACTATTTGATGTGCTGCATCATCGGATCCAATTTTGAAGTTTAAAAATAACGATTTTTATTTTTATGGGATTTCTAAAGTGATTTTTGAAAGTATACGTTTATAAAATATTTTTGGAATTGATCCATCTTAAAATAAATAAACGTTATAATTTTAATATTATAAAAATTATGATTTTTGAGAAATACGGTTAAAAGTTGATTTTTGAAAATAGGGGATTGATAATTTTATAAAATAGTTTAAACTGGAATTTCTGAATATATTTTAAAAAGTTTAAAAATAAGATTTATAAAATTTGATTATTTTATAAATCAAAATGAGGAAATTATAAAGGAGTTTAAAGACGTTTTAAAAGAATAATATAAATTGATCCATATAAAAGATTTATAAATTGATATTTATAAATTTAGAATATTATTGAATTATAAAACGAGCTTTTATAAGTGTTAGAATGAATTGTGAATGAATTTCATAAATGAATGAAATTTATAGAATTATAACGGTGAAGTTATAAATGGAATTTTATAACAGTAGGTTTATAAAATTTGTAAAGTTATTTAAAAGAATATATTTTGGATAAATAAACGAATCTTATAAATTATAACATTTATAAATTTGGGAAGTTAAAAGAATAACTTTGTAAACAAATAAATTATAAGCATTTAACTTATAATATGGACTTTCGGTATATAATTGAGTTGTAAATCGAATAGGTTAATAAAGGAAATTTATAAGTGGAAATTGTTATAAAATAAATAGAAATGGAATTTATAAACATTGTTTTATAAATCCGCAACGACTTATTTTGATAAGTAAATTTTTGTAACTTGTTAATGGAGTTATATTCATGTTTTAGACAGTGAATAATCCTGTAAAATAAAAGGAATAGAAATGATGAAATTTGTTAACAAGTATATTCAAGTTTTTTTGAATAGTAAACAATATGTTAAAGAAATGTTTTGAATGTGATGTTTTAAATAGAATTAAAACAATCTAAAGATGTTTTAAAATGTATTAACTATCGAAACCATAGATTTCAACATTCATTGTTGAAATAGACGTTTTCGAGAAATAGAAGGAAATAGTAGATTATAACACTGTTGTTATAATAAATGATTTCCGAAAGAAAATGTTTTGTATAGTATCGGGATTTATATATCTATTTTAATTTCGAATCCCTATACTAGTGATTTTGGGTTGTCGTAACGATGTTTTCCGCATCATTCGTTTTGGCCCAAATAAATATGTTTAAGAGAATGATTTCCTTAAAGAATGAAATATATACTTAATTTCGATTAAAGTATATTGAATATTTTCCAAGTATAGAAAATAAAAAGACTTGTGAATTACTTATAAATAAATAAGTATGGAAATGCTTTTCCAATATTAAGTGAATATTTGGAATTTACCTTTTTGAAGATAAATTGAAAATGAATATTTGAAAACGAATGGAAATCGTATGTTCATAAATATTTTGGAATGTAAATTCAATATAGAATTTATAAATGAAATTGGGAAATTGGGTTTAAGAATAAATATTGATTTATTTTTAAAGAATGGAAAATATATATCTTATAAAGATTTTTTTGGAAAATAAATAATTTGGAAAATTATTTGGAATCTGGTGATGTTGGCATATCTATTGATAGTTCAATAACCGACTATCAATATTTACCTTTGAATGGGTATTTGTTGTGATTTGCTTGAATTTGAATGCCACACTTATTCTTTTAAAAATAAGCGCTCACTATTCGGGTTAACCGGGAAAGGACCTTGGGGTCGTATAACCCATTCCGAATATGTGATACGTCGTTATGAATTGCATTTGAAGATCGGTGTTGAAGACCAGATATTTTCAAAAGCGAAAGGGTTTCTTGTTGATCGTCTCTGCACTGGCTGATCCCCGGTATTGAGATCTCCATATGTGATGGGAAATTCGGACGTGATTAGAGATTATCCGGATTGCAAGGACTTCTTTGTAAGTGCCTTCGGTTCTGTTCGAGCCCGGAACAGACTTGTATGGATTGTATGTCTGACATTACAAATTGAGATATAAAGCCGATTTCTTTCAAATATATTTCTGTTGGTGGCGGAGAATTTATTCTCTTAGCTTAATACCCTTCTCTGAGACGTACGAGCTCAGAGGTTATGTAGTTGAAGGATATCAGCGATATATTCCCAATTTGGTAATGTGACATACTGAGTGTTGCTGTGAAATGATCATTGTGTTGATTATTTATGATAGGATCATTTGTTTGATCGTCTATCTTGGTGATCATTTCTATGATCATTTGTTGACCCAAAGCACGGCTTTTGTATAAAGTGTGTCTTTGTGGACGTGACTTCGTCGAGCCTCACACCTCGGGAATGGTCAAAACAGGAAAGATGCAGCAAGGTTATGAGGGGTAGCGCCCTTTAGGATATGTGCATTTCCTTCTGGAAAAGGGTGGTATCATGGTATGGAGCCCAGATACTTACTCATGTTGAAAACACTTTATGATTGTGTGAATTGATTACGAGCGCTCGGTTAAAGGTCCTAAAGGACCGGGGGATGGCATATTCGGTCAGTTGTTACTCAGTTAGGGGTAACCCGGCCTTGTGTTGGTAGAGATCCGGTTTGGTTCTCGGGGATGTCCATCCAGAGGCATTCTCATGTGGCAATGGGAAGTTCCTTGGCTTGACCATTCGTTGGAAATCCAAAGAAACAATACGAGACTTGTACGGTTTTAGTTGTAGAACCTGTCATCTAATATGATAGCTATAGTAAGCATACTATAATGGTACCTATGCTGGCTAAGATTTATATTCTACTTTCGAAATATTTTCTACACTATGCACTAGTAATAATATCAAATGTTTTTTTTTAATACGTATCAAGCATCTTTGATTAACATAAGAAGAAATTTCTTCCAAGTCTGCGTTTGCATTGTGTGTGTGGCGGGAGGTCTTATGGTAGTCTCATTTTTAAAAGCATTGCGAATTGATTTTTAAAAAAATATTCCTCTACTTTATTTTAAAGATAAATAAACTGTTTTTTTAGTTCTCACACCAGTCACATGACTGACTCGGAGTTTATTGTTTTCCTTCCTAAACTCTGGGTGCCCACTAATTTCCACACGGGCAGTCAAGAGTTAGGTTTATCAGGATATTCTGGAATTCAGGAGTTGCTGGAAGCAAGATGGATGGCATAGCGTATTACTAGTATATAGTATTTCTTTTCCGCTGCACTGTTTGTTGTTGTACACTCTGATGTAATGAAATATAATGTAATATCTGATATAGTTCTTTGTTTAAAGATTATTCATTTATCTATTATATGTTGTTCCGCTGCGAATTGTGAGATTCTGATGTTGTTCTGTTGTTTCAGTTCCGTTCTATTTTCTATTTTCTTTTCTCTTTATTTTCTACTATCTTCTTCTCTCTTCTTCTACCGCTTTTTCTTCTTTCTTAAACCCTCAGTGTTCGGTTTTCCGGCATCCGACTGATCGACATTCGATACAGTGGACGTATTGATGTTGATATTCGGGAGGCGAAGAATCGGGTCCTGACAGCGTGGTATCAGAGCCAGGTTAAGCGACAACCATGGTTCTGTTGGGTGTTACTCATTAGAGATAGAGTCAGTAGTACTCTAGAATGAGTTTGAGTGTAATAATAGATATGAGCGCGTATTTGTTAGTGAATATAAAATTGTTTTTGAATCGGGTAAATAAGATAATTTTGCCCAAAACTATTTTTGTATAGAAAGGAAATGATTTTCTATGAATTATTATAGTATATGGTTGCATGGTTGTTAATAATACTAAATTATCATCATTAGTTTATGGAATTAAATAAGAAATAAAATGGATTGAATTCAAGTAAACTAACTTGATAAATTATTAATTCATGGACTAATGAATTTGAATTTGTATATAAATTCAAGTAAGTAAAAGAAATAAATTGAAATTTTCTTTGTTATTAATTAAGTAAATTCGAGATGAATTGAATATGAAAATTGAAATTTAAAATGAATAAGTGAATGAAACTAATTTAAAGTGGTAATATGAATTAGTAAATGAAAGTTAATTGTTAGAATTCAATATTTAGAATTGAGAATTGAATTCAAATAGAATTGAAATTGTAAATTGAATGAAATGAATATGTAACTTCAATAGTGAAGTAAAAATGTATAAGAAGCATAATTGGAAATTTTGTAATAGAATTGGCAAAATGGTTTGAATGTTGGAATTGAATATTATGACTAGCAGGATATACAGGTGTATAAAGGGATTGGATTTTGATTTTGAAGATAATTTAAATTGCTCGACAAAAAGGTACGTATTTGAATTTCAGTATGAAATTTGATAATTTTCTTCTCCAGCCACTTGGCTTTCTCTTTTCTTTTTGATTCTGAGGGGCCGTGGTGCCATTTTGTAGTCGTACCGAGCTAGCCGCGCAAAGGAGACGCTGGCGAAATTTTTCGAAAATTTAGGGTGTTAGAAAAATTTTGAGAAATTTTGAAAGTTTGAAATTTGAATTTGAATTTAAATTTGAATTGTTAGGAAAACAATATTGTTTGAAACTATAATTGAAGTAGGAAAGCTAGTTGAAATGATAATGAATCTCTAGTAAAAAGATTTAGGTTAGTAAGTTGATAAAACTATTTAAATTGTGAAAAATGATAGACGGGATAAGGGCATTCTTCTTAACTTGTAATTTCGGGACGAAATTCTTTTAAGGGGGGAAGATTGTAACGACCCAGAATTTTAAATAATTTAATTTGAAAATATTTAATTAATTTTAGATATTTGAATGATGGTTTGGATTGAATTTTCAATATAACTATGAATTGGCGATTAAATTATAGAATTTAATCTATTGAAAGTTGAATAAAAATTTGATTCTTCAATTTTAAGCCGATTAAAAATATTTCAAAGGCTAGAAAAATTCATATTGATAATATTGAAGATTTTAGAAGCTTCAGAATTGAATTTGAAACTGCTTTGTTCAATTTTGAAATTTTATCGTTTGAATCGATATTTAAAAATAGCCGTCCGAGGCACTGTCTCGGAATTCGATGAAACCAGTTCCATTGGGTCCGTAATATTGAATTATTACCGGATTTCAAGTTTCGTATTTTTCGGAGTTGATATGTGATCACACGACGCGTAAACGCATTGGAATTTAATCGAATTCAATTTGAATTTGAATTTTTAAAATTAGTCAAATATACCACGTTCTCCCTTTTCTCACGCAGAAAATTACGCCTAATATCACGATGATGATCGTGCCGAGCATACCTCCTTCACGTTTAAATATCCCTCTCCCACTCTAAAATCAAATCGAGAAGTCTCGTTCAAAATAAAAATAATGGCCGAACTCCCCTCTTCATTTCAATTCTTCAAATCAGAAAATAAAAATAAGAATAATGGCCGTAGCCTAAATCAAAATCGTAAGCACACGCGCGCGATGGGTCTGGTGCCGCGTAGGGGGAGGTCGCGCACGTAGGCGCGCGCACGTCGAGGCAAGGTCACGTTCGAGCAAGGCAGGGATCTCGAGCTCGTGTCACAGCGGCGGCGACGCAACCGAGAGGTGGCGCTCGCAAATAAATCGAGGCGCGCGAGTCAAAGTGGTGTCCCGATGCAGTGGAGAAGCGTGTGCGAATATCTGGAGGAGGATGAGGCAGCAGGGGCGATTGCGATTTCGAGGCAGAGGGGACTCGCGACTAGGTTGGTGGATGGTCGATCTCGAGCAGCAGGTAAAACGTTTTTATTTTTCTTTTTCTTCTTTTAATTCAATTAAATTTGTGTATATACAGAGAAAAAAAAAGTTTTCAGTTTTTTTTATGTAGTAAAGAAAAATATAGTTTAGAAAAAAAAGAAATCATTAGTAGTTTAAAATTAACCGATATATTTTTTCTAAGACATTAAAAATATTTTTTTTAAAAAGAAAGAATGCTTTGAATAAAAAAAAAATTAGTTAGTTAATTCTATTTCAAAGAAATTAATTATTCGATTAGTTTAAATTATTATATTAAGAATAAATTATTAGTTTAACCCAAATTGTTAGCCAAATGAATTTTATTTATAAAGGAATTTGTTTAAAATTTAAAAGCATTAGTTTGAAATTAAAATGTTTAGTTAAATAAATTTATTTAACAGAAATTTATTTTAAAAAGAAAAAAAGAAGGAAAATTTGTTTTAAAAATGAACACGGATTTATTCTTAAAGTGTGAAATAAGTTTACAGATTTGAGAAGTAAATTTAAATAAGTCGGTGAGGATTTACAAATTGGTTTTACACTATTAAAAGAAAATCACCGATGAATCGAAATTACAAATGAAAATTTATTATTCGATCTGTTCGAATATTAATAAATTGTGCATAATATTTATACAAGGTATAAATCAAGAGAAAATCGAGTCAAGAGGGAAATGGATTGCAAATAAAGGCACAGGTGAGAACTTCTCACTCAAAAGGATTTATTCAAATTTTAAATAGTTAGATTTAAAATTGTTAGTTGTGTTGATTGAATGCTTGTATGATGATTGTTATATATATATATATATATATATATATATATATATATATATATATATATTGGATGTGAATAGACCCTATACACCGTTAGTAAGCGGAGGTTATTTATTACACACATATACCGCGATATTCCACCTTGAAGTGGAATTGGTATTATATTATATATATAGCAATATATATATATATATATATTGGCCTATGTATATATTGCAGTTGATTGATTTCCCGCATTGTATAGAGGATGAGACCCTATTGCACCGTTAGTAAGCGGATAATATTTTATAAATCCCATATACCGCGATATTCCACCTCGAAGTGGAATGGGTATTGTGCTAATGTCTGTGGATGTAGGGAAACAGGTTGGAGGGATCCAACTGGATTCCTCACAAATATTTATTTGATTTTAGATATTGTGATGTTTGATTGTTTATCATATCGATATATGATGTTTGAAAGTCGTGATTGACTATTTGATGTGCTGCATCATCGGATCCAATTTTGAAGTTTAAAAATAACGATTTTGATTTTTATGGGATTTCTAAAGTGATTTTTGAAAGTATACGTTTATAAAATATTTTTGGAATTGATCCATCTTAAAATAATAAACGTTATAATTTTAATATTATAAAATTATGATTTTTGAGAAATACAGTTAAAAGTTGATTTTTGAAAATAGAGGATTGATAATTTTATAAAATAGTTTAAACTGGAATTTCTGAATATATTTTAAAAAGTTTAAAAATAAGATTTATAAAATTTGATTATTTTATAAATCAAAATGAGGAAATTATAAAGGAGTTTAAAGACGTTTTAAAAGAATATTATAAATTGATCCATATAAAAGATTTATAAATTGATATTTATAAATTTAGAATATAATTGAATTATAAAACGAGCTTTTATAAGTGTTAGAATGAATTGTGAATGAATTTCATAAATGAATGAAATTTATAGAATTATAACGGTGAAGTTATAAATGGAATTTTATAAACAGTAGGTTTATAAAATTTGTAAAGTTATTTAAAAGAATAGATTTTGGATAAATAAACGAATCTTATAAATTATAAGATTTATAAATTTGGGAAGTTAAAAGAATAACTTTGTAAACAAATAAATTATAAGCATTTAACTTATAATATGGACTTTCGGTATATAATTGAGTTGTAAATCGAATAGGTTAATAAAGGAAATTTATAAGTGGAAATTGTTATAAAATAAATAGAAATGGAATTTATAAACATTGTTTTATAAATCCGCAACGACTTATTTTGATAAGTAAATTTTTGTAACTTGTTAATGGAGTTATATTCATGTTTTAGACAGTGAATAATCCTGTAAAATAAAAGGAATAGAAATGATGAAATTTGTTAACAAGTATATTCAAGTTTTTTTGAATAGTAAACAATATGTTAAAGAAATGTTTTGAATGTGATGTTTTAAATAGAATTAAAACAATCTAAAGATGTTTTAAAATGTATTAACTATCGAAACCATAGATTTCAACATTCATTGTTGAAATAGACGTTTTCGAGAAATAGAAGGAAATAGTAGATTATAACACTGTTGTTATAATAAATGATTTCCGAAAGAAAATGTTTTGTATAGTATCGGGATTTATATATCTATTTTAATTTCGAATCCCTATACTTGTGATTTTGGATTGTCGTAACGATGTTTTCCGCAACATTCGTTTTGGCCCAAATAAATATGTTTAAGAGAATGATTTCCTTAAAGAATGAAATATATACTTAATTTCGATTAAAGTATATTGAATATTTTCCAAGTATAGAAAATAAAAAGACTTGTGAATTACTTATAAATAAATAAGTATGGAAATGCTTTTCCAATATTAAGTGAATATTTGGAATTTACCTTTTTGAAGATAAATTGAAAATGAATATTTGAAAACGAATGGAAATCGTATGTTCATAAATATTTTGGAATGTAAATTCAATATAGAATTTATAAATGAAATTGGGAAATTGGGTTTAAGAATAAATATTGATTTATTTTTAAAGAATGGAAAATATATATCTTATAAAGATATTTTTGGAAAATAAATAATTTGGAAAATTATTTGGAATCTGGTGATGTTGGCATATCTATTGATAGTTCAATAACCGACTATCAATATTTACCTTTGAATGGGTATTTGTTGTGATTTGCTTGAATTTGAATGCCACACTTATTCTTTTAAAAATAAGCGCTCACTATTCGGGTTAACCGGGAAAGGACCTTGGGGTCGTATAACCCATTCTGAATATGTGATACGTCGTTATGAATTGCATTTGAAGATCGGTGTTGAAGACCGGATATTTTCAAAAGTGAAAGGGTTTCTTGTTGATCGTCTCTGCACTGGCTGATCCCCGGTATTGAGATCTCCATATGTGATGGGAAATTCGGACGTGATTAGAGATTATCCGGATTGCAAGGACTTCTTTGTAAGTGCCTTCGGTTCTGTTCGAGCCCGGAACAGACTTGTATGGATTGTATGTCTGACATTACAAATTGAGATATAAAGCCGATTTCTTTCAAATATATTTCTGTTGGTGGCGGAGAATTTATTCTCTTAGCTTAACACCCTTCTCTGAGACGTACGAGCTCAGAGGTTATGTAGTTGAAGGATATCAGCGATATATTCCCAATTTGGTAATGTGACATACCGAGTGTTGCTGTGAAATGATCATTGTGTTGATTATTTATGATAGGATCATTTGTTTGATCGTCTATCTTGGTGATCATTTCTATGATCATTTGTTGACCCAAAGCACGGCTTTTGTATAAAGTGTGTCTTTGTGGACGTGACTTCGTCGAGCCTCACACCTCGGGAATGGTCAAAACAGGAAAGATGCAGCAAGGTTATGAGGGGTAGCGCCCTTTAGGATATGTGCATTTCCTTCTGGAAAAGGGTGGTATCATGGTATGGAGCCCAGATACTTACTCATGTTGAAAACACTTTATGATTGTGTGAATTGATTACGAGCGCTCGGTTAAAGGTCCCAAAGGACCGGGGGATGGCATATTCGGTCAGTTGTTACTCAGTTAGGGGTAACCCGGCCTTGTGTTGGTAGAGATCCGGTTTGGTTCTCGGGGATGTCCATCCAGAGGCATTCTCATGTGGCAATGGGAAGTTCCTTGGCCTGACCATTCGTTGGAAATCCAAAGAAACAATACGAGACTTGTACGGTTTTAGTTGTAGAACCTGCCATCTAATATGGTAGCTATAGTAAGCATACTATAATGGTACCTATGCTGGCTAAGATTTATATTCTACTTTCGAAATATTTTCTACACTATGCACTAGTAATAATATCAAATGTTTTTTTTTTAATACGTATCAAGCATCTTTGACTAACATAAGAAGAAATCTCTTCCAAGTCTGCGTTTGCATTGTGTGTGTGGCGGGAGGTCTTATGGTAGTCTCATTTTTAAAAGCATTGCGAATTGATTTTTTAAAAAAAATATTCCTCTACTTTATTTTAAAGATAAATAAACTGTTTTTCTAGTTCTCACACCAGTCACATGACTGACTCGGAGTTTATTGTTTTCCTTCCTAAACTCTGGGAGCCCACCAATTTCCACACGGGCAGTCAAGAGTTAGGTTTATCAAGATATTCTGGAATTCAGGAGTTGTTGGAAGCAAGATGGATGGCATAGCGTATTACTAGTATATAGTATTTCTTTTTCCGCTGCACTGTTTGTTGTTGTACACTCTGAT
This sequence comes from Allium cepa, assembly GCA_030765085.1. Taxonomy (NCBI): domain Eukaryota; kingdom Viridiplantae; phylum Streptophyta; class Magnoliopsida; order Asparagales; family Amaryllidaceae; genus Allium; species Allium cepa. The sequence continues at coordinate 577,620,817 of CM060931.1, forward strand.
GTAATGAAATATAATGTAATATCTGATATAGTTCTTTGTTTAAAGATTATTCATTTATCTATTATATGTTGTTCCGCTGCGAATTGTGAGATTATGATGTTGTTCTGTTGTTTCAGTTCCGTTCTATTTTCTATTTTCTTTTCTCTCTATTTTCTACTATCTTCTTCTCTCTTCTTCTACCTCTTTTTCTTCTTTCTTAAACCCTCAGTGTTCGGTTTTCCGGTATCCGACTGATCGGCATTCGATACAGTGGACGTATTGATGTCGATATTCGGGAGGCGAAGAATCGGGTCCTGACACTGCCCTTATCTGGACTTTCGACCTAGTCGAAAGGCTTGATAACTTTCGACTTTTTCGAAAGGCCTGGTTATTGACCTAGTCGAAAGGCTTGATAACTTTCGACTTTTTCGAAAGGTCTGGAATAGAGGTTGAACTTCTTGCCGAAAGAGTTGAAATAGTAAAAAGCCTATTTATTTGTACTTTTAAAATAGTTCTTTGGTACCTAACCTGCCTTATTTTTCTAAATCTAATTGGTTACTAGATTTATATTCAAAAATACCGCCAATTCCTTTGTTTAGCATTTTAAACACATTTATAAAAAGCCCTTTCCTCTATAATTATATAAAACATTTAAGTCTCATACCTTATGTTACCCCGCCTTTTGGTCAAGGATGGGATATCAATAAGTTGGCTAAAAAGATGGATATTAGGGTTGGAGATCGTTTGGAAACAAGGCTACGTTCGATACCATAAATTGGACCAAGCTCCAGTTAAGGTGGTATCGATTAGGAATGATGAACAAGGCTTGGAGAAGGCACGATTCGAATTTCAAGTCAAATGGAGTTCATACGCTCGAGTTATGGATGGATCAAGGTTTATGGAAAATTGGTTCATATCGATCAAAATGGACGTAGACTGCGGATCGAAAGGTTTTGTATCGATGCAATGCGCATCGATTTGGTTAGACATGGCAAAAGTTTGGCGGCATACTTTGTATCGATCATGGCTGGGATCGATATGAAGAATGAAGCAGTGGTCATAAGGGGTTTGGATAAGCATGTCATATCGACCTGATTATGATCGATATGAAGGACATAGATAAAAGGAGGCTGCGTTGGATATTAGTCTTGTTTGTATCGATCGATACGAAGTGGTCATGCAAAGCTTGAGTCGATACGAGCAACATGGATACATGTGTGGATAGATATGAAGGAGGGTTGGTGGATGGATACGAAAAGAGTATACCGATGGATATGAAGGGTAGCTACATTAGATGGATCCTAAGTCACACTTTGTATCGATTGATACGAATCAGTCAAGGGAAGACGCGCTCAACCTTGATCACTGCATGAAGCTCGGATGGATATGAAGGCTGCGGCTATGGACATGAGGGCTAATGGATACGAAGTGATGGAGGCAAATTGATGGATACGAAATTCATGGATATGAAGCCTTCAACCTACTCATAAATACAAACTTTGATCGATCATACCTCTATCCAAATGCTATGAAATTTTTACAAGAGCTTGCTTATTCACCCAAGGACATCCATGATTGATCTTAGCTTAATTGGACCATTTTTGGATCGACAAGAATTGTACTTGGATCGATTAAGGTCGATCCTAAATGACTCCGGATCGATCTTGTGGGCTCACCTACGCATGAGAAGATGTATTCCAGGTTTTGGCGTGTACATTTTCAAATCTGCATCTATAAATAGCATCTCTATGGCAACTAAAAAGGGATCTTTTTCTGCTCTTCTTGGGAAAAATCAGTCTGTTTGTAAACTGATTTCAAAGGCTTGTAACTGTAATTACATTGTAAAAGGAATAAAAGGCTTGATTCAAAGTGGATGTAGGCCGGAGATAGCCGGACAACTATAAACCTTTTGTCCTTTTCTTTCTTATTCATTTTAATTATTCTAGTTCTTCATTTTTATTCTCTACTTTATCGAGATCTGATATCTGTGTTTGAATATTGTGGATCTGTGTGCAAACACGGGTGCTTTCACGACTTTAGGGTTTGTGACCTATTTTGGCACAAACACTTTGGGGCTTCACTAAGGAGGGCTAGCACACGATACACCAGACTTGGTGTTTAGATTTGGAAAGCTAAAGGATTAGATCTAGAAGGAACCATTGCTAAGCAATCAACAAAGAGACAGAGAACGGAAAGGAATCAGCATGAAGGAAGTCAAGAGGTATCTTCAGGAGCTAATCAGACCTTAATTTTCATCACTAGAGATGAGATGGCGATGATGATGGATGCTACGTAGGTAGGGATGATGAAAAGGCAGGAGGAGATGATGTGGAACCTACTCCAACAAGTTGGACAAGCTGGAATGCAAAATCAAGGAATGGAACAGCAGGAGCAGAAGGAGTCCAGAACCAGACTATGGGACACTGAGCCACCAGGATTCTAGATAGAACGAGACCATCAAGAGCAGCCCCGAGCTAGGGGGCACACCCCCAAATTATATTAACCCTATTCCAGGTAGGATTTCAGGCAATATTATGCAGTTTGGCGTCAATGGAGGAATGAATTCTTGTTTAACAGAATAGATCTCAAGATTCCCTCATGAATTTAGGGGCAGGCCGGAGGCAATTGGCAAGGACCACAACTTGATGACATTGACATATTGGTAGAGATGATCAAACGGTCTATGAGGGGAGGATTGGTGAATTGAGAGCTGGAGGACGTGAACAAGAGTCCTTTCAGTCCTGTGATCAGGCAGGCTAGGAATCAACCGGATATTAAACTACCAACCTTGGGGATGTATGATAGGGGAATGGATCCCGTTGTTCACTTGACGAGGTACATAAGGCATATGGAAGTACTGGGGGCATCAAAGGAAGTTATGGCTTGATGCTTCCCTTTGTATACGATGGATAGAGCAGCACTATATTTCAGACAACTGGAGAGCGGCTCCATTGGCACTTGGATGAAGTTGATTGAGAGGTTTATGAGGCAATTTCGGGTCCACATAGTCAGACCCAAGAATGTGACGATTTTAACATCAATGAAACAATGGAATGGAGAATCACTTAGGCATTTCTTGACCAAATTCAATGTAGTAGTAGATCGACCCGATCGGTCAATGGTTTTGATGGCAGCAGTCTTAGGAATTGCGGATGATTCGGATTTCAAGATATCGTTAGAGCGGGATCCACCGATGGATCTCGAGAAGTTTTACCATGAAACGAAAAGGTTTTTAAGACAGGAAGATGCAAAGGATGAAAGAGAAGGAACAGAGGCTGAAGGTTATGCGATAAAAGATGGAGGTCCACCCAGGGAGGATAAAGGAAAAAGGAAAATGAATGATAACGGTAACACTTCGAAAAGGCAACGGAAGGAATCAAAATCTTCTTCTTACACAGACTTAACTGAAACTCTAGAAAGGATTTACTTGGATGCTTGAGGGCGCCTCAAGTATCAAAGGCCGACAAAAAGGGAACCCTCTAAATATGAGCGTGCATCGGGAAAGAATTTCCTATTCCATGAGTTAGACGGGCACACCACGACCGATTGTAGGAATTTGAAGGATATCGTTAAGGAGCACGTTAGGAATGGTCATTTGCAGCAATACATAAGGAATCAAGCTGTGGCAGTGGAATAGGAGCGGTCACCGCCCACCTCGAACAAAGATGGAGTTGAATCTAGGCATCGTCAGCTTATTATCAACTGGTTGGATTTGTGGCATGGAATAAGTAATAGACCTCGAAGTAATATGGCTAAGTCACTTGCACATGAATGGGATCGAGGACGGTCCATAGGCATGCTCCGAGATGATGATAAACCGTGATGCTCAGGTCTATGAAATCTTGTTTTCTTTCTATTCTTTTGCAAACTTTGGTTTCTTCCTTAGTTGTATGGACTTTTATTTGGTTTTTCCTGGTTGTACGAACTTTTATTTTGTCAATTGGACTTTATGGTGATTGGATTTGGATTAATGTAATAAATAATATAGGTCATGCGATTACGGTCCTAACAGGAGAGACGGGGCAGTAATCGCAAATTACGAGTCTCTTTGTCAGAGAGCGATGGAATGGACCCAAACACAATATAAAAGTCCTCGATCGAAGAGTCGAGGCCAAAGAATATGACCGAAGAGTCGAGGCCAGAGAATATATAAGTCCTCGACCGGAAAGTCGAGGCCGAAGAATATAAAAGTCCTCATCGAAGAGTCGAGGCCGGGAAATATAAAATTCCTCGACCGAGGAGTCAAGGCGAAAGAATATAAAAAGTATTCATCGGATTGTCGAGGCTGGAGAATAAAATGCCCTTGACCAGAGAGTCATAGCCGAAGAAGGATAAAATGACCCAATGATATTTACGAATTTGGATTTGGACCCGGAGAGGCCTAGGCTTTGGATTTGGACCCGGCGAGGTCCCAAACTTGGATAAAGCAACCCGGAGGGGTCATGGATTTGGTTATTGGATCCTGGATATGGATGGATTGAAACTCAGTTGACAGATTCAGGTGGATATGAAATTAGCTAAGGATTTGGTTGCTAGATTCAGAATGGGTATCGACTTGGAGCAGTCACAGATTTGGACAAGAATATGGTTATGGCACTTGGATAGAATGGCTTGGTAATGGATTGGATTATGGATCGGATGGTATGGAAATGGATGGAATATGGATTTCGGATGATGGATTTATAGCTATTCAAAACACACCTTCCTATCACAAAGCATGTTTTGGGGGGAAAATGTTACCCCGTCTTTTGATTAAGGATGGGATATCAATAAGTTGGCTAAAAGGATGGGGATCGATATCAGGGTCAGATATCAATTGGAAACAAGGCCATGATCGATACTATTGAAATTGAGCCAAGCTCCAATTAAGGTGGGATCGATTGGAAATGATGAACAAGACTTTGAGATGATACATTTCGAATTTCAGGTCAAACGGTGTCCATATGCTTGAGTTATGCATGGATCAAGGTTCATGGAAACCTGATTCGTATCGATAGTTTCGTATCGATCAAAATAGATGTGGACTTCAGATTAATAAGTTTCATATCGATGCAATGCGCATCGATTTGATTAGACATGGCAAAAGTATGGTGGCACAATCGTATCAATCAAGGCTGGGATTGATATGAAGAATTAAGCAGTGGTCATAGAGGATTTGGATGAGCATCTCATATCGATCTGATTATGATCGATACGAAGGGCGCACATAAAAGGCGGTAGTATTGGATATTGGTCTTGTTCGTACTGATCGATACGAAGTGGTCATGCAAAGCATGAATCGATACGAACAGCATAGATACAAAAGGCAGATAGCGTGTGTAGATCGATCTGAAAAAGGGTTGGGGGATGGATATGAACTGAATATACCAATGGATATGAAGGGTAGCTATATTGGATGGATCCGAAGGCACACCTCGTATCGATTGATAAGAACCGGTCAAGGGAAGAAGCGCTCAACATGGATCACCGTGTAAAGCTCAGATGGATCGAAGGCTACGGCTATAGACATGGGGACTGATGGATAGGAAGTCAAGGAGGCAAATTGATGGATACAAAATTGATGGATACAAAGCCTTCAACCTACTCACAAATAAAAACTTTGATCGATAATAACTCTCATTCTACAAGTCCAAATGCTATAAAATTTTCACAGGAGCTTGCTTTTTCACTCAAGGACGTCATGATCGATCTTAGCTTGATTGGACCATTTTTGGATCGATATGAATTGAACTTGAATTAGTCGGGATCGATCCTAAACGACCACAGATCGATATGGTGGGCCCACCTGCGCATGAGAAGAGGTATTCCAGGTTTTATTTTTAGATCTGCACCTATAAATAGCAGCTCTATAACAACTAAACTGGGATCTTTTTCTGCTCTTCTAGGGAAAACTCTGTCATTTTGTTTACTGATTTCAAAGACTTGTGACTGTAATTACACTATAAAAGGAATAAAATGACTTATTCAAAGTGGACGTAGGCCGAAGATAGCTGAAATACTATAAACCTTATGTCCTTTTCTTTCTTATTCATTTTTAATTTTGCTAGTTCTTGATTTTTATTCTCTACTTTATCTAGATCTGAGATCCGCGTTTGAATATTGTGGATCACTGGTGCTTTCAAGATTTTTTGGGTTTGTGACCCATTTTGGCACAAACACCTTAAATAATTTTAAATAACTATTAAACCACATTAGAAAAATGTAGAAAAATTGCAGAAAATCGTTTACTATATGTTTTACAACATATAAAAATTTTGGACCCAATTAATATAAGTTTTCCCATAAATAACTTTATAATCGAAATTATTATTTTCTTCCTTGGAAAATTCATAATAATTCTACAAAAATTCAAAAGATTGTGAAAATTGAAACCCTTCTCTAAAATATCTTTTTAGATCATCACAAAAAATTTCAAGGCTAATGGATGTCATATAATAGGGTTTTCATCTGAAAACATGTCATAAAATCTATATAAACATTAATAAATCATTGCATGTATATATAATCATTTTATCGTTCAAAACATGGCAAATCTTGGCAAAATTATTCAAATTTATTCTTAAAACCGAAACCATCAGAAATTAGAGATGTAAACATTATTCACCTTTGCTTTGGAGATTAAAGGAGCTTGAGATTTGAATATGTTTGATTTGTATTTTCTCTTCTTTAGTTTCCTCTTCTCCTCTTCTTGTTAATGGTGGTCGTGATTTCGGAAATTTTGAAATAAAGTGAATACGTACATAATACATGACCTAAGGAAGGAAATATAGGATTGGCCTTTTCCCATAATACCCCTTTACTAATTCATTTTAAACCCTTTTTTATTTCATTATTTAAAAAGGCACGGCTATCTTAATACAAATCAAATCTCAATCCCCTAATCGTCACATTATTTTATTTAGTTTATCTAATTAAATCTCCTAATTAATGTTACTAAAAATCTGGAGTGTTACAGATGACCTGGTCAAAGCACCTCTTGGAGGAGGGATGGAGTAAGCCTTTGGTCTCGCTAAGATGGTCGGGCCAAAGCACCGACAAAGCCTTCGGTGCTACCTACGTGACCTGGTCGAAGCATAAGACTTTATTCCCGCCTTCATAACATGTTTAAGGCACCTTTTAGAGGGAAGTCAGAGTAAACCTTTAGTCCTACCTAAAAACATCCTGGCCAAAGCATCTATAAGCCTTTGATCCCGCCTATATGGCCTGGTCAAAGCGTCTACTAGAGGGAGGATGGAGTAAGCCTTTTGCCCCGTCTAAGATGGCCTGGAAAATGCACCGAACCAACCTTCAGTACCACCTATAAGGCCTGACTGAAGTGCCTCCTAGAAGGAGGTCTGTTAAGTCTTTGGTTCTGCTTAAGATAACTAACCAAATGCACAGGAAGAAAGACCTAAATTATCACTTAAGACGATGCTAAGGGGCTTGATCCAAGTTGAGATCATCATCTAAGATGGTGCCAAAAAAATCAATAAAAATCTGTTACCTATTGTGGTAATCAAAGATTCAATCAAAATAATCACCTAAGAGGGTTACAATCAAACTCGATCCAATAGAGAGATCGAGGCAGTGTTATAAAGGAAAATCAAATACAAAAGCAAATCAAACTAAATTCAAAAGAGAGATCGAGGCAGCCTTTTAGAGGAGGACCAATCAAATTTAAAACCAAATCTTACTTTATCCTAAATAATGGATCAAAAGTAATATTCTTAAGGAAGATCAATCAATTATGAGCTATTGCGCTCCAAAGCAAAAGTCAAGTAATCATCTAAAGGAAGATCAATCAAATATGAGCTATTATGCTCCAAATTGAAAGTCAAAGTAATCATCTAGAGGAAGAATAATTGACTTTGAGCTATTTTTCTCCAAGGCAAAATTAAAAGTAAAATTGGAAATAAGCACCTTAAAGATCATGCATCTTTTAGAAACATTCCATTAAACAACAAGAATATCCGTTGCTATTCAATGTATCAGTCTCTAGTAAGTTGAGGTTTGCCAAAAAATCTCCGGTCTCCTATTTTAAGTAATCTTATTGCTGAATGAATTTTCTAGTCTTCTATTCATATTATCACCAGAGGGATTTTTGGTCTTCTATTATTCCCAGATGGTAATCTGGTCTTCTATTTTGAGCGATTATTATTAGTAGATGATTTTTTGTCTCTTATTCAGATTATTATTACAAAAATGAGTTTTTGATCTCCTATTCAAATTATCACTACCAAAATGGGTTTCTGTTCTTCTATTTCAGCACTTGTTATTACCAAAATGGTTTTCTGGTCTTCTATTCCGAAAATATTGTCAGACGGATTTCTAGTTTTCTATTGCCAGATGAATTTTCTGGTCTTCTATTTAGGTGAATTTTCTGGTCTACTGTTCATATTATTACTAGACGATTTTCTAGTCTTCTCTTATTCAAGAAATTATTATCAACATATGATTTTCTAGGCATTTATTTAAGAGATCACTATTGCCACATAGGTTTATGGAATTCTATTTATGAAATTTTCGCTGTCAGACGGATTTATGGTCTTCTATCCATGATGTTGCCTGAAGGTTTTCTGGTCCTTCATCCTATAATATTTCTAAATGGCTTTCTGTTTCTATTTAAGAAATTATCATTGTTAAATTACTTTCTAGTTCCTTATTTATGAAACCATTATTACCAAATAATTTTTAATCTTGATTCTATGAGTTTCTATTCACGTAAAATTGCTGACAAATAGATTTTTGGCCTCTTCAAGCAAATCTATAACTTCTAAAAGTAACTTTGTATTACAAATGAATGGTCCTTCATGATTGTTAACCCGCCTTTTTACCAGGCCATGGACATGCGGGATTAACAACACCGGTTGCACTTTCGCCAAGGCTGGTGTACGATGGATCCAGTCGACTGGATAGATGGATGACGCAACATGCTTAGGAGATGGAAATATGATTGCATAAAGATGAATCAACTATGGTTTGGGTCTAGGAAATATGGTTCGGCATTGGCAATCATTCGGCATTGAAGTACGTTCGGCATTCCTCCACTCGGCATTTGTACTCGGCATTGAAGTACGTCCGGCATTCCTTCACTCGGCATCCTCCACTCGGCATTTGTACTCGGCATTGAAGTACGTCCGGCATTCCTCCACTCGGCATTTGTACTCGGCATTGAAGTACGTCCGGCATTCCTCCACTCGGCATTTGTACTCGGCATTGAAGTACGTCCGGCATTCTTTCACTCGGCATCTTCCACTCGGCATTTGAACTCAGCATTAAAGTGCGCTCGGCACACCTCACCCCAGCATCGATCGGCATGCATCACTCAAATGCCTCGTCCGGCATTATTCTATCAGACTTTGTTCGGCATGCATCACTCAAATGCCTTGACCGACATTATTCTATCAGACTTCGTTCTGCATTCTTCCTCCAGACGCTTCGTTCGGCATGGAACGGGTCGGCATTGATGGCTCGGCATTACATGGCTCGGCATATGTGGACCGGCCATAAACTCGGTGGGCCTGAATCACGCAAAGGCCCAACAACTCAGGATTTGCCTATAAATACAGCAGGTGGGGGTTCAGAAAAGGGATCCGGATTCTCTCTCCTGCTCTCTAACTTTCTATCCCCTAAGGCTAAGGCAAGCCTATCACTTTGTAACTGTAATCGATTCTTACAACAATAAAAAAGAAATTACTGGAGTGGACGTAGGCCAGAGTTAGCCGAACCACTATAAATTCCGTGTCTTTACCGCTTTCATTTTAATTTCTGTTATTCTTCATATTAAATATCCTCTACATGCATCCTACCCGTGAACTATGATTGTTGTTTGGTACTTTCACTTGGATTTGGGTGTTAGTGACCAATTTTGGCGCTAACATTTTGGTGCTTTCACCGAGAATTGAACTCAGGAATTTTGGAGTTAGAAACTTGGATTTAAAAGAGCAATGGCTAGACCATCAGCAAGGAAACAAGTAATGGAAAGGAGCAATCAGGAGGGAAGTCAAGAGGCTTCCTCTAGAGATGGAGCAGGTGGAGCATCCATTTACATCACTAGAGAGGAAATGGAGGCGATGATGAAAAGACAAGAGGAGATGATGCAGACTCTTCTCAGACAATTTGCACAAACAGAAAATGCAGGAGCTCAGATCCGTGGAGTTGGATCAGAAGCACTCAACCAGCAAGCAGAGGGAATAGCTCGGTAGGGGGCAACCCCCAGTCAGCAAACAGCTATCAATCCAGATGGATCTAGACTTGGGGGCATACCACCAGGAAATGTTGGACCAACCTATGGAGGGATACCAGACGATGTTGTGCAACCCGACACCAACAGGAGTGCAGGAGTGCGAGATGATGAGTATGTGCCAGAATTCCCTCATAAACTCAGGGGGCAGACGAGAGGCGATGGACAAGGATTACATCTTGGGGGCAACGACAAACTAGCGGAGATGGTTAGACGGGCTATGAGAGGTGGATTGGTAAATAAAGATTTGGATGATGTAAATAGGAGTCCCTTTACTCCTACTATCAGGCAAGCTAGGAACCCACTCGAATTTAAGCTACCAAATTTGGAAATGTATAATGGGAAGGCGGATCCAACGGTTCATCTGACGAAATACATAAGGCATATGGAGGTACTGGGGCATCGGATGAGGTCATGGCTCGATGCTTCCCATTGTATTTGACAGATATCGCAGCTATGTGGTTTAGACAGCTGGAGAATGGTTCTATCGGCACATGGACGGAGCTAATTGAGAGGTTTATGAGACAGTTTCGGGTCCACATAGTTAGACCCAAGAACGTGATGACTCTGACATCTATGAAACAATGGAAGGGGGAATCGCTCAGGGACTTCTTAACCAGATTCAACGCAGCGGTAGCCTCAGTGGATCGACCCGATCTGTCAATGGTTTTGATGGCAACCGTCTCGGGAATCACGGATAACTCGGATTTCAAAATATCATTGGAACGATACCCACCGAGGGATCTCGGGGAGTTCTATCATGAGGAGGAAAGGTTCTTGAGACAGGAGGATGCGCAGGCTGAGAGAGTAGGGAGAGAGGCTGAAGCTTATGCAGTGAGGGGTGGAGGTCCATCAAGGGATGATCTAAGTAAAGATGATAAAGGAAAAAGGAAAACGAATGGAAATGGTGGCACTTCGAAGAAACCTCGGAGGGAGTCAAAGTTTTCTTCTTACACAGATTTAACTGAGACTCTAGAAAGGATTTACTTGGACACTCGAGGGCGGCTCCAATACCGGAGGCCAACAAAGAGAGAGCCTTCAGAATACGAACGGACATCGGGAAAGCATTGCCTATTCCATGAGTTGGATGGGCACAACACAAACGACTGTAGGCATTTGAGGGTTATCATTGAGGAGCATGTAAGGAATGGTCACCTACAGCAATATGTCAGGAATCGAACTACGGTAGGGGGGCAAGAGCAGCCACCACCTACCTCTAGCAATGGCGGCATTGGGTCTGGTCAACGCAGGTTTACTACCAACTAAACAGGTTCATGGTTTTGAATAAGTAATAGAACTCAAAGTAATACGGCTAGGTCACTTACACACGTACGGGATTGAGGACGGTCCCTAGGCGTGCTCTAGGATAACTGAAAACCGTACTACTTGAGTCTATGAAATTCTGCTTTCTTTCTAGTTTTCTGCAAACTTTGGTTCTCTCTTTCGTATTTCGGACATTTACTTTTCTTTGGTATGGTTTTGGAGTTTGGATTGAACTCTCGATTTGGTTGGTTTATTCTTGGTTTCCCATTCTGGTTTGGATGTTTGATTTTTGATACAGATTTCTGGTTTTATATTTGGTTAACAGTTCATGTTTAATAATTACTGCCCCGACCGGAGAGATGGGGCAATGGTCACAAGTTACGAGTCCCTTCGCCGGAGAGCGAAGAAATGGACTCGGGCAGAATATAAAAAGTCCTTGACCGGAGAGTCGAGGCCGGAGAATATAAAAAGTCCTTGACCAGAGAGTCGAGGCCGGAGAATATAAAAATTCCTTGACCGGAGAGTCGAGGCCGGAGAATATAAAAAGTCCTTGACCGGAGAGCCGAGGCCGGAGAATATAAAAAGTCCTTGACCGGAGAGCCGAGGCCGGAGAATATAAAAAGTCCTTGACCGGAGCGTCGAGGCCGGAGAATATCAAAATCCTTAGCCGGATTGCTGAGGCCGGTGAATATCAAAGTCTTTGACCGGAGAGTCGAGGCCAGAGAACATACAAGCCCGTGATGGAAAAGTCAAGGCTGGAACAGGATAACACGACCCGACGAGGTCTACAAAATCAAGATTAAGCCCGAAGAGGTCGTGGATTTGATGATGTGGTTACAAAAAGGATGTGGACTTTGGATATCATATTTGAGGCTATTCAAAACACACCTTCCAATAGCAAGGCATGTTTTGGAGGGCAAGTATTAGAACGCCTTTTTACCAGGCCATGGACATGCGGGATTAACATAACCGGCTACACGTTCGCCAAGGCTGGTGTACGATGGATCCAGTCGACTGGATGGATGGATGACGCAACGTGCTTAGGAGATGGAAATATGATTCGATAAAGATGAATCAACTATGGTTTGGGTCTAGGAAATATGGTTCGGCATTGGCAATCATTCGGCATTGAAGTACGTCCGGCATTCCTTCACTCGGCATCCTCCACTCGGCATTTGTACTCGGCATTGAAGTACGTCCGGCATTCCTCCACTCGGCATTTGTACTCGGCATTGAAGTACGTCCGGAATTCCTCCACTCGGCATTTGTACTCGGCATTGAAGTACGTCCGGCATTCTTTCACTCGGCATCTTCCACCCGACATTTGAACTCAGCATTAAAGTGCGCTCGGCACACCTCACCCCAGCATCGATCGGCATGCATCACTCAAATGCCTCGTCCGGCATTATTCTATCAGACTTTGTTCGGCATGCATCACTCAAATGCCTCGACCGACATTATTCTATCAGACTTCGTTCGGCATTCTTCCTCCAGACGCTTCGTTAGGCATGGAACGGGTCGGCATTGATGGCTCGGCATTACATGGCTCGGCATATGTGGACCGGCCATAAACTCGGTGGGCCTGAATCACGCAAAGGCCCAACAACTCAGGACTTGCCTATAAATACAGCATGTGGGGGTTCATAAAAGGGATCCTGATTCTCTCTCCTTCTCTCTAACTTTCTATCCCCTAAGGCTAAGGCAAGCCTATCACTTTGTAACTGTAACCGATTGTTACAGCAATGAAAAAGAAATTACTAGAGTGGACGTAGGCCAGAGTTAGCCGAACCACTATAAATTCCGTGTCTTTACCGCTTTCATTTTAATTTCTATTATTCTTCATATTAAATATCCTCTACATACATCCTACCCGTGAACTGTGATTGTTGTTTGGTACTTTCACTTGGATTTGGGTGTTAGTGACCAATTTTGGCGCTAACAATGATGTTGTTAAAATCCTAAAAGGATTATCCAGATAGAATTTAAAAGTTAATAACAAAAATCATGGCTTGCTTTGTGTTTTATAGGGAAACACGGTTAGAAAGAAAACCTTGTAAATATTTAAAAAAGTGAGAAAATTCTTGGTTTTACACTAAAGTGTAAAAGGCTTCTTTTATACATGGAGGGGGGGCAATTATTGTCCATGTACTTTTCAAAAGGAATAAAAATGAATATAAGAGAATAAGATGTCGAATCAACGGGCCTGCAATTGGGCTTCCAAAATAATATAATAGCAAGCATAGGAATATCAAGGCTAAAGTGGTATCAGTTCCAAAGGTGACATGAGTTATCACATTTAAAAATGTAAAGAAATGTTGAACCTATTAACAAATGAAGATATCAGAATTGAAATCCTAAAGAATTTCACGCAGGCAAAAGCATTTCGCATTAGAAAATTGCATGTCGCATCAGCGAAATGTTATCAAAAGTATTGATATCGCATGTTGAAGCTCATGATGTTGAAGACAAAGCAAATAAACAAACAACAAAGAATGTCGCACCTCATCAACAAAGAAAGTGGATGTTGTAAAGTATTATTGAAAAGTGGATGGCGCATATCATTTATATCATATTCCATCAACATATGGCAGTATATCATAATCCATCAACGTGATGAAGGCATCACATATTATTGACGTTGCATCACATCGATGCCATATGTCGTCAATAGAAATTGCCAAGTGCAAAAAGATTGAAGCTTGTCATAAGTCATCTATATCTCTTGTCACTAGTAAACGTTGTTGCATGAAGTTGATGCTGCACTTAATCAATCCTGCATTAATTCCATGCCACATTCCATCAATGCAAAAATAAAGGAATGTTGCCGCATGCCAATAATGCACAAAATCATGTTGCATGCCATCAAATCAGCAAAGGATGGCACCAACATAATAATAGGCATCGTACATTGATCGATCCCGCATTTTGTGAAAATTACATGTCATCAATGTCGTACAACATCAATGTCGTAGGAATGTCAAAAGTCATGCAAAGAAAGGGGATTAGAAATCATTAATACAAGATGAACAAAGTCAAGAGGATTTAGCGTATTTTATTTCATAAATCTTAAAAGGCATTCACATTCCATCACATGATTAAAGGGATTACAACAAGTGACAACATAAAGTCTCACATCACTAATGGAAGCAAGCCTTACCTCCTTCCAACCACTATAAATTGAGAGACGCCCCTATGGAAAGGGGACTTAAATTCTTTTCCTTCCTTGGCACAAATCACTTTTTGAATTAGAATATTCTCTAAGTTCTCTCTCTTGAAAGCTCGAGAATAATTCTAATGGAAAAAAGGGCCAACGGAAAAGAAGATAATGTACGATATTTACAAACAAGGGCTTGAACAATTAGAAATTTGCATATTTTATAACATGCTCATTATTAAATAAAGAGTGTGACTAGGGCATGTTGCTTATTGTTATTTTGGCTAGCCTACTTCATTTTGGAACATATGATTGAGATTTCAAATAATTTTGGAATAATCATAAAACCAAGGGTTATTATTGGAATTTCTTCGTGTGCCAGCTTGTACAGCATTTTGGGTGTTGAACCAATTTTGGTTTAACACCTCCAAAATCTAGTATGCAAGCACGCAAGAGATCCTCTAAGATAAGATTCAGTCTCTCAATTTGCTCATTAATTTGAGGGTGATAAGTTGTGTTAAGGTCAGCTCTGTCCCTAATGCCTCCTATAAGCTCTTTCAAAACTCACTAGTGAACATTAAGTCTCGGTCACTCACAATGCTCTTTAGCACACCATAGAATTGCACAATCTATTTCATATATAATTCGGCCAGTTTAGCTGCCATTCTACTTGACTTGATGGGTACAAATCTAGCGCGATTGGTCAATTGATCAACTGTGATCCATATGTTATTGTACCCTACTCGAGTCCTTGAATGTTCTTCGATGAAATCCATTGATAATTGTTTGTTCTTCCACTTGGGAACTTCTAGCAATTACATCATACCACTAGGCTTCTTCTTCTCTGTCTGAACCAACAGCCAGTTCATACATTATGAGATAAACGCCCCAACATCTTTCTTCATCCCTTCGCAATAAAAGGTCTATCTTATATCACAATACGTCTTATTACCATCGGGATGAATAGTCAACCTCGAATGGTAGCACCCTTGTAGCACTTCATCCCTCAACCTGTCGACATCAAGTACAAATAATCTCCTGTCCTTATGTAGCCAACCGTCTTTGTTGAGTTCGTACTGTTTCATATTCTTAGACTCTACTCTAACTTCAATTATAGCAATTATCTTAGCTAATATAGGATCGAGACTCTGACTAGTACCAATTTGCTCAATCAGAGTAAGCACGATAGTCAAGCTCGACAATATCTCTAGCTCTAACTTGCATCTCGGTCAGAAATTATAACCTGCAATATATTCTAGCTATGTCCATGCTAGGAACATAACTCCCAAGTTGGCATGTCTCATATTCGAGGCATTAATAACTACATTACCTTTCCCTTATGTATATGAAATATCAAAGTCAAAGGAGGCTAGGAACTCTAACCATAATTGTTGATGAAGGTTGAGATCCTTCTGCTAAAAGCGGTACTTAAATGATTTACGGTCAGTGGATAGCCCGAACCTCTTTCCTAAAAGATAATGCCTTCAAATCATTATCACAAACACAAGCGCCGTTAAATCTAAATCATGGGTCAGGTATTTCTTCTTATGTGGCTTCAGTTGTCGACTAGCATATACAACGACCTTGCCCCTCTACATCAATACCACACCCAATCCGGTACCACAAGCATCAGTGCATACCATCATCTTATCATTCCCACTTAGAATGGTAAATATTGGTTCGCTCATCAACTTTTCTTTCAGACTCATAAATGCATGCTTACACCTCCCATCTCAAATAGAAGTCGGATTCTTCTTTGTCAATGGTGTCGCTACCTTGGAGAAGTCCTGGATAAATCGCCTACAATATCCAGCTAGCGCAAAGTAACTTCTCAAATCAATGGCGTATTTGGGCCTAGTCCAAACTTGGATTACTGCTACTTTTGCAGGATTAAGGACATTGCCTTGCTCAGAAACAATGTGACCTAAAAATCTCACCCCCTCCTTCAAAAGTGAAAACTAGAAAACTTCACCTTCGATTGGTACTTTATTCAGCTCCTCAAGCACGATCCTTAAATGTGTCTTGTGTTCTTCCTCTGTCCATGAATAGATAAGAATATCGTCAATAAACATAAGCATGAATTTATTTAGCTACGTCCTAAAGACATGGTTCATGTCGTCAAAAAAGTATGCCGACGCATTGGTTAGCCCGAATGTCATAACCAACCACTTATAAAATCTAGATGGCATACAGAACACCATAATCAGCACACTCTTCCTTGCTACTCTTAGTTGGTGAAATCCCATTGCAAAATCAAATTGGGAAAACCCACTAGCACTATGGAGCTGATCGAGCAAGTCATCAATACGTGGGAGTGGATACTTGTTCTTCTTTATTACTTTATTCAACTAACGGTAATCAACATATAATCTAAGGGAACCACCCACCTTCTTGGCTAATATTACGCATGCCTCCCCTTGGGAAATAAACCTGTAAATGAACCTTTTCTTTCAAAAGGTCATTCACTTGCACCTCGATCACTGTTTGCTCTCTAAGTGCAATCCTACTCAACACATCACTAACGGTCTGGCATCTTTAACTAAATACATATGGAACCCAATTTCTCTATGTGGTATAAGTCCGACCACTTCCTCGAATATATCTGGATACTCTCTAGCTATAAGTACAGATGATAACTTATTGTAAGGAATCTCGAGCTAATACAAAAAAGCTAACAATCATCTAGTCGTCAGGTAGGCATCCCATCTCCAATCTACATTTGTCATATATCCCTATCGTAATCAGAAACCACTCACAGCCCACCACCATTATGTATCTCTTTAGCCACTTATTTTCGAAAATAACACCAATCCAATGAAACGCAAATAAAAGCAACCATAAACAAGAGAGCATCCATGATTCGATAACATAGGTCTCGACAAACCATGTATAGGCTGGTTTGGCCCTCACCAGGGTTTTCATAATTTGAAGTCAATCAACTACTTCGGGTTTCAATTTTGATCTATCTATCAAATCATTAGATATGAAAGAATATGAAACCCTGATATCAAATGAAATTTGTATATGAACATCATAAATGGAAAGCGTACGTTAGATAATGATGCTTTCCTCTACTCTTTAGCCGATGGAACATTCATTGAAGTTGGAACGACATTGATTGCATATGCTTTCACCATCTGTTTCTGCTTCGGTGGCTCCGGACAGTCCTTCTAAATGTGCCCAAGCTTGTTGCAATTGTAGCATTTCTTCCCCTCAGCTTTGCAGTACCTACTGCAGTGACCCTTCTCTAAGCAATTAAAGCAAGTCGAAGGTGGTATGCTCTTCTTCTAGCTAGCTTTGTCTCGCCTACCCCACCTAATTGTAGCTTTGGCTCGTCTTCAAAAATAATAGCCTTTGGCTTTAGATAAAGACTCTTGTGTCTCAAGTCCTTCTCCACTAACATCCCCAAAATCTTATCAATGTGGCCCATAAGCTTTTCTCCTAAGTGATCATCCAAGCCGATAATGAACTTCTCGTTCTTCTTTAATGGAGTGCCGATGAAAGACATTCCATATTTCGATAGCGCGTTGAATTTAATAACATATTTGAAGACCATTGTGTCTCGCTGCTTCAGATCCATAGACTTATAGAACAAGACCGACTTCTAAGCAGGCGGTATAAACTTCTCTTCAAAACCGATTTTGATCTATTCCTAATTAAACTAATCGGTGTGTAGAGCAAATTATATGGCATTCCACACATTCATCTCCCTTACATGAAGTTGACGTGAGGGCAACCTCCTCTTCATAGCATCATTAAGTCCAAGATCATCAAATATTCACTCACAAGTGTCGAGTCAGTCCTGAACTTCCATCAGTGACTTCGTTCGAAGAAACGGTCTGCCTCCAAGGCTAGTAAATTCCTTATTCGACTTGGCAAAATTGACTATGGGCGCCTGCTCTAGAGCACCACCATCAATAGCAACATTCAAAGTAACTACTTGAGCGTTCTACAGCATGTTTCACATCATGGTATTAAACATGGTCTGCAAATTAGGATTAGTAGCTCCCGAGCTTGCTCCTTCTTTGACTTTAGAGATAAAGTTCCTGCAGCATTCCTTGTTTGATGACTCGTCCTTTAGTCTGTGGTAAGTAAGATCAATCTCTCTATAAGGAATCCTATTCGTGTGCAGTGTGACATACATACTACATATACTACTATATAGTTTTGAAAATCAAAATATATAACAAGTACGCGCTCTTGTGTGTGTATGTATGCACACTCTCAATCCAGTCTAGGATGCGAACTCCTATCCCATCTCTACTGGATCATGGTATCCCTTAGGTTAAACAACGCAACCTAAGCTCTGATACCAAATATGGCGATCGCCCTATACCACTGACACCCATTATACCCATATAGTGCGTTTTTGTGATGCTTAGTCAATGCATGACAATCGTCAGAGGGTTTGTATAGTAAATAAACAACACATAACTTATCGCATATCTTACAGCACATATAATAGTAAACATTCAGATAAAAAATAGGCAAGATAGAAAATAATTGGATAAATCACAATATCATAGTAATAGTTCCATATAGTATAAAATATCAGAAATAGAGTTATGCATCAAATAATAACTCACAAACTATGTCAAAATAGTATGGCATTAGCAGGCTCTATACTGCTGTGCAGCGGCATAACAAATGAGTAAATATAATAATACAAGAGAATAGTCTCCTGCTCGCCATCTGGCTAGCTCCACGTGCTCACTAGATCTGATATCCTTAATCTACTCATTTAAGAGTACCCAAAGTAAAAGGAAGCAAAGCTTAAAAACTCGAGTCAGGCAACGGTTTGGTGTGAGTAGTAATAGATCTCTAAATACTAATATGCTACTATAATAGGACAAATGGTATGAAGAGTTATACCTGACATGTCCCTACATCCATAAAGTTAGCACAAATATAAAATATATGATATTCTAAACCACAATCATCATGGTGTACTGTACATCAAAGTACGATGGGGTCTTTAGATATGTGCATCAGTAATATCAATATCAGGTATGATATCCCGAAAATTTGGCAATATAATTTAATAATCTGTGTTCAAAATTAAATTGATTTGATAATAAATTTTAAATTGATCTAAAAATAATCTTTTATTAAATATTTAAATGGGTAGATTTTATCTTTTTAAAGCTAATAAATTGCTTTCTATTTAGAATATATATATATATATATATATATATATATAATTGTATACATTATAAATTGATAAACTTTGATTTGGAATTTTGTAAATAAATCAATTTTCTAATTTTAGTTTATATTTGGTAAATTGAAATTTTGATTTAAATTTAAAATTTAACTTTTCAACATAATTCAATAAATAATTTTATGGTTTATACTTATGGAAAATCTTATTTGTTTAAATTTATATTTTAATTAGCTTAAATATGAATTTAAATTAGATTAACATTAAAAGCTTTGTTTTATTTTATTTTTAAAATATAGCTTGAAATTATATATAAGAATTTAAAATACAATTTACATATGATTTTAATATATTGAGTAATATAGAAAATTTATAATCTCTTTTATAAATTATTTAAATTTGTTAAATTTGTTATTTTAAAATAATAATGATAATACTTAGTTTTATAAACATAAATAAATTTTGTTAGAAATAGATTGTTATTTGTAATTTAATAAGAGTTATATATGCATATGTATATAACTTGATTTTTAAATTGGATTTTATAATTTAATTTAAATTTGAATTTAATATTTTGGATTTAAAAGAATAAATATTTAAAATATTTGAATAAGCTTATATTATTAATTTTTTTTGTTAAGTTTTCTAAAATTAAAAAGAGATAAATTCATTTATATATACATAAGAAATAAAATAAGCTAAAGGTTTTTATAAAATAATTTAATTTAAAATAAAAATACTTAAATTCACATGTGTAAGTTTCTTAATACATCTAAGTAGACATGTGTTAGGCAATAAATCAAATAAGTGACAAATGTTAAACTAAGGAAACAAGTGTCCAATTTTATTTTTCTTTTTCTTTTAATTTAATGAAATCAAAAAAATTCTTATATAAACACAATACTCCTCATCTTATTCTTTCTATTTTTCTTCTTCAAAAACTTTAAGAGGATCTTCAGATCTGAAATCTAAACTCAAATTCATTCAAACCAGGAAACAAAATATGTTCAACAAATTTATGAATCCTCTCTAAAACCAAAATCTGTTTTCCTCTCAAATTCAAATCAAAAACTGTTTGAATCTTCTTCAAAATCAAAGCTATCGTCAAAACTAAAATGCATGTGAACCTGGAATGAAAATCATTAACCTGTAGCCTCTTGAATCCATGCCTGAAATCATTCTGCAACCTCAATTCAAATGCCTGAAATCAATTTGCATAATTTCCAAAACCTGCATCTTTTCACCTGGAAACAAGCAAGCGTGCATCAGGGAGCAGGTCATTTCAGCATAAACTAGATGAATGTTTTAAAAGGCAAACTACAGTTTAAATTCAAAAGCAAGATAAAGGAAGCAACTTGTCGATTTCAAGTTCAAAGAAATTCAAGTTCAGGCTTTTCAAAAACATGTGCTTTGCTCAGGAAAATCTGTGAGTAACATTTTTACTAAATAAACTCAAGCTTAAATTAGTTGCTTGTTTCAATTCTGGAGGTAAGTTTGTTGCAAGCAAATTTACAAGTTCATTTCTGATAGATGTATGAATATATGTGAGACGACCCGACTTACTATCTCCAGAAAATCGCATCATCTTTAAGAAAGAAAGGGGCAGAAAAAGAGAAAAGATAGAGAAGAAGAAAGAAAACAACATCAGAATCTAAATAGCGGAATGAATAAATTATATTAATCACGTAATACTTTACATTGTATCATATACATCAGAGATACACAGCATAATCAACTCATACTAGACAGTTATAAACACCTATCTAGTTATACAACTCAATACAACAACTCAGAGAACACACAGCGGGATACTCTATAGCTATACGCAGAAGCCTCCTACTCTATTGCTCCTTCAGTATTCGTCAAGCCAACCTAAAATCCTAACCTGAATCCCTTGGCTACTCGTAAAAATTTGAGTACCCAAGAGTTTAAGAAAAACAGAATAAACTCCGGGACAGACATGGGTCTGGTGTGAGTAAACGGTTAAAGTTGCTTAACTTTAAAAACCTTTTGAAAGAAAAGGTATCACGTAAGACTTCGCACACATAAACATGGAAAAGTTTTTACCTTACGCTAACCAAAACATTTGATAGGAAATCTGATGATATTATAATAGTGTCTAGGGTTTTCAAATAAATACGAAATAGCCGAAATTGTTACATCTATTAAATTCCAGCTACTAGCCACAAAAGTGGGTAATACAATCAAAAACGTTGGTACTTATTGGATTTTGGATTCCATATAATGGCAGGGCTACTGGGGTACCGCCCGTCACAGTACGTGGCCTAGATCACCGTACCGAGGATCACTCCCGACCCCCCACAACACAAAGCCGGACCCGTTCCTTACTGAATAGTTCCAAATAAGACAGCCCCGACGGTTGTAGCTATTCAACCGTCCACACAGCCGAAATAAAAGGGACCTCTTGACAGGGGTAAATCTTATTCTCCAGTGGGTGTGACCCACGAAGCTTTGCTGCACCTCCCCTGTTTTAGCCATTCTCGGTTGATGAGGCTTGAGGTTACGATTACCTTTATAGGACATATCACTTAGAATGCTCATCGTCCACCGGACGATGTTTTGAAAGCATTCAATCCATACAAGTTCGTTCTGGGTTTGAATGAAACCGAAGGCATTAACTCGTTACACTTATTTTGGAATCACCCTCAGAGTTAACGACAATAACCCTTGCACTCTAAATCACCATCTCGAATCTATAAGTACTATTCCGTCAAACTCATTACGGAATTACCCATAGAGTTATACTGACGTATAGCCCTTACACCTCGAGTCTTCACAAAGCTCCAATTTGACTCACGACCTAACGTTATTTGGAATCGATGTGGTTTTCGGATATCCAAATATGGAAACTCGATCTCGGTCTCACCGAAATCCAAAGCATTTCTTTTAAGTCCAAGTTGTTTTAAAGGTTTTAAAATAGTTAAATTCAACTATCTATATACACATAAAATAGATAATTCACAAGCCACAATTGATAATCAACATTATCAAATAACAGGTAATCCACATAATCGATATCATAATAGATAATCCATATATCAACATCCCAATTGATAATCTATATAATCATCACAATGCAACCAAGCATTCTTATCACACAAACATACTTATCTCATTACTGAGATCACAAGCATTCAAGACAATCAATGTCATCCATTCATAAGCAATGATTTACTCATACCATAACATAATTAATTTAAAATGAATTAAATTAACTATATCTATCTCTAATTAATTTAAAGTGAATTAAATTAATTACCTAATCACTTAATTAACTTAAAATAAATTAAATTAATTACTTCATCCAATATATCTTGCTTACTTATTCACTAATTAAACCAATTAATTAATCATCATCCTAATTAATCAACCATGATTAATTAACTCTTAATCAAGTAATTAATCCTTAATTATTCTCATTAATCATATCAATTAATGAACCTTTATTAATTAATCATGCTTAAATTAATTGCTTTTAATTAATCAACTTAAATACAGTAATTAATTATTCTTAATTACTTCTTAATTACTTTATAAATCCTTTGATTTATTACCCAAGTAATAAACCTTTAATTACTTTAACAAGTAATTTACCCATTTAAAATTACTTTCCAATCAGTAATTTACTTAACTCAATTACCTCTGTAATTAATCAATTACTTATCTTAAGTAATTAACCTTATCAAAACTTTATTAAGTAATCATACTTAACCATTTCTCAAGTGACCATATTTAATTAATTAACAAATTAATTAAGTACATAATTTCAATCATCTCATAAAACAAATTGAGTAATTCATCCCTAATTACTCATTAACACAAATTAAGCTTCAATTATCAGATTAGTTATCTCCAACTATTAATTAATAAACCTTAATTATTAATCAATCCTTTAATACAAAGTAATAATTACTAATTACTTTTATTGATTAATTAATTAAACTTAATTAACTAATTAATCAACTCTTAATCATTAATTAATAAACTTAATTATTAATTAACAAATCTTAATTTCAAATTAATTAATCCATAAATATAATTAATTAATCCTTAATTAAAATTAATTAACCTTAAATAAAAATAGTTAATTAATTCTTAATTACCTAAAATTATATTTTAATAATCCTTTAATTATTTATTAAGAAAACCCAATTAAAACTTAATAAAACCTTTATTAATTTATTACTATTTAATTAACCCTTAATTACTTAATTAATAAGTAATTACAATTTAATTAATCATTAGACACTAATTGAATCATCAAATTAATTAATAGTTAATTAAATAAATAATTTTACTTGATTAATTACTTAATTAACCCCTTTTTAAAATAATAATTAAATAAATTAATTAACTTAAAAATTCCTTAATTAATTAACTAATTACAAATTATAAATACTTAATTATTATTTAAGATAAAATATTATCTTAAATAAATCTTGAAATCTTTATCTAACTTAATTCATAAATTAAATTAAATTAAAAAGAAATCATTAATTACTTTCTCTAATTATTAATTATCAAATATAATTTCAAGTTAATAAATTATCTTAACTTTAATTGCTTATTAAAAATCATTTCCCACTAATTAATTTAAATAAAACATTTACTTAAATTCTCTTTTATATTTCAAAATAAGATTTGAAATAATATTAAGATTGTTACTTTAGTTATTCAAAATATCATACAAGTTTATTCATAAAAACAATTAAATTCGAGACAATCATTTTACTTAAATTTAAACTATTTCAAAGTTTAAAACTTATTCATTTAAATTTGAAATTTTTGTTAACACTTTAGTTTAGGTTCACACCTTATTTACTGGGCAAAGAAAACAAAGCTCATGGATTTAATCTTTAAAAACTGTTTAAAATAAAACTTAAAAAAAAACTGTTTTAATTTTAAAACTAAAACCTGTTAACACATAACAGTTACACCCTGCAACAAAAGAACTCCTGAAACCACGCAAGAAATTCCCGAGCTATCTCCCTTACTACCCGGGACCTACTTCGAGAAAACATGGTAACTCCAACAACCCAAAAAAAACCCATCTCACTAACACAACAGCTCCAACGTGCACCTGCACCGGTGCCGGAGCCACCCCTGGCCAATGGCGAACCCACCATACGTCACCCAAACACCCCGCAACCCTCTACGACCAACAGAATATCCCCTCTTGCCTAGATCCAAAGTCGAGCCTATCAGGTGAATCTGAACCCAACCATCATCAGAAAACATCCCCTGAAACCACACCTCCGATCAAGTATAGATCCTACAACTTCGGCCATCTGTTGCTGACTCGCCGCGCCTTCTTCAACCAAGATCTCATTCAACTCGATACGATAATGAAGATGCAGTGATCAATTTTCCAATAGGCTTCCAAAACTAGGTTTAAATCAAATCTCTGTCAAAATCAAACTCCATAATGATTTGTAAATTCTTCAACTATTTTTGCTGAAATCCTCAAACATGATTCTAGCTCCAACAACAATCACGTGTCACCCAAATGCACAGAATCAAAAAAATTTGCAAAATCCCAAATTGCAGAAAACCTCCAAATTCACATTCAATATTTTACTAAAAATTGTTATTTTGATTTTAAAAATCATAACTTTCTAAGATGATTCAAGTTGTATATTCTAATCAATATAATTTAACATTGGATTTTATCAAATATCTTAGATTTACTGCATTATCTACGTTCCAGTAAATTTCCAAACTAAAATAAAAATACTTGAACTTGTCTTTTAAAAACTATATGATGTTTAAACCAAATCAACTTGTTTAGAATCAAAACTCCAAAGTGATTTGATAAGAGTTTGGTCTTTTGGTTCATTTTAATCTCTGTACAAAAAATAACATAGAGTAGCAGTTTAATCTAGCATGCATACTCAACATTCATATACACGGATCAATCACCAATCATATAAATATGAGAGCATCAATTATTTCAGAAGTTAAACAAACAACAGATCAGTAATCACTTAAGCCTTTAAGTTGTTGTTTACTCACCACAACCTAGTGCAGCGTTTTGAAGATGACTGGAACAGGAAGTTTGCAAAAGAATTGAACTTGAAGCCTTAAAACAGAAATGCCCCTTTTTTTAAAATTTCCTTCCAGATTGCATTTTGAAAACTTAGAAACATTTGAGCTTGAAGCTTTAGAAACTGAAGCCTTGAAACTTACATGCGCTTGAAGTTTGAGGAATTTAAATGCAGATTTTTGATTTAAGAAAAACTGCAGGCATTTGATCATGAGAAGAATGTTTCAGGCTTTTGAAAAGGTTACAGGTTTTCAACATATTTCTGGGTTGTTTGAATTTTTAAAGAGAAGGTGACAGATTTAGGAAAATTTGTAGGAATCAAATTTTCAGTTTTGATTCTTGAGCAGGTTTCTAAACAAAAGTTTTCTTAAAGAAAAAGAAGATGTTGGAAATGGTGATTATATTGGTAAGTTTCAGATTTTAATAAAAAGAAAAGAAAATACAAATATTATGACACTTGTCTTAACTTTGCATTAATGTTGTAACACTTGTAAACAAGGTGTTTAAGAATTAAACATTTGTCACTATTGAGTTTATTTTTAATTTAAAAGAAAATTTAAAAGCTTTTTAAAATTATTTTTCCTAATTACTTATGTGTTTTCTAAATTTTAAAAATGCTTTTCTTATTAAATATCAAATAAAAAAAATACACTTACACATTTATAAATGTATGCTAGTTTATATAAAATACAATCTTTTAAAAAGAAATGAAATCAAATAAAATTTAAATAAAATTATATACAGCATTTCAACCTTACTTTAAAATATAATTTCAAAAGCCTTTTATTTATTTTGTAAAATAAATACAAAACAAATTTCTATTGATAATTTTCTATAAAAAGAAAAATAAAACAAAATCTTATTTCTAATTGAAAACATTACCTATGTAATTTAAAACCAAACCATATTATCATTTATTTAAATATGAATGTATACCTTTAAATTCAAATTTATATTCCTTTTCGAAGTTAAATCAAATCTAAATAAATTTAAATCAATATAAACAACTATTTTAAAATAAGCTCATTATCATTTACAAATAATAATCCTATTTTAAAATCAATTTAAAATACACAGATTTCAATACATAGATATAAATGCATTTAAACATTATTATAAATTTTGAAAACAAAATATCAATTTAGAATTTATTTACACAAATAAAATAATTATTCTTAATATAAAACCAATTTATAACCATAATTAAAATATTACTTGGTTAATTATTTTTGAAAATAACAATTTTTATCAATTTCAAATAATTAAATTAAGCGATTATCAGCATTTTAAACTCCTGGAAATTCTGAGATATTACAATCCTCCCCTCTTAACAGAATTTCATCCTCGAAATTTAAAACAAAGATAATACAAGGTTTTTATTCTATTTTAACCAATTCAAACATTCATAACAGCGATACACTATCAATCAACAAACAGTTTCATCCAAACAACCAATTCAACCAAACAACACTAGCTATCCGGACACAGATCCGGATAAACTTCTAAAATTATCTTGTGTTTCCCCAGTACAGACACAGCGATACTCTCTCTACTAAATCCAAACTAGCTATACTTAAGCTACTGAGTTCCCACTCAGCTAGATCTATAATCTACACAAGATACCAGACCAAGACAAGTCTGATCAACAACTAAAACCTTCACAGAACTATTGGTCTCAAAACCAGTGATGACCAAAACGCGTACTCCCTCAGAGATACGCGTTTTTTTTGAATTCCAGTCTTCCAAACTGACAATTCAACTCTTCAAACCAAAGCACTGATCTCTACAAAAACTCAGAAGAATCCAATATGCCTCGAAGTTCACCAAAACTTATTGCTTCCTTTACCAGAGAAAATCTCAACAACATCGAAGCCTCCAACTTCGAATTCCAAATTCTTCCGTCACTTAACCTCAAAAATTTTCTGGATGATTTAGGCTGCCTACAAATCCTTCCTGATCAGCTCAACCTTCGCTGATGCTTCTACAAACAAACTGGATCAACTCAATAAACTGATCCTCACTTGATCAATCCAAAAATCAAAACCAAACTTTACTATCAACAGAAGAAAACAACTTCTCCCATCTGGAAAAGACAGAACAGAATCACCCGCCAACTTGCCTCAAATTCTGAAAAATAAATTCAGAAGAAACTCTCTAATCCAAAATACTGAAATTCCCAGATGCTTCTATTCAAGAACAACAACCACCTTGCTTCCGCTGCACAACTCTGATCTGGAGCAGATGAAAATCCCATCGAATGAACACAGGTACAGACTGAACATCACATCTCAGAAATAAGGTTCAACAGAAGTTCCAAGAGATACAGAGCTGCTACACCAACCAATCAACCTAGGAAACAACCTTCAACCCAGCTGAATCACCAGTATCACTCCTGATATCAAGTCGATTCCGAACTCAATCTCCAATGCGGGAAATCTCTAACTTTCCTGAAGATATACTCGGACAATCTTCAGCAACCCATAACTTCTACATCCTCTAGAGATGCCACAAATCCAGGCAAAGACTATCTGAGATAATAACCAAACCGTCGCAAGTCACTTTCTGCGATCAACCAATCCAAATCCAAGATACTGTTCTCTTTCCACTAATCAGAACATTTTATCCTTGACCAACTAATCCATCGAAGGAACAGATCCTCACTGTTGCTTCTGAATTCCACCTCCAGGAAATGCTAAGCCAAAAAGATGCACCCCCGAGCTGCACCGCTAACACAGATGCCTAAGACTTCTTATCCAAAGTTCTTGGAGAAACCCGGACCTCCAACTAAAAATATACATCCTACTGAACTCAGCTACAACACCGAAGCATACACGCTTCCTTAAACTTGCTCCAAAAGAAACATCTTTAGAGACATCCATAGTCACTACATCTCATCACGCAGCTACTACTCCCTAAGGTATCAAAATACTATCACTCGCTTCTGCCCATCCCGACAGATCCGAATTCTCAAAAATCCGCTCACACGAGCGCGATCAAACTTATACTTCAAAGATGAACTTCGAACCTTAACAGGTTTCCTTCAGAGATCAATGAAATCCTTACACCAAACTACAAAGATTACTCGAGACGGTGTTAGGTCTGCAGTCTCGACAGATACACTTCCAACCTCAAACATTCAAACTCCAACAAATGGTGGTTGTGTTACACACACTACTACCCCATCTACCTTTATAACTTATGTCGGAAAACCCGAACAGGTGACCCAAAAGATAGGTAGAAATATATGTATATATATAGTTATATATAAAAATTACAAATACGCTCTCTCATGAAAGACACCACTACAGAGCCTAGGTATTCACTCAACCTAACGCTCTGATACCAAATGAGACGACCCGACTTTCTATCTCCAGAAAATCGCATCATCTTTAAGAAAGAAAGGGGTAGAAAAAGAGAAAAGATAGAGAAGAAGAAAGAAAACAACATCAGAATCTAAACAGTGGAATGAATAAATTATATTAATCACATAATACTTTACATAGTATCATATACATCAGAGATACACAGCATAATCAACTCATACTAGACAGTTATAAACACCTGTCTAGTTATACAACTCAATACAACAACTCAGAGAACACACAGCGGAATACTCTATAGCTATACGCAGAAGCCTCCTGCTCCATTGCTCCTTCAGAATTCATCAAGCCAACCTAAAATCCTAACCTGAATCCCTTGGCTACTCGTAAAAATTTGAGTACCCAAGAGTTTAAGAAAAACAGAATAAACTCCGGGTCAGACATGGGTCTGGTGTGAGTAAACGGTTAAAGTTGCTTAACTTTAAAAACCTTTTGAAAGAAAAGGTATCACGTAAGACTTCCCACACATAAACATGGACAAGTTTTTACCTTACGCTAACCAAAACATTTGATAGAAAATCCGATGATATTATAATAGTGTCTAGGGTTTTCAAATAAATACGAAATAGTCGAAATTGTTACATCTATTAAATTCCAGCTACTAGCCACAAAAGTGGGTAATACAATCAAAACCGTTGGCACTTATTGGATTTTGGATTCCATACAATGGCAGGGCTACTGGGGTACCGCCCGTCACAGTACGTGGCCTAGATCACCGTACCGAGGATCACTCCCGACCCCCTACAACACAAAGCCGGACCCGTTCCTTGCTGAACAGTTCCAAATAAGACAACCCCGACGGTTGTAGCTATTCAACCATCCACACAGCCGAAATAAAAGGGATCTCTAGACAGGGGTAAATCTTATTCTCCAGTTGGTGCGACCCACGAAGCTTTGCTGCACCTCCCCTGTTTTAGCCATTCCCGGTTGATGAGGCTTGAGGTTACGATTACCTTTATAGGACATATCACTTAGAATGCTCATCGTCCACCTGACGATGTTTTGAAAGCATTCAATCCATACAAGTTCGTTTCGGGTTCGAACGAAACCGTAGGCATTATCTCGTTACACTCATTTTGGAATCAACCTCAGAATTAACGACAATAACCCTTGCACTCTAAATCACTATCTCGAATCTATAAGTACTATTCCGTCAAACTCATTACGGAATCACCCATAGAGTTATACTGACGTATAGCCCTTACACCTCGAGTCTTTACAAAGCTCCAATTTGACTCACGACCTAACGTTACTTGGAATCGATGTGGTTTTCGGATATCCAAATATGGAAACCCGATCCCGGTCTCATCGAAATCCAAAGCGTGTCTTTTAAGTCCAAGTTGTTTTAAAGGTTTTAAAACTGTTAAATTCAACTATCTATATACACATAAAATAGATAATTCACAAGCCACAATTGATAATCAACATTATCAAATAACAGGTAATCCACATAATCAATATCATAATAGATAATCCATATATCAACAACCCAATTGATAATCTATATAATCATCACAATGCAACCAAGCATTCTTATGACACAAACATACTTATCTCATTACTGAGATCACAAGCATTCAAGACAATCAATGTCATCCATTCATAAGCAATGATTTACTCATACCATAACATAATTAATTTAAAATGAATTAAATTAACTATCTCTATCTCTAATTAATTTAACGTGAATTAAATTAATTACCTAATCACTTAATTAATTTAAAATAAATTAAATTAATTACTCCATCCAATATATCTTGCTTACTTATTCACTAATTAAACCAATTAATTAATCATCATCCTAATTAATCAACCATGATTAATTAACTCTTAATCAAGTAATTAACCCTTAATTATTCTCATTAATCATATCAATTAATGAACCTTAATTAATTAATCATGCTTAGATTAATTGCATTTAATTAATCAACTTAAGTACAGTAATTAATTATTCTTAATTACTTCTTAATTACTTTGTAAATCCTTTTATTTATTACCCAAGTAATAAACCTTTAATTACTTTAACAAGTAATTTACCCATTTAAAATTACTTTCCAATCAGTAATTTACCTAACTCAATTACCTCTGTAATTAATCAATTACTTATCTTAAGTAATTAACCTTATCAAAACTTTATTAAGTAATCATACTTAACCATTTCTCAAGTGACCATATTTAATTAATTAACTAACTAATTAATTACTTAATTTCAATCGTCTCATAAAACAAATTGAGTAATTCATCCCTAATTACTCATTAACCCAAATTAAGCTTCAATTATCAGATTAATTATCTCCAACTATTAATTAATAAACCTTAATTATTAATCAATCCTTTAATACAAAGTAATTAATTACTAATTACTTTTATTGATTAATTAATTAAACTTAATTAACTAATTAATCAACTCTTAATCATTAACTAATAAACTTAATTATTAATCAACAAATCTTAATTTCAAATTAATTAATCCATAAATATAATTAATTAATCCTTAATTAAAATTAATTAACCTTAAATAAAAATAGTTAATTAATTCTTAATTACCTAAAATTATATTTTAATAATCCTTTAATTATTTATTAAGAAAACCCAATTAAAACTTAATAAAACCTTTATTAATTTATTACTATTTAATTAACCCTTAATTACTTAATTAATAAGTAATTACAATTTAATTAATCATTAGACATTAATTAAATCATCAACTTAATTAATAGTTAATTAAATAAATAATTTTACTTGATTAATTACTTAATTAACCCCTTTTTAATATAATAATTAAATAAATTAATTAACTTAAAAATTCCTTAATTAACTAACTAATTACAAATTATAAATACTTAATTATTATTTAAGATAAAATATTATCTTAAATAAATCTTGAAATCTTTATTTAACTTAATTCATAAATTAAATTAAATTAAAAAGAAATCATTAATTACTTTCTCTAATTATTAATTATCAAATCTAATTTCAAGTTAATAAATTATCTTAACTTTAATTGGTTATTAAAAATCATTTCCCACTAATTAATTTAAATAAAACATTTACTTAAATTCTCTTTTATATTTCAAAATAAGATTTGAAATAATATTAAGATTGTTACTTTAGTTATTCAAAATATCATACAAGTTTATTCATAAAAACAATTAAATTCGAGACAATCATTTTACTTAAATTTAAACTATTTCAAAGTTTAAAACTTATTCATTTAAATTTGAAATTTTTGTTAACACTTTAGTTTAGGTTCACACCTTATTTACTGGAAACAAAGAAAACAAAGCTCATGGATTGTAATCTTTAAAAACTGTTTAAAATAAAACCTAAAAAAAAAACTGTTTTAATTTTAAAACTAAAAACTGTTAACACATAATAGTTACACCCTACAACAAAAAAACTCCTGAAACCACGCAAGAAATTCCCGAGCTATCTCCCTTACTACCCGAGACCTACTTCGAGAAAACATGGTAACTCCAACAACCCAAAACAAAACCCATCTCAGTGACACAACAGCTCCAACGTGCACCTGGACCGGTGCCGGAGCCACCCTGGCCAACTGCGAACCCACCACACTTCACCCAAACACCCCGCAACCCTCTACGACCAGCAGAATATCCCCTCTTGCCTCGATCCAAAGTCGAGCCGATCAGGTGAATCTGAACCCAACCATCATCAGAAAATTTCCCCTGAAACCACGCCTCCGATCAAGTATAGATCCTACAACTTCGGCCATCTGTTGCTGACTCGCCGCGCCTTCTTCAACCAAGATCTCATTTAACTCGATACGATAATGAAGATGCAGTGATCAATTTTCCAGTAGGCTTTCAAAACTAGGTTTAAATCAAATCCCTATCAAAATCAAACTCCATAATGATTTGTAAATTCTTCAACTATTTTTGCTAGAATCCTCAAACATGATTCTAGCTCCAACAACAATCACGTGTCACCCAAATGCACAGAATCAACAAAATTTGCAAAATCCCAAATTGCAGAAAACCTCCAAATTCACATTCAATATTTTACTAAAAATTATTATTTTGATTTTAAAAATCATAACTTTCTAAGATGATTCAAGTTGTATATTCTAATCAATATAATTTAACATTGGATTTTATCAAATATCTTAGACTTACTGCATTATCTATGTTCCAGTATATTTCCAAACTAAAATAAAAATACTTGAACTTGTCTTTTAAAAACTATATGATGTTTAAACCAAATCTACTTGTTTAGAATCAAAACTCCAAAGTGATTTGATAAGGGTTTGGTCTTTTGGTTCATTTTAATCTCTGTACAAAAAATAACAGAGAGTAGTAGTTTAATCTAGCATGCATACTCAACATTCATATACACGGATCAATCACCAATCATATAAATATGAAAGCATCAATTATTTCAGAAGTTAAACAAACAACAGATCAGTAATCACTTAAGCCTTTAAGTTGTTGTTTACTCACCTCAACCTAGTGCAGCGTTTTGAAGATGATTGGAACAGGAAGTTTGCAAAAGAATTGAACTTGAAGCCTTAATACAGAAATGCCCCTTTTTTAAAAATTGCCTTCAAGATTGCATTTTGAAAATTTAGAAACATTTGATCTTGAAGCTTTAGAAACTGAAGCCTTGAGACTTGCATGCACTTGAAGTTTGAGGAATTTAAATGCAGATTTTTGGTTTAAAAAAACTGCAGGCATTTGATCATGAGAAGAATGTTTCTGGCTTTTGAAAAGCTTACAGGTTTTCAACATATTTCTGGGTTGTTTGAATTTTTAAAGAAAAGGTGACAGATTTAGGAAAATTTGTAGGAATCAAATTTTCAGTTTTGATTCTTGAGGAGGTTTCCGAACAAAAGTTTTCTTAAAGAAAAAGAAGATGTTGGAAATGGTGATTATATTGGTAGGTTTCAGATTTTAATAAAAAGAAAAGAAAATACAAATATTATGACACTTGTCTTAACTTTGCATTAATGTTGTAACACTTGTAAACAAGGTGTTTAAGAATTAAACATTTGTCACTATTGAGTTTATTTTTAATTTAAAAGAAAATTTGAAAGCTTTTTAAAATTATTTTTCCTAATTACTAATGTGTTTTCTAAATTTTGAAAATGCTTTTCTTATTAAATATCAAATAAACAAATACACTTACACATTTATAAATGTATGCTAGTTTATATAAAATACAATCATTTAAAATGAATTGAGATCAAATAAAATTTAAATAAAATTATATACAACATTTCAACCTTACTTTAAAATATTATTTCAAAAGCCTTGTATTTATTTTATAAAATAAATACAAATCAAATTTCTATTGATAATTTTCTATAAAAAGAAAAATAAAATAAAAATCTTATTTCTAATTGAAAACATTACCTATGTAATTTAAAACCAAACCATATTATCATTTATTTAAATATGAATGTATACCTTTAAATTCAAATTTATATTCCTTTTCAAAGTCAAATCAAATCTAAATAAATTTAAATCAATATAAACAACTATTTTAAAATAAGCTCATTATCATTTACAAATAATAATCCTACTTTAAAATCAATTTAAATACACAGATTTAAATACATAGATATAAATGCATTTAAACATACTTATAAATTTTGAAAACAAAATATCAATTTAGAATTTATTTACACAAATAAAATAATTATTCTTAATATAAAACTAATTTATAACCATAATTAAAATATTACTTGGTTAATTATTTTTGAAAATAACATTTTTTTATCAATTTCAAATAATTAAATTAAGCGATTATCAGTATTTTAATCTCCTGGAAATTCCGGGATATTACAATATGCTTGTGGTTGAAATATGTTCTTGCCTATTCTAGCATTACAAGTTTTAATCCTGATCAAATTACATGATTTCATATTCAAAAACCATGTTAAAGTTTAAGATTTAAACAAGGTAAGTATGTGATATAGGTTAAAGTTCTAATTTTATTTAATATGGAAAAAAATATAAAAGGAAAACCTGTAGTGTCTCTGGAAACATAAGTACAACAGAGCAAACTTTTGGAAGTTAGGAAATTTAATCATCCAGATTTGTTGATTTAATATTATCAACTGATTACCTTTAAAAAGATATGAATTTTAAAACTAAAATTTGAATTTTTAGTTTGAATATGATTGTGTATTTCTGGTTTAACCAGAAATCACTTTTGGGATTAGAACTGTCGACCTAGGAAGTTTGGGTGGCCATAATCTTTTCTGGTGGTGGAGTGTTGATCGAGGAATCAAGGAACAATACTGGATGAAGGATTAAAGCAGTGAGGTGATGGGGATTTTGAATTAAAGATTGTAGCCCTAGTTTCTGTTCATCAGGAAAGATTTGATCGCCGAAATTTATAGAAGCGATCGAGTCCTTCGAGATTCAAGCTGGTGACTGACGAAGTATGGATGAAGTCATGGCCGGAGGTGGAACTTTTCTGGTGATGGGATTTTGGAGTTGGAAGAGAATTTCAGGTTTCGACATTGCAGTTGTTTTGTGCTCGAATGCTTATTTTTTTATTTGGGGTTTCTACATTCAATTTGAGGGTTGGAATCGAATTAGGAGATGGCCGTCGACTTGCTTATGAGGTCGCGAGAGGCCGGAGGTGGCGGTGGGGTTGGTGTAGGTGCACGGTGAACTTGGAATGTTAGTTGTTTTGGGGAAGGGAACTCGTGTTTGTATCGGGTTTATTTATGATTTGCTCGAAGCTTGGGAATGATTGACTCGAAGATGAAGTTGTTGTGGCTCAGGTATTTGGATGTTGCAGGTTTTGATTAAACCTGACAGTTTTGTAAAAATTAGAATATATGCAAATGAAAGTAACTCGAGTTTACTCGTGTTTTTTTTTTGAATTTTGCTCGGGTTAGAATAGGATGAGGCTCGAGTGAATTTTGTGATTGCTCGAGTTGGATTCGTTTCAAGTTAGAAAACTGTTATGTTTTCAAATTTAAAACTGGAAGTTAAATTATTAAGCAAAGATTTAAATTAAGTTTTAAATCTAATTTTTAATTCTGGATTCAAGTTGATTTGAATCTTAAGATGGAAATGATTAAGTATTTAAATTCAAATTTGTGTTAAAATACTTTAAAAGGGTTTATTGTTTAAAATGTTTTTAAAGAATTTGAATGTAAATTGGAAATTGAATTGTAAAGAAATGTTTAAACAAAGTTTAAACTGATTCAAATCTGAATTTGAATCTTTGACTTAAAATAAATCTAAGTGTTATAAAATTAAGTGTTAACAATTTTGAATGATAATGTAAAATTTTAAAAGTTAGAATTTAAAAAGAAATTTATTTTAACTTTTGTGAAATTTCTTTTATAAGAAAAGTATTATTTATTATGTAATGTAAAGGTTTTAAATTGTTTTTATTAAAACTCGTTTAAGTTAAATTTTAATTTAATGATTTGTTATGCATTTAATTATGAGGGTAATTAAATGAATAATTTATTTATTTAATTTAATTAATAAAATGGTTAATTACTTAAAGAAATTAAAGGTTTAATCTTAAAGGTTTAAGATTAATTATTCTTAGAATAATCAACTTGTAATCTAAGGATAATCAATTAAATAAGATTAGTTTTTAATTAATGATTAATAATTAATTAATCAAGTAATAAAGGATTAATTAAGATATAATTAACACTTAATGAACTAAATAATTAAGGGTTAATTAATGGGTTATTAACGATGAATTAATTTGTAATTAGTAATGATTAAAATAAGTTAATTATTTTAGAAAATAATTAATGAATTGTTAATAGTTAAGAAAGGTTATAAACTAAGGATTATTTAATAATTAATTAATATGATTAATTTTTAATAATTAATTAGATTAATTAATTTAAAGATAATCGTTTGTGTAAATTGTTAAGTATAATTACTTATGGAAGTAATTAAGGAATTAGTTAATTATTGTAATTAATTGAGTTTAATCTGATTAGGTTAAGTTAATTAATTCAGTTTAATTAATTTAAAATAATCATTTGATGATTTGTAGACTATAAGTACTTAATGTAATTAAATGAAGAGAATTACTTAGGGAAGTAATTAATGGGTAATTACTGTATGTAATTAATTGGAAGTGATTTGATGATGAAAGTAATTTGAGTATAATTACTTTGTGAATTAATCAAGGGATTAATTTGAGATAATTAATGAGAAATTAATTTATTTTATGAAGTAATTAAAGGAAGTTAATTACTGAATAGAGTTAATCAAGGGTGATTAACAATTATTGATCAATTGTAGATTAATTACTTAATGTAATTAATTTAAATAGAAATGTAACTAGAGATCATTAATTATTATAATTAACGATATAATTAAGAATGGTTTATTTAGAAATAATTAATAAATGAAAAGGAATTAATTAATCTAACTAATTAAGAAGTAATGTAATTAATTTATAGTTAATTCATTAAGAAAGTAATTAAAGATTAATTACTGTATTTGATTAAGTATAATTAATTTGAGAAATTAATCGGTGGATAATTACTTGAATGTAATTAAAGGTTAATTAATCAGGGATGATTAACTAAAATGAATAATTGGTTGGTGATTAATTAATTAATTAATAGCGATGTAAGCAAGATTTATATTGATGAAGTAATTAATTTAGTTTACTTTAAATTAATTAGAATGATGTAATTAATGTAGTTAATTTTAAATTAGTTATATTTTGCGTGATTATAAATCATAGCTTATATAGTTGGATGATGGTTTTTTCCTTAGATGGTTTGAATCTCAGATATGAGATAAGTATCGTTGAGTGATATGCATGCATTGGTTGCATTGTGATGATGATTTGGATTACCTTTGGATAATGATAATGTGGTTTATCTGTTGTGATGATAATATTGATTATCTATTGTGAATCTGTGATTTATCTATTTGTGTATATAGATAATTGAATTGTTTTAAACCTTTAAAACAACTTGGCCTTAAAAGACACTCTTTGGATTTCGATGAGACCAGGATTGGGTTTCCATATTTGGATATCCGAAAACCACATCGATCCAATTAACGATAGGTTGTGAGTCTCTTGTGAAGAGTGAAGACTCGAGGTGTAAGAACTATACGTCAGTATAACTCTGGGGGTGATTCCGTGACGAGTTTAACGGAGATAGTTCTTATAGGTTCAAGATGGTGATTTAGAGTGCAAGGGTTATCGTCGTTAACTCTGAGGGTGATTCCAAAATGAGTGCAACGAGATAATGCCTTCGGTTTCGTTCGAACCCGGAACGAACTTGTATGGATTGAATGCTTTCAGAACATCGTCGGGTGGATGATGAGCATTCTAAGAGATGTTTTCTCTAAAGGTAATCGTAGCCTCAAGCCTCATCAACCGGGAATGGCTAAAATAGGGGAGGTGCAGCAAGGCTAAGTGGGTATGTAACACGACTACTACCAATGGTTGGAGTTTGAGTGTTGAAGTTGGAAGTGTATCTGTCGAGACTGTAGATCTAATGCCATCTCGAATGAGTTGTGTAGAGTGTAGGATTTCATAGATCTTTGAAGGTAACCTGTAAAGGTTCGGAGTCTATCTTTGAGTTGGATAAGTTGAGTTTGGATCTGTCGGTTGGGAAGAAGTGAATAATGGTATCTTGATACCTCAAGAATTAGTAGCTTTGTGATGAGATGCAGTGACTATGGATGTCTCCAAAGATGTTTCTTTGGAACAAGTTTAGGATGTATGTCTGCTTTGGTGTTGTGGCTGGGTTCAGCAGGATGTTTTTGTCTTGTTGGAGGTCCGAGTTTCTCGAAGAGCTTTGGATTAGGAAGTCTTTGGCGTCGGTGTCAGCAGTTTAGCTCGGTGTGTTTTGTGCCAGCAAAGAAGGTCTTCTGGTTAGTAGTTTTTCTGGAGGTGGAGTTTAGAAGTAATAGAGTGGATCCATTTCTTCGATGGATTGGCTAGTTAAGCATAAGCCGTTCTGATTGGTAAAGAGAGAACAGTTTTCTTTGGATATTGAACTGGTTGAGCGCAAAAGTGACTTGCGATAGTTTGAGTGTTCTCTTGAGATCCAAAGGTTTGGTGAAGCAGCTTAGGATCAGGTGGGATATCTGAGTTTTCTTTTATGGATTTGTTGAACCATATATCTAAGATATGTTGTCTAGTTGGTGCTTGTGTTCTTCATCAGCATTTTCTTATCTATTTCAGATCAGAGTTGTGCAGCGGAAGCGGTTTGGGAGTGATTTTGTTTTTCCTTTTCCGAATAGGAGAAGTAGGTTAGTCTTCTGATGTTTATGGAGTAGAGTTGGTGTTCTTGGTTTGGACTGATCTTGAGGAGATCATTCTGTTGGGTTATTTTGGTCCAGTTTGTTTCTAGAGACATCAGCAAAGGTTGAGCTGATCGGGAGAGGTGAAGGCAGCCTAGGACCGTCAGAAGTTTTATATGGATAAGAGACGAAGGAATTTGGATACCGGAGTCGGAGATTTGATTTTGGGTAAGTTTCCTCCGATCTAAGAGCTTTAAGATTGAGTAAGACCGGGTAAGTCAGCTCCGAGATGTTTTGGATCTTTTCTGTGTTCTTGTGAGGATTGGAGTTTGATTTTCAAGGTTGAATTGCCAGTTTGGATAACTGGGATTCGTTGTGTTTCACGTATCTCTGAGGGAGTACGTGTATGATCTATCTCTGGTTGTGGAACCATCAGTTCAGGAGGATGGGATTGTTGAGTCAAACTTGTTTGTAGTCTGATATCCTGTTTAGTTTTGTAGATCTAGTTGAGTAGGAGCTCTGTAGCTTAGTGGTATTGATTGTTTGAATTCTATAGAGCGAGTATCCCGATATTTATGCCGGGGGAAACTTGTGGAAATTTTATCAAGAATTTTTTTGGATAATTAGATTGTTTGTTTGAATGAATTTGTTGCTATGGTTGTTAGCATATGATTGATATATGCTTGTGTTTTAAAATAAAATCTTAAGATAGATTATTAAATTACCTTTGCTTTTAAATTTCAGGGAGGAAATTCTTTTAAGGGGGAATGTGATATCCCAGAAATTTGGCAATATAATTTAATAATCTGTGTTCAAAATTGAATTGATTTGATAATAAATTTTAAATTGATCTGAAAACATCTTTTATTAAATATTTAAATCGGTAGATTTTATCTTTTTAAAGCTAATAAATTGTTTTCTATTTATAATATATATAAATGTATACATTATAAATTAATAAACTTTGATTTGGAATTTAATAAATAAATCAATTTTCTAATTTTAGTTTATATTTGGTAAATTGAAATTTTGATTTAAATTTAACATTTAGCTTTTCAACACAAATCAATAAATAATTTTATGGTTTATACTTATGGAAAATCTTATTTGTTTAAATTTATATTAATTAGCCTAAATATGAATTTAAATTAGATTAACATTAAATGCTTTGTTTTATTTTATTTTTAAAATATTGCTTGAAATTATATATAAGAATTTAAAATACAATTTACATATGATTTTAATATGTTGAGTAATATAGGAAATTTATAATCTCTTTTATAAATTATTTAAATTTGTTTAATTTGTTATTTTCAAATAATAATGATAATACTTAGTTTTATAAACATAAATAAATTTTGTTAGAAATAGTTGTTATTTTTAATTTAATAAGAGTTGTATATGCATATGTATATAACTTGATTTTTAAATTGGATTTTATAATTTAATTTAAATTTGAATTTAATATTTTGGATTTAAAAGAATAAATATTTAAAATATTTGAATAAGCATATATTATTAATTTGTTTTGTTATGTTTTCTAAAACTGAAAAGAGATAAATTCATTTATATATACATAAGAAATAAAATAAGCTAAAGGTTTTTATAAAACAATTTAATTTAAAATAAAAATGCTTAAATTCACATGTGTAAGTTTCTTAATACATCTAAGTAGACATGTTTTATGCTATAAATCAAATAAGTGACAAATGCTAAACTAAGGAAACAAGTGTCCAATTTTCTTTTTCTTTTTCTTTTAATTTAATGAAATCAAAAAAAAAATTCTTATATAAACACAATACTCTTATCTTATTCTTTTTCAATTTTTCTTCTTCGAAAACTTTAAGAGGATCTTCAGATCTGAAATCTAAACTCAAATTCATTCAAAACAGGAAACAAAATATGTTCAACAAATTTGTGAATCCTCTCTAAAACAAAAATCTGTTTTCCTCTCAAATTCAAATCAAAAACTGTTTGAATCTTCTTCAAAACCAAAACTACCTTCAAAACTGAAATGCATGTGAACCTGAAATGAAAATCATTAACCTGTAGCCTCTTGAATCTATGCCTGAAATCATTCTGCAACCTCAATTCAAATGCATGAAATCAATTTGCAAAATTTCCAAAACCTGCATCTTTTCACCTGGAAACAAGCGAGCATGCATCAGGGAGCAGGGCATTTCAGCATAAACTAGATGAATGTTTTAAAAGGCAAACTACAGTTTAAATTCAAAAGCAAGATAAAGGAAGCAATTTGTAGATTTACAGTTCAAAGAAATTCAAGTTCAGGCTTTTCAAAAACATATGCTCTGCTCAGGAAAATCCGTGAGTAACATTTTTACTAAATAAACTCAAGCTTAAATTAGTTGCTTGTTTCAATTCTGGAGATAAGTGTGTTGCATGCAAATTTACAAGTTCATTTCTGATAGATGTACGAATATATGCTTATGGTTGAAATATGTTCTTGCCTGTTCTAGCATTACAGGTTTTAATCCTGATCAAATTACATGATTTCATATTAAAAAACCATGTTAAAGTTTAAGATTTAAACAAGGTAAGTATGTGACATAGGTTAAAGTTCTAATTTTATTTAATATGAAAAAAATATAAAAGGAAAACCCTATAGTGTCTCTGGAAACATAAGTACAACAGAGCAAACTTTTGGAAGTAGAAAATTAAATCATCCAGATTTGTTGATTTAATATTATTAACTGATTACTTTAACAAAGATATGAATTCTAAACCTAAAATTTGAATTTTTAGTCTGAATATGATTGTGTATTTCTGGTTTAACCAGAAATCACTTTTGGGATTAGAACCGTTGACCTAGGAAGTTTGGGTGGCCAGAATCTTTTCTAGTGATGGAGTGTTGATCAAGGAATCAAGGAAAAATAATGGACGAAGGATTAAAGCAGTGAGGTGATGGGGATTTTGAATTGAAGATTGTAGCCCTAGTTTCTGTTCATCAGGAAAGATTTGATCGCCGAAATTTATAGAAGCAATCGAGTTCTTCGAGATTCAAGCTGGTGATCGACGAAGTATGGATGAAGTCATGGTCGGAGGTGGAACTTTTCTGGTGATGGGATTTTGGAGTTGGAAGTGAATTTGATGTTTCAACATTGCTGCTGTTTTGAGCTCGAATGCTTATTTTTGATTTGGGGTTTCTGCATTCAATTCGAGGGTCGGAATCGAATTAGGAGATGGCCGTCGACTTGCTCGTGAGGTCGCGAGAGGCCGGAGATGGCGGCGGGGTTGGTGCAGGTGCACGATGAACTTGGATGTTAGTTGTTTTGGGGAAGAAAAGGGGAACTCATGTTTGTATCGGGTTGATTTATGATTTGCTCGAAGCTTGGGAATGATTGACTCGAAGTTGAAGTTGTTGTGGCTCGGGTATTTGGATGTTGCAGGTTTTGATTAAACCTGACAGTTTTGTAAAAATTAGAATATATGCAAATGAAAGTTACTCGACTTTACTCGAGTTTGTTTTGAATTTTGCTCGGGTTAGAATAGGATGAGGCTCGAGTGAATTTTGTGATTGCTCGAGTTGGATTCGTTTCAAGTTAGAAAACTGTTATGTTTTCAAATTTAAAACTGAAAGGTAAATTATTAAGCAAAGATTTAAATTAAGTTTTAAATCTAATTTTTAATTCTGGATTCAAGTTGATTTAAATCTTAAGCTGGAAATGATTAAGTATTTAAATTCAAATTTGTTTTAAAATACTTTAAAAGGGTTTATTGTTTAAAATATTTTTAAAGAATTTGAATTTAAATTGGAAATTGAAATGTAAAGAAATACTTAAACAAAGTTTAAACTGATTCAAATCTGAATTTGAATCTTTGACTTAAAATAAATCTAAGTTTTATAAAATTAAGTGTTAACAATTTTGAATGATAATGTAAAATTTTAAAAGTTTGAATTTAGAAAGAAATTTGTTTTAACTCTTGTGAAATTTCTTTTATAAGAAAAGTATTATTTATTATGTAATGTAAAGGTTTTAAATTGTTTTTTTAAAACTTGTTGAAGTTAAATCTTAATTTAATAATTTGTTATGCATTTAATTATGAGGGTAATTAAATGAATAATTTATTTATTTAATTTAATTAATAAAATGGTTAATTACTTAAAGAAATTAAAGGTTTAATCTTAAAGGTTTAAGATTAATTATTCTTAGAATAATCAACTTGTAATCTAAGGATAATCAATTAAATAAGATAAGTTTTTAATTAATGATTAATAATTAATTAATCAAGTAATAAAGGATTAATTAAGTTATAATTAACACTTAATGAATTAAATAATTAAGGGTTAATTAATGGGTTATGAATGATGAATTAATTTGTAATTAATAATGATTAAAATAAGTTAATTATTTTAGAAAATAATTAATGAATTTTTAATAGTTAATAAAGGTTATTAACTAAGGATTATTTAATAATTAATTAATGTGATTAATTTTTAATAATTAATTAGATTAATTAATTTAAAGATAATCATTTGTGTAAATTGTTAAGTATAATTACTTATGGAAGTAATTAAGGAATTAATTACTTATTATAATTAATTAAGTTTAATTTGATTAGGTTAAGTTAATTAATTCAGTTTAATTAATTTAAAATAATCATTTGATGAGTTGTAGAGTATAAGTACTTAATGTAATTAAATGAAGAGAATTACTTAGGGAAGTAATTAATGGGTAATTATTGTATGTAATTAATTGAAAGTGATTTGATGATGAAAGTAATTTGAGTATAATTACTTTGTGAATTAATCAAGGGATTATTTTGAGATAATTAATTAATGAGAAATTAATTTATTTTGTGAAGTAATTAAAGGAAGTTAATTACCGAATAGAGTTAATCAAGGGTGATTAACAATTATTGATCAAT
Organism: Allium cepa; assembly: GCA_030765085.1. Taxonomy (NCBI): domain Eukaryota; kingdom Viridiplantae; phylum Streptophyta; class Magnoliopsida; order Asparagales; family Amaryllidaceae; genus Allium; species Allium cepa. Next base: position 577,665,150 of record CM060931.1, read on the forward strand.
TGTAGATTAATTACTTAATGTAATTAATTTAAATAGAAATGTAATTAGAGATCATTAATTATTATAATTAATGATATAATTAAGAATGGTTTATTTAGAAATAATTAATAAATGAAAAGGAATTAATTAATGTAATTAATTAAGAAGTAATGTAATTAATTTATAGTTAATTAATTAAGAAAGTAATTAAAGATTAATTACTGTACTTGTTAAGTATAATTAATTTGAGAAATTAATTAGTGGATAAATACTTGAATGTAATTAAAGGTTAATTAATCAGGGATGATTAATTAAAATGAATAATTGGTTTGTGATTGATTAATTAATAAATGATTAATTAATATTGATGTAAGCAAGATTTATATTGATGAAATAATTAATTTAATTTACTTTAAAATAATTAGAGTGATGTAATTAATTTGATTAATTTTAAATTAATTGTATTTGGTGTGATTATAAATCATAGCTTATATAGTTGGATGATGGTTTTTGCCTTAGATGGTTTGAATCTCAGATATGAGATAAGTATCGTTGAGTGATATGGATGCATTGGTTGCATTGTGATGATGATTTGGATTTCCTTTTGGATAATGATAATGTGGCTTATCTGTTGTGATGATAATATTGATTATCTGTTGTGAATCTGTGATTTATCTATTTGTGTATATAGATAATTGAATTGTTTTAAACCTTTAAAACAACTTGTCCTTAAAAGACACGCTTTGGATTTCGATGAGACCGGGATCGGGTTTCCATATTTGGATATCCGAAAACCACATCGATCCAAATTGACGATAGGTTGTGAATCTCTTGTGAAGAGTGAAGACTCGAGGTGTAAGAACTATACGTCAGTATAACTCTGGGGATGATTCCATATTTGACGGAGATAGTTCTTATAGGTTCGAGATGGTGATTTAGAGTGCAAGGGCTATCGTTGTTAACTCTGAGGGTGATTCCAAAATGAGTGTAACGAGATAATGCCTTCGATTTTGTCCAAACCCGGAATGAACTTGTATCGATTGAATGCTTTCAGAACATCGTCAGGTGGACGATGAGCATTCTAAGAGATGTGTTCTCTAAAGGTAATCGTAGCCTCAAGCCTCATCAACCGAGAATGGCTAAAACAGGGGAGGTGTAGCAAGGGTAAGTGGGTCATGCCTAAGTAGGATGAGATTTACCCCTGTCTACATGTCCCATTTTATTCGGCTTAGTGTGCGGTTGGAACGTAAGCCAACTGTGGGGTTGTCTTGTTCGAGATTGTCCAGTAAGGGATAGTTCCGGTCTTGTGTTGCAGGGGAGCGGGCGTACTCCTTGGTACGTTGATCTAGGCCACGTACTGTATCGGGCGGTACCCCAGTAGTCCAACCACTGATGGAATCCACAATCCATTAAGTGTCAACGGTTTTGATTGTATTACCCACTTTTGTGGCTAGTAGCTGGAATTTAATCATGTAACAATTTCGCCTATTTTCTATTTACTTGAAAACCCTAGACCTATTTTAATATCACTGGATTTCCTATCAAATGTTTGGCTTAGCGTAAGGTAAAAACTTTTCCATGTTTATGTGTGGGAAGTCTTAAGTGATACCTTTATTTTCAAAGATTTTTCAAAGTTAAGAAACTTTAACCTGTTACTCACACCAGACCCATGTCTGACCCAGAGTTTATCTTCTGTTTTCTTAAACTCTTGGGTACTCAAATTTTTACGAGTGGCCAAGAGATTCAGGTTAGCTTTTGATGAATTATGGAGGAGAAATGGAGCAGGAGGCTTCGGCGTTAGATATATAGTTCCGCTGTGTGTTTTCTGTGTTGGTATTTCTTTGTTGAGTTGTATTGAGTTGTAATAACTAGACAGGTGTTTATAACTGTCTAGTATGTGATGTATAATCTGTGTAACTCTGATTAGTGTTGTATACTATGTAATATTTATGTTATTAATTTAATTTATTCGTTCCGCTGCTGAGATTCTGATGTTGTTCCTTCTTCCTCTTTCTTTTCTCTTTTCTATCCCTTCCTTTCTTAAAGATGATGCGATTTTCTATAGTGAGAAAATCGGGTCGTCACATCAGGTGACATCCCTAGGGTGATCAACAATCAATAAAAGATAGGATCCATCCTCACATTCACTCACTCAGTGTGTTGGATACATGATAATTCAAATAACCCATCATGGTTAAGGACAACTCAACGTCCTAGTTCCTTAGTCTCGAATCCATGTGAATTAGTAAGCTAAGCACTAGAAAATCTATTATGGATGATCCGGGGTAAAAGATCTCCCTTATGGCTCAATTAGGTACCATATATTACCCCTGCTTTATGAGTACTCTCTGAACCTTCGATTATCATCGATCCCTTTTTACACAACATCAATAGTACAGCTCATCTTGGAAGTGGCCCTACGACTTACGTCATGAGGTCACTAAGGTTGGGAACTGCTGTAGACTACCATCATTGGTCATATAATATCGTCATGCATCCCACAACCTTCCTCTAACAATCCCTCCAATCTGACTCATCATCACCTACTTTGCATCTCGAAGTATATCTATCCATCATCAAAGCCATCACTCCTCCTTATGTCATCATCGTCATCGAACCATGCGTCATTGTTGTCGATAATCGCTATCGAACCATCTTCAAACGACCATAGCCTAAGCATACAGACTCCAAATAAATTAAGACTTGGAATGTAACCTTATCACGCATTCGTTTCCACCTTATATCAATCTCACGTAGTTTGGACAAAAGTAAGGGATCATCACTGATCCCTAACTACCGACCCATACACTTAGAAATCACCACCAATCCATCTTCAAATGGTAATAACTTAAGCATACAAACTCTAAGGGACTTGAAACTTGGAATGTTGCATTATAGAGCCTTCCTTGTCACCTCATATAGATCTCACCAAGTTTGTGACAAAAGTCAGGGGTCGTCACTGATCCCACACTTCACACATAGGCTAAAATGTACTTCCCCGCTCTCCTTCTTCAATCGTGAGCTATATAGGTCAACCTAATGGGTCGATTCTTATCCATGGGACCGATCCCATACTTATCCAAAACTTCACGAATCCTGCTCCAACGCTTTTGCTCCATTTTTCTCTACTCTAAGCAAGTGTTCACGTCCCGATCCCGTACTCCAAACCAAAACATGCTCTACTAATTCCTACCTTAGATTTTTCCTCTTTTCCTTTATGCGACCTATGCATATGCCTAAGCCATTCCTTCATCTTCCATTAATGAACCCAAGCAGCATTCCTAAAGCATGTGGCGAACCATCCTTGTAACGACCCATGTTTTACGTATCAAAGGACTGTAAAATATTTTTATTTTATTCTATGAGGTCACATGATTCTATAATTTTGGGATATGACTCTCAAGGACATTTCATAATCTTATGAATTTTTTCGAATTTCTACGTGCCCATTTTGACCCTAAAAATATTGTTTAGGCTATAAATTTTGACAACATGTTAACTAGAATCTCAAACAAGTTCCATTGCTTAAGGATTATAATTTTCCATGTCGTAGAGTGGTTGAAATGACCCTAATTTTGACTAACATTGTTTAAAAAATTTAGTTGGATAAATTAAATAGAATAATGTTAATAATTAAAGGATTGAGATTTGTTAATTAATAAGAGGTCATGCCTTAATGAATGTATACACAAAAGTGAATTGAAAATAAGTAAGTAGGAGGAATATGTTAAGAGTAGAATGGGAACATCCTTCATTCTAATACCCTAAACCCTTATATTCTTCATTAACATACAAAAATAAAACCAAAAACCTAAATGAGCTTGTCCGACCACCATTTAGAAGAATAAAATAGAAGATAAGTAGGATTCAAGTAGAAAGCTTAAGCAAATCAATCAAAGGACAAATCTCAACCTTCTTAACACCAAGCCAAGGTGAATAATTAAATTACATCTCATTTTTGATATTGATATCGGTTTCAAGATAGGTCCAAATTAATTTTGCAAGTTATATGTCATGTTGTGTTTGTTTAAATGGGTACATGTGCTTGTTGATGATTTATATTGTTTCATAAAGATTTTATGATAAGTTTATATTGGAAAACCTATTAAATGATGTCTATATGATTTGCGCCTTTGATATATGGTCAAAAACATTATTTTAGAAGTGGGTTTCAAGGTTTATAATTTTCTAAGTAATTAGGGATTTAATATGAATTTTCCATGAGAGAAAATAGTTAATGTTGGGTTCAAATTATTTAAGGCAATTATATAATGATTTCAGGTCTGGAATTTATGTATGTTAGAAAACATATTCAAAGTAAATTACTGTGATTTTTGGGTAATTTTCCTAAGTATTTTACTATGGTTATAAAATTATTTAAGTTAAAGGAGTTAAATGTTTTATATGTTTTATCAAGTAGAAGGGCTTACCAGTTTAAAATGTTTCAAATTGTTAATTTTGAATTCCGTAGCCTTTTAGAAAAGGATTTGATAAAGAAGTGGCAACCAATCATATTATGAAAACTGGGCAAGTTACGTAAAAATAAATTACTTTAAAGGCAATAAACCAGTGTTTTGAATTACAACTTCACCACCTCCTCATGTTGCTTATGTCACCATGCTCAGTTAGACCTTTCGCACCTATTCGAAACCAATGCATATGATATCAAGCAATTGGTTTTAGCATATTAGAGAATGGCGGAAGGAACAGTGGTGTTGAAGGCATGCTTTCAAAGGGTTTGAAGCTATTCTAATTAGCTTTCGTATTAATAAACTTACCTTTGTTTAAAAGAGGCTTTCAAACAATTTTCCACTTGCCTTTGTTTTTAAGCTTTCATAAGAGTTGCCACTTATTTTATTTTAAAAGAAGCACTCAAATGGATAGTTGTTTTTGAACCTATTTGTTACCCATGCTGCCGCATTCATACCTTTCGAATTAGTTAAGGCCGCTTCTCATTATAGCCTTAAAACAATGTATTCAATGGGGTGCTTTCTCCTTTAACTTTGAAGCTGCCTTCTCAATGCTTTCGAAACGATCGCGTAGCCGCTTTCAAATGGTTTTGGAGGTAATGGTTTCGAAAGGGTTGGTTTCAAAACGATCCTTTTTCTTTTACTTAGGATTAGTGCTTTCGAAAGTAATGCTTTCACCCCTGTTCTTTATGACCCTTTAGTTATATTAAGTGTTAAACCCAATGGTTTCGAAAGGAATATCTTTAATAGTTACGAAGTAATGTTTCCACAAAATCTTACTTGAACCTAATACTTTCAAAATGATATATTTTAAGTGTTTCGAAAGATTTGCTTTAAATTTTTTGAAAGGAAGGTTTCCAATGCTTTCGAAAGATAAGTTTAAATGATTTCAAAAAGGGATGTCTAAGGTTTTATATAATGGTTTCAAAAGGCATTCTTTCAATTATTTTGAAAGGGGTCGTTAAAGTGTTAAACAAAAGTTTCGAAATTATTGTTTTGTCCTGACAGCCTAAAGTTTTCTAAGTTAAAGAGGCTTTAACTTATTTGAAGGGATAGACAATCCCATTGATTAGATTTCACCAACATTGTTTTCTGTAAATCATATATCATGGCATAAGTATTTTGAGTAAAACAAAGAGGATGATTACCTTGTTTTATTACGATATGAATTCAAGGGTAGATCATTTGTAAAGATTGTTTGAAAGGAAATGAAATTTGGATACGGTAATTAACCCTAAGAGTCAGATATTAGAAGACCAGATGGGATTGGTATGAGGTAGCATCCTATACTTTAGCTAATAGCCCCTAGCTAATATAGGTCCAAAATTCCAATGTGTAGGGTTTGCCATAGTTAAGACTAAAATGATGTTACACACAGAAAAGAATATACAAAGAAAAGAAAGGTTTTTGGTTAGCCTGTAAAACCATTAGGATCAGTTGACCCTAGGAGAAGTAAGTTAATGACAGCTCGTCCAATATTATGTCTAACAGATGTTAGATTATTTATTTTGTTGGGTAGGCCCATGTCAGCCAATGGTTAATAGTTAACTAGATAAAAACTACAATGTGGATTGACAGTCCGTTGATTACCTGATTATTATACATATAAGTTATTGCTATTACTATTATAATCAGTTTGATTGCAGGTTTTGATTTGCAAAAGATATGATTTTAAAAGGATATTAGTGATGGGAAACCCGTTCCACTAAGAGGTATAGTCTCACTTAATACCAGTAAACCAAGATGTAATAGAATTATTCAAACCAGGCTTTATGTCTGACTCGAAGTTTATATTTTTCCCTTAAGCTCTCGGGTCAAAATTAATTTGAGTAGATTGAGAGTTATGGACTTTTCAGATTTATTAGGTTGGATGAATAAGCTTTGGAAGACGAGCTGGAGGCAAAGCTAGCTTTGTGGGAGCTATTTAGTATTGTTCCTGTTGTGATGTATTTATGATTGATATGTCTATCTAGTACTCTGATCATCCAAGGAGGCTTCTTCATATGTCGCACTTGGCGTAATTTATAATAATTATATTTGATCAAAATATGGAAATCGCTTTGGGATTATGTAACTGAATATGAAATATGGATCTGAATTCTAATTAGAAAAGTTGTTGTTTTTGAAATCTATGTTGATTTTATTTCATATTCATGTGCTTCTGATATGTGGATACCATTAACATTACCGTATTTTTTCTCCAGAAGTTAATATTATAGATGACCGCAACATTTGTAGCGCTTAGCATCGGGCCTCAAAGTAGGGGATGTTATAGCAGTCATAATTGAAAAAGGGACTAATAGGTAGGGAGTTGTCCCCGTTTTAAGTTTTGTAAACTACTGATCAGAATTAGTGTGTAATTAGTGAGTCCCATTAGTAGGCCCATTAGTCCAGTTAGAGAATCACTATTAAAGGGTTGTAAGAGTCAAATGAAAACCGTTTCTCTCATTCTAAATCAGGAATAAACCTAATTAGCCCTAAATCCATTCTAATTTCATCAAAAATCGCCAAAATTGCTCTTTGAATTAAACTAGGTTGTGGATTAGCGATTGCATCCTCAATTAGAAGATTGAGATTGTCAATTTGCTTGATTTGGAGTGCTTTTATTCGTCATCTATAGTAGATCAACATACAAATTGGTTGAATTTGTTAATTAGTGAGTGGTTTTTGCCTTCTCACTTTACTACACATGTTTATATAGTAGAATTATAGGATTTAACATGTCTTAAATTGATTTTGGCCATAAAAAATTCTGTAACTTTAATGACATGTTAATCCTTGCACATGTTATAGATTGAATAGAAATAACCTTGATTTATGTTTATATATTTTTCCTATGTGTAGATCTATTTTAGAAATTGCTTTATTTATCTTATTTTAATGGATTACAAGTTTGATTGGATGAAATTTCTTGTTATTCTATGTTTAAATGATATGATCTGATGTTGTTTGGTAGTTCTAAGATTGAAATGGAAATTAGGTTGGAGAACTGAGAAAACGAAGGCAAAATTTGATGGAATTGGATAAAACTTTATGAATATGCTCTGGACCATGGTGGAAAGCTATGGGATAAGTCGCACTTCATTTGGAGATGAAGGCTAAACTCGGCACTGAGTTAAGAGCTTAAATCAGCATCGAGTTAAAGGGGAACCTCCTATGATTCGGTGGTTGGCATGGAAGGTTAAAGCTTGGCTAGATGAGATGTTCTATAGAAAGGTGAAGGAAATTGGCTAAGTATAGGATGTGATGACGAGTTATCTCTAGATCTTAGAAGTGGAGTTTTGGATTGGGACTGAATTATTAAAGAGGCATGGGTCGGGATCTAAGGCATCTGGAGGATAAGCACTACAAGTAAGAAGAGAGACTAAACCAAAATATGGCTAAGTCTTAACTCGGGCTTGAATTAAGGGCTTAACTCAGCACTGAGTTAAGAAGGAGAGTCTAGTATTAGTGGAACTTCTAGGCACTATTTTAGTGGTTCTGTAGATCGTCCGGAGATGTTGGCTCATTCGCATCGTGGATGGATGGCAATATAACAACATGATGAAAATCTATAGTCTTCGGATTTGGCCCGTGTTAGGAGTAGGTTCCAAAGTTGGTAGCTCGTAAAAGGAGCGAGCCATATGATCGGGGAATGTGGAAGGTTTCCTCGTGAATAATGGAAACCGAATTAAGCAAGGAGGGCTCGGTATCCAAATGGAGCAAAGGTGGGCTCAGGTGTATGTGCTAAGGAATCATTGATGACTCGGAGAGTTTTAAGTTGTACTCGAAGTAGGGGTATTGTAAGTGAGGACGCCCATAGGTCAATTGAGGGACCAGTATACCTTGGACCTGTTGCTTTGGGTTTAATATCTAACTTTAGGCTGTGAGACATGTATCTAGTTTTGGGTTGGGAGATACAAGTACAATAAAGAACCAGAATTTCCATTAGTCCCTGGATTGGGAGTCATACAAGTTATTATATATTCAGAGCATATGGAGTGATAGTTAGGATTATTTGATGGATGTTATGTTTTCTTTGGTTGCCTTCTTTAGTAGGCTATCACTCATTGGTATCAACGGAAGTAGGTATTGGAGATAAGAATACTTGGAAGATTGATATCCTTTATTTGGTTATCAGTATCCCTTTATGATGTTGTATAGTAGCATATTATAGTGTCATGCTAATTCTTTGGTTATAGGGGCAGGTCAGGTATGGTTCATGTACTCTTATTACTTACCATATTTACTTGTATAATATTTTAACATTCATTTATAGCTCACACCAATGTATTATTTGACCCAGCTTTGTTTTCTTATTATCTTAGGTACCTTTAATGAGTAGACTAGATAACAGGTCTAGGTGATAGCTGTCAGGAGGACGAGATGGATTGAACTATCTCTTATTATACACACACAAACACATATATATGGAGCCTACGTTTATTCTATTATGTAACACCGGAAAGCCTTAGCAGTGATTTCTTACCATTTGTATTTGAGACAGTTATTGAGTTAGTTTCCATCGTATAAACTCTACTACTGATGTATAACTCCATGGATATTTTACTTTTATGATGATGGTCTGTTCACATTGTTATTATTGTCTCTTTTATTGTGTATGTGATATTATATTTTATCTATGCACTGTGAGATATACGACAGGTTATATATTGCATTTGTTCATTATAAACCTTGATGATCGTCATATATCAGTAGGGTATGACAATAGTGCATTATTTATATACTATTAGTGCTGGTGTTATAAGGAAGTTGTCACATTTGGTATCAGAGTTTTGGTTACATGATTAACTGGAGTTAATACCATGATCCTGTAGAGATGGGGAAGGAGTTATTGCCTTAGACTGGATCTTGAGTGTGTGCATACGAGAGAGTGCGTATGTGTTATAAGTTTGGTTTTCAAAACTATATTGTAATATATTATATAGTATAGGTCGCATGCACAGAAGCATATTGGACAAAGCTTTTTTTTATGAAATATAGATCATTCTTGTTACAGATAAGAGTGAGCTGGCATACAAGAAAAGCTGTAAGGAATCCTTCTCCCGGAGTAGAGTGCAGGATCGGGAGTTGCTACACCAGATGTCCATGCTATGTTCAATATTATGATGGCTAGTATGACAAAGAATGCTTCTGGAGTGGTGGTAGATGGAGGTGCTCGTGTGCAAGCACCTAGGGTTGATTTCGCCAAGCCGAACAAAGATTATTCTACTCTTGGAGGTAAGTCATTCCAAGGGATGGAGTCATCCATATAAGTGCAAGGTTGATTGGATACTTGTGAGTGCATCTTTAGCGATATGAAGGTGGAAGATGCGACGAAAAGGAAGTTGGTTTGGAGATAGCTATAGCGTCGAGCCCTGAATTGGTGGACTGCTATTACTGTTGCTACTCTAAAGGATCAATTCAGATGGGATCAATTCAAGGCAAGGTTTGAGGAGAAGTTTATTTCGACTGCTCGAAAGTCGGCTTTGTTGAATTTTTTTGCTAATCCCAAGTAGGGAGAGATGACAATTTCTGAATATGTGGTAAAATTTGATGCTTTGTCTGAGTATGGGATGTCGTTCATTGACACTCCATTGAGGAAGAATGAGGAATTCATCATTGGTTTGGATGACTACTTGGGAGAAAAGCAAATGGACCATATATATGAGCCATTTAGAAGATCATGGAGAAGGTGCTTCGCCTTAAGAGCTTGTATCCTAAGGCTAAGACTGTTATTATTGTTTCTGCTGAGAAAGAAGAGCAAAAGCCATAACAAGATAGTAAAGGAAAGAAGAAGTGGAATGGAAAGAGAAAGCGGTCCTAGGGAAAGGGTGGTAAAAAGAAGGGAAAATGGGAACCTTCTTGTTACAGATGTAATGAAAACGGGCAATTGATTAAATATTGCAAGATGAGTGAGAAGATGAAATGTTACAACCGTGACAAGCCTGGGCAGTTGAAGAAGAATTGTTCAGAATCGATAAGGGATAAGAAGATAGTGATATCGTATGCTTTAGACACGGTCCCGACTTCGTCTAGCGCACCCTCGGTGAAGGAGAAGGGGAAGGGAGTCATCATTCAAGATATGCTTTCTATTAGTGATGTTTCTGTTCGAGTTTTTTTATACTAGTTATTCTTATTCGTTCATCTGTAGTGACCTAGTAGATATATTGGGATTAGAACCTGAAGTAGTAGACTGACTCCTAATTGTGATGAACCCTGTTGAAGGCTCTATTAGTCATTACATGGTTTGTCATGGCTAATTTTTATTGAGTCACGAATGTTCTTTGTTTTGTGATTGTTTTGATTTGAACTTTGTTGGGTTTAGGATTTCCTTGGGTATGGACTGGCTTAGGAAGTATGCGGCCATAGTGGATTACGAGAGGCTGTTGGTGACAATCAGAGATGTGGATAGACGAACGGTAGTGATTAGCTGCCTACCACATGATGGGGTGATGGTAAACTTTCTATATTCGCTTAAGGTTCCATAGAAGAGATTGTCATTTATGCCTTTCACTAGAGAGTATCCATAAGTTTTTAAGAAAGTGACTAGATTGCCACTGCATGGAGAGATCAAGTTTCAGATAAATTTAGTGAAGGAAGCCAGACTAACAATTATGTCTTTAAGGCGTACAACACCCAGAGAGCGGAAGGAATTAGGGGTGCAAGTGAATGGCCTACTGTGGAAAGGGTTCATGCAAAGGAGCATATCTGAGTATGGCACAACTGTAGTATTCGCAACAAAGGCGGATGTATCTTTGAAGTTGTGTGTGGATTATCATGAGCTAAATAAGATGATAAAGAAAAACATGTATCCACTCCCGTGTATCGATGACTTTCTTGATTAGCTTCATGGTGCAAAGGTGTTCTCCCAAACGGATTTGGCGATGAGATTTCACCAGCTTAGAGTAGCGAAGAAGAGTTTGCATGATACTGCATTTCGTACACCATCAGGATTTTATGAGTGGTTGGTGATGCCATTCGGGTTAACCAATGCTCCGACATACTTTATAGGTTTCATGAATCGGGTTAAGACCAACTGAGTAAGTTCATGCTTGTGTTCGTGGATGATATTCCGATCTACTCTAGACTAAAGAGGAGCACAAGATGCACTTGCGGATTGTGCTAAAGATATTGAGGAAGTACAAGTTGATAGTGAAGTTTTCTATGCGTCACCTTTGGAGAGAAGAAGTGAGATTCATGGGCCATGTCATTTTGGGATAGGGTATAGCTGTGGATCTTGCAAAGGTGGCAGTAGTCCAAGATTGAAAGCAGCCCAAGAACACTACAGATGTGAGAAGTTTTGTAGGATTGGCAGGATACTGTAGATGCTTCATAAAGGAGTTCTCTAGGGTAGCGGCAGCGTTGACCAATTTGATGAAGAAGAATTAGACCTTTGTATGGGATGTGAAGTGTGAGCATGCATTTGTAAGTCTAAAGGAGAGGTTGACGAGTGCATCAGTGTTGACCAGTACAAGTGTAAATGAAGAGTTAACAGTATACACCGATGCTTGTGGTACTAGATTGGGTGCGATGTTGATGCTGAAGAGGAAAGTTGTTGCCTATGCTGGTCGACAGCTGAAACCACATTAAAGGAATTACCAAACTCCTGATTTGAAATTGGCAAAAATTGTTTCTGCTTTGAGGACGTGGAGGAACTATTTGTTGGAAGAGGGGTTTGATCTATTTACGGACCGAAAATCCTTGAAGTAACTTTTCTCTCAAAAGGATCTCGATCTTCAATAGCAATGGTGGTTAAAGTTCATGGCCTCTTAGGATTTTGGTGTTACCTATACTCTAGGGAAAGGGAATGCAATCACCGATGCATTGAGTAAAAGACATGCCGGGTTAGGAACAGTGTTCTTGGAATGGAAGCAAATAGAATATATCGTTGAATTTGATTTCAGGCCTCACCGCAAGATAGAACCTGAAATGTTGGCAAGATTATCGATTAGACCTACTCAGATTGAAAGGATCGGTACTAGTTAGAAGCGAGATGCTAGGCTAGCGGAGATCATAACAAAGATTGTGGAAGGAGTAGAGTCTAAAGAAATGAAGCAATATGAACTTGACCGAGACAGTTGGCTTCGTAAGGATGTGGTTGGCTTTGTAAGGATAGAAGATTACTTGTTCTTAATGTTGATGGATTACGAGATGAAGTGCAAAGGGAGTGTCACCATTCTAGACTAACCATTCATCCTGGTTGTAACAAGATGTACCAAGATATGAAGCAAACATACTATTGGGAAGGTATGAAGAGGGATGTTGGGGCATTCATCTCGAAGTGTATAAATTGTCAGTTGGTAAAGGCAGAGCGAAGAAACCTAATGGATTGTTGCAACTATTAGAGATTCTTCAATGGAAATGGGAGCAAGTATTGATGGATTTTATCGATGGATTACCGAGGACTCAAGCAGGGTAAGATTGCTTTTGGGTCACAGTAGATCGGTTAACCAAGAGTGCAAGGTTTATACCTGTCAAGTCAAGTAGAACGGTATCTAAGCTGGCCGATTTGTATATAAAATGGATAATACGATTTCATGGTGTGCCAAAGAGCATTATGAGTGACCAAGACCCATTTTTCACTTGTGGCTTTTGGAAGAGCTTACAAGAGGCATTAGGGACAGAGCTGCATCTTAGTATAACTTATCACCTACAAAAGGATGAGTAGACCGAAAGAGTAAATCGTATATTGGAAGACCTCTAGCGAGCATGCCTCATAGACTTTGGTGGACCAGTGAATGATCATTTGCATTTGATGGATTTTGCATACAATAATAGTTATCGGTCGAGTATTGGTATGGCTCCGTATAAAGCATTGTCTGGCCGATCAGGTAATGCTCTTTTATGTTGGTGGGAAGTAGGAGAGAAATTTATACTTGGGCCAGATATGATTAGAGAGACTTCGAAGAAGATCGAGGTTATTCGACAATGAATGAAAACTGCTCAGGATCAATGGAAAAGCTACGCGGATAAGAGACGAAGAGATTTAGAGTTTTCTATCAAAGATATGGTGTTTGTAAAGGTTTCTCCTCCAAAAAATATCGTTCGATTCGGTAGAAAGGGGAAATTGGCATCGAGATTTGTTGATCCTTTCCAATAGTCGAGAGAATTGAAAAACTAGCATACAGCGTCAACTTACCTAAGAAGATGGCAAGTGTACACAACATTTTTTATGCCTCTTAACTATAGAAGTTTGTGCAAGACTCAGACATAATGATCACGCCGGATCAACTAAAAGATTTTGAGGTAGAACCAGAAGTTTCTATACCTCATAAGTCACTTTGTATTGTTGGGTACAATACGAAACAACTTAGGAGAAATATGGTGAAGCTAGTAAAGGTACAATGGAGCAGAAGTGATGACGATTGTACGTGGAAGATGGAGGAGAGCATGATGACTATGTGTCCGAAGCTCTTTGAATGCTAAGGTCCATTGTTTATCATATCTACTTTCACCATTGTATGTTATATTTAATAAATTAGTATTCTGCATGCTAGGACATTCATGTATATACTATTGATTGCATGGCTGCTTGTTAGAGATGTTTGATGGTTGCTTATGTTTGATAGGCATGCGGAATAACCATGGTTACTTATATTTTCGCTTGTTTGGGGATTTCGGGGGCGAAATCCTAAAGGAGTGGAGAATATAAAAACAAATATTTTACATATCGATAGATTATATAATATTTTCATTTTATTCATATGAGATCGTATGATTTAATAATTTTGAAATATTACTCTTAGGGACATTTTACACACTTAGAATTTTTCTCAAATTTCAATGTGACCATTTTGACCCTAAAAAATTTGTTTGGGACATAACTTTTGATAGGAGTTGAATTAGAGTCTCAAACCAGTTTTGCTGCTTCATGAGGATGGTTTTCCATTTCGTAGAGTTGTCATAATAGAAAATGGGACTTACGATTAAAGATTTCTGCCTGTTTTAAATTTTGTAAACTACCGTTCAGAATTAGTGAGTAATTAGTGAGGCCCATTAGTCTAATTAGAGAATCACTATAAATAGGGGCTGTAGGAGTCAAATGAAAACTTTCCTCTCCTTTTAAACCAGGTCTAAATCCTAGTTGGCCTAAATCCATTCTAATTTCATCCAAAATCACCCAAATTGTTCTCTAAATAAAACTAGATTACGGATTAGAAACGGATCCTCAATTAGAAGACAGAGATCATTGGTTTGCTTGATTTGGAGTGCTTTTCTTCACTGTTCGGATTGGATCTACATATAAATTGGCTTAATTTGGCAATCGTTGAGTGGTTTATGCCTTCTTACTTTACTGCACATGTTTATATGGTAGAATTATAGGATTTAACCCATTTTAAATTGATTTTGGCCGTAAAAACCTTTTCCAACTTTAGTGACATGTTAATCCATGCATATGATATATATATATATTGATTAGAAATAACCTTGATTTATGTTCATATGTTTATATTATATATAGATCTATGTTAGAAATTTCCTTGTTTATCTTATTTTAATGGATTGCAAGGTTGATTGGATGAAATTGCATGTTAATCTATGTTTGAATGATATGATTTGATGTTGTTGCTAGTGTTTTGATTGCATAGGATGTTAGGTCAGAGAATCAAGAAAATCAGAGGCTAAGTTGGTCGGAATTGGACGAAACTTTGTAGATGTGCTCCAAAGCATGGTGGAAAGCAATGGGATGAATCGCACTTCATTTGGAGTTGAAGGCCAAAACCGAGTTAAGAGCTTAAATCGGCACTGAGTTAAAGGGGAAACTCCTATGATTCAGTGGTTGGCATGGAAGGTTAAAGCTTGGCTAGATGAGATGTTCCATAGAAAGGTAGAGGAAATTGGCTAAGTATAGGATGTGATGATGAGTTATCTCTAGAACTTAGAAGTGGAGCTTTGGATTGGGGCCGAGTTATCGAAGAGGGTTGAGTCGGGGTCTAGGGCATTTGGATGATGATTACTAGAAGCAAGAGTAGAGATTCGACCAAAATATGGCTAAGTCTTAACTTGGGCCCGATTAAGTGCTTAATGCGGCATCGAGTTTAGGAGGAGAGTCCGTTGGCAGTGGAACTTCTAGGGACTATTGTGGAGGTTCTACAGATCGTGCTAGAGATGTTGGATCAATCGCATTGGGGATGGATGGTGATATAATTGCATGATGAAGAGCTATGGGCTTCGGATGTTGGTTCGTGTTGGGAGTGGGTTTCGAAGATGGTGGCTTGTAAAAGGAGTAAGCTATAGGATCAGGGAATGTGGATGGGTTCCTCATGAATAATGGAATCTGGAATTATCAAGAAATGCTCGGTATCTAGATGGAACAAAGGTTGGTTTAGGTGTATGTGCTAAGGAATCGTTGATGGCTAGAAGAGCTTTCAGTTGTACTCAAAACAAGGGTATTATAAGTGGGGACACCTATGGGTCAATTAGGGACCTGTATACCTTCGACTACTTGCTTTGGTCTACTGTCTAGTTTTGGGCTATGAGACATGTATCTAGCTTTGGGCTACGAGATACGGGAGTGCAATAGGAAACTGAGAATTTAATTAGTCCCTGGCTTAGGGTCATATGAGTTATATATTCAGAGGACATGGAGTGATAGTTAGGATTGTTTTATGGATACTATAATTGCTTTTGTTGCTTTCTTTAGTATGTTATCACTCATAGGTATCAAGGGAACTAGGTATTGGAGATAGGAATACTTGGAAGACTGATATCCTTTATTTGATTTGTAGTATACCTTTATAATATTGGAGAGTAGCATATTATAATGTCATATGCTAACTCTTTGATTATAGAGATTGGTCAGGTATGGTTCGTGTACTCTTGTTCCTTACCATATTAACCTGTATAGTATTTTGAGATTCATTTTCCACTCACACCAGATTGTTGTCTGACCCAAGGTTTTATGCTTTGTTTCTTATTATCTTAGGCACTTTTAAATGAGTAGACTAGATAATAGGTCTAAGTGATGCAGTAGCTATTCGAAGGATGAGCTAGATGGAACTATCTCATATTATGTACATATATGGAGTCTACGCTTATTCCCTTGTGCAGCACTAGGGAGCCTTAGCAGTGACTCTTACCATTTGTATTTGAGATAGTTGTTCGGTCTGTTTCTGTTGTATAAAATCTACTATTGATGTATAACTCAATGGATATTATACTCTGATGATGATGGCCTGTTCACATTGTTATTACTGTCTCTTCTGTTGTATATGTGATATTAGATTTTGTCCATTTGCTATGAAATATATGACATGTCATATACTTCGTTTGCTCATTCTGAACCCTGATGGCCGTTTTATATCTTTCAGGAATGATAGCAGCGCATCGTTTATATACTATTAGTGCCAGCAGTATAAGGCGGTCATCACATTCTTATGATTTGCAAGTCAAAGTAAATGTCCATCGATCCCCGTAGTTTGAAATCACCACTGATCCATGCTTTAATGGTTATAACTCAAGAACATGAACTCCAAATGACCTAAAACTTAGAATTTAGCATCATTTGGCCTTTCTTGGCACCCCATATCGATCGCTTCAATTTTGGGGCACAACTCATGGATCGATACCGATCTCTAATGCCGATCCCTAAATCGTTCCTAAAACTAAGTCACCATTCATTTAGTATTTTCTACCATTCACGCATCACAAAATCAAGCAATCATCACAAGTAATCTACACCAAGAACATATAAGAAAACACATCAATATGGGTATTAAATCTATGGGTAGTATCCGTAAGAACCACAGTATCCCTAAGAACATGAATTTTCAAAACTTATCATATTAATTGAAATTAATATATTTTGTTTAAAAGGGTTTAAAATGTGTTTTAGAGTATGGAAATCATTTAAAAACATCATTAAATGTCTAATATGGGCTAATTAGTAAGTAGAGGCCTAAAGCCACTCAACTAATTAAGCGGTCTTTTCCAAGCTCTACGATCCACAAATCCAATGATGAACAACAACTCCAAAGTGATCTCCAACAACTAATCTCCACTCCAATATACTAATCTACTGACCTCCAAGTAATGACGTTTAGGCCAATTAAATTAGGGATTTTGGTGTCTATTTTGGTAAGAGGTTGTTAATAGTGAACTTCTCTCTATTTATGGAAAGAATGAAGTGATAGAAGAGAGTCCAATTATCCCTAACCCCTTTCTGATCTCAAAATGAGCTTTGGGTCATACCATTAGCCCTCTAATTACCCAATAAGCTGTCCAAACTTGAGTGAACCTTTAAACAGCCATATCACCTTCATGATACATCCGATTTCCTATTATGACTAATCTCGAAAAGGAAAACCATCATCCTGATCTAACTGAAGTGATTTCAAACCTCATTTCGGCTCCTATCAAAAGTTATAGGTCATACAAGATTTTCAGGGTCAAAATGGTCACATAGAAATCTGATAAAAATCATAGATGTGGAAAATGTCTTTAAAAGTCATTTTTTGAAATTCTAGAATCATATGACACATATGAAGATAATATAAATATTCTACATTTGTCTGATACGTAGAATGTGGATCGTTATAGGAAATCATACCCGACCCGTCCCAACATCCAAAAGTTAGCACATAACACTATATATGCTTCATTATCATCATTGTATATGGATATACTATGCTAAGTATAATATGGGTGTTGAGATACCTAACTTAGGAACTCCAACGCCACTATACATTTATCCATCACACAACAGTCACACTAATCATAACAATCATAACAAATACAATGTAAAAACAGAATGATGATTGTCATTAAGGTATCATATCGCCGTTACTATCACCAAGGTATCGCATTACCACGCATCGCCATGACCAGCACCAAGATCTCATACCACTATGACCATTCCTAATGTATCGTTCCACAATGACCATCACCAAGTCCTCACTTTACCATAACCACCATGAAGGTCTCTCGAATACCCGATAACTCACTCAACAACCTCCTAGGCAGGTCATATCTCTTTCCATAATTGGATTCAGTGTTCAAATACATACCTATCTCATAGGTACTACCCTCTCAGAGCAGGCTAGACTATCTCATGGTCTAGGGTGCACTTGTAAGCGTCCTCACATAACTTTGCCCCATGAAATACGCATCACTTCCATGGTTATTAATAATCCCTCAAGCATACGACTCAACTTGGGATATCCCATTTCCTATCACATTGCTTCCTCATTGAACGTGCCTCCTCGGAGCACTCTAGTTTCATACATACACTTCCCACTAAAAGTACCCAATAAAATCCCCCACGTCATCAAATTTTAGAACATCTCTAGACATCCATCACAAGCCATAGAGTCACTACTACCAAGTTCTATGGTCACCAAGCTAATGCGTCGCGTCATCGCTTTACCACCAAAATCATTTGCCATAGAGTCTTATCATCAAAATAGAATGAACGAACAGTGCATGATCCCTAAAGTCTATGACTCATAGCCCCCTTTGACCCCACTTGTCATCGCCACCAGCAATTATGTCGATACCTACTTGACCGTATTAGTGCGGACATGATCACTTAATCATTTTTGGTTAAGTTTCATTCCCTTAGAACCTCTTGTCTTTCCATGATGCCCTGAAGTCTCCCCTTCATTTTCCCGAAGCCACTCATTCCCTGCCTTTACCAAAATTTGCTTAAGTCCATACTCCAGGACCTCTCTTCATCATTATGTCACTTTGAAGCTCCAATTGCAAAGCCTTAAAGTTGCACTCCAAGATGCCAAAAGTCATAAGGTCAGCTACCAGTTAGTTGCTTCAACACTTAGCCAATTTGTAACATCCTCCTACTTGGAGGTCCAAAACTAACGGCTATGAATGCTGCAGTCATACACGGTTATTAATCCTCAGCGACCAAATACGGCGGTGTTAGATACATCGATACACAGTAGCACATGATTATGAAAAAAATTTAAAACATCAAACATGATCAAATTTCATTTCAAAACATTTCCAAATTCATTACATAATCCCACCATCGTTAACCACATTCATGAAAATATATTTGCTACAACATACGCTAAGAGCGAGAAATGAAGATTCCCCCTTAGATGATAAGAGTATATAAACGCAATTTAAAAGCTTTGCCATTACAAACAACACAGTGGAATCAAATAAAAGAGAAATCTATATATCTATCACGCCTTCTGCATGTCTCCAGAAGCTTTATTCGTACAATGAGGTACCCGAAAACCTCAACTCTCAAGCTACTCAAAATCAATTGAGTGCCTAAGAGTTTAAGGGGAAAAAATAAACTTCGAGTTAGACATAAAGCCTGGTATGAATAATTGTCTACCATCTCAAATCATTTAAATATCTAGTGATACCACGATGCTTAGCAGAACGGGTTTCCCCTTATTAATATCTTAAAACCTTTTTATAAAACCATATACTATGCTCATGCAACCACAATGGTTAAAACATCTCAAAATAATATGATATCATATGCAAAACAAGTGAATCAATTTTGGATTACCCATCCCCCTTCATTTTGACTATCTGTCACAGTTATAGTTTCTAGGATTACTACTAACCGATAGTTTTCATGGGCTAACTAATAACTAATTAAATGTTTAAGGACACCCTATCCAATTACATAGTTTTTATGGGGTCACTATGAACCTATTGGTAACTCCAATATATTTTCCTTTATCCTAGTTTTCATAGGTTGACTAGAAATCTATTGACACCTGTCAATATCTTAATCCAGATATAGTTTTCATGGGCTAACTATAAACCTACTGGCCCGGCTAGTATCAAATCATAGTTTTTATGGGCTTACTATGAACGTATCTTTCTTACATCTTCCTTTATACATTGTTTTCATGGGGTAACTATGAACCTATTGGGCTCTGCCAAAATATTTTCATATACACAGTTTTCATGGGCTTACTCAGAAGCTATTAGCCTCTGGCAATATCTTTCTTTATTATTTTAGCATCCTATATTCTGGTCTTCCAGACCTCCTAGATGCAAGTCTACTCATTCAAGAGTTAACTTAATTTATATTCACTACTGGGTCAGCCTAGCTAGTTATTCCGTCCTTTCCCAAATTACAGTTATGGGTCCATTACAATGTGAATATATATACATATATGAAGAAGCAAACACAATAACTTGGTTAATCCCTTTAACCTTTTAATCAAATAAAACTTCTTCAAAAACTCCTTTTCAAAACACTATTTATTTATGCCATGGTTTTCTTAGAAAATGAGATTGGATTAT
Source organism: Allium cepa (assembly GCA_030765085.1). NCBI lineage: Eukaryota > Viridiplantae > Streptophyta > Magnoliopsida > Asparagales > Amaryllidaceae > Allium > Allium cepa. The sequence goes on from CM060931.1 coordinate 577,685,810, forward strand.
TTGTTTTGAAAAATAAAGCCTTTCAAAACCTTCGAAACCTTATTTTGGACCTCACTGGATGACCTCCTTCTAAAGCATATAAATCTCTTTTCAAAACATTAAGCTCATGCCTTTCGAACACTTTAAAACCTTTCTTTCGAAACCTTTCGAATGTATTAAAGTAGTACTTCTAAACCAATTGAAAGCATCCCTTTCGAAAACATTGGGTGTATACTTAGAAATATCATTTGGGTCAAAGTGAATTCAAATGAAAGTATCTCTTTCAAACCATTCTTTATTATATAGAAGCAATGGGGAAAACTTAATGGCGTCGGCACCATCCCCTTCAAAAGCTTCAAATTATTGAAATAAAATACTGAAGGATAGCATTGAAACCTCCTTCCAAAGTCATTGCCTTCGAAACCCTTGAATCCTTTCAAAAGCATTTAGAAAGTGACTTAATACGTCTTTAAAATAAACATTACCCATCGAAAGCATTGATAACTTCGATACACTTGAATGGCAAAAGAACGGTCGCAGGACTTCGACTAGGTTGGAACCCCTTCTTTCGAAAGCATTAGATTCATCTAACATATTCAAATAATTATTCAAATATCCATATCAGAAAATGGTGATTATCTAAATAACAATTAAACTTGATAAACAATATAACTCAAAAAGCAATGAGAATATCTCACCGTCATATCCACTCCCTTAATCTTTTTTGTAAGCTAACGTGCTTCTCGAATTAATGCGTTTTTTTCGAACGTTCTCAAATTTGTTGCTTTTCTTTCCTTGTTATGTGACCATGGCTAAAGGGGAGGGTTCGGCCTGGGGTAGCTTAGGTAGGTAGGGCGTGTGAGCTTTTTGTTTGAGGTGGGTAGGTGGTTTTAGTGGTGGGTAGGTGGTTTTGGTGGCGGCTATGCGGGTGTGCATGGGTATTGGGCTCGGGTTTGGTGCTTTGGGTGTGTGTGTGTGTGGTGGTGTAATGGCTCGGGTAGGTGGTTGCGTGGGTGTGTATGAGATTTTAGAGGGGGTGCATGAGGTATTGGAGGAGGGTAGAGGCGTGTAGGAGTGTGTGTTGGTGGTTAAGGCATGGGTAGGAGGAGTTTAAGGTGGTAGAAGGTGAATGACTTAGAGGTGGAAGGAGAATGGAGGAAGAGAATGGAATTTGGGATTTTGTAGAATGAAAATGAAGTGATGAACGAAGGGGTTTGGGCTTGTATTTATAGGTGGAGTTTGAGTGGCTAATGACATAAATACCCTTGCGTACTTTCAGACTTTGATTAGCATTGATATGAAGTGCATTTAATGGATGGAATAATGGATTAGGAAGAGTGTGTAAGAGATAAAAAAATGTGCCACCACTTTAAGGCTTATGAATATTTAACACATACAGTTGCTTCCCATGTGTACACATAACATCCCATTAATGAGATGCGATATATAAGTAATGATGTTGTTTTAAAAGTTTTAATTACAATTTAATTAGTCAAATCATGTCCTTTTACTTTTTATACATATATTTTTAAACTTTCCTAATATAACTTTTTTTTCTTATATGCTAAATATAAGAGTTTTTAAAGTTTGCAAAGTTGTATATATGCATATGTTATGTTAGGAAATGCATCATGCTGCAACAATGTGGCTACAACTTGTTTTGGTTGAAAACGGTGTTTTTGTTGACAAATTTTATGGTCAAAATTCGACGTTTTTGTTAAGCGCTATATTAAAGTAAACCAAACTTAAAAATGAACTTGTTCACTTCTTAAAACAAATTTAAGCATGTCTATAAATATTTTAAAATCATATTTAAATAATATTGTAATCTCTATTTTTATAGTGTATGCAGAACTAACAAATGTGACAAAATTTGGATATTTTTTTAAAACGATTATAAATCTATTTTTTAAATCTTTTAATATACTTCTATTATATTTATTAAGTGATTTTAATAAGATTTAAATTTTCAAATAAATATTTAAATCTATTTATTTAAGCATTTATTTATTTATATCAAAACTTAACTTTTGTTGATTTGTTCTAAAATCCACATTGATACTTTTTAATTATTAACTATAAGAATAAATAATTTCTCTATTATTATTTGTTATATATAACTTATTTATTTAAATTTTTAAATCATTTTAACATTTAAAATAAAGAAAATATCTCATTTTCGAAGAAGAAAAATTACGAATCATTGCATAATTGATTTATGGTCATAAATCGATACCTAATCAATTCTCCAAATCATACGGGAAACATTTACCATTTTATCTTTCTAGTTTCCCACAATTTGTATGCGTTAATTACTTTATTCTTATTTAAAATTTCTTCCTCTTATGTACCTAATCCATTGTTCTTTTTAATGCATACAAAAGAGATAATATAGTGGAGCAATTATCTCAAATATCTTTCAAATCTTATAAAGTATGGAAATATTGTATCAAATCTAATAATCTCCACCTTGATAATACATTTCCCTACAAGCCTACCAACTCCACCTACGTTCTATTACTCCAAGCAGCTCTCGGACAAGGCATCACAGATACTTTCCTAATGAGCTTCGGCATGGCCATCATCCATTCCACTTTGTCAATGAACTCCGGCAAGGCCATCGCTGCCAACAAAGTGTTGAAAGTACCACCTCCATGTAGGACCCATCAATCTCTAAAACTAACATCTCTGTATACTAACTCACTCTTTCCATGTGCCACCATGTGGCACCTTGTAATTTGGCAAGCGAATTAAGATCGAGCGATTCTCGAACTTTGCAACATGTCTCGCCTTGTATCTTTATCGTCCTTCACCTTATACTCACTTACATCCTATGGCTCGGCATTCTTGAGAGGGTGGTACCTATTCCTAAGTCTAATTCTTCTTCACCAATCCATCTATTCTTCTGTAGCATGCATCCATTTTGAACCGGTACTCGAATTCGTAGCTTCTTCAAGGTCGAAAGGCTCATCTTGTAGTATATGCAGTGCATAATCAAAACGATCCTCAAGGCTAATGTTTACATAACTCTAGTCTCCATACTTATTTGGTGGCCTTCTAATTCTAGAGCTAGCCCGAATAGATGTAACTTTGCCTAAACACATGTCAACTCCACCTTGAGCTGAATCATCTCTAGCTTCACGACCATCACAATCATTGATAGAGGAATTCTTTAGATCTTCATGGGATGTATCAACAACTGCAATTACTGTATCTTATTTTACATCTTTGACTCTGCTACTAGGCTGATATGTGGGAATACTTTCCATCTTCTTAGGCTTTTCAACTTTTGAATCTAATGAATAAGGTGGATTCTCCTTGGGCTTGACCTAGCGGACTAATCAAATGTGACATGTCTCGAGTGTACTACCTTCCTATCAACATGGTTCTAAATAAGATATCCTTTGATACCTTCTGAATAGCCCAAAAATATGCCTTGATAGGATCTAGCCTCCAAGTTGTCATTTCCTTTATAATGAACATACACAGGGCTACCAAGTATATGAAAATACCTGATATGTATAGATGTACCTTTCCACCTTTCCTCAGGAATCTTCCCATCAATGGCCGAGCACGTAATCCAATTGATAATATATGCTGCAGTTGATAAGCTTCAGGCCAAAAGCCTCTAGACAAGCCCTCCATCAATCTCAAGCAATGGGCCTTGTCCAGTAGAATGTTGTTCATCCTTTTAGCAACTCCATTTGATTATGGATCACCAGGTGTAGTAAAATGTCTCATAATTCCACATTGTCTATAGAAATTTGTGAAACTCCTCAAAAACAAACTCATAGCCATTGTCAGATTTTAGCATCTTCAACTTCCTTCCAAATTCATTCACTACCAGTGCTTTCCAAGTATTAAACTTTTCAAATGACTCTGACTTTGCTTTCATCATATATACACCCAAACCTTCCATGAGTAGTCATCGATAAAAGACATAAAATACTTAGCTGCTCCAATAGAAGTTGTAGATACTGGTTCCCAAACATCTGTATGGACATGCTCTAGTACTCCTTTGGACTCATGTCTACCAATACCGAAAGAAACTTTTGTCTACTTCCCTAACACACACCACAAAAAAAAAAAAAATGGTTGAAGCTTTCACCCTTGATCATCTACTTCTTCGAAGCAGCTCCAATTTTTTTTCTAAAATAGACCTAATCTAAATGCCAGAGTTTGGTGGCATCCAAAGCTCATGAATTATCAACTCCAACACATGTCTCTCCAAGAACTATAGATCCTTTAGTAGATAATGATTCCAAACCGACATTCCTTTCATCAATACAAGAGCAACACGTGTCACCTTCAAGCCATCTGACTCTATCGCAATCTTGCACCCCAAAGATGCTAATTGACCCAAGGATAGAAGATATTTTCTTAAACCTTGAACATAGAGGACTCCCAAGGATAAAAGATATTTTCTTAATCTGACTCTATTGCAACCTTGAACACGCACCGATCCTTCTCCCAATGAATTGCAAGTAGCATCATTCCCCATTAATATGGAACTTCTCTCTTTATCTTCATAAGAACAGAAATCCTCCATCCTATGCGTCATATGGAAAGATGCTCATGAATCTAGCACCCAATGGTCCGATATATCGGAAACAAATGCAGTCAACACATCATCAGTTACAACCTTCTCCACCGCAATAGATGAAGAACCATCTGCTTCATTTCTCTTCCTCAAATCTGGACAATCTTTCTTTCGATGACCATGTTTCTTACATTATGACACCTGTTGTCTCTTGACTTACCTCTCCAACAAATTCCAAGCTTTCTTGACATAGAATGCCCTCTAAAATTATTCTCATTCTTCTCCTTTCTTCCCTTTTCCACATATAGCCCCTGACTACTATTGGCTTCTCTACTTCTGCTCATATTCTTCATCTGATCACTTATTTCTTTACTTAGAAGTCCCATCTTTACATCTTCTAATGACATCGTGCTTCTTCCATAAATCAAGCTGTTAGCAAAAACATTGTATAGCTCAGGAAGAGAACACAATAAACCATAGCCTTTTGCTCCCCGTCCACATTCAAATCAATAACTTTCATATTCATCATCAAATCATCAAAGAAGTTCATATATGCTTTTAATGACATATCTTTCCACATCTTATATGTGAAAAAAGCCTTCAATAGAATCGGCCTATTCGTGAATGACTTCTTCATGTAGAGATCCTTCATTTCTTCCATAAGCCTCTAGCAGTAGTTTCATCACTAATCTTTGGAATTACATTGTCACCTACAACCAATTTGAGGGTAGTAAAGGCCCATTCTACCATCTCTTTCCTTTCAAATTTTGAGATATCCGCTGGCAACAATTCTCTGTCAAATACAACTTGATGAACATGATTTCTTCTCAACACTTGCTTCATCTTCCACTGCCACTTCTTAAAATCATTATCTACATTCCACTTCTCTATAGCCAAATGTGAACCAGATGCTGCACGTGAACTCCTTAATGTAGGGTGCATATTTCTGGGTAGGTCTAATCTCCTCATTTTCAGGTCCTTCCATTTTATCGGACACCTTCCAGCCCTAGGCTTCAACAACAACTTTCAAAACTCTAATACCAAACTGTAAGGGTGAATTTACACAAATGATTGCAAATCAACCCTAATACATGTGGAAGTAATATGACCGTGTTGTAGTGCGATAAAATAAACAGAACTTGAAAATAAAATGGAAAATCAGCAAATCACACAAGAAAGTAAATAGAGAGTTTACACATGGATTTATAGTGGTTCCACTGTCGCAAGATAGTGTACATCCACTTGGAGAGAGGAGATTTTATTACTCTCAAAGAGAAGAATTACAAGATTGATAATGGAGACATAGAAGAATATGAAGAAATATAAAAGAGAATATAATTCTTCTGATGCTTCTATCCATCCTAAGCCTTACCTTTACATAGGGATTATTAGTTAAGGTTGAAGTAATTGATTTATGTTTATAAATAAATACCTAATCAATTCTGCAAATCATATGGGAAACATTTATCATTTTATCTTTCAGTTTCCCATAATTTGTATGCGTCTGATAAGATTCCTTCTTTAATCATCTAACTAGAAAATTAATTAATTACTTCATTCTTTTTTAAATATTTCTTCCTCTTATGTAGCTAAGCCATTACACTCTTTAACGCGTATAAAAGAGCAATATATTTAAGCAACTATCTCAAGTATCTTACAAATCTTCTTAAATATGGAAATATTATATCAAATCTAACAACTAGAATCCATTATTATTTTCTACCATCGCTTTTTGGACACCTAAAGAATCTAACCACTAGTTATTACCAAAAGAAGAACCAACTTGTACATAATAAGCACAAAGGCAATAATACAAGAATTCTTTAACAGTTAATCTAAAATCACAGCGAAGAAACCAAATTCATTGATTTATGAATCAGGAACTTTGGGGTATAGCTCAGTCAAATTTATACAAGTATTCCAAATTCTATAAGGGAGTTACATCACTCTTTTTTTCTCAAAATCTGAAGAAAAAAGTTGTTAGCAGCTTTCCTTGAAGCAAAGAAATGGTATCACCAATCTTTTGATCTATAATCTTTATGAACATGATTATGATGCTTAAATTCATTAAGTCCAAGGTGTTGATTGAATTTTCCAATTCAAATGCTATCCATGTTGATGATTCAAAATCTTGGGTGTGTGGGCTATTAAAGGTAATGTTAGTAGCAGTTCTTGGGCATGAGAAATGGTTTCTTGAATTATTTGGGTAGTACTGGTAGGATAGTGTTGAAGAAGTAGTGGTATAGGGACTGCCAATAAAGGGTTCTTGATAATTTGGAGCAAAGTTTGTAGTGCAGTTTGAATCTTGATTTAATGCAGGTCATGGGCAAGGGTAGTTAAGATGTTGTGCTTGCCTTTAAAAATAGTGTTTAAACCCTGAGTGACATACTCAAAATTTCCCAAAGAGTAGGTTGCTCGATTGTTAACTCTTCTTGCTTTGCCCATACTTGTTCTTGATCTTGATATTGAATTGGTGGGTAAGTTGTATCACTGTTTGTCTAAGGATCTAACTGAGGGCCACTACCATGCCCAGTTGAAGGCTGTAATACTAATTTGTTAGGGATTTGATCATCAGGTTCTCAAGCCATATTTAGCTATAAAGGTGATGGGGTACTTGTTAGATAATATGGGGGGATGAGAAAATATTTGGACAAGAAGTAAGGACACTATTGAGGGGGAGGAAGAAGGAGTAGTTGAGTGTTAGGAATATAATCAGAAATAAAAAAAATGGCCAGAAAGATGATCAAAAATGAAGTAGGTAGGAAAAAACTAACAAGAATTTGGGTAGAAAAAGAATACACAGCAAGAAGAAAATAAGAATTGAACTTTATTACTTAACTGCATATTTACATTTCCAATGCATGGTATATATATGCTTGCCCATGCAATGAAATACCCCAGTTACATAACCCTAAGAATGGACAATAAGCTAACCCACTACACTATTATTCAACTCACCTAATATAACTCTAATTAGTACAAAGTTGAACAAATAAGCATATAGCTTCTGTCAGAACAGTGCACACAAGCACGAGTTCAAGCATATGCATACAATTATACACCATCCTATCTCTTTCCTCTGGCAATTTCTTCTCCAAGTTATGAGCCTGAACCTATTCTAGTGTATTTAGAAACCTCTTTTGATGAACTGGTGGTCGGACTGTGGTAAACTTGGTCAGAATTTGTATTTTCGGATTTCCTGCAGCTTGCTACCATGGCCATCATAGAAGAGTTGTTACATCTTGGAATAGAGGAACCCACTTCATCTTCCTTGGTAGTTTTTTTTTTCTCATCGTCATTGCTGCCAGAACAATGTTGGTGGCGGCAAAAACCTCAGCAGGGGCTGTGGATATCACAGTGTTTGTGGAAATGCCCCTGAGAACTTCCTAACATAAAATATTTGCTAAAATGATTCTGATGTGTGTGTATATATATATATATATTGTTTGATTTCATTTTCCGCTCATTAATTACACAAATCGATTTCAGATGATTAGAATCTCAAATTGTTTCCATCCGCCTGTGATTCAAATCTCACACCAATGCAGATTTCATCGATTATAGCCCCAAGTTGTTGAAACCAAACATCTATTTCAATCTCACACTTTCTCCAAATGGTAATAAACAATACTTGATTTTGATTAATTTACCTTAGGACTGGTTTTAATGTTAATTTGAATTGAATATGGCTTCAATTTAAGCATTGATTTTAATATGATAGGTTCTTTTTACTAAAACATAAAGTTAAACTTTTAGGATAATTTAATTCAATTTGTTTGATTTTTCAGTTTTAACTTTTTATTTTTGAAGAAATGTATTTATATTTTAAATAATTTTTGGAGCAATTGAGTACTATGTCCAGAATGAAGATAAGACGTTCATCTGTGAGGTCAAAAAAGATAAAACAATAAAAGCCTACGAAAACTTGCTTGGTTTAAGGTGAATAACTTATCCAGCTAACACTGGAAAATAATAAATGGAATTAGCATTTGAATAAAAATGAGCATGGAAGTAGTTTCATTATAAAGATAAAACTTTTCATCTTTAAGAAAAAAGATAATTCATTTTAATTTTATGGAAAATGATTAAAAATGTTATCTTAATTAGTTACTTATTTGGTAATAGGGAAGTAATGAAACTGAGTATATCTTTTTGCAATGATTGCGGAAAGACAAAATAATTTAACTTTGCAAAAAAGGTTTTTATTTTAAAATATATAAAAAATGTGTCTTTATGAAAAAAAGATAAGAAAAATTATCATAGTACCTTTTATTTTTCTTAATGTAAGCATTTAAAACTGATGTTGAATTTTCAAATTTTAACTTCATTTTAATTTGTTTATTTCAGGCTGATAACATGTATTACGACTTTATTGAGTTTCTTGCATATGAATCCATGCTAATTGCAATACACGGTACTTTGTTTATTCTAATTCATGACATTGCTTACGGTTAGTACTATTCTTAGCAATGCTGCCTACTCCACTCTTATAGTGTTTCTTTTAATGATGTTGCCTACTCTTGATTGAAATTTGGACAGTGTAGTAATTCTGCACCAAATCTTGCGTAAATCAAACATTCACAATTCATCTTTTTGCGCATTTGAAAAATAAAATTGTGACCGTGTGTCCATGCATGCGCACGTCCTTTGTGTTAATCATTTGATTGTAGTATTTCTAAGATTGTTAATTGCTTTATCCTTTTACATAAAATGTCAAATTTTCGTAGTTGTATAAAAATAATTATAAAATATAGTAAAGCGAGGAACATATTATATTTCACAGTTGGGGCTATACCTTTAGATGTTTAGATGAAGTAAAGAAAAATGGCAGTTAATTATCTTTAGTGAGATTACTTTAAGAATCTACGTTGAAAGAGTTTTCCAGGAATCTCAATGCATGATCGAAGAACTTGAGATTGAGGATATCCACTTTCATCCATAAGTTGGAAATACAAGCGAAAATAAGGTGATGTGTTGTGGATCACTCAAGCAACGTAATTGCTAATTTGATATGCCCAAAAGTCTTGAGTACGCCATGCCACATTCATTCTTTTGTGAGGAGGCACCATACTATTGGTGTTTTTTAAGGATCTCTGCACAATTAGAGTTTATAAGAGATATGAAGTAAAAATATGGTTTTATTCCTCCGAACAAAACCTTTATTATTTCATCAAAAAATTACAAGAAAAGCCTAAAAATTGAGAACTAATTTCAATACAGAAACTCTTGGTAAAAATGAATTTCTTAACGTACAAATTTATAACTACAATCAACCAAATATATATATATATATATATATATATATATATATATATATAATGGTACTTTATATACAATATGTCACTAGGACAACATATCACATGTCAATAAACGTTCGAATCATGCTATGCAAGTTTCTAACTTGCGACCTCTCGCACCAAAACTGAATCACTTAACCACTGTGACAATGGTGCTTGTCCAATATATCTCTATGCTATGAAACATAGATATATATTTGGTAATATATCTCTCATATTCAGTCAAATAAATAAATATATTTGACCAAATATTTATTTAATTGTTTTGCATAAAAAATGAAGATATTTAAGAGAAATATATGCATAAATATCTCATACAAAATCAAATCCAATACTTTAATTAGTCAACCAACCAATTAACTAATATATAAAACAAATATTGTGTCGGTATCTTTAAAAATCTACCTCGACACAATAATCTTCACGTGCTCCACCTTTGTTCGAAAGCAAACTTAATCAACCTTCAAACCACTTAGTTATTCAAGCTCCCACTCAAAACATATATCGTTAATGTTATCAGAAGGATATACATATGGGTTGTAAATAATGTACATATAACTGCATACTTGTTTACTTGGTTTCTATTTTCTTTTTTTTGTATTGTAATTGTTCGGCCCAGCATGTTCGGCCCTGTTTACCTGTAAGTATATATGTATGCAGGCCGAAGTAATGAATAAGATGAAATAATTTGAGTTTCATTCTCTTCTTCATTTATATCATGGTATCGGAGCGCGGTTAATTCAAATTTTAGATCTACATCTCTCAATAACTTTTTTGGGCTATGAGAGAAGTTAAATCGGTCATGGAAGTTGTACCGATGATATCGAAGATAACAGAGCATAAATTAAATGAATCAAATTATTTTGATTGGAGCAAAACAATTCGATTATACCTAAGAAGCATTGATAAGGATAATCATCTGAGTGGAGATCCGCCGAAAGAAGATCCACCAAACAAAGAAGCCGTGACTTGGTTTCAAGATGATGCTCGATTGTTCCTTCAAATTCGAAATACAATTGATAGTGATATCATTAGTCTGGTTAATCATTGTGAATTTGTTAAGGAATTTACGGACTATTTGGAGTTTTTATACTCTGGAAAGGGAAACTTGAATCGAATGTATGAAATATGTAAATCATTTTATCGGGTTGAGAAACAAGATCAATCTCTTATGAACTATTTTATGGCGTTTAAGAAGACTTATGAAGAGTTCAATATGCTGCTTCCTATTAGTGTAGATGTGAAATTACAACAAAAACAAAGAGAGCAAATGGCTATTGTGAGTTTTCTAGCAGGGCTTCCATCTGAATTTGAATCGGCTAAAGCACAAGTTTTATGTGGATCTGATGTAAACTCGTTAAATGATGTTTTTAGAAGGATGCTTCGAACTGAAATTTCAAGTTCAAACACAACTACCTCTGCTCAAAATAACAGTGCTCTAATAAGTTCGAATAATAGATATGTACCATGGAAACAGGAACAAAATATGCACAAGAGAGATACAGGTGTATCTTGAAATCGCACAGTGAATGCAAATTCATGTGCATACTGTAAGAAACCGGGACATACAAAGTTTGAATGCTGGAAATTACAAAACAAACAAAAGCAATTTGGAAATTCGAATGCACAGGTAGATCATGTAGCAAAATCACAAGATCAAGCTAATCAAACTGTTCTTGCATCTGCTGAAGAATATGCAAAATTCACTGAATATCAGAATAGTATGAACAAATCTACATCAACTACACCAATTGTCTCTACTATTGCAAACAATAGTAGGTCTATAAGTCCAAGCAAAACTCAATGGGTGGTTGATTCTGGTGCAACAGATCATATGACAGGTAATTGTCTTCTTTTCACAAATCTTCAATCACAAACTTCCACTCATAATGTTACTTTAGCTGATGGTTCTTCCTCTAATATTCAAGGGTTTGGAACAATTAGTTCAAACCATTCACCTTTTCCACTAACATCTGCTTTATATATACCCAAGCGTGCATTCAATTTGCTATCAGTGAGTCAGTTAACTCAAAAGCTAAACTGTTCCATCTCATTTTTCCCATCTCATTATATATTTCAGGATCTTATGACGCAACAAATTATTGGTAAAGGACATGAGTCAAAGGGATTGTATGTTCTTGATACTCCTTTTGTTGATAAACATTCTGTTACTTGTTCAAGTATTTCACAAGTATTAAAAACTCACTGTCAATTAGGTCATCCTTCTCTTTCATTTTTAAAGAAACTATGTCCACAATTTAGTTCTGTTCAATCACTAGATTGTGAGTCATGTCAATATGCTAAGCACCATCGAGTTAATTTGAGTCCAAGAGTAAATAAAAGAGTTGACTGTCCTTTTGAGCTTGTTCATTCTGATATTTGGGGACCCACAACAGTCCTTTCTAAACCTAGATTTAGATACTTTGTTACATTTGTAGATCATTATTCTCGTGTATCTTGGTTATTTCTAATGAAAAATTGTTCTGAGTTATATTCAATATTTTGTTCATTTTGTGCTGAAATTAAAAATCAATTCAATGTTTCTACTCGAACTTTGAGAAGTGATAATGCAAAGGAATATACCTCAAATCAATTTCAAACTTACATGAATCAAAATGGAATACTTCATGAAACATCTTTTGTAGATACAGCACCTCAAAATGAGGTAGCTGAAAGGAAAAATAGACAACTTCTTGAGACTACCCGCGCTTTGTTATTTCATATGAATGTACCCAAACAATTTTGGACTGATGCTGTATCAACATCATGTTTCCTCATAAATCGTATGCCATCAACTGTTCTGAATGGTGATATTCCATATAAAATCCTTTTCCAAATAAAACATTATATCCAGTAAAACCAAAAATATTTGGTCGTACATGTTTTGTTCGAGATGTTAGACCACAAATGTCCAAACTTGATCCAAAAGCAGTGAAGTGTATATTTCTTGGTTACTCTCGTTTGCAAAAAGGTTATAGATGTTTTTGTCCCTCTCTAAATAAGTATCTTGTATCCATTGATGTCACCTTTATTGAAGAGACACCATTTTTCCAATCATCACCAAGTACATATGATCAAGTTCAGATAGCAAATGATGAATTCCTTGTATATGAGATATCTGAAGTTCAACAGGAACCTCATATTGATACTAATGCCTCATCACCTCCTCATAATACAACTCTACATCCTCAGCCAGAAGTCATACCTCCACATGAATCAGTTTCCACATTTGACCTTGAACGTGACTTACCTATTGCTCTACGAAAAGGAAAACGTCAGTGTACATATCCTATTTCCTCATTTGTATCGTATGAACATATCCCATTATCTACTCACTCACTTGTTGCTTCCCTTGAATCTGTGTCTATACCTAAAACTGTTGAAGAAGCTTTATTAAACTCTGGATGGCATGCTGCTATGGTTGAAGAATTAGATGCTCTTGAATATAACAAAACTTGGGACTTAGTCCACTTACCCAAGAATAAAAGATCCATTAGATGTAAATGGGTATTCACTGTAAAAGCAAACTCAGATGGATCCATTGCCAGATTAAAAGCACGGTTGGTTGCAGAGGGATATTCTCAAGTGTATGGTATAGATTACTCTGAAACTTTTTCTCCAGTAGCAAAATTAACTTCTATTCGATTGTTCATTTCCTTGGCAGCAACTTATAGTTGGAAGTTACATTAACTAGGTATCAAAATGCATTTCTCCGTGGGGACTTAGAAGAAGAAGTTTATATGATCCAACTACCTGGATTCATTGCTCAAGAAAAACGTGGTCTCGATTGTCGACTTAAGAAATCACTGTATGGATTAAAACAGAGCCCCAAAGCTTGGTTTGGGAAATTTAGTAATGCTATGGAGAGCTTTGTCATGGTGAAGAGCAAATGTGATCATTCAATGTTTCACAAACATACTAAAGCTGGTATAATTTTACTAAATGACGAACTGAGTATTTCATCTCCCAAGACTTTCATTCACAAACAATTTTATACTAAAGACCTAGGAGATTTGAAGTATTTTCTAGGAGTGGAAATCACAAGAAGTGATGAAAGTATTTTTATGTCTCAAAGAAAGTATGTGCTTGACTTGTTAGATGAAACTGAAAATTTAGGGATAAAACCAAGTACTAACCTATTCTACCGAATGCCAATATCATGGAAGGTAGTGAATTATTTAAAGATCCAAATAGACGTAGAAGGTTAGTAGGAAAGTTGAATTACCTGACTTTTACACGACATGATATCTCTTTCTCTGTAAGTGTAATAAGCCAATTTATGTCATCTCTACTGCTCATCATTGGAGTGTATTAAAACAAGTTCTAAGCTATCTCAAAGGAACCGTTGGACGTGGAATAATGTGCAAAAATCATGGACATGCACAAATTGAGTGTTTTTGTGATGCTGATTGGGCAGGGTCTAAGGTAGATAGAAAATCTACCTGTGGTTTTTGCATATTTGTAGGTGGAAATTTGATTTCATGAAAGAGTAAAAAGCAAAATGTAATTTCGAGATCAAGTTCTGAATCTGAGTATAGAGCTATGGCCAAAACAGTTTTTGAAATAATGTGGATACATCATCTTATGTGTGAAGTTGGACTCGAAATTGTGAAGCCAGTCATACTGAATTGTGATAATCAAGCTGCTGTGCACATTGCGTTAAACCAAGTGTTTCATGAAAGAACTAAACACATCGAAGTAGACTGTCATTTTGTGAGAGAAGAAATACAACAAGGGCTTGTTGTTACGAATCATGTAAAAACTGAAGAACAACTCACTGACATCTTTACAAAAGCTTTACATGAAGCCAGAATTGAATATTTGTGTGACAAGTTGGGCATGATAAATATCTATGCACCAACTTGAGGGGGGGTGTTATCAGAAGGATATACATATGGGTTGTAAATAATGTACATATAACTATATACTTGTTTACATGGTTTCTATTTTCTTTTTTTTCATATTGTAATTGTTCGGCCTAGCATGTTCGGCCCAGTTGCTCGACCCAGTTTACCTTAAGTATATATGTAAGCAGGCCGAAGTAATGAATAAGATGAAATAATCTGAGTTTCGTTCTCTTCTTCATTTATATCAATAAATCAGAATTGTTTGTAATACCACAAAAGCCTCCATGCAAGCTTTGTTGTTTTTCGTTGCATGCTCGACTTTAGTTCAACAAATTTACCCTTCCAACTTTAATTTGAGAATCCCTGCATTCTCCATTGTCTTTTCTAGAAATTTCTATATATTATTGTTCCCCATTTTGCATGCAGAACCTCCCTATTACCCCTCTAAACCCTCGTGACTTCACTATGGGTTGAAAAGTTGCAGCCTTTTTGTTCCTATTATCTTATTGAAGCAAGATTATTTTTAATTTCTAAGAAATGCTGAACTCCTTTTAGCTTCCCCACTCTTTCATCATACACCTTCAACCTAACCGAACATATGCTTTTAATGTGAAAATCTCCCCTATAAGTAAATTCCACCATATCATTTTTCTCTTCATAATCAATAAACGGTTCCTTTCGATTACATACGTAAAAACAAGCACCTAAATCAAGTATCCAACCTTTATTTTTGCCTTTATCCACATATAGAATGTTGTCATCAATTTTTTTACCATAATTTACCTCTTCATCGCTGCTTTCATCAAGCTTGACTTTGTCTTCCTCTATTGCTTTATTCTTTCTTTGTCCTTTTTAAGCATGTTGGTGACTGGGTTTTTCACAATAATAGCAGATGAAATCCCTTTCCATGTTCGATTTATTTGATCCTATTTTTCTATTTGAACGGTTACCTTCCTTGTAAGATTGACCTCTTCAAGCGGATTTGTACTTTCTCTTTCTTTGTTATCCTTTTCTTCTCTTAGGTTCATCCTCCGTATCTCCTCATTAAGAAAACTATAACCACCGAACCCATTGAAACAACTCCATCCGTTGAGTTATTCAGTGCAACGATAAGCGTTTCCCAACTCTCTGATAATAAACTCATCAACATCAATGTTTGTATCTCATCATCACTTTGTAATTTGAAGCAGCCAATTAGTTCTTGATATTAAGATGTTCTCCAATTAGCGAATCGTCCTTAAGCTTTAGATTCATTGATTTTCTCATAAGAAGAGCCTTGGTTATTGCATAGTTCTTTGTGAAGATTCCTTCAAATTTCTTCCAAATCGCAAAAGCAAATTTTCATTCACAACAATATGAAACATCGAATTCTCCAAAAAACACCGAATAGCCGCCACAGCCTTTTTTATCTAAAGTCTCTCATTTTGCTTTAGATAAATTACTTGGTTTCACTCCTTTGATTTCCAATGGTTACTAAAAATCATTGAGATATAGAAAATCCTCCATCTTCTCCTTTCATAATCCCCAATTTTTTCCATTATGTTTTTCCACACTTATCTTTTCCATAATCAAACTCTATTCAAAAAATTTGATAGTAGGCTCTGATACCCACTGTTAATGTTTTTTCCTAAGATCTCTACACAATTGGAATTTTACAATAGATATAAAGTGAAAAAATGTTTTTTTTCCCCTTCAAACGAAACCTTTACTAATCGACTAAAAGATTACAAGAAAAGCTTAAATATTGAGAACCAATCTCAATAGCAAAACCCTTGATAAAAATGACTCTCCTAAAATACATATTTATAGCTTTTACCAATCAATAGCAATGCAAAGATATATTTGCTAATATATCTCTCATGATAAGCCAAATAAATAAATATATTTGACCATATATTTACTTATTTGTTTTTATATATAGAAATCTAATATATCTAAGAGAATATATGCATAATTATCTCTTACTAAATCAAATCCAATACTTCCATAGTTAAATTGGTCAACCAAACCAATTAACTAGTCACATTCTTTTAATACATACTTGACAAATATATAATTTTGATAATAAGAATCTATTTTTGTTACCAAAATAGATATACTCATGCATTTGACTAATTGCTTATTTCTTGTGAGTTTCCATGATATAAGAACAATATTTACGATATAATTTTGCTTGCTTTCCTTGTGAATATACGATCTTCTAGTGGTGAAAATTAATAAATGCAAGTACATATGTCGTTAAAGTTATATTTCATATTTAAATGGAACCGTAAGTTGTCCATTCAAACTGAACTATTCTGTCTCTAATAAATTCTCCATTTTCAGATGTCTTCACCACTTTCAAAACATTAATGTGAGTATTCTATGTTTCACCATTCTATTGAAGACCATATGAACTGTATCCATAAATTTAACACACGGACTCTAAAGAAGTCTGTTCTCTATGTGACTCCAAGCTAGCGCATGAAACAGGTGAATGAATATCTCCAGGTTGACTGTATACAAAACTTTAATTAGTATATGTCATAAAAATGGTCAAGAGTATATTTCTGCATTTGCATAAAATCCAAGAGCTAGATGAGTTTATGTGTTTTCATAAAGTCCAAAATATTTGTGACAATACTTTAGAATTAACAATAATATATTTTATTACTGTTGGGCTTTTTGTAGTTTAGTCTGCATATGCATATAGATTCATGCATGCTCTTTTTATATTCACTAATTTATACAAATTTGTACATTAATTTGTTTTTGATCAATCCATCCATAATTTTTATGTTATTAACTTAATAATTTTTATGTTATTAACCGTAGTTTTCTCTTGTACGTAGGGAACCCTAAGAAAATTGAGCATTCAACAACTCGCACTTCGCTAGTAAACTACTCAACCCACCTAACCGCCTTCAAAACAGACCCTTTAGTAACTCGACAGCTCGCCAGCCGACCCAGCAGCCCCTAATCGGGTTCCGACAGCATCCTCAATTCCATGTACGAATCGAACAATTCAAAATTTGGCTTTCAACGTTACGAGATGAACCTGTTGGAATAATTCAACATAATGGGGCCACATATTTTAATGTTCGAATGTGTAGGGTATAAGTCTAATTACTTGATATATTTTTGGAATAAACATATTAATACTTAAGGGGTATATTCGTCATGTAAAATTATAATGTGTGGATACCGGAGGGACAATTTTAGTTTGTTGAATGGCCGAACTGAAAAATGTCACACACTATATATATGGGGTTATGGTCCTGATTACATAAGTCTTATCATATTCTCTCTACCCTCTTCTAAAAAGAATTTATAGATCCAAGCTTGTGTCAATTTGGAAGATCTTATCCAAATTAATCTTTATATCAAATAAGAATCGATGGATTCAAGTACGTCTTCCACTGTTAATTTCATATACTTGTTTCCCTATTGAATCAATATGGGTTATATGTATTCAGATCTAATATAGATTAATTACCAAAAGTGGTATCAAAGCTACCCATCATTGATTTATCGAGAAATTTCTTGATTTTAAGTATATATGAAATTAGGGTTCTGAGATTTGCAATTTTGGTCGATTCATCCGATGCCTTTATTTCGGATCTGTGAGATCTGCTCTTTTCTTTTTGATTCCTCTGATGCCTTTGTTTCACATCTATACAAATAAGTCATGAATTAGTTCCACTTGTTCGGATCTGTTGTCTTTTATTGTTGCTACTCATATTATTCATATTTTATTATCAGGAGTATTGCAAGTGTATAATTTTTTTATTGCTATAGATGGTTACCATGTTAATTTTTGTTTCATTCACATGTATAGAAGCATCTTCATGCCTTTTAATATTCCTGTAATATGTATTGGACCACATAACTGTCAATTGTATTTATTTTTATCATAATT
Organism: Allium cepa; assembly: GCA_030765085.1. NCBI lineage: Eukaryota > Viridiplantae > Streptophyta > Magnoliopsida > Asparagales > Amaryllidaceae > Allium > Allium cepa. Next base: position 577,704,371 of record CM060931.1, read on the forward strand.
GTATTAACGTGGTTGTTATAGTAATAAATAAATTAATATATTATCATAAATGCAATAAATGCATCAGTTGCAATAAATTTAACGATGCAGCATGTTTGTATTTGAAATGAGAAACGACATATTTGTTTATTATTTAATGCATTTATATTTTATAGATACATATATTTTACATATATGGCCCGCTCATTAAAATAAGTTTCACTTTCTGTAATATTATAACACATGTATTTATATTTGCTTATTCAAATAAGCTTTCATCGAAAGCTAATACCTACAACACTGATATAATAAGCTATTTTGGGACGGACTATTTATTTTCATTGCTTCCCACTATGTTTGGTATCAACCGCAGCTACAGTTTTCGGCTATTCATTTTCTTGCACTATCACATATATGGACCATGCTATGTTAAAATTTGTTTTATCATCTATCTTGAATATTGACAGTTAATTAAAGTATGCAATATTTTATCATTAATTGTTATTGCAAATACCATTTGTTATGTAATGTTACAGTTTTAGTTAATGTTAATTTTTTATTACGGCTTTAAAACCATATTTACAATATGTATAAAATTGAAAATTGAAATTTATGTAATACGCATAAACGAATGAGTTAAAATAAACCAATTCAAATATTATTTAGTGTCTCTTTGCAAACTAAATGTAAATATCTTACATTGCAAGTGAACTAATTGAAATAAAATGTCATCAAAATGACCTCTCTTATATTAGTTATTCATGAAAAATGTTTAATGTTTTTGTATATTTATTCATGTGGATATTAACCAGCCTAAAGGAAGACTAATATTTAGCCGAATCATTTATACATGTGTGATGATAAATATGTGAAAATTATATAGTTTTGAAAGTGAATATCTAATCAGCCCAAAGGAAGATTGATATTTGACATGAACTTATTGTCAATGTTTGATCATTACAACAAGAGTACCACTTATAATTAATATTATAGTCCAAAGAATTGATATTGGTGTTGTGCTAGGTATCTTCAAAAGAGACCTACCAATTATTTGAATTTACTGCGGTTTTGTTTTACAATGTGAACATATTTGATTGATTCTTATGTTAAAATTACAGCTAATTTAGCTATGGAATTTGCCATTCTTAACAACATTCCCATTCTGGCTGGAACAAACTTTAAGGATTGGAAAGAGAACATATTGCTTCTTCCTGGCTGCATGGATTTTGACCGTGCACTTAGATGATGCACCCACCCCTCTTATGGATGAAAGTTGTTCTGATGTTATAAAGAACTATGAGAGGTGGGATTGTTCAAATCACATGAGTCTAATGATCATAAAGCATAACATTTCAGAAGCATTTAGTGGCGCCATAGCTGAAAAGTTAACCAATGCTAAATATTTCCTTGCTGAGATTGAAAATGTTTTGCTAAAAACGATAAAGTGGAAACAAGCTTGCTTTTGCAGCTCTTGATTTCCATGAAGTATCAAAGCAAAGGGAATATAAGGGAGTATATTATGGAAATGTCTAATGTTGCTTCAGAACTTAAGGCGCTTAAGCTTGAGCTTTTGGATGATTTTCTCATGCATTTGGTACTAATCTCTCTTCCTTCACAATACAAACAGTTTAAGATCAGTTATAACTGTCAAAAGGGGAAATGTACTCTTAATGAGCTCATTTCATGTAACGACCCAGAATTTTAATTTATTAAAATTTGAATATTTAATTAATTTTAAATATTAATAAGTGAATTTATAAGTCGAATAAATTTTAATTTGAATTATATGATTTAATTGGATAATTAATCGATAATTTAATATGTTAAATTATGGAAATAATTGAAAATTGAGTTAAATATGATTGAAAATGATTTGTAAAATTTTATTTTATCATATGGGAGTTAGGACGATATTTTAGAACTTTTAAAATTGAATTAAGAGTTAATTTGCGAAAATTGAATATTTTAATATTTAAATCGACTAGTGAAAATAGTCAATTTTTGAACAGTCTCAGAATTGAACGAAACCAGTTCCATTGGATCCGTAATAGTTAGTTATTACCGGATTTCAATTTTCGTGTATATCGGAGTTATCGTTTGATCGTGGCAGCTCGAAACGCATCGAATTATTTTTAATTTTAATTTGGCGAGTTAAAATAGCCATTTTTCAAAAAGTCTCGGATTTCGACGAAATCAGTTTCATCGGATCCATAATGTGATATTATTGTAAGGTTTCAAATTTCGTGTCAATTGGATTTACCGTTTGTCCGGTACAAATTAAAACGCCTAGAAAATCGTTTAAATCGGTTTAATTCAAATTGAGCGTTTATAGCCATAACTCGCACAGATGTCCGAATTAGCTTTCGAAACCTGTTCCATTGTGTCCGGCACGCGGGGTAAACCCTAGAAACGCTGGTTACGGCGCGTAAATCGGAGTTCGGAATTTTCGGATGAATAGTGTTCGATTTTTTCCTATAAATACACCATAAATTCACAAATTTTAGAAAAAAATAACAACTAAACCCTAATCTATTTGCCCTAGCCGCCAGTTGCTTCATCAAAGGCCAGAATTTTTCAATTTTCATCCCTCAATCTCTCCCAATCTACAAACAATTAGAAGAAGTGATCAACTACAACATTGAAGAGCTTCACGAGTGCTTTAGATCCATACGGATTTGATGGAGATCGGAGCAACGAGGAGGGAGAGAGACGCTCACGTTCATCTACAGGTGCGCACGCATTTCCAAGCGCATATGGTGGCCGAGTGTCACATGGTGGCAGGCGTGGATAGGGGGGGTCGTGCTCTTCGCAATGGAACTTCCTGATCGTGCTATAGATCGTCGAGGAGGATGCAAATTTAAACCCTAGGAGAAGCTAATGGGTTTCATTTTGTTCGGCCTGTACATGATTCGTGCGCATGAGAAGATGAAGGGGGGAGCATTGGATCTGAGTTGGACGGTGGGGATTTGATTAGGTTTATAAATTATATAATTAATGTTGTAATTATAGTATAAAATCGTGTACAAACTTCATAATTTCATATCTTTTTCATACGAGGTCGAAAACGCGCGAAACCAGTTGCGTTGGAATCGTATGGACGAGCACTACGCAATGAAATTGGATTGGAGTCGTTTGGAGTTAGTGAGAATTTTGGATATATTTGAAATAAAAGCTGAAAACAGAATTAAAATCAAGGTGAGAACTTCTCACTCAATCGAATCAGTTTCGATTTTATTTTAAATAGTTAGATTTAAAATATGTGAATGCATGTTGAATGATGATTGTTATCTATTGATTGTTAAAATAGACATTATGCGCCGTTAGTAAGCGGATGTTATTTATTAAAAACATATACCGCGAATATTTCATAAACAGTGAAATTGGTATTATATATAATAGCAATATATATATATATATATTGGCATATGTATATATTGCAGTTATTGATTTCCCGCATTTTTTTGTTTAGCGGATGAGACCCTATTGCGCCGTCTATTAAGCGGATAATATTTTAAATCCCATATACCGCGATAATTTCGTACTGGAGCGAAATTGGTATTGTGCTAATGTTTGTGGATGCAGGAAAACAGGTTGGAGGGATCCATCTGGATTCCTCAACAGTTTTTATTTGATTTCAGATATTTTGATATTTGATGGATTATCATATCGATATATGATGTCATTGTTGTCGTGATTGACTATTTGGTATGTAGCATCATTGGGCCAAATTTGGAACTTTAAAATGATTTTTAAAGTGATTTTTGGAAAATATACTACATGTTTGGAATTGATCCATTTTAAATAAATAAACGTATAATTTTTAATGTTATATAAAAATTATGATTTTGAGAAATATAGTTAAAAGTTGATTTTTGAGAATATGATGCTAATGATTTTATAAAATAGTTAAATCGGGATTTTTGAAATTATTGTGAAAAGTTTAAATATAGGATTTATAAAATCTAATTATTTTATAAATCAAAATGGTGAAATTATAAAGGACTTTAAAGACAATTTGCAATAATAGTATAAATTGATTTATATAAAAAGATTTATAAATTGATAATTTATAAATGAAAATATTTGACCTATAAAACGAGTTTTTACAAGTGTTAGAATGAATTGTGAATGAATTTCATACATGAATGAAATTTATAGAATTATAAACGGTGAAATTATAAATGGAATTTTATGAACAGTACGTTTATAAAATTTATAAAGTCATTAAAAGAATGGTTTTGGATAAATAATTGAATCTTATAAGTTATAAGATTTATAATTATGAAGTTCAAAGGAACGATTTTTGCAAACAAATAAATTATAGGTATTTAACTTATAATATGAACCTTTGGTACATAATTGAGTTATGAATTGAATATAGGATAGAAAAGGAATTTATAAACGTTGTTTTATAAATTCGTAAACAACTTATTTTGATAAGTAAATTGTTGTAACCTATTAATGGAGTTATATTCACATTTTTGACTGTGAATAATACTTTAAAATAAAATGTATAAAAGGATGAAAAAAATTGTTAACGTAGTATATTCACGTTTTTGAATAGCGAATAATATGTTAAAGAAAATGTTTAGAATGTGATATTTTAAATAGAATTAAAACGATCTAACGATGTTTTAAATTGTATTGAGATTCGAAACCATAGATTTCAACATCTATTGTTGAAATAGACGTTTTCGAGAAATAGAAGGAAATAGTAGACTATAACACTGTTGTTATAGTAAATGATTTCCGAAAGGAAATGTTTTGTATAGTATTGGGATTTATATATCTATTTTAATTTCGAATCCCTATACTAGTGATTTTGGGTTGTCGTAACGATGTTTTACGCAACATTCGTTTTGGCCCAAATAAATATGTTTAAGCGAATGATTTCCTTAAAGAATGAAATATATACTTAATTTCGATTAGGGTATATTAAATATTTTCTAAGTATAGAAAATAAAAAGATCTATGAATTACTTATTTTTAATAAGTATAGAAATGTTTTCCAATATTAAATGAATATTTTGAATTTATCTTTTTTGAAGATAAACTGAAAATGAATATTAGAAATCGAATGGAAATCGTATATTCATAAATATTTTAGAAATATAAATTCAATACGGAATTTATAAATGGAATTTGGAAAATGAGTTTAAAAAAAATAAATATTGATTTATTTTTGAAGAATGGAAAATATATATATCTTGTAAAGATATTTTTATGAATAAATAATTTGAAAAATTATTTGGAATCTGGTGATGATTGTGCATATCTATTGATAGTTCAATAACCGACTATCAATATTTACCTTTAAACAGGTATTTGATGTGATTTGTTTGAATTTGAATGCCACACTTATTTTTGAATAAGCGCTCACTATTCGGGTTAACCGGGAAAGGACCATGGGGTCGTATAACCCATTCCGAATATGTGATACGTCGTTGTGAATTGCATTTAAGATCGGTGTTGAAGACCGAGTATTTGCGAAAGCGATAGGATGACCTATCGATTGTCTCTACACTGGGTAGCTCCTGGTATAGAGATTCCTTAAGTGATGGGAAATTCGATCGGGATTGTGAATACCCGGATTACAAGGGCTTCGTAAGAAGTGCCTTCGGTTTTGTTCGAGCCCGGAACAGACTTGTATGGATTGTATGTCTGACGTTACAAATTGAGATATAAAGTAGATTTCTTTCAAATATATTTCTGTTGGTGGCGGAGAATTTATTCTTTTAGCTTAACACCCTTCTCTGAGACGTACGAGCTCAGAGGTTATATAGTTGAAGTTATCAGCGATATATTCCCAATTTGGTAATGTGACATGCTGAGTGTTGCTGTAAATGATCATCGTGTTGATTATTTGTGATAGGATCGTTTATTTGATCGTCTATCTTGGTGATCATTTCTATGATCATTTGTTGACCCAAAGCATGGCTTTTGTATAAAGTATGTTTTTGTGGACGTGACTTCGTCGAGCCTCACACCCCGTGAATGGTCAAAACAGAAAAGAAGCAGCAAGGTTATGAGGGGTAGCGCCCTTTAGGATGTGTGCATTTCCTTCTGGAAAAGGGTGGTATCATGGTATGGAGCCCAGATACTTACTCATGTTGAAAACACTTTGTTATGATTGTGTGAATTGATTACGAGCGCTCGTTGAAAAAGTCCCAAAGGACCGGGGGATGGCATATTCGGTCAGTTGTTACTCAGTTAGGGGTAACCCGGCCTTGTGTTGGTAGAGATCCGGTTTGGTTCTCGGGGATGTCCATCCAGAGGCATTCTCATGTGGCAATAGGAAGTTCCTTGGCCTGATCATTCGTTGGAGATCCAATTCCCAATACGAAACCTTGTACGGTATTAGTTGTAGAACCTGCCATTTACTTATGGTGGTCACCACTGTTTAGATGGTAGCTATAGTAGGCATAGTTCGAAATGTCTATGCTGGCTAAGATTTATATTCTACTTTCGAAATAAATTTTTTCTACACTATGCACTAGTAATAATATCAAATGTTCTTTTTAAATGCGTATCAAGCATCTTTGACTATCATAAGGAGAAATCTCCTCCGATTCTGCGTTTGCATGTGTGTGTGTGCGGGAGGCCTTATGGTAGTCTCATTTTTAAAAGCATTGCGAATTGACTTTAAAAATATTCCTCTATTTTGATTTTAAAGATAATAAACTGTTTTGAGTTCTCACACCAGTCACATGACTGACTCGGAGTTTATTGTTTTCCTTCCTAAACTCTGGGTGCCCACCAATTTCCACACGGGCAGTCAAGAGTTAGGTTTATCAGGATATTCTGGAGTTGCTGGAGGCAAGCTGGATGGCATAGCGTATTATTAGTATATAGTATTTCTTTTTCCGCTGCACTGTTTGTTGTTGTTGTTGTACACTCTGATGATATGATGTAATGAAATGTGATGTAATGTAATAACTGATATAGTTCTTTGTTTAAAGATTATTCATTTATCTATTATATGTTGTTCCGCTGCGAATTGTGAGATTCTGTTATTGTTCTGTTGTTTTCTGTTCCGTTCTATTTTCTATTTTCTTTCCTTTCTATCTTTTCTCTCCTTATCTCTTCTTCTGTCTTTTTCTTCTTCTTAAACCCTCAGTGTTCGGTTTTCCGTCGTTCGATTACTCGGCAGTCGATAAAGTGAGTATCGATGTTGAATTTTCGGAAGACGAAGAATCGGGTCCTGACAATGTGGTATCAGAGCATATGGTTAAGCGACAACCATGGTTCTGTTGGGTATTACTCGTTAGAGATAGAGTCAGCAGTACTCTAGAATGAGTTTGAGTGTAATAATAGCTATGAGAGCGTATTTGTTAGTGAATATGAAATTGTTTTATATTGTGATGATTGGTTTATTGAGTGGCATATGAACTTTCGTCAGCGTGGTCCGCAAGACTATGCCGAAGGGGTTTCTAAACACTTGAATAGAACAATTCGGCACAATATTGTTTTGAATTGGGTAAATAAAATAATTTTACCTTGAGTATATTTTATATATGAAGAAATAATTTTTCAGAATTATTAAAGTATATAAGTGGATTGTTAAGTTGTTTGAATAACCTAAATAAAAGAATAATTGTGTAAGTAAAAGAATTATAAGAATTGAATTATAATTAAAGTGATTTACAATTGTGAAATAAACTTATATATATAAGAAGTGAAACTATATGAATATATTTATGAATATGAGTTGTAAAATGAAAATGAATTTAAAGTTAAATGGAATATAACTTAAGTGTTGTTGAATGGAATTGATTTTGGTATCGAAGTAAATAATCAAGTGGATTAAATAAATGTGAACTTAAGTTATGTGAATGAAATTCAACTTTTGTAAATTGAATTGAATGAATGGATTGGATAATAATCAATTAAATGTGAATAATTGGTATGAAATAATGAATATAAGTGTTAATTCATTAAAATCTAATGTTACTGGAAGTTGAAACATTGAATGCAAATCAATTTAATTAAACCAATTGATAAGCAAAGGAATTTGGTTGAAATTAATTAATATACATTGGTTGTTATATGGTTGTTAGTTGATTGTATATGATTCATTAAGTGTTAATGAAATTGAGTTAATGGAATTGAATTTGAATTGGAAGTGAACCAACTTGAATATGAATTAGTGAATATAAACTAATTGAAAATAAATGTTAGAAACGTCCACTGTTAATGAATCAAATGTGATTAAATTGAAAACCCAATTCATTGAATATTAATGAGAATATAAATGAATATTGATTTGGTTATGGATGATAGTTGGTTGATGTTTGCATTTGTTGCTTTAGTTTCATTTGTTATGTTGGCATATATAGTTATTATGTTGCTATATGATGTATATTGAGATTGTTTTCATATATGCAAGTTCTCATGTTGTTTGTTGAGTGTTTAGTAGGTGCGGATCGCGTTTGCTTCGCATTTGGAGCTCGCTTTCGCGCTATATTAGCCGTATATGCTCGCTAATAAAATATAAGGTACATATCTCGGATTACATACCGTACTTTTATACTTTTTTTCCTGCGGGATGCCTCATTACTTGATGAGATGTATATTTGTGATATATATACTGCCATTTTTTTTTCGGATCGAGCCGCGCAAAGGAGACTATGGCGAATTTTTCCGAAAATTTAAGGCGTTAGAAAAAAATTTGGGAAAAATTGGAAAATTTTGAAAACTATAACTTTGATTTGGAATTGAAAGTTAAACAATAGTAATTGTTTTTGACAAGATAACTAAGTGTGATTTGAGAACTTAGTAAAGTTTTGTAAGAAGTTTAATTATGAATTTTGGAAAGTTAATAGATTCTGTAACTTTTCTTACTTGATAATTTCAAGGACGAAATCCTTTTAAGGGGGGAAGATTGTAACGACCCAGAATTTTAATTTATTAAAATTTGAATATTTAATTAATTTTAAATATTAATAAGTGAATTTATAAGTCGAATAAATTTTAATTTGAATTATATGATTTAATTGGATAATTAAATCGATAATTTAATCTGTTAAATTATGGAAATAATTGAAAATTGAGTTAAATATGATTGAAAATGATTTGTAAAATTTTATTTTATCATATGGGAGTTAGAACGATATTTTAGAACTTTTAAAATCGAATTAAGAGTTAATTTGTGAAAATTGAATATTTTAATATTTAAATCGACTGGTGAAAATAGTCAATTTTTGAACAGTCTCAGAATTGAACGAAACTAGTTCCATTGGATCCGTAATAGTTAGTTATTACCGGATTTCAATTTTCGTGTCAATCGGAGTTATCGTTTGATCGTGGCAGCTCGAAACGCATCGAATTATTTTTAATTTTAATTTGGCGAGTTAAAATAGCCATTTTTCAAAAAGTCTCGGATTTCGACGAAACAAGTTTCATCGGATCCGTAATGTGATATTATTGTAAGGTTTCAAATTTCGTGTCAATTGGATTTACCGTTTGTCCGGTACAAATTAAAACGCCTAGAAAATCGTTTAAATCGGTTTAATTCAAATTGAGCGTTTATAGCCATAACTCGCACAGATGTCCGAATTAGCTTTCGAAACCTGTTCCATTGTGTCCGAAACGCGGGGTAAACCCTAGAAACGCTGGTTACGGCGCGTAAATCGGAGTTCGGAATTTCCGGATGAATAGTGTTTGATTTTTTCCTATAAATACACCATAAATTCACAAATTTTAGAAAAAAAAAATAACTAAACCCTAATCTATTTGCCCTAGCCGCCAGTTGCTTCATCAAAGGCCAGAATTTTTCAATTTTCATCCCTCAATCTCTCCCAATCTACAAACAATTAGAAGAAGTGATCAACTACAACATTGAAGAGCTTCACGAGTGCTTTAGATCCATACGGATTTGATGGAGATCGGAGCAACGAGGAGGGAGAGAGACGCTCGCGTTCATCTACAGGTGCGCACGCATTTCCAAGCGCATATGGTGGCCGAGTGTCACATGGTGGCAGGCGTGGATAGGGGGGGTCGCGCTCTTCGCAATGGAACTTCCTGATCGTGCTATAGATCGTCGAGGAGGATGCAAATTTAAACCCTAGGAGAAGCTAATGGGTTTCATTTTGTTCGACCTGTACATGATTCGTGCGCATGAGAAGATGAAGGGGGGGGAGCATTGGATCTGAGTTGGACGGTGGGGATTTGATTAGGTTTATAAATTATATAATTAATGTTGTAATTATAGTACAAAATCGTGTACAAACTTCATAATTTCATATCTTTTTCATACGAGGTCGAAAACGCGCGAAACCAGTTGCGTTGGAATCGTATGGACGAGCACTACGCGATGAAATTGGATTGGAGTCGTTTGGAGTTAGTGAGAATTTTGGATAAAATTAAACGTCCGTTTAATTTTATTCGAAATAAAAGCTGAAAACAGAATTAAAATCAAGGTGAGAACTTCTCACTCAATCGAATCAGTTTCGATTTTATTTTAAATAGTTAGATTTAAAATATGTGAATGCATGTTGAATGATGATTGTTATCTATTGATTGTTAAAATAGACATTATGCGCCGTTAGTAAGCGGATGTTATTTATTAAAAACATATACCGCGAATATTTCATAAACAGTGAAATTGGTATTATATATAATAGCAATATATATATTGGCATATGTATATATTGCAGTTATTGATTTTCCGCATTTTTTTGTTTAGCGGATGAGACCCTATTGCGCCGTCTATTAAGCGGATAATATTTTAAATCCCATATACCGCGATAATTTCGTACTGGAGCGAAATTGGTATTGTGCTAATGTTTGTGGATGCAGGAAAACAGGTTGGAGGGATCCAACTGGATTCCTCAACAGTTTTTATTTGATTTCAGATATTTTGATATTTGATGGATTATCATATCGATATATGATGTCGTTGTTGTCGTGATTGACTATTTGGTATGTAGCATCATTGGACCAAATTTGGAACTTTAAAATGATTTTTAAAGTGATTTTTGGAAAATATACTACATGTTTGGAATTGATCCATTTTAAATAAATAAACGTATAATTTTTAATGTTATATAAAAATTATGATTTTGAGAAATATAGTTAAAAGTTGATTTTTGAGAATATGATGCTAATGATTTTATAAAATAGTTAAATCGGGATTTTTGAAATTATTGTGAAAAGTTTAAATATAGGATTTATAAAATCTAATTATTTTATAAATCAAAATGGTGAAATTATAAAGGACTTTAAAGACAATTTGCAATAATAGTATAAATTGATTTATATAAAAAGATTTATAAATTGATAATTTATAAATGAAAATATTTGACCTATAAAACGAGTTTTTATAAGTGTTAGAATGAATTGTGAATGAATTTCATACACGAATGAAATTTATAGAATTATATTATAAAGTCATTAAAAGAATGGTTTTGGATAAATAATTGAATCTTATAAGTTATAAGATTTATAATTATGAAGTTCAAAGGAACGATTTTTTCAAACAAATAAATTATAGGTATTTAACTTATAATATGAACCTTTGGTACATAATTGAGTTATGAATTGAATATAGGATAGAAAAGGAATTTATAAACGTTGTTTTATAAATTCGTAAACAACTTATTTTGATAAGTAAATTGTTGTAACCTATTAATAGAGTTATATTCACATTTTTGACTGTGAATAATACTTTAAAATAAAATGTATAAAAGGATGAAAAAAATTGTTAACGTAGTATATTCACGTTTTTGAATAGTGAATAATATGTTAAAGAAAATGTTTAGAATGTGATATTTTAAATAGAATTAAAACGATCTAACGATGTTTTAAGTTGTATTGAGATTCGAAACCATAGATTTCAACATCTATTGTTGAAATAGACGTTTTCGAGAAATAGAAGGAAATAGTAGACTATAACACTGTTGTTATAGTAAATGATTTCCGAAAGGAAATGTTTTGTATAGTATTGGGATTTATATATCTATTTTAATTTCGAATCCCTATACTAGTGATTTTGGGTTGTCGTAACGATGTTTTACGCAACATTCGTTTTGGCCCAAATAAATATGTTTAAGCGAATGATTTCCTTAAAGAATGAAATATATACTTAATTTCGATTAGGGTATATTAAATATTTTCTAAGTATAGAAAATAAAAAGATCTGTGAATTACTTATTTTTAATAAGTATAGAAATGTTTTCCAATATTAAGTGAATATTTTGAACTTATCTTTTTTGAAGATAAATTGAAAATGAATATTAGAAATCGAATGGAAATCGTATATTCATAAATATTTTAGAAATATAAATTCAATATGGAATTTATAAATGGAATTTGGAAAATGAGTTTAAAAAAAATAAATATTGATTTATTTTTGAAGAATGGAAAATATATATATCTTGTAAAGATATTTTTGGAAAATAAATAATTTGGAAAATTATTTGGAATCTGGTGATGATTGTGCATATCTATTGATAGTTCAATAACCGACTATCAATATTTACCTTTAAACAGGTATTTGATGTGATTTGTTTGAATTTGAATGCCACACTTATTTTTGAATAAGCGCTCACTATTCGGGTTAACCGGGAAAGGACCATGGGGTCGCATAACCCATTCCGAATATGTGATACGTCGTTGTGAATTGCATTTAAGATCGGTGTTGAAGACCGAGTATTTGCGAAAGCGATAGGATGACCTATCGATTGTCTCTGCACTGGGTAGCTCCTGGTATAGAGATTCCTTAAGTGATGGGAAATTCGATCGGGATTGTGAATACCCGGATTACAAGGGCTTCGTAAGAAGTGCCTTCGGTTTTGTTCGAGCCCGGAACAGACTTGTATGGATTGTATGTCTGACGTTACAAATTGAGATATAAAGCAGATTTCTTTCAAATATATTTCTGTTGGTGGTGGAGAATTTATTCTTTTAGCTTAACACCCTTCTCTGAGACGTACGAGCTCAGAGGTTATATAGTTGAAGTTATCAGCGATATATTCCCAATTTGGTAATGTGACATGCTGAGTGTTGCTGTAAATGATCATTGTGTTGATTATTTTTGATAGGATCGTTTATTTGATCGTCTATCTTGGTGATCATTTCTATGATCATTTGTTGACCCAAAGCATGGCTTTTGTATAAAGTATGTTTTTGTGGACGTGACTTCGTCGAGCCTCACACCCCGTGAATGGTCAAAACAGGAAAGAAGCAGCAAGGTTATGAGGGGTAGCGCCCTTTAGGATGTGTGCATTTCCTTCTGGAAAAGGGTGGTATCATGGTATGGAGCCCAGATAATTACTCATGTTGAAAACACTTTGTTATGATTGTGTGAATTGATTACGAGCGCCCGGTTGAAAAGGTCCCAAAGGACCGGGGGATGGCATATTCGATCATTTGTTACTCAGTTAGGGGTAACCCGGCCTTGTGTTGGTAGAGATTCGGTTTGGTTCTCGGGGATGTCCATCCAGAGGCATTCTCATGTGGCAATGGGAAGTTCCTTGGCCTGATCATTCGTTGGAGATCCAGTTCCCAATACGAAACCTTGTATGGTATTAGTTGTAGAACCTGCCATTTACTTATGGTGGTCACCACTTTTTAGATGGTAGCTATAGTAGGCATAGTTCGAAATGTCTATGCTGGCTAAGATTTATATTCTACTTTCGAAATAAATTTTTTCTACACTATGCACTAGTAATAATATCAAATGTTCTTTTTAAATGCGTATCAAGCATCTTTGACTATCATAAGGAGAAATCTCCTCCGATTCTGCGTTTGCATGTGTGTGTGTGCGGGAGGCCTTATGGTAGTCTCATTTTTAAAAGCATTGCGAATTGACTTTAAAAATATTCCTCTATTTTGATTTTAAAGATAATAAACTGTTTTGAGTTCTCACACCAGTCACATGACTGACTCGGAGTTTATTGTTTTCCTTCCTAAACTCTGGTTGCCCACCAATTTCCACACGGGCAGTCAAGAGTTAGGTTTATCAGGATATTCTGGATATTCTGGAGTTGCTGGAGGCAAGCTGGATGGCATAGCGTATTATTAGTATGTAGTATTTCTTTTTCCGCTGCATTGTTTGTTGTTGTTGTTGTTGTACACTCTGATGATATGATGTAATGAAATGTGATGTAATGTAATAACTGATATAGTTCTTTGTTTAAAGATTATTCATTTATCTATTATATGTTGTTCCGCTGCGAATTGTGAGATTCTGTTATTGTTCTGTTGTTTTCTGTTCCGTTCTATTTTCTATTTTCTTTCCTTTCTATCTTTTCTCTCCTTATCTCTTCTTCTGTCTTTTTCTTCTTCTTAAACCCTCAGTGTTCGGTTTTCCGTCGTTCGATTACTCGGCAGTCGATACAGTGAGTATCGATGTTGAATTTTCGAAAGACGAAGAATCGGGTCCTGACATTTCATATCGTGTACAATAATAAGAGAGATTGAAGCATGATAAGACTGAAAGTTCTCATTTGGAATACACCCATAAGGGAAAAGACAAAAAGAGAAAGAAGGATAAGGAAACTACTAAAGGTCCAAGGGAAAAGAAACAATATAAGAGGCTGATGGTTGTTACTTTAGTAAGAAGGCTGGACATTTAAAGAAAGATGGTATCAAATATCACGCATGGCATGTTAAGAAAGGTGTATCCTTTGCTTTGGTCTATTTTAAAGTAAATTTAGCTACAACACCTAGTGTACCGACCCAGATTTTTAGTCATTCAAAATTCAAAATATTTAATTGATTTTAAATATTCAAAAGTAAAATTTTAATAAGCTGGATAACTTGTATTTGAAATATAGCGATTTAATTGGATAAATTAAAATTTTAATTTGATATTTGAAATTGTGGAAATAATTGAAAATTGAATTTAATGAGAATGAAAATGATTTATAAAGTTGAATTGAATTATATTTGGATTGGTATAATGTTAGAGAACTTTTAAAATTGAATTAAAAGTTAATTTGTAGAGATCGAATATTTTAATATTTAATTAACGTGTAAAAATAGTCATTTTTCACATAGTCTTGAATTTTGACAAAATCAGTTTCATTGGATCCATAATGTTATGTTATTGCAGGAGTGTTAATCGGATTTACGGTTAGTCATGGCAAGCAAAAAAGCGTAGAAATTTGTTTAAGTGAATTTTAAATTTAAATAAGTTGATTTGAAAACCGATCTTCCACATATGATCGAACTGGCTCCCGATATATATTCCATTGTGTTCGGAATAGGGGTAAAACATTATAAATGCTACGACGACCCAGAATTTGACTACTTTAAAATATATTATTGTTATCCAGTCTTTTGGCAAGGTCGTGATACCAAAAGATCAATCGATAGAGCACGGCAAGCAAAGTCATGAAAACTAGCACTCTAAGTTTCGGGTCAATCCGAGTTCGCATGTGTCAACACCACCACTTCACGACCTAGCTTCTTCATAGGTCGCTCGCGACCTAGCAACTCGATGAGCTGACATAGATATGAGACCTACAGCGAGTTAACGACCTAAGCTAGTCAACGGGTTACGACCTAGTGACTCACTGGAAAAAATGACCCAACGAGCTAAGGGAAGAGCGACGTAGCGACTTAAACATCCTAACGACCTAAAGGCTCCTACAACTCAGCGACTTAGTAAGATCAGCGACCTAGCGGCCTAACGAATCAAGGCAGCCGCATGCACACTCCCTATCTTATTAGGTCGCCTACGACCTAAGCAAGCTGAGAAAACTCCTAAGCCACACAAGTCAAGTCGCTCGCGGCATATACCTCCACATGACCTCTCCCATTAGGTCGCTCGCGACCTAAGCAAGCTGAAGTAACTTACTACCTCGAGACAACTCCTATGTCGCAACTCCTTAGGTCGTGACTTGACCTACAACCCTAACCCGTCCCTGTTAGGTCGCTTACGACCTACGACCTTAACTCATCCCTTTTAGGTCGCCTACGACCTACGACCTTAACCCGTCCCTGTTAGGTCGCCTGCGACCTATGACCTTAACCCAGAACCTCTCTATAAATACCTCATCTACTCCACTTGAAAAGGGGACGGTTTTGGAGGACGAAGACTATGCTATTTTCTGAACTTCAACAGCACTTCAAGCGCCAAAGACACTTCAAAGGCCTTTGGAAGAGATCAATTCATTGAACATGAATTCAAGAAGGTTTCCTACATCAAAGTTCTAAAGATTTTTCCCTAGTGATGTTGTAATTGAAGAATGGTTGCAAAACTTGTAATAAAGTTAAGAAGAGAAAAGATTATGTGGACGTAGGCTTGACTTTGAGCCGAACCACTATAAAATTGTTGTCTCTTTGTTATTTTCTGTTATTTTGTGCTTACTTTTAGTTCCCGTATCAACGGGTGGTGCTTTCACTATATCACAAATCACACCGGGGTGTTAGCATGCGCTTTTAGCGTTAACATTTTTAGTGCTTTCACTGAGAATTGAACTCAGGAGTGCTTTCATCATTACTTCGCAAAGATTTGTTGAAAGACTCTCTTTAAGAACCAGAAGTCTATCGAAGATTATGGCTCCTGGAAGGAAAACAAGTAGAAGACAGGGACCAGAAAAAAGTCAGCATGATGGGAGTCAAGGGGCTTCCTCAGGGGAGAACCAAGCTTCAGTCTTCATTACCAGGGATGAGATGGAGGCAGTGATGAAGGGACAAGAGGAGATGATCCAGAATTTGTTTCATCAAATTAGACAACTTGGAGTGCAAAATCAAGGAGCTGTTGGAGTTCAGAGCGGAGCAGGACCATCTGAAGTAGCACCAGAACTAGGGGCACTCATCTAGAGCACGCAGACACATTACCGAAAAGAACATCGGGTGTATTTGAGCAACATGGCATTGGCAGAGGAATGAACACTCAACCAGGGGGCAGACTCCTAAAAACTCCCATGGACTCGAGGGTCAGGTCGAAGGCAGTGAATGAGGATTATATCTTGGAGACAATGACAGATTGGCAGAGATGGTTAGGCGAGCCATGAGGGCGGACTAGTGAGTAGGGATCTTGAAGATGTAAACAGGAGTCCCTTTTCTTTTGCGATTAGGACGGCCAAGAACCCACCAGAGTTCAAGTTACCATCAGTGGAGATGTATGATGGAAGGACGGACCCTGCAGTCCATCTGACGAAGTATATGAGGCATATGGAAGTGCTGGGGCATCACAGGAAGTCATGGCCCGATGCTTTCCATTGATCTGACAGATATCGCAGCGCTATGGTTTAGGCAGCTGGAAAGCAACTCCATAGGAGCGTGGGCTGATTTAGCCGAGAAGTTCATGAGGCAATTTAGGGTTCACATCGCAAGACCTAAGAATGTGATGAGTTTGGCAACTTTAAAGCAGAGAGCTAGGGAGTCTTTGAGGAGTTTTTTGACACGATTCAATGCGGCAGCGGCATCGGTGGATCGACTAGATCCATCCATGGTTATGATGGCAGCTGTGTCTGGAATAGATGATGGTACAGAGTTCAAAAATTCAGTAACTAAGGATCCGCCTATGGATCTAGGAGAATTCTATCATGAGGCTGAAAAGTTTTTGCGATTGGAAGATGCTATTGCAGAAAGTGAAGAAGGAATCGACGTTTACGCAATCAAGGGCGGAAA
This sequence comes from Allium cepa, assembly GCA_030765085.1. Taxonomy (NCBI): domain Eukaryota; kingdom Viridiplantae; phylum Streptophyta; class Magnoliopsida; order Asparagales; family Amaryllidaceae; genus Allium; species Allium cepa. The sequence continues at coordinate 577,721,933 of CM060931.1, forward strand.
TCCTCCTGAGAAAGGTGTAGAAACAAGCAAAGGTAAACGAAAGGCTGAGGATAACAACGATAGATCAGCACAACCACGAAAGGAACCAAGATTCACCTCATACACGGAGTTGAATGAGACTTTTGAGTGGATCTACCAGGACACCAAGGGACAGGTTCCTTATCGAAAGCCGATTAGGAGAGATCCAACCAACAATGAGAAAAGGTCGGAAAAGTATTGCTCATTCCATGAGTTGAATGGTCATAGCACAAATGACTGCAGGCACTTGAAAGACGAAGTCGAGGGGCACATCCGGAATGGTTTGCTATTACAGTATGTGAGAAGGAGGACCGTGATGGTGGAGCAAGAACGACCACCACCTGCATCAATTGAAGACGGCTCAGGATTGAGGCGTCAGCCTATTGATTGATTGAGATGATGACGAACGAGTGACACACTCCACATCGACACAATTAGGTTGTTCACACACGTACGAGACCGCGAACGATCCCTAAGCATGCTCTGATATAACTTTAAGTCATATCGATGTAGGTGTTTGCACTTTGACGTCACTACTTTGCTTTTTACTTCTAATGTTTGGTTTGATTTTATCGGATATCTTTGCTTTGGAAACTCTTCAGTTAAATAAATATTGGATTGGATAATTCTGGGATGGTTAAGCTACTTACACATGTACGGAGTCGCGAACGGTCCTTAGGCATGCTCTGAGATAGCGACAAACCACCTTGACAAACGATCCAGGAACTCACCTGAACGTGAACCTGGCATCGATAAGTCCCCCCTGGGCACACTAATTCGCCTCGAATGACACCCGACCACGAACGGTCAAAATTCGCCTTGAAAGGCACCCGACCACGAACGGTCAAAATTCGGCTCGGACGACACCCGACCGCGAACGGTCCCAATGTACCTCGAACGGCACAAGACCGCGAACGGTCACAATTCACCTCGAACGGCACCCGACCGTGAACGGTCCTAATGTGCCTCGAACGGCACAAGACCGCGAACGGTCACAATTCGCCTCGAACGACACCCGACCGCGAACGGTCCCAATGTGCCTCGAATGGTACAGGACCACGAACGGTCACAATTCGCCTCGAACGGCACCCGACCGCGAACGGTCCCTGTAACGACCAGCCTTTTTGGACAGTTTAAATCGACGATCAAATACACATGTCGATTCCAAACCATTTAAAAGGGCAGATAGTTATTGGGGTAAATAAGAAAAGAAAAGAAAGAGAAATAAAGGAAATGAAACAACACAGAATCTCGCAGCGGAACGATAAAATATAATAGTCAAATAAACAGTTCATGAAGCTGTCTACTATACTTTGACAATTATTTATACAACATTTATCAGAGTTTATACATATACAACAGAACAATTAAATAACGCAACAGATAACATGATGCAAGGGTAATAATAGTAATAGTATACCAAATCTTCGTCTTCGTCCTCCAGAATAGATCTTCAAATTCTGAAAAACTCAAGACTGACCCGAGCGTAATGAAAAGACACAACACTCGAGTCAGGACTAAATTCCCTTATGAAAGTTAAATCAATCGTAAATAAATATGAGTGCAACGGCGTCGGAGATGTTTACGTGGTTTGACATCTCCTATCCAGTGTCAACGTGCGTGCAATAACTTAAGAGATGTTACGGGATTTTCCATCTCTCAAGGATCCGTTAAACTATCTACTATGTAGTAATATACGTTAAGTAGATAATGCCTATCAGTAATATAAAGTATCAAAATAGCGTTAATGCGTTACCATAATCCCCCTTAACACATTTTATATTCCCAAAAGCATATACAAGACCGTAGTTTCCCCAAAACCGGAAGTCACCAGAGGGCAATCCATATACTCAAGGTACAAATCAAAACATAGTGGTCGCGAATAGGATAATTAGTATGACAAGGTACATGAGGCGATACCAACTAGGATACTAGTAGTTGCGTGATCCGGACTGATGTTGGGCATAGCCAACAGCTACCCCAACACCGCGAAACAACACTCCGAAATCAAGGGGTGCACCCAAATCGCATCATAAATGTAATAGATATGGTATCGAAGAAGTGTGTCCGCTAGAGGTGGCGAACCTCAATGGCACGGCGCAGCTCCTGTTTTAGTCATGTCAGGGGTCATCCAATAATCGTTCTCTTTCTTCAGTCAACGCGTTCACCAAACCATCCACTTCATTCTGGATCATCACTCCGCGTATAATAGTTATTAAAGTGGTTTTCGGTATCGATAGAGAGTATGTCCATATCCGATCCCGGTCTCTTTAATAACTACGTATTATTACACCTTTGGCTCTCTATATTTCAAATCGATTCATAATTGATATCAAAATATCATGTTCGCTTCAAAAATCGAATCCATTTCAAATATCGTCGTATCCTTTCAAATATAAGATTTCGTTTCAAAAATTGTTTTTCGCATCAATATCTCATTTCGGTTTTCAAAATCATTTCGAATTTCAATTTAGGTTGCAACTTCATTTAACTCAATTCATATTTAAATTCAAGGTTTAAATATAAACATTTCACCTTATTAACCAGCTTGAAATTTGTAACGATCCCGAATTTTAATTTATTTTAAAATTTATAATTAATTTAATTTTTGAATAAAAATTGTGAAATTAATTGATAAATTGACATGAGTATTCCAAAATGCAGATAAAATACGGGTTAAATTTCAAAACATTGTCTTTTAAACAATTTGTATGAATACAAATTGATTATAAATTAGATTCTTGAAATTAAAATGCGAAATGTAAAATTAAAACATATAAGAACAAGACAAATAAAAATATATTCAAAAATAATAATAAGAGATAGGTGTATAAAATACTAAGTAAAACATATTAGAACAAATTCTAGCATCATAAAGTCCATCTATAATACAAAGTAATATGACCAAAGAAAGGGAAAACTGGAAATATAAAATCAAGTATGCAAAGCAAGAAACAAATAGATACGAAATTAAGTACAAACAAATAAAACAAAGACATCAAATATCTTTGTACAAATAAAGTATAATCCTGAGGACATACAAGACAGCAACTTTATATGTTCATATACAAGCAGAACATTAGTATGAAAATGAAAATAAATAAATAAATAAATAAATAAATAAATAAAATGTACATAAAGTGAAAGCAGACTGCCTATATTATACAAATAGAACATGTTGTGACTAAGCAAGAGGGAACATGCCTTTATTTCCAACATCTCAGCATAGTTAAAGCAAGTAAAATATTAGTCAATAAAACAAAAACCTGTAAGTAGTAATGTAAGGCAAAGAAACAAAGAGAAAAAAAGAAAAGAGAATATCTATATGTAAGTACATCAACATTGAATGCTTTCTTCTTTAGCACACAATACATAGATTATCAGCCGAAATGAAAAAAAATCTGCATAGAGTATAAAGTAAGTTTAGGCAAAATGATAAAACAAAGTAAGGCAAAGTAATTAATGCAAGATCCTCTTAGTACACATAATATATTCTTCAGCCACCAAAACCACATTAACAAGCCAATAAACAAGAAAAAATATCTCTGTTGATTGTACTAAATAAATAACCTCACCTGTAAAAAATAATATCAACTTGTAGCTTCTTTTTATACATCATACTCTTTATCAATTCGTCCATTCTAAACTGAAGCAACATCATCTTAATAACTAAAACAAATCTCAACTTAAACAAGCTTCAACCCAGCTCAGCTATAACCAGAGGATTAAAGATCAAGAGATTCCAGTTTGCAAATTTCAAAGTTGTGTCAACATGAGGAAGTGCTCTGTTCATATACAGTGAGTAACTTATTTTCTTAAAATGTTCAAAGTATAAAACTGTTGCTTATATATAAATATATCTATGAATAAGTTTGTTTATATACATGTATGGATCCTCTGAGTGAAATTGAGAATTGGAAGTGTGTATAGGCTCACTGTTATGACTCTGAACACCAGAATTTGATTTCAAAAATCATTTCTTCCCAATCTATTCGATATTTGGATTTAGAGTCAAAATAGATATTGTCTGCTTAACCCTGAACTGAATTTTAAAAATAAATTCAAATTAAAATAACTTGGTATCACCTCTGGAAAGAAATATGTCTGAGCACAACTCAAATTTATCAAAAAATTCGAATCTCTTAATTTACAAATTCAAGTATCTAAACTGAATCCCCATACAATAACAAGATTTTTAAACCTAATTTGATGATTTTTAATGGTGTGGTATGAGAGCAGTTTGGGTTCGTTCGATTTTTGCATTTCGAGTCGTCGTGGGCGATCGCGATGATGGGAGAGGTCAGGGCTAAGGATGGAGGTGCGGGGGTGATCGAGGGGTCTGGGAAAAATACCCAGAGGTTGAACAAAGCCTTGTGGTGGCGGTGGGTGGCGTTTGAACTCCGGTGACCTAGTTTTAGCATAGGTTATAGTTTTGATCGTCTCGTTCTCCTCAGTGCATCGAGCTGCATGAACTATTGGGAGGTGATAGTGGGGTGTGTGTTGAAGTCGTGGTCGAAGTCGCGTGACTTCAGGTGGTCGGAGCGGCGGGGTGGAGTTATTGCCAGGTTTCGAGATAGTATTGCTTCCGAGTGTTCCAGGTTTGGGCTTGAATACGCGATTTTGATTTTCGAAGAGTTATCGATGTTTTGGGTGGTCGGAGTATTGGGTGAGATGGTCGTCGACTTGGGGAGGCTGCAGCGTTGACCGGAGTTGGTCACGGCGTTTGTGCACGTGTACGTGCTTGTGTATGTATCTGGTTGAAGGGTTGGAGAAGAAGAAGGTGCAGGAGCTCGTGTTGCTCGGGTGTTGCTTCGGGGAGAAAGTGGGTTGTCTCGAGTTCTTACTCGAGAGAGAAGTAGGTTTGCTTCGGATTGTATTTGAGTTCCAGAGAGTAGCTGATGCGTGAGTTATAGCTTAAATAAATAAATAAATAAAGAGAGAAGAAGACGAGCGTATAGGTGAGAGCCTCGGGGAATATTGATGAGGAACCTGAAGCATTGCACGAGTGGAACCAGGAGATTCTCGGGTTTGAGACAAACTGCTACACTATGTTATAAAATAAAATAAAGTTAAGCACTTGTTTTAAATCAGTTTAAACACTGTAAATTCAAATAAGTATTTAACAGTTAAGGTAAAAAAAAAAAAACTTTAACACAAGCTCTAATTACTTTAGTTAATGCTTATCTGTGTTTTAAAACCTTGTTAATATTTTAATTAAGTAATGAATTTAATTAAGTATAAAGTTTTAACATTTAAGTTATATTAATAAGAATTTGATTTTCAAAGTTTTCAAGAAGAACTTATAAAATGTTAATTAAGATGACTAATTAATATTGATTACCTATTCTTGGAAAGTAATTAAGACTTATTACTTTAAAATAGTAATTAGAATTTGAATTAATAAATGTTTAAGTGATTGATAAATTTGTTATTAACTACTTAAGTTAGTTAATGAATGATTAATAGTTAATCAATGATTTAGATAAAATTTATAATTAGAAATAAATTAAAAGCGATTAAGAAATGTTATTAATTAACTAAGGATTTTTAAGTATTGATTAAAGTGATTAATGTTATTGATTAATGATTTATTAATTTAGATAATTAATTATAAATTGCTTAAGTGTAATTACTTAATGAAAGTAATTAAGAATTAATCACTTATTGTAATTTTTGGATATTTTGATTTATTAAGGTTAATTAATGAAGCAATTGGTTTAATTAATATGATTAATTAAGAAAAATTTAATTAATTAAGATGTTTGATAAATAAATATTAAATGATTTGTAACTAATAAATCAGGATTGAATAATTAAATTCATAAGTAATTAATTTACTTGGGAAAAAATTTGTATTGATTAGGATTAAATGATTAATCAATCCTGCTTATGAATGATTGAATTGAATGAGCTGCCTTGAATTGATTGTCCTGTCTGATCTGTGATATTTTATTCTGTGGTTTGTACCGTGTATGATCTATTCATTTATTTACATTTGTATGTTATCCGTGAATCTGTTAATGAACGATAAGCGTTATAGTTTATATCGCTTATCAATTATATTCCTGTGATTTGATCTATGATGATTTATGATGTTGCACTATTGCGTTAAACCCCTGGACCACACTTATACACACACAAATATGGATTTCACGAGGAAATTGATTAAGTCACAGATTTTGAAATGATTTTTCCAAAGTTGAATATTTAAATTCAAATATTTTGAAATGGATTGGGTTTTAAAGTGAAAAGCTTTTGAATTGAAATTTCAAAGATGAAATTTATTTTGAATAACTTGATTGAGTTTGGAAATTTAAATATTTTGATTTAAGTTTAAATTCATTCGAAATTGAATTCTATGATTTGGAAATTAGGGACTGAAGATGTTATACCAGTTTATAGGGGTTAAACTATTTAAAGGTACTGATTTGGGAATTTGAATTTAAATTCAAAGGCTTTAACTCGTGTAAATTTAATTGGATCTTTCTGAAACGAAAACTAATTATTTTCAAATGATAAAAGCTTTCACTTAAATAATGAACGTCCAATTTGTGTTAAAAAGGATTTTAAGTTAAAAATGAAAAAGATTTTCCAAGTCATGGAAACGGTTTGAAAGCTATAAGTTAAATCTTTAATTTAAAGATTTAACGAGTTAATCCAATTGAAATGGAAATTGTTTTGAAATCCATAAATGGATCTTTGTGAATGGGGCGAATTTTGTGAATTAAATCTTTTGTTTAAAAGATTAAAGTGTGGAAATTGTTTAAACCTTTGAAGGTTTTTGAAATAAATCTTTTGTTTAAAAGATTTGAAAATGGTAATTGGTTTAAACCATTTGAAAGAAAGTTTTGGATTATTAAGTTGTGACTTAATTGAAATCCCATATCCATATGTTTTAAATGTTGCGCTCACTATTCGGTTTAGCCGGGAGAGGACCTTTGTGTCGTATAACCCATTCCGAATATGTGATATGTCGTTATGGATAGCATTTGAAGACCGGTGTTGAAGACCGGGTATTTGCGAGAACAATAGGATGACCTATCGATTGTCTCTGCACTGAGTTGCTCCGGTATAGAGATTCCCTAAGTGATGGGAAGTCCGATCGGGATTGTGAATACCCGGATTTGCAAGGGCTTCTTCGGAAGTGCCTTCGGTTCTGTTCGAACCCGGAACAGACTTGTATGGTTACATGTCTGACACTACACTTTGAGATATAAAGCAGATTTCTTTCAAATACATATCTGTTGGTGGCGGGGAATTTATTCTCTTAGCTTAACACCCATCTCTGAGACGTATGAGCTCAGAGGTTATGTAGTTGAAGGTTATCAGCAATATACTCCCAATTTGGTAGTGTGGCATGCTGAGTGTTGCTGTGTGTTGATGATCATTGTTTGATCATTTGTGATATCATCATTTGTTTGATCATTTATCTTTGTGATCATTACTTTGATCATTTGCTGACCCAAAGCATGGCTTTGTACCAAAGCATAGCTTTGTGGACGAGACTGCATCAGGACCTCACACCCCGGAAATGGTCAAAACAGGAAAGATGCGGCAAGGTTATGAGGGTCGCGCCCTTTAGGGTGTGTCATTCCCTTCTGGTAAAGGGTGGTATCATGGTATGGAGCCCAGATATTTACCTATGTGGTAGCTCCAATCTCATTTACTGTGTGGTTGTTGCTTGGAGGCTCCTCGGATAAAGGTCCCAAAGGACCGAGGAGTGGCTTGCTCGAGTAGTAGTTACCTAGTTACAGAGGTAACCCGGCCTTGTGTTGGCAGAGATCCGGTTAGGTTCTCGGGACGTCCCGCCAGAGGCGATCCCATGTGGCAGTAGGAGTTCCTTAGCCTGACCATTTGTTGGAAATCCATTCATCCAATACGAAACCCTGTACGATTTTAGTTGTAGAACCTGCCATTCACTTATGGTGGTCACCACTGTTTGGATGGTAGCTATAGTAGGCATAGGATAATGGTCGTATGCTGGCTAAGATTAATATTCTATTTTCGAAATGTTTTCTGCACTGTGCACTTATAATAATAATATCCAAAGAACTTTCTACGTATTAAGCATGTTTGACTATCATAAGAAGAAATCTCCTCCAATTCTGCGTTTGCATTGTGTGTGTGGCGGGAGGTCTTATGTTAGTTTCATTTTATAAATAGCATATCGGATTTCCTTTTATAAATCTTGTTCGTGTTTAAAAGATAAACTGTTTTTGTTACTCACACCAGTCCCATGGCTAACTCGGAGTTTATTGTTCCTTTCCTAAACTCTGGGTGCTCACTATTTTCCACACGAGCAGTCTAGAGTTGGGTTTTTCTGATAGTTAGGTTTGGTGGATTATCTGGAGCTAGTTTCAGTCTTTGGATATGCACCAGTCTTGCTCGACTTAGTGTATCGTGATGATGGTTCGAGCTGCTGTTGGAGTTCTCTCTTGAAGATTATATTGGAGTTATTTCTTCCGCTGCTAGTGTTATCTATTTCCTTTCCCGCTGCTATTTTATTGTATCATATCTCTGATGTATATCGATATCTATTGTATCATCTGTTGTATCGGGATGTTGTATGAGATGTTGTATATTGATATTCATTATTTCTTCCGCTGTGTTGTTTGTTTACTTAATGGTGTTATAAGCTCCGGCGACTCGGATTTGAACGGTCGAATCTACGACATTCGAGTACGATGTAAAGTATGGATGTCGATTTTCGAACGGGCAAAATCCGCTTCGTTACAAAATTTGTAGAAAATAGTTTAAGTAGTTTAAAAGTAGTTTAAATGATTAAAATAGTTAAAAATACTTAAAATCTTTAAAATGGATTTAAAATTGATAAACTAGTTTAAATAATTTAAATTGGGTTAAGTAGATTAAAAATAGACTAAAATAGTTTAAGTATTCAAAATGGTTTATATAACAGAGTAATTTGGAAAAATAAATTAAAACAGCTTCAAAACCAATCCGTTTCAATTATAACCTCCCAATTCAAATAAATTTCAATTTCCAATTTACCGATCCAATTTCGATTTCAATTCAATTTTTCATTCACCTTTAATTTATTCAATTTCAATTTATATCGATTTGGAGCTTGATTTCTCAAAATATCAATTTATAACACTTAACAAAAATTTCCAACAATATTCAAATTTAAATCCAAATTCCAAATGTGATTCAATTCCAAGCTCAATTTCAAAATATCATTTTTTATATCACTTTTACTTAGTAATATTCAAAGCTCGAATTAAGATTAAATCTTTAAACAAATCAATTTTTGACATTCAATCATATCCAATTTCAAATTTCAAAGTCTCAACTTAATTATTTAACCATATTCCTTTAACCAAAATTTATTTCAACATTTCAAACTCAATTTTTTTGATGAATTCAATTTCTATAAATCGGTTTCTATTTATAACTTTTAAATCAAAACATCTAAATAAATTTCAAATCGACGATTTCCAAAAATTATTAATTTAGCCAATTCGGTGTCCATATATAATTTTCTATCCTATGGCCAAGTAATTATTTATTTCAATTAAATGTCAGGGATGAAAATATAACACTTAAATCAATCATAGTGTCATATGTATGCATAACAGGTTATATATATAAATAATAAACATCCTAACATTCAAATATCAACCAATAGCATCCATCGCAATAAATCATCCAATAGACAATACAATTCATAGCAATTTCATGTTATCAATGTCAGGTAATTTAATCGCAATTCAATTTCAATTTCAATTTAAATTTAACTGTCAATTTTAATTTCACGGTTAATTCAAATGACAATCTATATGACAATTAAATTTTATCAAACAACGACAAATAAAAACAAAACACTTCATAATATCAAATTTAACTAGCATAAAGATATTTAGTACGTTGTGAGCGTTATAAAACACTCACTTTGATTTTTATGCAGTTCCAGCGTTTATTTCGGATAAATTTAAACGAGCATTTAATTTTACCCGAAATTTTCTTTAGATTCAAACGACTCCAATCTAATTGCATCGCGTAGAGCTCGACAAAACGAACCCGTCGCAATTCGTTTCATTGCAATCCGACCTCGTATGACAAAGTTATGATAGTTTAAAGTTTATTCGAATTATAATAGAATAAATTTACAACTAAAATTTATTTTACTTCAGATCGCAGCCGTTCGATTAGCTTGAGCAATCTAGGCCATACCTGCTTCTTCATCTCCAACGTGTTCACGCTCCAGTAGAAGACGCACGCAGAAACCCATATCCATGATGAAACCCTAAATCACGCACCCAACTCCGTCGACATCTAGCTCGATCAGGATGCTCCATTCCAAAGCCCATCTCGTGCTCGACACTCGGCCGCAACGCCATGGAGCTCGGCCCTCCCTAACGCTTGGAAAACGTGCTCAAACCCGCCCCCTTTTGCAGCCAATTGTCGTTGACCCGTGCTTCTAAAATCGATCATAACCGTTGAGATCGTAGTTCTCAACGATCTCTACAAGTTTGCAGCTGGAGATTTCTGGAATTAATGAACGGATTTGAAGAAATCGAAGGGGAAAGCTTGGGCGATTCTAGCCATTGAAAATGGCACGGGCGGCCGGCTATAGAGGAAACCCTAGAGTTTTGATTTTTGTGAAAAAATGATGTTAAGGGGTCCCTTTATAGAAGTTTCAACGAACACTATACACTTTAAATTTTCGAACTCCGATTTACACACGGTGACCGGCGTTTCTAGGGTTTATCACGCGTTCCGAACACAATGGTACAGGTTTCGGGAGCCAATTTGATCATCTGTGCGAGTTACGGAAATAAACGATTGATTTTAAATTAAACCGATTAAACGAATTCTTATGCGTTTTGGCTCGCCCCGGACAAACGGTAAATCCGATTGACATGAAATTTGAAATCGTACAATAATATCTCATTACGGATCCGATGAAACTGGTTTCGTCGAAATCCGAGACCGTTTAAAAAAAATGACTATTTTAACTCGCCAAATTAATATTAAAACAATTTCAACGCGTTTCGAGCTGCCACGGTCAAACGACAACTCCGATTGCTACGAAAATTGAAATCCGATAATAACTAATTATTACGGATCCAATGGAACTATTTTCGTCCAATTCTGAGACTGTTCGAAAATTGGCTATTTTTTAGTCGATAATTAAATATTAAAATATCCAATTCTCACAAATTTACTTTTAATTCGATTTTAAAAGTTCTACAACATCATTCTAACTTTCATATGATAAAATAAAATTTTACAAATCATTTTTAATCATACTAAACCCATTATTCAATTTATCCAATAAATTCCAATTTTTTTTATTTTTATTTTATTAACTCTATTAAAATCCCGATATAACTTACATTCACTTTGGAAACCAATTTGAATCATGTTAAATCAAATTTAAATTATTCACTCTATTTTCATGTATTAAATTTCAATATCAAATTAATCATATCAACTTCGGAATTTAATTATTCAAACATTTGTAATATTAAATTTTAAACAATTGGATTATTCTTAAATATCTATCTTTTGAAATATTCAAAAAGAACTTAAAAATTTAACTTTTGAAACGAATTAAAATTATAGAACAACCATTTCCATTATACTGTTATTTAATTCCCGTTATTAATTATTCGATAAATTCCAAATATTAAATTTAAACAATTTCGCTTATCCAATAATTCATTATCTCTTGAAATATTGAAATTGAACTTATAAGATTCAACTTTTAAAACCAATTCACAATTTAGGATACTATTTTCATTTTATAGTTATTCAATTATTCAATTATTCAATAAATTTTAAATATTAATTTAAACAATTTACCTGTTCAATATTCAATATTTGATTAAAATAGATTTTACTTATCAATCAATTTCTCTATTTATACCCAATGAATTCCACATTTATTATCCTATTCAACTTTTGATTTCAAAGGCATTCACTAAGTAGCTTTTATTTTCCATTACTTGGATAATTATTGTCGCAATTCATTCCAGTTATTATTATTCTAAACGAATTACAAATTTTTTTCTAACATTAAACCACGAAATCTTTTAAATTAGCTATTTTAATTATCGAAAATTTACGGGTCATTACACTCTCCCCCACTCAAAACTTTTCATCCCCGAAAAGGAAAAAGAAGGGAAAAGGAACTAAGTATAGAATTCAACATTAGATATATTTTATTCAAAGTTACCTACTTATAAAACAATGAAATTCCATCTATAAAGTCATTACTACACTTTTACTAAGCTATTCCAAACGCCTTTCTATCTTTAAAAGTTAGTTATCAAAACAAGTTATAAAAATTTTAAAACTTGGAAAATTTTCTAACACCCGGATTTTACGAAAAATTTCGGCAGAGTTTCCTTTGCGCGGCTCGATCAGTACAACTACAAAACGCCTCTACGGGCCCCAAACCAACAAAAGAAAATCCAAAAGCCAAGTGGCTCATCAAAAGTCACCAAATCCAATGATAAAATAAACATGTACCTTATATTTTTTTTATTAGCAAGCATATACGAATAATATAGCGCAAAAGCGAGCTCCAAATGCAAAGCAAGCGCAATCCGCACCTACTAAACACTCAACAAACTATGAGAAACATGCATATATGAAAATAATATCAATATACATCATATAGCAACATAACAACTACATGTGCCAACATAGCAAATGCAACAAAACAATAAATGCGACCATCAATCAACTATCATCCAACTATCAACCAACAAATCCATAACCAATCAATATAAATTCACTTCTCATTAATATTTATTGACTTGGTTTTCAATTTTAATAACAGTTGATTCATTAACGTTGGATTTTACTAACATTCATTCTCAATTCAATTAGTTAACATTCACTAATTTATATTTACATTAGTTCACTTCCAATTTGAATCAAATTAAATTCTATTTCAATTCATTTAACTTCCAATTTGATTTCAATGATTTATAGCTTCCAATTTCATTAACACTTAATGAATTATATACAATCAACTAACAATCATATAACAACAAAATCATACCCAACATAACCAAATTATTAATTTCACATTCAATTTTGTTTATCTCTTTTATATATATATATCCTGTTATATAAATTTAAAAAAACCATTTTATATTTGGCATCTTAAATTTCCAATATTAACTTTATTTAAGTCCGTAAGCCGTACATATATCATCCGTAAGCAATATCAATCTAATCGCTTATTCGATCACACAGTTTCACTTCCAACTAGTATTGTTCACACGACTCTCTAGTGCGGACTCAGATTTGGTTCATTGATAGGAAACTCTTACTCTCCTTGCATAGCCATATACTATGATAGAGAGTTCCAGAATCAAATTAAAAATCCATATCTAGGGTTCGCCGTCGAAAATCAAGTGAAAAATCCTAACTTGGATCGATATAAATCATCTCGAAATTTTGTGCTCGAATTTGGATCAAATCGTTATGCGAATAAAATAATATACGTACAATCTCATGTATTACCTTCCAATGGGTTTATATCCAATTTATCTATATTAAATTATTTTATTGACTTTCATTTTATTTACAATTAATTATTCACAATCCATTATTTAGTTAATATATCTATTTCTTTACATAGCATATTCTTCAACATTATCTTGTCTTAAACATCGTATCAAAGAATTTGTTTACACAAGTTCATTTTAAACATTCTATATCATTTAATTAAATCCAATTTCATTTTCTACTTGATTCTTAGCTATAAGAAATTCCTTTGTTTTCATTTATTGCATTTTCATAATTTTAGTTAATAACAAATTTATTTATGGAACATTTTATTACCCAGCACTTTAGTTTATTAATCATCCTATAAAAGTCTAACTTGTCACATATGACTTTTCTTAGTTTACGGTTATCTCAAAGTTAAAAATTCAAAAATTTTCTGTATGCAATTTATATTTATTTTCTATAACCAATTTACAAAAGATATTATATAATTCATTTGTCTTCTTTCCTAAGTTCACTTACTTGTTCCATTTATCCATTCATCATTTTAGGTTATATTTAAGTATATATAATTTTTATCACAATCAAAATTTCCCATTTATATACATTTTAATTCCTTTTGAGTTTTCCTTACTTGTATATTTCAATTACTTTCAGGTTCTGTTTATTTGTACAATATCTCATTACATATCCAAAACATTATTTCAACTTCATAATATTTGGTAAGTCTTATTATATGTTATCAGAATGCAAATTTTGGTATTATACAAATTTATAGAATTTCATTTTACTTAATTAGAATGTTCACAAATTTAATTTGTAAAATCTTCTTTACTTTTCAACTTTAAAGTTTTCCCAAACAATAGCTTAGGTATCTCAATCCTCTTATTTTATAAATTCTGGCTACTCACATTTCATTCAAATAATTTGAAAATTATTTATTAACAGAACTTAGAATTTTAATTGCCTAGTTCTTTCCAAATCGTTTGAAATAAATATTTACACTTATAACCTTTTAAATTATCAAATCATACCTTTGGAGTTTAAACCAAAACCCATTTACCCAAAATAATTTCGAAGAAAAGCAAAGCTTCTTAGAAGTCTCCCCCACTTTGAGACTCGAAAATGAACGTCGATGATGCTGCGCAGTCATCACCGAAATTATTTTCCAGCGACATAAGAGAGGAGTACTATATTCATTCCTTCTTAAAAATCCTTTCAAAATATTTCCTTAAACAATTTCCAACTAATATTACTATATATTTCTTCAAAACTATGAGAACAATTTTTCAAAACCTCCGGGTCTTTAGATTCAATATTTTCCAATTTAAATCTATTTTTAAATTTATAAGTCACCTTTATAAAATATCTTATAGGATTTTTTTTCTTAAAACATTCTACAAGTTGTTTTATTGCTGCTCATTTTGTAATTCATCTTATTTATTAAATCACAATATCCAATTAATGTTAATAGCCAATATTTCATTTCCAACAACCAAATAAGCTAGATTGATCACAATAAATTTTGAAATAAATTCTTTATATACAAAATATAATTAGGGAAAACTTATTTCATTTACCCAATTTCAAAACAATACTATATCGAATTGTTCTGTTTAAGTGTTTAGAGATCCCTGCCAATGACGTTAATTACTCGTATTGACCAGAATCCATAAGCCACTCAACAAATCAACCGACACAATATAAAACATTTTATATCACTAACAAATACGCTCTCTCATATACACTCAACTCATTCATATAGTTTACCTCTATTTCAATGAGTTATTCCCCACTAGAGCCAAGGTTTATCGCTAAACCAAAGCTCTGATACCAACTGTAACGACCAACCTTTTTGGACAGTTTAAATCGACGATCAAATACACATGTCGATTCCAAACCATTCAAAAGGGCAGATAGTTATTGGGGTAAATAAGAAAAGAAAAGAAAGAGAAATAAAGGAAATGAAACAACACAGAATCTCGCAGCGGAACGATAAAATATAATAGTCAAATAAACAGTTCATGAAGCTGTCTACTAAACTTTGACAATTATTTATACAACATTTATCATAGTTTATACATATACAATAGAAAAATTAAATAATGCAGCAGATAACATGATGCAAGGGTAATAATAGTAATAGTATACCAAATCTTCGTCTTCGTCCTCCAGAATAGATCTTCAAATTCTGAAAAACTCAAGACTGACCCGAGCGTAATGAAAAGACACAACACTCGAGTCAGGACTAAATTCCCTTATGAAAGTTAAATCAATCGTAAATAAATATGAGTGCAACGGCGTCGGAGATGTTTACGTGGTTTGACATCTCCTATCCAGTGTCAACGTGCATGCAATAACTTAAGAGATGTTACGGGACTTTCCATCTCTCAAGGATCCGTTAAACTATCTACTATGTAGTAATATACACTAAGTAGATAATGCCTATCAATAATATAAAGTATCAAAATAGCGTTAAGGCGTTACCATAATCCCCCTTAACACATTTTATATTCCCAAAAGCATATACAAGACCATAGTTTCCCCAAAACCGGAAGTCACTAGAGGGCAATCCATATACTCAAGGTACAAATCAAAACATAGTGGCCGCGAATAGGATAATCAGCATGACAAGGTACATGAGGCGATACCAACTAGGATACTAGTAGTTGCATGATCCGGACTGATGTTGGGCATAGCCAGCAGCTACCCCAACACCGTGAAACAACACTCCGAAATCAAGGGGTGCACCCAAATCGCATCACAAATGTAATAGATATGTTATCGAAGAAGTGTGTCCGCTAGAGGTGGCGAACCTCAATGGCCCGACGCAGCTCCTGTTTTAGTCATGTCAGGGGTCATCCAATAATCGTTCTCTTTCTTCAGTCAACGCGTTCACCAAACCATCCACTTCATTCTGGATCATCACTCCACATATAATAGTTATTAAAGTGGTTTTCGGTATCGACAGAGAGTATGTCCATATCCGATCCCGGTCCCTTTAATAACTACGTATTATTACACCTTTGGCTCTCTATATTTCAAATCGATTCATAATTGATATCAAAATATCATGTTTGCTTCAAAAATCAAATCCATTTCAAATATCGTCGTATCCTTTCAAATATACGATTTCGTTTCAAAAATCGTTTTTCGCATCAATATCTCATTTCGGTTTTCAAAATCATTTCGAATTTCAATTTAGCTTGCAACTCCATTTAACTCAATTCGTATTTAAATTCAAGGTTTAAATATAAACATTTCACCTTATTAACCAGCTTGAAATTTTTAGAAAATAGTTTAAGTAGTTTAAATGATTAAAATCGTTAAAAATACTTAAAATCTTTAAAATGGATTTAAAATAGATAAACTAATTTAAATAATTTAAATTAGGTTAAGTAGATTAAAAATAGATTAAAATAGTTTAAGTATTCAAAATGGTTTATATAACAGAGTAATTTGGAAAAACAAATTAAAACAGCTTCAAAACCAATCCGTTTCAATTATAACCTCCCAATTCAAATAAATTTCGATTTCCAATTTACCGATTCAATTTCGATTTCAATTCAATTTTTCATTCACCTTTAATTTATTCAATTTCAATTTATATCGATTTGGAGCTTGATTTCTCAAAATATCAATTTATAACACTTAACAAAAATTTCCAACAATGCTCAATTTTAAATCCAAATTGCAAATGTGATTCAATTCCAAGCTCAATTTCAAAATATAATTTTTTATATCACTTTTACTTAGTAATATTCAAAGCTCGAATTAAGATTAAATCTTTAAACAAATCAATTTTTGACATTCAATCATATCCAATTTCAAATTTCAAAGTCTCAACTTAATTATTTAACCAAATTCCTTTAACCAAAATTTATTTCAACATTCCAAACTCAATTTTTTTGATGAATTCAATTTCTATAAATCGATTTCTATTTATAACTTTTAAATCAAAACATTTAAATAAATTTCAATTCGACGATTTCCAAAAATTATTAATTTAGCCAATTCGGTGTCCATATATAATTTTCTATCCTATGGCCAAGTAATTATTTATTTCAATTAAATGTCAGGGATGAATATATATCACTTAAATCAATCATAGTGTCATATGTATGCATAACAGGTTATATATATAAACAATAAACATCCGACATTCAAATATCAACCAATAGCATCCATCGCAATAAATCATCCAATAGACAATACAATTCATAGCAATTTCATGGTTATCAATGTCAGGTAATTTTATCGCAATTCAATTTCAATTTCAATTTATATTTAACTGTCAATTTTAATTTCACGGTTAATTCAAATGACAATCTATATGACAATTAAATTTTATCAAACAACGACAAATAAAAACATAACACTTCATAATATCAAATTTAACTAGCATAAAGATATTTAGTACGTTGTGAGCGTTATAAAACACTCACTTTGATTTTTATGCAGTTCCAGCGTTTATTTCGGATAAATTTAAACGAGCGTTTAATTTTATCCGAAATTTTCTTTAGCTTCAAACGACTCCAATCCAATTGCATCGCGTAGAGCTTGACAAAACGAACCCGTCGCAATTCATTTCATTGCAATCCGACCTCGTATGACAAATTTATGATAGTTTAAAGTTTATTCGAATTATAATATAATAAATTTACAACTAAAATTTATTTTACTTCAGATCGCAGCCGTTCGATTAGCTTGAGCAATCTGGGCCGTACCTGCTTCTTCATCTCCAACACGTTCACGCTCCAGTAGAAGACGCACGCAGAAACCCATATCCACGATGAAACCCTAAATCACGCACCCAACTCCGTCGACATCTAGCTCGATCAGGATGCTCCATTCCAAAGCCCATCTCATGCTCGACACTCGGCCGCAACGCCATGGAGCTCGGCCCTCCCTAATGCTTAGAAAACGTGCTCAAACCCGCCCCCTTTTGCAGCCAATTGTCGTTGACCCGTGCTTCTAAAATCGATCATAACCGTTGAGATCGTAGTTCTCAACGATCTCTACAAGTTTGCAGTTGGAGATTTATGGAATTAACGAACGGATTTGAAGAAATCGAAGGGGAAAGCTTGCGCGATTCTGGCCATTGAAAATGGCACAGGCGGCCGACTATAGGGGAAACCCTAGGATTTTGATTTTTGCGAAAAAATGAAGTTAAGGGGTCCCTTTATAGAAGTTACAACGAACACTATACACTTTAAATTTTCGAACTCCGATTTACACGCGGTGACCGGCATTTCTAGGGTTTACCCTGCGTTCCGAACACAATGGTGTAGGTTTCGGGAGCCAATTTGATCATCTGTGCGAGTTACGGAAATAAACGATTGATTTTAAATTAAACCGATTAAACGAATTCTTATGCGTTTTGGCTCGCCCCGGACAAACGGTAAATCCGATTGACATGAAATTTGAAATCTTACAATAATATCTCACTACGGATCCGATGAAACCGGTTTCGTCGAAATCCGAGACCGTTTAAAAAAATATGACTATTTTAACTCGCCAAATTAATATTAAAACAATTTCAACGCGTTTCGAGCTGCCTCGGTCAAACAACAACTCCGATTGCTACGAAAATTGAAATCCGATAATAACTAACTATTACGGATCCAATGGAACTAGTTTCGTCCAATTCTGAGACTGTTCGAAAATTGGCTATTTTTCAGTCGATAATTAAATATTAAAATATTCAATTTTCACAAATTTACTTTTAATTCGATTTTAAAAGTTCTACAACATCATTCTAACTTTCATATGATAAAATAAAATTTTACAAATCATTTTTAATCATACTAAACCCATTATTCAATTTATCCAATAAATTCCAATTTTATTTTATTTTATTTTATTAACTCTATTAAAATCCCGATATAACTTACATTCACTTTGGAAACCAATTTGAATCATATTAAATCAAATTTAAATTATTCACTCTATTTTCATATATTAAATTTCAATATCAAATTAATCATATCAATTTCGGAATTTAATTATTCAAACATTTGTAATATTAAATTTTAAACAATTGGATTATTCTTAAATCACTATCTTTTGAAATATTCAAAAATAACTTAAAATTTTAACTTTTGAAACGAATTAAAATTCTAGAACAACCATTTCCATTATACGGTTATTCAATTCCCGTTATTAATTATTCAATAAATTCCAAATATTAAATTTAAACAATTTCGCTTATCCAATAATCCATTATCTCTTGAAATATTGAAATTGAACTTATAAGATTCAACTTTTAAAACCAATTCACAATTTAGGATACTATTTTCATTTTATAGTTATTCAATTACTCAATAAGTTTTAAATATTAAATTTAAACAATTTACCTATTCAATATTCAATATTTGATTTTAAATAGATTTTACTTATCAATCAATTTCTCTATTTATACCCAATGAATTCCACATTTATTATCCTATTCAACTTTTGATTTCAAAGGCATTCGCTAAGTAGCTTTTATTTTCCATTACTTGGATAATTATTGTCGCAATTCATTCCAGTTATTATTATTCTAAACGAATTACAGATTTTTTTTCTAACATTAAACCACGAAATCTTTTAAATTAGCTATTTTAATTATCGAAAATTTACGGGTCGTTACAGTCCCAACGTGCCTCGAACGGCACAGGACCACGAACGGTCACAATTCGCCTTGAATGGCACCCGACTGCGAATGGTCCCAATGTGCCTTGAACAACACAGGACCGCCACGGTCGCAAATCGCCTCGAACGGCACCCGACAGCGAACGGGCCCAATGTGCCTCGAACGACACAGGACCGCCACGGTCGCAATTCGCCTCGAACGGCACCCGACAGCGAACGGGCCCAATGTGCCTCGAACGACACAGGACCGCCACGGTCGCAATTCGCCTCGAACGACACCCGACCGCGAAAGGTCCCAATGTGCCTCGAATGGCACAACACCGCGAACGGCCACAATTCGCCTCGAACGGCACCCGACCGCGAACGGTCCCAATGTGCCTCGAACGGCACAAGACCGCGAACGGCCACAATTCGCCTCGAACGGCACCCGACCGCGAACGGTCCCAATGTGCCTCGAACGGCACAAGACCGCGAACGGTCACAATTCGCCTCGAACGGCGCCCGACCGCGAACGGTCCCAATGTGCCTCGAATGACACATGACCGCAAACGGTCACAATTCGCCTCGAACGGCGCCCGACCGCAAACGGTCCCAATGTGCCTCGAATGGCACAAGACCACGAATGTTCACAATTCGCCTCGAACGGCACCCGACCGTGAACGGTCTTAATGTGCCTCGAACGGCACACGACTGCGAACGGTCACACTTCACCTCCAACGACATATGATCCCGAACGATCGTCATTCGAGGTCATATGAAATTATTGAATTCTTTACAGGTCATTGACAGGATGTGAACATCCAGCATGTGGCATTACAAAACACACCTTCCTATCGCAAGGCATGTTTTTAGGGGGGAATGTTATCCCGTCTTTTGGCAAGGCCGTGATACCAAAAGATCAATAGATAGAACACGGCAAGCAAAGTCATGAAAACCATCACTCCAAGTTTCGGGTCAATCCGAGTTCGCATGTGTCAACACCACCACTTCACGACCTAGCTTCTTCATAGGTCACTCGCGACCTAGCATCTCGACGAGCTAACATAGATATGAGACCTACAACGAGTTAACGACCTAAGCTACTCAAAGGGTGACGACCTAGTGACTCAGTGGAATAAACGGCCCAACGAGCTAAGGGAAGAGCGACCTAGCGACGTAAACATCCTAGCGACCTAAAGGCTCCTACAACTCAACGGCTTGGTAAGATCAGCGACCTAGCGACCTAGCGGCCTAACGAGTCAAGGCAGCCGCATGCACACTCCCTCTCTTATTAAGTCGCCTACGACCTAAGCAAGCTGAGAAAACTCCTAAGCCGCACAAGTCAAGTCGCTCGCGGCATATACCTCCACATGACCTCTCCCATTAGGTCGCTCGCAACCTAAGCAAGCTGAAGTAACTTACTACCACGAGACAACTCCTATGTCGCAACTCCTTAGGTCGTGACTTGACCTACGACCTTAACCCGTCCCTGTTAGGTCGCCTACGACCTACGACCTTAACCCGTCCCTGTTAGGTCGCCTACGACCTACGACCTTAACCCATCCCTGTTAGGACCTACGACCATAACCCAGAACCTCTCTATAAATACCTCACCTACTCCACTTGAAAAGGGGACAGTTTTGTAGGACGAAGACTATGCTATTTTCTGAACTTCAACAGCACTTCAAGCGCCAAAGACACTTCAAATACCTTTGGAAGAGATCAAGTTCATTGAACATGAATTCAAGAAGCTTTCCTACATCAAAGTTCTAATGACTTTTCCCTAGTGATGTTGTAATTGAAGAATGGTTGTAAAACTTGTAATAAAGTTAAGAAGAGAAAAGATTAAGTGGACGTAGGCTTGACTTTGAGCCGAACCACTATAAAATTGTTGTCTCTTTGTTATTTTCTGTTATTTTATGCTTACTTTTAGTTCCCGTATCAACGGGTGGTGCTTTCACTATATCACAAATCACACCGGGGTGTCAGCGTGCACTTTTAGCGTTAACAATTATTTAAAGTGATTTTAAATATAAAATAAGAAAGGTTATATGATTCAAATAATATTAGATATGATTTGGAAAGGAAAGTATATACAAAAATAGTAATATTTGCCTATAACGACAAAAGTGACAAAATGCAGATTTCAAAAATGTAAGTTTCATTGGTTAAATAAATTATTTAAATTTATGTATGAGTTTTTATATTTTTAAATAGCATTATAAAAATTTATTTTTAAATTTGGTTTACATAAATAAATAGTTTAACTAAAATGTCAAAATGTGACCGTAAAATATTTTGTCAAAAATCAACGTTTTGTCGATTAAAAGTTGTCGTAACTTCATCGCACCTTTATTTTCTTATATAGGAATATATATTCAAATAGTGTAAGTATTAATTAATTCAATAATCAAGTTTACATTTACTAAACATACATAGAAAATTCTAGAATATAATTAACAAAAAGTAAGCATAAAAAGACAAAAAAGTACAAAAGTCAAAAAGCAAAACATCAAATCAAAGGAACATAATTATTACTTTCTTTACTTAATATTGAAGTGAAAGTGGCATAAAGTAATGATTTGAAATGTGATGTTAAGTGTTGAAAAAAAATTTGGTTACTTAAAAAGATATAAGGTTATTTTGGTAATTTGGTGAAGTGATATTTTGGTAACTTACCACTTCATTTTTTTCTATAAATACCAACCACTTTCTCACCTTTTTTCACACTATTTTCTACCTTCTTCTTCTTCCTCCTTGAAGCTTTCTTTGATGACTTCTTCTTCTCTCTTTTCATTACTAACTTTTTCAAAACCATATCAAATCAACTCCAAACATCACCAAACTTTGACGAAGACTTTAGAATACCATTAAACATAGTTTAGCATCTAAGAAGTGAAGAAATGATGGAGTGGAAAAGGAGGAGGCCGAACCATTTGGAAGGAAGGAGTAAGTCATGAAGCTCCGAAAAAAGAAAAAGAGAAGGAAGTGCCGCCGATTTCATTCCAAGGAGCTTGGAGAAAATTTAAGTTTCTAGGAAGCTCTTTCGGACTTTCGAAAGTTTAGAAGAAGGGTCGATGACATAAAGCAAAAGAAATGGAGTAGAAGTTGATTAGTTGAAGTTTAAGTGAAGTGTTGTTGCATATGAATGTTGGTAGGAAGAATTGGTTAAGTTAAAGGTGAGTACTCCTATTTACTAATAAATCCATAAATTATTTGAAGTATAATGATTTGAAAGTTTAAACATGTTGTATGGTTAAATGTTTGATAACTTGATTGCAAATTGGTTGATTCCGTGATTGATTATATGGATGTTAAATTGGTTTGACAAATGATAAGAGAAATTTTTAGTAAGAATAGTTATTAAATGAGAATTAAATCCATACAAATATATGTATGGAAGTTATTTAGCCTCTTAATTATTTTAAATAATCTAAAATGGTTAAAAATATGGTTTAAAACAAATTTGAAGTGTTTCGGACAAGTTTCGAAAAAATTCACAAAATTGGTCAAAATCAAGCCCGTCGCGTAGCGGTAGTTCGTAAATTTCGACCCGTAACTTTAAGCTAATGTAAAGAATGATTTTTAAGTCGGATTTCTTTGAAATAAAAATTCTTTGGTCCACAATGATAATAGTTTTCTAATAAAGAAAGAAAATCAACATTTCATCAAGTAGATTTTGAAATATGTCCAAAATAATTTTCTAAAAACATCACAGTTTTGTAGTTCGAAATCCAAAAAGAGATTTATTTATAAATGATATTTTTAAATATTTCATAAATATGAAATAAATTTGATAAATCTATTAAAATGGTTTAAAAGAGATTTGGAATGGAAAATATGGATTTTCAAATATTAAAAAGTTGTTTAAATCAAATAAACTTATACAACACTTTTATGCTGTGAATTCTATAACCTTTTGAATATGAGTTTTAAACTCAACAATTATTTCCTAGATCTTTTGTGAATGATTTTAAAAGAATAATTAAGTAATTTAAAGATGATTTGGAAGTTTTAATAAGAGTTCGAATAAATGGTTAAGAGGAATTATTTATACCACTTAAACTAAAAAGTGTTGAAGATTGAATATAATAATAAATTGAGTATGCGGAAACGACTAGTACATTTGTCCTGTCTGTGAGATCTAAAAAGATAAAACAAGGTGTTTAACTAAGTTAGGGATGGAGCAACCATTACCTTGAACTTACCTGGCCTATGTTTTCTCTACTTAGGCAAGGGGTAGGATAGATTGAAAGGAAAGCCCGAATGCTCTAAAAGATCATATTTAAGTTTTTCCAAGATAAAAGAAACGAATTCTTAGTATGTTAATTAACCACTTAACATCTTTTTTATCGATGATTTGAATGAAGGAATCGGGATCGAATTTGGATGATTCCTATCCGAAAACCAGGATCGGATTTGGGTGATTCCTATCCATAAACCCCTTCAAACTAATTTTTAAAATAAAACATATCGATGACAATGATCATTGATGACAAAGATCTTAATGATGTAGGATTACTTGCCATTAGTCCCTGGAGGTGAAATTTACCATATCTAAGATGGTAGTAGTGCTCTGTTAATCTTCGATTTGTAAGAATATGATTTGAAGTTAAGAAAGAAATCTTTGATTAAGATTTAATGAATGATTTGGGAATATTTTCCCTAAGATAAAAATTATAGCTTGAATATAAGAAATATTTGATTAAGGTTTAATGAATGATTTGGATAGGTTTTTTTAAGTAAAAGAGAAAATGATTTGGAATTATTCTAGGACTTAAGAAAGGTTAAATAAACCAAATGAGCCTTAATGATTCCATAACATTTGAAAAGAGAATGGAACAACCTAAAAAGAATATATCTAAGAAAGATATTTGATTTAAATAAAAGATGAAGTAATTGATTGATGATTGATATCCATATATGAACTTAACATCTTTTATAGCGATGATTGGCTTCGAAGGAACCGGAGTCGGATTTAGACGATTCCTATCCACAAACCACTTCGAACCTATGTATACGTTCGAAAGTAAAGACATGTTGAAGATGATGATTATTGAAGAACGTGGATCTTCATAGAGTGAGGACTGCTTGTTGAACATGCTCTTGGTCGCTCCTAGAGTTATTTATAGCAGTGGTCTCCCCGTTGTGGAGATTTTTCGGATTGCAAGGACTATTCACTACTAGTGGTAATAGAAGAGTGCCTTCGGTTTCGTTTAGTTCCAGAACGAACTTGTATGGACGAATGTATGACATTGCATTTCTAAGACACAACGTTTGACTTTTACAAATGTATATCTGCTTGGTGGTGGAGAAGGCAACTTCTCTTAGCTTAACACCCTTCTCTGAGACATACAAGCTCAGAGGTTGTATGCTTGTGGGAGTCAAATAGAGATCAAAGGAATGGCAGTATGGCATTCAAAGTGGAACTTGTTATGATCAAAGCATGGTTTTGTATGAAAAACGTGGCTTTGAAGAAATTGAGCGTAGCCTCACTAGCCTCACATCTTGGAAGACGATATGGGATACTATGTGGCCTAACAGATGCAAATTCAGAATAAGTGAGTATGTATGGTGGTGTCAAATACGTTTGGCCCTTTGGGGAATACGTCCCTCAAGGCGTTTATTGCCTCATTTGGATAAAGTGGTTAGCTTGAGAAAAGAGGGGAACCACGGGTTATCAGTTGCATTATAGCAAGTACAGTTCCAAGTGACTAATTTGAGAAAAGCAATTAACGCACCATGAGAACTATGTTTGTTATGCGTGAATCGGAGAAAAGGCCACTAGTTCTCTATCATGTTGGAAATCCAATCCCAATATGAGATTTATGGTTTTGATTGTATTCCCAAAATAGCTGTAATGACTTGCAAACATTTTAGCTACCTCCTTTTGGTATCATATATTTCGTTTGGTATAGTCTGTTGACCCAGTCCAAATATATTCCCTTAAAATTAGTCCAAATATTGATATTTTATTTGAATAAGTTTATTTGAAAAGTGTTTTCAAAAGAATGTCACTAAAAATAATATCAAGTGTATTTTGGTATAAAGTGTTTTGGTTATCATAAGGTAAAAACCCGTCCATATTTATGTGTTGGTGTTTTCCTATGAGATACCCTTCTTTTAAAAGGTTTTGATAACATAATCATTTTAAAATTTGAGCATCTCACGCTGGTTTATCAAGCCTGATCTGGGTATTTTTAATACTCGGGTCAGATCCAAGTAATTTCAGGTTAAGTTGAAGACGGTTGGAATTTTCAGAGGAGAATTGGAGATCTTCATCATCGTATGGACGTATTCTATTATCCATTGCATTTATTGCACTTGTTTTGTTGATTGTCAACATTTGTAAGGGCAGGTGTTATAACTGTCAAAGCTGAATCTAGGTTTGACTCTGATATTGTATTTAAATTTTTTCGATGTAAAGATTATTATTGAAATAATATATATTATTCCATTCGTGTGAGATTCTGTTTTGTCTTTATTTTCTTTCTACCCTTAATGATCCACTTGTTCGTGCAATATGAGTTGGACATGTGTGGTTTATTGTCGACTCAAAGGATACGGAAAAACGGGCCATAACAAATGCCAGGCGGCATGCTTCGATTGGAGTTCGGAAAATTTTCGGATGAATAATGTCACAAAATTTTCTATAAAAGGCCATTTTTTCATACTTTTTAACAAAACCTAGCTTTCCAAACCCTAGCTGCCATTAACATTTCTATGGCTAGAAATTGCCGAACTTCCTCCTCCATTATCTCTCAATCCCTCGTTTATTTTGAAAATCTTCCAACTAGAAACTTGTAGGGGATCACGAGTGCTTCCCATCCATACTTCTATGATTGGAAACGAGGTAATGGATCAAAGACAATTCAAGATTGGAGCTAGCGAAAATTTTAGGTAAAATTAAATGCTCGTATAATTTTATTCGGAATAAAACACTACAACTGCTATTGGAACTAAAATGAGTACAACTCACTCTTTCTGACTCATTGATATTTTTATATAAGTGAGAATAAATTTATTTTATGACTATTGATGCTTTTTTGGATGACATATGATATATTGTATATATATTGATTGGTATTTGGATATATTCCTGCCTATTGGAGCAGATGAGACCTTATACATTGCCATGTATGACCGGATGACCTTTTGTTTGCACATCTGCCTCGAAGCGCACGTTGCACATATTTTTTCAATATGTATATTTGTTGTAGGTGACAGGTTAGGGGGATCCAACTGGATTCCTCACCAGTATTGGTTTTATGTAGAAATATTCATATAT
Organism: Allium cepa; assembly: GCA_030765085.1. NCBI lineage: Eukaryota > Viridiplantae > Streptophyta > Magnoliopsida > Asparagales > Amaryllidaceae > Allium > Allium cepa. The sequence continues at coordinate 577,749,336 of CM060931.1, forward strand.
ATGCTGTTATCATGTGGTATATGATATTTTGGATACCATGATTGATGTATTTAGTGTTGTTGCTGCATTGGGCGTATTTTTGGTAATTTGAAAATGTTAAAATGATGATTTCCAAATTTAAAAGGACTTTTAAAGTGATTTTAAAAATAGATGTTCTATTAAATTTTTGAATGGTTAAAGGAATGAAATTATTTTAAATAAACAAATGTTATAATTTTTATGTTATAAAAAAATTATGATTTTTGTGAATTATAATTGAAATGTGATTTTTGGAATATGGAGATAAATATTTTGTAAAATCGTTAAATTGACATTTTTGAAGTTATTATAAATGGTTTATATATAAGATATATAAAATTGAATTTTTATAAATCAAAATGATGGAGTTGTAAAGGAGTTTTATAAGTGTTAAAATGAAGTTATAATTGAATCTTATAAGTGAATAAGGTTTATAATTTACGAAGTAAGGTTTATAATTTACGAAGTTATAAAAAGAATGATTTTGTAAATAAGAGAATTACATGTAAATTAACTTATAAATGGACTTTGGCATGTAAATGAGATATATACATAGAACTGGCAAATAAAACGGTTTATAAGTTGGAGTTTTTATAAAATAGAAATGGAATTTATAAACATTGTTTTATAAATGTGAAATCAATTGAATTTGATAAGTAAATATGTAACAACCCATAATTTTAGTAAATATTTTATTGGGATTTTATTTGAAAACTTTGAATTTAAATTATTTAAATTTGATAAATTTGGAATTTTAAAACATATTTTGGGTTTCGATGTGAATTATTTTTCTAAGTATAATAAAATTAAAATATTTCTGAAATTTCAAATTTTCGTCAAATCGGGTCAACGTTTGACTTCCTGTTAAAAATTTTAAATTTTAAATTTGAATTTTGAAATTTCACTCTTTTTTATGAAGCTGTATTTGATTCCAATATTTTCTCTGCTTTTTGTTTTGTTAGAAATCTGATTTATACTTGTCAAAACTGTAATTTCTCAACGTATCACACACAGTTATTTTTCGTAATTTATTCTCATATTGTTATTTAAATGGGCTTGATTGGCAAAAGTCACTTGAATGGAAGTTGAGAAATGAGAAGTCATATCTTTTGAATTGAAAGTACACGTTCATTTTATAATACACGTTTATTTTTGCCGTTCATTTTTTTTCTCTACGTTCATTCAAATTCCACCTGACTTCCCATTTCATATTCCTTCTCACATTTCTCATTTTGTGCACGTTCTTTTTCCTTTATTTTTGCCTGACCTTAATTCTTCCCATTCCTCATTTCTTCTTCCTCCTTATTTTCTTTCTGCTATTCGAACAATTTACACAGTAAGTCTAAATTTTCCGCTTCCTATTTACATTTTCTTCTTCATACTTTCTTCCTTCATTTGTTCGGCCACTTTTGGTTGCACCTCCTCCTTCTTTTAATGGCCGACCACTACATCATCTCACCTCCACCTTCAAAAATCGTAGCAGGCCTAAACCATCACCAAATCAAAGCCAGACCGAAGCCTCCTCCCCTCTATGATCGGCCATCACCTCCTCCTCACAAATTTCCACTGGCTGAATTTATCTCCATCTCCACCACAAAAACTTCCATGGCCAAACACTTCATCGTCCATGCCATAGCTGTGACAACCATATGCCTTCCACCTCCTCATCATCTTGCCGTGAACCCAAACATCATAGTCGAACCCCTTACAATGTCACCACCTTCATTTGATTGGGTCCTCCTTACCGTCACAAGCTGAACCCTAGCCGAACCTCCTTTTGCCTAACCACCAAACTTCTAGGCTAAACCTCGTTTTGACTAACCACCAAATTTTCATGTAGCCAAGCCCAAAATTATTCTGGCCGAGCAAAAAAAATCATCATGCAGCCTGACAAATTTTCATATGGCCGAGCCTATGCTTCATCTTGTGGTCGAGCATATGTGCATGCTGGCTAGCCCATGCTTGTGTTTCTCATAAACATATTTTGCATTTTTTGTTATCTAGCCCATTCATGTTTTATTATTTAATTTTATTTTGTGTAGATTTTATTTTTTGTTGATCAATTATTTACATATGTATCTTATTTGTTTGCTTTCATAAATTTTATTTTTGTGTAATTTATTTTATTTTGTGTTGAGTAAAAATTTTCATGAGTTTTCTTTCATAATTTTATTTTGTATATTTTATTTTGGGTTGAGTAAATTATTTACATATGTTTATTTTTGTTCTAAGATTTGGGTTTGGGTTCTCCTTCCACTCGAGCTCGTTCGTGATTGTCGTGCTTTTCCGAAGTCGCTTTGTTTGTTTGAAACATTGTCTCTAGCCAAAGAAGGTGAGCTTATCACTCTTGACAAACATATTTATATTTTTGTGAATTAATGTCATTTGAATTTTATAGATATGTATGTTATGTTAGTAAATCATCTATGCTTATGATATGTTATCACATGATGTTATACCTGTTATGATCATATGCTATGTTATCCTGTTATTTTATTTTCTGTTCCCACACTGCAAGTTCCCTCACTATTGGGTTGAAATGATATATAACCGAATGATCTTTACAATAGGGAAAAATTGTTATAAGTTGAAATGATAGGTTCGAGCAATTTTTATTTGACTTGGGATTGCGGGTTGAAATGATATATACCCGGAAATTTAATAAATTACGGATTGAAATAATATATATTCGTATGACTTGACCATAGGTTAGAAAATTTTACACAGGCCCGCGGTTGGTTTTGAATGATTTTCTAAAAATTATTAAGTATTTTGAATATTTTTAAAATATATGAATTTTGACTAAAATTAATTTTAATGATTTTATAAAAATTTATGTATTTATTTTGTATGTGATGAAATTTTTTATAAGTGAATAAATGGTTTAAAATGTAGGATCTAGATTAACCCTAGAGGGGGGGTGAATAGGGTTATAGCAAATTTTCTCAAATTAAACACAGAAATATAATTGCAGAAATAAATATGCTGAAAAGTAAATCACACACAAAATTTACCCAGCTTCGGCAACCCCTGCCTACTGCTGCATTCCCAGATTTCTATTAGAATTAAACAGTATCACGCTTACAAACACTCTACTAGACTCGCAGACTCTTTTGCTCCCGCTCACAAACACTCTACTAGACTCGCACACCCTGCTCCCGCCTATAGAGTTTCGCTCACTCGCAAACACTGCTCCCGCCTATAGAGCTTTGCAAACTCGCACTCCCTGCTCACTGAACTAATTCTAAATAGACAATCTGACACTACCTAATCCCTAGGTGGTGATTTACAAATTCTTCGACTCGGGAAAAAAAAACAATTTCAAAAATACACGCAGGAGCAAAAATTAAAATGTAAACTAGAATCCCTAATTTTTGCTCAAATTAAAAACAAAAACTTATTATAAAATTAAACTAAACCCCCTTTTAATTAATAAGGCCGGCCCCTTATTCTTGTTTCACCCGCTCCACTTTGGCTTTGACCCGTTCCTTCTTTTGCTTGTAAAAATGTCGGCCTTTCTATGTCGAATTAGGGCTTCGTTCCCTTGTGGCAATTAGGGCTCTTCAATTTAATCTACCGCTCTTGATTGCTGGTTGGTTGCCTTGTCGATCACTTGCTTGGAGTCGTGCTCGGCTGCTTCTCTTAATTTGAGAAACTAGGGTTCGGCTTCGGTTTCTTCTATTCGTTGATGACTATTTGGTTCTTCTCTGTCTTACTTAGCAATCGACTCTTTGGTATGTTGTTTCTTTTGTTGCTTGTTTGATTGCTTGCTCTTTTTCAATGCCGATGATGATAGATTGGGATTGCGATTGATAGTTCGATTGTGAATTCAAGCACACACTGATGATGATACCTTCGGGTTGAATTTATATGAATTCGAATCAATTGATTTGTTCGTATTCACTCGCGAATTCATCACTTTCCTGATTTGTTGCAACTTTGATACGCATGGCTTCTATTCTGTAGCGTTTGATTGCCTTGAGTCACACGGCTTTAACTTTTACACGTTCGATTCTTCTTGTATAAAACAGAAACTTTCCTTTTTAATTTTGCTGACTATTTCAAAGATTACAAATTTGAGTTTCATTAAATTCTGACTTCGATTTGTATTTAACTTCAACCATCTCTGCTGCATACTGTACTCGGTCGTGAATTTTTATCACTGCGTTACATTTGTAAGTCTGCATTGTTATTCTTCGACTTTGGCACTGATCCATGATTTCGACTTGGACTTTGCATTGAGTACATATGATGACATCCACATGCTACTTGCTTTATTCTCGGCCTGAAAATTTGCATTTCATCCATACATATATGCTCACTGTCTTTGTATACATTTTGCACAGCTGAACTTGTGTTGTCTTTGATGTTGTTGAACTTGGTATTGCTCCATCCATTGTAGCTTGCTACTGTAGTTGTATACTTGGTTGTTGTTCATCTTGTAGTTGCTCATTTGCAAGTGCATGTTTCGATTCACTGTTGCACTTTCTCATTTGCACTGCTTCACCATTCTTGTTGCCACTGCATTCTATTTCACTTTGGTCTTGGAGTTGCTGCTATATTGGTTTAAGTTGCACTGTACTTTGTGCTACTTTCACTGTGTCACTTGAGGTCTTGCAGTTTGGTTTATTGATGCATTCATGTACACTTTGTATTGATGCAGTGCTGTCATGTTGTTTGCAACTGTGTTGCACTTGTATCACTGGTATTTGAACAAAACTTGTGTATCTTGTAGCTTTCATCACTGGTGCATGTATATTTCTTCATGTTGCCTTCAGGTCTTCACTGCAGTTTCATTATGACTGCTCTATGTGTCTGCACTTGTGAACTTTCACTGTGTTGTCTCTGACCTGAGCATGTTTTTATTGAGTTGCCTCCTGTACTTGCAGTTTGGTCCATTGAGTTGTTGCAATTGAATTCAAGTTTCTTGTACTCGTGCACTGTTGTGTCTAGTTCTTTTCATGTTGCAACTCAAATGTTTCACTCTGATATATTTTTTCATTTGCCACTGAGCTTGATTCATGCTTACTGTCACTACTGCTTCGAGTCAGTTTCATGCAGTTTGAACTGTTGCTGTTTGATGCTGTCTTGATTTTACGCAGTCCATGTTGCTTTCATTTCATTTTGCATTGATGCAGTTTGAAGCTTGCCACTGACTTTGGTTCTTCACTTTCATCGTTGTAGTTGCATTTATGTCACGTAGTTGCATACTTTGACTTGATGCTGCATACATGTTTGTTGCAGTCCCTTTTTGCTGTTGCTATCCACATTGAACTGCCTTTGATGCACTTTTGAACTTTGTTGCAACTTGGTCGTGCTGGAGTCTTCAAGCATGTTGCTGTTGCATTTGTTAGTGGCTTTAGTCTTGAACTGTTTGTAGTCAATTGCTTTGTCTATTTGCCTTGAGTTGAACCTATCTTGGGTTTGACCTTGTTTTTGATTTCTGTGCTTTTGTTTGATCTTTTGTACACGAGTTGGCGAGGCAGTGCACACGTATACGAATGTACACGTGTGTACTGCAGCCACTTATAGTTACCTGTCCCTGATAAAATATACTGATATGCACAGATATTGCACAATCAAAAATGATGATGAACAACCCAAATAACTGAGGCAAACAATGTTTTCAAAAATCGTATTTTATTTTATATTGCAAAAATATTTCTTTTTCAATTTTACTGCGTTAGTGAATATTTTTGCAGATTGCTCAGATGCTGGATTCAAACTGGAATGCAGTTGAAGACAAAATACGAGTGTGAGTGATATGTAGTGAGGTTATCAATGTAAAAATATTTGTGATGTAATCGTGATGTAATCAGAAATGTATATGTATAGTGAGAGCATGAATTTGTACTATTCAAGTTTGTAATAAATATTTGTTCGAATAAAATTTCTGTTTGAATTCAAAATCTGTGTAACTTATTCTGTTTGAATTCAAATTCAAATTCTGTGTAATTTATTTTATTCAACAAATATTTATTTAATCTATGAAAAACAAAATAGTACATTACCAAATACATTTAAATGAATATATATGTTTATTATCATCAAACAAAAACATATAAGCGCATATTCAACAATCTCCCCCTTTTGATGATAACAAACATATATTTAAGATTTTGACCGTGTTAAATGTATTTGACCAATTTATATACTCTAATTGCTCCCCCTATTTAAATGCTTCCTCTCTACATGATGCTCCCCCTACATATATGCATACAAATAGAAATATATTCAAATGAGCCTAGATGCATATGGAAAAATTATTTGACCTTTGCTTGATTCTATTTGACAAAATCTTAACTTTTCTCTCCCCCTTTTGTTATTAGCAAAAGAATAATAGTGTGAGAGAAAAATAGAGATAAAGTGATTGATATTAATCCAACATTAAACTCAAATTGAATATAAATATTAAACTTCAATAAGAATCAAACAAAAAACCATAATTACCCTTGTTAGGCGCTTATTCCACTTCTAGAAATGATGGATATGATGTTCATATAAAATCATACAGTTGAATCTTCTTGTGGTATTTATATCAGGAATTTGAATATCTACTAATCATGCATAACCGTTAGGACTTTTAAATGAGATTAGTAGTATTCGAATTTAATTTTAAAAATGAAATCAAGTATCTTCTAACCACGCATAACCGTGAGGACTTTTAAATGGGATTAGAATCAACTTGTCTATTTAAGCAATTAATTTTGATATGCGTTCCATACATGCATAACCGTGAGGACTTTTAAATGAGCATGGAAGCACATAAAAAAAATTCAAGTAATTCACCCATGCATAACCGTGAGGACTTTTAAATGAAAGTGAATACTTTGGATATTTATTTATTTATTTAAAAAATATGACATGAAAAACAAATGATTCCTGATTATAGTACCACATATCGACAAACTATATTAAATATTTGATAAACCATGGTCGATAGAGATAATGATAGATATAGAAATGGTCATGGAATCTTTACCCAACAAAAAGTTTTATAATTCTTGTTTTAATTCCTAAAGAAATTTTCCAAATATACTCTCTTGAGTAATGTATGTTAAATATCAACACTCATCACTTTTTCAATCACTATTTATCTCTTTGATAATTAGTAGGGAGTCGGATCAGTCAAAATTTGTCATTTAAAATCAAATAAAAATGACTAATCTGAAAATATGGTCAAACAATTATTTTCTTGAAGGGGTTATATGAAAAAAAATTCTGCTAAATGGAAAAATTATTTCAAGTGAAAAATATGCAGATATTTTTTTTGAAAAAAAACGATGCAGCAAATGAATGTTTCAAAAATTAATTACGTTCAACTCGTAAGTTTTCTATCAACTAGATTACCAGTATGAACTGCATCTGAATTTCTTTTTCAATCCAAAATGTCACTAACTGGATTTGGTAAACCATACATGAAGTGTGCATCAAAAATTTCAAACCCAATTTTAGCAACAATTTAAATGACATTCTTTGGATTTTGAATTGAAGCCATGTTCACTCTCAAACAAATATCATGGTGTTAATTTCAGAAAACCATAGGATAAACAATTATATTCATGAGTAATCAACAGTCAATCAACATCCTAATTATTTCAAAACCAATTTCTTGAAGTTTCAACAATTTCTTAAAATCTTTTTTCACATGAGTTTGAAATCGTGCAAATTTACAAGCAGTGATCAAAATGTCAAAATATATCTACGTGTAGCATGAGTAGACAGTAATCAACCAACATCATAATTTGACCAAACAGATTAAGTTCAATGATGAAAGGATGGTTGGTCTACTTTTAAGCACAAATCAAAGGTAAGAACAAGTCAAAAGAAAAATCATATCAATAAGTCAGAATTAAAGACATCACATCATTATCGCAATTTTGGCTGATTTAATTCAGAGTATGGTGCAGATTATCACATTTAATATATCTTCACCTGTTTTACCTTTACGATAATTTCTCGTGATTGCCCATTGTGATTCTGTCACCTTTATATTAGGCTAAGGAACTTTGCTATGTTGCCCGTTGTGTTTCTGGAACAGCCAAAATCCAGAGAACACCGTTGTTGTTCCTTAGCCTGCCACCACACCTACACGATGAAAGATTTTTGTGACCTATTTCTAGGTCCATGATTGTTAGTGGCAGAAACATTAAACAAACCCTTTGGAACCCAAACTTGTTTAGTCCTTTTATTCTTGTTCCAATAGACATGAAATTTGTTTGTAGAATTCTTAGGAACCCAAACTTGTATAAATTTTGTGTTCTTGTTCCTATGACTACAATTTTCAGAATGATGTCCAATTATTTCACATATATCAAAGACACTTTTCCCTTTTGCATTATCCTCAGCTTGTGTTTTCCCAAAACCAAGTCCTTTTCTGTTGTTAGCAAAAATTTGATTTCCCAATAGCATGTTGAAAGATTTTTCGCCTCTTGAAAAGTTATTCAAAGATTTCTCAAGATTTTGGACTTTGGTTTTTAGTGTTGTATTTTCAGTGACAAGTGAGGTGCATCGATTTATAAAATCCTTTTTCCTAGTGTCGATGGTTTCCTTAAGATTCAAGTTTTCTTTTTCAAGATTCTCAGAGTTATTCTTAAGTCTTGTCAATTCTGAATCTAAAACTTTACATCTTTTACATTCTAGGTTTTGAATATTTTCAAGTTCAGTTTCTAACCTAAAATTTTTACGAGCAAGTTCTCTCCTATCAGTTTTCAGTTTTTCAATTTTAGATTCAAGAGCATCAACTACTTTAGTGAGATCAGAACACATAAAGACAAGATCTTTATAGGAATACTCACCTTCCTCACTAGATTCCTCTGAGCTTGAATCTGAATTTGATTTCCCCATAAGACACAAGTTAGCCTCCTCTGAGCTGCTATCCGAAGCTTCTTCTCCTTCTTCATCATCCCAAGTCGCTGCAAATACCTTCTTCGCCTTTTTCTTTCCTTTGTTGTTTTTGAGAAGTGGACATTTTGGTTTGATGTGGCCAGGCTTGTTGCAGTTATAACATGTCAGTCCATTATCGGAATTTTCGGAATCTTTTGACCTATTGCCCTTTGTTTTCTTCTTGCGTGGCTTGAATCTAGACCATCTTCTAAGATTATTGACAGCCATTGCAAGCTCTTCAATTGGATCTTCTTCATCGCTTTCTTCTTTGCTCTTTAAGGCAATCGTCTTTTTCTTTGGTTCGAAGTTGTTGCGTTCTTCCTTTGCTTTTAGCTCAAGCTCATATGTCATCAAGTTTCCAATCAACTCCTCCATGCTTAGCTTACTCAGATCTTTCGATTCTTGGATTGCCGTGACTTTTGCCTCAAAGTTCATTGGTAAGACTCGTAGTATCTTCCGCACAAGCTCTACCTCAGTGAATACCTTCCCAAGTGCTCTAGCGTTGTACACCAAAGTTGAAAAGCGTCCAAACATGTCCTTTATGCTCTCGCCTTTGTCCATCACAAAGTTCTCGTATTCATTGCTGAATAGGGCTAGACGAGACTCCTTGACTTGAGAAGTTCCTTCGTGTGTCACCTTCAAAGTGTGCCAAATTTCCTGTGCTGTTGTACAATGAGAAATTCTATTAAATTCATTTTTATCAAGAGCACATATCAAAGCATTCATGGCTTTAGCATTTGTCGTTTTCAATCTCTTATCGTTAGCATCCCACCTATCTTTAGGTTTAGGAATCTCAGTACCACCAACGATTATAGTGGGAGGTTTATAGCCAGTTTCAATAATATCCCAAACATCATAATCAACGGAACTAAGATAAATACTCATCCTAACTTTCCAATAAGCATAATCGTTCCCGTTAAACATGGGTGGCCTAACGATAGATTGCCCCTCAGAAAAAGCATTATTTTGTAGACTCATGACTCTAGAGTTAAATAAAAAATATACCGGGCTCTGATACCACTTGTAGGATCTAGATTAACCCTAGAGGGGGGGTGAATAGGGTTATAGCAAATTTTCTCAAACTAAACACAGAAATATAATTGCAGAAATAAATATGCTGAAAAGTAAATCACACACAAAATTTACCCAGCTTCGGCAACCCCTGCCTACTGCTGCATTCCCAGATTTCTATTAGAATTAAACAGTATCACGCTTACAAACACTCTACTAGACTCGCAGACCCTTTTGCTCCCGCTCACAAACACTCTACTAGACTCGCACACCCTGCTCCCGCCTATAGAGTTTCGCTCACTCGCAAACACTGCTCCCGCCTATAGAGCTTTGCAAACTCGCACTCCCTGCTCACTGAACTAATTCTAAATAGACAATCTGACACTACCTAATCCCTAGGTGGTGATTTACAAATTCTTTGACTCGGAAAAAAAAAAAATTCAAAAATACACGCAGGAGCAAAAATTAAAATGTAAACTAGAATCCCTAATTTTTGCTCAAATTAAAAACAAAAACTTATTATAAAATTAAACTAAACCCCCTTTTAATTAATAAGGTCGGCCCCTTATTCTTGTTTCACCCGCTCCACTTTGGCTTTGACCCGTTCCTTCTTTTGCTTGTAAAAATGTCGGCCTTTCTGTGTCGAATTAGGGCTTCGTTCCCTTGTGGCAATTAGGGCTCTTCAATTTAATCTGCCGCTCTTGATTGCTGGTTGGTTGCCTTGTCGATCACTTGCTTGGAGTCGTGCTCGGCTGCTTCTCTTAATTTGAGAAACTAGGGTTCGGCTTCGGTTTCTTCTATTCATTGATGACTATTTGGTTCTTCTCTGTCTTACTTCAGCAATTGACTCTTTGGTATGTTGTTTCTTTTGTTGCTTGTTTGATTGCTTGCTCTTTTTCAATGCCGATGATGATAGATTGGGATTGCGATTGATAGTTCGATTGTGAATTGAAGCACACACTGATGATGATACCTTCGGGTTGAATTTATATGAATTCGAATCAATTGATTCGTTCGTATTCACTCGCGAATTCATCACTTTCCTGATTTGTTGCAACTTTGATACGCACGGCTTCTATTCTGTAGCGTTTGATTGCCTTGAGTCACACGGCTTTAACTTTTACACGTTCGATTCTTCTTGTATAAAACAGAAACTTTCCTTTTTAATTTTGCTGACTATTTTAAAGATTACAAATTTGAGTTTCATTAAATTCTGACTTCGATTTGTATTTAACTTCAACCATCTCTGCTGCATACTGTACTCGGTCGTGAATTTTTATCACTGCGTTACATTTGTAAGTCTGCATTGTTATTCTTCGACTTTGGCACTGATCCATGATTTCGACTTAGACTTTGCATTGGGTACATATGATGACATCCACATGCTACTTTCTTTATTCTCGGCCTGAACATTTGCATTTCATCCATACATATATGCTCACTGTCTTTGTATACATTTTGCACAGCTGAACTTGTGTTGTCTTTGATGTTGTTGAACTTGGTATTGCTGCATCCATTGTAGCTTGCTACTGTAGTTGTATACTTGGTTGTTGTTCATCTTGTAGTTGCTCATTTGCAAGTGCATGTTTCGATTCACTGTTGCACTTTCTCATTTGCACTGCTTCACCATTCTTGTTGCCACTGCATTCTATTTCACTTTGGTCTTGGAGTTGCTGCTATATTGGTTTAAGTTGCACTGTACTTTGTGCTACTTTCACTGTGTCACTTGAGGTCTTGCAGTTTGGTTTATTGATGCATTCATGTACACTTTGTATTGATGCAGTGCTGTCATGTTGTTTGCAACTGTGTTGCACTTGTATCACTGGTATTTGAACAAAACTTGTGTATCTTGTAGCTTTCATCACTGGTGCATGTATATTTCTTCATGTTGCCTTCAGGTCTTCACTGCAGTTTCATTATGACTGCTCTATGTGTCTGCACTTGTGAACTTTCACTGTGTTGTCTCTGACCTGAGCATGTTTTTATTGAGTTGCCTCCTGTACTTGCAGTTTGGTCCATTGAGTTGTTGCAATTGAATTCAAGTTTCTTGTACTTGTGCACTGTTGTGTCTGGTTCTTTTCATGTTGCAACTCAAATGTTTCACTCTGATATATTTTTGCATTTGCCACTGAGCTTGATTCCTGCTTACTGTCACTACTGCTTCGAGTCAGTTTCATGCAGTTTGAACTGTTGCTGTTTGATGCTGTCTTGATTTTGCTCAGTCCATGTTGCTTTCATTTCATTTTGCATTGATGCAGTTTGAAGCTTGCCACTGACTTTGGTTCTTCACTTGCATCGTTGTAGTTGCATTTATGTCACGTAGTTGCATACTTTGACTTGATGCTGCATACATGTTTGTTGCAGTCCCTTTTTGCTGTTGCTATCCACATTGAACTGCCTTTGATGCACTTTTGAACTTTGTTGCAACTTGGTCGTGCTGGAGTCTTCAAGCATGTTGCTGTTGCATTTGTTAGTGGCTTTAGTCTTGAACTGTTTGTAGTCAATTGCTTTGTCTATTTGCCTTGAGTTGAACCTATCTTGGGTTTGACCTTGTTTTTGATTTCTGTGCTTTTGTTTGATCTTTTGTACACGAGTTGGCGAGGCAGTGCACACGTATACGAATGTACACGTGTGTACTGCAGCCACTTATAGTTACCTGTCCCTGATAAAATATACTGATATGCACAGATATTGCACAGTCAAAAATGATGACGAACAACCCAAATAACTGAGGAAAACAATGTTTTCAAAAATCGTATTTTATTTTATATTGCAAAAATATTTCTTTTTCAATTTTACTGCGTTAGTGAATATTTTTGCAGATTGCTCAGATGCTGGATTCAAACTGGAATGCAGTTGAAGACAAAATACGAGTGTGAGTGATATGTAGTGAGGTTATCAATGTAAAAATATTTGTGATGTAATCGTGATGTAATCAAAAATGTATATGTATAGTGAGAGCATGAATTTGTACTATTCAAGTTTGTAATAAATATTTGTTTGAATAAAATTTCTGTTTGAATTCAAAATCTGTGTAACTTATTCTGTTTGAATTCAAATTCAAATTCTGTGTAATTTATTTTATTCAACAAATATTTATTTAATCTATGAAAAACAAAATAGTACATTACCAAATACATTTAAATGAATATATATGTTTATTATCATCAAACAAAAACATATAAGCGCATATTCAACATAAAATGTTATTTTTGGAATTAATTTATAATATAAAATTAATTTAATTTAATAATCCAATTTAAATTCATAATAATATTTTAAAATGTAACCTATTAATATGATATATCTTAAATAATAAAAATAATAATTTCCTTTACTACAATAATAATAAAAGTTAAGTTAGTAAGGTATTTTTACTTAATATAATAAATATTGTTTAATTGGATATTTTTGTAATAAATTTTATTTAACTAAAATCATATTTTAATTAACATCCAGATAAATAATTTATTTTAACAAAATAGATTTTTGTATAATAACTATGTTTAAATTATATAACATTTTGGTTTTATATAAACTGTTATAGTAGTAAAGATAATGTTTTAAAAATTCTATGACTTTAAAGATCACGTTTTCAAAGTGTTATGGTTTCTAAATATGATGATTTCAAAATGTATGATTAACTGTGCAAATTTTAAAGTACTATGATTTTGAAATTGAACATGATTGTGAAAAGAAGTAATGGTATGGGATTTAAATGGTTTTGAAATGATATGTTTGATATGATATATAAACAATTTTGAAATAAATAATCACGGGTTATAATAGCGGTTGGTTGTTAAAGAGATCAAAATCGGATATTGTCATATTCTTGGCCAATACTGAAAACCACTTTAACAACCGTATACGCGATGGAGATTCCAGAATGAAGTAGGATGGTGGTGACGTTCTTGAGGTATATACATGGACCCGACTCCCATGAGTTGGCATAAGGTGACTAAAACAGGAGCAATCGACGGGTCAAGTGAGGTAGGTCATCCGATCAGATACACTTCTTCGTGTGCCATTCTATTACTTTATGATCGATTTGGTGCGCACCTTTGATTTGGGAGTGTGGCTCGAGGTGGGCGGTAGCTGCGGCTATGCTTTACCACTAGTCAAAAAATGTAATTGGTATATCTACCCTGGCATTGCCTAGTTGTGCCGTGTCACCTACCCTATCGAGACCGCTACGAGCATGTTTTGTGTCGTACCTATGGAATGACCTCTGGTAGCCTCCCGATCAGGAGGTATTACGGTGCTGTATAGACTAGGGCATTATAAAATGTGTTAAGGGGGATATATGTAACGTCTTAACGCTATTTTAATAGTTTACTTCACTTTAGACATTCTTATAATAGCATATATTACTACATACTAGATAGTTTAACGGATCCTTAAAAGATGGGCGATCCCAAGCATCCTTTAAGTTACTGATGCATCTTTATACAGTTCACTTGAGTTGATTTATATTTTATAAGTATGTATGTCCTGACTCAAGTGTTTTGGGTTTTACTTTACGCTCGGGTGAGCCTGAGTATCTCAGCTTTGGATTCATCTTTGGAGCTAGAGATATGCTGAAGATTTATCCATCTTTCTATTTCAGTTATTTCCGTTCAGCTTTCCTTGTGTATTAGTGAACTTATATAATTGTATTTTCTAGTTATTTTCTTTCACACTCTGTATTATGTATTTGGTTTGAGACTTTGTATCTAGTAGCTTCATGAACTACTATGTTTATTTTATTCCGCTGCGAGTTATTCCGGTATTCTGTATCTATGATTGGTTTTATTTGCTCCAAAATTTGTTAACAATCTGTTGTTTTGAATTATTCAATTCTGACATGTGTGGTTTTATTGTCGATTTGAATGGTCCAAAATGGCGGGATGTTACAAAATATGAAAGTTTATTAAAGGAATTATATTCACGATTTTGGACAGTGAATTATCCTTTAATAAATGTGTAGAATTATTGAATTTGGTAAACGAATTATATTCACGATTTTGGATAGTGAATAATCTTTTGAATTAAATAAATGTTTTGGAAAGTGATATTTTAAATGGAGTAAAATGGTTTAAAAATGTTTTAAAACGTGTGAGCATCGAATTCATAGAATTCAACATTCATTGTTGAAATAGACGTTTTCGAGAAGTATGAAAATGATGGACTATAACCCTGTTGTTATGGTAAATGATTTTCGAAAGGAGACATTTTGCATAGTATATAGGATTTATATTATCTAATTTTCGAATCCCTATACTATTGATTTTGGGTTGTCGTAACAATGTTTAGGCAACATTCGCTTTGACTCAAATAAGTATGTTAAGAGAATGTTTTTCCTTAATGAATAAATATACAATTAATCGTGATTTAATTATATGTAGTATTTTCTAAGTGTTGAAAATAAAATTGATTTGTGAATTACTTATTATTAAATACGTATATGGAAACGTTTTCCAAACCGTGAAATGTTGAAATGGTTTCGAGAATATATTTTTCTAAAGATGATTTGAAGTGAATATTTGGCAAGTGGTTTAATTAATAATAGATTAATTAAAAGGGCCCAATGATTGCTTATGGTGCTAAATATTTATATGTTTGCTTGCTTTGATAGTTAAATAACCAACTATCAAATTTGGCCATTTTAGTTCCTCGACTTGATGTGGGAACTATTTTGTCGTACACTTAGTACATAGCCTTCTATGTTGGCTTGATTATCGTTTGTGTTGATGATTTTGATTCATGTAGTGAGGAGTATTACTCCAATCTATCGAGCTTCCGTCTTGGCCCGAAGGATAACAAGTTGAACGTTGGAGACGTGATAAGTCTATGAGACTTAGTTTCTTTGTGAGGTTGAGAAATGCTTTTGCGTTGTTGGTGCGAAGAGACCAGGATCGGTTTATCCGAAAACCACTTCAGACCAATATACATGGACGATTGTGTAGGTTAGTTGTGACAATATTGATATTCCAAATTTTCATAGTGAAGGAATGCTTGCTGATTCTTTGGGATTAATATCCCAATATACATATAGTAGCAGTGGTCTCTTCATTATGAAATATTCAATGCAAGGACTATTCGCTACTAATCCTAGGGATTTCCCAACAGGATGTGGTAGGAAAGTGCCTTCGGTTTGTCCTGTTCCTGGAAAACTTGCATGGACGTTTGTCTGACATTGCATTTCTAAGATTACAAACATTGGTTTTTACAATCGTACATCGGTGGTGGCGGAGAAGAAAACTTCTTTTAGCTTAACACCCTCCTTGAGACGTACGAGCTCAAGGGTTGTATTTTTGTGGAAGACAATTAGTAGTCAACGGAAATGGCAATGTGGCATTCAAAGTGATGTGATTTGTGATATGTGATATGTGAAGGGTAATCGATACCTCTTTGGCCTCACTTCTTGGAAAATGACTGAAACAGGGATAGAAGTAGCAAGGCTAAAATGGGTCGCTCCTATTAGGAGATGTCATCACTCTTTTAGATATATCTTTACACGCTATGAAGTTGTGTATCTGATTTTTGTTGTGTACGCTCGTGGCCACGAATTAAAGGTTGGTTACGGCTGGAGTGATGACATATTCGGTACTATCCAGGAAGGAGTAGGCCGGTCTTGTGTTAGTTTAGGAGTTCAGTATCTGGACTCTAGAACCTAGAGGTGTACTATGTTGGATCGAGAAGGTAGTCCCTTCACCTAGTTATTTGTATAGAAATCCAAAATCCAATACGTGCTTTCCATTTTCTATTGTAGAAAGCCTTGTATTACAAGGTGTATGCTGGAATTTAATAATGTAACAATTTCAGCTATTTTAATCTTATTTGTAAGCAATAAACACTATTATAGTATAAGAGGATTTGATATGAGATGTTGGGTTATTGTAAGGTAAAAACCTTATCGATATTTATTTGCGACTCGGTCTTACAAACTACCCTTTTGTTTGATAAAAGAAAAGTTTTGATAACTTTATTAATTCAATTGAGTGTGTTTCTCGCACTGGTTTACCAGACTGATCCGGGCGTTCTTCCCTTTCAAAGCTCGGGTCAGACTTTATAGGTTCATTTGTGGTGCTTTTCGGAGCTTCAGCAGGCAAGCTAGAGATCTTCATGTCGTATACACGTATCTGTTTATTATTCTACAACATTGCTTTGCATTGTTGTTGTAGATTACCAGTATTTGTGTGGACATGTCATTATAACTGTCCAAGATGATGATTATTGATTGTTGTACTCTGATATTGACTTATGTATATTACAGTTTCTCTTTGTAAAGATTATTGATCTATATTATATATTATTCCGCTGCGATGTGAGATTCTGTTTTGTTTTGGGTTCTGTTTCTCCCTTCTTCTACTCTTCTCTTCTTCTTCTTCTTCTTCTTCTTCTTCTTCTTCTTTTCTCTCTCTTTGTTTTCACCCTCTCTTTTCTTTCTCATGATTATCTGCAATCGGTGTACTCTAGTTCAAACATGTATGGCTTATTATCGAATTCAAAGGGCACAAATTTGCGGGTTATCTCTTGCAGGTATCAGTGCTTAGATTTTGTATATTCCTAGGCTTTGATGTGTACTCAATATAGATAGGGTCAGTAGCACCCTAGATTGAGTTTGAGTGTATTATATATATGAATGCATACTTGTTAGTGAATATAAAAATGTTTTATATTGTGTTGATTGAGCTGTTGAGTGGCTTATGGGTTCTGATCGATGCGTTTGGTCAACGTTATCGGCAGGGATCTCTAAGCGTTTGAACATGGAGATTGGGCACAAAATTATTTTCGAAATTAGGTAAATAAAATAATTTTTCCTTGATTATATTTTGTAAAGTGGTATATAAATTAACTGATTGTTAATGTATGGTAATAGTTGATTGTTATCATTTTTTATTTGTTGTGTTTAAATAAAAAATGTTGTTATTATTATGAATCTAAACAAGGTAAACAAGTTGGAATGAACTTATATAAGTGAAGTGAAATAAGAAGTGAGATTCTATAATTATAAATATATAAACGTGGTTTATAAATAAATGGATTTTTAAAGAATTCAAAGCATCGAATTCACTACGGTTGCTGAAAAATAATAAGGGTGATGACTGCAGCATCATCAGTATCATTTACGAGTTTCTATGTGATTAATTTACTACCATTAATAAATTGAAATTGAAGTTTTGTGTGATAAATAAATTTGAATTTAAAGTCCAAGTTTAAAATTGATAAATATAAATGAAACAAGTTTTGAACTTACAATTGGAATTAGTATAAATAAAAAAATTCAATTTGAGATATGAAATTTAAATTTTAACTTAAGTAAAGTTAAATATATTGAGTCGGTAAAATGAAATATAGAAATTGAAGTTTAACTAAAAGAAATTTAAATAAAATTGTGTTGAATTTGAAATGAATTAGTTAAATATTTGAAATGAATTTTAAGAAATGAAAATCTGAATTTGAATTTGTTGAGATTAAACTTAAGTGGTATCAAATGAACCTTGAAAAGGAATTTAACTTAAGTGATGTTGAATGAAGTTGAATTTGATAACCAAAATGAATTAGTAAGGTGAATTATTGAAATGAGTAATGGAATGAATATAAACTTGAGTTAATAAGAAATTAAACTTGAGTGTATATATGAATTGTATTAAACTAATGAAATAAGTTAGCAAACGGAATATGATTGGAAATGTTGTTATTAGAATTTAATAAACTTAAGTTGTGGGTTGATAATAAACATTAGAATTGTTGTATAAAAATGTAAATTGAACTTAGGTATGTGATTTAGAAAATAAATCATAAGTGCATTAGTATTGAAAAGGAAGTATACTAAGTAATGAATAAATTCTGAATAAGAATGAATGGGGTTAAAATGTTTATAAGCTTAAGTGAAGAATGAAGTAAAGTAGTGTTATGTGTTATATGCATTAAAAGAATTTTGCTAGGTGAACTGGAAAGCAAAGGTGAATTGAATTTAAAGTGAATATAACTAAACTGAATCCAATCTAAGTTGAATATAATCAATTGTGATTAATGAGTGAATAAATTGAAAAGAAAACCAATTAAATGTTAATAAAATTTGGTATGGATTTTGATTTGTTTATGAATCAATTTGGTTGTAAATTTGTTGATGGTTGGATTTGTTGCTTATGAATACATTTGCCATATTGGCATATATTGTTGTTATATTGGTATATGTTGTATATTGATATTACTTTCCATATATATGTTTCTCATTTGTCTGTTGGGTGTTTAGTAGGTGCAAAGGGCACTTGCTTCGTATTTGGAGCTCACTCTCGCGCTTTATTAGCCGTATATGCTCGCTAATAATATATAAGGTACATATCTCGGATAACATATTGTACTTTTACACTTTTTTCCCTATAGGATGCCTCATCCTCGAAGATGAGATGTATATTTGTGATATATATATGTTGTGATTCTACCACTATCAAACCGCGCAAAGAAGTCTGTGGCGATATTTTTTCGAAAATTTAAGATGTCAGAAATTTTTGGAAAAAAATGTTGATAACTAAAATTTTGATTTTGAGTCATAATTTGAAATGATATCAGTTGATTTTGAAAAGGATAACTATGAATGGATTTGAAAACTTAGAAAAGATTTTATAAGAAGTTTAACGAATGGATTTTCAAAAAGTTAAAGGGCTTAAATGATTTTGTTAATCTAGTTTGAATGAATTGCTTTAAAATCTAATGGAGTTGTAGCATCTTCTCTTACGTAGTAATTTCAGGGATGAAATTCTTTTAAGGGGGAAGAATGTAACGACCTAGATTTTTAGTCATTCGAAATTCAGAATATTTAATTGATTTTAAATATTCAAAAGTAAATTTTTATAAGCTGGATAACTTATATTTGAAATATAGTTATTTAATTGGATAATTTAAATTGTTAATTTAATATTTCAAATTGTGGAAATAATTGAAAACTGAATTTAATGAGAATTAAGATGATTTATAAAGTTGAATTGAATTATATTTGGATTGTTATGGTGTTAGAGAACTTTTAAAATTGAATTAAAAGTTAATTTATAGAAAATGAATATTTTAATATTTAATTAACGTGTAAAAATAGTCATTTTTCATACAGTTTTGAATTTTGAAGAAACCTGTTTCATTGGATCCGTAATGTTATATTATTACAGGATTTCAAATTTCGTGTCAATCGGAATTACGGTTTAGTCATTGCAAGCTAAAACGCATAGAAATTTGTTTAAGTGAATTTTAAATTTAAATAAGTTGATCTGAAAACCTATCTTCCACATATGATCAAATTGGCTCCCGATATATATTTCGTTGTGTTCGAATAGGGGTAAAACAATATAAATGCCAGGCGGCATGCTTCGATTGGAGTTCGAAAATTTTTCGATTGAACAGTGTCGCAAAATTTTCTATTAAGGGCCATTTTTCCTCACTTTTTCACAAACCCTAGCTTTCCAAACCCTAGTGGCCATTAACATTTCTATCGCCAGAAATTGCCAAACTTGCTCCTCCATTATCTCTCAATCCCTCGATTATTTTGAAAATATTCCAACTAGAAACTTGTAGAGGATCGCGAGAGCTTCCCATCCATGCGGCTATGATCGAAAACACAATAATGGATCAATGGCAATTCAAGTTCAAAGTGGTGTCGTTCAATTGGCGTTGGCGTGACCGAGTTGGTCATGGCTTCAGCCGAAGGTGACACGTGGTGGTCGTTCGATTGGCGTTGCTCGATCATCGTATAGATCGTCGTAGGCGTCGCGATAATTCAAAGAGTAACTGCGGCATGGGTTTGTTCTTACGTGTGTATAGCCCGGGGGAAGAAGAAGAAGTGGTCGGCCTTGATTTCATATCCAGAAACGTGAGGCTCTGATTAAAGCTAGGTTTAAAAATAAATAAAATCGTACAAACTTCTAAACATCATAACTTCTTCATACGAGGTCCGTTTTTTATGAAACAAGTTGCGTTGGGTTCGTATTGACGAGCACCACATTTTAGAGTTAGTTTGGAGTTGATTAGACATAGTGAAAATTTTGGTAAAATTAACGCTCGTTTAATTTTATTCGAAATAAAACCCTACAACTGCTATTGGAACCAAAGTGAGTACAACTCACTCTTTCTGAGTCACTGATATTTTTATATAAGTGAGAATAAATTTCTTTTATGACAATTGATGCTTGCTTGGATGATATATGATATATTGTATAAATATTGATTGGTATTTGGATATATTCCAGCCTATTGGAGCTGATGAGACGCTATACGTTCCCGTGTACGAGTGGATGAACTTTTGTATGTGCGTCTGCCTTGAAGCAGACATTGTACATATTTTTCTAATATGTATATTTGTTGCAGGTGACAGGTTGGAGGGATCCAATTGGATTCCTCACCAGTATTGGTTTTATGTACAGACATTGATATATATGTTGTTATGATGTGATATATGATAGTTTGGATGCTATGATTGATGTATTTAGTGCTGTTGCAGCATTGGGCCTATTATTGGTATTTAAAAATGTTAAAGTGATGATTTCCAAGTTTAAAAGGATTTTTAAAGTGATTTTGAAAATAGACGTTCTATTAATTTTTTGAATGGTTAAAGGAATGAAACTATTTTAAATAAATAAATGTTATAATTTTTGTGTTATAAAAAATTATGATTTTTGTGAGATATAATTGAAATGTGATTTTTGGAATATGGAGATAAATATTTTGTAAACTCGTTAAATTGAGATTTTTGAAGTTGTTGTAAACGGTTTATATATAAGATTTATAAAATTGAATTTTTATAAATCAAAATAATGGAGTTGTAAAGGAGCTTTATAAGCGTTAAAATGAAGTTATAATTGAATCTTATAAGTGAATATGATTTATAATTTATGAAGTTACAAAAAGAATGATTTTGTAAATAAGATAATTATAAGTAAATAAACTTATAAATGGACTTTGGCATGTAAATGAGATATATATATATATATATATATATATATATATAGCATTGGTAAATAAAGGGGTTTTATAAGGTTGAGTTTTTATAAAATAGAAATGGAATTTATAAATATTGTTTTATAAATGTGAAATAAATTGAATTTGATAAGTAAATATGAAAGCTTATTAAAGGAATTATATTCATGATTTGGACAGTGAATTATCCTTTAATAAATGTGTAGAAGTGTTGAATTTGTTAAACGAATTATATTCACGATTTTGGACAGTGAATATTCTTTTAAATTAAATAAATGTTTTGGAAAGTGATATTTTAAATGGAGTAAAATGGTTTAAAGATGTTTTAAAATGTGTGAGCATCGAATTCATAGATTTCAATATTCATTGTTGACATAGACGTTTTCGAGAAGTGAGAAAATGATGGACAATAACGCTGTTGTTATGGTAAATGATTTTCGAAAGGAGACATTTTGTATAGTATATGAGATTTATATATCTATCTAATTTTCGAATCCCTATAATAGTGATTTTGGGTTGTCATAACGATGTTTTACACAACGTTCGTTTTGACCCAAATAAGTATGTTAAGAGAACGTTTTTCCTTAAATAATAAATATATACTTAATCGTGATTTAAGTATATGTAGTATTTTCTAAGTGTTGGAAATAAAATTTATTTATGAATTACTTATTAAATAAGTATTTGGAAATGTTTTCCAAGCTGTGAAATGTTGAATTGGTTTTGAGAATATATCTTTTTAAAGATAATTTGAAGTGAATATTTGGCAAGTGATTTAATTAATAAACGGTTAATTAAATGGGCCTAATGATTGCTTAGGTGCTAAATATTTATATGTTTGCTTTGATAGTTAAATAACCAACTATAAAATTTGGCCATTTTAGCTCCTTGACTTAATGTGGGAACTATTTAGTCGTACACTTAGTAAGTAGCCTTCTGTGTAGGCTTGATTATCGTTTGTGTTGAGGATGATGATTCGTGTAGTGCGGAGTATTACTCCAATTTACCGAGCTTCCTTCTTGGCCTGAAGGATAACAAGTTGAAAGTTAGAGATGTGATAATTCTACGAGACTTAGTTTCTTTGTGAGGTTTTTCATTGTTGGTGTGAAGAGACCGGGATTGGTTTATCCGAAAAACAATTCGGACCAACATTTATGCGAAGATTGTATAGGTTGCTTGTGATGATATTGATATTTCGGATTTTCATTGTGGGGGGCTGCTTGTTGATCGTTTGGGTTTAAAATCCCAATATACATATAGTAGCAGCGGTCTTTTCATTATGAAATATCCAATGCAAGAACTATTCGCTACTAATCCTAAGGATTTCCCGACAGGATATTGTAGGAAAGTGCCTTCGGTTTGTCCTCTTCCTGGACAACTTGTATGGACGTTTGTCTGACATTTCATTTCTAAGATTACGAACATTGGTTTTTACAATCGTACATCAATGGTGGCGGAGAAGGCAACTTCTTTTAGCTTAACAACCTCCTTGAGACGTACGAGCTTAAGGGTTGTATTTTTGGGGAAGACAATTAGTAGTCAATAGAATTGGCAATGTGGCATTCAAAATGATGTGATTTGTGATATGTGATATGTTAAAGGTAATTGTTACCCCTTTAGCCTCACTTCTTGGAATATGTCTGAAACGGGGATAGAAGCAGTAAGGCTAAAATGGGCTGCTCCTATTAGGAGAATCATCACTCTTCTAGATATATCTTTATACGCTATGATGTCGTGTATCTGATTTTTGTTGTGTATGCTCATGGCCACGAATTAAAGGTCGGTAACGACTGGAGTGAAGACATATTCGGTACTTTCCAGGAAGGGGTAGGCCGGTCTTGTGTTGGTTTAGGAGTTCAGTATTTGGACCCTAGGTGCATCCCTCTAGAGGTGTACTGTGTTGGATCGAGAAGGTAGTCCCTTCACCTAATCATTTGTATGGAAATCCAAAATCCAATATGTGCTTGCCATTTTCTGCTATAGAAAGCCTTGTATTACATGGTGTATGCTAGAATTTAATAATGTAACAATCTCAGCAATTTTAATATTATTTTTGTTCAATAGATACTGTTATAATATAAGAGGATTTGGTATGTGATGTTTGGTTATTGTAAGGTAAAAACCTTGTCGGTATTTATTTGCAACTCAGCCTTATGAACTACCTTTTTGTTTTGTTAAAGGAAAAGTTTTGATAACTTTATAAATTCCGTTGAGTGTGTTTCTCACACTGGTTCGCCAGACCTATTTGGGTGTTCTTCCCTTTCAATGCTCGAGTCAGACCGAGTATATTTACGGTTCAGTTGTGGTGCTTTTGGAGCTTCAGCAGGCGAGCTGGAGATCTTCATGTCGTATACCCGTATCTGTTTATTATTCCACTGCATTTCTTTATTTTATTGTTGTAGATTATCAGCATTTGTGAGGACAGGTCATTATAACTGTCCAAGCTAATGACTGTTGATTGTCGTACTCTGATATTGACTTATGTATATCACAGTTTATCTTTGTAAAGATTATTGATCTATATTATATGTTATTCCGCTGCGATGCGAGATTCTGTATTGTTTTGGGTTATGCTTCTCTCTTCTTCTTCTTCTTCTTCTTCTATTCTTCTTTCTTCTCTCTTTCTTCTCACCCTCTCTTTTCTTTCTCATGATTATTTTAAATTGGTGTACTCTGGTTCAGACATGTGTGGTTTATTGTCGGATTTAAAGGGTATGGATTCGCGGGTCATCTCACCTAGAAACACTTAGTGGTTAGATTCGGGTGCTTCTACTCACATAAATGTTTCTATGCAGGGTTGCCTAAGCTTCCAAAATCCAACTGATGCTGAAAGATACATCTATGTGGGTGATGGAAAATCGGGTAAAGTGGAGGCTATTGGGCGTTTTAAGTTGTTATTCAGAACTCTGTTTTATTTGGATTTATTTGACTCTTTTGTTATACCATCACTTAGATGTAATTTGGTTTCTATTTCTATGTTGGACAAATCTGGTTATTCTTGTATATTTGGGAATGATATTTTTAGTTTCTAAATAAATTCAAATCTTATTGGAACTGGTTCTCTATATGTTTATGATAACTTATATATGCTTGATGTTAATATCTCTTATTATGAAGCCTTGCATGTGGAATTGCACGGTACTAAAAGAAAAGCTAATAAGGAAAATTTAGCCATATTGTGGCACAAGCGCTTAGGTCATATATCTAAAAATAGAATTCAAAGGCTTTGTCAGATGGCATTTCAGAATCTGTTGATTTTTCAAATTTCAATGTCTGTATAGAGTGCATTAAGGGAAAACAGACCAAATATAAGAAAATAGGCGCCAATAGAGCAACTAACGTCTTAGAATTGATACATACGAACATTTGTGGACCATTCCCTATGGCATCATGGAATGGTCAACAATATTTTATCACATTCATAGATGACTACTCAAGATATGGCTAACTATGTCTTATACATGATAAGTCAGAACCCTTAGACATGTTCAAGAAATTTAAAGTAGAAGTTGAGAACCAACTCAACAAAAGAAGTAAAGTTGTCAGATCTAACCATGAAGATGAATATTATGGTAAATTAATGGATCGGGTGAACAACGTCTAGGACCGTTTGCCCAATTCCTATAGGAATGTGGATTAGTCCCAAAGTACACCATGCCGGGTTCACCTAGCATGAATGGTGTTGTTGAGAGACGAAACATAACTCTTAAAGACATGTTGTAGAGTATGACTAGTCATTCTACCTTACCAAAATCACTCAGGGGAGGAGGCATTAAAGACAACAGTTTATATCCTTAATAGGGTACCTACGAAAGCAGCTGCCATGACACCTTATGAGCTTTGGACAGGCAAACAACCCACTCTAAAGCATTTTCATATTTGGGGATGGCCAACTGAGGCAAGACCTTATAGGCCAAATAAAAGAAAATCGGACTCTAAAACAGTGAGCAACTACTTTATTTGTTACTCTGAGCGATCCAGGATCTATAAATCTTATGATCCCACACTGAAGAAATTTTTTAAGATGGGAACTGGAACATTTTTTAGGATATTGATTTAAGGGGGATAAATGAAGTAAGGAACACTGTTTTTGAGGAGGAATCATCATCTATGATTTCTACAACATTTACCTCTTCTGACAATGTACAGATTATCATTCCGGTCATTAATGAAGAAGTTTATCCGAACCATAATAAAATAATATTGAAGAAAACCCTCTTCACGATGAGGACAATGTTCCACAAGAGCAAACTCAACTACCTCAAAATGAATTGCCACTAAGGAGATCCACTAAAGAGAGGAAATATGCCATTCTAGATGATTATGTGGTATTTCTTCAAGAAATAGAGTATAATAACGGATTGGTGGAAAATGGTCCTATCAACGTTCACTAAGCCATGCAAGATGCTGATTCTCAAAAGTGGATTAAAGCCATGAATGAAGAGTATAAATCCATGCAAGACAATAAAGTTTGGGATCTTGTCTCTTTACCTAAAGGTAAGAAAACCATTGGTTGTAAATGGATATTTAAAACCAAGAGGGATGCAGAAGGTAATGTGGAAAGATATAAGGCTTGCCATGTAAGGAAGACATTGATTTTAAAGAGATTTTCTCTTCGGTTTCATCAAAAGAATCTTTTAGAATAATTTTGGCGCTTGTTTCCCATTTTAACCTTGAGTTACATCAAGTAGATATTAAAAATGCGTTTCTCAATGGAGACATTGTGAAAACAATTTATATGCCGCAACTAGAAAAAATGTGTTCGGAGATCCAAAGAATATAGTTTGCAAACTAAAGAAATCCATTTATGGGCTCAAAAAAGTTTCTCGTCAATGGTACCACAAGTTTCATAAAGTAGTTACCTCATTTGGTTTCAAGGCAAACATAATTGATAACTATGTGTATCACAAGTTCAATGAGAGCAAATTCATATTTTTGATTTTATATGTTGAAGATACATTGCTTGCCTGTACTAATTTGCATATTTTGCATGAAACTAAGAGATTTCTTTCAAATAATTTTGAAATGAATTAATAGGAATCCAAATATATTATGATCGCTCACGAGGTATTCTTGGATTGTAACAAAAGAACTATATAGAAATGGTGCTTAAAAGGTTTGGCATAGAAGGTTGTAAAATGGCTGATACCCCTGTCACTAAAGGAGATAAATTTTGTCTCAAAAAATAACCTAATAACATTCATGAAGCTAAAGAAATGCAGAAGATTCCTTATGCATCTGCTATAGGGAGTCTAATGTATGCCCAAGTGTGTACGCATCCGGATATTGCGTACGTTATAGGAGTGTTCGGCTGGTATCTTAGTAACCCAGGATGGATCATTGTAAAGCAGCAAAAAGGTTTATGAGGTATCTTTAGAGAACAAAGGACCATATGCTTATATATAGAAGATTAGATAAGTTGGAGATCATTGGGTATTCTGATTCTGATTTTGCTGGATGCCCAGATAGTAGAAAATCCACTTTAGGATACATATTTCTATTAAGTGGAGGGGCTATATCTTGGAAAAGCGTTAAACAAACGCTCATAGCTTCTTCCACCATGGAAGTAGAGTTTGTGGCTTGTTATGAGGCATCTAACCATGCGAAGTGGCTGCGAAATTTTGTTACAAAGCCGTGCATCATTGATAATGTTGAAAGACCATTAAAGTTATGTTATGACAATAGATCTGTAGTATTATATTATAATAACAATGGAAGCTCAAGTAAGTAAAATTTTGGCATCAAATTTTTAGTTGTAAAGGAGAGAGTGCATAATGGGTTAATATCCATAGAGCATATTGGGACAAATTCCATGCTAAAGGATCCGCTTACAATAAGAGTACCACCTAAAGTCTTTCATGAGCATGTTGCTAAAATAGGTGTATCTTTTATATAAGGATTTTTCGGTTTAATGGGAGTTTGTACCTAGTCACTTATTTCGCGACACTGCTCAATATTTTGATTATGAACATGCTTTGGTTTTTCTAATCATAAATAAAGTTTTTTTTTCACTTAAATTGTTTATAAATATTATTTGAAATTTTGATCTCATTAAACTAAAGTAGGACTAGTTTAAAATAGACATGTAAAGACCACATTTCATGTAATTTCCATGCTACATATAAGTGATTGATCTATGTTATTGGATTGTATTGATATCTATGACCATTGATGGGTTTAGTTACATAAGCAATAATGAAAGCCACTTTGGTTCTATGTTAACATAATCAATAGACGAGATTGTTTTGAATATACCGTATTGTCATGATAGCTATCTAAGAGCTCACAAAGTTAAATACATTCTATAAAGTTACATATGTGGCCCGGGGGAGATTGTTGTAATAATTCATCATAATGGTGCCATATATTTCAATGTTTGAATGTGCAGACTATCTTGTAATTAAGTCAAATTACGTGATCTATTTTTGAAATAAACATATTAAGACTTATGGGGTATATTTTCCATGTAAAATTATAATGTGTGGATGCCGAAGTGACAATTTTAGTTTGTTAAACGGCCGAACTGAAAAATGTCACACTCTATATATATGGAGTTATGGTCCCCAAATTACACATGTCTTATCATATTCTCTCTGCCCTCTTCTAAAGGAATTTATAGATCTAAGCTTGTGTCAATTTGGAAGATCTAATCTAAATTAATCTTCACATCAATTAAGAATCGATGGATTCAGGTATTGCTTCTGCTGTTAATTTCATATACTTTTTTCTCTATCGAATCAATATGGGTCATATGTATTCAGTTCTAATATAGATTAATCACCAACAGAACCTGCTTCTGCTCGCTGGTACTGTTCGGATCTATAAACGACACATGCTCTTGTGCTTCAAGAATCCTTAGGTCTGGCCTTCTCATGATGAGGCTACCGAGTTATTGTTAGTGTTATTTTTGGGTTTATGGGATTGTACATCTTTTTGGATGCATGTATTTGTAGTAATGGTTGATGATTAGCATCATGGAACATTATTTGTGTTATTGTTATATATTTTATAAAAAATGTGACATCATTTAATTGGGGTTTTGTTTATAGCCTTTTATACGTACCTCCTTATGATCAAACTTTGATTTGCATTTCAGAACTTTTTTGGGACCTATACAATTGTTTTACACTTAATACATTCATTGTTAAATTGCTTGTTTGTAGTTATACATGATTATGTAGTGCATCTTGTTTGTTCATCACCAATTATTTTTTACACATAACTAAGCTTGCTTGATAACGTGGTATTATGCAAACAGTTGTAAACATTTGCATTTATATTATGTATTTTGCATGTCGAAACCTTGGTAACTAGTGAAAAGCAAAGTATTGATGCTTGATTAGTTAATAATTCATCTCAAGATATAATACACAAGAAACTCAAGCTGTGACTAGACAATGTCCATTGGCTTTTGGATGGATGTGATGCTCTCAAGATGAGGATGACATAAGAAATTTTAAGTCGCATATCGACAGACATAAATACATTGTAACAACTTTAGGATTTTCAATCCTCGAAAAAAAACATTAATACGTCCACTATATTGCATACCGAGCAATCAAATATCAGAGAACCTGATTGTTGGGGGAAAAGAAAGAAGAAAGAATGAAGAAGAGAAGAAACTGAGAAAAGAAACTTACAACAGCATAGAACCGCACAATCATAGCGGAACAATATATAATATAATATTAACGATCTTTACAAAAGAGAAACTATTATACACACACATCCATTAGAGTGCAACAAAAATCATAATCGTTAGCTTGGATGGTTATGACTACATGTCCTTATAAATGCTGATTATTTCAAAAACAAAGCAACAAAAAATAAACTTATACATGAATACGACTTGAGGACCTCAAACTCGTCTCCCGAGCTCCAATGCATCCAAAGAAAATTTATAATATGCTCGGTTTGACCCAAGCATTGTAATTAAATAAGGCCCGAATCAATCTGGAAAGCAGCATGAAAAACACATCCAACTGGATTTTAAAGTTATAGAAAACCTTTATAAATCAAAAGTATCTCGTAAGGCCATGCGCACGTAAACACGGGCAGATTTTTTTACCTAACGATAACTAAAACATTTTATATGAAGTTCTCTGATATTATAATAGTGTCTAAACTACAAATACTTATTAATTATAGCTGAAATCGTTTCATTAGTTAAATTCCAACATAATAGGTATACAATTAACTAGTAAAGGCTCGTATTGCAGAATGGATTTCATACAATGACAGGGCTATTGGGGTACCGTCCGCTACTGTGCATTTCTAGATAAAATAACACCAAGAACCTTGCAAAATCCCCTACCAACACAGAATTGGCCTAACACCTGATTAGTAGTACCGAATATGATCAACCCTCCTTTAATTGGCCCCGAAGCATACAAATGCAGTGCAAGAAACATCACACTTTCCGATGGAACAAA
This sequence comes from Allium cepa, assembly GCA_030765085.1. Classification (NCBI taxonomy): domain Eukaryota; kingdom Viridiplantae; phylum Streptophyta; class Magnoliopsida; order Asparagales; family Amaryllidaceae; genus Allium; species Allium cepa. The sequence continues at coordinate 577,779,632 of CM060931.1, forward strand.
CCCATCGGCGGTCGTCGGAACCTATCGATGGCCGTTGGAAAAAACCATAGCGAAAAAATCTATCAATAAAAAAGATTTCCGATGGCTTTCGACGAAACCCTTCGGCAGCTGGCAGAAAAAATCATAGCAAAAAAATCCATCGTAAATAGGATTTCCGATGGTTTCCGACAAAACCCGTCGACACATTTTCGACGACTACCAACGGCCATCCGATGACTTTCGACGGCCGTCGAAGACACATGGACGATCACGAGGTTGTTGAAAAACTTCGCTAGCCATCAAAAGCTGTCATTTTTAGGCCGTCGTTAGCCATCGAAAAAATCGGCCTATATGCCTCCGGGAACCATCGGAATTCTAGAACCCATTTTTGCCTTTTTCGGTTACATTCTTGTCTTCAATCCACAATCAATAAACACAATATATTCCACCACACAAGCACATATCCAATTCAAATATTCAATATATAATCAAACCATACAAATATGATCAAATCATATAAAGAAATAAATCAAGCATAATTTGTTTAAAATCAAACTAACACTTCGCTAACATAATTTACATACATCTCATTGTACAGAATATACATAATTCCTTCATCAACTCCAAATGTAAAAGTTACTATCACTAAATGTATCATCAAACAATATACACTACATTTCAAATCCAACTCCACTAACTCAATGTATCATCAAAAATTACTAAATAATGATGCAAAACAAAAAAACATACCTGTCACTCCGGTCAATCACCTTCTGAACCTCTAGAACCAACTGAAGATGGAAAGCGGCCACTGTACTACTACATATACTCAGCAATATGCTGGTCCAGCAGCTGTGTCACCTCAGTGGCCTACCGATGGTTCTGCTCCTCCATCTGCGCTAACCTAGCTCTCAACTCTTTGATCTATGCTAGATTGATATGAGCTTTGGTTTGGCTAGCTCTCCTCTATCTACTGGCCTGCAATACTTATTTAATTTAGTAAAAGTTCAATTACTATAATCTTACTATCAAAGCTACAACATAATGTGTTAATTGTTATATCTATAAACTTGTTATTGAAAATAAAGCGATGTGAATTTCTTTATTACTGAAAGATACTAAATTGTTATATCTTAATATATTATTCATTACCACTTGATTGTCAAAGCCGTAGCGTCTATTTCATGAAGGTGGATTCATGACTGACTCAGAGATGACGTCCTTTTCGTCCGTCATCAGCTGCTCTCGACCAATTTCCTCCAGGAGTTTCTGTCATTGTTCCACAAAACTTTCCCACATAAACAAATTAAAATACAATTAAAATTAATGGCATGATATCTTAATTCATCAAACATTAATGATTAAAAAAGTTACTAATAATATATAAACTAAAATACGATTACATGGCTCTTTCTCGATTTATTGTCATGCCATATATATGAAACTGTACCGTCTAGATTTACATGCTCGACGGCATGAGTATGGTTAAATACATCCATGTACGATATGGGGCCCTGCGCTTCCTCTTCTTGAAATCGATTATCAATTATATGGAACAATAACTATTTACAATTACATTTAATAAATTTACCAACTCCTGACGATATTTTTGGAATGACTTGGACCCTTCTCGATGAGTGATAGGATTTCTGTTCCTATTTGCAGAGTTTCTTTCCGACTCTACCTATACATTTAATTTTAATACATTATTTAGTTACCAAATAAATTTTGATATTTACGCATCAACCAAATGATTAATAAAATTTTAATACGCTTACCTTCGCTTCGTCACTATCCCAATTTGCCAGCCACCCTTTCCACACACTCGCTCCCATCCAGTTCGGCTTCTGCCATTTATGCTTCACAACCGACATTGAGTCCTAATAATTCTTTGTAACAACCCGCATATTTATCGATTTTATATTTAAATATTTTATTTAAATATTTCATCGTTAGTCGGATTTTAGTCCGAAAAGCTACTTTTTGCATACGGTCGAATTAGGACTCGGGACCACACCCATTGAGTTTAAAATGCCGTTTGCGACCTTTTTGAGTATAAGCTTCGATATGTTTGGAGAAAGTTGATTTTTGCTACTTTTCACTTTGGGGTTTGAGTTTGGGTTCAACCATTAGCCAACTTATACTTAAAAACTGAACCTCTCCTCCCCATTCTCCCTCACTTCTTTCTCTTTTCAGTTTTTATAGCATTAATGGCGGGAGAGATTGGACATTAAAACTCTAAAACCCTAGTTCCTCTTGCAACTTCAAATCCCTAGCTCCAAATTCAAGAGAACCCATTGGTAAGCATTCTCTTCATCTTCTCCAACTTATTCTCTTACCAATTTCAGAAATTCCTAAACCTAATTTTGGGAATGTTCTTGTTTTTGAGCTTAGATTCAAGCTCAATTGGGTTGTGTTAAAGAGAGGTTGATTCTCCATTTGCTTTCAAGCTTCTTCTTGTTTGATTTTGTGAAAAGGTGAGATTTTTATCTCACATCTATGCTTATACTTATCTTCGATTGTTAGGTATGAATTCCTAACACTTATTCGTGTGCAATTGCTTTTGGTTTGGATTGATTTGGTGAATATTCCAATTTTTGGTGTTTTGGGTTTTAAAAATCATAACTTTGATGTTTGAACATGTGTTTGGTGATGCATCGAGGAGCCAATAGGGCCGGGTAGCCGTTAGGCATAATACCCTAGCGTCCGTGCTCGTTCGATTGCGAATTGGTGGAGGTTGCATATCAATTTATGGGCATCAGTTTGCAGAGCATCAGGTTCGGTCGACCGACCCCTCTGGTCCGGTCGACCGACCTGCTAGTAAAAGTGCTGTTGCACTTCTGTTTTTGGTTCGGCCGACCGACCCCCCTGGTTCGGTCGACCAACCTGATGCCCGAGAAATTTCTCATAACAAGGTTCGGTCGACCGAGCCCTGTAGCCGGCCGACCGACCTGATGTTATTTTGCCTATTTCGCCTATTTTGTGTGGTTTCCAACTTTAATCGATTCGTGTTGTTTCCTATGTCTTGTTATCATTTGTTATGACTTTGATGACTCCTTTTTAGGGATTTTTGAGTATCCATTTTGATGGATTCTTTATCGGTTTCGTTGGATTTTATTCACATCTTCGTATGTGAATTTTAGTGATTGATTGTTCCTACAATCTTCTTTGTGTTTTGTCACTTTAAAAATATAAAGGTTTTCTATACTAGTAGTAAATATCAAAAGTCTTTCCTCAAACGATTTCAATACTATTTTAATACCAAATTCGTTTATAAAACCGTTTTCCAATCTATTAGTATATATAAACCTTTACCTCACTCGTATGAGAAATCTAATTAAACGACTTAGTAAAACAAGTGGTATGAAACGCTTGCGTTCACTTTGTCGGTTAATTCTTGGACTTGTTCGATTGAATCTCTTATGACAATTTTATAGTGAAGATCTACAGTTTGTTCGTAAATATTTAAGTTAAGCAAGTGGTTATGGGACATGAAGCTAAACTCATATATTTACTAGCTTAGTGTAATTGACACTTCTCGTTGATCATGATGATCATCTTTGTGATTTAGACTAGCAATGTGCGATGTTTCTTTGTCTGCGAGGGAGACTAAACCCCGTTTTGTGGAGTTTCGACTCAATTTGGTGGGGTAGCAACCCATGGTCTTCGGGCCGTTTATGGAGCTTCGGCTCAATTTGTGATGGTTAGCAACCATGGAATTAGCGTTCCGTTTGTGATACATGTGTTGGCGAGCTTTATGCTCCTATTTGTGATAGGCCTCCCCCCTTTGTGATTTCTGGATTTCTTGTAATGATTTCTAGAATTTGTGTTTCACCAATTTTCATGATTTCCATTGATAAGTTTTATCAATATTTGTGCATTGGTGAATTTGTGCGTCATTGACTTTTGTGATTTCTGGATTTCGCATATTGAATTCTGGAATTTCTGTGTCATTGACTTTTGTGATTGACATTGATATTATTGTCAATATTTGTGCATTGGTCAATTTGTGTGTCATTGAATTTTATGATTGACATTGATATAATCGTCAATATTTGTGGTTTGATGAACGAAATAAGGAGTATGGCATTTCTTTGATTCTTGTGTAGATTTGGTGATATTGATTAATCCCTCGTTGATTTTCAATTACTTATATATATCACAGCTTGGAATTGTGATTATTATGTGTTTAGTCATATCACTTATTTTATATCGTTTCATCTGATATCTATAGTTAGACTGATCCGTTTATTATTTTCTTATTAAATAATACACGGGTCAGACCGAGATGTTATAGGTGCTTCTGCTTGACTTCTCTCTTGGGATTGATTTCTCTGACTTTTGGCTTACTACTTAGATTAGTAGTTCATTTGGGTGTATACATTCGAGATATAGAATCCATAATGTATACTTATTCTTTTGTGTAGTTCATGTAACTATTCTTTTGTGATATTGTGGATCTTTTTGACCACTACTCTGATATACACTTTCATGTGTTAGTGTTATATTCATATCTATTTCCGCCTTTGTGATATGAATTGTCTGTGACTTATTTGTGTTATGTTTATTTCTATATTTGTTTCCGAAGACCTTTATAGCCACTGTGTAGTAGCTTTGAGTTTGTGTCGGTATGTCGGATTTCCTCTTGAGATGAAAAGTTATATTTTTATCTGGCATATCGGTACTCGCACAAAGCAATTATACAGATGGTCGCTCCTCAACAGCCTTATCCTCCGTGCTAGTTGAAAGCATTACACCGTAGTGTTCTTGGCTAGCATGGGTATATAGGTGGGGCGTCACAGCTTGGTATCAGAGCCAAACTTCGGAACAATATGGAATATTATAATAAGGATCATCGTCCTAAGTCTTTCTTAGGAGTCGTGCTTTAGGATTTTATTCGAGTCTTCGTACCGATTCATCCTATTTTCTTTTATGATTCCTTGTTTTGTCTATCAAGATTGCTTGATATTCATTAGTGAATAATCTTCTTCTTTCTTTCTAAAGGAAGAGAAATGTCTAGACCAGGCCGCCCCAGAGCCGTGCCAACTAGCACTCCATCCCAGGATGGAGTTTTTATGACTTCTCAACAGCTTCTTGATTTAGTGACTAATGCTCAAGCAGCTAGAGCTAACCCGGAACCTACTCACCCAAAGTCGGGATTTTCACGCTTGTGTAGCGATTACACTAATTTGGGTGGGGAGCCATTTAAAGGTTCCGAAACTATTATTGAAGTACAGGCCTGGCTAAGGTCATGCGATCGAATCTTTTCACGCATGAATCTTATTGACCTTCACCGAGTTCAGGTGGCCTCTAGTATGCTCCGAGAAAGAGCATTGGACTGGTACGAGCTTCTTATTTCTGAGATTAATGAAGAGGAACTCACCTGGGAGAAATTAGGGAAACGCTTCGAGTTGAAATTTGTACTGAAAGCAGAGAAAGTGACATTGGCTCGACGATTTATAGACCTTGTTCAAGGTGAGTCCTCCGTGACTGATTACGTCGCCTCCTTCGAGTCGCTTTCCAAATATGGGGTTGAATACATCAACACCCCTTTAAAGAAGAACCAGAGGTTCATTTATGGCTTAAACAAAAATCTCAAGAAGCCATTACTTCTAAAATTAGAAGTTTCTTTCGACCAACTCGTTGATATCGCTCTTCGCCTTGAAGAGGCGGATAGGGAGAATGATGTTGAAGTGGTGGGTTCCAAACCAAACTTCAACAACAAGAAGAGGCCAAATAAATTCAAAGGACCTTATCCCAATAAGAAAGGGAAGAAAGCAACCTCTGTGGCAAAGACTTCTTCCTTTGGCCGTGGAGAATGCTATAATTGTGGTTCGAAGGACCATTATGCGAACAAGTGCCCAAAGTCTCTCTCTTGTCGCTACTGCAAAGTTCCCGGTCATGTTATATCTTCATGCCCCAAGCTTCACGGCAAGAAGGAGGGAAAGCTTAATGTTGCTCAAGCCCCTGGCAACACATCTCATGGCCATGGTATTTCTCATTCTATTCTGGATGGAATTATTTTATTTCGTGACCATCCTGTTCGAGTTCTTTTTGGATATGGGTGCGTCCCATTCTTTTATATCAAAAGAACTTGTTGGTACTTTTTCCTTGGATGTTTTGTGTTTAATGACTTCTTTGAGAATTGCGAATCGGTTGGTGGATCCGCAACAATCAGTTTATTGTGTAAAGATGTCGAGATTATTTTGTGTGATTTTTCTTTCCGAGCCGATTTGCATGTCATGCGTTATTTAGGCTTTGGAATGATTTTGGGAATGGATTGGCTTAACCGTTATGAAGCTCATATCCTATGTCCTGAGCGAACTATTCATCTTCGACATCCTCAATCTGTTAAGCAGATTTCTATTAATCTTCAAGATTCAGTTTCCATCTTGGTCGCATCTTTATATTCTTTAAATCCTCGTGATGACGATGATGATGATAAGGGTGATATTATTTCTCTTATTCACGTCGTTCGTGAATTTTCCGACATATTCGAACCCGTTTTAGGATTACCACCTAAGCGAGCAATTTGAGTTCAGAATTAATCTTATTCCTGGAGCCCAACCTATCACTCGTCCTCCGTATCGTATGTCCAATAAAGAAAACGAGGAGATGCGTAAACAATTATCTGAATTGGAGACGAAGCAATTTATTCGCTCTAGTTCCTCGCCTTGGGGAGCTTCGGCTATTTTCGTGAAGAAATCCGATGGAACACTTAGGCTTTGCGTTGACTACCGCAAGCTTAATGATCTTACTATCAAAAATAAATATCCTTTACCTCGGATTTCTGATCTATTCGATCAGCTTAGTGGTGCTAAGGTCTTTTCACAATTAGACTTAGCTACTGGATTTCATCAGCTTCGTATTGCAGAGGATAGTATTCCATTGACCTCGTTCCGTACTCGTTATGGAGCCATTTGGTTTGACGAATGCTCCGGCGTATTTCGTTGACCTTATGAATAGAGTTTTCAAGGATTTCCTCGACCGGTTTGTTCTTATCTTTATCGATGATATTCTTGTGTATTCTAAAACCGAGGAGGAGCATGAAAAACATCTTCGGATTGTGTTGGAAACTCTTAGGAGTAATCAATTAAGGGCAAAATTTTCTAAATGCCACTTTTGGCAATCTCGTGTGAAGTTTCTCGGTCATATTATTTCCGAATCCAGAATTTCCGTGGATCCTTCAAAGATTGAAGCGATTCAAGATTGGAAGAGACCGGAGAGCGTGACAGAAATTCGTAGTTTTCTCGGATTGGCGGGATATTACCATCGTTTTATCAAAGACTTTTCTAAGATTGCCGTGCCTCTCACTAGCTTGACTAAGAAAGGTGTTAAATACATTTGGTCGGACAAATGTGAAGCTTCTTTTCAGAAATTAAAAGAACTCCTTTCTGATGCTCCTATTCTTGTTATTCCCGAGGGGAATCAAGATTTCGTTGTTTATACCGATGCTAGTCGCGTTGGTTTGGGTGTCGTTCTTATGCAAAGAGAACGTGTTATTGCTTCTGCTTCTAGGCAATTGAAGCCAGCTAAGACTAGATATGCCACTCATGATTTAGAACTCGGGGCTATTGTTTTCGCTCTTCGCATTCGGCGTCATTATCTTTTAGGAGAGAAATTTGTTCTTTACACGGATCGTAAGTCTTTGAAATATTTATTTTCTCAAAAGGAACTTAATTTGCGTCAACAACATTGGCTCGAGTTCCTTGCTCCTTATGATCTTGATATTCTTTATACACCCGGTAAGGGTAATCGTGTCGCCGATGCTCTTAGCCGTAAACAACAAGCTGTTGTTTCTATGATGATATCCGAATGGAACGATCTCGAGATCTTATCCACTTGTGAGATTCGAGACCGCGTATCCGATTTATGCTCATCATTTGTTTTATGTAGCCTTGAGGCTCATCCTTCTCTTTTAGACCTCATTCTTGAAGCTCAAAGGCTAGATCCCGAATTGGCTCTTCTTGGCCAAAATATTAAGGATAAGATTGATATTGAAGGTTTGAAGGACTTTGATATCGATTCTCGTGGTGGCATTCGGAAATTTGGTAGACTTATCGTACCAAATTTAGTGATCTTAGTAAAGATATTTTAGAAGATTCTCATCGTTCTAAATTTACCATTCATCCCGGAAGTAGTAAAATGTACGCAGATATGAAGCGACTTTATTATTGGGAGGGAATGAAACTTGACATCGCTAACTTCGTTAAGCGTTGCATGACTTGCCAACTCGTTAAGGCCGAGCATCAAAGGACCGGTGGGTTATTGCAACCTTTAGAAATTCCAATTTGGAAGTGGGACAATATTTCCATGGATTTTATAGATGGCCTTCCCCGTTCTCGTTCGGGTCATGATAGCTTATGGGTGATCGTTGATAGACCTACTAAATCCGCCTATTTTATTCCCGTTCGGTCTAACCGAACCGTTCCACTTTTGGCCAAGCTCTTTATCAAAGAGATTGTTAAATTGCATGGAGTCCCTACTTCTATTGTTAGTGATCGTGATCCATTGTTTACTAGTGGATTTTGGAAGAGTCTTCAAAAAGCTTTGGGAACGAAGCTTAATTTTAGCACCGCTTATCATCCCCAGTCCAATGGACAAACTGAGCGTGTTAATCAAACTCTTAAAGATCTTCTTCGTTCTTGTGTGTTTGATTTTGGTGGAAGTTGGGAAGATCATATTTCACTTGTTGAATTTTCTATAATAATAGCTTCCAATGTAGTATTGGTATGGCACCTTTCGAGGCACTCTATGGAAGGCCATGCCGATCTCCTTCTTGTTGGCTTGAGGCCGGTAAGAAGCTGGTTTTAGGTCCAGATTTTATTCGGGATTCCACAGAGAAAATTGATCTTATTCGTCATAGGATGAAAGAAGCCCAGAGTAGACAAAAATCCTATGCCGATAACCGAAGAAGGAAGTTAGAATTTTCTGTGGGAGATCTTGTGTTCATTCGTGTTTCACCTATGAAAGGTGTTGTACGTTTCAGTCGATCGGGAAAGTTAGCGCCTCGATATATTGGGCCATCTACTATCACTGAACGTATTGGTTCCATGGCTTATCGCCTTTTATCACCGGCTCAATTTTCTGCTATCCATGATGTGTTTCACGTTTCTCAACTTCGGAAATGTCTTCGAGATTCCGATTCTGTTCTTGAGCCCGGTGTTGTGGAAGAGATTGAAGTTTCGCCTAATTTAACTTATGAGCAACATCCTATTCGTATCATTGCTTCGGAGGTCAAACGACTTCGAAATAAAGATGTTCCGCTTGTTAAAGTTCAATGGTCTTCAAATCCTAAGGATTGTTCTTGGGAATCTAGAGAGTACATCGAGCGAACACATCCGGACTTACTTTCTCGTGCTCTTTGAGGTGAACTTCTTATTTCAAACTTCTTTTGTGTTGAATATGCTTTTATGGTTGTTACTATATATCTTCTTCTTAAAATATTGCGAGGACGCAATTTCTTTAAGGAGGGGAGTCTGTAACAACCCGCATATTTATCGATTTTATATTTAAATATTTCATCGTTAGTCGGATTTTAGTCCGAAAAGCTACTTTTTGCATACGGTCAAATTAGGACTCGGGACCACTCCCATTAAGTTTAAAATGCCGTTTGCGACCTTTTTGAGTATAAACTTCGATATGTTTGGAGAAAGTTGATTTTTGCTACTTTTCACTTTGGGGTTTGAGTTTGGGTTCAGCCATTAGCCAACTTATACTTAAAAACTGAACCTCTCCTCCCCATTCTCCCTCACTTCTTTCTCTTTTCAGTTTTTATAGCATTAATGGTGGGAGAGATTGGAAATTAAAACTCTAAAACCCTAGTTCCTCTTGCAACTTCAAATCCCTAGCTCCAAATTCAAGAGAACCCATTGGTAAGCATTCTCTTCATCTTCTCCAACTTATTCTCTTACCAATTTCAGAAATTCCTAAACCTAATTTTGGGAATGTTCTTGTTTTTGAGCTTAGATTCAAGCTCAATTGGGTTGTGTTGAAGAGAGGTGATTCTCCATTTGCTTTCAAGCTTCTTCTTGTTTGATTTTGTGAAAAGGTGAGATTTTTATCTAACATCTATGCTTATACTTATCTTCGATTGTTAGGTATGAATTCCTAACACTTATTCGTGTGCAATTGCTTTTGGTTTGGATTGATTTGGTCAATATTCCAATTTTTGGTGTTTTGGGTTCAATCCTTCAAAAATCATAACTTTGATGTTTGAACATGTGTTTGGTGATGCATCGAGGAGCCAATAGGGCCGGGTAGCCGTTAGGCATAATTCCCTAGCGTCCGTGCTCGTTCGGTTGCGAATTGGTGGAGGTTGCATATCAATTTATGGGCATCAGTTTGCAGAGCATCAGGTTCGGTCGACTGACCCCTCTGGTCCGGTCGACCGACCTGCTAATAAAAGTGCAGTTGCACTTCTGTTTCTGGTTCGGCCGACCGACCCCCCTGGTTCGGTCGACCGACCTCGTGCCCGAGAAATTTCTCATAACAAGGTTCGGTCGACCGAGCTCTGTAGCCGGCCGACCGACCTGATGTTATTTTGCCTATTTCGCCTATTTTTTGTGGTTTCCAACTTTAATCGATTCGTGTTGTTTCCTATGTCTTGTTATCATTTGTTATGACTTTGATGACTCCTTTTTAGGAATTTTTGAGTATCCATTTTGATGGATTCTTTATCGGTTTCGTTGGATTTTATTCACATCTTCGTATGTGAATTTTAGTGTTTGATTGTTCCTACAATCTTCTTTGTGTTTTGTCACTTTAAAAATATAAAGGTTTTCTATACTAGTAGTAAATATCAAAACTCTTTCCTCAAATGATTTCAATACTACTTTAATACCAAATTCGTTTATAAAACCGTTTTCCAATCTATTAGCATATATAAACCTTTACCTCACTCGTATGAGAAATCTAATTAAACGACTTAGTAAAACAAGTGGTATGAAACGCTTGCGTTCACTTTGTCGGTTAACTCTTGGACTTGTTCGATTGAATCTCTTGTGACAATTTTATAGTGGAGATCTACAGTTTGTTCGTAAATATTTAAGTTAAGCAAGTGGTTATGGGACATGAAGCTAAACTCATATATTTACTAGCCTAGTGTAATTGACACTTCTCGTTGATCATGATGATCATCTTTGTGATTTAGACTAGCAATGTGCGATGTCTCTTTGTCTACGAGGGAGACTAAACCCCGTTTTGTGGAGTTTCGACTCAATTTGGTGGGGTAGCAACCCATGGTCTTCGGGCCGTTTGTGGAGCTTCGGCTCAATTTGTGATGGTTAGCAATCATTGAATTAGCGTTTCGTTTGTGATACACGTGTTGGCGAGCTTTATGCTCCCGTTTGTGATAGGCCTCCCCTCCTTTGTGATTTCTGGATTTCTTGAGATGATTTCTAGAATTTGTGGTTCACCAATTTTCGTGATTTCCATTGATAAGTTTTATCAATATTTGTGCATTGGTGAATTTGTGCGTCATTGACTTTTGTGATTTCTGGATTTCGCATATTGAATTCTAGAATTTGTGTGTCATTGACTTATGTGATTGACATTGATATTATTGTCAATATTTGTGCATTGGTGAATTTTTCTGTCATTGACTTTTGTGATTGACATTGATATAATCGTCAATATTTGCGGTTTGATGAACGAGATAAGGAGTATGCATTTCTTTGATTCTTGTGTAGATTTGGTGATATTGATTAATCTCTCGTTGATTTTCAATTACTTATATATATCACAGCTTGGAATTGTGATTATTATGTGTTTAGTCATATCTCTTATTCTATATCGTTTCATCTGATATCTATCGTTAGACTGATCCGTTTATTATTTTCTTATTAAATAATACTCGGGTCAGACCGAGATGTTACAGGTGCTTCTGCTTGACTTCTCTCTTGGGATTGATTTCTCTGACTTTTGGCTTACTACTTAGATTAGTAGTTCATTTTGGTGTATACATTCGAGATATTGACTGCATAATGTATACTTATTCTTTTGTGTAGTTCATGTAACTATTCTTTTGTGATATTGTGGATCTTTTTGACCACTACTCTGATATACACTTTCATGTGTTAGTGTTATATTCATATCTATTTCCGCCTTTGTGATATGAATTGTCTGTGACTTATTTGTGTTATGTTTATTTCTATATTTGTTTCCGAAGACCTTTATAGCCACTGTGTAGTAGCTTTGAGTTTGTGTCGGTATGTCGGATTTCCTCTTGAGATGAAAAGTTATATTTTTATCTGGCATATCGGTACTCGCACAAAGCAATTATACAGATGGTCGCTCCTCAACAGCCTTATCCTCCGTGCTAGTTGATAGCATTACACCGTAGTGTTCTTGGCTAGCGTGGGTATAGAGATGGGGCATCACATTCTTCCTCATTTACTGGATCCAGTAGTGCCAAACCAGCTGTAGGTCATCTGATTGTACGTCAAATGCGGCCGGCATTTCATGATAAAGAAGCGACAAAAAATTAAACAATAAAAGGTGAACAATAAATAAGTGGTAAAAAAAATAAGAAAGTAAAACATAAGATTATACTTACAATGAAATCATTCCATATACACTCTAAGATATGGGAAGGGATATTATCCCACTTCGACCAACAAGCCATCATTTTTCTCTTGTACGAATCTCTTGAAATTGATAAACTACAACCGACGGGTGTAGTTTAAACCGCCTGCGTTAAATAATTTATAGATTATTATATAGTATACAAAATATTTAAGATGCTCAATTTTTTTTAATACTTACCCCTTCGTTCTAGGTACCAAATACACAGCGGGACGCTGTGGCGGCTGCGATGGACTGCTGCCATCACTGCTAGAAGAATGGAAAGAACTCCTCCTTCTAAACGACATGATACCTGTCACAAGCATATCATTTTAAAAGAGAATAATAACATAATAATGAAATATGTTTTATAATTAAATAACATAAATGAAATAAAGTACATAAAGTGCAAAGTATATTGATTCATATTGGGTCTCATATTCCGACAATAAGCAAAATACATTTCATTGTTAACATAAATTGTTAATTAACTCACAAAAATGGTAATGACAAAAATGATGAAAACAATATAATGACATAAATGACGTAATGACACAAATGATGCAAAAAAATTCTCATCAATTACATAAATTGCATAATACATAAGAAACATAATATTCATATCAATCGTCATAGTCTTTTGATTCCGATTCGATCTCATATTCTAAATTATTTTCCTCCCTACACTCGAATGCTTCTACCAAAACATTTTATTCATCATTTAAAGGTCCAAAATCAACACGATCATCTGTTATTATTATTTCGTTGCTTTGCTCAAGATCTGCCTCATAAGCTTGTTCGTTTGGAATATTCTTCCAATCAAACTTAAATCTTGCCATGTTTTAAAATCTGCTGGCCAATCTGCTTTATCTCTTTTTAAGGATGGATAAGGAGCGTAATAAACTTGCAATGCTTGTTTGGCTAGTACAAAAGGATCGTACTTGTGATAATGCGATGTGTTCTTTATTTTAATAAGATTATAATTCTTGTGCACATTAATTCCAAAACCTAGAACATTGCTAAGCTAATTGCATCTAAACAGAAACACCTCCTCTGCGGGTTGTGATAAATATGTCAGTTGCAAAATTTTAGTTAAAACGCCATAACAATCATTTATGTGATTTTCTAGATCATCGCTACCTTTAACAAATACACCTGTATTATTAGTTAATTTTTCTACACCATATTCTTTGGCGTTAAATTTATACCCATTGATGAAATATATTGGATATGTCTTGACATTTCTTTTTGATTCCAATGCAAGAACCCTTTTTCGACCACACAATTTCTCGGTTCATAAACCTACTTTGAAAACCAAACAGAAAATTCTTTACTGAGATCTCTGTGTGGATGTTCATTTTCATAAATACTGCATATATGAATAAAATATTGCATTAAGTTCTACACATGCATGCATATTGGAAATGAATAAATCATAAATTATTATTTCGGATTACATAACAAATGGTGCAACCTCAGCACAACTAAGAAGAATATAAGTATGTGCTACATGAAGATCTCTATCGTCTAACCATACTTCTACGCATTTTCCAAAAGGTCGACCATGTTGTCAAAAAATACATAACATTGTTTGAGAGGACTCTTGTTCGTCTCATTCATCATTACGAGGAACACTTTCAAATGATATATTCAAATGGTCGATGAAATAGTGAGATAAAAAGAACAAACCTTCTTCTTCGATGTAAGATTTACATATCGAACCTTCAACTCGTGCTTTTTGCCTCACTTTTTTATTCAGATGATTCAAGTATCTAAGCAAAATTAATTTACATTAGTTTTAACTCTCGAATGTAATTAAATTAGTTGGTAACATATTTCATACCTCTCGAATGGATACATCCATCCATATTGCATAGGACCTCGAAGCTGTGCTTCAGATGGGAGATGAACATGTAAATGTTCTATTACATTAAGAAAAACCCGATGGAAATAGTTTCTCCAATTTGCATAGCAATATAGGAATATCTTCTTCAAATTAACATAAACGTTGCACTTTTAAAGCAGTCGAACAAAGCTCTTTGGAAAATAGACTAAGTTTCTTTATTATCTTCCAACTTTTAAGGGCAATAGTTCTTCGAATAGAACGGGTAATAAATTTTCCATCATTATGTGACAGTCGTGGCTTTTCATTATGCTATATCTTCCATTTTTAAAGTCAACACATCCATGAAGACTTAATGAAATCCAATCGGGAAATCTTAGTACTTCCACCAGTTTTAACATAGTTTTAACTTGATTATTATCTGAGTCATAACATGCTTTGGGTTTTTTATTGTAATTTGGTTTTATATGAAGCTTAGGACGTTTGTATAATTCTTATATATCGCATCTTGATTTCAAATTGTCTTTAGTCTTCCCCCTGACATTCAAAATTGTGTTAAAAACATTATCAAATACATTTTTCTCATTGCGTGTCACATCAATATTATGATGAAGCAAAAGATCTTTCCAATAAGATAACTCCTAAAATATACTTTGTTTGCACCGATTATGAATAGTCACTTTTCCAACAATTTCTGTTTGCACTCTAGTTTCATATATCTTTGTATAGTCCCTTACAAGTTCGTATATGTCTTTGCTTGACCATATCATTGGTGGCTGTCTGGCTCCTACTCTATTAGCTTAAAAGTTTTTCCTATCTCCTCTAAAGGGATGACTGGCATGGAGAAAATATCAATGGCAGCCAAACCATGAAATTTTCTTACCATTCGGTAAAGAAAATGCCCGTGTTTCTTCCGTGCAATAAGGACATGCTAGGCGACAGATGTACTCTATCCTGAAAGCATTGCATATGCAGGAAAATCACTTATAACCCATAACAAAGAAGAAAACATATGAAACATTTTTCTTCGAAACGTCGTATGTTTCAACTCCTTCATTCCACAGCATTTTTAACCCCTCAATCAACGGTTGTAAATAAACATCGATTCCTTGTGTTAGTTCATCGGGGCCAGGAACAACAACAGCAAGAAACATATATTGCATTTTCATACACATCAATGGAGGTAAATTATAAGGTTCCAAGTTGAACATTTAGCACAAATTGAGAAAATGGTGAAAAAATATCGGTACATAATCCAAGTCTAACATTACGACTCTCCGCTACAAAATTATAATAAGTTTTGTTCAAATGCTTCCACGCTTCTCCACTGGCTGGATGTGTCAATATATCTTCTTCCTCTGTTCGCACACTACCCCATCTCATATGAGGTGTTGTTACAAAAGATGCATATAATGTTTGAATCCTAGGAGTGATGGGTAAATAATGCATACGTTTGTATGGAACTTCCTTTCCCTTCTTTTTTCTTGGTGTGTTCCTTTCCTAATTACATATTCTACGCTTCCTAAGAGTGATGCCCTCTTTCCAAAACAACATGCAGCCATTTAAACATGCATCTATTTTTTGATAAGGGAAACCAAAAGCCGACATAAGTTTTTTAACTTCATAGTGATTTTCACACATTAAATTATCGAGCGGCATATGTCTTTTTTCAACTTGTACAACGGCTGTAAATCCGAATTCGGTGATGTTGTATTTTGACTTCATCGCAATGTATTATGCAGTTACTGATATCTGAATGCCACTTTTACAATAATCTCAAAGAGGCTTCTTAGCAGCATCTAGTAAATCATAATTTTTTTTGCTTCAATATTTGATTCTTCAACATTTACATCATCGTCGTCAACTTCAAACATAGGGAGCATTGATCATGATGCATCTTCAACTATATTTTCTCTACGGTTCATCACAACAATTTTATTACCAGCAATCACTAATTCAGACTCTGTAGAAGTATGTGCCACAACTTCTCCATGACGTTTCCAAACATAATACTCCGGCACGAAACCATTTTTGTAAAAATGGACTTTCACAATATCGGGTAACAAATGCTTTAAATATTTACACCTACTACACGGACAATGAATTCCTACATCGTTTCTGTTATTACTTAAAGCGAATTCAATAGATACGTTTACACCATTATAAAAATCTTCTTTTATTGAGCCTCCCAATCCCCTTCTTTGATGCATCCATCTCCTCCGATCAACAAAATAATCGATCAGTTATCCTATTTGAAAAAATATGTCACAAATTCAAAAATAAGTATTGGTTATTTTATGAATTGACATTTTATTTTCAATGTATCGATATACAAACTTATACGCGCCAATTTTACCCCACTTAAGAATACAATATAGAAATGTTGGTTTACGGTTATCTTTTTTCCTGGTTAGCCATCCTACTTCCCATTACAAACACAATAAACACTTACGTTTCATACATTATTTCATTTTAAACGATTCAACAAAATTTCGGTAGCACTTCCATTTTTTTTCTGCATTGTACACAAATGCGTGTACATAGAAAACAAAAAATGAAAAGTAATGGAGAAATTTTAGGAACCGTTTGAAATAAAATAATGTACAAAGTGTAATTGTTTACTGTGTTCATAACGAGTCCAATACAGGGATAAATCCAAAAGTATTGTACCGGATAAATATAAATGTCCAATTTGTGACAAAATTGAACATTTATATAACGATCATGTACAATACTTGTCTGACGGAGCCAAAAACTCTCTAAGGGGCGTACAAAAAAGTAGTATATAAAAATGAATATTTACTAATTTTACATATTTCAAAAAATTATTAATTAATCACATTATTCCGCGCAAGTTATCAAATAAGGTTGCTTCAATATTATTGTCATTTTCTAATGCAGTCAATTTTTTTGAGACTCATGCATTCATTGTTATGCAGGTCAAGAATTTATACAACTCATGGCTTATTCCAATTAACACAAGACAATGGTAGAAACAACACATATATAATGGTTTACACATACACACAAAACCATAAATTATACATACTCTTTAAAATTTCACGATAACATATGAAATATGTATACCATGGGATACTATAAACCATTATTAGGCTATTAGAAACAATTACAATCACTAATTTGCCCTAGTTTATCAACTTATGCAAATCTAGATTAAGGTTAAAAATTAGATTTTTAACGAAAATAAGAGATTATACCTGAGATTGAAAGCAACAGAGTGTGATTAGGCAGCCTTGGAGGATTCAGAAGCTTGAAATTGAAGATTGGACGCTTGAAATTAGGATTTAGGGATTTTTTTTTGTTCAGCCAAGTGAGGAAGAAAGGTCTCGACTGAGACCTGATAATCGTGAATTTCAAATAGCTTCCGATGGCTGCCGATGGCCCGTCAGAAGCCGTCGAAAAATGGCCGTTGGAAGCCGTCGCAAGCTTCTGTCGGTATATCAGGCTTTTCTAGTTGTGATGAGATAATATCAACTTTATACACGGATGATCATATCCTACTTGGGAGCGACCCAATTAGCCCTACTACATCTCTCATGTTTTAGTCACTTCTGGTTGATGAGGGTTGAGGCTATATTTTACATTTTATGTAGCACTTTCCAATTGGAATTCTAACACTATCCTCCAAGTAGCAATGCAATGTCAGCATTCATCGACACAAGTTTGTTTTACGACCTAACGAAATGCTTGAGAGCTCCGTCTTCAATTCCATCATCTTCGAGATGTCTTCACTTCAAAACGCTTGAGTTAGATTAAAGTGATTTCTAGAGAGCATATCTGATCCCTGTCTTTTCGAAACAACACTTGATTATTTTCGGTAAACTCAACCCCGGTTCTTTAGGAAGATAAGAGCAGAGATCACCTATTAACACTTAGTGGATGGATTTCCTTATCATTTGTCCTATGAGAACGAAATGAGATTTATACGAACAGTGCAACGTCATCAGAGATGACTGTGCCATATAACTCACGTGTTTCTCCTAGATATTTCCAAACTTACGTTTCGGGTCCAACTTTGATAGTCAATTATTTAACTATCAATAACACATAGTCTCCATAGGGAAAAGCAATATTGGTTAAGCCCTTAAGCAACTACTAGCATCTTTTAAATAAATCTTTTCACAGAAGTAAATATTTGTGATACTTCTAAAAAGATTCATTCACAAACCCTTACATTTTCAGTATTTGGAAAATATCCATATACTTATCTCAATGGTGTAAGTATATGCACAAAACAGAGAAAGATTTCCTTTTTGCACAATTCTAGAATAGATTTATAAATTCATTTATAAATCTCTAAAAATCGTTTATAACCACATTCATTAATCTCTGAAATCATTTATAAACTCTATACATTCCTAAAATCATTTATAAACCCTTCATAAATCCATAAAATGATTTATAAACTACTTTTATAATTCCACAACCCATTTTTAAAATTCTTTTATAAATATCTAAAACCATTTATAAAGCTCTTTTAACCTTTAACTAGTTTTCCTTCAAGTTTTCCAACCCAGGTTATAAGATACCTCTAATAAAACCCATATCTGTTTATAAAATCCTATTTATAAATATCGAAAACATTTATGAATAAATTATAATCAATTACTTTAAAATACTATTATATAATAATATACAGTATAAATAAATAGTAATTAACTTTAAAACATCTTTAAAATAATAAATAATAAAATTCAAAACATTCTTAATAAAACAATAATAATTTATCTTCAACACTATTATCAATAATATTAATTAGTTCCAAAACTTTATTGATAAATAATTATAATTAATTTAAAGCCATATCAATATTTTATGTAATTTCTTTCTAAAATATTAAATATCGATTAACAGCTTTTAAAAAATATTAATATAAATAAACAACTTTTAAACATAAATATATTTTCTTGATAAAAATACATACTTAAATTTCAGCATAATCATTTCCATATTTATAAAACTATATTTATAAACATCTCTCCATTATATAACATATCGTTTAACATTTCCAAATCTATTCCCTCTTTCAATTCCCGAAGTAGAATAAACTCTTTTTCTAAAACAACATTCTACATATTTTTATGAAATCTCTATTTTATTTATTTCCCCAATCTATCCAAAGATAGTGGTTTCCTTTTTATTTGTAAACACCATTTATAAATCAATCATTTTATTAGTAAAATATGATTTTGCAGTTCTTCACTTTATTTGTAAAATGCCACATTTATATATTGTTCCATTATAAATTCCCACATTTATAAATAAATCTTAATACATGTATACATATGTATGTATATATATCACTCTTGTAAAATGGCTAATAATTATTTATACTAAAATATTTCTATCTTTTTCTCAGTCGTATTCCTTTAATATACAGATGGATTACTCATAAGATTTTAACATCTTTACTTTATAATTCAATAATCTCTATTTAAAATATTTCATAAACTATTAATTTATACTATTAAATATCATATCTTTTATTACTTCAAGTAAATTCCTTCTTTTAGTAATTTAAGAATAACTGTTAAAATATATAATTTTTAAAAATCACTTAAAATTAAAATTTTAGATCTTCAATTTATAGTACTTGATAAAAATATAGGCCAGCATTATCATTGCACTAAATAGGTAGAACTAATCTTTGTCATCAAATATGTCATCCAATACATCATATATCAAATATATGAAAAATAAATTTAACAATGTGAGGAATGCTGTTGGATTCCTCCAATCTGTCCTCCTACATCAAACACAATATATAACTAAATAATTTAAATCAATCGCTTCAAGATGGGATCGTATACAAAGGGTGATCCACTCTTACTGGAGAATTTAACAGGGTCTCATCAGCTTCAGGGATGGAAATATATCGAAACCAATAAAATAGTAAGTCATCTAAACATTCAATCAGAAATTTTTTTTATCAGCTATATATCATACTAGTTAACCAGAAAGGCGAATTTAACTTACTTTGATTCCAGGATTCATTAAAATGCCCCGATTTGAAATAAAATTTAACCGGCATTCAATTTTAACCCAAATTTCTACGATCTCCAAATCCATCCAGTCCAACTACATGGCGTAGTATCCATCGATATGATCACAAATCAGCTTGTCGCTTTTGATTTCGACCTCACGTGGGAAAGTTATAAATTTACAAACATTTATATTATCTAAATTATAATTAACTTAAAAATTAGTTAAGTTCTTAAACAAATTATATTTTTTCTCTCAACTCTCGTACATAACCCAGAAAAAGAAATGCGACCACCATATAAATTTACCGCCGCCTTCACGCTACTGGTCGCTCCTGTTCACATTGCTGAAGACCGCCGCAGACCCCCTAGCACACACTGGCGATGCGACTCCCTCATTCGCCCTCGCTCGACCAAAAGCTTCCAAAATCATGCGAGATATTCCAACTACCATGACATGAATTATGATGATCCTACCATTGATTAGCCATGTTTTGTTGAGCTCTACATTTCCCTAGTTATGGTTGAAGGCTGATAACGCCTCGAATGGTCCCGATGAATTTTGGCCATGGGATGGAAGAAAGGGGATTTGAAAATTAGGCGAATTGTTTTTTCGATTGCATGATAATTATATAAGGGAAGGGGCATGGGCACGACACAAGCACACTTATGAACATGGGCACAGTATGGTCATAAAGAAATCCATATATACATACATACATATATACATATATATATATATATATATATATATATATTATTTTAATTAAAAAATGTCAAGCTTTTAAATGTTCAAAATTCTCTAACTTCAAGTGAGGCGTGTTGCTTGGCGTTCTATGTGTGATATGTGACGACCCGACTTCCTATCTCCAGGAAATCGCATCATCTTAAAGAAAGAAAGGGATAGAAGAAGAAAAGAAAGAGAAAGAAGAAACACAACAACATCAGATAACTCACAGCGGAACGAGTGAAATATAATATATCACATAAAATGTTACATAGTATCATATTACATCAGAGTACACAACTTAAACAACACATATTAGACAATTATAATCATCTGTCTAACTATACAACTCAAGTACACAAGATACAGATACCAAACAAACACAGCGGAACCATACTATATCTACGCCTGAAGCCTCCTGCTCCATATCTCCTCCAGAATTCGTCAAGCAAACCTGAGTCACTTGACTACTCATACATAATATGAGTACCCAAGAGTTTAATAAAACAGAAAATAAACACTCGGGTCAGACAGGGGTCTTGTGTGAGTAAACGGTTTAAAATTGCTTAAGTTAAGAAAAACCTTTGAAAGGAAAGGTATCACGTAAGACTTCCCACACATAAACATGGAAAAGTTTTTACCTTACGCTACCCAAAACATTTGATAGGAAATCCAGTGATATTATAATAGTGTCTAGGGTTTTCAAGTAAATATGAAATAGCTGAAATGCTTACATCTCACGTTCCAACATAGTTGGGCACAATCAAAACCGTACAGGCACTTATTGGATTATGGATTCCATCAATGGCAGGGCTACTGGGTTACTGCTCGTCATAGTACGTGGCCTAGATCAACGTACCGAGGAGTACGCCCGCTCCCCAGCAACACAAGGCCGGAACCATCCCTTACTGGACAGTCCCGAACAAGACAACCCCGCAGTTGGCGCGCGATTCCTACTGCCCACACAGCTGAATAAAAAGGGACTTCTAGACAGGGATAAATCTCACTCTCCCGTGGGAGCTACCCATGAAGCCTTGCTGCACCTCCTCTGTTTTAGCCATTCTCGGTTGATGAGGCTTGAGGCTGCGATTACCTTTATAGAACACATCTATCTTAGAATGCTCATCGTCCACCTGACGATGTTCTGAAAGCATTCAATCCATACAAGTTCGTTCCGGGTTCGAACGAAACCGAAGGCACTATTTTGTTGCACTCATTTTGGAATCACCCTCAGAGTCAACGACCATAGCCCTTGCACTCTAAATCACCATCTCGAACCTATAAGTACTATTCCATCAAACTCATTACGGAATCACCCACAGAGTGATATTGACGTATAGTTCTTACACCTTGAGTCTTCACTTGCTCCACTTGGATTCACAACCTAACGTTTAATTGGAATCGATGTTGTTTTCGGATTATCCAAATATGGAAACCCGATCCCGGTCTCACCGAAACCAAATGCCATTTTAATGTCCAAGTTGTACTTAAGGGTTTTAACAATTAACTTATATTCAGGATGATATAAACAGATAGATGAATCACATTATCACAATAGATAATTCATAACAACATTTATCTTCACAAAGCAGCATATCACATATCATAGGTATCCAAATCATCCAGTATCAACCAATATCAATCACCTAATATCAATTACTCAATATTGATCATCCAATATCAATCAATCAACCAATATTAATAAATCATCCAAAGCAGTATTGATTTACTCCAAATCAATTAGATTAACCTTAAATAATTCTTCATTTATTTATCCAAAATAAAATAAATTAATCATTCTCAATGATCTTCCTTAATTAATCTTCCTTGATTAGTTATACTTTAATTACATTCAAGTAATTAACCTTAACCATATTCAGTAATTAATCTTTAATTACTATCATTAATTACCATAATTAATGATCCTATATTTGTTTCCATTTATTAATTAACTATAATTAATTATATTAAACCTTAATTAATTAAAATTAATTAATCACACTTTAATTAATCACTTTATTAATCAACCTTGGTTAATAACATTAATTAACTAATGAACCTTATTAATTAATAATTTCTTTAATTAAAAATTAGCTTGTAATTAATCAACTCATTAATCATAATCAGTAATTAACAATTTGTAATTGCTTATCTTAATTAATTAACATCTTAATTAATTATATTAATCCTTGACTAATTAATCCAATTAATTAATCTTTAATTACTTTATTAAGTAATTAATTATTCAATTTAAAATAATTCAATAAATCCTTAATTAATTACTTTATTAATTAATTGCATTTTCAATTAATTACCTTTAGTAATTAATCATAAATTAATTACATTTACTAATTAATTAATCACATTAATTAATTAGCTAAATTAATTAAGTAATTAATCTTAATTAATTACATAAGTAATTATCTCTAATTACTATCATTTATATATCTTGATTACTCTTTTAATTAATTATTTAACAAATAATTAATCCCATCATTAAATAATCCATAATTAATTAATTAATTACACCATAATTAATTAACTTCAAACAATTATATTAATCAATCCCTTAATTAATATCATCACGTGATTAACCAATAATCACTTCCATTAAATTACTCCTATGAGCAATCTCTCTAATTACTTCCATAAGTAATTATCATTCTTAATTACATTCTATAATTAACCATTGATTACTTCCTTAAGTAATCACACTTAATTTATCCATAATTAAGTGATTATTTAAAATTAAATAAACAACTAACTAATTTTTTAAAATTAATTAAATAATTAATTAACATCTTATATTTTCAAAATCCTTAATTAATTAAGAAAAAAACATTTATCTTAATTAATTCTTTACTTAATTACAAATCACATTCAATCAAGTATTCTTAAGTTAATAACAAAGATAAATTAACCCTATTTATCTTTATAATTAAATTATTTGAATAAATCAACTTTTAATAACCTTAAAGACACATTCTTTCAATTTAGTTTACATAATTACACCTTAACCTTTATTGGGAATTGAAGTATTTAAAAAAAAAATTCCAAATTTAAAACACTTTAAATTATCTAATATGAACTTATTTATTTTCAAAATAAATTTGAAAACTTTGTTATCAAAACATTACTTTAACTTTTAAACTAACATTCAAAATTAAATTGAATTAAATTACTTTCCAAAAGAAATCATTTTAACCAAATTTAAATCTAAAAATAAATTCAATTAACACCCCTTTTAAAAGTTTGATTAACTATATTTTCAAAACAACAACTTTAACTTGTAAATTCATTTTCTTTTTATAAAACTTGAACTTGTTTTTATTCAAATCGACAAGTTTAATATCAGCAACTATCCTAGATTACACAGTACAAACTATATTGCACTACCCTAAAACCCCGAGCAAAACAATGAATCCACTCGAGACAACCCCGAAGCAAACCCTGCAACTACCCACTTCGAGATCAACCCGATGAAATCTCGAGCGCTCCTTCGAGTCACCACTCGTCTTCCCCCAAACACCCTGATTCCCAGTGTACATGGCAAAACTCATGCACGTGTGCAACCTTCTTTGGCCGAACTTGGTCGTCGCGATCATCGGTGACGGTCGCACTAACGCGCGCGAACCCCATACCAAACCCAGAATCAACTATACATCATCGAATCGAAAATTCGATCATCAAGCACAAAAAATGCAAAAACACGAGACACCCAAAACCCCACGGTCAATCACCACGACACCGATGAACCTCGTCGACGCCACCATAGAACCGCCACGTCACGAACAGCCTTACCCCCACGTCGCGATCACCTCCTGTTCAACAATCACGTCGCCAAGTCCACAGCAGTTAAGCCAAGCCAAAAGCAACCTTAAACCCTAATTCCTTCAATTCCCAACAATTCACTCAATTGAAAAATTATTTTGCATTTTTTCTATAATCTACAACCCATACACAATCTTCGATCCAAGTTTCAAACCAAATTAATGTATAGATAATCGGCAATTCGCAAAATTCCCAATTTCAAATAAACCCCAAATTCACCATAATTACACAATTAAAAATTACAAATTGTATATCTAAATTCATGATTTATCCTCACTATTACATGCGTATAATCCAAATTAAATTTTAAGATAATTGATTTTTTCCATGAACCAAGATCTCACTGTAATATTCATTTTTAAAATCATTTGTAAATTTAAATTTGCAAAAACAAATTTTAATATTACTAACAACAATAACACACAACTTTTATTATGTCAAATGATGATTGTTAGTGGAAAATTTAAACTATTCAATGATGATCCAAGTCAAGGAAGTAACAGATAAATAAAGTGACTGTATATATATACAGATCACTACACATATACATATAAATCTATCAACTCCAATAATGTAAAACCTGAAAATGTTCCATGCAACATCAATACAGATCAACACATGCATAGTGGTAAAAATCCAGAACAACTGTTTCTAAAAACATTTACTCACCTTAAAAATTTCAGAGAGCAGAGAACAAAGCAGTTTTCCTGAATTTTCCAGGCCTTAACATTAATTTTGAAAAAGGTCCTAACTTTGCCGTCTAAAGAAAATCCCACTGCATGCTGTTAAAGTTGAATCCATTGCATGCTTTTAAATTGAAGTTGAACTGTAGATCTTTATTTGAATTGCAGGATTTTGATTAAATTCAGATTTCCCTTTGCATGTTGAAGTTGCAATTGTACTTCATGCAGGTTCAAATAGAACCTTATTTTGCAGATTGATTCTTCATTTTGAAATGCAGGTTTAAAATTCTCATTTGTTTTTGCTTCTGATTTGATCTTCATTTCAGATTTGTTTTTGAGTTTAATTTCAAGTTTAAAGAAATTTCTGTTTTGGGCTTAGAAGTGAAAACAAAGAGAAAAGTATTTGTGAAAGAAAACTAATCTTCTTCTTACAATATTTATTAAATATTAAAATAAAATGGTTGCCACGTGTCTTTAAATTGGACAAATGTCATGCAATGATTCATTTCTTTACAAATGTTATTAATATAACTTAAGATGATGACACATGTTTTTAAGTGTTTTTAAATTAGTTTTACTTAGTTTAAATGTAAATATAAACTCACATGTTAAATTTACTTTATAAATAAATACTTGTATATGTAAATATAAATTTATCTTTAAAAGAAAATGTTCTAAAACTAATTAAAATATAAATAATTTCCTATACATAGATTTAAAAATCAAAAACATTTACATATACATTTATAACCATTTTAAATTTAAGCATTATTAAAGAAAACAAAACAAAACTGTGACGACCTAGAATTTTGAGCAATTTAAATTGGAATATTTAATTGATTTTAAACGTTTAGAGGTTAATTTTAACTTGAATTCCAAATATTAATATTTATTTGGTAATTAAATTATTGAATTATATAGTTTAAATATTGAATCATATATTTTGAAATTGGGTAAAACGCCGAATACGGAATTTGTGAGCCTGTTTAAAATAATTTGAAGGCTTAGAAAATTTATATTGATGGCACTGAAAGTAGTGAAAGTGTTGAAAATTTAAATTAAAGGTAATTTTTTCAATTTTAATAATATACCGTTTATATTGACAGTTAAAAATTAGCCTTCCGAGGCACAGTCTCGGAATTCGACGAAACAAGTTCCATTGGATCCCTAATAGTTAGTTATTATCGGATTTTAATTTTCGTAGCAATCGGAGTTGTCGTTTGACCCTAACAGCTCAAAACGCTTCGAATTATTTTAATCGATTTAATTTAAAATTTATCGTTTATTTCCTTAACTCGCGCATATGATCGAATTAGCTTCCGAAACATGTTTCATTGTGTTCAGAATGCGGGTAACACCTTATAAACGTTTGTCAGCATGTTTGATTCGGTATTCAGGATTTCGCGTTATGTAACACGAGATATTTCTAATATTTTATTATATAATAACAAGCGTGCGTAGGAAGCTTTCCCAATCGGTATTTTATCATCTTTCTCCCCTCTAATCCTGAAACGAAAAATCAAAATTTATAAAAAAAATATTTCTAATAAAATTAAATGGACGCAGCCTTCGATCCAAAGGCAAACAGAAATTGAAAGGGGGGAGCTCAAAATCAACCGCAGCTTCCTCCTTCAAATGGAAGATTCGAATGAACGAAAGTAGTTCGTGTTCACTTCGATCCAAAACAATGCGGTATCTTCGCCTCTATAACCCTAAGTCGCGCGCTCCTGATTGAAGCAGGTCGCGACGCATTCGAGACGAGGGAGAATTGCAGGAGGAGTTGATGCTCGGGTTGACGCCGCGTTGGGATTCGTGGCATGCGCAGTCGCTGGGTTCGCGACTGTGTAGTGGCTAGGGGTGGTTCGCGACCAAGGGCTGGGTTCACGATCGGTTGTGGAGAGCTTGGGGGGTTTTACTGATGGTCTTGAGCGCATGATGGGAATTGAGGCAGTTTGGGGCTGTAGGGTTCGAACGAGGGTTTCAGCATGGTCATGCGAGCTTCGAGGTAGCTAATGATGATCGCAGTGGAAGTGTTCGACAATTGTGAGTAATTTTACTTTCTTTATTTTTATTTATTCCAGCTCTGTTTGTTTTTAAACCCTAAGTTAAAAAAAGAAGGGGTAAATACAGGAAAATGGGATTGATTAATCATTTATAAATCCTTTAAATTAAATGCTTTTCAAAACTTAAATCAAAATAGTTTGATTGATAATTTCTGAAATAAGTAAAAGATTAATTAAGTAATTGATTTGCAATTATTGATTGAGTAATTTGTAATATGTAATTAAGACAAATGGGAATTAGGTTTTAGAAATTAACAATGAAGGTTAATAATTAATAGCTAGGGAGTAATGAATTAAAAATCTTAGGAGAAAGAAATAGATTAATAATCACTGGATGTAGTTAATTGAATGAAGTGGATTGCCAATTGTGAATCAAAGGTGAGTAATCTCACACTCTGGATTTTCATTTAAATTTAAAGGCTTAAATTCAAATAAATTAAGGAGAATTAATTTATTAATGAAGTAAATAAAAGAATAATTAATTACAGTTAATTTGTGAAGTAATTAAAGAATAAACGAGAGATAAATTAAGATAAATTAAGAATAATTAATTACAGTTAATTTGTGAAGTAATTAATTACAGTTAATTTGTGAAGTAATTAAAGAATAATTAATTACAGTTAATTTGTGATTAAACGAGAGATAAATTAAGATAATTTAGTTAAGGAGAATTAATTTATTAATGAAGTAAATAAAAGAATAATTAATTACAGCTTGAGATTAATCGGGAATGATTAATATTTGGGGTTCAATTAAAGCAATTAATTTAGACTAGAACAAATCAAAACATAATTGGAATTCATCAATTTATATAATCAACGATGTAATTAAAGACTGATTAATTAAGATGAATTAACCAAAGCGACCCATGAGAAATTAATTAATATATGTAATTAAGAATTAGAGTAATTGATTATAGTTAGTTAATTTGTGAAGTAATTAAAGATTACTCATTGATTTGGTAAGAATAATTAATATGGTGAAAATGTCAAGTACTAGTGGTCCAGTGGTTTACGACATGAGGTGAGTTGCTGCATCTTGTTGTGGTGGCACAGGTTCGATTCCCAGCGGCCACAAGTATGAGACATAAGTGCACGGCCACTTTAAAACCGGCTTAACCAAAGGTCAGGGCGACATAGTCTCCCTGTCCCCAAAGTTTAAATTTCTCTTCAAAAATGGGGACCGTTCCATCCCCTCCCCCCATTCCCGCTAACCAGTCATATCGATCCCTTTCAAATCAGCCCTGTCCTTCCTCTCCTTTACTTGTACCGCCAGCCTCTGCCATCCCCTTGTCTGAACCAACCATCCCTCCTCCACCTGATCTAACCCTTCCTACTCCGTTGCTTTGTTCCCCCGTGCTGTCCAATCCCCTACCATCTTCTCAAACCTTCCAACCAAGCTCCGAACCAAATACAGTACCTTTACCACCTCGTTCGTGGAACTCCCTATTCAAATCCAAACCCATTAATGCAGGGAAGTTTGTCCCTCGTGAAATACAGCTGGAATTCAGTGGTGATGCAATTGTCCCGCCAGCAGATGTAGTTCAAGCTGGTAATGATATGTGGAGTGAGTACCTTGTTGGTTTCTTTTTAGATACTCCTTTGCCTTACGCTACTGTTTTATACTACCTTAAAAGAGTATGGAAACTCAAAGGGTCAATCTCTGTCAAATCAGATGGATTTCTTTTTCTATTCAAATTCACTAATGAAGAAGATAGAATTAGAATTTCAGAAGCTGACCCTGTTGTAATGAGGAATAAATTATTCATTGTGAAGCCGTGGGATGCTAACATTGGTAATAACTGTAGTAGCATTAAAACAGTACCTGTTTGGATAAAGTTATCCAACATTCCTTTGTTTGCTTGGTCAACGCTGGGTATAAATTGGCTAGCTTCTAGAGTGGGAAAGCTTCTTTGTTTGGATATTTCAACTGAAAAATTTGAGCGCATATCTTTTGCAAAATGTTTAGTTGAAGTTAATCCAAATCAAGAACTGCCAGATAGTTTTACTGTTCAATTGCAAAATGGATCGGTGCAAGTGGTAAATGTAACGTACTTATGGAAACCACAAATTTGTACAGTGTGCAAGGAATTTGGTCACCAGATGAGTAATTGCAAGCATGTAGAAAATGGGAAGAATGTGGAAAAAGAAATGATGGCTGAGAAACAAAAGAAAGAAAATGATGGAAGGAATATTATGAAAAAAGGGCAAAACAGTGATAAACAAAGCAATATCAAACAAATATGGCAAAAAGTTATCAAGAACAAAAGTAACAGTAACAACAGTTGTGTAAATAATGAAGAAGTGGACTTGATGAACCAAGGTGCAAAACAAAAAAGCAGTGAAGACAGTACTGGAATAAGAAGCAGTGTGATAGGAAAAGACTATGCTAATAAGGGAGCTGTGCATGTCACTACTGATACTACTAGTAACATGTGCACATTGCAACACACTGTTATGGAGGAACAAGATTTAAGTGATGTGCAAGAAAAGGAGGATGGAAAAAATTTTGAACAGTTAAAAAACGCAGAGCAACAATCTAAAACTACTGAGAAAACTGATGTGCACGTTTGTGCAATAAGTACAAGCAATACTTTTGCTTTACTGCAAGCAGAAGTTGAAAATCAAGAAACATATGAAGTACAAGAGACAGAAGAAGGTGAAATAACTGAACAAATTAAATGTGCAGAGCTACATACAGTTTTGACTGAAAGAACCAACAACTCTGATAATCCAGTTACCTCTGAATTACAAGAACAATTGGAACCAAAAGAAAATCAAGCACCAAATATGAAAGCAAAAAAGACAAGAGAAAGTAACAAGCAATATAACACTGAATTAGCTCTTGTCAGTGTTTCATCTGGAATAACAACAACAGAATTTGACAACTTATGGAGCAATTCTTTTGAAACTCTCATAAAACAAATAGTAACCACCAAGCAAAATGAACTTTCCCCACCTTCTTCTCCTTCCCATTACCAATTTTCTATCCCAATCCCCGGTTGGCCTACATCCAAACAATTTCCTGATTCACCAACACTGCCTCCCACCCCCCCTGCAAAAAGGAAGATACAAACAAGATCCAGTTCTCTGTCTGAACAGAGAAGAAAAATCCCCCCCTCTTCTCAATAGTTATTCATGCAAACAAAAATTGCAACTTGGAATATTAGAGGGGCTCATTCCAATTTGAAACTTGACCAAGTGAAGAAATATATCTCTGACAATAACCTCTGCCTTATTGGCCTCCTTGAAACTAAGCTTTCTTTTCCCCTTTCTCAAAAAGCAGTAAACTATATTAATCCTTCCTGGTCATTCCATCATAACCACGATGTTGCTGCGTATGGTAGAATACTTGTTATGTATAATCCCTCTGAAATAACTCTTTCCCCCATTCTTATGTGCAGACAATCTATTCACTATCACATTCTTCTCACCCAAAAACAAACCTCTTTCTACTTAACAATAGTGTATGCTGACAATTCAAATAATTCTAGGAATACTTTCCTTAAAACTCTGCCTCCTTTAAGACAAGCATCTCATCCATGGCTGGTTATGGGTGATTTCAACTCTTGTTTTGTTTATAATGACAAGTTTGGTGGCATCCCCCTAACACCACGTGATCTTGATCCCTTGAATCAATCTGTTATTGACTCTGAGTTACTTTTGGTTAATAAATCTGGTGCCAAGTACTCATGGAATAATCGAAGCAGAAGTGGAGTTCGTACTTTTACCACAATTGATCATTCTTTTTGCAATTTCCAAGCCCTTTCTCTTTGGCCAAATCTCTCAGTATACCTTCCACATCCTATTCTATCAGACCACTCCCCACAAATTCTGTCCCTTGGAAACCATTTGCGAAGAGATAAGAGAAGTTTCAAATTTTTTAATGCTTGGGCTAAGCATGAACATTTTCTTGTACTGGTATCACATGTTAATGCAGAATTTAAATGCTTTGGTAACCCCATGTTTAAGTTTTGCAGGAAGCTCAAGTCCATCAAGCATGCTATCAAACAGTGGGCTACTGCAACCTTTGGTAGTGGTGGTCTGCTATCTGCTACTCTTGCCCAGCAACTCAAAATAAAGCAGGACTTTATGATGGAACATCCACTTGACGTACAAGCAGCTGATGAAGAAAGGCAACTTTTTTTGGAAGTAAATTCTGCTCTAAAACTAGAAGCCAACATGAAGAGACAGCAACTTAACAAAAAATGGCATGATGAAGGGGATAAAAACACTAAGTTTTATCATGATTCTATCAAAGTAAAGCAGGCCAGAGAAAACATACATTGTATTACTGATGACCAGGGATTGTTACATTCTACCCCTGATTCAGTTGATCATGCATTTATACAATATTTCACTAAACAGTATGGTAATCAAGAAGGTTTTATTCCTAGTCTGAGCTTAATATCTGAAACTGTTCTTCCACATATCACTAACTTGGAAGCCTCTTTTCTTGTTAGACCTGTTACTGATGATGAAATCAAGTCCACCCTTTTCTCTATGAACAAACAATCAACTGGAGGCCCTGATGGCTTGAATGTGGTGTTTTTTATAACCACATGGAATATCCTTGGCAGTGAATTTTGCAAGGCTATTCACAACTTCTTTAACAAATGCAAGATTCTTGGTGAAATCAACTGCACAAATATTGCATTAATTCCCAAGTGCTCCCCTGCTTCCACTGTTAGTTCATATAGGCCTATTTCCTGTTGTAATGTTGTGTATAAGTGCATATCAAAAATCCTAGCTGCTAGATTGGTCTCAGTGCTTCCTACTGTTGTATCTACCAACCAATCAGCTTTCTTGCCTAATAGGGATATTATTGATAATGTGCTCTTGGCACAGGAACTCCTCAAAAGCTATGGTAGAAGTTATGGCCCCCCTGCTGCTGCATTGAAAATTGACATAACTAAAGCTTACGACTCTATACATTGGGATTCCATTGTTAGGATCATGGCTGTTATGGGATTCCCTAAAACTTTTGTGTCGTGGATATATGTTTGTATATCCACTCCATCCTACTCTGTTGTGATTAATGGTAGACCAGTTGGCAGTTTTAGAGGAAGTAAAGGAATAAGACAAGGGGACCCCCTATCATCTTACTTGTTTCTTATAGTTATGGAAGTTCTTACAGTAACTCTTCGAACCAGTTATAATAACAAAATAATAAAGTATCATCCTAAGTGCAACCAACAACAAATAACATCCATCATGTTTGCGGATGATGTCATGGTGTTCACTAAGCCAGAGTTGCCCTCTCTGAAAGGAATAAATGAAGCTTTGCAAAACTTTTACAAAATGACTGGCCTATCCATAAATCAAAGCAAATCATCTATGCTTGTATCTGGAATCAGTCATGAAGCATGTGTTATGCTCCATCATCAGTCTGGGTTTTCAAGTATGGAAAACGACATGAAATATCTCGGTATACCTCTAATAACTAAAAGAATTACGAAGAATGACTGTTACCCATTATACCATAAAATAACTTCTTTAATGACAGCATGGGAAAACAGGAAATTAACACAAAGTGGTAGGTTAGTTCTCATTAAAACAGTTGTCTTCTCATCTGTTGTTTATTGGGCTCGCGCTATGATTCTTCCAGTCAAGTTATTACAATTAATCCGTTCTGCTGTGAGTAGATTCTTTTGGACAGGAAGTATTCATAACAGGAAAATTGTGCCTTGTGCTTTTTCAAAATTTGAAGTTCCTTTCAAAACTGGTGGGCTTGGAATTTTAGATATAAGGAAGTGGAACATAGCAGCTATTAGCAAACAGTTTAATGCTATTATAAAAAGAAGGAAAAGCTTATGGGTTGAATGGACATGGCAACATAATATCAAGAACAGGAACTTCTGGATAATGGAGATTCCTCAGCTGAGTAGTTGGACTTGGAGAAGCATTCTGAAGTGTAGGAAAGTGTTTCTGCCTCTTATTCAATATTCAGTGAACACTAGTAATACAGTTAATTTCTGGAATGAACCTTGGGTTAGTAAAGGCCTAATTTTATCTACATTGTTTTCCTACTCTCAAATTGTGCAATCTGGCATTCCCCTTTCTGCCAATGTCAATTCCTACTTTATTAATGGGAAAATTCAGTTGCCATATTCCAGTAACAATTTTATTCAGCAAACTTGGTCAAAAATCCATCACACTAACTTCAGTGCTTTGCAAGCTAGCACAGTGCATTGGAACAGTACAGTTCATACTGTCAAAGTTGTTTATAAATCCCTTGTTGTTAGTGATTCTCTTCCTGCTGCTGATTGGCATGAAGTAATTTGGAATTCTGATTCTGTCCCACAGTATAATCTTATGATGTGGAAAGTGATTAACAGTGCCTTGCTTACAAGAAAACTGTTGCATAAGTATGGGATGAACTGTCCCACGTGGTGTTTGTTTTGTGAAATTGAGGATGAAACACCTGAACACATATTTTTTGAATGTCCTGCCTTGCATGTTTTGCTTTCCAAGTTAGGTAGGATCTCTGGTTCTACTCTCTCTGGTCATACAAACATCATCCAGTGGAGAATTATTTATAAAGCAACAAAGTGGAAAACAGATGCTAGTAGAATCATTACTGTCTGTTTGAAGGTTTACATGGCTGTAATTTGGCGAGAAAGAAACATCAGAGTTTTTGAAAATACTAGAAGAAATGAGAATGATTTATGGAATGAAATGAAGAGCTGCATATACAAGCTTTTGAAGAACAGTGCATTCCCACTGTATCTTGTTCAAAAGTGGGCGTGAATCTGTTGTAAAATATTCTTCTATGTTTTTTTTTCTTTTTTTCTTTTTTTTCCATTTCTTTTCTATGTTTTTTCTCTGTAATCTATTTTATTGTAGTTGCAATAAAACTGGTAGGGGCCCAGTTAACCCCGCTGGCTTTGCCAAAATATGGTGAAAATAATTAAAGATAATTACTTGAATGAAATTGGAGGATAATTAATCCAGGGTGATTAATTAAGATGAATAAGGAAGCGTTGATTAATTAATTGATTTGGAATTAATTAATGAAGGAATCTAAATGATTGAGGATTAAAATTCAATTAGAACCAAATGAATTGATTTGTATGTGATTAAGCTTTGCTTATGGGTGATTGAATGGTATTGGATGAGTTGATTGAGTTGATATCTCTGATATGAAATATCGTGTATTTCATTTGGATAACTTGGGTTAGGATGACATGAGTTTCAAAGAGATCGGGATCAGGTATTGGGAAATACCCGAAACCACTTCGAATTATTATAGATTGATATGAGAAATCGATAGGCTGAAATGAAACGATTTAAGTGAATTTGACTATTTAATCTTAAGTTTTGATACTTGGGTATTAAAGTGTGAAATTAGAGAAGACTATAACAAAGTGTGAATTTGTAAGTTGACTCGTGTTACCCGGGTTTTATATGAGTTGTTTGCTTTGGTATTCCATGTTAGTTGAGTTTACTGGTTTCCAGCCTGACCCGGGTGTAACTTTGGTGTAATGCTCGGGTCAGACCGAGTATTACAGATATCTAGGTTAGCACGTTCTGGAGCTCAGGAGGCGAGCTGGATGGCACTAGCGTATAGAGCGTCTCCACTGTATTTATATTATTGTTAATCTGAGACATGATAATCTTATATATTCAGTGACTGTATATAATGTGAAACTCTGATGTATATTAAATGTAATCGACAGATATAGCATCCTTTTGTAGACTGTTATTATTTATTATTATATTTTATCCGCTGCGATGTGAGATGTTTGGTGTTTCTGTTCTTCTTCTTCTATCTCTTTCTTCTTTTTCATAACTATCTGGAATTTTTGGCTTAGAAAATTTCGGGTCGTTACATTTGGTATCAGAGTTGAGAGGTTAAGCGAGAACCTTGGCTCTGGTGGGTGTACTCAATATGGATAGGGTCAATAATACCCTGGAATGACTTGAGTGTATATATATATGAGAGAGCGTACTTGTTATTTTCTTATATAAAGATTTTAAATGATTTCATATAAGATTATATTTTGGTATAGTAAGCAATATGTCACTCTAATAAATATTAAAGCGATTGGTTGTTCAATTATTGAAATTAAAATTAAGAAGTAATATAATACAACCAAACTGAAGTCTTGAATTGGAATTAAATCAAGTAGAAATAGAAATACAACTAAATTAAAATTTTAGTGATTGAAAATAAAATTCTAAATCTGATCTCAGAATTTTAAAATTTTGTTTCAATGTAATGGAAAATAATAAATAAGAATTATTTGGATAACTTAGACTTGTTGCAAACAATTGGTTGTTTGAAGTTTGATTTGGGTTTAACCAAAGGTGGTTTAAAATTTTAAAACATGGCTGGGAGGGCCAAGAAACAAATATGTATATAAGTATGGGTATATATATGATATCAAAGATAAATTTGAAATAAACTCTAAGAGGTTGAGTTTTGATTTTCTCTGAAATATGATGTAGAAACCCGGAGTGACATAAGTTGTGAACTTATAAGAGGGAGAGAACTTTGAAGTTTGAAGCCGGAATTCATTGAGGAAGGTTGATTGGATTAAGTAAATTGGAATCTAACTTGGAAAGTTAAATGGTTGATTTGAATTGGGAATTTGTGTGATCTCAAAACGGGTTTGAGATTTAAAAATTGAAAATGGTTGGACGTTTCAAAATAAATTGGATGATATCATCCTTTTGTTAATAAAAATCTTTAAACTGAGAATGGTATTTTATAAATAAAATAAATTTGAATAATTGAATTGTAAAATAAACTTGTTTAAGAACTGGCTTCAAACTGGAAAATAAAATTTAATAATAAATTAAAATTTTAAAATAAAATTGTATTGAAATCTTATTTGAACCTTGAAATACATAAGTAAAGATAATTTAAAATGGAATTTTGAGAATTGAACTCAGAAATTAAATCGATTAAAAACTTTGAATAAAAGCAATTTGGTTTAAAAGGGTAAACCAACCTTTGAGAATTTAACTCGAATTTATATGGTTCGAGATAGTTTAAATTCAAGATTTAAATTGAATTAGTTCAAAATTTAATTTGGTTTGAATTAATTGAATTGGTGATTGAAGATTTATAAGTTTAAGAATTTAAATGGAAAATTGAATTGGATTATATTGAAATGATTTGAACTTGAAATTGGTTCAATTGATAATAATTCAAATTGATTGGAATAATTTGAAATTATAATTAAAGTTGAACATGATTAAAATCAAATGGAAGTTGATTTGAATTGGGAAAGAAATCAAGGTTGATTCAACTTGAATTGGGAATTAATCAAGTGCAATGGAATTTGGAGTTATTTGAATTGGAATTGGGTTAATTTAAATGGAAATTTAAACTAAATTGTTGGGAAAGTGAACAGTTGACATTTGACTATTTTCAATATAAATTGTTTTGATATAAACTTATTTTTCTAAGCTATTAAATATATATACAACTTTTCTTTCTTACAACCAAATTATTTTATACTTGGTTTACAATTATTTTTGGAGCTATTTAACCATTTTTCAAAGGTTTTCTAAACTAATTACTATTTTTCAACTATTTCACAAACTAATTTCTATTTTACAACTATTTGGCAATTATTTAAAAATTTCTAAAACTATTTAACTATTCTATAGTTAGTTAACTATTTTATAGCTATTTTGCAAATTAATAATTATATTTCAACTACTTATCTATTTTTAAAATTTTCAAGCTATTTTCTAAATATAAACTGGTTGGAGTTCAAACTGTTATGGATTTAATACCCAACTGAGATAAGAATTGAAGTGATGATTCAACGGAATTAAGGTAATTGTAAATAAGTGAAGGGGAATTTAAGGAAATATGAATAGAAAGGAAACTGTTTTGGCTGATAATCAATGGAAATAAATACGTAGGATGTACGTATATTATTATATTCGCATAGTGATTTGATCCAGATTCGAGCACAGAATTTCGAGATAGTTTATCGATCCGAGTTGGGATTTTTCACTCGATTTTCGACGGTGAACCTGGATATGGATTGTTGATTGGTTCTGGATATTCTCTATCATAGTTATAGCTATGCAAGGAGAATGACGGTTTCTAATCAGGAAACCAGATCTATGTCCGCACCAGGAAGTCAGGTGGACGATACTAGTTCAGAAGTGAAATTGTGTGATCGGGTGAGCGATCAGATTGGTATAGCGTACGGATGATAAGTGTACATCGTACGGATTTGAATGAAATTGATATTGGAAAGAGTAATCAAATTTGAATATTTGATTTTGAATAAACAAAGTTATATATCTTTGTTATATGTAAGACAAATCGTTCCTTGTTAAATCTATTGCTGGAAGAAAAGGATTTTTGAAGGTGTTTGAAGTATAAAAGGAGTTTTATACAAGTTTGTAAAGATCCAAGGTTTTTAAAATTTTATATATCTGAATATATATATATATATATATATATATATATATAAAGGATCTTATGAGGAATTTGGAAAAAGGGTTTTGGCAACCTTTGGATTGGAAAGGCTTTTGATTTTTGGGTAAAATCAATATTGAATTCGAAAATCCTAGTTTGAGACTTATCAATTTTGGGATAATCGATTTTGTGTAAAGGAGCCTTGTATGAGATCATACTAGGTGTGTGATTTGAAAGACACTATATGTGTATAGTATAAAGTGTTTTGATGATGGCTCTGGGGAAAAAGGCGCTCCCTTGAAATGAACTTCTCAGGAGTGCCACCGGGTGGTGCTGCCTTGAGCCCCAAGGGGGGCTTCTAAAGTTGATCCTGTGAGGAGTCCGGACAAACTAGTTCTTGAGGATTATTGGGTAGCGGAAGTCGAGGGCGCTAATGCCTACAGGGGCATTTGGGTTATGCTGTGACGACAGTGTAACTCGATGTCACTGATCTACTGTGGGGACCATAGCGAAATCGTGTGGAGGATGAGTGCTAATAGTCTGCACTTGATTTTGCCAAGAAGGCAACGCAACATCGGTTGACTGCGATCTATGGTCAAGTGGAGTGGAGAAGTTTCATTTTTGGCAGCGAAATTCGATGGCGCTGATTCCTACAGTTATATGTGTTTTTGTTGTGATAGCTACGTAACCCCAGTTGTAGCTGCGATCTGTCGTGGGTTCCATGGTGTAATCGAGGGGCGCGGAGGCCTACAGTTATTTATGGATTTTGTTAGGATGGCAACATAACCATTGGTATAACTGCGACCATGGATGGGAGTGATGATTTCCAGAGCATTCTCACCAAAGATATTTCCTCTATTTTCAAAAACTATTTTCTATATTTTCAATAAAATTATTTTTCAAAAGTATTTTCACTGGATGTTGAAAACGGGTTTGCCAAGTACTTATAGGTTTTCAGTCCTACGCCTGATCAACGTATGACTGAATTTCTGTGAGAACAAGGATGGACTGGTTGGGACATCGAGCCATATAAAGTATTTTTATAAAGAGCTATTTTATTAGTATGATGTGAATTTAAAATCATTTCTAAAATTTTAAATAAAAGTGTTGGAATTTTGGGGAAATAAAAAGGAAATCCAAAATAGAATTTTAATGAAGTGATTTTGTAATTAAAATCGAATATTGATTTAAAAATTGAAAGTAAGCTAATTGGTTAAATAATTGTTTGATTGAGTATGTTAATAAAATTTAACTTTAGTAAATAAATGGATTGCAAATTAATAATGGAGTTTGGAAATGAATTAGAATTGTAAATAGAATTCGAGTTAGATTTGATAATGAATTAAATAAGAGGAGATGTTGTAAAATAAAAATAAAATAGAGTTGGATTGAAAAATGTGATGGTTTGAATTATAAATAAAATTCAAACGTTATTTGAATAATATTTAATGAAATTTGCAAGTAAATTGGATATAAGAGAAGTGATTATAATAGAAATGGTTTGAGTTGCAAAATAAAACCCAAGTGAATAGAAATAAATTGAGAATGGCCTTGTATTAAATGAATTCGAAAATGAATTAAGTAAGTAAATGAAAATTTTAAAACGGGTTA
Organism: Allium cepa; assembly: GCA_030765085.1. Lineage (NCBI taxonomy): Eukaryota > Viridiplantae > Streptophyta > Magnoliopsida > Asparagales > Amaryllidaceae > Allium > Allium cepa. The sequence continues at coordinate 577,819,324 of CM060931.1, forward strand.
ATTGAATTAAATAATAATCGAATAAAGTCTGATTGAATAAAAACTAAATCAAGTTGTGATTGGAATTGGATTATCAGAGTGAACTTAAAATTTGTTGATATGTTAATTTAAAGTATAAATGAGTTAAGTATGTGCTTGGATATTATTTTGACAAATTGAGAAGGTGAATTTGAAATTAAAATTTAAAATGGATGGGCTAATTGTATTTGATGGAAGTTGCTTAAATAAGAATCAAATAGAAGCAAACTTAAGTTTGATGTTGGAATAAACTAAAGTAAATCCACTTAAGTTTAAAATTTATGGAAGCTTGGCTTTGAATAAGGGTGAAAACCCATTAAATAAAGCTTGGATTGAATTAATTTGGGAATGGCTAGAAGTGTACAAGAATGGAATGTGTCGAGTTAAATGAATGGTTGGTAAATAAGTTTGAAATGAAATGGAATTAAATATAAGATGAGTTGAAATTAATTTAAATTAGTTATATACTAAAATAAATACTCTATTAAACGAATATTGTCAAATTTGCATAAAATGAATTGTCGTTGGCGTAACTAAAAGTAATTAAAATGCTATGACTTAATAGAGATTAAATAAAATTGATTCTGAATCATTTGAAGTGAATATGAGTTTGTTTGGATTAAAAATAAATTGAACATAAGCAATTGGGTTACAAACCATTAAAATTGAACGAAATGGCATATAAATTTGGTTGGAAGCAATTGGATTGGTTTTAAACCGTATAAATCGCTTATCGTAAGCATTTGGTGTTTGATGCTTTTGTAATGCTTGTGTTTTGCCATTAAAGTAAGTGAAATACTAAAAAAATTTCTATATATGGCACTTACATATTTAAATTGAGTAAGTACAGGTACCGGAAAGTTGTTCATCTGGATTTGGTTGCGCTATTTGCTAGAATAGATAAGCCGCTTGCTTAAAATGCTAAATATGGTATGCCTACGCAATAAAAATAGGAAATATGAACTGTTTTTGCTTTTTCCGACCGGGTGGGTCGATGTATACATATTTATATCTCTTGTCAAATTGCAAAATCTCTTCTGTACAAAGGAGACTCTGCCAAAAATTTTCGAAAATTTTGGGAGTTAGAAAATTTTTGAGAAAAATTGATTAACGACAAATCGATTTCAAATTGGAAAACTAATGTAAATTAGTTGATGAAACTAATGTGAATCAGTTATAAATGAAAAATAAAATTTAATATTCATAATTGAAGACAAATTGAATTCGCATGTAATGGGGAAAACTAAGTTGCATAGAAGTATATGTGAAAACTTCTGTAAGAAAAAGTATAAATGATTTGAAAGGTTACAATTGTATATTGTTGCTAAGCAAGATATGCAGGTATTAAGGGAAAGGAAATTGGATTTGGTTCCAATAGATAAATGTGAATTGCCCGACAAAAAGGTATGTATTTTAATTTCTGTATGAATTAGATTGGGTTTTTTATCTAGCCACTTGGCTTTCTATTTTCTTTTTGGAATTTGGGAGCTCGTAGAGGCCTTTTGTAGTTGTACCGAGCTAGCCGCGCAAATGAGACGCTGACAAAAAATTTCGGAATTTTAGGGAGTTAGAAAATTTTTGAGAAAATTTTGATAATTCAAAATTTGGTTTTAAATTGAAATTTGAATAATGGAGTAAGTAATGTTGTTGAAAACTGTAGAAGAATTTGGGAAGTTAGTAAAGAATGATAAGGAGTCTTTAATAAAAGATAGTTGGTAGTATGTTGAATTGTGAGTTTTGGGAAAAGGTAAACGGGTATTGGACCATTCTTCCTAACTAGTAATTTCGGGGACGAAATTCTTTTAAGGGGGGAGGAATGTGACGACCCAGAATTTTAAACAATTCAAATTGGAAAATTTAATTGATTTTAAATATTTAAAGGTTAATTTTAACTTGAATTCCAAATATTAATAATTATTTGGTAATTAAATTATTGAATTATATAGTTTAAGTATTGAATCATATAATTTGAATTGGGTAAAACGCTGAATCTGGAATTTCTAAGCCTGTTTAACATAATTTGAAGGCTTATAAAATTTATATTGATGGCACTGAAGGTAGTGAAAGTGTTGAAATTTAATTTAAAGGTAATTTGTTCAATTTTAATAATATATCGTTTATATTGACAGTTAAAAAGTAGCCTTCTTAGGCACAGTCTCGGAATTCGACGAAACAAGTTCCATTAGATCCGTAATAGCTAGTTATTATCGGATTTCAATTTTCGTAGCAATCGGAGTTGTCGTTTGACCCTGACAGCTCAAAACGCTTCGAATTATTTTAATCGATTTAATTTAAAATTTATCGTTTATTTCCGTAACTCGCGCATATGATCGAATTAGCTTTCGAAACACGTTTCATTGTGTTCAGAATGCGGGTAAAACCATATAAACGTTTGTCAGCATGTTTGATTCGGGATTCGGGATTTCGCGTTATGTAACATGAGATATTTCTAATATTTTATTATATAATAACAAGCGTGCGCAGGAAGCTTTCCCAATCGGTGTTTTATCATCTTTCTCCCCTCTAATCTTGAAAGAAAAATCAAACTTTTATAAAAAAAAATATTTATAATAAAATCATATGGCCACAGCCTTCGGTCCAAAGCCAAACAGAAATTGAAAGGGGGAGCTCAATATCAACCGCGGCTTCCTCCTTCAAATGGAAGAGTCGAACGAACGAAAGTCGTTCGTGTTCACTTCGATCCAAAACAATGCGGTATCTTCTCCTCTATAACCCTAAGTAGCGCGCTCCTGATTGAAGCAGGTCGCGACACATTCGAGATGAGGGAGAAATGCAGGAGGAGTTGACGCCGCGTTGGGGTTCGTGGCACGCGCAGTCGCATGGGTTCGCGACTGTGTAGTGGCTAGGGGTGGTTCGCGACCTAGGGCTGGGTTCGCGATCGGTTGTGGAAAGCTTGGGGGTTTACTAATGGTCTTGAGCGCGTGATGGGAATCGAGGCAGTTTGGGGTTGTAGGGTTCGAACGAGGGTTTCGGCATGGTCATGCGAGCTTCGAGGTAGCTAATGCTGATCGCAGTGGAAGTGTTCGACAATTGTGAGTAATTTTACTTTCTTTATTTTTATTTATTCCAGCTCTGTTTGTTTTTAAACCCTAAGTTAAAAAAAGAAGGGGTAAATACAGGAAAATGGGATTGATTAATCATTTATAAATCCTTTAAATTAAATGCTTTTCAAAACTTAAATCAAAATAGTTTGATTGATAATTTCTGAAATAAGTAAAAGATTAATTAAGTAATTGATTTGCAATTATTGATTGAGTAATTTGTAATTAGTGATTTACAAATGGGAATTAGGTTTTAGAAATTAACAATGAAGGTTAATAATTAATAGCTAGGGAGTAATGAATTAAAAATCTTAGGAGAAAGAAATAGATTAATAATCACTGGATGTAGTTAATTGAATGAAGTGGATTGCCAATTGTGAATCAAAGGTGAGTAATCTCACACTCTGGATTTTCATTTAAATTTAAAGGCTTAAATTCAAATAAATGGATGAATGATTAAATTGTTTGGATGTGTATTGATGATCTAGTGATTTTAGATTTGGTTGTTTCTCGAGTTAATTGTGATTTGACTCAAGGTATTTGGATTTTAAATGGTTGTAAACTTAAACCATGAATAAGAAAATGGTTCTGTTTAAAATCAATAAGGGTTAATGATCGATGATTCATTAATTAGGTAGGATAATTTAAATGAAAGAAAAAAATTGATCAATTAAATTAATTAATGATTTGGGTTAATTAATTAAGTCTATATTAATTTGGAATGATCATTTGATGGTTTAATAAGTAATTACTTAATGTAATTAATAAAATAAAATTACTGGTGTGATTAAACGAGAGATAAATTAAGATAATTTAGTTAAGGAGAATTAATTTATTAATGAAGTAAATCAAAGTATAATTAATTACAGGTTGAGATTAATCGGGAATGATTAATATTCGGAGTTGAATTAAAGCAATTAATTTAGACTAGAACAAATCAAAACATAATTGGAATTCATTAATTTGTATAATCAACGATGTAATTAAAGACTAATTAATTAAAATGAATTAACCAAAGTGACCCATGAGAAATTAATTAATATAAGTAATTAAGAATTAGAGTAATTGATTATAGTTAATTAATTTGTGAAGTAATTAAAGATTACTCATTGATTTGGTAAGAATAATTAATATGGTGAAAATTATTAAAGGTAATTACTTGAATGAAATTGGAGGATAATTAATCCATGTTGATTAATAAAGATGAATAAGGAAGGGTTGATTAATTAATTGATTTGGAATTAATTAATGAAGGAATCTAAGTGATTGAGGTTTAAAATTCAATTACAACCGATGGAATTGATTTGTATGTGATTAAGCTTTGCTTATGGGTGGTTGAATGGTATTGGATGAGTTGATTGAGTTGATATCTCTGATATGAAATGTCGTGTATTTCATTTGGATAACTTGGGTTAGGATGACATGAGTTTCTAATAGATCGGTATCAGGTATTGGGAAATACCCGAAACCACTACGAATTATTATAGATTGATATGACAAATCAATAGGCTGAAATGAAACGATTTAAGTGAATTGGACTATTTAATCTTAAGTTTGATACTTGGGTGTTAATGTGTGAAATTAGAGAATACTATAAAAAAGTGTGAATTTGTAAGTTGACTCGTGTTACCCGGGTTTTATATGAGTTGTTTGCTTTGGTATTCCATGTTAGTTGAGTTTACTCACGTAGGTTTCCAGCCTGACCCGGGTGTTACTTTGGTGTAATGCTCGGGTCAGACCGAGTATTACGGATTTCCAGGTTAGGACGTTCTGGAGCTCAGGAGGCGAGTTGGATGGCAATAGCGTATAGAGCATCTCTATTGTATTTATATTATTGTTAATCCGAGACATGATAATTTTATATATTCAGTGACTGTATATAATGTGAAACTTTGATGTATATTAAATGTAATCGACAGATATAGTATCCTTTTGTAGACTGTTATTATTTATTATTATATTTTATCCGCTGCGATTATGAGATGTTTGGTGTTTCTATTCTTCTTCTTCTATCTCTTTCTTCTTTTTATAACTATCTGGAATTTTCGGCTTAGAAAATTTCGGGTCGTTACAAAAACTTTGATTAAGCTATTATATAAAAAACAAATAATTACCTTTTATTTTGCAAACAATTTAATTAATCTAAATTAACCTTTGAAAAATATTAAGTTTTAAACAAAGCTTTAAATTACAATATACATATGTATAAATTATCAACTTATTAAATTAAATTTCGAAACAACATCAAATTATATCATATACATACATATTTACATTACAATTTGAAAATTCAACCTTTATTTAAAACAAAAGATATCATATTCACAATATATATCAAATATATATATTATAAACAGGAAAAAAAATTCATTTGCTTTGACAAATAATTCATATCATATTTTAAATTGTTAAAAATATACTGATCAAAATTACCAGATTGAAAATGTATTAACTTTTAAAAGATTAAATTTACCAATTTAAATTAACATTATAAAGAAAAATTATCAAATCAGTTTAATTATTAATACGGATTATTAAATTGATATTGCCCAAAATTCCGGGTCGTTACAATCCTCCCCCTTTAAAAGAATTTCGTCCCCGAAATTTAAAAGCAAAGGCAATTTAATAATCAAGCAAAGATTTTAATTTCAAACAGCAAAGCATACCTATCAACCAGTTACTAACAACCAAAGCAATCAATCAAACAAACAAACCTAACTAATTATTCTGACACAAATCAGAATAAATCTTACTAACACTATCTCGAGTTTCCCAAGTATAAATCACCGGGAGACTCGCTCTACAGAAGCTAACAAACTACACCATCGAAATCCAAAGCTCAACTCATCTCTAGATCCTTTAATCTGAATAGAACATCAGACTATACTCAAGTCCAGAACAACTTCCAAATCCAACTGAACTACAGATTCAACAACCAACAATGAATCATACACGTACTCCCTCAGAGATACATGAAATACAATGAATTCCAGCTACCCAAACACGGAATTCAATCTTATGGACAACAGATTTTATCTTGTCATAACACAAATAAGAAATCTCAAATGCCTCAGAACTATCCATCCAATCTCTGTTCTCTAATCCAGAGAAAACTTAACAATAATGAAGACTCCAACTTCGAATTCCAAACTCCTTGTCTTATATCTGCATAACTTAACAGACAATCCAGGGCTGCCCATCCTCTTCCCGATCAGCTCAACCTATGCTGATGTAACGATTGCGGTTTTGACGAGATCCGAAGGTCGGCATTCTTACGTCCACTGTATCAAATGCTGCATAATCGAATGCCGGAAAACCGAATTGTTAGCGTAAAAAAGAAGAGGTAGAAGAAAACGATAGAAAAAAAATAAGAAAAAGATAGAACGGAAACAATATCAGAATCTCACATATCGCAGCGGAACAACATATAATTGATAAATGAATAATCTTTAAATCAAAGAACTATATCAGTTATTGCATTATATTATCATCAGAGTTTACAACAACAATATACAACACAATACAAGAATGGAAAACTATACAAACATGTCCCTACAAGTGCATTTACAGCAGAAAAATAATATCATATACAAGTAATACGTCTCGCCATCCAGCTCGCCACTTGAGCTCCAAAGCACTTCTGAATCCAGAATGACCAGATAATCTGACTCTAGACTGCCCGTGTGGAAAATTTTGGGCACCCAGAGTTTAGGAAGAGAACAATAAACACCAGGTCAGTCATGGGACTGGTGTGAGAACTCAAAATAGTTATTTATCTTTTAAAACAACCACAACAATAGAAGTGGAAAATATCCGCAATGCTTTTGGAAAATAAAACTACCATAAGGCCTTCCCGCACACACATAATGCAAACGTAGAATTGGAGGAGATTTCTCCTTATGATAGTCAAAGATACTTACTACGCAAAATAAATCATTTTTGATATTATTATTAGTGCATAGCGATAAAAGCATTTCGAAAGTAGAATATAAATCTTAGCCAGCACAGACATTTCGAACTATGCCTACTATAGCTACCATCTAAACAGTGGTGACCACCATAAGTAATTGGCAGGTTATACAACTAAAACCGTACAGGGTTTCGTATTGGGAATTGGATTTCCAACAAATGGTCAGGCTAAGGAACTTCCTACTGCCACATGGGATCGCCTCTGGCGGAATGTCCCGATAACTTAACCAGCTCTCTGCCAACACAAGGCCGGGTTACCTTTGTAACTAGCTAACTACACGAATATACCACCCCCCGGTCCTTTGGGACCTTTATCCGAGGGCCCTCGATCACCAAGCAACAACCACACAGCAAAAATAAGATTGGAGCAACCACATAGGTTAGCATCAGGGCTCCATACCTGACACCACCCTTTTCCAGAAGGAAACGACATACCCTAAAGGGCGCGACCCTCATAACCTTGCCGCATATTCCTGTTTTGACCATTTCAGGGGTGTGAGGTCTGACGAAGTCTCGTCCACGAAGCTACGCTTTCTCACAAAGCCACGCTTTGATCAACAAATGATCAATAAATAATCATCACACAGCAACACTTAGCATGCCTGTAACAACCCGCATATTTATCAATTGTATATTTAAATATTTTATTTAAATATTTTAACGATACTCGGAATTTAGTCCGAAAAGCTACTTTTGGCATATGGTTGAATTAGGACTCGGGACCACCCCCATTGAGTTCAAAATGATGTTTGCGACCTTTTTGAGTATAAACTTCGATATGTTTGGAGTTAGTCGAATTTGGCTACTTTTTCACTTAGGGCCTTTGGTTGGGTTTCAGCCCATTAACCCCATTTATCAACCTAGCCCCAACCCTCTTCTCTTCATTCCTTCATAATTTCCTAATACATTCAAGCTTCATCAAAAATGGGGGAAGAGAAAAAGAATTAGAAAATCCTAAGCCCTAGTTTCCTTTTGCAAATCAATTTCTAGCTCCAAATTCAAGAGAACCCATTGGTAAGCATCTCCTTCTTCTTCTCCAACTCATTCTCTCTTTGATTTCAGAAAATTCCTAAACCTAATTTGGGAAATATTTCTCTTTTAAGCTTAGATTCAAGCTTCTAGTGTTGAGATTGAAGTGTGGTTGATCCTCCTTTGTTTTCAAGCTTCTTCTTCATTGATTTGGGTTCAAAGGTGAGATTTTTATCTCACATCTTAGTCTATGTTTATCTTCGATTGTTAGGTATGAATACCTAACACTTATTCTTGTGCAATTGCTTTTGGTTTGGATTGATTTGGTGAATATTCCAATTTTTAGTGTTTTGGGTTCAAATCTTTAAAAATCATAACTTTGATGTTTTTATCATGTTTTTGGTGATGAACCAAAGAGCTTCTATGGCCGAGTAGTCGATTGGCATAAACCCTTAGCGCCGTTGCTCGAGAGAATGCAATTTGGCCGAGGTTGGACCTCATTTGGATGGGCTGGGAAAGGACTGGGAACAAGTTCGGCCGATCGAGCCCTGTGGCCGGTCGACCGACCTGCTTCCAGAGTGCATAAGCACTCCCCTGTCTCAGGTTCGGTCAACCAGCTACAGGGTTCGGCCGACCGACCCGCTTCCCGAGAAAATTTCTGAAACAGGGTCTGGTCGACCGAGCTCTGTAGCCGGCCGACTGACCTGATGCAATTTTGCCTATTTTGCCTAATTGTTTGAATTTCCAACTTTAATCGATTCGTGTTGTTTCCTATTTGTTGTTATCATTTATTATCGACTTGATGACTTCTTTTCTTTGGGATTTTGGATATATCCACTTAGATGGATTCGGTATCGATTTCTTGGATTCTATTCACGTCTTCGAATGTGAATCTTAGTGATTGATTGTTCCTACAATCTTCTTTGTGATTTGTCACTTTAAAAATATAAAGGTTTTCTATACTAGTAGTAAATATCAAAATTCTTTCATCACAACGATTTCAACACTATTTTATAACAAAGCTCGTTTTCTCAAACCGATTTCCAATCTATTAGTATATACAAACCTTTACCTCACTCATATGAGAAATCTAATTAAACGGCTTAGTAAAACAAGTGGTATGAAATGCTTGCGTTTATTTTGTCGGTTAATTCTTGGACTTGTTCGATTGAAACTCTTGTGACAATTTTCTAGTGGAGATCTACAGTTTGTTCGTCAATATTTAAGTTAAGCTAGTGGTTATGGGACATGAAGCTAAGATCATATATTTACTAGCTTACTATAATTGACACTTCCCTTTGATCATGACGATCATTTTATGTTTTGGACTAACATTGTGCGATATCTTTTTGACTTGGTTCGTCGGATGTCACGCTATACGACGTCGTTGTTCCCTTTGATTTTGATTTGGTTCATCGGATGTCATGCTGTACGACGTCGTTGTTCCCTTTGATTGTGATTTTGTTCATCGGATGTCACACTGTACGACTTCGTTGTTCCCTTTGATTGTGATTTGGTTCGTCGGATGTCACGTTGTACGATGTGGTTGTTCCCCTTGATTTTGATTTGGTTCATCAAATGTCACGCTGTACGACGTCGTTGTTCCCTTTGATTTTGATTTGGTTCATCGAATGTCACGCTGTACGACGTCGTTGTTCCCTTTGATTTTGATTTGGTTCGTCGGATGTCACGCTGTACGACGTCGTTGTTCCCATTGATTGTGATTTGGTTCATCGGATGTCACACTGTACGAGGTCATTGTTCCCCTTGATTTTGATTTGGTTCATCGGATGTCACGCTGTATGACGTCGTTTTTCCCTTTGATTGTGATTTGGTTCATCGGTTGTCACGCTGTATGACGTCGTTGTTCCCTTTGATTTTGATTTGGTTCGTCGGATGTCACGCTGTACGACGACGTCGTTGTTCCCTTTGATTGTGATTTGGTTCGTCGGATGTCACGCTGTACGACGTCGTTGTTCCCTTTGATTGTGATTTGGTTCATCGGATGTCATGCTGTACGACGTCGTTGTTCCCTTTGATTGTGATTTGGTTCATCGAATGTCTCGTTGTACGACGTCGTTGTTCCCTTTGATTGTGTTTTGGTTCATCGGATGCCACGCTGTACGACGTCGTTGTTCTCTTTGATTGTGTTTTGGTTCATCCGATGTCACGCTGTACGACGTCGTTGTTCCCTTTGATTGTGATTTGGTTCGTCGGATGTCACGCTGTATGACGTCGTTGTTCCCTTTGATTGTGTTTTGGTTCTTCGGATGTCACGCTGCACGACGTCGTTTTTCCCTTTGATTGTGATTTGGTTCATCGGATGTCATGCTGTACGACGTCGTTGTTCCCTTTGATTGTGATTTGGTTCATCGAATGTCACGTTGTACGACGTCGTTGTTCCCTTTGATTGTGTTTTGGTTCATCGGATGTCACGCTGTACGACGTCGTTGTTCCCTTTGATTGTGTTTTGGTTCATCGGATGTCACGCTGTACGACGTCGTTGTTCCCTTTGATTGTGATTTGGTTCGTCGGATGTCACGCTGTACGACGTCGTTGTTCCCTTTGATTGTGTTTTGGTTCTTCGGATGTCACGCTGTACGACGTCGTTGTTCCCTTTGATTGTGATTTGGTTCGTCGGATGTCATGCTGTACGACATCGTTGTTCACTTTGATTTTGATTTGGTTCATTGGATGTCACGCTGTACGACGTCGTTGTTCCCTTTCATTTTGATTTGGTTCATCGGATGTCACGTTGTACGACGTCGTTGTTCCCTTTGATTGTGATTTGGTTCGTCGGATGTCACGCTGTACGACGTCGTTGTTCCCTTTGATTGTGATTTCTCGATTTCGTGTGTTGAATTCTGGAATTTATGTTTCACCAAATTTTACGATTGGCATTGATATGTATGTCATTTATTGTGGCTTGGTGAATGAAATTAGGAGTATGACATTCCTTTTTATCTTTGAGAAGATCCTTGCGATATTGATTAATCTCTTAATGGTTTTTCAATTATTTATTTATCACAGCTTGGCATTATGATTATTATACGTTTAGTCATATCTCTTATTCTATATCATTTCATTTGATATTTATAGCTAGACTGATCCGTTTATTATTTTCTTATTAAATAATACTCGGCTCAGACCGAGATGTTACAGGTGCTTCTGCTTGACTTCTCCCCAGGGATTCATTCATCCTGACTTTTGGCTAACTACTTAGATTAGTAGTTTACTTTGTTGTATACACTTGCGATATGGACTCATAGTTGTATATTATTGTATGGCACGCGTTGCTATTCTTTTGTATTATTGTGGATCTTTTTGACCACTACTCTGATATACACTTTCATGTGTTAGTTATATATTCATATCATCTTCCGCCTTTGTGATATGAATTATCTGTGACTGATTTGTGTAATGCTTATTTCTATATTTGTTTCCGAAGATTATTATAGCCACTGTGTAGTAGCTTTGTGTTTGTATCGGTATGTCGGATTTCCTCTTGAAATAAAATGCATGTTATACTATCTGACATATCGGTGCTCGCGCAAAGCAATTACACGGATGGTCACTCCTCAACATCCTTATTCTCCATGCTAGTTGACAGCATTCGCCGTAATGTTCTTGGCTAGCATGGGTACAGAGGTGGGGCGTCACAGTTTGGTATCAAAGCCAAACTTCAGAACAATATGGAATATTATAACAAGGATCATCGTCCTAGGTCCATCTTAGGAGTCGTGCTTTAGGATTTAATTCGAGTCTTTGTACCGATTCATCCTATTTTCTTTATGATTCCTTGTTTTATCAATCATGATGGTTTGATATTCATTCTAAGAATAATTTTTCTTCTTCTTTCTTTCTTTCCAAAGGAAGAGAAATGGTTAGACCAGGCCATCCCAGCGCCGGTCAATCTAGTGCTACTCCCTAAGATGGAGTTTTTATGTCTGCCCAGCAACTTCTTGACCTTGTCACGAATGCTCAAGCAGCTGGTTCCATTCAAGAGCCTACTCATCCTAGATCCGGTTTTGCACGCTTGTGCAGAGACTATACCGATTTGGATGGAAGGCCATTTAGGGGATCCGAGAGTGTTATAGAAATTCAAGCTTGGCTCAAATCATGCGATCACATCTTTTCTCGCATGAACCTTATTGACCTTCATCGAGTCCAAGTGGCTTCTAGCATGCTCCAAGGAAGAGCGTTAGATTGGTATGAGCTTTTAATTTCTGAAATCATTGAAGCGGATCTCACTTGGGAGCAATTCCGGGAAAGGTTCGAATTGAAATTTGTGCCGGAGGCCGAAAAAGTAACTTTGGCCCGGCATTTTATTGACCTTGTTCAAGGTGAATCTTCTGCGAAAGACTATGTCGCATCTTTCGAATCTCTTTCTAAATACGGGATTGAGTACATTAATACCCCGATGAAGAAAAATTAGAGATTTGTCTATGGGTTGAATAAGAATCTTAAGAAGCCATTGCTTTTGAAACTTGAGGTTTCATTTGATCAGCTTATTGATATCGCTCTTCGTCTTGAAGAGGCCGATAGAGAAAGCGATATTGAAGTTGTGCGTGCCAAATAGAACTTCAACAACAACATGAAGAGGCATATTAAATTCGAAGGCCCCAATCCCATCAAGAAAGGGAAGCAACAAAAGCCGGTAGCAAAGTCTCCTATCTCTAGTCGTGGACGATGCTACAATTGTGGTTCCACAGACCACTATGCAAGGGAGTGCCGAAACCTCCCTTTTGCCGTTATTGCAAAAGTTCGGGTCATCTTATATCTACATGTCCCATTCTTCAAAGCAAGAGAGAGGGAGAGCTGAATATTGTGCAAGCTCCTGCTAACACTTCTCGTGGTCAAGGTATTTCTCATTCAATCCTTGATGACATTTGCTTTGTGATTATCTTGTTCGTGTTCTTTTTTGATATGGGTTCCATCTCACTATTTTATATCAAAAGAACTTGTCGATTCTTTTTCTTTGAATATTTTGAGTTTGATGACTTCTTTGAGAGTTGCGAATCCGGATGGTAGATTCACAACACTCAATTTGCTTTCTATTGATGTCGAAATTATTTTATGTGACTCTTCTTTCCGAGCCGATTTTTTTACTTTGGCTTCGGAATTGATCTTTTTAAGGACTGGCTTAATCGTAATGAAGGCCATGTCCTATTTTCCGTGTGGACAATTCATCTTCGACATTTTCTATATGTTAAGCAGATTTCTATTTTTCTTGAAATTCCGATTTCAAATTTTTGAAGGCATCGTTTTATTCTTTAAACCCTCAAGATGAGAAAAGTGTTATTTCTCTTATCTAAATAATTTGTGAAACTTTTTCGGTATTTTTGAGTTTGTCCTAGAACTGTCACCTAAGCAATCTTTTGAGTTGTGTTAAGGTCTTTTCAGTTCGACCTTGCCACCGGTTTTCATTTGCTACGAGTTGCGGAAGTTAGCATTCCACTTACCGCATTCCGCACTCGTTATGATTCTTATGAATGACTTATTATGTCATTCGGTTTATCCAGCTTATTTCATCCATTTTATAAATCGAATATTCTATGAATATTTCGATGAGACCATTCTTGTATTTATAGATTTTGGATGAAAATAGTAATTTAAAATTTTGCAAATCTTTTCCATAAGATTTATTTATAAGTGAAATTGGATTTTGTTCTTGAAACGAATGAAGAATATTCATAAAAGTTTTTAAGAAACATGTTTATTATCTAGAAGACGATTTTGTGATTTTATTGCCCGTTGAGTGCTTTAAGAATTTTGGTCGATGCACTTGATCAATGTTATCGATAGGAATTTCCTAAGTGCTTTGATAAGACAATAAAACACAGTAAAATTCACTTCAAATAAGTAAAATTTTCTAAAAAGATGATTACATAAGTTAATTGTAAATTTGAAAGTTTTATTTTTTGGGAAAGAAGATTATTTGAAAGAATTCTTTTCCGATACTCTTATTCTTGTGTTTTCCGAAGGGAACCAAGACTTTGCTATTTGTACCGATACTAGTCATATTGGTTTGGATGCCTTTCTCTTGCAAAGGAGAACGTGCTATCACTTGTGCTTCTAAATCATTATAGCTTATCGAGACTAGATATGCCACTCATGATCTAGTGCTCGCAGCTATTGTTTTTACTTTTAAAAATTTGGCATCATCATTTTTAGGGAAGAAATTTGTTCTCCACCTCGATCATAAATCTTTGGAATATTTATTTTCTCACAAGGAACTTCATGTTGACTCGAGTTCCTGGCATCTTATGATCTTGATATTCTTTTTATTCCCGGAAGGGAAATCGTGTTGCCAATGCGCTTTGTCGTAAGTAACAAGTGGTTGATTCTTTGATGATGTCTGAATGGAATTATCTTTTTATTAATTTCATCGGACGTTTTGATATACTTCGTTTTATTGAGCATTATCTCATTCCTTTTATGGACTAGTGTCCGATGTTCTTTTATGGTGTTCGGTTCATTGGACGTACCGTTTTTGTACTACGTCGATGTTCCAAAATTATTCGAGCTTTGGATCATCTGGCGTACCGTTTTGTACTATGCCGTTGTCCCAAATTATTTGAGTTTCTAGTTTCTTCGGCGTACAGTTATTATACTACGTCGTTGCATGAGCTCAATTTTCTGAAATTCATGACGTTCTCCACGTCTTTTATCTATGGAAACGCCTTAGGGATTCCGGTTTTTTTCTTGTTTCCGATGATATTGTGGAAATTGAAGTTTCACCAGATTTGATTTATGAGCAACATTCCATTCGCATCATTGCTTCGGAGGTTGAGCGCCTTCGGAATAAAGATATTCTTCTTGTGAGAGTTCAATGGTTCTCAAATCTTTGGGATTACTCTTGAGAAATCTTGAGAATTCATCGAACGAAAACTTTTGGATTTACTCCTTCGTGCTCTTTATGGTGAACTTCCTGATTCAAATTTTCTTTCGTGTTGATATGCTTCTATGGTTGTTACTTCTTATTTTCTTCTTAAGTATTGCGAGGACGCAATTTCTTTAAGGAGGGGAGTCTGTAACAACCCGCGTATTTATCAATTGTATATATAAATATTTTATTTAAATATTTTATCGATACTCGGAATTTAATCCGAAAAGCTACTTTTTGCATACGGTCGAATTAGGACTCGGGACCACCCCCATTGAGTTCAAAATGATGTTTGCGACCTTTTTGAGTATAAACTTCGATATTTTTGGAGTTAGTCGAATTTGGCTACCTTTTCACTTAGGGCCTTTGGTTGGGTTGCAGCCTATTAACCCCATTTATCAACCTAGCTCCAACCCTCTTCTCTTCATTCCTTCATAGTTTCCTAATACATTCAAGCTTCATTAAAAATGGGGGAAGAGAAAAAGAATTAGGAAATCCTAAGCCCTAGTTTCCTTTTGCAAATCAATTTCTAGCTCCAAATTCAACAGAACCCATTGGTAAGCATCTACTTCTTCTTCTCCAACTCATTCTCTCTTTGATTTCAGAAAATTCCTAAACCTAATTTGGGAAATATTTCTCTTTTAAGCTTAGATTCAAACTTCTAGTGTTGAGATTGAAGTGTGGTTGATCCTCCTTTGTTTTCAAGCTTCTTCTTCATTGATTTGGGTTCAAAGGTGAGATTTTTATCTCACATCTTAGTCTATGTTTATCTTCGATTGTTAGGTATGAATTCCTAACACTTATTCTTGTGCAATTGCTTTTGGTTTGGATTGATTTGGTGAATATTCCAATTTTTAGTGTTTTGGGTTCAAATCTTTAAAAATCATAACTTTGATGTTTTGATCATGTTTTTGGTGATGAACGAAAGAGCTTCTATGGCCGGGTAGTCGATTGGCATAAACCCTTAGCGCCGTTGCTCGAGAGAATGCAATTTGGCCGAGGTTGGACCTCATTTGGATGGGCTGGGAAAGGACTGGGAACAGGTTCGGCCGATCGAGCCCTGTGGCCGGTCGACTGACCTACTTCCAGAGTGCACAAGCACTCCCCTGTCTCAGGTTCGGTCAACCAGCTACCGGGTTCGGCCGACCGACCCGCTTCGCGAGAAAATTTCTGAAACAGGGTCCGGTCGACCGAGCTCTGTAGCCGGCCGACCGACCTGATGCAATTTTGCCTATTTCGCCTAATTGTTTGAATTTCCAACTTTAATCGATTCGTGTTGTTTCCTATTTGTTGTTATCATTTATTATCGACTTGATGACTCCTTTTCTTTGGGATTTTGCATATATCCACTTAGATGGATTCGGTATCGATTTCTTGGATTCTATTCACGTCTTCGAATGTGAATTTTAGTAATTGATTGTTCCTACAATCTTCTTTGTGATTTGTCACTTTAAAAATATAAAGGTTTTCTATACTAGTAGTAAATATCAAAATTCTTTCATCACAACGATTTCAACAATATTTCATAACAAAGATCGTTTTCTCAAACCGATTTCCAATCTATTAGTATATACAAACCTTTACCTCACTCGTATGAGAAATCTAATTTAACGGCTTAGTAAAACAAGTGGTATGAAACGCTTGCGTTTATTTCGTCGGTTAATTCTTGGACTTGTTCGATTGAAACTCTTGTGACAATTTTCTAGTGGAGATCTACAGTTTGTTCGTCAATATTTAAGTTAAGCTAGTGGTTATGGGACATGAAGCTAAGCTAATATATTTATTAGCATACTGTAATTGACACTTCTCTTTGATCATGACGATCATTTTATGTTTTGGACTAGCATTGTGCGATGTCTTTTTGACTTGGTTCATCGGATGTCACGCTATACGACGTCGTTGTTCCCTTTGATTTTGATTTGGTTCATCGGATGTCATGCTGTACGACGTCGTTGTTCCCTTTGATTGTGATTTGGTTCATCGGATGTCACGCTGTACGATGTCATTGTTCCCCTTGATTTTGATTTGGTTCATCGAATGTCACATTGTACGACGTCGTTGTTCCCTTTGATTTTGATTTGGTTCAATTTGGTTCATCGGATGTCACGCTGTACGACGTCGTTGTTCCCTTTGATTGTGATTTGGTTCATCGGATGTCACGCTGTACGACGTCGTTGTTCCCTTTGATTTTGATTTGGTTCATCGGATGTCACGCTGTACGACGTCGTTCTTCCCTTTGATTATGATTTGGTTCATCGGATGTCACGCTGCACGACGTCGTTTTTCCCTTTGATTGTGATTTGGTTCATCGGATGTCACGCTGTAGGACGTCGTTGTTCCCTTTGATTTTGATTTGGTTCGTCGGATGTCACGTTGTACGACGACGTCGTTGTTCCCTTTGATTGTGATTTGGTTCGTCGGATGTCACGCTGTACGACGTCGTTGTTCCCTTTGATTGTGATTTGGTTCTTCGGATGTCACGCTGTACGACGTCGTTGTGCCCTTTGATTGTGATTTGGTTCATCGAATGTCACGTTGTACGACGTCGTTGTTCCCTTTGATTGTGTTTTGGTTCATCGGATGTCACGCTGTACGACGTCGTTGTTCCCTTTGATTGTGTTTTGGTTCATCGGATGTCACGCTGGACGACGTCGTTGTTCCCTTTGATTGTGATTTGGTTCGTCGGATGTCACGCTGTACGACGTCGTTGTTCCCTTTGATTGTGTTTTGGTTCTTCTGATGTCAAGCTGTACGACGTCGTTGTTCCCTTCGATTGTGATTTGGTTCGTCGGATGTCACGCTGTACGCGTCGTTGTTCCCTTTGATTTTGATTTGGTTCATCGGATGTCACGCTGTACGACGTTGTTGTTCCCTATGATTTTGATTTGGTTCATCGGATGTCACGCTGTACGACGTCGTTGTTCCCTTTGATTGTGATTTGGTTCGTCGGATGTCACGCTGTACGACGTCGTTGTTCCCTTTGATTGTGATTTCTCGATTTCGTATGTTGAATTCTGGAATTTATGTTTCACCAACTTTTACGATTGGCATTGATATGTATGTCATTTATTGTGGCTTGGTGAATGAAATTAGGAGTATGACATTCCTTTTTATCTTTGAGAAGATCCTTGCGATATTGATTAATCTCTTATTGGTTTTTCAATTATTTATTTATCACAGCTTGGCATTGTGATTATTATACGTTTAGTCATATCTCTTATTCTATATCATTTCATCTGATATTTATAGCTAGACTGATCCGTTTATTATTTTCTTATTAAATAATACTCAGGTCAGACCGAGATGTTACAGGTGCTTCTGCTTGACTTCTCCCCAGGGATTCATTCATCCTGACTTTTGGCTAACTACTTAGATTAGTAGTTTACTTTGTTGTATACACTTGCGATATGGAATCATAGTTGTATATTATTGTATGGCACGCGTTGCTATTCTTTTGTATTATTGTGGATCTTTTTGACCACTACTCTGATATACACTTTCATGTGTTAGTTATATATTCATATCTTCTTCCGCCTTTGTGATATGAATTATCTGTGACTGATTTGTGTAATGCTTATTTCTATATTTGTTTCCAAAGATTATTATAGCCACTGTGTAGTAGCTTTGTGTTTGTATTGGTATGTCGGATTTCCTCTTGAAATAAAATGCATGTTATACTATCTGACATATCGGTGCTCGCGCAAAGCAATTACACGGATGGTCGCTCCTCAACATCCTTATTCTCCGTGCTAGTTGACAGCATTCGCCGTAATGTTCTTGGCTAGCGTGGGTATAGAGGTGGGGCGTCACAGTTTGGTATCAAAGCCAAACTTCAGAACAATATGGAATATTATAACAAGGATCATCGTCCTAGGTCCATCTTAGGAGTCGTGCTTTAGGATTTAATTCGAGTCTTCGTACCGATTCATCCTATTTTCTTTATGATTCCTTGTTTTACCAATCATGATAGTTTGATATTCATTTTAAGAATAATTTTTCTTCTTCTTTCTTTCTTTCCAAAGGAAGAGAAATGGTTAGACCAGGCCGTCCCAACGCCGGTCAATCTAGTGCTACTCCCCAAGATGGAGTTTTTATGTCTGTCCAGCAACTTCTTGACCTTGTCACGAATGCTCAAGCAGCTGGTTCCATTCTAGAGCCTACTCATCCTAGATCCGGTTTTGCACGCTTGTGCAGAGACTATACCGATTTGGATGGAAGGCCATTCAGGGGATCCGAGAGTGTTATAGAAATTCAAGCTTGGCTCAAATCATGCGATCGCATCTTTTCTCGCATGAACCTTATTGACCTTCATCGAGTCCAAGTGGCTTCTAGCATGCTCTAAGAAAGAGCGTTAGATTGGTACGAGCTTTTAATTTATGAAATCATTGAAGCGGATCTCACTTGGGAGCAATTCCGGGAAAGGTTCGAATTGAAATTTGTGCCGGAGGCCGAAAAAGTAACTTTGGCTCGGCGTTTTATTGACCTTGTTCAAGGTGAATCTTCTGTGACAGACTATGTCGCATCTTTCGAATCTCTTTCTAAATACGGGATTGAGTATATTAATACCCCGATGAAGAAAAATCAGAGATTTGTCTATGGCTTGAATAAGAATCTTAAGAAGCCATTGCTTTTCATACTTGAGGTTTCATTTGATCAGCTTATTGATATCGCTCTTCGTCTTGAAGAGGCCGATAGAGAAAGCGATATTGAAGTTGTGCATGCCAAAGAGAACTTCAACAACAACATGAAGAGGCCTATTAAATTCAAAGGCCCCAATCCCATCAAGAAAGGGAAGCAACAAACTCCGGTAGCAAAGTCTCCTATCTCTAGTCGTGGACGATGCTACAATTGTGGTTCCACAGACCACTATGCAAGGGAGTGCCGAAACCTCTCTTTTGCCGTTATTGCATAAGTTCGGGTCATCTTATATCTACATGTCCCATTCTTCAAAGCAGGAGAGAGGGAGAGCTGAATATTGTGCAAGCTCCTGCTAACACTTCTCGTGGTCAAGGTATTTCTCATTCAATCCTTGATGACATTTGCTTTGTGATTATCTTGTTCATGTTCTTTTTTGATATGGGTTTCATCTCATTATTTTATATCAAAAGAACTTGTCGATTCTTTTTCTTTGAATATTTTGGGTTTGATGACTTCTTTGAGAGTTGCGAATCCGGATGGTAGATCCGCAACACTCAATTTGCTTTCTATTGATGTCGAAATTATTTTATGTAATTCTTCTTTCCGAGCCGATTTTTTTACTTAGGCTTCGGAATTGATCTATTTAAGGACTGGCTTAATCGTAGTGAAGGCCATATCCTATTTTCCGTGTGGACTATTCATCTTCGACATTTTCTATATGTTAATCAGATTTCTATTTTTCTTGAAATTCCGATTTCAAATTTTTGAAGGCATCGTTTTATTCTTTAAACCCTCAAGATGAGAAAAGTGTTATTTCTCTTATCTAAATAATTTGTGAAACTTTTTCGGTATTTTTGAGTTTGTCCTAGAACTGTCACCTAAGCAATCTTTTGAGTAGTGTTAAGGTCTTCTCCATTCGACCTTGCCACCGGTTTTCATTTGCTACGAGTTGCGGAAGTTAGCATTCCACTTACCGCATTCCGCACTCGTTATGATTCTTATGAATGACTTATTATGTCATTCGGTTTATCCAGCTTATTTCATCCATTTTATAAATCGAATATTCTATGAATATTTCGATGAGACCATTCTTGTATTTATAGATTTTGGATGAAAATAGTAATTTAAAATTTTGCAAATCTTTTCCATAAGATTTATTTATAAGTAAAATTGGATTTTGTCCTTGAAACGAACGAAGAATATTCTTAAAAGTTTTTAAGAAACATGTTTATTATCTAGAAGACGATTTTGTGATTTTATTGCCCGTTGAGTGCTTTAAGAATTTTGGTCGATGCGCTTGATCAATGTTTTCGATAGGAATTTCCTAAACGCTTTGATAAGACAATAAAACATAGTAAAATTCACTTCAAATAAGTAAAATTTTCTAAAAAGATGATTACATAAGCTAATTGTAAATTTGAAAGTTTTAGTTTTTGGGAAAGAAGATTATTTGAAAGAATTCTTTTCCGATACTCTTATTCTTGTGTTTTCCGAAGGGAACCAAGACTTTGCTATTTGTACCGATACTAGTCATATTGGTTTGGATGCCTTTCACTTGCAAAGGAGAACGTGCTATCACTTGTGCTTCTAAATCATTATAGCTTATCGAGACTAGATATGCCACTCATGATCTAGTGCTCGCGGCTATTGTTTTTACTTTTAAAAAATTGGCATCATCATTTTTGGGGAAGAAATTTGTTCTCCACCTCGATCATAAATCTTTGGAATATTTATTTTCTCACAAGGAACTTCATGTTGACTCGAGTTCCTGGCATCTTGTGATCTTGATATCCTTTTTATTCCCGGAAGGGAAATCGTGTTGCCAATGCGCTTTGTCGTAAGCAACAAGTGGTTGATTCTTTGATGATGTCTGAATGGAATTATCTTTTTATTAATTTCATCGGACGTTTTGATATACTTCGTTTTATTGAGCTTTATCTCATTCCTTTTATGGACTAGTGTCTGATGTTCTTTTATGGTGTTCGGTTCATTGGACGTACCGTTTTTGTACTACGTCGATGTTCCAAAATTATTCGAGCTTTGGATCATCTGGCGTACCGTTTTGTACTACGCCGTTGTCCCAAATTATTTGAGTTTCTAGTTTCTCGGGCTTACAGTTATTATACTACGTCGTTGCATGAGCTCAATTTTCTGATATTCATGAAGTTCTCCACGTCTTTTATCTACGGAAACACCTTAGGGATTTCGGTTTTTACTCTTGTTTCCGGTGATATTGTGGAAATTGAAGTTTCACCAGATTTGATTTATGAGCAACATTCCATTTGCATCATTGCTACGGAGGTTGAGCGCCTTTGGAATAAAGATATTCTTCTTGTGAGAGTTCAATGGTTCTCAAATCTTTGGGATTACTCTTGAGAAATCTTGAGAATTCATCGAACGGAAACTTTTGGATTTACTCCTTCGTGCTCTTTATGGTGAACTTCCTGATTCAAATTTTCTTTCGTGTTGATATGCTTCTATGGTTGTTACTTCTTATTTTCTTCTTAAGTATTGCGAGGATGCAATTTCTTTAAGGAGGGGAGTCTGTAACAACTCGCGTATTTATCAATTGTATATTTAAATATTTTATTTAAATATTTTATCGATACTCGAAATTTAGTCTGAAAAGCTACTTTTTGCATATGGTCGAATTAGGACTCGGGACCACCCCCATTGAGTTCAAAATGATGTTTGCGACCTTTTTGAGTATAAACTTCGATATGTTTGGAGTTAGTCGAATTTGGCTACCTTTTCACTTAGGGCCTTTGGTTGGGTTTCAGCCCATTAACCCCATTTATCAACCTAGCTCCAACCCTCTTCACTTCATTCCTTCGTAGTTTTCTAATACATTCAAGCTTCATCAAAAATGGGGGAAGAGAAAAAGAATTAGGAAATCCTAAGCCCTAGTTTCCTTTTGCAAATCAATTTCTAGCTCCAAATTCAACAGAACCCATTGGTAAGCATCTCCCTCTTCTTCTCCAACTCATTCTCTCTTTGATTTCAGAAAATTCCTAAACCTAATTTGGGAAATATTTCACTTTTAAGCTTAGATTCAAACTTCTAGTGTTGAGATTGAAGTGTGGTTGATCCTCCTTTGTTTTCAAGCTTCTTCTTCATTGATTTGGGTTCAAAGGTGAGATTTTTATCTCACATCTTAGTCTATGTTTATCTTCGATTGTTAGGTATGAATTCCTAACACTTATTCTTGTGCAATTGCTTTTGGTTTGGATTGATTTGGTGAATATTCCAATTTTTAGTGTTTTGGGTCCAAATCTTTAAAAATCATAACTTTGATGTCTTGATCATGTTTTTGGTGATGAACCAAAGAGCTTCTATGGCCGGGTAGTCGATTAGCGTTAACCCTTAGCGCCGTTGCTAGAGAGAATGCAATTTGGTCGAGGTTGGACCTCATTTAGATAGGCTGGGAAGGGACTGGGAACAGGTTCGGCCGACCGAGCCCTGTGGCCGTTTGACCGACCTGCTTCCAAAGTGCATAAGCACTCCCCTGTCTCAGGTTCGGTCGACCAACTATTGGGTTCGGCCGACTGACCTGCTTCTCGAGAAAATTTCTGAAACAGGGCCCGGTCGACCGAGCTCTGTAGCCGACCGACCGACCTGATGCAATTTTGCCTATTTCGCCTAATTGTTTGAATTTCCAACTTTAATCGATTCGTGTTGTTTCCTATTTGTTGTTATCATTTATTATCGACTTGATGACATCTTTTCTTTGGGATTTTGGATATATCCACTTAGATGGATTCGGTATTGATTTCTTGGATTCTATTCACGTCTTCGAATGTGAATTTTAGTGATTGATTGTTCCTACAATCTTCTTTGTGATTTGTCACTTTAAAAATATAATGGTTTTTTATACTAGTAGTAAATATCAAAATTCTTTCATCACAACGATTTCAACACTATTTAATAACAAAGCTCGTTTTCTCAAACCAATTTCCAATCTATTAGTATATACAAACCTTTACCTCACTCGTATGAGAAATCTAATTAAGCGGCTTAGTAAAACAAGTGGTATGAAACGCTTGCGTTTATTTTGTCGGTTAATTTTTGGACTTGTTCGATTGAAACTCTTGTGACAATTTTCTAATGGAGATCTACAGTTTGTTCGTAAATATTTAAGTTGAGCTAGTGGTTATGGGACATGAAGCTAAGCTCATATATTTACTAGCTTACTGTAATTGACACTTCTCTTTGATCATGACGATCATTTTATGTTTTGGACTAGCATTGTGCGATGTCTTTTTGACTTGGTTCATCGGATGTCACGCTGTATGACATCGTTGTTCCCTTTGATTTTGATTAGGTTCATCGGATGTCACGCTGTACGACGTCGTTGTTCCCTTTGATTGTGATTTGGTTCATCGGATGTCACGCTGTACGACGTCGTTGTTCCCTTTGATTTTGATTTAGTTCATCGGATGTCACGCTGTACGACGTCGTTGTTCCCTTTGATTGTGATTTGGTTCATCGGATGTCACGCTGTACGACGTCGTTGTTCCCTTTGATTTTGATTTAGTTCATCGGATGTCACGCTGTACGAAGTCGTTGTTCCCTTTGATTGTGATTTGGTTCATCGGATGTCACGTTGTACGACGTCGTTGTTCCCTTTGATTGTGATTTGGTTCATCGGATGTCACGCTGTAGGACGTCGTTGTTCCCTTTGATTGTGATTTGGTTCATCGGATGTCACGCTGTACGACGTCGTTGTTCCCTTTGATTGTGATTTGGTTCATCGGATGTCACGCTGTAGGACGTCGTTGTTCCCTTTGATTGTGATTTGGTTCATCGGATGTCACGCAGTACGACGTCGTTGTTCCCTTTGATTGTGATTTGGTTCATCGAATGTCACGATGTACGACGTCGTTGTTCCATTTGATTTTTATTTGGTTCATCGGATGTCACTCTGTACGACGTCGTTGTTCCCTTTGATTGTGTTTTGGTTCATCGGATGTCACGCTGCACGACGTCGTTGTTCCCTTTGATTGTGTTTTGGTTCATCGGATGTCACGCTGTACGACGTCGTTGTTCCCTTTGATGTTGATTTGGTTCATCGCATGTCACGCTGTATGACGTCGTTGTTCCCTTTGATTGTGATTTGGTTCATCGGATGTCACACTGTACGACGTCGTTGTTCCCTTTGATTTTGATTTGGTTCATCGGATGTCACGCTGTACGACGTCTTTGTTCCCTTTGATTGTGATTTGGTTCATCGGATGTCACGTTGTACGACGTCGTTGTTCCCTTTGATTGTGATTTCTGGATTTCGTGTGTTGGATTCTGGAATTTATGTTTCACTAACTTTTACGATTGGCATTGATATGTATGTCATTTATTGCGGCTTGGTGAATGAAATTAGGAGTATGACATTCCTTTTTATCTTTGAGAAGATCCTTGCGACATTGATTAATCTCTTATTGGTTTTTCAATTATTTATTTATCACAGCTTGGCATTGTGATTATTATACGTTTAGTCATATCTCTTATTCTATATCATTTCATCTGATATTTATAGCTAGACTGATCCGTTTATTATTTTCTTAATAAATAATACTCGGGTCAGACCGAGATGTTACAGGTGCTTCTTCTTGACTTCTCCCCAGGGATTCATTCATCCTGACTTTTGGCTAACTACTTAGAGTAGTAGTTTACTTTGTTGTATACACTTGAGATATGGACTCATAGTTGTATATTATTGTATGGAACGCGTTGCTATTCTTTTGTATTATTGTGGATTTTTTTGACCACTACTCTGATATACACTTTCATGTGTTAGTTATGTATTCATATCTTCTTCCGCCTTTGTGATATGAATTATCTATGACTGATTTGTGTTATGCTTATTTCTATATTTGTTTCCGAAGATAATTATAGCCACTATGTAGTATCTATGTGTTTGTATCGGTATGTCGGATTTCCTCTTGAAATAAAATGCATGTTATACTATCTGACATATCGGTGCTCATGCAAAGCAATTGCACGGATGGTCGCTCCTCAACAGCCTTATTCTCTGTGCTAGTTGACAGCATTCACCGTAATGTTCTTGGCTAGTGTGGGTATAGAGGTGGGGCGTCACAACGCCACATTACCAAATTGGGAATATATCGCTGATAACCTTCAACTACATAACCTCTAAGTGTGTTAAGCTAAGAGAATAGATTCTCCGCCCCCAACGGAAATATATTTGAAAGAAATCTGCTTTATATCTCAAAATGTAATGTCAAACACGTAACCATACAAGTCTGTTCCAGGTTTGAATAGAACCGAAGGCATTTCAAAAGAAGCCCTTGCAATCCGGGTATTCACAATCCCGATTGAATTTCCCATCACAAACGAAGTCTCCATACCCTAGCTAACGATGCAGAGACAATCGATAGGTCATCCTATCGTTTTCACAAATACTCGGTCATCACCACCGGTCTTCAATGCTATCCATTACGTCGTATCACTATTCGGAATGGCTAATCCGAATAACGAGCGCAATAATTTAAAAATAAGTGTAGCATTCAATTTCAACCAATTCACAACAAATAGCCATTCAAGGGTCAATATTGATGGTCGGTTATTTAACTATCAATCAATATTCACAGCATAACCCGATTTCAAATAATTTCCCCAAATTATTTATTTTCCAAAATATCTTTACAAGATATACTTTCCACACTTTAACCATTTGAAAACCAATTCCAAATCAATTTACACCCTTATAACTTTCATTTCAAAATGGTTCATTTAAACCAATCAAATAAATCCTTACCGATTTATTAAATTTACGTTCCAAATTCGTAAATTTATTTCCACGGTTTTAAAAATAAATCAATGTTTGTTTTTAAAAAAATTTCCCTTTATTTTATAAATTCCATAGTGAATTTAACTTTCCAAAATATCTATGAATATACGATTTCCAAATCGATTTCTAATATTCATTTTCAATTTATCTTTAAAAGATAAAATCTCAAACATTCACTTTATATTGGGAAAACATTTCCATACTTATTAAATAATAAGTAATTAACCAATCTATTTATTTTCAACATTTGAAAATATTCAATATACTTAAATCACAAATAAGTATATATTTTACTCTTTAAGGAAAACATCCCTTAACAACATTTATTTGGGTCAAAACGAAGGTTACGTAAAACATCGTTACGACAACCCAAAATCACTAGTATAGGGATTCGAAATTAAGATAGATATATAAATCCCAATACTATACAAAACTTTCCCTTTCGGAAATCATTTACTATAACAACAGTGTTATAGTCCACCATTTCCTTCTATTTCTCGAACACACCTATTTCAACAATAAATGTTGAAATCTATGGTTTCGATACTTTATGCATTTCAAAACTGTAATATCCCAGAATTTTTAACAATATCAATTTAATAATCTGTATTAAAATTAAATTGATATTGATATTTTATTAATAATAATTCAAATTGATTTAATAATCTTCTTCAATAATTATTTAATTGGTTATTTTTCTTTTAAAATAATAAATTGATTTCTATCTACAATATAAATATATTGTTTATATTTTAAAGTAGATTAGCATTGTTTTAATTTTAATAAGTAAAGCATATTTTCTAGTTTTAATATTTGTAGTAATTTTGAAAATTTGTTTTATTTAATATTAGCTTTCTAAAATTATTAAATAAAGGATTTTGGTTTAAATTTAATAATTGAATCATGTTTTAAAATTCTAATATATATACATTTTAATTTGGCAATTTTGTTTTAAATTAGTATTGAGTTTTTAAAACTATTTCATAAATAAATATATGATTTCAAAATTGATAAGAAAAATATTAAAATGTTTAAATTAAATTGGCTTGAGTTTTAAATTTAGAATGAACAAACAAAAAGGTTTTATGGCTTAATAAAATAGATATTTTAATTCTTTTAAAATGATTTTAATTTAATAACAAGATATTTATAAAAGCAACATTGATAGTGTATTGTCTTTATAAATAAGTTTTGAATAGAATTTGTAGTTTTTATTTCAAATTGAATATGTATAACTTGATTGGAAAATATTTGATTTTTATTTAATTTGAACTTAAAATTTCAAAGTATAAAATCTTAATTGTTTAATTTTCATTTATAAACATGATTTGTTTTTATATCTTTTATGAATTTATACCCATATTTAAATATAAAGTAACAAGTTAAACTAGGCTAACACATACATTACTTTGTAAATTAGATACTAATCATTTTTTTTAAAATAAACAAGTGTTTCATTCTTTTAACAAGTGTTCAAAATTTATATTAATTTGACAGGTGCTGTATAAATTTGTACAAGTGTAAAATTTTAGTTTTTCTTTTCGTTTATTAAATCTGAAATTTCATTTGTATAAGCTTGCATCTCCATTCATCTTGTTTTTTTTTCATTTTCCTTATTCAAGAGAAATTGTAAACTCTTCTTCAAAATTTCTAAAATCAGTAACACTCTTCAAAAATCTGCAAACACAAAATTCCTCAAAATCAAAGAAATCTTCAAAATTCTAAAATCAAATTCATCTTCATATTAACAATCAAGCTTGCATATTCAAAACCATGTTCAAATCTGCATATTCCACTTCCTCAAAATCAAAACTCCTTTATCAAAATGGTCTGCACTTCCTCACATTCAAACATCAATCTGCATTGATTCAACAAAATCTGCAAAATTCAAGAAGAGCCTGCATTCTGTTTTAAACCTGGAAATGAAGCCTGCATTCTGTTTTTAAGCATGGAGATGAACAAATCTGTCTATATTTTCTTCTATCTGCACAACTTCAGATGTGAAGCTTGTCAAAAGCATCTGCATGCAAGCATTTTAGATAGGGATCATGAGCATTCAGATTTCAACAAAATTGCAACTCAGATTTTAAAACAGAGAAGCATGCTTGCATATTTTCTTCTCTGCAAAATACAAAAGCAAGTTAAACAGAGCTCTGCAATTAAAAATGTGAGTAACTTTTTAACATTAAAATCTTAAAATAGGTTGCATGCTAGTTTATTGAAATAGAATAGCTATTTTCTTATGTTATAGATAACTGTTGATATGAATACAAATGATGTGCATGCTGTTTCTTTTTCAATTGCCTGTTCTGTTTCTTTTTTTTGATTTTCCAAGCACCTACAATTTTATTTGAATACTTACCACTTAATTTGTTTCCTGATATAATGAAAATTATAAAGCAAAGTTGTTAATTTTCTTAAGCTAATATAAAAAAAAATTCAAGAAAGAAAATATGGGTATTGACCCTGGAAGAGAAGAAAACATCATGCATGTTTATTTTTATCAAAACCCAATCATATTAATATTGAAATCCAGTTTCATAAACTAAAAACATTTACTGGAACTTGATTTTCACATCAAGTATTAGAATTTTTGGAGTTTAGTTTCAGTAGTAGTTAGTACTTGAACTAAAAATGAAATTTGTGCAAGTACTTGTGATCCATGACTTGAGTAGCCTTGGGATTCTTCTGAGTAATAGAGGAAGTATAAGAGATGCTCAAAAAAAATTATGAATGGGTTTAAAATTTGTTAGATTGGATGCAGTTTGAAAATCTTTGTTTAAACCCTAGTTTTGAATGGGTTTAAAAAATTGGGTCAGTTTGAGGTGAGGGATGGGTCGGGTGTTGTGATGTTTGGGAAATGGGTAGAGGGTGTGTAGAAGAGATCGAGGCCGGAGGGGTTGAATGTCAGATGGTCGAAGCGGCGTATGGTTGCCGTTGACAGGTTTTGGTCAGAAACCTGATTCATGTTTTCAGGTTTGGGAAATTACACTTGATTTTTGATTCTTCGATTAATTGTTCGATCCGGTGATGATATTAGGGCAATGATGAGTTTCTGGTTGAGTTTTGATCATCTTTGATGATCAGAGAAGGCATGGATCGCCGTGCATATGCACGGCAATGAGTTTACTGGTGATGTATGTTTGGGGTTTTGATTGAAGCAGGGGAAGGTTGAGTTTGGCTCAG
This sequence comes from Allium cepa, assembly GCA_030765085.1. NCBI lineage: Eukaryota > Viridiplantae > Streptophyta > Magnoliopsida > Asparagales > Amaryllidaceae > Allium > Allium cepa. Next base: position 577,848,857 of record CM060931.1, read on the forward strand.
AGCAAGTAGGATGAGGATTCGGAGTAGAGGTGGTTTCGCCTCGAAGCAGTTTTGTTGGTTCTCGGGTTGCACTGTAATTTCTAGGTTTCTGAAACCTGTTTTAAATCTGGTTTTTTAAAAATTTTAAAATCTATAGCTTTATTTTTTAAGTAAAGTTTATGTTTAAATTCAAATTCAAGTTTGAATTTTTGATTTAAATTCAAATCCCAGTTTTTAAATAAAAATAAAGTTTCAAAAATTTAACTTAATTAACTATTTTATTTTGGTGAATAGTTTAAACCTTTTAATAATGAGGTTTTTAAGATATGAGTAAGATTTGAAGTTTATTTAAATATGGAAATCTTAAATTTAAAATTGAACTTCAGTTTTAAATTTTAAAGCAGGTTTAAATTTGATGTTTTAAATTAAACGTAAATTAAAGTTATTAAAATTTTGAAATGAATTTGACTTTAAAATTTTTATAGCACTTGTTTGATTTGCAATTTAAAAAGTTTTAAATTATTTGACTCTGATAAGTTTAAATTGTTCTTATTTTAAACTTGTATTTAAAATGGAAGTTAAAGGTAATTTTCAAAAGTACTTTGTTTTAAATAAAATTTGTTTTAAAAACAAAATTTATAAGTGTATTATCTTAAATTAATTAAGATAAATGTTTTGAAAATTTATTTAATAAGGTAATTAAGGAATAGTTATTAACTTAATTAAGTATTGATTAAGGTTAAATAAATATTGATTAATGATTAATCAATTTATAATTAAGATCATTAATTAGATTATTAATTAATGATGAATGAATATTATTAATTATGTAATTAAGTTTTAAATCAAGGTTAATTAATTTAATAATTAACTTTAATTAATGAATAATTAAATATAATTTAATTTGTAATTAATTAAAGTTAATTACTAGTGAAATAATTAGAGATTGGTTAATGAAGGTCATTAACTAGGATTATTTAACAATTAATTAATATGGTTAATTTTTATAATTAATTAGATTAATTAATTTAATAATAATCAATTGTGAATGGTTTGAGTATAATTACTTAATAAAGTAATTAAGAAACTAAGTACTTAATGTAATTAATTTAGTTTAGTATGATTGTTTATTTTAATTAAAGATTAATTTTAAACACTTGGGTTTTATAAATGATTACTTTATGTAATTAAAGATTTGAAATTTTCTTAGTTAAGAAACTATTTAATAATTACAGGTTGTAATTAAGTGGAGATATTTAAGAATGAGGTAATTTGGATTAGTTACTTAATAATTAATCAAGTAATTAATTGAGAAATTAATTAAAGGATAATTAATTTGGTTTAATATAGTTATTAAGTTAGTTAATTGCTTAGGGTAATTAATTAAGGAATAATTAAAGATCATTAATTATTTTAATTAATGATGTAATTAAAGTTGATTAATTATGATTAATTAATCAATGATAAGTAACTAAAGGTAATTAATTAATGTAATTAATTAAGGATAAATGTAATTAATTATGACTAATTAATTAATTAAAGTAATTAAAGATTAATTACTGTTTGGTTGATTTGTGAAATTAGTTAAGAATTATTACTTGAATGTAATTAAGGGTAATTAATCAAGAGTGATTAATTAAGGTAATTTATTTTGAATGATTGATTAATTGATTGTAATCAATTAAATGATTGAGTAAGCAAGATTTTATATTGGTAAAGTTATTAATTTAATTAATTTTAAATTAATTAAAGATGAAGTAATTAATTTAATTAATTTTAAATTAATTAGAGATGGAAGTAGTTAATTTAATTCATTTTAAATCAATTATATGGTGATGAATAAATCATTGCTTATGGATGAATGGGTGAACTTGATTGTCTTGAATGGATGTAATCTCAGTAATGAGATAAATAATGTTGTGTGGTATGAATGCTTAGTTGTATTGTGATGATAACATAGATTATCTATTGTGGTGGTAAATATGGATTATCTATTATGGTATTGATAATGTGGATTACCTGTTATTTGATAATGTTGAGTATCAATTGTGATTTATAAGTTATCTATCTATGTGTATATAGATACTATATTAAATTGTTTTAAACCTTTAAAACAACTTGGACCTAAAAGACACGCTTTGGATTTCGATGAGACCGGGATCGGGTTTCCATATTTGGATATCCAAAAACCACATCGATCCAAATTAACGTTAAGACATGAATCAAAGTGGAGCTTTGTGAAGAGTTGAGGTGTAAGGACTATACGTCAGTATAACTTTATGGTTGATTCCGTAATGAGTTGACGGAATAGTACTTATAGATTCGAGATGGAAGTTCAGAGTGCAAGGCTTATTGTCGTTAACTCTGAGGGTGATTTCGAAATGAGTGTAACGAGATAATGCCTTCAGTTTCGTTCGAACCGGAACGAACTTGTATGGATTGAATGCTTTCAGAACATCGTCAGGTGGACGCTGAGCATTCTAAGATGATATGTCCTATAAAGGTAATCGTAGCCTCAAGCCTCATCAACCGAGAATAGCTAAAACAGGGGAGATGCAGCATGGCTTCGTGGGTAGCCCCCACTAGAGAGCGAGATTTACCCCTGTCTAGAAGTCCCTTTATATTCGGCTGTGTGGGTGGTTGCTACCTACAACCACGGGGTTGTATTGTTCGGAAATGTTCAGTAAGGAATGGGTCTGGCCTTGTGTTGCAGGGGAGCGGGCGTACTCCTCGGTACGTTAATCTAGACCACGTACTGTGCCGGGCGGTACCCCAGTATCCCTGCCATTGTATGGAATCCAAAATCCAATAAGTGCCGTACGTATTAGTTTTGCCCAACTATGTTGGAATGTGAGATGTAAACATTTCAGCTATTTCTGTATTTTATTTGAAAACCCTAGACACGATTATAATATCATCGGATTTCCTATCAAATGTTTTGGTTAGCGTAAGGTAAAAACTTTTCCATGTTTATGTGTGGGAAGTCTTACGTGATACCTTTCTTTTCAAAAGGTTTTTGAAGTTAAGCAACTTTAGCCTGTTACTCACACCAGACCCATGTCTGACCCCGAGTTTATTCTGTTTTTCTTAAATTCTTGGGTACTCAAATTTTTACGAGTAGACAAGGGATTTAGGTTAGGATTTAGGTTTAATGGAGGAGAATGGAGCAGGAGGCTTCTGCGTGTAGATATATAGTATTTCGATGTGTAGATTTCTCTGAGTTGTTTCCTTGTACTGTTTTGAGTTGTATAACTAGACAGATGTTTATAACTGTCTAGTATGTATTCCATATCTGTGTAACTCTGATAATTGTTGTAAACTATGTAGTGTTTATGTGATTAATATAATTTATTCATTCCGCTGTTTAGATTTTGATGTTGTTTCTTCTTTCTCTTCTTTCTTTTCTTTCTCTTCTCTTTTCTATCCCTTTCTTTCTTAAAAATGATGCGATTTTCTGTGGTAGGAAAGTTGGGTCGTTTCACTTGGTATCAGAGCTTTAGGTTGAGTGAATACCTAGGCTCTGTAGTGATGTCTTTCTTGAGAGAGCGTATTTGTAATTTTTTACAAATATATATATATATATATATATATATATATATATATATATATATTGCTACCTATCTGTTGGGTTACCTGTTCAGGTTTTCCAATATAAGTTATAAAGGTAGATGGGGTAGTAGTGTATGTAACACGACTACCATTGGTTGGAGTTTGAATGTTTGAGATTTAAAGTGTATCCGTTGAGACTGTAGACCTAATACCGTCTCAAGTGAGTTTTGCGGTAATAATGAACTTCATTGATCTCTAAAGGAAACCTGTTAAGGTTCAGAGTTAATTCTTTGAAGTTGGATGAGTAGAGTTTGGATCTGTCGGTTTGGCAGAAGTGATTTATGGTATTTTGATAGCTCAGGAAATAGTAGCTGCGTGATGACATGCAGTGACTATGGATGTTACCGGAGATGTTTTCTTTGGAACAAGTTAAGGAAGTGAGTCTGCTTCAGTGTTGTGGCTGTGTTCAGCTGGAGTTTCTGTTTGCTTTGAAGTCCGAGTTTCTCGAAGAGCTTTGATTTGGAATTCTTTGGCATCTGTGGCACCATTGCAGTTTGGGGTGTTCTCGGTGTTGGCAAGAGATCTTCCGGCTTAGTAGTTTTACTGGGATGGAGTTTAGAAGTAGTTAGGTGGACCCGTTTCTTCGATGGGTTGGCTAGTTGAGTTTAAGCTGTTCTGTTTGGTTAAGGGAGAACAGTTTTCCTTGGATTTGTTTTGGTAGATCGCAAAAATGACTTGCGATTGTTTGAGTGTTCTCTTGGGTTATCTGATTTTTCTGAATGTCTTCAGGAAGTCAGAATTTTGTCCGCATCTGGAGATTGAGTTTTCTTATCGACTAGGATTCCAGGAGTGGTATCGGTGGTTCAGCTTTTTAGAAGAGTGGTTCCAGGAGTATTGAATTGGTGTAGCAGCTCAGAGTTTTGGAGGAACTTCTGATTTTTTTTTCTTATGGATTTGTTGAACCATATTCTGGGGTGTGTTGTCCTGTACGTGCTCGTGTTCTTCTTCAGCATTTTCTTCCACTTCGGATCAGAGTTGAGTAGCGGAAGCAGTTTGGAAGTGTATCTACTTTTCTTTTCTTGGACAGGAGAAGTGAGTTGTTGTCTTCTGATGTTGAGGAGTAGAGTTTGAGTTCTAGGTTTTGGTTGATCTTGAGGAGATCATTTTGTTGTGTTGATTGGTCTAGTTTGTTTCTAGAGACATCAGTGAAGGTTAAGCTGATCAGTAAAGTTGTAGACAACCCAGGATCGTCCGAAGAGTTTGGTGGATTTGAGACGAAGGAATTTGGACTCTGAAGTCGAAGATTTAATTTTGGATAAGTTTTCTCCGATCATAAAGGAGCTATAAGTTTGGGTAAGTCTGAGAAGTTAGCTCTGAAGTGTTTTGGATCTTTTTTGTGATCTTGGAGAATAAGTGATTGATCTATAGGATTGGATTGCCAGTTTGGATAACTGGGATTCGATGAGTTTCACGTATCTCTGAGGGAATACGTATATGATCTATCTCTGGTTGTGGAACCAGCAATTCTGGAGTTTTGGTTGTTGAGTCAGACTCGTCTGTAGTCTGATATCTTGTCTAGTGTTATAGATATAGTTGTATAGAAGCTTTGTAGCCTCATAGTATTGTTTGTTTGGATTCTCTGGAGCGAGTATCCCAGTAAATATATATACTTAGGGAAACTTGAAGAAATTTTGTCTAGAATTTGTTTGGATAATAAGATTTGTTTAATTGGTTGAATTGGTTGTTAGCATATGTTTGATTTATGCTTGTGTTTAAATTAAATCTTTAATGAGATTATTAAATTAACTTTGTTTTAAATTTCGGGGACGAAATTCTTTTAAGGGGGAAGGATTGTAATATCCCGGAATTTTTAACAATATCAATTTAATAATCTGCATTAAAAATTAAATTGATATCGATATTTTATTAATAATAATTCAAATTGATTTAATAATCTTCTTCAATAATTATTTAATTGGTTATTTTATCTTTTAAAATAATAAATTGATTTCTACCTACAATATAAATATATGGTTTATATTTTAAAGTAGATTAGCATTGTTTTAATTTTAATAAGTAAAGCATATTTTCTAGTTTTAATATTTGTATTAATTTTGAAAATTTGTTTAATTTAATATTAGCTTTCTAATGTTATTAAATAAATGATTTTGGTTTAAATTTAATAGTTGAATCATGTTTTAAAATTCTAATATATATACATTTTAATTTGGAAATTTTGTTTTAAATTAGTATTGAGTTTTTAAAACTATTTCATCAATAAATATATGATTTCAAAATTGATAAGAAAAAGATTAAAATGTTTAAATTAAATTGGCTTGAGTTTTAAATTTAGAATGAACAAACAAAAAGGTTTTATGGCTTAATAAAATAGATATTTTAATTCTTTTAAAATGATTTTAATTTAATAATAAGATATTTATAAAAGCAATATTGATAGTGTATTGTCTTTATAAATAAGTTTTGAATAGAATTTGTAATTTTTATCTTAAATTGAATTTATATATAACTTGATTTGAAAATATTTGATTTGAATTTAATTTGAACTTAAAATTTCAAAGTATAAAACCTTAATTGTTTAATTTTCATTTATAAACATGATTTGTTTTTATTTCTTTTATGAATTTTACCCATATTTAAATATAAAATAACAAGTTAAACTAGGCTAACACATACATTACTTTGTAAATTAGAAACTAATCATTTTTTTTAAAAGAAACAAGTGTTTCATTCTTTTAACAAGTGTTCAAAATTTATATAAATTTGACAAGTGCTGTATAAATTTGTACAAGTGTAAAATTTTAGTTTTTATTTTTCTTTTCTTTTATTAAATCTGAAATTTTATTTGTATACGCTTGCATGTCCATTCATATTGTTTTTTTCATTTTCCTTAATCAAGAGAAATTATAAACTCTTCTTCAAAATTTATAAAATCAGTAACACTCTTCAAAAATCTACATACACAAAATTCCTCAAAATCAAAAAAATCTTTAAAATTCTAAAATCAAATTCATCTTCATATTATCAATCAAGCCTGCATATTCAAAACCCTGTTCAAATCTGCATATTCCACTTCCTCAAAATCAAAACTCCTTTATCGAAATGGTCTGCACTTCCTCACATTCAAACATCAATCTGCATTGATTCACCAAAATCTGCAAAATTCAAGAAAAGCCTGCATTCTGTTTTAAACCTGGAAATGAAGCCTGCATTCTGTTTTTAAGCGTGGAGATGAACAAATCTTTCTGCATTTTCCTCTATCTGCACAACTTCAGATGTGAAGCTTGTCAAAAGCATTTGCATGCAAGCATTTTAGCTAAGGATCATGAGCATTCAGATTTCAAAAAAATTGCAACTCATATTTTAAAACAGAGAAGCATGCCTGCATGTTTTATTTTCTGCAATATACAAAAGCAAGTCAAACAGAGCTCTACAATTAAAAATGTGAGTAACTTTTTAACTTTAAAATCTTAAAATAGGTTGCATGCTAGTTTATTGAAATAGAATAGCTATTTTCTTATGTTATAGATAACTGTTGATATGAATACAAATGATGCGCATGCTGTTTCTTTTTCAATTGCCTGTTCTGTTTCTTTTTTTTATTTTCTAGGCACCCACAATTTTATTTGAATACTTACCACTTAATTTGTTTCCTAATATAATGAAAATTATAAAGCAAAGTTGTTATTTTCTTAAGCTAATATAAAAAAAAAATTCAAGAAAGAAAATATAGGTATTGACCCTGGAACAGAAGAAAACATCGTGCATGTTTATTTTTATCAAAACCCAATCATATTAATATTGAAATCCAGTTTCATAAACTAAAACCATTTTACTGGAACTTGAATTTTAAATCAAGTATTAGAATTTTTAGAGTTTAGTTTCAGTAGTAGTTAGTACTTGAACTAAAAATGAAATTTGTGCAAGTTATTGTAATCCATGACTTGAGAAGCCTTGGGATTCTTCTGAGTAATAGAGGAAGTATAGAAGATGCTCAGAAAAATCATGAATAGGTTTAAAATTTGTTAGATTGGATGCAGTTTGAAAATCTTTATTTAAGCCCTAGTTTTGAATGGGTTTAAAAAATTGGGTCAGTTTGAGGTGAGGGATGGATCCAGTGTTGTGATGTTTGGGAAATGGGTAGAGGGTGTGTAGAAGAGTTCGAGGCCGGAGGGGTTGAATGTTAGATGGTCGGAGCGGCGTATGGTTGCCGTTGACAGGTTTTGGTCAGAAACCTGATTCATGTTTTCAGGTTTGGGAAATTACACTCAATTTTTGATTCTTCAATTAATTGTTCGATCTGGTGATGATGTTAGGGCACTGATGAGTTTCTGGTTGAGGTTTGATCGTCTCTGATGATCAGAGAAGGCGAGGATCACTGTGCATATGCACGGCGATGAGTTTACTGGTGATGTATGTTTGGGGTTTTGATTGAAGCAAGGGAATGTTGAGTTTGGCTCGAAACAAGTAGGATGAGGACTCGAACTAGAGGTGGTTTAGCCTCGAAGCAGTTTTGTTGGTTCTCGGGTTGCACTGTGATTTCTAGGTTTCTGAAACCTGTTTTGAATCTGGGTTTTTAAAATTTTTAAAATCTGTAGTTTTATTTTTTAAGTAAAGTTTAAGTTTAAATTCAAATTCAAGTTTGAATTTTTGATTTAGATTCAAATCCCAATTTTAAATAAAAATAAAGTTTCAAAAATTTAACTTAATTAGCTATTTTATTTTGGTGAATTGTTTAAACTTTTTAATAATGAGGTTTTTAAGATATGAGTAAGATTTGAAGTTTATTTAAATCTGGAAATCTTAAATTTAAAATTGAACTTCAGCTTTAAATTTTAAAGAAGGTTTAAATTTGAAGTTTTAAATTAAATGTAAATTGAAGTTATTAAAATTTTGAAATGAATTTAACTTTAAACTTTTTATAGCACTTGTTTGATTTGCAATTTAAAAAGTTTTAATTTATTTAACTCTGATAAGTTTAAATTGTTCTTATTTTAAACTTGTACTTAAAATGGAAGTTAAAGGTAATTTTCTAAAGTACTTTGTTTTAAATAAAATTTGTTTTAAAAAAAATTAGAAATGTTTTATCTTAAATTAATTAAGATAAATGTTTTGAAAATTTATTTAATAAGGTAATTAAGGAATAGTTATTAACTTAATTAAGTATTGATTAAGGTTAAATAAACATTGATTAATGATTAATCAATTTATAATTAAGATCATTAATTAGATTATTAATTAATGATGAATGAATATTATTAATTATGTAATTAAGTTTTAAATCAAGGTTAATTAATTTAATAGTTAATTTTAATAAATGAATAATTAAAGATAATTTAATTTGTAATTAATTTAAGTTAATTACTGATGAAATAATTAGAGAATGGTTAATGAAGGTCATTAACCAGGATTATTTAACAATTAATTAATATGGTTAATTTTTATAATTAATTAGATTAATTAATTTAATAATAATCAATTGTGAATGGTTTAAGTATAATTACTTAATAAAGTAATTAAGAAATTAATTACTTAATGTAATTAATTTAGTTCAATATGATTGTTTATTTTAATTAATTAAGTTTGATTAATTTTAAACACTTGGGTTTTATAAATGATTACTTTATGTAATTAAGGATTTGAAATTTTCTTAGTTAAGAAATTGTTTAATAATTACAGGTTGTAATTAAGTGGAGATATTTAAGAATGAGGTAATTTGGATTAGTTACTTAATAATTAATCAAGTAATTAATTGAGAAATTAATTAAAGGATAATTAATTTGGTTTAATATAGTTATTAAGTTAGTTAATTGCTTAGGGTCATTAATTAAGGAATAATTAAAGATCATTAATTATTTTAATTAATGATGTAATTAAGGTTTATTAATTATGATTAATTAATCAATGATAAGTAACTAAAGGTAATTAATTAATGTAATTAATTAAGGATAAATGTAATTAATTATGATTAATTAATTAATTGAAGTAATTAAAGGTTAATTACTGTTTGGTTGATTTGTGAAATTAGTTAATAATTATTACTTGCATGTTATTAAGGGTAATTAATCAAGAGTGATTAATTAAGGTAATTTATTTTGAATGATTGATTAATTGATTGTAATCAATTAAATGATTGAGTAAGCAAGATTTTATATTGGTAAAGTTATTAATTTAATTTATTTTAAATCAATTAAAGATGAAGTAATTAATTTAATTAATTTTAAATTAATTAAAGATGGAAAATTTTAATTTAATTCATTTTAAATTAATTACATGGTGATGAATAAATCATTGCTTATGGATGAATGGGTGAACTTGATTGTCTTGAATGGATGTAATCTCAGTAATGAGATAAATAATATCGTGTGGTATGAATGCTTAGTTGTATTGTGATGATAACATAGATTATCTATTGTGGTGGTAATATATGGATTATCTATTATGATATTGATAATGTGGATTACCTGTTATTTGATAATGTTGAGTATCAATTGTGATTTATAAGTTATCTGTCTGTGTGTATATAGATATTGTATTAAATTGTTTTAAACCTTTAAAACAACTTGGACCTAAAAGACACGCTTTGAATTTTGATGAGACCGGGATCGGGTTTCCATATTTGGATATCCGAAAACCACATCGATCCAAATTAACGTTAGGTCGTGAATCAAAGTGGAGCTTTGTGAAGACTCGAGGTGTAAGGACTATACGTTAGTATAACTCTGTGGGTGATTCCGTAATGAGTTGACGGAATAGTACTTATAGATTCGAGATGGTGGTTCAGAGTGCAAGGGTTATTGTCGTTAACTCTGAGGGTGATTCCAAAATGAGTGTAACGAGATAATGCCTTCGGTTTCGTTCGAACCCAGAACGAACTTGTATGGATTGAATGCTTTCAGAACATCGTCAGGTGGACGATGAGCATTCTAAGATGATATGTCCTATAAAGGTAATCGTAGCCTCAAGCCTCATCAACCGGGAATGGCTAAAACAGGGGAGGTGCAGCAAGGCTTCATGGGTAGCCCCCACTGGGGAGCGAGATTTACCCCTGTCTAGAAGTCCCTTTATATTTGGCTGTGTGGGTGGTTGCTAGCTACAACCACGGGGTTGTCTTGTTCGAAACTGTTCAGTAAGGAATGGGTCCGGCCTTGTGTTGCAGGGGAGCGGGCATACTCCTCGGTACGTTGATCTAGGCCACGTACTGTGACATGCGGTACCCCAGTAGCCCTGTCATTGTATGCAATCCAAAATCCAATAAATGCCGTATGTATTAGTTGTGCCCAACTATGTTGGAATGTGAGATGTAACCATTTCAATTATTTATGTATTTTATTTGAAAACCCTAGACACTATTATAATATCATCGGATTTCCTATCAAATGTTTTGGTTAGCGTAAGGTAAAAACCTTTCCATGTTTATGTGTGGGAAGTCTTACGTGATACCTTTCTTTTCAAAAGGTTTTTGATGTCAAGCAACTTTAACCTGTTACTCACACCTGACCCATGTCTGACCCGGAGTTTATTCTATTTTTCTTAAACTCTTGGGTACTCAAATTTTTACGAGTAGCCAAGGGATTCGGGTTAGGATTCAGGTTACCTTTGACGAATTATGGAGGAGCAATGGAGTAGGAGGCTTCTGCGTGTAGATATATAGTATTCCGCTGTGTAGATTTCTCTGAGTTGTTTCCTTGTACTGTTTTGAGTTGTATAACTAGACAGATGTTTACAACTGTCTAGTATGTGTTGTATATCTGTGTAACTCTGATAATGGTTGTAAACTATGTAATGTTTATGTGATTAATATAATTTATTAATTCCGCTGTTTAGATTCTGATATTGTTTCTTCTTTCTTCTTTCTTTTCTCTTTTCTATCCCTTTCTTTCTTAAAAATGATGCGATTTTCTGTGGTAAGAAAGTCGGGTCGTTTCAAAAAATCTTTAAATCGTTTTAAATCTTATTTAAAATATCACTTTCCCAAAATATTTCTTTAATATGTTATTCACTGTCCAAAATCGTGAATATACTTCATTTACCAAATTCAATATTTCTACATATTTTATTTAAAGGATTATTCACTATTCAAAATCGTGGATATATTTCCTTTAATAGGCTATAATAATTAAACTTATCAAAATAAGTCGATTTCGGAGTTATAAACAACATTTATAAATTCCATTTATACTTTATAAAAACTTTAACTTATAAAATCACTTTATTAAAAAATTATACCCATATTCCATTTACACGCCAAAATCCAGTTTATAAGTTAATTACTTATAAATCTTTTATTTTACAAAATTTATTCATTTTATAACTTCATAATTTATAAATCTATAAATTTCATCCACTTATGAAATCCATTTATACTTCATTTTAACACTTATAAAAACTCGTTTTATAATTCCAATATTTTAAATTTTATAAATATCAATTTTATAAATCTTTTATATAAATCATTTATAATAATTCAAAAATCCCAATTTAAACCATTTTATAAGTTAATCAACTACTTATTTCAAAAATCTCATTTCGGTTATATTTCACAAAAAATCATAATTTTTATAACATAAAAATTACAACGATTATTCATTTAAAATGAATCAATCTCAAAGTTAAATTTTATTATGAATTCTCAACTTAAATTTTCAAAAATCAAATTTTATTTATTTTCGGCATCTAACGATACCAAAAATATATTCGACTAAAATATAGCCTTTAATGATTTCAATCACAAAGATAATCACGTAGATTATAAATAGATCAATAAATAGATCAACACACAACATTGAAATAAATTCAAATGTTTGAGGAATCCAATTGGATCCCTCCAACCTGTTTCCCTGCATGCACAGATGTTAGCACAATACCAATTCCGCTTCGAGATGGAATATCGCGGTATACGGGATTTATAAAATACTATCCGCTATTATGCGGCGAAATAGGGTCTCATCCGCTATATAATGCGGGAAAATCAACTCCAAGTACATATATAATACCAATTCCATACAAGTTGGAATTTTTATGAAATATGTTTTAATAAATAACATCCGCTTAATATACGGCGTATAGGATCTATTTCAAACAACAGATAATAAATAAGCATCCAATCACACATTCAAGAAATTTGAAATTTAACTATTTAAAAATTAAATCGAAACAATTCGATTGAGTGGGAAGTTCTCACCTTGAGTTTCCGATAATAACTGTAGCTTTTATTTCGAATAGAATTAAACGTGTGTTTAATTTTACCTGAAATTTCCACTAGCTCCAAACGACTCCAAACCAGCTCCATCGCGTAGTACTCGACGAAATGAACCTGAATCAAGTCGTTTCGTAATTTTCCGACCTCGTACGACAAAGTTATGATAGTTTAATGATTATACAATTTTAAATATAATCGATTTACAAATTCATTTTAATTTTTATACCCTTATGAAATCAAGACCGTTCATTTCCTAGCCCAAAAATCCAGGCCGTACTCATGCCTTCTTCCATCACGCGTTTGCTTCCCCAAGATTTTGCATGCACAACCCAAACCCATTGCCGAGCCCTAGCCCTAAATCTCGCAGCCAACAAAAGCATTTCTGTAACGATCAATTAGCACCACGACGAAGCTCGCAACACGAGCCACCAACGGCCATAAATTGATGAAGCTCGGTCAACCTATTACTCCAGGAAATGTGCGCGAACGGCCGGACTTCACGGCAAAAATCGCACCATTTCATCACTCCAATGATCATCATCACCGTATAGATTTGAAGCACTCACTTTGCTCTACCATGCTGTAGTTGGAATGTTTTGCTAAATGTTTATGGATCGAAAGATATTAGAGGAGAAGGTATGGAGCAATTTTGGCCATTGGTGGCTGAAAGTGGCGGCTAGGCTCTTGAACTAGGGTTTTGCAAAAGGTAGAAGGAGATGGGTCCTTTTATAGAAAATCCAACGAACACTATTCATCTCCAATTTTTCGAACTCCAAATCTCGCGCGGTGACTGGCATTTCTAGGGTTTACCCCACGTTCCGGACACAATGGAGTAGGTTTCGGAAGCCAATTCAATCATTTGTGCGAGTTACGAAAATAAACGATCGACTTTAAATTAAATTGGTTAACCAAATTTCTATGCGTTTTGGCTCGCCCCGGACAAATGGTAAATCCGATTGACACGAAATTTGAAACCTTACAATAATATAACATTACGGATCCGATGAAACTGGTTTCATCAAAATCCGAGACTGTTTGAAACATGGATATTTTATCTCGTCAATTAAATATTAAAATATTCAATTTTCACAAATTAACTTTTAATTCAATTTTAAAAGTTCACAAACATTGTTCTAACTCCAATATGATTTAATAAAACTTTATAAATCATTTTTAATCACATTAAACCCAATTTCCAATGATTTTCTGTAATTTCCAATATTAAATTATCGATTTAATTATCCAAATTAAATCGAGATATTCGAAAAATAAATTATCCGACTTACAAATTTTTACTAGTTGACATTTAAAATCAATTAAATATCTGAATTTCAAATGACAGAAATTCTGGGTCGTTACATACTCCCCCCTGAAAAGAATTTCGTCCTCGAAATTACCAAATAAGGAAAAGTTTTGAAATCCATTAACCTTCCAAAACTAACCGTTTAAATTTAATGTCAAATCCACTTAAGTGTTTAACTTTTCCAAAAATTCAATAGTTAAACTTTTTACAAAACTTCACCAATATTTTCAAATCCATATATAGTTATCCTTTCAAAATCAAATATATTGTTTAACCTTTAACTTCAAATCAAAACTTAGTTTTCACAAATTTTTTCAAAATTTCCCGAAAATTTTCTATAGCCTTAAATTTTCAAAAAATTTCGCCGTAACCTCCTTTGTACGGAGGAGCTTTTACAATATCACAATAGAGATAAATATATATACATCGACCCACCCGGTCGGAAAAACGGAAAAACAGTTCATATTTCCTATTTTTACTGCGTAGGTGTACCTTTTTAGCATTTTAAGCAAAGCAGTTATTTATTCAGCATTTCGCGCAACCAAATCCCGCTAATGGTACTCCTGGTACCTGTACTTACTCAATATAAATATGTAAGTGACATATATAAGAAGTTGTTAACAATTTACTCTTTTAAACAACTACAACACATGCATATTAAAAGAAATGCATACTAAACAAGGTTTATAAGAAGCTTATATTATTTCAACATTACTTGTAATTGTTTACAACCAATTCATATACAACGACATTCACTAATTTATTTTCAATTAGTTCACATTCAATAATTTACATTCACATTTGTTCACTTTCAATTCAAATCAATTTCCGTTCAATTTAAATTTACTTAACTTCCAATTTGAATTTAATTGCTTTAGCTTTCAATTTTATTCATTCAATTGCATATGAATTTCTATTCAATCAATTAAAATCATATAACAACCAATGTACATCCAATACAACCAAATTTATTCACTTTACATTCAACATTCATATTCACTTTGTTTACCTTCAATTTGGTTTAACATTCAATTAGCCTTAAATGAATTTACACTTATATCCATTATTCTATATCAATTCATTCCATTCGATTGATAATATTCAATTCATTATTTTACTTCAATACCAAAATCAACTTCATTCAACATTACTTAAGTTATATTCCCTTTCAACATCATTTGTTTAACTTAACTTAAATTTCCACTTCAACAACATATCTAATCTACTTAAAATCTAATTTAAATTCCAACTTCAAAGTAAATTCTATTTAACTTTTACCAAAGTCAAATTTTATCACTTGTTCAGATTAATACCTGGTTTTGCTTAACTGAGTTATTTAACCATTTTAATAATTGGTTTTACTTACATTTTCACATTCAATAAGTTATACAACTTATTATTCAACTTCCAATTCTAGTTTAATTTATTTAACTTTCTTTAGTTAAATTTCACATCATATATTTTATCATACCGATTCAAATTTATTTCGAATTTACTAAAGTTAAATCTTTATTATCACTTGTTATAAGTCCAAAACTTAATAACTTATATTCATCAATTTCAAATTGGAGTTTAATTTCAAATTTTTTTATCACAATAAAATTCAATTTCAATTTACTATTGTAGCAAATCCATCACACAGAAACTCCAAAATGATACTGCAACCATCACCCTTATTATTCCCCAGTAACAGTAGTGAATTCAATGCTTTCAATTCTTTCAAAATTTTCTTTTTTTTATAAATCACATTTATAAATCTTGCTTATAGAATTTCATTATTTCCCTTTACTTACACAAGATTATTCCAAAATTGTAAATCATTTCAATTATAATTCTATACTTATACAATTGTTGCTTTTATATAATTTATTCTTTTACAATTGTTGTTTTTATTCGGATTATTCGAACAACTTTGATTCATTTATATATTTTCTTACATTTTCAACAATCAAACAATTAAATTTATATACACCTTAATAATTCTGAAAAATTATTCCTTTATATATAAAATATAATCGAGGTAAAATTATTTCATTTACCCAATTTAAAATGATAGTATGTCGGTTTATCTCGTTTAAGAGTTTAGAAACCCTTATCGACGACATTTTGCTAGACTGCACCGGCCAGAATTTATAAACAATCAACTGATAAGTCAACACAATGCAAAACAATTTCATATTCACTAACAAATACGCCCTCATATCTTTATTACACTCAAACTCATTCTAGAGTATTGCCGACTCTATCTCTAATGAGTAATTCCCAACAAAGCCAAGGTTGTCACTTAACCATATGCTCTGATACCACGTTGTAACGAATCTAGGCTTTTCAACCATCGATAGCGACTAATAATCGCCGTGGCTTACACTGGTATCCCAAACTTTTTTTTACGGCCTGCCTTTCGACTGTCACGGCTTACGCCTAACCAACCCTTATTCACTAAGAGATGACATGTAGGGGTAAGAGTCTCCCGTTCACCACCTAACCGCGAAGCGAGAACCCCCCATCACATTTCACTAAGATAAGCAAGACTGGTGTGAGAACTCAAAATAGTTATTTACCTTTTAAAACAACCACAACAATAGAAGTGGAAAATATCCGCAATGCTTTTGGAAAATGAAACTACCATAAGGCCTCACCGCACACACACAATGCAAACGCAGAATTGGAGGAGATTTCTCCTTATGATAGTCAAAGATGCTTACTACGCAAAAAAAATCATTTTTGATATTATTATTAGTGCATAGTGATGAAAGCATTTCGAAAGTAGAATATAAATCTTAGCCAGCATAGACATTTCGAACTATGCCTACTATAGCTACCATCTAAACAGTGGTGACCACCATAAGTAAATTGCAGGTTATACAACTAAAACCGTACATGGATTCGTATTGGGAATTGGATTTCCAACAAATGGTCAGGCTAAGGAACTTCCTACTGCCACATAGGATCGCCACTAGTGGGACGTCCCGAGAACTTAACCAGCTCTCTGCCAACACAAGGCCGGGTTACCTTTGTAACTAGGTAACTACTACATGAATATGCCACCCCCCGGTCCTTTGGGACCTTTATCCAAGGGCCCTCGATCACCAAGCAACAACCACACGGAAAAATGAGATTGGAGCAACCACATAGGTTAAGCATCAAGGCTCCATATCTGACACCACTCTTTTCCAGAAGGAAATGACATAACCTAAAGGGTGCGACCCTCATAACCTTGCCGCATATTCCTGTTTTGACCATTTCTGGGGTGTGAGGTTTGACGAAGTCTCATCCACAATGCTACGCTTTTTCATGAAGCCACTCTATGGTCAACAAATGATCAATAAATAATCATCACACAGCAACACTCAGCATGCCACATTACGAAATTGGGAATATATCGCTGATAACATTCAACTACATAACCTCTAAGGGTGTTAAGCTAAGAGAATAAATTCTCCGCCACCAACCAAAATATATTTGAAAGAAACCTGTTTTATATCTGAAAATGTAATGTCAGACACGTAACCATACAAGTCTGTTCCAGGTTCGAACAGAACCGAAGGCACTTCAAAAGAAGCCCTTGCAATCCGGGTATTCACAATCCCGATCGAATTTCCCATCACAAAGGAAATCTCCATACCGCAGCTAAAGATGGAGACACAATCGTTAGGTCATCCTATTGTTTTCATAAATACCCGGTCTTCACCACTGGTCTTCAATGCTATCCATTACGTCGTACCAGTATTCGGAATGGGTAATCCGAATAAGGAGCGCAATAATTTAAAAATAAGTGTAGCATTCAATTTCAACCAATTCACAACAAATAGCCATTGAAGGGTCAATATTAATAGTTGGTTATTTAACTATCAATCAATATTCACAACATAACCCCATTTCAAATAATTTCCCCAAATTATTTATTTTCCAAAATATCTTTACAAAATATACTTTCCACACTTTAACCATTTGAAAACCAATTCCAAATCAATTTACACCCTTACAACTTTCATTTCAAAATGGTTCATTTAAACCAATCAAATAAATCCTTACCGATTTATTAAATTTACATTCCAAATCCGTAAATTTATTTCCACACTTTTAAAAATAAATCAATGTTTATTTTTAAACAATTTTCCCTTTCGTTTATAAATTCCATAGTGAATTTACCTTTCCAAAATATCTATGAATATACGATTTTCAAATCGATTTTTAATATTCATTTTCAATTTATCTTTAAAAGATAAAATTTAAAACATTCACTTTATATTGGTAAAACATTTCCATACTTATTAAATAATAAGTAATTCACCAATCTATTTATTTTCAACATTTGAAAATATTTAATATACTTAAATCATAAATAAGTATATATTTTACTCTTTAAGGAAAACTTTTCTTAACAACATTTATTTGGGTCAAAACGAAGGTTACGTAAAACATCCTTACGACAACTCAAAATCACTAGTATAGGGATTCGAAATTAAGATAGATATATAAATCCAAATACTATACAAAACTTTTCCTTTCGGAAATCATTTACTATAACAACAGTGTTATAGTCCACCATTTCCTTCTATGTCTCGAAAACATCTATTTCAACAATAAATGTTGAAATCTATGGTTTCGATACTTTATGCATTTCAAAGCATCTTTAAATTGTTTTAAATCTTAGTTAAAATATCACTTTCCCAAAATATTTCTTTAATATATTATTCACTGTCCAAAATCGTGAATATACTTCATTTACCAAATTCAATATTTCTACATATTTTATTTGAATGATCATTCACTGTTCAAAATCGTGGATATATTTCCTTTAATAGGCTATAATAATTAAACTTATCAAAATAAGTCGATTTCGGATTTATAAACAACGTTTATAAATTCCATTTTTACTTTATAACAACTTTAACTTATAAAATCACTTTATTAACAAATTTTACCCATATTCCATTTACACGCCAAAATCCAGTTTATAAGTTAATTACTTATAAATCTTTTATTTTACAAAATTTATTCATTTTATAACTTCATAATTTATAAATCTATAAATTTCATCCACTTATGAAATCCATTTATACTTCATTTTAACACTTATAAAAACTCGTTTTATAATTCCAATATTTTAAATTTTATAAATATCAATTTTATAAATCTTTTATATAAATCATTTATAATAATTCAAAAATCCCAATTTAAACCATTTTATAAATTAATCAACTACTTATTTCAAAAATCTCATTTCGGTTGTATTTCACAAAAAATCATAATTTTTATAACATAAAAATTACAACGATTATTCATTTAAAATGAATCAATCTCAAAATTAAATTTTATTATGAATTATCAACTTAAATTTTCAAAAATAAAATTTTATTTATTTTCGGCTTCTAACAATACCAAAAATATATTCGGCTAAAATTAGCCTTTAACGATTTCAATCACAAAGATAATCACGTAGATTATAAATAGATCAATAAATAGATCAACACACAACATTGAAATAAATTCAAATGTTTGAGGAATCCAGTTGGATCCCTCCAACCTGTTTCCCTGCATCCACAGATGTTAGCACAATACCTATTCCGCTTCGAGATGGATATCGCGGTATATGGGATTTATAAAATACTATCCACTATTATGCGGCGAAATAGGGTCTCATCCGCTATGTAATGCGGGAAAATCAACTCCAAGTACATATATAATACCAAACCATACAAGTTGGAATTATCACAGTATATGTTTTTAATAAATAACATCCGCTTAACATATGGCGTATAGGGTCTATTTGAAACAACAGATAATAAATTATCATCCAATCACACAATCAAGCAATTTTAAATTTAACTATTTAAAAATTAAATCAATTTGATTGAGTGAGAAGTTCTCACCTTGAGTTTTCGATAATAGTTGTAGCGTTTTATTTCGAATAAAATTAAACGTGCATTTAATTTTACCCGAAATTTCCAATTGCTCCAAACGACTCCAAACCAGCTCCATTGCATAGTGCTCGACGAAACGAACCCGACGCAAGTCATTTCGTAATTTTCCGACCTCGTACGACAAAGTTATGATAGTTTAAAGATTATACAATTTTAAATATAATCGATTTACAAATTTATTTTAATTTTTATACCCTTATGAAATCAAGACCGTTCATTTCCTAGCCCAAAAATCCTGGCCGTGCTCACGCCTTCTTCCATCATGTGTTTGCTTCCCCAAGATTTTACACGCACAACCAAAACCCATTGCCGACCCCTAGCCCTAAATCTCACGGTCAACACAAGCACTTCTGTAACGATCCATTAGCACCACGACGAAGCTCGCAACACGAGCCACCAATGGCCAGAAATTGATGAAGCTCAGTCAACCTATTACTCTGGGAAACGTGCGCGAACGGTCGGACATCACGGCAGAAATCCCACCATTTCTTCGCTCCAATGATCATCATCGCCGTATAGATTTGAAGCACTCACTTTGCTCTACAATGTTGTAGTTGGAATGTTTTGCTAAATGTTTATGGATCAAAAGAGATTAAAGGAGAAGGTATGGAGTAATTTTGGCCATTGGTGGCTGAAAGTGGCGGCTAGGCTCTTGAACTAGGGTTTTGCAAATGGTAGAAGGAGATGGGTCCTTTTATAGAAAATCCAACGAACACTATTCATCTCCAATTTTTTAAACTCCAAATCTAATGCGGTGACCGACGTTCCTAGGCTTTACCCTGCGTTCCGGACACAATGGAATAAGTTTCAAAAGCCAATTCGGCCATTTGTGCGAGTTACGGAAATAAATGATTGATTTTAAATTAAACCGGTTAACCAAATTTCTATGCGTTTTGGCTCGCCTCGGACAAACGGTAAATCAGATTGACATGAAATTTGAAACCTTACAATAATATAACATTGCGGATCCGATGAAAATGGTTTCTTCGAAATCTGAGACTATTTGAAAAATGGTTTTTTTAACTCGTCAATTAAATTTTAAAATATTCAATTTTCACAAATTAACTTTTAATTCAATTTTAAAAGTTCACAAATGTTGTTATAACTCCAATATGATTTACTAAAACTTTATAAATCATTTTTAATCAAATTAAACCCAATTTCCAATTATTTTCTGTAATTTCCAATATTAAATTATCGATTTAATTATCCAAATTAAATCGAGATATTCGAAAAATAAATTATTCGACTTACAAATTTTTACTTGTTGATATTTAAAATCAATTAAATATCTGTGTTAACCCCGCCTCGGCCGTGGCTCACCGATCCAAGATAATAAACGACCTAACACTCTTCCGACTTAACGAAGCATGCCGATCCAGGACACGAAGGGATGCCGACCTAAGGGCCTTGAGAAGCATGCCGACCCAAGACACGAAGGGATGCCGACCTAAGGGCATTGAGAAGCATGCCGACCTAATGCCTTAGAGAAAGTTCCGACCTAACGTCTTGAAATGATGCCGACTTAAGGTTCAAGGAGATTCCGACCTAGGACTTATAAAGGTCTACCGACCTAACACGTTTTCCGATCTAACTACTCAAGTTGTTTGCCGACCTAGCTGTTAAGAATAAGTTGGTCCACACCTGAGTCGTGGCCGACTTACGGCTCATGATAAGTCGTGACCGACCTAAGGATATGAAGGGGGAAGTAGTGCAACAGTTCAATGCGCGTCACGATAACTCGACAACGACTTGGGACTTAGGATTTGGGGCTAGAAGAATATGCGCCTCCCATTTAAACCATAGGCTGTGCATAGGTGAGGAGCAGCGACCTACGACCTAGCTTATCTCGGCAACGGCTTACGACCCAACTCATCTCGGCCACTACCTACAACTCGACACCAGAAACCCCTATAAATACGCGACCACCTCCAACATTCAAGAGGACTTTTTGGCCAATCACTTCAAGCGCCAATACTCTGCTGAATTCTCAACTCACCCGACACTTCAAGTTCGAAAGGCATCTCAACTAACTTCAAGGGAAAATCTAACGCAATCTACATGGATTCGAAGAATTTTTCTCTACCAAAGTTCTAGTTGTTTGTCTCGTCATAATTGTAATTGAAGGTTGTTGTAAAGTTGTAATCGGTTTAGCAATAAAGAGAATTAAAGTGGACGTAGGTTTGCCTTGAGCCGAACCACTATAAAATCGTTGTTATTCACTGCTTTTTTCTGTGATTTTCTGCTTATACTCTGTTCCCGAATCATCGGGTGGTGCTTTCACAACTACACTTTATACACCGGGGTGTTAGCGTTCAAATTTTAGCATTAACATTTTTGGTGCTTTCACTGAGAACTGAACTCAGGACAATTATCATCATTGCTCCACGAAAGTTTGTTGAAGTAACCTCTCTGAAGACTAGAAGTTTATCTGAAATCATGGCTCCGGGGAGAAAGAGTAGATCTGTTAGATCTGGAAATGTTCAAGAGGGAACCTCCGCTTCCCCAGTACCTAATCAAGCCACTCCACCTGTTGGGGTTACAAAAGTGGAGTTGGATGCTGTAATCTTAGGGCTGAACCAGCAGATAAATGCCCAAAGTGCACAATTGGAGGCTCAGAATGCCCAAAATGCCCTAATTTTGAATAAGTTGAATGACTTGCTTGGAGTAAACCGTCAACCAACGGGTAATGAAAGGAACTTTGCTGGCAACATTCATGAGGATGAAGAAAGAAACATTCCTGAGAGGGCTGCCAGCCCCTTTGAGCGGACATTTCCTGAAGTTGGTGGATCTAAAGCTCGAAATGATGAGGGGTATCTTTCTGAAATGGTTCGACAAATCATGAAAGAAAGCATACAAAGGAATGAAGATGAGAAGGAATGGGGTTTCGCTCCAAGTAAAAACCCGTTTACCGAAAGAATCTTAAAGGCTGAGTTCCCAAGGAAGTTCGTCCCTCCAACTATCCCAGCTTACAAAGGAACAAGTGATCCGAACGAATTCTTGTATAAGTATTTGATGTGCACGTAAATGTGCACATTTTTATCGCTATATTTAATCTATTTAAATTAAATAAATGATCATATTGGGTATCTTAACTTGTTTTAACCAAAATTCACATTAATTCCAAATTGTCACACATTCATCTTCATACAAGGGTGAAATGGTCATTTTTGTGCATTTATTAAATTGAGAAAATTTACTTAGAATTTTCTATGTTTTTTGTAGGAAATTTGGTGACTTTTACAAGTGGTTTCATGAAGACATGCATGCACAAAATCAATACAAAGGAATGAAGATGGAAATAATTCAAAGTGAAGATAATGGAGGACCCCACCTACCTACCTACCTTAATGTACAAATTAAAGGCTAATGCACATGCTTATGGATTTAATGGCTTCATGTACATTTAAGTGGGGATTAAAACATGCTAATGATAACTTGGCCTCCACACTTTCTCATAGGCATTTTGGGCATTCCCCAAAAAGAGGAATTAGGGTTTTAAACTTGTATATATACCCCTTATGTTTCATGTAACACTATCTCCTCTCTTAGTCTCTCTTAGGCCTCCTTCTCTTTAGTTTAGTTTAGATCAAATAAAAGAAAGCTCTCTTTCTCTTTTAATGGCTACTTAGCCAATTTTTATTTCTTGTAATCTTTTTTATTTTATGCAATTTAATACATGCTCTTTCCTTTTCATGTTCATTTACTTTAATGTTGTAGTGTAGGTTTCTCTTATTTCATGCAAGTAGATTAGTTTTGTTTCTTTTCTTTGCTCTCTTTTTCTTTCTTTTTTGCTTTTATGTTGCTTTCTACATTTGTTGATTTGATAACAAATATGAGAGCTTAATCCCTACAATTTAGGGGTAATGAAGCTCTCTAGTATGTAGATGCAACATTTTGATGTTTATACTCTCTTTTTGTGCTTTAATGGAAACATTTTAAGTGGTTTAATGATGTTGTTTAGCTTTGAATTTGATAGTCTATGTTGTTCATAACAAATAGGCTATGCTTAAACAAACATAACACAAATTGCCTCTTCATCTAATTATGACTATGGCAAAGAAGTGAATATTGAAGTTGAAATTTGATAGCCTATATTTCTAAACAATAGTTAATAGGCTATGCTTAAAATAGATTTTTATTTCAACTTGTTGTCATATTTCATGAGAGTAAAATGTGTATTAGTGGTTGTGTTATAGTTTGATGGTTTATATTGAGCTAATTAATAGCACAAATATACCATACTTATAATAAGCACATAAACTAATTCACTAATGACAAGAATAGAGAGATCATAACTTCATTTTGTTGATTTATGTGATCTAGAGAGTGGAAATTGCCTCTAAATTGTCTTAACACTCTCATATTTTTATCTATTTTCTTTTCTCATTTTCTACATTTTTTTAGTTAATCACTCTTTCAACTTCGGTTAATTTGATTGAATAGAATTTTAAAATCATCAATTCCCTGTGGATCGACCCGTATTCGCCACGTACTATGATAGTACGCCATGCGCTTGCGGTTATTTTTAATTTAAATTCGTTCGACGGTTTTCTAAACTGATAGAATTTCCGTCGACGAACAAGTTTTTGGCGCCGTTGCCGGGGAATTGTTTTGATTTTAAATTTTTATTCTTCGGATTATTTTTCTTTGTTTGATTTTTGTGTGCTGTTTATTTTGTGTGTGTTTGCATTTTCCTTGTAAAAGAAATTTGTGTGTTTGTGTATTTTTGTGTGTGTTGTTCTTGTTTTCTTTTCATTTGCATATTAAAAAAAAAAATACAAAATCACAATTCAAAAAAGAAAAGAAAAAACTGTTCATTGCATTTCTGTTTTCTGCTACAATTTCTGTTACAATTTTCAAAACTTCCATTTTTTGTCACAAATTCTGTTTTTATTTCTCCTCTCTGTTCCTCTGTTTTGCACATCTGTGCACATACCAGTGCAGACAGCAGCTACCCCAACTTCTTGCAACCACCATCTTGCTTCAACACTTCACTATCACACAGTTCTGCCATCCCCTCCTCTAACACACACTACTGCCTTCCAGTGATATTCCTCCCCTCTGCAACCCACACTCAATACCCATACTTGCATATCATCTCAGTACAACTACAACAAGTTTTGAACAAACAACTATAAACAAGTTTAAATCACCACAGAAAGTTGCTACTGCTTCATCAACAATTCCACCATCATATCTCCACAAACTCCCTCTTGCAATACAACACATCATCCATTGCCACATTTCTGCCATCAACCATTACTGCCTTCCACTGTCTCCCAGTCACCACACAACAGCCATCTCACTTCTCAAATTCCCACACTCATAGCCACCTGTTACAGACCATTGCCTTCCCCAAACAAACATCTCACAAAACCACTCATCATAATTCAACCTCCCCCATTCTCTGTTTATCACTGTCTTATACATCTCACAGAAATTGAGCAATACCCTACAACGCGACACACCACCATCCACTCTCTGATTCGACTCTGATTCGACTTCAACCCCGACATCACTTCCCACAATATCTGCCTTCAACATACACTTCTACCTACCCAACAGTGCCACCAATTCCAACTCTGTCCATCAGCATACACCATCTACTTCCATCAAGTCTGCTGTCAACCCACCTCAACCATCTCCTAGCAATCCCAAAGTTCAACTTCCATTCGAATACACCACTTCATATCATACAAAACTTCCATTCAAATACATAATCACAAACAGTAAACTGCTATACCACTGCATATCATCCCACAATTCACATACCTTTCTTCATTCATACATAATTTCACTGTTACATTCCATTACCACTATCCCATTTCCTCACCTTCCACGGCAACCAAAATCGCAAGCTATAATTGTCAAAGCACTGCTTTAGAGTCGCGAACATCACCAGCTACCTCAACTTCTGCCTAACCGCTGCCAGAGACCGAAATAATCGACCTCGAAATCATCAACTACACGCAGAGAAGCTTACAACCACCCAGCAGCCATCACGACATTACAACTGCAGTTTCCTCAACCACACACCTCGCCTCGTCACCTTGAACCGCGACCTTCACTACTCAATCACCTGCAATTCAAATACACTCCATCACCTGAATCGAACTCAACTCAGCAGCCACCAATTTTCAATCATCAAAATCTAATCAAAACTCATACTTTCTTCCAACCACCACTATATCACAAAACACCATCAGCCATCCCTGACCGTAGCCAACTGTCAATGGCTTGAAAACCGAAGCGACTCCAAGACATCGACATCGCTATCTGGCCACTGCCTCGGCCAATTGCAATTTCACCTTCGCAAATCGCCTCTACTTCGAAACCCACCAACCTCGACTGCGACGTCTACAAACTCAACCCAGTTAGTCACCGTGACTTCGATCAGATCACCACAAACCTCCAAGCAACCTTCACGCAACTTCAAAACAGAGTTGCGACTTTTTTTTAAGAATTGAAGTGGAAACGAATTGGGAATTGATTTGAATGTTTGGGTTTCAATTTTAACTGTAGTAATGAAGTCATTTTTTTTTACAGAGATTAATTTGGGAAGTAATTTTGGTTTTATTAGTAGGTGGGCCGGGCCTCAATCATTTGATGCTTGCTAATTTACTTTTTATTTTGTTAAGTTAGCTTTTGAGTTTCTCTTGTTAAGGGTTCAAATTGTTTAAAGTTTTTTTTTTCTGATTTGTTTGGACCTGTATATATCTTAGTTTTAAATTTTCATGTTGCCAAAGCAGGAAATAAAGGAAGAATAGCTTGCTGAAAATTGCTTCCTTCGCTAGCCAAAATCAATTACTCCGCTTGCTAAAAATTCTGCATTCATTTCTAGTTTTATTTGAACTGCATTGTAGATTGCTTGCATTTGCATTTTAAAAAAAATAAAAAAAATTCATTCGTAGTTGCATTGTTAATAGACGTTTAGTTTCTGTTCTGCATTTCATCTTAGATTTTGATTAATAATAACGGTTAGACATCGATAACACTTAATTGTATATTGACAATTTGTCTTTTTTGAACAATTTAATTTCTTGGTGTCTAGGCTACGGCAGAGTAATAACCATTTATAAATATTACGGTGATTCGTAAATATTATAGTGGTTGTTCCTCTGAAGGTACTTAAACCTTCGGCTCCATTGCTGTAACGTACGCGATTTTTCGTTGCCGAAAAACCGAATAGTTAGGGTTTTTTTTTTAAAAAGAAAAGAGAGAGAAGAAGAAGAGATAAGAAGAAAGATAGAGAGAGAAGAGAAAACAGAAAATAGAACGAAAAAGAGAATAGAAAAATAGAGGGAAAAGAAAGAACAACAGAACAATATCAGAATCTCACAATTCGCAGCGGAACAACATATAATAATAAATGAATAATCTTTAAACAAAGAACTATATCAGTTATTACATTACATTTCATTACATCATATCATCAGAGTGTACAACAACAACAACAACAGTGCAGCGGAAAAAGAAATACTATATAAGTAATACGCCATGCCATCCAGCTTGCCTCCCGCAACTCCAGAATATCCAGAATATCCTGATAAACCTAACTCTTGACTGCCCGTGTGGAAATTGGTGGGCACCTAGAGTTTAGGAAGGAAAACAATAAACTCCGAGTCAGTCATGTGACTGGTGTGAGAACTCAAAACAGTTTATTTATCTTTAAAATCAAAATAGAGGAATATTTTTAAAGTCAATTCACAATGCTTTTAAAAATGAGACTACCATAAGACCTCCCGCCACACACACAATGCAAACGCAGACTTGGAGTCGATTTCTTCTTATGATAATCAAAGATGCTTGATACGCATTAAAAAGAAACATTTGATATTATTATTAGTGCATAGTGTAGAAAGATTCATTTCGAAAGTAGAATATAAATCTTAGCCAGCATAGGTACCATTATATTATGCTTACTATAGCTACAATTTTAAATGGCAGGTTCTACAACTAAAACCGTACAAGTTTCGTATTGTTTCTTTGGATTTCCAACAAATGGTCAGGCAAGGAACTTCCCATTGCCACATGGAAACGCCTCTGGATGGACGCCCCGAGAACCACCGTTCTCTGCTAAACAAAGCCGGGAATCCCTTTTCCCAAGGAATATTACAAACCCTCAGATATGCCACCCCCGGTCCTTTGGGACCTTTAAACGAGAGCGCTCTCTAACCAACATCACACCATAATAATAAGTGTTTCAACATGAGTAAGTATCTGGGCTCCATACCATGATACTACCCTTTTCCAGAAGGAATGGTCATACCCTAGGGAAGTTATCCCTGAAAACCTTGCCGCACAATTCCTGTTTCGACCATTACCGGTTTGTGAGGCTCGACGAAGTCACGTCCACAAAAACACACTTTATACAAAAGCCGTGCTTTGGGTCAACAAATGATCATAGAAATGATCACCAAGATAGACGATCAAACAAATGATCCTATCACAAATAATCAACACAATGATCATTTACAGCAACACTCAGCATGTCACATTACCAAATTGGGAATATATCGCTGATAACATTCAACTACATAACCTCTGAGGTCGTACGTCTCAGAGAAGGGTGTTAAGCTAAAAGAATAAATTCTCCGCCACCAACAGAAATATATTTGAAAGAAATCGGCTTTATATCTCAATTTGTAATGTCAGACATACAATCCATACAAGTCTGTTCCGGGCTCGAACAAAACCGAAGGCACTTCTTACGAAGACCTTGCAAATCCGGATAATCTCTAATCACGTCCGGACTTCCCATCACATAGGGAGAACTCAATACCGTAGCTACTCGGTGCAGAGTCAATCGACGAGTTGTCCTTTCGCTTTCATAAAGATCCGGTCTTCAACACCGGTCTTCAAATGCAATTCATAACGACGTATCACATATTCGGAATGGGTTATACGACCCCATGGTCCTTTCCCGGTTAACCCGAATAGTGAGCGCTTATTCAAAATATAAGTGTGGCATTTAAATTCAAACAAATCACATCAAATACCCATTCAAAGGGAAATATTGATAGTCGGTTATTGAACTATCAATGGATATGCACACATCACCAGTTTTCCAAATAATTTTCCAAATTATTTATTTTCCAAAATATCTTTACTACATATATAATTTTCACACTTTAAAAATAAATCAACATTTATTTTTAAACCCAATCTCCAATTTCATTTATAAATTCCATATTGAATTTATATTTCAAAATATCTATGAATATATGATTTCAATTATTCAATTTCAATTTATCTTCAAAAAGATAAATTCTCATAATATTCAATGAAATATTAGAAAACATTCCATACTTATTTATTCATAAGTAATTCACCGATTTTATTTATTTTCAATGCTTAGAAAATACTCAATATACTTAAATCGAGATTAAGTATATATTTCATTCTTTAAGGAAATCATTCTCATAAACATATTTATTTGGGCCAAAACGAATGTTGCGTAAAACATCGTTACGACGACTCAAAAATCACTAGTATAGGGATTCGAATTTTAAGATAGATATATAAATCCCAATACTATACAAAACATTTCCTTTCGGAAATCATTTACTATAACAATAGTGTTATAGTCCACCATTTCCTTCTATTTCTCGAAAACGTCTATTTCAACAATAAATGTTGAAATCTATGGTTTCGAATCTCAATGCATTTAAAACATCGTTAGATCGTTTTAATTCTATTTAAAATATCACATTCTAAACATTTTCTTTAACATATTATTCACTATTCAAAAACGTGAATATACTACGTTAACAATTTTTTTTCATCCTTTTATACATTTTATTTTAAAGTATTATTCACAGTCACAAATGTGAATATAACTTCATTAATAGGTTTCAACAATTTACTTATCAAAATAAGTTGTTTACGAATTTATAAAACAACGTTTATAAATTCTTTTTCTATCCTATATTCAATTCATAACTCAATTATGTACCAAAGGTTCATATTATAAGTTAAATACTTATAATTTATTTGTTTGCAAAAATCGTTCCTTTGAACTTCATAATTATAAATCTTATAACTTATAAGATTCGATTATTCATCCAAATATATTCTTTAATAATTTCACAAAATTTATAAATCTTACTATTTATAAATTTCATTTATAACTTTACCATTTATAATTTTATAAATTCCATTCATTTACAAAATTCGTTTTCACTTCATTCAAACACTTATAAAAACCCGTTTTATAATGTCAATATTTTCAATTTATAAATATCCATTTATAAACCTCTTAACATAAATCAATTTATATTATTCTTTAAAACGTCTCTAATCTCCTTTATTATTTCACCATTTTGATTCATAAAATAATTAAATTATATAAATCCTATTTTTAAACTTTTTATAATAAATTCAAAAATCCCGATTAAACTATTTTATAAAATCATTAGCATCATATTCTCAAAAATCAGTTTTTAACTATATTTCTCAAAAATCATAATTTTTATAACTTTAAAAATTATAACGTTTATTTATTTAAAATGGATCAATTCCAAAATTATTTTATAAAACGTATACTTTTCAAAAAAATCACTTTAAAGTTTCAAAATTTGGTCCAATGATGCTACACACCAAATAGTCAATCACGACAACAACGACATCATATATCGATATGATAGTCCATCAAATATCAAAATATCTGAAATCAAATAAATACTGTTGAGGAATCCAGTTGGATCCCTCCAACCTGTTTTCCTGCATCCACAAACATTAGCACAATACCAATTTCGCTCCAGTACGAAATTATCGCGGTATATGGGATTTAAAATATTATCCGCTTAATAGACAGCGCAATAGGGTCTCATCCGCTAAACAAAAAAAATACGGGAAATCAATAACTCCAATATATACATATGCCAATATATATATATATATTGCTATTATATATAATACCAATTTCACTGTTTATGAAATATTCGCGGTATATGTTTTTAATAAATAACATCCGCTTACTAACGGCGTATAATGTCTATTTTAACAATCAATAGATATCAATCAACATTCAAACATGCATTCAAATATTTTAAATCTAACTATTTAAAAAAAAATCGAAACTGATTCGATTGAGTGAGAAGTTCTCACCTTGGTTTTAATTTCGTTTTAGCGATTTATTTCGAATAAAATTAAACGGACGTTTAATTTTACCCAAAATTCTCACTAACTCCAAACGAATCCAATCTAGTTTCATCGCGTAGTGCTCGTCCATACGATTCCAACGCAACTGGTTTCGCGCATTTTCGACTTCGTATGAAAAAGTTATGAATATTTGAAGTTTGTACACGATTTTATATATATAATTTACAACATTAATTTATAAATTTCAACCTATTCAATCTAGAGCCGTAGGATCCCTCATCTCTTCATCTGGACCGTGCGTGCAACCCCCCCTTCTTCCTCGTTCTCAGGCCGACAAAGAACCCATTTACACGTAATTAGGGTTAGATTTTTCGCCACCATCACTCAACGATATTTCGATCAGAGAGTTCCATCGCGAAGAGCACGACCCCCCTACCCACGCCTGCCACCATGTGACACTCGGCCACCATATGCGCATGCAACACGAGGCCGAACGGCCACTCTTCCCACACGACTTGCCACCAATCCACAACTCCAAACACGATCTCCACCGTTGGATCTCGAGATCTCTTCATGCTCTACCTCTTTGTAGTTGGAAGTTTAGCCTAATTGTCGACGGATTTGGAGTAATCGAGGGGGAAAGGTCGTGAGTTTCTGGCCATTCAATATTAACTGGCGGCTAGGGTTATTGGATTAGGGTTTTAGTTTTTTTTTTAATTTCAATGAAGGGGTGGTACTATTTATAGAGAAACGATCGACACTATTCATTCCGGAAATTCCGAACTCCGATTCACACGCCGTAACCAGCGTTACTAGGGTTTACCCCGCGTTCCGGACACAATGGAACAGGTTTCGAAAGCTAATTCGGACATCTGTGCGAGTTATGGCAATAAACGTTCAATTTAAATTAAACCGATTTAAACGATTTTCTAGGCGTTTTAATTTGTACCGGACAAACGGTAAATCCAATTGACTTGAAATTTGAAACCTTACAATAATATCACATTATGGATCCGATGAAACTGGTTTCGTCGAAATCCGAGACTTTTTGAAAAATGGCTATTTTAACTCGCCAAATTAATATTAAAAATAATTCGATGCGTTTCGAGCTGCCACGCTCAAACGGTAACTCCGATTGACACGAAAATTGAAATCCGGTAATAACTAACTATTACAGATCCAATGGAACTGGTTTCGTTCAGTTCTGAGACTGTTCAAAAATTGACTATTTTCACTAGTCGATTTTAATATTAAAATATTCAATTTTCACAAATTAACTTTTAATTCGATTTTAAAAGTTCTAAAATATCATTCTAACTCCAACATGATAAAATAAAACTTTACAAATCATTTTCAATCATATTTAACTAAATTTTCAATTATTTCCATAATTTAACATATTAAATTATCGATTTAATTATCCAATTAAATCCAATAATTCGAATAAAAATTTATTCGACTTATAAATTCACTTATTAATATTTAAAATTAATTAAATATTCAAATTTTAAATAATTAAAATTCTGGGTCGTTACAATTGCAACGGTGATTCGTGGTGCACCGATAAATCCTGCCCGTTACCTGGCTGAGAACTATCTTGTTTATCTAAGACAATTTGTGAATATACAATTTTGGGTTAACTTAGGATAAATCATTTGTAATTAACCCTTGCATTCACTTAGTTGCATTAGTTCATGCATATTAAAAAAAAACAAAAAAAAATTCAAAATCCAAAACTTAAAAAATTGTTAATATTTCTTAACTTAGTTATTTTTTTTCTTTTGAAAATTTTCAAATCAAAATTCCAAAAATCCAAAAAAAAAAATTAAAATAAAAAATCCAAAAAAAATCTTTTAAAAAAAAAAATTGAAATCCAAAAAGAAAACAAAAATCAATTTTCCATTTTGAAAAATAGATTCTGCTTGTAAATATTTTTGTTTATAAAAAAAAAAACCAAAAAAAAAAAATCTTGAAAATGTCCGAGTTTCCTTTTTCTTACTCGCTTGAATTTAACTGCGAAAATCAATATAATCCGTATGAGTTCACTCCAAATTCGTATGGATATTTTAACAACTTTTGTGTAAATAATTCAAATTTCGAACAACAAAATTATCAAAACGATGACCAACGTTCGACTCTTGAAAATAGCATTGAAATGATTTCATCTTCACTCGAACTTTCTACACGACAAAATCAAGAGATAAATGATTTATGTAATTCTGATTTGTGTAATAACTCGAGTCGAGGATTTCAAAATTTGAATTTAATTCAAAATTCAAACGATTACGATTATAACCCATGCCAATTTAATTTCGAGCTCCAAAATGAATTCCAAACTCAACATGAAAATGGGAACAACTTTTCAAACGAATTTGGCAATGGGAATAATCTTAACCATGTTACGAGTGAAATTTTTTGTTCTAAACAAATCCAAATCGAAAATTCTCAATTTAATAACTATAAATTGGATTTTGTTGAATAAATGAATGAAATTTACGACGATCACACGGATTTGTTGTTTGAAACTTATATGAAACAACGTGAACAACAAAATCAAATCTCAACGTGTGATGAGTCAAGTGATAATCCATCTTTTACCCAAATCGACGATTTTCAAATAACAACTTTTGAATTTGATAATGATGATCTTAATCAAGTTGTTGAAAATACGGTAATTGAGTTGGATTTCAATTCTTTTGAGGGTGTGAAACTCGATTTAAATTTCCATCTTCCTTTTTCTGAAAATTTGAATACAACAACTTTGAATTTTGAACTTGATTTATGTAATAAAGTTGTTGCTAATCCAACAAAGGAAGACGAATTTAATGAACACGAATTCTTTGGACTTTTGGATGACGAGTTGTTAAATTCCAAAGGGGAAGATGAAAATCACCATTTTGATTTTGAAATCAATAATTGTGAAAATGTTTTCAATGATAAGCTTCAATTTCAATTTGGTGAAAATAAATGTGAATTTCAATCAATTGTTTTATCAATCCCAAAAATCATTGAAAACAAAACAACTTGTTCAATTTTTAATAAAACAAAATTCTTTTTTCCAAATCGACAATCAACTTCGAAATCTTTTACGATTTGGTTTTTCGAGCTTAAGCTGTGTCTCGCATACTTGACGAGAGAAATGAATCGGTCTTTGGAAGACCGTTTCATTTACTTTTTGACTATATACTTTCTCATCTCTTGTAAATAATAACCTTTCATGTAAATATTAGAATTTTATTTTATTTTTCTCCTTCCACTTGGGTTGACTGTGGGGACACAGTCAAAATCAAGTGTGGGGGGAGACTCATTTTCTTTTTGATTTTTCATGATTAAATTTTCATTTTTTCTTTTTTCTTCCGAAACTCAAAAAAATATCAAAATTTTAAAATACAATTTTTTTTTACCATTTTGATTTATTTTTAAAGAAACACTATAGGATAAATATATGTTTTGGTTTATTAAATTGAAATTTTTGACAATTTATTCGTCTTAACAAAAATAAAAATGAAGTTTGATTATAAATAACAATGGTTTAACTGGTATATAGGAAGGTTCATACGTGTTAATTATGAAATACATCCTAATTGAAAATCTTTGTTTTAAAAGTGGTGAATTTAAAGTAAAGGATATAGCATTTTTTTTGTCTTCTAAGTTAAATGGTGCTAAGATAATTTTGCAAAACTCCCTCTCAAAAAAATATAAAAATAAAAAATAATAACATCCAAGTATTCACTCTCATTTAAAAGTCCTCACGGTTATGCAGGGGTGATTACTTGGAATTTTTGATTATGTGCTTTCATACTCATTTAAAAGTCCTCACGGTTATGATGTATGGAACACATGTATGTAAAAAAAAAGACTTAATAAAAACCACCTACGGTCGATAGTGTATGCATGAAAGTGTGTGCACTCGCCATGCTCTGTACTCCCCTCACATAAGCTCGAAAGGCAGTGCATGGGTGGTATATCTGGCCTCAGTTTACCTGAGCTAGGTGTGAAATTTTTCTTGCAAATAATGAGAGAGCAAGCAATTGAAATCCTAGCACTAATTTTACTTATTTGATTTGATTTGTTATTGAAAAGAAATGAAAATACCACTTTGATAAACTTTGATAATCAACTAAGGATCCATTTTTTAATTACACGTTGTTATCAACCGAAACAACAAGTTAAACTATTGTCTATTTGTTATGATAACTTGACTTTTGTTGGAAATTCTGACGAGTAAATGACATAAATTTTCAAGATAATAACCAAAACCTATATTTAACTTATTCGTGTCAATTTAAAAATAAATCCTTCATTTGTAAATATTTTCAAAAATTTGCATTCATCTCTTTGTAAATAAATCTTGCATTTTCATCATGCATTTGGATTTTGTGGGTAGTATCCGCTGAAAACCCTCACGAGACAACACTTGTCCTACTGGGGACACCCAGAGGTTTAACGGCTTATTGCATACGCTCAATGCAATCGTGTTTCATACGAAAACAGATTTACCTTAGTTTCCCTTTATTCGAGGACGAATAAAAAGATAAGTGTGGTGGTATTTGATGTGCACGTAAATGTGCACATTTTTATCGCCATATTTAATCTATTTAAATTAAATAAATGATCATATTGGGTATCTTAACTTGTTTCAACCAAAATTCACATTAATTCCAAATTGTCACACATTCATCTTCATACAAGGGTGAAATGGTCATTTTTGTGCATTTATTAAATTGAGAAAATTTACTTAGAATTTTCTATGTTTTTTGTAGGAAATTTGGTGACTTTTACAAGTGGTTTCATGAAGACATGCATGCACAAAATCAATACAAAGGAATGAAGATGGAAATAATTCAAAGTGAAGGATAATGGAGGACCCCACCTACCCACCTACCTTAATGTACAAATTAAAGGCTAATGCACATGCTTAGGGATTTAATGGCTTCATGTACATTTAAGTGGGGATTAAAACATGATAATGATAACTTGGCCTCCACACTTTCTCATGGGCATTTTGGGCATTCCCCAAAAATAGGAATTAGGGTTTTAAACTTGTATATATACCCCTTATGTTTCATGTAACACTATCTCTTCTCTTAGTCTCTCTTAGGCCTCCTTCTCTTTAGTTTAGTTTAGATCAAATAAAAGAAAGCTCTCTTTCTCTTTTAATGGCTACTTAGCCAATTTTTATTTCTTGTAATCTTTTTTATTTTATGCAATTTAATACATGCTCTTTCCTTTTCATGTTCATTTACTTTAATGTTGTAGTGTAGGTTTCTCTTATTTCATGCAAGTAGATTAGTTTTGTTTCTTTTATTTGCTCTCTTTTTCTTTCTTTTTTGCTTTTATGTTGCTTTCTACATTTGTTGATTTGATAACAAATATGAGAGCTTAATCCCTACAATTTAGGGGTAATGAAGCTCTCTAGTATGTAGATGCAACATTTTGATGTTTATACTCTCTTTTTGTGCTTTAATGGAAACATTTGAAGTGGTTTAATGATGTTCTTTAGCTTTGAATTTGATAGTCTATGTTGTTCATAACAAATAGGCTATGCTTAAACAAACATAACACAAATTGCCTCTTCATCTAAATATGACTATGGCAAAGAAGTGAATATTGAAGTTGAAATTTGATAGCCTATATTTCTAAACAATAGTTAATAGGCTATGCTTAAAATAGATTTTTATTTCAGCTTGTTGTCATATTTCATGAGAGTAAAATGTGTATTAGTGGTTGTGTTATAGTTTGATGGTTTATATTGAGCTAATTAATAGCACAAATATACCATACTTATAATAAGCACATAAACTAATTCACTAATGACAAGAAAAGAGAGATCATAACTTCATTTTGTTGATTTATGTGATCTAGAGAGTGGAAATTGCCTCTAAATTGTCTTAACACTCTCATATTTTTATCTATTTTCTTTTCTCATTTTCTACATTTTTTTTAGTTAATCACTCTTTCAACTTCGGTTAATTTGATTGAATAGAATTTTAAAATTATCAATTCCCTGTGGATCGATCCGTATTCGCCACGTACTACGATAGTACGCCGTGCGCTTGCGGTTATTTTTAATTTAAATTCGTTCGACGGTTTTTTAAACCGATAGAATTTCCGTCGACGAACAGTATGATTGGCACATGACAGGTGCCAGAGCTTCTGATGAAATAAAGTGTCGATATTTTCCTGTATATTTGGAAGGTGTAGCTCTGCTTTGGTTCACCAAGCTACCAATTCGGTCCATAGATCAGTTTTCTGACCTAACCTGGAAATTCAAGGAGCAGTTCAGACTATACGCTTCAAAAGCCAAAGATATCATGTCGTTGTCAAGTTTAGAGCAGAATCCAGGGGAAACTATCAGATCTTTCTTGAATCGCTTTAATATAGCGCTGGTCGAGGTAGACAATGCAGAACCACAGATGATCTTGACCTATCTGATGAGGGCCATCGACAAGTCGAGCGAATTTGGAAAATGGCTTAACATGAAGGAACCAAATTCCCTTGAAAAATTCTACAAGAAAGCATATGAGTTCATACGCCTGGAAAGCCGTCCTGTACCGGTAAAGGCAGCATTGGAAAAAGATGAAAATAACATTGTTGCTCCACGCAAAAGTGAATCTGTAGGACAGAAAAGGGAAAATAACGATGGGAAGTAACAGAAAAATCTGAAGTAGCCTCGTTCCTTCAAGCCATCGGAATATACTCCTTTATCGGATATGCCGGAGTGTATTTACCTTGCCACTAAAGATTCTGTTGATTATCCTAAACCTCCCGTTCTGAGAACCGGGAAAAAAGCTGTACAAAGCGGAAAGTTTTGCCGCTTCCATAATCAACCCGGTCATGATACCGATGAATGCCGCCAATTGAAAAATTTGATTGAAGAATTGATAAGGGAAAACAAGCTGCAGCAATTTGTGGAAAAGAATAGCAGCAATCCATCTTCGACTAGTCAGGGGCAACGAGCTCCTGCTCATCAACCCAGGACAAGTGAGAAGACTGCAAGGCATGAATCCGGAAGGACTGTTATTAATGTCATTACGGGAGGACCTCACCCAGCAGGCAAGAGCTGGGGTGAGATGGAAAGGTATACCCAAGCTTTGAAGTATGTACCGACCGAGGAAGATGTAATTGTTTTGGAAGGTGCTATGCCCCTGAAGCAACAAAAAACTTTCAATGATGATATTGTGTTCAGAGCCAGGGATTCCACAGGTATTGAAGCTCCTACCTTGGATCCCTTAGTCATCTCGGCTGGTATCGGGCCAGCTATTGTCAGAAGAGTTCTCATTGATTGTGGCGCGTCATGCAATATCCTCTTCAAGAAAACATTCGACCAAATGAAGATCCCTATGGCTGATGTGCAAGCCTCATCGCAGAAAATCGCTGGCTTCACTGGGGAGCCAAAACAGCCGATAGGAATCGTTGATTTGCTTGTAGAACTTGGAGAGGGAGAAAGAAAAGTGGTTCGCAAGCAAACTTTTGTGATTGTCGACGAATTTTCTGCTTATAATGCTTTCCTTGGCCGTCCAACTCTCGCAGCATTCAAAGCTGTTCTGGCCCCATGGTGCCTCACCATTAAATTTCCCACAGATAATGGAGTGGGAGTTATAAAAGGGGATCAGAATGCTGGGCGGGAGTGTTATCTGACAGAGCTACGAGAAACAAGGAAAAGAGAAATGGGAGAAAGGATGCGGCAACCCCAGTCTGCATCAAAGAACTAGTCTTGTAGCAATTACAGGGCGGACCCTGCACTGGCGAGCACAGCGGAGCACGGAAAGAGATGGATCCTAGGAAAGCCAGTGCAGGGGAGAATAGAGTGGTACCAGTGGAAACGACAATACCAGTACCTGTTGACCCAAAGGACCCAAACAAGGTGTTGAATGTGGGTTCACAACTTAATGTGTCAATTCAGAATTTCTTAATATCTTTTTTAAAGGCAAATTTGGATGTTTTTGCTTGGACTCATGCCGATATGTGTGGAATATCCCCAGAAGTTGCAGTACACGCCCTGAATATTGATACAAAATTTACACCTGTGAAGCAGAAAAGGAGAACTCAAGGTCCAGAAAGGTCAGCAGCGTTAAAAGAAGAAGTTGATCGGCTCATGGAGAATAACTTTATCAAAGAATCTACCTATCCGAATTGGGTTTCAAATCCAGTGCTGGTTAAGAAAGCCAACGGAAAATGGAGGTGTGCATCGATTTTTCAGATCTAAACAAGGCCTACCCCAAAGACTGCTTCCCATTACCCAGGATCGATCAACTGGTAGACGGAACAGCGGGACACGAATTGTTATCTTTTATGGATGCCTACTCTGGATATAACCAGATCATGATGCATGAGCCAGATCAGGAGGACACGAGCTTTATCACCGACGTTGGTCTTTAGTGCTACAGAGTTATGCCCTTCGGGCTGAAGAATGCAGGGGCAACATACCAAAGACTTGTTAATGCTATGTTCAAACCGCAATTGGGCAAGACTATGGAAGTCTACGTCGATGACATGTTATTAAAGTCTAAGAAAGCAGTGGATCACATAGAACACTTAGCAGACATGTTCGCAGTCCTCCGAAAATACGGAATGATGCTCAACCCTTTAAAATGTTCGTTTGGAGTGGAATCCGGAAAGTTTTTAGGTTTCATCGTGAGCGCTAGGGGCATTGAGGCTAGTCCAGCTCAAATTACCGCCTTAAAGGAAGTCAAAGCTCCTAGAACGAAGAAGGAATTGCAAAGTCTCAATGGAAAAGTCGCCGCCTTGAGTCGGTTCATTTCCAAAGCCACAGATAAATGCATCCCATTCTTTAATGCCCTAAAGAAAGGAAAGAAAAACTTCGATTGGACTCCCGAATGCCAAAAAACCTTTGATGAATTGATTCGCCATATGGAAACGCCTCCAATACTTTCTAGGCCTGGCGATGGCGAGGATCTTCTTATATACTTGGCAGTATCATCTCATGCTTTAAGTGCAGCGCTGATACGAGAAGACAAGAGGATTCAACATCCAGTTTACTATATCAGCAAAAGACTCACTGGGGCAGAGATGAATTACTCTAAGTTGGAAAAACTCGCCTATTGCCTACTGATTGCATCCAGGAAGTTGAGGCAATATTTCCAAGCTCATCCTATCAGAGTCCTCACTGATCAACCTTTAAAGCAAGTCCTGTTTCGCCCTGAGACTTCGGGTCGTCTTCTAAAGTGGAATATTGAACTCAGTCAATATGACATCACTTATCATCCCCGAAAAGCAATCAACGGACAAGCTTTAGCGGATTTCATCGCAGAATTCATAGATAAGGGTAACAGTGAGGATGAAATGATCGACGATTCCCCAATCCAATGGAAGTTATATGTCGATGGCGCGAGAAACGACTATTGTTCTGGAGCCGGAGTTGTACTTGAGACCCCTGAAGGTCGATCATTATGCTATGCACTAAGATTGGAATTTCCTTCAACAAAAAATGAAGCAGAATACGAAGCCCTTATCGCTGGCTTAACGATTGCTAAAGAACTAAACATCCAAGCATTACAGATCTTCAGTGATTCTCCGCTTATTGTATGCCAAGTCAAGAAGGAATTCCAAGCGAAAGGGGGAAATCTGCCCGCCTACTTGTCAAAGGCTTGGGAACTCCTGGGTGATTTCGATCATTACATGATAAGTCATATTCCTCGAGAAGAAAACACGAAAGCAGATTCTCTCGCAAAGTACTCTAGCACAGGCGAAGCTCAATTTCTGGGGTTGACTCCAGTGGAGGTCCTGTCGGCTCCGAGCATTGATGAGATGGATGTTGATTGGATCATGAGCGTGTCTCAAGAGCAAGAATCATGGATGACTCCAATAACAGAATATCTACTCAATGGCTCTTTACCGGAAAATTCAAAAGAATGAAAGAAGCTACTGAGGAAAGCCTCTCGCTATATAGTCCAGGATGGCCAGTTATACAGACGGGGATTTTCAATGCCGTTACTTCGATGTGTGTCCAGGGAAGAGTCCAAAACAATCCTAGCTGAGGTGCATGGGGGAGAATGTGGTGATCATTTAGGTGGTCAAACTTTAGCGAAAAAGATTCTCCCATACAGATATTTTTGGCCAGAAGTTAATCGAGATGCAGCAGACTATTCCCGAAAATGTGACAGATGCCAAAGATTCGCCAAAATTCCTAGAGCTCCTTCCACTGAACTCACACAGATGGTCAGTCCATGGCCGTTTGCAATATGGGGGATAGACCTTGTAGGACCGTTACCAACTACCAAATCTGGAATTAAATATGCCATTGTTGCTGTAGATTATTTTACTAAGTGGGCAGAAGCCGAACCACTGGCTACTATCACCTCAAAAAAGATGATAAGTTTTGTGACTAAAAGTATCATTTGCAGATATGGTGTGCCTCAAAAAATAATTACAGACAATGGTACTCAGTTCGAAAGTGAAGAATTCCAAGATTTTTGCAAACGATTCAAAATCCGAAAAAGCTTCTCAGCAGTAGCTCATCCGCAGGCAAACGGGCAGGTGGAAGCAGTAAATAAAATTATCAAGTCAACCATCAAGAAGCAACTTTAAAGAGCAAAAGGTGGTTGGGTCGATAAGCTACCGCTAGCACTATGGGCATACAGAACTACCCACAAAACTGCGATTGGGCATACTCCGTTTTCATTGGCATACGGATCAGAGGCAATGATTCCGGTAGAAACAGAGGTCTCTTCACATAGAAGAATCCATTTCAATCAAGCGGAGAATGCAAAACTACAGCTTGAGGCACTAGATCTCCTTGATGAAAAAAGAGAAGAGGCTGAGCTCAGAATCGCATCTCATCAGCAAAGGATAGCCAGACATTTCAATTCCAAAGTTCGCCAACGCAGCTTTGAGATTGGAGATCTAGTCCTAAAGAGAATTATGAAAGCGACAGGTGTGTTTGGGTCAAATTGGGAAGGACCATATGTCATAGGTCAGAAGCTTCTTGACGGCACATTCAAACTCACTACTGTCGAAGGAGATCAAATTCCAAGAGCTTGGAACAGCAATCACTTGCGTCCATACTTTACTTGATAGCTTTGTTGAAATATTGTAAAAAGAATTATGGATGTATGATTCCTGTAATTGAAAGCGATTGTAAAACCGATGCAAGTGAATAATGAAAGATTATAAAGTGGATGTAGGCCCAAATTCTTGGCCGAACCACTATAAATCTTGTGTTCCTTATTATTATTACATGTTTGCTTTATTTTCGATATGAAAAGTACATTAAATGTATTACTGAAATGTCGATTCAAATTTTTTCAGGCAACGAAAATAAAAATTGCACATTACAAGACCAAGTGATTCTTGTTATCATTCAACAAACAAATTCCAAGTCACAAAATTCCCGAGCTTAAATCCTAGATAAGAAGTGCTTCAATTGAACGGTCAACGATTTCGCCGAAAACGGGCTTTAGCTAATAAATTGAGAAGTTTGAACAAATAAACATCCGATTAAGAAGCTTATGTCCGTTCTCGTGAACTGGCCTAGCAATGAAGTACACTTCTTTGGATTAAACAAACTACTTGTAAGAGAAGGGAGTGCAAGCTTGAAAAAAAAAATAGAGGATCACTGAAAAGGCATAAGCAAGTGGACAAGGAACAACTAAAGCCCTCTTCGGAGGCACAAGTCCTCTTCGAAGGCTCAACTCCTCGGAGGATAAAGACCTCTAACGAAGCATATGCCGCAAAAAAGAAAGTTCTCTACTCAACCAAAAAAGATTGGAGGAGTCATGACCCTCCAACCATGAGAGAGTAACTTCCAGGCAATCTTCGGAGGCCCATTTCACCAGGAGTTGAAGTGTAACAACCGCTCTTCGGAGTTTCACTTCACCGGAGTTGAAATGTAAAACAAAATGAAAGCCCTCTTCGGAGGCCTATTTCACCAGGAGTTGAAGTGTAACAACCGCTCTTCGAAGTTTCACTTCACCGGAGTTGAAATGTAAAACAAAATAAAAGCCCTCTTCGGAGGCCCATTTCACCAGGAGTTGAAGTGTAACAACCGCTCTTCGGAGTTTCACTTCACCGGAGTTGAAATGTAAAACAAAATAAAAGCCCTCTTCGGAGGCCCATTTCACCAGGAGTTGAAGTGTAACAACCGCTCTTCGGAGTTTCACTTCACCGGAGTTGAAATGTAAAACAAAATAAAAGCCCTCTTCGGAGGCCCATTTCACCAGGAGTTGAAGTGTAACAACCGCTCTTCGGAGTTTCACTGCACCAGAGTTGAAATGTAAAACAAAATAAAAGCCCTCTTCGGAGGCCCATTTCGCCAGGAGTTGAAGTGCAACAGCCGCTCTTCGAAGTTTCACTTCACCAAAGATGAAATGCTAAAAAAAAAAGAGAGAGCCTCTCCCAAGGGGCAGAAACAGAAAGACCTCTTCCCAGAGGCACAATAAGACAGAAAGACCTCTTCCCAGAGGCAGAAATGAAAAGACCTCCTCCCGGAGGCACAATCAAGCAGAAAGACCTCTTCGGAGGCACACGTTTCACCAAGATTGAAGTAAAACTTCCAAGTGTTGAAACATGAAAAAGTCTTCCTCAGAGGTGCAACTTTTTAAAGAAACAAAAATCAAGAAGCCCTTTACTGTGGCAATTTAAAAAAAAAAAAACCCTCATTAAAAGCACACTTCAACTTTCAAAGGGAGAGTGAATTACTTGTTCTAGAAAATTCTCTTCCTCAAAAAGAAGTTGAAGTACCTTACAAATACCCGCTTTACCACATAGTAGATTTCATTCAATAAAATGTGTATATGCACAAAATAAAGAGTGATATCTTCGAAAGTTGAAGCGTAGAAACTTATTTGTGCTCTATTTTTTAATGAAATCATATTCCTCCAAATGTGGAATAATTATTCTCTAAAAAATAAAAGCACAAGTTCCTCATAAAATAAAATATTACAATGGGCTTATGGTATAGGGGCGGCATGGCATAACTACATCGGTAAAATTGCGCTCGAACAATGTATACCACAAG
The DNA here is from genome assembly GCA_030765085.1 of Allium cepa. NCBI lineage: Eukaryota > Viridiplantae > Streptophyta > Magnoliopsida > Asparagales > Amaryllidaceae > Allium > Allium cepa. The sequence continues at coordinate 577,892,920 of CM060931.1, forward strand.
CTCACTGCAATATCATACAAAGAAACTTGTACAAAAATGAATAGTAAATGCATTCTCAGATATAGACAGAAGTTTGTACAAAGAAAAAGAATCATTTTATTCAACACTATTTTATATACAGGTACAGGTTCAAAAGTAAAAAAAAACAACAAAAGAAAAGCAGGGGCCCGGTACCCGCACAATTTCCGGTCATTGCATGCAAAAATGGCAAAAAAGCGATATGGAAGCCACAGAACCAAAGCCATCATTTCTTCTTCCGCCCACCTTTTGAGCCCGCACCTGGCCGAATGACCAACTTTTTAGGTCGGCTTGTAAGGGTAGGAGATGAAGGAGAAAGGGGCTCGATCGGACTTTCTTCCGTCTCTTCTTCGCCAGTTAAAGATCCCTTCTTATTCTTCTTCTTGGAAACTCCCTGCTTTCCTCTCTTCTTGGAGGAAGACCCACTCCCTGGAGAAAGAAGTTTGGATAACGGTTCAGCGTCGGAGCCAGTTGGTTCTGGAGTCCTCTCACTTCCTTCAATTTCTTCTCCTTTTGGATCTTGAGAAGCAACGGGATCATCTAAGCCGTTAAGAGCTTCTATTTGCTCCTCTTGTGACCCGGGTTGCGAAGCAGAAGGAGGAGTGACCTTAAGAGGCGGGGAAGGGATAATTGGAGGAGGAGAAGCCTGAACAATGCCCGACGTTTTCCCTGTAGAAGGAAAAAAGTTTAAGTCAGCAAAAAGCGGAGATAAAGGTTCGCTGAGATTCAAGTAGTAGTCAAAAAGCCCATCAAGTTCATAAGAAACATATGAGCAGTCTACTTGGCAAGATTGTCAGTAGGGTTACCTGTAGAAGTCGGTTCCCTGACGTCAACTTCGTAAGCCTGTGCCTCGGCACTCTCGCCGCCCTCATCTCCACCTTGTATGCTTGTAATATCAGTGGTCACTTTAGTAGGAGATGGGGAATGAGAACTAGAACTGATAATGTCAATCTCGGCTGAAGGAGAAGGTTGAATTGGAGTAGTTGAGGTGATTTTTCCTGAATATTCTCCTGCCGCTGTTTCGGCCCTTAATTTTGCAAGCTGTTCTCTCCCCTTGGCAAGAGCGGCGCGAGCATCATCATCAAGATAATGCTCTTCAAGAGCTGACTCAGCGTAGCCAGCGCCTTTACCACCGAGCATATCGAGTGCTGCCTCCCAAACTTCAGCCAGTGTAATTTCATACTTGGGGCCTAGAAAGGCGAGGCTACCACGCCCCAAAATGCTATGCAGATAGAAATCAAATAATGTTGAGCTAATGTTGGCCCTCGTTGCCTCGTGAGAATCTTCAGCTGCAATCTTGCCGGCAATGGCCTCATCACGCTCCATTTCAGCTTTAGAAAGTTGAAGCTTTAGCATTTGAATCTCCACCTCTTGGGAGCTGTTTTTCTTCCGAAGCTCTTCAATGTCAGCGACATAGCCCTCACTAATTCTTTTCTGCACTTCAATCCTGTCTTCGGCATCCCTTTGGCTGGCATGAGCATCTCTTACTTGTTTTAGGAGCACTTCTTCTTTTTGAGAGTAAGAAGTAGAGGAAGCAGCAAGCTCTTGTTTCAGTTCTTCAACTTTTGCTTCAAGCTCCTCATTGTAAGAAGCAATGCTTCTCATCTCGGTGTCATGTTGCTCAAGCACCTTTTGCCATTCGGCTTTATCATTTTCCATGGTGAGCATGGCCTCTATGTTTGCACGATTAACCCTCTTAAGCTCGTCAACAAGTTTCTGCTAGTTCGACATCCTCTCAATATCAAGCTTGACGGCGTCAAGGTTTCGTAACATGGCAGACTTGTCAATGGGGACCAAGTCAAGGTCAAACCTTACTCCCTTCAGACACCACTGAGGAAACCGACTTTGCAAAGTGGCAGGACCCGGTCCAACTTGGAATTTGGGTCTGCTAATTATAGTTTGGATGTCTGACTTCCCGAGAGCGAGAGAGCCGGAATGAATATCAAGCGAGGCAGGGGCAGTAACCTTTTCAGGAGTTATAGTGGTGTGCTTCTCACCATGTCGGGCTCGCTTGCTCGAATCTTCAACCACATGACTTTTTCCTCTGTCATCATGGGTTTTTCTTTTATGGCAATCGTCACCTCTCTGTGAAGAATCATGGCACTCTTCCCTCTCTCTTCTTTCATAGCGCTCCTCTTGAGCCCTCTTTTCTTGAGCCTTTCGGGCGGCTCTCTCTTCATCAGATTCTCTGTAAGAGGGAAGGTAACGCCTGTAGTCATACTGGCTACGCCTCCCGTAGCGCTGGAAATCATCATAATAAGATCCGCTGCGTCCCATCAGAGGATCTGAAATAAAAAAGAGCTAAATCTTAGAATTCTTCAGAGTACAAAAAGTCAGAAGCGTAAAAGTGACAAAAACAGAAATTCTAAGTGTTTGTGGCGTGCAAACTACGCGCATCAAACTACGAACCACTCTTTAATTGAGGAGTGGTTATGGGTGTAATAGTCAGCGTCAACTCTTGAGTTGATGGAGTCTGCTGCAGGACAGAAATTGCTTCAACTACTGAAGAAGAAACCCCAGTAGTGATAGGATCATCTTTAAAGATTTCTTGCGAGGTGGCAAAGAGGTCGCTCAGCCCTTCGAAAGTATCATCCCTGCTCTGCTTGGCAAGGCTAGTTTTCTCGGCTTCTTCGCCGGATTTCTGTGAACGTCGGGGAGATCCCTGAGGCTCCTCTTCCTCAATAACCGGGGCAAGTTCGTCAGATGGCCCCGCAACATGAACAGAAGTGGAACATTTCACTAGCAAAGCCTCGGGAGCAGGTCCTTTTGGTTTGGATGTATCTGTAGAAACTGGGGCATCCAATGCTCTAGCCGGGGAGTCTAGGATTTCATGAGGATGTGTAGAATGAGAAGTATGCAAAAGCCCGTATTGGTGCAATAATTCATCCCCCAACAAAAACTTGATGCTTCTCTCTGCTACGGCCACGGCACTCAATCTATCAAAAGTCTGCTTATGGACCGGATCTCTAGAGGGAAGAGGAAGTGCTGAAAAGAGCAAAGAAAAATGGGTTCAGAAATCCATGAACGCTTTCGGTAAGGTCAGAAATAAATTTGCGGTTTCTAGCACTCCTCACAATTATAAGGGAAGGATGATCTTTACTCTTTGCAAACGAGCATAAGTAACGGATTTCTTCAAAACTTGGTAAGCGATCAAAAGTTCTTTTGAACAAAACGCACAACCCCATCAAGATGGCATAACCATTAGGATGAAGTTGGGACGGAGATATTGACAACCGAAGGAGAAGAATTCAGAGAAAGTCATTAAAAGGAGGGATCGCTCCGCTTAAACACATTTGACGATTGATTGCAATAAAGCCACGGGGAGGATTGTCGGCAGTATCACTTGGCCCAGGGAGCAGGACATCACTCTCAGTAAAACCAAATTGAGTGCGCAGCTGAGTAAATGCTCTCGGGGTTAGAATGGTTGGAGTTCTCTCTGGAGGGTTCTCTATAGGTAGAGCTACCGGAAAAGTTTCTTCCTCTTGAGCTGCCATTTCTTCTTGATGGGAAGTCGTTCTACATAAATAACTGGATATTCAAACATCAAGGTGCACGTTTCCTAAAATGTGTGAGGTGTTGTGTAAAATTAACAAAGCAATAAACAAATATAACTGGAATGAAAACTAGCAAGCATTTGTTAGTTATGAAACCCAGGGACTATTGTTTTAAGCTTAAATATGCAAGTATAATGTTGATGCAGACAAATCAGTTCAGATTGTTGATATTTTGCATTGATGCTTAACTTTATTTGATTGATTCACAAACATTTCGTGCAATATATTTAAGTTGCTTGTTTCATCTCGACTAATCTGTCATTTGATGTGGGCAGTCAATGGCAGTATTCTCGCCTTGGTTTCTTTGTTTGTTATTTTCAGCAGGTTGGCAGCTTATAAGTTAATGCGGTCTGTGAAATAATACAATGAGATTCAAGCAAATTTAAAGTTGGGGCAGTTCAGAATTTAGGCAAACTTAGTTCGGCAGTTCGAGTCAAATACTCAAAGTGGGTCTATGCTCCTAAACGACAACACGTCCAAAGCTTAAGTATTAAGTCGGCTACGATTTAAAATTCCTTCGCGAGTTAAGGCTAAGTTCCTTCGTTCCTTAAATCGGTAGTCCTCTAGGTCGTGAAGTAATCAGAAGAAGGGCTCCAGTTCGAAGAAGTGGGAATTTCCCCAAGTGTTAACTCGGCGACGGTTCAATTCTTAAAGTTTAGGTCGGCCAAAGAATTAGGTCATCCGAATTTGCTGAGTCGCCTCCGAACCAACATTTCACTCCATTCAACCCATTAACCCGATAACCATTTCATCAACAACAGCCTTCATTCCTGCTCTCGAATCACCCAACGCAACAATTCGAAATTGTTACATGTCTGATACCCTGCCATCAGAGATCATCGAGTCTAAGGTGATAAACCATCTTAGTTGTATCAATGATCATCTGAAGCCGAATCGAGTAAACTAGGCTTCATCAGCTATAAATGTGATGGGATTCGTGATGGAGTGTTGTACAAGGAAACGATTCAAGTTCGAGCAATAAGGTTTACGAATCGACAGTGACCTACAATCAGAAGAGGAATGAAGTTACCTACACGATCAATGGTAGAGGTTATCGATGATCAGATGGGATGAGATCGCCTTTAGGAGCTTGAGAAAATTTTAATGGTGGAATCGAACAAGGGAGTAAGTAATAAAGAGGTAAAAGAAAAGAAAATGGATGACTTATATCTTGCTGTGGTAGAGACTGAAGTGACTTAGGCCATCTAACTGTTAGGTCGTTTACGACCTGCCGATCTAAAAAAGGAACGGGTTAAAGAGTATCGAAGCATACGACCTAACCATTAGGCGCATGCTTCGAGGGGCAAATGTTAACCCTGCCTCGGCCGTGGCTCACCGATCCAAGATAATAAACGACCTAACACTCTTCCGACTTAACGAAGCATGCCGATCCAAGACACGAAGGGATGCCGACCTAAGGGCCTTGAGAAGCATGCCGACCCAAGACACGAACGGATGCCGACCTAAGGGTCTTGAGAAGCATGCCGACCTAATGCCTTAGAGAAAGTTCCGACCTAACGTCTTGAAATGATGCCGACTTAAGGTTCAAGGAGATTCCGACCTAGGACTTATAAAGGTCTACCGACCTAACACGTTTTCCGATCTAACTACTCAAGTTGTTTGCCGACCTAGCTGTTAAGAATAAGTTGGTCCACACCTGAGTCGTGGCCGACTTACGGCTCATGATAAGTCGTGACCGACCTAAGGATATGAAGGGGGAAGTAGTGCAACAGTTCAATGCGCGTCACGATAACTCGGCAGCAACTTGGGACTTAGGATTTGGGGCCAGAAGAATATGCGCCTCCCATTTAAACCATAGGCTGTGCATAGGTAAGGAGCAGCGACCTACGACCTAGCTTATCTCGGCAATGGCTTACAACCCAACTCACCTCGGCCACTACCTACAACTCGACACCAGAAACCCCTATAAATACGCGACCACCTCCAACATTCAAGAGGACTTTTTGGCCAATCACTTCAAGCGCCAATACTCTGCTGAATTCTCAACTCACCCGACACTTTAAGTTCGAAAGGCATCTCAACTAACTTCAAGGGAAAATCTAACGCAATCTACATAGATTCGAAGAATTTTTCTCTACCAAAGTTCTAGTTGTTTGTCTCGTCATAATTGTAATTGAAGGTTGTTGTAAAGTTGTAATCGGTTTAGCAATAAAGAGAATTAAACTGGACGTAGGTTTGCCTTGAGCCGAACCACTATAAAATCGTTGTTATTCACTGCTTTTTTCTATGATTTTCTGCTTATACTCTGTTCCCGAATCATCGGGTGGTGCTTTCACAACTACACTTTATACACCGGGGTGTTAGCGTTCAAATTTTAGCGTTAACAATCTGAATTTCAAATGACAGAAATTCTGGGTCGTTACAGCTGATGCTTCCAGAAACAACTAAACCAAAACAAACCAGTTTCTGGATCTTATTCAACAGAAAAATCTTCCAAAATCCGTTGAAATCCAGAACACAAGCTCTACTTACCAAGCAATAGCAAACAGAACTTACTTCCTTCCTCGCACAGCTGCTACCTCACTTCCGCTGCACAAATCCGATTCTGAAATTGATGAGAGTACTGTTGATGAACACGAATACAAACTTATCCAATATATCCGTAAAACTTTGCTCATCCAATCCATAAAATCTGAGTGACACATCTAACTTAGTCACACAACCTTATAGCAGAATCTAACTCAAAAACTAGATCTACCCAAACCAAATCCAAAAATTTCTGAGCTGTTACACCAACTCTTCTTCTCTTAAAACCATCGTACTACCAGGCTAACTACCAAAATCACTTCTGGAATCAAAACAATATGGAACTCAAATCCAGATGCATATAAACTGCTGATTACTTCAGTAGCTCTTACTTCCAACATGAGAATCTTTAGTCTCAACCAAAAGATTTGCCCAAGAAAAATTCCCAAATTAATCGCAAGTCACTTTTGCAATCCTGCCTAATTCGGATTCCAAAGAAACTGTCCTTTCTTTACCAATTAGAACAGCTTTAAGCTTTTCCAAACAAGGTTAACCCTTCCAGAAAACTTCCACCAACTGCCCGGACTGCTGATAAAAGAACCACAAAGATTCCTGAACCTTTGGAGAAACGACCACACCGCTGCTTCCAAACTCTACCTCGATGATACTGCCAAGCTAAAAGACCTTCTCGTTAGCACACCGAACACTTCGAGCTGAAACTGCTACCACAGCTAACCAAAAACTTCTAATCCAAAGGCTTCTCGAATCACCAAAACTATCAACAAACTACACAACGGACCTTCGAGATGGCAGACAACTACCCAAGAAATTCGGGCTCCAAACCAAGCATCAACATCTCGCTCTCCCAAAGGAATGATAAATGAGACTATGCCGAAGTGAAACAACTTATAGACCTTAGTCTCATATCCCAAACAACCAACCTCCATGCTAAAGATCCAGACAACTTCTTCACAGACGAATCTTCCCTGTGGCAGGTAAGACTGCTCCACAACAACTTCTAAAACAGCTTTAAAAGAAAACATCATATGGAATATCCATGGATATTGCATCTCATCACGCAGTTATCCCGATACCACCACTTACTTCTGCACTTTCGACAGATTCAAACTTACACTTCAAAGATAAACTCCGAATCTTTGAAAAGATTTCCTTCGGATATCAGAGAAATCCTTACTCCAAACTACAAATCTTACTCGAGATGGTATTGAGCCTACAGTCTCGACAAATACTTCCAACCTCAAACATATGGATCTCTTCCATCAGTGGTAGTCGTGTTACACACACACACAACCCACTATTCCATCTACCTCTAAAACTTATGTTGGAAAATCCGAACAGATAACCCAACAGATTAGTTAGATATATATACATATAGTTATATATAAAAATACAGGTACGCTCTCTCAAGAAAGACACCACTCTAGAGCCTAGGTATTTACTCAACCTAACGCTCTGGTACCAACTGTGACGACCTGACTTCCTATCTCTAGGAAATCACATCATCTTGAAGAAAGAAAGGGATAAAAGAAGAAAAGAAATAGAAAGAAGAACCACAACAACATCAGATAATTCACGGTGGAACGAATGAAATATAATATATCACATAAAATATTACATAGTATCATATTACATCAGAGTACACAACTTAAACAACACATATTAGACAGTTATAATCATCTGTCTAACTATACAACTCAAGTACACAAGATACAGATACCAAACAAACACAGCGGAACCATACTATATCTACACCTGCAAGCCTACTGCTCCATATCTCCTCCAGAATTTTTAAGCAAACCTAAATCACTTGACTACTCATACATAATATAAGTACCCAAGAGTTTAATAAAACAGAAAGTAAACACTCGTGTCAGACAGGGGTATGGTGTGAGTAAACGGTTTAAAATTGCTTAATTTAAGAAAAACCTTTGAAAGGAAAGGTATCACGTAAGACTTCCCACACACAAACATGGAAAAGTTTTTACCTTACGCTAACCAAAGCATTTGATAGGAAATCCAGTGATATTATAATAGTGTCAGGGTTTTCAAGTAAATATGAAATAGCTGGAATGCTTACATCTCACGTTCCAACATAGTTGGGCACAATCAAAAACGTACATGCACTTATTGGATTATGCATTCCATCAATGGCAAGGCTGCTGGGGTACCGCCCGTCACAGTACGTGGCCTAGATCAACATACCGAGGAGTACGCCCGCTCCCTTGCAACACAAGGCCGAAACCATCCCTTACTGGACAGTCCCGAACATGACAACCCCACAGTTGGCGCGCTATTCCAACTGCCCACACAGCCGAATAAAAAAGGACTTCTAGATAGGGATAAATCTCACTCTCCAGTGGGAGCTACCGACGAAGCCTTGCTGCACCTCCCCTGTTTTAGCCATTCCCGGTTGATGAGGCTTGAGGCTGCGATTACCTTTGTAGAACACATCTATCTTAGAATGCTCATCGTCCACCTGACGATGTTCTGAACGCATTCAATCCATACAAGTTCGTTCTGTGTTCGAACGAAACCGAAGGCACTATCTCGTTGCACTCATTTTGAAATCACCCTCAGAGTCAACGACCATAGCCCTTGCACTCTAAATCACCATCTCGAACCTATAGGTACTATTCCGTCAAACTCATTATGGAATCACCCACAGAGTTATACTGACGTATAGTTCTTACACCTCGAGTCTTCACTTGCTCCACTTGGATTCATGACCTAACGTTTAATTGGAATCGATGTGGTTTTCGGATTATCCAAATATGGAAACCCGATCCCGGTCTCACCGAAACCAAACGCCATTTTAATGTCCAAGTTGTACTTAAGGGTTTTAACAATTATCTTATATTCAGGATGATATAAACAGATAGATGAATCACATTATCACAATAGATAATTCATAACAACATTTATCTTCACAAAGCAGCATATCACATATCATTGATATCCAAATCATCCAGTATCAATCACCCAATATCAATCACTCAATATTGATCATCCAATATCAATCAATCAACCAATATTATAAATCATCCAAAGCAGAATTGGTACTCCAAATCAATTCGATTAACATCAAATCCTTCTTCATTTATTTATCCCAAATAAAATAAATTAATCATTCTCAATGATCTTCCTTAATTAATCTTCCTTGATTAATTATACATTAATTACATTCAAGTAATTAACCTTAACCATATTCAGTAATTAATCTTTAATTACTATCATTAATTACCATAATTAATGATCCTATATTTATTTCCATTTATTAATTAACTATAATTAATTATATTAAACCTTAAATAATTAAAATTAATTAATCACACTTTAATTAATCACTTCATTAATCAACCTTGGTTAATAACATTAATTAACTAATGAAACTTATTAATTAATAATTTCTTTAATTAAATAATTAACTTGTAATTAATCAACTCATTAATCATAATCAGTAATTAACAATTTGTAATTACTTATCTTAATTAATTAACATCTTAATTAATTATATTAATCCTTGACTAATTATTCCAATTAATTAATCTTTAATTGCTTTATTAAGTAATTGATTATGCAATTTAAAATAATTCAATAAATCCTTAATTAATTACTTTATTAATTAATTACATTTTCAATTAATTACCTTTAGCAATTAATCATAAATTAATTACATTCATTAATTAATTAATCACATTCATTAATTAACTATATTAATTAAGTAATTAACTATTAATTACTTACATAAGTAATTATCTCTAATTACTATCATTTATAAATCTTGATTACTCTTTTAATTAATTACTTAACAAATAATTAATCCCATTGTTAAATAATCCATAATTAATTAATTAATTACTCCATAATTAATTAACTTCAAACAATTGTATTAATCAATCCCTTAATTAATATCATCAGGTGATTAACCAATAGCCACTTCCATTAAATTACTCCTATGAGTAATCTCTCTAATTACTTCCATAAGTAATTATCATTCTTAATTACATTCTATAATTAACCATTGATTGCTTCCTTAAGTAATCACACTTAATTAATCCATAATTAAGTGATTATTTAAAATGAAATAAACAATTAACTAATTATTTAAAATTAATTAAATAATTAAGTAACATCTTATATTTTCAAAATCCTTAACTAATTAAGAAAAAAACATTTATCTTAATTCATTCTTTACTTAATTACAAATCACATTCACTCAAGTATTCTTAAGTTAATAACAAAGATAAATTAACCCTGTTTATCTTTATAATTAAATTATATGAATAAATCAACTTTTAATAACCTTAAAGACACATTCATTCAATTTAGTTTACATAATTACAGCTTAAACTTTATTTGGAATTAAAGTATTTAAAAACAAATTTCCAAATTTAAAACACTTTAAATTATCTAATATAAACTTATTTATTTTCAAAATTAATTTGAAAACTTTGTTATTAAAACATTACTTTAACTTTTAAACTAACATTCAAAATTAAATTGAATTAAATTACTTTCCAAAAGAAATCATTTTAACCAAATTTAAATTTAAAAATAAATTCAATTAACACCCCTTTTAAAAGTTTGATTAACTATATTTTCAAAACAACAACTTTAACTTGTAAATTCATTTTCTTTTTATAAAACTTGAACTTGTTTTTATTCAAATCGACAAGTTTAAAATCAGCAACTATCCTAGATTACACGGTACAAACTATATTGCACTACCCTAAAACCCCGAGCAAAACAATGAATCCACTCGAGACAACCCCGAAGCAAACCCTGCAACTACCCACTTCGAGATCAACCCGATGAAATCTCGAGTGCTCCTTCGAGTCACCACTCGTCTTCCCCAAACGCCCTGATTCCCAGTGTACACGGCAAAACTCGTGCACGTCCGCAACCTTCTCCGACCAAACTTGGTCGTCGCGACTATCGGTGACGGTCGCAATAACGCGCGCGAACCCCATACCAAACCCAGAATCAACTATACATCATCGAATCGAAATTCGGTCATCAAGCACAAAAACTGCAAAAACACGAGACATCCAAAACCCCACGGTCGATCACCACGACAACGATGAACCTCGCCGACGCCACCATAGAACCGCCACGTCAAGAACTACCTTACCCCCACGTCGCGATCACCTTCTGTTCAGCAATCACGTAGCCAAGTCCACGGCAGTTAAGCCCAGCCGAAAGCAACCTTAAACCCTAATTCCTTCAGTTCCCAACAATTCACTCAATTGAAAAATTATTTTGCATTTTCTCTATAATCTCCAACCCATACACAAGCTTTGATCCAAGTTTCAAACCAAATTAATGTATAGATAATCGGCAATTCACAAAATTCCCAATTTCGAATAAACCCCAAATTCACCATAATTACACAATTAAAAATTACAAATTGTATATCTAAATTCATGATTTATCCTCACTATTACATGCATGTAATGCGAATTAAATTTTAAGATAATTGATTTCTGTCATGAACCATGATCTCACTGTAATATTCATTTTTAAAATCATTCGAAATTTTAATTTGCAAAAACAAATTTTAATATTACCAACAACAATAACACACAACTTTTATTATATGATCAATGTCAAATGATGATTGTTAGTGGAAAACTTAAATTATTCAATGATGATTCAGGTCAGGGAAGTAACAGATAAATAAAGTGACTGTATATATATACAGATCACTACACATATACATATAAATCTATCAAATCCAATAATGTAAAAACTGAAACTGTTCCATGCAACATCAATACAGATCAACACATGCATAGTAGTAAAAATCCAAAACAACTGTTTTTAAAAACATTTACTCACCTTAAAAATTTCAAAGAGCAGAGAACAAAGGAGTTTTCTTGAATTTTACAGGCCTTAACATTAATTTTGAAAAAGGTCCTGACTTTGCTGTCTGAAGAAAATCCCACTACATGCTGTTAAAGTTGAATCCATTGCTTGCTTTTAAATTGAAGTTGAATTGTAGATCTTTATTTGAATTGCAGGATTTTGATTAAATTCAGATTTCCCTTTGCATGTTGAAGTTGCAATTGTACTTCATGCAGGTTGAAATAGAACCTTATTTTGCAGATTGTTTCTTCATTTTGAAATGCAGGTTTAAAATTCTCATTTGTTTTTGCTTCAGATTTGATCTTCATTTCAGATTTTTTTTTGAGTTTAATTTCAAGTTTAAAGAAATTTCTGTTTTGTGCTTAGAAGTGCAAACAAAGAGAAAAGTATTTGTGAAAGAAATCTTCTTGCGATAATTATTAAAAATTAAAGTAAAATGGTTGCCACTTGTCTTTAAATTGGACAAATGTCATGCAATGCTTCATTTCTTTACAAATGTTATTAATATAACTTAACATGATGACACATGTTTTTAATTGTTTTTAAATTAGTTTTTACTTAGTTTAAATGTAAATATAAACTCACATGTTAAATTTACTTTATAAATAAATACTTGTATATGTAAATATAAATTTATCTTTAAAAGAAAATGTTCTAAAACTAATTAAAATATAAATAATTTCTTATACATAGATTTAAAAATCTAAAACATTTACATATACATTTATAAACATTTTAAATTTAAGCACTATCAAAGAAAACAAAACAAAACATTGATTAAGCTATTATATAAAAAAACAAATAATTACCTTTTATTTTGCAAACAATTTAATTAATCAAAATTAACCTTTGAAAAATATTAAGTTTTAAAACAAAGCTTTAAATTGCAATATACATATATATAAATTATTAATTTATTAAATTAAATTTCAAAACAACATCAAATTATATCATATACATACATATATATTACAATTTGAAAATTCAACCTTTATTTAAAACAAAAGATATCTTATTCACAATTTATATCAAATATATATATTATAAACAGAATAAAATTTCATTTGCTTTGACAAATAATTCATATCATATTTTAAATTGTTAAAAAGATATTGATCAAAATTACCAGATTGAAAATGTATTAACTTTTAAAAGATTATATTACCAATTTAAATTAAAATTATAAAGAAAAATTATCAAATCAATTTAATTATTAATACGGATTATTAAATTGATATTGCCCAAAATTCTAGGTCGTTACATAATATCCATATTTCGAACACAATGGAATTAGTCTCGAGGCCTAATTCGATCATACACAAAGAGAGTTTTTCAATCCTAATTATTATATAAATTTCTGAAATTAATTTCTACGTTTCGATCTCGTATTGCCAAATGATGCGTCCAATTGCCATGAAATTCGATGGCATACAATAATTCATTATCACGGATCCAATGAACTACTTTCGTCCAATTCCGAGACAGTGCCCCGGAAGAATATTTTCGCACATTAATTAAAACAAATAATTATTAAAACTAGTTTAATCACTTAAAATTCAAATTCAAAAGTTTACCCTCTTCATTATTATTCAATAGAATTTTAAAACAATTTTCAAAACCATTTCCGTTCACATAAAATTCAAGATCTAATAATTTTAAACACCCCAAAATATTAAATTTAACAATTCAATTATCAATTAAATCATCGAATTTGTAATATACATTATTTAAATATAAAATTAACTTTTTACTATGTAAAATCAATTAAAAATTTCAAATTTAGATGAACAAATTTTAGGGTCATTACTTTCTCCACTTCTTAAAAGAATTTCGTCCCAAAAATTACCAAGGTAAGAAAAATGACCAAAACCCATTACTTTCCAAAATTAATCAGTTGAAATAGGTTATCAAATTCTTTTAAGCCTTTAACTTTTAAAATTCAATTTGTTGGAACTTTTTTTATCACCTTTTCTATGTCTCTAAATTCATTTATAGATACTAACTAATACCATTCCAAGTTATAACATAACATCAAATTTAAATTATCAAAAATTTTCCAAAAATTTTGGAAAATTTTCTAACGCCTTAAATTTATAGAAAATTTCACTAACCTCTCCTTTGCATGGCTGGGTCAGAAAAATTTACAACATGCATACATATACATACGTACATACATACATACATACATACATATATATATATATATATATAAAATCATAAATATGTTAGTCTTTGTGAAGTTGGTTTTGATGACAACAACCTTAGAATAAGATTATAAAATATAAATACTAACATAATTGTTTAGATATATATGCATGTGCAGGATATATATACAGGTTCGAAAGAATGAAGACTGTACAGTATAGAGATTCAAGAACTGATAGCTCAAGATCGAAGATATCAAGATTCAAGACTCATGAGTATCATGATTATCAAGAGTTCAAGATTTCAATATAAGTAATTTAGTTAGGAATTTTGTTTAAACCTCTAGAAAAGCACTGACATCTTATAATCCATTTTATTTATGGAATGGAATCCACTTTGAGCCTGTTAAAGGGATGGAACCGTAAGTAGGATGGAACCTACAAAAAATCTAGTGGAACATTGTTTTGTATCCACTAAATTTTATTCAAATGTTTAAAAAAATTATATCTTGTTTTCAAAATCTTCCTTTTTTAAATCATAAACATCTATCCTGGTTTTAAAATACTTTTAGCCTCAAAATAATCTTTATTTTCAATATCAAATTATCCTTGGTTTTAAACTATCTTTTAATTATAATATATTTAACTTTTAATATTTATACTTAGATTTAAGTATAAAATTATAGTAAAATTTTATATATACCAAAATATTATTCTCTATACTTATTGATGTACAGTTAAGTATATTTATAAAGTTTAAAATAGTTTTAATACAAGATAGAAGTTATTTTCAAAGAAAAACAAATTACCAAAAATAAATTAGGCCTGTCGACAACCCCAAGGAACCCTTGTCGACAAGGTGACAATTTATTTCAAAAGTTTGAATTTCAAATGAAGTGTCTATTCGTTATATCCTTTCACGAATGGACATGGTTGTTGTTCTACTATAAATAGGGGCCGTTTTAAACGAATTTATATTCATATATTCTCTGACTTCACTCCTCTTCTTCTTCCACATTTCTTTATGTACATTTTTACCATTACTCTGCCGAAATCACCATTGAATCTAACTAGATCATTTCTGGTTTGATTCTCTAACACTATCTCAACAAGATCCCAGTGATATTTAAAGTTATAGACTTCTTTGTAATCAATCGAGCGAGAAAACGTGTGATTGTAGCCTGGAAAATCAATTGGGTGATTTTGTTGCTCGTAAAATCAAGTATCTCTACCTAGAGGATTGTAAATCTGGAGCGGTGTAGGTCATGGCCTTGAAATCGAGGGTGTAATTGTAATAATTTATTTTGAAAGGAAATCCGTACTTGTGTTGCGGGACTGGATGTAGGGTAACTCCGAACCAGTATAAAATTCGGTGTGTTCTTTCCTTTATTGCTTTTACTTTATATCTGCATCTGTATTTGATTCTATGATCATATTTGTGTCTGAATATTGCATACATTTATGTTCAAATTAATATAAACTCAAAAAGAATTAGTAATTCCTTCAAACACTATTCAACCCCCTCTACTGTTAATTCTAGCCTTAAAATCCGTAATCCGCATTTCTCACATTTGGTAGCGGAGTAAGGTTTTCAAAGTTTCATAATATGAATTTTAAAAAGCTTTTAAAATGGCTATTTTTAAAAAACTTGTTAATACTAGTTTAGAAATACTCAGAACATCATTGTCTCATGAGTCTGCATATAATCGATATTCAAATTCAAGTTGTCTATCAAAATTGTACGATGTCCACGAAACATGTTTTATGGGTGTTGAGAAATCAATCCACAATGGACAAATTGTGTAGATCAAAAAGAATAAATGGATACTCGATAGTGGATGCTCTAGACACATGACTGGTAATTCGGATATGCTGAATGATATAATATACAAAGACGGAGGACTAGTTTACTTTGGAGACAACTCAAAAGGATATGTGATTGGCATCGACAATGTTGGTAACTCTGAAACTCCTATTATTACTAATGTTTTTCTAGTTAAGAATCTAAAACATAATCTGCTAAGTATTAGTCAGCTTTGCGATAAAGGATATAAAATTAAATTTGAAAAAGATAAGTGTCACATTGAAGATAATAATTCAACCATAATGTTTGAGGGAATTTGGAAAAAGAATATTTATATTCTTAGTATGAAAGTTTCAAATGATAGCCTGTGTCTTTTGGCAAATACAAGTGGCCCTTGGATTTGGCATAAGAGATTTGGGCATTTGAATTTCAAACTCTTATCTATACTGTCAAAACATGATCTAGTAAGTGGTCTCCCTAAAATTAATTTTAAAGTAGATAGTTTATGTGATGCATGTCAATTAGGAAAACTTAGAAAACTTCCTTTAAATTAAAAGATACAATTTCAACTTCGAAACCTCTTGAATTACTTCATCTTGATTTATTTGGTCCATCTTAAATTCAGTCAATAAATCACAGTAAATATGTTTTCGTAATTGTAGAAGATTAATCTAGATTTACATGGACAATATTTTTAAAACATAAAAGTGATACTTTTGAATGTTTTAAGAACTTTACAAAAATGATTCAAAATCAACTTTCTGTAAAATTATAACCACCGGTAGTGATCACGATGGTGAATTGGAAAATGAAAAGTTTGAGGAATTCTGCAATAAAAGGGAATAACCCACAATTTTTCATTTCAAGAACTCCACAACAAAACAGAGTAGTAGAGCGTAAAAATAGGACGATTCAAGAGTGTGCGAGAACTATGCTTTCAGATAATGAATTACCAAAATATTTTTGGGCAGAAGCATTTGCTACCGCCTGTTATATTTTAAATAGAATTTTAATTAAACCTTTGACTAATAAGAATCTTATGAACTTCTTCACATGAAGAAACCTAAGGTATCTTATTTTAGAATTTTTGGGAGTAAATGTTTTATTTTAAATACAAAAGACAACTTAGATAAATTTGTTCCTAAATCCGACAAAGGTATCTTTATCGGATATTTTAATAGAAGTAAAGCATACAGAGTGTTTAGTTTAAGAACTAACACCATCAAAGAAACAATGCATGTTTCATTCGATGAAATCTCAAAAATTTTGAAGATACAAATGATGAAGAGGATTTAATCACTCAAAATCAAGAGTTAACTGAAACTAATAATGAAATTAATCATCCCAATAAAAAGACTAAATTTTTAAAAGATCATGCTGTAGAAAATATACTAAAAGATATGCAGTCTGTTGTTACAACTAGAAATCAACTAATTAAAATGAGCAATGCAGCCTTTATATCAACTATTGAACCCAAAAATAAAAAAGAAGCATCAATTGATGATTCATGGATTTTGGCTATGCAAGAAGAACTAAATCAATTCACTAGAAATGATGTTTGGAAACTTGTTCCTAAAGCTGAAAGTAAAACTATAATTGGAACTAAATGGGTTTATAAAAATAAAATGAATGAACAAGGTGAGGTTGTTAGAAATAATGCCCGGTTAGTCGCTTAAGGTTATTGTCAAGAAGAAGGAATAGATTGTGATGAAACCTTTGCTTCCGTAGCAAGATTAGAAGCCGTTAGGATTCTACTTGCTTTTGCAAATCATAATAATTTCAAATAGATATTAATGTTGAATATGCATCTTGCGCTATATGATTTTTGTTTGATGATAATAAACATATATACATTCATTTAAATGTATTTGGTAATGTACTATTTTATTTTTTTATAAAATAAATAAATATTTGATGAATAAAATTAAATTACACAGAATTCGAATTTGAATTCAAACAGAACAAGTTAAACAGATTTTGAATTCAAACAGAAATTTTTATTCAAACAAAAATATTTATTACAACTTTGATAGAACAATTTCAAGCTCTCACTATACATATACAATTTTGACTACAATACATGACATTTCACATTTACATTAAAACCTTACTACATATCACTCACACTCATATTTTTGTCTTCAACTATAATCCAGTTTGAATCCAGCATCTGAGTAATCTGCAAAAATATTTTCAAACGCAGTAAAATTGAAAGAGAAATATCTTTGAAATTCAAAAATAAAAGATGATTTTGAAAACATTGTTTGCCTCAGTTATTTGGGTTGTTCGTCATCATTTTTGATTGTATCAGCATTTTATCAGGGACAGGTTGTACATAAGTGGCTGCAGTACACATGCATACATTTGTACACATGTGCACTGCCCCGCCAACTCGTGTGCACAAATCAAACAAAAGCACTGCTAACAATTCAGCACAAGGTCAAACCCAAATAACACACAGGATTCAACTCAAGGCAGAATACAAGCTCAAATAATCACTGCAACAATTTTTTTTTAAATGGAGGCAGAACAACAATACAATCAAGCAAATGTAAAGAACAAGCTACATGAAGGGAACAGGAAGTAATGATTGTAATGCAACACAGTGCAATGACCAATGAACAAAGAACAGAGACCAGAAAGTGCAAGCAACTCAAGCTTCAGAAAGTGATGTGAATACAACTCAAATGAACAGAGAACATGCATGAACACTGAATGAAGTACACAGCATGTGTTACAGAGTGATGCAAGTGTCGACCAAGTAACAATGCAAGCACAGTCTCAAGCATGAAACAAGGTGCACCAGACCAGGTTGCAAGATGATCAAGGCAGACTACAAGTTCAAGTGGATAATGCAAACATTAATCAAGTGATCAACAGAACATGGACTGCAACATGAATGTCACAAGCCAATATTACAGCAAACAGTGTAGCAAATGCATGTACAAACTATGGTGAACAAGTGACCAAGTACAGGGAACAACCAGGTGAAGATGCAAGAACAAAGAGTGTACACAGCTCATGTATGCATCAGTAACCAACACATGAAGATCAACAACAAACCCAAATGCACATGTCAACATCAAGTCTCAAGTGATACAAATATCAAGAATCAGTGCAACAGAAAGTGGTGTAAATACAACTCGAAGTAATGCTCTGGTTCAATCTCTAAATACACAGCAGTTCATACAAAGAAGCCATGGTCAATGCAAAGCAAAAGTGAAGATACAGTGAAATTCTACAAGTCAAGGCCAAGCATGATGCAGTGGTGATGCAATACATACAACAAAAGAAGCAGTGCCAAGAATACATGTACTCAAGGCAAAATGCACAAGTGAAAACCAAAATGACACAGCAGTTTTTTTTTAACAAGAAAAACAGTGACATACTGCAACAACCAAAGCCTTGACTACAAGAACATCACAAGTAAATCGATACAGCACTGACTCAAATGCTCAACTACAACGATCATGCTACAGAAATGCAGTGGTATGTAGCAAAGAAAACATAAAAGCAATGATGATGGCCGAAGCTAATACAGAGTAGTGGATTCGCATACTCAAAAACCAAGTCGTGTGAACTAGTCAAAATCAAAGCCGTGATCAAAATTCCAATGTGTGACAAAGTCAAATATCTCAAATCACGAAATCAATTCAAAGCCGTGTGAATCAAGTTACTAGAAATACGAAATTGACAAAGTCAGATTAATCCTCAACATCAAAGCGTAATCGAACGGCAAAACAAGAATTTTTGCAGCAATCAGTCGAACGCAAAAATAGGAAATCAAATCCTATTAAAACCCTAATCATCATCGGCATTTAAATTCGATCGAGTTCAAGTATCAATTTAGAAAAGCAAAAGGAGACAGTACATACCGAATTCACAAGCATCAAACTCGATCGAGCAACTGCAAGCAAGCTAGGGCAACCAATCACAGATCAATTGAAGAAACCGAAGCCCTAATTGCAACAAAGAGCCGAAGCCCTAACTGGATCAAAAGGGAACGAAGCCCTAATCAGAACGAAGCCCTAATCAGAACGAAGCCGCCATTATTTCTCACGAACGAAGACAAAAAGAGGATCGGGTGAAATAAGGAAGTGGGCCGGTCCTAAAAAACAAAAGGGGGTTTTGTTTAATTATAGGGTTTTATTAATATTGTTAATTAGTTTAGGGTTATTTTATATTGTTTTTAATTATTGTTTTTATTTTACGAATCAAAGAGTTTAGGTAAATCACCACCTAGGTTTTAGGTTGTGTCTGATTGTCTATTTAGAGTTAGTTCAGTAAGCAGGGGTTGCGAGTTTGCAAGACTCTATAGGCGGTAGCAGGGTTTGCAAGTCTGTTAGAGTGTTTGTAAGCGTGATACTGTTTAATTCTAATAGAAATCTGGGAATGCAGCAGTAGGCAGGGGTTGCCGAAGCAGGGTAAATCTTGTGTGTGATTTACTTTTCAGTATATTTATTTCTGCAGTTTATTTTTGTGTTTAAATCAAGAAAATTTGCTATAACCCTATTCACCCCCCCTCTAGGGTTAATTTAGATCCTACAAGTGGTATCAGAGCCCGGTATATTTTTTTTTAACTCTAGAGTCATGAGTCTACAAAATAATGCTTTTTCTGAGGGGCAATCTATTGCTAGGCCACCCATGTTTAACGGGAACGATTATGCTTATTGGAAAGTTAGGATGGGTATCTATCTCAGTTCTGTTGATTATGAAGTTTGGGATATTATTGAAACTGGCTATAAACCCCCCACTATAATCGTTGGTGATACTGAGATTCCTAAACCTAAGGATAGATGGGATGCTAACGATAAGAAATTGAAAACAACAAATGCTAAAGCCATGAATGCTTTGATATGTGCTCTTGATAAAAATGAATTTAATAGAATTTCTCATTGTACAACAGCACAGGAAATATGACATACTTTGGAGGTGACACACGAAGGAACTTCTCAAGTCAAGGAGTCTCGGCTAGCCCTATTCAGCAATGAATACGAAAACTTTGTGATGGACAAAGGCGAGAGCATAAAGGATATGTTTGGACGCTTTTCAACCTTGGTATACAATGCTAGAGCGCTTGGGAAGGTATTCACTGAGGTAGAGCTTGTGCGGAAGATACTACGAGTTTTACCAATGAACTTTGAGGCAAAAGTCACAGCAATCCAAGAATCGAAAGATCTGAGCAAACTAAGCATGGAGGAGTTGATTGGCAACTTGATGACATATGAGCTTGAGCTAAAAGCAAAGGAAGAACGCAACAACTCCGAACCAAAGAAGAAGACGATTGCCTTAAAGAGAAAAGAAGAAAGCGATGAAGAAGAAGAAGATCCAATTGAAGAGCTTGCAATGGCTGTCAATAATCTTAAAAAATGGTCAAGATTCAAGTCACGAAAGAAGAAAATAAGTGGTAATAAGTCAAAGAATTCTGACGATTCCGATAATGAATTGACATGCTATAACTGCAAGAAGCCTGGCCACTTCAAACAAAAATGTCCACTTCTCAAAAACAACAAAGGAAAGAAAAAGAAAAAGAAGGCCTTTGCAGCAACTTGGGATGATGAAGAAGGAGAGGAAGTTTCAAATAATAGCTCAGAGGAGGCTAACTTGTGTCTTATGTCAAAATCGGATTCAGAAGCAAGCTTAGAGGAATCTAGTGAGGTAAGTAACTATTCTTATAAAGAACTTGTTTCAATGTGTTGTGATTTTACTAAAATGATTGATACTCTTGAATCTAAAATAGAAAAACTAAAATCTGATAGGAGAGAACTTGTCCATGAAAATTCTAGGTTAGAAACTGAAATTGAAAATATTCAAAACCTAGAATGTAAAAAATGTAAGATTTTAGATTCAGAATTATCAAAACTGTGGAATAACTTTGAAAGTCTTGAAAATGAAAACTTGAATCTTAAGGAAACCATCGACACTAGGAGAAAGGATTTTATTAATCGATGCACCTCACTTGTTACTGAAAACTCAACATTAAAAACCAAAGTCCAAAATCTTGAGAAATCTTTGAATAACTTTTCAAGAGGCGAAAAATCTTTCAACATGCTATTGGGAAATCAAATTTTTGCTAACAACAGGAAAGGACTAGGTTTTGGGAAAACACAAGTTGATGATAATGCAAAATATAAGAATGTCTTTGATAGATGTGAAATATTTAGATGTCGTGCTGAAAATGATAGTCATAGGAACAAGAACACAAAATTTATACAAGTTTGGGTTCCTAAGAATTCTACAAACAAATTTCATGTTTATTGGAATAAAAATAAAAGGACTAAACAAGTATGGATTCCAAAGGGATTGTTTATTCATAATGCTTCTATCACTAATAACATTGGACCTAAGAGTTTCTCTAGGTCATCTTCCTCTCTTCTTATGTAGGTCTGTTGGCGGGCTAAGGAACAACAAGAATGGTTTCTAGATTCAGGTTGTTCTAGACATATGACAGGTGACAAATCAAAGTTCCTTAGCTTAGAGAATTTTAAAGGTGGAAATGTGATCATGGGAGACAATAGCAAGTGTAAGATTATTGGCAAAGGTGAAGTTGGTAACGGTATTTTTTCCTTGACTAATGTTTTATACATTGAAAATCTGCATCACAATCTCATTTCTATTAGCCAACTATGTGACAAAGGTATGAACGTGATTTTTGATAGTGATACTTGCAAAATCATTGATAAATCTTCTAATAACATTGTTTTTATGGGCAAAAGAAAAGGGAATGTTTACTCACTTTCATTTGATAATCTAAATCTTTCTAGATGTTTGGTAGCCACTGACGAAGAGGCATATTTATGGCATAGGAGACTTGGACATGCTAGCATGAGTCTCTTAGAAAAACTCGAATCAAAAGAATTAGTCAGAGGGTTACCACATCAGAAATTTAAAAATAATAAAGTGTGTAAAGCATGTTCCTTGAGCAAGCTTAGTCGATCATCATTTCGTCCTAAAAACATTGTTAGCACATCAAGGGTCCTTGAACTAGTCCACATGGATTTATTTGGACCAAATGAAATTTCAAGCTTGAATGGAAAACGTTATTGTTATGTATTGGTTGATGATTATTCTAGATTTACATGGGTTTACTTTTTAGCCAAAAAGTCCGAATCTTTCGAATATTTTTCAAAATTTGCAAAACTTGTTCAAAATGAAAAAGGAGTTACAATTAAAACCTTGAGAAGTGATCATGGAGGCGAATTTGAAAATTTTGAATATGAAAATTTTTGTGAAGAAAATGGTTTAAAACATGAATTTTCTGCTCCACGAACACCTCAACAAAATGGGGTGGTTGAAAGGAAAAATCGTACATTACAGGAATTGGCTAGATCCATGTTAAGTGAGTATAAGCTACCTCTAATCTTTTGGGCAGAGGCAGTGAATACTTCGTGCTATGTAATGAATAGAGTAATGATTAGACCAATACTTGGCAAAACGTCTTATGAATTGTGGCATGAAAGGAAACCTAACATTTCTTATTTTCGTATATTTGGGTGTCCTTGTTTCATTCTTAACACAGGTGATCAACTTGGAAAATTTGAATCAAAGGCTGATGATGGAATTTTCATGGGCTATTCAACAAGGAGTAAGGCTTACAGGATATATAACAAACGAACAAAGACAATTGTTGAGTCAATCAATGTGAAATTTGATGAATCTGATCTGGAAAAAACGACTGAAAGGATGGTTGACGATGGAGTAGATCCAGAAGGCACTGAAGAAGGGACATTTAGTGAGAAAACTGAAAGAAGGACTGTTGATGCTGATAAATTAAGGTTCAAACCTAATCATCCTCCTGAATTAATTATTGGTGATCCTACGGAAGGTATACGTACTCGTTCCTCATTTGATGAAAATTTGTGTGCGTTTTGTTGTCATAGTGGTTTTATTTCTGAAATTGAACCTGATTCTGTTGAAATGGCTCTTAATGATGAAAATTGGTTTTTAGCAATGCAAAATGAACTTAATCAATTTGAGAGAAACAAAGTTTGGAATTTAGTTCCTAGGCCTAATGACTATCCAATTGTAGGGACTAAATGGGTGTTTAAAAATAAATTTGATGAATCAGGAAATGTAATTAGAAACAAGGCTAGGTTGGTTGCAAAAGGTTATAACCAAATAGAAGGCATAGACTTTGATGAAACATTTGCTCCAGTTGCTAGGTTAGAAGCCATTAGAATCTTGCTAAGTTTTGCATGTTACAAGGGTTTCAAACTTAAACAAATGGATGTAAAAAGTGCCTTTTTGAATGGTGATTTAAAAGAAGAAGTTTTTGTTGAACAACCACCCGGTTTTGAAAATCATGAATTTCCAAATCATGTGTATAAGCTAGAAAAAGCATTATATGGTCTTAAGCAAGCACCAAGAGCTTAGTATGACTGTCTCTGTACATATCTTTTGGAAAATGGTTTTAAAAAGGGAAGTGCTGACACGACTCTGTTTCTATTACATAAAGAAAGTGATTTTTTGATTGTTCAGATTTATGTGGATGATATTATCTATGGTGCTACTAATGAGCTTTTGTGTGAGAATTTTGAACAAGTCATGCAGGCTAAATTTGAGATGAGTTTAGTTGGTGAATTGAAATACTTTCTTGGATTTCAAATTAAGCAAAGCAGTGATGGTATCTTCATTTCACAATCCAAATATGTGTTGGAGCTATTGAAGAAATTTGGAGTCGAAAATTCCAAACCATTGAGAACTCCTATGAGCCCATCAACAAAGTTGGACAAAGATGAGAAAGGAATTGCAATTGATCAAAAGAAATATCGAGCGATAATCGGTTCACTTCTCTATCTTACTGCTTCTAGACCTGATATTATGTTTTCTGTGTGCTTGTGTGCACGTTTTCAAGCTAATCCCAAAGAATCTCATTTAAAAGCTACTAAACGAATTTTGAGATATCTTTCACACACACACAAATTTGGATTATGGTACCCTTCTTGTGAAAATTTTGATTTAGTAGGTTATTCCGATGCTGATTATGCTGGTTCATTAGTTGACAGAAAAAGCACTAGTGGGACATGTTTCATGCTAGGACATTCATTAGTCTCATGGTCAAGTCGGAAACAGAATTGTGTTGCATTATCCACCACTGAAGCAGAATATATTGCTTTGGGAAGTTGTTGTGCTCAAATTCTATGGATGATGCAAACTCTTTCTGATTTTGGCTTAGCCTATAAACAAGTTCCATTAAAATGTGATAGTAAGAGTGCTATAGATTTGTCAAATAATCTTGTCCATCATTCTAGCACAAAACACATTGATGTGAGACACCACTTTCTTCGAGATCACATTGCTAAAGAAGACATTTGCATTGAATATATTTCAACAGAAACTCAACTTGCTGATATTTTCACAAAACCTCTCCCCGAAGACAGATTTTCCAAATTACGATTAGATTTGGGAATTATAGAGATTGACTAATCATTTTTTTTTAAATTTGATTTTTGAATTTGATTCTAAATGACAATTTTTTTTTAACTAATCTAACTCCCTAATGATTATCGAAAAGATGAATAGTGATTGAAAAAGTGATGAGTGTTGATATTTATCATATATTATAACTCGAGAAAGTATAATTAGAAAAGTTCTTTAGAATTTCATAACAAGAGTTATAAATTTTTTTTGTTGGGTAATAATTCCATGACCATTTCTATTTCTATCATCTTTCTATCGACCATCACTCTTCAAGATCATATTTAGTATGTAAATTTGTGGTAGTTTACAAAGGAAATCATTTGTTTTTTCAATATCTTTAAATCTGTGAAGGAAATTATTTGTGCTTCAACTTATTATATTCAGCAATTAAAAAAAATATCCAAAGTATTCACTCTCATTTAAAAGTCCTCACGGTTATGCATGGGTGAATTACTTGGATTTATGATTATGTGCTTCCATGCTCATTTAAAAGTCCTCACGGTTATGCATGTATGGAACGCATATCAAAATTATTTAATTAAATAGACAAGTTGATTCTAATCCCATTTAAAAGTCCTCACGGTCATGCGTGATTAGAAGATACTTGATTTAATTTTTTAAAAATTGTGAATACTACTAATCTCATTTAAAAGTCCTAACGGTTATGCATGGTTAGTAGATATTCAAATTTCCTGAAATAAATATACCACAAATAGACAGAATTGTATGATTTTTGATGATTTTTATCCCCATCACTTCTGAAAGTGGAATATGCGCTTGACAAGGGTAATTATGATTTTTGTTTGAGTTTTATTGAAATTTGATATTTATATTTAATTGAGTTAAATGTTTGATTCATGTCTATCACTTCATCCCTATTTTATAACACTATTATTCTTTTGCTGATAACAAAAGGGGGAGAGAAAAGTTAAGATTTTGTCGAATAGAATCAAGCAAAGGTCAAATAATTTTCACTGTGCATATAGGCTCATTTATATATTTCTATGCATATATGTAGGGGGAGTATTGTGTAGAGAGGGAGCATTCAAATAGGGGGAGCAAATTGAAATTATCAAATAACATTTGATATATTCAAAATCTTAAATATATGTTTGTTATCATCAAAAGGGGGAGATTGTTGAATATGCGTCTTGCGCTATATGATTTTTGTTTGATGATAATAAACATATATACATTCATTTAAATGTATTTGGTAATGTACTATTTTATTTTTTTATAAAATAAATAAATATTTGATGAATAAAATTAAATTACACAGAATTCGAATTTGAATTCAAACAGAACAAGTTAAACAGATTTTGAATTCAAACAGAAATTTTTATTCAAACAAATATTTATTACAACTTTGATAGTACAATTTCAAGCTCTCACTATACATATACAATTTTGACTACAATACATGACATTTCACATTTACATCAAAACCTTACTACATATCACTCACACTCATATTTTTGTCTTCAACTATAATCCAGTTTGAATCCAGCATCTGAGTAATCTGCAAAAATATTTTCAAACGCAGTAAAATTGAAAGAGAAATATCTTTGAAATTCAAAAATAAAAGATGATTTTGAAAACATTGTTTGCCTCAGTTATTTGGGTTGTTCGTCATCATTTTTGATTGTATCAGCATTTTATCAGGGACAGGTTGTACATAAGTGGCTGCAGTACACATGCATACATTTGTACACATGTGCACTGCCCCGCCAACTCGTGTGCACAAATCAAACAAAAGCACTGCTAACAACTCAGCACAAGGTCAAACCCAAATAACACACAGGATTCAACTCAAGGCAGAATACAAGCTCAAATAATCACTGCAACAAATTTTTTTTAAATGGAGGCAGAACAACAATACAATCAAGCAAATGTAAAGAACAAGCTACATGAAGGGAACAGGAAGTAATGATTGTAATGCAACACAGTGCAATGACCAATGAACAAAGAACAGAGACCAGAAAGTGCAAGCAACTCAAGCTTCAGAAAGTGATGTGAATACAACTCAAATGAACAGAGAACATGCATGAACACTAAATGAAGTACACAGCATGTGTTACAGAGTGATGCAAGTGTCGACCAAGTAACAATGCAAGCACAGTCTCAAGCATGAAACAAGGTGCACCAGACCAGGTTGCAAGATGATCAAGGCAGACTACAAGTTCAAGTGGATAATGCAAACATTAATCAAGTGATCAACAGAACATGGACTGCAACATGAATGTCACAAGCCAATATTACAGCAAACAGTGTAGCAAATGCATGTACAAACTATGGTGAACAAGTGACCAAGTACAGGGAACAACCAGGTGAAGATGCAAGAACAAAGAGTGTACACAGCTCATGTATGCATCAGTAACCAACACATGAAGATCAACAACAAACCCAAATGCACATGTCAACATCAAGTCTCAAGTGATACAAATATCAAGAATCAGTGCAACAGAAAGTGGTGTAAATACAACTCGAAGTAATGCTCTGGTTCAATCTCTAAATACACAGCAGTTCATACAAAGAAGCCATGGTCAATGCAAAGCAAAAGTGAAGATACAGTGAAATTCTACAAGTCAAGGCCAAGCATGATGCAGTGGTGATGCAATACATACAACAAAAGAAGCAGTGCCAAGAATACATGTACTCAAGGCAAAATGCACAAGTGAAAACCAAAATGACACAGCAGTTTTTTTTTAACAAGAAAAACAGTGACATACTGCAACAACCAAAGCCTTGACTACAAGAACATCACAAGTAAATCGATACAGCACTGACTCAAATGCTCAACTACAACGATCATGCTACAGAAATGCAGTGGTATGCAGCAAAGAAAACATAAAAGCAATGATGATGGCCGAAGCTAATACAGAGTAGTGGATTCGCATACTCAAAAACCAAGTCGTGTGAACTAGTCAAAATCAAAGCCGTGATCAAAATTCCAATGTGTGACAAAGTCAAATATCTCAAATCACGAAATCAATTCAAAGCCGTGTGAATCAAGTTACTAGAAATACGAAATTGACAAAGTCAGATTAATCCTCAACATCAAAGCGTAATCGAACGGCAAAACAAGAATTTTTGCAGCAATCAGTCGAACGCAAAAATAGGAAATCAAATCCTATTAAAACCCTAATCATCATCGGCATTTAAATTCGATCGAGTTCAAGTATCAATTTAGAAAAGCAAAAGGAGACAGTACATACCGAATTCACAAGCATCAAACTCGATCGAGCAACTGCAAGCAAGCTAGGGCAACCAATCACAGATCAATTGAAGAAACCGAAGCCCTAATTGCAACAAAGAGCCGAAGCCCTAACTGGATCAAAAGGGAACGAAGCCCTAATCAGAACGAAGCCCTAATCAGAACGAAGCCGCCATTATTTCTCACGAACGAAGACAAAAAGAGGATCGGGTGAAATAAGGAAGTGGGCCGGTCTTAAAAAACAATAGGGGGTTTTGTTTAATTATAGGGTTTTATTAATATTGTTAATTAGTTTAGGGTTATTTTATATTGTTTTTAATTATTGTTTTTATTTTACGAATCAAAGAGTTTAGGTAAATCACCACCTAGGTTTTAGGTTGTGTCTGATTGTCTATTTAGAGTTAGTTCAGTAAGCAGGGGTTGCGAGTTTGCAAGACTCTATAAGCGGTAGCAGGGTTTGCAAGTCTGTTAGAGTGTTTGTAAGCGTGATACTGTTTAATTCTAATAGAAATCTGGGAATGCAGCAGTAGGCAGGGGTTGCCGAAGCTGGGTAAATCTTGTGTGTGATTTACTTTTCAGTATATTTATTTCTGCAGTTTATTTTTGTGTTTAAATCAAGAAAATTTGCTATAACCCTATTCACCACCCCCTCTAGGGTTAATTTAGATCCTACAATTAAAAGTGTCTTTTTAAATGGATTTGTAAAAGAGGAAGTATATGTTGAACAACCACCACTTTTTGAAAATGAAAAATTACCAAATCATGTTTAAAAACTTAAGAAAGCTCTATATGGTCTAAAACAAGCTCCTAGAGCTTGGTATGATAGATAAAGATCTTACTTATTATAATCAAACTTTGAAATTGGTAAAGTAGATAATATCTTTTTACTAAAATAAATAAAAATGATATTCAACAAGTATAAGTTTACGTAGATGATATCATTTTTGGATCAACTAATTTTGAAATGAATAAAGAAATTTTATGAAATAATGACAAAAGAGTTTGAGATGAGTCATATAGGTGAATTAAACTTCTTTCTAGGATAGCAAATAAAACAATTAGACAATGTTATCTTTATCAGTCAAGAAAAATATGCTAAAGACCTAGTTAGTAAATTTGGTTTGACTATTGCCAGTGGAAAATCCACTCCCATGGCAACCAATGAGTACCTAAGTAATGAAGATATCTCGAAAGATGTAGATCAAAAATTATATAGAGGAATGATTGGATCACCACTCTATATCACTGCTAGTAGACCTGATATCATGCATAGTGTTTGTCTCTATGCAAGATATCAATCCCAACCTAAAGAGATCCACTTAAAATCTGTAAAACGTATCATAAGATATGTTAAACACACCTTTGATTATGGCTTGTTTTATCCAAAAAAATGATTCTTTTGAATTAATATCTTACTGTGATACTGATTATGTTGGTTGTAAATCAGACCGAAAAAGTACAAGTGGAACTTGTCACTTTTTGTGGCATTATCTGGTTTAGTAAAAAGAAAAACACAGTTTCTTTATCAACAAACAAGCATAGTATATTTCTGCTGCTTTGGCTTGTTCTCAAGTAATATATATGCAACAAACTTTAAAAGATTTTGGTTTAAATTTCACAAAATCACCAATTTATTATAATAATACTAGTGCAATAAATTTGCCCAAAAATCCTACTCATCATGCTCGAATTAAACATATTGATAACATACATCATTTTCTCAGAGATAATATAAGTAAAGAAGTAATTACTCTCGATTATATCAATTCCGAGAACCAAAGTGCTGATATCTTAACAAAACCATTAAATGAATCTATATTTACTAAATTAAGAAGAGAATTAGGTATTTGTCAATAATCGAAACATAGAATATAAATATATAACAAGTGTAATTAAAAATTAAAATTAAAATAAATCAAAGAGCAAAATATAAGTACCTTGTCGACAACCCTCCTTTACCCCTGTCGACATATAACGAATTTTATTCTTTTGAAATTTTCCCACCAAAATTCAAATGGGTGGTTATATATTCTTCTTATATTGAAATTTTGTTCATTCTTTCTATTCTTTCTCTGATCTATCTTCTGAAAACAATAAAAAATGGCCTCTTCCTCCAAATCAAATAAAAATTCAACCTTTTCGTTCCCTTTTTCCTTCTACTGGACCATTTCAACGAACTACGCTTGCACGAGTGATAAAAATGGAGGTTTCCTTGAAGGATGCACTGCAATTTATGACTGAAATTCAAGTAATGCAAACCAGAATGGCCAAAGAATAAGATTAAGGGGGAGAAGTATTAAATAGGATAGTTAGGCATAGATTAACGGGGAGTTATTAGTTTTAGGGGGAATTATTAGGATATAAGTAATATTTTATAAACAAAGGTTGTCATTGTCACGACCCAAATTTCAGCGTTCGAAAATCGACACCCGTACTTCACTTGTACCCGAATGTCGCAGATTCAACCATTGAAATCTGACTCATGCCGGAGCTTATAACTCATTAAGTATAACAACACAGTGGAAGAAAAAGAACATATCGTTGATATAACGATGAACATAATATCCAATGATATACAACAATGATACAAATGATATCGATATCAACTAGAGATACAAGACACAACAGCGGAACAATATCATAAACTTGAAATTCCAAAGAAAGAACTCCAATATTAGCAATCTGCATCTCCAAAGCACCAATCCAGAAATAGCTCGAACTCCCAATCAAGTTGCACTAAGCTAAGCAAGGTCAGCCATCCAAAACTGAAGAAGGTTCCCAAAGACTGAAGGCTACCGAATCTACTCCTACTATTTGATTATCTGAAAAACCCAACTCTAGACCACCCTTGTGAAAATTTGTGGGCACCAAGAGTTTAGGAAGGAAACAATAAACTCTGGGTCAGTCATGGGACTGGTATGAGCAAACAAAACAGTTTTTATCTTTAAAACAAACAACAAAAGATTTTTAAAACATTTGAAACCCGCAATGCTTTTTGGAAAATGAAACTGCCATAGGGCCTCCCGCTACACAAACAATGCAAACGCATACTTGGAGGAGATTTCTCCTTATGACAGTCAAAAATGCTTGATACGCGAAATTCATTTGATATTATTATGTGCATAGTGTAGAAAACCTTTCGAAAGTATAATATTAATCTTAGCCAGCATAGACATCTTGAACTATGCCTACTATATCTACCATGTAAACAGTAGGGCGCCACCATAAGTAGATGGCAGGTTGTACAACTAAAACCGTACAAGGCTCGTATTGGATGAATGGATTTCCAACAAATGGTCAGGCCAAAGAACTTCCCATTGCCACATGGGTACGCCTTTGGAGGGCTCCCCGAGAACTTAAGCAGCTCTCCGCTAACACAAGGCCGGTGTACTCCCTTCCCGGGAGTAACACCTAAGATATGCCACCCCCGGTCGTTTGCGACCTTTATCCGAGGATCCTCAACCACAAAGCAACGTCACCCAGTAATAAATGCACGGTGACCACATGAGTTAAGTATCTGGGCTCCATACCATGATTCCACCCTTTTTCAGAAGGAATGGACATACCCTAGGGGCGCGACCCCTGCAACCTTGGCGCATCTATCCTGTTTCGACCATTAGCGGGTTGTGAGGCTCGACGAGGTCTCGTCCACAAAGCTACGCTTTTTCACAAGGCCATGCTTCGATCAACAAATAATCAGCAGCACTTGGTATGCCACATTAACAAATTGGGAATGTATCACTAGTAACCATCAACTACATAACCTCTGAGCTCGTACGTCTCAGAGAAGGGTGTTAAGCTAAGAGAATAAATCTCCTCCATCAAACAGAAATGTATTTGGTAAAAACCAGCTTTACATCTTAAAGTGTAATGTCAGACACATCCATAAAAGTCTGTTCCGGGTTCGAACAAAACCGAAGGCACTTCCGAAGAAGCCCTTGCAAATCCGGATAATTCCTAATCACGTCCGGACTTCCCATCACATATGGAGATCTCTATATCGGGGACCAGTCGGTGCAGAGACATTCGACGAGTTATCTTTTCGCTTTCGAAAATATTCGGTCTTCACCACCAGTCTTCAAATGCTATCCATAACGTCATATCACTTATTCGGAATGGGTTATATGACACAAGGTCCTCTCCCGGCTAAACCGAATAATGAGCGCAATATTTTAAAAACATATGGATATGGGATATCAGTTAAGTCACAATTTAAAACCCAAACTTTTCTTTCAAATGGTTTAAACAAATTACCATTTCCAAATCTTTAAACAAAAAGATTCACTTCACAAAATTCACCAATCTTTCACAAAGATCCATTCACAGATTCTAGAACAATTTCCATTTCAATTTAGATTAACTCATTCAATCTTCAAATCAATGATTTAATAGCTTCCAAACCCGTTTCCAATTCAAATCTTTTATATAAAAGATACGCCATTTAAAATCCACTTCGATTTCAAAACAAGGTTTAATAATCTTTCACAAAGGTTCATTCATAGCTTTCAAAACAATTCACTATTTCATTTCAAACTTGAAACTTTTCCACACGAATTGGAAATCCTTTCCTTATATGAAAACT
The DNA here is from genome assembly GCA_030765085.1 of Allium cepa. Classification (NCBI taxonomy): domain Eukaryota; kingdom Viridiplantae; phylum Streptophyta; class Magnoliopsida; order Asparagales; family Amaryllidaceae; genus Allium; species Allium cepa. The sequence continues at coordinate 577,926,029 of CM060931.1, forward strand.
TTTATTATTTGAAAACATATAGTTTTCGTCTCGGAAAAATCCGGTTTCATTTATACAAGTTAAAGCCTTGGGTTAAATTCAAATTCAAAACAATACATTTAAAATGGTTTAAAACCCATATAAACACATATATAACTTGTATAGCCTTTTTAAACCATAGTTTCCAAACATAAAAATTCAATTTCAAATTTTTGAATGCAAATTTAAATCAAATTATTTAAATTTCAAAACCTTATTAAGTTATTTGAAATAACTTTTTATCTTTGAAAACCCATTTCAAAATCTTTTTATATTAAACCTAAATCCATTTCCAAAACTATTTGAATTGAACATTCAATTTTAAAAAAAAATTCTAAAATCTATGACTTAACCGATTTCCTCGTGCGTCCATATTTGTTTGTGTATGGTGTAGTCCAGGGGTTTTTACACAGTAGTGCAACAACATTAATCATCACAGATTCAAACACAACAATATCGATAAGCGGTATAATACTATAAAGCTTATCTTCATTCACAGATTCACAGATAAATGTATCACAGATAAATAAATAAATTACACAGCTCAATTCACAGAATAGAATATCACAGATCAACTAGGACAATCAATTCAAGGCAATTCATAAAATGCAAACATTCATAAGCAATCCAAGCATTCAATAATCATTTCTAAACATGATAATTAATTGTCTAATCCTAAATTAATTCAATTTAGACTTCAATTTTTAAATTGATTACTTATGAATTAATTACTTAATCTTGATTAATTAATTACAAATCATTTGATATTAATTTATGAAATTAATTAATTAATCATAAATTATCCATCTTAATTAATTATTCTTAATTAATTAATTACTTCTTAATTAATCACATAAATTAAATTACCCTTTAAGTTAATTACAAAATTAATTAATCCTCAATTGATTATTAAATAATTGTCTCTTAATCATTAATTAATTATAAATCATTCATCAATTCACCTTTAATCCTTAATTGATTAATCTCTAATCATTACTTAATTCATCTTTAATTAATTAATTCACTTTTAATTGATCTATTGATTTATTACTTAATCAACCTTTAATTTATTATCCTTAAATTAATAACCTTAATTAATTAGTCACATTAATTATCCTTTAATTATTAACCCATTAACCTTCCTTTCTTAAGTAATTAATCTTTAATTACCTAAGAATTTAAATCAATTTAAAAGATAAACCATTTATCTTATTATTTTAGTTTTCATTAAATCTTCATTTAATAACCTTTAGAAATATATCATTAATATAAAATTTAACTTAAAACCTTAAGTTAAATAAATGATTAGAAAACATTTCAATTTCACAACTGTTTACTTAACTACAAAAAATTAAGTTTATTTAAAATAGATTTTAAAACAAAGGTTATATGGATTTAAAACACTTCAAACTTCATTAATTTGAAATAACTTTATTTTAAACCTTTAACTAGTTCCAAAACTAAACAAAAACAATTATTTAAAGAATTAGTTAACATTTATTTTGAAACTGATTTTTGTTTTAAGGTTTTAAATCTACTAATATACTTACCCGAACTTAACCCTTGATTTCCTCGAGTTAGAAACCAATCTCCCCGAGCCACTATTTTTTCTTTTAAAAATTTAACCTTGTTTTAAATTTATAACTATCGTAACCACCCACGAGCTACTCGATAACCCATTCGAGCCATAACCCCTCTTATCCGAGCATAGACTCGAGTTTAATTTCTTGTTCTTCTTCTTCAATACTTCCTTTATCTCAACCACCACCAGATACGCGTGCGTGTGTATACATGATCATCCACGATCTGATCATCACCACCACCTCCAACAAGTCACAGACGACTCACGCAATTGCTACGACCAACCAGATCAACGTGTTCGACATGGAATTAGAAATGAGTGATCGAGCCACCTCCAGTAATCAATACAGTCACCAAAAGCCACCACCGCCGATGATCCTGATCGCCGGAACCCTTGCCTTTAAATCTAGAGTGGCATCTCGAACCCATGCCTCGATCCATCCGGTGCGGTTGCACTCGATCCTCCACCGTTGATGAAAATGCCACGACAATCAACACGACCAAAACGAGGCATGAAACCTTAGATCTTTGAACCCAAGACTAGTTGACCATCAAGAAAATTTCATACCATTTTTCCATCGACCAGCATCACGTTGTCTACCTTTAGACTCGAACTCGAAGCTCCACTTCATGTTGATCGTTGGGAATTGGCGATTTTGTATTCTTTGTTCAATTTCCACGTACTCGAGATTTTCTAACTAAAAAATTATGTGATGATTATCAAAATTCATAATTTTGTAACATGAATCGATTTGTAAAGCCAAAATATGAAATCAAAATCATTGATTTTCAACCATTTTTATTATTTTTACTGTAATCTTCTGTTTCCAAACTATTTATTAGGTATATATACTTAAAATTATTTTTAAAAGTAAAATTACATTGCTATGCTCGTTTTCCTTTTAGAGATCAAGACCTACAAGAGTTTGAGGAAGAAGAAACTGAATTTTCTAAATTTATCTTTGGCCTGGAAACAAACAGGGATGTGCCCATTCATATACAGGTATGCACATCTACCTACATGTATATATATTCAACATGCAAACATAATTTTTATCACACACTAACAGATCATTACATGCAACCAAGATGTAAACCAGATTTAAAGTTTAGGATGTGGTTTGCTCACCTGGTTTAAAGCAGAGGATAGAGAACAAGTCTCTGTCTTTAGTCTTCCCTGGCACTGTTCTGATTTTTTGATTTGTTTTGAGATGAGTTTACACTTTGGAACTGGAAGCATTTTAGTTGAACTTGATGTTTGCGTTGCCTTTGAACTTGAATTTGCTTCTTGAATTTACTTCATGCTTTTATTTCCAGGTCTTTGATTTCCAGTTTGTTGATACATGCTTACAGGTTCAAAACTGAGAACATTCTGATTTACAGGTTTTACTTTTAATTCTTTCACTCCTGATTCTAAATTTCCCCTTTGATTTGAAACTGAGTTTCAATCTGAAGCTTTACAGCCTGATGTTGATCTTGAATTAAATCCATATATTTGCTTTGTGAAGATCCGATCTTGGTTTGAAAACTTGAAAACTGGAAGCTGTTTGTTTTTTTTTTCCTTTTTGTTTTCCAGTTTTAATTTCCTTTTGACTGGTTTAAGATTGAAAGCTTTCGGGTTTGATCTTTGCTTTTGTTTGATTTCAGAGTTTGAGATAGTTTTGCTTTTTGTTTTACTTTGAATTTTCATTCTCAGGTTTGAGAAAATGAGAATAAAATTCTGTTTTGTTTCTTCTTTCATATATTTTCATACTACTTAAATTTTAAATTTGCCACTTGTAATTGTAAACCATACAAAGTTCACAAGTGTTAATACATATGGTTACTTTACAAATGTCCATTATGGTTAAAATTGTGTTTAAATCCCTCTTTTGAATAACTTTTAAAAAATTTGTTTTAACCCTTTATGCATATATATTTTCATATCTCATTTTATAACTTTACATATGTTTATGTAATACGTCTTCTACTTAGTTTAAATATATAGACAACTAAATTCATTTCTAAAAGAAGAGTGTTTTAAACTTTTACTTGAATTAAGTACTTATGTTTATCTTTTAGACACTTCATATAGTATTTAAACATAACTTTATATTATATTTCCTATTTAAATAAATACCTTTTCTTTATAAATCATTGATAAAATCTTTTAAGGTTTTAAAGTTAAATTATACATGATTAAACATATTAGAATTTAGTTCTTAATTAACTTTTGAAAAATTTATTATATCAATTTCAAAATATCATTTTCAAACCAAAATGCTTGTTAAATAAAATTAGAAAACAAATTTCTATAAATTTTTGAAATAGAGATTTTCAAGTCAAATATATATTCAAAACTTTTTATTTTTAAATTTCAATTTCAAAAATTAATATACAGTCAAATAATATCTTTTTACATATTTTATTCCAATCATAATTTATTAATTTTATTTAATTTTGGAAAATTCAAATACCATTTTATTTTCTAAGATATTTAAATTTGAATTTAAAATTTTCAAATTCTATTTTAAATCTATTTATATGTATATTCATTCCAAAATATTCAAATAAATCCACTATTGATTCATAATTTAACCAAAATTTTATATTAATTTCCAAATTAATTTAGCTTAAAAATCAGGAATGTTATAGTCATCATCAAAAAAGGGGAGATTGTTAGTCCCCGAGAAGTTGGTTTTGATGACAACAACCTTAGAATAAGATTATAGAATATAAATACTAACATTATTGTTTAGATATATATGTATGTGTAGGATATACACACACACACACACATACATACGTACATACATGTACCAAAGAATGAAGACTGTACAGTATAGAGATTCAAGAACTGATAAACTCAAGATCGAAGATATCAAGATTCAAGACTCATGAGTATCAAGATTATCAAGAGTTCAAGATTTCAATATAAATAATTTAGTTAGGAATTTTGTTAAAACTCCTAGAAAAGCACTGACATCTTAAAATCCATTTTATTCGTGGAATGGAATCCACTTCGACCCCGTTAAAGGGATGGAACCCTAAGTAGGATGGAACCTACGAAAAATGTAATGGAACATTGTTTTGTATCCACTAACTTTTTTTCAAATGTTTTACAAAATTATATCCTATTTTCAAAATGGTTTTAAAATCTTCCTTTTCAAATCAAAAACACCTATCCTGGTTTTAAATACTTTTAGCCTCAAAATAATTTTTATTTTCAATATCAAATTATCTTGGTTTTAAACTATCTTTTAATTATAATATATTTAACTTTTAATATTTATACTTAGATTTAAATATCAATTTTTATATATACCAAAATGTTATTCTCTATACTTATTTATGTATAGTTAAGTATATTAATAAAGTTTAAAATAGTTTTAATATAAGATAGAAGTTATTTTCAAAGAAAAACAAATTACCAAAAATAACTTAGGCTTGTCGATAATCCCAAGGAACCCTTGTCGACAAGGTGACATTTTATTCAAAAGTTTGAATTTCAAAGGATGTTTCTATTCATTATATCCTTTCACGAATGGACATGGCTGTTGTTCTACTATAAATAGAGGCTGTTTTAAATGAATTTATGTTCATGCATTCTCTGATTTCATTCCTCTTCTTCTTCCACATTTCTTTATATACATTTTTACCATTACTCTACCGAAATCACCATTGAATCTAACTAGATCATTTCTGGTTTGATTCTCTATCACTATCTCAATAAGATCCCAGTGCTATTCAGAGTTATAGACTTCTTTGTAATCAATCGAGTGAGAAAAGGTGTGATTGTAGCCTGAAAAATCAATTAGGTGAAGTTATTGCCCGTAAAATCAAGTATCTCTACCCAGAGGATTGTGAATCTGGAGCGGTGTACCTCGAGGCCTTGAAATCGAGGGTGCAATTGTAAGAATTGATTTTAAAAGGAAATCTGTACTTCTGTTGCAGGACTGGATGTAGGGTAACTCCGAACCAGTATAAAATTCAGTGTGTTCTTTCCTTTATTACTTTTACTTTATGTGCATCTGTGTTTGATTCTATGATCATATTTGTGTCTGAATATTGCATACATTTGTGCTCAAATTAATATAAACTCAAAAGGAATTAGTAATTCCTTAAAACACTATCCACCCCCTCTAGTGTTAATTCTAGCCTTAAGATCCGTAATCCGCATTTCTCATAAAATATACATCTCATTTTTGAGGATGAGGCGTCCCCTAGAAAGAAATATATACATACGATATGTAAACCGAGATGTGTATCTTATATTAGTATTAGCAAGATTTTACAACCAATATAATGTGAAGCGAGATCTAATTGAAAAGCATATGCCATCCACACCTACTAATCACTCAAAAAATAACGAAAACATGTATATAGAAAGTAACATCACTATATAAAATAGAATATACAATAACTGTATGTAATTGTAGTAAATGTAACAAGAGAAACCGTCCAATTAATAATATCCATCCAATTTATTTATCAATGTATCAATTCGCATTTTCAAGTGTCAATATAATATTTATACACTTTCATTTCTTATTATCCATTGATTTGTTTACAATTTATGTGGCGACCCGACTTTCTAACACCAGAAAATCGCATCACTAATTAAGAAAGAAAGAGATAGAAGAAGAAGAGAAGAAAGAACAACAACACATCAGAATCTCATAGCGGAAAGAAGGAAATATAATATATAACATATACGTAGTATCATATACATCAGAGTACACAACTACACATCTCCATTTAGACAGTTATAACATTTCTGTCTAATACAATACAAGGCATCATACAGAATAACAACACAGCGGAAACTCTAATTATATATCTACACACTGAAGCCTCCTGCTCCAAAGCTCCTCCAGATTTCGTCAAGGATAACCTTAATCACTTGACTACTCATATATAATATAAGTATCCAAAGAGTTTAATAAAACAGAAAATAAACACTCGGGTCAGACAGGGGTCTGGTATGAGCAAACGGTTTAAGATTTCTTAACTTTAGAAAATCCTTTGAAAAGAAAAGGTATTACGTAAGACTTCCTACACATAAACATGGAAAAGTTTTTACCTTACGCTAACCAAAACATTTGATAGGAAATCCAATGATATTATAATAGTGTCTAGGGTTTTCAAATAAGTATGAAATAGCCGAAATTATTACATTCATTAAATTCCAGCTACTAGCCACAAAAGTGGGTAATACAAACAAAACCGTCGGGTCTCATAGGGAAAATGGGCTTCCACCAATGGCAGGGCTACTGGGGTACCGCCAGTCACAATACGTGGCCTAGAACACCGTACCGAGGAGTACGTCCGCTCCCCAGCAACACAAGGACGGGACCATTCCTTACTGAACAGTCCCGAACAAGACCACCCCGCAGTTGGCTGCAGAACAACTGCCCACAAAGCCGAAATATAAAGGAACATCTAGACAGGGATGTATCTCGCTCTCCAGTGGGAGCTACCCACGAAGCCTTGCTGCACCTCCCCTGTTTTAGCCATTCCCGGTTGATGAGGCTTGAGGCTGCGATTACCTTTATAGGACACATCTATCTTAGAATGCTCATCGTCCACCTGACGATGTTCTGAAAGCATTCAATCCATGCAAGTCCGTTCCGGTTTCGAACGAAACCGAAGGCACTATCTCGTCGCACTCATTTTGGAATCACCCTCAGAGTCAATGACCATAGCCCTTGCACTCTAAATCACCATCTCGAACCTATAAGCACTATTCCGTCAAACTCATTACGGAATCACCCACAAAGTTATAATGACGTATAGCCCTTACACCTCGAGTCTTCCCTCGCTCCACTTGGATTAACGACCTAACGTTAATTGGAATCGATGTGGTTTTCAGATATCCAAATATGGAAACCCGATCCCTGTCTCACCGAAACCAAACGCCATTTCAATGTCCAAGTTGTACTTAAGGGATTTAAACAGTATGTATTTCAGAAATATCACTTAACATAAATGGATGATTCACATTACATAGATAGACAATTCACAATTATCACATTCATCTATTCATATCACAAAGCAGCATATATATCACATCTCAGATATATCACATTCAAATCATCACATATCAACCAATGACATCCACTATCATCCAATATCATTAACTCATTCAATGATGTTTATCAACCAATCAATAATCAACCATAACAAGGTTTGATCCAACTTAAATAATTTAATTAATCCTTACTTAATCACTTTGATTATCATCAATCCATCTTACTATTCATTAATTAATTTTCAAATTAATTAATAAACATCACTTAATTATTCACCTTAATTAATCATCCTTGATTAATTATCTCTTAATTACTTTAAGTAATTATTACATAATTACCATATTAATTAATCATCCTGATTAATTACTTCCAAATTATACTAAGTAATTACCTCTTAATTACCTTTTAAAATTAATCATACTTGATTAACTATTCTTTAATTATCCTGATATTTATTCCTTAATTATCCTTCAATTAATTACACCTGATTAGTTAATTTTAATAATCACACTTGATTAATTACCTTTAATTAAAACTACTTGATTAATTAATTTAATTACATTTAGTAATTAAATCTTAATTACAAATTAATTATTCTTAAATTATTAATTATTAATTAATTATTTCCATTAATTAATGATTACCTCAGAAATTAAATTTCTTTTTAATTAATTACTTAATAAGTAATTAATCACATAATTAACTGCTCTAAATCTTTTTATTAACCATTAATTAAATAATTTAAACCATTAATAAATTTTATTAATTAATTTCTTAATTAATAACTCAAGTGATTAATCCTTAATCATATCCACTTAATTACTTGTAGTAAAGTAATTAACTTTTACTCAATAACTTCTAGTAATTACCATTTAATTACTTAATTACTTCACCAAGTAATTATATAAGATTAACCCATAAGTGATTATCTTAATTAATCACAAATTAATTATTTAATTAATTATTTAACTTAATCATTTAAAATTAATTAAATGATTTTTAACTTCATATACTATAAAGATTCTTAATTAAGAAATTCATTATCTTAATTTAATCATTTATTAACCAATAACACTAGATAAAAATAATTTAATCATCTCAAGTATCTTCACAAATTTATTTATCTTTACTTAATCAACACTTAATTTCTTAAGACAAATCTTCATTATAATTGAACTCTTAATCTTTATCACTTATCTTAATTAAAAAAAATATAATATTTAGAAATCAATTTTAATTTTAACAATTTAAACATTTAAAATAAACTTTTTAAATCTTTAAAACTTTCCAAAGATATTTAATAAAATTTAATACAAATTTCATTTCAAAAAAAAATTCACTTACTTGCTTTTAAAAACTTTCATATTTATTATATATATATATAAACTTGTTTAAATCAAAACTTGAAAACAAATTTAGCTTTTAAAAAAAACTTTTTTAACATTTGTTTTAAAACTTTGATTTTATAGACAATCACCTTATCATTGCTTTAAAGCTTTTGGACTTTACTGGAAAAATTTTAAAACTTTAAATTCCCTGAACCCAACTAAAACATGCTCGACAACTCGAGGAAACACTCAGAAATACTCGCGACTCTCCCCAAGCAACCCAAAACCCTATACCTGCTTCGAGCTCAACCCAAAACAAACCCGAGATCGTCTTCGAGTCTTACCCCTTCTTCCCCTCATCTACCCTAAACCACTTCCCAGATGCACATGGTCGTGCACATCAACGTGCACGACCACGCCGGTCGACGGCGAACCCCACCCTATGTTCCACCAAGTCACAAATGGCCTCGACAACAACTCGCAAGACCCACAACCACCATTCTTTCGAAAATCGAAAATTTCAACACTCAAACCCATCAACTCGAAACACAGTGACCAGAAATTGCTCACCGCCGACCATCCCCTACACGATACGCCTCACCACCTTAGCCGAAGCTTCAACACGATCCCCTAATTCCACGGCAACGCATGCGGTTCCCTCCGTTTGCCTAACGACGCCGAGAATTCCACCAGAACAACGGTGACATCTACAGGGTGTTAAACCCTACCCCCTCAATTTACAGTCATCACAATTTATTAAAAATTCCCGAAGTATTTTTCTGGTGAACATCGTCACTGCCTCGACCTTCGTGCTCAACCACGGCAACATGTTCGTCGTTGATCACCGTGAATCGACCAAAAATCCCAAAACAGACAAACCAAAAATTCACTCTAATCACTAATCTAAAAATTGTGTTTTATCCATTAAAAATCATGACTTTCTATCATTATTCCTATCATGCAATCAGAACTAAAAATTGAATTCATCAAATTTTGACCCAATTTATATTTTATTGTAAATTTGAAAATTTAGAACCAATTTTCCATTTTTTACAACTTGTAATTATTTTTAGAAGCAAGTTAATGTGGTAACAAACATCTTTCCTTCACAAACCATAAGCAAATTCAAATTCAAAATTTAGTTATTGAATTATTTGTGACAATTGAAATTGTCAATATCACACATTGCTCAAGTGTTAACTATACAGACAATAAACATACAAGAAGATAACATGCATCAAATTAATTCAAATATTTCAGAAATCATCATGATCTTCATTCATCAGTAAAAGTTGGAAATCAAGTTTAAAACTGTTTTTAAAAGGTTTCATTTACTCACCATTTATCTGCAGAGGACAGAACTGCATATTTTGCTTCCCAGGCTTTTAAATTCATTTGCATGCTCATTGAATTGCTTGATTCCAGTTTTGCATGTTGATGTTGAAAACAATTTGTTGCTGTTGAATAATTTTCTTGAATTGCATGTTTATACTTAGAGATGACTTGCATTGCCTCTGTTTGAATCCCCAGATTTCTTCATTGCTTCAGATTTAACAGTAACTTCTTCCATTTTTGTTTTGATTTACATTCATTCTTGATCTTTGTTTGATTCTATATGTTTGTTTTGTATTAAGTTTGAGTTGAAGAAAATGTTTTTAGCTGAAGAATAAAAACCATCTTTTATTTACAATTAAATTTTAAATTTTATCAACTTCAAATCATACTCTTGCAAATCATAGTAATACACTCAATAATATATTATCTTCTCCATTCCAATGGCTACTCCCGATTTTTGGTCACTAACGATTAGCGCATCCAGATCCTCTTCTTCGATCGCCCCCATCTTCTGATTTTTCGCCTCCTCTTTCTTTCGTATGCCCTTCTCGTCTCTGTCCCCTCTCCATTCCATCCCCCTCTCTCCGTCATCAACTCGGTCAGGCCGTGGTTTCAAACCTTCGATGTCTATGTCTACGCGTCCTCCTGCTCTCCTGTCGCACACAGATTTTCCTCCCTTGCTATCCTCTCCCGTTCGTGCCAGTGCTTTAGTCGCTGGGGTGTCAACGCGTGATGGCCTACCTCTTTTGGCTGCGAGTGATAAAGTGTCCAGTTTGCCGAACTTATTGAGTACTGAAGTGAGTATTCTACTTTGGTTTGCGGGCATGAACCTTCTGTGGTTCCTACTGTGGTTTACTAGTGCGGCTGTCCTTGTCCAGGGGTGTGTTACTGCTATTTCGCACTGTTGTGCACAAGGCACTTCACATGCTTGTGAAAATTCCCCTGAGAGAATTGCTCCTAATGTCTCTGTTATTAACCCAGATGCTACTATTCCCTCTGCAGCTCCGAGCCTTGTTGCTGATGTACCGACGCAATCCATAAAATCGTGGTCCTCTCTGTTCACGTCCTTGCCCCGTAATGCGGGAGTATACGTACCGATTGAATTTGATATGGTTAAGGAAAATGGTGTGACGATTCCTCCCCCTAGTGTGTTGCAAGCCGGTGATGAATTTTGGGAAGAATATTTGGTTGGTTTTTTTTTGGACTCGCGACACCGTCTTACATCGGCTGCTTTGGTGCTTCGGAGGGTTTGGAAGCTTCGAGGTAATTTGCATGTTAAGTTGATTGATTCGATGTACTACTTAAAGTTCTCTTCTTCTGAGGAGCGTAGGAAAGTTTTGGATGCAGAGCCTTCTTTTGTTGATGGAAGACCTTTATTGTAACCCCCTGGTCTTCTTAGGTCACGTGTGCTCGAGAGCAAGTTTTTTCTATCCCTGTTTGGGTATATTTTTCTCATATTCCTTCTGTTCTCCAGCCACTTATTGGATTGAATTGGTTAGCTTGTAATATTGGGAAGCTGAAATGTTTTGACTCTAATACGGTGGCGCGAGATAAGTTGATGTTTGCGAAGGCGCTTATTGAAATTTCTCCCTCTAAGCCCCTCCTAACCTCTATTCCTGTTCAGCTTGCTGTTGGGCATGTTGTGAATGTTCGGGTACGCTATGGCTGGGTACCGGATATTTGTACCTTCTGTCACTCTATTGGACACATTACTATAGATTGTCATCATTCTGAAGCATCCATGGATGCTCCGAAGTTTCCTTTGTCGCGCCCCTGTCGTAGGATCTGGGTCCCCAAGGTTTCTGCCCCTCCGACTCATTCATATCCTCCTCCTGAGGCTATGTTGCCTGATCAGAGTGATCTTTCATTGCCCCTAGTTCCTCCTGTTTCTCCATCTGTTCCTGAGGTTCCTTGTGCTACTCCTGACATTGTTGATCCTGACCCTTCCTCGCTGCTGCCTCCTGTTGCTTAGGATGAGCCTGAAGGGTGTTGGTTTGATCCCATTTCTGATATGAGGTATAATCCGGTTGATGAATACTTCTTCCGGTTTGTATCTGATGATCAACAGGACCTTAGATGCCTTCGCTATAAACAATCTGGTGATTCTATAGTTCATGATATGGACGGTCTATATGCGACTTCAAATTCTGTCATGCTAGCTGATCCATCCTGGGATCGATCTTTTATCTACTGTACTGATTATGTGGTGTATGACCCTTGTCTTGCTCTCTGGTTCCGCCCATTTGCTGGCTTTTCTGGGTCTGCCCCTATACTGTTGTCTGGTGTTGTTAGTGACTCTCCCTCGGTTGAGTGCTAGTTTTTGTTATTTAGTTACTGTGACATAGTTTTCAAGTACCTGTGCTGTATTTTCTGCTTTTTTCTAGTAGTTAAGGTTCTTCTACCTTACTCCTGTACTTCAATTTGTATTACGTTCATAATAAAAACTGGACTGCCCACTAAAAAACCGGCCGGCCTTGCCAAATTTTTTTTTTAAATTTTATTATTAGTGAGAAAGACATTTGTCAATTAATGTTATAAGGATCTTACACTTGTCTTAACATACATTAAAAGATTAACAAGTGTTGTTTTTTAAATGTCTAATTAATGTTTTAAATGTTATTTTCCTTTTATAATTTATCTTAAGCCTTGCATGAAATGTGCATATGTATGTACTGTATTTTAATGCTTGCTTATTGATTTTATTATGTAATATATATATATGATTGTAAAATGTTTTTATCTTATATAAACAAGCTTTTAGATCTTTAATAAATATTTCAAAAGCAAATTCATATAGGCCTTTATAAATAACTTATATTTTAGATCCAATTTAATATAACATATGTTTATAGACTTGAAAATTTTATTTTAACTTTGTATGTAAAATTTTAAAACAACCTATCTTATGATAAAATTAAAATGAAAAAATAAAAAAAATGAAACTTTTTAAATTTAAATCTTATTCCGAACTTAAGTACAAAATATATATGTATCTATATTAAATAAGAAATTAACTTTGTTATAGAAATTTAAATCTCAAATATTACTTCAAAAATATTAAATCAAATTAACATTTCAAATTTCAAAACTATATATATCTATAATAAACTTTGGAAATACTTATTAAACTCAAATTAATAAAATTCCAATTAAAAATACATATATTCAAATATATACATACACATTTCAAACAGAAAACATTTCAACATTATATTTAATAGTTACCGAATTAAAATTTGAAACACAAACCAAATCATTATATATATATATATTCATATATATTACAATTGGACTATATATTAGCTTTTAAAACTTCCTATTTACAAGATATATCAATACATATATAATATAAATAGAAAATATTTTTGATTAGCTTCTGGAAAATAAATCTTACCAATTTTAAGTTGCCAAAATAAATATTCCAAATTAAAATATTATAAATTTTCAAAAGAATTAAATTTGTCAATTCATATTGTTAAGAAAAATGTTTATAGATATTAACATATTATTATCATAAATCTTTAAAATAATTTTAACTTGTCAATTATAATATAAAATGATCAAATCAATTACATTATAATCAAAGATTATTAAATTGATATTGCTCAAAATTCTGGGTCGTCACATTCCTCCGCCCTTAAAAGAATTTCGTCCCCGAAATTTAAAAGCAAGGATAATTTATTAACCCAGCTAAAGAATTTAAATTTAAATTAGCAACATCCAATCAATCATAGCAACCATAGCAACCAATACAACAAACAATTCTAAATATCCAAAAAAAAATTCTGAATAGAACTTCCTAATATTATCAAGAGTTTCCCAGGTACCAATACTGGAATACTCGCTCTACAGAATCTTAATTAACTATATTACTATAACCAAGAACTTCCTCATTTGATCCTACAAATCTGAAAAAGATATCAGGCTAAACTCAAAACCAGCACAACCACTAGATTCTTCTAAACTGTTGATTCTATCACTCAAAGAATCATACACATATTCCTCAGAAATATGTGAAATATAATGAATTCCAGTTATCTGAACTGGCAATTCACTCCTGTAGATCAAAATCTAATCTCTAGAGAACACAGAAAAACTCAAAATACCTCCAGAGTGAATTCTCCTGTTTTACCAAATCTTATATCTCCTGTGATCGGTTAAAAATAAGTCAATATCCAGATTTTAACTACCTATTCCAAATTTCCTCAATTCTTAACTGCCCAACTCTTCAGATGATCCTGAGTCACCTCCAATATTCCTGATCAGCCTAACCCTTGCTAAATGCTTCATGAAACAAACAGGACCAAAATCAAACCAAATCTCCAGGTCCTACTCAACAAAATGGCTCTTCTCAAAAATTTGTTGAAATCCAAAAAACAACTCTATTCCACAAGCATCATTGGACTTAAATCCTATATCTCATATCTGGAATAGCCAAACAGTTGCACCTGACAACCTTACCTACCAAATCCAGAAAATTCCTTCATACTTGAATTTCCTGTAGAAATTCCTTCCTGCAACTTCCGGTTGCTCCTATTCTAAAATAACTGCTAACTTGCTTCCGCTGCACAACTCTAATCTAGAGCAGATAAGAATGCTATCGAAGAACTCAAGCAAAATCTTTCTCCATACACAGTTCATCCGACTCATAAAAATCTAAGTGACCATTCCACTTGGTCAAAACATCTCAACAGAATCTTAACTTTGAATAAGATGATCAATCCAAAGAATCTTGAGCTGCTTTACCCAGCTCTTCTTGCTCCAAGAGTCATCCCACTACATAGTTGAACCATCAATACTGCTCCTGGAAATCCAAGTTGATAAGAAAACTCAGTCTCCGATGCTGGAAGACCACTGATTCCTCAAAACATCTGGAGAATCTCTGACTATTCTCATAGCTTTCACCTTCATAAGAGATACCTCAATCTCAAACCAAAGATTACTCCAAAATTTCCCAAACTAATCGCAAGTCACTTTTGCGATTCAACCCGGTTCAGATTCCAAAGAACTATCTTCATCAATTTGAACAACTTTCCTAATCAAGATAAATATTTAAGAATTATTTACTTAATAGAAAAAAATAAAAGATTACTTCCTACAAATATCCTGCTCTGCCGAGCCTCCCGAAGAAATGGATAAGCTTTCACTATCTGCCTGGTCTGTCGATAGTAGAATACCGAAGACTACAGAATCATCGAAGAAACGGATCCACGTTGCTGCTTTTAATCTTCACTTCAATGATACTTCTAAGCCAATAGATCATCCTTAACCCAGAAGCTCCATGAAACACAAAACTATCACCCAATTCCACCAAAAATCCTTGAGACGGGTAGACATCTCCTCAAGAAACTCGGCTCCAAACCAAACACCAACAAATTGTTCTTCTTAAGGAAAACAATGAGACCATGTCCAAAATGAGGTAACTCATCGACCTTAGTCTCAAACTTCAATATAGACAAGACACCCTTACTTGAGATCCATAAAAATCTATAAACATCCGAATCTTCCCTGCAGTAGACATCAATTGCTCTTCCAACACCATCTTAATTTGGCTCCAAAAGAACATCTTCAGAACCATCTATGGATACTGCATCCCATCACACAACTATTCCTTCCTGAAGCTATCAAGATACCACCACTTGCTTCTTCTCAGCGGACAGATTCAACTTTTAGAAATTCCGCTCACTTGAGAGCAAATCAACCTCACACTTCAAGAATATACTATAATCCTTGAAAAAAACTTCCTCTGGACTCAAAGAAATCCTTTCACCAATCCACAAAACTTATTCGAGATGGCATTAGGTCTACAATCTCAACAGACACACCTCTAACCACAACATATGAGCCTCTTCCATTAGTGGTAGTCATGTTTCACACATTCCTACCTTATCTACCGATATAACCTATGTTGGAAAATCCAAACAGACAACCCAACAGATTAGGTAGATGTATATAAGTATATTTATACATATATATATTAAAAATTACAAGTACGCTCTTTCAAGATAGACACCACTCCAGAGCCTAGGTATTCACTCAACCTAATGCTCTGATACCAACTGTAGCGACCCGACTTTCTAATACCAGAAAATCGCATCACTAATTAAGAAAGAAAGAGATAGAAGAAGAAGAGAAGAAAGAACAACAACACATCGGAATCTCACAGCGGAACGAATGAAATATAATATATAACATATACATAGTATCATATACATCAGAGTACACAACTACACATCTCAATTTAGACAGTTATAACATTTCTGTCCAATACAATACAAGACATCATACAGAATAACAACACAGCGTAAACTCTAATTATATATCTACATGCTGAAGCCTCCTGCTCCAAAGCTCCACCAGATTTCGTCAAGGATAACCTGAATCACCTGACTACTCATATATAATATGAGTATCCAATTGTTTAATAAAACAGAAAATAAACATTCGGGTCAGACAGGGTTCTGGTGTGAGTAAACGGTTTAAGATTGCTTAACTTTAGAAAATCCTTTGAAAAGAAAAGGTATCACGAAAGACTTCCCACACATAAACATGGAAAAGTTTTTACCTTACGCTAACCAAAACATTTGATAGGAAATCCAGTGATATTATAATAGTGTCTAGAGTTTTCAAATAAATATGAAATAGTCGAAATTGTTACATTCATTAAATTCCAGCTACTAGCCACAAAAGTGGGTAATACAAACAAAACCGTAGGGTCTCGTAGGGAAAATGGGTTTCCATCAATGGCAGGGCTACTGGGGTACCGCCCGTCACAGTATGTGGCCTAGATCACCGTACCGAGGAGTACGCCCGCTCCCCTACAACACAAGGCCGGGACCATTCCTTACTGAACAGTCCCGAACAAGACCACCCCGCAGTTGGCTGCAGACCAACTGCCCACAAAGCCTAAATATAAATGAACATCTAGACAGGGATGTATCTCGCTCTCCAGTGGGAGCTACCAATGAAGCCTTGCTGCACCTCCCCTGTTTTAGCCATTCCTGGTTGATGAGGCTTGAGGCTGCGATTACCTTTATAGGACACATCTATCTTAGAATGCTCATCGTCCACCTGACGATGTTCTGAAAGCATTCAATCCATACAAGTCCGTTCCAGGTTCGAACGAAACCGAAGGCACTATCTCGTTACACTCATTTTGGAATCACCCTCACAGTCAACGACCATTGCCCTTGCACTCTAGATCACCATCTCGAACCTATAAGCACTATTCCGTCAAACTCATTACAGAATCACCCATAGAGTTATACTGACGTATAGCCCTTACAACTCGAGTCTTCACTCGCTCCACTTGGATTAACGACCTAACGTTAATTGGAATCGATGTGGTTTTCTAATATCCAAATATGGAAACCCGATCCCGGTCTCACCGAAACCAAACGCCATTTCAATGTCCAAGTTGTACTTAAGGGATTTAAACAGTATGTATTTCAGAAATATCACTTAACATAAATGGATGATTCACATTACATAGATAGACAATTCACAATTATCACATTCATCTATTCATATCACAAAGCAGCATATATATCACATCTCAGATATATCACATTCAAATCATCACATATCAACCAATGACATCCACTATCATCCAATATCATTAACTCATTCAATGATGTTTATCAACCAATTAATAATCAACCATAACAAGGTTTGATCCAACTTAAATAATTTAATTAATCCTTACTTAATCACTTTGATTATCATCAATCCATCTTACTATTAATTAATTAATTTTCAAATTAATTAACAAACATCACTTAATTATTCAACTTAATTAATCATCCTTGATTAATTATCTCTTAATTACTTTAAGTAATTATTACTTAATTACCATATTAATTAATCATCCTGCTTAATTACTTCCAAATTATACTAAGTAATTACCTCTTAATTACCTTTTAAAATTAATCATACTTGATTAACTATTCTTTATTTATCCTGATATTTATTCCTTAATTATCCTTTAATTAATTACACCTGCTAGTTACTTTTAATAATCACACTTGATTAATTACCTTTACTTAAAACTACTTGATTAATTACTTTAATTACATTTAGTAATTAAATCTTAATTATAAATTAATTATCCTTAAATTATTAATTAATAATTAATTAATTATTTCCATTAATTAATGATTACCTCATAAATTAAATTTCTTTTTAATTAATTATTTAACAAGTAATTAATCACATAATTAACTGCTCTAAATCTTTTTATTAACCATTAATTAAATAATTTAAACCATTAATAAATTTTATTAATTAATTTCTTAATTAATAACTCAAGTGATTAATCCTTAATCACATCCACTTAATTACTTTTAATAAAGTAATTAACTTTTACTTAATAACTTCTAGTAATTAACCATTTAATTACTTAATTACGTCACCAAGTAATTATGTAAGATTAACCCATAAGTGATTATCTTAATTAATCATAAATTAATTATTTAATTAATTATTTAACTTAATCATTTAAAATAAATTAAATGATTCTTAGCTTCTTATATTATAAAGATTCTTAATTAAGAAATTCATTATATTAATTTAATCATTTATTAACCAATAACACTTGATAAAAATAATTTAATCATCTCAAGTATCTTCACAAATTTATTTATCTTTACTTAATCAACAAACAAATCTTCATTATAATTGAACTCTTAATCTTTATCACTTATCTTTATTAAAAATAAATATAATATTTAGAAATCAATTTTAATTTCAACAATTTAAACATTTAAAATAAACTTTTTAAATCTTTAAAACTTTCCAAAGATATTTAATAAAATTTAATACAAATTTCATTTCAAAAAAAATTCACTTATTTTCTTTTAGAAACTTTCATATTTATTATATATATATATATAAACTTGTTTAAATCAAAACTTGAAAACAAATTTAGTTTTTAAAACAAAACTTGTTTAACATTTGTTTTAAAACTTTGATTTTATACACAATCACCCTATCATTGCTTTAAAGCTTTTGGACTTTACTGAAAATTTTTAAAACTTTAAATTCCCTGAACCCAACTAAAACATGCTCGACAACTCGAGCAAACGTTCAGAAATACTCGCGACTCTCCACGAGCAACCCAAAACCCTATACCTGCTTCGAGCTCAACCCACAACTAACCCGAGATCGTCTTCGAGTCTTAACCCTTCTTCCCCTCACCTACCCTAAACCACTTCCCAGATGCACACGGTCGTGCACATCAACGTGCACGACCACGCCGGTCGACGGCGAACCCCACCCTATCTTCCACCAAGTCACGAATCGCCTCGACGACAACTCGCAAGACCTAGAACCACCATTCTTGCGAAAATCGAAAATTTCAACACTCGAACCCATCAACTCGAAACACAGTGACCAGAAATTGCTCACCGTCGACCATCCCCTACACGATGCGCTTCACCACCTTAGCCGAAGCTTCAACACGATCCCCTAATTCCACGGCAACGCATGCGGTTCCCTCCGGTTACCTAACGACGCCGAGAATTCCAACAGAACAACGGTGACATCTACAGGTTGTTAAACCCTACCCCCTCGATTTACAATCATCACAATTTATTAAAAATTCCCGAAGTATTTTTCTGGTGAACATCGTCACCCCCTCGACCTTCGTGCTCAACCACGGCAACACGTTCGCCGCTGATCACCGTGAATCAACCAAAAATCCCAAAACAGACAAACCACAAATTCACTCTAATCACTAATCTAAAAATTGTGTTTTATCCATTAAAAATCATGATTTTCTATCACTATTCCTATCATGCAATCAAAACTAAAAATTGAACTCATCAAATTTTGACCCAATTTATATTTTACTGTAAATTTGAAAATTTAGAACCAATTTTCCATTTTTTACAACTTGTAATTATTTTTAGAATCAAGTTAATGTGGTAACAAACATCTTTCCTTCACAAACCATAAGCAAATTCAAATTCAAAATTTATTTATTGAATTATTTGTGACAATTGAAACTGTCAGTATCACACAGTGCTCAAGTTTTAACTATACAGACAATAAACATACAAGAAGATAACATGCATCAAATTAATTCCAATATTTCAGAAATCATCATGATCTTCATTCATCAGTAAAAGTTGGAAATCAAGTTTAAAACTGTTTTTAAAAGGTTCCATTTACTCACCATTTATTTGCAGAGGACAGAACCGCATATTTTGCTTCCCAGGCTTTTAAATTCATTTGCATGCTCATTGAATTGCTTGATTCCAGTTTTGCATGCTGATGTTGAAAACAATTTGTTGCTGTTGAATAATTTTCTTGAATTGCATGTTTATACTTAGAGATGACTTGCATTGCCTCTGTATGAATCCCCAGATTTCCTTATTGCTTCAGATTTAACAGTAACTTCTTCCACTTTTGTTTTGATTTACATTCATTCTTGATCTTTGTTTGATTCTATATCTTCGTTTTGTATTAAGTTTGAGTTGAAGAAAATGTTTTCAGCTGAAGAATAAAAACCATCTTTTATTTACAATTAGATTTTAAATTTTATTATTAATGAAAAAGACATTTGTCACTTAATGTTATAAGGATCTTACACTTGTCTTAACATACATTAAAAGATTAACAAGTGTTGTTTTTTAAATGTCTAATTAATGTTTTAAATGTTATTTTCCTTTTATAATTTATCTTAAGCCTTGCATGAAATGTGTATATGTATGTAATGTATTTTAATGCTTACTTATTGATTTTATTATGTAATATTTATATGATTGTAAAATGTTTTTATCTTATATAAACAAGCTTTTAGATCTTTAATAAATATTTCAAAAGAAAATTCATATCGGCCTTTATAAATAACTTATATTTTAGATCCAATTTAATATAACATATGTTTATAGATTTGAAAATTTTATTTTAACGTTCTATGTAAAATTTTAAAACAACCTATCTTATGATAAAATTAAAATGAAAGAATAATAAAAACAAATGAACTTTTTAAGTTTAGATCTTATTCCAAACTTAAGTACAAAATATATATGTATCTATATTAAATAAGAAATTAACTTTGTTATAGAAATTTAAATCTCAAATATTACTTCAAAAATATTAAATCAAATTAACATTTCAAATTTCAAAACTATATATATCTATAATAAAGTTTGGAAATACTTATTAAACTCAAATAATAAAATTCCTATTTAAAATAGATATATTCAAATATATACATACACATTTCAAATAGAAAACATTTCAACATTATATTTGATAGTTACTGAATTAAAATTTGAAACACAAACCAAATCATAGTATATATATTCATATATATTACAATTTGAATATATATTAGCTTTTAAAACTTCCTATTTACAAGATATATCAATACATATATATTATATATAGAAAATATTTTTGATTAGCTTCTGGAAAATAAATCTTACCAATTTTAAGTTGCCAAAATAAATATTCCAAATTAAAATATTATAAACTTTCAAAAGAATTAAATTTGTCAATTCATATTGTTAAGAAAAATGTTTATAGATATTAACAAATTATTATCATAAATCTTTAAAATAATTTTAACTTGTCAATTATAATATAAAATTATCAAATCAATTTAATTATTATCAAGGATTATTAAATTGATATTGCTTAAAATTCTTGGTCATCACATTCCTCCCCCCTTAAAAGAATTTAGTCCGCGAAATTTAAAAGCAAGAATAATTTAATAACCCAGCTAAAGAATTTAAATTTAAATTAGCAATCATCCAATCAATCATAGCAACCATAGCAACCAATACAACAAACAATTCTAAATATCCAGACAAAATTCTGAATAGAACTTCCTAATATTATCAAGAGTTTCCCAGGTACCTAAACTAGAATACTCGCTCTACAGAATCTTAATTAACTATATTACTATAACAAAGAACTTCCTCATTTGATCCTACAAATATGAACAAGATATTAGGCTAAACTCAAAACCAGCACAACCACCAGATTCTTCTAAACTGCTGATTCTATCACTCAAAGAATTATACACATATTCCTCAAAAATATGTGAAATATAATGAATTCCAGTTATCCGAACTGGCAATTCAATCCTGTAGATCAAAATCTAATCTCTAGAGAACATAGAAAAACTCAAAATACCTCCAGAGCGAATTCTCCAGTTTTACCAAATCTTATATCTCCTTTGATCGGTTAAAACTAAGTCAATATCCAAATTCTATCTGCCTATTCCAAATTTCCTCAATTCTTAACTGCCCAACTCTTCAGATGATCCTAAGTCACCTCCAATATTCCTGATCAGCCTAACCTTGCTAAATACTTCATGAAACATACAGGACCAAAATCAAACCAAATCTCCAGGCCCTACTCAACAAAATGGCTCTTCTCAAAAAAAATTTGAAATCCAAAACACAACTCTATTCCACAAGCATCATTGGACTTAAATCCTACATCTCATATCTGGAATAGCCAAACAGTTGCACCTGACAACCTTACCTACCAAATCCAGAAAATTCCTTCATACTTGAATTTCCTATAGAAATTCTTTCCTGCAACTTCCGGTTGCTCCTATTCTAGAATAACCGCTAACTTGCTTTCGCTGCACAACTCTGATCTAGAGCAGATAAGAATGCTATCGAAGAACTGAAGCAAAATCTTTCTCCGTACACAGTTCATCTGACTCATAAAAATCTTAGTGACCATTCCACTTGGTCAAAACATCTCAACAGAATCTTAACTTAGAATAAGATGATCAATCCAAAGAATCCCGAGCTGCCTTACCCAACTCTTCTTGCTCCAAGTGTAATCCCACTACATAGTTGAACCATCAATACTGCTCCTGGAAATCCAAGTTGATAAGAAAACTCAGTCTCTGATGCTGGAAGACCTCTGATTCCTCAAAACATCTGGAGAATCTCCGACTATTCTCATAGCTTTCACCTTCATAAGAGATACCTCAATCTCAAACCAAAGATTACTCCAAGATTTCCCAAACTAATCGCCAGTCACTTTTGCGATTCAACCCAGTTCATATTCCAAAGAACTATCTTCATCAATAAGAACAGCTTTCCTAATCAAGATCATTTTTCAAGAATGGCTTACTTACCAGAAAAAAATAAAAGATCACTTCCTACAAATATCCTGCTCTGTTGAGCCTCCCGAAGAAATGGATAAGCTTTCACTATCTGCCTGGTCTGCCGATAGTAGAATCCCGAAGATTACAGAATCATCGAAGAAACGGATCCACGTTGCTGCTTCCAATCTTCACTTCAATGATACTGTTAAGCCAATAGATCATCCTTAACCCAGAAGCTCCTTGAAACACAAAACTATCACCCAATTCCACCAAAAATCCTTGAGACGGGTAGACATCTCCTCAAGAAACTCGGCTCCAAACCAAACACCAACCACTTATTCTTCTTAAGGAAAACAATGAGACCATGTCCAAAATGAGGTAACTCATCGACCTTAGTCTCAAACATCAATATAACAAGACACCCTTACTTGAGATCCAGAAAAATCTATAAACATCAGAATCTTCCATGCAGTAGACATTAATTGCTCTTCCAACACCATCTTAATTTGGCTCCGAAAGAACATCTTCAGAACCATCTATGGATACTGCATCCCATCACACAGCTATTTCTTCCTGAAGCTATCAAGATACCACTACTTGCTTCTTCTCAGCGGACAGATTCAGCTTTTAGAAATCCCGCTCACTTGAGAGCAAATCAACCTCACACTTCAAGAATATACTCTAATCCTTGAAAAAAACTTCCTATGGACTCAAAGAAATCCTTTCACCAATCCACAAAACTTATTTGACACGGCATTAGGTCTATAATCTCGACAGACACACCTCTAACCACAACATATGAGCCTCTTCCATTAGTGGTAGTCATGTTTCACACACTCCTACCTTATCTACCGTTATAACCTATGTTGGAAAATCCGAACAGACAACCCAACAGATTGGGTAGATATATATAAGTACATATATACATATATATATATATATATATATATATATATATATATTAAAAATTACAAGTACGCTCTCTCAAGATATACACCACTCCAGAGCCTAGGTATTCACTCAACCTAATGCTCTGATACCAACTGTAGCGACCCGACTTTCTAACACCAGAAAATCGCATCACTAATTAAGAAAGAAAGAGATAGAAGAAGAAGAGAAGAAAGAACAACAGCACATCAGAATCTCACAACGGAACGAATGAAATATAATATATAACATATACATAGTATCATATACATCAGAGTACACAACTACACATCTCAATTTAGACAGTTATAACATTTCTGTCTAATACAATACAAGACATCATACAGAATAACAGCACAGCGGAAACTCTAATTATATATCTACACGCTGAAGCCTCCTGCTCCAAAGCTCCTCCAGATTTCGTCAAGGATAACCTGAATCACTTGACTACTCATATATAATATGAGTACCCAAGAGTTTAATAAAACAGAAAATAAACTCTCGGGTCAGACAGGGGTCTGGTTTGAGTAAACGGTTTAAGATTGCTTAACTTTAGAAAATCCTTTGAAAAGAAAAGGTATCACGTAAGACTTCCCACACATAAACATGGAAAGCTTTTACCTTACGCTAACCAAAACATTTGATAGAAAATCCAGTGATATTATAATTGTGTCTAGGGTTTTCAAATAAATATGAAATAGCAGAAATTGTTACATTCATTAAATTCCAGCTACTAGCCACAAAAGTGGGTAATACAAACAAAACCAAAGGGTCTCGTAGGGAAAATGGGTTTCCATCAATGGCAGGGCTACCAGGGTACCGCCCGTCACAGTACATGGCCTAGATCACCGTACCGAGGAGTACGCCCGCTCCCCTACAACACAAGGCCGGGACCATTCCTTACTGAACAGTCCCGAACAAGACCACCCCGCAGTTGGCTGCAGACCAACGCCCACAAAGCCGAAATATAATGGAACATCTAGATAGGGATGTATCTCGCTCTCCAGTGGGAGCTACCCACGAAGCCTAGCTGCACATCCCCTGTTTTATCCATTCCCGGTTGATGAGGCTTGAGGCTGCAATTACCTTTATAGGACACATCTATCTTAGAATGCTCATCGTCCACCTGACGATGTTCTGAAAGCATTCAGTCCATACAAGTCCGTTTCGGGTTCGAACGAAACCGAAGGCACTATCTCGTTGCACTCATTTTGGAATCACCCTCAGAGTCAACGACCATAGCCCTTGCACTCTAAATCACCATCTCGAACCTATAAGCACTATTACGTCAAACTCATTACGGAATCACCCACAGAGTTATACTGACATATAGCCCTTACACCTCGAGTCTTCACTCGCTCCACTTGGATTAACGACCTAACGTTAATTGGAATTGATGTGGTTTTCAGATATCCAAATATGGAAACACGATCCCGGTCTCACCGAAATCAAACGCCATTTTATTGTCCAAGTTGTACTTAAGGGATTTAACTATATATATTTCAGAAATATCACTTACACATTACATAGATAGATAATTCACAATTATCACATTCATCCATACATATCACAAAGCAGCATATATATCACATCTCAGATATATCACATTCAAATCATCACATATCAACCAATGACATCCACTATCATCTAATATCATTAACCCATTCAATGATGTTTATCAACCAATCAATAATCAACCATAACAAGGTTTGATCCAACTTAAATAATTTAATTAATCCTTATTTAATCACTTCGATTATCATCAATCCATCTTACTATTCACTAATTAATTTTCAAATTAATTAATAAACATCTCTTAATTATTCACATTAATTAATCATTCTTGATTAATTATCTCTTAATTACTTTAAGTAATTGTTACTTAATTACCATATTAATTAATCATCCTGACTAATTACTTCCAAACTATACTAAGTAATTACCTCTTAATTACCTTTTAAAATTAATCATACTTGATTAACTATTCTTTAATTATCCTGACAATTATTCCTTAATTATCCTTTAATTAATTACACCTGATTAGTTACTTTTAATAATCACACTTGATTAATTACCTTTAATTAAAACTACTTGATTAATTACTTTAATTACATTTAGTAATTAAATCTTAATTATAAATTAATTATCCTTAAATTATTAATTAATAATTAACTAATTATTTCCATTAATTAATGATTACCTCATAAATTAAATTTCTTTTTAATTAATTACTTAACAAGTAATTAATCACATAATTAACTGTTCTAAATCTTTTTATTAACCATTAATTAAATAATTTAAACCATTAATAAATTTTATTAATTAATTTCTTAATTAATAACTCAAGTGATTAATCCTTAATCACATCCACTTAATTACTTTTAGTAAAGTAATTAACTTTTACTTAATAACTTCTAGTAATTAACCATTTAATTACTTAATTACTTCACCGAGTAATTATATAAGATTAACCCATAAGTGATTATCTTAATTAATCACAAATTAATTATTTAATTAATTATTTAACTTAATATTTAAAATTAATTAAATGATTCTTAACTTCTTATACTATAAAGATTCTTAATTAAGAAATTCATTATCTTAATTTAATCATTTAGTAACCAATAACACTAGATAAAAATAATTTAATCATCTCAAGTATCTTTACAAATTTATTTATCTTTACTAAATCAACACTTAATTTCTAAAGACAAATCTTCGTTATAATTGAACTCATAATCTTTATCACTTATCTTTAGTAAAAAAAAATATAATATTTAGAAATCAATTTCAACTTTAACAATTTAAACATTTAAAATAAACTTTTTAAATCTTTAAAACTTTCCAAAGATATTTAATAAAATTTAATACAAATTTCATTTCAAAAAAAATTCACTTATTTTCTTTTAAAAACTTTCATATTTATTATATATATAAACTTGTTTAAATCAAAACTTGAAAACAAATTTAGTTTTTAAAACAAAACTTGTTTAACATTTGTTTTAAAACTTTGATTTTATACACAATCACCTTATCATTGCTTTAAAGCTTTTGGACTTTACTGAAAAATTTTAAAACTTTAAATTCCCTAAACCCAACTAAAACATGCTCGACAACTCGAGCAAACACTCAGAAATACTCGCGACTCTCCCCGAGCAACCCAAAACCTTATACCTGCTTCGAGCTCAACCCACAACAAACCCGAGATCGTCTTCGAGTCTTACCCCCTTCTTCCCCTCGTCCACCCTAAACCACTTCCCAGATGCACACGGTCGTGCACATCAACGTGTACGACCATGCCGGTCGACGGCGAACCCCACCCTATCTTCCACCAAGTCACGAATGGCCTCGACAACAACTCGCAAGACCCAGAACCACCATTCTTTCGAAAATCGAAAATTTCAACACTCGAACCCATCAACTCGAAACGTAGTGACCAGAAATTGCACACCGCCAACCATCCCCTACACCATACGCCTCACCACCTTAGCCGAAGCTTCAACACGATCCCCTAACTCCACGGCAACGCATGTGGTTCCCTCCGGTTGCATAACGACGCCGAGAATTCCAACAGAACAACGGTGACATCTACAGGGTGTTAAACCCTACCCCCTCGATTTACAATCATCACAATTTATTAAAAATTCCCGAATTATTTTTCTGGTGAACATCGTCACGCCCTCGACCTTCGTGCTCAACTACGACAACATGTTCGCTGCTGATCACCGTGAATGGACCAAAAATCCCAAAACAGACAAACCACAAATTCACTCTAATCACTAATCTAAAAATTGTGTTTTATCCATTAAAAATCATGATTTTCTATCACTATTCCTATTATGCAATCAAAACTAAAATTGAATTCATCAAATTTTGACCCAATTTATGTTTTGCTGTAAATTTGAAAATTTAGAACCAATTTTCCATTTTTTACAACTTGTAATTATTTTTAGAAGCAAGTTAATGTGGTAACAAACATCTTTCCTTCACAAACCATAAGCAAATTCAAATTCAAAATTTAGTTATTGAATTATTTGTGACAATTGAAACTGTTAATATCACACAGTGCTCAAGTTTTAACTATACAGACAATAAACATACAAGAAGATAACATGCATCAAATTAATTCAAATATTTCAGAAATCATCATGATCTTCATTCATTAGTAAAAGTTGGAAATCAAGTTTAAAACTGCTTTTAAAAGGTTTCATTTACTCACCATTTATTTGCAGAGGACAGAACTGCATATTTTGCTTCCCAGGCTTTTAAATTCATTTGCATGCTCATTGAATTGCTTGATTCCAGTTTTGCATGCTGATGTTGAAAACAATTTGTTGCTGTTGAATAATTTTCTTGAATTGCATGTTTATACTTAGAGATGACTTGCATTGCCTCTGTATGAATCCCCAGATTTCCTTATTGCTTCAGATTTAACAGTAACTTCTTCCACTTTTGTTTTGATTTACATTCATTCTTGATCTTTGTTTGATTCTATATCTTCGTTTTGTATTAAGTTTGAGTTGAAGAAAATGTTTTCAGCTGAAGAATAAAAATCATCTTTTATTTACAATTAAATTTTAAATTTTATTATTAATGAAAAAGACATTTGTCACTTAATGTTATAAGGATCTTACACTTGTCTTAACATACATTAAAATATTAACAAGTGTTGTTTTTTAAATGTCTAATTAATGTTTTAAATGTTATTTTCCTTTTATAATTTATCTTAAGCCTTGCATGAAATGTGTATATGTATGTAATGTATTTTAATGCTTACTACATAATTTTATTATGTAATATTTATATGATTGTAAAATGTTTTTATCTTATATAAACAAGCTTTTAGATCTTTAATAAATATTTCAAAAGCAAATTCATACAGGCCTTTATAAACAACTTATACTTTTAGATCCAATTTAATATAACATATGTTTATAGATTTGAAAATTTTATTTTAACTTTCCATGTAAAATTTTAAAACAACCTATCTTATGATAAAATTAAAATGAAAGAATAATAAAAACAAATGAACTTTTTAAATTTAAATCTTATTCCAAACTTAAGTACAAAATATATATGTATCTATATTAAATAAGAAATTAACTTTGCTATAGAAATTTAAATCTCAAATATTACTTCAAAAAAATTAAATCAAATTAACATTTCCAATTTCAAAACAATATATATCTATAATAAAGTTTGGAAATACTCATTAAACTCAAATTAATAAAATTCCTATTTAAAATATATATATTCAAATATTTACATACACATTTCAAATAGAAAACATTTCAACATTATATTTTTTAGTTACTGAATTAAAATTTGAAACACAAACCAAATAATAATATATATATTCATATATATTACAATTTGAATATATATTAGCTTTTAAAACTTCCTATTTACAAGATATATCAATACATATATATTAAAAATAGAAAATATTTTTGATTAGCTTCTGGAAAATAAATCTTACCAATTTTAAGTTGCCAAAATAAATATTCCAAACTAAAATATTATAAATTTTCAAAAGAATTAAATTTGTCAATTCATATTGTTAAGAAAAATGTTTATAGATATTAACAAATTATTATCATAAATCTTTAAAATAATTTTAACTTGTCAATTATAATATAAAATGATCAAATCAATTTAATTATTATCAAAGATTATTAAATTGATATTGCTCAAAATTCTGGGTCGTCACAATTTATTTACATTCGATTAATTTACATTCAATTTATTCCCATTCAATTTGTTTACATTTATTTACTCATATTCAATTATTACTTTGTATATTTCTTTCAATACTAATATCATTTACGAACCATTTAATCAATTTTGGACTTAGGTTCATTATAAGCATTTTATGCAACACTCTTATGTTTATTTTCACTTCAAAACTTAAGTTCATATTCAATTCTATCAAGAAACACTCCAAACATATTCAATTCATTTCAAAACTTATGTCGAATTTCATCTTATAACTAAAATTCATATTCATTTAATGACTTCATTTCCTTAATTCACTTTACTAATTCATTTAATTCATTTCAATTCCAATTCAATTTCATTTGACCTCATTTCATTAAATAACTTCATTTACCTTTTCTTGAGTCAAATTCTTTTTTTATTAAAATTCATTTTTATTTAACTTAGATTATGTAAATCCCATTTCAAATGTGCTTTTCTTAACATTCATATTCAACAATTAAAAACTTTGTTTTAACTTACTAATTCTCAAAATTTTATAAGTTATCAAAACTTATTTTCTCATATTTATCAAGTTATAGTTTGGATTTTAAAGTCAAGCTTGTTTTACCAAAACACAAATTCACTGGTAGCGATCCAACACTTAGAAACTCGAAAATGAATACTATTGATTTTGCAACCACCAACAAAATTATTGTTCAGTGACTAAAGTGAGTTCAGTACTATTATTTTATTTTAAATCCTATTTACAATATTTCTAGTTAAAACATTTTCCAAAATAATACTATTATTATTCTTCCAAAACCATTGAAAGCAATTTCCAAATCGATGGAATTTTTAATTCTCAAATTTCTTGTTTTAAATCATTTTTTTACTTAAAAATCATATTTATAATATACTTATATAATTTCATTTTATTTTCATTGTAAATCACATTTATAAATCATATTTATATAATCTCACTTCTTATGTAATACCGGTTCACTATTTTTGATTATTTTAATTATAATCAATACCTTATAATTCATATTCATAAATTCAATTCCTTTTATAACTAATTTTACAAATGTTTATCTTTGTTTATATTATAATAAGAACAACTTTTATTAGAACAACAAACGACAAATGATAATAATGAAATATTACCATTCACCAACAACCAAGCATACTATATATACTATATAATTTTTGAAAAATTATTCCTTTATATATAAAATATAATTTTAGTAAAAAAATTTCATTTACCACTTTCCAAAACAATACTTTGTCGGTTTGTCTTGTTTAAGTGCTTAGAAATGCCTATCGATATCGTGGCATCCCATGTACCAAGCAGGATTTATATGCCACTCAACAGATAAATTAACACAATATATAACATCTTTATTACACTAACAAATATGCTTATAACGACCTATAAATTTTAGTGGTTTTATAAATTTAATTAACTGAATTTTGGGAAATTTTAAATAATAAAATTTTGAAATAAAAATTTATTATTTGGAATACGTTTATTTAAACATAGCAACTGGTGAATTTTTATCAGATAATATGGGAGTTTATTTTGTTGTGTAATTTTATTCCAATTTAAATCAGTTAATACTTGATGATAATGAAATGTTTTCCAAACCCGAATATTTTTATATAGAAAATTTGTAAATTCTCTTCTAAATGAGACGTCATGTTTCGTTTCTTCAAATTTGGACTGTTGTGGCTCCGTTTATCTTATTTTCGGCAAATTAGCAGCATTTACGGTACCTATTATCGACATTTGATACGATGATCGTACCACTAATATCTATATAGCGTTTTGATCGTCTTGTCGTGGTGATCTTCATAGTATATTCGTTTGCGTATTTCAACGTCCGATACAATGTGAAATCAATAAAACAAGGAACCATATCGGTACCCGTTTCATGTTTTGAGTTCTTTGTCTTTTCACTGTACAGCC
The DNA here is from genome assembly GCA_030765085.1 of Allium cepa. Lineage (NCBI taxonomy): Eukaryota > Viridiplantae > Streptophyta > Magnoliopsida > Asparagales > Amaryllidaceae > Allium > Allium cepa. The sequence continues at coordinate 577,957,970 of CM060931.1, forward strand.
GTTGAGATAAATGGTTGCTTGCTATTAATTTTCACCAACCTTCATTCAAATGTGACCTTAAATCTTTCCATCTACATTAAATTAATATAAACTTATGTATATTTTTGTTAGAGTTTGCATGTCCATTCATTTTCTTTGCTCTGCCTTCTTATTGTTGCCTGCTCCTTTCTTTTGGTTTTGTTTGCAATCAGAAAAAAATTGCTTGAAGCCATCTCTTCCTCTCTCCACCCTTTCTCTAGGCAACGAAACCCAAGAACCGACCACCCTCTCCCTGAATTTTTCCAGCACCTTCCGCCTTCTCTTTGCATTGCTAACCCCTCACCGAGCATCGCCGACCCCTTCGCTCACCACCACCTGACGCTAGCCTGCACTACTTGCTCACCTTGTTTGATTTCTCACCTGGTGGCGTAAAGGTTTTATTTCATTTTTTTATGTTTTATTTTTATGTATGCATACTTGTTTGTTATACATACATACACACACGCGCGCGCGCGCGCGCACACACACACACACACACATATATATAATAGGGTAATGTGCCATAGAAGTATAATGTTATCACTTATAGAATTTTTGATCTATTGGTATGTATAAACATTATATAAATTATGTTCTATTGTATATATATATATAAAAAGTTTTGTTTGTAAAATTCTTTATAATTAGTATATGCAAAGGTCTGTATATTAATTGTGGATGTTATATATTACAATGCTGTATTTGAAAGCAGCTTCAAAAAAATAATATAAAATGTTATATATTTGACGCGAGTAATAGTTTGTATAATGAGTTCTGTAATATAATATTCATGTTTACAGTTTTACAATATTAAAATTATATATATATTTTTGGGCGAATACACACACACACACACACGTTCAAAAAGCATATATGTTATCTAACCATTATACATATAAATTGTACTATATTATATAGGACTAATATATATGTTTTGGGATTGGTTGTGTATATTCGTTTAGATCTTGAATGTGTTAGTTATATTTTAATTAAGGTAAATATGTTAGTTTTATAAAGTTATGTCAGTAATTATATATTTATTTATGTAAATTGTTGTTTTCTGTATGTACACACATATATAAATATAAAGTTAGTTTATATATATTACAAAGTTTCAATGTTTGTGTTAGTTTGCATACCTTATAGTATGCGTTTATATACTTTTAAAATATATTTGGTCGGTATTTATATATGTTGAGCAGTATATACATGTATATAGTGTATAGGTTCTGTCTATATATATAAGTATATAGATTTTAAGGTCTGCATGTATATATATATATATATAGCTTTTAAGTCATGCATGTAAGTTCTTGTTATTGTTTAAGTTTTCATAAATTATAATAAACTATTTACATTGATTTTTTTAATGAAAATTGATTTTTATTTTTTTTACTAATTTTGAATGCTGTAGTATAAACATGGTACTTTAACATACCTACATGATATGTTAGGATTGAAATGAATATAAAATATAAGTATTGATTTTAAATATATTATGTTGAGTTTAATATATGCATTTAATTTGTGGCAATGGATTTTGGAATACATAAGTATTTAAATTTAAAGGTGTTTGAATTTAGAATATGATTTATTTATATATGTAGCTACATAGAGTTATATACATAAATATATGAATTCACTTATGCCATTTATCATCATTGATCTAGTCCTGATTTGATTTCGTCAAGTCCTATTTATCAGCTTTGTTCGCTGATCTTTCCTTGTTTTAAGATTTCGTGCCTGGATTTCAAAACTCAACTTCATTGTCTATCACTCTATCCTCGAAAGGTGACCAATCACTCATGATTTACCATCTTATATTTATTAAATTTGATTTCAATTGAAACGACAATTGAAATATGATGCTGTTAGTTATTTATATTGCTATATATATGCTATCTGTTCACTTGTGACATCTGACACCATTGTCTGTTATTTATATTGATGACATATGCATGTTTTATTATTATCATATATGCTAAAACTCTGCAAGTTTCCTGTTAATGTAGAACTCCCTATGGGTTGAAATGATACATACCCGAACAATCTGTAGAATATGAGAAAATCGTTATGGGTTGAAATGATAGACCCAAGCGATTTTCATTGAATTGAATTTAGGATTGCGGATTGAATTGATATAAACCCGTATGTTTAAATTGCAGATTTAAATGATAAATATCTGTTTCACTTGACCATAGCATAGAAAATTATATACAGATACCGCTAATCCATATATAAATATTTTGAAAATGGTTTCTATGATTTTGGAAAGAAATATATGGTTTAATAAATATTGATTTTTTTAGATATTATTTATATATTTGGAAATAATTTCCAAGGTTTTGAAATTGTATTTATTTAGGAATTATACTCAAATAAGTTTGATTTCAAATTTATTAAATTTAGAATTTTAAAGATATGATTTTATAACTTGATTTTTGATTTAGAGTGATTTAAATGAATATTTCAAATTTACAAAAATTGGAATTTGGCATATTTAGCATTATTTAAGTTTGAAATTTGAATTTTTATTTAAATGCTATTTGAATGATTAAGTAAATAATTCAAAATAAATATAGTAAGGTGAATTTTTATTTAAATGCTATTTAGATTAGTTTTGATTATACTATCTGGTAGGCCCGAGTCAGCCAAAGGTTAAAAGTTATCCAAACGAAACTTATGTGTTTGAACATATAGTTCGTTATTACCTGATATTTATGTATGTTTACATAATGATGCTTTGTAGTGTTTAATCAGTTTTGATTGCAGGAAAAAAGGTTTTGTTAAGATATGTTTTAAAAGGATTTTAGTGATGGGAAACCCGTTCCGCTAAACGATGTGGTCTCACTTAACATACTAAACCGAGATGGAAAGTGTTATTCATACCAGGATTTATCTCTGACTCGAAGTTCATGTTTCCCTTTAAACTCTCGGGTACTCAAACTTTATTTAATTTGACTTACAGATTAAGGTCTTTTTAGATTTTAGTAAGATGACAAATAAGGCTACGGGAGACATGCATGAGACAAATGGATAGCTATTTAGGACTTGCAGTTTTTGATTATGTTTTGATGTGTTTCCACTGTGATTGTATTAGGTCTATTATGACCATATGGCTCTAATCATCCAAGGGGGTATCTTCATTTACCGCTCTTGGCATATTTTGTAATAATTATATTTAATCTATTCTTAGGAATGTATTTGGGATTATGTAAGTTGAATATGTAACATCTATTTTGAATGTAATGGTGAAAATGTTGTTTTGAGGTATGTGTTTTGTTTCATATTCAAATGCTTCTGATATTATGGATACCATTAACATAGCCGTATTTAGTCACCGAAAGCTAATACTATAGATGACTATAGCATCTGTAGCGCTTTGTTTTGGGCCTCTAGATTGGGGATGTTACAACTTGGTAGTAGAGCATGGTTTATGTAATACTTTAACTAAAAATGGTTTTTTTAAAACATAATCCTTAGTAATTATAGTTAAGATCGGGATATAGGATAACGCTATAGTAAGGTACTTGTATTTGCTATATTTAAGTATACGCTGTATCTCTAGATTCCTATCTTAGTTAGGCTATTCATCTGTATCTCACGAGACTTGAATACAGATATGGAAGGAAGATGAGGCGGAGTTAATCTTGGAGGAGATTGCACCACCACTAATGGAAATTCCCGACCAAATGCTAGAAGAGGCCCCAGTCAACTGAAACAGTTGGTGTTGGGGTTCCCCAAGTAGACATGGAAGCCATGTATCAGTTCTTCATAAACATGATGCAAGCTGGGATTGCAGCTGGAGTAGTTGGAGGAAACACTATTGGAGGAGGAGTTTAAGAAATTCCAATGGTCAACCAGTATGCTAATCTGAGCAGAGACTATACCAGGCTTGGGGGTAAGCCGTTCATTGGGACCGAAGATGCGATTGAGGTAGAAATTTGGATGTTGCATTTCGAGAGGATCTTTGCTGACTTAAGGTTGAATGATGAGCAGAAGAGGAGATTAGCTTTGAGAAAGCTTCAGGGAGCTGCCTTATTTTGGTGGAATACTTTCATAGCTGGTGTTGATGAGGAAACCATAACTTGGGTGGAGTTTAAGAAGATGTTTCAAGAAAGGTTTATGTCAGTGATGGCGCAATTGGCATTGGTAAGGAAATTTATTGAATAGAACAAAGGGAGATGTCTGTTTTAGAATATGCAAGGAAATTTGAAGAATTGGCTCGGTATGGTTATGCTTTGGTCGATACGATGATCAGGAGGAATGAGAGGCTTAAGACCAGAGTTAATAAGTGCTACTTTGCGACACTTAAGAGATCCCAGTGATGTAGTGGTGGAAATGGCGCTGAGACAGGAAGAAGCATTAGATTACTTGAGGAAGAAGATGAAGGAGGCCCAGGCAGGATAGGGCCAGAAAAGAAAGTTTTTCCAAAAGAATGCTCAGAAGGGAAGAGCATAGAAGAGGGGAAAAGCTGAGGTGGTTTGTTATAGGTGTGAAAAGAAAGGACACTATGCTAATGAGTGCTGGACCGGAAAAGGAAAAGAGAAAAGGAAGGACGTGATTGGGATGAAGAACATCCAGTGTTTTAATTGTGATCAGATCGGCCTTTATAAGAACCAATGCAAGGAGCCTACTAGAGATGGAATGGGGAAAGCTTATGCATTGGATCCCGCAATTTCAAGGCTAGTTGTGAAGAAGAAAGGGAAGGCTATTCTGGGAGGCTCGCTACAGATCCACGGTATGCCTATTAGCATTCTGTTTGATACTGGAGCATCTTTTTCTTTTATTTCTCGATGTTTAGTAGATAAGTCTAACCTAGAACCCACATATTTAGTCACGTCCTTAAAGATTGAAAATCCGATAGGGGGTAGCAACATATGGGATGATGTGTGACCATTTAGAGTTTGATTTTCTAGGTCATATTTTCGATTGCTGTTTAGATGTATTTGATTTTATAGGATTTGCGATTATCCTTGGAATGGATTGGTTAAGTAAATACAATGCTATGATATTTTTCCATGATAGGAAAATATCAATTAGCCACAATGATTATAGTGATCAAATAGTTTATAATGTAGAAAACCCTAGTTGCGAAGTAAATGCTTTATTCGGAATTATGGTGTTGGAGGATGAGTTGCATCGATTCTTTATGGTTAGAGAATTTTCTTATGTATTTGAGTCAATAACTAGATTACCATCGAAATAAGCCATTGAGTTTTGAATAGATTTGGTGCATGGAACAGAATCGATGAGTAGGCCACTGAGTAGGATGACACCTACAGAGATGAAAGAGTTGAAGGTGCAGTGGTGGATTTGGAAGGTAAGAGTTTATTTGACTGAGCAGTTCACCATGGAGAGCTACCACAATGTTTGCTAAGAAGCCGGATGGATCATTGCAGCTATATATCGATTATCGAAGTTGAATGAGAAGATGATAAAGAACCAATACCCAATGCCGAGACTTTACAATTCGTTCGATCGGTTAATTGGAGCCAAGGTATTTTCTCAGCTGAATCTGGCGATGGGATTTCATCAGCTTAGAGTAGTAGGAACTGTTTCCTCTAACATCATTTAGGATAAGGTATGGATCGTACGAATGGTTAGTTATACTGTTCGGACTAACTAATGCACCGACATTCATTGGGGATTTGATGAACCAAATTTTCAGAGAGCAGTTGAATAGATTTGCGTTGGTCCTCATAGATGATATTTTGATATACTCTAAGAATGAGAAAGATCATGACGTTTATCTTATAGTTGTGCTTGAGACGCTGATGGAGCATCAGTTGAAGGCTAAGTTTTCGAAGTGTCATTTTTGGAAGAAGGAAGTGAAGTTCCTTAGTCATGTAGTCTCAGAGAAAGGATTGTCTATAGATCCGACTAAGATTGAAGCAGTGAATGTTGGAAGAGACCCGAAATGGTGATCGAGATTAAGAACTTTCTTGGCTGGATATTATTGAAGGTTCATAAAGGATTTTTTGTGGATAGCTCCACTAATGACTAAGATTACGTGAAAAGATATGAAGTTTGTATGGACTGATAAGTGTGATGAAGCATTCCAAAACTCGAAACACTTATTGACACATGCACCAGTATTAGTGGTTCTGTAGAGGAATCAAGATTTTGTTGTTTATACTGATGCGTGTGGAACTGGACTGGAAGCTATGTTGATGCAAAGAGGTAAATTTATTGTTTATGCTTCTAGACCGCTCAGACCACATGATGTTAGATATCTGATGCATGGTCTAGAGTTAGCTTCCATTATATTTTCTTTGAAGGTGTGAAGGCATTATCTTTTGGGAGAGCGATTTGAGCTTTATATGGATTATAAGTCGTTGAAGTACTTTTTCTCTCAGAAGGAGCTGAACATGAGACAGTGGAGATGGTTGGAGTTTATTGCTGCTTATGACTTTGAAATTGAGTATACACCCGAAAAAGGAAGTAAGGTTGCATATGCACTTAGCAGGAAGCATCAACATGTAGTATTGGCTATGATTGCTGAGTGGAAAGATTTGGAAATGTTGTCAGTTTGTAGAGTGCGGTTTAGATCCAAGGTAGGTTTTAGTGCAGGGAGTGTTGTATTGACTTGTTTAGAAGTTCAACCAGAATGATTGAGAAGATAGCTTCTAAATAGGAGGAGTATCCAGATTTGGCTGAATGAATCAAAAGGTTAAGGGAAGGAACATAATGCGATGACTTAAGGGATTTCAATCTTGAGCTGAAAGGGTGGTTCAGAAAGAAAGGAAAGCTATGTGTTCCAAATGTAGGAGACATGAGGAAAATTTTATTGGATGAATGCCATCGTTGGAAATTCACTATCCATCCAAAAGGAATGAAGATGTATCAGTATATGAAGAGAAGTTTCTCCTGAGAAGTATGAAACATGACATTGATTTGAGTGTAAAACAATGCTTGAGTTGCCACTAGGAAAAGGCTGAACACCAAAAGCCAAGCGGATTGCTTTGACCATTGCAAGTTTCGTTATGGAAGTGGGATTCTATGTCTATGGATTTTATCAATGGGTTGCCAAGGTCTAGTAGAGGGAATGAAAGAATATGGGTCATAGTAGATAGACTGACTAAGAGTGCTCATTTTATTCTGGTAAAGTCAACTACGATGACACCTATTTTGGCGAAGTTGTTTATGAAAAATGTGATTAGGCTACACAGGATTCCTAGTATTATTATCAGTGATAGATTTTCTTTATTTACTAGTAAGTTCTGAAAGAGTCTAGAGGAAACTTTAGGAACAACTCAACATGAGTACCGCTTATGATCCACAAACTAATGGGCAAAAGGAAAGAGTTAACAAAGTGTTGGAGGATTTGTTAAGAGCTTGTGTGTTGGATTTCGGGGGATCATGGGAAGACCATCTTCATTTAGTTCAGTTCTCGTATAACAATAGTTATCAGACTAGTATTAGGATGACATTGTTTGAAGTGTTGTATGAAAGACCATGTAAATCTCTCGTATGTTGGTTGGAGACCTGGGATATGATGGTTCTTGGCCCGGATTTAGCAAAAGAAGCCATAGAGAAGTTTAAGCTGATTTGAGCCAGGATGAAGGAAGCTCAATCTAGACAGAAAAGTTATGCCGATAGAAGAAGAAAGGACTTGAAATTCCTATTGGAGATTATGTTTTTATTAAGGTTTCACAGATGAAGGGTGTGATTAGATTTGGAAAGTCAGAAAAGTTAGCACCTAGATTCGTTGGACCTTTTCTTATTGTTGAGAGGATCGGGAAAATCGCTTATAAAGTAGAGTTACCATATAGTTCGGCTGGAGTCCAAGATGTTTTCCATGTTTCTCATCTTAGGAAACGTGTTAGAGACCCGAAGACTACTATAGCACCTACAGAATTAGAAGATTTAGTAGTAGAACAAGATTTGACTATAGTTAGAAAGTCAATTCAGATTGTGGCAAGAGATGAGAAGAAATTGAGGAATAAGGTAGTCAAATTACTAAAGATCCAATGGAGTGACGATAACAGAGACTATACTTGGGAGACTAAGAGCATGATTATAGACACATACCCTTAATTGTTTGATGGTATGTTTTACCTCTAATTGTTTTGTTACATACCATATCGTAATTTTGAGGACGAAATTATTTAAGGTGGGGAATCTATAACACCCCATAATTTTATAACAATATTTAGGATGTTTAATTAGCTCAAATTAAATAAACTAATGTGGAGATTAATAGGTCGAGAATTTATTAGCAAAGTGTTGCCCTCCTATTTTAGTACGCAAATTAAAATGAGATAACATAAGATAATGTGTTTGTAAATAAGAAGTATAAAATGAGAAATAAGAAAGGCTTATACCCTAAACCCTTAGGAAATGAAACTCACGTTCATTTAATTTTCACTCAAAATAAAATTTACCAAGGCCGACCACCATTACTGTTTTCAAGAGACGTTTAAAGCTAGGATTCAAGAGAAGGAAGTTAATCAGCTAATTCAACATCAAATCTCACATCTTAAAATCTCAAATATAATGTGAATAATTATTACATCCCATTTCTTATGGTTTTCAGTTTTAAGATTTGATCGAATATAACATTGCAAGTATATGCCATGTTTTTTACGATTAAAGTTATATATATATATTTGTTGATGAATTATATGTTCATGCTAGATTATATGATAAGTTTGAAATGAAAACCCAATTAAATGACATCCAAATGCCCTGAGAATTTAAATATAGGTCAGAAATTATATTTCAGAGATGGATATCAATTTTCATAATTTTTTAAATTAATGGGGATTTTATATTAATTTCCTAGTGAAGAAAATGATTTATTGGGTTATAAAATATTTATGGCTAAAATAATAATTATTTGGGTTTGAAATCGTTATATGTTGGAAAACTTATTAAAGTATATTTTCTGGGATTTTTCCAGATTTTCCTAAAGTGATTTGATGAATATATAAAATTATTTAAGGTATGAGACTTAAATGTTTTATATATTTAATTAAGGAGAAGGGGCATGTTACAAAATAAAATGATTATTTAATGTTGAAAAATAGCGACAACACTTTTCTAAAATGTATTTATTAACCAATGAGAATTTGACAAACAAAGGTAGGTTGTTGAAAATTTATCAATTTGAAATTAAAAACAAAGAAATGATACTTTTAACATGTTTTAGCCAATTTTAGCATTAGACCTTCCGACCCAGACTTCTTGACAAAGTCGAAAGATTATACCTTCTTACAAGGTCAAACCAATGCATATGGTATCAAGTATCTTTGTACGTAATGAGTTGGATATAGTCGAAGGGTTCTTAGTCAAAAGGTTGGTTGCCAAAGAGGTTGAGCTATGTCTGTTTTATAAGTCAATGATCACCTGCTTTTCTTTCAAGCAAGATCTTTCGAATTAGTTGCTTTCGAAAAAGTCAAATATTAAAATAAGGGTTTTTGAACCTTTCAACAAAGTCGAAAGGTTAGTGCCACTTTGTTATTTATTTTGTTTTGAACCCTCCGACAACGTCCATATGTTTAGTTACTTTAAAACCAACCGCTTCTCCATGTTTTCGGAAGAGAGATTCTAACTTAGGCGACTTATCCCCTATTTTGTCATTAAAGTATAACCAAGGCTTACGAAGCAGAGCTTTCGAAAAAGTCGAGAGGTTGCTTCCAATGTTGTCGAAAGGTTTTAAAGATATATTTTCTGCTTGTTTTTAAATTGAATCCAGTATGTCTTTGAAAGGTTTATGTTTTAAAAGGTTTAATGCCTTCGAAAGGTTTGTTTAGTTCAATGATTTTGAAAGGTTTAATTCAATGATTTCGAAAGGTTTATTGAATGGTTTCGAAAAGTTTAATTCAATGGTGTCGAAAGGTTTAATTCAATGGATTCGAAATGTTTGAGATGGAAGCTTTTCCAAGGATTTTCGAAGGCAATGTTTCAAATCGATTTTAAAGAAGGATGTCTAAAGTTTTATTGCTCTCGTAAGATTTTTTTTATTCAATAGTTTCTAAAGGTTTGATATTGGTTTTGAAGGGGATGATTTCAAAATTTTAGAAAGAGGTTATTTCAAGCGTTTAAATGTTTTCATCAACTAAGATTTGAGTATAAATATATTACGTGGTGATTTGATTTTGAGTAAAGCATTAAGATTGTATACTTTCCTTATTTATGTTTGATTTAAACCTTTTAAATCTTTTTGAAAATTCTTTCAAGGAAAATTATGGGAGGGGATCCTTAAGTGACAATGAATCGGACATTAGAATACCAGATGAGACTAGTATGTGGTCGCACCCTATACATTAGCTAGCCCAACTAATTGTTGTCCAAAATTCCAGTATGCAGGGCTTTGTCACATGTAGACTAAAATCATGATTACACACCGAAAGAAATATATATTTTTATACATATAGGTTATTGGTGAGCCCAAAAAACCACTAGGATAAGGAAGACATGGGAGATGGTTAAGTTAGGGACAGACTCTCCAGAAGAGAAGAATTTAACAAATAGTTAAGGATAGACCATCCAGAAGCGAAGTATTTAATAGATAGTTAAGGATAGATAGTCCACAAAAAAAAAGAGCTAATAGGTTTTAGATTAATTTTGATTATACTATCTGTAGGCCCGAGTCAGCCGAAGGTTAAAAGTTATCCAAACAAAACATATGTGTTTGAACAAATTGTTCATCATTACCTGATATTTATGTATGTTGACATAATGATTCTTTTTTAGTGTTTAATTAGTTTTGATTACGGGAAAAAAGATTTTTTTAACATATTCTTTAAAAGGATGTTAGTGAGGGGAAACCCGTTCCGCTATGCGGCATGGTCTTACTTATCATACTAAGCCGGGATGTACAGTGTTATTCAAACCAGGCTTTATGTCTGACTTAAAGTTTATGTTTTCCCCGTAAACTCTCGGATGCTCAAAATTAATTTGAGTAGACTGAGGTATTAAGGTCTTTTCAGGTTTTAGTAGGATGAAAAATAAGGCTAACGAAGCATGCAAGAGACAAATGGATAGCTATTTAGGACTTGCAGTTTTCGTTTATGTTTTGATGTATTTCTGCTATGATTGTATTAAGTTTATTATGACCATATGACTCTAATCATCCAAGGGGGTATCTTCATATACCTTGATTGGCGTATTTTGTAATAAGTATATTTGATCTATGCTTCGGAATGTATTTGGGATTGTGTAAGTTGATATGGAACATCTATTTTGAATGTAATGATGAAAATGTTGTTTTGAAATATGTGTTTTTTTCTTATTCAGATGCTTTGATATTATGGATACCATTAACATAGCCGTACTTAATCGTCGGAAGCTAATACTATAAATGACAGCAGCATCTATAGCGCTTAGTTTTGGGCTTCTTGGCGGGGGATATTACATGTTATCTTTTAGAAAATAATATCTTATATCTATATGTTTAATTCTTGCATGATGTGTTGGATTTTTAGAAAGATTATGCACTAGTATTGTCATAATATATTAGCGATTTAGTAAAATTTAATCCAAAACCTTTTAATGTTTGTTGCATATAAATCATCCGTGAAAAGATAGTGTGGCTGAAATATATTCTGCTTCTGTTGTGGATAGAGATAAAAAAAAAATTCTTTTTGTTAAACTATGAAACCAGAAAGTGTTCTAAAAAGTGACAAGTCTCACTTATACTTTTTGGCCTGATTTGCATCTTACATAGTCAGCATCACTATATGAAATTAAATCAAAAGAATCTTCTATATAATAGTCCATAGTCCAGAATATTATTTACATATCTTAATATTATTTTTACTGATTTTTGATGAGTTTCTCCATATTGAAATTGATATCTTGCACATAGACACACACTATGCATTATACCGGGTCTACTAGTAGTAATATAAAGTATTGATCCTACAATACCTTTATATAATTCTTGATCGACATCTTTTGAGTTTTCTTCTTTATTTAATTTCTCATTTGTTGCCATAGGAGTTTGATTTCCACTAGCGTTTGCCATGCCAAATTTCTTAACTAAGACTTTGACAAATTTTTCTTAACTCATAAAGTTTCCATTATTTAATTTTATTATTTGTAATCGCACAAAAGATATTAATTCTCCCACATGACTCATTTCAAATTCTTTAATGGTTACTTCTGAAAAATATTTATTTAACTATTCATTTGTTAATCCAAAGGTAATATTGTCTATATATACTTGCATAAGTTGAATATCATTATTATTTATTTTAATAAACAGAGCATTACCTACCTTTCCTATTTCAAAATTAGATTTTAGTAAATAAGATTTAATCACCCATACCATGCTCTAGGTACTTGTTTTAAAACATATGAAGCTTTCTTTAATTTATAAAACTGATTGGTTGTTTCCACCTTTGAAAAGCAAGGCTTGTTTTACATATACATCTTCTTTAATAAATTCATTTAAAAAGGTGCTTTTGATATCCATTTGAAATAATTTAAAAAATTTATGATTTATAAAAGAAAATTAAATTCTGATAGCCTCTAGTTTGGCTATAGGAATAAGAGTTTCATCAAAATTTGTACCTTCTTCTAGACTATAATCTTGAGCAACTAAATGTGCTTAATTTTTAACAACTTCTCCTTATTTATTTATTTTATTTCTATATACGCGTTCACTTTCTATTATAGATTTGTCTTCAGGTCTTGAAACTAATTCTCAAATAACATTTTTGGAAAATTAATTCAGTTCTTCTTGCACAGCAAGAATCCAAGGATCATCTAATGATTTTTTCTTCGGACATTTGGTTCAATAGTTGAGATAAAATCAACATTACACGTTTTATTTAATTGATTTGTTGTTATTATAATAGATTCTATGTTTCCTAGAATATTTTCTATTGGTAGATCTTTCAAATATTTTGTTCTTTAATTCGGATGTAAATTTTTGGAGTTGTCATTATTTTCATTATTAATAATTTCATTATTTATATTTTCTTCCTTATCAAAACTGGTATTATTGATTTAAAATTTTCATCAAATGAAACATGTAGTATTTCTTTAATGGTTACAGTTATGGTATTGAAAACTCAATAAGTTTTACTTCTATTAGAATAACCAATAAAAATACCATTATCCGATTTAGTATCAAATTTGTCTAAATTATCTTTAACATTAAATATAAAACATTACTACCAAAAACTCGAAAATAAGACACTTTAGGATTTTTATTATAAAATAATTTATAAGGAGTTTTCTTAGCCAAAGGAGTTATTAATTTTGTTTAAAATATAACCTGTTGTAGCAACTATTTCAGCCCAAAACGTTTAGGTAATTCACTATTGTTTAACGTTGTTCTAGCACACTCTTGCATAGTTCTATTTTACATTCTACGGCTCTAATTTTTTGTGGTGTTCTTGAAAATGAAAAGTTATGTGTTAACCTCTCTTATCATAAAAGTTTTCAAAATTATCGTTTTAGAATTCTCCTCCATGATCGCTCCTAACTGTTTTAATTTTAGTTGACATTTGATTTTTGATTATTTTTACTTTAAATTTAAGGAAAATTGTCCATGTAAATCTAGAAAAATCATCTGTTATTACAAAGTCAAATCTATTATGATTTATTGATTGTACTTGCAATGGTTTGAAAAGATATAGATGAAGAAGTTTAAGAGGATGAGAATTAGAAATCATATCTTTAGATTTAAAGGAATTTTTACGAAATTTTCCTAATTGACAGGCGCCACATAATTTATTGACATTGAAACTCATTTTAGGAAGATCCTAACAAGTTCATATCTTGTAACATTAGAAAGATTTTAAAATTTTTAATAATCAGATCTTTTGTACCAAATCCAAGGATCATTACATTAAGCCAAAAGACATAAGTTGTCATTGGACACATTCATACTTAAAATGTAGAAATTACATTTCCTAATACCTTCAAAGATACTGTCTAACTCATTATCTTCGATATGACAATTATCTTTTTCAAACTTAATTTTAAAACACAATTGAGTAATTTTTAAGCAAATTATGTTTTAAATTCCTAACTAGCAAAACATTAGAAATAGTAGTAGTTTTAGAGTATTGATATTGTCGATGCCAACTACATATCCTTTTGAGTTGTCTTCAAAGTTTAGCGATCCACCACCTTTGTAGACTATATCTTTCAAGATTTACATATTTCGAGTCATATGCCTTGAACACCCACTATCCAATATCTACTAGTCCTTCTTGATTTGTGATATTTGATTTTCAAGTGTCTGTTCTCCATCAGCCATATAACAAAATTATTCCTGAATTCAAAAACATAAATTTCAAAGAAATCAAGTGTCTTTTCAAAACACTTAGTTTCTAAAATCATATTAGTTCATAAAATTGCTTTTCTACAAAATTATTAAAATTATTGTTAGACATTTAAACTTTTCAAAAATCAAATTATGACTTTTGGAAAACCTACTGCTCTGATACCAAAAGTTAATGGCGGGATTATGGATCATAAGGATAATTAAATACTAAAGGAGGGGCGAATAGTGTTTTATAAGTTTTATGAATCGGTTTGAAATTATTTCAAGTTTGCTATTAATCAACATAGAGCGAACAATCACGTATACAAACACAAATAATTATAAATATAGAAAAGTAAAAGGTAGAGAATTAGAGAGATCACATCAAGGATTTTTATACTGGTTTGGAGTTACCCTACATCTAGCCTCATACAATTGTATACAGATTTGTTTTCAAGCGCCAGTCTTTCAGCGGGTAAAAGGCGAACCCAATACAATTTGGATTTCAAGGCTACGAGACACACCCTCCAAATTTTCTAATCTCTAGGTACACTCACTTTATTTGAGCGAGACATAAGGACCTCATTTAGATTTTCGAGACACCAAGAATGCCCACTTGATTTAAGGGGGGAAGAATGTATCACCTGATAATTTGGCGTTAGTTATTTAATTAGTTAGTTAATTAATTGGGCTTCGAAAATCAAATTCTTGCAAATGATGGAATTTGACCATGAAATTTAGACCATTGTGTTTGTGATGAAAGTCTAAGCAACTTTCATATTTGGAGTTTTGCGATTGGAGTTCAAATAAAGAAGCAACGGAAGAAAAAACAATTTTGGAATAAAAATAATTAAATAAGAAGAAATTAATGTTTTATAACTTAGGCCCACATGGCGACCCATTATTAGGGACAGTCAACCCCCAATGGTCAACCGGTCACCCAAGGGTGGTCCACCGATGGCGACCTGGTGGCTCCAATAAACCTAGGCCACATCAGTAAGAATTTAATATATTTATATCTAACATTTATAGTTGATTCTAGCCCCTGTAAATTCGAGTCTAACCCTTCCTTCTCTTCTCATATTTTTATGGAGTAGTATTGAAGCTCTGTCATTTCTTCTTCTCCACTTTCTTTCTAAGTTATAAAGATAAGATATTTGTACCTATATTCATATAAGTCGGAGAAGAATATAAATATAATAAAATGTAGAAGAGAAGAGAATCAATCATATATATATATATATATTTGAGGGAATTTATATATTTATACATATTTATACCTATTTGCTCTTCCAATCCCAAAACTCTTCTCAGATCTATAATTTTAATGTATGTATATACCCTTTATACATATCCCTTGGATTAAAAAGGATTTGGAGATGTCTACTTCAGATTTGGAGATTTGGATTGCCTTTAAAAGGTAAGTGGGAAATTTTATAGATTGTTATAACATGAAAATTATCCCGTCGATGTTTATTTGATTTTTATTCCTAATTAGACAATTTATATATGTCGTAGGCAATGAATTGAATGTGATTTGTCTGTAATAAATATCGCTTATATATTCTTGTCTATGAATTGATTTAGCGTCTATATACAACATGATCTGGAAATCAGTCCAAAAATTACGAATTTAGAATATTGGTTTGAATGAAATTTATTCTAGATCTCAAATAGGTTGTACAATAATGTTATAAATTTGGATTATTACCCTAATCTTCTAAATTTATTCCAGATCTGAAATAGGTTGTACAATAATGTTATAAATTTCGATTATTACCCTAATCTTGTTAGAATATAAACTTTTCTCTATTTTGAATTATTGGAACTTAGATCTATTTAATATCTGTAAATTAGTTTGATTTCTTTCTCTTTTATCATGATATAACATTTGATCTAATAAGGAATTGGTAAAAATAGAAAGAGAAAGAGATGTATAAAGTATGAATTCATTGCAGTTTACATTGTCTATTTTAGTGATAAAAAGAAATTATTATTCCTTGTAACTTCAAACAATGAAATCTTTTGACTTTTAAAGTTAAATATTTTGTTTTGGACTAATTTATGAAAACTATAGCAGATAATCTTTTTAGATATGATTCCAACAGTTTAACATGGAAAAGTATATTCTAGTAAAGGAATATAACTAGAACATATTTGATAAACCTTAATATTTGTACATAATCACTACACTTATAATAATTAAATAAAATGCTAATAACGACGCTTTCAGGTAATATTCGCGTTAGGATAATCTACTAATGAGAAAAGAGTTAAAAGGTTGCAACTCCAATAAAGGGTACTAAATATGCGAGTTGTTATAAACTGATAAGGTAAATGGATTAATGAGACAAATAAAAATGGAATAGATATAAAAGGCTACTAATTTGAAATTAGTAATCATAGATAAGTGTCTTGAGAAACGTCCGTTAGAATTTATGGACAAATTGACATTTACGAGTATTAAACGGGGATTTATAGGTAGATAAATATTTAAGGTAAATCATATTGCCTTAAATAAAAGGGAATTAGTAAGCTAGATCCAATGTCTACTTAAGATAATATAAATAAAGACTTACGAAGGTTAATTAGACTTAATATGTTAGTGATGCGAGGTTAGTAAAGTCACTCGATGGAAAACTGCCTTCACATTACGGCTAACAGCAGTTGGATGCACTTACTACTTATGTGAGATTTCACTAATCCTAGGACCTATGATGACGTGAGAGATAGTACTTGCTTAATTAATTGGAAAGTACTAAATTGTCCAAAATTTGGAATTAGAAGCGGTGAGGGATATCTCCATAGGGAGTTACTTATAGTTTGAGTTCTTAAGTGGCTGAAGGTTCCACCTCTTTACTAAATGTAAGTATTAAATAAACTCGTGAGATTCCAAATAAATAAATAATGATGTCTCTAAAAAGAGTTTACTTCAGTGTTGAGGTCTTAAGTGGTTGAAGGATCTGCCTTCCTTCCAAAAGAAGTAACCTAATGAGATGCCAAATTTATAATTAAAAGAGTGAGAGTGGATATTTCGGGAAGGGTTTGCTTTAGATTTGCGGTCTTTAGTGACTATAAGGTCCTCCTCTTTCCAAGAAAAGAATTATTAAATAGACCACTAAGATTTCCAATCAGCGATAGCTAGATTGTACCATTGAGGAGGACGCTTCTTGAAGTTGGCCTTAAATGACAAGATCTGCATATTTTCCACTAGGATGTATTATGTGGCTTGGGTACAGTATCTTACATTGCTAAAGATGTAATAATAATAGTACCATTTAGGAGCACGCCTTGGGGATAGGTCTTAAATTATAGGGTCTGCTTAGCTAAGGTCTTAAATGACCAGAGTCTGCTTATTTTCTAATAAAAGATATTAAGTGGCTTGGATACTGTTTATTATATGATTATGATTTTACCGGCGATAGACGCGGTAATAGTTGGATATTAAATGTCAAAAGCCTTAAATAGTGGTTAGATTTCTTGTAGCTAGGACCCATCGATCATTTACAACATTTATTGGAAACCGCCTTAAGAATAGGTCTTAAATGATGGAGTCTACCTTAATTAAGGTCATAAATCACCGAGTCTACTAATTTCTCTTTTAAAAGTACTATAGAATTCCACTTCATATTTAGAAGTACTAAGTAACTAATGGGTTTTAAATATTGGGTGGTTTATATGGCTTTATTGGTATTTCGTACCTTGCGAAGGGGTAACTAAGTAATCGTGTGTGCAAGGCAAGGTTATATTAAAATTGCTAACCTCAATGGACATAACTATTAAATGGAAACCTATCGGTATAAGTTTGTGCTATGAAAAATTTATATTTTCCAGTCATTAGAACGTTGTTCTAACCCCCTCCTTATTACAATCCACCGGATAGATTTTAAAGGAACATATCATTGGAGCAGATGTGCATTGTTATTGGAGATGGCTTCTTTCTCTCATTCTTGAAGCTAATATTACGATCTGCTATCCAAGGAATACTATCTATTCCAAGGTAGTAGTCATAGTCTGTAATTTTATCGTATTATTGTTTCTACCATGAGTTTATATTTTTTTTCAATTTTTTATAATGCTCATGTTTATTTGTAGATACCAAATCCAACGATCTATGCTCTGATAGACTTAGGTTTCGATATTGGTCGAAAGTTAGACCCATAAGTTGCGGGTTGTTACATTTGGTATCAGAGCATAAGTTAGTAGATCAGAGGGATTAGGATAAATTAAGAGAACGTTTTCGTATTTCCTATCAAGTAATGTTATATTTGTACACTGGATTCTCATAGTTCCGACCATAAAAATAGTTATAGTTCCACTCCGAAGGCATGGGCAAACCAACCAAGAGTTGGAAATATCTTAGAGCCAAGATTTTGAAGCTAATTCCAAAGTGCCCTGCAGAGTGCTATAATGCGTAAAGCACTATTGATGAAGAGCATGAGTATGACAAATGGCTGAATCTCGAAGACTGGAGTGTTCCACTTGACGATTTAAATTCTAGCTACCTTATGACTTTGGATTTTGAGTTCCATTCGGGGACACACAATTATTCTTGATTGATGGGTAATTAGATTATATTTGTCGCAACTATCCAGAAGCAACCTTTGCTAGGGTTCATTAGTTGATCACCTCTTTGAAGGAAAATCAGATTTTTATTTGAATAACTAATGTCGGTTCCTTAGTCTAAAACCTATGAGAGATTTTTTATAAAGTATATTC
The DNA here is from genome assembly GCA_030765085.1 of Allium cepa. NCBI lineage: Eukaryota > Viridiplantae > Streptophyta > Magnoliopsida > Asparagales > Amaryllidaceae > Allium > Allium cepa. Next base: position 577,976,934 of record CM060931.1, read on the forward strand.
TGAAATGCCTTAGATTTTTGAAAATGGGGTTTCCAAATGATTTCTTTTCCCAAAGATTTACTTTGGAAATCTTGTTTGGGAAAGTTTTGAAACATTTATTTTCAAAGAAACACGTATACCGCTAGGTTGTTCGTGCTAAGAAACTTTTGATTTATAAAAGATTAATTCATTAAATTCTTAAATAATTATATGTATATGTCATTAAAGGCTTGATATTGATTTTAGGCAAGAATATAGTTTTCCAACTTGAGAAATTTGTGTTTTAAAAAGGTTTTTGGAAACTTTAAAACATTTACATATATACAAGTTTGATTTTAAAGGGAAGTTTTAATAAGAAATAGTTTCTATTATGTAGCTTAGTGATTTTTCCAGTCTATAAAATCGAGGTTTTATATTTTTCTCTTTAAGGTATATACAAATTAAGAATGACATTAAATTTGGTTGAGGTATGTAGTTTGAAGTGTTTTAGTAGCCACCATCTATGGGAATAAATAATTTCATGCGAAGTAGGTAGGAAATAGCAGCTGGAATATTTTCAGGTTTTTGAAATTTTTATTGGTCACAACAGTTTTGTTGGGTCTACCATGAATTGCTTAAGCATAGTTCAAGACTAGGCGGTAGGATTTGGCACCACCCTTTTGATGAATGGAATATTTTGAATCATGTCAAATCAAAGGAGACAGCGCGAAACGATCTTTATTATTTAATCCGACCCTAATTGGGTCTAGGTTCAATTAACTCCCAAAGCCCGTCTAGCAGTTGACCACTTAGCGGTAAACCTAGAGAGGTCTATAAGTTAATGATTTTGACATAACTTGAACCTAGAATGGGAATATTAAAGTCACGTCTGACTGTTTCCCAACTGCCTTCTTTTGTTCCTTCTTCCTTAACAATCCGAAACCAATCTCCTTCTACCTCCTCCTCGAAGGAGCAGCCTCTCTCTCCGTAATTTTTCCTTTAGGTGATGCTATTTTCTCCCTTTCATGGGAGTAGCAGCTTCTCTGTAAGACTGTTATATACATATAATATAACAAAATCTCACAATCGCAGCAGAATAACATATAATATAATATCAATGATCTTTACAAAAGGAAAACTATGATATAAATATATGCATTAGAGTGCAACAACAATCAATCATCATCTTGGAAAGTTATAACATCATGTCCTTACAATTGCTGATAATTTCAATAACAAAGTGGTGGAAAATAAACATATACATGAATACGACTTGAAGACCTCCAACTCGTCTCCTGAGCTCCAATGCATCCAAAACAATATGTAAATATGCTTGGTCCGACCCGAACATTATAGGAAAATATGTAACATCCCGATATTTTCAACCGTTAGCATCCAAACATACCGGAATTGAATTGCTAAAAATAACAAGTTGTTAATTTATATTTGGCAAAACTCAACATATACAGTAAATAAAAAAACAACAGAATCAGAGACACAGAGTAATATAATAATAATGTAGTGAAACAAGAGGATAGTAGTTCATGAAGCTACTATATATATAAAAGAGTTAAATAAGTGACAACAGAAGTTTCGAATACAACAGTCAAATATAAGATCAGAATACATCACTAGAATCAGCTGAACATCTGAAAGCTGGATAGATAGTTGGATCTCCAAGCGAAGCTCCAACCTCAAAGGTGAGTCTCAAAAGCTGAACCACTCAGTATGACCCGAGCATAAAGCAAAACACAAAACACTCGAGTCAGGATTAATATTCTTATATCAATAAATCCAACTCAAGTGAAATAACAACTGAAATACAAGTAACTCAAAAGATGTTTGGGATAACCATCCTCTAAGGATCCATTAAACTATCTACTATGTAGTAATATACGCTATTATAGTAATGTCTAATGTAAAGTATAATATATTTTAAAAGTAGAATTAAGGAGTTACCCATATCCCCCTAACACATTTTATAGTGCCAATAGTCTATACAGTACTGTAATACCTCCAGATCGGGAGGCTACCAGAGGATACTCCGTTGTATGACACAAATCAAACTCATAGTAAAGCTCGCTAGGGTAGGTAACACGGCACAACTAGGCAATGCCAGGGTAGATACACCAATTACACTTCCGGACCGGTGGTAACGCATAGCCGCAGCTACCGCCCACCTCGAGCCGCACCCCAAAAAATCAAAAGGTGCACCCAATCAATCACAAAGTAATAGAATGGTATCGAAAGAGTGTGTCCGACCAGAGGAGCTATCTCATTAGCCTGTCAATTGCTCTTGTTTTAGCCACGTTATGCAACTCATGGGAGTCGAGTCCAGTATACCTTAATAGAATGTCGCCACCATCCTGCTTCGTTCTGCAATCTCCACCGCGTACACGGTTGTTAAATTTGTTTTCAGAGTTGGCAGGGAGTTTGGCAACTTCCGATCCCGGTCTCTTTAACAACCAAACGTTATTTTAATACTGCGTTCAATTTCAAAATAGTATATACTTTAAACCAAAATATCATTGCTATTTCAAAAACATATCAATACGATGTCATTTCCATTTCAAAACCAAATAAGATATCATTTCCATTTCAAAATACATCCATTTTCAAAATCATAGCATTTTTCAAGGTTATAATACTTTTTGAAATTATACATTTGAAATTAAAACACCTTCGAAACACAATACTATGAAATCATAATACTTCTCACCTAACCGATTTAAATATTAAAATAGTATATATATAATAAAATTGTTTTCCTCAAATTTCACAAATTAATTCCAAATCAACTCGAATTTAAAATTTTTAATTTTATCAGATCTCGAATCATTAATTCCAATTTAGCTTCTAAATAAACCATTCAAAATTATATCGATTTCAAATATTGATTTGAACCACAAATAAACCATTTTAAAATATATATTTCAAAGCTTTGAATACTCTGTACTTTAAAAACTAAATGTGATAATTTTATATATATATCTTAATTCAATTTACTATTATTTAGTTTTGAAATATTTACTGAATAAATTCAATATCATTTAAATGAAACTAAAACTTGAAATATTTATTAATCACTTTAAACCAACATTAAGGTATAAAATTATATCCTTCAAAATCTCAAATTCAATAAGTTCCAATTCTATTTAAATTAAATATAATTCTTAATTTAATACAATTTTAAATCAATTTCAAATCCATCTTCTTAACCTTAATTTATTAAAATCATTATAAACTCTATATTAAAATATAATTTAAATAAATACTTAACCATATTATATTTTGATAAAATCAAACTTTATTATTAAAGTTATTTTATATCAAACAAATTTATACGTAGCTTAAATTTAAGAATTTAACTATATAAAAAAATATTTATATAATATCAAAAACCGATATTTATTAAACCATATATTTCTTTCCAAAACCATAGAAACCCTTTTTCAATATATATATATATATATATATATATATATATATATATATATATATATATATAGACCAGCGGTGTCTATATATAATTTTCTATCCTATGGTCAAGTGATACAGATATTTATCATTTCAATCCGTAATTTAAATATATATGGGTATATATAATTTCAACCCGCAATCCTAAGTTCAATTCAAACGAAAATCGCTTGGGTTTATCATTTCAACCCATAACGATTTTCTCCGGTTCTAAAGTCCATTCGGGTATGTAACATTTCAACTCATAGTAAATTCTATACTAACAAGGAACTTGCAGAGTGATAACAGATATGATAATAATATAACAGGCATATATCATCAATATAAATAATAGATAATGGTGTCAGATGTCATAGGTGAACAGATCGCATATATATAACAATGTCAATAACTAATAGCAGCATATTTCAATTGTCGTTTCAATTGAAATCCAATTTAATAAATATAAGAACATTAATCGTGAGTGATTGCTCACCTTTCGAGGCTAGATAGATTCGACTAAGAAATGAGCTACGGATCCAGGCACGAATCTCAAAACAAGGCAAGATTGAATTCGAATTGACGAACAAAGCTGATAACTAGGAATTGTCGAAATCGGTCAAAACTGGATGAATGAAGATGAATGGTATAAGAGATCTTACTTATAACTATATACATATACATACATACACATATATATATATATAAGTCAAATTCAAAATTCAAACACATTTTAAATTAAATAAATACTTATATATTAACTTATTAAAATGCAAAATATTTACACATTTAAATCTATATATACATATAATCAAAATCCATGTCCAGATATAAAAAAATCAATAATAAAATATATAACATAAAAATCCATATATTATATTACATTTAAAACAAATATTTAAAGCCAATATAATACCTATCTATAACTTATGTACTATACGAACAACCTTATACAATATAGCCTATACAAACAAATAAATATAAAGTCGGACCATATATATATATATATATATATATATATCTTATTTTATTATTTTAAAATATAACTCAAAAATTTATATATAACTTATACTACACTATATCAATAATCATGTTTTAGTTCAAACACATATATAAAAACTTACATAACTTTATATATAGACAACCAACCAAAAAACATTACAGATAAAAACCTTTATATATAACTAATTCATCTCACAGCAACAAATCAACATACGAAATATGTGTATAAACATCTGTATATTAATATAAGCTTTCAAAAGAAAACAAAAATTTATAACTAAAATAGATACTACTAAACTATATACACACATACGAACATTAATATATCTCTATCCTCTAACATAATACATATAGCAATATGCCTTGCTTTACTACTATACAGATCATACCTACTGTTAACTTTACGTAATACTTAAAATTATAAAGTAAAACACATATTTTTAAAACCTATGACATAGACAAGTATAAAGTGACAACAATTTCATAATATAGTATATATATTGCTCTTTCAAAATCTCATATATATATATATATATACACACACTTTCTAGGCATTATTATGTTTAAACTCGGTGCCTATTATAAAATCAAATTAAATTTTAAAATATGTATATATATCTCAAAATATAGGAAACATATATAGATAACCAATGCAGGCAACTTAGTTATAACTTATAATTAACTATGTACTTGTGTAGACTAGTATATAACCAAAATATAAACTTCACGTATATATATATATATAATATATATATATATATATATATGTAAAACATCATACTTGCAAGCATATGCAAATTTCAAAACTCTACAGAATATTCGTTAACTAATATATATGTACAACATATATATACACATGCTTCTTCAAATGCAAACCTTTTTATAAATATATAAAATCATTAAATAGACCTATATATATATATATATGCACAGGCTAGTGGATGAACAAATATATATATACACACACACACACACACACACACACTTAGTAACAAATGCAACTATAAATGCGAGAGCAAATAAACATTTAGTTTAAATCGCAGTATATATATAACACATTTAAACCAATAAATTGAAATCAAGTGCTAATATAAAATGTAAATATAACATAATATCTACAAATACTTTTAAACAGAGCTTATAAATTAGAAAATAGATTTTTTTATAAACTAATACATATTTATGTATACATACAAACTTATATAAGTTAACTATTTTCTATGAATATACTTAAAGTATCACAACTATTATAAAACACAATATACTTTATATATATATATACATATACATACATACAAGAACATATTATAACAGCCTAGATTTGAGAATGAAAGAAAGAAAACAATGTAAATAAATAAAATAATCAATATATGAAACTTACGTAAATATGCATGCAGAAGGACTTCGAGCAAGCTATTCTACCATGATCGAGAGAGGAGAGCGGAGTTGCTTGAAAGATGGGAGGAAGGGCCTCTTCGGCCGAGGGTGAGGAGGTGATGAGGCGGGTTGAGGCTTCGGCTGGAGAAAAATGGAACGGTGAAGGGTGGCCGTGGAAGTTGGGTAACATCGCTCGTGCCGTGCTCGGCGATGTAGGTTGGCTGCTTGGTGGTAAGTTAGCGAGAGTATGGGCTGAGGGGAACAGGAGAAATCGGGGTTAGGCAAAGAAGATGATTTGGGTTTTGAAAAAAAATATGCAGGCATGTGAACTTTTCATGGTTTCCATAAGAATAGAATAAGAAGGAGAAGAGAGAGTTTTATTGTTATTATTATTATTATTATTATTATTATTATTATTTGAAAGGAAGAGGAGGCATGTTGGTTAGCAAAGAAGAATAAATATCTTGGAAATGATATTATTTTATTTATATAAACCAGAGATAGAAAGAACGAAAGAGCAACAGAGAATACGAACCAACATACAAATTTAAATAGGTAATATAAAACGTTAGAAAGCTGAAAATATTAAATGGCTATTTATTAACCCAGTGGGTAACGAAAAGTCACAGAACCAAAGATTGCAACGGGCACCGATATGGAATCATTTTGCAGTATTGCATCGCATTACAGACTCCGTAATTGAAAATTCAATATACCGCAAAAATCGGCACAATAAGGCGATCAAGATTATATATAGATATCAGTAGTACGATCATCCGAACAAAAGTCGGTATCGGTACCGAAATGCTGCTAATACGCCACAACTAAGATGAACGGAGCAATTGCATTCCAAATTTGGAGAAATGGATTATGATATCTCACTCAAAAGATGATTTACGAATTTTCCATAGAAAAAATATTCTGGTTTTGAAAACTTTTTAGTATTATCAATTTTAACTGATTTGAGTTGAAATAGAATTTACACAAGAAAATAAACTTCAATATTTTTAATTGAAAATTTACCATTTGCTATGTTTGATTAGACGTATTCCAAATTCTAAATTTATATTTCAAAATTCAAATATTAAAATTTCATAAAATTTCGAATTAATAAACCCCTAGAATTTACGGGTCGTTACAAAATAGTACCCGAGTCGATCTGGAAAACCAGCCTAAGAAATCACACACAATTTGACTTTATAGTTGTATAAAAACTTTTGAAAACAAAGTACTACCAGACTACACACCGCACATAAACATTGTCTGGTTTTCACCTTACGATAACCAAAACATTTCATATGAAACCCTTTAATATTATAATAATGTTTGTCATGTAAATAATTATTAATCATTGCCAAAATTGTTACATTAATTAAATTCTAGCATACTAGGATCTACAAGGAAAACCGAAGGCTCGTATTGGAGAATGGATCCCAACTATGAAAGGGTAACGTTCTACCTACCGAATCCGTACATCGCTATATAAAATGTACGGGAGGCAACCTCACATTGCACCTCTGCTACTCAGGACCAGCACTACCACCTTCTCGAGTAGCACCTAATATGATCACCCCTTGGTTGCAGTCAACAACCACAAAATGGGACACAGAAAGCATACATAAATATTGCTCCAGACTTAGGATGATCATACCCTATTTGGGTGCGACCCACTTAGCCTTGCTGCATAACCCTGCTTAATTCATTTCCCAGGTGTGAGGCTCGAAGAGGCTACACTCCTACTATTCATATAGCACTTCTCACTTGGAATGTTAATGCTGCCCTCCAGGAAAAAATGCAATATCAGCATTCATCCATACAAGTTCATTCTAGGACTGAACGAAATAATCGAGAGCTCCATCTCCAATTCCATCATCTTCTAGATGTCTTCACTTCGAATGCTTGAGTTTGATCGAAGTGATTTTCAGATAACATATCCGATCATGGTCTCTTCGAAACAACATTCGATACTTTTCGATAAACTCAACCGCGTTGCTTTTGGAAATACATCATCAAAGATAAGATCAGAGATCATCTCCTAACTGTTAGTGGATGGATTTCCTTATCATTATACTAGGTGAACGAAATGATATTTCTACGCACAGTACAACATCATCAGAGATGACTGTGCCATATAACTCATGTGTTCCTCCTAGATATTTCCAAAGTTACATTTGGATCCAATTCGATAGTCGGTTATTTAACTATAGAATAACAAACATTCAATCAAGGATTAAGTTCCATAGTGAAAATAAATCAACATTGGTTACGCACCAAGCAACACTAAGCCTTCTAAATTAACCTTTTCATTAATTAAAACCATCTTCTAAATTCTTGTATCAAAATACTTTTACAAAGATATATTCACAGTCCTTGTATTTTCAATGCATAGAAAATATTCGTATACTTATCTCAACGGTATGTATATTTTATAAACACTGAGAAATATCTCCTTTTACCAAACTAAAAAATCATTTATAAACTCCATTATAAATTTTTAATACTATTTATAAATTATTCGTCTAGTCATTTCTAAACCCTTATAAAATCATGCAATTATTTATAAATTCCATTTAATGAATCCAAAAATCCATTTCTGAACTTAAAAATGTTTTGTATTATGTTAATTTACGTGTTGAGTGGCTTATGAATTCTGGTTGATTCGTAGGACGCCACAATATCGATAGGGGTTCATAAACACTTAAACAAACTAACCGACATAGTACTGTTTTAAAAGTGGCTAGATGAAATAATGTTACTTAAATTATATGTGATATATAAAGAAATAATTTTATAGAAATTATTATAAGCTATATCTTGGATGTTAAGGAGTGATAATATTTTATTATTATTATTTGTTGAAATTATCAGCAATTATAAGGATATGATGTTATAATTGTCCAAGATGATGATTGTGATTGTTGTTGTACTCCGATGCACTTATGTATATAACAGTTTTCCATAAATTTAAAAACCGCGTTTATCAATCTATATTTTTATTAAAAAAATATGATTTTACAAAGCTTTACCTCATTTGTAAAATATTACTTTTGTAAATTATTATATTTTCAAAATCGCACATTTGTAATAAATCTATCGATCTATATTTTACTGTAAAAATATTTCTAGTTTCCTTTTAATCGTATCCTTTCATTGTAAAAGACGGACTTATTTTAAGATTTTCAAAAAACTTTATTTTACAGTTCGAAAATCTCTATTTTAAATATTTTATGAATCTATCGATCTATAATATCCAAAAATCATACCTTTATTTTTTAGATAAATTACGCCTCCTTCAAATAATTCAAGCCTAATTATTCAAAATATATATAATTTCCAAAATTGCTTTGAAATTTCTTTAGATCGTATCACTATTTTATAACATTTTAAAATACCAAAAATGAGGCTCGGTGCTACTAAAGCGCTAATTAAGCAAATCATATCAATTTTATCAATATAGCATTCAACGAGTCATATATCACCACATATATGAAAATAAAATCAAAAGTGTGAGGTATCCCATTGGATCCCTCCGACCTATCCCCCTGCGTCACATACGGTATATTATCATAAAAATATAAACCAACCACTTCGAGGTGGGATTTGTATATAAAGGGTCATCCGATCTTATACGGGAACGTAATAGAGTCTAATCTACATAGTAGGTGGGAATATATCCAAACCAACAATATAATCTAGTATATTATCCAAACAATCAATAACAGTTGGAAATAAATATTCACACATTTAGTAAATAATATGTGTTGACTATATAAATTTTGTGATTAACCAAAAATGTGAGATTAACTCACATTGAATTTTATATTCGTCAAAACATTCCTTTTTGAATTAAAATTGAACGAACGTCCAATTTTAAGCCAAATTTCCAACTTGCCCCGAGTCCATTCAATCAAATTCTATAGCGTAGCCTTCGTCGATATGGTCGTAGTGCAACTGTTCGCGTTGGATTTGGACCTTTTATGGGCATGATATTCAAATTTTAAGACAATAATTTTAATTTACAATTAATATACTAACTACCATTAATTAAAATAAATTACCCCTTAACAGTTTAAACATCTTCTTCCTAAAATTCTTATCGCCCATTCCAGTATGCAATTTTCACCAGGGCCGCACGTTCAAATCCACATCCACTCTTCATATCTCAACAATATACAAAATCGACATCACCAACGTCCTCCTAACCTCGTGGGCTACCCGAACATCACATCCTCTGACCGTCCGCACATCCCTTTAGCATTGCGACATCCACCCAATTGACCGTGCCTCCGTTTGAATGTGGCCCCGTCAAGACCATCGTGAACCTTCCATATTCATCACCTAGATGTGGTACCGCCTCCAAGACCTGAATACAACCTCGACCCAAACCCATATTTCACCAATTTCAAGAATTTCCTAGCCCTATTTGGTTGTCCTCTTACACATTCACTATACGAACTTCTAAATTGAAGACGCAACCCGCAACAAATGCATCAAACGGTAGATCGACATCTATCTAGCTTAAAGATGATGCCTTTTAATTTTATTTTGGAAGATTATCCATTTTCTTTTTTTGCTTGTTTTGTTTACTATAAAAGAAACGTAAGAAGAGGGAATGGAGGGAAATTGAATGATGGGTACAGTTTAAAAATGTTGGAGTATGGGCAATGGTATGTCTGAGAGCATGGTCATTATATATATATATATATATATATATATATATATATATATATATATATATATATTTCAACGACTAAAAATATAAAACCCCAATCAAGACGTGTTGTTTGGCATTATATATGTTATACCCTTATTTTAAACACAATAAAACTAGTCTTGAGACCAAATTAGATCATGTGCAAAAGATAAATTTTCAAACCAAATTAATATATAATTTCCTTTAATAAATTTCTATGCTTTTCGATCCCGCATGTTCAAATGATATGTCCGATTCGCACGAAATTAAATGGCGTATAATAACTCTCTATTATGGATCCTATGGAATTGATTTCGTTAAAATCCGAGATTGTGCTTCAGAAGGCAATTTTTACACGTTAATTAAAGCGAGTAATTTCCAAAATAAGTTAAGTTACTTTTTATATCCAAATTAAAAGTTTACTATTTTATTTTGTTCAAATAGAAATTAATTCAACTTTTAAAACCGTTTCATTCATATAAAATCCAAGATTAAGTTATTTAAACCATTTCAAATATTAAATTTAACAATTTATTATCAAATAAATTGCCATATTTGAAATTCAAGGTATTTAACTTTTAAAATTAACTTTTCTATATTTAAATTAAATTAAATATTCCATATTCCAAATTCCAATTACTGAATTCCTTGGTCATTACATTCTTCCCCGCTAAAAATGAATTTCGTCACTGAATTTACCAAGTAAGGAAAATGCCCCCAACCAATTAACTTTTCAAAGTAATTAGTTAAAATGGATTACCAAATTCTTGTAAGTCGTTTAACTTCTTATAGAAACTTTTTTAAGTCTTCAAATTCATTTAAAGTTACTAACTAATACCATTTAAAGTTATAAAACCAAAATTCAAATTTTGGTTATCAAAATTTTCCCAAAATTCTCAAAAAAATTCTAAACGCCTTAAGCTTTTGGAAAATTTTGCCGACGTCTCCTTTGGGTGCCTCGATTGTAGTAAATCATAATATACAAAATCACAATTATGCATCTCATCTTCGAGGTTAAGGAATCCCGTAGGGAAAAGTGTAAAAGTACGATATGTAAGCATATGCCATCCGCACCTACTAAACACTCAACAAATAATGAGAACAAATTTTGGAAAGTAATATCAATACATATAATATAGACTAATAAAATAACTATATGCAATTTTAGTGAATGTAACAAGAGAGTTTATTAAACAAATAACATCCATCCAATTTATTTGTCATCATATAAATTTGCATTTCCAAATGTCAACATTATATACTTCCCTTTCTTATTAACCTGCTATTGATTCTTTCAATTTATTCCCATTCAATTGATTTACATTCAATTATTAACATTCACTTTAATTACGTTCAATCTCAGTTTAACAACAATTCACTTGCATTCACTTATCTACATTTCTAATTTCCATCCAATTTATTCATATCCAATTCATTCATGCCAATTAATGTATATTCCATACGAATATGCATTGCATTAATTTATATTAAATCAATTTTCATTCAGTCCATTTGTGTTCAATTGATTTGCATCAAATTCAATTATTCTCATTGATTTTTTTATACCCATCTATTCACATTCATTTAATCTACATTCAGTTTAAACCAAATTCCATTATTCATATTAATTTCACCTACATTCCATTCGTTAAAATTCACTTAGTAATATTCAGTTTATATTCAATTTAAGTTTAACAATATTTCATTCCATATTTAATTTATTGATGGATCATTTACATAAGATCGTTTCGTTTTAACTTTCCTAAGTTAACTTCTATTTCATTATCACTTAGCGTTTTCTTTAAATACTAATATCCTTAAAGAACCGTTCCATACCACAACTTAATTAAGTTTTATTGTAAACATTTTTATATAACATTCCCTGTATTTATTTCGCTTTATAACTTATGTTCATATTTAATTCTATTAAACAACATTTTAAACTATGTTCATTTCACTAATTCATTTCATTAGCTCAATTATATTCATTCTACTAGTTCATTTTACTAATTTATTTCATTATTACAATCAATTTTATTTAACTTTTCTTTAGTTAAATTTCATTTGAAAATTCATTTATTTAACTTAATTTAAATTTCATTTCATAATTTAATTTTTAGATTTGGTTTTCTCAACATTTATATTCAACAAATTTAAAATTTGTTTTAACTTACTAATTTTCAAGATCTATAAGTATAAACTTATTTCTTACGTACACCATTTTTCTAGTTCAAAAACTTATTATCTTAATTTTTCAAACATTTGGATAGAAATATTTAGGATTTTAAACACACGCTTTAATTTCAAGTCATTTTGAAATCATACATATGCATAACTCCTTTATATACCAAATCATACATATGAAATTTTAAAATGAATTTTTTTTTTATCATAACAAACCCCTATGGTAAATTACTTAGGTAGCAATTCCTCACTTAGAAACTCGAAAATGAACGCCGATGATGCTGCAGTTTTCACTACAACTATTTTCCAGCGACTGAAGTAAGTTTAGTGCTTTCTATTTCTTTAAATCCTATTTTAAAATATCTTTAGCCAAATATTATTAAAATAACACCACTATTATTTTTCTAAAACGTTTGAAAACAGTTTTCCAAAACAAGGGGTTTTGAATTTTCCAACTTCTTGTTTAGGTCCAAATTTATTAACAAATTATATTTATAAATATACTTAAGAAATTCCATTTATAAATCACATTAGTAAAGCATATTTATAAAATATCACTTCTGATGAAATTCATTTCACAATTATTGATTGCATTAATCATAATCAATTCTCTTTAATTTACACTTATAAATTTATTTTCTTACATAACTTATTTTGCAAATGTTTGTCTTTCTTAAATTGTAAGAAAAACAACTAACAACAAATTAAAATAATCAAATATTATCATTCCTTAACATCCAAACACACCATATATAGCTTATAATGATTTTTAGAAAAATTATTTCTTTATATATAAAATATGATTTAAGTGAAATTATTTCATCAAGCCACTTTTAAAACAATACTACATCGGTTTGCCTTATTTAAGCGTTTATAAACCCCTATCGATATTGTGGCATCCCATGTATCAACCAAAATTCGTAAGCCACTCAACACATAAATTAACATAATACAATTTTTTTTTATATACTAACAAATAAGCGTTCATATCCATACAATCAGACTCATCCTACGGTCTCACTTACCCTATCTCAAATGAGTAAATTCCTACCAATGCCTAGGTGTTCGCTTAACCTAAGCACCGATACCATGTTGTAACAACCCGTTTTTCCATACAATGCAAGTTGACAATAAACCACACATGTCCAATCCAAATCAAACAGAAAGACGGATAGTTAAGGGAAAGAAAGAAGGAAATAAGAAGAGAAGAAGAAGAGAGAAAAACAAATAACAACACAGAATCTTACAATCGCAGCGAAACAACATATAATGTATTAACAGTGATCTTTACAAAAAGGGAATTGTTATATACATACATCCATCAGAGTACAACAACAATCACAATTGTCAAACTGGACAATTATAAAATCATGTCCTTGCAATTGGTGATAATTTCAACAACAAAGCAGTAGAAAATAAACATATACATGAATACGAGTTGAAGACCTCCATCTCATCTCTTGAGCTCCGGTACATCCAAAATAATCTATAAATATGATCCGTCTGACATGAGCAATATAATAAACTAACAACCAAGTCGGTCTGGACAACCAACCTGAGAAAGCACACCCAATTGGACTTTACATTTATATAAAAACCTTTGAAAACAAAGGTATTGTAATACCACGCCGCATAAAAACACAGACGGGATTTTACCTTATGATAACCAAAACATTTCATATGAAATCCTCTGGTATTATAATAATGTCTATTCTACAAATACTTACTAATCATAGTCAAAAAATTTACATTAATTAAATTCCAGTATACTAGGTTCTACAACCAAAACCGAAGGATTGTATTAGAGAATGAATTCGAGCTATGAAAGGTTAAGGGTCTACCCACTGAATCCGTACTTCGCTAGATAAAATGTATGGGAGGCAACAACACGTTCCACCTCTACTACTCGAGACCGGCACTACCGCCTTCTCGAGTAGCACGTAATACGATCACCCATTGGTAGTAATCAACAACCATATACTAGGATCTCGAAAGCATACACGAATATCGCTGTATACTTGGGATGATCATACCCTGTTCAGGCGCGACCCACTTAGCCCTGTCGCATATCCCTGCTTAATTCATTTTTTGAGTCTGAGGCTCGAAGTGGCCACGGTATTACCATTTATATAGCACTTCCCATTTGGAATGCTAACACTGCCCTCCAAGCAACAATGCAATATTAGCATTCATCTATACAAGTTCATTTTGGCACTGCACGAAACAATTGAGAGCTCCGCCTCCAATTCCATCATCTTCAAGATGTCTTCACTTCGAACGCTTGAGTTGGATCGTAGTTTTTTCGGATTACATATCCGACACCCGGTCTCTTCGAAACAACATCCGAAAGTTTTCAGTAAACTCAACCTCGATTCTTTAGGAAATAAACAGTCAAAGATAAGATCGAAGTTCACCTCCTAACCGTTAGTGGTCGAATATCCTTACCATTGTCCTAGGAGAATGAAAAGAGGTTTATATGCATAGTGCAGTAGCATCATCGGAGATGATGGTAACATATAAGTCACATGTTTCCCCTAGATATTTCAAAAGTTATGTTTGCGTCCAATTTCGATGGTTAAGATAGTCAGTTATTTAACTATCGAATTACAAACATTTAATCAGGGATTTAATTCCATAGGAAAAATAAACCAACATTGTTTAAGCACCAAGTAATATTAAGCCTCCTTAATTGACCTTTTTATTTACTAAAATCCTATAGTAAATGCTTGTATCAAAATACTTCTATAAAGATATATTCACAATCGTTATATATTTAATATTTAGAAAACATCCATATATTTATCTCAATGGTATAAGTATATTTTCCAAACACTAAGAAAGATCTCCTTATTACCAAATTCTAAAATCATTTATAAAATCGATTATAAATTTCTAATCCATTTATAAATTATTCATCGAGTCATTTCTAAACCCATATAAAACCATGCGTTTATTTATAAATTCCATTTTATGAATCTAAAAATCCATTTCTGAAAATCATTTATAAATATTCATTTATTTATAAACCTCTTGACCTTGTAAATAATCTCCCTTTGAATCTTTAAACAATTTTATAAGCTGCTCATTTAAAAATCCAAATCCGTTTACAAAACTATATTTATAAATCTCAAAAACATCATAAATAAATAATTAATTTTAAATTTTAACCTCTTAAAATAATAAGTAATAATTCAAACATTATGAATAAAACTATCGTTAATCTTCACCTTACAAATAATAATGATAAGTCACCAAAATACTATTAATAACCACTATTACTAATTTCAAACCATACAAATACTTCAAATAATTAACCCTTCAAAATATTTAAATATTAATAAACAACTTTAAACAATATTAACATGAATAACAACTTTGAAACATAATATATTTCCGTGGTAAACCTCCATTATAAAATTTTCAACCCAGTCATTTCCATATTTTCATACATTTAAGAATCTCTCTTCATTTTATAAAAACTTCCTTTCACAAAACCCATTTATTTATGAATTTCATTTATAACGTATTTCCATTATGAATCTCGCTTATTCATAAATCTTATCTAAAGCATTAATCACCATCCGTCCAACGTTACTTCCAAATGGATAAACTCCTTTTATAAATTCCTTTCTATTTATAAAAATATCGTTTACCATTCCAAATTTACCATCGCCTTCAATTTCCAAAATAGAGTCAACTATTTCTAAATATCATTCGGAATCTTATAATAAATCTACCTTTTAATTTATTCTCCAGTTTAATAAAAGATAATGGTTTCCTTTAATTAAAAAACCCCGTTTATAAATCTATATTTTTATTAACAAAGTACAATTTTACAATTCTTCACCTCATTTGTAAAATACTACTTTTATAAATTATTATATTCATAAAATCTCACATTTGTAATAAATCTGTCATATATGTACATATATACATACGTGTATATGTATATATATTACTTTATCTAAAATGGTTAATAAATATTAAGGTAAAAATATTTCTAACTTCCTTTTAGCTGTATCCCTTGATTATAGATTTATTTTAAGAATTTCAAAATTCATTATTTTACAGTTCTAAAATCTCTATTTAAAAAATTTATAAATCTATCAATTAATAATATCCAATAATCATGCCTTTGATTTTTGAATAAATTACTCCATCAAGTAATTCAAGCATAACTGTTTAAAATATATATAATTTCCAAAATCGCTTTGAAATTGCTTTAAATCAAATCACTATTTTATAGTATTTTAAAATACTAAAAACGAGGCTCGCTGCTACTAAAGCACTAATTAAGCAAATGATACCAATTTCATCAATATGGCATTCAATAAGCCATATATCACTCTATGTACGAAAATACTGTGAGGAATCCTGTTGGATCCCTCCAACCTATCCCTCTGCATCACATATGGTATACTATCATAAAAATATAATTCAATCGGTTCGAGGTAGGATTCATATACAAATGGTCATCTTCCCTTATACGAGAACATAATAGGGTCTCATCCGCTCCAATAGACGGGAATATATCCAAGCCATCGATATAATCTAGTATATTATCCAAACAATCAATAACGATCAGAAATAAATATCCAAACATTCAATAAATAACATATATTGACTATATCAATTTTCTAATTAACCAAAAAGATGAGATTAACTCACATTGATTTTAATAATTGTCAAAACATTCCGTTTTTAATTAAAATATAATGAACGTCCATTTTTGACCCAAAATTCCAACTAGCTCTAAATCCGTTCAATCCAATTCCGTAGCGTAGCCTTCGTGGATATGATCGTAACGCGACTCGTCATGCTCGATTTATACCTCGTATGGGCAACTATTCAAATTTTAAGACAACAATTTTAATTAGTAATTAATATACTAATAACCATTAATAAAATTTAGTTACCCCCTTAATCAAATTGAATTCCCTCTTCCCAAAATTCTTGCCGCCAATTCTAGTATGCGATTTTCGCCATGGATGCACATTCGATTCCACCTCCACTCTTCATATCTCAACGATATACCAAATCGACTTCACCAACATCCTCTGTAACGATCCCGATTTTTAAGCCAGGTTTAAATTGATTATTTAATTTTTGGATTAAATTGTGAATTTATTTGATTTTTTTCCAAATAAAATAAGATATTTGTTTATTTATATGTATGTAAATTGATTTTTTGATAGAGTTTGGATTTGAGATTCAAAAATATGTATTGAAAATAAATTGAAATTTGGATTTGAAATTCAAATATAAATGTGTTGAAATATAAATTGGATTTAAAACTATATTTTAAAAATTAATAAGATTTATTTTCTAATTTTAATATACATATAATTTGAAAGTTATATTTTGAACTAAATGCAAATGATTTTCAAAGAATTTGTTTAAAGCTAAATTCTATAACATGCGTATGTGTGTTTATTTATTTAAAAATATAACAACTTGAATTTAAAATTTAAAATAAAAATGAATAAAAGCTTTAGATATATAAGGAAATGTATTAATTAGGATTCAAATTGGAATAAGTACATATAAAATATATGTGTTAAAGTATAATTTGATTTTAACTCATATTTCTTTAGAGATTTTAAATAAATATAAAAGGAAAAGTATAAATAAGAAACACAAACTTATGTCAATATAGAATAGATGAACTACTTAAATTTGTTATTGGATAATATACAATATAAAAAGCTTTTAAAGGTAAAATTTGAGTGGTTATAATAAATATTATACACTTAAATTTGTTATAAAAAGATTAATAGAGGTAAATAGAATAAAAGAGTAAATTGAATAATTTACAATATAAAATGATGTTAAGGAACTAAGAATAAAGTAAAGCAGTTACAACAAGTGTAAGTATGTCTAACATAGGTGATAAAATATATTGAGAGGAATAAATTTAATTTCAATTAGGAATAAAGAGGAATTAAATTTATTGAGTACATTTTTAGTATAATAAATGATTTGCAAATCCATGATTTTAGAAATTGTTAATTTAAGATGATTAGAAGATAAGATAATGAAATTAGAGATATTTAAGATTTAATTAACTTGTGAAAATTTTATTTTCTATTTTATTTGAAATTTCCATGGTTTCAAACTTATTTTCTTATTTTGTGTTTTTCAAACTATCTTTTGGTTATCCTTACTTTCCTTATCTTGCTACAAACTGGTATAGGCATCTTTCTATCATCTTTCTATTTGGAAATCTTCCTCCAATTTTTGATAATTTTTGTTACTCATTTTGTAATCTGAACACTATTTTCCATCCATAGACCGTCGGTCAAGCAGAAAGGGTAAATCAGATTCTAGTGGATCTTTTTCGTGCTTGTTTTCTTGATTCTGGAGGATCTTGGGAAGATCACCTCCACTTTGTTAAAATTACCTATAACAACAGTTATCGTGTATAATTTCAATCTTTTGTCATCTTGTCTTAAACTTATTTCATTTTATCTTTTCTGTGCTTTCTCGTACCTCATTCCATTTTGGGGACGAAAAGTTTTGAGTGGGAGGGAGTGTAACAACCCTGTATTTTGTAATTATTTTAATTGTATATTTTAATTATTTTAATTGAATTTGATTTAAAAAGTTATTTTATTTATTTTGAATGATTAATTTTGTTATTTTAAATATAAGTTTAATATGAATTATCATTCCAAAGCATGACTAAAAAGAATATTTTCCAAAAAGTGAATTTTGGTCAAAATAGTCAAACTTTGACTTTCAATTTAAAAATTTAAAATTTTGAAATTATAAATTTTAGCTTTTATTATTAAAGTAGATAGAATTTTAAGAACACTGCTTTTCGTTTCGTTCAAATCTGATTTATAATGTGAATGTTATGACTTTTTAACTATTGCGTGTAATTTGCTGTATTTAACAAAAAATGTTTATTTTAAATTATATAATTAATGTTTTATTTGGTCATGTAATGTTCTAATTTATATTTATATGATTAAAATAACATGCCATGTATATATTTTGGTTTTAAAACATTTTTAAAAGTATAATTGACATTATCCAGTGTTAGTTGTATTCTGTTTATAATTTTTAATTTCCAGTTTCAATTTATTAAAGTAACTCTGTATTTATCTTTATATTTTTCTTAAGGATTTATTTTTATTCTCATTTCTACTTTATTTTTTTCCTCGTGTATTTTATTTATTTGATATTTTATTTATTTTAAAGTGAATTAGAAATTTTATAAGGCTAGTGATATTCTATTTGTAAATTTTAAGTCCTGTTTTGAATTTTAAAACAATTTCTTTAGTTCTTTTTTATTTTCTCTAAATTTAATTATTTATTTCACTTTGAATATGTTTTAAAGATTATTTTATTTCAAAGTTTTGCTTTAGAATATTTTTAAAATGAAGTAGATATTTTTCTAAAGCTTGTGATGATTTAATTGTAATTTTTGAACCCTGTTTCCAATTTTTGAGCAATTTCTTTTATCCTTTTCTATTTTTTCTTTAGATTTAATTATTTATTTTCATATTATTTCACTTTGTTTCGGTTTTTAAATGTATTTACTGAAATTATTTTGTTATATTTGATTTAAGAGAAAAGGTAAATTGAAGAGACAAGCCTCTTCCTTTTCCTATGACTTTTTCAAGTGCTTGACTCCTCATTTTCTTTTACCGTTTCCTCATTTACTTTTAGCCGTAGATTTTTTTTATGATAGCCATGAGTTCTCATTCCTTGTTCACGTGAAAAAAAAATTCATCACATTACATTTCACGGCTAAGAGAAAGATGGTAATGGCCTCCTTAGTTTTCTCCTTCTCTTTCTTCTTATTTTCTTAGTATTTTGCCTTGTTTTCACATGTATTTGGATTGGTCTCTCCCTCATATCCATGGCCACCACTCTCTACACCTCTTCCCTGCCATCACCAGCATCTATACTCCAGACCATGACCATGGCCGAGCCCTTCATGGTGACCAAACCCCTCAAAAATGTAACCAAAGGCCTAAAACCATGCTTGTTTGACCACTACTTGCTCATCCACTTCAACCACCACCCTAACCACCACCATAGGCCACCACCACTCCTTTGACATGACCACCACACACCCCTCCAGCCATTGTCTAGTCATGGTGCACCCACAGGCCGAGCCCACTCCCCATGGCCGAACCACTTTGATGACCAAAAACCACTATATTGCCTAAAACTCTTCACATCCCATGTTGTAACTCCTCTCCATCATTCTAGCCTTTATGCCATGAATTTGCACGACCAAACCCAAGCCATGTACTATCCAAACCTGAGCCAAATGTACCCCTAGGCCGTGCATAGCCTATGAGAAAGCAAGGCAAAATACTTGACATTCAAATCTCTTTTCATTTAAAAGTTATATCAATTCAAAGTATTGTATTTATGGTTTGTTTTGATTTTTGTTTGGGTTGTAACACAAGATCTATAGCATTGGATTGGCTCTCCACTCAAGTCCGTAATCTTTTCATTGTGCTTTGATTTTCGTTGTGTCATTGGTTTTGTTATCTCCAGCATTTTGAGGTGAGTAAAGCTCACACGACATTTATACTTATGCAGTTGTGAAACAGCAACAACTGAATGTGTAGTGAAAAATATATGATGTTATAACTGCCTTTGATTATTTATATATGATGTTAAACCTGTTAAATTTCATGTCATATCATCTGTTATTTATATATGTTGTTAACTATTCATTTATATCTTTTTATCACACTACAAGTTCCTTGTAGATTAGAATCACTATGGGTTGAAATGTTACATACCCGAACGGACTTTAGAATAGGGAAAAATCGTTATGGGCTGAAATGATAGGCCTGAACTGTTTTTATTTATTTTGTTTTAACTTGAGATTGCAGGTTTGAAATGATAGAACCCGGATTTTCTTTGTAAACTACGGATTGAAATGATATATATCCGTATCACTTGACCTAGGTTAGAAAACTATATACATGCCCGTGGTTATTTTATAAAGTATTTTGAACATTTTTAAATATTCTTAAAAGTGAAAATTTATGAAAATTTGATTTAAATTGGATTTTATTATTTTAGATAAAGAAATTTTGATTTTTTTATAAGTTAAAAATGTTGAATAATTAAATGATTAAATTGAATTCTTGAAATATAACTTAAATCTGGAATTTGGACTTTGGCTTTTAAAATGACATCTAAGTTATATAAATAAAATTTTAAGTATTTTAAAAATATAAATTTATGAAATTTGATTTAAAAAGATTTTGAAATGTTTTAAAATAAAGAAATTATGATTTTTCTATGAGTTAAAAATGTAGTTAATGAATGGTTAAATTGGATTATTGAAATATAACTTAAGTTTGGAAATTTGGAATTTTGGTTAAAAATGATATTTAAGTTATATAAATAAAATGGAAATTTAATTTAACTTGTAAATGGTAAATATGATAATTTGATTTAAATTTGTATTTAAGTGATTTATTAAAGTGTTATTGATTTTTCTATGAATTTAAATGTTTAAATAAATGAATGCTTAAATGTGTCATTTTAAAATACAAGTTGACTTGGAAATGTGAAATTTGGTTTAATTATAGGTTTAGTTAAATGAAATAAATTGGGAATTTCATTTAATTTGTGAAATGATAATTTGAAAATGTAAATATTAATAAAGTGTTAAATGTAAAAATAGGAAAGTTTGCACTTGAATTTATTAAGGTGATTTGTGAAATTTGATTTAATTATAAAATGTTGCTTTATAAAAAAACCATTAAATAAAAGAGTATTTTAATGAACATCTTTGAATGTAAAACATGATTTTTATAATGTTTAAACGGTTTGAATTGAAAGGTTTTCAAGTATAACTTTCAGTAGCTTTTTCTGAATGTTGTGAAAGGTTGAAATTTTCAATGTTTATGTTTGAACTTAGTAAATGAACTCATAATGGTTTAAAACTTTGGAAATTGAATACTTTATTTGAAATTATATAAACATAAATTTTAAATGGTTTAAATGAATTATTTTGATTAAAATATAAGCTATTAAAAAGGTGATTTGGAATGATAATAAATGAATGATTTCTTTGAATTTAAAGGGTATTTAAAGTTGAATATTAGGATTTGAACTTATATGATGATTTGAAATTGAAGCTTTGAAAAGATATCATAATCTTCGTATGCTAAAATGATTTGAAATGTGGTTTCGAAAAGATATGATATTTTGATTTATTAAAATGATTTGAAATATGGTTTTGAAAGATATGATATTTTGATATATTAAAATGATTTGAAATGTGGTTTTGAAAGATATGATATTTTGATATATTAAAATGATTTGAAATGTGGCATTGAAAGATATGATGTTTGATATTAAAATGATTTGAAAAGAAGTTCTGAAAGATATGATTGTTTGGGCTCAACTCACAGGGTAGATATTAAAATGATTTGAATCAAATCATAAACATTGAAAAGTTCTGAAACTCACAGGGTAGATATTAAAATGATTCGAAACGTGGACCCAACTCCTGTGAGTTGGCATAAGGTGGCTAAAACAGAAGCGATCTCGGGCCAAAAGGGGTGGCTCCTTTGGTCGGACGCATTTCTTCGATACCATTCTATTGCTTTTGTGATTGTTTGGACGCCCCTCCGATTTTTGGAATGTGTTCTGAGGTGGGCGTATGTGGCTGCTGCGTTACCACCATCCCGTGTGCGTAATTTTTATATCTACCCTGGCATTGCGTTGTGTGCCGTGTCACCTACCATATCGAGCCTTTACCATGAGTTTCTATTTGTGTCATACCTATGGGGCATCTTCTCGTAGTCTTCCGATCAGGAGATATGCAGGTGTTGTATAGACTACTGGCATTATTTGTGTTAAAGGCTGTATGGGTAACCCCTTAGCGCTATTAAAAAGTAAGTTTTTTTACTGTTAGACATTATTATAATAGCGAATTATTGCTACATAGTAAATAGTTTATCGGATCCTTAAAGGATGGGCGGTCCCAAGCATCCTTTAGGTTACTTGTACTTTTACTACAGTTCACTTGAGTTGGTTTACATTGTATAAGTATGTATGTCCTGAATCGAGTGTTTGTATTTTTATTTACGCTCGGGTCAGCCTGAGTTATTCACAGATTTGGATTCCACCTTCTGGAGATTGGAATCACTGGAGATTATCTGCTAATCTAGTTTTATCTATTTCAGTTCTTTTGTTCTATTCAGCTTGTACTTGGTTATCATATGGAGACTTCTTTTGTACTTTATTTCTTCTGTTGTATCTTATTTAACACTGATATATTTATATAGTAGCTTCATGAACTACTATCTCTTTTTCTTCCGCTGCACTATTATTACTCTGTGTCTGTGGTCTGTGATTTTTATTTACTGTATATTCTGAGATTTGCCAAATTTTATTTACAACGCGGTATTTTGAGCAATTCAAGTCCGACGTGTGCGGATGCGAACGATTGAAAATACCAAGTTGTTACATTTGGTATCAGAGCTTTGGCTTTGAGGCAAAACTTAGAATATAAAGTAAATTATTTAAAGAATCACTTTCGAGTTTGAATCTTTCCTCTTTGATTCGAATTTCCTTTGAATTTTGGAATGTTCCCTACGGTTCCAAAATCCATTCGTATCCCTCTCTATTCATCTTCTTTTAATTCTGGGGTATCCCATAACTCCTCTTCGAATGATCTTTTTATTAAGTCGACGGTCTCGCCAATTTCCCATTGAATTGTAAAAGGGGAAACTCCTTTACAATTAACATCGATTCACTAGAGATTTATATCTATCCTTGGTTTAGATGCTAATATCTTTTGTTATTCCAAACTCTATCTCTTGAGATCGATGTAGATTTAACCCAGAAAATCCATATTGATCTTATTCTTTAAGTCACCTTTGACCCGGTTAAGGCTGTCCGCGATTTATTTAAGCTTATCCATCTCCCCATTTTGTTATTTAATCATCTTGTCTTTTGTTTCCAACCTATCTTCAACCATTTTGAATTGTACTTGTAAATCTACAATTAATATTTTGTTTTATATTGTGTTGTTTGAGTTGTTGATGTTGATTTGGGTTTCCGATCGATTCGTTTGATCAACGCTCTCGATAGGAATTCCAAAACACTTTGACAGAACAAACTGACACAATATTATTTTAAAATTTGGTTAATGAAATAATTTGATATATAAGTAAATTTATGGAGCTTAATAAATTGATTCAGATTGATCATTTGAAATGATATACAGGAATTTATAAATAGTTGTTTATAAATTTATTTGGGAATTGAAATGAATTTAAATCAAGAATTTGAGAATTTAATTTCCGAGGATTTTGAACTTTGGTTTAAAGTTTTAAAAGTATATATTATGGAAAGTATTTCCAAGTAGAAATTACTCCAAGGAATTTTGAAAGTTTTAAAATTAGTGCTCTTCTCTTTGTCGCTGGAGAATAACTTCGGTGGTGACTGCGACATCATCGACATTCATTTTCGAGTTTCGAAGTGAAGAGACTATTCTGTAGTCTCGCTACAGCTTTTTTTTGGGAAATTAATTGATTTTAATTTCTAAAATATGATTTGATTTATAGTATATATAGATATATGATTTAAATTTGATTTGATATATTATGTACATATATTTATTTATCTCTAAGTGGTTTGAAAGGATTTGGAAATTTAATTCTTAAATTTTATCATAAAGAATAATTTCAATTATAAAATGAAATCAAATTTTTTGAATAAATGATTCAAGCTTGAGATAATTGAATTAGAAAGTTTTATTTGTATAATACAATTGCATTTCAATATAACTTACCTTAAGTTTAGAAGTTAATAATATAATTGGATAATATACAATATAAAAAGCTTTTATAAGTAAAATTTGAGTGTTTATAATAAATATTATACACCTAAATTTGTTATAAAAAGATTAATAGAGGTAAATAGAATAAAATGTAAATTGAATAATTTACAATATAAAATGGTGTTAAGGAACTAAGAATAATGTAAAGAAGTTATAATAAGTGTAAGTATATTTAACATAGGTGATAAAATATATTGAGAGGAATAAATTTAATTTTAATTAGGAATAAAGAGGAATTAAATTTATTGAGTACATTTTTAGTGTAATAAATGATTTTCAAATCCATGATTTTAGAAATTGTTAATTTAAGATGATTAGAAGATAAGATAATGAATTTAGAGATAGTTGAGATTTAATTAACTTGTGAAAAATTTATTTTCTATTTAAGTTGAAATTTCCATGGTTTCAAAC
The DNA here is from genome assembly GCA_030765085.1 of Allium cepa. Taxonomy (NCBI): domain Eukaryota; kingdom Viridiplantae; phylum Streptophyta; class Magnoliopsida; order Asparagales; family Amaryllidaceae; genus Allium; species Allium cepa. The sequence continues at coordinate 578,002,850 of CM060931.1, forward strand.
TTATTTCCTTATTTTGCGCGACGAGCTAAGTTTTTCGCGTTCGAAAATCGACATCCATACTTTACATCACACTCGAATGCCGCAGATTCGACCGTTCAAATCCGAGTCATCGGAGCTTATAACACAATTAAGTAAACAACATAGCGGACAAAAAAAGAATAATACATTGATATACAACATTGATACAATATCTAATCCAACAGATGAAACAATAGATATCAATATACATTAGAGATATGATACAATAAAATAGCAGCGGAAAAGAAAATAGATAACATCAGTAGTGGAACAAATAACTCTAGATAGTCTTCAAAAGAGAACTCCAGCAGCAGCTCGAACCAACATCACGATACACTAAGACAAGCAAGTCTCGTCCACATCCAAAGGCTGAACTAGCTCAAGATAATCAATTGAACCTGACTATCTGAAAAACCCAACTCCAGACTGCCCGTATGGAAAAAATTTGACCACTCAGAGTTTAGGAAAGAAACAATAAACTCCAGATCAGTCATGGGACTGGTATGAGCAACAAAAACAGTTTATCTTTTAAAAAACAACAAAGAAATATTTTTAAAATAAATCCGCAATGCTTTTAGAAAATGGAACTACCATAAGGCCTCCCGCACACACACACACAATGCAAATGCAGAATCGGAGGGGATTTCTCCTTATGATAGTTAAAGATGCTTGATACGCAAATTTCTTTGATATTATTACTATAAGTGCAAAGTGTAGAAAACATTTCGAAAGTATAACATAAATCTTAGCCAACATAGACATTTCGAAATATGCCTACTATAGCTACCATCCAAACAGTGGGGCGCCACCATAAGTAGATTGTAACAACCCGCCTATTTAACGATTACATATTTAAATGTTTGATTTAAATATGGCGTCGTTATTCGGATTTTGGGGTCCGAAATGTTACTTTCTACAAACGGCCGAATTGGGACTCGAAACCATTTCCATTGAGTCCAAAATGTCATTTGCGATCTTTTTGAGTATAATCTTTGATATATTTGGAGTAAGTGAAATTTTGACCTTTTTCTATTGGGCTTTGGGCTTGGGTTTCACCCAAACTGTTCTATTAACCTCAACTCAGCCCTTCTCTCCTCTCATTCACTTATTCATTTCTAAAACTTAAGCTTAAAACTGAAATGGGGGAAAGGAAGTGGAAAAAGAAATTAGCAAGCCCTAGTTTCCTTTGCAAAGCTTGATTCTTGCTCCAAAATCAAATGGAATCCATTGGTAAGTTCATCTCCATCTTCTCCATCTCTTCTCCTCTTCAATTTCAGTAATTTCCTAACACTAACTTAGGAAATACTTGCTTTGATTCTAGATTGAAGCTTGTAGTGTTGAAGTGGAATGTAGTTGGTTGATTCCTTGCATTTGTGCTTCTTCTCCTTTGTTTTTGTGTAAAAAGGTGAGTTTTTAACTCACTTGCTATCATTGACGTTGGGTATGGTTTCCTAACAAATATTCATGTGCTATTGCTTTGATTTGAAAAAGATTTGGAATTCATTTGATAAGGGCAAGAAGTGCTGGAAAACAGCCTTCGGCCGACCGAGCGCAGGCTCCGGTCGACCGACCTGCTTCCCGAGAGTTTTTATGAACAGTGTCCGGTCGACCGAGCCCTGTAGGCGGCCGACCGACCTGCTGCTGTTTTGCCTGTTTTGCCTGTTTTTGATCGTTTTGATAGATTTTCCAAACCTTATCGATTCAAGTTGCTTTTTAGTGGTTGTTATTGCATATTTGGCTTTGATAACTTACTCTTGACTTCATCCACGGGTTTTTATAAAATAATCTCTCGAATCGCATTTAAAAGCTCGTTTCTCCTATTTATAAATTCTATTTAAAACACACACTTTCGCATGCCGAGCGAAGTGGAAGGGTGATTAAATGGTTGGGCAAAACACGGACCATGAATCTGTGCGTTTATCCTTTCGATTAATCCCCGACCTATTCAATTGATCGTTTTGACCTTCGGGTTTAGTTTACCGATGATATGAGGTAAATTTGTACTGCTTTGAGTGTGAAAGTGGCTGACGGATAGTAAACCGTTTAGTGCGAACGAGTGGTTATGGGACATACGTTAACACTTTTCGGATTCCTTTTCGAGAGTTGTGACACATTCCGCCAGTTAGTGGTGTCCAGTACTGGGTCTCTGACCTTCACCACTACGGTTTGTTGCCCTATAAATTATCGCTCCGATGTTGGCCTTATGTGCCGCATGGGTGATATTGGGTTTGCCGCCTTCGGGTTTGTCGCCCTATATAGTTTCGCTCTAATGTTGGCCTTATGTGCCGCATGGGTGATACTTGGGTTTGGAGCCCTCGGGCTTATGAATCCTTATTGTACAGTACTGAGCTCGAGCAATTTTATGATGTTTCATTGATATTATATTCCCTTGGTATCGCCCATCGTGTTGGTCTGTTTGAGCCGCATGATTAATAACGATTACCTTGTGGAACTTGTATACCTTATTGGTATTTGTTATTTGCCTTTTTGGCTTGATTTGGGATATTTGTGTCCTTTGTTTCTATGTGTTGCCGATGATATGAAGCTTGTTCTATATGATTCATCTCTTGTTGATGATTGTGCTATCTCCTCTAGAGATATTTGTTATACTGTATGACCGTGCAGGTTTATTATTGTTCAGTTTATCTAACTGATTTGTTTAGCTAGACTGACCCGGGTATTTTATACTCGGGTCAGACCGAGATGTTTCAGGTTACGTGCTTTGGACTTAGCCTCTTTTGCTTCCGCATGGACTATTCCGCTAGTTTCTTTTTGTCTTAGCTTTCTTGTAGTCCTTATATGTTGTAACTCTGATATGTATTCTTGTGAACTCATCTGTATATTGTGGTTTGCTATACCACTTGATATGTATCATTTTGTATACTCTGTTATGTATATATATGTGTATGTGATGATTTACTGTTCTGTGATGTATATTACATTTGAGTTGTTATATTCTGTTCTGATAGATCCTATAGCCATTGTAGTCCTGCTTTAAATATTTATTGAATACGTCGAACTGTTTGTGATTCTACTTTTCGACGTGTTTAGTGAATAGTTAAGGTAAGATTACACATGGTCGCTCCTATCCAGCCTTATTCTCCGTGTTAGCAGACGGTATTATCTATACAATACTCTTTGTTAACGTGGTTATAGAGGTGGGGTGTCACATAGATGGCAGGTTCTACAACTAAAAACGTACAAGGCTCGTATTGGATGAATGGATTTCCAACAAATGGCCAGGCCAAGGAACTTCCAATTGCCACATGGGTACGCCTCTGGAAAGACACCCTGAGACTCCTAACCGGATCTCTGCCAGCATAAGACTGGCTACCCCCTTCCCGGGAAATAAACAAAACCTCAGATATGCAACCCGCGGTCCTTTGGGACCTTTATACGAGAGCTCTCTAAACCAACAACATCATAAAGTAATAAAATACAGTGTCCACATGAGTAAGTATCTGGGCTCCATACCATGATACTACCCTTTTCCAGAAGGAATGGCCATACCCTAGGGAAACTACCCCTGAAACTTTGCTGCATCTTTCCTTTTTCGACCATTACCGGGTTGTGAGGTTCGATGAAGTTTCGTCCACAAAGCTACGCTTTTCACAAAAGCCACGCTTTGATCAACAAATGATCAGCAGCACTCAGCATGCCACATTACAAAATTGGGAATATATCGCTAATAACCTTCAACTACATAACCTCTGAGCTCGTACGTCTCAGAGAAGGGTGTTAAGATAAGAGAATAAATTCTCCGCCACCAACAGAAATGTATTTGAAAGAAATCTGCTTTATATCTCAAATGTAATGTCACACATACAATCCATACAAGTCTGTTCTGGGTCCAAACAGAACCAAAGGCACTTCCAAAGAAGCCCTTGCAAATCCGAATAATCCCTAATCACGTCCGGACTTCACATTACATATGGAGTCTCTATATCGGGGACCAGTCGATGCAAAGACATTCGATGAGTTATCCTTTCACTTTCGAAAATATCCAGTCTTCACCACCGGTCTTCAAGTGCTATCCATAACGTTTAATCACATATTCGGAATGGGTTATACGACACAAAGGTCCTTTCCCGGCTAAATCGAATAGTGAGTGCAACATTTAAAACATATGGATATAGGATTTCAATTAAGTCACAACTTATTACCCAAAACTTTCTTTCAAATGGTTTAAACAAATTACCATTTCCAAATCTTGAAACAAAAAGATTTAATTCACAAAGTTCCCCCAGATTTCACAAAGATCCATTCATAGATTTCAAAAGCAATTTCCATTCAAATTAGGATTAACTCATCCAATCTTCAAGTTAAGGATTTAACTTATAGCCTTCAAACCTATTTCCATAACTTGGAAAATCATTTTTCAATTTTAATTTGAAATCCCTTTAACACAAATCGAAAGTTCATTACTTATGTGAATGCTTTTATTATTTGAAAACAAATAGTTTTCATTTAAAACAGATCCAATTATATTTGCACGAATTAAAGCCTTTGAATTTAAATTCAAATTTCCAAATCAATACATTTAAAAATGGTTTAACCCATATAGGCTCATTTATAAGTTGAATTGCCTTTTTAAACCGTAGTTTCCAAATCATAGAATTCAATTTCAAATATTGAATTCAAATTTAAATCAAAATATTTAAATCTCAAAACTTTATCAAGTTATTAAAAAAAAAAATTATTTTGAAAATTCCATTTCAAAAGCTTTCCACATTTAACCCGATTCTATTTCCAAACCATTTGAATTTAAAAATTCAAATTCGAAACTATTTTCAAAAATCTGTGACTTAATCGATTTCCTCGTGAAATCCATATTTGTATGTGTATGGTGTGGTCCAGGGGTTTTACACAATAGTGCAACATCATTCAATCATCACAGATTAAAATACAGAAATATAGCTGATAAGCGGTATAAACGATAATGCTTATCGTTCATTCACATAACACAGATATGTATATCACCGATAATAAATTATATCACATATAATTAATCACATTATAGATCACCACACAAATCAGGATATATCATAAAGCATCACATAACAGGGGTATCAAACAATTCACAGCATCCAACAGAATACAGTTGTCCATAAGTACGGTTAATTTATTAGTCATTTAATTAATGGAACTCAAATTAATTACTAACGCAGGTAAATTAACATTTAATTTATTATCCTAAATAAATGAATAAATCATTGATAATTAACCCTTAATTATTTATTGTAATTAATTACATAATTAATTAACACTTAATTAATTACAAAAAGGATTATCCCTAACCACAAATTAGTTACATTGAGTAATTAGCTTCTTAATTACTTCCATAAAGTAATTTCACTTACAAAATTTTATAAATGATTATCTATAATTAATCTAATCCAATTGATTGTCACAATTTATCACATTTGTGAATTATTCAAATAAAATCTTAGTTAATGACTTCATTAACTATCGAATTTCTTTAATTGCCTTTCTAAAGAGATTTACTTATATTAATCATTATTAATCGATTCACCATTAAGAACTCATTTGTTAATGAATTAGAAATCATTAATCTTCATTAATTAAAGTCACTCATTCATGATTAAATATGTTCTTTACAACAGGTTAAAAACGTTGTTTCAAATTTCCTTTTTAAATCCACTTTTAAACTTAAGTTTTAAAAGTAAATTAATTTCAAAATCTTGAAATTAGATCTAAAATTTAATTTGTTTAAATTTCTATTTACAAATTTCAAATCTATTTTAACTTCAAATTTTTTCAAACATTTAATTTTTTGAGTTATTTAAACAATTTAAATTTTAAACTTTATTTATGTTCAAACTAAATTTCAATTCAAACTTGAATTATATTTTTATTTTGATTTAAACCTAAGTCTAACATCTTGCTTTATAAATTTGAATTTAGTTTTCAAATTCAGGAAACAGAAAACAGGTTCAGGTTGAAAAGCCTTGGACAAAATTTGACTCGAGCACTTCCTATTCTAGCTTCGAGTAAACTACTCGATTAACTCGAGTATAACGCGAGAAATAAACCAATTTTGAATTTTGAAACCTCTTTATACTGACAACCACTAAAAAATGAACCCAAGACGACTTCGATTTCCCCCCTCCGAAATATTCATCACCAAACATCGAGACGAACCCCTGGAAACACAACTTCTTCTTTCCATCATCAGATACACGCGACACTTCATGCACATGTACACACGATCGAAGCGATTCTGATCATCCATGCCGGCGGCGACGAGTCTCCCTTGCCCTTGACAGTGAACTCCACAACCCAATTCGATCGAAAACATCTGGGAATAAAATCGAGTACTTCAAACCCAAAAACTGGAACCAAACAAATTAGAAAACCCTTCAATGCCCTCGCCACTGACCACCTGAGGTCACGCGACTTCGACCACGCGTTCCTTGACCATCGACGCTTCTTCCCTCCAAGTTTCGTACCACACGACCATTTAGAGAGATCACGGCGGCTCCACAAACCTAAGCGACCCAAAAGCAAGTTCAAACCCTAAATTCATGTCGTTTGCTTACCACGGTGATTGAGAATTTCATCTACCAATTTTCCGTTGACCATTAGCTCATAATCCTCCTCTGACCACAACCACGTCGCGTAACACCACGTCGTTCGCCGCGAATTGATGAAAATTCAAGTTCTGAACAACTCACAATTTATTAATAATTTCGAAGTTAAAAATCTCAATATTTCCATCAAAATTCATAAAATTTAAGTGCGAATTCATTCATATAACTGAAACTTGAAACCGTGATGCTTGAATTTCTGATAAAAAATGTTTATTCACTGTAATTTTCAAGCTTTATGATATATTTTTTATAAATACATTTGAAACTATTTTTAAATTTTAAATCTTAGTCATTCAAACCTATTTCTTTTAGACATTTTATCTTAAAAAGGGACGGAGGAGGAGATTTTGAAGTTTGAATCAGGTTTTGAAAACCTTTTAAGTTAAACAAAGGCCTGTATGAATATATATACATACATACTTATTCAATCTATTTGATATCTATATATACACACAAACATATTAACTTCCATACATATTAATTTCACAAACATTCATCCAAATTTAATCACATGCAAATTAAAGTATAAAAGGGTCAAAGATTTTACTCACAGTGATTTAAAGAAAGAACAGAGCTTCAAGTTGAAACAGGTTATTGAAATGTTAGCTGAATCCTTCCTCTTTGATTCTCTTCTCTGGTTTTATATTGATCTGTTTTGATGTTTTACTGAGATGTTTGTTTGAATTTTGAGATGATGCTACTTTATTTTTCTCAGTTTCAAATGAATGAGACTGAGATGAAAAGGCTTGATATATAAAAGAAGTGTTACAGGGTATTATAATTGTTTATTTTTACAACAGGGTATGCCTGAAGATGTTTTTAGTTATGGGCTAGAGATACTGTCATTGATTACTATTTTACAGACAACATATTATATTTCCCTACATTTCGGCTGAGATGACATTAAAGGTATGTCATTAAATGCTCTTGTACAATCTATACTTGAATATTCTTTTGCCTTCTTCTTGCCTTACATACTTATTTATAGGCTGCATACATATTTACTTTTTTTTTCATTTTTATACTTTATTCGTTTTGTACATAATTAATTAGTTTTTGTTCTATTACTTTGTATTGACCTTTTAACATGATGTTAGGATTTTAGTTAATGTATTTACTTATATTTTACATAATTTTATTAATATGTTACTTGACTTTATAATTTATATTTTATCTCCTATATATGTATTCCTATTCCATTTTTTTTATTTGTTTTGTTTTCTTTAATAAGTATTCATATGTGAATGTATTTTATTTCTATGATTTTAATTTATGTTTACACCCTTACCTTATTAGTAGATAGATATTTTTATTTGCTTTGCCTTATTATTTTGTCATATGAACACATTTCTATTTTTATTATGTTGTTTGAATTACAACAAATTTGTTTAATGTGTATATTAAATGTTTTATAGTTTACATAACCAAAATCTTAAAATAACTTATATACTTATCGTCTTATCTTACATTTTCATTCGTTCATTATTTAGATATTAAATTCTAAAAGAAATCGTTTTTAAAACTTAATAAAATAAAACATATCTTTTTATACGAATTTTTAAGAAATTCAAAGTAATTTACCAATAAATTTCACAAATTTTATTCAAAATCAAATTATTTATTTATTAAAAATAAATCAAAATCAGGGATCGTTACATTTTGTGTTTTTCAAACTATCTTTTGGTTATCCTTATTTTCCTTATCTTGCTACAGACTGGTATGGGCATCTTTCTATGATCTTTCTATTTGGAAATCTTCCTCCAATTTTTGATAATCTTTGTTACTTATTTTGGAATCTGAACACTGTTTTCCATCCATAGACCGTCGGTCAAGCAGAAAGGGTAAATCAGATTCTGGTGGATCTTTTTCGTGCTTGTGTTCTTGATTCTGGAGGATCTTGGTAAGATCACCTTCACTTTGTTAAAATTACCTATAACAACAGTTATCGAGTATAATTTCAATCTTTTGTCATCTTGTCTTAATCTTACTTCATTTTATTTTTTCTATGCTATCCCGTACCTCATTCCTTTTTGGGGACGAAAAGTTTTGAGTGGGGGAGAGTGTAACAACCCTGTATTTTGTAATTATTTTAATTGTATATTTTAATTATTTTAATTGAATTTTGATTTAAAAACTTATTTTATTTATTTTGAATGATAAGTTTGTTATTTTAAATATAAGTTTAATATGAATTATCATTCCAAAGCATATCTAAAAAGAATATTTTCCAAAAAGTGAATTTTGGTCGAAATAGTCAAACTTTGACTTTTAATTTAAAAATTTAAAAATTATAAATTTTAGCTTTTATTATGAAAGTAAATAGGATTTTAAGAACACTGCTTTTCGTTTCGTTGAAATCTGATTTATAATGTGAAAGTAATGCCATTTTAACTATTGCGTGTAATTTGCTGTATTTGACAAAAATTGTTTATTTTAAATTATATAACTAATATTCTATTTGGTCATGTAATGTTCTAATTTATATTTATATGGGTAAAATAACATGCTATGTATATATTTTGGTTTTAAAACATTTTTAAAAGTATAATTGACATGTTCCAGTGTTAGTTGTATTTTGTTTATAATTTTTAATTTCCAGTTTTAATTTATTAAAGTAATTCTGTATTTATCTTTATATTTTTCTTAAGAATTTATTTTTATTCTCATTTCTAATTTATTTTTTTCCTCATTTATTTTATTTTTTTGATATTTTTTGTTTTTAAAGTGAATTTGAAATTTTATAAGGCTAGTCATATTCTATTTGTAAATTTTAAGTCCTGTTTTGAATTTTAAAACAATTGCTTTAGTTCTTTTCTATTTTCTCTAAATTAAATTATTTATTTCACTTTGAATATGTTTTAAAGATTATTTTATTTCAAAGTTTTGCTTTAGAATATTTTTAAAATGAAGTAGATATTTTTCTAAAGCTTGTGATGATTTAATTGTAATTTTTGAACCCTGTTTCCAATTTTTAAGCAATTTATTTTATTCTTTTCTATTTTTCTTTAGATTTAATAATTTATTTTCATATTATTTCACTTTGTTTCGGTTTTTAAATGTAATTACTGAAATTATTTTGTTATATTATGACGACCGCCTATGACTCCTGCACTTAAACAAGGAAATGGTGTGCTGAAAAGTGTGCCAGGCCGCCATGGACAATCATCAGGGTAGGGTAAACACAATAAACTCTATGGTATTACTCACAGGGCAGGGATAAAATACAATAGAGAAATATATATATATAGTGAAGCTTTACCAAATAGAATCTCATCAATACACTACAAAACAATTTGATACAAACATCTGAATAGTCAATACAGCAAGCCTCACTACATATCACTCAAAGAATTATACAAACAGCGGAACACCCAGTACATATAGTAAGAAAACAATATGCAAAAGCCTTCAGCTCGTCTTCGTCATCAATCGCGTTGGTCACTAAGAACAGCACCTGTCACCTGCTACCTAGTCTGCCCATCCCAAAACGGATGAACAGCCCAAGGTAATAAGAGTTGAACATAAAACCTTGAGTCAGACAAACGTCCTAGTGAGCAGTAAATCAACTATCAAACATACCAAAAGAGCATAAAGGGTAAAAAGGAATAGGAACCCAACCATTCCACTCTACCTCTTTCTACAGTGATAGCCCCCAAACCCACTAAGAAGAAATAAACATAGCAAAGCAGACATTTAAAGTAAAACAATTATCACCAGAGTCAAGGTCGATGTTTTCCAAGCACAAACCCCCAAGGCCTAAACCAAGATCAGATAAGCACCTACAAAACATCGCTCTTGAGACCGAGTGACAATACAACCAAAGCATCCAAACATCCATGACTCTGGCTATCACTGTTATCATTGCTTTGATATCACCGTTAATTGAATGACCGGCTCATTCTTTCATCCGTCCGTCAAGGGCTAATGGTAACCTCGGTTCTAGACAGAACTCCACACGTCGTCGCAGCCCGTGCCTAGGACTATCGAATCTGCCCAGAGTACTTAGCACGTCGTCGCAGCCCGTGCCTGGGATTATCGAATCTGCCCAGCGTACTCTTGCTTTGAGCCTGCTAGAACCTTCAATAACGATGAGATTTCAGCCTTCTAGTCATTCTCCTCGACGACTATTCTCATACTAGCTCAAGCGCCTCTCGAGCCATCCATTATCAACGAACTCAGACCATATCACCGAGTTATCTACATGCTTGGGATGATCCCGTCTGGATTAAACCAAGGCTATCTCACATCATGCTTTGCCTCATCGCATCATAGCAAAATTCCATCTCGACATCACCATCAAATCTATCCATATGAGCTTTATCATTCGCTTCATATGCCGTAAGCAGCTTTCCTTATTCAAGAGCCTTTCCAATTAGCTTTTGAATCATCTTCGACCAACTTGACCAAATTCAACCATAAATCAACTAACTCATAACAATCAATCAAGACAATCATTAATCCAAGTTATCAATCATTCTAACAAGATCAAAATAAACAGTTATAACAATAATGGCAATTTCGTAAATAAAGAGTCCAAATCTAACAAGCATGAATTCTAAGTAATATCTTGATGAATGAACTAGCATAGTTTAACATGTAGTAAAGTGGATCTCAAAACTTTATGAACGATGGATCTACATGCAAACTTAAGGAAAATGCATGAAATCACTATCTTTAACACACAAACAAGCCACCGATCCAATATACTCCTTTGGGTCTGTGTAAGAGATAACCGCCACTCACCGAATCACCTAAGCACTTCAAAAGCAGCCAACTTCAGATCTGGACAGCAAGGATCTAGCTCGATCCGACAAAATTCCGCTTCAAACGGTGAAATTTCTCTTTGAAGAATGTAGATCTTCAACTTTAGCTCTTGGATCTTCGATCTTAGATGGATCTAAGCACTTGATTAGAGTGGAGAAAAGAAGTGAAGAAGTGTTGTAGTCGAGCTCTCAAAATAGCAGCACTTCGTCGCTTTAAAATCCGGTGCCAAAAAGTGAACCAAAGCGTGTATTTATAGGCTGAACCCCATGAGTCGTTCTCCCCCCTAAGTCAGTCACGACTTAACCCTTGCCGACCTAACGACTCATCTCACACTGCTGACCTAACACTATAAGCGACCCTGCACCTAAGTCTTCTGGACGACCTAACTGGGTGCCGACCTAACTACTTAACTAGTTGCCGGCTTAACAAGTCCACTATCCACGACCTAAGCCTGAACACACGGCCTAACATACCCAGCCGACCTAACTAAACATAGGACCTAACACAAGTGCCGACCCAACGACTTAAGGCTTCCACCACCTATCACAACACAGCATTAACTACTAGGTCGCTAAATCGTTAACCCATTAACTCTTAAGTCGCTAGCTCTAAGGTCGACCCATCTTCTTAACCCGCTTACTTCCTTAACTTGTTATTTCCTTTAGGCCGCTCACTTCTATAGGTCGTTATCTCCTATAGGTCGGTCACTCCTATAGGTCGTTAACTACTATAAGTCGGTCAACCTCTAAACCTCTAACCTACTAACTTCCTTAAGTCGATCACTCTCTTAGGTCGGTCCAATTCTATAGGTCGCTCTACCGACCTAAACACTACACGACCTAACTACCTCACTAAGTCGCTCACACGAGCAACTTCCACACGACTTAAGCTCTGAACGACATAACCAATACTAATGACCTAGTGGAAACTATTATACGATTTGTCGACACGTAAAATACTTGTCGTTACATATATTTGATTTAAGAGAAAAGGTAAATTGGAGAGACAAGTCTCTTCCTTTTCCTATGACTTTTCAAGTGCTTGACTCCTCATTTTCTTTTACCGTTTCCTCATTTACTTTTAGCCGTACATTTTTTATGATAGCCGTGGGTTATCATTCCTTGTTCACGAGAAAAACATTTTCATCTCATTACATTTCACGGCTAAGAGAAAGATGGTAATGGCCGCCTTAGTTTTCACCTTCTCTTTCTTCTTATTTTCTTAGTATTTTGCCTTATTTTCTCATGTATTTGGATTGGCCTATCCCTCATATCCATGGAAACCACTCTCTATACCTCTTCCCTGCCATCACCACCATCTATACTCCAGACCGTGACCATGGCCGAGCCCTTCATGGTGACCAAACCCCTCAAAAATGCAACCAAAGGCCTAAAACCATGCTTGTTTGACCACTACTTGCACATCCACTTCAACCACCACCCTAACCACCACCATAGGCCTCCACCACTCATCTAACCTGACCACCACACACCCCTCCAGTCACTCTCCAATCATGGTGCACCCACAGGCCGAGCCCACTCCCCATGGGGGAACCACTTTGATGACCAAAAACCACTATATTGCCTAAAACTCTTCACATCCCATGTTTTAACTCTTCTCCATCATTCTAGCCTTTATGTCGTGCATTGCATGACCAAACCCCAGCCATGTACTATCAAAACCTGAGCCAAATGTACCCCTAGGCCGTGCATGGCCTATGAGAAAGCAAGGAAAAAGACTTGGCATTCAAATCTCTTTTCATTAAAAAGTTACATCAATTCAAAGTATTGTATTGATGGTTTGTTTTGATTTTTGTTTGGGTTGTAACACAAGATCTATAGCATTGGATTGGCTCTCCACTCAAGACCGTAATCTTTTCATCGTGCTTTGATTTCCGTTGTGTCATTGGTTTTGTTATCTCCAGCATTTTGAGGTATGTAAAGCTCACATGACATTTATACTTATGCAGTTGTGAAACAACAACAACTGAATGTGTAGAGAAAAATATATAATGTTATAACTGCCTATGATTATTTATATATGATGTTAAACCTGTTAAATTTCATGTCATATCATCTGTTATTTATATACGTTGTTAACTGTTCATTTATATCTATTTATCACACTGCAAGTTCCCTGTAGATTAGAATCACTATGGGTTGAAATGATACATACCCGAACGGACTTTAGAATAGGGAAAAATCGTTATGGGCAGAAATGATAGGTCTGAATGGTTTTTATTTATTTTGTTTTAATTTAGGATTACGGGTTGAAATGATGGAACTGGATTTTCTTTGTAAACTGCGGATTGAAATGATATATATCCGTGTCACTTCACCTAGGTTAGAAAACTATATACAGGCCCATGGTCATTTTATAAAGTATTTTGAATATTTTTAAATATTTTTAAAAGTGAAAATTTATGAAAATTTGATTTAAATTGGATTTTATTGTTTTAGATAAAGAAATTTTGATTTTTTTATAAGTTAAAAATGTTGAATAATTAAATGATTAAATTGAATTTTTGAAATATAGCTTAAACCTGGAATTTGGACTTTGGCTTTTAAAATGACATTTAAGTTATATAAATAAAATTTTAAGTATTTTAAAAATATAAATTTATGAAATTTGATTTAAATAGATTTTGAAATTTTTTAACATAAAGAATTTATGATTTTTCTATGAGTTAAAAATGTAATTAATGAATGGTTAAATTGGATTATTGAAATATAACTTAAGTTTGAAAATTTGGAATTTTGGTTAAAAATGATATTTAAGTTATATAAATAAAATTGTAATTTAATTTAACTTGGAAACAATAAATATGATAATTTGATTTAAATTTGAATTTAAGTGATTTATTAAAGTGTTATTGATTTTTCTGTGAATTTAAGTGGTTAAATAAATAAATGCTTAAATGTGTCATTTTAAAATACAAGTTGACTTGGAAATGTGAAATTTGGTTTAATTAATGGTTTAGTTAAGTGAAATAAATTGGAAATTTAGTTTAGTTTGTTAAATTATAATTTGAAAATGTGTATATTAATAAAGTGTTAAATTTAAAAATGGGAAAGTTTGCACTTGAATTTATTAAGGTGATTTGTGAAATTTGATTTAATTATAAAATGTTGCTTTATAAAAAAATCATAAATTAAAAGAGTATTTTAATGAACATCTTTGAATGTAAAATATGATTTTTATAATGTTTAAATGGTTTAAATTGAAATGTTTTCAAGTATAACTTTCAGCAGCTTTTTCTGAATGTTGTGAAAGGTTGAAATTTTCAATGTTTATGGTTTGAACTTAGTAAATGAACTCATAATGCTTTAAAACTTTGGAAATTGAATACTTGATTTAAAAGTAAATAAACAAAAAATTTAAGTGGTTTAAATGAATTTATTTGATTAAAATATAAGCTATTTAAAAGGTGATTTGGAATGATAATAAATGAATGATACCTTTGAATTTAAAGGGCATTTAAAGTTGAATATTTGGATTTGAACTTATGTGATGATTTGAAATTGAAGCTTTGAAAAGATATGATATTTTGATATATTAAATTGATTTGAAATGTGGTTTTGAAAGATATGATATTTTGATATATTAAAATGATTTGAAATGTGGTTTTGAAAGATATGATATTTTGATATATTAAAATGATTTGAAATGTGGTTTTGAAAGATATGATGTTTGATATTAAAATGGTTTGAAAAGAAGTTCTGAAAGATATGATATTTTGGAAATGAAGTTTTAAAAAGTTATGATATTTTAATATAATAAAATGATTTGGGAGGAAGTTTTGAAAGATATAATAATTTAATATATTGAAATGGTTATAAATAACTTGATATTTATTTTGATAAATATTTGAATTTGAAAGATATGGTATGTTGATATATTGAAATGGTTTTGGAAATGATTTAATCTTTATTTGATAAATATTTGGATTGAAATGATATCTTTATTTTAAGTATAAAATATTATTTTAAAGTTATAACCACGGGTTATAATAACGATTGGTTGGCAAAGAGACTGGGATTGGATATGGACATACTCTTTGTCGATACCAAAGACCACTTTGACTAACCATGTACGCGGTGGAGATTCCAGAATGAAGTAGGATGATGACGACGTTCTTGAGGTATATTACGTGAAACCAACTCCCGTGAGTTGGCACAAGGTGGCTACAACAGGAGCGATCTCGCGCCAAAAGGGGTAGCTCCTCTGGTCAGACGCATTTCTTCGATACCATTCTATTGCTTGTGATTGTTTGGGCACCCCTCCGATTTTAGGAATGTGTTCTGAGGTAGGTGTATGTGGCTGCTCCGTTACCACCAGCCCGTGTGCGTAATTGGTATATCTACCCTGGCATTGCCTTGTGTGCCGTGTCACCTACCATATCGAGCCTTTACTATGAGTTTCTATTTGTGTCATACCTATGGAGCATCTTCTCCTAGTCTCCCGATCAGGAGATATGCAAGTGTTGTATAGACTACTGGCATTATTTGTGTTAAAGGCTATATGGGTAACCCCTTAACGCTATTAAAAAGTAAGTTTATTTTACTTTTAGACATTATTATAACAACGAAATATTACTACATAGTAAATAGTTTAACGGAACCTTAGAGGATGGGCGGTCCCAAGCATCCTTTAAGTTACTTGTACTTTTACTACAGTTTACTTGAGTTGGTTCACATTGTATAAGTATGTATGTCCTGACTCGAGTGTTTGTATTTTTATTTACGCTTGGATCTGCCTGAGTTATTCACAGATTTGGATTCCACCTTCTGGAGATTGGAATCGCGGGAGATTATCTGTTTGTCTAGTTTTATCTATTTCGGTTCTGTTGTTCTATTCATCTTGTACTTGGTTATCATATGGAGACTTCTTTTGTACTTTATTTCTTATGTTGTATCTTATTTAACTCTGATATATTTATATAGTAGCTTCATGAACTACTATCTCTTTTTCTTCCGCTGCACTATTATTGTGACGACCCGGGATTTTGAGCAATATCAATTTAATAATCTTTGATAGTAATAAAATTATTTGACTATTTTACATTATAAATTGACAAGTTAAAATTCTTTTAAAGGCTGATAATAATTATTTGATAATATCTATTAACATTTTTCTTTACAATATAAAATAGGCAAGTTTAATTCTTTTGAAAACTAATAATATTTTAATTTGGGAATATTTATTTTAGCAATTTGAAATTGGTAAGAGTTATTTTTCAAAAGTTAATCAAAATATTTTCTATTTATAATATATATATTGATATATATTGTAAATAAGAAGTCTTTAAGTAATAAAAGCTATATATTCAAATTGTAATATATATGAATATATATATTATGATTTGGTTTGTGTTTAAAATTTTTTAATATAGTAATTATCAAAACTAATGATTAAAAATGTTTTCTATTTATAATATAAATGTATATATATTTGTATATATTAGAAATAGGAAAAATATTGATTTGAATTTAATAAAGTGTATTCAAACTTTATTATATATAATTTGAAATTTGAAATTTTAAATTTGAGTTAATACTTTTGAAAATGATATTTAAGATTTAAATTTTAGCAACAAGAATAATTTCTTATTTATTTTAAAAATATATTTTAGCTTGATTTTTAAATAAGATTTAAATTTAAAGGTTCATTTGTTTACAATATTCTTCCATTTTAATTTTATCATAAGATAAATTGTTTTAATTTTTTTATATATAAAGAGTTAAAATCAATATCTCATGCTTATAAACATTAAATTGAATCAAAAATATAAGTTATTTACAAATGTTTACATGAATTCATTTTTGAATATTTATTTAAAATCTAAAACTTGTTTATTAAAAGATAAGTTTACACATTTTATAATCATATAAAAATTTCATAATTACATTCATAGCTTAATTTAATTATAAAAAGAGAAAATAACATTTAAAATATTAATTAAACATTAAAAACATTTGTAAAACATTAATAAACATTAAATAACACTTGTAAACAATTTGGTGTATATTAATGACACTTGTAAACTTATGAGCATATGTGTAAGTTAACTAAGGGCTTAAAGTGACAAATGTAATTCTCTTAATAATTTAATTTAAAATTAAATTATAAAATAAAAAGGAGAGGTTTATCTTCAGTAAAATCCTTTTTCTTCATTCTCAACCAAAACAAAATGAATACAAAATAATAAAAAAGGGAAAGACAAAAAGAAGAAATTAGGAAAAAAAAAATCTAAAGGCAAAAAGAAGAAAACCTGGAAAATTCAAATCAGAGGCAAATGCAAGTTCATCAACAATGCAATCAGACAAGGATATTATCAACATGCAAAACTAGAATCAACAAGTAATTTAAAAGCTCTGCGGTAGGATTAAAATTCAACATGCAAATAAATTCATGAGCCTGGATAGCAATTTCTGTCCTCTGCAAATAAAGGCGATTAAAAGGAATTTTAAAAACATTTTTTATTCTAAAATTTCATTTGGATCTTGTGTTAAATATTAGGATGTTAATGAAATATTTGAATTTAAATTTGATGCATGTTGATGAGTGGTGATTTGAGATGCCTGTAAACATAAAGTATGCTCTGTGTACTATAACAAGTTTTCAATTTCATAGTAAAATCAATAATTCAAAGTTGAATTTGAATATGCTTATAATTTGTGAATGAAAGATGTTTGATATCACGTAATTTTTCTTTTAAAATAATTATAGGTTTTTAAAATGGATATTTAGCACATATTCTAAAATTTACAATAAAAATGAAATTTGGGTAAAAGTTTTATGATTTCAATTTTTAATTTTGATTTCATATGGATTGCAAATAGGAAATCATGATTTTTAATGCTTGTATCATGATTTTTAATTCGGTAATTAGTGAGATATTTGGGTTTATCTGCTTTGGGTATATTGGCCGATTCACGGCGAACTACGGCAATCTAGGTGACGGGGTTGAGAATGGAGGTTGAGGAGATGTAGAAGATCATCAGAAAAATGCCTATGTAATTTATTGATGATTGAGGTGGCCATTATTGTTCGAGTTAGGGTTTTATTACCCATTTTTGCCGACGTTGTTCTTTTGGGATTCACGGCGTCGAGAGGTAACTGGAGTGGATCGCGTCTGTTGCCATGCGATTAGAAGGTCGTGACGAAGTTACGGTGGTGATGGTGGGTTTTCTCGAAGCTTGGGTTGCCGTGGTGGGTCGGTTTTCTGGTGATATGGTTTCGAACCGATGGGTTCGATGGTCAAAATTGGATTTTCGATCAATGCTTGATTTCTGGGTTGTGTGTAGTATTGTCGAGGTCGAGTGCGACGTGATGGGGGCCGTCGTGGAGTTCGCCGTCGACCGGCGTCGTGGTGCACGTTGATGCGCACGGTTGCATGCATCAGGAAATGGGCTCTCGGAAGAGGGGGATTCGAGCTCGAAGACTACATTGGGAGTTTGTTGATTTGGCTCGAAGCAGGTTAAGGTTGGGATACTCGGGGTTTTGCTTGCTTTGCTCGAGATCGACGTGGGGGATTTCAGTAGGTTGCTCGAGTTTTGGTGAGTAGATTTTTGTTTTGGGTTCAACAGTTTTTAGAAGTTTTAAAAATGTTAACAGTAACGTTTTTAAAGTTTTAAAAAAAGAAATATGATTTTTTAAATCATTAAAGTTTTAAAACCCAAGTAAAACAAGTTTTTATTTATAAAACTAAATTTGTTTCAAAATTAAATTGTAAACATGATTTATATATATATATATATATATATATATATAATTTTGAAAGTTTTTAAAATAAGATAAGTGGATTTTGAAATAAAGTTTGTATTAAATTTTATTAAATAACTTCGGAAAAGTTTTAAAGATTTAAGAGTTTAATTTAAAATGTGTTTAATTATAAATTGATTTCTAAAATGTTATATTTTATTTTAAATAAAGTTTAATGATTTAGAATTGGGAAATGAATTATAATAAAGATTATCTTAAGTAATTTAGAATTTTGATTTAATTAAAGATAAATAAATTTGTGAAAATAATTAAGGTAGTTCAATTTTTTTTAATGATTAAAGTATTTTGGTTAATATAAATGATTTGATTAAGATAATGGGTCCTTAATTAGGAATATTTATAATATAAGAAGTAAAGAATCATTTAATTAAATTTAAATGATTAATTAAATAATTAATTAAGTAATTAATTAGTGATTAATTTAAAGATAATCACTTTGGAGTAAATTAAGTATAATTACTGGGTGAAGTAATTAAGTAATTAATTACTGAAAGAAATTAAATAAAGGATAATTACTTTATGAGAGTAATTAAGTGGATGTGATTTAGGGTTAATCACTTGTGTTATTAATTAAGGAATTAATTAATAAAATTAATTAAAGGTTTAAATTATTTAATCAATGGTTAATTGATAAAAGAATTAAGAGTATTTAATAATGTGATTAATTACTTGTTAAAGTAATTAATTAAGAAAGAAATTTAATTAATGGAAGAAATCATTAATTAATGAAAATAATTAATTAATTATTAATTAATAATTAAAGAATAATTAATCTATAATTATGTTTTAATTACTAAATGTAATAAAAAGTAATTAATCAAATGTGATTAATTAAAATTAATTAATCAAGTATGATTAATTAGAAGTAGTTAATCATGAGTGTTTAATTAAAATAATTAATCAAGTGTGATTAATTAAAAAGGGTGATTAATCAGGTGTGATTAATTAAAGGATAATTAAGGAATAATTATCAGAATAATTAAAGAACAATTAATCAAGTGTGATTAATTTAAAAGGGTAATTAAGAGATAATTAGTTGGTATAATTAGAAAGTAATTAATCAAGATGACTAATTAAAATTATAAATAAGGAATAATTACTTAAAGTAATTAAGTAATAATTAATAAAGGATGATTAATTCAAAGTGGATAATTAATTGATGTTAGTTAACTAATTTGGAATCAATTGATGAATATGTAAGCTGGATTGATGATAATCCAAGTGATTTAGTAAGGATTAATTTAATTAAGGATCAATTAAATTAATTAAGTTTGAATCAAACCTTGTTATGGACGATTAATGACCGGATGATAAATATCATCGGATGATTTAATGATATTGCATGATATTGAATGTCATTGGTTGATATGTAATGATATGAATGTGAAATATCTGTGATTTGATATATATGCTGCTTTGTGATATGTATGGATGAATGTGATAATAGTGGATTATCAATCTGTGTGTTGTGAATCATCCATTTATGTTAAGTAATATTCTGAATATCCACTATTTAAACCCCTAAGTACAACTTAGACATTAAAATGGCGTTTGGATTCGGTAAGGACAGGATCGGGTTTCCATATTTGGATATCCGAAAACCACATCGATCCAAAATAAACGTTAGGTCGTGAATCCAAGTGGAGTGCAAGTGAAGACTCGAGGTGTAAGAACTATTCGACAGTATAACTCTTGGGGTGATTCCGTGATGAGTTTGACGGAGATGGTACTTACAAGTTTGAGATGGTGATTCAGAGTGCAAGGGCTATGGTCGTTGACTCTAAGGGTGATTCCAAAATGAGCGCAACGAGATAGTGCCTTCGGTTCCATTCGAACCCGGAACGGACTTGTATGGATTGAATGCTTTCAGAACATCGTCAGGTGGACGATGAGCATTCTAAGATAGATGTGTCCTATAAAGGTAATCGCAACCTCAAGCCTCATCAATAGGGAATGGCTAAAACAGGGGAGGTGCAGCAAGGTTAAGTGGGTCATGCCCAAGTGGGAAGAGATTTACCCCTGTCTAGACGTCCCTTTTTATTTCGGCTTTATGGGCGGTTGGATCTGCAGCCAACTGCGGGGTGGTCTTGTTCGGGACTGTTCAGTAAGGAATGGTTCCGGCCTTGTGTTGTAGGGGATCGGGAGTGGTCCTCGGTACGGTGATCTAGGCCACGTACTGTGACGGGCGGTACACCAGTAGCCCTATCATTGATGGAAACCTATTCTTCCTACGAGACCCTATGGTTTTGTTTGTATTACCCACTTTTTTAGCTAGTAGCTGGAATTTAATGAATGTAACAATTTCGGCTATTTCTTATTCACTTGAAAACCCTAGACACTATTATAATATCACTGGATTTCCTATCAAATGTTTTGGTTAGCGTAAGGTAAAAACTTTTCCATGTTTATGGGTGGGAAGTCTTACGTGATACCTTTCTTTTCAAAGGATTTTCTAAAGTTAAGCAACTTTAACCGTTTACTCACACTAGACCCCTGTCTGACCCGAGTGTTTATTTTCTGTTTTATTAAACTCTTGGGTACTAATATTATGTATGAGTAGTCAAGTGATTCAGGATATCCTTGACGAATTTTGGAGGAGCTTTGGAGCAGGAGGCTTCAACGTGTAGATATATAGATAGAGTTTCCGCTGTGTGTTATTCTGTATAGTTGTTACTGTATTGTATATTAGACAGAAATGTTATAACCGTCTAAATTGAGATGTATAGTTGTGTACTCCAATGTATATGATACTATGTACATGTTATATATTATATTTCATTCGTTCCGCTGTGAGATTCTGATGTGCTGTTGTTCTTTCTTCTCTTTCTTTTCTTCTTCTATCTCTTTCTTTCTTAATTAGTGATGCATCTTTCCGGTGATAAAAAGTCGGGTCGCTACAATTATTACTCTGTGTTTGTAATCTGTGATTTTTATTTACTGTATATTCTGAGATTTGCCAAATTTTAATTACAACGCGGTATTTTGAGCAATTCAAATCCGACATGTACAAGTGCGAATGGTTGAAATACCTGGTTGTTACAGTAACTCAAAGGATGCTTGGGATCGCCCATCCTTTAAGGATCCATTAAACTATTTACTATGTAGTAATATTGCACTATTATAATAATGTCTACAGTAAAATAAACTTTCTTTTAAATAGCATTAAGGAGTGACCAAATATTCCCCTTAACACGTAATAGTCCCAGTAGTCCATCCAGTATCAGCATACCTCTAGATCTGGAGGCTACCCTAAATATTCCATGTGCCATGGGAGAAAAACGGACTCGTAGTAAAGCTTGCTATGGTAGGTGACACGTCACACAAGGCAATGCCATGGTAGATATACCAATTACGCACACGGGCTGGTGGTAACGTAGCAGCCACTATGCCCACCTCGGAACACACTCCCAATCAAAATGGAAGGATGGCCACCAAATCAAACACCAGTAAAAGTATAGTATCAAAGAAATGTGTCTGATAGGAGGAATGACCTCACTTGGGCCGAGATCGCTCCTGAGCCACCTTATGCCAACTCACGGGAGTTGAGTCCACGTAATATACCTCGAGAATGTCGCCACATCCTACTTCATTCTGGAATCTCCACCGCGTACACAGTTGTTGAAGTGGTTTTCGAAGTTGGCAGAGAGTATGACAACTTCCAATCTCGGTCTCTTTAACAACCAACCATTATTATAACGCCGTGGTCATTTCAAAATAGTTTATACTTCAAAATCAAATCATTTCATTTCAAAACTATATTCCTTTCAAAATAGTTTATACTTCGAAACCAAAACCATTTTTATTTCGAAACTATATCCAAATCAATATGATATCATTTCCATCTCGAACATATACTAACCTTTCAAAATTCATAATACTTTCAAAGTTATAACTCTTTCAAAACCAAAATACTTGAAATCATTACACTTTGAAAATCATAACATTTCGAAATCATACATTTGAAATCATGAAACTTCCTTAAATTCTTTACATTTTTCAAATTTATTCAATTAAACTCAAATTTTCAAATTTTAAATTTAATTCAATTCAAACCATCAGTTTCAATTCAATTTAGTTTCCCAACACAACATTTCAAATCTTATAAATTTCAAATACAGATTTAATCCACAAAATAAACTATTAAATCTTTAGTATGATTTCAGAGCTTTAACTATCCTACATTTCAAAACTAATTTTTTTATAGTATCATATACATCTGACTTAACTTCATTATTACTTAGTTTAGAGATATTCATTTCATAAATCCAATATCATTTAAATAACTTCAAATTACAAGTAAACCAAATATCCTTTCATACTAATATAAACTTTAGATATTCATTTATCAAATAGATCAAAATCAAATATCATTCCAAATTCACATTCTTTATCAAAATAAAGATGTCATTCAAAACCATTTCAAAAATCATTAAAATATCACATCCTTCCAAAACCTCATTATCAAATCATTATTTGAATTCAAAATCAAATATTCAAATTTAAATACTTTTTAAATTCAAATATATCATTCGTTTATTATTTCAAATATCATTACAAAACACAATTCAAAATTTCATTTAAAAATTCATTTATCTCACTACATTTCCTTCCATTTTACACATAACAAAGTACGCATTATTTAAATTCAAATTCAATTTAAATTCCTTAAAATTCAAATTTAAATATAAATTATATTCAAAACTCCTTAAATTTCACAAATAATCAATTCCAAAAGTTGAATCATTTAACACTTTTAAAATATAACTTAAACAATGTTAAAATCAATAACATTTCAATACATTGTCAAATTATAGCAACGACATCATTTAAAAGTGCTATCATAGCTTAGCTTATAGTTTTCAAAATGGTTTAGTCCAGGAACAATGGCATTTATAAGATGCCGTAACAGATATTTAGTGATTTCAACAAAGTTAAATTCAAAAACAACGGCCATTAAAAATGCTGTCAGAAGACCAAAGCATTTTTGGAAATGCTATTAATAGAATTCCAGATTTTATTATGACTTTTCAAAAACATTAAAACTTCAAATTTCTGTTATTTTAGAACTTATAAATAATATTTCAAGACTTCAAAATTTCACATTTATATAATTTTAACATATGATTTATCACAACACAATTTTATAATTAAATATCCGATTTAAAAATCAATTCATTTGTTAAGTCAAAATTTCATTGTTTTTCTTCTTATTAATTTAACAAAACTTTAACATTTTACTTCAAATATCTTTTCGAAACTTTAAATTTTATTTCTATTATTTACTTACATTTAAAATAAATTTATAGTCAAAAATTCACATTTACTTCAAATTTATATACTTAAATTCTCAAATTCAAACTTAATATTTGGCTTCTCAAAACCATAAAATATATTTTTTAAATCAAATTTCATACTTTTAAAAATACATATCTATATAAAAATCATTTAAAAATATACCACGGGGTCTATATATAATTTTGTGACCTAGGTCAAGTGATACAGATATGTGTCATTTCAATCCGCAATTTAAAAACGGAAACTGGGTTCTATCATTTCAGACCCGCAATCCCGAGTCAAATAAAATTCAATAAAAATCACTTGAGCGTATCATTTCAGCTCATAATGATTTTACCCTATTCTAAAGCCTGTTCGGGTATGAATCATTTCAACCCATAGTGATTCTATTCTAACAGGGAACTTGCAGTGTGAACATAGACATAAACAATACAAACAATTATACTAACATATCAATGTCACAATATACTGTCATATATCAAATGTCAGGTGATAATTATCAAATTTAACATGGTAATAACATGGCATAGAATATCATATAATCATCATTTAATTTCATAAACATTTTTATTTACTAACCACTTGTCATCAATTCACTATTTCATAAGTACATATGTCAGAGTGATAAGAACTTACCTTTTACAACGCTAGAGACCAAAACAACACATAAGCACAATTCCAAAGGCACGACAAGCACAATTTGATTTGAATGAATTGAGAGCCTTGATATTGATCTTGTATACAACAATTAAACAAAGAAATATAATTATATATAATACAAAGATCAATTGAAACAAAATTGGAAATAGAGTTTACAAAAGACATCACCAAGATTTTAAATCGAATTTGCTTGTTCTTAACTCAGCATATGCTCGGCCCTAATGCTTCATTGGCTTAGCCATGGATGTTTTATTGGTGGTAAGGCTCTGGTTTGGAATCACAAAGGCATGGCTAGCACAAGAATGTGAGGTGGTTGGAGTTACCAAGCATGAAATGTCAAAGGTCAAGGCATAAAGGAGTTTGGTTCACCATCTACCCTCGGCATATGTCAAGTGGGGCTCAAACATGGTCAGGTATAGGTCAGGTGGTGTGGTGTAGGGACGACCAAAGGTGTTGGAAGTAGGTGGTGGTGGTTATAGGGTGGTGGTTGAGGCTAACATGAAGCGGATGGCGGAGATATGCTTGGCTAGGCAATGCTTTCAAGGAGTTTGTGCGAAGTATTGTGGTTTTTGGTCCACTTGAAGGTCACGGCTTGAGGTGGTGGTCAGAAGAGAAGGTGGTGATTACTGTGCCTGGTGATGGTGGAGAGGATGGTGGTGATGTTGGGTGGTAGTGGCCAAGCAAAGTTGAAGAGAGATCTAGGCAAAACAATGAAAATAGGAAAGAAAAGTAGAGGAAGAAGACATTAGAACATGCAAATTTTTTCTCAATTTGATAATGGCCGTGAGTTTTGAGACGATGAGAAGATTTTTTTCATGTGAATGAAATAAGAAAACACACGGCTAATCTAGAGAGATGAACGGCAAAAGCAAGGAGAGGAAAAGGCAAAAGAAAATGAAGAGGCAAGGCTAATGAAAAGTCACCAGAAAATGAAAAGACTTGCCGCTTAGAATTTCTAATTTCTTTTATTCAAATTAAAAAAATAAAAATTCAGTAAATAAAATAAAAGACAAACAAAAATAAAGTGAAAAAGACAATAAATAATTATTCTTAAGAAAAATAAAAGTAAATAAAGAAAATAGTTATTATATTGAAACTAGAATTAAAAATTTGTAAACAAAATACCTAATGCGTTGGAAAATTATAACTACACTTTTAAAATGTTTTTAAAAATAAAATATATACATAACATGTCATGTTATACATATAAACACATGATATGACAAAAACAAATAATATTTATTTTAATTAAAATAAACAATTTTGTTAAATACAACAATTTACATACAATAGTGTAAAAAGCATAACTTTCACAGTATTAATCAGATTTCAACGAAACGAAAAGAAGTATACTTGAAATCTAATTTACTTTCCTAACAAAAGATAAAATTTAAAAATTCAAACTTTTAAGTTTTAAATTTAAAATTCAAAGTTTGACCATATTGACCAAAATTCACATTTCTGGAAAATATTCTATTTAATCATGTTTGAATTTCTAATTCACATACAAATAAAAAATTATATTTAAAATAACAAAAAATATCCATTTTAGTAAATAGAATAAAGTTTTTAAATCAGGAATTTCAATTAAAATAATCAAAATATACAATTAGAATAGTCACAAAATACAGGGTTTTTACATTTCAAATGCTAAATAAATTCAAATCTCCAGTACAAATCAGCTCAGTTTAAATCAAAAACAGAGTGGCAGATCAACTAATCAAGAGAAAAGAAAGATGAGATCTGTAACAACCCGCATATTTATCGAGTTTGTATTTAAATATTTTATTTAAATATTAACTCGTTAATCGGATTTTGGTCCGAAAAGCTACTTTTTGCAAACGGTCAAATTAGGACTCGAGACCACTTCCATTGAGTTCGAAATGTCGTTTACAACTTTTTTAAGTATAAACATCGATAGGTTTGGAGTTAGTGAAATTTCACTAATTTTTCCCGCTTTGGACTTTGGGTTAGTTTAGCCTATTAAGCCCAAGTTCCAACCCTCTTCTCCTCACTCTTCATAAATTTCCTAACTAATCAAGCTTTGGCATTAATGGTGGAGGGAATGGGAAATTAAAATTCCAAAACTCAAATTCAATTGCAATCCATCTTTCTACTCCAAATTCAAGAAGAAGACATTGGATTCAAGCTTCTTGTGCTTAGATAGAAGAAGGATTGATTCTTGCTTGCTTAAAACTTCATTTTCATTGATATTTGGTGCAAAGGTGAGATTTTTATCTCACAAATCTAGTCTATAACTATATTGGACTGTTGGGAATGATTCCCTATCACTTTTGCATGCACATTTGCATTTGGTTTGGATTGGATTGGCGAAAAACTCCAATTTTTAGCGTTTTGGTGAATTTTCTGCACTTAGGTCGTTCTGGCCATTTTCATGTATTCGGAGTTAGGTCGCTCACGACCTAACCCTTAGGTCGTTCGCGTGTTATCGCGCTAGGTCGCACTGCCTTGAATTTTCACTTCGGAGTTAGGTCGTTTCACGTTAGGTCGTATGGGGTTTAGGTCGTAGGTCGTTTCACGTTAGGTCGTATGGGGTTTAGGTCGTAGGTCGCTCAGCCTTTCCTTGTTAGGTCGTCACCACTTAGGTCGGAACAAATGTTAGTACGTTAGGGCCTTAGGTCGTAGGCCTTAGCTCGCATTTGAGCTTAGGTCGTAGGTCGCTAGCTCGTAGCTCGTATTTGAGCTTAGGTCGTAGGTCGCATCACCCTTAAGTCGTTCGACCTGATGCCTCTCTTAGGTCGCGCATCCCTTTAGGTCGCTAGGTCATAGGTCGCGCATCGCCTTAAGTCGCTCGACCTGCTCTCACCTTAGGTCGCGCCATCTTTTAGGTCGCGTACCATACTTTAGCCCGTTGTCCCTTAGGTCGCTTGCACCTTAGGTCGGCCTCGTTAGCTCGCAGATCCTCTAGGTCGCGTGGCCTTTAGACCGTAGGTCGTTAGGTCGTAAGACCTTAGGTCGCCTGACCACTTAGGTCGCTTGACCTATTCAAATGTCAGGTCGCGAGTTCCTTAAGTCGCTCGTCTCTCTTAGGTCGTTCGCTTCGGCTAACTCGCGAACACCACTAGGTCGTTTGACCCCTTAGACCCCTAGGTCGCAACCATTAGGTCGCTCGACCCTATTCCTCTTAGGTCGTTAGACCTCATTTTGTCTTCACTAAGCCGTACCGTTTTGGAACGGGCGCTGCCCCCTGGACCCCCGCGACCTGACCGGGCAGGTCGAACCCCGTAAGCGGTGGCGTTGCCCCCGCACCCCCACCTTGGGGGGTTGCCACCCCCCTGGACCCCCCCCTCCGTAGGGGATCTTATCTGAAAAACATTGAGCTGATTTCCTTGGATTTTATTCACATCTCCGTATGCGATTTTTATGACTGATTGTTTCTACAATTGCTTCTGTGTTTTGTCACTTTATAATATAAAGGTTTCAATACTAGTAGTAAATATCAAAACTCTTTTAACAAACAATTTCAACTCTATTTTTAATAACAAAGCTCCTTTCTTAAACCGTTTTCCAATCTATTAGTATATACAAGCCTTTACCTCACTCGGATGAGAAATCTAATTAAACGACTTAGTAAAACAAGTGGTATGAAACACTTGCGTTCACTTCGTCGGTTAATTCTTGGACTTGTTCGATTGAACCTCTTGTGACAATTTTATTAGTGAAGATTTACAGTTTGTTCGTAAATATTTAAGTTAAGCAAGTGGTCATGGGACATGAAGCTAAACTTCTATATTTACTAGCTTAGTGTAATTGACACTTCTCGTTGATCTTGATGATCGCTTTATGAATTAGACTAGCAATTGCGCGATGTCTCTTTCATTGCAAGGTTAGACTAGACACCACTTGTGTGATTCCATTCACACATACCTTTCTGCTTTTTGGTTAGTCTTGACCTCAATCTGTGTGATTCCATTCACACATGCGGAGTAGCTCCCCATGGTCTTCGGACCGTCATGTGATAGGCCTCGTTCCCTTTTTATGATTTCTGGATTTCTTGTGTTGATTTCTGGAATTTATCTCTTTGACTTATCATGAGTACAAGTTTAGGGTATGATGCCCTCTTTGGATCTTTGAGAAGATTCTTGTGATATTGATTTATCTCTTATCGGTTGATCTCCTGTTGATCATTATTTGCATACTTATAGTAGTATGTCAGTATGGATATTTTATGTTTATGCCATATCTTTTATTTTATATCATGTCATCTGATATTTATAGCTAGACTGATCCGTTTATTATTTTCTTATAAATAATACTTGGGTCAGACCGAGATGTTACAGGTGCTACTGCTTGACTCCTCCCCCAGTGATTCACTACTCAGACTTTTGGCTACTTGTTTAGATTAGCAGCTTTTGTTGTTTACACTTGAGATATAGACTCATAGTTGTATTCTTTTGTATAGCACGCGTTGCTATTCTTTTGTATTATCGTGGATCTTTTTAGACCACTACTCTGATGTACACTTTTATGTGATTTATATTCATATCTCTTTCCGCCTTTGTGATATGGATATCTGTGATTGATTCGCATGTTATGCTTACTTCTACATTTGTTTCCAAAGATCATTTTATAGCCACCGTGTGATAAGAAATTACATGGATGGTCGCTCCTCAACAGCCTTATTCTCCGCGCTAGTTGACAGCACTACACCGTAGTGTTCTTGGCTAGCGTGGGTATAGAGGTGGGGCGTCACAAGATCAAACAAACTATAAATGCAAGGATCAAGCAAGCTCAGATCAGATACCACTCGAGATTAAAAAAGAAAAGGAAACAGAAGCATGTTCCTCTGTTCTTTCTTTTTAAGGCGAGCAAACCATTTCTTTTAAACCCTTAACATGTTTTAATATTTGTGTTGCTTGTATCTTTGAAATGTGATGAGGTATCTGCTGATATGTTTATATGTATAATGGGTGCATGTCTGTATATATATGTTCATATCTCTGTTGCTAACAACAGGCACAAGATTTCATATAAAAATTCTCATCTCACTATATAAGCAGATTCGTGTTGTAAATTTTAAAGGAAAAATGTTTGTGTTATCTAAATCTTGATTTTAAAAATACTTATGAATATAATTGGAAAATAATTAACAAAAAAATGGAATATACAGTGGAAAATCATTTCTAAACAAAAATTTAAGCATTTTAATTTCAAGATTGGGTGGAATATCTGCATTCGAATTTGGAAAATATGATTTTTGATGAATAAAACACGATTTTTAATTTAGTAGTTGTTGAGATATGCTTAGTTGAACAGTTTTGGATATTTTGTTGATTGTCGGTGATCAAAGACGATTCGAAGCTCGGGATCGCTGTCATGGGTAGCTTAAGCGGTGATGGTCTGTGGAAAAATATTGGTTGAATTTAACAAAGGCCGTGGTGGTATGAGAATGGCGATCTAGGGTTTAAGCCAGATTTTTGTTAGCGACAGAAAAATTGATCGCCTTATCATCGTCATTGCATCGAACCGCACTAGAGGTGGTGGAATAGAAGGAGGGAAGCGAGGCGAGGGTTCAGGCGAGTGGACGTGATCTTTAGTGTCGGAGAGAGGTGATGCGAGGTGTTTCAAGTGATCAGGTTTCTTCCTGATAGTCTCGAATTTGTTCGATTTTGAATTAGGGATGTTTTTGCAAATTTGTTTGCCCGAATCAATTATGGTGATCATCGACGATGCTCTGGTGGCTATGGCATTGTGTTGTATATATTATCTGATGTGTTAGGTTGTTGTATCATGATGTATCTGACATTGTATCTATGTTGTATATCAATGTAACCATCTTTTGTTTCCGCTGTGTTGTTTAACATCTAATGTTGTTATAAGCTCCGGCATGAATCGGATTTCAATGGTTGAATCTGTGACATTCGAGTATAAGTGATGTACGGATGTCGAATTTCAAACGCTAAAA
The DNA here is from genome assembly GCA_030765085.1 of Allium cepa. Lineage (NCBI taxonomy): Eukaryota > Viridiplantae > Streptophyta > Magnoliopsida > Asparagales > Amaryllidaceae > Allium > Allium cepa. The sequence goes on from CM060931.1 coordinate 578,033,909, forward strand.
TTCGGGCCATGACATCCTCCTTGCCTCCTGGGCTACCCGAGCATTACCTCCTTTGACCGTCCACACCTCCTATTAGCACCATGACATCCACCCATTCAACCGCGCCTCCGCATGAACGAGGCCCCCCTCTAGACCACCGCGACCTACCATGTAACATCCCCCTAATTGGAGCCTCAGAACTAACGGCTACGAATGGTGCATTCATCATTAGTTATTAATCTTCGACGATCAAATATGATGACATTAGATATGTTGATACATAGAAACACCAGAATATGGAAAAAATTTAAATAACAAACATACTCCGCATTCCATTTCAAATTTATTACATAATCCTAGTATGCAGACCACATTCAGTTAAAATATAACTAATACAAAATAGGCCAAGAGCAAAATATGAAGATGCTTCCTTGGTCGATCAGAGTATATAATAGGGCACTAAACAATTTTCCTTTACAATCAAAATACACAGCGGTAATATAAGAAATCTAACAACAAGCTTGCCTCCTGCGCATCTTTGGAAGCTTTATTCATCTCAAAGAGCAAATGTAAATAATAACTCTCAACGTACTCAAAATCAATTGATTACCAGAGAGTTTAAGGGGAAAACGAAAACTTCGAGTCAGACGTAAAGCCTGGCATGAAAAATAATCTACCATCTCAAATCGTTTGGATATCTAGTGAGACCATGCCGCTTAGCGGAATGGGTTTTCCCCTCACTAGCCTTCTAAAAAATTTATAAAACCATATAATGTGCTGCCCCATCCAAAATGGTTAAAAACATAATATTTCAAAATATTATGATGATATGCAAAACGAGTCAATCAATCTGGATACCCATCCCTATTTACTCTGAATTTCTATTTTAATTATAGTTTCAAGGGTTACCATTAACCTGTTAAATGCTTATGGAATATTTGTTCACTTTCATAGTTTTCATTGGATTAGTAAGAGCTATTGGAAACTCCAATATCTTTTCATTTATACTAGTTGTCATAGGCTAACTACAAACATATTGACTGGCTGTCAATATCGTAATCAAGATACAGTTTTTATGGGCTGATTATGAACCTATTGCCCCTGCCAATATCATAATTTATACAGTTTTCATCGGCTTACTATAACCTGTTGGCCCTGCCAATATCTTTGGTTTTAAGGTTCCTTATTTGTGATGACAACCTTCCTGAAATCTAGGAACGACACTTATACATCCATGATATTCATGTATCATTGCCCAAAAGTTTGAAAGGAAATTATCTTGGGTAAAATAAAGAACAGAACAAAACAGATTAGATAAACCTCACAATGGAATGGTTACATATAATACAAAATAACATAGTACAAAAGGTTACTTTTTATACGGAGTTATTAGAGTTATAAAAAATTCTACATCTGATAGATTTGCAGTTAATCATTCCAACTTGTCATTTTTAGATACAAAATATACCTAAATAATTATATCGCGAAAATAAATAACTAGATCACTAAGGATCATCATGTTTGTCCATCGCCTTCAAAGAGCTCCAAAGAAAAACCTATTACTCTTGGAATACTCAATTATAATTAAGTACCCGAGAGTTTAAGAGAAATAAAAACATGGGGTCAGAAAAAATGTCTGATATGAGTAAAAATCCAAAATAAATGGGGTGTTTTTAAACAATAACATATGGGACCACACTGCTAATGCGGAACGAGTTGTCTCCCACATAAACAACAACCAAGCATAAAAAAATTGAACAATAGTTAGCAAACGCAAACATAGATGATGGGCATAATTGATATACATCTAGACTTGAAAGAATTGAAACGGTCAGAATAACAGTCCAAACCAGACCAAATGGACTAATAGGATAACAGTCCAAACTCGATAGAATGGACTAAGCCTTATAATTAACATTATGACGAGTGGTTCGCTCTTACCATTACAATTAAAGAAAACATATTTAAAGGTTGAATCAAACAAGGAAAGGAAAATTTCCAATAATGACTAGGAGGGTGCGCCCCCCTTACCGAAAGAATACCTCTAAATGTATATTTGAGAACTCCATTGGCTCTCAGACATGTCCAAGTCAGACCCCGCCAACGGTTACCGAGAATCAAAGTACTTCACATCTCAATGAAAAACATCGAATTGAATCTAGAGTGGATGTGAAAATATCGTAATAGGAGCAACCCCACATAGCTTGGCTTTGACTTGCTCTTTGGGTTCAGTCATTTCTGACAAAGGATAACAAAGCTCAAATGAGTTATATATCATCATAGAGTGACGATAATAAAGCAGCTGAAGTAACTGATAGTTGAGAAATTAACTATCGTGCGACGACCTAGATTTTTTGATGGTAAATTATGTCACGACCCGAAATTCAGCGTACAAAAATCGACATCAAATAACTCATTTGTATTCGTCTACCGGAGATTCGAACTTCGAATTCCAGTTCGGATGGAGCTTATAACAACATCAGATGAATATAAATAGCGGAAATAAAATGAACTACCATACATCAATATTCCAGATACAACATCATCACCAACATCAGAGTATTCTTAAACATAAAACACAACTTCAAAATAGACCATCAGACAGAACAACAAGTGATTGCATTCCAAGAAAGTCTTCAAAGAAAAGAAGCGATAGCAAACATCCAAACTAAGAACCTTAAGATCCAAAAGTTTTCAAAATATCTCCAAGTTAAAAGCCTTCAAAAACCGATAGCCTCCAAACCATAAGACTTCAAATCCAGCTAGCACCAAACACGGAAGACATGATACTAGGCTGCCCGTGTGGAAAATATGGGCACCTAGAGTTTAGAAAGGAATCAATAAACTCCGGGTCAGTCATGGGACTGGTATGAGTAAACAAAAATAGTTGCTTTGAAACAAACAAATTTTAAAAGAAAACCGTTCATGCTTTTTGAAAAATGAAACTACCATAAGGCATCCTGGCACACACACAATGCAATCGCACAATTGGGGGAGATTTCTCCTTATTATAGTCAAATATGCTTTATACGAGAAAACACTTTGATATTATTATTAGGGCATAGTGTAGAAAACATTTTCGAAAGTATAATATTAATCTTAGCCGGCATACGTACCATTATAGTATGCCTACTATAGCTACAATATTAGATGGCAGGTTCTACAACTAAAACCGTACTGGGTTCATATTGATAATTGGATTTCCAACAAATGGTCAGGCTAAGGAACTTCCTGGGCCACATGGGTACACCTCTGAAGGGACCCCCCGAGAACCTAACCGGATCTCTGCCAACACAAGGCCGGGTTACCTCTATAACTAGGTAACTACCACACGAGTATGCCATCCCCCGGTTGTGACCAACCTTTATCCGGGGCCCCGATAACAACAATCACAAAGTAATATATATATTTGCAACATCCACATAAGTTAAGTATCTGGGCTCCATAGCATGATACCACTCCTATCCAGAAGGAAATGCACATACCCTAAGGGTCTCTACCCTCAATAACCTTGCTGCATCTTTCCTGTTTCAAACATTACCGGGTTGTGAGGTTCGACGAAGTCTCGTCCACAAAGCTACGCTTTTCACAAAAGCCATGCTTTTATCAACAAATGATCAGCAGCACATGGCATGCCACATTACCATGTTGGGAATATATTACTGATAACCTTCAGCTACATAACCTCTGAGCTTGTACGTCTCAGAGAAGGGTGTTAAGCTAAGGGAATAAATTCTCCGCCACCAACAGAAATGTATTTGAAAGAAATCTTCTTTATATCTCAACATGTAATGTCAGACATACAATCCATACAAGTCTGTTCCGGGTTCGAACAGAACCATAGGCACTTCCAAAGAAGTCCTTGTAATCTGGGCATCTACAATCCCGATCGGACTCCCCATCACATATGGAGAACTCTATACCAGAGCAACTCAGTGCAGACTCATTCGACAGGTTATCCTATCGTTCTCGAAGACGTCCGGTCTTCACCACCGTCTTCAATTGCTATCCATTTCGTCGTATCACATATTCGGAATGGGTTATATAACCAAAAGGTCCTGTCCCGGCTAAACCGAATAGTGAGCGTCAATTTTAAAAACATGTGGATACGTTATTCACAAAGATTCACAGGTTCGATGTGGGTTTCGGATAACCAAATGGAATCCGACTCCCCGTCGCATCGAAATTCAAAAGCCGCTTTACGGGCCAAAGGGGTTTCATATTCACATAGGAAAATACAGAATCACAACTTAGCACAAAACAATTCATATCACGTAGCATCACGCTTACAATCAGAGATATCAGTCAGTACACATCATACAATAGTTATCAATCATCTACAACTAAGATGAATCAATCGTGTGATTTAAACTAATTAATCACATAATTAATTTTATTAATTATCTTTAATCAATGATTAGTTATCCTTCATTGATATTAATTAAATCTTAATCATCTTCATTAATAAATCATTTATTAATTAATTACCCTAATTAATTAATCCTTAATTGTTCATAAATTAATTCTTAATTACTTTTATAAATTATTTTTTCGTTAATTAATTCCCTTAATAAATTAATCCTTAATTGTTCATTAATTAATTCGTAATTACTTTTATAAATTAATTATTAAATATTAAGTGATTAATTTAAATAGTTTATTTTAACTAAATCATTTATCACTTAAGTAAATCATAAATTACTTATTAAATTCCAAAAGATAAACCTTCTTATCTTTGTTAACCATTTTGATTTCCTTGTAAACTTAATTTAAATTCATCATATGAATTGCCTTGAGAGATCAAAATTGTTTTGCATAACATTTTATCTTAACCTCATTCTTAATTACATTTTATAATTGATTTTCTAAGGTAATGTGACAAAATTTAAATTAAATTAAATTACTTAAAGAACATGTCTTACTTAAACTTTAATTTGTTCTAAATCCAAATCAAAATTTCCTTTAAAAACATGAGTTTTAAAATTGTTTAAAAGTTTTGAATTTTATTGTTTTTATTTGAGCAAATGCCCTGGTATGCTGACTCCTTTGAAGCTACTACGAGACTTCCCCGAGACTTCATCCTGTTTTCTTCGAGCCATTCCTAAAAATTACCCGTGTGATGTTACTTTTTCCTTCCAATTTTTTTTCTAAGTACAAACTCGTACAACCCCCAAACCACTTCGAGTCCCTACTCGAGTTTAAATCCCTATCTCCCGAAGCTTTCTTCGAGTCAACTTCATCTTCCATCATCAAAAACCCCCAAGCACACATAAATGCACGGTGTACGTGCACCATCAATTGGATCTACTCCGATCAACGCCGCCGTTGCCAACAAGTCGACAACCTCTCTCTAAGTCAACACAATCACTCAGATCACCGAAACGATAATAAATTTAAAATCGAGCTCGATCGAACCCATTTGAATGAAACCTACCACCCAAAAAATCACCTCGAACTGTCGACGCCGACCGCCAGAAAACTCTAGCCTCCGATCACGACTCCATCATCCACCCAGCTATCACCTCCCAAAGCCACGTGTAACTCGATGCACGCAAGAAACCACAGCGACCATTTTTCCGACCATTGCCTAAATTAGTGTTAAAAATTTAATCCCCTCGCCGCCATCACCACAGTGGACTAGGACACTTCCACGTATTTTTCCCCGACTCACCGTAGGCCCTTCCACCTCTACGCCAAGCCATGACCATCCAAATCACCTCTGTTGCCAGAAAAGCCCAAATATGCATTTCCGGTTCAACGTCAAAATGCACTCTCCAAACGAAATTTAAAATCATGATTTTGATCTTAAAAATCAACAATTTCAAAGATGATTTAGGTTATATGTTCAAATCGAATAATCAAAGAATTTAAATTTCAATTATGGATCGAGTTATAGTGTTTCCTTGTTCCAGAACCTATATCCTGGATATTAGTCTTTTAAATGTTTTTATAATTTCAATCTTAATAAATTTAAACACTTTTTTGTTTTGACACTCCAATCTAACAAAACTGGAATCAAGGAATTTGGGGTTTTTGACAAGTTTTCTAAAACCTGGAACTAGAACAGGTTTAGCAATCTTGTACATCAACATGCACATGCAAAAAGCATATACATATTCACAAATTTTTACATGCAAACCCATATTCAAACTTGCATACATCCTGTATTCCAACAACAGATCGAAAATCAAGGTTTTGTAAGATTTACTCACCTGTATAATTTAGCAGAGACAGTTTCCTATTTGAAAATCCAACCTGGAACTATCTTTTTTTCTTCTTAGCTTGATTTGAATTTGTTAGCTGTGACAAATTTTTGTATGAACTTGCTTAATCTTTGATGTAATTTACTTAGTTAATCTTTTAACAACAAATTAAAAATTAAATTTACTTACAGTTAATTTTTAGTTTGAAACAGAGGGAAGAAAAGCTCTGGCCTGCACCTTTAAATCTTGTGTTTGCTAGGTTTTTTTTAAGTTGATTCCTGAATCTCTTTAATCCTTGAAGTTCTCTTGCTTGATTCTATAGTATTTGTTGAAGAGTTGAAATTAACTTTGAGTTCTTCTTTTGGCTTAAGATATCGAGAGTAAAGTTTGCTACAGATTTTTTTTTCTAGAAATTTGTTTGCTTGATTTCAAAATTGACGAAAATAGGCTTGTTTTTTATGATATTTTTTTTTCTTTTCTGATGTAAAGATTTCATAGATTTTTTTCTTTGAAATGAATAAAAGAGTAAGAGGAGAAGATAAAATGACTTGTATAATTTTATTTCCTTTTCTACAAATTTCTTAAGAAAAAGAAAATGATACAATGACACTTGTTAATTTCTTTCTTCTCATGAATTACATAGTCATTGCTAGCTTAACACCTGTAATTAATTGTAACATCCCGTATTTTTAAGCCATTGAATTTGAACATTTAATTCATTTTAAATGTTGAATATGGATTATAAATTGAATCTTGTAATAAAACAAGCTATAATTTTTAGTTATAGTAATTCTATTCAATTTCAAATAATTAAGAACAATAATTAAATATTGAATCGGGAATTTAATTGGTAACCGAATAATACTAATTCAATATTAGAACTGGGGTAATTGGTAATTTCGAGTGTAAATGGAGATAAAATTAGAATCTAAATTTTAATTTAGGTCTGATTGGGTTTCAGTTTTAATATTGGACCATGGGAAGAAATTAAAAGTTAATAGATTGAATTTGGGATTTTATATTAATTTAATAATAGGATTTAATAATATAAAAAAGCAATTAATCGAATTTTGATTTGAAATAAGTCAAAATGATTGTTAATGTGTTTTTAAATGATATATGATTTACTGTAAAGTTAATAAAAATTTTAAAAGTAAAATTTTAAGCGTTTTCGACAATTTGGATAATTGCCCGATTTAAATAGACGAGTTAAAATAGCCTTCCGGGGCCCAATCTCGGAATTCGACGAAACCAGTTTCATTGGATCCGTAATAGTTAGTTATTATCGGATTTTAATTTTCGTAGCGATCGGAGTTGCCGTTTGATCGTAGCAGCTCGAAACGCATCGAAATCGATTTAACCGATTTAATTTTAAATTGATCGTTTAATTCCGTAACTCGCTCATACGACCGAATTAGCTTACGGAACCTATTCCATTGTGTCCAGAACGCGGAAAAACCTTAGAATCGCCTGTCGAAACGCGTAGATTAGAGGTTGTTTACATTAACGGTTAAAGCGAGAAATTATATTAATTAAATAATATTAAACTATATATATATATATAATTAAATATCTCTAAACCTAGACATAAACGCAGGCCGCCGCTATTATATCTCCTATGGCCGATATTACTCGTGCTTCCTCTCTCTTTTCCTCTCGATCCATGCGTTATTTCGCGAACTTCCCAACAGGAAAGTCGTAGCTCGCGTCGAGTACTTCAGATCGTATGGTCGAGATTGAGTTTAGTGGAGCGCGGGGAGCACGAGGCGGTCGCGTTCGACGCGAGTTCGAGAACGAACTGCGAGACCAAGGGAGCGCCGGACCTAGCCGCGTTTTGGGCGAAGGTGGAGGTTGAGGCGCACTTCGAGGTGGTAGGTCCAGATCGTGGTGAAAGGCATCGATGAAGGTCGCGTTTCCTAACCCTAATTGGGTGATAGTGGGTTCGTTCCTACAGGAGTTGCACGCCATGGAGAAGATGAGGTGCGGCCTTCTTTTTGTTGCACGTGACCATGTTGTTTTGGGTATTATAAAAATTTAAATAAAGTAAAATTTGTTTTAAATCTTGTTTAAATTATAAAAATTCATATCTAGTTCATGTGTAATCAGAATTTGACAAATTTGGTAGCGCCGGAATCGTGGAAAAGCGTACTACGCGATGGTGCAGATCCGGAGTCATTCCGGGCAAGTAGAGAATTGAGTTAAATCGAACGTCGTTCGGTTTAATTTAAATTTCGAACGCTCGCCGAAACTCAAGGTGAGTTATTCTCACTCACATCTGGATATTGGCTGATTTAAATAATAAATATTTAAATATCTGTGTGATTGGTTGCATATTATTGTTATTATCAGTCTAGATTGATATTTATATATGTGATGTGCTAATATTTGTGGATGCAGGGAAAACAGGTTGGAGGGATCCAACTGGATTCCTCACAATGTAGTAATATTTTTATAGTTGATGATGATGCCTGTTATATATTGTGATTGATAAATTTGGGATTAAATTGTATTGTGAAATTGTGGGACAAACTATAAGCCCAGGATGTTAAATTATAAAGAAATTTGGATTTTTAATTTTAAAGAAATTAATTGGACTTTCAAAAGAATTTAAGAAAATTTATAAATAAGGAATTTAAAGGAATATAAAAATTAGAATCTGTTTGGGTGGAAAACTGGAATGAAATTTGTATTGAAATGTTGCTGAGTAAATTATAAATCCATAATTAATTATAAATGGAGGAATTGAATTCTAGAGAAATAAAAGATATTGTTAAATAATGAATTTTAAAGAGTTAAAATTTGAAATTTATTTAGAATGGAAATTGAAAATTTGTAAAATCTGGAATGATAAACAAAGAGAAATGTTATCAATTGATAAACGTGAGTAAATTTATGTTATTAAACCATAAAACTAAATTGAAATAAATCGACAGAAATCGTGAGAAGGATTTCCGTGATGTTTAAGTGGAAATGAGATTCCTTGGAATAACCAAGTTCGAGTTTAAACTGATTTTATAAAAAGAAAGTTTTAAAAGTTCAAACTTGTTTAAAAGTGTGTTTGGAAATTATTATTTTAAAATAATTATTATTAATTAGCAATAGTAAATTTGATAAATACCTTAATAATTATTTTTACAGATGGATTTGTTTAGAAGACTACTTTTGGACTTAAGTCGTTGGAAATGAGTATTTATCTTATTAAAAACACTACTTTTAAATTTTAGTTTATTAAAAACCTTATTTAAAATCAAAGTTTATATCTTAATAAATGGTTTTACTGTACATATTTTGAAATTATATTTTGAGTAAGTAACTAGAAGTGAATTTACGTATTTTAAAGTATATTTCAATATAAAATGTTTTTAACTGTTTTCAAACTAAGTTGTTTTGAACTTGGTTATTTCCAATGGAAATATATGGTAAAGGATTTACCTTGTAAAGGAAGAGTTTTGGGAAATTGTTTTCAAATGAGTTTTGAAACTTTGGAAATATATCTTGTAAAGATATTTGGGTAAATAAATAATATGGGAATTATTTATGGTGTGATGGATGTTTATGGATGTTTATGAATATAAATTGATAGTTAAATCACCGACTATCAATATTGAACAATGCGTTGATCGTTTCGAAGAGACCGAGATCGAGATTTATTTCTCGAAAACCACTTCGATCCGATTTGTACGTTTCGTGCGAAAAACGTGTTCGGAGTCGAAGATGGAGCAGGGAAGTGCAAGGGCTAGTCGCTACTAATCCTGAGGATATTTCCAAAATGGATGTAGTAGGAGTAGTGCCTTCGGTTCCGTTCGAACCCAGGACGGACTTGTACGGACGAATGCTTGCGAAACATTGTCAGGTGGGCGATGGGCATTCTAAGTGAAAACGTTCTAAAAGTAACGCTTAGCCTCAAGCCTCATCAACCGGGAATGACTGAAAATCAGGGGATATGCAGCAAGGTTAGGTGGGTCATGCCCAAGCAGGACAAGATATTTCCCCTGTCTAGATGTCCCTTATATATATATTTCGGCTTAGTGGGTGGTTGGTCGCGCCAACCACGGGGTTTATCTTGTTCGGGACTGTTCAGTAAGGAATGGTTCCGGCCTTGTGTTGCAGGGGATGAAGGGAGTAGTTCTCGGTACGGTGATCTAGGCCCCGTACTGTGACAGGTGGTACCCCAGTGCCTAGTCATTGTTGGAAATCCATTTTCCCTACGAGCCTTGTACGAGTTTTGTTTGTATTACCCACTTTTGTGGCTAGTAGCTGGAATTTAATGAATGTAATAATTTCGGCTATTTTATAAGTATTTGTAAATAGACATTATTATAATATCAAAGGATTTCTATAAAAAGTGTTTTAGCTATCGTAAGGTAAAATCCCGACATGTTTATTTGTGGCGTGGTCTTACGAGATGCTTTTGTTTTCAAAGTATTTTTGAAACTTTAATAATCAAGTTGGATGCATATTTATTATCAGCTGGTATTCCAGACTGACTCGGGTGTTATTTCATTATAATGCTCGGGTCAGACCGAGTATTATTTGTACAGGACTTGATGCTATGGAGCAGGAGAGGAGCTGAAGTCCGAGACGTATTATATGTACTTATATATATATATCCGCTGCTGTGATTATATGGTATGTATGATTTGTGATGGTTGATGTATGAGATACTCTGATGATATGATGTATAAAACAGTGATAGTCTTCATTTTGTGTAAAGTTCTATATTTACTATTATATTTTATTCCACTGCGACGGTGAGATTTTGATATTGTTTAGTTTCTTCTTCTTCTATCTCTTCTTCTTTAACCCTAATGGTTCGTAATTCTGTGCCACCTTAGTTAATAGAGGTAGAATAGTGTTGATTCAAGGGGTACGGATTTGCGGGCTGTCACACTTGGTATCAGAGCTTAGGTTGGCGACAACCTAGGCTTTGGTGGGGAAATTACTCGTTAAATAGAGTCAATAGTACTCTATAATGAGTTGAGGGTATTAATAGATATGAGAGCGTACTTGTTAGTGAATATAAAATTGTTTTCATAATGTGTTGACTTATCGGTTGAGTGTTTATGAATTCTAGTCGGTGCGGGAAGTACAACCGTATCGATAGGGGTTTCTAAACTCTTAAACAAGATAAACCGACATAGTAACGTTTTAAAAGTGGGTAAATGAAATAATTTTACCCAAAATTATATTTTGATATAAAAAGAATAATTTTCTGATATTATTATATATATTTGTTTGTTTAGATGTGGATATCTATAATTAAATAGGAATCTAAAATCTAATCTAAACTTTGAAATGGTTATAACCAAATAAATTCTATAAGTATGAATTATGCAAAAGAAGAATAACTAAATTTGAATTAAACCAGAATTTAATCCCGGAAGTTTTGGAAAGAATTTTAAATGTATGGAAATAAGGATTTGGAAATGGAAAATCCTGGGAAAGTTTGAAATGTTAGCTAAAGTGTTTGAAGGTAATGATGGAATATTGTTTTGGGAAATATTTCTGAATGGCAACTGTTTTGAAATAAATTTGGGAAAGTAAGAAGCATTGAACTCACTTCAGTCGCTGGAAAATAATCCTGATGATGCTGGCCACATCATTAGAATTCATTTTCGAGTTTCTAAAGTGATGGATTGCTTCCCTAATATTTGGTTATGGTATGTTTGGACTGGTTGGGTATAACAGTTGTTTTGGACATTTCAAATGGGAAATTTGTTTTGGGTATAAACAAATTGTTTTGGAATCTGGAGATTGGGTTTGATACCCGAGAGGAAATATGTTGATTTTTATTTTAAAATGGTTTTGAAATAAATCCGGGTAATTTGAATTCTGGAGATTCTGTTTAGAATAAAAATGTGAAAGTTAAAATGAATCAACTATATAACTTGTAAATAAAGTCGATTTAAAAAGAATTAGAGTCGGTATTAAGTAAGAAAGAAGAAATGAAAATTTTAATCTTGGAATTAAAACTTAACTTGAGTAATTGGAAATGAATAAAATATATTAAAGTGAATCGGAAATTTGAATTTAGCTTGGATGAGTTAAATAAATTGGATTTAGAATTAAATGGATTTGGGGTTAAATTAAAAAGGTAGTTGGTTTGAAATTGTGGGTCATTGTGAAATGGATTGTACCCATAAGTTATTAAGTTGTATACTTATAAGTTGAGATTGAGGATTTAATATTGTGTAAGAAGTTAAATGAAAGAAATTTGTATCCTTAAGAATTCAGTGATACACATATATATAAATTTTGAAATTGTGATTATATGATGTAGATGGATTGAAATGAGCAATATGAGCTTTAAAAGAAATAAGTTGGTGAACTTATATAAATAGAAATGAAATTATAATCACAATGGGAAATAGTGGAATGGTATGGTGAGCCCAAACTAAACTCAAATGAAATGTGAATTGATATAAGGTAAAGTGAGATATAAAGGAAATGAATGAACTTAAATTAGTAAACAAGTTTAGAACTTGTATATGGAAAATTAAAATTAAGAATTTGAAATTGAATTAAATCTAAATGAATTAAAATCAAATTGAATTGGATATAAAGGTGAAATGTAAATTGTTTATAATTGCATAAAGAAATTCATATTCTTAAGTTATTAAGTGTTATAATTTGAACTTGTGATCATAAAATAGAAATGGACTTTAACTAAGCAATCTAAACTCTTGAATAGAAGTGAAATCGTAATTCATTAATGGAAAGAGTTGAATGGTGTGGAATATTCTAAACTTAACCATTAATGAAATGTAAAGTCTAATGAAGCAAAGTGAGAACAAAAATGTGGGTGTTCTTAAGTTAGCCAATAAGTCTTGGACTTATGTATGGGGAAAATGAAAAATTGTTTGATAATGAAATTGAAATTAAATTCCAGTTGTGTAATAAATAATATTGAATGGAGTTCAATCCTTATATGAGGGGTAAAAGAAGTGGGATGAATTTAATTTGGCTAAACAAAATTTAAGGAAACTTAAATTAAATTTGGATAAGGATCCAATGGGAAGGAAATTTAATTTAGTTGGAATGATGTTGATTGAAATAAATGCATACTCAACTAAATCCAAAATAATTGTTAAAAATAAATTTTCTATAAGCTAAATTAAATGGAATGTGTATAGTAATGAATAGAATTTTGATAATTGATCAAAATTTGGAAAGTAAATGGAAATCCAATTGTGGCATGGGATTTAAATTTGTGGTAACAAATATTGAAGAGTGGATGAAAAATGGAATTAGATTATAATGGTGATAATTTGAAGTATAAATAAATTAAAAAGAATGAAATAATGCAAAGTAGTTTCTTTGCTAATAAAATAAGTCTAAAATAGATTTAATAAATAGGCAAAGTGCATTAAAGTTGTTAATGAATTGGAATTTGATTTGGATGAGAATCAAATGAAAATAAAATAAAATTGATAATAAGAAGATCATGGAAATGTTGTGAAAGAACTTAAGCAACTTGAAAAAAAAAAGATTGTGAATAAACTCTATTAAGTACTCTTGAATGAAATTTGTTAGATAATAAAATTGAATTGCAAGTGAAATGGTATTAATTAATATAAACCTGAATTGGTTAATGAAATAAAAATATAAGAAAAAAAACACATTTATTGTAACAATTCCATTGGAATAAAAATACCTGGCTTGTGAACCAGGAAAAATTGAATAAACTTAATATAAATCTAAACTGAAATTAATTTTAAATGGTTATAAGCTTAAGTGGTGATTATTTTGGCTTGAATGACATGAATATTTGAATGTATTCAGAATTGAGTTGTGTAAACAACAACTGAATTGGTTTTGAATAAATTGGAATAGATTGAAATGTTATTAAGTAATTTTGCATAAGAATGAAAATGCTTCAACACTGAAAATATAAGTGGTTTGTAAATCAATTTAGAATTAATTGAAACAGATTGATGTTAGTGAAGCATATGTTAATCATATGGAAATAGAAGTGAATTGGTTGAAATTAATATAAATGGTATATAACAAACTTGAATGTAAATCATTCAAGAGTAATAAAATGAAGTTAGTTTGGATGAAAATAGAATGGGCTAAATCTTAATAAATGGATTAGAACCTATTTAGTGAGTTATTTGTAAATGCAGGCTAATTAAAAAGAAAAGTAAATGGATTAAGGGCACATATACATAATATTGAAGTGAATATGGTTTGGTGGTAGTAATTATAAATTGAGAATGGTAAACCTGTATGAAAATCATTTGTGTGAAATGAAATGGAGTTTGGCATTAGAAATGAACCTTGTGCATGTTATAAAATATGATTTACTCATGAGATCATACAAAGTTGTTGAATGGATTATGAAATTGATATGTTGACTTACATTATATTGGAAATGTTGTTATAATGTTCAAATCTTTGAAAACTAATGTGTTGTTGAGTATAGTATAGGTATAGAAGGCATTCGAGAGAGTTGGAGCGCGTATAAGTGTAATATTAGCCGCTCGCTATTAAAATTTGCTAAAAAGGTACGCCTACACAAATATAATTGGGAAATGATATATATATTGTGATATATTTTGGTTTCCGACCGTGTGGGTCGATGTATATATATTTGTTTGTATCGCAATATCGCGAAAGCTCCTCCGTACAGGGGAGACTCTGCCAAAATTTTCCGAAAATTTTGGGAGTTAGAAATTTTTTGGGAATTTTGAAAATTTAAATTAACTTGGAAAGTTATAAGTTAAAATTAAAGCTTTAGAATAAGTAAAGCAAATGAGTTTGGGATTAAGCTAAAGGATTTTGGGAGAGTAGATATAAGCTTTTAACTAAGCTAATTGGGTAAGCAAATGGGTTGGAGAGTATTTTCTATCTTAGCAAATTTCGAGGACGAAATTTTTATAAGGGGGGAGGAATGTAACATCCCGTATTTTTAAGCCATTGAATTTGAACATTTAATTCATTTTAAATGTTGAATATGGATTATAAATTGAATCTTGAAATAAAATAAGCTATAATTTTTAGTTATAGTAATTCTATTCAGTTTCAAATAATTAAGAACAATAATTAAATATTGAATAGGGAATTTAATTGGTAACTGAATAATACTAATTCAATATTAGAATTGGGGTAATTGGTAATTTCGAGTGTAAATGGAGATAAAATTAGATTCTAAATTTTAATTTAGGTCTGATTGGGTTTGAGTTTTAATATTGGACCATGGGAAGAAATTAAAAGTTAATAGATTGAATTTGGGATTTTATATTAATTTAATAATAGGATTTAATAATATAAAAATGCAATTAGTCGAATTTTGATTTGAAATAAGTCAAAAATGATTGTTAATGTGTTTTTAAATGATATATGATTTACTGTAAAGTTAATAAAAAATTTAAAAGTAAAATTTTAAGCGTTTTCGACAATTTGGATAATTGCCCGATTTAAATAGACGAGTTAAAATAGCCTTCCGGGGCCCAGTCTCGGAATTCGACGAAACCAGTTTCATTGGATCCATAATAGTTAGTTATTATCGGATTTTAATTTTCGTAGCAATCAGAGTTGTCGTTTGATCGTAGCAGCTCGAAACGCATCGAAATCGATTTAACCGATTTAATTTTAAATTGATCGTTTAATTCCGTAACTCGCTCATACGACCGGATTAGCTTACGGAACCTGTTCCATTGTGTCCAGAACGCGAAAAAACCTTAGAATCGCCTGTCGAAACGCGTAGATTAGAGGTTGTTTGCATTAACGGTTAAAGCGAGAAATTATATTAATTAAATAATATTAAAACTATATATATATATATATATATATATATATATATAATTAAATATCTCTAACCCTAGACATAAACGCAGGCCGCCGCTATTATATCTCCTATGGCCGATATTACTCGTGCTTCCCCTCTCTTTTCCTCTCGATCCATGCGTTATTTCGCGAACTTCCCAACTGGAAAGTCGTAGCTCGCGTCGAGTACTTCAGATCGTACGGTCGAGATTGAGTTTAGTGGAGCGTGGGGAGCACGAGGCGGTCGCGTTCGACGCGAGTTCGAGCACGAACTGCGAGACCAGCGCCGGACCTAGCCGCGTTCTGGGCGAAGGTGGAGGTTGAGGCGCACTTCGAGGTGGTAGGTCCAGATCGTGGTGAAAGGCATCGATGAAGGTCGCGTTTCCTAACCCTAATTGGGTGATAGTGGGTTCGTTCGTACAGGAGTTGCACGCGATGGAGAAGATGAGGTGCGGCCTTCTTTTTGTTGCACGTGGTCGTGTTGTTTTGGGTATTATAAAAATTAAAATAAAGTAAAATTTGTTTTAAATCTTGTTTAAATTATAAAAATTCATATCTAGTTCATGTGTAATCAGAATTTGACAAATTTGGTAGCGCCGGAATCGCGGAAAAGCGTACTACGCGATGGTGCAGATCCGGAGTCATTCCTGGCAAGTAGAGATTTGAGTTAAATCGAACGTCGTTCGGTTTAATTTAAATTTCGAACGCTCGTCGAAACTCAAGGTGAGTTATTCTCACTCACATCTGGATATTGGCTGATTTAAATAATAAATATTTAAATATCTGTGTGATTGGTTGCATATTATTGTTATTATCAGTCTGGATTGATATTTATATATGTGATGTGATAATATTTGTGGATGCAGGGAAAACAGGTTGGAGGGATCCAACTGGATTCCTCACAATGTAGTAATATTTTTATAGTTGATGATGATGCCTGTTATATATTGTGATTGATAAATTTGGGATTAAATTGTATTGTGAAATTGTGGGACAAACTATAAGCCCAGGATGTTAAATTATAAAGAAATTTGGAGTTTTAATTTTAAAGAAATTAAATTGGATTTTCAAAAGAATTTAAGAAAATTTATAAATAAGGAATTTAAAGGAATATAAAAATTAGAATCTGTTTGGGTGGAAAACTGGAATGAAATTTGTATTGGAATGTTGCTGAGTAAATTATAAATCCATAATTAATTATAAATGGAGGAATTGAATTCTGGAGAAATAAAAGATATTGTTAAATAATGAATTTTAAAGAATTAAAATTTGAAATTTATTTAGAATGGAAATTGAAAATTTGTAAAATCTGGAATGATAAACAAAGAGAAATGTTATCAATTGATAAATGTGAGTAAATTTATGTTATTAAACCATAAAACTAAATTGAAATAAATCGACAGAAATCATGAGAAGGATTTCTGTGATGTTTAAGTGGAAATGAGATTCCTTGGAATAACCAAGTTCGAGTTTAAACTGATTTTATAAAAAGAAAGTTTTAAAAGTTCAAACTTGTTTAAAAGTGTGTTTGGAAATTATTATTTTCAAATAATTATTATTAATTAGCAATAGTAAATTTTATAAATACCTTAATAATTATTTTTACAGATGGATTTGTTTAAAAGACTAGTTTTGGACTTAAGTCATTTGAAATGAGTATTTATCTTATTAAAAACACTACTTTTAAATTTTAGTTTATTAAAAACCTTATTTAAAATCAAAGTTTATATCTTAATAAATGGTTTTACTGTACATATTTTGAAATTATATTTTGAGTAAGTAACTAGAAGTGAATTTACGTATTTTAAAGTATATTTCAATATAAAATGTTTTTAACTGTTTTCAAACTAAGTTGTTTTGAACTTGGTTATTTCCAATGGAAATATATGGTAAAGGATTTACCTTGTAAAGGAAGAGTTTTGGGAAATTGTTTTCAAATGAGTTTTGAAACTTTGGAAATATATCTTGTAAAGATATTTGGGTAAATAAATAATATGGGAATTATTTATGGTGTGATGGATGTTTATGGATGTTTATGAATATAAATTGATAGTTAAATCACCGACTATCAATATTGAACAATGCGTTGATCGTTTCGAAGAGACCGGGATCGAGATTTATTTCTCGAAAACCACTTCGATCCGATTTGTACGTTTCGTGCGAAAAACGTGTTCGGAGTCGAAGATGGAGCAGGGAAGTGCAAGGGCTAGTCGCTACTAATCCTGAGGATATTTCCAAAATGGATGTAGTAGGAGTAGTGCCTTCGGTTCCGTTCGAACCCGGGACGGACTTGTAAGGACGAATGCATGCGAAACATCGTCAGGTGGGCGATGGGCATTCTAAGTGAAAACATTCTAAAAGTAACGCTTAGCCTCAAGCCTCATCAACCGGGAATGACTGAAAATCAGGGGATATGCAGCAAGGTTAGGTGGGTCATGCCCAAGCAGGACAAGATATTTCCCCTGTCTAGATGTCCCTATATATATATATATATTTCGGCTTAGTGGGTGGTTGGTCGCTCCAACCACGGGGTTTATCTTGTTCGAGACTGTTCAGTAAGGAATGGTTCCGGCCTTGTGTTGCAGGGGATGAAGGGAGTAGTCCTCGGTACGGTGATCTAGGCCCCGTACTGTGACAGGTGGTACCCCAGTGCCTAGTCATTGTTGGAAATCCATTTTCCCTACGAGCCTTGTACGAGTTTTGTTTGTATTACCCACTTTTGTGGCTAGTAGCTGGTATTTAATGAATGTAACAATTTCGGCTATTTTATAAGTATTTGTAAATAGACATTATTATAATATCAGAGGATTTCTATAAAAAGTGTTTTAGCTATCGTAAGCTAAAAACCCGACATGTTTATTTGTGGCGTGGTCTTACGAGATGCTTTTGTTTTCAAAGTATTTTTGAAACTTTAATAATCAAGTTGGATGCATATTTATTATCAGCTGGTATTCCAGACTTACTCGGGTGTTATTTCATTATAATGCTCGGGTCAGACCGAGTATTATTTGTACAGGACTTGATGTTATGGAGCAGGAGAGGAGCTGGAGTCCGAGACGTATTATATGTACTTATATATATATCCGCTGCTGTGATTATATGGTATGTCTAATTTGTGATGGTTGATGTATGAGATACTCTGATGATATGATGTATAAAATAGTGATAGTCTTCATTTTGTGTAAAGTTCTATATTTACTATTATATTTTATTCCGCTACGACGGTGAGATTTTGATATTGTTTAGTTTCTTCTTCTTCTATCTCTTCTTCTTTAACCCTAATGGTTCGTAATTCTGTGCCACCTTAGTTAATAGAGGTAGAATAGTGTTGATTCAAGGGGTACGGATTTGCGGGCTGTCACATTAATTTATTTTATTAACATAATATTTTACATTATTTAAATTGTATTTAAACTTACATTTCTTATTAAAAATATTAGCTTTATATTAATACACATTATTAAAGAGAATGTTTTGACATTGAATATATATTAAATAAATTACATAGATACATAATTACAAATCCAAATTATTTTACTAAAACATTTATTTCCAAAATTTAAATTCATATTAAAAATCAAATTCAGTATATAAAATTCAAATTTACCCACGTATGCATTCATACATATATATTTGTTGAATATGCGCTTATATGATTTTTGTTTGATGATAATAAACATATATACATTCGTTTAAATGTATTTGATAATATACTATTTATTTTCACAGATTAAATAAATATTTACTGAATAAAATAAATAACACAGAATTTGAATTCAAACAAATATTTTATTCAAATAAATATTTATTACAATTTTGAATAGTATACAAATTCAAGCTCTCACTATTCACTATACAACTTTGATACAATTTCAATTACATCACTATTTTACATCAGCATCTCACTACATATCACTCACACTCGTATTTATCTTCAACTGCATTCAAGTTTGAATCCAGCATCTGAGCAATCTGCAAAAATATAAACTAACGCAGTAAAATTGAAAATAAAATATTTTTGCGATATAAAATAAAACGTGAATTTTGAAAATGATATTTGCCTCAGTTATTTGGGTTGTTCGTCATCATTTAAATTTGAATTCATCATACACGAACAACTTGTGACATACACAGTATATTACTGTATATGCCTCAAGGCCGTGCACGCCGATATATACACTTGATTTATTTACAGGGACAGGCAAGCACAGGTCAAACCCAAATGAAAAACAGAGTTCAACTCACGTGCAATATATTCTAAATCACGACACGAGCACAAGGTCAAACCCAAGTTTTGAAACTGGGTTCAACACAAGGCAACGTCAAGTCCAGACAATACAGTATGAACAAGCCAAAATGAAGTTGTACAAGTACAGTCAAGAAAGCAGCTCAAGTCATCAAGTTCAAGTCAGACCACTGTAATAAGGCAGTAGTGTACATAGATACAACTACAACAATGACCAAAAGTGTACAGCAATGCAAGTAAAGATGACACAAATTCAAGCAAATGCAACAAAGATGCAAGCTGCAGCATACCAGTGACATGAATGCAGTGTACAACAATGGAACATGACTATCATGGTACAATTCAAAGCTCAAGTTCAATCCCAAAGGAAACTCAACAGTACGGTGAAGTACAAAGCAACTACAACATATGCAGTGAAGCAAGAATATAGCAGCAATGTACATGTACCAATGATACAAGAGAAGTGAACAACAATGCAACAGTGTGGAAGTTAAACAGTGATGAAGCTGGAAATACAAAGACCAGCTACTCAATGCAATACAACAATCAGATGGTCAGAGCCATAGCGAACAGAGGCATCAATATGGTAACACAAATGCAACTCAACAAACAGCAAGCACAAACTGCAGTGGACAGCAAAGACCACATGCCACAATATCGAGTACATGAAGATGGCATCCCACAATATCCAAACAACAGCAAGAATATGAATGCAAGCAATACACTACAATATGCAGTGATACAATGAAACATTTTCAACATTGCAGCAGTGTGCAACTCGATATCAAATGAAGAATATGGACTGCAACATGAATTCTTAACTGCAAGTTCAAACCAAAACACAAGTGTGGCAAATGCAAACTGTGGTGAAGCAACAAAGATGAACCAGACAGTGATACAAGTTCGAACAATGCTTAGTGCACAGCAGGTATAACAAAGTCACAGGCCATAATGAAGACTGAATGAAATGCACAGCATGTATTGTTGAATATGTGTTACAGTGGTGATGCAAGTGCTAACCAGAATGAAGTCCAATAAAACTTCAACAAAGACTCAAGCTACAGTGCATAATGGTCAACACAGTAAGCAATGAAGCAACAAGGTCAGAGAACCAAGCAACAATATGCACAGGTGAATCAAGTGAATCATAATGAAGCAGTGCAACATCTTCCATCAACACACTCAAGTGACTCAACAATGCAACAAGGTGATATGCAAACAACATAACAGTATGCAAGCTCGAGCACAAGAACATGACAGCGAACAGAAGTGCACAGCAACAGTAAGGCAATGCACAAATACAGGTGAATCAAGTGACCAATATACTACAGTGACATCAAAACATGGCAGTAGGGATGTAATTGCTGTGAACAACAAGAGGGATGCAAGCATCAAGCTGCAGTTTTCAAAACGTGTAACCAAGTCAAAGCAAGTGATAACCAAACATCTCAAATTCAAGGCATCGAGTCAGGTCAGAGAAATTCACGGAGCCAGGATTGAACATAAATTCAAAGCCGTCAATTTTAAACCAAGTCAACCAAGAAATAATAAGAATAATTCGCATATGAATTAGTCAAGGTAAATTGCAATCATCCAAGCGTAAACGATCGGCAGAGATAAAATCAAATATATTTTGTGCGAACGAAAATCTAGGGTTACAAACCCTATATAAGAAAATCATCATCGGCAATCTTATTGATCGAGTTCAAGAATCAACCAGCAAAGCAAAAAGAAGAAAATACATACCGAAGCAATCGAAGCAATCGAACTCGATCAAGCAAGGAGGAGAAGCCGCAAACAAATTGAAGCAAATCAGAAACAGTAATTGCAAACAACCAACAAAGGCAGCATCTTAAAACCCTAATTTAAGAGCACGGCATCAAGAACGAAAGCCCCAATTTTGCAAAAGGAACGGCCGCCATTACGAACAGAGAAATATAAGAGACGGGTCGAATAGCAAAGGAGGCCGGCCTACTTTCTAAAGGAGTTTGTTTTAAGGGATTTAAATTTATAATTAGGGCTTAATTTTATTTTAATTGTTTTTAATTGTATTTTCTTTTAAACCGTTTTAATTTTCTAGTCGTGTGACTAGGGTACAAACTACGGTGTGTAGTTTGGGAATTCGCAACTCGGTGGTTGAGTTGTGGTCAGGGTTTTGAGCGTAGAGTTAGATTAGTCAATAGCGGGTATAGCGAGTTTACGTGTGTAAGCGAGGGACTATCTAATTTCTAGTAGAAACCTTGGGGGCAGCACGTAGGCAGGGTTTTGCCGAAGCTGGGTAAATTCTGTGTTGTTCTGTTTTATTCTGTTATTTATATTCTGCGATATCTGTGCTGCTATTCTGTGATCCGTGTTAAATATTAATTAGCTTCTGCAATTAATTTTTATAATTTACACTATCACCCTATTCACCCCCCCTCTAGGGTGAAATCGATCCTACAAGTGGTATCAGAGCTAGGAATAGAAGTCAACATTTGTTTTAAAAATTCTATTTTTTTTGAAAAAATCAGTTTTTGTTTAAAAATTCGAATTTTTAAAATGGCTTCTTTTAATAATGCTTTTGCAGAAGGTCAATCCATAGTTAGACCACCAATGTTCAATGGTGAATATGCTTTTTGGAAAAATAGGATGAAATTTTTTTTGAAAACCATTGACGCTTGGGATATTGTTGAGACAGGTTATAGAATACCAACTATAACTATAGATGATCAGGAAATAGAGAAACCAAAGGAACAATGGACAGAACTAGAAAATAAATTACAGAATACTAATGCCAAAGCTATGAATTCTATTATCTGTTCATTAGATCAATTTGAATTTAATCGTGTCTCACATTGTCTAACTGCGCAGGAAATATGGCACATATTAGAAGTAACTCACGAAGGAACATCTCAAGTCAAAGAATCTCGCCTTGCCATGCTAAGCAGCGAATACGAGAACTTTACAATGGCGAAAGAAGAAAATGTCAAAGAGATGTACGGACGACTTTCCAACATCGTATACAAATCAAAAGCTCTCGGAAAAACATACACCGAATTGGAAATAGTCCGTAAAATCCTCAGAGTCCTTCCACGAAGCTTTGAAGCAAAAGTAACTGCCATTCAAGAATCGAAAGATTTAAAACAACTCAAAGTCGAAGAACTCATCGGAAATCTCACCACTTATGAGCTAGAAATGAAATTCAAGGAAGAGCGTGAAGGTGGAGATACTCGAAAGAAATCAATAGCTCTCAAAGGAACAACTGAAAGTGATGATGAGAATGATGACGATGATGATGGAGCAGCAGAGCTAGCGCTACTAATAAAGAAATTCAAAAAGTGGAATCGCAAATACGGAAATCCAGCTCGAAATCATGAATTGAAAAACAGAATAGGCAAAGCACTAGACAACCCAGAAGATCAGAAAATCATCTGTTACAAATGCAACAAACCCGGCCATATCAAGCCACAATGTCCTCAAAAACGATCAAATCAAGGAAAGAAACTAAAGAAGAAAAGCTTTGCGGCTACTTGGGATGAAACTGACGAAGATGAAAGTGATAACACCGAGAGTGAGAGTGAAAAAGCAAATATGTGTCTTCATGGTGAAGTTACAGACAGTGATGACGACGAGCCAAGCGAGGTATCAAAACTCACTCATTCTGAATTACTAATTTATTTCCATGAAGTAAATGGCTGTTATGAACGACTTAGGGAAAAATATGCTAAACTTGAATCTCAAAAGGATACTTTGATAGAATGCAATAAACAACTTGATCAATTAGTTAAGAACTATCAATGTAGAATTCCTAAGTGTGATAAGTGTCCAATATTCGAAGAAGAAATTAAAAAATCGGAAATCAATATAAAATCACTTGAAAATGAAATTCTGATTTTAAAAGAGAATGAAAATACTAGGAGAGAGAATTCTATTAAAAAGTGCACACAGTTGTTAAACGAAAATGAATCTCTCAAATCACAAGTCCAACAATTGTCAACGACTTTAGATAAATTTTCAAAAAGTGAAAAATCGTTGAATATGCTATTAGGAAAGCAAACTGTTAATACGGTTAGACAAGGACTTGGATATAATAATTCGAAAATTGTTGAAAACATGATTAATCAAGTTAATTCTATGTGCACAATTTGTAGAAAATTTGGACACGGTCACAATAATTGTTGGTATAGACCCAAACATGTGAAAACTATACCGATTTGGGTTTCAAAAGGCACAAGTATAAAATCTCTCAAAGTTAAACAAATTTGGGTGCCAAAAGGAACAATTATAAATAGTTTTGGGTCTACACAAAATTATTTTTCAAAATTTTCTGCCACTAACAACCATGGACCTATAAAAACAAATAGGTCACTAAACTCTCTTCTCGTGTAGGTATGCTGGCAGGCTAAGGAACAACAGCAATGGTACTTGGATTCTGGCTGTTCCAGGCACATGACAGGCGATAAATCGAAGTTCCTTAGCCTAGAAAAATACAAAGGTGGCAGAGTCACAATGGGGAACAATGACAAGTGTAAAATTGTCGGTAAAGGTAAAGTAGGTAACAATACATTTACCTTGAATGATGTTTTATATGTTGAAAATCTGCACCATAATTTGATATCAATCAGCCAGCTATGTGATAAAGGTATGAATGTTATCTTTGATTCTGACATGTGCAAAATTGTTGACAAATCATCAAAAGAAATCTTATTTTCAGGAAAAAGGAAAGGTAATATATATTCTCTATCTTTTGATGATCTCATCCTCTCTAAATGTTTGGTAGCTAAGGATATAGAAGTGAATTTATGGCATAGACGTTTAGGGCATGCTAGTATGAACTTATTAAACAAATTAAAAAGGAAAAGCTTGGTAAGAGGGTTGCCATCACATGAGTTTGAAACTGAAAACATCTGTAAAGCATGTACTTTGGGAAAACTTAGAAAATCATCGTTTCATGCCAAAAACAATGTAAGCACTTCTAGAGTTCTTGAACTAATTCATATGGATCTATTTGGACCTAATGACATTGCTAGCTTAGGAGGTAAGAAATATTGCTTTGTGTTAGTTGATGATTACTCAAGATATACATGGGTATACTTCTTAGCTAAAAAATCAGAAACTTTTTCATACTTCACAAGATTCGCAAAATTTGTGCAAAATGAAAAAGAAGTCTCTATTGTTTCGTTAAGAAGTGATCATGGTGGAGAATTTGAAAATTATGAATTTGAAACTTTCTGTGATGAAAACGGAATCAAACATGAGTTCTCTGCACCACGTTCTCCACAACAAAATGGGGTAGTTGAGAGAAAGAATCGAACTTTACAAGAATTGGCTAGGTCTATGTTAAATGAATATGAACTACCTCTGCATCTCTGGGCAGAAGCTGTAAATACAGCATGTTATGTAATGAATAGAGTTATCATCAGACCAATTCTTAACAAAACCCCCTATGAGCTATGGTTCAACAAAAAACCAAACATCGCTTACTTCAAAGTGTTTGGATGTCCTTGCTATATTCTTAATACAGGTGATCAGTTAGGAAAATTTGAAGCAAAGGCTGATGATGGCATCTTCATGGGTTACTCTTCGAGAAGCAAAGCTTATAGAGTCTACAACAAAAAGACTAAAACAATCGTAGAGTCAATCAATGTGAAATTTGATGAAGGCATTGACGAACAGGATACATCCAAAAGCAACGTTGAAGAGGAGAAAGAAAAAGATGAGTTTGAAAAACCAAAAGAAACAGCTGATGCTAGAGAAACTACCACAACTCAAGAAGTCCGAAGAAATCTGGATCCAGAAAAGCTGAAATACAAAACAGACCATCCACCAGAATTGGTAATTGGAAACCCTATAGCAGGTATACAAACTCGTTCATCTTTTAAAAATCTATGTGATCTGTGCTTATATAGTGGATTTATTTCAGAAATAGAACCAAATAACATAGATTCAGCCCTTAATGATGAAAACTGGTTCATGGCCATGTAAGAAGAGCTAAATCAGTTTGAACGAAATAAAGTTTGGAGTCTAGCACCTAGACCTAAGGATTATCCAGTTATAGGAACAAAATGGAATTTTAAAAATAAATATGATGAATCTGGAAATATAATTAGAAATAAAGCTAGACTAGTTGCTAAAGGATACAATCAAATTGAAGGAGTTGACTTTGATGAAACTTTTGCGCCTGTAGCTAGACTAGAATCAATTAGAATATTGTTAGCTTTTGCTTGTTACAAAGGATTTAAACTAAGACAAATGGACATTAAGAGTGCTTTTCTTAACGAAGTTTTAAAAGAAGATGTGTTTGTTGAACAACCAGAAGGTTTTGAAAGTCATGAATATCCAAACCATGTATACAAACTAAGGAAGGCATTATATGGATTAAAACAAGCTCCCAGAGCTTGGTATGAATGTCTTACTTCTTATCTCCTTGAAAATGGGTTCAAAAAGGGATGTGTAGATACCACACTATTTCTGTTGCATGAAAACAATGATATTTTGATTGTTCAAATATATGTTGATGACATCATTTATGGTGCTACTAACAAGTTATTATATGAGAAATTTGAAAAAGTCATGCAGGAAAAATTTGAAATGAGCTTGGATGGAGAGTTAAAATTCTTTTTAGGATTTCAAATCCAACAAAGCAATAAAGGCACATTCATTTCTCAAACAAAATATATCAGGGAACTTGTCAATAAATTTGGATTGAAAGATGCTAAACCAGCAAGAACTCCCATGAGTACAACACTTAAACTTGACAAAGATGAAAAGGGTAAGACAGTTGATCAAAAGCAGTACAGAGGTATGATTGGATCACTCCTTTATCTTACCGCCTCTAGACCTGACATCATGTTTTCTGTCTGCTTATGTGCGCGTTTTCAATCTAACCCAAAAGAATCTCATTTAAAAGCTGTTAAAAGAATTATAAGATATTTATTGCACACCCCACGGTTTGGTCTTTGGTATCCATCAAATGATAGTTTTGAATTGAAAGGTTTTTCAGATGCTGATTATGCTGGAAATTTGGTTGATAGAAAAAGTACTAGTGGAGCATGTTTTATGTTAGGACATTCATTAGTTGCATGGTCGAGTAGAAAACAAAATTGTATTGCATTATCCACAACAGAGGCAGAGTATATTGCTTTGAGCGGTTGCTCTGCTCAAATCTTATGGATGATACAAACTTTGCATGACTATGGCCTAAATTTTAAACGTGTACCACTAATGTGTGATAGCAAAAGCGCAATTGATCTCACAAATAATCCTGTACATCATTCGCGAACAAAACATATAGATGTAAGACATCATTTTATTAGAGATCATATTTCCAAAGAAAATATCTGCATAAATTTTATTTCAACTGATTCTCAATTGGCAGACATCTTTACAAAACCCCTACCAGAAAATAGTTTTTGTAAACTACGACTCAGTCTAGGTGTTTTAGAAATTTGCTGAATATTTAACATTTTTTTTCTCCCTACAAATCATCGAAAAGAAAAATAGTGATTGAAAAAGTGATGAGTGTTGATATTGATTATATATTATAACTTGAGAAAGTATAATTAGAAAATTTCTTTAGAAATGTAAACAAGAGTTATAAAACTTTTTGTTGGTAAAAATTCCATGACCATCTCTATACCTATCATATTTCTATCAACCATCATTCATCAAAATTCTATATAGTTTGTCGATATGTGGTACTTTAAACAGGAATCGTTCGTTTTTCATTTTTTTTAAATAATAATAAAAAAAAATAAAAAAAAAATAAAAAAATTAATAACAATAAATAAATACCAAAGTATTCACTCTCATTTAAAAGTCCTCACGGTTATGCATGGGTGAATTACTTGGAATTTGTTATGTGCTTCCATGCTCATTTAAAAGTCCTCACGGTTATGCATGTATGGAACACATATCAAAAGTTGATTTTTTTTAAAAAAAATAAACAAGTTGATTCTAATCCCATTTAAAAGTCCTCACGGTTATGCGTGGTTAGAAGATACTTGAATTCATTTTTCTAAAATAAATTTGGAATACTACTAATCTCATTTAAAAGTCCTAACGGTTATGCATGATTAGTAGATATTCAAATTCCTGATATAAAAATACCACAAATAGACACAATTGTATGGTTTTATATGATGACATCATCTCCATCATTCTAAAAGTGGAATATGCGCCTAACAAAATTTTTATGATTTTTGTTTGATTTTTTATTGAAATTTGATATTTATATTAAATTGAGTTTTAATGTTGAATTGATATCGATTACTTTATCTCTATTTTCTCTAACACTATTATTCTTTTGCTGATAACAAAAGGGGGAGAGAAAAGTTAAGATTTTGTCAAATAAAATCTAGCAAAGGTCAAATAATATTCCATCTAGACTCTTTTGCATATTTTATTTGTATGCATATATGTAGGGGGAGTTTTGTGTAGAGAGGAAGCAATTAAATAGGGGGAGCAATTAGAGCATTTCAATGATCAAATACATTTAACATATTCAAAATCTTAAATATATGTTTGTTATCATCAAAAGGGGGAGATTGTTGAATATGCGCTTATATGATTTTTGTTTGATGATAATAAACATATATACATTCGTTTAAATGTATTTGATAATATACTATTTATTTTCACAGATTAAATAAATATTTGCTGAATAAAATAAATAACACAGAATTTGAATTCAAACGAATATTTTATTCAAATAAATATTTATTACAATTTTGAATAGTATACAAATTCAAGCTCTCACTATTCACTATACAACTTTGATACAATTTCAATTACATCACTATTTTACATCAGCACCTCACTACATATCACTCACACTCGTATTTATCTTCAACTACATTCAAGTTTGAATCCAGCATCTGAGCAATCTGCAAAAATACAAACTAACGCAGTAAAATTGAAAATAAAATATTTTTGCGATATAAAATAAAACGTGAATTTTGAAAATGATATTTGCCTCAGTTATTTGGGTTGTTCGTCATCATTTAAATTTGAATTCATCATACACGAACAACTTGTGACATACACAGTATATTACTGTATATGCCTCAAGGCCGTGCACGCCGATATATACACTTGATTGATTTACAGGGACAGGCAAGCACAGGTCAAACCCAAATGAAAAACAGAGTTCAACTCACGTGCAATATATTCAAAATCACGACACGAGCACAAGGTCAAACCCAAGTTTTGAAACTGGGTTCAACACAAGGCAACGTCAAGTCCAGACAATACAGTATGAACAAGCCAAAATGAAGTTGTACAAGTACAGTCAAGAAAGCAGCTCAAGTCATCAAGTTCAAGTCAGACCACTGTAATAAGGCAGTAGTGTACATAGATACAACTACAACAATGACCAAAAGTGTACAGCAATGCAAGTAAAGATGACACAAATTCAAGCAAATGCAACAAAGATGGAAGCTGCAGCATACCAGTGACATGAATGCAGTGTACAACAATGGAACATGACTATCATGGTACAATTCAAAGCTCAAGTTCAATCCCAAAGGAAACTCAACAGTACGGTGAAGTACAAAGCAACTACAACATATGCAGTGAAGCAAGAATATAGTAGCAATGTACATGTACCAATGATACAAGAGAAGTGAACAACAATGCAACAGTGTGGAAGTTAAACAGTGATGAAGCAGGAAATACAAAGACCAGCTACTCAATGCAATACAACAATCAGATGGTCAGAGCCATAGCGAACAGAGGCATCAATATGGTAACACAAATGCAACTCGACAAACAGCAAGCACAAACTGCAGTGGACAGCAAAGACCACATGGCACAATATCGAGTACATGAAGATGGCATCCCACAATATCCAAACAACAGCAAGAATATGAATGCAAGCAATACACTACAATATGCAGTGATACAATGAAACATTTTCAACATTGCAGCAGTGTGCAACTCGATATCAAATGAATAATATGGACTGCAACATGAATTCTTAACTGCAAGTTCAAACTAAAACACAAGTGTGGCAAATGCAAACTGTGGTGAAGCAACAAAGATGAACCAGACAGTGATACAAGTTCGAACAATGCTTAGTGCACAGCAGGTATAACAAAGTCACAGGCCATAATGAAGACTGAATGAAATGCACAGCATGTATTGTTGAATATGTGTTACAGTGGTGATGCAAGTGCTAACCAGAATGAAGTCCAATAAAACTTCAACAAAGACTCAAGCTACAGTGCATAATGGTCAACACAGTAAGCAATGAAGCAACAAGGTCAGAGAACCAAGCAACAATATGCACAGGTGAATCAAGTGAATCATAATGAAGCAGTGCAAC
The DNA here is from genome assembly GCA_030765085.1 of Allium cepa. Lineage (NCBI taxonomy): Eukaryota > Viridiplantae > Streptophyta > Magnoliopsida > Asparagales > Amaryllidaceae > Allium > Allium cepa. The sequence continues at coordinate 578,064,408 of CM060931.1, forward strand.
ATCTTCCATCAACATACTCAAGTGACTCAACAATGCAACAAGGTGATATGCAAACAACATAACAGTATGCAAGCTCGAGCACAAGAACATGACAGCGAACAGAAGTGCACAGCAACAGTAAGGCAATGCACAAATACAGGTGAATCAAGTGACCAATATACTACAGTGACATCAAAACATGGCAGTAGGGATGTAATTGCTGTGAACAACAAGAGGGATGCAAGCATCAAGCTGCAGTTTTCAAAACGTGTAACCAAGTCAAAGCAAGTGATAACCAAACATCTCAAATTCAAGGCATCGAGTCAGGTCAGAGAAATTCACGGAGCCAGGATTGAACATAAATTCAAAGCCGTCAATTTTAAACCAAGTCAACCAAGAAATAATAAGAATAATTCGCATATGAATTAGTCAAGGTAAATCGCAATCATCCAAGCGTAAACGATCGGCAGAGATAAAATCAAATATATTTTGTGCGAACGAAAATCTAGGGTTATAAACCCTATATAAGAAAATCATCATCGGCAATCTTATTGATCGAGTTCAAGAATCAACCAGCAAAGCAAAAAGAAGAAAATACATACCGAAGCAATCGAAGCAATCGAACTCGATCAAGCAAGGAGGAGAAGCCGCAAACAAATTGAAGCAAATCAGAAACAGTAATTGCAAACAACCAACAAAGGAAGCATCTTAAAACCCTAATTTCTAGTAGAAACCTTGGGGGCAGCACGTAGGCAGGGTTTTGCCGAAGCTGGGTAAATTCTGTGTTGTTCTGTTTTATTCTGTTATTTATATTCTGCGATATCTGTGCTGCTATTCTGTGATCCGTGTTAAATATTAATTAGCTTCTGCAATTAATTTTTATAATTTACACTATCACCCTATTCACCCCCCCTCTAGGGTGAAATCGATCCTACAATATTCACATATATGTATAAAATTTAGATTCAAATGATTTTAAAAACTTTTAGTATTTCAAATTTTAAACTCAAAAGAAATTTGAAATTTTTATTCACTTAAATTATCACTTATTATTTATTTATTTTGTAACTTTTCAAATTATATTATAAAAGTTCAACAATAACCAAATTTAAATTGATAAAATTTTGGTATGTTACAAATTATGAATATATAAATGGTTTTAAAAATTTAATTTTAATTATAGATTGATTTTGAATATGAAAATTTGGGTTTAATTTGTAGAATAGATTCATAATTTAAATATAGCGATTTATTGGATAATTTAATGATTGAAGTTTATTTGTCATATTTTTGTATCTTGAGAGCCCAATAAAAATTATTTAAAGGCTTGTAAAATTTATATTAATAATAATGGAGACAACAAAAGTTTTAAAGTTGAATTTAAAGGTGATTTGTTCAATTTTAAAAATGGTTTGTTCAAATTGACATTCAAAAATAACCATCTGAGACACGGTCTCAAAATTCGACGAAACAAATTCCATTGGATCTGTACTTTATTATCCGATTTCAATTTTCGTAGCGTTTGGAGTTATCATTTAGCCATACGAGATATAAACGTGCTGGAATTTATATCAAAGATTTAATATAATAATTAGGTTCAAAAAGCTATCTTCTCCTTACGACCGAATTAGGACCCAAACTTTTACATTACATTCGGAATAGGGGTATAATATTATAAATGCCTAGCGGAACACCTCCATAGGGGTTCAATATTTCGTGATAGGTAATGCAAGATAATTGAATTACAAAAAAAGGAAAAAATATATATTTGGTCAATCGGTCATTTTACCTTCTGAAACACGCTAGCTATATAACTTTAATCACGTCTATCTTTCGTTTAACCCTTCAGTTGAAATCAATTTGAAAATCATGCATATCCTCTTTCCCTTCTCTTCTTTTAAATCGCACAAACATTTTTCTTCTCTCTCCAAGTTCGAATCCACGAAATCAAAAAAAAAAATAAGAAGAAGAAATCGAACAAGATAAATTGCATTTCACTTCTCTGTCCCACTGATAAGTGAGCAGTTTAAGATCAGCTTTGAAGAAAAGGAAGTGGAGCAAATTAAATCGCGTACTGGCAACATGGTGTTTCGATCGGCGAGTGGTGTTCACTTGGGGAATAGGGCGAGTTGCACGCGTTGTTGTAAGGGCGAGGAAGGAGTAACGACCGCGGAAGGGAGGTACGACTTAGAGGGTTTTAAAGTTGACGTAGTGGCATGGTTAGGAAATTGAGTCTCGAGCATGTTGCAATGGCCATTCGTTGACCGCATTGGATGTTTGGGGAGATGCGATACCGAGGTGGGAGGTCCATTGTTCGATGTTGGGGGATCAGGCGTAAGTCAAAGTCGAATTGGGTTATCTGGTTGCATACGTGATTTGAGGAGGAAGGTAATTGAAACTGTAATTAACTATAAGCATGTAATTAGTCTCTATTATTTTTAATTTAAATAATTGATTGCTAATAAATTTAATATCTTCTTCGTACGAGGTACTTTCATGATGAAACAAGTTGTGATGTGCTCATGTCATTAAATTCTACATATAAGAATTGGTTTGGTGTTTTTCGAAGTCAGCTCAGATGTTCGGTAAATTTAAAATGTAGGTGAGAAATTCTCACTCGATCGAAACTGCCAAGCTTAAAGTTTTTAAATAGTTATAATAAACTATTGGGTATTTGGATGAATTTATATAATTATTCTTCATTGAATGTTATATATATAGTGGTATATATTAGTAGTTAGATATATTTCCCTCCGTTGGGAGCGGTTGAGACCCTATGCGCCTCGCATAATAGGAGATGACCCTATATACCACGATATCCCGTTGAAGTGGGATTAATATTTTTATTGTTGTCTAACATTTGTGGATATAGGGAAAACAGGTTGGAGGGATCCAACTGGATTCCTCAAATATATTAGTATTTTTCATATATATAAATGCTGGATTATTGTGTGTTGTAAAATTTCAAATGATATGATGGCATGGAAATTAATTATGGAAATATATAATACCATAAATATTATTTTAAATTTTAAGCAAATTAAAAAGAGATTTTTAATATAAAAATTTGTATAATGAAATTTGGATTATTTAAAAGAGATTGGTTTGAATAAGAATAATGAATTTTTGATTGCATTAAATAACGCAGGAAAATATTTTACATAGAGAATTTAAAAAAAGTATATAAAGGAATTTTTAAAGACAGGATTTAAAAACGATATTTGGGTGAAAGCGTTGAAATCGATACTGAAAACAGATTGGAAAAAATAAATGGAATTTTTAAGGAATTGAATTTATAAAATGGAATTTTATAAAGGGGATTATTTTAGTGAAACTCAAAGGGGTTATAAAAATTTATAAACGATGTTTATAAATAAAGAAAAATTGATTTCAAGTGATTAATTGGAAATATAAAATTTACAAGAAGAATTTATATTTAAATATGGAAATAGGGGGAGAGAAAAAATAGTGGAAACTATTTTTGAAATGAAGATGGTTAAGGACACCGAAATGGAGGTTATGTGATGGTATCCGAGAGGGGTTATAAACTGGAATTTGGTTATTGAGATTTAAATATATATTTTATTTAACAAGTTAAGTTTTTAATTTGAAAAGGAAGGATATATTTATTAACTTATGAAATTTTAAAGTTAGTTAGTATTGAATACTTTAGAAATGAATTTTCAAATACTTGATATTTATTTTAATAGAATATTAAATTTTAAGTCTGCTCTGGAAAGTGATATTATAAAAAGTGTTCCAATATTTTAAATAATTATTTGAATTGGTCTTAAAAAATTATTATTTTTCTTTAAATACTTATTATTTTATATATATATACACACACGTATATATATGTAGAGTTTTGAAACATTTTAAAATTTATTTATAAACCTTCTCGTAAGCCTGAAAATGGGGTTATTCCATAAATGTGATTTATAAGAATATTCTTAAATGGAATTGGGAAGAAAAGCAAGAATTTTTTTGAAGAAGTTAAATAAAAGTGAATTTCGAAGAATAAAAATAGAATTCATAAAGAAGTGTAAGGGGAATTTAGTTTATAAGAAAGTATAATTGGTTTTGAAATATTAAGGGAATTAAATAAGGAATTTCGAAATTTATAGAATTCATGAAAAACGAGTTGGAAATTTATAAACTATTTGTACCAAAGTTGGTCATAACACTCTTTGGATGCGTTTGAAGAGTTAAAATGAAGAATGTAAATGAACAATGAGGAATATCAAACAAACACACCAATTGAAAACAAGAAAAATGCACAGAAAAATACAGATTTAGAGTGGTTTGGTATATGGCCTAAGTCCAATATGAAATTGATGATTTTATTAATGTTTGCTTGCTGATTACAACGAGTTGCAATGGATTACAACAGTAGATACGACTACAATGATGATTTCGGTAGTCCGGACGTAGAAGAGCTAAAAGTCCTCTTTCAATAGGTCCTGGACTGCTATTTATAGGTATAGGCTGCAAATATCTCGCTCAGATCCCGGAAGACCTATTCTCGCACGCAGGTGAGCCCACACGATCGATCTATGACCGTTTCGAGTTGATCCATGATCGATACGAACAGGATTTAGTCCAACCGAGTCCGGATCGATCATGAACATTCTTGAAGATGTACGCAAGCTCCTGTAAAAATTTTGTGGCATTTGAACTTCTAGATTTTGAGTTATGATCGATGCAAGTTTCAATTTATTGAAGGCTGCTGGGTTCGCATCAATCCACTTCGCATCACTCTGTTTATATCGCTTTCGAGCATGTGCTTGCTAGTTGACATGGCGCTAAATTCTTGGATCAACCCACTTTTCATGCCGAGTGACTATTTCTGTCATTTGAATCGTGCTTTGCTCGTATCGAACTGGAAATATTCTTCGTATCAACCTGGACAGTTCTTTTCGTATCGATGCTTCAGAGGCTGCTTCGTATCGGTATTCATCGTTGGCTTCATATCGACAATTGTAGGCTGCTTTGCATCGATGAAAGGTGACATCATTCGTATCGATCTGTCGTGCGCTCTTTGTATCGTTTATTGGCTGATCGATACAAAATGTGTGGATGGGAGGATCAATACGAAGTGTGTGGAAATGGAATCAATACGAAATGATGATCATTGATGGATACGAAAGGGAACAAGCTTGATGGATACAAAGAGAGGTGGTTTATGATGGGTACGAAGAGAGCTACTCGGATGGATATGAAGCGGACTCACTTATTACTGATTGATATGAAGCCATGTGCAGTTGATGGATTTGAACAGGATCGATGCGAAGGAGGTCAATCTCTGATTACTTCATGGATATGAACTAGGCGATCACTTGAGTTGCATCGGTCATATCTTGAGCATACGAACTCCGATGGACTTGAAATTTGAAATATTAGCTTTCGTGGGTTTGCTTGTCGTGTAATGTTAATTGTACCTCGATTGGGACTCCGGAAAAATTTATCAGTATCCATAGCGAACCTGTGTATAACATTTTTTGGGATGAACTATCTTTGGTTCTCAGTCAATTTCTTGGTGTCACGCCATTGCCAAAAGGCGAGATAACATTTGCCCCTCCAATGTACGTCTTGTGAAAACATGACGTGCTTTGAAAAGTTGCAATTTTCATTCTGAACAGTTTTATCTGATTTGTCTGAACTGTTGTTGTCTTCTCGTCGAAAGGTGTAACATTTGATTGATCTTTAGTAACGTAAATAATGAATTGTTGACTGCTAATTTTTGTACTGCGCACTATTGTGACTGAGTGTTGAATGGTGGCAAACTGTTGTTTTTTGTCGTAATTGTCATTAGGTGAGCATTCAACTTCTGCAAATTTTGAAAATTTAATATTCGTTCGACATACATCCATGTATGTTAATCCGACTCTTGTTAACGTTCGTGTCTTCATGAGTCATTGTCAGTTCATTTTTTTATCGAATTTCGTATTGATCGTCTCCTGAATCGATGTGAAATTCGAGTTGTGACAACGCACAGTGGTTGTTTTAAGTCTTTTCTTCATATAGATCCTCTCGTATATAGACTTGAGGAGTTGGGGTATATCTTTTGCATTGATGGCTATCGATACGAAACATGCGGTTTTGGAGATTGATGGATACTAGCTCTATAGTAAACAAAGTGATGGATACGAAATTGGCATTTCTCATCGATGAGACAGAATGATCAAGGTGACATATGGGATCAATAACTAATAGGTATGAACAGCTACACTAAAGAACATTCTGGATTGATGGATACGAATAAGCTTCTTCGCACTGATGGAATTTGCGACCGCTTCAATCATATTTTTGTTACTGGGAGGCGAATCGTTTTTTTCCTGGTCATAAGTTCGTATAGATGCATTTTGGACTTAGTCGAATTTTCCACTTGCTATTACATTCACATTTACCTTCATATTGATTGAAAACTAGAGAGAATAAAAATAACTGCACAAGTCTTAGCCCCCAAAACATTCAGCGCTTAGCCTTTAACCCAATCCATTCAAACTAGGTAATTAACTAACTAAACCCATCTAAAAATGATGAGGCTTGAAACTTGGCATCATCCCATCCAAGATCGTGGTCTATTCCGGCATCGTCGACGCCGGAATTGGTTTGGAGTGAGGTTGATGGAGCGGTAATGGCGTTTAGATTGTTTAGAGAAGAAGAAGTGAGAAGGGATGCACAGCTCTAACTTCGTATCAATGAAAGATAAGAAAGGGCTTGGCTTCGTATCGATCATGGACAAAAGATTTGGGTTGGTGAGTAAACGATCGATGAAATAACAAACTTCGTGTCTTTCTGGAATGATAGTAGTTCGTATCAATCATAGTCGATTGATAGGAAATTGAATAGCCTCCAATGGATATGAAACCACTAACAGGTGATTGATACGAAATTCTTGGTTTGAGATCGACACGAAACCGTTAATTTCTGACCCATACGAACTCATTGCAACTCCATCGATGTGAAGCCAATGTGGCTTGATTGATACGAAACCAACAGATTTTTGATCGATATGAAATGAAAGCTTCAGACCGATACGAAATGGAGATTCTGCCTTCGTGAGGGACAATCCAAGTTTGGACTTCGATGGATGCGTAATTTCTTGCATACTTGAGCACTTGATTCCGGCGAGCTTCTGCCTTACATAGTTGGACTTAACTATTTCATAGCATATGTCACTGCCCTCCGAAGCTCATCGATGGAACTGTAACTTGACCAATTTAACAAACTTTAACTCTAATCGGTCTCTAAAGTCTGGATGGCATGGTTATGATGGTCAGCGATGATGGTAACTCCAATTGAATTTTGAAGTCTTATTATTTGAGCATTTCCTTAAAATCTGTAGAACTTTTTAAGTATTATGTAGCATTGCGCTGCACAACATATTCATGCACTTCACACTAGGGAACACATGGGCTTATTATCTTCTAATGATGGTTTTCGATGAGTCGATTAGTTATGGAATCTACAAGTTCACAGCAGCAGGAGCCTCAAAGTTCATCTTCTCCGATGATAGATATCCCAACCATTACGGCTGAAGTCATAAGTCCGGCTCCGGACGAGCTTCCAGGAGAAACTTTCATTGCGAACCCCCAAGATTCTATGCCATCCAATATCTCCGAAGATACGTTGGGGATAGTATGCTTAAGGCATGGATTATCATTAGACTACGTTCTGCTACTCGGGCCAAACGATTGACCTCATGCTCCCTCGGAAGGGTTTACTGCCTTTAACAGACATTCGTGCATGGTCGAAACACTCCCTCGATTCGACTAATATATCCGGGAGGTGCTATTTTTCTTTAGAATAATTTATCACAATTACATCCAAATGGATAAGCACTGCGGAACAGTCTATTCATTGTTTTCATAGAACATCTCTTTCGAGCCTCGACCCCGGAAGAAATTAGGTACTTTTTTAATATCAAGAGTCGGGGAGACAATCCTTCATTCACGTTTCTAGAGGTAGTCAGGAATTGCCAAGTGGTGACAGGATCCTGGACCAGACTCGGCTACTTCAAAATGGAATGGTTTTATGTTCGATGTCCGGCAGGGTTTGCTAGGCGATGGTTAGTTAGACGTAAGCAACCTAATTTCTCTAGTAGCTTACGGGATTGTTGTAATCGATGCTGAGCCTAACATTATTTTTCCTTTACAGCCGCAATTCCATGACCTGAAGGTGCCCACTTCAAAGAAATAATACGGATTCTTCAGGAGGTGCTGGGTGAAATGCAAGAAAATGATTTGGTTCTTATAGATGAAAATTTGAGGATTGTTGGGCTAATCGATCAAAATCAGAGTATTAGACTCGAAGGGTCGATAATGACAGTTTTAGCAAAAAAGGCCAAGCGTAGGGCGCCCAGAATTATAATAGTTAAAGAAGATGATGGAGAAGATATGCCTACTAATGACGAACCCATAGCCGGGCCTCTGGATAGTTCTTGGGACTTAGAGGGAAGGAGAAAAGGCAAGGAAATTGCCCATAAACTTCATTAGTCTTCTTGGTGGAAATCCGTAGTGGTATCTCTACCAACTACCGGAGTTGTTATCTCGAAAGCTCCTCCCTCGTAAGTGGAGAACCCTTTCAAAGGACTTGTCGATATTCCAATTCCGGATAATGTGTCACTTCATCACGACATTGGATTGGAAGGGCTCCAAAGCGCTCTAGATTCAAGCGAGTCTCTTTCCATAAGTGTGGCTGACATAACTGGTTGATCGGGGGGTTACACATGCATAAACACTTCACGGCTCTACACGATTTCCAATCTTAAGTTTTTCACTTTTGGAGATTACTAACTCTTTTTCCTTTCACTTTACAGATACAATGACTAGGCGATAATCTATGCTTGGAAGTCTTTGCTCGGCGCGCCAGTCATCGAGTTCGTACTGTGAATCCTACAGAAGAGAAGTGAAAGAGACCGTGATCGCGGTTATTCTAGTCAGGAAGGATATGAAAGGGAGAGGGATAGAGATAGGGAATACAGACATCGATCTCGATCATGCTTTCCACCCCCTCGAGCTCCAACACAAACCTCCGACTACAATAGACAACCCATGTAGCCTCCATGCCAAAAACCATCTTCTCAAGTTCCAAGGTCCGATTCGCAGCATCGTAGGACTGAGGCTGAACCCCTTACTATTACTGAACAAGCAATCACCGAGCCCAAAGGGAAGGTGCAATTAGAATCCTCCAGTTGAGAAAAGATTTTCCGAACATTTGCTTCGATGGCTTTATCTTCCCTCCTTACTTAAATAAAATTCTGTTATCCCGCCTTTTGGCAAGGCCGAGATATCAAGGAATTGACTGAAAACCAAGGATCGTTCATCCCAAATGTTGAGTATACGCAAGTTTTCTATGGATGTCGATGAATTTTGTCCAAGTCCGGATCAAGCTACAATTGATAAGACACGACAAGCAAAGCCATGAAAGCCAACATTGCAAATTTCAAGACAATCCCAGTTCTATGCTCAAGTTATTATCGATACGAATTAAGGAAATCGGCACAACCATCTATTCGTATCGATCTTATTCGCATCGATCAGGACGCACGACTTCACATCCACCAGGGAAGCGCGTCATTTCGTACCCATCGAAGTAAAGAGTATTGTTTGAATCCATTAAGGGCATGCGACGTCGTATCCATAAGGGGAGTTGCGTTCTTCGAACCAATCAGTGAGCAAGCTCAATTTCTTATCCATCAGGTAAAGGACTTTACTCGAATCCATCTGCACATGAACATGCTTCGTATCGATCGACGGCCAGATGGAGCCTACTTCGTATCCATCCGGACCATCCCACTTCATATCCATTGATTGCCACACGAATGCGCATTTCGTATCATCCGGGCTTCAGATATGTTTCGTATCGGTCAACCACGGATTGATACGAAATCATCACTTCCCATCGATACGAAGTGCAATTTAATGTATCATTACGAACAAAACCATGCGACCGATACGTGTCGTGCATCTGGATTAATACAAACAGGGTCATTCTTATTGATACGAATTGTACAACTTCCATCGATTCGAACACGGGAACGGTCTTCGATACAAACGAGGCGAAAGCTTTGGAATGACTCGGTCAACTCGGCATCGAAAGTGGATCGATCCAGAAACCACATGCCACGTCGTCTCCTAAGCACGTTCCCAATATCGATTCGATGTAATCGATTCAAACACGACAGCCTTCATAAAAACACAAATTTGCATCGATCGTAACTCAAGATCCACAAGTCCAAATGCTATGAAATTTTCACAGGAGCTTACGTACGACCAAAGGAAGGTTCATGCCAAGTTTCGACCCAATTAGACCAAATCTCGATCAATACGAAATTCGTTCGTATCGATCACGGATCGAGTCAAAAATTCATGGAATCGATCGCATGGGCCCACCCACGTGCCAGAAGAAGTCTCCTGAGATCTGAGCGAGATATCACCCTCTTAAGCCTATAAATAGAGCCCAAGGGCCTACAAAAGAAGGATTTTTTGGCTCTCCAATGCCCGGACTCTGCCGAATTCAACTTTACACCCTATTGCTGCTGTTGTACTTGAATTTCAGAACTGTAATTCACTGTAATCCACTATAATCAATTGTAATCATCAAGAGAATATCAATAAAGTCAACAAACTTCATAGTTGACGTAGGCAATACGCCGAACCACTCTAAATTGCTGCATTCCTATGCATTTTCATACTTGTTATTGGAGTGTTTGTTAGATAATTTTCATTTTCATTTTTATTCTTCATTTTTAACTCTTCAAACACTTTCGAAGAGTGTTGTGCCCATTTTTGGTACAATTGGTTCTTTCGCTGAGAAAATGCTCCTGCTCCTTGGTTCTACTATCGATACTAGCTTGCATAAATCCAAGAGGAAGATCTAGATCTCTAGTTCAGAATCCTTACAACCTATTCAGATTTTCTTAACATCTAGGAAAGGACTTCACTATTCTCCATGGTCAGCACAAGGACCGCCTCCACTACTGCAGATCAGGAAGGACGGGATAGACAAAATCCCGCACAATTGCCTCCATCCAACTACAATGCCACCGGACCTTCAGATCCATCAGGCCCAGTCACCAGACAAGAGTTCCAGATGCTGCTTCAAGAGTTGGCCCAGACTCGGCAACAACTAACTGAACAGCTACATGCTAACGCTGAGTTTACTAACCAGCTGAATCGCCAAAGATCCAAGAAAGATCATGCTTCTCATTCTTCCATAGAAAGTTCAGCCTCATCTGACTACCATCACAGATCTACACGTCCCCCGCTAGACGGGAGTTACACACAAGCCACTAGACATTAACCTTCTATGACCGTTGGACAACTGAGAGTTAGCCCATCGACTAGCTTCAAGACAGGATCCTCCTCCTGAGGAGGTACAGTTCCTCACTACACCACAGACAACCGCGCTACCACCGCCGCTGTGGAACCCGTGGTTGATGCCTGGAATCAGCCACATCGGAACCATCATCAGCGTGAACGTACTCCAGAACCATACACCCATGAAGACTTGGAGCCAAGGAGGCGAGACATGGACCATCGACAGCGTCCGGTCCAGCCTCCCATTGCGGAACCCGACCACACTTTGGCTCAACGTGCGCAGAATGTACAAATGCCGGATATACCAACTATGATTCATCAGATGATCCGTGAGAGTAAGGATCTTACTAATGATGAATGGAGAATCTCCCAGAGTCATGCCCCTTTCACAGATAAAATACTCTATGCTGAACCCCCTCGGCGATTCAGAACGCCGGCTCTACCAGTTTATGAAGGAAGTTCTGATCCGAATTAACATATCTTGAACTACGATTGGTTGATGAATGCTGGGAGGGCAGATGATGCCGTGAAATTCCGTTGTTTTCCTATTTCTTTAGGGGCATTGCTAGTGTGTGGTTCACACGATTGCAACCTCGATCCATTTCTTGCTTTGACCAGTTGGCCACCATGTTTGTAGAACAATTCTGCATGCATGTTGCAAGAGCTAAAGATGTCAATACTCTATCCAGTGTCATCCAAGCTCCCGGGGAAACGCTCAGATGATACTTAGAGAGGTTGCATGCTGCGTGTGCAGAGATAAGCAATCCCAGTGACAACTCTATCTTGATGACATTAATTAAGGGGATTGACCCTGATTCCGAGATCGGAAATTGGATAGCTGGTAAGCCCCCCGCATCGTTGGACCATTTCTACTCTAAGGCCGCCCAATTCTTGAGAAGGGAGGATGTGAAACATTCTAGGAAGCAAGATGAAGTGGGGCCTAATATGGAAGGGAGACAAAGTAATGTTGCAGTCAAGCAGTCCGGGGAGAGTTCCGAAAAGGTTCAGTTGAACATTGAAAACAAGCAAACTCGACAAAGGGATAATGGAAATCAAAACAAAAAGAAAGATCAAAACCATGGTCCGCGGCGTAGGGCTACAGTATTCGATAATTACACTCCACTAAACATGTCGCTGGAGAATGTGTATTTGTAGACCCGCAATACAATGCAGTACATGAAGCCTACTTCGAAGCCATCATTGGAGAGGCAAATCCAAACAGGAAATTTTTGTAGGTTTCATGAGAGTTATGGCTATAATACAAATTAGTGTTCTCATTTGCAGGATCTCATCGAGAAGTTTATCAGAGCATGGAAGTTGGATCAGTTTGTGTGGCTCCACAATCAGGAGGTGTGGGCCCATCAAATCAGAATCGCGTACCGAACCAGAAAAGACGAGAGGAACTCGCTCGTACCAGCGGGAGGTTGGTTATAAATACAATTAGTGGTGGTCCTCATCCAACGGACTGAAGCTGAAGGGAAATGGAGTCGTATGCTAGCTGTATCGGGCATGCGGACTTGAAATGTTGTAGTAGTTGTGATGTTGGGGCTCCGGCCAAGCAACAGAAGACGATGACTAATGATATCGTGTTCCGAAACAGAGACGCTGATAAGGTCGAAGCCCCCACTATCGATACACTTGTCATCTCTACTCAAGTAGGTCCTGCTTGGATGAAGACGATCTTGGTTGACAGTGGAAGCTCTGTGAATATTTTGTTTAAGTGAGCTTATGATTTGGTTAAGAAGGAATCCAAAGATTTGAAACCCTGCCAATCTCGAATCCACGGCTTCAATGGAAGTGCTACTATACCCACTGGAGTGGTGGATCTGCTAGTGGAGTTGGGAGTCGGAGAACGCCGAAGAGTCCAGATATTGCAGTTTGTTGTGTTGGACATGGACTCCCCTTATAATTCTTTCTTGGGCCGACCGTCCCTTGCTGAATTCAAGGCAGCTATTGCCCCGTGGTACATGACTCTGAAATTCCCCACCGATCGTGGGGTCGGATTCGTTCATGGAGATCAGGCTGCTAGACGAGCCTTTTATGTTGCTGAGCAGCGCGTGGCGCAGCGAATGAAGAAAGGAAAGGGCGTAGAGGAATCTCTCTACGTCCGTTTTGCTGATAATTGACAAATGGTGCCTGGACCCAAGCCTGGGCACCCCAACCAATTCTAGAGGGATCTTGAACCGAGAGACATTGAAAGTAAAGATGAATCTGAAGATAGTTAAGCATTCCCGGTCGAACTCACGATCGATGTTCCGATCGTTGATGAAGACGAGTCAAAGATGATAAATATTGGATATAAGTTAATCCAACAGACGCAACAGGAATTAGTTGAATTTCTCTAGGGAATCTCAAAGTATTCGCTTGGACGCACTCTGACATGTATGAGATCTCGCTGGACATTGCGAGCCACACCCTGAATATTTATCGATGGTGTATCCCGGTCAAATAGAAAAGGCGTGGTATGGATCCAGAGAGATCTGTCGCCCTTAAAGAAGAGGTCGATAAGCTGAAATAAAAAGGGTTTATTCGAGATGCCTTATACCCGGAATGAGTATCCAATCCCGTACTTCTTCGAAAGCCGAATGGGAAATGGAGGACGTGTGTTGATTATTCCAACTTGAACAAAGCTTGCTCGAAAGATAGTTTTCCACTTCCCCGAATCGATCAGCTTGTAGATTCAACGGTTGCGCATAAGTTATTATCTTTTATGGATGCTTATTCCAGTTACAACCGTATACCCATGTACTTACCTGACCAAGAGCATACCAGCTTCGTGACCGATCTGGGACTCTACTGCTACAGAGTCATGCCCTTTGTACTCAAGAACGCCGGGGCAACATACCAGCGACTGGTTAATCAGATGTTTGCCAACCAGATCGGAAAGCCATGGAAGATATGTGGACGACATGTGGTAAAGTCACAATTCTCCACTGATCATGTAAGAGATTTTGAATCACATCCTTTGAGAATACAAGATGAAGATAAATCCACTGAAATGTAATTTTGGAGTGGCATCCGGAAAGTTCCTTGGGTTCATCGTCAACGCTCGAGGAATAGAAGCAAATCCTTAAAAGATCTAGGCAATTAGAAATCTGCAAACTCCGAGAACCATAAAGCAAATCCAGAGTTTCAACGGGAAGGTAGAAGCATTGAGCAGGTTCATTTCAAAGTCCACCAACAGATGCATTCCCTTCTTCGATCTGATCTGAAAAGGAAAGCAAAACATTGAATGGACCTCGGAGTGTGAAGGCGCATTTCAAGAACTGATTCAATATCTCTCCACACCACTGATTTTGTCAAAACCCATAGACCATGAGCAATTATACCTTTACTTGGTGGTATATGAAAACACAATCAGTGCTGCCTTAGTTCGAGAGGAAGAATGAGTGCAGAAACCAGTCTACTATTTTAGTAAACGACTAATTGGAGCTAAGAGAAATTATCTAAAGCTAGAGAAATTGGCTTATTGTCTTGTTACTGCCTCAAGGAATCTCCATCCATATTTCCAAGCTCATCCTATCATTGTTTACACCGATCAGCCGTTACGACATGTCCTTACGTAGCATGAGACAAATGGTAGGTTGATAAAGTGGAACATTGAACTGAGCCTGTTCGATATCACTTATACTCCAAGGAGAGCTATTCAAGGACAAGTCCTAGTGGATTTCATAGCTGAATTCACCGTCCCAGAGGACTTGCCTGAAACCAGTGAATCTCCCGAATATATCTAGAAGCTGCATACTAATGGTGCATCAAACGATCGATGCTCGGGTGATAGGGTAGTACATGAAACCCTCGAAGGTCGATCCATATGCTACGCTCTGAAATTTGATTTTCGTGCAACCATTAATGAAGTTAAATATGAAGGCTTGCTTGCCGGATAGAAACTCGCTCGCGATTTGAGATTATTGCTATGGAAATTTATTGTGATTCGCAATTAGTCGTATGCCAAGTTTGAGGTGAATATCAAGCCAAAGATCGAAGACTAGCTGCTTACCTAGCTTGAGTCCATGGAATACTTGATCAGTTTGATTATTATGCCATCTTCTACATACCCCGTGAGCGTAATCAAAAGGCTGATTCATTGGCAAAGTTAGCAAGCATGGGCGAAGCACAACAAATGGGACTTGTTCCTGTAGTGACGTTATATTCTCTAAGCATTGATCAGATGGAGACAGACTTTGCATTTGAAATCACTCCAAGTAAGGAGTCGTGGATGACTCCGTATTGAAATTACATCGAGCATGGAACGCTTCCTAAGCGCAGAAGTGAGAAAAGACAGATTCTTCAAAAAGCCTCACGGTTTACCATTCAGAATGAAGTCATGTATAAAAGAGGATATTCTGTTCCTCTCCTTCAGTGTATCACGCACGATGAAATTAAATGAGTGTTACATGATGTACACGGGGGAGAATGTGGCGATCACACCGAGAGGCAAGCTCTCGCTAAGAAAGTACTCCAATACAGGTATTATTGGCCGACTGTAAACCGCGATGCAGCAGATTATGCCAGAAAATGTGATAAATGCCGGAAACATGCTCGAATTCCTAGAGCCCCACCTGCTGAGAAAACCCAAATGATCAGTCCATGGCCGTTTGCAGTATGGGGCATTGATATCATTGGCGCTCTACCTCTGGCCAAATGTTGTGCGAAGTACGCCATCATCGCAGTTGATTACTTTACCAAATGGGCTGAAGCTAAACCTCTTGCCACAATCACAACGAAGAAGTTGATCAACTTTGTAGTTCGCAACATTACCTGCCGATTTAGTCTCCCGCGTACCATCATCACTGGTAATAGAGTTTAGTCCGACAGTGTTGAATTCAAGGGTTTCTGTCAACGATTCCATATCCACAAGAAATTCTCTGCAGTTGCGCACACTCAAGCGAACAACCAAGTCAAAGCTGTTAATAAGGTTATCAAGTCTATTCTAAAGAAGCGAGTGGAAAAGGCCGGGGGCAAGTGGGTTGATGAACTTCCTATGGCTTTGTGGGATTATCGAACAACCCATAAGTCTGCGACCGGACACAGTCCATTTTCTATATCCTATGGCTCAGAAGCCGTTATTGTAGTCAAGATGGAAGTACCTTCTCATCGTGTGACTTACTATGATCCAAAGACAAATGCCATATTACTTGCTGAGTCCTTGGATCTATTGGATGAGAAACGTGAAGAGGCTGATTTGGGGGCAGCCGCATATCGAAGTCGAGCCGCCCGATTATACAATGCCAAGTTCCGACCACGGACCTTTGAACTCGACGATCTCATCCTCAAAAGAATCTATCCCGTTCGTTCACACATGAAACCAACTGAGGAAGGACTGTATGTGATTGCATGAAAACTCGGAGTAGGCATGTTTTAGTTATCGACCGTTGACGGTCTTACTTTGCCGAGAGCCTAGAATAGCGATAGTCTCCGTCGCTACTACACATAATGGGCTTTATTTATTTAGCTTATTTTTTATTTGAAATTTGTTTATGCATTTCGAAATTTGAATTTGTAATAAGGCAATTGACTCTGCCATATTTTCTCATTTCAGCAATAAAATGCCATCTCTTCGAGCCAAAGCTGTGATTTATCGAATGTGACGTGCAACATCACGATGCATGGAGAGCTAAATTCCATCATACGGTGGAATTTATTCAAATAAGGTGTGACTGTAATACGATCGTCCACTCGCTAAGTGAAACTCAAGCTCAGGGGCAAGTCACTACACTAAAGTCAGAAAAGGATTGATACATGACAATCCTTTAACTGACTCCAAACTCCCAGAGTGCCAGTTGGAGTATAAACTCATAAATGCGATTCTAAAGAGGGTGGACCTATCCACCTAATGACTTCGACCGTATCCTAACCAAGTTTGAGGAGGATGGATCCGTCCATCTAACTACCTCACTTGATAACTCGGGGGTGGATGTGAATCGACCATCCACGATCCTGATAAATCCATCGTTCCCAGAGTGCGAGCGAAATTCGAAAAGCCCAAATAGATGTGGCTGACCATCTGTTGGCCAACTCCAAACTCCTAGAGCGCGAATTGGAGTATATACATCAACTCTAGGTTCTCGGAGTGCGAACCTGGGTATAAATGCCAACTCCGTATTCCCAAAGTGCGAATTGGAGTATAACACCAAATCCAAGTTTTCGGAGTGCGAACTGGATTACAAACATCGATTATCTTCGAATTCCTAGAGTGCGAACCAGATTATCGAGCGTAAATGACTCTGTGTCCCCAGAGTGTGGTCAGAGTATAAACATAACTTGGGTGTGATTGACCGCTCGTGAAATAACTTAAGTCCCGAAGGCGTGGACACATACTTAAAAACTTAAGCAGGCGTGATTGGCCGCCGAAGTTCAAATGCAAATCTCCAAAGAGCGGATGTGATCATTGTAAAGTTAGCAATCAAGATTCGACCACTCTAATCACGCTGGTGTTAGCATCGATTCGATGATGTTAAGTTCGGTAAAATAAGAGCAAAATGCAATTGCTGGCCAATCTTTGCAAGTCATCCTCGAAACTGGGGGCATGGCTTAAGTGTCAACCATTGACTGAAGCAGTGCAACATCAAAGTTCAATATAATCCCCGATTACAACTCATGTTTGTGATTTTCAGACTTGACACATAAAAAAAACTTGATTCAAAGGTTGAAACTTCACAAGTGCAATGGACTGAAATTCAAACACTGGAACACTTAAGCATAGAAGACAATAATATAGTCAAAACCAAAAAAAAATTCATTTCAACTAACTTTAAATGAAGTTCATGTGCATAGATTTCCAAAATTCCTACTAGCAGGAGCCGAACCCGCATCTATACACGGCCTACGAAAGGAAAGGAAAAACAAATTCTATCAACCCAAAAAATGCGCCGCAGAGGCTTGTCTACTCCTTCTTTTTCCTTGGATTCTTCTTTGGGTAGAACCGCTAGAGCCGCTAATGATTTTCCGCTTTGAGCTCTTTCCTTTTGGCGGACGATCTCTAGGTGGGAGCATGATCTCAATATCCTCCTCCGAGCTTGAGTGTATGGGAATATTTTCTACAGGAGGAGTTGGAGGAGTCGGATCTACTACAGAGGGTGGAATAGGCATGCTCGTATTAACGATTGTACCACCAGGTGATATCATTCATAGAAGAACCGGGCCAGGTGCCGGAATTCCACCTCCAGAAGTACCACCATGTATCGCTGCATCTATTTTGGCGCTGATTTCGGCCAAGATTTCTTCTTTGCGAATCGATTGAGCTTCGCTGGGAGCAGTAGTGGTCTGCATTGAAGAGCTGGAAGCAGACGCGAGTCCACTTATGACAAGGTCCGCAAAGGGGTCACTGTGTTGACGAAGGAGCTCATTCATCATCTGCTCATCGAAAGAAAGTAAGCTTCCCTGCATTCCATTGATTAGCGCAGTCATTGTTGTGGTAGTTGCTTTAGTAATAATGGCCTCCTACACTTGGTGTGATTCTTGGATTGCAGAAGGCGCTACCAGTGTAACTCTAGTCACTAGGCACAGAAGAAGAGAAACAGTTAGAAAACGCTTCAAGACAAGTTCCTTATTCTGAACGCACATGAGATTTGTTCAAAGTACCTTCCTCAGTTTGGCTCACGCACGGCTGAGCGGCTTCGGAGGTGTGCTCTTTAATAGGGGAAAGCTGCGGCTGTTCTGGGTTATAAGCAGGGGCAGACTGGGGCTCAACCCCAGGTATAGGCTTAGATTGAGGTGGAGCAGTAATGTCAAGACTTGTAGTATGATGCTCGACACCTGAGCCTTCCCCAATCTCCTAGTCTTGGGCACTGAGCTTTTCCTTTTCATGAGAAATCACTGACTCATGGAGAATCATCCTTTCATCCTCAGTCAGCACACGATTCTCTAGCTCGAGCTCATCGAATGATCCACCCAGATGCACCGCCTTCTCCACCTCGACCAACTGGCTCCAGGCGTTATAAAGATGCGTTGAATAGTTTTTGAGCCAGGACAAATTCTTATGTTTCTACATGTTGGTGTTATAGGTGACGAGAAGGTCTTCTATATCGGCTTCCAGCCTAGATTCCGCCATCCAAAAAATTTCCTCAACCTCAGCCTCCACCATGCGGGATTTTTCCACTACCGCATCCCTTTCGCCCCAAAGCACCACAGCTTGATCACATGCCTCTTGTGCTAAGGTGTTGGCGGCATTCCTCTCTTTAATGATTTCAAAAAGCTTGGACTTAAGCTCACTAAGCTCTTTGAGGGCTGCATCCCGCTCAGCCGTGACGGTGGTGTTTCGATGATCCATTTCCTCTACTAGGGTATAATGAGATTGCCTCATCCTCTCCATGCTGAGTTGGCCTCATCGGCCTTTTTAAGGGCCTCCATTTCTGTTTTCGAGAGGACTCGGCTTTAGTATTGAGCACCTGGATGATACAGTCCTTCTGACCAATCTCCTTCTCCAACTTCTCAATGATAGCGGCCTGCGCAACAGCCACCTTCGATGCTTTTCTCGCAGCCTTCCCCCACTCCTTGTATTTGGAGTAAATGTCATGGATGTAATCATGCACTGTGTCTCGGCCTCTGTTGGAATTCTCTTCAAGTGCGGGGGGAAAATATAACCATCAAAGTAGATGTCTAGAAAATCCTTCTTCAATTGAGAAAGTATAATTGCTCCTTCCCACGTAGGCTCAGCAAGGACATGCTCTACAATTGTTGGGGCTGTTATTTTAGTTCTACGATGTTGAGTTTCAGGCCTTGAAGCATGAGAAGACGGCTTGTGCCGTGAAGTTTCCGAAGTACGTGAGACATAAACGGGAGGCTGTACAGGGTTTCTATGAGGGAGAGAATGAGATCGAGATCGATGCCTGTAGTCCCTGTCTCTGTCATATCGCTACTGACTAGAGTACCCACGGTCGTAGTCCTTATCTGCCTCTCTTTTGCGCGGCTCGTAATATGTTGAAGATCGGCGAGCCTTTCGAAGACTACCTAGCATAGAGCCTCAGTCGGACATTGTATCTGCAAAGTAAAAGAAGAGTAGAGTTAATAATCTCTCGAAGTGATCAACTTACGGTCAGGAATTTTGTGGTGTCATGAAGTGTGTATGTATATGTAATCCCCCGACCAACCGGAAATGTCAGCCACACTAGTTGGAAGAGACTTGCTTAAGTCTAAAGCCTGATGAAGTTCCTCCAATCCGACCTCATGTTGGAATGACACATAATCCGAAATCGGAATATCGGAGAGCCCTTCAAATAGGTTTTCCTCCTGCAAAGGAGGAGCCTCTGAAATACAAATCCCAAGAATAGGCAAAGACATAACCACAGATTTCCATCTACTGGATTTAGGACGTTTAAAGTAGCTGCCTTGCCTTTTCTCTTTACTTCGAAATCCTGAGCTGTGTCCGAAGGCCCGGTTAAAAGTTCATCATCAGTGGGTGTTCTCTTCGGATCATCCCCTTTGGTTATAACAACTCCGGGTGTCTTACGCTTGGCTCGTTTCTTCGAGACGGCCTTTAGCGTTCCCTCGAGCCTTATACCCTAGTTCTTCTCAATCAATCCAACAATTCTCAAGTTCCTATCTGTCAGAACTGAATCAATGTTCCTTTCTTCGCTCGGAACTTCTTGAAGAACCCGGACTATCTCTTTGAAATGAGCGCCCTCGGGTCGAAGAATCACAACTGTAAAAGAAAATGAGATATAAATTTGGCATCAGTCATGATTATCTTATTAGCTACTTGTGAAGTCTACGGTACTTACATCTAAATAACCATCTACCGGCGAATCCTGGAAGCCATCGAACATAGAAATACTCCGTTTTGAAGTAATTTTGCCTGGTCCATGACCCCGTAACTATTTGACAGTTTCTGACCGCTTCCAATAATGTGAAAGAAGGGCTATCTCCTCGGCTCTTGATGTTGAATAAATTTCTAATCTCGATCGGAGTCGGTGGTCGAAAGAGATGCTCCATAAATACAAGGGACAAGCTATTTAATAGAGCGTATCCGTTGGGGTTTATTTGGGAAGAAGTGATTCCCAAAAAAGATAACACTTCCCTAATGTATTGATTGAACGGGGGAAGTGTTCCAACTGTGCATGCATGACGATTGAATGCGGTAACCCTTCCGGTGGATAGTGCGGTCTATCATTCGGACCTGGCGGTAACACATCGTCCAATGACAGGTCATGCCTTAAACATATTCCTCCCAACATGTCTTCGGAAACATGGGAAGGAACAGAGTCTGGTGGATTATCGATGAATGATGCGCCAGGGAGCTCATCCGGAGCTGGTTCTATGACTTCGGTCGCGATGGCCGGTATCTCGATTATTCGGTGAAGTGAACTCTGAAATTCCTGTGGTTGTGAGCTCGACGGTTCCATAACTAACTAACTTATGAGAAATCATCATTAGACGGTAATAAGCCCGTGCATCCCCCAGTGTGAAGTGTGTGAATGTGTTGTGCAGTGCAGTGCTGTATATTACTTGAAAAAATTCAACAGAGTATGAATAAACATACAAACGACAAGACTTCAAAATTCTACGAGAGTGGCCATCATCGTTGACTGTCACAACCGTGCCATCTAGATGTTAGCAATCAATCCAAGTTAAAGTTCGTCTATGATTTTGTTGAGTTACACTTCCATCGAGCTTCGAAGGGCAGCCAAATATGCAGTTTAACAGTTAAGTCCAGATATGCAAGAATGAAGCTCTTTAGAGTCACATGTTCAATTGTAAGAGATTTCGTATCCATAACAGTGTGTACGTGGATCGATTACGAGGGATGAGTTCGAATCGATCATGGCAGGTGATGGATCGTATCGATCTTGTGGCGGCGTTTCGTATCGTTCACCTAAAACTCATTTCGTATTGATGGAGTCTTCTAATTCATATCGATAACCAGGCCCAGCGTTTGCATCGACCACTTTGCATCGTTATGAATAACCATTCCTGAATGATCGACTCGAATACCCACCAAGAAATGGTTCGCTCAGTCGGTATGAACTATTGTCGCATCTGGATCGATACGAACTTGCATACAATCCACCATCGAGTCAGATCCATTCCTCGTATCCCTCCTTCATCTTCCCCAATCAACACGAACACCACCGCGACCTTCCTCGCCCAAGCTTTGGCCTAAATCTTGCCTTGGCATCGTCAGAATCGATCATAAACATGGGTGGAATGGCACTGGAATTCGAGCCTCGTTGCTTGGATTTATTCATAATTGATTAATTAACTGAATTGAAATAAGGGTTCAAAGAACTAAAGAATCGTGTAGGTTTGGACGAAGGCTGTTAGTTTCTTCTCAGTTTCTCGATCGATACGAAGCAACGCAAGAGGAATAAAAAGCAAATGAAATGTTTCTAAGTCTTAACAGTATTTATATGGACAAGAGGTAAAGGCGAGAAACATTTCGCCTCCCAGTTGTCTCGACTGGTAGACGCAATTTTCCCCTCAAAGCGAGACGAAGGGGTTGTTCGTATCCATCTGCTCGGAACTAATCGATACGAAATTTGCAACAAAGACTTTTATGGATCCTACCGATGCGAAACACATATTTCGTATCCACAACTTCCAAGCCTGTAGAAATTTGAATCTATCTGATACGCATCGATACGAATAGTGCCTAGGAAACCAACTTATCTATTTGCAACCCACGTAAGTCCATCGATACGAAATGCTAAATTCGTGTCTATCAGTGCAAATAACATTGATGCGAGAATATTCTTTCAACCTTTTATGTCGATCCAGGAGAGGATCGATACGAAGGGACACTCCAAAACAACCATCAAGCATTGTTACAACTCAAATTTCACATCGATTCAGGAGAGGGTCGATATGGAATTCGATCTGAGAAAACTGACAACGACTTGTGAATGCATGAGTGTTAACGAGAGTCGGTTCAACATATATGCATGTATGTAGACTTATATTCACTTTTCAAATTCACAGGTCAAATGCCCACCTGATGGCGATTACAATAACAAACAGTGGCTATTATACAACAATCGGTTACAGCGATACAAGGTACAATAGTTGGAAATCAGCAGCTCATACTACTGAAAAATAGGTCAAGAGTTACAGATTCTAAAAAAGAAAACAATCGTTCAGCAAGTCGGATAGAACTATTCAGAGTGAAGTTTGCAGCTTGTCAAAGCACGTCATGTTTTCACAAGACGTACTTCGGGGGGGAAATGTTATCCAGCCTTTTGGCAAGGCCGAGATATCGAGAAATTGACTGAAAACCAAGGATCGTTCATCTTAAATGTTGAGTATGTGCAAGTTTGCTGTTGATGTCAATGAATTTTTTCCAAGTCCGGATTAAGCTACAATTGATGAGACACGAGGAGAAAAGTCGTGAAAGCCAACGTTCCAAATTTCAAGTCAATCCTAGTTCTTATGCTCAAGTTACGGTCGATATGAATCAAGGAATTCAGCACCACCATCTATTCGTATCGATCGTATTCGCATCAATCAGGCTGCAAAACTTCGTATCCATCAAGGAAGTGCATCATTTCGTATCCATCGAACTAAAAAGTCTTGTTCGAATCCATCAGTGGCATGCGACGTCGTATCGCATAGGGGAACTGCGTTCTTCGAACCCATCAGTGAGCAAGCTCCATTTTGTATCCATCAAGTGATGGATTTTGTTCGAAACTTTTGGCGCACGGACACGCTTCGTATCGATCGACGGCCTGATGGAGCCTACTTCGTATCCATCCGGACCATCTCACTTCGTATCCATCAATTGCCACACGAATGCGCATTTCATATCGATCGGGCTTCAGATATGTTTCGTATCGATCCACCACAGATCGATACGAAATCCGCACTTCCCATCGATATGAAGTGCAATTTAATCTGTCATTACAAACAAAACCATGCGACCGATATGTGTCGTGCATCTGGATCGATACGAACAAGGTCATTCCTATCGATACGAATTATACAAATTCCATCGATTCGAACAAGGCAACAGTTTTCGATACAAACGAGGCAAAAGCTTTGAAACAATTCGATCAACTCAAAATCGAAAGTGGATCGATCCAGAAATTGCATGCCACGTCATCTCCTAAGCACGTGCCTAGTATCGATTCGAAACGATCGATTCAAAGTCATCGGTTCGAACACGACAGCCTTTATAAAAATGCAAATTTGCATCGATCAAAACTAGAGATCCACGAGTCCAAATGATATCAAATTTTCATAGGAGCATACGTACGACGTAAGGAAGGTTCATGCCAAGTTTCGACCCGATTGGACCAAATCTCGATCGATAAGAAATTTGTTCGTATCGATCACAGATCGAGCCGAAACATCATAGGATCGATCGAGTGGGCCCACCCACGTGCCTGAAGAAGTCTGCCGAGTTATGAGCGAGATATCAGCCTCCTATGCCTTTAAATAGATCCCTAAGGCCTACAGAAGAAGGATCTTTTGGCTCTCCAAATGCCTGGACTCTACCGAATTCAACTTTGCATTCCAATACTACTGTTGTACTCGAATTTCGAAACTGTAATTCGCTGTAATCCGCTGTAATCAATTGTAATCATCAAGAGAATATCAATAAAGTCGTCAAACTACATAGTGGACCTAGGCAATACGCCGAACCACTCTAAATTTTTGTGTTCCTGTGCATTTTCATACTTGTTTTTGGAGTGTTTGTTTGATAATCTGCATTTTTCATTTTTATTCTTCATTTTTATCTGTTCAAACACTTCCAAAGAGTGTTGTGTCCATTTTTTGTACAAACACATTGGTGCTTTCACTGAGAAAACGTAGTGTTTATCCTGCTCCTTGGATCTACTATCAATACCGGCTTGCATAAATCCAAGAGGAAGATCCAGATCTCTAGTTCAGAATCCTTCCAGCCTATTCAGAATTGCATAAAATCTAGGAAAGGACTTCACTATTCACCATGGTTAGCACAAGGACCGCCTGCACCGCTACAGATCAAGAAGGACGGGATAGATAGAATCCTGCACAATTGCCTCCATCCAACAAGAATGCCATCGGTCCTTCAGATCCGTCAGGTCCGGCCACCACACAAGAGTTCCAGATGCCGCTTCAAGAGTTGACCCAGAGTCGGCAACAACTAATTGAACAGTTACGTGCCAACGCTGAGTTGAATAGCCATCGCCAAAGGCGCAGAAGATCCAGAAGAAATCATGCTTCTCATTCCTCCATAGAAAGTTCTGCCTCAACTGACTACCATCACAGATCTACACGTCCTCGGCCAGATAGATGTTACATACAAGCCACCGGATATCAACCTGCTATGACCGTTGGACAATTTAGAGTTGGCCCATCGACCAGCTTCCAGACTGGACCCTCCTTTCGAGGAGGTACTATTCCTCACTACATCACAGACAACTGAGCTACCATCGCCGCTGTGGAACCAAGGGTTGATGCCTAGAATCAGCCAGATCTGAACCATCATCAACGTGGACGTACGCCTGAACAATACGTCCCTGAAGACTTGGATCCAAGGAGGCGAGACATGGACCTTCGAAAGTGTTCGGTCTAGCCTCGCATTATGGAACACGACCATGCTTTGGCTCAACGTGCACAGAATGTACATATGCCGGATATACCGATTATGATTCGTCATATGATCCGTGAGAGTCAAGGTCTTACTAATGAGGATTGGGGAATCTCCCGGAGTCATACCCCTTTCACAGACGAAATACTCTTGTTGAACTCCCTCGGCGATTCAGAAAGTCGACTCTACCAGTTTATGAAGGAAGTTCTGATCCGAATCAACATATCTTGAAATACGAATGGCTGATGAATGCTGCGAGAGCTGATGATGCAGTTAAATGCCATAGTTTTCCCAGTTCTTTAGGGGGCATTGTTACTATGTGGTTCACACGATTTCCACCTCGATCCAATTCTTGCTTTGACCAGTTGGCCACCAAGTTTATAGAACAATACTGCATGCATGTTGAAAGACCTAAAGATGTCAATACTCTATCCAGTGTCACCCAAGCTCCTGGGAAGACAATCAGATGATACTTAGAGAGGTTTCATGCCGCGTGTGCAGAGATAAGCAATCCTAATGACAACTCTATCTTGATGGCATTAACCAAGGGGATTGACCCTGATTTCGAGATCGGAAATTGGTTGGCTGGGAAGCCCCCCGCGTAGTAGGACCATTTCTACTCCAAGGCCGCCCAATTCTTGAGAATAGAGGACGCAAAACAGTTTAGGAAGCAAGATGACGCGGTGCCCCGTGTGTAAGGGATACAAAGTAAAGCGGCCAAGCAGTCCAGGGAGAGTTCCGAAAGGTTCGGTTGAACATTAAAAATAAGCAAACTCAGCGGAGGGATATTGGAAACCAAGCCAAAAACCGAGATCAAAACCGTGGTCCACGACGTGGGGCTCCAATTACAGTTCTTCACCTCATTTGTATAATACTTCTTTTATAAATTGTTAAATTTAGAAAATCTCACATTTGTAATAAATCTGTCATATATGTACATATATACATACGTGTATATGTATATATATTACTTTATCTAAAATGGTTAATAAATATTAAGGTAAAAATATTTCTAATTTCCTTTTAACTGTATCCCTTGATTATAAAAATTGACTTATTTTAAGATTTCCAAAAATCATTATTTTTCAGTTCTAAAATCTCTATTTAAATTTTTTATAAATTTCTCAATTAATAATATCCAAAAATCATGCCTTTGATTTTGAAATAAATTACTTCATCAAGTACTTCAAGCCTAATTGTTTAAAATATATGTAATTTCCAAAATCGCTTTGAAATTGCTTTAAATCAAATCACTATCTCATAGTATTTTAAAATACTAAAACCGAGGCTCAGTGATACTAAAGCACTAATTAAGAAAATGATATCAATTTCATCAATATGACATTCGGTAAGTCATATATCACCCTATGTATGAAAATAAAATCAACAGTGTGAGGAATCTTGTTGGATCCCTCCAACCTGTTCCTCTGCAAAACATATGGTATACTATCATAAAAATATAATTCAACCGGTTTGAGGTGGGATTCATATACAAAGGGTCATCTTCTCTTGCACGAGAACATAATAGGGTCTCATCCGCTACAATAGAAGGGAATATATCCAAGCCAACAATATAATCTAGTATATCATCCAAGCAATCAATAACGATCAAAAAAAACTATCCAAACATTCAACAAATTTATTGACTATATAAATTTTCTAATTAACCAAAAAGGTGAGATTAACTCACATTGATTTTAATAATCGTCAAAACATTCCATTTTGAATTAAAATTGAACGAACATCCAATTTTAACCCAAAATTCCAACTAGCTCTAATCCGTTCAATCAATTCCATAGTGTAGCCTTCGTCGATATGATCGTAACGTGACTCGTCACGCTCGATTTGCACCTCGTATGGGCAAGTATTAAAATTTTAAGACAACAATTTCAATTAGTAATTAATATAGTAATTACCATTAATAAAATTTAAATACCCCCTTAATCAAATTGAATTTCCTATTCCCAAAATTCTTGCCGCCCATTGCAGTATGCGATTTTCACCTTGGCTACACGTTCGAATCCACCTCCACTCTTCATATCTCAACGATATACCAAATCGACTTCACCAACACCTCCTTGCCTCTTGGGCTACCCAAGCATTACGTCCATTGACCGTTCGCACCTCCTCTTAGCACCACGACATCTACCCAGTCAACCGTGCCTCTGCATGAACGCGGCCTCCTCTAGACCACCGCTACCTACCAGTAACATCCCCCCCACTTGGAGTATCAAAACTAATGGCTACTTATGCTGCATTCATCCATAGTTATTAATCTTCGACGAACAAATATGATGATATTTGATACGTTAATTCATAGAAACACCATAATACGGAAAAAATTTAAATAACAAACATACTCTGCATTCCATTTCAAAGTATTTCAAATTGATTACATAACCCCGGTACGCATACATTCAGATAAAAAATAACTAATACAAAATACGCCAAGAGCGAAAAATGAAGATGCTTCCTTGGTCGATCAGAATATATAATAAGGCACTAAACAATTTGACTTTACAATCAAAATACACAACGAAAATGAAAGAAATCTAACAACAAGCTTGCCTCCTGCATGTCTTTGGAAGCTTCATTCATCTCAAAGAGAAAATAGAAATCTTAACTCTCAACCTACTCAAAATCAATTGATTACCAGAGAGTTTAAGTGGAAAACGAAAACATCGAGTTAGACGTAAAGCCTGATATGAAAAATAATATACCATCTAAAATCATTTGGATATTTAGTGAGACTACGCCGCTTAGCGGAACGGGTTTTCCTCTCACTAGTCTTATAAAACATTTATAAAACCATATAATGTGATGCCGCATCCAAAATTGTTAAAAACATAATATTTCAAAATATTATAATGATATGCAAAACGAGTATATCAATCTGGATACCCATCCCCATTTATTCAGAATTTCTATTTAATTATAGTTTCAAAGGTTACCATTAACATGTTAATGCTTATGGACTATTTGTTCACTTTTATAGTTTTCACAGGATTAGTAAGAACCTATTGGTAACTCAAATATCTTTTCTCTTATATTAGTTACCATGGGCGAACTACGAACCTACTGACTGACTATCAATATCATAATCAAGATGTAACGACCCTGAAATTCAGACCCAGTTTAAAATTTTAAAATCGCTTATTCAATGTAGAAATTCGAATTTTCTTAAACAACTTCCGTTGCTATTCAAACTTCATATTTGGAATGCGTCTGGATAGACATAGGCGTGCGCCAAATTTCGTTGAAAAATATTGAAGTAAATTACGCTCGTCGAATTTACATATTAGTTTAAATCTTATGTGTAGATTTCCTATCGTCCGAACTCAAATATTTTCGTAATGCTGCATAAGAAAAATATTCTGAACTTGACGGCGTATTTCGTTTCGTCAAATTTCACTTTTAATTGCTAGCTAAAATGTTCGCTCGTGCAAATGGTTCGATAAGATTTACCACTTTGCAAACGGTGTCGTATCTTTATACCGTTGTGTCCGTCTCGACGCGCTGATCACAACGGTATATTTATTTGTGTCAATCGGAGTTCGGCGTTGCAAATTATAATTGTTAACGGAGCGCAAACCGGTCCATTACGCAGCACAAACCGGTACCCAACATTCCAACATTCAAAATTTTAGAGCCTATTCAGCTGCCTTGGGAACCTAAATAGCCACCACTTTGCAAAAGAAAAAAATACATCATTGCATTAACTATGCACACTGAACCCCTCATTCTGCTTCATTAATTGTGTTGTTTCACTTCATCCTACGTAATAGCTCTGTCTTCTCTCCTCTGCGCAATTCTATTCTCTTTCTCCCTTCCCATATTTCTTTTACTATTTATTTGTCCTCCCCAGTAAGCTAAAACCCAACCCCCTTCTTCTTCGTATTCTTTTGTTTTGCAAAGGTTACAAAAACTCAACTTCCTTTTTATATTATTTTTTCTTCTTCACCGCCTCCCCTGCTCCATGAAATGCCTCATGTAGTTCCCCCTCCCATCTTTTCTCTTATTCCTGCATTTCCCTTCTCCTTTCTCTTCATGCTTTTTATTTTTTATTTATTTTGAAATATATAGCTCCAACCCACTTCCTCACCTGCACGGTCCACTGCAAACCCCCCCTACAGCCACCACCGCGTGCACATCCTTCTCCCCCATGCACCGACCCCATCGGCTCCCCTTGCAACCGCTACCGGCCTCCTCCCATGCAACCACGCACGGCCACCCCACTACCGGCCTCAAACGCCTCCACCAGCCGCTCCCCCCCACCGCAAAAACACCCCCTGCACCGCCTCCCCTCCACCGCAAACCCCCTACCGTCTTCCCCCCGCCACACATGGCCATCAACAGCCCACACGACCCACTCGGCCACCCCCTGCTCCACCAACCCCTACCGGCCTCCGCGTCCATTGCCCATCTACCAGCTCCGCCCCTACCATCAGCCCATGCAGCCACCACACGGCCCCATGCCTGCCTCCCCACTACCCTGCCGCAGTCGAGTCCCCTGCCCATCCCAGACCATGCAAGAATAAGAAGAATAAGCATGTTATATAGTTATACTAAGATGTATACAAGAGTTTTGTTGAAAAAAATAAATAAGTGTACATGTCTAGTTATGGTATATACAAGCTTTGGCTGATGTTAGTTTAGCTTCCTATGTTGTTTACAAAGTTTAATATAAAGTATATGTCTCTGTTTGTTTTATTTGTTATATGCAGTATAGAGTTATATAAAGATTTTATATAAAAATTTAAGTTTTATAAGGTACAATTGTATAAATCATAGTTACAAAGTTACTATATGTATATATATTCACAAACAGTCTGTACATGCATAGTAGAGTGAGTTGAAATTCCGGTTGCTCATATTCTATTGCTGTGTTTGGTTCCAGCTACCACTTCGGAGTCCTAGGCATCCATCCGGCTTGTCAATCTATTCAGCTCTTTGCTTTGGTATGATTATATATATAGTCTATATATATTGTATTGAACAAATTGTTAATCAAATTATTTGTTGATTATAGTTGTGCTCATTTTGCGTCGTGCTTGTTAGGGTCTATTTTATCTATTCGCCTTCGTGCTTCGCCATCATCTTCTTCAACCACGCAAGGTGAATAGTTTATTCACGACTCAATCTATTATGCTATGATAATCAAGTGATAAATTGTTGTTTATATTAATTTGGATGTTAAATTGTTGATTGTTAGAATTGTTGAAATAAAAATTGTAAATCACTATGCAAGTTAAATTTGAATATTGTTAGTTTACGACAAATAGTTGCGACACTAAAAATATTTGTGATGTTGAATTTGGTTGTTAACCTAAGTGAAATTTAATATGAAATTAATATTGATATAGGATAGTCAACAACTTAAAATTGATTATATATGTTGAACTTGACCCATTTAAATGTTAAATAAATCGTCGCGTAGAAATAGCATTAACTACACTTTGAACCATTGAATGTATGATTGATGTAGTAATTTGATAATAGACACCAAGTGAAAACCCTAATGTAATAATCTTTAATCTGCATGAAACGATAGTGTGGATTCTAGGAATAATTATATTAATTTGTAACAAATGTAAGTTAATACGATTATTTCGGGATTATTTAAAAAAAATTGTTAAACTGTTATGTATGGTTGCTATTGCTTGTTATTTACTTTGACACCATCCCAGTTATCACACAGCAAGTTCCCTTTGCTATGCTTTATTTTATATTGAATAATATTGGGTTGAAATGATAAATACCTAATTAAACAACTTGGCCTAGGATAGAAAATAAAATAAGAAACCCGATTGGTCAACAAAACCATTTTCGAAGTTGAAATACATTTTAAATTAAGGGATGAACTTAACAATTTGTTTGGAAATTTGGTAACGGTTTTAATGGATGTAATTGAAATAAATTTCACGGATTTAATTGAGATAAATTTTATGGATTAGATTGAAGTAAAATTAATGGATTAAATTGAAATGGAATAATAAACCTATGTAATTAAATAAAAATGAATT
The DNA here is from genome assembly GCA_030765085.1 of Allium cepa. Classification (NCBI taxonomy): domain Eukaryota; kingdom Viridiplantae; phylum Streptophyta; class Magnoliopsida; order Asparagales; family Amaryllidaceae; genus Allium; species Allium cepa. The sequence goes on from CM060931.1 coordinate 578,096,240, forward strand.
GGAAAATTTATTGAAATGAGATTTAGAAACAAGTAAGTTTAAAATTTGATAACTTAAAAAATTTGTTAGATTTGTTAGGTTTAGATTAAAACTCGGTTTTAATTAAATAGATTTGGAACATGTTTTAAATTTTACTTGGAAATTTAGAAAATTTGACTTAGGAGGAATACAAAAACTAACAAAAGTTTTACGGATATAACTTAGTGATTATTTAAACTTAAAATGATTTTAAATTTAACGAATTAATCAAATCAGGACATTGTAAATGGAAATGGACTTCTTTGTTTAGAAATTTAATTGAATTGGTAAATAAATCAAATGAAGTTGGATAAAAAGGAATTTAGTTAATGAAATTGATTTAATCGAATTTATGATAACAGTGGATGTAAACATGAAGTGAAATGAATAGATTTTGATTTAATAATTTAAACCAAGTTTAGCATTAAATTGAATTCGTTGATTATGAACTAAATTTAATAAGCAACTTTAGACCTTATTAAATCGAACTTGAATACTTAATTTTAAATTGTAACTCAAATGTTTGAACTAAAAATTGCTTTCGAAAATATGTTTAAAATATCTAAAATAAATTGAATCGTGAAATGTCAAATTTTGGAAGTCAAAATTTGCACCTTGACTTTTGGACTTTGATTTGTTTAAACGTAAATTTAACCAACCATCGGGTAATAAATACGTAGTTATTAAAGAGACCGGGATCGGGAATGGACATACTCTCTGTCGATACCGAAAACCAATTTAATAAATATTATGCGCGAAGTGTTGATCCAGAATGAAGTGGATGGTTTGGTGAACGCGTTGACTGAAGAAAGAAAACGATATTGGATGACCCCTGACATGACCAAACCAGGAGCTGCGCCGAGCCATTGAGAATCGCCACCACTGGCGGACACGCTTCTTCAATACCATATCTATTACTTTTGTGATTCGATTCGGGTGCACCCCTTGATTTGGGAGTGTTGTTTCACGGTGTTGAGATAGTAGCTATTATGCTCAACATCAGTCCGGATCACGCAACTACTAGTATCCTAGTTGGTATCGCCTCGTGTACCTTGCCATATTGATTATCCTATGCGCAACCACTACGTTTTGTTTTGTGTTATACCTATGGGGTACCATCTGATAACCACTAGTTTACGGTGGGGTTTACGGTGCTGTATAGACTATGGCATTATAAAATGTGTTAAGGGGAATTATGGTAACGCCTTAACGCTATTTTAATATCGTACTTTACTGATTAGGCATTATCTACATACCGTATTCTATTGTATATGTAGATAATTTATCGGATCCTTAGAGATGTTATTTATTCATCTTTGAGTTATGAACTTTATTCCCTGCACTTGATTATCCTGTATAAGATTTTGAGTCCTGACTCGAGTGTTTCTTTTTATATATGCTCGGGTCAGTCTGAAGCTATCCAGTTTGCTGATCAAGGTTGGTTGAAGATGCTGAAGACTTGGCATTTATCTTTATAAGTCTATTTTGATGTCCGTGTTTGTTGGACATTTATGTATTTCCTTTCAGTCACCTTTTGTTTAGACATTGTTGTACTTTATGTAGTAGCTTCATGAACTGCTATTATTACGATGTATTTTCCGCTGCATTATTCTGTGACTGTTCTATAACTGTGATGTTGTATTGATTCTCATTTACATTTATGTATTTATAATCCCATAATGATTCGTGTTTTGTATTATTTAAGTTGACATGTGAGGATTATTGTCAATTTAAATTGTCCAAATATATGGGTTGTTACAGTTGGTGTCAGAGCATTGGTTTCCCTAAAAACCTTAGTTTGGGACTATATAAACTCATTAGAGATAGGGTAGCGATATCCTAGAATGAGGAGTATCGATTCAATATCCCGATCCTTTAAAATTAATACTTCTTTGATTCGTTCATTAGATTTTCTTCAAGCTGTATGATTTACTATCCTTGTTTCTAAATCTCTTTCGATATTTCAGGATGAGCACCAGAAGAAACAATAGGGGAGGAAGAGGTCATGGTCCTGCCCGGGATGCACCTGCCATCCCAGCTCCAGTCAAATTCACCACTCTTAGCAAGGAGTATACACAGCTAGGTGGTACTAAGTTTTTTGGATCCGAGGGTATTATCGAGGCTCGACAATGGCTCAAAGGCTTAGAGAAGATATTTTCTAGATTGGAGATCACTGATGCTCAGAAGCGCCAGCTTGCTGCGTGGCAACTTCAGGATGCCGCGCAAGATTGGTGGGAAAGGTTACTTCCCGTATCGAGGAGAACACCATCACTTGGGCCCAATTTAGGTATAAATTTATTTGGATTTCGTAGTCTAAATTCTTCTCTCAATCTTTGAAATGTTATTTATCTAGTCTATCTTTTGATTAGGGATACTTTCTCGGCACAATGGATGCCCTCTGCTGGGAAAACCCAACTTTATAGAGCATTTATGGATCTTAAGCAAGGCAGTATGACTTTTTCTGAGTACGAGAGGAAATTCAACGAACTCTCCAAGTTCGGCCCGGGATTGATCGATACACCACTTCTAAAGAACGAGAAGTTCATTATGGGAGCTAGACCAGAGTATTATGACTTGCTTACTGGCCACACTCACTGCACCTTCACAGGGCTTGTCGACTATGCTCTTCGATATGAGGCAAAGCCTAAGGGACCCACTGCCAAGGCCCCTCCTACGCAGCACTCTTCCAGCCAGCTCGGAAAGAGGAAGATGAACTTTGATCAACAAAAAAAAGCTTGGAAAAAGACTACAGGATTAGGATATGCCCAGAAAATCCCAATCGACCTTGCTAAGATCACTTTTCTTCAAATGCGATAAGAAGGGCCATTATGCTAATAGTTGTCCATCCACCGGAGCTGCTATTCCACCACCTCCTCAGATGAGGAATGATTTATGCCATGTCTGCCTCAAGCCAGGTCACTTCAAGAGAGACTGCCCATTGAGGAAGAAAGGCACACAATCAGGAGTATATGCTGTCACCACTCCTGCACCACTTCCACCACCTGTTCAGGATGACCGAGGTACCTTACGAAGTACTTTTTCATTTTGTGATTTACCTGTTAGGGTATTATTCGATACTGGTGCATCTCATAGCTTCATATCCATTGATCTTTGTAATAAGCTCAAATTAGAACCTACTCTTGCTACTACTTCCTTATGTGTCTCCAACCCTATTGGAGGACTTGCCAACCCCATTCGAATTTGTAAAGAGGTTGTGCTTTTGTATGGAAGATATCGATTCACTTGGGATTTTTATGTGCTTGGCTTCGTAGCATTTGATATTTTGTTGCATGCTGATTGGTTAAGAAAATTCGATGCTATTATTTCTTGAAAAGCTCGATCTATTTCTCTAGTCAATGACAAGGGTCTACCGCTTGTCATCGAATGCAAATCACCTCAGAAATATGCCGGAAGCTTCATATTCTCTCTTGATGCTCACCCGGATGACCTTAGTACTACTCCTATTGTTCAGAAATTTCCTGATGTATTTGGAGAGGTCGACTCTCTACCGCCAAAGCGAGAGATCGATTTCCGCATTGACCTTATTCCCGGAGCTACTCCCATAGTTCTCCCTCACAGAAGGATGGCTCCTAAAGAAAAAGCTGAACTTAAAACCCAAATTGATGATCTATTTGCTAAGGGTTTGATCAGGAGAAGTTGTTTTGAATGGGGCGCCGCAGTCGTATTTGTCACCAAATCTGATGGATCTCTTCGCATGTGTGTTGATTACCGGGAACTAAACAAGCGCACTCTCAAGAACCGCTATCTGATGCCTCGCATCAATGATTTATTCGATCAACTCCATGGAGCTAAAGCTTTCTCACAACTTGATCTAGCCACTGGGTTCCACCAACTCAGAGTAGCAGAAGATAGTATTCATAAGACAGCTTTCTGTACCGAGAATGGATTCTATGAATGGTTGGTTGTGCCATTCGGTTTGACCAACGCCCCTGCTTATTTTGTTGACTTAATGAATCGAGTCTTCCGTGATGTTCTTAATAAGTTTGTTCTTGTTTTCATCGATGATATTCTCGTCTTCTCCAAAGATCAGAAAGAGGATGAGACACACCTTGCTTATGTTCTGGAAACTCTCCAAAATCATCAGCTTAAAGCCAAGTTCTCCAAATGTCACTTCTGGCGAGACGAAGTACGATTCCTTGGCCATATTGTTTCTGAAAACGGGATTTCGGTCGATCTAGCTAAGATCGCCGTAATCAATGTAAGTTCTATCCTATTCGTTATTTCTATTTGATCCATCTTATTCCTTTCTAATTTGAAAATTTATCTACAGGATTGGGAGACTCCCAAAACTCCTACTGATATCCGTAGTTTCTTGGGCCTAGCCGGTTATTATCGGTGATTTATTAAGCGCTTTGCCCTGATTTTTTCCCCCTTTACTGCTTTAACTCTAAAGGATGTCAAGTTTATTTGGAGTGAGAAGTGTGAATCATCTTTTAATGAGTTGAAGCGTAAGTTAACTTCAGCCCCGGTTCTTGCGGTAATTGACGGGAGTGAAGGATTAACTGTCTATACCGATGCTTGTCGAGAAGGTTTAGGCACTGTCTTGATGCAAAATGGTAAGGTTGTTGCCTATGCTGGTCGTCAATTGAAGACCCATGAAGTAAACTATGCAACACATGATTTAGAGCTTCTTGCAGTTGTATTTTCTTTGAAACTATGGAGGCACCATCTTTTGGGGACAAAATTTGAATTATTCACAGATCATTAGTCCTTGAGGTATATCTTCTCTCAGAAGGATTTGAACCAGAGACAAGTCCGATGGCTCGAATTCTTAGTTGCATATGATCTCGACATCAATTATACTCCTGGAAAAGCAAATGTTGTAGCTGATGCTTTGAGCCGTAGCAAAGCATTGTCATGTTGTAATCTTGTAGAAGGCATGCTATTTTAGCTTGTTATCTCCCCATCTCTTATGGATCGCATCAAAGCTAAGCAATATGAGGACACCTTGCTCTATCGCATGAAGGAGTTAGTTCTTGGTAGAGTTGGAAATGCAGACAGTAAAGTGGGAGCACATATAGATAGTAATGGAGTTCAGAAGATTGACAACCGTATTTGTGTTCCTAATGTTGATGGATTGAGACAAGAAGTGCTTCGAGAGAACCATCATTCATCACTTTCATTTCATCCTGGTGTCACCAAGATGTATCGAAATATGAAGCATTTATATTGGTGAAGTGGAATGAAGAGATATATTTCCATATATGTCAGTAGGTGCACCACTTGCCAGCAAGTCAAGGCCGATCACCGGAAGACAGCAGGATTACTTCAACCCCTAGAGATTCCGTGTTGGAAATGGGACCAGATTTCTATGGACTTCGTTGACGGATTACCGAGGACCAGAAAAGGTAACGAGAGTATATGGGTGATTGTTGATAGGTTGACAAAATCTGCTCACTTTATTCCTGTTAAGACCACTCGTACTGCTTCGAGTTTGGCCGAGATTTATATGAGAAAGATTGTTAGACTCCATGGGGTTCCATCTAGTATTGTATGCGATAGAGATCCTGTATTCACTAGTAAATTCTGCAAGGCATTTCAGGACGTCTTGGGCACTAAACTGAATCTGAGTAAGGCTTATCATCCTCAAAGAGAGGGCCAAACTGAGAGGGTAAATAAGATTTTGGAAGATCTGCTCCGAGCTTGCATTATTGATTTCGGTGGATCTTGGGAAGACCACCTCTATTAGGTTGGATTCACTTATAATAACAGCTATCAGGTAATCCAAAATTTTCAATTTGAATAAGTAAAATTTGAATTGAAATATAACTATCTTTATAATCAGGCGAGTATCTATATGGCACCGTTCGAAGCTTTATATGGACGGCCATGCAAATCGCCAGTTGTTGGATTGAGCCTGGTGACCGATCTTGGCCCGGATATGATTATGGAAGCATCCGGGAAGGTTAATGAGATCAGAAGGAAGATGATGACTGCACAGAATAGGTAGAAGAGCTATGCAGATAGGCGTAGAAGAGAGTTAAAATTCCAGGTTGGAGATGAGGTCTTTCTTAAAGTATCACCTTTGAAGAATGTTATTCGATTTGGTCGTAGAGGGAAGCTCGCTCCTAGATTTGTTGGACCATTCATTATCACCGAGAGGATTGGTACACTAGCCTACAGAGTTGCGCTGCCGGAGAAATTTGAGGGCATGCACAACGTATTCCATGTTTCACATCTTCGGAAGGTTGTACATGATCCATCCATGACCATTCCTATTGCTCGGTTAGATGAGGTTGATATTGAGCCGGATTTGACTATAGAGAGGAGACCACTTTGTATTGTTGATAGGGATACGAAGCAGCTTAGAAGGAAGACTGTTAGCCTAGTCAAAGTCCAATCGAGTCCCGATGATCGTGATTTTACTTGGGAAACCGAGGAGAGTATCCGAGATTCTAATCCAGAATCGTTTGTTGATGGTAAATTCCATTCTATATTCTTTACTTTATTCGATAATCTATTCTATATCCATCGTATCTCTTTTATTGTTCTTCCACTCTTTCCTTTGTTCCTTTTCGGGGACGAAAAGCTTTGAGTGGAGGAGAATGTAACGACCCTGAAATTCAGACCCAGTTTAAAATTTTAAAATCGCTTATTCAATGTAGAAATTCAAATTTTCTTAAACAACTTCCGTTGCTATTCAAACTTCATATTTGGAATGCATCTGGATAGACATAGGCGTGCGCCAAATTTCGTTGAAAAATATTGAAGTAAATTACGCTCGTCGAATTTACATATTAGTTTAAATCTTATGTGTAAATTTCCTATCGTCCGAACTCAAATATTTTCTCAATGTTGCATAAGAAAAATATTCTAAACTAGACGGCGCATTTCGTTTCGTCAAATTTCGCTTTTAATTGCTAGCTAAGATGTTCGCTCGTGCAAATGGTTCAATAAGATTTACCACTTTGCAAACGGCGTCGAACCTTCAATATCTTTATACCGTTGTGTCCGTCTCGACGCGCTGATCACAATGGTATATTTATTTGTGTCAATCGGAGTTTGGCGTTGCAAATTATAATTGTTAACAGAGCGCAAACCAGTCCGTTATGCAGCACAAATCAGTACCCAACATTCCAACATTTAAAATTTTAGAGCCTATTCAGCTGCCTTGGGAACCTAAATAGGCACCACTTTGCAAAAGAAAGAAAAACATCATTGCATTAACTGTGCACACTGGACCCCTCTGTCTTCATTCTGCTTCATTAATTACGTTGTTTCACTTCGTCCTACGTGATTGCCCTGTCTTCTCTCCTCTGCGCAATTCTATTCTCTTTCTCCCTTCCCATATTTCTTTTACTATTTATTTGTCCTCCCCAGTAAGCTAAAACCCAACCCCCTTCTTCTTCGTATTCGTTTATTTTGCAAAGGTTACAGAAACTCAACTTTCTTTTTATATTATTTTTTCCTTCTTCAACGCCTCCCCCTACTCCATGAAATGCCGCATGCATTTCCCCCTCCCCTCTTTTCTCTTCTTTCTGCATTTCCCTTATCCTTTCTCTTCATGCCTTCTAGTTTATTTTTTTATTTTGAAATATACAGCTCCAACCCACTTCCTCACCTGCACGGTCCACTGCAAACCCCCCTTGCAGCCACCACCGCGTGCACATCTTTCTCCCCCCTGCACCGAACCCAATCGGCTCCCCCTACAACCGCTACCGGCCTCCGCCCATGAAACCACGCACGACCACCCCACTACCGGCCTCAAACGCCTCCACCAGCCGCTCCCTTCCACCGCAAAACACCCCCTGCACCGCCTCCCCTCCACCGCAAATCCCCTACCGTCTTCCCCCTACCACGCACGGCCAACAACAGTCCACACGACCACTCGGCCACCCCCTGCTCCACCAACCCCTACCGGCCTCCGCGCCCACTGCCCATCTACCAGCTCCGCCCCTACCATCAGCCCATGCAGCCACCACACGGCCCCATGCATACCCCCCCACTACCCTGCCGCAGTCGAGTCCCCTGCCCAGCCCAGACCATGCAAGAATAAGCAGAATAAGAATGTTATATAGTCATATTAAGATGTATACAAGAGTTTTGTTGAAAACAATATAAGTGTACATGTTTAGTTATGGTATATACAAGCTTTGGCTGGTTTAGCTTCCTATGTTGTTTATAAAGTTTAATATAAAGTATATGTCTCTGTTTGTTTTATTTGTTATATGCAGTATAAAGTTATATAAAGATTTTATATAAAAATTTAGGTTTTATAAGGTACAGTTGTATAAATCATAGTTACAAAGTTACTATAAGTATATATATTCACAAACAGTCTGTACGTGCATAGTAGAGTGAGTTGAAATTCTGGTTGCTCATATTTTGTTGCTGTGTTTGGTTCCCGCTACAGCTTCGGAGTCCTAGGCATCCATCCGGCTTGTCAATCTATTCAGCTCTTTGCTTTGGTATGATTATATATACAGTCTATATATATTGCATTGAACAAATTGTTAATCAAATTATTTGTTGATTACAGTTGTGCTCATTTTGCTTCGTGCTTGTTAAGGTCTATTTTATCTATTCGCCTTCGTGCTTCGCCATCATCTTCTTCAACCACACAAGGTGAATATTTTATTCACGACTCAATCTATTATGCTATGATAATCAAGTGATAAATTGTTGTTTATATTAATTTGGATGTTAAATCGTTGATTGTTAGAATTGTTGAAATAAAAATTGTAAATCGCTATGCAAGTTAAATTTGAATATTGTTAGTTTACGACAAATAGTTGTGACACTAAAATTATTTGTGATGTTGAATTTGGTTGTTAACCTAAGTGAAATTTAATATGAAATTAATATTGATACAAGATAGTCAACAATTTAAAATTGATTATATATGTTGAACTTGACCCCTTTAAATGTTAAATAAATCGTCGCGTAGAAATAGCGTTAACTACACTTTGAACCATTGAATGTATGATTGATGTAGTAATTTGATAATAAACACCAAGTGAAAACCCTAATGTAATAATCTTTAATCTGCATGAAACGGTATTGTGGATTCTAGGAATAATTATATTAATTTGCATAAATAACAAATGTAAGTTCATACGATTATTTCAGGATTATTTAAAAAAAATTGTTAAATTGTTATGTATGGTTGCTATTGCTTGTTTATTTACTTTGACACCATCCCAGTTATCACACTGCAAGTTCCCTTTTCTATGCTTTGTTTTATATTGAATAATATTGGGTTGAAATGATAAATACCTAATTAAACAACTTGGCCTAGGATAGAAAATAAAAATAAGAAACCCGATTGGTCAACAAAACCATTTTCGAAATTGAAATATATTTTAAATTAAGGAACGAACTTAACAATTTGTTTGGAAATTTGGTAACGGTTTTAATGGATGTAATTGCAATAAATTTCACGGATTTAATTGAGATCAATTTTATGGATTAGATTGAAGTAAAATTAATGGATTAAATTGAAACGGATTAATAAACCTATGTAATTAAATAAAAATGAATTGGAAAATTTATTTAAATGAGATTTAGAAACAAGTAAGTTTAAAATTTGTTAACTTAAAAAATTTATTAGATTTGTTAGGTTTAGATTAAAACTCGGTTTTAATTAAATAGATTCGGAACATGTTGTAAATTTTACTTGGAAATTTAGAAAATTTGACTTAGGAGGAATACAAAAACTAACAAAAGTTTTATGGATATAACTTAGTGATTATTTAAACTTAAAATGATTTTAAATTTAACAAATTAATCAAATCAGGACATTGTAAATGGAAATGGACTTCTTTGTTGAGAAATTTAATTGAATTGGTAAATAAATCAAATGAAGTTGGATAAAAAGGAATTTAGTTAATGAAATTGATTTAATCGATTTTATGATAACAGTGGATGTAAACATGAAGTGAAATGAATAGAATTTGATTTAATAATTTAAACCGAGTTTAGCATTAAATTGAATTCGTTGATTATGAACTAAATTTAATAAGCAACTTTAGACCTTATTAAATCGAACTTGAATACTTAATTTTAAATTGTAACTCAAATGTTTGAACTAAAAATTGCATTCGAAAATATGTTTAAAATATCTAAAATAAACTGAATCGTGAAATGTAAAATTTTGAAAGTCAAAATTTGCACCTTGACTTTTGGACTTTGATTTGTTTAAACGTAAATTTAACCAACCATCGGGTAATAAATACGTAGTTATTAAAGAGACCGGGATCGGGAATGGACATACTCTCTGTCGATACCGAAAACCACTTTAATAACTATTATGCGTGAAGTGTTGATCCAGAATGAAGTGGATGGTTTTGTGAACGCGTTGACTGAAGAAAGAGAACGATATTGGATGACCCCTGACATGACTAAAGCAGGAGCCGCGGCGGGCCATTGAGGATCGCCAGCTCTAGCGGACACGCTTCTTCGATACAATATTTATTACTTTTGTGATTCGATTTGGGTGCACCCCTTGATTTGGGAGTGTTGTTTTGCGGTGTGAGATAGTAGCTATTATGCTCAACATCAGTCCGGATCACGCAACTACTAGTATCCTAGTTGGTATCGCCTCATGTACCTTGTCATACTGATTGCCATATGCGCGACCACTACGTTTTGTTTTGTGTTATACCTATGGGGTACCCTCTGATAACCACTAGTTTACGGTGGGGTTTACGGTGCTGTATAAACTATGTCATTATATAATGTGTTAAGGGGAATTATGGTAACGCCTTAACGCTATTTTAATATCGTACTTTACTGATTAGGCATTATCTACATACCGTATTCTATTGTATATATAGATAGTTTATCGGATCCTTAGAGATGTTATTTATTCGTCTTTGAGTTATGAACTTTATTCCCTGCACTTGATTATCCTGCATAAGATTTTGAGTCCTGACTCGAGTGTTTCTTTTTATATATGCTCGGGTCAGTCTGAAGCTATCCAGTTTGCTGATCAAGGTTGGTTGAAGATGCTGAAGACTTAGCATTTATCTTTATCAGTCTATTTTGATGTCCGCGTGTGTTGGACATTTATGTATTTCCTTTCAGTCACCTTTTGTTTAGACATTGTTGTACTTTATGTAGTAGCTTCATGAACTGCTATTATGACGATGTATTTTCCGCTGCATTATTATGTGACTGTTCTGTGACTATGATGTTGTATTGATTCTCATTTACATTTATGTATTTATAATGCCACAATGATTCGTGTTTTGTGTTATTTGAGTTGACATGTGAGGATTATTGTCAATTTAAATGGTCCAAATATACGGGTTGTTACAAAAGATACAGTTTTCATGGGCTGATTATGAACCTATTGCCCCTACCAATATCATTATTTATACAGTTTTCATGGGCTTATTATAAACCTATTGGCCCTGCCAATATCTTTGGTTTTAAGGTTTTAAGGTTCCCTATTTGTGACGACAACCCTTCTGCCACTTATACATCCATTATATTCATGTGCCATTGCCCAAAATTCAAAAAGGAAAGTTGTCTTGGGTAAAATAAAGAATAGAACAAGACATAGTTGATAAACCTCACAATGTAATGGTTACATATAATACAAAATGGCATAGTACAAAAGGTTACTTTTTATACGGAGTTATCAGAATTATAAAAAATCCTACATCTGATAGATTTGTAGTTATTCATTCTAACTTGTCATTTTTAGATACAAAATATACCTAAATAATCATACCACGGAAATAAATAACTAGATCCATAAGGAGCACTATGTTCGTCCATCGCCTTGAAAGAGCTCCAAAGAAAAACCTATTGCTCTCGGACTACTCAAATATAATTAAGTGCCCGAGAGTTTGTGAGAAATAAAAAACTCGGGTCGGAAAAAATGTCTAATATGAGTAAAAAATCTAAAATAAATGGGGTATTTTTAAACAATAACATATGGGACGATATTGCTAACGCGAAACAAGTTGTCTCCTACATAAACAACAACCAAACATAACAAAAATGAAAATGAACAATATTTAACAAATGCAAACATTGATGATGGGAATAATTAATATACTTCCAGACTTGAAAGAATTGAAAACAGTCATAATAATAGTCCAAACTAGGCCGAGTGGACTGAATAGGATAACAGTCCAAACTCGATAGAATGGACTAAACCTTATAATTAACATTATGACGAGCGGTTCACTCTTACCATTGCAATTAAAGAAAACAGATTTAAAGTTTGAATCAAATAAGGAAGGGAAAATTTCCAATAATGACTACGAGGGTGCAACCCCCTTACCGAAAGTATACCTCTAGAAGTATACATAAGAACTCCGGTGGTTCTTAGACACGTCCAAGTCAGACCCCACCAACGGTTACCGAGAATCCAAGTTTTTCACATCTCAATGCATAACATCAAATCGAATCCATAGTGGATGTGAAAATACCCTAATCGGAGCAACCCCACATAGCTTGGCTTCCACCCGCTCTTTGGGTTTAGTCATTTTCGAGAAAGGATAACAAAGATAAATTGAGCTGCACATCATCATAGAGTGATAATAATAAAGCAGCTGAAGTAACTGATAGTTGAGAAACTAACTATCGTGTGATGACCTGAATTTTTTGACGGTAAATTGTGAATATTTAAATGGTTTTAAATATTTAATTTGAATTATATATTGATTTTGAATATGAAAATTTGGGTTTAATTTATAGAATAGATTCATAATTTAAATATAGCGATTTATTGGATAATTTAATGATTGAAGTTTATTGGTCAAATTTTTTGTATCTTGAGTTTTAAGCTCGATAAAAATAATATAAAGGCTTGTAAAATTTATATTAATAATAATGGAGATAATAAAAGTTTTAATGTTGAATTTAAAGGTGATTTGTTCAATTTCAAAAATAGTTCGTTCAAATTGACATTTAAAAATAACCATCCGAGATACTGTCTCAGAATTCGACGAAACCAATTCCATTGGATCTGTAATAGTGTATTATTATATGATTTCAATTTTCATAGAGTTTAGAGTTATCGTTTAGTCGTACGAGATATAAATGTGCTGGAATTTATATCGAAGATTTAATATAATAATTAGGTTCAAAAGCTATCTTCTCCATACGACCGAATTTGGACCCAAAACCATTTACATTGCATTTGGAATAGGGGTATAACATTATAAATGCCTAGCGACACACCTCCATAGAGGTTCAAAATTTCGTGATAGGTAATGCAAGATAACTGAATTAAAAAAAAACGAAAAAAAAAATTTGGTCAATCGGTTACTTTACCTTCTGAAACACGCTAGCCACATAACTTTAATCGCGTTTATTTTTCTTTTATCCGTTCAATCGAAATCAATTTGAAAATCCTGTATATCCTCTCCCCCTTCTCTTATTTTAAATCACACGAACATCTTTCTTTTCTCTCCAGGTTCGAATCCACGAAATCGGAAAAAAAATATAAAAAAAGAAGAAATCGAACGAGATAAATTGCATTTCACTTCTCTTTCCCACTGCTAAGCGAGCATTTTGAGATCAGCTTCGAAGAAAAGGAAAGGGGGAAAATCAAATCGCGTACTGGCAACGAGGTGTTTCGATCAGCGAGTCATGTTCACTTGGGGGATAGGGTGACTTGCATGCATGGTTGTAAGGGCGAGGAAGTAGCAACGACCGTAGATGGGAGGTGCGACTTAGAGGGTTCTAAAGTTGACGTTGTGGCATGGTTGGGAAATTGAGTCTGGAGTAGGCTGCAATGGCCATTCGTTGACCGCGTTGGATGTTTGGGGAGATGCGATACCGAGGTTGGAGGTCCATTGTTCGATGTTCGGGGCTCAAGCGTAAGTCAAAGTCGAACTGGGTTATCTGGTCGCATACGTGATTTGAGGAGGAAGGTAATTGAAAATGTAGTTAACCATAAGCATGTAATTAGTCTCTATTATTTTTAATTTAAATAATCGATGGCTAATAAATTTAATATCTTCTCTGTACGAGGTCCTATCATGATGAAACAAGTTATGATGTGCTAATGGCATTAAATTCTACATATAAGAATTGGTTTGGGGTTTTTCGAAGTCAGCTTAGATGGTCGGAAAATTTAAAATCTAGGTGAGAAATTCTCACTCGATCGAAATTGCCAAGCTTAAAGTTTTTAAATAGTTATTATAAACTATTGGGTGTTTGGACGAATTTATATAATTATTCTCTTTTGAATTTTATATATATAGTGGTATACGTTAGTAGTTAGATATATTTCCAACTGTTGCGAGCGGATGAGACCCTATGCGCCACGTACAGTAGCAGATGACCCTATATACCGCGATATCACCTCAAAGTGGGATAAATATTTTTAGTGTTGTCTAACATTTATGGATGCAGGGAAGCAGGTTGGAGGGATCCAACTGGATTCCTCAAATATATTTGTATTTTTCATATATATAAATCCTGGATTATTGTGTGTTGTAAAATTTTAAATGATATAATGGCATGGAAATTAATTATGGAGATATTAAATACCATAAATATTATTTTAAATTTTAAGCAATTAAAAAGAGATTTTTAATTTAAAAAATTGTATAATGAAATTTGATTGTTTAAAAGAGATTGGTTTGAATAAGAATGATGAATTTTTGATCGTATTAAATAATGCAGGAAAATATTTTACATAGGGAACTTAAAATAAATTATATCAAGGAGTTTTTAAAGACTGGATTTAAAAACGATATTTGGAAAAAGGGTTGAAATCGATATTGAAAATAGATTGGAAAAAATAAATGGATTCTTAAAGGAATTGAATTTATAAAATGGAATTTTATAAAGGAGATTATTTTAGTGAAAATCAAAGGGGTTATAAAAATTTATAAACGATGTTTATAAATAAAGAAAGATTGATATCAGGTGATAAATTGGAAATATAAAAGTTACAAGACGAATTTATATTTGAATATGGAAATAGGGGCATAGAAAAAATAGTGGAAACTATTTTTGAAATGAAGATGGTTAAGGAGACTGAAATTGAGGTTATGTGATGGTATCCGAGAAGAGTTATAAACTGGAATTTGGTTATTGAGATTTAAAAATATATTTTATTTAATTAGTTAATTTTTTAATTTGAAAAGGAAGGATACAATTATTAACCTATGAAATTTTAAAGTTAGTTAGTATTGAATAATTTAGAAATGAATTTTCAAATACTTGAGATTTATTTTAATAGAATATTAAATTTTAAATCCGCTTTGTAAACTGATATTATAAAAGTGTTCCAATATTTTAAATAATTATTTGAATTGGTCTTAAAAATAAATTTTTATTATTCTTTAAATACTTATTATATATATATATATATATGTATGTATGTAGAGTTTTGAAATATTTTAAAATTTATTTATAAACCTTCTCGTAAGCTTGAAAATGGGGTTATTCCTTAAATATGATTTATAAGAAATTTTTTAAATAGAATTTGGAAGAAAAGCAAGAAAATTTCTGAAGAAGTTAAATAAAAGTGAACTTCGAAGAATGGAAATAGAATTCATAAAGAAGTACAAGGGGAATTCAGTTTATAAGCAAGTATAATTGGTTTTGAAAATATTAAGGGAATTAATTATGGAATTCTGGAATTTATAGAATTCGTGAAAAACGAGTTGGAAATTTACAAATTATTTGTACCAAAATTGGGCACAATACTCTTTGGATGCGTTTGAAAAGATAAAATAAAGAATGTAAATGAAAAATGAGGAATATCTAACAAACACACTAATTGAAAACAAGAAAAACGCACAGAAACATACAGATTTAGAGTTGTTTGGTATATGACCTAAGTCCACTATGAAATAGATGATTTTATTGATGTTTGCTTACTGATTACAACGAGTTGCAATGGATTACAACAGTAGATATCGACTACAACAGAGATTTCGGTAGAGTCTGGGCGTAGAAGAGCTAAACGTCCTCTTTCTATTGGTCCTGGACTGCTATTTATAGGCATAGGCTACAAATATCTCGCTTAGATCCCGGAAGATCTCTTCTCGCACGTGGATGGGCCCATGCGATCGATTTATGACTGTTTGGAATAGATCCGTGATCGATACGAATTGATACGAACGCAATTCGTATCGATCAAGATTTAGTCCAACTGAGTCGGGATCGATCATCAACATTCTTGAAGATGTACGCAAGCTCTTGTAAAAAATTTGTGGCATTTGGACTTGTAGATTTTGAGTTATGATCGATGCAAGTTTCGATTTATTGAAGGCTGCTGAGTTCGCATCAATCCACTTCGCATCGCTCTGTTTGTATCGCTTTCGAGCATGTGCTTGCAAGTTGACGAGGCACTAAATTCTTGGATCTACCCACTTTTCATGCCGAGTGACTGTTTCTGTCATTTGAATTGTGCTTTGTTCGTATCGACCTGGAACTATTTTTCGTATCGACCTGGGCAGCTCTTTTCGTATTGATGCTTCAGAGGCTGCTTCGTATCGGTATTCATCGTTGGCTTCGTATCGACAATTGTAGGCTGCTTCATATCGATGAAACGTGACATCGTTCGTATCGATCTATCTTGCGCTCTTCGTATTGATTATTGGCTGATCGATACAAAATGCGGATGGAAGGATCGATATGAAGTGTATGGAAATGAAATCGATATGAAATGATGAACATTGATGTATACAAAAGGGAACGAGCTTGATGGATACGAAGAGAGGTGGTTTTTGATGGGTACGAAGAGAGCTACCTGGATGGATACGAAGCGGACTCACTTGTTACCAATCGATACGAAGCCATGCACAGTTGATGGATTCAAACATGATCGATGAGAAGGAGGGCTCTCTCTGATTGCTTCATGGATACGAACGAGGCGATCACTTGAGTTGTATCGATCATATCTTGAGCATACGAACTCCGATGGACTTGAAATTTTGAATATTGGCTTTCATGGCTTTGCTTGTCGTATCATGATAATTGTACCTCGATTTGGACTCAGGAAAAATTTATCAGTATCCATAGCAACCTGTGTATACCATTTTTGGGACGAATTGTCTTTGGTTCTCAGTCAATTTCTTGGTGTAACGGCGCTGCCAAAAGGTGGGATAACATTTTCTCCCCCCAATTTACATCTTGTGAAAACATGACGTGCTTTGAAAAGTTGCAATTTTCATTCTGAACAGTTTTATCTAACTTGTCTGAATGGTTGTTGTCTTCTCGTCGAAAGATGTAACATTTGATTGATCTTTAGTAACGTAAATAATGAATTGTTGACTGCTAATTGTTGTACTACGCACTGTTGTGATTGAGTGTTGGATGGTAGCGAACTGTTGTTTGTTGTCATAATTGTCATTAGGTGAGCATTCAACTTCTGCGAATTTTGAAAATTGAATATTAGTTCGACATACATCCATGTATGTTAATCCGACTCTCGTTAACGTTCGTACGTTCATGAGTCGTTGTCAGTTCAGTTTTTTATCAAATTTCGTATTGATCGCTCCTGAATCGATGTGAAATTTGAGTTGTAACAATTCTAAGTGGTTGTTTTAAGTCTTTTCTTCATAACGATCCTCTTCTAAATAGACTTGAGAAGTTGGGGTATATCTTTCGCATTGATGGCTATCGATACGTTACAGGCGGTCTTGGAGACGATTCGTATTGATGGATGCTAGCTCTTATAGTCATCAAAGTGATGGATACGAAATTGGCATTTCTCATTGACGAGACAGAATTATCGAGGTGACATGTGAGATTGATAGCTAATGGGTATGAACAGCTACACTTCAGAACATTCTGGATTGATGGATACGAATAAGTTTCTTCGCACCGATCGAATTTGCGACCGCTTCAATCGTATTTTTGTTACTGGGAGGCGAATCGTTTTTTGCCAGGACACAAGTTCGTATAAATGCATTTTGGACTTAGTCGAATTTTCCGCTTGCGATTACTTTCATATTTACCTTCATATTGATTGAAAACTATAGAGAATAAAAAGAACTGCACAAGCCTTAGCCTCTAAAACATTCAGCGCTTAGCCTTTAACCCAATCCATTCGAACTAGATAATTAACTAACTAAATCTATCTAAAAATGACGAGGCTTGAAACTTGACGTCATCCCATCCAAGATCGGGGTCCATTCCGGCATCGTCGACGCCGGAATTGGGTTAGCGTGAGGTTGATAGAGCGGTAATGGCGTTTAGATTGTTTAGAGAAGAAGAAGTGAGAAGGGATGCATGGCTCTAACTTCGTATCAAGGAAAAAGAAGAAAGGGCTTTGCTTCATGTCGATTATGGACACAAGATTTGTGTTACTGAGTAATCGATCAAAGAAATATCAAACTTCATGTCGATCTGGAGTGATAGTAGTTCGTATCGATCATAGTTGATCGATAGGTAATTGAATAGCCTCCACTGGATATGAAACCTGCAACAGGTGATTAATACGAATTTCATTGTTTGTGATCGATATGAAACCGGTAATTTCTGACCAATACGAACTTCATTGCAACTCGATCGATGTGAAGCCAATGTGGCTTGATCGATACGCTAGATTTTTGATCGATATCAAATGAAAGCTTCGGACTGATACGAAATGGAGATTTTGCCTTTGCGAGGGACAATCCAAGTTTGGACTTCAACGAATGCGTAATTTCTTGCATACTTGAGCACTTGATTCCAACGAGCTTCCGCCTTGCATAGTTGGACTTAACTATTTCATAGCATATGTGACTGCCCTCCGAAGCTCGTCAATGGAACTGTAACTTGACCAATTTAACAAACTTTTACTCAGATTGGTCTCGAAAGTCTCGATGGCATGGTTGTGATGGTCGGCGATGACGGTCACTCCAATTGAATTTTGAAGTCTTGTCATTTGAACATTTCCTTAAAGTTTGTAGAACTTTCTAAGTATTATGTAGCACTGCACTGCACAACACATTCATGCACTTCACACTAGGGAACACACGGGCTTATTATCTTCCAAGTATGGTATTCGATGAGTTGATTAGTTATGGAATCTACAAGTTCACAGCAGCAGGAGCCTCAAAGTTCATCTTCTCCGATATTAGATACCCTAGCCATTGCAGCTGAATTCAAAAGTCCGGCTCCGGATGAGCTTCCAAGAGCAACTTTCATCGCGAACCCTTAAGATTATATGCCATCCAATATCTCCGAAGATGCGTTGGGGCGAATATGCTTAAGGCGTGGTTTATCATTAAACGACATTCTGCTACCCAAGCCAAACGATAGACCTCATGCTCTCTCGAAAGGGTTTACTACCTTTAACAAACATTCGTGCATGGTCGGAACACTCCCTCTACTCAACCAATATATCCGGGTATTCTATCTTTCTTTAGAATCACTCTGTCACAATTACATCCAAATGGATATGCACTGCTGAATAGTCTATTCATTGTTTTCATGGAGCATCTCTTTCGACCCCTGACCCCGGAAGAAATTAGGTACTTGTTTAATGTCAAGAGTCAGGGAGACAATCCTTCATTCACGTTTCTAGAGGCAATCAGGGATGCCAAGTGGTGACAGGATCCTAGACCAGACTAAGATACCTCAAAACAAAATGGTCTTATGTTCAATGTCCGCCAGGGTTTGCTTGGGTTGGACATAAGTGGCACAATTTCTCTAGTAGCTTTCGGGATTGTTGTAATTGATGTTGGGCCTAACATTATTTTTCCTTTACAGCTGCAATTCCACGACCTTAAGGTGCCCACTTTAAAGAAATAATACGGATTCTTCAGGAGGTGCTGGGTGAAATGCAAGAAATTGATTCGGTGCTCACAGATGAAAACTTGAGGATTTTTGGGCTAATTGTTCAAAATCAGAGTATTAGACTCGAAGGGTCGATCAAGACAGTTTCGGCAAAAAAGGGCAAGCGTAGGGCGCCCAGAATTATAATAGTTGAAGAAGGTAAGGGAGAAGATACGCCCACTAATGATGAACCCATAGCCAGGCCTCTGGATAGTTCTTTGGACTTAGAGGGAAGGAGGAACGGCAAGGCAAGGCAATAGCCCATAAACTTCATAAGTCTTCCTGGTGGAAATCTGTAGTTGTGTTTTAACCGGCTACCAGAATTGTTATCTCGGAAGCTCCTCCCTCGCAAATGGAGAACCCTTTCGAAGGACTTGTCGATATTCCATTTACGGACAATGTGTCACTTCATCACGACACCGAATTGGAAGGGCTTCAAAGCACTCTAGATTTAAGCGAGTCTCTTTCCACAAGTGTGGCTGACATAACTGGTTGATCGGGGGGTTACATATGCATAAACACTTCACGGCACTACACGATTTCCAATCTTAAGTTTTTCACTTTCGGAGATTACTAACACTTTTTCCCTTCACTTTACAAATACGATGACTAGGTGAGAATCTATGATTGGAAGTATTTTCTCGGTGCGCCAGTCATCGAGTTCATACTATAAATCTTACAGAAGAGAAGCTGAAAGAGACCGTGATCGCGGTAATTCTAGTCAAGAAGGTTATGAAAGGGAGAGGGATAGAGATAAGGAATATAGACATCGATCCCGATAACACTCTCCACCCCCTGGAGCTCCAACAAAACCCTCCAGCTACAATAGACAACGCTTGGAGCCACCATGCCAAAAACCATCTTCTCAAATTCCAAGGTTCGATTTGCAGCGTCATAGGACAAAGGCTGAACCACCCACTATTACTGAACAAGCAATCGCCGAGCCCACTGGGGAAGGAGCGATTACAGTCCCCCAGTTGAGAAAAGATTTTTCGAACATTTGCTTCAATGGCTTTATCTTCCCTCCTCACTTAAAGAAAATTCTGTTATCCCGCTTATGGCGAGGCTGAGATATCAAGGAATTGACTAAAAGCCAAGGATCGTTCATCCCGAATGTTGAGTATGTACAAGTTTTCTATGGATGTCGATGAATTTGATCCAAGTCCGGATCAAGCTATAATTGATGAGACACGACAAGCAAAGCCATGAAAGCTAACGTTCCAAATTTCATATCAATCCCAGTTCGTATGTTCAAGTTATGATCGATACGAATCAAAGAAATCAGCACAACCGTCTATTCGTGTGGATCGTATTCGCATCGATCAGGACGCACAACTTCATATCCATCAGGGAAGCACGTCATTTCATACCCATCGAACAAAAGAGTCTTATTCGAATCCATCAAGGGCATGCGACGTCGTATCGATCAGGGGAACTGCGTTCTTTGAACCCATAAGTGAGCAAGCTCCATTTCGTATCCATCAGGTGAAGGACTTTGTTCGAATCCATCGGCACATGAACACACTTTGTATCAATTGGTGGCCAGATGGAGCCTACTTCGTATCCATCCGGACCAAACCACTTCGTATCCATCGATTGCCACACGAATGCGCATTTCGTATCCATCGGGCTTCAGATATGTTTCGTATCGATCAACCACAGATTGATGCAAAATCATCACTTCCCATCGATACGAAGTGCAATTTAATCTATCGGTGTGAACAGAACCATGCGACCGATACGTGTCGTGCATCTGAATCGATACAAACAAGGTCATTCCTATCGATACGAATTGTATAACTTCCATCGATTCGAACAAGGCAACGGTCTTCGATGCGAATGATGTGAAAGCTTTGGAACGACTTGGTTAACTCGGCATCGAAAGTGGATCGATCCAAAAATCACGCCCCACGTCATTCCTAAGCACGTGCCCATTATCGATTCGAAGTCATTGATTGAAACGCGACATCCTTCATAAAACACAACTTTGCATCGATCACAACTCAAGATCCACAAGTCCAAATGCTATGAAATTTTCACAAGAGCTTTCGCACGACCTAAGAAAGGTTCATGCCAAGTTGCGACCCGATTGGACCAAATCTTGATACGAAATTCGTTCATATCAATCACGAATCGAGCCGAGACTTCATGGGATCGATCGCGTGAGGCCACCTATGTGCCAAAAGAAGTCTCCCGAGATATGAGCGAGATATCAACCTCCTACGCCTATAAATATAGCCCCAAGGCCTACAGAAGAAGGATCTTTTGGCTCTGCAATGCCCGGACTCTGCCAAATTAAACTTTGCACACCATTGCTCCTATTGTACTCGAAATTTAGAACTGTAATTCGTTGTAATCCGTTGTAATAAATTGTAATCATCAAGAGAATATCAATAAAGTCATAAAACTTCATAGTGGACGTAGGCAATATGTCGAACCACTCTAAATTACTGTGTTCCAGTGCATTTTCATACTTGTTTTTGGAGTATTTGTTAGATAATCTGCATTTTTCATTTTTATTCTTCATATTTATCTCTTCAAACACTTTCGAAGATACAAACAAATTCCAACTAAGTGGAACAAATGATGCAGATATTTATGCCCAATACAATGAGTGGACGAAAGCCCTGGATAAAGCATCGGCGGTGGCTTTTGAGCGAGCAAAAAAAATTGAGAAATAAAAACCAATCTGCTCAGAAGGACCGTATTATTCAAGTTCTCAATGATGAAGCCGAATCCTCTCGGAAATTAGAAATAGAGGCCACCAAGAAAGCTGATGAGGTAAATCAATCAATAGAAAGAATGTGACAGATGCATTACATTTTGGTTGAGGAGGCATGCCATCGAAACACCACAGTTACAGCTGAAAGGGATGCTGCATTAAAGGAACTTAACGAGCTTGAAGCCCAACTTTCTAAAATCATCAAGTAAAGGGATGATGCGAATAAAGCAACCCAGGAGACGTATGAATAAGCTGTGGTGCTTTGGGGTGAAAAGAATGTGGCATTACTTGAAATTCGGGTAGTTGAGGTCAGGGTTGAGGATGAAGTTATGACGGCAAACACCAGGTTAGAGGCAGATATTAGAGATCTTCTGATCATATATAATGTTGATGTCTTAAAGCATAGAAACCTGACTTGGCTTAATAATTACCCAACACACTTGTATAATGCTTGGGGCTGATTGGTAGAGGATGAAAAGGCTACATACCAAGATGAATCGATTGATGAATTCAAACTTGAGAACCGGGTGATGAGTGAAGACAAACGAAAAGTTCTCCATGATATTAAGATCACATACAAAAAGGAGAAACTTGGCACTCTGCACTTGGAGGTTGGAGAAGGTTCTGGGGTTGAGTCCTATGATATAATTTATGAAACTTTTGCGCCAACTCAGCCTGAATCCACATCTGTGGTTGATCATCAGTCTGTTCCTTCTTATGATCCCGATCAACCATAGTTGTCTCCTGCTCGCGAGCAAGTCTCTGAAGCTACTGCGCCACGCGCGAACCAAACTCAGGAAGGTACTTTGAACATTTCTCATGCTTATTCAAAATTTGAAGCGTTACTTGTAGTAATTACTAACAGTTTTTCCTTTGTCTCTATCCAGTGATTGGAGCCACATCGGGCTCGCTCCTGCAACTCAAGAATCACATCATGTGCAGGAGGCCATCATAACAGAAGCGATCACCACAACAACCAATGCACTAATTAATGGAGCACAGGGGAGCACACTTTCCTCTGATGAACAGATGATGGAGGAACTTCTCCGTCATCACACTGACCCCTTTGTGATCCACCATTTGTTATGGGTGGAAGTGAACCATTGACTAGCTTTGCGGACCCAATTGCTGGCGTTCTTGGCGATGCGCAAACACTTCATGTCGAGGAGATTATTGCCGAAATTAACGTCGAGATGGAGATAGCTGCGCAGGCTAGCAAATTTGGAGGTGGGATGGTGGGCCCTGGTCCAGCCCCTTTATGAATGATCTCTTCCGATGGTATGGTCGTCGACACTAGTGTGCCTCTCCTGCCTCCTAATGTTGATCCTACCCGTCTTAATCAGCCTTTAGGAAGCATTCCAATACATGTGAGTTTGGAGGAGGAAGTTGATATTATGCCCCCGACTGGAGATCAGCCGCCAAAAGGCAAGGGCTCAATGAGATAGCCGAGTGGCAGTTCCAACGGGTCGACACCAAGGAAAATGAAGAAGATCAAAATTAGAAAATAAACATGTCTCCTCACCACATTTTTGGTAGATAGATAGGAATCTACTTTTGCTTTTTGTAGGCTATGTATAGATGCAGGTTCGGCCCCTACTAATAGGATTTTTGATATAGTTTTGTACTTATCCTTTTCTTCGAAAGAATAATTGAAATAAAATCTCATTTTGTCTTCAGCGCAACTTGTGTTAATTTGTTCAAGTTTTCCAACATTTGAACTTCAATTCAATGTACTCATGAAATTTTTGTCTTTGAATCGGACCTGAGTTAGTTGTTAAGTTCTGAAGCTACAACTTCGGTTCACAATCGAAAGTTACATCAGGTCTCAATACTGCACTATCTTAAGCAGTGGACGGTACTTAAGTTCTGCCCCCAGATTCAAGGGTACACTGGAAAGATCGATCAGCAACCGCTGTTTGCTTTTAACGCATCGATCTTGATTTTATGAAGCGAAACTGAAACATGATGAGTTCGAGTAGTCGAACCACACATGCTCATCAATTGGTGATCGCATCCACACTTTGGGGATTGCACTTGTTCATCGGAAATCTGTCATACCCACTTAAGATTTCGTGATATGTCCATGCTCCGAGGACGAGTTATTTTCGTGGGCCGTAAGTCATGCCTGTTCGATATTTAGATCTACGTCCACACTCTAGGGACTTAGATTGATTTGTGGGTGGTCAGTCATACCTGATTTACGTTTATACTCTGACCGCACTCCGAGGACATAGAGTTGTCTTACGGATGGTCAATTCATATCTGGTTTGTGTTTAAACTACAATCCACACTCTAGGGATTTTAGAGTCAGTCGGTGTTTGTACTCCAGTGCACGCTCTGGGGACATAGAGTTAGTTGATGGGTGATCGAATCACACCCATTTGGTTTTTATATTTATACTCCAGTTCACACTCCAGGAATCTAGAGTTGGCAGACGGATGGTCGTCTCATCTTTTTAGGCTTTAGAAGTTCGTTCGCACTCCAGGAACGATGGAATTATTAGGATCGTGGACGGTCGTCTCACGTCCACCCTGAGTTAACAAGTGAGGTCGTTAGATGGATGGGTCCATCCCCTCAAGCTTGTTTTAAGTACGGGCGAATTCGTTAGATGGACGGATCCACCCTCTTTGAAACCGTATTTGCAATTTTATACTTCAGTTCCCGCTCTGGGAATCTTGAGTTTGTTAAAGGATTGTCATGTATCAATACTTTTTTGGCTTCAGTGTGATGACTTGCCCCAGAGCTCGGTTTTCACATAGCGAGTGATCGGTCGTATTAAAATCACTCCCTATTTGAATAACTTCCACCATAGGATGGAACTCAGCCCTCCATGCATCGTGATGGTTGTATGACATGTTCAAAAAATCACGGCCCTGGCTCGAAGAGATTGCATTTTATTGCTTAAATAAGAAAGTATGGCAAAGTCATTTACTTTATTACAAATTCAAATTTTGAAATGCAGAAACAAGTTGCAAATGAAAAGCAAATTGAATGAACAAATAAAGCCTGTTATGTGTAGTAACGACGACGACTCTCGTTGTTCCAGGCTCTCGGTAGAACGTGACCGTCAACAATTGATAGTTTAAATGTGTCATCTCCAAGTTTTCGTTCATGGCATATAGTCCTTCCCATGTTGGCTTCATGTGTGAATGAACCGGACAAATTCTTTTAAGGACGAGATGGTCGAGTTCAAAGGTTCGGAGTCGAACTTTGGCGTTGGGCCATCAGGCGATTCGACTTCGGTACGCGGCTGCACTCAAATCAGCCTCTTCTCCCTTTTCATCCAATGAACCCAAAGATTAGGCAAGTAACATACCATTTGTCTTTAGATCATAATATGTCACACGATGACAGGGTACTTCCAATTCAAAAAGAATAACGGCTTCTGAACCATAAGAAAGTGAGAATGGAGTGTGGGTGGTTGCGGATTTATGGGTTGTCCGATAAGCCCATAAAGCCATAGGAAGTTCCTCAACCCATTTGCCACCGGCCTTTTCCAGTTGTTTTTTTGAATAAACTTTATAACTTTATTAACAGCTTCAACATGTCCATTCGCTTGAGGGTGTGCAACTGCGGAGAATTTCTTCTGGATGTGGAATCGTCGACAGAAATTCTTGAATTCAACACTGTCGAATTAGGTTTCGTTATATGTGATGATGGTATGTGGGAGACCAAATCGACAGATAATGTTGCATACTAAAAAGTTGATCAATTTCTTCGTTGTGATCGTAACAAGGGGCTCAGCTTCTGCCCACTTGGTAATGTAATCGACTACGATGATAACGTACTTCGCACCACATTTGGCTAGAGGTAGAGAACCAATAGTGTCGATGCCCTATACCGTGAATGACCATGGACTGACCATTTGAGTTATTTCGGTAGGTGGACCTCTAGGAATTCGAGCATGCTTCTGATACTAGTCACATTTTTAGGCATAATTCGATGCGTCACGATTTACAATCGGCCAATAATATCCATATCGGAGCACTTTCTTGGCAAGAGCTTGCACCTCGGTGTGATCGCCACATTCTCCTTTGTGTACATCATGTAATACTCGTTTAATTTCATCATGAGCGATACACCGAAGTAAAGGAACAGAGTACCCTCTTCTATACATGACTTCATTCCGAATAGTGATCCGTGAAGCTTTTTAAAGAATTTGTCTCTTTTCACTCCCGCGCTCTGGCAGGGTCCCATGCTTAAGATAATTTCTGAACGGAGTCATCCATGACTCCTTGTCGGGAACGATCTCAAATACCAAATCTATTTCCATTTGGTCGATGGTTGAGGAAGGTAACGTCTCCACAGGAACGAGTCCCATTTGTTGCGCCTCACCTGTACTGGCTAGCTTCATTAACGAATCGGCTCTCTGATTGCACTCACGGGGTATGCAGTAGATGGCATAATGATCGAACTAATTTAATATTTCCTAAAACCGAGCAAGGTAAGCAGCCAGTCTTCGATCTTTGGCCTCCGAACGTGACATACGACCAATTGCAAATCACAGTAAATCTCCACGGCAATGATTCTTAAATCTTTGGCAAGTCTCAATCAAATAAGTAGAGCTTTGTATTCGGCTTCGTTGTTGGTCGCACGAAAATTAAACTTTAAAGCATAGCATATAGAACGACCTTCTGGGGTTTCGAGTGCAACTCCAGTGCCTGAGCAGTGGTCATTTGATGCACCATCAGTGTAGCTTCCAGATATACTTGGAAGATTCACTAGATTCGGGTAAGTCCTTCGAAATAGTGAATTCGGCGGTGAAGTCTGCTAGGACTTGTCCTTGGATAGATCTCCTTGGAGTGTAAGTGATGTCGAACTGACTTAACTCGATATTCCACTTGAGTAACCTACCAGACGTCTCAGGCCGCATAAGGACCTATCATAATGGCTGGACGGTGTATATAGTGATAGTATGAGCCTAGAAGTACGAACGGAGCTTCCTCGAGGCAATAACAAGACATAGGCCAACTTTTCCAGCTTTGGATAGTTTCTCTCAGCTCTAGTCAGTTGCTAGTATAGTAGACCGGCCGTTGTATCCGTTCTTCCTCCTGAACTAGGGCAGCACTGGCTGTGTTTACTGACACTGCTATGTAAATGTATAATCTCTCGTGATCCATAGGTTTTGACAGAGTGGGTCGTGTGGAGAGGTGTTGAACCAGTGCTCGGAATGTGCCCTCACATTTCATAGTCCATTCAAAGTTCCATTTCTTTTTTTTGATCAAATCAAAGAAGGGAATGCATTTGTCTGTGGATTTTGAAATGAATCTACTTAGTGTTGCTACTTTCCTGTTGAGGCTTTGGACTTGCTTTATAGTCCTTGGAGTTTCGAGATTTCTGATTTCCCAGCTCTTCTTGGCACTGGCTTAAGTTCCCCGAGAATTGATGATAAATCCAAGGAATTTTCCAAAAGCGACCCCAAAGTGGCACCTCAACGGGTTGAGTTCCATTCTGTACTCTCAGGGGAATTTTAACATTGTTTCCAGGTCTTTGATATGATCGGTGGAGAATCGCAATTTCACAAGCATGTCGTCCACATATACCTCCATGGTTTTTCAAATCTGGTTAGTAAACATTCGATTAACTAGCCGTTGGTAAGTTTCTCCAGCATTCTTGAGTCCAGACGACATGTCTTTGTAACAGTAAAGTCCCAGTTCGGTGATGAACTGGTGTGCTGTTGATCGAGCAGGTGCATGGGTATCTGATTGTAGCCGGAATACGCATCCATAAAGGACAAGAGTTTATGTCCATATGTTGAGTCTACGAACTGATCGATTCGGGGAAGTGGAAAACTCTCTTTAGGGCAAGATTTATTCAAGTCTGAGTAGTCAACATATGTTCTCCATCTCCCATTTGGCTTTCTGACGAGTACAGTATTGGCACCCATTCAGGATATAATGCATCTCGGATAAACCCGTTTGACTTGAGTTTACCTACCTCTTCCTTAAGGGCGGCAGATCTTTCTAGATCCATACCATGCCTTTTTTGTTTAAAAGGGACGTGGCGCGGGTCAATATTCAATGTGTGGTAGGCGACGTCCGGGGAGATCCCACACATGTCGGAATGTATCCAGGAAAACACATCAAGGTTTGCCAAGAGAAATTCAACCAATTCCTCTTGCATTTGTGGGCTTAACTGAGATCTAACCTTTATCATTTTAGAATCGTTACTATCACCGATCAGAAAATTGATCGTCAGTTTGGCCGGGGAAGCTTGACTATCTTTACTTTCTTCTTCACTTTTGGTATCTCTCGGGTCAAGATCCCTTGGGAATTGGTTAGGGTTCCTAGGCCTAGGTTAGCTTTCAATTTTCCATGAAGCGGACATAGAGAGATTCCTCTACGCCTTTTCCCTCTTCTTTCCACTGCGGCTCCTGCAGCTCAGCAATATAACATGCTCGCCCAACAGCCTGGTCTCCTTGAACGACTCCAACTCCACTGTTGGTAGGGAATTTTAACATCAGACACCATGAGGCAATGGCAGGCCGGAATTCAGCTAGGGCCAGTCGACCAAGAAAGCATTGTATGGTGAATCTATGTCCAATACAACAAATTGTAATATCCTGACTCTCCAGCCCTCTCCGATTCCCAATTCCACTGGCAATTCTACCACTCCAGTGGGTATAGTCGTACTTACATTGTAGCCATGAATGCGAGACTGACAAGGCTTCTAATCCTTTTCTTCCATTTTCATCTGATCATAAGCTCACTTAAACAATATATTCACCGAGCTTCCACAGACCACCAAGATCCTCTTCATCCAAGCAGGACCTATTTGAGCTGATATGACAAGTGGATCAACGGTTGGGGTTTTGACCCAGTCGGCATCTCTGCCTCGAAATACGATGTCATCGACCATCATTTTCTGTTTCTTGGCCGAAGCCCCTTATTTAAATTGCTACAACACTCGAAGCCCGCATGCCTAATAGAACTGGTATACGACTCCATTTCCTTCCAACTTCGGTCTACTGGATGAGGACCACCATTAACAGTATTAATCACTAACCTCCCACTGGTATGACCGGGTTCCTCCGGTCTTGCCTGATTTGGTACATGATTTTGATTCGATGGGCTCGCACCTCCTAACTGCGGCGCCTGCACAAACTGCTTCAACTTTCTCTCACGTACCAACTTTTCAATGATATCTTGTAAATGATGACATTCGTTCATGTTATGGCCATAGCTATAATGAAATCTAAAAACTTCCCCGTTTGAATCTGCTTCCCCGATGACTAATTATGAGCAGACTTCTTATATTGAATGGCGTTGCAAGTTTGAAAGTACAAATTCTCCAGCGACGTATTTAAAGGAGTGTGATTATCAAACATAGGCGCCCTACGTCGTCCACGGTTCTGATCCCGTCTCCTGTTTTGATTTTCATTGCCTTTTTGTTGATTCTATTTATTTTGTATATTCAACTCCACCTTTCCGAATCTCCCAGGTTTGTATAACAGCTACATTACTTTCGATTCCTTCCATACTAGGCCCTGCGTCATCCCTTTTCCTAGACTGTTTCGCATCCTCCCTTCTCAAGAACTAGGCTGCCTTGTAATAAAAACGGTCTAATAACGCAGGAGGTTTTCCGGCCAACTAGTTGCAGAACTCGGAATCGGGATCGATCCCCTTAGTTAGTGCCATCAGAATTGAATTATCATTGGGATTACTAATCTCAGCGCATGCAGCATGAAATCTCTCCAGATAACATCTGAGTGTCTCCCCTGGGGTGTGAGTTACACTAGACAAAGTATTAACATCGCTCGGCTATGTGACATGCATGCGGAACAGCTCAACAAACTTTGTTTCCAACTGATCAAAACAGGAGATTTATTGAGGTGGTAAACGGGTAAACCACATAGTTCTTACGCCCTCTATAGAGATTGGGAAGCTTCGACACTTGACCGCATCATCATCTCGTGCAGCGTTCATCAACCATTCATGCTTTAAGATACGCTGGTTCGGATCAGAGCTCCCTTCATAAACGGGTAGATTTGGCATGTTAAATCACCGAGGTGGTTCAGTGTAGAGTATATTATCAATAAAAGGAGTATGACTCAGGGAGATTCTCCAGTCGTCGTTGGTGAGGCCTTAGCTCTCTCGGATCATCTAGCGGACCATTATTGGGATGTCCTGCATCTGGACATTTTGAGCATGCTAAGCCAAGGTGTGGTCGGGTTCCACAATGCGAGGATGGGCCAGTCGTGGTCGATGGTTTGTATCTCACCATAGTGTTCTGGAGTGCGTTCATGTTGGCGGCGGTTCAGATCTGTTTGGTTTCGGCCATCAGCTCCCAATTCAGTAGCAGTGGTGGCAGTGCGGTTCTCTGTAACATGATAAGGAGCAGTACCTCCATGGGAGGAGGGTCTAGTTTGATGGCTGGTCGACGGGCCAGCTCTCGGTTGTCCATGATTAAGTGTATGTTGACATCCGGTAGCTTGGGTATAACTTCCATCTAGCCATGGCGTGTGGATCTATAATGTTAGTCAAAAGAGGTTGAGCTCTTAGTGGAGGAATAAGAAGCCAGATCGCTCTTGGATCTCCTTCGTCTTTGGCGATTTAGCTGATCGGTCAATTCTACGTTGGCACGCAGTTGTTGAGTAAGTTGTTGTCGGCTCTGTGTCAACTCTTGCATTAGCAGTTAAAACTCTTCCCTGGTGACAGGGCCCTACGGATCTGATGGTCCGACAACATCTGGTCAGTTGGATGAAGTTGTACAGGGTTCTGTCTGTCCCATCCTTCTAGATCTGCAGCTGTTGAAGCAATCCTAGTGTTAACCATGATGGATAGCGAACTTCTTTCCTAGAATTGATGCAAATCTAAATTGGATGGAAGAACTTTAAACTTGAATCTGGATCTTCTCCTTGGATTCTTACAATCCGATATCTGTAGTAGATCCAATGAGTAGGAGAAAAACTGGGTTTTCTCAGTGAAAGCACCAAAGTGTTTGTACCAAAATTGGGCATAACGCTCTTCGGATGTGTTTAAAGAGGCAAAATGAAGAATGTAAAAGAAAAATGAGGAATATTTAACAAACACACCAATTGAAAACAAGAAAAACACGCAGAAACACACAGATTTAGAGTATTTCAACGTATGGCCTACGTCCACTATAAAATTGATGATTTTATTGATGTTTTGTTGTTGATTACAACGAGTTGCAATGGATTACAACAGTAGAATTCGAGTACAATAGTGATTTCGATAGAGTCTGGACGTAGAAGAGCTAAAAGTCCTCTTTCCGTATGTCCTGGACTACTATTTATAGGCGTATGCTGCAAATACCTCGCTCAGTTCTCAGAAGACCTCTTCTCGCATGTAGGTAGGCCCATAAGATCGATCCCTTACCGTTTGGAGTCGATCCGTGATCGATACGAACACAATTCGTATCGATCAGGATTTAGTCCAACCGAGTCGGGATCGATCATGAACATTCTTGATGATGTATGCAAGCTCCTATAAAAATTTGGTGGCATTTGGACTTGTAGATTTTGAGTTATGATCGATGCATTTACGAGGACTTCCTAGGAGGTCGCCTGTCCTAGTACTATTCTCGCCCAAGTACGCTTAACTTCGGAGTTCTGATGGGATCCGGTGCTTAAGTGCTGGTATGAATGCAACCGTTTCGATTAGGTGAGCAAACTGTTGTTTGTTTACATAATTGTCATTAGGTGAGCATTCAACATCTGTGAATTTTCAAAATTGAATATTAGTTTGACATACATGCATGTATGTTAACCTGACTCTCGTTAACGCTCGTACGTTCACGAGTAGTTGTTAGTTCATGATATTTTGAGACAAATATTTGAAGTTTTAAAATAAGACCTGATGATTGTTTATAGATGTGTATTGATGGTTGAATAACCGACTATCAGTTTTGGCCATTTTCGTTAATCGTTTCGAGAGACCAGGGTCGGATTTAACTATCCGAAAACCACTTTGATCTGGTTTGAACGTTACGAATGAATACCGTGAAGATGATGAAGATGGTGATTTGGTTTGTCCAGACCCAGGAAAAATTGTGTGCATGAATGTTATCAGAACATCATCATTGGAGGACGATGAGCATTATAAGTAAAATTTTGTTCTTGAAAGTTAACGCTTAGTCTCGAGCGTCATCAACCGAGGAATGGCTAAAACAGAGGAGATGCAGCAAGACTAAGTGGGTCGCACCCAAGTAGGGTATGTTATCACCTTTCTAGATGTCTTTGGAAACCTATTTATTATGGATATGGTTGTGCATGGTAGGAGCGCTCAGTGGTCAGGGTGGGAAAACCTAGGATGATAACATATTTGGTCGATCCAGGTTAGGAGTAGGCCGGTCTTGTGTTGCAGGGGATCCCGGCGTGGTCCTCGGTTTATGGTTCTAGAAGTGAACTGTGACGGCCGGTACCCTAGTGGCCCAATCATTCCATGGAATACATTCTCCAGTAAGTGTCGTATGGTTTTGATTGTGCCCAACTATGCTGAAACGTGAGATGTAAGCATTTCAACTATTTTCAATTTGTTTCTATATACACTATTATAATATCAGCTTATTTTGATAAAAATTGTTTTGGTTATCGTAAGGTAAATACCCGTTGTTTTTATTTGTGATGTGGTCTTACCAGATAACTTTGTTTTCAAAGGATTTTGAAAACGCAATAATTCAAATTGAGTATGTTTTCCCATGTTGATTTTCCAGACTGACTCGAGTATTATTTTATTATAATGCTTGGGTCAGACCGAGTATTACAGATTTAGAATATGATGCTATGGAGCTCAGGAGACGAGCTGGATGACAAGGCGTATTTCCGTTGATTTGTATTTCCAATGTGCAAGGACGAGTTATTGAACTATCCAGATTTGATGAAATGATTATGTACTCTGACGATTGAAAGTATTAAACAGTTACAGATTCTTTTGTATAAAAATCTGTTGTTATATATTATATTTTGTTTCGCTGCGATTGTAAGATTCTATGTTGCTGTGTTCCTTTTTCTTCTAACTTTTTCTTCTTCAACCCTAACGAGCTGAAATTTCCAGCACTCGGCTGCTCGGCAGCTATATAGTGGACGTATTAATGTCGATTTTCGAGGGTCGAAAGCCTACCCGTCCATTACATATCAAGGATATAAAACGATCGTATATGGAAATTAAGTCATGTATACTTATCACCGCTCATCGAATTCCAATAGCTTCTATTTCTTTGTTAACAGTACTACTGGACAAGTCAAGGTAGTGTTACCTCAAAGTCATGTCTCATGATTATTCTTAACTTTCAAAAGAGCGACAAGTCTACCTCTTCGATGTTCAATGCTAAACGTACAAATAAATCATTTCCATATAAGTGATATCGTTTTACGGAACTTAATTTAGTTCCATAAATGAATCAATCTTTTATTTTTGAAAGCCGAATTCGTGCTTGGGTTTCACAAAGTATTTACTTAAACATCTTTGTAAAAATATTTCATTCATTTTTAAAAAAAGTTATAAAATAATTAATAACTTTAGACATCTTGATTTAACTAGTTAATTAGCTTTAGTAAGAATGATTAATCATCTTTAAACTTCATTTTATTAGTTAAATGAACTAAGTTCAAATACATTAAATTAAAAAGGTTAATCAGTGATAAAACATCGATGATTAAATTAATTAGATTTACATATCATTGGTTAAAAATGATTAATTGATTAGAAGATCATTAAAGAAAAAGATTAGTTAAATTTAAACTAATTAATTACTTTTAAAAGTCATTAATTAAAGAGAAATAATTAATTTTAAACACCATTGATTAAAATAATTAATTAACTTCAGTCCATTGTTATTAAATGATTAGTTAACCTTAATCATTGTTAGGCAACATGATTAACTAATTTTAGTTATCATTGACAAAGTAATTAATTAAATGTAAAAACATCATTATTAAGTTAATTAATTAACCTTAATCAACTTTAATTAAAATGACTAAATTGAGAATTAAATAAATAGTTAATCAAGTTCAAACCCATCATTATTCAAAAACTTAATTTAACATTGTAAACAAAATCCAAGGCCAAGAATTAACCAAAATGTTTACAAGGGGAAGTATTTTTTTCAGAAGTGCTGGTATAGCGATAGTCACTATACGGACACTTCGAGGGCTACTTTATGCCATAATCATTCTCTTTTTCCCAAGCATTACATCACATTCATAAGAATGGCATATATATATATACATCAACGTAAACAACATTCATAAACATATAAGGGGAATTACTTATACAAATTTTACTTTGAACTATACACTAATTTTAAGTGCCTACAACTACAAAGGTGTCATCTTTTAAGGAATAAACCAAGTCAAAAACAATACATCCAAACGTAACCAATAAAGCAACAAAAATAGTGACAAAATTATGGAGGAAATAGAGTTAAAAACATTAGTTTAATAAGCCGAACTTTGCTCACAAAAAGTTCGCAAATTGAGCTGTAACTCCACACGTGCTTGAACACGACTGAAATAATTTCTTTCCTTAGAAAGAAAGAAAATTTGAAGGGTTTAGAGTTCCAAAGTGGTTCGGCCTATGTTGTGGTAGGCTCGGCCAAACTAGTAGAGAGGTGGATATATGTCAGGTTGTTTAGTTTGGTAATGTAGAGGGTGAAGATGGAAGTTGTATTGATTTTTTACTTAAGGAAGATATGAAATTTTCTTTGATTTATGAAACTAAGAAGCCGTTAACAAGCTTATTAAAAAGCTTAAGGGAGGGAATAAAAGATGAAAAACCAATCTTTCTTTCTTGAAATAGGATGTGCATTTATATGCTAATAAAGCTTCCAAGGTAAGCTATCTGAATTAAGGCTTCTAAGAGAAGCTAAAAAGATATCATTAGACAAAACTTCCATGAGAGGCCATCCAAAACAAAGCTTCTAAGAGAAGCTGAAAATATATTATAAGACAAAGCTTACATGAGAAGCTATCCAAAACAAGAGTTCAAAGAGAAGCTAAAAGGATATTATTAAGACAAGCTTCCATGAGAAGCTATCCAAAACAAGGCTTCTAAGAGAAGCAAAAAGGATATTATTAAAACCAAGCTTCCATGAGAAGCTATCCAAAACAAGCCTTCTAAGAGAAGCTAAAAGGTTATTATAAAACAAAGCTTGCATGAGAAGCTATCCAAAACAAGGATTCTAAGAGAAGCTAATTGAACATTATTAAGACAAAGCTTGCATGAGAAGCTGTCCAAAATAAGGCTTCTGAGAAAAGCTAAAAGAATATTATTAAGACAAAGCTTCCATTAGAAGCTATCCAAAACAAGGCTTCTAAGAGAAGCTAAAAGAATATTATGAAGACAAAGCTTCCATAAGAAGCTATCCAAAATAATGCTTCTGAGAGAAGCTAGCAAATACCATAAAGTGCAAGAAATCAAGTGGAAATTCTAGAGTTAGGAAGCCTAGATATGGTCTTGATGAATTTTGGGCTTATGAAATAAGTTAGGAATATAAAAGACATTATCACAAATATAATTCATTTCAGTATTTACAACTTAGATAAAAAATATTATTTAAATATATATATATATATATATATATATATATATATATATTAAATATTCACATTTTATAGCGATTAATTTACGGCTCATCTAAGTTTACAGCATTTTTAAAGTGGATTCATATATTAAATATAATTCCAGGTCATTATGTTCTCCCATTTAAATGAAATTACTTACCTGATTATTGGTAAATCTGATTAGTTATAATTTCCTATGATAAAAATATGTCATACAACCATATACAGTCAGGTGATATAATGCAAATCTAAGTAATGTAAGAAACATATGCAACAAAATAAAAAGAATATTCTGTAATAAATGCTATGCATCCAATATTTTTCAAAATACTTCCAAACTTTAGAGCTAAATGCCTGAGTTTTATATTTAAAATATATTTTTCAAATTCCTTCTAAGAGAAACAAATCAAAACAAAAATAACTAGGAGGAGATCCTCCTAAAAAAAACATGTAAAACTCAAATTATAATAATATAGAGCACTCAGTGGTATTCCAGTTCCTCCAAATACAACAACTAGAGTAAACAATTATTATTTCTTTCGAAAATTTTCAAAATCACCTTTTTCTCAAGCTCACTAGGATTTTAGTTCTAATAAACAAAAATTCCAAAATCTATTGTTTATAAATTTTAACTCAATAAACCATGGAATATAAGATCATTTAATCAATCAATCAAATTCAATTAAATCAAATCAACCAAATTCCATAAAGAAATACTAACATTATCAATCTTTCAAATTACATAAGGGAAAAATCTAACATTCAACATTATTTAAAATGCCAAAAGATTAACAACAAACTTCTAACTTAGATTTAAAACTTTCTTGATTGCCTAAGAATATAAATAATTTACTATGTGTATCATTTTGCTCATCGGCTTTTGGTTATTGGTTAGTGGATTACTTATGTTCCTTCAGTCATGGTTTCTTAATTATAACAATATTTCTAAATCACTTAAATACGTACTTAGTATTTTATTCAATTCCAAAATCATTTATGAATTACTTTATAAATTTTCACCTAAGTTTTAAAAATATATTTTATAAATCCCTTTCTTTATAAAACATCAAACAATAATTTATTTCACCTTATTTACTTGTATGATACTCTTCTATATCCTAAGAGTACATATAAATACAAATTTTATCTTGCTTTTCACAATTTAGGTGAAGACCTAATCAAAATTTGTGTCTTTTAAAATCGATTCAACCTCTCGACCTCTTTAACTTGGAGTGTTAAAATAGATGATGTTTAAGGGTTGACCTAAAACATCAAATAGTTCACACTACTTAAATATTTAAACAAAGCTATGGTTTTAATAAAAAAATGTTTATTAAAACCCTCCTACCTTTTTACATTATGATGCTATAATGAATGGTGTTTATGGACTAGCCCAACTAATACCAATTAGTTTATCCTGCTTGGATGTTAAATAAAATCTATGGTTTTGATAAAACAATGTTATCAAAACCGTCATATCCAATCTAATCCATTTAAATTAGTGTTAAATTATGCCTTACCTTATATAAGGGTAAAAATTCATTTATTAACACAATCTCTTATCACAATTAATTTTATTTTGAAATCAATTCCCTACTAAGGGAGCTTATAAACTAGATACCAGTTATAAATTTCAAAACTCTTCTTTGAAAGCATAATTCCTATATCTCTTTTATGAAATAACTCCAAACAATTTTATATACTAAAACTCACTTTAGGTTCGTACAGATTTGGACTCATTTCGATCGTACAATGGTAAAGAGAATAATTTACTAAGTACACCACAATGTTCGCCTAAGAGAACATCCAATCGTTACTTAGAAGACTGTTTATATTACCACAAAACTAATCAAAATATTTTCCCCCGAATTACCCCAAAGAAAATGCATTTCATTATTATTTTTCTAATATTTATACTTAATAATTTTCCCAAATAATATCACTGTTACTTTTCTCAAAATCTTATGAATTATTTCAAATAATTCTGGGATCTAAATTATCCAAAAACTCTTAAAATTGTTCTTTTAAAAGATAAATTTATAATACTAAGTGTATTGAACGAGGGTTATAAAACCAAATATCATTTTAAACCGTAAACCCAAGACAATTTACACTAAGCTTTATTTTTAAACAATTCCATTTAAAGAATTTTTCTCATTTACAAACATCATTTATAAATTTAAAATAATATTAATAATCCCGGTGGATGATTTATAACATTATTTTAGAACTTTATAATCACCTAAATTTCTTAAAAGAAAATAAATCAAATTTAAAATCTTTTGTTAGACTTAAAATAACAATGATTATCCCAAAAGGTAACTATTCATATTTTTAATCTCTTTTGTAAATCGAAAACAATATTAATTATTCCAAAAAGATAATTAGTCAAATTTACAAATTGATTAATTATATTTCAAATATCATTATTAAAATGACTAACTAAATTTCTGACATACCATTAGTTAAAACAATTAATTAAATTTAACTAATCATTAATTAAAATAATTAATTAAAATTCAATATCAATAATTAATTTGATCAAGTTAAACTCAAATCTCATTAACAAAAAAGATTAATTAATTTTAAACATCTACTTAAGTTCATAACACACCCAATGGTTTAGGGCGCAATGTTCAATAAAAGACGGTATAGCGGAAATTACTGTAGCAACATTTAAATAGGATACCTAGATAAATTTCAATTAATCTGTCAAACAAATCTAACTATCATCCAAGAAATCAAAAATAGTTTGTAATATCATGAATATGATATAGTAAATTTGGATGTGTAAACCTACATTTAAATGATTCTCCTTTACTATAATTAAATTTTCTCGAATATCCATTCTTTAAATTTTCTCAAATAATTTGGGAAAACACAAGCTCAACATTTTTCGCTACCATTTAGATTATATTAAACAACTTTTTATTACAAGTTTACTTTTAGCTTAACATCTATAAAAGAAGACTTTTAACTTAACCCTTTCACCGAACACCATATAATCAAACTGTTAAACTAAATTCACGTGGGTTTGTTCCCCAGATTCCCAATTCCTATTTACCTAACCTCTACTATACTAAGGAAAATCTCTTATGAACTATTCAGCAATAGTTAATGCGCAAACTGGACGAGTCTAACTAATCAAATTCTAAACAATAACAAAAAAATATTATCATTTCTAAATAATCAACTCAACGGTACAACTATATTAATTTTGAAAAGCATTCATATATATATATATATAACATATTCCTAGTAAAATTATTTCATTTTCCATCTTAAAACAATACTGTATAGGTAGATATGTTCAAGTGTTTAGGAATCTCTATCGAAAATGCTACTCAGACGCATCGACCAGAATTCATATAACACTTAACTGATCAAACAACACAATATAAAAGTTTTTATAACACTAACAAATATGCACTCAATCTATACTCTTAGACTTACCCTTGGACATTACTAATTCTATCCTTAGGGAGCTTACCCCACTAGGGCTAAAGGGTTCGCTAAACCTAAGCTCTGATACCATCTGGGACCACCCAACTTTCTGACCCTTGGATACGACATTTAATACATCCATGACATTCATGTGTCGTTGCCCAAGCCTCCACAGGGAAAGTTGTTGGATAAAATAAAGAACAGAACAAGACAAAGTAGATAAACCTCACAACAGAATGGTTGCATATAATAGAAAACGACTTGGTACAAAATGTTACTTCTTATATGGAGTTATCAGAGTTATAAAAAAATACAACATCTAATAGTTTTGCAGTTATACATTCTAAACTGTCATTTTTAGATACAAAATACATCTACATAATCATATCATGGAAATAAATAGCTAGATAACTAAGGAGCATCCTGTTAGTCCATCA
Source organism: Allium cepa (assembly GCA_030765085.1). NCBI lineage: Eukaryota > Viridiplantae > Streptophyta > Magnoliopsida > Asparagales > Amaryllidaceae > Allium > Allium cepa. Next base: position 578,136,090 of record CM060931.1, read on the forward strand.
TTTTCAAAGAGCTCCAAAGAAAAACCTGTTATTATTGAACTACTCAAATAAAATTGAGTATCCAAAAGTTTATGAAAAATATAAAACTCGAATTAAACAAAATGTCTAGTATGAGCAAAACTCCAAAACAAATGGGGGTTTTTAAACTATAACATATGGGACCATGCCGTTAATGCGAAACGGGTTGTCTCCCACATAAGCAACAACTAAACATAACAAAATTGGAAATGAACAATAAGGAACAAATGCAAACATAGATGATGGACATAATTAATATACATCCAAACTGGAAAGAATGGAAACAGTTTGAATAATAGTCCAAACTGAACGGAATGGACTAAAAAGGATAAAAGTCCAAACTCGACAGAATGGAGTAAACCTTATAACTAACACTATGAAGAGTGATTGGTTCTTCCCATTGCAATTAAAGAAAACAGATTTAAAGGTTCGAATCAAATAAGGAAAGGAAAATCACCAACAGTGACTAGGAGGGTGCACCCTTTTACTGAAAGTATACCTCTTGAAATATACTTCGAAACTCCGATGGCTCTCAGACACATCCAAGTCAGACCCCGCCAACGATTACCGAGTATCAGAGTATTCCACATCTCAATGCACAACACCGAATCCAATCTAAAGTGGATGTGAAAATACCGTAATGGGGCAACCTCACGTAGCTTGGCTTCTACTCGCTCTTTGGGTTTAGTCATTTTCGACAAAAGATAACAAAGCTCAAATGAGCTACATGTCGTCTTAGAGTGACGATAATAAAGAAGCTGAAGTAATCAATAGCTGAGTACAAGACTTGTTTCCTTTTAATTCCTTTTGAAACTCTTATATTCGTAAATATTTTCAAATAATACTAATTATTATATTCAAAATCTTAGAAAACAACTTCAAAAGCACCGGTATAACGTCCCGCCCTTTCGCACGCTTCAAATCGACACACATGCCGATTCAAACCATATGGAAGGGCGGATTGTTATGGGGTAAATAAGAAAATAGAGAAGAAATAAAACAAAATAGAATCTCACAGCGGAAGGATAAAATATAATAATAAAATATACAGTTTATATAACTGTTTACAAAACATTTGCTTCTTCTTTATATAATTAAATATTAGAGTTAACGTACCAATAATATCAATGCAGCGGAATACGGTGTAGTGGAATATAAAATAGTAGATAATAATACTACAATCTTCGTCTTCGTCCTCCAGAGCTAAAACTTCAAATCCTGAAACGCTCGGACTGACCCGAGCGAATTTGAAAAGGCAAAAACACTCGAGTCAGAACTAAAAGATCTTATGCAAGTTAATTTAACAGAAATAAATATGAGTGCAGTAACTCAAGAGATGCTCGGGATTTACATCTCCTAAGGATCCATTAAACTATTTACTATGTAGTATACTGCGCTATTATAATAGTGTCTAATTGTAAAATAAACTTACTTTTAAATAGCGTTAAGGGGTTACCCATATAGCCCTTAACACAGAATATATTCCCATAGTCTATACAGTACCATAATCTCCCCCGTACTGGGCGTCGTCAGAGGGCACTCCATAGGTATGGTACAAACCAAAATCGTATAAGGCGCGCTAGGGTAGGTGACACGGCACAACTAGGCAATGCCAGGGTAGGTATACCAATTACGCTTCCGGGCCGATGGTAACGCGTAGCCGCAGCTACCGCCCACCTCGAACAAACTCCCCCAAAATCAAAAATAGAAGTGGCCACTGAATCAATCCAAAGTCAAAGTATAATATCGAAGAGGAGTGTCCGATCAGAGGAATGACCTCATTAACCCGTCGATCGCTCCTGTTTTAGCCACCTTATGCCAACTCACGGAAGTTGGGTCCACGTATTTACCTTACAGGAAACGTCGCCACCATCCTACTTCATTCTGAAATCTCCACCGCGTACACGGTTAGTCAAAGTGGTTTTCGGTATCGACAAAGAGTACGTCCATATCCGATCCCGATCTCTTTGCCAACCAATCGTTATTATAACACCGCGGTCATAAAAAAATAGTTTATACTTTAAAACCATTCCCATTTCAAAAATAGGAATTACGATATCATTTTTAAAAACCCAAAACAATATGATATCATTTTAGCCCAAATATAATTCTTTTCCAAAATCATGCTGGTTTAAAATTTGAAATATCTGGAAACCAAATATTTGAAATATACTTTCAAATCGTAATATTTCGAAATTCAAAATTTTTGAAACCATAACTTCTAAAACTTGAATGGTTTGGATATTCAACGAATGTAAAATAAATGGTTTAACTTTAAAGTTACTTTGTAAAGAAAAATAATTTCCATGGCTTTTCAAATATATTTCTTTATTTAAAGTTTAAACCATAATTTAAATATCACTTCAAGTTCCAAAAACCCCTTCAATTTCTATATATATATATCCATTTGGAGTATTAATATTTCAAAACTAAAGTTGGATTTTCTTCTTTCAACAATTAATATTCTATTATTTAGTCTTGAATATTCATGTAAATTCCATAAATAAAACTCCAATTTCTAGCAATTAAATATTTTCTCAAATTTACTTTATACTAGAATTTTCATTTTTAATTCATCTTGGAAAAATCCAGTTATAAATATCATACCTTAAAGTTTCCAAACTTAAACATATAAGATAAATTTCCAAATTCCATTTTCTCAAATTTCCATTTTTTATTCAACAGGTTTATACACAACTTAATTTTCAAATTTTTAACTTCATATGTATATATATAGAAGAATAATATTTATAAAATATCAAAATTTTAAATTTTTTATAAACCGTATCCCATCCAAACCATAGAAATCACTTTAAAATAATTTATATATAGACCACGGTGCCTGTATATAATTTTCTATCCTATGGTCAAGTGACACGGATATTTATCATTTCAATCCGCAAGTTAAAAATAAAATTTGCGGTTGTATATCATTTCAAACCACAATCCCGAATGAAATGAAAAATGCATGATAACATGTAGTTTGATGGTATACAATAAAACATCCATTCATCAAAATCATCCATCATCCAAATCGCAATCATCATCCAATAATAAATCAATATCAATATATATCTGATAATATATAACAGGTAATAACTGGTAGTTATATTCAAAATAAAATTTAACAACTATTAAACTAACAGTTTATATTCAGTAATAAATTTTATAACTGTTTACTAGCAGTTTATATGCAAATAAATTAATTCTAACTATCAATTAATATGCAATAAATAAAATAAATTAACACGATTTAACAGATATGATGAATAAACATGCCAAACAGTCATAAATAAATTTCTACTCATATCTAAAATAAATTTAACAAACATAAAAACAGTTAGAAGTTGTGAGTGGGTTAAAACACTCACCTTTTTGAATTTAAATCGAATTTAATTCCGATTTAAACCCAAAAATTCGACGATCTCCAAATCTGTCCAAACCAGCGTCAACGCGTCTGGAAATTTACTACGATCCTAACAAAAAAAAATTTCGCGTGAAACGGAGTTCGTATGTGGAAGTTATACGAATTAGAAGTTATACAAATTAATTTAAAACAAAAAAAACAAAAAAACAAATATATCCCCCCAATATAAACATCATACTCTCCTCCCCCTCTACGCGTTCGGAAGATAAATTATAGGAAACCCTCATTCGAAACATAGAGGCCGCCGCCCCAATATCTGTCACCTACATCGCACTTCGATCACATCTGCAGACTCCACCATCTCCATCACGTCAACCCGCCTCCATAGGCCCCACCACGGCCCTCTCGGTCCTTCCCATGGCCATCAGGCCGAGTTCAACACGGTATCTTCCACGGCAAAAAACGACAATTTCCTCCACCTTCGACTCCAAGTAACCGTAGGGATCTGTAGAGGACATCGAGAGCTATGTTTTCCCTTTTGATGCCAACACGAATTATTGAAGGGATCGAGCGAGATAAGGGTTTGAAAATCGAAAATTCTCAGCCGTAGGAAAGGAAGGTGGCGGCTGAAAATTTCTAGGGTTTAGAGAATATTATAATAATATAAATTTCGTTTAGCGTGCAATTTATAGATTTAACGCCCAAAAATGGGCCAGAGTCCAATTTAAGCGTGCTGACAGGCGATTCTAACATAAAAAGGCCTTCTGAACGCAATGGTACTGGTTTCGAAGCCCAGTTCCATCATTTTCGTAGGTTACTGTTCAAGTCGAATTGTTTAAATGACAAAAATACCCCTGAAAAGTCCGCTTCGGCTCCGGAACAAAAATGACTCATCCCATTTATCAAAATAGGTATTTTAAAATATTATGAACGCGATGGAAAAGGTTTCACGTTCAAATTCGATCGTATGAAGATGTTATGCTGAAAACAAATTTCCCAAATTGATTTCAAATTGTTTTTAATTAAATCGATTTCAAGGCGTTTCGCGTCCATACGATCAAACGACAAGTCCGATCGATACGAAACTTGAAACCATAAATTAATTCGCCAATACGGATTCGATGAAACTGGTTTCGTCAAAATCCGAGTCCGTGGCCAAAATGGCAATTTTTATAGTAATTAAATAAATTAAAATAAATTGTAAAAATCCAATTTTATATCTAAATTCTAAAATTTGACCAAATTTTATCGCTTTTATATTTCTTAATCAATTTAAATGGTTTAACAAGTTTAGGTGTGAATTATAAGTTGATAAGTCTATCAATTGCAATGTTAATTTCTCCGCTTCCTTATATTTAGGAATTATAAATTAAATTCTCAAAACCCATTTATTAGATTTCAACTTTTATATTTTCACCTTTTATCAAAATAAGGATGCCACTAACATTGGTTCATGATTTCATGTTATTATCCTTAAAGTCCATCTTAATTTCAATAACGTAATATTTAACCGTTAAATTCCATTTTATTATGCAATAAATGAAATTGTTGAATTTGATACTCTAATAAATTTATAAATCCTGCTTCCTAAAATCTATATCAACAAAAGGTCCAATTATAAATAAAATTTAGCATTAACTTCATCTTATAGAATTAACTATTTCAATTGCAAAACAAACCTACACTAACAGCACAATTTAAATCAATTAATTAATTGAGTCTTCTTAAATGTTATAAATTATATATTGGAACCTCAATAAATTCGTTTATTGATTTAGACTCTTTCTATACAGTAAATAGACATTTTATGGGTATAAATAACATTTGAATTATAATACACTTCATTAGTGCAGGCTTCATTTCTTATAAATTCCCTTTTATTAACTAGAACATATTAACAAAACAAAATAAATAAATTTAGATTTATTTCAATCTATTTCCATTCTTAACTTAATATACTTAATGAATGGTTAACCTAAATAATTGTTACCCTTTTACATTCAAAATCACTTACAACCATTAATAGCAAAAATGTTGCCATAGATTTAGATTCAATTAAATAAATTAGATGAATGGGTAAAACTTTGGTAATTATCCCAAATGCCAAATATATTTATGCATTAATTACTACTTATTATTATGAATTCATTTATTAATTTATTAGTTGCCTTTGTCTTCGTATATCCTATTTACTGCCAAACTTTCTATTTAGTTATAGTTTATCAATATATATATACCTAGGCAAATCAAGTTCTTGTCTTTTCTTTCTGTTATTTCAATTAAATCGGGTATGCGCAAATAAATTGTTAATTAACTTATTCCTACAAAATTATTTACATACATTCAGTTCCAAATTTTATAGAATTAAATTCTAATTACTTACTACTTAATCCAACAATTATATATTCTATCCAACATGCATTTAAATCGTTTTATTTTAAATAAATTTATTCAATGTTGACATCCACTAAATAAAATTTACTTTCATTTATGTAGTTGCAATTCAATTCAGTTATTATTTCATTAATACTATTTCTGCTTTATATCTTCTAGTATAAATCAACAAATTATAACTTATAACCACAAACGCCAATTTACGTTATTTCAATCTATTGCCATATAAACATTTAAATTGTTAACCTTTAATTACAGTTACTATATCTAATTCCTACATTTACTCAAATAAAACTTAAGACTTTTATTTCATTCCAAATTAGATTAAAAATCATATTAAGTTAACTCATTTAATATCATCAAATTTAACGGGTCGTTACACTCACCCCCACTCAAAACTTTTCGTCCCCGAAAAGGAAAAAGAAGGGAGAAGGAAGAATTTAAAAACAGTACATCTTATTTCAAATATTAACTTATAAACAATAATTTACTAAATTAATTTCCTTAAATGAAATATACCCGTTTTATAATCAATATATCCTTTTATACTTAAATAATTAGAGTTTGGAAACATTTTCAACATAATTCTAAGTCCAAAATTTACGGAAAATTTTGGCAGAGTCTCCTTTGTACGGAAAGGTATGGGAGAAAAATGTAGCATTTAATATAACAAATATCATATATAATATTCAAACTTATAATATCCCAACCCGGGAAAAATATACAAAATAGCGCTATAAACCGTAATCCGAAGCGTACCTATTTGTCAGGCAAATTACGCTTAATTTATGGAACCAAAAGCAGTAGCAATTGTTTCCGTAACCTGCATTTCACTTATAAAATCCAAAGGGTTAACTATTTATATAAAGTGAAATATTTTCATGGTTTCAAACACTAACAACAATCAATACAACAACCATCAATTTTAACAAACAGCACACACCACAAACAACAATCATTAAATCAAACAAACAAATAGTTGTTCGGGTTAAAAACATGAAAAGGTACGGAGTGAAAAGTAACTATCCAGTGCATCATTTACTCAACAGTCTTAGATGGGACAAAAATAGATTATTTATTCATCCAACAAATTCAAATTTCCTTACCCAACCAACCATAAATCAGACAATAACAATTCAACCAACAAATCAATTAACTCATTATAAATTTTTATTTCATACATTAGCTGTTTGATCTTTTCACTCATATAACAGTTTATCTTTTATTTATTTTCATTCATATACCACATAAATTATCTTTTTATAATCTATTTTTATTTCTAACAACTTTTAATTTTATTTACTCATCAGTGTTTGTTTCCTTTATTTTTACTTATTACTTACAGTTATTCGTTTTTATTTATATTCCCTATTTTCCATTAAATTAAACTAGTAGCATTTATATCATACTTAAGTTTATAACCATTAAATTCTTATTTATAATAGCAATTCATTGAATACTTCATTTTCCCAAAATTTTCTACTTGTATAATATTCTATTCAAATCTCTTATTTAACATATCAACTTTTCATATTTGGTAAGTTATATATGTTAAAGAAAATGCAAAAGAACTTATACAAATTTTATCTCTTCTTTTAATTAAATTTAATGTCCAACAATATTACCTTTTTGTCTCATATGTTAAAAATTCCAAATTTCCCTTTATAACTTTGCATAAATTTTCTTACCTAAATTAGAGGTTAAAATTCATTAATTACTTACCTTTTATTTCACTAAAATAATTTAAACTATTAATTAATGGAAATTTAAGAACAAATACCTGGTCAAATTTAAAAATAATAGATAAATAATTTCTTACAACTTTTATATCTCTAATTATATTTAAAACAATTAAAATTTTAAATAATTTTAAAATAAATCTGCAGTAGAATTTACCACAGTGGCCTTTCCCCTTCGAAACTCAAAAATGAAAGTCGATGATGCGGCCGCCATCACCGAAATTATTTTCCAGCGACAGAGAGGAAAGTACGAAACTTATTTTCTCCAAAATCTTCTTTAAAACAATTCTTCCGAATTCAAAATGAAATATTTATATCGGAAAATATATATAACAATATTATTATACTTCAAAATCCTTTGAAAGCAAATTTTCAAAATCCCGGATTTAAGTCCTAAAATTTCCTAATTTCATTGATTTTATTTTCAATCTTATTTTACCTATTATATATAAATATTATTCCTAACAACCAATCTATTGCAACCAAATATATATCTTTTGGAAAATTTATTTTATATATATAGAAGATATAATAGGCAAAATTATTTCATTTACCTATATTTAAAACAAATATTATGTCGGTCTGTCCTATTAAGTGTTTAGAAATCCCTATTGATGTCATAGCGTCCCATGCACCAACCAGAATTTATAAATACAAAACGGAACAGATTAACACAATATCAAAATCTTTTTATAACACTAACAAATACGCTCTCTCATATATATACACTCAGCGACTCCCATAGGGTATTACTACCCTATTAACAAAGAGTCAAACCCCACAAAGCTAAGGTTTATCGCTAAACCAAAGCTCTGATACCAACTATAACGTCCCGCCTTTTCGCACGCTTCAAATCGACACACATGCCGATTCGAAGCATATGGAAGGGCGGATTGTTATGGGGTAAATAAGAAAACAGAGAAGAAATAAAACAAAATAGAATCTCACAGCGGAAGGATAAAATATAATAATAAAATATACAGTTTATATAACTGTTTACAAAACATTTGCTTCTTCTTTATACAATTAAATATCAGAGTTAACATACCAATAATATCAATGCAGCGGAATACGGTGTAGTGGAATATAAAATAGTAGATAATAATACTACAATCTTCATCTTCGTCCTCCAGAGCTAAAACTTCAAATCCTGAAACGCTCGGACTGACCCGAGCGAATTTGAAAAGACAAAAACACTCGAGTCAGAACAAAAAGATCTTATGTAAGTTAATTTCACAGAAATAAATATGAGTGCAGTAACTCAAGAGATGCTCGGGATTTACATCTCCTAAGGATCCGTTAAACTATTTACTATGTAGTATATTGCGCTATTATAATAGTGTCTAATTGTAAAATAAACTTACTTTTAAATAGCGTTAAGGGGTTACCCATATTGCCCTTAACACAGAATATATTCCCATAGTCTATACAGTACCGTAATCTCCCCCGTACTGGGCGTCGTCAGAGGGCACGACATAAGTATGGTACAAACCAAAATCGTATAAGGCGCGCTAGGGTAGGTGACACAGCACAACTAGGCAATGCCAGGGTAGATATACCAATTACGCTTCCGGGCCGATGGTAACGCGTAGCCGCAGCTACCGTCCACCTCGAACAAACTCCCCCAAAATCAAAAATAGAAGTGGCCACTGAATCAATCCAAAGTCAAAGTATAATATCGAAGAGGAGTGTCCGATCAGAGGAATGACCTCATTAACCCGTCGATCGCTCCTGTTTTAGCCACCTTATGCCAACTCACAGGAGTTGGGTCCACGTATTTACCTTACAGGAAACGTCGCCACCATTCTACTTCATTCTGGAATCTCCACCGCGTACACGGTTAGTCAAAGTGGTTTTCCGTATCGACAGAGAGTATGTCCATATCCGATCCCGGTCTCTTTGCCAACCAATCATTATTATAACACCGCGGTCATAAAAATAATAGTTTATACTTTAAAACCAGGATAAAATTTCCCATTTCAAAACTAGGAATTACGATATCATTTTTAAAAACCCAAAACAATATGATATCATTTTAGCCCAAATATAATTCTTTTCCAAAATCATGCTGGTTTAAAATTTGAAATATCTGGAAACCAAATATTTGAAATATACTTTCAAAGCGTAATATTTTGAAATTCAAATTTTTAAAACCATAACTTCTAAAACTTGAATGGTTTGGATATTCAACGAATGTAAAATAAATGGTTTAACTTTAAAGTTACTTTGTAAGGAAAAATAATTTCCATGGCTTTTCAAATATATTTCTTTATTTAAAGTTTAAACCATAATTTAAATATCACTTCAAGTTCCAAAAACCCCTTCAATTTCTATATATATATATATATATATATCCATTTGGAGTATCAATATTTCAAAACTAAAGTTGGATTTTCTTCTTTCAACAATTAATATTCTATTATTTAGTCTTGAATATTCATATAAATTCCATAAATAAAACTCCAATTTCTAGCAATTAAATATTTTCTCAAATTTACTTTATACTAGAGTTTTCATTTTTAATTCATCTTGGAAAAATCTAGTTATAAATATCATACCTTAAAATTTCCAAACTTAAACATATAAGATAAATTTCCAAATTCCATTTTCTCAAATTTCCATTTTTTATTCAACAGGTTTACACACAACTTAATTTTCAAATTTTTAACTTCATATGTATATATATAGAAGAATAATATTTATAAAATATCAAAATTTTAAAATTTTTATAAATGGTATCCCATCCAAACCATAGAAATCACTTTAAAATAATTTATATATAGACCACGGTGCCTGTATATAATTTTCTATCCTATGGTCAAGTGATACGGATATTTATCATTTCAATCCGCAATTTAAAAATAAAATTTGCGGTTGTATATCATTTCAAACCACAATCCCGAATGAAACGAAAAATGCATGATAACTTGCAGTTTAATGGTATAAAATAAAACCTCCATTCATCAAAATCATCCATCATCCAAATTACAATCATCATCCAATAATAAATCAATATCAATATATATCTGATAATATATAACAGGTAATAACTGGTAGTTATATTCAAAATAAAATTTAACAACTATTAAACTAACAGTTTATATTCAGTAATAAATTTTATAACTGTTTACTAGCAGTTTAAATGCAAATAAATTAATTCTAACTATCAATTAATATGCAATAAATAAAATAAATTAACACGATTTAACAGATATGATGAATAAACATGCCAAACAGTCATAAATAAATTTCTACTCATATCTAAAATAAATTTAACAAAACATAAAAACTTTTAGAAGTTGTGAGTGGGTTAAAACACTCACCTTTTTGAATTTAAATCGAGTTTAAATCTGATTTAAACCCAAAAATTCGACGATCTCCAAATCAGTCCAAACCAGCGTCAACGCGTCTGGAAATTTATTACGATCCTAACAAAAAAAATTCGCGTCAAACGGAGTTCGTATGTGGAAGTTATACGAATTAGAAGTTATACAAATTAATTTAAAACAAATTAAAAAAACAAAAAAAACAAATATATCCCACCAATATACACGTCATACTCTCCTCCTTCTCTACGCGTTCGGAAGACAAATTACAGGAAAACCCTCGTTCGAAACATAGAGGCCGCCGCCCCAATTTCTGTCACCTACGTCGCACTTCGATCACATCTGCAGACTCCACCATCTCCATCACGTCAACCCGCCTCCATAGACCCCACCACGGCCCTCTCGGTCCTTCCCATGGCCATCAGGCCGAGCTCAACATGGTATCTTCCACGGCCAAAATCGACAATTTCCTCCACCTTCGACTCCAAGTAACCGTAGGGATCTGTAGAGGACATCGAGAGCTATGTTTTCCCTTTTGATGCCAACACGGATTATTGAAGGGATCGAGCGAGATAAGGGTTTGAAAATCGAAAATTCTCAGCCGTAGGAAAGGAAGGTGGCGGCTGAAAATTTCTAGGGTTTAGAGAATATTATAATTATATAAATTTCGTTTAATGTGCAATTTATAGAGTTAACGCCCAAAAACGGGCCAAAGTCCAATTTAAGCATGCTGATAGGCGATTCTAACATAAAAAGGCCTTCTGAACGGAATGGTACTGGTTTCGAAGCCCAGTTCCATCATTTTCATAGGTTACTGTTCAAGTCAAATTGTTTAAATGACAAAAATACCCCTGAAAAGTCCGCTTCGGCTCCGGAACAAAAATGACTCATCCCATTTATCAAAATAGGTATTTTAAAATATTCTGAACGCGATGGAAAAAGTTTCACGTTCAAATTCGATCGTATGAAGAAGTTATGCTGAAAACAAATTTCCCAAATTGATTTCAAATTGTTTTTAATTAAATCGATTTCAAGGCGTTTCGCGTCCATACGATCAAACGACAAGTCCGATCGATACGAAACTTGAAACCCTACAGTAATTCACCGATACGGATCCGATGAAACTGGTTTCGTCAAAATCCGAGTCCGTGGCCAAAATGGCTATTTTTATAATAATTAAATAAATTAAAATAAATTATAAAAATCCAATTTTATATCTAAATTCTAAAATTTGACCAAATTTTATCGCTTTTATATTTCTTAATCAATTTAAATGGTTTAATAAGTTTAGGTGTGAATTATAAGTTGATAAGTCTATCAATTGCAGTGTTAATTTCTCCGCTTCCTTATATTTAGGAATTATAAATTAAATTCTCAAAACCCATTTATTAGATTTCAACTTTTATATTCTCACCTTTTATCAAAACAAGGATGCCATTAACATTGGTTCATGATTTCATGTTATTATCCTTAAAGTCCATCTTAATTTCAATAACGTAATATTTAACTGTTAAATTCCATTTTATTATGCAATAAATGAAATTGTTGAATTTGATACTCAAATAAATTTATAAATCCTACTTCCTAAAATCTATATCAACAAAAGGTCCAATTATAAATAAAATTTAGCATTAACTTCATCTTATAGAATTAACTATTTCAATTACAAAACAAACCTACGCTAACAGCACAATTTAAATCAATTAATTAATTGAGTCTACATTAAATGTTATAAATTATAAATTGGAACCTCAATAAATTCGTTTATTGATTTAGACTCTTTCTATACAGTAAATAGACATTTTATGGGTATAAATAACATTTGAATTATAATACACTTCATTAGTGCAGGCATCATTTCTTATAAATTCCCTTTTATTAACTAGAACATATTAACAAAACAAAATAAATAAATTTAGATTTATTTCAATCTATTTCCATTCTTAACTTAATATACTTAATGAATGGTTAACCTAAATAATTGTTACCCTTTTACATTCAAAATCACTTACAACCATTAATAACAAAAATGTTGCCATAGATTTAGATTCAATTAAATAAATTAGATGAATGGGTAAAACTTTGGTAATTATCCCAAATGCCAAATATATTTATGCATTAATTACTACTTATTATTATGAATTCATTTATTAATTTATTAGTTGCCTTTGTCTTCTTATATCCTATTTACTACCAAACTTTCTATTTAGTTATAGTTTATCAATATATATATACCTAGGCAAATCAAGTTCTTGTCTTTTCTTTCTGTTATTTCAATTAAATCGAGTATGCGCAAATAAATTGTTAATTAACTTATTCCTACAAAATTATTTACATACATTCAGTTCCAAATTTTATAGAATTAAATTCTAATTACTTACCACTTAATCCAACAATTATATATTCTATCCAACATGCATTTAAATCCTTTTATTTTAAATAAATTTATTCAATGTTGACATCCACTAAATAAAATTTACTTTCATTTATATAGTTGCTATTCAATTCAGTTATTATTTCATTAATACTATTTCCTCTTTATATCTTCCAGTATAAATCAACAAATTATAACTTATAACCACAAACGCCAATTTACGTTATTTCAATCTGTTGCCATATAAACATTTAAATTGTTAACCTTTAATTACAGTTACTATATCTAATTCCTACATTTACTCAAATAAAACTTAAGACTTTTATTTCATTCTAAATTAGATTAGAAATCATATTAAGTTAACTCATTTAATATCATCAAATTTAACGGGTCGTTACAACCGGGATTTAAAATTTCATATTCTCAACTTTTAAATGTTTTCTATTTATAAGCTATATTACAAGTATACTTATACAATTTCATTACCTTATAATGAAAAAATTTCATTAATTTACATCTTTGTTATTGTAATAAATTCTTATTATAATTAGATTTCAATTAAATCTAATTATCGAACACTTTGTGAAATAGAGTTCACAAAGTATTCATTTTTAGTTTGATTCAAACAATAATCGATGATAACTAAATATTATCATCGTCTGGCAACAACATTCATTAATAATCATACAGGTTTATAAAAGTTATCATTCTATATATAAAATATAATTTAGGTAAAATTATTTCATTTACTCTATAATAAAACAATATTATGTCGATTTGCCTCGTATAAGTGTTTAGAAAGCCCTATAAATAACATAGCGTCCCATGCACTGACCAGAATTCAAAAACAACTCAATGGATAAGTAAATACAATATAAAACAATTTATAACACTAACAAGTGCGCGTTCTCATATATATACACTCAAACGAACTCATTCTAGGGTATTGCTACCCTATCTCTAATGACTCAAACCTCAAGATTATCGCTAAACCAAAGCTCTGATACCAACTATGAAGACCCCAATTTTAGAAAGTTTAAATCGACAATAATCCACACATATCCAACGCAAACAATCCAAAACACAAATAATCAATGTGGTTAATTAAGAAAAATAAGAAAAGAAGAACAAAAATATAGAATCCCATAGTGGAATGACAAAATATAATAATCAAATAAACAATTCATGAAGTTGTTTATACTATACATTTGATTATAATTTTAAAAAATCTGTTAGATTTATGTATACAACAGAACAATATAATAATGTAGTAGAACAACATGACGTAGGGGATAATATCAGTAATAATAATATACTAAATCTTTGCCTTCATCCTCTAGAAAATAATCTCCAATGCGCTAAAAACTCAAGGCTGACCCGAGCATAATGAAAAGACAAAACATTAGAGTCAAGAATAAAATATTCTTATGTGAGTCAAATCAATATCACATATAATAGGAGTGTAATAGTGTCAGTTATGTTTATGGGGTTTCACATCTATTATCTAGCATATAACGTTTACGCAATAACTCAAGAGATGTTATGGCATTTCCCATCTCTTAAGGATATGTCAAAATATCAATATATAGTAGAATACGCTATATGTCTAATCAGTAAATAAATATTTTTCGTAGCGTTACGGCTTTACCTTCACGTGTTTTTAAGCATTATCATACAGTTTGCATACAACTCCCCTGTACAACATCGGGGGATAGGGATGCGCAGTGATACGACAACACTAAACTAAACTCGTAGTGGTCTCATACAAGGATAAGAATATGACAAAGCACTTGAGGAAAGGCCCAAGTTAGGATACTATTAGTTCAGGTTGCAGGGCTGGTGGTAATACATCGTAGCCAAAATGGCCCACCGCGTCCATCAATCCCATATCGAGTCAAAAGGGAGGTTACTCTAGATCAAGGTGCACCAATCGAGACCGACAACAAGGAAATAGTATAGACAAAGTAAATAAATAAAATCGAGAATGGATTCGACTAGAGGTAATTACCCCCATTGGCCCTGTCAATCCATCCTTTTTTGGTCACATCAAATTAGAACAAGTGCCGATATCTATCCATTATTGTTCTCTTTCTTCAAATCTAGCAAATATACACCAATCCAACCACTTCATTCTGGACTCTCCTTCACGTACACGGTTATTAAAATGGTTCCAATATTGATGGAAAGCATGCCAATAAGAGGCCCCAGTCTCTTTAACAACAAAACATCATTTACACTCTGGCTTGTCCTTTTACATTTCGAAAACGGTTCATATCTAACATCCCTTACTTTAAAATATCATTTACTACAAAATCATTATATTTACTTAAAATATCTCAATTTCACTTGAAAATCATTTTCACTTTAATATCTCAATTTCACTTCCAAAATCATTTCGAATTTCAACTTAGGTTATAACTTCATTTTAACCCAATTTGCATTTAAATCCATGATTTAAATATAAACAGTTCCCTCCCTGACCAGTTTGAATTTTTCAAAATAATTTGAATTTTTAAATAGTTTTTAAAGTTAAAATAGTTTAAATAGTTTAGATATTAAAATAGATTTTATATTAAATGATTTGAAAATTTAAATAATTTGGAAATTTAAAAAGATTAATTTTAAAACAATTTATAGGAAAGTAGTTTATAGTGAAAATAGTTTCAAATTCAAACTACTTCTTCCTATCTCCAATAAAACTGGACTCAGGTCCAAATTCCAGTCAACTAATTTAAATTTTAACTCTTCCAATTCAAATCATCTTTAATCTCAATTCAATTCAAGTCGACTCAATTTTGATTTCAAATCTAATCAATTTAAATTTCAATTCGAATTAATTTCGATTTTGATTTTGATTTGAATTAATTTCATTTTGAATTAATTTAAATTTTAGAATGTCTATTTGAATCATTTAAATCAAATTTAAGTTCGATGTTTGATCTAAAGTTCGCATCTTTAAAATTATTTCATTCCGAGCCCAAATTAGAAATATTCATCTACACCACTTTTACTTAGACAAATTTGAAGTTCAAGTAAAACTTCAAACCTTTAAAATAATTTCAATTTTCTAATTCAAGTCATATGTCGATTTTACTTCACGTTTGAAAATAAATTCTTAAAAACGATTCATCTTAGCCAATTTTAATTTCAACTTTAAATACCCTAATTCAAAATTAGTTCAATCTTTATAAATTCGATTTTTGTTACTTTAGATCAAAATCGTTTAAATAGATTAAATTCAAGAATTTAAAACCATTTAATTTAACCAATCCAGTGGCCGTATATAATTTTCTATCCTATGGCCAAATGATCAGTTATTTCAATTTAATTACAAGGATGGATATATGTCATTTCAATCCAAATTAAATTGTCATAGGTATATATCATTTCAACCTGTTTCTTAATTTATTCGAAATAATTCAAATAATATCTTTATATACTGTTAAATAATATACAGGGTGATACATGATATATTTAAATAAATAAACATCAAATCATCCAAAATATCAACCAATAGCCATCTATCACATTCAACATCCAAAATAGCCAATAAATCACAACAGTTAACTAACTATCAATAATCGAGAATTTAACTACCAATTTAATTCAAATTTCAATTTAACTATTAATTGACCTACCTGACATAAAAATTTCTATGTCGATTTTTGTGACGCCCCACCTCTATACTCACGCTAGCCAAGGACACTACGGAGTAATGCCGTCAACTAGTACGAAGAATAAGGCTATTTAGGAGCAACCATTCGTGTAATTACTTTGTGCGAGCACCAATATGTCAGATAGAATAACATGCGTTTCGTTTCAAGAGGAAATCCGACATACCGATACAAACTCAAAGTTACTACACAGCGGCTATATAATCTTCGGAAACAAATATAGAAATAAGCATAACATAAATCAGTCACAGATATCCATATCACAAAGGCAGAAAAAGATATGAATATAACACATAGAAGTGCATATCAGAGTAGTGGTCGAACAAGATCCACAGTATAACAAAAGAATAGATACAAGTGCTAGACAATATAATACGTATACATCAAGGAGTCTCTATCTCGAATGTATAACAACAAAAACTACCAACATAGTGTAGTTTGCCAAAAGTCAGGTAATACTCCCAGATGAGGAGTCAAGTAGAAGCACTTGTAACATTGAGCTCTGACCCGAGTATTATTTAATATGAAAATAATAAACGGATCAGTTTATCTATAAATATCAGGTAAAATGAGATGGAATAAGAGATATAACAAAACATATGATAGCAATAATGCCATACTATAAAAAGTATACATTTGACAACAACCAAAATCATACAATATCTCAAGAAATCTCACAACATCAAGAAGAATGTCATATTCTTTACTCTATTCACCAAACCACGAATATTGACAAACATATCGTTGCCAATCGCAAAAATTGATGAAACATAAATTCCAGAAATCAACAATTAGAAATCCAGAAATCACAAAAGGGGAGGCCTATCACAAAACGGGACCATAAAAACTCACCAACACGTGTATCATAAAACGGAACGCTTTCCATGGTCGCTAACCATAAATTCGGAACATCGACGCAGTACAATAATGGTACGTCCAATGAACTGAAACATCAATGAATTTGAAGCATCGACGTAGTACAATAATGGTACGTCCAATGAACCTGATAAACCAAAACAACGATGCAGTACAATATCGGTACATCCATTGATCCGGATAAGCCGGGACATCGATGCAGTACAAATGGTACATTCGACGAACCGAATATCATAAAAGAACATGGGTCGCTAGCCCATAAAATAAATGAGACGAAGCTCATTAGAACGAGGTACTATCCGCCACGCGGACAAAGAGACATCGCACATCGCTAGTCTAAACCATAAAATGATCATCATCGATCATCATGAAGTGTCAATTACACTAAGCTAGTAAATATATGAGTTTAGCTTCATGTCCCATAACCACTAGCTTAACTTAAATATTTACGAACAAATTGTAGATTTCCACTCGAAATTGTCGCAAGAGTTTCAATCGAACAAGTCCAAGAATTAACCGGCGAGGTAAACGCAGGCATTTCGTACCATTTGTTTTACTAAGCCGTTTAATTAGATTTCTCATACGAGTGAGGTAAAGGTTTGTATAGACTAATAGATTGGAAAACGGTTTTAATAAATGAGCTTTGTATTAAAATAGTGTTGAAATCGTTTTGATGAAAGAGTTTTGATATTTACTACTAGTATAAAAACCTTTGTATTTTTAAGTGATAACTTACACAAAAAAAATGATTGTAGAAGCAATCAATAATCAAAATTCACATACGAAGACGTGAATCAAATCCAAAGAAATCGATACCGAGTCCATTAAAATGGATGTTCCCAAAAATCACGAAAAGGAGTCATCAAAGTTGATAATAAACGATAACAACAAATCAGATAATCGTGAATCGATAAAAATTGGAAATTCAAACAAAATAGGCATAATAAGAAAATAGAAGCAGGTCAGTCGATTGATTACAAAGGCCAGTCGACTGATTGCAGGTACGGAGACTTCCAGCCTCTACAGACAGCCCATGAACGTTCATTAGCTACAGCCAGTCGACTGACTGCAAAGGTCAGTCGACTGACTGGCACTGGGGCTATTTTTTAACCTATCAAATGAAGAGCAACTCCTCCAAAATTGCAACTGGACGAGCAATGGGCGTTGGGAGTTTACGCCAATCGACGACCTGGCCCTATAGGCTCTTCGATACACCACTAAAAGCATGTTCAAACATCAAAGTTAGGATTTTTAAGGATTTGGCTTCAAAACAGCAAAAATTAAAATATTCACCAAATCAATCCAAACCAAAAGCAAATGCACATGAATAAATGTTAGGAATTCATACCCAACAATCAAAGATAGTTATAGACATAGATGTGAGATAAAACTCTAACCTTTAAACTCGAAAACAATGAATGAGAAGCTTAAACACAAAGGAAAGATCAACCACTCGTCACTTCAATCCAAGGAGCTTGAATCTAAGCTCGAAAGAAGAACATTTCCTAAGCTAGGTTTAGGAATTTTCTGAAACAGAAGAGAGAATAAGTTGGAGAAGAAGAAGAGAATGCTTAGCAATAGCCTCTCCTTGATTTCTAGCTAGAAGTTGAACTTGCAAATGAAACTAGGGCTTAGGAATTTCTAATTCTTTTTCTCTTCCTCCATTTCTATCTAAAGCTTGAAGGTATTAGGAATGAAAGTGAATGAAGAGAAGTGGGGGTGAAGCTAGGGTCTTAAGTTGGGGTTAATGGGCTGAAACCCAAACCAAAGCCCTAAGTGAAAATTAGCAAAAATTCACTCAACTCCAAACATATCGATGTTTAAACTGAAAAAGGTCACAAACGGCATTTTGAACTCAATGGAAGTGGTCTCGAGTTCAAGTTCGACCGTTTGCAAAAAGTAGCTTTTCGGTCTATAATCCGACTAACGATGTTATATTTAAATATACAATCGCTGAATATGCGGGTTGTTAAAGACTCCCATCCTTAAAGAAATTGCGTCCTCGCAATACTTAAGAAGAAAATAAAGAGTAACAACCATAAAAGCTGAACAACAAAATAGAGAATTTGGAATAAGAAGTTCACCATAAAGAGCACGAAAGAGTAAGTCAAACGCGTTCGCTCGATGAGTTCTCCGATTTCCTAAGATCAATCCTTGGGACTTGAGAACCATTGAACTTTCATAAGAGGAACATCTTTATTTCGAAGGAGCTCAACCTCAGAAGAAATGATGCGAATAGGATGTTGCTCATAAGTCAAATCTGGTGAAACTTCAATTTCTCGATGACACCGGGCTCAAGAATAAAATCGGAATCCTTAAGGCATTTTCCTAGTTGAGAGATGTGGAAAACATCGTGAAAAATTGAGCCGGTGCAACGACGTAGTACAATAATGGTACCCCCGAGAAACTAGAGACTCGAATAATTTAGAACAATGACGTAGTACAATAACGGTACGCCAGATGAACCAAAGCTCAAATAATTTCAGAGCACCGACGCAGTACAACCGATACACCAAATGAACCGAAGTTCAAATAATTCGGAACACCGACGCAGTACAGACGGTACGTTAAATGAACCGAAGCTCAAATAATTCGAAACACCGACGTAGTACAAACGGTATGTCAAATGAACCGAAAAGTCAACTAAATCGGAACATCGACGTAGTACAATAATGATACGTCCAATGAACCGAACACCATGAAAGAACATCAGACGCTAATCCATAAAAGAAATGAGACGAAGCTGAATAAAGCGAGGTACAACGAAATGTCCAATGAACTTGGTAAAAAGATCATTCCAATCGGATATCTTCAAAGGAACAACCACTTGTTGCTCTCGGCTAATTGCATTGGCAACATGATTTCCCTTTCCAAAGTATAGAGAATATCAAGATCATACAATGCAAGGAACTCAAGCCAACGTTGTTGACGCAAATTAAGTTCCTTATGAGAAAATACATACTCCAAAGATTTATGATAGGGGTAGAGAACAAATTTTTCTCCTAAAATAATGATGCCAAATTTCTAAAAGCGAAGATAATAGCCACGAGCACTAGACCATGAGTGGCATACCTAGTCTCGATAGGCTTTAATTGTTAAAAGCATAAGTGATAGCACGTTCCCTTTTGCAAGAGAACGACACCTAAACAAATACGACTCATATCGGTACAAACAGTGAAATCTTGGTTCCCTTCAGGAATCACAAGAATAGGAGCATCGAAAGAGAGAGTTCTTTTAAATAATCTACTTTCTCGAAAAGCTAAAACTTTCAAAATTACAATTATCTTTGTGTAATAATCTTTCTAGAAAAATTTACTTTTTACTAGTCAATTTACTGTGTCTAACTGTCTCATCAAAGCGTTTAGGAGGTTCCTATCGATAACGTTGATCAAGCGCATCGACCAGAATTTTTAAAGCACTCAGTGGGCAATACAATCACAAATTCATCTTCTATATGATAAATATGTCCCTTAAAAACATTATGAATATTCTTTGTTCGTTTCAAGAACAAAAAGCCAATCATACTAACAAATAAATATTATGAAAAAGATTTGTAAAATTTTAAATTACTGTTTTCATCTAAAATCAAATAAATACAAGAATGGAGTCATCGATATATTCGTAGAATACTCGACTTATAAAATGGATGAAATAAGATGGACAAACTAAATGACATAATAATTCATTCATAAGGATCATAACGAGTGCGGAATGCGGTAAGTGGAATGCTAACTTCCGCAACTCGTAGTTAATGAAATCTGTTGGCAAGGTCGAGCTTAAAAGACCTTAACACTACTCAACGACCCGGATAAATCCTAAGGCACGACACCTAAGAAGGACTTAGGACGATGATCCGTGTTAAATTATTCTACATTGTTCCGAAGTTTGGCTTTGATACCATGCTGTGACGCCTCACCTCTATACTCATGCTAGCCAAGGACACAACGGAGTAATGTCGTCAACTAGCATGAAGAATAAGGCTATTTAGGAGCAACCACCTGTGCAATTACTTTGTGCGAGCACCGATATGTCAGATAGAATAACATGCATTTCATTTCAAGAGAAAATCCGACATACCGATACAAACTCAAAGTTACTACACGGTGGCTATATAATCTTCGGAAACAAATATAGAAATAGGCATAACATAAATCAGTCACAGATATCCATATCACAAAGGCGGAAATAGATATAAATATAACACATAGAAGTGTATATCAGAGTAGTGGTTAAAAAAGATCCACAATATAACAAAAGAATAGATACAAGTGCTAGACAAAAGAACATGTATACATCAAGGAGTCTCTATCTCGATTGTATAACAACAAAAACTACCAATATAGTGTAGTTAGCCAAAAGTCAGGCAATACTCCTAGATGAGGAGTCAAGTAGAAGCACATGTAACATCTTGGTCTGACCCGAGTATTATTTAATAAGAAAATAATAAACGGATCAGTCTAGCGATAAATATCAGATAAAATGAGATGGGATAAGAGATATAACAAAATGTATGATAACAATATTTCCATACTATAAAAAGTATACATTTGACGACAACAAAAATCATACGATATCTCAAGAAATCTCATAACATCAAAAAGAATGTCATATTCTTGACTCTATTCACCAAACCACGAATATTGACAAACATATCGTTGCCAATCGCAAAAATTGATGAAACATAAATTCCAGAAATCAACAATTAGAAATCCAGAAATCACAGAAGGGGGGGCCTATCACAAAACGGGAGCATAAAATCTCACCAACACGTGTATCACAAAAAGGAACGTTATTCCATGGTCGCTAACCATAAATTCGGAACATCCATGCAGTACAATAACGGTACGTCCAATGAACCGAAACATCAACGAATTTGGAGCATCGAAGTAGTACAATAACGTACGTCCAATGAACCTGATAAACCAGAACAACGATGTAGTACAATATCGGTACATCCATTGATCCAGATAAGCCGGGACATCGATGTAGTACAATAACGGTACATTCGATGAACCGCATATCATAAAAGAACATGGGTCGCTAGCCCATAAAAGAAATGAGACGAAGCTCATTGGAATGAGGTACTATCCGCCACGCGGACAAAGAGACATCGCACATCTCTAGTCTAAACCATAAAATGATCATCATCAATCATCAAGAAGTGTCAATTGCACTAAACTAGTAAATATATGAGTTTATCTTCATGTCCTATAACCACTAGCTTAACTTAAGTATTTACGAACAAATTAGATTTCCACTCGAAAATTGTCATAAGAGTTTCAATCGAACAAGTCCAAGAATTAACCGACGAGGTAAATGCAAGCGTTTCATACCACTTGTTTTACTAAGCCATTTAATTAGATTTCTCATACGAGTGAGGTAAAGGTTTGTATATACTAATTGATTGGAAAACGGTTTTAATAAATGAGCTTTGTATTAAAATAGTGTTGAAATCGTTTTGATGAAAGAGTTTTGATATTTACTACTATTATAAAAACCTTTGTATTTTAAAGTGACAAATTACAAAAAAAATGATTGTGGAAACAATCAATCATCAAAATTCACATACGAAGACGTGAATCAAATCCAAAGAAATCGATACCGAGTCCATTAAAATGGATGTTCCCAAAAATCAAGAAAAGGAGTCATCAAAGTCGATAATAAACGATAACAACAAATCAGATAATCATGAATCGATAAAAATTGGAAATTAAAAAAAGGCATAATAGGCAAAATAGAAGTAGGTCAGTCGACTGATTACAGAGGCCAGTCGACTGATTGCAGGAAACAGAGACATCCAGCCTCTGTAGACAGCCTAGGACGTTCATTAGCTACAGCCAGTCGACTGACTACAAAGGCCACTCGGCTGACTGGCACTGGGGCTGTTTTTCAGCCTATCAAATGAAGAGCAACTCCTCCAAAATTGCAACCGGACGAGCAGTGGGCGCTATGGGTTTAGCCAATAGACGACCAGACCCAATAGGCTCTTCGATACACCACTAAAAGCATGTTCAAACATCAAAGTTAGGATTTTTAAGGATTTGACTTCAAAACACCAAAAATTGAAATATTCACCAAATCAATCCAAACCAAAAGCAAATGCACATGAGTAAGTGTTAGGAATTCATACCCAACTATCAAAGATAGTTATAGACATAGATGTGTGATAAAAATCACACCTTTAAACTCGAAAACAATGAATGAGAAGCTTAAACACAAAGGAAAGATCAACCATTCCTCACTTCAACCTAAGGAGCTTGAATCTAAGCTCAAAAGAAGAACATTTCCTAAGTTAGGTTTAGGAATTTTTTGAAATAGGAGAGAGAATAAGTTGGAGAAGAAGAAGTGGATGCTTACCAATAGCCTCTCCTTGATTTCTAGCTTGAAGTTGAACTTGCAAATGAAACTAGGGCTTAGGAATTTCTATTTATTTTTCTCTTCCTTCATTTTTATCTAAAGCTTGAAGGTATTAGGAATGAAAGTGAATAAAGAGAAGTGAGGGTGAAGCTAGGGTCTTAAGTTGGGGGTTAATGGGCTGAAACCCAAACCCAAAGCCCTAAGTGAAAATTAGCAAAAATCCACTCAACTCCAAACATATCGATGTTTATACTCAAAATGGTCACAAACGGCATTTTGAACTCAATGGAAGTGGTCTCGAGTTCAAATTCGACCGTTTGCAAAAATTAGCTTTTCGGACTATAATCCGACTAGCGATGCTATATTTAAATAGAATATTTAAATATACAATCGCTAAATATGCGGTTATTACAATTTTCATGTAGTTAAATTACCAAACAACAATCAACAAAAGTAAATCACTTCATGATTTAAATTTCCCTAACATCAAAATAATTTAGTATTTCGTGAGTGGTTTACAACACTCACCATTATCTGAATCTAAAAACACGAATGAAACAAATTGCAAGGAATTTAACTCCATAGGATTGACAACGTCAATACGGATCTAACAAAAAAGACGGAACTCGAATCCGACCTCGCATGAACGATATACGAACGAATTAGCAAAATGAATAATTAATATTTAATTAACTAAATTAATTAAACTAATAAAACAATTAACTAACCAAATCACTCTCGTTCCTCTCCCCGCGTACATAGGCCAATGCCTAGAAACCAATTACGCAACTAAACATCAACGTGCACGCACCTCACAGACCACCGGAGTTCGATCGGAGCTCGATAGAAGCCCGCCACGATGCGCCTTGGCCTACTTGACCACCGCGTCAAGTGTCGTCGCCTCTGCCACCACCTTTTGTCTACGAAATCCCAAAAACCCACACGACTTCAAGTCTCAATTCTGGCGAACTCGAGGCGATTTTCCACTATCCAATCGCACAACGTGTAGATCTCGATGAGATCTACACTTTTCCTTTTGGAATCATTTGATTTCATTGAGTGTGTTAAGAGAAATCAAGGGAGAATGATAGATGAATTTTGACCATTAATGATAAGAGGAAGTAGCCGTCGATAGGGTTAGGTTTCGTTTGTGAAAGTGAAATGAAACGACCTATTACATAAATTTTCTACTAATTTGTCCGCGAAAATTCCAAACTTCAAACGAAGCGCGCCGCCTGGCGTTCTATATGTTATAACCTTATTTCGAATATAATGGAATACGTATTGGGAGCCAATTTATCATATTCAGAAGATAGAATTTCAAAATTGAATTATTTTAATTAAATTCCTTTAATTAATTTCTATGCATTTCAAAATTCCTTTAATTAATTCAAAACATGGTAATATACCTGCAAAAACATTTGGGTCAGATTCTAGAAGCCGAAAACATCAAAAGTGAGATGTCAACTACTAATCACATTTAGCTTTTTTGTTAGGGAGTTGAGATTTGATCTTGGATTGAATTTGAGTAATCTTTCCCTCTTGATTTAGATATTCTTCCTCTTACTCTTCTAATGGTGGCCAACCTGAGTTGTATTTTGTTTAGTTTGTGAACATTTGTAAAATGAAAGTTGCCTTAAGGTTTAAAGTATAAGAATGTTACTTATTCCTATATTACCCTTATCTAATTTCCCTTTCCCATTTCATTTTAATGCCATTTAGTTCATTATTTATTTAGGCATAGCTAGCCCTTTATTTACACCAATCTCAATCCCTTAACGATTTACATTATTTCATCTAATTTAACTAATTAAATGTCCTAAATAATGTTAATCAAAATTAGGGACCTTACATATTTCAACTATGAAAATCAAAAGATCTTATATAAGTAACTTACATAACTAAGATTTATAATATAGTTTAATTAATGTAGGGAATGATGATGGTCATTCAATATCCTTCATTGATTAATTTAGCCATGCCCGGATGGTTTATGAGCATTGCTATCCTTCGTAGATTATTTTGTCATGCTTTGCTAGTTTATAAGGATTTATTATCTTCTGCTAATTTTTGATTTGTGCTCGACCAATTTATAAGTATTTATTATCGTTTATTGATTGTTGATTTATACTTGACTAATTTATGAACATTTATTATCATCTACTTGTTGAATATGCGATTATATGATTTTTTGTTTGGTGATAATAAACATATATATATATATATATATATATATATATATATATATATATATTTGTGTAAATGTATTTGTTAACGTACTATTTTATTTTTCATATACTAAATAAATATTTGCTGAATAAAAATAAATAACACAGAATTTGAATTCAAAAAGAAATTTTATTCAAACAAATAATTATTACAATTTTGAATAGTACAAATTCAAGCTCTCACTATACATATACAATTTTGATTACAATATAAATTCAATTACATCACAATCTTTCATTTACAAATGTCCTCACTACATATCGCTCATTCACTCATAATTTATCTTCAACTTCATTACAAATTGAATCTAGCATCTGAGAAATCCGCAAAAATAAATATTGACGCGGTAAAATTGAAAAGGAAATATTTTTGCAGTATAAAACAAAATGTGAATTTTTAAAATAATATTTACCTCAGTTATTTGGGTTGTTCGTCATCATTTAATTTTAAATTCATCATACACGAACAGCTTGTGACATACACAGTGTGCCACTGTATATGCCATAAGGCCGTGCACACCGATATATACACTTGATAAATTTACAGGGACATGTAAGCACAGGTCAAACCTAAAATATCGGATTCAACTCAAGTGCAATAATATAATGTCACAACTTTCAGCACAAGGTCAATTCCGAGCTTCAAGCTGGATTCAACTCAGGTGAAATTTCGAAAAACAAACAAAATGCAAAGGTCAAGTCACTGCTATCATGACTCAACTCAATGCAACAATATAAAGAAACACACTCGGCTTTGCTCAAAGACCAATACACATGAATGCACAGTGCAAACTAATACACTAAGCAAGTGACACGGCCAGTTCAAACATATATCAGAGAGCATATGCAAGGGTCAAGCATGTGATATATGCAAACAAACAAATGGACGCAACAGATGTATGGTGATGCACAAGCAAGGCTAAGGCACAGTTGAAGACACATTACAGTAAAGACAGCTGCATAAATGCAACAACCAAGGTCAAGGCAACATGAAGTCTGCAACTCAACTTAACTACAAGTCCAAACCAAAGCACAAAGGACACAGCAAATACTCGAGCTCAAGACAGTACAAGCGAAGATGCAAACTACAAATACATGAAGCAGTTCAATATCCAAGCAATATCAGTACAAGACCAAATGAACAAACAAATGCCACAGTGAAAAAGAAACAAACTCGGAGTACAAGCTAATGCCGACTGAAGAGAATCAATATACGGTGAACTAAGTCATGGTTCAATCCAGCAATGCCAAAGAACAGGTACCACTAGACAAATAAACCATACATGTGAACTCAAATGGAACTGCAATAGCAAGTATAACTTAACATGCAAATACAAGTGCAAAGACGAATTCATATATGGATGCAGACATGCCAAAAATATTATGAAGCTGAAATTGAATAAGGTAACAGAATTCATCATCATTGAACAGATGGTACAGTTCGAACATTAATCACCAGTTTTTTTTAAGAAATCAAAATTGCCTAAGATGTGGATTCGCATACACAAAATCAAGACCGAAGTCAAAAGAAAATCAAAACCGTAATGACCAAGGAGATCAAACCGTCCAAAAAATCATCAAGCCGTGGATAACAAGAATATGATGAACAAGTCAAAATCGTGGTGACCAAGAAAATTGACCAAGTTAAAAATCAATACCGTGAGAAGCAAGCATCAATTATACGAATTTGATTAAGTCAGAGAAATCATCTACGTTCAACAATAATCAAATGGACGAAGCACAATTTTTGAAACAATCAGACGAACGAAATTCAAGGAGATCGAACTCTTATATAAACCCAATCATCACTGGCATAATTAACATCGAGTTCAATCAAGCATAACAGAAAAGCAAAAAGGAATAAATTACATACCGAAACCATCTCGAACTCGATCAAATTCGAAGCAGTCGAAGCAAATCATAGAGACCATCGATTGACAGAAAAGGGACGCCAAAGCATCTATTCAATCGAGCAATTAGAATCGGCTTCTTCGAACTATACGATAACCCTAATTTGGAACAAAGGGAATGAAGCCCTAATTTGCCAAGAAAGAACAAAGCCGCCACTAACAAAAAAGGAACAGGCTAAATAATATAAAAGGGGCCGGCTTTTTATTTTAAGTTTATAAGGGCTTTTTAATTTTTAATTAAGGTTGTTTTATTTTTAATTATTTTAAATTTGTATTTCTCTTTTTAAACCGTTGTAATTTCTAGTCGTGTGACTTGGGCACAAACTACGTGGTGTAGTTTGAGAATTCGCAACTCAGTGGCTGAGTTGTGGTAGGGTTTTGAGCGTAGAGTTAGGTTAGTCAGTGGCGGGTGTCGCGAGTTTACGTGTGTAAGCGTGTGACTGCTTAATTTCTAGTAGAAACCTTGGGGGCAGCACGTAGGCAGGGTTTTGCCGAAGCTGGGTAAATTCTGTGTCGTTCTATTTCTGCATTTATTATTCTGCTATTATCTGTGCTGTTATTATTCTGTGATCTGTATTGAAACAATTTTATAATCTTTCGCAATTAAATTTTATAATTAATACCATCACCCTATTCACTCCCCCTCTAGGGTGAAATCGATCCTACACTACTAATTGTTGATCTGTACTTGACCTATTTATGAGCATTTGTTATTGCTATTGATTGTTCATTTATGCTCGACTAGTTTATGAGCAGTTTACCTATTTACTGCATAGGTTGAGTAAATAGTCTTTAAAGGCACATTGAAATGAAACCTTATGTATTGAATTTCACAATTTTATTATAAGGCATTTGGTGATAATGCTGGGTTAGAAATTTTCTTTAATAGAAGACGTTTAGCATAAATTCCCCAAAGAAAGTGATTTTACATAAGTACGATTTATAAAATATGGTTTGTAAATGAAGAAGATTTACACTAATATTTT
This sequence comes from Allium cepa, assembly GCA_030765085.1. Classification (NCBI taxonomy): domain Eukaryota; kingdom Viridiplantae; phylum Streptophyta; class Magnoliopsida; order Asparagales; family Amaryllidaceae; genus Allium; species Allium cepa. The sequence goes on from CM060931.1 coordinate 578,165,339, forward strand.
AAGAATCGAATCCCAAAGTCTAAAAATGGTTTCCAACATTTTGGAGAAAAAATAAGAGTATTTTTTAAAGGTATTTGTGAAAATAACATGCTGAAAAGAGTTTTACAATATGTTTGAGTTCGAATTTTCTCCCAGAATCGATGAGTCAATTCATAAACAAAGATTGTTTTTGCTATTTAGTTCGAATGGCTCAAAAATGACTAAAAATGGACGTGATATATGTTCGGCTGGTAAGGACTTTCTCATGAGTATCATGCTTAGACTTAGTAGGACTCATTTCACTGATATCATTTTGGTGTTACTTGACCTATATTTTATTCTACGGAATGCAAAGTATATATTTAGGAAATTGGTTTGAAAACGGAGATCATGATACTTAGAAATATTTTATGAAGTATTAAATGTTGTTTTGAAAATGATTTTTGGTTAAATTTTGAAAGTATGATTTGATATCCAAAAGGAATATGTATATATTTTTGTTTCGAATGATTTGGTATAAAATCCGGGTGTTTAGTTGTTAGGTTTTTGTTTTAGACAATTTTAAGTAAAGCATGTGTGATGACCCGGAATTTTGGGCAATAACAATTTGATAATCTTTGTTAATAAGTATTTAAATTGGTTTAATAATCGTCTTTTATAAATATTTAATTAGTGAATTTTATCTTTTAAAGCTAATAAAATGTTTTCTATTTATAATGTATATATATTTGTATATATTGTGAATAGAAAAGCTTTGGTTTGCATTTAACAAATAAAAACATGTTTTCAAATTCTAATATATATTTTGGTAATTTGTAAGTTATGTTTAAATTCAATTTAATATTTTTCAAAGCTATTTAAAAATGGAAAAAATTGTTTTTTCAAACAATAATAATAATGTGTTGTTTTTATATATAAATATAAACAGCTTTTAAAGAAAATAGAATTGTTATTTTCAAATTGAATGTGTTGTTATATATATGTATATATATAACTTGATTTTAAATTAGATTTTTAAATTAATTTGAATTTGAATTTGGATTTAAATTTGAAATTCAAAAGATAGATATTTTAAAATATTTTGGACTTAAAATATATGTATAAGATTTTATTTTTATATAATTTGTTTTATAATATTTTCTTTAAAGAAATTTATATATAAATTTAGATAAGTACTTATTAATTAGTAAATTAAGTATAAAAGCTTTATGTTAACATTTAAAATAAATAAAAATTACTTAATGACAAGTGTAAATATATAAAAGCTTGGTTTTAACATTTATAAGTTAATAAACAATAGTAAATGACAAACGGTAGTTTATTTTTAATAAATCACAATTTAACCTATATAAACAAATGTTTCTTCTCTTTATTTCTTTTTCTATCTTCTTCAATTAAAAACTAAGAATAACTCAATACCATGTAACTCAAAATAAATCTGTATCGAAACAATTCTCAAACCAGAAGTAATCCAAATTAGTAGCCTATAAATCATTTTCAAAATCAAAACCAAAAGCCTATAACTTTTCTTTAACTTGAGATTTAATCAAAGCAAACTCAAGAAGAAAAATCAAAGCAAGATCATCTTTGGTTTTAAAATTAAATCATCTCTACAACAAGTTTCCAGATCATAGCATTCAGTTTCTAAAATCAAAGAAGCATCTTTCCAGCATTCAAGTTTCTAAAGTTTCAAAGCTATTTCAAAAGGCTCTGTTCATCTTTTTAACTGGTGAGTAAAATCCATTTTTAAAAGCTCGAGTATATAGAAATATGGTCGCATGTGAATCACTGGAATAAAGTATGTTTGTGTTTATATATTTAAGTGAATTTTCTGTATATATATGAATGTATAGATGTGTGCATGCATGTTGTATCTGTTCATCTCTGTTCTTAGTTTCAAGCTTAAGATTTTGATCAAAATTCATTATCTCTTTATCTAATCTCTGTTAGGACTTAGTTTTTAAACAAGATCTGTTTGACTAATCATAGATTAAGATTTAAAATTTTATTTAAGTAAATTAAATTTGTAATTCTTTGGAAAATCCAAGAAGAACAGTGAAAGCTTAAGATCTGTTAAAATTCAAACATTTTAATTCTTCGATTCAGGCATCTAATGTGAATACTTATCTAAAATCAAGAATATTAAAATTGAAATCATAATTTTTAGTTTTGGTTTGAGCGAGCATTTCTGTTTTGATCAACAAGTGAGTTTTGGGTGGTTTCTGATGATCAAGGTGATCGGGGTGGTCGGGGATTTCACTGGAGGTAGAGGTAAGTTGGGTGAGCTCGACAAAAATGTCAGATAGGTGTATAAATCACTATGGCGGCGGTGGAGGGTCGGAATTGTTTTAAACCCTAGTTTATGTGATGGTCAGGGAATTAGGTTACCTCGGCGTCTCTGGTGGATCGAGTTCCACCAGACTTTGGGAAATGGTGGTGGGGAAGCTGGCGAAGTCGTGGCCGGGGGCTCAGTCTTTCCGATGGTCAGAGACGTGGGTTCGAGGGTTTTTTCTAGGCTGTAGTTTGTTTTAGGTTTGCTTAGGATTGTTCGATCCTGATTTTGACTTATTGTCGAAGTTTTGGTCATCTAGATCTGGTGTAAGGATGATCGTTGACATGCTAAAGGAGTCATGGATGGTTGGAGAAGGCTGGATCGTCGGTGCATGTGCACGGCAGAGTTGGTGGTGTCAATAGTTTTGGGTTGTGGTTTTGTCTCGAAGGAAGACTCGGGATTTTGGGTAGGAGACTCGAGTGAGGACACGGGTTGTTCGAGAGTGTAATTTGTTTCCAGATTTTAACTTTTAAACCTAAAAAAAATTAAAAGAAAAGGAAGTGGATTTCCTCGGGTCAAAGCTCGAGTAGCCATCGGGTTGAACCCGAAGCATATTTAAAATAGATTTTTAAAGGTTTTAAAAAGCAAACTTTTGAATTTAAATAAATTTAGTTTAAACTGTTCTTATATAAATTTCTTTTATATAATTAGTGTTTCTTTACATTTGATTAAGGGGTTTTGTAATTTGTTTAATTTAAATTTTGTTAAGTTAAGTTTGTAATCATTTTAAGTCTTAAATTAGAAATGAAATTTAAAAGTAATTTTAAAAGTATAATGTTTCAAATGCATATGTTAATGATAATTAAGTGATTAATACGGATAATATTTTATCCTAAAGTTAACTAAGATTTAATGATTTGAGATTTATTAAATTAATATGGTAATTAAAGAGTAATTAATTTTTATAATCAATTAATGAGTAAGGATTTATAAATTACTAATTAAGGGTTATAAGTTAATTAATTATAGGTTAATTAATTTGTAATTAAGGAACATTAATTAGATAATTAAAGATTATTAATTAATGATTAGAGATTAATTAATTAAGTAATTAAGTTGTAATTAGAGATTAATTAATTAAGTTATTAAAGATTAATTAAGTTACAATTATGCATTAATTAATTAAGTAATTACAGATTAATTAACTGGTAATTAAGAATTAATTAATTTATAATTAATAACGGTTAATTAAAGCATAATTACTTAGGGAAGTATTTAAAGTATGGTTAATGAGTATAATTAAATTAAAGATCATTAACTAGGGATTATGAAATGATTAATTAATGTGATTAATTTAAGATAATTAATTAGATTAATTAATTAAGGATAATCATTTGTGGAGTTGGTTAATTATAGTTACTTAATCTAATTTAAAAAGTGTAATTACTTAGTGAAGTAATTAATGGGTAATTACTGGATGTAATTAATTGTAGGATAATTAATGAATGGTAGTAAATTAGGTATAATTACTTTGTGTAATTAATTAAGAAGGATAATTACTTAGTGGAAATAATTAAGGATTATTACCTAGTGTAATTAGTTAAAGAATTAATTAATTTTAAGAGTTAATTAATCAATGAAACTAATTAAGAATAGTTAATTATTAATTTGATTAATCAAGGTTGATTAATGAATGTGATTAATTAAAGATTAATTATTAAATGTGATTAATTTTAACAATAATTAATTAAAGAAGTAATTAGAGGATCATTAATTAATGTAATTAATGAAAGTAATTAAAGATTGATTAATGTGATTAATAAAAGGAAATTAATCAATATAAGTGATTATAAAATAATTAATTAATGAAATTAATTAATGGTCAATGTAATTAATCATAGATAATTAATTAATGAGAGTAATTAACTATAATTGTTTGAGGATAATTAATTTGTATAATTAATTAAAGGCTAATTACTTACTGTAATTAGAGAATAATTAATCAAGGATGATTAATTAAGATGGATAATTAAAAGATGATTAATTAAGTAGTTTGTAATTAATTAATTAATAGCTAAGTAAGTAGGATCTATAGTGATGAAAGTAATTAATTTAATTTATTTTAAATTAATTGGATACGGTGTGACTAATTAATCTTGCTTATGGATAATTGAATGATGTTGGATGCCTTGGATTGTTGATATCTCTGATATGGGATATGTGCTGATCTGTGATATGAGATGTTTTGGTTGAATTGTGATGATATGGATTATCTACCTTTATATGTGAATTACCTATCTGTGTGAATATAGATAATAAATTGAATTGTTTTAACTTAAAACAACATGACCTTAAAAGATGGCGTTTTGGATTTCGCTGAGACCGGGATCGGATTTCCAAATTTGGATATCTGAAAACCACATCGATCCAAACTAAACGATAGGTCGTGAATCTCAAGTGATGAACGAGATGAAGATTCGGAGTGCAAGGGCTATTGTCGTTAACTCTGAGGGTGATTCCAAAATGAGTGTAATGAGATAGTGCTTTCAGTTTCGTTCAAACCCAGAACGAACTTGTATGGATTGAATGCTTTCAGAACATCATCATTGGAGGACGATGAGCATTCTAAGTTATGTGTTCTGAAAGGTAATTGTAGCCTCAAGCCACATCAACTGGGAATGGCTAAAACGGGGGAGGTGCAACAAGGCTAAGTGGGTAGCATCCAAGTAGGATGAGATTTTCCCCTGTCTAGAGGTCCCTTTTTATTCGGCTGTGTGGGCAGTAGGTTGCAAACAACTGTGGGGTTGTCTTATTCGGGACTATCCAGTAAGGGATGGTTCTGGCCTTATGTTGTAGGGGATTTAGGGTGGATCCTCGGTATGATGACCTAGGCCACGTACTGTGACGGGTGGTATCCCAGTAGCCCTGCCATTATATGGATTCCAATCTCCAATAGGTGCCGACTATGTTGGAATGTGAGATATGAGCATTCCAGCTATTTCTATATTTTACTTGAAAACCCTAGGCCCTATTATAATATAACTGGATTTCCTATCAAATGTTTTGGTTATCATAAGGTAAAAACTTTTCCATGTTTATGTGCGGGAAGTCTTACGAGATACCTTTTGTTTTAAAAGATTTTCAAAGTTAAACAACTTTAACCTCTTACTCACACCAGACCCATGTCTGACCCGGAGTTTATTTTCTGTTTTCTTACTCTTGGGTACTCAAATTTTTATGAGTAGCCAAGAGATTCAGGTTAGCTTTGACGAACTCTGAAGGAGATATGGAGCAGGAGGATTCAGCGTTTGTAGATATATGGGGTTTCCGCTGTGTTGGTATCTCTGTGTTGTATTTCTAGATGTTTGATAGACCAGTTTTATAATTGTCTAATGTGTTGTAATATAAATTGTGTAACTCAGATAAACGTTGTATATTATGTAATAACTATGTGATTAATATATTTTATTCGTGCCACTGTGAGATTCTGATATTGTTTAGTACTTTCTTTTCTATCTTTTCTATCTTTCCTCGTTTCTATCCCTTTCTTTCTTAATAACGATACGTCTTTGTACGGAATGAATGGTGGGTCATTACAACAATGTGTAATAAATAAGTTCTGATAATTTGTTTTTTTGATGCATGTATCCAATACATTAGACAATGTGGTATGTTCATCTTGTTAGGATGTGTTTGTTCGGTAATTTTCATTTGTTAGAAAGAAATGGATTTTTCGACGATTATTGATAGTCTAGAACTTTCGGATTTCTATAGAATTTAAAGCTAACTATTTATTGGAATATCAAGATAAATTTATACAACTTTTTATTGGATAATGTAGTAAGTTAACACATGTTTTAAATTTATTTAAACATATATGTTAAGCATACCTTTCGATGTCCGTAGCTCTAGTTAATAAGGGTTTCTAGCTCTCTAGTAAAGAGCGATGGTTTGATCGTAATTTAGTGGATTATTATTTTTGAACGCATGTAATAATCCCATAACTGAGTAGAAAATATTGGGATTGATTGGTGCCTCTGTGAGAGCCTGAGTTAAAAGAAGGTGGGATGGTGGCAAATCTTCTTTTATTTCTAGCCTACGAAAGTAGGTTTTTTAATATAAAAAAGAAACATTCAAAATTAGTGGGCCGACTAATAAATGTCTTTACATTATGGGTGTATGAGGAAAGTAGACTCTAGTTTTGATTTGGATAACAATGTCCTGCTATTTCTAGCTATTTGCCTAACTTGATGGTTAAAGAAGTCTAAAAGATTGTTAAATTATAAGATCCAGGTTTAGTTTGTCCTTTATCTAAATTGTAGAAACTAAAATGAATTTTATCAGTTGTGCATACTTTTACGATGCAATAAAGTATTATTGAGTAATAACTTAAAGTGAATTTCTATGAAATGTATTAAAAATAAAGTTATGCCCTTATGATATGTTTATAAATTTAAGTGATGTTCTACGAAATGTTTCAAAAGTAATTTTGGTAATAAATAAGATATTCCATTTGTGCAAACGAAAGTGGTATAAAAAGAAATTGGCATAGCTGAAGAAACAAATAGGATAAGACATGTAAGCTGTATATAGATTATTTTATTTGCATGATCGTCGCTAATCCAGGATTTAAGTACATGGTTTCTAGATGATTTACACCAATCCGAATAGGCACTCGATTCTCGATGATGAACACCTGAAACTCGTACTTGATATGATTTCAAGTTTATCAATCACAATATATGGATATGTAAGGGAAACAGAGGTTTCTAATCAAGGAACCTGAGCAGAGTCCACACTAGATAGGTTAAGGGATCTATACTAGTTTAGAACTGGAACTTATACGATCGAGTAAGTGATCATATCAGATATTGCATACGGATGGTCCATGAATATCGTGGCTTAAGTATATCCATACTATATTTTATTTGTGTATGGAGAGTTTAGGGGATGACTCTTTGATTTGTTTTGGGGTAGCATGAATAATCATCTGAGCAATAACCTGAGGCTATTGAGCGTATGGTATGCTTAGTAAATTATTTTTCATTCTTGCGCGATGAGAGAATTTTTGAAACCGAGCAAACCGCAAGCTTCGTTTGTTAGTGATTTGGAATACTGCTAAGTGTTAATTTATGCTCATTCCTTTTGTTAATTGGTCATGTTGGAATTCCGAAGACGAAATGTTTTTAGTTGGGGAGAATGTAGAGAAATTAAATTTCGAATACTTCGTACTTAAATATCTAAATTATTAACATTTGAATCTTAGTTAAATGTGATTGAATTGATTTTATAATCTTGTTAAACCCCTTTTAATTAATAAAAAATGAAGGGGAACTTGTTTTTGAAATTTTTTTACAAAAATAAATATTTCAAAGGAATATCAATCATGTGATCGATTTTTTTATTGATAAATGGTTTTCTAAAAGTTATAAATTATTTGAAATTTTTGGCTGCTTAGAACATTAATGGGTAATTAATTAGCAACTAAAAATATCTAATGTGCTATGGGGAATTAATCACTTTGAGCAACATTGTCATTAACTCTTCTGAATATTCATTGCTCTTCAGAAAGAGTAGTTTAAAGATAATGGCAAGTATGGAATAATTTGCAAAAAGGCTATATAAAGTAAAAGGCTTAACTTATAAAAAAATGGGTTTATAATAACAATGTTTTAATATTTGTTTTTAACTCCTTGATTATATTTTAAAGTGGAAAATCATGCTAAATGATTTATGAATATTCTTATTCCCATAAGTATATGAATAAAGAATACAAGTTACAATGAATGGTAAAGTAGAAGACTACATGTATACATCTTTTATAAAGGTATTTTGAGTATACATATAATACAAGTATTTGACATATAATATTAATTATAATGAGGATTAGAAGTCGCATATGTGTTTTCATCATGTTAGTGTGCTTATTCATCCATAGACAGTATTTACTCTTATACTTAGCACAAAAAGCCAATAAAATAGAGTTTCTCAACCTTTGAGTGTTAAGAATGAGATGTCTCATCACATTTTTGATGCAACTAGTGCTCTAACATACCCGGTGTCACACTTGACCGACGAATAGTGTAAGTTGAGAAGGTCAGAAAGGGTGATAAGTATATGAGACTTGATTTCCATATGTGACTATTTTCATTTCATACTAGATAGTCGACTATCAAACTTAACTAAACTAACTTAGGATGCATATAAAAGCTTCATGACTTTATATGGTTTTAGATACCTTACGGAGTAGTTATTTGTATAAAACGTCTCTTATTATAGAGTTCGACTATCTATCCTAAGATTAAGTCCAAAGGAGAGGTTAGCTTAGCATTTTAGATAAATGCTATAGAGTTAAATTGTTTGTCCTAAGGTTAAATCGAAAGGAGTGGTCAGTACTAGCATTCATCGGAAAACTTATGCAGAATCCGTGGAGAGATTCATGATCTATTCGAGTGATGAAGACTCATGTAGGAGGTCTTAAACGTGACTTCACCATCAAAAATGATAGAAAATAGAGTGGAGGCATAGTGAATTTAGCTAACTCAAAGTTATATCAACTCCGTATCTAGAGATACTTATTTATGTTGCTTATGGGAGTTGATGATATCCGGTATTATTTGTTTAGGCATGGAGAATTTATATTTTCCTTTGAGGTATATTTTTTCTAGAAATATAAGATGCTTAGAAGGTAGTTTCTGACCCTTGTAAGGAGGACTGTTCTTGAGGTGCTGAAGGCACCTCCAACGGAAATTCATATGAGATTGAACCATAGCAGTTTTAGCTGTACTTCTAATATTTTTGTGTTGTGAGATGCAAGCAGCACCGCTATTTGTTATTTATATTCTGCACTCTAGACGTTATCTATTATATCACTATATTTAATTGTTAGGTGGTTTGGTTTTTTAAGGGGGAAAACCATTACATTTATTCGAATGGTATCAAAATTCACTATTATGTAGATGTATGTTTCTTGAATTTTTCATAATAAACTTATGTATGATTCATGATTTTATTTTTCCCTTAATTTCTTGGGGACTCTTTCAAGTAGGCCGAGTAAAGTTAGATAAGCTATGGATGCTTCAAAACTTTAGGAGAAGAGCTAGAGGCATCCATCCATCCATCTATTTTTATTTTTGCTGCACTATTAGTATGTATGTATGTATCAGCATTGTAAGGACACACAGTTATAACTTTCCAAATTGTAGCATTTAGGTTTTGTAACCGTCAAATTACTCTACATCTTGGAGTAACCCTCTGCTTTTGTTTGAATATGATGTATTGTCATTATGCTTTGTAAGATTTTGATGTTGTGTTCATTCTTACATATTCTGTTCTTCTTCATTTTAATTTACCCTAACAATCTCTCTTTTTGGTATTTGGCTACTTGGCACGTGAATGTCATGGATGTATTAATGTCGACATTTGAAAGTCGAAAAGGCGGGTCATTTTGACCGGACTCATGATACCTTATTATTACGATATATTTATTAGCCATCATTTATTTTTCCATAATTACAGACAACACATCATAACTCTTCTTAATATGTTACGATATTCCTAAAAATACAGTGTATTAAGTATGTAAATGGGTAATGTTTTCCAACTTTTTGACCTGGCTATGTTTAGACTAAATGAAAAAGCCCAACTTGACGATTACAGAGGCAATCAACCCAAAAAATACCATCCTAGTTCCAGAGACCCAGAAGAGACAATAATATAAGTTAACGGTCAAGCGAACTCAAGTGAATAGCCTCCTGGAATTGACTAACTATGGATCGGTACCTTCCCCAAGCTGGGGATTGGTACTTATTCCTTTTCCTATAGGCAACAACATCTCGGAGTTGACTAAGTATGATTGGTAACGCCCCCAAGTAGGGGAACAATACCTATCCCTTTCTATAAATGAAGTAATTAGCTATAGCACGTTCAATAAAAAAAACCCTTTTTGTAGTTAATCATTTATTAAGAAAAATTAAAAAACTCAACATGAAGAAGTGGAAAGAAATAATAGCAAGTTGGTCTTAGGCATCTACCATTATACACAAAATGATTGGCCATCCAATCGCTATTCATAATGGAAAGGACATTTACCTATTTATATAACAGATCGAATAGTAGGTCCCAAATTAGGAGAATTCGCACTGACTCTAACTTTTGCGAGACATGCGAGAAATGAGAATAAATCTCGTCATTATTTTGGAAAAAAAATAAAAACCTATAAGCAGCTTAAACCAGTAGTTCAACTCATCAAAGATCCATTGATATTTCAAAAGAACGCCTAGGCAACTGTGCAAAACAACTCTAGAATCATGAAGTAAACATCAAGATAAGCCACCGGAAGGGGCACAACACATATGGGGCCCACTATAGGAACCAGTGTTGGTCCTCCCCTTAGGGGATCGTTACCTATCCCTAGCCCCAAGTAATCTCGGGTCAAGAATTTTTGGAGGACTTCTTCTATGCGTATAAGGAGGAGGTTCTAAGGACTAGACGAGGAGATAGAATAGGCCACAAGGCCGATGAAGTTCAGAACCATACTATTGTGAAACAGAACAAAGTGAGTTTCGGAAACATTGTTGTGAATGTACAAAACAAGACCGAAGATCAAAACAAGGGTCAAGGCATGGCCCTAGACGAGAACCTGAATTCTAGGAGATGATGGAGATTCCCGAGATTTGACACCTATACCCCCTACATGATTCAACTAAAAATATCTACTTAGCCACTCGCAACTCAAACCAGTATTCGAAGCCAGCCCTAAGAGAATCGACTGAAAGCCAGAGGAAGTTTGGAAAATTCTACATTTCATGAGCCCATGGTCAAAGACAAAAGAATGCAGACACCTCCGAAATATGATCGAAGAGATAATCCATAATAAAAGGATCCAATAGTTTATGAAAGCTCCGCAAGATGATGAGGAAAGGACATCCAACCCTCAACAAAGATGGACTGCCACTAATACTGACAAACCTCAACTGCCTGAAAGACAATCGATCATCAACTTGACCATAGACGGTAATCTCCCGGCTGAGAAGGGCTGGGGCAGCATGGAATGAAGAGCATGATGTCATTTCACCTTAGAATAAACTCTTTTCCTTATTTTTTGGAATTTTTCTCATAAGTAGGACTATGTTATTTCTCTGTTTCCAATAGATTTGCTTTTCAATCACATAACCTTGCCTTTACATGTCATATGAGTCATGAAATGCGACCGACTCGAATAACGCTTCATATAAACAATGCAGGTGTTCAGGTACTTAGATTCAGGTGTCCTACCAAATCTCCACAGCCTATGGCCTCACTTTCAGAGCCCAACCGAGATAAGCGTGATTCGATCACTCTTTAGCCAACTCTTTTCCCCTTACTCGGGGGCAAGCCAATGATCCAAAGTGGATGTGACTCGACTATCCACTCTCAAATGCATATGCAGAATCTTTTCAAAATACACTCATGCCTTTCCTGGGGCTCAGCAAGCTTAAAATCCAATCTAATGTGGGCGTGACATGACCTTTCATGAACTAACTCATGCCCTTCATGTGGGGCCCAAGGCATAATGTGAGATGGATGTGACAAGACCATCCATCGACTTATTCTTTCCATTAACCTACTCCTTAATTTGATCCGATGGTGGGAGTATAAATTTTGTGATGGATGTGATTCGACCATTCCTCATCAACCCTTGAGCGGATGTGGCTAACCGTTCATTTCCAACCTAATGACCCGACATGGGGATTTAAACCAAATGGGATGTGATTGACCATCGATCAACTTAACTCTCTCCCTTCACCCAACAGGGGAAGTCAAACCAAAGCTGTAACGACCCACCCTTCTGACCGCCCCTAGTCGGTAATTAAACCAACTTGAAACGTTCAAAATGACGGATTGTTATTCAGTTTATGGAGTTTAAACAGAATCAGCCACATAAACATAGAATAATTATATTTCACATAATGAACTTTCTTACATATATCAGAGTTTGTACAATGTATTATTTTATACAGCGGAATATTTCTTTAAGTATTAAAATAAATCCCTGAAAAGCTAAAGTGAAGCGTTATCCCCCTCTCTCTAACTTCGCTGCCTGAAAATCTTCAAGCTGTAAAATACTCGGTCTGACCCGAGTATTACATTCAAAAGAAAATAATACACAGTTCAGTCTAATTCAAACTCATTTATTAGTGCATAGAGGCAATAATAATTAAATAACAATTAGACGACAGTTTCAATATAAATTCACCTATCCGATCCTTTAACAAGAAATTGGATAACGATAAATATAACACTTAATAGTGTTAAACAATAAATCAGTAGATTCAAATTATCAACGAAGATAGATGAAGGAATTTTTTATGAAGGTAATTTTTAGAAGAGCATCAGAATTGCCGAAACGGCAATTAACAACAAAATCTTAAAATTTAAACATAATCAAAATGCGATTCAAAATATATTGAATTGGCAACATAAAACAATTTCCATCAATGGAAATCAACCAATTTAAAACAACAAATTCTGAATTGGCTGCAGTACACGCACGCGTGTACGGCCTCGCCACATTTAAAACGTTAAATCTGTGTGGCTGCATTACACGCACGCGTGTACGGCCTCACCACAACAGCATGTGAAATCATCACAAAAGTGAATACTAACAGCAATCAAAGCTGCAGAGGTCGAGTATGCTACAGCAAGAGTTTCGATAAAAATCGAAGTCAACATCGAACCAAGTCGAAGCCGTGATCTAATAAAGAGATGAATAGGCCAGCGACGAGGTTAACCAAAAATCGAACAATTCAATATGCTATGCACAGAAGATAAACACATATATATGAAACGGAGATCGAAACTACACATTCCACTCAAGTGAAAACTGAATGCTACAGACACTTCAGATCAATGCATATGAAACTGGATATAAATTAAAATACTCAACTCACCAAAATGCAATGTTGTGCAATGAAACTAGAAGTGTACAAGTCCAACTAGAAATGACCAAAATGCTATCAAATGAGTATGGTAACACTGCAGACACAATGCAGACTCAAGTGCATGTCCAACCACAGCTAACACAGATGCAAACTGTCTTAAGGTAATAACAGTTACAACATGAACCCATGAAAACAGGGACATTGAAATTTTTAAAGAAATGCAATATCAAGATACATGAAGTGCAGATGTACTTAAACAATGCAAGTAAAGCTAACACTACAGAGACTGTTTCGAAGTAAATGGAATAAATGCACAGTGTACGAATAAAGACCGCAAGTGTAACTTGACTAACAGACTTAAGTAAACAGGTGAACCATGTCATACACAGTGAAGTATAACCATCATGACCAGAGAGAGGCCGAAAAAAGTGAAAATTAGATCGAGCAAGTGCAGACAAAAGTGGACAAAGCAAGGTGAAATCAAAGTCGTAGTGAACAAAGCAAAATACAATGCCCAGTAGCAATTATCAGTTTTGAGCCAAGATAATTGCAACCATGAACCCAACACAATGAAACTGACTCGAAGCAAACTCAGTGCACAACAATCAAATGTACATAGCAATATGAAGGTGAGTGCACCATAGATATGGCACCACAGCGCACAATAGTCAATGTCCAGCACCAGGTTGAAAAATGATATAAGTGAAGAAACAATATGTTGCTAACAAAAATCAATGTCGTGCTTTACCAAAAATCGCACAAGTCAAAAGAAAATTGAAGCCGTGGTCAGCTACTGATAAAGGTATACAGAATGACAACATGTGTGCCTACATGAATGCATATATACACACGCGAGCACTGAAGTGCTGTCTCGAATCACAGTAGGAAATTTTCAAAAACTTATTCAAGGCTGAGATGTACATTTCTACAAAAAATAAAATTATACAGTATCTTAAACGAATTCCAGATAACCAATTTGCCTCAAAGTAAAAATGACACAGGGGTGGCAGCATGGAGCTACAGGCCAACAACAACATCAAACAAAGTTGGCCAGAGACGAAGCTCACAGGGGCCAGAAAAATCAAGGCCATAATTCACAGTGAAGTCGAAAGAAATGAACAGGCTATAGTCGAAACCATGAATCACAAAGTTGAATAAAGTCAAAGTCAACAGAAAAACGAACAGAGATGAAGCCGAGATCAACATAAATTCACAAAAATCAAAATTCCAGAAATTCGAACAAATATATATATATATATATACACACACACGAACGCAAATAAAGGAGATCGAACTCATATAAAACCCACAATCGTCCTCATATTTTTTTAAATTAAAATCAACAGAGAAATCATCAACATAATAACAAAATCGAACGACCTAAGGAGGATGAAGTAGATGTGAGGGTCACTCACCTTTGCCTGGAGCGGTCGAGAACGAGGCGAAGGATCAATTTAGCAAGCGAAGACGAAAGCCCTAATTTTGAAGCGAAGAGGTAGACGAGAGAGAGACGCCATTTTTTTATTCTTTCGTTTGATTTAGGGTTTTCGAATGAATATGAAACGAAAGGGGGGAGGTATCGGGTATTTTATGAGGAAGGGGAAGGAGATGTCGGCCATGCTTTGTTTTCGGCTGTGAAGGTACATAGGGTGAGCAAGAGAGGATGAGGCATTAAATGCATGTGCTTCATGCCTTATTTTATTATATATTTTTTTCAATTCAATTTTTTTTCATTTTCTTTATTAAGCTTCATAGATATAGAAACGGTTTAAAGTTCAACTATCAAACATCAATTTATATTAATTTACATAAATAATAATTCTTAAATCCAAATTATTTTTTCTAAGTCATTAGTTCGAATTTTAAATACAAATTTCATATTCAATTTCAAACTCAAAGTCTAATTCAAATTTTTATCCAACTTTAAATAGATTTAATTCTAAATTTAATCGCCAATTTCATAATTATATTGGGAATTAAAAATAAACCATCATTCAAATATTTAAAATTAATTAAACACTTTCAATTTAAATTGTTCAAAATTCAGGGTTGTTACATTCTTTCCCCCATAAAAGAATTTCGTCCCGAAATTATAAGTTAGGAAAAATGATTGTTAAAATCTCACCAATATTTATACCCTACACAATTTTTACCAAGTTCGAATCTTATTAAAAATAAATAAACATAGGATTCATTCCATTTATTTTATCTCTCTAGCTTTCTTCATTATTTTCTAAAATCAAGACGTAAAAGTCTTTTACCAAAATTTTTGACTTACAAAAGTCAAATTTAATCTTCAAATTCTTCATGCTCAAGATTTGCATATCATATTTTTTTTTCTTCAAAGCTGTGGACTTTCAAGATATTTTAAAGATCTTCTTCCTTAATTCAATTAGGTTGGAATTATGTAATTTTAAATTCATACTATTGATTTTTTATTTAAAGTTTTGAAAATACTTGCTAACTCGAAGTTTAACAAGTCCATCGTCGTTCTCACAGACATTAGGCATACGCTGGCCAGGCGCAGGACTAAAAATCTCCAAGTACTAAATATACATGCTTCAACTCCCAGTGAAAATACTTTTAAAAATTCTTTTAAAAATGGATATGGAAAGCACATTCCCCCATGGTTCACATTTTACCCGGCGGTTATGCTACTATCCCAGTAGAATCGCTTGTAATCTGTAGATTTCACATCTCTTGAATTTCGCCATGATTGTTGCCATAGATCGCGGTTCACATGGCAGTTACGCTACTATCCTAGTAGAATCGCTTGTGACCGTAGGCATCTCGCCCCTCGAATTATGCTTTGGCCTCTAGATCGCAGTTTACGCGGCGGTTGCACCACTATCCCAGTGGAAACGCTTGTAACTGTAGGCATCACGCCCAACGAATTACGCTAGCATACATCATCAATTCACATGATCCCATCACGATGATTCATCATGAGGGATTCTAGTCCAAATGGACATTCCAACTTATGGAAATTCTACGTAGCTACGAATTTCAAATGGACACTCACACTGAGTTCCAACACCTTCACAATTTTAAATGGAAGGTACTTTTCCATATCCTCAGTTTAGAAAACATAATGTCATATACATATAGTACTTCATTTCACATTTCGTACATATCATACCTATGTAAACTTACATACGATTTTCATAATAATGACTTTCCATAATGATGGTTTTCGAATTATTACATTCACATATATAAGTTTCGAAAACCACAATATCTCATACCCATAACAAATAGAGGATTTCTAAATTTTCCATCTCGTTTAAATTTTTCCTCTAAGTCGATTTGAAATTTTAAGGTTATCTCAAACCCAATTCACATCCATAATTCAATTCATTATCGACTTCACATTCGATTTGGATTTCACGTTACATCGTCAATTCTCAACACATAATTGATGTCTAATGATATATAACCTCTAAGCTCGTACGTCTCAGAGAATGGTGTTAAGCTAAAAGAATAAATTCTTTGCCACCACAGATATATATTTAATAGAGATCAATTGCTATGTCATCAATTCACAATATTAGACATACAATCCAAATCGACTATCCGAAATTCAAAGCTCAACTTATATTGTTTTTGGTGTCGAAGTTAAACTCAATTTAACTCATAATTCAATCTTTTTTTTTTTGAAAAAAAATCAAGTTGAACTAATTGTTCAAATTTCCCATCAATATCTTTACAAGATATATAAAATTTTCCACACTTAAACATTTGAAACAAATTTCAAATATTCACTTTTCAATTTATCTTTAAAAGATAAAATTTCAAACTTTCCATTTCATATTGGAAAACATTTCCATACTTATTTAATAATAAGTAATTCACAAATCCATTTATTTTCAACACTAGGAAAAATATTCAATATACTTAAATCATAATCAAGTATATATTCCATTCTTTAAGGAAAGCGTTCTTTTAAACACATTTATTTGAGTCAAAACGAATGTTGCGTAAAACATTGTTACGACGACCCAAAATCACAAGTATAGGGATTCGAATTTAAGATAGATATATAAATCCCAATACTATATAAAATATTTCCTTTCGGAAACCATTTACTATAACAACAATGTTATAGTCCACCATTTCCTTCTATTTCTCGAAAACGTCTATTTCAACAATGAATGTTGAAATCTATGTATTCGATAGTTAATACATTTTTAAAACATCTTTTAAAACAAATAACTTCATTCTTTTAAATCTCACTTCTCCAAATCATACTCGTTTATTCAATAATATATTCACTATCCAAAATCGCGGATATACATCGTTTACCAAATTCAACACTTGGACTTATTTCATAGTTTGAATTCCCGCATACTTTTCACAATATTGGTTTTAAACCGATTTCAAACCTTTCAATATTAAGTTTTTTTTTCACTTACTTAATTCTTTGATGCTCAAATTCAAATTCATTACTGAATCTATTAAATCTATTATAGATTATCATGTTGACAACTTCAAATTTTAAACCTAAATTCCATTTTTTTTTTTGCATTAGATTTCTATTTCCAAATTAAACAACTAATGCTTTAGTAAGCCATTATAATTAACAAGATATTTTTGAAATTTCCTGTTAAAATTTACACTCATTATTAGCAAAGGCTGGATTATTCAATCATTTTCCCAAGACAATTTGCAAATTTACATTATCCTGATATATAGGATTATTATTCAACCAAACTTGAGATTCAACTCCGGATTTTATTTCAAACATTTGAAATATACATATATATACATATTTGCGTATTAAACATTGCTTGAAACATAAAAACAAAATTTATTTTACTCTATTATTTTCGAAAATATTTTGAAAAATTACTTGAAAATTTTTCTTCCTGTATATACTACTAGTATTGTTTTTCAACACATTTGAAATCAATTTTCAAAAGAATTCAAAAATCAAATTCCCAAGTTATAGTTTAATGATCCTCTTGGCTATAACTAAATTGACATGTCATTTTATCTTCCAATTATTATTTTGGAGATATTCGAAATATTTGATTTAAACCAATTCACTAATTCACTTAACTTATATTTTATTTTTCATAAATCTCAACAATTCGATAATGGTTTTCGAATGATCGGGACTCAAATCTAAGGAGACCTCATCGAAGAGAAACTATCGTAAACCTAAATTTAGAGAGGGGAATTTCTGAAAAAGATTTGAATTTTCAAAATACCTTTTATTTTCAAAACAACAAATTTTTTATACTTCTTTAGATTTGAAAAAACGTTTTCTTTAAAGTGATTCTAGTAACTATTCATATTAAACATCATAAACTGAGCTTTGTATAAACCAAAGCACTGATACCACTTTTGTAGCGACCCGCCCTTCTAACCGCCCCTAGTCGGTAATTAAACCAACTTGAAACGTTCAAAATGACGGATTGTTATTCAGTTTATAGAGTTTAAACAGAATCAGACACAGAAACATAGAATAATTATATTTCACATAATGAATTTTCTTACATATATCAGACTTTGTACAATGCATTAATTTATACAGCGGAATATTTCTTTAAGTACAAAAATAAATCCCCGAAAAGCTAAAGTGAAGCGTTATCCCCCTCTCTCTAACTTCGCTGCCTGAAAATCTTCAAGCTGTAAAATACTCGGTCTGACCCGAGTATTACATTCAAAAGAAAAATAATACACGGGTCAGTCTAATTCAAACTCAGTTATTAGTGCATAGAGGCAATAATAATTAAATAACAATTAGACGACAGTTCCAATATAAATTCACCTATCCGATCCTTTAACAAGAAATCGGATAACGATAAATATAACACTTAACAGTGTTAAACAATAAATCAGTAGGTTCAAAATATCAACGAAGATAGATGAAGGAATTTTTTACGAAGATATTTGTTAGAAGAGCATCAGAATTGCCTAAACGGCAATTAATAACAAAATCATCAAATTTAAACATAATCAAAATGCGATTCAAAATATATTGAATTGGAAACATAAAACAATTTCCATCAATAGAAATCAATCAATTTAAAACAACAAATTCTGAATTGGCTATTGCACACGCACGCGTGTACGGCCTCGCCACATTTAAAATGTTAAATCTGTGTGGCTGCAGTACACGCACGCGTGTACGGCCTCGCCACTACAACATGTGAAATCATCACAAAAGTGAATACTAACAGCAATCAAAGCTGCAGAGGTCAAGTATGCTATAGCAAGAATTTCGATAAAAATCGAAGTCAACATCGAATCAAGTCGAAGCCGTGATCCAATAAAGAGATGAACAAGCCAGCGACGAGGTTAACCAAAAATCGAACAGTTCAATATGCTATGCACAGAAGATAAAAACATATATATGAAACGGAGATCGAAACTACACATTCCACTCAAGTGAAAACTGAATGCTACAGACACTTCAGATCAATGCATATGAAACTGGATATAAATTAAAATACTCAACTCACCAAAATGCAAAGCTATGCAATGAAACTAGAAGTGTACAAGTCTAACTAGAAATGACCAAAATGCTATCAAATGAGTATGGTAACACTGCAGACACAATGCAGACTCAAGTGCATGTCCAACCACTGCTAACACGGATGCAAACTGTCTCAAAGTAATAACAGTTACAACATGAACCCATGAAAACAGGGACATTGAAATTTTTAAAGAAATGCAATATCAAGATACATGAAGTGTAGATGTACTTAAACAATGCAAGTAAAGCTAACACTACAAAGACTGTTTCGAAGATAATGGAATAAATGCACAGTGTACAAATGAAGACCACAACTGTAACTTGACTAACAGACTTAAGTAAACAGGTGAACCATGTCATACACAGTGAAGTATAACCATCATGACCAGAGAGAGGCTGAATAAAGTGAAAATTAGATCGAGCAAGTGCAGACACAAGTGAACAAAGCAAGGTGAAATCAAATTCGTAGTGAACAAAGCAAAATACAATGCCCAATAGCAATTATCAGTTTTGAACCAAGATAACCGCAACCATAAACCCAACACAATGAAACAGACTCGAAGCAAACTCAGTGCGCAACAATCAAATGAACACATCAATATGAAGGTGAGGGCACCATAGATATGGCACCACAGCACACAATAGTCAATATCCAGCACCAGGTTGAAAAATGATATAAGTGAAGAAACAGTATGTTGCTAACAAAAATCAATGTCGTGCTTTACCAAAAATCGCACAAGTCAAAAGAAAATTGAAGCTGTGGTCAGCTACTGATAAAGGTATAGACAATGACAACATGTGTACCTACATGAATGCATATATACACACGCGAGCACTCAAGTTCTGTCTCGAATCACAGTGGGAAATTTTCAAAAACTTATTCAAGGCCGGGATGTACATTTTTACAAAAAATAAAATTATACAGTATCTTAAACGAATTTCAGATAACCAATTTGCCTCAAAGTAAAAATGACACAGGGGTGGCAGCATGGAGCTACAGGCCAACAACAACATCAAACAAAGATGGCCAGAGACGAAGCTCACAGGGGCCATAAAAATCAAGGCCATAATTCACAGTGAAGTCGAAAGAAATGAACAGGCTATAGTCAAAATCATGAATCACAAAGTTGAACAAAGTCAAAGTCAACAGAAAAACGAACAGAGATGAAGCCGAGACCAACATAAATTCACAAAAATCAAAATTCCATAAATTCGAACAAATATATATATATATATATATATAGACACGAACGCAAATAAAGGTGATCGAACTTATATAAAACCTACAACCATCATCATATTTTTTTTAAATTAAAATCAACAGAGAAATCATCAAAATAATAACAAAATCGAACGACCAAAGGAGGATGAAGTAGATGTGAGGATCACTCACCTTTGCCTGGAGCGGTCGAGAACGAGGCGAAGGATCAATTTAGCAAGCGAAGACGAAAGCCCTAATTTTGAAGCAAAGAGGGAGACGAGAGAGAGAGACGCCATTTTTTTTTATTCTTTCGTTTGATTTAGGGTTTTCGAATGAATATGACACGAAAGGGGGGAGGTATCGGGTATTTTATGAGGAAGGGGAAGGAGATGTCGACCATGCTTTGTTTTCGGCTGTGAAGGTACATAGTGTGTGCGAGAGAGGATGGGGCATTAAATGCATGTCCTTCATGCCTTATTTTATTATATATTTTTTATTTATTTCAATTCAAATTTTTTTTCATTTTCTTTAGTAAGCTTCATAGATATAGAAACGGTTTAAAGTTCAACTATCAAACATCAACTTATATTAATTTACATAAATAATAATTCTTAAATCCAAATTATTTTTTCTAAGTCATTAGTTCGAAAATAAAATACAAATTTCATATTCAATTTCAAACTCCAAAGTCTAATTCAAATTTTTATTCAACTTTCAATAGATTAAATTCTAAAATTTAATCGCCAATTTCATAATTATATTGGGAATTCAAACTAAACCATCATTCAAATATTTAAAATTAATTAAATATTTTCAATTTAAATTGTTCAAAATTCACGGTTGTTACAAAAGCGGATGTGACTTGACCATCCACTTACCTCCTTTATCTTTAACTTGGAAACGAAAGCGTGAAATTAGGATGAATGTGATCCGATCATTCATCCATCAACTCCATTTCCCATGGCTTCTTTGGAATACAAACATAGAATGAATGTGACCTGACCATTCAGTCGCCTACTCCTACCTTTGATCCATCAATGGGAGCACAAACATAGAATGGGTATGACATGACTTCCCATTCGCTAACTCAAACCATATATTTGACAGAAAAAGGATAACTTCATAAGGAAGAGACTTGATAGTCCACTACCTAACCCCATTGACCTCTAACCAAGGGAAGAAGAATATCATCATCTGATAACTGAACTCGACAGCTCAACACTGTGGCTCGTGCCTAGTGTTTGGTACAACTTCAGGCTATGACCAAAAGAATGCCCCGGAATGGAAGGATCAGAATCATTCGGTCGCCAACCCATGACTTGAATTCACACCATTATGTCCAGCTTCATCACCAACACCTAATATTTCCAGCTTCATTAACATCATCCTAAGCTTCCCTCCCAACCGAGGACTAGGGACATGATCAGAATTAAACATCCTGGAATAGGATATAAGACTGATAACTTACGTAAGATTTGCTTCATTCATCAACTAGAATTAGTCGCCTTGAGGACCGCCCTTCATCGGACTGCCTTGAAAACAAATTGTGTTCATAATCCAATAGGATTTAGTAACGACCCCTAGGCATATAGACATTCTTGGAGCCAATGTCGTACTTGACAATTCAAACATTCTTGGGAGCCAATGGCATACCCAGCATACACTTTCTTGACTCAATGGAAATTAAATTATTAACCGGGACACTCCAAAGAAAAGAAACCACTTAAGATTACTGAAGCCTATCGCCTAATCAACTAGCTCAATGGAACCCAGCACGGACAATTACCAAGAGAGTACATCCCAATTAATGATGACAAATACTGACCGTGCATTGCAATAATCATCTGAGACACCGAGTAGAATCAGTCACGATGATCTTGACTTTTCTTGATTTAAAGTATATAGTGTTCACCACACAATGTGCTTTAAGGGGCAAAAGCTATCCGGCCTTTTTGCCTGGCTATGTTCAGACTGTTTGGAATAGTCTGACTCCATGATTACCCAGCCAATCAACCCGAGAAAATCACCTTATAGTCCATAGACCTAGAGTAGGCAAGAAAACAAGATAACAGTCAAGTAGACTCAAGCGAACAACCTTCTGGAATTGACTAAGTAAGGACTGGCACCTTCCCTAGGCAAGGGACCGGTACCTATCCCGTTCTATATAGGCAACAACATCTTAAAATTGATTATAGATTTATAACTCCCTCGGGCAGGGGATCGATACCCATCCCTTTTCATATAGGTAACTTAAATCAGTAGTTCAACACATCAAAGATCCATCGACGTCTTCCAAAATACCGAGGAAAATATGCAAAACTACTCTGGAACCATGAAGTAGACAACAAGGCAAGCAACCAGGAGGGATCACACCCTTTATGGCCCCCATATAGGGTTTGGTATCGATATCTTTCCCAGGGGCTTGGTACTTATCCCTAACCCTAGGAAACCTTGGGTCAATAATTTTTGGAAGACTTCTTTTATGCAGCGAGCTCTTGTAGGTGAGAATTGAGGAAGATATTTCATTGATTACCCCGATAAATACATCGGGCAATCTTTATTAGACGGGGCTTCTTTTTTTGGCTAACTCCTCCCTGGACAGCCATTAAAATTCATTGTAATCAAGGATCAAAATGGATCCCAATCGCTTGCTATCACAAACAGGTGGAAACTAATAGAGAACCTTCAAGTGGACGTAGGCCCAGATTACTGAACCACTATAAAAATTCTATGTGCGGTATTTACTTTCTTTTTCTTGTTTTCGATTCACATACTTGCATTTACACCCTATACAAAACTGTCTCGTGTTAACTTTCTGCAACATTTTTCACTTGGATGCTTGGGTAAAAGTCTGCTTAAATAGACCAAATTTTGCTCAAGCAAGTATAATAATTAGTATAATGTTATGGAGAATCTTTTGTGTTATTTATTATAAATGCAAATGATTTTGGTTGCTATCAATACAATATTGGTTACGCGTGTAAACAATAATAAATCTTAAAATGTGCAATGTAGTAATACTTAGGTTTTTTTATTTTACATCTTTTTTAACAATGAGCAAGAATTGTAGTAAATGTCCTATTGCAACATGCACAAACAACTATAAAAGACATATTAAAATATGATATTGTTGCGATGTTATTGATGAAGAGAAGTTATTTGATTATATACTTTGTTGATGAAGTAAAACATTTAGTATTTTGTTAATGAAGAAGCTTGGTTCAATGTTGAGATATGTTGTTGCGTTATTGATGAAGTAAAGGTTTTTAAAATATGTTCAGAAATGAGAGATTTATGCTTGACAATAAGAATCTTATCAAATGTGTTATTCAAACTAGTTCTTTTCTTCTTATGAAATAATACAACATTGTTGCTTTAGATTTTAAGTTTCTTTTTTGACTGTTATTGGTCTTCCTACAATGACAACAATGGATCTTGAGTGGAATTCTATTTCTAGTTCCTTGTGAATTTCCTTGTTTCCTTATTCCTTTTTTGGAATATGACTTTGGATTTTTGATTAAAATTCCACTTCCAATCCTAAAGGTATTTTTTTATTTTAACTTTTGATTCTAGATTTTAAATCTTATTTATGAACTGGGATTCCATTTCTAATCCCTAGGGAATTAATTTATTCATATCCTTTATTCCAAATTTAGACTTCAGACTTTTGGTACACTATTTTTGTTTATTATATAATTTACTACCTGTCCAATTGAAGCTGGTATTGAATGTTACACTTTAGCATCCATTAATTTAATTTTTTGGATGGTCGAGACTGTATTATTGCTTATCTATACTTTTGTGATCATTTTCTACTGGGGAAAATTTGGATTAACACGCTATTGCAATAGAAATAACAGGATCATGTTGATGGTGAGGTAAAAAAACCAAAAATTAATATCATAAAATTGGCAATCATGGATCATAGCATGCATAAACTGAAAAGAAAATAACATACGAGATTTATAGTGGTTTCACTACCATGAGATAGTGTACATCCACGTTAAGAAAAGGAGGATTTATTACTTTCCGAGGGAAGAAAAATTGCAGGTTTAATAATGAAAGCTATAAAGAACAATATGAAGAAATACAACTTAAGGGAATTCTACTCATATAAATTTCTAAAGAATGACTGCCTTTATATAAAGATAGTACATTGAGTTAAAGTAACTGGTTTATGGTAATAAATCAATCTATCATCAATTTTTCTATTCATATGAGAAATATTTATGAAACGATCCGACTTTCTTACCATAAAAAATCGCATCATTTTTAAGAAAGAAAGGGATATAAAAGAGAAAAGACAGAGAAGAAGAAAGGAACAACATCAGAATCTAAACAGCGGAACGAGTAAATTATATTAATCACATAATATCATATACATCATAGATACACAGCTAAATAACACATACTAGACAGTTATAAACACCTGTCTAGTTATACAACTCAATACCACTCAAAGACAAATGACTCAGAGAACACACAGCGGAAAACTATATAGCTATACGCAGAAGCCTCCCCTCCATTGTTCCTCCAGAATTCGTCAAAGCTAACCTGAATCCCCTGGCTACTCGTAAAAATTTGAGTACCCAAGAGTTTAAGAAAAATAGTATAAACTCCGGGTCAGACATGGGTCTGGTGTGAGTAAACGGTTAAAGTTGCTTAACTTTAAAAAAAAATTTGAAAGAAAAAAGTAACACGTAAGACTTCCCACACATAAACATGGAAAAGTTTTTACCTTACGCTAAACAAAACATTTGATAGGAAATTCAGTGATATTATAATAGGTCTAGGGTTTTCAAATAAATATGAAATAGCCGAAATTGTTACATGATTAAATTCCAGCTACTAGCCACAAAAGTGGATAATACAATCAAATCTGATGACACTTAATGGATTTTGGGTTCCATACAATGGCAGGGCTACTGGGGTACCGCCCGTCACAGTACGTGGCCTAGATCAACGTACCGAGGAGTACGGCCGCTCCCCTGCAACACAAAGCCGGACTCATTCCTTACTGAATAGTTCCGAATAAGACAACCCCGACGGATGTAGCTATTCAACCGCCCACACAACCGAAATAAAAGGGACCTCTAGACAGGGGTGAATCTTACTCTAAAGTGGGGGCTACCCATGAAGCCTTGCTACACCTCCCCTATTTTAGCCATTACCGGTTGATGTGGCTTTAGGTTACGATTACCTTTAGTGAACACATCACTTAGAATGCTCAACGTCCACCTGACGATGTTCTGGAAGCATTCAATCCATACAAGTTCGATCCGGGTTCGAACGAAACCGAAGGCATTATCTCGTTACACTCATTTTGGAATCTCCCTCAGAGTTAACGAAAATAACCCTTGCATTCTGAACCTTCATCTTTACTCTTCACAAGAGATTCACGACCTATCGTTATTTGGATCGATGTGGTTTTCGGATATCCAAATATGGAAACTCGATCCCGGTCTCATCGAAATCGAAAACGTATCTTTAAGGTCCAAGTTGTTTAAAGTTAAACAATTCAATTCAATTATCTATATACACACAGAATAGATAATTCACAAGTCACAATTGATAACCACATCATCAAATAAGTAGATGATTCATAATAAAATAGGTAATCCACATCATCATCATAACAGATAATCTATATTACCATCGCAATGCAACCAAGTATTCATACCACACAACATTATTTATCTCATTTCTGAGATTACATTCATTCAAAACAATCAATGTCACCCATTCATACATAAGCAACGATTTACTTAATCACAACATAATTAATTTAAAATGAATTAAATTAACTATCTCTATCTCTAATTAATTTAAAGTGAATTAAATTAATTACTTCATCTCTTAATTAATTTAAAATTAATTAAATTAATTACTTACATCAGAACAAATCTTGCTTACTTATTCATTAATTAAACCAATTAATTAATCATCATCCTATTTAATTAACCTTGATTAATTAACTCTTAATCAAGTAATTAATCCTTAATTATTCACATTAATCATATCAAATTAATGAACCTTAATTAATTACTTCCATTAATTAATTAACTATAATTAATTACATTAATTAATCATGCTTAAATTAATTGCTTTCAATTAATCATATTAAATAAATATAAACAGTAATTAATTATTCTTAATTACTTCTAATTACTTTTTAAATTCTTTGATTTATTACACCAAGTAATAAATCCTTAATTACTTTACCAAGTAATTATCAATTTAAAATTACTTCCAAATAAGTAATTTTACTTATATCAATTATCCTTGTAATTTATCAATTACTTATCTTAAGTAATTAGCCTTATCAAAACTTTATTAAGTAATCATACTTAATCATTTATCAAGTGACTCCTTTAATTAATTAACAAATTAATTAACTTACTTGATCACACCCATCTCATAAATCATAGTCGAGTAAGTCATTCCATAACTACTCTTTAACCAAATTAATCTTCAATTAACAGATTAATTAACTTCAATTATTAATTAATAAACCTTAATTATTAATCAATCCCTTAATACAAAGTAATTAATCACTAATTACTTTTATAATTAATTAATTAACCTTAATTAACTAATTAATCATCTCTTAATCATTAATTAATAAACTTAATTATTAATTAACAACCTTAATTTACAAATTAATTAAAATTAATCAATCCTTAATTATAATTAATTAACCATTAATAATACTTAATTAATTTCTAATTAACTTGCACTATAGATTAATAACCCTTTTAATTATTAATTAAGAGAACCTAATTATTACTTAATAAAACCTTTATTAAGTATTAATTAATTACTATTTTTAATTAACCCTTAATTACTTAATTAATAAGTAATTACAATTTAATTAATCATTAGTTATTAAATCATCATCTTAATTAAATAAATAATTATACTTAATTAATCCTTCAAAATAAATATTAAATAAATAAATTAAACTTAAAATTTCTTAATTAACTAATTAATTATTATTCATTAACACTTAATTATTATTTAAGATAAAACACTATATTAAATTAACCTTGAAATCTTTACTTAACTTAATTCATTAATTAAATTAAAATATAAAGAAACATTAATTACCTATCTTTAATTATTAATTAACAATCACTAGTTTCAAGTTCATAAATTACGTAAACCTTTAATTGTTAATTATAAATCATTTTCCATTAACCAATAAAAACATTTGCTTATAAATTCCTTTTTATAATTTAAAATAAGTTTTGAAAATAAGATTAAGGTTTTTAACTTAAAATCATTTGAAACATTCATACAAATTCATTTATAAAAACACATTAATTTTAAGAAATAAATTTCTAGAAATAACTTTAGCTTAATTATTTAAAGTTTAAAAACTTACTTTATTTTAAATTTAAAATCTAGTTAAATGTTCCATTTGGGTTCAACCCATTAATATTTGAACCGAGAAACAAAGTACATCTTCTTCTTTCTTTAAAAAATCTGACTTTAAAAATTTTAAAAACTGATTTGTTAAAACTTAAGAAAACTGTTAACATAATAATTTACCCCTACAACACAAATGACCCCAGAACTAACGTGAGACACTACCCAGAATACATGAGTTCCTTCCCGAGCCATCTCCCTTATATCCCGAGTTAAAACCCAGTAACACAAACTCACATGCTAACTGACACCAACCATTTCGTGCACCTGCACGAGTTACGGAACCACCTCCGGTCACGCCGACTTCACCGACACGTCATCCAAGCACCCTGCAAACTCCTACGACCAACAGAACGCCACTTTTTGCCTCAATCCAAAATCGAGCTCCTCATGGTTACTAAAACCAAAACATCATCAGGAAATTCCCCGCTGAACCATCGCCTCCGATCAACTATAAATCCTACAACTCCGGCCATGGGTTGCTAACTCACCACGCATCCTCCTCCCAAATATTTATACAACTCGATGCGATTTTGAAGATGCAGTAGTCAAAATTCCCATGTTCAAATAGAACTAGGGTTAAAATCAAAATCAAGCAATTCCAATTATCACAGTGACTTACAAATTCATCAACCATTTTTACTATACTCTCCAATGCTTCTCCTAGCTCCATCAACAATCTCGAGCAACCCAGGTGCACAGATCAACAGAAATTTGCAAAAACCCAATTTCCAGTTGAACTTCAAATACTTACTTAATACAATTTTAAAAATCGTAAATTTCTTTTCAAAGTTCATAATTTCCAATGATACTTTAGTTTATATAATTATTTTAACCAAATTAAACACTTGATTTCAAACATTGATGATAAATTTTTACTGCATAATTTGGTTCCCACGCAAATTTCAACAACCAGAGACTTTGATCCATTTTTGTTCTTAGTTTGTACTTGAACTAACTTGTTTTAGTTTAAATCTATGTCTTAACCATTTTTTTTGAATAGAATTGTTTGAAGATTTGATCCTTTTTCTCAGATTCTATAGTAAAATACAGAGAGGAAAAATGAAAATCCACATGCACAGTTTCAACTAAACAAAACCTATTGCAATCCTTATATCTACACAAAGACAACTCATATAAATATCATCACTATTAAATTGCAACAGTGTTAAACAAAACAAAACCTATTGCAATCCTTATATCTACACAAAGACAACTCATAATTACTACTTTGAATTTTAATAAAAGTTTACTCACCTCATACAAGAAATGCAGTGTAGGGGTTTGATAAGCTGGAAATTGCAAAAGACTTTGTTTTTGAAGATGTACCCCTTTTGAAATAGAAAAGTTTCAGGTTTGCTTCAACAAATTTGCTTCAGGTTTGCATGCATAAGAAAGTTGATGCAGACATTCAAAAATGCAGAACTGGGTTGGAAGTTGTTTTGAAAACAAATTGTAGATATGCAGTTTTGATTGAGCAATGATTTTTGTTTTGAAAATAAACTGCAGACATGCAGTTTGATTTGGAGGAAGTTCAGGTTAACAAATTTGCGGATTGATGTTGAGGAAGTTTTCAGATTTCAGTTTGAGGATTGGTTTGAAGATTGTTTTGTATTTGCAAATTGAAAAGTTTACAGGTTTTGGTAAACAGAAATAAATGTTTCAGGTTTTTGATTTGAACAAGGTTTGAATTGAGGAGCTTCTGATTTTGCAATGAGTAAAAGTTTGCATTGATGATTCAAGTTTCTTTTTCAGGAATGAACAAAAGTTTTAAAGAAAAAGAAAATGGAGGAAGATGGTGATTATATAGGTAAGTTTCAAATTTATTAAATTAAAAAAAGGAAATTAGGAGAAATGGACACTTGTCTTAATTTCCATAAATATTTTAACACTTGTTGACAAAATGATTTAGAACAAAACATTTGTCAAATTGAGTTTGTTTTAGTTCTAAAGAAATTTAAAAGCCTTTTTAAATAAATTTCCTAATTACTAATATGCTTTCTTAATTTTAAAAATACTTTTTAATTAAAATTCTAATAAACAAATACATTTATACATTTATAAATGTTTCTAAATTTATATAAAATAGAATCTTCAAAAATAAATGAAACCAAATATAATTAAATAAAATTATAAAATATTGCAAACTTATTTTAAATGCTTTTTCAAAAGCCTTGTATTAATTTTTATTAATAAATACAAATCCAAATTTCCATATATAAATTTCTATAAAAAGAAAAATATAAAACAAATCTTATTTTAAATTAAAAACATTATCTATATAATTTAAAACTAAACTATATAATTATTTTATTCTAATATGTATGTATATCTCTTGAATTCAAACATATATTCAATTCGAAGTCAATTTAAAAATCAAATCTAAAATTATTTTAAATAAATATAAATATCTATTTTTAAATAAGTTCATTATTATTTACAAATAATTTATCCTATTTTAAGAATCAATTTAAAATACACAGAAATAAATATTTAAACACACTTATCAATTTTGAAAACAATAAGCCAATTTAGAATTTATTTATACAATAAAATAATTAATCTTATTATAAAACCAATTTATAATCATAATTAAAACATTATATTATTATTACTTGGTTAATTATCTTTGAAAATATCAATTTTATCAATTTCAAATAATTAAACTTAAGAGATTATCACATTTTAAATTCCTAGAAATTCCGGGATATTACAATCCTCCCCCCTTAAAAGAATTTCGTCCTCGAAATTTAAAACAAAGATAATCCAAAATTTTATTTTAACCAATTCAAACAGCCATACACTATCAATCAAACAAACAATTTCATCCAAACAACCAATTCAATCAAATAAATAACACTAGCTATCAGGACACAGATCCGGATAAACTTCCTAAAATTATCTCGAGCTTCCCCAGCACAGACACAGGGATACTCGCTCTACTAAATCCAAACCAGCTATACTGCTAAGCTACTGAGTTCCTACTCAGCTAGATCTCTAATCTACACAAGATACCAGAACACAGACAAGTCTGATCAAATACTAAATCCTTCACAGAATTACTGGTCTCAAAATCAGTGATGAACCAAAACACATACTCCCTCAGAGACACATGAAATATATTGAATTCCAGTCTTCCAAACTGGCAATTCAACTCTTTAAACCAAAGCATTGATCTCTACAAAAAATCAAAAGAATCCAATATACTTTGAAGATCACCAAATCTTAATTGCTTCCTTTACAAGAGGAAATCTCAACAACAACGAAGTCTCCAACTTCAAATTCCAAATTCCTTCATTTCTTAACCTCAAAACTTTCCGGATGATCCAGGCTGCCTACAGATCCTTCTTGATCAGCTCAACCTTCGCTTATGCTTATACAAACAAACTGGATCACAACAACTCAACAAACTGATCCTCACAAGATCTACCCAAAAATCAAAACCAAATATCACTATCAACAGTAGAAAACAACTTCTCCCATTCGGAAAAAACAAAACAGAATCACTCGTCAACTTGCCTCAGATCCTGAAAAATAAATTCAGTAGAAACTCTCTAATCCAAAACACTGCAACTTCTAGTTGCTTCTACTCAAGAACAACAGCCACTTTGCTTCCGCTGCACAACTCAGATCTGGAGCAGATGAAAATGCCGTAGAAGAACACATGCACAGACTAAACATCACATCTCGGAAATAAGGTTCAAAAGAAATTCCAAGAAATACAGAGCTGCTTCAGCAAACAATCAACCTAGGAGACAACCTTCTACCCATCTGAATCACCAATATCACTCTTGACATCAAATCGATTCAGAACTCAAACTCCGATGCGGGCAAATCTTTAACTTTCTTGAAGATGTATCCAGAAAAAAAAATCTTCAATAATTCCATAACTCCTACATCCTCT
Organism: Allium cepa; assembly: GCA_030765085.1. Taxonomy (NCBI): domain Eukaryota; kingdom Viridiplantae; phylum Streptophyta; class Magnoliopsida; order Asparagales; family Amaryllidaceae; genus Allium; species Allium cepa. The sequence goes on from CM060931.1 coordinate 578,197,526, forward strand.
AGAGATGCCACAAATCCAAGCAAAAGACTATCTAGGATAATCACCAAACCATCGCAAGTCACTTTGCGATCAACCAATCCGATATCCAAGATACTGTTCTCTCTCCACTAATCAGAACAGTTTATCCTTGACCATCTAATCCATCGAAGAAACAGATCCTCACTGCTGCTTCTGAATTCCACCCTTAGGATATGCTAAATGAAAAAGATCTTCTTGCTGAAACAAAGAACATTCCCGAGCTGCACCGTTGACATAAATGTCAAAGACTCCTTACCCAAAATTCTTTGAGAAACTAGGACCTCCAACTAAACACATACATCCTGCAGAACTCAGCTTCAACCCCGAAGAAGACACACTTCCTTAAACTTGTTACGAAAGAAAACATCTTCGGAGACATCTATAGTCACTGCATCTCATCACACAACTACTACTTCCTGAGGTATCAAAATACCATCACTCGCTTCTGCCCAACCGACAGATCCAAATTCTCAAAAATCCGCTCACACGAGCGAAATCAAACTTACACTTCAAAGATGAACTCTGAAACTTAATAGGTTTCCTTCAGAGATCAATGAAATCCTTACACCAAACTGCAAATATTACTCGAGACGGTATTAGGTCTACAGTCTTGACAAATACACTTCCAATCTCAAACATTCAGATTCCAACCATTGGGAGTTGTGTTACACACACCAGTACCTCATCTACCTTTATAACTTATGTTGGAAAACCCGAACGGGTAACCCAACAGATAGGTAGAAATATATATATATATATATATATATATATATATATATATATATATATAAATTACAAATACGCTTTCTCTAGAAAGACACCACCAGAGAGCCTAGGTATTCGCTCAACCTAATGCTCTGATACCAGCTGAAACGACCGGCTTTCTTACCATAGAAAATCGCATCATTTGTAAGAAAGAAAGGGACAGAAAAGAGAAAAGACAGAGAAGAAGAAAGGAACAACATCAGAATCTAAACAGCGGAACGAATAAATTATATTAATCACATAATACATTACATAATATCATATACATCAGAGATACACAGCTAAATAACACATACTAGACAGTTATAAACACCTGTCTAGTTATACAACTCAATACAACTCAAAGACAAACGACTCAAAGAACACGCAGCGGAAAACTATATAGCTATACGCAGAAGCCTCCTGCTCCATTGTTCCTCCAGAATTCGTCAAAGCTAACCTGAATCCCCTGGCTACTCGTAAAAATTTGAGTACCCAAGAGTTTAAAAAAACAGAATAAACTCTAGGTCAGACATGGGTCTGGTGTGAGTAAACGGTTAAAGTTGCTTAACTTTAAAAAAAATTTTGAAAGGAAAAGGTATCACTTAAGACTTTCCACACTTAAACATGGAAAAGTTTTTACCTTACGCTAACCAAAACATTTGATAGGAAATTCAGTGATATTATAATAGGTCTAGGGTTTTCAAATAAATATGAAATAGCCGAAATTGTTACATGATTAAATTCTAGCTACTAGCCACAAAAGTAGGTAATACAGTCAAATCCGATGGCACTTAATGGATTTTGGATTCCATACAATGGCAGGGCTACTGGGGTACCACTCGTCACAGTACGTGGCCTAGATCAACGTACAGAGGAGTACGCCCGCTCCCCTGCAACACAAAGCCGGACCCATTCCTTATTGAACAGTTCCGAATAAGACAACCCCGGCGGATGTAGCTATTCAACTGCCCACACAGCCGAAATAAAAAGGACCTCTAGACGGGGTAAATCTTACTCTCAAGTTGGGGATACCCACGAAGCCTTGCTGCACCTCCCCTGTTTTAGCCATTCACGGTTAATTAGGCTTGAGGTTACGATTACCTTTCATGAACACATCACTTAGAATGCTCATCGTCCACCTGACGATGTTCTGGAAGCATTCAATCCATACAAGTTTGTTCCATGTTCGAACAAAACCGAAGGCGTTATATCGTTACACTCATTTTGGAATCACCCTTAGAGTTAACAACAATAACCCTTGGATTCTGAACCTTCATCTTTACTCTTCACAAGAGATTCACGACCTATCGTTATTTGGATCAATGTGGTTTTCGGATATCCAAATATGGAAACCCGATCCCGGTCTCATCGAAATCCAAAACGTATCTTTTAGGTCCAAGTTGTTTAAAGTTAAACAATTCAATTTAATTATCTATATACACACAGAATAGATAATTCAGAAGTCACAATTGATAACCACATTATCAAATAAACAGATGATTCATAACAAAATAGGTAATCCACTTCATCATCATAATAGATAAGCTATATTACCATCACAAGGAAACCAAGTATTCATACCACACAACATTATTTATCTCATTTCTGAGATTACATTCATTCAAAACAATCGTTGTCACCCATTCATACATAAGCAACGATTTACTTAATCACAACATAATTAATTTAAAATGAATTAAATTAACTATCTCTGTCTCTAATTAATTTAAAATGAATTAAATTAATTACTTCATCTCTTAATTAATTTAAAATTAATTAAATTAATTACTTACATCACAACAAATCTTGCTTACTTATTCATTAATTAAACCAGTTAATTAATCAACATCCTAATTAATCAACCTTGATTAATTAACTCTTAATCAAGTAAATAATCCTTAATTATTCACACTAATCATATCAAATTAATGAACCTTAATTAATTACTTCCATTAATTAATTAACTACAATTAATTACATTATTTCTTAATTTATTACATTAATTAATCATGCTTAAATTAATTGCTTTCAATTAATCATCTTTAATAAATATAAATAGTAATTAATTATTCTTAATTACTTCTAATTAATTTTTAAATTCTTTGATTTATTACACCAAGTAATAAATCCTTAATTACTTTACCAAGTAATTATGGATTTAAAATTACTTCCAAATAAGTAATTTTACTTATCTCAATTACCCCTGTAATTTATCAATTACTTATCTTAAGTAATTAGTCTTATCAAAACTTTATTAAGTAATCATACTTAATCATTTATCAAGTGACTCCTTTAATTAATTAACAAATTAATTAACTTACTTGATCACACCCATCTCATAAATCATAGTCGAGTAATTCATTCCATAACTACTCTTTAACCAAATTAATCTTCAATTAACAGACTAATTATCTTCAATTATTAATTAATAAACCTTAATTATTAATCAATCCCTTAATACAAAGTAATTAATCACTAATTACTTTTATAATTAATTAATTAACCTTAATTAACTAATTAATCATCTCTTAATCATTAATTAATAAACTTAATTATTAATTAACAAACTTAATTTACAAATTAATTAAAATTAATCAATCCTTAATTATAATTAATTAACCTTTAATAATACTTAATTAATTTCTAATTAACTTGCTTTATAGATTAATAACCCTTTAAATTATTAATTAAGAAAACCTAATTATTACTTAATAAAAACTTTATTAAGTATTAATTAATTACTATTTTTAATTAACCCTTAATTACTTAATTAATAAGTAATTACAATTTAATTAATCATTAGTTAATAATTAAATCATCATCTTAATTAATGGTTAATTAAATAAATAATTATACTTAATTAATTACTTAATTAATCCTTCAAAATAAATATTAAATAAATAAATTAAACTTAAAATTTCTTAATTAACTAATTAATTATAATTCATTAACACTTAATTATTATTTAAGATAAAACATTATCTTAAATTAACCTTGAAATCTTTACTTAACTTAATTCATTAATTAAATTAAAATATAAAGAAATATTAATTACCTATCTTTAATTATTAATTAACAATCATTAGTTTCAAGTTCATAAATTACGTAAACCATTAATTGTTAATTATAAATCATTTTCCATTAACCAATAAAAACATTTCCTTATAAATTCCTTTTTATAATTTAAAATAAGTTTTGAAAATAACATTAAGGTTTTTAAAGTAAAATCATTTTAAACATTCATACAAATTCATTTACAAAAACACATTAATTTTAAGAAATAAATTTCTAGAAATAACTTTAGCTTAGTTATTTAAAGTTTAAAAACTTACTTTATTTTAAATTTAAAATCTAGTTAAATGTTCCATTTGGGTTCAACCCATTAATATTTGAACCAAGAAACAAAGTATATCTTTTTTTTTAAACAATCTGACTTTAAAAGTTTTAAAAACTGATTTGTTAAAACTTAAGAAAACTGTTAACACAATAGTTTACCCCTGCAACACAAATGAACCCAGAACTAACGCGAGACACAACCCAGAGCCATCTCCCTTGTATCACGAGTTAAAACCCAGTAACACAAACTCACATGCTAACTGACACCAACCCTCTCGTGCACCTGCACCAGTGCCGGAACCACTTCCGATCATCGCCGACTTCACTGACACGTCATCCAAGCACCCTGTAAACTCCTACGACCAACAGAACACCACTTCTTGCCTCAATCCAAAATCGAGCTCCTCATGGTTACTGAAACCCAAACATCATCCGGAAATTCCCCCCTTAACCATCACCTTCGATCAACTATAAATCCTACAACTCCGGCCATGGGTTGCTGACTCACCACGCATCCTGCTCCCAAAAATTTATACAACTCGATGCGATTTTGAAGATGCAGTAGTCAAAATTTCCAAGTTCAAACAGAACTAGGGTTAAAATAAAAATCAAGCAATTCCAATTATCACGGAGATTTACAAATTCATCAACCATTTTTACTATACTCTCCAATGCTTAACATAGCTCCATCAAAATCTCGAGCAACCCAGATGCACAGATCAACAGAAATTTGCAAAAACCCAATTTCCAGTTGAACTTCAAATACTTACTTAATACAATTTTAAAAATTGTAAATGTCTTTTCAAAGTTCATAATTTCCAATGATACTTTAGTTTATATAATTATTTTAACCAAATTAAACACTTGATTTCAAACATTGATGATAAATTTTTACTCCATCATTTGGTTCCTAGGTAAATTTCAAAAACCAGAGACTTTGATCTATTTTTGTTCTTAGTTTATACTTGAGCTAACTTGTTTTAGTTTAAATCTATGACTTAACAATTTTTTTTGAATAGAATTGTTTGAAGATTTGATCCTTTTTCTCAGATTATATAGTGAAATACAGAGAGGAAAAATGAAAATCCACATGCACAGTTTCAACTAAACAAAACCTATTGCAATCCTTATGTCTACACAGAGACAACTCATATAAACATCATCACTACTTAATTGCAACAGATAATTACTACTTTAAATTTTAATAAAAGGTTTACTCACCGCATACAAGAAATCTAGTGCAGGGGTTTGATAAGCTGGAAATTGCAAAAGATTTTGTTCTTGAAGATGAACCCCTTTTGAAACAGAAAAGCTTCAGGTTTGCTTCAACAAATTTGCTTTAGGTTTGCATGCATAAGAAAGTTGATGCAGACATTCAAAAATGCAGAACTGGGTTGGAAGTTGTTTTGAAAACAAACTGTAGATATGCAGTTTTCATTTGAGCAATGATTTTTGTTTTGAAAATAAACTGCAGACATGGAGTTTGATTTGGAGGAAGTTCAGGTTAACAAATTTGCAGATTGATGTTGAGGAAGTTTTTAGATTTCATTTTGAGGATTGTTTTGAAGATTGTTTTGTATTTGCAAATTGAAAAGGTTACAGGTTTTGGTAAACATAAATAAATGTTTCAGGTTTTTGATTTGAACATGGTTTGAATTGAGGAGCTTCTGATTTTGCAATGAGTAAAAGTTTGCATTGATGATTCAAGTTTCTTTTTCAGGAATGAACAAAAGTTTTAAAGAAAAACAAAATGGAGGAAGATGGTGATTATATAGGTAAGTTTCAGATTTATTAAATTAAAAAAAAAGAAATTAGAATAAATGGACACATGTCTTAATTTCCATAAATATTTTAACACTTGTTGACAAAATGATTTAGAACTAAACATTTGTCAAATTGAGTTTGTTTTAATTCTAAAGAAATTTAAAATTCTTTTTAAATAAATTTCCTAATTACTAATATGCTTTCTTAATTTTAAAAATACTTTTCTAATTAAAATTCTAATAAACAAATACATTTATACATTTATAAATGTTTCTAAATTTATATAAAATACAATCTTTAAAAATAAATGAAACCAAATATAATTAAATAAAATTATAAAATATTGCAAACTTATTTTAAATGCTTTTTCAAAAGCCATGTATTTATTTTTACTAAATAAATACAAATCCAAATTTCCATATATAAATTTCTATAAAAAGAAAAATATAAAAAAAATCTTATTTTTAATTAAAAGCATTATCTATATAATTTAAAACTAAACTATATTATTATTTTATTCTAATATGTATGTATATCTCTTGAATTCAAATTTATATTCAATTCAAAGTCAATTTAAAAATCAAATCTAAAATTATTTTAAATAAATATAAATATCTATTTTTAAATTAGCTCATTATTATTTACAAATAATTTATCTATTTTAAAAATAAATTTAAAATACACGGAAACAAATATTTAAACGCACTTATCAATTTTGAAAACAATAAGCCAATTTAGAATTTATTTATATGTACAATAAAATAATTAATATTATTATAAAACCAATTTATAATCATAACTAAAAAATTATATTATTATTACTTGGTTAATTATCTTTGAAAATAAATTTTTTATCAATTTCAAATAATTAAACATAAGAGATTATCACATTTTAAATTCCTGGAAATTCCGGGATATTACAATTTATCTACTTGATTTTTCAGTTCCTTCCAATATGCATGCGCTTGATAAAACGTCTTCTTTTTAAGGAATTGATTGATTACTTCAATCTCCTAAAATAATACCTTTTCACATTTAGATAATTTCTTTCCCTCCTTAATGGTGAAAAGTGGCATTAAGAATCATAATTCCACTTTGACTCAAATATTTCCTAAATTTTCTTTAATATGGAAATATTGTACCACCAAAATCTAATATTTTATGCTTTAGCAAACTCTAGTTGATAGGCACCATAAGTTTTAGGAGGATGTTAAGAGAATATTATCTATATATTACTAATATTTTGTTAGCAACCCGTAACAAAACACTTCGTCTTTGATTATCGTAACTTTTACAATATGGTTAAGTATTATATATGTGATTTTATAACTTATTACACTCCGTTTAATTAGTAACTAATGATGAGAAACTTGTTATTGAAATTTTTTACAAAAATAAATACTTCGAAGGAATATTGATAATGTGATTGAAAACGTTCGATCAATAGAAGGATCTTTTTTCTACGAAAATTCTTTAAACTATTTTTTACTTATCTAAATAACTAATGAAGACATCAACAGCTAAGCAATGCACTTTGTTTCGTGAAAAAATTAATTGGTTTTAGAAGCTTCTAGAAGAAGAGAATAAGCAGTGATTTAAGGAGGGATTAAGGAGGAAAGAGAAGAATTTCTCAATGGCGCATGGGGGCGAGCCTTGTTTGGCCAGCTAGAAAGGAGGAGGAGAGGGGTGTGCTTACCAACTTGAATCCTATATAAGAGAACCATAGCACAAAAGAACACTTATACATTTTTACAAAATAAAATTAAACACTCTCGACTCTCTTCTCTTCATAAATTCCTAAATACAAATCTAGTCAAATAGCCTCCAACTCAACTTAAACTCAAGAAAAAGCCTCACAACATCGTTACAACACCTTCCATTAACTCAAAGAAAGAAGATTTGGAGCACACAAGCCTCTACATCATTAAGCCATGAGCATTAGGAGGCTAAAAACAGCCTAGACTGAGAGAAAAAGCAAAGAGAATGTTGGAAGTTTGTTGGTTGCAAGATGAAGATAGGAAGTCAAAGCTCGTGCTTAGTTGTTTACATGTTGAAGGGTGAACTAACTTACCATTTGAATGAATGAAGTGTACATGTATGATTTTTTTATTATGATTTGATGCTTGAATTATATTACTATATTTGTTTGTGAATCTTGCTTAGGAAAGAAAATGGCATATGTAATTGACGTATATAGACTCATATGACTTGATTCATAGCCTTGAAATGAAGCACATAGGGTTTGTTTGGACTTTGGTTTGAATTGCACTTGAAATTTGAATGGTTTTATGGCGACTAGTCACTATAAACACACTTAAGAAATGCCTTACGTTCATATTTTACTATAGAAATTTACTGAGTGATTCTTTGGGGGTTCTCAACATGATTATGATTATGATGTATTATGTTATTTTGGTAACCCGGACTTTGGGCATCAGATAATTGAATAATTATCTGATTTTAACTATTGAAACACTAATTTACAGTTGGATAAATAAATCTGATAATAAATATTTATATCTAGATAAATATTTATTTGATAATCTCCTAATATAATTACAAGTTATTCTTTTAAAACAAATATTGTTTATATATAAATATAAACAGATTTTGAATAAAAGAATTATGTAAAAATTGAATTTATGTTTGTTTAAATATATATATATATATATATATATATATGAGTTGATTTTAATTTGGATATTAAATTGAAATTGAATTTGAATGGGAAATTCAAAAGATAAACATCTTAAAATATTTTTATTTTAAAATATATATGTATGATTTTATTAGAATATGATTTGTTTATATTATTTTCTTTAGAAGGATTCTATTTATATAAATTAAGAAAGGTATTTATAATTTAAGAAAAATAATACAGAACCTTTGATTTAACAATTAAAAATAAATAAGTATGAGTAACTACAGGTGTTAGCCTTTAAATCATGCTAAATACGTGTGTAATAAGATTAAAATATGAAATTGACAAATGTTAACTAATGTACAAATGTCATCTTTGTATTTTTGTTTTCTTTAAGTTTAATAAATCATAATTAAGCTTATATAAACGTATTTCTTCTCCCTTCAATTTTTTTCCCTTTTCTCATTTCTAAACCAAAGAAAACTCAAAAATCAAACCTGTAAAACAAAAATTAGCAAACCAGGAAATTGTAAGCAACCACTCTCTCAACCTGAATCATCAAAACAAAATCAAGCAAACTCAATAAAGTTCAGATCATCAAACATTTCACAGAATCAAGTTTCATAGGAGCAACATTCAAGTTTTTCAAAATACAAACTGTTTCAACTTCTCTATTATCTTCTACAGGTGAGTAAACCTATTTTAAAAACAGTTTAATCATGGATTTCATTTTGAAGTTGTGAATGAAAATCTTGCTGTTACCTGAAATGCTTGGATTAAGATGAATGCATGCATGTGTAATAAGTATTGGATGCCTGTGACTGTGCAAATAAAGGCTCTATTGTTTTATCAGGGTTTGATTTCCTTTAAAATCCAATATCTCATCTTTGAATCATAGTTAGCTTATGATTTGTAAATGAAAAGTGTTTGAAATCATGGAATAACACTACGAAAAATCATTCCAGGAATTTATATTGAATATTTGTCTGGATATTTTAAAAATAACAGTGAAATTGTAATTTGGGTCAAAATTTTATCAATTCAATTTTAAGATTGGATTGCATGGTTGAATTCATGATGGAAAATCATGAATTTTAATGGGTAAATCTCGATTTTTAGTTTAAAAATTAGTGAGCTTCCTCGAATTGAACATTTGTGATGTTTTGAGAAATTTCCGTCGATCAACGACGAACTGGATGACGTGATTGGTCTTGCAGGTCGAGGGGAAGACGAGGATCGTTGGAAAAGTACTATGGTGATTTATCATTGGTCGAGATGGGCAGAATTCGACGATGTTGGGTTTTATTCCCTGAGTTTGTCGTGAGTGTTCAATCGGGTTTCAAAACGTCGAGAGATGATCGGTGGCGATTACGAGGCCTGCGATAGGTGCTGGGAGACACGATGGAGTTACGGTGAAGGTGGCGGAGATTCTCGAGGCAGGGATCGTCAGAGGCAGTCGAATTCCGATAGTGGTTGGTTTAGGCTATGTGAGTTTTGGAGTTGATTTGATTCTCATTCGGATCGAGTGAGATGGGTGATCGAGATGGGTTTAGAGGATCGCCGGTGAAGTGTCGAGATCATCGACGATGAACGGAATGCCGTGGTTCGTCGAGGTAGGTGCAAACGTGCACAGTTGTGTCAAAGAATGATTGAGAGTAGTTATGCTCGGGTTTTTCTTCGAAGATGTTCGAGTTTTACTCGAAGCAGAAAGAGTGTAGTTTGGTCCCGTGTCTTGATCTGGTAAGTTAGGGGTTTGCTCGAGTTTTTGGTGAGGGCAGGTTTAAAGATGTTTCAGGCTTATGATTGTACAGGTTTTATGAAATAAAGAAATTTGATTTTTGAAATGTTGCTAAGTTTCAAGTCAAAGTAAAAAAGTTCTTGCCTATTAAACTAAATTTTATTCAAGAATAATTGTTTAAATAAGTTTTAAATATATAAATAGATAAGTTTTTAAAGGGTAGGATAAATGGATTTTCAAAATGAAGATTGTTTTAAAGATTTATTAATATCTTTGGAAAGTATTTTTTATAATTGCTTTCTTTGACAATTTGTTAAGAAGTTTTGAAATTTGTTTGATTTGAATTTTGTTAAGTAAATTTTAAAGTTATTTTAAACTAAAATTAGAATTGAAATTTTAAAGCAAGTTTTTAAATTTTAATTGAAACTAGTTTTAACTATGTCTTGAAAATGTTTTAAGTATTTGAAGGAAGTTTTGGTAACTTTAATTTTCAAGTTAAATGTTATTTTATTTCAAAACTTAATTAATGATTAAATTAAGTAAAGTTAATTATTAAGATAAAATGTTTTAAATGATAATTAAGGCATTAATAATATAATGTTTTGTCTTAAGATAATTAAGGTTTTAATGATTTGAGATTAATTAAGTTAGTATCAGATTAAATTTATTAGTAATTAAAGGTTAATTAATTTAGGATAATTAACCTATGGGATAATTACTTGACGAAAGTTATTAAAGGAAAATTACTTATGGGAAGAAATTAAGGATTAATTACTTAGTGTAATTAATTAAAGGAATTGATTTATAAAGCAAATTAATTAAGGGTTACTTAATTAGAGAAGGATAATTAATCGATGTAAGTAATTATGGGATAATTAATTTGAGTGCTTAATTAAGGATCAATGTGATTAATGGGTATGGGTAAAGGTTATTTAATTTGTGTAATTAATTAAAGGTCAATTACTTGATGATTAATTAAGATATTAACTAAAGGATGATTAATGTTTTCGGTTGTCATTAATTTATGGTTTAGTATGCAGGATTTAAAGGTAATTGAAGTAATTAATTTAATTTATTCAAATTAATTAGGAATGGAGTAACTATTTTTACGCTTGTATATGAATGATATGGAGTGCTTCGGATTATTGTTATACTTGGTATGTGATTGTAATGATGGATATGGATTGTCTATCTGAAATAGATTTGCTATGTGAATCTGTTTTATGAGTATAAATAGAATTGTTTAAACTTAATCAGCTTTGTTTTAAGATGGTATTGTGTTTGAAGAGACCGGATTGGGTATCAGTAATACCCGAAACCACTTTGACTTGTAATCTACATGATTCTATATGGATTTGATGTGGAAAATCAATACATTGTAATGGAATAATATGGACTTTTGAACAAAGAATACTTAGAATTTGATTTGCGAAATAAGTGTTGAGCATAACAAGTAATGAACTCGTAGTGAAGTACGAGTTACCCGGGTTTCCTTTTATGTTTGAACTTAGTATTTCAAATTATATGAGTTTACTCACGCTGGTTTCTAGCCTGACCTAGATGTTACTTTGACGTAATGCTCGGGTTAGACCGAGTATTACAGTTTTGTGGTACAGACGTTCTGGAGCTCAAGAGACGAGCTGGATGACAGGAACGTATAGAGTGCATTCCGCTGTGGTATTTTAGTATATCTAGACATGTGATTTCAATTGTCCGTTGTATTGTGAAAATGTTGTAACTCTGATGTATTTAAATGTAGTTGACTGATATAGCTTCCTTTGTGTAAAGAATGTTATTTGATATTATTTTCTATCCGCTGTGAATGTGAGATTCTAAGTTTGGTTTTCTGTTCTTCTTCTTCTATCGCTTTTCTTCTTTTCCTAACTATATGGAATTTTCGGAATCGAAATTTCCGATCGTTACATTTGGTATCAGAGCTAAAGGTTAAGCGAGAACCTTGGCCCTAGTGGGATTACTCATTAAGGATAGGGTCATTGGTACCCTAAAATGAGTTGAGTGTACATATATGAGAGCGTACTTGTTATTTTCTTATACAAAGATTTTAAATGATTTTATATAAGAATATATTTTTATATATAAAGTAATATTTCTTTCTAATAAATATTAAGGTAATTGGTGGTTAAATTATTGGAATTGAATTAATTGGTAATAGAAATACAACCAAATTGAAATTAAATAAAGATAAGTTTGAAATGGATTCAAACTGAAAATTTAAAATCTTGAATTTGGGAAAGAATTTCAGGATAAGATAATAATGAATTGGTTCCTAGATATGATAATATTGGTTATTATCATAAAGGATTGTTGTGTTTAATAATAAAACGTGTATTACTGAGTAAGCAAAATGAAATGTTTTAGGGAAGTAAAACATTTAGGTAAGTATGACTTATGAATTGGAACTGAAGATGATCTAAATTGTGAAGTGTTAAATATGGGTCCAGAATTTGAAATTTGTTTCAAAGTTATAAAGAAATAATAAATAATTTTATTTAATATATTTGAATGAAGGGTCCTGTTTCAAACAAGAGTTGTTTGAGAATTTAAAGAAATTTGTTTTGAATTAAAAACCAAAGGTGGTCTAAAATTTAAGGATAACTTGGTACATAAAGGAAATAATATGTATATATGAGGAATGTACATAATATCAAAGATGGTTTAAAATAAACTCTAAAGTAATGAGTTTTGAATTTTCCTGGGAATATGATGTGAAAACCCAAAGTGAATTAAGTTTTTAAACTTAAGTGGGAAGATTATTAATATGAAGTTTAAAATTTGAAATGGGAATTCGAATTTGGGTAAGGTTGGCTGGATTAAGTAAATTGAATTTAACTTAGGAAAAGTTAAAATAAGTTTAAGACAAGCAACCTGAATTGGAAATTTTAAGATGAAATTGGGATTTAACTTGGGAAGTTAAATGGTTAATTTGAATTGGGAGTTTGTGTGATCTCAAAATGGGTTTGAGATCTAGAAATTGGAAATAGATGGATGTTTTAAAATAATTTGAATGATACCATCCTGTCGTTATTAATAATCTTTAAGCTGAAAAATTGGATTTATTTAAATGAATGAAGAAATGGGGTATGGTAATATATCCATTATTAAGATTAAATGGAATCATTTTGGACTTAAGATCTGAATGATTAAGATAAAACTTCAAAGGTTTGGTTTCAAAATTGAAAATTGAGTAGTAAATTGGATTTTGAAGATAAAATTGTTTTTGAATTCTTATTTGAATTTTGAAATAAGTTAAGTAAAGGAATTAAATCAACAATTAAAAAATTAACTCGAATTTATATAATTCGAGATGATTTAAAAATTGTGATTGGAAATGAGATAAATTCAAGTGGAATTGTTATGAATTGAAATGGTTCAATTTGAAATTTATTTGAATTCATTGAAATTGTGGTTAAAGTTGAATAAGTAAATTCAAATGGAATTTGATTTGAATTTAGGAAAGAAATTGAGGATTAATTAAACTTGAATTGGGGTTAAATCAATTCCAATGGAAATTGAAGTTATTTAAATTGGAATTGAGTCAATTTAAATGGAAGTGGAAATTTAAATTGAATTGATTGAAAATGGTGATTGGGGATTGAACAGTTTACTTTGGAACTATTTTCGAATGGATTATTTTAATACACTGTTTTAATATATTTTTCCAAGCTATTTACTATATACAACCTTTCTTTTTTAAAACCAAACTATTTTATACTCATTTTACAATTATTTATAGAACTATTTAACTATTTTACAACTGTTTTATAAGCTAATTACTATTTTTACTACTTTATAATGAATTACTATTTTACAACTATTTGCAATTATCTAACTATTTTATAATCATTTGACTATTTTATAACTACTTAACTATATTACAGCTATTTTACAAACTAATAACTATTTTACAACAACCTATCTATTTTAAACTTTTCAAACTATTTTCTAAACTCAAGTTGGTCAGAGTGCAAACTGTTTATGATTAATTACCAATTGAGATAAGGATTTAAGTAATAATCCATATGGATTGAAGAAATTGTGGATAATTGAATAGAATTAGAGGAAATGTGAATAGAAAAGAGAATTGATTTGGCTAATAACCAATAAGGATAAATACGTAGGATGTACGTATATTATTTTATTCGCATAGTGATTTGATCCAGATTTGAGTACAGAATTTTGAGATAATTATATCTAACCGAGTTGGGATTTTTCACTCGATTTTCAACGGCGAACCTGGATATGGATTGTTGATTGGTTTTGCATATTCTCTACCACAGTTATGGCTATGCAAGGAGAATGATGGTTTCTGATCAAGAAACCAGATCTGAGTCCGCAATAGGAAGTCGGGTGGGCGATACTAATTCGGAAGTGAAATTATGTAATCGAGTGAGCGTTCAGATTGAAATAGCATACGGATGATATGTGTACATCGTACGGGTTTGAATGAAATCGATAGTGGGAATTTATGGATAAGAAATGTGAAATGGTTTTGAAATGAAAGGTTTATTTTGTGAAAAGTATGATGAAGTAAAGCGGAAATTTGATATTTAAATGGTAGAAATTTACTTTATGGAAATAAGTAATTTGGTAAGTCACTTTATAGAGTAATCAAATTTGAATATTTGATTTGGAATAAAAAAAGTTATATATCTTTGTTATATATATAAAACTCCCCTTGTTGGATCTATAGCTAAAAGAAAAGAGTTTTTGAAGTATTTGAAGTATAAAAAGGGAATTTATACAAGTTTGAAGAGATCCAATGTGTTAAAACTTATATATATATATATATATATATATATATATATATATATATATATATATAAAGGATCATATGTGATTTTTTGGAAAAGGCTTTTGGAACCTATGGATTTTGGAAAGGCTTTTGATTTTTGGGAAAAATCAATATTGGAATTTGGAAAGCCTAATTCAAGAATTATCGATTTTGAGAAAGGAGATTTATATGGGATTCATACTAGGTGTATGATTTGGAAGATACTGTTTGTGTATAGTATAAAATGTTTTTAAAATAGCTCTGGAGAAAAAGGCGCTCCCTTGGAATGAACTTCTCAGGAGTGGCATGGGGTGGTACTGCCATGAACCCTAGGGGGGGTTCTAAAGTTGATCTTGTGAGGAGTCTGGACAAACTAGTTCCTGAGGATTATGTGTAGTGTCTAGCGGAAGTCCAGGGCGTTGATGCCTACAGAGGCATTTGTGTTATGCTGTGATGATAGTTTAACTCGATGTCACTGCGATCTACTACAGACCATAGCAAAGTTGTGTGTGCCGCTGAGAGCCAATAGTCAATGTTTGATTTTACATCGGTAGACTGCGACCTATGGTAATATAGCGAAAGTCGTGTGTGCTGCTGAGAGCCAACATGATACCTTTGATTTTACATCGGTATACTGCGACCTATAGAGACATAGCAAAAGTCGAGAGGCCGTGAGAGCCTAAGGTTACGTTGGGACTTGACGGGTGTAGTCTGCGACCAATGTGGGAGTGGAGAAGTTTCATTTTGGCAGCAAAATTCAAAGGCATTGATGCTTACAGTTACATGGACTTTATCTGCGATGACAAAGTAACCCTAGATGTTACTACGATCTGTAGCGGGTTCCATAGCGTAATCGAGGGAGCAGAGGACTACGGTTATCTATGGATTTTGCGCGGACGGCAACGTAACCATCGGGTTAACTGCGACCATGGATGGGGGTGATGATTTCTAGAGCATTCTCGCTGTAACGCCCTACCCCAAGACCCACCTTAGCAAAGAGAATTAACAAGTAATTCCGTCTACTAAAGCGGAGAATAGGGCTGGTTAAGGGCGACTATCTATAATTTTGTCTTAAACATCTACTGAATGCGCCGATAAATGCAATATAATTTTTTTTTCTTCTTCTACTCAAGTGAATCGACATACCCAGTAAATGCTTAATCCAAGACTATAGGTAGTTAATGGATCTATCAGAACAAAATACAATAACTAAATGTAAAGCACATCACAGAACAGTAATCCACATCATATATATACATATACACCGATACATGTTTAGTACAATACAATATGAATACAATAAATGTGTTATTCGACCACACCATATACATCGAATCAAATGTAAATACATCAGAGATAAGCGGAAATAGAAACTAAACAAAAGTGTTAGGCTGAAATCCAAGCAGATGCATCAGAGCAAAGAACCGTAACTGATAGCTAACCTGAAACAACTCGGTCTGACCCGAGTACAAAGTACACGGGTCAGTCTAGCTAAAATAATCAGTTAATGAGGAAAGACGATAATATGAAGCATAAGATACAAGGTGATAATTCTTTTCGAATGAGAAGAGGCAACAGAAAGAATACAACTCATGACTTAAGTGAAATAATGTAACTTAAGTATACAATGACCTCAAAAGAGGTAAGTTCAATAATAATACTCAAATAATATAAACATTCGCCTCATATCATTGGCGACATCACAAAATGTCTACATGGTTTCCATGAACCATATTTCCTCAAAAGGTGAAACATTAATATAAAATCTCGCCGTAAAGGAAAACATAAGATATTCTCAAGTAGGATGATACAAAACTCAAATATAAAAGAATCTCCAAACTCAATTATACCTCGTCTCATCGGTATAAATGTATATAAATCTGAATCTCAACTCGCCAAAATGGCAAAACACATAATATCCTATAAAATCCTGAAATTATCTAAACTCATAACTCAAGGAACTCGATAAGAGTTCAAAACATCCTAATTGAAATCACCATATATATATATATATATAACATCTCATATAGCACTAGGCTATCAATGTAATAAAACATCCTAAAACGGTGAAATCACAATAAAACAGAAAACTCAGAAAATCCGGATTGGCCAAATCCCAATTATAATGCCGCAGTAATGCTGCATGTGCTAAACTCAGATGGCCGAAGCCATAGACAAGGTCGCTAACACCTCCCAAAGCAGTTCGTCCTCATGACAAGGTCGCTGACACCTCTTCAAGCCATTTTGTCAGCCCCAACAAGGTCGCTAACACCTCCCAAAGCAGTTCGTCCTCATGACAAGATCGCTGACACCTCTTCAAGCCGTTTTGTCAGCCCTAACAAGGTCGCTAACACCTTCCAAAGCAGTTCCTCCTCATGACAAGGTCGCTGACACCTCTTCAAGCCGTTTTGTCAGCCCTAACAAGGTCGCTAACACCTTCCAAAGCAGTTCGTCCTCATGACAAGGTCGCTGACACCTCTTCAAGCAGTTCTGTTAGGTAAACATCGTGAATGTGTCACAAACTCACGGATCGGAACCCGAAAAGTGTTAACGTGTGTCCCATACCACACATTCGCACCTAGCGGTTTACTAGCCATTAGTCGATTCCACACTAGAAACATCATAAAACTCAGAAATTTATATCTCGCCTAGTCTCATTAACGAGTAAATACAATACCATACTCGTCTCATCTCATTGACGAGTATTGGTGGCATCGTGACTTGTCTCATCTCATCACAAGTAAAAACTATCATAATACATCTCAACATCTTAAAATCATCATAAAGAAGCTTACCTCATCTCATCGGCAAGTAAAAATAACATTTAGATGGTTATTTATAACCTTAATTCCATTTAGGAACTTCTAACTCTTAATTCTCCTCGATTTTGACTCCGATAACATCAAAATTATAGAAAGCTCAAAACAAAAAAAACATGTAGCACTATGTCTAAGCTTTCTAAATCATCCTAAATTATGTAATTTGGTTAAGAAATGAATAACTTAAGCATAATTTAGTTTCAGATTCAAACAACAGAGCAAATAATAGTTTTGCTCTCGGAATTGCAATAGAAACACTCAATTTTGAAATAGATAACTTCAGAATTTTGAAAAACACAAAACATGAAAATTGCAGCTCTATACCAGAGCTTTCCAGAAAATCTAAGATCATCAATTTAATTAAGAAACGCAAAAGTTATGCTTATTTTAGTTTCAGATTTAACAACAGAGCAAAATTATATTTTGCTCTCGGGATTGCAATAGAAAAACTCAATTTTGAAATAGATAACTTCAGAATTTTCGAAAACACGAAACATGAAAATTGTAGCTCTATATGAGTTCTTTCCAGAACATCTAAGATCATTAAATTTTATTAAGAAAGACAAAAGTTATGCTTGTTTTAGTTTCAGATTAAACAACAGAGCAAAATATAATTTTGCTCTCGGGATTGCAATAGAAAAACTCAATTTTGAAATAGATAGCTTTAGAATTTTCGAAAACACAAAACATGAAAATTGTAGTTCTATATCAGGGCTTTCCAGAACATCTAAGATCATTAAATTTGATTAAGTAATGCAAAAGTTATGCTTATTTTTGTTTCAGATTCAACAACAGAGCAAAATATAATTTTGCTCTCGGGATTGCAATAGAGAAACTCAGTTTTGAAATAGCTACCATCAAAACTACCGAAAGCACAAAACACAAAAGTTGTAGCACATGAAATATGCTTTCCGGAACATACAAAATTATTAAAATCGGAGAAGAAACGAAAAATTTATGACCAATTTCGTTTCAGCTTCAACGACAGAGCAATTATTAGTTTTGCTCTCGGGATTACAGTAGAGAAATTCAATTTTGACATAGCTAACATCAAAATTACAGAAATCACAAAAAATAAAAGTTATAGCACATGAATTAACCTTTCCGGAACATCTAAAATTATCAAAATCGGATAAGAGATGTTGAAGTTATTGTCAAATTAGTTTCAGTTTCAAAGATGGACAGAATTCAATTTTTCAGAATTAAAAACATCAACCAAAGATCAATATTCTCAAGCTATTTGAATATATCTTTGCATTGAAGCTTTGCTTCAGCTAGAGATTGTGAGTTTATTAACTCACCTTGCTGTTAGGGATGATCAAATCTCGAATTTATGCTAAAACGTTGAAGCTTTGAGGAGACAATGACCTTCAACAACCTGTAGAACTCAAAAAATGTGCATGCAAGAAGAAGACTATTGTAAATTAGAAACCTATTTCTCAAGTCAGAAATTTAATGAAATTCTTGAGTTTGGATATTGATTACCTTCAGATTTAGCTTCAAAATCAGATTTAGCTTCAAATTGATTTTTAAAACACTAAATTTGAGTTTGAATTCATGATTTTTGGCTAGGGTTTATAAGAGGAAATGGGTTTCTTAAGTTTTGAAGCTTCTGGTTGAAGGAGAAAGAAGGTACGTGCTTCATTTCTTTCTCTTTTCTGGTTTACTAACAGGTTGGGCAAGATACTAATGGGCTAAGACCCATTAATCAAAAAGAAATAAAAAGGCTAAGGTTATAGATTCAACGCTTAAATCAAAAGGCTTCATATTAACATTATAAAAAAGAACAAAGCCATTTTCTTCCACTTTTCACACAATAAAAATCTATAAACTTACAAACATAAGCAGTAAAATATTTCC
The DNA here is from genome assembly GCA_030765085.1 of Allium cepa. Lineage (NCBI taxonomy): Eukaryota > Viridiplantae > Streptophyta > Magnoliopsida > Asparagales > Amaryllidaceae > Allium > Allium cepa. The sequence continues at coordinate 578,217,241 of CM060931.1, forward strand.
CATCATATGAAAAGGTTAACTTTTTTTTAAAACAATTTTATTATTAAAAATCTTAATTTACAAAAATACACTATTTTCACCAATAAATACAAAAGTTCACATTTTTAACTTCTAAAATTCAACAAAAATACTTTTCTCACTTAGAAAAATATTTCAAACCATTTCCAAACCTTATTTATAACCAAGACATATTTTAAAAACCACTTCCCATCTTTTTATTAAACTAAACCACCTTCAAAAAAAAAATCAATTACTTCTCTTAAAAATCATAAATAGAAGAATTGGCAATAATTACATGATTATTTCATTTTTTTTTCTAAAATAAAAATCATTTCCCACTTATTATTAACCCAAATAAAATAAAGTTCTAAACTTTATTTTCACAATTTGATTCCAATTTCATTGTTTATTCCAAATAAACAATCTAAAATTTCCAATTTAATTTTAATCACAATATTAAATTATAATTATCATTATAATTTAATATTAACAGGTACTCTCCAACCCAGGGTTGTTACAGACTCCCCACCTTACAAAAATTGCGTCCCCGCAATTTTCTAGGAAAAGAGCCGTAAATAACCCAGAAATTCAATCGACAAAGGATAAAAGACAAGCTCGAAACTCAAACCATTCATACTCTCAATATAGAATGGTAGAAAGAAACAGGGAAAAAACTCACTTGGTTAATTCAATGGCCTATCATATGCTAATGTAGTGATTAGCAAACCATCGAATTTTCCAAGCAACTCGAAAGAATTTCGAAGATCTCCCGTCTTGAATCAAAACTCAATAAGATGCTCAACAAATAATCAATCGAAAATGATTGACTGCTCAAAACTCTATGAATAGCGTCGGGATCAAAATCACTCAAACCCGAACTCTAAACAATAAAGAAGATCATCAACAAGATTTTCCGCATAATAATACTGAAAGACCATCCTCATAACAAGATAGACATAATATACAAGATTGATAAATCACAAGATGGCTTCTCACAGGGCCACCCACTCGAACGACCATGAAAAATGCACGTCGTTAATAATAGCTTAAAGATAGAATATACTCAAGAACAAGGATATTGGCTCGAATTAACATTTAATCCAAGATATTTAGAATTTTTTTTAAATCTCGGCATCTTTTAAATTTTAAATCTCAATTTCCAACATTTGAAAATTTTCAAACTCTTTACTATACTACTTAGTAAGTAATTTAAAACTCAAATTAAAAGTCCAAATTTCTTCTCTTACTTCAAAATTAATTTCCAAAGAAATTTGTAAATCCATAATAATATTCCTCAAAATAAATTAAAGGTTTAATTTCTCTTTACTCTTTCTATTAAACCACTTAAATAGTTTTAAAGAAACAATCTTCAAATTTTCTTATAACTCTTTTCTTAAACATCCAATGTATATAATATAGATTCTATAATCTCAAAATAGACTTCCAATAAAGCACGACTAAAAAAAATAATCTCATTTATATTCTCATCTTTATAATTTAAAAATAAATAAATGGCATTGCCTCGCCATTGAGTCTCTAATAAATAAATATATCTGTTGGCTGCAGAGTTGATCGAACGATCAAAACTGCCTCGCCACTCTATTACTCGTCTCTAAAATCAATGGCTGCAATTACCATTCAAAAATAAATTTAATATTCTCAAATATTATTTTCAAAATCTCATTTTTTTTAAATCACAAATCATCGTGTCTGATTGCCCCATCATAGCATTTAGGAGATTCCTATCGATAACGTTGATCAGGCGTATCGACGAGAACTCTTAACTACTCGATGGACAACCCAACACTCTCAAATTATTTCTATAAAAGTAATATTACTCCTATAAAATATATTCTCAAAATATTCTTTGATTTTTTTTTTATAATATATCTCAAATTTCTCTTTAAAACTCGTATTTATATAGCTTCAAACTCAAACCAAAGAACATTAAGAGAATGCATCGAAATATTCCTAGAATACTCGATTCTCAAAATCAACAGAAGGAAATGGAGTGTTCGTCAACGCCTACAAGATGACAAGCCGCTCACAAAAATTATCAAGACACAAGATAAGCAAGATATTCTTCTCAAAGGAGAAGGAGCACACAAACAACAAATTATTACTTCCAACAAAGTAATGCTACAAAGGATAACACCGATTGAGTATCCGAAAAGGATAACTCAAAGAAACTGAATAATAAACTCGATCAAGCTCGAACAATCAAGAAACTCACCCATTCCTTGGTGGAAGTTCTCATGGAAGGATAGCCGTAGGCTAACAGCTAAGAATAAGGTTAATTTAAAACTCAGTTGGCCGATTGGATATCAAACCCAAACAGACTCATCAAAACTCAACAAGGTCACCTTGACTGGAATTCGAGATATGTCATCAACATCTCGATACTCAAGAGTGAGAAGCTTTGGAATCGTCAATAACATCCCAAAGTGACAGAAATAATGAACCAATCAAAATAGGAAATCTAAATATACAATAGGATCTATAAAACAAAGGATTGGACTTAATATCAAATAAGTCAATCCATATCAAATCAAATGCATCTCAAGATTGTGAGTAACAAACAAATACTCACAATAGCAACATCAAAAATAAAAATCTTAGAATGCTCACAACGAGCCAATCGTTGTGGATCCCTTCAATAGGATTCACAACTCTCAAAAGAATGCAACAAGAATTCTCAAAGAAATCAATCAGCTCCATCGATACGAACTCACTCGTATCGACAAAAATGAGAATAGAATAATCCTAAATAAGATTATTTATAAGATAAGATGACATCAAACTCTATTATGGAATGCTACGGAATATAATTAACATTCCTAGACATATTCCATCTCAATAATCCCAAAACTCGAGAAAGAATCAAGGCTCGATTCGAAAACAAGATCGAATAAAGGATAATGATTCACTCGTATTGTACTTCGATGCATCATGATATACGTACTGTTCTGTGTTTATTCTACTTTGTTCTGACCATAGCTCTGATACCATGCTGTAACGCCCTACCCCGAGACCCACCTTAGCAAAGAGAATTAACAAGTAATTCCGTCTACTAAAGTGGAGAATAGGGCTGGTTAAGGGCGACTATCTATAATTTTGTTTTAAACATCTACTGAATACGCCGATAAATGCAATATAATTTTTTTCTTCTTCTACTCAAGTGAACCGACATACCCAGTAAATGCTTAATCCAAGACTATAGGTAGTTAATGGATCTATCAGAATAAAATACAATAACTAAATGTAAAGCACATCACAGAACAGTAATCCACATCATATATATACATATACACCGATACATGTTTAGTACAATACAATATGAATACAATAAATGTGGTATTCGACCACACCATATACATCGAATCAAATGTAAATACATCAGAGTCAAGCGGAAATAGAAACTAAAAAAAAGTGATAGGCTAAAATCCAAGCAGATGCATCAGAGCCAAGAACCGTAACTGATAGCTAACCTGAAACAACTCGGTCTGACCCGAGTACAAAGTACACGGGTCAGTCTAGCTAAAATAATCAGTTAATGAGGAAAGACGATAATATGAAGCATAAGATACAAGGTGATAATTCTTTTCGAATGAGAAGAGGCAACATAAAGAATACAACTCATGACTTAAGTGAAATAATGTCACTTAAGTATACAATGACCTCAAAAGAGGTAAGTTCAATAATAATACTCAAATAATATAAACATCCGCCTCATATCATCGGCGACATCACAAAATGTCTACATGGTTTCCATGAACCATATCTCCTCAAAAGGTGAAACATTAATATAAAATCTCGCCAAAAAGGAAAACATAAGATATTCTCAAGTAGGATGATACAAAACTCAAATATAAAAGAATCTCCAAACTCAATTATACCTCGTCTCATCGGTATAAATGTATATAAATCTGAATCTCAACTCGCCAAAATGGCAAAACACAGAATATCCTATAAAATCCTGAAATTATCTAAACTCATAACTCAAGGAACTCGATAAGAGTTCAAAACATCCTAATTGAAATCACCATATATATATATATATAACATCTCATATAGCACTAGGCTATCAATGTAATAAAACATCCTAAAACGGTGAAATCACAATAAAACAGAAAACTCAGAAAATCCGGATTGGCCAAATCCCAATTATAATGCCGCAGTAATGCTACATGTGCTAAACTCAGATGGCCGAAGCCTTAGACAAGGTCGCTAACACCTCCCAAAGCAGTTCGTCCTCATGACAAGGTCGCTGACACCTCTTCAAGCCATTTTGTCAGCCCTAACAAGGTCGCTAACACCTCCCAAAGCAGTTCGTCCTCATGACAAGGTCGCTGACACCTATTCAAGCCGTTTTGTCGGCCCTAACAAGGTCGCTTACACCTTCCAAAGCAGTTCATCCTCATGACAAGGTCGCTGACACCTCTTCAAGCCATTTTGTCGGCCCTAACAAGGTCGCTAACACCTTCCAAAGCAGTTCGTCCTCATGACAAGGTCGCTGACACCTCTTCAAGCAGTTCCGTTAGGTAAACATCGTGAATGTGTCACAAACTCACGGATAGGAACCCGAAAAGTGTTAACGTGTGTCCCATACCACACATTCGCACTTAGCGGCTTACTAGCCATTAGTCGATGCTACACTAGAAACATCATAAAACTCAGAAATTTATATCTCGCCTAGTCTCATTAACGAGTAAATACAATACCATACTCGTCTCATCTCATTGACGAGTATTGGTGGCATCGTGACTTGTCTCATCTCATCGATAAGTAAAAACTATCATAATACATCTCAACATCGTAAAATCATCATAAAGAAGCTTACCTCATCTCATCGGCAAGTAAAATAACATTTAGATGGTTATTTATAACCTTAATTCCATATAGGAACTTCTAACTCTTAATTCTCCTCGATTTTGACTCAGATAACATCAAAATTATAGAAAGCTCAAAACAAAAAAACATGTAGCACTATGTCTAAGCTTTCTAAAACATCCTAAATTGTGTAATTTGGTTAAGAAATGAATAACTTAAGCATAATTTAGTTTCAAATTCGAACAACAGAGCAAATAATAGTTTTGCTCTCGGAATTGCAATAGAAACACTCTATTTTGAAATAGATAACTTTAGAATTTTGAAAAACACAAAACATGAAAATTGTAGCTCTATACCAGAGCTTTCCAGAACATCTAAGATCATCAAATTTAATTAAGAAAGGCAAAAGTTATGCTTGTTTTAGTTTCAGATTCAACAACGGAGCAAAATATAATTTTGCTCTCGGGATTGCAATAGAAAAATTCAATTTTGAAATAGATAACTTCAGAATTTTCGAAAACACAAAACATGAAAATTGTAGTTCTATATCAGGGCTTTCCAGAACATCTAAGATCATTAAATTTGATTAAGTAATGCAAAAGTTATGCTTATTTTAGTTTCAGATTCAACAACAGAGCAAAATATAATTTTGCTCTCGGGATTGCAATAGAGAAACTCAGTTTTGAAATAGCTAACTTCAAAACTACCGAAAGCACAAAACACAAAAGTTGTAGCACATGAAATATGCTTTTCGGAACATGTAAAATTATTAAAATCAGATAAGAATCGAAAAATTTATGACCAATTTCGTTTCAGCTTCAACGAGAGAGCAATTATTAGTTTTGCTCTCGGGATTACAGTAGAGAAATTCAATTTTGACATAGCTAACATCAAAATTACAGAAATTACAAAACTTAAAAGTCATATCACATGAATTAAGCTTTCCGGAACATCTAAAATTATCAAAATCGGATAAGAGATGATGAAGTTATTGTCAAATTAGTTTCAGTTTCAAAGATGGACAGAATTCAATTTTTCAGAAATAAAAACATCAACCAAAGATCAATATTCTCAAGCTATTTGAATATATCTTTGCATTTGAAGCTTTGCTTCAGCTAGAGATTGTGAGTTTATTAACTCACCTTGCTGTTAGGGATGATCAAATCTCGAATTTATGCTAAAACGTTGAAGCTTTGAGGAGACAATGACCTTCAACAACCTGTAGAACTCAAAAAATGTGCATGCAAGAAGAAGACTATTGTAAATTAGAAACCTATTTCTCAAGTCAGGAATTTAATGAAATTCTTGAGTTTGGATATTGATTACCTTCAGATTTAGCTTCAAATTGATTTTTAAAACACTAAATTTGAGTTTGAATTGATGATTTTTGGCTAGGGTTTATAAGAGGAAATGGGTTTCTTGAGTTTTGAAGCTTCTAGTTGAAGGAGAAAGAAGGTACGTGCTTCATTTCTTTCTCTTTTCCGGTTTACTAACAGGTTGGGCAAGATACTAATGGGCTAAGACCCATTAATCAAAAAGAAATAAAAAGGCTAAGGTTATAAATTCAACGCTTAAATCAAAAGGCTTCATATTAACATTATAAAAAAGAGCAAAGCCATTTTCTTCCACTTTTCACACAATAAAAATCTATAAACTTACAAACATAAGCAGTAAAATATTTCCCATCATATGAAAAGGTTAATTTTTTTTTAAAACAATTTTATTATTAAAAATCTTAATTTACAAAAATACACTATTTTCACCAATAAATACAAAAGTTCACATTTTTAACTTCTAAAATTCAACAACAATACTTTTCTCACTTAGAAAAATATTTCAAACCATTTCCAAACCATATTTATAACCAAGACATATTTTAAAAACCACTTCCCATCTTTTTATTAAACTAAACCACCTTCAAAAAAAAAAATCAATTACTTCTCTTAAAAATCATAAATAGAAGAATTGGCAATAATTACATGATTATTTCATTTTTTTTTTTCTAAAATAAAAATCATTTCCCACTTATTATTAACCCAAATAAAATAAAGTTCTAAACTTTATTTTCACAATTTGATTCCAATTTCATTGTTTATTCCAAATAAACAATCTAAAATTTCCAATTTAATTTTAATCAAAATATTAAATTATAATTATCATTATAATTTAATATTAACAGGTACTCTCCAACCCAGGATTGTTACAGTCGCCAAAGATATTTCCTCTATTTTCAAAAATGTTTTATATATTTTCAATAAAAATTATTTTCCAAGTATTTTCACTGGGTGTTGAAAACGGGTTTACCAAGTACTTATAGATTTTCAGTCCTACGCCTGATCAACGTATGACCGAATTTCTAGGGGAACAAGGATGGACTGGTTGGGACATCGAGTTATAAAAAGTATTTTTTGTAAAAATCGTTTTGTAATATTATATAGATTTAAAAGTGTTTAAAAATGGTCAAAGAAAATTTGTCTGATTTAAAGTATCGGATAAATTCTGGCTTTGTTCCTTTTCAAGGACGAAAAGATACAAAGGGAGAGGAATGTAATAACCCGGATTTTGGGCAACAGATAATTGAACAATTATCTGATTTTAACTAATGAAACACTAATTACGTTTGGAAAAATAAATCTGATAATATAATTACAAGTTATTCTTTTAAAACAAATATTGTTTATATATAAATATAAACAGATTTTAAATAAAAGAATTATGTATAAATTGAATTTGTGTTTGTTTAAATATATATATATATATATATATATATATATGGGTTGATTTTAATTTGGATATTAAATTGAAAATGAATTTAAATGGGAAATTTATAAGATAAACATCTTAAAAGATTTTGATTTTAAAATATATATGTCTGATTTTATTAGAATATAATTTGTTTTATATTATTTTCTTTAAAAGGGTTCTATTTATATAAATTAAGAAAGCTATTTATAATTTAAGAAAAATAATACAAAAGCTTTAATTTAACACTTAAAAATAGATAAGAATGAGTAATAGCAAGTGTTAGCCTTTAAATCATGCTAAATACTTGTGTAATAAGATTAAAATATGAAATTGACAAATGTTAACTAATGTAACAAGCGTTATCTTTGTATTTTTATTTTCTTTAAGTTTAATAAATCATAATTAAGCTTATATAAACATATATCTTTTCCCTTCAATTTTTTTCCCTTTTCTCATTTCTAAAACAAAGAAAACTCAAAAATCAAACCTGTAAAACAAAAATTAGCAAACCAGGAAATTGTAAGCAACCATTCTCTCAACCTGAATCATCAAAAATAAATCAAGCAAACTCAACTAAGTTCAGATCATTAAACATTTCATAGATTCAAGTATCATAGGAGAAACATTCAAGTTTTTCAAAACACAAACTTTTCAACTTCTCTGTTATCTTTTACAGGTGAGTAAACCTACTTTAAAAACAGTTTAATCCTGGATTTCATTTTGAAGTTGTGAATGAAAATCATGCTGTTACCTGAAATGCTTGGATTAAGATGAATGCACGTATGTGTACTAAGTATTGGATGCCTGTGACTATGCAAATACAGACTCTGTTGTTTTATTAGGGTTTGATTTCCTTCAAAATCCAATATCTCATCTTTGAATCATAGTTAGCTTATGATTTGTAAATGAAAAGTGTTTTAAATCATGCAATAACATTATTAAAAATCATTCCAGGAATTTATATTAAATATTTGATTGGAAATTTTAAAAATAACACTGAAATTGTAATTTGGATCAAAATTTTATCAATTCAATTTTAAGATTGGATTGCATGGTTGAATTCTTGATGGAGAATCATGAATTTTAATGGGTATATCTCAATTTTTAGTTTGAAAATCAGTGAGCTTCCTCAAGTTGAACGTTTGTGATGTTTTGAGCAATTTCCATCGATCAACGACGAACTAGCTGATATGATTGGGCTTGAAGGTCAAGGGGAAGAAGAGGATCATCAGAAAAGTACTATGGTGATTAATCGTTGGTTGTGATTCCCTTAGTTTTTCGTGAGTGTTCAATCGGGTTTTGAGACGTTGAGAGATGATCGATGGCGATCGCGAGGCGTGCGATAGGTGCTGGGACACGTGACAGAGTTACGGTGAAGGTGGCGAAGCTTCTCGAGGCAGGGTTCGTCAGAGGCGGTCGAATTCCGATAGTGTTTGGTTCAGACTGTGTGAGTTTTGGACTTGATTTGATTCTCGTTCGAATCGAGTGAGATGGGGGATCGAGATGGATTTAGAGGATCGCCGGTGAAGTGCGAGATCATCGACGATGAACGGAATGTCGTGGTTCGTCGAGGTAGGTGCACGCATGCATAGTAGTGTCTAAGAATGATGGAAGGAAGTTATGCTCGGGTTTTTCTTCGAAGATGTTCGAGTTTTACTCGAAGCAGGAAGAGTGTAGTTTGGTCCCGTGTCTTGATCGAGGAAGTTAGGGGTTTGCTTGAGTTTTTGGTGAGGGAAGGTTTAAAGACGTTTCAGGCTTATGATTGTACCGGTTTATGAAATAATTAAATTTGATTTTGGAAATGTTTCTATGTTTCAAGACAAAAGTAAACAAGTTCTTACCTATTAAACTAAATTGTTTTCAAGAATAATTGTTTAGACAAGTTTTAAATATTTAAATAGATAAGTTTTTAATGGGTAGGATAAGTGGATTTGCAAGATGAAGTTTGTTTTAAAGATTTATTAAATATCTTTGGAATGTTTTTTTTATAATTGCTTTCTTTGACAATTGGTTAAGAAGATTTGAAATTTGTTTGATTTAAATTTTGTTAATTAAATTTCAAAGTTATTTTAAACTTAAATTAGAATTGAAATTTTAAAGCAAGTTTTCAAATTTTAATTGAAACTAGTCTTAACTATGTCTTGATAATGATTTAAGTATTTAAAGGAAGTTTTGGTAAATTTAATTTTCAAGTTAAATGTTATTTTATTTCAAAACTTAATTAATGATTAAATTAAGTAAAGTTAATTATTAAGATAAAATGTTTTAAATGATAATTAAGGTATTAATAAGATAATGTTTTTTCTTAAGATAATTAAGGTTTTAATGATTTGAGATTAATTATGTTAGTATCAGATTAAATTTATTAGTAATTAAATATTAATTAATTTAGGATAATTAACCTATGGGATAATTACTTGACGAAAGTAATTCAAGGAAAATTACTTATGGGAAGAAATTAAGGATTAATTACTTAGTGTAATTAATTAAAGGAATTGATTTATAAAGGAAATTAATTAAGGGTTAATTAGAGAAGGATAGTTAATCAATGTATGTGATTATGAGATAATTAATTTGAGTACTTAATTAAGGATCAATGTGATTAATGGGTATGGGTAAAGGTTAATTAATTTGTGTAATTAATTAAAGGTTAATTACTAGATGATTTATTAAGATATTAAGTAAAGGATGATTAATGATTTGGGTTGTCATTAATTTATGGTGTAGTAAGCAAGATTTAAAGGCAATTGAAGTAATTAATTTAATTTATTTAAATTAACTAGGAATGGAGTAACTAATTTAAGATTGCATATGAATGATATTGAGTGCTTTGGATTATTGTTATACTTGGTATGTGATTGTAATGCTGGACATGGATTATCTATCTGAAATAGAGTTGCTATGCGAATCTGTTTTATGAATATAAATAGAATTGTTTAAACTTAATCAGCTTTGTGTTAAGATGATATTGTGTTCGAAGAGACCAGGGTTGGGTATCAGCAATACCTGGAACCACTTCGATTTGTAATCTACATGATTCTATATGGATTTGATGTGGAAAATCAATAGACTGTAATGGAATAATATAGACTTTTGACTAAGTAAGAGTACTTAGAATTTGATTTGCGAAATAAGTGTTGAGCATAACAAGTAATGAACTCGTAGTGAATTACGAGATACCGGGTTTCCTTTTATGTTTGAACTTAGTATTTCAAATTATATGGGTTTACTCATGCTAGTTTCCAGCCTGACCCGGGTGTTACTTTGATGTAATGCTCGGGTCAGACAGAGTATTACAGATTTTCAGGTAAGGTCGTTCTGGAGCTCAGGAGACGAGCTGGATGGCAGAAACATATAGAGTGTATTTCGCTGTGGTATTTTAGTATATCTAGACATGTGATTTCAATTGTCTTGTGTGTTGTGAAAATGTTGTAACTCTGATATATTTAAATGTAATTGACTGATACAGCTTCCTTTGTGTAAAGAATATTATTTGATATTATTTTTTATCCGTTGCGAATGTGAGATTCTGAGTTTGGTTTTCTGTTCTTCTTCTTCTATCTCTTTTCTTCTTTTCCTTACTATTTGAAATTTTCGAGATCGAAATTTTAGGGTCGTTACAGTTATCATATCCAAAATTGGTAAAACTTTAAAGATAACAAAACTGGCGCAGGTTACTCTCTTTAAGATCAACGTTTTTATAGCATTCTAGAGGAATAAATGAAGGGTAATAAATGTAAATAAAGAGAAGATAACAGTAAAGTAACAATAAACAAGCTAATAACATAGATACAACAATTTATAGTGGTTTGGCATTGCTTTCTGAAGTCCACTTTGAAGAGATAGCTTTATTAATTACTTCGTAGACTAAGTATAAGAGGGATCGGATGAAGATCCTTAATTGTAAAAGAATAACAAGCAATCAGCCACCCAAAGATCCAAAACATAAACAATCAATGTATTTGTGGAGGAAGACAGTGAAATATCTTCTTGAAAATTCGATAGAAGATCTCCAGGACCATAAGGGCCCATAGGAGGGATCGCATGGCGCTAATCCTAAGAAATAGGGATCGTGGCTATAACATCTCTCCTTTTTGTACGTTTTAAGCAGACACACGTGATGACTCAAAACCATACAAAAGGGCGAATTGTTATTGGGTGAATAAGAAAAGAAGAAGATAGAAAGAAAACAAATAGAATCTCACAGCGAAATGACAAAATATAATAATCAAATATTAATTCATGAAGCTGTTTACAAAATATTTGATTATACTAGTACAATACAGAATCGAAGTTACCTATAACAAAAATGTATAACAATGCAGCGGAACAATATGAATGTAGTGGAATAATAAAATAAATAATATTAATACAATCTTCGTCTTCGTCTTCGTCTTCCAGAAATAAGGTATTCAAATCCTAAAATGCTCAGGTTGACCCGAGCGAATTGGAAAGATAAAACACTCGAGTCAAATCTTTTTATGTAAGTTAAACCAACGGAAATAAATATGAGTGAAATGGCGTCAGAGATGTTTACAGGTTTTGCCATCTTCTATCCAGCGTCTAACGTGAGTGCAGTAACTTAAAAGAATGTTCGAGATTCACACCTCCTAAGGATCCGTTAAACTATCTACTATGTAGTAATACGCTATTAAAATATGTCTATAGTAAAGTAAACTATCAAAATATTGTTAAGGCTTTACATTTTCCACCTTAACACATTTTATATTTCCCATGGTCTATGCAGTACCATAATCCTACCCGTACTGGATGTCGTCAAAGGGCACTCCATAGGAATGGTACAAATCAAACTCGTAGAAGGCGCGCTAGGGTAGGTGACACGGCGCAACTAGGCAATTCCAGGGTAGATATACCAATTACATATCCGGACTGGTGGGAACGTATGGCAACCACTACCGCCCATCTCGAAACACACTCCCGAGTTAAAATCGAAAGGTGGCCACCGAATAAATCAAAAGTCAGAATATAGTGTCGATAGAGTGTGCCCGATCAGAGGAATGACCTTGTAACAACCCGTAAATTTTTAATAATTAAATTTGGTTATTTAATAAAAATTTTGTAATTAAATTTAGAAAGAAATAAAAAAATTATAATTTATATTGAAGTAAATGTTAAAAATGAAATTGCAATAAATTGATGTAGATTGTAAAGTTATAATTGATTGAACTTAGTAAATAGGGAAACGAATTAAAAGTTATATTTACTGATGAAGTAATACGTAATAAATTGAAAATTTATACAGTCAATGTTAGATAAGTAATTATAATGTTTGTTGTTGATAATAAATGTTACTTTAATGATTATTAATATAGTAACGGAAGTGCGAATGAAAGTTTAATAGAGACATAAATTTATTTATAAGGAAACAAGAGTATATATTGAACAAATTGCTGAATTAGTATAAAATTAATGATAATTGGATAAGAACAGTGTTATATAATCAATTTTGTTATTTAATATTTGAAGGAATAAAAATTTTAATCCGTTAATGAATGTATAACGAGAATGAATTGTAAGAATGTTAGTGTAAGCTAATAAATAATTAATTCAATGCAAACCCAATTGATTGAAACAAATATATGGGTTATAGTTGATTATAAATAGGAATATTTGGTAATAAATGAAATATAAGAAAAAAAAATGTAAGCATTGAATTAATTAATGAAATAATATAGTGTTAATGACAATTAATTAGAATTTGTGTTATATATGGAATTTTAACCTGTGTTGGCAAGTAATAAACTTATAAATGCAAGAAAAGGTAAATAGGTGACAATTAATATATGTTTTATTTATTTAGTATGTTAAATAAAATTTGGAAATCAAATTGCAATTAAAAGAAATTCAGTAGTACGTTAATTGGAAATAAATTTTAATAAATGTTACATTAATGTGAAATGCAATACAATGGTTGGGAGTTGTTAAATTTGGTATATTAAGGTAATGAATGGAAAGAAAACAAGGTAACTAAGTTTATAGAATTGTAATGAACTTAATAAAAATTTGGATTGAAACAAATCAATCCATTGAAATCCAAATTTTAATAAGCGTAACTATTGTAGCAATTTAAATTAAAGGTTATGCAATTAGAAATAAAAATAATATGAGGAAATTTATGTAATAGTTTTGAATCCAATGTTTAATCCATCTATTTGACAATAATGAATGGAATAATAATTTATTTATTTAATTAAATGGAATTTTGGGAATTTTATTTATAATTTGTGAATTTAATGAAATTGAGATTAATATTTGAATTTATAAATTAATCATCTCTAAATCGACATTTAAATTTGTTTAAAACCATTGTAAATGATTGAGAAATCAAAAATGATAAGAATTGTCAATTTTAGAATTTAAATTGGAAATTTGATTTAATTAATCAATTATTAATTTATTTAATTAATGTAAAATAGCCATTTTGGCCACTGACTCGGATTTCGACGAAGCCAGTTTCATCGAATCCGTATTGGTGAATTATTAGTAACATTTCAAGTTTCGTAGCGATCGGACTTGTCGTTCGATCGTACGGACTCGAAACGCCTAGAAATCAATGAAATTGAAATAAATTTGGAAAATTTTGATTTTAGCATAACTTCTTCATATGATGGAATTTGGACTTGAAATTTGTTCCATCGAGTTTAAAATATTTAAAAACATCTATTTTGATATATGGGTTGACACAATCTTGTTTCGGAGTCAGAACGGGCTATTCGGCCCATTTATCGTTCAGCACGTTTATAAATCAAGTCCATCTATTCTATTTCAGCCTTGTCCATAAATAACCGGTAATAACCCTACCCTCTCTATTTCTCATTTATCTGTACGTACAATTCAACTATATCCACTCCTCAATGGCAGACAACCAATTCTAGATTCAATTGCAATTCAAAATCAAATCAAAATTTCAAACTCCTCAAAAAAATTCAAAAAAAATATATAACTTGAAGATCTCAGTGATACAAATCTTCATCAAGTGTTCGTTTTCGAAATTGATAATCGAATCAATCAGAAATCGCGGTCAAAATTGAATTGGGCGTTTTTGACTTCGTCATCAATCGACGAAATTGAAATATGGGTTTTGAAGAGCTCGACGTATGGAGTTCGACGCTGGTAGTCGCTTGACCTAGATTTGCGTGTGGTGGTGGGAATTTGCGATTTTGGGTTTCAAACCCTAGTTCTTCTAGGCGGCGGCGGCGGTGATAGGGGGGCTCGGAGGTGACATGGGCGGCACTGGTAGGTGCGGTAGTGGTGTGCGAACCCGATGGTGGTGGTGCGGTCATCTCCGTGGGTCATGGGCATGAAGGTTTGGTGGTCAAAGTTTGGGACGTGCGGGGTGTATGGGTTTGGAAGTCACGGCATCGTGATAAGAGGGAGAAGCGACGTGGCGAAAATTTACTGGTTCGTTCGTTTGTTTTATTTTATTTTTAATTTTTGATTTCAATCGTTCAAACGCGCATAACTTTTTCATACGAGCTCGGATTTACGCGTTGTTTTTTTTCTTAGGATCGTATTGAAATTCTGGACATTTTGGCGCCTGTTTGTTTGAATTCTGAGGCTGTTCAATTTTTGGGTTTAAATTGGATTTAAATTCAATTTAAATTCAAAAGGTGAGTGTTTTAACCCACTCACAACTTCTAAAATTTCTTATGTTTGTGAAATTTACTTTTGATGCGATTAGAAATTTATTTTGACTGTTTGGCATAATTTAATCATCATCTTAGTTAAATTAAATTTATTTAAATTAAATTGCTATTGAATTCATTATTGTATATAAACTACCAGTTAAATAGTTAGTTAATTTATTATTGCATATAAACCGCCAGTCAAATTAATTTATTATTGAATATAAATTGCCAGTAATTACTTGTATTTATTATCCATTCTATATTGATGTTATTGTTTGAATTGGATAATGATTGTGATAAATGGTTGATGATTGATATTGGGTGAATGGATGCTGTATTTTATATTGTTATAAACTGCAATTTTTTATGCATTTTTATTCATTCGGGATTACGGTTTGAAATGATATATAACCGTAATTTTATTTTAAATTACGGATTGAAATGATAAATATCCGTATCACTTGACCATAGGATAGAAAATTTTATACAAACACCGTCGGTCTATATATATAAATATTTTAAAATGATTTCTATGATTTTGGGATAGAAATATACGGTTTAATAAGTATTGACTTTTGATATTGCATAAATATTATTTTATATATAGTTAAATTCTTGGTTTTAAGCTATGTATAAAATTGTTTAAAGTATAAAATAATTTTAATAATAAAGTTTGATTTTAATAAAATATAATATGGGTAAGTATTTACTTAAATTATATTTTAATACAGAGTTTATATTGATTTTTATAAATCAAGGTTGAGAATATAGTTTTGAAATTGATTTGAGACTTTACTTAATTAAGAATTATATTTAATAAGAATCAATTTGGAACTTTTTGAAATTTAGATTTTAAAAGAATATGGTTTTATAACTTAATTAAGGGTTAAGGTGATTTAAGTGAATATATCAAGCCCAAATAAATAGAGGAATATTCAATATTTGAAATTTGATGTTTTATTTAAAGGATACTGGATTTATTAAGTAAATATTTCAAAACTAAATAATAGTAAATTGAATTTGGTATATATATATATATACGAATTATAAAATTTAGTTCTGAAATATTGAATATTTAAGCTTTGAAATATATTGAATTTGAATGGGTTTATTTTGTGATCAAGTCAGTTTTGAAATCGACAAAATTTGGAAAAGTTTATTTGGAAACTGAATTTAATTGAAGTATATTATTTTGATTTTGAAGTGTTGAAATGTTTAAAATGTTATGATTTTTGTGAAAGGGATATATTTTAAATAAAATGATATTATATTGTTTTGGGTTTTATAAAAATAATATCATATTGATTTGGGTTTTTAAAGTGGAAATGATATCGTATTTATATGGTTTTGAAATGGATATTATATTATGCTTTAAAAAGTACAAGCTATTTTGAAAAGACCGTGGTGTTATAATAACGTTTGGTTGTTGAAGAGACGGGGATCGGAAGTTGTCATACTCTCTGCCAACTTCGAAAACCACTTTAGCAACCGTGTACGCGGTGGAGATTCGAGAATGAAGTAGGATGGTGGCGGCGTTTCCTCTAAGGTAAATACATGGACCCGACTCCAGTGAGTTGGCATAAGGTGGCTAAAACAGGAGCAATTGACGGGCTAATGAGGTCATTCCTCTGATCTGACACACTCCTTCGCTATTATATTCTGACTTGGTGATTTATTTGGTGGCCACTTTTGATTCTTTTGATTTGGGTGTGTTATTCGAGGTGGACGGTAGTAGCTACTACACGTTACCACCGATCCGGAAGTGTAATTTGTATATCTACCCAGGCATTGCCTAGTTGTGCCATGTCACCTACCATAGCGCGCCTTGTACGAGTTTGGTTTTCTTCCGTAGCCCTTGTCGTATCCTCTGGTGGCTTCCCGATCAGGAGGGACCATGATATTGGATGGACCACTGGGACTATTATTATGTTAAGGGGGATGTAACAACCCGCATATTTTATGATTGTGTATTTAAATATTTTATTTAAATATAGTATCATTAGTCAGATAATAGTCTGAAATGCTACTTTTTACAAACGGTCGAATTAGGACTCGGGACCACTTCCATTGAGTTCAAAACGCCGTTCGCGACTTTTTTGAGTATAAACTTCAATATGTTTGGAGCTAGCCAAAAATTTGACCTTTTCACTTTGGACTTTGGGTTTGGATTAGCCTAAACTATTAACTCTAGCTCAACCCCCACTTCTCTTCATTTATTTTCATTTCCTAATACCTTCAAGCTTTCATAAAAATGGGGAAGAGAAAAAGAATTAAAATCCTAAGCCCTAGTTCCATTGCAAATCCTAGCTCTAGCTCCAAATTCAAAGAGAAGCTTAGGTAAGTATCATCTTCTTCTTCTCCAACACATTCTCTCTTTAATTTTAGAAAATTCCTAAACCTAATTTAGGAAATGTTCTTCTTTTGAGCTTAGATACAAACTCCTTGGGTTGTGTTGAAAAGTAGTTGATCTTCCTTTGGTTTCCAAGCTTCCTCTTGGTTGTTTTTGTGTAAAAAGGTGAGATTTTTATCTCACGTCTATGTTTATAACTATCTTTGATCGTTGGGTATGAATACCTAACACTTATTCATGTGCATTTGCTTTTGGTTTAGATTGAATTGATGAAGATTTCAATTTTTGGTGTTAAAAATCAAATCTTTAAAAAAAATCATAGCTTTGATGTTTGGACATGTTTTTGGTGATGCATCGAAGAGCCTATAGGGTTGGGTTGCCGATTGGCGTAAAACCCTAGCGCCATTACTCGTCTGGTTGCGAATTGGAAGAGTTTCCTCTTCAATTGATAGGCTGGAAATTTGCTCCAGTGCCAGTCAGTCGATTGGCTGTAGCTTAAGAGCGTTCTAGGGGCTGTTTACAGAGGCTGGAAGTCTCTGTTTCCTGCAATCAGTCGACTGGCCTCTGTAATCAGTCGAATAACTACAGGAAATGAAATTTCCAAGTTTTCGGTTCAGTTGACTGACAGTCAGTCGACAGATCTGCTTGTTTTTGCCTATTTAGCCTATTTTGCTTGAAATTCCAATTTTAACGATTCGTGGTTTTCTGATTCGTTGTTATCATTTATTATCGACCTTGATGACTTCTATTTTGGAATTTTTGGGTATATCCATTTTGATGGATTTGGAATCAATAAATTTAGATTTAATCCACGTCTTTGAACGTGAAATTTGGGGGATTGATTGTTTTTACAATCATCTTTATGGTTTGTCGCTTCGAAATACAAAGGTTCCTATACTGGTAGTAAATATTCAAACTCTTTCACAAAGAACTCTATTTTCTATATCAAACTCGTTTATAAAACCATTTTCCAATCTATTAGTATATACAAACCTTTACCTCATTCGTTCGAGAAATCCAATTAAATGACTTTGCAAAACAAGTGGTATGAAACGCTTGCGTTTACTTTGTCGGTTAATTCCTAGACTCGTTCGATTGAAACTCTTGTGACAACTCTCGAGTGGAGATTTACAATTTGTTCGTAAATACTTAAGTCAAGCAAGTGGTTATGGGACATGAAGCTAAACTCATCTATTTACTAGCTTAGTGCAATTGACACTTCCTGATGATCATTTTTTGTGATTTAGACTAGCGATATTCTATGTCTCTTTGTCCATGTAGGGGACGGTACCTCGTTTTGTTGAGTTTCATCTCATTTCTTTTATAGGCTAACGACCTATATATTCTTTGGAGTTTCTGCTCATTTTTTTGTGGGCTAGCGACCCATGTTTTTTTATGGAGTTCGGTTCATCGGACGTACCTTTGTACTACGTTGTTGTACCAGCTTATCAGGATCATCGGGCGTACCGTTGTACTACGTTGTTCTGAATTATTCGAGTTTTAGGTTCCTCGGGCATACCGATATTGTACTACGTCGTTGCACCGGCTCTATGTTTAGCGACCATGGGATAGCGTCCCGTTTGTGATACACGTGTTGGTGAGTTTTCATGCTCCCGTTTTGTGATATGCCTCCCCCTTTTTTGTGATTTCTGGATTTCTATTGATGATTTCTAGAATTTGTGTTTCACCAATTTTCGTGATTTCATTGATAAGTGTTATCAATATTTGTGCATTGGTGAATTTGTGTTTCACTAACTTTTACGATTGGCATTAATATATTTGTCAATATTTGTGATTTGTTGAAAGTGATAAAGAGTATGACATTCCTTTGGATCATTGAGAAGATTCTTGTGATATTGATTACTCTCTGGTTGATTTTCAATTACATACTTATCAAAATATGGCTTTATGGTTATTATACGTTTTTGTCATATCTCTTATTCTATATCATTTTACTCGATATTTATAGCTAGACTGATCCGTTTATTATTTTCTTATTAAATAATACTCGGTCCAGACTGAGATGTTATAGGTGCTTCTGCTTGACTCCTCGTCTGGGAGTATTATTTGACTTTTGGCTAACTACATTGGATTGGTAATTTTTGTTGTTATACACTCGAGACATAGACTCATTGATGTAAACTTATTCTTTTATCTAGCACTTGTATCTATTCTTTTTTGTGATGTGGATCTTGTTAGACCACTACTATGATATACACTTTTATGTGTTATATTCGTATCTATTTCCGCCTTTGTGATATTGACAACAGTGACTGATTTGTGTTATGCTTATTTCTATATTTGCTTCCGAAGATATTATAGCCACCGTGTAGTTGCTTTGAGTCTGTATCGGCATGCCGGATTTCCTATGCATGTTATATTATCTGACATATCGGTGCTCGCACAAAGCAATTACATGGATGGTCGCTCCTCAACAGCCTTATTCTTCGTGCTAGTTGACGGCATTACTCCGTAGTATCCTTGGCTAGCGTGAGTATACAGGTGGGGCGTCACAGCTTGGTATTAGAGCAAACTTCGAAACAATTTAGAATAATTTAACAAGGTTCATCGTCCTAAGTCCATCTTAGGAGTCATGCCTTAGGATTTTATTACAGTCATTAGACACGTTCTATCCTATTTTCTTTATGATGCCTTGTCTTATCAATCATTATTGTTTGATATACATTTTGTGAATAACGTTTTCTTCTTCTTTCTTTCTTTCTTAAAGAAGAGAAATGGTTAGACCTGGCCGTCCCAATGTCGGTCAATCCAGTGCTACACCCTAGGATGGTGTATTTATGTCTGCCCATCAGCTTCTTAATCTTGTAAAGAATGCTCAAGCTGCCGGCCATTCTCGAGCCCACTCACCCAAAATCCGGATTCGCACGTCTGTGCAGTGATTATACAAATTTGGGTGGAAAGCCATTCAGGGGTTCCGAGGGCGTTATCGAAGTCCAATCTTGGCTTAGGTCATGCGATCGCATCTTTGCTCGCATGAATCTTATTGATCTTCATCGAGTCCAAGTGGCTTCTAGTATGCTCCAAGAAAGAGCATTAGATTGGTATGAGCTTCTTATTTCTCAAATTATTGAAGCGGATCTTACTTGGGAGCAATTCTGGGAACGATTCGAATCAAAGTTTGTGCCGGAGGTTGAGAAAGTGGCTTTGGCCCGTTGTTTTACTAACTTTGTTCAAGGTGAATTTTCTATGATGGAATACGTCGCATCTTTCGAATCTCTTTCTAAATACGGGGTCGAATACATTAATACACCATTGAAGAAAAATCATAGGTTCGTCTATGGCTTGAATAAAAATCTCAAGAAGCCATTACTTCTGAAATTGGAAGTTGCTTTCGATCAACTTACTGATATTGATCTTCGACGTGAAGAGGTAGATAGAGAGAGTGAGGTTGAAGTTGTTAATGCCAAACCAAACTTTAACGACAACAAGAAAAGGCCTATTAAATTCAAAGGCTCAAATCACAACAAGAAAGGGAAGCAAGTAGCTTCGGTAGCGAGGACGCCTACCCCTAGTAGTGGGCAATGCTACAATTGTGGTTCTAAGGACCATTATGCTAATAGATTTCTGAAACCTCTCTTTTGTCGTTATTGCAAAAGTTCGGGTCATCTTTTATCTTCATGTCCCAAACTTCAAGGCAAGAAGGAGGGAAATCTAAATGTGGTGCAAACTCCTAGTAAAAATTATCGCGATCAAGGTATTTCTCATTCTATCCTTGATGGCATTATTATGTTTCGTGATCTACCCATTCGAGTTCTTTTTGTTACGGGTGCGTCCCATTCTTTTATATCAAAAGAACTTGTTGATACTTTTTCTTTGAGTGTTGTTGTTTTAATGACTTCTTTGAGAATTACGAATCGGGTTGGTGGATCCGCAACACTCGGTTTGCTTTGTAGTGATGTCGAGATTATATTATGTGATTTTTCTTTCTGAGCCGATTTGCATGCCATGCGTTACTTAGGCTTCGGAATGATTTTGGGATTGGATTGGCTTAACCATTAAGAAGCCAATATCTTATGTCCTGAGCAGACAATTCATCTTCGACATCCTCTATCTGTTAAGAAAATTTCTATTGTTCTTAAAGATTCGGATTCCAACTTGGCAGCATCTTTATATTCCTTAAGTCCTCTTGATGATGATAATGACGATGAGGAAGATGTCATTTCTCTTATTCACGTCGTTCATGAATTTTCTAACATATTTGAGCCCGTTTTAGGATTACCACCTAAGCGAGCAATTGAGTTCAGAATTAATCAAATTCTTGGAGCTTTACCTATTACTCATCCTCCTTATCGTATGTCCAATAAGGAAAATGAGGAGATGCGTAAGCAATTATCCGAATAGGTGACGAAGCAATTTATTCGCTCTAATTCCTCTCCTTGGGGAGCTTCGGCTATTTTTGTAAAGAAATCCGATGGTACACTTAGGATTTGCGTTGACTACCGCAAGCTTAATGATCTTACTATCAAGAATAAATATCCTTTACCTCGGAATGATGACTTATTTGATCAACTTAGTGGTGTTAGAGTCTTTTCACAATTAGACTTAGCAACCGGTTTTCATCAGCTTCGTATTGCAGAGGATAGCATTCCTTTGACATCGTTCCGTACTCGTTATGGATCTTATGAATGGCTTGTTATTCCATTTGGTTTAACGAACGCTCCAGCTTATTTCGTTGACCTTATGAATCGAGTTTTCAAAGACTTTCTCGATCGATTTGTTCTCATCTTTATAGATGATATTCTTGTGTATTCTAAATCCGAGGAAGAGCATGAAAAGCATCTTCGGATTGTGTTGGAAACTCTTAGGAGCAATAAATTGAAAGCAAAATTTTCTAAATGCCACTTTTGGCAATCTCGTGTGAAATTTCTCGGTCATATCATTTCCGAATCCGGAATTTCCGTGGATCCTTCAAAGAATGAAGCGATTCAAAATTGGAAGAGACCAGAGTGTCATGGAAATCCGTAGTTTTCTCGGATTGGCGGGTTATCATCGTCGTTCAATAAAAGACTTTTCCAAAATTTCCATGCTTCTTACTTGTTTGACAAAGAAAGGAGTCAAATACATTTGGTCAGACAAATGTGACGCTTCTTTTCAGAAATTAAAAGAACTCCTTTCCAAAACGCCATTCTTGTGATTCCCGAAGGGAACCAAGATTTTATTTTTTATACCGATGGTAGTCGTGTTGGTTTGGGTGCCGTTCTCATGCAAAGATAACGTGTTATCGCTTATGCTTTTAGGCAATTAAAGCCTGCCAAGACTAGATATGCCACTCATGATATAGAGCTCGCGGCTATTGTTTTTGCCCTTCATATTTTGCGTCATTATATTTTGGGAGAAAAATTTGTTCTCTATACCGATCATAAATCTTTGAAGTATTTATTTTCCCAAAAGGAACTTAATTTGCATCAACAACGTTGGCCCGAAGTCCTTGCATCTTATGACCATGATATTCTTTATACTCCCGGAAAGGGAAATCGTGTTGCTGATGCCCTTAGTCGTAAGCAACAAGTGGTTGTTTCTATGATGATATCTGAGTGGAATGATCTCGAGTCTTTATCCACTTGTGAGATTCGAGATCGTGAATCCAACTTATGTGCATCTTTTTTTTATGTAGCCTTGAGGCTCATCCATCTCTTTTAGACCGCATCCTTGAAGCTTAAAAGTTAGATCCCAAATTGGCTCTTCTTAGCCAAAGTTGTAGGAAAGACTTTGATATTGATTCTCGTGGTGGTATTCGAAAATTTGGTAGACTTATCGTGCCAAATATTTGTAATCTTCGTAAAGACATTTTAGAGGAATCCCATCGTTCTAAAGTTACCATTCATCCCAGTAATTGCAACATGTATGCGAATATGAAGCGACTTTATTATTGGGATGGGATGAAATCTGATATTGCTAACTTTGTTAGGCGTTGCATGACTTGCCAACTGGTTAAAGCCGAGCATCAAAGGCCCGATGGGTTATTGAAACCTTTGGACATTCCAATTTGGAAGTGGGATCAAATTTCCAAGGACTTTATTGATGGCCTTCCCCGTTCTCGTTTAGGTCTTGATAGCCTATGGGTGATAGTTAATAGACTTACAAAATCCGTCCATTTTTTTTCCGTTCGGTCCAATCGGACCGTACCTCTTTTGGCCAAGCTCTTTATTAAAGAAATTGTTAAATTGCATGGAGTTCCTACTTCTATTGTTAGCGATCATGATCCATTGTTTACTAGTCGATTTTGGAAGAGTCTTAAAACAGCTTTGGGAACGAAGCTTAATTTTAAGACCGCTTATCATCCTCAGTCCGATGGACAAACTGAGCTTGTGAATCAAACTCTTCAAGATCTTCTTCGTGCATGTGTTCTTGATTTTGGTGGAAGTTGGGAAGATCATATTTCTCTTGTTAAGTTTTCCTATAATAATAGCTTCCAATCTAGTATTGATATGGCAACTTTTGAGGCACTCTACGGAAGACCATGCCGATCTCCTTGTTGTTGGGTTGAGGCCGGTGAGAAGTTGGTTTTACGTCCAGATTTTATTCGTGATTCCATAGAAAAGATTGACCTTATTCGTCATAGGATGAAAGAAGCTCGAAGTAGGCACAAATTCTATGACGATAACCGAAGAAGGAAATTAGAATTTTCTGTGGGAGATTTTTTGTTTATTCGTGTCTCACCTATGAAGGGTGTTGTGCGTTTCATTCGATCGGGAATATTAGCACCTCGATATATTGGTCCATTTCCTATCACCGAACGTATTGGTTCCATGGCTTATCGCCTTTTATTACCGGCTCAGTTTTTTGCTATTCATGACGTGTTTCTCAATTACGAGAATGCCTTCGAGATTCTGATTATATTCTTGAGCCGGGTGTTGTGGAAGAAATTGAAGTTTCACCTAATTTGACTTATGAGCAACATCCTATTCGAATCATTGCTACGAAGGTCAAACACCTTCGAAATAAAGATGTTCCTCTTGTGAAAGTTAAATGGTTTTCAAATCCTAAGGATTGTTCTTGGGAATCCAGAGAATTCATCGAGCAAACACATCCGGACTTACTTTATCACGCTCTTTGAGGTGAACTTCTTATTTCAAATTTCTTTTATGTAATATGCCTTTATGGTTGTTACCTTTATTTTCTTCTTAAATATTGCGAAGACACAATTTCTTTATGGAGGGGAGTCTGTAACAACCCGCGTATTTTATGATTGTGTATTTAAATTTTTTATTTAAATATAGTATCGTTCGTCGGATTATAGTCCGAAATGCTACTTTTTACAAATGGTCTAATTAGGACTCGGGACCACTTCCATTGAGTTCAAAACACCGTTTGCGACCTTTTTGAGTATAAACATCAATATGTTTGGAGCTAGCAAAAAAATTGACCTTTGCACTTTGGACTTTTGGTTTAGGTTAGCCTAAACTATTAACTCTAGCTCAACCCCCACTTTTCTTCATTAACTTTCATTTCCTAATACATTCTAGCTTTCATAAAAATGGGGGAAGAGAAAAAGAATTAAAATCGTAAGCCCGGGTTCCATTGCAAATCCTAGCTCTAGCTCCAAATTCAAAGAGAAGCTTAGGTAAGTATCATCTTCTTCTTCTCCAACTCATTCTCTCTTTAATTTTAGAAAATTCCTAAACCTAATTTAGGAAATGTTCTTCTTTTGAGCATAGATACAAGCTCCTTGGGTTGTGTTGAATAGTGGTTGGCCTTCCTTTGGTTTTCAAGCTTCCTCTTAGTTGTTTTTGTGTAAAAAGATGAGATTTTTATCTCGCATCTATGTCTATAACTATCTTTGATTGTTGGGTCTGAATTCCTAACTCTTATTCATGTGCATTTGCTTTTGGTTTGGATTGAATTGATGAAGATTTCAATTTTTGATGTTAAAAATCAAATCTTTTAAAAAAATCATAGCTTTGATGTTTGGACATGTTTTTGGTGATGCATCGAAGAGCCTATAGGGCTGCGTTGCCGATTGCGTAAACTCCTAACGCCATTACTCGTCCGTTTGAGAATTGGAACAGTTTCCTCTTCAATTGATAGGCTGGAAATTTGCTCCAGTTCCAGTCAGTCGATTGACATTTGCAGTCAGTCGACTGGCTGTTGCTCAAGAGCGTTCCGGGGGCTGGAAGTCTCTGTTTCCTACAATCAGTCGACTGGCCTCTGTAATCAGTCGACTGATTGCAGGAAATGAAATTTCTAAGTTTCTGGTTCAGTTGACTGACCATTTGCAGTCAGTCGACTGACCTGCTTGTTTTTGCCTATTTAGCCTATTTTGCTTGGAATTCCAATTTTTATCGACTTGTGGTTTTTCGATTCGTTGTTATCATTTATTATCGACCTTGATGACTTCTATTTTGTAATTTTTAGGTATATCCATTTTGATGGATTTGGAATCGATATCTTTGGATTTAATCCACGTCTTTGAACGTAAAATTTTGGGGATTGATTGTTTTTACAATCATCTTTATGGTTTGTCACTTCTACAAAGGTTTCTATACTAGTAGTAAATATTCAAACTCTTTCACAAAGAACTATATTTTCGATACCAAACTCCTTTATAAAACCATTTTCCAATCTATTAGTATATACAAACCTTTACCTCATTCGTTCGACAAACCTAATTAAACGACTTTGGAAAACAAGTGGTATGAAACACTTGCGTTTACTTTGTCAGTTAATTCCTAGACTCGTTCGATTGAAACTCTTGTGACAACTTTCGAGTGGAGATTTACAATTTGTTCGTAAATACTTAAGTTAAGTAATTGGTTGTGGGACATGAAGCTAAACTCATCTATTTACTAGCTTAGTGTAATTGACATTTCTTGGTGATCATTGATGATAATTTTTTTATGATTTAGACTAGTGATATGCTATGTCTCTTTGTCCACATGGGGGACGGTACCTCATTTTCTTGAGTTTCGTCTCATTTCTTTTATAGGCTTACGACCAATGTATTCTTTGGAGTTTCTACTCATTTTTGTAGGCTAGCGACCCATGTTCTTTTATGAAGTTCGGTCCATCGGACGTACCTTTGTACTGCGTTGTTGTACCAGCTTATCAGGATCATCGGGCGTACCATTGTACTACGTCGTTGTTACGAATTATTCGAGTTTCAGGTACCTCGGGCGTACCTATATTATACTACGTCGTTGCACAGGCTCTATGGTTAGCGTCCATGGGATAACGTCCCGTTTGTGATACACGTGTTGGTGAGTTTTCATGCTCTCGTTTTGTGATAGGCCTCCCCCTTTTTTGTGATTTCTGGATTTCTGTTGATGATTTCTAGAATTTATGTTTCACCAATTTTCGTGATTTCATTGATAAGTGTTATCAATATTTGTGCATTGGTGAATTTGTGTTTCACTAACTTTTACGATTGGCATTGATATATTTCTCAATATTTTTTGATTTGGTGAAAGTGATAAACAGTATGACATTCTTTTTGATCTTTGAGAAGATTCTTGTGATATTGATTAATCTCTGATTGATTTTCAGTTACATACTTATCACAATATGGCTTTATGGTTGTTATACGTTTTTGTCATATCTCTTATTCTATATCATTTTACCTGATATTTATAGCTAGACTGATCCCTTTTTTATTTTCTTATCAAATAATACCCGGGTCAGACTGAGATGTTACTGGTACTTATGCTTGACTCCTCATCTGAGAGTATTATCTGACTTTTGGCTAACTACATTAGATTGGTGGTTTTTGTTGTTATACTCTCGAGACATAGACTCATTGATATATTCTTATTCTTTTGTCAAGCACTTGTATCTATTCTTTTTTTGATATTGTGGATCTTGTTGGACCACTACTCTGATATACACTTTTATGTGTTATATTCATATCTATTTCCGCTTTTGTGATATGGATAACAGCGACTGATTTGTGTTACGCTTATTTCTATATTTTCTTCCGAAGATATTATAGCCACTGTGTAGTAGCTTTGAGTTTGTATCGGCATGTCGGATTTCCTATGCATGTTATACTATCTGACATATCAGTGATTGCACAAAGCAATTACACGGATGGTCGTTCCTCAACAGCTTTATTCATCGTGCTAGTTGACGGCTTTACTCCGTAGTGTTCTTGGCTAGCGTGACTATAGAGGTGGGGCATCACAGGGGAGATTGGGAAACTACTTAACGCTATTTAAAAGTAAGTTTATTTTACAATAGACATTATTATAATAGCGAAATATTACAACATAGTAAATAGTTTAACGAATCCTTAGGAGATGTGAATCCCGAGCATCTCTTAAGTAACTACACTCACGTTAGACACTGGATAGGAGATGTCAAATCCCGTAGACATCTCTGACGCCGTTCCACTCATATTTTACTGTTGATTTAACTTACATAAGAACTTTTAGTTCTGACTCGGGTGTTTTTGTCTTTTCAATTCGCTCGGGTCAGCATGAGCATTTCAGGATTTGAAGACCTTATTTCTGGAGGATGAAGACGAAGATTTTAGTACTATTATTATTATATTATTCCGCTGCATCATACTATTCCGCTGCATTTTAGTTATTCTATGGTATGTGTAACTATGATATGTATTGTATAAGTATAATCAAATGTTTTTGTAAAATAGCTTCATGAACTGTTTATTTGATTATTATATTTTATCGTTCCGCTGCAAGATTCTATTTTTTTCTTTCTCTGCTTTTTCTTATTTGCCCCATAAAAATCCGCCCTTCTGTATGGTCTAAGTCTGACGCATGTGGTTTATTGTCGATTTAAACCGTACAAAAAGGCGGGACGTTACATCTAGCATCAGAGCTTTGGTTTAGCAATAAACCTTAGCTTTATGTGGTCTGACTCTTTATTAATAGGGTAGTAATACCCTATGGGGAGTCGCTGACTGTATATATATGAGGGAGCGTATTTGTTAGTGTTATAAAAAGTTTTGATATTGTGTTAATTTGTTCTGTCCTGTATTTATAAATTATGGATGGTGCATGGGACGCTATGACATCAATAGGGATTTCTAAATACTTAATAGGACAGACCGACATAATATTTGTTTTGAATATAGGTGAATCAAATAGTTTTGCCTATTATATTTTCTATATATAAAATGAAATTTTATAAATGATATATATATGTATATATATTTGGTTGCAATATATTGGTTGCTAGGTAATGAATTTATAAATAATAGTGAAATAAAATTTAAATTAAAATAAATGGAAATTGGAAATTTATGACCTAAGTTCCGGGATTTTTCAAAATCTCTTTCAAAGGATTTTGAAATATAATAATATTATTATTAAAAGTATTTTCTGATATAAATAATTCAATATAATTTGAACGAATTGTTTTAAAGAAATTTTGGAAAAGGAAATAAGTTCTATACTCCCCTCTCTGTCGCTGGAAAATAATATCGGTGATGGCGATCGCATCATCGACATTCATTTTCGAGTTTCGAAGTAGGAAGGCCACTGTAGTAGTTTTACTGCAAATTTATTTTGATAAAAAAATATAAATTTTAAATTATTTTAAATATAATTGGATATATAAACTGTAAGTATATACATTTATCTATTATTTTAAAATGATTTGAAATTAAACTCGGTACTTAAATTCTTAAGTTTCTGTTAAGTAATAGTTTCAATTATTGTAGTCAAATGAAATGTAAGTAATTAATAAATGGAACCTCTAATTTAAATAAGAGACTAAATGTTATGTTATGAATGAAATAACAAGGAAGTTGAAATTTATAATCAATAAAAGCAAAGGATATAACCATTGAACCTCTAAATAATTGAAAGAAATGGGATAAACTTGTATGATTTTCATTTGCATTCTTAAAAGCATATAGATATAACTTACCAAATAGTAAAAGTTACAATGTTTAATAAGAAATTGTAACAGAATATTATACACGTAAAAATTTGAATTAATGAAGGTGTTCAATGAAATTCTTTAATAAATAAGAATTAGATGTTGTAGTTGTTATAAACTTAAGTATAATTGAAATAATACTAATTAAATATAATAGAAGGCAGGTACTGTAAGTAAGAAATGTTAAACTTAAGAAAATAAGATCCAAACTATTAATTGCGGAATGTGATAAAAGCACGGCTGTCACGAGTCGATCTATGAGTGAAATGAGTAGACAAGGGGGGTTTTACATTGAAGTTATTTCTAAATAAAATTGTAAGAAATATATGTAAATTAGAAGATAAACCATTATATGAATGAAAAACAGAAATCAAACGACAAATGTATGAATGGAATTAATAAGGATAAACTAAATCTGTTGTTTGAAATGGTTGTTGTTTGTTTTGGTTTATGGTTGTTTGGGTAAGGATACTTTAAATTTTTTTGGATGTATGAATAATCTATTTAGTTTCATCTAAGACCGTTGAGTAAATAGTGCACTTGGTAGTTTAATTTTCATTCTGTATAATTTAAAGTTTTGAACCTTAACAACTATTTGTTTTGTTTGATATGAGTGGATAATTGATGTATGTTGATTTTATGTGATGGTTGTTATATTGAATTATTGTTTATGGTTGAAACAACCTTAAATATTTCATTTTATATAATTGTTAACCTTTTTGGATTATATAAGTGAAACACAGGTTATGGAAGCAATTGCTACTGCTTCGGTTTCATAAATAAGTGTTAATTGCCCGACAAATAGGTACGTTTTCGGATTTCGGTTTTATAGCGCTATTATATTATTTTTTCGGGTTGGGATATATATTATTTTGGAAATTATATGTTGTATATTGTTTTATTTGATACTATATTGTGACACCCCACCTCTATACCCACGCTAGCCAAGAACATTACGGTGAATGCTGTCAACTAGCACGGAGAATAAGGCTGTTGAGGAGCGACCATCCATGTAATTGCTTTGCGCGAGCATCGATATGTCAGATAGTATAACATGCATTTCTTATCAAGAGGGAAATCCGACATACCGACACAAACTCAAAGCTACTACACAGTGGCTATAATGTCTTCAGAAACAAATATAGAAATAAACATAACATAAATCAGTCACAAACAATTCATATCACAAAGGCGGAAATAGATATGAATACTACACATGAAAGTGTACATCAGAGTGGTGGTCAAACAAGATGCACAATATCAAAAAGAATAGATACAAGTGCTAGACAAAAGAATAAGTATACATCATAGAGTCTGTATCTCAAATGTATACAACAAAAACTACTAAACTAAAATAGTTAACCAAAAGATCAGATGAAAGTCCGATAAGGAGCCAAGCAGAAGCACCTGTAAAATCTCAGTCTGACCCGAGTATTATTTAAGAAGAAAATAATAAACGGATCAGTCTAGCTATAAATATCTGATCAAGTGATATATAATAAGAGATATGACATAAACATATAATAATCACAATGCCAAGCTGTGATAAATAAGTAATTGAAAATCAATAAGAGATTAATCAATATCACAATAATCTACTCAAGATAAAAAGGAATGTCACACTCCTAATTTCATTCACCAAGCCACAATAAATGACATATATAGAAATGCCAATCGTAAAAGTTGGTGAAACATAAATTCCAGAAATCAACACACGAAATCCAGAAATCACAATAAAAAGGATGGCCAATCCCATAAAAAAACTGGACATCGACGCACCTCGAAAGGCACGCCCCATGTACAGTCGAACATCGACGCACCTAGAAAGATACGCCCCATGCTCTAGCATCGATGCACCTAGAAAGATACGCCCCATGCACAAATAAACATCGATGCACCTAGAAAGATACACCCCATGTAATGTCGAACATCGACGCACCTAGAAAGATACGCCCCATGCTCTAGCATCGACGCACCTAGAAAGATATGCCCCATGCACAAATAAACATTGATGCACCTAGAAAGATACACCCCATGTAATGTCTAACATCGATGCACCTAGAAAGATACACCCCATGCAAAGTCGAACATCGACGCACCTAGAAAGATACGCCCCATGCATAGACGACATCGACGCACCTAGAAAGATATGCCCCATGTCCCGACTTATTGAGCCGATTGCTCCTCGAAGTAAAGAAACATCGATGCACCTAGAAAGATACACCCCATGCCTAAATAAACATCGACGCACCTAGAAAGGTACGACCCATGTATAAAATGAGACGAAACTCAATAAAATGAGGAACAGTCCTCCACAAAGACAAAGAGACATCGCACATTGCTAGTCTAAACCACAAAGATGATCGTCATGATCAAAGAGAAGTGTCAATTACAATAAGCTAGTAAATATATGAGCTTAGCTTCATGTCCCATAACCACTAGCTTAACTTAAATATTTACGAACAAATTGTAGATCTCCACTAGAAAATTGTCACAAGAGATTCAATCGAACAAGTCCAAGAATTAACCGACGAAGTAAACGCAAGCGTTTCATACCACTTGTTTTACTAAGTCGTTTAATTAGATTTCTCATACGAGTGAGGTAAAGGTTTGTATATACTAATAGATTGGAAATCGGTTTGAGAAAACGAGCTTTGTAATAAAATAGTGTTGAAATCATTTGAAGAAAGAGTTTTGATATTTACTACTAGTATAGAAAACCTTTATATTTTAAAGTGACAAATCATAGAAGTGATTGTAGAAACAATCGGGCATAAAAATTCACATTCGGAGACGTGAATAAAATCAAAAAGAAATCGATATAAAATTCATCAAAGTGGATATATCTAAAATTCCCAAAGAAAAGGTCATCAAAGTCGATAATAAATGACAACAACAAAAGGGAGACAACACGAATCGATTAAAGTTGGATATTCAAACGAATTAGCAATATAGGCTAATCTGGCAAATAGTAGCAGGTCGGTCGACCGGACTCCCTGAGTCGGTCGACCGAACCAGAGGTTGGAAGTGCTCGGGGCACCAGGTCGGTCGACGGCCCAGGGAGCTCGGTCGGCTAAAGCCTGTAACCAGCACTTCCAAACAGAGGCAGAAAGTGCCTGGACTACAGGTCGGTCGACCGGCCCAGGCGCTCGGTCGGCCGAACCTGTATACTTGCACTTCCTACCCTATTTCTAAGGAGGTGCAAATCCCGACCAAATTGCAATCGCACGAGCAACGGCGCTAAGGGTTTATGCCAATCGACTACCCAGCCCTATATGCTCCTCGATGCACAATCAAAAACACATTCAAACATCAAAGCTAGGATTTTTTAACGAATTGAACTCAAAACACTAAAAATTGGAATATTCACAAAAGCAATCCAAATCAAAATCAAATGCACATGAATAAGTGTTAGGAATTCATACATAACAATAGAAGAGAATTATAAGCATAGATGTGAGATTAAAAATCTCACCTTTGAACCCAAACGAATGAAGAAGATGCTATGAAGCAATGGCAAGAACAAGCACTCTTCAATTCCAACTCAACAAGCTTGAATCTAGGCTTAAAAGAGAAACATTCCCTAAATTAGGTTTAGGAAATTTTCTGAAATCAAAGAGAGAAAGAGTTGAAGAAGAAGAAGAGATGCTTACCAATGGGTTCTCATAGATTTTGGAGTAAGAACTTGGATTTTGCTATGGAACTAGGGCTTGGAGTTTTTATTTCCACTCCTCTCCACCATTGTTGTTAAAGCTTAAAGGGTTAGGAAAATAGAAAGGAAGTAAATGAAGAGGAGAGGGTTGGAACTGAATACATAAGTGGGCTCAGCCCAAACCAAAACCCTAAGTGAAAATTAGCAAAATTCAACTTTCTCCAAACATATCGAAGCTTATACTCAAAAAGGTCGCAAATGACATTTTGAACTCAATGGGGGTGGTCTCAAGTCCCAATTCGACTGTTTGCGAAAAGTAGCTTTTCGGACCAAAATCCAACGAATGATAAAATATTTAAATAAAATATTTAGATATAAAATCGATAAATATGCGGGTTGTTACAGACTCCCTTCCTTAAAGAAATTGCGTCCTCGCAATACTGAAGAAGAAAATAAGAAGTAACAACCATAAAAGCATATCAACACAAAAGAAAGTTGAAATAAGAAGTTCACCATAAAGAGCACGAAAGGGTTAGCACGAACGGGGTCGCTCGATGAATTCTCTAGATTCCCAAGAGCAATCCTTAGGATTTGAGAACCATTGAACTATCACAAAAAGAACATCTTTATTCCGAAGGCGCTCAACCTCTGAAGTAATGATGCGAATGGAATGTGGCTCATAAGTCAAAACTGGTGAGGCTTCAATTTCATCAATAATACCAGCTCGAGAATAAAAATAGGAAACCTAAAAGCATTTCCATAGTTAAAAGACGCAGAAAACGTCAAGAATAGCAGAAAATTGAGCTAGTGCAACGGCGTAGTACAAAAACGGTACGCCCGAGAAACTAGAAACTCGAATAATTTGGAACACCGACGTAGTACAAAAACGGTACGTCCAATGAACCGATAAACCGGAACAACGATGTAGTATAAAGGTACATCCATTGATCCAGATAAGACGGAACATCGATGTAGTATAATAATAGTACATCCGATGAACCGAACACCATAAAAGAACACCGGACACTAGTCCATAAAAGGAATGAGATAAAACTCAATAAAACGAAGTACATCAAAACGTTCGATGAACTTGATAAAGAGATAATTCCATTTAGACAACATCAAAGAATGAACCACTTGTTGCTTACAACAAAGCGCATTGGCAACATGATTTCCCTTCCAGGAATAAAAAGAATATCAAGATCATAAGATGTCAGGAACTCGAGTCAACATGGAGTTCCATATGAGAAAATAATTATTCCAAAGATTTATGATCGAGGTAGAGAACAAATTTCTCATCCAAATATGATGATGCCAAATTCCAAAAGTAAAAACAATAGCCGCGAGCACTAGATCATGAGTGGTATATCCAGTCTCGATAGGCTATAATGATTTAGAAGCACAAGTGATAGCACGTTCTCCTTTGCAAGAGAATGGCATCCAAACCAATACGACTAGTATCGGTACAAATGGCAAAGTCTTGGTTCCCCTCCAAGAATCACAAGAATAAGAGTATTGAAAGAAAGAACTTCTTTTAAATAATTCTCCTTTCCCGAAAAGTTAAAACTTTCAAAAATTACATTTTTATTTTTATGTAATAATCTTTCTACAAAAATTTACATTTTTACAAGTCAATATATCGTGTCTGATTGTCACATCAAAGCGTTTAGGAGATTCTTATCGATAACATTGATCAAGCGCATCGACCAGAATTCTTAAAATACTCAACGGGCAATACAATCACAAAATCATCTTCTATATGATGAAAATATCTCTTAAAAGTTTTGAGAATATTCTTTGCTCGTTTAAAATCAAAATCCAAATGTACTTATAAATAAATCTTATGAAAAAGATTTGCAAAATTTTAAATTACTATTTTCATCCAAAATCAATAAATACAAGAATGGTCTCATCGAAATATTCATAGAATATTCGATTTATAAAATGGATGAAATAAGCTGGATAAACCGAATGACATAATAATTCATTCATAGGAATCATAACAAGTGCGGAATGTGGTAAGTGGAATGCTAACTTTCGAAACTCGTAGCAAATGAAAACCGGTGGCAAGGCCGAGCCGAAAAGACCTTAACACTACTCAAAATATTGCTTAGGTGACAGTCCTAAGAAAAGCTCAAAAATACCGGAAAATTTCTCTAACTACATGAATGAAAGAAATAACACTTTCCTTATAAGTGGGCTTAAGGAATAAAATGATGCCATCAAGTTGGAATCAAAATCATAAAGGAAAAATAGAAATCTGCTTAACAGATTGAAAATGTCAAAGATGAATAGTCCTCTCGAGAAAATATGATATAGGCTTCACAACGATTTAGCCGATCCTTACAAAAATCAATTCCCAAGCCTAAGTAAAAATCAGCTCGGAAAGAAAAATCACATAAAATAATTTCGATATCAATAAAGACAAATTGAGTGTTGCGGATCTACCATCCGGATTCACAACTCTCAAAGAAGTCATCAAGCCCAAAATATTTTCAAAGAAAAAGAATCGACAAGTTCTTTTGATATAAAAATAATGAGGTGGAACTCATATCAAAAAGAACTCAAATAAGAAGATCACGAAATAAAACAAGGCCATCAAGGATTGAGTGAAAAATACCTTGACCAAGAGAAGTGTTACTAGGGGTTTGCACAATATTTAGCTTTCTCATATCCTTATTCAAAAGTTTGGGACATGCAGATAAAAGATGACCCGGTTTCTTGCAATAGCGACAAGAATGGGGTTTTGGACACATATTCGCATAGTGTTCCTTAGAATTACAATTGTAGCATCCTCCACGATTAGGGATTGGAGTCTTTGCTACAAAAGTAGTTTGCTTCACTCTCTTATTGGGATTAAGGCTCTTGAAATGCCTCTTCTTGGAAGTCCCAATATCACAAACACTTCCTTTACCAACCTCTCCATGAAGAAGACTAACATCCACAAGCTGATTGAAAGAAACTTCAAGTTTCAAAGGTAGATCCATTTCGGGGTTCTTACTCAAAGCATAGATAAACTCTTGATTCTTTACAAGATCCAAAAGTTGTTGAGCAGACATGAATACTCCATCCTGGGGAGTAGCACTAGATTGACCGGCGTTGGGATGGCCAGGTCTAACCATTTCTCTTCTTTAAGAAAGAAAGAAAGAAGAGGAAAAAGTTACTCTCAAAATAAATATCAAGCAATCTTGATAGATAAAATAAGGAATCATAAAAGAAAGTAGGATAGAACGGTACGAAGACCCGAATAAAATCCTAAAGCACAACTCCTAAGAAAGACTTAGGACATGATCCTTGCTAAATTATTCTATATTGTTCCAAAGTTTGGCTCTGATACCAAGCTGTGACGCCCCACCTCTATACCCACGCTAGCCAAGAACATTACGGTGAATGCTGTCAACTTGCAAGGAGAATAAGGCTATTGAGGAGCGACCATCCATGTAATTGCTTTGCGCGAGCATCGATATGTCAGATAGTATAACATGCATTTCCTATCAAGAGGGAAATCCGACATACCGACACAAACTCAAAGCTACTACACAGTGGCTATAATATCTTCAGAAACAAATATAGAAATAAATATAACATAAATCAGTCACAGACAATTCATATCACAAAGGCGGAAATAGATATGAATATTACACATGAAAATGTACATCAGAGTGGTGGTCAAACAAGATGCACAATATCAAAAAGAATAGATACAAGTGCTAGACAAAATAATAAGTATACATCATAGAGTCTGTATCTCAAATGTATACAACAAAAACTACTAAACTAAAATAGTTAACCAAAAGATCAGATGAAAGTCCGATAAGGAGCCAAGCAGAAGCACCTGTAAAATCTCAGTCTGACCCGAATATTATTTAAGAAGAAAATAATAAACGGATCAGTCTAGCTATAAATATCAGATGAAGTGATATATAATAAGAGATATGACATAAACATATAATAATCACAATGCCAAGCTGTGATAAATAAGTAATTGAAAATCAACAAGAGATTAATCAATATCACAATAATCTACTCAAGATAAAAAGGAATGTCACACTCCTAATTTCATTCACCAAGCCACAATAAATGACATATATAGCAATGCCAATTGTAAAAAGTTGGTGAAACATAAATTCCAGAAATCAACACACGAAATCCAAAAATCACAATAAAAAGGATGGCCAATCCCATAAAAAAACTGGACATCGACGCACCTAGAAAGACACGCCCCATGTACAGTCGAACATCGACGCACCTAGAAAGATACGCCCATTGCTCTAGCATCGACGCACTTAGAAAGATACGCCCCATGCACAAATAAACATCGATGCACCTAGAAAGATACACCCCATGTAATGTCGAACATCGACGCACCTAGAAAGATACGCCCCATGCTCTAGCATCGACGCACCTAGAAAGATACGCGCCATGCACAAATAAACATCGATGCACCTAGAAAGATACACCCCATGTAATGTCTAACATCGATGCACCTACAAAGATACACCCCATGCAAAGTCGAACATAGACGCACCTAGAAAGATACGCCCCATGCATAGCGAACATCGACGCACCTAGAAAGATACGCCCCATGTCCCGACTTATTGAGTCGATTGCTCCTCGAAGTAAAGAAACATCGATGCACCTAGAAAGATACACCCCATGCCTAAATAAACATCGACGCACCTAGAAAGGTACGACCCATGTATAAAATGAGACGAAACTCAATAAAATGAGGAACAGTCCTCCACATAGACAAAGAGACATCGCACATTGCTAGTCTAAACCACAAAGATGATCTTCATGATCAAAGAGAAGTGTCAATTACAATAAGCTAGTAAATATATGAGCTTAGCTTCATGTCCCATAACCACTAGCTTAACTTAAATATTTACGAACAAATTGTAGATCTCCACTAGAAAATTGTCACAAGAGACTCAATCGAACAAGTCCAAGAATTAACCGACGAAGTAAACGCAAGCGTTTCATACCACTTGTTTTACTAAGTCGTTTAATTAGATTTCTCATACGAGTGAGGTAAAGGTTTGTATATACTAATAGATTGGAAATCGGTTTGAGAAAATGAGTTTTGTAATAAAATAGTGTTGAAATCATTTGAAGAAAGAGTTTTGATATTTACTACTAGTATAGAAAACCTTTATATTTTAAAGTGACAAATCATAGAACTGATTGTAGAAACAATCGGGCATAAAAATTCACATTCGGAGACGTGAATAAAATCCAAAGAAATCGATATAAAATCCATCAAAGTGGATATATCTAAAATTCCCAAAGAAAAGGCCATCAAAGTCGATAATAAATGACAACAACAAAAGGGAGACAACACGAATCGATTAAAGTTGGATTTTCAAACGAATTAGCAATATAGGCTAATCTGGCAAA
Source organism: Allium cepa (assembly GCA_030765085.1). Classification (NCBI taxonomy): domain Eukaryota; kingdom Viridiplantae; phylum Streptophyta; class Magnoliopsida; order Asparagales; family Amaryllidaceae; genus Allium; species Allium cepa. Next base: position 578,255,726 of record CM060931.1, read on the forward strand.
TAATAGCAGGTCGGTCGACCGGACTCCCTGATTCGGTCGACCGAACAAGAGGTTGGAAGTGCTCGGGGCACCAAGTCGGTCGACCGGCCCAGGGAGCTCGGTCGGCCGAAGCTTGTAACCAGCACTTCCAAACAGAGGCAGGAAGTGCCTGGATTACAGGTCGGTCGACCGGCCCAAGGGCTCGGTAGGCCAAACCTGTATACTTGCACTTCCTACCCTATTTCTAAGGAGGTGCAAATCCCGACCAAAATGCAATCGCACGAGCAACGGCGCTAAGGGTTTATGCCAATCGACTACCCGGCCCTATATGCTCCTCGGTGCACAATCAAAAACACATTCAAACATCAAAGCTAGGATTTTTTAACGAATTGAACTCAAAACACTAAAAATTGGAATATTCACAAAAGCAATCCAAATCAAAATCAAATGCACATGAATAAGTTTTAGGAATTCATACCTAACAATAGAAGAGAATTATAAGCATAGATGTGGGATTAAAAATCTCTCCTTTGAACCCAAACGAATGAAGAAGATGCTATGAAGCAATGGCAAGAACAAGCACTCTTCAATTCCAACTCAACAAGCTTGAATCTAGGCTTAAAAGAGAAACATTCCCTAAATTAGGTTTAGGAAATTTTCTGAAATCAAAGAGAGAAAGAGTTGGAGAAGAAGAAGAGATGCTTTCCAATGGGTTCTCATAGATTTTGGAGCAAGAACTTGGATTTTACTATGGAACTAGGGCTTGGAGTTTTAATTTCCACTCCTCTCCACCATTGTTGCTAAAGCTTGAAGGGTTAGGAAAATAGAAAGGAAGTAAATGAAGAGGAGAGGGTTGGAACTGAATATATAAGTGGGCTCAGCCCAAACCAAAACCCTAAGTGAAAAGTAGGAAAATTCAACTTTCTCCAAACATATCAAAGCTTATACTCAAAAAGGTCGCAAACAGCATTTTGAACTCAATGGGGGTGGTCTCGAGTCCCAATTCGACTGTTTGCAAAAAGTAGCTTTTCGGACCAAAATTCGGCAAACGATAAAATATTTAGATATAAAATCGATAAATATGCGGGTTGTTACATATATTTTCTCCCGAGCTTCCCTGTGCCAAGGAGACTTTGTCAAAATTTTCCGTAAATTTTAGACTTAGAAATATTTCGAAACATTTCCAAACTTTATTAATTTAAGTATAAAAAGATTTAATGGTTATAATTTGGTATATTTTATTTAATTAATTAATTTTGTAAATTTATTTGTTTATAAATTTAATATTTTAAGTAAGATATATTGATTTCTTAATTCTCCTTTTCCCTTCTTTTCCTTTTCGGGGACGAAAAGTTTTGAGTGGGGGAGAGTGTAACGACCCGTAAATTTTCAATAATTAAATTAGGTTATTTAATAAAAAATTTGTAATTAAATTTAGAAGGAAATAAATTTTTTATAATTTAAATTGATGTAGATGCTAAAAATGAAATTGCAATAAATTAATACAAATTGTAAACTTATAATTGATTGAACTTAGTAAATTGGGAAACGAATTCAAAGTTATATTTACTGATGAAGTAATACGTAATAAACTGAAAATTTATACAACCAATGTTAGATTAGTAATTATAATGTTTGTTGTTGATAATAAACATTACCTTAATGATTATTAATATAGTAACGGAAGTGTGAATGAAAATTTAATAGAGACATAAATTTATTTATAAGAAAACAAGAGTATATATTGAACAAATTGCTGAATTAGTATAAAATTAATGATAATTGGATTAGAACAGTGTTATGTAATCAATTTTGTTATTTAATATTTGAAGGAAAAAAAATTTGTAATCCGTTAATGAATGTATAACGGGAATGAATTGTATGAATGTTAATGTAAGCTAATAAATAATTAATTCAATGCAAACCCAATTGATTGAAACAACTATATTGGTTATAATTGACTGTAAATAGAAATATTTGGTAATAAATGAAATATAAGAAAAAAATGTAAGTATTGAATTAATTAATGAAATATTACAGTGTTAATGACAATTAATTAGAATTTGTGTTATATATGGAATTTTAACTTGTGTGGGCAAGTAATAAACTTATAAATGCAAGTAAAGGTAAATAGGTGACAATTAATTTTTTTTTTTTTACTTATTTAGTATGTTAAATAAAATTTGGAAATCAAATTGCAATTAAAGGAAATTCAGCAGTACGTTAATTGGAAATAAATTTTAATAAATGTTACATTAATGTGAAATGTAATACAATGGTCGGGAGTTGTTAAATATGGTATATTAAGGTAATGAATGGAAAGAATACAAGATAACTAAGTTTATAGAATAGTAATGAACATAACAAAAGATTTTGATTGAAACAAATCAATCCATTGAAATCCAAAATTTAATAAGTGTAATTATTGTAGCAATTTAAATTAAAGGTTATCCAATTGGAAATAAAAATAATATGAGGAAATTTATGTAATAGTTTTGAATCCAATGTTTAATCCATCTATTTGACAATAATGAATGGAATAATAATTAATTAATTTAATTAAATGGAATTTTGGGAATTTTATTTATAATTTGTGAATTTAATGAAATTGAGATTAATATTGAAATTTATAAATTAATCGTCTCTAAACCGACATTTAAATTTGTTTAAAACCATTGTAAATGATTGAGAAATCAAAAATGATAAGAATTGTCAATTTTAGAATTTAAATTGGAAATTTGATTTAATTAATCAACTATTAATTTATTTAATCAATGTAAAATAGCAATTTTGGCCACTGACTTGGATTTCGACGAAACTAGTTTCATCGGATCTGTATCGGTGAATTATTGTAGGATATCAAGTTTCGTAGCGATTGGACTTGTCGTTTGATCGTACGGACTCGAAACGCCTAGAATTAAATGAAATTGAAATAAATTTGGAAAATTTTGATTTTATCATAACTTCTTCATACGATGGAATTTGGACTTGAAACTTGTTCCATCGATTTAAAATATTTAAAAACTTCTATTTTGATATATGGATTGACACAATCTCGTTCTGGAGTCAAAACGGGCTTTCTCGGCCATTTATCGTTCAACACGTTTAAAAATCAGGTCCATCAATTCTATTTCAGCCTTGTCTATAAATACCCGGCTATAAACCCTAGCCTCTCTATTTCTCATTTTTCTGTACGTACAATTCAACTATATCCACTCTTCAATGGCAGACAACCAATTCTAGATTCAATTTCAATTCAAAATCAAATCAAAATTTCAAACTCCTCAAAAAAATTCGAAAAATATACAACTCAAAGATCTCGGCGATACGAATCTATGTCAAGTGTTTGTTTTCGAAGTTGATGCTCGAATCAATTAGAAATCGTGGTCAAAATTGAATTGTGCATTTTGGACTTCGTCGTCAATCAACGAAACAGAAATATGGTGTAATAACCCGGATTTCTAGGCATTGTAATTAATTTATAGTTAAGTAGTAGGAATATTGAATTTATAAATTGAGCAAATGAATCTGATCAAATAAATAAATATTTATATTTTTAATTATGTTATATATATACATAGATAATATTAGTATATATGCAAGTTGAAATTGTATTTGTTTAAATATATGTAAATATAAAATTGATTTGAAAATTTAAGTTGAATTTGGGTTTGATATGGAATTACAAAGAATAGATATATATCTTAAATATAATTTGGATTTAAAAATATAGTATATATGATTTTTATTTCTTTTGGTTTTACATTGTTTGCTTAAAAATATTTATTTATATGAATTAAAACGATGTTTTTACTTAATAAAAATATATACATAAGTGGTATATATAAAAGCGTTATATATAATAATAATTATTTCTATATTATTTTCTTCAAATGCTTTTATAGAAATAAATTCAGCAAAGGTACTTACCAAATAGATATTTAATATAAAAGTTTTATATAACATTTTTTACTAACACATGCATGAGTGCTAAATAAAATTTAAGGGTTTAAAAACATTTTTTCTTTTATGACATTTCTAAATTGGGAGGTTCATGTATTGACAAATGTTGATAAGTAATATAAAATTTAAACAAGTGGCTTGATTTCTTCTTAATTGAAATATAGAAAACAATATGATTAAGAAAATAACCTAGTTTCATCCCCATTCTCTAAAACAAGAAAAATGGAAGTGTGTAACATTAAACCTGAGATATGAAACAAAGGAATAAAATCAAACAAATAAATCTGAGCATCTCAATCCCGATTCCAGAGCAAAGACTAACTCAGTATAAACAATTAAGCAAAGCAAAGATTCTAAACTTCTATCAAGTGTTCCAACTCAAAAAAAAAAAGTTCAGAAATATAAGCCTGTAGCTCTGTTCAAGCATTTTTCCTGGTAAGTAAACAAAAACCTTTCAAGCTAAAATCTATTTTTTTAGGATGCCTGTGATAGATCTGTGTTGAATTATTGTGTATCTGGTTTTGCATGAATTTTTTTCTAGATTTTGTCTGAGCCTTATGTATGTAGATGTGTATATCTGTGTGAATACACACACACACACACACATTTCTCGGTAAATTTTCAGGTTTCATTTTTGTTTTCATTTGAAATTCAAATATCTTCCTACAATCAAATTTGGACCTTGATTTTTGAATGAAATATGATCAATACAGAGTAATGTTAATTTTAAAAATAGATTTAAGTGTTTGCATTTAATATTTAGCTCAAAATTTATAAATTATAGTAGAAATCAAGGAAATCGGTAAAAATCGAATGTGTTAATTTAATCCTTGATTATATAATCTGATTCGTGGAACAAAATCATGAATTTAGATGTATAAATTGAGATTTTTAGTTAGGGGATTGATGAGATAATCGGGTTTGATTGGATTTGGGTTTATCAGCAATCCCTGGGGATCGGCACGGTGAAGGTCTTCAAGGCCATGGTCGAAGCTGACTGGGGGTGGGCGATCACGAGAAAAATGGGGTTGCATTTTTTTATTGGCCGTGGAGGTCGGTTAGTGATGATCTGGGGTTTGGCGTAATGTTTAGGCCGTATGGGTTTCTGAGCCTCGTGTGGAGCCGGTGGATCACCAGAGATGATCGCGCGAGAGGAATTAGGAGCAGAGTGGTGCAGTGAAGTTCAGGGCGAGGCGACGCGTCAATTTGTGAGCGTGGGTGGCGACCGGTGGAGTTTTCGGTGATCAGGATTTTGGATCAGGTGCTGTTTGGCTCGTTTTCGTTTGAAGATGATTTTCGGCAATCTGAAGGATCGTGTTGGTTATGGGGTTGAGTTGCGACTTGCCAGTGGTAGTGGCACTGGTCGACGATGACTGATTGGCGTATGCACATGCACAAGATGTAAGAGGAGATTGGGTGTTAAGGCTTTTGGGGAAGGAAGGGGTTTTGCTCGATAGCAGGTTCGAGTAAATTGGAAACTGTCTCGAAGTTGTGGAGTGCGTGTTTCGCTCGAGTTGGGTGCGTGAATTTTGATCCTAGGCTCGAGATACTCATATCTTTTCAAAATAAACCCTATACTAGTTCCAAGCTAAGAAGATAAGAGTGGTTACGATTAGCAACAAAATAAAATATACAGTTTCATTAAGAGTATTGTTTAAGTAACTTTTAAGTTTTAAAAAGTTATAAAGTAAATTATTTATTTTAATTATGTAATTGAATCCAAATTTTTATTTTTATTTTCTCTAATGGAAGTTTAATAGTTAATTGATGAAGATAAAGGATTTATCTTTAAATTAATTAAGAATGTGACTAAATAAATAACTAAGGGTAGACATACGGAACCTTTAGATTCAAGTGATTTCATATGAATCAATTTCAACGTTTGGTTTAAATCAGAGTTAAGTGTTGATTAAGTAATTAAATTAATCAATTTCGACGTTTGGTAATTAAGGTCTTGGAAATTAAAGTTTAGTTAATTGATAACTATGGACAAATAATTTATGTGATTAGTTAAAGGGTAACTAATTAAAGTTAATTGATTAAGGTAAGTTATTAGGGTTAATTAACCGATTTAGATTGGTTAATTAAGTAAGTATAAATAATTGATTATTAGGTAATCAAAGGATGATTAATCTATAATTAAAGATTAATTTATTAAGGATTGACTAAAGGAAAGTAAGGATTAACCAATATTAATTAAGGGTTGATTAACTGTTTAATCAAACTAGTGATTAAGGATTAATTAATTTGTAATTAAGATTGTTAATTAATAATTAAGTTTATTAATTAATAATTAAGATAAAATTGATTTGTTAATTAATAATTAATTGATTTATTATAAGAATAATTATGGATCAATTAATTTGTATTAAGAGATATTGATTAATAATTTAGGGTTATTAATCAATAGTTGATGGTTGATTAATTAGTTAATAAAAGAATAATAAATTGATTTTAAAAGTAATTAAGGATTGACTACTTTGTACTAAAGGAGGTTAATTAATAATTGAGATTTTTTAATTGATAATTAAAGGATAATTAATCTGTGATTAGAAATTAATTAATTGATTTTATAAAGTAATCAAGGAGTGATGGATTAATTAAATGATTGTAATTAGTTAATGGTTATTTAAGCAGGATTAGATGATTTATTATGATATGAATTGGCAATGCTTGTTGAATGTCAGAATTGAATGATATCTATTGGACAATAATCTATTGGATGATATGCTGTGACATACTGTTGATATGATATTGGTTATATCAATGATAAATGGGTGATGTTTACATTTGTTATTGCTGTGTAAAGGTAACAACTAGTATTTGAATTTAATAACTTGGGTTAAGATGACATTGGATTCGAAGAGACCGGAGTCGGGTATTTGTAAATACCCGAAACCACTTCGATTCTTTGTATTGATTTATGAAACCACTTCGATTCTATGTAATGTGATTTATTAAACCAATAGGATGAAGTGGAACGATTAAGTGAATTGGACCATTTAATCTAAGTTTGGCACTTAGAAATTGATGTGTGAGATAAGTTATGTTTATAACAGCTTGTGAAGTAAATTGATAAGTTACCCGGGTTTATATAAGTTGTATGTTTTGGGATATTCCTTGTTAGATGAGTTTACTCACGCTGGTTTCGAGCCTGACCTGGGTGTTACTTTGATGTAATGCTCGGGTCAGACCGAGTATTACGGCTTTTCAAGTAAGGACGTTCTGGAGTTTAGGAGGCGAGCTGGATGGTAGGAACGTACGGAGTGATTTCCGCTGTGTATATTATTGCTGTTTAGTTGGGACATGTTTTCAAATTTGTCTTGTGTTGTGCAATTGTTGTAACTCTGATGTATAAATGTATAAGTGTATTGATATAGTTCTTCTTTATAAAACTAATATCATTTATTATTATATTTTGATCCGCTGCGAATGTGAGGTTTTCTGTGTTTTGGTGTTTCTGCTTCTTCTTTTTCTTCTTTCTCTTTCTTCTTTTCCTAACTATCTGGAGTTTTCGGGAATCGAAAATTCTGGGTTGTTACTTTAGGTATCAGAGCTGAAGGTTAAGTGAGAACCTTGGCTCTGGAGGGAATACTCATTAAGGATGGGGTAAGTGGTACCCTAGGATGAGTTAAGTATGTATATATATATATATATATATATATATGAAAACGTACTTGCTATTTTCATATATAAAGATTTTAAATGATTTTATATAAGAATATATTTTGATATATAAAGCAATATATGTTTCTAATAAATATTAAGGTAATTGGATGTTGAATATTGGAATTAAATTAAGAAGTAATGTAATACAATCAAGCTGAAATTAAATAAAGATAAGTTTGAAATAGATTCAAACTAAAATTGAAATCTTGAATTGGAGAAGTATTTCAGAATAAGATGATAATGGATGGTTTTAGATATGATAATCTTGGATATTATCATAAATGGTTGTTGTATTTAATAATGAAATGTTTTAAGGAAGTAATAATTTAAAAAGGAGAATAAATTTTTAAATTAGGAAGGATGTAAATTAAAGTGGATTTCAAATTGTGAAGTTCTGAATTCTAAATTTAAACATTTGAATTGGGTTCAAAATGTTAAAGGAAGTTATATTATTCAAACTATTTTGAATATGATCTTATTTTAAAATAAGAAATGTTTGAAAATTTTAAAGAGAATATGTTTTGAATTGAAACCAAAGGTGGTTTAAATTTTAAAATTTGGCTTGGTGAGCCAAGGAGTAAATATGAATATGTGCGGATATACATAAATATTAAAGTTAGTTTGAAATAAACTCTAAATATTGAGTTTTAAATTTGGAATAAGATATGATACCCAAAGTGATAAGTTTTTGAACTTAATAAGTGGGAAGATTATTTATGAGAAGTTTTTGAAAGGGAAGTTCAAACTGGGTAAGGTCGACTGGATTAAGTGAATTGAGTTTAACTTGGAAGTTAAATATGTTGGAATGTTCAACCTGATTTGTAAATTTTAAGTTGGAATTAAGATTTAACTTAGGAAGTTAAATGGTTGATTATAATTGAGAGTTTGAGTGATCTCAAATTGGGTTTGAGATCTAGAAATTGAAAATGAATGGATATTTTAAAATAAATTAGATGATATCATCATATTGTTGTTAAAAATCTTCAAGTTGTGAATTGGAATTGTTTAAACGAATGAGAGATGGAATATGGTAATCCATTGTTGAGATAAAAGGGAGATTAAACTTTAATTTGAAATTAAGGGTATGGTATTACCTTGTACTAAAAATTTGAGTAATTGAATTTGTCAATTAAAATTGTTTGAAACTCCTACTTGAACCTTGTAATGAGTTAAGTAAAGATAATTTAAAATGGAATTTTGAGAATTGGAATCAGAATTAAATTGTTTAAGGGTTTGGGTTACTGAAGTAAAAATAAAGGTTAATTTGATTTGTGGTATAATATGTTAGGTCTGAACTGTGAATTGAATTGTTTAAAACTTTAAAGGTAAACTGATTTAAAGGAATTAAATCAACATTTGAAGTATTAACTCGAATTTATATAATTCGAGATGGTTTAAATTTGAAATTTGAATTAGTTCAAATAGAATTTGATTTGAATTAATTGAGATTGTGATTGAAGATGTATGAGTATAAGATTTAAATGGAAAATTTGAATTGGATTGATTTGAATAATTTGGAATTGTAATTAAAATAGAATAGTTATAAATTCAAATGGAATTTGAATTAAATTTGGGAGGAAATCAAGAATAATTCAACTTGATTGGAAATGGAGCTGAAATGAATTGAAATTCGAACTAGTTCAATTGAAATTTATTTGAATTAGTAGAGTTTGAGATCAAGGTTGAATAAAGTTAAATTTGGAAAAAAAATTGAGGTTAATTCAACTTGAATTGGGAATTGAATCAATCTCAATGGAAATTGAAGTTATTTAATTTGGAATTGGGTCAATTTAAATGGAAGTGGAATTTATTGAATTGATTGGGAATTGAACAGTTTTGACTCTGGACTATTTTCAAAATAAATTGTTTTAGTACAAATCTATTTTTTCAAACTATTTACTATACAACTTTTCTTTTTAAACATAAAACTATCTTATACTTGTTTTACAATTATTTTTGAAACTATTTTACAATTTTTCAACTGTTTTACAAACTAATTACTAATTTTCAACTACTTTATAACTAATTACTATTTTATAGCTATTTTGTAATTATTTAAAATTTCTATAGCTATTTAATTATTTCCAACTATTTTGCAACTACTAAACTATTTTACAGCTATTTTACAAACTAGTAATTATTTTCCAACTACTTATCTATTTTTGAATTTTTCAAGCTATTTTATAAATAAACTGGTTGGAGTTCCAACTGTTATTTGTTAAATACCCAATCGAGATAAGAATTGAGCTGATAATCCAAATGGATTGAAGCAATTGTGAATAAGTGAATGTGAATAGAAATGGAGTTGATTTGGCTAATAACCAATAAAGATAAATACGTAGGGTGCACGTATTTCATTCTATTCGCATAGTGATTTGATCCAGATTCGAGCATAGAATTTTGAGATAGTTATATCGATCCGAGGGGGATTTTTCGCTCCATTTTTGAAGGCGAACCTGGATATGGATTGTTGATTAGTTCTGGATATTCTCTATCATAGTTATGACTATGCAAGGATAATGACGGTTTCTGATCAAGAAACCAGATCTGTGTCCGCACTAGGAAGTCGGGTGGATGATACTAGTTCGGAAGTGAAATGTGTGATCGAGTAAGCGATCAGATTGGTATAGCGTACAGATGATATGTGTACATCGTACGAAATTGAATGAAAATGATATCGAGAAGAGTAATCAAATTTGGATATTTGATTTTGAGTAAACAAAGTTAAATATCTTTGTTTTATAAAATGAAACCACCCTTGTTGAATCTTTTGCCAGAAAAAAAGGGTTTTTGAAATGTTTGAAGTATAAAAGGAGTTTTATACAAGTTTGAAAGGATAAAAAGTTTTAAAAATTAAATATATATGTATATATATATAAAGGATCTTATGAGGATTTTTGAAAAGGTTTTGGGAACCTTTGGATTTGGAAAGGCTTTTGATTTTTGGGTAAAATCAAAATGAGAATTTGGAAAGCCTAGTTTGAGAATTATCGATTTTGGAATAATCGATTTCGTGTAAAGGAGCTTTGTATGAGATCATACTAGGTGTATAATTTGAAAGATACTATATGTTTATAGTATGAAATGTTTTCATGATGGCCCTGGGGAAAAAGGCTCTCCCTTGAAATGAACTTCTCTGGAGTGCCACCGGGTGGTGCTGCCTTCAGCCCTAAAGGGGGTTTCTAATGTTGATCCTGTGAGCGGTCCAGACAAAACTAGTTCCTGGGGATTATGAGTAGAGTATACCATAACGAAAGTCATGTGTGCCACTGAGAGCCAACAATCTGCGTTTGATTTTATATCGATACACTTTGACCTATGTAGGAGTGGAGAAGTTTCATTTCGACGGCGAAAATCAGAGGCCGCTGAGAGCCTGCAGTTACATGGACTTTTGCTGCGATGGCAACGTAACCCTGGAATGTAACTGTGATCTATTGTGAGATCCATGGCGTAATCGAGAGGCCGCTGAGAGCATGCAGTTACATGGACTTTTGCTGCGATGGCAACGTAACCCTGGAATGCAACTGCGACCATGGATGTGGGTGACGATTTCCAGAGCATTCTCATCAAAGATATTTCCTCTATTTTCAAAAACTGTTTTCTATATTTTTAATAAAATTATTTTCCAAGTATTTTCACTTGATGTGGAAAATTAATCTGCTAAGTATTTATAGATTTTCAGTCTTACGCCTGATCAACGTATGACCAAATTTCTATAAGAACGAGGAGGGACTTATTGAAACATCGAGTTATAAAATGATATTTTTATAAAACTATTTTGACAATACTATATAGATTTTTAAAGGTGTTTTAAAAATGATCAAAGAAAAATTTATCTGATTTTAAGCAATTTTAAAATTCTAGTTTCGTTCCTTTTCGAGGACGAAAAGATTCAAAGGGGGAGGAATGTAATAACCCAGACTTCTGGGCATTGTAATTAATTTATGGTTAAGTAGTAGAAATACTGAATTTATAAATTGAACAAATGAATCTGATCAAATAAATAAATATTTATATTTTTAATTGTGTTATATATATACATATAGATAAAATTAGTATATATACAAGTTGAAATTGTATTTGTTTAAATATGTGTATATATAAAATTGATTTGAATATTTAATTTGAATTTGGGTTTGATATGGAATTTCAAAGAATAGATATATATCTTAAATATATTTTGGATTGAAAAATATAGTATATATGATTTTCATTTATTTTGGTTTTACATTGTTTTCTTAAAAATATTTATTTATATGAATTAAAACGATGTTTTTACTTAATAAAAAAATATACATAGGTTTTATATATAAAAGTATTATATATAATAATAATTAGTTCTATATTATTTTCTTCAAATGCATTTCTAGAAATAAATTCAGAAAAGGTACTTACCAAATAGAGATTTAATATAAAAGTTTTATAAAACATTTTTTTATTAACATATGCATGAGCGCTAAATAAAATTTAAGGGTTTAAAAACAATTTTTCTTGTATGACATTTGTAAATTGGGAGGTTCATGTATTGACAAATGTTGATAAGTAATATAAAATTTAAACAAGTGGCTTGATTTCTTCTTAATTGAAATATAGAAAACAATATGATTAAGAAAATAACCAAGTTTCATCCCCATTATCTAAAACAAGAAAAATGGAAGTCTGTAACATTAATCCTGAGAAATGAACCCAAGGAATAAAATCAAACAAATAAATCTGAGCATCTCAATCCTGATTCCAGAGCAAAGACTAATTCAGTATAAACAATTAAGCAAAGCAAAGATTCTAAACTTCAATCAAGTGTTCCAATTCAAAAAAAATCAAGTTCAGAAATATAAGCTTGTAGCTCTGTTCAAGCATTTTTCCTGGTAAGTAAACAAAAACGTTTCAAGCTAAAATCTATTTTCTTAGGATACTTGTGATAGATCTGTGTTGAATTTTTGTGTATCTGGTTTTGCATGAATGTTTTTCTGGATTTTGTCTGAGCCTTATGTATGTAGATGTGTATATCTGTGTGAATACACACACACACAAATTTCTCTGTAAATTTTCAAGTTTCAATTTTTTTCATCTGAAATTCAAATATCTTCCTACAATCAAGTTTAGACCTTGATTTTTGAATGGAATATGATCATTACAGAGTAATGTTAATTTTAAAAATAGATTCAAGTATATGCACTTAATATTTAACTCAATATTTATAAATTACAGTAGAAATCAAGGAAATGGGTAAAAATCGAATGCGTTAATTTAAACCTTTGACTATATAATATGATTCGTGGAGAAAAATCATGAATTTAGATGTATAAATTTAGATTTTTAGTTAGGGGATTGATGAGATAATCGGGTTTGATTGGATTTGGGTTTATCAACAATCCCTGGCGATCAGCACGGTGAAGGTATTCGAGATTGCGGTCGAAGCTGACTGGGGGTTGGACGATCACGAGAAAAATGGCGTTGCATTTTTTTATTGGCCGTGGAGGTCGGTTAGTGATGATCTAGGGTTTGGCGTAATGTTTAGGCCGTATGGTTTTCTGAGCCTCGTGTGGAGCCGGTGGATCACCGGAGATGATCGCGCGGGAGGAATTAGGAGCAAAGTGGTGTAGTGAATTTCTGGCGAGGCAATGCATCAATTTGTGAATGTGGATGGCGACGCGGTGGAGTTTTCGGTCATCAGGATTTTGGATCAGGTGCTGTTTGGCTTGTTTTTGTTTGAAGACGATTTTCGGCAATCTACAGGATCGTGTTGGTTGTGGGGTTGGGTTGCGACTTGTCGGTGGTGGTGGCACTGGTTGGCGGCGATAGATTGGCATGTGCATGTGCACAAGATGTCAGAGGAGATTGGGTGTTAAAGCTTTTGGGGAAGAAAGGGGTTTTGCTCGATAGCAGGTTCGAGTAAATTGGAAACTGTCTTGAAGTTGTGGAGTGCGTGATTCGCTCGGGTTGGGTGCGTGAAGTTTGGTCCCAGGCTCGAGATACTCATATATTTTCAAAATAAACCCTATACTAGTTCTAAGCTAAGAAGATAAGGGTGGTTAGGATTAGCAACAAAGTAAAATATACAGTTTTATTAAGAGTAATGTTTAAGTAACTTTTAAGTTTTAAAAAGTTATCAAGTAAATTATTTATTTTAATTATGTAATTGATTCCAAATTTTTATTTTTATTTTCTCTAATGGAAGTTTAATAGTTAATTGATGAAGATAAAGGACTTATCTTTAAATTAATTAAGAATGTGACTAAATAAATAATTAAGGGTAGACGTACGGAACCTTTAGATTCAAGTGATTTCATATAAATCAATTTCAATGTTTAGTTTAAATCAGAGTTAAGTGTTGATTAAGTAATTAAATTAATCAATTTCAACGTTTGGTAATTAAGGTCTTGGGAAATTAAAGTTTAGGTAATTGATAACTATGGACAAATAATTTATGTGATTAGTTAAAGGGTAACTAATTAAAGTTAATTAATCAAGGTAAGTTATTAAGTTTAATTAACCGATTTAGATTGGTTAATTAAGTAAGTATAAATAATTGATTATTAGGTAATCAAAGGATGATTAATCTATAATTAAAGATTAATTTATTAAGGATTGACCAAAGAAAAGTAAGGATTAACCGATATTAATTAAGGGTTGATTAACTGTTTAATCAAACAGTGATTAAGGATTAATTAATTTGTAATTAAGATTGTTAATTAATAATTGAGTTTATTAATTAATAATTAAGATATAATTGATTTGTTAATTAATAATTAATTGATGTATTATAAGAATAATTATGGATCAATTAATTTGTATTAAGAGATATTGATTAATGATTTAGGGTTATTAATCAATAGTTGATGGTTGATTAATTAGTTAATTAAGGAATTATAAATAGATTTTAAAAGTAATTAAGGATTGATTACTTTGTACTAAAGGAGGTTAATTAATAATTGAGATTTATTAATTGATAATTAAAGGATAATTAATTTGTGATTAGAAATTAATTAATTGATTTTATAAACTAATCAAAAGGAGTGATGGATTAATTAAATGATTGTTATTAATTAATGGTTGTTTATGCAGGATTAGATGATTTATTATGATATGAATTGGCAATGCTTGTTGAATGTCAGAATTGAATGACATCTATTGGACAATATCTATTGGGTGATATGCTGTGACGTACCGTTGATATGATATTAGTTATATCAATGATAAATGGGTGATGTTTATCTGTGTTATTGCTGTGTAAAGGTAACAACCATTATTTGAATTTAATAACTTGGGTTAAGATGACATTGGATTCGAAGAGATCGGAGTCGGGTATTAGTAAATACCCGAAACCACTTCGATTCTTTGTAATTTGATTTATGAAACCACTTCGATTCTTTGTAATTTGATTTATGAAACCAATAGGATGAAGTGGAACGATTAAGTGAATTGGACCATTTAATCTATGTTTGGCACTTAGAAATTGATCTGTGAGATAAGTAATTTTTATAATAGCTTGTGAAGTTGTAAATTGATAAGTTACCCGGGTTTATATAAGTTGTATGTTTTGGGATATTCCTTGTTAGATGAGTTTACTCACGTTGGTTTCCAGCCTGACCCGGGTGTTACTTTGATGTAATACTCGGGTCAGACCGAGTATTATAGCTTTTCAGGTAAGGACGTTCTAGAGTTCAGGAGGCGAGCTGGATGGCAGGAACGTACGGAGTGATTTCCGCTATGTATATTATTGCTGTTTACCTGGGACATGTTTTCAAATTTGTCCTGTGTTGTGTAATAGTTGTAACTCTGATGTATAAATGTATAAGAGTATTGATACAGTTCTTCTTTATAAAACTAATATCATTTATTATTATATTTTGATCCACTGCGAATGTGAGTTTTTTTGTGTTTTGGTGTTTCTAATTCTTCTTTTTCTTCTTTCTCTTTCTTCTTTTCCTAACTATCTGGAGTTTTCGGGAATCGAAATTTCTGGGATTTTACTTATGGGTTTTGGAGAGCTTGACGTATGGAGTTCGACGCTGGTGGTCGCTTAACCTGGATTTGCGTGTGGTGGTGGGAATTTGCGATTTTGGGTTTGAAACCCTATTTCTTCTAGGCGGCGGCGGCTCGATAGAGGGGCTCGGAGGCAACACGGGAGGCACTGGTAGGTGCGGTGGTGGAGTGCGAACTCGATGGTGGTGGTGTGGTCATCACCGATGGGCATGGGTGTGAGGATTTGGTGGTCAATGTTTGGGAGGTGTGGCATGTTTGGGTTTGGAAGTGATGGCATGGAGATAGGAGTGAGAAGCGACGTGGAAAAAATCTACTGGTTCATTTGTTTATTTTATTTTATTTTTAATTTTTGATTTCAATCATTCAAACGCGCATAACTTTTTCATACGAGCTCGGATTTACGCACGGTTTCTTTTATTAGGATCGTATTGAAATTCAAGACATTTTGGCACTTATTTGGACAAATTCTAACGCTTGTCAATTTTTGGGTTTAAATCGGATTTAAATTCAATTTAGTTTTAAAAGGTGAGTGTTTTAACCCACTCACAACTTCTAAAATTTCTTATGTTTGCTAAACTTAATTTTGATGTGATTAGAAATTTATTTTGACTGTTAGGCATAATTTAATCATCGTCTCAGTGAAATTAAATTTATTTAAATTAAATTGCCATTGAATTTATTATTGTATATAAACTGCCAGTTAAATAGTTAGTTAATTTATTATTGCATATATATACTGCCAGTCAAATTAATTTATTACTGAATATAAATTGCCAGTAATTACTTGTATTTATTGTCTGTTCTATATTGATGTTATTTTTTGAATTGGATGATGATTGTTATAAATGGTTGATGATTGATATTGGGTGAATGGATGTTGTATTTTATATTGTTATAAACTGCAAAAAAATTATGCATTTTTATTCATTCGGGATTGCGGTTTGGAATGATATATAACCTTAATTTTATTTTAAATTACGGATTGAAATGACAAATATCCATATCACTTGACCATAGGATAGAAAATTTTGTACAGACACCATTGGTCTATATATATAAATATTTTAAAATGATTTCTATGGTTTTGGGATAGAAATATATGGTTTAATAAGTATTGACTTTTGATATTGCATAAATATTATTTTATATATAGTTAAATTCTTGGTTTTAAGCAATGTATAAAATTGTTTAAAGTATAAAATAAGTTTAATAATAAAGTTTGATTTTATTAAAATATAATATGGGTAAGTATTTTTTTAAATTATATTTTAATATAGAGTTTATATTGATTTTTATAAATCAAGGTTGAGAATATAGTTTTGAAATTGATTTGAGACTATATTTAATTAAGAATTATATTTAACAAGAATCCATTTGGAACTTATTGAAATTTAGATTATAAAAGAATATGGTTTTATAAATAAATTCGGGGTTAAGGTGACTTATGTGAATATATCACGTCCAAATAAGTTGAGAAATATTCAATGATTGAAACTTGAAGTTTTATTTAAAGGATACTGGATTTATTAAGTAAATATTTCAAAACTAAATAATAGTAAAGTGAATTTGGTATATATATGTATGAATTATAAAATTTAGTTCTAAAATATTGAATATTTAAGCTTTGAAATATATTGAATTTGAAAGGGTTTATTTTGTGGATCAAATCAGTTTTGAAATCGACAAATTTGAAAAAGTATATTTGGAAACTGAATTTAATTGAAGTATATTATTTTGAATTTGAAGTGTTGAAATGTTTAAAATGTTATGATTTTTGTGAAAGGGATATATTTGAAATAAAATGATATTATATTGTTTTCGGTTTTATAAAAATAATATCATATAGATTTGGGTTTTTAAAATAGAAATGATATCGTATTTATATGGTTTTGAAATGGATATTATATTCTGGTTTTAAAAATATAAACTATTTTGAAAAGATCGCGGTATTATAATAACGTTTGGTTGTTGAAGAGACCGGGATCGGAAGTTGTCGTACTCTCTGCCAACTCCGAAAACCAGTTTAACAACCGTGTACGCGGTGGAGATTCCGGAACGAAGTAGGATGGCGGCGGCGTTTCCTCTGAGGTAAATACGTGGACCCGACTCCTGTGAGTTGGCATATGGTCGCTAATATAAGAGAAATTGATGAGCTAATGAGGTCATTCCTTTGATCGGACACACTCCTTCGCTATTATATTCTCACTTGGAGATTTATTTTGTGGCCACTTTTGATTCTTTTGATTTGAAGGTGTTGTTCGAGGTGGGCGGTAGTAGCTACTATGCGTTACCACCGGTCCGGAAGTGTAATTGGTATATCTACCATGGTATTGCCTAGTTGTGCCGTATCACCTGCCATAGCGCGCCTTGTACGAGTTTGGTTTTCTCCCCCAGCCCGTGTGGTATCCTCTGGTGGCTTCCCGATCAAGAGGGACCATGATATTGGATGGACTACTGGGATTATTATTGTGTTAAGGGGGAGATTGCGTAACTCCTTAACGTTATTTAAAAGTAAGTTTATTTTATAATAGACATTATTATAATAGCGAAATATTACTACATAGTGAATAGTTTAACGAATCCTTAGGAGATGTGAATCCTGAGCATCTTTTAAGTTACCGCACTCACGTTAGACACTGGACAGGTGATGTCAAATCCCGTAAACATCTCTGACGCCGTTCCACTCATATTTTACTGTTGATTTAACTTACATAAGATCATGTAGTTCTTACTCGGGTGTTTTGTCTTTTCAATTCGCTCGGGTCAGCCCGAGCATTTCAGGATTTGAAGACCTTATTTCTAGAGGATGAAGATGAAGATTTTAGTACTATTATTATTATATTATTCCACTGCATCATACTATTTCGCTGCATTTTAGTTATTCTATGGTAGGTGTAAC
Source organism: Allium cepa (assembly GCA_030765085.1). NCBI lineage: Eukaryota > Viridiplantae > Streptophyta > Magnoliopsida > Asparagales > Amaryllidaceae > Allium > Allium cepa. The sequence goes on from CM060931.1 coordinate 578,274,222, forward strand.
TCTGATATGTATTGTATAAGTATAATCAAATGTTTTTGTAAAACAGCTTCATGAACTGTTAATTTGATTATTATATTTTATCGTTCCGCTGCAAGATTCAATTTTGTTTTTTCTTTCTTTAATTTTTCTTATTTACCCCATAACAATCCACCCTTCTGTATGGTCTAAGTCTAACGTGTGTGGTTTATCGTTGATTTAAACAGTACAAAAAAGCGAGACTTTACAGACCTTATTGGCCCTTCGATTGCTCCTGTTTTAGCCACCTTATTCCAACTCACGGGAGTCGAGTCCGTGTAAATATAAATTTAGGATCATCGCCACCATCCTACTTCATTCTGGAAGATCCACCGCTTACACAGTTGTCAAAGTGGTTTTCGTTATTAGCAGAGAGTATGACAACATCCGATCTTGATCTCTTTGACAACCAATCTCTCATCACACACCAGATGGTTCTTTTACATTTCCAAAATATTTTCATAATTGATATCAAAATATCATATTCAATTCAAAACCATATCACTTTTTGAAATCATTGCTTACTTTCGAAAACCTATTCGCCTTTTGAAATTATATCACATTTGAAATCATAATTTGATAATTATATTTCCTTTCAAAGTCAAATTCATAATTTATATCGAAATATCGTATTCTCAAAATTATATCACTTTCAAATCATATCGTTTACCAAATCATAATTTCTTCCAAAACACATATTTCCAAAACAGGGTAAGTCCTTGCTTCAAAATCATCATTTCAATTTATTATACATTCAAAATCCCAAATTTGGTTATAGCATCATTTAGCCTTATTCTCTTTTTAAACCAAATTGAAATGAATATAATCTCTTCCACATACTTAGTTTGGAAATTTAGAAATTTGTTTTAAATAGTTATAAATAACTAAAATGCTTTAGAACAGTATAATTATAGGTGAAATACTTTTAAACTAATTTATGATAGTTAAGTAGATTTAAATTAGATTAAATATAATTAAAATAGATTAAATAGCTTTTATAATAGAATAATTATATCAAAAATAAATTAAAATGGTTTAATTAGTTTTAAAATGAATTAAACTGGTTTAAAATAGATTAAAATAATATGTATAGTCAATATTGGTTAAATAGTTCAATAGATTTGAAAATCTTAATAATTAGAGAATTTTAAATAATATATCATTAAAATAGTTTATAATAAAATATTAATTTTGAAATTAACATCGGATTAAACTATTCATTCCATTTCAACATATTTGGCCCATTTCAAATTTCCAAATTGACAAATCATGTTTCAATAAACTATCGAATTTCATATTGTTTCAATCCATGTTCGAAAATCAATACAGATTACTCCAATTTCAAAATATTTCAATGTTATTGTCAAAAAAAACAATAACTCAATTTCGATAGAATTTCATAAAAGTTTAACTATTAACTTTTAACTTTTAGTTCTTAAAGAAATTCCTTTTTAAACTAATACACAATTCAATGCAAAACTTGATTTTCCCATAATACTTCAATCCATATAAATTAAATTTCCATTTCAGAATATCATTTAATTATATTCAAAAATCGAGGATTTTAAAATCATTTAGTTTAACCAATCTGATGTCCATATAAAATTTTCTACCCTAGGGTCAAGTGATACAGATATTTATCATTTCAATCCACAGTTTAAACATTTTATGGTTGTATATCATTTCAAACCGCAATCCCGAAATAAATAGAAAAATCCAAAACGAACTTGTAGTTTATAATTTGCAATTACTAACGATATAAAATAAAACATCCACTCATCCACTATCAAAATCACACATCCATCACAAACATCATCCAATACAATCAATCAATAACGATATAGAACTGATAATCGATAACACTTATTTAAATGGCAGTTTATATTCAATGATAAATTAAATAACGATTTAATTTAAGATAAATTCAAATTAATAGAAATAGCAATTTAAAAATATCAAACAGCCATAAATAAATTCCTAATCACATCATAAATTAAATTTAACAGACATAAGAAATTTTAGAAGTTGTGAGTGGGTTAAAACACTCACCTTTGAATTTAAATTGAATTTGAATCCAATTTAATCCCAAAATTCAAACGATCTCAGAATCTATCCAAACCAGTGTCAAAATGTCCGGAATTTGGATAAGGTCCTAACAAAGAAAATCGTGCGAAAATCGGACATAGAATGTAAAACCTATTAACATCAGAACATTAAAGTTTGAATTTAAATAAAATAAAATAAAATAGAAAAAAAAGAGAAAGTCACCACACACTCACGAACACATCAGCAACACGCGTTCATTACGAACGCGAGTGTAACGACCCGCTATTTTTGACCATTCAAATCGACACTAAAACCATACATGTCCGACTTGAATAATTCAAAATACCGAATTGTTAATTTAATTTGGCAAACTTAAAATATACAGTAAATAAATCAAACACAGATCACAGACACAGAGTAATATAATGCAGCGGAATAGAAAAAATAGTAGTTCATGAAGCTACTATATACATCAGAGTTTAAAATGAATACATCAGAATCTCTTGAATACAGAAAAGTCTTCAGTACGAGCCGATGACTTCTCTGAACCAGTCAACTAGAAAACTGAAAGCTGAAACGATAGTTGGATCTCCAAATGAAGCTCCAATCTCCAAAGGTGAGTCTCTAATGCTGTATTACTCAGTCTGACCCGAGCGTAAAGCAAAACACAAAACTCTCGAGTCAGGATTAACATTCTTATATCAATAAATTCAACTCAAATGAAATATCAACTGAAATACAATATAACTTAAAGGATGTTTGGGATGTCCATCCTCTAAGGGTCCATAGAACTATCTACAGGGTGGAAATATACACTATTACACCGTGGTCATTTACTTAATTTATACCTCAAACCCAAATATCAAATTCGCTTTAAATAATCATATTTCCCAAGATAGTATTTATATATTTTAATAATGTATACAGTAAAGTACTTTCAATTTCCTTAACTTAACAAATCGTTTCACATCAACCCGACCTTCCCATTTAAATTAAATCCAGTCTCATTTTATTAGTTTAAATCTTCCTAAAATAACCACTTAAATCTATAATTCCCAAATTTGGATTTGATATCCCAATTTCCCCGTTTATTTCAATATGTTTCCATATTTTAAGTATTCAACATTTCAACTAAAATTTTCCCAATCTAGTTTTCTAAATAAAATTTCCAATCTAGTTCAAACTCAAATTTCACTAAGTTCGGTTAGTTATCTACATAACCAATTCAACTATCTTGGTTCCAAATACATACCGAACCTCTACACCATTTAATTACACTATGGTTCATAGCTTATATATAACAATTCAAATTTAACAGTTTCATATAGATTCTCGATTTTTACATCGTTATTATCTAGCCTTGAACCCTCCCTTATTTGATTCAATATCATTTTAGTGACCTTAAATTACATTTTACTCAATATTTCTTAATTTATTTAAACGTGAAACATCTCCTTCGATAAATTTCAAATTGATTTAAATAAATAAATCCTTATCTGAATACCATTAAAAATAACCCAAATTTATCTCCTAATCTTAATTGTTCAATATTATTGCAAAAATTTTCCGAATAAAATTTACATAGATATTTATCATGATTTATGTATTAAATCAAATCTTTGATTAAACTAGACATAATTAACTCTATCTTTATCATTACCCTTTATACATGTATTTAAGAATTTACATTAAATAAGACCATATATTTCTTATCACATGGTCAAGTGTTAGGGATTCAATCCGTACACTAAATGTATACGGGTGGATAGCATTTCAACCCGTAATTCCAAATTAAATTAAATGGAAACTACTTGGGTCTATCTTTTCAACCCATTTCAATTCAAAACAAACATAACAAAGGGAACTTGCAGTGATGACAGGGATGGTGTCAAAGTAAATAAACAGGCAATAACAACAATCAATAACAATTCAATAAATAAATCAAATAACCCCGAAATAATCGTATTAATTCGCATTGCTATTTGTATGATTACTTCTAGAATCTACACTATCATTTCATGTAGATTAAAGATTATTACATTACAGTTTTTCACTTGTCGTTCCTTTTTAAATTTCAGTTTTAAACTACAACAATTAATCCAAACTACGTTCAAAAGATTTAAAGTATAAAATTTTCTATTTCTACGTCAATTAAAGGGTCAAATTTAACTAATCAAATTTACATATGTCGGGGTCAGGTTTTAATAAATTAAGGTCCATCATATATAATCCGTTTAATTTGTAAACTATACTACCCAAATTAAACTAGCAACTAGTTATCACTTAACAATAAAAAATTTCATCCAATTTAAACAACAATCAATCAAACAATCAATTATCAACCAATCTGTATTATTATCACATACATAATTAACCGATAATGGTTTCGGGTGTCATAGGTGAACAGATACAGATAATAGCAGTCATACAGTAAAACAACTAACAGCAGCATATTTCAATTGTCGTTTCAATTGAAATCAAATTTAATAAATAAAAGAATGTTAATCGTGAGTGATTGCTCACCTTTTGAGGCTAGAGGGGAGATAGACAACATAACAAGCTATGATTTGAATTGCGAAATGACTGATCCAATTGACGATTTTCAAAGCAAGTCAAAATTGGCACGAATTCGAATGGACAACCAAGCTGATCAAAAGGAATTGATAAAATGAATCAGAACTATCTTGATATAGTCTGAAACAAAATATATGTTATAAATTGCTCAAAAACCAAATTTTTAACCATATATTTAAAATAAGATATATATATATATATATTTTATTTCAAATTACTAATTTAACTTTAACACCATTAGAACAAAACATATGTTGTGTATATATATATATATAAAATAACTTTCTCTAACCCCAAATTTTTACAAACATATATTAAAGAATATTTGAAAAAAAAAAATTATTAATTAATAAACTTCGAAACCCAAATTGCACATTTTTGAGATTTATGTACATTTAAAACTTAATGCATATCCAAAGTTATTTCCTTGAAAGTTTACATAAACTAAACCATGTATATTTGAAACCATGTATATAAAAACTGTTCAAAATCATGCAACATACAAAAATGTATCTATGCGAGTTTTTTTTTTTTTTTTTTTTAACAACATAAATGCAGACTGGAATTATAAACATATTATATATATTAGAACACACGACAGCAATATGTATATATATGAAATAAATAAATAAATAAGACTGGTTACTAGCTTTATAATATAATATATATAATACTTATTTATAATATAAACTTACATCTATACACATATATATTTTAAAACAAATACTTAAATCAATACATATAACCAAAATCGCATACTCTTAAAAATATATAAAAACAAAAACAAAAAAAAAACAAAACAACTTAAAAATTCTTTATTCTGTAACAATAACTGCAAACAAAAAACTATAAACAAAACAAACTTTGAAATATTAAAACTGTAAACACAAAACTATGAAAGAAAGAAAACAAAACTCATACTTATTAAAAATCTAAACTGTATATAACGTATAACTATACATATATATATATACACGTACCCACGAGATCACCAACTATAGATATATGTGTGCCTCAATAAAAAGATTGCCAGAGACGCACAGGTGAGGACACGTGGTTGTGGAGGGGTTCGCTTGCACAGGGCTGCTGACGTGGGGGAAGGTTGCAGGCAGAGGCGGTAGTGTTTGAGAGGAAAGGCAGGAAAAGAATAGTTTGTCTCAATTGAAGTCCAGATCCAAAAGAAAAGATGGGAGAAAAATAAAAGAGGAAAGGAGATGAAGTAGGAAATAAATAGGCTAGAAAAAAATAACGGCTACAGGGGAAAAATAAGAAAAAGGAAACATAAAGGAAAATAAAAGAAATGAATGTATGCGTAAAGAACGTATAGAATTTTATACGTTTCAAAATCAATGGTGCAATTAAAGCAATTTTTATTATTTGTCAGGTTATATGTTTTATATTTATTTCTTTCCTAGATCTCAATTCATAGCATATTAAACTACGCAGATTAATTATTTTTATCAACGTTCAAAACGTTATCACCCAAAATACAGCAATGACATAGCAAATGTCTAGAAGCATTAATTTGAAAACTTAATAAAGCAATTTATTGTTTACCTTGGGTAGCACTTTCAAATTTGAAACTGAAGGAAGAATGAATAAGAAACGGCTACAGATCAATTAAAGAAGGAGAGGAGTGTGGATTTGTTTGAAAAGAAGAAGGATATTGTCATTTTTTTTTTTTGAAAACAAATTTTTTTTTTTTTGGAAAAGCAACAGTGTATATATATAATTTAGTGGATAGGAGAAATAGAAGGGGAAACATCTGTCAACAAAATAACGTATATACTTTGCCTTATATATAATATTAAACAAGTGGATAAAAGGAAAATTCAATGGTGAATATTGTAACTTATGGAATAAATGTTAAAACGAAAGCAAGTGAAACTAGGAAATCAATTAAAGCATAAAGGAAAGTTATAAAGTCAAAAGAGCCGTTAAAAATCCAATAAATGCAACGTATAAAATTTTCAAATTTCGAAACTGATAGATATAAAGACAGTCATAAATGCATTGTAACAGCTGGAAATAAACATTAGTGGCTGTTTTATTGGATCAAATTTGGAATAGAAGGCAGGTGGACGTGAATCAAGGAGTAACCAAGGTAAGCTACTGTTTTAATTAAAATCTTTCTTTTAACCGGTGGAAATAATATGATGGGTGGCTGTGACAGAGGGAAGAAGAAGCTTGATTTATATATACTTTTTTTCAGGATGGAGTGGGAGTAAAAACAGATCCGAGAGGAAAATGCGAGAGGATAATATAATGGAAGAATGAGAAGTTTAAGCAAATGAAACGTATAGAAATGAATGCGCAACAAATAAATCAAACAAGGTAACGGTCCATTCCCTTGATTTGGGGAAAATAAATGTTTTCTGCAGTTTCATTCGAAAGAAGGAAAACGTAAACATGTTTCAAAAGGGAAAGATTGAAGAAAATGAAAATTTGGAGCAGGTCACAGCAAATATATATTATTTTTGTTGCTGAGAAGAAGAAAGGATTGAAACGTCTCAATAAATAAACACGCGAATTAATGGGAACAGTAACAATCAACCCCTAAATTATGGAATAATAGTGGCAACGGCTATAAAAGCAGTAATTAAAATATGGCAAGTTATATACAAAATAAAGGAGAAAATAAAACTTTCAGAGGAAAGTTTGAACAGTAATAAAGAATATGGACCACGTTATACATGTAAAATTAAATGAGATGATAATAGGCAGAAGTGAAGTTGGTTTTCGGAGAAAAATGTACAAATATATTTATTGCCTCAAACGTAAAACGCGAAATGACAATGGATAGAGAAAGAAAATGAATCACTGAATAATGAATTGAAATGATGGGTTTTGTAACAGCTTTGCATTGATTGAGAAGTTATTAACTGATTTGAATGAGGTAGAATTTCTAAATAAATAAACCTCCATAAAATAAATTGAAAATCTATCATCTGCTACGTACAATTGAATGTAATCCAAATATTAAATTTTTTTTATATCAAAATATTATTTTTAAAGTTCTCAAAATTTTAATTAAATATGTAAAAACATTAAAAATTATTAAAATTTTACGGGTCGTTACACTCTCCCCCACTCAAAACTTTTCGTCCCCGAAAAGGAAGGAGGTAGGAGGATTGTACAACCAGAAATAATAGTAGATTGGAAGTCAAAATTAAACCAATACTTTGAAACTAAATAAATTTTGCTTGAAATTTGAAAGCTTCATTTGGAATACGATTATCTTTGATACTTTAAAAATTTTCAAAACTCCTTTGATAACAATTATTTACACTATTACTTCTATTTACAAAGACTATTGACAATATTAAATCCAAAATTTATGAAATTTTTAATTTATCTCAAGATACCTTTTAAATATTATCAATAAATTAATAATCATTTTCTTTAAAGATGTTTTATTTAATTTATAACTTCAAAAATATTTATAACACTAAAATTTTATATAAACAAATGTAGTATACAAATAAGCAATATTTAAAAGATTTATTCAAAAAGGAAAGGAAGGTAGATTCCAAAAACGGAATATAGGTGAAAAATAAAGCTGAGCAGATGAGGTAGATTCAAAAGAATAGAATCGGACACGAATAATTTATTTCAAACCATAAGAATTTAAATTTCAAATATTAATACAAAATTTCTTTGTTGAAAATACTTTTATAATAAAATACCTTTATAAATAAATACTTTTATATTGAAACCAATTTTTCTTTCGAAAATACTTTTATAACTCAATGTTTTGACAAGTTTATCCTCGTTCTTGCAGACTCTGGCCATGCGTTGATCAGGCGCAAAGCTAGAATTCTTCAAGTACTTAGTAGACTTGTTTCAACACCCAGTGAAAATACTTGAAAACCTTTAAAAACAGATATGGAAAGTACAATCCAAACAAAACAACCAAACCAAAACCTTTGTCCGATCATGGTTCGCAGATACACAATGGTTACGCCTGGGTCCCCCAGGAAACAATCCATATCCGTAAGCTTTCTCAGCCCTGCGAGTTACGCCATGATGACTAGTAGAGTGCAGGATACACAATGGTTACGCCTGGTTCCCCCAGGAAACAATCCGTACCCCTAGGCAAGACTCAGCCAGGCACTTGCGCTACTATTCGCGACCTACACAGATTGCAGGATACACAATGGTTACGCCTGGTTCCCCCAGGAAACAATCCGTACCCCTAGGCAAGACTCAGCCAGGCAATTTCGCTGTGCATTTACGAGAGAAAAAGAAACCATGGGTTACCCACGGTGGGAATACTCGAGTATTACATCCGGAAAATCGAAAATCAGAGAGAATAATATCGATAGAATGAATCCACGCTGTGGCCACAAAGCGGATATCAAGCAGAAGGCACTTTCCATATCTTTACTTGGAAAATATATATATATATAGTACCTTTTCAAATACTTCCAAATATCGTACTTATATAAAGTCCATATGTATAGGATTCCTTTCTAAATCGAATACTTTCCAAATCAATAGTATATCAAAACATACTTACATATACTTTGATTATATAAATTTTCTTTCCAAATTGAGTACCTTTCAAATCAATTGATTTCAAATCACTTTCATACTTATACAAATCCATTTTATATAAGTCCGACCACTTCCCAAATCAAGTGCTTAATTATACAAGGTTCTCAATTTCAAATCATTCAATATCAAATTTAGTTTCAAAATCATATATGATTTCACCAAATTTTCTTCCGAATTAAATATCTAATATTTCAAAGTTCCCAAAAAAATAGGTTTAGAAAATTATCCCATTTTCCAATTTAAAGTAAGTCAAACAGATTCATTTCCAAAAATCACCATATAAGTACTGGTTTTTGATTCCAATTTAATTTCAAAACCAAATATTTTCCCAAAATTAATTATACTCAAAATGGTTTCCAAATTTATAATTATCCTTTTTTTTACTTTTAAACTATCTATTTCTATGTGAAATATCCAATTTACCTTTTTGAAAACCATTATACAACTTTTTTTTTTTCAAAACATTTCAAAACTAAATTTATATTCTTTATCAAACATTTTATACTCTTCGAAATTGCTTAGCTTTGAAAATTTTAATCTCGATTTGGAAGTGTCCGAACATTCAAAATAGTTAGGGAAATCAGATTTTAAATTCAAGAGTTGAAAATCAACAATAAATCAATTATTAAATTTGAAACTCGAGGACGGAACACCGGTCTCACTTTAAATTGTTTCGAATATATATATATATATATCTTTTGAAAATATCAAATTATACTTCGGAATTTGAAATCATAACGGTTTTACAAAATCACTCGCATAGCGAGCTATTAAAGTGGCCCCTCCCCCACTCTGAAACTCGAAAATCAATGTCGATGATGCGTGCACTCATCACCGAAATTATTTTCCAGCGACATAAGTGAGTTCTGGACTTCTATTTTCTTGAAAACTTCTTCGAAATTTCTTCAAAATTATTGGAATTCATTTGAACTCATTTGAAACCTTTCTGATTCGGAAAAATACTTTTAAATCGTATTATTTTTATATATTTTCCAAAATCTTAAAACCAATTTCAAAATACCGGAATTCAATTCTCGAATTTCAAATTTAACACTTCAGTTATAAATCGTTTTTATATAATCAATTTCTAATAATTTTTCAAAATTTCAAAATCCTTTCAAAACCTTTTTATATAGAATAACATTTCTTATTTGATTTATCCTTATCGAAAACATTTTCACCTTTATATAAAGAATAAAATCATAGTTATCAAAATAATAATTTCGATATATAAAACAATTTCAAAAATGCAAACATACCCGATTTTCAAAGGATAATTTTAAGAATGGATTTCAAACAAAGATGGAGATTTAAATTAGAGGAACTCTAATCAATAGAATCCTGCTACGAAGATAGACTCAACAAAGTTGAGAAAATCAAAATACAAAATAGAAGATGGATATATTTCTACAAATCGCGGGCGACCTTAACCGGGTCAATCGTGATTTCAGGAATATGATCGATGCGGAATTCAAAGGCAAATCGACATTCGATCGCCCGATATAGAATTCAGCATAAATAGATATAGCAGCATTGTACACCGAGGATACATGAATCTTCGGTGAATCAATGCCAACTGAAAAGGAGTTTCACCCTTTTTACAAATCATTCAGCGGAGTTATGGAATACTCCAGAATCAAACGAATATAAATAGGGAGAGACAAGAATGAATTTCGAAACTGAGGGACATTCCACAATTAAAAGGAAATCGAGTCAAAAAGGAAGAGGTCCAACTCGAATGAAAGTGATTCTGTAAATAAATTTACCATATATGCTAAGTTTTGCCTAGAGCCAAAGCTCTGATACCAACTGTAACGACCCGCTATTTTTGACCATTCAAATCGACACTAAAACCATACATGTCCGACTTGAATAATTCAAAATACCGAATTGTTAATTTAATTTGGCAAACTTAAAATATACAGTAAATAAATCAAACACAGATCACAGACACGGAGTAATATAATGCAGCGGAATAGAAAAAATAGTAGTTCATGAAGCTACTATATACATCAGAGTTTAAAATGAATACATCAGAATCTCTTGAATACAGAAAAGTCTTCAGTACGAGCCGATGACTTCTCTGAACCAGTCAACTAGAAAACTGAAAGCTGAAACGATAGTTGGATCTCCAAATGAAGCTCCAATCTCCAAAGGTGAGTCTCTAATGCTGTATTACTCAGTCTGACCCGAGCGTAAAGCAAAACACAAAACTCTCGAGTCAGGATTAACATTCTTATATCAATAAATTCAACTCAAATGAAATATCAACTGAAATACAATATAACTTAAAGGATGTTTGGGATGTCCATCCTCTAAGGGTCCATAGAACTATCTACAGGGTGGAAATATACACTATTACACCGTGGTCATTTACTTAATTTATACCTCAAACCCAAATATCAAATTCGCTTTAAATAATCATATTTCCCAAGATAGTATTTATATATTTTAATAATGTATACAGTAAAGTACTTTCAATTTCCTTAACTTAACAAATCGTTTCACATCAACCCGACCTTCCCATTTAAATTAAATCCAATCTCATTTTATTAGTTTAAATCTTCCTAAAATAACCACTTAAATCTATAATTCCCAAATTTGGATTTGATATCCCAATTTCCCCGTTTATTTCAATATGTTTCCATATTTTAAGTATTCAACATTTCAACTAAAATTTTCCCAATCTAGTTTTCTAAATAAAATTTCCAATCTAGTTCAAACTCAAATTTCACTAAGTTCGGTTAGTTATCTACATAACCAATTCAACTATCTTGGTTCCAAATACATACCGAACCTCTACACCATTTAATTACACTATGGTTCATAGCTTATATATAACAATTCAAATTTAACAGTTTCATATAGATTCTCGATTTTTACATCGTTATTATCTAGCCTTGAACCCTCCCTTATTTGATTCAATATCATTTTAGTGACCTTAAATTACATTTTACTCAATATTTCTTAATTTATTTAAACGTGAAACATCTCCTTCGATAAATTTCAAATTGATTTAAATAAATAAATCCTTATCTGAATACCATTAAAAATAACCCAAATTTATCTCCTAATCTTAATTGTTCAATATTATTGCAAAAATTTTCCGAATAAAATTTACATAGATATTTATCATGATTTATGTATTAAATCAAATCTTTGATTAAACTAGACATAATTAACTCTATCTTTATCATTACCCTTTATACATGTATTTAAGAATTTACATTAAATAAGACCATATATTTCTTATCACATGGTCAAGTGTTACGGATTCAATCCGTACACTAAATGTATACGGGTGGATAGCATTTCAACCCATAATTCCAAATTAAATTAAATGGAAACTACTTGGGTCTATCTTTTCAACCCATTTCAATTCAAAACAAACATAACAAAGGGAACTTGCAGTGATGACAGGGATGGTGTCAAAGTAAATAAACAGGCAATAACAACAATCAATAACAATTCAATAAATAAATCAAATAACCCCGAAATAATCGTATTAATTCGCATTGCTATTTGTATGATTACTTCTAGAATCTACACTATCATTTCATGTAGATTAAAGATTATTACATTACAGTTTTTCACTTGTCGTTCCTTTTTAAATTTCAGTTTTAAACTACAACAATTAATCCAAACTACGTTCAAAAGATTTAAAGTATAAAATTTTCTATTTCTACGTCAATTAAAGGGTCAAATTTAACTAATCAAATTTACATATGTCGGGGTCAGGTTTTAATAAATTAAGGTCCATCATATATAATCCGTTTAATTTGTAAACTATACTACCCAAATTAAACTAGCAACTAGTTATCACTTAACAATAAAAAATTTCATCCAATTTAAACAACAATCAATCAAACAATCAATTATCAACCAATCTTTATTATTATCACATACATAATTAACCGATAATGGTTTCGGGTGTCATAGGTGAACAGATACAGATAATAGCAGTCATACAGTAAAACAACTAACAGCAGCATATTTCAATTGTCGTTTCAATTGAAATCAAATTTAATAAATAAAAGAATGTTAATCGTGAGTGATTGCTCACCTTTTGAGGCTAGAGGGGAGATAGACAACATAACAAGCTATGATTTGAATTGCGAAATGACTGATCCAATTGACGATTTTCAAAGCAAGTCAAAATTGGCACGAATTCGAATGGACAACCAAGCTGATCAAAAGGAATTGATAAAATGAATCAGAACTATCTTGATATAGTCTGAAACAAAATATATGTTATAAATTGCTCAAAAACCAAATTTTTAACCATATATTTAAAATAAGATATATATATATATATATATTTTATTTCAAATTACTAATTTAACTTTAACACCATTAGAACAAAACATATGTTGTGTATATATATATATATAAAATAACTTTCTCTAACCCCAAATTTTTACAAACATATATTAAAGAATATTTGAAAAAAAAAATTATTAATTAATAAACTTCGAAACCCAAATTGCACATTTTTGAGATTTATGTACATTTAAAACTTAATGCATATCCAAAGTTATTTCCTTGAAAGTTTACATAAACTAAACCATGTATATTTGAAACCATGTATATAAAAACTGTTCAAAATCATGCAACATACAAAAATGTATCTATGCGAGTTTTTTTTTTTTTTTTTTTTTTAACAACATAAATGCAGACTGGAATTATAAACATATTATATATATTAGAACACACGACAGCAATATGTATATATATGAAATAAATAAATAAATAAGACTGGTTACTAGCTTTATAATATAATATATATAATACTTATTTATAATATAAACTTACATCTATACACATATATATTTTAAAACAAATACTTAAATCAATACATATAACCAAAATCGCATACTCTTAAAAATATATAAAAACAAAAACAAAACAAAACAAAACAACTTAAAAATTCTTTATTCTGTAACAATAACTGCAAACAAAAAACTATAAACAAAACAAACTTTGAAATATTAAAACTGTAAACACAAAACTATGAAAGAAAGAAAACAAAACTCATACTTATTAAAAATCTAAACTGTATATAACGTATAACTATACATATATATATATACACGTACCCACGAGATCACCAACTATAGATATATGTGTGCCTCAATAAAAAGATTGCCAGAGACGCACAGGTGAGGACACGTGGTTGTGGAGGGGTTCGCTTGCACGGGGCTGCTGACGTGGGGGAAGGTTGCAGGCAGAGGCGGTAGTGTTTGAGAGGAAAGCCAGGAAAAGAATAGTTTGTCTCAATTGAAGTCCAGATCCAAAAGAAAAGATGGGAGAAAAATAAAAGAGGAAAGGAGATGAAGTAGGAAATAAATAGGCTAGAAAAAAATAACGGCTACAGGGGAAAAATAAGAAAAAGGAAACATAAAGGAAAATAAAAGAAATGAATGTATGCGTAAAGAACGTATAGAATTTTATACGTTTCAAAATCAATGGTGCAATTAAAGCAATTTTTATTATTTGTCAGGTTATATGTTTTATATTTATTTCTTTCCTAGATCTCAATTCATAGCATATTAAACTACGCAGATTAATTATTTTTATCAACGTTCAAAACGTTATCACCCAAAATACAGCAATGACATAGCAAATGTCTAGAAGCATTAATTTGAAAACTTAATAAAGCAATTTATTGTTTACCTTGGGTAGCACTTTCAAATTTGAAACTGAAGGAAGAATGAATAAGAAACGGCTACAGATCAATTAAAGAAGGAGAGGAGTGTGGATTTGTTTGAAAAGAAGAAGGATATTGTCATTTTTTTTTTTTGAAAACAATTTTTTTTTTTTTTTGGAAAAGCAACAATGTATATATATAATTTAGTGGATAGGAGAAATAGAAGGGGAAACATCTGTCAACAAAATAACGTATATACTTTGCCTTATATATAATATTAAACAAGTGGATAAAAGGAAAATTCAATGGTGAATATTGTAACTTATGGAATAAATGTTAAAACGAAAGCAAGTGAAACTAGGAAATCAATTAAAGCATAAAGGAAAGTTATAAAGTCAAAAGAGCCGTTAAAAATCCAATAAATGCAACGTATAAAATTTTCAAATTTCGAAACTGATAGATATAAAGACAGTCATAAATGCATTGTAACAGCTGGAAATAAACATTAGTGGCTGTTTTATTGGATCAAATTTGGAATAGAAGGCAGGTGGACGTGAATCAAGGAGTAACCAAGGTAAGCTACTGTTTTAATTAAAATCTTTCTTTTAACCGGTGGAAATAATATGATGGGTGGCTGTGACAGAGGGAAGAAGAAGCTTGATTTATATATACTTTTTTTCAGGATGGAGTGGGAGTAAAAACAGATCCGAGAGGAAAATGCGAGAGGATAATATAATGGAAGAATGAGAAGTTTAAGCAAATGAAACGTATAGAAATGAATGCGCAACAAATAAATCAAACAAGGTAATGGTCCATTCCCTTGATTTGGGGAAAATAAATGTTTTCTGCAGTTTCATTCGAAAGAAGGAAAACGTAAACATGTTTCAAAAGGGAAAGATTGAAGAAAATGAAAATTTGGAGCAGGTCACAGCAAATATATATTATTTTTGTTGCTGAGAAGAAGAAAGGATTGAAACGTCTCAATAAATAAACACGCGAATTAATGGGAACAGTAACAATCAACCCCTAAATTATGGAATAATAGAGGCAACGGCTATAAAAGCAGTAATTAAAATATGGCAAGTTATATACAAAATAAAGGAGAAAATAAAACTTTCAGAGGAAAGTTTGAACAGTAATAAAGAATATGGACCACGTTATACATGTAAAATTAAATGAGATGATAATAGGCAGAAGTGAAGTTGGTTTTCGGAGAAAAATGTACAAATATATTTATTGCCTCAAACGTAAAACGCGAAATGACAATGGATAGAGAAAGAAAATGAATCACTGAATAATGAATTGAAATGATGGGTTTTGTAACAGCTTTGCATTGATTGAGAAGTTATTAACTGATTTGAATGAGGTAGAATTTCTAAATAAATAAACCTCCATAAAATAAATTGAAAATCTATCATCTGCTACGTACAATTGAATGTAATCCAAATATTAATTTTTTTTTATATCAAAATATTATTTTTAAAGTTCTCAAAATTTTAATTAAATATGTAAAAACATTAAAAATTATTAAAATTTTACGGGTCGTTACAGCGAGCTTCAGCAGAATCGAAAGCGGAAGCCTAACCGATCATCGCGCCGAGCTACGCGCCGTCGCGCCTCCTCAAGCGCCTAGCCGCCACTACCTCGAGCTCGCCGCCGCTCATCCCAAGGCTCCGACCCCCCTTGAAACCACCATCGGTCACACAAAAACTGCCGCTGTCGAAACTCTATAACCTAATCGAATTATCGATGAAAATCGGACCATCCAACGGCCAAACAAACCACAGCGATGAGTCGTACTCGTCAATATCTACGCAACGGTAACCTCCAATTGACGATCAGGCGAAGTTGATCATGGCTTGATGAACTACCATTATTTGTTATTCAATTTTTGGACAAATAGTTGTTCGATTTGGAGAAAGAATTACAGATCTGTGATACGCTCGTCGAGGGCTTCAAATCGATATATAATTCAATATTATTTGAGGAGTATGAAATTTTTTTGTTATAATTTGAAATTGCGATTGGGAATTAGGTTTTGTCCGCATTGGAATGAGGAGAAGCAACTGGAATTGTACGTATAGAATAACAAAGATAAGAAATAGGCTGGATTTATAACAATATATATATAGGCAAAGCTGAAGTAGAAATGGCGGATCGGATTTGATTCGGGTTGGAACGATAAATGACCAGAAAAGCCCGTTCTGCCTCCGGAAGGAGAATGAGTCCACCTACATATCAAAATAGATGATTTCAAATATTTTGATCTCGATGGAACAGGTTTCAAGTCCTAATTCCATCATATGAAGAAGTTATGCCAAAATCAGCTCATTTCAAATTGATTTCAATTAAATTGATTTTAAGGCGTTTCAAGCCCGTACGATCAAACGACAAGTCCGATCACTACGAAACTTGAAATTCTACAATAATTCACCATGACGGATCCAATGAAACTGATTTCATTGAAATCCGAGTCAGTGGCCAAAATGGCTATATTTCACATTATTAAATCAAATTAATATTTAATTAATTAAATAACTTTTTCGTTTTGGATTTAATAGTTCACAAATCCCATCATTTTTGATTCTTAAACAATTATAATAATTTAAAAAAACTTAGATGTCGATTCAAAGTTCATCGATTTTCCCATTACCGCATTTAATTTCAATTTTAATAAATTCATTAATTATCAATTGAAATTCCAACAAATTGATTGATCTTGATTTCCATTCTTTTTATTCAACCCACTGTCATACTATGAACAAAGTTAACATTATTTCCCATTTATTATCTAGATTTACATTAACATAATATTTAATTTAGATTTATTGTGATTAATTCAAATTCAATTTAACTGATTAAATATATGTAACTTAAAAAAATTTTTGCCATTAACTCTCAATCACAATTTTATAAGTTTATCATTTCGAAACCAAAATTATAATTACTTACAGTACATTGATTTTATTTAAAATTATATATCAATTCATTAATTAATTCAATATCTATGTTTGTTTTCTCATATTCAATTTGTAGCCTAGTGTAACATTTACACTAATTCCATTAATTGTAATTTCATTCGAATAGTTAATAAATAACTTGGTTAGCATTATTACATCTTTTTAAGTTATTATCTCATTAATGAATCACAAACTTCTGTTTTTCCAATATTAGATAATAAACATTTAAGAAAATTAACAATTAAATTATAAAAGATTTACTGGTCGTTATAGGGGCCAATCCCTATGATTGGTGACTTTAGGGGTATGATCCTTACAGGAGCTTCTCCATATTGTATTATGCTTGGCCTCTAAGTTTCATGTCAATTAAACTTGTAGATGTTGAGTATTGGTGGATCATTGTTGCAATATGTTGGGTTATCTTATTCTGGTCGATCGCTCTAGAGGGAAGAGGGCCTATCCCACTTGCTTGCTCCTTTCAGGATGTGATCCCTAGGGCAGACACCCTAGGGTCCTCACATCTTATTCCCAAAGTTTCTTATGTACCTGGCCTATGGATGTTGAGATATCGACTATTTTCCATTGAGTTGCACGTGTTCAGCTGAAGTAACACGATCCCTTTGGTAAAGAAGGATCATCCCCGGTCCCTTTTCTTGATTGGACTATATTTCATACTTTGATCATTCTATATAGCATATCTCTCAATTCCATTTTATCACAGTTTTATATTATCATCTGTACTTGCTTTTTGGAGCCCACAATGATCATTATAGGCTTACTGGCCTCTATGATAGTTGAGTCTAACTTGTGCAATCAGTTTGGATATAGGTGGGTCAAAATTTTGGGTAAAAGTTATGAACTTTAAATGCTTTGAAATGACTTTAAATTTAATTATTCTTCTTCAATTTTTCACTACTCTTTTTCTAACTTATATTAGAGCATTCTAAAAGTGGTTTGGAATTTTTATATAATTTATAAATTAATTATGAACTACTAAAGTAGATGGTTTATTTCTGAATAAGGGAAAACATGCTTATTCTAGCTTTTAAATGATTATAAAATAGATATTTTTTAGCAATACTTCAGGTTAATATTTAAACCATAATTATAAGTGTCTCAAAGTATATTTTAAGTATATATAGTTTTTAGAAATTAGCAAATTATTAAAGTAATAAAAGCTTATGTACATATTATCTTTAAGTTGTTTTTATTATCAAATATCTTATCTTATGAAGAAATTAGTATACATACAGATGTACCGACACATGTATATCTATATATGTATATATTATTTTAAAATGGTTTTTAACTAATAATAAAATGGTTATAAAGAGGTTTAAGAGTTGCTTAGTGGATTAACCATCTTTTATTTGTTTAACTTGTTCCGCGGAAAGTAATTAACTGTACTTAAAACACTAAATGCCGATGAATTAGGCTTACCTATCTGTGAGAGTCAAAGTTTAATGTTAGACTAGGCTTTAGAAGTAATTATGCTCTAACCTACAAGATTCACTCTTGACCAAGGGGTGGTTAAGTTGAATAGGTTGGAAATGTGTTAAGTCTATGGATCTTGATTTCCACAAGAGATCGTTTTTAGAACTAGATAGTTAACTAGTCAATGATCAAACTTGACCAATTATGTAACAACCCGCATATTTTTCGATTGAGTATTTAAATATTTTATTTAAATATTTTATCATTAGTAGGATTTTTATACGAAAAGATACTTTTTGCAAACGGTCAAATTAGGACTCGAGACCCCTTCCATTGAGTTCAAAATGCAGATTACAATCGTTTTAAGTATAAACTTCGGTGTGTTTGGAGTTAGAAGAATTTTGCTACTTTTCACTTAGGACTTTGGACCTAGCGTATTAGACCCAACCTCAACTCCCACTTCTCTTCATTCCTTCATAAATTTCCTAACGCTAAAGCTTCATCAAAAATGGTGAGTGGAATGGGAAATTAAAATTCCAAGCTCAAGTTCTCTTACTAATCCAGCATCCAACTCCAAATCTAGTGAGAAGCCATTGATTCAAGCTTCTTGTGTTGAGATTGAAGTGGGATTGCTTCTTGTTTTGCTTACAAGCTTGATTTTCATTCAAATTGCGAAAAGGTGAGATTTTTATCTCACATTCTTGTCTATAACTATCTTGGATTGTTGGGAATGAATTCCTATCACTTTAGCATGCACATTTGCATTTGGTTTGAATCGAATTGGCGAAAAACTCCAATTTTTAGTGCTCTTTGTGAATTTCTAGCCTTAGGTCGTTCTGGAAGAAAAGTCACCTCGGAATTAGGTCGCTAGGCCGTAGGTCGCCAGGCCGTAGGTCGTCAGGCCGTATGTCGCTATCCACCTTAGGTCGCGTTCTTAGGTTGCTCGGCAATAGCAATCAACCTTAGGTCGCACGTCCTTCAGGTCACTGGCCTTTAGGTCGCTCGGCCTCATTTACTCATTAGGTCGTTCGGCCGTGGAAAAATCTCGGCCTGCATTTAGCTTGATAACCCTTAGGTCGTTCAGCAATGTTAGCTCGCTTGACCCCATTCCTACTAGGTCGCTCGGCCTATGTCGTTTTTTAGGTCGCGAGTTATTAGGTCGTTATACCTTAGGTCGTTTCCCCTATAAGTCGCGTAGTGTTAGGCCGTTGCTTGGCCTTGCCCTCTTAGGTCGTATGACCCCTTTGGTCACATGACCCCTAAAGTCGCTCGACCTGTTTCTACCTTAGGTCTCTCACCCCCGTTAACTCCTTAGTGATGGAGTCATTACCTCGTTCGAAGCATCAGCCGCGGCTCACCACTCAAAACCCATCGCCACTTCTCCACGACACATCGCTACTACCCACGACTCATTCACAAACCACGACCTATTCCCACTTCCCAACCCGCGACCTACATCACATCCCTACGACATATCCCGCGACACATCCCACGGCTTCATTACCTACGACACATCCCAATCCCCAATTGTCAAAACCCTAAGTCGCGAACGACTTACCCTTCCCCGCCTCATCCATATGCGCGCGCGAGATTATGCTGAGTCGCGAACGAGCTATGGACATTCTCAGTAAGTCGCGAAGTTCCTTGCCGCCTTCCCTTAACCCATACGAAGAGTTCGAATGATACACTGAGTCGCTGATGATTATTTTAAGTCGTGAACGACATAGGTATTGAGTCGCTGATAATCAATAAGTCGCGGCCGATCCATTTTTTGAGTCGCGAACTACACACGAAGCTTCTGCTAAGTCGCGAGTCTTTGTTAAGTCGTTACCGAGTTATCCCTTGAGTCGTAGCCGAAATAACAAGAAGTCACCGCATTTTCTTTAAGTCGTGGCTCGTATTGTTTTAGTCGCTACATTTTGTTAAGTCATGTACTGTTTGTATTGTAATTTTCTTAAGTCTTTTGTGTTGAGTCATAAACCATATAAATAGGGTTGTAATGTCATTGTAATGGGTTGTTGACTTTGGAATAAAATTTTCATTTGATTGCTTTGTGCTTTCTCTCAATTGGTAGTCGAGTGTGATCTCCTATCTCCACTTACGTCATTCGAGTGCGCTCGAATCCACGTTTGTTGACGCCGATTCACGGAATCTTGTGCGCAAGATCAACGTCGAAGAATCGTAGATCCTTCAACACGGTATCGTGCGCGATCAACGTGTTAAGGATAGCTAGAATCCGGTATCTCTTGAGATCAACGGATTTGGGCTTTCAGTGTCGTTCAATCCACCGATTGCTACATTTCCATCTTTATATCGATTTTCTGTTAATCCGCTGCGTCAGTTTTGGTATCAGAGCGAGACTTAGCCAATCATAGCTAAGCCGAGTTTGGAGTTTGAAGTTGGTGTTCGTCGTGTTCATATTGAAGTTGCAACAAGTTTGGGGTGTTTGATACATAATCATTTGGATCAAAGTGTGGGAATGGGTGTTTGAATTTGCGTGGGAGAGTTTGCACGCCAAAGTGAAGTTCGAAGCAAGCTTGAAGCCGTGCTAGTTGATTTGAATTGTAGTTTGGAGTTGTTTTGTTTGAAGATTTTTGAAGTCAAATTTGTTGAATTTTTGATTTGCTGAAATTTGGAGATTTGTTGAATTATTTGTTTGAAGTTCAATCATGCCTCCGAGACGAGCTCAACGTCATCGTCATATTAATGCCTTGTATGGAAGAGAAGAGGCCGATGAAATGGAGCAACGAATCAACGAGAGTTTCACTGAAAAGTTGAATGAAGGAATTGGTCGATTAGAGAGAATGATGCTTGAAATGAATCAAAATCGAAGAAGGGTTTCACCTGCATCGAACCATGGGGGAAGTAGAACCTCGATACATTCAGATCGGGAGAGAAGAGAAGATCAAGATCATAGAAGTGTTGATAATCGAAATAGGAGGAATATTGACAATCGTGATGGGAATGCTGATCGAAGGAGTGGTAGTAGAGATGTTGGAGGTCGTGATCGACAACGCTACACATCAGACTTTGATGAGGAGTTAGATGGTGAAAGAGGAAGTGTTCATTTCAGAGATAGAGATCAGGGACAGCGTCAGTATCGGGTTATTGATGATGATCGACGTTGGGAATCGGGTATGAAGATGGAGATTCCAGAATTTAAAGGTGGAATGGTAGCGGAAGAATTTTTAGATTGGTTGTCTAATGTTGAAGAAATTTTTGATTTCAAGGAGATTGCGGAGAATCGCCGAGCGAAGTTAGTCGCTACAAGGCTGAGGGGGAGAGTTTTGGCGTGGTGGCAGCAAACTAAACTAACACGAGAACGGATGGGAAAGTCGAAGATTGTTGATTGGGAGAAAATGAAGAAATTGATGAGAGCTACATTTCTACCATACAACTATCAATCACTTATGTACCAGAGATTGCAGAATCTAAGGCATGGGACGAAATCAGTCAACAATTACGCCGATGAATTTTACCAACTCATTGCTAGAAATGACATTATGGAGACAGAGGAACAGCTGACTACTAGATTTGTTGGAGGATTGAGGATGCAGATCCAGGATATGGTTAATATGTTTGATCCAAGATCTGTGGCAGAGGCACATCAAAAAGCATTGGCTTGGGAAAAGCAAGGAAGGCGTGAAGGTGGTGTGTTTACTAATTCTAATAATCAAGTGAAGGGTGTTAGCGGAAGTTCTAATGTTTCTAAACCTGTCAGTAAACCCGTAATAAAGGAGAGTGAGAAGGCGAAGGTTAACAATGGTTTCAAATGCTACAATTGCCAGGAGATGGGTCATAAAAGCAATGAGTGTCCAAAACCAAAGAAATGAGCTATGATAGCTGAAGTTGAAAGTGAGGATGCTGTTGAGGGTGAAGATAGTCCAGTTGAGGAGAATGAACAGGATATCGCATCGGGAGACGAAGGGTGTAATCTAATGATGAGGATGTCTGGTTTAACACCAAAGCAAGAGGATGAAGCTAGTTGGTTGAGGAGTAACATCTTTCAGTCGACATGCACTATATTGGGAAAAGTTTGTAAATTTGTGATTGATGCAGGAAGTTGTGACAATATTATTTCTACAGAAGCAGTGAGAAAATTGAAATTGAAAACGGAGAAACATCCAAATCCTTATAATTTAGCGTGGCTGAGAAAAGGAGGAGAGGTGAAGGTGGATAAGCGAGTTCGAGTTCCATTTTCTATTGGGAAAAATATAAAGACGAAATCTGGTGTGATGTAGTTGAGATGGATGTTTGTCATTTGCTTTTGGGTAGACCGTGGCAGTATGATCGAGCGGTGCAGCATGACGGTCAAACCAATAGTTACAGTTTTATGTTTGAAGGCGTTAAGATTATTTTAGTTCCAAAGAAGAGACAACAGCGAGAGAGCAAATCTGAGGAGATTGAAGAGCTGAAAACTTTGCTATCTTTGAAGGAGTTTGTTAAAGAAGTTGAAGAGGAGCCTGAAGTCTATTTGTTGATTGGACGAGAGAGTCATGAAGAAGTTGAAATTCCTGATGAAGTAAAGCCAGTTTTGAAAGAATTTGAAGACGTATTTCCAGAAGAGTTGCCTAAGGAGTTACCGCCACTGAGAGGCATTCAACATCAAATCGATCTTGTTCCAAGAGCAGTATTACCGCATAGACCACATTATCGAATGAGTCTGAAGGAACATGAAGAGTTACGAAGGCAGGTGGAAGAGTTTTTAGAGCAGGGACGTGTTCAGGAAAGCTTGAGTTCTTGTGCAGTACCAGCTTTGTCGGTGCCGAAGAAGGATGGAACATGGAGAATGTGCACTGATAGTAGAGCATTGAATAAGATTACCGTGAGATATAGATTTCCAACGCCGAGGTTGGATGACTTGCTAGATCAGTTGAGTGGGGCTACTATCTTTTCAAAGATTGATTTGAAAAGCGGGTATCATCAAATTCGGATTAGACCTGGAGACGAATGGAAGACAGCCTTCAAGACGAGAGAGGGGTTATACGAATGGTTGGTTATGCCATTTGGTTTATCAAATGCACCTAGTACATTCATGTGGGTGATGAATCAAATCTTTAGACCATTCATTGGGAAGTTCATGGTGGTTTATTTCGATGATATTCTGATATATAGCAGGAGTATGGAGGAGCATGTTCAACACTTGAGGGAAGTGCTGATTATTCTTCGTGAGGAACAATTTTATGCTGCTACGAAGAAATGCGTGTTCATGACGCATAGTGTTTTATTTCTGGGATATGTTGTGTCAGGAGAAGGTATACAAGTGGACCAGAATAAAGTTGAAGCAGTCAGGAATTGGCCACAGCCGAGAACAATAACGGAAGTGAGAAGTTTTCATGGATTGGCGTCATTCTACCGAAGATTCATTCCACACTTCAGTAGCGTGATGGCTCCAGTTACTGATTGCATGAAGGGTAAACAGTTTTCGTGGTCAGAGGAAGCCGGGGTTGCTTTGGAGAAGATCAAGAAACTATTGACGACATCACCGATTCTTGTTTTACCAGATTTTCAGTTGTTGTTTGAATTGCATACTGATGCGTCGAAGGTGGGAATTGGTGGAGTCTTGAGTCAGAGTGGGAAACCCGTTGCCTATTTCAGTGAGAAGTTGTCAGGAGCAAAGATGAGATATAGTACTTATGATGTTGAATTTTATGCTGTCGTACAAGCTGTTAAACACTGGAGACATTACCTATTTCAGAAAGAATTTGTTTTATTCACTGATCACGAGGCGTTGAAGCATATGCAAGGACAGGACAAGATTTCGACGAGACATGCATCATGGATTGCTTATTTGCAGCAGTTTACTTTTGTCGTTAAACACAAATCAGGGATGACGAACCACGTAGCTGATGCTTTGAGTAGGAGGAGTCCTTTATGAACAACAATGAAAGTTGAAGTAACTGGGTTTGAATTATTGCCAGAACTGATTGAAGAAGATCCTTACTTTGCAAAGTTTGTTGAGAAAGTTAAGGATGGGAATACCGACGAATTTGTATTGGTTGATGGATTCTTATTCAAGGGGAATCGATTATGCATTCCAGATTGCAGCTTAATAATGAAGATCATCAAAGAGTTACATGAAGAAGGCCATGTAGGCAGAGATCGTATGTTGCAATTAATTTCTCAATCGTATTTTTGGCCGTCAATGAGAAAAGAGGTAGAGAGATTTGTGGAACGATGTCATATTTGCCAGGTTTCGAAGGGAACGGCTACGAATGCGGGGTTATATATGCCGTTACCTATACCGACTAGGCCTTGGGTTGATTTGAGTATGGATTTTGTTTTGGGGTTGCCTAGAACTCAAAGGGGAAACGATTCCATTTATGTGGTGGTTGATCGATTTTCAAAAATGGCACATTTTATTGCTTGTAAGAAGACGGCAGATGCTGTTAGTGTTGCTCAGTTGTTCTTTAAAGAAATTTATCGTTCACATGGGTTACCAGAATCTATTGTGTCGGATAGAGATACCCGTTTTCTGAGTCACTTTTGGCTAAGTTTGTGGAAGATGGTCGGAACGAAGCTGAATTTCAGTAGTGCGTACCATCCGCAGACGGACGGACAGACCGAAGTTGTTAACATATCGTTGGGAAATCTGTGGCGATGTCTTGTAAAGGACAATCTGAAGAGTTGGGACATGAAGTTATTCCAAGCAGAGTTTGCTCACAATCATGAGGTGAATCGTAGTACGGGATTCAGTCCATTTCAGATTGTATATTCAAATTTACCCAGGGGACCGTTGGATTTGGCAGTAGTACCACGACCGAAGAGTACAGTTAAACGAGTTGCTGATTTTGTTGATGGGTTGATGGAATGCCATAGAATCGTTCAGGAACAATTGGAAAAGACAAATGAGAAGTATAAACAAATGGCGGATAAGAAACGAAGAAGTGTTGTCTTCAAGGAGGGTGATTTTGTTTACGCGGTATTAACGAAAGATCGTTTTCCAGTTGGAGCTTACAATAAGTTGAAAGCACGAAAGATTGGTCCATTAGAAATCCTGAAGAAGATCAATGATAATGCATATCGGTTAAAGTTGCCGGAAAATATTCATACTTCTGATGTTTTCAATATCAAACACTTAGTTCCGTATTATGGGGAGGAATTTGATGAAGTTGACGAGAGTGTGAATTCAAGGACGAATTCTTTCCAACAAGGGGAGGATGATGGAGTCATTACCTCGTTCGAAGCATCAGCCGTGACTCACCACTCAAAACCCATCGCCACTTCTCCACGACACATCGCTACTACCCACGACTCATTCACAAACCACGAACTATTCCCACTTCCCAACCCGCGACCTACATCACATCCCTACGTCATATCCCGCGACACATCCCACGGCTTCATTACCTACGACACATCCCAATCCCCAATTGCCAAAACCCTAAGTCGCGAACGAGTTACCCTTCCCCGCCTCATCCATATGCGCGCGCAAGATTATGCTGAGTCGCGAACGAGCTATGGACATTCTCAGTAAGTCACGAAGTTCCTTGCCGCCTTCCCTTAACCCATACAAAGAGTTCGAATGAAACACTGAGTCGCTGATGATTATTTTAAGTCGCGAACGACATAGGTATTGAATCACTGATAATCAATAAGTCGCGACCGATCCATTTTTTGAATCGCGAACTACACTTGAAACTTCTGCTAAGTCGCGAGTCTTTGTTAAGTCGTTACCGAGTTATCCCTTGAGTCGTAGCCGAAATAACAAGAAGTCACCGCATTTTCTTTAAGTCGTGGCTCGTATTGTTTAAGTCGCTACATTTTGTTAAGTCGTGTACTGTTTGTATTGTAATTTTCTTAAGTCTTTTGTGTTGAGTCATAAACCCTATAAATAGGGTTGTAATGTCATTATAATGGGTTGTTGACTTTGGAATAAAATTTTCATTTGATTGCTTTGTGCTTTCTCTCAATTGGTAGTCGAGTGTGATCTCCTATCTCCACTTACGTCATTCGAGTGCGCTCGAATCCACATTTGTTGAAGCCGATTCACGAAATCTTGTGCGCAAGATCAACGTCGAAGAATCGTAGATCCTTCATCACGGTATCGTGCGCGATCAACGTGTTAAGGATAGCTAGAATCCGGTATCTCTTGAGATCAAAGGATTTGGGCTTTCAGTATCGTTCAATCCACCGATTGCTACATTTCCATCGTTATATCGATTTTCTGTTAATCCGCTGCATCAGTTAGCTAGACCTCGTTAGGTCGCTCCCCCTGTTGCTTAGCTCGACCTCGTTAGGTCGCTCCCCCTACCGCTAGCTCGGCTGTGTGTTAGGTCGCCCGCCCCTGTTAGGTCGCATGGGGATTCCTACTTTGATGGTTTTGGAACTGATTTCCTTGGATTTTATTCACGACTTCGAATGTGAATTTTTGTGAATTGATTTGTTTCTGCGATCAATTTTGTGCCTTGTCACTTTAAAAATATAAAGGTTTCAATACTAGTAGTAAATATCAAAACTCTTTCATCAAAACGATTTCAACACTATTTTATTACAAAGCTCTTTTCCTAAACCGTTTTCCAATCTATTAGTATATACAAGCCTTTACCTCACTCAGATGAGAAATCTAATTAAACGACGTAGTAAAACAAGTGGTATGAAACGCTTGCGTTTACTTCGCCGGTTAATTCTTGGACTTGTTCGATTGAACCTCTTGTGACAATTTTCTAGTGAAGATCTACATTTTGTTCGTAAATATATAAGTTAAGCAAATGGTTATGGGACATGAAGCTAAACTCATATTTTTACTGACTTAGTGTGATTGACACTTCCTGATGATCATTGTCGATCATTTTTGTGTTTTAGACTAGCAATTGTGCGATGTCTCTTTGTCTACGAGGTAGACTAAACCCCGTTTGTGTGATGTTTCGACTCATATATGTGGGGTTGCACCCCACGGTCTTCGGGCCATTCTTGTGGAGCCTCGGCTCAAAATTAATGGTTAGCTACCAAGAGATAGCGTCTCGTTTTGTGATACACGTGTTGGTGAGTTTTCATACTCCCGTTTTGTGATAGGCCTCCCCTTTTTTTTTCTGGATTTCGTGTGTTAAATTCTGGAATTTGTACTTCACCAATTTTCGTGATTTTCATTGATAAGACTTGTCAATTTTTGTGCATTGGTGAATTCTTGTGTCATTTCCTTTTTTGTGGACTTGGATATTTGAGAAGATTCTTGTGATGTTGATTAACCTCTTGTTGATTATCATTTACATACTTATAGTAGTGTGCCATTATGGTTATTATACGTTTATGTCATATCTCTTATTCTATATTGTAACAAACGGATATTTTTCTTTTAAACGTCTTTAAATTCCTTTAAAATTTCACCGTTCTCTTGATTTATAAAATAATCAAATTTTATAAATCTTATATTCAAACTTTTAATAATAAACTCAAAAATCCAGTTTAAACTATTTTATAAAATCATTGGTTCATATTTCTCAAAAACCAGCTTTTAACTATATTTCACAAAAACCATAATTTTATAACTTTAAAGATTATAACGTTTATTTATTTATAATGGATCAATTCCAAAAATATAGTATATTTTCAAAAATCACTTTAAAAACATTTCAAAATCCCAAATCTGGGTCCAATGATGCTACACACCAAATAGTCAATCACGACTACAACGATATCATATATCAATATGAAAATCCATCAAATATCAAAATATTTGAAATCAAATAAAAACTGTTGAGGAATCCAGGATTTTCAACCATCGACAGCAGTCACAACCGGTAGGCTTTTCAACCATCCCAGCCCCACCGTGGCAACAACTGGTATCCCAAACTTGCTTTTACGGCCAGCCTTTCGACTGTCACAGCTTACGCCTAACCAACCCCCTAAAAGAGGACGTGTAGGAGCAAGAGTCTCCCGTTCGCCACCAAACCGCGAAGCGAGAATCCCCCATCACATATATCATGTCATCTGATATTTATAGATAGACTAATTCGTTTATTATTTTCATATGAAATAATACTCGGGTCAGACCGAGATGTTACAGGTGCTTCTGCTTGACTTCTCTCCAGGGATCTATTACTCTGACTTTTGGGCTAACTACTTAGATTAGTAGTTTTTGTTGTATACATTTGAGATATCGACTCATAGATGTATTCTTTTGTATAGCACATGTTGCTATTTTTTTGTGTTATTGTGGATCCTTTAGACCACTACTCTGATGTACACTTTCATGTGTTATTTATTCATATCTTTTTCCGCCTTTGTGATATGGATGTCCGTGACTGGTTTGTGTTATGTTTATTTCTATATTTGTTTTTCGAACATTATATAGCCATTGTGTAGTAGCTTTGAGCTTGTATCGGTATGTCGGATTTCCTCCTTAAATGAAATGCATGCTATACTATCTGACATATCGGTGCTCGCACAAAGAAATTACATGGATGATCGCTCCTCCACAGCCTAATTCTTAGTGCTAGTTGATAGCATTACTTCGTAGTGTACTTGGCAAGCGTGGGTATAGAGGTGGGGCGTCACAAATTATTAACTTGAAAAGTATCTAAAAGCTTCACGGCTTCATACGGTTTGAGATCCCCTAAGGAGGAGCATTGGTATGAAATGCCTCTAACTTTAAGAACTTACATATATGAAATCATCTGGGGTGGACTCCACTTTATATAATTCGCATTTTTCTAAAAGAACTGGAATTGAATTAATTGGAATTAACTCATTTAGTTTTAAAGAATCCACGATCAGATAAATGTTTAACTTACCAAAAAAACTACAAACTAGTATAAGTGTCTACATTTTGGCAAAGTGGTTATGAGTGGAAGCAGTTGAATCTCTATCCAAAAATTAAGTTCAAGGGAAAGGTCTGCATTAACATTCCAGACGAATGCTACATAGTTGAACTGTCTATCTTAAGATTAAATCCAAGGGAGATGTCAACATTAGCATTTATTAATCGAATTGTGCTGGAATCCATAAAGAAATTAGTGTTCCGCTCGAGTGATAAAGATTTAGTAAGAGATGCCATACATGATCTTGACATCGAAAATGGCTAAAGATGGAGTAGACTGCATAATGGAGTGTAGATAAACTGCGAAAGGGTATATCAACTACATATCTAGAGTATGTTTACCGATGTTGGTATCAGGAGTTAATGATACTTGGTTCCACATGTTTAGCCATGAGCTAGCTGTGTTTTTCTGATGGTATATTTTATTTATAGATATACGACGCTCGAAAGGTGACTTTTGATCCTTGTGCGTGGAAGTCAGATTCAGTTTTACCTTGGATATTTCCACGAAAAATCATTATATGAACATATCTTAGTAGTTTTAAATGTACTTCTAATATAGTAGTGTTGTGAAATGCAAGCAACACGGCTATTTTTTGATTTATATTTGATACCCTAGGCGTTATCCATTATATCCCCATATTCACTTAACATATGGTTTGATTTCTTATGAGGGGAAGACTGGTATGGTGTTTCGTACGGTCTCATAAGTTACGGTTATATGTATGCATGTATCCTGTGTTTCTCATACTAACACATGGTTTTAGTTTTCCCTAAATTCCTCATGTACTCTTTTGGTAGGCTGAGTAAAATAGGTTTGTATTTGGGTGCTTTGGAGCTTCAGGAGATGGGCTATAGGCTTCTGTAATCTATTTATTTCTGTAACGACCCCAGATTTTAATTAAGTTTAAATTGATAATTAATTGAATTTTTGAATTAATATTTGTGAAATGTATCGATGAATTGATGCGAGTTTCCCCGAATTCAAATAAAAATGTGTTAAATTATTTGAATTGAAAATCTTATGAAATGGATTTTTGGAATTGTGTAAATATAACAAAATTTTTGAAATAAATATTTAAGTTAGGATAAAAATAAGTATACAAAGTAAAATAAAACACAAACAAAATGCTAATAAAATTATAACAACATATAAAATAGGAACGCATTCTTATTACAAAGTATAATTCAAGAAGAAGAAAAAAAGAGATAAGTTTGTACACATGAGAACAACAATAATGTATGCAGCCACCAAAATGCTAGCTTTGTCGAATCTAAAGTATGAACAAACAAATAAAAATATAAGTATGAAGACAAGGCAAGGGGAGAACAAAGACCATGCTGTATATTCAGTATATTGACAAAAAAATAAGACAAAGAAATAAATGCCATCACCTCTAAGCATCTATATACATTTAGTTTTGAAAACAATCTGGAAAAAATAAATAAATAAAGCAAAACCAGAAAACAAATAGTATATGTAGATTTGTACAATAGTCATTAATACCAAATGTCCTTAGCATTAAATGTTGCCATATCTCTAGCATACAAGAAATATACATCAGCCTCCAAAATGAAAAGAATATCTCCGCCTCTATTTGTACTAAACAAATAACCTTACCTGTACAAAATAAGATATCAACTTGTAGCTTCTTTTATATAGACATCAAACTCTCCATTAATTCGTCTATTCTAAACTAACGCAATATCATCTTTAATTTAAAACAAACTTCAACATCAGCAAATCAAATACAACCCAGAGGATTTAAGAAGAGGAACTTCAGCTTGCTTTGTTTTACAAACCAGTTTCACATTTGAAGAAGAACTGTTCTTTTTTCCTGAGAACAAAGGTGAGTAACTTCACTTTGAAATGAATTCTAAGAGCAGTTTAAAATCTTTTTTTCATCTTGTTCTTGTGAATATATCTGGGTGTTATCTGAATGCTTGAATTGAAATTTGGATGTATGTTTGGAATTGAGTATATTTAAATACTGGGTAGTTTAAAACATAAACTCTGTGTGTTTATTACAGAGTGTATATCAGTTCAGAATCCCATATGATTTTCATTTGATCATCTCTAAGTTTAAGTTTTCAACTAAACCAAATTATTAAACTTATATCAAGATTTTAAAAGCTAATTTAAACCATGATGTGTAAAATATACACTGAAACTTTGGTTTACAGGCAAGGAGATAGAAAAGTGATAAAATCAATTGTCATAAATTATAAATTCAAGATTATATATTGAATTCCTACAACAAGTCAGGATTTTTAAGACTAAAAGCACATTTTTTAGTTAAGCATTGAGTGAGCAAATTTTGGTTTTGAACGAAATATGAAATTGGTTTTCCCTGATGATCGTGGCAACTGGAGGGGCCGAGCTTTCTTCTGGCGATGGAGGTGCCATCGGAGGGTCGGGAAAAAATATGGTCAGGTGGTCTGGTTGGTCGTGGTGGCGGCGGTGTGGGAATATGTTTTGTAAACCTAATTTTTACCCACGTGAGAAATTTGTGCACCGCTGTCTCGGGGAAGCACCGAGTGCCTCGGGGTTCTGGGGGATGGAAGGGATCGAGTTGACGCGTCGAACGCCGGAGTTGTAGGCTGGCCAGTTGTAACGACCCGTAAATTTTCGATAATTAAATTAGCTAATTTAATAAGATTTCGTGATTTAATGTTAGAAAAAAATTTGTAATTCATTTGGAATAATAATAACTGGAATGAATTGCAATAATTATCCAAGTAATGAAAAAAAAGCTACATAGTGAATGCCTTTGCAATCAATAGTTGAATAGGATATTAAATGTTGAATTCATTGGGTATGATAGAGTAATTGATTGATAAGTAAAATCTATTGAAAATCAAATATGGAATATTGAACACGTAAAGTGTTTAAATTAAATATTTAAAACTTATTGAATGATTGAATAACTGTAAAATAAAGATAGTGTTCTAAATTGTGAATTGGTTTTAAAAGTTGATTCGTATAAATTCAATTTCAATATTTCAAAAGATAATGAATTATGGGGATTTCAATAACGGTATAATGGAAATAGTTGTTCTATAAATTTAACTCGTTTCAAAAGTTAAATTTTATTAGTTCGTTTGAATATTTCAAAGGATAGTGGTTTAAGAATAATCAAATTTGTTAAATTTAATATTACGAATGTTTGAATAAATTAAATTTCGAATTTGATATGATTAATTTGATATTGAAATTTAATATATGAAATAGAGTGAATATTTGAAATTTGATTTAATATGATTCAAATTGGTTTCCGAAATGAATGTAAGTCACATTTGGATTTTAATAGAGTTAATAAGATTTTAAAATTGGAATTTATTGGATAAATTGAGTAACGGGTTTAATATGATTAAAAATGATTTGTAAAATTTTATTTTATCATATTAGAGTTATAGTGATGTTATAGAACTTTTAAAACTGAATTTAAAATTTATTTGTGAAAATTGAATATTTTAATATTTAATTTTCGATTGGAAAATAGCCAATTTTTGAACAGTCTCAGAATTGGACAAAACTAGTTCCATTGGATCCGTAATAGTTAGTTATTATCGGATTTCAAATTTCGTAGCAAATGGAATTGTCGTTTGACCGTAGCAGCTCGAAACGCATCGAAATTGTTTTAAATATTAATTTAACGAGTTTAAATAGTCATTTTTCAAACGGTCTCGGATTTCGACGAAACTAGTTTCATCGGATCCGTAATGTGATATTATTGTATGATTTTAAATTTCGTGTCAATTGGATTTACCGTTTTTCCGGTGCAAGCTAAAACGCCTAGAAAATCGTTTAATCGGTTTAATTAAAATCGATCGTTTATTGCTGTAACTCGCACAGGTGATCGAATTAGCTTCCGAAACCTGTTCCATTGTGTCCGGAACGCCGGGTAAACCCTAGAAACGCCGGTCACCGCGCGAAATTCGGAGTTTGGAAAAGCCGAACGATGGTATTCGTCGTTTCCTATAAATAGCCTTTTATCTCAAAAAAAAAAAAAAAAACCTACGGTTATCTATAGCCGGCCGCCGCTTATAGAGTTAATGGCCGAAATTTATTGATCTTCTCCCCTCAAATTCTTCAAATCCGTTCATAATTTCAAAAAGTTTCCAACTACAATATTGTAGATCGCGATGTGATCTATCAGTTCAACGGTCAAGATCGTATTTAACGAAGCGGATTGACGTGAATCCTCGTGAAATGGAGCGCCGTTCATCATCGTTTTTCGAGCCTTAGTGTTGACCGAGCTCGACGTGCTCATAGGCGTGAGTAGAGGTGGACGCGAGCTACGGGATGGCGGCCTTGGATCAACGCCTCGATGAGCTTGGTGGGTGCGGCATTTTGATTTTGGAACGAACGAATGGGTTCGGCTTCGATTGTTTACTGAAGCAAGCACGCGCGTGGGGGAGAAGGGGTTATTCGCGGCCACGATTTGATTTTGGGAATCTTACGGCCCAGAGTTGTTGGTATGAAATAAATAATAGAATTCTAAATTTAATTGTAATTTAAATCCTGTAATGTTTAAACATTGTATCTTTGTCATACGAGATCGAAAAATTGCAAAACAAGTTGCGTTGGAATCGTATGGACGAGCACTACGCAATGGAGCTGGATTGGAGTCGTTTGGAGCTAGAAAAATTTCGGGTAAAATTAAACGTCCGTTTAATTTTATTCGGAATAAAACGCTGGAACTGCATTGAAATCAAGGTGGGTGTTTTATAACGCTCACACCGTACTAAATGTGTTTATGCTAGTTAAATTGACATTATGAAGTGATATGAATTTTATTTGTCGTTGTTTGATATAAATTTAATTGTCATATAGCTTGTTATTTGAATTAACCGTTGAAAAATTAAATTGACAGTTAAATTGAAATTAAAATTGAATGGCGATTAAATTACCTGACATTGATAACTATGAAACTGCCATGAATTGTATTGTTTATTGGATGATGTATTTTGATGGATGCTATTGGTTGATAATTGAATGTTTGGATGTTTATTTACTTATATAGATCCTGTTATGCATACATATGATACTGTGATTTAATTTAAGTAATATATGCTCATCCCTGACATTTAATTGAAATAAAATAATTACTTGGCCATAGGATAGAAAATTATATACGGACACCGAATTGGCTAAATTAATAAATTTTGAAATCGTCGATTTGAAATTTATTTAAATGTTTGATTTAAAGGTTATAAATAGAAATCAATTTATAAAAATCGAATTTATTGAAAAATTGAGTTTTGGAATATTGAAATAAATCCTGGTTAAAAGAAATTGTTAAGTAATGTGATTCGAGACTTTGAAATTTAAAAATTGGGATTTGATTGAATTTCGAAAATTGATTTGTTTAAAGATTTAACCTTAATTCGAGCTTTGAATATTACTAAGTAAAGGTGATATAAAAATGATATTTTGAAATTGAGCTTGGAACTTAATCACATTTGAAATTTGGATTTAAACTTGAACATTTAAGGATAATTTTGTTAAGTGTTAAAAAATTTGATATTTTGGAAAATCAAGCTAAAAATCGATATAAATTGAAATTGAATAAAATTAAAAATGAAGAAAAAAATTGAATTAATTCGAAGTAAAGGTTGGCATGGATTTGAATTGAAATCGAAATTGAATCGGTAGAATGGAAATTGAAATTTATTTGAATTGGAAAGTTATAATTGAAATAGATTGGTTTTGAAGCTGTTTTATTTTGTTTTCCAAATTTCTCAGTTATATAAACTATTATTGAATACTTAAACTATTTTAGTCTATTTTAAATCTACTTAACCCAATTTAAAATCACTTTAAACTAATTTATCTATTTCAAATCCATTTTAAGATTTTAAGTATTTATAACTATTTTATTATTTAAAAACTACTTTTAAACTACTTAAAACTATTTCCTAAAATTCTATGCTGGTCAATAAAGTGGAATGTTTATATTTAAATCTTGAATTTAAATACGAACTTAGTTAAATGAAGTTGCAACCTAAATTGAAATTCGAATGATTTTGAAACCGAAATGAGATATTGTTGCGAAATGTTTTTGAAACGGAATCTTACAGTTGAAGAGATATGATGATATTTGAAATGGATTTGATTTTTGAAGCGAATATGATATTTTGATATAAATTATGAATCGATTTGAAATATAAAAGAGCCAACGGTGTAATAATACGTAGTTATTAAAGAGACCGGGATCGGATATGGACATACTCTCTGTCGATACCGAAAACCACTTTAATAACTATTATACGCGGAGTGTTGATCCAGAATGAAGTGGATGGTTTGGTGAACGCGTTGAATGAAGAAAGAGAACGATATTGGATGACCCCTGACATGACTAAAACAGGAGCCGCGCCGGGCCATTGAGGTTCGCCACCTCTAGCGGACACACTTCTTCGATACCATTTCTATTACATTTGTGATTCGATTTGGGTGCACCCCTTGATTTGGGAGTGTTGTTTCGCGGTGTTGGGGTAGCTGCTGGCTATGCCCAACATCAGTCCGGATCACGCAACTACTAGTATCCTAGTTGGTATTGCCTCATGTACCTTGTCATACTGATTATCCTATTCGCGACCACTACGTTTTGATTTGTACCTTGAGTATATGGATTGCCCTCTGGTGACTTCCGGTTTTGGGGAAACTACGGTCTTGTATATGCTTTTGGGAATATAAAATGTGTTAAGGGGGATTATGGTAACGCCTTAACGCTATTTTGATACTTTATATTACTGATAGACATTATCTACTTAGCGTATATTACTACATAGTAGATAGTTTAACGGAT
The DNA here is from genome assembly GCA_030765085.1 of Allium cepa. Taxonomy (NCBI): domain Eukaryota; kingdom Viridiplantae; phylum Streptophyta; class Magnoliopsida; order Asparagales; family Amaryllidaceae; genus Allium; species Allium cepa. Next base: position 578,311,026 of record CM060931.1, read on the forward strand.
CCTTGAGAGATGGAAAATCCCGTAACATCTCTTGAGTTATTGCACGCACGTTGACACTGGATATGAGATGTCAAACCCCGTAAACATCTCTGACGCCGTTACACTCATATTTATTTACGATTGATTTAACTTTCATAAGGATATTTTAGTCCTGACTCGAGTGTTTTGTCTTTTCATTACGCTCGGGTCAGTCCTGAGTTTTCAGTTTAGGTTGAAGATCATTTCCTTGGAGGACGGAGACGAAGATTTGGTATATTATCTACTACTATTATATTCATTTCATTCCGCTGCATTGTTGTATGATATTTGTTGTGTATGTAACTCTGAAAAATGTTGTATAATAATAATCAAATGTATTCATTTCAAATGTATTCATTTAATTAACAGCTTCATGAACTGTTATTTTATTATTATACTTTAGCCTTCCGCTGTGAGATTCTGTGTTGTTTCATTTTCTTTATTTCCCTTCCTTTTCTTTTCTTAATTACCCCAATAACTATCTGCCCTTCTAATGGTTTGGAATCGACATGGGTATTTGATCGTCGGTTTAAACTGTCCAAAAAGGCGGGTCGTTACAGTTGGTATCAGAGCTTTGGTTTAGCGATAAACCTTGGCTCTAGTGGGGAATAACTCATTGAAATAGAGGTAAACTATATGAATGAGTTGAGTGTATATGAGAGAGCGTACTTGTTATTTGATATAAAATGGTTTTATATTGTGTTAATTTGTTCCGTTGAGTATTTATGAATTCTGGTCGATACTTGGGACGCCAAGGCGTCGATAGGAATTTCTAAACACTCGAATAGGACAAACCAACACAATATCGTTTTGGAATATATTTTATCTAAAAGAATTATTTGAATATTTATTCATTTTGATTGAATTGATTGTTAGAAGATGATAATATTAGATTATTATCGTTATTGTTTGATCAGTCAATATTTACAACAATTGATTAAATAACAATGGATTTAGGAAAATGAAATCTTGTAAACACAATTGATAATGAATATAAATGAATTTTAACTTGGATTTGGGAATTTAAATTCCGTTGTTTGAGATTGACTTACAAGAATTTGAAAAATATAATATGAGCATTATATGATAGTATAATTGAGTTGAAATTGTTTTCGAAGGATTTTTTTTATGATAAGTGTTATATTCCCTTCTCTTGATGCTAGAAAATGATTTCGATGATGTGTGCACGCATCATTGGCGTTTATTTTCGAGAGTCTGAGTGGGGGAGACCACTTAATAGCTTGTCTAAACCTTGTTTTGACTCAAATTTTATTTTGTTTTGCATTCTCTATAGTATGATTTGATATATAAATTATATAAGTATATATTATTTCAAACCTTGATTTGAAATGAAACCGGGATTGGAATTCTTAAGTTCTTTAATAATTAATGATTTTTTTTAAATGAGTGAAATGAATTTAGACTTGAATCATTAAGGAACTTCTGAATTGTGAAATGAGAAATGAACCTAAAAGCTAAGTGAAATATCAATTGAAGTAGAAATCCTTAGAATTAGGAAATTATGAACTTAAAATAAAATTGAAACTGTAAAACTCGCGTAGTATTAGATTTCATTCTATAGCATAGATATAACTTACCAAAATATTTAAGAAGTTCAAAATGTTATATGAATTGTTAATTGGATAATATACAAGTATATGTTTGAATAATGAAATATGCATTTAATTAATGGTTGCAAATATAAATAAAATTGTTAGTAAATGATTGGAATTTAAATTAACATTTAAAGGTGATTCACAATTATGTTAATATAAAATGGAAATACTATATGTGAATGAAAATGTGAAATTAAATTATAGTGAAATTTAAGTAATGACTTAAGAATTAATTAATTGAAAATTCAACTTTAAATGGAAAGAAGTTGTATGTTGTTTAACTACATTCTATTTGCATAACTATAACTTACCAAATACTTAAAAGGTTTAAAATGCTAATAAGGATAAGAAGAGAAATAATATACCAGTGTGAGAATGAAAATAAAATGTGAAGATCTAATTGATAGTTGTAAATATAAAAGAAATTTAAGCTGTAAAATGAATGATACATGTATAAGTGAATGAATAAAATTTAAAATTAATGAAATATAAAATTGGTAAATGGAAACTAATTAAATTTGAATATAACTAAATGTCAATAAACTTGGAAGTGTATGAAATTAAAAAAAGTTGACTTGGAAATGTATAATTGATTTAGTGTAGATTTTGGATGGATGTTAATGTTTGATATGCATTGGTTGTTAGATGGATGATAATTGGTTAAGTAGAATTCATTAGTGTTAATGGAATTGAATAAAGGGAATAAAATTTTAAAATAATAAAATTCAAGTTTGAAGCAAAATGAAATTAAATATAATGGAATTCAATTTAAATTGAAGCAAATTGACTTTAATTTAAAATATGAATGAAACAAACTTGAATAAATCGGAAACAAATTGAATGTAAACCTATTGTGTGGATGAATAAGAAAATAAATAGCTTTGTGTTTATGATTGTTCTTTAGAAAATTTGATGTTTTGATGGTTTGTACTTTGAAATAATAAAAGCAAAATTTTGGAAGAAAAAAAAAAAAAATCCAAATTGGTCCAATACATGCTGAAATGAAAACAACCATAACTTTTAAATGGCTGAACGGAATTCGACGATTTTGGACTTTCCGAAAAGCTTAGAAACTATAGCACAACTTTTATTTAGAGTGTCTTGAGAAATTCCTTCGTCTACTAGGTTAAAAACTTGAATGTTACTCGCTGTCCTGTGTAAAAAAAATAAGAAAAATCTGAAGCATACAATCTTAGTATTTTCGCCATATCTTTTGACTGGTTTATCGGATTTTTATGATCTTGCCCTTTATGGAAAGCTAAGAACTTAAGCTAAAACTTTTGTTTTAAGTGTTTTGTGTTTTGATGTGGTTTAGAAGGTCGGAAATGTGGGTGAACGTCGCGGACCTGCGCAAACACTGCCCAGGCTGAAGCGTATCCCTTAAGTAAAACGGCCATAACTTTTGAAAGGATGATCCGAATTCGATGATTTTGGACATTCCGGAAAACCTGAAATGAATGAAACAACTTTTGTTTAGATTCTGTTGTCAAATTTTACAGTTTAGGTGACCTAAAGCTAAGATTTGTTTGCTGTCCAGAAATTGAAATCTCAGTTTTGAAGCTAAATATGTTATATATATGTTGTGTAGGCTAAATATATCGATCTATCTTTATATGCATGGTTCTAACTTAGTTATTGAGCATTTTAGTAGGTAGCAAAGGGGTTGCGCTTCGTTGTGGAGTTCACTTCTACGCTAAACGCATAATGTAAGTAAAATGCTAATAAATGCTAAATAAAAGGTACGCTTACGGTTTTATATGATATTGGTGATATTTATATGTCGTTTCCCCACATATGGGATGCCTCATCATTGAGATGAGATGTATATTTATGATATATATGCTATTATATTTTTTTCCGATCGAGCCGCGCAAAGAAGACTCTGCCGAAATTTTCCGTAAAATCCGGGTGTTAGAAATTTTTTCAAGTTTTAATTTTTTTTTATAACTTGTTTTGATTAATAACTTTTAAAGTTAGGAAGCCGTTCGGAGTAAGTTAGTGGAAGCGTAGTTATGACTTTATAAATGAAATTTCATTGTTTTATAAGTTGGTAACTTTGAATAAAATATATCTAATGTTGAATTCTATACTTAGTTTCTTTTCCTTTCTTTTCCCTTCTTTTCCTTTTCGAGGACGAAAAGTTTTGAGTGGGGGAGAGTGTAACGACCCGTAAATTTTCGATAATTAAATTAGCTAATTTAATAAGATTTCGTGATTTAATGTTAGAAAAAAATTTGTAATTCATTTGGAATAATAATAACTGGAATGAATTGCAATAATTATCCAAGTAATGAAAAAAAAGCTACATAGTGAATGCCTTTGCAATCAATAGTTGAATAGGATATTAAATGTTGAATTCATTGGGTATGATAGAGTAATTGATTGATAAGTAAAATCTATTGAAAATCAAATATGGAATATTGAACACGTAAAGTGTTTAAATTAAATATTTAAAACTTATTGAATGATTGAATAACTGTAAAATAAAGATAGTGTTCTAAATTGTGAATTGGTTTTAAAAGTTGATTCGTATAAATTCAATTTCAATATTTCAAAAGATAATGAATTATGGGGATTTCAATAACGGTATAATGGAAATAGTTGTTCTATAAATTTAACTCGTTTCAAAAGTTAAATTTTATTAGTTCGTTTGAATATTTCAAAGGATAGTGGTTTAAGAATAATCAAATTTGTTAAATTTAATATTACGAATGTTTGAATAAATTAAATTTCGAATTTGATATGATTAATTTGATATTGAAATTTAATATATGAAATAGAGTGAATATTTGAAATTTGATTTAATATGATTCAAATTGGTTTCCGAAATGAATGTAAGTCACATTTGGATTTTAATAGAGTTAATAAGATTTTAAAATTGGAATTTATTGGATAAATTGAGTAACGGGTTTAATATGATTAAAAATGATTTGTAAAATTTTATTTTATCATATTAGAGTTATAGTGATGTTATAGAACTTTTAAAACTGAATTTAAAATTTATTTGTGAAAATTGAATATTTTAATATTTAATTTTCGATTGGAAAATAGCCAATTTTTGAACAGTCTCAGAATTGGACAAAACTAGTTCCATTGGATCCGTAATAGTTAGTTATTATCGGATTTCAAATTTCGTAGCAAATGGAATTGTCGTTTGACCGTAGCAGCTCGAAACGCATCGAAATTGTTTTAAATATTAATTTAACGAGTTTAAATAGTCATTTTTCAAACGGTCTCGGATTTCGACGAAACTAGTTTCATCGGATCCGTAATGTGATATTATTGTATGATTTTAAATTTCGTGTCAATTGGATTTACCGTTTTTCCGGTGCAAGCTAAAACGCCTAGAAAATCGTTTAATCGGTTTAATTAAAATCGATCGTTTATTGCTGTAACTCGCACAGGTGATCGAATTAGCTTCCGAAACCTGTTCCATTGTGTCCGGAACGCCGGGTAAACCCTAGAAACGCCGGTCACCGCGCGAAATTCGGAGTTTGGAAAAGCCGAACGATGGTATTCGTCGTTTCCTATAAATAGCCTTTTATCTCAAAAAAAAAAAAAAAAAAACCTACGGTTATCTATAGCCGGCCGCCGCTTATAGAGTTAATGGCCGAAATTTATTGATCTTCTCCCCTCAAATTCTTCAAATCCGTTCATAATTTCAAAAAGTTTCCAACTACAATATTGTAGATCGCGATGTGATCTATCAGTTCAACGGTCAAGATCGTATTTAACGAAGCGGATTGACGTGAATCCTCGTGAAATGGAGCGCCGTTCATCATCGTTTTTCGAGCCTTAGTGTTGACCGAGCTCGACGTGCTCATAGGCGTGAGTAGAGGTGGACGCGAGCTACGGGATGGCGGCCTTGGATCAACGCCTCGATGAGCTTGGTGGGTGCGGCATTTTGATTTTGGAACGAACGAATGGGTTCGGCTTCGATTGTTTACTGAAGCAAGCACGCGCGTGGGGGAGAAGGGGTTATTCGCGGCCACGATTTGATTTTGGGAATCTTACGGCCCAGAGTTGTTGGTATGAAATAAATAATAGAATTCTAAATTTAATTGTAATTTAAATCCTGTAATGTTTAAACATTGTATCTTTGTCATACGAGATCGAAAAATTGCAAAACAAGTTGCGTTGGAATCGTATGGACGAGCACTACGCAATGGAGCTGGATTGGAGTCGTTTGGAGCTAGAAAAATTTCGGGTAAAATTAAACGTCCGTTTAATTTTATTCGGAATAAAACGCTGGAACTGCATTGAAATCAAGGTGGGTGTTTTATAACGCTCACACCGTACTAAATGTGTTTATGCTAGTTAAATTGACATTATGAAGTGATATGAATTTTATTTGTCGTTGTTTGATATAAATTTAATTGTCATATAGCTTGTTATTTGAATTAACCGTTGAAAAATTAAATTGACAGTTAAATTGAAATTAAAATTGAATGGCGATTAAATTACCTGACATTGATAACTATGAAACTGCCATGAATTGTATTGTTTATTGGATGATGTATTTTGATGGATGCTATTGGTTGATAATTGAATGTTTGGATGTTTATTTACTTATATAGATCCTGTTATGCATACATATGATACTGTGATTTAATTTAAGTAATATATGCTCATCCCTGACATTTAATTGAAATAAAATAATTACTTGGCCATAGGATAGAAAATTATATACGGACACCGAATTGGCTAAATTAATAAATTTTGAAATCGTCGATTTGAAATTTATTTAAATGTTTGATTTAAAGGTTATAAATAGAAATCAATTTATAAAAATCGAATTTATTGAAAAATTGAGTTTTGGAATATTGAAATAAATCCTGGTTAAAAGAAATTGTTAAGTAATGTGATTCGAGACTTTGAAATTTAAAAATTGGGATTTGATTGAATTTCGAAAATTGATTTGTTTAAAGATTTAACCTTAATTCGAGCTTTGAATATTACTAAGTAAAGGTGATATAAAAATGATATTTTGAAATTGAGCTTGGAACTTAATCACATTTGAAATTTGGATTTAAACTTGAACATTTAAGGATAATTTTGTTAAGTGTTAAAAAATTTGATATTTTGGAAAATCAAGCTAAAAATCGATATAAATTGAAATTGAATAAAATTAAAAATGAAGAAAAAAATTGAATTAATTCGAAGTAAAGGTTGGCATGGATTTGAATTGAAATCGAAATTGAATCGGTAGAATGGAAATTGAAATTTATTTGAATTGGAAAGTTATAATTGAAATAGATTGGTTTTGAAGCTGTTTTATTTTGTTTTCCAAATTTCTCAGTTATATAAACTATTATTGAATACTTAAACTATTTTAGTCTATTTTAAATCTACTTAACCCAATTTAAAATCACTTTAAACTAATTTATCTATTTCAAATCCATTTTAAGATTTTAAGTATTTATAACTATTTTATTATTTAAAAACTACTTTTAAACTACTTAAAACTATTTCCTAAAATTCTATGCTGGTCAATAAAGTGGAATGTTTATATTTAAATCTTGAATTTAAATACGAACTTAGTTAAATGAAGTTGCAACCTAAATTGAAATTCGAATGATTTTGAAACCGAAATGAGATATTGTTGCGAAATGTTTTTGAAACGGAATCTTACAGTTGAAGAGATATGATGATATTTGAAATGGATTTGATTTTTGAAGCGAATATGATATTTTGATATAAATTATGAATCGATTTGAAATATAAAAGAGCCAACGGTGTAATAATACGTAGTTATTAAAGAGACCGGGATCGGATATGGACATACTCTCTGTCGATACCGAAAACCACTTTAATAACTATTATACGCGGAGTGTTGATCCAGAATGAAGTGGATGGTTTGGTGAACGCGTTGAATGAAGAAAGAGAACGATATTGGATGACCCCTGACATGACTAAAACAGGAGCCGCGCCGGGCCATTGAGGTTCGCCACCTCTAGCGGACACACTTCTTCGATACCATTTCTATTACATTTGTGATTCGATTTGGGTGCACCCCTTGATTTGGGAGTGTTGTTTCGCGGTGTTGGGGTAGCTGCTGGCTATGCCCAACATCAGTCCGGATCACGCAACTACTAGTATCCTAGTTGGTATTGCCTCATGTACCTTGTCATACTGATTATCCTATTCGCGACCACTACGTTTTGATTTGTACCTTGAGTATATGGATTGCCCTCTGGTGACTTCCGGTTTTGGGGAAACTACGGTCTTGTATATGCTTTTGGGAATATAAAATGTGTTAAGGGGGATTATGGTAACGCCTTAACGCTATTTTGATACTTTATATTACTGATAGACATTATCTACTTAGCGTATATTACTACATAGTAGATAGTTTAACGGATCCTTGAGAGATGGAAAATCCCGTAACATCTCTTGAGTTATTGCACGCACGTTGACACTGGATATGAGATGTCAAACCCCGTAAACATCTCTGACGCCGTTACACTCATATTTATTTACGATTGATTTAACTTTCATAAGGATATTTTAGTCCTGACTCGAGTGTTTTGTCTTTTCATTACGCTCGGGTCAGTCCTGAGTTTTCAGTTTAGGTTGAAGATCATTTCCTTGGAGGACGGAGACGAAGATTTGGTATATTATCTACTACTATTATATTCATTTCATTCCGCTGCATTGTTGTATGATATTTGTTGTGTATGTAACTCTGAAAAATGTTGTATAATAATAATCAAATGTATTCATTTCAAATGTATTCATTTAATTAACAGCTTCATGAACTGTTATTTTATTATTATACTTTAGCCTTCCGCTGTGAGATTCTGTGTTGTTTCATTTTCTTTATTTCCCTTCCTTTTCTTTTCTTAATTACCCCAATAACTATCTGCCCTTCTAATGGTTTGGAATCGACATGGGTATTTGATCGTCGGTTTAAACTGTCCAAAAAGGCGGGTCGTTACACCAGTGGTCGATGGTCGGAGAACATGGCGTTGCCAGGTTTTGGGGGGTTTTTGTTTTCGCGTGTTCCAGGTTTTGACCTGATGCTCATTGTTCGATTCGAAGGGAGAATGGAGGTTCTGATGGTCGGAGATTTGCACGGGGGAGATCGTCGACTTGTTCGACGTAGTGGCGGTGCCGGAAGATCGCCAGCGGCGAAGTGCACGTGCACGAGCACTGTGTGTTCTGGGTATTTGGTTGCCTGGGAGGAACGAGAATTTTCTCGCGTCGTACTCGTGTGGTTCGAGTCATTTACTCGAAGTAAATTCATGGAGACTCGGGTCAGAGTTTTGTTCCAGGCTTTGATGTCTGAACTGTTTTCTGTTTTTGAAATTTTAAAACCAAATTCAAATTTATCAAGCAAGGTTTAAAAACTGAGTTTAAATCAAAATGTAAATATGAGTCAAGTTGAATTGAAATTTATTTTAAAGATAAATAAAGTTTTACATTCCATTTGTTTTAATAAATTAAAGCAATTAAAGGTAGTAGAGAAATTGGAACTTAAAATAGAATTGAATTTGAAAATAAAAACTTAAACAAGTTAAAATTAAAAGTTTAGAACTTGAAATAATTTTAAACCAGATTTCCAGATTTTGAAATCAATTTAAAATTTGTAACTTAAGTGTTTAAAGAAAATTTTAATATGTTACAGCTAAAGAGAAAATAGATTTTTAACTCTTTAAAATTTCTTTAGTAATCAATTGTTATTTTACTATGTAAATTTAAAGGAAAAAAAGAAAAAAAAAATGAAGATTTAGGATTTAAAATTCATTAACGAACGAGTTCCTAATAGTTAATGTAACGACCCGTATTTTACGTGTCGATGGATCGTAGAATTTGTAGGTCGTTAGTGTTGTTGTGTTGTCTCTAGCCTAAGTCATTCAGAATTGAGTCGTATAGGGGCATGAGTCGTGACCGACTTAGTGCTTAGGTCGCATGATAGCTTGAGTCGAGTGGCCGAGTTAGGATGGTGACCGACCGATAGTAAGTCGTAGCCGACTTAGGAGGTGAGACAAGGTAATGGGTTAAGGCTTGAGTCGTAACCGACTCATAGAATGGGTTGTGTATGAGTGACCGACTTATAGAAGCAACGGTTTATAGGTTGTGACCGAGTTAAGGTTGGCCGACTCATGGGGTTTGCCGAGTTAAGAGTTGGAGTGTTGGAACGACCTAAGTTAGTGGCCGACTTATAGGGAACCGACTCAAGTGTTGAGTCGCGCTCGAGTTAATAGGGTCTTAAGTCGTTAACGACTCATAGGGGACCGGCTCAAGGAGGGGTTGCGGTTTAGAATGTTGGCCGAGATAAGGAAGCGACCGACTTAAGAGTTTCTCGAGTTAAAACGTTGCCGACTTAAGGAGGTTGGTGGTTTAAGGGTTGGCCGACTCATAGGAGTTAACTCGTGACCGAGTCATAGAATTGCCGACTCATAGTATTAGGGCTTAGGTCGTGGGGTCCTGAGTCGGTAGGGGTTTGGGTCGGCATGGCGTTATTCCATGTGTCGTTAGGTCGGTGGGCCGACTTAGTGGATAAGTCGTTGGGGACTTAGGCTTTTGAGTCGTGTCTCGAGGGATAAGGATTAGGCTTAGGTCGGCAGGGATAAGTCGTGTGACCTTCTAGCTGTGATGAGTCGGTAGAATTTAAGTCGGCATTGGTTGAGTCGGTAGGAAGTAGGTCGGCACTTGGTTGAGTCGTAAGTCGACATCTGGGAGTATATGTTGTGTAGTTGAGTCGGTAGGTGCTAGGTCGTGAGTCGGCGAGGGATGAGTCGGGGGCGACTCAGGAGTTGGGTCGGCGGCGACTTAGGACGGCCGAGACATGGAGGTTTCAGCCTATAAATAGAGGCGTTCGGCTCACTTTTTGGCACCGGATTTCGAAGCGACGAAGTGCTGCCATTTTGGAAACTCGACTACGGTATTTTCTTCACTTCTTTCTCTACTTCCATCAAGTGCTAACATCCATTGAAGATTGAAGATCAAGATCAAAGATCAAGAGCCAAAGTTGAAGATTTTCATCCGAAGAGGCTAGATTTCACCGTTTCAAGTGAAATTTCTCCGGATCAAGCCCAAGTCCTTGCTGTCCAGATCTGAAGTTGTTTGATTTTAGGTTGTTTTGGTGATTTGGTGAGTGGTAGTTATCTCTCACACGGACCCAAAGGAGTGTAGTGGATTGGTGATATGTTTATGTGTTAAAGTTAGCGTTTTCTCGCATTTTCCTTAAGTCTGCATGTAGATCCATCATATTTGAAGATGTTTATCTATGAAAGTTATTTATCAAGTATTAGGGACAAAACCCATGTTTTAGATTTGATAGATCTATGCTAAAAACCATGATTTCACGTATGTTGGACTTTTGCTCACTTAATTACGAAATTGCCATTATAATTGATATTGCTTAATAGATCTTGTTTGAATGGTTGAATGTTTGAATGTATGTTAGATTTGATTGCTCCAAGTTAGCTTGTAGTTGATTTGGAACAAGATGGTTGAAGATGATTCAAAAGCTAAGTGGAAAGGCTCTTGAATGGTGAAAGCTGCCAATGGCATATGAAGCGGATGTGGAAGCTCATATGGATGTATTCGAGGATGTGGGATCTTGCCATGATGCGAGAAGGCAAAGCATGGTTGAGTTGGGACTTTGCGATGATATGATGAGGCAAGGCTTGTGTTGAGATGGGACGGGTCATGATGACGTTCCAAGTTGAGAGACTTTGCTATGATGTGATGAGGCAAGACATATGTTGTGATGGGACGGGTCACGAAGACGTTCCAAGCACGGGTCATGACGACGTGCAAAGTTATAACTCGGTGATGCGGTCCGGGTTGGGGTGGATAATGGTTAGCTTGAGAGGCGCTTGAGCTAGTATGGAAGTAGTCGTCGAGGAGGATGACTAGGAGGCTAAGATCTCATCGTTGTTGAAGGTTCTAGCATACTCAAAGCAAGGGTACGTTGGAACGGGTCACGATGACGTTCCAGGCACGGGTCATGATGACGTGCTAGTACTCTGGGCTGATGCGTTCGGCTTAGGCACGGGTCACGATGACGTGCGGAGTTATGGCTAAACCGGGGTTACCATTAGCCCTTGACAGGCGGTCATTCAACTAACGGTGAAATCAAGGCAATGATAACAGTGATAGCCAGAGTCATGGATGTTTGGATGTTTGGTTGTATCATCATTCGGCTTCAAGAGCGGTGTTTTCTGGGTGCTTATCTGATCTTGGTTTAGGCCTTGGGGGTTTGTATTTGGAAAACATCGTCCTTGACTCGAGTGGTTATTGCTTTACCTTAATTGTCTATATTGTTATGTTTGATTCTCCTTAGTGTGTGTCTGGGGGCTATCACTGTGAGATGTGGTGGAGTGGGATGGTTTGGTTCCTATTCCTTTTATTCCTTATGCTCTTTGGTATGTTTGATAGTTAATTTACTGCTCACTAAGACTTTGTCTGACTCAAGGTTTTATGTCTCCTCTTATTACCTTGGGCTGTTCATCCATGTTGGGATGGGCAGACTAGGTAAGCAGGTGACAGGTGCTGTGCTAGGAGTTCTACGCTGAAGATGACGAAGACGAGCAGGAGGCTTTGCATATTTGTTTTCTTACTATATGTACTGGGTTCCGCTGTTGTATCTGATTGAGTGTTGTAGTGAGGCTCTGATGTATGGATGATTCATTTGATTGTATAAACTGCTATGTTGCTTATACGATGATGTTGTGTTCTATTGAGCTTCACTATATTATAATTCTCTATTGTATTTTATCCATGCGCTGTGAGTTACGATAGAGATTCTGCGAATTTTATTTTACCCTGACTATCGTCCATGGCTGCCTGGCACACCTTTCAGCGCACTATTCCCTTGTTTTGGTGCGGGAGTCATGGGCGGTCGTCACATTTGGTATCAGAGCTTTGGTTAATCGATTTCAGCCAACGCTCGCTGACGTAACTACGTATGAGAGACGTAATTGTATTTTGATGGGTGATTACTATATATAATATAGTAGCCTAGAAGGATTTGAACTCCTTATGCAGTTGTTTCTTAAGGTGTTCTAATCATTCTTATTACAGATATTAAGGATGAGTCGAAGAGGGAGACCAGCTGCAAGGGAAAGCCGTGCTGATGAAGGAGCTGTTGATTATGGAACTATGTTCGAAGCGATGATGACTTCGATCATGAGAAGGATACCAGCTTCAGGATCATCAGTGGATGTGGGAGTTCAAGTTCAAGCTCCAAGACCGGTGGATTTTGCTAAGCTTTGCAAGGATTATACTTCTCTTGGAGGAAAAGCTTTCTTGGGGACGGAGTCGACTATTGAGGTGCAGAGATGGATTGATGCTTGCAAAAGGATCTTTGGTGACTTAGGGATTGAGGATGCAACTAAGAGAAAGCTTGCATCGAGACAGCTTCAGGGAAGAGCTGCTGATTGGTGGAATTCTATCACCATAGATACACCAGAAGAGGATATTACTTGGGAGCAGTTCCAAGTTAGATTTGAAGCCAAGTTCATCTCTACTGCTCAGAGGTCTGTTTTGTTCAAGAGATTTGTGGAGCTCAAACAAGGCGGAAGGCCTGTTCTGGAGTATATTTCTGAGTTCGAAGCTTTGTCTAAGTATGCCAGATCATATATTGATTCTCCCTACCAGAAGAATGAAAAGTTTGTGACTGGTCTGGATGCTTATCTAGGAAGGCAGTTAGTGGATCATCTGGACGATCCATTTGAGAAGCTGGTGGAGAAAGCTCTGAGGCATGAGAATTTGTTTCCTAGGGAAAGTTCTGTTGTTGCTGTAACCAAGGAAGGATCTAAACCACAGCAGAGTGGGAATAGGAAGAGGAAGCAGCAGCAGCAGCAGAAGGGTAAGGATGGTCAGAAGAAGCCTAAGGGCGAAGTGACTTGTTATAACTGCCGTCAGAAGGGTCATCTTTCTCGGGATTGCAAGAATCCGAAGGTGCAGTTGAAGTGTTACAACTGTGATAAGCTGGGACACATTAAGAAGGACTGTCCAGAGCCAAGGAGGGATAGGCAGATTGTGCAAGCTTATGCTTTGGAAGCTGTGCCGTCGTCTTCAAAGACTCCTACTGCTGAAGAGAAGGGGAAGAGTGTGGTGGTTCAAGGTACTCTTTCCATCTGTGGTGTTCCAGTTAGAGTGTTGTTTGACACTGGAGCGTCGCATTCTTTTGTTTGTGATGATTTGGTAGGCCGGTTAGGTTTGAAACCGGACATTGTTGATAGGCCATTGGTTGTGACTAATCCAGTTGGGGGTTCGTCATGTTTGTGTATGATATGCCGTGGTCTAGTTGTGTCGAGTCATGATTGCTCGTTTGTTTGTGATTGCTTTGTTCTGAACTTTGCGGGGTTCGGAATTATTTTGGGTATGGACTGGCTTAGGAAGTATGCGGCTAGGATTGATTGTGAGAGGCTGGAGGTGACAGTCGGGAATGTGGAAGGGCGAAAGGTTGTGATACGATGTAAGCATGAGGAAGGCGTCTTCATGAGCTTCATGTATTCGCTGGTTGTTCCACGAGATGGACTGTCATCGGTGCCTATTGTGAATGGATTTGAGGATGTCTTTGACGAAGTCAAAGGGTTGCCGCCGCATAGGGAGATCGAGTTTCGTATCGATCTAGTTGAGGGAGCCAGACCTGTTGTGATGCCTCTTAGGCGGATGGCACCGAGGGAGCAGCAAGAGCTGAAGGTGCAAGTTGATGACCTTTTACGGAAAGGATTCATTCGGAGAAGTGTGTCCGAATGGGGTGCGCCCGTTGTGTTCGCAACCAAAGCGGATGGATCGTTGAGGTTGTGTGTTGATTATCGTGAACTGAATAAGGTGACTAAGAAGAACAAGTATCCATTGCCGAGAATAGATGACTTGTTTGATCAGCTTCACGAGGCTAAGGTGTTTTCTCAGATGGATTTGGCAACGGGATTTCACCAATTGAGAGTGGCGAAGGATAGTGTGCCGAAGACTGCTTTCAGGACACCATCCGGGTTTTATGAGTGGCTGGTAATGCCGTTTGGGTTGACTAACGCGCCAGCATATTTTGTGGATCTTATGAATAGAGTATTCAGAGATCAGTTGAATAAGTTCGTGCTTGTGTTCGTGGATGATATTTTGGTTTATTCCAGAACCAAGGAAGAGCACAAGACGCACTTGAGGATTGTTTTGGATATACTGCGGAAACATCAGCTGAAGGCTAAGTTTTCGAAGTGTCACTTCTGGAAGAGTGAAGTGAGGTTCTTAGGCCATGTTATCTCTGGAAGTGGAATAGCGGTTGATCCCGCTAAGGTGGCAGCAATCCAGGATTGGGTTAGACCTAAGAATGCATCTGATGTGAGAAGTTTTCTTGGATTAGCCGGGTATTATCGTCGGTTTATTAAAGACTTTTCCAAGATAGCTGCACCGTTGACAGGATTGACGAAGAAGAACCAAGTGTTCAGATGGGATGACAAGTGTGAGCAAGCTTTCGTAATCCTGAAAGAGCGATTGACGAGTGCTCCTGTATTGACTATTCCGAGTGGGAATGATGAGATGGTGGTTTACACCGATGCATGTGGCACTGGACTGGGAGCGGTGCTAATGCAGAAGGATAAAGTTGTTGCGTATGCTAGTCGACAACTGAAGCCGCATGAAAGGAACTATCCAACTCATGATTTGGAGTTAGCGGCGATTGTGTTTGCTTTGAAGATGTGGAGACACTACCTATTGGGAGTTAGATTCGAGTTGTTTACAGATCATAAGTCGTTGAAGTATCTGTTTTCCCAAAAGGATTTGAATCTTCGACAGCAACGGTGGTTAGAGTTTCTAGCATCTTATGATTTTGGTATAGCCTATACTCCGGGAAAAGGAAACGCAGTGGCTGATGCGTTAAGTCGAAGACATGCAGGTTTGGGAGCCATGTTTTCGGAGTGGAAGAGTCTCGAGTATTTGGCTGGATTTGATTTCAGGCCTAGATGCGAGTTGGAACCTGAGATGTTGGCAAACTTATCAATAAGGCCTACTCTAGTGGAAAGGATTGGCGAAAGCCAAAAGAGAGACGATAAGCTTGTCATGATTATCCGTGATTTGGAATCCGGATTGGATCCGGAAAAGGATAAAGGATTTGAAGTCGATCGAGAGGGTTGGCTTCGAAAGCAAGGGCGACTAGTTGTTCCCGATGTAGATGGATTGAGAGATGAAGTTCTGAGGGAGAGTCATCACTCGAAGTTGACAATTCATCCAGGTGGAAATAAGATGTATCGGGATATGAAGAGAACCTACTACTGGGAAGGTATGAAGAAGGATGTTGGAAATTTTATTTCCAAATGTATGAATTGCCAGTTGGTGAAAGCTGAGCAGAAGAAGCCCAGTGGATTGCTTCAGCCATTAGAGGTTCCTACATGGAAGTGGGAGCAGGTGTCGATGGATTTTATCGGTGGTCTACCTAGGACAAGAGCAGGGAATGAAGGGATTTGGGTCATCGTAGATCGTTTGACCAAGAGTGCAAGATTCATTCCTGTTCGATCGACTAGGACTGCATCGAAGTTGGCTGAATTATATGTGAAGTGGATAGTTCGTTTCCATGGTGTTCCGAAGAGTATAGTGAGCGATCGAGATCCATTGTTCACCAGTAGATTTTGGAAGAGCTTCCAGGAAGTTTTGGGAACTGAGTTGTGTTTGAGTACAGCTTATCACCCTCAAACAGATGGTCAGACTGAGAGAGTCAACCGAGTTTTGGAAGATCTTCTTAGAGCATGTGTTTTGGACTTCGGAGGATCATGGGAAGATCACCTTCATTTGGTGGAGTTTGCTTATAATAACAGTTATCAGTCGAGTATTGGTATGGCACCATATGAGGCATTATATGGAAGACCGTGTAACTCTCCGACATGTTGGTTGGAAACTGGAGAAAAGCTGATACTTGGGCCAGAGATGATTCGACAGACTTCGGATTGTATAGAGATCATTCGACAAAGAATGAAGGCAGCCCAGGATCGTCAGAAAAGTTATGCAGATAATCGTCGGAAGGATTTGGAATTCGACGTAGGTGATATGGTTTTTGTGAAGATTTCTCCATTAAAGAATGCTATAAGGTTTGGGAAGAAAGGAAAGTTGACTCCGAGATTTGTTGGACCATTCCCGATTATCGAGCGTATTGGAAAGCTCGCTTATAGATTGGAGTTACCGGAAAAGATGGCGGGTGTGCACAATGTTTTTCATGTATCTTATCTACGGAAGTATGTGCACGACCCAACTACGGTGGTTTCTGCTGATAGCTGTGAAGACTTGGAGGTTGATCCTGTTGTTTCGAGACCTCGTAAGCCGCTTCGTATTGTTGAAACCGATACGAAACAGCTTAGGAGGAAGACGATTACGTTGCTCAAGGTACAATGGAGTGATGATGTTAACGACTGTACATGGGAGGAGGAAGAGAGGATGAAGGCAGCTCATCCCGGACTCTTCGAGGTATGGCCCTAAAGTGTCGTGACATCTCATGAATTTGTAGCTTGTTCTGAGTCTTAGAATTCTGCATGCTAGGCTAGAATTGGTTGCATGGTTTGTTGATTGCTTTGGATGGTAGGCATGCGGAATATCTTTGATTTCTGATTGTTTGCTTGGAATTTCGGGGGCGAAATTCCTAAGGGGGAGAGAATGTAACGACCCGTATTTTACGTGTCGATGGATCGTAGAATTTGTAGGTCGTTAGTGTTGTTGTGTTGTCTCTAGCCTAAGTCATTCAGAATTGAGTCGTATAGGGGCATGAGTCGTGACCGACTTAGTGCTTAGGTCGCATGATAGCTTGAGTCGAGTGGCCGAGTTAGGATGGTGACCGACCGATAGTAAGTCGTAGCCGACTTAGGAGGTGAGACAAGGTAATGGGTTAAGGCTTGAGTCGTAACCGACTCATAGAATGGGTTGTGTATGAGTGACCGACTTATAGAAGCAACGGTTTATAGGTTGTGACCGAGTTAAGGTTGGCCGACTCATGGGGTTTGCCGAGTTAAGAGTTGGAGTGTTGGAACGACCTAAGTTAGTGGCCGACTTATAGGGAACCGACTCAAGTGTTGAGTCGCGCTCGAGTTAATAGGGTCTTAAGTCGTTAACGACTCATAGGGGACCGGCTCAAGGAGGGGTTGCGGTTTAGAATGTTGGCCGAGATAAGGAAGCGACCGACTTAAGAGTTTCTCGAGTTAAAACGTTGCCGACTTAAGGAGGTTGGTGGTTTAAGGGTTGGCCGACTCATAGGAGTTAACTCGTGACCGAGTCATAGAATTGCCGACTCATAGTATTAGGGCTTAGGTCGTGGGGTCCTGAGTCGGTAGGGGTTTGGGTCGGCATGGCGTTATTCCATGTGTCGTTAGGTCGGTGGGCCGACTTAGTGGATAAGTCGTTGGGGACTTAGGCTTTTGAGTCGTGTCTCGAGGGATAAGGATTAGGCTTAGGTCGGCAGGGATAAGTCGTGTGACCTTCTAGCTGTGATGAGTCGGTAGAATTTAAGTCGGCATTGGTTGAGTCGGTAGGAAGTAGGTCGGCACTTGGTTGAGTCGTAAGTCGACATCTGGGAGTATATGTTGTGTAGTTGAGTCGGTAGGTGCTAGGTCGTGAGTCGGCGAGGGATGAGTCGGGGGCGACTCAGGAGTTGGGTCGGCGGCGACTTAGGACGGCCGAGACATGGAGGTTTCAGCCTATAAATAGAGGCGTTCGGCTCACTTTTTGGCACCGGATTTCGAAGCGACGAAGTGCTGCCATTTTGGAAACTCGACTACGGTATTTTCTTCACTTCTTTCTCTACTTCCATCAAGTGCTAACATCCATTGAAGATTGAAGATCAAGATCAAAGATCAAGAGCCAAAGTTGAAGATTTTCATCCGAAGAGGCTAGATTTCACCGTTTCAAGTGAAATTTCTCCGGATCAAGCCCAAGTCCTTGCTGTCCAGATCTGAAGTTGTTTGATTTTAGGTTGTTTTGGTGATTTGGTGAGTGGTAGTTATCTCTCACACGGACCCAAAGGAGTGTAGTGGATTGGTGATATGTTTATGTGTTAAAGTTAGCGTTTTCTCGCATTTTCCTTAAGTCTGCATGTAGATCCATCATATTTGAAGATGTTTATCTATGAAAGTTATTTATCAAGTATTAGGGACAAAACCCATGTTTTAGATTTGATAGATCTATGCTAAAAACCATGATTTCACGTATGTTGGACTTTTGCTCACTTAATTACGAAATTGCCATTATAATTGATATTGCTTAATAGATCTTGTTTGAATGGTTGAATGTTTGAATGTATGTTAGATTTGATTGCTCCAAGTTAGCTTGTAGTTGATTTGGAACAAGATGGTTGAAGATGATTCAAAAGCTAAGTGGAAAGGCTCTTGAATGGTGAAAGCTGCCAATGGCATATGAAGCGGATGTGGAAGCTCATATGGATGTATTCGAGGATGTGGGATCTTGCCATGATGCGAGAAGGCAAAGCATGGTTGAGTTGGGACTTTGCGATGATATGATGAGGCAAGGCTTGTGTTGAGATGGGACGGGTCATGATGACGTTCCAAGTTGAGAGACTTTGCTATGATGTGATGAGGCAAGACATATGTTGTGATGGGACGGGTCACGAAGACGTTCCAAGCACGGGTCATGACGACGTGCAAAGTTATAACTCGGTGATGCGGTCCGGGTTGGGGTGGATAATGGTTAGCTTGAGAGGCGCTTGAGCTAGTATGGAAGTAGTCGTCGAGGAGGATGACTAGGAGGCTAAGATCTCATCGTTGTTGAAGGTTCTAGCATACTCAAAGCAAGGGTACGTTGGAACGGGTCACGATGACGTTCCAGGCACGGGTCATGATGACGTGCTAGTACTCTGGGCTGATGCGTTCGGCTTAGGCACGGGTCACGATGACGTGCGGAGTTATGGCTAAACCGGGGTTACCATTAGCCCTTGACAGGCGGTCATTCAACTAACGGTGAAATCAAGGCAATGATAACAGTGATAGCCAGAGTCATGGATGTTTGGATGTTTGGTTGTATCATCATTCGGCTTCAAGAGCGGTGTTTTCTGGGTGCTTATCTGATCTTGGTTTAGGCCTTGGGGGTTTGTATTTGGAAAACATCGTCCTTGACTCGAGTGGTTATTGCTTTACCTTAATTGTCTATATTGTTATGTTTGATTCTCCTTAGTGTGTGTCTGGGGGCTATCACTGTGAGATGTGGTGGAGTGGGATGGTTTGGTTCCTATTCCTTTTATTCCTTATGCTCTTTGGTATGTTTGATAGTTAATTTACTGCTCACTAAGACTTTGTCTGACTCAAGGTTTTATGTCTCCTCTTATTACCTTGGGCTGTTCATCCATGTTGGGATGGGCAGACTAGGTAAGCAGGTGACAGGTGCTGTGCTAGGAGTTCTACGCTGAAGATGACGAAGACGAGCAGGAGGCTTTGCATATTTGTTTTCTTACTATATGTACTGGGTTCCGCTGTTGTATCTGATTGAGTGTTGTAGTGAGGCTCTGATGTATGGATGATTCATTTGATTGTATAAACTGCTATGTTGCTTATACGATGATGTTGTGTTCTATTGAGCTTCACTATATTATAATTCTCTATTGTATTTTATCCATGCGCTGTGAGTTACGATAGAGATTCTGCGAATTTTATTTTACCCTGACTATCGTCCATGGCTGCCTGGCACACCTTTCAGCGCACTATTCCCTTGTTTTGGTGCGGGAGTCATGGGCGGTCGTCACAGTTAATTAATTTATAATAAAAAAAATGATTAATAGAAGAAATTTTCTTTAAAAAGGTGATTAAAGAAATTTAATAGTTAATGAAATCAATAACTAAGATTTTATTTTGAATAATTAATTAATGTGATAAATTTTGACAATAAATTAGATTGATTAATTTAATCATAATCAATTGTGGAACTATTAAGTAAAATTACTTAATGACGGTAATTGTGGGATTAATTATTCGGTATCATTAATTGAGTTAATTGAATTTGTTCAAGATAAGTACTTTAGTTAACTAATTCAGAATAATCACTTAATAATTTTAAAAATAAAATTACTTAGAGAAGTAATTAATAGATAATTAGTGAATGTAATCAATTAAATGGTGATTTGAAATTTGAGTA
This sequence comes from Allium cepa, assembly GCA_030765085.1. Taxonomy (NCBI): domain Eukaryota; kingdom Viridiplantae; phylum Streptophyta; class Magnoliopsida; order Asparagales; family Amaryllidaceae; genus Allium; species Allium cepa. The sequence continues at coordinate 578,331,731 of CM060931.1, forward strand.
AATTATTTGTTAATAAATTTAAAGGATTAATTAATAATGTGATTAATTAAGATTAACTTAATAATTAAAGATTAATTGATTAATTGATTAATTGATTAAGAACGATAGTTAATAATTAAGGGTTAACTAATAAATTGTGAAAGGGAATTTATTTCAAATAATTTGTAATTAGATTATGATAATTAACCCGGATTAACAATTGATACATCCGATTTAAATTAATTATTTGATTAATAAGTTCGTTGGTGAATGTTTGGACTTGGCTAAATAATTGGTTTGTTTGATACCCCTGATATGTGATGCTTTGTTTTGAGCCGTGTGACTTATTTATCTGTAATTTATATATCTGTGATCTGTTATCTGTAAATAAAGATGAGCGTTATAGTTCATATCGCTTATCAACTATATTTCTGTGTTTTAATCTGTGATGATTGAATGATGTTGCACTATTGTGTTAAACCCCTGGAGCACACTTATACACACACCAATATGGATTTCACGGGGAAATCGGTTAAGTCACATTTTTGAAATAGTTTTGAATTTGAATTTTTAAAATTCAAATGTTTTGGAAATGGAATCGGAATAAAAGTGAAAAACTTTTGGAATGGAATTTCAAGTTAAAATTTATTTTAATTTACTTGATTAAGTTTTGGAAATTAAATAAATTTATTTAAATTTAGATCCAAAATTTGAAATTTAATTCTATGATTTGAAATTAGGGATTAAAGATGTTATATCGGATATATAAGAGTTAAACCACTTTTAAGTATTGTTTTTGGGAAATTTAATTAACCTAAAGATTGTAACTTATAAAAAGGAAATCGGGTTTTTCCAAAATAAAGCTGTTATTTCTAAATGATAAAAAGCTTTGGTTTCAAATCTTATTGAAAGGGATTTCAAGTTAAAACTAAGATAGTTTTCCAAGTTATAAATGAATATTCGGAAACAAATTTTGAAAATGAATATTTGGAAACAAATTTTGAAAATGAATATTTGGAAACAAATTTTGAAAATGAATATTTGGAAACAAATTTTGAAAATGAATATTTGAAAATGAGTTTTGAAAATTTGGGAACGATTTGAAAACTATAAGACAAATCTTTGAATTTAAAGATTTGATGAATTAAGCTTTTTGAAACGAAATTGGTTTGAAATCCGAGAATGAATATTTACGAAAGTAGGTGAACATTATGAAATAAATCTTTTGTTTAAAAGATTTGAAATTGTAATTGGATTAAACCATTTGAAAAGAAAGTTTTGAATTATTAAGTTGTGACTTAATTGAAATCCTATATCCATATGCTTTAAATATTTCGCTCACTATTCGGTTTAGCCGGGAAAGGACCTTTGTGTCAAGTAACCCATTCCGAATATGTGATACGTCGTTATGGATAGCATTTGAAGACCGATGTTGAAGACCGGGTATTTGCGAGAGCGATAGGATGACCTATCGATTGTCTCTGCACTGGGTAGCTCCCGGTATAGAGATTCCCTGAGTGATGGGAAATCCGATCGGGATTGTGAATACCCGGATTGCAAGGGCTTCGTAAGAAGTGCCTTCGTTTCTGTTCGAGCCCGGACCAGACTTGTATGGATTGTGTGTCTGACACTGCACTTTGAGATATAAAGAAGATTTCTTTCAAATACATTTCTGTTGGTGGCGGAGAATTTATTCTCTTAGCTTAACACCCTTCTCTGAGACGTACGAGCTCAGAGGTAATTTAGTTGAAGGTTATCAGCGATATATTCCCAATTTGGTAATGTGACATGCTAAGTGTTGCTGTAAAATGATCATTGTTTGATCATTTGTGATATGATCATTTGTTTGATCATTTATCTTTGTGATCATTACTTTGATCATTTGTTGACCCAAAGCATGGCTTTGTACCAAAGCGTGGCTTTGTGGACGAGACTTCGTCGAGCCTCACACCCTGGAATGGTCAAAACAGGAAAGATGCGGCAAGGTTATTAGGGGGTAGCGCCCCTTTAGGGTATTATCATTTCCTTCTGGAAAGGGGTGGTATCATGGTATGGAGCCCAGATACTTACTCATGTGGAAAACACTCTATTTATTATGGTGTGATGTTGGTTATCGAGCGCTCGGTTAAAGGTCCTAAAGGACCGGGGGATGGCATACTCGTGTCAGTAGTTACCCAGTTAGGGGTAACCCGGCCTTGTATTGGAAGATCCGGTTAGGTTCTCGGGGAAGTCCTTCCAGAGGCGTTCTCATGTGGCAATAGGAAGTTCCTTGGCCTGACCATTGTTGGAAATCCAAAGAAACAATACGAGCCTTGTACGGTTTTAGTTGTATTACCTGCTATGGAATGTGGCGATAACCTGCTATTGAACATAGTAGCTATAGTAGGAATAAGTGCGGAATGCCTATGCTGGCTATGATTTATATTCTACTTTCGAAATGCTTTTCTGCACCGTGCACTTATAATAATAATATCAAAGAAATATTCTGCGTATTAAGCATGTTTGGCTATCATAAGAAGAAATCTCCTCCAAGTCTGCGTTTGCATTGTGTGTGTGGCAGGAGGTCTTATGGTAGTTTCATTTTCAAAAAGCATTGCGAATTTACTTTAAAATTCTCTTATTGATTGTTTTTAAGGATTAACTGTTTTTGTTGATTACACCAGTCGCATGACTGATCCGGAGTTTATTGTTCCTTTCCTAAACTCTGGATGCTCACTATTTCCCACACGAGCAGTCTAGAGTTGGGTTTTTCAGATAGTTAGATATAGTGGATTATCTGGAGTTAGTTCAGTCTTTGGTTCGCACCAGTCTTGCTTATCTTTGTGCATCGTTATTGGGAGTTCGAGCTATTGGTGGATTGGTTCTTGGAGATGGAGTTCAGATTTGGAGTTCTTCGTTGAAGACTATCTTAGTGTTATTTGTTTCGCTGCTTGTGTTATCTATTTTCTTTCCGCTGTTATTTTATTGTATCTCTGATGTATATTGATATTCATTGTATCACTCTGTTGTATCAGTGTTGTATATCAATGCTTTATTCTTTTATTCCGCTGTGTTATTTACTTAATGTTGTTATAAGCTCCGGCGAATCGGATTTGAACGATCGAATCTACGGCATTCGAGTACGAATGAAGTATGGATGTCGATTTTCGAGCGGGCAAAATTCGTCATTCGTTACATTTGGTATCAGAGCTAAGGTTGAACTTTAGCTCAGTAGTATAACACATTAAGTAGCTCATTAGAGATAGGGTGAAGTAAACCCTAGAATGAGTAATCCCTAAGATATCCGTTTGAATGCCTCAGTAAATTCTCTTACTATCCACTGATAGTGAGTATGAGTGCGAGAAGAGAACGAGATAGGGGACAGGGAAGTATCACTATAAATGGCCAATACCCTGCAACAGTGGAAATAACTTTCTCTATCTATTTCCTTTGATTCGTTTCTAAATTCTTTTGATTTGCTTCGTGACAGCTCCAGAAAGAAGTTTCGGTGTGATGATTGCCCTACGAATCATTGTAGAAAATCCTTACTTCGTATCTTCATCGGTTTCTTATCGGTTTTGGATTTTAAACCTTAATGAATATGAATTGGAAATTTGCAATTGAAAACTTTGAATAAATTGGAAATTTAAATTGAGTTAAATTGATTTATAGAATATGAGGATAAATTTGAATTGTATCAATAAAACGATATCATTTAAAACCAAATTTGAAATTCTATTGAAATTTCTTGGGTAGATCGAAGTCCAAAGAGGGACAGATTGGTATATATTTTAAGATATTCCGATTTGAGTTTGGAATTCATATCTTAAGTTTGAGGAATTATAGGAGATTGAATCTGTCTATCTCAGTGTTGTTTTCGTGCCTGTGAATTTCGAGGACGAAATTCTTTTAAGGGGGAAGTCTGTAACGACCCCAGATTTTAATTAAGTTTAAATTGATAATTAACTGAATTTTTGAATTAATATTTGTGAAATGTATCGATGAATTGATGCGAGTTTCCCCGAATTCAAATAAAAATGTTTTAAACTATTTGAATTGAAAATCTTATGAAATGGATTTTTGGAATTGTGTAAATATAACAAAATTTTTGAAATAAATATTTAAGTTAAGACAAAAATAAGTATACAAAGTAAAATAAAACACAAACAAAATGTTAATAAAATTATAACAACATATAAAATAGGAACGCATTCTTATTACAAAGTATAATTCAAGAAGAAGAAAAAAAGAGATAAGTTTATACACATGAGAACAACAATAATGTATGCAGCCACCAAAATGCTAGCTTGTCGAATCTAAAGTATGAACAAACAAATAAAAATATAAGTATGAAGACAAGGCAAGGGGAGAACAAAGACCATGCTGTATATTCAGTATATTGACAAAAAAATAAGACAAAGAAATAAATGCCAACACCTCTAAGCATCTATATACATTTAGTTTTGAAAACAATCTGGAAAAAATAAATAAATAAAGCAAAACCAGAAAACAAATAGTATATGTAGATTTGTACAATAGTCATTAATACCAAATGTCCTTAGCATTAAATGTTGCCATATCTCTAGCATACAAGAAATATACATCAGCCTCCAAAATGAAAAGAATATCTCTGCCTCTATTTGTACTAAACAAATAACCTTACCTGTACAAAATAAGATATCAACTTGTAGCTTCTTTTATATTGACATCAAACTCTCCATCAATTCGTCTATTCTAAACTAAAGCAATATCATCTTTAATTTAAAACAAACTTCAACATCAGCAAATCAAATACAACCCAAAGGATTTAAGAAGAGGAACTTCAGCTTGCTTTGTTTTACAAACCAGTTTCACAATTGAAGAAGAACTGTTCTTTTTTCCTGAGAACAAAGGTGAGTAACTTCACTTTGAAATGAATTCTAAGAGCAGTTTAAAATCTTGTTTTCATCTTGTTCTTGTGAATATATCTGGGTGTTATCTGAATGCTTGAATTGAAATTTGGATGTATGTTTGGAATTGAGTATATTTAAATACTGGGTAGTTTAAAACATAAACTCTGTGTGTTTATTACAGAGTGTATATCTGTTCAGAATCCCATATGATTTTCATTTGATCATCTCTAAGTTTAAGTTTTCAAGTAAACCAAATTATTAAACTTATATCAAGATTTTAAAAGCTAATTTAAACCATGATGTGTAAAATATACACTGAAACTTTGGTTTACAGGCAAGGAGATAGAAAAGTGATAAAATCAATTGTCATAAATTATAAATTCAAGATTATATATTGAATTCCTACAACAAGTCAGGATTTTTAAGACTAAAATCACATTTTTTAGTTAATCATTGAGTGAGAAAATTTTGGTTTTGAACGAAATATGAAATTGGGTTTCCCTGATGATCGTGGCAACTGGAGGGGCCGAGCTTTCTTCTGGCGATGGAGGTGCCATCGGAGGGTCGGGAAAAAATAGGGTCAGGTGGTCTGGTTGGTCGTGGTGGCGGCGGTGTGGGAATATGTTTTGTAAACCTAATTTTTACCCACGTGAGAAATTTGTGCACCGCTGTCTCGGGGAAGCACCAAGTGCCTCGGGGTTCTGGGGGATGGAAGGGATCGAGTTGACGCGTCGAAGGCCGGAGTTGTAGGCTGGCCAGTGGTCGGGGGTCGGAGAACATGGCGTTGCCAGGTTTTGGGGGGTTTTTGTTTTCGCGTGTTCCAGGTTTCGACCTGATGCTCATTGTTCGATTCGAAGGGAGGATGGAGGTTCTGATGGTCGGAGATTTGCACGGGGGAGATCATCGACTTGTTCGACGTAGTGGCGGTGCCGGAAGATCGCCAGCGGCGAAGTGCACGTGCACGAGCACTGTGTGTTCTTGGTATTTGGTTGCCTGGGAGGAACGAGCATTTTCTCGCGTCGTACTCGAGTGGTTCGAGTCATTTACTCGAAGTAAATTCATGGAGACTCGGGTTAGAGTTTTGTTCCAGGCTTTGATGTCTGAACTGTTTTCTGTTTTTGAAATTTTAAAACCAAATTCAAATTTATCAAGCAAGGTTTAAAAACTGAGTTTAAATCAAAATGAAAATATGAGTCAAGTTGAATTAAAATTTAGTTTAAAGATAAATAAAGTTTTACATTCCATTTGTTTTAATAAACTAAAGCAATTAAAGGTAGTAGAGAAATTGGAATTTAAAATAGAATTGAATTTGAAAATAAAAACTTAAATAAGTTAAAATTAAAAGTTTAGAACTTGAAATAATTTTAAACCAGATTTCCAGATTTTGAAATCAATTTAAAATTTGTAACTTAAGTGTTTAAAGAAAATTTTAATATGTTACAGCTAAAGAGAAAATAGATTTTTAACTCTTTAAAATTTCTTTAGTAATCAATTGTTATTTTACTATGTAAATTTAAAGAAAAAAAAAAGAAAAAAAATGAAGATTTATGATTTAAAATTCATTAACGAATGAGTTCCTAATAGTTAATTAATTTATAATAAAAAAAATGATTAATAGAAGAAATTTTCTTTAAAAAGGTGATTAAAGAAATTTAATAGTTAATGAAATCAATAACTAAGATTTTATTTTGAATAATTAATTAATGTGATAAATTTTGACAATAAATTAGATTGATTAATTTAATCATAATCAATTGTGGAACTATTAAGTAAAATTACTTAATGACAGTAATTGTGGAATTAATTATTCAGTATCGTTAATTGAGTTAATTGAATTTGTTCAGGATAAGTACTTTAGTTAATTAATTCAGAATAATCACTTAATAATTTTGAAAATAAAATTACTTAGAGAAGTAATTAATAGATAATTAATGAATGTAATCAATTAAATGGTGATTTGAAATTTGAGTAAATCATTTGTTAATAAATTTAAAGGATTAATCAATAATGTGATTAATTAAGATTAACTTAATAATTAAAGATTAATTGATTCATTAATTAAGAACGATAGTTAATAATTAAGGGTTAACTAATAAATTGTGAAAGGGAATTTATTTCAAATAATTTGTAATTAGATTATGATAATTAACCCGGATTAACAATTGATACATCCGATTTAAATTAATTATTTGATTAATAAGTTCGTTTGTGAATGTTTGGACTTGGCTGAATAATTTGTTTGTTTGATACCCCTGATATGTGATGCTTTGTTTTGAGCCGTGTGACTTATTTATCTGTAATTTATATATATTTGTGATCTGTTATCTGTAAATAAAGATGAGCGTTATAGTTTATATCGCTTATCAACTATATTTCTGTGTTTTAATCTGTGATGATTGAATGATGTTGCACTATTGTGTTAAACCCCTGGACCACACTTATACACACACCAATATGGATTTCACGAGGAAATCGGTTAAGTCACAGATTTTTGAAATAGTTTTGAATTTGAATTTTTAAAATTCATATGTTTTGGAAATGGAATCGGAATAAAAGTGAAAAACTTTTGGAATGGAATTTCAAGTTAAAATTTATTTTAATTTACTTGATTAAGTTTTGGAAATTAAATAAATTTATTTAAATTTAGATCCTAAATTTGGAATTGAATTCTATGATTTGAAATTAGGGATTAAAGACGTTATATCAGATATATATGAGTTAAACCACTTTTAAGTATTGTTTTTGGGAAATTGAATTAACCTAAAGATTGTAACTTATAAAAAGGAAATCGGGTTTTTCCAAAATAAAGCTGTTATTTCTAAATGATAAAATGCTTTGGTTTCAAATCTTATTGAAAGGGATTTCAAGTTAAAACTAAGATAGTTTTCCAAGTTATAAATGAATATTTGGAAACAAATTTTGAAAATGATTATTTGGAAACAAATTTTGAAAATGAATATTTGGAAACAAATTTTGAAAATGAATATTTGAAAATGAGTTTTGAAAATTTGGGAACGATTTGAAAACTATAAGACAAATCTTTGAATTTAAAGATTTGATGAATTAAGCTTTTTGAAACGAAATTGTTTTGAAATCCGGGAATGAATATTTATGAAAGTAGGTGAACATTATGAAATAATTCTTTTGTTTAAAAGATTTGAAATGGTAATTGGATTAAACCATTTGAAAAAAAGTTTTGAATTATTAAGTTGTGACTTAATTGAAATCCTATATCCATATGTTTTAAATATTTCACTCACTATTCGGTTTAGCCGGGAAAGGATCTTTGTGTCAAGTAACCCATTCCGAATATGTGATACGTCATTATGGATAGCATTTGAAGACCGATGTTGAAGACCGGGTATTTGCGAGAGCGATAGGATGACCTATCGATTGTCTCTGCACTGGGTAGCTCTCGGTATAGAGATTCCCTGAGTGATGGGAAATTCGATCGGGATTGTGAATACCCGGATTGCAAGGGCTTCGTAAGAAGTGCCTTCGGTTCTGTTCGAGCCCGGACCGGACTTGTATGGATTGTGTGTCTGACACAACACTTTGAGATATAAAGCAGATTTCTTTCAAATACATTTCTGTTGGTGGCGGAGAATTTATTCTCTTAGCTTAACACCCTTCTCTGAGACGTACGAGCTCAGAGGTTTTGTAGTTGAAGGTTATCAGCGATATATTCCCAATTTGGTAATGTGACATGCTAAGTGTTGCTGTAAAATGATCATTGTTTGATCATTTGTGATATGATCATTTGTTTGATCATTTATCTTTGTGATCATTACTTTGATCATTTGTTGACCCAAAGCATGGCTTTGTACCAAAGCGTGGCTTTGTGGACGAGACTTCGTCGAGCCTCACACCCTGGAATGGTCAAAACAGGAAAGATGCGGCAAGGTTATTAGGGGGTAGCGCCCCTTTAGGGTATGTTCATTTCCTTCTGGAAAGGGGTGGTATCATGGTATGGAGCCCAGATACTTACTCATGTGGAAAACACTCTATTTATTATGGTGTGATGTTGGTTATCGAGCGCTCGGTTAAAGGTCCTAAAGGACCGGGGGATGGCATACTCGTGTCAGTAGTTACCCAGTTAGGGGTAACCCGGCCTTGTGTTGGCAGAGATCCGGTTAGGTTCTCGGGGACGTCCTTCCAGAGGCATTCTCATGTGGCAATGGGAAGTTCCTTGGCCTGACCATTGTTGGAAATCCAAAGAAACAATACGAGCCTTGTACGGTTTTAGTTGTATTACCTGCTATGGAATGTGGCGGTAACCTGTTATTGAACATAGTAGCTATAGTAGGCATAAGTGCGAAATGCCTATGCTGGCTAAGATTTATATTCTACTTTCCAAATGCTTTTCTGCACCGTGCACTTATAATAATAATATCAACGAAATTTTCTGCGTATTAAGCATGTTTGGCTATCATAAGAAGAAATCTCCTCCAAATCTGCGTTTGCATTGTGTGTGTGGCGGGAGGTCTTTTGGTAGTTTCATTTTCAAAAAGCATTGCGAATTTACTTTAAAATTCTCTTATTGATTGTTTTTAAAGATAAACTGTTTTTGTTGCTCACACCAGTCCCATGACTGATCCGGAGTTTATTGTTCCTTTCCTAAACTCTGGGTGCTCACTATTTCCCACACGAGCAGTCTAGAGTTGGGTTTTTCAGATAGTTAGATATAGTGGATTGTCTGGAGTTAGTTCAGTCTTTGGTTCGCACAAGTCTCGCTTATCTTTGTGCATCGTTTTTGGGAGTTCGAGCTATTGCTGGATTGGTTCTTGGAGATGGAGTTCAGATTTGGAGTTCTTCGTTGAAGACTATCTTAGTGTTATTTGTTCCGCTGCTAGTGTTATCTATTTTCTTTCCGCTACTATTTTATTGTATCTCTGATGTATATTGATATTCATTGTATCACTCTGTTGTATCAATGTTGTATATCAATGCTTTATTCTTTTATTCCGCTATGTTATTTACTTAGTGTTGTTATAAGCTCCGGCGAATCGGATTTGAACGATCGAATCTACGGCATTCGAGTACGAATGAAGTATGGATGTCGATTTTCGAGTGGGGAAAATTTGTCATTCGTTACAATTTCTATGTCTATTGCATCACTATTATGTATGCATTAGCATTGTAAGTACATGTAGTTACAACTTTTCAAGTTGATAGTAGTACTTAGGTTTTGTAACTATGAAATTACTATATTTTGGAGTAACCCTTCGTACAGTCTTTTGGATATTCGGTTTAATCATTCAGCTTATGGGATTCTGATATTCTGTACTTTCTTTCTTATTCTGTTTCTTTTTTTTTATTCTATCGTAATAAATTGTCATTTATGCAATTAGTTGCTCGAGACACGAATACCGCTGATTTAATTAATGTCAACAATTGAGGGTCAAAAAGTCAGGTAGTATTTGTACTTTTCCAAGTTGTAATGTTTTCTTACTATATAATTACTTTGATTGTAAGCTATATATTTAAAAATACTAGTTATATATTGTAGAACAGTGATCTAGTAATTCAATAAAGCGGTAGTGCCAATTATTTTCCCATTTTCATTTCTTTTTCCTTCTTCCTATTTTCCACTTTACTCTAATCTTTTTACATGGTATGAAAGATTGATTTCAACAAAAGAATTATTTTTAGAGGTACATGCGAGGACATGGCTTTATAGAGAAGGCATAAGTTTGCATATCATTATTATATTTTATTTTGCATTGAAAAGAAAAACTAGTAACATTTACACCATAAAGGTTATGTTATTAAAAGTATTTTCTTACGCAGTTCTAACAAAAAGTTTTAATTGAAAAGAATTCGTAGTAACATTAGTGTAGAAATGATTGCAACAAGTTATAATGACAGTAGCTTGTGTACTTCTTAAAAAAATTTAATAGGATTAACTAGATAAGAATATATTATTTACCATGAAGTGCATACATTTCGAAATAATATGAGCATAACATATTATCCATAGTAAAAGTTTAATAACTAGATATTGTACTATAATTATTACGAACAATTGTTTTCATTATACTCAGAAAATGGAATTTAATGTCATTAAAATATTTGATTATGGAACCAATAGACAGACATTAAATTAAAGTAGAATTAGAATCTGTAACATTATTATTTATTTCATACTTATCCCTTTTTATTTTAGTTTTTTGCAAAAACAAAAATTATGAATCATAATTCGAATAGAAAGGAGGCTTAGGTTCTGGTAAAAAGACCCGGGTTCGATTCCTACCATGCACTTCTCTATCCTATATAAATTTATCAAGGGGTATAGGGGCTTGGATCAGCGGACGGCTTTACTATACCCTCCTTAGGAGTTTACCAGTCCACCGGCTTCTCTTGGGTTTTCAAAAAAAAGCTCTAGGTAGAAAGATCGTAATATATATTCAGAACAAATAATAAGGTAATTAACCTATCAAGTTGAATGTAATATGGTTAACTGTTGGTCTGAAGATGGTTGAGAAGAAGAAAGATGAGTAGAGTACCGTAAATTTCATGCATATAAAGTAAGAGTGGGTGTATGTTAACTTTTAAGTTGTTTAATAAACTAATTAAATATTTCCTAAAAAACTCTTGATAAAGGAAAATCAAAATAAATAAAAATTCATACGAACTAACCTCATAAATAGGAGGAATTCAACAACATTAATGATAGGGAATAATAACCAACAAACAAATATTGCAAAAAAAATAAACAAACTCTCATGATAGGTTAAGAATCACTTTTCTCATTAACAAAAAAATGTACCTGGATCCATCTTATATAGCTATATTCAAAAACTTTATTTTGCAATATTTGTTTGTGGGATTTTATTCTCTATCCTTATTGTTATTTTCGGATTCCTCCTCTTCATAAGCTAGTGTGTAGGAACTTTTATCTATATTATATTTATTTATTTTATAAATTATTTTAAAATAACTAAAATCTATATTTTAATAGAAAAAACTCTTAACAAGTCATCTACATTAATTTACATACACAAAGAAAACAAAATTTTCTTATTGCCTTCACTATGAAATTTCAATTCCGCTATTACTATTTCATATTTCACCCTCTAAAAAACATCTCGAAACTAGAACTAAAAATATAAACTTAAACTCAATATAGTGGGAGAATGTTATCTTTTATTTTGCTAATTTATATCAATCCATAAAATAATATATTTACCATCAAATATTTCAAACAAAATGAGCTATGTTATGTTGGTTTGAAAAAATAACTCAATAACTAGAAAAGATAAAATAAAACAAAATGTTTAGTCATTTTGTTCTTATTTGATACACACACACACATGGCCTACAATCTAGATCATATGTTTCAAACATAATAAGAAAGATTAGTTAGCTTTACTTAGGAGTTTAACTAAATCATGAATTTTATGCCACTATTTTAATTAGGAACTATGTTAAAAATGCCTTCAAACTAATATTAAATGTATTTTTGTTATTTTTATAGCTTATGTAAATTTTGGACTATAAATAAAATCATTCCACTGGTTTCATTTCTTAATTATCATAGTGTTTTATTTATTTTACTCCAAAAAAAATATTTAGACAATGAAAAATCTACTTTTATTGATAGTGATAGGTTTCTCCACGTCTTTATACTTAGCAATGTCACAACTTTAATAATCCCAGCATTTTCATTATGAACAACGTAAAATACTAAACCCTTTAAGTAATAAAAATATATATAAGGATTTCTTTGTTGTACATCGAGATACGTGACAACCTTAATGGTCGCTACAGCGGTAGCTGTCATTTGTATTCATATTATCACATACATATCATGATTTTTCATGTATAACTAAAAAATAAAGGTAGTGGAAAGAAGAAAAACGTAAAGTGTATGGTTTTTAGCATGCTAGTTCTTCCAAAGCTACTAATTATTTTGTTTTATTGTATTTAATTGCTTTTTTGTAAGATATGTAGCAAAAAATATATTTCCACTTGAGACGATTGTTTAGATATTTCAATATTTGGATGGATCTAAGTATTTTGCTGTGGATAAATTGTAATTTTATTTACTTTAACAAAAGAATAAAAATTGCATAATGATTTTAATAAAGTGAACTTCACTTCATGAAGTTCATATGCATAAGAAAATGCTATATTAGTAGTCTGCAAATATTCTTTTTTCAACACTAATACTAAAAATTTAAAGGTTTGTAATTAAATAAAGTAGCACAATATTATATTTATCTTATCATACATTCTATAATAAATGAAAATTGTATATTTTTCTAGTTTATTTCAACGAACATTTTAATCATTTATTGATTTTAAGGTATTAATAGTCAACTATAAAGTTTACTCACTTTTACCTATACATAACATAGTTATTGTTTAGTTAATTTTCTAAAAAATAATTAATTATCTCATTGGCGCTATTAAAACATTTCGAATTCACATTATTTTTCTATTTATGAGGCAGTATTCATTTGGAATTAATTTATAAACTTATAAAACCGAAATAATGAATGTACAATTAATTTTCCTAAATTAATGCTTAATTAATGTGTCGAATTAATTTTCAATAATACGAACGCTCATCATTAGTACACTCGCAACTCGACATAATACGTCGATAGATGCTTTCCAATTAATTTGACATGCAAAAGATTGATCTATTTATAAATTACAATGCGAATTAAATATAACATTCTAGTCAATCCCCTCATGAGTGTAATTGTAGTTGTCTCTTAGGTGAGTGCCAATGACAATAAAGGTCATGATACATAACTGAATATCTTTTCAAAAAGATATTGAACACTTATACCAATATTGAGCATTTAATTTGACACCAAATCAACGTACTAATTACTGAACCATGAGCATTTTTATTCATTTGTTTGATTTCCTCATCAATGACTAATTATTTATATTATAAACCAATTCACAATTTAATACTACAATAATTAATTGTGATAAAAGTAGGCAGCATTGACAATACCTTTTTGTGTGATCGTTAGTAGGAAGGAAGCAATGTTGATTCGTCGAAGGAGCTGCCAAGGAAAGTTTAGAAGAATTGGTGAATTGTACGTTCAACTGGACAATCATTTATGGGGATACTAATTAAGTGATGATGGTGGGTGTCTCAACATAGCAATTAAAATCTTTTTCCTTTGTGTCTATGAAGCATCAATTTTTAATTGCCTTTTATTAATGTTTTTTATGCACTTCCTTGAGTGCTATCCTAAAAATGAAACTATTTACAATATATGCTGAAAGAATATTTTCTTAAGGAAAATGCCCTCATTGTGAGTTTAAAATTGAGTTTGATGTGTGTGTGTATGTGTTTTTCTATGTGTCTATTTGATTCTTATTTAAGTCAAATTCACACAAAACCTTTATATAACAAACGATTGTATAATGCATTTGAAGCTAAGTCAAGCTTTATTAATAAGTTACAAGTTTTAATTATGAAAGCATTTATTTCTTCATTGTGAAACAGTCTTTTAACGTATTATACGGTATTTTTTTAATTAAAATGAGCAATCCTCACTAAGAGTAGAACACCCATATCGTGTTATGTGGTATTTTATTTGTGGATGGTCTTATATATTTTATTCATCTCCTAAAGACTTAATCCCCACTCATTCTATATATTCTATCTTTTTATTGAAATTGGTTACTTAGAAGGTAATACATATTAATACCACAAGACATACGTAGTGTATAACACACTAGATTTCAATCTATGCTCGAATCACACTACACAAGTTTCGAACCTATGAACTCTCACACCAGTGTCGAAGTGCCTAACCACAGGGATAGTGGTGTTGGTTTATATATTCTATCTTTTACCTAAATAGATGGTTAAATCACTGTTTACTTCTTGTAATTTTGGGAATAACATATAATTTCCTAATAATTTCCTTAAGTTACTTTATTCTCTTTTTACTTATTCATGGTAAAAATAATCTTATTCTAATTTTTTCAGTCAAATATTTTGAAAATGGTGGAATCTTTACATATCTTATTAAAGATTATAAGTTAATATTTTACAATTATTATTTCATTTAAAATTTATTTTGGAAAGCAATGGAGAAAATTGAAAAACGTTAAAAGATTATATGTTTTTGAAGATTACGATGGCGATAATTTTCATTATCAAATACTATGGTTTTATTGCTTAACATTTCTTTGCTTCTCCATTTTTTCTCTATAAGTTCTATAACTATTCAATGTTTAGTTATTCCCAGTTTTGTTATCAAAACATCTTAATGAATCGATAGAATCCTAGTGCATGTTGAATAGGGATAAAAGAATCCTACTGCATAAGAAATACAGAATGACTAAAAACCAAGAGCATATGTAACATGGAATAAAAAACGTCCTTGTAAGTTGCACACTAGGAAGTAATTGTTACTTGTCAAAGGAAAAACAATTATTAAGCCAATCATACTAACTATATAACCTAGCTTGAGACAAGCGTGGAATACCAAATATTAGCACATCATCCTAAAGTAGGGATCATATCAAACCAGTAAACTAATTACAAACTCTAACCCCTATTGAAATAAAATCTAGATAAAACAAACAAAGAATACATGCTTTTGTTGTAATAGCTCAAATTTTGGTATTGTATGTCAGAAACAAATAATTCAAATTCTGTTTTGGAAAAATTTTATTTTGAAATTATATATTATGTTAAAATACACTATAAAGGAGTATGTTTTTTGTATTCTAATTAATCTCTTTTTAGAAGTAAAATAAGCTCAAATAACTTTTTGAATGAACATAAAATATTTATATGTTATAAATAATTTTTTATGATTGGAACAAAATAAGTATGAGAAATTTAATTTGAGAAATATAATAAATTAAAATAATAAAAGGAGAGAATAGTCCATAAGTGTACATTATTTTATGTAGATAACAAATAATTTTATTTTGAGTAACTTCTCAAATTTATCTTATCATGTACATCTAAGGATAAAATATGAAAATTAATATAATAAAATGAATAGAAATGAAAATTTGGATTATCGAAAATAATTCGAATAAATAGAATAAGTTATTTTTTGATATTAAATATCAATAACTAACAACTTTAATTTTTGGTGACATTGGAATATATTTTCTAATACATGTAGCAAATCAACTTAAATTAATTGAGAATATGCTTATAAATAAAGTGTAAAGTAGTTTATAGAATTTAAAATGTAAACCAAAGAAAGAACGAAAAAATTCAAATACATTTAGGTGTAAAATATCAATATTTAACACATATAATCAAAATTTCTCATTCATAAATTCATTTTCTCCGAACATGTTACCATTTCAAGTCCATCTTCACTTATCCCTAATCATATCCAAATTGAAGTAGAAAAGAGGAAAGGTAAGCAAGGCGGATGAGCATTGAGAACTTGGCAGTTTGAGTGCATTTGGAGGATGAGCATTGACATGAGGTGTAAATGCGAGAAGCAGAGTTTGTCGTCATTTTAGAGCTTGACAAAAAAACCAATGGTGGATGCTAGTTTTTGAGGCATTGATCTAGAGTCATGATGAATTGGTTGGATTTGAATGATGCAAACACGCCATGATGTGCGATTACTAAGAAGGAGCATAATAGATAGTTTTGGGGATGGAGGCCGAGGTAAACTTGCACAATGCTGCTTCTTTTTGTGTGAGTTTAATAGTTATTTATGAATTAAATTATATAATTCTATAATGGTGTGAAATGTTTTTAAATATTGATTAATTAAAGTTAATATTTCCCTCTAGTTGCTCTTTATTACTAAAATCTATTGACTTCAATAAGAGAAAAGTTACTTCTTCCACGTCCATGAATCATTGCGTAGTTAGAACCATAAATTTGTTTAACTTGTATTCATATTTTAGAAGTTTCTTTAAAGGTTCATTTCTATTTCTAACTATGAATTATTTTCTTATATCATACTTGTTAACATATAAAAATGTTATATAATATTCTCTTGTTTGAAATTTAATTAGTTGAACAACTTTTAATTTACAAAGTGTTGAATATTCTAATACTATTTAATTTAAATAAGGATAAGTAATTCTTAAAATGTAAGTAAAAAGAATAATAAATTTAATGATTAAATGGTATGGGAATTTTAACATCCTTTTATTTTTATAATTATCGGAAAATAGTATTGTTACAGTAATTATTATGGGACACCATGGTTCCGTTATTTATAATCTTGAGTTACATAACCTTTATTTAAAAAGGTTTTTATAAAACTAAAGTGGGTTTTTTAAATCTTTATATTATATGAACATCATGATTTTAAGCTTTTGAACATCTAAATTTAACCATTTTCGATAATAAAATAAATCATATATCACATAGGGCATTTTGGCAACTCTTTCTTTTCTAAGGTTTTCTTTACTTTTAGAGTATTAATAACTTAATACTTTGTACCTTTCCCAATTCGAAGATTAATCTCTAAACTAGCTACCCTACATATATAAAACTTATAGAAGGATCACTTTAATTTATTAACCAAAGCATTCTTAATCATTTTAATTGTTGTTTTTATGTGTTCTTTGTAATGACCCAGAATTTTGGACAATTTATATTTAAATATCTGAGTTATTTAAACAATTGAATCTTTGATTAAATATGATTAAATTGGTTTAATAACCTTATTCACAACATTTTACTTAATATCTAATGATAGTAAACCTGTTTTGGAATAATTTTTACCAAACATAAATATTTTGAAGAAATATCGGTAATGTGACAAGAAATTGTTTTATCGATAAATAGCCTTTTACTCGTTAGAAGTTGTTAAAACTTTTTTAGATACTTATTTACTTAAAATATCATCAATTTCAAAAACAAATTCGCACTAAAACATAATTAAGAAGTTCTAGAAGTAATTATGTAAGAGATATTTTGCGTATAAGGGATAGTATTGTAATTCGCTAGGAGAAGATATTATCTTTTACTTTAGAGGTGAGAAGGAGAGTTGATGGGCATGTGGGGGTGATCCTTCCTTCGATATATTTATGGGCGAGTTTAGGACTGAAGAACACATATTTGAGCCTATATTACAACATACATATTCAATCTTGAATCATTCTAAACATTTAGCGAAACAAAATATCAAAGCCAATATACAAGCCAAAAATTACCCTCCCTTGTTTCAGCCGTAACCATCTCTCTACTAAGCCAAATTTGATGATTTGCACTCTAAAGGTTGTTAAATAAGGATCAATTTTCATATTGGCCACCTTTTCCAGGTTGGAGTATAGTTTGAATGAAAACTAGTGGGAAGCAAGTGGTTCCGATGGCCTAGTTTTTCAAACCAGAAATTGTCTCTTCACTTCCAAAAATCATTAATAATTCTCCACAAGTCCAAGTCCTCTCAAATTTGGACCAGATTCTCCATACGGTATTATAAACAAATAGTAATTATTTTCTCTAAATCAAAGTGGAAGGGGGCTAAAAGTCTGGTTGTTACATCCAGTATTCGAGCTAAAGGTTAAGCAAGAATCTTGGCTTTGGCTAGGTATGACTCATTAAGAGATATGGTAATGAAATGCCATATCATTAGTTGAGTGTATTATACACACGAGTGCATATGTTTATTTGTTATATAGAAGTTATATATAAAGGATATATGATGTTGTAACAACCAGCATATTTATCGATTGTATATTTAAATGTTTTATTTAAATATTTCGTCGTTCGTCGGTTTTTAGTACGAAAAACCTACTTTTAGCAAACAGTCGAATTAGGACTCGGGACCACTTCCATTGAGTTTAAAATGACGTTTACGATCTTTTTAAGTGTAAACTTTGATATGTTTGGAGTTAGTCAAGTTTTGCTACTTTTTCACTTTGGGTTTGGGTTTTGGTTCAGCCCTATGTTTAACTTATACTCAAATCTGAACCACTCCCCCCATTCACTCTCACTTCCTCCTCTATTCAGTTCTAAAGCATCAACGGTGCGAGAGATGGGAAATTAAAACTCCAAAACCCTAGTCTTCCTTAGCAAATCCAACTTCTAGCTCCAAATTCTAGAGAACCCATTGGTAAGTTTCTCTTCATCTTCTCCAACTCATTCTCTTAATCAATTTCAGAAATTCCTAAACCAAATTTTGGGAATGTTCTTCTTTTAAGCTTAGAATCAAGCTTCTTGAGTTGGATTTGAAGAGTGGTTGATTCTTCTTTGCTTTCAGGCTTCTTTTTCAATCGTTTAGGTTCAAAGGTGAGATTTTTATCTCACATCTTAGTCTATAACTATCTTCGATTGTTAGGTATGAATTCCTAACACTTATTCGTGTGCATTTGCTTTTGGTTTGGATTGATTTGGTGAACATTCCAATTTTTTGGTGTTTGGGGTTCAATTCTTTAAAAATCATAGCTTTGATGTTCAAATGTGTTTTTGGTGATGCAACGAAGAGCTCATAGGGCCGGGTAGTCGATAGGCATAAATCCTTAGTACCGATGCTCGAGTGGTTGCAAATTGGTCGTGATTGGCCATTGTATTTGATGGGCTAGGAAGGGACTGGGAACAGGTCGGGCCGACCGAGCTCTGCTGCCGGCCGACCGACCTGCTTCCAAAGTGCAAAGCACTTCTTTGCCTCAGGGTTTGGTCGACCGACTGCAGAGCACAGTCGACCGACCTGCTTCTCGAGAATTTTTGTAGAACAGGGTCCGGTCGACCGAGCTCTATAGCCGGCAGACCGACCTGTTGCTGTTTTTCCTATTTCGCCTATTTTGCGTGGTTTCCAAATTTAATCGATTCGTGTTATTTCCCTTTTTGTTGTTATCATTTGTTATTAACTTTGGTGACTTCTTTTCTTCGGAATTTTTTTTGGAATATCCGTTTTGATGGATTCGGTATCGATTTCTTTGGATTTTCATTCACGTCTTCGAATGTGAATTTTAGTGTTTGATTGTTCCTACAATCTTCTTTGTGATTTGTCACTTTAAAAATATAAAGGTTTTCGATGCTAGTAGTAAATATCAAAACTCTTTCTTCAAATGATTTCAACACTATTTTATTACAAAGCTCGTTTTCTTAAACCATTTTCCAATCTACTAGTATATACAAACCTTTACCTCACTCGGATGAGAAATCTAATTAAACGACTTAGTAAAACAAGTGGTATGAAACGCTTGCGTTTACTTCGTCGGTTAATTCTTGGACTTGTTCGATTGAATCTCTTGTGACAATTTTCTATTGGAGATCTACAATTTGTTCGTAAATATTTAAGTTAAGCTAGTGGTTATGGGACATGAAGCTAAGCTCATATATTTACTAGCTTACTGTAATTGACGCTTCTCTTTGATCGTGACGATCATTTTAAGATTTAGACTAGCAATTGTGCGATGTCTCTTTGTTTCGGTGTGATTTCGACTCACACATGTGGGGTAGCTCCCTATGGTCTTCGGGCCATTCGTGTGTCAAAAATTAATGGCTAGCTACCATGAGATAGCTTCTCGTTCGTGTGATACATATGTTGGTGAGTTTAATGCTCCCGTTCGTGTGATAGGCCTCCCTCCCTTTTTGTGATTTCTGGATTTCGTGTGTTGAATTCGGGAATTTATGCTTCACCAATTTTAGTGATTTTCATTGATTGTTTTGTCAATTTTTGTGCATTGGTGAATTCGTGTGTCATTGACTTGTTGTGAATACAAGTTTTGGGTATGAAACCCTATTTGGATCTTTGTGAAGATTTCTGTGATATTGATTAATCTCATGTTGAGTTTCAATTGCATACTTATAGTAGTATGCCATTATGGATATTATATGTTTATGCCATACCTTTTATTCTATATCATGTTATCTGATATTTACAACTAGACTGATCCGTTTATTATTTTCTTATTAAATAATACTCGGGTCAGACCGAGATGTTACAGGTGCTTCTGCTTGACTTCTCCCCAGGGATTCATTACTCTGACTTTTGGCTAGCTACTTAGATTAGTAGTTTACTTTGTTGTATACACTGGAGATATGGACTCATAGTTGTATATTTTTGTATGGCACGCGTTGCTATTCTTTTGTATTATTGTGGATCTTTTTGACGACTACTCTGATATACACTTTCATGTGTTAGTTATATATTCATATCTTCTTCCGCCTTTGTGATATGAATTATCTATGACTGATTTGTGTTATGCTTATTTCTATATTTGTTTCCGAAGATTATTATAGCCACTGTGTAGTAGCTTTGTGTTTGTATTGGTATGTCGTATTTCCTCTTGAAATAAAATGCATGTTATACTATCTGACATATCGGTGCTCGCGCAAAGCAATTACACGGATGGTCGCTCCTCAACAGCCTTATTCTCCATGCTAGTTGACAGCATTACATCGTAGTGTCCTTGGCTAGCGTGGGTATAGAGGTGGGGCGTCATAGCTTGGTATCCGAGCCAAACTTCGGAACAATGTAGAATAATTTAACAAGGATCATCGTCCTAAGTCCATCTTAGGAGTCGTGCTTTAGGATTTCATTTGGGTCTTCGTACCGTCCTATCCTATTTTCTTTTATGATTCCTTGTTTTATCTATGAAGATTGCTTGATATTTATTTTGAGAATAACTTCTTCCTCTTATTTCTTTCTTTCTTAAAGTAGAGAAATGGTTAGACCAGGCCGTCGTAGCGCTGGTCAATCCAGTAGTCCTTCTCTGGATGGCGCATTCATGTCTGCCCAACAACTTTTGGATCTTGTAAAGAATCAAGAGTTTATCTATGCTTTGAGTAAGAACCTCGAGATGATTCTACCTTTGAAACTTGAAGTTCCTTTCGATCAGCTATGGATATCCCTCTTCGATATGAAGAGGTTGGTACAGGAAGTGATAGTGATATTGGGATTTCCAAGAAGAGGCATATTATGTTCAAAAGCCCTAATCCCAATAAAAGAGTGAAGCAAACTACTTCTGTAGCAAAGACTCCAATCCCTAATCGTGGAGGATGCTACAATTGTAATTCTAAGGACCACTATGCAAGGGAGGGCCCGAAACCTCTCTTTTGCCGTTATTGCAAAAGTTCGATTCATCTTATATCTGCCTGCGCCATACTTCAAAGCAAGAAGAGGGTGGAACAAGAAACTTCGGTAGACAAGACTCCTACCCCAAGTCGTAAACAATGCTACAATTGTGGTTCCACGGACCATTATGTAATTAAATGCCCGAAACCCCTTTATTGTCGCTATTGCAAAGACTCGGGTCATCTTTTATCTACATGTACCAAACTTTTGAACAAGGACATGAGAAAGCTAAATATTGTGCAAGCCCCTAGCAATACTTCTCTTGGTCAAGGTATTTCTCATTCAATCCTCGATGATATTTGCTTTGTGATTTTCCTGTTCGTGTTCTTTTTGATATGGGTTCCATCTCACTATTTTATATCAAAAGAACATGTTAATTCTTTTCCTTTAAACAATTTTGGTATTGACGCCTTCCTAGAGAATTGCGACTCCGGATGGTAGATCCGCAACACTCACTTTGCTTTTTTTATTGATGTCGAAATTATTTTATGTAATTTTTCTGTCCGAGCCGATTTTTACTTAGGCTTCGAAATCGATTTTTGGAAAGGATTGGCTTATTGCGAAGCCCATATCCTATTTTCCGTGAGAACTAATCATCTTCGACATTTTTAATCTGTTAAGCAGATTTCTATTTTTCTTTGTGATTCCGATTTCAAATTTTTGGTGGCATTGATTTTTATTCTTTAAACCCTCATGATGAGGAAAGTTTTACTTCTCTCATTTAAATAGTTTGTTAAATTTTCCGGTTTATTTGGACTTGTCTTAAGATTATCACCTAAGCAATATCTTGTGTCGTGATAAGGTCTTCTCGGCTCGACCTTGCCACCAATTTTCATTTGGCTATGAGTTGCGTGAGTTAGCATTCCACTTACGCACTCCGCACTCGTTATGATTCTAATGAATGACTTATTACGTCATTCAGTTTGCCCATCTTGTTTCATCCATTTTATAAATCGAGTATTCTATGAATATCTCGATAACTTCATTTTTGTATTTATTGATTTTGGATGAAAATAGAAGTTTAAAATTTTGTAAATCTTTTTCATAAGATTTATTTATAAGTACGATTTGATTTTTCTCTTAAACGAGCAAAGAATATTCTTAAAGGTTTTTAAGAAACATTCATATAGAAGATGATTTTGTGATTGTATTGCCCGTTGAGTGCTTTGAGAATTATGGTCGATGCGCTTGATCAACGTTGTCGATAGGAATTTCCTAAACGCTTTGATGAGACAATCAGACATGATATATTGACTTGTAAAAATGTAAATTTTTCTAGAAAGATTATTACATAAAGATAAATGTAATTTTGAAAGTTTTAGCTTTTCGAGAAAGAAGATTATTTGAAAGAATTCTTTTCCGATGCTCTTATTCTTGTGTTTCCCGTGGGGAACCAAGACTTTATCTTTTGTACCAGTGCTAATCGTATTGGTTTGGTTATTGTTCTCTTGCAAAAGAAAAACGTGCTATCCCTTGTGCTTCTAAATCATTAAAAGCCGATTGAGACTAGGTATGCCACTCATGATCTAGTGCTCGCGACTATTGTTTTTGCATTTAGAGTTTGGCATCATTATCTTTTAGAAGAGAAATTTGTTTTTATACCGATCATAAATCTTTGAGGTTTTTATTTTCTCAAAAGGAAATTAATTTGCGTCAACAACGTTGGGTCGAGTTCCTTGCTCCTTATGATCCTGATATTCTTTATACCCCCGATAAGGGTAATCGTGTCGCCGATGCACTTGTTGTAAGCAACAAGCAGTTGTTTCAATGATGATATTCGAGTGAAAGGATCTCGAGACTTTGTCCACTTGTGAGATTTGAGATCGTGGATCCGATTTATGTTCATCTCTTGCTTTATGTAGCCTTGAAGCTCATTCTTCTCTTTTGGACCACATTCTTGAAGCTCAAAGGCTAGATCCCGACTTGGCTCTTCTTGGCCAAAATTTTAAGGACATAATTGATATTGAAGGTTTGAAAGACATTGACATTGATTCTCGTGGCGGCATTTGGAAATTTGGTATGCCTTATCGTGCCAAATATTAGTGATCTTCGAAAAGACATTTTAGAAGATCCCCATCGTTCTAAATTTACCATTCATACCGGTAGTAGTAAAAGGTACGCGGATATGAAGCGACTTTATTATTGGGGGGGATGAAACTTGACATCGCTAACTTCGTTAAGTGTTGCGTGACTTGCCAACTCGTTAAGGCCCGATGGGTTATTGCAACCTTTAGAAATTCCAATTTGGAAGTGGGACCAAATTTCCATGGATTTTATAGATGGCCTTCCCCGTTCTCGTCCGGGTCATGATAGCTTATGGGTGATTGTTGATAGACTTACTAAATCTGCCCATTTTATTCCCGTTCGGTCTAACCAAACTGTTCCTCTTTTGGCCAAACTCTTTGTTAAGGAGATTGTTAAATTACATGGAGTTCCTACCTCTATAGTTAGTGATCGTGATCCATTGTTTACTAGTGGATTTTGGAAGAGTGTTCAAAAAGCTTTAGGAACGAAGCTTAATTTTAGCACCGTTTATCACCCCAGTCCGATGGGCAAACCAAGCGTGTGAATCAAACCCTTAAAGATCTTCTTCGTGCTTGTGCGCTTGATTTCGGTGGAGGCTGGGAAGATCGTATTCCTCTTGTTGAATTTTCCTATAATAATAGCTTCCAATCTGGTATTGTTATGGCACCTTTCAAGGCTCTCTACGGAAGGCCACGCCGATCTCCTTCTGGTTGGCTTGAGGCTGGTTTTAGGTTCAGACTTTATTCATGATTCCACAGCAAAGATTGATCTTATTCGACATAGGATGAAAGAAGCCCAGAGTAGACAAAAATCCTATGCCGATATCCGAAGAAGGAGATTAAAAATTTTCTGTTGGAGATCTTGTTTTTATTCGTGTTTTCACCTATGAAAGGTGTTGTATGTTTCAGTCGGTCGGGAAAGTTAACACCTCGATATATTGGGCCATTTCCTATCACTGAACGTATTGGTTCCATGGCTTATCACCTTTCATTACCGGCTCAGTTTTCTGCCATGCATGGAGTGTTTCACATTTCTCAATTACGGAAATGTCTTCGAGATTCCGATTCTATCCTTGAGCCCGGTGTTGTGTAAGAAATTGAAGTTTCGCCTAATTTAATTTATGAGCAGCATCCTATTCGCATCATTGCTTCGGAGGTTGAGCGCCTTCGGAACAAAGATGTTCTTTTTGTGAAAGTTCAATGGTTCTCAAATCCTAAGGATTTCTCTTGGGAATCCTGAGAATTCATCGAGTGAACACGTTCGGACTTACTCTTTCGTGCTCTTTATGGTGAACTTCCTATTTCAAATTTTCTTTTGTGTTGATATGCTTCTATGGTTGTTACTTCTTATTTTCTTCTTAAGTATTGCGAGGACGCAATTTCTTTAAGGAGGGGAGTCTGTAACAACCCGCATATTTATCGATTGTATATTTAAATGTTTTATTTAAATATTTCGTAGTTCGTTGGTTTTTAGTCCGAAAAACCTACTTTTAGCAAACAGTCGAATTAGGACTCGGGACCACTCCCATTGAGTTTAAAATGACGTTTACGATCTTTTTAAGTGTAAACTTTGATATGTTTGGAGTTAGTCAAGTTTTGCTACGTTTTCACTTTGGGTTTGGGTTTGGGTTCAGCCCTATGTTTAACTTATACTCATATCTGAACCACTCCCCCCATTCACTCTCACTTCCTCCGCTATTCAGTTCTAAAGCATCAATGGTGGGAGAGATGGGAAATTAAAACTCCAAAACCCTAGTCTTCCTTAGCAAATCCAACTTCAAGCTCCAAATTCAAGAGAACCCATTGGTAAGTTTCTCTTCATCTTCTCCAAATCATTCTCTTAATCAATTTCAGAAATTCCTAAACCTAATTTTGGGAATATTCTTCTTTTAAGCTTAGAATCAAGCTTCTTGAGTTGGATTTGAAGAGTGGTTGATTCTCCTTTGCTTTCAAGCTTCTTTTTCAATCGTTTGGGTTCAAAGGTGAGATTTTTATGTCACATATTAGTCTATAACTGTCTTCGATTGTTAGGTATGAATTCCTAACACTTATTCGTGTGCATTTGCTTTTGGTTTGGATTGATTTGGTGAATATTCCAATTTTTTGGTGTTTTGGGTTCAATTCTTTAAAAATCATAGCTTTGATGTTCAAATGTGTTTTTGGTGATACAACGAAGAGCTCATAGGGCCGGGTAGTCGATAAGCATAAATCCTTAGTGCCGATGCTCGAGTGGTTGCAAATTGGTCGTGGTTGGCCATTGTATTCGATGGGCTAGGAAGGGACTGGGAACAGGTCCGGCCGACCAAGCTCTGCTGCCGGCCGACCGACCTGCTTCCAAAGAGCAAAGCACTTCTCTGCCTCAGGGTTTGGTCGAACGACTGCAGAGCACAGTCGACCGACCTGCTTCCCGAGAATTTTTGTAGAACAGGGTCTGGTCAACCGAGCTCTATTGCCGGCCGACGGACCTGTTGTTGTTTTGCCTATTTCACCTATTTTGCGTGGCTTCCAAATTTAATCGATTCGTCTTATTTCCCTATTTGTTGTTATCATTTGTTATTAACTTTGGCGACTTCTTTTCTTCGGAATTTTTTTTGGAATATCCGTTTTGATGGATTCGGTATCGATTTCTTTGGAGTTTCATTCACGTCTTCGAATGTGAATTTTAGTGTTTTATTGTTCCTACAATCTTCTTTGTGATTTGTCACTTTAAAAATATAAAGGTTTTCTATACTAGTAGTAAATATCAAATCTCTTTCTTCAAATGATTTCAACACTATTTTATTAGAGAGCTCGTTTTCTTAAACCATTTTCCAATCTATTAGTATACACAAACCTTTACCTCACTCGGATGAGAAACCTAATTAAACGACTTAGTAAAACAAGTGGTATGAAACGCTTGCGTTTACTTCGTCGGTTAATTCTTGGACTTGTTCGATTGAATCTCTTGTGACAATTTTCTAGTGGAGATCTACAATTTGTTCGTAAATATTTAAGTTAAGCTAGTGGTTATGGGACATGAAGCTAAGCTCATATGTTTACTAGCTTACTGTAATTGACACTTCTCTTTGGTCATGACGATCATTTTAAGATTTAGACTAGCAATTGTGCGATGTCTCTTTGTTTCGGTGTGATTTCGACTCACACATGTGGAGTAGCTCCCCATGGTCTTCGGGCCATTCGTGTGTCAAAAATTAATGGCTAGCTACCATGAGATAGCTTCTCGTTCGTGTGATACATATGTTGGTGAGTTTTAATGCTCCCGTTCGTGTGATAGGCCTCCCCCCCTTTTTGTGATTTCTGGATTTCGTGTGTTGAATTCTGGAATTTATGCTTCACCAATTTTAGTGATTTTCATTGATATGATTTGTCAATTTTTGTGCATTGGTAAATTCGTGTGTCATTGACTTATTATGAATACAAGTTTTGGGTATGAAACCCTATTTGGATCTTTGTGAAGATTTGTGTGATATTGATTAATCTCATGTTCAGTTTCAATTGCATACTTATAGTAGTATGCCATTATGGATATTATATGTTTATGCCATACCTTTTATTCTATATCATGTTATCTGATATTTATAGCTGGACTGATCCGTTTATTATTTTCTTATTAAATAATACTCGGGTAAGACCGAGATGTTACAGGTGCTTCTGCTTGACTTCTCCCCAGGGATTCATTACTCTGACTTTTGGCTAACTACTTAGATTAGTAGTTTACTTTGTTGTATACACTTGAGATATGGACTCATAGTTGTATTATTTTGTATGGCAGGCGTTGCTATTCTTTTGTATTATTGTGGATCTTTTTGACCACTATCTGATATACACTTTCACTTGTTAGTTATACATTCATATCTTCTTCCGCCTTTGTTATATGAATTATCTGTGACTGATTTGTGTTATGCTTATTTCTATATTTGTTTCTGAAGATTATTATAGCCACTGTGTAGTAGCTTTGTGTTTGTATCGGTATGTCGGATTTCCTCTTGAAATAAAATGCATGTTATACTATCTGACATATCGGTGCTCGCGCAAAGCAATTACACGGATGGTCGCTCCTCAACAACCTTATTCTCCGTGCTAGTTGACAGCATTACACCGTAGTGTTCTTGGCTAGCATGGGTATAGAGGTGGGGCGTCACAGATGTAGTGTAATCTAATTTATGTTGGAATAAATGATGTTCATCTATTGTCCCTTATTGATTAGCTTAGTCATGTTCGACCAGTTAATGAGCATTGAATATTGTTTGATGTTTGTTGATTTGTGCTCGAACAATTTACAACCATTTTTATAATTTTACTACATTAGTAAGGTAGACATTATGTTATCACAGTTATTGATCATAAAGATGAGCGACGTTTAACATGACTAAAGAGTTAAGGATATCATTTAACATCGATAATACATGTGACCAATGTTGCACTTTCTCAATATTACTCCAATTCAAGGTTGCTACTCTTTGACGTCGTCGCTCAAGCAATACCGCATAACAACAAGGCTAAGATTGATAACGCACATAGTCAATGTCGCCTCTAATCAGTGTCGCTTATTATTGAAACCACTATCTTATGTCGCAACTTTTCTATATTTATTGATACCTTACTTCATCAATTATTAAATGATACCACCTGATGATTCCAAGAATCATAGTTGTCTCTGCTGCAATAGATAAAGCCACCTCCTATCAACATCATTCATTATTGATGCCACTGGTAAATGATGCCATTAGGCGATGATGTCATATCCCTATTGATGATGTTTCCATTCTAACATCGTCGCTTTTAGAGTCGTCCTTCAAGTAGTCCATCCATCATTGATTCCACAAATAATCGATGTTGCTACTCTTCGGTAACAACTTTCATATGGCGCATTTCGTCTACGTTTGAAGGATACCACGTATCTATATATGCAATGTTGATGCTGAACATCATGAATGTCCAAAGAAGCCATCAATGCCGTAAATCATTGATGCCATATGGCTCAACCAATGAGAAAAGCTGAAGATACCCTTGCACCTTAAGGCGTCAAAAATCATTATGTAGCATTGACAACGCTGATACCAAGCTAATGTGTCGTGCTCACATACTAGTATAAATATGACCCTAGAGGGTTGAAGGAGGTGGTGACTAATTCTTGTCTCCTTTCTTACATTTTTTACTTTATAACCCTAAATTAATTTGGGAATTTTTTTCGATTGTAACACCCAAACTTTGTATATATAAGAGATTGAAAATTAAACAATCGTGTGGAATATTTGACAAACTGACTGTCGAATTGTGACCTGCATATTGGCCTAGTTTATCTATGTTGTTAGACATAATTTTTCCAAAATAGTGAATGCACATTGGAATCACATGTATTTGATCTTGAGCACATTCTATCCTACTGACTTAGCCTAGGTGAAATGACCCACACCATTTTACTTTAATTTTCAAAGGATTTTTTTTCAATATCCAAGATCCAAATTTTTACCAATATAAATATATCAGTGTATTCATAAGATATGCACATATATATGAGGATGCATGTGTCTCTCTTGTTTAAATCAGAGTTAGTATAAATAAGAGCTTATTCTGTTTGGCTTGAATTTGAATAAATCTTCCCATAGTTAATTTCCATATTTCCTTTTTCTTTTGATATTTGAAATATATGAGTAGATCCTACTCATATTTATTCAAAATAACTTTGATCATATTAACTATGATTTACTAGTGATTTATTTTGACAAAACAATCTCAGAATATATGGCCCTTTCATAGTTTAGTTAAAAATACTTGATACTTGATTATGGTCAGAAAATGATATCTTTATTTATTATTTTCAATTCAGGGTTTTCTTTGAGTCTCTCCTGTTCTTGGCTCAATCCATATGACCTACCATGTGTTGATCATTTTATCACTCGTTTTCTAGTTTTTCTATGATTAGAGTACTAGACTTGAAAATGTTACAAAAGTGTGCAATCACCATGTTTTAGGGTGAACCAGGTCTTGAATGCAAAATGCTTCCTGGATTGGTACTATTAACCAGTTAAAATGCACAGCTGACAATTTTGAAAGAGTGTTTTGGTGAAACAATTACTAAATAGACAAAGAATTTTTGAAATGCATTTTACATCCAAATTACAGACCAATATGATCAACCAAGACTCCATTCTTTTAAAGCTGGTTAATCCTTGTGACTATGTCAACCAGACACTCAACCAGGTCAATTTAAAATGCCATTCATTTGCAATGTATTTGAAGTTTTTTGAGATACATACACTTCTTAAAGTAACTCACAAGTGGACTTGCATTCTTTTACAAAATATCCAGAAAGAGTAACTAAATACTCAAAGAATACTCCAAGTTAAAAACTAAATTTTACTTCAAAACCTACTGCTTTTAAATGAGTCTAGCCTGACCAGTACATAATATAAGTTTTGTATGAAATCTGCTCTTATATGAATAAAATTCTTTTCCAGATTTTCATAGATAATACTTTGGACTCATTTTATTGATCACTACTCAGATTATCCTTTAGTTTTCAATTCTTAACACATAACAAAACTCAACCGAACACAACTAGTTCAATCAAACATAACAAGTTCATACATATTAGGAAAATTTAAGAACACAACTCTCATGAATACATGCAGATAGGTCATTCTATGCTCTTATTAAAAATAGAAAGTATGCTCATTCATTCTTTCTCATTAGCCATACTTTTCTTCTTACTTAGGTTCTTCATCCCCTAAAAGAGCATTAGTGGCTGCCACATTTTAAAATGAGACACCCCCATATGCCATGAGCAAACAAGGGTCGGATCTATGATCTGGTATGAGCAATACTAATATATTCATGACATTAGCAAATAAGTGATACATGAGTGCTGGCCTGTTGCTTCAGCAATTTGATAAAATTAACTATATTACTATGTTTCAGATGAATTGTTATGCAAGTATAATAACTTCATAAATCAAACATTAACACATACATAATTATGCAAACATTCACATTAATCAATAGCACGTAGATGCACTAGAACAACCATGGTTCCACTCCAACAAATCTAGGAAATATTCATATTCCTATTTCATGATTTGTGGGTTGCCTATATATATCAATTTATATTCTGGCCTCATTTGCTATCAAGGAATCACTAGGACACATTGCAATGAATTAATTCACATCATTTCACAAAGATCTCAGGGCTTAAACAAACCATGTGCCAACTTGCATACTTCAAATATGACAAGCATTCCAGCAGCCTTCTTGGCTCACCATTTCTATTTCATTTACTAATGGTATCTTTTTAATCCTATCTTCAGATAGCTAAGTGAACATGTTACTGTATTCCTGAAAACACCCCATACATCTTGCAAGCATATTTTTCAAAGGCAAACAGATAATTATTTTCAAGAATATTGCTAACAGATATCTTGTCTTGAAATTAAATATAAGAATATCTACAACTGAGAATAGATACATGGCATGTTAAGTTACTATGATTTGCAAGTAACTATGATTGAACCAGATTCAAGATCTAGCTGAATCACAATTTTTGACTTGTGAGTTTCTGCTATTTGACTAGGGACCCAGCACATAGAAATCTCTACCTTTTTCTTGAAGCCTCAGCACTTATACTATGTATAATGCAGCTTACATCATTTTCTCTATTGAAATTTTCATGCCATAATTCCATATTAGTTGTAAGTATTCTTCCATGATTTCAAGGTTTGATGCCTTAGCTTTTCAAAACATAATGAAATTATAGCATGCACACCCATAACAATCTTCATATTAGATCAAAACCATTCAAAAAACTCCTATAAGATATTTAATAAAACTGTTTTCAACAAAACCAGAAATATGCAAATAGAAATATAAAAGATTGGCTGCCTCATATTAGGACTTACCGCCATGAATATAGTGAGATTACTCACCTAAGTATTTCCTTCTAATTGATCCAGAAAATCCCTGAATGGTTTTCCCTTCCTTTAATATATTTTCTTCCTTTCTTATTTTAAGTATCTCGGGTAAAATGATTTTTCTTGCTATAACTACTTATTTATGTGCATATTTTCACTAGGGTTTTTATCAAGACAAAATTACATTTTTGTCCTAGCTAACATCATGCATTTTGCATTTTTTATTTTCACATTTTCATCCTTAATACCCCGGCTGCATTTGTTAGTTATGGGAAGTACTTCCCTCTTTTTACTTTTCAGAAAAATCGCTATTTTTGATTACCTCACACTTACTCAAGTCATGATAAAAATGTGGCTTGGTCATATTTTATACTTTTGTTCATTTCTGAAAATCCTCTTTGTTATTTTTACCTACACATACATACTTACTTACATTGTATCTCATGTCATTTTGATGCTATTTTTCTTGCTTAGTTCCGACATATTTCTACTCATAGAAAATATACATGTGTATAGTTATATATGTATTTATTTAATTTTCCTTACTTCACAGAAAAGTATATGTTCATATACCTATATTTCATATACCTATATTTCATATTTAACTTCAATATACATATATATATATATACACACACATATTTAATTTCAATGTGTATACATATTCAATTTTACAGAAAATATTTAGTTTCAATATGTACAGAAAAATATATTTGATTTGGTTATTAATTCACATTTCCAAATCACATTTGAAATGCTTTCTTTCTTTGTTTAATTTTTTAAGAATTTTGGATTCTTTCTTGTGCCATTTCCGCTATGCATGTGCACACATACTCTTGCACATCATTCAATCCAGAAATCCCATTATAATGTAATCAAAATATTTCAAAAATGAATTATTTCATTAAAATAATTTTTCACAAAATTTTGGGGTATTAAGTTCACCCATCCTTTTAGGAATTGGGTCCTCACAATTTTCTATTACCTCTAACAGGCATTCACTGATTCTAGGAAATTTATCAAACACATGCATAAGCAAATAAATTCAACCATACATATTAAATTTTTCAAATTTTTTTTAAAAAAAAATTACCT
The DNA here is from genome assembly GCA_030765085.1 of Allium cepa. NCBI lineage: Eukaryota > Viridiplantae > Streptophyta > Magnoliopsida > Asparagales > Amaryllidaceae > Allium > Allium cepa. The sequence continues at coordinate 578,364,604 of CM060931.1, forward strand.
TTAATTTGCAAAAAGCTTAGGATATTCCATCCTAATCTTGTCCTCTAACTCCCATGTACAATCATTAGGATCAAGACTCCACTGGATCTTTACCAGCTTCAAAGTTTTGCTTCTCAATTTCTTTTCTTCTTTAGCCAAAATCCCTACTGGTTCTTTCTCATAAACCAAGTTAGGGTTGATCTGTACTTTGGTAGGCTTTTCCAAAATTTCTTCCTGATCATGTACCCATCTTCTAAGTTGTGACACATGGAATACATTGTGCATTGCTTTCATTCCCTCTGGCAGTTCCAATTTGTATGCTAATGAGCCTACTCTTTCCAAAATTTTATAAGGTCCTACATACCTTGGTGTGAGCTTTCCTTGCTTGCCAAATCTCAAGACCTTTTTCATAGGTGAAACCTTGATGAAAACAAAGTCACCCACTTTATATTCCACCTGTTTTCTTTTCATGTCTGCAAACTTTTTCTGCCTGTCTTGAGCTGCCGCCATTCTCTTCCTTACTAGCTCAATTTTCTCTGTAGTTTCTTTTATATACTCAGGTCCTAAGACAGCTCTCTCTCTTGTTTCCACCCAACATAAAGGTGATAAGCATGGCTTGCATATAAGGCTTCAAATGGTGCCATCCCTATAGTGCTTTGATAACTATTATTATATGTAAACTCGGCTAAATGGAGATGGTCCTCCCAGTTGCCTCCAAAATCTAGTGCACATGCCCTCAATACGTCTTCTAAAATTTTGTTCACCACCTCAGTTTGTCCATCTGATTGTGGATGGTATGCAGTGCTTAAGCATAATTCACTTCCCATGGCCTCTTGAAAACTTTTCCAAAATCTTGATGTGAAGATGGTATCCCCATCACTCACAATAGTTTTGGGAATGCCATGCAATCTTACCACTTCCTTCATGAACACTTGAGCCAATTTTGGTGCATTCCTTTCTGATTTCACTAGGATAAAGTGTGCCACTTCAGTTAACCTATCTACTATTACCCATATACTTGTGTTTCCTCCTTTGGATCTAGGCAGACCATCTATGAAATTCGGAGATATATCCTCCCATTTCCACTGTGGTATGCTAAGAGGTTGTAATAATCCCGATGGTCTTTGTGTTTCTGCCTTGACTTGTTGGCAAGTCATAGACTTTGCAACATGTTTAGCTACATCTGACTTCATTCCCTTCCACCAATAATTTCTTTTTAGATTTTGATACATCTTTGTACTGCCTGGATGTATGGAGTACTTACTCCTATGGTTACACTTAATATTTCCTCCTTCAACTCCATGTTTTCTGGAACACATATTCTATTTTTGTTCCTTATATAACCATTTTTATCAACATGGTAATTTATCACTTCTTCCCCTTTTGATATGAGATTTTCTTCTCCAATAAGTCTGGGTCTTGTTCTTGCATTTTTCCTATCTTCAAAATTAAATCTGATTGCAAGGTTATTAAACTCAGTCTCCCTTTATTCTCATCTTTTTCGTTTGTCACCATATGTATCTCACTGCTTGCTTCAATTTCTAAATCAGCAAGTATAGATAAATCCTTAAATTCTTCCATCATCAACATAGCTACTTTAGCATGTTGTCTACTCAAGGCATCTGCAACTTTGTTTGCTTTACCTGGTGTATAAAGTATGTTTAGGTCATAGGCAGCTAGAAACTTTACCCATCTATGTTGCCTCATGTTCAAATCTTTTTGTGAGAAAAGATATTTCAGTGCCTTATGATCTGTGTACAAATTAAATTTCGCACCTAATAAGTAGTGTCTCCAAAGCTTCAATGCATACGCCACTGTTGCTAGTTTAAGATCATGGGTTGCATATCTGGTTTCATGTGGTTTTAATTTTCTGGATGCATAGGCTATTACTTGATCTTGTTGCATCAACACAGCTCCTAGCCCAGAACTACTTGCATCAGTGTACACAATTAAATTCTCATTTCCTTCAGGTACTCTTAGTACTGGTGCATTAACTAATGTTTATTTTATCTTGATAAAAGCTTGTTCACATTTTTCAGTCCATACAAATGTTTGATTCTTTCTGGTTAGATTAGTGAGTGGTGATGACATTTTGGAAAAATCTTTTATGAATCTCCTATAATATCCTACCATCCCCATGAATGATCTAACTTCACTCACAGTGCTTGGTCTCTTCCATGCTTGAATAGCTACAATTTTATTGGGGTTTTACAGAAATTCCTTTAGCAGAAATGACATGACCAAGAAAATGTACTTCCTCTTTTCAAAATGCACATTTTGAAAATTTTGCCTTTAAATCTTTTTCCCTCAATCTAGATAAAACCAGATGCAAATGATTTTCATTCTCTTCTACTGTTTTGGAATAAATCAAATATCATCAATAAAATTAGCACAAATTTATCCAGATAATCCGTAAATATTCTATTCATTAAATCTATAAAATATGAGGGGGCATTTGTCAACCCAAATGGCATAACCATAAACTCATATAGACCATATCTAGTGTTGAATGCAGTGTACCTAACACTTGAGTCCTCAAGTTTCATCTGATAGAACCCAGATGCTAAGTCTAATCTAGAGAATATTTTAGTTCCACTGAGTTGATCAAAAAGATCATTATTACTAAGCAATGGGTATTTATTCTTGATGGTGACCATATTTAACTCCCTGTAATCTATGCACATCCTCAAAGTACCATCATGCTTCCTTACAAACACTACTGGAGCACCCCAGCATGAGTTGTTTGGCCTTATAAACCCCTTACTTTCTAATTCCTCTAGCTGGTTTTTCAACTCTTTCAGTTCACTTGGCCCCATTCTAGTGGGTTTCTTAATTATTGGGCTTACTCCTGGAATGAGGTTGATTTGAAACTCCACTGATATATATGGTGTGGAACACCCTTAACTTCCCCAAACACATCTAAATATTCATTGACTATGGGAATTTCTTCAATGGAAGGTTCACTGAAATCCTTTTCCAAGTCAATTAAATGATACAATTTTCTTTCTTTAGCTACTTCACATAAAACTGTGATTCTCTGGTCTCTAAGATTTTGCAATGATATGGTGGATGAGTCTAAATTAGTTATGGCTTTAAATTGCCTTAACCAGTCTACCCCCAATATAACACCTATATTGGGTAGTTTAAAACATATAAATTGGAAATAAAAATGTTTCCTCCGATGTTTAATTCCACATCCACACAAATCATGTTTAAAACACTAGAACTCCCTAGTGGACTTTGTACTAGCAATGGGGTTCCAACTAATACGCGGTTTAGTTTTAATATCTTAACTATTTCATAGGATATTAGAGAATGAGTTGCCCCAGTATCATATACTAATGCTATGGGTATGGTGCAAATAAGTAATGTACCTTCCACTTGACCATGATTTTCAGCACTAGTCTCCACTGTGGATCTGCTTTTGCCTTCCAGATTTGCCAATTTTCCTTACTGTTTGTACTCAGGACAATTTCTCTTCATATGCCCCTCTTTCCCACATAGGTCGCACTTGAAGGCTCCTCCTTTTAATTCTGGGCACCTTGGTTTGATGTGTCCCTCCTTTCCACAATGATGGCAAACCAATTTCTTCTTAGCATCATTGGCCTTAGTGTCACAGGCCTTTTTGTTATTGTTTCCTCCTTCTTCTTGTCATAAGGGTGGTATCTTACCTTATTCTTCTTGTTATTGTCGTTCTTAAAATTTCTATACTTCTCTCTGTCCTTGTCATGCTACTCAAATTTCAAAGCCAGATCTATTACTTGATCAAAAGTCCTATCAGCATAAGGTAACATGGCCTTGCTAAGTCCTGGGTTCAAACCTTTAATATATCTATCATTTTTGGATGCTTCATCAGCCACTAGCATTGCTCCATATTTGGATAAACCCTCAAATTTGTGAGTATACTCAGTGACATTCAAAGTTCCTTATCTGAGTCTAATAAACTCTTCAAATAATGTGGTCTTAGCTGATGCTGGTGCAACCTTGCTTCCAACATCTCCTTGAATTGATTCTAGGTGATTTCATTTTCAATTCTCCCATTTACAATCACCTCCTACCAGCTTAAAGCCGCTCCTTTCAACTGTCTTGAAGCCACTTGCCTCTTCCTTTGATCATCAAGCTGCATGTCATTGAAAATCCTATCCAGTTTTCTCAACCATGCTTGAATTTCCATTACACACTTAGTGCCTTCAAAACTTTTTCCACCCAAATTTGTATAAGCCTTTAATAGTTTTGAAAGTTCCTCATGTGGGTTCTCAGGCCTATGCCTAATTCCATCCCTTAAAACCCTCACAAACTCATGCATATCAAGCATATATGTTACACTTGTTCCTGCATTGTGATAAGATCCCCTTCCTACCATGGTCTGATAACTAAGTTATGGGCAGATGGGATTAGTATATTGTGAGTATTTTCTATAATTAATATTTTCCTATCTAAATTATTTCATCCAAACCAAATAGACATAATATATTTCTATAATACTCAAAAATCAATACAACCATTTGCTCTGATACCAAATGAAATGACCCTCACCATTTTACTTTAATTTTCGAAGGATTTTTTTTTCAATATCCAGGATCCAAATTTTTACCAATATAAATATATCGGTGTATTCATAAGATATGCACATACATATGAGGATGCATGTGTCCCTCTTGTTTAAATCAGAGTTATTATAAATAAGAGCTTATTATGTTTGTCTTGAATTTGAATCAATCTTCCCATAGTCAATTTCCATATTTTCTTTTTCTTTTGATATTTGTAATATATGAGTAGATCCTACTCATATTTATTCATAATAACTTTGATCATATTAACTATGATTTACTAGTGATTTATTTTGACAAAACATTCTCAGAATATATGGCCTTTTCATAGTTTAGTTAAAAATACTTGATACTTGATTAAGGTCAGAAAATGATATCTTTATTTATCATTTTGATTTCATGGTTTCTTTGAGTCTCTCCCATTCTTGACTCAATCAATATGACCTACCATGTGTTGATCATTTGAACACTCATTTTCTAGGTTTTCTATGATTAGAGTCCTAGACTTGAAAATGTTATAAAAGTGTGCAATCACTATGTTTTAGGGTGAACCAGGTCTTGAATGCAAAATGCTTCCTGGATTGGTAATATTAACCAGTTAAAATGCACAGTTGACAAAAGTTTTTAAAAGAGAGTTTTGGTGAAACATTTACTAAATAGACAAAGAATTTTTTAAATGCATTTTAATTCCAAATTACAAACCAAAATGTTCAACCAAGACTCCATTCTTTTGAAGCTTGTTAATCCTTGTGACCGTGTCAACCTGACAAACAACAAGGTCAATTTAAAATGTCATTGATTTGCAATGTATTTGAAGTCTATTTAAGATACATACACTTTTCAAAGAAACTCACAGGTGGACTTGAATTCTTTTAAAAAATATCCAGAAAGAGTAACTAAATACTCAAAGAATACTCCAAGTTAAAAACTAAATTTTACTTCAAAACTTACTGCTTTTAAATGAGTCTATCCTGACCAGTACATAATATAAGTTTTGTATGAAATCTGCTCTTATATGAATATAATTCTTTTCCAGATTTTCGTAGATAATACTTTGGACTCATTTTCTTGATCACTACTCAGATTATCCTTCATTTTTCAATTCTTAACACATAACAAAACTCAACAGAACACAACTAGTTCAATCAAACATAACAAGTTCATACATATTAGGAAAATTTAAGAACACAACTCGCATGAATACATGCAGATAGGTCATTCTGTGCTCTTATTAAAACTAGCAAGCATTCTCATTCATTATTTCTCATTAGCCATACTTTTCTTCTTACTTAGGTTCTTCATTGCCTGAAAGAGCAGTAGTGGATGCCTCATTTTAAAATGAGACACCCGCATATGCCATGAGCAAACAAAGTTCGGATCTATGATCTGGTATGGGCAATATTAATATATTCATGACATTAGCAAATAAGTGATACATGAGTGCTAGCCTGTTGCTTCAACAATTTGTTGAAATTAACTATATTACTATGTTTCAGATGAATTGTTATGCAAGTATAATAACTTCATAAATCAATCATTAACACATACATAATTATGCAAACATTCACATTAATCAGTAGCACATAGATGCACTAGAACAACCATGGTTCCACTCCAACAAATCTAGGAAATATTCATATTCCTGTTTCATGATTTATGGGTTGCCTGTATATATCAATTTATATTCTGGCCTCATCTGCTATCAAGGAATCACTGGGACACATTGCAATGAATTAATTCACATCATTGCACAAAGATCTCAGGGCTTAAACAAACCATGTGCCAACTTGCATACTTCAAATATGACAAGCATTCCAGCAGCCTTCTTGGCTCACCATTTCTAGTTCATTTAGTAATGGTAACTTTTTATTCCTATCTTCGGATAGCTAAGTGAACATGTCACTGTATTCCTGAAAACACCCCATACATCTTGCAAGCAAATTTTTCAAAGGCAAAGAGATAATTATTTTCAAGAATATTGCTAACAGATATCTTGTCTTTAAATTAAATATAAGAATATCTACAACTGAGAATAGAAACATGGCATGTAAAGTTATTATGGTTTGCAAGTAACTATGATTGAACCAGATTCAAGATCTAGCTGAATCACAATTTTTGACTTGTGAGTTTATGCTATTTGATTAGGGATTCAGCACATAAAAATCGCTATTGCGTCCCTAATACCATTTTCTTAAGCCTCGGCACTTATACTATGTATAATGCAGCTTACATCATTTTCTCTATTGAAATTTTCATGCCATAATTCCATATTAGTTGTAAGTATTCTTCCATGATTTCAAGGTTTGATGCCTTAGCTTTTCAAAATATAATGAAATAGTAGCATGCACACCCATAAAAATCTTCATATCAGATCAAAAACCATTCAAAAATTCCCATAAGATATTTAATAAAACTGTTTTCAACAAAACCAGAAATATGCAAATAAAAATATAAAAGATTGGCTCCCTCATATCAGGACTTACCGCTGTGAATATAGTGAGATTACTCACCTAAGTATTTCCTTCTAATTGATCCAGAAAATCCCTGAATGGTTTTCCCTTCCTTTAAAATATTTTCTTCCTTTTTTATTTTAAGTATCTCAGGTAAAATGATTTTTCTTTCTATAACTACTTATTTATATGCATATTTTCACTAGGGTTTTTATCAAGACAAAATTACATTTTTGTCCTGGCTAACATCATGCATTTTTCATTTTGTATTTTCACATTTTCATCCTTAATACCCCGGCTGCATTTGTTAGTTATGTGCAGTACTTCCCTCTTTTTACTTTTCAGAAAAATGGCTATTTTTGATTACCTCACACTTACTCAAGTCATGATAAAAATGTGACTTGGTCATATTTTATACTTTTGTTCATTTATGAAAATCCTCTTTGTTATTTTTATCTACACATACATACTTACTTACATTGTAGCTAATGTCATTTTGATGCTATTTTTCTTGATTAGTTCCAACATATTTCTACTCATAGAAAATATACATGTGTATAGTTATATATGTATTTATTTAATTTTCCTTGCTTCACAGAAAAGTAAATGTTCATATACCTATATTTCATATTTAATTTAAATATACATATATATATAGATATTTATTTTCAATATGTATACATATTCAATTTTGCAGAAAATATTTAATTTCAATATGTACAGAAAATTATATTTAATTTGGTTATTAATTCACATTTCAAAATCACATTTGAAATGCTTTCTTTCTTTGTTTATTTTTTTTTAAGAATTTTGGATTCTTTCTTGTGCCATTTCTTGTGTGCATGTGCACACATACTCTTGCACATCATTCAATCCAGAAATCCCATCATAATGTAATCTAAATATTTCAAAACTGAATTATTTCATTAAAATAATTTTTCGCAAAATTTTAGGGTATTACACTAGGCTTGCCTTAGCCATTTCCTATCTGAATCTACCTCTCCTAACACTTTTGGAGTTAACAAAGAAATTCGTTCACATTTTGGCACTAAAAAGAGGGATCCAACCTCCATCTCTATTTAAAACTTAATAGGAAGTATCCTAGCTTGCATATATAGGGCTTAAAGGGATTGCCCAACCAAGCATATCCAATTCCAAGCTAAATTTCCTTTGAACTTCAACACCAATTGATCACATCAACTATTTTACATAGTCATGCCGGTTAATCTTGGTAAGATCTTCGAACAAGAATCCTATGAGCCTCAAACAACTAGGCTAGTTTACCAAATCTTGAATGATCCTCGGCTTCACGAAGAACAAATACTAAGGATCTGGGCACTGCAAATCATGGAAAATAAGAGAAGACAAGTAGCATCATATAATCTGGACAAATGGACCTTGAATCTGTTCCATATATGGTCATCACCGAACCATGCCATAGGAAGACGGTGCAAAAGGGATAGAATCTTCTTGAAAATAAGAAAAGATATTCAACTCAATACCAATGGAACCATTTTCGAAAAAGAAATAACAAAGGATTTTGTTCTGCTCACTAAAACATAGGAAATGTCCTTAACCACTCTTATTACTTTCTACAACATCTATATCTTAACTAAGGATGAACTCAACTACTGGCATTTACAGAGGAAACGTCCAAAAAATGAAAGGAATCTCGGTGGATCATGTTGCTATTATCATCTAGGCGTAACATTAACCAAAGTCGAAGCTTGGAGGGATTGGTTAACAATTTCCTAGGGCAGGGAAAGCTAATAAATTTGTAGCCATTAATAATATACGATCTTCTAATCAAAATAAGTGTATCTACATGGTTGAGGAGTAAGATTCTCCTAAAATAATGAAATGCCTAAACCACTACCTAAGATAGTAGTAAGAAGAAAAACACTGTTATCCCACCAAGATGGCCCCGTCAAAGCACTTCCTAGAGGGAGGATGTAGTAAGCCTTTGGTCCCCCCTAAGATGGCCTGACAAAAGCACCGACTAAGCCTTCGGTCCCATCTACCTAGTCTAGCCAGAGCATAAGCCCCAATCCCATATCCGTGGCCTGATTAAGGTGCCTCCTAGAAGGAGGCCAGAGCAATCTTTTGGTCCTACCTAAAAATGGCTTGTCCAAAGTTTCTACAAGCCTACAACCCCCGCCTATGTGTCCTAGTTGGAGCGCCTCCTAGAGGGAGGACGGGTAAGATTTTGCCATATCCAAAGCACCGAACCGACCTTCAGTGTCATAATCAATGGTCTCACCGAAGTGCCTCCTAGAGGGAGGTTGGCTAAGTCTTTGGTTTAGCTAAAAGAAAGCTAGATAAACGCACCAGGAAACGGACCTAAATTATCACCTAAATAATTGATAAGGGGTTTGGTCCTTGTAGAGACCATCACCTGAAATGGTGTCGAACCAATCACTCTAAATAAGAGCCAAGTAGCACCCTAAGTAAATCAGTCTTCTATAAGGAGATCAATCAAAAAACAAAGACAGTTAGCATCCTGGGTCAAACAATCTTCCGGAGGAATATCCAATGAATACGAGCCATTTGTGCTCCTCAACAAATACAATCTTCAGTTACAAATGAGGATTTCCAGTCTTCTATTATTCTGACGAAATAAAGATTTTTAGTCTTCTATTATTCTTGCTAGATAGGGATTTATGGTGTTTTATCATTATTATTTCCAGTTAAGGATTTTTTTCTTCTATTATTCATTCCAGGTAAGGATTTCTGGTCTTCTATTATTCTTACCAAATAAGGATCTCTAGTATTCTATTGTTATTACAAACTAAGGGTTTCCTAGACCTTTTTTTATTAACTACCAAATGAGTATTTTGGTATTTTTTGCACTATAACTAGAATATTTTTTTGGACTCCCTCTCAAATTATTATCAGAAGGATTTTTTGATGGTCGAATTTTGATAAGTCAGCTTTCAATTCATATTTGAATACATTCGACGGGAAACTTCGTTGTTGAACAAGCCGTTGGGCATTCATTAATGGAAAGGAAATTTTTTACATTGTATTCTAAAGAGCTTAATCAACAACTTTCCTAGCTCTCTTGACAAGCAAAAAATCATTCCATGTATGAAAAAGCTCAAAATACAAAAATGTAGGATATTAGGATATTAATCATCAAGCAATTTCAAATAGGAACTAGTATTCAATTTAAGCTCACATACCTTACATTTGATGTAAATGGATTCAATTACAAATTTGTTTACAATCTAATACACTATATACTAATTTGCAGGTACAAAAATCAGGTAAAGAAGAATATACTCATAAAACTCTTTGTCAAAGGCCGAGGTCCCATGCTGTATTGTCCAATTCCTTGCCAATCAAAGGATCGATAATATGGCAAAGAGACGCATTAAAAAGCTCTTTGAATTTCTTTTTCTTTCCTCGCATGATATCTGCATTATTAATCGAATCGATTTGAGCCTTCAAAGCATGTTGGAGAGTCTTGTTGGCTCCTTTCAAAGTTTGGACCATGCTTTTCAACTCTTTAATTTCAAGCTTAAGAATAAATTTCTTGTGCTCCAGCTTTTGAGCTTTGTTTTCGATTTCATTGAGATGTTGAGATACTTTTTCATTCCACTTATTATTGAAAATTTCATGCATTTGAAATTAGATTGTCTGCTCCATTTGGAAATCACATCAAAATAGAAAATTCTTGACTAGCTAAAGATCGAGATATTGTTGTTCTTCTAGGAGTAGCAATGGAAGGCTGGAATCACCTTCATTAATGAGTTCTAAAGATTGGCAAGATACCTTTCCCTTCATTAACTCTACTTTAAGGTCATTTACTAGTTGATGTAATTTATCTATTTCGATCTCCATCTTAACTGAAAGCCTGGACTCTAAAGAAGAGATTATCCATTCTTTCAGCTCTGGATCCCTTTATTGCAACGACTCGTAAATATAGCGCTTTAAATAAATGATTGTTTAGCCTTATCGATATAACAACAAATTTGTAAACAATTATTATTGTTAATTCGTATGGTATTATAAAATAAAATATGATCACTTTTTAGTAAAAAACGATAAGAAAATTTACTTCCATTTTTTTTAAAATATGCATAGTAATTTAAAAGAGAAAATATGACCGAAAATTGAAATTGGGAGATGTAGCGATACAACATATGGAAGTTTTGCAACATTGTAGGAGTATGTCACATACGCATAACATGTGCATACATGAGAACACGCACATAAATATACATATATAAAAATAATTAAGTATAAGGAATATAATATAAATATAAGATACTTTAAGCATGCTTACTCCTTAAGCTTACATAATCAATATATGCATACGTGAGATGACGGAAGTGATGTGCACATGGGGGGAGGCCTTTTCCATGCCTAGGGAGAGGGAAGGTGTGTTGGTGAAGCCATATAATGGTAATGAATATGATGATGCATGCATGCATACTTTACACTCTTCTTTTCCTATAAATACCCTACCATCTTCTGTTCATTTTCATTCATCTTCTTCTTCATATCCTTAAGCTTTTTCTTCCACTTTAATGGCTTTCATCCTTAGAGAAATAATGTTAAAATTTATTTCACATAGAAATTAATTATAATACATAGTTATGTATAGTTAAACACCTCAAAACAACCCTACTTTTCTCCTTATTCTTTATAAACTCGACCACATTCCATCACTAGGCCGAGCACAACACTTGCGCCACCCAAGGTCGTATGCCCCATGCCATCTAGAGTCTTGGTCGAGGCATCTAAGAGCTAAAATCCGAAGAAAAGTAAGCTCCAAAACTCGAGTAGCGGAGCAATAGTGATCTTTTAAGCAATCGTTTAAAACTTAATGTGAGAACACCTAAACTATTATACTATATATTGAATGATGTTATATATTTGCAAATTGATGTTTAATATGCTTTGATCATCAAGTTTGGTTGTTTTATTATGAATGTTTAAAACATATGCAAGTCATGGAAATACACATCGATAAGCACTAAAGAAATCACTTTCCTCGAATTAATAAATTGTGTTTATGGAATGTTAAATCTCTTCAAAAAAAGGTTTAAAATGCATTTGAATTGTTTTATATACATTTAAAAGTATTTTGGTGAAGTTTGAATGAGAGTGGAAAATTTAGTTAAAAATAGGCGCGTCGCATAACGGTAGTTCGCGATTTTGCGCCATAAAAGTCAAACTAGTGTAAAGGTTGATATATAGCTTGGAATACTACAACATAAAGACTTTCTAAACTATTAGATCCATAATTTTCAACGATGAAAGAAAATCGAGATGTCGATAAGTAGATTTTGAAATATGAGTAAAACAAGCATTTTTAAAAATCGGGGTTTTGAAGTTCGGAATCCAAAACTGGATTTATTCGAAAATAGTGTTTTAAAATGTTTACAAATATTGAATAAATATTATAAATATTTTAAAAGGTTTTTAAAGTGATTTGAGTAATAAAAATGAATTTTCAAATAATAAAAAGGTAATTTTGATCGATTTAGCTAAAAAAAGCACTTTCCACAACACTTTTTCGCAGCACATTTTATAACATTTAAAATATAGTTTTAAACTTAACAACTCTTTTTACAAATGTTTTAAAATGAGTACTAAAGTGTTTCATAGATGTTTTGAAGAATTTTTCGGAATGATTAAAGATTTATAATCAAACAACTTGATCGCCTTACGGGTGTTTGAGAGATGGTGTCTAGGCTTGAGTTTGGAAAACCATTTTTCTGCTCTTCCTGGCTATTCGGACAAGTCTGTTGGAGGGTATTGTGAATTTGGTTTACTTGGATCAATATATTCCTAAATGAATAATAAAATTATTTCGAATTTATTCTTAGTAAAAGAGGAGTTAAAAAGTTATCAAAGGGTTTTATAAGCGACATTCAATATTTTTGTATATATCGGAAAGAATGTTTTATAAATATATATCTTCAAAAGAAATTTCAATAAAAGAACTTAATAAATTAAAAAATAAATTCCTATTCACTTAACCTCTTTTATCGATGATTGGTTCGAAGGAACTGGGCTCAGATTTGGATAATTCCTGTCCTAAGAGCACTAAGAACCAATTTACGTATTCAAAGTGAAGACATCAAGATAATTATAAAAGATGGAATGTAGGGCTACACTGACCCTTGGGGGGAATTTCCTATATCATATTATATGGCAATAGTTCTTCATTTAAGATCTTCGATGCAAGGACTTTTTGCTACTAATCCTAGAGATAATTCCCGACAGGATGTGGTAGAAGAGTGCTTTCGCTTTCGTTCAATCCCAGAACAAACATGTATGGATGGATGTCTCACACTGCATTCTTGAGATTTCATCATTGACTTTTATAAACATACATCTGTTTGATGGCAGCGAAGACAACTTCTCTTAGCTTAACACCCTTCTCTGAGACATATGAGCTGAATGTTTGTATATTTATAAAAGTTAATATGGATCGATGGAATGGTAGTGTGGCATGCAAAGAAAGATAATTTGCCATGTGAAAGTTGATCGTGACCTCAAGCTTCACACAAGGGAATGGCCGAAGTAGGGTAGATGCGGCAAGGCTATGTGGTTCACAATCATTAAGGTATGATCGTCCCCTTTTAGGTATATTCCTATATGCTATGACATTCGGGTTTAAATTATTGTGGTGTATGCTAAGCGATGTCTCAGATATGTCGATAACGACTGGGGTGATGACATATTCGGTACTATTTAGAAGGAGGTAGGCCGGCCTTATGTTGGTAAAGGACTATTAGTTGGGCCTCATTACATTCCTATAGAGATGTACTTTCACACGGTAGTCCCTTTATTGGTGTTGTTACCAGTGATGGTAAAAATTTGCCTCCTCGACACTTGGATTTACGGCATGGGAATACTGTGGATGTACTATTGTCGATTTTCGAGAGTCGAGGAGATTCATCTTCACATTTGGTAATAGAGCTGAAGGTTAAGCAAGAACATTGGCTTTGGTAGGGTATAACTCATTAGAGATGTGGTTAGTAATAACCTAGAATGAGTTTAATATTTGAGAGTGCATGTTTAGAATCCTTATTCGAATAAAAGTTGAGCTATATAAACATTCCCCAAGGTAATTTTGTCTCTATATTCTAAAGTTATCTTACTAAATTCAGGTAGTAATACATGAGTACTCGTAGTGGACGAAGACCGGGAAATAACTGCACCACAACAGCCAACGGTCGAGCTTCAACCACTACTGTAGAAGAAGTAGCTCCCATATAACCCCAGGTTAATTTTGCCACCCTGTGAAAGAATTAAACCAGCTTCGGGGGAAGACCATTCAAGGGTACAAAAGCTATCATTGATGCACAAGCTTGGATTAAATCATGCGAAAGGGTCTTTGAGGCGTTAGATATTATTTAAGAGAAAAGAGGTTCTTGGCCTCGTGGTAGTTACAAGAAGGGGCTCTGACTTAGAGGGAGTCCATTACGCTAAGTGAATCATAGGACACTTTCTCTAGGGAAATGTTTAAGTAGGTCTTGGAGGGAGTACATGCCAGCGTCTAGGAAATCCCATGTTTACAAAAGCTTTATGGATTTGAAGCAGGATGAAATGACTATTGTGGAGTATGCAGGTAAACTCAATGAATTATCTTGTTTTGGGCTAGGTCTAATTGACATGCCTTTAAAGAAAAATGAGAAGTTTATTTATAGGATGAACAAGAAATACTAGTGCAGGATAACTGCCCATGTTAAGGGGTCATTCATAGACTTGTTGGATATAGGATTTCGTTATGAAACATTGGACAACAAGAATCCCATAGTAATTTAGACCAACAATAACACCAATGTCGACAATTGGAAAAAGAGGAAGTTTAATCAAAATGGGAAAACACCAGGTCAAGGCAAATATGGAGGGGTAGCCAAACGTAACTAAAGATTCTACGTGTTATAATTGCCAACATAAGGGTCACCTAGCAACTCATTACAAGAACACCAAGTTTTATAGTCCACTACTAAACTTCTATAATTGTCATCAACCAGGGCACATGATCAAGGATTGTCCAGTTATGAGGAAGGGAGAGCAAGCCAAGGTCTATACACTAATGGATGAGCCCTTAACCTCTCAGGATGTGAAGGGCAAAGGAGTTTTGGAAGGTAAAAGATGTTTTCGCTAGAGTAATTTTTGATACATGAGATTCCTATATTTTTATTTCTAAGGAAACTTTAGAAAAATTAAAACTTGAAACTAAGTTAGTTGATACCCCTATTTGCATGACAAATCTTATAGGTGGTACCACTAACCTTTATATGAATTGGGGAAAAGTCCAAGTTTCCCACTCGTCCCATAAATTTCCTTTTGACCTATTTTTCCTAGATTTTATTGGATTTGAAATTTTACTTGGTATAGATTGGTTTACTAAGCACGAAGTTATTCTGGATTGTGTGAAAAGGGTAATTTTCGTAAAAAAGTTAGGGAAGTTTATAGAAATATCTTGTGAAGATCCTAGTTTAAGAAGGGGAAGTTTCTTATATGCATTAGACTCATCCCAAGAAGGATTAGGAACCATACCTATTGTTAAAGAATTCCAGACGTTTTTTTAGAAGTAAGGAGTTCACCCCCACATCGAGAAATTAAATTTCGTACTTACTTGGAAGGAACCACAAACTCGTAAAAAAGTACGTAGCTTTGTGGGTTTGGCAGGATATTTCAGAAGATTCATTCAAGGCTTCTCAAAGATTGCCTACCACTTAACAAAGTTGACCATGAAGGATTCGAAATTTATCTAGACTCCTAAATGTGAAGCAGCATTCCAGGAACTCAGGAAGAGATTAACAATTGCTCCAGTTCTAGCATTTATAAATGAGAATAGTGGATTAAATGTTTATATAGATGCTTGTGGAGAAGGAGCTGGTGCAGTTCTAATGCAAGAAGATAAGGTGATTGCTTATGCAAGTAAAAAATTAAAGGTTCACGAGAAGAATAATGCAACGCAGGATGTAGAATTATTAGCGATTGTGTTCGCGTTAAAAATATGGAAGAACTACTACTGGGTAAGAAATTTTCATAGTTTGTTTCAATTAAAAGTTTGGATTGACCTTTGTAAATAAAATTCCTTCTTTTAATTAGCTAAAAAGTTTGAACTCTTTACCGATCATAAATCATTAAAATATCTTTTCACTTAGAAAGGTCTAAATATAAGGCAGCAACGTTGGTTAGAATTTCTCGCATCTTATGATCTAGACATTTTATACACACCCGAAAAAGCTAATGTAGTAGCCAATGCATTGAGTAGGAAGTATGCTGCTATTTCTTATTTGGCAGTAACTCCAACTCTTTTGGAAAGAATAGCCAGTAAACAGAGAGAAGATAGACAGTTTGATAGTTCATTAGTAAGGACGAAATTCAAGCTTTGAAGTGAATAAAAACGAAGTGTTATGGTTGAATGGGCGAATTTGTGTTCCAAATGTGGAAAATCTTAGGCAGGAGGTGTTAGCTAGATGTCATAAATCCAAATTCAGCATTCATCCAGAGGTTAACAAAATGTTTAATGATATGAAGCACACATTTTGGCGAAGAAGTATGAAAAGGGACATATCTATTTATGATAGCCATGCGTGGATTGTCATCATGTCAAAAGCGACCAATAGAAAATTGCTGGATTACACAAACCACTAGAGATTCCAGTTTAGAAGTGGGATCAAATATCAATGGATTTCATTGATGGCTTGCCTTAAACAAGGAAAGGGAAGGCATTTGGGTTATCATAAACTGATTAACTAAAAGTGCACACTTCATTCCAGTTAAACAAACAAGGATCGCTGCAAGCCTTACACAAACACACACACACACACAAATATATATATATATATATATATATATATATATATATATATATATATATATATGAAGGAGATTGTACGATTGCATGGAGTTCCAAGCAGTATAGTACGCGATCGAGATCCAATCCTTACTAGTCAGTTTTGGAAGCACTAAAGACAACTTTGGGAACAAGACTGAATATAAGCATAGTTTATCAGCCCTAAAATAATTGATAGGAGGAAATAATTAATCATGTTTTGGAAGATCTTCTCTGGGCATGTATTTTGGACTTTGGAGGCTCCTGGGAAAGTCAATTGAATTCATTAGAGTTCTCTTATAACAATAGTTATCAAGCTGGTATTGTCATGGCACCGTATGAAGCTCTATATGGTCGTCCGTGCAGGTCACCGGCATGTTATATCGAAATAGGAGATCGGTTAATACTTGGTCCTGATATAATACAAGAATCTTCAAAGAAGTTTGATATGATTAGAAGATGCCAAAGGATGCCCAGAGCAGACAGAAACGTTATGCAGACCAAAGGCATAGAAATCTAAAATTCTCAGTTGGAGGTTCAGTCTTTTTGAAAGTCTCTTAGATTGGAGTAGGGATGAGGTTTAGAAGAATGGGGAAGTTAACACCTTGATACATTGGACCATTTCCCATTCCATAATGAATTGGCCCACAAGCTTATCAAGTGCAACTGCCAAAAAGGTTGGTATCAGTAAACAATGTCTTCATGTGTCTTGTTTAACGAAACGTGTGCATGACCTAGAGAAAATCATAGAAACAACTGCTTAGGAGGTGGAACCGAATTTAGCAGTTGTTAGATGGCCTATTCGAATCGTTGATCGTGATGAAAAACGATTAAGGAGGAAGGTAGTAAGGTTAGTCAAAGTTTAATGGAGTGAGGTTGCTGAGGATTGCACTTGGGAAACAGAGGATATAATGAAAGGCACATCCCAAGTTTAGAATTGAAGAATGAACTATATCATTATAATTTACTCACCGCTTGAGGTGTAGTCACTGACTCATAATTTTGTGTACGATCCATCATATCGAATATATTTTCTTTTGAGCTATTTTTCTCTTATCTTAATTTCGATGATGAAATTCTTTAAAGAAGGGAATCAGTAACGACCCGTAAATATATCATATCAAATAAATGGTCATTTAGCCTTATCGATATAACAACAATTTTGTAAATAATTGTTATTATTAGTTTATATGGTTTTTATAAATAAAATAAGATCTTTTTATTAGTTAAAAATGATAAGAAAATTTATTTTCTAATTTTTTTTACAAATATATGCATAGTAATTTAAAAGAGAAAATATGACCGAAAATCGGAATTTTTAACGATACAATGTATGGAAGTTGTGCAATTTTTAGGAATATGTTACATACACGTATACATTGATGCAGCACAATCTGAAATTTACGGAAATTCACAAGTCTTAGGTCGCTCACGACCTAAGAGAGAAATTTTAGGTCATTCACGACCTAACAATAGTGATCTACGACCTAACGGGACTCATGAAGTAGAGATACGACTTAAGGATGAAGAGCAACGACCTAAAGAAAGGAATTTGGGTCGGCCACGAGTTAACATCGCTCTAGGTCGTGTGGAAGAAGTTTGGGAGTTAGGTCGCTGGGAAGTTTTAAGTCGTTGCCGACCTAAAGAACACTGCTCACAAGCTAACAGAAACACTCTAAGTCGTTTACGGCTTAACGAGATAAAAGGCAACGAGTTACAGGAACCAAAGCATATTTTAGGTCGGCCCCGACCTAAGGAGGAGAAACTGCGAGTTAATGAAGCCACTTTAGGTCATCTGCGACCTAAAGAGTCCCGAGTTATGACGTGCCGACTTAACCAAGATGAGTCGTAAGTCGTAGGTCGGCATGAAGATGAGTCGGTCGAAGGTGCGGTGTTGTAATTCATTGAGTCGTATATGATGTTGAGTTGTTATGTTCTTAAGTCGGTCTCGTTTAGGTCGTGTGATGGTAATTCTGTGTTGTCCGATAAGTCGGCAACGACCTAGTATAGGTGGTGTACTGTGCTGTAATATGTTGAGTCGCCATATTCTTAAGTCGTGTGATGTTGTAAAGGTTAGGTCGTTGACGACCTATCTTAAGTCGCGTTTGATTGAGTCGGTCTGTATATATGTTTGTATAGGTCGTGTGTCTGGGTCGTCAGGTCGCTGCCGACCTAAGCTGGATCATGGGTCGGTGCCGACCTAAGTGTTGTCAGTTTATGTGTATTGTAACTCCTATAAATACGCGTGTGTTGTACATTTTAAGGAGGTTGATTTTGAAATAAATTTCTAGTTGATTGCTTTGTTCTTTCTTCTCCAATTGGTAGTTGAGTGTAATCTCCTATCTCCACTTACGTCATTCGAGTGCGCTCGAATCCACGTTTGTTGAAGCCGATTCACGGAATCTAGTGCGCTAGATCAACGTGCGAAGAATCGTAGATCTTTGAACACGGTATAGTGCGCTATCAACGTGTTTGAGATAGCTAGAATTTGGTATCTTCGGATCAACGAATTTGGGCATTTCGGTATCTTCAATCCACCAAGTACTACTTCCATCGATTTACATCGATTTGTGATTAATCCGCTGCGTCAGTTTGGTATCAGAGCTTGTTTTAGCCAATCATAGCTAAATCGGGTCTTGGAGCCAAGTGTTGAAGTTTGAAGCTGTTCATCGTGTTCATCTTGAAGTTGCAACGAGAGGAGAACTTTCGATCTATTCCATTTTGGATCAAAGTGTTGGAAGGTGTTTGAAGTTGAAGTTAGGCCGTGTATACTTGTGAAGTAGCCGAGCCTAGTGAAAGGTCTTGAAGCTTGAAGCCGTGACTTGAAGTTCTATATTGTTTGAATCATGCCGCCTAGAAGAGCTAACCGACATCAAAACGTTGAAGCTTTATATCGGAGAGAAGAGGCCGATCAAATGGAACAACGTATGCATGAGAAGATTGATGAAGGCATTGGTAGGTTGGAAAAGCTTATGATTGATATGAATCAAAGTAGAAGAAGAAATTCACCTGAATCCATCCGTGGGGGTAGTAGAGTGTCATCACATTCAGAACGGGAGAGGAGAGAAAGTCAAGAGCCTAGGAGTGTTGATAAACGAAGTAGGAGGAATGTTGATGATCATGATAGACGGGATGTTGGTAGTAGGAGTGGTGGTAGAGATGCTAGAGGGCGTGAAAGACAACGATATGCATCAGACTTTGATGAGGAGTTTGATGGTGAGAGGGGAAGTATTCATTTCAGAGACCGAGATCAGGGACAACGTCAGTATCGGGTTATTGATGATGATCGACGTTGGGAATCGGGAATGAAGATGGAGATTCCGGAGTTTAAAGGAGGGATGGTAGCTGAAGAATTCTTAGATTGGTTATCTAATGTGGAGGAAATCTTTGATTTCAAGGAGGTTCCGGAGAATCGAAGGGTGAAGTTAGTTGCTACAAGGCTGAGGGGAAGAGCTTTGGCATGGTGGCAGCAAACTAAACTTACTCGTGAACGAATGGGGAAGTCAAAGATAGAATCTTGGGAGAAGATGAAGAAATTGATGAGGGCTACATTTTTGCCATACAACTATCAATCGCTTATGTACCAGAGATTGCAGAATCTAAGGCAGGGGACGAAATCAGTAAATGACTATGCAGATGAATTTTACCAACTCATTGCCAGGAACGATATAATGGAGACAGAAGAACAGCCGACTGCTAGGTTTGTTGGAGGATTGAGAATGCAGATCCAGGATATGGTTAATATGTTCGATCCCAGATCTGTAGCGGAGGCACATCAAAAGGTGTTAGCTTGGGAAAAGCAAGGAAGGCGTGGAGGTGGTGTGTTTACTAATTCCAATAATCAAGCGAGGGGTGTTAGTGGAAGTTCTAATGTTCCAAAACCTGTCAATAAGCCAGTGGTGAAGGAGGCTGAGAAGGCGAAGGTTAACGGTGGTTTCAAATGTTATAATTGTCAGGAGTTGGGTCATAAAAGCCATGAATGTCCGAAGCCGAAGAAGAGAGCAATGGTTGCTGAGATTGAGGATGAAGAGGAAGAAGTTGAATGTTCTAATTCACCTTATGTTGAGGAGGAGGAAGAATTGTCTGGAGATGAAGGTTGTAATCTTATGATGAGGAGGTCATGTCTTACACCAAAGCAAGAGGAGGACTGTAGTTGGTTGAGAAGCAATATTTTTCAGTCGACATGCACTTTTCTGGGAAAAGTTTGCAAGTTCGTTATTGATGCTGGAAGTTGCGATAATATTATTTCTACCGAGGCTGTGAAGAAGTTGAACTTGAAAACTGAGAAACATCCTAAACCGTACAAGCTAGCATGGTTAAGGAAGGGTGGTGAAGTGAAGGTGTGTCGAAGGGCTTGTGTTAATTTTTCTATTGGGAAGAAGTACAAAGATGAAATTTGGTGTGACATTGTAGACATGGACGTATGTCATCTGTTGTTGGGCAGACCGTGGCAGTTTGATAGATCAGTTCAACATGATGGTCGTGCCAATAGTTACAGTTTCATGTTCGAGGGTACTAAAATCACTTTGGTTCCCAAGAAGCAACAACAGAAGGAGAGCAAGCTGGAGGAGATTGAGGAATTGAAAACTCTGTTGACTTTGAAGGAGTTTGTTAAGGAGGTTGAAGAGGAGCCTGAAGTATACTTGTTGATTGGGCGTGAGAGTAGTGAAGAGGTTGAAATTCCTGAAGAAGCAAAGCCAGTTTTGAAAGAGTTTGAAGATGTATTTCCAGAGGAGTTGCCTAAGGAGTTACCACCATTGAGGGACATTCAACATCAAATTGATCTTGTTCCGGGAGCAGTGTTACCACATAGACCACATTACCGAATGAGTCCGAAGGAACATGAAGAGTTACGAAGGCAAGTGGAAGAGTTGTTAGAACAGGGACGTGTTCAGGAAAGCTTGAGTCCTTGTGCAGTACCAGCTTTGTTGGTGCCGAAGAAGGATGGAACATGGAGAATGTGTACCGACAGTAGAGCTTTGAACAAGATTACTGTTCGCTACCGATTTCCTATGCCGAGGTTGGATGATTTGCTGGATCAGTTGAGTGGGGCAACTATATTTTCGAAGATTGATTTGAAGAGTGGTTATCATCAGATTCGAATTAGACCGGGGGACGAGTGGAAGACAGCGTTTAAGACGAAAGAGGGGTTATACGAATGGTTGGTTATGCCATTTGGTTTATCAAATGCGCCAAGTACATTCATGAGGGTGATGAACCAAATATTCAGGCCGTATATTGGGAAATTTTTGGTAGTGTATTTTGATGATATTCTGATATATAGCAGGAGTATAAAGGAGCATGTTCTACATTTGAGGGAAGTGTTGATTATTCTTCGTGAAGAATAATTTTATGCTGCTACGAAGAAATGTGTGTTTATGACGCACGGTGTTTTATTTCTGGGTTATGTTGTTTCAGGGGAAGGTATTCAAGTTGATCAGAATAAAGTTGAAGCAGTCAAGAATTGGCCACAACCAAAGACAATTACAGAAGTGAGAAGTTTTCATGGGCTAGCATCATTCTACCGAAGATTCATTCCACACTTCAGTAGCGTGATGGCTCCAGTGACTGATTGCATGAAGGGAAAACAGTTTGTATGGTCAGAGGAAGCGGGGATTGCTTTTGAACGAATCAAAGAACTGTTGACTATAGCGCCAATTCTTGTTTTACCTGATTTTCAGTTAGTGTTTGAACTACATACTGATGCATCCAAGGTTGGGATTGGAGGAGTGTTGAGTCAGTGTGGGAGACCTATTGTATATTTCAGTGAAAAGTTGTCAGGGGCAAAGATGAGATACAGTACATATGACGTCGAATTTTATGCTGTTATACAAGCTGTTAAGCATTGGAGGCATTATCTGTTTCAGAAGGAATTTGTTCTGTACACTGATCATGAAGCTTTGAAGCATTTACAGTGTAACGACCCGTATTTTTACGTGTCGATAAATCGTAGAATTTGCAGGTCGATAGTGTTGATTGTGTTGCCTCTAGCTTGAGTCGTGACCGACTCATAGGGTTGCCGAGTTAAGAAACTATGAGTCGTTAGCGAGTTAGCTTGGGCACGAGTCAACTGTGTGCAAGGTAGCTAACGGGTTAAGGAAATATACGAGATAACGACTCAGTGGGCCTAGGGTCTAAGTCATACACGACTTAGTGGGATAGTGGTTAGGTCGTGTACGAGTTAGTGGAAGTAACGACTTAAGGCTTTGGCCAACCCAGGAAGTTATACGACCTATAGGCTTGTGCGAGTTAGCAAGTTAGGTGATGAGTCGTGACCGACTCATAGGGACCGACTCAAGGGGCTTAGACGACTTAAGGTTGTAGCGGCTTATAGGGGTTAACGGTCTATAAGATCTAAGGCTTAGGTCGGTGGGCCGACTTAGTGGATAAGTCGTTGGGGACTTAGGCTTTTGAGTCGTGTCTCGTGGAATAAGGATTAGGCTTAGGTCGGCCGGGATAAGTCGTATGTGTCTTAAGTCGTGTGACCTTCTTGCTGTGTTGAGTCGTTAGGTCTTTGAGTCGGTAGAATTTAAGTCGGCATCTGGGTTAGTGTTAAGTCGGCAGTATATGTTGTATAGTTAAGTCGCAGGGTCGGCTGTGCTAGGTCGTAAGTCGGCAGGAGATGAGTCGTGGACGACTCATGATGAGTCGGGACCGACTCATGGGGCGACGACTCAGGGAGGTTCCAGCCTATAAATAGAGGGGTTTGGCTCACTTTTTGGCACCGGTTTTTGAAGCGACGAAGTGCTGCCATTTTGAAGACTCGACTACAACATTTCTTCATCTTCTTTTCTCCATTCCAATCTAATTCTAACATCCATCCAAGATCGAAGATCGAGATCGAAGGTCCAAGTGCCAAAGTTGAAGATCTTCATCCGTTCGAGCTAGAATTCATCGATTGGAGCGAGATATTGCTGGATCAAACCTTGATCTTCGCTGTCCAGATCTGAAGTGTGTAGTTTTTGTAGTGTTTGGGTGATTTGGTGAGTGGTAGTTATCTCTCACGCGGATCCAAAGGAGTATATTGGATTGGTGGCATGTTTGGGTGTTAAAGTTAGAGATTTCATGCATTTTTCTTAGATCTAAGTCTAGATCCATGGTTTTTGAAGATGTTTACTTATGCAAGTTTGTTTAATAAGCATTAGAGACAAAACCCATGTTTTATAATTGATAGATCTATGCTAAAAACCATGATTTCACATATGTTGGACTTTTGCTCGTTTATTTACGAAATTCCCATTATAGTTGATATTGCTTAAATTGCTTAATAGATCTTGTTTGAATGATTGATTACTTGAATGTATGATTGATTTGATTGTTTCCAAGTTAGCTAGTAGTTGATTTGGAACAAGATGATGAAAGAGGATTCAAAAGCTATGGAAGAAGGCTCTTGAATGGTGAAAGCTGCTTAAGGCATATGTAGCGGATGTTGAAGCTCATATGTATAGATTGGATGATGTTGAGATGGGACTTTGCCATGATTTGATGAGGCAAACCATGTTGTTGAGTTGAGACTTTGCTTTGATGCGATGAAGCGAAGTATGATGTGAGTCTTGGCTTAATCCAAGCAGGGATCATTCCAAGCATGTTGATAACTTGAAGAGTAGTTCAAGTTGGTTGATAATGGATTGTTCAAGAGGTAGCTTGAGCTTGTATGAGGATAGTCGTCAAGAAGGATGGCTAGGAGGCTTGGATCTCGTCGTTGTTGAAGGTTCTAGCATGCTCAAAAGCAAGAGTACATGGGGCGCCCATAACGACTACAGGTAGGTAGTCGGGACACCCAAAAGACTACAGGTAGGTAGTTGAGTACTCTGGGCAAAGTAGATAAGTCCTAGGCACAAGGCAGTGTGCGGAGTTATGGTTAGAACCGGGGTTACCATTAGCCCTTGACAGATGGTCATTCAACTAACGGTGAAATCGAGGCAAGGATAACAGTGATAGCCAGAGTCATGGATGTTTGGTTGTATTATCATTCGGCTTCAAGAGCGGTGTTTTCTGGGTGCTTATCTGATCTTGGTTTAGGCCTTGGGGGTTTGTATTTGGAAAACATCGTCCTTGACTCGAGTGGTATTCGCTTTACCTTAATTGTCTATGTTGTTATGCTTGCTTCTCCTTAGTGTATGTCTGGGGCTATCACTGTAGAAAGAGGTGGAGTGGGATGGTTTGGTTCCTATTCCTTTTATCCTTTATGCTCTTTTGGTATGCTTGATAGTTGATTTACTGCTCACTAAGACTTTGTCTGACTCAAGGTTTTATGTCTCCTCTTATTACCTTGGGCTGTTCATCCATGTTGGGATGGGCAGACTAGGTAGCAGGTGACAGGTGCTGTGCTAGGAGTTCTACGATGAAGATGTCGAAGACGAGCAGGAGGCTTTGCATATTAGTTTTCTTACTATATGTACTGGGTATCCGCTGCTGTATTTGGTTGAGTGATTTGTAGTGAGGCTTTCATGTATGGATTTGAGTAGATGATTGTATGAAACAACTGTGATGCTTATATGATGATGTTCTGTTCTATGGAGCTTCACTATATTATATTTCTCTATTGTATTTTATCCATGCGCTGTGAGTTGTACGATAGAGATTCTTTTGTTTTGTTTTACCCTGACTATCGTCCATGGCTGCCTGGCACGCCTTTCAGCGCATTATTTCCTTGTTTTGGTGCGGGAGTCATGGGCGGTCGTCACATTTGGTATCAGAGCTTTGGTTAATCGATTTTAGCCAACGCTCGCTGATGTAACTACGTAAGAGAGACGTAATTGTAATTTGATGGATGATTACTATATATAATATAGTAGTTTAGAAGGGTTTGAACTCCTTATGCAGTTGTTTCTTAAGGTGTTCTAATCATTCTTATTTACAGATATTAAGGATGAGTCGAAGTGAGAGACAAGCTGCGAGGGGTAGCCGTGATGCTAGGGAAGCTGTTGATTATGCTCCTATGTTTGAGGCCATGATGACTTCAATCATGAGGAGAATACCAGCTTCAGGATCATCTGTGGATGTGGGAGTTCAAGTCCAAGCTCCGAGACCGGTGGATTTTGCCAAGCTTTGCAAGGATTATACTGCTCTTGGAGGGAAAGTTTTCTTGGGGACGGAGTCGACTATTGAGGTGCAGAGATGGATTGATGCTTGCAAAAGAATCTTTGGTGACTTAGGGATTGAGGATGCAACTAAGAGGAAGCTTGCATCGAGACAGCTTCAGGGAAGAGCTGCTGATTGGTGGAGTTCTATCACCATCGATACTCCAGAAGAAGAGATTACTTGGGAGCAATTCCAAGTTAGATTTGAAGCTAAGTTCATCTCTACTTCCCAGAAATCTGTCTTGTTTAAGAGGTTTGTGGAGCTCAAGCAAGGGGGAAGGCCTGTTCTTGAGTACATTTCTGAGTTTGAAGCTTTGTCTAAGTATGCCAGATCGTATATTGATTCTCCCTACCAGAAGAATGAAAAGTTTGTGACTGGTCTGGATGCTTATCTTGGGAGGCAGTTGGTGGATCATCTGGACGATCCGTTTGAGAAGCTTGTGGAAAAAGCTCTTAGGCACGAGAGTTTGTTCCCTAAGGAAGTATCTGTTGTTTCTGTAACCAGGGAAGGATCTAAACCACAGCAGAGTGGCAATAAGAAGAGGAAACAACAGCAACAGAGGGGTAGGGATGGCCAGAAGAAGCCGAAGAGTGAAGTGACTTGCTATAACTGCCAGCAGAAGGGCCATCTTTACAAAGATTGTAAGAATCCCAAAGTGCCGGGAAAGTGTTACAACTGTGATAAGCTGGGACATATCAAGAAGGATTGTCCAGAACCGAGGAAAGATAGGCAGGTTGTGCAAGCCTATGCTTTGGGGGCTGTTCCATCGTCTTCGAAAGCTCCTACTGCTGAAGAGAAGGGGAAGAGTGTGGTTGTTCAAGGTACTCTTTCTATTTGTGGTGTTCCAGTTAGAGTGTTGTTTGATACTGGAGCGTCGCATTCTTTTGTTTGTGATGATTTGGTAAGCCGGTTAGGTATGAAACCGGATATTGTTGATAGGCCATTGGTTGTGACTAATCCGGTAGGGGGTTCGTCATGTTTGTGTATGTTATGCCGTGGTCTAGTTGTGTCGAGTCATGATTGCTCGTTTGTTTGTGATTGCTTTGTTCTGAACTTTGCGGGGTTCGGAATTATTTTGGGTATGGACTGGCTTAGGAAGTATGCGGCAAGGATTGATTGTGAGAGGCTTGAGGTGACAGTCGGGAATGTGGAAGGGCGAAAGGTTGTGATACGATGTAAGCATGAAGAAGGCGTCTTCATGAGCTTCATGTATTCGCTAGTTGTTCCACGGGATGGACTGTCATCGGTGCCTATTGTGAATGAGTTTGAGAATGTCTTTGAGGAAGTTAAAGGGTTGCCGCCGCATAGGGAGATCGAGTTTCGTATCGATCTAGTTGAGGGAGCCAGACCTGTTGTGATGCCTCTTAGGCGGATGGCACCGAGGGAGCAGCAAGAGCTGAAGGTGCAAGTTGATGACCTTTTGCGGAAAGGATTCATTCGGAGAAGTGTGTCCGAATGGGGTGCGCCAGTTGTGTTCGCAACCAAAGCGGATGGATCGTTGAGGTTGTGTGTGGATTATCGTGAGCTGAATAAGGTGACTAAGAAGAACAAGTATCCATTGCCGAGAATAGATGACTTGTTTGATCAGCTTCACGAGGCTAAGGTGTTTTCTCAGATGGATTTGGCAACGGGATTTCACCAGTTGAGAGTGGCGAAGGATAGTGTGCCGAAGACTGCTTTCAGGACACCATCCGGGTTTTATGAGTGGCTGGTAATGCCGTTTGGGTTGACTAACGCGCCAGCATATTTTGTGGATCTTATGAATAGAGTGTTCAGAGATCAGTTGAATAAGTTCGTGCTTGTGTTCGTGGATGATATTTTGGTTTATTCCAGAACTGAGGAAGAGCACAAGACGCACTTGAGGATTGTTTTAGGAATCTTACGGAAACATCAGCTGAAGGCTAAGTTTTCGAAGTGTCACTTCTGGAAGAATGAAGTGAGGTTCTTAGGTCATGTTATTTCTGGAAATGGAATAGCGGTTGATCCCGCTAAGGTGGCAGCGATCCAGGATTGGGTTAGGCCTAAGAATGCATCTGATGTGAGAAGTTTTCTTGGATTAGCAGGATATTATCGTCGGTTTATCAAAGACTTTTCCAAGATAGCTGCACCGTTGACAGGATTGACGAAGAAGAACCAAGTGTTCAGATGGGATGATAAGTGTGAGCAAGCTTTCGTAATCCTGAAAGAGCGACTGACGAGCGCTCCTGTTTTGACTATTCCAAGTGGGAATGATGAGATGGTGGTTTACACCGATGCATGTGGTACTGGACTTGGAGCAGTGCTAATGCAGAAGGATAAAGTTGTTGCATATGCAAGTCGACAACTGAAGCCGCATGAGAGGAACTATCCGACTCATGATTTGGAGTTAGCGGCAATTGTGTTTGCTTTGAAGATGTGGAGACATTATCTATTGGGAGTTAGATTCGAGTTGTTTACAGATCATAAGTCGTTGAAGTATCTGTTCTCCCAAAAGGATTTAAATCTTCGACAGCAACGATGGCTAGAGTTCCTAGCATCTTATGATTTTGGTATAGCCTATACTCCAGGAAAAGGTAACGTAGTGGCAGATGCGTTAAGTCGAAGACATGCAGGTTTGGGAGCCATGTTTTCGGAATGGAAGAGTCTTGAGTATTTGGCTGGATTTGACTTCAGGCCTAGATGTGAATTGGAACCTAAGATGTTGGCAAACTTATCGATAAGGCCTACTCTTGTGGAAAGGGTTGGCGAGAGCCAAAAGGGAGATGATAAGCTTGTCAAGATTATCTGTGATTTGGAATCTGGATTGGACCCGGAGAAGGATAAGGGATTCGAGGTCGATCGAGAGGGTTGGCTTCGAAAGCAAGGGCGACTAGTTGTTCCCGATGTAGATGGATTGAGAGATGAAGTTCTGAGGGAGAGTCATCACTCGAAGTTGACAATTCATCCAGGTGGAAATAAGATGTATCGGGATATGAAGAGAACCTACTACTGGGAAGGTATGAAGAAGGATGTTGGAAATTTTATTTCCAAGTGTATGAATTGCCAGTTGGTGAAAGCTGAGCAGAAGAAGCCCAGTGGATTGCTTCAGCCATTAGAGGTTCCTACATGGAAGTGGGAGCAAGTGTCGATGGACTTTATCGATGGTCTACCTAGGACAAGAGCAGGGAATGAAGGGATTTGGGTCATAGTAGATCGTTTGACCAAGAGTGCAAGGTTCATTCCTGTTCGATCGACTAGGACCGCATCGAAGTTGGCTGAATTATATGTGAAGTGGATAGTTCGTTTCCATGGTGTTCCGAAGAGTATAGTGAGCGATCGAGATCCATTGTTCACTAGTAGATTTTGGAAGAGCTTCCAGGAAGTTTTGGGAACTGAGTTGTGTTTGAGTACAGCTTATCACCCTCAAACAGATGGTCAGACTGAGAGAGTCAACCGAGTTTTGGAAGATCTTCTTAGAGCATGTGTTTTGGACTTCGGAGGATCATGGGAAGATCACCTTCATTTGGTGGAGTTTGCTTATAATAACAGTTATCAGTCGAGTATTGGTATGGCACCATATGAGGCATTATATGGAAGACCGTGTAACTCTCCGACATGTTGGTTGGAAACTGGAGAAAAGCTGATACTTGGGCCAGAGATGATTCGACAGACTTCAGATTGTATAGAGATCATTCGGCAACGAATGAAGGCAGCCCAAGATCGTCAGAAAAGTTATGCCGATAATCGTCGTAAGGATTTGGAATTCGACGTAGGTGATATGGTTTTTGTGAAGATTTCTCCTCTGAAGAGTGTCATTAGATTCGGGAAGAAAGGAAAGTTAACTCCGAGATTTGTTGGACCATTCCCGATTATCGAGCGTATTGGAAAGCTCGCTTATAGATTGGAGTTACCGGAAAAGATGGCGGGTGTGCACAGTGTTTTTCATGTATCTTATCTACGGAAGTATATGCACGACCCAACTACGGTGGTTTCTGCTGATAGCTGTGAAGACTTGGAGGTTGATCCAGTTGTTTCGAGACCTCGTAAGCCGCTTCGTATTGTTGAAACCGATACGAAACAGCTTAGGAGGAAGACGATTACGTTGCTCAAGGTACAATGGAGTGATGATGTTAACGACTGTACGTGGGAGGAGGAAGAGAGGATGAAGGCAGCTCATCCCGGACTCTTCGAGGTATGGCCCTAAAGTGTCGTGACATCTCATGAATTTGTAGCTTGTTCTAAGTCTTAGAATTCTGCATGCTAGGTTAGAATTGGTTGCATGGATTGTTGATTGCCATGGATGATAGGCATGCGGAATAATTTTGATTGCTGTTGTTTGCTTGGAATTTCGGGGGCGAAATTCCTAAGGGGGAGAGAATGTAACGACCCGTATTTTTACGTGTCGATAAATCGTAGAATTTGCAGGTCGATAGTGTTGATTGTGTTGCCTCTAGCTTGAGTCGTGACCGACTCATAGGGTTGCCGAGTTAAGAAACTATGAGTCGTTAGCGAGTTAGCTTGGGCACGAGTCAACTGTGTGCAAGGTAGCTAACGGGTTAAGGAAATATACGAGATAACGACTCAGTGGGCCTAGGGTCTAAGTCATACACGACTTAGTGGGATAGTGGTTAGGTCGTGTACGAGTTAGTGGAAGTAACGACTTAAGGCTTTGGCCAACCCAGGAAGTTATACGACCTATAGGCTTGTGCGAGTTAGCAAGTTAGGTGATGAGTCGTGACCGACTCATAGGGACCGACTCAAGGGGCTTAGACGACTTAAGGTTGTAGCGGCTTATAGGGGTTAACGGTCTATAAGATCTAAGGCTTAGGTCGGTGGGCCGACTTAGTGGATAAGTCGTTGGGGACTTAGGCTTTTGAGTCGTGTCTCGTGGAATAAGGATTAGGCTTAGGTCGGCCGGGATAAGTCGTATGTGTCTTAAGTCGTGTGACCTTCTTGCTGTGTTGAGTCGTTAGGTCTTTGAGTCGGTAGAATTTAAGTCGGCATCTGGGTTAGTGTTAAGTCGGCAGTATATGTTGTATAGTTAAGTCGCAGGGTCGGCTGTGCTAGGTCGTAAGTCGGCAGGAGATGAGTCGTGGACGACTCATGATGAGTCGGGACCGACTCATGGGGCGACGACTCAGGGAGGTTCCAGCCTATAAATAGAGGGGTTTGGCTCACTTTTTGGCACCGGTTTTTGAAGCGACGAAGTGCTGCCATTTTGAAGACTCGACTACAACATTTCTTCATCTTCTTTTCTCCATTCCAATCTAATTCTAACATCCATCCAAGATCGAAGATCGAGATCGAAGGTCCAAGTGCCAAAGTTGAAGATCTTCATCCGTTCGAGCTAGAATTCATCGATTGGAGCGAGATATTGCTGGATCAAACCTTGATCTTCGCTGTCCAGATCTGAAGTGTGTAGTTTTTGTAGTGTTTGGGTGATTTGGTGAGTGGTAGTTATCTCTCACGCGGATCCAAAGGAGTATATTGGATTGGTGGCATGTTTGGGTGTTAAAGTTAGAGATTTCATGCATTTTTCTTAGATCTAAGTCTAGATCCATGGTTTTTGAAGATGTTTACTTATGCAAGTTTGTTTAATAAGCATTAGAGACAAAACCCATGTTTTATAATTGATAGATCTATGCTAAAAACCATGATTTCACATATGTTGGACTTTTGCTCGTTTATTTACGAAATTCCCATTATAGTTGATATTGCTTAAATTGCTTAATAGATCTTGTTTGAATGATTGATTACTTGAATGTATGATTGATTTGATTGTTTCCAAGTTAGCTAGTAGTTGATTTGGAACAAGATGATGAAAGAGGATTCAAAAGCTATGGAAGAAGGCTCTTGAATGGTGAAAGCTGCTTAAGGCATATGTAGCGGATGTTGAAGCTCATATGTATAGATTGGATGATGTTGAGATGGGACTTTGCCATGATTTGATGAGGCAAACCATGTTGTTGAGTTGAGACTTTGCTTTGATGCGATGAAGCGAAGTATGATGTGAGTCTTGGCTTAATCCAAGCAGGGATCATTCCAAGCATGTTGATAACTTGAAGAGTAGTTCAAGTTGGTTGATAATGGATTGTTCAAGAGGTAGCTTGAGCTTGTATGAGGATAGTCGTCAAGAAGGATGGCTAGGAGGCTTGGATCTCGTCGTTGTTGAAGGTTCTAGCATGCTCAAAAGCAAGAGTACATGGGGCGCCCATAACGACTACAGGTAGGTAGTCGGGACACCCAAAAGACTACAGGTAGGTAGTTGAGTACTCTGGGCAAAGTAGATAAGTCCTAGGCACAAGGCAGTGTGCGGAGTTATGGTTAGAACCGGGGTTACCATTAGCCCTTGACAGATGGTCATTCAACTAACGGTGAAATCGAGGCAAGGATAACAGTGATAGCCAGAGTCATGGATGTTTGGTTGTATTATCATTCGGCTTCAAGAGCGGTGTTTTCTGGGTGCTTATCTGATCTTGGTTTAGGCCTTGGGGGTTTGTATTTGGAAAACATCGTCCTTGACTCGAGTGGTATTCGCTTTACCTTAATTGTCTATGTTGTTATGCTTGCTTCTCCTTAGTGTATGTCTGGGGCTATCACTGTAGAAAGAGGTGGAGTGGGATGGTTTGGTTCCTATTCCTTTTATCCTTTATGCTCTTTTGGTATGCTTGATAGTTGATTTACTGCTCACTAAGACTTTGTCTGACTCAAGGTTTTATGTCTCCTCTTATTACCTTGGGCTGTTCATCCATGTTGGGATGGGCAGACTAGGTAGCAGGTGACAGGTGCTGTGCTAGGAGTTCTACGATGAAGATGTCGAAGACGAGCAGGAGGCTTTGCATATTAGTTTTCTTACTATATGTACTGGGTATCCGCTGCTGTATTTGGTTGAGTGATTTGTAGTGAGGCTTTCATGTATGGATTTGAGTAGATGATTGTATGAAACAACTGTGATGCTTATATGATGATGTTCTGTTCTATGGAGCTTCACTATATTATATTTCTCTATTGTATTTTATCCATGCGCTGTGAGTTGTACGATAGAGATTCTTTTGTTTTGTTTTACCCTGACTATCGTCCATGGCTGCCTGGCACGCCTTTCAGCGCATTATTTCCTTGTTTTGGTGCGGGAGTCATGGGCGGTCGTCACATACAGGGGCAGGATAAGATTTCAGCGAAACATGCATCGTGGATAGCATATTTACAGCAGTTTACCTTTGTTGTCAAACACAAATCGGGGGTGACGAACCGGGTAGCTGATGCTTTGAGTAGGAGGAGTCATTTATTAACGACAATGAAGGTTGAAGTGACAGGGTTTGAAATGTTGCCAGAATTGTTTGGGGAGGATCCTTACTTTGCAAAGTTTGTTGAGAAAGTTAAGGATGGAAGTTCGGATGAATTTGTGATGGTTGGTGGATTCTTGTTCAGAGGAAATCAATTATGTATTCCAGATTGTAGTTTGATATTGAAAATTATCAAGGAGTTGCACAAGGAAGGACATGTTGGCCGTGATCGTACTTTGCAAATGATTTCACAGTCTTACTTTTGGCCGTCGATGAGGAGAGAGGTTGAAAGATTCGTGGAGAGATGCCATATTTGCCAGGTGTCAAAGGGAACAGCGACGACTGCAGGGTTGTATATGCCGTTGCCTGTACCATCTAAGCCATGGGTTGATATTAGCATGGATTTTGTTTTGGGTTTGCCTAGAACTCAACGGGGAAATGATTCTATATTTGTTGTGGTGGACAGATTTTCTAAAATGGCACATTTTATTGCTTGCAAGAGGACGACGGATGCTATTCGTGTTGCTCAGTTATTTTTCAAGGAGATCTATCGACTTCATGGATTACCAGAGTCTATTGTGTCGGATAGAGATACTCGTTTTCTGAGTCACTTTTGGTTAAGTTTGTGGAAAATGGTGGGAACAAAGCTGAAATTCAGTAGTGATTATCATCCGCAAACTGATGGACAGACAGAAGTTGTAAACAGGTCATTGGGAAATTTGTTGCGATGTCTTGTACAGGATAATTTGAGAAGTTGGGATATGAAATTATGCCAAGCAGAATTTGCTCATAATCATGCAATGAATCGCAGTACGGGATTCATTCCATTTCAGATTGTTTATTCAAATTTACCCAGGGGACCGTTGGACTTAGCGGTGGTACCACAATCGAAAGAGACAGTTAAACGAGCTGCTGATTTTGTTGAAGGGTTGACGGAATGCCACAGGATCGTTCAGGAACGATTGGAAAAGTCGAATGAGAAGTATAAGAAGTCTGCAGATTTGAAGCGACGAAATGTTGAATTTAACGAAGGCAATTTGGTGTATGCTGTGTTAACAAAGGATCGTTTTCCAGTGGGCACTTATAATAAGTTGAAAGCCAGAAAAATTGGACCTGTAGAAGTTGTGAAACGGATCAATGAGAATGCTTATAAGTTGAAGCTACCGGAGGACGTATACACTTCTGACGTGTTCAATGTTAAGCATCTTATACCATATTATGGGGATGAACAATCTGAGGTGAAGGAATTTACAAATTCGAGGTCGAATTTTTCTCAACCAGGGGAGGATGATGCAGCACAATCTGAAATTTATGGAAATTCACAAGTCTTAGGTCGCTCACGACCTAAGAGAGAAATTTTAGGTCATTCACGACCTAACAATAGTGATCTACGACCTAACGGGACTCGTGAAGTAGAGATACGACTTAAGGATGAAGAGCAACGACCTAAAGAAAGGAATTTGGGTCGGCCACGAGTTAACATCGCTCTAGGTCGTGTGGAAGAAGTTTGGGAGTTAGGTCGTTGGGAAGTTTTAAGTCGTTGCCGACCGAAAGAACACTGCTCACAAGCTAACAGAAACACTCTAAGTCGTTTACGACTTAACGAGATAAAAGGAAACGAGTTACAGGAACCAAAGCATATTTTAGGTCGGCCCCGACCTAAGGAGGAGAACCTGCGAGTTAATGAAGCCACTTTAGGTCATCTGCGACCTAAAGAGTCCCGAGTTATGACGTGCCGACTTAACCAAGATGAGTCGTAAGTCGTAGGTCGGCATGAAGATGAGTCGGTCGAAGGTGCGGTGTTGTAATTCATTGAGTCGTATATGATGTTGAGTTGTTATGTTCTTAAGTCGGTCTCGTTTAGGTCGTGTAATGGTAATTCTGTGTTGTCCGATTAGTCGGCAACGACCTAGTATAGGTGGTGTACTGTGCTGTAATATGTTGAGTCGCCATATTCTTAAGTCGTGTGATGTTGTAAAGGTTAGGTCGTTGACGGCCTATCTTAAGTCGCGTTTGATTGAGTCGGTCTGTATATATGTTTGTATAGGTCGTGTGTCTGGGTCGTTAGGTCGCTGCCGACCTAAGCTGGATCATGAGTCGGTGCCGACCTAAGTGTTGTCAGTTTATGTGTATTGTAACTCCTATAAATACGCGTGTGTTGTACATTTTAAGGAGGTTGATTTTGAAATAAATTTCTAGTTGATTGCTTTGTGCTTTCTTCTCCAATTGGTAGTTGAGTGTAATCTCCTATCTCCACTTACGTCATTCGAGTGCGCTCGAATCCACGTTTGTTGAAGCCGATTCCCGGAATCTAGTGCGCTAGATCAACGTGCGAAGAATCGTAGATCTTTGAACACGGTATAGTGCGCTATCAACGTGTTTGAGATAGCTAGAATTCGGTATCTTCGGATCAACGAATTTGGGCATTTCGGTATCTTCAATCCACCAAGTACTGCTTCCATCGATTTACATCGATTTGTGATTAATCCGCTGCGTCATACATGTACATGTGCATACATGAGAACATGCACATAAACATACATATATAAAAATTATTAAGTATAAGAAATATAATATAAAATATATAAGATATTTTAAGCAAGCTAAGTCCTTAAGCTTATATAAGTCAAAATATGCAAACATGAGATGATGAAAGTGATGTGCACATAGGTGCAGGCCTTTGTTCGTGCCTAGGAGGGGGGAGGTGTGTGGTGAAGCCAATAATGGTGATGAAGATGATGATGTATGCATGAATACTTTTACACTCTTCTTTTCTAATAAATACCCTACCATTTTCTCGTCATATTCATTCATCTTCTTCTTCATATTTTTAAGCTTTTTATTCCACTTTATTGGCTTCCACCCTAAGAGAAATAATGTTGAAATTCATTTCAAAAAGAAATTAAATTATAATACATAGTTATATATAGTTAAACACATCAAAACAATCTCAAAACCCCACTTTTCTCCTCGTTCTTCACAAACTCCACCCCACTACATCACTACGCCGAGCACAACCTTACTCTATGCTAGGCCATGCACCCCTAGCCATCTCAAGTCTTGGTCGAGGCATTTAGGAGCTAAACTTCGAAGAATAGTGAGCTTTCGAACCCGAGTAGCGGAGCTATAGTGAATTTTTAAGTAATCTTTTAAAACTCAAGGCGAGATCTTCTATACTATTATACTTTTTGTCGGATGATGATATGATGTTGGAAAATGGATGTTTAATATGATTTGGTCATCAAGTTTGGTTGTTTTATCATGAATGATGAAAATGCATGCAAGTCACGGAAATACACGTCGATAAGCACAAAAAAATCACTTTTCTTGAATTAATGAATTGATGTGTGTGGAATGTTAAATATCTTTAAAAATGGTTTACAATGTATTCCAAATGTTTTAAAAACATTTAAAAGTGTTTTGGTGAAGTATGAATGAGAATGGAAAATTAAGTTAAAAATAGGCGCATTACACAACGATAGTTCGCGTCGCGCCATAAAAGTCAAACTAGTGTAAAAGTTGGAATATAGCTCGAAATTCTTCAAGATAAGATTTTTCTAAACTATTATATCCATATTTTTGCGACGAAAAAGGAAAATAAAGATTTTGATAAGTATATTTTGAAATATGAGTACAACAAGCTTTTTGAAAAATTACAGCTTTGCAGTTTGGAATCCAAAATTGGATTTCTTTGAAAATTAAGTTTTAAAATGTTTAAAAATATGGAATAAATATTATAAATATTTAAAAAGGTTTTAAGGTGATTTGAGCAATAAAAATGAATTTTCAAATAATAAAAAAGTCATTTTGATCAATACAGCTAAAAAGCACTTTTCGTAGCACTTTTCCATAACTTTTGAAATATAGTTTTAAACTCAATATTTATTACGTTTTCAAATGATTAATAAAGGGTTTTAAAGATAATTTTAAGAATTTTTTGGAATGATTAAAGATTTAGTGTCGATCAAATAATTCGACTGCCTTGTGGGTTTTAGAGAGATGGTGTCTATGCTTGAGTTTAGAAAACCGGTTTCCTGCTCTCCTTGGCTATCCATACTGGCCTGATGGAGGGGATAGCGAATTTGGTTTACTCGAATCAATATCTTACTAAATGAGAAATAAAAAGATTTTTACTTTATCCTTAGTAAAAAATGAGTTTAAAAGTTATCAAAGGTTTTATAAGAGAGGTTTAATATTTTCGTACACACCAAAAAGAATATTTTATAAATGTATATCTCCAAAAGATATTTTGATAAAAGAACTTAGTAAATTAAATAATGAATTCCGATTCACTTAACCACTTTTATCGATGATTGTTTCGGAGGAACCGGGGTCAGATTTGGATAATTTTATCTGAAGACCACTTCGAACCGGGGCCATCATTGACTTTTACAAACATATATCTTTTTGGTGACGGAGAAGGCAACCTTTCCTAGCTTAACACCCTTTTCTGAGACGTATGATCTCGAAGGTTGTATGTTTGTGGAAGTCAATAGGGATAAATGGAATGGCAGGGTGGTATTCAAAGAAAGATGATGGGATATGTGAAATGTAATTGTGGCCTCAAGCCTCACTCCGGAAAATGGCCAAAAAAGGGCAGATGTGGCAATGCTATGTGGTTCACAACCATTAGGATATGATCATTCCCTTTTAGATATATTTGTACTCGCTATGATGTTCGGTTTTAAATTGTTGTGGTTTATGCTAAGAGACGTCTTAGATAGGTCGGTTATGACTAGGGTGATGACATATTCGGTACTATCTTGGAAGAGGTAGGTTGATCTTGTGTTGGTAGAGGAGCATCAGTTTGGCCTTTATTACATTCCTCTAGAGATGTACTACCGAAAGGTAGTCCCTTCACATGGTCGTTTATATGGAAATCCATTCTCTAATAAGCGCCTGCCATTGTGTTTATAAAGCCTAGTATACTAGAATTTAATAGTGGTAACAATTTTGGCTAAGATTAATAAGCTGAATTTAATAATGGTAACAATTTTGGCTAAGATAAATAAGCTTATTTGCAATAGTTTTCTAAGATATGTCATTAAGGCTAATATCCTTTAATTTTACATAAGAATGTTTTGGTTATCATAAGGTAAAAATTTGTTCCATGTTTATCTGCGGAGATGTCTTATGCGATACCTATTTGTTTTCAAAATGCATACTTTGAGTTCTCACACCGGTCCCATGACTGACCTAGAGTTATTATGTTTTTCCTTCAAACTTTGGGTGCCCTATTTTCTTGAGTAGTCAGGATTCTGTTTAGAGCATTTTAGGAAAGAACATGCTGGAAGAGATTTTTTTGGAGCAGTGGAGCTAGGGCACCCGATGGGGATGTCTATCTATCTATTTTTGTTCCGCTGTGTCTAATTTTGTAAACACCAGCATATGTTTGAGCAGGCAGTTATAACTGTTCCGGCCTAGGTTAGTTCATACAAAAACTCTAATATACCCAAGTAATGGTGGTTTTATGTACTATTTATCTATTTAATTAACGTGATAATTTTTGTTTCTATCTTTTACTTTACTTTACCCTTGAAAATCTACCTCCCTAGGACTTGGATTTACCACACGAGAATATCATGGATATATTTGTATCGATACCCGAGAGTCGAGGAGACGGGTCTTCACATTTATCCTTTTCCTTAATCTCTTTTTCTAATCTAGAAATTTGTTCCTTTATACCATTAAAGGATAATATTAGTTTGAAGTATTTCTAGTGCCATTCTTGATCCTCCAGACTATTTTGGAACCCTAAAACCAAGGCATCTTGATAAGTCCACCTCTTTTCGATATTATCTAGTAATACATCGTTTATTTCAATCACTCTCGAGAAAAAAGCTTAAGGATCAGATGCATGCATTGGCTGGGTTCCTATTAAGAATAAGCAAAACAAGAATAATACATGAAAGTAAGTTCATTTTAGTAACAACAGAAGTTTACAGACGATATGGAAGTTCGAATTACATCACAATTCTATTTTCAAATATTTAATTAACTCTTAAATATTTAAATTGCGGTTTTGGCCTTCCCAAATGACCTTGCAGATATGGTAAGAGTAGGGTTAAAAGAAGCTTTAGTCCCTTCTAGAGTGTTAACGAGACAAAATCGATGATAACACCATTCCTCGATTGGAGAACTAGCATGACCACATATCATTTTGGAGTGATAATTTCAAATTTCACTCAGTAATATATCCTTTTCATCATCGAGGATATCGAAGCGAAACTTAGGAAACCATATATAAACTTCTTATAGGTCTCTAAGAAAGCAATGTATTGTTAACTATGATGTCTTGTGAATTAGAGATTGCCCTTTAAAATCTTCTTTATGTTGACAAATGTACTCGAAAGTTCCATAGAAATAGGACTATTTGAGGTTTCTTTAATCTTTATGATACATTAAAATTAGACTAATAATAGGAAAACTAAAGCAATAAATTCACAAGCTACTGGTTACATATGAAATTATACAATCATCTAGGTTCTTACAACATTGATATCTTATACAATTTAGGATTAAATCTTTTCCTATTATATTTGAGTTTTTTAAGGGAAGGGGAGACAATGAGAAGAAAGAAGAATAGGGGTGACCCATGGTAGATTCAACATGTCTCGGGATGAGGATTAGACCTATGTTCCTTCAAGTATCTACGATGAAAGCGTCTGAGGAAAGCCCTGCAGTTATTACCTAAATATGAAAAATAAACACATACATCCCCAGAGTAAACTTTGTAGAGAAATTCTTCCAAAGTGCTACTTTCATCAATCAACATCCAAAGGAGAGTCATTAGCTTTGCATTCTCTACTAAAAGTTTCTCTCAGTGGAAGCTTTCCTTCTTCATTGGTGGAGCAACTTACCTCTCTTTAAAAAATCTTAATTTCTATGCACTAGTTGGAAGATTCGTGTATTTCTCAAGCAATTCATTATAATCTTTTAGTTTCCTACCCATCTCTCTATTTAGTTGATCTATTTACATTTTTTTCTTTTCAAGCATAAAATTATAACGACATTTCGATTTTCTCCTTAATTAAGATAATCAACATATTAAATAAGAATTATCTGGTAATTTATGATATTTAAGCAACGAAAGCCATACCTGAGAGAGTGAAATGGAAGACGAAGGAGTCTGCTCCTTCTCTTTTGGTTTGACCTTAGGGAGCACTACCCTTCCGAGAAGAATCTTTCTTGGGAGGATCTGGGATATCAGCAATCAATGTGACCACCATTATCATTACCCATCTTATCATTATTATCGTTATCAACATCAACATGGTCATCATTGCCTTATACTCATCATCCTCCTCCTCCTCATCGTCAGATTCCATTTCATCATCAATTGGAGATCATCAAAGGCTTATCGCTTTTTAGCAACAATCTACTTCTCTTCCTTGGAGGGTCCCTTTAACGTCCCGCCTTTTTATCAACTTTAAATCGACGATAAACCACACACATCAGACTTAAACCATACAGGTGGATTGTTATGGGGTAAATAAGAAAAAGCAAAGAAAGAAATAGAACAAAGTAGTATCTTGCAGCAGAACGATAAAATATAATAATCAAATATATAGTACATGAAGTTGTTTTTCAAAATATTTGATTTTTCTTATACAACACATATCAGAGTTGCACATACTAGAGAATAATAATTTATGCAGCGGAACAGTATGAATGTAGTGGAATATAATAAATAATAGTCATATAAATCTTCGTCTTCGTCCTCCAGAGCTAAGATCTTCGAATCCTGAAATGCTCAGGCAGACCCGAGCGAATTGAAAAGACAAAACATTCGAGTCGGAAGTAAAATATCTTATGTGAGTTAAATCAACAGAAATAAATATGAGTGCAGTAACTTAAGAGTTGCTTGGGATTCACATCTCCTAAGGATCCGTTAAACTATTTAATATGTAGTAATATTTTGCTATTATAATAATATCTATAGTAAAATAATGTTACTTTTAAATAGCGTTAAGGAGTTACACAATTTCCCCCTTAACAAAATAATAGTCCCAGTAGTCCATCCAGTATCAGCGCATCTTCAAATCGGGAGACTTCCCTAAATACTCCACGGGCAACGGGAGAAACCAAACTCGTACAAGGCGCAGTATGGTAGGTGACACGGCACAACTAGGTAATGCCAGGGTAGATATACCAATTACGCTTCCGGACCGGTGGCAGCGCATAGTAGCTACTACCGCCCACCTCGAGCCACGCCCCCAAATCAAAAATCAGAGGTGGCCACCGAATAAATCCAAAATTAGTATAATATCGAAGGGATGTGTCCGGTGAAAGGTGATACCTTCTTAGCCTGTCAATCGCTCCTGTTTTAGCCTTATGCCAACTCACGGGAGTCGGGTCCACTTATTTACCACAAAGGAAACGCTGCCACCATTCTACTTCATTCTGGAATCTCCACCGCGTACAAAATTGTTAAAGTGGTTTTCGGAGTTGGCAGAGAGTATGACAACTTCCGATCCCGGTCTCTTTAACAACTAAATGTTATTATAACACCGCGGTCTTTTCAAAATAGTTATACTTTTAAAACCAAAATATTATATCCATTCCAAAACCATATAAATACGATATCATTTTCGTTTTAAAAGCCAAATCAATATGATATCATTTGAAATTATAGTATTTCCAAGTTATAAAATTTCGAAACCAAAGATTTAAAACTATAACACTTCCAAAGCGTAATACTTTGAAATTTATTACTTTGAAACATAACTTCCACCCTTACATGGTTTAAATATAAAATATTTTATAAAATAAACTATCTTCTTAAATTTCACAAATCAATTCCAAAACAACCCGAATTTCTAAATTCTAAATTTATCCAAATCCCCAAATCATAAATTTCAATTCAATTCGGTTTTCAAATAGACCATTCCAAATTATATCGATTTCAAAACAGATTTGACCCACAAAATAAACCATTTCAAATTCAATATATTTCAAAGCTTAATTATTCAATATTTTAAAACTGAATTTATAATTCATACATATATACCAAACTCACTTTACTATTATTTGGTTTTGAAATATTTTCTTACTAAATCCAATATCCTTTAAATAAAACTTCAAATTTCAATAACTGAATATTCCTTAGTTTATTCACTTAAATCACCTTATACTCGAATTAAGTTATAAACCCATATTCTTTTAAAATCTCAATTTCAATAAGATCTTAATTACATAAAATCTCAAATCAATTTCAAAACTATCTTCTCAGCTTTTATTTATAAAATCAAAATAAACTCTATATTAAAAGATAATTTAAGTAAATACTTATCCATATTATAAAATCAAACTTTACTATTAACTTATTTTAGACTTTAAACAAATTTTGTTAATAGCTTAAACCAAGAATTTAACTATATATAAAAGACAATTATAAAATATCCAAACCAATATCTTATAAAATTATATTTTTCTTTACAAAACCATAAAAATCATTTCAAAATATTTTTATATATAGACCACGGTATCTGTATATAATTTTCTACCCTATGGTCAAGTGATACGGATATTTATCATTTCAATCCATGATTTAAAATTAAAATACGGTTATATATCATTTCAAACTACAATTCCGAATGAAATAAAATGCATGACAACATGCAGTTTATAACAATATAAATACAACATCCATTCATCCAATATCAATCATCAACCATTTATCACAATCATCATCCAATCCAAATTATAACATCAATATAGAACATATAATAATTAACAGGTATTTACTGGCAGTTTATATTCAATAATAAATTAAATAACAATATAACTGGCAGTTTATATGAAATACTAAATTAAATAATAATTCAACTGGCAGTTTAATACAATACTAAATTAAATAATAATTTAATTCAAATAAATTCGACTTAACTGAGATGATGATTAAAAATATGCCAAACAGTCATAAATAAATTTCTAATCACACCATAAATCAATTGAACAAACATAAGAAATTTTAGATGTTGTGAGTGGGTTAAAACACTCATCTTTTGAATTTAAATTAAATTAAAATCCAATTTAAAACCAAAAATTGAACGGTCTCAGAATCTATTCAAACTTGCGTCAAAATGTCCGGAATTCCAATACAACCTAGCCGAGAAAACCGCGCCTGAAATGGATCATGTATGCAAAAGTTATAGCAATTAGAATGGGTTGAAATCAAAATTAAATTAAAACAAAAATAAAATAAACATACCCTCAACTTATTTGCCACGTCAGCGGAGCGCCTACATTCCTACCTTTCTCCAGAAAATGCACGAACCCTAATCTCGTTCAGCCGCCGCTTTCACGACCTCCACACCGACGCTTCCACTCATGAATCACCGGCCGAGCAACTCAAGTGAGGCACCCACGTCAAGACGCCTTCGGCCGGTGAGGCGCGATTG
The DNA here is from genome assembly GCA_030765085.1 of Allium cepa. Classification (NCBI taxonomy): domain Eukaryota; kingdom Viridiplantae; phylum Streptophyta; class Magnoliopsida; order Asparagales; family Amaryllidaceae; genus Allium; species Allium cepa. Next base: position 578,408,125 of record CM060931.1, read on the forward strand.
CCTGAGGCACTCTAGAGGGCCAACGCCGCCGCAAGCTTTGGGGTTGAATTCTTGTAACGACCCAGAATTTTAGGTCGTTAGATTTTGAACATTTAATTCATTTTAAATGTTAAATGTGAATTTTAATTCGATTTTGAAATAAAAAGATTTTGGTTAAATTAGTAGAATTAGTTAAATTTCAAATACGGGAATTTAATTGAAATTTGAATAATAATAATTTAATATTATAATTGGATAATTGGTGACTCTGGGTGTAAATAGATATAAAAATAGATTACAAAATTTATTTTAAGTCTATTTGGATTTGAATTATAATATTGGACTGTTGTATGGAATTAATAGTCGATAGGTTGAATTTGGAATTTTATATTAATTTAATCATGGAATTTAATAATATAATAATGCAGATAGTTAGATTTTGGTTCGAAATGAATCGGAATGATTTCTGATGTGAATATAAATTCTGTACGATTTATAATAAATTAGTAAATTTTTAAAAAATCAATTTTAGGTGATTTCGACGATTTTGGAAATCGCTCGATTTAATCGACGAGTTAAAATAGCCTTTTGGGGCACAGTCTCGGAATTCGACGAAACCAGTTCCATTGGATCCGTAATAGTTACTTATTATCTGATTTTAATTTTCGTAGCAATCAGAGTTTTCGTTTGACCCTGGAAGCTCAAAACACGTAGAAACTATTTTAATCGATTTAATTTAAAATTGAGTGTTTATTTCCGTAACTCGCGCATATGACCAAATTAGCCTCCGAAACACATTCCATTATGTTCGGAATATGGGTAAAACTTTATGATTGCCTGTCGGTATGCATCGTTTGGAGATCGTTTGAAAAGTTGCTTTAAAGTGAATTAAATATTCATATAATTGGGTTATACGTATATATATTTGCGTTTCAGACCAAAACCCTAACTTTATTTTGGAGCCACCATGAAACATATTCAATGACCGAAAAATATCAATATTCATCTTAAATTTTCGAGCAATCCATCAGGCTATAGCAAAATCTTCCAACTACGAAGATGATGAGCTCGCCGTGCTCTTCAAGTTGAACGGTGGATCTCGGCTATTGTAGCCGATTGGAGGTGAAAGTCGACTGCGATGTCTGTGCGTTCGCGTCGTTAAGATGGGAGTGTCGAGCTTCGTGCTTTTCTAGGCATGGATGGAGCGGCACTAGGCGCGCGTCGTGGTGGTATTGGATCATCCTCAAGACGATCGTGGAAGGAGCGGTTTCTAACCATAATCAGTGATGATGGGTTCGAATTACCTGTTTGCGAACGCGAGAAGGAAGAAGATTGGTAGCGGCCTGGATCTCGTTCTTGAACGAACGGTTAGATTTGGTTTGTGTTAAAGATGAAATGAAATTTATGAATAAAATTGTATTCAAAAGCTTAAAAATTCTATATCTTGGGCGTACGTTATCAAATTTCGACAAAACTGGCGATGCCAGAATCGCAGCGACGAGTACTACGCGGTAGAGAAATTCTGGGATCATTCTGAGCAAGTAAAATTTAGGTTAAATCGAACGTCGTTCGATTTAATTCAAATTCGAAAGCTCGTCGAAAACCCAAGGTTAGTTAATCTCACTCACATTTGGATACTAGTTAATTTAAATAGCTAATATTTAAAAGTTTGACTGGTTGTTTAGCTGAATATGATAATTATTATCAGATTGAATGGATATTTATTGGTGTGCTAATATCTGTGGATGCAGCGAAACTGGTTGGAGGAATTCAAATGGATTCCCCACAAATAGAAATTTTATTTATATTCTGTGATATATCTCATTGATATCCTATGATAAATTGTTTTAGATCTTGTTATGCTGTGTTTCATTTATATACTGGGATAGATTAAATTGAAATTAAATTGTGATGTGCTATGATTGGGTGAATACAACCTGGAAATTTCAATATAAATAAATAAATTAGGTTTAAAGGAAATAAAAGAAATTCTTAAGTAAAAAATTTAAAAGGAATTAAATTCAGGAAATTGGTTGGTAATTTGAAGTGTCTGAAATTGTGATTTAAAGGGGAAATATGAATTGTTTTAAAATAATAGTGAGATATATTTTTAAAGGATGGGAAGTGTTTTTTTTTCCTGAAAAATAAGCATGTTTTAAAGAAAGATTTTCGAAGTATAAAGTAGAAAGTTTTGCAAAGGTGTTTTTAAAATATTTTAGAAAAAAATTATTGTTATTTTAAATTGTTTTCAAGTGAAAGCAAATATTTGATTAAGCAATTACGGTATTTAATTATTTTTAAAAGTAAAGTAGTGTTAAGTTTTCAAAGGGAGTTATAATATAAATATTTAATTTAATAACTTTACTTTGAAAATTAAATTTGGCTTAAATTACTTAGAAAACCTCTATATATTCCCTTAAGTGTTATTTCAATGAAGAAATTTCCATAAGCTTTATTTTTAATATTTTAAACATATGTTTCAAAAATGATTTCCAGGAAATAACTATGTGTTTAAAAATACAAGGAGTTTAGTTTTAAAATATGCGAAGGAATTTACAGGATGAACGTAAAATTGAATTGGGATAAATCGTGTAGGATTTATAAAAAGCATTCTTTGGATTATCCTAAAATGGAAGTGTATTTCCTTGAAAAGACAAATACGTTTTTAAAGTAGATTTTGAAAGGTTAGAAGTTTTGAAGTTGTATTAAGGAATGGTTTCAAGAAAATCATTTAAGTGGTAAGAAATTTAAAAGTGAACATCTATCAAATTAGTTATAGAAGTAATTATTTTAAAGGAGTAAGCGGTATTATGTTTTTAAAGAATATTATTAATATTTATACTTTATAAAATGGTTTATTTTAAAGATAATTAATTTAAAGTTATATTTGAAAACTTATTTGGGTTTCAGAACTTTATTTTAAAATCTAGTGTGACTTAACTTTATTTTGAAAGATAATAGTTTATATTTTATTAAGCAGTTTGATTCGAAATATTTTTAAAGGTATATATATTTTAAATCAATTATGTAAGAAGTTTTAATATAAATGTTTTAATGTATTTTCAAGAATAAAGAATTTAAATTATTTTAAACCTTAAGTATTGGTTCTTGGATATTTTCAGAGGAAGTAAAGAGTTGAGAATTTACTCCATGAAAAGATTTGGGTTTGAAAACTGTTCCATAAAGGACTGGAAAATGGAATAATCTTGCAAAGGTATTTTTGAGGAAATTAAATAATGTGGGAAATTATTTATTGTCTGATGGATGTTTGTGAATGTTGGTTGATAGTTAAATCACGGACTATCAATATTAGCCAATGCGTTGATCGTTTCGAAGAGATCGGAATCGGGATTAATTTTTCGAAAACCACTTCGATCCGGGTTGTACGTTTTCATGGGAAAAACGAGTTCGGAGTCAAAGATGGAGCAGTAAAGTGCAAGGGCTAGTCGCTACTAATCTTGAGGATATTTCCAAAATGGATATAGTAGGAGTAGTGCCTTCGGTTCCGTTCGAACCCGGGACGGACTTGTATGGATGAATGCTTTCGGAACATTGTCAGGTGGGCGATGGGAATTATAAGTGAAACGTTCTAAAACGTAATGCTTAGCCTCAAGCCTCATCAACCGGGAATGACTGAAAATCAGGGTTTATGCAGCAAGGCTAGGTGGGTAGTACCCATTTCAGTGTAAGGACATCCCTGTCTAGATGTCCCTTTTTGTTCCTCTTAGTGGTGCGGTTGCTGATCCCAACCGTGCGGTGATATTACTTGGGATTCTCCAGTAAGGGGTAGTTTCGGCCTTGTGTTGTAGGGGATTGGGAGTGGTCCTCGGTACGGTGATCTAGACCACGTACAGTGACAGGTGGTACCCCAGTGCCTAGTCATTAATTGGAAATCCATTCTCCCTACGCGCCTTTTACGAGTTTTGTTTGTATTACCCACTTTGTGGCTAGTAGCTGGAATTTAATAGATGTAACAATATCGGCTATTTTAGTAAGTATTTGTATATAGACCCTATTATAATATCAGAAGAATTTTATAAAAAGTGTTTTAGCCATCGTAAGGTAAAAACCCGCATGTTTATTTATGCGTGGTCTTACGAGATGCTTTTGTTTTCTAAAGGATTTTTGAAACTTTAATAATCAATTGGGTGTATTTTTATCAGCTGGTATTCCACACTGACTCAGGTGCTATTTCATTATAATGCTCGGGTCAGACCGAGTATTATATGTTCGGGATAGGATGCTATGGAGCAGGAGAGGAGCCGGAGTCTGAGACATATTATCTGCACTTGTTTGTATCCGCTGTTGTGACTGTTGATGTTGTCAGGCTGGTAATTGTTGTTTGTTTGTGATACTCTGATGATGTAATATATAAAACAGATATAATTTTCATTTTGTGTAAAGATCTGATATGATGTATTATATTTTATTCCACTGCGATGGTTAGATTCTGATATTGTTTAATTCCTTCTCTCTTCTATCTTCTTTCTTTTTCCTCAACAATCCGTCTCTTCCGGCACTTAATCGTCGGCATATCATACTATGGAGTATTTTTTGTTTATTTTCGAGGGTCGAGAAGGCCGGGTCGTCTCACTTGGTATCAGAGCTTGGGTCGGCGACAACCTAGGCTTTGGTTTGGAAATTACTCATTATAAATAGAGTCAATGGTACTCTATAATGAGTTGAGAGTATTGATAGCTATGAGAGCGTACTTGTTAGTGAATATAAAATTGTTTTTATACCGTGTTGATTTATTGGTTGAGTGTTTATGAATTCTGGTCGGTATGGGAAGTACAACCGTATCGATAGGGGTGTCTAAACTCTTAAACAAGATAAATCGACATAGTATTGTTTTTAAAGTGGGTAAACGAAATTAATTTTACCCAAAATGATATTTTGATATAAAAGAAATAATTTTCTGAAATTATTATATATATTTGATTGTTTGGATGTGGATATCATAATCAAATAAGAATATAAAATTTGATCTAAAATTTGAAATGGTTATAATCAAATAAATTCTATGAGTATAAATTATACAAAAGAAGAATAACTAAATTTGAATTAAACCAGAATTTAAATCCCGGGAATTTAAAAAAAGGGTTTCAAATGAATTTAAACCAAGGGTTTGGGAATTAAAATCTTGGGAATGTTTGGGAATGTTGTCCAAAGATTTGAAGGGAATAATGGAATATTATTTTTGGCAATATGTTAGAATGGAAACTGTTTTGAAATGAATTTGTGAAAGTAAGGAAGCACTGAACTCACTTCGGTCGCTGGAAAATAATCCTGATGATGATGGGCACATCATCAGAATTCATTTTCGAGTTTCTAAAGTGATGGATTGCTTCCATAGTAATTGGGTAGGATATCTGTTTAGATTTGTTTGATATATAAGGTGTATTAGAAATTTCAAAGAGGAAATTTGTTTTGGTATAAACAAGTTATTTGGAATCCGGAGATTTGATTTTATATACAAAGTGGGTATGTGTTGATTATTATTTCAAAATAGTTTTGAAATAAAACCGGGTAATTGAATTCTAGAAAATTCTATTTAAATAACGTGTAAAGTTAAAATGAATCAACTATTGAACTTATTAAGTGAGGTTGATATTAATAGGAAGAAAATGAATTTTTTAATCCTAGATTTAAAATTTAACTTGAGGAAATGGTAGTGAATAAAATATGTTGGAATTTAACTCAGGATAAGTTAAATATGAATTGAAATTGAAATTGAATTAAATTGAGTTTAAAATTGAAATGTAAAATGACTTTGTAATTGTGGGTCATTGTGTAATGAATTATACCCATAAGCTATTAAGTGTTATACTTAAAATCTGAAATTATGGATTTAAAATTGTGCAAAGAATTAAACTGAAAAAAAAAAATTATTCCTAAGAATTCAGTGATACATATATATAAAATTTGGCATTGTGGTTATAAGGTGAAAATGTCTCAAATGAGCAATATAAACTTTTAAGTAAATAAGTTGGTGAACTTAAGGATAGAAAATTAGATTGTAAACCCAAGTAAAATGGAATTATAATCACAAATGGGAAATAGTTGAATGGCATGGTGAATTCAAACTTAATCCTACATGAAATGTAAAGTAAGATAAGGTAAAGTGAGATATAAAAGGTGAATGGACTTAGGTTAATAAATAAGTTTTTGAACTTATATATTAGAGAGTAAAAATTTAAATTGAATGGAGAACTAAAACTGGATCGAACTGGATTTCACCTAAATTAAAGGAATTGAGTTAAACTTGGATTGAATTGAAATTCAAAATTCAGTTGCATTAAAAATAACGTTGAATGGAATTAAATTCTTATTTAAAATAGTAAAGAAAATGGAATGAATTTAAGTTGGCTAAAAAAAATTTAGTTAAACTTGAATTAAATTTGGGAAAAGAATTGAATTAAATGGAATTTAAATTAAGTAAGAATGATATTGAGTGAATTAAATTCTCACTCAACTAAATTCAAAAAGGATTGTTTTGGAATGAATTTAGTATAAGCTAAATTAAATGGAAATTGTATTGGATTGAAAAAAAATCAATTTAAAATGGATATGGTCCAAAATGCAGGTAAAATTTAGTTTAGGTATAAGATAATTGAAAATGGTCATACTATTAATAAAATTCAAAATGAATCGAGGAGATGAATTAAAATTTAAAATCGATTGGATAAGTAAACAAATCGAATTAAAATTTATAAATGGATTGGATTTTGATTGGATGAGAATCAAATGAAAAAAAAATAAAATTGATATAAGAAGAAATGGAAATATTGTGAAATTGAAAGAACTTAAGAAAATTGGAAAAAAATTGATTATGGTTGAGCATTATAAGTGGTTTTGAATGAAATTTGTTTAGATAATAAAATTGAAATGTAAGTGTAAGGATTTTAACTAATTATTGTGATGGAATAAGAATGTACGAGTTGTAAATAATATAGCATGGAATGATATTAATATAAACTTAAGTTGGATGATGAACTTGAAGTGAGAATAAGGATTTGATTTAAAATTGCAAGGAAATAAGAATATTTGGGATTGTGAAAATTTTCGAATGAAATAGAATTTATATAATTCTAAGTTGGAATTAATTTTAAATGGTTATAAGCTTAAGTGATTGTTACTTGCTTGGATAACTTTAAATTTGCATAGAAAATTTGGCGTTTTGTGGTAAACGGAAGTAAATTGTTTAAAGCAAGTAAATAAGTAGTTTTTGAATAAATTGGAATGGGTCGAAATTTAATTTAGTAAATTTTCATATAAATGAAGTGAATTATGAATATGATGCAAATATATCAAATTGAAAAGAAGAATTTGATTGTGAATTAATTTGGAATTGGATTGGAATAAATCGATGTAAGAAAAGCATATGTTAATCATATTGAAGAGAGAGTGAATTGGTTGCAGTAAATATGAATTGTAAAAAAGTAAACTTGAATTTAAATCATTCGAGAAGATTAAAAATGAAGTTTGGATTTGTCGGGAAATTAAATGGTGATAGAAATCTTTGGATTGCTAATAAAATATGGTTAACATGTTAAATTATGAACTTTACTTGTTTAAACTATGAAATTGATGTGTTTAGCTAGCTTGATGAATAGAATGTTAATAAATTCTCATATTATTAAAAACTGATGTGTTTGTTTAAGTACAGGTACGGGAAGCAATTGATAGAGTTGGAGCGCGCAAATGCATAATATATTAGTCGCTTGCTTTTAAAAAGCTAATAAAAGATACGCCTACGCAATAAAATTGGGAAAATGATATATATATATATATATATATATATATATATATATATTGTGATATATTTGGTTTTCCGACCGTGTGGGTCAATGTATATAAATACTATTGTGATATTGCAAAAGCTCCTCCGTACAAGGGAGACTCTGCAAAAAAAATTCGTTAATTTTGGCAGTTAGGAATTTTTTGAAAATTTTGAAATGTTTCGTTAATGACAAATTGATTTCCAATAACAATTAAAATAAAAAGGATTTTTGAATAGGAATCAAAACTAGCAGTTTTGATTTGAAGTTAAAGAATTTAGGAAAAGTTAAGTTGAGATTTTCACTAAGTAGGTTTTGCTATTGAGTTTGGAGCATTCTTTCTACCTTAGCAAATTTCGGGGACGAAATTTTTATAGGGGGAATGTAACGACCCAGAATTTTTGGTCGTTAGATTTTGAACATTTAATTCATTTTAAATGTTGAATGTGAATTTTAATTCGATTTTTAAATAAAAAGATTTTGGTTAAATTAATAGAATTAGTTAAATTTCAAATACGGGAATTTAATTGAAATTTGAATAATAATAATTTAATATTAGAATTTGATAATTGGTGATTTTGGGTGTAAATAGATATAAAAATAGATTCTAAAAATTATTTTAAGTCTATTTGGATTTGAATTATAATATTGGACTATTGGATGGAATTAAAAGTCGACAGGTTGAATTTGGAATTTTATACTAATTTAATAATGGAATTTAATAATATAATAATGCAGATAATCAGATTTTGGTTCGAAATGAATCAGAATGATTTCTGATATGAATATAAATTCTGCATGATTTATAATAAAGTTAGTAAAGTTTTAAAAAGTGAATTTTAGGTGATTTCGACGATTTTGGAAGTCGATCGATTTAATCGACGAGTTAAAATAGCCTTCTGGGGCACAGTCTCGGAATTTGATGAAACCGGTTCCATTAGATCCATAATAGTTAGTTATTATCAGATTTCAATTTTCGTAGCAATCGAAGTTGTCATTTGACCCTGGCAGCTCAAAACGCATAGAAACTATTTTAATAGATTTAATTTAAAATTGAGTGTTTATTTCCGTAACTCGCTCATACGACCAAATTAGCCTTCGAAACACATTCCATTGTGTTTGGAATATGGGTAAAACTTTATAATCGCCTGTTGGCATGCGTCGTTTGGAGATCGTTTGAAAATGTTGCTTTAAAGTGAATTAAATAATAATATAATTGGGTTATAATTATATATATTTACGTTTCAGACCAAAACCCTAACTTTATTTTGGAGCCGCCGTGAAACATATTCAATAGCCGAAAAATATCGATATTCATCTTAAATTTTCGAGCAATCCATCGGGATATAGCAAAATCTTCCAACTACGAAGATGACGATCTCGTTGAGCTCTTCAAATTGAACGGTGGATCGCGGCTATTGTCGTCGATTGGAGGGAAAGTCGACCGCGATGTCCATGTGTTCGCGCGCGTTTTTCTTTGAGATGTGAGCATCGAGCTTCATGCTTTTCTAGATGTGGATGAAGCGGCGCTGGGCGCGCGTCGTGGTGGTATTGGATCATCCTTAAGACGATCGTGGAAGGAGCGGTTTTTAACCCTAATTGGTGGTGAAGGGTTTGAATTACCTGTGTGCGAACGCGAGAAGGAAGAAGATTGGTAGTGGCCTGGATCTCATTTTTGAACGAAAGGTTAGATTTTGTTTGTGTTAAAGATGAAAGAAATTTATAAATAAAATTATATTCAAACGCTTAAAAATTCCATATCTTGTGCGTACGTTATCAGATTTCGACGAAACTGGCGACGTCGGAATCGCAGCGACGAGTATTACGTAGAGGAGAAATTCTGGGATCATTTTAAGCAAGTAATAATTTAGGTTAAATTGAACGCCGTTCGACTTAATTTAAATTTGAACGCTCCTCAAAAACCCAAGGTGAGTTAATCTCACTCACATCTGGATACCAGTTAATTTAAATAGCTAATATTTAAATGTTTGATTGGTTGTTTAGCTGAATATCATAATTATTATCAGATTGAATCGATATTTATCGGTTGTGCTAATATCTGTGGACGCAGGGAAACAGGTTGGAGGGATCCAACTGGATTCCTCACAAATAGAATTTTATTTATATTCTGTGATATATCTCATTGGTATCCTGTGATAAATGGTTTTAGATCTTGTTATGCTGTGTTTCATTTATATACTAGGATAGATTAAATTGAAATTAAATTGTGTTGTGCTGTGATTGGGTGAATACAACTTGGGAATTTAATAAATTGGGTTTAAAGGAAATAAAAGAAATTATTAAGTAAAGAATTTAAAAGGAATTAAATTCAGGAAATTGGTTGGTAATTTGAAGTGTTTGAAATTGTGATTTAAAGGGGAAACGTGAATTGTTTTAAAATAATAGGGAGATATATTTTTAAAGGATGGGAAGTGTTTTTTTTCCTGCAAACTAAGCATGTTTTAAAGAAAGATTTTTGAAGTATAAACGTGAAAGTTTTGCAAAGGTGTTTTTAAAATGTTTTAGAAAAAAATTATGATTATTTTTAATTGTTTTCAAGTGAAAGCAAATATTTGATTAAGCAATTATGGTATTTAATTATTTTTAAAAGTAAAGTAGTATTAAGTTTTCAAAGGGAGTTATAATATAAATATTTAATTTAATAACTTTACTTTAAAAATTAAATTTGGCTCAAATTACTTAAAAAACCTCGATATATATTTCCTTTAGTATTATTTGCATTGAAGAAATTTCTAGAAGCTTTATTTTAAATATTTTAAACATATGTTTTGAAAATGATTTCCAGGAAATAGCAATGTGTTTAAAAATAAAAGGAGTTTAGTTTTAAAATACGGGAAGGAATTTACGGGATGAACGTAAAATTGAATTGGGATAAATCGTGTAGGATTTATAAAAAGAATTCTTTGGGTTATCCTAAAATGGAAGTGTATTTTCCTGAAAAGACAAATACGTTTTTAAAGTAGATTTTTGAATGGTTAGAAGTTTTGAAGTTGTATTAAAGAATGGTTTCTAGAAAATCATTTAAGTGGTAAGAAATTTAAAAGTGAACGTCCATCAAATTAGTTATAGAACTAATTATTTTAAAGGATGGGAAGTAGTAGTATGTTTTAAAGAATATTATTAATATTTATACTTTATAAAATGGTTTATTTTAAAGATAATTAATTTAAAGTTATACTTTAAAACTTATATAGGGTTTCAGAACATTATTTTAAAATTTAGTGTGGCTTAACTTTATTTTGAAAGATAATAGTTTATATTTTATAAAGCAGTTTGATTCGAAATATTTTTAAAGGTATATATATTTTAAATCAAGTATGTAAGAAGTTTTAATATAAATGTTTTAATGTATTTTCAAGAATAAAGAATTTAAATTATTTTAAACCTTAAGCATTGGTGCTTGGATGTTTTCAGAGGAAGTAAAGAGTTAATAATTTACTCCATGAAAAGAGTTAGGTTTGAAAACTGTTCCAAAAAGGACTGGAAAATGGAAATATATCTTGCAGAGGTATTTTCGAGGAAATTAAATAATGTGGGAAATTATTTATTGTTTGATGGAGGTTTGTGAATGTTAATTGATAGTTAAATCCCCGACTATCAATATTGGCCAATGCGTTGATCGTTTCGAAGAGACCGGGATCGGAATTTATTTCTCAAAAACCACTTCGATCCGGTTTGCACGTTTTCGTGGGAAAAACGAGTTTGGAGTCGAAGATGGAGCATTGAAGTGCAAGGGCTACTCGCTACTAATCCTGAGGATATTTCCAAAATGGATGTAGTAGGAGTAGTGCCTTCGGTTCCGTTCGAACCCGGGACGGACTTGTATGGATGAATGCTTTCAGAACATCGTCAGGTTGGCGATGGGCATTCTAAGTGAAACGTTCTAAAAGGTAACGCTTAGTCTCAAGCCTCATCAACCAAGAATGAATGAAAATCAGGGGTTATGCAGCAAGGCTAGGTGGGTAGCATCCATTTCAGGGTGAGGTCATCCCTGTCTAGATGTGCCTTTTTATCCGGCTTAGTGGTGCGGTTGCTGATCCCAACCGTGGGGTGATCTTACTCGGGGTTATCCAGTTAGGGGTAGTCCCGGCCTTGTGTTGAAGGGGATCGGGAGTGGTCCTCAGTATGGTGATCTAGACCACGTACTTTGATAGGTGGTACCCTAGTGCCTAGTCATTAGTTGGAAATCCATTCTCCCTATGCGCCTTCTACGAGTTTTGTTTGTATTACCCACTTTGTCGCTAGTAGATGGAATTTAATAGATGTAACAATTTCGGCTATTTTAATAAGTATTTGTATATAGACCCTATAATAATATTAGAAGATTTTTATAAAAAGTGTTTTAGCTGTCGTAAGGTAAAAACCCGACATGTTTACTCGTGGCGTGGTCTTACGAGATGCTTTTGTTTTCTAAAGGATTTTGAAACTTTAATAATCAATTTGGTGTATTTTTATCAGTTGGTATTCCAGACTGACTCGGGTGTTATTTCATTATAATGCTTATGTCAGACCGAGTATTATATGTTCAGGATAGGATGTTATGGAGCAGGAGAGGAGCTAGAGTCCGAGACGTATTATCCGTACTTGTTTATATCCGTTGCCGTGATTGTTGATGTTGTCAGGCTGGTAATTGTTGTTTGTTTGTGATACTCTGACGATGTAATATATAAAACAGATATAGCTTTCATTTTGTGTAAAGATCTGATATGATGTATTATATTTTATTCCGCTGTGATGGTTAGATTCTGATATTGTTTAGTTCCTTCTCTCTTCTATCTTCTTTCTTTTTCCTCAACAATCCGTCTCTTCTGGCACTTGATTGTCGGCATATCATACTATAGAGTATTTTGTGTCAATTTTCAAGGGTCGAGAAGGGTGGGTCGTCTCAATTCAGGTGAATCTTCGATCGTCTATGACGAATAAACATCAGATCCAGGGCCTGCTTTACGACCTCTCCATATAAGAACTTCCCGATCGTCCCATAGTGGAAGATACACCGTTGGATAGAAATTTGGCCTATGAACAGCAACGGTTCACTCTCGATTTCTGGACAGCCGATGATCCAAATTGGAAAACGAATTACGGATCTGAGTTACGCTCTCCGAGAGATTCGAATCCACATAAAACTCGATAGGGTTTGTGGAGTTTGAAATTTTTTTGCTTTGGATTTGATTTGGAATTGTATTTGGGAATTAGGTTTGCAGCCATTGGAAAGAGGAGCTAATAGAACCGAATGTACAGAAACGAGGAATAACAAATGAATTAGGGTTTATAACAGGGTATATATAGGAAAGCTGAAATTAGAATGGATCGGATCGATTGGATATACGCGTTGAATGATAAAGTGGCCCGAAAAGCCCGTTCTGACTTTGGAATGAAATTGGGTCAACCCGTATATCAAAACAGATGTTTTAAAATAATTCAAACTCGATGGAATAAGTTTCAAGTCCAAATTCCATCGTATGAAGAAGTTATGCTAAAATCAAAAATTTCCAAATTGATTTCAATTAAATCGATTTCATTTAAATCGATTTCAAGGCGTTTCGCGTTCGTACGATCAAACGACAGGTCCGATCGCTACGAAACTTGAAATCCTACAATAATTCACCGTTACGGATCCGATGAAACTGGTTTCGTCAAAATCCAAGTCAATGGCCAAAATGGCTATTTTTGCGTCAAATAAATAAATAAATAAATAAATAAATAATTGATCAATTAAATCAAATTTGAATTCTAAAATTGACAATTCTTATCATTTTTATATTTCCAAATCAATCACACTAATTTAAGAAATTTAGATTTCAATTTAAAGTTAATTAATTTATTTAATTTCAATGTTAACCTCACTTTATTGAATTCAGAATTTATAAATAAAATTCCGAAGAATTCCATTTTGTCAAATCAATCAGTAATTATTCCATTCATTATCTTAATATACAAAATTTAACAACTCCTAACCATTGTATTACATTTCACATTAATGTAACATTTATTAAAATTTATTTCCAATTAACGTACTTCTTAATTTCCTTTAATTTCAATTTGATTTCCAAATTTTATTTAACATTCTAAATAAATAAAAACATATCTTAATTGTCACCTATTTATCTTTACTTACATTTATAAGTTTATTACTTGCCAACACTGGTTAAATTTCCACATATAACACACATTCTAATTAATTGTCATCAACACTGTATTATTTCATTAATTAATTCAATACTTACATTTGTTTTTATTATATATCATTTATTATCAAATATTCCTATTTACAATCAATTATAACCCAAATAGTTGTTTCAATCAATTGGGTTTGCATTGAATTAATTATTTATTAGCTTACATTAACATTCTTACATTTCATTTCCGTTATAAATTCATTAACGGATTACAAATTTTTATTCCTTCAAATATTAAATAACAAAATTGATTACATAACACTGTTCTTATCCAATTATCATAAATTTTATACTAATTCATCAGTTTGTTCAATATACTCTTGTTTCCTTATAAATAAATTTATGTTTCTATTAAATTTTCATTCACACTTCCGCTATTATATTAATTACCATTAAAGTAACGTTTATTATTGTTAACCCCGTTTGATCAATGAGTTAAGACCTGAGACGACTCACGTCTTAAAGAAGCAGAGCGACATAAGGAGTGGTCCGACCCAATAAGTAACCAACTTAACAAGTTAGCGACTCAAGGGAGTTACACGACTTAACGGTTTAAGAAAGAAGGGATGGATCACGACTTAAGGCCTTCACGACTTAAGGTTCTTACCGACTCAATGGGTCTACGACTCAAGATAATTCACGACTTAAGGGTAGAAGCGACTCAACAAGTTGGCGAGTTAGAATTCAAGGCGGCTTAAGAGAAGTGGAACGACTCAACGAGTTACCGACTCAACAAATTGAGGAGTTGTGCGGGTCGCAGAATCGTGCAACCTACGACCTACCTTGAGTCGTCAGCGACTCAAGGAAGCGACTCACGACTCACGACTCAGCATGACTCACCTACGACCTAAAACCACTGAGTCGTAGCCCGCAGTCACAATGCTTATGTCAAAGAGAGTTGACTCGTGAGCGACTCATGACTTGTAATTCTGAAGAAGTGAACCATTGAGGAACCAAGGGCTTAGCCAGATAAGTCGGCCATGACCTCTTAACTCGTGAACGAGTTAAGACTTGCATCCAGATGAACGAAGACAAACTTAATACCGCTTCGCCCATGCCGCTGCCTGCTAACTCGTGATCCTTAAGTCGGGCGCGACATACGACTTTCCTTAGGTCGGTCGCGACTTATAACTTAGGCGAAAATTCCTGTCCAGATTTCTCTATAAATACAGCATTAGCTCCAACTTTCAGGGGACTTTTGGCCGACCATTTCAAGCGCCGATACTCTGCAGAATTCTCTACTCATTCAACGCTTCAAGTACTCCAAACACCAAAGACACTACGACGATCTCCAAGAGGAAATCTACATCATTTCAACATGAATTCGGAAGATTATTCTCTATCAAAGTTTGATCTACTGGTCTAAAATGTGTTGTAATTAAAGATTTTTGTTAAGTTGTAATCAAATTCAATAATAAAGAGAGTTAAAGTGGACGTAGGCTTACTCTAAGCCGAACCACTATAAAAATTGTTGTCTTTTATGCTTTTTTCTGTATTTTCTCTGCTTGCTTGTAGTTTCCGTATACACGGGTGGTGCTTTCATCCAACTTTATTTCTCACCGGAGTGTTAGCGTCTGATTTTCACGTTAACATTTTTGGTGCTTTCACTGAGAACTGAACTTAGGGTATTTACATCATTGCTTCACCAAACTGTGAGGAAAGAATCTCCGTTAGGACCAGAAGTTTAACAGAAATTATGGCTCCCGGAAGGAAACGTAGATCTGCCAGATCTGATGATGTTCAAGAGAACACCGCCACTTCTCCTTCTCTGAGTCAGACAACTCCAACCGTGGGAGTTACGCGAGCGAAATTGGACGCTGTGGTTTTGGGATTAAATCAACAATTAGAGGCTCAGAATGCCCAGAATGCCTTGATTATGGATAGGTTAAACGCCTTGCTTGAGTCAAATCACCAACGTCAGGATAATGAAGCGATCTATGCTGAAGATGCCCGTGACCCCTAAGAGAAAGATATTCCTCAAAGACCAGACAACACCGCTGTAGGGGCACCTTCTCAAGCTGAAGGGTCAAGGCCACAACCAACCTTTCAAACTTTCGAAAGGGCAGCTAACTTCTTACAGGCAAAGTCTCAAAACGACGAGGAGTATCTATCAGGGATGGTTCGTTCAATCATGAAAGAAAGTATGCGGAGGCATGAGGATGAAAACGATTGGGGATTCGCTCCGAGCAAAACTCCGTTCACTTAAAGGATTTTAAAGGCGGAATTTCCCAGGAAATTTGTACCTCCTACCATCCCAGCTATCGAGGGACAAGTGACCCTAACCAATTTCTATACAGATACGATTGGCATATGACTGGGGCACGAGCATCGAATGAGATTAAATGCCGATATTTTCCAGTATATTTAGAAGGGGTGGCTTTGCTTTGGTTCACCAAGCTACCAGTTCGATCTATAGATCAATTCTCCGATTTAACCCGAAAGTTTAAAGAACAATTCAGATTGTATGCGTCAAAGGCAAAGGATATAATGTCACTGTCCAGTCTAGAAAAAGCATCGGGAGAACCCATCAAGTCTTTTTTGAACCGTTTTAATATAGCCTTAGCCGAGGTGGACAACGCGGAGCCCCGAATGATCCTAACATACTTAATGCGGGCCATCGACAAGCCGAGTGAATTTGGGATGTGGCTCAAAATGAAGGAACCAAACTCACTCGAGAAGTTTTATAAAAAGGCCGACGAATTCATATGCCTAGAAAACCTCTCGATGCCAGTAAAAGCAGTGGTAGCGGAAATCAAGAATAATGATGTCATCACTAACAAGAAAGGATCTGGAAACCAGAAAAGGGAGAGTGGTGAAAGAAAAAGGCAGGGAGATAAGAAAAAACCTCGACGTTTTAACCCTTCAAATTTCACCCCCTTAGCCGATACACCGGAAAAGATCTTCTTGGCAACAAAAGATGTTGTCAAATACCCTAAACCACCTGAGATGGCGAGAGGTGCAGTGCAAAATGGGAAATTCTGTCGATTTCACAACCAACCCGGTCACGATACTGATCAATGTCGCCAGTTAAGGAATGTGATTGAAGAATTGCTGAAATAGAATAAACTTCAACAGTATGTGAAGAAAGACGGAATTGACCCAACCTCGTCCACTCAGGGGCAACCATGTCTTGTTTATCGGTCCAGCTCAGGCAACAGAACTACAGAGCAGGAATCCGGGAAGCTTTTCATTAACTAACATATGAATCACAAAATCATGGAATAACATTCATTTACATCCATATTTTAGTTAATAGCGTTGCTTAACTTTGTAAAATGATCATGGAAGTATAACTCTTGTGCTGTTAACCACTGTGAATTTGATGTGAATCAATAATGAGCAATTATAAATCTTGCATTTTTTAATACCGATGAAATGCCTGTATCATTTCGATATGCAAATATTACTAAAAAATATCGATTTAGTATTGCAGGCTATCAGAATAAAGCTTGCTCATCCAACATATCACAGAGCGAAGTGATCCCTACAAATCACAGAGTAAACTAATGAAAAGTGACAAATGCTCAGAATTCAAGTATTTCGAAAGAAGTGCAATTTGCAAACTATTGAGGATTCCACCAAAGATGGCACCTTCCTAATAGGGAGGCTATGAGCATTTGCTAACCGACCACGATCGTTTGTGTAAACGAACATCTAGCGGAGCAACATGCATCTGCCCCATGGACCCACTCAGCAATAAGGCACATTTATCTAGCAAAGAACAAATGAAAAAATGGGACAAGTGCTTGAAGTTATGGTGAGGGATTGCTAAGAAGTGCAGGGTATAAAGACACAAGCGCCAACAATACTCTTTAGAGTCCAAATGCTTCTCTTCGGAGACCCAACGCTACTCTTCAGAGTCCAAACGCGACTCTTCAGAGTCCAAATGCTTCTCTTCGGAGACCCAACGCTACTCTTCAGAGTCCAAATGCTTCTCTTCGGAGACCCAACGCTACTCTTCAGAGTCCAAATGCTTCTCTTCGGAGACCTAACGCTATTCTTCAGAGTCCAATGCTACTCTTTGGAGTCCAACGCTACTCTTCAGAGTCCAAGTGCTTCTCTTCGGAGACCTAACTCTACTCTTTAGAGTCCAATGCTACTCTTTGGAGTCCAACGCTACTCTTCAGAGTCCAAAGCTACTCTGTAGAGTCCAAATCAAAGGCCTCGAGCGGGTCTAGCCAGAAAAAGAGAGATCTTCCTAATTACAAAGTTGCGGAATAATCGGTCGATACACTCCCGTGAATCCGTCCAACCGAGAGAAAGAAACTCCAAACTTCCAGGCAGTAACCCAGCTCAGAGGCACACATTTCATCATCGGTCGATACACTCCCGTACAGTGAAATGTGAAAAGCCCTCTTCGGAGGCCCGCTTCCCAGCGAACAGGGAAAAATAAAAGCCTCTCCCATGGGGCAGAAACCAAAAAGACCTCTTCCCAGAGGCACAACAAAAACAAGAAGACCTCTTCCCAGAGGCAGAAATGAAAAGACCTCCTCTCGGAGGCACAAGCAAGCAGAAAGACCTCTTCAGAGGCACACGTTTCACCAAGATTGAAATAAAACTTCCAAGTGTTGAAACGTGAGAAAGCCCTCCTCAGAGGTGTAATTTTTCAAAGGCACACTTTAACTCTCAAAGGAAGAATGATCCATCTATTCTGGAAAATTTTCTTCCTCAAAAAGAAGTTAAAGTGTCCTTCAGAGTCCCGCTTTACCACATAGAAGAATTCATTCAGTAAAATGTGTATATGCACAAAAGAAAAAGTGATATCTTCAAAGGATGAAGCGTAAAAACTTATTTGTACTCTGTTTTTTAACGAAATAATATTCCTCCAAGTATGGAATAATTATTCTCTAAAAAATAAAAGTACAAGTTCCTCATAAAATAAAATATCGCAATAAGATTATGGTATAGGGGCAACATGGAATAACTACATCGGTAAAATTGCGCCCGAACAGTATACCACAAGCTCACTGCAATATCGTGCAAAGAAACTTGTACAAAAGTGAATAATAAATGCATTCTCAGATACAAACAGAAGTTTGTACAAAGAACAAGAATCATTTTATTCAACACTGTTAAAATTTTGTACAGGTATAGGTTTCAAAGTAAAAAGCAAAAGAAAAGCGGGGGCCAGTACCCACACAATCTCCGGTCAATACATGCAAAAAGCAAAAAGTAATATGAAAGCCACAGAACCAGAGCCATCATTTCTTCTTCCGTCCACCTTTTGAGCCCGCACCCGGCCGGATAACCAACTTCTTAAGCCGGCTTGTAAGAGTAGGGGATGAAGGAGAAAGGGGCTCAGTCGGACTTTCTTCCGTTTTTTCTTCGCCAGTTGAAGATCTCTTCTTCTTCTTGGAGACTCCCTACTTTCCTCTCTTCTTGGAGGAAGACGCACTCCCTGGAGAAAGAAGTTTAGCTAATGGTTCATCATCAGAACCAGTCGCTTCTGGAGTCTTCTCACTCCCTTCAGTTTCTTCTCCCTTGTGTTCTTGTGAAGCAATGGGATTGTCCAAGTCATGGAGAGCTTCTATTTGCTCCTCTTGTGATCCCGGTTGCGAGGCAGAAGGAGGAGTCACCTGAATAGATGGAGGAGGAATAATTGAAGGAGGGGAAGTTTGAACAATGCCCGACGTTTTCTCTACAGAAGGAAAAAAGTTCAAGTCGGTAAAAATAGGAGATAAAGGTTCACTGAGGTTCAAGAAGTAGTCAAGAAGCTCATCAAGCTCGTAAGAAACAGATGAGCAGTACACTTGGGCAAGATTAACAGTAGGGTTACCTGCAGAAGTCGGTTTCCTGACATCAACTTCGTAAGCCTGTGCCTCGGCACTCTCGTCGCCTTCATCTCCACCTTGTATGCTTGTGATCTCGGTGGTAACTTTAGTAGGGGATGGGGAATGGGAACCGGAACCGATGATATCGTTTTCGGCTGAAGGAGAAGGTTGAATCGGAGCAGTTAGGATAGCCTTTCCTGAATGTTCCCCCACCGCAATTTCGGCTCTTAATTTCGCAAGCTGTTCTCTTCCCCTGGCGAGAGCAGCGCGAGCATCGTCATCAAAATAATGCTCCTCAAGAGGTGATTCGGCGTAACCAACACCCTTACCGCCAAGCATATCAAGTGCGGCCTCCCACACTTCAGCTAAAGTAATTTCATACTTGGGGCCTAGAAAGGCGAGGCTACCGCGCCCCAAGACGCTATGCAGGTAGAAGTCAAATAATGTTGAGCTGATGTTGGTCCTCGTTGCCTCATGAGATTCTTCAGCTGCAATTTTGCCGGCAACGGCCTCATCACGCTCTCTTTCAGCTTTGGAAAGTTAAAGCTTAAACATTTGAATCTCCGCCTCTTGGGAGCTGGTTTTCTTCCGAAGCTCTGCAATATCAGCAATATAGCTCTCACTGATTCTTTTTTGTACTTCGAGCTTGTCTTCGGCGTCTCTTTGGCTGGCATGAGCATCTCTCACTTGTTTTAGGAGCACTTCTTCTTTTTGAGTATAGGAAGTAGAGGAAGTAGCAAGCTCTAGTTTAAGTTCCTCAACTTTTGCTTCAAGCTCTTCATTGTAAGTAGTGATGCTCCTCATTTCAGTATCATGTTGCTCAAGAACCTTTTGTCATTCGGCTTTATCATTCTCCATAGTGAGCATGGCC
Source organism: Allium cepa (assembly GCA_030765085.1). Taxonomy (NCBI): domain Eukaryota; kingdom Viridiplantae; phylum Streptophyta; class Magnoliopsida; order Asparagales; family Amaryllidaceae; genus Allium; species Allium cepa. The sequence goes on from CM060931.1 coordinate 578,428,727, forward strand.
TCTATATTTGCACGGTTAACCCTTTGGAGCTCGTCAACAAGCTTTTGCCAGTTCGACATCCTTTCAATATCAAGCTTGACGGCATCGAGATTTCGTAACATGGCAGACTTGTCAATGGGGACCAAGTCAAGGTCGAACCTCACTCCCTTCAGGCACCACTGTGGAAACCGGCTTTGCAAAGTGGCTGGGCTCCGTCCAACTTGAAATTTAGGCCTGTTGATTATTGTTTGAATATCTGTTTTCCCAAGAGCGGGAGAGCCAGAAGGAATGTCAAGCGAGACGGGGGAAGTAACCTTTTCAGGAGTTGTAGAGGTATGCTTCTCACCATGTCGAGCTCGCTTGCTTGAATCCTCAACCATATGACTTTTTCCTTGGTCATCATGGGATTTTCTCTTATGGGAATCGTCGCCTCTCTGCGAAGAATCGTGGCGCTCCTCCCTCTCTCTTCTTTCATAACACTCCTCTCGAGCCCTCTTCTCTTGAGCCTTTCGGGCGGCTCTTTCTTCATCGGATTCTCTGTAAGAGGGGAGGTAGCGCCTATAATCATATTGGCTACGCCTCCCGTAGCGCTGGAAGTCATCGTAGTAGGACCCGCTGCGTCCCATCGGAGGATCTGAAATAAAAAGAGATAAGTTTTAGAATTCTTCAAAGTACAAAAAGTCAGAAGCATAAAAGTGCCGAAAGATTCTAAGTGTGTGTAATGTGCAAACTACGCGCGTCAAACTACAAACCACTCTTTAATTATGGAGTAGTTGTTTGTGTAGAAGTTAGCATCAACTCTTGAGTTGACGGAGTCTGTTGCAGAATAGAAGTCGCCTCGACTACTGAAGAAGAAACCCCGGTAGTGATAGGATCATCTTTAAAGATCTCTTGCGAGGTGGCGAAGAGGTCGCTCAGTCCTTCGAAAGTGTCGTCCCTGCTCTGCTTGACAGGGCTGGTTTTCTCGGCTTCTTCGTCACCAAACTTCTTTGAATGCGGAGGAGATTCCCGAGGCTCTTCTTCTTCAGTGACCAGGGCAAGTTTCCCAGATGACCCCGCGACATCAACAGAAGTGGAGCACTTCACTAGAGAAGCCTCAGAAGCAGGTTCTTTTGGTATGGATGTGTCAGTAGAAATGGGGGCATCCGACGCTCTAGCCAGAGAGTCTGGGACTTCATGGGGATGTGTAGAGCGAGAGGTATGCAAAAGCCCGTATTGGTGCAAAAATTCATCCCTCAACAAGAATTTTACACTTCTCTCTTCCGCGGCCACGGCACTCAGTCTCTCAAAAACTTGCTTATGGCCTGGATCTCTGGACAGGGAGGGAAGTGCTAAAAAAGGAAAGAGTGGAATTAACAACTCAAAATTCGAAAAGTTCGAAAATGGAAGATAGAAGCAGGTAATCTTACTTCCTACTCTCCAGATGGCATAAAACCCTGGGGGGCATCGAACGAAGAAAAACTGATTTAAAAATCCATGAGCACTTTCGGGTAGGTCAGTCACGAGTTTGCGATTCCTAACACTCCTTATGACGACAATGGAAGGATGGTCTTTAATCTTGGTGAAAGAACATAAGTAACAAATTTCTTCAAAGCTCGGTAACCGACCCAGGGTTCTCATGAATAAAACACACAACCCCATCAGAATGGCGTAACTATTAGGGTGCAATTGAAACGGAGAGATAGTCAATCGAAGTAGAAATTGCTGAAGGAACTCGTTGAAGGGAGGAATAGCACCGAACAAGCACATTTGGCGGTTGACAGCGACGAAACCGCGGGGAGGGCCATCAGCAAAATCATTGGGCCCAGGCAATATAGCATCCGTTTCAACGATGCCAAACAGAGCACGCAATAAGCTAAACGTCCGGTAGTTTAAAGAAGTTGAGACTCTTTCCGGCGGAGAATCCAGTGGAGCAGCTGTTGGAAGAGCCTCTCCAATCTGTTCCGTTACTTCTTCTTGATGTGAGGCCATTCTACATAAGCAACTGGATATTCAAATTTGAAGGTGCACGTTTCCTAAAAGTGTGGAGTGTTGTGCAGAACTAATAAAATAAAAAAGTAAATATAACTGGAGTTAAGCTCGTCGACAATTGATTGGCTATCAAATTTTAGGATTTGTTAATTTGAAGTTCAAGTACAGTGTTAATGCAAACAGGAAAGTTTAGTTGTCTATTCCGATGTTGCCTTGATACTTTTCCTGAATTCGTTGTTTTAAAGCACTTCGTTCACACAATCTGTTCAAGTTGATTAATTGTTATTAACTAATCTGTCATTTGATGTGGGCAGTCAGTGGCAGTATATTCGTCCCAATTTTCTGTAAATGTTGTATTAGACAGGTTATTAGCCTGCGAGAGTGACCTGTGAAAAAATCCAACAAAGTTTAACAAGTTAAAGTCCAAACAATTCAGCACTCAGGCAGTTTATTTCAGCAAATCAAGTTAAAGTTCAAGGTTCAAGCAAAATTGTCAACTGCGACAACTTAAGTGTTGACTCGGCGACGACTTAAGTGTTGGCAACGACTTAAGAAATTCTTCCTACGGGTTAAATCAAACCATTGGTTATCTGGCTAACTCGTCCACGATTACGAGGCGAGTTAAGTTAGGTCGTTTCAATCTTGGATTGTTGGTGCCTTAAGTCGGCCATGCTCTAAGTCGTAAACCATGGAAAATAGAAAAGGCTTCAGTCCGAGGCAACGTGAAATTCTCCAAGTCCTATCCCGGCTACGACTTAAGACTTGTGTCGTGAAGTTTGGTAACTCGGTCAAAGGATAAGTCGCGATGGTTATTGAATTGCTCAAAATTACTGCGCTCAAGATTACTGGATCGCGTCCAAGCTAGCGTCACGTTTCCTTCAACCGACCAACCTCTTCTCAAGTTAGTAAACCGTTATCCTCCTAACTCCTAACACATTATCCTTCTAACCCCTAACCCGTTATCCTCCTATCTCCTAACCCGATAACCCATACAAGACCGTATCATCTCCTCTAAATTCGTGGATCAACTGACTCGAAATATAAAAACCCATCGTCTCCTCCTTGCAAATCGTCTAAAAACTCAAATCAAACCGCTCCAAGCTTGTCAGAAATCAGTCATAACATCGCCCGAAATAAAGCACGGTGCGAGGATTTGGATTGAGGTTAAGAAATGGGAAGTCCATGATCGAAGGGTAACGGTAATTGCGAAATAGAGCGGGCAATGGGTTTACTTACGTAGCGTAATGATGAAAATTGTAGGAATTTGGTTGGAAATGAGGTAAGCTGGATGAACTCGACTCTGAAAGGTTCGAAGGTTGCTAATGGCGGAAGTAAACAATTAAGCAGGAAGGTGAGGTAGAAGGAGCGACTTAAGCCTTTTATACACCAGGACAGTGGAACCCGAAACGGCACACGCGGGTCAAGGGAAAGTCGAAGCACGCGACCTACAACTTAGGTGCGCACTTCGAGGGGCAAATGTTAACCCCGTTTGATCAATGAGTTAAGACCTGAGACGACTCACGTCTTAAAGAAGCAGAGCGACTTAAGGAGTGGTCCGACTCAATAAGTAACCGACTTAACAAGTTAGCGACTCAAGCGAGTTACACGACTTAATGGTTTAAGAAAGAAGGGATGGATCACGACTTAAGGACTTCACGACTTAAGGTTCTTACCGACTCAATGGCTCTACGACTCAAGATAATTCACGACTTAAGGGTAGAAGCGACTCAACAAGCTGGCGAGTTAGAATTAAAGGCGGCTTAAGAGAAGTGGAACGACTCAACGAGTTACCGACTCAACAAATTGAGGAGTTGCGCGGGTCGCAGAATCGTGCAACCTACGACCTACCTTGAGTCGTCAGCGACTCAAGGAAGCGGCTCACGACTCACGACTCAGCATGACTCACCTACGACCTAAAACCACTGAGTCGTAGCCCGCAGTCACAATGCTAATGTCAAAGAGAGTTAACTCGTGAGCTACTCATGACTTGTAATTCTGAAGAAGTGAACCATTGAGGAACGAAGGGCTTAGCCAGATAAGTCGGCCATGACCTCTTAACTCGTGAACGAGTTAAGACTTGCATCCAGATGAACGAAGACAAACTTAATACCACTTCGCCTATGCCGCTGCCTGCTAACTCATGATTCTTAAGTCGGGCGCGACCTACGACTTTCCTTAGGTCGGTCGCGACTTATAACTTAGGCGAAAATTCCTGTCCAGATTTCTCTATAAATACAGCATTAGCTCCAACTTTCAGGGGACTTTGGCCAGACCATTTCAAGCGCCGATACTCTGCAAAATTCTCTACTCATTCAACACTTCAAGTACTCCAAACACTAAAGACACTACGACGATCTCCAAAAGGAAATCTACATCATTTCAACATGAATTCGGAAGATTATTCTCTATCAAAGTTTGATCTACTGGTCTAAAGTGTGTTGTAATTGAAGATTGTTGTTAAGTTGTAATCAAATTGAATAATAAAGAGAGTTAAAGTGGACGTAGGCTTACTCTAAGCCGAACCACTATAAAAATTGTTGTTTTTTCTGCTTTTTTCTGTATTTTCGCTACTTGCTTGTAGTTCCCGTATACACGGGTGGTGCTTTCATCCAACTTTATTTCACACCGGGGTGTTAGCGTCTGATTTTCACGTTAACAATTATCAACAACAAATATTATAATTACTTATCTAATATTGATTATATAAGTTTTCAATTTATTACGTATTACTTCATCGGTTAATATAACTTTGAATTCATTCAATCACCACTAATTATATTATTTCATTAGTTAATACAATATTCCCATTTGTTTTCTTATATTCAATTCTTAGCCTAGTACAACAATTCCCATTACTTCAATTAATCGTAATTTCATTTCAATTGTTAATACTTAACTTTAATTTCCATGGTTGCATTTAATTTTTTCCTTTTACTTCAATATAAATTATAATTTTTTATTTCTTTCTAAATTTAATTACAAAATTTTTATTAAAAAACCAAATTAATTATTGAAAATTTACGGGTCGTTTCACTCTCCCCCACTCAAAACTTTTCGTCCCCGAAAAGGGAAAGAAAGGAAAAGAGGATTACGAAATCAATATATCTTACTTAAAATGTTAAATTTATAACAAATAGATTTACAAAATTAACGTGTTTAAATAAAATATACCAATTTATAACCATTAAATTTTTTTATACTTAATTAATAAAGTTTGGAAAATATTTTCAAAAATTTTCTAAGTTCAAAATTTTCAAAAAAATTTGGCGGTCTCCTTTGTACGGAGAGGCTCGGAAGAAAATATAATATCAAATATAACAATACACAACAATATTTTCCAAAATAATATATATCCCAACAACGGGAATAATATATAATAATGCTATAAACCGTAATCCGAAACGTACCTATTTGTCGGGCAAATAACGCTTAATTATGAAACCAAAAGCAGCAAGAATTGCTTCCATAATCTGTATTTCACTTATATAATCCAAAAGAGTTAACAATTATATAAAATGAAATATTTAAGATTGTTTCAATTACAAACGAACAATTCAATACAAACAACAATTACTTGCAATCACAACCTACAACCAACATATGAAGCCAATAAAATCAACCATCCATAGCAAACAAACAAATAGTTGTTCAGGTTTAAAACTTTATATTGTATGGAATGGAAAATAAACTACTAAGATCACCATTTACTCAACGGTCTTAGATGAAGCTAAATGGATTATTTATAGATCCAAACAATTTTAAAGTATCCTTGTCCCAAACAGCTATAAGTCAAGCAAACAACAAATATCAAACAATAGATCAAGTTCATTCTTATTAATTTCATTCATATAACAATTAAATTTTTTCATTTACATTTTATTTCTTACAGTTTCATTTACTTTTATTCATTTCTAACAAAATCTCATTCTCTCTTATTCGTATCATGAAATTTCCTTTTAGTTATATTACATTCATTTATTCACTGCTTAATTTCATTTATTTACAATATTCATCTTTATGCTTATTTTCAAAATAAATAACTTCAATCATTTACTTAAGTCTATAATTACTGACTTACAACATTTACCTTCTATCGTATTTTATTATAGTAAGATTTCCCTTATAACTTAAGTTTATAACAATTACAACATCAATTCTTATAAATAAAAGCAATTTATTGAACACTTCATTACATACTTTTACTTGTAGAATTTCCATTACATTTTCTTATTAAATATTTCAACTTTTAATATTTGGTAAGTTATATACATGCTTTTTCAGAATTTAATTAAAAGTTATACAAGATTTCTCTGTTGAATATGCAAGCATATGATTTTAGTTTGATGATGATAAACATATATATATATATATATTCATTTAAATGTATTTGTTAATGTACTATTTTATTTTTCACATAATTAAATAAATATTTGGTGAATAAAATAAATAACACAGTACTTAAATTCAAACAGATATTTTATTCAAACAAATATTTATTACAATTTTGAATAGTACAAATTCAAGCTCTCACTATACATATACAATTTTTGATTACAATATAAATTCAATTACATCACAATCTTTCATTTACAAATGCACATCACTACAATTCACTCATTCACTCGTAATTTATCTACAACTTTATTCCAAATTGAATCCAGCATTTGAGCAATATGCAAAAATATACACTGGCACAGTAAAATTGAAAATAAAATATTTTTGCAGTATAAATAAAATGTGATTTTGGAAATTTTATTTTCCTCAGTCATTTGGATTGTTCGCCATCATTTAAATTTGAATTCATCATACACGAACAACTTGTGACATGCACAGTGTATCACTGTACATGCCACAAGGTCGTGCATATCGATATATACACTTGATAAAATTACAGGGACAAGTGAGCAAAGGTCAAACCCGAGCACCAAGATGGATTCAACACTGGTGCAATTCCAAAATCAAGATGAAGTTCAAGTGAAATCAAAATGAAAAGTGACGTGCACAAGCACAAGAACATGTCAGAGAAGCAAGTGCACCACAAACCACACACAAGTAGCATAATCAAACTGCAAATGTCACAAAGGCTCGAGGCTATCAAATACACAGTTCAAAAGATGAATGCATACACATGTGCTGACACACAATAAAACACTATCTACAATGAATGACCAATCAGTCCACATCAATGCCCAACACAAATGAACAAACAATGTAAACATGAAGAAGGCCCAAAGCGATATGCAGTAAACAACATTAAGAAGCATGCAACATCTTCAGTGGAAATATATATGGACACAATACAACAAAGGGTGCAACACAATACATGCGTGATAAGCTACTAATGAATGCAACTCGAGCTCCAAACCACTACAAATCCAAAACTCAAGACTACAACTACAAAGAGCAAATATATAGCATACATATGGTTGTAGTAACAACCTAAGCATGCAAATACAACATGAACCAGACTCGAGAACAGTTGAAGTTCAAGGTAAACTAGAGGTGGCAACATGAAACTTCATCAAACCAGAGAATACAAACAATGGCACAAAAGCACAATCTAGGCAAAGTTGGATGACCACAAACCAAAAACATAAACAATGTCAAATACCAAAAACCTAAAGCCATAATATTTAGAACTCAAGTGAAACGAATGAAAACTGACTCGGTGGCTCAACAACAACAATATACACACATACAAATGAAAACAGCCGTGTACATGTTCAAACAAAGCACAGTTCAAAGCACTGCTACAAGTCGAGTATGCTACAGGGATAAACACAAATGGCCAGAGTCAAGCACATTGGAAATAAACACTGTCAAACAAAGTCAAAGCCATGTCAACAGAGCAAAGTCGGGAATGTTCAAAAATGACCGAAGTCAATCTACAAGCATCAGAAGAAACCGTGGGTCAAAAGTCAGAGCCAAAGTCAAGTAGGAAATTCACAACCGTAACGACCAAGGAAGGACCGAATGGTTATGATTCGAAGCCGTGGCAATCAAGGAATCGAGCGAGTTCGAAATCAAAACCGTTTTAATCAAGTAAACGAAATTATTCTACATGAACAAGTCAGAAATTATCATCAACATTAAAAAAAAATCGAATGGCCGAGATAAATCAAGTGACGAATTCAAATAAATGTATACAAACGAAAATCAAGGGTCTCGAATCCTATATAAACAAGTAACATCATCGGCAATTGAATCATCAAGTTCAAGTATTCAAACCAGAGAGCAAAAAGCAAAAAATACATACCCGAATCAAAGTCGAACTCAATCAAATAGAAGCAGCCAAAAGCATCTCATGAGACGATCTATAGAAAGAGCAAGGAAATCGAAATCAATTATTTAATCGATCTAATTAAAGTTAGCGTCTTCCAATTTATTCAAAGCCATCATTACAGAACGAAGAGGAAAGAACAAGGCCGCCATTTCACAGAACAAAGAGGAATAAAGATATAAAAGAAAAAGGAGACCAGGCTTTCTATTGTTTTAATTTGAGCTTACCTTTTTAAATTAGGGTTTTATTTAAATTTGTTTTAAATTCTTCTGTTAAACCGTTGTAATATCTAGTCGTGTGACTAGGGGACAAACTACGTGGCGTAGTTTGAGAATTCGCAACTCAGTGTCTGAGTTGTGGCAGGGTTTTGAGCATAGAGTTAGGTTAGTCAATAGCGGGTGTAGCGAGTTTACGTGTGTAAGCGTGTGACTACTTAATTTCTAGTAGAAACCTTGGAGGCAGCACGTAGGCAGTTTTTTGCTGAAGCTGGGTAAATTCTGTTTCGTTCTATTTCAGCATTTATTCTGCTATTATCTGTGCTGCTATTATTTTGATATATCTGTGTTGAAATAATTTTATAAGCTTCCGCAATAATTTTTATAATTGATAGTATCACCCTATTCACCCCCATCTTGGGTGAAATCGATCCTACAAGTGGTATCAAAGCTAGGAATAGAAGTCAGCTTTTGTTTTTAAAAATTTGATTTTTTTCCAAAAATCAAATTTTGTTTTAAAAAGTTGAATTTTTAAAATGGCTTCTTTTAAAAACGCTTTTTCTCAGGGTCAGTCCATAGTTAGACCACCGATGTTCAATAGTGAATACGCCTACTGGAAAAATAGAATGAAAATTTTTCTGAAAACCATTGGCTCTTGGAATATTGTTGAGACAGGTTATAGAGCACCAACTATAATTGTAGATAATAAGGAAATAGATAAACCGATGGATAAATGGACAGAGCTAGAAAATAAATTACAAAATGCAAATGATAAAGCCATGAATTCTATTATCTGTTCATTGGATCAATTTGAATTTAATCGTGTCTCACATTGTCTAACTGCGCAGGAAATATGGCACACACTCGAAGTGACTCTGAAAGAATGTCTCAAGTCAAAGAAGCTCGCCTTGCCATGCTAAGCAGCGAATAGAGAATTTCACAATGGCCAAGGAAGAAAATGTCAAAGAGATGTACGGACGACTTTCCAATATTGTATACAAATCAAAAGCTCTTGGAAAATCATACACGGAGTTGGAAATAGTTCGAAAAATCCTCAGAGTTCTTCCATGGAGTTTTGAAGCAAAAGTCACATCTATTCAAGAATCAAAGGATTTGAAACAAATCAAGGTGGAGGAGCTCATTGGAAATCTCACCGCTAATGAGCTAGAAACGAAATTCAAGGAAGAGCGTGAAGGAGGGGACACTCGAAAGAAATCAATAGCTCTTAAAGGAACAACTGAAAATGAAGATGATGATGATGGTGAAGCTGAATTAGCAATATTAATAAGAAGATTCAAAAAGTGGAATCGTAAATATGGCAATCTGACCAAAAATCATCAAGTAAAGATCAGAATAAACAAAGTTCTAGACAATTCAGAAAAACAAGAGATCGTCTGGTATAAGTGTAATAAACCAGGCCAAGCCAAATTGACCTCAAAATCTACTCAGTCAAGGAAAGAAACTAAAGAGAAGAAGTTTTGTAGCTATTTGGGATGAAACTGATGAAGATGGAAGTGGTAGCACCGGTAGTGAGAGTGAAAGAGCAAATTTGTGTCTTCAGGGTGAAATAACTGACAGTGATGACGACAAGCCAAGTGAGGTATCAAAACTTACTCATTCAGAATTACTTATATATTTCCATGAAGTAAATGACTGTTTTGAACGACATAGGGAGAAGCATGCCAAACTTGAATCAAAAAAAGATACTTTGATAGATTTAAGTAAACAACTTGACCAATTAGTTAAAACCTATCAAAGTAGGATCCTTAAGTGTGATAAGTGTCCAACATTCGAAGAAGAGATTAAAAAACAGAAATCAAAATTAAAACGCTTGAAAATATAATTCTGACTTTGAAAGAGAGTGAAAATACAAGAAGAGAAAATTCAATTAAAAGGTGCACACAATTGTTAAACGAAAATGAATCTCCCAAAACACAAGTCCAACAACTGTCAACGAGATTCGATAAATTTTCAAAAGGTGAAAAACATTGAATATGCTATTAGGAAAACAAACTGTTAATACAGTTAGACAAGGACTTGGATATAATCAATCTAAAAATGTTAGAAATGAAATTAATCAAATCAATTCAATGTGCAAAATTTATAGAAAATTTGGACACAATCAAAACAATTGTTTTTATTGACCCAAACACAAGAAAACTATAAAAATTTGGGTTCCAAAAGGGACAAATATAAAATCTCTCAAAGCTAAACAAATTTGGGTGCCAAAAGGAACATACATAAATTATTTTGGGTCTCCACAAAATTATTTTTCAAAATATTCTACCACTAAGACAATGGACCTATAAAAACAAATAAGTCACAAAAAACTTCCATCATGTAGGCGTGGTGGTAGGCTAAGGAACAACAACAGTGTTATCAGGATTCTGGCTGATCCAAAAACAAAACAGGCAACAAAGCAAAGTTCCTTAGTCTAGTACAAAGGTGACAGAATCACAATGGACAACAACGAAAAATTATCGTAAAGGTAAAACAGGTAATGGTATATTTTGAACGATATTTTAAATGTGATAATTTGCACCGTAGTATGAATTAAATCATCTAGTAATGTGATGATGATATAGATGATGATTTTGATTCTGACCTATTCAAAATTGTTGACCCATTATATTCTTATGCCAAGAACACTTTAAATATCTCTAGAGACTTTGAATTACTTCATATATATTAGTTTGGATTAATAATAGTGTTTTATTGGATGATAATACATTTGGTTATTTTACGGCCGACTCTATATTCACAGTTTTTTATTATTTACACGGCCTCAATTCAAATTCTAGAGAATTACATTTAAAAAGTTTTTAAAATTGAATTTAAGATATCTTGATGCACACTTCACGGTCTGGACTATCAAATTTAACTAATGATAATTTAGAGTGAAGGAAAAATTCAGATGTAGATTACACTGGTAATCTAGTTGGTAGAAAAATTACTAGTGGAACGTGATTTATGATAAGACATTTAGTAACTGCATCGTTTTCCAAAGAAAATATCTGCATATTTTTTATTTCAAATATTTTTCAAAAAGCAGACTTTTTTCTTGTAAAACCCCTTCTAGAAAATCATTTTTGGCCTTGTTTTCAGATTGGTCAGTTTTAGAAAAATTGAATTTATAATTATTTTTGAATTTGAGCTTAAATGACTACATTGACTAATCTGGCTCCCTGCTAATTATCAAAAAGATAAATAGTGATTGAAAAAGTGAAGAGTGTTGATATTTATCATATATTATAACTCGAGACGGTATAATTAGTAAATTTCTCTAGAATTTAAGAACGAGTTATAAAAACTTTTGTTTGGTAAAGATTCCATAACCATTTTTATTTCTATCATATTTCTATCGACCATCGGTGTACTGTTCGTATGTTGTTTGTTTGGTAAAGATTCCATAACCATTTTTATTTCTATCATATTTCTATCGACCATCGCTCATCAAAATCCCATATAGTATGTCGATATGTGGTATTTTAAACAGGAAATTATTCATTTTTCATTTTACGTATTTTTAAAAAAATATCCAAAGTATTCACTCTCATTTAAAAGTCCTCACGGTTATGCATGAGTGAATTACTTGGAATTTTTGATTATGTGCTTTCATGCTCATTTAAAAGTCCTCAAGGTTATGCATGTATGGAACGCGTATCAAAATTGATTTATCAAATAAACAAGTTGATTCTAATCCCATTTAAAAGTCCTCACGGTTATGCGTGGTTAGAAGATACTTTTAATTTTTTTAAATAAAATTGGAATACTAATAATCTCATTTAAAAGTCCTAACGGTTATGCATGGTTAGTAGATATTCGAATTCCTAGTACAAATACACCACAAATAGACACAACTATATGGTTTTATATGATGACATTATTCCTATCATTCTAAAGTGGAATATGCGTCTAACAAAGTATTTATGATTTTTGTTTGATTTTTTATTAAAATTTAATATTTATATTCAATTGAGTTTTAATTTTTATTAATATCTATCACTTTATCTCCATTTTTCTAACACTATTACCCTTTTGCTGATAACAAAAGGGGGAGAGATGGTAGTTAAGATTTTGACAAATAAAGGTCAAATATTTTCTATTTGCATCTAGGCTTATTTACATATTTTTATTTACATGCATATATGAAGGGGGAGCTTTTTGTAGAGAGGAAGCATTCAAATAGAAGGACCAAATCGAATGTTCAAATACATTAACAAATTCAAAATCTTAAATATATGTTTTTATCATCAAAAGGGAGAGATTGTTGAATATACAAGTATATAATTTTTGTTTGATGATAATAAACATATATATATTCATTTAAATGTATTTGTTAATGTACTATTTTATTTTTCACATAATTAGATAAATATTTGGTGAATGAAATAAATAACACTGTACTTAAATTCAAACAGATATTTTATTCACACAAATATTTGTTACAATTTTGAATAGTACAAATTCAAGCTCTCACTATACATATACAATTTTTGATTACAATATAAATTCAATTACATCACAATCTTTCATTTACAAATGCACCCCACAACAATTCACTCATTCACTTGTAATTTATCTACAACTTTATTCCAAATTGAATCCAGCATCTGAGCAATCTGCAAAAATATACACTGGCACTGTAAAATTGAAAATAAAATATATTTGCAGTATAAATAAAATGTGATTTTGGAAATTTCATTTGCCACAGTCATTTGGGTTGTTTGCCATCATTTAAATTTGAATTCATCATACACGAATAACTTGTGACATGCACAGTGTATCACTGTACATGCCACAAGGTCGTGCACGTCGATATATACACTGGATAAAATTATAGGGACAGGTGAGTAAAGGTCAAACCCGAGCTCCAAGCTGGATTCAACACAGGTGCGATTCGAAAAATCAAGATGAAGTTCAAGTGAAATCAAAATGAAAAGTGACATGCATAAGCATAAGAACATGTCAGAGAAGCAAGTGCACCACAAACCACATACAAATAGCATATTCAAACTGCAAATGTCACAAAGGCTCGAGGCTATCAAATACACAGTGAAAAAGATGAATGCATGCACATGTGCTGACACACAATAAAACACAAGCTACAATGAATGACCGATCAGTTCACATCAATGCCCAACACAAATGAACAGACAATGTCAACATGAAGAAGGCCCAAAGCGATATGCAGTAAACAACATCAAGAAGCATGCAACATCGTTAGTGGAAATATATATGGACACAACACAACAGATGATGTAACACAATACATGCTGATAAGCTACTAATGAATGCAACTCGAGCTCCAGACCACTACAAGTCCAGAACTCAAGACTACAACTACAAGGAGCAAATATACAGCATACATATGGTTGTAGTTACAACCTAAGCATGCAAACACAACATGAACCAGACTCGAGCATAGTTGAAGTTCAAGGTAAACTAGAGGTGGCAACATGAAACTTCATCAAACCAGAGAATACAAACTATGGCACAAAAGCGCAATCTAGGCAAAGCTGGATGACCACAAACCAAAAACATAAACAATGTCAAATACCAGAAACTCAAAGGCATAATGCTTAGAACCCAAGTGAAACGAATGCAAACTGACTCGGTAGCTCAACAACAACAATGCACACACATATAAATGAAAGCAGCCGTATACATGTTCGAACAAAGCACAGCTCAAAGCAATGCTACAAGTAGAGTATGGTATAGGGATAAACACAAATGGCCAGAGTCAAACACAAAGGAAATAATCACTGTCAAACAAAATCAAAGCCGATGTCAACGGAGGAAAGTCAGGAAGGTACAAAAATGACCGAAGTAAATCTACAAGGATCGGAAGAAGGCATGGGTCAAAAGTCAAAGCCAAAGTCAAGTAGGAAATTCACTACCGTAACGACCAAGGAAAGATCGAACGGTTCTGAATCGAAGCCATGGCAATCAAGGAATCGAGCGAGTTCGAAATCAAAACCATGTTAATCAGGTAAATGAAATTATTCGATATGAACAAGTCAGAAATTATCATCAGCATTAAAACAAAATCGAATGGCCGAGATAAATCATGTGACGAATTCAAATAAATGTGTACGAACGAAAATCAAGGGTCTCCAATCCTATATAAAAAAGTAACATCATTGACAATTGAATCACCAAGTTCAAGTATTCAAACCAGAGAGCAAAAGGCAAAAATTACATACCCGAATCAAAGTTGAACTCGATCAAATAGAAGCAGCCGAAAACATCTCAAGAGATAATCAAAAGAAAGAACAAGGAAATCGAAATCACTTATTTGATCGATCTAGTCGGCGTCTTCAAATTTATTCAAAGCCCTAATTACAGAACGAAGAGGAAAGAACGAGGCCGCCATTTCACAGAGCAAAGAGGAATAAAGATATAAAAGAAAACGGGGGCTGGGCTTTCTATTGTTTTAATTTTAGCGTACCGTTTTAAATTAGGGTTTTATTTAATTTTTTTTTAAATTCTTCTATTAAACCATTGTTATTTCTAGTCATGTGACCAGGGGCAAACTACGTGGCGTAGTTTAAGAATTCCCAACTCGGTGGCTGAGTTTTGGTAGGGTTTTGAGCATAGAGTTAGGTTAGTCAACAGCGAGTGTCGCGAGTTTACATGTGTAACAACCCGCCTTTCAATCTATAGAAAGACGCATCATTAAGAAGAAAGAAAGGGATATAAAAGAGAAAAGATAGGAAAGAAAGAAACAAACAATATCAGAATCTCCTAGCGAAACGAATAAATTATATTATATCACATAAAACATTACATAGTATCATATACATCAGAGTTATACAGCTAATACAACACAAACTAGATAGTTATAAACATCTATCTAGCAAATACAATTCAAGTACATCATAGAAAACAAATGCAACTCAAACACAGCGGAACCACTATGTAACAAGCCGCATATTTATCGATTTTATACTTAAATATTTTATTTAAATATTTCATCATTAGTCGGATTTTAGTCCGAAAAGCTTCTTTTTGCATACGATCGAATTGGGACTCGAGACCCCTTCCATTGTGTTCGAAACGCCATTTGCAACCTTTTTGAGTATAAACATTGATATGTTTGGAGCTAGCTAAAAATTTGACCTTTTTCACTTTGGGTTTGGGTTTGGGTTTGGGTTCAGCCCAATGTTCTAACTTAATACCCCAAACTGAAACCCCCTCATCATTCACTCCCTCTTCCTCTACTTTTCAGTTCTAAAGAGATTAATGGTGAGTGGAATGGGAAATTGAAAATCAAGCCCTAGTTTTCTATTTGAAAATCAACTTCTAGCTCCAAATTCAAGAGAACCCATTGGTAAGCCTTCTCTTCACCTTCTCCAACTCCTTCTCTCTTGAATTTCATAAATTCCTAAACCTAACTTTGAGAATGTTCTTCTTTTGAGCATAGATTCAATCTCATTTGGGTTGTGTTGAAGAGTGGTTGATTCTCCCTTTGCTTTCAAGCCTCTTCTACATTGATTTTGTGAAAAGGTGAGATTTTTATCTCACATCTAAGTCTATGATTACCTTTGATTCTTAGGTATGAATTCCTAACACTTATTCATGTGCATTTGATTTTGATTTGGATTGGTTTTGTGAATATTCCAAATTTTAGTGTTTTGAGTTCAAAGCTTCAAAAATCATAGCTTGTTGTTTGAACTTGTTTTTGGTGATGCATCGAAGAGCCTATAGGGCCGGGTTGCCGTTTAGCATCAATCCCTAGCGCCATTGCTCGTTCGTTTGCGAATTGGATGAGATTGCATAGCAATCATATAGGCTGGAAAATTACCCAAGCTCCTGTCAGTCGACTGACATTTCCAGTCAGTCGACTGGTTGTAGCTGTTATGCATTCCGAGGGCCATCTATAGAGCCATGGGGCTCTATTTCCCTACAGTCAGTCGACTGACTCTCTGAGTTCAGTCGACTGACCAGTATCGCGCATATTTTCAGGGACTGTGATCAGTCGACTGAACTCATTGAGCCAGTCGACTGACCTGCTCTTAAATGCCTATTATGCCTATTTGGGTGGTGTTTCCAATTTTATCGATTCGTTTTGATTCCTAATTGATGCTATCAATTTTTTTACTTTTATGACTTCTAATATGGAATTCTTGGAAATATCCATTTTGATGGATTTGATATCGATTTTTTTGGAATTAATTCACGTCTTCGTATGTGAATTTTGGTGATTGATTGTTTCTACAATCATTTTTGTGCTTTGTCATTTTAAAATACAAAGGTTTCTATACTAGTAATAAATATTCAAACTCTTTATCAAAGATTATTTAAACTCTATTTTCAATATCAAACTCGTTTATAAAACCGTTTTCCAATCTATTAGTATATACAAGCTTTTACCTCACTCGTATGAGAAATCTAATTAAACGGCTTAGTAAAACGAGTGGTATGAAACACTTGCGTTTACTTCATCGGTTAATTTTTGGACTTGTTCGATTGAATCTCTTGTGACAACTTTCTAGTGGAGATCTGCAATTTGTTCGTAAATATTTAAATTAAGCTAGTGGTTATGGGACATGATGCTAAGCTCATATATTTACTAGCTTACTGTAATTGACACTTGTTGATGACCATGACGATCATTTTTGTTATTTAGACTAGCAATGTGCGATGTCTCTTTGTCTGCGAGGGAGACTGAACCCCGTTTGGTGGAGTTTCGACTCAAATTGGTGGGGTAGCAATTCGGGCCGTTTGTGGAGCTTTGGCTCAATTTGTGATGGTTAGCAACCATGGAATTAGTGTTCCGTTTGTGATACACGTGTTGGTGAGCTTTATGCTCCTGTTTGCGATAGGCCTTTCCCCCTTTTTGTGATTTCTGGATTACTTGAGATGATTTCTAGAATTTGCGCTTCACCAATTTTCGTGATTTTCATTGATAAGTTTTATCAATATTTGTGCATTGGTGAATTTGTGTGTCATTAACTTTTGTGATTGACATTGATATAATTGTCAATATTTATGGTTTGGTGAATGAAATAAGGAGTATGACATTCCTTTTGATCTTTGAGAAGATTTTTGTGATATTGATTAATCTCTTGTTGATTTTCAATTACTTATTTATCACAGCTTGGCATTGTGATTATTATACGTTTAGTCATATCTCTTATTCTATATCATTTCATCTGATATTTATAGCTAGACTGATCCGTTTATTATTTTCTTATTAAATAATACTCGGGTCAGACCGAGATGTTACAGGTGCTTCTGCTTGACTTCTGATCCAGGATCATTACCTTGCCTTTTGGCTAACTACTTAGATTAGTAGTTTTTGTTGGATACACTTGAGATATGGACTCATGGTTGTATCCATATTCTTTTGTATAGCACTGGTAGCTATTTCTTTTGTGATAGTGTGGATCTTGTTGACCACTACTCTGATGAACACTTTTATGTGTTATATATATTCATATCTGTTTCCGCCTTTGTGATATGAATTATCTGTGACAGATTTGTGTTATGTTTATTTCTATATCTGTTTTCGAAGATTACATATAGCCACTGTGTAGTACTTTTGAGTTTGTGTTGGTATGTCGGATTTCCTCTTGAGATGAAAAGTTAACTTTTACCTGGCATATCGGTACTCGCACAAAGCAATTATACAGATGGTCGCTCCTCGACAGCCTTATTCTCTGTGCTAGTTGACGGCATTACCCCGTAGTGTCCTTGGCTAGCGTGGGTATAAAGGTGGGGTGTCACCGCTTGGTATCAAAGCCAAACTTCGGAACAATGTAGAATAATTTAACAAGGATCACTATCCTAAGTCTAATTTAGGAGTCGTGCCTTAGGATTTAATTCGTGTCTTCGTACCGTTCTATCCTATTTTCTTTTATGATTCCTTGTTTTATTTATCAAGGTTGCTTGATATTTATTTGGTGAATAACCTTTTTATTCTTCTTTCTTTCTTTCTTTCTTAAGGAAGGGAAATGGTTAGACCAGGCCGTCCCAGCGCCGGTCAATCTAGTGCTACTCCCCAAGATGGAGTTTTTATGTCTGCCCAGCAGCTTCTTGATTTAGTTAAGAATGCTCAAGCAGCTGATTCAAATTCGGAACCAACTCATCCTAAGTCTGGATTTGCATGCTTGTGCAACGATTATACCAACTTGGGTGGGAAACCATTCAAGGGTTCTGAAACTATTATTGAAGTCCAGGCTTGGCTGAGATCATGCAATCGAATCTTTTCTCGCATGAATCTTATTGATCTTCACCGAGTTCAGGTGGCTTCTAGTATGCTCCAAGAAAGAGCATTGGACTGGTACGAACTTCTTATTTCTGAAATTAATGAAACGGATCTCACCTGGGAGGAATTCCGGGCACGTTTCGAATTAAAGTTTGTGTCAGAAGCTGAGAAGGTGACTTTGGCTAGCCGTTTTATTGACCTTGTTCAAGGTGAATCTTCCGTGACTGACTATGTCGCGTCTTTTGAATCTCTCTCTAAATATGGGGTTGAGTACATCAACACCCCATTGAAGAATAGCCAGAGATTTGTCTATGGCTTAAACAAAAATCTCAAGAAGCCATTACTTCTAAAATTAGAAGTTTCTTTCGACCAACTCATTGATATCGCTCTTCGTCTTGAAGAGGCGGATAAGGAAAGTGATGTTGAAGTGGTGGGTTCCAAACCAAACTTCAACAACAACAAGAAAAGGCCTAACAAATTCAAAGGTCCTTATCCCAATAAATAGGGGAAGCAAGCAACCCCTATGGCAAAGACTTCTTCCTTTTGACGTGGAGAATGCTATAATTGTGGTTCAAAGGACCATTATTCAAATAAGTGTTCGAAGCCCCTTTCTTGTCGCTACTGCAAAAGTCCCGGCCATGTTATATCTTCATGCCCCAAGCTTGAGGGCAAGAAGGAGGGAAAGTTAAATGTTATTCAAGCCCCTGGCAACACATCTCGTAATCAAGGTATGTCTCATTCTATCCTTGATGGCATTATTATATTTCGTGATCAACCTATTCAAGTTCTTTTTGATACGAGTGCATCCCATTATTTTATTTCAAAAGAACTTGTTGATACTTTTTATTTAAGTGTTGTTGCTTTAATAACTTCTTTGAGAATTTCGAATCCAGTTGGTGGATCCGCAACTCTTAGTCTGCTTTGTAAAGATGTCAAGATTATTTTGTGTGACTTTCCTTTCCTAGCCGATTTGTATGTCATGCGTTACTTAAGATTTGGAATGATTTTGGGAATGGATTGGCTTAACCGTTATGAAGCTCATATCCTATGTCCTGAGCGGACTATTCATCTTCGACATCCTCAATCTGTTAAGCAAATTTCTATAATTCTCAAAGATTTGGATCCCACTTTATCTGCATCTTTATATTCTTTAAATCCTCGTGATGATGATAATGATGATGAGGAAAACGTTATTTCTCTTGTTCACGTTGTTCGTGAATTTTCCGACATATTTGAGCCCGTTTTAGGATTACCAGCTAAGCGAGCAATTGAGTTCAGAATTAATCTTACCCCTAGAGCTCAAACTATTACTCATCCTCCTTATCGTTTATCCAATAAAGAAAATGAGGAGATGCGCATACAATTATCTGATTTGGAAACGAAGCAATTTATTCGCTCTAGTTCCTCGCCTTGGGGAGCTTCAGCTATTTTCATGAAGAAATCTGATGGCACACTTAGGCTTTGCATTGACTACCGCAAGCTTAATGATCTTACTATCAAGAACAAATGTCCTTTACCTCGGATTGATGATCTATTCGATCAACTTAGTGGTGCTAAAGTCTTTTCACAATTGGACTTGGCAACCGGTTTTCATCAGCTTCGTATTGCAGAGGATATCATTGCTTTGACAACGTTCCTTACTCGATATGGATCTTATGAATGGCTTGTTATGCCATTTGGTTTAACGAATGCTCCGGCTTATTTCATTGACCTAATGAATCGAGTTTTCAAAGACTTCCTCGATCGATTTGTTCTCATCTTTATTGATGATATTCTTGTGTATTCTAAAACCGAGGAGGAGCATGAAAAGTATCTTCGGATTGTGTTGGAAACTCTTAGGAGTAATCAATTGAAAGCAAAATTTTCTAAATGCCACTTTTGGCAATCTCGTGTGAAGTTTCTCGATCATATTATTTCTGAATCCGAAATATCAGTGGATCCTTCAAAGATTGAAACGATTCAAAGTTGGAAGAGACCGGAGAGTGTAATGGAAATTCGTAGTTTCCTTGGATTGGCGGGTTATTGCCATCGTTTTATCAAAGACTTTTCTAAGATTGCCGTGCCTCTCACTAGCTTAACGAAGAAAGGTGTTAAATACATTTGGTCGGACAAATGTGAGACTTCTTTTTAGAAACTAAAAGAACTCCTTTCTGATGCTCCTATTCTTATTATTCCCGAGGGGAATCAAGATTTTGTTGTTTATACTGATGCTAGTCAAGTTGGTTTGGGTGCCGTTCTTATGCAAAAACAACGTGTTATTGCTTATGATTCTAGGAAATTGAAGCCGGCTGAGACCAGATATGGCACTCATGATTTAGAACTCGCAGCTATTGTTTTCGCCCTTCGTATTTGGCGTCATTATCTTTTGGGAGAAAAGTTTATTCTTTATACCGACCATAAATCTTTGAAATATCTATTTTCTCAAAAGGAACTTAATTTGCGTCAACAGCGTTAGCTCGAATTTCTTGCACCTTATGATCTTGATATTCTTTATACTCCCACAAAGGGAAATCGAGTTGCCGATGCACTTAGTCGCAAGCAACAAGCGGTTGTTTCCATGATGATATCCGAATGGAATGATCTCGAGGTTTTGTCCACTTGTGAAATTTGATGTCGTGTTTCCGACTTGTGTTCATCTCTTTTTTTGTGTAGCCTTGAGGCTCATCCTTCTCTTTTAAACCGCATCCTTGGAGCTCAAAGGCTAGATCCTGAATTGGCTCTTCTAGGCCAAAATATTAAGGATAAAATTGATATTTAAGGTTTGAAAGACTTTGATATCGATTCTCGTGGTGGCATTTGGAAATTTGGTAGACTTATCGTGCCAAATATTAGTGATCTTCGTAAAGATATTTTAGAAGATTCTCATTGTTCTAAATTTACCATTCATCCCAGTAGTAGTAAAATGTACGCGGATATGAGGCGGTTTTATTATTGGGAGGGAATGAAATCTGATATTGCTAACTTTGTTAAGTGTTGCATGACTTGCCAACTTGTCAAGGCCGAACGTCAAAGGCCCGGTGGGTTATTGCAACCTTTAGAAATTCCAATTTGGAAGTGGGACCAAATTTCTATGGATTTTATTGACGGCCTTCCCCGTTCTCGTTTGGGGCATGATAGCTTATGGGTTATAGTTGATAGACTCATTAAATCCGCCCATTTTGTTCCCGTTCAGTCCAATCGAACCGTTCCCCTCTTGGACAAACTTTTTATCAAAGAAATTGTAAAATTACATGGAGTTCCTACTTCTATTATTAGTGATCGTGATCCATTGTTTACTAGTGGATTTTGGAAGAGTCTTCAAAAAGCTTTAGGAACGAAGCTTAATTTTAGCCCCGCTTATCACCCCCAGTCCGATGGACAAACTGAGTGTGTGAATCAAACTCTTGAAGATCTTCTTTGAGCATGTGTCCTTAATTTTGGTGGAAGTTGGGAAGATCATATTTTTCTTGTTGAGTTTTCCTATAATAATAGCTTCCAATCTAGTATTAGTATGGCACCTTTCGAGGCACACTATGGAAGGCCATGCCGATCCCCTTCTTATGGGCTTGAGGCCGGTGAAAAGCTGGTTTTAGGTCCAGATTTTATTCGTGATTCCACAGAAAAGATTGACCTTATTCGTCATAGGATGAAAGAAGCCCAGAGTAGACAAAGATCCAATGCCGATAAACGGAGAAGGAAATTAGAATTTTCTGTGTGAGATTTTGTGTTTGTTGTTGTTTCACCTATGAAGGGTGTTGTGCGTTTCAGTCGATCGGGAAAGTTAGCACCTCGATATATTGGTCCGTTTCCTATCACTGAACGTATTGGTTCCGTGGCATATCACCTTTTATTACCGGCTCAATTTTCTGCTATTCATGACGTGTTTCACGTTTCTCAATTACGGAAATGCCTTCGAGATTCTGAATCCATTCTTGAGCCCGATATTGTGGAAGAAATTGAAGTTTCACCTAATTTGACTTATGAGCAACATCCTCTTCGTATTATTGCTTCGGAGGTCAAGCGCCTTCGAAATAAAGATGTTTCGCTTGTTAAGGTTCAATGGTCCGCGAATCCTAAGGATTGCTCTTGGGAATCTAGAGAATTCATCTAGCAAACACATCCGGACTTACTTACTCATGCTCTTTGAGGTGAACTTCTTATTTCAAATTTCTTTTGTGTTAATATGCTTTTATGGTTGTTACTTTATGTTTCAATCTTATATATTGTGAGGATGCAATTTCTTTAAGGAGGGGAGTCTGTAACAACCCGCATAATTATCGATTTTATACTTAACATTAGTCAGATTTTAGTACGAAAAGCTACTTTTTGCATACTGTCAAATTGGGACTCGAGACGGATTTTAGTACGAAAAGCTACTTTTTGCATACTGTCAAATTGGGACTCGAGACCCCTTCCATTGAGTCCGAAACGCCATCTGCACCCTTTTTGAGTATAAACATTGATATGTTTGGAGCTAGCTAAAAATTTGACCTTTTTCACTTTGGGTTTGGGTTTGGGTTCAGCCCAATGTTCAAACTTAATACCCCAAACTGAAACCCCCTCTTCATTCACTCCCTCTTCCTCTACTTTTCAGTTTTAAAGAGATTAATGGTGAGTGGAATGGGAAATTAAAAATCAAGCCCTAGTTTTCTATTTGCAAATCAACTTCTAGCTCCAAACTCAAGAGAACCCATTGGTAAGCCTTCTCTTCACATTCTCCAACTCCTTCTCTCTTGAATTTCAGAAATTCCTAAACCTAACTTTGGGAATGTTCTTCTTTTGAGCATAGATTCAAGCTCATTTGGGTTGTGTTGAAGAGTGGTTGATTCTCCCTTTGCTTTCAAGCCTCTTCTTCATTGATTTTGTGAAAAGGTGAGATTTTTATCTCACATCTAAGTCTGTGATTATCTTTGATTGTTAGATATGAATTCTTAACACTTATCCATGTGCATTTGATTTTGATTTGGATTGGTTTTGTGAATATTCCAAATTTTAGTGTTTTGAGTTCAAATCTTCAAAAATCATAGCTTTGTTGTTTGAACTTGTTTTTGGTGATGCATCGAAGAGCCTATAGGCCCGGGTTGCCGTTTGGCATAAATCCCTAGCGCCATTGCTCGTTCGTTTGCGAATTGGACGAGAATGCATAGCAATCATATAGGCCGGAAAATTGCCCAAGCTCCAGTCAGTCGACTGACATTTCCAGTCAGTCGACTAGCTGTAGCTATTATGCATTCCGAGGGCCATCTGCAGAGCCATGGGGCTCTGTTTCCCTGCAGTCAGTCGACTGACTCTCTGAGTTCAGTCGACTGACCAATATCCTGCATATTTTCAGGGACTGTGATCAGTCGACAGAACTCATTGAGCCAGTCGACTGACCTGCTCTTAAATGCCTATTATGCCTATTTTGCCTGTTTGGGTTATGATTCCAATTTTTATCGATTTGTTGTGATTCCTAATTGATGTTATTAATTTTTCGACACTGATGACTTCTAATATGGAATTCTTGGAAATATCCATTTTGATGGATTTGATATCGATTTCTTTGGAATTAATTCACGGCTTCGTATGTGAATTTTGGTGTTTGATTGTTTCTACAATCATTTTTGTGCTTTGTCACTTTAATATACAAAGGTTTCTACACTAGTAGTAAATATTCAAACTCTTTATCAAAGATTATTTTAACTCTATTTTCAATATCAAACTAGTTTATAAAACCGTTTTCCAATCTATTAGTATATACAAGCCTTTACCTCACTCGTATGAGAAATCTAATTAAACGGCTTATTAAAACGAGTGGTATGAAACGCTTACATTTACTTTGTCGGTTAATTTTTGGACCTGTTCGATTGAATCTCTTGTGACAACTTTCTAGTGGAGATCTACAATTTGTTCGTAAATATTTAAGTTAAGCTAGTGGTTATGCGACATGATGCTAAGCTCATATATTTACTGGCTTACTGTAATTGACATTTCTTGATGATCATGACGATCATTTTTGTGATTTAGACTAGCAACGTGCGATGTCTCTTTGTCTGCGAGGGAGACTAAACCCCGTTTTGTGGAGTTTCGACTCAAATTGGTGGCGTAGCAACCCATGGTCTTCAGGCTGTTTGTGGAGCTTCGGCTCAATTTGTGATGGTTAGCAACCATGGAATTAGAGTTCCGTTTGTGATACACGTGTTGGTGAGCTTTATGCTCCCGTTTGTGATAGGCCTTTCCCCCTTTTTGTGATTTCTGGATTTCTTGAGATGATTTCTAGAATTTGTGCTTCACCAATTTTTGTGATTTTCATTGATAAGTTTTATTAATATTTGTGCATTGGTGAATTTGTGCGTCGTTTACTTTTGTGATTGACATTGATATAATTATCGATATTTATGGTTTGGTGAATGAAATAAGGAGTACGACATCCCTTTTGATCTTTGAGAAGATTTTTGTGATATTGATTAATCTCTTGTTGATTTTCAATTACTTATTTATCACAACTTGGCATTGTGATTTTTATACGTTTAGTCATATCTCTTATTCTATATCATTTCATCTGATATTTATAGCTAGACTGATCCGTTTATTATTTTCTTATTAAATAATACTCGGGTCAGACCGAGATGTTGCAGGTGCTTCTGCTTGACTTCTCATCCAGGATCATTACCTTGACTTTTGGCTAACTACTTAGATTAGTAGTTTTTGTTGGATACACTTGAGATATAGACTCATGGTTGTATCCATATTCTTTTATATAGCACTGGTAGCTGTTTCTTTTATGATAGTGTGGATCTTGTTGACCAATACTCTGATGAACACTTTTATGTGTTATATATATTCATATCTATTTCCGCCTTTGTGATATGAATTATCTGTGACTGATTTGTGTTATGTTTATTCTATAGTTTTTTGAAGATTACATATAACCACTATGTAGTAGTTTTGAGTTTGTGTCAGTATGTCGGATTTTCGCTTGAGATGAAAAGTTATACTTTTATCTGACATATCGGTACTCGCACAAAGCAATTATGAAGATCGTCGCTCCTCAACAGCCTTATTCTCCGTGCTAGTTGACGGCATTACCCCGTAGTGTCCTTGGATAGCGTGGGTATAGAGGTGGGGTGTCACACACTATATATATCTACACGCGGAATCCTCCTACTCCATATCTCCTCCATAACTCGTTAAAGCAATCCTGAAACACTTGACTACTCATACGTAATATGAGTACCCAAGAGTTTAATAAAACAGAAAATAAACACTCGGGTCAGACATGGGTCTGGTGTGAGTAAATCGGTTTAAAGTTGCTTAATTTTAGAAAATCCTTTTTGAAAACAAAAGGTATCACATAAGACTTTCCACACATAAACATGGAAAAGTTTTTACCTTACGCTAACCAAAACATTTGATAGGAAATCTGGTGATATTGTAATAGTGTCTAGGGTTTTCAAGTAAATAAGAAATAGCCGAAATTGTTACATCTATTAAATTCCAGCTACTAGCCACAAAAGTGGGCATACAATCAAAACTGTAGGGTCTCGTAGGAAGAATGGGTTTCCATCAATGGCAGGGCTACCGGGGTACCGTCCGTCACCGTACGTGGCCTAGATCACCGTACCAAGGATCACTCCCAATCCCCTGCAACACAAAGCCAGAACCATCCCTTACTAGACAGTCCCAAACAAGACCACCCTGCAGATTGGCCGTCGCCAACTGCCACACAACCGAAATGTAAAGGGACCTTTAGACAGGGGTAAATCTCGTCCTACTTGGGCATGACCCACTTAGCCTTGCTACACCTCCCCTGTTTTAGCCATTCCCGGTTGATGAGGCTTGAGGATACGATTACCTTTATAGGACATATAAATCATAGAATGCTCATCGTCCACCTGACGATGTTCTGAAAGCATTCAAACCATAAAAGTTCGTTTCGGGTTCGAACGAAAACGAAGGCATTATCTCGTTACACTCATTTTGGAATCACCCTAAGAGTTAACGACGTTAACCCTTGCACTCTTAATCTTCATCTCGAACCTAAAAGTACTACCCCCGTTAAACTCGTATTAGAATCACGCTTAGAGTATTAACACGAATAGTCCTTACACCTCGAGTCTTCACTCTTCACTTGAGATTCACGACCGAAACGTTTAATTTGGATCGATGTGGTTTTCGGAATTCCAAATTTGGAAACCCGATCCCGGTCTCATCGAAATCCAAACGCCATCTTAATGTCCAGGTGATTTTAGTTTGAACAATTAATTCAATTCATCATTATCTATTTACACACAGATAGATAATTCACATATCACAATAGATAATCACATTCTCATCATAAACAGATAACCCGTATAATGATCACAACAGATAATCATCACAAACAGATAATCCATATTATCATACTTTAACTAAGCACTCCATATCATATAGATATTACTCATCTCATTACCGAGATCACAACCATCCAATGGAATATCAATAACATCCATAAGCAAAGATTTATTACCATCATCTATAATTAATTTCAAATGAATTAAATTAATTACCTCTATCTCTAATTAATTTAAAATAAATTAAATTAATTACTACATCTATAAATCCTGCTTATATACCCATTAATTAATTAACCTAGTTAATTAATCATTCACTAAGTATTCAACTTGATTAAACACCTTTGATTAATCATCTTCTAATTACAATACGTAATTAGTCTTTAATTAATTTCACAAAATTAATTAACCTTAATCATTAGTAATTAACATACAATTACTTCATTTATTAATTAATTATAATTAGTTACATTTATCCTTAATTAATTACATTAATTAATCACCTCGTTATTAATCATTACTTAATTAAACAATCCTTAATTACACCATTAATTATATTAATTAATGATCTCTAATTTATATTTAAATTAATTACTTTATTTAAAATTAATTACATTTAGTAAATAATCTACAATTATTAATCACCTTGATTAATATCAATCCAGTAATTAACTACCCTTAATTACTCATAACAAATTAATTATCCCATAATTAATTATCTTCATTAATTAATCCCTTGATCAATTACAAAAGTAATTATCCAAATTACTTTATTATAAATCATCTTCACTAATTACATTCCAGTAATTATCATTTATTACTTCTCTAAGTAACCATGCTCCATTAATTACATTAAGTAATTACTCTTATCAAACCATCAAATGATTTATTTAAATTAATTAAACTAACTTAATTAACTAAAACAATCATATTATCATAATTAATTACAATAAGTAATTACTTTTATCAAGTAATTATGCTTAACAAAATATAATTGATTATCTTCAATTAATTAATCTAATTAATTATCAAAATTAATCACATTAATTAATTACTTAATTATCATTAATCATCTCTAATTAAAAAATTAATCTAAATCATTATTTAAAATCAAATACATAAGTAAATTATTAATTAAATTCTATTATTATCTTAAATATTTCTATGATAATTCATTTACTTATTAACGACTTCATTAACATTCAAATGTATTTAAAATAATACATTTCTAAATTTAAATTCTAATTCCATTTTAAAATTTAAAATTCAAAATATGTAACTATTTAAAAACATTATCCAATTTTTAAATAAATTTATAAACCTTAAAAAGTGAAGAACAATCATTACTTATATAAGATGCGTATATAAGAAAAGTTTAAAACCAAATTACTAAATTTTATTAAAAAAATCAAGCTTTTAAAATAAATTGATTTTTTAAACTTTCAAATTAAAGTTAAACACTTCATAACTTTATTCAAATATTAAAGAAAAGAATTTTACCCAGATTAAACATTTATTTGAAATCAAATTCATTTTTAAAAACATTAAACATATTCCATATTTAAAATGTTCGAAACTGTTCTAAATTCAAATCTGGATTCATAATAGACTTAAAACCATATTTAACCTGATTTTTAAAACTTGATCTAAACCTTGTTTAAATTTAAAAATTTCATTATTAAAACTTTGGATTCAAAGTTCATTTGAAACAAATCCATCTTAAATTTGGAATTTAAATCCTTGTTTAAAATCCGGCTTATACAATTAGAATTTCATTCAATTTTGAAAACTGCACATGTCAGGTTTATAAAACTTGAAACAAAACACACCCGAAGCCTCAACAACATGCTTCGAGTAAAAGCCCTATTTGCTCCGAGACAAAAACAAGAATACCCGAGAAAGCATGTTGTTCCCCAAAACCCTAAAAAACCCAGAAACATGCAATGGCAACCGTACACACGCACGGCAAACCAGCCTCCCTCCGATTATC
This sequence comes from Allium cepa, assembly GCA_030765085.1. Classification (NCBI taxonomy): domain Eukaryota; kingdom Viridiplantae; phylum Streptophyta; class Magnoliopsida; order Asparagales; family Amaryllidaceae; genus Allium; species Allium cepa. Next base: position 578,457,666 of record CM060931.1, read on the forward strand.
GCTCAAACCATCAGTAAGTCGACAACGAGCACAACATCACTCTCAACCACTCAGAAACGAAAATCAAATCGAAAATCAAAAACATGCTTCCTGGTCGAAGTCTGAATATTCCATCATCATCGAAATCCCCCATGAACTCCACCAGGGAACCAGCCTTTCCTTCCAGAGCTCCTCCATGACGAGACGCGACGAACCTCCCATGAGCAATCCTGACCGATGCGCCACTGTCGCCGTGCCACCTTCGTGAATCACGATCACCAAAACTTACCCAAAATCCTACCCCACCGATTCGCCATCACCTCATCGACCGTAAAAAAACCATCGAGCATTTTTCCCATGCTCCTCTACTCCCTCGCCACCTCCTATTGCAAATCCACCCCTCATGACTGCAACGATCATCAGAAAACTCCTAAAACCCCTTTTGTGATCGACCTCGAAAATCCCATTCAATATCAATTTAAAAATTTTGATTTAAATTTTAAAATTCCTAGCTTCGAGAATCATCATGTTTGAATTTTACATGTTCTTGAGTATTTCACTGTTTTTTAAATTTCCAGATAAAATTTAAACATTTTATACTTGATTTAGAACTTAAATCTTGATAGTCCAAGCATACTTTGTCTAAATAATATAAACAGTAAAAGATTTACGGAAGAGAAGATAAATTTTTAAATTGTTTTTTAAACTATAAAACAAAACAGAGGGTACTTATTTATATATACAAACATGCCTACTTAACCGATTTATATTTATGAACAGACGAGCATTATTTACATTCAAACAAGAAACTTTCATAACAATAATTCATATATCAATCATATGCAGCAAGAATAAACAAGCTAAAGCTTTTATATAGATTTTTTTACCCACCAGTTTCAAAGCAGAGAGCATTTTACAGTCATGCCATACTTATATTCACACATTAAAATCAAGCAAGCATTATAAACTATATTTCTACACGTGCAACAAATTTTATCGCTGGTTTGTAAACTGTTTTTAAATAAAAGGTTTACTCACTTATTGATAGAAGAAGCAGAGAACAGCTCAGATGCAAATTCACAATTTCCTTGAACCTCATTGCTAGTTGAAATCTGGGCTTTACTTCCTGTTTGATTGTTGAATTACTCGCTGATTTATAGATGATTTTAAACTGCATTCCGACCTCATCTTGCTTTTCTTAGAGTTGGAGTTGAATGGAACTTCAAATTGATTTTAGATTTGAAGATTGAACAGATTTGCTTGAATTTGTTACCAGATTGGGTTTGCAAATTTTTATATTGAAGTTGTATTTGGTTTTTGATTTCTTCTAAAATCTGATTTCAGATTTCCACTTGAAGATAATGTTTTGAATGAATTGCTAAGTTTCTTATCTATATTTTAAATAAAATGTTTTTAAGAAAAATAAAATCATTGCCACATGTTACTTTAGTATGACAAATGTTTACAAGTGTCTTCCTAAAATTTAATTGTCTTACACATGTACAATTTTGTATAAAAATACACTTCTTAATTCATAAATGTTTTTAAATATATTCTAAAACAATTTCTAATTTAATTTGACATGTTTTTATATGTTTTATTACATTTAACCATAACATGTTTACAAATAAACTTCCTTTGCAAAATTACACATCTTAATGTTTAGTTGAATATTTTAAAATAATATTTTTAAAACTAATTTTCAAGAAAGAAAAATTTAAAAGAAAGAGAATGCTGAATTACATTTTATTACAAAGTTGTCAAACCAAAATATTATACCCTATTGTAAATAAAGTAAGTCTATTTTAAAACAATTTTTAAAAGGAAAAAAAATAAACTTTTATTATAAAATACAAATTAAACTATTATATATATATTTATAAACAAAATAAATATTAATTTTAATTACTTTGAAGATATAGGATAAATTTTTAAAACAAACTTATGAAAAGTTTCAATGCTAATTTAAATTAAATTAACCAATTAACAGGTTATACATCTATATATAAAATAAATTGGAAATATTCTTACTGAATTTAAATTTAAATTAAAATCAAAACTCCTATTTACAATGTATACACATATACACACTATAAATAAAATATCTATTAAATAAGCTTAGAAAGATCATTTTATCATTTGAATATTTTTAACTTTGAAAAGAATAAAATCCCAAATATAAAGTTATCATTATTATAAATTTTGAAAACAATATCATTTATCAAACTAAATAATTATTAGTTTTCGAAAGATAATTTCTGTTTGAATTAGATTATTAAATTAATATTTCACATTTTAAAATAATTATTAATTGAAATTATTATATAATTATTGCCCAAATTTCCGGGGCATCACAACATGTGTAAGCCTTTGACTACTTAATTTCTAGTAGAAACCTTAAGGGCAGCACGTAGGCAGTTTTTTACCGAAGCTGGGTAAATTCTGTGTCGTTCTGTTTGCGCATTTAGTCTGCTATTCTTTGTGCTGCTATTATTTTGATATATCTGTGTTGAAATAATTTTGTAAGCTTCCGCAATAATTTTTATAATTGATAGTAGCACCCTATTCACCCCCCATCTAGGGTGAAATCGATCCTACATTCTCATTTCCTTTAATTAATTTACTGTTCAATAATCATATCATTTGTTTTACAGATTATAATTTCCACTTTCTTATAGTTTCATTTAAAACCTAGCATTTAATCCCTCATTTTAATTAATGGTTCCAATTATAAATTAAATTCCACTTTACTACACTAATTGAAACTATTAATTAATAGAACTTAAGAACTAAATATCAGATTAAATTTCAAATCATTTTAAAAATAATAGATAAACGTATTTATATATCCAATTATATTTAAAACAATTTAAAAAAATTATATTTGGTTATCAAAATAAATCTGCAGTAAAACTACTATAATGGCCTTCCCACTTCGAAACCCGAAAATGAATGTCGATGATGCGTGCACTCATCACCGAAGTTATTTTCCAACGACAGAGGGGAGTACATAACTTATTTCTTTCTAAAGTTTCCTCAAAAATAATTCTTTCAAATTTATTGAAATATTTATATCAAAAAATACTTCTAACAATATTATTGTATATTTCAAAATCATTCAAAAGAAATTTTCAAAACCTCGGAACTTAAGTTCTAAATTTCCAGTTTTATTTACTTTATTTCAAATCATATTTTCAACTAATATCTAAAAATTTCGCTACCTAACAACTAATATATTACAATCAAATGTATATATCTTCTATAAAAATTTATTTTATATATAGAAAATATAATAGGTTAAATTATTTCATTCACCTATATTCAAAAAGAATATTATGTCGGTCTGTCCTATTAACTGTTTTGAAATCCCTATTGATGCCATAGCGTCCTATGCACCAACCAGAATTTATAAATACAAAACAGAACAAATTAACACAATATTAAAACCTTTTACAACACTAACAAATACGCTCTCTCATATATATACACTCAGCGACTAATCATAGGGTATTACTACCCTGTTGACAAAGAGTCAGACCCCACAAAGCTAAGGTTTATCACTAAACCAAAGCTTTAATACTAGATGTAACGTTCCGCCTTTTGTACGCTTTAAATCGACGATAAACCACACATGTCAGACTTAAACCATACAAAAGGGCGGATTGTTATGGGGTAAATAGGAAAAAGCAGAGAAAGAAAAAGAACAAAATAGAATCTTGCAGCAGAACGATAAAACATAATAATCAAATATACAGTTCATGAAGCTGTTTTTCAAAATATTTGATTTTTCTTATACAATACATATTAGAGTTGCACATACAAGAGAATAATAATTTATGCAGCGGAACAGTATGAATGCAGTGGAATGTAATAAATAATAGTAATATAAATCTTCATCTTCGACCTCCAGAGCTAAGGTCTTCGAATCGCGAAATGCTCAGGCTGACCCAGGCGATTTGAAAAGACAAAACACTCAAGTCAGAACTAAAATATCTTATGTGAGTTAAATCAACAGAAATAAATATGAGTGTAGTAACTTAAGAGATGCTCGGGATTCACATCTCCTAAGGATTGGTTTGTAACGACCCAGAATTTTGAACAAATTAATTTGAAAATATTTAATTAATTTTAAATATTTGAATGATGGTTTGACTTGAATTTCAAATTACCAGAATGAATTTGGCGATTAAATTTTTGAACTTAATCTATTGAAAGTTGAATAAAAATTTGAATCTTCAATTTTAAGCTGGTAAAAATATTTCAAAGGCTTGTAAAATCCATATTGATAATACTGAAGGTAATAGAAGCTTCGGAATTGAATTTGAAAGTGAATTGTTCAGTTTTGAAATTATATCGTTTGAATCGATATTTAAAAATAGCCTTCTGAGGCACAGTCTCGGAATTCGACGAAACCAGTTCCATTGGGTTCGTAATATTGAATTATTACTGGATTTCAAATTTCGTATTTTTCAGAGTTGATATGTGAGCACACGGTAAGTAAACGCGTTGAAATTTAAATCAAACTCAATTTGAATTTAAAATTTTATTTGGTCAAATATCAGCATGTTATCTCCCTAACATCTCTCCTAAAATCACGGCAAGGATCACGGCTAAATCAGGCAAACACGTTCTCCTTCCTTTCAGCCTCTATTCACGTTCTTCTGTCTCCCTCCATCCCTTTTAAAAATCAAGCAGAGACAATTCAAATCATGGATGAACATACAAATCAATACTCAAAAAAAAATCAAAACAAAATAATAAAACCCAATTAATGGCCGGACCCTTACTTTCATCTTCCACTCGATCGAATCGAGCACAGCATCGAAGGCGGCTGGGGCTCGATTTCGAGCAGCTGCGTTCAAATGCGCGATCGATTCAGGCAATTTGCGAGGTCAAGGCGACTCGCGTAGGGGCGCGGCGGTGGGTTCGACGCGAAGTATCGCGATGGTGGCGCAGGCTACGCGAGCTAGGGCACGGCAACGATGAGGCGATGGGTTAGGCGATTGCTCGATGGGGTTTGGCGAACGGCGAGGCGACCACGAACTCGAGGGTGTCGATTAGAGTTTCTGGGCGGAGTCAATAGCTTCGAGGAGACGTGGCGATCCAGTGGGGATCTTGCGTGAACAGGGTTGGCGACACGAGGGTGGCCGGTGGAGTCTTCGAGTTCGAGCTTGGGGATTTTCACAGCGAGGTATTCAAACTTATTTCTCGAATTTAATTTCGATTCAATTTACACGGATATGTAATTGAAATCTACAGTTTGTTTGAAAAAAAAATTACAGTAAAGGAAACATTTATTCTGAAGAGAAAAGTATATAACACAACCTTTGACTTTTTTTACAGTAAGTTATTTTAACTAAAATAAAAAAAATATGTGCAGTGATAATGAAATTATTAGTTGAAATAAAATGTTAACTGTACAATAATTTTTGAAGTATTTAAAGTAAATAAAATAAAGACAGTAAATTGTAAGACAGAACAAGGAAAACAATTTTTTTTAAATATATATAGGTATAAAATAATAAATGTTTACAGTAAGGAAATTTATTAAATTGATTTTTAGTTTGAATCAATAGAAAAAAATGATAATAATGTGAAACTGGTATTTACATTTTTTACAGTAAGTTAAATATTAAAATTTTAACATCCTTATTTGAAATTAGAAGTTGGTTTAAAATTAAACCATTGGCAAATAAAAATTTGTTAAATGGGAAATTTATTGTTCGATTTAATTCGAATATTGATAAACTGTGTAAATATTTATACAAGGTCAAAACTACAAAGGAAACAAACTGGATTGGAAATGGATTGCAAATAAAAGCTAAGGTGAGATCTTCTCACTCAAATTAAAAATTTAGGTTGCAGTTATTGATTGCTGTTTGGTTGTGATATTAGATATAGTAGGATATATCTATATATAACAATATATATATATTGGCATATGTATATATTGGAGTTGTTGATTTCCCGCATTATATAGCGGATGAGACCCTATTGCGCCGCCTATTAAGCGGATAATATTTTATAAATCCCATATACCGCGAAATGGGATTGGTATTGTGCTAATGTTTGTGGATGCAGGGAAAAAGGTTGGAGGGATCCAACTGGATTCCTCAACCGTATTTATTTATTTACATATATTGTGATATTTGATTGATTATCATATCGATATATGATGTTTGGATGCCGTGATTTATTTGTTGGTGTGTTGCATCATCGGATTCATTTTTGAAGTTTAAAAATAACGATTTTGATTTTTAAGGGATTTTTAAAGTGATTTTTGAAAAGTATACGTTTATTAAATTTTCGAATTGATTCATTTTAAATAATTAAAACGTTATAAATTTTTATGTTATAAAAATTAGAATATTTGTGAAATATAACCAAAGCATGATTTTTTTGAAGTAAATAGTTGATTAAATTTATAAAATGGTTTAAATTAGGATTTTTGAATTATTATAAATGGTTTATATAAAAGATTTATAAAATTGATATTTTACAAGTTAAAGACATTGGAATTATAAAACGAGCTTTTATAAGTATTAAAAATAAAGTTGTCTCTAGTTTTATAAGTAAAAAAGAATTTTAGATTTATGAATAAATGAAGATATAAAAGAATGGATTTGTGAATAAATGGATTATAAGTAATTTACTTATAAGTTGGATTCGACATGTAAATGAAATATAAATAGAATTGGTTATTAAAGGAGATTTATAAATCGAAGTAGTTATGAAATATAAATAGAATTGGTTATTAAAGGAGATTTATAAATCGAAGTAGTTATGAAATAGAAATGGAATTTATAAACGTTGTTTTATAAATCCGTAATCAAATAAATTTGATAAGTAAACATAGAAATTTTTAAAGGAATTATATCCACGATTTTGGACTGTGGAAAATCCTTTAATTTAATATGTGAAAATGTTGAATTTGGATTAACGAAGTATATTCAAGATTTTGGATAATGAATAATATATTAAGGAAATGTTTTGGGGAAAAATGATATTTTAAATAGAATTAAACGATTAGAGATGTTTTAAATGTATTAAGTATTGAAAACATAGATTTCAACATTTATTGTTGAAATAGGCATTTTCAAGGAATTGAAGGAAATGGTAGACTATAACACCGTTGTTATAGTAAATGATTTCCGAAAGGAAATGTTTTATATAGTATTGGGATTTATATATCTATCTAAATTTCGAATCCCTATACTAGTGATTTTGGGTTGTCGTAACGATGTTTTACGCAACATTCGTTTTGGCCCAAATAAATGTGTTTAAGTGAATGTTTTCCTTAAAGAATGAAATATATACTTAATTTCGATTTAAGTATATTGAATGTTTTCCAAGTGTTGAAAATAAATGGATTTGTGAATTACTTATTTTTAAATAAGTATGGAAGCGTTTTCCAATATAAAGTGAATATTTTGAAATTTTATCTTTTAAAGATAATGGAAAATGAATATTAGAAATCAATTTGAAAATTGTATATTCATAGATATTTTGGAATTGTAAATTCACTATGGAATTTATAAATGAAAAGGGGAATTTGTTTAAAAATAAACGTTGATTTATTTTTGAACTATGGGAATTAATTTACGGATTTGGAATGTAAATATAAAGTAAATCGGTAAGGATTTATTTAATTAGTTTAAATGAACCATGTTGAAATGAAAGTATTTCGCATAAGGAAAATAATTGAAATTTGTTTTCAAAAGTGATAAACGTGAAAAGTGATTTGAAAATTTGTTTTCAAATGGTTGAACTGTGGAAAATGTATATCTGGTAAAGATATTTTGGAAAGTAAATAATTTGGATTTGGTGATGTTGAACACGCCTATTGATAGTTAAATAACCAAGTACCAATATTTACCTTTAAATAGGTATTTGTTGTGATTTCCTTGAATTTGAATGCCACACTTAATTTTGAATAAGCGCTCACTATTCGGGTTAGCCGGGAAAGGACCTTGGGGTCGTATAACCCATTCCGAATATGTGATACGTCATAATAGATAGCATTGAAGACCGGTGTTGAAGACCAGATATTTTTGAAAATGGAAGGATTACCATTGAGTTGCTCTGCATCGGCTGATCTCCGATATAGAGGTTTTATCACCCTTAGTGACGGGAAGTCCGGACGTGACTAGAAATTATCCGGAATGCAAGGACTTCTTTGTAAGTGCCCTCGGTTCTGTTCGAGCCCGGAACAGACTTGTATGGATTGTATGTCTGACATTACAAGTTGAGATATAAAGCTGATTTCTTTCAAATATATTTCTGTTGGTGGCGGAGAATTTATTCTCTTAGCTTAACACCCTTCTCTGAGACGTACGAGCTCAGAGGTTATGTAGTTGAAGGTTATTAGTGATATACTCCCGATTTGGTAGTGTGGCATGCTGAGTGTTGCTGTGGGATGATCATTGTTTGATCATTTGTGATATGATCATTTGTTTGATCATTTATCTTGGTGATCATTACTTTGATCATTTGTTGACCCAAAGCACAACTTTTGTATAAAGTGTGGCTTTGTGGACGAGACTTCATCGGACCTCACACCCCGAAATGGTCAAAACAGAAAGAATGCGGCAAGGTTATTAGGGGGTAGCGCCCCTTTAGTGTATGTCATTCCTTCTGGATAGAGGTGGTATCATGGCATGGAGCCCAGATACTTAACCTATTTTGTTGCTGCAAATTTATTGCTCTGTGGTTGTTGGAAATCGAGGATTCTCGGATAGATCGGTTACGATCGGGGGATGACATATTCGTGTCAGTAGTTACCCAGTTAGCGGTAACCAGGCCTTGTGTTGGCAGAGATCCGGTTTGGTTCTCGTGACGTCATTCCAGAGGCGTTTCCATGTGGCAATGGGAAGTTCCTTGGCCTAACCATTTGTTGGAAATCCAAAGAAACAATACGATCTTGTACCGCTTTAGTTGTAGAACCTATAATTCACTTATGGTGGTGCCCCACTGTTTGGATGGTAGCTATAGTAGGCATAAGTGCGAAATGCCTATGCTGGCTAAGATTTATATCTTTACTTTCGAATTGTTTTCCTACACTATGTACTAGTAATAATATAAAAAAAAAATCTTTTTAATGCGTATCAAGCATCTTTGACTATCATAAGGAGAAATCTCCTCCGATTTTGCGTTTGCATTGTGTGTGTGTGCGGGAGGCCTTATGGTAGTCTCATTTTCTAAAAAGCATTGTGAATCTATTTTAAAATTATCCTGTTCTTTGTTTTAAAGATAAACTGTTTTTAGTTCTCACACCAGTCACATGTCTGACTCGGAGTTTATTGTTTTCCTTCCTAAACTCTGGGTGCCCACCAATTTCCACACGGGCAGTCAGGAGAAAGGTTTATCAGGATATTCTAGAATTCAGGAGTTGCTGGAGGCAAGCTGGATGGCATGGCATATTCACTAGTATATAGTATTTCTTTTCCGCTGTTTGTTGTTGTTTGTCGTTGTACACTCTGATAATGTATGTAATGTGATGTAATATATAAAATATACAGTTCTTCTGTTTTAATGTATTCATTTATCTATTATATATTGTTCCGCTGCGATTGTGAGATTCTGATATTGTTGTGTTGTTTCTTTTCTGTTCTGTTCTACCTTTTTATTTCTTCTTCTACCTCTTTCTTCTTCTTAAACCATAACTGTTCGGTTTTTTCGGCATCGAAAAATTATCAGTCGTTAGATTTGGTATCAGAGCATATGGTTAAGCGACAACCATGGCTCTGTTGGGTGTTACTCATTAGAGATAGAGTCAGTAGTACTCTAGAATGAGTTTGAGTGTAATAATAGATATGAGCGCGTATTTGTTAGTGAATATAAATTGTTTTATATTGTGTTGACTTATCGGTTGATTGTTTATAAATTCTGGTCGGTGTAGTCTAGCTAACTGTGTTGACAGGAGTTTCTAAACTCTTAAACAAGATGAACTGACGCAGTATTGTTTTTAAAATTGGGGAAATGAAATAATTTTACCCAAAGCTATTTTTGTATATAAAAGAAATAATTTTTAATAAATTATTAGTATATGGATGCATGGTTGTTAGGAAGTATAAATAATATTAAAAATTATTACCATTGAAATTGAATAAAAAATTGAAATCATAACTTCAAAGATAAGAAAATAAAATCCATATACAAATGAAGTTTAAGAATGAAAATTATAAATGTGATTTATAATTGGAAATAGAATTCCGGAGAAGTTTTTTGAAATGTTTTTGAAAGAATTTGGTAAATTTTAGAAATTAAATTCCTTTTTGGTTTGGAAATGATTTTAAAAGGTTGTGAAAAGAATTTTTGAAGGAATGAAAAGCTCTAAACTCTTTTCGTCGCTGGAAAATAATTTCGATAATGGCCGCGGCATCATTAGTGTTCATTTTCGGGTTTCCAAAAGAGGAATTGCTACCAAATTGTTTTAAAAGGAAGATGTTTGGAAAATTTGGGGTTTGGTTTTGAAATTCAAAGGATAATTTGAATTGTTTTCAATAATGGTTTTGAAAAAAGTTGAAAAGACTCTGGAATCCTATTTAAAATATTTATGGAATATTATTAAGTTGAAAATAAATTTGGAGTAATTAAAATGAATTGGAATTGAGTATTGAATTATGAAAATAAATCGTGAATGAATGAATAAATTTACAATTTCAATTAAATGAAAGTAAATTGAATGTTGAGATTCATTTCGATTCTGTAAGCAAATAGAATAGAATTGAAATTGGATTTGATTTGTGATAAATAAAGTGAATTATTAAAGTAAAATTAGTAAGCGAAACTAATGGAAATAAATGAATTGAATTCGTATGGAATATTGAAATCCAGTTTAATATAAGTGGTTATAAACCAAAATAGTGATTTGGAAATAAAAATTGGGAATTGAAACTGGAATTGAAACTGAATGTTGAAAACAAATTTGAATAAAATGAATTGGAATTGGTAATGAATTAGTAATGGGAGCTAATTTAAAACAGTGCAGTTGTGAATAAAAGATAGTGATAAAATTCAATATTCAGAAGGTAAATTGAATCCAAATAGAATTGAAATTATGAATTGAATTCAGATGAAATTGAAAATGTAAAAAATTGAATGAGAATAAATATGTAACTTCAATAGTGAAGTAAAAAATGTATAAGAAGCATATATTGAATATTTTGTAATGGAATTGGCAAAATGGTTTGAATGTTGGAATTGGATATTATGGCTAACAGGATATACAGGTGTGTTAAACGAAATGGAATTGGGATTTTGATTTCAAAGATAAAATTGAATTGCTCGACCAAAAGGTATGTATTTCAATTTCAGTATGAAATTTGGTGATTTTCTCCTCCAGCCACTTGGCTTTCTCTTTTCTTTTTGGATCTGAGGGGCCGTGGTGCCATTTTGTAGTCGTACCGAGCTAGCCGCGCAAAGGAGACGCTGGCGAAATTTTTCGAAAATTTAGGGTGTTAGAAAAAATTTGAGAAAATTTGAAAGTTTAAAATTTGAATTGTTAAGTAAACAATATTGTTTGGAACCTATAAGTGAAGTTGGAAAGCTAGTTGAGATGATAATGGATCTTTAATAAAAAGATTTAGGTTAGTTAGTTGATAAAACTATTTGGATTGTGAAAAATAGTAGACGAGTTAAGGACCATTTCTTCCTAACTTGTAATTTCGGGACAAAATTCTTTTAAGGGGGAAGATTGTAACGACCCAGAATTTTGTACCAATTAATTTGAAAATATTTAATTAATTTTAAATATTTGAATTATGGTTTGACTTGAATTTCAAATTATCAGAATGAATTTGGCGATTAAATTTTTGAACTTAATCTATTGAAAGTTGAATAAAAATTTGAATCTTCAATTTTAAGCTGGTTAAAAATATTTCAAAGGCTTGTAAAATCCATATTGATAATACTAAAGGTAATAGAAGCTTCGGAATTGAATTTGAAAGTGAATTGTTCAGTTTTGAAATTATATCGTTTGAATCGATATTTAAAAATAGCCTTCCGAGGCACAGTTTCGGAATTCGACGAAACCAGTTCCATTGGGTCCGTAATATTGAATAATTACTGGATTTCAAATTTCGTATTTTTCAGAGTTGATATGTGAGCACATGGTAAGTAAACGACTTGAAATTTAAATCAAAGTCAATTTGAATTTAAAATTTTATTTCGTCAAATATCAGCATGTTATCTCCCTAACATCTCTCCTAAAATCACGGCAAGGATCACGGCTAAATCAGGCAGACACGTTCTCCTTCCTTTCAGCCACAATTCACGTTCTTCTGTCTCCCTCCATCCCTTTTTAAAAATCAAGGAGAGACAATTCAAATCATGGCTGAACATACAAATCAATACTCGAAAAAAAATCAAAACAAAATAATAAAACCCGATTAATGGCCGGACCCTTTCTTTCATCTTTCACTCGATCGAATCGAGCACAGCATCGAAGGCGGTTGGGGCTCGATTTCGAGCGACTGCATTCAAACGCGCGATCGATTCAGGCAATTTGCGAGGTCAAGGCGACTCACGTAGGGGCGCGACAGTGGGTTCGACGTGAAGTATCGCGATGGTGGCGCAGGCGTACGCGAGCTAGGGCACGACAACGATGAGGCGATGGGTTAGGCGATTGCTCGGTGGGGTTTGGCGAACGGCGAGGCAACCACGAACTCGAGGGGGTCGGCTAGAGTTTCTGGGCGGAGTCAATAGCTTCGAGGCGACGTGGCGATCCAGTGGGGATCTTGCGTGAAAAGGGTTGGCGACACGAGGGTGGCCGGTGGAATCTTCGAGTTCGAGCTTGGGGATTTTCACAGCGAGGTATTCAAACTTATTTCTCGAATTTAATTTCGATTCAATTTACACGAATATGTAATTGAAATATACAGTTTGTTTGAAAAAAAATTACAGTAAAAGAAACATTTATTCTGAAGAGAAAAGTATATGACACAGCTTTTGATTTTTTTTACAGTAAGTTATTTTAACTAAAGTAAAAAAAATATGTGCAATGATAATGAAATTATTAGTTGAAATAAAATGTTAACTGTATAATAATTTTTGAAGTATTTCAAGTAAATAAAATAAAGATAGTAAATTGTAAGACAGAACAAGGAAAACAATTTTTTTTAAATATATATAGGTATAAAATAATAAATGTTTACAGTAAGGAAATTTATTAAATTGATTTTTAGTTTAAATCAATAGAAAAAAATGATAATAATGTGAAACCAGTATTTACATTTTTTACAGTAAGTTAAATATTAAAATTTTAACATCCTAATTTGAAATTAGGAAATTGGTTTAAAATTAAATCATTGGAAAATAAAAATTTGTTAAATGGGAAATTTATTGTTCGATTTAATTCGAATATTGATAAACTGTGTAAATATTTATACAAGGTCAAAACTACAAAGGAAACAAACTGGATTGGAAATGGATTGCAAATAAAAGCTAAGGTGAGATCTTCTCCCTCAAATTGAAAATTTAGATTGCAGTTATTGATTGTTGTTTGGTTGTGATATTAGATATAGTAGGATATATCTATATATAACAATATATATATATATATATATATTGGCATATGTATATATTGGAGTTGTTGATTTCCCGCATTATATAGCGGATGAGACCCTATTGCGCTGCCTATTAAGCGGATAATATTTTATAAATCCCATATACTGCGATATCCCGTCTTGAAACAGGATTATTATTGTGCTAATGTATGTGGAAGCAGGGAAACAGGTTGGAGGGATCCAACTGGATTCCTCAACCGTATTTATTTATTTACATATATTGTGATATTTGATTGATTATCATATCGATATATGATGTTTGGATGTCGTGATTTATTTGTTGGTGTGTTGCATCATCGGATTCATTTTTGAAGTTTAAAAAAAACGATTTTGATTTTTAAGGGATTTTTAAAGTGATATTTGAAAAGTATACGTTTATTAAATTTTCGAATTGATTTATTTTAAATAATTAAAACGTTATAAATTTTTATGTTATAAAAATTAGAATATTTGTGAAATATAACCAAAGCATGATTTTTTTGTAATAAATAGTTGATTAAATTTATAAAATGGTTTAAATTGGGATTTTTGAATTATTATAAACGGTTTATATAAAAGATTTATAAAATTGATATTTTACAAGTTAAAGATATTGGAATTATAAAACGAGCTTTTATAAGTATTAAAAATAAACTTGTCTCGAGTTTATAAGTAAAAAAGAATTTTAGTCTTATGAATAAATGATGATATAAAAGAATGGATTTGTGAATAAATGGATTATAAGTAATTTACTTATAAGTTAGATTCGACATGTAAATGAAATATAAATAGAATTGGTTATTAAAGGAGATTTATAAATCGAAGTAGTTATTAAATATAAATAGAATTGGTTATTAAAGGAGATTTATAAATCAAAGCAGTTATGAAATATAAATAGAATTGGTTATTAAAGGAGATTTATAAATCGAAGTAGTTATGAAATAGAAATGGAATTTATAAACGTTGTTTTGTAAATCCGTAATCAAATAAATTTGACAAGTAAACATAGAAATTTTTATAGGAATTATATCCACGATTTTGGACTGTGGAAAATCCTTTAATTTGATATGTGAAAATGTTGAATTTGGATTAACGAAGTATACTCACGATTTTGGATAATGAATAATATATTAAGGAAATGTTTTGGGGAAAAATGATATTTTAAATAGAATTAAACGATTAGTGATGTTTTAAATGTATTAAGTATTGAAAACATAGATTTCAACATTTATTGTTGAAATAGGCGTTTTCAAGGAATTGAAGGAAATGGTAGACTATAACACCGTTGTTATAGTAAATGATTTCTGAAAGGAAATGTTTTATATAGTATTGGGATTTGTATATCTATCTAAATTTCGAATCCCTATACTAGTGATTTTGGGTTGTCGTAACGATGTTTTACGCAACATTCGTTTAGGCCCAAATTAATGTGTTTAAGTGAATGTTTTCCTTAAAGAATGAAATATAAACTTAATTTCGATTTAAGTATATTGAATGTTTTCCAAGTGTTGAAAATAAATGGATTTGTGAATTACTTATTTTTAAATAAGTATGGAAGTGTTTTCCAATATAAAGTGAATATTTTGAGATTTTATCTTTTAAAGATAATGGAAAATGAATATTAGAAATCAATTTGGAAATTGTATATTCATAGATATTTTGGAATTTTAAATTCACTATGGAATTTATAAATGAAAAGGGGAATTTGTTTAAAAATAAACTTTGATTTATTTTTGAAGTATGGGAATTAATTTACGGATTTGGAACGTAAATATAAAGCAAATCGGTAAGGATTTATTTAATTGGTTTAAATGAACCATGTTGAAATGAAAGTATTTCGCATAAGGAAAATGATTGAAATTTGTTTTCAAAAGTGATAAAGGTGAAAAGTGATTTGAAAATTTGTTTTCAAATGGTCGAAGTGTGGAAAATGTATATCTGGTAAAGATATTTTTGGAAAGTAAATAATTTGGGAAATTATTTGGATTTGGTGATGTTGGACACGCCTATTGTAACGTCCCGAAAATTTTTGACTTTCGAAAATTCAACATCGATACTCACTTTATCGACTGCCGAGAAATCGAAGGCCGGAAACCCGAAATGTTATGGTTTAAGAAAAAGAAAAGAAGAAAAGAAGAGAAGATGGAGAGAAAAAGATAGAAAAGATAGAGAGAAAAGAACGGAACAGAAAGAAAACAAGTAACAGAGGAAAAAGAAGATAGAAAATTTTTAAATAGAAGAAAAAGAGAATAGGGAGGAAACAGAACAGAAAGAAAATAGAGAAAACATAGAACAGATAGAAAATAGATCGGAACAGAAAACAACAGAACAACATCAGAATCTCACAATTCGCAGCGGAACAACATATAATAGATAAATGAATAATCTTTAAACAAAGAACTATATCAGTTATTACATTACATCACATTTCATTACATCATATCATCAGAGTGTACAACAACAACAACAAACAGTGCAGCGGAAAAAAGAAATACTATATACTAGTATTACGCCATGCCATCCAGCTTGCCTCCAGCAACTCCAGAATATCCTGATAAACCTTAACTTTTGACTGCCCATGTGAAAATTGGTGGGCACCCAGAGTTTAGGAAGGAAAACAATAAACTCCAAGTCAGTCATGTGACTGGTGTGAGAACTCAAAACAGTTTATTTATCTTTAAAATCAAAGTAGAAGAATATTTTTAAAGTCGATTCGCAATGCTTTTAAAAATGAGACTACCATAAGGCCTCCCGCACACACACACAATGCAAACGCAGAATCGGAGGAGATTTCTCCTTATGATAGTCAAAGATGCTTGATACGTATTTAAAAGAACATTTGATGTTATTACTAGTGCATAGTGTGGGAAAAATTTATTTCGAAAGTAGAATATAAATCTTAGACAACATAGACATTCCGAACTATGCCTACTATAGCTACCATCCAAACAGTGGGGCGCCACCATAAGTGAATGATAGGTTCTACAACTAATACCGTACAAGTCACGTATTGTTTCTTTGGATTTCCAACGAATGATCAGGCCAAGGAACTTCCCATTGCCACATGAGAATGCCTCTGGATGGACATCCCCGAGAACCAAACCGGATCTCTACCAACACAAGGCCGGGTTACCCCTAACTGAGTAACAACTGACCGAATATGCCATCCCCCGGTCCTTTGGGACCTTTCACCGAGCGCTCGTAATCAATTCACACAATCATAACAAAGTGTTTTCAACATGAGTAAGTATCTGGGCTCCATACCATGATACCACCCTTTTCCAAAAGGAAATGCTCATATCCTAAAGGGCGCTACCCTCATAACCTTGCTGCTTCTTTCCTGTTTTGACCATTCACGGGGTGTGAGGCTCGACGAAGTCACGTCCACAAAAACATACTTTATACAAAAGCCATGCTTTGGGTCAACAAATGATCATAGAAATGATCACCAGGATAGACGATCAAACAAATGATCCTATCACAAATAATCAACACAATGATCATTTCACAGCAACACTCAGCATGTCACATTACCAAATTGGAAATATATCGCTGGTAACATTCAACTACATAACCTCTGAGCTCGTACGTCTCAGAGAAGGGTGTTAAGCTAAAAGAATAAATTCTCCGCCACCAACAGAAATATATTTGAAAGAAATCGGCTTTATATCTCAATTTGTAATGTCAGACATACAATCCATACAAGTCTGTTCCGGGCTCGAACAAAACCGAAGGCACTTACAAAGAAGTCCTTGCAATCCGGATATTCACAATCCTGATCGGATTTCCCATCACTTAGGGAGTCTCTATACCGTTGCAACTCAGTGCAGAGACAATCGACAGGTCATCCTATCGCTCTCGCAAATACCGGGTCTTCAACATCGATCTTCAATGCGATTCATAACGACGTATCACATATTCGGAATGGGTTATACGACCCCATGGTCCTTTCCCGGTTAACCCGAATAGTGAGCGCTTATTCAAAAATAAGTGTGGCATTCAAATTCAAACAATTCACATCAATTACCCATTCAAAGGGAAATATTGATAGTCGGTTATTGAACTATCAATTGATATACACACATCACTAGATTCCAAATAATTTTCCAAATTATTTATTTTCCAAAATATCTTCACAAGATATATTATTTTCACACTTCAAAAACAAATCAATATTTATTTTTCTAAACCAATCCCACTTTCTTTTATAAATTCAATAGTGAATTTATATTCCAAAATATCCATGCATATACGATTTCAATTACTCATTTCAATTTATCTTCAAAAAGATAAATTCTCAAAATATTCACTTTATATTGGAAAACATTTCCATACTTTTTTATTCATAAGTAATTCACAAATTTTATTTATTTTCAATACTTAGAAAATATTTAATATACTTAAAACGAGATTAAGTATATATTTCATTCTTTAAGGAAATCATTCTCTTAAACATATTTATTTGGGCCAAAACGAATGTTGCGTAAAACATCGTTACGACAACCCAAAATCACTAGTATAGGGATTCGAAATTAAAATAGATATATAAATCCCAATACTATACAAAACATTTCCTTTCGGAAATCATTTACTATAACAGCAGTGTTATAGTCCACCATTTCTTTTTATTTCTCGAAACGTCTATTTCAACAATGAATGTTGAAATCTATGGTTTCGAATCTCAACACAATTTAAAACATCGTTAGATCGTTTTAATTCAGTTTAAACATCTCATTCAAAACAATTTCTTTAACATATTATTCACTATTCAAAAACGTGAATATACTACGTTAACAAATTTCATCCTTTTATACATTTTATTTTAAAGGATTATTCACAGTCAAAACGTGAATATAACTCCATAAATAAATCATAACAATTTACTTATCAAAATAAGTCGTTTGTGAATTTATAAAACAACGTTTATAAATTCCATTTCTATTTATTTATAACAACTTCCTTTTATAAATTCCTTTATTAACCTATTCGATTTATAACTCAATTATAAAACAAAGGTTCATATTATAAGTTAAATACCTATAATTTATTCGTTCACAAAAAAATCGTTCCTTTGAACTTCATAATCATAAATCTTATAACTTATAAGATTCAATTATTTATCCAAAACCATTCTTTTAATGACTTTATAAATTTTATAAACCTACTGTTTATAAAATTCCATTTATAATCATCTCACCGTTTATAATTCTATAAATCTCATTCAATTTATGAAATTCATTTTCACTTCATTCAGACACTTATAAAAACTCGTTTTATAATTTCAATATTTCAATTTATAAATATCCATTGATAAATCTCTTAATATAATTCAATTTATATTATTCTTTAAAACATATTTAATCTCCTTTATTATTTCACCATTTTGATTCATAAAATAATTAAATTTTATAAATCCTATATTTAAACTTTTCACAATAAATTCTAAAATCCCGATTAAACTCTTTTATAAAATCAGTAGCATCATATTCTCAAAAATCAGTTTTTTTAACTATATTTCTCAAAAATCATAATTTTTATAACTTTAAAAATTATAACGTTTATTTATTTAAAATAGATCAAATTCCAAACATATAGTATATTTTCAAAAATCACTTTATAAATTATTTTAAAATTTCAAAACTTGGTCCAATGATGCTACATATCAAATAGTCAATCACGACAACAACGACATCATATATCGATATGATAGTCCATCAAATATCAAAATATCTGAAATCAAATAAATACTGTTGAGGAATCCAGTTGGATCCCTCCAACCTGTTTTCCTGCATCCACAAACATTAGCACAATACCAATTTCGCTCCAGTACGAAATTATCGGGGTATATGGGATTTAAAATATTATCCGCTTAATAGACGGCGCAATAGGGTCTCATCCGCTAAACAAAAAAAATGCGGGAAATCAATAACTCCAATATATACATATGCCAATATATATATATATTGCTATTATATATATAATACCAATTTCACTGTTTATGAAATATTCGCGGTATATGTTTTTAATAAATAACATCCGCTTGCTAACGGCGCATAATGTCTATTTTAACAATCAATAGATAACAATCATCATTCAAACATGCATTCAAATATTTTAAATCTAACTATTTAAAATAAAATCGAAACTGATTCGATTGAGTGAGAAGTTCTCACCTTGGTTTTAAATTCCGTTTTAGTGATTTATTTCGAATAAAATTAAACGGACGTTTAATTTTACCCAAAATTATCACTAACTCCAAACGACTCCAATCCAATTTCATAGCGTAGTGCTCGTCCATACGATTCCAACGCAACTAGTTTCGCGCGTTTTCGACCTCGTATGAAAAAGTTATGAATATTTGAAGTTACACGATTTTATAAAGCATATAAATTACAATTTTTATTATTCTTTTAAACCACAACAAATCTCACCCCTCAGATCCAAAACCCCTGAATCTCAGCCGTCCACCCCCTTCTCCCTCTCACGTTCTTCTTCTCCAGTAAATAGCCGCACACCCAAACCCATTAGCATGAACTAGGGTTTTGATTTGCAACCTCATTTCTCGACGAAACTTCATCAAACCACTTCCATTCGAACGCCCTTCGCAAGAGCTATCTCCACCATGCACCACTGGAAGTTCGGCCACCTGTACACGCACGCGCACGTCAATGGACAGCCCACGCACGCACCCCCCTGGTTTCCCCCACGTCGCTCCAAACACGATCATCACCGTATGGATCTGAAGCTCTTGATACGCTCTACGATATTGCTGTTGAACACTTCGCGTGAATGTCAACGGATTGTGAGTGATTGAGGGAAGAAAGAGGAGAATTTCTGGCCATTCGTTTCTAGGGTGGAGGCTAGGGTTATTGGATTAGGGTTTTTCTTTTCTTTTTTTTCTTTTTTTATGAAGAGAAGGGTGCTATTTATAGAGTTTTGAACGACACTATTCATCCCGGAAATTCCGAACTCCGATTTACGCGCCGTAACCAGCGTTTTTAGGGTTTACCCCGCGTTCCGGACACAATCGAACAGGTTTCGGAAGCTAATTCGGACATCTGTGCGAGTTATGGCAATAAACGCTCAATTTAAATTAAACCGATTTAAGCGATTTTCTAGGCGTTTTAATTTGTACCGGACAAACGGTAAATCCAATTGACACGAAATTTGAAGCCTTACAATAATATCACATTACAGATCCGATGAAACTGGTTTCGTCGAAATCTGAGACTTTTTGAAAAATGGCTATTTTAACTCGCCAAATTAAAATTAAAAATAAATCGATGCGTTTCGAGCTGCCACGATTAAACAACAACTCCGATTGACACGAAATTTGAAATCCGGTAATAACTAACTATTACGGATCCAATGGAACTGGTTTCGTTCAATTCTGAGACTGTTCAAAAATTGACTATTTTCACTAGTCGATTTTAATATTAAAATATTCAATTTTCATAAATTAACTCTAAATTCGATTTTAAAAGTTCTAAAATATCGTTCTAACTTCCATATGATAAAATAAAATTTTACAAATCATTTTCAATCATATTTAACTCAATTTTAATTATTTCCATAATTTAACATATTAAATTATCGATTTAATTATCCAATTAAATTCAAAAATTCAAATTAAAATTTATTCGACTTATAAATTCACTTATTAATATCTAAAATTAATTAAATATCCAAATTTTAATTACTAAAAATTCTGGGTCGTTACAATCTTCCCCCCCTTAAAAGAATTTCGTCCTCGAAATTAACAAGTAAGAAAAGTTATAGAATTTATTAACTTTCCAAAAATTCATAATTAAATTCCTTACAATGACTTTACTAAGTTTTCAAATCATACTTAGTTATCTTTTCTAAAACAACTACTATTGTTTAACTTTCAATTCCAAAATCAAAGTTAAAGTTTTCAAAAAATTTCCAATTTTCTCAAATTTTTTCTAACGCCTTAAATTTTCGAAAAAATTCGCCATAGTCTCCTTTGCGTGGCTCGATCCGAAAAAAAAAATGACAATATATATATCACAAATATACATCTCATCAAGTAATGAGGCATCCTGCAGGGAAAAAAATGTAAAAGTACGATATTTAATCCGAGATATGTACCTTATATTTTATTAGCGAGCATATACGGCTAATATAGCGCGAAAGCAAGCTCCAAATGCGAAGCAAACGCGATCCGCACCTACTAATCACTCAACAAACAACATGAGAACATGTATATATGAACATAGTATCGATATACCACATATAGCAACATAATAACTATATATGTCAACATAGAAAATGCAACTAAAGCAACAAATGCAAACATCAACCAACTATCATTCATAACCAATAAATATTCATTCATATTCTCATTAATATTCAATGAAATAGGTTTTCAATTTAAATCACATTAGATTCATTAACATTGGATTTACTAGCATTCATTTTCAATTTTAATTAGTTTTCATTCACTAATTCATATTCAAGTTGGTTCACTTCCAAATCAAATTCAATTCTATTTAAGATTCACTTAACTTCCAATTGAATTCCAATTACTTTAGCTTCCAGTTTCATTAACTTAATTTCATTAACACTTAATGAATTATATACAATCAATCAACTAACAATCATATAACAACCAATGTATATTAATTGCAACCAAATTCCTTTGCTTTCAATTGGTTTAACACCATCACTTTCAATTGGTTTAATTAATTGATTTTCATTCAATTATTCAACTTTCAATAACATTAGATTTTAATGAATTAACATTTATATTCATTATTTCATATCAACTTAATTCACATTCAATTGATTAACATTCAATCCATTCATTCAATTCAATTACTAAAGTTGAATTTCATTTATATAACTTAAGTTCACATTTATCACTTAACTTTATTATTTTACTTTGATACTAATATCAACTTCATCCAACATCTCTTAAGTTATATTCCATTTAACTTTAAATTCATTCTTTATTTACAACTCAGATTCATATATATATTCATATAGTTTCACTTCTTATATGTATAAGTTTATTTCACAATTGTAAATCACTTTAATTATAATTCAATTCTTATAATTCTTTTGCTTATACAATTATTCTTTAATTTAGATTATTCAAACAACTTAACAATCAACTTATATACACTTTAATAATTCTGAAAAATTATTCCTTTATATATAAAAATATAATCAAGGTAAAATTATTTCATTTACCCAATTTTTAAAACAATACTGTGTCGAATTGTTCTGTACAAGTGTTTAGAGATCCCTATCAACAACGTTAATTACTCGTATTAACCAGAATCTATATACCACTCAACAAACCAATCATCACAATGTAAAACAATTTATATTCACTAACAAATACGCTCTCATAGCTATTATTACACTCAAATTCATTCTAGAGTACTACTGACTCTATCTCTAATGAGTAATACCCAACAGAACCATGGTTGTCGCTTAACCATAAGCTCTGATACCAAATGTAACGTCCCGAAAATTTTCGACTTTCGAAAATTCAACATCGATACTCACTTTATCGACTGCCGAGAAATCAAAGGCCGGAAACCCGAAATGTTATGGTTTAAGAAAAAGAAAAGAAGAAAAGAAGAGAAGATAGAGAGAAAAAGATAGAAAAGATAGAGAGAAAAGAACGGAACAGAAAGAAAACAAGTAACAGAGGAAAAAGAAGATAGAAAATTTTTAAATAGAAGAAAAAGAGAATAGGGAGGAAACAGAACAGAAAGAAAATAGAGAAAACATAGAACAGATAGAAAATAGATCGAAACAGAAAACAACAGAACAACATCAGAATCTCACAATTCGCAGCGGAACAACATATAATAGATAAATGAATAATCTTTAAACAAAGAACTATATCAGTTATTACATTACATCACATTTCATTACATCATATCATCAGAGTGTACAACAACAACAAACAGTGCAGCGGAAAAAAGAAATACTATATACTAGTATTACGCCATGCCATCCAGCTTGCCTCCAGCAACTCCAGAATATCCTGATAAACCTTAACTCTTGAATGCCCGTGTGAAAATTGGTGGGCACCCAGAGTTTAGGAAGGAAAACAATAAACTCCAAGTCAGTCATGTGACTGGTGTGAGAACCCAAAACAATTTATTTATCTTTAAAATCAAAGTAGAATAATATTTTTAAAGTCGATTCGCAATGCTTTTAAAAATGAGACTACCATAAGGCCTCCCGCACACACACACAATGCAAACGCAGAATCGGAGGAGATTTCTCCTTATGATAGTCAAAGATGCTTGATACGTATTTAAAAGAATATTTGATATTATTACTAGTGCATAGTGTGGGAAAAATTTATTTCGAAAGTAGAATATAAATCTTAGCCAACATAGACATTCCGAACTATGCCTACTATAGCTACCATCCAAACAGTAGGGCGCCACCATAAGTGAATGATAGGTTCTACACCTAATACCGTACAAGTCACGTATTGTTTCTTTGGATTTCCAACGAATGATCAGGCCAAGGAACTTCCCATTGCCACATGAGAATTCCTATGGATGGAAAATCCCGAGAACCAAACCGGATCTCTACCAACACAAGGCCGGGTTACCCCTAACTGAGTAACAACTGACCGAATATGCCATCCCCCGGTCCTTTGGGACCTTTCACCGAGCGCTCGTAATCAATTCACACAATCATAACAAAGTGTTTTCAACATGAGTAAGTATCTGGGCTCCATACCATGATACCACCCTTTTCCAGAAGGAAATGCACATATCCTAAAGGGCGCTACCCCTCATAACCTTGCTGCTTCTTTCCTGTTTTGACCATTCACGGGGTGTGACGCTCGACGAAGTCACGTCCACAAAAACATACTTTATACAAAAGCCATGCTTTGGGTCAACAAATGATCATAGAAATGATCACCAGGATAGACGATCAAACAAATGATCCTATCACAAATAATCAACACAATGATCATTTCACAGCAACACTCAGCATGTCACATTACCAAATTGGGAATATATCGCTGGTAACATTCAACTACATAACCTCTGAGCTCGTACGTCTCAGAGAAGGGTGTTAAGCTAGAAGAATAAATTCTCCGCCACCAACAGAAATATATTTGAAAGAAATCGGCTTTATATCTCAATTTGTAATGTCAGACATACAATCCATACAAGTCTGTTCCGGGCTCAAACAAAACCGAAGGCACTTACAAAGAAGTCCTTGCAATCCGGATATTCACAATCCTGATCGGATTTCCCATCACTTAGGGAGTCTCTATACCGTTGCAACTCAATGCAGAGACAATCGACAGGTCATCCTATCGCTCTCGCAAATACCGGGTCTTCAACACCGATCTTCAATGCGATTCATAACGACGTATCACATATTCGGAATGGGTTATACGACCCCATGGTCCTTTCCCCGGTTAACCCGAATAGTGAGCGCTTATTCAAAAATAAGTGTGGCATTCAAATTCAAACAATTCACATCAATTACCCATTCAAAGGGAAATATTGATAGTCGGTTATTGAACTATCAATTGATATGCACACATCACTAGATTCCAAATAATTTTCCAAATTATTTATTTTCCAAAATATCTTCACAAGATATATTATTTTCACACTTCAAAAACAAATCAATATTTATTTTTCTAAACCAATCCCACTTTCTTTTATAAATTCAATAGTGAATTTATATTCCAAAATATCCATGCATATACGATTTCAATTACTCATTTCAATTTATCTTTAAAAAGATAAATTCTCAAAATATTCACTTTATATTGGAAAACATTTCCATACTTATTTATTCATAAGTAATTCACAAATTTTATTTATTTTCAATACTTAGAAAATATTTAATATACTTAAACCGAGATTAAGTATATATTTCATTCTTTAAGGAAATCATTCTCTTAAACATATTTATTTGGGCCAAAACGAATGTTGCGTAAAACATCGTTACGACAACCCAAAATCACTAGTATAGGGATTCGAAATTAAAATAGATATATAAATCCCAATACTATACAAAACATTTCCTTTCGGAAATCATTTACTATAACAACAGTGTTATAGTCCACCATTTCCTTTTATTTCTCGAAACGTCTATTTCAAAAATGAATGTTGAAATCTATGGTTTCGAATCTCAACACAATTTAAAACATCGTTAGATCGTTTTAATTCAGTTTAAACATCTCATTCAAAACAATTTCTTTAACATATTATTCACTATTCAAAAACGTGAATATACTACGTTAACAAATTTCATCCTTTTATACATTTTATTTTAAAGGATTATTCACAGTCAAAACGTGAATATAACTCCATAAATAAATCATAACAATTTACTTATCAAAATAAGTCGTTTGTGAATTTATAAAACAACGTTTATAAATTCCATTTCTATTTATTTATAACAACTTCCTTTTATAAATTCCTTTATTAACCTATTCGATTTATAACTCAATTATAAAACAAAGGTTCATATTATAAGTTAAATACCTATAATTTATTCGTTCACAAAAAAATCGTTCCTTTGAACTTCATAATCATAAATCTTATAACTTATAAGATTCAATTATTTATCCAAAACCATTCTTTTAATGACTTTATAAATTTTATAAACCTACTGTTTATAAAATTCCATTTATAATCTCACCGTTTATAATTCTATAAATCTCATTCAATTTATGAAATTCATTTTCACTTCATTTAAACACTTATAAAAACTCGTTTTATAATTTCAATATTTCAATTTATAAATATCCATTTATAAATCTCTTAATATAATTCAATTTATATTATTCTTTAAAACATATTTAATCTCCTTTATTATTTCACCATTTTGATTCATAAAATAATTAAATTTTATAAATCCTATATTTAAACTTTTCACAATAAATTCTAAAATCCCGATTAAACTCTTTTATAAAATCAATAGCATCATATTCTCAAAAATCAGTTTTTTTAACTATATTTCTCAAAAATCATAATTTTTATAACTTTAAAAATTATAACGTTTATTTATTTAAAATAGATCAAATTCCAAACATATAGTATATTTTCAAAAATCACTTTATAAATTATTTTAAAATTTCAAAACTTGGTCCAATGATGCTACATATCAAATAGTCAATCACGACAACAACGACATCATATATCGATATGATAGTCCATCAAATATCAAAATATCTGAAATCAAATAAATACTATTGAGGAATCCAGTTGGATCCCTCCAACCTGTTTTCCTGCATCCACAAACATTAGCACAATACCAATTTCGCTCCAGTACGAAATTATCGCGGGATATGGGATTTAAAATATTATCCGCTTAATAGACGGCGCAATAGGGTCTCATCCGCTAAACAAAAAAAATGCGGGAAATCAATAACTCCAATATATACATATGCCAATATATATATATTGCTATTATATATATAATACCAATTTCACTGTTTATGAAATATTCGCGGTATATGTTTTTAATAAATAACATCCGCTTAATAACGGCGCATAATGTCTATTTTAACAATCAATAGATAACAATCATCATTCAAACATGCATTCAAATATTTTAAATCTAACTATTTAAAATAAAATCGAAACTGATTCGATTGAGTGAGAAGTTCTCACCTTGGTTTTAAATTCCGTTTTAGTGATTTATTTCGAATAAAATTAAACGGACGTTTAATTTTACCCAAAATTCTCACTAACTCCAAACGACTCCAATCCAATTTCATAGCGTAGTGCTCGTCCATACGATTCCAACGCTACTGGTTTCGCGCGTTTTCGACCTCGTATGAAAAAGTTATGAATATTTGAAGTTACACGATTTTATAAAGCATATAAATTACAATTTTTATTATTCTTTTAAACCACAACAAATCTCACCCCTCAGATCCAAAACCCCTGAATCTCAGCCGTCCACCCCCTTCTCCCTCTCACGTTCTTCTTCTCCAGTAAATAGCCGCACACCCAAACCCATTAGCATGAACTAGGGTTTTGATTTGCAACCTCATTTCTTGACGAAACTTCATCAAACCACTTCCATTCGAACGCCCTTCGCAAGAGCTACCTCCACCATGCACCACTGGAAGTTCGGCCACCTGTACACACACGCGCACGTCAATGGACAGCCCACGCACGCACCCCCTGGTTTCCCCCACGTCGCTCCAAACACGATCATCACCGTATGGATCTGAAGCTCTTGATACGCTCTACGATATTGCTGTTGAACACTTCGCGTGAATGTCAACGGATTGTGAGTGATTGAGGGAAGAAAGAGGAGAATTTCTGGCCATTCGTTTCTAGGGTGGCGGCTAGGGTTATTGGATTAGAGTTTTTCTTTTCTTTTTTTATTTTATGAAGAGAAGGGTGCTATTTATAGAGTTTTGAACGACACTATTCATCCCGGAAATTCCGAACTCCGATTTACGCGCCGTAACCAGCGTTTCTAGGGTTTACCCCGCGTTCCGGACACAATGGAATAGGTTTCGGAAGCTAATTCGGACATCTGTGCGAGTTATGGCAATAAACGCTCAATTTAAATTAAACCGATTTAAGCGATTTTCTAGGCGTTTTAATTTGTACCGGACAAACGGTAAATCGAATTGACACGAAATTTGAAACCTTACAATAATATCATATTATGGATCCGATGAAACTGGTTTCGTCGAAATCCGAGACTTTTTGAAAAATGGCTATTTTAACTCGCCAAATTAAAATTAAAAATAAATCGATGCATTTCGAGCTGCCACGATTAAACGACAACTCCGATTGACACGAAATTTGAAATCCGGTAATAACTAACTATTACGGATCCAATGGAACTGGTTTCGTTCAATTCTGAGACTGTTCAGAAATTGACTATTTTCACTAGTCGATTTTAATATTAAAATATTCAATTTTCATAAATTAACTCTAAATTCGATTTTAAAAGTTCTAAAATATTGTTCTAACTTCCATATGATAAAATAAAATTTTACAAATCATTTTCAATCATATTTAACTCAATTTTTAATTATTTCCATAATTTAACATATTAAATTATCGATTTAATTATCCAATTAAATTCAAAAATTCAAATTAAAATTTATTCGACTTATAAATTCACTTATTAATATCTAAAATTAATTAAATATCCAAATTTTAATTACTAAAAATTCTGGGTCGTTACACCTATTGATAGTTAAATAACCGACTATCAATATTTACCTTTAAATAGGTATTTGTTGTGATTTGCTTGAATTTGAATGCCACACTTATTTTTGAATAAGCGCTCACTATTCGGGTTAGCCGGGAAAGGACCTTGGGGTCATGTAAACCATTCCGAATATGTGATACGTCGTAATAGATAGCATTAAGACTGGTGTTGAAGACCGGATATTTTTGAAAATGGAAGGATTACGGTTGAGTTGCTTTGCGTCGGCTGATCTCCGATATAGAGGTTTTATCACCCTTAGTGACGGGAAGTCCGGACGTGATTAAAAATTATCCGGAATGCAAGGAATTCTTTGTAAGTGCCCTCGGTTCTGTTCGAGCCCGGAACAGACTTGTATGGATTGTATGTCTGACATTACAAGTTGAGATATAAAGCTGATTTCTTTCAAATATATTTCTGTTGGTGGGGGAGAATTTATTCTCTTAGCTTAACACCCTTCTCTGAGACGTACGAGCTCAGAGGTTATGTAGTTGAAGGTTATTAGTGATATACTCCCAATTTTGTAGTGTGGCATGCTGAGTGTTGTTGTAGGATGATCATTGTTTGATCATTTGTGATATGATCATTTGTTTGATCATTTATCTTGGTGATCATTCCTTTGATCATTTGTTGACCCAAAGCACAACTTTTGTATAAAGTGTGGCTTTGTGGACGAGACTTCGTCGGACCTCACACCCCGAAAATGGTCAAAACAAGAAGGATGCGACAAGGTTATTAGGGGGTAGCGCCTATTTAGTGTATGTCATTCCTTCTGGATAGAGGTGGTATCATGGTATGGAGCCCAGATACTTAACCTATGTTGTTGCTGCAAATTTATTGCTTTGTGGTTGTTGGAAATCGAGGATCCTCGGATAGATCGGTTACGATCGGGGGATGACATATTCGTATCAGTAGTTACCCAGTTAGGGGTAACCCGGCCTTGTGTTGGCAGAGATCCGATTTGGTTCTCGGGACATCTTTCCAGAGGCATTTCCATGTGGAAATGGGAAGTTCCTTGGCCTGACCATTTGTTGGAAATCCAAAGAAACAATACGATCTTGTACCGTTTTAGCCGTAGAACCTATCATTCACTTATGGTGGCGCCCCACTGTTTGGATGGTAGCTATAGTAGGCATAAGTGCGAAATGCCTATGCTGGCTAAGAATTATATCTTTACTTTCGAAATGTTTTCCTACACTATGCACTTGTAATAATATAATTTTTTTTTTAATGCGTATCAAGCATCTTTGACTATCATAAGGAGAAATCTCCTCCGATTCTGCGTTTGCAT
Organism: Allium cepa; assembly: GCA_030765085.1. Classification (NCBI taxonomy): domain Eukaryota; kingdom Viridiplantae; phylum Streptophyta; class Magnoliopsida; order Asparagales; family Amaryllidaceae; genus Allium; species Allium cepa. Next base: position 578,487,690 of record CM060931.1, read on the forward strand.
TGTGTGTGTGTGGGAGGCCTTATGGTAGTCTCATTTTCTAAAAAGCATTACGAATCTATTTTAAAATTATCCTGTTCTTTGTTTTAAAGATAAACTGTTTTGAGTTCTCACACCAGTCACATGACTGACTCGGAGTTTATTGTTTTACTTCCTAAACTCTGGGTGCCCACCAATTTCCACACGGGCAGTCAGGGGTAAGGTTTATCAGGATATTCTGGAATTCAGGAGTTGTTGGAGGCAAGCTGGATGGTATGGAATATTCACTAGTATATAGTATTTCTTTTCTGCTGTTTGTTGTTGTTTGTCGTTGTACACTCTGATAATGAATGTAATGTGATGTAATGTATAAAATATACAGTTCTTTTGTTTTAATGATATTCATTTATCTATTATATGTTGTTCCGCTACGATTTTGAGATTCTGATATTGTTGTGTTGTTTCTTTTCTGTTCTGTTCTACCTTTTTCTTTCTTCTTCTACCTCTTTCTTCTTCTTAAACCATAACGGTTCGGTTTTTTCGGCATCGAAAAATTATCAGTCGTTAGATCGTTAAACTATTTATTATGTAGTAATATTTCGCTATTATAATAATATCTATAGTAAAATAAACATACTTTTAAATAGCGTTATGGAATTACCCAATCTTTCCCTTAACACAAAATAGTCCCAGTAGTTCATCCAGTATCAGCGCATCTTCAGATCGGGAGACTGCACTAAATACTCCACGGGCTACGGGAGAAAACCAAACTCGTACAAGGCGTGCTATGGTAGGTGACACGACACAACTAGGCAACGCTAGGGTAGATATGCCAATTATGCTTCCGGACCGGTGGTAGCGCATAGCAGTTATTACCGCCCACCTCGAGTCACACCCCCAAATCAAAAATCAAAGGTGGCCACCGAGTAAATCCAAAATCAAAGTATAATATCAAAGGGATATGTCCGATAAAAGGTGCTACCTTCTTCGCCCATCAATCACTCCTATTTTAGCCGCCTTATGCCAACTCACGGGAGTCTGGACCACGTATTTACCTCAAAGGAAACGCCGCCACCATCCTACTTCATTCTGGAATCTCCACCGCGTACAAAGTTGTTAAAGTGGTTTTCGGAGTTGGCAAAGAGTATGACAACTTCCGATCCCGGTCTCTTTAACAACCAAACGTTATTGTAACACCGCGGTATTTTCAAAATAGTTATACTTTTAAAACCCGAATATAATATCCATTCCAAAACCATATAAATACAATATTATTTTCGTTTTAACAACCAAATCAATATGATATCATTTAAAATTATAGTATTTCCAAGTTATAAAATTTCGAAACCAAAGATTTAAAACTATAACACTTCCAAAATGTAATACTTTGAAATTTATAACTTTGAAACATAACTTCCACCCTTACATGGTTTAAATATAAAATATTTTATAAAATAAACTATCTTCTTAAATTTCACAAATCAATTCCAAAACAACCCGAATTTCTAAATTTTAAATTTACCCAAATCCTCAAATCATAAATTTCAATTCAATTCGGTTTTCAAATACACCATTCCAAATTATATCGATTTCAAAACAGATTTGACCCACAAAATAAACCATTTCAAATTCAATGTATTTCAAAGCTTAAATATTCAATATTTCAAAACTAAATTTATAATTCATATATATATACACACACCAAATTCAGTTTACTATTATTTAGTTTTGAAAAATTTGCTTACTAAATCCAATATCCTATAAATAAAACTTCAAATTTCAATAACTGAATATTCCTCAATTTATTCACTTAAATCACCTTAAACTCGAATTAAGTGATAAACCCATATTCTTTTAAAATCTCAATTTCAATAAGATCTTAATTACATAAAATCTCAAATTAATTTCAAAACTATCTTCTCAACTTTTATTTATAAAATCAATGTTAACACTATATTAAAAGATAATTTAAGTAAATACTTATCCATATTATAAAATCAAACTTTACTATTAACTTATTTTATAATTTAAACAAATTTTATTCATAGCTTAAACCAAGAATTTAACTATATATAAAAGACATTTATAAAATATCCAAGTCAATATCTTATAAAATTATATTTTTCTTTACAAAACCATACAAATCATTTCAAAATATTTTTATATATAGACCACGGTGTCTGTATATAATTTTCTACCCTATGGTCAAGTGATACAGATATTTATCATTTCAATCCGTAATTTAAAATAAAAATACGGTTATATATCATTTCAAACCGCAATCCCGGATGAAATAAAATGCATAACAACTTGTAGTTTATAACAATATAATTACAACATCCATTCATCCAATATCAATCATCAACCATTTATCACAGTCATCATCCAATTCAAACAATAACATCAATATAGAACATATAATAATTAACAGGTATTTAATGGCAAATTATATTCAATAATAAATTAAATAATAATATAATTGGCAGTTTATATGCAATACTAAATTAAATAGTAATTCAACTGGCAGTTTAATGCAATACTAAATTAAATAATAATTTAATTCAAATAAATTCGACTTAACTGCGATGATGGTTAAAAATATGCCAAATAGTCATAAATAAATTTCTAATCACATCATAAATCAATTGAACAAACATAAGAAATTTAAAAGTTGTGAGTGGGTTAAAACACTCACCTTTTGAATTTAAATTGAATTAAAATCCAATTTGAACCCAAAAATTGAAAAAATTCAGAATCTATCCAAACGAGCGCCAAAATGTCCAAAATTTCAATATGAACCTAGGGTAGAAAACCGCGTGTGAATTGGATCACGTATGCAAAAGTTATAGCAATTAGAACGGGTTGAAATCAAAATTAAATTAAAACAAAAATAAAATAAACATACCGTCAATTTATTTGCCACGTCAACGGAGCGCCCACGTTCCTACCTTACTCCAGAAAATGCACGAACCCTAGTCTCATTCAGCCACCGCCTTCAGGACCTCCACACCGATGCTTCCACTCACGAATTACCGATCGAGCAACTCCAGCGAGGCACCCACGTCAAGACGCCTTCGGCCGGTGAAGCGCGATCGCCTGAGGCACTCCGGAGGGCCGGCAGTGCCGCAAGCTTTGGGGTTGAATTTTGGTGAACCTTCAATCATCTATGATGAATAAACAGCAGATCCAGGGCCTGCTCCGTGACCTCTCCACGTCAGAACTTCCCGATCGTCCCATAGTGGAAAATCCAACGTTGGATCAAAATTTAGCCTATGAACGGCCACGGTTCACTCTCGATTTCTTGACAAACGATGATCGAAATTGAAAACGAATTATAGATATGAGTTACGCTCTTCGAGAGCTTTGAATCAATATAAAACTAGATGGGGTTTGTGAAGTTTGAATTTTTTTTGCTTTGGATTTGATTTGGAATTGTATTTGGGAATTGGGGTTTGCAGCCATTGGAAAGAGGAGCTAATAGAACTGAACGTACAGAAATGAGGAGTAACAAATGAATTAGTGTTTATAACAGGGTATATATAGGCAAGCTGAAATTAGAATGGACCGGATCGATTGGATAAACGCGCTGAACGATAAAATGGCCCGAAAAGCCCGTTCTGACTCTGGAATGAAATTGGGTCAGCCCATATATAAAAATAGATGTTTTAAAATAATTTAAACTCGATGGAACAAGTTTCAAGTCCAAATTCCATTGTATGAAGAAGTTATGCTAAAATCAAAATTTTCCAAATTGATTTCAATTAAATCGATTTCATGGCGTTTCGCGTGCGACGATCAAACGACACGTCCGATCGCTACGAAAGTTGAAATCCTAGAATAACTCACGGTTATGGATCCGATGAAACTGGTTTCGTCAAAAACCGAGTCAGTAGCCAAAATGGCTATTTTTACATGAAATAAATAAATAAATAGTTGATTAATTAAAACATATTTCAAATTTAAATTCTAAAATTGACAATTCATATCATTTTTATATTTCCAAATCATTCACACTAATTTAAAAAATTTGGATGTCAATTTAAAATTAATTAATTTATCAAATTTCAGTGTTAACCTCACTTTATTGAATTCAGAATTTATAAATAAAATTCCAAAGAATTCCATTTAATTAAATCAATTAGTAGTTATTCCATTCATTATCTTAATATACTAAATTTAACAACTCCTAACCATTGTATTACATTTCACATTAATGTAACATTTATTTAAATGTATTTCCAATTAACGTACTACTTAATTTCCTTTGATATCAATTTGATTTCCAAATTTTATTTAACACTCTAAATAAATAAAAACATATCTTAATTGTCACCTATTTACCTTTACTTACATTTATAAGTTTATTACTTGCCAACACAGGTTAAAGTTCCACATATAACACGCATCTAATTAATTATCATTAACACTGTATTATTTCATTAATTAATTCAATACTTACATTTGTTTTTCTTATATTTCATTTTTTACCAAATATTCCTATTTATAATCAATTATAACCCAAATAGTTGTTTCAATCAATTGGGTTTTTGAATTAATTATTTATTAGCTTACATTAACATTCTTACAATTCATTTTCGTTATAAATTCATTAACGGATTACAAATTTTTATTCCTTTAAATATTAAATAACAAAATTGATTACATAACACTGTTCTTATCCAATTACCATAAATTTTATACTAATTCATCAATTTATTCAATATACTCTTGTTTCCTTATAAATAAATTTATGTTTCTATTAAATTTTCATTCACACTTCGGTTATTATATTAATTACCATTAAAGTGACGTTTATTATCAACAAAAAACATTATAATTACTTATCTAACATTGATTATATAAGTTTTCAATTTATTACGTATTGCTTCATCGGTTAATATAACTTTGAATTCATTCAGTCACCACTAGTTATATTATTTCATTAGTTAATACAATATTCCCATTTGTTTTCTTATATTCAATTCTTAGCCTAGAATAACAATTCCCATTACTTCAATTGATCGTAATTTCATTTCAATTGTTAATACTTAGCTTTAATTTCCATGGTTGCATTTCATTTTTTCCATTTACTTCAATATAATTTAAAATTTTGTTATTTCTCTCTAAATTTAATTACAAATTTTTTATTAAATAACCAAATTAATTATTGAAAATTTACCAGTCGTTACAGTCTCTCTCCAGGTGCTTGAGTTTTATTCAGCATTGCTTCTAATTTCTTTGTAAGAATCTTGTTCCAAGTTGAAGGGAGAGAAGGGAAGTCCTAATCTAGGCATTTTTTGATATTGTCGGCATATGCTATAAAAAGTGCTTTTTCATAAGAACTCTTGATGATGGAATCAAGATTCATATCAAGGGCTGAGACACCTTTTAGTTCACCTCTTTGACAAAGTTGGTTGATTTTTCAAAAGAGTTAGTTTCCTTTGTATATTTTTCTTACGAAAATCATTCTCCTCCTCCAACTTAGACTCTATCATGCTAGCCTCCTCAAGCTCTATCTCTAAAGCTTTCGCCTTATCATTTGAAATTTGTTTGGCGCTTCTTACTTGGTTAAGTAAAGTTTTCGCTTCCTTTTGTAAGGTAGTCGGTTTTTCTTTTTCTATTATTGCTACGTTTGTCATATCAAGATGCAAATAATATGATTGTTGAGCCAAGAAACTTGCTCCTTAAAATTGGACACTTCGCTAAAAGTCCCCTCATAATCCACTTGAAGCACAAAGTATGTTTAGCAGCTTGAAAAAAGTAATAAGCATAAGTTAGAATGTTATCTGTGAAGGATTAAGGACTTGAAAAAGTTGAGTAGGAAAATTATGTACTAAAAAGAATTGCTTAAGAATAGCGAATCAATGAGCTTGAGTATAACAGGAAGGTTGTGGAGGCTTAAGGGCAATGAAAGAAAAAGACTGGATGCCCAATGGGAGAAGGTCATCAAAACCACTAACAGAAGTTGGGGACTGAGATTTAGAAGGAAGAGGATCTTCTGAAGAAATATATAGTCCAAGCTACCTATCAAGAAGATTTAGAGCTCCAAGAGAACCTAGAAAAGTAATACGAAGGAGTGGGTCTGGAGACTATCCCATTTCAGTCAACTATTGGGCTTTTTCCCTAGAAATGTTTAAGTTTAGGACCTCATAATTTGCACCAATGTCTATAAATTGTTCTTCTTCTATAATAACATGGATCATTCCCGACTTTAGGCTTTTGCTAGCAATTGTGGCATCTAACGACCTGCAAATCCATACCCTTTGAATCGACAATAATCCACACATGTCCGACCCAAAAAGCAAAGGCTGACGGAAAGTCAAGAGAAAGAAAAGAAGAGAGAAGAAGTGAAGAGAAGAGAGAAGATAGAACCACATAGAATAGTACAGAATCTCACATCGTAGCAAAACATATAATATCGTATCAATGATCTTTACAAAACAGAAACTGTATATATACACATCAATCAGAGTTCAACAATCAATCAATAATTATCAGTATCAACAGTTATAATAACCTGTCCTCATAAATGCTGATAATATACAACAATAAATAAAGCACAGTGGATAAGAAAAAAAACTACGTATATAGGAAATGAAGATCTCTAGCTCTCCTACAGAAGCTCAAAAAGCACCAAACTGAACCTGTAAATTATACTCGGTCTGAACCGAGCATTGAAAGGGAAGAACGCCCGGATCAGTCAGGTAAACCAGCGTGAGAAATCAAATGGAATTTATTAAGTTACCAAAACTTTTCCTTTATTAAAACAAAAGTATCTCGTAAGACGCGCCCGCACATAAACACGAACATGTTTTTACTTTACGATAACTAAATCATTTCAGATCAAATCCCCTTATATTATACTAACGTCTAGTATATACAAATAATATTAATCATAGCCGAAATTGTTACATTGATTAAATTCCAGCACATAGCCCAATTGGGTAATACAATTAAAATGGCAAGTACGTAGTGGAGTTTGGATTTCCATACAAATGACCAGGTGAAGGGGCTACCTTCCAAAGGGGTACACCTCTAGATGGATGTCCCAAGGCACAGAACATCTGCCCTCTACCAACACAAGACAGACCTACCTCTATAACTAGATGGTACTGAATATGTCATCCTCCGATCGTTACTGGTCGTTACCGAGGGCCCTCTGGCATACAAACCACGATAATCAGATACATGACGTCATAGTGTGTAAAGATATATTTAGAAGAGGATGACCATATCCTACTTGGGAATGAACTACTTAGCCTTGCTGCATCTAACCCTATTTTGGTCATTTCTAGTTGCTGAGGCCTGACGAGGTAACGATTACCTGTCATATATCACAATCACATCACTTTAAATGCCACACGGCCATATCCGTTGACTACTAATTGCCTTCCACAAAAATACAACCCTTAAGCTCGTATGTGTTAATGAGGGTGTTAAGCTAAGAGAAGTTGACTTCTCCGCCACCACCGATGTACGTTTGTAAAAACTAATGCACGTAATTTGTAGAAATGTAATGTTGGACAAACATCCATACAAATTGTCTAGGAACAAGACAAACCGAAGTTACATTTCTACCACATCCTGTCGGGAATTCCCTAGGATTAGTAGCAAATAGTCCTTGCATTGGATATTTCATATTGAAGAGACCACTACTACTAGATGTATATTGGGATTTTAACCCCAAACGACAATAAGTAGTCCCCCACTATGAAAATTCGGAATATCAATATCATCAAAAGCAACTTGCACAATCATCACATATACGTTGGTCCGAAGTGGTTTTCAGATAAATCTGATCTCAGTCTCTTCGCACCAACAATTCAAAAGCATTTCTCAACCTCACACAGCAACTAAGCCTGATAGACTTATCACATCTCCAACTTTCAACTTGCTATCCTTCGGCAAAGAAGGAAGCGCGATAGATTGGAGTAATACTCCGCACTATAAGAATCAACATCCTCAAACACAAACGATAATCAATCCCACATAGAAGGCTACGTACTAAGTGTACGACTAAATAGTTCCCACATCAAGTTGAGGAACTTAAATTTGGCCAAGTCTGATAGTCGGATATTTAACTATCAAAGAAAATAAACAAATATCTAGCACCATATACAATCACTAGGCCCTTTTAATTAATCTTTTATTAATTAAATCATTTGTCAAATATTCACTTCAAATTATCTTTAAAAAGATATAAATCTCAAAACCCATTTCAATACAGGAAAACATTTCCATATACTTATTTAATAATAAGCAATTCACAAATCAATTTATTTTCATCACTTAGAAAATATTCTACATACTCAAATCAGGATTAAGTATATATTTTATTCTTTAAGGAAAATGTTCTCTTAAACATCTTTTATTTGGGTTAAAATGAAGTTGCGTAAAACATCGTTACGACAACCCAAAATCACTAGTATAAGGATTCGAAAATAAGATAGATATATAAATCCCATATACTATATAAAACATTTCCTTTCGAAAATCATTTACTATAACAACAGTGTTATAGTCCATCATTTCACCATTTTTCAAAAACGTCTATTTCAACAATGAATGTTGAAATCTATGCATTCAATACTTAACTCATTTTAAAACATCTTTAAACCATTTTACTCCATTTAATATTTCACTTTGCAAAAATATCCATTTAATCCAATATATTATTCACTGTCCAAAATCGTGAATATAAACCGTTTACCAAATTAATGCATCTACATATTTAATTAAAGAATTATCCACTGCCCAAAATCGTGGATATAATTCATTATCCCAATTCCTTACTTTTAAATATTTATTAAAGGACAATTCACTTACAAAAATCATGAATATAATTCATTTAATAAACTCCTATATGTAACTTATCAAATTCAATTGATTTCGGATTTATAAAACAATATTTATAAATTCCACTTATATTTATGAAACTTCAACTTATAAATTCCCTTTATTAACCGATAACATTTATAATTCATTTATATGCCAAAATCCAAAATTATAAGTTAAATACTTATAATTCTCTTATTTACAAAATTCATTCACTTATAACTTCACAAATTCATAAATCTTATTCACTTATAAAATCCATTTATAACTTTATTTTAACATTTACAAAACTTGTCTATTGATTTATACAATATCAATTTTTTAAATCCCATATATAAACCATTTAATATAATTCAAAAACTCAATTTAAACTATTTACCAAATCATTAACTCCATATTTCAAAAATCACATATTTTATATTTCACAAAAATCATAACTTTTATAACATAAAAATTATAACTTTATTTTATTCAAAATAAATTCATTTCTTTAACAATTCGAAATTCAATAGAACATCTATTTTCAAAATCACTTTGAAATCCTTTTTAATTCGAAATCACCACTTTATTATGTTTAAAATACCAAAAATAGGCCCAGTGCTGCAACAACACCAAATACCTAAATCATGGCATCCAAAACATCATATATCATATGATAACATAGTACATATCAATATTTGTAAATAAAACCAATAATGGTGAGGAATCCAGTTGGATCCCTCCAACCTGTCGCCTACAACAAATATACATATTAGAAATATATGTATGATGTCCGCTTCGAGGCAGATGCGCGTACAAAGGGTCACTCGCTCATACACGGGAACGTATAGGGTCATCTGCTCCACCAAGCAGGAATATATCCAAATACCAATCAATATATCATATATCATCCAAACAATCATCAATCATCATAAATTAATTTGTTCTCACTTTTATAAAAATACCAATGAGTCAGAAAGAGTGAGTTGTACTCACATTGATTCCAATAGCAGTTGCAGTGTTTTATTCCGAATAAAATTAAACAGCCGTTTAATTTTCCTTAAATTATCACTAGCTCCAATCAACTCCAAACCAGATTTAAAATGTAGTGCTTGTCAATACGAACCCAACGCAATTTATTTCGTCACAAACGGACCTCGTATGAAGAAGTTATTATAGGATCGATTTCACCCTAGTGGGGGGGTGGTGAATAGGGTGATACCATTAATTATAAAAATTTAATGCGGAAGTTTACAAAATATTTTCAACACAGATATATCAGAATAATAGAAGCACAAATAATAGCATTGAATTTGTGTGTGTGTATATATATATGTATGTATATATGTATAGTGAGAGTTCAAATTTGTACTATTCAAAACTGTAATAGATATTTGTTTGAATAAAATATCTGTTTGAATTTAAAAACTGTGTTATTTATTTTATTCAGCAAATACTTATTTAATTATGTGAAAATAAAATAGTACATTAGAACATACATTTAAATGAATGTATATATATACACCTATGTTTATTATCATCAAACAAGAATCATATACTTGCATATTCAACAGTTATGGCATTACAAAGTTTATACGATTTGATATAAATCAATCTTAATATTATTTTTAATTTTCATAACCTTGCTTCAATCCAGGCCGTTAGATTTCGAAACCTAGATTTAGGCCACAACTTTCTTTCTTCTGTAACGTTTCGAATTTTGCCCGCTCAAAAATCGACATCCATACTTCAAATCGTATTCGAATGCCATAGATTCGACCGTTCAAATCCGATTCGCCGGAGCTTATAACAAAATTAAGTAAACAACACAGCAGAATAAAAGAATAATATATTGATATACAGCTTTGATACAATATCTGATACAACAGACGATCCAATAGATATCAATATACATCAGAGATATGATACAATAAAATAGCAGCTGAAAAGAAAAATAGATAACAACTAGCAGCGGAACAATATAACTCTAAGATAGTCTTCAAAAGAGAACTCCAAGAACTGCAACTCCATTTCCAAGAATCAATCCAGTAATAGCTCAAACCCCCAATAACGATGCACCTAGCTAAGCAAGACTGGTGTGATCCAAAGTCTGAACTAACTCCAGATAACCTACTAATCTGACTATCTGAAAAACCCAACTCTAGACTGCTCGTGTAGAAAATAATGAGCACCCAGAGTTTAGGAAAGAAACAATAAACTCCGGATCAGTCGTGGGACTGGTGTGAGCAACAAAAACAGTTTATCTTTTAAAACATTCAACAAAAGATTTTCAAAGTCAATTCGAAATGCTTTTTAAAAATGAGACTACCATAAGGCCTCCCGCACACACACATAATGCAAACGCAGAATCGGAGGAGATTTCTCCTTATGATATTCAAAGATGCTTGATACGCATTAAAAAGAACATTTGATATTATTACTAGTGCATAGTGTAGGAAAAATTCATTTCGAAAGTAGAATATAAATCTTAGCCAACATAGACATTTCGAACTATGCCTACTATAGCTACCATCTAAACAGTGGTGACCACCATAAGTAAATGGCAGGTTCTACAACTAATACCGTACAAGGTTTCGTATTGGGAATTGGATTTCCAACGAATGATCAGGCCAAGGAACTTCCCATCGCCACATGAGAACGCCTCTGGATGGACGTCCCCGAGAACCAAACCGGATCTCTACCAACACAAGGCCGGGTTACCCCTAACTGAGTAACAACTGACCGAATATGCCATCCCCCGGTCCTTTGGGACCTTTATCCGAGATCTCGTAATCAATTCACACAATCATAAATAAAGTGTTTCAGCATGAATAAGTATCTGGGCTCCATACCATGATACCACCCTTTTCCAGAAGGAAATGCACATATCCTAAAGGGCGCTACCCCTCATAACCTTGCTGCTTCTTTCCTGTTTTGACTATTCCCGAGGTGTGAGGCTCGATGAAGTCTCGTCCACAAAAACATACTTTATACAAAAGCCATGCTTTGGGTCAACAAATGATCATAGAGACGATCACCAAGATAGACGATAAAATAAATGATCCTATCACAAAAAATCAACATAATGATCATTTCACAGCAACACTCAGCATGTCACATTACCAAATTGGGAATATATCGCTGATAACCATCAACTATATAACCTCTGAGCTCGTACGTCTCAGAGAAGGGTGTTAAGCTAAGAGAATAAATTCTCCGCCACCAACAGAAATATATTTGAAAGAAATTAGCTTTATATCTCAATTTGTAATGTCAGACATACAATCCATACAAGTCTGTTCTGGGTTCAAACAGAACCGAAGGCACTTACAAAGAAGTCCTTGCAATCCGGATATTCACAATCCCGATCGGATTTCCCATCACTTAGGGAGTTTCTATACCGGCGCGGCTCGGTGCAGAAACAATCAATAGGTCATCCTATCGCTTTCGCAAATACCCGGTCTTCATCACCGGTCTTCAAATGCTACCCATAACGTCGAATCACATATTCGGAATGGGTTATACGACACAAAGGTCCTTTCCCGGTTAAACCGAATAGTGAGCGAAAACATTTAAAACATATGGATATGGGATTTCAATTATGTCACAACTTAATACCCAAAACTTTTCTTCAAATGGCTTAACAAATTACCATTTTCAATCTTTAAACAAAAAGGTTCATTTTCACAACCTTTAACGATTTAAACAATTTTTCACATTTTAATCTTTTAAATAAAAGATTCATTCACAGATTTTCCAAATCAATTTTCATTTCAATTTGATTAACTCGTTAAATCTTTAAATCAAAGATTTAACTTATAACCTTCAAAACAATTTCATTTCAATTTGATTTAAACAAATCATCAATTTAAACCTGTTAAAAATAAACAGATTTAATTCATAGCTTTCAAAAAGAATTCATTCATAACTTGGAAAACCATTTTTCAACTCAATCTTGAAATTCTCCTAATTAACTGGAATCTCAGTTCTTATCTAAAAGTGTTTATCATTTGAAAACAACAGTTTTCATTTTGGAAATCTGATTCATTTATACGAGTTGAAATCCTTGGGTTAAATTCAAATTCCCAAAAATAATACTTTAAAAATGATTTAACTCATAATGACTAGTATAATATCATTAATCCCTAGTTTCAAATTACAGAATTCAATTTGAATATTGAATTCAAATTTAAATTAAAGTATTTAAATTCCAACACTAAATCCAGTTATTCAAAATAAATTTCCATCTTTGAAATTCCATTTCAAAAGCTTTTCACTTCTATTCCAATTCCAATTCCAAAACATTTGAATTTAAAAATTCAAATTTTAAACTATTTCAAAAATCTGCGACTTAATCGATTTCCTCGTGAAATCCATAATTGTGTGTGTATAAGTGTGGTCCAGGGGTTTAACACAATAGTGCAACATCATTTCAACCATCACAGATTCAAATACAACAATATATCTGATAAGCGATATAAATTATAACGCTTATCTTCATTCACAGATCACAGATAATATATAGATGCAAATAAATATACACAGCTCAAAACAAAGCATCACATATCAGATAGGACAATCAATTCAAGGCATTTCATACAATATAATCATTCATAAGTAAGGTCAAGCATTCAATAATCATTTATAAACAGGATTGTTTAATCCTAATTAATTCAATTTATCTCCAATATTAATTACTTGTGAATTTATTATCCAATTCTGATTTATTAATTCCAAATCATTTTATATAAATTAATTTATCAGACACTTTAATTTATTAAATTATTCTTAATTTATCACATTAATTAAATCAACTCTTAAACCAATTTCCTAATTAATTAACTATTAGGAACTCATTCGTTAACGAATTTTAAATTATAAATCTTCATTTTTTTTTCTTTAAATTTACATAGTAAAATAACAATTGATTACTAAAGAAATTTTAAAGAGTTAAAAATCTATTTTCTCTTTAGCTGTAACATATTAAAATTTTCTTTAAACACTTAAGTTACAAATTTTAAATTGATTTCAAAATCTGGAAATCTGGTTTAAAATTATTTCAAGTTTTCCAGTTGAAACTTTGATTCGATTTAAAACTAGATTTTTAACTGTTAAACGGGTACAGGTTGATCCCTGAACAAAAGTTCTGCCCGAGCCTCCCTGGTTTAGTTCGAGTGCAACACCTATCCGCTTCGAGTAAATTGACAGTTTACTCGAGAATCACACGAGTATCCTCCCCCCCCAAAATCTCGAGTAAAGCTTCGAGTCAATTATGGTTTTTCACGTGTTCGAACTCGAGCTCCCTCTTCCTTCTTCTCCAACGCTATCTGCCTCGATACATATGTGCACGGTGCACGTGCACTAACGCCCTGACGTCCCCTGATCAACATCGCGACCACCCACGAGTCAGACCTGACCTCGAAAACAAACTCCAGTGCCTAGATCGATGAAACAACAGTGAAGTCGAAATCGAGTTAAATAACGAAATACTGGAAGCACAACGATCGAAAAATCTTCCTCATTCCGGTGCCTCAGTTCACCAGCGACCACGAAATTTTGGTTGGAGCACCACCGATCATCCACGCGTCGAACCCCCCTACTCCGATTGCTTCCAGGTCACCATCGACGTCGAGATTTTCACGCAACTCTGCCAACCAAACTGGGTTATTAAACCCTACATTCGAATCGAACCCAAAATCCTTGTATTCGAAAAATCTTTCAACATTTTTCCCATATTCCTGGATCAATACTCTAACTTCACAACAAATTCCAGCATCAATCATTGATTAAATCGACATGAATTGATGAAAATGTATTTTCAGTTCTTTAATGAATTGCTCCTTGAATCCATGCCTAAAAATTATCATTTTTGGTTTAAAAATCCTACCATTCCAAGATGATTCAAGATATATACTTGAAGCATCGATTCATCATGTTCGAATTTTTCATATATTTGAGTTACTCTGTAAAAATCAATTTTTTTCACTGTATATTTCTATTCTTCTTAAATCTATTTTTAGATTTTAGTTCATACTTCAATACGCAACTTTCTTTTAAAACCAAAGAATGATGATAATTTGATAATATGAGTTTGAGTTTTGTTTCTTGTTTGATAGCAACCTGTAAGCTCAGAAAGGAAGAAAACAAAAGAACAGAGGAGAAAGGAACAACAACTCACAGATCAACTTCACAAAAACAAATAGAGCTTCATACACCAAGTATTTATACTCAAACTTGATGATATTTAAGTATCAATATAAATTTGTTTACTCACAGTGATTTTTTTCCAGATTTAAAAGATTTTACTGTAATCTCTTGTTTCCAAAATATTCAGAGGATATACATATATATAGAAACAGACACCTATATGAAATCAATTCAACTTTTAAATTTTAGAAACATAAGTTACTCACATACTCATTTCCACATATTTATACGCAATTGATTTCAAATATTTAAGGTTTAAAAGTGAGAGTTACTACTCACCTTCCAAATCATTGCTTAAATCCAGGAGTTTACAAGTTGGAGTTTGGTTTATCTGAAGCTTTTCTTTTATTTTCCTGGAACTGTAAATTTGGAATTTTGCTTTGCTAATGAAGTTGAACTCTTTGCATGCTTGATACTTATTACAGCTTTGAAAATGTTTGAAGAATTTGAGAAAATGTTTACAAGTATGCTCAGCCTTGTGAACGAAAGCTGTACACATATAGAAAGAAAGAGGTGTGTAGGTACAAGTGATAGTATTTTTTTGTTATAGGCTAGAGGTGTAAACATTAAATGCATCAGTACTTCGTTATGCATTTGTTTACTTTTACTTTATCTTTCTTGCTTGTCTCGGCTGTACAAATATGTAAAGGTATGGTTTGGATTATTTTTGTATTTGTTTTAAAGGCATATTTTATTTCCTTTGTCTCGGCTACATTACAGAAGCATGTTGCTTTTGCTTGTACTTGTTTTATTTATTTGCATTACCAGGTTTGTTTTTACTCCTATATGTACATAACATAACTTACTTGCCTTTGCTTTTCTAACTCTAATTATTTTGTTTACTAAGATAAATTTTAACTTGCTTGATTTAATTTACAAGCTCTTGTATTTGATTTGTTACTTTTTCTTTTGTTTTTGTATTTTGTTTTGTTTTGTTTACTGTCATTTTTTTCTTAGATTTATATCTATTATAAATGCTTACTTTTATTTCTTTGTTTGCCTATACATTTAATCCTATTATTTACATTGCTTTAGATTTTGGTTTTGTTTAGTTTACTTTGTATTGCAAAAATTTCTATTTTAATTATGTTTATATGCATGCATTTGTTTATTTTTTTGTATTTTTCTATATACACATACATATATAGTATTTAAATTCGAATCAAATATATATATATATATATATAATTTTAAATTTACTCATATATGCTCAAATACATATATATATATATATATATATATATATATTCTCATATATATACATATATGCAAATTTTCAAATCAATTTGACTTAATATATTTTCTATTTGAATCGAGGAAACTCGCTTCCATTTATAATTAATTCTACAATCTTTTATTCAAAAATTCATTTAAATTATCAATTTAAATTTATAAAAATCCTGGGTCGTTACAGACTTCCCCCCTTAAAAGAATTTCGTCCTCGAAATTGTACAGCTCGTCTCTCGAATTATACACACACAAAATAGACTAACGGTAATTCAAATTATACTAGTAACACATGGATATTTTCAGGCCATTCATAATATATTTTATATTAAACACTACTCAAAATATTAGTACATGAGTTATAGTCATACATAACCCACTAACATCCAACCTTTACTACGATCTCAAGTCCAAAATACCTATATAAATACCCCAAAATAAGTCAAACCGACCAACTACCAATCCTCACTGTCAGAACCCTCCCTCTCAGGCCCTGACAGGTACATCACTTCAACCTCATCGTCTGTCTCAAAAATCTCCTCCTGATCAGATTCTTCCAGAATAAGATACCCACCATTTAACTCCTCGTCCTCAATGGGATCATCATCATCCACGGCATTATCCAAATCCCAATGAATTGCTTCGTCACCTTCGGACTCTTCCTCCACGTCAGGTTCTTCTTCCGCCTTAACCTCTTCCTCGAATTCCTCCTCAACTTCTTCTTCGAATTCTTCCTCGAACTCTTCTTCTTCGAATTCCTCCACTTCTTCTTCTTCTACTAGTGGTTGGGGTTGCACTATAGGCTCCACTGGGAATTCCCTATGAACCGATGACTCACCTTCATCATCTCGTACCCTACTGGATGAAGCATAATCACCCACTCTCTTGACCTTTCCTCCACGGCTAACGCTATTTGTTCTCTACAATTAAAATCAAAAGCCAAATATTAAGATCTTAAGTTTAGAATTTTATATGTTGAGAAATACATCAAAGTTTATATTTCATATTTTATTCTACCCAAGAAGTTATAACAGAAATTCAAAATTTGTTCTCAACCAAAATCGTTTTATCAATACAATTCAAATTATCTTTCATATTCTATTAATAAATTTTAACTCAATTTAAAATTTTCAATTTATTTAAATTTCCAATTTACTCAAATTTCAAATTCAAATTTCAAATTTATTCATTAAGGTTTAAAATCAAAACTGATAGGAAACCGATGAAGATACGAATTAAAAATTTCCTACAACGATTCGTAGAGCATCACCACACCAAAACTTCTTCTTGTAGCTGGTACGAAGCAATCAAAAGAATTTGGAAACGAATCAAAGAAAATTGATAGAGAAAGTTATTTCCACTGTTGTTACAGAGTATCGACCATTTATAGCCGTATTTCCCTGTCCCCTATCTCGTTCTCTTCTTGCACTCATACTCACTATCAGTAGATAGTAAGAGAATTTACTGAGGCATTCAAACGGATATCTTAGGGATTACTCATTCTAGGATTTTACTTCACCCTATCTCTAATGAGTTACTTGATGTGTTATACTCCTGAGCTAAAGTTCAATCCTTAGCTCTGATACCAAATGTAATGTTTCGAATTTTGCCCGCTCAAAAATCGACATCCATACTTCAAATCGTATTCGAATGCCATAGATTCGACCGTTCAAATCCGATTCGTCGGAGCTTATAACAAAATTAAGTAAACAACACAGCGGAATAAAAGAATAATACATTGATATACAGCTTTGATACAATATCTGATACAACAGACAATCCAATAGATATCAATATACATCAGAGATATGATACAATAAAATAGCAGCGGAAAAGAAAAATAGATAACAACTAGCAGCGGAACAATATAACTCTAAGATAGTCTTCAAAAGAGAACTCCGAGAAATGCAACTCCATTTCCAAGAATCAATCCAGTAATAGCTCAAACCCCCAATAACGATGCACCAAGCTAAGCAAGACTGGTGTGATCCAAAGACTGAACTAACTCTAGATAACCTACTAATCTGACTATCTGAAAAACCCAACTCTAGACTGCTCGTGTAGAAAATAATGAGCACCCAGAGTTTAGGAAAGAAAGAATAAACTCCGGATCAGTCATGGGACTGGTGTGAGCAACAAAAACAGTTTATCTTTTAAAACATTCAACAAAAGATTTTCAAAGTCAATTCGAAATGCTTTTTAAAAATGAGACTACCATAAGGCTTCCCGCACACACACACAATGCAAACGCAGAATCGGAGGAGATTTCTCCTTATGATAGTCAAAGATGCTTGATACGCATTAAAAAGAACATTTGATATTATTACTAGTGCATAGTGTAGGAAAAATTCATTTCGAAAGTAGAATATAAATCTTAGCCAACATAGACATTTCGAACTATGCCTACTATATCTACCATCTAAACAGTGGTGACCACCATAAGTAAATGGCAGGTTCTACAACTAATACCGTACAAGGTTTCGTATTGGGAATTGGATTTCCAACGAATGATCAGGCCAAGGAACTTCCCATTGCCACATGAGAACGCCTCTGGATGGACGTCCCCGAGAACCAAACCGGATCTCTACCAACAGAAGGCCGGGTTACCCCTAACTGAGTAACAACTGACCGAATATGCCATCCCCCGGTCCTTTGGGAACTTTATCCGAGATCTCGTAATCAATTCACACAATCATAAATAAAGTGTTTCAACATGAATAAGTATCTGGGCTCCATACCATGATACCACCCTTTTCCAGAAGGAAATGCACATATCCTAAAGGGCGCTACCCCTCATAACCTTGCTGCTTCTTTCCTGTTTTGACCATTCCCGAGGTGTGAGGCTCGACGAAGTCTCGTCCACAAAAACATACTTTATACAAAAGCCATGCTTTGGGTCAACAAATGATCATAGAGATGATCACCAAGATAGACGATCAAATAAATGATCCTATCACAAAAAATCAACACAATTATCATTTCACAGCAACACTCAGCATGTCACATTACCAAATTGGGAATATATCGCTGATAACCATCAACTATATAACCTCTGAGCTCGTACGTCTCAGAGAAGGGTGTTAAGCTAAGAGAATAAATTCTCCGCCACCAACAGAAATATATTTGAAAGAAATCAGCTTTATATCTCAATTTGTAAAGTCAGACATACAATCCATACAAGTCTGTTCTGTGTTCGAACAGAACCGAAGGAACTTACAAAGAAGTCCTTGCAATCCGGATATTCACAATCCCGATCGGATTTCCCATCACTTAGGGAGTTTCTATAACGGCGCGACTCGGTGCAGAAACAATCGATAGGTCATCCTATCGCTTTCGCAAATACCCGGTCTTCATCACCGGTCTTCAAATGCTATCCATAACGTCGAATCACATATTCGGAATGGGTTATACGACACAATGGTCCTTTCCCGGTTAAACCGAATAGTGAGCGAAAACATTTAAAACATACGGATATGGGATTTCAATTAAGTCACAACTTAATACCCAAAACTTTTCTTCAAATGGCTTAACAAATTACCATTTTCAATCTTTAAACAAAAAGGTTCATTTTCACAACCTTTAACGGTTTAAACAATTTTTCACATTTTAATCTTTTAAATAAAAGATTCATTCACAGATTTTCCAAATCAATTTTCATTTCAATTTGATTAACTCGTTAAATCTTTAAATCAAAGATTTAACTTATAGCCTTCAAAACAATTTCATTTCAATTTGATTTAAACAAATCATCAATTTAAATCTGTTAAAAATAAACAGATTTAATTCATAGCTTTCAAAAAGAATTCATTCATAACTTGGAAAACCATTTTTCAACTCAATCTTGAAATTCTCCTAATTAACTGGAATCTCAGTTCTTATCTAAAAGTGTTTATCATTTGAAAACAACAGTTTTCATTTTGGAAATCTGATTCATTTATACGAGTTGAAATCCTTGGGTTAAATTCAAATTCCCAAAAATAATACTTTAAAAATGATTTAACTCATAATGACTAGTATAATATCATTAATCCCTAGTTTCAAATTACAGAATTCAATTTGAATATTGAATTCAAATTTAAATTAAAGTATTTAAATTCCAACACTAAATCCAGTTATTCAAAATAAATTTCCATCTTTGAAATTCCATTTCAAAAGCTTTTCACTTCTATTCCAATTCCAATTCCAAAACATTTGAATTTAAAAATTCAAATTTTAAACTATTTCAAAAATCTACGACTTAATCGATTTCCTCGTGAAATCCATAATTGTGTGTGTATAAGTGTGGTCCAGGGGTTTAACACAATAGTGCAACATCATTTCAACCATCACAGATTCAAATACAACAATATATCTGATAAGCGATATAAATTATAACGCTTATCTTCATTCACAGATCACAGATAATATATAGATGCAAATAAATATACACAGCTCAAAACAAAGCATCACATATCAGATAGGACAATCAATTCAAGGCATTTCATACAATATAATCATTCATAAGTAAGGTCAAGCATTCAATAATCATTTATAAACAGGATTGTTTAATCCTAATTAATTCAATTTATCTCCAATATTAATTACTTGTGAATTTATTATCCAATTCTGATTTATTAATTCCAAATCATTTGATATAAATTAATTTATCAGACACTTTAATTTATTAAATTATTCTTAATTTATCACATTAATTAAATCAACTCTTAAACCAATTTCCTAATTAATTAACTATGAGGAACTCATTCGTTAACGAATTTTAAATTATAAATCTTCATTTTTTTTTCTTTAAATTTACATAGTAAAATAACAATTGATTACTAAAGAAATTTTAAAGAGTTAAAAATCTATTTTCTCTTTAGCTGTAACATATTAAAATTTTCTTTAAACACTTAAGTTACAAATTTTAAATTGATTTCAAAATCTGGAAATCTGGTTTAAAATTATTTCAAGTTTTCCAGTTGAAACTTTGATTCGATTTAAAACTAGATTTTTAACTGTTAAACGGGTACAGGTTGATCCCTGAACAAAAGTTCTGCCCGAGCCTCCCTGGTTTAGTTCGAGTACAACACCTATCCGCTTCGAGTAAATTGACAGTTTACTCGAGAATCACACGAGTATCCTCCATTCCAAAATCTCGAGTAAAGCTTCGAGTCAATTATGGTTTTTCACGTGTTCGAACTCGAGCTCCCTCTTCCTTCTTCTCCAACGCTATCTGCCTCGATACATATGTGCACGGTGCACGTGCACTAACGCCCTGACGTCCCCTGATCAACATCGCGACCACCCACGAGTCAGACCTGACCTCGAAAACAAACTCCAGTGCCTAGATCGATGAAACAACAGTGAAGTCGAAATCGAGTTAAATAACGAAATACTGGAAACACAACGATCGAAAAATCTTCCTCATTCCGGTGCCTCAGTTCACCAGCGACCACGAAATTTTGGTCGGAGCACCACAGATCATCCACGCGTCGAACCCCCCTACTCCGATTGCTTCCAGGTCACCATCGACGTCGAGATTTTCACGCAACTCTGTCAACCAAACTGGGTTATTAAACCCTACATTCGACTCGAACCCAAAATCCTTGTACTCGAAAAATCTTTCAACATTTTTCCCATATTCCTGGATCAATACTCTAACTTCACAACAAATTCCGGCATCAATCATTGATTAAATCGACATGAATTGATGAAAATGTATTTTCAGTTCTTTAATGAATTTCTCCTTGAATCCATGCCTAAAAATTATCATTTTTGGTTTAAAAATCCTACCATTCCAAGATGATTCAAGATATATACTTGAAGCATCGATTCATCATGTTCGAATTTTTCATATATTTGAGTTACTCTGTAAAAAGCAATTTTTTTCACTGTATATTTCTATTCTTCTTAAATCTATTTTTAGATTTTAGTTCATACTTCAATACGCAACTTTCTTTTGAAACCAAAGCCTGATGATAATTTGATAATATGAGTTTGAGTTTTGTTTCTTGTTTGATAGCAACCTGTAAGCTCAGAAAGGAAGAAAACAAAAGAACAGAGGAGAAAGGAACAACAACTCACAGATCAACTTCACAAAAACAAACAGAGCTTTATACACCAAGTATTTATACACAAACTTGATGATATTTAAGTATCAATATAAATTTGTTTACTCACAGTGATTTTTTTCCAGATTTAAAAGATTTTACTGTAATCTCTTGTTTCCAAAATATTCAGAGGATATACATATATATAGCAACAGACACCTATATGAAATCAATTCAACTTTTAAATTTTAGAAACATAAGTTACTCACATACTCATTTCCACATATTTATACGCAATTGATTTCAAATATTTAAGGTTTAAAAGTGAGAGTTACTACTCACCTTCCAAATCATTGCTTAAATCCAGGAGTTTACAAGTTGGAGTTTGGTTTATCTGAAGCTTTTCTTTTATTTTCCTGGAACTGTAAATTTGGAATTTTGCTTTGCTAATGAAGTTGAACTCTTTGCATGCTTGATACTTATTACAGCTTTGAAAATGTTTGAAGAATTTGAGAAAATGTTTACAAGTATGCTCAGCCTTGTGAATGAAAGCTGTACACATATAGAAAGAAAGAGGTGTGCAGGTACAAGTGATAGTATTTTTTTGTTATAGGCTAGAGGTGTAAACATTAAATGCATCAGTACTTCGTTATGCATTTGTTTACTTTTACTTTATCTTTCTTGCTTGTCTCGGCTGTACAAATATGTAAAGGTATGGTTTGGATTATTTTTGTATTTGTTTTAAAGGCATATTTTATTTCCTTTGTCTCGGCTACATTACAGAAGCATGTTGCTTTTGCTTGTACTTGTTTTATTTATTTGCATTACCAGGTTTTTTTTTACTCCTATATGTACATAACATAACTTACTTGCCTTTGCTTTTCTAACTCTAATTATTTTGTTTACTAAGATAAATTTTAACTTGCTTGATTTAATTTACAAGCTTTTGTATTTGATTTGTTACTTTTTCTTTTGTTTTTGTATTTTGTTTTGTTTTGTTTACTGTCATTTTTTTTTAGATTTATATCTATTATAAATGCTTACTTTTATTTCTTTGTTTGCCTATACATTTAATCCTATTATTTACATTGCTTTAGATTTTGGTTTTGTTTAGTTTACTTTGTATTGCAAAAATTTCTATTTTAATTATGTTTATATGCATGCATTTGTTTAATTTTTTATATTTTTCTATATACACATACATATATAGTATTTAAATTCAAATCAAATATATATATATATAAAATTTTAAATTTACTCATATATGCTCAAATACATATATATATATATATATATTCTCATATATATACATTAATGCAAATTTTCAAATCAATTTGACTTAATATATTTTCTATTTGAATCAAGGAAACTCGCTTCCATTTATAATTAATTCTACAATCTTTTATTCAAAAATTCATTTAAATTATCAATTTAAATTTATAAAAATCCTGGGTCGTTACATCTTCCCCCAGGTTACCTCACGCGATCGAACCCATTGAAGCCGCCGACTAACCCTACTTTTGCCACCTCCTCGAGCACTTATACGATGATCGGCCAGTGACAGCTGAAAACTCATCGTCGACTCCATTAGTGGCCGAAGCACGGTCAGACTCGGTCGACCATAGGTACAGGAAATTGTGTGTAAATGCCGACCGAACGCGACCCTTTTGTTGTCGATCTTCTCCATAAATTCTGATCACAACCGTATGGATCGAAAGATCTCGACGATCTCAATTATTTTGTAGTTGAAAGATTTTCGTGAATGTGAATGGATTGGAAGAGATTAGGAGGAGAAGAATTGAAAAATATCGGCCATTAAACATAGCCGGTGGCTAGGGTTTGGTTTTGACCAAGTTTTGTGAAAATGGAAAGATAATGTTAGCGCTAAAAATTGAACGCTAACACCCCGATGTATGTAGAGATTAAGTGAAAGCACCACCCGTGAACACGGGAATTAAAAAAAAGTAGGAAAGTCACAGAGAAAGCAGTAAAAGACAACAATTTTATAGTGGTTCGGCTTCAGGTTAAGCCTACGTCCACTTTAATCCTCTTTATTACTGAATCAATTACAACTTTACAACAATCTTCAATTACAATACTGATGAGACAAACAACTAGAACTCCGATGTAGAAGAATTCTTTGAATCCATGTTGATTGTGTTAGATTTCCTCTTGAAGTTAGTTGAGATGCCTTTCATGTTTGAAGTGTCGAGTGAGTCGAGAATTCAGTAGAGGATCGACGTTCCAAGAATGAGCCAAAAAAGATCCCTTTTTAGTTGCAGTAGGTGGGTATTTATAGGAGAGTTCGGCATTAGGTCGTAGGTCGCAAACGACCTTGGATAAGTCGTAGGTCGCTCACGACCTAGTGGGAGTCGCTCACGGCTTATACATGGTACACTTGATCGTTCTGGAGAAGCTAGCAAGTCATAGGCCATGGCCGACCTAGGTAGGAAGCGGCATAGGAAGCTCCTTTGGTATGTTTGGGTTGTGAGCGACTTAGGTATAGGTCGTAGGTCATGGGCGACTTAGTAGACACGGTTTACGGCCTAACAGGAGCACCCTTGATCATTCGAACAAGTCATAGATCATGGGAGACTTAGGGTAAGAACGACATAAGGTGGACAAGTTACCTCGGCTTTGTATAGCTCGCTAGGTCGCTAAGTCGTTAGAGAGTTTCATTCCTATCAGGTCGCGTCTAAGTTAACTCGTTCCCACTTTAGGTCATTAATCCGCTGTTGGTCCATTAGTCTGTTAGGTCGTAATGCCTTAGCTCGCTGCAGAACTTTATCCCTGTTAGGTCGCTCCCCTTATTAACTCGTTAGGTCGCGTACACCTTTAGGTAGCTAGGTCACCTCAGTCCATAGGTCGTTTAACTTGCTGAGCCGCTTTATGTGTTAGGTCGCTTACTCCCTTAGGTAGTTAGGTCGCGCCTTTGCATAAGTCGTTAACTCGTTGACTCATAGGTCGCTGGACCATCTACTGCTTTAGGTCGCTGGAGCTTTCAATTCTCTATGTTGCTGAGCTTTGTAGGTCGTTGACAAGTTGAGTCGCTAGGTCGCTATTTTCTCTAGATCGCAGGGTCGCAGAAAGAAGAGAGTTAACACTTGCCCCTCGAAATATACGCCTAAGAGTTAGGTCGTGTGCTTCGATATCTTTTAACCCGTGCAAGCCTAGATCATTAAGTCACGGGCGACTTATGAAGGAGTTAGGTCGCTTGTGTCGATTCGTGTTCCTTTCTCTCCCCTATATAAGCCGCTAGGTTGTTTTCTTCTTCCTTCACCTTATTGTATTTTGCTGCCGCCATTACCATCTTTGAGCTCGAGAACTTTTGAAGCCAATCTTCCTGTTGATTTGATCATCATCTTCTCAATCTCATTACGTAAGTGAACTCGGCCATTGTTCAACCATGACCACCATCAAATTGTGAATCCCCCAGTTTTCGGCCCTATCCTGATCTTGCATGCTGCATTTCACCGTGGATCATGTCACGATTAACCTTTGATTGTTGTCGCTATGATTCACGAGAGTACAATAGCGCATTGGGTTTGTGATGGATCAGAGGCGATTTGCGTTGGTTTTGGGTGATTTGGTGGCGTGGAGATACGGTGGATTTGATCGTAGAGGGGTTAATAGGTTATTGGGTTAACGGGCTAGGTGATTTGCTGAGAGAAGAAGAGTTAGCAAGTTAAGGGGAGTTAGGTCGTGCTCGACTTAGGAGCCTTGAACGACTTAGGGCTTTAGTGGTTCAAGACGTGAATCATGAGACTTAACTCGGCAAACGACTTAAAGAATTGGTGCGACCTAAGAATCCTTACGACCCAAAAAAGGGGCTGAGCGATTTAGCACATAGCGACTTAAACATTAGATCGCGTGAGCGACCTAGTCTTTAGGTCGTGTGAACGACTTAGGACTTAAACAATTTTTAAGTTGCTTCTTGCGACCTAGACCAATCTCAATCCAATCTGTTAGGTCGTGAGCGACCTAGAACTTAGAGAATTTTTTGACTTTGATTGTGACTTAAGAACATGAACAAAACTTGAAAGCTTCAGAATTTTGATAGAACTTGATAGTACTTCTAACTTGAACTGCTAAAATGAACTGCTTGAACTTTGAACAGTCTGAACTTCTTTACAGATCATATTCACTTGTAAGTTAACAACCTGCTGAACACAACATTTGCAGAAAACTAGGGCGAATATACTGCCATTGATTGCCCACGTCGAATGACAAATTAGTCGACAAAAGATAATCAACTTAAAGAAACTTTATGAAGTGCTATGAACCAACAGATTTAAGCGAAGTATTAAAGCAAAGCAATATTAATCAATTAAAACTGATTTATTTGCATCAATACTGCACTTGCATTTGGACTTAAAACAACAAAACCTGAAACTTTGTAACTAACAAATGTCTGTTAGTTTAATTTCAGTTATATTTTCTTGTCATTTTATTAGTTCTGCACAACACTTCACACATTTAGGAAACGTGCACCTTCATATTTGAATATCCAGTTCCTTGTGTAGAATGTCTTCTCAAGAAGAGATAATCGAGCTCTGAAGGAGTCTTCCCGATAGCCGACCCATTGGATAATCCTCCAAAAAGAACTCCAACAACCCTGAGTCAGCGGGCATTCAACCAATTACGTATTCAACTTAGGATTGCCGAAGCGGATGCTATACTTCCTGGCATAAATGATACTGCTGACATGCCACCTCTCGGTTTTGTCGCCGTCAACCGTCAGATGTGCCTTTGTGGTGCCATTCCTCCTTTCAATGAATTTCTTCATCAACTCCTTTTCCGACTAACCTTCTTTCCCTTTCAACTGCATCCAAATGGCTATGCCATCCTGATGGGATTGTGCGTTTTATTTAGGAGGACACTTAACTGTCTACCGAGCTTCGAAGAAATCTGCTACTTATGCACATTCGCAAAGAATAAAGACCACCCCTCCATTATACTCGTGAGAAGTGCCAGAAATCGTAAACTTATCACCGATCTTTTCGAAAGTGCTCACGGTTTTCTGAATCAATTCTTCTTCGTCCACTGCCCCCTAGGGTTTTATGCCATCTGGAGAATAGGAAGTAAGGTTTCTCATCCCCATTCTTTCCGTTTCAGCTTTTTAAGATTCGATTTTCTAAGTGCTAACTTCATTCTTTTCTTTTAGAGCACTTCCTCCTCCCTCTAGAAATCCCAGTCACAAGATGACTTTGATAGATTAAGTGTCGTGCCGGTTGAAGAAAGAAGTATTAAGTTTTTGCTAAAAGATGAACTTCTGCAACAATATGGGCTTTTGCACCCTTCTCGTTCTACCCAAACTCATGAAGTCCCCGACTCTCAAGTAAAAACATCAGATGCCCCAGTTCCCGTTGGAGAACTTAGACCTAAAGAACATACTGCTGAGGCTTCCTTGGTAAAGTGTTCTACTTCAATTGATGTTGCGGGGTCATCCGGCAAACATGCACTTGCCCCGGTCATTGAAGAAGAGGAGCCTCCTCAACAACCCGGGAAATCTGGTGACGAAGGAGCTGAGAGAACAAGTCCCGCTAGGCACAGCGGTGATGTTACTTTTGAGGGGTTGAGCGACCTGATGATTACTTCACAGGAGCTTTTTAAAGATGATCCTATCACTGCAAAGTTACTTCTCCAGCAGTCGAAGCGACATCCGTTCTACAACAAACTCCATCAGCCCAAGAGTTAACACTGGCTGTTAAATCCATCATCACGTCCCAACCAAGGAGTGGTTCATGATTCGACGCACGTAGTTTGCACGTTACACACAGTTAGGACTTTTCAGCACTTATATGCGTTCAACTCTCTTGCTTTCAATATTTTCGATTTTATCTTTTCTTCATTTTCAGATTCTCCAATGGGAAGAAGTGGCTCCTACTATGACGATTTCCAGCGTTATGGGAAGCGCGGTGCTTATGACCCCAGGAGGTATCTTCCCACCTCTTGGAAAACTGACGAAGAAAGAGCTGCGAGGAAGGCTCGTGAAAGGCGCACCTATGACGAACGCCACGAAAGACGAGATGAGCGACATGACTCTTCCCAGAGGGAAGATGATTCTCATAAACAGAAATCCCGTGATGATAAAGGGAAAAGCCACATCCCTTAAGATGCGAGTAAAAGGGCCAAACATGGCGAAAAGCCAGCATCCGAACTTCCTGAAAGGCCCGCTGCTCCTGTACCTTCTCAATTTCCTGCCCTTACTCGTACTGGTATTCAAACAATTATTGGCAGGCCCTCATATCAGGTTGGACAAGGCCCGGCAACTCTTCAAAGTCGGTTCCCGCATTGGTGCTTGAAGGGAGTGCGCTTTGACCTTGATTTGGTCCCGATTGACAAGCAGGCTATGCTGCGCAATCTTGATGCCGTCAAACTCGATATTGAGAGAATGTCGGGTTGGCAAAAGCTTGTCGATGAGCTCCAGAGGGTAAACCGTGCAAATCTTGAGGCCATGCTAACAATGGAAAACGACAATTCTGAATGGCAGAAAACTCTTGAGCAGCATAACGCGGAAATGCGGAGCATAACCACTTCTAATGAGAAACTTGAAGCAGAAGTTGAAAAACTTAAGGAAGAGCTCGCCACTTCTTCCAATTCCTACTCTCAGAGAGAGGAAGTGCTTCAAAAACAAGTGAGAGACGCTCATGCGGCGTAGAGAGATGTTGAAGCCAAATTTGAAGCGCAGCAGCATGCTGTAGAAAGCTACCGGGCTGATGTTGCTCAATTTCGAGATAAAACCAACGCCTAGAACTTGGTGATTGAACTGCTCAAAACTCGACTTTCTAAAGTTGAGAAGGAGCGTGATGAAGCTATTGCCGGCAAAACTACAGCCGATGAATCTCATATGGCAATTAAAGCTGAAGTCAGCTCCACTCTATTCGAGTTTTGCATTCATAGCATTCTGGGGCGCGGTAGCCTTAAGTTTTTGGGGCCTACATATGAAATCACTTTGGCCAAAGTGTAGGAGGCCATACTTGATATGTTTGGAGGAGCTGGATATGCCGAAGTAGATTTAATGGCGCACTATCTAGATGATGATGCTGCTGATCTTGCCAGGGGAAAGGAGCAACTTTCCAAAGAGAGAGCTGAAACGACAGAAGGAGAACATTTAGGAAAGACAATCTCAACCGACCCAGTTCTACCGTCAGTTTCGGCCGATATCGATATTGTCGGCTCCAGTTCAAATTCTGCTCCTCCTGCTAAAGCAGTTATTGAAAGTGTCACCGCCCACATTGGAGATGAGACTCAAGAAAGCACTGAAGCACAGGACTACGAAGTTGACATAGTAAAGTCTACTTCTCCAAGTAACCTCAACATTGATCTCGCTCAAGTGGACTACTTGTTCGCTTCGACCGAGTTTGATGAGCTTCTTGCTTATTTCTTAAGTGTCGATGAGCCATTATCCCCTCTTTTTATGAGGAATACTGATTTTAACTTTTCTCCTCATGTAGAGAAAGCACCAAGTATTGCTCAGCCTTCCCCTCTTCCAATTGTTTCCTCTCCGCCTCTTCAGATTACTCCCCCTTCCGTTTCTCAACCGGGGCCACAAGAGGAGCAGATAGAAGCTCTTCAAGGCTTGGATGACGCGGTCGTTTCTCAAGAACAGAAGGCCGAAGAACCTGAAGGAGGCGAGAGAACTCCGGAATAGACTGCTTCTGATGACATGACATTATCCACTCTTTTCTCTCCGGGCAGTGAATCTTCTTCTAAGAAGAGGGGGAAACGCGGAGTCTCAAAGAAAAAGAGAGAAGCTTCTGCTGGCGAGGAAAAAATAGAAGAACGTCCAATTGCACCTCTTCCTCTTTCTTCCCCTACTCTCACAAGCCGGCCCCAAAAATTGATCATCCGGCCAGGCGTATGCTTGAAAGGTGGCAGGAAGAAGAAATGATGGGCTTGGGATTTATGCTTCTTGTCTTGCTTTTCGCTTTCTTGCTTGTATATACGAAGACTTGTGTTGACCGACGGTTGTGCGGGTACCAGTCCCCGCCTTCTTTTGTTTTGAAATCTGCACATGTATAAAATTTTTATACTATGGAATAAAATGATTCTTTTACTTGTACAAACTTCTGTCTGTATTTGAGAATGCATTTATTCATTTTTTTTTATATACAAGTTTCGTTATATTCCCTATGTGATGTTGCAGTAAACCTATGGTATGTTGCTTGAGCATTGTTTTTATTTTTGCGACTATATTATATTGCCCCCATACCATGGTTTATTGCAATCCCTTTCACATTGGCAGAATTTTGGAGAACAACTCTTCTGTTTCGAGAAGACTTGTGCTCTTTCTTTAGA
This sequence comes from Allium cepa, assembly GCA_030765085.1. Taxonomy (NCBI): domain Eukaryota; kingdom Viridiplantae; phylum Streptophyta; class Magnoliopsida; order Asparagales; family Amaryllidaceae; genus Allium; species Allium cepa. Next base: position 578,518,244 of record CM060931.1, read on the forward strand.
GAACAACTTTTCCATTTGAAGGAGGTTTTCATCTGTACTTTATAGGACAATATTTCCGTTTTAAGGAAATATTTTTCTGATTTAGTAGAATGCGCCTCGTAATGGAGAAGTTTTCTCTTTTTTTTGTCGCGAAGTTTTTACACTTCACTTTTGGAGAAAGTCACTTTTATTTTGGGAACTGAATTTTCCTTCGTAGTACAGTGGGTCTCCAAGAAAGGGCTTCGACCTGTTTGTGCCTCCGAAGAGGGCTTTTGTTTGATTGTGCCTCTGGGAAGAGGGCTTTTTTGTTTAATTGTGCCTCTGGGAAGAGGGCTTTTTTGTGTAATTGTGAATCTGAGGAGAGGGCTTTTTTGTTTCTGTCTCTGGGTAGAGGCTTTTATTTTTTCCCTGTCCGTTGGAAAGCGGGCCTCCGAAGAGGGCTTTTCACATTTCAACTCATGTGAAGTTTTATTACAGATCGCGGTGAAATGTGTGCCTCTGAGTAGGGCTTTTGCCTGGAAGTTTGAAGTTTCCTTCTCTCGGTTGGATGGATTCACGGGCGGACACAAGGTACTTGAATTGTTTGTTTGCACAAACGTTCCCAGCTAGTTAATGAGCGTCCTGTGCCACCGGTCAGTCCACAACTTTCTATCGAGAAAGAGAACTTTCTTTTTCTGGCGAGTCCCATTAAATGTCTTTTAGCATTTCAGCTATGGTGAAATAGCCTCCGAAGAGTGCTTTTCACATTCCAGCACTTGTGAAGTTTTATTTCAGATCTTGGTGGAATGCTTGCCTCTGAGTAGGGCCTTTGCTTGGAAGTTTGGAGTTTCCTTCTCTCGATTGGATGGATTCACGGGGCGGACACAAGTAACTTGGATTGTTTGTTTGCATAAACGTTCTCAGCTAGTTAACGAGTGTCCTGTGCCGTCGGTCAGTCCACAACTTTCTATCGAGAAAGAGAACTCTCTTTTTCTGGCAAGTCCCATTAGAGGTCTTTATCCTCCGAAGAGTTGTGCCTCCGAAAAGGGCTTGTGCCTCTGAGGAGGTCTTTTGTTGTTTGCTGCCTTCTCCCCCATGTCTTTTCGCCATTTGCTCATATCAGCGGTTTCCTGTTATCATTTCCAAGCACACATTCCTCTCTTTTGCAAGTAGCTTATTCTATCCAAAGAAGTGTACTTCATTGTTAAATGAGTTCGTAGGGGTAGACACAAGCTAATTAATCGAATGTTTGTTTGCACAAACGATCACAATTAGTTAGGAAGGGTCTACCTCTGGCCGAACCACTAACTGTTTGCTTGAAGCACTTCTTATATAGAATTTGAATCTAGAATTTTTGTGGCTAGATATTCATTTGTTGAATGATGTCAAGAATCGCTTGGTCTTATGATGTGTAAGCTTTGTTTTAATAGCCTACAATATTAAATCGACATTTTAGCAATACAATTGAAGTACTTTATGTATCGAAATAAGACAAGCAGTAGAGGATACAAGATTATAGTGGTTCGGCCAAGAACTGGGCCTACATCCACTTTATAGTTCTTATTATTCACTTGCACTGGCTTTACAGTGGCTTTCAATACAAGAATCATACATTCATAATTCTTTTTACAAACTTAAGCAAAGCTTTTAAGTAAAATATGGACGCAAATGATTGCTGTTCCAAGCTCTTGGAATTGGGTCTACTTCGACAATTGTCAGTTTGAAAGTGCCATCAAGAAGTTTTTGGCCTATGACATATGGCCCTTTCCAGTTTGGCGCAAACACTCCCGTTGCTGTCATGACCCTTTTCAAGACTAGATCTGCAATCTCAAAGCTGCGTTGGCGAACTTTGGAATGGAAATTCCTTGCAATTCTTTGCTGATGGGCTGCAATTCTGAGCTGAGTCTCTTCCCTTTTTTCATCAAGGAAGTCAAGTGCTTCAAGATGCAACTCTTCGTTTTCAACCTGGTTGAAATGAATTGTTCTATGTGAAGGGACTTCTATTTCCACCGGAATCATTGCTTCTGATCCATATGCTAATGAAAATGGAGTGTATCTGGTTGCAGTTTTGTGGGTAGTTCTATATGCCCATAGTGCTAGTGGAAGCTTATCGACCCAACCACCTTTCGCTTTTTCCAGCTGTTTTTTGATGGTTGATTTCGTAATTTTGTTTACTGCTTCCACTTGCCCGTTTGCCTGCGGATGAGCCACTGCTGAGAAACTTTTCTAGATCTTGAATCGCTTGTAAAAATCTTGGAACTCTTCACTTTCGAATTGGGTTCCATTGTCTGTGATTATTTTTTGAGGCACACCATATCTGCAAATGATATTCTTAGTTACAAAGTTTATCATCTTTTTAGAGGTAATAGTAGCTAATGGTTCAGATTCAGCCCATTTAGTAAAATAATCAATAGCAACTATAGCATATTTGATTCCGGATTTGGCGGTTGGCAAAGGCCCGATGATATCTATTCCCTAAATAGCAAATGTCCATGGACTGACCATCTGTGTTATCTCGGTGGAAGGTGCTCTTGGGGTTTTGGAAATCTCTGGCATCGGTCACATTTTCGGGCATAGCTTGCAGCATCACGATTAATATCTTGCCAAAAATACCCATAACGGAGGATTTTCTTTGCTAGAGTTTGACCACCTGAATGGTCTCCACACTCTCCTCCTTGTACTTCAGCTAGAATTGTTTTAGATTCTTCCTTAGTCACACATCGGAGTAATGGTATTGAGAATCCCCGCCTGTACAATCGGCCATCTTGAATTATGTATCTGGAGGCTTTTCTTAGCAACTTCTGTCGTTCTTTTGAACTTTCTGGTAGAGAATTGTTGAGCAGATATTCCATTATCGGAGTCATCCATGATTCTTGCTCTTGAGATATAGTCATGATCCAGTCAATATCCATCTCATCAATGCATGGAGATGACAGGACTTCCACAGGAACTAATCCCAATAATTGAGCTTCACCAGTGCTTGCGTACTTTGCGAGAGAATCTGCCTTTATGTTCTCTTCTCGGGGTATATGATTTATCGTATAATGGTCAAGATCATCGAGAAGTTCCCAAACTCTTGACAAATAAGCAGGCAAATTTCCTCCTTTAGTCTGAAACTCTTTCTTGACTTGACATACAATATGCTGTGAATCACTGAAGATCTGCAATACTTTGACATTCAACTCTTTAGCAATTCTCAAGCTGGCAATAAGAGCTTCATATTCTTCTTCATTGTTTGTCGAAGGGATTTCCAATCTCAATGCATAGCATAACGACCGCCCTTCAGGGGTTTCAAGCACAACCCCAGCTCCGGAACAGTAATCGTTTCTTGCACCATCAACATATAATTTCCATTGAATTAGGGGATTATCTGTCACTTCTTCCTCACTATCACCTTTATCTGTACATTCTACGATAAAATCTGCCAAAGCTTGTCCATTGATTGCACTCCAGGGATGATAAGTGATGTCGTATTGGCTGAGTTCAATATTCCAATTCAAAAGACGACCCGAAGTCTCAGGACGAAACTGGACTTGCTTTAGAGGTTGATCAGTGAGGACTTTGATAGGATGAGCTTGGAAGTACGGCCTCAACTTTCTTGATGCAATCAGTAGACAATAGGCGAGCTTTTTCAATTTTGAATAATTCATCTCTGGCCCGGTGAATCTCTTGTTGATATAATAGACCGGGCGCTGAATTCTTGCGTCTTCCCGTACCAACGCTGCACTGAGAGAATGAGATGAGATTGCAAAAAATACAAAAAGATCTTCACCATTGTCCGGATTAGAAAGTATTGGAGGCATTTCCATATGACGAATCAACTCATCGAAAGCTTTCTGGCATTCAGGAGTCCAGTCAAAAAATTTCCTTCCTTTCTTCAGTGCATCAAAGAATGGAATGCATTTATCAGTAGCTTTGGAAATGAATCAAGTCAAGGCAGCGACTTTTCCATTAAGACTTTGCAATTCCTTCTTCGTTCTAGGAGCTTTTACTTCTTTTAAGGCAGTAATCTGAGTAGGGTTAACTTCAATGCCCCTAGCACTCACAATGAAACCCAGAAACTTCCCGGACTCCACCCCAAACGAACATTTCAAAGGATTTAGTTTCATTCCACACTTTCGAAGGATTGCAAACATTTCCGCCAAGTGGTCCATATGGTCTACCGCTTTCTTTGACTTCACCAACATATCGTCAACATAAACTTCCATAGTTTTGCCAATCTGCGGTTTGAAAATAGCATTGACGAGTCTTTGGTAAGTTGCCCCTGCATTCTTAAGTCCGAAAGGCATGACTCTATAGTAGTAGAGACCAACATCGGTGATGAAGCTTGTATCTTACTGATCCGGCTCATGCATCATAATCTGGTTGTATCCGGAGTAAGCATCCATGAAAGATAACAATTCGTGCCCCGCTGTTCCATCCACCAACTGATCTATCCTGGGTAACAGGAAGTAGTCTTTGGGGAAGGCTTTGTTTAAATCTGATAAGTCAATGCAAACTCTCCACATCCCATTAGCTTTCTTAACCAGTACTGGATTTGAAACCCAATTTGGATAAGTAGACTTCCTGATGAAACCATTCTCCATAAGTCGGTCTACCTCTTCTTTCAACGTTGTTGACCTTTCAGGACCCTGGGTTCTTCTTTTCTGTTTTACGGTGTAAACTTCGGATCAATATTCAGAGTATGTACTGCAATTTCTGGGGATATTGTGCACATATAAGCATGAGTCCAAGCGAATATGTCCAGATTTTCCTTCAAGAATGATATTGAGGAATTTCGAACCGCCACATTAAGTTGCGAACCCACATTCACTACTTTGTTCGGATCTTTCCGGTCAACAGGTACTGGCACCGTTACTTCAACTGGTACCACTCTATTCTCCCCGGCACTAGCTTTTCTAGAATCCATTTCTCTTCGTGCCCCGCTATGCTCGTCAGTGCAGGGTCCACCCTGTAATTGCTACAAGATTGGTTCTTTGATGCGGACTGGGGCTGCCGCATCTTTTCCCATCTCTCTCTTCTTTGCTTCACGCAACTCTATTAGATAACATTCTCGCCCACCATTCTGATCCCCTTTAATAACTCCAATGCGATTATCCATGGGAAATTTCATAGTGAGGCACCACGGGGCGAGAATTGCCTTAAAAGCCGCAAGAGTTGGTCGGCTTAGGAAGGCGTTGTAGGCAGAAAATTCATCAACAATTACAAAACTCTGTTTCTGAACTACCTTTTTCTGCCCCTCTCCGAGCTCTACGAACAAGTCAATAGTTCCAATGGGCTGCTTCGGTTCCCCAATGAACCCAATAATTTTCTGAGATGAAGCTTGAACATCAGCCATCGGAACTTTCATTTTGTCGAACGTCTTTTTGAAGAGAATATTGCAAGAAGCGCCGCAATCTACAAGCACTCTTCTCACAATAGCCAGCCCAATGCCTGTAGAGATGACCAAGGGATCCATGGTTGGAGCTTCAATACCCATAGAGTCCCTGGCTCTGAACACAATATCATCGTTAAAAGTTTTCTGCTGCTTCAAAGGTGCAGTATCTTCTAGCACAAAAACACTCTCTCCTGTTGGCGCGTACTTCAAGGCATGGGCATACCTTTCCATCTCGCTCCAGCTTCTGCCTGCTGGTTGAGGACCTCCTGTAATCACATTAATAACAGGCCTTTCTGATTTATGCACAGTATTCCTCTCACCCGAGCCAGATGGATGAGCAGGAAGTTGTCGACCCTTAGTAGACGAAGTTGGGTCATTTCTACTTCTCTTAACATATTACTGCAACTTGTTCTCTCTCAATAGTTCTTCAATTAAAATTTTCAAATGGCGACATTCGTTGGTACCATGACCGGGTTGATTATGAAACCGACAGAATCTCCCACTTTGAGCAGCTTTTTTGTTAACTCTCATCTCAGGCGGTTTAGGATATTCTACCGCATCTTTGGTTGCAAAGAAGATATTCTCCGGAGTGTCGGTCAAAGGAGCGAAATCTGAAGATTTTAAAAAGCGAGGTTTTTTCATATCTTTCTATTTCTTCCCACCATTCTTCTCCGTTTTCTGACTTCCGGATTCCTTTTTGATCGGGACAGCAATATTATCCTTAACCTCCATCAATGCCACTTTAGCTGGTGCTCGAAGGCTTTCCAAGCGCATGAATTCATCAGCTTTCTTATAGAATTTCTCAAGTGAATTCGGTTCTTTCATCTTCAGCCACTTCCCAAATTCTCTTGATTTGTCAATTGCTCTCATCAGGTATGTCAAGACCGTTCATGGCTCTGCATTGTCCACTTCAGCCAAAGCTATGTTGAAGCAGTTCAAGAAAGACCTGATAGATTCCCTAGGATTCTGCTCCAAGCTTGACAGCGACATAATATCCTTTGCCTTTGAAGCATACAACCTGAATTTCCTTTTAAACTTTCGTGTCAAATCGGCGAACTGTTCTATGGATCGGACCGGATATTCTGTGAACCAAAGTGGAGCCACTCCTTCTAAGTATACCGGAAAGTACCGGCATTTGATCTCATCAGACGCTCTAGCAACAGTCATGTGCCAATCATACTTATACAGTAATTGATTGGGGTCGCTTTTTCCCTTATAAGCCGGCATGGTCGGAGGAACAAACTTCCTTGGAAATTCTGCCTTTAGAATCTTCTCAGTGAACGAAGTTTTGCTCGGAGCGAATCCCCATTCCTTCTCATCTTCATCTCTCTGCATTCTTTCTTTCATGATTTTTCGCACCATGCCCGAAAGATATTCCCCATCATTTAAAGGATCTGCAGGACAGACTTCGGCCATTTTCTCGGAAGTTTGTCGGGACAAACGTTCGCGGAGAGTTGGCTGTGGTCTCAATCCTACAGGTTGAGGAGGTGTTTCTTTGGCGGGGCTGGCTGGTCTTTGAGGAATTTTACTTTCCTCAGGATCATGGATATCATCTGCAAGGTTTTCTTCGTTATTCACCAGTTGACGGTTTGCTCCGAGCAACGTATTTATCCTCTCAAGCATTAAAGCATTCTGAGTTTCCATCTGCTGGTATAATCCCGATACTGCAGCATCTAACTCCGCTCGTGTAATTCTGGCACTTGGTGCAGCTGGACTTGACGAAGGACAAGTGCAGTATTTTCATGGACATTACTAGGTCTTGTATATCCACGCTTTCTTCCAGGAGCCATTATTTCTGATAGACTTCTGGTTTTGATAGAGACTCTTTCCACAAACCTTTGCGAAGCAATGACAAAGATAACCTGAGTTCAATTCTCAGTGAAAGCACCAAAAATGTTAACGCTAAAAATTGAACGCTAACACCCCGGTGCATGTAGAGATTAAGTGAAAGCACCACCCGTGAACACAGGAACTAAAAACAAGTAGGAAAGTCACAGAGAAAGCAGTAAAAGACCACAATTTTATAGTGGTTTGGCTTCAAGTTAAGCCTACGTCCACTTTAATTCTCTTTTTTACCGAATCAATTACAACTTTACAACAATCTTCAATTACAATACTGATGATACAAACAACTAGAACTCCGATGTAGAGGAATTCTTTGAATCCATGTTGATTGTGTTAGATTTCCTCTTGAAGTTAGTTGAGATGCCTTTCGTGTTTGAAGTGCCGAGTGAGTCGAGAATTCAGCAGAGTATCGGCGTTCCAAGAATGAGCCAAAAAAGATCCCTTTTTAGTTGGAGTAGGTGGGGTATTTATAGGAGAGTTCGGCATTAGGTCGTGGGTCGCAAACGACCTTGGATAGGTCGTAGGTCGCTCGCGACCTAGTGGGAGTCGCTCACGGCTTATACATGGTACACTTGATCGTTCTGGAGCTGCTAGCAAGTCATAGGTCATGGCCGACCTAGGTAGGAAGCGGCATAGGAAGCTCCTTTGGTATGTTTGGGTTGTGAGTGACTTAGGTATAGGTCGTAGGTCGTGGGCGACTTAGTAGACACAGTTTACGGCCTAACAGGAGACCCTTGATCATTCGAACAAGTCATAGATCGCGGGCGACTTAGGGTAGGAACGACATAAGGAGGAAAAGTTACCTCGGTTTTGTATAGCTCGCTAGGTCGCTAGGTCGTTAGAGAGTTTCATTCCTATCAGGTCGCGTCTAAGTTAACTCGTTCACACTTTAGGACATTAACCCGCTGTTGGTCCATTAGTCCGTTAGGTCGTAATGCTTAGCACGCTGCAGAACTTTATCCCTGTTTGGTCGCTCCCCTTATTAACTCGTTAGGTCGCGTACGCCTTTAGGTTGCTAGGTCACCTCAGTCCATAGGTCGTTTAACTTGCTGAGCCGCTTTATGTGTTAGGTCGCTTACTCCCTTAGGTAGTTAGGTCGCGCCTTCACATAAGTCGTTAACTCGTCGACTCATAGGTCGCTGGACCATCTACTCCTTTAGATCGCTGGACCTTTCAATTCTCTAGGTTACTGAGCTCTGTAGGTCACTAACAAGTTGAGCCGCTAGGTCGCTACTTTCTCTAGATCGCAGGGTCGTAGAAAGAAGAGGGTTAACAGATAATTAGGCCTTATATGGAAAATTGCGCAACACCATTCATCCAATTTTTTCCCAAACTCCGAACGAAGCATGTCGCTTGGTGTTTATATTGTTTTACCCCTATTCCGAACACAAATATATACCAGGAGACAATTGGATTTTATTTGGAAGATAGGTTTTCGAATCGACTAATTATATTTAAAGTTCACTTAAACAGATTTCTATGCATTTTAGCTTCCGTTGGACAAACCGTAAATCCGATTGACACGAAATTTGAAATCTTACAATAATATAATATTACGGATCCAATGAAACTAGTTTCTCTGGAATCTGAGACTTTTTGAAAAATGGCTATTTTTACACGTCAATTAAATATTAAAATAGTTAATTTCCGTAATTCAACTTTTAATTCAATTTTAAAAGTTTACCAACATCATTCTAATTCAAATAGAATTTAATTCAACTTTATAAATCATTTTCATTCATATTAAATCGAAATATCAATTATTTCTTCAGTTTCAAATATTAAGTTAATAATTTAATTATCCAATTAAATTACTATATTCGAAATAAAATCTATTCAGCGAAAAAATTAACTCTTGAATATTAAAATCAATTAAATATCTCAATTTCAAATGATTGAAATTCTGGGTCGTTACATTCTCCCCTACTTAAAAGAATTTCTTCCTTGAAATTACCAAGTAAGAAAAAGTCACAAAATCCATTCATTTTTCAATACAATTCTTTCAAATTGGATTACCAAATCTCCTAAGTGTTTAACTTTCCCAAAGTCATTTTAGTTAAACTTCTTACATAAATCTTTTCTAAGTTTTCAAATCCATTTATAGTTATCTTTTCAAACCAAACTAATATTGTTTAACTTTTTAACTCCAAATCAAAATTTTAATTTTCACAAATTTTCCAAAATTCTGAAAAAAAATTCTAACACCTTTAATTTTCAAATATTTTTGCCAGTGTCTCCTTTGCATGGTTCGATCGTAGTAGGATCACAACATATATATATATATATATATATATATATATATATATATATATATATCACAAACATACATCTCATCTCAGTGATGAGGCATCCTATAGGGAAAAAATATAAAAGTACGATATGTAATCCGAGATATGTACCTTATATATTATTAGCGAGCATATACGGCTAATATAGCGTGAAAGAGAGCTCGAAATACGAAGCAAGCCCCATCCGCACCTACTAAACAGTCAACAACAAATGAGAAACATGTATATATATATATATATATGAAAGTAATATCAATATACAACATATACCAATATAACTACTATATATGCCAACATAGCAAATGCAATCGAGAGCAACAAATCCAACCATAAACAACTATAATCCAACTAACATCCAATAACTGTCCAATTAATCCATACCCAAATCAATATTCATTCTCTCATTAATATTCGTTGGATTTGTTTTGAATTTAAATCATATTTGATTCATTAACATTGGATTTTACTAACATTCATTCATTCGAATTGAATTTGTTTACATTCACTAATTCACATTCTAGTTTGTTCACTTCCAATTCAAATCAAATTCGATTCTATTTAAATTTACTTACTTCCAATTTGAATTTAATTATTTATCTTTCAACTTCATTAATTCAATTCATTAACACTTAATGAGTTCCTATACAATCAACTAACAACCAATGTATAACCAACACAACCAAATTAATTTCATTCACCTACATTCAATTTGGTTCAACACTTTTAGTTTCCAATTGGTTTAATATCTAAATGACTTCCATTCAATTATTCAATTTGAAATTTCATTAGCTTAATGAATTAACACTTATATCTATTATTCTATATCAATCCATTTATTTAATTCGATTACTAATTCATTTTACCACTAAAGTTTAATTTCATTATTTAACTCAAATTCATATTCATTTAATGACTTCATTTCATTAATTTATTTTGATATCAAATTCAACTTCATTCAACATTAATTAAGCTATGTTTCATTTCATCTCACTTACGTTTACTTCCACTACAGAACTTAAGTTCATTTCTAATTTAATTCAAATTCTATTTTATTTAACTTTTGCTTAAGTCAACTTCATATCACTATTCAAATTCAAATTTCGTTTTGCTTAACAAAATTGTTTAACCATTTTAACAATTAATTTTACTTACGTTTTCCCACTTAATAAGTTACACAAATTATTATTTAAACTTAAAAATTCATATTTTATAATCACTACCACTTAAGTTTAATTTCCATTTCAATAATTTATCTAATCCAGTTAATATCAAATTCAATTTATTCAAATCATATATTTTATTATGCTACTCAAATTTATTCAAACTTTACCAAAGCTAATTCTTTATTATTTCATAATATAAGTCCAAAACCCATTTGACTTATATTTATCAATTTCCACTTGGATTTTAATTTCAAATTTGTTTATCACAAAAAACTTCAATTTATTATTGGTAGCAAATCTATCACATAAAAACTCGAAAATGATACTGATGATGCTGCAGCCATCACCCTTATTATTTTCCAGTAACAGTAGTGGATTCAATGCTTTATATTCTTTTAAAAAAATTCTTTTACATTTACAAATTACATTTAGAAATCTATACTTATGTAACTTCACTATTTTACTTAACTTATATAAGATTTATTTCAAATTTATATATCTTATTTAGATTTATAATACTATAACCTCTTTAGCTTTTGAAAAATAACTATCAAAATCAATGGGATTCAAATTTCCAAATTCTTAGCTTAAATCCATTTTATTTATAGTTCATATTATAAATATATTCATGTTGTTTCATTTCTTATATATAAGATTAGTTAACAATTGTAAATCATATTAATTATAATTTCATACTTCATACAATTCATTTGCATATATAATTTCATTCTTTTACAATTGTCACTTTTATTTAAATTATTCAAACATCTTTTATTAACTTATATATTTACATTTTCAAACAACCAAACAATTCTTTTGCATACACTTTAATAATTCTGAAAAATGGGTTCCTTTATATATAAAATATAATCGAGGTAAAATTATTTCATTTACCCAGTTTAAAAATAATACTATGTCGACTTGCCTCGTTTAAGGGTTTAGAAACCTCTATCGATAATATAGCGTCCCACATACCGACCAAAATATTCAAACAACTCAATGGATAAGCAAACCTAATATAAAACATTTTGTAATCACTAACAAATACATGCTCATATATATGTAATGCACTCAAACTCAATCTATGGTGCTACTGCCCTTTCTATACTGAATACACATCAAAGCTTTGGAATATACAAAATCTAAGCTCTGATACCACGTGTAACGACTCGCAAATCCTTACCCTTTGAATCGACAATAATCCACACATGTCCGACCCAAAAAGCACAGACTGATGGAAAGTCAAGAGAAAGAAAAGAAGAGAGAAGAAGAGAAGAGAAGAGAGAAGATAGAACCAAAAAGAACAATACAGAATCTCACATCACAGAGGAAAACATATAATATCATATCAATGATCTTAACAAAATAGAAATTGTATATATACACATCAACCAGAGTTCAACAATCAATCAATAGTTATCAGCTTGAACAGTTATAATAACCTGTCCTCACAAATGCTGATAATATACAACAACAAACAAAGCATAGTGGATAACCAAAACAGCTACGTATATACAAAATGAAGATCTCCAGCTCTCCTGCTGAAGCTTCAAAAGCACCAAATTTGAACCTGTAAATTATACTCGGTCCGACCCGAGCATTGAAAAGAAAGAATGCTCAGATCAATCTGGTAAACTAGCGTGATAAACACACTCAAACCGAATTTATTAAGTTACCAAAACTTTTCCTTTATCGAAACAAAAGTATCTCGTAAGGCACGCCCACACATAAACATGGACATGTTTTTGCCTTACGTTAACCAAATCATTTCATATCAAATCCTCCTATATTATACTAGTGTCTAGTATATACAAATAGTATTAGTCATAGCCAAAAATTTTACATTGATTAAATTCCAGCATATAGCCCAATCGGGTAACGCAATCAAAATGGCAGGTACGTAATGGAGTTTGGATTTCCACACAAATGACCATTGTGAAGGGGCTACCTTCCGAAGGGGTTCACCTAAAGATGGACGTCTTGAGGCACATAACATCTGCACCCTACCAACACAAGACCGGCCCACCTCTATAACTAGATAGTATCGAATATGTCATCCTCTGAACGTTATCGACCTTTACCGAGGGCCATCTAGCATACAAACCGCAATAATCAAATACACGACGTCATAGCATGTAAAGATATATCTAGAAGAGGATGATCCTATCCTACTTGGGAATGACCTACTTAGCCTTGCTGCATCTAACCCTGTTTTGGTCATTTTCGGTCGATGAGGCCTGACGGGGTAACGATTACCTTTCACATATCACAATCACATCACTTTGAATGCCACACGGCCATTTCCGTTGACTACTAATTACCTTCCATAAAGATACAACCCTTAAGCTCGTATGTCTTAAGGACGGTGTTAAGCCAAGAGAAGTTGCCTTCACTGCTACCACTGATGTGCGCTTGTAAAAACCAATGTACGTAATCTGTAGAAATGCAATGTCAGACAAACATCCATACAAGTTGTCTAGGAATAGGGCAAACCGAAGGTACTTTCCTACCACATCCTATCGGAAAATCTCTAGGATTAGAAGCGAATAGTCCTTGCATTGGATATTTCATAATGAAGAGACCACTGCTACTAGATGAATATTGGGATTTTAACCCCAAACGATCAAAAAGCAGTCCCCTACTATGAAAATATGGAATATCAATATCATTACAAGCAACATGCACACTCGTCGCATATACGTTGGTCTGAAGTGGTTTCAGAAAAATCCGATCCCAGTCTCTTCGCACCAACAACGCAAAAGCGTTTCTCAACCTCACACAGCAACTAAGTCTCATAGACTTATCACGTCTCCAACTCTCAACTTGCTATCCTTCGGCCAAGAAGGAAGCTTGATAGATTGGAGTAATACTCCACACTATACGAATCAACATCCTTAACACAAACGATAATCAAGCCTATACAAAAGGCTATGTACTAAGTGTATGACTAAATATTTCCCACATCAAGTCGAGGAACTAAAATTTGGCCAAGTCTGATAGTCGGTTATTTAACTATCAAAGCAAACAATCAAATATCTTGCATTATATACAATCACTAGGCCCTTTTAATTAATCTTTTATTAATTAAATCATTTGCCAAATATTCACTTCAAATTATCTTTAAAAAGATATAAATCTCAAAATCCATTTCAATACTGGAAAACATTTCCATATACTTATTTAATAATAAGTAATTCACAAATCAATTTATTATATCACTTAGAAAATATTGCATATACTCAAATCGGGATTAAGTATATTTATTTATTCTATAAGGAAAACGTTCTCTTAAACATCTTTTATTTGGGTTAAAGCGATGTTGCGTAAAACATCATTATGACAACCCAAAATCACTAGTATAGGGATTCAAAAATAAGATAGATATATAAATCCTATATACTATACAAAACATTTCCTTTCGAAAATCATTTACTATAACAACAATGTTATAGTCCATCATTTACTTATTTCTCAAAAACGTCTATTTCAATAATGAATGTTGAAATCTATGCATTCGATACTTAAAACATTTTAAAACATCTTTAAACCATTTTACTCCATTTTATATAGCACTTTCCAAAAATATCCATTTAATCCAATATATTATTCACTGTCCAAAATCGTGAATATAAACCATTTACCAAATTAAAGCATCTACACATTTAATTAAAGAATTATCCACTGTCCAAAATCGTGGATATAATTCATTTATCCAAATTCCTTACTTATACATATTTATTAAAGGACAATACACTATCAAAAATCATGAAAATAATTCCTTTAATAAACTTCTATATTTAACTTATCAAAATTAATTGATTTCGGATTTATAAAAGAATGTTTATAAATTCCAATTATATTTATAAAAACTTCAACTTATAAATTCCCTTTATTAATCGACTCCATTTATGACTCATTTATATGCCAAAATCCAAAATTATACGTTAAATACTTATAATTCTCTTATTTGCAAAATTCATTCAATTATAACTTCACAAATTCATAAATCTTATTCACTTATAAAATCCATTTATAACTTTATTTTAACATTTACCAAAATTGTCTATAATTCAATTACATTGATTCATAAAATATCAATTTTATAAATCCCATATATAAACCATTTAATATAATTCATAAAATCAATTTAAACTATTTACCAAATCATTATCTCCATATTTCGAAAATCACATTTTTTTTACTTCACAAAAATCATAATTTTTATAACATAAAAGTTATAATTTTATTCAAATAAATTCATTTCTTTAACCATTCAAAATTCAATAGAACATCTATTTTGAAAATCACTTTAAAATCCTTTTTAATTCAAAATCACCACTTTAATATTTTTAAAATACCAAAAATGGGCCCAATGCTGCAACAACGTTAAATACATCAATCACGGCATCCAAAACATCATATATCATATGATAACTGAATATATATCAATATCTATAAATAAAACCAATACTGGTGAGGAATCTAGTTGGATCCCTCCAACCTATCATGTGCAACAAATATACATATTAGAAATATATGTACAATGTTCGCTTCGAGGCAGACGCGCGTCCAAAGGGTCATCCGCTCATATATGGGAACTTATAGGGTCTTCTGCTCCACTAGGTAGGAATATATCCTTATACTAATCAATATATTATATATCATCCAAAAAATCATCAATCATCATAAATAAATTTATTCTCACTTATATAAAAAAATCAGCGAGTCAGAAAGAGTGAGTTGTACTCACATTGATTCTAATAGCAGTTGCAATGTTCTATTCGAATAAAATTAAACAGTCGTTTAATACTACCCAAAATTATCACTTGCTCCAATCAACTCTAAACCAGCTCTAAAATGTAATGCTCGTTAATACGAACCCAACGCAATATTTTTTGTCACAAACGGACCTCGTATGAAGAAGTTATGGCATTACAAACTTTATATGATTTAATATAAATCAGTTTCAAATTTATTTTTAATTTTTGTTACCTTGCTTCAATCCAAGCGTTAGATTTCGCAATCTAGATCTAGGCCGCTTCTTTCTTTCTTCCCCCATGTTACCCCACGCGATCGAACCCATTGAAGCCGTCGATCAACCCTAATTATCGCCACCTCCTCGAGCACTTGTACGACGATCGGCCGGTGCTAGTTGAAAACTCATTACCGACTCCATCAGTGGTCGAAGCACGATCAGACTCAGTTCACTATAGGCAGATGAAATCCAATGTGAATGCCGGCCGAACGCGACCCCTTTGCTGTCGATCCTCTCCATGAATTTCTATCACAACCGTATGGATCGAAAGATCTCGACGTGCTCTATAATTTTGTAATTGAGAAATTTCTGTGAATATGAATGGATTGGTAGAGATTAAGAGGAGAAGAATTGAAAAATATCGGCCATTAAACATAGCCGGTGCCTAGGGTTTGGTTTTGACCTAGTTTTGTGAAAATGGAAAGATAATGAGGCCTTATATAGAAAATTGCACGACACTATTCGTTTGATTTTTTTCCGCACTCCAAATGAAGCGTGCCGCCTGGCGTTCATAATGTTATACCCTATTCAAAACACAAATATATATCGGGAGCCAGTTCGATTGTATTTGGAAGAAAGGTTTTCGAATCGACTAATTAAATTTAAAATTCACTTAAACAGATTTCTACGCGTTTTACCTTCCCCTAGACAAATCGTAAATCCGATTGAAACGAAATTTGAAATCTAATAATAATAAAAGATTACGGATCCAATGAAACTTGTTTCGTCAAAACCCAAGACTATTTGAAAAATGGTTATTTTTACACGTTAACTACATATTAAAATATTCAATTTCCGTAATTCAACTTTTAATTCAATTTTCAAACTTTACCAACATTATTCTAATTCAAATAGAATTTAATTCAACTTTATAAATCATTTTCATTCACATTAAATCTAAATATCAATTATTTCTTCAATTTCAAATATTAAATTTATAATTTAATCATCCAATTAAATTACTATATTCGAAAAAAAATCTATTCACTTAATAAAATTTAACTCTTGAATATTTAAAATCAATTAAATATCTCAATTTCAAATGACTGAAATTATGGGTTGTTACATGGCAGCAGTAGAATCATCACTTAATTTCCTTCTTATGGATTTGGAAGAAATAAAAATAATGTCTTTGAAGGATTGAGACATAGAGCTTGGTTTGAGCCATAAGTACCGTCTTTACTCTCCTTTTCTTATGGAATGTCAGTTGTGATCCCCTTCTTTTTAGAAGCAATATCTGAGGCAGACGAGCTTGAATTTGAAAGAAAAGCTAATAAGAGAATTCCATAAAAGGTTTCGTATAAAATTTGTTGATACCTTACCAAGTGTCCTGGGGACGAATTAGAGAATTAGAAGAAAAGGTTTTGATCTGCCCATGACTAATGATTGATTTCTTTTTGCATTATATTTTACCATCGTAGGTTCTCTCCAAATTTTATGATGATCAAGAATGATGGAATATTGAAGGAGTTTCACTAGGTTAATAGCATAAGTCTTTTCTTCATAGTATCTGATACTCGAATCAATGACTCCACAATATCCTTATAAGAAGAATTTTTTCGAGAAAAAAATCTAAAAAGAATATTTAATAAGTAATAACAAAAGGAAATGGGTGGTAAGAGATAGGAAACTTACTAACAGTAGAAAATGTTCCTTTGAAGTAAGAGAAGAACATAAAAGAAAAGAACTGTGTCTCCCATCCTCTCATTTTGTTAAAACTTTTCAAAATTGTACTTTTTCAGTGGGACAGATCTGGTACCATTGGTGATCTGATTGTTCCCTAATCTTATCAGGACTAGCTTTTGAATGAAGGATTTTAGCACTAAGGGAATGGAGTCCTGCCTCTTAAGCCAAGATTCCAAGCATGTCAAATATGTACAAGAGTTTGTCAAGAATTGAATTAGTGCAATGTCCATATGCTTCAGATATCTTGGGAGAAACTCGGGAAGGGGAAGGTAGCCTACGTGCCAAATACATATGGGAAAAAAAGCAAATTACCCCTCTAGTGGGTTATGATGTTGTCTTCAGAGTCGTTAGAAATGGCTTCAATCCCAATAATTCCAAACTGCTTAAGGATGGGATTCACTTGTTCTTGGGTCATGATATATGATGGATTTAACGATTACCTCCTTTCTTTTTGGCTGAAGGTAAAGGATTAGGCCCTTTGCAAGGCTTCTTGATGAACTTCTTAGTAGGCTGTTGACCTTCCATTTGCCTGTCAGGCGACATTATTCCAATTTTAAGAAATATTAACGCTTATTATGTGGTTTATCATATACTAAGTTTGGAGGCATCCAAGCGGCCAACCTATTACCTAAATCATGACATCAAAATACTAAAAATATAAATCTTAACATAGTATTTATGATAAATTAATAATTATTAGTTAGTCAAAGTATAGCTCATAAAAAATTAAAGGCTTTTAAGTTGATTAAAGATGTATCATTTAAGCTTATAATAACATATTAAGCCCATGAAATTTGCATAAAAGTTGAATTAAAGTTAAAAATGAAAGTTAAGATGTTGCATGTGATATCCCGGAATTTTAGACAATATCAATTTAATAATCTTTACATAAAATTAAATTGATATTGACAATATTGATTAATAAAATATGTTTTGGTTTAATAATCAGATTTAAATAATATTTAATTTGTGATTTTAGCTAAAATAAATGTTTAAATTATAATGTATATATATTTGTGTATATATTATAGTTTATTTTTGTTTTAGAATTTAAGAAATCAATAAAGTTTTGTTAAATTCTAATAAATATTGAATAATTAGGAAATTATGTTTTAAATTAATATTAAGCTTTTAAAAATCTATTTAAATTAATAACTTTAGGATTTGTGAATATTTATAATAAATGTTAAATTGTTTCAAATTAGTCTTAGTTTAAATTTTGTTTTAAATTTAAATAAAAATTGATTTTATTTCTTTTTAAAATATTGGATTAAATATGAATTGAGACTCTTTTATATAAGTTTAAAACATGAGATAACATATGATTTAAATTCATTTAAATATAAAGGTGATTTGTAATTTCTTTATAAATCATATAAAATTGTAAATTGTTATTTTAAATCATACTAATAAATATTCTATTTTTCAAAAATATAAAGGGGAATTAAAATAGGAAAATAGAATCTTCATTTTTAAATTGATTTTGGTCCAAAGAATTAATTTGATTTGGCAATTTTATTTTGAAATTCAATTTTATTGATTCTTTATAATATTTTGTAAGTTTTAAATTATAAATTGTTTTATTTACATGTACTTTAACAATAAAATTCATGCTTATTCATTCTAACATAAATTAAATTTAAGAAAACCTTTTATAAACATTTAAATATATATACTAAATTTTATAAACAAGACAAGTGTTAAGTCTTAAACAAATCAAACTACATGTGTTAAATTGTAAATCAAGCACAATGACAAGTGTCATTTGTTTTTATTCTTTTCTTTATTTTTATTTGAACATTTTCAGCCTCTTAAAAACATTTTCACTTTCCTTTATTATTTTAGAATCAAATGCTAGTTGAAACAAAAGAAAATACATCACTTAAAAAAATCTGAAAACTCAAAGCTCTTCAAAAACAAGACCTAAAACTTCACTCCTCAAAACTTTAATTGCAAACCAATAGCCTGTAACCAGATTCTAAAATTCAAACCTGCAAAATTCATATTGGAATCTGAAGTTGTACCTGAAGCTCACTGCATTTTCCTCTCTGCAAATTTTGAACAAATCAAATAAATTCTGCATTTCAATCTACCTGAAGATCATAGCAATTTATCTCTGAAACCAATTCCAAGATCATGCAACAACCCTGTAATTTCATTGCCAGTTGCAAATATCAACTGCATGCATGGAATTTGGACAGGGAAGCAGGAGTATTTTTGTTCCTGAACATCTCAACACCCAGGTTTTCAAAGTTTAAAAGATTTAAAAGCTTTTCACAAAAAAATTAAGAGGCTGCCTCTGTTTTAGATCAGGTGAGTAACATTTTGATTTTAAAATTTAAGTTAATATGGTTGCATGATTTGTTTCTGTGAATGATCAGTAAGATTCTGTATAAATAGATACTAAGAATAATCCGTAGATATTGGGGTAAAATGTGTGCATGTCCACTTATGATCCTCTGTTTCTAGCTTAAGACTTAGTTTTGAATATTTTTACCCTATCTCTGGATCATGTTATGTTTATATTTTAAGTGACAAACATACTGGGTTGTTAAACATAAGTCTGAAGCATAAAAATTTAATAAGATAAATCAAAACCCAAACTTTCTTTGAAATCCAAAGTGTTCAGTAAACTTGAAATTGTTTAAACATAAATTCCTTAGTTTATTTAATTTAGATTGTGACATGATAATGTTCTTAAAAACATGATTTTTAACTCAGAAAAAAAAACAATTTAAGGTTTAAGATTTCAGGGATAGTTCACTTCCACTTGGGAAGTATAGCTTTGATGAATTCTGTTGATGTTGGACATTAGGGGTTTGAAATTTTCTTATGAAGTAAGAAGAAGGATCAGGCAATCTAATTTTTTTTTTTACTAATTGGTGAATAAATTTTTGAATTAGCTAAGGGATGGGTTTTTACTGTAACCCTAAGTTTTTAAACAAGTAAGAATTCAATCGTATAGCCACCGGGATTGATCGAGTGTTTTGCAACTCTGGGGATTTGTTGCTGGGTTTAAGAGGAGATAGTAGCCGGAGTTTCAGCCTGAATGATGGCCGGAGGGAGGAGAAATTTTTGTTGACGGGTTTGAGAAGTTGGGGTGGAGTGTGTTTCAGGTTTTAAAAGTATGGAGGACTGCTCTGCTTGAATTTGGGAAATGGGGATTCTATGATGCTTAGGTGTTCAGGTGGACTTAATGGAGGTTGGTGGGTTGGATGATCATCACTGATGATCGAAGATTTGACTATGGTTATGTGCATGTGCATAGAGTTTTTTTTTTTTTGAGAAGGGCTTTTGTTTCTATAAGTTATAGGGGAAGTCTCGAGTCATTTAAGATGTGACTCGAAGCAACCAGCCATAGAACTCGAAGTGAAGTGGCATTTGACTCGGGTAGTTTGGTTGCAGAGCCTTGTTTCTATAACCTGAATTATTTCAGGTTTTGAATTTTTAAAACTAAAAAAAAAATAGTAAGGCAAGTTCAAGTTTAAACTTTAAACAATATTAAACCATGAATTTCAAGAAGATTTTGAATTTCAGGTTTTGAATATACAAGATTTGCATTTTTTGTTCCTTGTAGCCTGAACAGTTTCAGGTTTTGAATTTTAAAACTAGATTTGAAAATAGGCTAGGCAAGTTTAAATCTGAGCTTAAAGCAAGATTAAATGATGAATTCAAATGGATTTTGAATTTCAGATTTTGGAAAAAATCAAGATTGCAGAAATGATAATTTTGAAATTTAAAAACCTGCACAGTTTTTACTGAGTGAATTTTTAAAATCTGGAAATAAGTTATTAAAAACAGATTTAAATTCTATGTAAAATCTGAATTTAGAATCCTGGATTCAAATTTAAATCTGAATCTGAAAGTTTCAAAAAGAAAATAGGTTGAAAAATTCAAAATATATTTAGTTTGAGCATTTTATAAAATCTGAAATGAAGAGTTAAAATAGAGTTTTAAATTTTAATATGTGTATTCAAATCTGAAACATGGTTTAAAATTTTTGGTTGTAATAAAAATGTGATTTGAATTTATATGTTTCAATATCATTTGAAATATTTAAGGTAATTTTATTTAAATTGAATATAGGCTTAGGTAAACTATTTGCCTAAAATTACTTTAAGAGTTAAGTGAATTTGTAAAATGAAAACTGCAGAGTTCTTAATACTTAAAATCTTGTTTAAGTTTAAATTTGATTCCATTTTAAATTTTAATTTAAATGTAATTTAGAAAATTTAAAAGAAAATTTGTTTTAAATTTCTTAATAATGATAATTGAATCATTAATGAAATTAATGATTATTATTCAGATGATTTGAACTCAAGGGTTTATTAATTAATCTAGGTAATTAAGTTTTGTAATTAATTAATTTAATTAATTAATAATTAGGATATTAATTAAATAATTAAAGGTTTATTCAATTAATTAAAAGTTTTTAGTAAGTTAATTAAAATTTGATTAATTCAGTTAATTACTTTGGAAAAGTAATTAAAGATTTGGTTATTGGTTAATAAAGGTCATTAACATAGTATTATTTTATAATTAATTAATTTTAATAATTAATTGTATTAATTAATTTAAAGATAATCATTTGAGAACTGTTTAAGTATAATTACTTAGTGGAAGTAACTAAGAAAAAGTAATTACTGATTGTAATTAATTAAGTTGTTGATTAATTAAGTTAATTAATTAAGTTTAATTAATTTAAATTAATCATTGATTTGATTGGAGAAGTAATTATCAATGGAAAATTACTTAGTGAAGAAAATAAATTACTGGATGTAATTTAATGGAGGAGTTTTGGAATTAATTACTTAGTTTAATTAATATGTAATTTGTAGGTTGAATAATTACTTAGGTAAGTAATTAATAATTAATTACTTAGTGTAATTAATTTAGGTTTAGATAATTGAGTTATTTGGAAATGGTTAAGAGTTGAAATTAATTTAAGTTAATTACTTAATGTGATTAATCAAGTATGATTAACTAATGGAGATAATTGGTAATTAATTTAATGGAGTTATTTAAAATAATTTAAGGTCATTAATTTATATAATTAATGATATGATTAAGGATTGATTAATTAAGAAAATTAATCAATGAGGTATTAGTTAATTAATTAAGGATTAATTGATGAAGTAATTACATGTTAATTACAGGGATTGGTTTGGATTAATTAAATTGTTAATTAATTAGAGATTAATCACTTGAATGTAATTAAAGGATAGTTAATCAAGATGATTGATTAGGGTAACTTGCTAAGAATAATTAATTGTTATATAAGCAAGATTTATATGGATAAGTAATTAATTTAATTCATTTTAAATTAATTAAGGAAGATGTGATTAATTTAATTCATTTTAAATTAATTATAGAATGGATGGGATTTAATTAGTCATTGCTTATGAATGATGATTGATATTTATTACCCTGAATGGTTGAGATCTCAGTTATGAGATAAATGTTGTTGTGTGACTTGGATGTTATGGTTGGATTGAATTGATGATATAGATTATCTGATGTGATGATAATATTGATTATCTACTATGATGTTGTGATAATTATCTATCTGTGTGTATATAGATAATATTGAATTGAATTGTTTTAAACCTTTAAAACAACTTGGCCCTAAAAGACACGCTTTGGATTTCGATGAGACCGGGATCGGGTTTCCATATTTGGGATTTGTAAACCACATCGATTCCAAATAACGTTAGGTCGTTAATCCAAGTGGAGCAAGTGAAGACTCGAGGTGTAAGGGCTATACGTCAGTATAACTCTATGGGTGATTCCGTAATGAGTTGAGGGAATAGTGCTTATAGATTCGAGATGGTGGATCAGAGTGCAAGGGTTATCGTCGTTGACTCTGAGGGTGATTCCAATAATGAGTGCAACGATATAATGCCTTCGGTTTCGTTCGAACCTGGAACGAACTTTTATGGATTGAACGCTTTCAGAACATCGTCAGGTGGACGATGAGCATTCTAAGTGTTATATCCTATAAAGGTAATCGTAGCCTCAAGCCTCATCAACCGGGAATGGCTAAAACAGGGGAGGTGCAGCAAGGCTTCGTGGGTAGCTCCCACTAGAGAGCGAGATTGATCCCTGTCTAGAGGTCCCTTTTTATTCGGCTGTGTGGGCAGTTGGTTGCAAACAACAGCGGGGTTGTCTTGTTCGGAACTGTTCAGTAAGGAACGGTTCCGGCCTTGTGTTGCAGGGGAGTGGGATTACTCCTCGGTACGGTGATCTAGGCCACATACTGTGACGGGCGGTACCCCAGTAGCCCTGCCTTTGTATGGAATCCAAAATCCAATAAGTGCCAACGTTTTTGATTGTATTACCCACTTTTGTGACTAGTAGCTGGAATTTTGTGAATGTAACAATTTCGGCTATTTCTTATTTACTTGAAAACCCTAGACACTATTATAATATCATCGGATTTCCTATCAAATGTTTTGGTTAGCGTAAGGTAAAACTTTTCCATGTTTATGTGTGGTAAGTCTTACGTGATACATTTTCTTTTCGAAGGTTTTTAAAAGTAAAGCAACCTTAACCTGTTACTCACACCAGACCCATGTCTGACCCGGAGTTTATTTTTTTGTTTTCATAAACTCTTGGGTACTCAAACTTTTACGAGTAGTCAAGAGATTCAGGTTGGCTTTAACGAATAATGGAGGAGCAATGGAGCAGGAGGCTTCTACGTTGTAGATATATAATTCCGCTGTGTTTTCTCTGTGTAGTGATTGTATTGAGTTGTAAATACTAGGCAGGTGTTTATAACTGTCTAGTATATGTGATGTGCATGCTGTGTATCTCTGATTGGTATTGTATATTATGTAAATACTTATGTTATTAATATAATTTATTCGTTCCGTTGTTGAGATTCTAGTGTTGTTTCTTCTTTCTCTTCTTTCTTTTCTTCTTCTATCCCTTTCTTTCTTAATTCATGATGCGTCTTTCTGGGTAGTGGAAGACGGGTCGTGACATTGCATCAGTAAGCCCATATAGGCTAAACATACCAATGCCAAAGGTCACGTAGATTATGTTATGAAAGGATAGTGAATGTCGGGGTTATAATCAAATTCGAAGTAACAAGGATGTCAATATTAGTAAATGATGATGACATGGCTCGATAGTGTGGTGATCGTTTAAGTAGCTTATACAATGTTGAAATAGTAATGCCATAAATAGCGACATTGAAGGATGCTCAATTTGCATTAATTAAAGTAGTAATAGAAGGATGGTAACAAACAATATGTAACAACCCACTATTTTGGACCATTCAAATCGAAAATAATCCACACATGTCAGACTTGAATAATTCAAAATAACATATCGTAATAAAATTTGGAGCAAATGAAATCAATCGCAGAATCACAGACACAGAAATATCAGAATAACTCGCAGTGGAAAATAAAATATCATAGTAGTTGATGAAGCTACTATAACAAAGTCTCAAAACAAATTACATAATATCAGTCTGAAAACAATTACAATAGAAATCCCAAATACATAGAAGTCCACTAATACAAGAGCTGAAATAAAACAACTGAAACTGAAATAGATAAAATAAACAAGCAGATAATCTCCAGCGATTCCAAATCTCCAGAAAGTGGAAATCCAAATATGTGAATACTCAGGCTGACCCGAGCGTAAATAAAACACAAACACTCGAGTCAGGACATACACGCTTATACAATGTAAACCAACTCAATTGAACTGTAGTAAAAGCACAAGTAACTTAAAGGATGCTTGGGACCGCCCATCCTCTAAGGATTCGTTGAACTATTTACTATGTAGTAATACACTCTATTATAATAATGTCTAACAGTAAAATAAACATACTTTAAAATAGCATTAAAGAGTGACCCAATATTCCCCTTAACATGTAATAGTTCCAGTAGTCTATATAGTACCTGCATATCTCCTGATCTGGAGACTACGAGAAGATACTCCATAGGTACGACACAAATTAAACTTGTAGTAAGGCTCGCTATGGTAGGTGACACGGCACACAAGGCAATGCCAGGGTGGATATACCAATTACGCACACACGCTGGCGGTAACGTAGCAGCCACTACGCCGACCTCGCAATGCATTCCCAAATCGGAGGGTGTCCACCAAAACAATCACAAAGTAATAGAATGGTATCGAAGAAATGTGTCGGACCAGAATAGCTAACCCTTTTGGTCCGAGATCGCTCCTGTTTTAGCCACCTTAAGCCAACTCACGGGAGTCGGGTCCATGTAATATACCTCAAGAATGTCGCCACCATCCTACTTCATTTGTGAAACTCCACTGCGTACATAGTTGTTAAAGTGGTTTTCTGTATGGACGGAGAGTATGTCCATATCCGATCCCGGTCTCTTTAACAACCAATCATTATTATAACCCATGGTTATACATTTCAAAATGGTATTTTATACCTCAAAATAAAATATCATTTCAAGTTCAAATCTTTATCAAATAAAGATCAAATCATTTCCAAACCATTTCGATATATCAAAATATCATATCCTTTCAAAATTTCATTTTCAAATCATTATTTGAATTCAAATTCAAATATTCAAATTTTAAATACCTTTTAAATTCAAAGATATCATTCATTTATTAATTTAAATACTATTCCAAATCACATTTAAAAATGGTTTATATTCCAATCAAAATAACTCAGTTAACCCATTTAAAAGTGAAATTATTATACTTTCAAATCAAATATTCAATTCCCAAAAACTTAGCCCTTTTTGAGTTCATTTAATTATTAAAAAACTACAAAACATTGAAATTTCAGCCTTTCACAGCATTTAGAAAATGCTATGGAAAGTTATACTTGAAAACAATTCATTTCAGCTAAGACAGTATTTAAAACTGCTGTATTATTCAATTACATTTGAAAATAATTCATTTCAACCAACAGCAGCACTTATCAAGTGCTACTGTAGCCCTTTTGTTAGTTTCAGAATTTAGTTTTCTTTCAGCAACCACAACACTTACCAAGTGATGTAGTATCTCTTAGGTA
Source organism: Allium cepa (assembly GCA_030765085.1). NCBI lineage: Eukaryota > Viridiplantae > Streptophyta > Magnoliopsida > Asparagales > Amaryllidaceae > Allium > Allium cepa. The sequence goes on from CM060931.1 coordinate 578,544,612, forward strand.
AAATTTAGCCATAGTTTATTTTTATCAACCACGGCACTTACAAAGTGATGTAGTATCCTTTACTACAGATTTTAAGTTAACTTCAGAAATGATAGCATTTCTAAAGTGCTTTTAATTCAATTTCTAGATTTTCAACAAAATTTTAGAAACAAATTAACTTTGATTTTAACCCTTTTAACCTATAATAATAATCTTTTTTCCACTAAAAAATGTTCATTTAAATACACTTTAACTTATGATTTTTATAAAGTAATTTTTTACAAATAAAATCAAATTTTTCAGTAATTCACTTATTAAATTCAAGGGTACAATTTTCCTATTCTTTGCATTTTTAAAATTAACTTACCACTTAAATTTAAATTACCATTTTCAAAATATAAACTTATTTTCCATTTTATTTATATGATTTCATTTTTAAACCAAATCTCAAATTTCCAAATTTAAGTTATATTTAAGTTTCAACTTAACCATTCATTTCTTTAACATTTTCAACTTATAGAAAAGTCATAAATCCTTTATTTAAACATTTTAAAAATCTATTTAAATCAAATTATCATAAATTTACATTTTAAAAATACTTATATTTTTCAGAAAAATCTTTATAAAGCGACCACGGGTCTATATACAATTTTCTAACCTAAGTCAAGTGATAGGAATAATATATCATTTCAATTCGCAATTTACAAAGAAAAATCCGGGTTCTATCAGTTCAAACCCGCAATCCCAGGTTAAATAAAATAAATAAAAATCACTCAGGTCTATCATTTCAGCCCATAACGTTTTTTCCCTATTCTAAAGTCTGTTCGGGTATGTATATTTCAACCCATAGTGAATCTATTTTATAGGGAACTTGTAGTGTGAGAACAGAATAAAATAAACAATATAGCAACATATGGCAGTATTAGATGACGTGACAGGTTTATAAACAAGGGTTAACATCATATGATCATATCACAGGCAGGTATTACATGGTATAACAAATCCACACATTCACTTGTAACCACTTCACAGTTCTATAAGTACGAATGTCAAGTGTGAATAACTCACCTTCTCAAGCTAGAGTTAGCAAATCAAACTACACAAACGAATTCCAGAAAGCAAGATGACACGACTTAAGACTCAAGTGGGAAGAGAGCCAAGGTGTTGATCTTGTAAACAACAAATAAAATAAGACAAAATAAACATATATTCAACACAACTATATATTGAAACAATTGGAAATAAGAAGCAACAAAGAATAAGATGGTTTGACCATGCTTTAACCACTCAAGTGCTCAGCCTAGGGGAATCATAGGCTCGGCCATAGCTGGACGTAGGCTCGGGTATGGATCAATATGGAACGGCTAGCAAGTAATGTGAAAGGGTAGGGGTAAGAACATGAAGAATACAAAGGGACAAGTGCAATAGGTCGAGTTTTTATGCACATAGGCTCGGCCTGGTCAACATTGGGGCTCGGCCAAGCACAGTTCAGGTCAGGTCAGAGGAGAGGCTGATGGTCAGGGGTCGGGTCATGATGGTGGTGGAGCTAGGGGTGGCGGCCAAGGAAAGATATGGAAGTGGTGGTGACATATAGGTCGTCTAGCATGGTTTTCATGGAATTTTAGCCAAGTTTTGTGATGTTTTGGTCATGGAGAAAGGCACGGCCAGATCTGGTCTGAGGTGGGAGATGTTTGGTAGTGGATGTCGAGGAGGAGATGGTGGTGGTTGTGGCCAAGCTAGACAAGAGGAAGTAAGGCAAAACAAAGGGAAAATGAAGTGGAATAATAGAAAGAAGAAGCCATTACTTACCAAATTATTTTGGCCGTGAGAAATGAAAATGAGAAGGAATTATTTTCACATGAAAACTAAATGAAACACATGGCTATAGCATAGGAGTGTACGGCCAAAACAAGCCAAGTGAAAAGCCAAAGGAAAATGAAAAGACTAGAAAAAGAACATTTACTATGCAGTAATATATGCTATTATAATAATGTCTAACAGTAAAATAAACATACTTTAAAATAGCATTAAAGAGTGACCCAATATTCCCCTCAACACGTAATAGTGCCATTAGTCTATACAGCACCTGCATATCTCCTGATTGGGAGACTACGAGAAGATACTCCATAGGTGCGACACAAATCAAACTTATAGTAAGGCTCGCTATGGTCGGTGACACGGCACACAAGGCAATGCCAAGGTGGATACACCAATTACGCTCACGGGCTGGCGGTAACGTAGCAGCCACTACGCCGACCTCGGAATGCATTCCCAAATTAGTGGGTGGCCACCAAAACAATCACAAAGTAATAGAATGGTATCGAAGAAATGTGTTGGACCAGAAGAGCTACCCCTTTTGGCCCGAGATCGCTCCGGTTTTAGCCACCTTAAGCCAACTCATGGGAGTCGGGTCCACGTAATATACCTCAAGAACATCGCCACCATCCTACTTCATTTGGGAAACTCCACCGCGTATACAGTTGTTAAAGTGGTTTTCGGTATCGTCGGAGAGTATGTCCATATCCGATCCCGGTCTCTTTAACAACCAATCGTTATTATAACCCGTGGTTATACAATTCAAAATGGTATTTTATACTTCAAAAATAAAATATCATTTCAAGTTCAAATCTTTATCAAATAAAGATCAAATCGTTTCCAAACCATTTCAATATATCAAAATATCATATCCTTTCAAAATTTCATTATCAAATAATTCTTTGAATTCAAATCCAAATATTGAAATTTTAAATATCCTTTAAATTCCAAGATATCATTCATTTATTAATTTAAATACCATTCCAAATCACATTTAAAAATTGTTTATATTCCAACCAAAATAACTCAGTTAACCCATTTAAAAGTGAAGTTATTATACTTTCAAATCAAATCTTTAATTCCCAAAAATTTAGCCCTTTCTGAGTTCATTTATTTAGTTAAAAACTACAAAATATTGAAATTTCAGCCTTTCATAGCATTTAGAAAATGCTTTGGTAAGTCATACTTGAAAACAATTCATTTCAGCAAAGACAACATTTAAAATTGCTGTAGTATTCAATTATATTTGAAAACAATTCATTTCAGCCAACTGCAGCACTTATCAAGTGCTACTGTAGCCCTTTTGTTAGTTTCAGATTTTAGTTTTCTTTCAGCAACCACAGCAGTTACCAAGTGTCATTTTTATCAACCACAACACTTACAAAGTGCTATAGTACCCTTTACTACAGATTTTAAGTTAACTTAAGAAATGATAGCATTTCTGAAGTGCGTTAATTCAATTTCTAGATTTTCAAAAAAATTTCAGAAACAAATTAACTTTGATTTTAACCCTTTTAACCTATAAAAAACATCTTTTTTCCACTCAAAAATGTTCATTTAAATACCCTTTAACTTATGATTTTTATAAAGTAAATTTTTACAAATAAAATCAAATTTTTCAATAATTCACTTATTAAATTCAAGTGTACAATTTTCCTATTCTTTGCATTTTTAAAATTAACTTACCACTTAAATTTAAATTACAATTTTCAAAATATAAACTTATTTTCCATTTTATTTATATAACTTAAATTTCATTTTTAAACCAAATCTCAAATTTCCAAATTTAAGTTATATTTAAGTTTCAACTTAACCATTCATTTCTTTAACATTTCCAACTTATATAAAAATCATAAATCCTTTATTTAAACATTTTAAAAATCTATTTAAATCAAATTATCATAGATTTACATTTTAAAAATACTTAAATATTTTAGAAAATTCTTTATAAAATAACCAAGGGTATGTATACAATTTTCTAACCTAAGTCAGGTGATACGGATAATATATCATTTCAATTCGCAATTTACAAAGAAAAATCCGGGTTCTATCATTTCAAGCCCGCAATCCCAAGTTGAATAAAATAAATAAAATCGCTCAGGCCTATCATTTCAACCCATAACGATTTTTCCCTGTTCTAAAGTCCATTCGGGTATGTATATTCCAACCCATAGTGATTCTATTCGATAGGGAACTTGTAGTATGAGAACAGAATAAAATAAACAACATAGCAACATATGGCAGTATCAGATGACGTGACAGGTTTATAAACAAGGGTTAACATCATATGATCATATCACAAGCAGGTATAACATGGTATAACAATTCTACATATTCACTTGTAATCACTTCACAGTTCTATAAATATTAATGTCAAGTGTGAATAACTCACCATTTCAAGCTAGAGTTAGCAAATCAAACTACACAAATGAATTCTAGAAAGCACGATAACACGACTTAATACTCAACTGGGAAGAGAGCCAAGATGTTGATCTTGCAAACAACAAATAAAACAAGACAAAATAAACATATATTCAACACAACTATATATTGAAACAATTGGAAATAAGAAGCAACAAGGAATAAGATGGTTTGACCATGCTTTAACCACTCAAGTGCTCGGCCTAGGGGAATCATAGGCTCGGCCATAGCTGGACGTAGGCTCGGGTATGGATCAATACGGAACGGCTAGCAAGGAGTGTGAAAGGGTAGGGGTTACAACATGAAGAATACAAATGGACAAGTGCAATATGTGGAGTTTTTGTGCACATAGGATCGGCCTGGTCAACATTGGGGCTCGTCCATGCATGGTTCAGGTTAGGTCAGAGGCTGATGGGCAGGGGTCAGGGGTCAGGTCATGATGGTGGTGGAGCTAGGTGTGGCGGCCAAGGCAAGATATGGAAGTGGTGGTGACATATAGATCGGCTAGCATGGTTTTCAATGAATTTTTGCCATGTTTTGTGATGTTTTGGTAATGGAGAAAGGCACGGCCAGATCTGGTTTGAGGTGGGAGATGTTTGGCAGTGGATGTTGAGGAGGAGGAGATGGTGGTGGTTGTGGCCAAGCTAGACAAGTGGAAGCAAGGCAAAACAAATGAAAAATGAAGAGGAAAAATAGAAAGAAGAAGCCATTACTTACCAAATTCTTTTGGCCATGAGAAATGAAAAGGAGAAGGATTTTTTTTCACGTGAAAATTGAATGAAACACACGGCTATAGCATAGGAGTGTATGGCCAAAACAAGGCAAGTGAAAAGCCAAAGGAAAATGAAAAGACTAGAAAAGGAAAAGTCACCAGTTAAAATGAAAAGCTTTGTCTCTTTGAATTTCCACTTTCTTTTATTCAAAATAAACCAATAGAAAATCAAGTAAATAAAATAAAAGATGAAAACAAAATAAAGTAGAAATGAAAATAAATAAATACTTTTAGGAAAAATAGAAAATAAATAAGAGAATAGTTTATTTAATTGAAACAAGAATTTGAAATTGTAAACAAAATACAATTAACATTGGAAAATTACCACTACACTTTTAAAATGTTTTAAGAATAATATCTTGAAATAAAATCAGTTTAAAAAAATATTTTTAAAATGAATTAAAATCTAATTAAAAATATTTTCAAAAATCTAGGGTTGTTACACTCTCCCCCACTCAAATCTTTTTTTCCTAAGAAAGAACGAACAAGGAAAATTAAGGAAAGCAAGATAGAAAAGAAAATAGAACCTGAAACAAACAATTCCGGATTCGAAGCACGAATGCTCTCCTCCGTCTCCCAAGTACAATCTCAATTATCAGTACTCCATTGTACTTTGGCCAAACTAAAAGATTTCCTTCTTAGCTACTTCGTACCTTTATCGACAATACGAAGTGGCTTCCTCTCGACAGTCAGTTTAGGATCAATATCCAAACTATCAAGAGAAGAAGGCTGAACAATAAGAGATGGGTCATGAAGATACCGGCGAAGATGTGAGACGTGGAATACATCATGCACTCCAGAAAGCTTATCAGGAAAATCCATACGATAAGCCAAAGAACAAGCTCTTTACATAATGCAGAAAGGACCAATGAACCTAGAAGAAAGCTTCCCTCTACGACCAAAGAGAATGACATTCCTTAAGGGAGAGATCTTAAGGAAAACCTGATCACCAACAGCAGTCTATACCTATCAGCGCACTTCTTCTGCCTATCCTACGCAACCATCAATTTCTTCTTAATCTCCTCAAATCTCTCAGAAGCCTCCAAAATCAAATCAGGACCAAGAACCAAACGATTACCGGAATAAATCCAGCAAGATGGAGATCTACAAGGTCATCCGTAAAGAGCAGCAAACAGAGACATTTTAATAATGGTCTGAATTCAAATATGGAATGAGATAGATAAATGATTAAGATAAGCTTAAAACAAAAGATTAGATTATACCTGATAACTATTATTGTAGGTGAATTCGACAAGATGGAGATGATCTTCCCAAGATCCTCCATAATCAAGCACACAAGCATGAAGAAGACCTTCGAGAACCTGTTTCACTCTTTCTGTTTGACCGTCGGTCTGTGGATGGTAAGCAGTGCTTAGATGCAGACGAGTTCCCAAAGATTCCCGAAAAGCTTTGCAAAACTGACTGGAAAAGATAGGATCATGATCGCAAACAATATTGAGAGGAAAACCATGGAGACGAATAATCTCTCTCATGTAGATCTCAGACAAGCTAGAAAAAAACGGGTAGACTTGACCGGAATGAAATGAGCGGACTTGGTCAGTCTATCCACAATAACCCAGATACACTCATTACCCCTTATAGTCCTCGGTAAACCATCAATGATACCATGGAAACTTGTTCCCACTTCCAAGTGGGAATCTCAAGGGGCTGCAACAAACTATGGGTCTTCTGATGATCGGCCTTGACTTGCTGACAAGTCGCACACCTACTAACAAAGATAGAGGTATCTCGCTTCATCCCTCTCCAGCAATAAAGCCTCTTCATATCCTGATACATCTTCGTCACACTAGGATGAATAGAAAGTCTAGATCGATGATTTTCCCGAAGTATCTCTTGCCTTAATCCATCAACATTCGAGACACAAAACCTACCATTAATCCTCAAAATCCCTCTATCATTGATCTGAGCTCCATTACTACCATGACTACTCCCACCAACTCTGCTATGAACACTCTCCTTCGTCAATCTATTCATCTTATCCACATCTTGCTTAGCCTTGAATGGATCATCATGTTTGGTGGTTAAGCATAAGTTTGAATTTTTATTTATATTCATGTTTAATACATAAATATTTTTGTTTCTAAATCCTTCAAAAATGAGTTGTTTGTTATTATCTAAAATATTACATTTATCTTTTTCAAAATTTATTTGAAAACCTTTATTGCATAATTTACTAATGCTTAGTAAGTTGTGTTTTAGATTTTTTACTAATAAAACATTTGTAATAATAGGAGAATTTGATATACCAGAGTTGATGACTTCTCCAATGCCCACGATGTATCGTTTTGAATTGTCTCCAAATGTTACGGTTCCACCATAATTGTATGATATATTTGATAACATCTTTGAATTTCCGGTCATATGTTTAGAGCAGCCACTATCTAGTATCCATTTCTCTTTAATTTTTATTTGGGTACCTGCAAAATAAAAGATGTTTCAATGGTACCTATATATTATTAGGGTCCTATTTGTTAGGAGAAGGTAGCCATACCCAAGATGGTTTGGTACCTTTATAAATATAATTTTTATTATAGACTACATTCTCTATATAATTATTGATATAATTTTGTCTAATGAAATGATTATTTGTTTTAGGAATCCAAATTTTTATAGTTTTGGTATTAAATGTAGACTTAGGTAAACTTTTAGTTTTTTTATAACTAAGATTTTTTGCAACCTTTTCTTTTTGTTTAGAGGAATTTTTAAAACCTATTCCATTTTTGTTGCTTGATGGTTTTGATATTTTTATAAGGTTTTCCAAATCTTGTTTTCCTTTATTAAATTTTGACACATTATTTGTAATCTTATCTAGCTTTTCTTTTAGTTCTACATTTTCAATTTTAAACAATTCAATATTATTTTTAGGGTTGGTATTTTCTTTCAAAAAATTATCGTTTGCTTTTTTTGTGCTTTCAAGTTCTATAGTGGTAGCCTCATTCATTATCAAATTACTTTTGAATTTTTCTTGGGATAATTCAAGTTCTTCTTCTAGAATGATTTTTTCATCTTTTAACATACCTACTTCAATTTCTTATCTATTTATTTTAATTATATATTCTTTATTCAATTTTTTAACTTGTCTAAATTTATCATCCAATTCCATGCATTGTTCAAATAATTCGTCATAGCTAAGTTCCGGACATACCTCATCGTTTTGTGCCATAAAACACACATTTGCTTGTTCTTCGTCACTATCGCTATCACTTTCTGATGATGAAGAGTCCTGATCATCCCATGTTACTTTGAAAGCTTTCTTCTTCTTGAATTTTTCAAATTTATTCTTCTTTTTATCATTGTTTAGTTTTGGGCAATCTTTCTTCATGTGTCCGTATTGATCACATTTATAGCATTTGATTTGAGATTGATTTGTCGAGTTGGACTTTCCTTCTTTTTGAAATTTTGTCATTTTTCTAAATTTCTTGAATCTATTATAGTTTTTGGCAATGAATACTATCTCATCTTCATCTAAACCTGAATCATCATTCTTTGTTGCCTGGAATGCTATGTTCTTCTTTTTCGAATTTAGTTCTTTTCGTGCCTGCAAATTAGCTTCATAGGACATCAAATTTCCTATCAACTCTTCAACTTTGAGAATAGAAAGATCATTAGCCTCTTCTATAGCCAATACCTTTCTTTCCCAGTCAGGTGTTAAAGAGTTGAGTATTCGAGAAGCTAAATCAAAATCAGTAAACTTAACTCCTAATTCCATAAGATCATGTTGAATAGTTTAAAATCTAGAATACATGTCTACTATAGTTTCATTTTGTTTCATTTTGAAAGATGAGAATTGGTTTTGCAAAATTGAAATTTTAGTTTGTTTGACGTTTGTTGTACCTTCGTGTGTAATTTGTAAGGTACGCCAAATATCAAATGCAGTGGTGCATAGCATTACATGTGAAAATTCATTTTTGTCTAAAGAACAAAATAAATCATTCATAGCTTTAGCATTGGTTTTTTGTGCATCGGTCCAAGTGTACATAGCAGTAGTGGCTACTTCAAGGTTATGGCATAAACGATTTTGTCATATCAACTTTAAAAATATTAATAAGTTAGCAAAATATGAACTAGTAAGGGGATTACCTAGAATAAATTTCAAAGTAGAAAATTTATGTGATGATTGTCAAATTGGAAAACTAAAGATAAGCTCGTTTAAATCTAAAAATAATATTTCTACAAAACAACCATTAGAACTGTTACACTTAGATTTATTTAGCCCTACACAAATTTGGTCTATAAATCACAACAAATATGTCTTTGTAATAGTTGATGATTTTTCAAGATATACATGGACTTTGTTTTTAAAACATAAAAGTGATACTTTTGGAATGTTTAAAAATTTTGCTAAAAGAATTAAAACACAAATGAACTTAAAAATTAAATATATCCGAAGTGATCATGGAGGAGAATTCGAAAATGACCTTTTTACAAATTTTTGTAATAAAAAAGGAATTACTCACAATTTTTCTTTTCCTCGAACACCGCAACAAAATGGCGTCGTAGAAAGAAAAAATCGTACATTACAAGAATGCGCACGAACATTATTAAATAGTAGTGGTTTACCAAAACACTTTTGGGCTGAAGCTATTGTGACATCTTGTTATGTATTAAATCGTGTGACAATACGTCCTATGACTAAACAAATGTGTTTTGAAATATTTTTTGGTAAAAAACCTAAGGTATCATACTTTAAAACTTTCGGGTCAAAATGTTTTATTTTAAATACAAAATATAACTTAGGAAAATTTGATCCAAAAGCCGATGAAGGTATCTTTATTGGATATTCGGATCGGAGTAAAGCATATAGAATTTTTAATAAAAGAAATAATACCGTTGAAGAAAGTTTACACGTTTCGTTCGATGAAAATCTTTGTAATCTTAAAACTAACGATGAAGAAGAAAATATTTCACTAATAAATCCAACAAATACCGTTAATAATGACATAAATATTAAAAATAACACTCTGGTATCACCTCCTCGAATTCTTAAAAATCATCCAATAGATAATATTATTGGAGACCTTAATACAAGAGTAACTAGAAATCATCTCAATCATATAAGCCATATTGCATTTGTGTCAAACTTTGAACCATAAAATTATAAAGAAGCATCAAATGATGATTTTTGGATAATAGCTATGCAAGAAGAATTAAATCAATTCGAACCTAATAACGTATGGGAATTAGTACCACGACCTAAAGATCAATCGGTAATAGGAACAAAATGGATATTTAAGAACAAATCAGATGAAAACGGAGATATTATTAGAAACAAAGCACGATTAGTTGCTCAAGGCTACAATCAAGAAGAAGGAATAGATTACGATGAAACCTTTGCTCCTGTAGCAAGATTGGAGGCCGTTCGTACATTACTCGCTTTTGCAACATATAATAATTTTAAACTATTTCAAATGGATGTCAAAAGTGCTTTTTTAAATGGGTTTATCAAAGAAAATGTATATGTAGAACAACCACCACTATTTGTTCAAGAAAAATATCCCGATCACGTATTTAAATTACACAAAGCTTTATATGGATTAAAATAAGCCCCGCGAGCTTGGTATGAACGTCTTAAAAATCATTTAATTACATCAGGTTTTCAAATAGGCAAAATTGATACAACTTTGTTTATTAAAAGAGAAAATAATGATATTTTAGTAGTGCAAATCTATGTCGATGACATCATTTTTGGCTCAACCAATGAAAATTTATGCAACCAATTTTCAAATATTATGAAAAGTGAATTTGAAATGTCCCACATGGGAGATTAAATTTTTTCTTAGGTTTACAAATAAACAACTTGATAATGGAATTTTTATTCATCAAGAAAAATATTGTAATAATTTATTAAATCGTTTTGAAATGAATAAAACCTCAAGTAAACCAACTCCAATGAGTACCACTGTTCACTTAGAAAAATATGAAAACGGAAAAGATTTTGATGAAAAGAAATATCGTAGCATGTTTGGTTCTCTTCTCTATTTAACAGCTAGTCGATCTGATATTATGATGAGTGTATGTCTTTGTGCTCAATTTCAAGCCAAACCAAAAGAGTCACATCTAAGAGCAGTTAAGCGAATTTTACGTTATCTTTCTAGTACTAAAGATTATGGGTTGTTCTACCCTAAAGGATCCTCATTTGAAATTGTCTCATATAGTGATGCGGATTTCGGAGGATGTAAAACAAATCGTAAAAGTACTAGTGGAACTTTCATTTTAATGGACAATCGTTAGTTTCTTGGTTTAGCAAAAAAAAAATTGCGTTTCCTTATCAACTTGCGAAGCCGAATACATCTCCGCAGCACTAGCATGTGCTCAAGTAATATACATGCAACAAACACTAACAAATTTCGGTAAAACTATCATCAAATCTCTAATTTATTGTGATAACACAAGTGCAATTAATTTGTCCAAAAACCCAATTAATCACTCAAGAACCAAACATATAGATATACGACATCATTTTCTAAGAGATTGTTGAAAAAGGAACCATTTCATTAGAATACGTTAGTACCGAAAATCAAGTAGCCGACATTTTTACTAAACCATTAAATGAACAAAAATTTTCTTAGCTTCGACGAAGTTTAGGAATTTGTTCACTAAATGATCTTTTTCCTTAATACATTACATATACAAATTTTAAAGCTATATTTAGTTACCAAAATACCGACCACAAGATATATTATTGATTTCTGCACTTCTAAGGTGTTCAGAAAAATAATAACCACAAGTTAGGTTATTTATTTCTGCACCTTTAAAATTCTTTAATTTGTCTATATTTACATACTTTCCAAATTATAAATATAGCCAAATAGAAAAACTTTATTAAACCAATTAATTTTTTATATAACAATGTCTTCACCAGATTCCTATATATCCATCTCCGTATCAACACCCTCGACGGATAGCGCGGTTGACACACCACTCCCAACGCCCACCCCAAAGCAAGAACCAACTCATAGGTGGTCTTCGTATCGCACAGGTTTTACACCAGATAATAAGAAAGCTAAAAAATCTTTGTTTACATCTCCTAACACAAAGGAGCAAATCAATGAAATCCATCATTACCAAAAACAACAGATGGATCTTCAACGGGAACTTTATTTCGAACAAAAAGTTACGTCACAGAGGTTAAACTTTCTCGATCAAGTTGCAATGAAGTTTTGTTCGTCACACAAGAAAGATGTTCATGAACCACTTCCAAAACTTGTAGTTCATTGGATCCATCTTCTTCGTATCGTACTCCTTCAGACCCTTCACCTAGACGATATTCTGGCTCTCCACGAACACACGAACGTGGAAATATATGGTCTCCAATTCAACCATGAAATGATGATGAATCAAGAAATCCTAAAACTCCGTCTCCATCTAAATAAATTATTTATATTAATTGGTGTATGTATCTATAAGTATACGTGTTTTTATAACAATAAGGAAATTTATTATTTACGTTCAATAAATAAAATTTCTATCGTTTTTTGTCAATTTACAAACTTCATACGTCTGCCAACAGCTACCAGACATCTGATACTGTACTAAAACTGTTGATATGTGCATATATCAAACGTCTGAAATAATGTTTGACGTCTGAAATATGCCTCTGCCCTCTCAAAAATAAAATTATGGCCATTTCAAACGTTTGGAATGATAACCAGACGTCTGGAATGATAACCAGACGTCTGTATAAGTTCTCTGTTTCAATCTCAAACCAAAACAGACGTCTGTTTTAAATTCCAAACGTCTGACATTTTTCTCTGCATCAAGATACTATACTAAACTACCAACCAGACGTCTTAATAAAGATATCAGATGTCTGTTTTTACCTACTGGACAAAAATTATGGCAAACCAGATGTCTCATTACATTTTCAGACGTCTGGTTCCCAATCGACCATATAAAATCGATCAGATTAACGTCATTTTTTTTCTCCAAAACCATTTTTTTCTTCTTCCCACGATCTTCTCAAATAGAATTCTTTCCTCCAAATCATACAGCATTTTTTAACAACAATGCCGCCTCGTACTAAAAATCCTACTAAAAAGAGAAAGCAAGATCAACCAACAACATCTTCACATCCGCAAGTTTGTTCGGATGATCAAATCGAATGTTGGATGAATAGAGCTCCTCATTCTCTAAAAAGGTACGAAGCGATTCAAAAAAAGAAACTTCACACAGGTCCCTTCTACAATTTATTAAAATTCCCTATGTATGACCTAGATGAATTATTTGAAACAGCCGGTTTAGAAACCCTGATTTCTTTTCAAACAAACGATATTCAAATTGACCAATTAGCCATCTTCCTATTCTACTCAAATTTAGATAGCACCGCAGTTTGAAATACTGAGAATGAAAAAAATTGGCTTTGGTCCAGTGTATATAGAAACACAATTCGATTAACCCCTGGCTTAATAGGTCGAACACTTGGTTGCTCTGACACCGGGGAAGACCTGTATAACATTCCCGATATGAGATTTAAGCCTAGGGATAGTGTTACACATCAAATTTGGGATGATAATATGCCAAAATTTGCTTCTAAGTATTTACATCCGAAGGCTCGACTACTTACAAGGATGATAATAAACACCATTATTCCACGATTAGGTAGTCGCTAGCAAATCACAGAGATGAAGCATAAAGCATTGTATGCTATATTTAGTCGGACAAGAGTGAATTGGGCAAAATTTATTTTCGATGAGCTTAAGCAATTTTGGAATCGCTCTCGACCTTCCATTATTTACCCGACTTATATTATGCGACTTCTATGGGCTAATAACATTCAATCGTATTTTTCAACATTCGAAGAAATTTCACCCAAATATGCTTCAACAAAAATTTTCTCCTCCACCACCCATGATTCCTTCTCAAGGAGAAGAACAAAAAGAAGTAACTCCTCCTCCTCCTCCTCAACCTTTTGATTACCCGGGACAAGAGGATATTATGGAGACTCAACTAGAAACAGAACCAAATGAAAGTATTCGAGATCTCACTCTTCGAAATCAACACATACTCTCCCAAAATCAAAGACACTTGGCTAAGCGAATTGACAACCTTGAAGTATCGTTTGCTACTCGCCTAGCCACAGTTGAAGATTCCCTTTCAACTGCTTTGTCAGTGCTGAAAGAAGTATTACAACGGGTCTGTGGTCCAACTCCACCCTCTGAGGATTGGCCAACTCCCATTCCTTGCCCTCCTACAAAGCAATCTAAATTAGTTGAGGATGAACCTCCAAAGGAAGCTATGATTTCTCCTTAAAAAACTAGTACTTCTACAAAAGAAGATCAAAACAAGGATGATACAAATCAAGCTTCGCCAAAGGAAGGTGATCCAAAACTAGATTCACCAAAACAAGATGACCCAAATCAATCCTCTCCGAAATAAATTTAAATTTACTTTTATAGCTTTTGCGTACTTCTGTAATATAACAATGCATGTAAACTTTTTCTTATTAATGAATATTTTTTTGACATATTGGCTTATTTGTTATAAATTCTTTTTGATAATGTCAAAGGGGGAGAAATATTAATATTCTCATAAAACAATATGAATAAGCATATCTTCAAGGGGAGATTTCAAATCTATATATAAGTACATTGAATAAATTGTCATCATCAAAAAGGGGGAGATTGTTAGGAAATCTATTCTACGGTTTCGAGGATAACAACTATACAATGAAAATCGTATGTATGTATATATCTATATTTACAGGTAGTTGATGAAGTAACATCACCAAAGAGATAGAAACAAGAATCAAAAGGCAAACAAATCAATAGAAGTTGAAATAGAAATGCACAGACACAAAGAAAGCAAGATTACACACTTTCAGACATCTGGGTGCACTTACCAGACGTCTGGATTATTCCTCTGTATTGCAAAACAGTATAAAACAGACATCTGTTAAAAATACCAAACGTCTGACGATATTTTCTGGTTCTGTATTTCAGAAGGAATCAGACGTCTGGTATTAAACTCAGACGTCTGGTATTAAACTCAGACGTCTGAAAAACAACCATACACAAAAATATATATGAAGGGCAGACGTCTGATACATGCTCTTAGACGTCTGGTTTTGAATTCGAAAGAGCAATTTCAAACTCCAACTGTCACACTCTAAGGGACACGTCTGCTTCTTCTTACCGCTACTCTTCATCATCATTAGAAGCGATTTTAGGGAGATTACAACGGATACAACTATAAAAGATAACCCTTCATCAGTATAAATAGCATCAGCAATTCAAAGAAAAGAGATACTTACTTATGCTATTGATTTCTATACTCCGACTTACATCTGTTCTCAAAGCAATCAACTACTTACACTTCCATATATTCTGGATTACGCATTCAACACTTTCTAGATAAATATATTGGAAGCACTTGTATTCAACAGTCAACATCAGTGTTATAAGAACACATCTTTGACAAAGAAACTCTACTATTGTAAACATGTTCCTCCGGGTCAAGTGAGGGTTAGTTAGTGAAAGGAAATTCCGAAGAGGAGCTTCAGGACTGTACGTAGGACGGGAGGTCCGAACCAGTATAAAATCCTGGTGTGATTAGTTTAATTTACTTTACTACTATTATCTATCTAGTTTCATTGTTGATTACTTATACTTGCATATATGTATATATATCATACAATCCACTCATATAGACTTTCAATACCGATACTGGATTGAAACTGTTATAATAAGCAAATTCAACAAGAGATAATTGGTCTTCCCAACTACCACCAAAATCAAGAAGCAATCCCATTGGACTTGATAGGAATAAAATAGGCTGATTTGGTCAATCGGTCACAATCACCCAAACACTAGTATGGCCCAACCTCGAACGAGGTAGACCATCAATGCAGTCCATAGAAATTCTGATCCCATTTCCATAATGGAGTCTCAAGAGGCTGCAAAAGACCACTAGGACGCTGGTGTTCTGCTTTAATAAGTTGACAAGTCATGCAACGACTCATCTAACTTGCAACATCACGCTTCTTACCTTCCCAAAAGTATGAGCGTTTCATATCAGCATACCTCTTACTACTATCCAGATGGATAGTATACTTAGAACCATGACAGTCCTCAAGAATGTCATTTCTAAGATTAGGAACATTAGGCACGATCAACCTTCCCTTCTTCTGAATACAACCATGAATATCAATATCGAAATCCTTTAGATCATCACTTCGGTATTCCGATCTTCAACTCCGAATAAGATAAGCAAGATCTGCATCATGTTTCTGGGCATCGGCAACACGATCTAACAAACTAGGACGAGCTTCCCCGCTAAATAAAAGCACTGGAGAATCAGAAACTGAAGGACGATCTCTAATATCATAAAGAGATAAAGCTTCCAACATACTCCACCCTGTTAGCATCAAGGAAACAACAATTTGATGCCTGCGACTAAGCGCAACAGCAACTCCATTACCTACACCAGGGGTATACTGAATATCAAAATCATATGAAGCAAGAAATTCGAGCCAACGCTATTGCCTCATATTAAATTCTTTCTGATTGAATAGATATTTCAGAGATTTTTGATCAGTGCAGAGAACAAATCGCTCGCCCAATAAATAATGTTGCCAAATCTTTAGAACAAAGACTATGGCGGCTGACTCCAAATCAGGGGTAGCATAACGAATCTCTTTAGGCTTTAGTTGTCCAGAAGCATAGGCAATTACTCTCTTTTCGCAGTAGAACATCACCAATACGGCTAGTATGTACAAATAATGAAGTCTTGGTTCCCTTCGGGAACCACATTGATAAGAGTATCGGAAAAGAGTTCTTTCAAATAATCTTCTTTCCTGAAAAGATAAAACTTCCAAAATTACAATTATGAAAATATTTTCTTGAAAATTTTACTTTTTATAGGTCAATTTATTGTGTCAAATTGTCTCATCGAAGCATTTAGGAGATTCCTATCGATAACGTTGATCAAGCGCATCGACCAGAATTCTTAAAGCACTAAATGGGTAATACGATCACAAAATCATCTTTTATATGATTAACACAAATCCAATTATACTTGTAAATAAATCTTTTGAAAAAGATTTGCAAAATTTTAAATTTCTGTTTTCATCCAAAATCAATAAATACACAAATGTAGTCATCGAGATATTCGTAGAATACTCGATTCATAAAATGGATGAAATAAGCTGCGCAAACTGAATGACATAATGAGTTATTCATAAGAATCATAAAGATCGAGCATGTCTTCGATCCTAGGTAATGTATACCTATTTTTGATAGTGAGCTCGTTAGGCTCGCGATACTCAATGCAAAGCCTAAGAGTACCATCTGGCTTCTTAACAAAGACGACGGCGGCGCCCCAAGGAGATGAGCTAGAATGAATAAAATGCTTGACTTTCAATTAAGATAATTGTTGCTTGAGTTCCTCATTTTCCTTAACAGACATCCTCGTGGAAGGACAGCTGACAAGATGGGCAACAGAGATAAGATCCATATGGAACTCAATTTCGCTATTCGATAGCAAACTCGAAATAGACTCGAAGACATCAGAAAATCACAAACAACCGGAACATTAGTTATGACATCCTCCAATTCGAAGGAACAAATGAGAAAATTCAAAGTATGATCCATGCTTCGAAATATAATAGATAGCTGCTCGATAGCATCAGGATGCTTGAGATACGAAGTTCTTTCGGGACATAGGAGTGAACTTCATAATGGACGAGCCAATCCATTCCTAAAATCACATCAAAACCAAGATGATCCATAACATGCAGATTTGCATGAAAGGAAAAACCACAAAGAACAATCTCAACATCAGCACACAACAACCAAGAATAGTGGATCCACTAATAGGATTCACAGTCCTCAAAGGGACGCAAAGACTACAACATCCAAAGGAATAACAACAACAAGCTCCTTTGACGCGAAGAATATGCTACACCCATATCGAAAAGAACTCTAATAGAACGACCACGAAATAAAATAAAACCTTCCAAAACAGAAGGAGTAAAACCTTGGACTAAGAAGAATCACCAGAAGCTTAAGCAACATTAAGCTTTGAAACCCTTAGGAGCAGTTAAAATAATACAAGATTGATACGGAACTTAACAAATGGAATACTACGAAATTATGAGATATATTCCTAGATATATTCCAACTTGTTAGAGAGGATAAAAGTTCAAGAACAACGAAGCGATAGATTAGAAAGACTCGAATAAAACCCTCAACCAGTTGTAACACATGTTCCACTCTGCTTCTGTTTCGTGTTTATTATAATTTGTTCTGAATCTCAGCTCTGATACCAAGCTATGACGCCCCACCTCTATCCTCAAAATAACAAAGGTTATTATAAGGAATAACATCTGTTATTGCGAAGAATAAGGCTTGTCAGAAACGACCATCCATAAGTTATGCCTTGGATGAGTATTAGTCACATCGATAGGAGTTGTGTGAATTACTCCAAAAGATATGAATTCAATCAAAATCTAAAACAAAACTACGATGGCTTAAGAAAAATTCAGAACAACTCATAATAACAACATCACTGATAAGTATAATCACATTAGAACAGAAATATCAGATATAGCAGAAGACATGTTTGGATACATGCTACAATAATCGATAGTTCACATGAACCAAATGTACATATACATAGATATCAAAATACATGAGACGAGAATCAATGCACAAAAAAGAAACACCTCGAAGCTAGACAAAAGATGAAATGAAATCCCAAAAGCTGAAGCAGCAACTGAGTCAGAGATAGCGATTATCCTGAAATGACTCGGTCTGACCAGAGTATTATTTAAAAGAAAATAATAAACGGATCTGTCTAATTTAAACTTCTGAAATAAGTGTATGATAAACAACACTTAAGCAAATAATTATAATCTCGAATGAGATTATACAACATAATAGTCAACATAGTTCAAATAAAGAAATCTCAATTTAAACACCATCAAAATCAATAATCTCGAATGAGACTATTCGACATAAATAATCACCATAGTTTAAATAAAGAAATATCAATTTAAACTCCATCAAAATCAGCTTTTAAATTCCCAATTGAATTCAAAACAGCCATACGCAAATTTATAATCTCAGGTGAGACTATACACAAAATTATAGTCTCAGATGAGACTATACAACATAGTAATCAGCATAGTTTAAAGGAAGAAATCCCATTGAACATCATCAAAATCAACTTCCAGATTCACAATTGAATTCAAAACAGCAATAGGCAGAATCTGAAAATCAAAATAAGATAACTAGAAAATCAACATAAAAGATGGATCAATCCGAGCAGATGGCGAGTTTTATCTACGCCGCATGTGCATCTCATATGGCCGAAGCCTAACAAGTATTATGATTTTTGGCGCCCAACAAATGACCGATGGTCCAACATAAGACCCGAAGGTCCAATAGATGACCCGAAGGTCTAGTACTGGTAATTGACCCGAAGGTCCATCATATGACCCAAATGTCAAGCAGAGTGGCTGAAAGCCCAATAAATCATCAAAATCGTCAAACAACAATTATTTCAATTAACGAGTCCGGAATTAACCGAAATAGGAAAAGTGTGGTTCCATACTCCATACTTTTGCTAAATCGTTTAAATCTCTTCATCGTTTCCTTGAAAGTGCAAAATTGTGTAATTTATATAAATAACATTTTACATTCTCAAACGGACAAGTCCGGAATTAAGCGAATCAGTAAAAGTGAGGGTTCATAGTCCTCAATTTTGTTGAAGCGTTTAAATCGCTTCCTCATTCTCTTGAAAGCGCAATCTGTAAAATTTTTGAAAACAATTTTATTTTAAACCGGTTTTTAAAACACATGATTAAAACAGCAACAAGTATAGCACTTTCGACGAGGAAATTGCTCTTCACAAAACACCGTAAAAACGAATACCAAATCAACGTTACGGGATAACCGCTTAAAAATTCACATTAAAATTGACGGTTACTGAAGTCAAAACACAATAATTTTTATTCATTAAAAATGTCACCAAAACAACACGCTTCAAAAATATAATACTGGCATAAAAATTCTGTTATAAAAATAACGACAACAAAATACGTTTAAAAACGTAACACCGGTTCAACAAAAATTAATAATTAAACTGCATTACCCGTATTCGTAAAACACATCACTCGAGAAATGAAAAATATTTAATAACTCCATCATCCTTGAACTGAATCTGTTTTGCACACTGATATAAATGTTTTATGTTACACTTAAATGCATGCACACTAATATGCAGACACATCCAAAAATGCAAAGACTAAATGATATGGAACTTAACCTTACACGTAATAATGAGTACCAAATATTTGACCTGGCAAAGCTATAGGTGCGCACTAATTATGTGTAGCCTGGACACATTTTCAAAGCAATTCAATCTTGCATGTACATTCTAATATAATGGTCTAGACATATTTTAATATGCATTTGCTTGGTTTGCAATTTAAAAGGACTAGACATAGTTTAATATGCATGCACTGATGAAGTTTTGAAATGCACCAGGATGAATGCATGTGTGCAATTTATATGATGCGGTTACCCGGGGAAAAGGTAATTTCATGAATGCACGCAACTACACCAAAGTTTGAACATAGTTTCTATATCCCACAACTTGCGTACAACTGAGGTTGACCAAGATAGTGATGGCCATACATTTGTGTGTTACGTGAGTACTTTTTTTTCATCTACAATTATCAAAATAAAAAATGCCTGGGAATAATACTTTGGCATTCAAATAAAAAATGTAAGATCTGTAACCTGGACTTTCTTTTTCTTTGTCTTACATGCATACTTTCCTAATTATTTCATGTATATAGTATTACAATATCATTCAATAACTGGTATGCAACTAAATTTTTTTTCACAACAAAAAAAAAATCACTTCACACTTTATAACACGCAAGCATGGATTAAAAGACATGGACATGTCTACATGCATGCACAGAAAGGTGCAAATATAACAATCTGATACTTCTGCAAGAAATAGCCTTTAAAAGAGTGAAGAATGAAGTAAAACGAAGCAAAGAAATTCATAAAAAAACAACTACAGAATAGCACCTAGAATGGTCATGCCACGGGTCGCGAATTCTGAAGCTCGTTCCGGCAAGCTTCGAACGTGATTTTTGAGCATAGATTTGACTCCAATTTTTAATCAAATTCGAATAAGATTTTTAAGTAGTGCATAAGTACATTAATTCAGAGAAAATTCAATATGATTCGATATAAGCATTATCAACAAAAAGGATCACAAAACTAACAACACATAGATATATTTACTTTATAAACTGATTTCTAAAATTCATACAGTAAACAACATAGATTCAACAACTAAGCAACATACGATTTTTTTAAACTAAAAGTGTGAGTTTATCACTCACATAATTTGCTTCCAAAATCTTTAAGCAACCCAGATCCTAAGAGGAAGCAAGAAATTCTTCTGAAACACCATTGAAGTGTTTTGCAGAACTACTGAAACTTTGAACGAAAAATGAAAGATGAAGTGTTTACTGGAATGCTGTTTTACCTTTCTTTTCTCATTTTGCACAAGTCAAAGAATATATGGGTGCTGGCAAACATTGTACAATTGCATTTAATTAGAGACGTGCACAATTGGAAAGAAAGTACATGACCTGTACAGCAATGATGATAGAAAAGAGCAAAGCAAAGTTTTTCAAACATTGGTGTTATAAAAAATTGTTAACAGCAAGGTGTTCACTTTGCTTCTGAACTTGGCGACCGCAAATGTTCTCATATTTGTTTTTGAATTGGACCGAGACCAGATGCACATGAAGGCATGAAAAATATAACACAACTTTGTTTTAAAATTGGTGATAGCCAAGAAAATGTTTCACTTTTGTTTATAAATGAATGTGACAGCATAAAGTTCATTTGAATTTTAAAATGGATCATCCATTTATCACGCGTGAAGGCAAATTTTGCCCTTAAATTCACCGTGCAACAACTTAGATATTTAACTGGCTATGAAATCATTTTGCATTGCAAATTTATTTTTCAAATAAAAATTTAAAATTTCCAATTTAAATTTTTATTTCGATAGCAATAAAATCACGTATTCAATAGATATTTAAGACAAGACTAAAGATGGTCGCTCCTAACTAGCCCTATTCTTCGCATTAGCAGATGGTATTATCCAGTAATACTCTTTGTTAATGTGGGTCTTGGGATGGGACGTCAGAAAGGTATATATCCAAATCTCTTCCAATATTTCATATTTGAGAAAAATTCAAAAATTATACTCATAACAGGAAAATTTAAAATCATGTCAATACTTAGAAATGTATTTTCCAATTCCATTTATAATTCAACACCTTAAAAATATTTCAATCATAATAATCTCGTAGTTAAAATATTTTAAACCCATCCAGTTCAATGCTTAGGAAATATTTGTAGGTATATTTTTCCAAATCATTTTATTTCAAGTACTTAGGAAATATTCCGTTTTCTTCCATACTTCTCAAGTCCTTTACAATTTACTTGTAAATTCCTTCTCTCATTTATAACGAATTCTATAAATTTCCAAAATTCATAAATTAGTTTCCTTTAGAATTTCCAAAATCGACTACACTTGCCTATTGTTCCAAATCCCAATTTTTAACCTATTTTATGAATTCTAATTCATTTCCCAAGTTCCCATATTTCAACATTTTGGCAATTCCATTTTCTCCCAAATCCCTTATAAGATTCCTCTTATATAAATTATATCCATTAAATAAACCCCATTTACAACCCTCGAGAGTATTCATAAACAACTTCAATCAATTTCAAAAACTATATACACACACACATATACATACATACATATATATATATATATATATGTATGTATGTATAATAAGTAATTTTTAAAGAATAATAATTTATTTTTTAAAACATAATCAAGCAATTATTTAAAATATTAAAACACTTTAAATAAACATCGAAAACTCGTTTTCAATTCATTTTTAAATAATACTAATCGATTTACAAAGCTTATTATAAAAATTAGAATTTAATTCAATTAACGTTAGATATTTGAAAAATTCACTTCTCGAAATATTTCAATACTAAAACATCTTTGACTATAAAGTTTAATAAATAAAATCCACTTTTAAAACAATTATAATTTCTGGATAAAAATCGATCTAAAGAAAAAACCCAATATTACAAATTTCAATTTATAAATCCCTCTTCATTCGTATCACATCGACTACTTTTCAATTTTGTAATCATTCTTACATTTCAAAAATAGAATCCACTAGTTTTCCTCCAAAAACCCATTTCCATATTTCGACATAAATTCACACTGCAAATTTATATTTCCAATTTATCCACTGATAATCATTTCCCCTTATTTATAAATGTCATTTATAAAGTTATAAACTCATTTTCGATTTTTCTCTGTGAACAACAGATTTATATTAAACAACCAACATTCCACTTCTTTTCGATTTAAATCAATTTAAATCGATATGTTGGTTAAATCGATTTAAATTTAAAATTTCATTTAGAAATAATTTTCTTGAATAATCCAAACTATATTCCACTTCTTTTCAAAAATCTCGATTTTGAATTCCATTCCCTAGTTTAAGAAATCTCATTTGAAACTTATTGTTTAAAACTTCCTTGTATGGATTATTTAAAAATACATATATCAAAAACACTTTACAAGATAGATAAATAAATTTCCAAAATCCAATCTTGTATTTAATTCAAACTCATCTCTTATTCAATAATCCATAATTAAGTTGTTACTTCCAAATTCTCTGTAACATCCCACTTTTCGTACGCTTTAAATCGACACACGTGCCAATTCAAACCATACGGAAGGGCGGATTATTATGAGGTAAATAAGAAAATAAGAAAGAAACAAAAACAAACAAAATCTCACAGCGGAAGGATAAAATATAATAATCAAATATACAGTTTATAAAGCTATTTTACAAATTATTCGATTATACTTACGACATTTATCAGAGTTACACATACCAATAACAATGCAGCGGAACAGTATGAGTGTAGTGCAATAATATAAATAATAATAATACGAATCTTCGCCTTCGTCCTCCAGTCCTAAATCTTCAAATCCTGAAACGCTCGGACTGACCCGAGCGAATTTGAAAAGACAAAAACACTCGAGTCAGAACTAAAAGATCTTATGTGAGTTAAATTAACAGAAATAAATATGAGTGCGGTAACTTAAGAGATGATCGAGATTTACATCTCCTAAGGATCCGTTAAACTATTTACTATGTATTATATTGCGCTATTGTAATAGTGTCTAGTTGTAAAATAAACTTACTTTTTTCTTAGCATTAAGGGGTTACCCATATAGCCCTTAACATGTAATAGTCCCAGTAGTCCATCCAGTATCGGCGCATCTCAAGATCGGGAGACTACCCTAAATACTCCACGGGCTACGGGAGAAAACCAAACTCGTACAAGGCACGATAGGGTAGGTGACACGGCACAACTAGGCAATGTCAGGGTAGATATACCAATTACGCTTCCGGGTCGGTGGTAACGCGTAGCGCGCAGCTACCGCCCACCTCGAACAAACTCCTCCAAATCAAAGAAATCAAAAGTGAAGGTAGCCACCGAATCAATCCAAAGTCAGAGTATAGTATCGAAGGGAAGTGTCCGATGAAAGGTGCTACCTTATTGACCCGTCGATCACTCCTGTTTTAGCCACCTTATGCCAACTCACGAGAGTTGGGTCCACGTATTTACGTCAGAGGAAACGCCGCCACCATCCTGCTTCATTCTGGAATCTCCACCGCATACATGGTTGTTAAAGTGGTTTTCGGAGTTGGCAGAGAGTATGACAACCATAGCATTTTCAAATCTATATACTTGAAACCATAGCTTTGAAAACATAACTTTACCACTTCATGGTTTGAATACTATATTACTTTATACAATAAAATAGCTTCATTCAATTTCGAAAATAAATTCTCAATATCAATTTTTAAACCTCCAAATAAACCATTTAAATTCCCATATATTTCAAAGCTTAAATATTCTATATTTTAAAACTTGAATTTTTACCGTTCATATATTTCGATGTTTAAATATCCCACTATTTCAAAATGGATTCTTTGATAATTTAGTATATATCAAATCCAATTTCTATTATTTAAATTTGAAAAGTTTACTTAATAAAACAAATATTATTCAAGTAAAACCCTTAAACTTCAATAATAGAATATACTTCAATTTAATTTAACTTGATAACATTCATTTAAATCCTCTACACCGAAATCAAGTTACAAAAATCATACCCCTTTAAAATAACGATTTTTATTAAATTTTTAAATCAATTTTATTCGGGTATAATTATTTAATAATTTTATTCAAATCAATTTCACATTTTTCTCCACATAAATTTTTATTTAATTCATTAAAACTTATATATACAATATCTTAAACAGGTACTTAACAATATACTATAAAACATCAACTCCATTTATTAAGCTTATTTTTATTAAAATTTTTATACATAGCTTAAATTCAAGAATTTAACTAAAATAAAATTTATATAATATCAATAATTAATATCCATTTAACCATATTATATGGAAAAAATCAAACTTTAATATTGGGCTTATTTCATATTTCAAAGCATACTTATATATATTGTTAGAATCATAAATAAATTTGACGTTTATATAACATAAAAAATCAATATTTACAAAATCCGTATATTCCTTTCCAAAACCATAGAAAAATCATTTCAAAAATAATTATATATATATATACCGTGGTGCCTGTATATAATTTTCTATCCTATGGTCAAGTGATACGGATATTTATCATTTCACTCCGCAATTTAAAAATAAAAATGCGGTTGTATATCATTTCAAACAGCAATCTCGAATGAAATAAGAATGCATAATAACTTGCAGTATATACAATATAAATAAAACATCCATTCATCCATCATATCAATCATTAAACATTTATCAATTTATCGTCCAATTCAAACAATCACATCAATCAATAATAATTAATTACTGACAGTTAATTTTTGAATAATGAATTAAATAACTGTTTAACTATAGTTTATATGCAATAATAAATCTAACTAAAATTTTAACTGGCAGTTTTAAATGCAATGAATAAATTAATTAACAATTAACTGGCAGTTTTAAATGCAATGATAAATTAATTAACGCGTAAATTAAATGAATGCAATTTAACTGAGAAAATGATGAAATATATGCCAAACAGCTATAAATAAAATTTTAAACACATCATAAATCAATTTAACCAACATAAGAAATCTTAGAAGTTGTGAGTGGGTTAAGACACTCACCTTTTGAATTTAAATTGAATTTAAATCCAATTTAAACCCAAAAATTTGACCGTCTCAGAATTTTTCCAAACTAGCTTCGTCAAGTCCGGAATTTCAATACGATCCTAACAAAAAAAACCGCGTGTGAAACGGAGTTCGTATGCGAGAGTTATAGCAATAATTGTGATTGAATTTTAATTTTTAAAAACAACCAAAAAATAACACATTTCATACATGCCACGTCATCGCAATCATCTCCCCCCCCCTAAAGTAACACACGCAACATTCCAGCATGCACGCAAATACCCTAACCAAGCACGCACATCGTCGAACCACTGATTTGCCACGCGTCACAAGGCAAACGCCGCCGCCTCCTCTAGAGCGCCCACTCCACACAATCACCTCTGCGACTTTTCCACATACACGGCCTCAATCGGCATGATAAAAACAGCAGCCGCCACTTTTAACTAACCCTAATCGAAATTTTGTCGCAAATCCGACCATCAATACGCCGAACAAACCATATAGATCGACTCCCCTCGGCTTCCTCTCCAAAACCCAAAAAGGGTTCGCCGATCGGATGATTTGATTTCGACGATGATGAATGGCCGTAACTTCTCTGATTTTTACCGGTCAAACGACAAACTGAATCGAAAAACGAACACCACCAGTGAATTACTCTAGTCGAGAGCTTCAATATATACTTTTTTCAAATTTTTCTGAGGACTTTGAATTTTTGACTTTGATTTTGAATTGTAATTAGATCTAGCATTTGCATCCATTAAGGAAGAGGAGGAGCTGATGAAATTTTATGCATAGACAAATGAGAATAGGCGGAGGCTAGGGTTTAGTAGGTTATTTATAGATAAAGTTGAAAAATAGATGGATCGGGTTGATAGATGTGCGTGCTAGCGTTAACGTGCCCCAAAAAGCCCCATCTGACCCTGGAACGAAATTAGGTAAACCTATATATCAAAATAGGTGTTTTAAAATATTCTAAACGCAATGGAAAACGTTTCGCGTCCAAATTCCATCGTATGGAGAAGTTATGCTGAAATTAATATTTTCAAATTGATTTCAATTGCATAAATTTCAAGGCGTTTCGAGTCCGTACGATCAAACGACAAGTCCGGTCGCTACGAAACTTGAAACACTATTATAACTCACCATTACGGATCCGATGAAACTTGTTTCGTCGAAATCCGAGTCAGTTGGCCAAAATGGCTATTTTTATATTAATTAAATAAATTTACAATAAATTGATTAAATCAAATTTCCTATTATCTGAAATTGACAATCTTTATCGCTTATATTTTCTTAATCCCTCGTATTAGTTAAACCAAATCTAGATGTAAATTTAGAGTTAACAAATTTATTCATTTCAGCGTTAAATTTCAATTTCATTATATTCGCAATATAATTTGCAAAAATTCCTTTTAATTGACTTTCATTTAATTATTCAATCTATTAGTATCCAATAGATGAGACTACCATTAGATTCATACTCTATTACATAAATATCTCCAAATTTCATCTAAATTTATATTTACGTAATTTTTAAATATTAAATCCATTTAATTGCAAACAATCATATTAACGTAATTTAAATTCAAATAAATAATTAAATGTTGATTCCCATTCTTTTTATTCAAACGATCTTTATCCTATAAGCATACTTAACATTTGTTTATATTTCATTACACTGATACGCCTATATACATCTTAGATTTGTATCAACGGTTATATTTAAAAATGTGAATCTTGTCAATTACGCGTATTAATTAAGGTTTTAAACTCAATTAACAAAGTTTCCTAAGTCCAATCACTTTTTACCAAATTTGACAATCCCTAACCATTTGTACTACATTCCTTATAAATGTAATATTTATTAGATTTTATTTCAAATTAACGTACAAATTAATTTTCCTTAATTGAGATCTGATTCCCAAATTTTAGTTTAAGATACTAAATGAAATAAACAACATATAGATTGTTACCTATTTCCTTTACATGCCTTTATAGGTTTATTACTTAACAATCACTATTAAAAATCCCGTATACACACAAATTTTATATTTCGTAATCACATTCAATCAATTACGTATTACTTTCCAGCAAGTAATATGATTACTTAGAGAACGTTGACTTTTATTCAATTACCTTTTATTGAAATCCACATTAATTAATTTATTAAATTCTTACATTTATTTCTCTATATCCAGTTTGTTTCACCTTATTTACATTAATATTATTCCCTTATTTTGGTTATTACTTATCAACTTGTTCAAACCTTATTACCTAAATTTCCGTTATTGTAAACCTTTATATTTTTTTCATTTAAATTAAATTTTAAATTCCAATTCAATCAACCATTCCAACATGCAACTTATAATAACTTCTTACAAGTATGAATGGAATTATCATTTATTCCAATATTTTCTTAATTTACATTAACATATTAGTTAATTCCCTTTAAATGAAATTTATTCAAATTGCTAGTAAATGGGTTTTAAGTCACCATTTATATATTTTAATTTAGCTTCATTTTCAATATTTGTTTATAAAGTTTTTATTTCTACTAAATTCAATTACAAAACTCATTAATTCAACCAAATTAAATCCATAAAATTTACTGATCGTTACACTCTCCCCCACTCAAAACTTTTCGCCCCCGAAAAGGAGAAAAAAGGGAGAAGAAAGAATTACGAAATCAATATATCATATTCAAAACATTAAATTTATAAACAATTAAATTTACAACATTTGTTACTTTAATTAGAATATACAAATTTACAATCATTGTATCTTTTTATACTTAAATTATTGAAGTTTGGAAAACATTTTCAAAATATGTCTAAATCCAAAATTTACGAAAAATTTCGGCAGAGTCTCCTTTGTACGGAGAGGCTCGGGAGAAAATATAATATCAAATATAACAAAATATCACATATATTTTTCAAACGAATATATATATCCCATCACAGGAAAAATATAAATATAATACCGCTATAAACCGTAATCCGAAAACGTACCTATTTGTCAGGCAATAACGCTTATATTATGAAACCAAATGCAGTAGCAATTGCTTCCATAACCTATATTTCACTTATAAAACCCAAGAGATTTAATAATTATATAAAATAAAATATTTAAGGTTATTTCAACTACAAACAAACAATTCAATACAATCAACAATCACTTGCAACAAGCATCCAACCATCACATAAAACCAACACGCATCAATCATTCATTCATATCAACAAACCAAATAGTTGTTCGGGCTCAAAACTTTAAATTGTACGAAATGAAAATAAACTACTTAACTCATCATTTACTCAACAGTCTTAGATGAAACTAAATAGATTATTTATTCATCCAAACAATTCTAAATTTCCTTACCCAAACAACCACAAACCAAAACAACAACAACAATTAGTTTATTCTTATTAATTCTATTCATTTTAATTTATTGCCTACAATTATTCATTTTCATTTATTCAGGTCATGTAAGTTTCTTTTTATTGCATTACATTTATGCATTTCTCAATTTCATTCATTTATTTAATGTTTACATTTCTATTATATTTAATTATAGTAACATTTTAATTACACTTAAATTTATAACTTTATAACATCAATTCTTATAAATAAAGAATTTCATTAATTACTTTCATTACCTCAAGTTAATTACTGGTATAATATCGATTACATATACTTATCAACATTTTCAACTTTCGTATCTTTTGGTAAGTTATATATATGTGTTTAAGAATGTAATTGAAAATCATACAGTTTATCTTATTTCCTTTAAAATTTGTTAAATGTTCAATAATTATATCCTTTCTTTCATAGGTTCTGGTTTCAAATTTCCTTTAATACTATTTATAACCTAGCATTAAATCTCTTATTTCCTTTAGAGGCTTCAATTTATCAATTACCTTCGTTCCAATTCACTACAGTAAATGAAACTATTTATTAATGGAAACTTAAGAATTAAATACCGGGTTTTATTTCAAATCATTTTAAAATAATAGATAAATATATACTTACAACCTATAGATTCAATTATATTTAAACAAATTAAAAATTCACTTTTGTTTATCAAAATAAATCTGTAGTAAAACTACCACAGTGGCCTTTCCCCTTCGAAACTCGAAAATGAATGTCGATGATACGGCCGCCATCACCGAAATTATTTTCCAACGACAGAGAGGAAAGTACAAACTTATTTCTTCCAAAATCTTCTTAAACAATTCTTTTAAATATTATATCAAAATACTTCTAATAATATTATTACTATATTTTCAAAATCACTCAAAATAAATATTCAAAACCACGGAATTTACGTTCTAAATTCCCAATTTCCGTTTTATTTTATTTTAAATTTTACTTCGACTATTAATTATAAAGTTCTTACCTAAAAACCCATATATTGCAACCAAATATATATATATATATATATATATTATTTAAAAATTTATTTTATTTATAGAAAATATAATAGGCAAAATTATTTCATTCGCCTACAATAAAACAATATTATGTTGGTCTGTCCTATTAAGTGTTTAGAAATCCCTATTGATGTCACAGCGTCCCACGCATCAACCAGAATTTTTAAATACAAAATGGAACAGATTAGCACAATATTAAAACCTTTTTATAACACTAAAAAGTATGCTCCCTCATATATACACTCAGCGACTCCCATAGGGTGTTATTACCCTATTAATAAAGAGTCAGACCCCACAAAGCTAAGGTTTTATCGCTAAACCTGGCTCTGATACCAGATGTAAAATCCCACCTTTTCGTACGCTTTAAATCGACACACGTGCCAATTCAAACCATACGGAAGGGCAGATTGTTATGGGGTAAATAAGAAAACAAGAAAGAAATAAAAACAAACAAAATCTCACAGCGGAAGGATAAAATATAATAATCAAATATACAGTTTATAAAGCTGTTTTACAAATTATTCGATAATACTTACGACATTTATCAGAGTTACATATACCAATAACAATGCAGCGGAACAGTATGAGTGTAGTGCAATAATATAAATAATAATAATATGAATCTTCGCCTTCGTCCTCCAGAGCTAAATCTTTAAATCCTGAAACGCTCGGACTGACCCAAGCGAATTTGAAAAGACAAAAACAGTCGAGTCAGAACTAAAAGATCTTATGTGAGTTAAATTAACAGAAATAAATATGAGTGCGGTAACTCAAGAGATGCTCGGGATTTACATCTCCTAAGGATCCGTTAAACTATTTACTATGTAGTATATTGCGCTATTATAATAGTGTCTAATTGTAAAATAAACTTACTTTTTTCTTAGCATTAAGGGGTTACCCATATAGCCCTTAACACGTAATAGTCCCAGTAGTCCATCCAGTATCAGTGCATCTCCAGATCGGGAGACTACCCTAAATACTCCACGGGCTACGCGAGAAAACCAAACTCATACAAGGCGCGATAGGGTAGGTGACACGGCACTACTAGGCAATGCCAGGGTAGATATACCAATTACGCTTCCGGGTCGGTGGTAACGCGTAGCGCGTAGCTACAGCCCACCTCGAACAAACTCCCCCAAATTAAAGAAATCAAAAGTGAAGGTGGCCACCGAATCAATCCAAAGTCAGAGTATAGTATCGAAGGAAAGTGTCTGATCAAAGGTGCTACCTTATTGACCCGTCGATCACTCCTGTTTTAGCCACCTTATGCCAACTCACGGGAGTTGGGTCCACGTGTTTACCTCAGAGGAAACGCCGCCACCATCCTACTTCATTCTGGAATCTCCAAAGCGTACACGGTTGTTAAAGTGGTTTTCGGATTTGGCAGAGAGTAGGACAACTTCCGATCCCGGTCTCTTCAACAACCAAACGTTATTATAACACCGCGGTTATTTTAAAATAATTTATACTTTGAAAACCAGAATAAAATATCCATTTCAAAACCATATAAATACGATATCATTTCCATTTTTAAAACCCAAATTTATATGATATCATTTTATTTCAAATACATCTTTCCAAAAATCATTGCATTTTCAAATCTATATACCTTGAAACCATAGCTTTGTAAACATAACTTTACCACTTAATGGTTTAAATACTATATTACTTTATATAATAAAATGGCTTCATTCAATTTCAAAAATAAATTCTCAATATCAATTTTTGAACCTCCAAAATAAACCATTTAAATTCCCATATATTTCAAAGCTTAAGTATTCTATATTTTAAAACTTGAATTTTTACCGTTCATATATTTCGATCTTTAAATATCCCACTATTTCAAAATGGATTCTTTGATAATTTAATATATATCAAATCCAATTTCTATTATTTTAATTTGAAAAGTTTACTTAATAAAACAAATATTATTCAAGTAAAACCCTTAAACTTCAACAATAGAATATACTTCAATTTAATTTAACTTGAAAATATTCATTTAAATCCTCTGACCGAAATCAAGTTACAAAAATCATACCCCTTTAAAATAAAGGTTTTTATTAAATTTTTAAATCAATTTTATTCGGGTATAATTCTTTAATAATTTTATTCAAATCAATTTCACATTTTTCTCCACTTAAATTTTTATTTAATTCATTTAAACTTATATGTACAATATCTTAAACAAGTACTTAACAATATACTATAAAACATCAACTCCATTTATTAAGCTTATTTTTATTAAAAAAAATTACATAGCTTAAATTCAAGAATTTAACTAAAATAAAATTTATATAATATCAACAATTAATATCCATTTAACCATATTATATATAAAAAATCAAACTTTAATAGTGGGCTTATTTCATATTTCAAAGCATACTGATATATATAGTTAGAATCAAAAATAAATTTGACGTTTATATAACATCAAAAATCAATACTTATAAAATCTGTATATTCCTTTCCAAAACCATAGAAAAATCATTTCAAAAATAATTATATACATACATACATACATACATACATACATATATATATATATATCGCGGTGCCTGTATATAATTTTCTATCCTATGGTCAAGTGATACGGATATTTATCATTTCACTCCGCAATTTAAAAATAAAAATGTGGTTGCACATCATTTCAAACCGCAATCTCGAATGAAATGAAAATGCACAACAACTTGCAGTTTATACAATATAAATACAGCATCCATTCATCCATAATATCAATCATCAAACATTCATCAATTTATCGTCAATTTCAAACAATCACATCAAACAATAATAATTAATTACCGACAGTTAATTTTTCAATAATGAATTAAATAACTGTTTAACTGTAGTTTATATGCAATAATAAATCTAACTAAGATTTTAACTGGCATTTTTAAATGCAATGAATAAATTAATTAACAATTAACTGGCAGTTTTAAATGCAATGATAAATTAATTAACACGTAAATTAAACTAATGCAATTTAACTGAGAAAATGATGAAATATATGCCAAACAGCTATAAATAAAATTTTAAACACATCATAAATCAATTTAACCAACATAAGAAATCTTAGAAGTTGTGAGTGGGTTAGGACACTCACCTTTTGAATTTAAATTGAATTTAAATCCAATTTAAACCTAAAATTTGACCGTCTCAGAATTTGTCCAAACTAGCTTCATCAACTCCAGAATTTCAATATGATCTTAACAAAAAAACCGCGCGTGAAACGGAGTTCGTATGCGAGAGTTATAGCAATAAGTGTGATTGAATTTTAATTTTAAAAAACAACAAAAAAAGAACACATTTCATACATGCCACGTCATCGCAATCATCTCCCTCCCCTACAGTAATGCACGCAACATTCCAGCACGCACGCAAATACCCTAACCAAGCTCGCACGTCGCCGAACCACTGATTTGCCATGCCTCCCAAAGAAAACGCCGCCGCCACCTCTCGAGCGCCCACTCCACACAATCACCTTTACGACTTTTCCCCATACACGCCCTCAATCGGCATGATAGAACAGCAGCCGCCACTTTTAACTAACCCTAGTCGAATTTTTGCCGCAAATCCGACCATCAATACGCCGAACAACCATGTAGATCGACTCCCCTCGGCTTCCTCTCCAAAACCCAGAAAGTGTTCGCCGATCCGACGACTTTGATTTCGATGATGATGAACGACCGAAACTTCTCTGATTTTTACCGGTCAAAGACAAACTGAATCGAAAAACGAACACCACCAGTGAATTACTCAAGTCGAGAGCTTCAACATATATTTTTTTTCAAATTTTTCTGAGGGCTTTGAATTTTTGACTTTGATTTTGGATTGTAATTGGATTTAGGGTTTTTATCCATTGAGGAAGAGGAGGAGCTGATGAAGTTTTATGCGTACACAAATGAGAATAGGCGGAGGCTAGGGTATAGCAGGTTATTTATAGATAAAGTTGAAAAATAGATGGATCGGGTTGATAGATGTATGTGCTAGGCTAACGTGGCCCAAAAAGCCCGATCTGACACCAAAACGAAATTGGGTAAACCTATATATCAAAATGGGTGTTTTAAAATATTCTAAACGCAATAGAAAGGTTTCGTGTCCAAATTCCATTGTATGGAGAAGTTATGCTGAAATCAATATTTTCAAATTGATTTCAATTAATTTCAATTGCATAAATTTCAAGGCGTTTCGAGTCCGTACGATCAAACGACAAGTCCGATCGCTACGAAACTTGAAACACTATTATAATTCACCGTTACGGATCCAATGAAACTTGTTCCGTCGAAATCCGAGTCAATGGCCAAAATGGCTATTTTTATATTAATTAAATAAATTTACAATAAATTGATTAAATCAAATTTCCTATTTAAATTTCGAAATTGGCAATCTTTATCACTTATATTTTCTTAATCCCTCGTATTAGTTAAACCAAATCTAGATGTAAATTTAGAGTTAACAAATTTATTCAATTCAGCGTTAAATTTCAATTTCATTATATTCGCAAATTATAAATTAAATTTGCGAAAATTCTTTTTAATTGACTTTCATTTAATTATTCAATCTATTAGTATCCAATAGATGAGACTACCATTGGATTCATACTCTATTACGCAAATACCTCCGAATTTCATCTAAATTTATATTTACATAATTTTTAAATATTAAATCCATTTAATTGCAATAAATCATATTAGCGTAATTTAAATTCAAATAAATAATTAAATGTTGATTCCCATTCTTTTTATTCAAACAATCTTTATCCTATAAGCATACTTAACATTTGTTTATATTTCATTACACCGATACTCCTATATACATCTTAGATTTGTATCAACGGTTATATTTAAAAATGTGAATCTTGTCAATTACGGGTATTAATTAAGGTTTTAAACTCGATTAACAAAGTTTACTAAGTCCAATCCATTTTTACCAAATTTGACAATCTCTAACCATTTGTACTACATTCCTTATAAATGTAATGTTTATTAGATTTTATTTCAAATTAACGTACAAATTAATTTCCCTTAATTGAGATCTGATTCCCAAATTTTAGTTTAACATACTGAATGAAATAAACAACTTATAGATTGTTACCTATTTCCTTTACATACCTTTATAGGTTTATTACTTAACAATCACCATTAAAAATCTCATGTATACACAAATTTTATATTTTGTAATCACATTCAATCAATTACGTATTACTTTCCAGCAAGTAATATGATTACTTAGAGAACGTTGACTTTTATTCAATTACCATTTATTGAAACACACATTAATTAATTTATTAAATGTTAACATTTATTTCTCTATATCCAATTTGTTTCACCTTATTTACATTAATACTATTCCCTTATTTTGGTTATTACTTATCAACTTATTCTAACCTTATTACCTAAATTTCCGTTATTGTAAACCTCTATATTTTTTTCATTTAAATTAAATTCTAAATTCCAATTCAATCAACCATTTCAACATGCAACAATAACTGCTTACAAGTATGAATGGAATTATCATTTATTCTAATATTTTCTTAATTTACATTAACATATTAGTTAATTCCCTTTAAATGCAATTTATTCAAATTGCTAGTAAATAGGTTTTAAGTCACCATTTATATATTTTAATTTAGCATTCATTTTCAATGTTTGTTTATAAAGTTTTTATTTCTACTAAATTTAATTACCAAACTCATTAATTCAACCAAATTAAATCCACGAAATTTACGGGTCGTTACATTCTCCTTTTATTTTCTTTTCAAATTCAAAAATACCATTTGTGGTTTTTAGAATACCAAAATTAAGGTCGGTGCTATAATAGCATCCAAAAAGTCAAATGTATCACAATCAATCTATAACAGATTATCCACACATGTCATATATCACTATATTTGAAAATAAAAACAACCACTTTTAGGAATCTAATTGGATCTCTCCAACCTGTTTCCCTACATCCATAGATGTTATATATCATAAAATACCAATCTCACTTTGAGGCGGGATACCGTGGTAATGTAGGGTCGTCCGCTATTTTGCGGGGCACATAGTGTCTCATCCGCTCCAATAAGCGGGAATATATTAAACTACTTATATACATACACTACTACATATAATATAACATTCAACCGAAAAAAAAATATAATTCAACCAGGCATCCAATAATTAATTTTAGTTCTTATAAATTAAATACAGAAATTCAACATGAGTGAGATTTACTCATCTTGATTTTTAATTTGCTAATCTTTCCAATTATAGATTAAATTGAACCGACGTTCAATTTAATCTAAAATTCTAGCTGACTTCAAAAATATCCAAGCCAATCCTATTTTGTATATTTCGCAGCTACGAACCAAACTCGACTTGCTTCACGATTTTGGAACTCTATGCAAATTTTATTAATTTTTTTTAGCTATTTCAATTTTAATTCTAAATCAAATAAACTGACTATATAATTAAATTTAGTTATAGTATATAACTCGCCCATCTCGTTCACGCAAAACCCTCCCCGCTGTTGGACTTCGACATACCAGCCTCGATTAAAAAAAAGCGATCACCTCCTCTGCCTTAGGACATAAGCCACGACCACAACCTCCACAAAGCAAGCTCCACTGTCGCTGCACCTCCTGCCACCATCGCGGCCCATCACTCCACCTGCCCTCGCCACAAAAGTACAAACTCCATAGGAAAGCCTAGCATCGATCGAACTCAACACCACTTTGCGTAGCTCCACTCTCCAATCGCCGCTCTGCCTAGCACCGCTCCTCCTCTCGCCTCACATAGTCGCGATTTTATCGCGGGCTCTTTTTTTTTTAAAAATTCGAACTATCTTCATTATCGAAGAAGAAGAAGATGATGAGTACAAGCAATTTAAACTGGGGTGCATGGCTTTGGGTACAAAGTAGTCTGGTGGAGCTGGGTTATAGGGTGGCTCGTTGTATAATAGGGGTTGACTTTGGAAATAATATTATTTAAAATTTAAAATATCTCGTTTATAGTAACTTAAAATCCTGAACCCTTATCGATGCATGCTGCCTTGCGCTACTAATGTTATACCTTTATTTCGAATGCTAAGGAACAAGTCTCGAGCCCTAATTTGATCGTATGTGGAAGATAGCTTTTTAAATCCAATTATTATCTTAATTTTTCAATATTTAATTCAATGCATTTCTATCCCATACGATCAAACGGTAACTCCAAACGCTATAAAATTTGAAATTCGATAATAATACACTATTATAGAACTAATGGAACTAGTTTCGTTGAATTCTAAGGCTGTGCCCCGATCGTTATTTTAACGTGTCGATTAAATCGATGATTTCAAAAATTGATTAAATCGATGATTTACTTGAAATTTGTGTTTTAAACACTTACTAACTCAATTCTAATTCAAATAGCATTTATATCAATATTAGAAATCGTTTTCAATTTATAACCAATTCAAGTTTCAAATATTTACTATTTCCATATTACGATAAACCGCTATATTTGAAATTTAAATCCATTATATAATTTAAACCAAAATCTTCATATTCAAAATCAACTTATATTCCAAATCCAATATTTAAAATCATTTAAGTATTCTATTTCAAATGACAGAAAATTTGGGTTGTCGTAGTAAGTTAAATCAATAGTAAATAAATAAGAGTGTAACGGCTTCAGAGATGTTTAAGGGATTTTACATCTCCTTTCAATGTCTAACATGCATGCAATAACTTAAGAGATGTTCAGGATTCCATCTCATAAAGATCCATTAAACTATCTACATACATAGTATAATACGCTATTATAATATGTCTACAGAAAGTAAAGTATTAAAATAGCGTTAAGGCATTGCCCATATCCCCCTTAAAACATTTTTATATAAATACCATAGTCTATTCGGATATTGTAAGCTCCACCGAACCAGTAGGTTACTCAGGGAGCAATCCATAGGTACGGTACAAACCAAACTCATGATGGGCTTGGTAAGGCATATGACAAGGCGCATGAGGCAATACTAGAGTAGGATTCTACTATTTGCAGAACCGGGCTGGTGGTAACGCATAGCAGCTACTACCGCCGACTTCGAATCACACTTCCATAATCAAATCAAGGGGTAGCCACCAAATCAATCACAAAGTAACAGATATATTTCGAAGAAGCATGCCTAATCGGAGGAGCGACCTCACTTGGCCCAGGTATAGTTCCTGTTTTAGTCATATCAAGCGGACCCGAGGGGTTCAGGGCTGCGTTCATACCTCATACAGTAGCGCTCGCCAAACCATCCTACTTCGTTCTGGATTCTCCACGACATGCACAGTTGTTAAAGTGGTTTTCAATATTGGCAGAGAGTATAGCAATATCCGATCCCGGACTCTTTAATAACCAAACTCTTATTTCACACAGGTTGGTTCTTTTACATTTCCAAAATCGATTCATAATTGATATCAAAATATCATATTCGCTTCAAAATCGTATCACTTTCGAAATTATATTCACTTTCGAAATCATTATTCACTTTAAATCATATTTATTTTCAAAATTATAACTACAAAATAGGTTAAACCATTATATCAAAATATTCACATTTAAATCAATTAAATCTAAATCATAATAGTTACAACTTTAAACTGTTTGAATATTTAAAGTACTTTATATATTTGAATAGTTATACATTAATATAGTATATGTGACGCCCCACCTCTATACCCACGCTAGACAAGAACATTACGGTGAATGCTGTCGACTAGCACGGAGAATAAGGCTGTTAAGGAGCGACCATCCATGTAATTTCTTTGCACGAGCACCGATAAGTCAGATAATATAACATGCATTCTATTTCAAGAGGAAATCCGACATACCGACACAAACTCAAAGCTACTACACGGTGGCTATATAAATCCTTCGGAAAACAAATATAGAAATAAGCATAACACAAATCAGTCACAGACAATTCATATCACAAAGGCGGAATAAGATATGAATATTACACTAGAAAGTGTACATCAGAGTAGTGGTCTAAAAAGATCTACAATATCACAAAAGAATAGTTACACGAACTACACAAAAGAATAAGTATACATTAAGGAGTCTATATCTCAAATGTATACAACAAAATAACTACTAATCTAAGTAGTTAACCCAAAAGTCAAGGAGTTAATCCCGGATGAGAAGTCAAGCAGAAGCACCTGTAACATCTCGGTCTGACCCGAGTATTATTTAATAAGAAAATAATAAACGGATCAGTCTAACTATAAATATCAGATGAAACGATATAGAATAAGAGATATGACTAAACACATAATAATTACAATGCCAAGATGTGATATAGATATATATATACTTAGTTGATAATCATCAAGAGATTAATCAATGTCACCAAATCTACACAAGAATCAAAGAAACGTCATACTCCTTATTTCGTTCACCATACCATAAATATTGACGATAATATCAATGTCAATCACAAAAGTCAATGACACACAAATTCCAGAAGACTACACAAGAAATCCAGAAATCACAAAAGCCAATGACACACAAATTCCAGAAGACTACACAAGAAATCCAAAAATCACAAAAAATAAGGGGGGGAGGCCTATCACATGAACGGGAGCTTGAAAACTCACCAACAGCTGTAACACATGAACGAGAAGCTATCTCATGGTAGCTAGCCATTAATTTGACACACGAATGGTCCGAAGACCTGACACACGAATGGTCCGAAGGCCGTGGGTAGCTACCCCACAAATTTGACACACGAACGGGGTTTAGTCTCCCACGCAGACAAAGAGACATCGCACATTGCTAGTCTAAATCACAAAAATGATCGTCATGATCATCGAGAAGTGTCAATTACACTAAGCTAGTAAATATGAAAGTTTAGCCTAATGTCCCATAACCACTTGCTTAACTTAAATATTTACGAACAAACTGTAAATCTCCACTAGAAAATTGTCACAAGAGGTTCAATCGAACAAGTCCAAGAATTAACCGACAAAGTAAAAGCAAGCGTTTCATACCACTTGTTTTACTAAGCCGTTTAATTAGATTTCTCATACGAGTGAGGTAAAGGTTTGAATATACTAATAGATTGGAAAATGGTTTTATAAACGAATTTGGTATTAAAATAGTATTGAAATCGTTTAAGGAAAGAGTTTTGATATTTACTACTAGTATAGAAAACCTTTATATTTTTAAAGTGACAAATCACGAAGAAGATTGTAAGAACAATCAATCACAAAAATTCACATACGAAGACGTGAATAAAATCCAACGAAATCGATAAAGTATCCATCGAAATGGATATTCAAAAATCCCTAAAAAGAGTCATCAAAGTCATAATAGATGATAACAACAAATAGGATTATCACGAATCGATTTAAATTGGAATTTCAATCCAAAAAGGCAAATTGGACTCAAACAGCAGGTTCAGTCGACTGAACAGAGTTTTTCAGTCGACTGACCCTGTACCTGGAAATTTTCCAGGTTCAGGAAACTTTCTGTTTCCAGTTTCAGTCGACTGTGCAGAGTTTTTCAGTCGACTGAATCATGCCTGGAAACTCTCGGGTTTCAGGTTCAGTCGACTGAACAGAGTTTTCAGTCGACTGAATCATGCCTGGGCTATTTTTCAGCCTATGTAAATGAAGAGCAAATTCTTCCAAAATGCAACCGGACGAACATTGGCTCTAAGGGTTTATGCCAATCGGCAACCCGGCCCTATATGCTCCTCGGTGCATCACTAAAAGCATGATCAAACATCCATAAAAGGATTTCACACAAATTTGACTTAAAAACCCAAAAATTGGAATATTCACAAAACCAATCCAAATCAAGAGCAAATGCACATGAATAAGTGTTAGGAATTCATACCCAACGACCAAAGATAATTATAGTCATAGATGTGAGATAAAAATCTCACCTTTTTCACAAAATCGAACAAGAAGAAGCTTGAAAGCAAATGGAGAATCAACCTCTCTTCGACACAACTCAATTGAGCTTGAATCTAAGCTCAAAAACAAGAACATTCCCAAAATTAGGTTTAGGAATTTCTGAAATGGGTAAGAGAATAAGTTGGAGAAGAAGAAGAGAAGCTTACCAATGGGTTCTTCTTGAGTTTGGAGCTAGGAATTTGATTTGCAAGAGAAACTAGGGTTTTGGAGTTTTAATTTCCAATCTCCTCCACCATTAAAGCTAAGAAAACTGAAATGAGAAGAGAATGAGACTGAGTGGGGAGGAGTGGCTCAGATTTGAGCATTAGCTAACATAGGGCTGAGCCCAAAAACCAAACCCAAAGTAAAAAGTAGCAGAAATCAACTTTCTCCAAACATATCGAAGCTTATACTCAAAAAGGTCGCAAACGGCATTTTAAACTCAATGGGAGTGGTCCCGAGCCCTAATTCGACCGTATGCAAAAAGTAGCTTTTCAGACTAAAAATCTGACTAACGATAAAATATTTAAATATAAAAATCGATAAATATGCGGGTTGTTACAGACTCCCCTCCTTAAAGAAATTGCGTCCTCGCAATATTACAAGAAGAAGATATATAGTAACAACCATAAAAGCATATTCAACACAAAAGAAGTTTGAAATAAGAAGTTCACCTCAAAGAGCACGAGAAAGTAAGTCCGGATGTGTACGCTCGATGTACTCTCTAGATTCCCAAGAACAATCCTTAGGATTTGAAGACCATTGAACTTTAACAAGAGGAACATCTTTATTTCGAAGTCGTTTGACTTCCGAAGCAATGATACGAATAGGATGTTGCTCATAAGTTAAATTAGGCGAAACTTCAATCTCTTCCACAACACCGGGCTCAAGAATAGAATCGGAACCTCGAAGACATTTCCGAAGTTGAGAAACGTGAAACACGTCATGCATGGCAGAAAACTGAGCCGGGAATAAAAGGCGATAAGCCATGGAACCAATACGTTGGGTGATAGGAAATGGCCCAATATATCGAGGCGCAAGTTTTCTCGATTGACTGAAACGTACAACACCTTTCATAGGTGAAACACGAATGAACACAAGATCTCCCACAGAAAATTCTAACTTCCTTCTCCGATTATCGGCATAGGATTTTTGTCTACTCTGGGCTTCTTTCATCCTATGACGAATAAGTTCAATCTTTTCTGTGGAATCACGAATAAAATCTGGACCTAAAGCCAGCTTCTCACCGGCCTCAAGCCAACAAGAAGGAGATCGGCAGGGCCTTCCATAGAGTGCCTCAAATGGTGCCATACCAATACTAGATTGGAAGCTATTATTATAGGAAAATTCAACAAGTGAAATATGATCTTCCCAACTTCCACCAAAATCAAGAACACAAGCACGAAGAAGATCTTCAAGAGTTTGATTCACACGCTCGGTTTGTCCATCGGGCTGGGGATGATAAGCGGTGCTAAAATTAAGCTTCGTTCCCAAAGCTTTTTGAAGACTCTTCCAAAATCCACTAGTAAACAATGGATCACGATCACTAACAATAGAAGTAGGAACACCATGCAATTTAACAATTTCTTTGATAAATATCTTGGCCAAAAGAGGAATGGTTCGATTAGATCGAACGGGAATAAAATGGGCGGATTTAGTAAGCCTATCAACAATCACCCATAAGCTATCATGACCCGAACGAGAACGGGGAAGGCCATCTATAAAATCCATGGAAATTTGGTCCCACTTCCAAATTGGAATTTCTAAAGGTTGCAATAACCCACCGGGCCTTCGATGTTCGGCCTTAACGAGTTGGCAAGTCATGCAACACTTAACAAAGTTAGCAATATCGAGTTTCTGTAATATCCCGGAATTTTGGACAATATAAATTTAATAATCTGGGTTTAAATTTATATTGAATTGATAAATTTTGTTAACAAATTTGATTTGATTTCAATAATCTTCTTTATTTAAATATTTAATTTGTGAAATTATTTTTAATGAGTTAATAAATCTATTTCCTATTTATAAATGTATATGTATTTATGTATATATTTTAAATAGATAAGTTGTTTTAGTTAAATTAGTATAGCATATTTTTAATATGTTTTGAAAATAGAAATGGTGGTTTATTTTTGGATTTGAGCTTTTCAAAAATATTTAATTAAAATAACTATATGATTTTATATATGAGATAAATGTTTTTAATTAGTTTAAAATTCATTTTTTATTCAAGTTGTATATTAAAATATGTTACAAGCTCTTTTATAAATTTGTTTTATAAGTTCTTTTCAAAATGAATAACTTGTATATTATTTTATTTATAATAATAATGCTTTGCTTTTTCTTTAGAGAATTATTTAATACATAATTTTGCATAAGAATTCATTAACTAGGCTTAATGCTTATTTACTTTAATTAACTATGTTTAATACTTACTTAACTCTAATTAAACATTAACTTAATTCATAAAGACATGTGTTTGTATGTTAAAACCTTAAGCTAACAAGTGTCTACTTTTAAATGACAAGTGTCTATTTTATTTTCTTTTTCTTTTAATTCAT
Organism: Allium cepa; assembly: GCA_030765085.1. NCBI lineage: Eukaryota > Viridiplantae > Streptophyta > Magnoliopsida > Asparagales > Amaryllidaceae > Allium > Allium cepa. The sequence continues at coordinate 578,588,814 of CM060931.1, forward strand.
TTTCCAAAAATACATTCATATCATTTGTGTCTTCATTCATATTATCTTGTTTCTTCATTCATTCATTTGTTTCATTCCTTAATAAAAGTAAAGATCAACTTCATTCTCTTCCAAATACAAGTCTGCATATCCCAAACTACCACCTGCATTTACAAACAAATCTGTAACTCCTCAAAATATCACCTGCATGCAACTTCTACAAACATGCAAATTACATCAAGTCTGCACCCTCTAAACAAAGCCCGTAGCTCCTCTTTTCCAATATTCAAACCTGCATTTCAACATGAAAGCATCTGAAGCAAGCAAGGCCTGCACATCCATCTGAAGCTCTGCATTTCTTTACATCTGCAATTGCAAGTGAGGCCTGCATGCTAAAATAAAATCAGGATGTACTCTGCATTTTAGTCTTCATCAAGATTTAAGGCCAGCATACATCCATTTAAAGCCCTGCATTTCATTTGCAAGCAAGACTAAGTGCCTGCATTTCAAATCTGGAACATGACATTGAAATATGCTCTGCATTTTGGCACATAAGGTGAGTAACTCAATTTTTTTAAGTTTATAAATAGGTAAAAGTCGATTGCATACTTTGATTTAGGTATGAAATTATATTATAAATATGCTGTGAATATGTGCATGGATATGTTTGTGTGTGTGTGCATGATTGATTCCCTGAACATTTCTGGTTTCTCTGAATCAAGTTTTAGTTAGATGAAATTCATCCCATTGTCTTTTAGTTTGATTCTTCATTTGAGTTATGACTTAAACAAATATGTTTGCTTCATTACAATATTCAGATTAAAATTTATACTTGAGTTATATTGCAAATTTTAAAGCTCTATTAAAAAGGCAGTTTTGAAAACTACTGTGTTTTACATATTAGCTAAGCATAGTTAAAGCTTGAAATTGTTTGGGTGAATTTGATTTTGGAGATTTGTATAGCCATCAAAGATTTATAGGAACATTTTTCTGAAGTGCATTGCAATTAAATTTTGAGATAGTGATTTGGGAATTGCAGTAAGAATCCTAGTTTACTGGGTTAAAATGTTTTGGGTGCTATGAACTCAAGGGTTGATCGAGTTCAAAGATTCTTGGGGTGTGAATTGATGATGTGTTGAAGGAGTCATCGCCGGAGTATGGTGTGTGATGATGGTCGGAGATGGTTGATAATGGAGTTGACAGGTTTGAAGTGGAGGGGGGTTGGTCTGTTTCCAGGTTTGTGATATGTTGGGTTGCAGGGAATTGTGACTCGGGTTGATCTCGGGATTTTTGGCAAATGACTCGAAGCTAGTAGGGGATTTACTCGAAGCAAAATTTATGGTGACTCGAGTACCTTTTAGTTTCAGGTTTAATAAAACAGAACTGTTCTGTTTTTTTTAGAAAATTTAAAAGTTAAGTTTAAATTTAAATCTGGATTTTAGCTTAGGATTTAAATTTGAGCCTAAGGATGAATTCAAACTTGTTTGAATTATTTTTCTGTAATAATTTTAAATGCAGAATTTTAATTTGGTTTTAAAGAAAGAAAAAAAAAGAAAACAGAAACTATTTCCAGTTTATAAAGTTAGAATTAAAGTGTAAACTAAGTTGTGACTTAGAATTTTGAAAACTGAATTTTAGTTGAATTCAAATAGGTTTGAATTATGTTTTTGAAAATAGTTTAAATTCTGGGAAAAATTCAAAGTTTGATCTTTCTTGATAAAACAGAAAACTGTTTCTGTTTTAAATAAAAAAGGTAGGCTTAAATTTTTAAGTGGAGATTTAAACTGAGTGTAAGTTTGGAATTTGAATATGAATTCAAATTTAATTTATCAGAGATTTGAAACCATATTGTGTTTTTAAATTTAAATTTGATTTTAAACTCTCAAGTATAAAATGCATTGTTGTTTTGTATTTGAATTAAAAGGTTAAGTATTTAAATTTAGGAATTTAAAATGAATTCAAATTTTAGTTTTTAAATCTGGATTTAAAATTTAGACTTCAGTTTTTAAATAAAGATTTAAATTTAAATTTCTTTCAAATGATTTACATTGAATTGAAAGTGTAAAATATAGAAAGAGTTTTAAAGATTTAAAACTAAAATGAGTTTAGAAGTTATATTTCAATTTTGAAATTTTAAAGTAATTTTTAAAATTGATTTGAATTTGATTTGAATTGAAAATTTAAACCCTTTTCAACTTATTAATTGATTATATGTTTCTTGTAAACATATAAGATTAAGTTGTAATGTTTTAAAACCTTATTTTAAATAAATTTGAGTCTTTAAGTTTAAAAGAAATGTTAAATTGGAATTTAATGTAAATTTAAAAACATTTTGTTTTTAAATGCTTAATTAAATAAGAAATATTTATCTAAAAGATAAATAAAAGATTAATGATTGGAATCATTTAATTATTAAGGTAATTAAGATGAATATTAATTATTTAATTAATTAATAATGGGGATGTTTAATTAAATAGTTAATGATTTTTAATTTGATTTGAGATTGATTAATTAAGTTTAATTAATCTATAATTAAGGATGGTTAACTAAATTTTAATTTATGATTAAGATTTATTTAATCAAGTGATTAATGATAATTAAGTTTTTAATTAACACCTAGTTAATTAATAATTAGAGATTAATTAAATGGTAATTAAATATTAATTACTTAATAACTAATGATGATTAATATAAGTTAATTCTTAATTAAGTAATTAAGAAATGTTAATGAAGTCATTAACTTAAGATATTAACAATTAATTAATGTGATTAATTTTTGATAATTAATTAGATTAATTAATTAATTAATAATTAATTGTTTAGGTTTAATTACTTAATGAAAGTAATTAGTGAATTATTACTTAATGTAATTAATTAAGGTTAATGTGATTTGTTTAGATTAATTAATTAAGTTTAATTGATTTAAACATTTATGGATTGTTGACAATTCCTTTATGTAATTTATGAATTTGTAATTACTTAAGGAAGTAATTAATTTATAATTACAGGATGTAATTAAAGATATTTGTTATAGAAGTAATTTGGATTTAAATTACTTTGAAATTAATCAAGGGGATTGATTTAGATAATTAATTAAGAATAATTAATTATTGAGTTGAGTAATTAATGTAGTTAATTACAGATTGATTATTAATCAAGGGTGATTAATATATATGTAGGGATTGGTTTTAGATTAATTACTAATGTAATTAATTAAGTAATTAACTTGTGTAATCAACTTATAAGCTAATTACTTATTGTAATTAGAGATAGTTAATCAGTAATGATTAATTGAATGATTATTTATAAATTGATTTGTAATCAATGGATGGTTAAGTTAAGTAGAATTAATGATGAAGAAATTAATTTAATTCATTTTAAATTAATTTGAGATTGAGTAATTAATTTAATTCATTTTAAATTAATTATAAGTAGTGAGATCAGTATATCATTTGCTTATGTTTGATGAATGGTATTGATTGTTTGGTATAGTTTGTAATCTCAGTTGTGAGACGAATGGTGTATGTGATATGGATGCATTGGTTGCTCTTGGATGATAATATAGATTATCTGATTATGATATGAATTATCTGTTGATAATGATAATGTTGATTATCTGTGGTGTTGTGAATTATCTATCTGTATATATTTAGATAATGAATTGAATTGTTTTAAAATTAAAACAACTTGGACATAAAAGACACGCTTTGGATTTCGATGAGACCGGGATCGGGTTTCCATATTTGGACATCCGAAAACCACATCGATTCCAAATAACGTTAGGTCGTTAATCCAAGTGGAGCGAGTGAAGACTCGAGGTGTAAGGGCTATACGTCAGTATAACTCTGTGGGTGATTCCGTAATGAGTTTGACGGAATAGGTCTTATAGATTCGAGATGGTGAATCAGAGTGCAAGGGTTATTGTCGTTAACTCTGAGGGTGATTCCAAAATGAGTGTAACGAGATAATGCCTTCGGTTTCGTTCGAACCCGGAACGAACTTGTATGGATTGAATGCTTTCAGAACATCGTCAGGTGGACGATGAGCATTCTAAGTGATATGTCCTATAAAGGTAATCGCAGCCTCAAGCCTCATCAACCGGGAATGGCTAAAACAGGGGAGGTGCAGCAAAGCTTCGTGGGTAGCCCCCACTTGAGAGTAAGATTTACCCCTGTCTAGAGGTCCCTTTATATTTCGGCTGTGTGGGACGGTTGATCATGACAACCGTCGGGGTTGTCTTATTTGGAACTGTTCAGTAAGGAACGGGTCCGGCTTTGTGTTGCAGGGGAGTTAGGGTGGCTCCTCGGTACGGTGATCTAGGCCACGTACTGTGACGGGCGGTACCCCAGTAGCCCTGCCATTGATGGAATCCAAAATCCAATAAGTGCCGTACGTATTAGTTGTGCCCAACTATGTTGGAATGTGAGATGTAAGCATTTCAGCTATTTCTGTATTTTATTTGAAAACCCTAGACACTATTATAATATCACCGGATTTCCTATCAAATGTTTTGGTTAGCGTAAGGTAAAAACTTTTCCATGTTTATGTGTGGGAAGTCTTACGTGATACCTTTTCTTTCAAAGGTTTTTAAAAGTTAAGTAACTTTAACCTGTTACTCACACCAGACCCATGTCTGACCCGGAGTTATTTCTGTTTTTCTATAACTCTTGGGTACTCAAATTTTATGAGTAGTCAAGAGAATTCAGGTTAGGATTCAGGATTAGCTTTGACGAATTGTGGAGGAGCATATGGAGCAGGAGGCTTCTGCGTATAGTTATATAGTTCCGCTGTGTTTGGTCTCTGAGTGTTCTGTTTGTATTGAGTTGTAATAACTAGACAGGTATTTATAACTGTCTAGTATGTGTTGTATATGTCTGTGTAACTCTGATATTTGATGTATACTATGTAATATTTTGTTATAAATATAATTTATTCGTTCCGCTGTTGAGATTCTTGTGTTGTTTCTTCCTTCTCTTCTTTCTATTCTCTTTTCTATCCCTTTCTTTCTTTATTCATGATGCGATTTTCCGGGAGTGGAAAGTCGGGTCGTGACAGTTTCATTCCCTCCCAATAATAAAGTCGCTTCACATCCGCGTACATTTTACTACTACCAGGATGAATGGTAAATTTAGAGTGATGAGAATCTTCTAAAATATCTTTACGAAGATCCCTAACCTTTGGCACGATAAGTCTACCAAATTTCCGAAGGCCGCCGCGAGAATCGATATCAAAGTCTTTCAAACCTTCAATATCAATTTTAGTCTTAATATTTTGGCCAAGAAAAACCAATTCAGTATCTAGCCTTTGAGCTTCAAGAATGCGGTCTAAAAGAGACGGATGAGCCTCAAGGCTACATAGAACAAATGATGAGCATAAATCGGAAACACGGTCTCGAATTTCGCAAGTGGATAAGATCTCAAGATCGTTCCATTCGGATATCATCATAGAAACAATAGCTTGTTGTTTACGGCTAAGAGCATCGGCGACACGATTACCCTTACCGGGAGTATAAAGAATATCAAGATCATATGGTGCAAGAAATTCGAGCCAACGCTGTTGACGCAAATTAAGTTCCTTTTGAGAGAATAAATATTTCAAAGACTTATGATCTGTGTAAAGAACAAATTTCTCTCCTAAGAGATAATGACGCCAAATCCGAAGAGCAAAAACAATAGCCACGAGCTCTAAATCATGAGTGGCATATCTAGTCTCAATAGGCTTTAATTGCCTAGAAGCATAAGCAATAACGCGTTCCTTTTGCATAAGAACGGCACCCAAACCAATGCGACTAGCATCGGTATAAACAACGAAATCTTGATCCCCATCGGGAATCACAAGAACAGGAGCATCAGAAAGAAGTTCTTTTAATTTCTGAAAAGAAGCTTCACATTTGTCCGACCAAATGTATTTAACACCTTTGTTCGTCAAGCTAGTGAGAGGCACGGCAATTTTAGAAAAGTCTTTAATAAAACGACGGTAATAGCCCGCCAATCCAAGAAAACTACGAATCTCTGTCACACTCTCCGGTCTCTTCCAATCTTGAATCGCTTCAATCTTTGAAGGATCCACGGAAATTCCGGATTCAGAAATAATGTGACCGAGAAACTTCACACGAGATTGCCAAAAGTGGCATTTAGAAAATTTTGCCTTTAATTGATTACTCCTAAGAGTTTCCAACACAATCCGAAGATGTTTTTCATGCTCCTCCTCGGTTTTAGAATACACAAGAATATCATCGATAAAGATGAGAACAAACCGGTCGAGAAAGTCTTTAAAAACTCGATTCATTAAGTCAACGAAATAAGCCGGGGCATTGGTTAACCCAAATGGCATAACAAGCCATTCATAAGATCCATACCGAGTGCGGAACGATGTCAAAGGAATGCTATCCTCTGCAATACGAAGCTGATGAAAACCGGTAGCCAAGTCCAATTGTGAAAAGACTCTAGCACTACTAAGTTGATCGAATAGATCATCAATCCGAGGTAAAGGATATTTATTTTTGATAGTAAGATCATTAAGCTTGCGGTAGTCAACGCAAACCTAAGTGTACCGTCGGATTTCTTCACAAAAATAGTTGAAGCTCCCCAAGGCGAGAAACTAGAGCGAATAAATTGCTTCGTTTCCAATTTAGATAATTGTTTACGCATCTCCTCGTTTTCTTTATTGGACAAACGATAAGGAGAACGAGTGATAGGTTGAGCTCCCGGAATAAGATTAATTCTAAACTCAATTGCTCGCTTAGGTGGTAATCCTAAAACGGGCTCGAATATGTCGGAAAATTCACAAGCGACATGAATAAGAGAAATAATATCACCCTCATCATCATCATCGTCATTACGAGGATTTAAAGAATATAAAGATGCGACCAAAGCAGAATCTGAATCTTTAAGAACAACAGAAACCTGATTAACAGATTGAGGATGTCGAAGATGAATAGTCCGCTCAGGACATAGGATATGAGCTTCATAATGGTTAAGCCAATCCATTCCCAAAATCATTCCAAAGCCTAAATAACGCATGACATGCAAATCGGCTCGGAAAGAAAAATCACCCAAAATAATCTCGACATCTTTACACAATAAACTGATTGTTGCGGATCCACCAACCGAATTCGCAATTCTCAAAGAAGTCATCAAACACAAAACATCCAAAGAAAAAGTATCAACAAGTTCTTTTGATATAAAAGAATGGGACGCACCCGTATCAAAAAGAACTCGGATAGGATGATCACGAAATAAAATAATTCCATCTAGAATAGAATGAGAAATACCTTGGACACGAGATGTGTTGCCAGGGGCTTGAGCAACATTTAACTTTCCCTCCCTCCTATTTTGAAGTTTGGGACACACATGCATAAAATGGTCCGGGCTTTTGCAATAGCGACAAGTACGAGGCTTTGAACACTTGTTCGCAAAATGGTCTTTCGAACCACAATTATAGCATTTCCCTTGAGTAGAGGAAAAGGTCTTTTCAGCAGAAGTTGCTTGCCTCCCTTTCTTATTGGGATAAGGGCCTTTAATTTTGTTTGGCCTCTTCTTGTTGTTGATGTTTGGTTTGGAACCCACCACTTCAACATCATTCTCCCTATCCGCCTCTTCAAGACGAAGAGCGATATCAACGAGTTGGTCGAAAGAAACTTCTAACTTTAGGAGTAATGGCTTCTTGAGACTTTTGTTTAAGCCATAAACAAATCTCTGATTCTTCTTCAGAGGGGTGTTGATGTATTCAACCCCATATTTGGAAAGCGACTCGAAGGAGGCGACGTAACCAGTCACGGATGACTCACCTTGAACAAGGTCTATAAATCGTCGAGCCAATGTCACTTTTTCTGCTTCCGGTACGAATTTCAACTCGAAGCGTTCTCGGAATTTCTCCCAAGTGAGATCCGCTTCATTAGTTTCAGAAATAAGAAGCTCGTACCAGTCCAATGCTCTTTCTCGTAGCATACTAGAGGCCACCTGAACTCGGTGAAGGTCAATAAGATTCATGCGCGAAAAGATGCGATCGCATGTTCTTAGCCAAGCCTGTACTTCAATAACAGTTTCGGAACCTTTGAATGGCTCCCCACCCAAATTAGTGTAATCGCTACACAAGTGTGCAAATCCCGACTTTGGGTGAGTAGGTTCCGGGTTAGCTCCAGCTGCTTGAGCATTTGTTACCAAATCAAGAAGTTGTTGAGCAGTCATAAAAACTCCATCCTGGGGCGGAGTGCTAGATGGCACGGCTCTGGGGCGGCCAGGTCTAGACATTTCTCTTCCTTTAGAAAGAAAGAAGAAGAAGAAAAGGTTATTCACCAAATTGAATATCAAGCAATCTTGATAGATAAAACAAGGAATCATAAAGAAAATAGGATAGAACGGTACGAAGACCCGAATAAAATCCTAAAGCACAACTCCTAAGATGGACTTAGGACGATGATCCTTGTTATAATATTCCATATTGTTTCGAAGTTTGGCTCTGATACCAAGCTGTGACGCCCCACCTCTATACCCACGCTAGACAAGAACATTACGGTGAATGCTGTCGACTAGCACGGAGAATAAGGCTGTTAAGGAGCGACCATCCATGTAATTTCTTTGCACGAGCACCGATAAGTCAGATAATATAACATGCATTCTATTTCAAGAGGAAATCCGACATACCGACACAAACTCAAAGCTACTACACGGTGGCTATATAAATCCTTCGGAAAACAAATATAGAAATAAGCATAACACAAATCAGTCACAGACAATTCATATCACAAAGGCGGAATAAGATATGAATATTACACTAGAAAGTGTACATCAGAGTAGTGGTCTAAAAAGATCCACAATATCAGAAAAGAATAGTTACACGAACTACACAAAAGAATAAGTATACATTAAGGAGTCTATATCTCAAATGTATACAACAAAATAACTACTAATCTAAGTAGTTAACCCAAAAGTCAAGGAGTTAATCCCGGATGAGAAGTCAAGCAGAAGCACCTGTAACATCTCGGTCTGACCCGAGTATTATTTAATAAGAAAATAATAAACGGATCAGTCTAACTATAAATATCAGATGAAACGATATAGAATAAGAGATATGACTAAACACATAATAATCACAATGCCAAGCTGTGATATATATATATATACTTAGTTGATAATCACCAAGAGATTAATCAATGTCAACAAATCTACACAAGAATCAAAGAAACGTCATACTCCTTATTTCGTTCACCATACCATAAATATTGACGATAATATCAATGTCAATCACAAAAGTCAATGACACACAAATTCCAGAAGACTACACAAGAAATCCAGAAATCACAAAAGTCAATGACACACAAATTCCAGAAGACTACACAAGAAATCCAGAAATCACAAAAAATAAGGGGGGGAGGCCTATCACATGAACGGGAGCATGAAAACTCACCAACAGCTGTAACACATGAACGAGAAGCTATCTCATGGTAGCTAGCCATTAATTTGACACACGAATGGTCCGAAGACCTGACACGCGAATGGTCCGAAGACCGTGGGTAGCTACCCCACAAATTTGACACACGAACGGGGTTTAGTCTCCCACGCAGACAAAGAGACATCGCACATTGCTAGTCTAAATCACAAAAATGATCGTCATGATCATCGAGAAGTGTCAATTACACTAAGCTAGTAAATATGAAAGTTTAGCCTCATGTCCCATAACCACTTGCTTAACTTAAATATTTACGAACAAACTGTAAATCTCCACTAGAAAATTGTCACAAGAGGTTCAATCGAACAAGTCCAAGAATTAACCGACAAAGTAAACGCAAGCGTTTCATACCACTTGTTTTACTAAGCCGTTTAATTAGATTTCTCATACGAGTGAGGTAAAGGTTTGTATATACTAATAGATTGGAAAACGGTTTTATAAACGAATTTGGTATTAAAATAGTATTGAAATCGTTTAAGGAAAGAGTTTTGATATTTACTACTAGTATAGAAAACCTTTATATTTTTAAAGTGACAAATCACGAAGAAGATTGTAAGAACAATCAATCACAAAAATTCACATACGAAGACGTGAATAAAATCCAACGAAATCGATAAAGGATCCATCGAAATGGATATTCAAAAATCCCTAAAAAGAGTCATCAAAGTCATAATAGATGATAACAACAAATAGGATTATCACGAATCGATTTAAATTGGAATTTCAATCCAAAAAGGCAAATTGGACTCAAACAGCAGGTTCAGTCGACTGAACAGAGTTTTTCAGTCGACTGACCCTGTACCTGGAAATTTTCCAGGTTCAGAAAACTTTCTGTTTTCAGTTTCAGTCGACTGTGCAGAGTTTTTCAGTCGACTGAATCATGCCTGGAAACTCTCGGGTTTCAGGTTCAGTCGACTGAACAGAGTTTTCAGTCGACTGAATCATGCCTGGGCTATTTTTCAGCCTATGTAAATGAAGAGCAAATTCTTCCAAAATGCAACCGGACGAACATTGGCTCTAAGGGTTTATGCCAATCGGCAACCCGGCCCTATATGCTCCTCGGTGCATCACTAAAAGCATGATCAAACATCCATAAAAGGATTTCACACAAATTTGACTTAAAAACCCAAAAATTGGAATATTCACAAAACCAATCCAAATCAAGAGCAAATGCACATGAATAAGTGTTAGGAATTCATACCCAACAACCAAAGATAATTATAGTCATAGATGTGAGATAAAAATCTCACCTTTTTCACAAAATCGAACAAGAAGAAGCTTGAAAGCAAATGGAGAATCAACCTCTCTTCGACACAACTCAATTGAGCTTGAATCTAAGCTCAAAAATAAGAACATTCCCAAAATTAGGTTTAGGAATTTCTGAAATGGGTAAGAGAATAAGTTGGAGAAGAAGAAGAGAAGCTTGCCAATGGGTTCTTCTTGAGTTTGGAGCTAGGAATTTGATTTGCAAGAGAAACTAGGGTTTTGGAGTTTTAATTTCCAATCTCCTCCACCATTAAAGCTAAGAAAACTGAAATGAGAAGAGAATGAGAGTGAGTGGGGAGGAGTGGCTCAGATTTGAGCATTAGCTAACATAGGGCTGAGCCCAAAAACCAAACCAAAGTAAAAAGTAGCAGAAATCAACTTTCTCCAAACATATCGAAGCTTATACTCAAAAAGGTCGCAAACGGCATTTTAAACTCAATGGGAGTGGTCCCGAGACCTAATTCGACCGTATGCAAAAAGTAGCTTTTCGGACAAAAAATCCGACTAACGATAAAATATTTAAATAAAATATTTAAATATAAAAATCGATAAATATGCGGGTTGTTACAGTATAGATATTAAAATATATATATTAAAAATATATATTAAAAGTTTTTTATAAAGTTAAAATAACATATATTAAAATAGTTTATATTTTAAAAGTAGGTTGTATAATAAAATAGTTTGTATACTAGAAATAGTTTATATATTAAAATAGGTTATGTATTAAAAATAGTTAATGTATTAAAAATTATTAATACATTAAAATGGTTTATATGAGAAAAATTGTTTATATGTTGAAAGGGTTTGTATATTAAAAGCGTTTTTATTGGAAATAGTTTCAAGTTAGAATTTTTTCTCTCTAAATTTCACAAATCAGTTCAAAACAACTATAGTTCCAAAATTCAATTTAAATCAATCTCAGTTCAACAATTTTAATTCAAAAGGCTAAAGGTTTCAATTCAAATTCTCGTTAAAAACCATTTCAATTCATATCAATTTAAAACCATGTTTGAACTACAAATTTAATAGGTTTCAAAGTTTAAATATTCCAACATTTATAGTAACTCAATTTTGATACATTTCATTTATATTTCAAAATTCAACTTTAAGATTTCAATTTAAATCCTTTATACAATTCATTTAAGCCAATTTCAATTCATATAAATCTACTTTTATTTTAAAATATATTTTAAACCGGATTCAAAAGTTAAATATTTAAAATAATTTAATTTAACAAATTTGGTGTTCGTATATAATTTTCTACCCTATGGTCAAGTGGTACGGATATATATCATTTCAGCACGCATTATTCCAAACTTACCGGTATACATTATTTCAACCCACAATCCCGAATAAAATTCAAAATCCATTAAATCTCTCGAGTTTATCATTTCAAACCATAACAATTTTTCCCTAATCTATAAGACCATTTGGGAATGTATCATTTCAACTCATAGTGATTTTTCCTAGCAGCAACTAAGGGAACTTGCAGTGTGATAACTACATATGAATAAACATACGTCCAATCATCCAAAATATCAAACAATAAGCATCCATCATGATCATCATTCAGATCAACCAATAAATCACAACATTTAACCGGTTATCATTATTAGGTCCTTAACTAGCAATTTAAACTCAATATTTAATTCAAATGGCAATTAAATTCAAATTAAATTTGAACGACAATTTAAATATACCAAACAGCTATCAATAAATTCATAATCACACAAATATTTAATTTAACTAATATAAGACGATTTAGCAGTTGTGAGTGAGTTAAATCACCTACCTTTGATTTATAGTCGATATAAAATCCAAACTAAGCCCAAAATTTGAATGGTGTCAGAATGCAGCCAAACTAGTTTTAGAAAGTCCAGAATTTCGATACGATCACAATGGAGAAAATCGCACGTGAATCTGAGCTCGATGGAAAAGTTATATGTGTTAGAAGATATAACTTTAAATTTTAAGTTAAAAAAATTAAAGGGAAATTCTATAATTTCTATTACCTTCCCTCCCTAATAGCCAAACACGAAACGCTACTACCACGATCTAAGCCCTGCTACCATGACAAATGGTCAGCCGCACACACCACAACCAACCACGGCCACGCCTCCACCCCCAGATGACGCGTCAACCCCACCTGAAACCCCACGACCATCGAAACTCCCCTCTGATCGCCACCATCGATCTTAGCCGTCGCCGCCCATTTATAACTCTAATTGAATTTTTGACATTGATCAGACCATCATTATACCAAACTAACTACCCAAATGAGCTCCTCTCACTATTTTCCACAAGACTATACCCTCGAATCGTTACATCGTCACCGTTGATCAACCACCAAAATCGATGGATGAGAATGTTTTGGTCATTTCTAGACAAACCAAAACTCGTTTGCAAAAACGAACATCAATTCTAGATTATGCTCGTCGAGAGCTTCGAAATGATACATAATATTACATAGTTTGAGGAGTCTGAATTTCGAAACTGATTTTGATTTGAAATTGAATTTTGGGAATTATGGTTTTCGGTTTGTCTGCCATTAGGTAGCAGAGATGCGAAGGAAATGTATGTATAGGAAAGATAAAATAAAAAGGCTGCTAGGTTTTATAATAGCCTATATATAGGCTAAGGTTGATAAGAACAAATAGACATATCGAATTTTGTCGAAACGATAACGATGACTCGAAAAGCCCGTTTCTTTTCCAAAACGGAAACAGGTCATCCATTATATTGGAATATAGGTTTTCGATATTTTTAAAATCAATAGAACTAATTCCAAACCCAAATTCCGTTGTATACAGAAGTTAGCTTTCAAAATTATATTTATTCATTGAAATCCTTTTAATTAATTTCTATGCGTTCCGAGACCGCATAATCAAACGATAAGTCCGATCGCTACAAAACTTAAAATCGTAATATAATTCACTATTACGGATCCGGTGAAATTGGTTTGATCGAAATTCAAGACAGTGGCCAAAATGGATATTTTCACGTTAATTAAATAAATTATTTTTAAATTAAGTTAGTCTCTTTTTAAATTCAAATTTTATAATTAACAATTTTCATCATTCTAGATTACATATAAATTAATAATCTATCGAAATAAATTTTCTAAGTTAAATTCATCATTAAAATATTTCATTAAATACAATGTTCAATTGCAATTGTAGTAAAATTCCAGTTAATTATACTTTGAATTCAATCAAATTCTTTAATTTCGATTAAAACTCTAATTAGTGAATCAACTATTACCTTATGAATATAATTAACATTAGTTTACATTTTATTATATTCATATTTTATAGTTATCTTCTTAACCATATTAACTATAATATTTAATTACATTAAATTTTACCGATTTCCAAATTATTTCAACATATTAAATAATGAGATGATAAATAAACAATTGTTATATTTAAGTAATTTAATCATATTTATAAATTTATTATTACAAACAAAAATTATAATTACTTACCACATCACTGATTTCATCTTCTATAGTAACCAATATCAATTAATTACACAAAATTTCAACATTAAATCTGACAATTAATTTTATCCCTTATTTGCAATTATAACCAAATTAACTTTACCATTATTTCAATTGATTGAAATTACATAAAATAGTTGTCAATAACATTCAAACAATAATATCAAATCATATTCTAGTTATTTTTCTCATTAATAAATCATAGATTTTAATTTATTCTAATATTAAATACTAAAATCTTTTTAAATTTAATATTTTTAATTATCGAAAATTACGGGTCATTACAAAGAATCTGAAATAACCAATAGCCGAGGAAACAACTATCGAGGATATAAAACAATTGTATTTGGAAATTGAGCCTTGTATAATTACCACCACTCATCGAACTCAAACTTTTATTATTCCTTGGTTAACAATAATACCGGACAAGACAAGGTAGTGTTACCTCGAAGTCATGTGTTATGATTATTCTTAACTTTCGAAATAACAACTCTACTTCCCGATGTTTAGTGCTAATTATACAAATAAATCATTTCCATATAAGTGAAAAGTATTATGGAAATTAATTCATTTTCATAAGCAATTCAAACTTTTCTTTTAAAAACCCGAATTTGTACTTGGATTCACATGTCAATTATTAGCTTTAAAACACTTTGTTAAAAGAGTTTAATGATTTTGAAACATCATTATAGAAAGGATTTATCCACTTAAAACATCTTTATTGTACTCACTAATTGACTTAAAATTTCATTAGTTAAGTTGATAAATTCACTTTTATGCCCTTTAATTAAAAAGGGTAAATTACCTTTCTAAAACATCATCAATTCAATTAATAATATAATTAATAAATTTTAAATTAAATATTAATAAAATATCATTATTTAAATGTGATTAATTAATTTAAACATTATCTAAGAAAATAATTATTTAAGGTCAAACAAATTTGTTAACCTTTAAAAGTCGTTAATTAAAAAGGGTTAATTAAATTTAAAATATCTTTAATTAATAAATTAAGTAATCTTAATCCATCATCATCCAAAGATTAATTAGTCTTAAACATCACTAAATAAAATGAATAATTAAAACTAAAACATAATTAACTAAGTAATTAGTTAAGTTTAAAACACATGATTAACAAGTTAATTAGTTAACTTTAGTCCATAATAATTAATTAATACATTAAATAACTAATTAAATTAAAATAATAAAAATTAAAAAAATTAATTATTTTTAGAAACATCGTTAATCACAACTTGTTTAACTCATAAAGTAATTCCAAGAATGATAAGGAATTCGAATGGTTTCGACAAAAGGTGATTTTCCGAAAGTGCATATATAGGGACTATCGCTATACAGGCAGTTCGAAATTCGAGCATATGACATTTGCAACAAAAGAAAACATCACATAACCAAGATATGAGCATAAATACACAATGATTTACAATAACATAACATATATCAAACGTTTAATAACAATGGCATAAGTTTGTCTACTAGATTTACATATAACCAAAGGTTCGCTTACTAACTTTCAAATGCGGCTATTTTTCAAGCAACAAACCAAACATCGACTGAACCATCATTACAACCATATGATAAACATTCAATAGCTAAAAGTATAGGCATGGAAATAGTTTAAACTAGGTGGTTTAAAGATGGAAGTTTTACTCACGATAACAGTTACCAACTAGAATGGAAATCACACTAATTCTCCGAAAATCACTAGGATTAAGCTTCAACTTAATTAGGTGATGGGCTTTCATGCTCAGCCTAGAGCATGTCGAGCTCGACCGTGGTAAGATGTGGGGTGTAAGGTCTTGTTTTTTGAGAATAAGTTTTGAAAGACAAGATAGAAGAGTTCAAACAAGTTTTATACAAGATTTAAAATGAAAAGTTAACATTTTTGAACTTGAGAAAAGTTTTGGAAGCCATAAAAACTTAGGAAATAACCTAAATGAAGTTTTGGAAGCGAAGATAGAAATGAGAAAAATAAGAAAAGAATTTAGGAATTTTCTTATATACAAAGTCGATAAATGACATTACCAAAATGCCACTCGTCCTTTACCCTCCACAACATTATGCCACCTCACCATACCATCTCATCCTTATCTCCTCCTCCCAAATTTCGAAATTTACATGTCTACTTCTCCATTTCAAAGCCGACATGTAATAAATGCATAAATATACTAAGTTTCCAAATAACAAATCATGTCTCATAAGGCATCTTTATGGAATATTCCATTTTGTTTTTCATGAAATGTTACAGCATATATATATCTGTGTGTGTGTGTGTGTGTTTACGCACTTAACTACATGCATACAAGTATATAAACATACCCCAATTTTATTCATATGAGTGTGTATATGATAGACTAATGTGCACAATATTTTTCAACAACTTTTCGACACCGAAAACTCAATAATTCGAAAAACAGTTTTGGGTCATATTTTACATTTTTCTTTGAACTATATATTTTTTTAAACAAAATTTAAAATTTATTTTAATACCATTAATTAATATTTAAATTATGTTTATAGATGATTAAAATCCATTATTTAAATATTATTTTAATATTCAAATACAAAGTGATTAATTTATGGGTCGTTACACTCTCCCCTCCTTAGGAGAATTTCGTCCTCGAAATTAATACAGAAAAGACAATAAAAAATATATATATTATACCAAGAAATTCATATAACAATGCAAAGCAACTATGCCATAAAAGAACATACATAATGCATTCAAACAACAAATAACTAACATGACATTACATCTGGGTAAGTTTCTCTTATATGATCCTCAGTCTCCCAAGTATAATCACGAGGGTCATTGCTCCACTGAACCTTCACAAGTTTAACCACCTTGTCCTCAATCTCCTTTCATCTCAATCCAAAATTTGAACTAGGTGTCAAATTATTATCAAGTTTGGTTCTATTTCTAGGTCTTCCTAAACAGATGTCTTAATAATCAAAGATGGATTAAGAACATGCTTTCCAAATGAGAAACATGAAAGATACTATGAACTTCTGATAATCTTTCAGGCAATTATACTCTATAGGCCAATGATCCAATTCTCTCAAGGATTCTAAATGGTCCAGTAAATCTGGGTGCTTGCCTTCTTTCCCTTTTTAATCTTACAACTCCTTTCGTCAGGGAAACTTTCATAAATACCAAATTCCCGACCGCAAACTCTAAGTCCCTTCTCCGTTGATCGGCATTGTTAACGCTTAAAATTGAACGCTAACACCCCGGTGTAAGTAGAGATTAAGGGAAAGCACCACCCGTCAATACGGGAATTAGAAGTAAGTAGGAGAGTCATAGAAAAAGCAGTAAAAAGACAACAACTTTATAGTGGTTCGGCTTCAAGTTAAGCCTACGTCCACTTTAATCTCCTTTATTACTAAATCAATTACAACTTTACAACAATCTTCGATTACAACACTACTAAGACAAATAGCTAGAACTCCGATGTAGAAGAACTCTTTGAATCCATGTCGAATGTGTTAGATTTCCTCTTGAAGTTCGTCGAGATATCTTTCTTGTTTGAAGTGTCGAGTGAATCGAGAATTCAGCAGAGTATAGGCGTTCCAGAAGTGAGCCAAAAGATCCCTTCTCAGTTGGAGTAGGTGGGATATTTATAGGAGAATTCTGAATTAGGTCGTAGGTCGCGAGCGACCTTGGATAGGTCGTAGGTCGTGAGCGACCCCGTGGGAGCGGTTTACGGCTTAACTAGGGTGTACTTGATCACCTCGAACAATCTAGCAAGTCATAGGTCATGACTGGCCTAGGGAGGAAGCGGCATAAGAAGTTACTTCGGTATTGTTTAGGTCGTGAGAAACCTAGGGGAGGATGGTTGGCGATCTAAGGTTGGGAGCGACCTATAAGCAAGCGGCTTCATTCTGTGATAACTCGCTAGGTCGTTGGATCTTTTAGGTCGCTAGGTCGTTTAGCTAATAGGTTGCTAGGTCGCTTTAGTCCATAGATCGTTAGGTCGCTTTAGTCCATAGATCGTTAGGCCTCTCTATTGCGATATGCTGTTGCCCTGTGTTTAATGGTTAGGTCGCTAGGTCGTTGATAAGCTTAGGTCGCTAGGTCGCGATACCTTTAGGTCGTTAGGTCGTTGGGGGTCTTTAGGTCATTAGGTCGTTCACACTTTAATTCCTTCGGTCGCTTATTTCCTTAGGTCGCTGAGCCGTGGAATAGAGGAGTTAACATTTGCCCCTCGAAGTATATGCCAATGCCATAGGTCCTGTGCTTCGACCTAATTTTGGTAGGTCGGGAGCGACCTAGGAGATAAGCCAACTTACGTGCCTGTTCACCTTTTTCTTTTCCCCCTATATAATCCATTAACTTGTTTCCTCCTTCTCACTCTACTGCTTATTTCTTTGCCGTCACTGTTGCATTCAAGCTCGAGAATTGAAGCGAAACTCCTCCCCCTGCGCCTCCGATCATCATCTTCACCAACAAATTTAGGTAAACTTGATCGTCCGGCCACCGCATTTACCATTCTCCATAACCAACTTCTTGCAATTCTTGTTACCGTGTTAGGGGACTACACCTTGTTTTTCTTTTCGATCATTGCCGATTGTTGGCAAGTGTTTTATTCTTGAAAAATGCATTGTCTTAGGGTTTTATGAAGTTTCGGAGTGACTTGGGAATTTTTTGAAGTTGATTGTGGGTTTTTTGAGGTGTGGAGGAGACGAAGAGGTTTCGGGTTAAAGGGTTTGTAACGTTCCTGGCGAATTGGAGGGGATGGTCACGTGGAAGTTGATGAGTGGAGAGAAGGACATAAGAGTTTTGATGGGAGGAGTTTGATATTGCCGCGTCGCCTCAGAAGCGACCTAGTGACTTTAACCGACCTGAAAACCTTCACGACCTAACTGCTCATGGCATCGTCCTTTGCGACCTATCTTCCTACGACCTAAACTAACCTTCACGACCTAACTGCTCGTGGCATCGCCATTTGCGACCTATCTTCCTGTAACTTAAGCTCTAGGTCGCGTGTGTGCTCGAGCGACCTAATACTTAGCTAAATTTGCACTGCCTTTTCCCGAAGCTCTATGTCTTGAACTCTTTGACTTGAACAGAATGACTCAATGATACTTCGACCCATGCTTAGTCGCTTGAGCTTGATTATTTGCAACAATATGATGGCACTTGATTGAATTACCAACTTGAATTGCCAGAACGAACTGCTTGAACTTGTTGCGTTTGTTTACAGATTATGTTAACTTTAATGCTAATAACCTGTTAAACACAACATTTGCATAAAAATGGGACGAATATACTGCCACTGATCGCCCACATCGAATGACAGATTAGTCGATAAAAGATAATCAACTTAAAGAAATTATATGAAATGTTGTGAATCAACAAACTCAAGTGAAGTATTAAAGAAAAGCAATGTTAATTAATTAAAACTGATTTGTTTGCATCGACACTGCACTTGGATTTGGACTTTAAACAACAAGCCTTGAAACTTTATAATTGACAAATGCCTATTAGTTTAATTTTAGTTATGTTTGCTTGTTGTTTAGTTAGTTTTGCATAACACTTCACACATTTAGGAAACGTGCACCTTCATATTTGAATATCCAGTTCCTTATGTAGAATGTCTTCTCAACAAGAGGAAATGGTAGGACAAGCCGGAGAGGCCTTCCCGATAGCCAATCCACTGGATAATCCCCCAGAGAGGACTCCACCTACTCTGAGTCAACGGGCATTCAACCAACTACGCATTCAGTTTGGTAGTGCTGAAGCGGATGCTATACTTCCTGGGCCAAATGATACTGCTGACAGGCCACCTCTCGGTTTTGTCACTTTTAATCGCCAGTTGTGCCTGTGCGGCGCTATTCCACCCTTCAATGAATTTTTTCAACAACTCCTTCTTCGACTAGCCATCTCTCCCTTTCAATAGCATCCCAATGGCTACGCCATCCTGATGGGATTGTGCATTCTATTCAGGAGGACACTTAACCGTCTTCCGAGCTTTGAAGAAATCTGCTACTTATGCACATTCGCAAAGAATAAAGATCATCCCTCTATCACACTTGTAAGAAGCCCCAGGAACCGTAGACTGATCGTCGATCTTCTAGAAAGCGCCCACGGGTTCTTGAATCAATTCTTCTTCGTTCGATGCCCTCCAGGATTTTATGCCATCTGGAGAGTAGGAAGTAAGATTGCTTATCCCCGTTCTTTCCACTTGAGCTTTTCAAAGTCCAAATTGCTAGGTGCTAACTTCACTCTTTGTTTTTACAGTGCTTCCTCCTCCTTCTAGAGACTCTAGCCATAAGCCAACTTTTGAAAGATCAAGTGCCGTGGCGGTTGAGGAAAGAAGTATTAAATTTTTTCTCAAAGACGAATTTCTTCACCAATTCGGACTTCTGCTCCCTTCCCGTTCTTCTCAGCCTCATGAAGTCCCTGATTCTCCAGTAGAGACATCGGATGCCCCAATTTCCGTCGAAGAACTTACACCGAAAGAACATACTGTTGAGGCTTCGCTAGTGGAGTGCTCTGCTTCTATTGACGTTGCGGGGTCATCCGGCCAACTTGCACTTGCCCCGGTCATTGAGGAAGAGGAACCTCCTCACCAGTCCTGGAAGACTGTTGATGAAGGAGCTGAGGGCAAGGATCCCGCCGGGCACGATGGTGACGGCATTTTTGAGGGGTTGAGCGACTTGATGATCACTTCACATGAGCTTTTTAAAGATGATACCGCTGCTACTAAAGTTATTTCTCCAGTAGTTGAAGCGACATCTGTCTTGCAACAAACTCCGTCAGCCCAAGGGTCGACACTTGCTGTAAAATTCGTCATTACCCCCAACCGAGGAGTGGTTCATAGTTTGACGCGCGTAGTTTGCACGTTACGAACACTTAGGATTTTTCGGCACTTGTATGCATTCAACTTCCTTGCTTTGAAGATTTATGATCTTATCTTTTCTTCATTTAAAGGTTCTCCAACGTTGTGAAGTGGCTCTTACTATGATGATTTCCAGGGTTATGGGAGGCGCGGTTCTTATGACCCCAAGAGGTATCTTCCTTCCTCCTGGGAAACCGACGAAGAAAGAGCTGCGAGGAAAGCTCGTGAGAGGCGTTCTTGTGAAGAACACTACGGGAGACGAGACGAACGACATGATTCTTCTCACAGAGAGGATGATTCTCACAAACGAAAATCCCGTGATGACAAAGGGAAAAGTCATGTCGCTGAAGATTCGAGTAAACGGGCCAAACTTGGTGAAAAACCGTCATCTGAAATTTCTGAAAAACCCGCTGCTCCTGTCTCTTTGGAAATCCCTTCCAGCTCTCCTTCCCTTCAAAGAGCTGATATTCAAACAGTCATCAGTAGGCCCCCGTATAAAGTTGGAAGAGTCCAGCTACTCTTCAAAGCCGGTTTTCGCACTCGTGCTTAAAAGGAGTGCGTTTCGACCTTGACTTGGTTCCAATTGACAAACAAGCCATGTTGCGAAATCTTGATGCCGTCAAACTCGATATCGAGAGAATGTCTGGTTGGCAGAAACTTGTTGACGAGCTTTAAAGAGTAAACCGTGCAAATCTCGAAGCCATGCTGACTATGGAAAATGACAAATCCGAGTGGCAGAAAACACTCTATCAACATGATGCAGAGATGAAGAGTATTGCTACTTATAATGAGAAGCTTGAAGCGGAAGTTGAAAAACTTAAAGAAGAGCTTGCCACTTCTTCCACTTCCAATTCTCAAAGAGAAGAAGTGCTTCAAAAACAGGAGAGAGATGCTCACGCTGCACAGAGAGATGCTGAAGCTAAATTTGAAGCACAGCAGCGAGTTGTAGAAAGCTACCGAGCTGACGTTGCTCAGCTGCGAGAAAAAACCAGCTCCCAGAACATGGAAATTGAACTGCTAAAAGCTCGACTTTCTAAAGATGAAAAGGAGCGTGACAAAGCTATTGCCGGCAAAGCAGCAGCCGAGGAATCTCATATGGCAACTAAAGCCGAAGTCAGCTCTACTTTATTCGAGTTTTACATTCATCGTGTTCTGTGGCGCGGTAGCCTTTCAATTTTGGGACCGGAATATGAAATCACTTTGGCCAAAGTGTGGGAAGCCGCACTTGACATGCTTGGAGGAGCTAGATATGCTGAAGTAGATTTAATGGCGCACTATCTAGATGACGATGCATGTGCTGCTCTTGCCAGGGGAAAGGAGCAACTTGCTAAAGAGAGAGCTGAAATGGCAGTAGGAGAACATTTAGGGAAGGCAACCTCAACCGACCCAGTTTAACCTTCGGTTTCGGCTGACATCGATATTGTTGGCTCCAGTTTCCATTCTCCACCTCCTGCTAAAGCTGTCATTGAAAGTGCAACCGCTCGCACTGGGGATGAGACTCAAGAAAGCACTGAAGCACAGGACTTTGAAGTTGACATAGTAAAGCCTACTTCTCCAGGTAACCTCAATGCTGATCTTGCTCAAGTGGGATGCTTGTTTATTTCACATGAGCTTGATGAACTTTTTGATTATTTCTTAAATCTTGATGTGCCACTTTCTCCTCTTTTTATGAGACATACTGATTTTTACTTCTCTTCTCCTGTAGTGAAAGCGCCAAGTGTTATCCAGACTTTCCCTCTTCCAGTTGTTTCTTCCCCACCTCTTCAGGTTAATCCTCCTTTCGTTTCTCAACGGGGGTCACAAGAGGAGCAGATAGAAGCTCTTCAAGGCTTGGATGACCTGGTCGCTTCCCAAGAACATAAGGCTGAAGAACCTGAAGAAGGCGAAAGAACCCCGAAGCAAACTATTTCTGATGACATAAAGTTGTCTGCAGTTTTTACCCCAGGTAGTGAGTCTTCTTCAAGGAAGAAGGGGAAGCGTGGAGTCTCCAAGAAAAAGAGGGAAGCTTCCGCCAGTGAAGAAAAAGCAGAAGAAAGTCCAATTGCACCCCTTCCTCTTTCTTCTCCTACTCTCACAAGCCGACCCAAAAAGTTAGTTATCCGGCCAGGCGAGGGCTCGAAAGGTGGCAGGAAGAAGAAGTGATTGGTTATGTCCTATGCTTTTCGTCTCGCTTTTTGCTTTTTTGCTTGTATATATAAAGACTTTGTTGACGGGAGATTGTGCTGGTGCCGGTCCCCGCCTTCTTTTATTTTGAAACCTGCACATGTATAAAATTTTCATAGTATGGAATAAAATGATTCTTTTACTTGTACAAACTTCTGTCTGTATTTGAGAATGCATTTATTCTTCTTTTTCATACAAGTTTCTTTATTTTCTCTGTGTGATGTTGCAGTAAACCTATGGTATGTTGCTTGAGCATTTCTTTTATTTTTGTAACTATATTATATTGCCCCAATACCATGATTTATTGCAATCTCTTTCACAGTGGCAAAATTTCGGAGAACAACTCTTCTGTTTCGAGAAGATTTGTACTCTTTCTTTAGAGAATAACTTTTCCATTTGAAGGAGATTTGCATCTGTACTTTAGAGAATAATTTTTCCATTTTAAGGAAATATTTTTTCTGATTTAGTAGAATGCGCCTCGTGTTGGAGAAGTCTTCTCTTTTTTTTGAAGAAGTTTTTACGCTTCGCTTTCGGAGAAAGTCATCCTTATTTTTGGCAAGTGAATTTTCCTACGCGGTAAAGTGGGCCTTCGAAAAAGGGCTTTGATCTGTTTGTGCCTCCGAAGAGGGCTTTTGTTTGATTGTGCATCTGGAAAGAGGGCTTTTTTGTGTGTGCCTCTGGGGAGAGGGCTTTTGTTTTTTTCCTGTACGCGGGGTAGCGGGCCTCCGAAGAGGGATTTTTGTTTCTGCCTCTGGGGAGAGGCTTTTGTTTTTTCCTTGTTCACTGGAAAGCGGCCCTCCGAAGAGGGATTTTCACATTTCCACTCGTATGAAGTTTTATTTCAGATCACGGTGAAATGTGTGCCTCCGAAGAGGTCTTTTAGCATTTCAACTCTAGTGAAATGGGCCTCCGAAGAGGGCTTTTCACATTCCAACACTTGTGAAGTTTTATTTCAGATCTCGGTGGAATGCGTGCCTCCGAAGAGGTCTTTTCACATTTCAACCCGTGTGAAGTTTTATTTCAGATCACGGTGAAATGTGTGCCCCCGAGTAGGGATTTTGCTTGGAAGTTTCTTTCTCACGGTTGGATGGATTCACGGGGTAGACACAAGTTACTTGGATGTTTGTTTGCACAAACGTTCTCAGCTAGTTAACGAGTGTCATGCCTTCCACTTGGGAAGGTGCCTCCGGTCATTCCACCAATCTTTTTTGGTTGAGAAAGAGAACTTTCTTTTTCTGGCAAGTCCCGTTAGAGGTCTTTATCCTCCGAAGAGTTGTGCCTTCGAAGAGGTCTTTTGTTGTTTCCTGCCTGCTCGCCCATGTCTTTTCGCCATTTGCACATATCAGCGACTCCTTGTTATCATTTTCAAGCACGCATTCCTTTCTTTTGCAAGTAATTTATTTTATCCAAAGAAGTGTACTTCATTGTTAAGTGAGTTGCCAGGGGCAGATACAGGCTAATTAATTGGATATTTGTTTGCACAAACGATCACAATTAGTTAACAAGGGCCCATCTACGGCGGAACTACTAACTGTCTGCTTGAAGTACTTCTTATATAGGATTTGAGTCTGGAATTTTTTGTGGCTTAACATTTTTTTGTTGAGTGATGTCAAGGATCGCTTGGTCTTGTGATGGGTGAGCTTTGTTTTAATGGCCTTCAATATTAAATCGACATTTTAGTAATATAATTAAAGTACTTTACATATCGAAATAAAACAGGCTGTTTATAATAGTAGAGAACACAAGATTTATAGTGGTTCGGCCAAGAACTGGGCCTGCATCCACTTTATAGTTCTTATTATTCACTTGCACTGGCTTTACAATGGCTTTCAATAAAAGAATCATACATCCATAATTCTTTTACAGTATTTCAGTAAAGCTTTTAAGTAAAATATGGGCGCAAGTGATTGCTGTTTCAAGCCCTTGGAATTGGATCTCCTTCGACAGTTGTCGGTTTGGAAGTGCCATCAAGAAGTTTTTTGCCTATGACATACGGCCCTTCCCAGTTTGGCACAAACACTCCTATTGCTGTCATGATCCTTTTCAAGACTAGATCTCCAACCTCAAAGCTGCGTTGGCGAACTTTGGAATTGAAGTGCCTGACAATTCTTTGCAAGTGAGCTGCAATTCTGAGATGTGCCTCTTCCCTTCTTTCATCAAGGAATTCTAATGCTTCAAGTTGCAGCTTTTCATTTTCAAGCTCGATTGACATGTATTCTTCTGTGTGATGGGACATCTATCTCCACCGGAATCATTGCTTCTGATCCATATGCCAATGAAAATGGAGTGTGCCCAGTCGCAGTTTTATGGGTAGTTCTATATGCCCATAGTGCTAGTGGTAGCTTATCGACCCAACCACCTTTCGCTTTCTCCAGCTGTTTTTTGATGGTTGATTTGATAATTTTGTTTATTGCTTCCACTTGCTCGTTTTCCTGTGGATGAGCCACTGCTTAGAAGCTTTTTTGGATCTTGAATCGCTTGCAAAAATCTTGGAACTCTTTACTTTCGAATTGGGTTCCATTGTTTGTGATTATCTTTTGAGGCACACCATACCTGCAAATGATATTCTTAGCTACAAAGTTTATCATCTTTCTAGAGGTAATAATAGTAATGGTTCAGATTCAGCCCATTTAGTAAAATAATCAACAGCAACAATAACATATCTGATTCCATACTTGGCGGTTGGCAAAGGTCCGATGAGATCTATTCCCCAAATAGCAAATGGCCACGGACTGACCATCTGTGTTAGCTCTATGGAAGGTGCTATTAGGATTTTTGCAAACCTCTGGCATCGGCCACACTTTCGGGCGTAGCTTGCAGCATCACGATTAATGTCTGGCCAAAAATACCCATAACAGAGAATTTTCTTTGCTAGAGTTTGACCACCTGAATGATCTCCACACTCTCCTCCATGTACTTCAGCTAGAATTGTCTTAGCCTCTTCCTTGGTCACACATCGGAGTAATGGCATTGTGAGTCCCCGCCTATACAATCGGCCATCTTGAATTATATATCTAGAGGCTTTTCTTAGCAACTTCTGACGCTCCTTTGAACTTTCTGGTAGAGAACCATTGAGCAGATATTCCATTATCGGAGTCATCCACGATTCTTGCTTTTGAGATATAGTCATGATCCAGTCAATATCCATCTCATCAGTGCTTGGAGCAGTCAGGACTTCCACATGAACTAATCCCAACAATTAAGCTTCACCGGTGCTTGCGTACTTTGCGGGAGAATCTGCCTTCATGTTCTCATCCCGGGGTATATGTCTTGTTGTATAATGGTCAAGATCATCGAGAAGTTCCTAGGCTCTTGATAAGTGAGCAGGCAGATTTCCTCCTTTAGTTTGAAATTCTTTCTTGATTTGGCATACAATAAGCTGTAAATCACTGAAGATTTGTAACACTTTGACATTCAGTTCTTTCGCAATCTTCAACCCGACAATAAGAGCTTCATATTCTTCTTCATTATTTGTTGAAGGAAATTCCAATCTCAATGCATAGCACAATGACCTCCCTTCAGGGGTTTCAAGCACAACCCCAGCTCCAGAACAGTAATCGTTTCTTGCACCATCAATATATAATTTCCATCGAATTGGGGTATTATCAGTCGCCTCTTCCTCACTGTCACCTTTGTTTGTACATTCTACGATGAAATCTGCTAAAGCTTGTCCATTAATTGCTCTCCGGGGATGATAAGTGATGTCGTATTGGTTGAGTTCAATAATCCACTTCAGAAGGCGACCCGAAGTGTCAGGGCGAACATGACTTTCTTCAGAGGTTGATCATTGAGGACTTTGATAGGATGAGCTTGGAAATATGGCCTCAATTTTCTTGATGCAATAAGTAGACAATAGGCAAGCTTTTCCAATTTTGAATAATTCATCTCTGCCCCAGTGAATCTTTTGTTGATATAATAGACCGGGCGCTGAACTTTTGCGTCTTTCGTACCAACAATGCACTGAGAGCATGAGATGAGATTGCCAAATATACGAAAAAGTCTTCACCATCGTCGGGCTTAGAAAGTATTGGAGGCATTTCCATATGACGAATCAACTCATCGAAAGCTTTCCAGCATTTAGGGGTCCAGTCAAAGTTTTTTCTTCCTTTCTTCAGAGCATCAAAGAATGGAATGCATTTATCAGTGGCTTTGGAAATGAACTGACTCAAGGCAGCGACTTTTCCATTGAGACTCTGCAATTCCTTCTTCGTTCTAGGAGATTTGACTTCTCTTGAGGAAGCAATCTGAGAAGGATTAGCTTCAATGCCCCTAGTACTCACGATGAAACCCAAGAACTTTCTGGACTCCACACCAAATGAACATTTCAAAGGATTAAGATTCATTCCGTACTTTCGGAGGACTGCAAACATTCCTGCCAAGTGATCCATATGGTCTACTGCCTTCTTTGATTTTAGCAGCATATCGTCAATATAAACTTCCATAGTTTTTTCAATTTGTGGCTTGAACATAGCATTGACAATTCTTTGTTAAGTTGCCCCTGCATTCTTAAGTCCGAAGGGCATAACTCTATAGCAGTGGAGACCAACGTCGGTGATGAAGCTCGTGCCCTCCTGATCCGGTTCATGCATCATGATCTGGTTTTATCCGGAGTAAGCATCCATAAAAGATACCAATTCATGCCTCACTGTTCCATCCACCAACTGATCTATCCTGGGTAACGGGAAGCAGTCTTTGGGGCAGGCTTTGTTTAAATCTGAGAAGTCGATGCATTCTCTCCACTTCCCATTAGCTTTCTTAACCAGTACTGGATTTGAAACCCAATTCGGATAAGTAGAATCCCTAATGAAACCGTTCTCCATGAGCCGATCTACCTCTTCTTACAATGCTGCTGACCCTTCAAGATCCTGGGTTCTTCTTTTCTCCTTTACCGGTGTAAACTTCGGATCAATATTCAGAGTATGTAATGCAATTTCTGGGGATATTCCACACATATCAGCACGAGTCCAAGCGAATACGTCCAGATTTGCTTTCAAGAATGATATCAAGGAATTTTGAACCGTCACACTAAGTTGTGAACCCACATTCACCACTTTGTTCGGATCTTTCGGGTCAACAGGTACTGGCACTGTTACTTCCACTGGCACCACTCTATTCTTCCCTGCACTAGCTTTTCTAGGATCCATTTCTCTTCGTGCCCTGCTATGCTCACCAGTGCAGGGTCCACCATGTAATTGCTACAAGGTTAGTTCTTTGATGTGGACTGGAGCTGCCGCATCTTTTCCCATCTCTCTCTTTCTTGCTTCACGCAACTCTATTAGATAACATTCTCGCCCAGCATTCTGATTCCCTTTAATAACACCAACTCCATTATCCGTGGGGAATTTCATAGTAAGGCACCACGGAGTGAGAATTGCCTTAAATGCTGCAAGAGTTGGATGGCCTAGGAAAGCGTTGTAGGCAGAAGATTCATCAACAATTACAAAAGTCTATTTCCGAACCACCTTTTTTTGCCCCTCTCCAAGCTCTACGAACAAGTCGATAGTTCCAATCGGCTGCTTGGGTTACCCAGTAAACCCAATAATTTTTTGCGATGAAGCTTGAACATCAGCCATCGGAATTTTCATTTGATCGAAAGTCTTTTTGAAGAGAATATTGCAAGAAGCGCCGCAATCTACAAGCACTCTTCTCACAATAGCCGGCCCAATGCCTGCAGAGATGACCAAGGGATTCATGGTTGGAGCTTCAATGCCCATTGAGTCCCTGGCTCTGAACACAATATCATCATTAAAAGTTTTCTGCTGCTTCAAAGGTACAGCATCTTCCAGCACAAAAACACTCTCTTCTGTTGGTGCATACTTCAAGGCACGGGCATATCTTTCCATCTCACCCTAGCTTCTTCCTACTGGGTGAGGACCTCCCGTAATCACATTAATAACAGGCTTTTTTGATTCATGCGCAGTAGTCCTCTCACCCGAGCCAGATGGATGAGCAGGAAGTTGCTGGCCCTTGGTAGATGAAGTTGGGTCATTCCTATTTCTCTTAACATATTGTTGCAGCTTATTTTCCCTCGGCAGTTCTTCAATCAAACTTTTCAGATGGCGACATTCGTTAGTATCATGACCGGGTTGATTATGAAACCGACAAAATCTCCTACTTTGAAGAGCCTTTTTCCCAACTCTCATCTTAGATGGTTTAGGATATCCCACCGCATCTTTGGTAGCAAAAAAGATATTCTCCGGGGTGTTGGTTAAAGGAGTGAAATCTGAAGGTTTTAAGAAGCAAGGTTTCTTCACATCCTTCTATTTCTTCCCACCATTATTCTCCATTTTCTGACTCCCGGACTCTTTTTTGGTAGGAGCAGCAATGTTATTCTTGACCTCTGTCAATGCCACTTTACCGGTGCATGAAGGCTTTCCAAACGCATGAACTCATCAGCTTTTTTGTAGAATTTCTCAAGCGAGTTTGGTTCTTTCATCTTCAGCCACTTTCCAAATTCACTTGATTTGTCGATTGCCCTCATTAAGTAAGTCAAGACCATTCGTGGCTCTGCATTATCCACTTCAGCCAAAGCTATGTTGAAGCGGTTCAAGAAAGATCTAATAGATTCCCCTGGATTCTATTCCTGGCTTGACAGTGACATAATATCCTTTGCCTTTTAAGCATACAACCTGAATTGTAATTTAAACTTCCGAGTCAAATCGGAGAACTGGTCTATGGATCGGACCGGTAGTTTTGTGAACCAGAGTAGAGCCACTCCTTCCAAGTATACCGAAAAGTACCAGCATTTGATCTCATCAGTTGCTCTAGCACCAGTCATGTGCCAATCATACTTATACAGGAATTGATTAGGGCTGCTTGTTCCCTTATAAGCCGGGATGGTAGGAGGAACAAACTTCCTTGGAAATTCAGCTTTCAAAATCTTTTCAGTGAACGGAGTCTTGCTTGGAGCGAATCCCCATTCTTTTTCATCTTAATCCCTCTGCATGCTCTCTTTCGTGATTTGTCGCACCATGCCCGAAAGGTATTCCTCATCATTTAAAGGCTCTACAGGAAAGACTTCGGCCATTTTCTCGGAAGTTTGTCTGGACAAACGTTCGCGAAGAGTTGGCTGCAGTCTCGATCGTCTAGCTTGGGGAGGCGTTTCTTTGATGGGGCTAGCTGTTCTTTGAGGAATATTCCTTTCTTCAGGATTATGAACATCATGTGCAAGGTTTTCTTCATTATTCACTGGTTGACGGTTAGCTCCGAGCAAAGCATTTAACCTTTCAAGCATCAAAGCATTCTGAGTTTCCATCTGCTGGTATAACCTAGATACTGCAGCATCTAACTCCGCTCGTGTAATTCCAGCACTTGGTGCTGCTTGACTTGATGAAGGAGAAGTGGCAGTATTCTAATGGACATCACTAGGTCTAGTTGATCCGCGCTTTCTTCCAGGAGCCATTATCTCTGACAGACTTCTGGTTTTGAGAGTGTTAACCGGCATCTTGGCCCGGTTACAAAACGAAAGTTGAAGACACTATTATCAGCACTAGACAAGATTATGACCACGAAGAGCCTGGAGGCATACGGGTTTGATGAGGACAACAGGTTTGGCATTTAGGCATGGTTCAGCGAGAACGGCTACGCGAACGTCGCTCGGCAAGCTTCACTCGGCATCAGAAGAATGCTCGGCCTCAGAAGAACGTTCGGCATTCCAGCTTCGTTCGACCTAGGAACATCCTTTGGCTAAAGGGTATCGTTCGGCTAAAGGTACGTTCGGCGAACCTCGATTGTTCGGCATCCAGCTTGGTTCGGCAATCTTGGATCGCTCGGCACTCCAGTTTCGTTCGGCATGAGAGCATCGTTTGGCGCCATTGCCTTGGCTCGGCATCTTACCGTTCGGCCTCCCTGGTTCGGTACACAGAACTTACCCCCTTTGGGCCGTTTACTCTATTTGGACCGAGCTATTCAGCTACCAGGCCCACCAGGAAAGTCCAACCCACCTTCGTCTATAAACAGAGGGACAGGGGCACAGTGAAATGGACCCTTTTTTCCGGGAACACTGGGGAGACTCTGCCATTTCTTATACTCTCCTTTTTTAATTCAAACTTGTATCCAAGTGATTGATTTACGGATTGTATCTGTATTCAAGTAATTGAGAAAGCAATAAAGATTAAACTCAAAGTGGATGTAGGCAGTTACACCGAACCACTATAAATCTGGTGTTCTCGTTTTTGTTATTCTTTTTCATTGAATTACACTATTTTTCAGTCCTAACTTACTCTCTTCATTAATCTCTCTACATAACTCTACTCAAGGGTGTTAGTGACCAATTTTGGTGCTAACATTTTGGTGCTTTCACTGAGAATTGAATTCTCAGCTTGATTGGATCTCATCATCTACTATTGGATTTCCATATTCGCGAGATAGATCCAGTTGTCTAATAGAAAACTTCCTATTCTACTCAGATTTGAAAGAAATCTAAAGGAAGCTGATAGTCGTAGATTGGATTCACTGATGTACGCAAGATTTGGCGATTGGATGTTAAAGTTTGCACTCAAGTTGAATGAAGGCCGACCCTCCTCTAAAGGCAATTCAACCGATCGCCCCAGAAAAAGTCTATGCCAATCGCAGCAGAAAAGGTGTATGTCGAGTTACACTTGGCCGATCACTCCTGGCCGATCCATCTTGGCAGAACACTCGTGGCCGAGCCGTTTTGGCCGAACACTCGTGGCCGAGCCGTCTTGGCCGAACACTCGTGGTCGATCCATCTTGGCCGAACACTCGTGGCCGATCCATCTTGACCGAACACTCCTGGCCGATCCATCTTGGCTGAACACTCCTGGCCGAACCATCTTGGCAGAACACTCGTGGCCGATCCATCTTGGCCGAATAATCGTGACCGATCCATCTTGACCGAACACTCCTGGCCGATCCATCTTGGCCGAACACTCCTGGTCGAACCATCTTGGCCGAACACTCCTGACCGAACCATCTTGGCCGGACACTCCTGGCCGATCCTCTAGGCCGAAAGCTCCTCCAGGCCTAGCATACCTCTAGGCCGAACGCTCTTCCAGGCCGAACATACCTCTATGCCGACCACCTCTATAATGCCGAACGGTATTGTATATGCCGAGCGGCATGCAGACCGTTCCAAACTTAAGTTACACCGGTCTCTTATACGACCCCTATAGTGAATTCAAAATTCAACTTAATAAAGGAACATTCTATCTACTTCCCTTACATCCCCTGATCGACCGGGGCATAGAGGATCTAGCGACAGCTTCTGAACGACAACAAGGGAGCGGACAAACAACTGCTGCTCGAACGATACTCTCAAAGGGATATTATATTGATCACTTGAGGATAATCGACCTCCATATATATTTTAGCAGCCGGTTAGCTGGAGAGCCTCCAACGACCATGGATCGTCTCTATGACAATAATGAATCTAAATCAAAGTGTGGAGGAGCAGTACAGACTAACGAAAATAACAATGAAGGCCTGTTGACTTAGGATGTAGATCCTAGTAGCCGAAACAAGACCTCAAAATTTGGCTCATATGCTCTTTGAAAGATTCAATTGACAGCCTCTACTTGAAGACTCACGACTCGGAGTGATATTGGAAACCAACCTCGAGAGAGTACACCAAAGTCTAAAGAAAATCAGGGGAATGTTGTATATTCCCAAATGCTCACTAATCCTAACACGGGCGATTACAAACACCTCCGAGGTGTGATCAAAAAGCTGATCTAGAAAGTAAAGCTTCAATAGTATGTACATGTCCTGCAGAATGGCGGGCAGCAAATATCCGATGCCTATTAATAAAGGGCTATGATTATCAATTGGGCTGCTGACGGCCGACATCCCTTTGAAAGGAGCCAAGGGCAAAAGTCGAATAGCAAGCACATGATGCTACTTCATCTATCAATGAGATTTATCATAATCTTATTTGAATCATTTCCATTTCTATTTCAATTGTTCTATGAACTACGACTAACTTTAACTAAACTACTTTCAAAACGATGCAGGAGATTGGATACTCAGATTAGGTCACCAACCAATCCACGCAGACCATGATCGGACGTGTGGAGTACATCTAGATGAGAATAATTCAATCGCTCATCATCAATCATGTGCCTTTAATTTAGGGCCAAGAACTAGAGATTGAAAAGCTCATTACAATTAGAGCCCAAATATAAAGTCGACATGACTGACCATCTATTCATTGACTTCCACGTTTGACTCGGAGACCTGAACAAGGCTTGGAATTAGTATGGCCTGATCGCCCACTCAAATCAAGTCATAGAACAAAGTTTGACAAAATACAGAGGCCTCTTCTGAAGCTCAGTGACGCCAAGATCTATCTAGAGTGGACGTGATTTGATCATCTACACACCAAATCCTGCCTTCAACACAAAAGAAGGAGATACGGAGCAAATTGTAAGAGATTCTGCTATCTAACCGAACACGGATGTGATCCAACCATCTGTCATATACCTCCTTCCTTGACTCGATTGGAAGAGCTATAATTACCAAGCGGACGAGAATCGATCGTCCATTTTTCAAATTTCGTCCCTTGAGCTGGGGGCAAGATCCCATTCCATGTGCAAACGTGGTTCGACTGTTCATTCGACAACATTAGCCTCGATACGGTAGATGAATACAAATTAAAGAGTGGAAATACGACTACTATCAACTTAAACCTCCAAGTCCCCAGAGCGCGGACTGGAGTACGCTAAGTCCCCAGAGCGTGGACAAGAGTATACATGACTTAAACCTCCAAGTCCCCAGAGTGTGGACTGGAGTACTCTAAGTCCCTAGAGCACGGTCTAGAGTATAAACGAATTAAACCTCCAAGTCCCCAGAGCGTGGACTGGAGTAGTCTAAGTCCCCAGAGCGCGGACTAGAGTATAAACGACTTAAACCTCCAAGTCCTCAGAGCGCGGACTGGAGTACTCTAACTCCCCAGAGCGCGGACTAGAGTATAAACGACTTAAACCTCCAAGTCTCCAGAGCGCGGACTGGAGTACTCTAAGTCCCCAGAGCGCAGACTAGAGTATAAATGACTTAAACCTCCAAGTCCCCAGAGTGCGGACTGGAGTACTCTAAGTCCCCAGAGAGCGGACTAGAGTATAAACGACTCAAATCTCTAAGTCCCCAGAGCGCGGACTAGAGTATGAATGACTTGAACCTCCAAGTCCCCAAAGTGCGGACTGGAGTACTCTAAGTCCTCAGAGTGCGGACTCGAATATAAGCAATTCGGATCTCCTAGTTCCCTGAATATGAACTATAACACAGATGACTTGAATTTGTCAAATCCCTGACATACGGGCTAGAATGTATTCTAAGTGCTCGAAGCACAGAATGGAAGTTCAACAACTCCCGAAGTGTTTCCGAGTTATATGAAGATGGACCGAGAAGTCTATGTTACTCACAACTGCTTGGATCAACATCACAATCACAAAGAAAAGTGAACAATAAGAGTCTTTTGTAAGGCGGACAAAGGAACTAAACTTTAATGAGAAATGAGTTCCTATTACAACCCCTCCAAAGTTCGGAGTCGACGTTCTATTTACAAGGACTAAGGAAATAGATGAAAATAATTACATGACTTAAACTAACTCTCGTTGAACGAGGATAGTAATCACTTCTTGTACTACTTCAACTCCTTTCCGGATGGCTCCTCTCCATAGCATTTACCCTTGGTGCTCTTCTTTGATAAAGGGGTAGCAACTGAAGAAGTACGGAGAACTTCCATAGGCATGGACCCGCCAGGAAGGATGACCTTCAACGGCTTGTTCAAAGGATCGTCCAAGTCCACAACTCTGGGCTCGACCTTGACCCTGACCTTCTCTTTCTCGAGCCGCTCCTTCATGGTCAATTCGGATGTGTGATTAGAGGCGCCTGTAATTTCTACTTCATAACCCCAGTCGGTATAGGAGGAGGTTCCCGACTTGTCTTCATCAAGCGCTCAGATCACCTGAGCGTGGACGGGAGTACTCTAAGTCCCCTGAGTGCGGACTAGAGTATAAATGACCTTAGAACCTCTACATCCCCGGAGCACGGACGGGAGTACTCTAAGTCCAGAGTGCGGACTAGAGTACAAACGACCTAAAAACCTCTACATCCCCGGAGCACGGACGGGAGTACTCTAAGTCCCCAGAGTGCGGACTAGAGTATAAACGACTTAAACCTCCAAGTCCCCAGAGTGCGGACTGTAGTACGCTAAGTCCCCAGAGTGCGGACTAGAATATGAATGACTTAAACCTCCAAGTCCCCAGAGTGCGGACTGGAGTACTCTAAGTCCACAGAGTGCGGACTCGAGTATAAACGACTCAGAAACCTCTATGTCCCCAGAGTGCGGACTAAAGTGCTCCTAGTCCCCTGAGTGCGGACTAGAGTATAAACGACCTAAGAACCTCTACATCCCCGGAGTGCAGACTAGAGTGCTCTAAGTCCCCTGAGTGCGGACTAGAGTATAAACGGCTTAAAAAACCTCTACATCCCCAGAGTGCGGACTACGGTACTCTCAGTCCCCAGAGCACGGACTAGATTATAGAAGACTTGAGAAGAATCTCAAAATCCCAGAAGCGGACTAGATTACTCTAAAATCCCAGAATGTGGACTGGAGTATAAACGAGTTGACAAAAATCCCTGCGTCTCGAACTGTGGACTAAAGCATAAACCATTCGACAAATCTCTAAGTCCCCGGAGCATGGACCGAAGCATGAGTACAAATAGGGCGCGAATCAACCGTGGGGAGAATAACACTAAGTCACCAGAATGCAGAGTGGTGTATAAACATCAATAAATAGACGAGTGGATTCCGACCATTCTCTATTACGCAAACTTCGGCATGCAATCGACCGAAGGACTATTAACCCACTAAGGATGGAGTTCGACCATCCAACTAGTGGCCTGGCCAAATCAATGCTGGGAGCATGGGTACAAATCACTAAAAAGCTGAATACGACAGCTTACTATAGCTCTAGCGTGGCGTTCTTTATAACTTGAAGCAACGACTGCAGGGAAGCCTCAATACAAAACCAATCGAAATGGCATCCAAAGCTACGAGCAATCGACTATATCATACCTCAGATCGAGGGTCAATATCGATCCTCACCAAGCACATACGAATGTGACTCGGATGTTTCTTGAAAAACTATGACCTCCAAAGTGTGGAAAGGAGGGTAAACCATGAATACTTGGTCAAAAATTCTCCAGCACCCTCATTCGATTCGTCAGGAGGAGTATGAAACTGGATGAGCATAATCCGACTGCATTTGTAGCCAACTTTACCCCGAGAACTGATTACAGAGCATGAACCAAAGTGGACGTAGATGGCCATCCACTGTCCAAATTACGCCCTGAAACTGACATGGAATCGAAGTATTCCTCTTGGAATGAAAAACCACGATAAAATCCGAGATAGGCGAGACCTAGTCTCCCATCGATTGACATGATCCCATGATTCAACGGGAAAGAGAGTAAAGCTAAAGTGGGCGTGGCTGGCCTTCCTACTTATCGGTATATGCCCCAGACCTGGGGGCACGAGCGAGGAGCGAGATGAATGTGAACCGACTATTCACCGATCACCTCTATGTCTTTGGAACTTAGGTGAAAACATAAACATAGCTAGGACGAGACTTAACCGTCCATGCAGTACATTTATCAACTCGAGACTGGGAGAAGACGCATGGTCATCCTAAAACTGGCTACGATAGCTCAGTATTAAAACTTATATATAGTGCTTGCAGTTGCTCAAGGAGACGACCGAAAGGATGCCTAGAGATTGAATCATTGAATTGACACCTTAGCTCATGAGCAATTGACTTTCACTCCAACCCGAAGGACGGGTAAAGGATCATGAATGCATTGAATAGAAAGTGTGTTACTCTAATACACAAGAAAATTCAAACTCATAGCAAGATCCAGCTATACAGTTGCACGCCACTCGAGGCTGACCCCCACTCGACATTTCCTTCAATGCGCTTTTAAGCCTGATCTTTGGCCATTTGTTGATAATCTATTAGAGCATTCAGAGTCCTTCGCTATTAGACTTAAAAACTCATGACAAGACTCTAGGGTTCGACTAGAGAAACCATCATTATTGGTCGTCCCAACCATATTTCACATTGAATGTTATGCAAAATAATTACATCTATACTCAAAGAATCTGGGATGGCACCTGCTAAGGTGACGGTCGACATTACACTCAGCCATGGTGACCCTTTCCGGGTGCTGAATATCGGATCACAACTCAGCGTAGTGATGATAAAAGAATTAGTTGGATTTTCTGAATAAATGATGATATGTTCCCTTGGACCCATTCTGACAAGCATATGTGATTTCATTAACTATCGCGAGCCATGCATTGGATATCAACTCGAAGCTACAAAAGCTAGCATAATATCTATTGATTTCACCGTGAAAGCTCCACTCTTACTTTTAGGCTCAATCCATCAATGTCTATGCCTACTAGCCATTACGACAGGGCATACAATGACCTGAGACGTCTGAAAGACTACTTAAATAAAATATCAAACTAAGCTAATTCGATATCACTTATTTCCCTCGAAGGGCTATCTACGGACGGAAATCAGCAGAGCTCACACCCAAATTCACTACCTCAGAACAAACTCGAAGAGTAGCAGAGAACCAACCATAAGATGGAAAACGTACGCGGATGGAGCATCCAATGATCAGTGTTATGGCATAGGAGTCATGATAATAACTCCTGAGGAACGATCAATCTGCCACGTCCTGAAACTCGATTTACCTATAACAAACAACGATGCTAAGTATGAAGCCTTGGCTGCCAGCCTCAAACTTTCTAGAGGATTTGAAGTGAAAACTTTACATATCTTTTGTGATTCTTGATTGGTAGTATACAAATTTAAGGAAGTTGATCTTGCTAGGGGGCATTGTCTTGCTCCTTATCTCGACCAAGTCCAAGGGCCACTAACCGACTTCACGTATTACATCATTACACACCTCAGCGAACAAAATGAAAAGGTGTCATGGTTGACTCCCATCAAAGACTATCTACAATGAGGAATTCTTATTGAACGGAGGAATGGAAAACGACAGATCCTCCTAAAATCTTCATACCAAATCATCTAAGAATAAGTCGCTTGTCAAAAGGAGTTTATCCATCCCCATGCTTCGGCGCATCGCCCATGATGATATCTTGAGAAAATTCTATGAAGAAGAATGCAGTAATAGCATCAGGGGGAAAACCATGATAAAGAACATACTTTGCTATAGGTATTACTGGCCAACTATCAATCTAGATACGGTCGATCATGCTAGACAATGCGATAAGTGCAAGATGTTTGAAAAAATCCAGGAACCCCACCGATGGAAATTACTCAAATGGCTAGTCCACGGCCGTTTCCCACTTGGGGGCATTGACATCCTCTTCTTACCAATCCTAAAGGTTGAAGCTGTGAACAAAATCATAGAGTTTTTACTGAAGAGGGGTTTGGAAAACTCCTCAAGTGGCTGATTGCAACCCTTATTTCACAGAAAATACAAACAAGGAATTGCAATTGAATTGCAATTAAACTGGACGGAGTTGGCGACGACTTATGAGCATATAAAACGCATTCGAGAGCCAATGGAAAGAACATGTACCCAAACGTGCATGTGTATATCCGAACAAGTCTGACTTCTTGAAATCAACAGAAATTAAATTCTCACTAAGGGTTATTGAGCGGGTTACCTCTGTAACTAGGTAACTACTACACGAGCGTGCCATCCCCCGGTCCTTTGGGTTGGCAGAGATCTAACCGTAACGTTAGTTTCTCGGGACGTCCCGCCAGAGGCGATCCCATTGACATTAGGAAGTTCCTTAGCCTGACCATTTGTTGGAAATCCATTCATCCAATACGTGCCTTGTACGGTTTTAGTTGTAGAACCTGCCATTTACTTATGGTGGTCACCACTATTTAAATGGTAGCTATAGTAGGCATAGTTCGGAATGTCTATGCTGGCTAGGATTTATATTATACTTTCGAAATGGTTTTTTCCTCACTTTGCACTTATAGTAATAATATCAAAGAAATTTTCTCGTATCAAGCATATTTGACTATCATAAGGAGAAATCTCCTCCAATTCTGCGTTTGCATTGTGTGTGTGGCGGGAGGCCTTATGGTAGTTTCATTTTCTAAAAAGCATTGCGAATTTCAAATTTAAATTCTTTTGCTTGTTTTAAAAGACCAAATATTTTTGTTTGCTCATACCAGTCCCATGACTGACCTGGAGTTTATTGTTCCTTTCCTAAACTCTGGGTGCCCACTATTTTCCCACACGGGCAGTCTAGAGTTGGGGTTTTCAGATAATCAATAGTAGGTGTAGATTCAATAGCTTTCAGCCTAGGGTTTGGCAATCCTTTGCGGACGAGACTTGCTCTTCTTTGTGTATTGTGATTGGGAGTTCGAGCTATTGCTAGATTGGTGTTTTGAAGATGGAGTTCTTTCTTGAAGACTATATTGGAGATTTTTGTTCCGCTATTAGTGTTGTCTTTTTCTTTCCACTGTTATTTCTTGTATCTCTGATGTATATTTATATTCATTGTATCATTCTGTTGTATCAGATATTGCGTCATGTTGTATATTGATATGTTATTCTTTTTCTTCCGCTGTGTTGTTATACTTAATGGTGTTATAAGCTCCGGCGAACCAGATTCGACGTTTGGATCTGCGGCATTTGAATACGAGTGTCGTATTTGGTGCCGATTTTCGAAGGTCGAGTCAGGATCGTTACAGTGGTATCAAAATACTAG
This sequence comes from Allium cepa, assembly GCA_030765085.1. Taxonomy (NCBI): domain Eukaryota; kingdom Viridiplantae; phylum Streptophyta; class Magnoliopsida; order Asparagales; family Amaryllidaceae; genus Allium; species Allium cepa. Next base: position 578,628,763 of record CM060931.1, read on the forward strand.
ATCAGATAGCCGAAGCTTGCTTGCTCTGTAGAATCAGACACGGGTGGTCACTGATGAACTACAACCCTGGATTTATAATATTGGGAATCAATCAAGCGTCAAGACGGCCAAAGAAGGATATGACAGCTTGGGAGGATAAAGTCGAAGGATAATGACTATTAAAGAAATGTGATGGATTTCTTTCTGAAGACAAGGAATACTCGCTGATTCAAAGCGTGTTGTGTTGCTTCACACGACACGCTTTGAGGGGCAAATGTTAACCGGCATCTTGGCCCGGTTACAAAACGACAGTTGAAGACACTATTATCAGCACTAGACAAGATTATGACCACGAAGAGCCTGGAGGCATACGGGTTTGATGAGGACAACATGTTTGGCATTTAGGCATGGTTCAGCGAGAACGGCTACGCGCACGTTGCTCGGTAAGCTTCGCTCGGCATCAGAAGAATGCTCGGCCTCAGAAGAACGTTCGACATTCCAGCTTCGTTCGACCTAGGAATATCCTTCGGCTAAAGGGTATCGTTTGGCTAAAGGGTACGTTCGGCGAACCTCGATTGTTCGGCATCCAGCTTGGTTCAGCAACCTTGGATCGCTTGGCACTCCAGTTTCGTTCGGCATGAGAGCATCGTTCGGCGCCATTGCCTTGGCTCGGCATCTTGCCGTTCGGCCTCCCTGGTTTGGTACACAGAACTTACTCCCTTTGGGCCGTTTACTCTATTTGGACCGAGCTATTCAGCTACCAGGCCCACCAGGAAAGTCCAACCCACCTTCGTCTATAAATAGATGGACAGGGGCACAGTGAAATGGACCCTTTTTTTCGGGAACACTGGGGAGATTCTGCCATTTCTTATACTCTCCTCTTTTTAATTCAAACTTGTATCCAAGTGATTGATTTACGGATTGTATCTGTATTCAAGTAATTGAGAAAGCAATAAAGATTAAACTCAAAGTGGATGTAGGCAGTTACGCCGAACCACTATAAATCTGGTGTTCTTGTTTTTGTTATTCTTTTTCATTGAATTACACTATTTTTCAGTCCTAACTTACTCTCTTCGTTAATCTCTCTACATAACTCTACTCAAGGGTGTTAGTGACCAATTTTGGTGCTAACAGAGAGAGATTCTTTCAACAAACTTTCGCGAAGCAATGACGAAAGTAGCCTGAGTTGGGTTCTCAGTGAAAGCATCAAAAAATGTTAACGCTTAAAATTGAACGCTAACACCCTGGTGTAAGTAGAGATTAAGGGAAAGCACCACTAGTCAATACGGCAATTAGAAGTAAGTAGGAAAGTCACAGAAAAAGCAGTAAAAAGACAACAGTTTTATAGTGGCTCGGCTTCAAGTTAAGCCTACGTCCACTTTAATCTCCTTTATTGCTGAATCAATTACAACTTTACAACAATCTTCGATTACAACCCTGCTAAGACAAATAGCTAGAAGTCTGATGTAGAAGAACTCTTTGAATTCATGTCAAATGTGTTAGATTTCCACTTGAAGTTCGTCGAGATGTCTTTCATGTTTGAAGTGTCGAGTGAGTCGAGAATTCAGCAGAGTATAGGTGTTCCAGTAGTGAGCGAAAAGATCCCTTCTCAGTTGGAGTAGGTGGGATATTTATTGGAGAATTCTGAATTAGGTCGTAGGTCGCGAGCGACCTTGGATAGGTCGTAGGTAGTGAGCGACCTAGTGGGAGCTGTTTACGACTTAACTAGGGTGTACTTGATCACCTCATACAATCTAGCAAGTCATAGGTCGTGACCGACCTAGGGAGGAAGCAGCATAAGAAGTTACTTCGGTATTGTTTAGGTCGTGAGCGACCTAGGGGAGGATGGTTGGCGACCTAAGGTTGGAAGCGGCCTATAAGCAAGCGGCTTCATTCTTTGATAACTCGCTAGGTCGCTGGATCTTTTAGGTCGCTAGGTCGTTTAGCTACTAGGTCGCTATGTCGCTTTAGTCCATAGATCGTTAGGTCGCTTTAGTCCATAGATCGTTAGGCCTCTCTATTGTGATATGTTGTTGCCCTGTTTTGATGGTTAGGTCGCTAGGTCATTGTTAAGCTTAGGTCGCTAGGTCGCGATATCTTTAGGTCGTTAGGTCGTTGGGGGTCTTTAGGTCATTAGGTCATTCATGCTTTAATTCCTTCGGTTGCTTATTTCCTTAGGTCGCTGAGCCGTAGAAAAGAGGAGTTAACAGGCATATCTTTTCTGTTAATCCTATGCTTCTTTCATAGTTTCCTTGGTCATAGCCACTTTTCTTCGATTCTTCTCGAATCATATCTGGTCCAACAACTAAACCATTTCCAGCCTCAACCCAACATGAAGGTGATCTACATGGCAGCCCATACAAAGCTTCATAGGGCGCCATGCCAATGCTAGCTTCGTAACTGTTGTTATAGGAGAACTCTACTAAGTGAAGGTGATCTTCCCATGATCCTCTAAAATCCAAAATGCATGCTCTTAAGAGATCCTCCAAAACCCGACTTACCCTTATTGATTTTCCATCTGTCTGCGAGTGAAAAGCTGTGCTCAAATTTTGCTCTTTCCCTATAGTGGCGTACAATGCTTCCCAAAAAACGACTGGTAAAGATGGGATCTCGATCCCTGACTATGCTTACTGGAATTCCATGCAGTAGAACGACACCCTCAAATAAATTCCTGCTAAATATGCTGCAGTTCCAGATGACTTCATTAGAATAAAGTGGGCGCTCTTTGTTAATCGATCTATAATTACCCAAATGCCTTCATTACCTCTTCTTGTTCTAGCCTATCCATCGATAAAGTCCATGGTTGGAGCAACACAACAGTCTTTTGCTAGACACTCTTGATCTGTTGACAATTTTTGCACCTACTCACGAATATCGAAATCTCCCTCTTCATCCCTTTCCACCAAAAGGTCTTTTCCATATTTTCAAACATTTTAAATTATCCTAGGTTGTCAAATAACCTTGATAGATGGCACTCTCTCAACATATCCTGTCTAATTCCATTAACGTATGGCACACTAATCTATCCATTCATTCTCTAAATGCCTTAAGAGTCTATTTGAAAACTAGAGATAGTTCCATCTTCAACATCCTTTTTAAGTTAAGCTAGAATAGGGTCTTCTTTTTGGAAGTATGCAATTCTCTCGACTAGTGTTGGCTTAACTTTCAAATTTGCAATCGTCGCCACAATCCTACTCAATGCATCTGCAATAGCGTTTGCTTTTCCTAGGGTGTAAAGGATCCCTGGTAACAAGAAGTGGGAAACTCCGGTCGTTTTTGCTGCCTTAAGTTCAAATCCTTTGGGGTAAGAAGATACTTTAATGACTTGTGATCCATATATAACTCAAACTTTGCACCCAAAAGATAGTGCCTCCACACCTTCAATGCGAAGACAACTGCCAAAAGCTCCAAATCATGCGCAGCATAACTTTTCTCATGAGGTTCTAACCGTCGACTCACATACGCTATTACTTTACCATCCTGCATTAAAAATGCTTCCAATCTGGTCCTACAAGCATTCGTGTAAACTGTTAATCCTTCATTCCTATCTAGGATAGTCATGATTGGAGCGCTTGTCAATTTTTCCTTTACCTCAGTGAATGCTTGATCGCGCTTGGCTGTCCAAATAAACTTAGCATCCTTCTTCATTAGCTTTGTTAGATGAGAAGCAAACTTTGAGAAATCTTTAATAAACCTTCTATAGAAACCTGTCAATCTTAAGAAACATCTAACGTTAGTAGCACTTTCGGGCTTCTTCCAATCTTGAACCACAACTAGTTTAGCTGAATCCACTGATATACCTTCTCCCAAAACTACATGCCCTAGAAATCTAACTTCATATTTCCAAAAAATGGCATTTAGAAAACTTTGCTTCTAAAACATGGCTTCATAAAGTACTTAGAACAATCTGAAGATGGTACTTATGCTCTTCCGTGTTCAGAATAAACAAGGATGTCATCAATAAAGGCTTGAACAAACTTATTATGAAAATCCTAAAACACTCTATTCATCTAGTTCATGAAATAAGCAGGCACAATAGTTAATCCGAACAGCATGACTAATCACCTGTGAAGTTAAAGCACTCGGCAGATTTAATGCGGTGGACGTGTAAAAAGTCATAGCGGGGATATAATAATTAGCAAGATATAGCGGATGACTCTAAAATAACATATAAAACTCATATTTAATGTTTTAAAAAAATATATAAATAGTAATTAAATGAAAAATTAACATTCAATTGAATTATAATTAATACATAAATAATTTTAAATAAAAACATGTGCGAATATACTGTAAATAAACGTAAAACTGTTATATATAGCATAATTGAATTTAGTAGAATATTAGAGCATTTTCATTTCTGAAAATATATTAAAAATTCAATTAAATATATTAATTTCATAATTTTTATAATGTACAAATGGCATTTTTCAATTCATTTTTTTAAAGAAGCTATAGCGCAAATAGCAGAATAGAGCGTGAATAACGGGATATAGCGGGGCTTAAAGCGGAAAGGCTATATTCGGGGCAGTATGGAAAAATCATAGCGGTGGAAATCCGCTATGAGATATAGCAGCGTTATAGCAGGGTAATAGCAGGCCAATAAATGCACAGCTAACCACTCGTAAAAACTATTAGGGGTATGAAAAGCTGTTAAGGGTACACTCTCTTCTGCTACCCTTAATCGGTGAAAACCAGTGGCAAGATCCAACCGAGAAAATATCCAAGCTCTGTGGAGTTGGTCAAACATGCCATCAATCCTAGGTAATGGATACTTATCCTTGATAGTCCTCTTATTTAATTCTCGATAATCCACACATTAACTAAGAGAACCAACGGCCTTGGTAACGAACACTACTGGCGATCCCCAACTTGATGTGCTCAATCAGATCAAACCTTTCTGCAATAAATCAAACGTCTGCTTCTCCAAGTCTCTTTGTTCCTTTGGAGCCAACCTTCAAGGAGGTTGTACAATAGGTTTGGTTCTTGGAATCAGATCAATGTGGAATTCTACTTCCCGTTGAGGAGGTAAACCTTGGACTTCTTCAAAAATACCCTTGAAGTCTCGAACGATTGGTATATTTCTTATCTCATCTTTGGGTCCTTCGAGCGAATAGAGAAAACTTCTCATCAACTTATTAGGCTCCTTATAATAAATATCCATATTAACATTTCCAGGATCACTAATTCTAACAATCCTTTGATCACATTTTATGACTGCACTAAATTTAGATAACTAATCCATACCCAATACTACCCAAAACCTGTGAACCCAAGAACAAATAAGTCAGAAAGAAAGGCCAATCTCTAAAAGAAATAGGCACATTCAAACATATGGTTTCATGATTGGTCGGACCCCTGATTGGGTTCGACACACAAAGAGAACTATTTAAAAAATGGGTTTGAAGTTAAGCTTAGCAACAAGGTCTTATGAAATGAGACTATGGGATGCACCGATATCAAATAGCACTCTTATAGGAATATCAGAAATGGATAGTGTACCTTGCAACTCCTACTTTCCTTCTGGATCCCTAGAAGTGGATGGTATTTCCACAATAATAAAAACCTACCACTAAGCCCCTTCTTTGAAAAAGGGCACTGGTTCTTCATATGTCAATGTTTATTGAAGTTGTAGCAGAGTGGTCCACTAGCCGAGTTCGATCATTGATTTGCAAGGTGGCTAATTTGGTTGCACTTACAACAAAGGATCTTGGTTAAGTCTAACTGCTTGTTCTAAGCCGGAGCTCCACCTCCAGGCTTCTTTCCCGACCACTTCTTCTTCCCATTACCCTTGAAAAAGGGCTTACTAGCAACTGTATCACCGATAAAGGTTGGGCGTTAACTGCTTGCACTACTCTTTCTGAACTCCTTTCTCAATATTAAGAGCTTCATATCTCAGAGCCATACCGGTCAGATTGATAAAGGTACTGTCGAGATATTGGTCATTTCCCGATGAAATTCTGGTCGCATTCCTTTCACGAACATTTCATTCTATTTAAGTGGTGTATTAATCAATCTTGGTCCCAAGAAGGACAATGCATTGAACCTATGCTCATACTGTGCCATTGTCATCACATCCTGTTTCAAATCCATAAAACTTCTAAACAACTGAGTCCTTACTGCCTCTGGGATAAACTGAGCTTTAAAAATTTCCTTAAACTGTGCCCAAGAGAAATCTTTTTCTGGTGTATTCATGGTGACTGAATCCCACCAATCCATTACTACTTTCTAAATCAATTGTGATACCAACAATCCCTTTCTAGCATCTCCCAACTAAAGATCTCCGATTATCCTCTCACAAAGTGAAGCCATGTCTGAACTCCTAAAATATCTTCAGTTCCATAGAAAGGCTTACCACTTAAAGCAGTGTAATTCTTGCACAGGGTTGCAAGGTTCTGAAGCGGCTGAACTTGCATCACTATTTCTGCTACTGGCTCTAATACTAGCTCATTTCTAGGAGCTCTGCCATTTGTAGCCATTCTGGTTCTAGATCGCATCCCTCTTCTTCCTCTTGTACCTATTTTCAATAACCTGGATAAGTGACAGGCATCATTAGAGTACAAAGATAGGGTCAATGATGGAAAAGGGAAACTGCAATAAAGGATCTAAAACCAAACTTTTAGGGGAGAAAAGAAAATGCTCTCTCAGGATTAACTCGTCTAGTGCTCTATTCACCCTATCTCTAATGAGTTGTACCTCAATCAGGCTAAGGCGTTCGATCAACCACAACTCTGATACCAACTGTAACGATCCACCTTTCTGACCCTTAGGAATGACACTTAACACATCATCGGTGTTTATGTGTTGTTGCCTAAGCATCGGAAAGATGAATCATCGTAGGGCGATAAAAGAACAGAATAGAAAACCTTTCAACGAAACTGCTAAATAAACATAACATAAACAGTAAATCGGGTTACTCCTTAATAGGGGGTTATCAGAGTTACACAAAAGTACTACAAATCATCTTAGACCGTTATAGCGTCCTACCTTTACAAATGCCGAAATAAAATACACTTAAAAAAACTAGATAGTACGGTGGAATAAATAAAAACGAAGATGGAAAGCCTGCTAGGACATCGTTTACAAAAGAGCCCAATAAAGACCTGCTACTCTCAAACTACTCACATAAAACGAGTCCCCGAGAGTTCATGGAAACAAACAACTCGGGTCAAATGATTTATATTGTATGAGTAAAACTTTAGACGAGGTATGTAATTAAACATAAACTTATAAGACCATGTCGTTGAACGCAGACTAGGTTTACTCTTACATAAATCAACATCCAAACGTAAAAAATTGATAATCAATTAAAACACTACAAAGAGTGGTTGGATCTTTCCGGTGAAAACGAGGAGATGAAATTTGAAGGTTTGAATAAAATAAGAAAAGGAAAATGTTTGATGACCTGACTTTTCGACCCTCGAAAATCGACATCAATACGTTCACTGAATAGCATGACGAACAATCGAGTGCCAGAAAGACAAATTGTTAGGGGAAAAGAAAGAAGGTAGAACAAAGAAGAAATCAAACAAATACAGAATCTCACAGCGGACTAAATAATACATAATATCAATAGCTCTTTGCATAAATGAAACTATAATATACATAACTCAAATAAGAGTACACAAATCAATAATTAGCACCCTAGACAGTTATAACAGCCTGTCCTCATAATTTGATGATAATTTAAACAAACACTGCAGCGGAATAAACAAGTACGGAAATACATCTCAGTCTCCAGCTCGTCACTTAAGCTCCAATGCAATCCAAATCTATATTTATAATATGCTTGGTCTGACCCGAGCATTGTAATAAATAACACCCGAGTTAGTCTGGAAAACAAGTATGAGAAAACAAACTCAATTTGAACTGATTTACTGTCGCGATCCTAACTCGACCTTCGAAAATCGGCACCGAATACCACACTCATATTCAAATATCGCAGATCCAAACGTCGAATCTGGTGCGTCAGAGCTTATAACACCATTAAGTACAACACAGCGGAAGAAAAGAATATCAATATATATATATATATATAACATTGATACAATGACAGATACAATATCTGATATAATGTGATACAACAGAATGATACAATAGATATCAATGCTATTAGAGATAAGTTACAAGTCAATAGCAGCGGAAAGAATATCTTCAACAGAATGCATCCCCAAATCCAATGCACCAATTCCAAAGCTAGCTTGAACTCCCAATAACGATGCACCTAGGCAAGAAAGTGCAGTCCAGATCCGAAGATTGGACAAACTCCAGATAATCTACCAAACCTAATTATCTGAGAAACACAACACTAGACTGCCCGTGTGGAAAATTGTGGGCACCCAGAGTTTAACAAAGGAACAATAAACTCCGAGTCAGTTATGGGACTTTTGTGAGTAACGAAAACATTTGGTCTTTTAAAACAAACAACAAGAGAATTTAAAATAAATCCACAATGCTTTTTGGAAAATGAAATTAACATAAGGCCTCCCGCCACACACACAATGCAAACGCATAATTGGAGGAGATTTCTCCTTATGATAGTCAAACATGCTTGATACGAGAAAATTTCTTTGATATTATTATTAAGTGCACGGTGTAGAAAAACCATTTCGAAAGTATAATATAAATTTTAGCCACCATACAACCATTACTGTATGCCTACTATAGCTACCATATTCCATAGTAGGTTACCGCCACATTCCATGGCAGGTTATACAACTAAAACCGTACAAGGCGCGTATTGTTCTTTGGATTTTCCAACTAATGGTCGGGCTATGGAACTTCCCACTGTCAATGGGTACGCCTCTGGCGGGACGTCCAGAGAACCTAACCGGATCTCTGCCAACACAAGGCCGGGTTACCTCTATAACTAGGTAACTACTTCTCGAGCATGCCACCCCCCGGTCCTTTGGGACCTTTATCCGAGGCGCCTCTAAAACATAAAGCAACAACCACACAGAAATGAGATTGAAGCCCACCATATAGGTAAATATCTGGGATCCATACCATGATACCACCCTTTACCAGAAGAGAATGACACACCCTAAAGGGCGCGACCCTCATAACCTTGCTGCATCTTTCATGTTTCGACCATTTTCGGGTTGTGCGGTTCTGATGCAGTCTCGTCCACAAAGTTACGCTTCATACCAAAGCCATGCTTTGATCACAAATGATCAACAAATGATCATCAACACAAAGCAGCACTCAGCATGCCACACTACCAAATTGGGAGTATATCACTGGTAACCTTCAACTACATAACCTCTGAGCTCATACGTCTCAGAGAAGGGTGTTAAGCTACGAGAATAAATTCTCCACCACCAACAGATATGTATTTGAAAGAAATCTGCTTTATATCTTAAAGTGTAGTGTCAGACATACAACCATACAAGTTTGTCCCGGGTTCCAACAGAACCGTAGGAACTTCGTAAAAGCCCTTGCCAATCTGGGTATTCACAATCCCGATCGGACTTCCCATCACTTAGGGAGAACTCTATACCGGAGAAACTTAGTGCAAGGTCAATCGATAGGTTATCCTATTGTTCTCACAAATACCCGATCTTCACCACCGGTGTTCAATGTAATCCATAACGCCATACCACTATACGGAATAGGTTATATGACACAAGGTCCTCTCCTGGCTAAACCGAATAATGAGCAAAATATTTAAAAATACATGGATAAGGGATTTCAGTTAAGTCACAACTTATAAAATCCAAAACTTTCCATTCGAATGGTTGAACAAATTACCATTTTAAATCCTTAAACAAAAGGATTCGTTTCACAAAGTTCACCAGTCTCACAAAGATCCATTTACGGATTTCAAAACAATTCCCATTTCAATTGGATTAACTCATTAAATCTTTAAATTAAAGATTTAAGTTATAGCTTTCAAACCGTTTCCATAACTTGGAAAAACATTTTCATTTCAAAAAATCCGTGACTTAATCGATTTCCTCGTGAAAACCATATTTGTGTGTGGATGGTGTGGTCCAGGGGTTTAACACAATAGTGCAACATCATTCAATCATCATATCACATATTTAAGCACATCAGTATTGATAAGCGGTATAATTTATAACGCTTATCATTCATTCACAGATTCACAGATAATATACAAATGTATCTCGAATAAATAAATAAATTACACACAGCTCAAACTACAGAACAAAATATCATAGATCAGATAGGACAATCAATTCAAGGCATCTCATACAATACAATCATTCTAAGTAGGGTCAAGCATTCAATAATCATTTATAAACAGGATTAACTTTTTTTTAATCCTAATTAATTCAATTTATTTCCAATTAAATTAATTAGTTATGAATTAATTATCCAATCCTGATTTATTAATTATAAATCATTTGATATAACTTAATCAATCACCTTAATTAATTAAATTATTCTTAATTAATCATATTAATTAAATTAACCTTTGAACCAATTACATAATTAAATAACCCCTTAATTAATTATTTTAATAAATTAAACCTTTAATTAATTACCATTAAGCAATCATCTCATAACAATTAATCATTAATTACCAATTATCAAATGATTTTCTTAAATTAATTAAACTAAATTAATTAACTTTAATTAATCAAAATATCCAAAATTAATTACAATAAGTAATTAATCCTTAATTACTTTCATTAAGTAATTACATTTAAACAATTTATAATTGATTATCTAAATTAATTAATCTAATTAATTATCACATTAATTAATACTTAATAATCCTTAGTTAAATATCTTCATTAACTATTAACATTTCTTTAATTACTTTCTTAAGAAATTATTTTAGATTAAATCATTATTAATTATTTCTAATTATAAATTAATCTAAATTATTAATTTATAAATTAAATAAATTATTCCTTAATTGTGTTATTAATTAAATCACTTAATTACCTTAATTATCTTTAGCTTAATCCATTTCTTTATTAATGACTTTATTAACATTAAAGTGGATTTAAAACATTACACTTCAAATTTAAATTCAAATTCCATTTTAAATTTAAGATTCAAAATGATTAACCAATCAAACTTTACCAAATTTAAATTCCATTTATAAAACTTTTAAACAATGTAAAGAAAATTCATTACTTATATATGGAACTTATATAAGAAAAGTTTTAAACTAGATTACTTACTTTTTATTTAAAAATTAAGCTTTTAAAATATATTAATTATTTAACTTGCAAATTCAAGTTAGAACAATTTATTCAACTTTCATTCAAAATCAAGAAAACCTTTTATACAAGAATTTTACATAAACAAATTTAAACATTTAGTTGGAAACAAGTTACTTTTTTTTAAAAGCTATTTAATTTAAACTTGTTTAAAAACATTCAAATTTGAAAACTGATTTAAATTTCCAGATTTGGATTCAAAGTAAAATTGAATCCATTAGATTAAACAATTATTTTAAACCTTTGATTTAAATCTTTGATTTAAAACCTTGATTTTATATTCTTGATTTAAAAATCCAAATTAATTTTAAAACCTTAAGATTCAATAGTTTTATTTGAATCTATAGTTTTAAACTTTGAATTTAAACCACTGTTTTAATTCTGTTTTCAGATTTTAAATTAAAATTTAAAATCTGAAAAACAGCAGGTTTAAAAACCTGAAACCCATATTTAAATATTTAAAACTTTAAGATTTAAAGTTTATTTGAATCTATACTTCATACTGGATTTATACTTTATTTACATCTAGCTTACAAATTTAAATTCATTTGAATTTGCTTTAAATTTAAATTTCAGACATGTTTAATAAAACCTGTAACAAACAAGCTAACCAGAGGCAACTAAAACTGCGTCGAGTCAAAAAGCTACCTACTTCGAGTAAAATACTCGAACAACCCGAGACAACCTGAGCTCCATTTCTCTGCACAAACAAAGAACATCATAAAATTCAAATGGCACGGTGCACATGCACCGTGGCTCTGGCCATCTCCGACCACCACCCTGGCCTCCAACACATCGTCGATCACCCTCTGTCTCGATCACGACCACCAGAATCCAACACAACAACTACAATCAAAATCGAGCAGCTAAATCAAAACTTGGAACTAAACTGGAACCAACAGACCCAAAATCTGGAACATCCCCGTTCTCCGATCTCCGACCACCAGAAAGCTTAAATCTCCGGTCGTGAACTCGTCAACACTTCCCCTTCCACCTCCCAAAAACCCACAGCACTCAATCACACACAGATGACAAATGAATCAAATTAGCAAACTCACCTAAAAATAGGTTTACAAACGAAAATCATACGCCGCCGTCGCCACAGTGGTCGATGCCACCTTCGGCTAATTTTCCCACCCCCACCGTAGGCTTCTCCATCACCACAAAAAAACCGACCACCACATCCAAGTAGATCCCCAGAAATTGCCGAGATTATCAATTTTGAACAAACATGAACTGCTCTGTTATCCTCTATCGAAAAATTATGATTTTTGTTATAAAAATCATGTTTTCATATATAAATTCATTCTACATGCCTGAATTCCTGAATTAAGAGGTTCGAAATTTGACTTATTTAGAGTTAGGTTCAACTATCTCAATTTCCAAAAAGATTCAAAAGTTGTTTTAGCATAATTAGATTTTTAACCTTAAGTATATTCTATAACAAACAGCTTTGATTTGAGTTTTAAATCCAAACAATGGGTAGATTGAGAAGAAGAGATTTATTTGAATCGAAGATGTTGGTTTATGAACTCTGAATAGGGATATAAACAATAGCCTGCACCTATACCCGTTATTTAAATATACACAAGAATTGTATATACGTATAAACATACATATTCACAGGTAAAAATATAACAGATTCATATTTTTAATTTTTTTTAAAACAAGTGTTACTCACATTGGTTTTGAGATGAACAGAGCCTTCCTTTTTGACACAGAGTTGTCAAATTTTGCAAGCTGAAGTCTTAATCTTGATCTCTGGTTTGATCTGAGTTGTGTTGTTGTTTTTATTGAAGTTTTGTTTTAAGTTTCAGATGATATCATTTCAAATTTTTATTTCTTAGCTTATGGACGAACTGGAATGAAGTTGATTGTTATATATAGCAAATGAAGTTGCAGGAGATATTATTTTGTACAGGGGAATTATATTATGTTTTGTATAATTCACCAGAGATTTTTCTTCTTCTTTGGTTTGGAGGCTAATATGTTTCTTTTGTGTGCTGATATGACATTTTTGTGGTGGCTAAAGATCCAAGCATTAATTGCTTTGTACAAATCTATACTCATCCTATTTTTAAATCATGCTTGAATATATATATCTGCCTTCTTATGCAAGCCTAAGGATATTTATATTCTTGCTTACATTTGTCTTGTTAATCCTATACATATTTAAATGTAATTTGTTTCTTGTCTTTAGTCTTGTTACTTTGGAATATAAATGAAGTCCTATTTTAATATGTTGTTTAAATTTAGCAATGTTTTTTCTTTATATTTAAATTTATCTTATATATTATTCATTTTCTACTTCCAGCTTAAATATTCATTTTAACTTTAATACTTATTATCTTGTATTTCTCTCTCTCTCTCACTCTCTCTCTATATATATATATATATATATATATATATTATTTTTGTAGTAAATTTTATTTGTATTGATACATATTTTTAATTAAATTTTGGAGAAACTCAAATCAATTTACCAATTAATTTCACAATTTTTTAATCAAAAATTAAATTATTTAGAAATTTAAACTCAATAAAAATCCGGGATCGTTACAGATTCCCCCCTTAAAGAAATTTCGTCGCCGAAATTTGCAGGCACGAAAACAACAAAGATAGATACACAAAGACAGAGAAACAGTTTTCCAGGTCAAATTGGATATCTATTATGTATTTGGCTTATATCAGAATATCATCAATATAAGAACAAACTTATACAATTTTTCACAAGATATTCGGGTCATCAGATCTACGAATATGCAAGGGTACTGGTTAGTTCGAAGGGATAACTAGCCGTTTGCAGAATATATCGGACCACAAATAGACAGATATATGGATACAATTTCAAAACTTTTAGTCTAGAACTGAAGTATACCTATTAACCATAACAATTAGAGGAACCAATTCATCCAAACAAACAATTCTGGCCTATTTGGAGTTTATGTCCCATGCAAATATATCAAATCTTCTTCCTGGATCTACCAGGAACCATCGAAGAATTGAAAAGAGATGCTGAAAAAAAGAGATTGATAGATGGATTCAATCTTCTACAATTTTCTCAAATACAAGATATGGATTCCAACATAAGTCGAAATACCCCAAACTATATACCAACTTATCCCTCTTCGGACTTCAGTCTACCCATGAAATTACCATAGAATTTCAAATTTGGTTTTAAACAAAATCGTTTAATTGATTCAATTCAAATTTACCTTCATATTTTATTAATTAATCCAACTCAATTTATTTAGAATTTTCAATTCCAAATTTCAAATTTATTAAAGTTTAGATCAAAAAGCTGATAAGAAACCAATAAAGATGCGAGTAAGGATTTTATACAACGATTCGTAGGGCCACCATCACACTGAAACTTCTCCTTGTAGCCGGTACGAAGCAATCAAAAGAAATTGGGAAGACGAATCAAAGGATATTGAGAAGAAAATTGTTTCCACTGTTGCAGGGTATTGACCATTTAATGTTACTCCCGGGTCCCTTATCTCGTTCTCTTCTTGAACTCATACTCACTATCATTAGATAGTAAAAGAATTTACCGAGGCACTCGAACGGATATCTTAGGGATATACTCATTCTAGGGTATACTTCACGCTATCTCTAATGAGTTACTTAACGTGTTATACTCCTGAGCTAGAGTTTAAACCCTCAGCTCTGATACCAAATGTAGCGATCCTGACTCGACCTTCGAAAATCGGCACCGAATACGACACTCAAATTGAAATGCCGCAGATCCAAATGTCGAATCTGGTGCGCCGGAGCTTATAACACCATTAAGTACAACACAGCGGAAGAAAAGAATATCAATATATATATATAACATTGATACAATGGCAGATACAATATCTGATATAATGTGATACAACAGAATGATACAATAGATATTAATGCTATCAGAGATAAGATACAAGACAATAGCAGCGAAAAGAATATCTTCAACAGAATGCATCCCCAAATCCAATGGCCCAATTCCAAAGCTAGCTCGAACTCCTAAAAATGATGCACCTAGGCAAGCAAGTGCAGTCCAGATCCGGAGATTGGACTAACTCCAGATAATCTACTAAACCTGACTATTTGAGAAACCCAACTCTAGACTGCCCGTGTGGAAAATTATGGGCAACCAGCGTTTAGCAAAAGAGCAATAAACTCCGAGTCAGTCATGGGACTTTTGTGAGTAACGAAAACATTTGGTCTTTTAAAACAAACAACAAGAGGATTTAAAATAAATCTGCAATGCTTTTTGGAAATGAAACTACCATAAGGCCTCCCGCCACACACACAATGCAAACGCAGAATTGGAGGAGATTTGTCCTTATGATAGTCAAACATGCTTGATACGAGAAAATTTCTTTGATATTATTATTAAGTGCACGGTGCAGAAAAACCTTTTCGAAAGTATAATATAAATCTTAGCCAACATACAACCATTATTGTGTGCCTACTATAGCTACCATGTTCAGTAGCAGGTTACCTGTAACGACCCGGATTTTTGGACGGTTAATTTGAGATATTTAAAATGAATGTAAATATTTAATATGAAATATAATCTGATTTCGATGTGAAAGGTTGTTTTTATTTAATAACAAGGATTCAGAATTTAAATATAACAATCTATTGAATTAATGAATTTGTAAAATAGAAATTGAATATCGGGAAAAATATAAAATCTGGTATAGTAAGCTTGTTTAAAATATGTTGAAGGCTTATAAAATTAATATTGATAATATTGAAAGTAATAGATGCATTAAAATAGAATTTAACATTCGTTTGTTTAATTTTACAAATTGCATCGTTTAAATTGACGATTAAAAATAGCCTTCCGAGGCATAGTCTCGGATTTCAACGAAACCTGTGCCGTTGGATCCGTAATTTTGAATTATTGCTGGATTTCAAATTTCGCAATTTTTGGAGTGATCATGTGGTCATACGAGGTAAGGACGCTTCGGAAATAATTAATCGTTTTAATTCAAATTATCCTACATCAAATCACTGCAACCTTCTCCTATTCATTTTCAACAGAGCAGATAAATGTTGAAACGAAGTCTTTGTTTGTTTCAAAACCCGCTACCTCCTTCCACTTCTTTCCCCTTTTCATTTTTTGCTTCAATCGAAATCAAATCGAAAGAAAGCCTTTCCTCTCCACTTTCCCATCAGTTCACGAAATTGGGGGAACCGTGTTCAAGATTTATGTCGACGTGGAGATCGACAATGAGGCGGCGGCGCGCGTCGAGGAGAGCTCGAAGTGTGGTTTGACGCTGCGACATCGAGGCGAAGTAGGCTAGGCAGCGTGGAGGTGAGCAACTGTGAGAGTACGTAGTTGTTTAGGTGGCACGCGAACTCGAGTCGCGTATCAGAAGAGAAACCAGTGCCGAAGTCGAAGGCGTCAATGAAGCCTCGACCGTGGAGGTGGTCGCGCGGTGGCCGCGCAGTGGCATTTGGGCCGAAGCGAGATGTAGTGGTCTCGAGCAGTGAGGTATATTTCCCTGTATATATTTTTAAAAATTTAAAATTTACAGTAAATTAGGGTTTTGATTTTTTTTTAAAAACAAATTTACTGTTAAATAATTTTAGATCTTAAAATTTATCCTAGTTTAATTTAAAAATAGGTGTATGGAAGAACGTAATTTTTACAGTAAAGTTAAAATCTTTTCTATTTTAAAATTTAAAATATATGTTAGGAAGATAAAATTATTTTTAGAATAAAATATATATATTTAGGCAAAACATGATTTTTATATCTATGGGACTTTAGAGGAATATAAAAATTTGATTTTTACAATAAATATAAATATAAGTCATTTTGGTATAAGAAATTACAAAGAAGAAAATTAGAATAAATATATACCTCTACATTTTAAATATTGCGAGTTCATTTAAAAATAATTTACTTAGGTGATTAATTTGTTTAATTAGTCACTAAAAGATTTTTTTATAAAGGAGAATTAGTTTGAAATTTAATTATTTTTTGAAATAAATCATTGGTTAAAATTAAATTATTAGAGTTAAAGAATAAATTATTTAAACGAAATTAATTGTTCGATTTGTTGAAATATTAATAAAATCATATAATTGTTTATATAAGGTCAAAAGTCGAGGAATTGGGTCAAGATTGGAAGGGATTGCAACTTAAAGCAGAGGTGAGACTTTCTCACTCATTTGGATGCCATAGATTAAATTTAAATGTTAAATTTAAATCATTGGAGGTGTTTGGTTGATTTATAATAATTTATTCACTGGATGATATTTTAGACCCATATACTGCAATATTCCACTTTGAAGTGGAATTGATATTTTACTTTGTGCTAACATTTGTGGATGCAAGGAAAACAGGTTGGAGGGATCCAACAGGATTCCTCAAAGATATTTATTTACTATATATATGTTGTCATATAACAGGTTGGATGAAATAATATGGAATTGCATGCGAATTGAATTATTAAGTGTTAAATAACATGGAAATTGGAAATTGGTAATTTTTAAGTACCATAAATAATTTAATTAAAGGAAGTTAAATGAAACTTAAATTAAAAGAATATTTATTTAGGATTTGGATTTACTTCTATTGAGAATAAAGTAAAATAAAAAGAATATTTAGTACATTGGTTATACTTAAAATTGGTTAAAGTTAAGTTTTAGACAATTTAACTTATACATTAATAACTCTAAAGAATAAAAGTGAAATTCTAATTAAGGAAATAAAATGAAAATTTATTAAGAGATAAAAAGGGAATTCTATTATGGAATAAAAAGGAATTTTATTAAGTAATGTATTACTAGATATGAAATACTATTGAGTAATAAAATTATAAAAGATGAAATTTTTGAATAAAATTATTTTATAAATAAATTGAAACTCAGGAGAGTTTATCAAATTTATAAACGGGGTTTATAAATGGAAAGGAAGAAACCAGTAAATACGGGAATAGATAAGTCTAGGAGAAATCTTATATTGAGTTATAAATTTGTTTGAAACGGAAATAGTAAATTATTTTCGAAAGTAAGAAGTGAAAACTTTGACAAAAGGCATTTATAAATGGATATTGGGTTTTCCAAAATTATAAATTGGTTTTATAAATTACTATAATATATAAATTTTTTATAAACTATTATTTGAATGTAAATTATTTTCGAATTAGTTACTTTGAAGGCTTGGCAAATATTTATTAATAAACTCTAATTTTCTAAAACCAGGTTTGAATTTTATCATTAATTGGATATGAACTTTAATATTACTTTCGAACCATAATTTGTATAAAACCATACTTCTTATTTTATAAATATAGATGTTTTTAAATTGTTTTTAAAATCAAATTAAAATCCTCTTGTAATGGTAAGCAAATTTAGTTAAATGAGTTAAGATTTAGGGGAAATCTTATTAAGTGGAGAAAGTGAGTTTGAGAAATTATAAGGAAAGTGTAAATTGATTTTGAGGAAGGAATGAGAAAATAAAGGATATTTTTAAAGGGTAAATCAAAATGTGAGTGAGTATAAGAAATCATTTAAATGATTTCATGGAAATAAAAGGACTTTGAACATTTGTTTCAAATGGGTTAAATTGGAAATAATATCTAAATGATATTTGAGATAAATAATTTATGGAAATTATTTGATGGTTGCTTGTGTATGATTAATTGATAGTTAAATAACCGACTATCAATATTGGACAATGCATTGATTGTTTCGAAGAGTCTGGGGTCGAGATTAATTTCTCGAAAACCACTTCGATCTGGTTTGAACGATTACGAATGAAGTCCGTGAATAGGTGAAGACGGTGATTCGGTTTGTCCAGACCCAGGGCAACTTGTATGGGTTGAATGCTTTCAGAACATCGTCAGGCGGACAATGAGCATTCCAAGTGGGACTTGGTATTAAAAGGTAATCATTAACCTCAAGCCTCATCAACCAGGAATAGCTAAAACAGAGGAGGTGCAGCAAGGTTTCGTGGGTAGCCCCCACTTGAGAGTAAGATTTCCCTTGTCTAGATGTCCCTTTTTATTCGGCTTAGTGTGCGGTTGGTCGCGCCAACCATGGGGTGATCTTATTTGGAACTATTAAGTAAGGAATGGTTCCGGCCTTGTGTTGCAGGGGAGTAGGCGTACTCCTCGGTACTCTGATCTAGACCAGGTACTGTGACGGGCGGTACCCTAGTAGCCCAGCCATTGTATGGAATCCAATCTCCAATAAGCGCCTGTACGGTTTTGATTGTGCCCAACTATTGTTGAAACGTGAGATGCAAGCATTTCAGCTAGATTCTATTTTACTTTCTATAGACACTATTATAATACCAGACGAATTTGATAAAAATGTTTTAGCTATCGTAAGGTAAAAACCCGACATGTTTATTTGTGGCGCGGTCTTACGAGATGCTTTTGTTTCAAAGGATTTCGGAAAATTTAATAATCCAATTGAGTGTGATTTTCTCACACTGGTATTCCAGACCGATTCGGGTGTTGTTTTATATGATGCTCGGGTCAAACCGAGTTAAACAGGTTCAGGTTATATGTTGAAGCTGAGGAGACGAGCTGGATGACAGAACGTATTTCCGTATTTGTCTATTATTTCCGTTGTGTATGATCATATAGTAGTTGTCTCTGTATGACTGATTGATGTACTCTGATGTGGTATGTATGTATATATGGTAGTACAGATTCTTTGTATTTAAATCTGTATTCTATCTATTGTATTTTATTCCGCTGCGATATGGGATTCTGATGTTGTTTTTGTTCTTCTTCTTCTACCTCTTTCTTCTTTAAACCCGAAGACTCATATTTTTGTTCCACTTTGAGCTGAAGTGTGGTGGTTTTGGCCAGCTCAAAAGGGATACGGATTTGCGGGCCTTTACACTTGGTATCAGAGCTGAAAGGTTAAGTGAGAACCTTGGCTCAGGTGGGGAATTACTCATTAGAAAATAGAGTCAATGGTACTCTAGAATGAGTTTGAGCGTATTTATAGTTATGAGCGCGTATTTGTTAGTGAATATAAAGTGGTTTTATATTGTGTTGATTGATATATTGAGTGGTATATGAACCTTCGTCGGCACGGCCTCGAAAACTGTATCGAAGGGGTTTCTAAACACTTAAATAGAGCAATTCGACACAATATTGATTTTCAAAAGTGGGTGAATGAAATAATTTCATCCAAAATATATTTTGATATAAAAGGAATATTTTCTAAAATTATTATAACCTAGATGTTTGGATGATAATATTTTTTGACAAATGAGATAATTAAATTTAAAATAGTTATCTAATCAAGGAAAACATTAAATGTTGAATTTTGGAATTAAAATTTAAAGCGAAAAGTTAAAGATGGAAATTTAATTAATGATTTGGAAGGGATAAATTAGTAGATTTTAAATGAAGTTGAAATGAGAAATAAAACTTAAAGTGGATTGAAATTAATTTAAGTTATGTAAATGGAAGTAAATTGAATTAAACTGAAAATAAAATTCAGTTGTATTTGAATTAAATTGAAATTTGAATTAAAAATGGGATTAGGTGATGAAACCCAAGTTATAAATAGAAATTTCATTGAAATGGTAAGTAAAATTAAATATGAATCGCAATTATTATGAATTGGATTAAAGTAAAGATAGTTTGAATTTACAAATAAAATCCTAATCCAGTATGGATGGAATAAATTGCCCTTGGATATTTTCTTAACAAATTTGGAATGGCTAATTAAATCACATGGGATTTGATCTAGATGAGTATCAAATAAATTGGAAATGAATTTAAGTAAAAAGTTGCAATAAATAAATTAACTTAAGATTTAAAATTTATGGAAAGGTGATTTCGAAGAAAGTGAAAGTTCATTGAATAAAATAGATTGGTAAAGTACCTTAAACTTTGGATGTGATTAGATGGTAAATAGCAAATTTAATTGGATTGAGAACTTTGATTGAACTGGAATTATGTTAAGCTAAGTTAATGTTTGAATTTGAATGAAGATGAATTGAATTGAGATGTAGATGATATTGTAATAAAACTCTCACTTGTGTAAAATTCGTAATAATGAAATGAGGTTGAATTTAATGTAAGCTAAGTTAAGTGAAATTTGAATTTGAATAAATAAGACTTCGATAGCTTATAAAAGAATTGAGAAGCATCGAAATAAAAATATATACTTGGCTAAGTAAAAATGTATGAACCCGAATTAAAATAAAAATGGAAATGTGGTTAACTGTAAATGAATGGAAGTGTGAAGATAAAAGTGGGACTTATAAAATTAAGGTGGAACAAATAAGTCAAATAGAATTGTTTGAATTTGGGAAATGAATAGAAATCCGAACCTGAATTACAAAATAGAATTGAACCAAAGAAATTTAAATGAAGAGATTTTTGAAGCTAAAAATCAAGTATTGAATTATAAATTGGGAGTAAACTAATTTGGGATAAATTAGTAGCTTGAATATGTGGATAAACTTTGAATTGGTTACATAAAAGTTGAATGGTAAATTAATAAAAGTGGAGGGTGAATTAAAGTGAATAGGAGGAAGAGACCTTGAATTATAAATATAAAATTCAACTTGGATTGGTTAGCAAATAAAATGAAATTGGATTAAATATAAATGGTGAGAAGTTCAAACAAAATCCAATTGTGTATAAATAAAGTGAAAATGGTCTTGTAATAAGTTAAATAAGTTCGAGAATGAATCGAACATGGGAATTGAAATTTTTAAATGAAATAATTAATTGAGCTAAGAAGTAAATGAAAGAGATTTGATTTAAATAAAATCAAATTAAATTGGAAAAGAATTTATGGGCAAATGAAATAAACTTATGTTATGAAAGTTAAATAATTTGAAGTAAATTAACTTAAGTCTAAAATTCAATGAAGCATGACTTATATAAATTTGGGACATGATTGTTAAATTTTAAGCATTGAGGTTGTCGAGCTTAATAAAAATGGTTTTGAATAAAATCAATGCAAAAATGAAATCAATGCAAAGATATGGTTTAAAAATAAATTAGAATGGAATGAAATTTATATAAATTGAGTTGGAATCAATTTTAAAACAGTTATAAAACTAAAGAAATTGTTTGTTTGAATGAATATTGTCGAATTTGCATAGAAATAATTGTTGTTGTCGTAAACAAGATTAAATAAAGTTCTATGGAGTAATAGACGTAAATAAACTTGATTTTTGAATAAATTGCCATGAATACAAAACAGTTCGGATTAAGAATGAATTGAATAAAAGAATGATGTGAAAATCATTCTGAATTGGATAGGATGATATAAATCAAGTAAAAGCAACTGAATTAATCTGGAAACCTTATTACTTGTTTATAAAACTTGATTCGCGTATAATTGTTTATAAAAGTGGAAATTAGCCACAAGGGCCTCTTTAGCAAGTGGAATTAGTTTCTAGGACACACAACTGAAATAATTACTTTCAAGGACAAAACACAAAATAATTAGTTTCTAGGACCTAAAAACCTATATAATTGTACCCTTGAAAGTAATTGAACTGCTGAATTTGGCCTTGAAAGTAATTATTCTACTGACTTTGGCCTTGAAAGTAATTTCTTTGAATGTGTGTCCTAAAAACTAATTGGACTGCAAAGTTTGTCCTTCTGGTGAAATGCTCCATTATAAAATATAGTTTTGAATTGAGAAGAAGGAGAAATTGATTTTTGAAATCAATTAAATTGAAAATGGGTTTTTTGGACATAATTATGAATTGAAGATAAGTAAATGAGTTGTAACTCACTTAAAGCTGAATGCAAATGGTGTATAATCGATTAAAAAAAATTGAACTAAAGTTAGAAACCATACTAATTGCATACGTAAGTCATTTGGAATGCATTACTTATGTTATTGATTGTTGTGGTTGTTTGAATGAGTAAAATGTTATAGATTTCATAAGTATGTTGCTTATATGTTTAAATTGAGTAAGTACAGGCACCGGAAGACTGTATAGCGGGATTTTTGGCATGCAAATGCTAAATTAAATAAGCCGCTTGCTTAAAAATGTTAAATAAGGTACGCCTACGCAATACAAAATAGGAAATAAGAACTGTTTTTGGTTTTTCCGACCGTGTGGGTCGATGTATATATATTTATATCTATTGTCAAATTGAAAAAGCTCCTCCGTACAAAGGAGACTCTGCCAAAAAAATTCAGAAATTTTGGGAGTTAGTGAAAATTTTGAAAGGTTTTGGGAAATATTTTTGTTAACTACAAAATGATTTGAAATTGGAGTTGAAGTAAAGGGTTTCAAAGTTAGGATTGAGAACAAATTGTTTGGGTAAAAGAAAAGATTAGGAAAGTGAACAATAAGTCTAACTAAGTAACTTTTAAATAAGTTGTGGGTTAGGCATTCTTCTGTCTTAGTAATTTCGAGGATAAAACTCTTTTAAGTGGGGAGGAATGTAACGACCCGGATTTTTGTATGGTTAATTTGAGATATTTAAAATGAATTTAAATCTTTAATTTTGAAATATAATTTGATTTCAATATGAAAGGTTACTTTTATTTAATAACAAGGATTCAGAATTTAAATATAACAATCTATTGAATTAATTAATTTGTAAAATAGGAATTGAATATCGAGAAAAATATAAAATCTAGTATAGTAATCTTGTTTAAAATATTTTGAAGGCTTATAAAATTAATATTGATAATATTGAAAGTAATAGATGCATTAAAATAGAATTTAACATTCGTTTGTTTAATTTTACAAATTGCATCATTTAAATTGACGATTAAAAATAGCCTTCCGAGGCACAGTCTCGGATTTCAACGAAACCTGTGCCGTTGGATCCGTAATATTGAATTATTGCTGGATTTCAAATTTCGTAATTTTTGGAGTGATCGTGTTGTCATACGAGGTAAGGACGCTACGGAAACGATTAATCGTTTTAATTCAAAATATCCTACATCAAATCACTGGAATCTTCTCCTATACGCCTCCTTTCCCCTAAATTAAATCACGGTCTCCCCTTTTCGTTTATAAAAATCAATAGAGCAGATAAACGTTGAAACGAAGTCTTCGTTCGTTTCAAAACCCGCTACCTCCTTCCACTTCTTTACCCTTTTCATTTTTTGCTTCAATCGAAATCAAATCGAAACGAAAGCCTTTCCTCTCTGCTTTCGCATTAGTTCACGAAATTGGGGGAATCGAGTTCGAGATTTATGTCGACGTGGAGATCGACAAGAGGCGGCAGCGCGCGTCGAGGAGAGCTCGAAGTGAGGTTTGACGCAGTGACATCGAGGCGAATTAGGCTAGGGCAGCGTGGAGGTGAGAACTTGTGAGAGGTCATAGTTGTTTAGGCGGCGCGCGAACTCGAGTCGCGTATCAAAAGAGAAACCAGTGCCGAAGTTGAAGGCGTCAATGAAGCCTCGACCGTGGAGGTGGTCGCACGGTGGTCGCGCAGTGGCATTTGGGCCGAAGTGAGATGCAGTGGTCTCGAGCAGTGAGGTATATTTCCCTGTATATATTTTAAAATTTTAAAATTTACAGTAAACTAGTGTTTTGATTTTTTTTAAAATTTTTTTTACTGTTAAATAGTTTTAGATCTTAAAATTTATCCTAGTTTAATTTAAAAATAGGTGTATGAAAGAAGGTAATTTTTACAGTAAAGTTAAAATCTTTTCTGTTTTAAAATTTAAAATATATGTTAGGAAGATAAAATTATTTTTAGGATAAAATATATATATTTAGGCAAAACATGATTTTTATATCTATAGGACTTTAGAGGAATATAAAGATTTGATTTTTAAAATAAATATAAATATAAGTCATTTTGGTATAAGAAATTACAAAGAAGAAAATTAAAATAAATATATACCTCTATATTTTAAATATTGCTAGTTCATTTAAAAATAATTTACTTAGGTGGTTAATTTGTTTAATTATTCACTAAAAGGTTTTTTATAAAGGAGAATTAGTTTGAAATTTAATTATTTGTTGAAATAAATCATTGGTTAAAATTAAATTATTAGGGTTAAAGAATAAATTATTTAACCGAAAATTAATTGTTCGATCTGTTCAAATATTAATAAAATCATATAACTGTTTATATAAGGTCAAAAGTCGGGGAATTGGGTCAAAATTGGAAGGGATTGCAACTTAAAGCAGAGGTGAGACTTTCTCACTCATTTGGATGCCATAGATTAAATTTAAATGTTAAATTTAAATCATTGGAGGTGTTTGGTTGATTTATAATAATTTATTCACTGGATGATATTATAGACCCATATACTGCAATATTCCACTTTGAAGTGGAATTGATATTTTACTTTGTGCTAACATTTATGGATGCAGGGAAAACAGGTTGGAGGGATCCAACAGGATTCCTCAAAGATATTTATTTACTATATATATATATATATATATATATATATATATATATATTGTCATATAACAGGTTGGATGAAATAATATGGAATTGCATGCGAATTAAATTATTAAGTGTTAAATAACATGGAAATTGGAATTTGGTAATTTTTAAATACCATAAGTAATTTAATTAAAGGAAGTTAAATGAAAATTAAATTAAAAGAATATTTATTTAGGATTTGGATTTACTTCTATTGAGAATAAAGTAAAATAAAAAGAATATTTAGTACATTGGTTATACTTAAAATTGGTTAAAGTTAAGTTTTGGACAATTTAACTTATATATTAATAACTCTAAGGAATAAAAGTGAAATTATAATTAAGGAATAAAATGAAAATTTATTAAGAGATAAAAAGGGAATTCTATTATGGAATAAAAAGGAATTTTATTAAGGAATGAATTACTAAGGAATGATATGAAATACTATTGAGGAATAAAATTATAAAAGATGAAATTTTTGAATAAAATTATTTTATAAATAAATAGAAACTCAGGAGAGTTTATCAAATTTATAAACGGGGTTTATAAATGGAAAGGAAGAAACCAGTAAATATGGGAAGAGATAAGTCTAGGAGAAATCTTATATTGAGTTATAAATTTGCTTCAAACGGAAATAGTAAATTTTTTTCTGAAAGTAAGAAGTGCAAATTTGGACAAGAGGCATTTATAGATGGATATTGGGTTTTCCAAAATTTTAAATTTATTTTAAAAGGGAATATTTTTAAATTACTATACTACATAAATTTTTTATAAACTATTATTTGAATGTAAACTATTTTCGAATTAGTTAATTTGAAGGCTTGGCAAATATTTATTAATAAACTCTAATTTTCTAAAACCAGTTTTGAATTTTATCATTAACTGGATATGAACTTTTATATTACTTTCGAACCATAATTTGTATAAAACCATACTTCTTATTTTATAAATATAGATGTTTTCAAATTGTTTTAAAATCCAATTAAAATCCTCTTGTAATGGTAAGCAAATTATTTAAATGAAATAAGATTTAGGAGAAACCTTATTAAGTGGAGAAAGTGAGTTTGAGAAATTATAAGTAAAGTGTAAATTGATTTTGAGGAAGGAATGAGAAAATAAAGGATATTTTCAAAGGGTAAATCAAAATGTGAGTGAGTATAAGAAAACAGTTAAATGATTTTATGGAAATAAAAGGACTTTGAACATTTGTTTCAAATGGGTTAAAATGGAAATAATATCTGAATGATATTTGGGATAAATAATTTTTGGAAATTATTTAATGGTTGCTTGTGTATGATTAATTGATAGTTAAATAACCGACTAGCAATATTGGGCAATGCGTTGATCGTTTCGAAGAGTCCGGGATCGAGATTAATTTCTCAAAAACCACTTCGATCCGGTTTGAACGATTACGAATGAAGTCCATGAAGAGGTGAAGATGGTGATTCGGTTTGTCCAGACCCAAGGCAACTTGTATGGATTGAATGTTTTCAGAACATCGTCAGGCGGACGATGAGCATTCCAAGTGGGACTCGGTATTACAAGGTAATCGTTAACCTTAAGCTTCATCAACCGGGAATGGCTAAAATAGGGGAGGTATAGCAACGTTTTGTGTGTAGCCCCCACTTGAGAGTAAGGTTTCCCCTGTCTAGATGTCCCTTTTTATTCGGCTTAGTGTGCGGTTGGTCGCGCCAACCGTAGGGTGATCTTATTTGGACCTGTTCAGTAAGGAATGGTTCCGGCCTTGTGTTGCAGGGGAGCGGACGTACTCCTCTATACTCTGATCTAGGCCAGGTACTGTGACGGGCGGTACCCTAGTAGCCTAACCATTGTACGGAATCCAATCTCCAACAAGCGCCTGTACGGTTTTGATTGTGCCCAACTATTGCTCAAACGTGAGATGCAAGCATTTCAGCTAGATTCTATTTTACTTTCTATAGACACTATTATAATATCAGATGATTTTGATAAAAATGTTTGAGCTATCGTGAGGTAAAAACCCGACATGTTTATTTGTGGCGTGGTCTTACGAGATGCTTTTGTTTCAAAGGATTTCGGAAACTTTAATAATCCAGTTGAGTGTGATTTTCTCACGCTGGTATTCCAGACCGACTCGGGTGTTGTTTTATATGATGCTTGGGTCAGACCGAGTTAAACAGGTTCAGGTTATATGCTGGAGCTGAGGAGACGAGCTGGACGACAGAACGTATTTTCGTATTTGTCTATTATTTCCGCTGTGTATGATCATATAGTAGTTGTCTCTGTATGACTGATTGATGTACTATGAAATGGTACATATGTATATATGGCAGTACAGATTCTTTGTATTTAAATCTGTATTCTATCTATTGTATTTTATTCCACTGCGATGTGAGATTCTGATGTTGTTTTTGTTCTTCTTCTTCTACCTCTTTCTTCTTTAAACCCGAAGACTCGTATTTTTGTTCCACTTTGAGCTGAAGTGTGGTGGTTTTGGCCAGCTCAAAAGGGATACGGATTTGCGGGCCTTTACATTGCCGCCACATTCCATGGCAGGTTATACAACTAAAACCGTATAGGGTGCGTATTGTTTCTTTGGATTTTCCAACAAATGTTCGGGCTAAGGAACTTCCCATTGTCAATGGGTACGCCTCTGGCGGGACGTCCCGAGAACCTAACCGGATCTCTGCCAACACAAGGTCGTGTTACCTCTGTAACTAGGTAACTACTTCTCGAGCACGCATCCCCCCGGTCCTTTGGGACCTTTATCCGAGGCGCCTCTAAGCCACAAAGCAACAACCACACAGAAATGAGATTGAAGCCCACCACATAGGTAAATATCTGGGCTCCATACCATGATACCACCCTTTACCAGAAGGGAATGACACACCCTATAGGGCGCGACCTCACAACTTTGCTGCATCTTTCCTGTTTCAACCATTTCCGGGTTGTGAGGTTCTGATGTAATCTCGTCCACAAGCTATGCTTCATACCAATGCCATGCTTTGATCACAAATGATCATCAATACACAGTAGCACTCAACATGCCACACTGCTAAATTAGTAGTATATCGCTGATAACCTTCAACTACTAACCTCTGAGCTTGTACGTCTCAGAGAAGGGTGTTAAGCTAAGAGAATAAATTCTCCGCCACCAACAGATATGTATTTGAAAGATATCTACTCTATATCTCAAAGTGTAGTGTCAGACATACAACCATACAAGTCTATCCCGGGTTTGAATAGAACCGAAGGCACTTCGTAAGAAGCCCTTGCCAATCGGGTATTCACAATCCCGATCGGACTTCCCATCACGTAGGGAGAACTCTATACCGGAGCAACTCAGTGCAGAGTCAATCGATAGGTTATCCTATCGTTCTCACAAATACCCAGTCTTCACCACCGGTCTTCAATGCAATCCATAACGTCGTATCACTATTTGGAATGGGTTATATGACACAAGGTCCTCTCCCGGCTAAATCGAATAATGAGCGCAATATTTAAAAATATATGGATATGGGATTTCAGTTAAGTCACAACTTATAAAATCCAAAACTTTCCTTTCAAATGGTTAAACAAATTACAATTTTAAATCTTTAAACAAAAAGATTCGTTTCACAAAGTTCATCCAGTTTCACAAAGATCCATTTACGGATTTCAAAACAATTCCCATTTCAATTGGATTAACTCATTAAATATTTAAATTAAAGATTTAACTTATAGCTTTCAAACCGTTTCCATAACTTGGAAAAACATTTTCATTTCAAAAAATCTGCGACTTAATCGATTTACTCGTGAAAACCATATTTGTGTGTGTATGGTGTGGTCCAGGGGTTTAACACTATAGTGCAACATTATTCAATCATCAAATCACATATTGAAGCACATCAATATTGATAAGCGGTATAATCTATAAAGCTTATCATTCATTCACAGATTCACAGATAATGTACAAATGTATCTCAAATAAATGAATAAATTACACACAGCTCAAACCACAGAACAAAATATCACAGATCAGATAAGACAATCAATTCAAGGCATCTCATACAATACAGTCATTCATAAGTAGGGTCAAGCATTCAATAATCGTTTATAAACAGGATTAATTATTTGTTTAATCCTAATTAGTTCAATTTATTTCCAATTAAATTAATTACTTATGAATTAATTATCCAATCCTGATTTATTAATTATAAATCATTTGATATTACTTAATCAATCACCTTAATTAATTAAATTATTCTTAATTAATCATATTGATTAAACTAAACTTTGAAACAATTACATAATTAATTAACCCCTTAATTAATTATTTTAATAAATTAAACCTTTAATTACTTACCATTAAGCAATCATCTCATAACAATTAATCATTAATCACCAATTATCAAATGATTTTCTTAAATTAATTAAACTAAATTAATTAACTTTAATTAATCAAAATATCCAAAATTAATTACAATGAGTAATTAATCCTTAATTACTTTCATTAAGTAATTACATTTAAACAATTTATAATTGATTATCTAAACTAATTAATCTAATTAATTGTCACATTAATTAATACTTAATAATCCTTAGTTAATTATCTTCATTAACTAATAACATTTCTTTAATTACTTTCTTAAGAAATTATCTTAGATTAAATCATTATTAATTATTTCTAATTATAAATTAATATAATTTATTAATTT
This sequence comes from Allium cepa, assembly GCA_030765085.1. NCBI lineage: Eukaryota > Viridiplantae > Streptophyta > Magnoliopsida > Asparagales > Amaryllidaceae > Allium > Allium cepa. The sequence continues at coordinate 578,658,955 of CM060931.1, forward strand.
ATAAATTAAATAAATTATTCCTTAATTATCTTATTAATTAAATCACTTTATTACCTTAATTATCTCTAAGGTAATCATTTCTTTATTAATGACTTCATTAACATTAAAGTGGATTTAAAACATTACACTTTAAATTCAAATTCAAATTCCATTTTAAATTTAAGATTCAAAATGATTAACCAATTAAACATTACCAAATTTAAATTCCATTTATAAAACTTTTAAACAATGTAAAGAACATTCAGTACTTATATATGAAACCTATATAAGAAAAGTGTAACGACCCGGAATTTTAGGTTGCCAAATTTAAACATTTAATTCATTTTAAATGTTGAATATGGATTATAATTTGAATTTTGAAATAAAAGACTTTGGTTAAAATTAATAAAATTGGTCAAAATTTTAAATACGGTAATTTAATTGAAATTTGAATAATAATAATTTAATATTGGAATTGGGATAATTGAAAATTCTGAGTGCAGCTGTGACGCCCCACCTCTATACCCACGCTAGCCAAGAACACTATGGTGTAGTGCTGTCAACTAGCACGGAGAATAAGGCTATTGAGGAGCGGCCCTCAGTAGTTAGGCCCTACACTAGTATTGGTTATCTCGATAGGAGTGGTATATATATTCTTTCATTTTTCATCTCTGATTTATTTACTCCCATCGACATACCCCAATTCCAGTATAAAACGAACTACGATGGTTCATAATAGTTTAGGACAGTAGATATAATAATAAAACAGATAATATCAATAAATGTGGAACACAGATAAAACAGAAAAGTCTCATATATATATAACTGATGTCAGTTACAATACATTTGACATAGAACATATGATACAACTACAACTGTCGACTCAGGTAGTTACATATACAAGTACATTATCGACTAACATACATGAATACATATCAACCTATGCCATGACACGACAACTCCCAAAAGATATGAAAAGTCTTCATAGCTCAAACAGCTACCCAAAGCAAGCAATCTACGACCTGAAATAACACGGTGTGACCTGAGTATTAAATTTAAAAGAAAATAATACGCCGGTCAGTCTAATTCAAACTCAGTTATTAGTGCACAGAATCAATAATAATTAAATAATGAATAGACGACAGTCACAATAAATCTCGTCTATCCGATCCTTAAATAAAGAAATCAGATAACGATAAATATAACACGTAACAGTGTTGAACAACAAATTAGCAAATTAAACCAAATCAGAATACAATTCAGAATATTGAATTGAATAAACAAAACAATTCAAATCATTGAAATATCAATTAAAATATTAATTCGAGTAGGGCTACAGTACACGAACGCGTGCAGTGCCTCGCCACTACAGCATAAGGAATATGCAAAAGACCAATAAATCAAAACAAGATAGAATATCATAAAAGCCATACCGTGTGGCTGCGGTTCACGCTTGCGTGCACTACCTTGCCACTTCCGTGATGATGTACACAAAAGATCAACGAACCAAAATCAATGAAGATTCAAATATCAATGCCACGGCCTCAGTGGTCAAAGTAGACAAACAAGGAGATAATTTAGAAAACATCAAATTAAACCAAATCTGAATTGAATACACAAAACAATTCAAGTAATTAAAATATCTATTCATAATGTCGATACCGTGTGGCTGCGGTGCACGCACGCGTGCACGGCCTCGCCACAACAGCATATACAGAAATAGCAACAAGGCACAAAGGCCAATGCGCAAGAATTCACAGTCCAAACAAATGCAATAAGCAAGTGACAGTAGTGAAAAGCCTCAACAAAGTGAATATGCAATATGTACACAAATGAATGTACGTAACAATCTGCACATGGACAAAATGAACCAGAGGTGCAGCAAGGAGGGCTCTTCATCACGAAAATGCAACAAAAATGAAACTGCAGAGGTCAAGTCACTAATATCATGACTAAACTCAACTGCAAAACAACTCAACTTGAATGGCCAGTGCACAAGGCAGTGGTACAACATGAAGACAATACAACATGGCTCCTGTGGGAGTGCACATACAAACAGGTGAAGCAACAAATGACAACAAGTATGACAGGAATGCATACATACTCCAGAGATGAAACCCAAACAACAACATCAAGTGGCAGTTCAAATCAAAGAACAGCATAATATGAACTTGTGCACATATATACACAAGAAGCCTACAGGTAAAACCAGTGAAGCAGCTACCCAAAATGGAACAAGAGATATTACAGCCTCAACATCAAAGGAGTAGGCCCAAAATACATGAAAACATCAGAATGAAGGTGAGAGCATCAACAATATGGCACCCCACACCCAACATTGAAAGACACAGAAAATCAGTACCCAACAGAGGCAACTGGCAGTCACATGTATACATATACATGCTACTAGCAAGCAGCATGGAGCTACAGAAGGAAACAGAGGTGGCAGTATGGAACTACTGACCAACAAAACACCAAAACAAAACATCAACAAAGTTCAAATAAATATAGGCAGAAGCTCCGAATATAATGCAGTAGTGCGTATATATATAACAAGCATACTGCACCCAAGATAAGTCAAAACAGCAAGGCACAGCAACAATTTCCAGTGGACAGTGACAGTGCCGAGGTCATCAAAAATCAAAGATATAAGGGCCGAAACCATTACACAAAAATGTAAATCCAACGTCGAACAAAACAACACAAAAAAAAAACAATTTCAAGCTTAAATAGATAGTTTGAACAAAGCCACAAGACAGTGTCGAACCCAATTGCATATGGCAAAAGGGAGTTTACAGTGCAAGTTTGCACGAGTTCAGAAAATAACAAAAGTAGGGGAATCACAAATAAACAAGGCCAAAGATGCACTGAGGTGGAACCACAACACAAGTGCGACAGATATAAGGTGATGAACAAGCAGGAATATGAAGGCAAATATATACACTGCGGTGAGGTATGTACATGTGTGGACAACAACTACAACTGCTCATGAACACAACTAGGGATCAAACTTTGGTGAACTCAAGAATTGAACTAAAAATCCAAATGTACAAGTACATGAACAACAAAGAACCCAGCTACGTAATGAAAATCATCGCAGACCAAAAATCATCAACATCGAACAAAATCAAACAATGCCGAGATAAATTGAATCACAATTCCAACGAACAGAATATAGGAATTCAAACCCTAATAAACCTGAGATTGAAGCATTTGTGAGTGAAAATAATCACTCACCTTTATTCGACGCGTACTGAAGTAGCCGCGATCACTGAGAGGAATTGAAGCATCGTCGCGTTCAATTTGGCGAAGCGGCGATCTCTTGCTCGAGTTCCTAATCTGGACAAAGAGGAACGAACGAAAATTAACGAGGCCGCCATTTTCATTTCTTTTATTTTGTATGCTAGAGTTTTTCGAACGAATGGGAAAAATAAAAAAGGGGGAGCGGTTTGCCTTTGTTTAGTTTAGGGATTGCCACTGAAAACTTAACAAAGATAGGAACCGGGTTATCTACACTAGATAATTATCATGTCACAAAGATCAGACGTGGGCCAAAAATCTGGTTTACAGCCCGCGTAACGCTTAAAAAATTTTTTGAAAAGAATATCGACCGATAAAAATTCCAAACAGCAATAAGCTATCGCCATTAATCATTTAACGATGATCATAAATTGGTGAAAAAATATCGGGTTGTTACAACAAATAGATAGAAAATTTGATTCTAAAGTTTATTTTGAGCATAATTAAATTTGAAGTATAATATTGGACTGTTGAATGAAATTAGAAGTTGATTGGTTAAATTTGGAATTTTATATTAATTTAAAAAAAATTAATAATATAATAACGAAAATAATTAGATTTTGATTTAAATTGAATCAGAATGATTTCTAATGGGAATATAAATTTTATACAAGTTATAATATAATTAATAAAATTTTAAAAGTGAAATTTCAAGCGTTTCTGGTAATTTCAGAAAATCGCTCGATTTAATAGACAAGTTAAAATAGCCTTCCAGGGCACAGTCTCGGAATTAGACGAATCCAGTTCCATTGGATCCGTAATAGTTAGTTATTATCGGATTTCAATTTTCGTAGCGATCAGAGTTGTCGTTTGACCGTGGCAGCTCGAAACGCTTAGAAATCGATTTAACCGATTTAATTTTAAATTGATCATTTAATTCCGTAACTCGCACGTATGACCGGATTAGCTTACGAAACATGTTCCATTATGTCCGGGACGTGGAAAAACCCTAGGGACGCCTGTTGGTACGTGAGAATTGGAGACCGTTTGCATTGGTCGCTAAAATTTGAAGAACAAGATTAAAATAATATTAAAACAATATTTATATATTCATATGATTGTTAACCCCTAGCCAAACATATGAGCCGCCGTCATTCTTCGTTTAATGGCGGATATCACTCTGGCTTCTTCCTTCAAATCCTCTTCATCCGGGCATTTCCAGGTCGAGGCTCCAACTAGGAAATCGTAGAGTGCTTCAAGCTCTACGATACCAACGGTGGCGATTGTGTTTCGATCAACGGAGGGGGAGATAACACCATCGAGGATGCCGCCGTTCGCCTCGTTTTGTGCGCAGGAGGGGCGACCGAGCTCGGGGATACTCGGGTTGATGGTGGTGGTTGAGGAGCCCTTCGTTATGGTAGGCTCCGATCGCTTTCTCGTGTAGTGTGGTGGCCGCGTTTTTCAGCCCTAATCGACGTCGTTGATGGGTTCGCTCGTACCTGGAGTGTGCACGTTGAGGAAGAAGAGCAATCGCACAGTCTTGATTTCTTCTTTCTTGTGTATGAAATATCTAAGGTTAATAAAATAAAAGAATTGTTTATAAATTATAGTTCAAACTTTAACAATTCGTATCTAATGCATACGTTGTCGAAATTCGACGAAACAGGAAGCGTTGGAATCGCAGCGACGGGAAGCACACTGTGGCGCAGATTTGAATTCGATTCAAGCAAGTAGAAATTTTGAATTAAATCGAATGCTTCGACTTAATTTAAAATTTCAAACGCTCGTCGAAACTCAAAGTGAGTTATTCTCACTCACATTTGGATGCTAGACAATTTAAATAGTTAATATTTAAATGTCTGTGTGATTGGTTGAATATAAATGTCGTTATCAGTCTGGATTGATATATATATATATATATATATATATATATATATATATATATTGTGCTAATATCTATGGATGCAGGGATAACAGGTTGGAGGGATCCAACTGTATTCCTCACAATATAGTGATCATTTTTATAATTGATAATGCGATTTGTTTATATGTTGTGATTGATAAATCAAAAATTAAATTGAATTGTATAGTGTTGCATAAGTATAAACCCAGAATTTTAATTATAAATGTATTTAATTGGGTTTTTAAGAAAATAAAATAAATCGTTAAATAACGGATTTAAAGGAATAAAATTTGGATTTGGTTTGGAGGAAGAATGAAATTTGTAAATTGGAATTATAAATGAAGTGGGAAATTTATCAGTTGATAAATGTGAAAGTATAGGTTTTATCAATTGTGTTGAATAACGATCGGGTTATTTGATGATGTTTTTCTTGGAAATTTAAAATATGTTTTCAACAAAACTTTCCAAATATAAATTAGCAGTTGAAATGTATATAAAAATATATTTTGAAATACTATGTTAAACCATTGAAATTTAGGTAGGTGTTTGTTTAAGAAATTTCTTAATTATGATTTTTCATTAAATAACTTATAACGGTTTATTTTAAAAAAATAATTTATTCAAACCTATACTCTGAAGTGGATTTCTGGGAATGGGAAAAATATGTTAGGCTTCGAAAGAAGTTATTTTTAAACATGAAAAGGAAATTTATGTAATTAAACATAAAACTGAATTGAGATAAACCGGTAGAATTTATAAGAAGGATTTTCTGGGTCCTTTGAATGCGAGTGAGTTTCCCTGGGTAACCAAGTTCGAGTTTTAAACAGATTTTATTGAAAGAAAGTTAGATTTTAAACCTGTTTAAAAGTGTGTTTTGAAAATTATTTTTTAAAGTAATTAATTAATAAATTAGAAATAGTGACTATTTGCGATTACATTAGTTATTATTTTATAAATGGATTTATTTAAAGGCTAGTTTTTGACCTAAGTTATTTGAAAGTAGTATTAATCTTTTAAACTCTACCTTTAAAATTTAGTCTAACTAAACCTTTATTTAAAGTCAAAGTCGTATCTTAATAAATGGTTTTACTTTACATATTTGAAATTATATTTTGAGTAATAACTAGCGGTAAAATTTACATATTTTAAAGTATATTTCTGGATAAAGTGTTTTAATAGTTTTAAAATCTAAATTGTGTGGAACTTGGTTATTTCCAATGGGAATAAAGGGTAAAGAATTTACCTTGTAAAGGAAGAACTTTGGGAATTGTTTTCAAATGAGTTGAAAATAGAAATATATCTTGTAAGATATTTGAGGCAAATAAATAATGTGGGAAATTATTTATTGTGTGATGGATGTTTGTGAATATAAATTGATAGTTAAATCACCGACTATCAATATTGGACAAATGCGCCGATCGTTTCGAAGAGACCGGGATCGAGATTTATTTCTCGAAAACCACTTCGATCCGGTTTGTACGTTTCGTGAAACATATTCGGAGTCGAAGATGGAGCAGTGAAGTGCAAGGGCTAGTCCCTACTAATCCTGAGGATATTTCCAAAACGGATGTAGTAGGAATAGTGCCTTCGGTTCCGTTCGAACCCGGGACGGACTTGTATGGATGAATGCTTTCGGAACATCATCAGGTGGGCGATGGGCATTCTAAGGGATATGTTCTAAAAGGTAACGCTTAGCCTCAAGCCTCATCAAATGGGAATGACTGAAAATCAGGGGTTATGCAGCAAGGCTTCGTGGGTAGCCCCCACTTGAGAGTAAGGTCATCCCTGTCTAGATGTCCCTTTTATTTCGGCTTAGTGGGCGGTTGCTGATCCCAACCACGGGGTGATCTTATTCGGAACTGTCCACCAAGGGATGGTTCCGGTCTTGTGTTGCAGGGGAGCGGGCGTACTCCTTAGGTACGGTGATCTAGGCCCCGTACTGTGACAGGTGGTACCCCAGTGCCTAGTCATTGTTGGAAATCCATTCTCCCTACGAGCCTTGTACGAGTTTTGTTTGTATTACCCACTCTGTGGCTAGTAGCTGGAATTTAATAGATGTAACAATTTCGGCTATTTTATATGTATTTGTAAATAGACCCTATTATAATATCAGAGGATTTCTATAAAAGTGTTTTAGCTATCGTAAGGTAAAAACCCGATATGTTTATTTGTGGCGTGGTCTTACGAGATGCTTTTGTTTTCAAAGGATTTTTGAAACCTTAATAATCAATTTGGATGCATTATTATCAGCTGGTATTCCAGACTGACTCGGGTGTTATTTCATTATAATGCTCGGGTCAGACCGAGTATTATATGTTCAGGGCAGGATGCTTTGGAGGAGGAAAGGAGCTGGAGTCCGAGACGTATTATCCGTACTTGTATATATATCCACTGCTGTGACTGTATTGTATTATCTGACTGGTATTGTTGATGTATGTGATATTCTGATGATATGATGTATAAAACAGATATAGTTTTTATTTTGTGTAAAGATCTATTATTTACTATTATATTTTATTCCACCGCGACTGTGAGATTCAGATATTGTTTAGTTTCTTCTTCTTCTATCTCTTCTTCTTTAACTATAATGGTTCGTATTTCTTTTCCACTTGAGTTAATTAATGTAGAATAAGGTTGACTCAAGGGGCACAGATTTGCGGGTCGTTACACTTGGTATCAGAGCTTAGGTTGGCGACAACCTAGGCTTTGGTGGGAAAATTACTCATTAAATATAGAGTCAATAGTACTCTATAATGAGCTGAGCGTATTAATAGATATGAGAGCCTACTTGTTAGTGGATATAAAATTGTTTTTATACTGTGTTGACTTATCGGTTGAGTGTTTATGAATTCTGGTCGGTACGGGAAGTAAAACCGTATCGATAGGGGTTTCTAAACACTTAAATAGGATAAACCGACATAGTATTGTTTTTATAGTGGGTAAATGAAATAATTTTACCCAAAATTTTATTTTGACATAGAAGGAATAATTTTTCTGAAATTAATATATATATTTGATTGTTTGGGTGTGGATATTTTAATCAACTAAGAATCTAAAATTTGAAATGATTATAACCAAATAAATTCTATAAGTATAATTGTACAAAAGGAGAATAACTAAATTTGAATTAAACCAGAATTTAAATCCCGGGGATTTTGAAAAGGATTTTAATTGGATTGAAAACAAAATTTGGAAATTTAAAATCTTAGGTATGTTTGGGAATGTTTTCCAAAATGTTTGAAGGCAGTTGTGGAATATTATTTTGGGAGGTATTTTTGAATGGAAACTGTTTTAAAATGAATTTGGGAAGTAAGAAAGCATTGAATTCACTGCAGTCGTCGGAAAAGAACCTTGATGATGTTGGCCACATCATTAGAATTCATTTTCGAGTTTCTAAAGTGATGGATTGCTACCCAAAATGGTTGGTTATAACATTGTTTACACTTGTTGGGTATAATGGTTGTTTTGGGAAATTTCAAAATGGGGAAATTGTTTTAGTACAACAAGTTGTTTTGGAAATCCGGAGATTAGATTTGGTATACTAAGTAGGTATGAGTAGATTATATTTCAAAATGGTTTTGAAATAAAACCGGGTAATTGAATTCTGGAAAATTCTATTTAAATAATGTGTAAAGTAAAATGAATAAACTATTGAACTTATTAAGTGAAGTTGATATTAATATGAAGGAAGAAATGAAAATTTTAATCTTGGAATTAAAATTTAACCTGAGTAAATGGAAATGAATAAAATATATTGGAGTGAATAGAAAATTTGAATTTAACTTGGGATAAGTTAAATAAATTGAACTTAAATTAAATTGATTTGGATTAAATTGAAATGTAAAATGACTTTGTATTTGTGGGTCATGGTGTAATGAACTATACCCACAAGCTACTAATTATTATGTTTATAATCTAAAATTGTGGATTTAAAATTTTGCAAAGAATTAGATTGAAAGAAAATATGTATCCTTAAGAATTCAGTGATACATATATATATATATATATATATAGAACTTGAAAATTGTGATTATAAGATGTAGATGGATTAAAATGAGCTTTAAAATAAATAAGTTGGTGAACTTATAAATAGAAAATGAAATTATAATCACAATTGGGACATAGTTGAATGGTATGGTGAATTCATACCTAATTTCAAATGAAATGTGAATTGAAATAAGATGATGAAAGTATAAAATATAAAGGATGTGGATGAACTTAAGATAGTAAATAAGTTTTAAACTTGTATATGGAGAATTAAATTGAATTGAATTGGATTTAACTTCGATTAAATGAAATGGAGTTGAATTTGGATTGAATCAAAATCAAAATTCAGTCGTGCTACAAATAATTATGAACAGAATTAAATTCTCATTTAAGATAGTAAAGGAAACGGTATGAATTCAAGATGGCCAAATAAATTTGGTTGAACTTGAATTAGGATTGGAAAAGAATTAATTGAAAGGAAATTTAATTTAAAGAAGTAAGAATGATATTGTGTGTAATAACCCGAATTTTTGGTCTTCTGTAATTGATTAATAAACTAGATTAATTAATATGATATTGAATTTGAAATTAAACGAATAAATCTGATCAGATAGATATTTATATTTGTAATTGTGTTGTATATATATACATAGATTTTAAATAAAAAATTTTATTACAAATTCAATTTGTGTTGCTTAATACATACATATATTTGAAAATATATATAGAGTTAAAATAAATTTTCAAAGCATATAAACTTATGACGCATTTAATCTGATCAAAGCATAAGTTAATTATTAATAAATGTTTATTTGGATTCACTTTTGTTTATTAAAATCTAGAAGCTTATTTATATAAGATAAATACATTTTATATACATGTAGTATATGTTATAATTTGGATTGTTTTGAAAATTTAATTCAATCTATTGATAATTTAAATAGGTATGAATTGTAAAGCTTTGTTTCAAAATATAAGATAACGGTTTATTTTAATATGATAGTTTATAAAAAGGATTAAATAAAATTTTGTTTTGTTTCTTTAAAGTGTTTAATTTTAAATGGTTAAAAATGTACATGTATAAGTTTTAGATTTAAAATAACATGTATAAGAAGTATATTATAACTAGTTTTAGAATAATTTCTTTTAAAAGTAAATTTATATATACGTATGTAAATTATATTTATTAATAGAATTAAATAAGTAATTTATATTTACATTTAATTTAGATGAGAATTAAATTAAAAACACTTAAAAAAAACATGTGTTATCATCTTAAGTTATATTGATAACATTTGTAAAGAAACGAAGCATTGCATGACATTTGTCCAATTTAAAAACAAGTGGCAACTATTTTATTTTAACTTTTAATAAATATTGTAAGAAGAAAATTGATTTTTCTTTCACAAATACTTTTCTCTTTATTTTCACTTCTAAGCTCAAAACAGAAATTCTTCTAAAAACTGAAATTAAACCAAAATCAAAAATCTGAAGTTAATGTCAATCTGCAACATCAATTAAAACTGCAAATGCAAATGAAGTTCTTCTTAATAATCAAAGCAAATGAGATTTAAAACCTGCAATTCGATTCAAAACTGCAAACTTCAAATCTTCTGCAACCTTCAACTTACAATTCAGATTGATGATCAACTGCAAGTTTCAACCTTCAAAACCTCAAAATGTATGCAAGCAAAGATTAAAGGCCTGGAAAGTTTATATAATCTGCTCTGCTTTTGTTCACCGCAAATGAACAGGTGAGTAAACAAACTTATCAAATAGCTTGAATCTGTACAATCTTGATATTTATGATTATATTTTTTTTAAAATGGTGATGGAAAAATGTGGTATGATGCTTGCATGTTTTGAGTATTGTGTTCTGGATGGTTTGCATGTCAGTGTTTGTAAACTCAGATTTTTTTTTTGTTTCCAGTTTTATTTTTTTTCTTTTCTTTCTTCCAGGATTCAGAATTGATTGAAAGAAAAATATAAATAACATTTCCCAATTCCCTGATTGATATTAAACAAAATTTCCTAGACAAAAAATGTTAGTTGATCAAGATGCAAACCATAAAAATAGAAATAAAAATAGTTTTAAAGTTAATGGTAACAAAATTCTCTGGAAATTTAGGATTGCAGACAAAGATTCAACACAAGTTAAGATTCAAACACAGTAATTTGATGTTTTGAGAATATAATTCGAATCAATTTAGCAAATTATGATTTTTAGAACTAAAATCTAAATTTTTAATATTGCATTGAGTATAAAATTTGGGTTTGTCTTGAATTTGATATTTGGGCTGCCTCTGGTGATCAAGGGGGTGAGAATCCTCGGGGTTTCTACTGGCGATTGAGGAAGTCACGGTGTGTTCGGCAAAAATGGTGGATGGGGTGGTTTTGGACAGAGGCGACAACGATGTGAGGTTCTCTATTCCAAACCTAGTTTTGGGTCGGCTATGCAAAATTGGATGCTGTGTTGTTTCTAGTGCATCGAGCTGCTTGAAACTTGGATGGGAGCTGTGTGGATGTTGCGTGGGAATGTGGCCCGAGCCTCTGGCGCTCCGGTGGTCGTAGATGATCGTTCGACATGATTTTTAGGATGGGTGTCGAGTTCCAGATTTCAACTGGAACACTTAATTTCGAATTTGAAGTTGGTGATCGAATTTGAAGGTTGAGATCGAAGATGGGGTGAGCAAGTGACGTGTCGACAGTAAGGGGTGAAGTCAAGTCGACTGCGGTCACCTGTATACATGTACTGTGCACGGCGTGTCAGGAGAAGTAGGAATTGAGGGAGAAGAGGTTGCCCGGGTTCGAACTCGATGTAACTAGGGATGGACCGAAGAAATAAGGGTGCACTGGTTTCTGATGGGCGGTGTTGTTGAAGTTGGGTTGTAGTAGCTATAGGATACTCGAGTGATTGCCTCGAGTGATTCGAGTTTAGCTCGAAGCAAATAAATTCTGACTCGAAGTCATTTCAGGGATAACTCGAGTAATTTGCATTTGCAGGTTTCATAAGAAGGAAACAGAAACCTGTTTCTATTGTAAATTTTAAATAAATAAAAAAATATATATATATATAAAGTTTAAATTGGTAAATCAAAACTTTAAACTAAGTCTTTAAACCTGAGTGGAATCTGTATTCAAGTAGTTGAATCTATGATTTTGGAATAATTTAAGTTTTGAGATTTAAATTTGGTTTTAACAACTTTTAAAGTGTAAGTGTATGATTGGTATGGAATTTGAATTGGAAGTATATATCTGAGTTTAAAATCTGGAATAAAGGTTTAAAGCTGAATTTCAGTTTTGAAAATTAAAAGAAATTTAATTTTTATTGTTGGAAATGTTTAAAATATATTTTAAACAAATTTAAATTTAAAGATGAATTTGGTTTAAATTCTTTTTATTTTTTTATTTTTTTATTTTAAATTGGATGTTTCTTTAGCATATGAGATAAAAGGGATTCGAGTTGTATTAAAACCTCGTTTAAGTTAAATTTGTATCTTAAGTTTAAAATGAAATTTAAAGTGAAATTTAAAGTAAATGTGAAAACATAATGTTTTAAAAATACTTTAAATAAGTAAGAAATGATTCTTAAATTAAGTTAGACCTTAAGAAATGGGATTCGTTTAAATTATTAAGTTAATTTAAATAGGTAATTAATTATTTAATTAATAATGTGAATGATTAATTAAGTAATTAGTAATTTTTAAATTGATTAATTAAGATTTGAGAATAATTAATTAAGGTTAATTAATCTATAATTAGGAATTGTTAAGATTAATTGATAATTAATTGATTTGTAATTGTTATTGGATAATCTGAGTAAATTACTTAAGAGAAGTAATTAAGGATTGTTAATGAAGGTCATTACCTTAAGATTATTTAATAATTAATTAAGGAAATTATTTTTTTATAATTAATTAGATTAATTAATTAATGATAATCATTTGTGAAATTGTTTATGGTTAATTACTTAATAGAAGTAATTAATGAATTAATTACTTGATGAAATTAATTGGGATAATGTGATTTGTTTAGGTTAATTAATTAAGTTTAATTAATTTAAACCCTTGATGATTGATGAATAACTACTTAATGTAATTAATGGGTTTGTAATTACTTAGGGAAGTAATTAATTGATGTTTACTGGATGTAATTAAAGATGTAGAGGATGAAAGTAATTTGGATTAAATTCCTATGTAATTAATCAAGGGATTAATTAGAGATAATTAGGGAGTAATTAAATTATTTGATGAAGTAATTAAGGGTAGTTAATTACTGATGTTATTAATCAAGGGTGATTAATATTTATGGTTAGCAATTAAGTAATGAAATTATTTATGGTTAATTACCGTATTGGGCTGAGGATAATTAATTTGTGAAATTAATTAAGGGTTAATTCTTAAATGTAATCAAAGGATAAATAGATCGATATTGGAAGTTTTGATTAATAAATATGTAATTTGTGATGCTTGATTTATATTGTGATGATGGTACTATCTATTGTTGATTAATTATATGACATCCTGTATTTAAAATTGAGTTGTATTTCGCTTGAATAATTTTAGTTAAGATGATTTTGGTTTCAAAGAGACCAGAGTCGGGTATTAGAAAATACCCGGAACCACTTCGATCCTATGTAGATTTGATATGTGAAATCAATAGACTGATATAGAATGATTTAAGTAAATTTGACTATTTAATAAGTTTTGGCCCTTAGAAATTAATGGGTGGAATTGATGATGTCTATAATAACTTGTGAAGTTGAAATTGATACAAGTACCCCGGGTTATATAAGTTGTATGTTTTTATCATTTATGTTAGATGGGTTTACTCACGCTGGTTTCCAGCCTGACCCGGGTGTTACTTTGATGTAATGCTCGGGTCAGACCGAGTATTATAGATTTTTAGGTAAGGACGTTATGGAGCTCAGGAGGCGAGATGGAGGGCAGGATCGTTTGGTGTTTTCAGCTGTGATATGCTATGTTATAACTAGAATATGTTGTCTTAGACGATCCACTGTTGTGTATTGATTGTAACTCTGATATATATAAATGTGAATATACTGATAAGTTTTTCTTTGTAAAACTATTATTTATGTGATATTACATTTTATCCACTGCGAATGTGAGATTACGAGTTTGAATTTTCTGTTTCTTCTTCTTTCTTTTTCTTCTTTTCACTAACTATCTTGAAATTTCTGGATCAAAATTTTCGGGTCGTTACATTTGGTATCAGAGCAGAAGGTTAAGCGAGAACCTTGGCTCTGGTGGGATTACTCATTAAGGATAGGGTAAGTGGTACCCTATAATGAGCGAGTGTCTATATATATATATATATATGAGAGAGCGTACTTTTTATTTTCTTATATAAAGGTTTTTAAATGACTTCAAAAGTAAATGAATCATATATAAGAAATAGATTATCTATTATATTAAGGGGATTGGTTGTAATATTAATTAAATTAAAAGTAATAGTAAGAATTAAATTAAGAAGTAATAGAATACAACCAAATTGAAGTTGGAATTAAATTAAAGACAAGTTTGAAATGGATTCAAACTAAAATTAAATCTTGAAATTGGGAAAGGTTTCAGGATAAGGATAATCAATTAATTTATGTAATTAATTAAACTTTATTTAAGTAATGGATAATAATTGGAAATGATAAATAAAGAGGGAGTTACTTAATGAAGTAACTAAAGGCAAGTAATTTAAAAGACAATTACTAAATGAAGGTAATTAAGAAATAGGTTAATTACCGAATTCGATTAATTAATGACGTAATTAATTTAAAGAAATAGTAAATAATATTATTTAATGCAATTGAATGAAATGGTCTTATTTCAAACAAGAGTTGTTTGAAAATATAAAGAAATTTGTTTGAATTAAAAAACAAAGGTGGTTTAAAATTTTAAAGTATAACTTGGTATGTAAAAGAAATTAATATGTATATTTGTGGATATACATAATATCAAAGTTGGTTTGAAATAAACTCTAAATATTGAGTTTTGAATTTCGAATAAGATGTGATATCCAAGTGATAAGTTTTGAACATATAAATGGGAAAAATTATTAATGTGAATTTAGAATTTTGAAATTTGAAATGGACAATCCAAGTTTGAGTGAGGTTAATCGGGATTGATTGAATTTAACTCGGAGGAAGTTAAATAAGTTTGAATGAACAATCTGATTTGGAAATTTCAAAATGAAATTGAGATTTAATTTGGAAAGTTAAAAGGTTAATCGGAATTGGGTGTTTGTGAGATCTCAAAATGGGTTTGAGATCTGGAAATTGTAAATTGATGGATGTTTTAAGACGAACTGAATGATATCATCCTATTGTTGTTAAAAATATTTAAGTTGTGAATTAGATTTGTTTAAATGAATAAGAAATGGAGTATGGTAATCCATTGTTGGGATAAAAAGGTAAATTGATTTAAAAGAATTAAATCAACATTTGAAGTATTAACTCGAATTTATATAATTCTAGATGGTTTAAAATTTGAAATTTAGTTCAAATTGAATTTGATTTGAATTGATTGAAATAGTGATTGAAGATGTATGAGTATAAGATTCAAATGGAAATTTGAATTGGATTAATTTGAATGATTTGAAATTGAAGTGGGTTCAATTTGAAGTTAGTCCAAATTAATTTGAATAATTTGGAATTGTAATTAAAGTTGAATAGTTTTAAATTCAAATGGAATTTGAATTGAATTTGGGAGGAAGTTATGAATAATTCAACTTGATTTGGAAATAGAGTTTGAAATTGGGATTAATTCAAACTGGAGTTGAAATGAATTGAAATTTATTTGAATTAGTAGAATTTAAGATCAAGGTTGAATAAAATTAAATTCGGAAAGAACTGAGGTTAATTCAACTTGAATTTGGATTGAATCAATTTCAATGGAAATTGAAATTATTTAAAATTGGAATTGGGTCAATTTAAATGAAAGTGGAAATTTAAATGGAATTGATGAGAATGGAGATTGGGAATTTAACAGTTTTGACTCTGGACTATTTTTAATATAAATTGTTTTAATATAAACCTATTTTTCCAAACTATTTATTATATATACAACTTTTCCTTTAAAAAGCCAAATTTTCTTATACTTGTTTTACAATTATTTTTTTGAAACTGTTTAACAATTTTCTAACTATTTTATAAACTAATTACTATTTTCAACTACTAATTACTATTTTATAGCTACTTTGCAATTACTTAAAATTTCTATGACTATTTAACTATTTTCCAATTATTTTACAATTACTGAACTATTTTACACCTATTTTACAAAATAGAAATTATTTTCCAACTACTTATCTATTTTGAATTTTTCAATCTATTTTCTAAATAAATTGGTCGCAGTTTAAACTGTTATTGGTTAAATACCCAATCGAGATAAGAATAGATGTGATAATCCAAATGGATTGAAGTAATTCTGAGTAAGTAAATGAAAATCAAAGTGAACATGAATAGAAAGAGAATTAATTTGGCTAATAACCAATAAAGATAAATACGTAGGGTGTACGTATGTTATTCTAATCGCATAGTAATTTGATCCAGATTCGAGCACAGAATTTCGAGATAGTTATATCGATCCGAGTGGGATTTTTCACTCGATTTTTGACGGCAAACCTGGATAAGGATTATTGATTGGTTCTAGATGTTCTCTATCATAGTTAGCTATGCAAGGAGAATGACGGTTTCTGATCAAGAAACCAGATCTGAGTCCGCACTAGAAAGTCGAATGGACGATACTAGTTCGGAAGTGAAATTGGGTGATCGAGTGAGCGATCAGATTGGTATAGCGTACGGATGATATGTGTACATCGTACGGATTTGAATAAAAATGATATTGAAAGGAGTAATCAATTTTGAATATTGATTTTGAGTAAAAAAGGTTAAATATCTTTGTTATATAAGATAAAACTCCCCTTGATGAATCTTTTGCCGGAAGAAATGGTTTTTGAAAATATTTGAAGTATAAAAAGGAGTTTATACAAATTTGGAATGATCCAAAGTTTTGAAAGATTTTATATATCTGAATATATATATATATATAGGATCATATGAGGATTTTGGAAAAGGTTTTGAGAACCTATGGATTTGGAAAGGCTTTTAATTTTTGTGTAAAATCAATATTATATTTGGAAATCCTGGTTGAGAATTATCGATTTTGGGATAATCGATTTAGTATAAAGGTGCTTTGAATGAGATCATACTAGGTGTATGATTTAAAGGTACAATATATGTATAGTATAAAATGTTTTGATGATGCTCTGGGGAAAAAGGCGCTCCCTTGGAATGGACTTCTCAGGAGTACCACCGGGTGGTGCTGCCTTGAGCCCCAAGGGGGGGGGGTTCTAAAGTTGATCCTGTGAGGAGTCCGGACTAAACTAGTTCCTGAGGATTGTCGGGTAGCGAAAGTCGATGGCGTTGATGCCTACAGAAGTATTTGGTTTATGCTGTGACGACAGTGTAACTCGATGTCACTGCGATCTACTGTGGGGACCATAGCGAAAATCATGTGGAGGATGAGTGTCAACCGTCTACACTTGATTTTGCCGAGAAGGCAACGCAACATCGGTAGACTGCGATCTATGGTCAAGTGGAGTGGAGAAGTTTCATTCTTTTGGCAGCGAAATTCGAGGGCGTTGATGCCTACAGTTATATGGGTTTTTGCTGTGATAGCTACGTAAGCCCAGTTGTAGCAGCGATCTATAGCGGGTTCCATGGTGTAATCGAGGTGCGCGAAGGCCTACAGTTATCTGTGGATTTCGTCGGGACGACAACGTAATCATCGGGTTAACTGCGACCATGGATGGGGGTGATGATTTCCAAAGCATTCTCGTCGAAGATATATCCTCTATTTTCAAAAACTATTTTCAATATTTTTGATAAAATTATTTTTCAAGTATTTTCATAGGTGTTGAAAATGGGTCTGCTAAGTACTTATAGATTTTCAGTCGTACGCCTGATCAACGTATGACCGAATTTCTGTGAGAACAAAGATGGACTTGTTAAAACATCGAGTTATAAAAAGTATTTTCATAAAATCTATTTTACAATATTATATTTTTTCAAAGTGTTTTAATAATGATCAAGGAATATTTTAACTGGTTTTAAAATATTTAATAAATTCTGGCTTCGATTCTTTTCGAGGACGAAAAGATTCTAAGGGGGGAGGAATGTAATAACCAGAATTTTTGGTCTTCTATAATTGATTAATAAACTAGATTAATTAATATAATATTGAATTTTAAATTAAACGAATAAATCTGATCAGATAGATATTTATATTTGTAATTGTGTTGTATATATATACATAGATTTTAAATAAACTTTTTGATTACAAATTCAATTTGTGTTGCTTAATACATACATATATTTGAAAATATATAGAGAGTTAAAATAAATTTTCAAAGCATATAAACTTATGATGCATTTAATCTGATCAAAGCATAAGTTAATTATTAATAAATGTTTATTTGAATTCACTTTTGTTTATTAAAATCTAGAAGCTTATTTATATAAGATAAATACATTTTATATACATGTAGTATATGTTATAATTTGGATTGCTTTGAAAATTTAATTCAATCTATTGATAATTTAAATAGGAATGAATCGTAAAGCTTTGTTTCAAAATATAAGATAATGGTTTATTTTAATATGATAGTTTATAAAAAGGATTTAAATAAAGTTTTGTTTTGTTTCTTTAAAGTGTTTAATGTATAAGTTTTAGATTTAAAATAACATGTATAAGAAGTATATTATTACTAGTTTTAGAATAATTTCTTTTAAAAGTAAATTTATATATACATATGTAAATTATATTTATTAATAGAATTAAATAAGTAAGTTATATTTATATTTAATTTAGATGAGAATTAAATTAAAAACACTTAAAAAAACATGTGTTATCATCTTAAGTTATATTAATAACATTTGTAAAGAAATGAAGCATTGCATGACATTTGTCCAATTTAAAAACAAGTGGCAACTATTTTATTTTAACTTTTAATAAATATTGTAAGAATAAAATTGGTTTTCTTTCACAAATACTTTTCTCTTTATTTTCACTTCTAAGCTCAAAACAGAAATTCTTCTAAAAACTGAAATTAAACCAAAATAAAAAATCTGAAGTTAATGTCAATCTGCAACATCGATTAAAACTGCAAATGCAAATTAAGTTCTTCTTAATAACCAAAGCAAATGAGATTTAAAACCTGCAATTCGATTCAAAACTGCAAACTTCAAATCTTCTGCAACCTTCAACTTACAATTCAGATTGATGATCAACTGCAAGTTTCAACCTTTAAAACCTCAAGATGTATGCATGCAAAGATTAAAGGCCTGGAAAGTTTATATAATCTGCTCTGCTTTTGTTCACCGCAAATGAACAGGTGAGTAAACAAACTTATCAAATAGCTTGAATCTGCGCAATCTTGATATTTATGATTATATTTTTTGAAATGGTGATGGAAAAATGTGGTATGATGCTTGCATGTTTTGAGGATTGTGTTCTGGATGGTTTGCATGTCAGTGTTTATAAACTCAGATTTTTTTTTTTGTTTCCAGTTTTATTTTTTTTCTTTTCTTTCTTCCAGGATTCAGAATTGATTGAAAGAAAAATATAAATAACATTTCCCAATTCCCCGATTGATATTAAACAAAATTTCCTAGACAAAAGATGTTAGTTGATCAAGATGCAAACCATAAAAATAGAAATAAAAGTAGTTTTAAAGTTAATGGTAACAAAATTCTCTGGAAATTTAGGATTGCAGACAAAGATTCAAAACAAGTTAAGATTCAAACACCGTAATTTGATGTTTCGATAATATAATTCGAATCAATTTAGCAAATTATGATTTTTAGAACTAAAATCTAAATTTTTAATATTGCATTGAGTATAAAATTTGGGTTTGTCTGGGATTTGATATTTGGGCTGCTTTTGGTGATCAATGGGGTGAGAAGCCTCGGGGTTTCTACTGGCGATGGAGGAAGTCACGGTGTGTTCGGCAAAAATGGTGGATGGGGTGTGTTAACGTAAAAATCAGACGCTAACACCCCGGTGTAAAATGAAGTTGAGTGAAAGCACCACCCGTGAACACGGGAACTAATGAACAAGTAGAGAAATCATAGAAAAAGCAGAAAAGACAACAGTTTTTATAGTGGTTCGGCTTAGGGGAAGCCTACGCCCACTTTAACTCTCTTTATTACTGAATTTGATTACAACTTTACAACAATCTTCAATTACAACACACTTTAGACCAGTAAATCAAACTTTGATGGAGAATAATCTTCCGAATTCATGTTGAATGATGTAGATTTTCTCTTGAAGATCGTAGTAGAGTCCTTGATGTTTGGAGTACTTGAAGTGTTGAATGAGTTGAGAATTCAGTAAAGTATCGATGCTTGAATTGATCGGCCCAACGTCCTCCGCTAGTTGGAGTTAGGGTTGTATTTATAGGGAATACTTTGGGCAGAATTTTATCACCAAGTGCTAGGTCACACACGACCTAAGGTAGGTCATAGGTCATAGGTCGGCGACGACCTAAGAGATGGGATCTGACTTATCTTGAGTCCATTTAGTTCTCTTCTGAGCAAATTGATAGGTCGCGTGCGACCTATCATAGGTCGTGAGTCAACTGAGATTTAGGTCGCTGAGACCACTTCGCTCTTAGGTCGGTAGGCTTAGGTCGCATATGCTTGAACTCGTTAGGTCACTCTATCCTTTAGGTCGCTCTTGCCTTTAGGTCGTTAGGTCGCTCTGGCGTTTAGGTCGTTAGGTCGCTTGAGTCTTTAGGTCGTTAGGTCGCTTGAGTCTTTAGGTCGTTTGGTCGCTTGAGTCTTTAGGTCGTTAGGTCGCTTGAGTCTTTAGGTCGTTAGGTCGGCGCACTTCATAGGTCGCTGAAGACCCTAAGCACTAGGTCGCTGAAGACCCTAAGCACTAGGTCGCTAAATACCTTATGTCGCTGCTGTAGTTAGGTCGTTAGCGCCCTTAGGTCGTTAACTCGCGTAAGTCTTAGGTCGCTTCAGAAATAGGAGTTAACACTTGCCCCTCGAAGTACAGGCCTATGCCATAGGTCGTGTGCTTCGATCTGTCCGAGTTAGGTCGTGAGCGACCTAAGACTTGTACTAGGTCGCGTGCCTATTCGTCTTCCCCTTTTTGTCCCATATAAATTTGCTAGGTCGTGAACTCCTCCTCACTCTACTGCTCCAATCTCCCACTGCCATTGACGAATTTTCAAGCTTCCAAAAGCAAATTCAACTCGTTCAGTCACTGATTCATCTTTACCATTATATCTTGTTAGTGAATCTGATCTCCATCCCACCATAATCACCATTGAATTATGAATCCCCATTTTCCGATCGTAGTTCAATTCCTCGTGTCGTGCTTCGTTTTGAGTGACTGTTATTGTCGACTGTTGATTGTCATTTGACTGATTTAGGAAGGCACGGAGATGCGTTGAATCTATGATGGATCGGGGATGTTTCGCATTGTTTTTGAAGTGATCAGGTGGTATGAAGGGATGGTGAATTTCAAGAGGAGGATGAATTTCTATGTGCAGTTGGTAATGGGTTACCGGGTTGCAGTTTGACGAGATGGATTGCGTGGGGAGGAAGCTAGCAATTTAGCAGATCTGAGCGACTTAAAACCTCCGCGACCTAAGAAACCTGGCCGACCTAACAAATTCTCGCGACCTAAGGATCCTTCGAATCTGCGACTTAACTTTTAGGTCGCGTTGGGATTTAAACGACCTAGGACTTAACAAATTTGCACATGAATTCCAAGCAGGATGACTTAACAAACGAGCGACCTAATCTTTTTTGCGACATAGGCTGTAGGTCGCGGCCGAGTTAGGACTAATGAATTGCCTTGAACCTTTTAACTTACACAGTGCGACCTAAAGAAACTCTAACCTATGCTAGGTCGTTGGATGACCTAAGACTTTGTCAAATTCTGAGAAGACTTGGCTGAATTATTTGAACTTGAATTTTGTTGTACTTCTTTGCAGATTATTTTAACTTTTAAAGCTGTCAACCTGATAAATACAACATTTGCAGAAAATGGGACGAATATACTGTCATTGACCGCCCACATCGAATGACAGATTAGTCGACAAAGAATAATCAACTTAAATGAACTGTGTGAACGAAATGCTGCGAACTAAAGAATTCAAGTGAAGTATTAAAGAAAAACTAAAATATTCAATTAAAGCTGATTCGTTTGCATTAACACTACACTTGAATTTTATATTAACAAGTCCTGAAATCTCATAATTGACGAATTGTTAACTAGCTCAATTTCAGTTATGTTTGCTTTCTGTTTTTGTTAGTTCTGCACAACACTTCACACTTTTTAGGAAACGTGCACCTTCTTATTTTAACGTCTAGTTCCTTGTATAGAATGACTTCTCAACAAGGAGAAACGGAATCGGCTGAAGAGACTTTCCCAATTGCTACTCCATTGGTTAATCCTCCAGAGAGAATTTCAACCACACTAACATACAAAGTTTTCCGCCAACTGTGCGCTCTGTTTGGCATTGCTGAAGCAGATGCCATTCTTCCTGAGAGAAGCGATACTGCCGATATACCACCTTTTGGTTTTGTAGCAGTTAATCGTCAAATGTGCACAAGTGGAGCTATCCCTCCTTTTAACGACTTTCTTCAACGACTTCTTCTCCGACTAGCTATCTCCCCCTTCCAGCTGCACCCCAATGGCTATGCTATTCTGATGGGGTTATGTGTGCTATTCGGAAGGACGTTGGATCGCCTCCCGAGTTTTGATGAAGTTTGCTATTTGTGCACATTTGCCAAAAATAAAGACCATCCTTCCATCATTCTTGTGAGAAGCGCTAGGAACCGTAAACTAATAATCGGCCTTCCCGAAAGTGCTCACGGTTTTCTAAGCCAATTTTTCTTCGTTCGCTGTCCTCCGGGATTTTATGCTACCTGGAGAGTAGGAAGTAAGAGCATTTATCTTTGTTCCTGATGTTTTTCTCTGAGCTTTTCATAGCCTGAGTTGTCAAATGTTAACTTCGCCTTTTACTTGTCAGCGCTTCCTCCTCCTTCTAGGGATTCTAGTCATAAACCAACTTTTGAGAGGCTTATGGCCGTGCCAGTGGAGGAGAGAAGCATTCAGTTTCTGTTGAAAGACGAATTTTTGCATCAATACGGACTTTTGCATACCTCTCGCTCTACACACCCTCATGAAGTCCCAGACTCCCCAACCAAAGCACTGGATGCCCCAGTTTTTACCGATGCTCCCATACCAAAAGAACCTGCCTCTGAGGCTTCTCTAGTGAAGTGCTCCACTTCTGTTGATGTCGCGGGATCATCTGGCAAACTTGCCTCAGTCACTGAAGAAAAAGAGCTTCAGGAATCTCCTCCACATTCGAAGAAGTCTGGTAACGAAGAAGCTGGGAAAACAAGCCCTGTCAAACAGAGTGGAGATGACACTTTCGAAGGGTTGAGCGACTTGTTTGTCACTTCACAGGAGCTTTTTAAAGACGACCCCGTCACCACCAGGGCTTCTTCTTCAGTAGTTGAGGAGACATCTACTCTGCAACAGACTCCGTCGACTCAAGAGTTGACGTTAACTACTACTCCTATGATTACTCCGCAATCAAAGAGCGGTTCGTAGCTTGATGCGCGTAGCTTGCACATCACACACACTTACAATCTTTCGGCACTTTTATACTCCTAACTCTCTGTACTTTAAATTTTAAAGTTACACTTCTTTTCTCTGAAAACTTTTAAGAACTTATCTCTTCTTTTTATTTCAGATTCTCCGATGGGACGTAGCAGCTCCTACTATGACGACTTTCAGCGCTACGGGAGGCGTAGTCAATATGATTATAGGCGCTACCTTCCCGCCCACAGAGAAACCGATGAAGAGAAAGCCGCTCGAAAGGCTCAGGAGAGAAGGGCTCAAGAAGAGCGTTACGAGAGGAATGAAAGGGAGGATGTGACGACCCCACTTCCTACGCCCAGGAAGTAGTATCGTTATTAAGAAAGAAAAGGATGAGAAAATAGAAAAGATAGAGAAGAAAGAACAACAACATCAGAATCTCACAGTGGAATGAATAAAATATATTAATCACATAAGTATTTACATAACATATATAACATCAATCAGAGTGATACATATAGTACATCACATACTAGACAGTTGTAAACACCTGTCTAGTTATATAACTCAATACACCATACATCACAGAGATACCACATAGCGGAACTATATATATATATCTATGACGCTGAAGCCTCCTGCTCCATTGCTCCTCCAGAATTCGTCAAAGCTAAACCTGAATCCCTTGGCTACCCGTAAAAATTTGGGTACCCGAGAGTTTATGAAAAACAAAAATAAACTTCGGGTCAGACATGGGTCTGGTATGAGTAACAGGTTAAAGTTGCTTAACTTTGAAAATTCTTTTGTTTCCAGTTTTAATTATTGACTTATCACTATATTTGAAAAGTATGTGAATGTTACATAAATTTATCCAATATGATTATTTCTTATTTTAACTTATTACTTAAAATCTTGTATCCCTATATATACATTCTTACTTATTTATATTATAAAACACATGATCAATTTGAAAAGATAGATAGAATAAATCATCTTTTTATAATAACTACATATTTTATAATATATGTTAATGTATTGTTTAACAAAATTATATTTAAAACTCATATATATTTTTAAATTCATATTTTAATCAAGCTATACTAAAAAGAAAAGTAAACAAATCTTTTTGTTAATAAATTAAAAATTTAAACTTAAGTTAGAATAAGTTTTAATCTATTTAAACATTTATCTTATGTATTTAAAACCCTGTATTTATTTAGCTTTGAAAAGTTTATATTAAATATATCATAATTTCTAATTCACTAAAATGTATATTAGTATTTAAAACATAATTTATTAGTTGAACTTTAAAACAAAATCTCATCTATTTACAATGTATACAAATATATACATTTATAAATAGAAAACAAACAATTAATATTAACAGATATCATTTACCAATTAAATATTTATTAAAAGAAAAGCATCAATTCAAGTTTAATTAACAAAAATATATCAAATCAATTTAATATTTAAATTGATATTGCTAGAAAATTCCGGTTCGTCACAGAGGAGCACCATGAATCTTCCCATAAAGGTGACGATTCCCACAAGAGAAAATCCCATGATGACCGGGGAAAAAGTCATATGGTTGAGGACCCAAGTAAGCGTGCTCGACACGGTGAGAAGCGTACTTCTACAACTCCTTAAAAGGTCACTGCCCTCGTCTCACTTGACATTCCTTCTGGCTCTCCCGCTCTAGGGAAGACAGATATTCAAACAATAATTAGTAGGCCTAAATTTCAAGTTGGACCGGGCCCAGCCACTTTGCAAAGCCGGTTTCCACAGTGGTGCCTGAAGGGAGTGCGGTTCGATCTTGACTTGGTTCCTATCGACAAGCCTGCCATGCTGCGGAATCTCGATGCCATCAAGCTTGATATTGAAAGGATGTCGAACTGGCAAAAGCTTGTAGACGAGCTTCAAAGGGTCAACCGTGCGAATATAGAGGCCATGCTTACTATGGAGAATGATAAGGCCGAATGACAGAAGGTTCTCGAGCTGCACGATACCGAAATGAGGAGCATCACTACTTACAATGAAGAGCTTGAAGCAAAAGTTGAGGAGCTTAAACAAGAGCTTGCTACTTCCTCTACTTCCTACACTCAAAAAGAAGAAGTGCTTCTAAAACAAGTGAGAGATGCTCATGCCGGCCAAAGAGATGCCGAAGACAGGCTCGAAGTGCAAAAAAGAATCAGTGAGGGCTATATTGCTGATATTGCAGAGCTTCGAAAGAAAAACAGCTCCCAAGAGGCAGAGATTCAAATGCTAAAGCTTCAACTCTCCAAAGCTGAAAGAGAGCATGATGAGGCCGTTGCCGGTAAAATTGCAGCTGAAGAATCTCATGAGGCAACGAAGACTAACATCAGCTCGACACTGTTTGACTTTTACCTCTACAGCATCTTGGGGCATGGTAGTCTCGCCTTCCTAGGCCCCAAATATGAAGTTACACTGGCAAGTATGGGAGGCTGCACTTGACATGCTTGGCGGTAAAGGCGCTGGCTATGCCGAATCAGCTCTTGAGGAGCATTACCTTGATGACGATGCTCACGCCGCTCTTGCCAGGGGAAGAGAACAACTTGCAAAATTAAGGGCCGAAATGGCGGTAGGAGAACATTCGGGAAAAACTATCTCAACTGCTCCAATTCGGCCTTCTCCTTCGGCCGAAATTGACATTATCGGTTCCAGTTCTCATTCTCCATCTCCTACTAAAGTTACCACCGATATCACAAGCATACAAGGTGGAGATGAAGGCGACGAGAGTGCCCAGGCACAGGCTTACGAGGTTGATGTCAAGAAACCGACTTTTCCAGGTAACTCTACTGTTAATCTTGCCCAAGTAGACTGCTCATCTGTTTCTTATGAGCTTGATGAGCTTCTTGACTATTTCCTGAACCTCAGCGAGCCTTTATCTCATCTTTTTACTGACTTGAACTTTTTTCCTTCTGTAGAGAAAACGTCAAGCATTGTTCAAACTTCCCCTCCTCCAGTTATTCCTCCTCCATCTCTCCAGGTCACTCCTCCTTCTGCCTCGCAACCAGGATCACAAGAGGAGCAGATAGAAGCTCTCCAAGACTTGGACGATCCCATTGCTTCACAAGAACACAGGGGAGAAGAAACTGAAGGGAGTGAGAAGATTCCAGAAGGAACTGGTTCCGATGATAAACCATTAACTACACTTTTCTCCCCAGGAAGTGGGTCTTCTTCCAGGAAGAGAGGGAAGCGTGGAGTCTCTAAGAAAAAGAAGGAGGCTTCTGCTAGCGAGACACAAGCGGGAGAAGAACCTATTGTATCCCTTTCTCCTTCCTCTCCTACTCTTACAAGCCGGCCTAAGAAGTTAACCATTCGGCCAGGCGCAGGCTCAAAAGGCGGAAGGAAGAAGAAATGATGGCTTTGGTCCTGTGTTTTTTATATCGCTTTTTGCTTTTTGCATGCGCTGGCCGGAGATTGTGCGGGTACCGGCCTCCGCTTTTCTTTTTCTTTTTACTTTGAAACCTATACCTGTACAAAATTTTAACAGTGTTGAATAAAATGATTCTTTTTCTTTGTACAAACTTCTGTTTGTATCAGAGAATGCATTTATTATTCATTGTCATACAAGTTTCTTTGTATGATATTGCAACGAGCTTGTGGTATGTTGTTCGAGCGTGATTTTACCAATATAGTTATACCATGTTGTATATAGCTATACCATGTTGCCCCTATACCATAAGCTTGTTGCAATATTTTATATGTTGAGGGGACTTGTACTTCTATTTTCTGGAGAATAATTATTCCATACTTGGAGGAATATTATTTCGTTAAAAATAGAGTACAACTCCCTCCATATAAGTTTTTACGCTTCATCCTTCGAAGATATCACTTTTTCTTTTGTGCATATACACATTTTACCAAGTGAATTCTTCTATGTGGTAAAGCGGGCCTCTGAAGGGTATTTTAACTACTTTTTGAGGAAGAGTATTTTCTAGAATAGGTGGATCATTCTTCCTTTGAGAGTTAAAGTGTGCCTTTGAAGAGGGCTTCTTTTTTTTTTATTATGCCACAGCAAAGGGCTTTTTGATTTTTGCTTCTTTAAAAAGTTGCACCTCTGAGGAGGGCTTTTTCACGTTTCAACACTTGGAAGTTTTATTTCAATCTCGGTGAAACGTGTGCCTCCGAAGAGGTCTTTCTATTCGATTGTGCCTCCGGGAGGAGGTCTTTTCATTTCTGCCTCTGGGAAGAGGTCTTTTTTGTTTCTGCCTCTGGGAAGAGGTCTTTTTGTTTTGTTGTGCCTCTGGGAAGAGGTCTTTTTTGTTTCTGCCACTTGGGAGAGGCTTTTATTTTTCCCTGTTCGTTGGGAAGCGGGCCTACGAAGAGGGCTTTTCACATTTCATTTCACGGGAGTGTATCGACCGATGATGAAATGTGTGCCTCTGAGTAGGGTTACTGCCTGAAAGTTTGGAGTTTCTTTCTCTCGGTTGGACGGATTCACGAGAGTGTATCGACCGATCATTCCGCAACTTTGTATCAAGAAAGATCTCTCTTTTTCTGGTTGGCCCGCTCGAGGTCTTTTAGCATTTCAACTGTGGTGCAATGGGCCTCCGGAGAGGGCTTTTCACGTTTCAACACCTGGAAGTTTTATTTCAATCTCGGTGAAACGTGTGCCTCTGAGTAGGGCTTTTGCCTGGAAGTTTGGAGTTTCTTTCTCTCGGTTGGACGGATTCATGGGAGTGTATCGACCGATCATTCCGCAACTTTGTATCGAGAAAGATCTCTCTTTTTCTGGCTAGGCCCGCTCGAGGTCTTTATCCTCCGAAGAGTTGTGCCTTCGAAGAGGGCTTGTGCCTCTGAAGAGGTCTTTTGCTGATTGATGCTTGCCCGCCCATGTCTCTTTGCCATCGATTCATGTTGGCGATCCCCGTTGTCTTTTGCAAGTGTTTTCACTTTTTAGTTGCCAATAATTTCCCTTATCCGAAGAAATATACTTCATAGTTATGTGAGTTGGTGGTGGTAGACACAGTCTATTTAACTGGCTGTTTGTTTGTTCAAACATTTGTAGTTAGTTAGACATGGTCCACTTCCATCCACATCGCCAACTTTTGTTTGAAGCACTTCTTTTGTAGGATTTGAGTATGGAAATTTTGAATGGTTTAGTGTTTGTTTGCTGAATGATATCGGGGATTGCTTGGCCTTGTGATGGGTAAGCTTTGCTTTTATGACCTGCATTATTAAATCGACATTTTAATGACATAATTAATGTATTTTATATGTCGAAATAAAACAAAGCGGTTTATAGTAGTAGAGAACACAAGATTTATAGTGGTTCGGCCAAAAACTAGGCCTACATCCACTTTATAGCTTTTCATTATTCACTTGCTTTACAATTGCTTTCAATATAAGAATCATATATTTGCAATTCTTTTACAATATTTCAGCAAAGCTTTCAAGTAAAATAGGGACGCAAATGATTGCTGTTCCAAGCTCTTGGGATTGGTTCTCCTTCGACGGTCATGAGTTTGAATGTGCCATCAAGAAGCTTTGCGCCAATAACATATGGTCCTTCCCAGTTTGGCCCAAACACGCCTATGGCTGTCATAATTCTCTTCAGGACTAAGTCTCCAACTTCAAAGCTGCGCTGACGAACTTTGGAATTGAAGTGCCTGGCTATTCTTTGCTGGTGAGCTGTAATTCTAAGCCTTGCCTCTTCTCTTCTTTCATCAAGAAGGTCAAGTGCTTCCAGTTGCAATTTTTCATTCTCACTTTGATCAAAATGGATCCTTTTGTGTGAGGGGACTTCAGTTTCCACCGGAATCATTGCTTCTGATCCGTATGCCAATGAAAATGGAGTATGCCCGGTCGCAGTTTTGTGAGTGGTCCTGTATGCCCATAGTGCAAGCGGTAACTTATCGACCCAAGCACCTTTTGCTTTTTCCAGCTGCTTTTTGATGGTTGATTTGATGATTTTGTTTACTGCTTCCACTTGCCCGTTTTCCTGCGGATGAGCCACTGCTAAGAAGCTTTTTCGGATGTTGAATCGTTTGCAAAAATCTTGGAACTCCTCACTTTCAAACTGAGTACCATTGTCTGTGATTATCTTCTGAGGCACACCATACCTGCAAATGATATTTTTAGTCACAAAACTTATCATTTTATTAGAGGTAATAGTGGCCAAGGGTTCGGCCTCGGCCCATTTAGTAAAATAATCAACAGCAACGATAGCATATTTAATCCTTGATTTGGCAGTTGGCAAAGGCCCAATGAGATCTATTCCCTAGATGGAAAAGGGTCA
The DNA here is from genome assembly GCA_030765085.1 of Allium cepa. Taxonomy (NCBI): domain Eukaryota; kingdom Viridiplantae; phylum Streptophyta; class Magnoliopsida; order Asparagales; family Amaryllidaceae; genus Allium; species Allium cepa. The sequence goes on from CM060931.1 coordinate 578,688,968, forward strand.
TGGACTGACCAATTTTGTTAGCTCTGTGGCAGGTGCTCGAGGAATTTTAGCGAATCTCTGGCATTTATCACACTTTCGGGAATAGTCAGCAGCATCCTGATTAATTTCTGGCAAAAAGTATCCATAACGGAGGATTTTCTTTGCTAAAGTTTGACCACCTGTATGATCCCCACATTCCCCTCCGTGTATTTCAGTTAGAATTGTCTTAGCTTCTTCCTTTGTTACACATCGGAGTAATGGCATTGAAAATCCTCGTCTGTACAAACGACCATCTTGAACTATATATCAGGAGGCTTTCCTCATCGGCTTTTGTCTCTCTTTTGAATTTTCTGGCAGAGAACCATTGAGTAGATATTCAAGTATCAGAGTCATCCATGATTTTTGCTCTTGGGATACATTCATAATCCAATCAATATCCATTTCATCTGTGCTTGGAGCTGACAAGACTTCGACGGGAACTAAACCCAATAGTTGAGCTTCACCAGTACTTGAATACTTCGCAAGAGAATCCTCCTTCATATTTTCTTCTCGGGGGATATGGTATATTGAATAACGGTCAGAATCTTGAAGGAGCTCCCAGGCTTTTGATAAATAGGCTGGCAAATTCCCTCCTTTAGCTTGAAATTCCTTCTTGACTTGACAAACAATAAGTTAAGAATCACTTAAGATATGTTATGCCTTGATGTTTAGTTCTTTAGCGATCTTTAAACCAGCGATGAGAGCTTCGTATTCAGCTTCATTATTTGTTGAAGGGAATTCTAGTCTCAGTGCATAACATAGTGATCGCCATTTTGGGGTTTCAATGACAACCCCTGCCCCAGAGCAGTAATCATTCCTTGCGCCATCGACATATAATTTCCATTGGATTGGGATGCTACCAATGACTTCCTTCTCACTATCACCTTTATCCGTACATTCTGCGATGAAATCTGCTAAAGCTTGTCCATTGATTGCTTTACGGGGATGATAAGTGACGTCATACTGGCTGAGTTCGATATTCCATTTCAAAAGACGGCCCGAAGTCTTAGGACGGAATAGGACTTGCTTTAGAGGCTGATCAGTGAGGACTTTGATGGGATGAGCTTGGAAATACGGCCTCAATTTTCTTGATGCAATTAACAAACAATAGGCGAGCTTCTCCAACCATGAATAGTTCATCTCTGCTCCAGCGAATCTTTTGTTGATATAATAGACGGGGCGTTGAATCCTTGCGTCTTCCTGTACCAACACTGCACTGAGAGCATGAGACGAAATTGCCAAATATACGAAGAGATCTTCACCACTATCAGGCTTTGAAAGTATAGGAGGCACTTCCATATGACGAATCAACTTATCAAATGCTTTCTGACATTCAGGAGTCCATTCAAAGTTTTGTTTCCTTTCTTCAGAGCATCGAAGAATGGAATGCATTTGTCAGTGGCTTTGGAAATGAACCGACTCAGAGCAGCAACCTTTCCATTGAGACTTTGCAATTCCTTCTTCGTTCTAGGAGCCTTGACCTCTCTCAGGGCGGTGATTTGAGCTGGATTGGCTTCAATGCCCCTAGCGCTCACAATGAAACCCAAAAACTTTTCGGACTCCACTCCAAACGAACATTTCAGGGGATTAAGCTTCATTCTATACTTTTAGAGTACTGCAAACTTCTCTGCCAAGTGATCCATGTTGTCCACTGCTTTCTTAGACTTTACTAGCATATCATCAACATAAACTTCCATTGTCTTACCAATCTGTGGTTTAAACATGGCGTTAACAAGCCTCTGGTAAGTTGCCCCTCCATTCTTGAGTCCGAAAGGCATGACCTTGTAGCAGTAGAGTCCAACATCTGTGATGAAGCTTGTATCCTCTTGATCCGGCTCATGCATCATAATCTGGTTATATCCGGAGTATGCATCCATAAAATATAACAATTCATGCCCTGCCGTCCCATCCACCAACTGATCGATCCTGGGCAGCGGGAAACAGTCTTTGGGGCAGGCTTTGTTCAGATCTGAAAAATCAATGCACACTCTCCATTTTCCGTTAGCTTTCTTAACCAGTACTGGATTTGAGACCCAATTTGGATAAGTAGCTTCTCTAATGAACCCGTTCTCCATGAGCCGATCCACTTCTTCTTTTAATGCTGCCGTTCTCTCAGGACCCTGAGTCCTTCTCTTTTGTTTCACAGGTGTAAACTTTGGATCAATGTTCAGAGTATGTACTGCAATCTCTGGGGATATTCCGCACATGTCAGCATGGGTCCAAGCGAATACATCCAAATTAGCCTTCAAAAATGAAATCAGAACATTCTGAACTGTCGGATTGAGTTGTGAACCCACATTAAGCACTTTGTTTGGGTCCTTTGGGTCTACGGGTACCGGTACTGTTACCTCTACTGGTACCACTCTATTCTCCCCTGCATTGGCTTTCTTTGGATCCATCTCTCTTCGTGCCCCACTACATTCACCAGTGCAGGGTCCACCCTGTAATTGCTACAAGGTTGGTTCTTTGATGCGGAGTGGAATAACCGCACCTTTTCCCATCTCTCTCTTCCTGGATTCTCGCAGTTCTGCAAAATAACATTCTCGCCCCGCATCTTGGTCTCCCTTAATCACACCAACTCCGTTATCTGTGGGGAATTTTAGAGTCAAGCACCATGGGGCAAGAACAGCTTTGAATGCAGCAAGAGTTGGTCGGCCTAAAAAGGCGTTGTAGGCAGAGAATTCTTCAACAATTATAAAGGTTTGCTTTCGAGCCACCTTTCTCAGTCCCTTTCCGAGTTCCACAAACAAATCTATGGTCCCAATCGGCTGTTTGGGTTCTCCAGTGAACCCAACGATCTTAAGTGATGAAGCTTGAACGTCGGTCATCGGGATTTTCATTTGATCGAAGCACTTCTTGAAGAGGATGTTGCATGAAGCTCCACAATCAACTAGAACTCTTCTCACAGTTGCCGGCCCAATATCAGCAGATATGACCAAAGGATCTATGGTCGGGGCCTCAATACCCAAAGAATCTCTGGCACTGAACACGATATCATCTGTGGAAGTCCTTTGTTGCTTTAAAGGCGCATCATTTTCTAAGACAAAAACATTCTCTTCAGCTGGTACATGCCTCAAGGCCCGGGCATACCTTTCCATCTCTCCTCAGCTTCTTCCTGATGGGTGAGGTCATCCAGTTATTATATTGATAACAGGTCTTTTCGATTCCTGCTCTACGGCCTTCTCACTTGAGGCAGGACGGTGAGCGGGAACTTGTTGTCCTTGAGTTGGGGAAGCTGGGGCATTTCTGTTCCTTTTCACATACTGCTGGAGTTTGTTTTCCTTCAAGAGTTGTTCAATTACCTCTTTCAACTGACGACACTCGTTGGTGTCGTGGCCGGGCTGGTTGTGGAACCGACAGAACCTTCCACTTTTTTCCATCTTAATCGCAACTCTCATTTTAGGTGGTGGCGGATAATTGATATCATCTTTGGTCGCGAAGAAGATGTTTTCAGGGGTATCGGTCAAGGGTGTGAAATTGAAAGAACGGCCTCTCTTAGAGTCTCCCTGTTTCTTCCCACTATCTTTTCCCCTTTTCTGAGTGTTAGGTTCTTTCTTATTCGAAGCAGTGCCATTATTCCCAGCTTCTGCTGATACTACCTTAGCCGGTGTTTGGAGGCTCTCCAAGCGCATGAATTCATCTGCTTTCTTGTAGAATTTGTCAAGTGAGTTTGGTTCTTTCATTTTCAACCATTTTCCAAATTCGCTTGACTTATCAATTGCCCTCATCAAGTATGTCAAGACCATGCGTGACTCAGCATTATCCACCTCAGCCAATGCTATGTTAAAGCGATTCAAAAATGATCTGATGGATTCTCCCTGATTTTGCTCTAGACTAGATAGCGACATTATATCCTTTGCTTTAGAAGGATAAAACCGAAATTGCTCCTTGAACTTCCTGGTCAAATCGGAGAATTGATCGATGGACCTTACCGGCAGCTTCGTAAACCATAATAGAGCTACGCCTTCTAGATAAAACGGGAAGTATCGGCATTTAATTTCATCAGACGCCCTGGCACCGGTCATATGCCAGTCGTACTTATACAAAAAATCGTTAGGATCACTCGTCCCCTTATAAGCCGGAATAGTAGGAGGAACGAATTTCCTTGGGAACTCTGCCTTCAAGATCTTTTCAGTAAATGGAGTTTTGCTTGGAGCAAAACCCCACTCTTTCTCGTCTTCATCTCTTCGCATACTTTCTTTCATGATTTGACGAACCATACCCGAAAAATACTCTTCATCATTTAGAGGCTCTGGAGGGCACACATCAGCCACTCTTTCTGAATTCTGCCTTGACAACCGTTCACGGAGAGTCGGTTGTGGCCTTGATCCTCCAGCTTGAAGAGGAGTTCTATCTGTAGGGTCTACGGCTCTTTGAGAAATGTTTCCTTCAACATTCTGAACTCCCGCAGTAGGGTTCCCATCATTATTAGCTGGTTGATGATTTGCCCCAAGTAAATCATTCAACTTACTCAAGATGAGGGCATTCTGGGCATTCTGGGCTTCCAATTGCGCATTCTGAGCATTCAATTGCTGATTCAATCCCAAAACTACGGCGTCCAGTTCTTCCCGTGTAACTCCAACAGTTGGAGCTGCTTGACTTGAAGGAGGAGAGGTAGCGGTGTTCTCTTGAACATTATCGGATCTTACAGAACTTCGTTTTCTTCCAGGAGACATTATTTCCAACAAACTTCTGGTTTTAAAAGAAATTCTCTCAACAATCCTTTGCAGAGCAATAGTGGAAATTTTCTGAGTTGGGTTCTCGGTGAAAGCACCAAAAATGTTAACGTAAAAATCAGACGCTAACACCCCGGTGTAAAATGAAGTTGAGTGAAAGCACCACCCGTGAACACGGGAACTAATGAACAAGTAGAGAAATCATAGAAAAAGCAGAAAAGACAACAGTTTTTATAGTGGTTCGGCTTAGGGGAAGCCTACGTCCACTTTAACTCTCTTTATTACTGAATTTGATTACAACTTTACAACAATCTTCAATTAAAACACACTTTAGACCAGTAAATCAAACTTTGATGGGGAATAATCTTCCGAATTCATGTTGAATGATATAGATTTTCTCTTGAAGATCGTAGTAGAGTCCTTGGTGTTTGAAGTACTTGAAGTGCTGAATGCGTTGAGAATTCAGCAAAGTATCGATGCTTGAAGTGATCTGCCTAAAGTCCTCCGCTAGTTGGAGTTAGGGTTGTATTTATAGGGAATACTCTGGGCAGAATTTTATCACCAAGTGCTAGGTCGCACATGACCTAAGGTAGGTCGTAGGTCATAGGTCGGCGACGACCTAAGAGATGGGATCTGAATTATCTTGAGTGCATTTAATTCTCTTCTGAGCAAATTGATAGGTCGCGTGCGACCTATCATAGGTCGTGAGTCAACTGATATTTAGGTCGCTGAGACCACTTCGCTCTTAGGTCGGTAGGCTTAGGTCGCATATGCTTGAACTCGTTAGGTCGCTCTATCCTTTAGGTCGCTCTGGCTTTTAGGTCGTTAGGTCGCTCTGGCCTTTAGGTCGTTAGGTCGCTTGAGTCTTTAGGTCGTTAGGTCGCTTGAGTCTTTAGGTCGTTAGGTCGCTTGAGTCTTTAGGTGTTAGGTTGCTTGAGTCTTTAGGTCGTTAGGTCGGTGCACTTCATAGGTCGCTGAAGACCCAAAGCACTAGGTCGCTAAATACCTTAGGTCGCTGAAGACCCTAAGCACGAGGTCGCTAAATACCTTAGGTCGCTGCTGTAGTTAGGTCGTTAGCGCCCTTAGGTCGTTAACTCGCGTAAGTCTTAGGTTGCTTCAGAAATAGGAGTTAACAGGGTGGTTTTGGACAGAGGCAACGGCGATGTGAGGTTCTCTGTTCTAAACCTAGTTTTGGGTTGGCTGTGCAAAATTCGATGCTGTGTTGTTTCTAGTGGATCGGACTGCTTGAAACTTGGATGGGAGCTGTGTGGATGTTGCGTGGGAATATGGCCCGAGTCTCTGGCGCTCCGGTGGTCGTAGATGATCGTTCGACATGATTTTTAGGATGGGTGTCGAGTTCCAGATTTCAACTGGAACACTTAATTTCGAATTTGAAGTTGGTGATCGAATTTGAAGGTTGAGATCGAAGATGGGGTGAGCAAGTGAAGTGTCGACAGTAAGGGGTGAAGTCAAGTCGACGGCGGTCACCTATATACGTGTATTGTGCACGGCGTGTCAGGAGAAGTAGGAAATGAGGGAGAAGAGGTTGCCCCGGGTTCGAACTCGATGTAACTAGGGATGGACTCGAAGAAATAAGGGTGCACTGGTTTCTGATGGGCGGTGTTGTTGAAGTTGGGTTGTAGTAGCTGTAGGATACTCGGCTGATTGCCTCGAGTGATTCGAGTTTAGCTCGAAGCAAATAAATTCTGACTCGAAGTCATTTCAGGGATAACTCGAGTAATTTGCATTTGCAGGTTTCATAAGAAGGAAACAGAAACCTGTTTCTATTGTAAATTTTAAATAAATAAAAATATATATATAAAGTTTAAATTGGTAAATCAAAACTTTAAACCAAGTCTTTAAACCTGAGTGGAATCTGTATTCAAGTAGTTGAATCTATGATTTTGGAATAATTTAAGCTTTGAGATTTAAATTTGGTTTTAACAACTTTTAAAGTGTAATTGTATGATTGGTATGGAATTTGAATTGGAAGTTTATATCTGAGTTTAGAATCTAGAATAAAGGTTTAAAGCTGAATTTCAGTTTTGAAAATTAAAAGAAATTTAATTATTATTGTTGGAAGTGTTTAAAATATATTTTAAAAAAATTTGAATTTAAAGATGAATTTGGTTTAAATTCTTTTTATTTTTTTTATTTTTTTTTTATTTTAAATTGGATGTTTCTTTAGCATATGAGATAAAAGGGATTCGAGTTGTATTAAAACCTCGTTTAAGTTAAATTTGTATCTTAAGTTTAAAATGAAATTTAAAGTAAATGTGAAAACATAGTGTTTTAAAAATACTTTAAATAAGTAAGAAATGATTCTTAAATTAAGTTAGACCTTAAGAAATGGGATTCGTTTAAATTATTTAGTTAATTTAAATAGGTAATTAATTATTTAATTAATAATGTGAATGATTAATTAAGTAATTAATAATTTTTAAATTGATTAATTAAGATTTGAGATTAATTAATTAAGGGTAATTAATCAATAATTAGGAATTGTTAAGATTAATTGATAATTAATTAATCTGTAATTGTTATTGGATAATCTGAGTAAATTACTTAAGAGAAGTAATTAAGGATTGTTAATGAAGGTCATTACCTTAATATTATTTAACAATTAATTAAGGAAATTAATTTATTTATAATTAATTAGATTAATTAATTAATGATAATCATTTGTGAAATTGTTTATGGTTAATTACTTAATAGAAGTAATTAATGAATTAATTACTTGATGAAATTAATTGGGATAATGTGATTTGTTTAGGTTAATTAATTAAGTTTAATTAATTTAAACCCTTGATGATTGATGAATGATTACTTAATGTAATTAATGGGTTTGTAATTACTTAGGGAAGTAATTAATTGATATTTACTAGATGTAATTAAAGATGTAGAGGATGAAAGTAATTTGGATTAAATTCCTATGTAATTAGTCAAGGGATTAATTAGAGATAATTAGGGAGTAATTAAATTATTTGATGAAGTGATTAAGGGTAGTTAATTTCTGATGTTATTAATCAAGGGTGATTAATATTTATGGTTAGCAATTAAGTAATGAAATTATTTAAGGTTAATTACTGTATTGGGCTGAGGATAATTAATTTGTGAAATTAATTAAGGGTTAATTCTTAAATGTAATCAAAGGATAAATAGATCGATATTGGAAGTTTTGATTAATTAATATGTAATTTATGATGCTTGATTTGAATTGTGATGATGGTACTATCTATTGTTGATTAATTATATAACATCCTGTATTTAAAATTGAGTTGTATTTCGCTTGAATAATTTTAGTTAAGATGGTTTTGGTTTTGAAGAGACCGGAGTCGGGTATTAGAAAATACCCGGAACCACTTCGATCCTATATAGATTTGATATGTGAAATCAATAGACTGATATAGAATGATTTAAGTAAATTGGACTATTTAATAAGTTTTGGCCCTTAGAAATTAATGGGTGGAATTGATGATGTCTATAATAAATTGTGAAGTTGAAATTGATACAAGTACCCCGGGTTATATAAGTTGTATGTCTTTATCATTTATGTTAGATGGGTTTACTCACGCTGGTTTCCAGCCTGGCCCGGGTGTTACTTTGATGTAATGCTCGGGTCAGACCGAGTATTACAGATTTTCAGGTAAGGACATTCTGGAGCTCAGGAGGCGAGCTGGAGGGCAGGATCATTTGGTGTTTTCCGCTGTGATATGCTATGATATAACTAGAATATGTTGTCTTAGACGATCCACTGTTGTGTATTGATTGTAACTCTGATATATATAAATGTGAATATACTGATAAGTTTTTCTTTGTAAAACTATTATTTATGTGATATTATATTTTATCCACTGCGAATGTGAGATTCTGAGTATGAGTTTTATGTTTCTTCTTCTTTCTTTTTCTTCTTTTCACTAACTATCTGGAAATTTCTGGATCGAAATTTTCGGGTCGTTACATTGTGTGAATAAAATTTTAACTCAACTAAATTCAAACGAATTATTTGAGAATGAATTTAGCGTAAGCTAAATTAAATAAAGAGAAGCTTGAAAATGAATTTTGTATAAGCTAAATTAAATGGAATGTGTATGGAAATGAATAGAATTTTGATATTTGGTCAAAATTTGAAAGATAAAAAAAAATTGGTATGGGATGTTAATAGTGACGGTTTGGATTGTAAATAAATTCCAATGAGTGAAATAATTTAAAGTGGTCTCTTTGTTAATAAAATAAATCTAAAATGGATTGAATAAATAAACAAAGTGCATTAAAATTTGTAAATGGATTGGAATTGATTTGGATGAGAATCAAATGAAATTAAAATAAAATTTATATGAGAAGACAATAAAAATATTGTGGAAGAACTTAATCAAATCAAATATATATATATATATATATATATATAATTGTGATCGAGCTTATAATTTGGTCTTGGATAAATTTGTTTAGATAGTGAAATCGGAATGCAAGTAAATGAATTCTAAATTAACTATTTTGAGGAAATAAGAATGTATGAGTTGTATATATACCAGAATTGATTGATATTAATATAAACATATATGGATAATGAATTGGAAATATAAGATTTGAAATTTAATTCCATAATTGTGATAAAGCAAGAATGTTTGGGCTGTAAATAATATAGAATGGGATGTCATTAATTTAAACTTAAATGATGATCTTGAAGTGAAAATAAGAAATTGAGTTAAAAATTGCAATGGAATAAGAATGCTTGGATTATGAACCATGCAAAATTGAACAAAATTAATATGTATCTAAGTTGGAAATTAATTTTAACTAATTATAAGCTTAAGAATTGGTTATTTGTTTGAATAACCACAACCTGCAGAGAAATTAGTCGTTAAACTTAAGTGAATGAATTAAAATTAGTAAATGAAATTGATATTTGAATAATGGGAAATGGATTGGAATCTATTTAGTGGGTTGTATGTAAATGCAGGTTAATTAAAAAGAAAAGTAATTGAATCAAAAGCTTATATTACTCTTATCGAAGTGAATGTGAATCTAACATTTGCAACTCGGATGTAAGTCATTCGAGTGGAATATAATGAAGTTTAAATTTGGAAAAGAAATGCAAATAAATCAAATTGGAAGTACATTAGATTGTGAATCAATTTGAATTTAAATTGAAGTAAATTGAAAATAGTGAAACATATGTTCATAATTTTGAAGATGAATTGATGGTAGTAATTATGAATTGAGAACGGTAAACTTGTATGTAAATCATTTGTGTGAAATAAAATGGAACTTGGAATTAGAAAAGGAACTTTATACATGCTATAAAATATGATTTACCTATGAAATCATGCAAATTGTTGATTGGATTATGAAATGGATATGTTTGGCTAACATTTATATTGGAAATGTTGTTAAAATGTTCATATCTTTGAAAACTGATGAGTTTGTTGAGTAAGTACAGGTACGGAAGGCTTTCGATAGAGTTGGAGCGCGTATATGCGTTATATTAGCCGCTTGCTTTTAAAATTTTCTAAAAAGGTACGCCTACGCAAATATAATTGGGAAATGATATTTTTGTTGTGATATATTTTGGTTTCCGACCGTGTGGGTCGATGTATATATATTTATCTGTATCGCGATATCGCGAAAGCTCCTCCGTACAGGGGAGACTCTGCCAAAAAATTTCATAAATTTTGGGAATTAGAAATTTTTTTGGATTTTGGAAAAATTTAATTAACTTGGGAAGTTATTTTTGAAATAATGTTGAAACAAAAGCTTTTGAGTATAAATAAAGCAAATGAGTTTGGATTTGGGCTAAAGGATTTTGGGAAGTGTATATAAGCTTTTAACTAAAGAAGTTTGGGTTAAGTTAATGAGTGTAGGAGCATTTATTTCATTAGCGACAAGTTGATTTCAAATAACAACTGAAAATAAAGGATTTTGGAATAGGATTGAGTTAGTAGTTTCGATTTGAAACTAAAGGATTTGGGCAAAGTGAATTTGAGATTTTCACTAGGTAGGTTTTGCTATTGGGTTTGGAACATTCTTCTACCTTAGCAAATTTCCAAGACGAAATTTTTATAAGGGGGGAGGAATGTAACGACCCGGAATTTTGGGTCGCCAAATTTGAACATTTAATTCATTTTAAATGTTGAATATGGATTATAATTTGAGTTTTGAAATCAAAGACTTTGGTTAAAATTAATAAAATAGGTCAAAATTTTAAATACAGTAATTTAATTGAAATTTAAATAATAATAATTTAATATTGGAATTGGGATAATTGGAAATTCTGAGTGCAAATAGATAGAAAATTTGATTCTAAGATTTATTTTGAGCATAATTGAATTTGAAGTATAATATTGGACTGTTGAATGAAATTAGAAGTCGATTGGTTAATTTGGAATTTTATATTAATTTTTTTAAAAAAATTAATAATATAATAATGCAAATAATCAGATTTTGATTTAAATTGAATCAGAATGATTTCTAATGGGAATATAAATTTTATACAAGTCATAATAGAATTAATAAAATTTTAAAAGTGAAATTTTAAGCGTTTCTGGTAATTTCAGAAAATCGCTCGATTTAATAGACAAGTTAAAATAGCCTTCCGGGGCACAGTCTCGGAATTGGACGAAACCAGTTCCATTGGATCCGTAATTGTTAGTTATTATCGGATTTCAATTTTCGTAGCAATCAGAGTTGTCGTTTGACCATGGCAACTCGAAACGCTTAGAAATCGATTTAACCGATTTAATTTTAAATTGACCGTTTAATTCCGTAACTCGCACGTATGACCGAATTAGCTTACGAAACCTGTTCCATTGTGTCCGGGACATGAAAAAACCCTAGGAACGCCTATTGGTACGTGAGATTAGAGATCGTTTGCATTGGTCGCTAAAATTTGAAGAACAAGATTAAAATAATATTTATATATTCATCTGATTGTTAAACCCTAGCCAAACATATGAGCCGCCGTCATTCTTCGTTTAATGGACGATATCACTCGGGCTTCCTCCTTCAAATCCTCTTCATCCGGGCATTTCCAGGTCGAGGCTCCAACTAGGAAATCGTAGAGCGCTTCGAGCTCTACGATACCAACGGTGGCGATTGTGTTTCGATCAACGGAGGGGAAGATAACGCCGTCGAGGATGCCGCCATTCGCCTCGTTTTGTGCGTAGGAGGGGCGACCGAGCTCGGGGATACTCGGGTTGATGGTGGTGGTTGAGGAGCCCTTCGGGTAGGCTCCGAACGCTTTCTCGTGCAGTGTGGTGGCCGCGTTTTTCAGCCCTAATCGACATCGTTGATGGGTTCGCTCGTACCTGGAGTGTGCGCGTTGAGGAAGAAGAGCAATCACATGGTCTTGATTTCTTCTTTCTTGTGTACGGCAGATCTGAGGTTAATAAAATAAGAGAATTGTTTATAAATTATAGTTCAAACTTTAACAATTCGTATCTAATGCATACTTTGTCGAAATTCGACGAAACAGGAAGCGTTGGAATCACGACGACGGAAAGCACGTTGTGGCGCAGATCTGAATTCGATTCAAGCAAGTTTTAATTTTGAACTAAATCGAACGCTTCGACTTAATTTAAAATTTTGAATGCTTGCCGAAACTCAAGGTGAGTTATTCTCACTCACATCTAGATGCTAGACAATTTAAATAGTTAATATTTAAATGTCTGTATGAATGGTTGAATATAAATGTTGTTATCAGTCTGGATTGATATATACGTGTGTGTGTGTGTGTGTGTTGTTGTGCTAATATCTGTGGATGCAGGGAAAACAGGTTGGAGGGATCCAACTGGATTCCTCACAATATAGTGATCATTTTTATAATTTATGATGCGATCTGTTAATATGTTGTGATTGATAAATCTGAAATTCAATTTAACTTGTATATTGTTGCATAAGTATAAACCCAGAATTTTAATTATAAATGTATTTAATTGGGTTTTTAAGAAAATAAAATAAATTGTTAAATAAAGGATTTAAAGGAATAAAATTTGGATTTGGTTTGGAGGAAGAATGAAATTTGTAAATTGGAATTATAAATGAAGTGGGAAATTTATCAGTTGATAAATGTGAAAGTATAGGTTTTATAAATTGTGTTGAATAACGATGGGGTTATTTGATGATTTTTTTCCTGGAAATTTAAAATATGTTTTAAACAAAACTTTCCAAATATAAATTAGCAGTTGAAATGTATATAAAAATATATTTTGAAATACTATGTTAAACTATTGAAATTTAGGTAGATGTTTGTTTAAGAAATTTCTTAAGTATGATTTTTCATTAAATAACTTATAACGGTTTATTTTAAAAAAAAAATTATTTAAACCTATACTCTGAAATGGATTTTCGGGAATGGGAAAAATATGTTGGGCTTCGAAAGAAGTTATTTTTAAACATGAAAAGGAAATTTATGTTATTAAACATAAATCTGAATTGAGACAAACCCGCAGAATTTATAAGAAGGATTTTCTGGGTCCTTTGAATCGGAGTGAGTTTCCCTGGGTAACCAAGTTCGAGTTTTAAACAGATTTTATTAAAAGAAAGTTAGATTTTAAACTTGTTTAAAAGAGTGTTTTGAAAATTATTATTTAAAGTAACTAATTAATAAATTAGAAATAGTGACTATTTGCGATTACATTTGTTATTATTTTATAAATGGATTTATTTAAAGGCTAGTTTTTGACCTAAGTTATTTGAAATTAGTATTGATCTTTTAAACTCTACCTTTAAAATTTAGTCTAACTAAACCCTTATTTAAAGTCAAAGTCTGTATCTTAATAAATGGTTTTACTTTACATATTTGAAATCATATTTTTGAGTAATAACTAGTAGTAAAATTTACATATTTTAAAGTATATTTCAGATTAAAGTGTTTTAATAGTTTCAAAATCTAAATTGTGTTGAACTTGGTTATTTCCAATGGGAATCAAGGGTAAAGAATTTACCTTGTAAAGGAAGAACTTTGGGAATTGTTTTCAAATGAGTTGAAAATAGAAATATATCTTGTAAGATATTTGAGGCAAATAAATAATGTGGGAAATTATTTATTGTGTGATGGATGATTGTGAATATAAATTGATAGTTGAATCACCGACTATCAATATTGGACAAATGCGTTGATCGTTACGAAGAGACCGGGATCGAGATTTATTTCTCGAAATCCACTTCGATCCGGTTTGTACGTTTCGTGAAACGTGTTCGGAGTCGAAGATGGAGCAGTGAAGTGCAAGGGCTAGTCGCTACTAATCCTGAGGATATTTCGAAAACGGATGTAGTACGAATAGTGCCTTCGGTTTCGTTCGAACCCGAGACGGACTTGTATGGACGAATGCTTTCGGAACATCGTCAGGAGGGCGATGGGCATTCTAAGGGATATGTTATAAAAGGTAACGCTTAGCCTCAAGCCTCATCAAATGGGAATGACTGAAAATCAAGGGTTATGCAGCAAGGCTTCATAGGTAGCCCCCACTTGAGAGTAAGGTCATCCCTGTCTAGATGTCCCTTTTATTTCGGCTTAGTGGGCGGTTGCTGATCCCAACCGCGGGGTAATCTTATTCGGAACTGTCCAGTAAGGGATGGTTCTGCTCTTGTGTTGCAGGGGAGCGGGCTTAATCCTCGGTACGATGATCTAGGCCCCGTACTGTGACAGATGGTACCCCAGTGCCTAGTCATTGTTGGAAATCCATTCTCCCTACGAGCCTTGTACGAGTTTTGTTTGTATTACCCACTCTGTGGCTAGTAGCTGGAATTTAATAGATGTAACAATTTCGGCTACTTTATAAGTATTTGTAAATAGACCCTATTATAATATCAAAGGATTTCTATAAAAGTGTTTGAGCTATCGTAAGGTAAAAACACGACATGTTTATTTGTGGCGTGGTCTTACGTGATGCTTTTGTTTTCAAAAGATTTTTGAAACCTTAATAATCAATTTGGATGCATTATTATCAACTGGTATTCCAGACTGACTTGGTTGTTATTTCATTATAATGCTCGGGTCAGACCGAGTATTATATATTCAGGGCAGGATGCTTTGGAGCAGGAAAGGAGCCGGAGTCCGAGATGTATTATCCGTACTTGTATATATATCCGCTGCTGTGACTGTATTGTATTGTCTGACTGGTAATTGTTGATGTATGTGATATTCTGATGATATGATGTATAAAACAGATATAGTTTTCATTTTATGTAAAGATCTGTTATTTACTATTATACTTTATTCCGCTGCGACTGTGAGATTCAGATATTGTTTAGTTTCTTCTTCTTCTATCTCTTCTTCTTTAACTATAGTGGTTCTTATTTCTGTTCCACTTGAGTTAATTAATGTAGAATAAGGTTGACTCAAGGAGTACAGATTTGCGGGTCGTTACAAAAAGTTTTAAACTAGATTACTTAATTTTTATTTAAAAATTAAGCTTTTAAAATATATTATTTATTTAACTTGTAAATTCAAGTTAAAACAATTTATTTAACTTTGATTCAAAATTAAGAAAACCTTTAATACAAGAATTTTACATAAACAAATTTAAACATTTAGTTGGACACAAATTACTTTTTAAAAAGCTATTTAATTTAAACTTGTTTAAAAACATTCAGATTTGAAAACTGATTTAAATTTCTAGATTTGGATTCAAAGTAAACTTGAATCCATTAGATTAAACTTTTATTTTAAACCTTTGATTTAAATCTTTGATTTATAACCTTGATTTTACAATGATTTAAAAATCCAAATTCATTTTAAAACCTTAAGATTCAAAAGTTTCATTTGAATCTATAGTTTTAAACTTTGAATTTAAACCACTGATTAAATTTTATTTTCAGATTGTAAATTAAATTTTAAAATCCGAAAACTGCAGGTTTAAAAACCTGAAACCCATATTTAAATATTTAAAACTTTAAGATTTAAAGTTTATTTGAATCTATACTTCATACTGGATTTATACTTTATTTACATCTAGCTTACAAATTTAAATTCATTTGAATTTGCTTTAAATTTAAATTTCAGACAGGTTTAATAAAACCGGTAACAAACAAGCTGACTCGAGGCAACTAAAACTGCTTCGAGTCAAAAAGCTAACTACTTCAAGTAAAATACTCGAACAACCCGAGACAACCTGAGCTCCATTTCTCTGCACAAACAAAGATCATCAGAAAATTCAAATGGCACGGTGCACATGCACCATGGTTCTGGCCATCTCCGGCCACTACCCTGGCCTCCAATACATCGCCGATCACCCTCAGTCTCGATCAAGATCAGCAGAATCCATCACAACAACTAAAATCAAAATCGAGCAGCTAAATCAAAACCTGGAACTAAACTGGAACCAACAGACCCAAAACCTGGAACATCGCCGTTCTCCGATCTCCGACCACCAGAAAGCTAAAAACTCCAACCGTGAACTCGTCAACACTTCCCTTTCCACCTCCCAAAACCCCACAGCACTCGCTCGCACACAGATGACAAACGAATAAAATTAGCAAACTCACCTAAACTAGGCTTACAAATGAAAATCATACGCTGCCGTCGCCATAGTGGTCGATGGCACCTCCGGTTATTTTTCCCACCACCACCGTAGGCTTCTCCATCACCACAAAAAAACCGACCACCACATCCAAGTAGATCACCAGAAATTGCCGAGATTATCAATTTTGAACAAACAGGAACTGCTCTGTTATCCTCTATCGAAAAATTATGATTTTTGTTTTAAAAATCATGTTTTCGTATATAAATTCATTCTACGTATCTGAATTCCTGAATTAAGAGGTTCGAAATTTGACATATTTAGAGTTGGGTTCAACTATCTCGATTTCCAGAAAGATTCATAAGTTGTTTTTGCTTAATTAGATTTTTAACCTTAAGTATATTCTATAACAAACAGCTTTGATTTGAGATTTAAATCCAAACAATGGGTAGATTGAGAAGATGAGATTTATTTCAATCGAAGATGTTGGTTTATGAACTTTGAACAGGGATATAAACAACAACGTGCACATATACCCATTATTTAAATATATACAAAGAATTGTATATACATACAAACATACATATTCACAGGTAAAAATTTAACAGATTCATATTTTTAATTTTTTTAAAACAAGTGTTACTCACCGTGGTTTTCAGATGAACAGAGCCTACCTTTTTGACACAAAGTTGTTAAATTTTGCAAGCTGAAGTCTTAATCTTGATCTCTGGTTTGATCTGAATTGTATTGTATTTTTATTGTAGTTTTGTTTTAAGTTTCAGATGATATCATTTCATTTTTTTTTCTTAGCTTATGGACGAACTGGAATGAAGTTGATTGATATATATAGGAAATGAAGTTGCAGGAGATATTATTTTGTACAGGGGAATTATATTATGTTTTGTACAATTCACTGGAGATTTTTTTTCTTTGATTTGGAGGCTGATATGTTTCTTTTGCTTGCTGATATGATATTGTTATGGTGGCTAAAGATCCAAGCATTAATTGCTTTGTACAAATATATACTTATCCTAATTTTAAATCATACTTGAATATATATATATATATACATATATCTGCCTTCTTATCCAAGCCTAAGAATATTTATATTCTTTCTTACATTTGTCTTGTTAACACTATACATATTTGAATGTAATTTGTTTCTTGTCTTTAGTCTTGTTACTTTGGAATATAAATGAAGTCCTATTTTAATATGTTGTTTAAATTTAGCAATGTGTTTTCTTTATATTTAAATTTATCTTGTATATTATTCATTTTCTATTTCCAGCTTAAATATTTATTTTGACATTAATACTTATTGTCTTGTATTTCTCTCTCTCTCTATATATATATATATATATATATATATATATATATTATTTTCATAGTATATTTTATTTGTATTAATACATATTTTTATTTAAATTTTGGAGAAACTCAAATCAATTTACCAATTAATTTCATAATTTTTTAATCAAAAATTAAATTAATTAGAAATTTAAACTCAATAAAAATCCAGGATCGTTACATTTATTTATAAAAGTCATTTGAAAAACAAAGGTATCTTGTAAGACCACACCACATATAAATACGACGGGTTTTTACCTTAGATAACAAAAACATTTTATCTCAAAATTGTCCGATATTATAATAGTGTCTATAAAATATAAATTAGAAAATAACTAAAATGCTTGCATCTCACGTTTTAGCATAATTGGTATACAATTGAAAACCGTACGGGCTCTTTGTGGATATTGGACAACTATGACCAGTTAAGGAACTACCTCCGATGAATGCATCTCTAGATCAATGCACCCTGGTCTGACAAGAACATCTTGTACCCTGCCACATAGAACCGGCCTAACACTTGACTACTAGTATCGAATATGTCACCATACCGGTCTTCCGACATATTTGAGATCTCATGCATAACCAATCCATAAATATGTAGATGTAGGGTATCTAGAAAGATGATGACATACCCTAATAGGAGCGATCCACTTAGCCCTGCTGCATGCCTTGTTTTGACCATTTCCCGGTAGATGAGGCTTGCGGCTACGTTTACCTTTTTGAATAGCAATTCTACATAGAATGCTTAGACTGCCTTCCATGAAACAATGCAATAATAACATTCATCCATATAAATTTTTCTGGCTCTGAACAAACAAATCTCTTCAAAGGTCACCATCTTCATTAGCTTCATAATGTCACAATTCGTAAAGCACAAATCGGATCGAAGTAGTTTTCGGATCCAATTCTTTTCGAAAGGATCAACGAATTTAGCCAGATTTGATAGCTGGTTATCTAACTGTCAAATAAACAACGTTCAAATCATAGATTTCATTTCCCATGTAACCCACTGAGCTTCACCTTCATTAAATTAAAATCACTTTTCAAGTACTTATAACTCACTTTCATGTACTTATCTCACAAAATAAGTATATTCACAAAACGAAATATTTTTCAATACTTAGAAAATAAAACCAAGTACTTATCTTAACAGTATAAATATACTCTTTTTATAAATCCCAAAAATCCACCGATAAATCCCTTTTTTAATCACTATACCGTTAATCTTTCCCACAATCATTCAAAAATATATTCCCTTTCTAAAACCCAACATATTCACTTTATAGCTTCTTAAAAATACTCCATCCATAAAAGGAATCTCTTTAACATATTTCCATTTAAATATAAATTCTTTGGAATTAATTCCTTATTCATTTTTAAAAGTGACTTAATTTCGTAGAAATATTACTTTGAACCTTTTTTAAAAACAATAATATAGTTTGCAGCCCTTATTGTAACGACCTGGAATTTTGGTCGTTTGATTTTGAACATTTAATTTATTTTACATGTTGAATATGAATTACTAATTGATTTTGAATATAAAGATTTTGAAAGAATCAGTAAAATAGTTTAACATTTCAAATATAGCGATTAATTGGATTTGGTAAATATAAATTTAAAATTGAAAATTGGGAAAATACAGGAATCTGGAAATAAATGGACATAGAGATGATTGCAAAGAATTTATTTAAAAATCTAATTGGATTTGAATTTTTATATTGGATTTTTGAATGGGATTAAAAAGTCGATAATTTAAAACTGGAAATTTATACATTAATTTAATAGTGAAACTTAACATACGGGAATAATGTAAACAATTGAATTTTGATTTAGTATAAATCAGGATGATTTCTAATATGAATATAAATTCTATGTGAAATATAATGGAGTTAGTAAGATTTATAAATTGAAATTTTAAGCGATTTCGACGATTTAAAAGATCGCTCGATTTAATCCAAGAGTTAAAATAGCCTTCCGAGGCACAGTCTCGGAATTCGACAAAACTAGTTCCATTGGATCCGCAATAGTTTATTATTATCAAATTTCAAATTTCATAGCATTTGGAGTTACCGTTTGGTCGTACGGGATAGAAACGTGTTGAAATAAATATCGAAAATTTAACATTTTTATTCGATTCAAAAATCTATCTTCCACATACGATTGAATTGGGCCCTAAAACATGTTCCATTGTGTTTGAAATAGAGGTAAAACATTATAAACGCTAGGGAACATGCTTTGTTTGGAGTTTATTTGGGAAAGCACATTAAAGTTGGGAAAATAATAATATAATATTGTATATACCGATATATATAGAACCGATATAGTAAAACCCAAGCCGTGTGTATACGCAGTCGCTACATTTTAAATTAATGGCCAAAAATGTTCAACACCTTCCTCCTTTTCGATCTCTTCATCCTTAATAAATCAGCTGAAAGCCTCGGCAACAAAAATGTTAAGCTCGGAGAGCTCGTTAGATCCAACGGTTGAGATCGATTATAGGTGTTCACGGTGGTGGCAAATCGCCACAAAAGGCGCACACTTTGGAGGAATATTTCATGGGAATGGCAAGGCTAGGGAGGTGCGCTCTTCTACCGCAGGCGAAGGGGAGTCGGGCGCTTCGTGTGTTGGTGGGTAATGGGGTTCCAATCATTGGTGGTGGCTGCAGCAAGGAGGAAATGAGGCGACGTTTATGGGTTTCTTTACAAGTGAAGATACGAGGGGGAAGAAGAGAGAACGTGGCCAAGATCTCTAATTCTAACTGTATGATATAGATTGATCTTGGTATTTTAAAAAAAGAATTTTTATTATATAATTTATATTGAAAACTTATTAAATGCATATCTTCTCCATACGAGGCCGGAATTGGACGAAACAAGTGGCGTCGGAATTGTAGTGACAAGTATTATGCTATGAAGAAGATTTGGAGCCGATCGGAGCTAGCGAAAATTTTAGGTTAAATCGAGCATGTTTGATTTAATTTAATATTTGAGCGTTTGGCGAGTTAAACTCAAGATAAGTTAATACACTCAATTTTGGACTGCTTGCTTTAATTTTAAATACTTAAAATTAATAAATGATTGATTGTTTGAATTAATGCATTTTTATCAGTTGGATATGTTATTTTATGTATAGTAGTATATATATATATATTGAAGTTTGATATTCCTGCATATATATAGCGGATGAGACCCTATGCTCCCCGCATAATAGCGGATGACTCTATATACCGCGATATTCCACCTCAAAGCAGACTTGGTATTTTTATGTTGTGCTAACGCCTATGGATGTAGGGAACAGGTTGGAGGGATCCAGCTGGATTCCTCGAAAATGTTGAATTAAATCTCATATATAGTGATATATGCTTTGTTTGAATAATCTAGGACAGGTTATTGTGTGATTTAAATTGATTGAGCGATATGGCAGTTTTAGCTGGATTTTGGTATTTTAAATGCCAATTAAATATGGTTTTTGAATTGCTGAAGAATTGTAAAATAGTGATTTTGGAGAAATATATATATATATATATAGAGTTTTCGATAAATTAATTATTTCAGGATATCGTGAACAGGGATTTTTGGGAACAAAAAGTATATAAAAGGATTTTTAAATAATAAATCCTTAATGGTACTTTGTTAAATATAAAAGGTTTAAAATTTATTTTTAATATTTTAGAATGATAGATGTGAATTTGGAAATAAGTATAAAAATGGCTATACAGGACTCGAGTAGGTTTCCAAATTTACGAAGTGAAATTGAAATTGAGGAATTGAGGCTTGTTTAAAAAGAGGAATTTGGAAATTAGTTATGTAATTATTTATTAGTAACCATAAAATGTTTTTTAAAGATTTATGATTATTTAAGAACAAATCGGCACTTTTGTTTTTGAAAGATAATTATTAAATATTAATATGGCTTGTATAATAACTTTTACTTAAGTATTTTGCCTAGATTAAACTTGGAATTTATTTTAGAAATTATAAGCCTTTTTTTGAGATAAGTTTCAAATTAAGTTTTTGGGAAGTAATGGTATACTCGTGTGGCGTAAATCTAAGGTAGTGAGTGCATGTAGTTAATTTTGGATTTCTCTGGGATAGAGACGTAACCATTGAGTTGTGATCCATGGTTTGATACCGCCGTGGTACTTTCCACATTATTTTAAAAGGGTTTTCAAATATTTTTTGAAAAAGATACTTTGTGAACATACCGAATTCGATAAGATACGTACATGACCTTTGAAAAAGAAATTTAATTTAGTTAAAATTTAAATTAAAATAAAACTTGTGTTTTTCAGTGAAAATGAAGGATTTGGTTGAATGGATTGTTTATTTGATAGTTAAATAACCAACTATCAAATCTGGTCCTAAATAGAACTTTGGAAATATCTGGAAGAAGTACGAGAATTATATGGTACCGTTACCGTTCGAGGTGCTATGCTATACGTATAAACTGGTTTCGTTCTTCTAGGACGTTATAATGAAATCCATCCGCAAAAGGTTAGGAGGTGATTTCGATCTTATTCTCGTCTGTTTATTTCCTAGAGCACCAGGGTTAAGTTTACGGGAAATATCGAACGTTGGTTCGAAAAGACCGAGATCGGATTTGCGATTTGAATTTCGATCCAACAAGTACGTTGCCGAAATGAAGACAAGAGCATAGAGTTGAAGATGGAGCGGTGAAGTGCAAGGGCTAATCGCTGCTAATCGTGAGGGTGATTCCAAAATGGATGTAGTAGGAATAATGCCTTCGATTCCATTAGAATCGGGAACAGACTTGTATGGATGAATGCTATCAGTGCATTATCATTGGAGGGCAACGAGCATTCTAAGTGAAATTCCAAAAAAGGTAATCGTAGCCTCTCGCCTCATAAACCAGGAATGACTGAAAAGCATGGGGGATGCAGCGAGGCTAAATGGGTAGCACCCAAGTTGGGTATGTCTATCACCTTTCTAGATACCCTCGGATATTAGTACTACAATTATGGAAAGAGCTCGATAAAGGGTGGAAACACCCCGGGTGATAACATATTCGGTCTATCCAGGTCATGGGTAGTCCGGTCTTGTGTTGCAAGGGATCCTATCATGGTCCTCGGTACATTGTTCTTGACGTGTAGTGTGACAGGTGGTACCCCAACATCTAGTCATTTAGATGGAATCCATTCTCCAATAAGCACCGTACGGTTTTGATTGTGCCCAACTACGTTGAAACGTGAGATGCAAGCATTTCAGTTATTTGAATAAGTATTTGTACTTGGACACTATTATAATTTCAGAGGATTTTGATATGAAATATTTTGGTTATCGTGATGTGAAAAATGGTCGTGTTTATGTGTGGCATGGTCTTACGAGATACCTTTGATTTTCAAAGGATTTTGAAATTTACATAATTTTAATTGAGTGTGTTTTCTCATGCTAGTTTTCTAGAATGACTAGGGTGTTATTTTATTGTAATGCTTGGGTCAGACCGAGTATTTCAGGTTCACGTTAGGATGCTATGAAGCTCATGAGACAAGCTGGATGGCGATGACGTATTACTCATACTTTTTTATTTCCGCTGCAGGGTTTTATTTGAAATTGCTAGCAATTATGAGGATAGGATGTTATAACTGTCCAGGCTGGTAATTATTAATTTGTGTACTCTGATGTGAGATATTTATATTACCGTTTTGATTTGTGTAAAGAACCGTTTCCATTATATGTTATTCGGTCTGTTGTGAGATACAGTTTTGTTTAGTTCCTCCTTCTTCTACCTCCTTTCTTTTCCCTCAACAACCTATCTTTTCGGCACTCGATCGTTCGGCATGTTATACAATGGGCATATTTATGTCGATTTTTAGGGGTCGAAAGGGCAGATCATGATAGTTGATATCAGAGTAGGTTGGCAATATACCGAGGCTTTGGTGGGAACTACTCATTAGAGATAGAGTCAGTAGTACTCTAGAATGAGTTTGAGTGTATTAATAGATATGAACGCTTATTTGTTAGCGAATATAAAATATTTTATATTGTGTTGACTTATCGGTTGAGTATTTACGAATTTTGGTCGATACGGGAAGTACAACCATACCGATAGGGGTTTTTAAACTCTTAAACTAGGTAAACAGTATTGTTTTAAAGTGGGTAAATGAAATAATTTTACCCAAAATTATATTTTTATATAAAAGAAATAAATTTATAAAATTATTATAGTGTATATGCTTGGAATGTTTGGTTTTTAATATTATAATAAAATAAGATTATAAAAGTTGTAACAGTTATATATATAACCAACTAGAGATTTTTATAAGAATGATTTATACAAAAGGAGTATAACTAAAATTTGATTTAAACTAGAATTTTAGATCCTGGAAATTTTGGAAAAGAAAAAATGTTTTAAAATAAATTTTGCAAGTAAGAAAGCACTGAACTCACTTCAGTCGCTGGAAAATAATTCTGGTGATGATAGCCACATCATCGATATTCATTTTCGAGTTTTTAAGTGATGGATTGCTCCCGCAGTGATTGGCTGTGATTATTTGCTTTGGACTAGTTTGACAAAACAAGTTTTATTTTTGGAAATTCCGAAGGGAATTGTTTTAGGAAAAAGTAAGTTATTTGGAAAATCCAAAAGTATGATTTGATATGTACAAAAGTGATATATGTATATTTATGATTTCAAATGATTTGAAGTAAAAACCGGGTAATTGAATTCTGGGAATCTATTTAAAATATTTGTAAAGTTAAGGGAAATCAGTTATCGAACCTATAATTTGAGGTTGGTATAAATAAGAAAAGGGAAGTGAAAATTTTAATCATGGAGTTAAAATTTGACTTGAGTAAATTAAAAGTGAATAAGATTTGTTGGAATTTAACTTAAGATAAGTTAAATGAATTTGAAATAGGATTTGGATTTAATTGGATATTAAGTTGAAAAGTAGAACAATTATATAATTGTAAGATGTAATTATTGAACAAAATGGATACACTTAAGCTATCAAGTGATGTATGTAATCCAGAGTTATGATTATAAAATGTGAATAGACTCAGGTGAGCAACATAAGATTTTAAGTAAAAAAGTTTTTGAATTTATGAATTGAGAGTAAAATAGTAAACCAAAATAAAGATCGTTTTGTAATATGGCAAAAGAATAGAAATTCGAAATTTGAATTTTTAAATAGAGAGTGCTAGAATTGGGTAAATTAAATATAATCTTTAATTGGGAAGTAATTTCATAACAATAGGTTATAAATATTGAATGTGAGTAAACTTAAGTGGGGAAAATTCAGGAAAGTGTGAATAGATAAGTTTGTAACTTATAAACTGAGAAAGTGAAAAGTATAACCAAGTTAAAAGGGTAAGTAACCGATAACCAAGGAACAAATTTGGTTTAAGAGTAAATGAGTTGAAATATGATTTGGAGTATGGATTGGATAAGTTGAGTGTGAAGTAAGGTTTAAAGTTGAATACGAACTTAAGTGACGATATGAAGGGTTTATAATTAACCATAGAAGTAATTTTATAAAATGGTTTACAAATGAAATTAGCATGGAATGAAATGTCGTTCACTATTAAATTAAAGTGAAATGAAAAGAGGTAAAATGAATGAATGTAAATTTAATAGAAATGCATGTGTATGAACCTAAACTAAATTGTTCGAGAATCGATCTATTTAAAATGATTCCCCATGTAATATAGTATAAATTGGATATACTAAGTAAACGAAAGTAAATAAATTGAATGAGAATCAATTTAAAATGAATTAAAATTTAGTTGCAATGGATACTAAACTTAAGTGATTATTTATGAAATGGATACCTAAATAAATTAACAACGATTGGAATGTTGTTTAATACAACATGTAACAAATAAGGTGTGGTGGATAGCATAAATGGGAATCAGATGGAAATTAGACAAAATTAATTTAGAGTCAATTTAAAAGAAATAAATTAAGGTTCATAAAAGGGAATTGCATAAAATGAGAGCCAATGATGAATGGAATGCAAAAAAAATGATTGCGAATTGTTGAATAGAAGTGAATTTATGTAAGTAAGGTGCATATAATTCATTTGGAATGGATATGGGTTTTTTTTCTTATAAATATAAATTAAATACAATAAATTTGGTTGTAAATCATTTTGAATTGGATGAATGATATATGGGTCCATGGAAGAAAATTAAACTACTGTTGGAACCTTAAATTTGCTTGTAATATATGGTTGGGCTTGTTTGGTTATGAAGTTGATGTGTTTGGCAAGTTAAAATAAATGAAATGTTATAAATTTCATGTTTATGAACTTATGTGCTTATTTTGAGTAAGTATAGATACAAGGAGCCGTTGGATAGATTTTTGGTTGCATAAATGCATATAACATAAGCCGCTTTCTTAAAAACGATAAATAAAGGTACGCCTACTGACGCAGCGGATATTACGAAAACGATGAAATCGATGAAATGTAGCAATCGGTGGATTGAAGATACTGAAATGCCCAAATTCGTTGATCACAAAGATACCGAATTCTAGCTACCTTCGACACGTTGATCGCGCACGATACCGTGAGGGAAGATCTTCAATTCTTCAAGCGTTGATCAAGCGCACTTGATTCCGCGAATCGGCTTCAACAATCGTTGATTCGAGCGCACTCGAATAACCGAAAGTGGAGATAGGAGATTACACTCAACTACCAATTTAAGATGAAAGCACACAGCAATCAACAAGAAATTTTATTCAAAAATCAACCACCACACAAAATGACACAACACTGCTATTTATAGCTTTTACAACGCAACGCAATCAAAACATCACCAGACTTACGACCCAACTTAGGTCGTTCGCGACTTACGACCCAACTTAGGTCGGCAGCGACCTAACGACTCACGACTCAACGCTCCTTATTACAGCACATCCCAACATTACAATACTTAGGTCGTATACGACCTAACATATATACAAACCGACTCAAAACAGACACGACTCAACTTAGATCGTTGACGACCTACGACTTAGCAAGGTCGTAAGCGACCTAACTGACCAACACAACACGACTTACGACCTATACCGAAGCAAACGACTCAACGATCTAGTCTTCAGCGACTTAGCCTTCCGCGCCTTAAGGTTGAGCTTTGGCCTTGTGAGCGACCTATCTGCTCGTGACCTAACTCATAGGTCGTTGTTTGGTTATTCGAATGGACGGAGCGCCTTAATTTTAGCCCGCTTTCATCATTAGGTCGCTGGAGCGACTTAACGGTATTGTTAGGTCGTGACCGACCTAAAACTCCTCCACTAACTCGTGACTCGTCAATGCAGCTGGAGTAACTTATGGCTAACTCGTTAACTCGTATCCCCTTAGGTCGCGACCGACCTAAAGTTTGTTGCCCTGGATCATGTAGCTCGTTAGGTTGATCCCCTTGATCTGTTAGGTCGCTCGGACGACCTATCAGTATACTAGGTCGTAGCGGACCTAAATCCAATGCAAATTGCACACCTCGGCCTTCATCATCCTCCCCTGGTTGGGAAAAATTCGTCATCGAATTTGTAAATTCTTCCACATCGGATTGTTCATTCCCATAATACGGCACAAGATGCTTAACATTGAACACGTTAGAAGTGTACACATCATCCGATAGTTTCAACTTATAAGCATTTTCATTAATCCGTTTCACAACTTCTACAGGACCAATTTTTCTGGCTTTCAACTTGTTATAAGCGCCTACTGGAAAACGATCCTTCGTTAACACAACATACACTAAGTCTCCTTCATTAAAATCAACATTTCTTCGTTTCAAGTCTGCAAATTTCTTATATTTCTCATTTGACTTCTCCAATCGTTCCTGAACAATTCTATGACATTCCGCCAATCCTTCAACAAAATCAGCAGCTCGTTTAACCGTCCCCTTTGGTTGTGGTACTACTGCTAAATCCAACGGTCCCCTTGGCAAACTTGAATATATAATCTGAAATGGACTGAATCCCGTACTACGATTTACTGCATGATTATGAGCAAACTCTGCTTGGCATAACTTCATGTCCCAACTCTTCAGATTATCTTTCACCAAACATCGTAACAAATTCCCCAACGATCTGTTAACAACTTCGGTATGTCCATCCGTCTGCGGATGATAAGCACTACTAAATTTCAGCTTTTCCCACCATCTTCCACAAACTAAGCCAAAAATGACTCAAAAATCTGGTATCCCTGTCTGAAACAATAGACTCCGGCAACCCATGTAAACGATAGATTTCTTTAAAGAATAACTGAGCAACACAAACAGCATCCGCCGTCTTCTTACAAGCAATAAAATGTACCATCTTTGAAAACCTGTCTACCACAACAAATATAGAATCATTCCCCTTTTGAGTTCTAGGCAAACCCAAAATGAAATCCATGCTGATATCAACCCATGGTTTAATAGGTACGGGTAACGGCATATATAACCCCGCATTCGTAGCCGTTTCCTTTGAAACCTGACAGATATGACATCTCTGAACAAACCTTTCAACTTCCTTCCTCATTGACGGCCAAAAATAAGATTGAGAAATTAACTGTAATGTACGGTCTCTACCCACATGGCCTTCTTCACGTAGTTCTTTGATAATCTTCATTCTTAAGCTGCTCTCCGGAATACATAATCGATTTCCCTTGAACAAGAACCCATCAACCAATACAAATTCTTCGGTATTCCCATCCTTTACTTTCTCAACAATCTTTGCAAAGTAAGGATCTTCTTCAATCAGCTCTGGCAATAATTCAAAACCTGTCACTTCAACTTTCATTGTCGTTAATAAATGACTCCTCCTACTCAAAGCATCAGCTACCCGATTCGTCACCCCAGACTTGTGTTTGACAACAAAAGTAAATTGTTGTAAATAAGCAATCCATGATGCATGCCTTGCTGAAATCTTGTTTTGTCCCTGTAAATGTTTCAAAGCTTCATGGTCTGTGTAAAGAACAAACTCCTTATGAAACAGATAATGTCTCCAATGTTTCACTGCTTGCACTACAGCATAAAACTCAACATCGTATGTACTATATCTCATCTTTGCCCCTGATAACTTCTCACTAAAGTATGCAATAGGACGTCCCTTCTGACTCAAGACTCCCCAATTCCCACCTTTGACGCATCAGTATGTAGCTCAAACAATATCTAAAAGTCTGGTAAAACTAGAATTGGTGCAGACGTCAACAATTCCTTGATCTTCCCAAAAGCAATCCCAGCCTCCTCTGTCCAAGAAAATTGTTTCCCCTTCATGCAATCAGTAACTGGAGCCATCACGCTACTGAAGTGTGGAATAAATCTTCGGTAGAATGACGCTAGCCCGTGAAAACTTCTTACTTCTGTAATTGTCCTCGGCTGTGGCCAATTTCTGACTGCTTCAACTTTATTCTGATCAACTTGAATACCTTCTCCTGAAACAACATACCCCTGAAATAAAACACTATGCGTCATGAACACGCATTTCTTCGTAGCAGCATAAAATTGTTCCTCACGAAGAATAATCAGCACTTCCCTCAAATGTTGAACATGCTCCTCCATACTCCTGCTATATATCATAATATCATCGAAATAAACCACCACGAACTTCCCAATGAATGGTCTAAAGATTTGATTCATCACCCGCATGAATGTACTAGGCGCATTCGATAAACCAAATAGCATAACCAACCATTCGTATAACCCCTCTCTTGTCTTGAATGCGGTCTTCCATTCGTCTCCTGGTCTAATTCGAATTTGATGATATCTGCTCTTCAAATCAATCTTCGAAAATATAGTTGCCCCACTCAACTGATCTAGCAAGTCATCTAACCTCGGCATAGGAAATCTATAGCGCACTGTAATCTTATTCAATGCTCGACTGTCTGTGCACATTCTCCATGTTCCATCCTTCTTTGGTACCAACAAAGCTGGCACAGCACACGGACTCAGACTTTCCTGCACACGTCCCTGCTCAAGCAACTCTTCCACCTACCTTCGTAACTCTTCATGTTCCTTCGGACTCATTCGATAATGTGGTCTATGCGGTAATGCTGCTCCCGGAACTAGATCAATTTGATGTTGAATGTCTCTCAGTGGCGGTAACTCTTTAGGCAACTTTTCTGGAAAAACATCCTCAAATTCTCTCAAAACTGGCTTCACTTCTTTAGGAACTTCAGCCACTTCATTACACTCTCTCCCAATCAACAAA
Source organism: Allium cepa (assembly GCA_030765085.1). Classification (NCBI taxonomy): domain Eukaryota; kingdom Viridiplantae; phylum Streptophyta; class Magnoliopsida; order Asparagales; family Amaryllidaceae; genus Allium; species Allium cepa. The sequence goes on from CM060931.1 coordinate 578,718,630, forward strand.
AAGACTTCTGGCTCTTCTTCAACTTCTTTAACAAACTCCTTCAAAGATAATAAAGTTTTCAACTCTTCAATCTCCTCTAGCTTGCTTTCCTTTTGTTGTTGCTTCTTGGGAACTAAAGTGATTTTAGTACCTTCAAACATGAAACTATAGCTATTAGCACGTCCATCATGTTGTACTGCTCTATCAAACTGCCATGGTCTGCCCAATAACAGATGACACACATCCATGTCTACAACATCACACCAAACCTCATCCTTGTATTTCTTCCCAGTCGAAAAATTCACACAAGCCCTTCGCCCAACTTTCACTTCACCACCCTTCCTTAGCCATGCTAGCTTGTACGGTTTAGGATGCTTCTCAGTTTTCAAATTCAACTTCCTCACTGCTTCAGTAGAGATAATATTGTCACAACTCCCAGCATCAATGACGAACTTGCAAACCTTTCCCAGAATAGTGCATGTGGACTGAAATATGTTATTCCTCAACCAACTGTTTTCCTCTTCCTGTTTCGGTGCTAAATAACTTCTCCTCATCATCAAATTACACCCTTCATCTCCGGATAATTCTTCTTCATAAGATGAATTATAACATTCAGCTTCCACATCCTCTTCTTCTATCTCTGCAACCATTGCTCTCCTCTTAGGCTTCGGACATTCATTGCTCTTATGACCCAACTCCTGACAATTGTAACATTTGAAACTGCTATTAACCTTTGCCTTCTCTCCTTCCTTCACAATTGGTCTTGTAACAGCTTTAGGAACATTAGAAATTCCACTAACTCCCTTCACTTGATGGTTAGAATTAGTAAACACACCACCTCCACGTCTTCCCTTTTCTCCCAAGCCAACGCTTTTTGATGTGCCTCTACCACAGATCTTGGATCGAACATATTAACCATATCCTGGATCTGCATTCGTAACCCTCCAACAAATCTAGCAGTTAGCTGTTCTTCTGTCTCCATAATATCATTCCTGGAAATGAGTTGGTAAAATTCATCTGCATAATCATTAACTGATTTCGTCCCTTGCCTCAGATTCTGCAACCTCTGGTACATGAGTGATTGATAGTTGTAAGGTAAAAATGTAGCTCTCATCAACTTCTTCATCTTGTCCCATGATTCAATCTTTGACTTCCCCATTCTCTCCCTTGTAAGTTTAGTTTGCTGCCACCACGCCAAAGCTCTCCCCCTCAGCCTTGTAGCAACTAACTTCACCCTTCGATTCTCCGGAACCTCCTTGAAATCAAAGATTTCCTCCACATTTGACAACCAATCTAAGAACTCTTCAGCTACCATCCCACCTTTAAACTCCGGAATCTCCATCTTCATTCCCGATTCCCATCGACGATCATATTCAACATCCCGATAAGAATTTCGAACTTGGTCTCGATCTCGAAAATGAATACTTGCTCTGTCACCCTCTTCATCAAAATCAAATGTACGTCTATATCGATCTCGACCATCGACATCCCTTCGATCACGCATGTCTCTTCTACTATGTCTCTCTTCATCTCTATATGGCTCATTTTCAAATTCTCGTGGAGTTCTTCTCTCTTCATGTCCATAGTCATGGTGATCTCTCCTTGACGAAATTGATGTTTCTCTTCTTTCTCTAAAAGATTGCGGTGATACCCTCCTCGCTTCCGTAACCGATGGCGAAACTCTGTTTCCTCCATGGTTCGAGATTGGTGACCTCCTCCTTCGATTTTGATTCAAATCATTCATCAACTTCTCTATCTTTCCAATGCCTTCATCAAATTTTTCATTAATACGTTGTTCTATAAGCTTGGCTTCTTCTCTTCTATACAACGCTTCAACATTTTGATGACGATTAGCTCTTCTCGGCGGCATGTTTGAACTTTACAACACTTCAACCAATACTTCACAAATCTTCTACAAATCAAACATCAAAACAAACTTCACCTAGGCTCGGCTACTTCTCACAAGTATACACGGCCTATACTTAGCTCGGCTCAACAAATGATGCATGGCTCACACCCTTCTCCAAAAATTCAAACACTTTCCGGACTTTGATCCAAAATGAAATGGATCGGAAACTCCAAACTTGTTGCAATCTCGCGATGAACACGATGAACACCAAACTTCAAATTCCTTGGCTCCAAGACTCGTCTTAGCTATGATTGGTAAGTCAAGCTCCGATACCAAAACTGACGCAGCGGATATTATGAAAACGATGAAATCGATGAAATGTAGCAATCAGTGGATTGAAGATACTGAAATGCCCAAATTCGTTGATCACAAAGATACCGAATTCTAGCTATCTTCGACACGTTGATCGCGCACGATACTGTGAGAGAAGATCTTCAATTCTTCAAGCGTTGATCAAGCGCACTTGATTCCGCGAATCGGCTTCAACAATCGTTGATTCGAGCGCACTCGAATAACCGAAAGTGGAGATAGGAGATTACACTCAACTACCAATTTAAGATGAAAGCACACAGCAATCAACAAGAAATTTTATTCAATAATCAACCACCACACAAAATGACACAACACTGCTATTTATAGCTTTTACAACGCAACGCAATCAAAACATCACCAGACTCTTAGGTCGTTCGCGACTTACGACCCAACTTAGGTCGGCAGCGACCTAACGACTCACGACTCAACGCTCCTTATTACAACACATGCCAACATTACAATACTTAGGTTGTATACGACCTAACATATATACAACCCGACTCAAAACAGACGCGACTCAACTTAGATCGTTGACGACCTACGACTTAGCAAGGTCGTGAGCGACCTAACTGACCAACACAACACGACTTACGACCTATACAGAAGCAAACGACTCAACGATCTAGTCTTCAGCGACTTAGCCTTCCGCGCCTTAAGGTTGAGCTTTGGCCTTGTGAGCGATCTATCTGCTCGCGACCTAACTCATATGTCGTTGCTTGGTTATCCGAATGGACGGAGCGCCTTAATTTTAGCCCGCTTTCATCATTAGGTCGCTGGAGCGACTTAACGGTATTGTTAGGTCGTGACCGACCTAAAACTCCTCCACTAACTCGTGACTCGTCAATGTAGCTGGAGTGACTTATGGCTAACTCGTTAACTCGTATCCCATTAGGTCGCGACCGACCTAAAGTTTGTTGCCCTGGATCATGTAGCTCGTTAGGTTGATCCCTTTGATCTGTTAGGTCGCTCGGACGACCTATCAGTACACTAGGTCGTAGCCGACCTAAATCCAATGCAAATTGCACACCTCGGCCTTCATCACCTACGCAATAAAATTAAGAAACGATAATATTGTTATATATTTTGTTTTCCGACCATGTGGGTCGATGTACATATTTTTATCTCTATTTTGATATTGAAAAGGGCTCTCCGTACAAAGGAGACGTTGTCAAAAAATTTCAAAAATTTTGGGTGTTAGAATTTTTTTAAAATGATTGGAAAATTTTTGTTAACTAGAAAAGGTGATTTTTGAATTTTATTAGAAATCAAGGTTGTTGAATTAGAACCAAAAGCTAATTGTTTCAGATAAATCAAAAAGGGTTTAAGGAAGTGAATGTAGGATTTTAATTAAGTGGGTTTAGGTAAGTAAATGGGTTTAGGTGCATTTTTCCTACCATAGCAATTTTGAGGACGAAATTTATATAAGGGGGAGGAATGTAACGATCCGGAATTTTGGTCGTTTGATTTTGAATATTTAATTTATTTTAAATGTTGAGTTTGAATTATTAATCGATTTTGAATATGAAGATTTTGAAAGAATCGGTAAAATAGTTTAACATTTCAGATATAGCGATTAATTGTATTTGGTAAATATAAATTTGTAATTGAAAATTGGGATAATACGAGAATCTGGAAATTAATGGATATAGAGATGATTGCAAAGAATTTATTTAAAACTCTAATTGGATTTGGATTTTTATATTAGACTTTTGAATGGGATTAAAAGTTGATAATTTAAAATTGGAAATTTATACGTTAATTTAATAGTGAAAATTAATATACGAGAATAATGTAAATAATTGAATTTTGATTTAATATAAATCAGAATGATTTCTAATATGAATATAAATTCTATGTGAATTATAATGGAGTTAGTAAGTCTTAAAAATTGAAATTTTAAACGATTTCGAAAATCGCTTAATTTAATCGACGAGTTGAAATAGCCTTCCAAGACACAGTCTCGGAATTCGACGAATCCTGTTCCATTGGATCCGTAATAGTTTATTATTATCAGATTTCAACTTTCGTAGCGTTTTGAGTTACCATTTGGTCATACAGGATAGAAACGCGTTGAAATAAATATTGAAAATTCAATATTTTAATTCGATTCAAAAAGCTATCCTCCACATACGATCGAATTGGGCCTCAAAACATGTTCCATTGTGTTCGGAATAGAGGTAAAACATTATAAATAGCAAGGGGCACGATTCGTTTAGAGTTCGTTCGGAAAAGCACGTTAAAGTTGGGAAAATAACAATATAATATTGTATATACTGATATATGTAGAATCGAAATAGTAAAACCCTAACCGTGAATATATGTAGCTGCCACATTTTAAATTAATGGTCGAAAATGTTCCACACCTTCCTCCCCTCCGATCTCTTCCTCCTCAATAAATCATCTGAAAGCCTCAACTACAATAATGTTAAGCTCAGTTAGCTCGTTAGATCCAACGGTTGAGATCGATTATAGGGGTTCATGGTTGTGGCAAATCGCCACGAAAGGCGCATGCTTTGGAGGGATATTAGTGGGAATGACAAGGTTAAGGAGGTGCAGTCTTCATCCGCAGGCGAGGGGGAGGTGGGCGCTTAACGTGGTGGTGTGCGATGGGGTTCCAGTCGTTGGTGGTGGCCGCAGGAAGGAAGAAATGAGGCGACGTTTATGGGTTTCATAATCTGAAACAAATGAGGGGGGAAGAAGAGCGAATGCGGTCAAAATCTCTAATTAAATTTACGGCATAGATTGATCTGGGTATTTTAAAAAAAGAATTTTTATTATATAATTTATATTGAAAACTTATAAAATGCATATTTTCTCCGTACGAGGTCAGAATTAGACCAAACAAGCGGCGCCTTAATCGCAGCGACGAGCACTACGCTTTGGAGCAGATCTGGAGTCGATCAGAGTTAGCAAAATTTTTAGGTTAAATAGAACATTTCGATTTAATTTAAAATTTGAGCGTTGGGCAAATTAAACTCCAGGTGAGTTAATATCACTCAATTTTGGACTGTTGGCTTTAATTTTTAAATAGTTAAAATTAATAAATGATTGACAGGTTGAATTGATGCATTTTTATCAGTTGGATGTGATATTTTATGTATAGTACTATATAAATACATTGGATTTATTGATATTCCTACATATATATAGCGGATGAGACCCTATGCGCCCCCGCATAATAGCGGATGACCATATATACAACGATATTCCACCTTGAAGCGGAATTGGTGAATTGGTATTTTTATGTTCTGGTAACATCTATGGATGCATGGAACAGGTTTGTGACGCCCCACCTCTATACCCACGCTAGCCAAGAACATTACGGTGAATGCTGTCAACTAGCGCGGAGAATAAGGCTGTTGAGGAGCGACCATCCGTGTAATTGCTTTGCGCGAGCATCGATATGTCAGATAGTATAACATGCGTTTTATCTCAAGAGGAAATCCGACGTACCGATACAAACACAAAGCTACTACACAGTGGCTATAATATCTTCAGAAACAAATATAGAAATAAACATAACATAAATCAGTCACAGACAATTCATATCACAAAGGCGGAAATAGATATGAATATTACACATGAAAGTGTACATAAGAGTAGTGGTCAAATAAGATCCACAATATCAGAAAGAATAGATACAACTGCTAGACAAAAGAATAAGTATACATCATAGAGTCTGTATTTCAAATGTATACAACAAAAACTACTAAACTAAAGTAGTTAGCCAAAAGTCAAAAGATGGTTCCAAATAGGAAGCCATGAGGAAGTACCTGTAATATCTTAGTCTGACCCGAGTATTATTTAATAAGAAAATAATAAACGGATCAGTCTAGCTATAAATATCAGATGAAATGATATAGAATAAGAGATATGACTAAACATATAATAATAATCACAATGCCAAGCTGTGATATATAAGTAATTGAAAATCAACAAGAGATTAATCAATTTCACAATAATCTACTCAAGGATCAAAAGGAATGTCATACTCCTAATTTCATTCACCAAGCCACAATAAATGACATATATATCAATGCCAATCATAAAAGTTGGTGAAACATAAATTCCAGAATTCAACACACGAAATCCAGAAATCACAAGAAAAAGGATGGCCAATCCCATAAAAATGAGCCGGAGCTCCTCCAGACAGGGTATAGTCCCCCATTGCGGACATTGAGCCGAAGCTCCTCCTGGTGAGTCCAAACTCCTCCTGACAGGGTATAGTCCCCCATTATGGACATTGAGCCGAAGCTCCTCCTGGTGAGCCGAAGCTCCTCATGACAGGGTATAGTCCCCCGTTGCGGACTTTGAGCCGAAGCTCCTCCTGGTGAGTCAAAACTCCTCCTGACAGGGTATAGTCCCCCATTGTGGACATTGAGTCGAAGCTCCTCCTGGTGAGCCGAAGCTCCTCATGACAGGGTATAGTCCCCCATTGCGGACTTTGAGCCGAAGCTCCTCCTGGTGAGTCAAAACTCTTCCTGACAGGGTATAGTCCCCCATTGTGGACATTGAGCTGAAGCTCCTCCTGGTGAGCCGAAGCTCCTCATGACAAGGTATAGTCCCCCATTGCGGACTTTGAGCCGAAGCTCCTCCTGGTGAGTCAAAACTCCTCCTGACAGGGTATAGTCCCCCATTGTGGACATTGAGACGAAGCTCCTCCTGGTGAGCCGAAGCTCCACAAAAAAAATGAAGTATCGTCCTCGACATGGACAAAGAGACATCGCACATTGCTAGTCTAAATCACAAAGATGATCGTCATGATCAACGAGAAGTGTCGATTACAGTAAGCTAGTAAATATATGAGCTTAGCTTCATGTCCCATAACCACTAGCTTAACTTAAATATTTACGAACAAATTGTAGGTCTCCACTGGAAAATTATCACAAAAGATTCAATCGAACAAGTCCAAGAATTAACCGACGAAGTAAACGCAAGCGTTTCATACCACTTGTTTTACTAAGTCTTTAATTAGATTTCTCATACGAGTGAGGTAAAGGCTTGTATATACTAATAGATTGGAAAACGGTTTAAGAAACGAGCTTTGTACTAAAATAGTGTTGAAATCATTTGAAAAAAGAGTTTTGATATTTACTACTAGTATAGAAAACCTTTATATTTTTAAAGTGACAAATCACAAAGAAGATTCTAGGAACAACCAATCACTAAGATTCACATTCGAAAATGTGAATAAAATCCAAAGAAATCGATACTGAATCCATTGAAATGGATATTCCAAGAATTCCCGACGAAAATAAGTCATCAAAGTCAATAACAAATGATAACAACAGATAGGGAAATAACACAAGTCGATTAAACTTGGAATTTCAGACAACTAGGCAAAATAGGCATAGTTGGCAAATAGCATCAGGTCGGTCGACCGGACTCCCTGAGTCGGTTGACTGAACCAGGGGTTGGAAGTGCCCGGGGCACCAGGTCGGTCGACCGGCCCAGGGGCTCGGTCGGCCGAGGCCTGTAATCGGCACTTCCAAACAGAGGCAGGAAGTGCCTGGGTAGCAGGTCGGTCGACCGGCCCAGAGGCTCGGTCGGCCGAACCTGTTGCCAGCACTCCCCTGCCCTATTTCAAAAGAGGTGCAAACTCGATCAAATTGCATTCGCTCGAGCGACGGTGCTAAGGGTTTATGCCTATCGACAACCCGGCCCTATAAGCTCTTCGATGCATAATCAAAAACACATTCAAACATCAAAGTTAGGATCTTTTAAAGATTTGAACCCAAAACACTAAAAATTGGAATATTCACCAAATCAATCCAAACCAAAAGCAATTGCACATAAATAAGTGTTAGGAATTCATACCTAACAATTGAAGATAAATATAAGCATAGATGTGAGTTAAAAAATCTCACCTTTGAACCCAAATCAATTAAGAAGCTATAGAGCAATGGTAAGAACAATCACTCCTCAATTCCAACCCAACAAGCTTGAATCTAAGCTTAAAGGAGAAATATTTCCTAAATTAGGTTTAGGAAATTTCTGAAATTGAATGGAGAAAGAGTTGGAGAAGAAGAAGGAGATGCTTACAAATGGGTTCACTTGAGTTTGGAGCAAGAAGATGGATTTGCCAATGGAAACTAGGGCTTAGGAATTTCTATTTCCCATTCTCTTCCACCATTGATGCTAAAGCTTGAGTGTTTAAGCAAAGAGGAGAAGTTATGAAGAGGAGGGGGTTGGGCTGAGCTAATAAGGGTGCAGTCCAAACCAAAGTCATAAGCGGGAAAAAGTAGCAAAAATCAACTATCTCCAAACATATCGAAGCTTATAGTCAACAAGGTCGCAAACGGCATTTTGAACTCAATGGGGGTGGTCTCAAGTCCCAATTCGACTGTTTGCAAAAAGTAGCTTTTCAGACCAAAATCCGACGAATGATAAAATATTTAAATAAAATATTTAAAATATAAAATCGATAAATATGCGGGTTGTTACAAAGTTAGAGGAATCCAACTGGATTCCTCAAAAATGTTGAATTAAATCTCATATATAGTGATATATGTTTTGTTTGAAAAATCTTTGATGCGTTATTGTGTGATTTAAAGTGATTGAATGATATAGCAGTTTTAGCTAGATTTTGGTATTTTAAATGCAAAAAAAGTATGGTTTTTGAATTGCTGAAGAATTGCAAAATAGGGATTTTGGAGAAAATATTTACATAGAGTTTTGGATAAATTAATTTGGTAAGGTAAAACGGTTTTGAAAATTGTATTTAATTATTGCATGATATTGTGAACAGGGATTTTTGGGATCAAAAAGTATATAAAAAAATTTAAAAAAATAAATCCTTAAATGGTACTTTGTTAAATATAAAAGGTTTAAAAATCGAGATTTTTAATATTTTTGAAAGATAAAAGTGAAATGGAAAATAAGTATTAAACTGGTTTATACTGGACTCGATTGGGTTTCCAAATTTACGAAGTGAAATTGAAATCGAGGAATATGGGCTTGTTTAAAAAAAGAAATCTAGAAATTAGTTATTTAATTATTTTAGATTGTTTAAAGCATATTTAATTATTTATTAGTAACCTCATAGATTTTTAAAGATTTATTATAATTTAAGAACAAATCGACACTTTTTTTAAAAGATAATTATTAAATATTAATATAGCTTGTATAATAACTTTTACTTAAGTATTTTGCCAAGATTAAACTTGGAACTTATTTTAGAAATTATAATCCTTATTTTGAGATAAGTTTCATATTACGTTTTTGGGAAGTAATGGTATATTCGTGGGGTAAATCAGAGGCAATGAGCGCCTACAGTTGAGTCATGTCCTACGATTATTCTTAATTTTCAAAATAACAAGTCTACTTCTCCATTATTTAGTGCTAATTATATAATTAAAACATTTCCATATAAGTGAATCGCTTATGGAAATTAATTAATTTCCATAAACAATTCAAACTTTTCTTTTAAAACCCTAAATTCATACTTGGATTCACATGTCAACTATTAGCTTTAAACACCTTGTTAAAAGAGATAAAGGATTTTGAAACATCATTATAAAAAGGATTTATCCACTTAAAACATCCTTATTATACTCACTAATCAATTTCAAAACTTCATTAATTAAGTTGATAAATTCACTTTAATGCCCTTTAATTAATAGGGTAAATTACCTTTTAAAAACATCATTAATTCAATTAATTATATAGTTAATTAATTTTAAATTGAATAATATTTAAATATCATTATTTAAACGAGATTAATTAATTTAACTTTATTTAAGAAAATATTTATTTAAGGTTAAACAAATTTATTAACCTTTAAAAGTCTTAATTAAAAAGGGTTAATTAAATTTAAAATACGTTTAATTGATAAATTACGTAATTTCAATCCATCATTATCCAAAGATTAATTAATCTTAAGCATTATTAAATTAAATGATTAATTAAAGCTAAAGCATAATTAACTAAGGAACTAATTAAATTTAAAACACATGATTAATAAGTTAATTAGTTAACTTTAATCCTTATTAATTAAATAATTAACTAAATCAAGTAGTAAATATTAAAATAATTATTTATTTTAGGAAACATTATTAATCAAAACTTTTTTAATTCGTAGAGTAATTCCAAGCACGATAATGAAACCGAGCGGTTTCGATAAAAGGTAATTTTCCGTTAAGTGTCGATATATGGACTATCGCTATATGAGCGGTTCGGAATTCCAGCATATGACATTTGCAACGCAACCACACATCACATGACTAAGGTATGAGCATAAATACACAATGATTTAAAATAACATAACATATATCAAATGTTTAATAACAGTGGCATAAGTTTGCCTACTAGATCTACACATAACCAAAGGTTCGCTTACTAACTTCCAAATGCGACTATTTTTCAAGCAACAGACCAAACATCAACCAAACCATCATTACAACCAAATAATAAACATTCAATAGCTACAAGTATAGGCATGGATATAGTTTAAACTAGGTGGTTCAAAGATGGAAGCTTTACTCACCATAATGCTTACTAACTTGAATTGAAATCACACTAACTCCTCGAAAATCACTAGGATTAAGCTTCAAACTAGTTTGGTGGACCTCTAATGGGCTTTTGGGCTTGGCCTAGAGCATGTACTGCTCGGCCACAGTGAGTATGTGCGGTGTAGGGTCCTGTTTTTTGAGAATAAAGTGTTAAAAAAGATGGAAAAGTATAAACAAGTATTATACAAGATTTAGAAGGAAAAATTAACATTTTTGTACTTGAGAAAAGTTTTGGATGCCATTAAAACTTAGGAAAGAATCTAAATGAAGTCTCGAAAGTGAAGATAGAAATGAAAAAAATAAGAAAAGAATTGGGAAAATTTCTTATATACAAAGTTAATGAATGAAATTACCAAAACTCCCCTCGTCCTTTACCCTCCACAACATTATGCCACCTCACCAAACCATCTCATCCTTGTCTCCCCTTCCCAAATTTGAAATATATATTTCTACTTCACCATTTTCAAAGCCTACATGTAATAAGCGCATAAATATACTAAGTTGCCAAATATCGAATCGTGTTCCATAAGGCATCTTTATAGAATATTCCATTTTGTTTTTCATGGTTATAATATATATATATATATATAATATATATATATATGTTTATGTACTTAACTACATGCATATATGCATATACGCATACCCTAACTTTATTCATACAAGTATGTATATGACACACCAATGTGCACAATGTTTTCCGATAACTTTTCGACACCGAAAAGTCGATAATTCGGAAAACGGTTTTCCATCACATTTTATAGTTTTCTTTGAACTATTTGTTTTTGTTAAAAAAATTAAAAACGGTTTTAATATCATTAATTGATATTTAAATTATCTTTGTTTGATTATTTAAATCCATTATTTAAATATTTAAAAGTTATTTTAATATTCAAATACAAAGCGATTAATTTACGGGTCGTTGCAACATAAATCCCGGTTCTTTTGAAAATGCGATTTTGGAATTATTTTTGGAAAGAGGTAATAATTGTCCACTCTAGTTGTTGTATTCGGAGGAACAAATGGATGCTCCATGTTGTTTTAATTCTAGAGTTTTACATATTTTGCTAAGAGGACCCCCTTCTAGTTATTTTTGGTTTTGGTTGTAATATATTTCTTTTTGAAGAAATTTAAAAATAAATTTTTGAATGTAAGAGTCTAGGAATTTAATTCTAAATTTACCTTTTGATATGATTGGATGCGCTGTATTTTATTTCAAGGTATTCTTTGAACTTGATTGCAAATAGATTTATATTATACTAGTTTATGCTGGATAAGTTACACTTGAATGTTTTAGATATTTCGAGGATTTTTTTTCTGGGATAGGATCATGGTAGATTTCGGGGATGAAATTCTTTTAAGGGAGAAAAAATGTAACGACCCGCAATTTTACCGTAATAATTTCCAAATATTTAGTTAATTCTAAATATTCAATTAATAGGTTTTATAATTAAAATTAAAAAACTTTTGAATAATAAATATTAATGATAAAATAGTTTTCAAATTTAATTTACAAAAACAATTAGTTCAAATAAAAACCGAAAATGTGACCAGAATTCGTTTTTCGAATTTTCGACTTTCATGGACTAAAAGTTTTCGCAAACGTTGTGAACTCTTTAGCACAAGTGTACATATTTATAACTGAGTTAGCATAGGTATATATGTGTGTATTAATGTATGTCTACATGTATTAATACTTAGGTATATAAGCATTGAAATAAAAAGTTTAATGAAAAAGAAAATGTCACATCAAATGGAACATGTTTAGACATGATATGACATTTTGGCAACTTAGTCAGTATTTTATGTTGGATATGACATGAAAGGGGGTGGCTTAGGGTGGTATGTGGTACATGATGTGGAGGATACATGGTGAAAAGGCATTCAAGGAGTGGAGGGAAAAGTATTAAGGGTAGATTGGTAATTATGCTTTTTCATTTTGTATAAAACATTTTTACATTTTCTCTTTTCCGTTTTATCATTTCATCTTTATTACTAAACTTTCTCCTTTAATGTTTCAAGTTTCATAAGCTCTATAATGGCTTCCTAACTATTTTCTAAGTATTAAAAAACCATAGTTTCTACTTTAAAATCACTTTCAAAAACTTGTTTTGGATATCTCCTTCTTTCATTTTGAATACTCCACTTCTCCATTTTTAAGCACAATTCATTCTGTCATAACTTCCCATATAGTACACCAGATTAAGATTTTATTTTTTAAACCATGTTAAATTCCAATGGCTACAAATTTTACATTTGGTCACTTTTAAACAATTTCAAGAATTTCTATGTTAAAATATCAATTGTTTACAGAGTGTTTTGGGACCTAGAATCCCAAGTCCGAAAATGATCATTCTTATTTCTACCATATCTTCTTCAAAATAAATTATAACTAAGTGTTTCTTATTTTCAAATTGAAGAGTAAAGAATTTCCTAAAACATTCCTTTTAACCACTTTACCAAATTCCAAGTTTAACATGTCTAAAGATAGAGGAGAATATGATCCTTTTTGAGTTGATTTTTGGTGGTTTCCAAGCACTATAAGTTTGAAGTTTATTTTAAGTTTCTAGAAAGATTTGGTGAGTAAAACTCTTAATTCTTTTAGGAAATATTTTCTTTAGTTACATTGTGATGTATATTGATTGCTTGGTTTGGATATGATGTGAACTTGTTCATGTTCAGTTTGGATATTTATATGTGTGATCGATGCAAATATGTTAAGTAAATGTTAGCAAACTAGTTAGTAACTAAAATTTTATCCTTAAAAACCAAAGCTTAAAAACTATATTCATGTTCATATTTATTGTCTACGAATTTTTGTTGAATGTATGCTTAAACCATTTCTATGTGTTGTTGGGTTGTGTTGATAATATTACAAACTTGTTTGCCGGATTGCCTGTGTAGCGGTAGTCCCTGTATCGGCACTTTCGAAAAATCAATTCTTATCAAACTATTTGGTTTCATCTTCGTGCTTGGAATTGTTTTACAAGTTAATAAATATTTTCATTAATTATTGTTTTAAAAAATAATTAATTATTCTAATAGTGAATTTTAATTTAATTAATTATTCAGTTAACCAGATATGGTTAACTAATTAACTTATTATTGATGTGTTTTACATTTAACTAATTACTTAGTTAATGATGTTTTAAACTTAATTAACCATATTATTTAATGATTTTTAAGGCTAATTAATATTTTAAAAATGATGGATCAAAATTAATCAATCAATGAATTAATGATTTTTTAAAATTAATCGTTCTTTTTAATCAATGAATTTTAAAAGGAAATCAACTTGTTTTAATTTTAACTAATCTTTCCTTAATGATGGTTTAAATTGATTAATAATTTTGAAATAATGATATTTAGTTATTAATTAGCTAACTTAATTAATTATATTTCACTAATTATTTGGATTAATAAGGTTGAAAGTAGTTTCCCCTTCTTTTTATTTAAAGACATTTGAAGTTCAAAAATCAAATTGGGTGATGAAGTTTAAAGTTAATTAATCAATGTAATAAGGATGTTTTAAGTTATCAATTCCTTTTTAAATTGATATTTTGAAGTTAGTAAACTCTTTAAACTAAGTTTTTTTAAGCTAATATTTGTAATGGGAGGTGTAACGACCCGCCTTTTTGGACAGTTTAAACCGACGATCAAATACACATGTCGATTCCAAACCGTTCAAAATGGCAGATAGTTATCGGGGTAAATAAGAAAAGAAAAGAAAGAGAAATAAAGGAAATGAAACAACACAGAATCCCGCAGCGGAACGATAAAATATAATAGTCAAATAAACAGTTCATGAAGCTATTTACTATACTTTGACAATTATTTATACAACATTTATCAGAGTTACACATATACAACAGAACAATTTAAATAATGCAGCAGACAGCATGATGCACAGATAATAATAGTAATAGTATACCAAATCTTCGTCTTTATCCTCCAGAATAGATCTTCAAAATCTGAAACTCAGGACTGACCCGAGCGTAATGAAAAGACAAAACACTCGAGTCAGGACTAAATACCCTTATGAAAGTTAAATCAACCGTAAATAAAAATGAGTGCAACGGCATCGGAGATGTTTACGGGGTTTGACATCTCCTATCCAGTGTCAACGTGCGTGCAATAACTTAAGAGATGTTATGGGATTTCCCATCTCTCAAAGATCCGTTGAACTATCTACTATGTAGTAATATACGCTAAGTAGATAATGCCTATCAGTAATATAAAGTATCAAAATAGCGTTAAGGCGTTACCATAATCCCCCCTTAACACATTTTATATTCCCAAAAGCATATACAAGACCGTAGTTTCCCCAAAACCGGAAGTCACCAGAGGGCAATCCATATACTCAAGGTACAAATCAAAACGTAGTGGTTGGGAATAGGATAATCAGTATGACAAGGTACATGAGGCGATACCAACTAGGATACTAGTAGTTGCGTGATCCGGACTGATGTTGGGCATAGCCAGCAGCTACCCCAACACCGCGAAACAACACTCCGAAATCAAGGGGTGCACCCAAATCGCATCACAAATGTAATAGATATGGTATCGCAGAAGTGTGTCCGCTAGAGGTGGCGAACCTCAATGGCCCGGCGCGGCTCCTGTTTTAGTCATGTCAGGGGTCATCCAATAATCGTTCTCTTTCTTCAGTCAACGCGTTCACCAAACCATCCACTTCATTCTGGATCAACACTCCGCGTATAATAGTTATTAAAGTGGTTTTCGGTATCGACAGAGAGTATGTCTATATCCGATCCCGGTCTCTTTAATAACTACGTATTATTACACCGTTGGCTCTTTTATATTTCAAAACAATTCATAATTGATATCAAAATATCATATTCGCTTCAAAATCAAATTCATTTCAAATATCATCGTATTCTTTCAAATGTAAGATTTCGCTTCAAAATCATTTTTCGCCTCAATATCTCATTTCGATTTCAAAATCATTTCGAATTTAATTTAGGTTGCAACTTCATTTAATCCAATTCGTATTCCAATTCAAGATTTACACATAACATTTCACCTTATTAACCAGTTTGGAATTTTAGAAAATAATTTTCAGTAGTTTAAAAGTAGTTTTAAATAATTAAAATAGTTAAAATACTTTAAATCTTAAAATGGATTTGAAATAGATAAATTTAGTTTAAAATAATTTAAATTGGTTTAAGTAGATTTAAAATAGATTAAAATAGTTTAAGTATTCAAAAAGGTTTATATAACCGAGTAATTTGGGAACAAAATAAAACAGCTTCAAAATAAATCCATTCAATTATAACTTCCCAATTTAAATCAATTCCAATTTCCATTCCACCGATTCAATTTCGATTTCAATTCAAATCAATGTCAAATTTTTACTTCGGATTAATTCAATTTTACATTCACCTTTAATTTATTCAATTTCAATTTATATTGATTTTTAGCTTGATTTTTCCAAATATCGATTTTTAACACTTAACGAAACTTTCCTTCAATATTCAAATTTACATCCCACTTACAAATATGATTCAATTTCAAGCTCAATTTCAAATATCATTTTGTATCGCTTTTACTTATTAATATTCAAAGCTCAATTTTAATGTTAAATCTTTAAAACAAATAAATTTCCGAAATTCAATCATATCCAAATTTTAAATCTCAAAGTCGCCACTTAAATGTATTTAACAATTTCTTTTAATCAAAATTTATTTCAACATTCCAAACTCAATTTTTCAATAAATTCGATTTTTGTAAATTGATTTCTATTTATAACCTTTAAATCAAACATTTAAATAAATTTCAAATCGGCGATTTCAAAAATTATTAATTTAGCCAATTCGGTGTCCGTATATAATTTTCTATCCTATGTCCAAGTAATTATTTTATTTCAATTAAATGTCAGGGATGAGCATATATTACTTAAATTAAATCACAGTATCATATGTATGCATAACAGGATCTATATAAGTAAATAAACACCCAAACATTCAATTATCAACCAATAGCATCCATCAAAATATATCATCCAATAAACAATACAATTCATGGCAGTTTCATAGTTATCAATGTCAGGTAATTTAATCGCCATTCAATTTTAATTTCAATTTAACTGTCAATTTAATTTTTCAACGGTTAATTCAAATAACAAGCTATATGACAATTAAATTTATATCAAACAACGACAAATAAAATTTATATCACTTCATAATGTCAATTTAACTAGCATAAAGATATTTAGTACGGTGTGAGCGTTATAAAACACTCACTTTGATTTTCATGATTTTAAATCAAATCGAACGACGTTCGATATAACCCAAAATTTTCTCTAGCTCCAAATGATTCCAATCCAATTCCATAGCGTAGTGCTCGACAAAACGATTGCAACGCAATTCGTTTCGCCACCATCCGATCTCGTACCAAAAAGATATCACATTTTAAACTTTAAGGAACTTTTATATAATTTAATTACAATTTTTATTTTACAATTCAAACCTACTATCATCATAGCCATGAGATCTAAGATCAAGCAGATCAGGCCGTGCACGATATCTCCTCTCCCATGCTTTCACGCGTTCGTGCTCAGGTATGAAACCCACGGCCGAACCCAAAACCCTAATACACGCCATCAATACAAGCACCTCCACCTCGATCAAGAAGCACCACCACGAAGAGCATCTTCCACTCCACCACCGCCTCGAGTATTGCAGAGCTTGGCCCTATATTGGCTTCGAGATTCGTGCTCGAACTGCAGGCCGACTCGGTCGCGTTTCTCTCCCATCGTCGCTCGAAACTCGATCTCTACCGTTGAGATCATAGATCTCATCGCCCTCTACCACTCTTCAGTTGAAAGTTTTTGTTGATTGTCAATGGATCGGCCAGAAATCGAGGAAGATGATAGTGAGTTTCTGGCCGTGGGTTGAGGGGTGGCGGCTACAGTTTTTAACCTAGGTTTATTTTTATTTTATTTTTTGTGAAGAGGATGGTCTATTTATAGAAGTTTGAACGACACTATTCATTCCGGAATTTCCAAACTCCGATTTACGCGCCGTAACCAGCGTTTCTAGGGTTTACCCCGCGTTCCGGACACAATCGAACAGGTTTCGGAAGCTAATTCGGTCATGCGAGTTATGGCAATAAACGTTCGATTTAAATTAAACCGATTTAAACTATTTTCTAGACGTTTTAGCTTGCACCGGACAAACGATAAATCCAATTGACACGAAATTTGAAACCATACAATAATATCACATTACGGATCCGATGAAACTGGTTTCGTCGAAAACCGAGACTGTTTGAAAAATGGCTATTTTAACTCGCCAAATTAATATTAAAACAATTTCGATGCGTATCGAGCTGCCATGGTCAAACGACAACTCCGATTGCTACGAAAATTGAAATCCGATAATAACAAATTATTACGGATCCAATGGAACTAGTTTTGTCCAATTCTGAGACTGTTCGAAAATTGGCTATTTTTCAGTCGCTAATTAAATATTAAAATATTCAATTTTCACAAATAAATTTTAAATCCAGTTTTAAAACTTCTATAACATCACTATAACTCCAATATGATAAAATAAAAAATTTCAAATCATTTTTAATCGTATTAAACCCGTTATTCAATTTATCTCATAAATTCCAATTTTAAAATCGTATTAACTCTATTAAAATCCAAATATAACTTACGTTCACTTTGGAAACCAATGTGAATCATATTAAATCAAATTTCAATTATTCACTCTATTTTCATATATTAAACTTCAATATCAAATTAATCGTATCAAATTCGAAATTTAATTTATTCAAACCTTCGTGATATTAAGTTTAACAAATTTGATTATTCTTAAATCACTATCTTTTGACATATTCACAATGAACTTATAAAATTTAACTTTTGAAATGAATTAAAATTATAGAACAACCATTTCCATTATACGATTATTCAATTCCCGTTATTAAATTATTCAATAATTTCCAAATATTTAATTTAAACAATTTCGATTATCCAATAATTCATTATCTTTTGAAATATTGAAATTGAACTCATAAGAATCAACTTTTAAAACCAATTCACAATTTAGAACATTTTTTCATTTTACAGTTATTCAATTATTCAATAAGTTTTAAATATTTAATTTAAACAAATTACCTGTTCAATACTCAATATTTGATTTCAAATAGATTTTTACTTAGCAATCAATAACTCTCTTATACCCAATGAATCAACATTTATTATCCTCTTCAACTTTTGATTTCAAAGGCATTCACTAAGTAGCTTTTATTTATCGTTACTTGGATAGTTATTTTTGCAATTCATTCCAGTTATTATTATTTCAAACGAATTACAAAAAATTTCTAACATTAAATCACGAAAGCTTATTAAATTAGTTATTTCAATTATCGAAAATTTACGGGTCGTTACATTCTCCCCCACTCAAAACTTTTCGTCCCCGAAAAGGAAAGAGAAGGGAAAAAGAAACTAAGTATAGAATTCAACATTAGATATATCTTATCCAAAGTTACCAACTTAAAATATAATGAAATTCCATTTATAAAGTCACAACTACGCTACCACTAAGTTATTCCAAACGCCTTTCTAACTTTAAAAGTTAGTTATCAAAACAAGTTAAAATATATATATTTTTTTCTAAAACTTGAAAAATTTTCTAACATCCGGATTTACGGAAAATTTCGGCAGAGTCTCCTTTGCGCGGCTCGATCGGTACAACTACAAAACGCCTCTACGGGCCCCAAACCAACAAAAGAAAATCCAAAAGCCAAGTGGCTCATCAAAAATCACCAAATCCAATGATAAAATAAACATGTACCTTATATTTTTATTAGCGAGCATATACGAATAATATAGCGCGAAAGCGAGCTCCAAATGCGAAGCAAGCGCAATCCGCACCTACTAAACACTCAACAAACTATGAGAAACATGCATATACGAAAATAATATCAATATACATCATATAACAACATAACAACTACATGTGCCAACATAGCAAATGCAACAAAACAACAATTGCAACCATCAATCAACTATCATCCACTACCATCCAACAAATCCATAACCAATCAATATAAATTCACTTCTCATTAATATTTATTGACTTGGTTTTCAATTTTAATCACAGTTGATTCATTAACGTTGGATTTTACTAACATTCATTCTCAATTCAATTAGTTAACATTCATTAATTTATATTTACATTAGTTCACTTCCAATTTGAATCAAATTAAATTCTATTTAAATTCATTTAACTTCCAATTTGATTTCAATGATTTATAGCTTCCAATTTCATTAACCCTTAATGAATTATATACAATCAACTAACAATCATATAACAACAAAATCATACCCAACATAACCAAATTATTAATTTTACATTTGATTTGGTTTATCTCATTTATATATATATCCTGTTATATAATTATAAAAGAATCATTTTATATTTGGCATCATATATTTCCAATATTAACTTTAATTAAGTCTGTAAGCCATACATATATCATCCGTGAGCAATGTAAATCTAATCGCTTATTCGATCACACAATTTCACTTCCAAACTAGTATCGTTCACACGACTCTCTAGTGCGGACTCAGATTTGGTTCCTTGATTGGAACTATAACTCTCCTTGCACAGCCATATACTATGATAGAGAATTCCAGAATCACATTAAAAATCCATATCTAGGGTTCGCCGTCGAAAATCGAGTGAAAAATCCTAACTTGGATCGATATAAATCATCTCGAAATTTTGTGCTCGAATTTGGATCAAATCGTTATGCGAATAAAATAATATACGTACAATCTCACGTATTTCCTTCCAATGGATTTCTATCCAATTTATCTATATTAAATTATTTTATTGACTTCTATTTGTTTTTCACTTAATTACTCCCAATCCATTATTCAGTTAGTATATTCATTTCTTTACATAGCATATTCTTTGGCATTATCTTTTCTCCACATCATATCCAAGAATTTTCTTACTCAAGTTCATTTTAAACATTCCATGTGATCTAATTAAATTCAATTTCATTTCCAATTGATTCTTAGCTATAAGAAATTCCTTTGTTTACATTTATTTCATTTTCATAATTTCAGTTAATAACGAATTCATTTGTGGAACATTTTATTAATCAACACTTTAGTTTATAGTCATTCCATAAAAGTCTAACTTCTCATATATATGACTTTTCTTAGTTTGCAGTTATCTTAAAGGTTACAAATTCAATTATTTTTGTTCAATCCCTTTGCAATTTATATTTTTTTTTCTATAACCAATTTACAAAGGTATAATACGATTCATTTCTTAAGTTCACTTACTTGTTTCATTTATCCATTCATCATTCACGTTATATTTAAGTATATATAATTTTTATCACAACCAAATTTTTATTTATATACATTTTAATTCCGTTTGAGTTTTCCTTATTTGTATACTTCAATTATTTTCAAGTTCTGTTTATTTGTACAACAACTCATTACATATCCAAAACATCATTTCAACTTCTTAATATTTGGTAAGTCATATTATATGTTATCAGAATGCAAATTTGGTATTATACAAATTTATAGAATTTGATTTTACTTAATTTGAATGTTCACAAATTCGGTTTATTTAAATCTTCTTTACCTTTCAACTTTAAAGTTTTCCCAAAACATTAGCTTAGATATCTTAATCCCCTTATTTTATAAATTCTGATTATTCACAATTTATTCAAATAATTGGAAAATTATTAATCAACGGAACTTAGAAATTTAAATGCCAGTTCTTTTCAAATCGTTTGAAATAAATATATACACTTATATCTTTCATATATTAAATCATTCCTTTGAAGTTTAAACCAAAACCCATTTACCCAAAATAATTTTGAAGATAAGCAAAGCTTCTTAGAAGTCTCTCCCACTTTGAGACTCGAAAATGAACGTCGATGATGCTGCGCAGTCATCACCGAAATTATTTTCCAGCGACATAAGAGAGGAGTACCAAATTCATTCTTTCCTTTAAAATCCTTTCAAAATATTTCCATAAACAATTTCCAACTAATATTACAATATATTTCTTCAAAACTTTGAGAATCATTTTCCAAAATCTCCGGGTCTTAAATTCAATATTTTCCAATTTAAATCTATTTTAATTCATAAGTCACCTTTATAAAACATTCTTATAGGATTTTCTTTCTTAAAACATTTCACAAGTGTTTTATCATTTTTATTTTGTAATAAATCTTATTTATTGAATTACAATATCCCATTTGTGATAATAACCAATATTTTCATTCCTAACAACCAGGTAAGCTAGGTAAGTCACAATAATTTTTGAAAATTAATCCTTTATATACAAAATATAATCAGGGAAAATTATTTCATTTACCCTATTTTAAAACAATACTATGTCGAATTGTTCTGTTTAAGTGTTTAGAGATCCCTGTCAATGACGTTAATTACTTGTATTGACCAGAATCCATAAGCCACTCAACAAATCAACCGACACAATATAAAACATTTTATATCACTAACAAATACGCTCTCTCATATACACTCAACTCATTCATATAGTTTACCTCTATTTCAATGAGTTATTCCCCACTAGAGCCGAGGTTTATCGCTAAACCAAAGCTCTGATACCAACTGTAACAACCCGCCTTTTTGGACAGTTTAAACCGACGATCAAATACACATGTCGATTCCAAACCGTTCAAAATGGCAGATAGTTATTGGGGTAAATAAGAAAAGAAAAGAAAGAGAAATAAAGGAAATGAAACAACACAGAATCTCGCAGCGGAACGATAAAATATAATAGTAAAATAAACAGTTCATGAAGCTGTTTACTATACTTTGACAATTATTTATACAACATTTATCAGAGTTATACATATACAACAGAACAACTTAAATAATGCAGCAGACAGCATGATGCACAGATAATAATAGTAATAGTATACCAAATCTTCGTCTTCATCCTCCAGAATAGATCTTCAAAATCTGGAACTCAGGACTGACCCGAGCGTAATGAAAAGACAAAACACTCGAGTCAGGACTAAATACCCTTATGAAAGTTAAATTAATCATAAATAAAAATGAGTGCAACGGCGTCGGAGATGTTTACGGGGTTTGACATTTCCTATCCAGTGTCAACGTGCGTTCAATAACTTAAGAGATGTTACGGGATTTTCCATCTCTCAAGGATCCGTTAAACTATCTTCTATGTAGTAATATACGCTAACTAGATAATGCCTATCAGTAATATAAAGTATAAAAATAGCGTTAAGGCGTTACCATAATCCCCCCTTAACACATTTTATATTCCCAAAAGCATATAGAAGACCGTAGTTTCCCCAAAACCGGAAGTCGCCAGAGGGCAATCCATATACTCAAGGTACAAATCAAAACGTAGTGGTCGCGAATAAGATAATCAGTATGACAAGGTACATGAGGCGATACCAATTAGGATACTAGTAGTTGCATGATCCGGACTAATGTTGGGCATAGCCAGCAGCTACCCCAACACCGCGAAACAACACTCCGAAATCAAGGGGTGCACCCAAATCGCACACAAATGTAATAGATATGGTATCGAAGAAGTGTGTCCGCTAGAGGTGGGGAACCTCAATGGCCCGGCGTGGCTCCTGTTTTAGTCATGTCAGGGGTCATCCAATAATCGTTCTCTTTCTTCAGTCAACGCGTTCACCAAACCATCCACTTCATTCTGGATCAACACTCCGCGTATAATAGTTATTAAAGTGGTTTTCGGTATCGACAGAGAGTATATCCATATCCGATCCCGGTCTCTTTAATAACTACGTATTATTACACCGTTGGCTCTTTTATATTTCAAAACGATTCATAATTGATATCAAAATATCATATTCGCTTCAAAATTAAATTCATTTCAAATATCATCGTATTCTTTCAAATGTAAGATTTCGCTTCAAAATCATTTTTCGCCTCAATATCTCATTTCGATTTCAAAATCATTTCGAATTTTAATTTAGGTTGCAACTTCATTTAATCCAATTCGTATTCCAATTCAAGATTTACACATAACATTTCACCTTATTAACCAGTTTGGAATTTTAGAAAATAATTTTCAGTAGTTTAAAAGTAGTTTAAAATAATTAAAATAGTTAAAATACTTTAAAATCTTAAAATGGATTTGAAATAGATAAATTTAGTTTAAAATAATTTAAATTGGGTTAAGTAGATTTAAAATAGATTAAAATAGTTTAAGTATTCTAAAAGGTTTATACAACCGAGTAATTTGGAAACAAAATAAAATAGCTTCAAAATAAATCCATTCAATTATTACTTCCCAATTTAAATCAATTCCAATTTCCATTCCACCGATTCAATTTCGATTTCAATTCAAATCAATGTCAAATTTTTACTTCAAATTAATTCAATTTTACATTCACCTTTAATTTATTCAATTTCAATTTATATCGATTTTTAGCTTGATTTTTCCAAATATCGATTTTTAACACTTAACGAAATTTTCCTTCAATATTCAAATTTACATCCCACTTACAAATATGATTCAATTTCAAGCTCAATTTCAAATATCATTTTGTATCGCTTTTACTTATTAATATTCAAAGCTCAATTTTAATGTTCAATCTTTAAAACAAATAAATTTCCGATTCAATCATATCCAAATTTTAAATCTCAAAGTCGCCACTTAAATGTATTTAACAATTTCTTTTAATCAAAATTTATTTCAACATTCCAAACTCAATTTTTCAATAAATTCGATTTTTGTAAATTGTTTTCTATTTATAACCTTTAAATCAAACATTTAAATAAATTTCAAATCGACGATTTCAAAAATTATTAATTTAGCCAATTCGGTGTCCGTATATAATTTTCTATCCTATGGCCAAGTAATTATTTTATTTCAATTAAATGTCAAGGATGAGCATATATTACTTAAATTAAATCACAGTATCATATGTATGCATAATAGGATCTATATAAGTAAATAAACACCCAAACATTCAATTATCAACCAATAGCATCCATCAAAATATATCATCCAATAAACAATACAATTCATGGCAGTTTCATAGTTATCAATGTCAGGTAATTTAATCGCCATTCAATTTTAATTTCAATTTAACTGTCAATTTAATTTTTCAACGGTTAATTCAAATAACAAGTTATATGACAATTAAATTTATATCAAACAACGACAAATAAAATTCATATCACTTCATAATGTCAATTTAACTAGCATAAAGATATTTAGTACGGTGTGAGCGTTATAAAACACTCACTTTGATTTTCACGATTTTAAATCAAATCGAACGACGTTCGATATAACCCAAAAAATTTTCTAGCTCCAAATGATTCCAATCCATTTCCATAGCGTAGTGCTCGACAAAACGATTGCAACGCAATTCGTTTCGCCACCATCCGACCTCGTACCAAAAAGATATCACATTTTAAACTTTAACGAACTTTTATATAATTTAATTACAATTTTTATTTTACAATTCAAACCTACTATCATCATAGCCGTGAGATCTAAGCCCAAGCAGATCAGGCCGTGCACGATATCTCCTCTCCCTAGTGTAACGATCTCAAATTTCAATTTATTTTAAATTGATAATTAAATTTACTTTTGATTTAAAATTGTGAAATTAAATGATAGATTAATTCGAGTTTTTCCAAATTCAAATAAATTATGTTATTTATTAATAAGAAAACAATTTCTTTTATGAATTATTTTCAATCAACGAGGAGTTATTTTTATGACAATAAGTAGAATAGCTTTATATTTATATACATGAAGTTAAAATCAAATCTTTCAAAATTGTTTATAATAAAATAAATTTTATTAATATTTAATATAAGTATAAATGACATAATAAAATAAGTAAAGTATATGTAGCCTGCAAAAATTAGGGTATAAAGTAAGTTTTAAATGCAAAACAAATGCATAAATATGTACTCATATATGTACTGATTGTACAAGCAAAAGAATGAACAAATGTATGAATACATACAAGTAGGTAGCATGTACTAGTGTGCAGGCTTGAAATAAAAGAAGTACAAGCATATTTACATCTATATTACATAAGTCAAAGAAAGCAAATTAACAAAGTAAAACAATATAAAAGTAAATATATAAAAGAAAAGCTATAGCCACCACTGCATAATAGATGCAGCCACCATCCAATCTGAAGTAATCAACAAGGCAAACAAGATGTAATATAACAAGAGAAACATAAAAACATAAAGTACATAAACAATTAAAAGCTTTCATCTCAACCCAAATAAACAAAAGAAAGAAACAATATAAAAGTAAATATATGTACAAGCTGATGCAGCTATACCTCTGTTGCACCTCAAAGGTATAATTAATGCAGCACGAATTGGTATCTCATCAGCCACCATATGCAAAGAAAATCTCTGAAGAAAATAAAATATGCATCCTTTCCTTGCAAAGCACTTCAAGTTGCATACTTTCTTTTATAAGCTCACCATTTCGTTCACCGTTCAAACTAAGAAAAGAGAAGAGAAAAGAAAAAAAAACTAAAGAAACATCACTATCTACAAAACTCAAAACATTATTCAAAGGAAACCAAGCAAGAAGATTCAATCTGCAACAACAATTGCTCTCTGTTTTTCAAAACTGAAGTGAGCAAACTTCACCTTGTTACTGTTTTCAAATTGAGGTGAGTAACTTCTTTTTTTTTTTTTAAATGGATCTGTTGCAAGTTAAAGTTTAGATAAGTATGTTTATATGCATTTACATTTAAACTCTCTGGGTACTTTTGAATACTGGAAGTAATCACACAGGCAGTTGATCGTGCTATCTGTTCTGTGATATTTAACATAAGTTTTTGATCTTAAAAAAATCATATCTATTGATTAATCATTGTTCAGATTTGTTATTTAAACGAATATTGATTGTTATGGCATGTACTCAGGATACAAATTTTTTTTTAGTTGTATAAATCATGAAATAAATCTGGAACCATGAAGAAACCGTGTAACTCAAAAATTTGACAAAATATAAATCTCTAGTTCCACGAATTCAGGTATGTGAGTCGAATTCACATACATTAATATGAATTTTAAAGCAGTAATTCAAATTTTTAGTGATAGGGATTGAGAGCAATTTTTGTTTGTCTGTTTTGGGCATTTCAAGTCGCCATGGTTGGTCGCGATGATGGGAGAGGTCAGGACTTGGGCTGGAGATGCGGGGGTGATCGTGTGGTCTGGAAAAAATGTCCGGAGGTGGCAACAACCACAGCGGCGGCGGCGGCGGAGCTTTAAAAAATTTTAACCTAGTTTTACTGAAGGTTGGGTTTTCGCTTCGTTTATCATCTAGGGATGATCGAGTGTTATGCGGCTTTAGGGAAAGGTAGAGGGGAGATAGTCGAGTTCGTGGCCGGAGTTTAGTGGCGAATGGTGGTCGGGGGTCGAAGAACATGGCGTTGCCAGGTTTTGGGGGGGTTTTGTTTTCGCGTGTTCCAGGTTTCGACCTGATGCTCATTGTTCGATTCGAAGGGAGGATGGAGGTTCTGATGGTCGGAGATTTGCACGGGGGAGATCGTCGACTTGTTCGACGTAGTGGCGGTGCCGGAAGATCGCCAACGGCGAAGTGCACGTGCACGAGCACTGTGTGTTCTGGGTATTTGGTTGCCTGGGAGGAACGAGAATTTTCTCGCGTCGTACTCGAGTGGTTCGAGTCATTTACTCGAAGTAAATTCATAGGGACTCGGGTCAGAGTTTTGTTCCAGGCTTTGATGTCTGAACTGTTTTCTGTTTTTGAAATTTTAAAACCAAATTCAACTTTATCAAGCAAGGTTTAAAAACTGAGTTTAAATCAAAATGCTAATAAATTCAAGTTCAAATTAAAATCTAGTTTGAAAACAAATAAAGTTTCAAATCTAATTTATTTCAAAAATTTAAAGACAAATTAAATGTAGGAGGAGGGGGAAATTTGAATTCAAAATAGAATTGAATTGTAGATGGGAAATTCAACAAGTTAAAAATTGAAAGTATAAACCTGGAATCAATTCCCAAATCAGATTTCCAAAATTTTGAATTTAATTAAGTTTTAAAACTTAATTGTTTAACAATAAGTTTAAGCGTGTTAAATCTAAAGAGGAAAATCGATTTAAATTATATTGTAAATGGGAAAAGAAAATCAAATCATAAATATAAATGAGTTTACCGTAATTAATGAAGATTTATGATTTATAATTTAAAGTTAAAATGATTATATAAGTAAATTTTCTTCAGAAAAGGGTAATTAAAGAAATTTAATAGTTAAGAAAATCATTAACTAAGATTATTTGAATATATAATCAATATAATTAATTTTAAATAAATTAGATTAATTAATTTAATAATAATCGTTTGTGGAATTGTGAAGTGTAATTTCTTAATGACATTGATTAATAGAATATGAAGCTAAATTTGAATTGAATCGATAAATCGATTTTCGATTGAAACCAAATTTGGAACTCTATTATAATTTCTTGTATCTATTGTTGATATTCTGATTTGGCTAAGCCAAATGCAGAATTGGTATCCAGTTTGATTTGGAAAGATATTTCTCTATCTTTCATCTATCTTTGTTATCTCCTTGGCGAATTTCGAGGACGAAATTCATTTTAAGGGGGGAAGTCTGTAACGATCTCAAATTTCAATTTATTTTAAATTGATAATTAAATTTACTTTTGATTTAAAATTGTGAAATTAAATGATAGATTAATTCGAGTTTTTCCAAATTCAAATAAATTATGTTATTTATTAATAAGAAAACAATTTCTTTTATGAATTATTTTCAATCAACGAGGAGTTATTTTTATGACAATAAGTAGAATAGCTTTATATTTATATACATGAAGTTAAAATCAAATCTTTCAAAATTGTTTATAATAAAATAAATTTTATTAATATTTAATATAAGTATAAATGACATAATAAAATAAGTAAAGTATATGTAGCCTGCAAAAATTAGGGTATAAAGTAAGTTTTAAATGCAAAACAAATGCATAAATATGTACTCATATATGTACTGATTGTACAAGCAAAAGAATGAACAAATGTATGAATACATACAAGTAGGCAGCCTGTAGTAGTGTGCAGGCTTGAAATAAAAGAAGTACAAGCATATTTACATCTATATTACATAAGTCAAAGCAAGCAAATTAACAAAGTAAAACAATATAAAAGTAAATATATAAAATAAAAGCTATAGCCACCACTGCATAATAGATGCAGCCACCATCCAATCTGAAGTAATCAACAAGGCAAACAAGATGTAATATAACAAGAGAAACATAAAAACATAAAGTACATAAACAATTAAAAGCTTTCATCTCAACCCAAATAAACAAAAGAAAGAAACAATATAAAAGTAAATATATGTACAAGCTGATGCAGCTATACCTCTGTTGCACCTCAAAGGTATAATTAATGCAGCACGAATTGGTATCGCATCAGCCACCATGTGCAAAGAAAATCTCTGAAGAAAATAAAATATACATCCTGTCCTTGCAAAGCACTTCAAGTTGCATACTTTCTTTTATAAGCTCACCATTTCGTTCACCGTTCAAACTAAGAAAAGAGAAGAGAAAAGAAAAGAAAAACTAAAGAAACATCACTATCTACAAAACTCAAAACATTATTCAAAGGAAACCAAGCAAGAAGATTCAATCTGCAACAACAATTGCTCTCTGTTTTTCAAAACTGAAGTGAGCAAACTTCACCTTGTTACTGTTTTGAAATTGAGGTGAGTAACTTTTTTTTTTTTTTAAATGGATCTGTTGCAAGTTAAAGTTTAGATAAGTATGTTTATATGCATTTACATTTAAGCTCTCTGGGTACTTTTGAATACTGGAAGTAATCACACAGGCAGTTGATCATGCTATCTGTTCTATGATATTTAACATAAGTTTTTGATCTTAAAAAAATCATATCTATTGATTAATCATTGTTCAGATTTGTTATTTAAACGAATATTGATTGTTATGGCATGTACTCAGGATACAAAAATTTTTTTAGTTGTATAAATCATGAAATAAATCTGGAACCATGAAGAAACCGTGTAACTCAAAAATTTGACAAAATATAAATCTCTGGTTCCACGAATTCAGGTATGTGAGTCGAATTCACATACATTAATATGAATTTTAAAGCAGTAATTCAAATTTTTAGTGATAGGGATTTAGAGCAGTTTGTGTTTGTCTGTTTTGGGCATTTCGAGTCACCATGGTCGGTCGCGATGATGGGAGAGGTCAGGACTTGGGCTGGAGATGCGGGGGTGATCGTGGGGTCTGGAAAAAATGTCCGGAGGTGGCAACAACCACGGCGGCGGCGGCGGAGCTTTAAAAATTTTTAACCTTGTTTTACTTAAGGTTGGGTTTTCGCTTCGTTTATCATCTAGGGATGATCGAGTGTTATGCGGCTTTGGGGAATGGTAGAGGGGAGATAGTCGAGTTCGTGGCCGGAGTTTAGTGGCGAATGGTGGTCGAGGGTCGGAGAACATGGCGTTGCTAGGTTTTGGGGGGTTTTGTTTTCGCGTGTTCCAGGTTTCGACCTGATGCTCATTGTTCGATTCGAAGGGAGGATGGAGGTTCTGATGGTCGGAGATTTGCACGGGGTAGATCGTCGACTTGTTCGACGTAGTGGCGGTGCCGGAAGATCGCCAGCGGCGAAGTGCACGTGCACGAGCACTGTGTGTTCTGGGTATTTGGTTGCCTGGGAGGAACGAGAATTTTCTCGCGTCGTACTCGAGTGGTTCGAGTCATTTACTCGAAGTAAATTCATGGGGACTCGGGTCAGAGTTTTGTTCCAGGCTTTGATGTCTGAACTGTTTTCTGTTTTTGAAATTTTAAAACCAAATTCAACTTTATCAAGCAAGGTTTAAAAACTGAGTTTAAATCAAAATGCAAATAAATTCAAGTTCAAATTAAAATCTAGTTTGAAAACAAATAAAGCTTCAAATCTAATTTATTTCAAAAATTTTAAGACAAATTAAATGTAGGAGGAGGGGGAAATTTGAATCCAAAATAGAATTGAATTGTAGATGGGAAATTCAACAAGTTAAAAATTGAAAGTACAAACCTGGAATCAATTCCCAAATCAGATTTCCAAAATTTTGAATTTAATTAAGTTTTAAAACTTATTTGTTTAACAATAAGTTTAAGCGTGTTAAATCTAAAGAGGAAAATCGATTTAAATTATATTGTAAATGGGAAAAGAAAACCAAATCATAAATATAAATGAGTTTACCGTAATTAATGAAGATTTATGATTTATAATTTAAAGTTAAAATGATTATATAAGTAAATTTTCTTCAGAAAAGGGTAACTAAAGAAATTTAATAGTTAAGAATATCATTAACTAAGATTATTTCAATAAATAATCAATATAATTAATTTTAAATAAATTAGATTAATTAATTTAATAATAATCATTTGTGGAATTGTGAAGTGTAATTTCTTAATGACATTGATTAAAGAATTAATTAATTAATATAATTAAGTGAGTTAATTGGATTAGTTCAGATTTATCATTTAAGTTAATTAATTCAGAATAATCACCTGAATATTTTAGAAAATATAATTACTTAGAAAAGTAATTAATTGATAATTACCGGATGTAACTAATTCAAATGATAATCAGATAATTGGATTTATCCTACCTACGGATGTTTGGATTATACTGGATGATAAATTGTTTGATATCCCTGATATTGATGCTTTATGATTATCCTGATTTGTGTTGTGATCTGTGATGTAATTTATTATTTGTGATATATATATATATCTGCGAATCTGTGTATGAAAGATAAGTGTTATAGTTTATATCGCTTATCGAATATATTGTCGTATTTGATCTGTGATGATTGAATGGTTGTGCACTATTGTGTTAAACCCCTGGACCACACTTATACACACACAAATATGGATTTCACGAGGAAATCGATTAACTCACAGATTTTGAAATGATTTATAAAAATTGAACATTTGAATTCAAATGTTTTGGAAATGGAATCGGAATAAATGTGAAAAGCTTTCGGAAAGGAATTTCAAAATAAAAAAATTTATTTTTCAATTACTTGATTAAGTTTTAGAATTTAAATACTTTGATTTAAATTTGAATTCAATATTGATATTGAATTCTGTAATTTGAAACTAGGGATTAACGATGTTATACTAGTCATTATCAGTTAAACCATTTTTAAAGTATTATTTTTGAAAATTTGAATTAACCTAAAGATTGTAACTTATAAAAAGGAAATCGGGTTTATCCAAAATAAAGCTGTTATTTCTAAATGATAAAAAGCTTTGGTTTCAAATCTTATTGAAAGGGATTTCAAGTTTAAAATAAAATAGTTTTCCAAGTTATAAACAAATATTTGGAAATAATTTTTGAAAATTTGGGAACGATTTGAAAACTATAAGACAAATCTTTGAATTTAAAGATTTGATGAATTAAGCTTTTCGAAACGAAATTGTTTTGAAATCCGAGAATGAATATTTATGAAAGTAGGTGAACATTATGAAATAAATCTTTTGTTTAAAAGATTTGAAATGGTAATTGGATTAAACCATTTGAAAAGAAAGTTTTGAATTATTAAGTTGTGACTTAATTGAAATCCTATATCCATATGTTTTAAATATTTCGCTCACTATTCGGTTTAGCCGGGAAAGGACCTTTGTGTCAAGTAACCCATTCTGAATATGTGATTCGTCGTTATGGATAGCATTTGAAGACCGGTGTTGAAGACCGGGTATTTGCGAGAGCGATAGGATGACCTATCGATTGTCTCTGCACTGGGTAGCTCCCGGTATAGAGATTCCCTGAGTGATGGGAAATCCGATCGGGATTGTGAATACCCGGATTGCAAGGGCTTCGTAATAAGTGTCTTCTGTTCTGTTCGAGCCCGGAACAGACTTGTATGGATTGTGTGTCTGACATTACATTTTGAGATATAAAGCAGATTTCTTTCAAATACATTTCTGTTGGTGGCGGAGAATTTATTCTTTTAGCTTAACACCCTTCTTTGAGACGTACGAGCTCAGAGGTTATGTAGTTGAAGGTATCGGCGATATATTCCCAATTTGGTAATGTGACATGCTAAGTGTTGCTGTAAAATGATCATTGTTTGATCATTTGTGATATGATCATTTGTTTGATCATTTATCTTTGTGATCATTACTTTGATCATTTGTTGACCCGAAGCATGGCTTTGTACCAAAGCGTGGCTTTGTGGACGAGACTTCGCCGAACCTCACACCCCGGAATGGTCAAAACAGGAAAGATGCGGCAAGGTTATTAGGGGGTAGCGCCCCTTTAGGGTATGTTCATTTCCTTCTGGAAAGGGGTGGTATCATGGTATGGAGCCCAGATACTTACTCATGTGGAAAACACTCTATTTACTATAGTGTGATGTCAAAACATTATTCAAAGGAAACCAAGCAAGAAGATTCAATCTGCAACAACAATTGCTCTCTGTTTTTCAAAACTGAAGTGAGCAAACTTCACCTTGTTACTGTTTTCAAATTGAGGTGAGTAACTTTTTTTTTTCTCTCTTCTCTTTTCTTAGTTTGAACGGTGAACGAAATGGTGAGCTTATAAAAGAAAGTATGCAACTTGAAGTGCTTTGCAAGGACAGGATGTATATTTTATTTTCTTCAGAGATTTTCTTTGCATATGGTGGCTGATGAGATACCAATTCGTGCTGCATTAATTATACCTTTGAGGTGCAACAAAGGTATAGCTGCATCAGCTTGTACATATATTTACTTTTATATTGTTTCTTTCTTTTGTTTATTTGGGTTGAGATGAAAGCTTTTAATTGTTTGTGTACTTTATGTTTTTATGTTTCCCTTGTTATATTACATCTTTTTTGCCTTGTTGATTACTTCAGATTGGATGGTGGCTGCATCTATTATGCAGTGGTGGCTATAGCTTTTCTTTTATATATTTACTTTTATATTGTTTTACTTTGTTAATTTGCTTGCTTTGACTTATGTAATATAGATGTAAATATGCTTGTACTTCTTTTATTTCAAGCCTGCACACTACTATAGGCTACCTACTTGTATGTATTCATACATTTGTTCATTCTTTTGCTTGTACAATCAGTACATATATGAGTACATATTTATGCATTTGTTTTGCATTTAAAACTTACTTTATACCTTAATTTTTGCAGGCTACATATACTTTACTTATTTTATTATGTCATTTATACTTATATTAAATATTAATAAAATTTATTTTATTATAAACAATTTTGAAAGATTTGATTTTAACTTCATGTATATAAATATAAAGCTATTCTACTTATTGTTATAAAAATAACTCCTCGTTGATTGAAAATAATTCATAAAAGAAATTGTTTTCTTATTAATAAATAACATAATTTATTTGAATTTGGAAAAACTCGAATTAATCTATCATTTAATTTCACAATTTTAAATCAAAAGTAAATTTAATTATCAATTTAAAATAAATTGAAATTTGAGATCGTTACACCTAGCCTTCACGCGTTCGTGCTCAGGTATGAAACCCACGGCCGAACCCAAAACCCTAATACACGCCATCAATACAAGCACCTCCACCTCGATCAAGAAGCACCACCACGAAGAGCATCTTCCACTCCACCACCGCCCCGAGTATTGCAGAGCTCGGCCCTATATTGGCTTCGAGATTCGTGCTCGAACTGCAGGCCGACTCGGTCGCGTTTCTCTCCCATCGTCGCTCGAAACTCGATCTCTACCGTTGAGATCATAGATCTCATCGTCCTCTACCACTCTTCAGTTGAAAGTTTTTGTTGATTGTCAATGGATCGGCCAGAAATCGAGGAAGATGATGGTGAGTTTCTGGCCGTGGGTTGAGGGGTGGCGGCTGCAGTTTTTTACCTAGGTTTATTTTTTTTTTGTGAAGAGGATGGTCTATTTATAGAAGTTTGAACGACACTATTCATTCCGGAAATTCCAAACTCCGATTTACGCGCCGTAACCAGCATTTCAAGGGTTTACCCCGCGTTCCGGACACAATGGAATAGGTTTCGGAAGCTAATTCGGTCATCTGTGCGAGTTATGGCAATAAACGTTCGATTTAAATTAAACCGATTTAAACTATTTTCTAGACGTTTTAGCTTGCACCGGACAAACGATAAATCCAATTGACACGAAATTTGAAAACATACAATAATATCACATTATGGATCCGATGAAACTAGTTTCGTCGAAATCCGAAACTGTTTGAAAAATGGCTATTTTAACTCGCCAAATTAATATTAAAACAATTTCGATGCGTTTCGGGCTGCCACGGTCAAACGACAACTCCGATTGCTACGAAAATTGAAATCCGATAATAACAAATTATTACGGATCCAATGGAACTAGTTTCGTCCAATTTTGAGACTGTTCGAAAATTGGCTATTTTTCAGTCGCTAATTAAATATTAAAATATTCAATTTTCACAAATAAATTTTAAATCCAGTTTTAAAACTTCTATAACATCACTATAACTCCAATATGATAAAATAAAATTTTTCAAATCATTTTTAATCATATTAAACCCGTTATTCAATTTATCTCATAAATTCCAATTTTAAAATCGTATTAACTCTATTAAAATCCAAATATAACTTACGTTCACTTTGGAAACCAATGTGAATCATATTAAATCAAATTTCAATTATTCACTCTATTTTCATATATTAAATTTAATATCAAATTAATCGTATCAAATTCGAAATTTAATTTATTCAAACCTTCGTGATATTAAATTTAACAAATTTGGTTATTCTTAAATCACTATCTTTTGACATATTCACAACGAACTTATAAAATTTAACTTTTGAAATGAATTAAAATTATAGAACAACCATTTCCATTATACGGTTATTCAATTCCCGTTATTAAATTATTCAATAATTTCCAAATATTTAATTTAAACAATTTCGATTATCCAATAATTCATTATCTTTTGAAATATTGAAATTGAACTCATAAGAATCAACTTTTAAAACCAGTTCACAATTTAGAACATTTTTTCATTTTACAGTTATTCAATTATTCAATAAGTTTTAAATATTTAATTTAAACAAATTACCTGTTCAATACTCAATATTTGATTTCAAATAGATTTTTACTTATCAATCAATTACTCTCTTATACCCAATGAATCAACATTTATTATCCTCTTCAACTTTTGATTTCAAAGGCATTCACTAAATAGCTTTTATTTATCGTTACTTGGATAGTTATTTTGCAATTCATTCCAGTTATTATTATTTCAAACGAATTACAAAATTTTTCTAACATTAAATCACGAAAGCTTATTAAATTAGTTATTTTAATTATCGAAAATTTACGGGTCGTTACAGGAGGCAAAGCATGAATTCAGGTTTCTAAAATAAAAAGTTTGAAATGTTTATGGAAATGAATTAATTTTCGTACAGCGATTCACTTATATGGAAATGATTTATTTGTATAATTAACACTAAACATCGGAGAAGTCGACTTGTTGTTATTTTGAAAGCTAACAATAATCTTGAGACATGACTTTGAGGTAACACTACTTTGACTTGTCCGTATTATTGTTAACCAAGAAATAATACAAGTTTGAACTCGATGAGTGGTGATAATTATACAAGACTTAAGTTCCATATACGATCATTTTATATCCTCGATAGTTGTTACCTCAACTATCGGTTATTTCAGCTTCTTTATTATCGACATTTTAAGATGATTTATTTGCATTGTTGAGCATTGATATCCTTTGCCAAAATGACTAAAACCAAAGCGCGAGAGGAGGCCTAGCTGTGTAGGGTTGCTCCAATCAAGATACTTTCACATCTCAACTAGATTGGATTCGGTAGCGCTATTAGATGTGAAATATTTGGATTCTCGGTAAGGTTTGGTGGGTTCCAGCTTGAATGGTTCCGAGAAGTGTCATAGAGTAAATGAGCTTCTCTGAAGTATATTACTAGAGGTATACTTCTAGGGGATGCACCTTCGTAGTAATTATTGGAAATTTTCCTTTTCTTATTTGATTTGAACCTTTGAAATTGTTTTTCTTTAGTTACAACGGAAAGAATCAACCACTCTTCGCAGTGTTCAATTATTGGTTTTGTCCATTCTATCGAGTTTGTATAGTTATCTTATTTAATGCATTCTATCAAGTTTGGACTATTGTCTTGTTTTATTCATTCTAACCAATTTGGATTTCTATTCAGGCTATTTCCATTCGTTCAAGTCTGAATATTATACTAATTGTACCCATCATCCATGGTTGGATTTATTCACTATTGTTCATTGCCATTTTTGTTATGTTTGGTTTTTGTTTATGTGAGGGAAAACCTATTCCATGTTAGCGGCATGGTTTCACATATTTTTAATTAAATACGCACCATTTGTTTCATAGTTTTACTCCTACCAAATATTTTTTCTGACCTGAGCTGTTTAAATTCTCTAAACTCTCGGATACTCAATTATTTTGGATAGTTCAAGAATAATAGGTTTTCTTTGGAGCTCTTTGAAGACGGTGATTGAGTAGGCGGCTCCTTAATGATCTAGTTATTTATTTCCACCGTATGATTATGTAAGTGTATTTTGCATCTTAAAAGTGAAAAGTTAGAATGTATAACTATGAATCAGTTAGATGTAGTGTTTTTTTATAAATCTGATAACTCCTTATAAGGAGTAACCTTTATACTATATCATTTTATAGTATATGTAACCTTTGTATTAAGTGTCATTTCCAGGGCTTAAAAAGGTGGGTCGTCACACGTTTTGAATAAAAGATGATAAAAATTCATCATTTATCAAATGAGAATAGTCCTTTTATGTTTATATCTAAAGACGTTACCGTATTATTGATGTTTGATAAACAATTAGCCTTATACTTTTTTAGCAGATTGAAATCTATTAGAATATTAAGTTAATTACCCGATAAGTGTATACTAAATTAAGATTTGTAAAAGATTTAGAAAATATTTTAAGAATTATATAAATTGTAAGTCTATAAATTTTTTGATAGATGCGAATAATATTTAAATTCAGCAAATGTATCATTTTAATAAGCAAATTTCACACAGCAAATAGAAAATCAAACATATTGGTACACGTGTTAAAAATTCCCCTATAAATATAGGTTTCCTCGGTTGAAGTATAAGCAAGAGAACATCATCAGTAATGGATACCACTTATTATGTTGTTTTGGATTGTGGGTTTGTATTCTCCATAGTATGTGTCGTTGGTTTTCTCTTTATTACCAGAGACATCATGAGGATTACCTCTAGCGAGTGCGATGGATGTTCAGTCAATCGACGCCGAGTCCGAGGCCGAAGCCGAGGCTTTAATATGGGGGAAAAAAGGAGGCTCAACCCCTTATGGTAGGAAGGAAGGTGAATTGCCTATCTCAATTTCTCCTGCTTCAATCAAAAAAGAATTCCAAATTTCTCCAAGCGGGATTAAGATAGTAGTGGAATAATGGTATTAATAAACTGCAACATTTAACTTGTACTGAATGTCAATGTTTGGTAATAATAATGAACTAGTGTGAACCCGTGATTTGTATATGGTCTATCATAAAACAACTTGTGTAACGGCCCAGGATTTCTAATAATTTAAATCTGGATATTTAATTAATTTTAAATATTAATAAGTGAAATTTATATGTCGAATAAATTTTATTTCGAATAATTGGATTTAATTGAATAATTAAATCGATAATTTAATATATTAAATTATGGAAAAAATTGAAAATTGGGTTAAAAATGATTAAAATTGATTTGTAAAATTTTATTTTATCATGTTGGAGTTAGAACGATATTAACTTTTAAAATCGAATTATGAGTTTATTTGTGAAAATTGAATATTTTAATATTTAATCGACTATTGAAAATAGCCAATTTTTGAACAGTCTCAGAATTGGACGAGACCAGTTCCATTGGATCCGTAATAATTAGTTATTACCGGATTTCAATTTTCGTAGCAATCAGAGTTGTCGTTTGACCGTGGCAGCTCGAAACGCATCGAATTGTTTTTAATATTAATTTAGCGAGTTAAAATAGCCATTTTTCAAACGGTCTCGGATTTCGACGAAACTAGTTTCATCGGATCCGTAATGTGATATTATTATATGGTTTCAAATTTCGTGTCAATTGGATTTACCGTTTGTCCGGTGCAAGCTAAAACGCCTAGAAAATCGTTTAAATCAGTTTAATTTAAATTGAACGTTTATAGCCATATCTCGCACAGATGATCGAATTAGCTTCTGAAACCTGTTCCATTGTGTCCGAAACGTGGGGTAAACCTCAGAAACGTCAGTCACCGCGCGTGAATCGGAGTTCGGAAAATCCGGGATGAATAGTGTCGTTCAAACTTCTATAAATAGACCCTTACCTTTCACAAATAAAAAAAAAATTAAACTAGGGTTTTGAACTGCAGCCGCCTCCATCATATTCGATGGCCATAAAACACTATCCTTTCTCCTTGTTTATCTCTTAATCCACACATTGATTCAAGAAAGTGTCAACTAGTAAATTGTAGATCTCCTCGAGCTCGATATATCCAACGGTTGAATTTTGTTGAAGTGGCTTAGATCGATCGAAAAAGCGAGTTGAAGGGGCCGGTTTCGAGCACGTCTTTCGAGGTGATGGGGGCACTAGGGAGGTGCGGCCTCTGGCCATGGGTAGCTATAGGCCATGGCGTTCGAATGGAGGCGGTTTGATGAAGTTTCGTGTAGCGAGGAGGCGACAGCACGTATCCCTAGTTTCGAACTTTGATGGGTTCGTGTGCGTTCATCAACCTGGAGAGGAAGGAGAGTTGCATTCTACGGCCTGGATTTCATGGTGCAGGGATCATGCGGCTGTAAATAATATAGGTTAAATAAATTATAAATTTTGTTGTAGATTAGTTATTAAAAATTCGTAAAACTTGTAAAATCCATATCTTTTTCATACGAGGTCGAAAACGCGCAAAACAGGAAGCGTTGGAATCGTATGGACGAGCACTACGCTATGCAATTAGATTGGAGTTGTTTGGAGTTAGTGAGAATTTTGGGTAAAATTATTCGAAATAAATCGCTAAAACGAAATTGAAATCAAGGCGAGAACTTCTCACTCAATCGAATCGGTTTTGATTTTATTTTAGATAGTTATATTTAAAATATTTGAATGCATGTTTGAATGATGATTGATATCGATTGATTGTTAAAATAGACATTATGCGCCGTTAGTAAGTGGATGTTATTTATTAAAAACATATACCGCGAATATTTCATAAACAGTGAAATTGGTATTATATATATATTGGCATATGTATATATTGCAGTTGTTGATTTCCCGCATTGTATAGCGGATGAGACCCTATTGCGCCGTCTATTAAGCGGATAATATTATAAATCCCATATACCGCGATAATTCCGTACTGGAGCGGAATTGGTATTGTGCTAATGTTTGTGGATGCAGGGAAACAGGTTGGAGGGATCCAACTAGATTCCTCAACTGTATTAATTTATTTACAGATATTTTGATATTTGTTGATTATCATATCGATATATGATATTTGGATGTCGTGATTGACTATTTGGTGCTGTTGCATCATCGGATCCATTTTTGAAGTTTTAAAATAATGATTTTTAGTTTTTAAAAGAATTTTTAAAGTGATTTTTGAAAGTATACATTTTATTAAAATTTGGAATTGATTTATTTTAAATAAATTAACGTTATAAGTTAATGTTATAAAAGTTATAATTTTTGTAAAATATAACCAAATTAAGATTTTTGAAATAAATAGTGATTAATTTATAAAACGGTTTAATTGGGAATTTTGAATTATTATAAACGGTTTATATAAAAGATTTATAAAATTGATATTTTATAAATTAAAAATATTGGAATATTAAAACAAGTTTTGTAAGTATTAAAAATGAAATAAAAATGGATTTCATAAGCGAACGCAATTTATAGATTTAAAAATTGTGAAGTTATAAAATGGATAGATTTTGTAAAATATAAGATTTATAAGTAATCAACTTATAAATCGGATTTTGGCATTTAAAATGAGATATAAAAAAAGGATTTTTAATAAATAGAAGTTTATAAAAATATAAATGGAGTTTATAAACGTTGTTTATAAATTCGAAATAAATTGAATTTGATAAGTTGGATATAGGAATATATGAAAGGAATTATATTCACGATTTTGGACAGTGAATATATTATTAAATGAAATGGATATGTTTTGGGGAAGGAATATTATGAAATGAAGTTAATGATTTTAAAGACGTTTTAAAATGCATTAAGTATCGAATACATAGATTTCAACATTCATTGTTGAAATAGACGTTTTCGAGAGATAGAAGGAAATGGTGGACTATAACACTGTTGTTATAGTAAATGGTTTCCGAAAGAAAATGTTTTGTATAGTATTGGGATTTATATATCTATTTAAGTTTGAATCCCTATACTAGTGATTTTGGGTCGTCGTAACGATGTTTTACGTAACATTCATTTTGGCCCAAACAAATGTGTTTAAGAGAATGATTTCTTACAGAATGAAATATATACTTAATTTTCAATTTAAGTATATTGAATATTTTCCAAGTGTTGAAATTGAATGGATTTGTGAACTACTTATGAATAAATAAGTATGGAAATGTTTTTCCAATGTGAAATGAAAAGTTTTGAGAATTTATCTTTTTGAAGATAAATTGAAAATGAATAATTGAAATCGTATATTCATAAATATTTTGGGATGTAAATTCACTATGGAATTTATAAATAAAAAGGGGAATTTGTTTAAAAATAGATGTTGATTTATTTTTGAAATTATGGGGATTAATTTACGGATTTGGAACGTAAATATAAAGTAAATCGTTAAGGATTTATTTAATTGTTTTAAATGAACCATGTTGAAATGAAAGTATTTCCGAGTAAGGAAAATGATTGAAATTTGTTTTCAAAAGTTGATAAAGTATTGAAAAGTGATTTGAAAATTAGTTTTAAAACGTTGAAGTGTGGAAAATTTTATATCTAGTAAAGATATTTTGGAAAGTAAATAATTTGAGAAATTATTTGGAACTTGGTGATGTTG
Source organism: Allium cepa (assembly GCA_030765085.1). Taxonomy (NCBI): domain Eukaryota; kingdom Viridiplantae; phylum Streptophyta; class Magnoliopsida; order Asparagales; family Amaryllidaceae; genus Allium; species Allium cepa. Next base: position 578,760,429 of record CM060931.1, read on the forward strand.
AGCACGCCTATTGATAGTTAAATAATCCGACTATCAATATTTACCTTTAAATAGGTATTTGTTGTGATTGTTTGAATTTGAATGCCACACGTATTTTTGAATAAGCGCTCACTATTCGGGTTATCCAGGAAAGGACCTTGGGGTCGTATAACCCATTCTGAATATGTGATACGTCGAAATGGATTGCATTTGATGACCGGTGTTGAAGACCGGATGTTTGTGAAAATGGAAGGATTACCGTCGAGTTACTCTACATCGGCTGATCTCCGATATAGAGGTTTTATCACCCTTAGTGATGGGAAGTCCGGTCGTGATTAGTGAATATCCGGATTGCAAGGACTTCTTTGGAAGTGCCTTCAGTTCTGTTCGATCCCGGAACAGACTTGTATGGATTGTATGTCTGACATTACAAATTGAGATATAAAGCTGATTTCTTTCAAATATATTTCTGTTGGTGGCGGAGAATTTATTCTCTTAGCTTAACACCCTTCTCTGAGACGTACGAGCTCAGAGCTTATATAGTTGATGGTTATTAGTGATATACTCCCAATTTGGTAGTGTGGCATGTTGAGTGTTGCTGTGAAATGATCATTGTGTTAATCATTTGTGATAAGATCATTTATTTGATCATTTATCTTGGTGATTATTTCTATGATCATTTGTTGACCCAAAGCACGGCTTTTGTATAAAGTGTGGCTTTGTGGACGAGACTTCGTCGGACCTCACACCCCGGAAATGGTCAAAACAGGAAGGATGCGGTAAGGTTATTAGGGGGTAGCGCTCCTTTAGTGTATGTCATTCCTTCTGGATAGAGGTGGTATCATGGTATTGATATGCACGTAATTGTGCATATATTTACATCCATATTTCATCTCTTTTTATTTACATAATCATCGTATTTGGGCATTTTAATATGTTTAAAACCAAAATTCAATTATTTCCAACCATCATATTTTCATCTTCATTCAGGGGCAAAACGGTCATTTTGTGCATGTGTCCATATAAGAATTTTTACTTGGACATTTTTTGATAATTTTTATAGGAATTTGGATGCATATGGAAGAGGCTTATATGAAGATATATGCATGCACAAATGAATACAAAGGAAAGAAGAGGGAAATAATTCAAGCCATGATCATGGAGGACCCCACCCACTTACCTAAAAGTACAATTTGGAGCTAATGGACAACTAAGTGGAGGTTAAAGCTTTATGCAAAACAAATGATGGATTAATTAGTGGTTAATGGTTACTTGTTGGCCACACTTCCTAAAGGGCATTTTAGGTGGCCCCCTAAAAATAGAATTAGGGTTTTATGCATGTATATATAGCCCTCTTATGTATATGAAACCATCATCTACTCTTTCATTTTACTTAGGAAATTAAGAAATCAAGTGTAAGCACAATGTTCTATGAAATAAAAATGGCTTCCAAGCCTCTTTCTTCTCTCTTTTCTACATGCTTTTCTTTGTTTTATTGTTAATTTTTATTTCTATGCTCTCTTTCTCCTTATGTTCATAGCTTAGATTTATATTTATGCAAGTAGTTAGTAGCTAATCTCTTTTGCCTTCTTTACTTATTTTCTATTTTTCTTTTCTTTTTAATGTTGAAAGTTACATGTGTTGCTTCAATGCCACAAATGAGTAGCTAAACCCCTTCAATTTAGGGGTGATGAAGCTCTCTAACTTTATGTAATTTCAACATTTTTATGATTTATGATCTCTTTGTTTATGCTTCATGAATGTGAATTTTGATGTAAGTTTATACAAGTGGGTTTGATAGCTTATATTGCTTATGCAAATAAGCTATTCTTATTCAACATAAACACAATTTACATCAACATTTGCTAATTAATTTTTGATTATGAAATAAAAGTAAAAATGAAATTTGATGATCTATGTTACTAGTTACAATAGTAAATAGATCATACTTAAAATAGTTTTTGCTTTGGCTTCTTTTTCATGAGAATTGTAAGTGGTATAATTGTTGTATTATAGTTTGATGGTTTGAGTTACGTTAAATAATAACATAAACAAACCATACTTATGATAAATGCAATGATTATTTCACTTAATATCAAAGTTAGAGATCATAAATTATGTGTTTGTTGATTTACAAAAATTTGAGAGTGGATTTGCCTCTAAATTGTTCTTTAGTCTAATAATTTTTGAATCGCATATTCTAGTGTTAGCCTCATTTTATTTCTAGTTAACAAATCCTCTTCGACTTTGGTATAATTTGATTGAATAGATTTTTAAAATCATCAATTCCATGTGGATCGACCCGTATTCGCCGCATGCTACATTCGTACACCGTGCGCTTGCGGTATAAATTTTATTTCTAAATTCGTTCGACGGTTTTCTAAACCGATAGAATTTCCGTCGACAAACAGGTATGGAGCCCAGATATTTAACCTATGTTGTTGCTGCATATTTTGTGGTTGTTGGAAATCGAGGATCCTCTGATAGATCGGTTATGATCGGGGGATGACATATTCGTGTCAGTAGTTACCCAGTTAGGGGTAACCCGGCCTTGTGTTGGCAGAGATCCGGTTTGGTTCTCGGGAACGTCCTTCTAGAGGCGTTCTCATGTGGCAATGGGAAGTTCCTTGGCCTGACCATTTGTTGGAAATCCAAAGAAACAATACGATCTTGTACGATTTTAGTTGTAGAACCTGCCATGGAATGTGACGGTAACCTGCTATTGAACATGGTAGCTATGGTAGGCATAAGTGCGGAATGCCTATGCTGGCTAAGATTTATATTCTACTTTCGAAATTGTTTTCTACACTATGCACTAGTAATAATATCAAATGCTTCTTTTTAATGCGTATCAAGCATCTTTGACTATCATAAGGAGAAATCTCCTCTGATTCTGCGTTTGCATTGTGTGTGTGTGCGGGAGGCCTTATGGTGGTCTCATTTTTAAAAGCATTGCGAATTGACTTTAAAAATATTCCTCTATTTTGATTTTAAAGATAAACTGTTTTGAGTTCTCACACCAGTCACATGACTGACTCGGAGTTTATTGTTTTCCTTCCTAAACTCTGGGTTTCCACCAATTTCCACACGGGCAGTCAAGAGTTAGGTTTATCAGGATATTCTGGAATTCAGGAGTTGCAGGAGGCAAGCTGGATAGCATGGCGTATTACTAGTATATAGTATTTCTTTTTCCGCTGCATTGTTTGATGTTGTTTGTTGTTGTACACTCTGATGACGATGTAATGTAATAACTGATATAGTTCTTTGTGTAAAGATTATTCATTTATTTATTATATGTTGTTCCGCTGCGAATTGTGAGATTCGGTTGTTGTTCTGTTGTTTTCTTCAGTTCCGTTCTATTTTCTTTTTTCTTTTTTCTTTATTTTCTATCTTTCTCTCTCTTCTTCTGTCTTTTTCTTTTTCTAAAAAATTGAGAATTCGTATTTCTGTTCATCTTGAATTAATCAATGGAGATTAGTGTATATTCAAGGAGTACGGATTTGCGGGTCTTCACGGTTGGTATCAGAGCTTATGGTTAAGCGACAACCATGGCTCTGTTGGGAATTACTCATTAAAGATAGAGTCAGTAGTACTCTAGAATGAGTGTGAGTGTAACAATAGATACGATTGTGTATTTGTTAGTGAATATAAAATTGTTTTATATTGTGATGATTGGTTTGTTGAGTGGCATATGAACCTTCGTCAGCATGGTCTGTACAACTATGCCGAAGGGGTTTATAAACACTTGTATAGAACAATTCGACACAGTATTGTTTTAAATTGGGTAAATGAAATAATTTTACCTTGATTATATTTTGTATATGAAGAAATAATTTTTCAGAATTATCAAAGTGTATATAAGTAGATTGTTTGGTTGTTTGAATAATCTAAATTAAAGAATAATTGTATAAGCAAATGAATTATAAGAATTGAATTATAATTAATGTGGTTTACAATTGTGAAATAAACTTATATATATATATAAAGTGAAACTCTATAAGAAAAACATTTATAAATGTCATTTATAAATGAAAGGAAAAATTTTGAAAGAATATTAAGCACTGAATTCACTATTGTTACTGGGAAATAATAAGGGTGATGGCTGCAGCATCATCAGTATCATTTTCGAGTCTCCATGTGATAGATTTGCTACCATAGTAATTTGGGAATGATAAATGAGTTGATAACTTATGCAATTTGAATTTTGATAGAATAAATTTAACGTAAAGGATGAAGTTAAATTAAAGTAAGTGTAAGTAAATCAATGAAAATCCAAATTGTAAATTGATGGATATAAGTTAAATAAGTTTTGAACTTATGATAGGAGTTAATAAATTTAGCTTTGGTAAAAAGTTAAATAGGATTGGAATTTGAATTGGATTTATAAGTGAAAACTTAAGTTAAATTAAACAAAAGGTGTTTGGAATGAAATATAACTTTAAGTGATGTTGAATAAAGTTGATTTTGGTGTCAATATAAATTAATAAGTGAATTAATGAAATGAAGTCATTAAGAAATTGAACTTGAGTTATATAAATGAAATTCAACTTTAAATTGTTAAAGGAATTAGCAATTGAATTGATAAATGGATTGAATGTTAATCAATTAAATGTAAATAATTGATACAGAAAAATGGATGAAGTATTAATTCATTAAAAGGCTAGTTGAATAAATTGGAATGGAAATCAATTTAATGTTAAACCAATTGGAATTAAAAGTGTTGGACCAAATTGAATGTAAAGTGAATAAATTTGGTTGTGTTGAATATACATTGGTTGTTATATGATTATTAGTTGATTGTATATAAATTCATTAAGTGTTAATGAAAGTGAATTAGCGAAATTGGAAGCTATGTAATTAAATTCAAATGGATAATATGTAAATTTGAATAGAATTGAATGTGAATTGGATTTAATTAGTGAATGCAAACTAATTAAAATTGAATATGAATGAATGTTAGTAAATCCAATGTTAATGAATCAAATGTGATTTAAATTGAAAACCAATTCATTGAATATTAATGATAATATGAATGAATATTGATTTGGTTATGGATGATAGTTGGTTGATGTTTGCATTTGTTGTTTTGTTACATTTGCTATGTTGGCATATATAGTTATTATGTTGCTATATGTTGTATATTGATACTATTTTCATATATGCATGATTCTCATGTTGTTTGTTGAGTATTTAATAGGTGCGGATTGCACTTGCTTCTCTTTTGGAGCTCGCTTTCATGCTATATTAGCCGTATATGCTCGCTAATAATATTATAAGGTACATATCTCGGATTAAATATCGTACTTTTATACTTTTTTCCCTGCGGGATGCCTCACCACTTGATGAGACGTATATTTGTGATATATATACTGTCATTTTTTTGTCCGGATCGAGCTGCGCAAAGGAGACTATGGCGAATTTTTTCGAAAATTTAAGGCGTTAGAAAAATTTTGGAAATTTTGGGCAAATTTGTGAAAACTATAACTTTGATTTTGGAATTGAAAGTTAAATGATATAGTTTGGTTTTGAAAGATAACTATGTATGATTTGAAAACTTAGTAAGTTATTGTAAGAAGTTTAACTATGGATTTTGGAAAGTTAATGAATTCTATAACTTTTTCTTACTTGTTAATTTCGAGGACGAAATTCTTTTAAGGGGGGAAGTCTGTAACGACCCAGGATTTCTAATAATTTAAATTTGAATATTTAATTAATTTTAAATATTAATAAGTGAAATTTATATGTCGAATAAATTTTATTTCGAATAATTGGATTTAATTGAATAATTAAATCGATAATTTAATATATTAAATAATGGAAAAAATTGAAAATTGGGTTAAAAACGATTAAAATTGATTTGTAAAATTTTATTTTATCATGTTGAAGTTAGAACGATATTATAAAACTTTTAAAATCGAATTAGGAGTTTATTGTGAAAATTGAATATTTTAATATTTAATCGACTAGTGAAAATAGCCAATTTTTGAACAGTCTCAGAATTGGACGAGACCAGTTCCATTGGATCCATAATAATTAGTTATTACCAGATTTCAATTTTCGTAGCAATCGGAGTTATCGTTTGACCGTGGCAGCTCGAAACGCATCGAATTGTTTTTAATATTAATTTAGCGAGTTAAAATAGCCATTTTTCAAACGGTCTCGGATTTCGACGAAACTAGTTTCATCGGATCGGTAACGTGATATTATTGTATAGTTTCAAATTTCGTGTCAATTGGATTTACCGTTTGTCCGGTGCAAGCTAAAACGCCTAGAAAATCGTTTAAATCGGTTTAATTTAAATTGAACGTTTATAGCCATATCTCGCACAGATGATCGAATTAGCTTCCGAAACCTGTTCCGTTGTGTCCGTAACGCGGGGTAAACCCCAGAAACATCAGTCACCACGCGTGAATTGGAGTTCGAAAAATCCGAGATGAATAGTGTCGTTCAAACTTCTATAAATAGACCTTTACCTTTCACAAATTTAAAAAAAAACTAGGGTTTTGAACTGCAGCCGCCTCCATCATATTCGATGGCCAGAAAACACTATCCTTTCTCCTCGTTTATCTCTTAATCCACACATTGATTCAAGAAAGTGTCAACTAGTAAATTATAGATCTCCTCGAGCTCGATATATCCAACGGTCGAATTTTGTTGAAGTGGCTTAGATCGATCGAAAAAGCGAGTTGAAGGGGGCGGTTTCGAGCACCTCTTTCGAGGTGATGGGGGCACTACGGAGGTGCGGCCTCTGGCCGTGGGTAGCTATAGGCGATGGCGGTCGAATGGAGGTGGTTTGATGAAGTTTCGTCTAGCGAGGAGGCGACAGCACGTAACCCTAGTTTCGAACTTTGATGGGTTCGTACGCGTTCATCAACCTGGAGAGGAAGGAGAGTTGCGTTCTACGGCCTGGATTTCATGGTGCAAGGATCATGCGGCTGTAAATAATATAGGTTAAATAAATTATAAATTTTGTTGTAGATTAGTTATTAAAAATTCGTAAAACTTGTAAAATCCATATCTTTCTCATACGAGGTCGAAAACGCGCAAAACAGGAAGCGTTGGAATCGTATGGACGAGCATTACGCTATGCAATTGATTGGAGTCGTTTAGAGTTAGTGAGAATTTCGGGTAAAATTAAACGTCCGTTTAATTTTATTCGAAATAAATTGCGAAAACGAAATTGAAATTAAGGTGAGAACTTCTCACTCAATCGAATCGGTTTTGATTTTATTTTAAATATTTATATTTAAAATATTTGAATGCATGTTTGAATGATGATTGATATCTATTGATTGTTAAAATAGACACTATGCGCCGTTAGTAAGCGGATGTTATTTATTAAAAACATATACCGCGAATATTTCATAAACAGTGAAATTGGTATTATATATAATAGCAATATATATATATATAGGCATATGTATATATTGCAGTTGTTGATTTCCCACGTTGTATAGCGGATGAGACCCTATTGCGCCGTCTATTAAGCGGATAATATTATAAATCCCATATACCGCGATAATTCCGTGCTGGAGCGGAATTGGTATTGTGCTAATGTTTGTGGATGCAGGGAAACAGGTTGGAGGGATCCAACTGGATTCCTCAACTGTATTGATTTAGTTACAGATATTTTGGTATTTGTTGATTATCATATCGATATATGATATTTGGATGTCGTGATTGACTATTTGGTGCTGTTGCATCATCAGATCCATTTTTGAAGTTTTAAAATAATGATTTTTAGTTTTTAAAAGAATTTTTAAAGTGATTTTTGAAAGTATACGTTTTATTAAAATTTGGAATTGATTTATTTTAAATAAATTAACGTTATAAGTTAATGTTATAAAAGTTATAATTTTTGTAAAATATAACCAAATTAAGATTTTTGAAATAAATAGTGATTAATTTATAAAATGGTTTAATTGGGAATTTTGAATTATTATAAACGGTTTATATAAAAGATTTATAAAATTGATATTTTATAAATTAAAAATATTTGAATATTAAAACAAGTTTTATAAGTATTAAAAATGAAATAAAAATGGATTTCATAAGTGAAAGCAATTTATAGATTTATAAATTGTGAAGTTATAAAATGGATAGATTTTGTAAAATATAAGATTTATAAGTAATCAACTTATAAATCGGATTTTGGCATTTAAATGAGATATAAAAAAAGGATTTTTTATAAATAGAAGTTTATAAAAATATAAATGGAGTTTATAAACGTTTTTTATAAATCCGAAATAAATTGAATTTGATAAGTTGGATATAGGAATATATGAAAGGAATTATATTCACGATTTTGGACAGTGAATATATTATTAAATGAAATGGATATGTTTTGGGGAAGGAATATTATGAAATTAAGTTAATGATTTTAAAGACGTTTCAAAATGCATTAAGTATCGAATACATAGATTTCAACATTCATTGTTGAAATAGACGTTTCCGAGAGATAGAAGGAAATGGTAGACTATAACACTATTGTTATAGTAAATGGTTTCTGAAAGGAAATGTTTTGTATAGTATTGGGATTTATATATCTATTTAAACTTTGAATCCCTATACTAGTGATTTTGGGTCGTCGTAACGATGTTTTACGTAACATTCGTTTTGGCCCAAACAAATGTGTTTAAGAGAATGATTTCTTAAAGAATGAAATATATAATTAATTTTCGATTTAAGCATATTGAATATTTTCCAAGTGTTGAAATTGAATGGATTTGTGAACTACTTATGAATAAATAAGTATGGGAATGTTTTTCCAATTTGAAATGAAATGTTTTGAGAATTTATCTTTTTGAAGATAAATTGAAAATGAATAATTGAAATCGTATATTCATAAATATTTTGGAATGTAAATTCACTATGGAATTTATAAATAAAAAGGGGAATTTGTTTAAAAATAAATGTTGATTTATTTTTGAAATTATGGGGATTAATTTACGGATTTGGAACGTAAATATAAAGTAAATCGTTAAGGATTTATTTAATTGTTTCAAATGAACCATGTTGAAATGAAAGTATTTCCGAGTAAGGAAAATGATTGAAATTTGTTTTCAAAAGTTGATAAAGTATTGAAAAGTGATTTGAAAATTGGTTTTAAAACGTTGAAGTGTGGAAAATTTTATATCTAGTAAAGATATTTTGGAAAGTAAATAATTTGAGAAATTATTTGGAACTTGGTGATGTTGAGCATGCCTATTGATAGTTAAATAATCCGACTATCAATATTTACCTTTAAATAGGTATTTGTTGTGATTGGTTGAATTTGAATGCCACATGTATTTTTGAATAAGCGCTCACTATTCGGGTTATCCGGGAAAGGACCTTGGGGTCGTATAGCCCATTCTGAATATGTGATATGTCGAAATGGATTGCATTTGATGACCGGTGTTGAAGACCGGATGTTTGCGAAAACGGAAGGATTACCGTCGATTTACTCTACATCGGCTGATCTCCGATATAGAGGTTTTATCACCCTTAGTGACGGGAAGTCCGATCGTGATTAGTGAATATCCGGATTGCAAGGACTTATTTGGAAGTGCCTTCGGTTCTGTTCGATCCCGGAACAGACTTGTATGGATTGTATGTCTGACATTACAAATTGAGATATAAATGTGATTTCTTTCAAATATATTTCTGTTGGTGGCGGAGAATTTATTCTCTTAGCTTAACACCCTTCTCTGAGACGTACGAGCTCAGAGGTTATATAGTTGAAGGTTATTAGTGATATACTCCCAATTTGGTAGTGTAGCATGTTGAGTGTTGCTGTGAAATGATCATTGTGTTGATCATTTGTGATAAGATCATTTATTTGATCATTTATCTTGGTGATCATTTCTATGATCATTTGTTGACCCAAAGCACGGCTTTTGTATAAAGTGTGGCTTTGTGGACGAGACTTTGTCGGACCTCACACCCCGGAAATGGTCAAAACAGGAAGGATGGGGCAAGGTTATTAGGGGGTAGCGCCCGTTTAGTGTATGTCATTCCTTCTGAATAGAGGTGGTATCATGGTATGGAGCCCAGATATTTAACCTATGTTGTTGCTGCATATTTTGTGGTTGTTGGAAATCGAGGATCCTTGGATAGATAGGTTACGATCGGGGGATGACATATTCGTGTCAGTAGTTACCCAGTTAAGGGTAACCCGGCCTTGTGTTGGCAGAGATCCGGTTTGGTTCTCGGGAACGTCCTTCCAGAGGCGTTCTCATGTGGCAATGGGAAGTTCCTTGGCCTGACCATTTGTTGGGAATCCAAAGAAACAATACGATCTTGTACGGTTTTAGTTGTAGAACCTGCAATGGAATGTGGCGGTAACCTGCTATTGAACATGGTAGCTATAGTAGGCATAAGTGCGGAATGCCTATGCTGGCTAAGATTTATATTCTACTTTCGAAATTGTTTTCTACACTATGCACTAGTAATAATATCAAATGCTTCTTTTTAATGCGTATCAAGCATCTTTGACTGTCATAAGGAGAAATCTCCTCCGATTCTGCGTTTGCATTGTGTGTGTGTGCGGGAGGCCTTATCGTAGTCTCATTTTTAAAAGCATTGCGAATTGATTTTAAAAATATTCCTCTATTTTGATTTTAAAGATAAACTGTTTTGAGTTCTCACACCAGTCACATGACTGACTCGGAGTTTATTGTTTTCCTTCCTAAATTCTGGGTGCCCACCAATTTCCACACGAGCAATCAAGAGTTAGGTTTATCAGGATATTCTGGAATTCAGGAGTTGCAGGAGGCAAGCTGGATGGCATGGCGTATTACTAGTATATAGTATTTTTTTTTCCGCTGCATTGTTTGATGTTGTTTGTTGTTGTACACTCTGATGATGATGTAATGTAATAACTGATGTATGTCTTTGTGGAAAGATTATTCATTTATTTATTATATGTTGTTCCGCTGCGAATTGTGAGATTCGGTTGTTGTTCTGTTGTTTTCTTCTGTTCCGTTCTATTTTCTATTTTCTTTTCTCTCTATTTCTATCTTTTTCTCTCTTCTTCTGTCTTTTTCTTTTTCTAAAAAATTGAGAATTCGTATTTCTGTTCATCTTGAATTAATCAATGGAGATTAGTGTATATTCAAGGAGTACGGATTTGCGGGTCTTCACAACTTGTTTGTGATTGCATTGTTAAAACATTTAGTTTTCAAATTTGACTTTGTCGGTGGATTATATATTTTTTGTCACCTCAGAGTAGTGTTTTTCTTTAAAGTATACACTGAAAAATAATTGTTGCTAAGGCACAAATTTTTATCTAGAAGACAATGTAATGCTTAATGGAAAAAATTAATGAAATTACAATACATAGAAATTGGTGTTTTCTATGTAATAGTTAACAATTCAAATGCAAGAGGAAGGGTACATCACTTTATGCTTTCTACGTGTTCTTCAAATCAGTTGTGATAGTTTCTAAGATTACACAACCGTCTTTTAAAAGGTAAAAGAATTATGTCAAAAACAACACCCTTTATGTTTTTGGTATTGTTACAAAATTGATGCATGACTTCGACTAAAATAAAAACACATAGGCTATGAGATTGAAAAATAAATTAAAACATGTAAAATGTTCAATATGCGCAAATGAAAGTATAGACCATGCAAATATAGCTGTAAAGTTTAAACCTTTTCCGCTAGCTTTTATCTTCTACATCAATGTTGATCTGTTAATATGAAAGACTGAACATTTATTGAATGTATGCATATCCTAAATAACCATCCTAAGAGTTCGATTTTAACTTCCATTACATATGTGAACCTAAAAAAAATTACTAATCATAAACTGCTAATGTCTCTGATAGTCTTCTTATCTTCTTAATAGGAAGTTCATCACCTATTGTATGCAAGCACCTAGTCTTAGAATCTTGTTAGTAGGCACCATAATTCAAACTATAATGAGTAAACAAAATAGAAATTAATTAATAAACACATTTAAATGAAGAATAAGAGTATGATTCAATTAAATTCGTGTAGTTACCTTTAAAGAACTTTGTCCCGCCTTCCCTTTTTTGCACCAGTACGTTGGTCGTGGCCTATGAAAAATAAATAACATGGATCAAAGCTATAGAGATAACTATTTCCTTCATTTTGATAATACCATAGAAAAATATAAATTTTCGAAGTAGAAGAAGGAAAACACTTGAAAATCTAATGCTTCTCATTTTATTCTCAATGGGTAAAAGATTACTATTACTTTATTATTATTTGACAACTCCAATATTCTTAGTAATAACCAAGCTTCTTTAGTGTTTATGGTATACTCTTGAAAATGATGAGCCAAAAAGTGTTAAACTTAACTTAGGAAAGAATAAATGAGAAGGGCAAGGTAGGATGGTTAAATATCTACACTCAAAAACTGAGAATGAGTTTTCAACAAATGAGAAAAATAAATAGCATGATATTGACTTGTCAGGTAAGTGACCTTGATATCTGCACTCAATAACCGAGAATGAGTATCTAGCAAATAAGATTCCAGATCGTCTACATAAACATGGAAAGTTGAAACTTTCTTTATAAGTTCGGTTTGGTGTTGGTTGAAGTTAGAAAGGTTATGCTGCATTTCTAACTCAAGATTAGTCACTCTCCTGACTAAGGATAGCTCAAATTTATGTTCATAACAATAAAGTAATTGTCGGTATCTCCCCTTAGATGCAGATTAAGGTTTACAAATTTAGCTTCCAATGTTACCCTAGCTTCTCTTTCTAAATGCAGATCAACATGTGCACATTTTAAACCTTTTTTAAAGTTGTCAAGCTCACATTCTAATTAAATGCTTACATCTTTTCCAGACTTTACTGACATCATCAAAGCCTCTTTTCCTTGAATACGAACTAATAATGATGTTTCCAGTTCTCCATGGTACATTTTAGCTCCTCTATCTTTTGGACAGCATGCATATTCTTATCGTTGTTTTTTTTTTGTATTTCGGCTTCTAAAACAGAGATTTTTCATATCAGATCTTTATTTGTACTTTCATGCCTTTCCTTGGCTTCTAAACTTGATTGAAACTTCTTGATTACGTCTTGTAGAGTTAATTTTGTGCTTTTCAATTCACTATTAATGCATTCTAACTCCACTTCAAGTTAGTATCTCCGTTCACATCTTTCAACTGTTGTATTTCAGTTTGAAGAATAGAACGTTTTAAGATTAATTCACCATTTACAATTTTATGATTTTCTTCAGCTTCTATTCTTAACTGAAGCTTGTTACATTGATCGTGTATAGTTAGTTTTGCAGTTTCCAATTCTTCCTTGACACGTTCAAGCTACCTTAACTACTGGTTAATAGTATTGTTCTCATCTTTGTATTATTTTATTTCAATTTCTAAGATAGCGAGTTTAGAATCCATCTCTTTGTTTGTAGTTTTGTGTGCCTCTTTAGCATGTGTGCTAATTTTAAACTTGTTGTTAAGTCACATTTTGTCTTGCTGAAGTTCTTCAATGAGAGCCTTTGACAGATTCGGCTTCTCTCTAGTATCTTCGGCACGGTGTGATTTAGTAGCTATTTAATGGCTTAGAAAATAGAATTAATATCGTTTTCATGAGTTTCTGTTAGTATGCATTGTTCTATGTTTCTTTGTTCAGCAAGCTCCTCTGCCCTTATTTGAAACTGACATCCCACATGTTTATGAATAACAGAAATGAGTAAGTATAGTTTAGTTAATTGTATTGTTACTAAAATACCTTGTAAGTGAATGAGTGATATTCAAATGAAGGTGAGGCATCAGTTCGATGCAAGGTAGTGAAAATGGCTAGATAATGCAAGGATCGACCAAAAGATGAAAAATAAGAATGAAACAGTGGAAAAAATGAAAAGGGTAACATTTAACAAAACTCTTTATCCAATTTTGCTCCTATATATTTATAAACGTTGAGATCCATTACCCAAAAATGTGCAAAATAACACACTTCTACAATCATTGTGCTTTGTTTTTTACAAATGTATATTTCTTTATATCAATCATCATCCATTTGGCATTGAAAAGTTAATAATGCAAAAGCATCCACGATAAATAAGAGAAATAAGGCTTTTACCTACTGTAAAATTCATATATGACCAATATTAGAAAGCAAAAAAGGGTGGTGCCGGTAAAGTGATAAATAAATTAATTTATTGGCGTGGATGATATTGAAATAAAGATCAGAATACTAATTTTTATAAATTTTATTATTTATTGATAAAATTCAATTTTGAAAGTATATATAACAATTGCATAGATGGTTTTACCCGAAAATCTCAAATGGCAACATATATCAGGAATATAGAGCGTAAAGGCGTTGCCACTATAGGGGTTGAAGGGTTTTACAAACACGAAATTATTGAAAAACTCCCGGCAGCAATTCTAACTTTCCAAGATGCCAACAATGAAAATTTCCAACTCTACCATCATAGAACCCAGAACCATAAACACGGTAGAGAAACATACCTCAATTTGTATTTAGTGTTGATGCTAGCTTGTCTTAGGATATCGATTGTTACTCCAACTTCTATTGGAACATCATCTACTCTAAAAAAGAAAATAAAGCATTATTCAAATTAATAAATTTGTACACAAAAGGTATAGTTTGAACTCATGTGCGTACATTTCCTACTTTGCATGTACACATTTCAATGTAATTTAACAAACAAAACATGGATCACGTATTTTCATGAGCAAAAATATGGTATATGTATTATTAAATGAGAAATAATAAACTCAAAAACATCTACTGTGATATTATTTTACTTGTTCTTCTATGTTGGCTCAAACAAAAATTAACAAAGTTGTGATATTATAATTATGATATCCCCTATATATGATCTAAATCCTACTATTTGTTAAAAATCATTTCATATGCATGCATAAAAAATTGTAACGGTTATTCAAAGAAGAGATGGGTTACTCTATCAAAAAATGGTGAGGCACTTATGTCCCTAATGTAAAACAGTCATTCTTTTAGTGGTTTGATTAAATTAACTAACATGATAAAATTGAAATAAATGGTGTGATATATTGACAACATGGGAACACCAAAATTTGGGAACAGAGAATATCTTGCTAAAGATTTGTACTTGAAACAACACACAAAATCATTGAGACGGTTGTGACAAAGTCATATAATGCTAGACATTTAAACTTAAATAATACAATAACATACATTTAAACAAAATAATAGAAAAATAACACAAATAATTCATACGGAAAATTTATGCTCATCACTAATTATGTAATTTGAAGTATCTTACAATCAATTCCCACTATTCCTATTCTATTATCTCAACGACGTATTGATTTGAATATTTTTGTTGCTAGTAGTATAATTATGAAAATCACATTATTGTAAAAGAAGATGCAAATCTACATCCAACACATACATATTTTATTAGCATACTAATAGACTAATTGTAGCAGAAGTATTAAATTCAAAATTTTCCACACAATAATGCAGGCATAAACGTGGCGAATAAATCCTATGACCCTAAACAATGTAAAAAAATTCCACTACAAATTTATTTTCTCATACTAAGGATATAATACAATCAATTCCCACTATTCATATTCAATTATCTCAACGAAGTATTAATTTGAATATTTTTGTTGCTAGTTGTATAATTATAAAAATCACATTATTGTAAAAGAAGATGCAAATCTACATCCAACACATACATATTTTATTAGCATACTAATAGACTAATTGTAACAGAAGTATTGAATTCAAAATTTTCCACACAATAATGCAGGCATAAATGCTACGAATAAATGCTATGACCCTAAACAATGTAAAAAATTTCCACTACAAATTTATTTTCTCCTACTAAGGATATAAATGATATTGTCCTTTTGTTACAAAAAAATTACATTATTGCAAATAAAACATTGCTGTTAAAGTTGGAGCAGCGCCTACTCAAGTTCTATGAAAATTTATATGAATAGTGCTAACTTATGGTTTTTTTATTGCAAAAGGAAACATAAAAAATAAAAATAGAATAAAGATGTTCTCAGATTCACATGACTTTCATGCTTAGTGGAAGAAATCAATTGCAAAGATTCACATCTAGACAAACTTCTTGTTTACTTCATGTTAGGTTCACCTTTCATCCAAAAACTACAATAAGATTTCCTTTTTAAATTCTCACTCATTCTAATAGAAAAATTATATATCTAGTTAGGAAACACAGATAAAGAAGAAGTACTTAAACCTTACATGCAAGACTCAACATAAATAAAAATTATTAGTAATATAGGTTACATATCTTTGTCCATTATATGAAGAAACATAAAAGTAAAATTAAAAACAAATTGAACATTCAAAGCATTAGATGATATGAAAAGTTTTTATTTTAATAGAAAAAGCCTTAAAGGCTCAACGTTTAGTGCAACTCTTCATCTATATATTTGCTTTAAGCATGTCGTTTATCTAAATAAAATGATATTTAGTTGAAGGAAATATAACAATAATAAACCCCAGTTTTTCTAATAATTCCTCTCAAAATAAATAAAATATTTTGTTATTCACCTAGTTTTTATGGTGTAAATCATATCATACCATAGTTACAATTGAATGAACAATTCAGATTGCACTCATATTATATCAAGTATTACTTTTAACATCCAAGCTTAAAATCAGCAATTATATTGAATAGCAATGAATTCCAAACCGAAAATGATGATCATTGCTAGTTGCTACCCCTTAGTTCTTCAACAACTGCTCGAATGCTAGATCATGAAAATTCCACAATCCCTCGCTACACCAATTTCCTAGTGGAAACCAACTTTGATCACTGTTATGAAAGTTTCATTTCATAATTGCTCTAGTATTAGAACAGACACAATTTATGTAGGCAAGATCTGCAAAAGATGTTAATATTCACCAAAAAATTAGTGAAAACATCTTAGCTTTACATGTGTATTCCAAAAAAACTAAACAAAGAATCAACAAAACAATAATGAGCTAAATAGTGGAAAATTGTTGCAACTGGTCTCTGATTTTAGTAGGCATAAAATTAAAAAGATAATAAAATATACCATGTTCAAGCTTTGAAACGACATCAAATACCAAAGGCTTGTACATAAATTTTATTGATGTTGTCCTTCCTATCGGCATCTCGGAATGAATCAGCCATCAAAAATGAAACCGCAGGAAAAATAGCTGAACGACGATTTTTTGTTCAAGCCATGAGAGCAAGGTAATCGGAGAAGTGTGACAATTTTCGGTTTCCAGAATTAGATAGGAAAATAACGAAAGAGGGATTTCCTTTGCTTAACCGATGAGAGAAATTAATCAGCGAAGCATCTTCGGATTTCAATTTATCATACCTAACCATGATTTCAAAATCAGGTAGGCACAGCGGAAAAGCCAAGAAATCGAAGGGAACCATGTTATCTAGATATATAAAAAGCAGGAAGAGGAAAGGCGCGATGTAAGAAAAGAAAAAATAAAGCTGGGCGGTTGGAAAAAAGAATGAAGGGGAGAGGCGTGAGGGAGATGGAATACGTATAAAGTGGAAGATGGTTCGGTTGCCAAATTTCAAAGGGGCCTATGTGAGCTTGAAATTCAACTCACTAATAATAATATAGTATATGAATAGTGCTAACTTATGGTTTTTTTATTGCAAAAGGAAACATAAAAAATAAAAATAGAATAAAGATGTTCTCAGATTCACATGACTTTCATGCTTCGTGGAAGAAATCAATTGCAAAGATTCACATCTAGACAAACTTCTTGTTTACTTCATGTTAGGTTCACCTTTCAACCAAAAACTACAATCAGATTTCCTTTTTAAATTCTCACTCATTCTAATAGAAAAATTATATATCTAGTTAGGAAACACAGATAAAGAAGAAGTACTTAAACCTTACATGCAAGACTCAACATAAATAAAAATTATTAGTAATATAGGTTACATTTCTTTGTCCATTATATGAAGAAACATAAAAGTAAAATTAAAAACAAATTGAACATTCAAAGCATTAGATGATATGAAAAGTTTTTATTTTAATAGAAAAAGCCTTAAAGGCTCAACGTTTAGTGCAACTCTTCATCTATATATTTGCTTTAAGCATGTCGCTTATCTAAATAAAATGATATTTAGTTGAAGGAAATATAACAATAATAAACCCCAGTTTTTCTAATAATTCCTCTCAAAATAAATAAAATATTTTGTTATTCACCTAGTTTTTATGGTGTAAATCATATCATACCATAGTTACAATTTAATGAACAATTCAGATTGCACTCATATTATATCAAGTATTACTTTTAACATCCAAGCTTAAAATCAGCAATTATATTGAATAACAATGAATTCCAAACCCAAAATGATGATCATTGCTAGTTGCTACCCCTTAGTTCTTCAACAACCGCTCGAATGCTAGATCATGAAAATTCAACAATCCCTCGCCACACCAATTTCCTAGTGGAAAGCAACTTTGATCACTGTTATGAAAGTTTCATTTCATAATTACTCTAGTATTATAGTATTAGAACAGACTCAATTTATGTAGGCAAGATATGCAAAAGACGTTAATATTCACCAAAAAATTAGTGAAAACATCTTAGCTTTACATGTGTATTCCAAAAAAAATAAACAAAGAATCAACAAAACAATAATGAGCTAAATAGTAGAAAATTGTTGCAACTGGTCTCTGATTTTAGTCGGCATAAAATTAAAAAAGATAATAAAATATACCATGTTCAAGCTTTGAAACGACATCAAATCCCAAAGGCTTGTACATAAATTTTATTGATGTTGTCCTTCCTATCGGCATCTCGGAATGAATCAGCCATCAAAAATGAAACCGCAGGAAAAATAGCTGAACAACGATTTTTTGTTCAAGCCATGAGAGCAAGGTAATCGGAGAAGTGTGACAATTTTCGGTTTCCAGAATTAGATAGGAAAATAACAAAAGAGAGATTTCCTTTGCTTAACCGATGAGAGAAATTAATCAGCGAAGCATCTTCGGATTTCAATTTATCATACCTGACCATGATTTCAAAATCAGGTAGGCACAGCGGAAAAGCCAAGAAATCGAAGGGAACCATGTTATCTAGATATATAAAAAGCAGGAAGAGGAAAGGCGCGATGTAAGAAAATAAAAAATAAAACTGGGCGGTTGGGAAAAAGAATGAAGGGGAGAGGCGTGAGGGGGATGGAATACGTATAAAGTGGAAGATGGTTCGGTTGCCAAATTTCAAAGGGGTCTGTGTGAGCTTGAAATTCAACTCACTAATAATAATATAGTATAGATTAATAAAGATATGATATTATCTTATGTTACAATTACTATCATTATGAAAAAGTTAATATTGATAGTACTTCTACATAGCGTTTGTATGCTAAGTGAATTCATCCGCCTTAATAATATGAGAAATAAAATGGTCAAACGCTGTACAAAAGGCCAGAGAAGCAGGAGGTCGAAATTTGTGGCGGCCTCATGGAATCTATACTATTATATTATTAGTGAGTTCAATTTTAAGATCACACAAGTCTTTTTGAATTTTGACAACTGAACAGTCACCAAATTTATGTCTATAGTATTATATTACTTATACTATCTATAAAACTGAACATTCACGGTTCCTCCTACAGTTAAACAAAAAATGATATGCATTCTCCCGCATCTCTTCCTCAACCTTCAAATCTTAACCCTGCCCAACAAATTGTTTTTATTATCTTATTCATTTGTATCTTCTTCCTCTACAGATCAATGAACCCTATCCCTCCATTTTCCCATCCGTGTTAGTTCTTTTCCAAACAAAGCGCGTACGAATTGACCATGCTAGGAAAAATGGACCAAACTTCTTCCGACTGTTGAATTCATCAACGTATTGAACTGCAGTACGTTGATTGACCAATTCTTCTTGCCCACCTCTCTCTTGATGTTTGGGTGTTTTTTTCCTGCCGCAGCTAATGAATTGGTGGTTGTTACTGTTTTGATTCCATTTCACATTACTTTATGATTATATTTGCAATTTAGCTATCATCGGTCTACTTTGCTATACGTTTTCAACAAAGTAGCGATTTCATGGATTAGTTTAAAATTTCAATTAAATGAATTCTTTTCATAATATTTTTATTCCATCCATGCTTTAATAACCCTTAATGACATTTATTCTTGAATTTTATTTTGCCTCCTGTTACTGATTTGATATTATATTTGTACTATAACTTATGATCAGATTTGTAGCTTTACTATCATTATTTTTTAGTTTGCTTTAAAGGTTTTACACTATGTGGTATGATAAAAAATGTGCTTGGTAAAATGACAATTGTAATGAAAATTCTAAAGCATTCAGATAAGGTATTCCACATTAATTATGAAGTTTAGATATTGTTGGATCAGCTTATAAATTTTATTATTATTTTCAAACACCTTATTTTACACGGTTATATTCAAATAATCATTTTTTCATATGTTTGCGGCACTATAACTAAAAATTACATCACTACGGAGTTAGAACCAGTAAATTGTTATCCCATTTTTTGGTCAAAACTAGGATATCCATGTTGTGTGCATTTCCACCGCGACTAGAACAAGAAGAAGCAGCCAGCAAGCGTATATCAATCAGGAATTTCACTCAAGGTTCAAATATAAAGTCCATTCGGTATTAATTCATTCGGCAATATTAACACACAGGTTCATCCGGCACTCAGAACACACAGGTTCATCCGGCACTCCCAAATACAAGTGTTCATTCGGCATTCTCTCCATTCGGTAGTACCGATCCAACACCACCGAACCAACCATCTCCCCTCTACAACTACTGGACCAAGCATAGCCGAACCATGCTACCGCCGAACCATGCTACCACCGGACCAGCTCCAACCTCACCATACTACTGCCGGTCCAACCTACCACCGGTCCAAACAACATACCACTCACCGCCGAACCAAGGTGTTGCCGAACCAACTCTGTCAGGCCAGATTGCTTCAGCCCAAGCCCACCAGCAGCTATAAACATCCAAGACCCCTGCCTCCAGCCTCACGCTATAAATAGAGGGGCAGGGGTACAACAATGGGAGACAAGTTTGAGAGCTCAAGCCTGAAAGGAACTCTCAAACAACTTTAGATACTTGTAATCAAAGCTTTGTACTTGTAATCTAAAGAAAAAAGGAGAATAACATATAAAGTGGACGTAGGCACGTTCTGACCGAACCACTATAAATCTGTGTGTCTTTTACAGTTTAGTCCCTGCTTTTTATATATTTGCATAAATCACCCAAATCACTAAATACAACATAAAATCAACCAACTCATACGACTTTGGGTGTTTGCGGCCATTTTTTACGCAAACATAAATTAAAAGTAATAAAAATCCTTCTTTAAGATCTACGTTAAACCATACATTTCTAGGTGACTTGAATTGAAGGCACTGATCACTAATTTGTTTATTGTTTGTATATCATGCATTGATTACATTGAACGCGCTAATCAGTTTGTAAATCACTAATATGTACACATCTTCATGTTACATGAAGACATGTATTTTCTCTTCTATAATCAACTGGGTATATGTTTAATGTTTGGCATGTGTACATGAAGAAACATATGTTTTACATCTTATTTCAAATTAGGGACCTTTATCAAAAACACAATGTATTGCACACTTTCCTTATGATAGATTGATGTAATCCATTGTTACAAGTCATTTTTTATGCTTAGCAAATGGTATTTTAATTATTTACAATTACATCAGTTAATCTTTAACCTTTAGGCATCTGAGGTGAGGTGTATTGGCATGCTAAACTTTGTTCTCCTCTTCCATTTTACATATTCTGTAGCTTAGTAGGCATATTATACATGTACTGCGAAGGCTACTTATTGTAGATACGCCACTTGCAAGAAAGCTGAACGTCACTGCTACTTTCATTTGCAAATTAAATTTGACTAAAAAAGTAAATCAACTTTCCTATAACCATGCATAAATCAAATGCCAGTGTATTCTTTCAATCCACGATGATTGTAGTGCTATATCTATGGCTTTCCAATTAAGAATGAAAGGCTAAATACATGGTCCAGCCTAAAGAATAATTGTACGTGATTCACAGTGATGTGATGAATAAATGGTGCAAGTTTTACAACTATTATGTTTTTGTTATTGTGTATTTTATACCCGAAATTTTTTTCAATTAATTAAATGAGAAACCATTAAATTCATCCATAATTTCATATTAATGCCTTGCATGTTCCCTAAATGTTAGCTATTAAAATACCATTTAACTTCTAAATTTTGTGCAAACTTTATAAAAAACCGATAGAACCGTTTGGATTTTGAGCTTGATGTTACATACAATTTTCTTCACAACAAGGTTAAATTTTGTCATGTTTGTTTGACATAATAAGGTTAATCATTTCAATTTTTTCATGAAGGAAGCAATTTACTCCTGCAAAACTTATGTTAATAGTCTCTATGATACCATAAAAACTGATGCTTAATGTAAACATAGATAAATGGCATAAATAACTCATTAGCTTTTGTTTAAAACTTCAAATATTATTTGCTTCATGTCACTCCTACCCATTTTGTAGTTTATTATTATGTTGTTGCATTCAAAGAAGATATCCTCTTGTCCAACAAACTGGAAACCCATCCACTTCTTACGGGATCCATTGATATTAATTAATGTTTATTCCGCCAATGTAATTGGTGAATATCTAGGATGTTCACTAATTTTATTTTAGCATCCATGTCACAAAATTATACTCCTTAGCATTGTCTATACCTCTATTGGTTTAATATGAAAAGCTGCTAAAACAACTAATATTAGTGGTAATAGATTGATTGCTAATTTATTTATACTATATTATTAAAGTTCAGCGTGAATTTCTCCTTCCTCCTTAAATATTTCATTTTAGGCTCTCTCTGCAGGACACATGCATAATCAAAACCTTCCCTTTCTTTCAAACTGACATTCACTGCATAATCAAAACCCAACTTTTTTTTCAAAACCAACTACCTTAATAAATTACTTGCTCTGAAATTTTCCTCCCTCCCCATTTGAAACATAATCTTCTGAAGTTTATTCAGTAGAAATACATCATCATTGTTCTCAAGTGTTTCTATCAACAAGTAGTTATTTATATTGTTGCCAAATGCTTTATGCTTCTAGACCGGGATTCAATAGTACCTCTTCATCAGTTGGTAAATACATTTTATCCATAATTTTAGATGGTAAATACATTTTAGCCATAATTTTAGATAGTAAATACATTGTATGCATAATTTTAAATAAACTCGATTGCTCTTTATCTCTAATATTGTAAATGGTTTCACCGTCTATTAATTAACATAAATTTCATATTTAATTCTTTTTATCAAAAGAGAAACACTAAAAGCCATATATATATATATATATATATATATATATATATATATATATATATATATATATATATATATATATATATATATATATATATATATATATATATATATATAGCTCTGGAGAATCCAATCATGGCCGGCCCAGGGGCAAGCCCACTAAGTCCCTGGGCTGGGGCAACCCACCTAGGGATGGGCAACACAATATTGATTTTCCTCTTCCTTTTTTTTTTCAAGTTAGGTGATTTTGATTTTCCCTTATTCAGTGTAACACAATATTGATTTGCTGAAGCTATTGTACTATATATACGGGTTTAAGTATTTGACACAAGACTGCAATTACACCGACTATTTTCATATTGCTGAAACCCAATATTGCCGAAACAGTGAAACCCAATATCGCTGAAATCCAATTTAATGAATCCCAATATTACTGAAACCCAATATTGCTGAAGCAATTGAATGTATTCATTAGTTTTAAATTAATAGCTGAAACAAAACTGAATTTATTGCTAATGTTTTATTCAATTCGTTAACTGACAAACTATTGTATACTATATTAAATAATTTTAATTTTAATTTGAAACATTATTTCATGTGGCAAAACTAATACATATTTTAATATTTTATTAATAGATAATATGCCAAAAAAAGAAGACGATAAAAATCGAGTGAGATTTAGAAATCAAAATTCCAGAGCTTTTAACCGAAAAGTAAACAACGCCATGGTGGGATCAATATCTAAACTCTTTAATGCCAAAACAAAATAATCACTAAATTCTCGTCAAGTTAAAGAAGATAGTGAAGCTACTGATGAAAATATTGATAATGTTGTTGAGGATAAAATTAAAAATGAGAGCATTGATGTTAATGAAATTGAAAATGAGGACATTAATGTGGATGTAACGATTAGCAAATGAATGGATTAGCAATGATCTCAACTGAAAGTGGGTTTTTGGACAAACTAGATTGTGGCAATTTGATTGAAGAATTCACTACAAAAAATGCAAGACGGAATACATTTCTTTGAACAAGTTTTATATTTTGTATGCAACTTCGTATTTCTCCGCGTTATGTAGCGGTTTTTGTATAAAAAGTTAATTTAACTTTATATAACTCCATTTATTTTAGTGGTTTTTGTATGAAAAATTGTTACATTATATGTTGTATCATTTTTATTTGACGACATGCTTAATTTTAAATTAAAAAAAAAATGTTCATTTAGGGGCAACAAAAATATTTTTGGGCTAGGGCAACCCAATCTTAGGGCCGGCCCTGAATCCAATAAGTGGACGTATAGAATATCATCCTAACATGTTATAAGGGATATGTGATCTTTTCAATGTTTTCGCTTAACTTTATTCAACATTAGTGTTCTTTTGTTCCCTAGAATACTTTTATGGCTTCTCTCTTTCTCTCTTCCTTTTTTTTTGTCTAGTGATATTGGTTCTGATATATAATTTCAGAAGGCAATTGCTGCCATATAGGAATAACATTAAATTAATTTCATAATGTTTTGACAGTGTTTATTTTGGTGTGATTACTTGGTACGTACTTCTAACAATTATAGCAAAAATCAAGCTATTATGATAGTGGTTTTATTTACAGTACCATTTCTAAGAAACAAAATGTGATAAGATGCTGAACATATAACTATAATAATCCAAACCACTTGACTATATCGGGTCGAGCCTCTATTATATCGCAGTGTTCATAATTTTAAGATAGTTTTCGTATTCTTTTCAGCAAAATATGTTTTCATGACAAGCACCATTTTCCCAGTGAGTTTTAATATCTTATTCCAGTGACATGTTGTATATAAGTACCATTTAAAAAAAAATTTATGTTGAGAATATAGAAAATTTATACATAAAAAAGTAAGGTCACAATGGTACTAAATCATCAAGTGTATTTTTCCGGCTTCATCAGTGTAGTGATAATATAACTAATCCCAACAATAATTATATAAATATGACAAATTGAGTGACTTAGGTTGTAGTAATTTCATGCCAAGTTATTTACAATAGTCATTGAAAGCTCCCTTAGGATCTAAATTTTTTCTCCCCAAATTGAAAAAAAGTATGTCATGTGTAACTATTTAACATATGACCTTTATGTTCAAATAGGAAAAATGCAGCCGAATTAAGTATAATCAAATTCTCAATGGATGGTAATGACTATGTTAATGAAGTATTTAAAATCACTAATGTGGTCAGTTGTCTATCATGAAATGAAATCTAACGATTTAAGTTCTCGAATTGAAAAATAAACATAAAGAAAAAAAGTTAAAGCCATATTAATATATGGTATATATGGCATAAAAATTCACCAAATGAGTATCATCGAGCTATGTTTTTCACATCTGCTCATTAATGTTTTAACTGTTCTTATTATGCTAAGGAATGTTTATATTTTGCTGATGGATGATTCATTCCAATTCATATTCGTGAGTGAAATCACACTTCATGTACTTGCATTTCTTATGCATATTCCTATTTTGTACGTTCCCTAGAAGAATTGCAAATGTACGGGGAGGAGGAAATAATTTTTCCACTAATTGAACTGAAATGAATATTTTATTTTGACGAAGGATATTCCTGATATATGGTAAGCTTTCACTGATATATTGAAATTATTGAAATTTACTTTTATATTTTGGTATATCTATACTATTCGACTTAAAGAGTACAATTTAATCAATCAATTAAGAATCATGTCCTTAACCAAGTCAATTTTACATAAATGATTATGAATTTGTAGTCTTCTCCATGCTTAGCCGTAATATTACAACAGTCTTTAGTAGCGTGGCGGTAGATCTGGAATTGATGTTCCAGTGGTGAGTGGAGACAGAAAATTAAAACGACGATGAAGATGCAGTTCTTCTCCACACATAAGTCCCTTGGCTCTGTCCGAAATTACCAAAGAAGAAACATCAAATGAGTTATCGACAAGCTGACGCTCGATGGTTTCCCTCTCTGCAACAAAGGCAGATGAATTTAGGGCGACGACTCTAAATCCAAAGAGTGAACGTTTTAGAAACTAATTAATGATTTTTGCAGCGACTTTGAATCCAAGGATCTACGCTGAAGCGGTTGGATTTGACAAGTTCCATAAAATAATGTCCAAAAAGGTAGGTTCGACTTTGACTTACGTCATGGAAAGGTTGTCTTAGAAGGTACCATTTTAGCTTTGATTAATATTAGCCATTTTATTTGGTTTCACTGATGTTTGGTAGGATAGATACAAGCTAATTTTTTGCCAGATAGTTTAATTTTTAATTCACTTCGATTTTATATCGAATAGTTTAATATTCTACCAAATAGTTAGGTTTCTCTTAATAATTTTTTAACATATTAAATTAGGTTCAGTCTCTTGGAAGTATGTATAGAGCATTTACCCTATTAAACATTTGCTGTTTTCTTTCAGAAAATAAATCATCTTTGGGTATTTACTGAGCTACTGTAATCTTATGTCATTCAACATCCATGTTGTTAAGTCATGTTCTGAAAGGTTTCATTATTGTATGCCCGGTTTTTTACTATATTTACTTAATATTTGTTTTCTTTGATGTTTGGTTGAATTTCTATAAGTTAAACTTATTTTGACAAAATAGTTCAACTTTTATATGACTTTGAGTTTGGTTAGACAATTTTCCTCATTAAACATTATGCTTTTTAAACAATTTTCTATAGTTGCTGATGCAGTTAGTATAATATTTTTTTAAAATCACTCGAGGGATTCGTTCAATAGTCTTGTTTACGGTTTGGATTGTATATGTTAATTATAGATGAGTTTGATTTTCTTAGAGACGGTCCAGTTTCCTAAAACCTAACCTTCATGCTGAGTTTACTCACTTTTACCATTTAGAAATTCACATTTCTAAGATGTCGTCAATATTTTTGTTTTTTAGTTCTCCAAAAAGCCTTAAATTTCCAATGTTTGACTTCGACATAGATTATCATTCAATTTGATTGCTCATTAACAATTTCAAATAAGGCCTTTTCATTTACACATGGAATTTAAATTTAAAGGGATTTCATAATTTATGTATTGATCCTTTGCAAAATCAGTTTGAAATTTGCAATTTTCATTATATATATATATGTGTGTGTGTGTGTTTTTAAGAATAATTTTAATTTTTTATACTATTAACCATAAAAAGATATTTTCTGTTACCGAATATTTGGATTATCTTGAAATTTTACTAAAACTGAATATTCAACCTCTACCTTCCATATTGGTTTTAAATTTTAGGCTTTCAATGTTGACTATTAGTATATAAAAACAATTTTGAAATTTGTATTTTTCATTTTAAATGTTTATGCTTTTAGGACTAGTTTGTAATAATTATTTTTAGTTATATACAGTTTTTTTGGCCTAATTTTTGGGTCAATTTGTAATTTTACCAATATCAAATACACCATTTTTCACTTTTTTTCCCGGCGTTTGATATCATGATATATACATATACGTATTTTATGAAAGTCTCATTACGTGTATAATTTTATGTCTAATTATATAAACAATCCAAATTACTTATTTCATGTTTGTTACTTACCATTTCCAATTGAGTTTGGCGTCATCGTCATTATAATTGTTATTAGACTGCTTGAATAGATAGCCTTATCTAAGCTAATCCATAAAAACCATAACACACATCTTCTTAGCTTAATTGTTAAACTAAATTTGAAATAAGAATATAAATAAAAACATTCATATAAATAAAAACATTTAAATATGTGCTCCAATGTATTTTTTGTCTGCTTTGTGAACTTTTCCTAAGCAACGGTGTCTAAAGTTCAATTTTATTTCTATTTGTAGTAAGTTTAGTATACATCTTCCTTCCATTCGATTCTACACATATTGGAGGTTGTCTTGTACTATAGGTTGGGAATTACCGAAAGTATACTAAATCTCAAATAAGACATTTGTGGTTTTGCTACGTCAAATGTATAAAGATAAGAAACGAAGCATGATCAAATGAATAAGCGTATAAATCGTGCATATTATTTTCAAATAGAAAAATATATAAGTGTTGAAATGGGCGGATGGGTTGGTTTTATCTTTTTTTGGGTTATTCCATTAACTTCTAATAATGAAAATATACATTTGCTTACTACAAAAAGATAGAACTTCCGAATTTCATCCATTTTCTATAACCAAAGTTTTTCGAAGTTTTTTTGCATGTAATTTTAGATTGTTTCACTAAAAATACTATTTGTTTTATCTATGTGCTAAGGTGGTTTCTCATAACAACTAATGTTTTTAAATTAGGTTTGGAGAGTATATGGTTACTTCACCTTTTCCAGAGCATAAACAAAAAGTAGCCCCGATAAGTTATGTCAGCTAACTAGTACCTTTCCTAAGATTTATTATTCATCTCAAGAACTATAGCGATAGTTTTTGGAACATTTGACTTGATAATGGTTCTAGGTACGACCCGTTCAGCTTTTGGTATCGAGAATATTTTTATGATTCAGGATCACTTTGTTGTTTTGTGTTTTTTTCACAATCAGCACAGATACTTCTGGATATTGTTATATTAGTAAATGCTTTGATGTTTTTGACCATAGATTCATTATAGCTTCTTGACTTCTCTTTATGATGACATATCAAATTGTCGCAATAGTTGGTGATGGCCATGTAATTTTGAATAATTTATAGATATCACAAATAAACTATTTATATGAACAACATGTACATATTAACATAAACAATAAATATATAATTAATGCTAGGAGTCAACACTATTATGAACTAAATACCAATTTTTTTTGTTTGAGACTAATTAGTTGTTTTGTTTTCTGGGCACGGTCATTTCAAGAACTTACAAATGTCATTGCGTCAATAAATGCTTCTTAACATTTTTACATTAGATTCACTACAGGCTCTTGGTTCCTTATTTACATATTGTAACGTCCCGCCTTTTCGCACGCTTTAAACCGACACATGTGCCAATTCAAACCATACGGAAGGGCGGATTGTTATGGGGTAAATAAGAAAAACAAGAAAGAAATAAAACAAAAATAGAATCTCACAGCGGAAGAATAAAATATAATAATCAAATATACAGTTCATGAAGTTGTTTACAAAATATTTGATTTTACTTATACAATACATACCAGAGTTACACATACTAAATAATGCAGCGGAGCAAATGTGATGCAGTGGACTAATATAATATATAATAGTAATAAAATTTTCATCTCCATCCTCCAGAAGTAAGATCTTCAAATCCTGAAACGCTCGGACTGACCCGAGCGAATTTGAAAAGACAAAAACACTCGAGTCGGAACTAAAAGATCTTATGTGAGTTAAATTAACAGAAATAAATATGAGTGTAGTAACTCAAGAGATGCTCGAGATTTACATCTCCTAAGGATCCGTTAAACTATTTACTATGTAATATATTGCGCTATTATAATAGTGTCTTATTGTAAAATAAACTTGCTTTTAAATAGCGTTAAGGCTTTACATTTTCCACCTTAACACATAATATATTCCCATAGTCTATACAGTACAGTAATCTCCCCCGTACTGGGCGTCGTTAAAGGGAACTCCATAGGTATGGTACAAAACCAAAATCGTATAAGGCGCGATAGGGCAGGTGACACGGCACAACTAGACAACGCCAAAGTAGATATACCAATTACGCATCCGAGATGGTGGTAACGCATAGCCGCAGCTATCGCCCACTGTAACGACCCAGGATTTTTATTAATTAAAATTTGAATATTTAATTAATTTTAAATATTAATAAGTGAAATTTATAAGTCAAATAAATTTTTATTTGAATTATTGGATTTAATTGAATAATTAAATCGATAATTTAATACGTTAAATTATGGAAATAATTGAAAATTGAGTTAAATATGATTGAAAATGATTTGTAAAATTTTATTTTATCATATTGAAGTTAGAATGATATTTTAGAACTTTTAAAATCGAATTAAAAGTTAATTTGTGAAAATTGAATATTTTAACATTAAAATCGACTAGTGAAAATAGTCAATTTTTGAACAGTCTCAGAATTGAACGAAACCAGTTCCATTGGATCCGTAATAGTTAGTTATTACCGGATTTCAAATTTCGTGTCAATCGGAGCTATCGTTTGAGCGTGGCAACTCGAAACGCATCGAATTATTTTTAATTTAAATTTGGCGAGCTAAAATAGCCATTTTTCAAAAAGTCTCGGATTTCGACGAAACTAGTTTCATCGGATCCGTAATGTGATATTATTGTAAGGTTTCAAATTTCATGTCAATTGGATTTACCGTTTGTCCGATACAAATTAAAACGCCTAGAAAATCGTTTAAATCGGTTTAATTCAAATTGAGCGTTTGCAGCCATAACTCGCACAGATGTCCGAATTAGCTTCCGAGACCTGTTCCATTGTGTCCGGAACGCGGGGTAAACCCTAGAAACGCTAGTTACGGCGCGTAAATCGGAGTTCGGAATTTCCGGATGAATAGTGTTCGAAAATTCTCTATAAATAGCTCAAATTTCACAAATTAAAAGAAAAAAATATATTAGGGTTTCATCATCTTGTGGCCGCCAGTTTTAGGTATGAATGGCCGAAAATCACCCTCACTTTTCTTCAATTATCTCTTCATCCACTCAACGATTCATGAAAGTTTCAACTAGAGTATTGTAGAGGGCAACACGAACTACAAGATCAACGGTGGAGATCGCGAATGGAGCTACAGATTGTGAGATAAATGAGGCCGTTCGCTGCGACTTGCGCACGAAAATTGAGACTACATGGGGGGCCGAGCTTCATGATGTTGGTGGTGGAGGTAGCTCTCGCGAAGAGCTTCGATTTGCAGGTGGTTTGATGTGATTTCGTCGAGAATTGAGGTAGTAATAATTAACCCTAAATTGTTGCTAATGGGTTGGTGGTTGCGGCCTTGTGCCTGTAGAGTGTGCGTGAGAGGAAGATGAATAGGGAGCGGCTATGATGAAGGGGAGCTTGGATCGTGTGGCTCTGATTAAATGTAGGGTTTTAATTATAAAAGATAGTTGTAAATTTGTTATTTAAATCGTGTATAATCTTGTAAAAATCATAACTTTTTCATACGAGGTCGAAAATGCGCGAAACCAGTTGCGTTGGAATCGTATGGACGAGCATTACGCGATGGATTTGGTTTGGAGTCGTTCGGAGTTAGTGAGAATTTTGGGTAAAATTAAACGTCCGTTTAATTTTATTCGAAATAAATCGCTAAAACGGAATTTAAAATCAAGGTGAGAACTTTTCACTCAATCGAATCAGTTTCGATTTTATTTTAAATAGTTAGATTTAAAATATTTGAATGCATGTTTGAATGATGATTGATATCTATTGATTGTTAAAATAGACATTATGCGCCGTTAGTAAGCGGATGTTATTTTATAAAAACATATACCGCGAATATTTCATAAACAGTGAAATTGGTATTATATATAATATCAATATATATATATTGGCATATGTATATATTGCAGTTGTTGATTTCCCGTATTTTTTAGCGGATGAGACCCTATTGCGCCGTCTATTAAGCGGATAATATTTAAATCCCATATACCGCGATAATTTCGTACTGGAGCGAAATTGGTATTGTGCTAATGTTTGTGGATGCAGGAAAACAGGTTGAAGGGATCCAACTAGATTCCTCAACAGTTTTTATTTGATTTAAGATATTTTGATATTTGATTGATTATCATATCGATATATGATATCGTTGTTGTCGTGATTGACTATTTGGTATGTAGCATCATTGGACCAAATTTGGAACTTTAAAAATGATTTTTAAAGTGATTTTTGAGAATATACTATATTTTGGAATTGATCCATCATAAATAAATAAACGTTATAATTTTTAAAGTTATAAAAATTATGATTTTTAAGAAATATAGTTAAAAGCTGATTTTTGAAAATAAGGAATTAATGACTTTATAAAATAGTTAAATTGGGATTTCTGAAATAATTGTGAAAAGTTTAAATATAGGATTTATAAAATTTAATTATTTTATGAATCAAAATGGTGAAATAATAAAGGAGATTAAAGACATTTTAAAAGAATAATATAAATTGAATTATATTTAGAGATTTATAAATGGATATTTATAAATTGAAATATGGACATTTTAAAACGAGTTTTTATAAGTGTTTGAATGAACTGAAAATGAATTTCATAATTGAATGAAATTTATAGAATTATAAACGGTGAAGTTATAAATGGAATTTTATAAACAGTAGGTTTATAAAATTTATAAAATTATTGAAAGAATAGATTTGATTAAATAAATCAATCTTATAAGTTATAAGATTTATGATTTGGAAAGTCTTTAAAAGAACGATTTTGTAAAATAATCGTTTTATAAGCATTTGACTTATAATATGAACTTTTAGTTTATAATTGAGTTATAAACTGGAATAGGTTAATAAAGGAATTTATAAAAAGGAAGTTTTTATAAATAAATAGAAATGGAATTTATAAACGTTGTTTTACAAATTCGCAAATGACTTATTTTGATAAGTAAATTGTTGAAACCTATAAATGGAGTTATATTCACATTTTTGAATAGTGAATAATCCTTTGAATTAAAATGAATAAATGGATGAAATTTGTTAACAAAGTATATTCACGTTTTTGAATAGTGAATAACACGTTAAAGAAATTGTTTTGGATTTGGATGTTTTAAATAGAATTAAAACGATCTAACGATGTTTTAAAATATGTTGAGATTCGAAACCATAGATTTCAACATTTATTGTTGAAATAGACGTTTTCGAGAAATAGAAGGAAATAGTAGACTATAACACTGTTGTTATAGTAAATGATTTCCGAAAGGAAATGTTTTGTATAGTATTGGGATTTATATATCTATTTTAAATTCGAATCCTTATACTAGTGATTTTGGGTTGTCGTAACGATGTTTTACGCAACATTCGTTTTGGCCCAAATAAATATGTTTAAGAGAATGATTTCCTTAAAGAATGAAATATATACTTAATTTCGATTGAAGTATATTGAATATTTTCTAAGTGTTGAAAATAAATAAAATTTGTGAATTACTTATGAATAAATAAGTATGAAAATGTTTTCCAATATAAAGTGAATATCTTAAGAATTTATCTTTTTGAAGATAAATTGAAATGAATAATCGAAATCGAATATTCATAGATATTTTGGATTATAAATTCAATATGGAATTTATGAATGAAAAGGGAAGTTGTTTAGAAATAAATATTGATTTATTTTTGAAGTGTGAAAATTATATATCTTGTAAAGATATTTTGTGAAATAAATAATTTGGAAAATTATTTGGAATCTGGTGATGTATGCATATCAATTGATAGTTCAATAGCCGACTATCAATATTTCCCTTTGAATGGGTATATGATGTGATTTGATTGAATTTGAATGTCACACTTATTTTTGAATAAGCGCTCACTATTCGGGTTAACCGGGAAAGGACCATGGGGTCGTATAACCCATTCCGAATATGTGATACGTCGTTGTGAATTGCACTGAAGATCGGTGTTAAAGACCGAGTTTTTGCGAAAGCGATAGGATGACCTATCGATTGTCTCTGCACTGGGTAGCTCCTGGTATAGAGATCTCCTAAGTGATGGGAAATTCGATCAGGATTGTGAATATCCGGATTGCAAGGACTTCTTTGTAAGTGCCTTCGGTTTTGTTCGATCCCGGAACAGACTTGTATGGATTGTATGCCTGACATTACAAGTTGAGATATAAAGCCGATTTCTTTCAAATATATTTCTGTTGGTGGCGGAGAATTTATTCTTTTAGCTTAACACCCTTCTCTGAGACGTACGAGCTCAGAGGTTATATAGTTGAAGTTATCAGCGATATATTCCCAATTTGGTAATGTGACATGCTGAGTGTTGTTGTAAATGATCATTGTGTTGATTATTGTTATAGGATCGTTTATTTGATCGTCTATCTTGGTGATCATTGTGTTGATCATTTGTTGACCCAAAGCATGGCTTTTGTATAAAGTATGTTTTTGTGGACGTGACTTCGTCGAGCCTCACACCCCGGAAATGGTCAAAACAGGAAAGATGCGGCAAGGTTATGAGGGGTATCACCCTTTAGGGTATGTACATTTCCTTCTGGATAGAGGTGGTATCATGGTATGGAGCCCAGATATTTAACCTATGTGGTTACTACGAATTTATTACTTTGTGGTTGTTGGCTTTCGGGATCCCGTGAGAAAGGTCGTTTACGATCGGGGAATGGCGTGCTCGTGTCAGTAGTTACCCAGTTAGGGGTAACCCGGCCTTGTGTTGGCAGAGTTCCGGTTTGGTTCTCGGGGATGTCTTTCCAGAGGCATTCTCATGTGGCAATGGGAAGTTCCTTGGCCTGACCATTTGTTGGAAATCTAATTCCCAATACGAAACTTGTACGGTATTAGTTGTAGAACCTGCCATTCACTTATGGTGGTCACCACTGTTTGGATGGTAGCTATAGTAGGCATAGTTCGAAATGTCTATGTTGGCTAAGATTTATATTCTACTTTCGAAATGAATTTCTCCTACACTATGCACTAATAATAATATCAAATGTTATTCTAAATGCGTATCAAGCATCTTTGACTATCATAAGGAGAAATCTCCTCCGATTCTGCGTTTGCATTGTGTGTGTGTGCGGGAGGCCTTATGGTAGTCTCATTTTTAAAAGCATTGCGAATTGAATTTAAAAATATTCCTCTATTTTGATTTTAAAGTTAAATAAACTGTTTTGAGTTCTCACACCAGTCTCATGACTAACTTGGAGTTTATTGTTTTCCTTCCTAAACTCTGGGTGCCCACCAATTTCCACACGGGCAGTCAAGAGTTAAGGTTTATCAGGATATTCTGGATATTGAGGAATTGCTGGAGGCAAGCTGGATGGCATGGCGTATTACTAGTTTATATAGTATTTCTTTTTCCGCTGCACTGTTTGTTGTTGTTGTTGTACACTCTGATGATATGATGTAATGTAATGTGATGTAATGTAATAACTGATATAGTTCTTTGTTTAAAGATTATTCATTTATTATTATATGTTGTTCCGCTGCGAATTGTGAGATTCTGATGTTGTTCTGTTGTTTTCTGTTCCGTTCTATGTTCTCTCTTCTCTTTTTCTTCTATTTTAAAATCTTCTATTTTCTTTTCCCTCCATCTTCTACTTTTTTTCTACCTTTTCTTTTCTTAAATTCTTTTTAAAACCCATAACATATTCGGTTTTTCGGCAACGAAAAATCGAAGCGTTACATTTGGTATCAGAGCTTATGGTTAAGCGACAACCATGGTTCTGTTGGGTATTATTCATTTGAGATAGAGTCAGTAGTACTCTAGAATGAGTTTGAGTGTAATAATAGCTATGAGAGCGTATTTGTTAGTGAATATAACTTAAGTGATATGGAATGAAGTTGATATTAGTATCAAACTAAATTAATAAAGTTAAGTGATAAATGTGAACTTGAGTTATATAAATGAAATTCAACTTTTGTAATAGAATTGAATTGAATGAATGGATTGAATATTAATCAATTAAATGTGAATTTAAGTTGATATGAAATAATGAATATAAGTGTAATTCATTAAAATCTAATGTTATTAGAAAGTTGAATAATTGAATGAAAATCAATTAAATTAAACCAATTGTAAGCAAAGGAATTTGGTTGTAATTAATATACATTGATTGTTATATGATTGTTAGTTGATTGTATATAATTCATTAAGTGTTAATGAAATTGAGTTAATAAAATTGGAAGCTAAAGTAATTGAAATTCAATTGGAAGTTAAGTGAAACTTAAATAGAATTGAATTTGAATTGGAAGTGAACCAACTTGAATATGAATTAGTGAATATGAACTAATTGAAAATGAATGTTATTAAAAACATCCACTATTAATGAATCAAATGTGATTTGAAATTGAAAACCCAATTCATTGAATATTAATGAGAATATAAATGAATATTGATTTGGTTATGGATGATAGTTGGTTGATGTTTGCTTTTATTGCATATGCTATGTGACATATATAGTTGTTATGGAGATATATGTTGTATATTGAGATTATTATCTATATGCATGATTCTCATGTTGTTTGTTGAGTAATTAGTAGGTGCGGATCGCGTTTGCTTTGCATTTGGAGTTCGCTTTCGCGCTATATTAGCCGTATATGCTCGCTAATAAAATATAAGGTACATATCTCGGATTACATACCGTACTTTTACACTTTTTTCCCTGCGGGATGCCTCATTACTTGATGAGATGTATATTTGTGATATATATACTGTCATTTTTTTTTCGGATCGAGCCGCGCAAAGGAGACTATGGCGAATTTTTCCGAAAATTTAAGGCGTTAGAAATTTTTTGAGAAAATTGGAAAATTTTGAAAACTTAAACTTTGATTTTGGAATTAAAAGTTAAACAATAGTAATTGTTTTTGAAAGGATAACTAAGTACGATTTGAAAACTTAGTAAAGTATGGTGAGAAGTTTAACTATGAATTTTGGAAAGTTAATAAATTCTGTAACCTTTCTTACTTATAATTTCGAGGACGAAATTCTTTTAAGTGGGGAAGATTGTAACGACCCAGGATTTTTATTAATTAAAATTTGAATATTTAATTAATTTTAAATATTAATAAGTGAAATTTATAAGTCAAATAAATTTTTATTTGAATTATTGGATTTAATTGAATAATTAAATCGATAATTTAATACGTTAAATTATGGAAATAATTGAAAATTGAGTTAAATATGATTGAAAATGATTTGTAAAATTTTATTTTATCATATTGAAGTTAGAATGATATTTTAGAACTTTTAAAATCGAATTAAAAGTTAATTTGTGAAAATTGAATATTTTAATATTAAAATCGACTAGTGAAAATAGTCAATTTTTGAACAGTCTCAGAATTGAACGAAACCAGTTCCATTGGATCCGTAATAGTTAGTTATTACCGGATTTCAAATTTCGTGTCAATCGGAGTTATCGTTTGAGCGTGGCAGCTCGAAACGCATCGAATTATTTTTAATTTAAATTTGGCGAGCTAAAATAGCCATTTTTCAAAAAGTCTCGGATTTTGACGAAACCAGTTTCATCGGATCCGTAATGTGATATTATTATAAGGTTTCAAATTTCGTGTCAATTGGATTTACCGTTTGTCCGATACAAATTAAAACGCATAGAAAATCGTTTAAATCGGTTTAATTCAAATTGAGCGTTTGCAGCCATAACTCACACAGATGTCCGAATTAGCTTCCGAAACCTATTCCATTGTGTCCAGAACGTGGGGTAAACCCTAGAAACGCTGGTTACGACATGTAAATCGGAGTTCGGAATTTCCGGATGAATAGTGTTCGAAAATTCTCTATAAATAGCTCAAATTTCACAAATTAAAAGAAAAAAATATATTAGGGTTTCATCATCTTGTGGCCGCCAGTTTTAGGTATGAATGGCCGAAAATCACCCTCACTTTTCTTCAATTATCTCTTCATCCACTCAACGATTCATGAAAGTTTCAACTAGAGTATTGTAGAGGGCAACACGAACTACAAGATCAACGGTGGAGATCGCGAATGGAGCTATAGATTGTGAGATAAATGAGGCCGTTCGCTGCGACTTGCGCACGAAAATCGAGACTACATGGGGGGCCGAGCTTCATGATGTTGGTGGTGGAGGTAGCTCTCGCGAAGAGCTTCGATTTGCAGGTGGTTTGATGTGATTTCTTCGAGAATTGAGGTAGTAATAATTAACCCTAAATTGTTGCTAATGGGTTGGTGGTTGCGGCCTTGTGCCTGTAGAGTGTGCGTGAGAGGAAGATGAATAGGGAGCGGCTATGATGAAGGGGAGCTTGGATCGTGTGGCTCTGATTAAATGTAGGGTTTTAATTATAAAAGATAGTTGTAAATTTGTTATTTAAATCGTGTATAATCTTGTAAAAATCATAACTTTTTCATACGAGGTCGAAAACGTGCGAAACCAGTTGCGTTGGAATCGTATGGACGAGCACTACGCGATGGAGTTGGTTTGGAGTCGTTTGGAGTTAGTGAGAATTTTGGGTAAAATTAAACGTCCGTTTAATTTTATTCGAAATAAATCGCTAAAACGGAATTTAAAATCAAGGTGAGAACTTCTCACTCAATCGAATCAGTTTCGATTTTATTTTAAATAGTTAGATTTAAAATATTTGAATGCATGTTTGAATGATGATTGATATTTATTGATTGTTAAAATAGACATTATGCGTCGTTAGTAAGCGGATGTTATTTTATAAAAACATATACCGCGAATATTTCATAAACAGTGAAATTAGTATTATATATAATATCAATATATATATATTGGCATATGTATATATTGCAGTTGTTGATTTCCCGTATTTTTTAGCGGATGAGACCCTATTGCGCCGTATATTAAGCGGATAATATTTAAATCCCATATACCGCGATAATTTCGTACTGGAGCGAAATTGGTATTGTGCTAATGTTTGTGGATGCAGGAAAACAGGTTGGAGGGATCCAACTGGATTCCTCAACAGTTTTTATTTGATTTAAGATATTTTGATATTTGATTGATTATCATATCGATATATGATATCGTTGTTGTCGTGATTGACTATTTGGTATGTAGCATCATTGGACCAAATTTGTGATTTTTAAAGTGATTTTTGAGAATATACTATATTTTGGAATTGATCCATCATAAATAAATAAACGTTATAATTTTTAAAGTTATAAAAATTATGATTTTTAAGAAATATAGTTAAAAGCTGATTTTTGAAAATAAGGAATTAATGACTTTATAAAATAGTTAAATTGGGATTTCTGAAATAATTGTGAAAAGTTTAAATATAGGATTTATAAAATTTAATTATTTTATGAATCAAAATGGTGAAATAATAAAGGAGATTAAAGACATTTTAAAAGAATAATATAAATTGAATTATATTTAGAGATTTATAAATGGATATTTATAAATTGAAATATGGACATTTTGAAACGAGTTTTTATAAGTGTTTGAATGAAGTGAAAATGAATTTCATAATTGAATGAAATTTATAGAATTATAAACGGTGAAGTTATAAATGGAATTTTATAAACAGTAGGTTTATAAAATTTATAAAGTTATTGAAAGAATAGATTTGATTAAATAAATCAATCTTATAAGTTATAAGATTTATGATTTGGAAAGTCTTTAAAAGAACGATTTTGTAAAATAATCGTTTTATAAGCATTTGACTTATAATATGAACTTTTAGTTTATAATTGAGTTATAAACTGGAATAGGTTAATAAAGGAATTTATAAAAAGGAAGTTTTTATAAATAAATAGAAATGGAATTTATAAACGTTGTTTTACAAATTCGCAAATGACTTATTTTGATAAGTAAATTGTTGAAACCTATAAATGGAGTTATATTCACATTTTTGAATAGTGAATAATCCTTTGAATTAAAATGAATAAAAGGATGAAATTTGTTAACAAAGTATATTCACGTTTTTGAATAGTGAATAACACGTTAAAGAAATTGTTTTGGATTTGGATGTTTTAAATAGAATTAAAACGATCTAACGATGTTTTAAAATATGTTGAGATTCGAAACCATAGATTTCAACATTTATTGTTGAAATAGACGTTTTCGAGAAATAGAAGGAAATAGTAGACTATAACACTGTTGTTATAGTAAATGATTTCCGAAAGGAAATGTTTTGTATAGTATTGGGATTTATATATCTATTTTAAATTCGAATCCCTATACTAGTGATTTTGGGTTGTCGTAACGATGTTTTACGCAACATTCGTTTTGGCCCAAATAAATATGTTTAAGAGAATGATTTCCTTAAAGAATGAAATATATACTTAATTTCGATTGAAGTATATTGAATATTTTCTAAGTGTTGAAAATAAATAAAATTTGTGAATTACTTATGAATAAATAAGTATGAAAATGTTTTCCAATATAAAGTGAATATCTTAAGAATTTATCTTTTTGAAGATAAATTGAAATGAATAATCGAAATCGAATATTCATAGATATTTTGGATTATAAATTCAATATGGAATTTATGAATGAAAAGGGAAGTTGTTTAGAAATAAATATTGATTTATTTTTGAAGTGTGAAAATTATATATCTTGTAAAGATATTTTGTGAAATAAATAATTTGGAAAATTATTTGGAATCTGGTGATGTATGCATATCAATTGATAGTTCAATAGCCGACTATCAATATTTCCCTTTGAATGGGTATATGATGTGATTTGATTGAATTTGAATGTCACACTTATTTTTGAATAAGCGCTCACTATTCGGGTTAACCGGGAAAGGACCATGGGGTCGTATAACCCATTCCGAATATGTGATACGTCGTTGTGAATTGCACTGAAGATCGGTGTTGAAGACCGAGTTTTTGCGAAAGCGATAGGATGACCTATCGATTGTCTCTGCACTGGGTAGCTCCTGGTATAGAGATCTCCTAAGTGATGGGAAATTCGATCAGGATTGTGAATATCCGGATTGCAAGGACTTCTTTGTAAGTGCCTTCGGTTTTGTTCGATCCCGGAACAGACTTGTATGGATTGTATGCCTGACATTACAAGTTGAGATATAAAGCCGATTTCTTTCAAATATATTTCTGTTGGTGGCGGAGAATTTATTCTTTTAGCTTAACACCCTTCTCTGAGACGTACGAGCTCAGAGGTTATATAGTTGAAGTTATCAGCGATATATTCCCAATTTGGTAATGTGACATGCTGAGTGTTGTTGTAAATGATCATTGTGTTGATTATTGTTATAGGATCGTTTATTTGATCGTCTATCTTGGTGATCATTGTGTTGATCATTTGTTGACCCAAAGCATGGCTTTTGTATAAAGTATGTTTTTGTGGACGTGACTTCGTCGAGCCTCACACCCCGGAAATGGTCAAAACAGGAAAGATGCGGCAAGGTTATGAGGGGTATCACCCTTTAGGGTATGTACATTTCCTTCTGGATAGAGGTGGTATCATGGTATGGAGCCCAGATATTTAACCTATGTGGTTACTACGAATTTATTACTTTGTGGTTGTTGGCTTTCGGGATCCCGTGAGAAAGGTCGTTTACGATCGGGGAATGGCGTGCTCGTGTCAGTAGTTACCCAGTTAGGGGTAACCCGGCCTTGTGTTGGCAGAGTTCCGGTTTGGTTCTCGGGGATGTCTTTCCAGAGGCATTCTCATGTGGCAATGGGAAGTTCCTT
Source organism: Allium cepa (assembly GCA_030765085.1). Classification (NCBI taxonomy): domain Eukaryota; kingdom Viridiplantae; phylum Streptophyta; class Magnoliopsida; order Asparagales; family Amaryllidaceae; genus Allium; species Allium cepa. The sequence goes on from CM060931.1 coordinate 578,801,957, forward strand.
GGCCTGACCATTTGTTGGAAATCCAATTCCCAATACGAAATTTGTACGGTATTAGTTGTAGAACCTGCCATTCACTTATGGTGGTCACCACTGTTTGGATGGTAGCTATAGTAGGCATAGTTCGAAATGTCTATGTTGGCTAAGATTTATATTCTACTTTCGAAATGAATTTCTCCTACACTATGCACTAATAATAATATCAAATGTTATTCTAAATGCGTATCAAGCATCTTTGACTATCATAAGGAGAAATCTCCTCCGATTCTGCGTTTGCATTGTGTGTGTGTGCGGGAGGCCTTATGGTAGTCTCATTTTTAAAAGCATTGCGAATTGAATTTAAAAATATTCCTCTATTTTGATTTTAAAGTTAAATAAACTGTTTTGAGTTCTCACACCAGTCTCATGACTGACTTGGAGTTTATTGTTTTCCTTCCTAAACTCTGGGTGCCCACCAATTTCCACACGGGCAGTCAAGAGTTAAGGTTTATCAGGATATTCTGGATATTGAGGAATTGCTGGAGGCAAGCTGGATGGCATGGCGTATTACTAGTTTATATAGTATTTCTTTTTCCGCTGCACTGTTTGTTGTTGTTGTTGTACACTCTGATGATATGATGTAATGTAATGTGATGTAATGTAATAACTGATATAGTTCTTTGTTTAAAGATTATTCATTTATTATTATATGTTGTTCCGCTGCGAATTGTGAGATTCTGATGTTGTTCTGTTGTTTTCTGTTCCGTTCTATGTTCTCTCTTCTCTTTTTCTTCTATTTTAAAATCTTCTATTTTCTTTTCCCTCCATCTTCTACCTTTTTTTCTACCTTTTCTTTTCTTAAATTCTTTTTAAAACCCATAACATATTCGGTTTTTCGGCAACGAAAAATCGAAGCGTTACATTTGGTATCAGAGCTTATGGTTAAGCGACAACCATGGTTCTGTTGGGTATTATTCATTAGAGATAGAGTCAGTAGTACTCTAGAATGAGTTTGAGTGTAATAATAGCTGTGAGAGCGTATTTGTTAGTGAATATAACTTAAGTGATATGGAATGAAGTTGATATTAGTATCAAACTAAATTAATAAAGTTAAGTGATAAATGTGAACTTGAGTTATATAAATGAAATTCAACTTTTGTAATAGAATTGAATTGAATGAATGGATTGAATATTAATCAATTAAATGTGAATTTAAGTTGATATGAAATAATGAATATAAGTGTAATTCATTAAAATCTAATGTTATTAGAAAGTTGAATAATTGAATGAAAATCAATTAAATTAAACCAATTGTAAGCAAAGGAATTTGGTTGTAATTAATATACATTGATTGTTATATGATTGTTAGTTGATTGTATATAATTCATTAAGTGTTAATGAAATTGAGTTAATAAAATTGGAAGCTAAAGTAATTGAAATTCAATTGGAAGTTAAGTGAAACTTAAATAGAATTGAATTTGAATTGGAAGTGAACCAACTTGAATATGAATTAGTGAATATGAACTAATTGAAAATGAATGTTAGTAAAAACATCCACTATTAATGAATCAAATGTGATTTGAAATTGAAAACCCAATTTATTGAATATTAATGAGAATATAAATGAATATTGATTTGGTTATGGATGATAGTTGGTTGATGTTTGCTTTTATTGCATATGCTATGTGACATATATAGTTGTTATGGAGATATATGTTGTATATTGAGATTATTATCTATATGCATGATTCTCATGTTGTTTGCTGAGTAATTAGTAGGTGCGGATCGCGTTTGCTTCGCATTTGGAGCTCGCTTTCGCGCTATATTAGCCGTATATGCTCGCTAATAAAATATAAGGTACATATCTCGGATTACATACCGTACTTTTACACTTTTTTCCCTGCGGGATGCCTCATTACTTGATGAGATGTATATTTGTGATATATATACTATCATTTTTTTTTCGGATCGAGCCGCGCAAAGGAGACTATGGCGAATTTTTCCGAAAATTTAAGGCGTTAGAAAATTTTTGAGAAAATTGGAAAATTTTGAAAACTTAAACTTTGATTTTGGAATTAAAAGTTAAACAATAGTAATTGTTTTTGAAAGGATAACTAAGTACGATTTGAAAACTTAGTAAAGTATGGTGAGAAGTTTAACTATGAATTTTGGAAAGTTAATAAATTCTGTAACCTTTCTTACTTATAATTTCGAGGACGAAATTCTTTTAAGTGGGGAAGATTGTAACGACCCAGGATTTTTATTAATTAAAATTTGAATATTTAATTAATTTTAAATATTAATAAGTGAAATTTATAAGTCAAATAAATTTTTATTTGAATTATTGGATTTAATTGAATAATTAAATCGATAATTTAATACGTTAAATTATGGAAATAATTGAAAATTGAGTTAAATATGATTGAAAATGATTTTTAAAATTTTATTTTATCATATTGAAGTTAGAATGATATTTTAGAACTTTTAAAATCGAATTAAAAGTTAATTTGTGAAAATTGAATATTTTAATATTAAAATCGACTAGTGAAAATAGTCAATTTTTGAACAGTCTCAGAATTGAACGAAACCAGTTCCATTGGATCCATAATAGTTAGTTATTACCGGATTTCAAATTTCGTATCAATCGGAGTTATCGTTTGAGCGTGGCAGCTCGAAACGCATCGAATTATTTTTAATTTAAATTTGGCGAGCTAAAATAGCCATTTTTCAAAAAGTCTCGGATTTCGACAAAACCAGTTTCATCGGATCCGTAATGTGATATTATTGTAAGGTTTCAAATTTCGTGTCAATTGGATTTACCGTTTGTCCGATACAAATTAAAACGCCTAGAAAATCGTTTAAATCGGTTTAATTCAAATTGAGCGTTTGCAGCCATAACTCGCACAGATGTCCGAATTAGTTTCCGAAACCTGTTCCATTGTGTCCGTAACGCGGGGTAAACCCTAGAAACGCTGGTTACGGTGTGTAAATCGGAGTTCGGAATTTCCGGATGAATAGTATTCGAAAATTCTCTATAAATAGCCCAAATTTCACAAATTAAAAGAAAAAAATATATTAGGGTTTCATCATCTTGTGGCCGCCAGTTTTAGGTATGAATGGCCGAAAATCACCCTCAATTTTCTTCAATTATCTCTTCATCCACTCAACGATTCATGAAAGTTTCAACTAGAGTATTGTAGAGGGCAACACGAACTACAAGATCAACGGTGGAGATCGCGAATGGAGCTATAGATTGTGAGATAAATGAGGCCGTTCACTGCGACTTGCGCACGAAAATCGAGACTACATGGGGGGCCGAGCTTCATGATGTTGGTGGTGGAGGTAGCTCTCGCGAAGAGCTTCGATTTGCAGGTGGTTTGATGTGATTTCGTCGAGAATTGAGGTAGTAATAATTAACCCTAAATTGTTGCTAATGGGTTGGTGGTTGCGGCCTTGTGCCTGTAGAGTGTGCGTGAGAGGAAGATGAATAGGGAGCGGCTATGATGAAGGGGAGCTTGGATCGTGTGGCTCTGATTAAATGTAGGGTTTTAATTATAAAAGATAGTTGTAAATTTGTTATTTAAATCGTGTATAATCTTGTAAAAATCATAACTTTTTCATACGAGGTCGAAAACGCGCGAAACCAGTTGCGTTGAAATCGTATGGACGAGCACTACGCGATGTAGTTGGTTTGGAATCGTTTGGAGTTAGTGATAATTTTGGGTAAAATTAAACGTCCGTTTAATTTTATTCGAAATAAATCGCTAAAACGGAATTTAAAATCAAGGTGAGAACTTCTCACTCAATCGAATCAGTTTCGATTTTATTTTAAATAGTTAGATTTAAAATATTTGAATGCATGTTTGAATGATGATTGATATCTATTGATTGTTAAAATAGACATTATGCGCCGTTAGTAAGCGGATGTTATTTTATAAAAACATATACCGCGAATATTTCATAAACAGTGAAATTGGTATTATATATAATATCAATATATATATATTAGCATATGTATATATTGCAGTTGTTGATTTCCCGTATTTTTTAGCGGATGAGACCCTATTGCGCCGTCTATTAAGCGGATAATATTTAAATCTCATATACCGCGATAATTTCGTACTGGAGCGAAATTGGTATTGTGCTAATGTTTGTGGATGCAGGAAAACAGGCTGGAGGGATCCAACTGGATCCCTCAACAGTTTTTATTTGATTTAAGATATTTTGATATTTGATTGATTATCATATCGATATATGATATCGTTGTTGTCGTGATTGACTATTTGGTATGTAGCATCATTGGACCGAATTTGGAACTTTAAAAATGATTTTTAAAGTGATTTTTGAGAATATACTATATTTTGGAATTGATCCATCATAAATAAATAAACGTTATAATTTTTAAAGTTATAAAAATTATGATTTTTAAGAAATATAGTTAAAAGCTGATTTTTGAAAATAAGGAATTAATGACTTTATAAAATAGTTAAATTGGGATTTCTGAAATAATTGTGAAAAGTTTAAATATAGGATTTATAAAATTTAATTATTTTATGAATCAAAATGGTGAAATAATAAAGGAGATTAAAGACATTTTAAAAGAATAATATAAATTGAATTATATTTAGAGATTTATAAATGGAAATTTATAAATTGAAATATGGACATTTTAAAATGAATTTTTATAAGTGTTTGAATGAAGTGAAAATGAATTTCATAATTGAATGAAATTTATAGAATTATAAACGGTGAAGTTATAAATGGAATTTTATAAACAGTAGGTTTATAAAATTTATAAAGTTATTGAAAGAATAGATTTGATTAAATAAATCAATCTTATAAGTTATAAGATTTATGATTTGGAAAGTCTTTAAAAGAACGATCTTGTAAAATAATCGTTTTATAAGCATTTGACTTATAATATGAACTTTTAGTTTATAATTGAGTTATAAACTGGAATAGGTTAATAAAGGAATTTATAAAAAGGAAGTTTTTATAAATAAATAGAAATGGAATTTATAAATGTTGTTTTACAAATTCGCAAATGACTTATTTTGATAAGTAAATTGTTGAAACCTATAAATGGAGTTATATTCACATTTTTGAATAGTGAATAATCCTTTGAATTAAAATGAATAAAAGGATGAAATTTGTTAACAAAGTATATTCACGTTTTTGAATAGTAAATAACACGTTAAAGAAATTGTTTTGGATTTGGATGTTTTAAATAGAATTAAAACGATCTAACGATGTTTTAAAATATGTTGAGATTCGAAACCATAGATTTCAACATTTATTGTTGAAATAGACGTTTTCGATAAATAGAAGGAAATAGTAGACTATAACACTGTTGTTATAGTAAATGATTTCCGAAAGGAAATGTTTTGTATAGTATTGGGATTTATATATCTATTTTAAATTCGAATCCCTATACTAGTGATTTTGGGTTGTCGTAACGATGTTTTACGCAACATTCGTTTTGGCCCAAATAAATATGTTTAAGAGAATGATTTCCTTAAAGAATGAAATATATACTTAATTTCGATTGAAGTATATTGAATATTTTCTAAGTGTTGAAAATAAATAAAATTTGTGAATTACTTATGAATAAATAAGTATGAAAATGTTTTCCAATATAAAGTGAATATCTTAAGAATTTATCTTTTTGAAGATAAATTGAAATGAATAATCGAAATCGAATATTCATAGATATTTTGGATTATAAATTCAATATGGAATTTATGAATGAAAAGGGAAGTTGTTTAGAAATAAATATTGATTTATTTTTGAAGTGTGAAAATTATATATCTTGTAAAGATATTTTGTGAAATAAATAATTTGGAAAATTATTTGGAATCTGGTGATGTATGCATATCAATTGATAGTTCAATAGCCGACTATCAATATTTCCCTTTGAATGGGTATATGATGTGATTTGATTGAATTTGAATGTCACACTTATTTTTGAATAAGCGCTCACTATTCGGGTTAACCGGGAAAGGACCATGGGGTCGTATAACCCATTCCGAATATGTGATACGTCGTTGTGAATTGCACTGAAGATCGGTGTTGAAGACCGAGTTTTTGCGAAAGCGATAGGATGACCTATCGATTGTCTCTGCACTGGGTAGCTCCTGGTATAGAGATCTCCTAAGTGATGGGAAATTCGATCAGGATTGTGAATATCCGGATTGCAAGGACTTCTTTGTAAGTGCCTTCGGTTTTGTTCGATCCCGGAACAGACTTGTATGGATTGTATACCTGACATTACAAGTTGAGATATAAAGCCGATTTCTTTCAAATATATTTCTGTTGGTGGCGGAGAATTTATTCTTTTAGCTTAACACCCTTCTCTGAGACGTACGAGCTCAGAGGTTATATAGTTGAAGTTATCAGCGATATATTCCCAATTTGGTAATGTGACATGCTGAGTGTTGCTGTAAATGATCATTGTGTTGATTATTTTGATAGGATCGTTTATTTGATCGTCCATCTTGGTGATCATTGTGTTGATCATTTGTTGACCCAAAGCATGGCTTTTGTATAAAGTATGTTTTTGTGGACGTGACTTCGTCGAGCCTCACACCCCGGAAATGGTCAAAACAGGAAAGATGCGGCAAGGTTATGAGGGGTAGCACCCTTTAGGGTATGTACATTTCCTTCTGGATAGAGGTGGTATCATGGTATGGAGCCCAGATATTTAACCTATGTGGTTACTACGAATTTATTACTTTGTGGTTGTTGGCTATCGGGATCCCGTGAGAAAGGTCGTTTACGATCGGGGAATGGCGTGCTCGTGTCAGTAGTTACCCAGTTAGGGGTAACCCGGCCTTGTGTTGGCAGAGTTCCGGTTTGGTTCTCGGGGATGTCTTTCCAGAGGCATTCTCATGTGGCAATGGGAAGTTCCTTGGCCTGACCATTTGTTGGAAATCCAATTCCCAATACGAAACTTGTACGGTATTAGTTGTAGAACCTGCCATTCACTTATGGTGGTCACCACTGTTTGGATGGTAGCTATAGTAGGCATAGTTCGAAATGTCTATGTTGGCTAAGATTTATATTCTACTTTCGAAATGAATTTCTCCTACACTATGCACTAATAATAATATCAAATGTTATTCTAAATGCGTATCAAGCATCTTTGACTATCATAAGGAGAAATCTCCTCCGATTCTGCGTTTGCATTGTGTGTGTGTGCGGGAGGCCTTATGGTAGTCTCATTTTTAAAAGCATTGCGAATTGAATTTAAAAATATTCCTCTATTTTGATTTTAAAGTTAAATAAACTGTTTTGAGTTCTCACACCAGTCTCATGACTGACTTGGAGTTTATTGTTTTCCTTCCTAAACTCTGGGTGCCCACCAATTTCCACACGGGCAGTCAAGAGTTAAGGTTTATCAGGATATTCTGGATATTCAGGAATTGCTGGAGGCAAGCTGGATGGCATGGCGTATTACTAGTTTATATAGTATTTCTTTTTCCGCTGCACTGTTTGTTGTTGTTGTTGTACACTCTGATGATATGATGTAATGTAATGTGATGTAATGTAATAACTGATATAGTTCTTTGTTTAAAGATTATTCATTTATTATTATATGTTGTTCCGCTGCGAATTGTGAGATTCTGATGTTGTTCTGTTGTTTTCTGTTCCGTTCTATGTTCTCTCTTCTCTTTTTCTTCTATTTTAAAATCTTCTATTTTCTTTTCCCTCCATCTTCTACCTTTTTTTCTACCTTTTCTTTTCTTAAATTCTTTTTAAAACCCATAACATATTCGGTTTTTCGGCAACGAAAAATCGAAACGTTACGCCCACCGCGAACAGCGCCCCCAAATCAAAAATCAAAAGTGGCCACTGAATCAATCCAAAAGTCAAAGTATAGTATCGAAGGAGTGCGTTCGATCAGAGGAATGACCTCATTCGCCCGAGAATTTCTCCTGTTTTAGCCACCTTATGCCAACTCACGGGAGTCGGGTCCACGTATTTACCTCATAGGAAATGCTGCCACCAACCTATTTCATTCTGGAATCTCCACCGCGTACACGGTTATTAAAATGGTTTTCGGAGTTGGCAGAGAGTATGACAACTTCCGATCCCGGTCTCTTTAACAACCAAACGTTATTATAACACCGCGGTCTTTAAAAATAGTTTATACTTTAAAACCAGAATATAATTATCCATTTCAAAACCCATAAATACGATATCATTTCCATTTCCAAAACAATTCATTTTGATATTATTTTTACAAAACCCAATCAATAATATCATTTTATTTCAAATATATTTCTTTTCCAAAATCATACTGCTTTAAAATTTATAATATCTGGAAACCAAACATTTGAATTATACTTCCAAAACATAATAGTTCGAAATTCATAGCTTTAAACCATGACTTCTAAAACTTGAAAGGTTTGGATATTCAACAGTATATAAAATAAAATAGTTTAACTTTAAAATTACTATGTAAAGAAAAATAATTTCCATGACTTTACAAATATATTTTCTTTAAATGAAGTCTAAACCATAAATTAAAATTTCACTTTCAATTTCCAAAACCACTTCAATTTCAATATATATTTCCATTTTGAGTATTAATAATTTCAAAACTAAGGTTGGAATTTATTCTTTCAACAAATTAAATGTTCTATTAGTTAGTCTTAAATATTTGCATGACAAATCCATAATCATTTATATAAAACTCAAACTTCCTATAACTAAATATTTCCTTCAATTTATTTATACTAGAAATATTCATTTAATTTATCTTGAAATAAAATTTAGTTATAAATATCATACCTTTAAAATTTTCAAGCTTAATAAGGTTCTACATCAACTTATAGAGTTTAATTCTTAAATACGCTCAATTCCACTTAAATTTCTAATTTACCTTTCAATCTAACTTTATTTGAATCATTTAAACTCTATATCCTAAGCCTGTACTTAATCATGTATTATAAATTTATCAACTCCATTTCAACTTATTCATTTTTATTTAACAGATTATACATAGCTTAAATTCAAAATTTAACTATATATGTATAATTTAAAATAATATTTATATAATATCAAAATTTAATATTTATTAAACCGTATCCTATCCAAACCATAGAAATCATTTTTCAAAATAATTATATGTAAACCGACGGTGTCTGTATAAAATTTTCTATCCTATGGTCAAGTGATACGGATATTTATCATTTCAATCCGTACTTTAAAATAAAAATTACGGTTATATATCATTTCAAATCGCAATCCCGAATGAAGTGAAATGCATAGCAACTTGCAATTAATATAAATAATCATCCATTCATCCATCAAATCATACATTCATTTATCACAATCATCATCCAATTTCAAACAATACATCAATATATAACAGATGATAAATAACTAGTATCAATTATCAATTTATATTCAAATAAATTTAATAACTGTTAATTGGCAGTTTATATGCAAAAATAAATATAATTTAACCGGCAGTTAATATGCAATAATGAATTAAATAACGCGTAAATTAAATGAATGCAATTTAACTGAGAAAATGATGAAATATATACCAGACAGCTACAAATAAAATTTTAAATACATCATAAATCAATTTAACAAACGTAAGAACTTTTAGAAGTTGTGAGTGGGTTAAAACACCCACCTTTTGAATTTAAATTGAATTTAAATTCAATTTAATCCTAAAAATTTGACCGTCTCAGAATTCGTCCAAACAAGCGTCATCAAGTCCGGAATTTTAATACGATCATAACAAAAGAGACCACGCGTAAAACGGATAACGTATGTGAAAGATATATCGATAATTGTGATTGAAATTCAAATGATAAAATAAAAGAAAAAGAACACAATCAATCACCTTTCACACATGCCACGTCACCACTGCAACTCCCCCTCCCTCTTACGCGTCTTCCATTTACAGAGCATGTAGAAACAAGTAACGCACTCAACCTCCCCTTTTACCGGCCCTTTGACCGCGTTTTGCCGCAAATCCGACCGTCAATTCGCCTCCAAACTTCGCCGATGAACAACGCGCTAGCCCCTCTACAAAACCCAGAAGAGATTTTTCGATCAGACGCACCAGTCAAAAATGCCAACTTCAATTTTGACCGCGATTTCTGGTCAAATGATGCATCATATTGAAAAACGAATTACACCATAGAATTACGCTCGTCGAGCGCTTCAACATATATTATTTTGAGATTTTTCTGAGGACTTTTAATTTTTGACTTTGATTTTGAAATGGTTCTGGATCTGAAATTTTGTCTGCCATTAAAGAGGAGAAGGAGCTGATGAAAATTTACGCGTAAACAAATGAGAATAGGCAGAGGCTAGGGTTTAGCGGGGTATTTATAGATGAAGTTGAAATAGACAGATGGATCCGAATTATAAACGTGCTCAACGATAATTGGCCCAAAAAGCCCGTTCTGAACCCGGAATCCAATTGGGTAAACTCATATATCAAAATAGGTGTTTTAAAATATTTTAAACTCAATTGAAAGGGTTTCAGGTTCAAATTCCATCGTATGAAGAAGTTATGCTAAAAACAATATTTTCCAAATTGATTTCAATTAATTTCAATTGCATAAATTTCAAGGCGTTTCGAGTCCGTACGATCAAACGACAAGTCCGATCGCTACGAAACTTGAAACACTATTATAATTCACCGTTACGGATCCGATGAAACTGGTTTCGTCGAAATCCGAGTCAGTGGCCAAAATGGCTATTTTTCCATTTATTAAATAAATTAATAATTAATTAATAAAATCAAATTTTTAATTTCACTTCTAAAATTTGACAATTATTTTTATTTAAAATTTCTTAATCATTTACAATGATTTTAAACAAATTTAGATGTCAAATTAAATGTTAATACATTTAACAGTTTCAGCGTTAAATTACAGTTTTGTTAAATTTAGAAATTATACATGAAATTTCAATAATTCGTTTGAATTAAATTTTTATTCATATTATTCAAATTCATTATTACAAACAGATGAAATAAATATTAGAATCAAAACCCATTATATTAACATTCTCAATTTTCACCTAAATTTTCATTTGTGTAACGTTTTAATATTATATCCCACTTATTTAAAATTAATCCACTTATTAAGTTTTAAATTATAAATAAATTAATAAATCTTGGTTTTCACTCCTTAAATCAACCGATCTTCACATTATAAATAAAATTAACATTTACATCTTATATAATTAACCATCTCTAATTTTAAATGTAAATTATTTCACCAATTATAGTATTTAGTTCAATTTCTTAAATAATCCTTTTATTACAACTTTAGTCCAATTTATTTTAATAAGTTTACAATTAAACGGATTAGATTCAATTTCACCCTTTTACTTACACTTAAGTTTAGGTCATATTTAATTTATAATGTATTACTTCCCTAGTTATTTCTTTACATACTTCCCATATTAATTTCACAATTTATCATAATTATTAAAGTAACGCTTATAATAAATACGACCCTATAATTACTCAACATTTAAACTAACGTTATTCCATTTTCCATTAGTGTAAAATTCATTTATTATCACTTGTTACAAATTCTAATCCTATTAACAAATAAGCAGGTAATTTAATATATGTTACAAACTTTTAATTAATCACTATTCATTATTATTGACCTTAAATTTTTGCATTACTTACCTTGCATTAACATTGTTACTTAAAATCCCTATCCAATTGCAATTAATATTCTAATGAATACATTAAATTTTTTTTTTCCATTATGTTATTAATTACATCTAATTATCTTTATGGGTAAATGAGTGAAGTTACTAGTAACCCACTGTTATAACATTTAATATACTTGTACTTATTCTTCACAACAACTAATACCTATCAGAATTTAATTCGCCCCTAAATACAAAATTTGCAATTGTTCTTACATTATGTTCCATTTACTAAGTCATAACATTTTAATTAATTTATTACATTGAAATGTTCATTCAAGTTTATTAATTATTACTTGAAATAACGTATCCTTAATTAAAATCAATTACTGTAACAATGTGTCTTTAATTAACTAATTCAATGCCCACCCTATATTTTCCATATTCAAATTATATCCAGGTATAATACTTACGCTATTTCATTAATTGAGATTTATTCAAAGTGCTAGTAAATAGGTTTTAAGTCAGCATTTATATAATTTAATTTAGCGTTCATTACAATATTTGTTTATAAAGTTTTTTATTTCGACTAAATTTAATTACAAAACTCATAAATTCAACTAAATTAAATCCACGAAATATACGGGTCATTACACTTTCCCCCACTCAAAACTTTTCGTCCTCGAAAAAGAAAAAGAAGGGAGAAGGAAGAATTAAATAAACAATACGTCTTATTCAAAATATAACTTATAAACAGTAATTTACAAAATTTATTACTTTAAATAAAATATACCCATTTTATAATCATTATATCTTTTATACTTAAATAAATAAGGTTCGGAAAGACATTTTCACAATAATTTCTAAGTCCAAAAATTTTTGAAAAATTTCGGTAGAGTCTCCCTTGTACGGAGAGGCTCGGAAGAAAATATAATTGTAACAACCCTGTAATTTCTGATTATTGTAATTGTATATTTTAATTATTGTAATTTAAATTCCTAGTTTAAAAACTTTATTTTATTTATTAAAATGAATATATTTTGTTAATTGAAATATAAATGTTGATTTTGATGTGGATTAGAATTTCAAACATGCATAAATTGAATATTTCGAAAAAATGTGAATTTTGGTCAATCTGGTCAAACTTTTACTTTTAAATTTAAATTTTAAAAGTTTGAAAATTTTAATTTTTTTCTTTTATTATGAAAGTAAATAAAATTTCAAGAACACTGCTTTTCGTTTCGTTGAAATCCGAATAATATTTTGAAAGTTATGCTTTTTACAAAATTGGGTGTAAATTGTTTTATTTAACACTACTTTTTATTCTAAATTATATAAATAATCTTTTTAATTGTCATATATTATTCTAAATTGTATTATATGTTATGTTACATATATTTTTACCTTTTGAATATTTTAAAGTGATGTTTGAATTTGTCCAAAGCTCATTGTATTTATTTTCTATTTTTAAAGGTTAGTTTCCATTTTTCTGCTATTTTCTTCATCTAAACTATATTTAAATTAAAATTTATTTATTTACTTTTGTGATTTCCTTTTTATTTTGTTTTCTTATCTTTATTTATAAATACTTTTAAGTACATAAAATTTTTTCCAAGTTCATTGCACTTATTTTTCATATTTTCAAGACTAGTCGCAAATTTTGCTATTTTATTTAATTAAACTATATATAATTAATAATTAATTAATTTATTTTTGTTTATTTACTAAATTTTCGTATTTTATCTGATTTTATATATATATTTCAGTTATATAAGGTTTAAAAAGAAAATAATGGAAATTTGAAGAGTTTGTGTCTCTTTAGTTGCTCAAGGCTCTTCGCTTTTCCGCCTCTTCATTTGCTTTTGCCTTTTCCTCTCCTTGCTTTAGCCGTACATCCCTCTACCCTATAGCCATGTTTCTCATCTTCAATTCACGTGAAAAATATCTTTCTCCTCATTTCAAACTCACGGCTACATCATATTGAGAAAAAATTGCAAGCTAATGGCTTCTTTCTTCCATTTTTTCCCTCTTCTTCATTGATTTAGCCTTCCTCTTCCTCTTGCTTGCTCGGCCCCACTTCTCCTCCATCACCACTGACCATCTCCTCCACCATCTACAGCAGCAAACATCTCCCCCTCCTCTGACCATGACAAACCATGCCATCCAATTGAAGCCATCTCCACAAAACTTTGCTTAAAACTCCAAATATTGCCTAACCGAGCCTTGTATTCCCATTTCCTTCATGTTTAACCTTGGCCACCACCTCTAACACCACCACCACTTGCTGCCATGACATATAGCCATCATCATCATCTCTGACCTGACCTGAAGATGCACCAGGCCGAGCCCATAGGACCATAGGCCGAGCCTATGTACACCAAAACCTTCCATTAATTGACCCAAACCCCTTGCCTCCTTTACTTTCCACTTGTTTTGCCTTTACCTTCCATTTTCATGCCCTAAGCCTTGTCTCTAGGCCATGGACGAGACATGTTGACACCTAGGCTGAGCCTAGTGTGGTGAGGTCAAGCCCATTTGATCATGTGACAAGCTTATGTTGTCGTGTGCAAGTCTTTTGCTTCTAAGGTTTGGTCATCTCTCTTGTTTTGCAACTGTTCTGCAAACTAAAGTTGTTGATTATATTTGTATGTCGATATCTGTATTTATGCTTATGTATGTTATATATTGTGTTGTTTACAAAGGTCTCCATCAATTCAAATCAAATCGTGCTTGTCGTGCCTTTGGAATCGCTCTTGTGTGTGTTGTTTGTCTCTAGCTTCGTAAAAGGTGAGTCTTTCTCACTCTGACATTTATACTTATGAAATAGTGAATTGATGACAAGTGTTTAGTAATATAAAATGTTTATGCGAGTTAATGATGATCATATGATATGCTATGCCATGTTATTACCATGTTAAAACTGTTAATTATCACCTGACATCTGATATATGACATTATATTGTGACATTGACATTGTTTATATTGTTTATGCATATATTCACACTGCAAGTTCCCTGTTAGAATAGTATCACTATGAGTTGAAATGATACATACCCGAACGGACTTTAGAATAGGGAAAAATTGTTATGGGCTGAAATGATAGGCCTGAGCGATTTTTATTGTATTTTATTTGACTTGGGATTGCGGGTGTGAAATGATAGAACCCGGGTCTTCTTTGTAAACTGCGGATTGAAATGATATATATCCGTATCACTTGACCTAGGTTAGAAAATTATATACAGACTCCGTGGTATATTTTTAAATGATTTTTATTAAAATATGTATTTTTAAAAGTATGAAATTTTGATTTAAAAATATATATTTTATGGTTTTAAGAAAATTAAATATTAAGTCTTGAAATTGTGAATTTGAGTACGTAAATGTGAAATAATTGAGATTTTAGACTTTAAATTTTATTTTAAAATGTAAATAAATAATGGAAATTAAATTTAAAGTTTTAAAATTATATTTGAAGTAAAATTTTAAGTTTTATTTAATTTATATGTTAATAAACAATGAATTTTGACTTAATAAATGAATGGAGTTTTTAAATTGAATATTTGATCTAAAAATTTTGTTGTGTTAAATCATATGTTAAAATGATTTTAAATGTGAAATTTTGAAGTCTAGAAATATGACTTTTAAGTGATAATAAAAATTTGGAGTTTTATTATTATTTTCGAAAAGCTAAAATGAAATCTGGAATTTTATAGCATTTTCAAAATGTTGTAGTCTTTTGACAGCATTTTTAAATGCTATTGTTTTGAATCTAACAATGTTTGAAATAACTAAATATCTATTACGACATTTTATAAATAACGTTATTCTTGAACTAAACCATTTTTGGAAGCTATAGTCTACGATAGCACTTTATAAATGTTGTCATTGCTATAATTTGACAATGTTTGAAATGTTATAGAATTTAACACTGTTTGAGTTATATTTTAAAGTGTTAAATGATTTAACTTTTGGAAATTGATTAATTGTGAAATTTAAGAAGTTTTGAATATATTTTAATATTTAATTTTTAATTTTTAAGGAATTTAAATTCGAATTAGAACTTAAATAGGTTTTACTTGGTTATGGGTCAAATGGAATGAAATGTAATGAGATAAATGAATTTTTGAATGGAATTTTTAATGTATTTTGTAATGATACTTGAAATAACAAATGAATGATATATTTGATTTAAAATGATATTTAAATTTGAGTATTTGAATTTGAATTCAAATAATGATTTGATAATAAGGTTTGGAAATGATTTGATCTTTATTTGATAAAGAATATGAATTGGAATGATATGTACTTTTGATTAATGAATATTTGAAATTTTTATTGGTATGAAAGGATATTTATTTTAATTGTAAATTGAGTTTATTTAAGTAATATTGGATTTATGAAATGAATATTTCAAAACTAAGTAATAATGAAACTAGATTTGAGATATATGAAATTATAAAATTTAGGTTTTGAAATGCGGGATATTAAAGCTTTGAAATATATTAAAAATTGAATAGTTTAATTTGTGGATCAAATCTATATTTGAAATTGATATGACTTGGAAATGGTTATTAGGAAATTTAATTGAAACTGATGGTTTGAATTGAATTAAGTTGGAAATTGAAATTTGGGATTAATTGAATGAATTGTAAAATGTAAAGAATTAAATGAATATCCCATGATTTCAAATGTACGATTTTGAAATGTTATGATTTTTAAAGTGTAATTGTTTCAAGTATTTTTGGTTTCGAAAGAGTTATACTTTGAAAATATTATGATTTTGAAATGAATATATGTTTGAAATGTTTTTGGTTTTGAAGTATAAACTATTTTGATTGAATAAATAGTTTTGAAATAAAAATGGCTTTGGTTTCGAAGTATAAACTATTTTGAAAGAAATATAGTTTGAAATGAAATGATTTGATCTTTTTAAAGTATAAACTATTTTGAAATGACCACGGCGTTATAATAACGTTGGTTGTTAAAGAGACCGGGATCGGAAGTTGTCATACTCTCTGCCAACTCCGAAAACTACTTTAACAACCGTGTACGCGGTAGAGATTCCAGAATGAAGTAGGATGGTGGCGACGTTCTTGAGGTATATTACGTGGACCCAACTCCCGTGAGTAGGCATAAGGTGGCTAAAACAGGAGCGATCTCGGGCCAAGTGAGGTCATTCCTCCGATCGGACACATTCCTTCGATACTATACTCTTACTGGTGATTGATTAGATGGCCATCCTCCGATTTTGATATGGGAGTGTGTTCCGAGGTGGGCGTATGTGGCTGCTACGTTACTACCAGCCCGTGTGCGTAATTGGTATATGATGTAGCACGATCTACAGAAATTCAGAGGTTAGATCATTCACAAAATAATGAAGCTTCGGTTCAATCTCTTAAGTCGTGCACGAGTCAAGAGGTTTTGGTTTTAACTCGTAAGTCGTGCATGAGTCAACTTAAGGAATCACGTGAGGAAGGAATACGAGTTAGTGAAGAGGGCATAAGTCGTCTACGACTTAACAAAACTTGGAGGAAAGAGCTACGGCTTAACAAGAAAGAAGAGAAGGAGTTACGACTTAGCAGGAATTTGAGGTGTGCGAGTGAGATGAGTCGTACACGACTCAACGACTCATCCATAAGTCGTGTACGAGTTAACAAGAGCAGAGAAGTGGAAGAAGATGAGTCGTACGGAGTTGACTCGGTTGAAGGGATATACCACAAGTAAGCTTGGGAGCTTGAGTTGTTGGAAGTATGTTGAGTCGTGACATTTGTTGAGTCGTATGTCATACACATTGTGATTGTTTTGTTGAGTCGTAAGTCGTCCAGGGACATTATGTTCATAAGCCGTTGTTCTTGAGTCGTTTGCTCTTGAGTCGTGTAAACTGTGTTGTTTGTTGAGTCGTATCTTACTGAGTCGTCTGAGTTGTAATCTGTTTGTCTCGTTTATTTGATGAGTCGTATGTCATTTATATCTGATGAGTCATGTCGTATGATAAGTCGTGTGATGTACTTCGGTCTGTTGTGTTGTTAAGTCGGTGACGACTAATGATGAATCGGGGTTCATGAGTCGGCAACGGCTTATGGAGACAGTTGTAAATGCTATAAATAGCCGTGTGTGTCATTTTGTAAGTGGTTGATTTTGAAATAAAATTTCTTGTTGATTGCTTTGAGCTTTCTTCTCCAATTGGTAGTTGAGTGTAATCTCCTATCTCCACTTACGTCATTCGAGTGCGCTCGAATCCACGTTTGTTGAAGCCGATTCACGGAATCTAGTGCGCTAGATCAACGTACGAAGAATCGTAGATCTTTGAACACGGTATAGTGCGCTATCAACATGTTTGAGATAGCTAGAATTCGGTATCTTCGGATCAACGAATTTGGGCATTTCGGTATCTTCATTCCATCGATCGCTACTTTCACCGATTGAAGTTTGTTTTGATTAATCCGCTGCATCAGTTTTGGTATCAGAGCCATACTTAGCCAATCATAGCTAAGTTGATTCTTGGAGCCAAGTATTTGAAGTTGAAGTTTGAAGTTGTGTTCGTTGTGTTCATCTTGAAGTTGCAACAAGTTCGAAGATTTTGATCCATCTCATTTTGGATCTTGATTTGGAGAAGTGTTTGAATTTGAAGTTAGGCTGTGTATACTTGTGAAGTAGCCGAGCCTAGTGAAGGGTCTTGAAGCTTGAGCGTGGCTTATTGTTGTTGTGTTGAAGTTTTCTTTGTGTTCAATTTGTTGAAGTTTGTGAGTTTGAATCATGCCACCTAGAAGAGCTAATCGTCATCAAAACGTTGAAGCTTTGTATCGAAGAGAAGAAGCCGAGCTTATGGAACAACGTATTAATGAGAAGTTTGATGAAGGCATTGGAAAGTTAGAGAAGTTGATGAATGATTTGAATCAAAGGAGGAGATCACCAAACTCGAACCATGGAGGAAACCGAGTTTCGCCATCGGTTACGGAAGCGAGGAGGGTATCACCACATTCTTGTAGAGATAGAAGAGAAACATCAATTTCATCATGAAGAGATCATCATGACTATGCACATGAAGAGAGAAGAAGTCGACGTGAATTTGACAATGAAGCATATAGAGAGGAAGAGAGACATAGTCAAAGAAGCATGCATGAACGAAGAGATGATAATGGTCGAGATCGATGTAGGCGTACTTTTGATTTTGATGAAGAGGGTGATAGAGCTAGTATTCATTATCGAGATCGAGACCAAGTTCGAAATTCTTATCGGGATGCTGAAGATGATCGTCGATGGGAATCGGGTATGAAGATGGAAATTCCAGAATTTAAAGGAGGGATGGTAGCAGAAGAATTTCTTGATTGGGTATCAAATGTTGAAGAGATCTTTGATTTCAAGGAGGTTCCTGAGCATAGGAGAGTAAAGTTGGTTGCTACTAGGTTGAGGGGGAGAGCTTTGGCATGGTGGCAGCAAACCAAACTTACAAGGGAGAGAATGGGAAAGTCAAAGATTGAATCATGGGAGAAGATGAAGAAGTTGATGAGAGCTACATTTTTACCTTACAACTATCAATCACTTATGTACCAGAGGTTGCAGAATCTAAGGCAAGGGACGAAGTCTGTTAGTGATTATGCTGATGAATTTTACCAACTCATTGCCAGAAATGATATTATGGAGACGGAAGAACAGCTAACTGCTAGATTCATTGGGGGATTGAGAATGCAGATCCAGGATATGGTTAATATGTTTGATCCTAGATCAGTAGCAGAGGCACATCAGAAAGCGTTGGCTTGGGAGAAGCAAGGAAGGCGTGGAGGTGGTGTGTTTACTAATTCCAATAATCAAGTGAAGGGTGTTAGTGGGAGTTCTAATGTTTCTAAACCTGTCAGTAAACCAGTGGTGAAGGAGGCTGAGAAGGCAAAGGCTAACAGTGGTTTCAAATGTTACAATTGCCAGGAGTTGGGTCATAAAAGCAATGAATGTCCGAAGCCAAAGAAAAGAACCATGGTTGCAGAGGTTGAAGAAGATGATGAGGAGGCAGAATGTTCAAATACACCTTATGTTGAGGAGGAAGAAGAATTGTCTAGGGATGAAGGTTGTAATCTTATGATGAGGAGGTCATGTCTTACACCAAAGCAAGAAGAGGATTCTAGTTGGTTGAGAAGCAATATTTTTCAGTCGACATGCACTATTTTGGGAAAAGTTTGCAAGTTCGTTATTGATGCTGGAAGCTGTGACAATATTATCTCTACAGAAGCAGTAAGGAAGTTGAACTTGAAAACTGAGAAGCATCCTAAACCGTACAAGCTAGCATGGTTAAGGAAGGGAGGTGAAGTGAAGGTGTGTCGAAGAGCTTGTGTGAATTTTTCTATTGGAAAGAAGTACAAAGATGAAATTTGGTGTGACGTTGTAGACATGGATGTGTGTCATCTGTTGTTGGGCAGGACATGGCAGTTTGATCGAGCTGTACAACACGATGGTCGAGCCAATAGCTATAGTTTCATGTTCAAGGGTACTAAAATCACTTTGGTTCCCAAGAAGCAACAACAGAAGGAGAGCAAGCTAGAGGAGATTGAGGAATTGAAAACTCTGTTGACTTTGAAGGAGTTTGTTAAAGAAGTTGAAGAGGAGCCTGAAGTCTATTTGTTGATTGGGCGAGAGAGCAGTGAAGAGGTTGAAATTCCTGAAGAAGCAAAGCCAGTTTTGAAAGAGTTTGAAGATGTATTTCCAGAGGAGTTGCCTAAGGAGTTACCACCATTGAGAGACATTCAACATCAAATTGATCTTGTTCCGGGAGCAGTTTTACCACATCGACCACATTACCAAATGAGTCCGAAGGAATATGAAGAATTACGAAGGCAGGTGGAAGAGTTACTTGAGCAGGGACGTGTTCAGGAAAGCTTGAGTCCTTGTGCTGTGCCAGCTTTGTTGATACCGAAGAAGGATGGAACATGGAGAATGTGTACAGATAGTAGAGCTTTGAACAAGATTACTGTCCTCTATAGATTTCCTACGCCGAGTTTGGATGATTTGTTAGACCAGTTGAGTGGGGCAACTATATTTTCGAAGATTGATTTGAAGAGTGGTTATCACCAGATTCGAATTAGACCGGGAGACGAATGGAAGACAGCTTTCAAGACGAGAGAGGGGTTATACGAATGGTTGGTTATGCCATTTGGTTTATCAAATGCACCTAGTACATTCATGCGGGTGATGAATCAAATCTTTAGACCATTCATTGGGAAGTTCGTGGTGGTTTATTTCGATGAAATTCTGATATATAGCAGGAGTATGGAGGAGCATGTTCTACATTTGAGGGAAGTGTTGATTATTCTTCGTGAAGAACAATTTTATGCTGCTACGAAGAAATGTGTGTTTATGACAAGAAGTGTTTTATTTCTGGGTTATGTTGTTTCAGGAGAAGGTATTCAAGTTGATCAGAATAAAGTTGAAGCAGTCAGGAATTGGCCACAACCAAAGACAATTACGGAAGTGAGAAGTTTTCATGAGCTAGCGTCATTCTACCGGAGATTCATTCCACACTTCAGTAGCGTGATGGCTCCAGTTACTGATTGCATGAAGGGGAAGCAGTTTGTATGGTCAGAGGAAGCGGGAGTTGCTTTTGAACGAATCAATGAACTGTTGACGACAGCGCCAATTCTTGTTTTACCTAATTTTCAGTTGTTGTTTGAGCTACACACTGATGCATCAAAGGTTGGGATTGGAGGAGTGTTGAGTCAGCAGGGGAGACCTATTGCATATTTCGGTGAAAAGTTATCAGGGGCAAAGATGAGATAAAATACATATGACGTTGAATTTTACACTGTTGTGCAAGCTGTTAAGCATTGGAGACACTACCTGTTTCAGAAGGAATTTGTTCTTTATGCTGATCATGAAGCTTTGAAGCATTTACAGGGGCAGAATAAGATTTCAGCAAGACATGCATCGTGGATTGCATATTTACAGCAGTTTACCTTTGTTGTTAAGCACAAATCGGGGGTGACGAACCGTGTGGCTGATGCTTTGAGTAGGCGGAGTCATTTGCTGACAACATTGAAAGTTGAAGTGACGGGGTTTGAATTACTGCCAGAGATGATTGAAGAAGATCCTTACTTTGTGAAATATGTTGAAAAAGTGAAGGATGGGAGTACCGATGAATTTATGTTGGTTGATGGATTCTTGTTTAAAGGAAGTCAGTTATGTATTCCAGAGGGCAGCTTGAGAATGAAAATTATCAAGGAGTTGCATGAAGAAGGCCATGTGGGTAGAGGTCGTACATTGCAGTTGATTTCTCAATCTTATTTTTGGCCGTCGATGAGAAAAGAAGTTGAAAGATTTGTGGAGAGATGCCATATTTGCCAAGTTTCAAAGGGAACAGCGACGAATGCAGAGTTGTATATGCCATTACATGTACCGTCTAAGCCATGGGTTGATATCAGCATGGATTTCGTTTTGGGTTTGCCTAGAACTCAAAGGGGAAATGATTCGATATTTGTTGTAGTGGACAGATTTTCGAAGATGGCACATTTTATTGCCTGCAAGAAGACAGCGGATGCAGTTCGAGTGGCACAATTATTCTTTAAGGAGGTGTATCGATTGCATGGTTTACCAGAATCTATTGTTTCTTATCGGGATACTCGTTTTCTGAGTCACTTTTGGTTAAGTTTGTGGAAGATGGTGGGAACGAAGCTGAAATTTAGTAGTGCTTATCATCCGCAAACTGATGGACAGACAGAAGTTGTAAACAGGTCATTGGGAAACTTGTTGCGATGTCTTGTACAGGATAATTTAAGAAGTTGGGACATGAAATTATGCCAAGCAGAATTTGCTCATAATCATGCCATGAATCGCAGTACGGGATTCAGTCCATTTCAGATTGTATATTCAAATTTACCAAGGGGGCCGTTGGATTTAGCAGTAGTACCACAACCAAAGGGGACAGTTAAACGAGCTGCTGACTGTGTTGATGAGCTGACTGAATGTCATAAAATCGTTCAGGAACGATTGGAGAGATCGAATGAGAAATATAAGAAATCTGCAGATTTGAAACGACGAAATGTTGAATTTAACGAAGGCGATTTGGTTTATGCAGTGTTGACAAAAGACCGTTTTCCGGTGGGAACATACAATAAATTGAAAGCGCGGAAAATTGGTCCAGTTGAAGTTTTAAAGAAAATCAATGAGAATGCTTATCGATTAAAGTTACCAGATGGTGTTTATACTTCTGATATTTTTAACGTCAAACATTTAGTTCCATATCATGGAGGTGAGATTGTTGAGGAAGAATTTACAAATTCGAGGTCGAATTTTTCTCAACCAGGGGAGGATGATGTAGCACGATCTACAGAAGTTCAGAGGTTAGATCATTCACAAAATAATGAAGCTTCGGTTCAATCTCTTAAGTCGTGCACGAGTCAAGAGGTTTCGGTTTTAACTCGTAAGTCGTGCACGAGTCAACTTAAGGAATCACGTGAGGAAGGAATACGAGTTAGTGAAGAGGGCATAAGTCGTCTACGGCTTAACAAAACTTGGAGGAAAGAGCTACGGCTTAACAAGAAAGAAGAGAAGGAGTTACGACTTAGCAGGAATTTGAGGTGTGCGAGTGAGATGAGTCGTACACGACTCAACGACTCATCCATAAGTCGTGTACAAGTTAACAAGAGCAGAGAAGTGGAAGAAGATGAGTTGTACGGAGTTGACTCGGTTGAAGGGATATACCGCAAGTAAGCTTGGGAGCTTGAGTTGTTGGAAGTATGTTGAGTCGTGACATTTGTTGAGTCGTATGTCGTACACATTGTGATTGTTTTGTTGAGTCGTAAGTCGTCCAGGGACATTATGTTCGTAAGCCGTTGTTCTTGAGTCATTTGCTCTTGAGTCGTGTAAACTGTGTTGTTTGTTGAGTCGTATCTTACTGAGTCGTCTGGGTTGTAATCTGTTTGTCTCGTTTATTTGATGAGTCGTATGTCATTTATATCTGATGAGTCGTGTCGTATGATAAGTCGTGTGATGTACTTCGGTCTGTTGTGTTGTTAAGTCGGTGACGACTAATGATGAATCGGGGTTCATGAGTCGGCAACGGCTTATGGAGACAGTTGTAAATGCTATAAATAGCCGTGTGTGTCATTTTGTAAGTGGTTGATTTTGAAATAAAATTTCTTGTTGATTGCTTTGAGCTTTCTTCTCCAATTGGTAGTTGAGTGTAATCTCCTATCTCCACTTACATCATTCGAGTGCGCTCGAATCCACGTTTGTTGAAGCCGATTCACGGAATCTAGTGCGCTAGATCAACGCACGAAGAATCGTAGATCTTTGAACACTGTATAGTGCGCTATCAACGTGTTTGAGATAGCTAGAATTCGGTATCTTCGGATCAACGAATTTGGGCATTTCGGTATCTTCATTCCATCGATCGCTACTTTCACCAATTGAAGTTTGTTTTGATTAATCCGCTGCATCAGTATATCTACCCTGGCATTGCCTTGTGTGCCGTGTCACCTACCATACCGAGCCTTTACTACGAGTTTGTTTTTCTCCCGTAGCCCGTGTGGTATCCTCTGACAGTCACCCGGAGTGGAGATGGCATGATATTGGATGGACTACTGGGACTATTATGTGTGAAGGGTGATATGGGTAGCCCGGAACGCTATTTAAAAGTATGTTTATTTTACTGTAGACATTATTATAATAGCGCAATATTACTACATAGTAAATAGTTTAACGGATCCTTAAAGGATGGGCGATCCCAAGCATCCTTTAAGTTACTGATGCATTTTTGTTACTGTTCACTTGAGTTGATTTACAGTTCATAAGTATTTATGTCCTGACTCGAGTGTTTTGTGTTTTGCTTTACGCTCGAGTCAGATTGAGTGATTCAGCATTCAAGACTCACCTTTGGAGTTGGAGCTTTGCTTGAAGATCCAGCCATCTATTTGTTTTCAGTATCCAGTGTTTCCAGTGATGTATTTTGATTTGTACTTGATTTATCTTGTTACTCTTCTACTGTATATTATTTAACTCTGATGTATCTTATATATATAGTAGCTTCATGAACTACTATCTCTTTTACTTCCGCTGCATTATTAAATACTCTGTGTCTGTGATCTGTGATTATGTATTTACTGTATATTCTGAGATTTGCCAAATTTTATTTACAATGTGGTATTTTGAGCAATTCAAGTCCGACATGTGCGGATACGAATGGATGAAAATATCGGGTTGTTACAGTTGGTATCAGAGCTTTGGTAGCTCTATGCAAAACTCAGTATATAGGGTAAATGTATTTACAGAATCACTTTCATCCGAGTTTAAATCTCTTCCTTTTTGACTCGATTCCTTTGAATTTTGGAACATTCCCTATGGTTCCAAAATCCATTCGTGTCCCTCACTATTTATCTTCTTTTGTTTCTAAAGTATCCCATAACTCCACTTCAAAAGATCTTCATAATGAGTCGGCGGTCTCGCCAACCTCAAATTTATTTGTAAAGGGGGAAAACTCCTTTACAACAACATCGATTCACCAGAGATTCTATATCCTCGGTTTAGATGCTAATTTCTCTTATAATTTCGAACTCTACATCTTGAGATCGAATGTCGATTTACCCAAGAAATCCACATCGGTCTTATTCTTTAAGTCACGGTTGACCCGGTTAAGCTTGCCCGCGATTTATATAAGCTTATCCATCTTTCTATTCTGTTATTTAATTATCTCATCTTTGTTTCCAACTTATCTTCAAATCATTCTTGAAGTGTATTTGTAAACTAATATTTAAAATGTTTTATATATTGTGTTGTTTGAGTTGTTGATGTTGATTTGGGTTTCTAATCGATTCGTCTGATCAACGCCATCGATAAGATTTCCAAAACACTTGAACAGAGCAAACTGACACAATATGTTTTTAAAATTTAGTAATGAAATAAATTTTTGTGAAATAAATTTTGTACCTTTATTATATATCTTTATCTGGATTTTATTTGAATTGGTTGTTAAGAAATAATATTTGATTTTATATATCATTTTCTATTGTTTCATATATCTAATTGAACTATAAAACATGGTTATAAATTTATTTGGAAATTTAAAATGAATGTAAAACAAGAATTTGAGAATTTAATTTCCAATGCTTCCAAACCTTGTGTTTAAAGTTTTAAAGAATGTACTATTTAATGTATTTTCGAGTAGAAATTTGTTTCCAAAGAATTTTAAAGTTCAAAATTTTGTGCTCTTCTCTTTGTCGCTGGAAAATAATTTTGGTGATCACTGCAGCATCATCGACGATCATTTTCGAGTTTCGAAGTGAAGAGAATGTTCTGTAGTCTTGCTACAGCTTTGTTTTGGGAAATTTAATTGATTTGAAATTCTAAAATATGATTTGATTTATAATATATATAGATATATGATTTAAATTTGATTTGACTTATTATGTATATATAATTACTTATCTTCAAATGGTTTGGAGGTAATTGGAAATTTAGTTCTTAAATTTTATATTGAAGAATAATTTCAATTATAATTTCAAGATTTGGATAAATATTCAAGCTTGAAATAATTGAATTAGAAAGTTTTATTTGTATAATACACAATTTCATTCTAATATAACTTACCTAAATTTTCAGAAGTAGAATATGAAATTGGATAATATACAATATAAAAAGATTTTATAAATAAAATTGGAATGGTTATAATAAATGTAATACACTTAAATCTTAGTTATAAAATAATTAACAGAGGTAAATATAAGAAAGGATAATTAAATAACTTGCAATAAAATAATGTTAAAAGAACTAAGAATAAGATAAAATAATTATAATTAGTGTGAGTATATTTAACATAGGTGATAAAATATATTGAGAGGAATAAATTTAATTTTAATTAGTAGTGAAGAAGAATTAAATTTTATTTGGCACATTTTGAGTATAATAAAAGATTTTTCAAATACATGATTTTAGGGATTTGTTAATTTAAGATAATTGGATGACAAGATATTGAAATTAGAGACGCTTAAGATTTATTTGACTTATGTAAAATTAATTTTTAGTTTAAGTTGAAATTTTATGGTTTCAAATTTGTTATCTTATTTTGTTTTTCAAACTATCTTTTGGTTGTCCTAATTTCCCTTATCTTGCTACAGAATGAGAGGTTATTGCTTATACCAGTCTGTTTATAAATCTTTCTATAATCTTTAATAATCTTTGGTACTCATCTTTGAATCTAAGCACTGCTTTCCATCCACAGACCGTCGGTTAAACGGGAAGGGTGAATCAGATTCTAAATGATTTTTTTTCATGCTTGTGTTCTTGATTCTGGAGGATGTTGGAAAGATCAGCTCCACCTTGTTAAACTTACCTATAGCAACAGTTATCAGGTATAATTTTAATCTTCTTGTCATCTTGTCTTAATACTATTTCATTCTATCTTTTTTGTGCTTTCCCGTACCTCATTCCTTTTCGGGGACGAAAAGTTTTGAGTGAGGGAGAGTGTAACAACCCTGTAATTTCTGATTATTGTAATTGTATATTTTAATTATTTTAATTTAAATTCCTAGTTTAAAAACTTTATTTTATTTATTAAAATGAATATATTTTGTTAATTGAAATATAAATGTTGATTTTGATGTGGATTAGAATTTCAAACATGCATAAATTGAATATTTCTAAAAAATGTGAATTTTGGTCAATCTGGTCAAACTTTTACTTTTAAATTTAAATTTTAAAAGTTTGAAAATTTTAATTTTTTTCTTTTATTATGAAAGTAAATAAAATTTCAAGAACACTGCTTTTCGTTTCGTTGAAATCCGAATAATATTTTGAAAGTTATGCTTTTTACAAAATTGGGTGTAAATTGTTTTATTTAACACTACTTTTTATTCTAAATTATATAAATAATCTTTTTAATTGTCATATATTATTCTAAATTTTATTATATGTTATGTTACATATATTTTTACCTTTTGAATATTTTAAAGTGATGTTTGAATTTGTCCAAAGCTCATTGTATTTATTTTCTATTTTTAAAGGTTAGTTTCCATTTTTCTGCTATTTTCTTCATCTAAACTATATTTAAATTAAAATTTATTTATTTACTTTTGTGATTTTCTTTTTATTTTGTTTTCTTATCTTTATTTATAAATACTTTTAAGTACATAAAAATTTTCCCAAGTTCATTGCACTTATTTTTCATATTTTCAAGACTAGTTGCAAATTTTGCTATTTTATTTAATTAAACTATATATAATTAATAATTAATTAATTTATTTTTGTTTATTTACTAAATTTTAGTATTTTATCTGATTTTATATATATATTTCAGTTATATAAGGTTTAAAAAGAAAATAATGGAAATTTGAAGAGTTTGTGTCTCTTTAGTTGCTCAAGGCTCTTCGTTTTTCCGCCTCTTCATTTGCTTTTGCCTTTTCCTCTCCTTGCTTTAGCCGTACATCCCTCTACCCTATAGCCATTTTCTCATCTTCAATTCACGTGAAAAATATCTTTCTCCTCATTTCAAACTCACGGCTACATCATATTGAGAAAAAATTGCAAGCTAATGGCTTCTTTCTTCCATTTTTTCCCTCTTCTTCATTGATTTAGCCTTCCTCTTCCTCTTGCTTGCTCGGCCCCACTTCTCCTCCATCACCACTGACCATCTCCTCCACCATCTACAGCAGCAAACATCTCCTCCTCCTCTGACCATGACAAACCATGCCATCCAATTGAAGCCATCTCCACAAAACTTTGCTTAAAACTCCAAATATTGCCTAACCGAGCCTTGTATTCCCATTTCCTTCATGTTTAGCCTTGGCCACCACCTCTAACACCACCACCACTTGCTGCCATGACCTATAGCCATCATCATCATCTCTGACCTGACCTGAAGATGCACCAGGCCGAGCCCATAGGACCATAGGCCTAGCCTATGTACACCAAAACCTTCCATTCCTTGACCCAAACCCCTTGCCTCCTTTACTTTCCACTTGTTTTGCCTTTACCTTCCACTTTCATGCCCTAAGCCTTGTCTCTAGGCCATGGCCGAGACATGTTGACACCTAGGATGAGCCTAGTGTGGTGAGGTCAAGCCCATTTGATCATGTGACAAGCTTATGTTGTCGTGTGCAAGTCTTTTGCTTCTAAGGTTTGGTCATCTCTCTTGTTTTGCAACTGTTCTGCAAACTAAAGTTGTTGATTATATTTGTATGTCGATATCTATATTTGTGCTTATGTATGTTATATTTTATGTTTTTTACAAGGGTCTCCATCAACTCAAATCAAATCGTGCTTGTCGTGCCTTTGGAATCGCTCTTGTGTGTGTTGTTTGTCTCTAGCTTCGTAAAAGGTGAGTCTTTCTCACTCTGACATTTATACTTATGAAATAGTGAATTGATGACAAGTGTTTAGTAATATAAAATGTTTATGTGAGTTAATGATGATCATATGATATGCTATGCCATGTTATTACCATGTTAAAACTGTTAATTATCACATGACATCTGATATATGACATTATATTGTGACATTGACATTGTTTATATTGTTTATGCATATATTCACACTGCAAGTTCCCTGTTAGAATAGAATCACTATGGGTTGAAATGATACATACCCGAACGGACTTTAGAATAGGGAAAAATTGTTATGGGATAAAATGATAGGCCTGAGCGATTTTTATTGTATTTTATTTGACTTGGGATTGCGGGTTTGAAATGATAGAACCCGGGTCTTCTTTGTAAACCGCGGATTGAAATGATATATATCCGTATCACTTGACCTAGGTTAGAAAATTATATACAGACCCCGTGGTATATTTTTAAATGATTTTTATTAAAATATGTATTTTTAAAAGTATGAAATTTTGATTTAAAAATATATATTTTATGGTTTTAAGAAAATTAAATATTAAGTCTTGAAATTGTGAATTTGAGTACGTAAATGTGAAATAATTGAGATTTTAGACTTTAAATTTTATTTTAAAATGTAAATAAATAATGGAAATTAAATTTAAAGTTTTAAAATTATATTTGAAGTAAAATTTTAAGTTTTATTTAATTTATA
This sequence comes from Allium cepa, assembly GCA_030765085.1. Taxonomy (NCBI): domain Eukaryota; kingdom Viridiplantae; phylum Streptophyta; class Magnoliopsida; order Asparagales; family Amaryllidaceae; genus Allium; species Allium cepa. The sequence goes on from CM060931.1 coordinate 578,831,579, forward strand.
TGTTAATAAACAATGAATTTTGACTTAATAAATGAATGGAGTTTTTAAATTGAATATTTGATCTAAAAATTATGTTGTGTTAAATCATATGTTAAAATGATTTTAAATGTGAAATTTTGAAGTCTATAAATATGACTTTTAAGTGATAATAAAAATTTGGAGTTTTATTATTATTTTCGAAAAGCTAAAATGAAATCTGGAATTTTATAGCATTTTCAAAATGTTGTAGTCTTTTGACAGCATTTTTAAATGCTATTGTTTTGAATCTAATAATGTTTGAAATAACTAAATATCTATTACGACATTTTATAAATGACGTTATTCTTGAACTAAACCATTTTTGGAAGCTATAGTCTACGATAGCACTTTATAAATGTTGTCGTTGCTATAATTTGACAATGTTTGAAATGTTATAGATTTTAACACTGTTTGAGTTATATTTTAAAGTGTTAAATGATTTAACTTTTGGAAATTGATTAATTGTGAAATTTAAGAAGTTTTGAATATATTTTAATATTTAAATTTTAAGTTTTAAGGAATTTAAATTCGAATTTGAACTTAAATAGGGTTTACTTGGTTATGGGTCAAATGGAATTAAATGTAATGAGATAAATGAATTTTTGAATGGAATTTTTAATGTATTTTGTAATGATACTTGAAATAACAAATGAATGATTTATTTGATTTAAAATGATATTTAAATTTGAGTATTTGAATTTGAATTCAAATAATGATTTGATAATAAGGTTTGGAAATGATTTGATCTTTATTTGATAAAGAATATGAATTGGAATGATATGTACTTTTGATTAATGAATATTTGAAATTTTTATTGGTATGAAAGGATATTTATTTTAATTGTAAATTGAGTTTATTTAAATAATATTGGATTTATGAAATGAATATTTCAAAACTAAGTAATAATGAAACTAGATTTGAGATATATGAAATTATAAAATTTAGTTTTTGAAATGCGGGATATTAAAGCTTTGAAATATATTAAAAATTGAATAGTTTAATTTGTGGATCAAATCTATATTTGAAATTGATATGACTTGGAAATGGTTATTAGGAAATTTAATTGAAACTGATGGTTTGAATTGAATTAAGTTGGAAATTGAAATTTGGGATTAATTGAATGAATTGTAAAATGTAAAGAATTAAATGAATATCCCATGATTTCAAATGTACGATTTTGAAATGTTATGATTTTCAAAGTGTAATTGTTTCAAGTAGTTTTGGTTTCGAAAGAGTTATACTTTGAAAATACTATGATTTTGAAATGAATATATGTTTGAAATGTTTTTGGTTTTGAAGTATAAACTATTTTGATTGAATAAATAGTTTTGAAATAAAAATGGTTTTGGTTTCGAAGTATAAACTATTTTGAAAGAAATATAGTTTGAAATGAAATGATTTGATCTTTTTAAAGTATAAACTATTTTGAAATGACCACGGCGTTATAATAACGTTTGGTTGTTAAAGAGACCGGGATCGGAAGTTGTCATACTCTCTGCCAACTCCGAAAACCACTTTAACAACCGTGTACGCGGTGGAGATTCCAGAATGAAGTAGGATGGTGGCGACGTTCTTGAGGTATATTACGTGGACCCAACTCCCGTGAGTAGGCATAAGGTGGCTAAAAAAGGAGCGATCTTGGGCCAAGTGAGGTCATTCCTCCGATCGGACACATTCCTTCGATACTATACTCTTACCGGTGATTGATTAGATGGCCATCCTCCGATTTTGATATGGGAGTGTGTTCCGAGGTGGGCGTATGTGGCTGCTGCGTTACCACCAGCCCGTGTGCGTAATTGGTATATCTACCCTGGCATTGCCTTGTGTGCCGTGTCACCTACCATACCGAGCCTTTACTATGAGTTTATTTTTCTCCCGTAGCCCGTGTGGTATCCTCTGACAGTCACCCGGAGTGGAGAAGGCATGATATTGGATGGACTACTGGGACTATTATGTGTGAAGGGTGATATGGGTAGCCCGGAACGCTATTTAAAAGTATGTTTATTTTACTGTAGACATTATTATAATAGCGCAATATTACTACATAGTAAATAGTTTAACGGATCCTTAAAGGATGGGCGATCCCAAGCATCCTTTAAGTTACTGATGCATTTTTGTTACTGTCACTTGAGTTGATTTACAGTTCATAAGTATTTATGTCCTGACTCGAGTGTTTTGTGTTTTGCTTTACGCTCGAGTCAGATTGAGTGATTCAGCATTCAAGACTCACCTTTGGAGTTGGAGCTTTGCTTGAAGATCCAGCCATCTATTTGTTTTCAGTATCCAATGTTTCCAGTGATGTATTTTGATTTGTACTTGATTTATCTTGTTACTCTTCTACTGTATATTATTTAACTCTGATGTATCTTATATATATAGTAGTTCATGAACTACTATCTCTTTTACTTCCGCTGCATTATTAAATACTCTGTGTCTGTGATCTGTGATTATGTATTTACTGTATATTCTGAGATTTGCCAAATTTTATTTACAATGCGGTATTTTGAGCAATTCAAGTCCGACATATGCGGATACGAATGGTTGAAAATATCGGGTTGTTACAATAATACCAAAATATAACAATTATATTACATATATTATCCAAAATATTATATCCCAACACGGGAAGATATCTAAAATAGCGCTATAAACCGAAATCCAAAACGTACCTATTTGTCGGGCAATTTACGCTTAATTTATGGAACCAAAAGTAGTAGCAATTGCTTCCATAACTTGCATTTCACTTATGAAATCTAAAAGGGTTAACAATTTATGTAAAGTGAAATATTTAAGTGGTTTCAATCATAAATAACAAATCAATACAACAACAATCAGCATACACAACAAATACAAAACAACCATTCAATCAAACAAACAAATAGTTGTTCGGGTCCAAAACTTTTAATTTGTACGGAATGAAGAATAAACTACTTGCGCATCATTTATTCAACAGTCTTACATAAAACTAAATAGATTATTCATTCACCCAAATCCAAATTTTAAAGTATCTTACCCAAACAACCATAACCAAACAACAACAAATCCAAACAACAATCACCTTTACTTATTATAAATTTCATTTCATACTTTTGTTGTTGGATTTTCTTTTTATTTATACAGTGATTTATCTTTTTAATTTACATTTACTCGTTAAATGTTTGCTTCATTTATTTTTACTTATTACTTACAATTATTCAATTCCATTAACTCAGGTCATGCCAGTTCCTTTTATTTTCGTTATAATTATTCATCTATTTATTATTGCATGTTCTCATTTATTTATTACAATATTCATTTTCCTGCAAATAGTTTCAATTGTTTACTTAAGTTCATAATCATTCATTTACACTACTTCATTTCATTTATTTATCAATTTAAACTTAAGTTTACAACTTTATACCACCAATTCTAATAAATAAAAGCAATTTATTGAACCCTTTCATTACATACTTTTACTTTACAATTTCCATTACATTTCTTATTGTAACGATCGCGATTTTTTGTTGCTGAAAACCGACATCAATACGTCCACTTTATCAACTGCCGAGCAATCGAAAGCCGAAAAACCATACCGTTAGGGTTTTAGAAAAAGAAAAAGTAGAAGAAGATAGAAAAAGATAGAACAGAACAGAAAGAAATAACAGAACAACATCAGAATCTCACAATTCGCAGCGGAACAACATATAATAAATAAATGAATAATCTTTAAACAAAGAACTATATCAGTTATTACATTTTATACATTACATAACATCATCGTCAGAGTGTACAACATCAAACGACAACAAACAATGCAGTGGAAAAAGAAATACTATATACTAGTAATACGCCATGCCATCCAGCTTGCCTCCAGCAACTCCTGAATTCCAGAATATCCTGATAAACCTTACTCTTGACTGCCCGTGTGGAAATTGGTGGGCACCCAGAGTTTAGGAAGGAAAACAATAAACTCCGAGTCAGTCATGTGGCTGGTGTGAGAACTCAAAACAGTTTATTTATCTTTAAAATCAAAATAGAGGAATATTTTTTTTGTCAATTCGAAATGCTTTTAAAAATGAGACTACCATAAGGCCTCCCGCACACACACACAATGCAAACGCAGAATCAGAGGAGATTTCTCCTTATGATAGTCAAAGATGCTTGATACGCATTAAAAAGAAACATTTGATATTATTACTAGTGCATAGTGTAGAAAAATTATTTCGAAAATAAAGATATAAATCTTAGCCAGCATAGACATTTCGAACTATGCCTACTATAGCTACCATCCAAACAGTGGGGCGCCACCATAAGTGAATGATAGGTTCTACAACTAAAACCGTACAGGGTTTCGTATTGGGAATTGGATTTCCAACAAATGGTCAGGCCAAGGAACTTCCCATTGCCACATGAGAACGCCTCTGGAAGGACGTCCCCGAGAACCAAACCGGATCTCTGCCAACACAAGGCCGGGTTACCCCTAACTGGGTAACTACTGACACGTATATGTCATCCCCCGATCGTAACTGATCTATCCGAGGATCCTCGATTTCCAACAACCACAAAATATGCAACAACAACATAGGTTAAATATCTGGGCTCCTTACTATGATACCACCTCTATCCAGAAGGAATGACATACAGTAAAGGGGCGCTACCCCATAATAACCTTGCCGCATCCTTCCTGTTTTGACCATTTCCGAGGTGTGAGGTCCGACGAAGTCTCGTCCACAAAGCCACACTTTATACAAAAGCCGTGCTTTGGGTCAACAAATGACCATAGGAATGATCACGAAGATAAATGATCAAATAAATGATCCTATCACAAATGATCAACACAATGATCATTTCACAGCAACACTCAGCATGCCACACTATCAAATTGGGAGTATATCACCAATAACCTTCAACTATATAACCTCTAAGCTCGTACGTCTCAGAGAAGGGTGTTAAGCTAAGAGAATAAATCTCCGCCACCAACAGAAATATATTTGAAAGAAATCAGCTTTATATCTCAATTTGTAATGTCAGACATACAATCATACAAGTCTGTTCCGGGATCGAGCAGAACCGAAGGCACTTACAAAGAAGTCCTTGCAATCCGGATATTCACTAATCATGACCGGACTTCCCGTCACTAAGGGTGATAAAACCTCTATATCGGAGATCAGCCGATGTAGAGTAACTCGACGGTAATCCTTCCGTTTTCACAAACATCCGGTCTTCAACACCGGTCATCAAATGCAAATCCATTTCGACATATCACATATTCGGAATGGGTTATACGACCCCAAGGTCCTTTCCCGGCTAACCCGAATAGTGAACGCTTATTCAAAAATAAGTGTGGCATTCAAATTCAAGCAGTTCACAACAAATACCTATTTAAAGGTAAATATTGATAGTCGGATTATTTAACTATCAATAGGCATGTTCAACATCACCAAATCCAAATAATATTTCAAATTATTTATTTTCCAAAATATCTTTACAAGATATATATATATTTCCCACACTTCAACATTTGAAAACTAATTTTCAAATCACTTTTCACCTTTACCACTTTTGAAAACAAATTTCAATCAATTTCCTTATGCGAAATACTTTCAATCCAACATGTTTCATATAAACCAATTTAAATAAATCCTTAACGATTTACTTTATATTTACGTTCCAGATCCGTAAATTAATTCCCACACTTCAAAAATAAATCAACATTTATTTTTAAACAAATTCCCCTTTTCATTTATAAATTCCATAGTGAATTTACATTCCAAAATATTTATGAATATACGATTTCAGTTATTCATTTTCAATTTATCTTCAAAAAGATAAATTCTCAAAACATTTCATTTCACATTGGAAAAACATGCCCATACTTATTTATTCATAAGTAATTCACAAATCCATTCAATTTCAACACTTGGAAAATATTCAATATACTTAAATCGAAAATTAAGTATATATTTCATTCTTTAAGAAATCATTCTCTTACACACATTTGTTTGGACCAAGACGAATGTTACGTAAAACATCGTTACGACGACCCAAAATCACTAGTATAGGGATTCAAAGTTTAAATAGATATATAAATCCAAATACTATACAAAACATTTCCTTTCGGAAACCATTTTCTATAACAACAGTGTTATAGTCCACCATTTCCTTCTTTCTCAAAAACGTCTATTTCAACAATAAATGTTGAAATCTATGGTTTCGATTCATAATACATTTTAAAACATCTTTTAAATAATTAACTTCATTCTATAATATTCCTTTTGCCAAACATGACTATTTCATTCAATAATGTATTCACTGTCCAAAATCGTGAATATATTTCCTTTAATAAACTTCACTATTCAATTTGTCAAATTAAATTGATTTCGAATTTATAAACAATGTTTATAAATTCCATTTCTATTTATAAGCTTCGATTTATAAATCTCATTATTAACAAATTCCATTTATATCTCATTTAAATGCCAAAATCCGATTTATAAGATAATTACTTATAAATCTTCTATTTTACAAAATCTATTTATTTTACATCTTCATGATTCACAAATCTATAATTTTCAATGAAATCCATTTTATTCTTCATTTTAACACTTAATAAACTTTTTTTATAATTCCAATATTTTTAATTTATAAATATCCATTTATCAATCTTTTATAAAAATTGTTTGTAATAGTTCAAAAATTCTAATTTAAACCATTTTATAAGTTTATTAACTATTTATTTCAAAAATCACTTTTCGGTTATATTTCCATAAAAATCATACTTTTATATCATTAAAATTTTAAAGTTTATTTATTTTTAACAATTCAAAATTTAATAAAACGTATACTTTTGAAAATCACTTTAAAATTCCTTTTAAAACCAAAATCATTATTTTTAAAACTTCAGAAATGGATCCGATGATGCAGCAGCACCAAATAGTCAATCACGACATCCAAATATCATATATCGATATGATAATCAACAAATATCACAATATCTGTAAATAAATCAATACAGTTGAGGAATCCAGTTGGATCCCTCCAACCTGTTTCCCTGCATCCACAAACATTAGCACAATACCAATTCCGCTCCATTACGGAATTATCGCGGTATATGGGATTTATAAAATATTATCCGCTTAATAGACGGCGCAATAGGGTCTCATCCGCTATATAATGCGGGAAATCAACAACTGCAATATATACATATCCCAATATATATATATATATATATATATATATATATATTGCTATTATATATAATACCAATTTCACTGTTTATGAAATATTCACGGTATATGTTTTTAATAAATAACATCCGCTTACTAACGGCGCATAAGGTCTATTTTAACAATCAATAGATAACAATCATCATTCAAACATGCATTCTACAATTTTAAATCTAACTATTTAAAATATAAATCGAAACCGATTCGATTGAGTGAGAAGTTCTCACCTTGATTTCAATTTCGTTTTCAGCTTTTTATTTCGAATAAAATTAAACGGACGTTTAATTTTACCCGAAATTCTCACTAACTCCAAATGACACCAATCCAGTTGCATCGCGTAGTGCTCATCTATACGAACGCAAAGCAAAAAGTTTCGTCCGAAACGGACCTCGTATGACAAAGATACAACACTTTAAATATTACACGATTTATAATAAAATAAATTACAATTAAATTTTTAAATTTCAAACCCTATTGCATCTAGACCGCCCATTCTCTTCCACGCATCTGGCACGTGTGCATTCCTCTTCTTCCTCCCAGGCTACTCTCGAACGCAACCAAACCCATGCCTCCAAAGCTTTGACCACCTCTAACTCCATTCACCGACCACCTGAGGCCAATCAAACACCTCCACATCGAAGCCCCTTCCACCATGCACCAATGGCCAGCGACCGACGTCACCCGGTCATCATTTGACCTCGAATGTCGTGCACAAACAACCAGCGAATGTGACTATATTGAAGCCTCCATACGACGTTGTTTCAGATCTCAACCGTATGAAATCGAAGATCTCGGAATGCTTAACGTTTTTGTAGTTGAACAAATTTGCTACAAGTGGATGGATTGTAAGGAATTGATGAATGAAATTCGACACTTTCTGGCCATTCGAAAATAGGGTGGCGGCCGGCCATTAAACCCTAGGCTATATTTTTTTTTATTTTTGTGATTAAACTTGTCTATTTGTAGAAAACAAACGAACACTATTCATTCCGGAATTTCCAAACTCCGATTTACGCGCGATGACTAGCGTTTCTAGGGTTTACCCGGCGTTCCGGACACAATGGAACAGGTTTCGGAAGCTAATTCGGTCATCTGTGCGAGTTATGGCAATAAACGTTCAATTTAAATTTAAACCGATTAAACGATTTTCTAGGCGTTTTAGCTTGCACCGGACAAACGGTAAATCCGATTGACTTGAAATTTGAAACCATACAATAATATCACATTACGGATCCAATGAAACTGGTTTCGTCGAAATCTGAAACTTTTTGAAAAATGGCTATTTTAACTCGCCAAATTAATATTAAAACAATTTCGATGCGTTTCGAGCTGCCACGGTCAAACGACAACTCCGATTGCTACGAAAATTGAAATCCGATAATAACTAATTATTATGGATCCAATGGAACTGGTCTCGACCAATTCTGAGACTGTTCGAAAATTGGCTATTTTTCAGTCGATAATTAAATATTAAAATATTCAATTTTCACAGATTAACTCCAAATTCAATTTTAAAAGTTCTATAATATCGTTCTAACTCCAACATGATAAAATAAAATTTTACAAATCAATTTTAATCATATTAAACCCAGTTTTCAATTATTTCTGTATTTTCAACTATTTAATTATCGATTTAATTATCAAATTAAATCCAACTATTCGAAATAAAATTTATTCGACTTCTAAATTCCACTTAATAATATTTAAAATTAATTAAATATTTAAATTTTAATTAATATAAATTCTGGGTCGTTACACTTATTAAACATTTCAACTTTTAATATTTGGTAAGTTATATATATGTTTTTAAAGAATGAAATTGAAAGTTATACAAGTTTTCTCATTTCTTTTAATTAATTCATTGTTCAATAATTTTTTACCCTTTTTCTTATAAGTTATGATTTCAACTTCATTTTTATTTTATTTATAACTTGGCATTAAATATCTTACCTAAATTAGAGGTTTCAATTATTAATTACTTACCTTTCATTTCCCTACACTAATTGAAACAATTAAATAATGGAAACTTAAGAATTTAATACTGGGTTAAATTTCAATTTATTTTAAAATAATAGATAAATATATTCTAACGACTTATATATCTCTAATTATATTTAAAACAATTCAAAATTTATGTATTTTGTTTTCAAAAATGAATCTGTAGTAAAGTTACTACAATGGACTTTCCCTTCGAAACTCGAAAATGAAAGTCGATGATGCGGCCGCCATCACCGAAATTATTTTTCAGCGATAGAGGGGAAAGTATAAAACTTATTTTCTTCAAAATCCTCTTTAAAATAATTCTTCTGAATTATATTAAAATATTTATATCAGAAAATACTTATAAACAGTATTATTATATTCCAAAATTTATACGAAAAAAATTTCAAAACCCCGGATCTTAAGTTCTAAATTTCTCAAATTTCATTTATTTTTCAATCATATTTCTATTATTATTTATACACTTTATTACCTAACAACCAATCTATTGCAGCCAAATACAGATATCATTTGAAATTTTTTATTTTATATAGAAAATATAATAGGCAAAATTATTTCATTCACCTATATTAAAACAAATATTATGTCGGTCTGTCCTATTAAGTGTTTAGAAATCCATATTGATGTCATAGCGTCCCATGTACCAACCAGAATTTATAAATACAAAATGGAATAGATTAACACAATATTATAACCTTTTTATAACACTAACAAATACGCTCTCTCATATATATACTTCAGCGACTCCCATAGGGTATTACTACCCTATTAGTAAAGAGTCATACCCCACAAAGCTAAGGTTTATCGCTAAACCAAAGCTCTGATACCAGATGTAACGTCCCGCCTTTTCGCACGCTTTAAACCGACACATGTGCCAATTCAAACCATACGGAAGGGCGGACTGTTATGGGGTAAATAAGAAAAACAAGAAAGAAATAAAACAAAAATAGAATCTCACGGCGGAAGGATAAAACATAATAATCAAATATACAGTTCATGAAGTTGTTTACAAAATATTTGATTTTACTTATACAATACGTACCAGAGTTACACTTACCAAATAATGCAGCGGAACAAATGTGATGCAGTGGACTAATATAATATATAATAGTAATAAAATCTTCGTCTCCGTCCTCCAGAACTAAGATCTTCAAATTTTGAAACGCTCGGACTGACCCGAGCGAATTTGAAAAGACAAAAACACTCGAGTCAGAACTAAAAGATCTTATGTGAGTTAAATTAACAGAAATAAATATGAGTGCAGTAACTCAAGAGATGCTCGGGATTTACATCTCCTAAGGATTCGCTAAACTATTTACTATGTAGTATATTGCGCTATTATAATAGTGTCAAATTGTAAAATAAACTTACTTTTAAATAGCGTTAAGGCTTTACATTTTCCACCTTAATACATAATATATTCCCATAGTCTATACAGTACCGTAATCTCCCCCGTACTGGGAGTCGTCAGAGGGCACTCCATAGGTATGTTACAAAACCAAAATCGTATAAGGCGCGATAGGGTAGGTGACACGGCACAACTAGGCAATGCCAGGGTAGATATACCAACTACGCATCCGGGCTGGTGGTAACGCATAGCCGCAGCTATCGCCCACCTCGAACAATACCCCCAAATCAAAAATCAAAAGTGGCCACCGAATCAATCCAAAAGTCAAAGTATAATATCGAAAGAGAGCGTTCGATCAGATGAATGACCTCATTGGCCCGAGAATCTCTCCTGTTTTATCCACCTTATGCCAACTCATGGGAGTCGGGTCCACGTATTTACCACCAGTCCAATCAATAATATCATTTCCATTTCCAAAACAATTCATTTTGATATTATTTCACATTTTAAATAAAACTAATATTTACATATTATATAATTAACCATCTCTAATTTTAAATCTAAATTATTTCACCAATTATAGTATTTAGTTCAATTTCTTAATTAATCCTTTTATTACACCTTGAATCCAATTTATTTTAATAAGTTTACAATTAAACGGATTAGATTCAGTTTCACCCTTTAACTTACACTTAAGTTTAGGTCATATTTAATTTATAATGTATTACTTCCCTAGTTATTTCTTTACATACTTCCCGTACTAATTTCATAATTTATCATAATTATTAAAGTAACGCTTATAATAAATACGACCCTATAATTACTCAACATTTAAACTAACGTTATTCCATTTTCCATTAGTGTAACATTCATTTATTTTATTATCACTTCTTACAAATTCTAATCCTATTAACAAATAAGCAGGTAATTTAATATATGTTATAAATTTTTAATTAATCACTATTCATTATTATTGACCTTAAATTTTTGCATTACTTACCTTGCATTAACATTGTTACTTAAAATCCCTATCCAATTGCAATTAATATTCTAATGAATACATTTAATATTTTTTCTGTTATGTTATTAATTACATCTAATTATCTTTATGGGTAAATGAGTGAATTTACTAGTAACCCACTATTATAACATTTAATATACTTGTACTTATTCTTCACAACAACTACTACCTATCAGAATTTAATTCGCCCCTAAATACAAAATTTGCAATTGTTCTTACATTATATTCCATTTACTAAGTCATAACATTTTAATTAATTTATTACATTGAAATGTTCATTCAAGTTTATTAATTATTACTTGAAATAACGTATTCTTAATTAAAATCAATTACTGCAACAATGTGTCTTTACATTGACTAATTCAATGCCTACCCTATAATTTCCATATTCAAATTATATTCAGGTATAATACTTACTCTATTTCATTAATTGAGATTTATTCAAATTGCTAGTAAATAGGTTTTAAGTCACCATTTATATAATTTAATTTAGCGTTCATTACAATATTTGTTTATAAATTTTTTTATTTCTACTAAACTTAATTACAAAACTCATAAATTCAACCAAATTAAATCCACATAATTTACGGGTCGTTACACATATCAAACTATACAATGCTTGTCGATGGTCATTTAGTTTGTAATGCTTTCTACGGTTTTATGTAGACATAGATAGATTGATTTTGTGAATATGTATGTTGTGGTGTCAGTATATACGTCTATATATTTGTAGAACAAAGAATATACGATCAATGCAGGTCGTGCAAAATTGAGGAGTTTAACCCATTATGAATTTAAAAAAAAAATCACAGTGATTACTTCTTGATCATATAATATAATTTATTAGACTATCAAAAAAATACATTTGTACACCCAGAATAAGGTAAGCACAACATATATTGCACAAAATATAGATTATACCCAATTGGTCAACTTAGTTGCATGAGTAAGTTAGGATATGAGCTTTTTTATATGGTTGAAGAGAAAATATGATATTTTGTAAATCATCTCCTCGAATGATCATTTCAGTTGTAAGGTAATATTCCAATCGTAAGGTAAGCACAACATATATTGCACAAAATATAGATTATACCCGATTGGTCAACTTAGTTGCATGAGTAAGTTAGGATATGAGCTTTTTTATATGGTTGAAGTGAAAATATGATATTTTGTAAATCATCTCCTCGAATGATCATTTCGGTTGTAAGGTAATATTATTCCAATCATGTTAATATGTTAGTAATGAACAGTATATATACCAACACAAAAGAAATAAGGCTGTCTGTGTTGATTGTCATATACAGATTGACTTTACTGATGTTGCAAACTATATTGCTTTTTTCTAATTAAAGTATAGATTGTAACCAGCCGTTGCCAACACTAGATTTTGGATCATATTTTACAGTGCTATACATTTATGGGGTTTTCCATTCATGAATATCAAAAGGTATTACTGCTGCTCTTGGTGGTGAATGACTCCAATGTTCTTTGTGGCTTTTTTTATATTACTGATGTAATAATTTAATGTATCATATCATAACACCAATGATTCCTTATTTTACTTATCTTTGAAGGTTATATAGATATGTAATATCATAATGGATGTTACGTAGGTCAAATCCAATGTTCCTTGTCCTTTATATGTTGGTAGTGTAAGATTTTAGTAAGATTTTATAACTAACCTCTGGTCAGGTTGAATTGTACTCCTCTTTTAGGTTTTACAATGAAGAAGAGAATATATAAAGCTTGCTATTACATTAGAGAATTGGTTTTGCACAAGCAAAACAAGTTTGTTTACTTCTGGGTTAATGGGTTGTTGACATATAAACTATACACACAAATTATGGTATTTGTAGGTTCCTAAACTTTGAAACAACAGTCTTGCTTCCTTGAATGATTGATGGTTCCGGAAAGTGTCCATTTCAAACATATAAAATTATGAATAGTTACAATAATCAAATAAATTCCCGACCATAGTCTGTTCACTTGGTAGCATCTAACTGACTGTAGTTTTTTTCGATTACGAAAAGATTCCCTCATCTAGAAATTGATTTTCATTTAAGATGTCATATAAGTAAGTTAATTTATACCTATGAGTGGAGAAACTATTTGTAGAGCTGAATTTCACTCGAAGGACTTGCTTGAATGGTAAATATATGAATGAATTAGTGTATATTTGTAAGTGGAGATGAAAGGATTTATTTTACTAATATATTTGGATTAATTGATTACTTCCCCAACACTTATTTTTAGGTTATATTATTAATGAAATTCTTTCATAGTTAGTTTGACTAAGTTATTTCTAGGTTTACTTGACATATTTTTTTCCCTTATATGCTTCATTAGGTAGCTCGATGCATTCATTCATCTTATCGCATGAACTTGCGAAGAATTTTTGGTTAGAGTCTCAAATGTTTTAAAAATTTAATATGCTTTTGCTGATATGTCTACATATTGCTTATACATCTGCATATATTAGATTATTACACCAATTACTTTGTGCAACTTAACATTTTCCTTTTTGGCTGTAGGTACAAAAACCTTCAGTTCTGAAAACATTTAACCTATCGTAATGCTTAGTTAAGAGAAGGATAACAGCTGCTACTTCTACTCAAGGCCAATTTTATACACAGGCAGCTGGCAATTTTTTTTAAGGCTGAACTGTATATTAGATTTATCATAAATGGTATGTTTTTTCTATGTTTTATACTTTTAAAGATAAAGGTCAATGCTGCTATATGTCACATTTTGTGCTTAGATTGATATATAATACTATTCAATAAACAATAATTATCTATAATGGAACCCATATTATTTCATATTACATATTCAATCCTATTTCAAATGAATCTTGCATTTTACTACTTGCATTCTGCACTATACTACATCCGCTGCTTCTTCGTCTTTTAGTACCTTTGACAAATACATTTCAATTATGATAATAGCTTTAGGTACAATCATTACATTGCTGCACTCTACTAAGAACTTTTGGTGCAAATATGTTCAAATCTTCAACGTACAAATATGATGAGAGCTTTTAGCACTATTATTATGTTGAATCAATATGCAGTCAATATTTATTTTTGAAGTTCAGAGTGAGAATATTCACATTTGATACTATAAAAACTTTTTACATCACTTGCCGTGAATATTCATATTATTCTAAAATTATTATTATTTTCCAAGTACATATTTTTTATGCTTCGTTAGAAACAAAAAATAAATGAAGACATCTCAAATGTTGTGTACTCTTCTTTTGTTTTTTCCTGCATTGCTGCATACTTCAAAGCTTCTTAGCTTCTTTCCTTCTTTCCTTTTAGTTCAACATCAAATTCTTACCTGCCTCTGGTGCTATAGTATACAAGTTTCCAAACATCCCCTTCTTTATCCGTTGTTAATGATGAAACAATACTTTTTCATTAGCATTATATTAAAATTTGTATATATTTGGATTTAGCCTATGCAACTTAAATATTTTACTACAACCGTGTGCGAAGCACGGGTTCATGTACAAAGATCTCAGCCGTGTGCCATGTCCAATATCATCCTTCAGAGCATGCTTCAATGAACTTGCATATCGTTCCATTAGAAAAGATTTCAATCATAAAACAAGTCAGTAGCTAAGGTTAGAGGATGCGCATAAATTGGAAAGGAAGTCCACTAATGTGAAACCAAAGAATGTCGGGCATAGTGATATAGTAATGAATCAAAATTTGCACACTTCTCGTACTGCTGAAGGAATCATTGGGAAAGACAGAAATTCAAAGAGAAAATGTCAAAACTCCAATAAGAAGAATGGTAATGGGAAATAATAAAAAGCTCAAAGGGTTTAGGCCCAAAGGCTACACTCCCCTAAACGACACACCGGGAAACATTTTTCCTACGACTCAAGGGACCGAGGAATACGAAAAGCCCTCCAGAAAGGAAGCAACTGAGCAGCAAAAGCACTCAGGAAAATTCTACCGCTTCCATGAGACATTCAGCCACAATACAAACGAATCTGCCATCTAAAGAATCTCATTGAGGAGTTGATCCAGGACAATAAGCTTCAGCAGTACGTAAGAAAGCCTCAAAATCTCGACCGATCTATGGCTCCTTAATCTCCTAAAGAACGAAAAAATCAAGCAAGAACTAGTGAAGAAGGGTCAAAACGAACTAACCAAAGGCTTTTTATTGGAACAATATCTGGGGGACCACAACCAACATAAAGAATTTGGGGGGAAATGGAGCGATATGCAAGTTCATTGAAGCGTGATCTGAAGGATGATATTGAAATGGAGCGATTTTCGTATTTTATGTTTCCAAGTACATGTCTCTCTCTCCTCTTTCTCTACTTCCATTCTCAATTTCGAAGGAGGACTAGTGTGAACCCGTGCTTCCACACGGATATGGAAAAAATATTCTAGTTGAACTTAGAAAGTTAAAATATTTTTAAAATAATTATAATATCCTATTTACAGATGACGTGAAGTATTATTACAATATTTTGATCAAAGAATTGGATTCCATATCAATGGCCATAATGGTTTAACTGAAATGTCCGACTCAATCCAAAAGGAAGCACTTTAAATTGTAGTTTCAATCGACAAAAAGTCTTCAAATTAATTATAAAAAAGTTCAAAACAAATACATATAAATTGGCTAATCGATAAAATTGAGTCCAAAATTATTACATCTTTTCAAAATATATTGAACAAAAACAAAAAACACAGTGGACAAAAGGAAAGAAATGCGAGTTAATTTGGTCACCATTATTAAATGAATCATATTGATTTATATCATAATGAAGATATATTGATTTTTTTCGTCTATTATCAATTGATATACTGCCAAATGTATCAAGAAATATAAATAAATTGGATTGCATTGCATTATCCACTGTCAAACATATGAAGAAATGTTCAATAAAGTAGTAATATTTGTTTTAAATTCACTGATTTGCATATAATACTATTGCTTGTTAAAGTATTGGAAAATAGGGAAACATATGATTTCATGTAGATAAATTTCCTTCTTAATCATAGCCTTTATGATTTATCAACTATTACAGCAAAGCAGATGAAAGAAAAACCATTGTGATTAGTTTTAAAGGAAAATGTATGATCCAAATCTGTATATTGCTAGTAGTATTTGAATCCTCTATCCTAATTAATTTGAAAATTATAGTAAATAAACAACATGGAGTAAATAACAATGTTTCATCAGTTTATCATTTATAGTAAATGGTAGTATCCCCATCTAAATTGTGTATTATACACTAATTTGTCGCTGCGAGTGGTTCACAACATATTTTCACATGTATGTCTTGGCTACCTGATCCTGTGCAACCCTTGGGCTTCTTCGATTTAGGCAGAGATTTCTTGGATGTCCCATATTTTTATAATACACCTAATTGTTCAGACAAAGTCTATCATAAACTCTCTTACTCACCACCAACCTGTTACCCAAGGAAGCATGATGTATTGAATTAGCTGATCAAATACCCACTAAAATGCATAATATATAAAGTAAAGTAACAAAGGCAAATATTAGGCAACTAGATAATATCATATGTTTTACACACCACCGAAAGTGTAAAATATTTCAAATACATAAATAAGCAATACATTAATAACCAAATTTTCTAATAAACCAATAGCTTCTAATTTTCCTAGATTGTTATAATAGTTAACTATTACTATTTTGTTTGAATTTTCTTGATTCATTAAAAATAGGTTATAAGATTTTTACACTTATACAGTAAACCATAATGGTATCATTAAGAAGTGATTATCAAGGGAGAGTTAGGACATATAATTATGGTAAAACTAATGATCATTAGTTTGTATTGAGTTAGAATATATATAACTTTTAATCAAGCTGGTATGAGGTAAAACACACTCCTCATTTATGTATGAAAATTTCCTTTATGGGTTCTTAAGAAAATATACATTAAAATTTTGAAGTCCTTAATCATATATGGAAGAAAAAGAATTTCAAATATATAAAATCACTAACCTTATTGGTAGAAACATAAACCGTTCTCATCATCTCTCCAGATGCATTAATACTTGAGTAAGAGACTTTAGTAGAGTTTTGATTGGGAATGACATAATTTTCTATTTCCTACATATTTGTTCTAATCATTTCCATCTCATGGATCATATGGTTTACAACTTTTTTGTCTCAACTTTTTTTGATGAATTTTTGATGAAAATTGTCTCAATTCTAATCTAAGAAAACCAAAAAAATTGGATTCGAAAATTATGCTTTAAAATTAATCCATGATATTATCAACTTGAACCTCCGTTTTTAAAAGATAATGAAAAATATTACTTGAAGTGCTCTGCCTCTTAGAATCATTCTCATCAGTATTCTACTAAAGTGTTCCTTCGTCAAATCTAATTTTGGAATAAATACTATTTACTCATACTTTGTGCTTAGTAAAATTTCAATTTGATAACAATAGGAGTGATGCTGAAGCAGAGCTACAATTGAATGAGAATATTGCTTCAGTGTATATAAAAATAGAAAACAAAAATAAAAAGAACAATTTTCTATGACAAACAACGATACGTAAGTTAATAAATCTCTAAACTTCAACAATAAAAAATTCAGTGAAAGAAAATTTGAATGCGGGTAGTGCTAAATCATTACTGGCCAAGATCATTTTTTTTCCACTGTAACATTTTTTTAGTGATAATCTATATGGAATTTATACACAAATATATAAAACTACAAAATCACTTTCTCTGATATTAATAAATGCATTACAATTGGAACTTTCACATATGTATCTAATGCGTGAGTTCTTGTGACGCCCCACCTCTATACCCACGCTAGCCAAGGACACTACAAAGTAATGCCATCAACTAACACGGAGAATAAGGCTGGTTGGGAGCGACCATCTATAGCCTTGCTCTAATTATCCATTAAATACGTTGACAATAATTAGATCGATATATCCAATGCATACTTAAAACAAAACCATAGGTGGTTGGATCTATCAGAACAGAATATAATAACTCAATTGTAATATACATCATAGAATAGTAAATCATCATATACACATATACTGATACATAACAGAGTATACAAAATAATACATGTCAAGTGGTATAGCAAACCACGATATACAGACGAGTTCGCAAGAATACATATCAGAGTTACAACAAAATAGGACTACACAAAAAGCTATGACAAAAAGAAGCTAGCGGAGTAGTCCCTGCGGAACAACATAGGCTAAGTCCAAAGGCACCTAACCTGAAAGATCTCGGTCTGACCCGAATATTAATACACGGGTCATTCTATCTAAACAAATCAGTTAGATAAACTGAACAACAATAAACATGCAAGGTTACAAAGCATAATAGATATCTCTAAAAGAGATAACACAATCATGTAACGAAGGATGAATCATATAGAACAAGCCTCATATCATTGGCAACATATAGAAACAAAGGATAAGAATATCCCAAAGCAAGCCATAAAGGCAAACAACAAATACCGATAAATACGAGTTCAAGGTAAACGCTATATTTCGTGTGGCTCCAAAGAACCAATACAGAAAAGCAATACCTAGGGAATATACATATAAATGAAACATCATGAGCAGCGGTGAAGAAACCACTCCGGTATCTCTTGAGCGGTGGTGAAGAAACCACTCCAATATCTCTTGAGCGGTGGTGAAGAAACCACTCCAATATCTCTTGAGCGGTGGTAAAGAAGAACCACTCCGATAGCAATACTAAAGGTAAGCAACAATCCCAAATATCTCTCGAGTCGGGGCAAAGGACCAACTCCAAAAGCGATATTAAAGGCGACAAGCCAGAGGAGACAGTCCGGAGACACTATCCCAAAGGCAGCATGTGTCACAAACTCCCAGAGAGGAATCCGAAAAGTGGTAACGTGAGTCCCATAACCACCCGTTCGCACTAAACGGTTTACTATCCATTAGTTAGTTTCACACTCGAAGCAGTACAAAGTTCACCTCATATCCTCAGTAAACCAAACCCGAAGGTCAAAACGATCAATTGAATAGGTCGGGGATTAATCGGAAAGATAAATCACACAGATTCATGGTCCGTGTTTTTCCCAACCATTTAATCACCCTTCCACTTCGCTCGAAGTGCGAAATTGTGCGTGTGTTTAAATAGAATTTATAAATTAGAGAAACGAGCTTTTAATATGATTAGAAAGATTATTTTATAAAAACCCATGGATGAAGTCAAAATAAGTTATCAAAGTCAAAGAGGCAATAACAACCACTAAGAAGCAACTTGAATCGATAAAATTTGGAAAACAAATCAAAATATGCAAAACTAGGCAAAACAGGCAAAACATGAGCAGGTCGGTCGACCGGTTGCAGGGCTCGGTCGGTCGAACTGCATATTTCTGCAGTTTCCAAAACAAAGGCAGGGGAGTGCTGAATAGCAGGTCGGTCGACCGGGTTTCTGGTTCGGTCGGCCGAACCTGATGGTTTGCACTTCCTGCCCTATTTTCATTGAAATGCAAATTCTTTCCAATCCAAAACAATGGCACATGCAAACTTGTTAGGAACTCATGCCAACATCAATGAAATCAAGAGAAGTAGATGTGAGTTCAAAACTCACCTTTTAACCTCACAAACAAAGAAGATGAAGGAGCTAAAACACAAGGAGAAGACCAACTACTCACTACTTCAACTCAACAAGCTTCAATCTAAGAACAAACAAGTATTTTCCTAAGTTAGGTTTAGGAAAACTTTCTGAAATTGAAGGGGAGAAGAGTTGGAGAAGATGAAGAAGAGCTTACCAATGGCTTCTCTTTGATTTTGGAGCAAGAATTTGGATTTGCAAGAGGATCTAGGGCTAGGATTTTCTAATTTCCTTTCTCTTCCACCATTATTAGTTTTTAGCTTAAGTTTTTATGAAATGAATTAGTGAATGGAAGGAGAGAAGGGCTGAGTTGGTTTATAGAACAGTTTGGGTGAAACCCAAACCCAAAAGCCCACTTAGCAAATAGCAAAATTCGACTTACTCCAAATATATCGAAGCTTATACTCAAAAAGATCGCAAACGACGTTTTGAACTCAATGGAAGTGGTCTTAAGACCCAATTCCACCGTTTGCAGAAAGTAACTTTTCGGACTATGATCCGACAATTGATGTTATATTTAAATAAAATATTTAAATATACAATCGATAAATATGCGGGTTGTTACAGACTCCCCTCCTTAAATAAATTGCGTCCTCGCAATTCTTAAGAAGAAATAAGAAGTAACAACCACAAACATATCAACACAAAAGAATAACAGAATAAGAAATTCACCATAAAGTGCACAAAAGGATAAGTTCGAACTTGTTTGCTCAGAGAATTTTATGGATTCCTAAGCTCAAAATAATTTGGAACACCGACGTGGTACAAACAATATGTCAAATGATCCGAAGCTCAACAAAATGAAATACAACCAAACGTCCGATGAACTTGGTAAAAAGATCATTCCATTCGGACATCAACAAAGAAACCATCACTTGTTGCTTACAACTAAATGCATTGGCAACACGATCCCTCTTACGGGAATTAAAATATCAAGATCATAAGATGCTAGGAACTCGAACCAACATTAAGTTCCCTATGAGAAATAAACATTTCAAAATTATGATTGGAAAGGAGAGCAAAAATCCCTCACCCAAAAGTAATGATGTCAATTACAAAAAGCGAAAACAACAGCTGCGAGCACTAGATCATAGGTGGCATATCTAGTCTCGGTAAGCTTTAATAGTTTAGAAACATAAGTGATAGCGCGTCCTCTTTTGCAAGGGAACGACATCCAAACCAATACGATTAGCTTGGAACAAAAGATAAAGTCTTGGTTCCCTTCGGGAATCCCAAGAATAAGGGTATCCAAAAATAGTTTTTTTTTTCAAATAATATACTTTACCGAAGAGCTAAAGCTTCAATATTTCATTTACCTTCATGAAATCATCTTTCTGGAAAAATTTCCTTATTTCAAGTCAATTTACTACGTCTGATTGTCTCATCAAAGTGTTTGGGAGATTCCTATCGATAACGTTGATCAAGCGCATCGACCAGAATTGTTAAAGCACTCAATGGGCAATACAATCACAAAACAATCTTTCATATGATAAACATGTTTCTACAACTTTAAAAAAATTCTCTTTATTTGTTTTAAGAACAAAAATCCAGTTACACTTATAAATAAATCTTATGAAAAATATTTGCAAAGATTGCGAATTTCACCCAAAATCAATAAACATGAGAATGGAGTCATCGAGATATTCGCAGAATACTCGATTCATAAAATGGATGAAATGAGCTAGACAAACTGAATGACATAATACATCATTCATAAGAATCACGACGAGTGCGGAATGCGGTAAGTGGAGCGCTAACCTCCGCAACTCATAGACAAATGAAAACCGGTGGTAAGGTCGAGCTAAAAACACCTTAACACTACAACAAAAGATTGCTTAGGTGATAATCCTAAGACAAGACTAGAAATACCAAAAAATTCTCAAACTACAAGAATGAGAGAAACAACAATTCCTCATCAGGAGGGCTTAAAGAATAAAATGATGCCATCAAATTGGAATCGAAATCACAAAGAAAAAAGAAAGAATAGAAACTTTCCAAAATAGATGGAGACATACCTTATCCCCGAGAAGGGCCTCCAGAAGCACCTGTTACATTTAACTTGCCAGATGGTGAATTATTCAGAGCAATGGGACAAGTGGAAATACGATGACCTTCCTTCTTGCAATAGCGGCAGAAGAGAGGCTTAGGACAAGCTCGAATTATATGATCAGGAGAACCACAATTGAAACACTTCCGAATGGAAGGCGTTCCAGCAGGCTGAGACTGAGAATCAGATTCAACAGGCTTTTTCTTCTTGGAAGGGAAAAATTCCCGCTCATCCAAGGGAGACTGCTTTTTGTTGGGGTTCTTACGAACCTCAACCTCATTACCACTATCACACTCATTCTCGACGGTTTCAAGATGAAGTGCAAAATCTACCAACTCCTCAAAAGAAAGCTTAAGCTGGAGCAACAAAGACTTCTTAAGATATTTCTTAAGACCAGAGACAAACTTCAGATTCTTCTTATAAGAAGTGCTAATGAATTCGAGACCATACTTAGATAAAGCCTCGAATGATGCAACATACTCAGAAACAGAAGATTTCCCTTGCTTCAACTCAAGGAAGCGCCGGGCCAACAAAGCTTTCTCAGATTCAGGAACGAACTTGAGTTCGAATCGTTCTCGAAACCGAGTCCAAGAAAGAGCAGACTCATCAATTTCGGCTACAAGAAGCTCGTACCAATCAAGGGCACGCTCTTGCAATAAGCTAGAAGTTACAAGAACTCTATCATGGTCAGAAATATCCATTCTAGAGAAGATACACTCACACGTGCGAACCCAAGCTTGGACTTCAAGAACAGACTCGGAGCCCTTAAACGGCTTTCCTCCAAGATGAACAAAATCACTGCACAGGCGTGCAAAGGTAGACTTGCGAGGTGGAGATACCCGAGTAGGAGCTGGAGGCTGAATGGTCCTAAACAATTCCATAAACAGATCGGCAGATATATAAACACCATCCGGATGTGAGCCACTGGATTGCCCAACACCCGAACGTCGTCCCCTTCCTCTTCCAGCCATATGCTGAAGGTAAGATAAGAACAAGATTATTCACAAGGTAGATGATTCAAGATGGAATACTACGGAATAAAATGCATTCCTAGATGTATTTCTAAACTCTATCTAACCTTGATGGAATAAAGAGACACAATGATTCAAAGATTTGTATCACTTGTACACTTTGATATACCATAATATGTGCATCTATTCTATGTTTATCATATTTTGCTCTGAACTCAGCTCTGATACCACGCTGTGACGCCCCACCTCTATACCCACGCTAGCCAAGGACACTACAAAGTAATGTCGTCAACTAACACGGAGAATAAGGCTGGTTGGGAGCGACCATCTATAGCCTTGCTCTAATTATCCATTAAATACGTCGACAATAATTAGATCGACATATCCAATGCATACTTAAAACAAAACCATAGGTGGTTGGATCTATCAGAACAGAATATAATAACTCAATTGTAATATACATCACAGAACAGCAAATCATCATATACATATATACTGAAACATAACAGAGTATACAAAATAATACATGTCAAGTGGTATAGCAAACCACGATATACAGACGAGTTCGCAAGAATACATATCAGAGTTACAACAAAATATGACTACACAAAAAGCTATGACAAAAAGAAGCTAGCGGAGTAGTCCTTGCGGAAGCAACATTGGCTAAGTCCAAAGGCACCTAACCTGAAAGATCTCGGTCTGACCCGAGTAATTAATACACGGGTCAGTCTATCTAAACAAATCAGTTAGATAAACTGAACAACAATAAACATGCAAGGTTACAAAGCATAATAGATATCTCTAAAAGAGATAACACAATCATCTAACGAAGGATGAATCATATAGAACAAGCCTCATATCATTGGCAACATATAGAAACAAAGGATAAGAATATCCCAAAGCAAGCCATAAAGGCAAACAACAAATACCGATAAATACGAGTTCCACAAGGTAAACGCTATATTTCCTGTGGCTCCAAAGAACCAATACAGAAAAGCAATACCTAGGGAATATACATATAAATGAAACATCATGAGCAGCGGTGAAGAAACCACTCCGGTATCTCTTGAGCGGTGGTGAAGAAACCACTCCAATATCTCTTGAGCGGTGGTGAAGAAACCACTCCAATATCTCTTGAGCGGTGGTGAAGAAGGACCACTCCGATAGCAATACTAAAGGTAACCGACAATCCCAAATATCTCTCGAGTCGGGGCAAAGGACCAACTCCAAAAGCGATATTAAGGGCAACAAGCCAGAGGAGACAGTCCGGAGACACTATCCCAAAGGGAGCATGTGTCACAAACTCTCAGAGAGGAATCCGAAAAGTGGTAACGTGAGTCCCATAACCACCCGTTCGCACTAAACGGTTTACTATCCATTAGTTAGTTTCACACTCGAAGCAGTACAAAGTTCACCTCATATCCTCAGTAAACCAAACCCGAAGGTCAAAACGATCAATTGAATAGGTCGAGGATTAATCGGAAAGATAAACGCACAGATTCATGGTCCGTGTTTTGCCCAACCATTTAATCACCCTTCCACTTCGCTCGAAATGCGAAATTGTGCGTGTGTTTAAATAGAATTTATAAATTAGAGAAACGAGCTTTTAATATGATTAGAAAGATTATTTTATAAAAACCCGTGGATGAAGTCAAAATAAGTTATCAAAGTCAAAGAGGCAATAACAACCACTAAGAAGCAACTTGAATCGATAAAATTTGGAAAACAAATAAAAATATGCAAAACTAGGCAAAACAGGCAAAACATGAGCAGGTCGGTCGACCGATTGCAAGGCTCGGTCGGCCGAACTGCATATTTCTGCAGTTTCCAAAACAAAGGCAGTGGAGTGCTGAATAGCAGGTCGGTCGTCCGGGCTTCTGGTTCGGTCGGCCGAACCTGATGGTTTGCACTTCCTGCCCTATTTTCATTGACATGCAAATTCTTTCCAATCCAAAACAATGGCACATGCAAACTTGTTAGGAACTCATGCCAACATCAATGAAATCAAGAGAAGTAGATGTGAGTTCAAAACTCACCTTTTAACCTCACAAACAAAGAAGATAAAGGAGCTAAAACACAAGGAGAAGACCAACTACTCACTACTTCAACTCAACAAGCTTCAATCTAAGGAAAAACAAGTATTTTCCTAAGTTAGGTTTAGGAAAACTTTCTGAAATTGAAGGGGAGAAGAGTTGGAGAAGATGAAGAAGAGCTTACCAATGGCTTCTTTTTGATTTTGGAGCAAGAATTTGGATTTGCAAGAGGATCTAGGGCTAGGAGTTTCTAATTTCCTTTCTCTTCCACCATTATCAGTTTTTAGCTTAAGTTTTTATGAAATGAATACGTGAATGGAAGGAGAGAAGGGCTGAGTTGGTTTATAGAACAGTTTCGGTGAAACCCAAACCCAAAAGCCCACTTAGCAAATAGCAAAATTCGACTTACTCCAAATATATCGAAGCTTATACTCAAAAAGATCGCAAACGACGTTTTGAACTCAATGGAAGTGGTCTTAAGACCCAATTCGACCGTTTGCAGAAAGTAACTTTTCGGACTATGATCCGACAATTGAAGTTATATTTGAATAAAATATTTAAATATACAACCGATAAATATGCGGGTTGTTACAGTTCTGGAATCATGTTCTGAACCTTGATTGTTCAGATTATAAACAGCCAATTCATGGGCAAATTATATCAAATATTGATAAGAAGGAAATTGTTCGTTATTACATTGTAAGGATGACAAACGGATGATGTTTGTATCATTTTAACACACCCTGTTTGCTTAGGTTAACATTGAAGATAGTGACCAATTTAATATGATAGAACTTTGGGCTACGGAATCACATTAATTGCAGAATGTAAAATAAAAATTCAAAATTAAATGTATAAGATGCAATAGTGAGATAGCACAACCAAAATTTGAGGCGCTCGTAGGTTAATGCAAGCAAACACGGATTAATAAGTTATTCACTCCCGTGAAAATGAAACCTTCAAATTTGTAGCAGTACCAAAAAAAATTTTACGAAGTAAATCTACGTAATACTTGATTAATATGTTGCATGCACTAAATTTGCATTTATATATTGTTATCTAACAAAATGAGCAACTTATTTATGGTTCATGCCCAACTTATATTCAATAGCCAACAAATGGTTTAGTGTGATCGTAAATAGGCAATCAAAACTTAAATTTAATAAAAATAAAAAAAGAAGCTAGTAAATGACATTAGTTAAAAAAATACACGTGCTATTCTCAAATTTTGTCCGCTTAAACCAAATCCACCTATACTATGAAAAATAAATACACATGCTAGCTGGCATACTCACTCATTCAGTTTGAAGCAGCTTCAGATCAGAATCTTCGTCTCATGTATAGTGCATAACTGGTGCATATGCTTCATTCAGCCCAACTGCCATGAGCTATTGATGTATGCAGGTGTAACGTTCTTAGATTTTAGTCGGGTTAAATTTGATAATTAATTTAATTTTATGAAACTAAATTGTGAATTAAATTGAGTTTTTCCAAAATAAAAAATATTAGTTGTTTATATATATGTATTGATTTTTAATTGAAATTTGAATTTGAAAACTTAATAATATATATAATGGAAATAAGTTGGATTTAAAATTTTATTTTTAAATTAATAAGAATTTGTTTCTAATTTTATTGAATATGCATTTTGATTTAAAAATGATAATTTGAATTTAATGTGATAAATTTTTCAAAAGTCTAATTAAGAATAAAATTCTAATATATTTATACATATGTGGTTAAATTTTTAAAACCATTTTGCTTTGAATGATTTTATAGATGATTAATAAAGAAAATGTATTTATTTAAAAAGGAAATGGATTTATAAAAGAAAAAATGTAAAAACATATATTAATATAAAGTTAATATAAGAAGATAAAAACATAAACATTTAAGACAAAAACATATGTCAAAATATGAAAATATAAATGTACAAAGGGTTAAAACAAAATTTATAAGTTAATTTAAATAAAGGATTTAAACCCAATTTTAATTACATGTAACAAGCGTAAGGAAATAGAAATACATTTTTACAAGTATTAAGTAAGAATGCTTATGTGAAAACAAGTGGCATTAATTTTTTTATAATGAATTAAACTTTAAATTGAAAAATGAAAACTAAACTACATTCATTTTTCTCATATCTTCAAATTTGAAATCAGAGAAAAAGAAAGAAATCATCTCAAATTTTAAAAATCCTGTAAATTATCAAGGCAAGCATCAAGAAATCAAACTTGTAAACAAGCATTCCATCAATCAAACCTGAAAGTACCAAATTTCTTCAATCCCGAAATAAGAGCAAATAACTTCAAAAGGAAATCAAAATTTGAGTCAAACAATTCTCAGCTATCAACCTGTATTAAGTCTTCAGCAAGTTCAAGCATGCACATGGCAACTTGACATCAATTAAGTTCTGAGATCAAACTAAAGAAATACAAAGATCGGAGCATCAAACAAAAGTAAAATCAAATTAACTCAGCAAGCAAAATAGGATTAAGTAAAGAAAAGATCGGGCAACAAAAATTCAAAAATCTGGCCTCTGTTCTTTCAGGAAACAGGTGAGCAAAATTGACCTGAATCTATTCTTATGTCTTGATCTTGTGATTGATCTTTGATGTAAAATAGTGGATGTTGTTCTGCATATATGAATATATGAATTCATGTGTGTATCTGAGCATTCATGTATATGAAAAGAAAAATAAATTGTCTCTGTTTTAGTAACAGTTTGTCGAAGATCCAGAGAAAAATCATATCTCAAATTATAAAAAGATTTAGGTACTGACATTTGAATGAAAATTTATCATAACAATGTAATACAAATTTTAAAAATAAAAACCAGTAGAATTATAAAGAAATTCATCTGGAATTTGAAATTACAGTGATAAACATTTTTTTCCAGAAATCCAAGTATCAAGATTTTAAATTACAGTTATATATCTAGATTCGCACTTGAATTTTATGAATTTTGATGAAAATATCAAGAATTTTAAGTAAGAATTCGCTGAGAAATGCAAGGATGAACAAATTTGGGTTTATTGGCAAATTCTGATGACCGGAATAATTTTGGATCTCGATATATTTTACGAATGGTTAGTTATCCCTTCGAACTAACCAATGCCCCTGCATAATTCATAGATCAAATGACCTAAATATTTAGTAGGATGCTCAATGAGTTTGTTCTCATATTTGTTGATATTCTGATTTGGTAAGCCAAATGTGGAATAAATATTTCGATCTGATCTGATAAATAATTTCTCTATCTATCATCTATTCTTTGTTATCCCCCTAGCAAATTTCGTGGACAAAATTTTCTTAAGGTGGAATCTGTAACATTCCCGGATTTTATTCAAGTTAAATTTGATAATTAATTTAATTTTTTGAAATTACATTGTGAATTAAATTGAGTTTTTCCAAAATAAAAAAAATTAGTTGTTTATATGTATGTATTGATTTTAATTGGAATTTGAATTTGAAAACTCAATAATAAATATAATGGAAATAAGTTGGATTTAAAATTTTATTTTCAAATTAATAAGAATTTGTTTCTAATTTTACTGAATATGCATTTTGATTTAAAAATGATAGTTTGAATTTAATGTGATAAATTTTTCAAAAGTCTAATTAGAATAAAATTCTAATATATTTATACATATGTAGTTAAATTTTTAAAACCATTTTGCTTTAAAGGATTTTATAGATGATTAATAAAGAAAATGTATTTATTTAAAAAGGAAATGGATTTATAAAAAAAATTGTAAAACATACATTAATATAAGAAGATAAAAACATAAACATTTAAAACAAAAACATATGTTAAAATATGAAAATAAAAATGCATAAAGGGTTAAAACAAAATTTATAAGATAATTTAAATAAAGGATTTAAACACAATTTTAATTTCATGTAACAAGTGTAAAGAAATAGACATACATTTTTACAAGTGTTAAGTAAGAATGCTTATGTGAAAACAAGTGGCATTAATTTTGTTTAAAATGAATTAAACTTTATATTGAAAAATGAAAATTAAACTGCATTCATTTTTCTCATATCTTCAAATCTGAAATCATAGAAAAAGAAAGAAATCATCTCAAATTTTCAAAAGCATGTATTACAAGGCAAAGCATCAAGAAATTAAACCTGTAATCAAGCATTCCAGCAATCAAAACCTGAAAGTATGAAAATTCTTCAAACCCAAAATAACAACAAATAACTTCAAAAGGAAATCAAAATTTGAATCAAACAATTCTCAACTATCAACCTGTATTAAGTCTTCAGCAAGTTCAAGTATGCAGATGGCAACTTGACATCAATCAGTTCTGAAATCAAACTAAAGAAATACAAAGACCAGAGCATCAAACAAAAGTGAAATCAAATTAATTCAGCAAGCAAAATAGGATCAAGCAAAGCAAAGATCAGGCAACAAAAATTCAAAAATCTGGCCTCTGTTCTTTTAGGAAACAGATGAGCAAACTTGACCTGAATCTATTCTTTTGTCTTGATGTTGTGATTGATCTTTGAAGTAAACTAGTGGATGTTGTTCTTCATGTATGAATATATGAATGCATGTGTGTAACTGAGCATTCCTGTACATGAAAAGAAAAATAAATTGTCTCTGTTTTAGTAACAGTTTGTCAAAGATCAAGTGAAAAATCATTTCTCAAATTATAAAAAGATTTAGGTACTGATCTTTGAATGAAGAATTATCATAACAATGTAATACAAATTTTAAAAATAAAAACAAGTAGAATTACAAAGAAATTCATTTGGAATTTGAAAATTACAGTGATAAACATTTTTTTCTAGAAATCCAAGTATCAAGATTTTAAATTGCAGTTATATATTTGGATTCGCACTTGAATTTTACGAATATTGATGACAATATCAAGATTTTTAAGTAAGAATTCGCTGAGAAATGCGAGGATGAAAATTTTTGGGTTTATTGGCAAATTCTGATGACTAGAATAATTTTGGGTCTCGGGGACGAGGTTGTAGCTTGATGGAGGTTTGTAGATCATCAGAAAAATACGAGATGATTTTATAATTCATCGTGGCTGGGGATTGAAGTTGATCTAGGGTTTAAGCACTGTATTTTGCAAATTGTATTCACGAGGCTATAGCATCGTCGACATAGCATTCTGGTCGATCGGACCTGGAGGGTTGGTTTTGCGGTCGTGTGGCGAAGCTTGGGTTGCGGCGGTAGGGTGGCAGTTGATCGGTGGCGATCGTGCGAGGTGTTTTTAGGTGGATCAAGGTGTTCCAGTATTCATGAAAATAAAACTCGATTTCGATTTTGCGACAATTTCGTCAGATCTGGTGATCGATAGAGTAGTGATGGTTGGCGGCAACTTGCAAGAGGTCGCGACATCGATCGATACCCCCCAGAGTTTGTGCACATGTACATAAGGATCATCGGTGCATGTTTGGGTATCGGGAATTTTCAAAGTTTGGGGAAGAAAGGTGAATCTCATGTTTGAGCTCAGGGAATCGATAGTTTGGCTCGAAGCATTACGAAATTGAAATGGCTTGCGAAGATTTGAATTTTGCTTGGGTTTTTGTTTGTCTTGTCTCGGGTCTGTAGTTTTAACGTAAAAACAGGTTTTAAACTTTAAAACCAATCAAGTTTTATTTTGAAACAATTGTGTTAAAATAGATTCTTTTGTAAATATTAGATGTTAACCAAGTTTTAAATTGGTTAAGAAAGTTTTTAAATAAAATTGTTTTAAAATTAACCATGTTTTAAAATACACATAACCTTTATTTTTAAAGTTTATTTTAAATAAACTTAATGATATTAAAGAAGTAAATAAATATTACAAATGTTTTAATTGTTAAATTAAAACTTTTAAAGTCTAAATTAATTTATTTGTTAAAGGAAATTAATTACGTAAAGTTAATTTCTTAATGAAAATAATTAAGGTAAATTAATTAATAATTTAAAGAATGATTAATCAAGTGTTTAAAGGTTAATTAATTAAGGATAATTAATTAATGTAATTAAGGTAATTAATTTAAGAAGTAATTAATTAATTAAAGATTGGTTAATTAATAAAAGTAATTAAGGTAAATTAATTAATGATTTAAGTTTGATTAAATCAAGTAATTAAAGAATAATTAATTAAAGGATAATTAAGGATTAATTACTTAATGATTAATCAATTAGAAGATTAATTAATATATAAGCAATTAGAAGTAATTAATTACTTAAAGATAATTACATAGTTAAAGTAAATAAGTAATGGTTAAAGTTAATTAAGAAATTAGGGACAATTACTTATTTTAATTAATTAAGATTAATTAATTAAATGGTAATTAAATTAAGGGTTAATTAATTTTTTGATTAATTAATTTAGGATAATTAATTAAGGGTAATTACATAATTAAGATTAATTCTTTAATAATCAAAGTTGACTTATTTATTAATTAAGGTTAATTAATAAATAATTTAAGGATAATTAATTCACATGAATTGTAATTAACTAATGTTAATCAACTAGGATTAGTGATTAATCTGGTTTCAATTAACCAAATGATTAATTATCCTTACTTATGGATGATTGAATTGTATGAACTGCTTTGAATTGTTTGATATCTCTGCTGTGTGATGCTTTGTGATTTGAATTGTTTCAATTCAAGCTGTGATGAATGTAATTTATTTTATCTATGATAAATTTATATTATTTATCTGTGAATCTGTGTATGGAAGATAAGTGTTATAGGATTATACCGCTTATCTATATTGATGTGCTTGAATATGTAATGACTCATGATGTTGCACTATTGTGTAAAACCCCTGGACTACACCTCACACACACAAATATGGATTGCACGAGGAAATTGGTTAAGTCACAGATTGTTGAAATGATTTTAAAGTTGAATTTTGAATCCAAATGGTTTTGGAAATGGATTTGGGTTAAACGTAAATAGCTTTTGAAAAGGAGTTTTAAAAGATAAAGTTATTTTGAATAACTTGATAGGGTTTTGAAATTTAAATAAGTTCGATTCGAATTTAAATTCAAGATTTGAAATTGAATTTTATGTTTGGAAATTATGGTTTAAAAAGGATATACAAGTTATAAATGTGGGTTTTAAACTATTTTAAAAGTATTTTTTTAGGAATTCAACCCAAGGGCTTTAACTTGTGCAAATGTAATTGGATTTTTTTCCGAAACGAAAACTACTTGTTTTCGAATAATAAAAGCTTTCATATAAGGAAAGAATTTCCAATTTGTGTTGAAAAGATTTCAAGTTTGAAATGAAAATGGTTTTCCAAGTTATGAATGAATCTTTGGAAATGGTTTTGAAAGCTATTAATTAAATCTTTGATTTAAAGATTGGATGTGTTAATCAAATTTGAAAGGGAAATTGTTTTTGAAAGAATATGAATGATTCTTTGTTAAAGATGGGTATACTTTGTTTTCAAATTGAAAAGGGATCTTAAAAGTGTATCCTTTCTATAAAAGATTTGAAATGAAAATTGTTTTGAACTCCGTGAATGGATCTTTGTGAAAGATGGGTGAACTTTGTGAAATGAATCTTTTTGTTTAAAAGATTTGAAAATGGTAATTTATTTGAAACCATTTAAATGAAAACTTTTGGGTTTTAAAGTTGTGATTTAACTGAAATCCCATTATCCATATGTTTTTAAATATTGCGCTCATTATTCGGTTTAGCCGGGAGAGGACCTTGTGTCATATAACTCATTCAGAATAATGATACGACGTTATGGATAGCATTTGAAGACTGGTGGTGAAGACCGGGTATTTTCAAAAACGAAAGGATAATCCGTCGAACGACTCTGCATTGAGTAGCTACGGTATAGAGATATCCATATGTGATGGGGAGTCCGATCGGGATTGGGGATACCCGGATTGCAAGGGCTTCTTTGGAAGTGTCATCGGTTCTTTTCGAACCCAGAAAAGACTTGTATGGATGTGTGTCTGACATTACACTTTGAGATGTAAAACCGGTTTCTATCAAATACATTTCTGTTTGGTGGCGTAGATTTATTCTCTTAGCTTAACACCCTTCTCCGAGACATACGAGCTCAGAGGTTATGTAGTTGATGGTTACTAGTAATACATTCCCAATTTGGTAATGTGGCATACAAAGTGCGGCTGATCATTTGTTGATCAAAGCAAGGCTTTGTGAAAAAGCGTAGCTTTGTGGACGAGACTGCATCAGGACCTCACACCCCAAAAATGGTCGAAACAGGAAAGATGCAGCAAGGTTGCAGGGGTCGCGCCCCTAGGGTATGTCCATTTCTTCTGGAAAAGGGTGGTATCATGGTATGGATCCCAGATACTTAACTCATATGGACACTATAAATTTATTACCATGTGATGTTGCTTTATGGTTGAGGATCCTCGGATAAAGGTCGCAAACGACCAGGGATGGCACATCTTAGGTGTTACTCCCGGGAAGGGGGTACACTGGCCCTGTGTTGGCAGAGAGCTGGGTAAGTTCTCAGGGCGTCCCTCTGGAGGTGTACCCATGTGGCAATGGGAAGTTCCTTGGCCTGACCATTTGTTGGAAATCCAAATCACCAATACGCGCCCTACAGGATTGCAGTTGTATAGCCTACAACCTCAGGTGGTAGCTATAGTAGGCATAGTATAATGGTACCTATGCTAGCTAAGATTAATATTATACTTTCGAAATGTTTTCCACTATGCACTAATACAAATATCAAATGGTTTTCGCGTATCAAGCATTTTTGACCGTCATAAGGAGAAATTGTTAGTCCCAAAGAAGTTGGCTTTGATGACAGCAACCTTAGAATAATATTATAAAAATATAAATACTAACATTATCGTTTAGATATATATGTATATGTAGGATTTATCCATGTAGGTACCAAAGAATGAAGACTGTACAGTATAAAGATTCAAGATATCAAGTTTGAAGACTCATGAGTATCAAAATTATTAAGAGTTCAAGATTTCAATAATAAGTAATTTAAATAGGAATTTTGTTAAAACTCCTAGAAAAGCACTGGCATCTTAAATCCAATTTATTCGTGGAATGGAATTCACTTCGAGCCCGTTAAAGGGATGGAAACCTAAGTAGGATGGAACCTACGGAAAAATCTAGGGGAACATTATTTTGTATCTACTATCTTCTATTCAAATTTTTTGCAAAATTATATCTTGTTTTCAAAATGATTTTAAAATCTTCCTTTAAAAGAATCAAAAACATCTATCCTAGTTTTAAATAATTTTAGCCTCAAAATAATCTTTATTTTCAAAATCAAATTATCCTTGGTTTTAAACTATCTTTCAATTATACTATTTATTCTTAGATTTAAAATATAAAATTATAGTTAAATTATATATATTATTCTCTATATTTATTTATGTATTTTAACTATAGTTAAGTATATTTATAAAGTTTAAAATAGTTTTAATACAAGATAGAAGTTATTTTTAAAGGAAAATAAATTACCAAAAATACCTTTGGCATGTCGACATACTCAAGAACCCCATGTCGACATGGTTACAATTGATTTCAAAAATTTGAATTTCAAAAGAAGTGTCTATTCGTCATAACCTTTTACGAATGGACATGGCTGTTGTTCTTCTATAAATAGGTGCTGTTTTGAACAAATTTCTAATCATATTTTTCTATTTTCACTCCTCTTCTTCTTCCACATTTCTATATACACATTTTTACTAATACTCTGTCGAAATCACCATTGAATCTAACTAGATCATTTCTGGTTTGATTCTCTATCACTATCTCAACAAGATCACAGTACTATTCAGAGTTATATATTTCTTTGTAATCAATCGAGCGAGAAAATTTGTGATTGTAGCCTTGGAAATCAATCAAGCGAGAAAAGGTGTGATTGTAGCCTTGGAAATCAATGAAGCGAGAAAAGGTGTGATTGTAGCCTAGAAAATCAATTGGGTGAACCTTTTTCCCATAAAATTAAGTATCTCTACCCAAAGGATTGTGAATCTGGAGTGGTGTACCTCGTAGCCTTGAAATCGAGCGTTGTAATTGTACAATTGCTTTTGAAAGGAAATCTGTACTTGTGTGCGGGACTACATGTAGGTTAACCCTGAACCAGTATAAAATCCAGTATGTTCTTTCCTTTACTGCTTTTACTTTATATTTGCATCTGCGTTTGATTCTGTGATCATATCTGTGTCTGAATATTGCATACATTGTGTTCAAATTAATAAAAACTCAAAAAGAATTAGTAATTTCTTAAAACACTATTCATCCCCCTCTACTGTTTATTCTAGACTTAAGATCCATAATCTGCATTTCTCACATTTGGTATCAAAGCGAGGTTTTCAAAGTTTTCATAATCTGAATTTTGAACAAGTTTTTAAAATGGCTATTTGTGGGGATTATTAACACTATTTTCATGTGAATATGTAACAGAATCATCATGATATAGTTATTTAAAACTATATTTAGTTATTTTGAAAAGTCATTTGATTCATTAAAAGGTTATGTTGTTTTGCAGGAGAAGAATTATGTCTAATGACTGTTGGTTAGAAGATACCAGATAATCATTCATCGATCAAGAAGAACAAATGGATATATAATGGCAATCGACAATGAAATGGGTAACATATCAATAAATAACTTTTGATTCTCATCTACAACTTGATATGATACTGTACTTCTCTTCATCTACTTTGCAATGTCAGTTGTTTCATGCAAATCCGTCAAGAAATGACCAACTTATGGTCAAATGAAGTTTTGATGAACAAAGAGAAAAAGAAAGAAAAACTGCAATGGTATTCTTTAAATTGCATCTAGAGATTTGAGTAGTTTGTTCCCAATCCTTTTCCAGATTGTAGTTCTTGTTCTCATGGTCATTTTGATGGGTGGATCATTAAATTTTGATCAAAATTGAGTGAGATATGACAGTTTGAAATAGGCTATCCAAAATTGAAAATTGTATACGAGATTTTATACATTTCTACTACTGTTCGGCCTGTTGCACTGAAATTCCATCCAAATTCTTCACCAAACTATTACTAGATCGTAGCACTTTCCTTCCTCTTTGATTTGCCACTGGTTTTATCCAATTCCGTTAAGAAACGAAGGAGATATGACTTCTAGAAGTTTGATAGTATATAGAAAAACGAGAAGAAGAAGAAGAACAAGAGCAATTTTTATAAAAAATGGTGAATGTTGGGCCTATTTATAGTGGTTGAAGCGTCCATTCATTCAAAATTCAAATTCAAAGTTTTCACACCAAGTTGGTTAATCTACTAAATCATCTGTATCTTTCTTATACGGTCTTCAAATTTAGCAAATGAATATACTACGCTGATCAGAAAAACAAGCCCGTCGCAATAGAGCAGATCTCGTCGTCAAATTTGGAAAGATATAAATGTGTGGTTCACGATAATGGAGAAACAGCAAAGTTAGAAAGATAGAGTGCAAAAATTGGTACGCTTTACTATTATTTCATTCTTATTGTTGCATTTAGGAATATATATTTATGCATTTAGTTAGGTATAGAAATTTATCTCTTTTATAAGTTTTGATATTTTGGTTCATACATCAGCACATCATAGTATACATATCGATATACCAGTCTAATTTTTTTAAAAGGTTTTTTAAAATGTGTTTCATTTCAAATAAAATGTTACTACTAATTTATTACAACTATATTACGTAGAAAGGCATACCTTTATTCATGATTTCAACTTTTCTAATGTTGTTTTTACTTTTCGTACTGTATTTCTTTAAAGATACTAATTTTATATTTTTAAGAAATTAATAGAAGGAATTTAGAATGTTAGAACAATAGTCTATTTATAGATTTCTTCAATTAATAAGATTGTGTCACATCACATGACACTAGTCATATAAATAGATAGTGACATACATGCAAAATGAAACACGTCATTACACTTGTTCTTTAACAAAAGCATTTTTACATGCATAATGCCAAGTGTCTTTGCACATGTATTCTCCTTATTGTTTTTTATGTTTTTTAAGTACTTTAATTATATTAAATACTATAAAAAATTGAGTACAAAATCAATTATTTATATGTCAAAATCTACTTGTAAAATTACTGCAAAATCATGTTAAAATCAGGCCCAGAACAATAGATAATATATTTGAAATGCTGCCTTTTCTTTTGTAACGTTTCTTATGTGCTACAAATTCGTTTTTATAGCATCTCTGTGCTTTGAAACACTGTAGTGTTTTAGAAACTTTTCACAACATTTGGTAAATGCCGCAGTTTATGTTTATAATGTTTTGAATGTATTTTACCTCAAAAACTTTTTTATAGCATTCTATAAATGATGTCTTTTCTATTTGAAACTTTAAACTATGTAAATATAATATTTAAATTAAGTATTTTTCTCTATTCTTTTTATAAGTTATTTTCTAAATTATATTAGAATATTTTAAAATTAATGTTTAGATATTTTTTAGTAATTAATTAAAATTTTAAATGAAAGAGGCCTCAATATAACACTTGTTTTTTTTAGTTTTTCAATCTTTGATATTTTATTGAATATTTCATTATGATATTTTTTAATTTAAAAGGTCTTTAAACATGTTTCTAAATATTTTAATCAATAGTAATTTAATATATAGGTTTTAACTAATAAGTTAAGTATTTTATAAACATGGAAGTTTGGATTCTTAAAAAAACAATTAATATAAAAAAATTAAAGAAATTAAACAAGGAGGGTATTAATTTTTATAAAAATCATATTTGATCATATATAGTTTAAGTCCATATTTTTTAGCATTTGATTTTTATATTAAGTTTGATTACTACCTTTCATGATTATGTTATAATTCTAATACCATTTATTACCTTTAAACTCTTGTCTTTACTACTCTTTCAGTCCCATTCATTAGTTTCTTTAACCTAAGTCTGGTAATTGGTGTGTATTACCTTTGTTTGGTTGAATTGATTTATAATAAATAGTTTAACATATGTATACATACATACATATATATATATATATGTATGTATGTATGTATTCATGTCTATTAGATATTACTTATCACTCATGTTTATCTTATAATCTGAATATCTCTTACTGTAGTATATATATCATCATATCATTCTGCATATTATAATTCTTTTTACTTTGTTATCATCTTATTTCATATTACATATCATTATGCATCCTGATTCATATCACATTTCATTTCATATTGCATCATAAATTACAATGCATGAAATATCATAATCATTCGCATCACAAGTTGCACTTCATTCTGCATATTATCTCATGCTACATTGCATATGTCATACATTTCATACTGCATTACAAACTACATATTGCATACAAATATACATAATGAGTGTATTTTATTTAGGGGGAGATTTGTAGTTATATTAGTTTAGGATAAGTTTTTTTGTTGATGACAAAGGGTGAGAAATATAAAATAGGGTAGTTAGGCATAGATTAAGGGGGAGTTATTAGTTTTAGGGGGAGTTATTAGCATAGAGGTAATATTTTATAAACAATGGTTGTCATCATCAAAAAGGGGGAGATTGTTAGTCCCAGAAAAGTTGGTTTTGATGACAACAACCTTAGAATAAGATTATAAAATATAAATACAAACATTATAGTTTTTATATATATATATATATGTATGTATGTATATGCAGGATTTAACCATGTAGGTACCAAAGAATGAAGACTATACAACATAGAGATTCAAGATATCAAGATTAAAGACTCATGAGTATCAAGATTATCAAGGGTTCAAGGTTTCAATAATAAGTAATTTAATTAGGAATTTCGTTAAAACTCCTAGAAACGCACTGGCATATTAAAATCCAATTTATTCATGGAATGGAATCCACTTCGAGCCCGTTAAAGGGATGGAACCCTAAGTAGGATGGAAACTACGAAAAATCTAGTGGGACATTGTTTTGTATCCACTAACTTTTATTCAAATGTTTTTAAAAATTATATCTTATTTTCAAAATGATTTTAAAATCTTCCTTTTAAAAGAATCGAAAACATTTATCCTGGTTTTAAATAATTCTAGCCTCAAAATAATCTTTATTTTCAAAATCAAATTATCCTTGGTTTAAACTACCTTTTAATTGTAATATTTGTACTTAGATTCAAAATATAAAATTATAGTAAAATTATATATATATTATTCTTATATTTATTTATGTAATTTAACTGTAGTTAAGTATATTTATAAAGTTTAAAATAGTTTTAATACAAGATAGAATTTATTTTTAAAGAAAAATAAATTACCAAAAATACCTTGGGCATGTCGACATACTCAAGAACCCCATGTCGACCTGGTTATAGTTGATTTCAAAAATTGGAATTTCAAAAGAAGTGTCTATTCGTCATAACCTTTTACGAATGGACATGGCTGTTGTTCTTCTATAAATAGTGACTGTTTTGAATGAATTTCTAATCATATTTTTATGGTTTCACTCCTCTTCTTCTTCCGTATTTCTATATACACATTTTTACCAATACTTTGTTGAAATCACCATTGAATCTAACTAGATCATTTCTGGTTTGATTCTCTATCACTATCTCAACAAGATCATAGTGCTATTCAGACTTATAGACTTCTTTGTAATTAGTCGGGCGATAATAGGTGTGATTGTAGCCTTGGAAATCAATCAAGCGAGAAAAGGTGTGATTGTTGCCTTGGAAATCAATGAAGTGAGAAAAGGTGTGATTGTAGGCTAGGAAATCAATCGGGTGAACTTGTTGCCCGTAAAATCAAGTATCTCTACCCAGAGGATTGTGAATCTTGAGTGGTGTACCTCATAGCCTTGAAATCGAGGATTGTAATTGTACAATTGCTTCCGAAAGGAAATCTGTACTTGTGTGAGGGACTGGATGTAGGGTAACTCTGAACCAGTATAAAATCCGGTGTGTTCTTTTCTTTACAGCTTTTACTTTATATTTGCATCTGCGTTTGATTCTGTGATCATATCTGCGTCTGAATATTGCATACATTTGTGTTCAAATTAATAAAACTCAAAAAGAATTAGTAATTTCTTAAAGCGCTATTCACCTCCCCTCTCTAGTGTTTATTCTAGCCTTAAGATCCATAATCCGCATTTCCCATAGAAATCTCCTCCAAGTGTGCGCTTGCATTATGTGTGTGGCGGGAGGCCTTATGGCAGTTTCATTTTCCAAAAAATCATTGCGAATTTCGATCTTTAAAATCTTTTGTTGTTTGTTTTAAAATTAAAACTGTTTTGTTTGCTTATACCAGTCCCATGACTGACTAGAGTTTATTGTTCCCTTCCTAAACTCTGGGTGCCCACAATTTTGTACATGGGCAGTCTAGAGTTAGGTTTTTCAGATAATCAAATAATAGGTGTAGATTCGATAGCTTTTGAAGTCTTTGGTTTGGTGGTATTTGAAAATCTTCTTTAGTCTTTGGATCTTTGAAGTTTTTGGTTTGGCAATCGCATTTGGGATCGCGATTGCAACAATTTCAACTTGATGGTGGTTCGAGCTTGAAGTCTAGAGCTTTGGCTTTAGAGTTTTAGTTTGGAGTTGCAGTATTGGATTCTCTTGAAGACTTTGCTAATGTCGATATTATTTCCGCTGTGATGTTGTGCTGTATACATTCTCTGATGGTGTTGGGTTGTTGTACCATATTGTATCTAACATTGTATCTATATTGTGTATCAATGTTATTATCTTTTTTTTCAGTTGTGTTGTTTTATCATCTAATGTTGTTGCAAGCTTCGGCGATACGGATTTCGATGTCGTTGTTGGGCATCGAGTTCGGGTCGTCACAATTCGTTATCACAGTCAATTGAAGACAACTCAAAGTCAAAATCTCCGGCCAAAGTAGTTCAGTTAATAATAATTCTTATTATACAACCAATGACTTTGTGTTTGGACTGTAGAGTTGAATATGGACGATATTGGAACATTGACAATTACCAAATTCCGTAAGTCCAAAGTGATATAGATTTGATGAAGAAATTTTTTGTAAATAATTATCACTGATGGGTAATGCTAATAATAAGTAAAATTGGATTTTACCAAAGGATATGTAGGTGACAAATTCTGCAAAAATGTCACACCACAAGCTAAGTTGACGTATAAATGTTAATATTTGAATTATTCAACATTAATCGCTGATCGAATTTACACATTTCAGCCACACAATCGAAATGAAGAATATTACTAATAAACCATATTATTTAGTTAATTTTTAGCGGTTGAAAAATAATTAAATTAGTTAATATTTATGAAATATTAATTATAAAATTTTATTTAATTTATTGGGTGCCATTTGTGTTTAGTAAAGTGCGTAAGTAAGGAAAGTGTACGTGCAGTACTAAGGATCGTGTAATATAATATATAAACGCGGAAACTGATAATAGCAGTAAAATAAGAATTAAAGTAAGCACAACAGGAACTTTTATACTGGTTCGAACTTCCCGTTCTACGTCCAGTCCCAGAATATCCTCTGGATTTAGACTAAACCCCTCACTTAACCCGGAGGAATAGGTATACCACACCTGAGCAGTCGAACGGGAATTTTTCCGCCTCAACAGCCGAAGAGGACTTCAACTTAATACAAATAATTTGTTGACGAATGTGTTTTGAATAACACGGATTGTCTTTTGATAGTACAATTTTTCTATAATCAAATCCTAAAGAATATGTAGTGTGTATGAAGATTTAGAAGGAAAATAATCTCGTAGAATCGAAGTACATAGATTAATTCAGAGATTCTAGAGATATTGAATGAGAATGAATGCTTTTATTTGCAGGAATAAATAGAGAATAGATTTTAGAAATATAAACAAGAATTGGTTATTGTAGGAATGAATTAAACATGTTTATATAGTTGTAGAATAGTTACAATCTTTCATGAAGAGTTTCAATCAAAGGTTGTGACCATATCTCTTGGATTGAAGGTGATTCCTCTTCACGAATGATCGCAACTCTTTAGAAAAATAGTCGTTATTTCCAGGTCGGTTGACTGAAAATCCTGGCTGGTCAGCTGAGTTTAAAATCGTGCACAAAACAGAACATATCTGTGCACTAATAACATGTTCGGTCAGCCGAGTTTTATGGTCGGTCAACCGAGTTTTATGGTCGGCCAGCCGAGTTTTCTGGTTGGTCGACCGTCCTGATGTTATGTGCGCAGATCATATTTTTTCAAGTATAAAACAATATACAACTATTTGTATGTGTGTGTGACTACTTGAGGAATGATTTTAACAATATTCTAAGACTCAATATAATAAAATATTAATACTAATCTCTGGATTGTAGTCTTGTCTCCTTTGTAGTGCACAATATACTTTTATTCTCTTTTTGTCGCCTTTGTATAGTATTCTCTTTGTAGTTCGTCTTATGATCTCTGAAGCTTGTGTCATGAATCAGAACCTATGAATCAACATTCTCCCCCTTTTTTGATTGATGACAATACTTATGTGACGAAGTAGTATATATTGTAATTCTCCGCATGAATATATTGTGACTTTTCTACAAAAACTTGTTAGCTTTTATATATATCTCCCCCTTTGTCATCGACAAAAAGGAGAGTTTAACTGATGATATAAATTATATTTCACATAAGTGTTAACATAGAACAATATAAAACAAAATAACTACTACTTATAATGTAAGGTATCAGAAAAATTAACATTTAAAGCATGCGATACCCAGGCTTCTTATAATTTCCTAATTTTTAGGAAACCATACCCATTTGGGTGTGGTTGAACCTTTATGAATATAATTTTCAATATTAACTACCATATCAAAATAATCATCAATGTATTTTTCTCTATTTTTCCAATTAACAGGAACCCATTGTAACGATCCCGATTTTAATGACGAAATTAAATTTATAATTTAATTGAATTTTTGGATTAAATTATGGATTTATTTGAAATTTTCAAATTTAATAAGATGTATATACTAATATATGTTAAAATTTGGGTTTGAAGCTCAAAGTAAATGTTTTCGGTTGAATTGAATTATGAATAAAATGTTTATAAGAATAAAAAAAAATGTATAAATTTAATACCTGATAGTTAAACCATAAATAGAAATCAAATTTAAGCATTTATGTTAATAATAAAACTATGGAGTAATAACAAAAGAAGTACAAAGAAAAATCTAAGTACATATGAAATATAGAGTAATAGGAAAAAACTAGAATACAAAGCATAAAACAAATATGAAAAGTAAGTAAACAAATAAAACAAAAAAAAAGACAAAAATATCTATGTACCAAAAGCTTGTTAAAGAAGACACTTAGTAAAACAAACAATACAAAATTGTACACACATAATTAAATAGTATAAGTTATAAACAAAGGTACATAAGCACAAGCTTGTAAAATATAACAAAATAAAAACAAGACAAAAGTAATTAATGCTGCCACCATAACATGTTTTATCAAGCCACCACAAAATCATTTCAGCTGAGAAATAAAAATATCTACTGTACAAAACAATATAATCTATACAAGTATGAACACTTGAAAAAAAATTCTGCACAAACCTGTACAAATAACATCCCCTGCAAGCTTCCTTTCCATATATATCAATTTCTTCTTGCTTCAGTTCGTTCAGCAAAAACATAGTAAACCAGAAGAAGAAAATATATAAGCATCACTCCACTTAAAACATCAGTCAACAACAAAACAGATTCAAAGAAACTCAATACTGCAGATTTAAAAACAGGAAGTAGCCTCTGTTTCAAAACTTTTCAGGTGAGCAAATTTTTAAAACCATATGTACTTTGATTTGCATGTGATTAGTGTTAGATGGTTGCTTAAGTAATATGTTAGCATAAGTGTGAAAATGCCTGAATTTGTATATATGACTGTGTAAACATATATGTCTGTACAGACATGTTCTTGTTTTAAAGTCTCAAGTTTTAAACTCAATTCAAGAAAAAATCCATATCTCTTTGAATAATAACATTTAGATTATGATGTTTGAATAAAAACTGTTTATAACACTCTAATCTAAGTTTTAAAAATAAATTCCAAGTAAAAATATTTATAGGGTATTATAAAATGAGATATGACAGTGATAAATTAACTTAGATGAAAATATTGATTCCTAAATTTTCAAGTTTGGTTTGTATCCTTAAATTCGTGTGGGTAAATCATAAATTTTAATATAGATATTAGGATTTTTAAGTGAGTGAATAACGTGAATTCACGAGATGATAAGAAAATGCATATTTGTCAAATTCATTCAATCGGTGGGATTAAATTCTTCGAATTTTGGTCAGAAGAAGGATTTAGTGTCAAGAATCATGGGAAAAATATTGAAAAAAATTTCTATTGAGTAAATTGATCAATTGAATCGAATTTAGGGTTTAAAACTTGTTTTAGCCAGTAATGCTTTTCGAATTTGTTCGTTGCCGTGAAGAGATCGAGCGCGGCCGGACCTAGGGGAATCGAAGCATTGGGGTGTGACGAAGTTCCTATCGAAATGGCGTGGGTAATCGTATACGAAATCGTCGGAGATGATGGGTTTTGTTGAAATCAGGTTGGTCCCAGTTTCGATTGAAGAGTTTGTTTTTGATTGGTTGGTGGCATTGTGGTTCTGTGAAGT
The DNA here is from genome assembly GCA_030765085.1 of Allium cepa. Taxonomy (NCBI): domain Eukaryota; kingdom Viridiplantae; phylum Streptophyta; class Magnoliopsida; order Asparagales; family Amaryllidaceae; genus Allium; species Allium cepa. The sequence continues at coordinate 578,876,378 of CM060931.1, forward strand.
CGGAAGGGATGACGTGGCGAGCGTCGACTAGCTGAGTGCCTCGGCAATGGCCAGAAGGGGATAGCTCATCGGTGCACGTGCACGACCGTGCACGATGTGTCAGGAAGCTCGGTGGTTGACAACTCGAGTTGATACTCGGGTAAATGTTGGGTTTGCTTCGAGTTGGGTTTGGGGGCCTAAGTGTGTGTTCCTGTATATAAGTTTAAACTTAAACCAAGCTGGAAAAAAAAAGAGAAGAGAAGTGAGTGCGAGAGGGGAAGGAGAATAACTCAGGAAAAACACAGAGGAGCTCGCGATGTCAATCGAGTAAAACCGGCATGTCGCTCGGGTCGTATTCCCAAAGCCTGAAGTATGATAAAGTAGATTGAGCAAACCCTTTTAAACAAATTTTTAAAGTAATGATGGCAATCAATGTTGACATATTGAGGTTAAAATTTTATTTCAAGTTTAATTATTGGAAGAAAATGCTTAACAATTTTTTTTTTAAATCTCAATTAACGTTTTGATTAAGTAATTAAATTGAGATGAGTACTTAATGTAATTACACTAAAGTTTCAAGTTAATAATGAATTGATTTCAATGTAAGGAAGATTTTTATCGTTAATTGAGATAAACAATCATTATTAATTAATTTTTTTTAAGGAGTAATCAAGAAATAATTAATCAAGTTGAATAATTATTATTAATTAATTACTATTATTTTTGGGACTAATTAAGAATAATTAAAGTGGTGTAATTAGAGGTTAATGAATGATTAAGTGATTTATAAATTTGTAATTAACCACTTAAGTAAATCTATAAATTTTTAATAGTTAATCGATTAAGTAATTTAATTGAGAATTTATAAATGATAAATTAAGTTTCATTAATAATTAAGGTTATTAATTAATGGTTAAGGAATAATAATTAAGTTAATTAAAAATAAATAACTTGATAAAAAAAGTAATTAATTAAATAGAGTGAATAAAGGAATTAAGTAATAATAATTAAATTGAATTAATTACAATAAGAATTAAAGACGATTGCTTATGGATTGTGCATGTAGGATATCTGATTTGTTGTATAATGAATTGATATTTCTGTTCATAATGCTGTGTGAATTATTCTGTGATGGATTATGATTGGTAATTTTATTCTGTATTGATTAAAAAAAACCCTTTTTCCGTAAAACGGCATTTTAATTTCGATGCGACAGGGATTCGGATTCCAGTTGGTTATCCGAAACCCACATCAAATCGTAATGATTAATCTTTGTGATTGATAAATTTATTTATTTATGAATCTGTGAATAAAGATAAGCGTTATTGATTATATCGCTTATCGATATTGATATCTCTGTAATGATTGATGTGTGCACTATTGTGTAAAACCCCTGGACCACATCATACACACACAAATATGGATTTCACATGGAAATCGGTTAAGTCACAGATTTTTAAATAAGTTTTGAATTTGAATTTTTAAATTCAAATAGTTTTGGAAATAAATGGAGCCTAATATGAAAAGCTTTTGAAAAGCTGTTTTAAGAATAAAAGTTATTTTTCAATAACTAATAAAGATTTGAAAATTTAATAATCGGACTTAAATTGGAAATCAAAAAAAAAATCTGAAATTGAATTCTATATTCAATACTTATGATTTAAAAAGGACTTTATAAGTTATACGGGTTTAAACTGTTTCTAAGCGTTGATTTGGAAATTTGAATTAAACCAAAGATTGTAACTTGTATAAATGGAATCGAGGTTTTTTTCCGAATAAAACTATTGTTTCTAAGTGATAAATAGCTTTCATATGAGTCATGAATTTCCAATTTATATTAAAGGGATTTCAAGTTTGAATTGAAAATGATTTTCCAAGTTATGGACGAAGCTTTGGAAACGAGTTTTGAAAGCTATAAGTTAAATCTTGATTTTAAGATTTAATTGAGTTAATATAATTGAAACGGAAATTGTTTTGAAATCCGTAAATGGATCTTTGTGAAACTGAGTGAACTTTGTGAAATAAATTTTTTGTTTAAAAGATTTGAAATGGTAATTGGTTTAAACCATTTGAAAGAAAGTTTTGAATCATTAAGTTGTGACTTAATTGAAATCCTATATCCATAGGTTTTTAAACGTTGCGCTCACTATTCGGTTTAGCCGGGAGAGGACCCTTGTGTCGTATAACCCATTCCGAATATGTGATACGTCGTTATGGATAGCATTTGAAGACCGGTGGTAAAGACCGGGTATTTGCGAGAACGATAGGATGACCTATCGATTGTCTCTGCACTAAGTCGCGCCGGTATAGAGATTTCCTAAGTGATGGGAAGTTCGATCGGGATTGTGAATACCCGGATTGCAAGGGCTTCTTTGGAAGTGCCTTCGGTTCTGTTCGAGCCCAGAACAGACTTGTATGGATTGTATGTCTGACATTACATTTTGAGATATAAAGCAGATTTCTTTCAAATACATTTCTGTTGGTGGCGGAGAATTTATTCTCTTAGTTTAACACCCTTCTCTGAGACGTACGAGCTCAGAGGTTATGTAGTTGAAGGTTATCAGCGATATATTCCCAATTTGGTAATGTGGCATGCTGAGTGCTGCTGATCATTTTTCGATCGAAGCATGGCTTTGTGAAAAGCGTAGCTTTGTGGACGAGACTTCGTTGAGCCTCACAACCCGGTAGTGGTCGAAACAGGAATTGTGCGGCAAGGTTTCAGGGGTAGCTCCCCTAGGATATGGCCATTTCTTCTGGAAAAGGGTAGTATCATGGTATGGAGCCTAGATACTTACTCATATGGACACACTTTATTTATTACTGTGTGATGTTATTAGTTAGAGAGCTCTCCATAAAGGTCCCAAAGGACCTGGGGTGGCATATCTGAGGTTCTGTATATTCCCCGGGAAGAGGGGTAGCCGGCCTTGTTTGGCAGAGATCCGGTTAGGTTCTCGGGGCGTCCCGCCAGAGGCGTTCCCATGTGACAATAGGAAGTTCCTTAGCCTGACCATTTGTTGGAAAATCCATTCATCTAATACGAGCCTTGTACGGTTTTAGTTGTATAACCTGCCATGGAATGTGGTGGTAACCTGCTATTGAACATGGTAGCTATAGTAGGCATAGTTCGAAATGTCTATGCTGGCTAAGATTAATATTCTACTTTCGAAATGCTTTTCTGCGCTTGCCCTTATAATAATAATATCAAAGAATTTTTTTTTGCGTATCAAGCATGTTTGACTATCATAAGGAGAAATCTCCTCCGATTCTGCGTTTGCATTGTGTGTGTGGCTGGAGGCCTTATGGTAGTTTCATTTTCCAAAAGCATTGCGATTTTGAAATTTAAATCTTTGATTGTTTTTAAAAGACAAACTATTTTTGTTTGCTCATACCAGTCCCATGACTGACCTGGAGTTTATTGTTCCTTTCCTAAACTCTGGGTGCCCATAATTTTCCACACGGGCAGTCTAGAGTTTGGTTTTTCAGATAGTTAGGTTTAGTAGATTATATGGAGCTAGTTCAGTCTTTGGATTCAGACGAGACTTGCTTATCTTGGTGAAATCTTGATGGTGGATCGAGTTAGGAGTTTTGGAGCTTTTGGATCAGAGTTGCAATATTGGATATTCTGTTGAAGTCTTATTTAATAGTATATCATGTTCCGCTGTATTCTATGTTGTATATTCTCTGATGTTGATGATTATCATTTATCATATTGATGTATCGGATATTGTATTCATGTTGTATCAGTGATATCATATTATTTTTCCGCTGTGTTATTTATCATCTAATGGGTGTTGCAAGCTCCCGCGATACGAATTTGATGTTGTTATCGGACATCGAGTTTGAGTCGTGACAGATTGGTATCAGAGCTGAAGGTTGAGTAAGAACTTTAGCTACGGAGTGTAACACATTAGATGGCTCATTAGAGATAGGGTGAAGTATACCCTAGAATGAGTACAACCAGTGGAACCAATCGAAATTTCTTAATCTATTTTCTTTATCTGTTGTTATTCTCTAAGATATTTCGTCCGAATGCCTAAATTGATTTTCTTACTATTTACAGATAGTGAGAATGAGTGGAAGAAGAGGACGAAATAGGAGACAGGAAAGTACCACTTCAGCTGGTCAAAGCCCAGCAACGATGGATATTCCCATTCAATCTCAATAAGATTTGGCTGATTTACATCAAAATTATTCTAGACTTGGTGGAAGGCCGTTCAGTGGCAAAGAAAGTGTTATCGAAGCACAAGCGTGGATTCGATCGTGTGAAAAGATTTTCAAGGGATTAAAGTTGAAAGATGATCAAATGCGATTGATAGCTTCTTGGAAATTCCAGGAAGAGGCTTTAATTTGGTGGGAAACAGTTACATTGGATGAGTTGGCAGATGAATTTACTTGGAGTCGTTTCAAGGAAGTGTTTGAGCAGCGATATATGCCGTCTGCTGGTATGTCTAGAATATACCAGGAGTTTGTGGATTTAAAGCAAGAAAGTTTATCATTCGAGGAATATTTAAACAAATTTATTGAATTATCTCGATTTGGTCCAGAATTGGTGAATACACCGTTAAAGAAGAATGAAAAGTTTATTCGAGGAATGAACAAGGAGTTTCAGGAACGGATGACTACTCACGTTAAGGAATCTTTTTCTGAATTAATTGATATGGGCTATCGACACGATACTCTGGAAAAGCAAAAAGATCCGGAGGAGAATGGAAGTACAAGTAAATTGAATTGGAGAAAAAGGAAGTTTGGCGGTAAGAAACCAAAGAAAAACAAAGGAAGGAAGGATATACAGAAGAAAAAGAGGGATGTTACTTGTCTCAATTGTTTGGAGAAAGGTCACTACTCAGATAAATGCAAGAATGATTGGAAGCCAGGAATTAGAGAACCATTTATGAGGCAAGATCAGGAATCTACGGGATGCTATAAATGCCGCAAGCCGGGACACAGGATCAACAACTATCCAGCTTATAAGCAACTCTAGAAAAAAGTGTATGCAATCAAAGTCGATTCTTCAAACTCAAAAAGCTAATTAAGGAAATAAATTTTATAAGGTAACCTTCTCGTTTACGACTAAATTGTTCGAATTTTTTTCGACATGAAAACTATCCTTAGTTTTTTAGCAAATCGTAAATAAGTTGAATCTTGACTCTGAGATCGTAATCGAATCTATTTCTATCTATTCCATTGGGTTTCGATATAATCTACGAATGGTTAGTTATACCTTCGAACTAACCAATAGCCCTGTACACTTCGCAGATCAGATAACCCAATTGTTTCGTAGTTGATTGAGTTTGTTCTCACATCTATTGTTAATATTATGATTTGGTAAGCCAAATGCAGAATTGATATCCAGTTTGATCCGAAAGGGTATTTCTCTATCTTTCATCTATCTTTGTTGTCTCCTTGGCAAATTTCGAGGACGAAATTTCTTAAGGTGGGGAATCTGTAACGATCCCGATTTTAATGACGAAAATAAATTTATAATTTAATTGAATTTTTGGATTAAATTATGGATTTATTTGAAATTTTCAAATTTAATAAGATGTATATGCTAATATATGTTAAAATTTGGGTTTGAAGCTCAAAGTAAATGTTTTTGGTTGAATTGAATTATGAATAAAATGTTTATAAGAATAAAAAAAATAAAAAAAATAAAATAAAAAAATAAATATGTATAAATTTAGTACCTGATAGTTAAACCATAAATAGAAATCAAATTTAAGCATTTATGTTAATAATAAAACTATGGAGTAATTATAAAAGAAATACAAAGAAAAATCTACGTACATATGAAATATAGAGTAATAGGAAAAAAATAGAATACAAAGCATAAAACAAATATGAAAAGTAAGTAAACAAATAAAACAAAAAAAGAAAGACAAAAATATCTATGTAGCAAAATCTTGTTAAAGAAGACACTTAGTAAAACAAACAATACAAAATTGTACACACATAATTAAATAGTATAAGTTATAAACAAAGGTACGTAAGCACAAGCTTGTAAAATATAATAAAATAAAAACAAGACAAAAGTAATTAATGCAGCCACCATAACATGTTTTATCAAGCCACCACAAAATCATTTCAGCTGAGAAATAAAAATATCTACTGTACAAAACAATATAATCTATACAAGTATGAACACTTGAAAAAAAATTCTGCACAAACCTGTACAAATAACATCCCCTGCAAGCTTCCTTTCCATATATATCAATTTCTTCTCGCTTCAGTTCATTCAGCAAAAACATAGTAAACCAGAAGAAGAAAATATATAAGCATCACTCAACTTAAAACATCAGTCAACAACAAAACAGATTCAAAGAAACTCAATACTGCAGACTTAAAAATAGGAAGTAGCCTATGTTTCAAAACTTTTCAAGTGAGCAAATTTTTAAAACCATATGTACTTTGATTTGCATGTGATTAGTGTTAGATGGTTGCTTAAGTAATATGTTAGCATAAGTGTGAAAATGCCTGAATGTGTATATATGACTGTGTAAACATATATGTCTGTACAGACATGTTCTTGTTTTAAAGTCTCAGGTTTTAAACTCAATTCAAGAAAAAAATCCATATCTCTTTGAATAATAACATTTAGATTATGATGTTTGAATAAAAACTGTTTATAACACTCTAATCTAAGTTTTAAAAATAAATTCCAAGTAAAAATATTTATAGGGTATTATAAAATGAGATATGATACTGATAAATTAACTCAGATGAAAATATTGATTCCTAAATTTTCAAGTTTGGTTTTTATCCTTAAATTCGTGTGGGTAAATCATAAATTTTAATATAGATATTAGGATTTTTAAGTGAGTGAATAACGTGAATTCACGAGATGATAAGAAAATGCATATTTGTCAAATTCATTCAATCGGTGGGATTAAATTCTTCGAATTTTGGTCAGAAGAAGGATTTAGTGTCAAGAATCATGGGAAAATATTGAAAAAAAATTCTATTGAGTAAATTGATCAATTGAATCGAATTTAGGGTTTAAAACTTGTTTTAGCCAGTAATGATTTTCGAATTTGTTCGTTGCCGTGAAGAGATCGAGCATGGCCGGACCTAGGGGAATCGAAGCATTGGGGTGTGACGAAGTTCCTATCGAAATGGCGTGGGTAATCGTATACGAAATCGTCGGACATGATGGGTTTTGTTGAAATCAGGTTGGTCCCAGTTTCGATTGAAGAGTTTGTTTTTGATTGGTTGGTGGCATTGTGGTTCTGTGAAGTCGGAAGGGATGGCGTGGTGAGCGTCGACTAGCTGAGTGCCTCGGCAATGGCCAGAAGGGGATAGCTCATCGGTGCACGTGCACGACCGTGCACGATGTGTCAGGAAGCTCGGTGGTTGACAACTCGAGTTGATACTCGGGTAAATGTTGGGTTTGCTTCGAGTTGGGTTTGGGGGCCTAAGTATGTGTTCCTGTATATAAGTTTAAACTTAAACCAAGCTGGAAAAAAAAAGAGAAGAGAAGTGAGTGCGATAGGGGAAGGAGAATAACTCGGGAAAAACACAGAGGAGCTCGCGATGTCAATCGAGTAAAACAGGCATTTCGCTCGGGTCGTATTCCCAAAGCCTGAAGTATGATAAAGTAGATTGAGCAAACCCTTTTAAACAAATTTTTAAAGTAATGATGGCAATCAATGTTGACATATTGAGGTTAAAATTTTATTTCAAGTTTAATTATTGGAAGAAAATGCTTAACAATTTTTTTTTAAAATCTCAATTAACGTTTTGATTAAGTAATTAAATTGAGATGAGTACTTAATGTAATTACACTAAAGTTTCAAGTTAATAATGAATTGATTTCAATGTAAGGAAGATTTTTATCGTTAATTGAGATAAACAATCATTATTAATTAATTTTTTTTAAGGAGTAATCAAGAAATAATTAATCAAGTTGAATAATTATTATTAATTAATTACTATTATTTTTGGGAGTAATTAAGAATAATTAAAGTGGTGTAATTAGAGGTTAATGAATGATTAAGTGATTTATAAATTTGTAATTAACCACTTAAGTAAATCTATAAATTTTTAATAGTTAATCGATTAAGTAATTTAATTGAGAATTTATAAATGATAAATTAAGTTTCATTAATAATTAAGGTTATTAATTAATGGTTAAGGAATAATAATTAAGTTAATTAAAAATAAATAACTTGATTAAAAAAAGTAATTAATTAAATAGAGTGAATAAAGGAATTAAGTAATAATAATTAAATTGAATTAATTACAATAAGAATTAAAGACGATTGCTTATGGATTGTGTATGTAGGATATCTGATTTGTTGTATAATGAATTGATATTTCTGTTTATAATGCTGTGTGAATTATTCTGTGATGGATTATGATTGGTAATTTTATTCTGTATTGATGAAAAAAAACCTTTTTCCGTAAAACGGCATTTTAATTTCGATGCGACAGGGATTCGGATTCCAGTTGGTTATCCGAAACCCACATCGAATCGTAATGATTAATCTTTGTGATTGATAAATTTATTTATTTATGAATCTGTGAATAAAGATAAGCGTTATTGATTATATCGCTTATCGATATTGATATCTCTGTAATGATTGATGTGTGCACTATTGTGTAAAACCCCTAGACCACATCATACACACACAAATATGGATTTCACATGGAAATCGGTTAAGTCACAGATTTTTAAATAAGTTTTGAATTTGAATTTTTAAATTCAAATAGTTTTGGAAATAAATGAAGCCTAATATGAAAAGCTTTTGAAAAGCTGTTTTAAGAATAAAAGTTATTTTTCAATAACTAATAAAGATTTGAAAATTTAATAATCGGACTTAAATTGGAATTCAAAAAAAAAATCTGAAATTGAATTCTATATTCAATACTTATGATTTAAAAAGGACTTTATAAGTTATACGGGTTTAAACTGTTTCTAAGCGTTGATTTGGAAATTTGAATTAAACCAAAGATTGTAACTTGTATAAATGGAATCGAGGTTTTTTTTCGAATAAACCTATTGTTTCTAAGTGATAAATAACTTTCATATGAGTCATGAATTTCCAATTTATATTAAAGGGATTTCAAGTTTGAATTGAAAATGATTTTCCAAGTTATGGACGAAGCTTTGGAAACGAGTTTTGAAAGCTATAAGTTAAATCTTGATTTTAAGATTTAATTGAGTTAATATAATTGAAACGGAAATTGTTTTGAAATCCGCAAATGGATCTTTGTGAAACTGAGTGAACTTTGTGAAATAAATTTTTTGTTTAAAAGATTTGAAATGGTAATTGGTTTAAACCATTTGAAAGAAAGTTTTGAATCATTAAGTTGTGACTTAATTGAAATCCTATATCCATAGGTTTTTAAACGTTGCGCTCACTATTCGGTTTAGCCAGGAGAGGACCCTTGTGTCGTATAACCCATTCCGAATATGTGATACGTCGTTATGGATAGCATTTGAAGACCGGTGGTAAAGACCGGGTATTTGCGAGAACGATAGGATGACCTATCGATTGTCTCTGCACTAAGTCGCGCCGGTATAGAGATTTCCTAAGTGATGGGAAGTTCGATCGGGATTGTGAATACCCGGATTGCAAGGGCTTCTTTGGAAGTGCCTTCGGTTCTGTTCGAGCCCAGAACAGACTTGTATGGATTGTATGTCTGACATTACATTTTGAGATATAAAGCAGATTTCTTTCAAATACATTTCTGTTGGTGGCGGAGAATTTATTCTCTTAGTTTAACACCCTTCTCTGAGACGTACGAGCTCAGAGGTTATGTAGTTGAAGGTTATCAGCGATATATTCCCAATTTGGTAATGTGGCATGCTGAGTGCTGCTGATCATTTGTCGATCGAAGCATGGCTTTGTGAAAAGCGTAGCTTTGTGGACGAGACTTCGTCGAGCCTCACAACCCGGTAGTGGTCGAAACAGGAATTGTGCGACAAGGTTTCAGGGGTAGCTCCCCTAGGATATGGCCATTTCTTCTGGAAAAGGGTAGTATCATGGTATGGAGCCTAGATACTTACTCATGTGGACACACTTTATTTATTACTGTGTGATGTTATTGGTTAGAGAGCTCTCCATAAAGGTCCCAAAGGACATGGGGTGGCATATCTGAGGTTCTGTATATTCCCCGGGAAGAGGGGTAGCCGGCCTTGTTTGGCAGAGATCCGGTTAGGTTCTCGGGGCGTCCCGCCAGAGGCGTTCCCATGTGACAATAGGAAGTTCCTTAGCCTGACCATTTGTTGGAAAATCCATTCATCCAATACGAGCCTTGTACGGTTTTAGTTGTATAACCTGCCATGGAATGTGGTGGTAACCTGCTATTGAACATGGTAGCTATAGTAGGCATAGTTCGAAATGTCTATGCTGGCTAAGATTAATATTCTACTTTCGAAATGCTTTTCTGCACTTGCTCTTATAATAATAATATCAAAGAATTTTTTTTTTGCGTATCAAGCATGTTTGACTATCATAAGGAGAAATCTCCTCCGATTCTGCGTTTGCATTGTGTGTGTGGCGGGAGGCCTTATGGTAGTTTCATTTTCCAAAAGCATTGCGATTTTGAAATTTAAATCTTTGATTGTTTTTAAAAGACAAACTGTTTTTGTTTGCTCATACCAGTCCCATGACTGACCTTGAGTTTATTGTTCCTTTCCTAAACTCTGGGTGCCCATAATTTTCCATACGGGCAGTCTAGAGTTTGGTTTTTCAGATAGTTAGGTTTAGTAGATTATATGGAGCTAGTTCAGTCTTTGGATTCAGACGAGACTTGCTTATCTTGGTGAAATCTTGATGGTGGATCGAGTTAGGAGTTTTGGAGCTTTTGGATCAGAGTTGCAATATTGGATATTCTGTTGAAGACTTATTTAATAGTATATCATGTTTCGCTGTATTCTATGTTGTATATTCTCTGATGTTGATGATTATCATTGTATCATATTGATGTATCGGATATTGTATTCATGTTGTATCAGTGATATCATCTTATTTTTCCGCTGTGTTATTTATCATCTAATGGGTGTTGCAAGCTCCCGCGATACGAATTTGATGTTGTTATCGGACATCGAGTTCGAGTCGTGACAGATTGGTATCAGAGCTGAAGGTTGAGTAAGAACTTTAGCTACGGAGTGTAACACATTAGATGGCTCATTAGAGATAGGGTGAAGTATACCCTAGAATGAGTACAACCAGTGGAACCAATCGAAATTTCTTAATCTATTTTCTTTATCTGTTGTTATTCTCTAAGATATTTCGTCCGAATGCCTAAATTGATTTTCTTACTATTTACAGATAGTGAGAATGAGTGGAAGAAGAGGACGAAATAGGAGACAGGAAAGTACCACTTCAGCTGGTCAAAGCCCTGCAACGATGGATATTCCCATTCAATCTCAATCAGATTTGGCTGATTTACATCAAAATTATTCTAGACTTGGTGGAAGGCCGTTCAGTGGCAAAGAAAGTGTTATCGAAGCACAAGCGTGGATTCGATCGTGTGAAAAGATTTTCAAAGGATTAAAGTTGAAGGATGATCAAATGCGATTGATAGCTTCTTGGCAATTCCAAGAAGAGGCTTTAATTTGGTGGGAAACAGTTACATTGGATGAGTCGGAAGATGAATTTACTTGGAGTCGTTTCAAGGAAGTGTTTGAGCAGCGATATATGCCGTCTGCTGGTATCTCTAGAATATACCAGGAGTTTGTGGATTTAAAGCAAGAAAGTTTATCATTCGAGGAATATTTAAACAAATTTATTGAATTATCTCGATTTGGTCCAGAATTGGTGAATACACCTTTAAAGAAGAATGAAAAGTTTATTCGAGGAATGAACAAGGAGTTTCAGGAACGGATGACTACTCACGTTAAGGAATCTTTTTCTGAATTAATTGATATGGGGTATCGACACGATACTCCGGAAAAGCAAAAAGATCCGGAGGAGAATGGAAGTACAAGTAAATTGAATTGGAGAAAAAGGAAGTTTGGCGGTAAGAAACCAAAGAAAAATAAAGGAAGGAAGGATATACAGAAGAAAAAGAAGGATGTTACTTGTCTCAATTGTTTGGAGAAAGGTCACTACTCAGATAAATGCAAGAATGATTGGAAGCCAGGAATTAGAGAACCATTTATGAGGCAAGATCAGGAATCTACGGGATGCTATAAATGCCGCAAGCCGGGACACAGGATCAACAACTATCCAGCTTATAAGCAACTCTAGAAAAAAGTGTATGCAATCAAAGTCGATTCTTCAAACTCAAAAAGCTAATTAAGGAAATAAATTTTATAAGGTAACCTTCTCGTTTACGACTAAATTGTTCGAATTTTGTTCGACATGAAAACTATCCTTAGTTTTTTAGCAAATCGTAAATAAGTTGAATCTTGACTCTGAGATCGTAATCGAATCTATTTCTATCTATTCCATTGGGTTTCGATATAATCTACGAATGGTTAGTTATACCTTCGAACTAACCAATAGCCCTGTACACTTCGCAGATCAGATAACCCAATTGTTTCGTAGTTGATTGAGTTTGTTCTCACATCTATTGTTAATATTATGATTTGGTAAGCCAAATGCAGAATTGATATCCAGTTTGATCCGAAAGGGTATTTCTCTATCTTTCATCTATCTTTGTTGTCTCCTTGGCAAATTTCGAGGACGAAATTTCTTAAGGTGGGGAATCTGTAACGATCCCGATTTTAATGACGAAAATAAATTTATAATTTAATTGAATTTTTGGATTAAATTATGGATTTATTTGAAATTTTCAAATTTAATAAGATGTATATGCTAATATATGTTAAAATTTGGGTTTGAAGCTCAAAGTAAATGTTTTTGGTTGAATTGAATTATGAATAAAATGTTTATAAGAATAAAAAAAATAAAAAAAATAAAATAAAAAAATAAATATGTATAAATTTAGTACCTGATAGTTAAACCATAAATAGAAATCAAATTTAAGCATTTATGTTAATAATAAAACTATGGTGTAATAACAAAAGAAATACAAAGAAAAATCTACGTACATATGAAATATAGAGTAATAGGAAAAAAATAGAATACAAAGCATAAAACAAATATGAAAAGTAAGTAAACAAATAAAACAAAAAAAGAAAGACAAAAATATCTATGTAGCAAAATCTTGTTAAAGAAGACACTTAGTAAAACAAACAATACAAAATTGTACACACATAATTAAATAGTATAAGTTATAAACAAAGGTACGTAAGCACAAGCTTGTAAAATATAATAAAATAAAAACAAGACAAAAGTAATTAATGCAGCCACCATAACATGTTTTATCAAGCCACCACAAAATCATTTCAGCTGAGAAATAAAAATATCTACTGTACAAAACAATATAATCTATACAAGTATGAACACTTGAAAAAAAATTCTGCACAAACCTGTACAAATAACATCCCCTGCAAGCTTCCTTTCCATATATATCAATTTCTTCTCGCTTCAGTTCATTCAGCAAAAACATAGTAAACCAGAAGAAGAAAATATATAAGCATCACTCAACTTAAAACATCAGTCAACAACAAAACAGATTCAAAGAAACTCAATACTGCAGACTTAAAAACAGGAAGTAGCCTATGTTTCAAAACTTTTCAAGTGAGCAAATTTTTAAAACCATATGTACTTTGATTTGCATGTGATTAGTGTTAGATGGTTGCTTAAGTAATATGTTAGCATAAGTGTGAAAATGCCTGAATGTGTATATATGACTGTGTAAACATATATGTCTGTACAGACATGTTCTTGTTTTAAAGTCTCAGGTTTTAGACTCAATTCAAGAAAAAATCCATATCTCTTTGAATAATAACATTTAGATTATGATGTTTGAATAAAAACTGTTTATAACACTCTAATCTAAGTTTTAAAAATAAATTCCAAGTAAAAATATTTATAGGGTATTATAAAATGAGATATGACAGTGATAAATTAACTCAGATGAAAATATTGATTCCTAAATTTTCAAGTTTGGTTTTTATCCTTAAATTCGTGTGGGTAAATCATAAATTTTAATATAGATATTAGGATTTTTAAGTGAGTGAATAACGTGAATTCACGAGATGATAAGAAAATGCATATTTGTCAAATTCATTCAATCGGTGGGATTAAATTCTTCGAATTTTGGTCAGAAGAAGGATTTAGTGTCAAGAATCATGGGAAAATATTGAAAAAAAATTCTATTGAGTAAATTGATCAATTGAATCGAATTTAGGGTTTAAAACTTGTTTTAGCCAGTAATGATTTTCGAATTTGTTCGTTGCCGTGAAGAGATCGAGCATGGCCGGACCTAGGGGAATCGAAGCATTGGGGTGTGACGAAGTTCCTATCGAAATGGCGTAGGTAATCGTATACGAAATCGTCGGAGGTGATGGGTTTTGTTGAAATCAGGTTGGTCCCAGTTTCGATTGAAGAGTTTGTTTATGATTGGTTGGTGGCATTTTGGTTCTGTGAAGTCGGAAGGGATGGCGTGGCGAGCGTCGACTTGCTGAGTGCCTCGGCAATGGCCAGAAGGGGATAGCTCATCGGTGCACGTGCACGACCGTGCGCGATGTGTCAGGAAGCTCGGTGGTTGACAACTCGAGTTGATACTCGGGTAAATGTTGGGTTTGCTTCGAGTTGGGTTTGGGGGCCTAAGTGTGTGTTCCTGTATATAAGTTTAAACTTAAACCAAGATGAAAAAAAAGAGAGAAGAGAAGTGAGTGCGAGAGGGGAAGGAGAATAACTCGGGAAAAACACAGAGGAGCTCGCGATGTCAATCGAGTAAAACCGGCATTTTGCTCCGGTCGTATTCCCAAAGCCTGAAGTATGATAAAGTAGATTGAGCAAACCCTTTTAAACAAATTTTTAATGTAATGATGGCAATCAATGTTGACATATTGAGGTCAAAATTTTATTTCAAGTTTAATTATTGGAAGAAAATGCTTAACAATTTTTTTTTAAAATCTCAATTAACGTTTTGATTAAGTAATTAAATTGAGATGAGTACTTAATGTAATTACACTAAAGTTTCAAGTTAATAATGGATTGATTTCAATGTAAGGAAGATTTTTATCGTTAATTGAGATAAACAATCATTATTAATTAATTTTTTTTAAGGAGTAATCAAGAAATAATTAATCAAGTTGAATAATTATTATTAATTAATTACTATTATTTTTGGGAGTAATTAAGAATAATTAAAGTGGTGTAATTAGAGGTTAATGAATGATTAAGTGATTTATAAATTTGTAATTAACCACTTAAGTAAATCTATAAATTTTTAATAGTTAATCGATTAAGTAATTTAATTGAGAATTTATAAATGATAAATTAAGTTTCATTAATAATTAAGGTTATTAATTAATGGTTAAGGAATAGTAATTAAGTTAATTAAAAATAAATAACTTGATAAAAAAAAGTAATTAATTAAATAGAGTGAATAAAGGAATTAAGTAATAATAATTAAATTGAATTAATTACAATAAGAATTAAAGACGATTGCTTATGGATTGTGTATGTAGGATATCTGATTTGTTGTATAATGAATTGATATTTCTGTTTATAATGATGTGTGAATTATTCTGTGATGGATTATGATTGGTAATTTATTCTGTATTGATGAAAAAAAAACCCTTTTTCCGTAAAACGGCATTTTAATTTCGATGCGACAGGGATTCAGATTCCAGTTGGTTATCCGAAACCCACATCGAATCGTAATGATTAATCTTTGTGATTGATAAATTTATTTATTTATGAATATGTGAATAAAGATAAGCGTTATTGATTATATCGCTTATCGATATTGATATCTCTGTAATGATTGATGTGTGCACTATTGTGTAAAACCCCTGGACCACATCATACACACACAAATATGGATTTCACATGGAAATCAGTTAAGTCACAGATTTTTAAATAAGTTTTGCATTTGAATTTTTAAATTCAAATAGTTTTGGAAATAAATCAAGCCTAATATGAAAAGCTTTTGAAAAGCTGTTTTAAGAATAAAAGTTATTTTTCAATAAATAATAAAGATTTGAAAATTTAATAATCGGACTTAAATTGGAATTCAAAAAAAAATCTAAAATTGAATTCTATATTCAATACTTATGATTTAAAAAGGACTTTATAAGTTATACGGGTTTAAACTGTTTCTAAGCGTTGATTTGGAAATTTGAATTAAACCAAAGATTGTAACTTGTATAAATGGAATCGAGGTTTTTTTCCGAATAAACTATTGTTTCTAAGTGATAAATAGCTTTCATATGAGTCATGAATTTCCAATTTATATTAAAGGGATTTCAAGTTTGAATTGAAAATGATTTTCCAAGTTATGGACGAAGCTTTGGAAACGAGTTTTGAAAGCTATAAGTTAAATCTTGATTTTAAGATTTAATTGAGTTAATATAATTGAAACGGAAATTGTTTTGAAATCCGTAAATGGATCTTTGTGAAACTGAGTGAACTTTGTGAAATAAATTTTTTGTTTAAAAGATTTGAAATGGTAATTGGTTTAAACCATTTGAAAGAAAGTTTTGAATCATTAAGTTGTGACTTAATTGAAATCCTATATCCATATGTTTTTAAACGTTGCGCTCACTATTCGGTTTAGCCGGGAGAGGACCTTTGTGTCGTATAACCCATTCCGAATATGTGATACGTCGTTATGGATAGCATTTGAAGACCGGTGGTAAAGACCGGGTATTTGCGAGAACGATAGGATGACCTATCGATTGTCTCTGCACTGACTCGCACCGGTATAGAGATTTCCTATGTGATGGGAAGTTCGATCGGGATTGTGAATACCCGGATTGCAAGGGCTTCTTTGGAAGTGCCTTCGGTTCTGTTCGAGCCCAGAACAGACTTGTATGGATTTCATGTCTGACATTACATTTTGAGATATAAAGCAGATTTCTTTCAAATACATTTCTGTTGGTGGCGGAGAATTTATTCTATTAGCTTAACACCCTTCTCTGAGACGTACGAGCTCAGAGGTTATGTAGTTGAAGGTTATCAGCGATATATTCCCAATTTGGTAATGTGGCATGCTGAGTGCTGCTGATCATTTATCGATCGAAGCATGGCTTTGTGAAAAGCGTAGCTTTGTGGACGAGACTTCATCGAGCCTCACAACCCGGTAGTGGTCAAAACAGGAATTGTGCGGCAAGGTTTCAGGGGTAGCTCCCCTAGGATATGACCATTCCTTCTGGAAAAGGGTAGTATCATGGTATGGAGCCCAGATACTTACTCATGTGGACACACTTTATTTATTACTGTGTGATGTTGTTGGTTAGAGAGCACTCGTATAAAGGTCCCAAAGGACCTGGGGTGGCATATCTGAGGTTCTGTATATTCCCCGGGAAGGGGGGTAGCCGGCCTTGTTTGGCAGAGATCCGGTTAGGTACTCGGGGCTTCCCGCCAGAGGCGTTCCCATGTGGAAATAGGAAGTTCCTTAGCCTGACCATTTGTTGGAAAATCCATTCATCCAATACGAGCCTTGTACGGTTTTAGTTGTATAACCTACCATGGAATATGGTGGTAACCTGCTATTGAACATGGTAGCTATAGTAGGCATAGATCGAAATGTCTATGCTGGCTAAGATTAATATTCTACTTTTGAAATGCTTTCTGCACTTGCACTTATAATAATAATATCAAATAATTTTTTTTTTGCGTATCAAGCATGTTTGACTATCATAAGGAGAAATCTCCTCTGATTCTGCGTTTGCATTGTGTGTGTGGCGCGAGGCCTTATGGTAGTTTCATTTTCCAAAAGCATTGCGATTTTGAAATTTAAATCTTTGATTGTTTTTAAAAGACAAACTGTTTTTGTTTGCTCATACCAGTCTCATGACTGACCTGGAGTTTATTGTTCCTTTCCTAAACTCTGGTTGCCCATAATTTTCCACACGGGCAGTCTAGAGTTTGGTTTTTCAGATAGTTAGGTTTAGTAGATTATATGGAGCTAGTTCAGTCTTTGGATTCAGACGAGACTTGCTTATCTTGGTGAAATCTTGATGGTGGATCGATTTAGGAGTTTTGGAGCTTTTGGATCAGAGTTGCAATATTGGATATTCTGTTGAAGACTTATTTCATAGTATATCATGTTCCGCCGTATTCTATGTTGTATATTCTCTGATGTTGATGATTGTCATTGTATCATATTGATGTATCGGATATTGTATTCATGTTGTATCAGTGATATCATCTTATTTTTCCGCTGTGTTATTTATCATCTAATGGGTGTTGCAAGCTCCTGTGATACGAATTTGATGTTGTTATCGGACATCGAGTTCGGGTCGTGACACCCATATACTTAGATAATTTTTATTCATATTTCCTGTTAATGATTTTGTACTTCTAAAGAAATTATCAACATTATAGGTCATAGTAGTATTTGAATTTCTATAAAAATTGGATTTAGGCTTTACTCGAAATTTAGTACTAGCACTATCATTTTTACTATACATGAAAGCATATCTAGTGCTATTTCTACGATCGGTTTTATTATATCCTAAACCACTTTTATCATTGTGAGCTTTTGAATTCTTAACACAACCTAATCCCTTCTTATTTGAAGCAGGTTGAGAATTTTCAATAATCCTGGATAAATTTTCTCTCCCTTTATTAAAATTGGAAATATTTTCAGTAATGTCATCAAGCTTAGTTTTGAGACTAGTGTTATCTAACTCAACAATTTTAATTTTTGTTTTTAACTCAAAATTCTCAGAAGCTAGAGCATTATTCTTTTCTTTATGAGCTTCTATTTCTTGACTTAATAGAGCGAGTTGAGAATTGTCAAAGAGTGAATCTTGAATTTTCTCAAGTTCTTCTTATAATATTTTCTTCTTGTCTTTAAGCATATCTCTTTCGAATTCTGCTTTCTTCTGATTTTCTAGAGCTTCCTTATATTGTCTTTTGAGACTTCTTAAAGTGTCTAGAAGTTCTGAATTTATTTCTATCATATCATCAAAAGCTAGATCACTAACCTCATTATCTTTTGCCATGAAGCATTTGTTTGTTTGCTTCTTCGATTTTTCTTTATTGCTCTTCCTCTTCTTATTGCCTTGACGTGATCTCTTTGTAGCCATTTATTCTAGGATGTTGTTATGATCTCTTGAATACTAGGCTCTGATACCAAATGAAAGTGTACGTGCAGTACCAAGGATCGTGTAATATAATATATAAACGTGGAAACTGATAATAACAGTAAAATAAGAATTAAAGTAAGCACACCAGGAATTTTTATACTGGTTCGAACTTCCCGTTCTACGTCCAGTCCCAGAATATCCTCTGGATTTAGACTAAACCCCTCACTTAACCCGGAGGAATAGGTATACCACACCTGAGCAGCCGAACAGGAATATTTCCGCCTCAACAGCCGAAGAGGACTTCAACTTAATACGAATAATTTGTTGACGAATGTTTTCTGAATAACACGGATTGTCTTTTGATAGTAAAATTTTCTATAATCAAATCCTCAAGAATATGTAGTGTGTGTGAAGATTTAGAAGGAAGATAATCTCGTAGAATCAAAGTATATAGATTAATTCAGAGATTCTAGAGATATTGAATAAGAATGAATGCTTTTATTTGTAGGAATAAATAGAGAATAGATTTTAGAAATATAAACAAGAATTGGTTATTGTAGGAATGAATTAAACATGTTTATATAGTTGTAGAATAGTTACAATCATTCATGAAGAGTTTCAATCAAAGGTTGTGACCATATCTCTTGGATTGAAGGTGATTCCTCTTCACGAATGATCGCAACTCTTTAGAAAAATAGCCGTTATTTCCAGGTCGGTTGACTGAAAATTCTGGCCGGTCAGCTGATTTTAAAATCGTGCACAAAACAGAACATATCTGTGCACTAATAACATGTTCGGTCAGCCGAGTTTTATGGTCGGTCAGCCGAGTTTTATGGTCAGCCAGCCGAGTTTTCTGGTTGGTCGACCGTCCTGATGTTATGTGCACAGATCATATTTTTTCAAATATAAAACAATATATGACTATTTGTATGTGTGTGTGACTACTTGAGGAATGATTTTAACAATATTCTAAGACTCGATATAATAAAATATTAATACTAATCTCTGGATTGTAGTCTTGTCTCCTTTGTAGTGCACAATATACTTTTATTCTCTTTTTGTCGCCTTTGTATGGTATTCTCTTTGTAGTTCGTCTTATGATCTCTGAAGCTTGTGTCATGAATCAGAACCTATGAATCAACAAGTAAAAGTTATAAATGAGCATATCGATATAAGACATCGTTAGAATGTTTAAATTAGATTTAAACATAATTAATACTGAAACTGACCTTAAATAAATTTTATTAATTAATACTTGTAAAATATTAATTGTTAATTTTTTTCAGTTTTTTGCTTTCCATTAATATTTAATAATGTACGTATACAAAAGTTATAGATGCAAATATCAGTATATGATATCGACAGGAAATTCAAATTGGATTTAAATACTGTTAATACTAATTGAATTTTGGAAATTTTTTGGATCCAAAACCCACACATGATGGACAACCATGATATTGAGAAGGGAAGGGTTTTTTGAATTTGAAATGAAAGGGCAATCTTAATTAAAAGAGAGAAAATGCCCACATCTTTATTACGCATTTATTTCCTCCTTTAATAAGTTATTCTCTGTCCTTTTTTTCCATCCCTACATAAACATCTTAGGATCGAATTTCTTTGGTGGATATAGCTCCAAATTTTCAAAATTTAACTAAGCAAAATTAAATATAAATAAGTGGTTATCTCTTGGCTGCTTGAGTTCCAGAGATTGATCTACTCGATTTATGATTTGTTCTATTATTCAAGTTGTTTCTCCTGGCTTCATCCTAAGGTAATTCTATATTATTCCTATATATCTTCTAATTTTGTTCACATCCCTCTGATTCTTTATCTATCGCTTATGTTAATATGTGTGAATTTAGACTATGACTTGAATATATCAATTCCCTTTTTGAATCAACAGTATACTCCTATCACATCGATTTGATAAAAAATGTATTCTATGCTCTCTGTTATTCGTTTATTATGAACAATAATTTTTTTATTAATCTATGTTCTTTATGTTAAACCTAGATCTAGACCTTCTTATCAAGAATTTCTATATGCCTATGTCATCTAATATTATTGTTGTTTAATTTAAAAAAAATGAATTTTGAAACAATTTGTTAATAAGTCATTTTTCATATTACAAGATTTAGATTTGAATGTTCACATATAAATTAGTAAGAGGTAAAACACTAAAATAATCTCATTAATAAATTATAGTTGACAAATATGATGATTTAATTGTCTTATGTTTAAATTATTTTAGAATAAATTTTGCTAATTAAAACAAAAGGAAAACATTAATTTAGAGATTTATTTCTTGTTTTGCAATTGTGTTTAGACTAGTACTAGATCTTTGATTAAAAGGAAAACATTCTAATTCACAAACTATTTAACTATAACTTTATTTTGTTTTATTTCAAATTTTTTTGGGTTTTTGTTTGTATGCAAATTTATGTATGTATGTATGTACGTATGTATGTATGAACGTGTGTAATAATTTTTCAGTGTGTGTATATATTTAACTCAAAGTTTCAAAAGGGGTTCTATGTCAAATATATCAGTCAACTTTTGAATTACATTAATTAGATATTGTATTCATTGTTTTATTACATATAATATAAATAGTCTATTTCAATATAAACAATTATACTATATATAGTGTGTTTGTGTGTACAAATACACATACACGTGTGTGTGTGTGTGTGTAAACTTTCTTTTTTTGGATGATAAATACATATATAAATGGGAAATGTGTTTGTTGTGGTGAAAATCCAATACCTAAACTACATTCACATTAACTTTGTACATTTTTTATAAGTTGCACTTTTCACATGAGTGCATTTGATGTGCTCATCATAATATATAAATAATTCATAATTGAATTATACTATTTTTAGACAATTGTAATAAAATGACAATTTTATTCAAAAGAAAATTTAGAAAAGTTCTAAATTAATTGAGACCATATAGGCCCAATAAGGATTGAAAAGGAATTTTTTGACTAGCTCAGATCCAACATCATTGTCTTTGCCCACTCTACCACCTGTTGCGAATGAATCTAACAATGAATTTAGAAGGAGCAAAAGACAACGTACAAAGACTAACTTTGGACAAGACAACCGCCTTTTTGAAAGAAAACACCAATTTTGAGAGGATTGATGATACATTGTTAATTTACTTTTAATTGAGGAAGATCCTAAAACACATAGAAAATTAACTCTAGGGATGGTAATTCTTAGAAAGATGCTATTGAAAGTAAACTTGACTCTATAACATTTAACAATACCTAGGACTTTGTTGACCTACCCATGGGATGCAAACCAATTAGAACTAAGTGGTTCACTAGAAATAAATTGAAAACTGTTAGTTTTATCGATAAATTCAAGGCTAGAATAGTCACCGTTTGTTTCGCTCAAAAGAAAGTCGTTAATTATTTTGGTACTTATTCTCATGACACCAAGGTAGGTACTATTAGAACTTTAGTTTCCTTGACTGGTATTCATAATCTATTAGTGCACCATGGATGTGAAAACTACTTTTGTTAATAGTGATTAGAAGAAGAAATTTATGTAGAATAAACTACTGTTTGCGTGGTACCTAGTCAAGAGAATAAGGTTTACAAATTAAGAAAGTCTCTTTGTGGCCTAAATTAAGCTCCCAAATAATGGTACGAAAAATTTGATAGGACCCTAGTAAAGAATGATTATATAGTGCATACCTCTTATTTATGCATATATTCGAAGTTGTTTAGTCTCATTGTGTGATTATTTGCCTTATGTAACGACTCGTAATTTCGCTACTTCGAAAATGAGACATTTCATTTGTTTTATATTTAAAAGCATTTAAAACTTAAATAAATAAGTTATGTATAATAGATAATAATAGAGAAATTATTTATTCTTATAGTTGATAATTTAAAAAGTATAAATTTGGATTTTAGAACAAATCAACAAAACTTAAGTTTTGTTAGAAATGAATAAATGCTTAAATAAATAGGTTTAAATATTTATTTAGAATATAAATCCTATTGAAAACATTTAATAATGAGAATAAAAGTATATTAAAATATTTAAAAGTATGTTAATAATCATTTTACAAAAATAACCAAATTTTGTCGCATTTTCTCAGTTTTGCGTACACCGTAAAATTAGAGATTTTGATATTATTTAAATATGATTTTAAAATACAAAGATACATGTTTTAATTTATTTAATAAAGTAAAAAGTTCATTTATAAATTGGTTTGCATAAATAAATAGTTTAACTAAAACGTCAAAATGTGACCGTAAAACATTTTGTCGAAAAACAACGTATTATCGATTAAACGTTATCGCAACGTCGTCGCACCTTTATTTTCTTATATAGAAACATATATTCAAATAGTATAAATATTAATTAATTCACTAATCAAGTTTACTTTTACTAAACATAGATAGAAAATTATTGAATATAATTAATAAAAAGTAAGCACAAAAAGACAAACATGTCCTTTCAAAGAAAAAAGTAAATACCAAATCAAACCAAACATAATTATTATATTCTTTACTTAATACTCAAGTGAAAATGAGATAAAATAATGATTTGAAATGTGATGTTAAGTGCTGAAAAAATAAGGTTACTTAAAAAGTAAGTAAAGGGTATTTTGGTCTTTTTACAAAATATTATTTTAATCCAAAACTTTTTCTATAAATAAGCATCCACTTTCTCACTTTTTTCACTTCTTCTTCCTTTTTCAAGGTTTTCTTCCACTCACTAATGGCTTCTTCTCTTCCATTTCCTTACTAGCTTTTTCAAAACCATATCAAACAAAGTCAAAACACCACCAAACTTTGTCAAAGACCTTAGAATACCATTGAAACATGGTTTAACATCTAAGAAGTGAAGAAATGTTGGAGAAGTGGAGGATCAAGCAGTGGCCGAACTTATGGAGGAGGAGAAGCAAGTTGAAGGACATCTGGAGCAAGAAAAAGACAAGGAAGTGCTGCCGAAATCGAAAGGAAAGCCTACGAAAAAGATTTGGTGAAGATACGATGATTTAGTGTTGGGTTAAAAAGAATGTTGGTAGAAAGTTAATCTTTTGGTTAAAGGTGAGTACTCATATTTTAAGTTACTAGTTCCTAAAACTATTTCAAGTTAATTGCATAAAAAGTTTGGTATATGTTGGATGATTAAATGTTTGATAACTTGGTTGATATTATGGTTGATTATATGTTTGTGATATGGATGATAGCATGGTTTGATAAATGATCATTGAAATGGTTAGTAAGCATAGTCAATTAAATGAGAATTAAATCCACGCAATGTGTGTATGGAAATTATTTAGCCTCTTGATGATATCAAAATATCTACAAAGGTTGAAAATGATTTATAATAATATGATATGATAAAGTGAAATGAAATGGAATATCAGTTTAAGATATAAACATATTGTTTAAAATTATTTATAATGTTTTATCAATATTTAAAAGTGTTTCTAAGAAATTTGAAAAGAAATTGAAAAATAAGTCAAAACTATGCGCGTTGCGTAACGGTAGTTCACGATTTCACGCCATAAAAGTTAAATGAGTGTACAAGGTGGAATACTGCTTCGAATTTTTTGAGATAAGAATTTTCCGGTCTATTATATCCATAGTTTTCAAACAAAAAAAGAAAATCAAGATTTCATCAACTATATTTTGAAATATGTGCAAAACAATTTTCTAAAAACATCGTGGTTTTGTAGTTCGGTTTCCAAAAAGGGATTTTTGTAATGATATTTTTAAATGATAAAAATATGAAATAAATTTGATAAATCTATTAAAATGGTTTAAAAGAGATTTGGAATGGAAAATATAAATTTTCAAGTATAAAAAAGTTGTTTAAATCAAATAAGCTTATATAGCACTTTCCCCAGCACTTTTATGCTACGAATTCTATAACCTTTTGAATATGAGTTCAAACTTAACAATTCTATCCTAAATATTTTGTGAAGGTTTTTAATGGAATAATTAAGTAATGTAAAGATGATTTGGAAGTTTTAATATGAGTTTTGAATAAATGGTTAAGAGAAATTGTTTACACCACTGAAACAAAAAGTGAAGAATATTGAATGTATTAACAAACTGAGTATGCAGAAACGACTAGTACATTTGTCCTACCTGTGAGATATGGAAAGATAAAATAAGGTGTTTAACGAAGGTTAGGGAAGGAGCAGCCAGTGCCTGAACTTACCTGGCCTATGTTTTCTCTTTTTAGGCGAGGGGTGTAACAGATCCAAAGGAAAGCCCGGATGCCCTAAAAGATCATATTTAAGTTTTTTCCAAGATAAAAGAAAAGAAACAAAGTTTTTGAATGTTATTTAACCACTTAACATCATTTATAGATGATTAGTATGAAGAAACCGAGATCGAATTTGGGCGATTCCTATCCAAATAACCAAGATCGGATTTTGGTGATTCCTATGCGAAAATCACTTCGAACTAATTTTCAAAACCCCATATGAACTTAACATCATTTTATCGACGATTAGCACGAAGGAACCGGGATCGGATCTGGGTAACTCCTATTTGAAAAACCTGGAGTGACTCCTATCCGAAAACCACTTAAAACTAATTTTTGAAATAAAATATATTGAAGATAAAGATCATTGAAGACGAAGATCTTCATGATGTAGGATTACTTTCCGTTAGTCCCTGGAGGTGAAATTTAACATATCTAAGGTGGCAGTAGTGCTCTGTTATGAAAATCTTTGATTTGCAAGAATATGATTTGAAGTTAAGAAGGAAATCATTGATTATGATTTAATAAATGATTTGAGAATATTTTCCTTAAGTTAAAAGTTATAGCTTGAATATAAGAAATCTTTGATTAAGGTTTAATGAATGATTTGGAAAAGTTTCCTAAGTAAATGAGAAAATGATTTGTAAGTATTCCAAGTTTTAAGAAAGGTTTAAATAAACCAAATTATTTGATAAATGAGGTTTAATGATTCCTTATACATTTGAAAAGAAAATGGAATATCTTGAAAAGAATATATCTAAGAAAGATATTTGATTTAAATAAAAGATATAGTAATTGATTGATGATTGATACACACATATGAACTTAACACCTTTTAAATCGATAATTGGCTTCGAAGGAACCGGGGTCGGATTTGGGTGATTTCTATCCGAAAACTACTTCGAACCAATGTACATTTCAACTACCCCTTTTGGTATCACATACTCTATTCGGTATATTTATTGACGCAGTTCGGATATATTCCCTTAGACATAGTCCGATATTTATACCTTATTTGAATAAGTTTATATGAAAAGTATTTTTAAAAGAATGTCATTAAAAATAATATCAAGTGAATTTCGGTGTAAAAGTGTTTTGGTTATCATAAGATAAAAACTCGTCCGTGTTTATGTGTGGGCGTGGTCTTATGAGATACCCTTCTTTTCAAAGGTTTTGATAACATAGTCATTTTAAATTTTGAGTATCTCACGTTGGTTTATCAAGCTTGTTCCGGGTATTTTTAGTATTTGGGTCGGATCCAAGTAGTTTCAGGTTGAGTTGAAGATTGGAGTTTCTAGAGGAGAGATGGAGATATTCGTCTACGTATGGACGTATTCTATTATCCGCTGTGGTTTGTTAGTTTTAGTTTGATGTTTGTCAGCAGATTGTAAGGACAGATGTTTATAACTGTCCAAGCAAAATTTAGGTTAGACTCTAATATATGTATTTAAAAGTTTTGCAGTGTAAAGATATTTATTCAATATTATATGGTATTCCATTCTTATGTAATTCTATTCTGTCTTTATTTATCTTTCCACCCTTAATGATCCGTCTTTTCGTGCGATTTGAGACGGACATGTGTGGTCTATTGTCGATTCAAAGGGTATGAAAAAATGGGTCATTATATTTGTTATCAGCACTGAAGGTTAAGCGAGAACCTTGGCTTTGGTGGGGTAAAAAATTAATCAGAGATAGGTTCAGTAATATCCTAGGATGAGCAACTCATTAGAGATAGGGTTAGTAACACCCTAAAATGAGTTTGAGTGTATTATATATGAGTGTCTATTTGTTGGTGACTAATAAATTGTTCTGTATTGATTTATTTGTTGAGTGATTTATGGCTTCTGATCGATGCGCCCGATCACCGTTATCGATGAGGGTTCCTAAACATTTAAAGAAGACGAACAGACACACTGATTTGAAGAAATTGGTAAATGAAATAATTTTACCTTGGATTATATTTTGAATATAAAGTATATATTTTGAAAAGTTGTATAGTTAGAAATCAAGATTAGTGAAATCTAATATGAACATGTTGTGATTAGAATTTCACTGTTTGACTGTAAGATGTTTTATAAAGATAATCGATAAGTATGAAATCTGATAACGTAATTAAGATCTTTAATATTTATTCCAAAATATTAAATTAAGAAATGATAATGTTAAGTTACTATCATAAATTGATCAATTGTTTGATTTAAAAGTTTAAGTACAAATACCTTGTGAATTAGGTTTCATTATTTAACTATAAGGTGTTTGATAATAAGATTTGTTTAAGGAAGGAACATATAAGATTAAAAAATATAAAAGGAATGAGAATTTAAATTCGAGTAAAATTATTGTGGTAATTTAAATGATGTTAACTAATGAAATGAATTAATAAAATAGGTTTTATAATGTAATCTCTAAAAGATTTTGAAAATGGTATTATTTCCAAATAGAAAGAGGTATTTTATTATAACTAATTCGATTGACTCGAAAATAAACAAAAAATGGGCAAGTGATGTGTTCGGATGGTAAGCACTTCTCTTAAATATTACGCTTCTTGTTAAGAGGACATATGATACTATTGGTAGTACCTAGTTTCTTAAATTGTTTTGGAGTTCCTCGATCTATATAACTGTCTTAAGTTAAAGAAATAATATGAATCATTGATTGGAAATTTTTATAAAATTGTTTAAACTAAAAATAAATTTGGAATCGCTAATTTATAAGATAAAGTGAGATTCTCCACGATTTTGGACAGTCGAAAATTTTCGTATCATGCCTATCTCAGAGCTAGGAAATTTATGAAAACTTTTGATAAACGATTATGAAATACTTTGAGTAAATAAAATAAGATAAGGATAATTTATAAATCTGATTTATAAAGAAAAATAAGATTTAAGAATTTGAGGATTTAAATATGGGTGGTTTTAAAAAAAATTCAAAGCTAGAAAATTATTAATAGTATTAAATAAGAAATAAGTTTTATAACTTATGAATTTGGGATAATAGTAAACTAAAACAAAGATTGAATTTGTTAGATAGACGGATTTAAGTAAAATCAATTTGAAATTTGGGATTTGTATATACTCTTAGGATGTAAAGGCATATCATACAAATATAGATTTAAGTCATGAACTATTAAGTAAAATAATGAATCATCAAAAAGGTAATTATAACCTAGAAAATGTTTTATTAACGAATTCCAGCATTAATTAAGGATTTGGACTTAAGTCTTTAAAAGTGATTGATTTGCAAAAGTTATAAGATGAAATAAACTTAAGTAATAGTTTTACGAAATGATTCTTAAATAATATCAGTGTTAAAGGAAATATACTAAGTTAAAAAATTACGAGAAAACTTTTTTATAAAGATAAATTATCTTTTAAGTGAAAAATGGTTTCTTTGGAATATTTTCCGTTAATAAAAATATTAGAAAATAAATAATTAAAGGGATTATTATATATATAAAGAAGCACATATATAAATTGTTTTGAACATAAGATAAAGTTTTTATGAAAGTTTTGAGGGTTAATAAATACATATGTTATGTGCATATCATCTCATCACACAATTTTGATCTAAGATTCAAGTTCGGAACATTGAGGTGTTTGCACTAGTTCGAAAAAGGATTTATCACTTGATTCTTGACGATAAACATTGATGAGGATTTTTGGTTAGGTACTTTAGTTTTCTATCATAGTTGAGAGCTATGCAAGGAAAGCAAAAGTTCTGATCTAGAAGCATGATCAGAGCCAGTACTAGAGGATCGGGTGATCGATACTAGTTCAGAAAATAAAGTAGTGTATTCGAATAGGAGATCGAATAAAATATTTTATACGAATGATCTGTGTATATTATATGGAATTAAGTTTGAAGATAAATGTTTTGGGAAAACTTTTGTTTGGGGTAATTTCGAGGACGATATTCCTTTAAGTATGGGAGAATGTAGCGACCGTTAATTTCGCTACATCGAAAATGAGAGATTTCATTTCTTTTATATTTAAAAAGTTTCAAAACATAAATAAATAATTTATATATAATAGATAATAATAGAGAAATTATTTATTCTTATAGTCGATAATTTAGAAAGTATAAATTTGGATTTTAGAACAAATCAACAAAAGTTAAATTTTGTTAAAAACGAATAGATGAATAAATATGTTTAAATATTTATTTAAAAAGATAAATCTTATTGAAAACATTTAATAACGATAATAAAATTATATTTAAAAGTATGTTAATAATCATTTTACAAAAACAACCAAATTTTTCCGCATTTTGTCAGTTTTACATACACCGTAACATTAAAGATTTTGATATTATTTAAATATGATTTTAAAATATAAAAGGACATGTTTTAATTTATTTAAATAAGTAAAAAGTTCATTTTTAAATTTGGTTTACATAAATAAATAGTTTAACTAAAACGTCAAAATGTGATCGTATAACATTTTGTCAAAAACAACGTTTTGTCGATAAAAAGTTGTCGCAACATCGTCGCACCTTTTTTCTTATATAGGAACACATATTCAAATAGTACAAGTATTAATTTATTCACTAATCAAATTTACTTTTACTAAACATACATAGAAAATTCTAGAATATAATTAACAAAAAGTAAGCACAAAAAGACAAATATTTCATTTCAAAGCAAAAAGTAAATATCAAATCAAACCAAACATAATTATTATATTCCTTACTTAATACTTAAGTGAAAATGACATAAAGTAACGATTTGAAATGCGATGTTAAGTGCTAAAAAAAATAAGGTTACATAAAAAGTAAGTAAATGATATTTTGGCCTTTTTACAAAATATTGTTTTAATTCAAAACTTTTTCTATAAATAAGCATCTACTTTCTCACTTTTTTTCACTTTTTCTTCTTCCTTTTTCAAGCTTTTCTTCCACTCTTTAATGGTTTCTTCTCTTCCATCCTTACTAACTTTTTCAAAACTATATCAAATAAAGTCAAAACACCGTCAAACTTTGCCAAAGACCTTAGAATACCATTAAAACATGGTTTAGCATCTAAGAAGTGAAGATGATGGAGGAAGGGAAGGATCAAGGTGTGGCCAAAACTATGGAGGAGGAGGAGCAAGTTCAAGGGGCTCCAAAGCGAGAAAACGAGAAGTGCTGCCGGAATCAAAAGAAAGGTCTACGAAAAAGATTTGGTGAAGATAAGATGATTTAGTGAAGTGTTAGGTTAAAAAGAATGTTGGTAGGAAGTTAAACTTTTGGTTAAAGGTGAGTACACATATTTTTAGTTACTAATTCCTAAAACTATTTCAAGTTAATTGCATAGAAAGTTAGGTTTATGTTGGATGATTAAATGTTTGATAACTTGGTTGATATTATGGTTGATTATATGTTTGTGATATGGATGATAACATGGTTTTATAAAGGATAAGAGAAATGGTTAGTAAGCATAGTTAGTTAAAAATGATAAGAGAAATGGTTAGTAAACATAGTTAATTAAATGAGAATTAAATCCATACAATGTGTGTATGAAAATTATCTAGCCTCTTAATGATTTCAAAATATCTAAAAAGATTGAAATGTATTTGTAACGACCCGTAAAATTTTAATAATTTTAAGCGATTTTTATTATATATTTAACTGAATATTTGTGAAATTTTATTAATAATATTTTGAATTTTTTTTATATTTGGATTACGTCCAATTAAACATAGCAGAGTTTAAATTTTCAATTTATTTTATCAAAGTTTATTTCATTGTGGAATTCTATAAAATTTAAGCTAGCTAATAAATTGCTGATAATAGATTTATTTTCAAGCCTGGATATTTTTCTATACAAAATTTCTAAATCCTCTTCTGAGCGAGACGTCATCTTTCGTTTTTCCAAATTCGGACGTCTACTGCTCCGTTTACCTTATTTCTGACAAATTCGCAGCATTTTTGGTACCGATCATCGACTTTTGATCGGATGATCATACCACTGATATCTGTATACCGTTGTGATCGTCTCGCCATGCTGATCTCAGCAGGATATTCCATTCTATGTTTTGAAGTCCGGTACGTGACGGAGACAATAACTTGTTCACCGTATCGGTACCACTTCTACACTTTTAATACTTTGTCCTTTCAAATTTCAAACGAACAAAATAGCCTCTGGCTTCCATTGTAAGATTTATTTCATCATTTATTGAATTCGACCGCTGCCATACCAATTGGAAGTGTGAACGTACAATTAGTATACGTTTGC
The DNA here is from genome assembly GCA_030765085.1 of Allium cepa. NCBI lineage: Eukaryota > Viridiplantae > Streptophyta > Magnoliopsida > Asparagales > Amaryllidaceae > Allium > Allium cepa. The sequence goes on from CM060931.1 coordinate 578,907,879, forward strand.
ATTTATTAAATGGGAACGGTTCAATTCTATTTTTGCCTTTATAACTTCATTGATTTTTGTTGCCCGTTCCCTCTTTATTTATCTGACTGCATTCATTCGCCTGTAACTGTTCGAATTGAAATAATAGCAGAAGGTTTCCATATATTAAAGCCAATGCATTATTATCGGTTGCCAGCTATTCACCCTCTCCCTATATTTCTCCCTTTCTTTTTTTGAAACCCATCACTTAAGTATATATTATTTATTATTTCCTACGGTTTTATTTTATTTATTACGAACGATTTCTTTCCTTTCATTTCACTTCCTCCTCTGTAACTTATATTTTTCTCTATATATTTCTTCTCTCCCAAATCCATTCTATTCTGCATTACAAAGCACCCGCTTTCTCTCTCCCATGTTCAAAATTTTCCAAAACTTCAACATAAAAAGGAGAACAGCCTCCGTTCAAACCCACGCTGAATCCAAGCTCCGACCACCCTCTCCCTCATCGGCCACAGCAGCATCCACCCGAGTCTGAGCAACCGCCTCCCCTCCCTCTGCCCACGGCCTTCCATCTTCTTCCACAGCCTTCAGTTCCGTCCTTTCCTCTGCCCCTCCACCTTCCGCTCGGCCTCTACCTTCCGGAACCACCCTGGCCGCCTCCTTCCTGTTGCCAACCTTCACCGATCTCCTCAGCCGAACCTCATCTCCATCGGCTTCCGCCTTCTCCGGCTGTTCGCGTGCCTTTCCTCTGCATATATAAGTACACACGCCTCATATATATTTATATATATGGGTTGTTTTCCGGTAGTTTGTTGTGTTTTATTTTGTAATTGATGAACTTGGGAGGATTTGAGTATTAACTAAAGGATTGATTTTAAGTAAAAATATATGAGTTTATATAATGGTTATAAAGTAATGTATAGTTGTGTTGTGTGTTTAAGGTTATATAAGTTTACACCTAGGCTGTGTTGTTAAATAAAGTATGTATAAAGTTTTATAAGTTGCTGGATGTAAAGTATAGTTGGGTAAGTTTAAGTATATATTATAATATAAGGTTAATTACATTTATATACTATATAGCTTTGTCCATGTCTGGGCATGGCTGAGTTGAAATTGCTATTTGTATATAAACCTGTTATAATATTGGTAAAAATATATCAGGTACATATATATTTGCATAAGTTTACACTAGGTCTGTTAAGAGGTGTATATATATTAGTTTAAGAAATTTGTTTGTTGATGTGGCGTGTAGTGCATATGTATATCCTGGTATGCATATAAAACATTTGTTTCAAGTGATGATTGTGTTGGGTCTTAAAGTACAATGTTCTAATAGATATACAAGTTAAATTTATTAGTTTTAAGAATAATAACAGTTTAAATTATAGGGTTTATAAGTGTTTCGTATGTGTTAGTTGATTTAAAGTTTGGTCTGCATTTTGTCTATACGTATAAACTTTTGCACGTGCACATTTCCTTTACTGGCCAGATGAGACATATTCTATTGGTTCATTTATAAAATAATCCAAAGAAGAGTATGTTGAATTTGATTGCAAATGGATGCGTTTTTAATTTATGTTCAAATGTGCATATGATAAATTTAAAATGCATGTCTTGATTTAAAACATTTATTTTTGAAAGGGAAAATAAGATAATAATATAACATACTATTCGTTTGAATTTATCGTCGTCGACCAAATTCTGATTTGATTTCATTGATTTCTCGTTATCAGCTTTGATCGTCGGATTCGTGCCGATCTTTCTTCGCCTTGATTCGTAACTCAAATCAGCTTCGTTGTCCATCTCTCTAGCCTCGAAAGGTAAGTAATCACTCACGGTTAACATTCCTGTATTTATTAAATTTGATTTCAATTGAAACGACAATTGAAATATGCTGCTGTAGTTATTTAAATTGTTATATTTATGCTATTATCTGTAACTGTTCACTTATGGGATATGACACCATATCCTATTGTTGATATTTATTTTGATGATATATGCCTATTGTTATTTTTATTTTATTTTTATTTCTGCTATCACTATGCAAGTTCCCTGTTAGTATAAAAAAAAATCGTTATTGGTTGAAATGATAAACCCAAGCGATTTTCATTTAATTGAATTTGGGATTACGGGTTGAAATGATATCCACTCGTATATATTTCGTGTACGGATTGAAATGATAAATATCCGTAGCATTTGACTATATGATAGGAAATATATACCGACACCGTTGGTCTATATAAACCAATAATTTCTACAGTTTGAAAGGAAATATATGAGATTTAATAAATATTGGTTCTTAAAATATTTTATATAAATGGAAAATTTATATATAGATTTAAATAATAATATTATCGAGATAGATTTAATCCATATAATATGTTTAAGTATTATTTAAGATTTTTCTTTTCAAAAATTTACCGTTATAAAAATTGAATAATTAAGATTTGGAGATAAATTTGGGTTTTTTTTAAATGGTATTTAAATGTGGATTTACTTAATTAAATAAATTGAAATCTTTGAATGGGAAATTTAAAGGTATGATTTTATAACCGGATTTTTGATTTATGTGATTAATGAATATTTCACGTTTAAATAAATTAAAGAAAATATTGAGTAATATGTAATTTAAGGTTACTTAAATGATATTGTATCTAATGAGGGAGTATTTCAAGTCTAAATAATAATGAGGTTAAATCGAGATCTATAGGAAATTGTTAAATTGAACATTTAAATACTAAAGCTTTGAACTATATTGGAAATTAATGGTTTATTTTGAGATTCGGATCTGTATTTGAAATCAATATAGTTGAACTTGTTATTTAAAAACTAAATTGAATCAAAGTGAAAGTTTAGGTTGAACCAAATTTGAATTTATTATTTAGAAAACTGAATTGAATAAAAATTTAGTTTGACACGTTGAATACTTAAAGTTTGAAATATACTGAAATATAAAGGGGTATTTTGTAATTACAAATCCGAATTTGAGATCGATAAAATGGAAATGGTTATTTTAGGAATTGAGTTGAATTTAAATTGATAAATTGAGATTGGATTTAATTTAAATGGGAAGGTCAAGTTGATGTTAAAGCAATTTGTTAAGTTGAGGGAATTGAAAATATTTTACGGTATAAATTATTTAATATATCTAAATACTATTTTGGGAAAATAGCTATATTTGAAGGGAAATGATATTTGATTTTGAGGTATAAATTAAGATGAAAGAACCACGGTGCTATAGTGTATATTTCTACCTTATAGATAGTTCCATGGACCCTTAGAGGATGGTTATCCCAAACATCCTCTAAGTTAATTATATTTCAGTTGATATCTCACTTGAGTTAGATTTATAGATATGAGAATGTTAATCCTGACTCGAGTGTTTTGTGTTTTGCTTTACGCTCGAGTCAGACTGAGAGATACAGCATTTGAGACTCACCTTCGAAGTTGGAGCTTTGCTGGAAGATCCAGCTATCTATCCCTTCAGTCATCTAGTTGATTTGTTCAGAGAAGCCATCTATTGCATTGGAGACTTCATGGCATTTGAACTATTTGTTGTATTTTATTTCTAACGCCGAGGTATATAGTAGCTTCATGAACTACTATTCTTTATCTATTCTGCTGCATTGTATTACTCTATGTAAGTGATCTATGATTGATTTATTTACTGTATATTTTAAGTTTTTGCCAAATTTTATTAACAATTCGGTATTTTGAATTATTCAAGTCGGACATGTACGGTTTTATTGTCGATTTGAATGGTCCAAAATAGCGGGTCGTTACAGTTGGTATCAGAGCTTTGGCTCTAGGCAAAACTTAGTATATATAGTAAATTATTTACAGAATCACTTTCGCTCGAGTTGAATATCTTCCTTTTGACTCGATTTCCTTTGAATTTTGGAATGTCCCTCGGTTCCGAAATTCATTCTGTCTCTCCCTATTTATATTCATTTGATTCTGGAGTATCCCATAACTCCACTAAATGATTTGTAAAAGGGGTGAAACTCCTTACAACTGGCATTGATTCACCGAAGATTTATGTATTCCTCAGTTTGCGATGCTGTTATATCTAGTTATGCCGAATTCTGGATCGAGGCATATTTCGCATCGATCTTATTCCTGAAGTCACGGTGGACCAGTAAAGGTCACCCGCGATTCATAGAAGTATATCCATCTTCTATTTTGTAATAAATTTTTTTTTTCTCATTTTTTGTTCAAGCTTTCCCACTTTGTTTCGAAACTTCCTTTGGCCAAGTTTTCCCCTTAAAATTTTGAACCTCTATCTTGTTTGATTTTGGACTCCTTGATGATAGGAAACTATTTTGTAGATGGCAAAATCGGAAGAGCAGAAAGCAGCTCGTCGAGCTCGGAGAGCACTAGCCCGTAAGGAACAGGAGGAAGCAATGGAGAAGTGGGAAAGGTTGTGGAGGGAAAGGGCAGGACCTGGTCCTTATGACCATGTCATCTGTTATCGGTGTCAGGAGAAGGGACATTATGCAGCCATGTGCGGAAAGAGAGATGAAGGAAAGAAGAAAGAGGGCAAGCGTTATCGATCCAAGATCTTCTGTTTTAAATGCCGTAGTACGGGGCACTTTCCCAGTCGCTGCCAGAAGGTGAAGAAAGTAAAAGCTGCACCCACTGCATCAGTCGATCAGTCAACCATTTGCTATCACTGCAGGCTGCCTGGACATATAGTCAGGAATTGTCCTGTGAGGAAGTACGGAAGGAAGGCTGCGTTTCCACAGTTCGTTAGGGAGGATGGGCGTGTCGTGCATTTATGCAAGAAATGCAGAAGTTGGGGCCATATTGAGGGGGAGTGCTCTGGACCCGTTGAAGTGCCACCCGGTAGAATTAATACCGATGCTTTGTTTATGTAGAGTGGTTTTCTGTGGATCTGTTTGTTTTCAGCAGTTGTTATGTTACTTTCGGTAAACTCTATTGTATCTTTTTCTTAACTGAAGTTCTCAAATAAAGTATTCATGTTCCTGTTTTCGTTGATATGAAATTTGAATCTCTGTTTGTTTGAAGTCTATCCTTGAATAATCCTTTGAAAGATCGGGTATGTTGTATTTTTGAAATTGTTATATATATCGAAATTATTATTTGGATAACTATGATTTTATTCTGTATATAAAAGCGAAAATGTTTTCGATAAGGATTATATACCTATATATAAAACAAATAAGAAATGTTATTCTATATATATAAAAGTTTTGAAAGGATTTGAAAATTTGAAAACTTGTAAGAAATTGATTTATATAAAAAATGATTTACCACTGAAGGGTTAAATTTGAAATTCGAGAATTGAATTCCGGTATTTTGAAATTGGATTTAAGATTTTGGAAAATATATAAAAATAATACGATTTAAAGGTATTTTTCCAAATAAGAAATGTTTCAAATGAGTTCAAATAATTTTGAAGAAATTGCAAAGAAGTTTTCAAGAAAATAGAAGTCCAGAACTCACGTATGTCGTTGGAAAATAATTTCGGTGATGAGTGCACGCATCATCGACATTGATTTTCGAGTTTCAGAGTGGGGGGAGAGGCCACTTTAATAGCTCGCTATGCGAGTGATTTTGTAAAACCGTTATGATTTCAAATTCCAAAGTATAATTTGATATTTTTGAAAGATATATGTATATATTCGAAACAATTTAAAGTGAGACCGGTGTTCAGTCCTCGAGTTTCAGATTTAATAATTGATTTATTGTTGATTTTCAACTCTTGAATTTAAAATTTGATTTTCCTAACTATTTTGAATGTTCGAACACTTCCAAATCAAGGTTAAAAAGTTTAAAAGGCTAAGAAATTTCGAAAGGTATAAAATATTTGATAAAGCGTATAAGTTGAGTTTTGTATGTTTAAGTTTGAAACCTTTTGTTTAGTAAATGAATATGACTATTTTGAATTATACTAATATGGAATTTAGTTTTGAAATGTATTGAAAAAAAAAATTTAGTTTTAAAGAATGGTTTCAAGTAGAAATAAATAGTTTAAAGGTTTTAAAGGGATACTTATAAATTTGGAAACCGTTTTTGAGTATAATTGATTTTGAGAAAATATTTGGTTTTGAAATTAAATTGAAATTAAAAAACCAGTACTTATATGGTAATGTTGGAAATAAATTTGTTTGACTTGAATCAGGAAACTGGGATTATTTAATAAACCTGTTATTTGGGAACTTTGAAATTAAGAGATCTAAATTGGAAGAAAATTTGGTAAAATCATATATGATTTTGAAACTGAATTGATATTGAAATGATTTGAAATTGAGAACCTTACATTATTAAGCACTTGATTTGGGAGTGGTCGAACTTATATAAAATGGATTTGTATAAGTATGAAGTTGATTTGAAATCTATTGATTTGAAAGGTACTCAATTTGGAAAGAGATTTTATATAATCGAAGTCTATATAAGTATGATTTGATCTACTATTGATTTGGAAAGTATTTGATTTGGGAAGAATAGAATCCTATATATATATGGACTATATATAAGTACAATATTTGAAAGTGATTTGAAAGGTACTATATAATATATATTTTCCAAGTAAGGATATGGAAAGTGCCTTCTGCTTGATATCCGCTTTGTGGCCACAGCGTGGATTCATTCTATCGATATTATTCTCTCTGATTTTCGGTTTTCCGGATGTAATACTCGAGTATTCCCACCGTGGGTAACCCATGGTTTCTTTTTCTCTCGTGAATGCACAGCGAAATTGCCTGGCTGAGTCTTGCCTAGGGGTACGGATTGTTTCCTGGGGGAACCAGGCGTAACCATTGTGTTTCCTGCAATCTGTGTAGGTCGCGAATAGTAGCGCAAGTGCCTGGCTGAGTCTTGCCTAGGGGTACGGATTGTTTCCTGGGGGATCCAGGCGTAACCATTGTGTATCCTGCACCCTACTAGTCATCATGGCGTAACTCGCTGGGCTGTGAAAGCTTACGGATATGGATTGTTTCCTGGGGGACCCAGGCGTAACCATTGTGTATCTGCGAACCATGATCGGACAAAGGTTTTGGTTTGGTTGATTTGTTTGGATTGTACTTTCCATATCTGTTTTTAAAAGGTTTTTCAAGTATTTTCACTGGGTGTTGAAATGGGTCTACTAAGTACTTGAAGAATTCTAGCTTTGCGCCTGATCAACGCAGGGCCAGAGTCTGCAAGAACGAGGATAAACTTGTTGAATCATCGAGTTATAAAAGTGTTTTCGAAAGGAAAATTTATTTCGATATAAAGGTATTTTATTATAAAAGTATTTTTCCCAACAAAGAAATTTTGAATTAACATTTCAAATTTAAATTCTTATGGTTCTAGATTAATTATTCGTGCCCGACACTATTCTTTTGAATCTACTTTATCTACTCAGCTTTAGTTGTTCACCTATATTCTGTTTCCAGAATCTGCCTTCCCTTCCTTTTGAAATATAACCTTTTAAATATTGCTTATTCGTATACTACATTGTTTAATAGAAAATTTTAGTGTTATAAATATTTTGAAGCTATTAATTAAACAAAACCGATTTAAAGTAAATGATTTATTAATAATGTTTGAAAAGTATCCAAAGACAGATTATAAATTTATAAATTTTGGATTTATGTTTCAATAGCTTTTTTTTGCAAATATAACTAATAATGCAAATAATTGTTTTCAAAGAGTTCGTATATTGGTAGAGGTATCAGTTAAACATAAATATAATTTATAAAGGAAGCAGGAATTTTTACAAATGGGTTTTGAAAGGTTTTAAAGTGTTAGAGATAACTGAATTGCAAATAAGGTTTTCAAATTTCAAGTAAATTTTATTTAGTTTCAAATTAATTATTTAATCTTGACATTTAATCTACTTTCTTTCTGGTTGTTCTATTCTCCTACCTCCTTCCTTTTCGGGGACGAAAAGTTTTGAGTGGGGGAGAGTGTAACGACCCGTAAAATTTTAATAATTTTAAGCGATTTTTATTATATATTTAACTGAATATTTGTGAAATTTTATTAATAATATTTTGAAATTTTTTTTTATATTTGGATTACGTCTAATTAAACATAGCAGAGTTTAAATTTTCAATTTATTTTATCAAAGTTTATTTCATTGTGGAATTCTATAAAATTTAAGCTAGCTAATAAATTGCTGATAATAGATTTATTTTCAAGCCTGGATATTTTTCTATACAAAATTTCTAAATCCTCTTCTGAGTGAGACGTCATCTTTCGTTTTTCCAAATTCGGATGTCTACTGCTCCGTTTACCTTATTTCTGACAAATTCACAGCATTTTTGGTACCGATCATCGACTTTTGATCGGATGATCATACCACTGATATCTGTATACCGTTGTGATCGTCTCGCCATGCTGATCTCAGCAGGATATTCCATTCTATGTTTTGAAGTCCGGTACGTGACGGAGACAATAACTTGTTCACCGTATCGGTACCACTTCTACACTTTTAATACTTTGTCCTTTCAAATTTCAAACGAACAAAATAGCCTCTGGCTTCCATTGTAAGATTTATTTCATCATTTATTGAATTCGACCGCTGCCATACCAATTGGAAGTGTGAACGTACAATTAGTATACGTTTGCATTTATTAAATGGGAACGGTTCAATTCTATTTTTGCCTTTATAACTTCATTGATTTTTGTTGCCCGTTCCCTCTTTATTTATCTGACTGCATTCATTCGCCTGTAACTGTTCGAATTGAAATAATAGCAGAAGGTTTCCATATATTAAAGCCAATGCATTATTATCGGTTGCCAGCTATTCACCCTCTCCCTATATTTCTCCCTTTCTTTTTTTGAAACCCATCACTTAAGTATATATTATTTATTATTTCCTACGGTTTTATTTTATTTATTACGAACGATTTCTTTCCTTTCATTTCACTTCCTCCTCTGTAACTTATATTTTTCTCTATATATTTCTTCTCTCCCAAATCCATTCTATTCTGCATTACAAAGCACCCGCTTTCTCTCTCCCATGTTCAAAATTTTCCAAAACTTCAACATAAAAAGGAGAACAGCCTCCGTTCAAACCCACGCTGAATCCAAGCTCCGACCACCCTCTCCCTCATCGGCCACAGCAGCATCCACCCGAGTCTGAGCAACCGCCTCCCCTCCCTCTGCCCACGGCCTTCCATCTTCTTCCACAGCCTTCAGTTCCGTCCTTTCCTCTGCCCCTCCACCTTCCGCTCGGCCTCTACCTTCCGGAACCACCCTGGCCGCCTCCTTCCTGTTGCCAACCTTCACCGATCTCCTCAGCCGAACCTCATCTCCATCGGCTTCCGCCTTCTCCGGCTGTTCGCGTGCCTTTCCTCTGCATATATAAGTACACACGCCTCATATATATTTATATATATGGGTTGTTTTCCGGTAGTTTGCTGTGTTTTATTTTGTAATTGATGAACTTGGGAGGATTTGAGTATTAACTAAAGGATTGATTTTAAGTAAAAATATATGAGTTTATATAATGGTTATAAAGTAATGTATAGTTGTGTTGTGTGTTTAAGGTTATATAAGTTTACACCTAGGCTGTGTTGTTAAATAAAGTATGTATAAAGTTTTATAAGTTGCTGGATGTAAAGTATAGTTGGGTAAGTTTAAGTATATATTATAATATAAGGTTAATTACATTTATATACTATATAGCTTTGTCCATGTCTGGGCATGGCTGAGTTGAAATTGCTATTTGTATATAAACCTGTTATAATATTGGTAAAAATATATCAGGTACATATATATTTGCATAAGTTTACACTAGGTCTGTTAAGAGGTGTATATATATTAGTTTAAGAAATTTGTTTGTTGATGTGGCGTGTAGTGCATATGTATATCCTGGTATGCATATAAAACATTTGTTTCAAGTGATGATTGTGTTGGGTCTTAAAGTACAATGTTCTAATAGATATACAAGTTAAATTTATTAGTTTTAAGAATAATAACAGTTTAAATTATAGGGTTTATAAGTGTTTCGTATGTGTTAGTTGATTTAAAGTTTGGTCTGCATTTTGTCTATACGTATAAACTTTTGCACGTGCACATTTCCTTTACTGGCCAGATGAGACATATTCTATTGGTTCATTTATAAAATAATCCAAAGAAGAGTATGTTGAATTTGATTGCAAATGGATGCGTTTTTAATTTATGTTCAAATGTGCATATGATAAATTTAAAATGCATGTCTTGATTTAAAACATTTATTTTTGAAAGGGAAAATAAGATAATAATATAACATACTATTCGTTTGAATTTATCGTCGTCGACCAAATTCTGATTTGATTTCATTGATTTCTCGTTATCAGCTTTGATCGTCGGATTCGTGCCGATCTTTCTTCGCCTTGATTCGTAACTTAAATCAGCTTCGTTGTCCATCTCTCTAGCCTCGAAAGGTGAGTAATCACTCACGGTTAACATTCCTGTATTTATTAAATTTGATTTCAATTGAAACGACAATTGAAATATGCTGCTGTAGTTATTTAAATTGTTATATTTATGCTATTATCTGTAACTGTTCACTTATGGGATATGACACCATATCCTATTGTTGATATTTATTTTGATGATATATGCCTATTGTTATTTTTATTTTATTTTTATTTCTGCTATCACTATGCAAGTTCCCTGTTAGTATAAAAAAAAATCGTTATGGGTTGAAATGATAAACCCAAGCGATTTTCATTTAATTGAATTTGGGATTACGGGTTGAAATGATATCCACTCGTATATATTTCGTGTACGGATTGAAATGATAAATATCCATAGCATTTGACTATATGATAGGAAATATATACCGACACCGTTGGTCCATATAAACCAATAATTTCTACAGTTTGAAAGGAAATATATGAGATTTAATAAATATTGGTTCTTAAAATATTTTATATAAATGAAAAATTTATATATAGATTTAAATAATAATATTATCGAGATAGATTTAATCCATATAATATGTTTAAGTATTATTTAAGATTTTTCTTTTCAAAAATTTACCGTTATAAAAATTGAATAATTAAGATTTGGAGATAAATTTGGGTTTTTTTTAAATGGTATTTAAATGTGGATTTACTTAATTAAATAAATTGAAATCTTTGAATGGGAAATTTAAAGGTATGATTTTATAACCGGATTTTTGATTTATGTGATTAATGAATATTTCACGTTTAAATAAATTAAATAAAATATTGAGTAATATGTAATTTAAGGTTACTTAAATGATATTGTATCTAATGAGGGAGTATTTCAAGTCTAAATAATAATGAGGTTAAATCGAGATCTATAGGAAATTGTTAAATTGAACATTTAAATACTAAAGCTTTGAACTATATTGGAAATTAATGGTTTATTTTGAGATTCGGATCTGTATTTGAAATCAATATAGTTGAACTTGTTATTTAAAAACTAAATTGAATCAAAGTGAAAGTTTAGGTTGAACCAAATTTGAATTTATTATTTAGAAAACTGAATTGAATAAAAATTTAGTTTGACATGTTGAATACTTAAAGTTTGAAATATATTGAAATATAAAGGGGTATTTTGTAATTACAAATCCGAATTTGAGATCGATAAAATGGAAATGGTTATTTTAGGAATTGAGTTGAATTTAAATTGATAAACTGAGATTGGATTTAATTTAAATGGGAAGGTCGGGTTGATGTTGAAGCAATTTGTTAAGTTGAGGGAATTGAAAATATTTTACGGTATAAATTATTTAATATATCTAAATACTATTTTGGGAAAATAGCTATATTTGAAGGGAAATGATATTTGATTTTGAGGTATAAATTAAGATGAAAGAACCACGGTGCTATAGTGTATATTTCTACCTTATAGATAGTTCCATGGACCCTTAGAGGATGGTTATCCCAAACATCCTCTAAGTTAATTATATTTCAGTTGATATCTCACTTGAGTTAGATTTATAGATATGAGAATGTTAATCCTGACTCGAGTGTTTTGTGTTTTGCTTTACGCTCGAGTCAGACTGAGAGATACAGCATTTGAGACTCACCTTCGAAGTTGGAGCTTTGCTGGAAGATCCAGCTATCTATCCCTTCAGTCATCCAGTTGATATGTTCAGAGAAGCCATCTATTGCATTGGAGACTTCATGGCATTTGAACTATTTGTTGTATTTTATTTCTAACGCCGAGGTATATAGTAGCTTCATGAACTACTATTCTTTATCTATTCCGCTGCATTGTATTACTCTGTGTAAGTGATCTATGATTGATTTATTTACTGTATATTTTAAGTTTTTGCCAAATTTTATTAACAATTCGGTATTTTGAATTATTCAAGTCGGACATGTACGGTTTTATTGTCGATTTGAATGGTCCAAAATAGCGGGTCGTTACAATATTATAATAATATGATATATGATATTATAAAGTGAAATGAAATGGAATATGAATTTGATATATAAAAATATTGTTTAACATGATTTAGAAATGTTTTATAATTATTTAAAAGTGTTTCCTAAAAGTTTTAAAAGAAATTGAAAACAAGTCAAAACTATGCGCGTCGCGTAACGGTAGTCCGCGATTTCAAGCCATAAAATTTAAATGAGTGTACAAAGTGGAATATTGCACGGAATTCTTCGAGATAAGAATTTTTCGGTCTATTATATCCTTAGTTTTTCAACAAATAAAGAAAACCAAGATTTCATCAACTAGATTTTGAAACATGTCCAAAATAATTATCTAAAACATCGTGGTTTTGTAGTTCAGAATCCAAAAAGGTATTTTTTTTATAAATGATATTTCTAAATGATAAAAAAATATGAAATAAATTTGATAAATCTATTAAAATGGTTTAAAAGAGATCTGGAATTTAAAGATGAATTTTTAAATATTAAAAAGTTGTTTAAATCAAATAAGCTTATATAACACTTTCCATAGAACTTTTATGCTACGAATTATATAACCTTTTGAATATGAGTCTAAACTTAACAATTCTTTCCTAAATCTTTTGTGAATGTTTTTAAAGGAATAATTAAGTAGTGTAAAGATGATTTGGAAGTTTTAATAAGAGTATGATTAAATGGTTAAGAGAAATTGTTTATGTTGGGTGCGTTTCCACCACCACCGGATCAAAAAAGAGAAGCACCACCGAATCAATGAAGGGAAGATACCACCGAACCACCTCCTCTCCAAGCAATGCCGGTCCGAACCCTCTCCAAACAATGCCGGTCCAAACCCTCTCCAAACAATGCCGGTCCAAACCCTCTCCAAACAACACCAGTCCAATTCCCCTCACTACCGAACCACCAATTACCGAACCATCCCACACTCCACCCATTGCCGAACCAAGTTCCACCGGACCAAGGCATACCAGACCAACACGTCCAGGCCAGATTGCATCAGCCCAGGCCCACCAGCAGCTATATACATCCAAGACCCCTGCCCCCAACCTCACTCTATAAATAGAGGGGCAGGGGTACAACAAAGGTGGACAAGTTTGAGAGCTCAAGCACGGATAGAACTTTCAAATAACTTTCAAATTCTTGTAATCAAAGCTTTGTACTTGTAATCTGAAGAGAAAAGAAGAATAACATATAAAGTGGACGTAGGCACATTCTGACCGAACCACTATAAATCTGTGCGTCTTTTACAGTTTAGTCCATCTATTTTATATATTTGCATAAATCACCCAAATCACTAAGAACAACACATAATCAACTAAATCATACGACTTGGAGGTATTTGCCCATTTTTTATGCAAACAATTTTGGTGCTTTCACTGAGAAGGACAGGAGCTCGAAGCTTCAGCTTCTCCCACTTATCCCTTTTCCTATCAGCATCGTTCATTACTTGGAAAACATGCCTCCCGGACGGAAGAAGGATGCTAACAAAGGAAAGAACATCGCAACTGGCAGTATCCCAGATCCAGTGATCAGAGATCAAGACAATCGTCCGGTTCCAACAGCAAAAGGAAATCTGGAAAATCCAACAACCCGTACTACGGAACAAACAATTACAAGGGCAGATCTAGATAGGGTTGTGGCTGAAGTAACTAACCGCTTCGCATCTCAACAAGAAGCCTTGGTGGATCAACTCATGTCACGCTTAAGGGATGTTGGAGAAACCAACTGCAACACTGAATCATGGGGTGAGTCCCAGTCTGGAGGATCTAGGAGACGACAAAGGTCTTTCTTCTTCGAAGAGGCTAACAAAAGAAACAGCAATGGTAGGAGCCGAACCCGGACTCATCCCAAATTCCAACCCGAGGAAACACTTGGAACCGAACCCAACAGGGGAGGTACCAGGCAGGGGTCGGATGTAGCTGAGCCTGCCATGCTACCTAACCATGGAAAGACCAATAAATGGGACCGAGCTGGAGTCCAGCCCGAAGTTGGGCCCGAGGAAGTGCTGAGAACAGAACTCAGCAGGGGAAGGTCAAGGCAAGGGCCAACTGTGGCTGACCCCAGCGTGCCCCCGGAAGACCAGAGGCCGTCATTGGAGAATGTTAGGAGTGATAGACGATACCATCCCTACAGGTCATCTTGACGGAATCAATCCCGCAGGGAAGAACCAAACTCATTTCTATCTGCTCCAAGTTATGATGAAAGGATGGAACGATTGTTCAGAGAGTGCGTCCAACGGGAACAAAGGGATCGAGGGTTAGGCGCTAGGGTAACCAACCCTTTCACCCGGAATATCGAAACTGCCATCAACCCCCGGGAATGGAAAATGCCAACAATGGAACCTTACAAGGGAACCTCTGACCCCGTTGTACACTTGCAGAGATACACACGGCATATGCTCATGAGCGGAGCAACAGAGGGAATGTTGTGTAAATGCTTCCCACTATTCCTGGCAGATCTACCTACCTCCAGGTTCTGCCATCTACCCCAAGGGTCCATCATGTGACGACCGCCCATGACTCCTGCACTAAACAAGGAAATAGTGCGCTGTAAAGTGTGCCAGGCCCCCATGGACGATCATCAGGGTAAAGTAAACACAGAATAATCTATCGTATTGCTCACAGCGCATGGATAAAATACAATAGAAAGTATACATGGTGAAGCTCTATAGAATAGAATTCTCATCATATAAGCTCATAACAATTTGATACAAACATCTAAATAGTCAATACATCAAGCCTCACTACATAACACTCAGAGAATCATACAAACAGCGGAACATCCAGTACATATAGTAAGAAAACAATATGCAAAAGCCTCCAGCTCATCTTCGTCATCAACAGCTTTAGTCACTAAGAACAGCACCTGTCACCTGCTACCTAGTCTGCCCATCCCAACATGGATGAACAGCCCAAGGTAATAAGAGTTAAACATAAAACCTTGAGTCAGACAAGAGTCTTAGTGAGCAGTAAATCAACTATTAAACATACCAAAAGAGCATAAAGAGTAAAAAGGAATAGGAACTCAACCATCCCACTCCACCTCTTTCTACAGTGATAGCCCCCAGACACACAGAGCAGAAACGAACATAATAAATCGGACATTTAAAATAAAGCTATTATCACTCGAGTCAAGGTCGGTGTTTTCCGAGTACAGACCCCCAAGGCCTAAACCAAGACAAGGTAAGCACCCTGAAAACATCGCTCTTGGCCGAAGCGACGATACAACCAAAACATCCAAACATCCATGACTCTGGCTATCACTGTTATCATTGCTTCAATATCACCGTTAATTGAATGACCGGCTCATAATTTCATCCGTCCGTCAAGGGCTAATGGTAACCCCGGTTCTAGACATAACTCTGCACATCGTCGCAGCCCGTGCCTAGGACTATCGAATCTGCCCAGAGTACTAACACGTCATCGTGACCCGTGCCTGGGACGTCGTCGTGACCCGTCCCAACGTACTCTTGCTTTGAGCATGCTAGAACCTTCAATAATGATGAGAACTCAGCCTTCTAGTCATCCTCCCCGACGACTATTCACATACTAGCTCAAGCGCCTCTCGAGCCAACCATTATCAACAAACTCAAACCATACCACCGAGTCATCAACATGCTTGGAATGATCCCGTATAGATTAAACCAAGGCTTTCTCATATCATGCTTTGCTTCATCGCATCATAGCAAAGTCTCATCTCAAAATCATGATCAAATCTATCCATATGAGCTTTATCATCCGCTTCATATGCCACGAGCAGCTTTCCTTATTCAAGAGCCTTTCCACTTAGCTTTTGAATCATCTTCGACCAACTTGTCCAAATTCAATCACAAATCAAATAATCAATCAAATCAATCATTCGTCCAAGTAATCAATCATTCAAATAAGATCTAAGTAAACAGTTATAACAACAATGGCAATTTCGTAATTAAAGGGTCCAAATTTAACAAGCATGAATTCTAAGTAATACCTTGATGAATGAACTAGCATGGGTTAACATATAGTAAAATGGATATCAAAGCTTTATGAACAATGGATCTACATGCAGACTTAAGGAAAATGCATGAAACCACTATCTTTAACACACAAACAAACCACCGATCCAATATACTGCTTTGGGTCCATGTGAGAGATAACCACCACTCACCGAATCACCTAAACACCTCAAAAACAATAAACTCCAGATCTAGACAGCAAAGGATCTAGCTTGATCCGACAAGGTTTCCCTTCGAATGATGGAATCTTTCTTCGATGGATGGAAATCTTCAACTTTGGCTCTTGGATCTTCGATTTGATCTTCAATCTTGGGTGGAAGTAAGCACTAGATTAGAGTGGAGAAAAGAAGTGAAGAAGTGTTGTAGTCGAGCTCTAAAAATGGCAGCACTTCGTCGCTTCAAAATCCGGATCCCAAAAATGAAGATAGAACCGTGTATTTATAGCTGAAATCCTTAAGTCGCCGCCCCCATGAGCCGTCCACGACCTAAAATGTCACGACCTACGACCTAAAAGCACCCACGACCTAACGACTCAACACTTATACGGCTTACGACTTAGCAAATGCCGCGACCTAATAGATACGCGCGACCTAACAGGTATACGACCTAAGCCATAACACACATTCGCGACCTAACTATACACGGCCTAGCGACTTATCACTAAAGTCTTCTGGACGACCTAACATATAACAACCTGATATAGGTCGATCACGACCTAACTACACCATAGGTCGCTCACGGCCTAAAGTACAACAACTTATTCTATTTCCTTAAGTCGCTCGAACGACCTAGCTTCCTTAAGTCGCTCGGACGACCTACCTCCCCTAGGTCGCTAACCTGCCTAACCGACCTATCTCCTTAGGTCGTTAACTCGTAAGTCGCTGACTTCTCTTAAGTCGCTAATCACCTTAGGTCAGTCTAAACCCTTAAGTCGCTAATCCATAACTCGTTAACCCGTGGCCTTCTAACCCGTAACCCGCTAGCCTCCTTAGGTCGTTCCAAAACTCCACCAACCTAACTATCATACGACCTAACTCCCTAGGTCGTTCTACCACACTAAGTCGCTCACGAGCTAACACCGGACGACTTAAGCTTTGGTCGACTCAAACTCTAAATGACATAACAACAATACTAACGACCTAATAACAATTATTCTATGATTTATCGACACGTAAAATACGGGTCGTTACATTCTTTCCCCTTAGGAATTTCGCCCCCGAAATTCCAAACAATCAAGAGCAATCAAAGACTATTCTGCATGCCTACCATCCATAACAATCAACAAACCATGCATCCAATTACTAGCCTAGCATGCAAAATTCTAAGGCTAGAACAAGTTACAAATTCATGAGATGTCACGACATCTTAGGGCCATACCTTGAAGAGTTCAGGATGAGCTGCCTTCATCCTCTCTTCCTCCTCCCATGTACAGTCGTTAACATCTTCACTCCATTGTACCTTGAGCAACGTAATCGTCTTCCTCCTAAGCTGTTTCGTGTCGGTTTCTACAACACGAAGCGGCTTACGAGGTCTTCTAGCAACTGGATCAACCTCTAAATCTTCATAGCTATCAGCAGAAACTACTGTACTTGGGTCATGCACATACTTCCGTAGATACGATACATGAAAAACATTGTGCACACCCGACATCTTTTCTGGTAATTCCAACTTATAGGTGAGCTTTCCAATTCGCTCGATGATCGGGAATGGTCCAACAAATCTCGGAGTCAATTTTCCCTTCTTTCCGAGTCGAATAACATTCTTCAGAGGAGAAATCTTCACAAAAACTATATCGCCTACGTCGAATTCCAAATCCTTACGACGCTTATCGGCATAACTTTTTTGATGGTCTTGGGCTGCCTTCATTCGTCGCCGAATGGTCTCTATACAATTCGAAGTCTGTCGAATCATTTCTGGCCCAAGTATCAATTTTTCTCCAGTTTCCAACCAACATGTCGGAGAGTTACACGGTCTTCCATACAATGCTTCATATGGTGCCATACCAATGCTTGACTGGTAACTGTTATTATACGCAAATTCCACCAAATGAAGATGATCCTCCCATGATCCTCCGAAGTCCAAAATACATGCTCTGAGGAGATCTTCCAAAACTCTGTTGACTCTCACGGTCTGACCATCTGTTTGGGGATGATAAGCTGTACTCAAACACAACCCGGTTCCCTAAACTTCCTGGAAGCTCTTCCAAAATCCACTAGTGAACAATGGGTCTCGATCGCTCACTATACTTTTCGGTGTACCATGGAATCGAACTATCCACTTAACATACAACTCAGCCAACTTTGATGCAGTCCTAGTTGATCGAACAGGAATGAATCTTGCACTCTTAGTCAAACGATCTACAATGACCCAAATCCCTTCATTTCCCGCTCTTGTTCTAGGTAAACCATCAATAAAATCCATCGATATTTGCTCCTACTTCCACATAGGAACTTCTAACGGCTGAAGCAATCCACTTGGCTTCTTCTGTTCAGCTTTTACCAACTGGCAGTTCGTACATTTGGAAATAAAATTTCCAACATCCTTCTTCATACCTTCCCAGTAATAGGTTCTCTTCATATCCCGGTACATCTTATTTCCTCCTGGATGAATTGTCAACTTCGAGTGATGACTTTCCTTAATAACTTCATCTCTCAATCCATCTATATCGGGAACAACTAGTCGTCCTTGTTTCCAAAACCAACCCTCTCGATCGACTTCGAATCCCTTATCCTTCTCTGGATCCAATCCAGATTCCAAATTACGGATAATCTTGACAAGCTTATCGTCTCGCTTTTGGCTCTTTCCAATTCTTCCTACAAGAGTAGGTCTTATCGATAAGTTTGCCAACATCTCAGGTTCTAATTCATATCCGGGCCTGAAGTCAAATCCAGCTAAATACTCGAGACTCTTCCATTTTGAAAACATGACTCCCAATCCTGCATGTCTTCGACTTAACGCATCTGCCACTGCGTTACCTTTTCCCGGAGTATAGGCTATACCAAAATCATATGATGCTAAAAAATCTAGCCATCGTTGCTGTCGAAGATTCAAATCCTTTTGGGAGAACAGATACTTCAACGACTTATGATCTGTAAACAACTCGAATCGAACTCCCAATAGAAAATGTCTCCACATCTTCAGAGCAAATACAATCGCCGCTAACTCCAAATCATGAGTCGGATAATTCCTTTCATGCGGCTTCAGTTGTCGACTTGCATACGCAACAACTTTACCCTTTTGCATCAGCACTGCTCCAAGTCCAGTACCACATGCATCGGTGTAAACCACCATCTCACCATTCCCACTTGGAATAGTCAAGACAGGAGCACTTGTTAGTCCCTCTTTCAGGATTCCGAAAGCTTGCTCACACTTAGCACCCCATCTGAACACTTGGTTCTTTTTCGTCAATCCTGTTAATGGCGCAGCTATTTTGGAAAAGTCTTTGATAAACCGACGATAGTATCCTGCTAATCCAAGAAAATTTCTCACATCACATACATTCTTAGGTCTAACCCAATCTTGGATTGTTGCCACCTTGGCGGGATCAACCGCTATTCCATTTCCAGAGATAACATGGCCTAAGAACCTCACTTCACTCCTCCAGAAATGACACTTCAAAAACTTAGCCTTCAGCTGATGTTTCCGCAAGATTTCCAAAACAACACGTAAGTGCGTCTTGTGCTCTTCTTCAGTTCTGGAATAAATCAGAATATCATCCACGAACACAAGTACGAACTTGTTCAACTGATCCCTGAATACTCTATTCATAAGATCCACAAAATATGCTGGTGCATTGGTCAATCCAAATGGCATTACCAGCCACTCATAGAATCCGGATGGTGTCCTAAAAGCAGTCTTTGGAAAACTATCCTTTGCCACTCTCAACTGGTGAAATCCCGTTGCCAAATCCATCTGAGAAAACACCTTAGCCTCGTGAAGCTGATCAAACAAGTCATCTATTCTCGGCAATGGATACTTTTTCTTCTTAATCACTTTATTCAGCTCATGATAATCCACACACAACCTGAACGATCCATCCGCTTTGGTTGCAAACACAACTGGTGCACCCCATTCGGACACACTATGCCAAATGAATCCTTTCTGTAAAAGGTCCTCAACTTACACCTTCAACTCTTGTTGTTCCCTAGGCGCCATCCGCCTAATAGGCATCACAATAGGTCTGGCTCCTTCAACTAGATCGATCTCTCTATGCGGCGGTAACCCTTTGACCTCGTCAAAGACATCCTCAAATCCATTCACAATAGGCACCGATGATAGTCCATCCCGTGGAACAACCAACGAATACATGAAGCTCATGAAGACGCCTTCTTCATGCTTACATCGTATCACAACCTTTCACCCCTCCACATTCTCGATTTTCACCTCCAGCCTCTTGCAATCAACCCTTGCCGCATACTTCCTAAGCCAGTCCTACCCAAAATAATTCCGAACCCCGCAAAGTTTAGAACAAAACAATCACAAACAAAAGAGAAATCATGACTCAATACAACTAGACCATGGTATACCATACACAAACAAGACGAACCCCCGACTGGATTAGTCACAACCAATGGTCTATCAACCATATCCGGCTCCAAACCCAACCGACCTACAAGTTCACTACAAACAAAGGATTGCGACGCCCCAGTATCAAACAACACTCTAACTGGAACACCACAAATGGAAAGAGTACCTTGAACCACCACACTCTTTCCTTTCTCTTCAGCAGTAGGAGCCTTCAAAGATGATGGCACTGCCCCCAAAGCATAAGCTTGCACAATCTGGTTATCCTTCCTCGGTTCTGGACAATTCCTCTTGATATGACCCTGTTTGTGACAGTTGTGGCACTTCACCGGCACTCTCGGGTTCTTGCAATCTCTAGAGAGATGTCCCTTCTGTTGACAGTTGTAGCAGGTCACTTCACCCCTCGGCCTCTTTTGGCCATCCTTACCTTTCTGTTGCTGCTGCTTCCTCGTCTTGTTTCCACTTTGCTCCTTGGTCACAGCAACAACAGATCCTTCCTTAGGAAACAGATTCTCATGCCTGAGAGCCTTCTCCACAAGCTTCTCAAATGGATCATCCAGATGATCCACCAACTGCCTCCCAAGATAACCGTCCAAGCCTGTCACAAACTTCTCATTCTTCTGATAGGGAGATTCAATATATGACCGAGCATACTTGGACAAGGCTTTAAACTCTGAAACATACTCAAGAACTGGTTTCCCACCTTGCTTGAGTTCCACAAACTTCTTAAACAGAACAGATTTCTGAGCTGTAGAAATGAACTTAGCTTCAAATTTGACTTGGAATTTCTCCCAAGTAGTCTCTTCCTATGGAGTATCAATGGTGATGGAATTCCACCAATCAGAAGCTCTTCCCTGAAGCTGTCTTGATGCAAGCTTCCTCTTAGTTGCATCCTCAATCCCCAAATCACCAAAGATCCTTCTACAAGCATCAATCCACCTTTGAACTTCAATGGTTGATTCTGTCCCCAAGAAAACCTTTCCTCCAAGAGCAATATAGTCCTTACACAGCCCAGCAAAATCCACTAGTTTTGGAGCTTGAACTTGAACTCCAACATCTACCGATGGCCCTGGAGCTGGTATCCTTCTCATGATCGAGGTCATCATAGCTTCGAACATCGCAGCATAATCAACAGCTCCCCCAGCAGCATGGCTTTCCCTAGTAGCTTGTCTCTCACTTCGACTCATCCTTAATATCTACAAAAAGAATGATTTAGAACACCTTGAGAAACAACTGCATAAGGAGTTCAAATCCTTCTAAACTACTATATTATATATAGTAATCATCCATCAAAATACAATTACGTCTCTCTTACGTAGTTACGACAGCGAGCGTTGGCTAAAATCGACTAACCAAAGCTCTGATACCAAATGTGACGACCGCCCATGACTCCTGCACTAAACAAGGAAATAGTGCGTTGTAAAGTGTGACAGACCGCCATGGACGATCATCAGGGTAAAGTAAACACAGAATAATCTATCATATTACTCACAGCGCACGGATAAAATACAATAGAAAGTATACATAGTGAAGCTCTATAGAATAGAATTCTCATCATATAAGCTCATAAAAATTTGATACAAACATCTGAATAGTCAATACATCAAGCCTCACTACATAACACTCAGAGAATCATACAAACAGCGGAACATGCAGTACATATAGTAAGAAAACAATATGCAAAAGCCTCCAGCTCGTCTTTGTCATAAATAGAGTTAGTCACTAAGAACAGCACCTGTCACCTGCTACCTAGCCTGCCCATCCCAACATGGATGAACAGCCCAAGGTAATAAGAGTTAAACATAAAACCTTGAGTCAGACAAGAGTCTTAGCGAGCAGTAAATCAACTATCAAACATACCAAAAGAGCATAAAGGGTAAAAAGGAATAGGAACTCAACCATCCCACTCCACCTCTTTCTACAGTGATAGCCCCCAGACACACAGAGAAGAAACGAACATAATAAATCAGACATTTAAAATAAAGCTATTATCACTCGAGTCAAGGTCGGTGTTTTCCGAGTACAGACCCCCAAGACCTAAACCAAGATCAGGTAAGCACCCTGAAAACGTCGCTCTTGGCCGAAGCGACGATACAACCAAAACATCCAAACATCCATGACTCTGGCTATCACTGTTATCATTGCTTCAATATCACCGTTAATTGAATGACTGGCTCATTATTTCATCCGTCCATCAAGGGCTAATGGTAACCCCGGTTCTAGACATAACTTCGCACGTCGTCGCAGCCCGTGCCTAGGACTATCGAATCTGCCCAGAGTACTAACACGTCATCGTGACCCGTGCCTGGGACGTCGTCGTGACCTGTTCCAACGTACTCTTGCTTTGAGCATGCTAGAACCTTCAGTAACGATGAGATCTCAGCCTTCTAGTCATCCTCCCCGACGACTATTCACATACTAGCTCAAGCGCCTCTCGAGCCAACCATTATCAACAAACTCAAACCATATCACCGAGTCATCAACATGCTTGGAATGATCCCGTCTGGATTAAACCAAGGCTTTCTCATATCATGCTTTGCTTCATCGCATCATAGCAAAGTCTCATCTCAACATCATGATCAAATCTATCCATATGAGCTTTATCATCTGCTTCATATGCCACGAGCAGCTTTCCTTATTGAAGAGCCTTTCCACTTTGCTTTTGAATCATCTTCGACCAACTTGTCCAAATTCAATCACACATCAACTAATCAATCAAATCAATCATTCGTCCAAGTAATCAATCATTCAAATAAGATCTAAGTAAACAGTTATAACAACAATGGCAATTTCGTAATTAAAGGGTCCAAATTTAACAAGCATGAATTCTAAGTAATACCTTGATGAATGAACTAGCATGGGTTAACATATAGTAAAATGGATATCAAAGCTTTATGAACAATGGATCTACATGCAGACTTAAGGAAAATGCATGAAACCACTATCTTTAACACACAAACAAACGACCGATCCAATATACTCCTTTGGGTCCGTGTGAGAGATAACCACCACTCACCGAATCACCTAAACACCCCAAAAATAACAAACTCCAGATCTGGATAGCAAAGGATCTAGCTTGATCCGACAAGGTTTCCCTTCAAATGATGAAATCTTTCTTCGATGGATGGAAATCTTCAACTTTGGCTCTTGGATCTTCGATTTGATCTTCAATCTTGGATGGAAGTAAGCACTAGATTAGAGTGGAGAAAAGAAGTGAGGAAGTGTTGTAGTCGAGCTCTAAAAATGGCAGCACTTCGTCGCTTCAAAATTTGGATCCCAAAAATGAAGATAGAACCTTGTATTTATAGCTGAAATCCTTAAGTCGCCGCCCCCATGAGTCGTCCACGACCTAAAATGTCACGACCTACGACCTAAAAGCACCCACGACCTAACGACTCAACACTTACATGGCTTACGACTTAGCAAATGCCGCGACCTAACAGATACGCGCGACCTAACAAGTATACGACCTAAGCCATAACACACATTCACGACCTAACTATACACGGCCTAGCGACCTATCACTAAAGTCTTCTGGACGACCTAACATATAACAACCTGATATAGGTCGCTCACGACCTAACTACACCATAGGTCGCTCATGACCTAAAGTACAACAACTTATTCTATTTCCTTAAATCGCTCGAACGACCTAGCTTCCTTAAGTCGCTCGGACGACCTACCTCCCCTAGGTCGCTAACCTGCCTAACCGACCTATCTCCTTAGGTCGTTAACTCGTAAGTCGCTGACTTCTCTTTGGTCGCTAATCACCTTAGGTCAGTCTAAACCTTTATGTCGCTAATCCATAACTCGTTAACCCGTGGCCTTCAAACCCGCAACCCGCTAGCCTCCTTAGGTTGTTCCAAAACTCCACCGACCTAACTATCATACGACCTAACTCCCTAGGTCGTTCTACCTCACTAAGTTGCTCACGAGCTAACACCGGACGACTTAAGCTTTGGTCGACTCAAACTCTAAATGACTTAACAACAATACTAACGACCTAATAACAATTATTCTACGATTTATCGACACGTAAAATACGGGTCGTTACACATCAGCTCATGGGAAATGTTGAAAGAAAAGTTCATCAGCCAGTTCCGCATCCACGTGGAACAACCCAAGGATGCTTATTCCCTATCTAATATCAAACAGAAACCCGGAGAGACAGTGCAACAATATCCAACCCGATTCAACGCCGCAACGGCCGCAGTCCAAGATGCCGACGAGAAACTTATCCTAATGGCCCTCTGCAGTGGTGTACACTAGGATACTAAATTTGCTAGGAGATTAATGAAAGAAAAGCCAGCCACCTTACCCGATTTCTTCCATGAAGCCGGGAAATATATGAGACTTGAAGACGCCGCCATTGAAAGGCAGACAGGGCAACAAACCAAGGCAGCTCATGGCAACACACCCGCGGTAGCAAAGGACGTTCGAAGAAATGACTCCCGAGACAGTGCTGGGGCAAGAAGGGGGAAAAGCGCTTATATAGGCCAGGACCGAGATTTGACTCTTACACTCCTTTAAATGAAACATTCGAAAACATCTTCTTGGCCACCCAAGACGAAGTTAGATACAAGCGCCCCCCGCACAAGAAGGAATCAGATAATGCAATTAAGTCTGGGAAGTTCTACCGCTTCCACGAATCTCATGGGCATGACACCAATGAATGCCATTATCTTCGGGACTTGATTGAAGAACACATCAGAAGGAAGAAACTAGAGCGCTATGTGAAAGGTCAAACAGGATTTCAACTCCTGCCAATGAGAACCCAGGGCTATCCCTCCCGAAAGTAGGCGGAGGAAATTGCCACACCAGCGGCTCCAGTCAAGAGAAGATAGTGGTCCTTACCATATCAAGCGGACCACACATCGCCGACGGAAGCTGGGCAGAGATGGAAAGATACGGTAAGTCGCTTAGAAACAATGAAGGCTACGTTAATTCTGTTACAGAAGAACGCCACCCGAAACGGAAAGAGAATGATGACATCACATTCAGTAGGCGTGATCTAGAGGGAAGGCAGTACCCTCACATGGATCCTATGGTCATCTCTGCCTGGTTCGGTCCAGCCAAAGTTTTTCGAATTCTAGTAGACACTGGAAGCTCAGTAAATATCCTATTCAAGCCTGCTTTCGACAAAATGAAGCTGTCAATGAAGGATGTGTCTCCCTGCAGCAAACTGCGACATGGTTTCACTAGAGATGCGAAGATGCCCCTCGGGAAACTGGACCTCTTTGTCGAAATAAGAAGTCATCCCCGCTCCGTTGTGTGAAAATAAACATTTGTGCTAATAGAGAACCACTCAGCCTACAACGCCTTTTTGGGAAGGCCAGCCTTGTCTGACTTCCAAATTGTCCTAGCCCCGTGGTGCCTGAAGATGAAATTTCCAACGGATAACGGAATAGGAGAAATAGAGGGAGATCAAGACGCTGCTCGAGATTGCTATGTGACTGAACTTCGCAATAACCGCAGGAAGGATAAAGGGAAGGATGCAGAGACTTCTCTCTGCAAGAAAAACTTGGAAGCATAACAATTAAAGAAAGCCCCTCCTCTTCGATACACCAGCGATCCTTTCAACGAATTAGACTCTAGGGACAAGGAGGAGGAGGTCACCACCGAGCCTGTAGAGGCTATGGAATTTGTATCTGTAGACAAACACGACCCAAGTAGATTGCTGAGAGTCGGGTCTCGGTTAAGAGCGGAATTGAAGGATCAACTCATCGATTTCCTTCGCCACAACATGGATGTATTTGCATGGACGCACGCTGACATGACTGGAATCTCCCCAGACGTAGCATGCCACGTACTGAACATCGATCCCACCAAGGTGCCAGTAAAGCAGAAAAAGAGAAGCATGGGGGCAGAACGATCAGCAGCCCTCAAGGAAGATGTAAAGAGCCTGCTTGCAAATAACTTCATACGAGAAGCCATCTACCCAGAGTGGATCGCCAACCCGATACTGGTAAAGAAGGCTAATGGGAAGTGGGGAACATGCATCGACTTCTCCAACTTAAATGATGCTTGCCCGAAGGACTGCTTGCCACTCCCCCGAATCGATCAACTCGTGGACAACACACCCGGACACGAACTCTTATCCTTTATGGACGCATACTCAGGATATAACCAGATCCCTATGCACGCCCCCTATCAAGACCACACTAGTTTCATCACTGACCGGGGGCTGTACTGCTACAGAGTAATGCCTTTTGGACTTAAAAACACCGGAGCTACTTATCAGCGCCTCGTCAACAAGATGTTTGCGGAATTAATAGGACGAACTATGGAAGTTTAAGTGGATGACATGCTGGTAAAATCGAGGAAAGCCAACGATCATATAAACCACCTAGACGAGATGTTTCAAGTACTTCGCCAATATGGAATGAAGCTGAATCCTCTATAGTGCTCCTTCGGAGTATCGTCGGGAAAGTTCTTGGGATTCATCCTCCATGGCAGGGGGATTGAAGCAAACCTCGAACAAGTCCGGGCATTGCAAGATATCAAGATACCATCCACTCGAAGAGAGATGCAAAGCCTAAACGGGAAAGTGGCCGCCCTAAGCAGGTTCATCTCTAAAGCAACCGACAAATGCATCCCTTTTTTCGAAGCTCTAAAGAAAGACAAAGGAAAGTTCGAATGGACTGACGAATGCTCGACAGCCTTCCTTGACCTAATCGAACACCTCCAACGACCACCAGTACTCTCAACTCCAAATAAAGGCGAAGAACTATACCTATACCTTGTTGTATCGTCCCATGCTTTAAGCGCCGCTTTGGTGAGAGAAGACAACCGCGCGCAGCGGCCCATATACTTTGTAAGCAAGAGATTTACATGGGAAGAAGCCTGATACCCTAAACTTGAGAAGCTAGCATACTGTCTGCTAATCACGTCACGGAAGTTGTGACACTATTTCCAATCTCATTCCATCAGAGTTTTAACCGATCAACCGCTAAGGCAGGTACTCCATCGCCCCGACACTTCTGGGCGACTACTTAAGTGGTGCATTGAGCTGAGTCAATATGATATCACCTACCATCCTCGCACCGCCATCAAGGGACAAGCCATGGCCGATTTCATTGCCGAATTCACTGCCAACGAAGGTAAAGATCGATCTGAAATAAAAAAAAGATATCAAGTGGAATCTCTTTGTAGATGGAGCATCAAACGAACAAGGCTCGGGGGCAGGTGTTGTGATAATCACCCCTAGGGGAAGGAAGCTGCACTATGCCCTAAGGTTGGAATTCGCTGCCACCAACAACGATGCAGAATATGAAGCAGTAATAGCAGGACTCGAACTTACCTTAGAAATTGGAGTCAGTTCTTTATGTCCCTATAGTGATTCTCAACTTATTGTAAATCAAATACTGGGAGAATTCCAGACTCGAGGAGAACGACTCGCAGCATATCTAAAGAAGACCAAGCTGCTGCTCAATCAATTAGATCACTATTTAATCAAACACGTTCGTCGAGAGGAGAACCGAGAGGCCGACGAACTGGCAAAGCAAGCTAGCATGAAGAAAAACACCATTTCTGGAACAGTAGCCATCTCAAAACAACTAGCCCCAAGTTTCGAACAAGAGGATCTGATAGCTGCAATCGAAGAAGAAACTTGGATGACTCCTATCCGAAAATACTTGCAAGATGGCACACTACCCAACAAGCGTAACGAAGTCAGGAAAATCTTGAGGAGTGCTTCCCGCTACACAATACAAGAAGGCATCCTCTATCGGCGTGGCTTCTCTAACCCCTTATTAAGATGTGTCGCTGGAAGGGGAGTCAAGGAAATCCAACATCCATCGAGGAAGTTGCGGAGACCACACCAGAGGGCAGACTCTGAGAAAGAAGATACCCCGATATGGATATTTCTGGCCCACCTTAAACAAAGATGCCTTGGACTTCATCAAAAAATGCGACAGATGTCAGAAATTTGCTAAAATCCCTCGACTACCAACCAATGATATTACTCAGATGACCAGCCCTTGGCCCTTTGCGATATGGGGAATTGACTTGATTGGCGAACTGCCAATGGGCCGAGGCGGAGCCAAATATGCCATAGTGGCAGTTGACTATTTCACCAAATGGGTGGAAGCGGAGCCTCTAAATAAAATATCTTCGGCAAAAGTTATTAAATTCTTGATCAAAAATGTTTTATGCAGGTATGGGGTTCCACTCAAAATCATATCGGACAATGGACTTCAATTTGATAGCAAGGAATTCACCGACTGGTGCCGAGAGCACGGAATTCACAAAAGCTTCTCATTTGTAGCTTATCCCCAAGCAAACGGACAAGTCGAAGCTGTCAACAAAATTCTCAAAACTCTAATAAATAAGAAACTGGAAAAGTCAAAAGGCGCTTGGGTGGATGAACTTCCTACGACACTTTAGGCCTACCGCACATCTTACAGAACATCAACAGGACATACTTCTTTATCTTTGGCATATGGATCGGAGGCCATGCTCCCATTTGAAACTGTAGTGCCCTCACACCGTAGGATCCACTACAACCCAGAAGAGAACGAAGAACTCCTCCACATGTCTTTGGATCTAATTGAAGAGAGAAGAAACGATGCAACACTCAAAGCGGCAGCTCACAAGCAAAAAGTGGCAGCACAATACAACTCCAAAGTCAAGCACCGCAGCTTACGAGAAGGAGATCTTGTCCTCAAGCGGATCTTCCCGCGCCCCGGAGCGCTAGATCCAATCTGGGACGGACCCTATGTAATTCATAAAGATCTCCACAATGGAGCTTATATTTTGTCAACAGTGGACGGAGAGGTGTTCCAGAGGGCATGGAACATCCAACACCTTCGTCGATACTTTTCTTAACTTGTACTGCCCATATGAAGTGAATTAACAAAGAGAATCAGTGGACGTAGGCATTTTCGTGCCGAACCACTTTAAAATCTTGTCTCTTTTTAACTTGTTCCTTTATATCTTGGCTGCTTGTAAAGCTTTATCCTTTTTTGTTGAACAAAACCATGTGTAACGGCATTTCCATTCTGGACGCTTCACAGCACAACCTCACCTGGACAAGACCCAACAGGTACTATACGAATCTATGCCCTCGCCAATGAGACACTTTTGCTCCAGCATCCCTCTACTGTGGGTTAACTCATTACTCGCGACGGCCCTCAAAGCCAACTGTAATGAGCCGATCATAAGCCACCGAGAGGGCCGACTATAGGCGAGGCAGCTCATTGCGGCGTTCGGCTCACCGGCGACTGTGAACCGATTATAAGCCCCAACATAAGTTGTGGCCAGCCAGGGGCAGTTCACAGTTGACGATCGGCACCCACGCTAGCCGACCACGGTAAATCGAATAATACCCACGATTACGGGCCATAATGGCCCGGGTAGTTACTGTGAGCGATCTCGGCTCCGATGTGTCTTAAGTACGGCTGTGGTAAAAAAGAAAACTCCTCGCGGAGGCGTAAGAGGGGTGACGAATGTCTCCAAGACCCACAGCTAGGGAAAGTGACTACAAAACCCGTTTGCCACGAACTTAAGCACATCGAAGGCCTTCCGTGATTGGAAGTTTTATTATTTCTTATATTTCCATTTTATTTATAAAAATTTTCCTCCTACCTCTATAACGATCACTAAAGTACAGGACACAAAATAGGAGACACTCGCTAATGGGAATAAGAACTCACAGCTGGATGGCAGGACATTCAACTGCATTCCATATTTGATTACACAAGGCATTCAAAGCTACCGTCTACAGCAAAAACTTGAAGGGCGGTACTCTCTTCTCTTGTATACAAATAAGTAGCTCTGATATATTCACACATCACATTAGCATTGCAAGACATGAAATTATATTTTAAGCGAGAACTTGACATCAAAACACAATTGAATCACTAGCACATGCACAACTATATTTCTTATGCAACACATCAAAATAATGACATCATCCTAATATGACAGAATAAGCTTATAAAGTTACATGTTAAAAATAAAGTCGTTCGTTGCAATGATATAATTACAACCTGAAAGTACATTACTGTTTTAGAACTAGTATATACATGAATGCCCGGATCAAGTCAAAATAGTCGGCAACATCGGAACTTCATCTCTATCCTTCCAACCCCCCAGGATCTACTTGACATCAGGATCATAACTCCCAGCATGCTGACAAGAGGTCTCACGTGTCCAATTCAGAAGAAGAATCTATTAGACAAACGATAAGCAATCAAGTTAAGAAAAGATTAAAAGGGAAGACTTACTAGCGTCTGCTCCCTGATCATCATCCTCCAACCGCACACCCACCTCCTCGGAGGTAAGCAGCCGCATGCCCTCCTTCACCGCCACCTTCTCCTCCTTGGTGAACTGAGCGGTAACCACATCCATTCTGAAGGCCACGCCACCCTCTTTATCCGCATCAGCCTTGGCCTCCTCCAAAGCCCGGAGATATATCCTAGCCATGACCCGGGGGTAATCGTCCATCCAGGATAGGCTGCCCTGCTTCCAAGTACGAAAATACATATCCTGCAGCATATCATCCATCATCCCCTCGTTCTCCTCAAACTCCCTCATGCGGGCCTCAGAAACCTACAACTTTGCAATGGCAACATCCCTCTCCAATCGGTATCTCGAGCAGTCAGCTTGAAGGGATCTCCTCATCGCCTCCATCACCTCCTTTAGCTTGGCCTGAGCAAGTCCTGCGGCTTCGAGCCTACCAGATAACTCCTCCAGCTGCTCGAGATCCGCTCTTCGAACCTCATCCACCGTTGTGATGGCCATGTCAATTCGTTTCTTGCAAGCAGCCTCCATCTTTCTCAATTCTGCCTTGCTAGCCTCTTCCATGTTTTTCTTTAGTCGTTTGGAGGCCGCCTCATGCTGGGAGATCTTAATGGCCTGATCGGCAAGTTGTTTGGCCTGATCGGCAAGCTGTTTGGCCTGATCGAAAACCATTAGCCGCAACCGAATGTTAGCACTTCCGAGTTCCTCCCCAGCCTTGACCAGTCGGGCATGATGCGCCATCAGCCTCCTAGTCTCCTCAGCCACCCGATCGATGTTTTCCTTGGCCCCATCCCCCATAGTCACAATCCGAGTGGTCAACAAGTCGAGATCCAAAGACTTTGCCTCATCAAGCACCCTTACCATAGGATTGCGGGGTAGGAGGTGCTCACCAGTAACCTCATCGAAGAAATTATCATGGAGGTTCGGGTCCAGATCTGGATGACCCGCAAATGGGTTACGAGCCAAGCCGGGACGATCGACATGAGTAATGCTAGGATTCTCTGATGGATGTGGAGATGGTATGGACTCAGTATCCTCCCCCGTAATATCATGAGTAGGCTGGGTTAGGGGCTGAGGTCCAAGTGAAGGTTCGAACATGGAACGCCTCCTCTTTCTCTTTTGAATATCCTCTTCAATGACTCCAAGAAGGGGACGGTAGCCGACTACGCCCCCGGAACAGTCAATCGAGGGCTTCGGTTTAGCAGAACTTTGAGGAGTTTGAACTGCTCGAGGTGGTGCCAAATGTCTGATGTCTTGGCAGCCTTACCCGTTCTTGGAATAAAAACCAAGTGTTACAAGCATGCATGAGACTATAATCCAAGAAACATGTGAAGTTAAAAGGGGAGTCAAAAATTCACCTTGAACTGCCGGAGTAGCCCTAGCTGAAATACTCTCAGAAGATGGACTGGCACCAGTCCCGGCCTTATCAGATTTCTTCGGCTTCTCCACCAAGGCCGACCCTTCCTCCAACCCCTCAAAGGCTTGGCGGAAAGCATCATCCGTCCACTCTTGAATCTCACCTGCTTTCCCAAAGGTCAAGGCACCAACACCACTACCACTCTATCCTTCGCCACCATTACCACCATCGGCTTCTCCATCACCTCCGCTCTCCTCCTCGCCTCTTTCCTCCTCGCCTCTTTCCTCCTCCGGAACATCTGGGCATGTGCTAGGAGAGGGTCCATCAGATTTCTTGAGCTTCTTCCCCCCGATGACTGGAGGTATCGAGAAGGGTTTCCTCTTGCTGCTCTTTGTCGTGGCCCCTTCTTTGGCTTAGGCAGCTCTTTCCTTAGCCGTATCCCTCTGCTTGACCATAGACTGATGTGGTAGAATCAAGTTGTGTCCCAGGAGAGTGGCATTCTTGATTAGGTAAGAAGCTGACCTATCCCTTCCCGAAATGGCCTCTATCTCCGTGGCCATCTGAACCAGATGATCATTCTCCACGACCGCAAAGCCACCTGTCGCTAGCAAGAAATAAAAACACATAAGAAGAAGCATCTCAATCAGAACGGAAATTATAAATAAGCTTCAACTTACAGCCAGAGGTGAAGCGGTGGATCGAAACGGTGTCATCTTGGACGAAGAACCATTCCTTCTTAAACATGGTGAACTTTGAATACAAGTCCAAGACCGGCTTGAAGGACACGGCCGATTCCAAGCTGATGCATGGAGACACCTTCTTGTAACCTCTCAAGTTATATAGATACCGAATATCTCGGTTAGAAGGGGGCGCCCGTACTTTCTCTGGAAAATCACGAATAGGCACACCAAGATAGCGTAGGAGTTGGGCTGGAGCTGGAAAGGGGCCACCTTCAAATAGGTGACGAAGCTAACTTTCCAAGCATTGATTGGAGGAATGGCCCCACACATGCAGTGGTACCTACTATAAGCGAAGTATCCTTCATGGGGTTATATGGCATGACCCCCTTCCCGGGCAACAGCATGCGTGCTCTATCAATCCCAAAGGAGCGGGTGATAACATCAAGCTGCTCCTCTCTCAGAGAGCTAGGAAAGCAGTCAGGCGGAGAAATCAGAAGCTCTTGGGGACCATACCCATCCACTAGCGATCTCGGGGTGGGTCCACGACGTTCCGGTCCTGGCTGAGCTGGGGGCACTAAAGCGGACTCTCCTTCGTCCTTGGATTTCCTCTTATCTAATCGAGTTTCCACTTTATGAGACATTTATCTGCAACACAAGAAAGTATATCGTTAAAACGGAAGGTATAAACATGCAAGTATATGTAGTCCGAAACTTCACTCGTAATTTAAGACATAAAAGTTCAAGTATATAAGGTTGATTCGACGCTCAAACCCCCAAGTCTCGTTCGGCAATTCAAAAATAAAAATTCATTTGGTATTCGAACCCCATGTTTAATTCGGTAGCCCATCATAAGAACTCATTCGGCAAAAGAAAACTCACCTGGTCCGGCAGTTAGCTTTGATTCGGCACTTGGTTGGTTCGGTATTTAGTTGATCTGGTACTCGATTGATTCGGCTATCTCAAAACGATAAAGGAATAACAGTGGCGTGATTCCCCTACTTATAGGAGAGCGCAGGACACCGGACCAAACAATTCGGCACTTAGAACCGAACAAAACTATCCAAACTACGAAAAAACAAAGCGCGACATATGCTAGCATATGCCCCACTTTGGGGGGCAAATGTTGGGTGCGTTTCCACCACCACCGAATCAAAAAAGAGAAGCACCACCGAATCAATGAAGGGAAGATACCACCGAACCACCTCCTCTCCAAGCAATGCCGGCCCAAACCCTCTCCAAACAATGCCGGTCCAAACCCTCTCCAAACAATGCTGGTCCAATCCCTCTCCAAACAATGCCGGTCCAAACCCTCTCCAAACAACACCGGTCCAATTCCCCTCAATACCGAACCACCAACTACCAAACCATCCCACACTCCACCCATTGCCGAACCAAGTTCCACCAGACCAAGGCATACCAGACCAACACGTCCAGGCCAGATTGCATCAGCCCAGGCCCACCAGCAGCTATATACATCCAAGACCCCTGCCCCCAACCTCACTCTATAAATAGAGGGGCAGGGGTACAACAATGGTGGACAAGTTTGAGAACTCAAGCACGGATAGAACTTTCAAACAACTTTCAGATTCTTGTAATCAAAGCTTTGTACTTGTAATCTGAAGAGAAAAGGAGAATAACATATAAAGTGGATGTAGGCACATTCTGGCCGAACCACTATAAATCTGTGTATCTTTTACAATTTAGTCCATCTATTTTATGTATTTGCATAAATCACCCAAATCACTAAGAACAACACATAATCAACTAAATCATACGACTTGGAGGTGTTTGCCCATTTTTTGTGCAAACAGTTTATACCACTTAAACAAAAAGTGAAGAATATTGAATGTAATAACAAAGTGAATGTGCGAAAACGACTAGTATATTTGTCCCACCTGTAAGATCTTGAAAAATAAAACTAGATGTTTAACTAAGGTAGGGATGGAGAAACCAGTGCCCTGAACTTACATGGCCTATGTTTTCTCTTTTTAGGCAAGAAGTGGAACAGATCGAAAGGAAAGCCCGGATGCTCTAAAAGATCTATTTAAGTTTTTTACAAGATAAAAGAAAAGAAACAAATTCTTTGAATGTTATTTAACCTTTTAACATCTTTTATCGACGATTAGTACGAAGGAACCGGGATCAGATTTGGATGATTCCTATCCGAATAACCGGGATCGGATTTGGGTGATTCCTATCCGAAAATCACTTCAAACTAATTATCAAAACCCCGTATGAACTTAATATCATGTTGTTGATGATTAGCATGAAAGAACCAGGATTGGATCTTGGTGATTCCTATCTGAAAAACTGGGATCGGATTTGGATGATTCCTATCCAAAAATCCCTTCAAACTAATTTTCGAAATAAAATATATTGAAGACAAAGATCAATGACAACGAAGATCTTCATGACGTAGGATTACTTGCCATTAGTCCCTGGACGTGAGATTTACCATATCTAAGGTGGTAGTGGTGCTCTGTTATGAAAATCTTCGACTTGGAAAAATATGATTTGAAGTTAAAAAGGAAATCTTGGATAAAAATTTAATAAATGATTTAGGAATATTTTCCCTAAGTTAAAAGTTATAGCTTGAATATAAGAAATCTTTGATTAAGATTTAATGAATGATTTGGAAAAAAATTCCTAACTAAACGAGAAATTGATTTGGAATTAATCTAAAATTTAAGAAAAGTTTAAATAAACCAAATGATTTGATAAATGAGGTTTAATAATTCCATATACATTTGAAAAGAAAATGGAATAACTTGAAAAGAAATATCTAAGAAAGATATTTGATTTAAATAAAAGAAGAAGTAATTGATTGATGATTGATACACACATATGAACTTAACATCTTTTAAATCGAAATTTGCTTCGAAGGAACCGGGGTCGAATTTGGATGATTCCTTTCCGCAAACCACTTTGAACCAATGTACACGTTCGAAAGTGAAGACATGTTGAAGATGACGATTATTGAAGACCGTGGATCTTCATAGCATGAGGACTACTTGTTGACATGCTCTGGGTTGCTCCCATTATAAAGTTATTTATAGTAGCGATCTCCTCGTTGTCTAGATTTTTCGGATTGCAAGGACTACTCGCTACTAGTGGTAGGAGGAGATGCCTCCGGTTTTGTTCAATCCCAGAACGAACTTGTATGGACGAATGTTTGACATTGCATTTCTAAGACAAAACGCTTGACTTTTACAAATGTACATCTACTTGATGGCGGAGAAGGAAACTTCTCTTAGCTTAACACTCTTCTCAAAGACATACGAGCTCAGAGGTTGTATGCTTGTGGGAGTCAAATAGTGATCAAAGGAATGGCAGTGCGGCATTCAAAGTTGAACCTGTTATAATCAAAGTGTGGTTTTGTATGAAAAGCGTGTCTTTGAGGAAATTGAGCGTAGCCTCGCGAGCCTCACACCCAGATTATGATGGGATTCTATGTGGTCTGATGTATGCTTACATTTCAAATAGTAGTGATTTGGGTTATCATATGTTTTGAGCCCTAGGTACCAGATACGTCTGGGCCTCATGGCAGGGATGCGCAAAGTCTGAGTCCTTGGATTTTATTCGTTGATTTATCCACTTTTAGCCATTTGTGTTTTTTTATGTCGGCGTCTGAGTCTTGGACATAAGCCGTGGATATAGATTGATCTTTCCGCTAGTTCCCTATCATGTTGGAAATCCAATCCCAATAAGAGATTTATGGTTTTAATTGTATTCCCAAAATAACTGTAATGACTTGCAAACATTTCAGCTACCCCTTTTGGTATGACATATTCCGTTCGGTATACTTCATTGACATGGTCCGGATATATTCTCTTAGACTTAGTTCGGAAATTGATACCTTATTTGAATAAGTTTATATGAAAAGTGTTTTTAAAAGAATGTCATTGAAAATAATATCAAGTGAATTTTGGTATAGAAGTGTTTTGGTTATCATAAGGTAAAAACTCGTCCGTGTTTATGTGTGGCCATGCTATTATGAGATACCCTTCTTTTAAAAGGTTTTGATAACATAGTTATTTTAAGTTTCTAGTATCTCATGCTAGTTTATCAAGCCTGATC
The DNA here is from genome assembly GCA_030765085.1 of Allium cepa. Taxonomy (NCBI): domain Eukaryota; kingdom Viridiplantae; phylum Streptophyta; class Magnoliopsida; order Asparagales; family Amaryllidaceae; genus Allium; species Allium cepa. Next base: position 578,945,085 of record CM060931.1, read on the forward strand.
CGGGTATTTTTAATACTCGGGTCAGATTCGAGTAGTTTTAGGTTGACTTGAAGACGGTTGGAGTTGCCAGAGGAGAGCTGGAGATATTCATCTACTTATGGACGTATTCTATTATTTGTTGTGGTTTGTTAGTTTTGGTTTGATGTTTGTCAACAAATTGTAAGGCAGATGTTTATAACTGTCCAAGCTAAATTTAGGTTAGAGTCTGATATATGTGTTTAAAAAATTTCTGCTGTAAAGATTCTTGTTCAATATTATATATTAATTCATTCGTGTGAGATTCTATTCTGTCTTTATTTTTTCTTTCCACCCTTATTGATCTGTCTTTTCATGAATTTGAGTTGGACATGTTTGGTTTATTGTCGATTCAAAGGGTACGGAAAAACAGGCCATTACACCTTATGTTGATGACATGTTGATATTTGGTACAAAATAGTCGTAGTAAATGATGCAAAAAATTTCTTATCCTTCCAATTTGAGATGAAAGATTTGGAAGAGGCTATTGTGATACTAGGAATTAAAATGTGAAAAATCGCAACCAGTTTCTTACTAAATCAGTATCACCACATAGATAAAAAAATTTAACGGTTTAGTTATTTTGATGTGACTCTTGTTCAGTCTCCGTATGATCCTAATAATCATCTTAGAAGGAACAAAGGACCTAGTATGTTACAGGATGGATATGCCAAAGTCATTGGAAACGTGATGTTTCTTATGAATCATACTGGACTTGACGTAGCTTAACCATGAGTCATTTGAGTAGGTATACAAAACATCCAAACAACGAACGTTGGGATGACCTTCATCGTCTTTTGAGTTCCTTTACGGTACAATTGATTGGTACTTGCATTTTAATAAATATCCTACTATTTTGGAGTGATTTTGTGTTGAGTTACTGATAATGATGAAGTTAGCTCCACCAATGGCTATGTACTCACTTTGGTAGGAGGTTTTATATCATGGAAATCCTGTAAATATATATGCATAGAAAATCTACTAGGGAATCTAAGTTTGTTACTCTTGAGTTGGCTAATCATGAAGTAGAATAGTTAAAAGACTTGTTTGTATAAATTTCACTAGGAGAAAAAGCTAATGTTCTAGTTTCTTTTCACTATGATTCACGTGTCGCTATTGGAATTGCAAAGAATTGTGTGTATACTAGAAAAGGAAGGCACGTCCGTATTAGACACAATGCAATAGAGAAATTTTGAAAGAAAGGATGATTTCATTCGAATGTATAAAATCAAAAGGGAATTTGGTAGATCCACTCACAAAAGGATCACCAAGAAATGTGATCCTTGAACCTTCAAAAGGAACGGGCCTCGGGCTTATAGTAGAGGAAAATTTAATGAATATCCATTGACAAAAAAATAAGACCACATGATTGCTCTTTCCCTTTCTAATTATTTGTTGATATATTGATTTCCTTTTTAATTCATAACTAGTTTTGGTGGTGCTTTTATGATGCACTTGATGGATTCATTCGTGAAAGTCTTGATCTGAACAATGTTCTTCGTTAATCTGTAGCCAGTTTTTGTGGTGCTAATGCTATGCACTTAAAGGAATTTGTCTTACATATATATATATATATATATATATATATGATTGAGTCTATTACTTTTGCTGAACCCATAACCAGTTTTGGTGGTTCTTTGGGGACACATTTAATGGATCGTATAAACTATTTTCGTATTAAATTCGAAACTAGTTTTGCTAGTGCTTTTGAGACACACTTGATGGATTATATAAACCTTTTTCATGTTCCATAACCAGCTTTAGTGGTTCTTTTGAGATCCACTTCATGGATTTTACCAATACTTTCCCATTGATCCGATAATCATTCTTGGTGGTACATTTGAGATGCACTTATGGACATGTAACGACCCAAGTTTTGTGATTACCTGTAAAGATAAATTATAATGATGGTTTTAAATTGTTTTAAAAGCTCGTTTTCTCCAATTTATCATTTCTATAAAAACTTACACGTTTTGCACCGTCAAGCGAATGAGGAGTATTAAACGATTGGGTAAAACGCGTAGTATGGGATACGTGCGTTTATCCTTTCGGTTAATTCCTAACTTGTCCATTTGATCATTTTGGCCTACGGGTCTAGTTTACCTATGATATGAGGTGAATCTTTTACTACTTTGAGTGTGAAATTTACTAACGGTTAGTAAACCGTTTAGTGCGAACGGGTGGTATGGAACACACGTTAACACTTTTCGGGTTCCTTTCCAGGATTTTATGACCATATTGCAAGTTAGTGGTGTCCAGTACTGGGCCTACGGACCTTCGCCACTACGGTTTGTTGCCTTCGGGTTTGTGCCTTCGGGTTTGTTGCCCTATAGTATCGCTTTTGGAGTTGGTCCTTCGTCACCGCTCGAGAGATACTTGGGTTTGTCGCCTTTGGGTTTGTTGCCCTATAGTATCGCTTTTGGAGTTGGTCCTTCGTCACCGCTCGCGAGATACTTGGGTTTGTCGCCTTTGGGTTTGTTGCCCTATAGTATCGCTTTTGGAGTTGGTCCTTTGTCCAAAAGCGATACTATACGGCAACAAACCCAAAGGTGACAAACCCAAGTATCTCTAGAGCGGTGACGAAGGACCAACTCCAAAAGCGATACTATAGGGCAACAAACCCAATGGAGACAAACTCAAGTATCTCTCGAGCGGTGACGAAGGACCAACTCCAAAAGCGATACTATAGGGCAACAAACCCGAAGGCACAAACCCGAAGGCAACAAACCGTAGTGGCGAAGGTCCGTAGGCCCAATACTGGACACCACTAACTGACAATATTGTCACAAACTCTCGGAAAGGAACCCAAAAAGTGTTAACGTGTGTTCCATACCACCCGTTCGCACTAAACGGTTTACTAACCGCCAGAAAATTTCACACTCAAAGTAGTAAAAGGTTTACCTCATATCATAGGTAAACTAGATCCGTAGGCCAAAACGATCAAACAGACAAGTTAGGAATTAACCGAAAGGATAAACGCATGTATCCCATACTACGCATTTTACCCAATCGTTTAACTCTCCTTCTCATTCGCTTGACAGTGCAAAAATGTGTAAGTTTTTATAGAAATAATAAATTGGAGAAAACGAGCTTTTAAAACAATTTAAAACCACTTTATAAACCGCTTTTGCAATCTATCTTATTATAGAGATACTAAAATTTGATACTTGAAAATAGTATATAATAATTAATCCGAAAACCAATTTACTTGAAAAACATTTCAAAACTCATTTATTAAACATGTGTATGAAATCAAGAAAGAATCATCAAGAAATGCAGAAAAATATCGAAAGTTTAAACTTATAAAATTTCGATAAAAACAAGCTGTGAGTGCAAGTTCAACAACAGATATATACAAGTTAACATGGTCGAAATGACCTAAAAATATGTAGAAATAAAGTTCAACATTTTTACTTTAAACTGCAAAAAGGATCACTGAGTTCCGATAAGAGTCGAGAAACTGCGACGTCTCAAAGTCGGACCAATGTCAGGAAGTGAATACACGGGAAAAACAAAGGTCGGCAGCTTGTTTAGCCTGTTCGCCCTTGTTCAACCCAAAATTTGACAAATCATGAAACATCAAAGTTATAGACGACGTTCTAAGCTTTCCAGGACTTTAAAATTTATCGAATTCGCATAAGAAATGAAAAGGTTATGATGAAAACAATTTTCAGACCTGAAGTTCACTACGGATGTCGTTTTAATCTCGGGAAAGCGAGACTAGAATGAACTTTAGACCATGTAAACTTTAAAATTTAACAAAACACAAAACTTATAGTAGACAATCTACGCTTTCCAGAACATCAAGAATCGTCAAATTTGGACACTAAATGTGAAAGACATGCTTAAATTACCAATGACGTTTAGCACAGAAAATTACGGTTTTACAGTGAGAGGGTAGCAAGTTTACATCATGCTTTTCGACCATATATGATCAGTATTTTCAAAAATGTTGAACATGAAAGTTGTCACATTCTTTTTAGGCTTTCCAGAACATCAAAAAAAAATCCTAATATCAATTTAAAACGCAAAAGATATGTGCAATTTACTAACAGCAAATCACAAATGAACACGCAACAAATACAATTGAAATTTCTTACCTTGAAATCTCAATCTAAGCTAGAAATGTGAGTTTTCAACTCACCTTGGGATTTATTGGCAGCAAACTAGTAGATTTAGCAAGTAAAGTAAGGAGCTTTGGCCTTGATTTGGTGCTAGAAACCTTATAGCCTTACTATTGCTCTTCTCCTTCCTCAATTTTTACCCTAAAAACTTAATTTACCCAAAAACACAAAATGAAATTTCCCTCAACAATCAAATCTACAAATTCGGAATAAGATTAGGATATGATTAAGAATTTTTCCTGGATTTTACTAGATTTTATTTCAATTTATTTGATTTTAAAACCCTAATCTTTGCTCTCAACTAGGGTTGCATTGGGAAGTTTGTCTCTGTTTGATAATTCTGAACGTACAGGAGAAGGAGTCGTTTCTCCTACTTAGCCAATTCATTAAGTGTCTAAATGGACTGCTATAAACTTAAAGCCCAAAACCCTCAATTTAAATAAATCAACTTGTAAATTAACCATTCTCTAATCACATTTTATACCATTTTAAAACACCGTTATCTCATAGGTTAAGACACCTAAAAATTAATGTGAGTACACTAAAAATAAGTTCGTTAACTAATCTTTTCAAAAAAAAGGTAAAACATAGATTTCACAATCATTTGACCCTTCATTTTTATTATTGAAAATGACACTTTTTAACTTGTAAAAAGAAATGTGACGACGTGATAATTAAATCAATTAAACCCCAAAAATCATATTTTCTTATTTAATTAAACATCACAAACCATATAAAAATATTTTTACATCCAAATATTTTTTTAATCAATATTACACATTTTTATTCACATCCTTAACCATATTTAATTTTTAACACATCATTAAAATTAACAAAATTACCATTTGACCATTATTTCCGCAATAATTGCATTTTATTAAATTAAAATCATTCAATGTTCATTATTATCTCAAAATAACATAGTAAAGTTTTCAAAACTTTATTTTCTTCATTTTATATTTATTTACAAAAAATAAATGTTGAATTAATTTTATTTATCCCTATTTAAATGAAATTACCATCAAATAAACATAATTTTTACTTTTCTCACTTTATTTACAGCCAAACTTCTTAATCTCCATTTTATTACACCAAAACCCATTGTTTATTTTAAAAAGAACAATTTTAACAGATTTTACATCTAAAAATTTATTATATTCCTCCATTTTAAATTAAAACCATCATTATAATTTATCTTTACAGGTAATCACAAAACCAGGGTTGTTACAGACTCCTCTCCTTATAAAAATTGCGTCCTCGCAATTTCCTAGAGAAGAGCTGTATTCAACACAATTTATTCCATCTTAGCAAAAGAACAATAGACAAGATTGATTTAGAATTCTCACCCTCAACACTGGAAGATGAATGCCAGGATAAGATTACTCAATAAATTTTCTGGTTTCCTAAGTACAATCATAGGGATTTGTAGACTATTAAATTTTACAAAGGCGGAACATTCTTATTTCGAAGGTGTTTAATCTTCGAAACAACTACAGGATTAGAATTCGACACAATACACAAGTCGGTGAGACTCGTGATCATGCAACAAAAGAGAATTAACAATCGAGATTAAATTTCGAAGATACAACGAAATTGGGTTACCAGGAACAGATCATTAATACCCAAAACTGAACAGAAAATGATGCATGAAAGCAATCGAACCAAGGCGTTCAGTAATAGTGGATGGTCCTATATAGGAGCCAACCTTTTGAATATATTGAAATGCACTATTCTCATTTAAAGGAGTAACACAAATAAGCAAAATCATCAAAAGAGGATTCAACAACAGATTGATGGTATTTCAAGTTACCATCATAACACATGACTGCATGAATGCAAGTCATCACAAGAATCGCACTAAGCCAAGACACACAAGAATGGATTACAAGAAATTTTCTCAATATTTTTTTAATACCTGGTTCGGGTCTATGGGTGATCATGAAGGCCTAGGCCTAGCCTAGTGGTTTCCATTACATTTTGAAAATGCATTGAGCAACCATCTCCCCAAGTGGGATAGTGGACAAGCACCTTTGTCCAAGTGGTTAATTGATTCGGCTTTGGTGCAGGATGTCACAAGTTCGAAACTTGCTTTCGAACGTTTATTTAACATAGGATATGTTGTCCCAATGATTTGCTGTATATAAAGTGCCAGTTCAAAAAAAAAGCTGTAACGCCCCACTCCGAGACCCACATTAGCAAAGAGTATTACGATGTAATACCGTCTGCTAATACGGAGAATAGAGTTGGATAGGAGCAACCATCTATATCCCTGTCTTAACTATCTACTGAATACGTCGATAAATGTAGCATTTTTTTAATGTGGATCGACATATCCAATAGATACTTAATACAAAACTATAATGGCTATAAGATCTAACAGAACAAAATATAATAACTCAAATGTAAATCACATCACAGAACAGTAGATCATCACATACATATACACATATACAGATACAAATAAATGTTTTATCCCAAAATAACATCCAATGCTCATTATTATCAAATTAAAACCATCCAATGCTCATTATTATCCCAAAATAACATAAAAAAGTTTTCAAAACTTTATTTTCTTCATTTTATATTTATTTACATATACAAATAAATGTTGAATTAATTTTATTTATCCCTATTTAAATGAAATTACCATCAAATAAACATAATTTTTATTATTGTCACTTTATTTACAGCCAAACTTCTTAATCTCCATTTTATGACACCAAAACCCATTGTTTATTTTAAAAAGAACAATTTTAAAAAAATTTACATCTAAAAATTTATTTTATCCCTCCATTTTAAATTAAAACCATTATTATAATTTATCTTTACAGGTAATCACAAAACCAGGGTTGTTACAGGACATAACTTATTTTTCTCTAATCTTGACTAATAAATCCATAACCAGAATAAGAGGTGCCTTTGAAATGCACTTAATGGATTCTATTATTTGACATAAGGTTGAGCTTCATGCTCTTAATGAGTCCATAGCCAAATTTGGTGGTGGTGCTAGGGAAACGCACTTGCCGGGCTCACCTACTCAAATTTGAAGGTAGGGCTGCCTCATATGGGAGATTTTAGTTGATCTCTCTAAAGCACTCATGAGTTCCCAAGGTTAACGCATGGCCATAAAAGCACATACATATCACATAGGACTGTAGATATCAAAAGTGGTCTACCAGTCGTGAAGTTTCATTCAAATCTTGTAGTCTAAGATAAAACCACTACATAGACAAAGTTGTAGCTTCGCTTCTTGTGCATCAATTCAAATCGAAATATATTGCTGCATGTATATGAAAGTTTTCTTTTGCTTATTATCTTTCATCTATTTGGATTTTTCATATAGTTAGCGAGGACTATTGGATAGCTACAATAAAACTTTAGTCCTACATCGCATGGTATTTTTTTATTATGCTCTTTATATATGTATTTCTACTACTTGTTAATGAGGTATGGGTGGTATGGATTACCAAGCAAGCTTGCACGTGCACGTGCACGCATACATGGATGAATAGGCGCATGCGACACTATGATGACACATTTGGAACTTAGCACTATGCACTACATTGTAATGAAATGAACTTGGTTATTCGCTGTTATTTCCTTCTCCCTTTTCCTTATTTATTTATTTCAGCTCTCAAAATTGAAAAGACAAATCTTTTTATCTACTTATCAGTCACAATTGTGATTAATAGAAAATATGAGTATATTAAAAGAATTGTTTCTTCTTCACCCCAACTGTTTAAAATTTTCACTTTTGAGTTCTGAGTTGTTGTTTCTACACCAATAGTTATTAATTGCTACTCCTTTGATGGATAGAATATACAGAAAAGAATCCAATTCAACTTCTCAAAAATTCTTCTAAAACACCTAAGTAATTGCTTTCTACACTCCTCCAAAATTCTTCAACCTTGAGTGCACAATTTTGAAGTCTGATTTGTGAACCTTGAGGAGCGAACGACAACCAACGATAGAATCTTTCATGTGCCAAAATTCGTTTTCGAGGAAGTGGCCAGTCCATGGCACAACCTCTTTTTCTACTCTTTACTGACTATCTTTTCTTTCGTATTAGTGGAAATAATTTTTTCTTATTTGATGGAAAATTGATATTATTTTATTTATAATGATAGTATTATTAATCATATTTATGATATTAAAATAATAAGCTTAAGATTCCGAGTATTGGCATTTATGTACTTAATTATAATCATGTACCTGCTATTGAAAATAATTATGCATCTAAAATTAATGATAGTTACGTTTAGCATTATATACTAGGCAATATAAGAAAGAAATTACTGAAAGAGTTGAGAAACTAAGGATTTCTACCATTATTTGATTCTAAATCATTTCATACTTATAAATCATGTCATAAAGGTATAGGGGCAAAGAACCCATTCAGTGGGAGCAATGAGAGTGAATGTATAAAATCTAAGGGCCGGTACATACCGTCGTATATTATCCACTGTATACAACTACTAAAGCGAAACCACATACTTCACTACATTCACTGATGGTTTATCTATATATGAATATGTGTATATTATGAAATGAAAATAAGAGGTCTATGATAAATACATATGATACAAGAATGGAGCAGAAAACCTATACATCGATCAGATCGAGGTAGTGAGTACATTGGATATGGGTTCCAAGAGTGTCTAAAAGATAATGATACCCTCTCTCAAGTAACTCTTCCGTGTGCTCCTCAACCTAATGGTGTTTTACAAAGGAGAAATTTAACCTATTTGGACATGATTCGATCGATGATGAGTGGCACAAAATTGCCTCTTTCCTTTTTGAGATATGCGGCAGAAACCCCAACATATGTGCTGAATAACATACCATTCAAATATGTGCCTAAGAACCCATTTGAATTATGGATTATTCAATCCCACCTTAATTACCATAAGGTATGGAGTTTCTAGGCTTATGTTAAGAACATAAAACCCTAATAAACTTGAGGCAAATTCAATTTTATGTAAGTTTATAGGGTATCCACAAAATTCTCATGGATTTATATATTATATCATAAAAAGGAATAAAAATGTTTGATTCGAGACATATTGCTTTTTTAGAAAAGGAATTTCATTCATGGGAAATTTAATGGCAGTAAGAAAGACTTGGATGAGATCCACGAAACTTTTATAGAAACCAAATTTTAGATAGTAGTTCAACAACCATGGAAGATGCATGACCTATTAAGAGGCGTATTAGGGAATCTCGCACGTCAAAGAGATACTACAGATTTCTCACTGATGGTGAAAACATGGATGGAATCATTCATGAAAATTATCTCCCTGCATACCAATAAGTCATGGAGAGTAAAGTTTATGACTTATGGCTTGATGTGATGAAATCTAAAATGGATTCTATATACAAAAACAAAGCTCGGACTTTAGGGAATGTACCCGAAGTGGTGAAACCCATCAGGTGCTAGTAGATCTTTAAGAAAAAGTTCATTGCAGATGGTAAGGTAGAGACCTATAAAGCGTGGTTAGTGGTGAAAGATTTCTATCAAATTATAGGTGTTGATTATAACATAACATTTTCACTAGTCGCTATGCTTAAATCATTTTGGATTCTAGTTATAATTGCGACTTTTTTGATTATGAAATATGGTAGATGGATGTTAAAAAGTGTTTTCAGATGGTGATACAAAAGTGAATGTTTATAAGTCACAGCATAGGGTTTTCAGGTTAGTGGGAGGGACGATAAGGCATGTAGACTCGTAAGATCAATCTATGGTCATAAGCAAAGGAGTTCGAATAAATGTTTTGATAAGGTTATCAAATTGGTTCCTGTCAAAATACAGAGAAAGCATGTGTATAAAGAAAATAACAGAATGGCTCTATAACATTCTTAGTTTTATCTGTAGATGCTTTACCGCTGATTGGCAATGTTGTACCATCGTTATAATCCATGAAAGATAGGTTGACCAATAATTACTCGATGAAGGATTTCGGAGAGGCGTCCTTCATGGTAGGTAGTAAGACCTGCAAGATAGATTGAAAAGGTTATTGGGATTGTCCTAATTGGTGTACATATATACCATGCTAAGATGTTTTAGTATGAAAAATACCAAGCATGTAAATGTTCCAATGTAGCATGGAACTGTCCCTTCTTTGGACTCTAAATCTGCAAATGAATAAAGACAACAGATGAGTCAGATACCTTATGCTTTGGTTATAGGATCTATCATATACATTTTGCTACAAACTAGGCTAGATGTTGCTTTTGCATTAGGTGCACTTAGTCGATATCAATCGAATTCGATAGAAATTCATTGAACAACAGTTAAGGTCATCTTTAAGTATTTAAAAAACATTAAGGATTTGTTTCTCATATATGAGAACAACGAACTCATTATGAACGGTTATTCAGAATTGAGTTTGTAAAGTAATTTCGACGACAATAAATTAGTCTCATGTATCATTTTAACCCAATAAAGGGGTTGTTAGTTAAAAAATTTCAAATAAGAAGTTTTGGATTATTCAATCATGGAGGTTTAGTACATCACCTTGAACGATGCTGCAAAAGAAGTAATATTATGCATATATTCATTAAGGAGCTAGGGTTATCCTAAGTATTGAAGGTTCAATGTTATTACATTGCGATAATAATGTGGTAATATAGATTACCAAGGAATCGCAAGCTCATAAGAAGTCAGGATACATTATCTGTAATTTTATATAATACGGTAGTTTATTAGTGATACAGAGATCATAACTGAGAGAGTAGATACCAAAGATAACAACCTAGATCCATTCACTAAGGTTCTTTCTCAACCTAACTTAGGCAGACTGATTGAAGGCATGGGGATCGGGCTACACAATTGGCGCAAAGTGCAAGCTGGTGATTAATAGAATTAAGAGTGTGCCTTAGAGGAAGCTATGTAAGTAGTTATGTAACTTGACTTTGTAAATAAACTTGTTAAAATAAATTGTGCTTTTGGTTTTGTTTTCTTATAGATGTGTAGTTATATAGAGATATAAATAGCAAAATGAAGATATAAGAAGAAAATCCTCAGGAGATGTACTTCATTAATTGTAGTTACAAATATGTTCATAATCATGATTATTCAATCGATGTCTAAATAATTACTTTTTAAATGTTCCTACAATCAGGAAAAGGATATCAATCCATCCCTTAAGACTACTGTACATAACACTGTCCATACGATAGATGGTGAATTACTGATGACCATTAGAGGAACTAAGGAGTTTCATACTTATGGTTATTTGAGATAATCATATAAAGACTCAGTGAAAGCCTTCTATAGGTCAATACAACTAAATCAAAACCTTTGCAGTTAAAGCCCCGCAAAATCCCTGCTATAGCCCATATCAGTTTTTGATCGCTTTAACAGAGATCCGCTTTAAGCCCCACTATTTTTTGCTACATCTACTAAATTAAGGTTTTTTAGCACCCACTTTGGAAATATGAATGTACAAAGGTTAATTTGACTAGTTTTCTTTTAAACAAAATCAAAAAAGTTCAGGTAAAGACCTAATTTTAAGGCATACATTCTCAATATAAGTAAGAAATCTATTGTAGTTACCAAATCTAGTTTGTATAAATCATGATATTCTTCGGTTTTGGTATATAAGATTAAACATTATTTCTTTTCTCTACACAAATGATGTGAGAATGAGAATTAATTAAATCTAAAAATTTGGTTTTATATCTAATGAAGCTTTTATACCTCCCTTATTTAGCTATATCTCCACTTTATCCCCGCTATAACTTTTTGCACCTCCACTGCTATAGAACCACTAAGCTCTTTAATTGCCAGGTCAAAAAAGATATCTCATGTTAATGATGTGTGGTAGTCTTTAGAATTAAGGATACTTTTGATCATTAGTAGTTAGGTTTTACTTTGATTATGGTCAAGCATAAGGCATAACGACCATGTTACAGCCATAGTGAGGTATACGTTAAACCACTTAAAGTGAAACACTACTCAAGAGAGGATTCGTCTCCTTTGTTGTAGAAGATTAATATCACCATAGTTAATAATCACCTTAAAGTAAAAATCTCAAGCCAAATTAAATCAGTTAATCGATAAATGCTATCGGATTGAACCACGGACTTTAATGTAGTCTAAGTAATTTACTACTGGTATTAATAGTGTTTTGGATCTTAGACCAAACTCTACATATCTTTGTGACAGATTGCTGACGAAAAGAAAATATGCACATAATATCATTACTTAATGTAGCTTAATATAGAATAAAAATAGGATTCCTCCTAAATGATCTAAAGGCAATTAAAGTTGTTCATTGTACTTCAGCAAAGTCCATATTGGCTTCGATATTTAAATTGTTTGAATATTATGTTAGGACCGAGTTCACACTAGAGAGTCAACACAACCATGTAGTTAGTTTATTTTTGAGTTCGACCGACTTAAAATTAATTTATAATTGTTATAAATTAGTAACAAAGTTAATACAATTGCAGTATTAAATTTTATGGTATTTATATTATTTATTAGAAGCCTAAAAATTAGGTTAAATGATGTATAAAAGTTATACAATAATTTAATTAAAGAACATGTTTAAAATAAATAAATTAAATAATTGAGTTAATCGTTAAATCAATTAGGCCTGCATTTGGATGCCCAAACATAAGGGGATGGCTATAGCTTAGAGAGGAGGGTGGAAACTTTGTTATTAGATCTAGAGAGAAGGGTGCTAGATATATACAATCCAAATATCGGTATATAGTCAACCCCTTCATTGTTTCATTACATTAAAATAAGCCCTAGCCCAAGCCCCCATTACTAGAACATTAGTGATGCCTTATAAATGGAGTTTTATCCCATGGTCAAGGAGAAAGGATTTGTTGTTCAGAGAAGAAAACAACTAACAACCAAGGTGTTCGTCAATCAGCGAGGTCTCTAGAAGGTAAAATATATTTTTAATAACTAATCCATATGAATATATACTTGCTTATCCCCTAAATTTATTCAGCCATAAATACAAAAAGAATTCGAAAATTAACTACCTTTTTAATAATTAAATACCCAAATTCATTTAATAATATATGTAATTTAATTCGGGTTTAAATTTAGATTATATAAAGTTACACGAACACATACGTATATAATGATTGTTATAAACTTAAATTATATAAAACTATATTATGTTTTTAAATCAAATTAAAAACCAAATCCTTTTCAATCGGTTTTAGAAATAAAATAAAATAAATTTTTTGGATTTTTAGTTAAGCATATGTAAATATATATTATAAAATGCACAAATTCATATCTAAAATAAAAATAAATAAATAAATTTTTGGCTCTTTACTTTTTAACATAGTAAAAAAATCATTTTTGTTTAGATTTTAAAATAGTCAAATTAATTTAAAATTCGAATGTAGAAATATATAATTTTTTAAAATAAAAAATAAATTATTTAAATTACTTTATATCTAAAAAAATAATATATTTATATATTAAATATATGTAACGAAACGGATTTTCAACCCCAAAAATCGACATTAATACGTCCACTGCATCACATGCCGAATATTTCAAGTGCCGAAAATACCGATTTGTTAAGGTGAAAGAAGAAGGTAGAAGATAGAAGAAAACTAAACAACATGGAATCTCACAACATAGCGAATAGTATATAATATAACAATGACCTTTACAAAAAGAAACATCTTTGTTCATATATACAAAGTCAAAGTACACTAGACTTATCCTAAATTTGGACAGTTATAGAAACCTTACACTGACAAACATATATACTCTATAATGTAGAGGAAGAAAAATATACGTGAACACGTCTTGGCCATCCTCTCCAACTCCAAAGTATCGAGCTAAACCTGGGAAAACATGCTTAGTCTGACCCCAGCATTACATGGAATAACCCCCAGATCAATCTGGTAAACCAGCGTGAGTAAAAATCAATAACAGCAGCAACCAAACTGATTTCTACATTTGAAAACCTTTCAAACAAAGGGTGTCCCGTAAAACACAACCCACATAAAAATGGATGGATTTTTACCTTACGATAAACAAAACATTTTTATCAGAACCTAGTGATATTATCATAGTGTCTAGGTTTAAAGTAAATAGACAAAATGGCTGAAATGCTTTCATTTCACATTCCAACATACTAGGCACTACAATCAAAAACATAATGCATGTATTGGAGAATAGATTCCAACTAATGACTAGGCTACTAGGCTACCACTCTCCATAGACACATCTAGAAAAATATAATGAGGTCGTAACTAACGATCCCTGCCCACACAGGATCGGCCTACCCCTTGCTGGATAGTACCGAACACATCATCACCCCGGTTGCTTTGCGACCTTTAACCGAGTGCTTCCACGTACATGAATTCATTGATGATTGTGTATATATTTAGAAGGGTGATGATATACCCTAATAGGTGTGACCCACATAGCCCTGCTACATATCCCCCGCTTTAGTCATTCTCGGTTAATGAGGCTTGAGGCTACGTTTTACCTTTCTGAATAGAAATCCATCTTGGAATGCTAACACAGCGCTCTAGGCGTCAATACAATGCCAACATTCATCCATACAAGATCGTTCTGGGTCTGAATGAAACCGAAGGCACTAACTCTACTACATCCATTTTGGAATCACCCTCAAGATTAGTAGCTGTAACAACCCATAATTTAATCGCTTTGAACTTGAATAGTTAATATGTTTTTAAATGATTAAATAATAGATTTTATACCTAAAATAAAAATTTGGATAAAACGTCTTGAATGGATTTTTAAAACTAATGTAAAATGTTAGTTTAAAGATGGTTTGAGTTATAAGGCGGTTAGGGGTACCGATTTATTTATGAATTTGCCTAATAAACCAAATGAGAATGATTGCTTAAGAAAAGAATTTGCCTAGTAAAACAAGAAAGAATCATTAACCCTGCCTAATAAAACAAAATAGTATAATTACTTGCCTAGTAAAACAAGAAAGAATTATTAACCTTGCCTAATAAAATAAAATAGTATAATTACTTGTCTAATAAAACAAAATAGCATAATGATTATTATATTTCACATGGATGGTTACTATTGGACCAAAATTTGGTCGAATTAGGTTATGCCATGCGGATGGTTGCCATTGGACCAAAATTTGGTCCAATTAGGTTAGGCCATAGTTGATGAGGAGGGTTTTTATTGGACCAAAATGTGGCCGAAACAAATTAAGCCATAAGGATGTTTTCTGCTGGACCAAAATGCGGCCGAATCAAATTAGGCCATAAGGCTAGTTTCTATTGGACCACAATCTGGTCGAATCAGGTTAGGCTATAGGAAATTACTAAAGTACCCGTATTTTCACCTATAAATAGCCAAGTCCATATCTCATTTTAATTCATCCATAAACTAAAGAAAAGAACTAAATTTCATTATCAAAGGCAAAGTATTCCAAGTCTCCAGCAAAGCAAATAGGATGTTAGTATATTCCTTGCTCTTATACTTTAGTGGGTATAACTTGTTCTATGAGTATAATTTAATTATTTTACAGTGAGTGTAATCTTAATCTCTTTCCTTTTACTTATTTACATTTTAATAAACGATGTGTTAATTATTGGTTGTAAATTGTTAATAATAATGGGTCTGTTATTATTCTTGTTTGGTTGTATGATTTGTGCTCGGCCAGTTTATGAGCAATAACCATGACATTTAGTTAAAGAGAACTTATACCACCTTTTAACTTAGGAACGACATTTAAGGACTTTTTGGTTAAAAGGAAACAACACCCCTTTTAGCTATCTTATTTAATTAAGAGGGAGCTTCAACCCTCTTGGTCATATTCTCCTTTAAAGATGATGGGTTTAAGTTATGATTTGAAGGAAAGTTTTAAATCTTAGTTTAAAGTATTTTAAAGGAGCTTTGAAATTTATATAATGATTTAAATGGGTTATTTATGGAAAGTAAGTAGCCCTATACTTGGCACTAAAAGTCGATGAGTAGATTGATCCTCTATCTGTAAGATCTAGAGCCGAAGTGTCTAGATAAGGCTAGGAGCAACCAGTGCCCTAACTTGCCTGGCTTTTTTTATGGGTGAGGGATGGAGTAAGTCGAGAATATCAGAAACGTGACAAGTGTAGAAGATTTTATTTCCATAATTGATCTTTATAATTACAATGTTATGGATAACATTCGCCTTTCTTGTAGGCAACTGTTTTCGACCCATTTAAGTATGCTTTTGAAATATGAAATACTCCCAAATGTTTTGTGAATATACTTGTACCTGAGATAAGTATATGGATATTTTTCAAGCATCGAAAGATTATAAGATTTAATTTCCATATACGATCATTTTATTATCCCCGATGGTTGATATCATGACTATCGATTTTGATACCCTTCTTCCTTTTGTTTTTATTTCGTCAATCTAAGACGATTTGTTGCTCATTTAGAGCATTGATATCCTTTATCGAAAATGACTAAATAAAGAGTGAGTGGGGGCCAAGTTATGCGGGGTTACTCTAATTAGGGTATTGACACATCTACTCTAGATTGGTTTCAGTTGTATGCATACGGAAATGTGAAATACTCGGATACTCGGTAAGGCTGCAAGGCTTGGAGGTTTCCGAGAGCCATCGTAGTTCGCAAGTATATTTTTTTAGAAGTATACTTTCGATAAGGGGGCGCACCATTGTAACGACTCTGTCGTAATAAATAATTTAAAAATCTGTAACGACCGTGATTTTTGAATTACTGTCGGAGCAAACATTTTAAATAGAAATTTTAAATTAACAATTTTGAAAAAAAATTATAGTGCAAATAATTTATAAAGTCAGTTGTTAAGTTTTTGTTGCATTGAATATAACTAAGTAATGTTATGTTCTTAATTGGCCTTTACTTGTAAACAAAGTGGTGCATTTTACAACATAAATTGCGTGAGAGCTATGTTGCTGCCCAGCTCTATTTTACAACATAGACCGCAATTGCATACCAGGCATGCACATATCATGCATGCATTTTGTTTTTTTTGACATAGAAAATAGAGGCCAGTTCATTATGCATGCATGAAAGCTAGAGCCTAAATGTTTGTAAGTAAAACAAAAATGAACTCTATGTTGTCACGTTCATTTCAAAAAGAAAATATTGAAATTGTTGTCATCAATTAAGACGTGCATACCTCTTTTCCTTTATGCACATCTCCTCTTCAATGCAATTGTACCTAAACCACTGCCAGCATTATTTCTTTTGATTTGTACAATGGTGAAAAGAAAGTAGCTTCATCATTTTGGTTGCTTCATTTTTAAGTGGCTCAGTTGAAGAATTTTAATGGCGGTTCAACTCTTTTGATCTGGGTTGCTTAACGTATTTGGAAGCAAAAATCTAAGGTGAGTGAAAACTCACAATTCTAATTTAAAAACTATGGTTGAAACTTAGTTAGTAAAATTTTTTACATTATAGACAATATTCACGTATGCAATATCTTTGATTTTTCATTTTCTGGCGTGCATGTAGTACACGGGGCTTGAGTCAGGGTATATTCTCTTAGCAAATTGGTTGCATCCTACTTTCATCTTCATGTTAGAAATAATAATTATATCCTACTAAAGCTATTTTGGCAAACCCATTTCTATCTGTAAACTGGGTGCGAAAAAATTAGTTTGGAACATTTTCATATCTTATTGAATATGTTAAATTGATTTTGTTTTCAGGAATTAAGTGAACTTTTTACTAGAGATCTGTTACAGCCCACTTAGCTATTCATCTTCCTACAGTACTTCTTTTTCTTTATAACCTATATGTTTCAGAAGATGCAAGTTTCTAGATATCAGTTCTCTCTAAATATCATTGTAGCAAAAACTAGAATCATTTGAAAAATTTTGCATCTTTAAAAATTGTAGGTCAGTATAGCACATTTCCGACTTGTAGACTATTTTTATTAAAGTATTAATTTGTATGTCTACCACATGGGATTTGATATTTTAAGCAAATATTATATGGTTCAAACCATATTTTAAATCCATGCATGAAAATTAATATTTGCGTTTGCAAGTATATGTAAACAAAGGCAAAGTCAAGATACCCATTTGTTACGTGTATACGTGTACATGCATTTCATGTGTGCGTGTAAGTATTAAGGTCAGACCATTTTTTTTTTTTTAGTTTTATTTAAAGTGTTTTTGTTGCATTCACCAAAAATGTTACCCAGGTCAATATTTTATCTAGTATGTTGGGTAGAATTGTAGCATTGAAACCAAACTCAATTAAGTGTATACGTTTTCATTATGTGCATGCGTGAAATCATGTTGCCCTGGTTTTTCGTCCCTTCATGCGTGTATATTTTAATACAAGTGTAAAACATAAAAGCCCAGAACATATTGTGTGCGTGTGGTATTGTGTTGTATAAAAATTTTGTGGCCAGCTAATTAATGAACGTAACTATGCCCATTTATTTCATGCATGAGCAATATATGGTTCAGGTCACATAGTTGCACTTTGATTCATACATACATTAATTAAACTTTGCCTACGCATTTTGTCCTATCCATGCATGTAGTCATATATCCAAGTTACTTTAATTAATTTCCTATTTTATTTTAGGAAAGAGGGCGGTGCAATAATTTGTTGAATATATTGGTTGGGCAGTCCAATGTTTAATTTACGTTGAACCAATGTTTGGTTTTAAAGCGTATTTTGTTGTCGTTATTTTAATAACGGAATTTTTACACCGGTATTATATTTTTGAAGCGTATTGTTTTGATGACATTCTTTACAAATAAAAATTACTGTTGTTTTGACTTCAGTAGCCGTCAATTTTAAAGTGAATTTTTAAGCGGTTATCCCGCAACGCTGATTTGGTATCCGTTTCTACGGTGTTTTGTGAAGCGCAATTTTTTCGTCGAAATTGCTATAGTTGTTGCTGTTTTAATCACGTGTTCTAAAAATCGTTTTAAAATAAAATTGTTTACAAAAATTTTACAGTTTGCGCTTTCAAAAGAATGAGGAAGCAATTTAAACGCTTCAGCAAAATTGAGGACTATGAACCCTCAATTTTACTTTTACTGATTCGCTTAATTTTGGACTTGTCCATTTGAAAACGTAAAATGTTATTTATATAAAATACACAATTTTGCACTTTCAAGGAAACGATGAAGATATTTAAACGATTTACAAAAGTGCGGAGTATGGAACCACACTTTTACTATTTCTGTTAATTCCGGACTCGTTAATTGAAATATTTGCTGTTTGATGATTCTGATGATTTGTTGGGCTTTCGAGGCAATTTGTTGGACCTTCGGGTCAAATACCAGTACTAGACTTTCGGGTCATATGTTAGACCTTCAGGTCATTTGTTGGGCGCCAAAATTATGATGACAGTACTTGGTAGGCTTCGGCCATATGTTGATGCACGTTCGGCGTAGCTAAAACTCACTATCTGCTGGGATTGAGCCATCTTTTACATTGATTTTCTAGTTATCTTATTTTGATTTCTAGATTTTGTGACTGCTGATTTGTCTAGTTATCTTAATTGATTTCTAGATTTTTGTGTACTGCTGCTTTGAATTTAATTGTGAATTTGGAAGTTGATTTTGATGATGTTTAATGAGGTTTCTTTCTTTAAACTATGCTGATTAATATGTTGATTTTCTAGTTATCTTATTTTGATTTCTAGATTTTGTGACTACTGATTTGACTAGTTATCTTAATTGATTTCTTGATATTTGCGTATTGCTGTTTTGAGTTCAATTGGGAATTTAAAAGCTGATTTTGATGGAGTTTAAATTGAGATTTCTTCATTTAAACTATGGTGATTATTTATGTTGAATAGTCTCATTCGAGATTATTGATTTTGATGGAGTTTAAATTGAGATTTCTTTATTTGAACTATGTTGATCATTTATGTTGTATAATCTCATTCGAGATTACAATTATTTGCTTAAGTGATGTTTATCATACTCTTATTTCTGAAGTCTAAATTAGACTGATCCGTTTATTATTTTCTTTTAAATAATACTCGAGTCGGACCGAGTTATTTCAGGATAATCACTATCTCTGATTTAGTTGCTGCTTCAGCTTTTGGGATTTCACTTCACCTTTCGTCTAGACTTCGAGGTGTTTCTTTTTGGTGCATTGACTCTCGTCTCATGTATGTTTATGACATGTAAATGTACATTTGGTTTATTTGAAATATCGATTGTTGTAGCATGTATCCAAACTTGTCTTCGCTATATATCTGATATTTCTGTTCTGATGTGATTATACTATCTGTGTTGTCGTTATTATGAGTTGTTCTGAATTTTTCTTTAGCCACCGTAGTTTTGCTTTTGATTTGTATTGAATTTATATCTTTGGGAGTAATTTACACTACTTCTATCGATGTAATCAATACTCGTCTAAGGCATAACTTACGGATGGTCGCTTCTAACAAGCCTTATTCTTCGCAATAGCAGACGTTATTCCTTATAATAACCTTTTTTATTGTGATCGTAGAGGTGGGGCGTCATAACTTGGTATCAAAGCTGAGATTCAAAACAAATTATAATAAACATAGAATAGAAGCAGAATGGAACATGTGTTAAAACTATTCGAGGGTTTTATTCGTGCCTTTCTAATCTATTCCTTCGTTGCTCTTAAACTTTTATCCATTCTAACAAGTTGCAATATGTCTAGGAATATATCCAATATTTCTGTAGTAGTCCATTTGTTAAATTCCTCTTCAATCTTAGATTTGAAAGTAGGACATTGAATTTCTGATTGTCCTACTGCTTCTAAGGGTTTCAAATCCGGGAAGCTTAATGTTGCTTAATCTTCTGATGATTCTTCTAAGCCCAAAGGTATTACTCCTTCTGTTTTGTAAGGTTTTATTTTATTTCATTGTCATTCTATAAGAGTTCTTTTTGATACGGGTGCATCACATTCGTTCGTATCGAAGGAGCTTGTTGATCCTATTCCTTTGGATGTTATTACTCTTTGCGACCCTTTGAGGATTGTGAATTCTATTGGTGGATCCGCTGCTCTTGGTTTGTTGTGTGTTGATGCTGAGATTATTCTTTGTGGTTTTTCCTGTCGTGAAAATCTGTATGTTATGGATCATCTTGGTATTGGTATGATTTTGGGTATGAATTGGCTCGTCCGTTATGAAGTTCAATCCTATGTCCCGAAAGAACTTTGTATCTCAAGCATCCCCATGCTATCGAGCATTTGTCTATTATATTTCGAAGTATGGACCATCCTTCGAATGCTCTTATTTCTTCCTTCGAATCGGAGGATGTCTTAGCTAATATTCCGGTTGTTTGTGATTTTTCTGATGTCTTCGAGCCTATTTCTAGTTTGCCGTCAAATAGGGAAATTGAGTTCCGTAAATTTTATCTCTGGTGCTCATCCTGTCAGTCGTCCTCCCACGAGGATGTCTGTTAAGGAAAATGAGGAACTCAAGCACCAGTTATCTGAGTTGGAAGCCAAGCAGTTTATTTGTTCTAGCTCATCTTCTTGGGACGCCGCCGTGGTCTTTGTTAAGAAGCCAGATGGTACTCTTAGGCTTTGCATTTATTATCGCAAGCTTAACGAGCTTACTATCAAAAATAGGTATCCATTACCTAGGATCGTCGAAATGTTCGATCAATTAAGTGGCGCTAAGTTCTTCTCCCAACTCGATCTTGCTACCGGTTTTCATCAGTTACGAGTTGCGGAAGATAGCATTCCATTTACCGCTTTCCACACTCGTTATAATTCTTATGAATGACTTATTATGTCATTCAGTTTGCCCAGCTTATTTCATCCATTTTGTGAATCGAGTATTCTACGAATATCTCGATAACCCCATATGTATTTTTTTTTATTTTGGATGAAAACAAAAATTTAAAATTTTGCAAATCTTTTTCATAAGATTTATTTACCAGTATAATTGGATTTGTGTTTATCAAATAGAATATGGTTTTGTGATTGTATTGCCCATTGAGTGCTTTAAGAATTCTGGTCGATGCGTTTGATCAACGTTATCGATAGGAATCTTCTAAACGCTTTGATGAGACAATTTGGCACAATAAATTGATCTATAAAAATTAAATTTTTGTAATAGCCCGCAAATCCGCACCCCTTGAGTCAACACTAATCTACATCAATCAACTCAAGATGTACAGAAATACGAACCATTTGGGTTAAAGAAGAGGAGATAGAAGAAGAAAATAGAAAACGACTACAAAATCTAACCATCGCAGCAGAATAAATATAATAGATAATAAATGATCTTTACTCAAAATCAAATATATCTGTTTATATATTACATCATCAGAGTACATCAATCAGAGCTCAACAGTAATAACATACAACTGGATACACATCTATTCAACATAACGGAATATATATATACAAACAAGTACGGATGTACGTATCATCATCCAGCTCGACTCCTGAGCTCCACAGCATCATATCCTGTATCCTATAATACTCGGTCTGACCCGAGCATTACAGTTAAATAACACCCAAGTCAGTCTGGAATACCAGCGTGAGAAAATCACACTCAATTGATTATTAAAGTTTTAAAAATCATTTGAAAACAAAAGCATCTTGTAAGACCACGCCACAAATAAACATGTCGGGTTTTTACCTTACGATAGCTAAAACAATTTTTAAAGAAATCCTCTGATATTATAATAGGGTCTATATACAAATACTTATAAAATAGCCGAAATTGTTACATTCATTAAATTCCAGCTACTAGCCACAGAGTGGGTAATACAAACAAAACTCGTACAAGACTCGTAGGAAGAATGGATTTCCAACTAATGACTAGGCACTGGGGTACCACCTGTCACAGTACGTGGCCTAGATCACAGTACCGAGGAGTACGCCCGCTCCCCTGCAACACAAGACCGGGACTACCCCTTACTGGATAATCCCGAGTAAGATCACCCCACGGTTGAGATCAGCAACCGCCCACTAAGCCGAAATAAAAGGGACATCTAGACAGGGATGACCTCACCCTGCTGGGGTGCTACCCACCTAGCCTTGCTGCATAACCCCTGATTTTCAGTCATTCCCATTTGATGAGGCTTGAGGCTAAGCGTTACCTTTTTAGAACATATCCCTTAGAATGCCCATCGTCCACCTGACGATGTTTCGAAAGCATTCATCCATACAAGTCCGTCTCGGTTTCGAACGGACCGAAGGCATTTACTCCTACTACATCCATTTTGGAAATATCCTAAGTATTAGTAGCGACTAGCCCTTGCACTTCACTTCTCCATCTTCGAATCCAATTCGTTTCCACGAAACGTACAAACCGGATCGAAGTGGTTTTCGAGAAATAAATCTCGGTCCCAGTCTCTTCGAAACGATCAACGCATTTGTCCAATATTGATAGCCGGTGATTTAACTATCAATTAATATTTACAACATCCATCAAACAATAAATAATTTTCCAAATTATTTATTAATCTCAAAAATATCTTCACAAGATATATTTCTATTTTCAATCCTTTGAAAACTAGTTTCAAACCATTCTTTCTTTCCAGAATAAACTTTCCCAAATATTTTCTATCTCCACTGAAATCACCAAGTACAAAACTGGATTTTAAAAATGATTTAAAAACACTTTATTGGAAAATATATTTAACATTTAATTTGGAAAAATTACTTTAATAACTAATTTAAAATGATACACTAGAAATAATTAAAATAAGGTTACCTTACAACTATATGTTAGATTTCTTCTTTAATCAAAATCCCAAATCATTCTTTAAATAATTATTACGAAAATAGATTAAACAAAATGCTTTTTTTGGAATTTAATTTAAAACATTTAAGTTAAAACTACTTCAATAATTGGTTAAAAAAATATATACTGTATGAATATTTGAAAATAGGGTTACTTTATAAAATATAAAAAACTATAATTTCACCTTTAAAACAAAATACTAAATCACTCCTTAAATAACTACTATCATAATAGATTAAAGGAAATACTTACTTTAGAATTTAAATATTAGAAATGATAAATTTTACAAACCTTGCTTTTTTAAAAACAACTTTAAAACTTTTAACTTATATTTAAACGTACTTGGTTATCCAGAGAGAATTTCCATCTTCAATCACTTAAATCAATTTCCTAAATTGATTTCCAATTTATTCCATTCTGAAATAAATTTCTTTACTTATCAGTTCATTTCCAAATTCAGTAGTTATGGACTTTATTATTATTATTTTTTTCCAATTTCTTCTTCACTTTACAATAACTCAAATCTTAAATTCTAAACAAATGTTTGTTCTTTTTTTTAAATAATAATACTGCATTTTAAAATTCATTAACTTTCTATTTATTCAAATTTTCCTTCCCATATTCAAGATTTATTTATTAAAATTTGAAAGTCACTTTATTTCTTTTCCAAGTCGTTCTTAAATTTATTCTATAATTATTTTACTTGCAATTTCACTCCTTTTATTTTCATTTCCAAAATTAAATTTTAAATTTTATATTTTTGGTAATTCATTATACCCAATTATATCAAGCAAGCCATATCATTCAATACTTCCACATAATTCATTATAGAATATCAAATAATCAGAATAGAGAATATTAAATAATTTAAATAAAAGTTGAGGGGTCCAGTTGGATCCCTCCAACCTGTTTTCCCTGCATCCACAGACGTTAGCACAGCATAAATATCAATCCCCAAATATACCATACTATAATACATCAATCAATTTAACCATTCAAACAATTATTTAAATTTAATCATTTAAATTTAAATTTAACTGAGTGAGATTAACTCACCTTTATTTTGTTTGTAACCCAATCCAAATCAGCTTGTTTTTCTCTTCACGATTTTGACCTTGTAAAAACATTAGATTGTTTATTATTATTCGAATAAATCGAACAATTAAATTCTCATTCGATTAACTAATTACTTAATTTAAATTAGTAATTTTCTTTCAAGAATCCCTTAGGAACTAAAATAGTAAATGAGTTTATTGAACAATTTATCTTAATACATTATTTCAAATTAACTAGCAATTCCAAGTGTGTGTGTGTGTGTGTGTGTGTATTTACCTTTAAAACATACATTCCTTTGAAACCTATCCGCTTATAAAATTTATTTATGTAGATTAAAAAAATCTAGTTTTCATAAAACTTTTTCAACAATTAAAATTCCTATATATTTTCTCCAAAATTTCATATATTTTTAAATTGAAACCTGCATGTGCATTTATCTATATATACATTATGTAAATCTAAAATCCTACCTATTAATATTTGTGCTTCTCATAATATGTGTGTATATATATATATAAATATTATCTTTACTCAATATAAATTTATTTATTAAATCAAAATAAGCAAACTGTAAATACCTCTCTGTCCAATTGATCTCGACCGTACTACCGACCCACGCGACCCTAAGCCCTAGCTCAGCCTCCTACAGCGAGCTGTCGAGCACGAAAACCACTAGACGCCACTGTGCCACCACCATCGGCCACTGCCACGACCTCCTTCACAAACGATCGCGAGTTTCCAGTCGCTTCGACTTCGCCTAGCTGTCGAGAAACGCTGTTGTCCAACGAGATCGCCTACCATCGCCACATTAATCGAAACCCCTCGTAAACCCTAAAATGCAGTCACGACGACCTTGCGTGCGATTCGATCGCATACGTACCCCATGGCCTCATGACGGCGAGCTCGAGTCACCCCTACGCAGTGATTTCGATTTGAAAATCCCCCTTTTTTTAATGAACGAGATCAGATTTTTGGAACAAAAGGGGCTCGGCCCTTCTTCTTTTTTTCAATGGATCGGCTTCGGTCTATAACGACCCGAAATTTTCAAACCCGAAAATTCCAGATAGTTAAGAAAAAGAAGAAAGAGATAGAAGAAGAAGAACAGAAAACACCAAACATCTCACATTCGCAACAGATAAAATATAATAATAAATAATAACAGTGTACAAAAGAATAGCATATCTACCGATTACATTTTAATACATCAGAGTTTAACATATATACAGTCACTGAATATATACAATTATCATGTCTCATATTAACAATAATATGAATATTCAGGAAATACTCTATACGCTATTGCCATCCAGCTCGCCTCTTGAGCTCCAAAACATACCTACCTGAAAATCTGTAATACTCGGTCTGACCCGAGCATTACACCAAAGTAACACCCGGGTCAGGCTGGAAACCAGCGTGAGTAAACCCAACTAACATGGAATACCAAAACAAACAGCTTATATAAACCCGGGTAACTTATATCAATTTAACCAATTCACAATTTTCTAAAGACAACACTTATTTGACATATAAATTTCTAAGTACCAAACTTAGATAAAATAATCCAATTCACTTAAATCGTTTCATTTCATCGTATTGACCTCGGCAATCAATTTATATAAATTTGAAGGGATTTCGGGTATTTCCCAATACCCGACCCCGGCCTCTTCGAAACTGATGTCATCCTAACCCAAGTTATTCAAATGAAATACACAACATTTCATATTAGAGATATCAACTCACTCAAACATCTGATACCATTCAATCATCCATAAGCAAATTTGATCACCTCCAAATTAATTCAATTGATTCTAACTGAATTTCAATCCTCAATCACTTAGATTCCTTCATTTAACATTAATTAGTTTCAAATTAATTAATCAACCTTTCCGTCATAATTTATCTTAATTAATTACGCTGCATTAATTATTTTCAATGACATTCAAGTAATTATCTTTATTTAATTTTATGATATTAATTATTCTTAACCAAATCAATGAGTAATCTTTAATTACTTCACAAATTAATTAACCATAATCAATTACACTAATTCTTAATTACTTACATTAATTAATTTCTCATGAGTCACTTATGATTAATTAATCTTAATTAATCAATTTTAATTACATCGTTGATTATATAAATTAATGATTTCCAATTATATTTTGATTTGTTCTAATCTAAATTAATTACTTTAATTCAATCCCAACATTAATCATTCTCGATTAATCTCAATCTGTAATTAACTATTCTTTTATTTACTTCATTAATAAATAAATTACTCCATAATTAAATATCTTAATTAATCTCTTGATAAATTTCATAAAGTAATTATATTTTATTAATTACATTAAGTAATTATTTATCACACCATCAATTGATTATTTTGAATTACTTATACTTAGTTAATTAACTTACAACTTAATTTATTATTTATTCAAACCTTTAATTACTGAATTAAATAACCTAAATCATAAATTAATTAGATTAATTAATTATCCATTTTAATTACCCTACTAATTTAATGTATCACAAATCATTAAGCCTTTAGTAACTTTAAAAACGGAAACATTTTCTTATTCATTGTTTTAAGTTTAAAAAAACTTAAAATTCCCAATACTTCGAGTTAAGCAACAATTAACTCGAGAACCATCCAATACCAAAATCACCCGATCATCAATTCACAGTGCATATCAAATAAATTCAACCATTCAGCCAAATATTTAAATTTAACCATTTAAATTTAAATAGAAATCCAAAAGCGTGAAGTTTATTCACCTTTGCTTTTACTTGCAATCCACTTCAAATTTGCCTTGGTTTATCCACGTTTAAACCTGCTGTTAAATACAACATTTAGATCGAGCATAGCTACCCCCATCTCGAACCTATCTCCAACTCGACTGCCGCCCTCTCATCCTCGTGCTCGAGAACGACCCTTAATACTGCAGCCAACCCCTGTACATGCGACGGGAGCCCACTCCAACATCATCTTGTCGAGCCTCCTCTTTAAATCCATGCGGTCGCCACAACTCGCGCAAGCTCGCGAAACCAAGGCCTCCGTCGAAGTGCACGAGTCGCGTGAGCCTTCCCGTCGCGATTCGTTACAGTCGCGATTAATAATAATTATTTTTTAGGGTTTTCGTTGAGGTTGCGGTGGCTCCGGCATACTTCTGGTATCGGTCATCAGGAAAGAGGCGCGACCCAAGATAAATGAAATCAAGCGGGAATCGTTTGCTCGAGCATGAAAATGGAAGCCCCATATTCGAATTGAGATGAGGCTAAGAAAAGTAGATGGAATCGGCCATCCTATTGTCTGAACGATGGAATAAATCGAGATGAGAGTCGTTCAATTTCCTCTGGTTTCGCCAATTTTTTTTTCGCTTGATTTTTCTGGAAAGAACGAAGAGATATTTTCCCTAAAGAGGCTTAGAGTATAAGCTAGACCATCACCACGTGAGTAGGGTAATTTAATTTTGGACTTTGAATTGATTTTACAAAATCGAATATTGAAATTATCTCACATTGTATACTGTGAAATTCCGAAACCCGAATCAAACATGCCGGCAGACGTTCATAAGGTTTTACCCGCGTTCCGAACACAATGGAACGTGTTTCGGAGGCTAATTCGATCATATTCACATGTTACGGAGGAAAACGATCAATTTTAATTTAAATCGATTAAAATAATTTCTAAGCGTTTTTAGCTGCCAAGGTCAAATGACAACTCCAATTGCTACGAAAATTGAAATCCGTTAATAACTAACTATTACGGATCCAATGGAACTGGTTTCGTCGAATTCCGAGACTGTGCCTCGGAAGGCTATTTTTAAATTTAATTTAAACGATATATTTTTAAAACTGAACAAAACACTTCCAAACTCAATTTCAACACTTTCACTACCTTCAGTGCTATCAGTATAAATTTTATAAGCCTTCAAATTTTTTTTAACACACTTAAAACTCCATATTCAGCGTTTTACCCAATTTCAAATTATATGATTCAATATTTAAACTATATAATTCAATAATTTAATTATCAAGTAAATATTGATATCTTGAATCCAAGTAAAAATTAATTTTTAAATATTTTAAATCCATTAACTATTCAGATTTAAATTGTTAGAAATTCTGGATCGTCACAATCCTCCTTCCTTAAAAGAATTTCGTCTCCGAAATTACTAGTTAGGAAGAATGGACTAATACCCGTTTACCTTTTCTCCAAAACCAACAGTTTTATCAACATCCTACCAACTGTCTTTTATAAAAGACTTCTTATCCTTCTTACTAACTTCCCAAACACTCTCACAGTTTCCAAACAATCCTTTTTTTTACGCAATCATTCAAATTACAAATTTAAAACCAACTTTGGAATTATCAAAATTTCCTCAAAAATTTTCTAACTCTCTAAATTTCCGAAAATTTTTGCCAGCGTCTCCTTTGCGCGGCTAGCTCGGTACAACTACAAAAGGCCTCTACGGGCTCCAAAATTCCAAAAAAAAACAGAAAGCCAAGTGGCTAGATCAAAAACCCAATCCAATTCATACAGAAAAAAAAATACATACCTTTTAGTCGAGAAATTCAAATTTATCTTTTGGAATCAAATCCAATTTTCTTTCCCTTTTATACCTGCATATCATACTTAGCAATAATATTCAATCGCAACTTTTAAAATCATTTTATACATTTCCTCGCGTAAGTTTTCACAACTACTACTATGCAAATTAGTTTCCCCCGCTTTCATACGAATTCCATTTATTTTCAATTTTGAATATTGAATTTTATCTTTCATTTATAACTGATTTGTATTAGTTTCATCTACTAATTTACTTTGGTTTCATATTTAAAATCATTTAATTGCTTAACGAAAAATTTCTAACTCCCAAAATTTTCAAAAATTTTGGGCAGAGTCTCCTTTGTACGGAGGAGCTTTTGAAATTTGACAAGAGATATAAATATATATGCATCGACCCACCCGGTCGGAAAAAGAAAAAACAGTTCATATTTCCTATTTGTATTGCGTAGGCGTACCCTATTTAGCATTTTAAGCAAGCAGCTTATTTATTTTAGCAAATAGCGCAGCCAAACCCAGCCAAACGGCCTTCAGGTACCTGTACTTACTCAATTTAAATGTAAGTGCCATATATAGAAAATTTATTGGCATTTCACTCACTTCCAATAGCTAAGCACATGCATTACTAAACATCAAGCATCAAACACTTCCATAAACAATTTATATGCTTTAAAGCTAATTCAATTGCTTTTCAACCAATTCATATGTCGTTTCATTTAAGTTTTAATAATTTGCTACTCAATTTCTTACATTCAATTGATTTTAATCCAAATGAGCTCATATTCACTTCAAATGATACAAAAATCAATTTTATTTAATCTCTATCCATTCGTAGAATTTTAATTACTTCCATTTACATCAAACGACAATTCATTCTATGCAAATTCGACCATATTCGCTTAATAGAGTATTTATTTTTAGTCTATATCTACTTTAAATTAGTTTCAACTCATTCTATATTTAATTCCATTTCATTCACCAACCATTCATTTAGCTCGACACATTTCATTCTGGTATACTACTAGCCATTCCCAAATTAACTCAATCCACACTTTTATTTAATGGGCTTTCACCCATACTCGAAGCCAAGCTTCCATAAATTTTTAAACTTAAGTGAATTTACTTTAGTTTATTCCAACATCAAACTTAAGTTTGCTTCTATTTGATTCTCATTTAAGCAACTTCCATTAAATTCAGTTAGCCCATCCATTTTAAATTTTAATTTCAAATTCACCTTCTCAATTTATCAAAATAATATCCAAGCACATACTTAACTCATTTATACTACAAATTAATATACCACCAAATTTAAGTTCAGTCTGATAATCCAATTCCAATCACAACTTGATTTACTTCTTTTTTTCAATCAGACTTCATCCATTTATTATTTAACTCAATTAACCCAATTTAAAATTTTAATTTACTTACTTAATTCATTTTCGAATTTATTTTATTAATACAAGGCCATTTTCAATTTATTTCTATTCACTCGGGTTTTATTTACAACTCAAACCATTTCTATTACAATTCATTTCATTTCATTCGACAACACTTCCCTTATATCTAATTTACTTGCATGTTTCGTTAAATATTATTCAAATCACACTTGAATTTTATTTATAATTCAAACCATCACTATTCCGATCCAACTCTATTTATTTCTATATTTTTACGACATCTCCACTTATTTAATTCATCCTCAAATCTAAGTCGAATTATATTTACAATTCGAATTCATTTCCAAACCCCATTATCAATTTATAATCCATTTTATTTTTCCGAGTTAAACTTTGTTAACATACTCAATCAAATAATTATTTAGCCAATTAGCTTATTTTCAATTTTTAAATCAATATTCGGTTTTAATTACAAAATCACTTCATTAAAATTCTAGTTTGGATTTCCTTTTATTTCCCCAAAATTCCAACACTTCTATTTAAAATTTTAGAAATGCTTTTAAATTCACATCATACTAATAAAATAGCTCTTTATAAAAAAACTTTTTATAACTCGATGTCTCAACCGGTCCATCCTTGTTCTCGTAGAAATTCAGTTATACGTTTATCAGGCGTAGGACTGAAAATCTAAAAGTACTTGGCAAAACCCGTTTTCAACATCCAGTGAAAACACTTTTGAAAAATACTTTTATTGAAAATATAGAAAACATTTTGGGAAATAGAGGAAGTATCTTTGGTGAGAATGCTCTGGAAATCATCACCCTCATCCATGGTCGCAGTTACTTCCAGGGTTACGTTGCCGTCGCAGCAAAAGTCCATGCAACTGCAGGCTCTCCGCGGCCTCTCAATTACGCCTTGGAACCCACAACAGATCACAGTTACATCCAGGGTTACGTTTCCGTCACAGCAAAAGTCCATGTAACTGCAGGATCTTCGTGGCCTTTGATTTTTGCTGTCGAAATGAAACCTCTCCACTCCTACATAGGTCGCAGTCTACCGATATAAAATCAAACGCAGACTGTTGGCTCTCAGCGGCACACACGACTTCCGCTATGGTATACACTACTCATAATCCTCAGGAACTAGTTTTGTCATGACTCCTTACAGGATCAACTTTAGAACCCCCCTTGGGGCTCAAGGCAGCACCACCCGTTGGCACTCCTGAGAAGTTCATTTCAAGGGAGCATATTTTTCCCCAGAGCAATCATCAAATTTTTTTATACTATACATATATAGTATCTTTCAAATCATACACCTAGTATGATATCATACCAAGCTCCTTTACACAAAATCGATTATCCCAAAATCGATAATTCTCAAACTAGGCTTCCAAATTCAATATTGATTTTACCCAAAAATCAAAAGCCTTTCCAAACCCAAAGTTCCCAAAACCTTTTTCCAAATTCTTCATAAGATCCTTTATATATATATATATATATATATATATATATATATATATATATATACACTCACAGATATATATAAATTTTAAAACTTCAGATCATTTCAAACTTGTATAAAACTCCTTTTTTACTTCAAAACACCTTCAAAAATCCTTTTCTTCCGGCAATAGATTTAACAAGGAAAGATTTATCTTATATAACAAAGAGATATATAACTTTGTTTATTCGAAATCAAATACTCAAATTTGATTACTCTTTCCAATATCAATTCCATTCAAATCCGTACGATGTACACATAACATCCGTACGCTATACGAATATGATCGCTCACTCGATCACACAATTTCACTTCCGAACTAGTAGCGTCCACCTGACTTCCTAGTGCGGACACAGATCTGGTTTTTTTGATTAGAAACCGTCATTCTCCTTGTATAGCCATAACTATGATAGAGAATATCCGAAGCCTATCAACAATCCATATCCAGGTTCGCTGTCGAAAATCGAGTGAAAATTCCCAACTCGGATCGATAAACTATCTCGAAATTCTGTGCTCGAATCTGGATCAAGCCACTGTGCGAATATAATAATATACATACATCCTACGTATTTAATTTTATTGATTTTTAGCCAAATCAATTTCTCTTCCTATTCACATTTCCGTTAATTCCCTTTCACTTATTTACAATTGCCTTAAATTCTCATTGAATTATCTCTTCAATTCTTATCTCAGTTGGGTATTTAAATCGATAACAATTTGAACTCCGACCAGTTTATATTTAGAAAATAGCTTGAAAATTTTAAAATATAGACAAGGAGTTGAAAAATAATTATTAGTTTGCAAAATAGCTATGAAATAGTTAGCTAATTGTAAAATAGTTAAAAAATAGTTGGATAGTTTCAGGAATTTTTAAATAATTGCCAAATAGTTGTAAAATAGAAATTAGCTTGTGAAATAGTTGAAAAATAGTAATTAGTTTATAAAACAGCTACAAAATAGTTAAGTAACTCCAAAAGTAGTTATAAAATAAGTATAAAATAATTTTGGGTTTAATAAGAAAGGTTGTATATATTTAATAGCATAGAAAAATAAGTTTATATCAAAACAATTTATATTGAAAATAGTCAAGAGTCAAACTGTTCACTTTCCCAACAATTCAACTTAAATTTCCACTTCCATTCAATTGACCCAATTATAACTTGAATAACTTCAATTTCTATTGAAATTTATTTACCCAATCCAAGTTGAATTAACCTTGATTCCCTTCCCAATTTAAATCAAATTCCATTTGATTTTAATCCTGTTTAACTTTAATTATAATTTCATATTATTCCAATCAATTTGAATTATTATCAATTGAACCCATTTCAAATTCAAATCATTTAAATTTAATCCAATTCAAATTCCCATTTTAATTTTTAAACTTATACATCTTCAATCACCAATCTAATTACTTCAAACCAAATTCAATTTTGAACTAATTCAATTTCAATCTTGAATTCAAACTATCTCGAATTATAGAAATTTGAGTTAAATTCTCAAAGGTCGGTTTACCTTTTTAAACCAAATTAACTTTTATTTAAAGTTTTTAATCAATTTAATTTCTAAGTCCAATTCTCAAAATTCCATTTTAAATTATCTTAACTTATGTATTTCAAGGTTCAAATAAGAGTTCGATACGATTTTATTTTAACAATTTAATTTATTACTAAATTTTATCTTCCAGTTGAAGCCGGTTCTTAAACAAGTTTAATTTACAATTCAATTATTCAAATTTATTCTATTTATACAATACCATTCTCAGTTTAAAGATTTTCATTAACAATAGGATGATATCATTCAATTTATTTTTAAACGTCCATCCATTTTCAGTTTCTAAATCTCAAACCCATTTTGAGATCACACAAACTACCAATTCAAATTAACCATTTAACTTTCCAAGTTAAATTCCAATTTCATCTTGAATTTTCAATTCATGTTGTTCATTCAAACTTATTTAATTTCTCCCAAGTTAAATTCGATTTACTTAATCCAATCGACCTCATTCTATCCTTAAAATTCACAATAATAATCTTCCCACTTAAAAACTTATCACTTTGGGTATCACATCCCATTCCAAATTCAAACTCAACATTTAGAGTTTATTCAAACCATTTTTGATTCATTTATATTCCCTATTCATAAAGATTATTTCCTTTACACACGAGGTCATCCTTAAATTTTTAAACCACTTTTGGTTTTTAATTCAAATCAAATTTTCAAACAACCCATTGTTTGCAACAAGTCCCAATTATCCAAATAATATTTATTTATTATATTTCATTACTTTGAAACGAAATTTTCAAACTCCGGGACCAGATTTAGAACTTAATTTTCAATCAATTAAATTTTAATTCAGTTGTATTTCTATTTCTACTTAATTTAATTCCAATTCAAGACTTCAATTTGGTTGTATTATATTACTCCTTAATTTTAATTTCAATAATTAACAACCAATCACCTAAATATTTATTAGAAGGAAATATTACTTTATATATCAAAATATATATTTTATATAAAATCATTTAAAACCTTTATATAAGAAAATAACAAATACGCGCTCATATATATATATATATATATATATATATATATATATATATTCTCAACTCATTCGAGGGTACTACAGACTCTATTAAATGAGTAATTCCCACCAGAGCTAAGGTTCTCGCTTAACCTTTCCGCTCTGATGCCAAATGTAACCACCCCAGATAGTTAAGAAAAAGAAGAAAGAGATTGAAGAAGAAGAACAGAAAACACCAAACATCTCACATTCGCAGCGGATAAAATATAATAATAAACAACAACAGTGTACAAAAGAATATCATATCTGCCGATTACATTTTAATACATCAGAGTTTCACCTACATACAGTCACTGAATATATACAATTGTCATGTCTCAGATTAACAATAATATGAATACAGCGGAAATACTCTATACGCTATTGCCATCCAGCTCGCCTTCTGAGCTCCAAAACATACCTACCTGAAAATCTGTAATACTCGGTCTGATCCGAGCATTACACCAAAGTAACACCCGGGTCAGGCTGGAAACCAGCGTGAGTAAACCCAACTAACATGGAATACCAAAGCAAACAGCTTATATAAACCCAGGTAACTTATATCAATTTAATCAATTCACAATTTGCTATGAACAACACTTATTTCACATATAAATTTCTAAGTACCAAACTTAGACAAAATAAATCGTTTCATTTCATCGTATTGACCTCGGAAATCAATTTATATAAATTTGAAGTGATTTCGGGTATTTCCCAATACCCGACCCCGGCCTCTTCAAAACTCATGTCATCCTAACCCAAGTTATTCAAATGAAATACACAACATTTCATATTAGAGATATCAACTCACTCAAACATCCGATACCATTCAATCATCCATAAGCAAATTTGATCACCTCTAAATTAATTCAATTGATTCTAACTGAATTTCAATCCTCAATCACTTAGATTCCTTCATTTAACATTAATTAGTTTCAAATTAATTAATCAACCTTTCCGTCATAATTTATCTTAATTAATTACCCTGGATTAATTATTTTCAATTACATTCAAGTAATTATCTTTATTTAATTTTATGATATTAATTATTCTTAACCAAATCAATGAGTAATCTTTAATTACTTCACAAATTAATTAACCATAATCAATTACACTAATTCTTAATTACTTACATTAATTAATTTCTCATGAGTCACTTATGATTAATTCATCTTAATTAATCAATCTTTAATTACATCGTTGATTATACAAATTAATGATTTCTAATTATATTTTGATTTGTTCTAATCTAAATTAATTACTTTAATTCAATCCCAATATTAATCATTCTCGATTAATCTCAATCTGTAATTAACTATTCTTTTATTTACTTCATTAATAAATTAATTACTCCATATTAATTACCTCAATTAATCTCTTGATAAATTTCACAAAGTAATTATATTTTATTAATTACATTAAGTAATTATTTATCAACCATCAAATAATTATTCTGAATTACTTATACTTTGTTAATTAACTTACAACTTAATTTATTATTTATTCAAACCTTTAATTACTGAATTAAATAACCCAAATCATAAATTAATTAGATTAATTAATTATCCATTTTAATTACCCTACTAATTTAATGTATCACAAATCATTAAGCCCTTAGTAACTTTTAAAACGGCAACATTTTCTTGTTCATTGTTTTAAGTTTAAAACAACATAAAATTCCCAATACTTCGAGTTAAGCAACAATTAACTCGAGAACCATCCAATACCAAAATCACCCGATCATCAATTCATAGTGCATATCAAATAAATTCAATCATTCAGCCAAATATTTAAATTTAACCATTTAAATTTAAATAGAAATCCAAAAGCGTAAAGTTTACTCACCTTTGCTTTTTCTTGCAATCCACTTCAAATTTGCCTTGGTTTATCCACGTTTAAACCTGCTGTTAAATCCAACATTTAGATCGAGCATAGCTACCCCCATCTCGAACCTATCTCCAACTCGACTGTCGCCCTCTCATCCTCGTGCTCGAGAACGACCCCTAATACTGCAGCCAACCCCTGTACATGCGGCGTGAGCCCACTCCAACATCATCTTGTCAAGCCTCCACTTTAAATCCATGCGGTCGCCACAACTCACGCAAGCTCGCGAAACTAAGGCCTCCGTCGAAGCGCATGAGTCGCGTGAGCCTTCCCGTCGCGATTCATTACAGTCGCGATTAATAATAATTAATTTTTTAGGGTTTTCGTTGAGGTTGCGGTGGCTCCGGCATACTTCTGGTATCGGTCATCAGGAAAGAGGCGCGACTAAAGATGAATGAAATCAAGTGGGAATCGTTTGCTCGAGCATGAAAATGGAAGCCCCAAATTCGAATTGAGATGAGGCTAAGAAAAGTAGATGGAATCGGCCATCCTATTATCTGAACGATGGA
This sequence comes from Allium cepa, assembly GCA_030765085.1. Classification (NCBI taxonomy): domain Eukaryota; kingdom Viridiplantae; phylum Streptophyta; class Magnoliopsida; order Asparagales; family Amaryllidaceae; genus Allium; species Allium cepa. The sequence continues at coordinate 578,982,367 of CM060931.1, forward strand.
ATAAATCGAGATGAGAGCTGTTCAATTTCCTCTGGCTTCGCCAATTTTTTTTTTTTTGCTTCATTTTTCTGGAAACAAGGAAGAGATATTTTCCCTAAAGAGGCTTAGGGTATAAGCTAGACCATCACAACGTGACTATGGTAATTAAATTTTGGACTTTGAATTGATTTTACAAAATCGAATATTGAAATTATCTCACGTTGTATAACGCGAAATTCCGAAACCCTAATCAAACATGCCAACAGATGTTCATAAGGTTTTACCCGCGTTCCGAACACAATGGAACGTGTTTCGAAGGCTAATTAGATCATATACACAAGTTACGGAGGAAAACGATCAATTTTAATTTAAATCGATTAAAATAGTTTCTAAGCGTTTTTAGCTGCCATGGTCAAATGACAACTCTGATTGCTACAAAAATTGAAATCCGATAATAACTAACTATTACGGATCTAATGGAACTGGTTTCGTCGAATTCCGAGACTGTTCCTCTGAAGGCTATTTTTAAATTTAATTTAAACGTTATATTTTTAAAACTGAACAAAACACTTCCAAACTCAATTTCAACACTTTCACTACCTTCAGTGCTATCGATATAAATTTTATAAGCCTTCAAATTATTTTTAACAGGCTTAAAACTCCATATTCAGCGTTTTACCCAATTTCAAATTATATGGTTCAATATTTAAACTATATAATTCAGTAATTTAATTATCAAGTAAATATTGATATCTTGAATCCAAGTAAAAATTAATTTTAAAATATTTTAAATCCATTAACTATTCAGATTTAAATTGTTAGAAATTCTGGGTCGTCACACGGTCCCAAAATCGAAAATGTTGGAGGGGATTTTATTATAAAACGCGGCTAAAAGCTTCCCCTAGAAGCTTCTCTTTTTTTCTCTTTTTTTTGTTACTGGTCTCGATCTAGAACAAGGGAAAAGGAATTAGGGCTACGCGACTTAAGGAGATCGACCATTTTATTTTTATTTTTCAAACTGATTTTGGCAAATACGGAAAGAAGATAAGGATGGACACGATTTAATGTAATGTTAAGGGAAGTGGCATATACAAGAAGCCTGACTAATTAAATTAAATTTCATTAGATTATTATCAATTAAATTTCAGCACGTTTATAAATCGTACGCTCACACATTAACTCCGATCAATACGAAATTTGAAATCCGATAATAATTCAATATTACGGACCCAATGGAACTGGTTTCGTCGAATTCCAAGACTGTGCCTCGGAAGGCTATTTTTAAATTCAATTTAAACGATAAAATTTCAAAACCGAACAAAGCACTGTTAAATTCAAATTTAAAACTTCTATTATCTTTAGTGTTATCAATATAAATTTTATAAGCCTTCAAATTATTTTTAATAGGCTTAAATCTCCAAATTCAACAATTTACCCAACTTCACTTATTTAAATTTAATACTTCAATTTATCAAACAAATTGTGATATTCGTAATTCAAGTTAAAATTACTCTATTGAATACTTAAAATCAATTAAATATTCCGATTTTTAGATGCTTGAAAATTCTGAGTCGTCACATTCCTCTCCCCTTAAAAGAATTTCGTCCCCGAAATTTCTACTTAGGAAGAATGGTTCAATACCCGTTTACCCTTTTCTCCAAAACCAAACAGTTTCTAACAATTCAACATCTTACCAACCATCTTTTTATAAAAGACCCATTATTATTCTTACTAACTTCTCAAACTCTCCCATAATTTGCAAACAATCCTATTTGCCCAATCATTCAAGTTTCAAATTTAAAACCAATTTTGAATTATCAAAATTTCCTTAAAAATTTTCTAACTCTCAAAATTTCCGAAAATTTTTGCTAATGTCTCCTTTGCGCGGCTAGCTCGGTACAACTACAAAAGGCCTCTACGGGCTCCCAAATCCCAAAAGAAAACAAAAGGCCAAGTGGCTCGATCAAAAACCCAATCAAATTTCATACCAAATTTAAATACATACCTTTTTGTCGAGCATTTCAAATTTATCTTTTGAAATCAAATCCAATTCTCCTTTCCCTTTATATTACCTGCATATCCTGTTTAGCACTAATATCCAATCACAACTTTCCAAAAACATTTATTGACTTCCTTACCAAATGTCAATCTCTATTCATCCAAATATTAACTTAGAATATATTTGTAATACCAAATTTCAATTTGCCATTTAAGAATTTACCATTCCCCTCTTAAGTTTAGTATAAGCATTTTATATGTTTCTTTATTCATTTTAATTTCACCACTTTTAATTTATATCTATTTCTATTCAAATTGGTTTCCCTATTTCCATAGGAATTTAATTTATTTTTGATGTAGTACGAACTACGGAATCAATATGTTTAAATTGTTCAAGGCCTTTAAGTCGTTTGGAGTTAGCTTTGTTTTTAAGTCGTTTGGGGGTTATAAGTCGCTCACGACTTAACAAAGGGTATTCACGACCTAACAAGCTATGTGAAGAGCTATGTTCGGAGTTAAGTCGCCTGGAGATGAGTCGCCTGGAGATGAGTCGTTCGGAGTTATGTCGCACTGGAAGAAAAGCTACTCTGGAAGTTAACTCGTTACCGACCTAAGAGGCTTGAGTCGCTAGGAGTTAAGTCGTTAACGACCTAACTTAGGTCGTAGGTCGCAATGATGTTAAGATGTAAATGTAGGGTTTGTTGAGTTGCACGTAATGTTGTGTCGTATGTCGTGATGTAATGTGTTTGTGTTTTCTTAAGTCGTTGTATTTGTTAAGTCGTTATGTGTTTGAGTCGTTTGTACTTAAGTCGTAGGTCGTGTGCGTTGTAATTAGGTCGCATGATTGTAATGCCGAGTGAGAGCTTGTTGAGTCGCTGCCGACTTATTTGTTGTGTTGTAATTTGGGTATGGTGTTGTTGCTAAGTCGAGAGCCTTAAGTCGTTAGCCGTGAGTCGTGGAGGGATGAGTCGTGTACGACTTAAGGACCGGTTGTGAAAAAAAAACTATAAATAGGGGGTGTGTTGTACATTTCAAGGTGGTTGATTTTTGAATAAAATTTCTTATTGATTGTTGCGTGCTTTCATCTTAAATTGGTAGTTGAGTGTAATCTCCTATCTCCACTTTCGGTTTATTCGAGTGTACTCGAATCAACGATTGTTGAAGCCGATTCGCGGAATCAAGTGCGCTTGATCAACGCATGAAGAATTGAAGATCTTCTCTCACGGTATCGTGCGCGATCAATGTGTCGAAGATAGCTAGAATTCGGTATCTTTGTGATCAACAAATTTGGGCATTTCAGTATCTTCAATCCACCGATTGTTACTTTCATCGATCCATATCATTTTGTTAATAATCCGCTGCGTCAGTTTTGGTATCAGAGCTAGACTTAGCCAATCATAGCTAAGCCGAGACTTGGAGCCAATTTTTGAAGTTGAAGTTTGAAGTTGGAGTTCATCGTGTTCATCTTGAAGTTGCAACGAGTTTGAAGATTTTGATCCATTTCATTTTGGATCTAGAGTTGAAAAGGTGTTTGAAGTATTGAGGCCGAGCTAGTGATTGGAGCCGTGCCTTGTTGTTGTTTGAATTGAAGGGTTGAAGTAGGTGGCCGAGCCAAGTGCAGTTAAGCCGTGAGTTCAAGCCGAGCCGACCTAACTTTGGGTCGCTGCAAGTGAGGCCGAGTCAAGTTGCAAGTGAGCCGAGCTTGTTTGCTTTGGGTTGAAGTTTTGTGTTCGATTTGTTGAAGTATTTGAGAAGTTTTGAAGTGTTTGTGAAGAATTTCCAATCATGCCACCGAGGAGAGCTAATCATCATCAAAACATTGAAGCTTTGTATAGAAGAGAAGAAGCCGAGCTTATGGAGCAACGTATTAATGAGAAATTTGATGAAGGCATTGGAAAATTAGAGAAGTTGATGAATGACTTGAATCAAACTCAAAGGAGGAGATCACCAAACTCGAACCAGGGAGGAAACCGAGTTTCGCCATCGGTTATGGAAGTGAGGAGGGTATCACCGCATTCTTTTAGAGATAGAAGAGAAACATCAATTTCATCATGGAGAGATCATCATGACTATGGACATGAAGAGAGAAGAAGTCAACGTGAATTTGACAATGAGGCGTATAGAGATGAAGAGAGACATAGTCGAAGAAGCATGCATGAACGAAGGGATGATAATGGTCGAGATCGATGTAGGCGTACTTTTGATTTCGATGAAGAGGGTGATAGAGCTAGCATTCATTACCGAGATCGAGATCAAGTTCGAAATTCTTATCGGGATGTAGAGGATGATCGTCGATGGGAGTCGGGTATGAAGATGGAGATTCCGGAGTTTACAGGTGGGATGGTAGCTGAAGAGTTCTTAGATTGGTTGTCAAATGTGGAGGAAATCTTTGATTTCAAGGAGGTTCCGGAGAATCGTTGAGTGAGGTTAGTTGCTACTAGGTTCAGGGGGAGAGCTTTGGCATGGTGGCAGCAAACTAAACTTACAAGAGAGAGAATGGGAAAGTCAAAGATTGAATCATGGGAGAAGATGAAGAAGTTGATGAGAGCTACATTTTTACCTTACAACTATCAATCACTTATGTACCAGAGATTGCAGAATCTAAGGCAAGGGACGAAGTCAGTTAATGATTATGCAGATGAATTTTATCAACTCATTGCCAGGAATGATATTATGGAGACAGAGGAACAATTGACTGCTAGATTTGTTGGAGGACTGAGAATGCAGATCCAGGATATGGTTAATATGTTTGATCCGAGATCTGTTGCAGAGGCACATCAGAAAGCGTTGGCTTGGGAGAAGCAAGGAAGGCGTGGAGGTAGTGTGTTTACTAATTCTAATAATCAAGCGAAGGGTGCTAGTGGAAGTTCTAATGTTCCTAAACCTGTTACAAAACCAGTGGTGAAGGAGGCTGAGAAGGCAAAGGTTAATAGCAGTTTCAAATGTTACAATTGTCAGGAGTTGGGTCACAAAAGCAATGAATGTCCGAAGCCGAAGAAGAGAGCAATGGTTACTGAGATTGAGGATGATGGTGAGGAGGCAAAATGTTCAAATACACCTTATGTCGAGGAGGAAGAAGAATTGTCTGGAGATGAAGGTTGTAATCTTATGATGAGGAGGTTATGTCTTACACCAAAGCAAGAAGAGGATTCTAGTTGGTTGAGAGGCAATATTTTTCAGTCGACATGCACTATTCTAGGGAAAGTTTGCAAGTTCGTTATTGATGCTGGAAGCTGTGATAATATTATCTGTAACATCCCGCCTTTTCGCACACTTTAAAACGACACACGTGCCGATTCAAAGCATACGCAAGGGAGGAGTGTTATGGGGTAAATAAGAAAACAGAGAAGGAATAAAACAAAATAGAATCTCACAGCGGAAGGATAAAATATAATAATAAATATACAGTTCAAAATAGTTTACAAAACAGTTATTTCATTTATACAATGAACATCAGAGTTACACATACCAATACACAATGCAGCGGAATATAAAGAGTGTGGTGCAATACTATATAGAATAATACCGAATCTTCGTCTTCGTCCTCCAAAGCTAAAACCTGCTATCCTGAAACGCTCGGACTGACCCGAGCGAATTTGAAAAGACAAAAACACTCGAGTCAGACTAGAATATCTTATGTGAGTTAAATAAACAGAAATAAATATGAGTACAGTAACTCAAGAGATGCTCGGGATTTACATCTCCTAAGGATCCGTTAAACTATTTACTATGTAGTATATTGCGTTATTATAATAGTGTCTATTTATAAAATAAACTTACTTTTTAATAGCGTTAAGGGGTTACCCATATAGCCCTTAACACGTAATAGTCCCAGTAGTCCATCCAATATCATAGTCCCTCCTGATCGGGAAGCCACTAGAGGATACCACACGGGCTACGGGAGAAAACCAAACTCGTACAAGGCGCGATAGGGTAGGTGACACGGCACAACTAGGCAATGCCAGGGTAGATATACCAATTACGCTTCCGGGCCGATGGTAACGCGAAGCCGCAGCAACCGCCCACCTCGAAACAACTCCCCAAATCAAAAAAATAGAAGTGGCCACTGAATCAATCCAAAGTCATAGTATAATATCGAAGAGGAGTGTCCGATCAGAGGAATGACCTCATTAACCCGTCGATCGCTCCTGTTTTAGCCACCTTATGCCAACTCACGGGAGTCGGGTCCACGTATTTACCTTACAGGAATCGTCGCCACCAACCTACTTCATTCTGGAATCTCCACCGCGTACACGGTTAGTCAAAGTGGTTTTCGGTATCGACAGAGAGTATGTCCATATCCGATCCCGGTCTCTTTGCCAATCCATCGTTATTATAACACCGCGGTTCTTTAAAGCAGTTTATACTTTTAAAACCAGAATATAATCCATTTCAAAACCATAATATTTCGATATCATTCCAAAACCCAAAACCATATTTTACCACTTATCCCAAATATAATTCCTTTCCAATAATAAAAAGGCTTTAACTTCATAATATCTGAAAATCGAATATTTTCAAAGCATAATATTTTTGGAAATCCATAATTTCAAACCATAACTTTTAAAACTCAAATGGTTTGGATATTCAACGGTATGCGAATTAAAAAGCTTAACTTTACTGTCACTTTGTAAAGAAATAAGTTATATGGCTTTATGGAAATATTTCTTTATCTAAAGTTAAAACCATAATTTAGATATCACTCTTAAGTTCCAAAACCATTTCAACTTCCATATATATAAATCCATTGGAGTATTAATATTCAAAAACTAAAATTGGAATATATTCTTTCAACAAATTAAATGTTTTATTATTTAGTTTGAATATTCACATAAATCCTTAAACAACTCCAATTTCTAGTAATAAAACATATGTATTTTTCGATTCCAATTATATTAGAATATTTTTCCAATTCAAATTCATATTAGAATATTCATTTCAATTTTTTCTTGGGAAAAATCCAATTATAAATATCATATCTTAAATTTCCAAACTTAACATTTAAACATATGATATAAATTTATCCAACTCCATTTTCTAAATTTTCTTCCATTTTACTAAGGGAATTTATACACCTTTTTATTTCAAAATTTCCAACTTTTCATGTACATAAATACGGAAGAAAAATATTTATACAGTATAAAATTTAAGATTATTATAAACCGTATTCCATCCAAACCATAGAAATCACATTAAAATAGTTATATATAGACCGCGGTGCCTGTATATAATTTTCTATCCTATGGTCAAGTGATACGGATATTTATCATTTCAATCCGCAATTTAAAAATAAAACTTTGCGGTTTTATCATTTCAAACCACAATCCCGAAAAATGAAATATGCATGATAAATTTGCAATTTTAATGATATGCAATAAACATTCATTCATCAACAACATCCATCATCCAATCGCAACCATCAACCAATTTCAATCAATAACAGTATATATCTATGAACATATACAACAGGTAATAACTGTCAGTTTTTTTTTTCCAAATTAAATTTATCAACTATTTATCTAACAGTTTACTCAATAATAATTTACATAACTGTTAACTAGCAGTTCTTATGCAAACAATAATTTCTAACAGCCAATTAATATGCAATCAATCAATTTAAATTAACAGCTAAATTCAAAAAATGCAATTCAACAGATATGGATGAAATAACATGCCCAAAAGCTCATAAATAAATTTCTATTCATTTCTAAAATTTATTTAACAAACATAAAAGCTTCTAGTAATTGTGAGTGGGTTAAAACACTCACCTTTGGAATTTAAATCGAATTTAAATCCGATTTAAACTCAAAAATTCGCCCGTCTCAGAATTCGTCCAAACCAGCGTCATCGAGTCCGGAATAAAATTACGATCCTAACAAAAAAAGTTTCGTGTGAATCCGACTTCGTATGAGAAAGTTATGGCAAAAAATGGTAGTTGAATTCAAATTGGAAATAAATATAAAACGACACATATTTCCTCACCTTATATTATATGTGCCACGTCAGCCCATATTATTGCGCACGCATCAGCTTCCTTCCCAGATACACGCGAAAGTCACGGCCTCCCCCACGCGTTGCTTCACCGTGCCGCTACCACCGTTGAAACTGCCATCACCACAAGCTCCCACGTCATCAGCACGCCCCCACCCATTCAGAACCCATGCCAGCGAACACGAACCCATGCACGCGCTACAGGACGAAGCCAAACACTCCCAGCCGCCGCCTGAAAAACCCATGGCCGAAACCCTAATCTTCTTTTGACGAAAATCCGACCGTTGAATTGCCAAACAAATTACATAGATGCGCTCCCCATCGTCCATACTCCAATACCCAGAAGCAATTTTCCGATCGGCCGAGGTTTGTTACGGCGATGATGAACGGTTTTGGGGCTGTTTGAATTTATTCTGGATGAACGACAGCTCCAATTGACAAACGAATTTCACCATGAGATTACGCGTATCGAATACTTCAACATATATTTTTTCTGGAATTTTCTGAAATTTTTGAGTTTTGGCTTTTAATTTTGAACTGTAGATAGATCTAGGGTTTTCAACCATTGGAGAGGAGAAAGGAATGAAGAAAATGTACGTATATTCAATTGACAGAAGAAGGAGGCTAGGGTTTATGATCGCATATATATAGGTTGGGCTGGGTTAGAATAGATAGGCTAGAGAGATGAACGTGCGTGACAAACTATGGCCCAAAAAGCCCGCTATGCCTCCGGAACCGAATTTGTTAAATCTATATATCCAAATAGGTGTTTTAAAATATTCTGAACGCGATGGAAGAAGTTTCATGACCAAATTCGATCGTATGAAGAAGTTATGCTGAAAACAAGATTTCCAAATTGATTTCAAATTGATTTTTAATAAAACTGATTTCAAGGCGTTTCGCGTCCGTACGATCAAACGACAAGTCTGATTGATACGAAATTTTAAACTCTATAATAATTCACCGATACGGATCCAATGAAACTGGTTTCGTCGAAATCCGAGTCCTTGACAAAAATGGCTATTTTTAATATTTATTAAATCAATTAAATAAATCATAAAAATCCAAATTTTTATATTTCAACTTCTAATATTGGCTAGATTCATTACTTATATAATTCAATCAATTTTTAATTGATTTAACAAGCTTGGATGTGAATTAAAATCTATAAATATCAGTTTGCAGTGTTAATATCTGCACTTTCTTATTATCTGGAAATTATAAATTATATTCTAAACTCAATTATTACATCTTATACCTTTATACTCTTAACTTAAATCTAACTGAATAAATAATTGGATTCCCATCTCAACTTGAATCCAATTAGATAAATAGATTTGATTTCCCTTTCAACTCATTTTTAATTGAAATTAACCCTTTTTACCGTAATTAAATTTCAAATTATCAATAAACTTTTATTCCCATTTATTTTTCTTAACTATTATTAATTCCAATCTAAACTTTCAACTAATGCAAAACTAAGATATTACTTTTCATTTACTTGTAATTAGATTAAGTTATAAATTTTAAGTCAATGAATCCTTTTGTTTTCCATTCCTTTTAAAACCAACCATTCATATATAACTTAAATGGTAATGTATATCAAATTGCCCCAAATGGTTTAAAGTTAACCTCCAAATGCATATTTACTTGTAAATAGATTTCGATTCATTGAAATAAATCATACTATAGAAATTTAATCCCATTAAATAAATAAATAAATGTTGGTTCCCATTCACATTGTTTATTTACGTTTTATTTCATTGGTACTTCTATATACAATCTTAACTTTGTAAAATGTTTAAATGTGGAATCTTGTCTACCTCGCATCTTAGATTAAGGTTTCTAAAACGATTAATATTTACAAAATTTATAAGTATTAAATCCATTTGATTGCAATAAATTCAATTGATTGCAAATAGATTTCAAATAAATTGGATGTTATTAGGTTACAACTTAATATTAACCCAATTTCCTCTTAATTAACAAGGTTATAATTACTTAAGGTTTCATTACATTTATATTTCACATTTCATTTGGTTTTCATTATTTTACTCTACATAAATGAGCAATTCATTTAATTCATTAAGTATCAATTCTATTAAGCCCTGTTTAAATCTACATGCATACTTCTATTCATTTACAAATGGAATAACCTTTAACTCACACACGTAAACCAAAATCGTTATAAATCTAATAAATTCCCAAATCGAAGTTTGTACACATTTTACACAACTATTATGATTTCTCACAAAACGTGGAATTTATTAAATGACCATTTATTACCATTTAATTCCCTTAATTGAATCAATTGCTTATTATTATATATATTCTTTTCATTCTACCATTATAAATTCATTAACGTATTTACACATCTCTATCTTTCAGAGATTAAATAACAAAACTGATTACAACACTGTTTCTATCAATTTTCATAAATTGGTTCAAACTATACTTTTGTTTACATAAAATAAATTTTATGTTTCTATTATTTTTCTATTCCTTTCACTACAGGCATGAATTATTACTATCTACACTAATTACGTCTTTGTATTAATGAACACCATTCAATTTAATATTTATACTAACATTCACAATTTCAACATTTATTTGTTTCTTATAATTAACTTTAAATCAATTTGTGAAAATTTACATTATCCACATCTATTATCATAAACCTTTATAGTTACACTAGATGGCAACTACTATACCAAATCTCTACATTTATTCTTAAACAAATTAGAAATTATATTAATTCAATTTATTAAATATCATAAATTTAACGGGTCGTTACAATCTCCCCCACTCAAAACTTTTCGTCCCCGAAAAGGAAAAGAATGGAGAAGGAAGAATAACAGTGCATTTTACTTCAAATATTAACTTATTTTTTTTTTTCTGGATTAATTTCCTTTAATGAAATACACTTGTTTTATAATTATTATATCCTTTAATACTTGAATTATTAAAGTTGGAAAAATATTTTTAACAAAATTCTAAGTCCAAAATTCACGGAAAATTTTGGCAGAGTCTCCTTTGTACGGAGGGACTCTGGAGAAAATATAATATCCAAATACACAATATATTACATATATATATATCCAAAATAAAATATCCCAACACGGGAAAATATATAATAAAATAGCGCTTCAAACGTAATCCGGAAACGTACCTATTTGTCGGGCAATACGCTTATATTTTTATGGAACCAAAGTAGTAGCAGTGGCTTCCATCACCTGTATTCACTTATATAGTCTGAAAAGTTAAATATTTATTTCAAAATGAACTATTCAAGTGGATTCAATCATTCATATTAAATCAAATGCAACAACCATACATTTTAACAAACAGCACACACTATAAACAAGCAATCATTCAAACAAACAAACAAAACAAAAAAAATCAGTTGTTCGGGTTCAAATTCTGAAGTTGTACGAATGAAGAATAACTATCAAGTGCATCCGTTGCTCAACAGCCTTAGATGGACCAAAGATAGATTATTTGTTCATCCAACAACTCCACAATTCCTTACCCAACAAACATACATCAAATTCAAATCAACACCAAAATAGCTTATTATACATTTGTTTCATAATTCAGTGTTTTGATTTTCATTCTTTCATTTATGGAAGAATTTCTTTATTTCTTACAAGTTTTATTTTCCAATTATCACCAAATTCATTATATTTGTATTTCCTTTTTATTACTTAAGTTTCCTTTTTATCACTTAAGTTCATAAAATAAATTTTCATTAATAACAACAAATATTTTGAATATCTTCATTTCCTTACTCTTCACTTGTAAGATTTCCCTTAAATTCTAAATCTGCTAACATTCATTCTTATAAGTGGAAGCTTTTATTTATCTATTAGCTATGGATTTCAGTCATTTCAATTCTTCCTACTTTCTATTATATTAGAATAGGGGAGGCTTAAGACATACTTAAACTAATAATCCCACAATTAATTCTTATTTAGAATTTCATTTTATATACTTAGGTTCATATCATCTATTAATAATTCTTAACTCTTTTTCAGTAACATTTCAATTATAACCTAAGTTTATACCATTAAATTCTTATTATAACAGTAATCTATTGAATACTTCATTTTTCCTAAATTCCTACTTGTAAAATATTCAATTCCAGTTTCTCGTTTAACACTTCAACTTTTATAATTGGGTAAGTTATTTATGTTAAGGAAATTGCAATTGAACTTATACAAGTTAAATCTCCATTCTTAATTAATTTTTATGTTTATCCATATTACTTTTCTCTCTCCTACGTATTCAAATTCCTCTTTATAGCTTTGCAATCATCCTCTTATTTTTTTATTAGAGGTTTCAATTCATTTATCACTTAACCTTTATTTCACTAACAAAATTAAACAATTAATTACGGAAAAATTTAGAATTAAATACCGGGTTAAAATTCAATTTATTTCAAAATATAGATAAATAAGTTCTTACAACTCAATATCTCTAATTATAGTTAGAACAATAAAAGGAAATTTTTAGAAAATTTCAAAATAAATCTGCAGTAGAATTTACTACAGTGGCCTTTCCCCTTCGAAACTCGAAAATGAAAGTCGATGATGCGGCCGTCATCACCGAATTTATTTTCCAGCGACAGAGAGGAAAGTACAGAATTTAATTCTTTTCCAAATCTTCTTTAAAACAATTCTTCCAATTTATACGAAATATTTATATAAGAAAATACTTATAAACCAAATCAATAAATTTCACAAATTCTTTGAAAGCAAATTTTCAAAAATCCCGGACTTAAGTTCTAAATCTCCAAATTTGGTTTATTATAATTTCACTTAGCTTCAGTTATTATAAATATTTTTATTGCCTAACATCCAATCTATAGCAACCAAATATATATATATCTTTATAAAACTATTTTTATATATAGAAATATAATAGGCAAAATTATTTCATTCACCTATATTAAAAACAAATATTATGTCGGTCTGTCCTATTAAGTGTTTAGAAATCCCTATTGATGACATAGCGTCCCATGCATCAACCAGAATTTATAAATACAAAGCGGAACAGATTAACACAATATTAAAATCTTTTTATTAATACTAACAAGTACGCTCTCTCTTATATATACACTCAGCGACTCCCATAGGATATTTCTACCCTATTAACAAAGAGTCAAACCCCACAAAGCCAAGGTTTATCGCTAAACCAAAGCTCTGATACCAACTGTAACATCCCGCCTTTTCGCACACTTTAAAACGACACACGTGCCGATTCAAAGCATACGCAAGGGAGGAGTGTTATGGGGTAAATAAGAAAACAGAGAAGGAATAAAACAAAATAGAATCTCACAGCGGAAGGATAAAATATAATAATAAATATACAGTTCAAAATAGTTTACAAAACAGTTATTTCATTTATACAATGAACATCAGAGTTACACATACCAATACACAATGCAGCGGAATATAAAGAGTGTGGTGCAATACTATATAGAATAATACCGAATCTTCGTCTTCGTCCTCCAAAGCTAAAACCTGCTATCCTGAAACGCTCGGACTGACCCGAGCGAATTTGAAAAGACAAAAACACTCGAGTCAGACTAGAATATCTTATGTGAGTTAAATAAACAGAAATAAATATGAGTACAGTAACTCAAGAGATGCTCGGGATTTACATCTCCTAAGGATCCGTTAAACTATTTACTATGTAGTATATTGCGTTATTATAATAGTGTCTATTTATAAAATAAACTTACTTTTTAATAGCGTTAAGGGGTTACCCATATAGCCCTTAACACGTAATAGTCCCAGTAGTCCATCCAATATCATAGTCCCTCCTGATCGGGAAGCCACTAGAGGATACCACACGGGCTACGGGAGAAAACCAAACTCGTACAAGGCGCGATAGGGTAGGTGACACGGCACAACTAGGCAATGCCAGGGTAGATATACCAATTACGCTTCCGGGCCGATGGTAACGCGAAGCCGCAGCAACCGCCCACCTCGAAACAACTCCCCAAATCAAAAAAATAGAAGTGGCCACTGAATCAATCCAAAGTCATAGTATAATATCGAAGAGGAGTGTCCGATCAGAGGAATGACCTCATTAACCCGTCGATCGCTCCTGTTTTAGCCACCTTATGCCAACTCACGGGAGTCGGGTCCACGTATTTACCTTACAGGAATCGTCGCCACCAACCTACTTCATTCTGGAATCTCCACCGCGTACACGGTTAGTCAAAGTGGTTTTCGGTATCGACAGAGAGTATGTCCATATCCGATCCCGGTCTCTTTGCCAATCCATCGTTATTATAACACCGCGGTTCTTTAAAGCAGTTTATACTTTTAAAACCAGAATATAATCCATTTCAAAACCATAATATTTCGATATCATTCCAAAACCCAAAACCATATTTTACCACTTATCCCAAATATAATTCCTTTCCAATAATAAAAAGGCTTTAACTTCATAATATCTGAAAATCGAATATTTTCAAAGCATAATATTTTTGGAAATCCATAATTTCAAACCATAACTTTTAAAACTCAAATGGTTTGGATATTCAACGGTATGCGAATTAAAAAGCTTAACTTTACTGTCACTTTGTAAAGAAATAAGTTATATGGCTTTATGGAAATATTTCTTTATCTAAAGTTAAAACCATAATTTAGATATCACTCTTAAGTTCCAAAACCATTTCAACTTCCATATATATAAATCCATTGGAGTATTAATATTCAAAAACTAAAATTGGAATATATTCTTTCAACAAATTAAATGTTTTATTATTTAGTTTGAATATTCACATAAATCCTTAAACAACTCCAATTTCTAGTAATAAAACATATGTATTTTTCGATTCCAATTATATTAGAATATTTTTCCAATTCAAATTCATATTAGAATATTCATTTCAATTTTTTCTTGGGAAAAATCCAATTATAAATATCATATCTTAAATTTCCAAACTTAACATTTAAACATATGATATAAATTTATCCAACTCCATTTTCTAAATTTTCTTCCATTTTACTAAGGGAATTTATACACCTTTTTATTTCAAAATTTCCAACTTTTCATGTACATAAATACGGAAGAAAAATATTTATACAGTATAAAATTTAAGATTATTATAAACCGTATTCCATCCAAACCATAGAAATCACATTAAAATAGTTATATATAGACCGCGGTGCCTGTATATAATTTTCTATCCTATGGTCAAGTGATACGGATATTTATCATTTCAATCCGCAATTTAAAAATAAAACTTTGCGGTTTTATCATTTCAAACCACAATCCCGAAAAATGAAATATGCATGATAAATTTGCAATTTTAATGATATGCAATAAACATTCATTCATCAACAACATCCATCATCCAATCGCAACCATCAACCAATTTCAATCAATAACAGTATATATCTATGAACATATACAACAGGTAATAACTGTCAGTTTTTTTTTTCCAAATTAAATTTATCAACTATTTATCTAACAGTTTACTCAATAATAATTTACATAACTGTTAACTAGCAGTTCTTATGCAAACAATAATTTCTAACAGCCAATTAATATGCAATCAATCAATTTAAATTAACAGCTAAATTCAAAAAATGCAATTCAACAGATATGGATGAAATAACATGCCCAAAAGCTCATAAATAAATTTCTATTCATTTCTAAAATTTATTTAACAAACATAAAAGCTTCTAGTAATTGTGAGTGGGTTAAAACACTCACCTTTGGAATTTAAATCGAATTTAAATCCGATTTAAACTCAAAAATTCGCCCGTCTCAGAATTCGTCCAAACCAGCGTCATCGAGTCCGGAATAAAATTACGATCCTAACAAAAAAAGTTTCGTGTGAATCCGACTTCGTATGAGAAAGTTATGGCAAAAAATGGTAGTTGAATTCAAATTGGAAATAAATATAAAACGACACATATTTCCTCACCTTATATTATATGTGCCACGTCAGCCCATATTATTGCGCACGCATCAGCTTCCTTCCCAGATACACGCGAAAGTCACGGCCTCCCCCACGCGTTGCTTCACCGTGCCGCTACCACCGTTGAAACTGCCATCACCACAAGCTCCCACGTCATCAGCACGCCCCCACCCATTCAGAACCCATGCCAGCGAACACGAACCCATGCACGCGCTACAGGACGAAGCCAAACACTCCCAGCCGCCGCCTGAAAAACCCATGGCCGAAACCCTAATCTTCTTTTGACGAAAATCCGACCGTTGAATTGCCAAACAAATTACATAGATGCGCTCCCCATCGTCCATACTCCAATACCCAGAAGCAATTTTCCGATCGGCCGAGGTTTGTTACGGCGATGATGAACGGTTTTGGGGCTGTTTGAATTTATTCTGGATGAACGACAGCTCCAATTGACAAACGAATTTCACCATGAGATTACGCGTATCGAATACTTCAACATATATTTTTTCTGGAATTTTCTGAAATTTTTGAGTTTTGGCTTTTAATTTTGAACTGTAGATAGATCTAGGGTTTTCAACCATTGGAGAGGAGAAAGGAATGAAGAAAATGTACGTATATTCAATTGACAGAAGAAGGAGGCTAGGGTTTATGATCGCATATATATAGGTTGGGCTGGGTTAGAATAGATAGGCTAGAGAGATGAACGTGCGTGACAAACTATGGCCCAAAAAGCCCGCTATGCCTCCGGAACCGAATTTGTTAAATCTATATATCCAAATAGGTGTTTTAAAATATTCTGAACGCGATGGAAGAAGTTTCATGACCAAATTCGATCGTATGAAGAAGTTATGCTGAAAACAAGATTTCCAAATTGATTTCAAATTGATTTTTAATAAAACTGATTTCAAGGCGTTTCGCGTCCGTACGATCAAACGACAAGTCTGATTGATACGAAATTTTAAACTCTATAATAATTCACCGATACGGATCCAATGAAACTGGTTTCGTCGAAATCCGAGTCCTTGACAAAAATGGCTATTTTTAATATTTATTAAATCAATTAAATAAATCATAAAAATCCAAATTTTTATATTTCAACTTCTAATATTGGCTAGATTCATTACTTATATAATTCAATCAATTTTTAATTGATTTAACAAGCTTGGATGTGAATTAAAATCTATAAATATCAGTTTGCAGTGTTAATATCTGCACTTTCTTATTATCTGGAAATTATAAATTATATTCTAAACTCAATTATTACATCTTATACCTTTATACTCTTAACTTAAATCTAACTGAATAAATAATTGGATTCCCATCTCAACTTGAATCCAATTAGATAAATAGATTTGATTTCCCTTTCAACTCATTTTTAATTGAAATTAACCCTTTTTACCGTAATTAAATTTCAAATTATCAATAAACTTTTATTCCCATTTATTTTTCTTAACTATTATTAATTCCAATCTAAACTTTCAACTAATGCAAAACTAAGATATTACTTTTCATTTACTTGTAATTAGATTAAGTTATAAATTTTAAGTCAATGAATCCTTTTGTTTTCCATTCCTTTTAAAACCAACCATTCATATATAACTTAAATGGTAATGTATATCAAATTGCCCCAAATGGTTTAAAGTTAACCTCCAAATGCATATTTACTTGTAAATAGATTTCGATTCATTGAAATAAATCATACTATAGAAATTTAATCCCATTAAATAAATAAATAAATGTTGGTTCCCATTCACATTGTTTATTTACGTTTTATTTCATTGGTACTTCTATATACAATCTTAACTTTGTAAAATGTTTAAATGTGGAATCTTGTCTACCTCGCATCTTAGATTAAGGTTTCTAAAACGATTAATATTTACAAAATTTATAAGTATTAAATCCATTTGATTGCAATAAATTCAATTGATTGCAAATAGATTTCAAATAAATTGGATGTTATTAGGTTACAACTTAATATTAACCCAATTTCCTCTTAATTAACAAGGTTATAATTACTTAAGGTTTCATTACATTTATATTTCACATTTCATTTGGTTTTCATTATTTTACTCTACATAAATGAGCAATTCATTTAATTCATTAAGTATCAATTCTATTAAGCCCTGTTTAAATCTACATGCATACTTCTATTCATTTACAAATGGAATAACCTTTAACTCACACACGTAAACCAAAATCGTTATAAATCTAATAAATTCCCAAATCGAAGTTTGTACACATTTTACACAACTATTATGATTTCTCACAAAACGTGGAATTTATTAAATGACCATTTATTACCATTTAATTCCCTTAATTGAATCAATTGCTTATTATTATATATATTCTTTTCATTCTACCATTATAAATTCATTAACGTATTTACACATCTCTATCTTTCAGAGATTAAATAACAAAACTGATTACAACACTGTTTCTATCAATTTTCATAAATTGGTTCAAACTATACTTTTGTTTACATAAAATAAATTTTATGTTTCTATTATTTTTCTATTCCTTTCACTACAGGCATGAATTATTACTATCTACACTAATTACGTCTTTGTATTAATGAACACCATTCAATTTAATATTTATACTAACATTCACAATTTCAACATTTATTTGTTTCTTATAATTAACTTTAAATCAATTTGTGAAAATTTACATTATCCACATCTATTATCATAAACCTTTATAGTTACACTAGATGGCAACTACTATACCAAATCTCTACATTTATTCTTAAACAAATTAGAAATTATATTAATTCAATTTATTAAATATCATAAATTTAACGGGTCGTTACATTATCTCTACAGAAGCAGTAAGGAAGTTGAACTTGAAAACTAAGAAGCATCCTAAACCGTACAAGCTAGCATGGTTAAGGAAGGGAGGTGAAGTGAAGGTGTGTCGAAGGGCTTGTGTGAATTTTTCTATTGGAAAGAAGAACAAAGATGAAATTTGGTGTGACGTTGTAGACATGGATGTGTGTCATCTGTTGTTGGGCAGACCATGGCAGTTTGATAGAGCGGTGCAACATGACGGTCGTGCTAATAGCTATAGTTTCATGTTCGAAGGTACTAAAATAACTTTAGTTCCCAAGAAGCAGCAACAGAAGGAAAGCAATCTAGAGGAGATCGAAGAACTGAAAACTTTGCTATCTTTGAAGGAGTTTGTCAAGGAGGTTGAAGAGGAGCCAAAAGTCTTTTTGTTGATTGGGCGAGAGTGTAATGAAGTGGTTGAAGTTCCTGAAGAAGTGAAGCCAGTTTTGAAAGAATTTGAAGACGTATTTCCAGAAGAGTTACCAAAGGAGTTACCGCCACTAAGAGACATTCAACATCAAATCGATCTTGTTCCGAGAGAAGTATTACCGCATAGACCACATTATCGAATGAGTCCGAAGGAACATGAAGAGTTACGAAGACAGGTGGGAGAGTTGTTAGAGCAGAAAGGTGTTTAGGAAAGCTTGAGTCCTTGTGCAGTACCAGCATTGTTGGTGCCGAAGAAGGATGGAACATGGAGAATGTGCACAGACAGTCGAGCATTGAATAAGATTACAGTGCGCTATAGATTTCCTATGCCGAGGTTAGATGACTTGCTAGATCAGTTGAGTGGGGCAACTATCTTTTCGAAGATTGATTTGAAGAGTGGTTATCATCAAATTCGAATTAGACCAGGAGACGAATGGAAGACCGCATTCAAGACAAGGGAAGGATTGTATGAATGGTTGGTTATGCCGTTTGGTCTATCGAATGCACCGAGTACATTTATGAGGGTGATGAATCAAATTTTCAGACCGTACATTGGAAAGTTTGTTGTTGTTTACTTTCATGATATTCTGATTTATAGTGCGAACACAGAGGAGCATGTAAAGCATTTGAGAAAGGTGTTGATTATTCTTCGTGAGGAACAATTTTATGCAGCTACGAAGAAATGTGTGTTCATTACTCGAAGTGTGTTATTTTTGGGATATGTTGTGTCAGGAGAAGGTATACAGGTGGATCAGAGTAAAGTTGAAGCTATTAGAAATTGGCCACAACCGAGAACTATCACTGAAGTTAGGAGTTTTCATGGATTGGTATCATTCTACCGAAGATTCATTCCACACTTCAGTAGCGTGATGGCACCAGTTACCGATTGTATGAAAGGAAAGCAGTTTTCTTCGTCAGAGGAAGCAGGAGTTGCTTTTGAACGGATCAAAGAACTTTTGACGACAGCACCGATTCTTGTTTTACCAGATTTTCAGTTGTTGTTTGAACTACACACTGATGCATCTAAGGTTGGAATTGGAGGGGTGTTGAGTCAGAAGGGACGTCCTATTGCTTATTTCAGTGAGAAATTATCAGGAGCAAAGATGAGATATAGTGCATACGATGTTGAGTTTTATGCCATTGTTCAAGCCGTGAAACACTGGAGGCATTATCTATTCCAGAAAGAGTTTGTTCTTTACACTGATCATGAAGCTTTGAAGCATTTGCAAGGACAAGATAATATTTCTGCGAGACATGCATCATGGATTGCTTATTTACAACAGTTTACTTTTGTCGTGAAACATAAATCTGGGGCAACGAATCGTGTGGCTGATGCTTTGAGTAGGAGGAGTCATTTGTTGACTACAATGAAAGTTGAGGTGACAGGGTTTGAATTATTGCCAGAATTGATTAACAAAGATCCTTACTTTGCAAAGTTCGTTGAGAAAGTTAAGGATGGAGATACTAATGAATTTATGTTGGTTGATGGATTCTTGTTTAAAGGAAATCGATTATGTATTCCTGAGAGCAGTTTGAGATTGAAGATTATCAAAGAGTTGCACGAGGAAGGACATGTGGGCCGTGATCGTACATTGTATTTGATTTCTCAATCTTACTTTTGGCCGTCAATGAGAAAAGAGGTTGAAAGGTTTGTGGAGAGATGTCATATATGTCAGGTTTCGAAAGGAACAGCGACAAATGCAGGATTGTATATGCCGTTACCTGTATCGACTAAACTGTGGGTTGATATCAGCATGGATTTCGTTTTGGGTTTGCCTAGAACTCAAAGGGGGAATGATTCTATATTTGTTATGGTAGACAGGTTTTCAAAGATGGTACATTTTGTTGCTTGTAAAAAGACGGCGGATGCTGTTCATGTTGCTAAGTTATTCTTTAAAGAAATCTATCGTTTACATGGGTTGCCGGTGTGACATCCCGGAATTTTGACCCTATGATTATAATAAGTTTTTAATCAAATTTAATTAAAATATAAGATTTTCATTTATTAATAAATAAGAATTTGGATATTATTAGTTTTATATTGGTTATAAAGGAATATAATTTCAAAATGTAAATAGACTCTTTTAACAATATTCAAAAATTAAACCTGTTTTATTTATTTAAATTAAAAGTTAAGAATGAATGCACTAAATTATCAGATTTATGTATGCAGTTAATAATAAGAACAAGTACAATAACATAATCATATTCATAAATACATTAATGCACATATAAGTTGCAAATCAAATATTTGTAATATTTAACTTTAATGTAAAATAGGATTAAGCTGAGTTTATCATAACAGTTGTATAATTTAATTAAATATAAGTTTATATAAGTAATATAAAGTATACATTACAAATCAAATATTGAAAGAGTAAACTTTAAATAAAAATAAGATTTTAGCAATATTCTCTAACAATAACTTTTATAACTAAAATAACATAAGCTAGTAAATATTTAACATGAGTTTCTACATAAATATAAATATTTATAAATATGGTTACAAACATAAGTACAATATAATAGTTATAAGATATAAATAGAAATGAAAACATTTAGCTCAAACACAAATTAACTTGCAGAACATCATTTATATGTTAGTTATTAGCATAGGTCAATATGAACCTAAGTATAATATAATAATATGTTTTTATTAGTAATGAAGACCCTATAAAATCTGCAAACATTATAAGTGTAAACTGTATATACATAAGCAATCAAATATGCAGCAAACATGTTATTTATATGTTAACTTAAGTATGAAGTCCAATGTATAAAAACTGCAAATTTCTTTAGTACCAGCAAGAACAATTAGTACAAAAGCCTGCAAGCTAATTCTTATGAAACAGAAAACAAATACTACAAATATCTTTGTAAACATATTAGTGCATAAGAACCCAAAACAGCAAATACCAATTAGGTTAACCAAAATGAAACACATTAGTATATACTAGCCTGCAATATCTTTATGCATATATTTGTGTCAGTAACTATTAAGGAGTGTAAGCTTAAATGAAAATATCAGTACAAACACAAATTAAAACCTGCTGCAAACATTAAGTAGCACATATTTTGTCTGAAAAAAATATTTCAGCCGAAATTTGAATTGTCAAGTCTTAGTACAAATGATAATTAAGCAAGATATTTTATTATGTCAAGCTTGTACAAGAAGACTCCATTGTTCAAGTATAAATACTTGTATTTATCATTACATTAAGTTCAGTTAGTAACTCATTAAACAAAACTGAGAAGAAGAAAGAAAATAAAACTTTATATTTGCAAGTCAAATACAAATTCAAGCAAAGGAAGAGGTTACTGGAAAATCAGTTTGCAACTGCAGTCTTCATTGTCTTTCAACAAGTATCCTCTGTTTCAAGTTGCTACTGTTTTGAGTGAGTAAACTAATTTTTTTTATTTTAAAATTTAATGTTGGTAATTATCTCATGAAGAGTTATGATGATAATATAACACTGTTCTGTCATATTTTGTAAACTCTGGATGAACTGTATGTGTAGGATCTTCAAAATTTCTTTTCATAAATATAGGACAAAGTAGCAGTGTATGATTATTATTAAAATTTGAATTAATAAGTGGTATAAGCAAGGGATAAAGATCTAGAAATCTGTTTGAATAACAGTATGGATACTGTAAGTTTAATTTACAGTATAAAGTAAAATCATAGTCAAAATTCAAAATACTTAAATTGAAAATATGAGTTTATATATTGATTTAACACTCAGTAAGATGATTTTTAAGACCAGAACAATAATTTTTAGTTGACTGTGTACAGAGAAGTTCATCAGTAGAACATTTGTGCTATTTCATGAATCTCTATTAATTCCTACAATAATTCTTGATGAAATTGCACCTGTAGCTAGTGTATGGATAGGAGATTAACAGAAAATTGTTAATATAATTTTCGAATGAATGATTTGTTGGGGAAATTCAATAGTAGGGTTTAAGGTCTGTTATATATTGGGTTCGGTTGAATGATTCACGCGATGTCGTGACTCCACCGAGTGACGAGCTGTTTTGGGAGAAGTTGGGGGGTGGTGTCGGCAAGCTATGGCCGAAGTCTTGGAATTTCTGGTGATCGCAATTGCGTGGACAAGGCGAATTTTGTCTACTGTGTTTGAGTGACAGTTCGACTTTTTAGTCGAATTTCGATTACGTGAGATTTATGTGGATCTGGGTTTTGTAGTCGAGTGAGGGAAGGATTTACGACTTGTTGGTGGCGTCGCGAAGCGTGGGCGCGGTGGTGGACCGCCGTGCACGTGCACGGCGTTGGGAAGGTGCCACGGTGTGTGTCGACGCGAGTAGAAGCTCGGGTTTGATGGTCCCCTGCTTCGAGTTGTAGCTGGTTCGAGTGTTTATATGCGAGTGGGTTATATGTTTTAACAGTTTAAATAAACACTTAAGCTTTAAATAAAAAAAAAAGGGAAACAGGGGAGAAGAAGAAGTACAGGAGGGATCGCGTGAAAAAGCGGGGCAGACACGAGTCCTACCCGAGGCGAGCACGATGTTATCTTCGGGCTTGGGATTGCAGAGGTTGGCTAGCTGTAGTATGAAAAATTAAAGCTATTAAGTTAAGTATATTAAGTATTAAACAAATTGTTTTAAACTTTGATAATCTTCAAAGCTTTGCTGAAACAAAGTATATACTTAATTTAAATAGAAGTTAATTACGAATGTAATAGAATTTATAATTGTAATCTCATAAGTAGTTCAAACTTAATTCAAATTAATAATTAAGGATTTTAATAATAGTCTTGTATAAAATCATATGTAATCTAGAATTCAATTAATCACTTGAAGTTGATTGATTAACAAATCAGAGATAACTGATTAAATAAATAATTATGGATTGAACGTTTACGCTAATTAATAATTAATGATTAATTAAGCAATTAATAATAATTAATTATGTAATTAAGTTTTATAAATCAATAATTAAGGTTATTGATTAGTAATTAAGAATTTATTCATTAATTAAGGAATAATTAATAGGTAATTAATGAATCGAAATAAGTTAATTAATAATTAATTAAATTAAGTTTTATAATCAATAATTAATATTATTGACTAATAATTAATTACTTAATTAAGTGAATAATTAATAGGTAATTAATGAATTGAAATAAGTTAATTTAATTGTAATTAATTAAGCAAAGAATAAAATACGATTTATTCTTAGGCAAGTAATTAAGTTTAAACCAAATCAAACTAAATGTTGATATGAATCGATGATTATAATGATTGCCTCTGATGATTATTTATATTCTGTGATGTTCTGTGATATTCTGATATATCTGTGATGATTGCTATATGATTTATCTATGTTAAATTGCTATGATGTATCTGATATTATTTATCTGTGTTAAATTGCTATATGAATTCAATTGTTAAATTTAAATTGTTAAGTTAATTAGACAACTTGGACTTTAAAATGGCGTTTGGATTTCGATGAGACCGGGATCGGGTATCGATTGATATTCCGAAAACCACATCGATCCAAATTAAACGTTAGGTCGTGAATTCTGAAGTGAAGATCGAGATGGTGCTTTTAGAATGCAAGGGTTATCGTCGTTAACTCTGAGGGTGATTCCAAAACGAGTGTAACGAGATAATGCCTTCGGTTTCGTTCGAACCCGGAACGAACTTGAATGGATTGAATGCTTTCAGCACATCGTCAGGCGGACGATGAGCATTCTAAGTGATATGTTCTAAAAAGTTAATCGCAGCCTCAAGCCTCATCAGCCGGGAATGGCTAAAACAGGGGAGGTGCAGCAAGGTTAGGTGGGTCATGCCCAAGCAGGACGAGATATACCCCTGTCTAGATGTCCCTTTATTCGGCTGTGTGGGCAGTTGGATGTACACCAACTGCGGGGTTATCTTGTTCGGGACTGTTCAGTAAGGAATGGTTCCGGCCTTGTGTTGCAGGGGAGTTAGGGTGGCTCCTCGGTACTGTGATCTAGACCACGTACTGTGACGGGCGGTACCCCAGTAGCCCTGCCATTGTATGGGATCCAATTTTCAATAAGCGCCGTACGTTTTGATTGTGCCCAACTATGTTGAAATGTGAGATGTAAGCATTTCAGCTATTTCTGTATTTTACTTGAAAACCCTAGACACTATTATAATATCACTGGATTTCCTATGAAATGTTTTGGTTAGCGTAAGGTAAAAACTTACCCGTATTTATTTGTGGGAAGTCTTACGTGATACCTTTATTTTAAATGAATTTCAAAGTTAAACAACTTTAACCCGTTTACTCATACCAGACCCATGTCTGAACCGGAGTTTATTTTTGTTTTTCATAAACTTTCGGGTACCCAAATTTTTACGGGTAGCCAAGGGATTCAGGTTAGCTTTGATGACTTCTGGAGGAGCAATGGAGCAGGAGGCTTCAGCGTTGTAGGCATATATATCTTTATAGTTCCGCTGTGTTAGTTAGTTTATGATGTATTTGAGATGTATGTCCTGACAGATATGTGTATGATAGTCATGTTATATGATATTGGATAGCTCTGATGTATATATAACTATGTAATATTTATGTTGATGTATTATATTTTATTCCATTCCGCTGTGAGATTCTGATGTTGTTGTTCTGTCTTTCTTTTCTTTTCTATCTTTTTCTACTTTCTCACCTCTTTCTTTTCTTAATAACGATACTTCTTCCTGGGCGTAGGAAGTTGGGTTGTTACAGTGGTATCAGAGCGCAAGGTTGAGTGAATACCTAGACTCTTGAGTGATTTCTTTCTTGAGAGAGCGTATTTGTAATTTTTATATATATATATTTATTTCTACCTATTTATTGGGTTACCTGTTCGGGTATTCCAATATAATTTATAAGGTAGATAGGGTAGTTGTGTGTGGAACACGACTACCGATGATTGGTGTGTTGAATATTTGAAGTTGGAGTGTATCTGTCGAGACTGTAGACCTATTACCGTCTCGAATGAGCTTTGGATGATGTGAGAATTTCATGGTTGGAATGTGATTTTGGATGAGTTTGAGTTTGGATCTATCGGATGGACGTGACCAAATAATGATATCTCGATATCTCAAGGTGTTGTAGCTGTGTGATGAGACACAGTAGGTTTGGATGTTTCCGAAGATATTTCTTTGGAACAAGTAAGGAAGTAAGTCCGTTTCGGAATTGTGACCAAGTTCAGTAGGGTATTTTGTTTGGTTGAGACCCAAGTTTCGCGAAGAGTTTTGAATAGAAGTCATTGGACATTGAGATTAGTCCTATAGTTAGAAGTGTTCTGTGTGTTGTTGAGAAGGTTTGTTGGTTAGCAGTTTTCTTGAGGTGATTTCAGAAGTAGCAGAGTGGATTCATTTCTTCAATGGATTGACCTGAACAGTATTTGGTTGTTCTGGATTGTGAAGAGAGAACAAACTTATTTGGGTAGAATTACCAGAGTGTTGTGCGACAATTCTGGAATTCTTTTGTGTAATTTTTGCGAGGGGTTGAGACTTCTCTAGAGGAAGTGAGGAAATTGAAGTGGTTCAAGATCTTCCGGATGTTTTCGAAGAAGTTATGTGTCTACCGCCACATCGAGAGATTGAGTTTCGTATTTAATTGATTCCAGGAGCGGTGCCGGTAATGCAGTCCAGTAGGAAAATGTCTCCTAGAGAGAGAGAAGAATTGATTAAGCAGACGCAAGATCTTTTGGAGAAGGGTTTGATTAGACCTAGTTCTTTTGGTTGGGGCTCTGCTGCTGTATTTGTCATCAAATCGGATGGTTCGCTAAGGTTCGGTGTTGAATAAGTATGTGCTGGTATTCATTGATGATATTTTGGTCTACTCTATATCGGAGGAAGAGCACAAACAGCATTTGAGAATTGTTTTGAAGACTCTGAGGAAGCTTGTGTTGAAGGCAAAATTCTCAAAGTGCCATTTCTGGAAAGCAGAAGTTAAATTGTTTGGGGCACAGTATTTTGGGTGAAGATATCTCTGTAGCCCGACGAAAGGAGAATCTATTCTAGAATGGAAGCAATTGATGGAAATTCATAATTTTCTGGGTTTAGCTGGCTACTACAGAGAATTTATTATGGATTGTTCCAAGATTTCTTCGCATCTGACCAAACTAACAAGGAAAGGAACCAAATTCAAGTGGACACCTCAGTGTGAGGAAGCTTTTCAAGAATTAAAGACAAGGCTAACTAGTGCACCAGTACTTGTTATTCCGAATGGAAAGAGCAAATTTGAAGTATATACGGATGCATGTTTAGTTGGAGTGGGTGCAGTGTTGATGCAGAATGGCAGAGTGATTGCGTATGCTAGTAGACAATTGAAGTCTCATGAGAAGAACTATGCTACGCATGATTTAGAGCTGTTAGCTATTGTTTTTGTTTTTAAGATCTGGAGACATTATCTTTTGGGAGAAAATTTGAGTTATTCACGGATCACAAACCGTTGAAGTATATTTTCTCTCAATAAGATCTTAATTTGAGACAGCAGAGTTAGGTTGAATTTTTGGCATCTTATGATTTGGATATTTTGTATACTCTGGGAAAAACAAATGTTGTGGCTGATGCTCTTAGTAGAAATGCTGTTTTATCTCTTTGGAAAGTCGTTCCATCTCTCCAAGAAAAGATCGTTAGTAAGCAAATAGAGGATAAATCTTTTGAGGAAATAATTCTTGGAACTAAGGACGAACGATATTCAGATTTCAAGATAGATGATCAAGGTACTTTAAGGATTAATGGTCGTTTGTGTGTGCCTAATATTGATGAACTGAGAAAAGAAGTTTTAGCTGAGTGTCATCGTTCCAAATTGAAGATTCACCCGGGAATTTCGAAGATGTATTAAGATATGAGGAGAGTTTTCTGGTGGCCGAATATGAAAAAGGATGTAGCTGCTTTTGTAAATAGTTGTGCCGTTTGCCAGCAAGTGAAGGGAAATCAACAAAAGTATGCTGGACTCTTACAACCTTTGGAAATTCCAGATTGGAAATGGGAAATGATCTCGATGGATTTTATAGACGGTTTATTTAAAACCAAGAAAGGAAATGAAGGAATATAGGTTATTGTGGATCGTTTAATAAAGAGAGCTCATTTTATTCCAAATAAGGCGATTCGTACTGCAGTTTCCTTGGCGGAAATTTTCTTGAAGGATGGTGTTCCTATCAGCATAGTAAGTGACCGTGATCCTATTTTCACTAGTAAATTTTGGGAAGCTTTGCAATCAGCAATTGGGAACTAGTTTGAGATTAAGTACAGCCTATCATTCTCAGACGGACGGACAGACGGAGAAAACTTAATCGAATTCTGGAAGATATGCTTCGAGCTTGTGTATTGGACTTTGGTAAATCATGAGAAGACCATCTTCATTTAGTAGAATTTTCTCATAATAATAGTTATCAAGCAAGTATTAAGATGGCTCCTTATGAAGCTCTGTATGGAAGACCCTGTAGATCCCCATCTTGTTGGATTGAATCGAATGATCGACTTGTACTTGGTCCCGATCTAATTCATGAAGCTTTTGCGAAGGTGAGCTTATAAAGAAAGGAATGAAAGCTGCTCAAAATTGTCAGAAGAAATATGCAGATAAGAGACAAAGACCATTGGAATTTGAGATTGGAGATTTAGTTTTTATTAAAGTTTCCTCAATCAAGGTGCTATAAGATTCGGAAAAACGAAAAGAAAAAAAAAAACTTGCACCGAGATATAGTGGTCCACTCCGAGTATTGGAAAGAATTGGAACTGTAGTCTATAGGATTGAATTGCCAGAACGGATGTCTGGAATTCACAATGTATTTCATGTATCTCATTTAAGGAAATTTATTCATGTCCCATCATTAGTAGTAGAACCAGTTGTTCAGAAAAATTTAGAAGTAGAACCGAACCTGAGTGTAGTTAGAAATCCTGATCAGATTGTAGATCAAGACGAGAAGCAACTCAGGAACTAAGTGGTGAAACTTGTCAAGGTGCAATGGAGTGAGAATCCCAGAGATTGTACCTGGGAAACTCTTGATTGTTTTAGGCAAGCTTATCCAGATTTTTGTCCGGATAGCTAGAATTGTTGTTAGAATTGACTGTTTGATTGTTTGTTTTTGTATGGATGATATGTATGTTTAGATTGTTGATACTAAGTTTTTGAATTAACTGTTGTTTAAATTTCGGGGACGAAATTCTTTTAAGGGGGGAGGAATGTGACATCCCGGAATTTTGACCCTATGATTATAATAAGTTTTTAATCAAATTTAATTAAAATATAAGATTTTCATTTATTAATAAATAAGAATTTGGATATTATTAGTTTTATATTGGTTATAAAGGAATATAATTTCAAAATGTAAATAGACTCTTTTAACAATATTCAAAAATTAAACCTGTTTTATTTATTTAAATTAAAAGTTAAGAATGAATGCACTAAATTATCAGATTTATGTATGCAGTTAATAATAAGAACAAGTACAATAACATAATCATATTCATAAATACATTAATGCACATATAAGTTGCAAATCAAATATTTGTAATATTTAACTTTAATGTAAAATAGGATTAAGCTGAGTTTATCATAACAGTTGTATAATTTAATTAAATATAAGTTTATATAAGTAATATAAAGTATACATTACAAATCAAATATTGAAAGAGTAAACTTTAAATAAAAATAAGATTTTAGCAATATTCTCTAACAATAACTTTTATAACTAAAATAACATAAGCTAGTAAATATTTAACATGAGTTTCTACATAAATATAAATATTTATAAATATGGTTACAAACATAAGTACAATATAATAGTTATAAGATATAAATAGAAATGAAAACATTTAGCTCAAACACAAATTAACTTGCAGAACATCATTTATATGTTAGTTATTAGCATAGGTCAATATGAACCTAAGTATAATATAATAATATGTTTTTATTAGTAATGAAGACCCTATAAAATCTGCAAACATTATAAGTGTAAACTGTATATACATAAGCAATCAAATATGCAGCAAACATGTTATTTATATGTTAACTTAAGTATGAAGTCCAATGTATAAAAACTGCAAATTTCTTTAGTACCAGCAAGAACAATTAGTACAAAAGCCTGCAAGCTAATTCTTATGAAACAGAAAACAAATACTACAAATATCTTTGTAAACATATTAGTGCATAAGAACCCAAAACAGCAAATACCAATTAGGTTAACCAAAATGAAACACATTAGTATATACTAGCCTGCAATATCTTTATGCATATATTTGTGTCAGTAACTATTAAGGAGTGTAAGCTTAAATGAAAATATCAGTACAAACACAAATTAAAACCTGCTGCAAACATTAAGTAGCACATATTTTGTCTGAAAAAAATATTTCAGCCGAAATTTGAATTGTCAAGTCTTAGTACAAATGATAATTAAGCAAGATATTTTATTATGTAAAGCTTGTACAAGAAGACTCCATTGTTCAAGTATAAATACTTGTATTTATCATTACATTAAGTTCAGTTAGTAACTCATTAAACAAAACTGAGAAGAAGAAAGAAAATAAAACTTTATATTTGCAAGTCAAATACAAATTCAAGCAAAGGAAGAGGTTACTGGAAAATCAGTTTGCAACTGCAGTCTTCATTGTCTTTCAACAAGTATCCTCTGTTTCAAGTTGCTACTGTTTTGAGTGAGTAAACTAATTTTTTTTATTTTAAAATTTAATGTTGGTAATTATCTCATGAAGAGTTATGATGATAATATAACACTGTTCTGTCATATTTTGTAAACTCTGGATGAACTGTATGTGTAGGATCTTCAAATTTTCTTTTCATAAATATAGGACAAAGTAGCAGTGTATGATTATTCTTAAAATTTGAATTAATAAGTGGTATAAGTAAGGGATAAAGATCTAGAAATCTGTTTGAATAACAGTATGGATACTGTAAGTTTAATTTACAGTATAAAGTAAAATCATAGTCAAAATTCAAAATACTTAAATTGAAAATATGAGTTTATATATTGATTTAACACTCAGTAAGATGATTTTTAAGACCAGAACAATAATTTTTAGTTGACTGTGTACAGAGCAGTTCATCAGTAGAACATTTGTGCTATTTCATGAATCTCTATTAATTCCTACAATAATTCTTGATGAAATTGCACCTGTAGCTAGTGTATAGATAGGAGATTAACAGAAAATTGTTAATATAATTTTCGAATGAATGATTTTTTGGGGAAATTCAATAGTAGGGTTTAAGGTCTGTTATATATTGGGTTCGGTTGAATGATTCACGCGATGTCGTGACTCCACCGAGTGACGAGCTGTTTTGGGAGAAGTTGGGGGCTGGTGTCGGCAAGCTATGGCCGAAGTCTTGGAATTTGTGGTGATCGCAATCGCGTGGACGAGGCGAATTTTGTCTACTGTGTTTGAGTGACAGTTCGACTTTTTAGTCGAATTTCGATTACGTGAGATTTATGTGGATCTGGGTTTTGTAGTCGAGTGAGGGAAGGATTTACGACTTGTTGGTGGCGTCGCGAAGCGTGGGCGCGGTGGTGGACCGCCGTGCACGTGCACGGCGTTGGGAAGGTGTCGCGGTGTGTGTCGACGCGAGTAGAAGCTCGGGTTTGATGGTCCCCTGCTTCGAGTTGTAGCTGGTTCGAGTGTTTATATGCGAGTGGGTTATATGTTTTAACAGTTTAAATAAACACTTAAGCTTTAAATAAAAAAAAAGTGAAACAGGGGAGAAGAAGAAGTACAGGAGGGATCGCGTGAAAAAGCGGGGCAGACACGAGTCCTACCCGAGGCGAGCACGATGTTATCTTCGGGCTTGGGATTGCAGAGGTTGGCTAGCTGTAGTATGAAAAATTAAAGCTATTAAGTTAAGTATATTAAGTATTAAACAAATTGTTTTAAGCTCTGATAATCTTCAAAGCTTTGCTGAAACAAAGTATATACTTAATTTAAATAGAAGTTAATTACGAATGTAATAGAATTTATAATTGTAATCTCATAAGTAGTTCAAACTTAATTCAAATTAATAATTAAGGATTTTAATAATAGTCTTGTATAAAATCATATGTAATCTAGAATTCAATTAATCACTTGAAGTTGATTGATTAACAAATCAGAGATAACTGATTAAATAAATAATTATGGATTGAACGTTTACGTTAATTAATAATTAATGATTAATTAAGCAATTAATAATAATTAATTGTGTAATTAAGTTTTATAAATCAATAATTAAGGTTATTGATTAGTAATTAAGAATTTATTCATTAATTAAGGAATAATTAATAGGTAATTAATGAATCGAAATAAGTTAATTAATAATTAATTAAATTAAGTTTTATAATCAATAATTAATATTATTGACTAATAATTAATTACTTAATTAAGTGAATAATTAATAGGTAATTAATGAATTGAAATAAGTTAATTTAATTGTAATTAATTAAGCAAAGAATAAAATACGATTTATTCTTAGGCAAGTAATTAAGTTTAAACCAAATCAAACTAAATGTTGATATGAATCGATGATTATAATGATTGCCTCTGATGATTATTTATATTCTGTGATGTTCTGTGATATTCTGATATATCTGTGATGATTGCTATATGATTTATCTGTGTTAAATTGCTATGATGTATCTGATATTATTTATCTGTGTTAAATTGCTATATGAATTCAATTGTTAAATTTAAATTGTTAAGTTAATTAGACAACTTGGACTTTAAAATGGCGTTTGGATTTCGATGAGACCGGGATCGGGTATCGATTGATATTCCGAAAACCACATCGATCCAAATTAAACGTTAGGTCGTGAATTCTGAAGTGAAGATCGAGATGGTGCTTTTAGAATGCAAGGGTTATCGTCGTTAACTCTGAGGGTGATTCCAAAACGAGTGTAACGAGATAATGCCTTCGGTTTCGTTCGAACCCGGAACGAACTTGAATGGATTGAATGCTTTCAGCACATCGTCAGGCGGACGATGAGCATTCTAAGTGATATGTTCTAAAAAGGTAATCGCAGCCTCAAGCCTCATCAACCGGGAATGGCTAAAACAGGGGAGGTGCAGCAAGGTTAGGTGGGTCATGCCCAAGCAGGACGAGATATACCCCTGTCTAGATGTCCCTTTATTCGGCTGTGTGGGCAGTTGGATGTACACCAACTGCGGGGTTATCTTGTTCGGGACTGTTCAGTAAGGAATGGTTCCGGCCTTGTGTTGTAGGGGAGTTAGGGTGGCTCCTCGGTACTGTGATCTAGACCACGTACTGTGACGGGCGGTACCCCAGTAGCCCTGCCATTGTATGGGATCCAATTTTCAATAAGCGTCGTACGTTTTGATTGTGCCCAACTATGTTGAAATGTGAGATGTAAGCATTTCAGCTATTTCTGTATTTTACTTGAAAACCCTAGACACTATTGTAATATCACTGGATTTCCTATGAAATGTTTTGGTTAGCGTAAGGTAAAAACTTACCCGTATTTATTTGTGGGAAGTCTTACGTGATACCTTTATTTTAAATGAATTTCAAAGTTAAACAACTTTAACCCGTTTACTCATACCAGACCCATGTCTGACCCGGAGTTTATTTTTGTTTTTCATAAACTTTCGGGTACCCAAATTTTTACGGGTAGCCAAGGGATTCAGGTTAGCTTTGATGACTTCTGGAGGAGCAATGGAGCAGGAGGCTTCAGCGTTGTAGGCATATATATCTTTATAGTTCCGCTGTGTTAGTTAGTTTATGATGTATTTGAGATGTATGTCCTGACAGATATGTGTATGATAGTCATGTTATATGATATTGGATAGCTCTGATGTATATATAACTATGTAATATTTATGTTGATGTATTATATTTTATTCCATTCCGCTGTGAGATTCTGATGTTGTTGTTCTGTCTTTCTTTTCTTTTCTATCTTTTTCTACTTTCTCACCTCTTTCTTTTCTTAATAACGATACTTCTTCCTGGGCGTAGGAAGTTGGGTCGTTACAACCGGAGTCTATTGTTTCAGACAGGGATACCAGATTTTTGAGTCATTTTTGGCTTAGTTTGTGGAAGATGGTAGGAACAAAGTTGAATTTTAGTAGTGCTTATCATCCGCAAACAGATGGGCAAACAGAGGTGGTGAATAGATCATTGGGAAATTTGTTACGATGTTTGGTGAAAGATAATCTGAAGAGTTGGGACATGAAGTTATGCCAAGCAGAGTTTGCTCATAATCACGCAGTGAATCGTAGTATGGGATTCAGTCCATTTCAGATTGTATATTCAAGTTTGCCAAGGGGACCGTTGGATTTGGCAGTAGTACCACAGCCAAAGGGGACGGTTAAACGAGCTGTAGACTTTGTTGATGGGTTGACTGAATGTCATAAAATCATTCGGGAACGGTTGGAGAAAGCAAATGAGAAGTATAAACAGACGGCAGATTTGAAGCGACGAAGTGTTGAATTTAACGAAGGTGATTTGGTTTATGCTGTGTTAACCAAGGATCGTTTTCCAGTAGGCGCTTATAACAAGTTGAAAGCCAGAAAAATTGGTCCTGTGGAAGTTGTGAAACGGATTAATAAAAACTCTTATAAGCTGAAGCTACCGGAGGATGTGTATACCTCTGACGTGTTCAATGTTAAACATTTGATTCCGTATCATGGAAATAAATTTGTTGTGGAAAGAGAAAGTGAAAATTCGAGGACGAATTTCTGTCAACCGGGGGAGGATGATGCAGTACGAACTACGGAATCAATATGTTTAAATTGTTCAAGGCCTTTAATTCGTTTGGAGTTAGCTTCGTTTTTAAGTCGTTCGAGGGTTATAAGTCACTCACGACTTAACAAAGGGTATTCACGACCTAACAAGCTATGTGAAGAGCTATGTTCGGAGTTAAGTCGCATGGAGATGAGTCGCCTGGAGATGAGTCGTTCGGAGTTATGTCGCACTGGAAGAAAAGCTACTCTGGAAGTTAACTCGTTACCGACCTAAGAGGCTTGAGTCGCTGGGAGTTAAGTCGTTAATGACCTAACTTAGGTCGTAGGTCGCAATGATGTTAAGATGTAAATGCAGGGTTTGTTGAGTCGCACGTAACGTTGTGTCGTATGTCGTGATGTAATGTGTTTGTGTTTTCTTAAGTCGTTGTATTTGTTAAGTCGTTATGTGTTTGAGTCGTTTGTACTTAAGTCGTAGGTCGTGTGCGTTGTAATTAGGTCGCATGATTGTAATGCCGAGTGAGAGCCTGTTGAGTCACTGCCGACTTATGTGTTGTGTTGTAATTTGGGTATGGTGTTGTTGCTAAGTCGAGATAGTCGTGAGCCGTGAGTCGTGGGGGGATGAGTCGTGTACGACTTAAGGACCGGTTGTGAAAAAAAACTATAAATAGGGGGTGTGTTGTACATTTCAAGGTGGTTGATTTTTGAATAAAATTTCTTGTTGATTGCTGTGTGCTTTCATCTTAAATTGGTAGTTGAGTGTAATCTCCTATCTCCACTTTTGGTTATTCGAGTGCGCTCGAATCAACGATTGTTGAAGCCGATTCGCGGAATCAAGTGCGCTTGATCAACGCTTGAAGAATTGAAGATCTTCTCTCACGGTATCGTGCGTGATCAACGTGTCGAAGATACCTAGAATTCGGTATCTTTGTGATCAACTTTGGACATTTCAGTATCTTCAATCCACCGATTGTTACTTTCATCGATCCATATCGTTTTGTTAATAATCCGCTGCGTCAATTTTCAACTCTGAATATTTGAAATTTTATTTTCCATTTATAACAACTTCATGTCATTACTTTAAATTATTTTCATTTACTAATATATTTCAATTTCCAGTTTGAAATCGTTTTGTCGTTAACAAAATTTTCTAACTCCCAAAATTTTCGAATTTTTTTGGCAAAGTCTCCTTTGTACGGAGGAGCTTTTGCAATTTGACAAAAGATATAAATATATATACATCGACCCACACGGTCGTAAGAACCAAAAACAGTTCATATTTCCTATTTTTATTGCGTAGGCGTACCTTATTTAGCATTTTTAAGCAAATAGCTTATTTATTTAGCAGTTAGCGTGCCCAAAATCCAGCCACACGGCTTCCCAGTACCTGTACTTACTCAATTTAAACATGTAAGTGCCAAATATATGATGTTTAATAATATTACACGTATTTGCAATAGTTAAACCCATGAATTCTAACAACAATGCACACCAAACACCTTTTTTATAAGCAATTTAAATATTCCAACATTAATTTTAATTGCTTACAACCAATCATACATCGTTTCACTTAATCCGAATGGTTAACAACTAACAAGCTTGCGTCAATTTATTTTTAAGCACAACGAACTCATATTTAATCCAATTGCTCTCAAAATCAATTTATTTTACTCCTATCAAGTCATAGAATTTTAATTACTTCCATTTACATCAAACGACAATTTATTCTATGCAATTTGACGAGATCTATGTGAATAAATAAGTATTTACGTTTTATAACCAATTTAAATTGATTTCATCTAAATTTATACTTAATTCTATTCCATTTTTAAATTTATTCACAATCCATATATTCTCATTTTCATTGCATTTTTAATTTGAACCCACTCACTTCATTATTCAAACAGGTTCCATTAAAAACCATTTGATTTAGCTCGACACATTCTGTTTAAATTCCATTCACAATCCATTCATTCACATTTCATTTTATATTTGTTTATTCCAAACTATTTTATTTAGCTCGAACACAATCCATGCTATTTCATTCAATAACCATTTCAACTTTATTCACAACCTATTCACTGTGATTCACTTCTTATCCGCATTCATTTAAAACCATTCTATTAACTTGAAAACATTCTATTTTCCTTATTATCTCTAGTTATTTCAATTCCTTAACAATTTAAATGGTTTACAGTTATTTATTTAAGAATTTTCATTCCTTTAAATATCGTTTATAAGTTACCAAATTTTATTTCGATTAAAATTTATTATCACTTGATTTAAGACCAATCCAATATCATTAAAATTAGTTTATGTTGAACTCAATTCAACTCTCCTCCATCCATTTAGCTTAAGTTAATTTACTTTAATTTATTCAAATTTTATACTTAAGCTCATTTTCGTTTTACAATAAAATTTTCTTTTCTATTCAATTTAATTCTATCTCAATCAAATCTCATTTTAAATTTACAATTTCATTTGATTAGTTATTATAAAATTTAAAATTTCCGGATTCGATACATTTAGTTTATTCACTCAATCCATTATGAATTTTTTTAATTTCCATACTCAATTCATCCGAAATTATTTTTTTATTAATAACAAGGCCATTTCCAATTTATTTCCACTTATTTGGATTTTATTTGCACATTCAAACCACTACTATTTTAATCCATTTACTTGGAAACAGTTTTAATTATATCTAATTTGTTAACACTTCAAGTTAAATTTTAATTTATAACTCAAGCTTTGAATCCACTATCCATTTCCAATTTACCACCCAATTTCATGAGCTCACAATTCAGTTACATTTATTTCACCAACAATTTAAGTCGAGTTTAATTTATAACTTGAGTTTTATTTCCAAACATCATCATAATCTCCTAATTCAATTTCTATTCAACTACATTGGGTTCTCATTACATATTTCATTATCTAAATAGCTCTTTCCCTATTTATAATCCAGTATTTGATTTTTAATCCCAAACAAACATCATTTCATTTAATTTTCCTAAGTTTAATTTATTTTATTTTCCATT
Source organism: Allium cepa (assembly GCA_030765085.1). Classification (NCBI taxonomy): domain Eukaryota; kingdom Viridiplantae; phylum Streptophyta; class Magnoliopsida; order Asparagales; family Amaryllidaceae; genus Allium; species Allium cepa. The sequence goes on from CM060931.1 coordinate 579,020,226, forward strand.
TCATCAAAATATTTATTTTGGGTTTTCTATCTCACTTTTCAAATTTTGGAAGTCACCACTTATTATTTTACACATTTCCATTCATTCTAGGCTTGAATATATTCATCTTTTATTTTTAACTCAAGATTCACACTTATTTATAGCTCAAGCATATTTTTATTTCCATGGATTTCTAATTCTTTTATAAGTTATCCTAACTCATTTATTTTAATCTAACTTACTTCCATTAATTTAAAGTAAGGATCTAATTCCATTCCATAACTTAATTGAATTTTTATTCCAATTCAATTTTATTTTAAATCGGATTTATTTAACTCAATTCGATTTCAACTTAATTAGAATACAATTGGGTATTATTTTCAGCCTATTCAATTAATTTCAATCCAGTTAAATTTTATTCCCCAATCCAAGTTAATTTCATTTTTAACTTTTCACTTTAAATTTAAATTCCAACATTCAAAGCTTATATTCTTCCTGATTTAAAATTTATCTCAATTTATAAGCTTACAACCTATCTCACCAGGATTTTTAAACAACCGGCTTTTTTTTTCAAATCATTTGAAATCTTCAACATCTCAAATCACATTTCTCAAAAGTTTAAACCAATCCTGGTTTTTATTTCCATCAAATTGCCTTTGAAATTTTCAAAAACAAACAGGTTTTCCTGAACAAATCAATTTGGCAGCAAACTATCACTTAGAAACTCGAAAATGAACATCGATGATGCTGCAGTCATCACCGAAGTTATTTTCCAACGAATGAAGTGAATTCAATGCTATATCCCTTCCCAAAAAATTTTGGAACAATTTCCTTTCAGAAATACTTTTTAAAACAATAATGCTATTATTTGTCTTCAAAATACTTGCAAAATCTCCGGAGTTTTAAAGTTTCAAATTCTGTTTTAGTTCAAAGTTTAACTATAATGCATTTGTATAGTTTATGCTTATACAAAATCTGATTTAATTATATTTCAATTTATAATTTACATTTATGATTCATATTTAGAAATTTCATTTTATAATGAATTTATTCCCTTAAACTTTGGTTATATTTTCAATTTCTAGTTAAATTTTCACTTAACAGTGATAATACTTTAATATTATTCTTCCTAACATCCACGCAACCATATATTAGCTAAAATAGTTTACAAAAACTTTTTCTTTATATCAAAATATATTATGGATAAAATTATTTCATTTACCCACATTTAAAACAATACCGTGTCGATTATTCTATTCAAGTGTTAAGAAACCCCTCCGATACAGTTGTACAGACTGTGTCGATGAAGGTTCATATGCCACTCAACAAACCAATCAACACCATATTAAAACAATTTATATTCACTAACAAATACGCGCTCATATCTATTAATACGCTCAAACACATTCTAGAGTACTATAGACTCTATTTTATGATTAATTCCCACCAGAGCCAAGGTTATCACCAACCTAAGCTCTGATACCAACTGTAACAGCCCGCAAATCCGTACCCCTTGAGTCAACACTAATCTACATCAATCAACTCAAGATGTACAGAAATACGAACCATTTGGGTTAAAGAAGAAGAGGTAGAAGAAGAAAATAGAAAACAACTACAGAATCTAACCATCGCAGCGGAATAAATATAATAGATAATAAATTATCTTTACTCAAAATCAAATATATATGTTTATATATTACATCATCAGAGTACATCAATCAGAGCTCAACAATAATAACATAAACTGGATACACAGCTATTCAACACAGCGGAATATATATATATATAAACAAGTACGGATGTACGTATCGTCATCCAGCTCGACTCCTAAGCTCCACAGCATCACATCCTATATCCTATAATACTTGGTCTGACCCGAGTATTACAGTTAAATAACACCCGAGTCAGTCTGAATTACCAGCGTGAGAAAATCACACTCAATTGATTATTAAAGTTTCAAAAATCCCTTGAAAACAAAAGCATCTCGTAAGACCATGCCACAAATAAACATGTCGGGTTTTTACCTTACGATAGCTAAAATAAATTTTATAGAAATCCTCTGATATTATAATAGGGTCTATATACAAATACTTATAAAATAGCCGAAATTGTTACATTCATTAAATTCCAGCTACTAGCCACGGAGTGGGTAATACAAACAAAACTCGTACAAGGCTCGTAGGAAGAATGGATTTCCAACTAATGACTAGGCAATAGGGTACCACCTGTCACAGTACGTGGCCTAGATCACAGTACCGAGGAGTACGCCTGCTCTCCTGTAACACAAGACCGGGACTACCCCTTACTGGATAATCCCGAGTGAGATCACCCTACGGTTGGGATCAGCAACCGCCCATTAAGCGGAAATAAAAGGGACATTTAGACAGGGATGACCTATTTTCCCTGCATCCACGGACGTTAGCACAACATAAATATCAATCCCCAAATATACCATACTATAACACATCAATCAATTTAACCATTCAAACAATTGTATAAATTTAATCATTTAAATTTAAATTTAACTGAGTGAGATTAACCCACCTTTATTTTGTTTGTAACCCAATCCAAATCAGCTTGTTTTTCTCTTCACGATTTTAACCTTGTAAAAACATTAGATTGTTTATTATTATTTGAATAAATCGAACAATTAAATTCTCATTCGATTAACTAATTACTTAATTTAAATTAGTAATTTTCTTTCAAGAATCCCTTAGGAACTAAAATAGTAAATGAGTTTATTAAACAATTTATATTAATACATTATTTCAAATTAACTAGCAAGTCCAAGTATATATATGTACATTTACCTTTAAAACATACATTCCTTTGAAACCTATCCACTTATAAAATTTATTTATATAGATTCAAAAATTTAGTTTTCATAAAACTTTTTCAACAATTAAAATTCCTATATATTTTCTCCAAAATTTCATATATTTTTAAATTGAAACATGCATGTACATATATATATATATATATATATATATATATTATGTAAATCTAAAATCCTACCTATTAATTTTTCTGCTTCTCATAATATGTATATATATATATATAAATATTTTCTTTACTCGATATAAATTTATTTATTAAATCAAAATAAGCAAACTGTAAATACCTCACTGCCCTATTGATCTCGACCGCACTACCGACCTACGCGACCCCAAGCCCTAGTTCAGCCTCCTACAGTGAGCTGTCGAGCACGAAAACCACTAGACGCCTCTGTGCCACCACCATCGGCAACTACAACGACCTCCTTCACAAACGATCGCGGTCTTCTAATCACTTCGACTTCGCCTAGTTGTCGAGAAACGCTGCTGTCCAACGAGATCGCCTGCCATCGCCACATTAATCGAAACCCCTCGTAAACCCTAAACTGCAGTCGCGACGACCTTGCGTGTGATTCGATTGCATACGAACCCCATCGCCTCGTGACGGCGAGCTCGAGTCCCCTCCCCCCACGCGGTGATTTCGATTTGAAAATCCCCCCTTTTTTTAATGAACGAGATCTGGTTTTTGGAAGGAAAGGGGCTCGACCCTTCTTTTTATTTTATTTTTTTAAAGGATCGGCTTCGGTCCCAAAATCGAAAATGAGGGAGAGGATTTTATTATAAAACGCGGCTAAAATCTTCCCTTAGAAGCGTCTCTTTTTTTTGTTTTTTCTTTTTTCTTTTTTCGTTACTGGTTTCGATTTAGAACAGGGGAAAAGGAATTAGGGCTACGCGACTAGAAGAGATCGACGATTTTATTTTTATTTTTCAAACTGATTTTGGCAAATACGGAAAGAAGATAAGGATGGACACGATTTAAAGTTAAGGGAAGTGGCGTATACAAGAAGCTTGACTAATTAAATTAAATTTCATTAGATTATTATTAATTAAATTTTAGCGCGTTTATAAATCGTACGCCCACACACTAACTCCGATCAGTACGAAATTTGAAATCTGATAATAATTCAATATTACGGACCCAATGGAACTGGTTTCGTCGAATTCCGAGACTGTGCCTCGGAAGGCTATTTTTAAATTCAATTTAAACGATAAAATTTCAAAACCGAACAAATCACTGTTAAATTCAATTTTAAAACTTCTATTATCTTCAGTGTTATCAATATAAATTTTATAAGCCTTCAAATTATTTTTAATAGGCTTAAAACTCTAGATTCAACAATTTACCCAACTTCACTTATTTAAATTTAATACTTCAATTTATCAAATAAATTGTGATATTCGTAATTCAAGTTAAAATTGCCCTATTGAATACTTAAAATCAATTAAATATTCCGATTTTTAGATGCTCGAAAATTCCGGGTCGTCATAATTTTTCTAGAAAATGATTTCGTAAAGATAATTATAATTTTGGAAGTTTTAGCTTTTCAGGGAAGAAGATTATTTGAAAGAACTCTTTTTTGATACTCTTATCCTTGTGATTCCTGAAGGGAACCAAAACTTCATTATTTGTACCAATACTAGCCGTATTGGTTTCAGTACTGTTATCATGCAAAAAGAATAGAGTAGTTGCCTATGCTTCTAGACAACTAAAGCCTAAAGAGATTCGTTATGCTACCCATGATTTGGAGTTAGCCGCCATAGTCTTTGCTCTAAAGATTTGGCGACATTAATTATTGGGCAAGCATTTTGTTCTCTTTACTGATCACAAATCTCTGAAGTATCTATTCACTCAGAAAGTACTTAATATGAGGCAACAGCGTTGGCTCGAATTTCTTGCTTCATAGGACTTCGATATTCTGTATATCCCTGGTAAGGGTAATCGAGTTGTTGATGTGCTTAGTCACAAGCAGCAAGTCGTTGCTTCCATGATGCCAGTAGAGTGGAATATTTTGGAAGCTTTATCTCTTTGTGATATTAGAGACCGTCCTTCAGTTTCTGATTCTCCCGTGCTTTTATTTAGCATGGATGCTTGTCCTAGTTTGTTGGATCGTGTTGCCGATGCCCAGAAACAAGATCCACAAATTGCTTATCTTATTCAGAGCTGTAAATCGGAATCCTGAAGTGATGATCTAAGGGATTTCGATATTGATGTTCATGGTTGTATTCAGAAGAAGGGTAGGTTGATCATGCCTAGTGTTTCTAAATCTTAGAAATGACATTCTTAAGGACTGTCATCGTTCTAAGTATACTGTCCATCCGGGTAGTAGTATGATGCAACGCTTACACTTTTGAGAGGATATGAAGCACGATGTTGCAAGTTATGTGAGTCATTGGATGACTTGTCAGATTATTAAAGAAGAACATCATCATCCTAGTGGTCTTTTGCAGCCTCTTGAGATTCCATTATGGAAATGGGATCAAATTTCTATAGACTTCATTAATGGTCTACCTCGTTCGAGGTCGGGCCATTCTAGTGTTTAGGTGATTGCTGACCGATTGACCAAATCTGCCCATTTTATTCCTATCAAGTCCAATCGGACTACTTCTTGATTTTGGTGGTAGTTGGGAAGACCAATTATCTCTTGTTGAATTTACTTATGATAACAGTTTTCAATCCAGTATCAGTATGGCTCCTTTCGAAGCTCTTTACGGAAGGCCGTGTCGATCACCATCTTGTTGGTTGGAATCCGGGAAAAAGTTAGTTCTCGACCCCGATTATATTCGTGAATCTTCTTAGAGGATTGATTTTATTAGACAGAGAATGAAGGAGGCTCAGAATATGCAGAAATATTATGCCGATCATCGTAGGAAGCCTTTCGAATTTTCTGTTGGCAATCGCGTATTCATTCGTGTTTCTCCGATGGAGGGTGTAGTGCGTTTTAGTAGCTCTGGGAAATTGGCTCCTCGATATGTTGGACCATTTCCTATCACGGAACACATTGACCCTGTTGCTTATTGGGTATTCCTACCTATTCAGTTTTCGGGAATCGATGACGTATTTCATGTATCCCAGCTTCGTCGATGCCTTCGTGATTTGGATTCTATTTTGATCCTCTTATGTTGTAAGATCATGAAATCTCACCCGACTTGTCTAGGGTGCAAAATCCTATTTGTGTGCTAGCTTCGGAGGTTAAACGCCTTCGGATTAAAGAAATCCTGCTTGTGAAAAATCAATGGTCCGAAAACCCCAAGGATTGCACTTTGGAAACCAAAGAGTTCATCGAGCGTTATTATCCGAGTTTTCTCTCCTCTTCGGGTGGGTATTGAGCATTCTTATCCATCTTTTCTATTTCGAATCTTTGTTGTGATGAATTATTTGTGTTATTGACTACTTCTAGTATGAAAATAGCGGGGACGCAATTTTTAAAAGGGGGAGTCTGTAACGACCCTGTCGTAATAAATAATTTAAAAATCTATAACGACCATGATTTTTGAATTACTGGAGGATCAAATATTTTAAATAGAAATTTTAAATTAACAATTTTGGAAAAATATATTGTAAATAATTTATAAAGTCAGTTGTATAGTTTTTGTTGCATTGAATATAACTAAGTAATGTTATGTTCTTAATTGGCCTTTACGTGTAAACAAAGTGGTGCATTTTACAACATAAATTGCGTGCGAGCTATGTTGCTACCCATCTCTATTTTACAACATAGGCTGCAATTGCGTACCAGGCATGCACATATCATGTGTGCATTTTGTTAATTTAGACATAGAAAATAGAGGATGGTTCATTATGCATGCATGAAAGCTAGAGCCTAAATATTTGAAAGTAAATCAAAAATGAACTCTATGCTGTCACATTCATTTCATAAAGAAAATATTGAAATTGTTGTCATCAATTAAGGCGTGCGTACTTCTTTTCCTTTATGCACATCTCCTCTTCAATGCAATTGTACCTAAATCTGTAACGACCCAGAACTTCTGTCATTTGAAATTCATATATTTAATTAATTTTAAATATTCACGAATGAATTTTGTAAGCTAAGTGAATTAAATTTCGAATATCTAGATTTAATTGGATAACTAAATCGATAATTTAATATTTGAAATTACAGAAATAATTGGAAATTGGGTTTAATGTGATTAAAAATGTTGTATAAAGTTGTATTAAATCATATTGGAGTTGGAATGATGTTATAGAACTTTTAAAATCGAATTAAAAGTTAACTTGTGAAAATTGAATATTTTAATATTTAATTGACGAGTTAAATAACCATTTTTCAAACAGTCTCGGATTTTAATGAAACCAGTTTCATTGGATCCATAATGTTATATTACTGTATGGTTTCAAATTTCGTGTCAATCGAATATATAGTTTGTCCGGGGCAAGCTAAAACGTGTAGAAATCGGTTTGAGTGAATTTTAAATTTAAATAATTCGATTCGAAAACTTATCTTTCAAATTTGATCGAATTGGCTCCCGATATATATTCCATTGTGTTCGAAATAGGGGTAAAACATTATAAACGCCAGGCGGCACGCTTCGTTTGGAGTTCGGGAAAATTTCCGGTGAATAGTGTCGCGTAAATTTCTATAAAAGGACCTCATTCTTTGTTATTTTCACAAACCCTAGGTCAAAGGCTTCAGCCGCCACTTAGGATTTTAATGGCCGAAAATTCTCCATTTTCTTCCGCTGATTTCTTCAAATCCACACTTCAATTCGAGAAATCTTCAACTACAATGTTGAAGAGCACGTCAAGATCTTCAATCTCAACGGTGGAGATCGTAAATGGATCTACGGATTTACGGCAATTCGTGCTTAAATAGCTGATAGTCGCGCACGCTTTTCGAGAGAGATGGGGGACCGAGCTTGACCGGATTTGGGTCGTGGGTGGAGTAGAGGCGCGTGCGCGTGATGGAGGTCCCTGATCGTCGTCAAATCGATCGAGGTGGTTGCGAAAATTCGTGGATAGTGGCGGCTTCTGTAGGTTCTTGCGTGATAAGCGAACGAAGGGGAGAAGAGAGGGGGAACGGTCGAGATCCAGAGCCTTTGTGATGGACGGCCCAGATTGAATTTAGGTTATAAAATAATAAAAGAAATTGTTAATTATTGTATTTAATTCGTTCGAACTTTAAAACATTGTAATTCTTTCATACGAGGTTCGTTTCGCATGAAATGAATTGCATTGGCTTTGTATTGATGAGCACTACGCGATGGAGCTGGTTTAGAGTTGATTGGAGTTAGTGAAATTTTTGGGTAAAATTAAATGCGCGTTTAATTTTATTCGAAAATAAAACACTGCAACCGTTATTGAAAGCAAGGTGAGAACTTCTCACTCAATCTAAACTATTTCGATTTAAATTTTAAATAGTTAGATTTAAAATTGCTTGATTGTGTTGATTGTATGCTTGGACGATAAATTTTTATCTATTGTTTTGGAATAGACACTATACGCCGTATATTAAGCGAATGTTATTTATTAAACACATATACCACGATATTCCATCTTGAAGTGGAGTTGGTATTATATATGTACTTGGAGTTGATTTTTCCCGCATTATATAGCGGATGAGACCCTATTGCGCTGTATAACAGCGGATAATATTTTATATGAACCGATATACCGCCATATTCCGTCTTGAAACGGGATTGGTATTGTGTTAACATCTGTGGATACAGGGGAAAAGGTTGGAGGGATCCAACTGGATTCCTCACCCGTATTGATTTATTTGCAGACATTGTGATATATTCTGTTATCATATTGATATATGATGTTTGGATGTCGTGGTTGATTTATTTGGTGCTAGTACAGCATTAGGCCTGTTTTTGGAGTTTTTAAAATGTTAAAGTAATGATCTTAAAATTTAAAAGGATTTTAAAGTGATTTTTGAAAGTATACGTCTTATTGAATTTTGAATTGATTCGTTTTAAATAAATAAACGTTATAATTTTAATGTTATAAAAATTATAATTTTTGAGAAATATAGTTGAAAATTGATCTTTGAAATATGGAGTTAATAATCTTATAAAATAGGTTAAATTGAGATTTTTGAATTTATTATAAAAGCTTTATATATATATATATACATATATAATTTATAAAATTTATATTTATAAATCAAAGTGGTGGAATTTTAAAGGATTTTTAAAGACGTTTTAAAATAATAAATAAATGGATTTATAAAAGAATAGAACCTACGATTTGTGAAGTTATAAAATGAATGAATTTGTAAATAGATAATTATAAGTAATTTTCTTATAATTTGGATTTTGGCGTGTAAATGGGATATAAATAGAATTTGTTAATAAAGTGGTTTTTTTTAAGTTGAAGTTATTATAAAATATAAATGGAGTTTATAAAAATTGTTTTATAAATCCGAAACGACTTATTTTGGTAAGTTAATTATTATAGCTTATTAAGGAGATATATCCACGATTTTGGACAGTGGATAATCCTTTAAAATAAATTGTATAGAAATGATGAATTTGGTTAACGAAGTATATTCACGATTTTGGACAGTGAATAATATATTGAAGAAATGTTTTGGGAAGTGATCTTTTAAATGGAATTAAAATGATTTAAAGTTGTTTTAAAATGTGTTAAGAATCGAAACCATAGATTTCAACATTCATTGTTGAAATAGACGTTTTCGAGAAATAAGAAAATGGTGGACTATAACACTGTTGTTATAGTAAATGATTTTCGAAAGGAAATGTTTTATATAGTATTGGGATTTATATATCTATCTTAATTTCGAATCCTTATACTCGTGAGTTTGGGTTGTCATAACGATGTTTTACGCAACATTTGTTTTGACTCAAATTAAGGCGTTTAAGAGAATGTTTTCCCTAAAGAATAAAGTATATACTTAATTGTGATTTAAGTATATTGAATATTTTCTAAGTATTGAAAATAAATAGATTTGTGAATCACTTATTATTAAATAAGTATGGAAATGTTTTTTTTCCAGTATGAAGTGAAATGTTTTGTGATTGTATTTTTTTAAAGATAAATTGAAAGTGAATATTTGAAAGTGTTTCCGCGTAAGTAAAATGATTTGAAATTTGTTTTCAAAAGTTGTAAAGGTTAAAAGTGATTTCAAATTTGTTTTCAAATGATTGAAGCATGGAAAAAAAAATCTTGTAAAGTTATTTTTGGAAAATAAATAATTTGGGAAATTATTTGGGATTTGTTGATGTTGTGCATATCAATTGATAGTTAAATAATCGACCATCGATATTTACCTTTAAATGGGTATTTGTGTGATTTTCTTGAATTTGAATGCTACACATATTTTTAAAATAAGAGCTCGTTATTCGGTTTAGCCCGGAGAGGACCTTTGGGTCATAAATCCCATTCCGAATAGTGATATGTCGTAATGGATAGCATTTGAAGACCGTTGTTGAAGACCGGATATTTTTGAAAACGGAAGGATTACCGTCGAATGACTCTGCATCGGCTGATCTCCGATATAGAGATTTTATCACCCTTTGTGATGGGAATTTCGGACGTGATTAGTGAATATTCGGATTGCAAGGGCTTCTTTTGGAAGTGCCTTCGGTTCTGTTCGAACCCAGAATGGACTTGTATGGATGTGTATCTAACGTTACAATTTGAGATGTAAAGCTGGTTTCTATCAAATATATTTCTATTGGTGGCGGAGAATTTATTCTCTTAGCTTAACACCCTTCTCTGAGATGTACGAGCTTAGAGGTTTTGTAGTTGATGGTTACTAGTGCTACATTCCCAAATTGATAATGTGGCATGCTGAGTGTTGCTGATCATTTGTTGATCGAAGCATGGCTTTGTGAAAAGCGTAGCTTTGTGGACGAGACTTCGTCGGACCTCACACCCCGGTAATGGTCAAAATAGGAAAGATGCAGCAAGGTTATTAGGGTATAGCGCCCCCTTAGTGTATGTCATTCTTTCTGGATAGAGGTGGTATTATGGTATGGATCCCGGATACTTAACTTATGTTGTTGCTGCAAACTTATTATTTTGTGGTTGTTGGTGAATCCCAGGATTTAGGTCGGTTACGACCGGGGGATGGCATATTCGTGTCAGTTGTTACCCAGTTAGGGGTAAACCGGCCTTGCGTTGGCAGAGATCCGGTTAGGTTCTCGGGGCATCTTTCCAGAGGCGTACCCATGTGGCAATAGGATGTTCCTTGGCCTGACCATTTGTTGGAAATCCAAACTCCAATACGCACCTTGTATGGTTTAGTTATAGAACATGCCATTTACTTATGGTGGTCACCACTGTTTAGATGGTAGCTATAGTAGGCATAGTTCGAAATGTCTATGTTGGCTAAGACTGATATCATTATTTTCGAAATGTTTTCCTACACTTTGCACTTATAATAGTAATATCAAAGAAATTTGCGTATCAAGCGTATTTGACTATCATAAGGAAAAATTTCCTCCGATTCTGCGTTTGCATTGTATGTGTGTGCGGGAGGCCTTATGGTAGTCTCATTTTCTAAAAAGCGTTGCGAATCTAATTTAAAATAATTCTTTGTTTATTTTTAAAGACAAACTGTTTTAAGTTCTCACACCAGTCCCATGACTGACCTGGAGTTTATTGTTCTCTTCCTAAACTCTGGGTGCCCATCAATTTCCACACGGGCAGTCTAGAGTCAAGTTATCAGGATATTCTGGAATTCAGGAGTTGCTGTGGAGATCAGGAGCAAGCTGATGGCATGGCGTATCAACTAGTATATAGTATTTCTTTTCCGCTGTTTGTTGTCGTAAACTTTGATAATGTAATGCAATGAGACGTAATGTAATAACTGATATAGTTCTTTTGATATAAAGATTATTCATTTTTCTATTATATGTTGTTCTGCTGCGATTGAGAGATTCTGATATTGTTCTGTTGTTTTTCTTTCTTTCTTCTTCTGTCTTCATCCTCTTCTTTAAACCTAACGGTTTGGTTTTCCGGCCTTCGATTGCTCGGCAATTGATACAGTGGACGTATTAATGTCGGCTTTCGGGAGTCGAAGAATTGCTACCCTGACAAAATCACTGCCAGCATTATTCCTTTTGACTTGTACAACGGTGAAAAGAAAGTAGCTTCATCATTTTGGTTGCTTCATTTTTAAGTAGCTCAGTTGAAGAATTTTAATGGCGGTTCAACTCTTTTGATCTGGGTTGCTTAACGTTTTTGGAAGCAAAAATCTAAGGTGAGTGAAAACTCATAATTCTAATTTAAAAACTATGGTTGCAACTTAGTTATAAAAATTTTACGTTGTAGACAATATTCACGTATGCAATATCTTTGATTTTTCATTTTCTGGCATGCATGTAGTACACGGGGCTTGAGTAAGAGTATATTCTCTTAGCAAATTGGTAGCATCCTACTTTCATCTTCATGTTAGAAATAATAATTATATCCTATTAAAGCTATTTTGGCAATCCCATTTCTATCTGTAAGCTGGGTGCGAAAAAAATTAGTTTGCAACATTTTCATATCTGATTGACTATGTTAAATTGATTTTGTTTTGGGAATTAAGTGAACATTTTACTGGAGATCCGTTACTGCCCACTTAGCTATTCATCTTCCTACAGTACATCTTTTTCTTTATAACCTATATGTTTCAGAAGATGCAAGTTTCTAAATATCAGTTCTCTCTAAATATCATTGTAGCAAAAATTAGAATCATTTGAATATTTTTGCATCTTTAAAAATTGTAGGTCAGTATAGCACATTTCCGACTTGCAGGCTATTTTTCTTAAAGTATTAATTTGTATGTACAACATGGCATTCGATATTTTAAGCAAATATTATATGGTTCAGACCATATTTTAAATCCATGCGTGAAAATTAATATTTGCATTTGCAAGCATATGTAAACAAAGGCAAAGTCAAGATACCCATTTGTTACGTGTATACGTGTACATGCATTTCATGTGTGCGTGTAAGTATTGAGGTCAGATCAATTTTTTTTGAGTTTTATTTAAAGTGGTTTTGCAGCATTCACCAAAAATGTTACCCAGGTCAATATTTTATCTAGTATGTTGGGTAGACTTGTAGCATTGAAACCAAATTCAACTAAGTGTATACGTTTTCATTATGTGCATGCGTGAAATCATGTTGCCCAGGTTTTTCGTCCCTTCATGTGTGTCTATTTTAGTACAAGTGTAAAACATAAAAGCCCAGAACATATTGCGTGCGCGTAGTATTGTGTTGTGTAAAAATTTTGTGGCCAACTCATTAATGAACGTAACTATGCCCATTTATTTCATGCATGAGCAATATATGGTTCAGGTCACATAGTTGCACTTTGATTCGTGCATACATCAGTTAAACTTTGCCCAGGCATTTTGTCCTATCCATGCGTGTAGTCATATGTCCAAGTTACTTTAATTAATTTCCTATTTTATTTTGGGCAAGAGGGAAGTGCAATAATTTGTCGAATATATTGGTTGGGCAGTCCAATGTTTAATTTACGTTGAACCGGTGTTTGGTTTTAAAACGTATTTTATTGCTGTTATTTTAATAACGGAATTTTTACGTCGGTATTATATTTTTGAAGCATATTGTTTTGATGACATTTTTGACAAATAAAAATTACTGTTGTATTGACTTCAGTAGCCGTCGATTTTAAAGTGAATTTTTAAGCGGTTATCCCGCAATGCTGATTTGGTATCCGTTTTTATAGTGTTTTGTGAAGCGCAATTTCCTCATCGAAAGTGCTATAATTGTTGCTGTTTTAATCACGTGTTTTAAAAATCGTTCTAAAATAAAATTATTTTCAAAAAATTTACAGTTTGCGCTTTCAAAAGAATGAGGAAACGATTTAAACGCTTCAGCAAAATTGAGGACTATGAACCCTTACTTTTACTGATTCGCTTAATTCCGGACTTGTCTGTTTGAGAACATAAAATGTTATTTATATAAAATACACAATTTTGCACTTTCAAGGAAACGATGAAGAGATTTAAACGATTTGGCAAAAGTGCGGAGTACGGAACCACACTTTTACTATTTCGGTTAATTCCGGACTCGTTAATTGAAATATTTGTTGTTTGATGATTTTGGTGATTTGTTGGGCTTTCGAGCCAATTTGTTGGACCTTCGGGTCATATGATGGACCTTCGGGTCAAATACCAGTACTAGACCTTCGGGTTATTAGTTGGGTGCCAAAATTATGATGACAGTAATTGGTAGGCTTCGACCATATGTTGATGCATGTGCGGCGTAGCTAAAACTCGCCATCTGCTGGGATCGATCCTTCTTTTATGTTGATTTTCTTGTTATCTTATTTTGATTTCTAGATTTTATGACTGCTGATTTGTCTAGTTATCTTAATTGATTTCTAGATTTTTGCGTACCGCTGCTTTGAATTTAATTATGAATTTGGAAGTTTATTTTGATGATGTTTAATGAGATTTCTTCCTTTAAACTATGCTGATTAATATGTTGATTTTCTAGTTATCTTATTTTGATTTATAGATTTTGTGACTGTTGATTTGTCTAGTTATCTTAATTGATTTTTAGATATTTGCGTATTGCTGTTTTGAATTCAATTGGGAATTTAGAAGCTGATTTTGAAGGAGTTTAAATCGAGATTTCTTCATTTAAACATTTATGTTGAATAGTCTCATTTGAGATTATTGATTTTGATGGAGTTTAAATTGAGATTTCTTTATTTGAACTATGTTGATCATTTATGTTGTATAATCTCATTCGATATTACAATTATTTGCTTAAGTGATGTTTATCATACACTTATTTCTGAAGTTTAAATTAGACTGATCCTTTTATTATTTTCCTTTAAATAATACTCAGGTCAGACCGTGTTATTTCAGGATAATCACAATCTCTGATTCAGTTTCTGCTTCAGCTTTTGGGATTTCACTTCACCTTTCGTCTAGACTTCGAGGTGTTTCTTTTTGGTACATTGACTCTCGTCTCATGTATGTTTATGACATGTAAATGTACATTTGGTTTATGTGAACTATAGATTGTTGTAGCATGTATCCAAACTTGTCTTCCGCTATATATCTGATATTTCTGCTTTGATGTCATTGTACTATCTGTGTTGTCGTTACTATGAGTTGTTCTGAATTTTTCTTTAGCCACCGTGGTTTTGCTTTAGATTTGGATTGAATTTATATCTTTGGGAGTAATTTACACTACTCCTATCGATGTAATCAATACTCGTCTAAGGCATAACTTACGGATGGTCGCTTCTAACAAGCCTTATTCTTCGTAGTAGCAGACATTATTCCTTATAATAACCTTTGTGATTGTGAGCATAGAGGTTGGGGCGTCACAACCCTCCTAGTCGTTGTTGGAAAAATTCCTTTTCCTTATTTTTGATTCAAATCTTTGGATTGATTCTTTCATAATTACATCGGGAAGCATCTTGCGCTCTTCACGATGTTTAATTATTTGTGTCCATTCTTGGATGTTGTTCTTGTGAGGGGAAACCCATTCTGCATTTTTGCAACGTGGTCTCACTAGTTATTCTGCGTATTCTATTTTTTTATTTGGAGTTTACTCATACCGGACTTACTGTCTGACCCAGATTGTTTGTTTTCCTTAAACTCTCGGGTACTCATTTATACTTGAGTAGTCTGAAAATGACAGGTTTCTTTAGGCTCTTCTGAAGATGGTAGACAAGTAGGAGGCTCCATATCTATCCACCTATTTATTTCCTTTGTTATGAGATGTTGGCTCTATTTACGTATATTTAAGGGCAGGTTGTTACAACTACCTAGATTGATAGTAGTATTTTTGTCGTAACTCTGATAACTCCTTGTTGGGGAGTAACCTTACGTACTGTCTTATTTTTATGTTACATTTAACTGTTCCGTTATGAGATTATTATCTTGTTCTTATATTTTACCCCATGCCAACTCGTCTTTTAGATACTTGGGCAACGACACATGAATACCATAGATGTATTAAGTGTCGTTCATAGGGATCAGAAATGTAGGTTGCCACAGTAGTAGTAGCCCTTGCACTTCAAAGAGCACCATTTTCAATCATCATCAAGATGTCTTCCACTTTAACATACATGTTGGTTCAGAGTGGTTTTCAGATATATAAATCCGATCTCGGTCTCTCCGTACCAACAACCGATAATTTTCGGTTGACTCATTCCTGGTTCTTTTGGAAGTAAGTTTTCGAATCATCATTGGGGAACTCGAATTTACATTCGTGCTTCCTAAGTCCAATGGGGTCAAACTTGATAATTGGTTATTTAACTATCAAATAAACAAACGACAACCAATTATATTTGATATTTATTTATCCATAGCAACCACTAAGCCTCAAAACATATCTTTGTTTAATATATCTCTTTTAAAAACATTCTTATACATATCTTTCTAACATAAGTATATTCACAAAACATTTATAAGATTTTCCATTTTCAAATCTCATAAACGGATTTAGCTACATTACTTAAATTCACTACAACAAAAATACCCTATTACAACGCCCTACGGGCATTGGTTTCCCGTTGTAATAGAAGGCTATTACAAAAGTCCATTCAGGCCCATTGTAAAAGATGCCATATACAACGCCCTTTTTACAATGGGCATTAGTTGCCCGTTGTGATAGAGGGCTATTACAACCGTCCACTCAGGCCTGTTGTAATAGATGCCAACTTTACAACGGTCAAAAATGCCCGTTGTAATAGCCTTTATTATATCGGTCCACTCATACCCCTTTATTATATCGGCTATTTTCTTTTGCATGTGACTACTCGTTCTCTTTCGTCTTCTCTTCAACTAAATTAGGGTTTTTGAAAGCGCCGACGTTAGTATCTCGATCGAACGATGATTTAAGTCCCTTAGCTTTGTCGATCGATGCTTTCTTCTCTTTGCGCTCGTTCACGACTGCTTCTAGTATTGAGTTCGAATCAACGAATAGGGTATGTGAATTATATCGTTTAAATGCACTATTGTTTTGCCTTGATTCGGACTCGATTCGAGTTGTTGATTTATTGTTCTCTGTTTAGCTTCGAACTCGAATGCTTTTTATGGCCAGTGATGATTTGCGTTAAATAGGATTTTAATTCCTATATTCTCGTTCGTTTGAATTTGCCATCTACTATGTTCTGGCCATTCGATTTTGTTTGATTGCTTGAGATGATTTCTGACTTTGTCACTTCGTATATTTTTTATTTTACTTGATACTCATGGCTTTGAATTGCCTTGCTCACCACAGTTTTGATTTTTTTCCCTGCAACTTGAATTCGGCCAGTGCTTTGATATTGAACTGCAGTTGTTTACTTGATAATTACGACTTTGATTTGTATTGTAAAACCTGCTTCCTGATGATATTGATTTATTTCATCTCTGTAACATGTTGGAAATTGACTTGTTCGATTTCTACTTGTCATCCCATGACTGCTGTACCATGATTTTTGAAATTGTTCGAACTTGCACCCTGGTTGTTGATTTTTTCCTCTGTGACTTTTGATGACTTCGGTACTGTCACTGACACTAGTATTTCATGACCTCGTGTGGTATGTTGGTGGTCTTGACCTCTGATGCATTGTGGTATGATTATGTTGTTCACTTGATCTTTGTTGAGTTTCCTGTCCGCTGCTCGAGTCGAAGTCTCGTTGCATATATAAACCAGTTTTCCTGTCTCGAATCTGGTTACATGTGCACCACTTTGCACTGGTCATTGTATATCTGTGCTCTGGTCATTGCATATATTGTTTGAGTTGTTTCACTGACGCGTCATGTGTTGCCATTCACTTGAATTTTGTTGCATTCGTTTGGTTCGGTCTCGTACCAACTGCTGTTCACTTGTACTGTGATGTTGTCACATATGGAAGCTGCTTCATCGACTTGGCTTTTGACATCACCTTACTTTGATCATTTTCTCATGGCTTCTTGTTGTAGTCTGTCATCATATTATTTGATTTTGTGAAACTATTTTGAGATGAGAATTTTACTTTCATTTTTCTGACTTGTTCATTTCGGTTTCATAAAAACTCTGGCATGCCTGCATCTATTGTGATATATAAGCTTGTCTTGGTTTGTCGAAACCACAGTAGCATTTTCATATGTATTCATCCACTTGAGTATACCTTTTGGTTCAAGCTGCAGTGTTACTCGAGTCTGCTTGCATCTGCAGTGTAGCAGTGTTGTTTTTTTGAGTCTGATTTCAAGACTTGTTTGCAGTCTTGTGTCATATGCATGTTGTGTCATTGAGTCTGTACATTCACATTGCTTTGTTGTATTTGAATCCATATTTGACCTCGACTGTGCGATTTGCACTGTTGTATTCCTGTTTTTTCCACTTCACATAAATGTTCACGCATGTGCATGTTGTTTGCTTAAATGGTTGAGATGATCTGGTTGCACTTGATATCTTTACCTGTGCATGTTGTTTACTGATTCGACCCGATCATATTTGTTCATGTGGTCTTGTTCATTTGATGGTTGCTGTCCACTCTGGTTTCATGATGTATGTTTGCAGTCTTGCTCATCTACTTGTTGCATTTATACGCGCTCTGGTCTAGTGTAGTTTCATTGTGTGTCGAGTCATTGAACTTGTATAGTGTGCATGTCACTGCTGCTAAAGTTTATCATTTGTGTCGATTGTAACTCGCTTATCCGATGTTACGAAATGGTATTATTTAGTTTTATTGATTGTCGCGAAAGAATTGAATTTGGGATATTTAGCTGATGAGGTTTAACGGGTTTAATTTATACTTGCCTGATTGTGATAAACAAATTCATTATCTTTTTCTTGGTTGCATGTCTTTTATGCGATTAGTGTAATGGATTTTCGTTGATTGTTGATTGTTGAATTATTTTGTTTCTTAATATTGTTTGGCTTTAGTTTATTGAAAGGAATTTAATGTTTTTCAGGGCTGATTCTATTCAAAGAGTTTATGGAGGAGGCTGCCTCCAAATGAGATAATCATACAGTCCTTTGGCTCCATTTTTCCTATTTCTTATGCAGTGGCTTGATTGCGCGTGTGCTATACTATACCAAGCTATTTAGGGCTTTTCCAAGTACTAATTTGCAAGGTGAATTTGCTAATTTTTTGATGTCTCTTTCTGTTTAAGTGGTTATTATTATCCTCTTACCATGTCAAATTATGTATTTAATGGCTATCATTCTGATAATATACATGTGTATGCTGATGGAAGCAGTAGGATATCTACATATGAAAGGAGTGCTAGCTTAAGTGAATTCTATGGTACATATTAAAAGCATATTTGCTTATTAGGAGTTGTAATAAGTGATTTACTTCTAAATTATTATTTATTACTATTCATATTCTTGCCAACAGTTTATCAGGAGTTGTATGAAGTTATTTAGAAGTTGAAAAAGCAACAAACACACTTATATAACTTATTTTGACTTATTTACCCAAATATTTTTTGTTTCACTAGTCCCTAAAAACTACTTAAATATTATCATTGGAAACTACTTTCAAGTGGTTGTAAATCTAGTTGTTCCCTAATAGGCTCTAAATTCTACATATGCATAGTTTGAAAAGCATTCATTTAATTCTATATGTATACAGTATATGTATTTGGTTGCAAGTATATTTTCTAATTTATTTCAGCAGTATAGCAATTTGATACGCATTTGCTTTGTTACATGTAGCTGTTATACATCCCTTGCTTCAATATCTTGAGAGCGACTTAGTAGAGAAAGAAAACTGCATAGAGGAGAATCGATATGGAGAAATTGTTGGTAGAAAATTTCTCGATAAGTTTATGGATAGAGAAGATGATGTGGATAAAAGCAAGAAGAAAAACAAAAGGAAAAGAAAAAGAGAGCGTGAAAAGAGAAAGCGACAATCAAAGAAAGACTAGTTCGTTGACAAAAGCTTTATTCTTATGTGTTAATGCTTTATGTATTTGGTTGTTATGAAACTAGTTTTCATGTGTATATTAGAACTATGTTGATGTAAACTTATCTAACTTTTTGGAATGTGTTGGAATTTTATGACTCTAGCTTTTAGTCTTTTCGTATGTGATTTTGATTGTTTTATGATAATATTTATTACTCGTTAAATTATTAATTATTGGTATGGATGTACTGCATGAATGCTGTTGTAAATTTTTTTAAAATTTGCATTTATTTTGCAACGGTCAGAAACCGTTGCAATATCATGTATTACAACGGGCATTACCCGTTGCGAAATCATATTACAACGGGCATTGCCCGTTGTAAAATATGGTCGACCTATTACAATGTGGCCTAATACAACGGGCGCATGCCCGTTGCGAAATCCATATTACAACGAGCATTGCCCTTTGTAAAATGACTGTTTTGTTGTAGTGATTGGAGAAAAGGATAACTTTAAGCACTTTTTCTTCGGTGGTAAGTGTGGAACGGACGTTCTATACCACCATTTTTTCAAAAGGTCAGCCTCGAGAAACCCAAACCTCGAATTCCTGTTGTATTTATCCGCAATAAATCCTTTTATAAATTTCCATTACCCATAAAATACTTTTTGCTATAGCCCAAACCCGTTTACAAAACATTTATCGACTTCCATACTCATTTATGAAACTCTTTATAATTATTTAAACATGGTTATATAACTTTTTTATAAACTTTCAAACCTTGTATAAAACTTCCCTTTATAGACATCCAAAGCCATTTATAAACTCTTTTTATACACATTCAAAACTATTTCTAAAATTCCTTTTATGAACACTACGAAATTGTTTATAAAACTTCTTTATACAATATTCAAAACAATTGTTAAATCATTCTTCAAATATCTTGTTCAAAATAGAATAACTTTAAAAATCATTTCAAAAGAAAATGAAATTTTTACTTTTCAAAATCAAACCGAGGCTTAATTACTATAATGGATCATTAAATTTGGATTTACTTATCCAAGTTATATTATGGGTATTGCCTAACATCAGATATGTAAGAGATTCACAAATAACATACAATCAATCATAGGTTGGCTCCCAAGCTACAAATATAGGTAAATCCATTATCATGTGTAAATTTTTTACATATAGAAGTATATTCCATATGCTTAAGTTGTCATAACCAGCTTATTGAAATTAACTTCCTTGTGTTTATCACGTTGCCGATATTCAATATTTGTGCTAAACACAAGTCAACTTACTTTCCATAAACGTGTCAACATTTTATAATCAGTGCTTTAATTCATTTGGCTACTTAATGGTCCAAATGAAAGATCCTTTGTGTAACAACCCATATTTTGGATCGTTGAATTTGAATATTTAATTTATTTAAATATTCGAATTTGAATTAAATTATAATAAAATACAGGTTTTAAATTTAGCCTTGATTTTTGATGACATCATTTTAATTTAATTTATAGATTTTTTTCATAGTTTTTAATTTGGAAAATAAAAATATTTTTCATTTGACGCGTTTTGCGGCAAACGTCAGTTCTTTTGAAATTTTACAGAAGTTAACCGGTTTATTTTATTGTTGTTTTGTGATCGCGTAACGTTGTTGTGCGATCATATTTTTATTTCGATCGTTCGCAGTCCATACGCGATTGGAATATTGTGTAGCGTCGTACTCTTAAATTTTAGTTTTAAACCAAAATAATAAACATTACAAATATGTTTCACTTCTCTGCGTATGCATGGGTAGATTCAGACATAGAAGGGACAGATTCACATTCTTACTCTTTCTTCTCCGTTTGCTAAATTTTCTATCTCCTTGCAAACCAAGAACACAAACATGAACACATTTAATGGCACCAACATTCATATACACGCATTTTGCATTTTTATTTTCTATCTACATGAATTTACAAAGGTATGCATGAACATTTTTCCTCATTTTCAACCGTGTATGCATATTTTTTTTGTGTGAATGGCTTTGTATGTGCTATGAGTGTGAAGATGAGATGGGGGAGAACAGAACATTCATTTTCTATTTCTTGCTTTATTTCTATTTATTTTTTTCATCTCTTCACTACAAATTGAAACACGTAGCCATGAAAGAAAGATATATTCATATATTACATTATCTTCTCAACATGCATGAACAGAAGATAGGACGCATTTTTATTTCATTATTCTCTACTTTGCAAACATGAACTAGTAGGAAATATGAACAAAAGTATACACACAAAGATGGACACAATTCATTTCTTCACATTTCTCTGCAAACAAATTTACACACAGCTACTCTTCCCTTTTTCTTCCTCTTTCCTTTTCCATTCAAGTGTGTGAGTTAGATTTGCATGCATGTATGTGGTTCTAGTTATATATGCAAGAGTGCGTGTGTTTGAGTTAGCGTGTGTGTATATTTGTGTTAAGTGTGCATGCGTGAGCTGGTAGGGGTGTGTGCGTGTGCATTTGTATGAGTGAGTTTGGTAGGAAAATGAAGAGGATGTTTGCATGGAGGAAGATTTCATGCATTGAAAATATGAGATAGAAGATTGAAGGTTGGAATGTGAGTGCATGGGAAGATGATTATGGAGCCGGCGAGAGGCAGTTTCATTGTAAGCCTAGGGTTTGTTATTTAGTGAGGTATTGGGCCGCTGATCCATGCGATATAATGATGAGCAAGTGTTTAATTGTTTTATTTAGTAAGTTAGTTTACTAAATAATTAGTTATTAAATTAGTTCAGATTAATTAAATTAGTTTACTCAAATAATTAGCTTGGTCTGCCTAGTTAAATTGAATTTGGGAAGGGCGGCAGCAGATTTGGGGGGTCGAGTTGATTAAATAATGGGCTTGCTAAAGTATGTCGGCTGGCTAATTATATTTAATTAGTCAAGTATTTGGTTATTTCATTTAGTTAATCATCAGTTTAACTTAAATGTAGAATTTGTGGACTTAGGTGGTACGTGTTTGTGCCATTAGTTGGGTGAGATTAAATAGTTTAATTACTTTAGTTATTTGATTTAGTAAATTAAAAGGTCTAACATCCATGTACGAAGTCCGTTTAAACTGCGGCATTCGACGTTAAATTTGTATAAATGAATAGAACATACTAGTGTTGTTTATTGACACATTTGAAGAAGTATAAAACATTGACAAAATATTAGTAACATTTTATTAGCAGAACAAACCATTATTCTGGTATTATAAACCGTGTAGATTTATTATTATTCGGTAATTGATCTGTTTGATATTAATTGTTAATTATTTAACAAATAGATATGTGTTATAAAATGAAGAAATAAGAAGCCATTTTGATAATCAATATCTATTTCAAATAGGTTTTTCAGCGATTTTGACTAGTCCGAAAACCCGGATCGTTACAGGTGATATCAGAGCATAGGTTAGGTGCCTATGTAAAATTTATCTAGATTAGTAAATCAACCTAAGAATTTGAAAAATGAAACTATTTTAATTTGATAAATAAAAATGAATTGGATAAGGCACAGTACCTCCGACCAAGGTTATAGGTGATAACTATTTTTGGTGTGCTTTATTTTTGTTGATTGTTTTTTTTTCCGTTATATTTTTCCATCCTTCGAATTTTAGGGACGAAACTCTTTTAGTGGGGAGAATGTAGCGACTCATATTTTTGGATCATTAAATTTAAATATTTAATTTATTTAAATATTCGAATTTTAAAAAAAATATAATAAAATATACGTTTTAAATTTAGACTTATTTTTGATGGTGTCATTTTAATTTATAGAAATTTTCCATAATTTCTAGTTTGAAAAATAAAAATATTTTCGTTTGACGCGTTTTACGCCAAACATTGGTTCTTTTGAAATTTTACAAAATAAGTCAACCGGTTTATTTTATTGTTGTTTTGTGATCGTGTAATGTTGTTGTGCATGATCATATTTTTATTTCGATTGTTCGTATTACATACGTGTACGGAATGTTGTGTAGCGTCGTACCCAAATTTTTTAGTTTTAAACAAAATAATAAATATCACAAATATCTTTCTCTTCTTTGTATACCCACATGTTGCATTTAATGTTGTTGTACTTACTTTCCTTAGCTAATAAGGAATTGCCTTTTTATATAAATGGGTAGATTCAGGACATAGAAAGGACATATTCGCATTCTTACTCTTTTTAAGTCGTTTGCTAATTTTTCTTTCTCCTTGCAAACCAAGAACACAAAAATGACACATTTGGATGGCACTAACATATACACGCATTTTACATTTTTATTTTCTAGCTACGTGAATTTACAAAGGCATGCATGAACATTTTTCCTCATTTGGCTTAACCCAAATTATATTTTAATTAATCATAGTTAAATCAAGATTAAATCGTAATTAAACTTTAATTAACTTAATGAACTTAGTTAAGTCTTAATTAACTTTTTAATGCATGTTAGTTAAGTTTTAAACAATTCATTATTAGTCAAACCCTAATTAATTAAAAAATTAATTAAATAGCCACTTAATTAAATAATAATTGATAATTAATCAACTAATTAACTTAATTAAATAATAATTAACCATTTAATTTAATTACTTCTTATCTTCATTAATCACTAATTAAAACCTTATTAATTAATACTTAGTCATTAACCTTCCCTAAGTGTTACTTAACCTCTAATCACTTACTTAACTACTAAATAACTACTAATTACCTTTAATTATTATATTAAATAAATAAATTATTAAAGAATCTAAACTTAATCACTTTTTATGTCACTAATTAAGTTTGGAAAACTTATGCAAAATAATTCCAAAATTAATCACCTAAAGATGGAAATAATGAATTTTTTGTCAAATTACATCCATAACGACTACCGCTATGAGCGTAGTTCGCTCTGTCTTATTTTAAGCGAAAATGTTCACTTAAAATCTTGCTCCTACATGTTTTGAAATAATAATTAGAAAATTTTCGAAACCTTAAACCAAGTTAAAATCTAAAATCATTTCCAGACTTTGAAATTAGAAATCACAGTTTCAATTTCAAATCGTATCCCACGTCCGTCGCAACACACAAAGTTATTAGATTTGTTTCAACTCAACATCCTTTGATTCTTAAATCAAAACCATACATTCATACTACCATACTCTTAACATCACAATGAAACACACATATAAACATTATGTTATATGTTTACTAACTCGACAACACCACATTCAAATCTTAAATTCAATACAAAACATAACATCCATCAAATCACCATCGACCAACATAATAACCATTCAATTTTCTTATCTTATTATCATCAAAATAACACATATAGTAAATTCAAAAACTTTTCTGAAACAAAGTAGTTTTACTCACCGAAAATCTTTGAAACATGAAATGCCTTAGATGCACCAAAAATCACCCCAAATATGTCATCTTCCACTTGGTTTTTGGACATACTGCTCTTGGATTGTGGGAAAGTGATAAAAAGAAAAGTTTTAGAAAATTCTTTTCTCTACAATTAAAAAAAAGAATCACTCAAATCAGATTTTGTTTGAGGTAGATACTGTCAAAAGAATGAGGGCTATTTTCGGACCTGAGTTTCTGAGTTTTAAAGTACACTGCAAAGAAATGAAATTTTGACAAACCCAAGCATGAAATTGGAAAAAGAGATAAAAAAAAGTTGTAGCTACTGAAATTTTATATGATATTAAAAAATGAAAATCTTAATATGGTGTAAAATACAGGAAGTTGTGGCCGAACAAAGTGAAGGAAAAGTGGAGAAGAAAGAGTTTAAAAACAAGTTTGCATCTTTAAAACAATTTAAATCTTTTGATTTAAAAAAAAATTAAACTAACATAAGAAGCCATAAAACATGAAGAAAGTTTAGGGAAATGGAAATGGATAAGTAAATGAAAATATGGTAAAGTGGATGTGTATTTATAGGCACAAGAAAGTAGGAAAATTAATTAACCTTAGATTAAAATATCCTAACATGTCATTATTTTGACAAGTCACATCAACACCATCTTCCCCCTCATATGCCACATCCCCCCTCCTCTCTAGTCACATCCTCTAGGTCATGATGGATAATGATGATAAGACTAAGATATGACAAGAGATAATGAGTATGTACTTTGTATATATATTAGTGTATACGT
Source organism: Allium cepa (assembly GCA_030765085.1). NCBI lineage: Eukaryota > Viridiplantae > Streptophyta > Magnoliopsida > Asparagales > Amaryllidaceae > Allium > Allium cepa. The sequence continues at coordinate 579,045,991 of CM060931.1, forward strand.
ACATATACGTTATTATTTTTAAAACCATGACTTGTCACATCACTTGCTGAACATAATTAACATTAGATAATATACGGTTAGTGTATTATTATTATTATTTGGTTAATTAACTCTTATATATGTGTATATTTAGTGCACAAAGATAAACAACATTCTCGACAACTTTCCGTTGTCGAAAAATCGAAATTCCGGAAAACGTTCTTCGGTCGCATTTTTTATTTTTCTACGAACTATCTATTTTGGTAAACAATTTTTTAAAAATATTCTACCATTATTATTAAATTATTAAAATAGGTTTCTTTGTAAATAAAAATCCATTTATTTATTATGTAAACTTAAATTGAATTTTCAAAGAAATATATAAAAGTGATGATATCAACGGTAGATGTCATAAGTACATTTTATTTTCAAAAAATAAATTAAATTATTTTATTTCATAATCTTGTTTGGGTACATATATTAGTGTATGTATACAGATTCATGCACGATCCTTACTATTTAAAAGTCACTTTATTTATAAAATGATTTTCGGTTATTTTATCAATATTTTACCTCGGTAATTTGTCTACAAATATTTTTCTTAAACAAAATAACTATTATTATTTACCACTTAAGACATGATTATGTCTTACTTTTAAACCTATATCTAAATATTTCAAAAAATAAATATAATTTATCAAAGTGATAAATTTGCTGGTCGTTACAATATATATTCATATATATGTGCTAAAAATAAAAATTATAAAAATTATATATATATATATATATTAAATTTAAAAAATATAATGTTATATATATAATTATACTTATAAATCATCATTATTAAACTTAAGGCCAATAAAAAAATTATTATTTGTTTCCATAAATATGTATGCATGTGCATGTGTGTGTTTGTATATGAATGTGCGTGTAATTGTATATGCCATCATTATTAACCTATGATATTAAAGCTTATTTATTAACTATAAATCCTAATGGTTAATTATACACCTATAACATAAATTGTTCATGTTTACCCTAGGCTGTTCACTATATTTATTCTAGTTATAATGTTTGTATTGTGAGTATAAACATATCATAAAACTAAAATTATAAAATTAAATTAAATTAAAATGATAACATGTATATAATTAAACTATAATTTTAATAGATAAACAGAAAAATTTAATATCTAAATTAATTGAATTAAAATTGTAAACCTAAATTCCTTTATTAATCACCGCTACTTAATACAAATTGTTTATTCGTGTAAACACAAAATATGATCTTGTGCAAATTAATAAAAGGATTTTTTTTCAAAATTTCTCCACTTTACCCCGCTGCCAATGTAGTGATGCTTCCAAGGATAGTACATGATGTGATGTTAGCCGTGTTCGATGGCCCATTAGCAGGTGCTTATCGTATCTTAATGGATATGAATTTATTTCAATGATTGATCTACCAACACATTGATGGCATGGGCATGGATGTATGATCACAGTTTGTAGGTGGTTATGAATAAGGAATATGCCAATTTATCTAGTTTGCAGATCATTTTAGGACCTAATCACCTCTTATTAATGTAATATATATAGTACGACACACATTGTCTTCTTCCTTTACCAATGCGATATTGATTGCTGTTTCCTGAGGATTTTACCAGGCAACTTAGTATTCGGCATCCCCACCGGTCGGCTCAACTGGATCGTTCGGTGGCCGGCATCCAAGAAGCACTCGGCATCCAAGTTCGTTCGGCGTCAAAGAAACGTTCGGCATGGCAGAGCATTCAGCATTGTGAGAACATTCGACATGGCAGAATTGTCTGGCATCAAATACCGTTCGGCCTAAACATTGTTCGGCCAAACTACCGTTCGGCCTAACTATCGTTCGGCCTGGGTAACCTTCGGCCAAAGTATCATTCGGCCTAAGCCTTGCTCGGCGTACAAACATCTTTCGGCCAAGTCCATGGTTCGGCTTCTAGTATCGTTCAGTGCAAATGCTTCCCATGGCATCCAGAGTGTTCGGCTTTGCTGTGCTCGGCACGAGGAGATCGTTCGACATGCCAAGGACGCTCGACATAAGATCGCTCGGCATCCAGAGATTGTTCGGCCTTCCGAGAACGTTCGACAACCAAAGATTGTTCGACACTCTTTCAATCTCGTCCGACTTCGGTTGATTGCTCGGCCTACTCTTCCCACGCAACACCGCATCATTCGGCATGAAGATGATGGATGAGCATTTGGCCGTTCGGCATGATTGGGTCGGCACATAGAGTCTACTCTATGTGGGTCGTGGTATCTAGCTACCAGGCCCACCAGGGAAGTCCAACCCACCTTCGTCTATAAATAGAGAGGCCGGAGCACAGTGAAAAGGATCAATTTTTTGGGAACATTGGAGAAACTCTGCCGCATTCAACACTCTTTCAAGACTTAGTCTTTGGTTTTCCAATTGTATTCAAGCAATTAGTAACGGATTGTATCTGTAATCAACTGTCGAGGAAATCATTAGAACTCAACTTCAAAGTGGACGTAGGCAGTTACACCGAACCACTATAAATTTGGTGTTCTTGTTCTCTGCACTGAAATTTACATATTTTTCTCTATTTTAATTTACTCTCTTCATTAATCTCTCTACACAATCTCTCTAAGGGTGTTAGTGACCAATTTTGGTGCTAACATTTTGGTTCTTTCACTGAGAATTAAATTCTCAGGCTGTTAGGATCTGCTTTGTAGCTACTGAATTGCATAAATCCCCCATAGGAGATCCAAGATCATTGATAGGACGTCTGTTGATTCTATTCAGAATTATAACCAACAACTCTACTATGGGAAGACCACGAACCAGATCGGCCTCTCATAACACAGATGTCCATGAAACTGCTAGCGTATAACAAGTTGGACCTAGAAATTAACAAGCAACAAGAGGTGCAGGGCCCTCCACCCAAAACCAAGCGGAAGTTGTTTCCCGAACGGAGTTCAACGAATTGATAAGAGAACTCAAGGAAAGTAGAAGGCAACCTGCTAAGCAGATTCAAGCCAACACTAACCTCATGACTCAGCTCGCTCAGCAACAGCGCTAGAGTGCTGGAGGCAACCCTGCCCCTTATTCTGAATCTGACAGTTCAACGTCAGCTGACGAACCTCCTAGGCATAGACGCCGTAAGGATGAAGGGGCACAAGTAGGCATTGGGAATCAACTCCGCGAAGTGACCGGACACCCGAATCTCCAAGGCCCAAATCACGTGGGACATCAAACCGCACGGTCCCGTGGAATGGAACCCAACCTTCCATCGTCCATACAAACTCCGGACTTAACAGCTATGGTCAAGCAGTTGATGAGAGAAAATCAAGGCTTGACCAATGAAGATTGGGGAGTGTCTAGAAGCAAACCAAGGCTTGACCAATGAAGATTGGGGAGTGTCTAGAAGCCATACTCCCTTTACAGATGGTATCCTGCATGCCGAGTACCCCAAGAAGTTAAATATGCCGACTATCCCGGCCTACGCAGAGAAGACTGATCCCAGGCAGCACGTGAGAAGGTACGGATGGATGATGGATTCTGCAAGAGCTAATGATGCAACAAAGTGTAGGTGCTTCCCAATCACCCTGTCCGGAATTTCCACCATGTGGTTTACTCGACTTCCCCCACGGTCTATATCCAGCTTTGATGAATTGGCAATGAAATTCATAGAGCAATTCAGGATACACACCATTCGTCCAAAGGATGTGATGTCCTCATCAAACGTAATCCATGCTCCGAAAGAGTCATTGAAAGCATAACTGCAGAGATTTCATGTTGCTGCTACCGAAGTGAGCAATCCAAACGACCATGCAATTTTGATGGTGGTGATGCATGGAGTGGATCCAGACTCTGAAATCGGAGATTGGCTGGCAGGAAAGCCCCCAGCCACGCTGGAATGTTTTTATTCGAAAGCTTATTTGTTCATTATAAGGGAAGAATCCCGATGGACAAGACGAGACAAGGCACCAGGGCCTGCTCAGGAGACTGTGAAGAGTACCATCGTCATGAAGCAAACCGGCGATAATTCGGCAAAAGCTCAAGTCAACGTCCAAAGGAATCCTGGGCGGTCTAAAGGATCCGGAGGTGGAAATCCCGGAAAGAAAAGAGAGACGGGGAAATGGAAGTCAAGGATCCCGACATACAATGAATACACCCCACTCAACGCATCACTTGAGAACATCTATTTGTCAACTTGCAACACTTTTCAGTATAGGAAACCACACCCAAAGGAATCAACAGAGGAGCAGAAGCTGACTGGGAAGTACTGCCGCTTCCACGAGTCTTATAGGCACAACACAAAGGAGTGCAGACACCTCCATGACGCTATAGAAAAGTTGATTAGACAGAAGAAGCTGTAGGAGTTCGTCAAAGACCTACAAGATGGAAGACAAGAGACATCGGACTCCGGACGTGGGCCAGCTCCACGCCAACCAGAACAACCTGCTCGAACTGTGGGTAGATTGGTTATCAACACGATTGCGGGGGGACCTCATCCTACGGATAAGAATTGGCAGGAGATGGTGCGATATGCTAACTCTTTAAGACATGCGGAGTATGAGTGATGTTCGAATAAGGAGGATGGGACTCCTGCAAAGCAGCAGCGCACGATCGATGATGATATTATATTCAAGAGCCGAGATGCGGATAAGGTGGAGCCCCCTACCATCGACCCGATGGTCATATCTGCGATAATCGGACCGGAGTTTGTGAAGAGAATTCTAATTGATTGCGGAAGTTCCGTTAACATCATCTTTATGAAGGCATATGACCAAATGAAGCTGGAGGCTAAGGATTTGAAACCATCCAATGCCAGAATCCATGGCTTTAACGGATCAACAACGGATGCAGTGGGATATATGGAGTTACCAGTTGAACTGGGGCAAGGCGACCGTAGGAGGGTGCGAATCCTACCATTCATAGTGTTGGATGTTGACTCTCAATAACGTATTTCTAGGACGTCCAGCCATGGCAGAATTTAGGGCAGCATTGGCCCCTTGGTGTCTGATGTTGAAATTTCCCACAGACAGTGGTGTTGGAGTGGTACACGACGATCAGGTGACCGGACGCGCATGCTATGTAGCTAAGCTAAGAGAGGCTCGGCGTAGAGAGAAAGGAAAGGTTGCAGGCAGCTTCATCCGGTTCCAAAATTCTGATAATTGATAAGTAGCGCCCGAGCCCTGGCTCGGGCAACATTCTCGAATCTATAGAGACATAGATCCGAGAGACGATGATGGGGGACCTGGGGAAACCAATGCAGCATCGGCTGAACTCACAATTGACATCCCAGTCAGCCGGTATGACCGTCATGAATTCTTAAAATTGGATCACAACTCGACCCCGTGGTGGCCGAGAACCTCACTGACTTCCTCCGAGCGAATCTTGATGTTTTCCTTTGGACTCACTCTGATATGTGCGGGATTTCTCCAACAGTTGCGAGTCATATGTTGAACATAGACCCCAATTACGTTCCTGTAAAACAGAAAAGGAGAGGTATGGACCCGAAGAAGTCCGCAGCTCTCAAAGAGGGGGTGGACAAACTCAAAGCCAATGGATTCATCTGCAACGCACTCTATCCTTAATGGGTGTCTAACCCGATGCTGGTAAAGAAAGCGAATGGAAAGTGGAGAACTTGTGTTGATTATTCTGATTTAAACAAAGCATGCCCGAAGGACAGTTTTCCATTGCCGAGGATTGACCAACTGGTCGATCCAACTGCCGGACATGAGTTACTATCATTCATGGATGCATACTCTCGATATAACCAAATCCCGATGCACCTCCCAGATCAAGAACATATCAGTTTTGTCACAAACGTTGGGTTGTATTGCTATGTAGTGATGCCCTTTGGATTGAAAAATGAGGGAGAAACTTATCAACGTCTGGTAAATCAGATGTTCAAAGACCAGATTGGTAAAACGATGGAAGTTTATGTGGATGACATGCTTGTGAATTCACGACAGTCAAACGACCATATCCGAGACTTAGCAGAAATGTTTGACATACTCAGGCATTATGGAATGAAGATCAATCCTTTGAAGTTTACGTTCGGCATAGCGTCAAGAAAGTTTCTAGGTTTCATTGTGAATGCGCAGGGAATCGAGGCTAACCCGGAGAAGATTCAGGCTATCCGAGACGTACAAGTGCCCAGAACCATAAAACAGGTGCATAGCTTGAATGGAAAAGTGGTCGCACTGAGCCGATTCATATCCAAGGCCACAGACAAGTGTATTCCTTTCTTCAATGTCATAAAGAAAGGAAAGAGGAATTTCGAGTGGACATCCGACTGTGAGGAAGCATTCCGAGCTCTTGTAAGGCACTTGGAAAGTTCCCCGATATTGTCAAAACCAATAGACCATGAAATGTTGTACGTATACTTGGTTGTATCCCAGTACGCTATCAGCATAGCCCTGGTTCACGAAGAAGACCGGGTTCAGAAGCTGGTTTACTATGTTAGTAAATGCCTGACGGGGGCAGAAAGAAATTATCCAAAGATTGAAAAACTAGCTTATTGCTTGGTGATTGCATCACACAAGCTTCGTCCGTATTTTCAGGCACACCCAATCAGCGTTTATACAGATCAACCTTTGCAACAGATACTCCAAAAACCGGAAACTTTCGGAAGGATGTTAAAATGGAATATTGAGCTAAGTCAGTTCGACATTACCTACCTGCCGCGAAGGGCCATATAAGGACAGGCACTAGCTGACTACATTACTGAATTCACTATGAAAGACGAATCAAACGATCACAATGTCATACCTCCCGCTCAATGGAAGATGTACACCGATAGGGCATCTAACGACCATTGTTCGGGGGTTGGCATAGCTCTTGTAGCTCCTGAAAACTGATCGGTTTGCTATGCTTTAAAGCTTGAATTTACAGCGACGAATAATGAAGCCGAATATGAAGCGTTGATCGCCAGCTTAAGACATTAAAGAACTGGGAGTAAAATCGGTTGAAATCTTTAGCGACTCTCAACTGGTGGTGTACGAAGTGCGAGGAGACTACCAAGCAAGGGGGCAGAGACTTGCCCCATATTTGGTCCGAGTTTAGGAGCTGCTAGCGAATCTCGAGTACTATGATATTTAACATGTCCCGCATGAGCAAAACAGAGCAGCTGATTCATTGGCAAAATTCGCAAGCACTGGCGATGCACAGCAAATGGGATTATTTCCCGTTGAGACCCTCCATGCCCCGAGTATAGATATGATGGAGGTAGATTTCGCGTTAGAAACAGAAATCGAGAAGGAATCGTGGATGACCCCAATCAGGCAGTACTTGCTATTCGAGATCTTATCCAAATAAAGGAGCGAAAGACGACAAGTCCTTCGTAAGGCTTCTCGTTATGTAATACAGGACATAATAATGTATCGAAGGGGATTCTCAAGCCCATTACTCCGGTTTATTGCCCATGATGAGATAAAATGAGTCCTGAAAGAAGTCCATGAGGGAGATTGTGGTGACCACACTGGGGGGCAGACATTAGCGAAGAAAGTCCTCCGTTATGGATACTACTGGCCAACTATGAATCGGGATGCCGCAGACTATGTGAGAAGATGTGACAAATGCCAGATATATGCAAAAATCCTGAGAGCTCCACCGACGGAGCTCACGCAGATGGTTAGTCCCTGGCCATTTGCAATGTGGGGGATTGACCTAGTCGGCTCTTTACCCATATCCAAAGGTGGAGCGAAATATGCAATAGTTGCGGTCGACTACTTCACCAAATGGGAAGAAGCAGAGCCTTTGGCCACAATAACCACCAAGAAGGTTATTAATTTCATCGTACGAAATATCATATGCCATTTTGGCCTTCCATGGACCATTATTACAGACAATGGAACTCAATTCGAGAGCAAGGAGTTTAAAGATTTTTGTCAGAAATACGGCATTGAGAAGAAGTTTGCAGTGGTTGCTCACCCGAAAGCCAATGGACAAGTGGAAGCCGTAAACAAAGTAATTAAATCCATATTGAAAAAGCATTTGGAAAAGGTTAGAGGCAAGTGGGTGGATGAACTTCCAACGTCGCTTTGGGCCTACAGGACCACCCACAAGACCACGATCGGCCACACTCCATTCACATTGGTATATGGCAAGGAAGCCGTCATACCCTTGGAACTTGAAGTTCCATCACATTGGGTAACTCATTACGACCCCGAGTCGAACCAGAATCTTTTATTGGAATCATTGGACTTCATTGACGAAAAACGCGAAGAAGCCAACTTGAGAGCGACCGCATACAAACATAAAGTCGCTAAATATTACAACAAAAAGGTTCGACCGATAATTTTTGGTGTGGGAGACATCGTTTTGAAACGAGTTTTTCCGACCCCATTTCATATGAATCCCGCATGGGAAGGTCCATACGTCATCGAACGGAAGCTTGGAGAACGAACTTTCAAGTTAGCGACTGTCGATGGTGCAACACTCCCCCGAGCCTGGAACAGCGATCACTTGTGGCATTATTATACTTAGTCTATTTCTTCATGCATTAGTTGCACTTATTTCCAGTACGCTTTAATTTCTAGTTCTTGGCGTGTAGTAAGACAATTCAACTTGCTTTCATTAATAAAGGCTTGAAGCCATCTTTTCCATAAATTACTGATGTCTCTGCGTATAATGATCCTGTCAGGCAAACGAAACCATATTGTTCTAGCCGACGTACGAACACGCGCAAACGATTCAAAATCTCCAAGTCCCCGGAGTGCGGACTGGAGTACTCTATGTCCCCGAAGTGCGGACTCGTGTGTAAACAACTCAAAATTTCCAAATCCTCGGAGTGCGGACTGGAGTACTCTAAGTCTCCGAAGTGTGGACTCGAGTATAAAGGAGTCAAAATCTCCAAGCCCCCGGAGTGCAGACTGGAGTACTCTAAGACCCTAGAGTGCGGACTCGAGTATAAACAACTCAAAAGCTCCAAGTCCCTGGAGTGCGTACCGGAGTACTCTAAGTCCCCGGAGTGCGGACTCGAGTATAAACGAGTCAAAATCTCCAAGTCTCCGGAGTGCGGACTGGAGTACGCTAAGTCCCCTGAGTGCGGACTCGAGTATAAACGATTCCAAATCTCCAAGTCCTCGGAGTGTGGACTGGAGTACCCTAAGTCCCCAGAGTGCGGACTCGAGTATAAACAATTCAAAATATCCAAGTCCCCGAAGTGCAGACTGGAGTACTCTAAGTCCCCGGAGTGCGGACTCGAGTATAAACGATTCAAAATCTCCCAGTCCCCGAAGTGCGGACTGGAGTACCCTAAGTCCCCGGAGTGCGGACTCGAGTATAAACGATTCCAAATCTCCAAGTCCCCGGAGTGCGGACTGTAGTACCCTAAGTCCCCAGAGTGCGGACTCGAATATAAACGAATCAAAATCTCCAAGTCCCCGGAGTACGGACTCGAGTATAAACGATTCCAAATCTCCAAGTGTAACAGCCCGCAAATCCGTACCCCTTGAATCAACACTATTCTACCTCTGTTAACTCAAGTGGCACAGAAATACGAACCATTTGGGTTTAAGAAGAAGAGATAGAAGAAGAAGAAGCTAAGCAATATCAGAATCTCACAGTCGCAGCGGAATAAAATATAATAGTAAATATAGATCTTTACAAAAAATGAAGTCTATCACTGTTTTATACATCATATCATCAGAGTATCTCATACATCAACCCATACCAATCAGACATACCATACATTAACAGCAGCAGGAAATATATATATATATATATATATATATATATATATATAGGTACAGATAATACGTCTCGGATCCAGGTCCTCTCCTGCTCCATAGCATCCTATCCTGAATATATAATACTCGGTCTAACCCAAACATTATAATGAAATAACACCCGAGTCAGTCCGGAATACCAGCTGATAATAATGCATCCAAATTGATTATTAAAGTTTCAAAAGTCCTTTGAAGAAAATAAAATCATCTCGTAAGACCACGCCACAAATAAACATGTCGGGTTTTTACCTTACGATAGCTAAAACACTTTTTATAGAAATCCTCTGATATTATAAGGGTCTATTTACAAATACTTATAAAATAGCCAAAATTGTTACATGATTAAATTTCAGCTACTAGCCACAAAACTGGGTAATACAAACAAAACTCGTACAATGCTCGTAGGGAGAATGGATTTCCAACAATGACTAGGCACTGGGGTACCACCTGTCACAGTACGGGGCCTAGATCACCGTACCGAGAACCACGCCCGATCCCCTGCAACACAAGGACGGTTCCATCCCTTACTGGACAGTTCCGAATAAGATCACCCCGCGGTTGGGATCAGCAACCGCACCACTAAGCCGAAATAAAAGGGACATCTAGACAGGGATGACCTTACTCTCCAGTAGGGGCTATCCACGAAGCCTTGCTGCATATCCTCTGATTTTCAGTCATTCCCATTTGATGAGGCTTGAGACTAAGCGTTACCTTTTAGAACGTTTCACTTAGAATGCCCATCGCCCACCTGACGATGTTTCGCAAGTATTCATCCATACAAGTCCATCCCGGGTTCGAACAGAACCGGAGGCACTATTCCTACTACATCTATTTTGGAAATATCCTCAGGATTAGTAGCGACTAGCCCTTGCACTTCACTGCTCCATTTTCGACTCCGAACACGTTTTTCTACGAAACGTACAAACCGGATCGAAGTGGTTTTCGAGAAATTAATCTCGATCCCGGTCTCTTCGAAATGATCAACGCAGTTGTCCAATATTGATAGTCGGTGATTTAACTATCAATTTATATTCACAAACATCCATCACACAATAAATAATTTCACACACTATTTATTTGCCTCAAATATCCTTTAAAGATATATTTCTGTTTCAACTCATTTGAATACCATTCCCAAAATCTCTTCCTTTACAAGGTAAATCCTTTATCATTTATTCCCATTGGAAATAACCAAGTTCAAAACAATTTAGATTTAAAGTAGTTAAAACACTTTATTCTGAAATATATTTTCAAATATGGAAATTTACTACTAGTTGTTACTCAAAAATATGATTTCAATATGTAAAGTAAAATCATTTATTTTGATATAAACTTTTATTATAAATAAGGTTTTGTTAAACTAAATTTAAAAGTAGTGTTTTAAAGAGATTAATATTAATTTCAAAATAAAGTAAGACAAAACCAGCCTTTAAATAAAACCATTTGTAAAAATAATTACAAACGTATTCTTAAATCATCACTATTGCTAATTTATTAATTTGTTACTTTAAAATAAAATTTTCAAACACTCTTTAAACAAGTTTAAACTTTAAACTTCCGTTTAATAAAAATCTGTTTAAAACCCGAACTTGGTTTCCCAGGGAAATACACTTTCCATTCCAACATTCCAAAGAATCCGTCTTATAAATCCAGCCAATTTATTACCATTAAAATTCATGTTTAATAACATGAATTCCCTTTCCAGGTTTTAAAAATAACTTCTTTCGAATCCCAAACATAATTTACCATTCCTGGAAATTTACTTTCAAAGCTCGGGTTTAAGAATTCTTTTAAATTAACCTTCGAGAATTTATTAAAGGAAAGTAATGCTTATGAATTACTTAAATAAAAATTCCAATGGTGAAAGCTGCATTTCAAATATTTTATTTACATTTACAATTTGTTAATTTATGTTTAGAAGCATCATTGAAATATAACTTAATTTTTCGGAAATCACTTAATCCTTTCTTATAAAATTTCTCACCGGAAGCCATACTTCCATATTTATATATTGATTAATTTCCCACTTCATTTAAAATTTAAATTTTACCAATTTCATTCTTCATCCAAACCAAACCCAAATTTTATTCCTTCAAAATTCGTTATATATCAATTTCTCTTATTTCTTTTAAAACCCAATTTATTCCATTTATAATTAAATTCTGGATTTATAGTTTATCGAACAACAACATAGTACATTTTAATTCCAAATTTATCTGTCACCATACATATAGATAGAATGCATCATCAGTCATCAAATAATTATTATATTGTGAGGAATCCAGTTGGATCCCTCCAACCTGTTTTTTTCCTGCATCCACAAAGATTAGCACAACAATATATATCAACTCAATTTGATAATAATTACCATATTCAGCTAAACATCCAAACAAACATTCAATATTAGCTGTTTACTTTACTGATATCCAGATGTGAGTGAGAATAACTCACCTTGAGTTTCGGCGAGCGTTCGAAATTTAAATTAAACCGAACGACGTTCGATTTATCCCAAATTTCTACTTGCCCGGAATGGCTCCGGATCTGCATCCCCTCGTAGTATTCTTTTCTGCGATCCCGGCGCCGTGAATTTTGTTCGAATCATCTTAGCCGTTCGATCAGCATCAAGAAATCACGACCCCTCCCCATAACTCTTCTTCCTCACGCGATCTGCAGTAACCACCGAACCCAAAATAGCCGACCTAGGGCTTTGAAATCGCGCCGCCTTCTTCGCATCCGGCTTGAACGGAGCTCGCCACCACGCCGCTCGTCGACCATCCCACCATCGGCAAAGATCCGGTCCCCTCCGGTCCCCCATAGCTCGTGTACAACAAGCCTAGACCGACCACGAATGTGACTACCCCTCGGCCTCCACGCTCCACTACGCCACATCCTCGCCGTATAGATTTCATCGTCTCGAATGGCTCTTCGATTTACTAGTTGACGATTTTGACTATAGGTCGATGGATGGAGAGAAATTAGTGGGGAAAGACGATCGTTTTTGGCCATTTACTGATATTAGCGGCGGCCGGTGAAATAAAATTAGGGTTTGCAATGTTTTTAAGTTATATAATATTATTTAATATTATTTAATTAACAAATTTCTCAACTTAACATCATATGCAAACGAACTCCAAACTACGCATTCCGACAGGCAATCCTAGGGTTTTTCCGCGTTCCGGATACAATGGAACAGGTTTCGTAAGATAATTCGATCGTATGTGCACGTTATGGAATTAAACGATCAATTTAAAATTAAATCGGTTAAATCTATTTCTATGCGTTTCGAGCTGCCACGGTCAAACGACAATTCCGATTGCTACGAAAATTGAAATCCGATAATAACTAACTATTACGGATCCAATGGAACTAGTTTCATCGAATTCCGAGACTGTGTCCCGGAAGGCTATTTTAACTCGTCGATTAAATCAGACGATTTTCAAAATTGTCAAAAACGCTTAAAATTTCACTTTTAAAATTTTAGTACCTTAATAATAAATCATATAAAATATATAATCACATTACAAATCATTTTGGCTCATTCCGGACCCAAAATATGATTAATTGCATTTTAATAATATTAAAGTCATTTTTAAATTAATATAAAATCCCAAATATTAACTTATCACCTTAAAAATTCATCTAAAATTACCACCATACTATTTACACTCAAATAACTCAAAATAACTTTTAGAATTGATTTTTATATCCATTTCACCCAGAATCTTTAATTATCCCAATTCTAATAGTAAATTATTATTATTCAAATTTCAATTAAATTTTCGTATCTAAAATTTAGCTAATCTTATTAACTTAACCAAAGTCTTTTATTCCAAAATTCAAATATACTACATATTTAACATTTAAAATGAATTAAATGTTCAATTTCAATGGCTTAAAAATCCGGGATGTTACACCAAGTCCCCGGAGTGCGGACTGGAGTACGCACTAGAGTGCCCTAAGTCCACAGAGTGCGGACTCGAGTATAAATGATTCAAAATCTCCAAAGTCCTCGGAGTGCGGACTGGAGTACTCTAAGTCCCCGTAGTGCGGACTCGAGTATAAACGATTCAAAATCTCTAAGTCCCCAGAGTGCAGACTGGAGTACTCTAAGTCCCCGAAGAGCAGACTCGAGTATAAACGATTCCAAATCTCCAAGTCCTCGGAGTGCGGACTGGAGTACCCTAAGTCCCCAGAGCGCGGACTCAAGTATAAACGATTCAAAATATCCAAGTCCCCGAAGTGCGGACTGGAGTACTCTAAGTCCCCGGAGTGCGGACTCGAGTATAAACAATTCAAAATCTCCAAGTCCTCGGAGTGTGGACTGGAGTAATCTAAGTCCCCGGATTGCGGACTCGAGTATAAACGATTCCAAATCTCCAAGTCCCCGGAGTGCAGACTGGAGTACCCTAAGTCCCTAGAGTGTGGACTCGAGTATAATCGACTCAAATCTCCAAGTTCCCAGAGCGCGGACTGGAGTACTCTAAGTCCCCGATATGCGGACTAAAAAATACTCTAAGTGCTTGAAGCGCAAAAGGAAGAATGAATAACTCTCGAAGAATCTCCGAGCTATATGAAGGTGAACCGAGAAGTCCATGTTATTCACAACAGCTCAGTTTTAAATCACAATCATACAAAGATTGAATGACAAGAGTCTTTTAAAAGAAAAAAAGGGAACTAAACTTTATTCAGATAAAGTTTTTACTACAAAGTTCAGAGTAGACAATCTATTTACAGAGACTACGGAAATAGATGAAAATAATTACATAACTTAAACTAACTCTCGTTGAACAAGAGTAATGGTCACTTCTTGTGCTTCTTCGACTTCCTCACCTTCATGGCCTTCTTGGATAGCTCCTCCCTTGTGCGTTTACCCTTGGTACTCTTCTTTGATGGAGGGGTAGCAGCTGCAGAAGTACGGGGAACATCCACGGGCTTGGACCTGCCAAGGAGAATGACCTTCTATGGCTTGTGCAAGGGATCGTCTGGGTCTACAACTCGAGGCTCGACCTTGATCTCGGTCTTCTGCCTCTTCTCCTTCTCGAGACGCTCCTTCATACTCAGCTCAGATGTGTGTTTGGAGGCGCCTGTGATCTCTACTTCATAACTCCCCTCGATGGGAGAAGAAGTCTCAGATTTTTCTTCATCCAGTGCCCCAATCACCTGAGCATCTGGCCCGGGAGCTTCTCCTGCCTTACTGGGCTCACCTATCTTTTCCTCCACCTTCTTGGCGACATCGCTCCTCAGAGTGGACCCGGGATCAGAACGACCTGTGCGAAAGCATGAAAAACAAGCATTAGAATACAATAGTCCTTCATAAAGAATGACGACATTTGAAATCTTAAAGTGAAGAGTTATCTACAAAGTTTCGGCAGGCTCTCAGCCGTCAAGGTGGTCTCACCCTCTGGAGTGGGAGACAAAATATGGACGCCAACGCCGGGGTCCTCCGGATTGTAACCAATATGCTGCTTAAATGGATCGAGTATCGGCCGATCGGCCGATCGAGTAGGCGCATGAGCTGGAGGCACGGCCCCGGATGGTCCAGTGATAATTTCTTTCCCTTTCTTTGAGGGGGACCTTTGCCATATATAGTTTTAGCTACAGACACGTCCGAAGGCTCGTTTCCCTTGAGGAATTATTTTATCAAGGCCCCCTCGTCAATCTCTTCGGTACCGTGCTCGGCCTTTCTGATTTCGATTAAAGTCTCCCACGCCTTGGCCAGAGATTCAAGATAACCCTCGCCATGAAAGTCAAGTCTCGATGCATGAGAACGCGGGCGTTGAACTCAGTAATAAGCGAGTCAAACATATTTTTTACCTCCTCCCTGCCTTCTTCTCTGGCCGCCTCAAGACGCGAGTCAATATTGATGGACGCTATCCTCTTGCCCTCTTCACGGGCCTCACTCTTTAATGCCCCGACTCTGGAAAGCTCGCCCTCAAGTTTTTCTTTCAAGAGTCGAGTGGCAACGATCTCATCACAGTATCATTTTGACTCCTCTTGGGCAGTCGTTTTCTCTTATTCTCTTTGCAGAGCTGCTCCTCAAGTTCCTTGACTCGAAGGATGAATGCGTCCCTCTACTTTTGAACTGAGTCCTTCTCTAGAGCCAAAGCCCCACAGCGTTGAACCGCCTCATCGAGTTCTTTCTTGTGAGTTGCTTCTGGATGAGTGACGGCCTCCGCAGTGTCCTTGGTGCTCTGATGGGGGACTTCAAGTTCAGACTTGTAAGTTGTGATTTCTTCGTCCTGAGCCTTAATGATGTCTTTGTCGTGGATAGGCTCAAGCTTCAGGCGATCGATTTCATGTTGGCGCTCCACGGAGACTTCAAAAAGTTTTTCAGCCAAGTGAACAAACGCGTCATGTTGAACATAGACGTCATTGGTATAGGCGATGGCGCGCTACTTTACATGACCAGGGATAGGATGAAGCGCCGGGAGGAATTTTAGCCATCGAAGCAGATTTTCGGATATTTATCTTTAAGCTCGGCCAACCTCTTCGATACTGTTGGGCTTGTCGCAGGAGCGGGAGGAGACGGCTTTGAAAGTTCGGCTCTCCTGTGAGGGTCTCCGGACTGTTGAGTGGTAGAGGAGTCAGAGTGTTGATCTCGGGGGGCATCGAATTGCGACCCCTTATGGCCGTGCTTGTCTTTGCTAGGTTCCGAATTAGAAGAGGGATGATGGTGGTACTTGGGTAAATAGTATGTTTTCTTCCGAGATGATGAGTCCCGAGAATGATAATCCCTATCGCCATCGTCGTCTCAGTCCCTATGCCTCCCGGAACCTGAGTCACGCCCAGAGTGATAGAAAACAGACGACCCACGGAGGCGATCAATGCCGTGAGAACATCCCATGCCACTTGTACGAAATTTGAGAAAGAGTTAGCAATGAGAAGAGTAGCACGACGACAAAAATTTAAGTGCAAATTGAAGTGCAAGTGTTTGTACATGTCCTAGTATTTCCCCCCGACGGACCAGTTGCTTTACTAATCGGAGTTTTCTCTCCCTGACTCTGGCTAGAGCGCCCGCATCGCCTCTGATGGGCGATGAAGTTGAAATGCTTTCGGATCGTCGAAGTCATAATTGAGCAGGTCATCGAGAATGGAGAGGTTCGATAGGCCCTTTAGAGAACTTTCTACATGCTATGAAGAGGCCTCTTTCTCCGTTGGAATGAGTGTAACTTTTCAAGTTCCACCACCTTCTCCTTTCTAATCTTGTACGTCAATCCCTTTTCCTCTTTGAAGGGGAAGATGTCGTTTCGATATCGTGTACTTCGACTATCGGATCCTGAGTGGGACCCAAGTTCTCACCTTGTGCTTTGGGTGTTTCGTTCCCTTGAATTTCCCCCTCTTCCTGTGCACTAGGGGTGTGACGTGATGATGACTCAGCTAATTTTTTCCCTTTACCGGATGCGGGCTAGGGTATGGAGACGCCCTCAGGGAGGCTTACCAGACGACCTTCTGCTAATAGTCCGAACCTCGATAGTGACTCATTTGAAATGAGAGTTCGGATGTCTCGTTCTTCGGCGGGAAGAGCTCTAATATCTTCAACAGCCTCAGAATATCCGCGCTCGTCAGGACGTGGATTGATACCTGAGAAAAATGAAACAAGAGTTAAAAAGGCATAGCATCGACCAAACATGATTATCGTTTCAAGAAGAAGACTTACTTCCTTCAACCCATCTCCTTACAAAACCAGGAGGGAAACGCACATAGAACCATTCTTGTTTATACAGGGAAACTTGCTCCATGCCCCGGTTAAAATCTGGCATTTGCGATAGGGCTCGAGAAACATGTAAAAGGGGCTATCTCTCCGCTTCTTGACCATATAAATATATCTGATATTGCCAGGAGTTGGAGGCCTAGAGAGGAAAGTCATGAAGAGGATGTAGGTACCGTAGATAAATGCGTGGCTGTTCGGGTGCAATTGCGACGGGGCAATGTCAATGTATTGCAGCACATCCCGAAGAAATAAACTAAATGGTGGCACGCTACCAACCCAGCACATGAATTTATTACACGCCGTGTATCCAACTGGGGGCAAGTGTGGACGATCGTGCCCCGAGGGAACCAACACGTCATCAAAAGGGATCCCATGGATGGAGCATATTCATCGGAGCACAACTTCATTGACCTTTGAAGCCAGTGAATCAACAGGATTATCCAAAAGAATCGCTGCCTCCAATGCGTCGGGGGCTAAGTTATGTGTAGGGGAGGTTGACGGGTTTGAAACATCCACGACTTCTTGTCGGGTGGACGGTCCCGGTCTATCAGAAATTCTGGCGGTGCTAGATCTCTTAGACATTTCCAATAAATATTGAATCCTGCAGAGTACCTAATTGAACTATACTCGAAAAAAAATCGAAGCCAGAATTAACAACACAAGAATTCCCCCCGTGTTGTATGAAAACTAGTGCGATCATTCGTGTTTAAGTGCTAAGAGATTATGTGTCATAGAATTAATGATACAAAGTCGAGCTTGGGACTGTCGCCTTCGAAGACCGTCATCGCCGACCGTCTCCGAAAACCAGCCTTGCGATGCTTTCAATTTTGGACTTGGGCATTGGTACTACGAGTTAAATGCTTTTGTCTATTCTTGTCAATTTAAGTTATCGGTCTGGATCAGTTCAATATGATAGTATGCTAGATCTCTGCCCTTGTTTTGCTATATGATTAGGCAAGGCAAATGATCGTTCGGCCTAAGTACTCTTGGGCTAAAAAATGGTTCAGCATCCATAAGTGTTCGGCCTATAAAAAATGGTTCGGCATTTATAATTGCTCGGCTTGTGTATTGTTTGGTCTAAGCTAAGGGATGGTTCGACATTCATAATGGCATGGCCTAAAAGTTGTCTGGCCTGAATATTGTTCGGCCAAACTTTCGTTCGGTCTAGGTGGCGTTCGGCAAGGGAACCGTTCGGCCAGAATTCTGTTCGGCCGAAATAACATTCGGCACACTACCTAATTCATACTTCCTCGCTAACCCTCCATCCCACTGCTCGGCATGTGACGAGTCATGCCGAACCAGAAAGTTATGTCGAGCCCCAACACTTGGCACTCCGTCCTTAACTATGTTTTCATTTTTTCCTCTCTTCCTCCATCCACGCCGAACAACAAGGACAGGTCGTTCGGCGAGTCATGCCAGTCCATGCCGTACGGCATCCTAACCACCACCTACTCTCCCTCTGTCCTTTTTTCCTCCAATCTTGTTCGACACAAGGGAACCGTGCCGAATCGCAATACAACTCCCAACAGCTCCCTTGTACGCTCGTCTCTAGTTACTCCTCCTTTCCTCCTCATCATTAAACCCTAAAAATATCTTAAAACAAGACTCGCCTCTTTCATACACCTATCTTCCTCTATGAACTTGAGCAGTTATGGAAATGATTTAGATAGAAGAATCGATACCTAGTTACTAACTCAAGACTTGGAAAGGATTGTTGAATTTTTGGAGGCTGTGAACTGAGGTTAGAAAATACAAGGTAGCAGAGGTAAAAAGGTGGAAAGAGAAGAAGAAGGAACGTGCTGACCTTTATAGGGAAGAGGAAGAAGTCGAAGCGACGATGACGGGTAGAACTGGTCAAAGCAGCATCGTTCGGCTCCGGCTTTCATTTCGCTCGGCGTGAATGGGATGTTTGGCTTCGGTTATCGCTCGACATTCGTGTTATGGTCGGCACACACCAGCCCACCCGGTACTCACAAGAAAACAACCTCCAAGAGTAATCGACCAAGCTTCGAAACGAAGCACAAAGGACTCGTAGTTCAAAGCATATCATGTTCGGTAACGCGATACACTTTGGGGGGCAAGTGTTTCCTGGGGATTTGACAGGTAACTTAGTACTCGGCATCCCTAATGGTCTGTCAACTGGATCGTTCGGTGGCCGGCATCCAAGAAGCACTCGGCATCCAAGTTCGTTCGGCGTCAAAGGAACGTTCGACATGGCGGATCATTCAGCATTTTGAGAACATTCGGAATGGTAAAATTGTCCGACATTAATTAACGTTCGACCTAAACATTGTTCGGCCAAACTACCATTCGGCCTAACTATCGTTCGGCCTGGGTAACGTTCGACTAAAGTATCGTTCGGCCTGAGCCCTGCTCATCGTACAAACATCGTTCAGCCAAGTCCCAGGTTCGGCTTCCAGTATCATTCGGTGCAAATGCTTCCTACGGCATCCAGAGTGTTCGGCTTTGCTGTGCTCGACACGAGGAGATCGTTTGGCATACCAAGGACGCTCGGCATAAGATCGTTCGGCATCCAGAGATTGTTCGACCTCCCGAGAACGTTTGACAACCAAAGATTGTTCGGCACCCTTTCAATCTAATCCGGCTTCGATTGATTGCTCGGCCTACTCTTCCCACGTAACACCGCATCATTCGGCATGAAGATGGTGGATCGGCATTTGGCCGTTCGACATGTTTGGGTCGGCACATAGAGTCTACTCCATGTGGGCAGTGATATCCAGCTACCAGGCCCACCAGGGTAGTCCAACCCACCTTCGTCTATAAATAGAGAGGCAGGGGCACAGTGAAAATGATCAGTTTTTTGGGAACACCGGGGAAACTCTGCCGCGTTCAACACTCTTTCAAGACTTAGTCTTTGGTTTTGCAATTGTATTCAAGCAATTCGAAACGGATTGTATCTGTAATCAACCATTGAGGAAATCAATAGAAATCAACTTCAAAGTGGACGTAGGCAATTACGCCGAACCACTATAAATTTGGTGTTCCTGTTCTCTGCATTGAAATTTACCTATTTTTCTCTATTTTAATCTACTCTCTTCATTAATCTCTCTACACAATCTCTCTAAGGGTGTTAGTGACCAATTTTGGTGCTAACAATTGCATAATCAGTTACAGACACGTACATGTATAAATCTTTTGTATTGATGGGTTTGTGCATGATGGGCGTGTTTGTTGAATGGTGCTTTAAGGTCTCGAAAGCTTCTTTGCACACTATTGTTTGTTTAAATTCCTTCTTCTTTATGATCAAAAAGAGGAATGCACTTACTTTTGTAATTAGGCTAACCCGCAGTGGGAAAAATGGGTGAATTTCAAAAAAAATTACCCGATTGGATCTTAGTTAAGCCTATGAAGCCTAATTTAATTAGAAAATTCCTAAAATTTTTTTACATTAAATAATTTATTCTATTTAGATTAGTGAAAGGGAAGTTTTAATAAATCTAATTTTAAATGTATAGTGTATCAAATACATCTAACATTTGTTAATAACAGTTAATATATATAGGGAAGGAAACCTTTCATTTATTTTCCTAAAATAAGTAATTTATTGCATTAAATGGAGGGATGAACCTTTCATTCCTCTCTTTAATTTGAATTGATCGATTATATTTAATTTACATTATATATATATATATATATATATATATATATATATATATATATATATATATATATCTGTGTGTGTGTGTGTGTGTACGCAAGTGCATGTGTAACATGATAATTCATGAAGGGTATAATGTGTTCGTATAGATGATGGGATTTACATTTCAATGGACACATTAGCTCATTTTGTGTGTACTATAATTTTTCTGAATATGTGCATGTACAATATGGCAAAACAAGATATTAATATATGTAAATGAATAAACATATATGTGTGTGTATTCAATATATATATTATTGAATGAAACTGTTTCTGCCGTAATAAATTAATGTAAAATAATTATATAAAAAATTACAATTTTATAATTTTAGAAAATCTGAAAATACATTTTGGTCTTAAAAATAATTTATGGAATTGTCTCAATTAAAATAATATCTATTATTAAATAATTGATAACAGCCCAAAATTAAATTAATTCTTAAAAATATGAAATCAAGTTGAAAAATTCTAAGCTTTTCTTTGAAGGTGCCCGAGACATATTTTAGACTTAGCAAAAATTTCTGGGATTTTCTCAATTGAAATTATATCTTAAATTAAATAACTAATTGCACACTAAAAAATTAATTATAAAAATTATTAAATAAGTTATAAAAATCTGAACATCTTCCGAAACGTACCCGACACATATTTTAGGCTTAAGAAAAATTTCTAGAATTTCTCAATTGAAGTTTTATTTTTAGTTAAATACTTGTTGCAGACTGAATAAATTAAGGTTTAAAAATCTTTAAATTTAACCGCAAACTTCTTATATGGTGTAGCAAATTTAAAAAATATGAACATAAAATTTTGAACCATTAATTATTTTATACGTAATAAACAACATACAAAATCATTAAATAATAATAAAATATGTATATGCATATTTAATAAATTTTATGATTATAATAAATATAAATCATTATAAGAAAATTTTAAGATCAATAATTATAGTTTATAATCGTATATAAAATTATATATATTGACAATTTGAAGATCTCATAAATTTAATCTAAATCTATGCACATACATACATACATACATACATACATACATACATACATACATACATATATATATATATATGCACGCATGTATGTATGTATTAATACAAAACAAAATTAAAAATTATTTTCTTTAGAAAGTTAATTCAACAATAAATCAATAAAAAATATTACAACAAGCATATAACCTCTCCAATTGTAACAAGCACATGTACCCACAAAAATCTTACCTAATTTAAATAATAAACAGATCAAAATGCGAATACATGATTTAGGTGCAAATCAACTTTTATATGATAAACTTGATATCAAAACAATAATAAGAAATTAAAGTTCACCTTTTAACGAAGCCTTTGAGTCCACGTTGAGCAATGTTTTCTCTTCTTAGAACAATTCCCAATCCGTTAGGTTGCTACACCAGAATTAAATACCTTCTGCTGCATATTAATATATTTTTTAATTTGAGTTGGACTCGAGAATTTTAGGATTGTTTTAGAGGATAGTTGCTTCCATCAAAATGAGGAAGAAGAAAGCGGTGGCTAAAAAATGAAATTAGCCACAATAGGGTTTTGAGATTAGTATTTATATGCATAGGATAAGAGAGAAAACTATATAAGAGAGAAAACTATGTAAGTTTCTCACTGGATCTTAGCCACACATCTCCAAACCCTAATCCTATGTTGTATCTACCTCCAACCTCTCTCAAACCAATGCCTATCCACTCCAAATCTATGGGATGTGAGCCCATTTAACCCAGATTAAATATGTACAATCATATTTAACCTATTTTGTTATCGATATCTCGTATTAATCAATGTATTCATAACTTTTATAAATATATGGAACAATTTTATTACTTAAATCACGTTAAGATTTCATAATTAAAATTTCATAAATATTAGTTTATTTAGTTAATTTATAACAATATAAACTATTTAAATCATTTGGTCTTAAGAGAATTCATCGTACTCTAGTCTCAACGAATACATCAATATCCAGTCTTGATGCATCTTGATTAGGAACATTTAAAATGGCATATTTATTTTCATTGTGATAAATTAATCATGTATACAACACTTTGTAACTACTTTCACAACCCATTTATGGATTTTCTATTAAATATACTTTTAGCTAAATTAATTAATTAATATAACCATGTTATATCAAGTATATAATGGAAAGAAAACATCTTTATTTCGAACAAGATTGGTTAACGAGTTAGTTATATGTAACAAATTATATAATTAAGCATAGGGCATGCCCTTAACTCTATCAATCTTCCACTTGCGCTCGGGGTTAATTATGGAATCTTATTCCAACTTCTCCAATCAGTTTTCTCAAAACTAATTAGATCAATCCCTCTATGAACAGGTGTGCTATTATGTTTCATTCATATAATGTGTCAATCAACTCCCTATGACAATGATAAACCCATTTTATCATATGGAACAATTCAAGGATGTCTCTCGACTTTTAGTGAGCTTCAAGTTCTGTTATGAACTATATCGCGACTTTATTATCATATTACAATGTTATGAGATTCTCAACATTCGAAATGAAATTCAGTTATAAATTTGGGCACTTATACTTTTATATACATTGCTTTTATTGCGGCTCTATTCAAGGTGATATAGTTAGCCTTTTTTCCTTGAATCAGCCATGATCTTTCATTTGGAACATTTCCAACTTAAAGTTTCTTAGCTTGAATTATTATTGATATATTATACCTAATATCACTTATGATGTTTGAGTCCGATTACTCCTTCATAAGGAGTCTTTATTTCTGTAAATAATTCTCTAGTATTTTATAAATATAGGAGAACACTTAAAACAACCATTTAATGATATCGATTTGGATTTGAACTTGCTTCATGTATTAAATACATAAAAAAATCATGACATCATAGACAACGTAACATGTATGATATTCCTATTGTCAATGCATAAGAAACTAATCTCATATATTCTGTATAAAACAATTTAATAAGGTGTCTTTGCATATCGATTTGGGACATTCCAAACATCGTTTATACTCACTATAAAAGACATCATTTACAATCCAAAATTGAGTATTAAAACAACTAATGTTGACTTTAACACAAGTACATTGTTAAAATCGACAACGTGTTGTTTACTGATAGTTTAGAAATATCAATGTACCTTTTAACGTTCTTTCTTATGAACACAGGCTTCCTTTGCATTTGATTGATAATCAGAATATTTGATATTTCTATCAAAATAATTTTCCAATTTTGCTGCTTATAAAATGATACTTTCTATCATTTCTTGGATCATATCCAAAGACTCACAAACTCAGTATCGCACCAACTAACTTCGAGACACTTTTATTTATTATGTGTAAATAATTTACTCTGAACCATTATTTAAATTTTTTTATTTCAATACATATATACCAAACATAAAGTCATACAAAGTGGTAATTTTGTGAGTAAATCCTAATTAACTTGAGCATGTTGAATACCGAATCTATTACGCTAATTTCAACAATTGAAATTTGTTATATTATTCTTATTAATATTGCTTATTAAATTCCAACTACATTAGTCGTGCTCATAAAGATACAATCACAACCGATGGATCACATCCTTTCAGTTACGACTACAAAAATCATATTTTGAGAGCGAACTTGTAATTCTTTCGGATTTTCATATCATATCATATCATATCATATCATATCATATCATAGAGTTGGCACTCTTAGTGGTTTAATTAAACAACCGAGGATTACATTCGATATTGATAAGAAACTCATAGTTTCTCTTCAATGTGCGAGAATACTTATTAGACACTCTAACTCGATGTGCTCGTTTAGGTTAGTTAATTTTGTTTCATCTTATCTAATTAGTTCTATCTATGGATCATATCCAATTCCATTTGACTACCAATAATTCCTCAAAGAAGTTCCTTCACAATGAAGTTGTAATATCTTGTAACAATAATTGTTTCTTAGTGCAATAGAATATAAATGCTTTATGAATTTATTTATTTTTAAAACTAGTTTGATTTTAGTTTACAAATCTTGTGTTCAAAACATAAGTATATCATCCAACGACAATATTTCCTAAATTCCTATTGGGGAGATTTATACAAAATCCCTCATGAACAATTATTACGTATAATCTTTCGATTCGCACAACCTGCCAACTCCTTGGCTTAGGATATGTTGGTGTTTCTTATAAACCCTAATCTTATGTGCTTTTGTAAACTATCATTTAGATGAAATAATATTAACCTTGTATACTACACTTAAGTACATGACCTTATAGAAAGAAACTAACTCAACTTCACTCATAATCAGTCGTACATTGTCCAACAAAGTTCGATTACTCATTTTCGATGCATCATTATGTATCACATGGAGGAATGACTTTTGAGATTAGATCTTATTCATTTTTTAGGTACGTTTGAAACCCTTTCCAATATACTCATTCATTCGATAAAACGAATCATTTCTACCGTCAGTTATTTTATTTACTTCTATTTTATATTCTATGAATTTACCATAGACATACTACATGTATATCAAATACACATGTCCATGTCAATGATAACTCATCGGTGAATATTGCGGAGTACATGAAACTATTTTGGTATTCATAGACTTACGTTCTATACATCTATACATATCAATCCAAAGAGTTCATCAACTCTTATGATGCTCCCACTGAATGGGTGCATAGCCCTCAGTTGTTTGAAATATAATTAACCAGTATCATATGATTCAAAATCATATAATGAAATTATTTTCTCAAAACTATGGCTTAGTCTATAATTCCAAAATAACTGTAAAATAATATTAGATACTTCTATATTTTCTAATGCATCACTTTTTTATGAAAATAAATACCACATTATAGTTTTATTTCATAACAAATAATCATAATATTCATATTGAAATATAGCCATGTTTATCTCTCAGTCGAGACCGAAAAATAGTCATTATTTCATACATAATGTTCGGTATGTTTTAGGAATTTTTTTTTGTAATATAATGCAATCAATAAGTGTGATATGGTATGGACCCCCTATTTCCGCCATTATATAATAGCGTACTAAATTCGGAGGTTCATTATTCACTTAAATAGATTTATTTATTTCACATACTGTAACCAGTTTACCTATAGAGTTCTTCGATCAAGTATTTTGAATTCAAGTGAAATAAATATCATAGAAAATAATTTCCTAAATGAAAATACATTTCAAAATAGAAATTATATTTCTTATTCCAATGTTAAGTAACAATCATTGTTATTATTATTTTGGTTTTTGTTGTTTCTTTGTGAAGCAGAAATGACTATTCACTCTCTTCATCCCAACTGTACCTTTAGTCGCATCTATTCTTATACATTCGTTATTATTTCTAAATGGTCAAACCATTCAAAAGAAAACCATTACTACAATATCACAGGGAATCTTTATAAAAGCCCACTCGATCATGCTTAACATTTAAGGACATCAATATGTTGTCCTTTGCATAAATAGATCAAACTAACATTTCAGCATCAAGTTCTTAAATTTATCTCGTAGTTTGGATTTAATGTTACAGTTAACATAATACAATCCTTTTGTAATCAAACAAATCGAATACTTGATCTTACGCTAAGTTTTATTTGGTTTATCGGATGACCTAATTTCATCGAAATATTGTGTATTACAAACATTGGCCTTCACCATATAACATTTATATGTGATTGTATATGGATATTAATCCATTGTCTTGTATTTCTTTTAGAGTTCGAAACCCATAGAATGATATATATGTCTCAACCAAATAAATGCGTAAGTGACCAAAATACGAATGTATTTAGTAGTTGTAATATCAGGCACTTGCATGGGTGTTGAAATTTCAACATGCAATAATCTTTTTAGTATGTATAAGTTATATTTATTTGGCAATCTTCAGTTCATTTGTATATCTTAATTGATAAACATTTTATCAATCTTATTAAATGCACAAATTTATCAATGTAGATTATTATAACATCATATAGAAGATGTTCTTACAATATTAGAAAGGTTAAATGTTATAATTTTATTGTTCTAATAAGGCTCCTACTAGTCTTTTATGTTTCACCAAACCCTAAGAAAATATAGAAACATATTAACCTTCACTGGTGGGTGTTAGGACTTATCCATCTTGAAATTCTGACCTTGAGTTTGCTCAACAAGTCATAGCTCAACGGACAATAGATAATTCCTTATCCGTTGTATCAAGTACAACTCCTAACCTATGGTTCCTTTCCCTAATCTCGTTTCGACCTTGAGTTTACTCAACAAACTGAAAGAGATTATTCACTCATACCTACCACATTGAACGACCTAAGTATAGTATATGTACTTTGAGTATTCTCAATAAATACATATAGTTATCTTACCTCGTCTATTCAATATATCAATCATACTACACATAACATCCCTAGCTTGAGTTTGCCCAATATTATGCAAGTGATTTATACACACAAACATATATATGGTAGAGTACAACATAATATTGAAGATACATATTCTTCAGTATATTATATTCGATGATATCGACTTATGAAATAATGTATTACTTATGAAACACCATCATAATTCAAGTGTCAAGCACATCTGAAATCACAATATATGTACATTACGTATATATTTATTCCTTAAGTCTAGTTAGGGTTTCTTTAATGTTCCATATTTAGTTTATACATTCATATTATATAAGTTTTATTATGACATAACATTTATATTTTATATTACTTATACTATTGTCTTAGTGGAAATTAGCCACAAGCGCCTCTTTAGCAAGTGCAATTAGTTTCTAGGACACACAATTGAAATAATTGCTTTTAAGGACGAAATTCAAAATAATTAGTTTCTAAGGCTAGAAAACCTATTAAATTATGTCCTTGAAAGTAATTGGACTGCTAACTTTGTCCTTAAAAGTAATTATTTTGCTGACTTTGGCCTTGAAATTAATTTCTATGGATGTGTGTCCTAAAAACTAATTGGACTAAAAAGTTTATTCTTTTAGTGAAATGCCCCATTGTCTTATTTATAACATTATATTAATTAAATCATATTTAATTAATATTAATTAGTTAACATTTTAATTAATTTTATATCAATCTAACATTAATATTTAATATTTATTATATACTATAACCTTTATAATATAGCACATATATTATACACATGTGTATATTATTTAATTAATTAACCTTTAATTAATTTATTGAGTTAAATAATTTTAATTAAATTATATCAATTTCAAAATTTATCCCACATACATACATGTATACTTACGTTATTTTAAACACTTTTAAAATAACATAACATATATCAATATGTATAATATTTGCATATATGTTGTGACGCCCTACCTCTATACTCACACTAGCCAGGGACACTACAAGGTAATGTCGTCGACTAACACGAAGAATAAGGCTGTTGAGGAGTGACCATCTATGTAATTGCTTTGCGCGAGTACCGATATGTCAGATAGTATTACATGCATTTCATTTCAAGAGAAAATCCGACACATCAATGACAAACTCAAAGCTACTACACAGTGGCTATGTGGTCTTCATAAACAAATATAAAATAAGCAAAACACAAATCGGTCACAGAAATTCATATCACTAAGGTGGAAACAGATATGAATATATCACATAAAAGTGTACATCAAAGTAGTGGCCGTGCAAGATCCACTACGTCACAAAAGAATAGGTACAAGTGCTAGACAAAAGAGCATGTATACATCAAGGAGTCTCTATCTCGAATGTATAAAACCAAAAACTACTAAGCTAAGTAGTAAGCCAAAAGTCAAAAGCTAGTCCCAGTTAAGAAGTCAAGCGGAAGCACCTGTAACACCTTGGTCTAACTCGAGTATTATTTAAGAAGAAAAATAATAAACGGATCAGTTTAGCTATAAATATCACATAAAATGAGATAGGATAAGAGATATATTAGAAATGTATGACAACAACAAAAATCATATAATATCGCAAACTTTCTCAAATCACCAAAAAGAATATCCTATCCTTAGCTTATTCACCAAACCCCAAATATTGACAGAACGTATCAATGCCAAATCGCAAAAAATGGTGAATCGCATATTCCAAAAATCAATAATTAGAAATCCAGAAAACACAAAGGGGGAGGCCTATCACAAACGGGAGCATAAAAACACACCAACATGTGTATCACAAACGAGACGCTATCCCATTGAGCCGGTGCAACAACGTAGTTCAACGGTACGTCCGAGGAACCTGAAACTCAATAAGATGGAACAAAATGCAGTACAACGGTACCTCGATGAACCAGATATGCCGGAACAATGAAGTAGTTCAACGGTACGCCCGATGAACCGAACTCCACAAAACGGTCAAAAGACCATGGGTCGCTAGCCCATAAAAATTGATACGAATCTCCACAGAACGGGGTATAATCCCCCACGCAGACAAAGAGACATCGCATATCGCTAGTCTAAACCATAAAATGATCATTATTGATCAATAAGAAGTGTAAATTACACTAAGCTTGTAAATAAATGAGTTTAGCTTCATGTCTCGTAACCACTGGCTTAACTTAAATATCTACGAACAAATTGTAGATTACCATTCAAAAATTATCACAAGATTTCAATCGAACAAGTCTAAGAATCAACCTAAGAAGTAAATGCAAGCGTTTCGTACCACTTGTTTTGCTAAGTTGTTTAATTAGATTTCTCATATGAATAAGGTAAAGGTTTGTATATACTAATAGATTTGAAAACGAATTTAAAAACGAGCTTTGTATTAGAAGTAATGTTGAAATCATTGTTGTGAAAGAGTTTGAGTATTTACTACTAGTATAGAAACCTTTGTATTTTAAAGTGACAAATCATGGAAATGATTGTAAAAACAATCAATCACCAAAAATTTACATTCGACGATGTGAATTAAAACCATGAAGATCGATTAAAAATCCATCAAATGGATATTCCCAAAAATCAAGAAAAGAAGTCATCAAAGTCGATGATAAGTCATAACAACTAATCGGATCAACCAAAAATCGATATAAAATGGAAACCCACATAAAACAGGCAAATTGGCTGAATTTAACAGCATAGACGTTTAGTAGCTTTACAAGACGTCTAATCTGAAGGTCTAGAAATTTTTGTCAAGATCGCCCATACGTTTGGGAAGCAAGCTCAGACGTCTGAGCTGAAAGACTGGAATTTTTTATTCCATAGCTCCAGACATCTAAGCTGAAAGACTGGAATTTTTTATTCCATAGCTCCAGACATCTGAGCATTTCACCAGACGTCTGAGCTGAAGCTAAGGGATATATTTAACGTAGGTCAATGATGGCCAAATCATATCGGAAGAGATCGAATAAGCGATGATGGCAAGGGATTCATGCCAAGCGACAACCCAGCTCTATGGACTTATCAATACACTCCAAACGACATGTCCAAACATCCATATTAGGATTTTCATAGATTTTGACTTCAAAATACAAAAATTGGAAAATTCACCAAACCAATTCAATTTAAAAGCAAATGGACATGAAATAGTTGTTAGGAATTCATACCTAACTACAACGAAAGCTATAGACATAGATGTGAGTTCAAAAACTCACCTTTAAACCTAAAAACAACAAATGAGAAGGTCAAAAACAAAGGAAAGGTCAACCACTCTTCAACTTTAACTCTAGAAGCTTCAATCTAAGATCATAAGCAAATATTTCCTAAGTTAGGCAATAGGAAATTTTTAAAGATTGAAGAGGAACTGAGATGGAGAAGATGAAGAGGATTATTACCTAAGCTTCTCTTTGATTTTTGACTTGAATTTGAATTTCCTAATAGAACTAAGGTTTAGGAATTTTAATTTTCCATCTTTCTCCCATTTTCCTTTTGGCTTGAGAGTGATAGAAAATTAGAAATGAAATGAATGAAGATAAGTGGAGTTAGGGTATTTGGTAGAGAAGTTTGGGCTAAATTCTTGGGTTGGTGGGCTAGAACCAAACCCAAAGCCTAAATGAAAGTGCCAAAATTCTAATTCACTCCAAACATATCGATGTTTATACTCAAAAAGGTTGTAAACGCCATTCTGAACTCAATGAAAGTGGTCTCAAGTCCAATTTGACTATTTACAAAAAGTCATATTCCGGACCTTAAATTCAACTAACGATCCTTTATTTAAATAAAACATTTAAATATATAATAGTAAAATATGCGGGTTGTTACATACTCTCCTCCTTAAAGAAATTATGTTCTCGCAGTACTTAAGAAGAAAATAAAGAGTAATAACCACACAAAGGCATATCAACACAAAAGAAATTCTTTAAGTTAGAAGTTCACCTCAAGGAACATGAGAGAGTAAGTTTGGATGTGTTCAATCGATGAATTCTATGGATTCCCAAGAACAATCCTTGAGATTTGAGGATCATTGAACTTTCACAAGCAGAACATCTTTATTACAAAGGCATTTGACCTTCGTAGCAATGATACGAATAGGATGTTGCTCATAAGTCAAATTAGGTGAAACTTCAATTTCTTCAATAACACTGGGATCAAGAGTAGAATCGGAATCCCTAAGGCATTTCCATAGTTGAGAAACGTGGATTACATCATGAATAGCAGAAAATTGAGCCAGTAATAAAAGGCGATAAGCCACGAAATCAGTGCTTTGGTGATAGAAAATGGACCGATATATCGAGGTGCTAATTTTCCCAAACGACTGAAACGCACACCTTTCATAGGTGAAACACGAATGAACACCAAATCTTCCATAGAAAATTCTAATTTCCTTTTTCGGTTATCGGCATAGGATTTTATCTACTCTGAGCTTCTTTTATCCTATGACGAATATAGTCAATCTTTTTTATGGAATCACGAACAAAATCTGGACCTAAAACCAGCTTCTCTCCGGCCTCAAGCCAACAAGAAGGAGATCAACATGGCCTTTCATAGAGTGCCTCGAAAGGTGCCATAACAATACTAGATTGGAAGCTATTATTATAGGAAAATTCAACAAGAGAAATATGATCTTCCTAACTTCCACCAAAATCAAGAATACATGCACGAAGAAGATCTTCAAAAGTTTTACACACTCGGTTTGTCCATCGGACTGAGGATGATAAGCGGTGCTAAAATTAAGCTTCATTTTCAAAGATTTTTGAAGACCCTTCCAAAATCAACTATTAAATAATGGATCACGATCGCTTACAATAGAAGTAGG
Source organism: Allium cepa (assembly GCA_030765085.1). NCBI lineage: Eukaryota > Viridiplantae > Streptophyta > Magnoliopsida > Asparagales > Amaryllidaceae > Allium > Allium cepa. The sequence goes on from CM060931.1 coordinate 579,078,300, forward strand.
AACTCCATGCAATTTAACAATTTCTTTAACATAAAGTTTGGCTAAAAGAGGTACGGTCCGATTGGACCGAACGGGAATAAAATGGGCGGATTTTGTAAGTCTACCCATAATCACCCATAAACTATCATGGCCCGAATGAGAACAGGGAAGACCATCAATAAAGTCCATGGAGACTTGATCCCACTTCCAAACTGGAATGTCCAAAGGTTGCAATAACCACCGGGCCTTTGATGCTCGGCCTTAACGAGTTGGCAAGTCATGCAACGCTAATGAAGTTAGCAACAACAGATTTCATTCCATCCCAATAATAAAGTTGCTTCATAGCCGCGTACATTTTACTACTACTGGGATGAATGGTAAATTTAGAATGATGAGAATCTTCTAAAATGTCTTTACAAAGATCACTAATATTTGGCACGATAAGTCTACCAAATTTTCGAATGCCGCCACGAGCATTGATTTCGAAGTCTTTCAAACCATCACAATCTCTATCGCGACAAATTTGGTTAAGAAGATCCACTTCGGGATCATGCTTTTGAGCATCAAGAATGCAGTCTAAAAGAGAAGGATGATCCTTGAGGCTACATAGAACAAGAGATGAACATGAATCGGATTCACGATCTCGAATCTCACAAGTGGACAAAGTCTCAAGATCATTCCATTCAGATAACATCATAGAAACAACCATTTGTTGCTTATGACTAAGGGAATCGGCGACACGATTTCCCTTTTCGGGAGTATAAAGGATATCAAGATCATAAGTTGCAAGGAACTCGAGCTAACGTTGTTGATGCAAATTAAGTTCCTTTTGAGAAAAAAAATACTTTAAAGATTTATGATCGGTATAGAGAACAAATTTCTCTCCCAAAAGACAATGACGCCAAATTCTAAGGGCGAAAACAATAGACGCGAGCTCTAAATCATGAGTGGCATATCTAGGTTTGCCGGGATTTAATTGCCTAGAAGCAGAAGAGGTACGATCCGATTAGACCGAACAGGAATAAAATTGGCGGATTTTGAAAGTTTATCCACTATCACCCATAGACTGTCATGACCTGAACGAGAACGGGGAAGACCAACAATAAAATCCATGGAAAATTGATCCCACTTCCAAACAGGAATGCCCAAAGGTTGCAATAACCCACCTAGCCTTTGATGCTTGGCCTTGACGAGTTGGCAAGTCATGCAATGATAAATGAAGTTAGCAATATCAGATTTTTATTCCATCCCAATAATAAAGTCTATTCATGTCCGCATGCATTTTACTACTGTCGGGATGAATGGTAAATATAGAACGATGAGAATCTTCTAAATGTTTTTACGAAGTTCACAAAAATTTGGCACAATAAGTCTACCAAATTTTCGAATACCTCCATGAGCATCGATTTCAAAGTCTTTCAAACTATCAATATTTCTGTCCCAATAACTTTGGCTAAGAAGAGCTAAATCGCGATCATGCTGTTGAGCTTGAAGAATGCGGACTAAAAGAGATGGATGAGCCTTAAGGTTACATAAAACAAGAGCTAAACTTGAATCGGATTCACAATCTCAATTCTCACAAGTGGACAAAGTCTCGAGATCATTCCATTCGGATATCGTCATGGAAACAACCGCTTTTTACTTTCGGCTAAGGGCATCGATAGATTTCCCTTTCCAGGAGTATAAAGAATATCAAGGTCATAAGATGCAAGGAATTCGAGCCAATGTTGTTGACGCAAATTGAGTTCATATTGGGAGAACAAATACTTCAAAGATTTATGATCAGTATAGAGAACAAATTTCTCTCCTAAAAGATAATGACGCCAAATTCTAAGGGCAAAAACAATAGCCGCGAGCTCTAAATCATGAGTGGCATATCTAGTCTCGACGGGCTTTAATTGACTAGAAGCATAAGTGATAACACATTCCCTTTGCATGAGAGAAAGACACCCAAACCATTACTACTGCATCAGTATAAACAATCAATTCTTGGTTCCATTCGAGAATCACAAGAATAGGAGCATCGGAAAGGATTTCTTTTAATTTCTAAAAAGCAGCTTCACATTTGTCTGACCAAATGTACTTAACTTCCTTCTTTGTCAAACTAGTAAGAGGTGTAGAAGTTTTAGAAAAGTCATTTATGAACCGACGGTAATAGCCAGCCAATCCAAGAAAGCTACGAATTTTAGTCACACTCTCCGGTCTCTTCCAATTTTGAATCGCTTCAATCTTTGAAGGATCTACGGAAATTCCGGATTCATAAATAATATGCCCTAAAAATTTCACACGGGATTTCCAAAAATGAAACTTAGAAAATTTTGCTTCAATTGATTGCTTCTAAGAGTTTCCAACATTATATGAAGATGTTTTTCATGCTCTTCCTTGGTTTTAGAATAAACAAGAATATCATCTATAAAGATGAGAACAAATCAATCAAGGAAGTCCTTGAAAACTCAATTCATAATGTCAAAGAAATAAGCTGGAGCATTCGTTAAACCAAATGTCATAACAAGCCATTCATAAGATCCATAACGAGTACGGAATGATGTCAAAGGAATGCTATCCTCTGCAATACGAAGCTGGTGAAAACCGGTTGCTAAGTCTAACTGTGAAAAGACTCTAACATCGCTAAGTTGATCGAATAGATCATTAATCCAAGGTAAGGGATATTTATTCTTGATGGTGAGATCAGTAAGCTTGCGGTAGTCAACGCAAAGCTTAAGTGTACCATCGAATTTCTTCACAAAAACAGCCGAAGCTCCACAAGGAGAGGAACTAGAATGAATAAATTGTTTTGTTTCCAATTCGGATAACTGTTACGCATCTCTTCATTTTTCTTATTGGACATACGATAAGGAGGACGAGTGATAGGTAGAGCTTCAGGGATTAGATTAATTCTGAACTCAATTGCTCGCTTAATGGGTAATCGTAAAATAGGCTCAAATATATCAGGAAATTCATGAACAATGTGAATGAGGGAAACGACATCTTCCTCATTATCATTATCATCATCATGTGGATTTAGAGAGTATAAAGATGCCACCGAATTATAATCTGAATCTTTAAGAACAATAGAAATCTGCTTAATAAATTGAGGATGTCGAAGATGGATAGTCCTCTCAGGACATAGGATATGGGCTTCATAACGGTTAAGCCAATCCATCCCCAAAATCATTCCGAAACCTAGGTAACGCATAACTTGCAAAATGGCTCGGAAAGCATAATCACATAAAATAATCTTGACATCCTTAAAAAGTAAACTGAGTGTTGCGAATCCACCAACTGGATTCGCAATTCTTAGTGAAGTCATCAAGCCCATAACATTTAAAGACAAAGTATCAACGAGTTCCTATGATAAAAACAATGAGATGCACCCATATCAAAAAGAACTCGAATAGGATGATCACGAAATGTAATAACGCTATCAAGGATAGAATGAGATACCTTGACCAAGAGAAGTGTTACTAGGGGCTTGCACTACATTTAGCTTCCCCTCGTTCTTGCTTTGAAGTTTGGAACATGAAGATATAAGATGACTCGAAATTTTGCAATAACGACAAAAAAGGGGTTTCAGACACCTATTAGCATAATGGTCCTTAGAACCACAATTATAGCATTGTCCATAACTAGGCGTAGGAGTCTTTGCTACCAAAGTTGCTTGTTTCCCTTTTTGTTAGGATTAGGGTTGAATTTAGTATTCCTCTTCTTGCTGATATTGAAGTTTTTTTGGCATCCACAACTTTAACATCACTTTCTTTATCGGCCTCTTCAAGTCGAAGAGCGATATCTACAAGTTGATCGAAAGAAACTTCTAGTTTCAAAAGTAAAGGCTTTTTGAGCTTCTTATTCAACCCATAGATAAACCTTTGATTTTTCTTCAATGGGGTATTAATATATTCGACCCTATATTTAGAGAGGGATTCAAAAGATGTGACATAATCTGTCACAGAAGATTCACCTTGAACAAGGTCAATAAAGCGTCTGGCCAAAGTTACCTTTTTAGCTTCCGGCACAAACTTCAACTCGAACCTTTTCTTAAATTACTCCCAAGTAAGATCCATTTCAATAATTTCCAAAACCAAAAGCTCATACTAATCTAATGCTCTTTCTTGGAGCATGCTAGAAGCCACTTGGACTCGATGTAGATCAACAAGATTCATGCGAGAAAAGATGAGGTCGCATGATCTAAGCCAAGCCTGGACTTCGATAACGCTTTCAGAACCCTTGAATGGCCTTCCACCCAAATTGGTGTAATCACCGCACAAACGTGCAAACCCGAATTTAGGATGAATAGGCACAAGAATGAGTCCGACAGCTTGAGCATTCTTTGCAAGATCTAAAAGCTGTTAATACGCCATCCTAAGGAGTAGCACTAGATTGGCCGGTGCTAGGATGGCTAGGTCTTACCATTTCTCTTCTTTAAGAAAGAAAGAAAGAAGAGGAAAAAGGTTATTCTCAGAATGAATATCAAACAAACTTAATTGATAAAACAATGCATCATAAAGAATGTAGGATTGAACGGGTCCTAAGACTAGAATTAAATCCTTAGGCACGATTCCTAAGAGAGACATAGGACAATGATCCTTGCTAGATTATTCTATATTGTTCCGATGTTTAGCTCTAATACCAAGTTGGGACGCCGCACCTCTAGACTCACACTAGCCAAGGACAATACGGGTAATGCCGTCGACTAGCACAAAGAATAAGGCGGTTGAGGAGAGACCATCTGTGTAATTGCTTTGCACGAGTACCGATATGTCAGATAGTATTACATCATTTCATTTTACGAGGAAATCTGACACATCAATGACAAACTCAAAGCTATTACATAGTGGCTATGTGGTCTTCGAAAACAAATATAAAATAAGCATAACACAAATTAGTCATAGATATTCATATCACAAAGGTGGAAATAGATATGAATATATCACATAAAAGTGTACATCAAAGTTGTGGTCGTGCAAGATCTACTACATCACAAAAGAATATGTATACATTAAGGAGTCTCTATCTCGAATGTATAAAAGCAAAAACCACTAAGCTAAGTAGTAAGCCAAAAGTCAAAAGCTAGTTCCTACTAACAAGTCAAGAGGAAGCACCTGTAACACCTCGGTCTGACCCGAGAATAAATTAAGAAGAAAAATAATAAACGGATCATTCTAGCTATAAATATCATATAAAATGAGATAGGACAAGAGATATATCAGAAATGTATGACAACAACAAAAATCATACAATATCCCAAACTTTCTCAAATCGCTAAAAAGAATATCATATCCTTAGCTTATTCACCAAATTCCAAATATTGACAAAACATATCAATGCCAAATCGCAAAAATTGGTGAATCATAAATTCCGAAAATCAATAATTAGAAATCTAGAAAACACAAAGGAGGAGGCCTATCACAAACGGGAGCATGAAAACTCACCAACACGTGTATCAAAAATGAGGCTTTATCCCATCGAGCCGGTGCAACGACGTAGTACAATGGTATGCCTGAGGAACCTAAAACTGAATAAGACGAAACAACAACGTAGTACAACGGTTCGTCCGATGAACCTGATAAGCCGGAACAATGACATAGTACAACGGTATGCTCGATGAGCCGAACTCCACAAAACGGTCAAAAGACCATGGGTCGCTAGCCCATAAAAGTTGAGAAGGATCTCCACAGAACGAGGTATATTCCCCTACGCGGACAAAAAGACATCGCATGTTGCTAGTCAAAACCATAAAATGATCACCATTGATCAATAAGAAGTGTAAATTACACTAAGCTAGTAAATAAATGAGTTTAGATTCATGTCCCATAACCACTAGCTTAACTTAAATATTTATGAAAAAATTGTAGGTTTCCGCTCGAAAATTGTCACAAGATTTCAATCGAACAAGTCCAAGAATTAACCGACGAAGTAAACGCAATCGTTTCATACCACTTTTTTTGCTATGTCGTTTAATTAGATTTCTCATATGAATGTGGTAAAGGTTTGTATATACTAATAGATTAGAAAATGAATTTAAAGACGAGCTATGTATTAGAAGTAATGTTGAAATCATTGTTGTGAAAGAGTTTGAGTATTTACTACTAGTATAGAAACCTTTGTATTTTAAAGTGACAAATCACAAAAATGATTGTAAAAATAATCAATCACCAAAAATTCACATTCGACGACGTGAATTAAAAACATGAAAATCAATTAAAAATCCATCAAATGGATAGTCCTAAATATCCAGAAACGAAGTCATCAAAGTCGATGATAAGTGATAACAACTAATCAGATCAACCAAAAATCGATATAAAATGCAAATTCATATAAAACAGGCAAATTGGCTGAATTTAACAGCGTTAGACGTCTGGTTTCTTTACCGGACGTCTGATCTGAAGGTCCGGAAATTTTTATCCAGATTGCACACTCGTCTGGGAAGTAAGCTTAGACGTCTGAGCTGAAAGACTGGATTTTTTTATTCAGTAGCTCCAGACGTCTGAGCATTTCACCAGACGTTTGAGCTGAAGCTAAGGGAAATATTTAAACTAGGCCAATGATGGCCAAATCATATCGGAAACGGTTGAATGAGCGACGATGGCTAGGGATTCATGCCAAGCGACAACCTAGTCCTATGGACTCATCAATACACTCCGAGCGACATGTCCAAATATTCATATTATGATTTTCATAGATTTTTATTTCAAAATACCAAAAATTGAAAAATTTACCAAACTAATTCAATTCAAAAGCAAATGGACATGAAATAGATGCTAGGAATTCATACCTAACAACAATGAAAGCTATAGACATAGATGTGAGTTCTAAAACTCACCTTTAAACTCAAAAACAACGAATAAGAAGCTCAAAAAAAAGGAAAGATCAACCACTCTTCAACTTCAACTCTAGAAGCTCCAATCTAAGATCATAAGCAAATATTTTCTATGTTATTTTATAGGAAATTTTTGAAAATTGAAGAGGAATTGAGATGGAGAAGATGAAGAGGATTCTTACCTAAGCTTCTCTTTGATTTTGGACTTGAATTTGAATTTCCTAATAAAAATAGGGTTAGGAATTTTAATTTCCCATCTTTTCCCCCATTTTCCATTTGGCTTGAGAGTATTATGAAAATAGAAATGAAATGAATGAAGATGAGTGGGGTTTGGGTATTTGGTAGCGAAATTTTGGTTAAATTATTGGGCTGGTGGGCTAGTTACAAACCCAAAGCCCAAATGAAAATACCAAAATTCTAATTCACTCCAAACATATCGATGTTTGTACTCAAAAAGGTTGTAAACGCCATTTTGAACTCAACGAAAGTGGTCTTGAGTCCCAATTCGACTGTTTACAAAAAGTCATATTTCAAACTTTAAATTCAACTAACGATCCTTATTTAAATAAAACATTTAAATATATAATCGTAAAATAAGTGAGTTGTTACATATGTACAAATTAATTAACTCATTTAATTAATTTATCTTATTAATAAATTTTAAATTTTGAAATTGGTATTCAAATAGTGTCAACCATTTTAACATTTTCATTACCTTTTTAAACATTTTGATAATCTGTGTTATATTACAACCTTTTATAATAAACATGATTTTCTTTTAAATTTAAAAACTTGTCTTAGTTTTCAAGACTATTTTGAAAATTAGCATAAGACCCAATTCAAATTGGGCCTTTTCTAAACAAGGGCAACCTTTGAGTTCATTTCATCTTTTAGGCCAGGCTAGTAACCGGGTAGGACGTGGTACTTGATTACCCAATTCCAATCCTAGACATTACCATTCTAGACAATGTTCTAAGTGGGCAAGCTTAAATAGTTAGCCCTAACATAAATAATTTAGACCGCATACGTAACATCCCGATATTTCGTGCCATTCGCATCCGCACATGTCGGACTTGAATTGCTCAAAATATCGGATTGTTAATTTATATTTGGCAAAACTCAGCATTTACAGTAAATAAAATCAATAACAGAATCATAGACACAGAGTAATACAACAATAAGCAGTGGAAACGAAAGAATAGTAGTTCATGAAACTACTATATATATACAGAGTTAAAACAAGATACAACAAAAGTCTCGAATACATAGAAGTCTCACTACATAGTCAAACCACAAAATCTAAATATATCACTGGAGTCAACTGAACAACTGAAAGCTGAATAGATATAGATGGATCTCCAAGCGAAGCTCCAACTCTAAAAATGAGTCAAATGTTGTCACAGTCAGCCTGACCCGAGCATAAAGCAAAATACAAAACACTCGAGTCGGGATTAGCATTCTTATATCAATAAATTCAACTCAAGTGAAATATCAATGAAATATAAGTAACACAAAGGATTTTTGGGATCCCCATCCTCTAAGGATCCGTGGAACTATCTACTATGTAGTACAATACACTATTATAATATGTCTATAGTAAAGTAAAAGTATTAAAATAGCGTTAAGGCATTATCTGTATCCCCCTTAACACATTTTTATATATTCCCATAGTCTATACAGTACCGTAATCTCCCTCGTACCGGAGGTCGTCAGAGGGCACCCCATAAGGTATGGTACAAAACAAACTCGTAGTGGGCTCGATAAGGTATGTGACACGGCAGAACTAGATAATGCCAGGTAAGATATACCAATTACACTTTCAGGTTGTTGGTAACGCATAGCCAACGCTACCGCCCAACTCGATCCACACTCCCAAAAATCCGAGGGTGCACCCAATCAATCACAAAGTAATAGAATGGTATCGAAGAAGTGTGTCTGATCGAAGGAGCTACCTCACTTGGCCCGTCAATTGCTCTTGTTTTAGCCACCTTAAGCTAACTCACGTGAGTCATGTCCACGTATATACCTTATTTAGAATCGTCACCAATCATCCTACTTCATTTTGGAATCTCCACCGCGTACATGGTTATTAAAGTGGTTTTCGGTATTGGTAGAGAGTATGACAATAACCGATCCCAGTCTCTTTAACAACCAAATGTAATTATAACACCATAGTCATTTCAAAATAGTTTATACTTCAAAACCAAAATATCATATTCATTTAAAAACCATATGAATTCGAGATCATTACTCACTTTAAAATAATATACATTTCCAAAACCATAACACTTATAAAAGTGTAACACTTTCAAAATTATAAGTCTTTGAAATTCATAACACTTTAAAAACTGTAACGACCCTGAAATTCAGACCCAGTTTCAAATTTTAAAATCGCTTATTTAATGTAGAAATTCGAATTTTCGCAAACAATTTCCGTTGCTATCCAAACTTCACATTTGGAATGCGTCTAGATAGAAATAGGCGTGTGCCAAATTTCGTTGAAAAATATTGAAGTAAATTTCGCTCGTCGAATTTACATATTAGTTAAATTCTATGCGTAAATTTTCTATAGTCCGAACTCAAATATTTTTTCACATTTTTGAACAAGAAAAATATTCTGAATATGACGGCGCATTCCGTTTCGCCAAATTTTCGTTTTATTTGTTAGTTAAATTGTCACTCGAGCAACCGGCTAAATAAGATTTATCACTTCGCAAACAATGTCAAACCATAAATATTTTATACCGTTGTGTCCGCCTCGTCGCGCTGAGCAAAACGGTATATTTGTTTGTGTAAATCGGAGTTCGGCGCTGCGAACTATAAATTTTACGGATTACAAACCGGTCAGTTACGCAGCACAAAACGTTACCCATTCTTTCCAACGTTCAGAATTCCAGGAGCCTTTGACTATTCAGCTGCCTTGGAAAACCAATAGCCAGTTCGGTTACCAAGAAAATAAATTTGAGGCTTTTGATCTCCTACACTATTCAGTATATACTGATTTTAGTTCAATTCCATTCGTTCACCTCAAACAAAGACTCTCTGGTACGTATCCTCTTCTACTTTCCCTTCATCATTTTATTTTGTTGTTCCTTCCAGAGAAAAAAAATCAAACCCACCTTCTCCCCATTTTATTTTTGTTGTTGCTCCCTCCTAAAGTATCAAACGCATCTCCACCATGCATGCGCATCGCCTCACCCCACTTGGCCACGTCACCCAGCCACCGCGCCCACCAGCCTTCGCCCAGATCCGCCAGCTTCGCCCAGACCCCGCCAACTTCGCCCAGATCCGCCAGCTTCGCCCAGACCCCGCCAGCTTCGCCCAGACTCCACCAGCCTTCGTCCAGACCCCACCAGCCTTCGCCCAGATCCGCCAGCTTCGCCCAGATCCGCCAGCTTCGCCCAGACCCCGCCAGCTTCGCCCAGACCCCGCCAGCTTCGTCCAGACTCCACCAGCCTTCGTCCAAACCCCACCAGCCTTCGCCCAGATCCGCCAGCTTCGCCCAGATCCGCCAGATTCGCCCAGACCCCGCCAGCTTCGCCCAAACCCCGCCAGCTTCGCCCAGACTCCACCAGCCTTCATCCAGACCCACCAGCCTTCGCCTAGATCCGCCAGCTTCGCCCAGATCCGCCAGATTCGCCCAGACCCCGCCAGCTTCGCCCAGACCCCGCCAGCTTCGCCCAGACCCGCCAGCCTTCGTCCAGACCCCACCAGCCTTCGCCCAGACCCCGCCAGCTTCATCCAGACCCGCCAGCCTTCGCCCAGACCCGCCAGCCATCCTCCAGACCCGCCAGCCTTCGCCCGCCGCAGCCACCCCGTCGAACCCGGACCCACCCACCGACTTGGCTGTTAACACCCGAGCCACTGCCTTCACTTCCCTCTTCACTTTGCCTAAGACCTATAGCCAATACATCAATATCACTTTGAACATGCTTTGTATAATCTCTGTTGGAAATTTATATGTCAAATGTTGTTGCATGCATATAGGCTCTACTTATTAGTATATAGAATTTTCATATAGGTTATGTATATGTCACTTGAAGACCCTCCTTCCTATAGCTAGCCTTTATCAATAGGAATTTGTTCCCAATATGAATAGTGGGTTGCATATGCCGTTATATGGAGCATGTGCTCTGACTTTGTTTTGCTTCTCATTTATCGGCTGCATAACCAAATGAGATTAGAGTGTTTTATATAGTAGTATAGCGGTATATACTTTGAAAATTCTAATTTGCTCACATACAGTGTTTTACTGTGTTTGTATCAGCTACTGCTTCGGAGACTTAGACTTTCATCCGACTTGTCGAATCTATCTTGCTTCATTGTTCGGTATGGTTTATATATATATATTCAATTGATATATATTGCAATAAACAAATAGTTGATTTATTTAATTGTTTGAATTGTAGTTTGTGTCGTTTTGCATCGTGCTTGTTTGTGTCTCTTATCTATTCGTCTTCGTGCTTCGTCGTCTTCTCTAACCACGCAAGGTGAATATTTCATTCATGACTCGATCTATTATGCTATGATAATCAAGTGATAATTGTTGTTTATATCAATTTAGATGTTAATTGTTGATTGTTCGAATTGTTGAAGAAAAAAAATTTTTGTAAATCGCAATGCAAGTTAAATTTGAATATTGCTATTTTACGACAAATAGTTGTGACACTAAAAGTATTATATGATGTTGAATTTGGTTGTTAATATAAGTGAAATTTAATATGAAATTGAAATTGATATAGGATAGTCAACAATTTAAAATGGATTATATATGTTGAACTTGATCCCTTTAAATGTTAAATAAATCATCACGTAGAATAGCGTTAACTACACTTTGAACCATTGAACGTATGATTGATGTAGTAATTTGATAATAGACACCAAGTGAAAACCCTAACGTAATAATCTTTAATCCGCATGAAACGATGGTGTGGATTCTAGGAATAATTATATTAATTTGCATAAATAACAAATGTAAATTAATATGATTATTTCGGAATTATTTAAATACATTGTTAAATTGTTATGTATGGTTGTTATTGCTTGTTTATTTACTTTGACACCATCCCAGTTATCACACTGCAAGTTCCCTTTGCTATGCTTTGTTTTATATTGAATAATATTGGGTTGAAATGATAAATACCTAATTAAACAACTTGGCCTAGGATAGAAAATAAAAATAAGAAACCCGATTGGTCAACAAAACCATTTTCGAAACTGAAATATAATTTAAATTAAAGAATGAACTTAACAATTTGGTTGGAAATTTGGTAACAGTTTTAATGGATGTAACTGAAATAAATTTCACGGATTTAATCAAGATAAATTTTATGGATTAGATTGAAGTAAAATTAATGGATTAAATTGAAACGGATTAATAAACCTATGTAATTAAATAAAAATGAATTGGCAAATTTATTGAAATGAGATTTAGAAACAAGTAAGTTTAGAATTTGATAACTTAAAAATTTATTAAATTGGTTAGGTTTAGATTAAAACTCGGTTTTAATTAAATAGATTTGGAACATGTTGTAAATTTTACTTGGAAATTTAGAAAATTTGACTTAGGAGGAATACAAAAACCGACCAAAGTTTGTGGATATAACTTAGTGATTATTTAAACTTAAAATGATTTTAAATTTAACGAATTAATAAAATCAGGACATTGTAAATGGAAATGGACTTTTGTTTAGAAATTTAATTGAATTGGTAAATAAATTAAATGAAGTTGGATAAAAAGGAATTTAGTTAATGAAATTGATTTAATCGAATTCATGATAACAGTGGATGTAAACATGAAGTGAAGTGAATAGAATTTGATTTAATAATTTAAACTAAGTTTAGCATAAAATTGAATTCATTGATTATGAACTAAATTTAATAAGCGACTTTTAGACCTTATTAAATCGAACTTGAATACTTAATTTTAAATTGTAACTCATGTGTTTGAACTAAAAATTGCATTCGAAAATATGTTGTAAAATATCTAAAATAAATTGAATCGTGAAATGTCAAATTTTGGAAGTCAAATTTGCACCTTGACTTTTGGACTTTGATTTGTTTAAACGTTAATTTAACCGACCATCGGGTAATAAATACGTAGTTATTAAAGAGACCGGGATCGGGAATGGACATACTCTCTGTCGATACCGAAAACCACTTTAATAACTATTATGCGCGAAGTGTTGATCCAGAATGAAGTGGATGGTTTGGTGAACGCGTTGAATGAAGAAAGAGAACGATATTTGATGACCCCTGACATGACTAAAACAGGAGCCGCGCCGGACCATTGAGGATCGCCACCTCTAGCGGACACGCTTCTTCGATACCATATCTATTACTTTTGTGATTCGATTTGGGTGCACCCTTTGATTTGGGAGTGTTGTTTCGCGGTGTTGAGATAGTAGCTACTATGCTCAACATCAGTCCGGATCACGCAACTACTAGTATCCTAGTTGTTATTGCCTCATATACCTTGTCATACTGATTATCCTATTCGCGACCACCACGTTTTGATTTGTACCTTGAGTATATGGATTGCCCTCTGGTGACTTCCGGTTTTGGGGAAACTACGGTCTTGTATATGCTTTTGGGAATATAAAATGTGTTAAGGGGAATTATGGTAACGCTTTAACACTATTTTAATATTCTATTTTACTGATTAGACATTACCTACATACCGTATTATATATATATAGATAGTTTATCGGATCCTTAGAGATGTTATTTTATTCATCTTTGAGTTATGGACTTTATTTCCTGCAATTGATTATCCTGCATAAGATTTTGAGTCCTGACTCGAGTGTTTCTTTTGTATATGCTCGGGTCAGTCTGAAGCTATCCAGTTTGCTGATCAAGGTTGGTTGAAGATGTTGAAGACTTAGCATTTATCTTTATCAGTCTATTTCTATACCAGTATTGTTGTTCTTGTCTGTTGGACATTTATGTATTTCCTTTCAGTCACTTTATGTTTAGACATTGTTGTATTTCATATAGTAGCTTCATGAACTGCTACTATGACGATGTATTTTCCGCTGTATTATTCTGCGACTGTTCTGTGTCTGTGATGTTGTATTGATTCTCATTTACATTTATGTATATATAATCCCATAATGATTCGTGTTTTGTATTATTTAAGTTGACATGTATGGATTATTGTCAATTTAAATGGTCCAAATATACGGGTTGTTACAGTTGGTATCAGAGCTTTGGTTTCCACTAAAAAAAAAACCCTTAGTTTGGGGTTATATAAACTCATTAGACATAGGGTAGCAATACCCTGGAATAAGGAGAATCAATTCAATATACATATCCTTTTAAATTCAAACTTCTTAATTGATTCATTGATTAGACTTTCCTTAAAGTTCTATGATTTTCTATCCTTGGTTCTAGAAAAAAAAATTTCTTTTGGTATTTCAGGATGAGTGCCAGAAGAAACAACAGGGGAGGAAGGGGAAATGGTCCTGCCCAGGCTGCACCTGCCGCCCCAGCTCCAGTCAAATTCACCACTCTTAGTAAGGAGTATACACAGCTTGGTGGTGTTAAGTTCTCTGGATCCGAGAATATTATTGAAGCTCAACAATGGCTCAAAAGCTTAGAGATGATATTTTCTGGATTGGAGATCACTGATGCTCAGAAGCATCAGCTTGCTGCTTGGCAACTTCGGGATGCCGCACGAGACTGGTGGGAATCTGTTACTTCTCGTATCGAGGAGAACACCATCACTTGGGCCCAGTTTAGGTATAAATTTATTTGGATTTCATAGTCTAAATTCTTCTTTCAATCCTTGGAATGTTAATTATTTAGTCTATCTTTTGATTAGGGATACTTTCTCGGAACAATGGATGCCAGCTGCTGGGAAAACCCAACTTTATAGAGCTTTTATGGACCTTAAGCAAGGCAGTATGACTTTTTCTGAGTACGAGAGGAAATTCAACGAGCTCTCCAAGTTTGGCCCGGGATTGATCGATACCCCACTTCTGAAGAACGAGAAATTCATTTTGGGAGCTAGATCGGAGTATTACGACTTGCTTACTGGCCACATTCACTGCACTTTCACGGAGCTTGTTGACTATGCTCTTCGATATGAGGCGAAGCCTAAGGGACCCACTGCCAAGGCCCCTCCTACTCAGCCCTCTTCCAGCCAGCTCGGAAAGAGGAAGATGAACTTTGATCAACAAAAGAAAGCTTGGCAAAAGACTACAGGATTAGGATATGCCCAGAAAAGCCTAATCGACCTTGCTAAGATCACTTGCTTCAAATGCGATAAGAAGGGCCATTATGCTAATAGTTGTACATCCACCGGAGCTGCTATTCCACCTCCTCCTCAGATGAGGAATGATTTATGCCATGTCTGCCTCCAGCCAGGTCACTTCAAGAGAGATTGCCCATTGAGGAAGAAAGGCACACCATCAGGAGTATATGCCGTCACCACTCCTGCACCGCCTCCACCACCTGCTCAGGATGACCAAGGTACCTTACGAAGTACTTTCTCATTTCATAATTTACCGGTTAGAGTATTATTCGATACTGGTGCTTCTCATAGCTTCATATCTATTGATCTTTGTAATAAGCTCAAACTAGAACCTACTCTTGCTACTACTTCCTTATGTGTCTCCAACCCTATTGGAGGACTTGCCAACCTCAGTAGAATTTGTAAAGGGGTTGTGCTCTTGTATGGAAGATATCGATTCACTTGGGATTTCTATGTGCTTGGCTTCGTAGCATTTGACATTTTGTTGGGTGCTGATTGGTTAAGAAATTTCGATGCTGTTATTTCTTGCAAAGCTCGATCTGTTTCTCTAGTCAATGACAAGGGTCTACCGCCTGTCATCGAATGCAAATCACCTCAGAAATATCCGGGAAGCTTCATATTCTCTCTTGATGCTCACCCGGATGACCTTAGTACCACTCCTATTGTTCAGAAATTTCCCGATGTATTTGGAGAGGTCGACTCTCTACCGCCAAAGCGAGAGATCGATTTCTGCATTGACCTTATTCCCGGAGCTACTCCCGTAGTTCTCCCTCACAGAAGGATGGCTCCTAAAGAAAAAGATGAACTTAAAACCCAAATTGATGATCTATTTGCTAAGGGTTTGATCAGGAGAAGTTGTTCTGAATGGGGCGCCGCAGTCGTCTTTGTCACCAAATCAGATGGATCTCTTCGCATGTGTGTTGATTACCAAGAATTAAACAAGCGCACTCTCAAGAACCGCTATCCGATGCCTCGCATCAATGATTTATTCGATCAGCTCCATGGAGCTAAAGTTTTCTCACAACTTGATCTAGCCACTGGGTTCCACCAACTAAGAGTAGCAGAAGATAGTATTCATAAAACAGCTTTCCGTACCGAGAATGGATTCTATGAATGGTTGGTTATGCCATTTGGTTTGACCAACGCACCTGCTTATTTCGTCGACTTAATGAATAGAGTCTTCCGTGATGTCCTTAACAAGTTTGTTCTTGTCTTCATTGATGATATTCTCGTCTTCTCCAAAGATGAGAAAGATCATGAGACACATCTTGCTTATGTTCTGGGAACTCTCCGAAATCATCAGCTTAAAGCCAAGTTTTCAAAATGCCACTTCTGGCGAGACGAAGTACGATTCCTTGGCCATATTGTTTCTGAAAACGGGATTTCGGTCGATCCAGCTAAGATCGCCGTAATCAATGTAAGTCCTATCCTTTTCGTTAATTCTATTCAACCCATCTTATTCCTTTCTAATTTGAAAACTTATCTACAGGATTGGGAGACTCCCAAAACTCCTACTGATATCCGTAGCTTCTTGGGCCTAGCCGGTTATTATCGCAGATTCATTGAGCGCTTTGCCCGGATTTCTGCCCCACTCACTGCTTTAACTCGAAAGAATGTCAAGTTTATTTGGAGTGAGAAGTGTGAATCAGCTTTTAATGAGTTGAAGCATAAGTTAACTTCATCCCCAGTTCTTGCGGTAATTGACGGGAGTGAAGGATTAACTGTCTATACCGATGCTTGTCGAGAAGGTTTAGGCGCTGTCCTTATGCAAAATGGAAAGGTTATTGCTTATGCGGGCCGTCAGTTGAAAACTCATGAAGTAAACTATGCGACCCATGATTTAGAGCTTCTAGCAGTTGTATTCGCTTTGAAACTATGGAGGCACCATCTTTTGGGGACAAAATTTGAATTATTCACAGATCATAAGTCCTTGCGGTATATTTTCTCTCAGAATGACTTGAATCAGAGACAAGTCCGATGGCTCGAATTCTTAGCTGCATATGATCTCGACATCAATTATACTCCTGGAAAAGCAAATGTTGTAGCTGATGCTTTGAGCCGTAGCAAAGCATTGTCTTGTTGTAATCTTGTAGAAGGCATGCTATTTCAGCTTGTTATCTCCCCATCTCTTTTGGATCGCATCAAAGCTAAGCAATATGAGGACACATTGCTCTATCGCATCAAGGAGTTAGTTCTTGGTAGAGTTGGAAATGCTGACAGTAAAGTGGGAGCACAGATAGATAGTAATGGAGTTCTGAAGATTGACAACCGTATTTGTGTTCCAAATGTTGACGGACTGAGACAAGAAGTGCTTAGAGAGAACCATCAATCATCACTTTCATTTCATCCTGGTGTCACCAAGATGTATCGAAATATGAAGCGTTTATATTGGTGGAGTGGGATGAAGAGAGATATTTCCATATATGTCAGTAGATGCACCACTTGCCAGCAAGTCAAGACCGATCACCTGAAGACGGCAGGATTACTCAACCCCTAGAGATTCCGTGTTGGAAATGGGATCAGATTTCTATGGACTTCGTTGACGGATTACCGAGGACCAGAAAAGGGAACGAGAGTATATGGGTGATTGTTGATAGGTTGACAAAATCTGCTCACTTTATTCCTGTTAAGACCACTCGTACTGCTTCGAGTTTGGCCGAGATTTATATGAGAGAGATTGTCAGACTTCATGGAGTTCCATCTAGTATTGTATGCGATAGAGATCCTTTATTCACTAGTAAATTCTGGAAGGCATTTCAGGACGTCTTGGGCACTAAACTGAATCTGAGTACAGCTTATCATCCTCAAACAGATGGCCAAACTGAGAGGGTAAACCAGGTTTTGGAAGATCTGCTCCGAGCTTGCATTATTGACTTCGGTGGATCTTGGGAAGACCATCTCCGTTTGGTTGAATTCACTTATAATAACAGTTATCAGGTAATCAGAAATTTTCTTTTTGAATAAGTAAAATTGAATTGAAATTTAACTATCTTTATAATCAGGCGAGTATTGATATGGCACCGTTCGAAGCTTTGTATGGACGGCCTTGCAAATCGCCAGCTTGTTGGATTGAGCCTGGTGATCGACTAATTCTTGGCCCAGATATGATTATGGAAGCATCCGAGAAGGTTAATGAGATCAGAGGGAAGATGAAGACCACACAGGATAGGCAGAAGAGCTATGCTGATAGGCGTAGAAGAGAATTGGAATTCCATGTTGGAGAAAAGGTATTTCTAAAGGTATCACCTTTAGAGAATGTTATTCGGTTTGGTCGTAGAGGGAAGCTCGCTCCTAGATTTGTTGGACCATTCGCTATCACTGAGAGGATTGGTACACTAGCCTACAGAGTTGCGCTGCCGGAGAAATTTGAGGGCGTGCACAACGTATTCCATGTTTCACATCTCCGGAAGGTTGTACACGATCCATCCATGACCATTCCTATTGCTCAGTTAGATGAGATTGATATTGAGCCGGATTTAACTATAGAGAGGAGACCGCTTCGTATTGTTGATAGGGATATGAAGCAGCTTAGAAGGAAGACTGTTAGCCTAGTCAAAGTCCAATGGAGTCCCGATGATCGTGATTGTACTTGGAAAACCGAGGAGAGTATCCGAGATTCTAATCCACAATTGTTTGTTGAAGGTAAATTCCATTCTATATTCTTTACTTTATTCGATAATCTATTCTATATCTATCGTACCTCTTTTATTGTTCTTCCACTCTTTCCTTTGTTCCTTTTCGGGGACGAAAAGTTTTGAGTGGGGGAGAATGTAACGACCTGAAATTCAGACCCAGTTTCAAATTTTAAAATCGCTTATTTAATGTAGAAATTCGAATTTTCGCAAACAATTTCCGTTGCTATCCAAACTTCACATTTGGAATGCGTTTAGATAGACATAGGCGTGTGCCAAATTTCGTTGAAAAATATTGAAGTAAATTTCGCTCATCGCATTTACATATTAGTTAAATTCTATGCGTAAATTTTCTATAGTCCGAACTCAAATATTTTTTCACATTTTTGAATAAGAAAAATATTCTGAATATGATGGCGCATTCCGTGTCGCCAAATTTTCGTTTTATTTGTTAGTTAAATTGTCACTCGAGCAACCGGCTAAATAAGATTTATCACTTCGCAAACAATGTCAAGCCATAAATATTTTATACCGTTGTGTCCGCCTCGTCGCGCTGACCAAAACGGTATATTTGTTTGTGTAAATCGGAGTTCGGCGCTGCGAACTATAAATTTTACGGATTACAAACCGGTCCGTTACGCAGCACAAAACGTTACCCATTCTTTCCAATGTTCAGAATTCCAGGAGCCTTTGACTATTCAGCTGCCTTGGAAAACCAATAGCCAGTTCGGTTACCAAGAAAATAAATTTAAGGCTTTTGATCTCCTACACTATTCAGTATATACTGATTTTAGTTCAATTCCATTCGTTCACCTCAAACAAAGACTCTCTGGTACGTATCCTCTTCTACTTTCCCTTCATCATTTTATTTTGTTGTTCTTTCCAGAGAAAAAAATCAAACCCACCTTCTCCCCATTTTATTTTTGTTGTTGCTCCCTCCTAAAGTATCAAACGCATCTCCTCCATGCATGCGCATCGCCTCACCCCACTTGGCCACGTCACCCAGCCACCGCGCCCACCAGCCTTCGCCCAGATCCGCCAGCTTCGCCCAGACCCCGCCAACTTCGCCCAGATCCGCCAGCTTCGCCCAGACCCCGCCAGCTTCGCCCAGACCCCGCCAGCTTCGCCCAGACGCCACCAGCCTTCGTCCAGACGCCACCAGCCTTCGCCCAGATCCGCCAGCTTCGCCCAGACCCGCCAGCCTTCGCCCAGACCCCGCCAGCCTTCGCCCAGACCCCGCCAGCTTTCGTCCAGACCCCACCAGCCTTCGTCCAGACCCGCCAGCCTTCGCCCAGACCCCGCCAGCTTCATCCAGACCCGCCAGCCTTCGCTTAGACCCTCCAGCCTTCGCCCGTCGCAGCCACCCTGTCGAACCCGGACCCACCCACCGACTTGGCTGCTAACATCCGATCCACTGCCTTCACTTCCCTCTTCACTTTGCCTAAGACCTATAGCCAATACATCAATATCACTTTGAACATGCTTTGTATATTCTCTGTTGGAAATTTATATGTCAAATGTTGTTGCATGCATATAGGCTCTACCTATTAGTATATAGAATTTTCATATAGGTTATGTATATGTCACTAGAAGACCCTCCTTCATATAGCTAGCCTTTATCAATAGGAATTTGTTCCCAATATGAACGGTGGGTTGCATATGCCGTTATATGGAGCATGTGCTCTGACTTTGTTTTGCTTCTCATTTATCGGCTGCATAACCAAATGAGATTAGAGTGTTTTATATATTAGTATAGCGGTATATACTTTGAAAATTCTAATTTGCTCACATACAGTGTTTTACTGTGTTTGTATCAGCTACTGCTTCGGAGACTTAGACTTTCATCCGACTTGTCGAATCTATCTTGCTTCGTTGTTCGGTATGGTTTATATATATATATATTCAATTGATATATATTGCAATAAACAAATAGTTGATTTATTTAATTGTTTGAATTGTAGTTTGTGTCGTTTTGCATCGTGCTTTTTTGTGTCTCTTATCTATTCGTCTTCGTGCTTCGTCGTCTTCTCTAACCACGCAAGGTGAATATTTCATTCATGACTCGATCTATTATGCTATGATAATCAAGTGATAATTGTTGTTTATATTAATTTAGATGTTAATTGTTGATTGTTCGAATTGTTGAAAAAAAAAATTTGTAAATCGCAATGCAAGTTAAATTTGAATATTGCTAGTTTACGACAAATAGTTGTGACACTAAAAGTATTATATGATGTTGAATTTGGTTGTTAATATAAGTGAAATTTAATATGAAATTGAAATTGATATTGGATAGTCAACAATTTAAAATGGATTATATATGTTGAACTTGATCCCTTTAAATGTTAAATAAATCGTCGCGTAGAATAGCGTTAACTACACTTTGAACCATTGAACGTATGATTGATGTAGTAATTTGATAATAGACACCAAGTGAAAACCCTAACGTAATAATCTTTAATCCGCATGAAAGATGGTGTGGATTCTAGGAATAATTATATTAATTTGCATAAATAACAAATGTAAATTAATATGATTATTTCGGGATTATTTAAATACATTGTTAAATTGTTATGTATGGTTGTTATTGCTTGTTTATTTACTTTGACACCATCCCAGTTATCACACTGCAAGTTCCCTTTGCTATGCTTTGTTTTATATTGAATAATATTGGGTTGAAATGATAAATACCTAATTAAACAACTTGGCCTAGGATAGAAAATAAAAATAAGAAACCCGATTGGTCAACAAAACCATTTTCGAAACTGAAATATAATTTAAATTAAAGAATGAACTTAACAATTTGGTTGGAAATTTGGTAACAGTTTTAATGGATGTAACTGAAATAAATTTCACAGATTTAATCAAGATAAATTTTATGGATTAGATTGAAGTAAAATTAATGGATTAAATTGAAACGGATTAATAAACCTATGTAATTAAATAAAAATGAATTGGTAAATTTATTGAAATGAGATTTAGAAACAATAAGTTTAGAATTTGATAACTTAAAAATTTATTAAATTGGTTAGGTTTAGATTAAAACTCGGTTTCAATTAAATAGATTTGGAACATGTTGTAAATTTTACTTTGAAATTTAGAAAATTTGACTTAGGAGGAATACAAAAACTGACCAAAGTTTATGGATATAACTTAGGGATTATTTAAACTTAAAATGATTTTAAATTTAACGACTTAATCAAATCAGGACATTGTAAATGGAAATGGACTTTTGTTTAGAAATTTAATTGAATTGGTAAGTAAATTAAATGAAGTTGGATAAAAAGGAATTTAGTTAATGAAATTGATTTAATCGAATTCATGATAACAGTGGATGTAAACATGAAGTGAAGTGAATAGAATTTGATTTAATAATTTAAACTAAGTTTAGCATAAAATTGAATTCATTGATTATGAACTAAATTTAATAAGCGACTTTTAGACCTTATTAAATCGAACTTGAATACTTAATTTTAAATTGTAACTCAAGTGTTTGAACTAAAAATTGCATTCGAAAATATGTTGTAAAATATCTAAAATAAATTGAATCGTGAAATGTCAAATTTTGGAAGTCAAATTTGCACCTTGACTTTTGGACTTTGATTTGTTTAAACGTTAATTTAACCGACCATCGGGTAATAAATACATAGTTATTAAAGAGACCGGGATCGGAATGGACATACTCTCTGTCAATATCGAAAACCACTTTAATAACTATTATGCGCGAAGTGTTGATCCAGAATGAAGTGGATGGTTTGGTGAACGCGTTGACTGAAGAAAGAGAACGATATTGGATGACCCCTGACATGACTAAAACAGGAGCCGCGCCAGGCCATTGAGGATCGCCACCTCTAGCGGACACGCTTCTTCGATACCATATCTATTACTTTTGTGATTCGATTTGGGTGCACCCTTTGATTTGGGAGTGTTGTTTCACGGTGTTGAGATAGTAGCTACTATGCTCAACATCAGTCCGGATCACGCAACTACTAGTATCCTAGTTGGTATTGCCTCATGTACCTTGTCATACTGATTATCCTATTCGCGACCACTACATTTTGATTTGTACCTTGAGTATATGGATTGCCCTCTGGTGACTTCCGGTTTTGGGGAAACTACGGTCTTGTATATGCTTTTGGGAATATAAAATGTGTTAAGGGGAATTATGGTAACGCTTTAACACTATTTTAATATTCTATTTTACTGATTAGACATTACCTACATACCGTATTATATATATATAGATAGTTTATCAGATCCTTAGAGATGTTATTTTATTCATCTTTGAGTTATGGACTTTATTTCCTGCAATTGATTATCCTGCATAAGATTTTGAGTCCTGACTCGAGTGTTTGTTTTGTATATGCTCGGGTCAGTCTGAAGCTATCCAGTTTGCTGATCAAGGTTGGTTGAAGATGTTGAAGACTTAGCATTTATCTTTATCAGTCTATTTCTATTCCAGTATTGTTGTTCTTGCCTGTTGGACATTTATGTATTTCCTTTCAGTCACTTTATGTTTAGACATTGTTGTATTTCATATAGTAGCTTCATGAACTGCTATTACGACGATGTATTTTCCGCTGCATTATTCTGTGACTGTTCTGTGTCTGTGATGTTGTATCGATTCTCATTTACATTTATGTATATATAATCCCATAATGATTCGTGTTTTGTATTATTTAAGTTGACATGTATGGATTATTGTCAATTTAAATGGTCCAAATATACGAGTTGTTACAAAAACCATAATAGTTTGAAATCATAATAGTTTAAAAATCATAACTTTGGAAAACCATAACACTTTCCTCTGAACAATTTAGATATTAATAATAGTATATATATTAAAATAGTTTATATAATAAAATAGTTCATATAATAAAATAATTAGTATATTAAAATAGTTATAAATTTAAAATAATATATATATATATATATTAAAATAATATATATATTAAAATAGTTAAAAATTAAAAATAGTTTATAATAAAATAATTTATAAAGTAAAATATTAAAATAGTTTTAAATATAATTTAAAAATACTTTATATAATAAAACAGTTTCGTCAAATTTCATAAATTGATTCAAATCAACTAGAATTCCAAAATCCCATTGAAATTAAATCTCAGTTCTTCCATTTCAATCCAAATTCTCAATAAACCAATTTATATCATTTCAAATATAGATATAAACAACAAATTGAACCATTTCAACTTTAACAGATTTCAAAGCTTTAAATATCAAACATTTACAAAACTAAATTTGACAATTTCATATATATATATATATATATATATATATGTCAAATTCACTTTACTATTATTTAATATTGAAATATTCACTTAGTCGATCCAATATCATTTAAATAAAGTTTAAAAATAAAAATTTAAATAAAAACTAATTATCCCATTTAAATTTATTTAAATTTGAAATTATTCATTAAATCATCTTAAATCAAAATCAAAATTATAAAATTATATCTTCAAATCCCAAATTGAATAAGTTTCAAATTAATCGTATTTAAGTATAATCCTTAAACAAATAAAATTTCAAATCAATTTGTATTTATCTTTCCAACCCTATTTTTAAAAATTTATCATAAAAATATATTTTTAAATAATTACTTAAAACATATCATATACTAAGTAAATAAAATTTTATTAAATTAAACCTTGTTATTAAATTTTATTTTATATTAAAAACTTATATATATATCTATATATATATATATTAAAATAGTAAAATTATAAGTAAAACCTTAAAATTTATAATTTCAAAACTAACTTATAAATTTCAAATTTCCAATCATATAAATTTAAAATCAAAGATTTAAACCTTTATAAAAATAACATTTATATACAATATCTTAAAATCAATATTCAATCAAACTATATATTTCCTTTCAAAACCTTGAAAATCAATATATGTATATACACACACACACCGACGTCTGTATATAATTTTCTATTCTATGGTCAAGTGATATGGATATTTATCATTTTAATCCGTAAATTAAATATCTACGGGTATATATCTTTTCAACCCGCAATCCCAAATTCAATGTCAATGAAAATCGCTTAGGTTTATCATTTCAACCCATAACGATTTTCGCATATTCTACAAGATCGTTCGGGTATGTGTCATTTCAACCCATAGGGTATTCTATAGTAACAGAAACTTGTATAGTGAAAACAACGATGGTAATAGTATAACATATCAACAATAGACATATATCATCAATAACAGATAAAATATAAATAACAGATCATGGTGTCAAATGTCATAGGTGAACATATACAGAAATTGGCATATCATATATACATCAATTAAATAACTAGCAACAACATATTTCAATTGTCGTTATAAATGAAATCAAATTTAATAAATATAAGGATGTTAATCGTGAGTGACTGCTCACCTTTCGAGGTTAGAGAGGTTCGACAATGAAATGAGTTATGAATCCAAGCACGAATTCCAAACAAAGTAAGATTTGGCACGAATTTGATGAATAGAGCTGATAACAGGAATCGATGAAAACAAATCAAATCAATTTTGATATAAAATGAAAATATATACATTATTATATTATTATTTTCCTAAAACCAATATTCAATTAAAAATGCACATTTAAAACCTATATGTACCTATAGATGTATTTTAAAACCAATTGTCCAAATAAGACCATTGTATTACATTTCAAAATCAATGTTTATAAAATCAACATAAACTTCTCCATATACATTTTAAACCTTTATAGTAATCATGAATAAACATATATATACACTTTTACAAAATATTAATATAAATGTAAGCCTAACATATAATATAAATATACACATACCAGACTGTATAGGTTTTATATAAAATTTACATATTATAAACAACTTTTATAACTATATCTATACAGCAAATC
The DNA here is from genome assembly GCA_030765085.1 of Allium cepa. Classification (NCBI taxonomy): domain Eukaryota; kingdom Viridiplantae; phylum Streptophyta; class Magnoliopsida; order Asparagales; family Amaryllidaceae; genus Allium; species Allium cepa. The sequence continues at coordinate 579,103,892 of CM060931.1, forward strand.
ATATATAAGCTAATATAAACTTGTATACACCTCTATCTATAAACTGTAAGCATATAAGCTAATATATATAGATATCTAATGTATATAAAACTGCAATATAAAAATTTATATGTTATAACTAAATATACTAAAAATAAAAAATGAAACTGTTATATGTACTTAAACTATAAACAAACTATTATATAATATGTATACTAACATATATATACTTTACTATAAAATACTAAGATCTTAACATAATATATATAAATACTCTTAAAACACATATATAAACTTATATACTTCTAACATATTTTATTACTTTCAAAATATAACACATATATAAAATCTGGAATACACATACCCTCACCTGACACAAATTTTCATACATATAAAACTGTAAAATACAAGAGTATACAAAATAAAGAGATCATAAACTTATATACATAATGGACAGATCATGCTTATATATACTCATTTGAAAAAATCTAAATACTAATATATCTTATATCCACTTATATATATATATATATATATATATATATATAAACAGTTCAGATGTACAATATATAAACTAAAATAACTTACACAATATAAACACCTTATATATATAAGCTTGAGAAGACATACATCTAGGGATGGAAGATCTGCAGCCTCAAGAGGAGGAGGAGGCTGCAGAGGAGTTGCATGCTCGGGTGGAATGGTGGATTTTGGAAGTAGAGCTTGGTTAGTTGAGTTGGTGGGCTGGCTTTAGGTGTGCTGCCTTCGGCTATTGGAAGGTGGTGCTAGGGTGGATGGCAGAGGAGATGGAGGGAGCTTCAGGTTGGAAATAGGAGGAGGCTATGGGTTGAGCTTGCTGGCCGAAGTGGGAAGAGAAGAGTGGGGGGGAGAGGAGCTCGCGGGAATGGTCGGGAGAAGGTGGAGAAGAGGAAGGAGGACAGAGGAGGAGGCTCAGTGGCCAAGGCTTGCATTGTTTGAAGGCAAGGTGAAGGGACAGATGGCCGCATGCCAGGCTATGACTGAGAGGGATAAGAGGATGGATTTCTGGAGATGTGGCCGACGTTAGTAGGAAAGGTGATGGTTCTAGGAAGATGAAAGGTGGAGGGGGAGTGAAGGCGTGGAGACGAAAAGAAATGAACAGCCAATTTAAAAATGTAGCATTTGGAAATTTTTTCTTTTCAAAGAACCGACGAAATAAGAAAGATCAAAGGTTATTCTAAAAATAGTGAAAGCCAATAGTCACATTCAGGGAATTATAAATGCTAAATAGCTATTAAGTTACACAACAGATAATTGAATGACAGAGAAACCAAAAACGGGCACTGATACGACCAGGCGTTTTGCGGATTTCACCATGTACCGAGCACCGAAACACACAAACGAGTATACAGTGGAGATTAACACGATGAAACGATCAAAAAAGTATACAGATATCGGTGGTATGACTATCCTATCAAAAGTCGATAATCGGTACTGATAATGTTGCTAAAACATCGAAAATAAGATAAACAGAGCAGTAGCAGTCCAAATTTGACGAAACAAAATATAACGTCTCACTTAGTAGATGACTTACAAATTTGTTATATAAAAATATTCAGGTTTGAAAATTATTTTATTTTCATCAAATTAACTGATTTTGAATCGAAATTGAAATTACAGAATAAAACAAACTTTCACATTTATTAATGAAAATTTTCATTTGTTATGTTTAAATAGATGCATTCCGAATATCAAATTTTTATTTCCAAATTCAATTATTTAAAATTTCGCAGAAATTCAGTTAATTATGTTATTAAAACAATAAAAATTTAGAGGTCGTTACACTCTCCCCAGTCAAATCTTTTTGTCCCCGAAAAAGAACGAGGTAGGAGAATATAAACAACCAGAAAGAAAAATAGATTTGGAAAAAAACAAAATAATTAGTTTAAAACCATATAAATTTCAATTTAAATAAATTAATCTTTAACAATTGACTACAGTTCAACGTATTTTCATTCAGTTGATTTAATTTCATTTTATTAATATTTGTTACAAAATGATTTCATTCAAAGCAAAATTTATTTATTTATCTAATTTATTATTCATTTAACTTTCTTAAGTTATATATTGGAATGCAATTTGGTATCATACAAGTAGAAATTCCAAATTCAATTATTTCAAGTTTAAATATTTATTTAAAATTTAAGATTTAAATTTCCATTTTCATTTCAAAATATTTAGACATAGATGAATATATATATATATATTATATCAATCAAATCTACAAAATATACTTATATATATTATACATCAAGTCGTACTTAATAAATTCAAATCAAATTTATTTTCCAAAACAAAACTGTAGCAAAGTTACTAAGTGGTCTCTCTACTCTGAAACTCGAAAATGAATTTCGATGATGTTGCAGTCATCACCGAAATTATTTTCCATCAACAATGATGGGAGTACCGATTTAAACATTTAAAATTCTACAGAAACAATTTCTATTCGAGCATACCTTTAAACAGTATATTTTAAAATTTTAAATGCCAACCTTCCTAAAATACTGAAAATTTAATTCTCGAATTCTTAATTTAAATTCATTTAAATTCCAAACCAGTTTATAAACCATGTTTTATAATTTCATTTATTTATATCATGTTGGAATAGTCAATGGTTTACAAGATAACAAATGAAAAACAAATATTATCATTTCCGTTAACCAATTCATTTAACTTTTAAATTTCAAAAAATTATACTTATATATAATACAGTCATACAAAATTATTTCATTTACCAAATTTGAAAACAATATTATGTCAGTTTGCTCTATTCAAGTGTTTTGGAATTCCTATTGATAACATTGATCGGACGAATCGATCGAAATCCCAAATCAACATTAACAACTCAAACAACACATTATAAGATATTTTATATTGATTACAAATACACTTCATTACTCGATGATTCCAGAATCATTCTAGAACAAGGTTAGAGATTCAAATTAGAGAGACCCTAATCAAAAGAATTCTAACTAGAAGATAGGCTTGAATGGGAGATAAAATAATTAAATTGCAAAATAGGAAGATGGGTATACTAATATTAATCGCGGGCGACCTTAACCGGGTCAATCGAGACTTCAAGAATAAGATCGATGTAGAATTCTGAGGCAAATCAACATTAGATCACAAGAGATAGAATTCGTGCACAACAAGAGATAGCAGCATCTAACCGAGGATATAGAAATCTCCGGTGAATCAATACTCGTTGTAAAGGAGTTTCACCCCTTTAAAAATCATATAGTCGAGCTTGGGATGCTCCAGAATCAAGAAGAACATGAATAAGGAGAGACTGGAATGGATTCCAGAACAAGGAATGTTCTAAAATTCAAAGGACACCTGAATCAAATAATAAGAGATTCAAGCTCGAACGAAGGTAATTCTATAAGTAAATCTACTTTATATGCTAAGTTTTGGCCTAAAACCAGAGCTCTGATACCACATGTAACATATCGATATTTAGTGCCATTCGCATCCGCACATGTCGGACTTGAATTGCTCAAAATATTAGGTTGTTAATTTATATTTGGCAAAACTCATCATATACGGTAAATAAAATCAATTACAGAATCGCAGATACAGAGTAATATTACAATAAGCAACAGAAAAAAAGAAGTAGTTCGTGAAGCTACTCTCTCTCTCTCTATATATATATACAGATTTAAAACAAGTTGCAACAAAGGTTTCGAATACATAGAAGCCTCAATAGATAGTCAAATAACAAAATCTAAATATATCACTAGACTCAACTAAACAACTGAAAGCTGAATAGATATAGATGGATCTCCAAACGAAGCTCCAACTCCAAAGGTGAGTCTCAAATGCTTTTACACTCAGTCTGACCCGAGCATAAAGCAAAACACAAAACACCTGAGTCAGGATTAATATTCTTATATAAATAAATCCAACTCAAGTTAAATATCAACTGAAATACAAGTAACTCAAAGGATGTTTGGGATACCCATCCTCTAAGGATCCATGGAACTATCTACTATGCAGTACAATACGCTATTATAATATGTCTATAGTAAAGTAAAAGTATTAAAATAGCGTTAAGGCGTTAGCCATATCCCCTTTAACTCATTTTTATATATTCCCATAGTCTATACAGTACCGTAATCTCCCTCGTACTGGAGGTCGTCGGAGGGCACTCTATAGGTATGGTACAAAACAAACTCGTAGTGGGCTCGATAAGGTAGGTGACACGTCACAACTAGGCAATGCCAGGGTAGATATACTAATTGCACTTCCAGGTTGTTGGTAACGCATAGCCGTAGCTACCTCCCAACTCGATCCACACTCCCAAAAATCCACGGGTGCATCCAAGTAATAGAATGGTATTGAAGAAGTGTGTTCGATCGAAGGAGCTACCTCACTTGGCCCGTCAATTGCTTCTATTTTAGCAACCTTAAGCTAACTCATGGGAGTCAGGTCCACGTATATACCTCATATAGAACCGTCACCAACCACCCTACTTCATTCTGGAATCTCCACCGCGTATACGATTGTTAAAGTAGTTTTCGGTATTGGCAGAGAGTATAAAAATAATCGATCCCGGCCTCTTTAACAACCAAACGTTATTATAACACCGTGGTTATTTCAAAATAGTTTATACTTCAAAACCAAAATATCATATTCATTTCAAAACCATATCAATTCGAGATCATTACTCACTTCAAAATAATATACGTTTCCAAAACCATAGCACTTTTAAAAGTGTAACACTTTCAAAGTTATAAATCTTTGAGATTCATAACACTTAAAAAATCATAATAGTTTGAAATCATAATACTTTAAAAATCATAACTTTGGAAAACTATAACACTTTCCTCTAAATAGTTTAGATATTAATACTAGTATATATATTAAAATAGTTTCTATAATAAAATAGTTTATATAATAAAATAATTAGTATATTAAAATAATTATAAATTTAAAATAATATGTATATATATATATATATTAAAATGGTTAAAAATTAAAAATAGTTTATAATAAAATAATTTATAAAAAATAGTTTTAAATAAATATAAAAATACTTTATATAGTAAAATAGTTTCCTCAAATTTTACAAATCGATTCAAATCAACTCAAATTCCAAAATCCCATTTGAATCACATCTCAGTTCTTCCATTTCAATCCAAATCCCAATGAACCAATTTATATCGTTTCAAATATAGACATAAACTACAAACTAAACCATTTCAACTTCAATATATTTCAGTGCTTTAAATATTCAAATATTTACAAAACTAAATTTGACAATTCCATATATCTATATATATATATATCAAATTCACTTTACTATTATTTAATATTGAAATATTCACATAGTCAATCCATTGTCATTTAATTAAAGTTTCAAAATACAAACTTAAATAAAAATTAATTATCCAATTTAAATTTATTTAAATTTGAGAATATTCATTAAATTGTCTTAAATCAAAATCAAGTTATAAAATCATATCTTTAAATCTCAAATTCAATAAGTTTCAAATTAATCATATTTAAGTATAATCCTTAAACAAATAAAATTTCAAATCAATTTCTATTTATCTTTCCAACCCTATTTATAAAAATTTATCATAAAAATCTATTTTTAAATATAATTTTAAATAAATACTTAAACATATAATATGCTAATTAAATGAAATTTTTGAAAATTAAACCTTGTTATTAAATTTTATTTTATATTATATATATTTACTAAAGTATAAAATTATAAGCAAAACCTTAAAATTTATAATTTCAAAACTAACTTATAAATATAAAATTTCTAATCATATAAATTTAAAATCAAAAATTTAAACCTTTATAAAAATAAAATTTATATATAATATTTTAAAATCAATTATCAATCAAACCATATATTTCCTTTCAAAACCTTGCAAATAAATTTAAATATAAATATATATATATATAGACCAACGTGTAACGTACGGGATTTTTCGTTGCCGAAAAACCGAATAGTTAGGGTTTTAAGAAAAAGAAATAGACAGAAGAAGAGAGAAAAAGATAGAAAATAGAGAGAAAAGGAAATAAATAGAACGGAACAGACAGTAAATAACCGAACAATATCAGAATCTCACAATCGCAGCGGAACAACATATAATACATAAATGAATAATCATTAAACAAAGAACTATATCAGTTATTACATTACATTACATTTCATTTCATTACATCAGAGTGTACAACAACAAACAACATCAAACAATGTAGCGGAAAAAAAGAAATACTATATACTAGTAATACGCCATGCCATCCAGCTTGCCTCCAGCAACTCCAGAATATCTTGATAGACCTTAACTCTTGACTGCCCGTGTGGAAATTGGTGGGCACCCAGAGTTTAGGAAGGAAAACAATAAACTCCGAGTCAGTCATGTGACTGGTGTGAGAACTCAAAACAGTTTATTTATCTTTAAAATCAAAATAGAGGAATATTTTTAAAGTCAATTCGCAATGCTTTTAAAAATGAGACTACCATAAGGCCTCCCGCACACACACACAATGCAAACGCAGAATCAGAGGAGATTTCTCCTTATGATAGTCAAAGATGCTTGATACGCATTAAAAAGAACATTTGATATTATTACTAGTGCATAGTGTAGGAAAAAATCATTTCGAAAATAAAGATATAAATCTTAGCCAGCATAGACATTTCGCACTTATGCCTACTATAGCTACCATGTTCAATAGCAGGTTACCGCCACATTCCATGGCAGGTTATACAACTAAAACCGTACAAGATCGTATTGTTTCTTTGGATTTCCAACGAATGGTCAGGCCAAGGAACTTCCCATTTCCACATGAGAACGCCTCTGGAAGGACGTCCCTGAGAACCAAACCGGATCTCTGCCAACACAAGGCCGGGTTACCCCTAACTGGGTAACTACTGACACGAGTATGCCATCCTCCGGTCCTTTGGGACCCTTAACCGAGCGCTCGTAATCAAAATCACACCAAAATAATAAGTGTTTCAACATGAGTAAGTATCTGGGCTCCATACCATGATACCACCCTTTTCCAGAAGGAAATGCACATACCCTAAAGGGAGCTACCCCTCATAACCTTGCTGCATCTTTCCTGTTTTGAACATTCCGAGGTGTGAGGCTCGACGAAGTCACGTCCACAAAGCCATGCTTTATACAAAAGCCATGCTTTGGGTCAATAAATGATCATAGAAATGATCACAAAGATAAACGATCAAACAAATGATCCTATCACAAATGATCATTTCACAGCAACACTCAGCATGTCACATTACCAAATTGGGAATATATTGCTGATAACCTTCAACTACATAACCTCTGAGCTCGTACGTCTCAGAGAAGGGTGTTAAGCTAAGTGAATAATTCTCCGCCACCAACAGAAATATATTTGAAAGAAATCAGCTTTATATCTCAATTTGTAATGTCAGACATACAATCCATACAAGTCTGTTCCGAGCTCGAACAGAACCGAAGGCACTTACAAAGAAGTCCTTGCAATCCGGATATCCACAATCCTGCTCGGATTCCCCATCACATATGGAGAACTCTATACCGGAGCAACTCGGTGCAGAGTCAATCGACAGGTCATCCTATCGCTCTCGCAAATACCCGGTCTTCAACATCGGTCATCAATGCTATCCATTACGTCGTATCACTATTCGGAATGGGTAATCCGAATAACGAGCGCAATTATTTAAAAATAAGTGTAGCATTCAAATTCAGCAAACCACAACAAATACCTTTCAAAGGTAAATATTGGTAGTCGGTTATTGACCTATCAATGGATATGCACAACATCACCAGATTCCAAATAATTTCTAAATTATTTATTTCCCAAAATTCATATCTTTACAAGATATAATTTCAATACCTCAAAAATAAATCAATATTTATTTTTAAACAAATTCCACTTCCTTTTATAAATTCCATAGTGAATTTATATTCCAAAATATTTATGAATACACGATTTCAATTATTCATTTTCAATTTATCATCAAAAAGATAAATTCTCAAAACGTTTCATTTCACATTGGGAAAAACATTTCCATACTTATTTATTCATAAGTAATTCACAAATCTTTTTATTTTCTACACTTGGAAAATATTCAATATACTTAAATCGAAATTTAGTATATATTTCATTCTTTAAGGAAATCATTCTCTTAAACATATTTATTTGGGCCTAAACGAATGTTGCGTAAAACATTGTTACGACAACCCAAAATCACTAGTATAGGGATTCGAAATTAAAATAGATATATAAATCTCAATACTACACAAAACATTTCCTTTCGGAAATCATTTACTATAACAACAGTGTTATAGTCCACCATTTCCTTCTATTTTTCTCGAAAACGCCTATTTCAACAATGAATGTTGAAATCTATGGTTTCGAATCTCAACACGTTTTGAAAACATCATTAGATCGTTTTAATTCTGTTTAAAACATCCATTCAAAACAATTTCTTTAACATGTTATTCACTATTCAAAAACGTGAATATGCTTGTTAACCAATTTCATCATTTCTATTCATTTTATTTTAAAGGATTATTCACTGTCTAAAACATGAATATAACTCCATAAATAAGTTATAACAATTTACTTATCAAAATAAGTCGTTTGCGAATTTATAAAACAACGTTTATAAATTACAGTTCTATTTATTTTATAACAACTTCCTTTTTATAAATCTCCTTTATTAAGCTATTTCAATTTATATCTCAATGATATACTAGAAATTCATATTATAAGTCAAATACTTATAATTTATTTGTTTGCAAAAATCGTTCTTTTAAACTTTCCAAATTATAAATCTTATAACTTATAAGATTCATTTATTTATCCAAAAATCTATTCCGTTAATAACTTTACAAATTTTATAACCTACTGCTTATAAAATTCCATTCATAACTTCACTGTTTATAATTCTTCAAATTTCATTCATTTATGAAATTCATATGCACTTCATTCTAGCACTTATAAAAACTCGTTTTATAATTCCAAATATTTTAATTTAAAAATATCCATTTTATAAATCTTTTATATGGATCAATTTATATTATTCTTTAAAACGTCTTTAAACTCCTTTATAATTTCATCATTTTGATTTATAAAATAATCAAATTTCATAAATCCTATATTTTACTTTTTATAACAAATTCAAAAATCCCGATTAAACTATTTTATAAAATCATTAGCCTCATATTTTCAAAAATCAACTTTTAACTATATTTCTCAAAAAATAAAATTTTATAACATTAAAATTATACGTTTATTTTTTTATAATGGGTCAATTCCAAAAAATATTTTATAAACGTATACTCTTCAAAAATCACTTTAAAAATCCTTTTAAAATTCCAAAATTTGGTCCAATGATGCTACATACCAAATAGTCAATCACGACAACAACGACATCATATATCAATATGATAAACAACGAATATCAAAATATCCATAATCAAACAAATACTGTTGAGGAATCCAGTTGGATCCCTCCAACCTGTTTTCCTGCATCCACAAACATTAGCACAATACCAATTCCGCTCCGGTACGGAATTATCGCGGTATATGGGATTTAAAATATTATCCGCTTAATAGACGGCGCAATAGGGTCTCATCCACTATACAATGCGAGAAATCAATAACTGCAATATATACATATTCCAATATATATATATATATATATATATATATATTGCTATTATATATAATACCAATTTCACTGTTTATGAAATATTCGCGGTATATGTTTTTAATAAATAACATCTGCTTAATAACGGCGCATAATGTCTATTTTAACAATCAATAGATAACAATCATCATTCAAACATGCATTCAAATATTTTAAATCTAACTATTTAAAATTAAAATCGAAACCGATTCGATTGAGTGAGAAGTTCTCACCTTGATTTCAATTTCGTTTTAGCGATTTATTTCGAATAAAATTAAACGTACGTTTAATTTTACCTGAAATTCTCACTAACTCCAAATGACTCTAGTCTATTTCCATAGCGTAGTGCTCGTCCATACGATTCCAACGCAACTGGTTTCGCGCATTTTCGACCTCGTATGAAAAAGTTACGATTTTTCAAAGTTTACACGATTTATATTCATATATTTACAACAATTTTCAATTTTTTTAACCTACTTAAAATCATCACCGTTGGATTCTCATTCCCCCCATCTGGACCGTGCGCCCCCCTTCTCCCTCATTTCACGCGTGTTTGCCTCCAGGTAACAACGAAAGGCCGAACCCAACATGCTCCTCCTAGGGTTCAAAACGCACGCTACCACCAACACTTCCACATCGATCAAGAGCCGTCGTTTGAAGCGCCGTCATCAACTCCATCTTCAGCCTGAGTAGCTTCGAGCTCGGTCGAGCCTGTCACTCGAAAAACGTGCGCGTTCATCGCACCTTCCAGCTCCGATTGACGACGATCCATGCAACTAAAAATGATCACTTCCGTATGGATTTGTAGATCTCTTCTTCCTCTTCAATGCTGTAGTTAGAAATTTTGGCTAAAACTTCATGGATTGGAAGATATTTGAGGACGAAGGTGAAAAATTTTCGGCCTTCGGTTTTAGGGGTGGCGGCCTGCAGTTAGGTTTAGGGGTTTTTTTTTTTTTTTTTTTTTTTTAATTTGTGAAGAGAGGATGGTCTATTTATAGAAAATAAAACGACACTATTCATTCCGGAATTTCCAAAATCTCCGATTTACGCGCGGTGACCAGCGTTTCTAAGGTTTATCCCGCGTTCCGGACACAATGGAATAGGTTTCGGAAGCTAATTCGGTCATCTGTGCGAGTTATGGTAATAAACGTTCAATTTAAATTAAACCGATTTAAACGATTTTCTAGGCGTTTTAGCTTGCACCGGACAAACGGTAAATCCGATTGACACCAAATTTGAAACCATACAATAATATCACATTACGGATCCGATGAAACTGGTTTCGTCGAAATCTGATACTATATGAATAATGGCTATTTTAACTCGCCAAATAAATATTAAAATAATTTCGATGCGTTTCGAGCTGCCACGATCAAACAATAACTCCGATTGCTACGAAAATTGAAATCCGGTAATAATAAACTATTACGGATCCAATGGAACTAGTTTCGTCCAATTCTGAGACTGTTCGAAAATTGACTAATTTCACTAGTCGATTAAATATTAAAATATTCAATTTTCACAAATTAACTTTTAATTCGATTTTAAAAGTTCTACAACATCATTTTAACTCCAATATGATAAAATAAAATTTTAAGAATCATTTTCAATCATATTTAACTCAATTTTCAATTATTTCTGTAATTTCACATATTAAATTATCGATTTATTTATTCAATTAAATCCAATTATTCGAAATAAAATTTATTCGACTTATAATTTCACTTATTAATATTTAAAATTAATTAAATATTCAAATTTTAATTAATAAAAATTCTGGGTCGTTATACCAAAATTCTGTAATTTTGTGGTTTGCTATACCAAAATAGAATTTTTCTACTGTAATTCCGAGAGCAAAACCAATATTTGCTCTGTGCTTAAGGCTGAAAGTAAATTAGCCATAACTTTCTCGTTTTTGATTTGATTTTGATAATTTTAGATGTTTCGGAAAGTTTAGAAACTAACTACAATTTTTTATATTCATTTTGCCTGATATCAAAGTTTTCTATGCTAAAATTGCAATTGTTGGTCGCTGTCTTGCAAATGCATAAGTTCAGGCTAAGTTTGATGTTTTTAGTAAAATGATCATAACTTTTGAACCAATGATCGGAATTCGATGATCGTTGTCATTCTGGAAAGCTTAGAAACCAAGCTACAACTCTTTATCTTCATTTTTCTTGATTTTGAAGTTACCTATGCTATTATTGCAGTTGTTTGTCACTGTCTTGTAAATGCACAAGTTCAAACTAAGTTTGATGTTTTTAGTAAAATGGTCATAACTTTTGAACCGCTGATCCGAATTCGATGATCTTGGTCATTCTGGAAAGCTTGAATTATATGCAACAACTTTCCTTCAGAGTGTTTTAAAAAATTTCAATGTTCGCTAGCTCAAAATAGCGGATTTAATCCGCTGTCCTGTGTTTTGTTCCATGTTGTTAGTGCACTTATTGTTTTCAGACCACCTGAAAATTATTTTACATCCATGGACATGTATATGCATGATCTGGCTTGGTAATTATGGTGTTAAATATTTTATTTTAAATTTTTTAAGAGTACTTCTAAAAAAAAAGTAGATATACTATATTTATTTTATATAAAAAGTAGAATTTTAATAAAAGGATTTCTTTGGGTTTCGAAAAATTTATTTTAAAACCCGGTTACCTTAGTAAATTATTACGCAAAGATCATAAACTATTTTTTTCTTTTCGGATGTGTGAGAATGAGAATCAAACGATTTAGTATGGATATATGGTATGGGACATGTGTTCTTGCTTTATCGCTTGATATCAGACTTCTACAACCGAAACAAATTTGAATTATTATTTTGAGATGATTTAGAAGTTGCCAAATTTTAACGAACATTATTGGTTGGAAAATTACTCTTTTTGAGTACGTTTGATGATGAACCAATCTATATGTTTTTACAATCGCTGATGAGATGAGGCGACCAAGACGAAAATTTTCCGTTTGGAGAATTATGATTAGAAATAACCGTCAGGATGTTGTTTTACTTACCGATGAGACGAGGTAAGTCTATTTATGAAGTATTCATGAAGTTAAGATGTTTATGATGATTTATGAAGTTAAGATGGTTATTATGATTTTTACTTGTCGATGAAATGAGACAAGTCACGATGGAACCATTACTCGTCGATGAGAAGAGATGAGTATTGTATTATATTAACTCACCGATGAGATGAGGCAGAGTGAGTTTTATGATGGTTCTGATGTTTTACGAAGTTTTCTAATGTGGAACCAAATAACGATTAGTAAAACAGTAGGGGAGAACGTATAGTATGGGATATACGTTCTCGCCTTTTGGGTTCCTATTCGAATAGTTGAGACACATTCAAGATGTTACTAGTACTAGACCGAGTACGATTGGAGTCACCACGATGTTCACGATGTTATTACCCAACGCCAATCACCACGATGTTTTTACTCGGATTTGTGACTGGGTGTCATCAACACTAGTATATCATGATGTTATGATGTTATGTGACCCTAATTCATCACGATGGATGGTACCAAATTACTAGTACCAGTCAAGATGTAAAGCACGTGCTGTTTTCCATGAAGTTTAGATGTTTCGTTTTCACCGTTTTGATGATGATGCTTTATTATAGCCTTATGTAAGAAAAGGGCTTATTTATATACATGGTTTTATGGTGATTTTGAATATGATGTTTTGAACTCTTTCCGGGTTCTATTAACATGTATTTGAGGCATTTTATATTTATATCAATGAGATGAGGTATAAATTATGGAAATTCATTTATATGGAGTTTATATGCCGATGAGATGAGGTATAAATGATTATGAGATTTTTTTTGATAATAAGTTTTAGTGATGGATTTGAGACATATCTATATTCATACCGATGAGATTAGGTATGAATAAGTATGATGCTTCTTTTATAATTGGGTTTTATATTTCCATGAATGATCCTTGGGATGTGCCAATGAGATCAGGTACATCCATATGCGTTTTATTCTATGTATGAATGATATGTACCTTTGATGTATTATTATTTTGACAACCACTTCTAAGAAGATAGTTGATTCATTTGAAGTCATTATACATATTCTTTTATACCGCCGTTGATACGAGGTGAAAGCGATGTTTATTGAATCTTATCTTTAAAATTTTGCTCGTCGATGTTCCATTTGCTTAAGTGTCTGTTACGCCACTTAAGTATGACTTTATCATCATTATCTCTCCTACTTGCCAAGGAGAGATGTTATCCTTTCATATGATGTTGAAAACCTGTTTAGGGCATGACATCCTTTATGAAAAAGGATACCATAGCTTTCACCTAATTATCCTTATTGATTATTCTGTTTAACTGATAAGTTTAGCTAGCCTGACCCGTGTGTTTTCACTCGGGTCAGACCGAGTTGTTTCAGGTATCATCTATTGGACTTAGTTTGAAGTTGATGTTGGATATTAACTCTTCTTTCTCTTGAGTAGTTTTTGTTCTTTCGCATACTCTGATGTAGTTATATTTGATTCGATATTTATGGTGTGGTCCAGTACTACCTTTATTGTATTCATACTGTATTGTACTAAACATGTATCAGTGTATACGTATATATATGATGTTGGTTACTGTTCTATGATGTGATTTACATTCGGTTATTGTATTTTGTTCTGATAGATCCGTTAGCCACCTATAGTTTGGATTATGCATTTACTGCGTATGTTGATCCACTTGAGTTGAAAAATAATTATATTGCATTTATCGACGTATTCAATAGATGTTTAAGACAAAATTATAGATGGTCGCCCTTAACCAGCCCTATTCTCTGCTTTAATAGGCAGAATTACTTGTTAATTCTCTTTGCTAAGATGAGTCTCGGGGTAGGGGTTACAGTTTGGTATCAGAGCTGTGGTCAGAACAAAGTAGAATAAACACAGAACAGTACGTATATCATGATACATCGAAGTACAATATGAGTGAATCATTGTCCTTTATTCGAGCTTGCTTTCAAATCGAGCCTTGATTCTTTTTTGATTTTTAGGATTGTTGAGATGGAATATGTCTAGGAATATAGATATATTGTATTCCGTAGTATTCCATAATAGAGTTGGTGTCATCTTATCTTATATAAAATCTTATTTGGGATTATTCTATTCTTATTTTTGTTGATACGTGTGAGTTCGTATCGATGGAGCTGATTGATTTCTTTGAGTATTCTTATTGCAGTCCTTTGAGAGTTTGTGAATCCTATTGAAGGGATCCACAATGATTGGCTTGTTGTGAGCATTCTGAGATTTCTATTTGATGTTGCTTTTGTGAGTAACTATTTATTACTTGCTATCTTGAGATGTATTTGATTTGAGTTAGATTGGCTTATATGAGGCTAAGTCTAATCCTTTGTGTTATATGATCCTATATTTATTTAGGCATCCTAATTTGATTGGGTTATTATTTCTATCACTTTGGAATGTTAATGATGATTCCGAAGTTTTTGTATCCACTCTTTAGTATCTAGATGTTGATGAATCT
The DNA here is from genome assembly GCA_030765085.1 of Allium cepa. Taxonomy (NCBI): domain Eukaryota; kingdom Viridiplantae; phylum Streptophyta; class Magnoliopsida; order Asparagales; family Amaryllidaceae; genus Allium; species Allium cepa. The sequence goes on from CM060931.1 coordinate 579,119,080, forward strand.
CGAATTCCAGTCACGGTGACTTTGTTGAGTTTTGTGAGTCTGTTTGGATTTGACATCCAATCGGGCAATCGAGTGTTGAGGTAACCTTATTCCTGGCTCTTAGCTCTTCGGTTATCCTTCCACGAGGACATCCACTAAAGAATGAGGTGAGTTTTTAGATTGTTCGAGTTTGATTGAGTTTATCATTCAGTTTCTTTGAGTTATCCTTTTCGGATACTCAATCGGTGTTATCCTTTGTAGCATTACTTTGTTTAAAGTAATGACTTGTTGTTTGTGTGCTTCTTCTCCTTCGAGAAGAATATCTTGCTTATCTTTTGTCTTGATTATTTCCGAGAGTGGCTCGTCGTCTTGTAGGAGTTGTGATGCAGCGCGAGATACAGATGGACAAAATTACCTTAAGTCGCGTCCCTTAGCGAATAAACCCCAATTGACAGAATCCCTATGTCGCGAAGCAGAAGGTCGCGAACGACATACTGATCTCGCGAAACCCTATGTCGCGCTCCAGTCTAGGTCACGGCATACGTTGAATCGCCCTCCTCCTTAAGTCGCGAACAACTCCGCCCCAGCTAAGTCGCACGTAGCCCCTCATCCTTATGTCGAGAACGACATTCTAGTAGGTCGCTGAAGTCTTATGTTAGGTCGCGAACAACATCCATTAGGTCGCGAAGCTCCAGTTAGGTCGCTGCCGTGCTTCTCCTTAGGTCACTGATTGAATGCCGCTTGTTGTTGAGTTGCGTAATATTATAATGTTGTAAATCGTTTGTTGTAAGTCGTAGGTCGGGTTGATAGGTTGCTAATGACCTAACGTGAGTCGCTGTTTGTTTAGGTCGTGTATGTGTAAATATATTAAGGTCGTGAAATCTCGTAATGTGTTGTGCTTTGTGATGTAAGTGTTTGTGTTGTGTTGTAAGCCTATAAATAGGCGAGTTGAGTCATTTGTAAAGGTTGTTAATTTTTGAATAAAAATTGGTTTTTGCTCTGTACCTCCATTAAAATTGATAGTTGAGTGCTATCTCCTATCTCCACTTTCGACATTCGAGTGCGCTCGAATCGACGATTGTTGAAGCCAATTCACGGAATCAAGTGCGCTTGATCAACGTTCGAAGAATTGTAGAGCTTCTTTCACGGTATCGTGCGAGATCAACGTGTCGAAGATTGGTAGAATCAGGTATCTTCGTGATCAACAGATTTGGGCATTTGGGTATTCTTGAATTCACCAACATATTATCGATTCACCGATTATTTCCGCTAATCGTGTGAGATCCTGGACGGATTCGATTTACATCGTCGAATTCGCTTCCTAGGCTGCATCAGTTTGATATCAGAGCTAGACTTAGCCAATCATAGCTAAGCCGAGCCTGTTGGAGCCGAGTTAAAGTGTTGGAGTTAAAGTCAAGCCAAATCAAAGAAAAGCCGAGCTAAGTAGAAAAGGAGCCGAGCTTGTTGGAGAGATCATGCCTCCGAGACGTGCTAACCGATTTTAAAATATTGGAGATGTGTATCGAAGAGAAGAAGCTGAGGCAATGGAACAGCGTATCAATGAGAAATTCAATAAAGGTGTTTAGAAGTTGGAGAAATTGATGATCGATATGAATCAAAGGAGAAGGTCACCAGTCTCGAACCATGGAGGAAACAGGGTTTCGCTATCGGTTACGGATGCGAGGAGCGTGTCGCCACAATTTGTTCGAGATAGAAGAGAATCGTCAGTTTCAACGATGCGAGATCACCATGGGTATAGAAATGAAGAGAGAAGGACTCCACGTGAGTTTGAGAATGAGCCATATCATGATGATGAAAGACATGGTCAAAGGGACGTGCGTGATCGTAGAGATGTTAATGGTCGAGACCGATATCGAAGCACATTTGATTATAATGGGGATGGTGATAGATGTAGTGTTCATTATCGAGATCGAGACCAAGTGCGAAATCCATATCGGAATATAGAAGATGATCGTCGATGGGAGTTGGGGATAAAGATGGAAATTCCAGAATTCCAGGGTGGTATGTTAGCAGAAGAATTTTTTGATTGGTTATCTAACGTTGAAGAAATTTTTGACTTCAAGGAAGTTCCTGAGCATCGTAGAGTTAAGTTGGTTGCTACTCGTTTGAGAGGAAGAGCTATGGCATGGTGGCAGCAAACAAAACTTACACGGGAGAGAATGGAAAAATCAAAGATTGAATCATGGGAGAAGATGAAGAAACTAATGAAGGCTACATTCTTGCCTTACAATTATCAATCACTCGTGTATCAGAGGTTGCAGAATCTGAGGCAAGGGACGAAGACTGTTAATGATTATGCTGATGAACTTTATCAACTGATTGCCAGTAATGATATCATGGAGACAGAGGAACAATTGACTGCTAGGTTGTTGGAGGGTTGAGAATGCAGATACAGGATATGGTGAATATGTTTTATCCTAGATCTGTAGCTGAAGCGCACCAGAAAGCGTTGGCTTGGGAGAAGTAGGGAAGACGAGGAGGTGGTGTGTTTCCAAGTTCCAATACTCAGAGCAAGGGTGCTAGTGGGAGTTCCAATGTTTCTAAAGCTGTCAGTAAACCAGTTGTGAATGAAGTTGCAAAGGCAAAGGTCAACAACAGTATCAAATGCTTTAATTGTCAGAAATTTGGTCACAAAAGCAATGAATGTCCGAAGCCGAAGAAGCAAACGATGATTGCTGAGGTTGAGGGTGAGGATGTTGGTGAAGGTTATTCTAGTCCAGTTGAGGAGAATGAACAGGATATCGCGTCGGGTGCTGAAGGATGTAACTTAATGATGAGGAGATTATGTTTGACACCGAAGCAGGAAGAAGAGGCTAGTTGGTTGAGGACTAATATCTTTCAGTTGACATGCACTATATTGGGAAAGGTTTGTAAGTTTGTGATTGACGCGGGAATTTGTGACAATATCATTTCTACCGAAGCTGTGAGACAGTTGAATATGAAGACGGAGAAGCATCCAAATCCATACAAATTAGCGTGGTTAATGAAAGGAGAGGTGAAGGTGGACAGGTGAGTTCATGTTCCATTCTCTATTGGGAAGAAGTATAAAGACGAGATCTGGTGTGATGTGGTGGAGATGCATGTTTGTCACTTGCTTTTGGGAAGACTATGGCAGTATGACCGAGCAGTGCAGCATGATGGTCGAACCAATAGCTGCAACTTTATGTTTGAAGGTACTAAGATCATTTTAGTTCCGAAGAAGAGACAGCAAGGAGAGAGTAAGTCAGAAGAGATTGAAGAGCTAAAGACATTGTTGACTTTGAAGGAGTTTATTGAAGAAGTAGAGGAGAGTCCAGAGGTATTCTTGTTGATTGGACATGAAGCTAGTGAATCTGTAGAAGTTCCAGAGGGAGTAAAGCCAGTATTGGAGGAATTTGAAGACGTGTTTCCTAAAGAGTTGCCAAAGGAGTTACCACCATTGAGGGACATACAACACCAAATAGATCTTGTTCCAGGAGCAGTATTACCTCACAGGCCACATTACAGGATGAGTCCTAAGGAGCATGAGGAACTGATAAGGCAGTTGGAGGAGTTGTTAGAACAAGGACGTGTTCAGGAGAGCTTGAGTCCTTGTGCAGTGCCAGCCTTATTGGTACCGAAGAAGGATGGGACTTGGCGGATGTGTACAGATAGTTGGGCTATAAACAAGATCACTGTGATATACAGATTTCCTATGCCAAGGTTCGATGATTTGATTCATCAATTGAGTGGGGCTGTTGTGTTCTCAAAGATTGACTTGAAGAGTGGATACCATCAGATTCGTATTAAACCGGGTGATGAGTGGAAGACTTCTTTTAAAACTAGAGAAGGTCTATACGAGTGGCTGGTTATGCCGTTTTGCTTGTCAAATGCTCCTAGTACTTTTATGAGAGTGATGAAAAAAAATTCAGACCATTTATTGGGAAATTCGTAGTAGTTTACTTTGACGATATTTTGATCTATAGTGTGAGTATGGAAGAGCATATCCAGCATTTGCCAGAGGTGCTGTTTATTCTACGACAGGAGCAATTCTATGCAGCAGCGAAGAAGTGTGTGTTCATGACGCACAATATTTTGTTTCTGGGATATGTTCTGTCAAAGGAGGGTATTCAAGTGGATGAAAGCAAAGTGGAAGCTGTCCGAAGTTGGCCACAACCCAAGACAATTACTGAAGTGAGAAGCTTTCATGGGTTGGTATCTTTTTATCGAAGATTCATTCCACATTTTAGCAGTGCGATGGAACCTGTAACCGATTGCATGAAAGGAAAGAAGTTCGTGCGGACAGAGGAAGCAGAGTTAGCTTTTGAGAAAATCAAGGCACTTTTGACGTCAACACCAATTCTAGTTTTTCCGGATTTTCAGATATTGTTCGAATTACGCACTGATGCTTCGAAGGTTGGGATTGGTGGAGTATTGATTCAGAAGGGAAGACCAGTTGCTTATTTCAGTGAGAAGTTGTCTGGAGCCAAACTAAGATATAGCACTTATGACGTGGAATTTTACGCGATTGTTCAAGCTGTGAAGCACTGGAGACATTATCTGTTTCAGAAGGAGTTTGTTCTTTATACGGATCATGAAGCTATGAAACATTTGCAAGGGCAGGACAAAATTTCAGCTAGGAACGCTTCATGGGTCGTGTATCTACATCAGTTTACTTTTGTTGTAAAGCACAAATCAGGGGTGACGAATCTTGTAGCTGATGCATTGAGCAGAAGGAATCATTTGTTGATGACGATGAAGGTTGAAGTGACAGGATTCGGACTATTGCCAGAGTTGTTTGCAGAAGATCCTTACTTTACGAAGATTGTTGAGAAAGTCAAGGATGGGAGTACTATGGAGTTTGTGATGGTAGATGGATTCTTTTTCAAGGGGAATCGATTATGTGTACCAGATTGCAGCTTAAGAATGAAGATTATCAAGGAGTTGCATGAGGAAGGACATGTGGGCCGTGATCGTACTATGCAGTTGATTGCAAATTCTTATTTTTGGCCATCAATGAGAAAAGAGGTTGAGAAATTTTTGGAGAGATGCCATATCTGTCAAGTTTCGAAGGGAATCGCTACGAATGTAGGATTATATATGCCGTTGCCTGTACCAACTAAACCATGGGTAGATGTTAGCATGGACTTTGTGTTGGGATTGTAGAAAATGCAACGTGGTAATGATTCTATTTATGTGGTGGTTGACCGATTTTCCAAAACGACACATTTTATTGCTTTTAAGAAGACTGTAGACGCCGTTAATGTCGCTCAGTTATACTTCAGAGAGATCTATAGACTTCATGGATTGCCTGAATCTACTGTTTCGGATAGAGATACTCGTTTTCTGATCCATTTTTGGATGAGTCTATGGAAAATGGTTGGAACTAAGTTGAAATTTAGCAGTGCTTATCATCCGTAGACAGATGGACAGACCGAAGTTGTGAACAGATCCCTAGGTAATCTGTTGCGATGCCTTGTGGATGGTAATTGAAAAGTTGGCATTCGAAGTTATGTCAAGATGAGTTTGCACACAACCACGCAGTTAATCGTAGCACAGGTTTCAGTCCATTTCAGGTTGTTTATTCAACAAATCCAAAGGGACCATTGGATTTATCGATAATCCCATTTCCAAAAGGAGTTGTCAAACCAGCTAGTGATTTGGTGAATGAGTTGCAGGAATGCCACAAAGTTGTACAGGAACGATTGCTTAAGGCAAATGAGAAATACAAGCAATTAGCAAATGTTAAACGACGAGGTGTTGAATTCAAAGAAGGATATTTTGTGTATGCAGTGCCGACCAAAGATCGATTTCCTGTTGGAACCTACAACAAGCTAGCCGCTAGGAAGATTGGTCCTTTAGAGATCGTGAAGAAGATCAATGAGAATGCGTATCAGAAAAGGTTGCCAGATAATGTTCATATTTCTGATATTTTCAACGTCAAACACTTGATTCCATACCATGAGGATAAGCATGTCGAAGAAGAGGAAAATGAGAATTCAGGGACGAATCTTTTCAACCTGGGGAGGATGATGTAGCGCGAGATACAGATGAACAAAATTACCTTAAGTCGCGTCCCTTAGCAAGAAGCCCAAATCGACAGAATCCCCATGTCGCGAAGCAGAAGGTTGCGAACGACATACTGATCTCGCGAAACCCTATGTCGCGCTCCAGTCTAGGTCGCGGCATAGGTTGAATCGCCCTCCTCCTTAAGTAGCAAACAACTCCGGCCCAGCTAAGTCGCGAGTCGCCCCTCATCCTTATGTCGAGAACGACATTCTAGTAGGTCGCTGAAGTCTTATGTTAGGCCGCGAACAACATCCATTAGGTCGCGAAGCTCCAGTTAGGTCGTTGTCGTGCTTCTCCTTAGGTCGCTGATTGAATGCCGCTTGTTGTTGAGTTGCGTAATATTGTAATGTTGTAAATCGTTTGTTGTAAGTCGTAGGTCGGGTTGATAGGTCGTTAACGACCTAGCGTGAGTCGCGATATGTTTAGGTCGTGTATGTGTAAATATATTAAGGTCGTGAAGTCTCATAATGTGTTGTGCTTTGTGACGTAAGTGTTTGTGTTGTGTTGTAAGCCTATAAATAGGCGAGTTGGGTCATTTGTAAAGGTTGTTGATTTTGAATAAAAATTGGTTTGTGCTTTGTGCTCCATTAAAATTGGTAGTTGAATGTTATCTCCTATCTCCACTTTCGACATTCAAGTGCGCTCGAATTGACGATCGTTGAAGCCAATTCACGGAATCAAGTGCGCTTGATCAACGTTCGAAGAATTGTAGATCTTCTTTCACGTATCGTGCGCGATCAACGTGTCGAAGATTGCTAGAATCCGGTATCTTCGTGATCAACGGATTTGGGCATTTGGGTATTCTTGAATTCACCAATTTATCATCGATTCACCGATTATTTCCGCTAATCGTGTGAGATCCTGGACGGATTCGATTTACATCGTCGAATTCGCTTCCTAGGCTGCATTAGTTTGATTGATCCTGGACGGAATCGATTTACATCGTCGAATTCGCTTCCTAGGCTGCATCAAGTTGACGAACACTCCATCTCCGTCTGTTGATTTTGTGAATCGCGTATTCTAGGAATACCTCGATGCATTCACTCAATGTTCTTTGGTTTGAGTTCTTGAAGCTATATATATATGAGTTTTAAAAAGAGAAATTGAAGTTTTGAGATATATTAAAAAAATCAAAGAATATTTTGTGAATATATTTACATGAGTAGTATTTCTTTTAAGGAAATAATTTGAGAGTGTTGGGTTGTCCATCGAGTAGTTAAGAGTTCTAGTCGATACTCCTGATCAACGTTATCGATTGGAATCTCCTAAATGCTATGATAAGGCAATCAGAAACAATGGTTTGTGTTTTAAAAATTGAGATTTTGAAAATAATATTTGAGATTAAATATTAAATTTATTTTTGAATGGTAATTGCAGCCATTGATTTTAGAGACGAGTATCAGAGTGACGAGGCAGTTATGATCGCTCGATCGACTCTGCAGCCAACGGACATATCTATTTATTAGAGATTCAGTGGCGAGGCAATGCCATTTATTTATATATTTATTTGAAATTATAAAGATGAGAATATGTAAGAAAATTATTGAGCTATACTTTATTGAAAGTATATTTTGAGATTTTAGAATTTATAATATATACATTGGATGTTTTAAGAGAAGGGTTATAAGAGGATTTGAAGATTGTTTTAAGCTTTTTGGTTTAATAAAAAGAGTAAAGAGAATTTAAACCCTTAATTTATTTTGAGGAATTTTATTATGGATTTACAAAATTCTTTGAAAATTAATTTTGAAGCAAGAGAAGAAATTTGGACTTTCAATTTGAGTTTTATATTACTTACTAAGTAATATAGTAAGGAGTTTGAAAATTTTCAAATATTGAAAATTGAGATTTAAAATTTGAAAGATGTTGAGAAAAATAAAATCTAAATATCTTGGATTGAAAAGTAATTTGAGCTTATATTCTTGTTCTCGAGTTCACTCTATTCATGTGCTATTGATAATGACGTGCATTTTTGCGGTCATTCGAGGTTGGTTGCCTCGTGAGAAGCCATTTTGTGTGATTTATCTATCTTGTCTATTGAGTCTATCCTTGTTGTGAGGATGCTCTTTCCGTATTATTATGCAGAAAATTGTGTTGATGATCATTTTTGTTGCTTAGAGTTCGGGTCTGAATGAGTTTGATCCCGACTATATTCGTAGAGTTTTGAGAAATCTATCTTATTTGATAGAATATTTGTTGGGCTTTTTATTGAGTATTGATTTGAAGATGGGACATCTTCGAAGTTCTTTCGAGTTGCTTGGAAAATTCGATGGTATGCTAATCACTATATTAGCATATGATGGACCATTGGATTAACCAAGAGAGTTTTTCCTTATTTCTCTCTACCATTCTATGCTGAAAGTATGAATGGTTTGAGTTTCGAGCTTGTCTATCACCTTTGTTGATTGAATATTTGTGTTGTTTACAACTCTTTTCCAAGAAAATTGCGGGGACGCAATTTTTGTAGGGGGAGTCTGTAACAACCCTGGTTTTAGAGATTATCTAAAATATTAAATTATAATGGCAGTTATAATTCAATAGTGTAAATTAATAATTAAAGAGGAATTTAAATTGTTTATTGGGAATAAACAATATTTGAGAATAAAAATGAGAGAATTGAGTTTTGCAGACTTTATTAAAATGGTTTGAGATAATAAAATGAGGAAAATGTGTTTTATTTAGAGTTAATGCAATAATTTTGTTAATTATTGCTATTTACTTCTTTTAATGATTCTTTTGTAAAAAAAAAGTAAAAAGTAATTAATTTTAAGATGAGATATATTTAAAATAATGATGGAACTGGGTTTAAAAATATGATTTAAGTGTAAAATTATATTTGAAATGGGTTATAAAGTTTTATTACACAAAAATATGATTTTTGTGTAATTTATAATGTTAATTACAATGAGATTTGTAATTAAAGATGTAAATTTGTTATTTACTTTAAAATAGAGAAATATGTTAATAAAATATTCTAAAAATATAAATAATCTTTTATTTTGAGTGTAAAACATTTTATTACCATGAATATAAAGTTTTATAATTTTTAGAGATGAAATGTAGCTTTAATTCATAATTTGATTTGTGAGAAAACATTGTTAATATGTAATTAGTGGCTAAATTACGAAGTTAAGCTAATTTTCTTTTAATTTGGACCTTAGCCCATCAACTAAACCTAACTTGGCCTGCTAACCTAAGAGGTGATAATGAGAAAATAGAACATGTACGTACATTTTTTCACTTTCTTCCTCAAGTTTCCAAAACACAGAATAATGGCTGAAATATTTTCCTCTTCAAATCTTATGGAAAATCCATCAAATTGAAAGAAAAACTGATGATTTAAAATGAGACTCTAAACTCCAAACTTAGGTAATCAATTTCTAAAACCCCTCTCCATATCAACATCTAATTACAATGATATTTGTTAATTTTTCTCCTCTGTTTGGTTTGCATGTTTCTTTCCTGAGTTTTGTCAGGTTATAGAAGCTCTGTACATGGATAAAGCTTGCATCTTTGGCATCTAAATCGTAGTTTAATCTTCATGAACACAAGGTGAGTGTAAAACTCACAAACCCTAGCTCTTTATACGATAAATATGTTATAATCAGTGAATTACTGAAGTTGAAAGTAAATTAGCCATAACTTTCTCGTTTTTATTCCGATTTTGATAATTTTAGATGTTTTGAAAAGCATAAATCATGTACTACAACTTTCATGCATTGAGTTTTCTGTAATTTTGTGGTTTTCTATATCAAAATCGAATTTTTCAACTGTAATCCCGAGAGCAAAACCAATATTTGCTCTGTGCTTAAGGCTGAAAGTAAACTAGCCATAACTTTCTCGTTTTTGATTCGATTTTGATAATTTTGGATGTTTAGAAAAGCTTAGAAACTATGCTATAACTTTTGTTTTATTCATTTTTCCTGATTTTGAAGTTTTCTATGCTAAAATTGCAATTGTTGGTCGCTGTCCTACAAATGCATAAGTTCAGACTAAGTTTGATGTTTTTAGTAAAATGATCATAACTTTTGAACCAATGATCGAAATTCGATGATCTTGGTCATTCTGGAAAGCTTAGAAACCAATCTACAACTCATTATGTTCATTTTGCCTGATTTTGAAGTTACCTATGCTATTATTGCAATTGTTTGTCACTATCTTGTAAACGCATTAGTTCAGGCTAAGTTTGGTGTTTTTAGTAAAATGGTCATCACTTTTGAACCGTTGATCCTAATTCAATGTTCTTGGTCATTCTGGAAAGTTTGTATTATATGCAACAACTTTCACTCAGAGTGTTTTAAAAAATTTCAAAGTTTGCTAGCTCAAAATAGCGGATTTTATCCGCTATCCTGTGTTTTGTTCCATGTTGTTAGTGCACTTATTGTTTTCAAACCACTTGAAAATTGTTTTGCATCCATGAACATGTATATGCATGATCTGGCTTGGTAATTATGGTGTTAAATATTTTATTTTAAAATTTTTTAAGAGTATTTCTAAAAAAAAGTAGATATACTATATTTATTTGATATAAAAAGTAGAATTTTAATAAAAGGATTTCTTTGGGTTTCGAAAAATTTATTTTAAAACCCGGTTACCTTATTAAATTATTACGCAAAGATCATAAACTATTTTTTTCCTTTCGGATGTATGAGAATGAGAGTTAAACGATTTAGTAAGGATATATGGTATGGGACATGTGTTCTTACTTTATCGCTTAATATCGGACTTCTACGACCGAAACTAATTTGAATTATTATTTTGAGATGATTTAGAAGTTGCCAAATTTTAACGAACATTATTGGTTGGAGAATTACTCTTTTTGAGTACGTTTGATGGTGAACCAATCTAGATGTTTTTACAATCGTTGATGAGATGAGGCGACCAAGACGAAAATTTTCCGTTTGGAGAATTATGTTTAGAGATAACCGTCATGATGTTGTTTTACTTACCGATGAGACGAGGTAAGTCTATTTATGAAGTATTCATGAAGTTAAGATGTTTATGATGATTTATGAAGTTAAGATGGTTATTATGATTTTTACTTGTCGATGAAATGAGACAAGTCACGATGGAACCATTACTCATCGATGAGAAGAGATGAGTATGGTATTATATTAACTCGCCGATGAGATGAGGCAGAGTGAGTTTTATGATGGTTCTGATGTTTTACGATGTTTTCTAATGTGGAACCAACTAACGATTAGTAAAACATTATGGGAGAACGTATAGTATGGGATATACATTCTCGCCTTTTGGGTTCCTATTCGAATAGTTGGACACATTCAAGATGTTATTAGTACTAGACCGAGTACGATTGGAGTCATCACGATGTTCACGATGTTATTACCCAACTCCAATCACCACGATGTTTTTACTCGGATTTGTGAATGGGTGTCATCAAGATGTACAGACTAGTCAATCATGATGTTATGATGTTATGTGACCCCAATTCATCACGATGGATGGTACCAAATTACTAGTACTAGTCAAGATGTAAAGCACGTGCTGTTTTCCATGAAGTTCAGATGTTTCGTTTTCACTGTTTTGATGATGATGCTTTATTATAGCCTTATGTAAGAAAAGGGCTTATTTATATACATGGTTTTATGGTGATTTTGAATATGATGTTTTGAACTCTTTTCGGGTTCTATTAAGATGTATTTGAGGCATTTTATATTTATATCAATGAGATGAGGTATAAATTATGGAAATTCTTTTATAAGGAGTTTTAATAGTGGATTTGAGATGGATTTATGTTTATACCGATGAGATGAGGTATAAATGATTATGAGATTTTTTTTGATAATAAGTTTTAGTGATGGATTTGAGACGTATCTGTATTCATACCGACGAGATTAGGTATGAATGAGTATGATGCTTCTTTTATAATTGTGTTTTATATTTCCATGAATGATCCTTGGGATGTGCCAATGAGATCAGGTACATCCATATGCGTTTTATTCTATGTATGAAGGATATGTACCTTTGATGTATTGTTATTTTGACAACCACTTCTAAGAAGATAGTTGATTCATTTGAAGTCATTATCCATATTCTTTTATACTGCCGTTGATACGAGGCGAAAGCGGTGTTTATTGAATCTTATCTTTAAAATTTTGCTCGCTGATGTTCCATTTGCTTAAGTGTCTGTTACGCCACTTAAGTATGACTTTATCATCATCATCTCTCCTACTTTCCAAGAAGAGATGTTGTCCTTTCATATGATGTTGAAATCCTGTTTAGGGCATGACATCCTTTATGAAAAAGGATACCATAGCTTTCACCTAATTATCCTTATTGATTATTTTGTTTAACTGATAATTTTAGCTAGCCTGACCCGTTTGTTTTCACTCGGGTCAGACCGAGTTGTTTCAGGTATCATCTATTGGACTTAGTTTGAAGTTGATGTTGGATATTAACTCTTCTTTATCTTGAGTAGTTTTTGTTCTTTCGCATACTCTGATGTATTTATATTTGATTTGATATTTATGGTGTGGTCGAGTACCACCTTTATTGTATTCATATTGTATTGTACTAAACATGTATCAGTGTATCCATATATATATGATGTTGGTTACTGTTCTATGATGTGATTTACATTCAGTTATTGTATTTTGTTCTGATAGATCCGTTAGCCACCTATAGTTTTGGATTATGCATTTACTGGGTATGTTGATCCACTTGAGTTGAAAAATAATTATATTGCATTTAACGACGTATTCAATAGATGTTTAAGACAAAATTATAGATGGTCGCCCTTAACCAGCCCTATTCTCCGCTTTAGTAGACAGAATTACTTGTTAATTCTCTTTGCTAAGATGAGTCTCGGGGTGGGGCGTTACAGTAAGAAACACAAATCATGGCCTAGACAGACTTAGAGTCTCGTCCCTTGGGGTGCAGGGTAGAATTTAAAAATTGTTTCTTACTCATGATAACAATATAAATGATTATTGGGAATAATCTTCAAGGCATATTTGTAAAATTTTGAAATATACTAATTATTGTTATGAAAGCATGGATAAACTTTAGAACTAACTTTTTCTAATAGTGAGGTTTGAGGAATAAATATAAATTAGACCTAAAATGGCTTAGAGTTAAATGGTAGTGTTCTGATCTGTTAATGAGCAGAGTTGCACAGTGGAAGTGGGTGGATTGCTTCCCGTTGAGCATAGTAATTAGTTTATTTATATATGTTTAATTGGTCGATAGATGCTTGATTTATGCATGTATGAATAGTTGTATTATTGAATTGTTTTTTTTTGAAAAAAGGTACTTTATAAACAAAAAGAGCTCATATACATCCATGATATGCCTCGTTAAAACCTTACAACTCCCCTAACCTAAGTGGGTACCTTACTAGGAAAAAGAATACACATCATGTCCATATATATATATATATATATATATATATAGACAGTACAATGTGTGAAACAAATTCTGCATGGCCAAGTTGTCAAATAGATCGAGGAGTAAACATATATAACATAATCAAAACCGTCCATACAATCAACTTGGGGCATAAATCCAGAAAAATAAAACAAAAAATAAATACAAGGCAAAAAATAAAAAAATTAAACTAGTCACGTGAGCCTAGGAAATAATACCAGATATAATAGCAAGATAAGCAACAAAACACATTTGTCTTCTTTTTCCAAACAGCTGGAGAGAGAAAATCATCGGCAACCATAGAAGATCTAAAACTTTTCAAAAGATTGAGCTGAAAAGAAATGGAAGAAGCTATTAAAAACGAAGAATACATAGTTCAAAGCAGCTTCAAACTTCAGCAAAAGACAAAAGAGTTCAGGGAAGTCGATTGTTGGATCTATATATGGTCAACTGCACTGTTCAGAGTTGATAAAATAAGTTCGATCTCCTTATTTTTTATCTATTCCTGCAGTCTTGTAAAATAAGCAAGACTCTCACTTTAACTAGCAGTTCAATGCTGTTGAAAGTCCATGAGTTTTTCCCACACCATGTGTGCCAAATCGTTGAAGTTAAAACAATGTTTGTAAGATGATGAATTGCTAAATTACCTTTCTAATTTTGGCAAATATATTCCAAAATTTGATTAATGTCGAAGTTATTGCCTAGAGTAATCTGTAGCTTTTGAATGATATCCTCTAATAGACTCATAGAGTAATCACATTGAAAATAAGATGGTCCATGTCTTCAAAATGCCGTGAACATAGAACACAAGAACGATTAATTTTTGGTTTCCATCTGTTACTTCTATCTTTTGTATTTAATTTATTTAATTTGGCAAAAAGGCAGCATGTAGACATTTTAGGAGCATAAAACTTATCCCAAATGATGTTGGTCCAGTTAAATTCGGAATGTTTGCATCTAATTTGGTTCTAGGTTGATTTAAAACTGAAATGACCATCTTTATTAGGGATCCAAAAACAAAAAATCTTGTGGCAGTTGATTATGGATTTTGATATTGTTCACTGTTTGTTGAATTTGAGTAGTGATGCATTCAGGATGCTCTTTCCAATTATTGCCAAAAATTAAAGCGCAACCTTTTCTATTATGGCCACTAGTGAGGGGCATTGTATTCAGACCAAATTTGTCTATCAATGAGTTCCCTTAATCCAAGGATCAAACCAGACACTTGATTTTTCACCATTTGCATGTTTCTTTTCAATTAGACCCTTGCACCATTGTCTAGCTTTTAGAAGGATTTTCCATGTTTAAGAAGCATTATTGTCCATTACAGTAGTCCAGAAATTTATGCTGTTACAATATTTATTATACATCCATTTGGCCCATAGAGAATCACCTTAAATGAATTTCCATAGCAGTTTAACAGCAACTGCTTTAGTAATTTCATAAGTTCTTTTAATAACAATTCCACCTTCACTTTTGGTTTTACAGACATCATCCCAAGACATTTTATGAGCTTTGGATTTCCAAATGAAATTAGCACACAGAGAATTAATTCTATGTATTACCTTCATTGGGAACTGGGAGAATTGCATCCAGAAATTAATCATTGAACAAATGACAACATTCACAAGTTCAATTCAACCACTAATGTTGAGAAATTTATTATTCCAATGGTTAATTTTTTTTGTTAATCTTGTCAATTAATCATCCAAAATCCCTTGCTTTTAATTTGTTGCTAGATAATGGGATGCCCAAGTAAATAATAGGAAGATTACCAATATTGATATTAAGAATACTAGTAACTAGTAGCTTGTTATTAGCTCCTTTACTAAAAGTACTGTAGATTTGTTTTCATTAATATCAAGGCTAGTAAAAGTCTTTAATACCTGAAATGTGCTCTGGATGCTTTTAGCTTTCAAAAAGGTTGCTTTGGCCAAAATAAGAATGTCATCTGCATGCAATAAATGAGTGATCATGGGTTATGTTTTGTATATGGGGCTGATGTTACCTTTCAAATATTCCATGTCAAGGGTAATTGTTAGAAATTCTATAGCAATTGAAAATATGTATGGCGAAAGAAGGTCCCCTTGTCTAAGGCCTCTCAAGCTATCAATGAAACCATAAGGTTAGCCATCAATTAGCACCAAAAATGAAGGAGTGGATATGCATTCATATATTAGATTGGAAAATATAAGTGGAAAACCTACAGAAATCAGCATATGATGAATAAATTCTCTTTTAATTTTATCATAGGCTCTACGCAGGTCAATTTTCAGGCATAAATTGTTAGAATTCTTCCTATTGAAACCCCTGACCATTTCAGACGCTAGAAGGGGATTTTCGTTAATTAATCTATGAGGAATGAAGGCATTCTAATTATATGAAATAAGATCATTCATATAATCTTTCATTCTATTGAAAAGAAGATTAGCTAAGATTTTATATGATACATTGCATAATGAGATGGTCTAAAATTGGCTATATCAGTGCCATCAGATTTCTTTGGAATAAGGCATATGAATGTGTGATTGATTTCTCTTATAATCTCTCCAAACTGGAGAATGCCATTCATAGCATTCTATATATCATTCTTTCTTTGTTCCCAATGTATTTTGTAGAATTTTGAGTTTATGCCATCAGGACCAGGGGTACTATTGTCATTAATATGGAATAAAGCTGATTTTATTTCCTCTGGTTGAATTGTTCTTAGTACTTTATCATTTTTATGAAAATATAAAGATTGATAAAGAAAACTTTGGAAATTAGTTTTGTGTTAAATTGCCCGTTGAGTGTTTTTGGAATTATGGTCGATGCGTCTTGGTCAACGTGATCGATAGGAGTTCCTAAACACTAGGACGTGACAGTCGGACATAGTACTTTGAGTTATAATATTTAAAATACTATAAACAATTATGAAAGAGTTATAATTAATATATACTTATAGATGAAGTAAAGTTTTATGTAAGTTAAATATTACTTTAAAATTGAAAAGAATGTTTTGGAAAAATGTTTGTATGTATCTGTGTGTGTGATAATTTCGAAAGAAATGTATTTAAAATAGACAATAATTTTAAGAACTCTTAAAAGTTGTATATTTATTTTGAAAGGAATTATCATATAAAAATTTGATAATAAAATGAAAGTGATTTGATATGAGGTTATGTATTGTTAGAAAAGATAGAATATGTTCTCAAAGTGTTTTGGTAAAGATTTTTGGAAGAAAAATTATATCTAGTATGAAAATAGTTTATGTATTATAAAATTCTAATAGTTGAAATAATTGTAATGAACACAATAAGAATACCTATAAGTATTAATTATATTTAAATGGCAAATGCTCCTATCGAACATTAGTGATAATTGAGATAAGTGGCGAGGTAGTGTTAATCTCTTGGTCAACATTGCAGCCAATTGTCAAAGCAACACGTTATAAATAGATTGCAAGACGATGTCATTATATTAATTGATATTTATGAAATTTGTAAATTTTCAATTATAAGATATATGCTTAAGTGAATTTTGTACATTACTTTTGTTGATTATATATTGCATATTGCGATTAACATAAAAGTTAAAAGTGATGCTTTTAAATTATAACATAATGAATGTTGAATTAAAACCATAAGTTACTTATTTATTAGATAAATTGTTGAAATTTGGATAATTGTTTTGTGATTAAGAAGTATTTGTAATAAATATGGTTTTATATATTTAATTTAAGAAGTTCGGCTTCCAAATTTTTTTAATTTGAAAGTGGACATTTAAATTGGAAATAACAAAGGTCATATTTTGTTGAAAAAAAAAAAAATATTTTAATCATTTCACATTCTTGTTTCTAAATCGAGATATCAAAGAAATTAAATATCTTGAATACCTTAAGATTTTGGTATTTTAAAGTGTAAAAGAAATTTGTGTTATAAAGAATATAAAGTGATCGTGGAAGCAGACTTTGGAAATTTGGGAGTAAGAAAATAATTAAAGCAGAAGTTATTTTGTATTTTAATAATTTGGATAATGAGGTTAGTTTTAAATGCAGCATAAACAAGATTGGGCATAATTAAATACCTTAAGGAAACTTTTATAGCAACGATAAAATGTAAGATTAGAAACTCATGGTTGAAAAAGAAATTTATTTAGTGTAAGATATTTAAAACCTTAAAAGGTATTTTGAAATTTTGTAGGAAGGTATAAGTTACGATAAATATACCATGTGAATTATATAGTTTTAACTTTTCATTATGAAAAGTTAATCATAGGAGTAAAAAAAATTCCACATTATATATATACATATATATTAAGGTCCAAAATAAGAATTTTTATAGAAGAGAATAATAGTATTTTTTTTTGAACTATGCTCAAAATTTGAAATTAATTGTTTGTTAGGATGACAATAAATTTGTAGGCATTTGATATAAATTGCCTCCTAAAATTGTTAAGTTATTTTCCTTTTCATTAGAAAGGTTTATAATGCATTTATAAGCAAGTAAAGTACTAAATTCATTTTTATTAAAAAGAATATTTTTTTATTCTAAAGACTGGTTTAAAGAATTTTTGTAACAGCATATTGTTGGCTGATCGTTAGAGGTTGAAATAAGAAATTATAGTGCAGCTTTGTTGCAAAAAAATTATTTTAAAAAATGGAGTAGTAGAAGGACTATATCTTTTTAGCATTTAATCCAATCATATTGCTTCTTTTTGGATTTGAAAGCTATTTAGTAAGAAACAATTCTTTTTTTGACTACTTAATCAAATTCTACAATATTGTATGGCTAAATACTGGTTTAAGCTAAAAAAAACACTGACATGTTATTTAATTTCCGAATTAAAACATCAACTTATTTTGATCAATACTTTTGAACAAGAAATCCAATTTCAATAACCTTGCTCTTTTTGGAAAGCTAAGATAGTAGAGAAAACTTTTGCTTTATGAGTTTTGTAAGAATTTCAATTTTACTATACGAAAACCGACCATCTATATAATTGATTTAATGACCTAGCATAACTTTTCAAAAGTGGTAGATTGATTAAATGTGTTTATATTGTAGTGCTTAATGCAAAATAACTTAGATAATTGGTAATCATCCTATAACCTAATATAGTTTTTGAAGAGAATTTTGCTTCTTAGATTATTTAGAAAAGTAAAGTCTAAATGAATGTCTCAATAGTTTGGTAATAACTGAAATTCTTGTATTTGAGAAATAATTTTTTGTAAATTTATTTTGTGATCTGAATGTATGAATTTAGTTTATGTTTTAAGTGTTGTAATTTTCGAGACACACTTGGTACCATTAAGATTTCTTCGAAGAGACCGAAAATTAAGTATTATAGAAATATTTAATTGAACAATTGAGTAGTAAATTTTTTCGTATGAGTTTGTGTAAAACACACAACCTATGATTATACCATTGGACAAAAAATTTTTGTCTTTCTCTAAACCATCGATTAAAGGACATAATAAGTGTTTAACCACTCTATTTTACTTGATGGGTTAATGAAAATCTCGATATGTGCTAAACCGAAATGGTAATGTAGATTTTGAATTTCATTATAAATAGCTTTGTTATGTGACTATTTTAATAGATATTAATACTGGTTATATATATATAACTGTGTGTGTATGTACATGTATATATATGTATGTTCCTATTACCCACTGCTCTCTAGAGGGGATTTGCGGGGACACAATTTTCCTAAGGGAAGGTGTCTGTAACAACCCTGTTAATAATTATCTAATTAAATAATTGATTATTTAATTATAAGGATTTAATGATAAACTAAATATAAATTTTTATAATTTATTCAATAATTTTCATAAAGAAATGATTACTGGTTTTTAAAAGAAGATTTTAAGTAAAATAGATAATTTATAAATTGTAAACAAAATGACTTTGAAATTATATGAAATCAATTTAACAAAAGAGAAATTGACTTTTTTTGGTTTAGAAGTTTCTAAAAGCTTTATTAAGTGTAATTGAGCTAAAGTAAGAATTTAATTACATTCTTTGTGAATTTGGGCTTTAGGATTTTCAAGCTCAATTACCTATCCTAAAATCTAATTCCTTAGCCTAATCCTAATCCAACTACTAAACATCATTATTTTCATCGTTCTTTCTTCAGAAACTTAAACAAATAGTGAAAGGGAAATTTATTTAAACCCTAGATTTATTCACACAAATTCAAAGAAAAGTCTACATATTTCAATTTGAAAAGGTATGAGCTCCTTAATATCCTACCTATCTATTCATATAATCAATTTAGGGTTTTGGGAATTTATTAAATCTTTGAATTTCTGATTTGCAAAGGACTGTTTGAGGTTTTGAATGACTAATGAAGGAGAATTGAAACAGGAGTAGAAAAGAAAGATTGGTTTTTTCAACTTAATCACTTCAGCCCGTTCCTTCATTTTTAATTTAGGGTGAGTTACAGCACTCACTCATCTATATCTATTCAAAATCATATCTTTAAATTGATATATTGCTGTGGTCTAATTACTGAATGGATGAATTGATTAGTGTAAGTGAGATAATAATCTAACACATTTATATCTTGATGATTAGAATAATTGAATAGTTTGTTGTTTTGGTTGTTATGATTATTGCATTCAGCATAAACTGAAATAAATTAGATTATAGTTTAACAACAAATCAAATTTTTAAATTTGATAAAATACATATAACAAACCCTTTTGGGAATGATATATGGGGTTGCGTTGTGGATGAATTGAATGTTGCATATGCATCTTAAGCTAATATGCGAGTTTTTTATGCTAGCTTTATATATGCATCTTAAGTTAATATGCTAGCTTTACACATGCGTCTTAAGTTAATACAAACAACGCAGGAAATAGGTATCAGTTTTGCAAATTATGGGTATAAGTTTTGAAATTTTGGGTATAAATTTTATAATTCTAAGTATTAGTTTTGCTACAAGAACTGGGTATTAGTTTTGCAAATTCTAGGTATTAGTCTTACATTTTTGGTATAATGTTGTGCTTGGATCATTTAATTCTTTGTGTTCTTCTTGCATTTAATTCTCTCTCACTTTGAACGTACTTTGCCTGAGATATGTGTCCATATTCATGGATAATTTGAGGGGTTTCGGTGATGATTATTTGATGTTTTAAATCCTTTTTAAAATAAAGTTCTATATACAATTGAAGTATATTTGAAAATGAACATAAAATGTTGAAATCTCTTTTCTTTTATGGATTGAAATTTAATGCTATGTTATATAATGATTTCGTGAAGTTCTATTTCGAAATTTTTATATATTTACATATACATGAATTTATAAATGGATTTTTAATTATTTATTAAGGAAATCTTTTGTCTTATAAAACAAATTTTATTCTAAAATTCTTTTTAAAAATAAACTTTTAAATTATTATCTCCAAAGGTGAAACAAATCAATTTTTAAACTTTTTTCTTTTCTTATATTTTGAATTGGAATTTTAATGAGATTCCTACTTGAATTTCATGCTTTTCTATGAAATAAGGAATTTTAATTAATGATTAAATTGTCATATCGTTATGAAACTTTCCTTAAAATTCGTTCGCTTAGTATTATAGCTTATTAAATAAAGTTTAAGTGGAATTTACTAGCTTTTAGTAAATGCAAGATTTTCACTTTCTGGTATGGGACAAAGACTCATTTTTCATCTATCAACAAATCGATACATTCTTGACTTATAGGTAGGCAAACCTATTTTATGTTAGGTTTTTTATGGTTTAACATGACCGCCTTTTCGTTTCTTTGATAGATGTTTACATGCATGATTAGTCTATAAAACGAATCACAAATATCTATTAGTTTATTTTTAGTACATAGTTGGACGGCATTTACCTATTTATTTTTGTTAGGTAAGTTCTCACAGTTTTGTCATTAGCACGGCTACCTTTTATTAGGAGTCGGGATTTATACCTAGTAGTCTATTTAATTTTGTTAGACTATCGCGCTATGTGGTAGGATTTATTTATTTTACTTAGGCTCTGTGTCGCCGCTGTATTAAATTGGTACTTAACTACCATTATTATTTCATTAGCAATGATTTTTCTTCAGATATTTTGTGATGGATATTTACTAGGTTTTGGCTCTGAAGAATTTTGAATTAATATCACCATATTCTTAGATAATAGTCCATTTTGAGACTTGATGTGAATTTATAAAATGGTGGTTCTGATCAATATGTCTTATTATGATTATTTGATTTTCGACATATTTTTATTATGCCTTATTATGATCAACTGGTTTTGAGCATATTTTGAGAAGATTTATTTTGCGGTTAATTCATATATTTATGAGATTAGTAACTTACCTTTTCATTAGATGTAGTCTACCCATTTATTTTATAATACTTGGGTAGACCGAGACTCTACAGTTATAGAGACTTGCTGGCTTTTGGATTTCTATGCTAGCACTGTAGTAAACTATTTTGACTGTTTCAATTTACTTCATTATTGTGCATATTGACACCTAGGATGATGTGTCATATATATTATTAAGTAGTGACTTTGTACCTAATACTGCATTATGGATGTGATGTGTATATTTATGTGGGTCTAATACCGATATTTTGTAGACTCGCATCTTATTATGATATATATATGATATATATTATTTCGCTGCTATCCATGACCTAACTCTGATTTATTTATATTATATACCGTTTCGAATATTTTAAATGGGAATTTTTATTACTTTGTATTAATATTGTACACGTCAAATTTTCAACTCAGGTCCTCCTAGTGGTAATAATGATGTGTTAGTGTTAGTTCGAATATATATTCAAATTCGACCCCTCTTAGCTAGCCGTATTCTTTGTGTTATTAGATGACATTACTTGTAATTTTATGTTATAGCGGTAAGGTCATTACATTAGTGATCAGCTCAAAGAAGCTCATAGGGAGTCTGGCAAACTGAAAGAGCAAGTCATTGAAGGAGAGAAAGTTGTTAAAGCCCGGGACCAAACTATTACTAAAAAAGCCTCCACCATTGCGATTAAGCTTGTGACAACCCGAAATTTATAACAATTTAAATTGGATTAATAAATTGATTTTAAACATTTGAAAGGTTAATTTTAGCTCGAATTCCAAATATTAATATTTACTTGATAATTAAATTATTGGATTATATAATTTGTAATTGGGTGGACTATTGAATCTTCATTTTTAAGCCTGTTAAAAATAATTTGAAGGCTTATAAAATTTATAATGATGATACTGAAGATAATAGGATGGATGAAATTTTAATTAGAGGTGATTTGTTCAGTTTTGAAAATATATCGTTTAAAATTGAATTTAAAAATAGCCTTCCGAGGCACAATCTCGGAATTCGACGAAACCAGTTCCGTTGGATCCGTAATAGTTAGTTATTATCGGATTTCAATTTTCGTAGCGTTTGGATTGACTGTTTGCTCGTACGGGTGAGAAACGCGTTGAAATTAAAACCAATAATTTAATATTTTAAATCGATTTAAAAGCCTAACTTCCACATACGATTAAATTAGCCTTCGAAACGCGTTCCATTGTGTTCGGAACGCGGGTAAAACCTTTTAATCGCCTTGAGGCATTCCTTAAGAGGAGTTCGAAATTTTAAATGGCAATTAACAAGACGTTTTGAAATTTGATAATATAATAAAATTCAACATAGTCAAAGATATTTTTACTCACAATCTTTCTCAAGAAGCTTCTCCACCCTTTTACATTATCCCCGTTCCCCTTTCCAACCTTCAACAGGATCGAAAACGTGTTAAACTAAAACAAAAAAAAAGGCCGACAAATCTACATTTTACCCCTCTCCACATTCGATTCCCTCTCCACTCTTTTCCTCAAACCAATTTCGCGTACGGCTGCTAATCGAATTCGATTTCGCACTCAAGCTAGTCGCGAGTCAATTGGAGGGAGCGCATGTGCGAGGAGAATAGCGACGGCAAGGGAGGCTTCTCGAGAGCACGTATGGCAGTCGCGATCTGGAAGCATGGAGGCACGATCCCGTTCGTGAGTGAAGTCGGGTGGGGGGTTTGATAGTGCGTGAAGGAGGAGATGCCACGAATGGAGTTCGCGATGAAGTGGAGGAGTTTGTGATGCCAGGCTATAGGGAGTAATTTGCCTTCAGGCAAGCGACGTGATGAAGCACTACGAAGGAGAGGTTGAGATCTGGAGCTCGAGTCGACAACGCAAGTATGGTTGGGCGCAGTTGTAACGACCCGTATTTTACGTGTCGATAAGTCGTAAAATAGTTGCATTAAGTCGTTTGTATTGCTTGAGTCATGTTGAACCTAGGTGGCAGGGTTTACGGCTTAAGGGGGTTAGGCCGTGCAATAGCTAGCTTGTGAGTGGCCTAATTCGTTCGGAATTGAGTCGTGACCGACTTAGTGCTTAGGTCGTGTGATAGCTTAACTCGTGTGGAAGTTAGCTTAGGTTGACTACGAGTTACGACTTAGGGGCTGGAACGGGTTGGTAAGTTGCTGGGCTTATAAGTCGGAAACGACCTATAGGATGTAGATGTGACCGACCTAAGAAGGCTATGGGCTAACGAGTTAGTGTGTGAGCGAGTTAAGGAGGATGAGTCGTTTGATCGAGTTTAGTGTTTTACGACCTAAGGTAGATAGGTCGGTAGAGCGACCTAAGATAGTTAGCGACGTAGGGTTAACGACCTAACAGTTACGAGTTATGATTTCTGACCGACCTAAGTTTGGACCGACCTAAGGAAGCTAGGTCGTAGACGAGTTAAGGCTTGGTGGTTAAGTCGTCATGTTTTAGGTCGTAGCATAGTTAGGTCGGTAGGTTAGTTAGGTCGTTAGACGACCTAAGGAAGGCCGCTATGAGTTGTTAGGTTGTAACTCGTGTTGCTTGATAGGTCGTGACTAGGTTAGGTCGTATAGAGGCTTATTTGTTAGGTCGTAAGCTTTTAAGTCGGCAGCTAGGTAGGTCGTGTAAGGGCATGTGTGTGCTAAGTCGGCCTTGTTTGTTAGGTCGCATAGGAGTTAGGTCGTGAGATCTTGTGTGTTTGGGTAAGTCGTAGGTCGTTGGTTCGAGTTAAGGAAGGCGGCTGTATTTTAGGTCACATGTACTATTGAGATTTAGGTCGTAAACGACCTAAGTTAGGTCGGGGATCTTTAGGTCGGCAACGACCTAAAACTGGGCGACGACCTAAGGGTGATTTCATCCTATAAATAGAGGGGTTTGGCTCACTTTTTGGCACCGGTTTTTGAAGCGACGAAGTGCTGCCATTTTGGGAACTCGACTACAACATTTCTTCACTTCTTTTCTCCACTTTAATCGAGTGCTAACATCCATTCAAGATCGAAGATCAAGATTGAAGATCCAAGAGCCAAAGTTGAAGATCTTCATCCGACGAAGCTAGATTTCACCATTTCAAGCGAGATTTCGACGAATCGAGCTTGAATCCTTGCTGTCCAGATCTTTAGTTGATAGTTGTTGAAGTGTTTGGGTGATTCGGTGAGTGGTAGTTATATCTCACGTGGACCCAAAGGAGTATATTGGATTGGTGGCTTGTTTGAGTGTTAAAGTTTGAGATTTCATGCATTTTTCTTAGTTCCAAGACTAGATTCATTACTTTTGAAGATGTTTACCTATGCAAGTTCAATTAAAAAGTTATAGAGACATAACCCATGTTTTATATTTGATAGATCTATGCTAAAATCCATGATTTCATATATGTTAGACTTATGCTCATTTATTTACGAAATTGCCATTATAGTTGATATTGCTTGATTAGATCTTGTTTGAATGCTTGATTGTTTGGATGTATGATTGATTTGATTGTCTCGAGTTAGCTTGTAGTTGATTTGGGACAAGATGGTAGAAGATGATTCAAAAGCTAAGTGGAAAGGCTCTTGAATGGTGAAAGCTGCTGTGGCATATGAAGCGGATGATGAAGCTCATATGGATGGGTTCGAGGACTTTGCTATAGTTAGAGGAAGCAAAGTATGATGACGAAATGGACTTTGCCATGATATGTTGAGGCGAAGTATGATGATGAGATGGACTTTGCTAAGATGCGTTGGAGCAAAGCATGATGTGGAAGCCTTGGTTTAATCCAAACGGGATCATCCCAAGCATGTTGATTACTCGATGATGCGGTTCGAGTTGGTGGATAATGGTGGGCTCGAGAGGTGCTTGAGCTATAATGGGAATAGTCGTCGAGGAGGATGACTAGAAGGCTGAGATCTTATCGTTATTGAAGGTTCTAGCAAGCTCAAAGCAAGAGTACGTTGGGTAGATCCGTTATACCCAGGCGCGGGTCATGATGACGTGCTAGTACTCTGGGTAGATTCGTTATACCTAGGCACGGGTCACGGTGACGTGCGGAGTTATGTCTAGAACCGGGGTTGCCATTAACCCTTGACGGATGGTTGAAAGATGAGTTGGTCATTCAATTAACGATAAAATCAAGGCAATGATAACAGTGATAGCCAGAGTCATGGATGTTTGGTTGTATCATCATTCGGTCTCAAGAGCGGTGTTTTCTGGGTGCTTATCTGATCTTGGTTTAGGCCTTGGGGGTTTGTATTTGGAAAACATCGACCTTGACTCGAGTGATTATTGCTTTACTTTAATTATCTGCTTTGCTATGCTTGCTTCTCCTTAGTGTGTGTCTGGGGGCTATCACTGTAGAAAGAGGTGGAGTGGGATGATTTAGGTTCCTATTCCTTTTTATCCTTTATGTTCCTTTGGTATGTTTGATGGTTGATTTACTACTCACTAAGACTGTTGTCTGACTCAAGGTTTTATGTCTCCTCTTATTACCTTGGGCTGTTCATCCATGTTTGGGATAGGCAGACTAGGTGACAGGTGGCAGGTGCTGATCTTAGTGGCTCACGCTGATGATGACGAAGACGAGCAGGAGGCTTTACATATTATTTTCATATTCTATGTAATGGATATTCCGCTGATTGTTGATTACTCTGAATGCTATGTAGTGAGGCTTCTTGTATTCATGATTCGGACCATGTATAAAGCTATTATGATTAGATGATGATATTCTGTTCTATGGGAGCTTCACTATATTATATTTCTCTATTGTATTTTGTCCATGCGCTGTGAGTTATACGATAGATTCTGCAATGTTTATTCTACCCTTGACTATCGTCCATGGCTGCCTGGCACACTTTCAGCGCACTATTTCCTTGTTTTGGTGCGGAAGTCATGGGCGGTCGTCACATTTGGTATCAGAGCCAGGTTAATCGATTTTAGCCAACGCTCGCTGACGTAACTACGTAAGAGAGACGTAATTGTATTTTGATGGATGATTACTATATATAATATAGTAGTTTAGATGGATTTGAACTCCTTATGTAGTTGTTCCTCAAGGTGTTCTAATCAGTCCTTTTTGTAGATACTAAGGATGAGTCGAAGAGGGAGACCAGTTGCAAGGGAAGGCCGTGCCGCTGAAGGAGTTGCTGATTATGGAGCTATGTTTGAAGCCATGATGACTTCTATCATGAGAAGGATACCAGCTCCAGGGCCATCTATAGATGTTGGAGTTCAAGTTCAAGCTCCAAAACCGGTGGATTTTTCTAAGCTTTGTAAGGATTATACTGCTCTTCGAGGGAAGGCTTTCTTAGGGACAGAGTCAACCATTGAAGTCCAAAGATGGATAGATGCTTGTAGAAGGATCTTTGGTGACTTGGGAATTGAGGATGCAACTAAAAGGAAGCTTGCATCAAGACAACTTCAAGGGAGAGCTTCTGATTGGTGGAACTCTATCACCATTGATACTCAGGAGGAAGAAATTACTTGGGTGCAGTTCCAAGCTAGATTTGAAGCTAAGTTCATTTCTACAGCTCAGAAGTCTGTTTTGTTTAAGAAGTTTGTTGAACTCAAGCAGGGTGGGAGGACAGTTCTTGAGTATGTTTCTGAGTTTGAGGCTCTGTCCAAGTATGCTAGATCGTATATTGAATCTCCCTACCAAAAGAACGAGAAATTCGTGACAGGCTTGGACAGTTATCTTGGAAGACAGTTGGTGGATCATCTGGACGATCCATTTGAGAAGCTGGTGGAGAAAGCTCTCAGGCACGAGAGTTTGTTTCCTAAGGAAGTATCTGTTGTTGCTGTGACCAAGGAGGAGTCTAAACCACAGCAGGGTGGAAACAAGAAGAGGAAGCAGCAACAGCAGAAGGGTAAGGATGGTCAGTAGAAGCTGAAGGGGGAAAAGACCTGCTATAATTGTCGGCAGAAGGGCCATCTCTCCAAGGATTGCAAGAATCCGAAGGTGTTGTTGAAGTGCTACAACTGTGATAAGCTGGGGCACATTAAGAAGAACTGTCCAGAACCGATAAAGGACAGGCAGGTTGTGCAAGCTTATGCTTTAGGGGCTGTCCCGTCATCTTCGAAAGCTCCTACTGCTGAAGAGAAGGGGAAGAGTGTGGTGGTTCAAGGTACTCTTTCCATTTGTGGTGTTCCAGTTAAAGTGTTATTTGATACTGGAGCGTCTCATTCTTTTGTTTGTAATGAGTTGGTAGACCGGTTGGGTTTGGAACCGGATATTGTTGATAGACCATTGGTAGTGACTAATCCAGTTGGGGGTTCGTCTTGTTTGTGTATGCTATGCCGTGGTCTAGTTATATCGAGTCATGATTGCTCTTTTGTTTGTGATTGCTTTGTTCTGAACTTTGCGGGGTTCGGAATTATTTTGGGTATGGACTGGCTTAGGAAGTATGCGGCAAAGGTTGATTGTGAGAGATTGGAGGTGACAGTCGAGAATGTGGAGGGGCGAAAGGTTGTGATACGATGTAAGCATGAAGAAGGCGTCTTCATGAGCTTCATGTATTCGCTGGTTGTTCCACGGGATGGACTGTCATCGATGCCAATCGTGAATGGATTTGAGGATGTCTTTGACAAGGTCAAAGGGTTACCGCCGCATAGGGAGATCGAGTTTCGTATCGATCTAGTTGAGGGAGCCAGACCTATTGTGATGCCTCTTAGGCGGATGGCGCCTAGAGAACAGCAAGAGTTGAGGGTGCAGGTCGATGACCTTTTATGGAAAGGATTCATTCGGCGTAGTGTGTCCGAATGGGGTGCACCAGTTGTGTTCGCAACCAAAGCGGATGGATCGTTGAGGTTGTGTGTTGATTATCGCGAGCTGAATAAGGTGACTAAGAAGAACAAGTATCCATTGCCGAGAATAGATGACTTGTTTGATCAGCTTCACGAAGCTAAGTTGTTTTCTCAGATGGATTTGGCAACGGGATTTCACCAGTTAAGAGTGGCGAAGGATAGTGTGCCGAAGACTGCTTTCAGGACACCATCCGGTTTTTATGAGTGGCTGGTAATGCCATTTGGATTGACGAATGCACCAGCGTATTTTGTGGATCTTATGAATAGAGTGTTCAGAGATCAGTTGAACAAGTTCGTACTTGTGTTCGTGGATGACATTCTGATTTATTCCAGAACTGAGGAAGAGCACAAGACGCACTTGCGTATTGTTTTGGAAATCTTGCGAAAACATCAGCTAAAGGCTAAGTTTTCGAAGTGTCACTTCTGGAAGAGTGAAGTGAGGTTCTTAGGCCATGTTATTTCTGGAAATGGAATAGCGGTTGATCCCGCTAAGGTGGCAGCAATCCAGGATTGGGTTAGACTTAAGAATGCATCCGATGTGAGAAGTTTTCTTGGATTAGCAGGATATTATCGTCGGTTTATCAAAGACTTTTCCAAGATAGTTGCACCGTTAACAGGATCGACGAAGAAGAACCAAGTGTTCAATTGGGATGCTAAGTGTGAGCAAGCTTTTAGAATCCTGAAAGAGCGATTGACGAGTGCTCTTGTTTTGACTATTCCAAGTGGGAATGATGAGATGGTGGTTTACACCGATGCATGTGGTACTGGACTTGGAGCAGTGCTAATGCAGAAGGATAAAGTTGTTGCATATGCTAGTCGACAACTGAAGCTGCATGAAAGGAATTACCCGACTCATGATTTGGAGTTAGCGGCGATTGTGTTTGCTTTGAAGATGTGGAGACATTATCTATTGGGAGTTCGGTTCGAGTTGTTTACGGATCATAAGTCGTTGAAGTATCTTTTCTCCCAAAAGGATTTGAATCTTCGACAGCAACGATGGCTAGAGTTTTTAGCATCATATGATTTTGGTATAGTCTATACTCCGGGAAAAGGTAACGCAGTAGCTGATGCGTTAAGTCGAAGACATGCAGGATTGGGAGCCATGTTTTCGGATTGGAAGAGTCTCGAGTTTTTAGCTAGATTTGACTTCAGGCCCAGATGTGAATTGGAACCTGAAATGTTGGCAAACGTATCGATAAGGCCTACTCTTGTGGAAAGAATTGGCGAGAGCCAAAAGCGAGACGATAAGCTTGTCAAGATTATCCGTGATTTGGAATCTGGATTGGACCCAGAGAAGGATAAAAGATTCGAAGTCGATCGAGAGGGTTGGCTTCGTAAGCAAGGACGACTGGTTGTTCCCGATATCGATGAGTTGAGAGATGAAGTTTTGAAGGAAAGTCATCACTCGAAATTGACGATTCATCCAGGTGGAAATAAGATGTATCGGGACATGAAGAGAACTTATTACTGGGAAGGCATGAAGAAGGATGTTGGAAATTTTATTTCCAAGTGTATGAACTGCCAGTTGGTAAAAGCCGAGCAGAAGAAGCCCAGTGGATTACTTCAGCCATTAGAGGTTCCTACATGGAAGTGGGAGCAAGTGTCGATGGATTTTATCGATGGTCTACCTAGAACTAGGGCAGGGAATGAAGGGATTTAGGTCATCGTAGATCGTTTGACTAAGAGTGCAAGATTCATTCCTGTTCGATCAACTAGGACTGCATCGAAGTTGGCTGAGTTGTATGTTAAGTGGATAGTTCGATTCCATGGTGTTCCGAAGAGTATAGTGAGCGATCGAGATCCGTTGTTCACTAGTGGATTTTGGAAGAGCTTCCAGGAAGTTTTGGGAACTGAGTTGTGTTTGAGTACAGCTTATCACCCTCAAACAGATGGTCAGACTGAGAGAGTCAATCGAGTTTTGGAAGATCTTCTCAGAGCTTGTGTTTTGGACTTCGGAGGATCATGGGAAGACCACCTTCATTTGGTTGAATTTGCGTATAATAACAGTTATCAGTAAGTATTGGTATGGCACCATATGAAGCACTGTATGGAAGACCGTGTAACTCTCCGACATGTTGGTTGGAAACTGGAGAAAAGCTGATACTTGGGCCAGAGATGATTCGACAGACTTCGGATTGTATAGAGATCATTCGGCAACGAATGAAGGCAGCCCAAGATCGTCAGAAAAGTTATGCCGATAATCGTCGTAAGGATTTGGAATTCGACGTGGGTGATATGGTTTTTGTGAAGATTTCTCCATTGAAGAATGTTATTAGATTCGGGAAGAAAGGAAAATTGACTCCGAGATTTGTTGGACCATTCCCGATTATCGAGCGAATAGGAAAGCTCGCTTATAGATTGGAGTTACCGGAAAAGATGGCGGGTGTGCACAATGTTTTTCATGTATCTTATCTACGGAAGTATGCGCATGACCCAACTACGGTGGTTTCTGCTGATAGCTGTGAAGACTTGGAAGTTGATCCAGTTGCTTCGAGACCTCGTAAGCCGCTTCGTGTTATAGAAACCGACACGAAACAGCTTAGGAGGAAGACGATTACGTTGCTCAAGGTACAATGGAGTGATGATGTTAACGACTGTACATGGGAGGAGGAAGAGAGGATGAAGGCAGCTCATCCTGAACTCTTCGAGGTATGGCCCTAAGGTGTCGTGACATCTCATGAATTTGTAACTTGTTCTAATCTTAGAATTCTGCATGCTATGCTAGAATTTGGGTGCATGGTTTGTTGATTGCTATGGATGGTAGGCATGCAAAATAGTTTTGATTGCTCTTGTTTGTTTGGAATTTCGGGGGCGAAATTCCTAAGGGGGAGAGAATGTAACGACCCGTATTTTACGTGTCGATAAGTCGTAAAATAGTTGCATTAAGTCGTTTGTATTGCTTGAGTCGTGTTGAACCTAGGTGGTAGGGTTTACGGCTTAAGGGGGTTAGGCCGTGCAATAGCTAGCTCGTGAGTGGCCTAAGTCGTTCGGAATTGAGTCGTGACCGACTTAGTGCTTAGGTCGTGTGATAGCTTAACTCGTGTGGAAGTTAGCTTAGGTTGACTACGAGTTACGACTTAGGGGCTGGAACGGGTTGGTAAGTTGCTGGGCTTATAAGTCGTAAACGACCTATAGGATGTAGATGTGACCGACCTAAGAAGGCTATGGGCTAACGAGTTAATGTGTGAGCGAGTTAAGGAGGATGAGTCGTTTGACCGAGTTTAGTGTTTTACGACCTAAGGTAGATAGGTCGGTAGAGCGACCTAAGATAGTTAGCGACATAGGGTTAACGACCTAACAGTTACGAGTTATGATTTCTGACCGGCCTAAGTTTGGACCGACCTAAGGAAGCTAGGTCGTAGACGAGTTAAGGCTTGGTGGTTAAGTCGTCATGTTTTAGGTCGTAGCATAGTTAGGTCGGTAGGTTAGTTAGGTCGTTAGACGACCTAAGGAAGGCCGCTATGAGTTGTTAGGTTGTAACTCGTGTTGCTTGATAGGTCGTGACTAGGTCAGGTCGTATAGAGGCTTATGTGTTAGGTCGTAAGCTTTTAAGTCGGCAGCTAGGAGGTCGTGTAAGGGCATGTGTGTGCTAAGTCGGCCTTGTTTGTTAGGTCGCATAGGAGTTAGGTCGTGAGATCTTGTGTGTTTGGGTAAGTCGTAGGTCGTTGCTTCGAGTTAAGGAAGGTGGCTGTATTTTAGGTCGCATGTACTATTGAGATTTAGGTCGTAAACGACCTAAGTTAGGTCGGGGATCTTTAGGTCGGCAACGACCTAAAACTGGGCGACGACCTAATGGTGATTTCAGCCTATAAATAGAGGGGTTTGGCTCACTTTTTGGCACCGGTTTTTGAAGCGACGAAGTGCTGCCATTTTGGGAACTCGACTACAACATTTCTTCACTTCTTTTCTCCACTTTAATCGAGTGCTAACATCCATTCAAGATCGAAGATCAAGATTGAAGATCCAAGAGCCAAAGTTGAAGATGATTCAAAAGCTAAGTGGAAAGGCTCTTGAATGGTGAAAGCTGCTGTGGCATATGAAGCGGATGATGAAGCTCATATGGATGGGTTCGAGGACTTTGCTATAGTTAGAGGAAGCGAAGTATGATGACGAAATGGACTTTGCCATGATATGTTGAGGCGAAGTATGATGATGAGATGGACTTTGCTAAGATGCGTTGGAGCAAAGCATGATGTGGAAGCCTTGGTTTAATCCAGACGGGATCATCCCAAGCATGTTGATTACTCGATGATGCGGTTCGAGTTGGTGGATAATGGTGGGCTCGAGAGGTGCTTGAGCTATAATGGGAATAGTCGTCGAGGAGGATGACTAGAAGGCTGAGATCTTATCGTTATTGAAGGTTCTAGCAAGCTCAAAGCAAGAGTACGTTGGGTAGATCCGTTATACCCAGGCGCGGGTCATGATGACGTGCTAGTACTCTGGGTAGATTCGTTATACCTAGGCACGGGTCACGGTGACGTGCGGAGTTATGTCTAGAACCGGGGTTGCCATTAGCCCTTGACGGATGGTTGAAAGATGAGTTGGTCATTCAATTAACGATAAAATCAAGGCAATGATAACAGTGATAGCCAGAGTCATGGATGTTTGGTTGTATCATCATTCGGTCTCAAGAGCGGTGTTTTCTGGGTGCTTATCTGATCTTGGTTTAGGCCTTGGGGGTTTGTATTTGGGAAACATCGACCTTGACTCGAGTGATTATTGCTTTACTTTAATTATCTGCTTTGCTATGCTTGCTTCTCCTTAGTGTGTGTCTGGGGGCTATCACTGTAGAAAGAGGTGGAGTGGGATGATTTGGGTTCCTATTCCTTTTTATCCTTTATGTTCCTTTGGTATGTTTGATAGTTGATTTACTGCTCACTAAGACTGTTGTCTGACTCAAGGTTTTATGTCTCCTCTTATTACCTTGGGCTGTTCATCCATGTTTGGGATGGGCAGACTAGGTGACAGGTGGCAGGTGCTGATCATAGTGGCTCACGCTGATGATGACGAAGACGAGCAGGAGGCTTTACATATTATTTTCATATTCTATGTACTGGATATTCCGCTGATTGTTGATTACTCTGAATGCTATGTAGTGAGGCTTCTTGTATTCATGATTCCGACCATGTATAAAGCTATTATGATTAGATGATGATATTCTGTTCTATGGGAGCTTCACTATATTATATTTCTCTATTGTATTTTGTCCATGCGCTGTGAGTTATACGATAGATTCTGCAATGTTTATTCTACCCTTGACTATCGTCCATGGCTGCCTGGCACACTTTCAGCGCACTATTTCCTTGTTTTGGTGCGGAAGTCATGGGCAGTCGTCACATTTGGTATCAGAGCCAGGTTAATCGATTTTAGCCAACGCTCGCTGACGTAACTACGTAAGAGAGACGTAATTGTATTTTGATGGATGATTACTATATATAATATAGTAGTTTAGATGGATTTGATCTCCTTATGTAGTTGTTCCTCAAGGTGTTCTAATCAGTCCTTTTTGTAGATACTAAGGATGAGTCGAAGAGGGAGACCAGTTGCAAGGGAAGGCCGTGCCGCTGAAGGAGTTGCTGATTATGGAGCTATGTTTGAAGCCATGATGACTTCTATCATGAGAAGGATACCAGCTCCAGGGCCATCTATAGATGTTGGAGTTCAAGTTCAAGCTCCAAAACCGGTGGATTTTTCTAAGCTTTGTAAGGATTATACTGCTCTTCGAGGGAAGGCTTTCTTAGGGACAGAGTCAACCATTGAAGTCCAAAGATGGATAGATGCTTGTAGAAGGATCTTTGGTGACTTGGGAATTGAGGATGCAACTAAAAGGAAGCTTGCATCAAGACAACTTCAAGGGAGAGCTTCTGATTGGTGGAACTCTATCACCATTGATACTCCGGAGGAAGAAATTACTTGGGTGCAGTTCCAAGCTAGATTTGAAGCTAAGTTCATTTCTACAGCTCAGAAGTCTGTTTTGTTTAAGAAGTTTGTTGAACTCAAGCAGGGTGGGAGGCCAGTTCTTGAGTATGTTTCCGAGTTTGAGGCTCTGTCCAAGTATGCTAGATCGTATATTGAATCTCCCTACCAAAAGAACGAGAAATTCGTGACAGGCTTGGACAGTTATCTTGGAAGACAGTTGGTGGATCATCTGGACGATCCATTTGAGAAGCTGGTGGAGAAAGCTCTCAGGCACGAGAGTTTGTTTCCTAAGGAAGTATCTGTTGTTGCTGTGACCAAGGAGGAGTCTAAACCACAGCAGGATGGAAACAAGAAGAGGAAGCAGCAACAACAGAAGGGTAAGGATGGTCAGAAGAAGCTGAAGGGGGAAAAGACCTGCTATAATTGTCGGCAGAAGGGTCATCTCTCCAAGGATTGCAAGAATCCGAAGGTGTTGTTGAAGTGCAACAACTGTGATAAGCTGGGGCACATTAAGAAGAACTGTCCGAAACCGATAAAGGACAGGCAGGTTGTGCAAGCTTATGCTTTAGGGGCTGTCCCGTCATCTTCGAAAGCTCCTACTGCTGAAGAGAAGGGGAAGAGTGTGGTGGTTCAAGGTACTCTTTCCATTTGTGGTGTTCCAGTTAGAGTGTTATTTGATACTGGAGCGTCTCATTCTTTTGTTTGTAATGAGTTGGTAGACCGGTTGGGTTTGGAACCGGATATTGTTGATAGACCATTGGTAGTGACTAATCCAGTTGGGGGTTCGTCTTGTTTGTGTATGCTATGCCGTGGTCTAGTTATATCGAGTCATGATTGCTCTTTTGTTTGTGATTGCTTTGTTCTGAACTTTGCGAGGTTCGGAATTATTTTGGGTATGGACTGGCTTAGGAAGTATGCGGCAAAGGTTGATTATGAGAGATTGGAGGTGACAGTCGAGAATGTGGAGGGGCGAAAGGTTGTGATACGATGTAAGCATGAAGAAGGCGTCTTCATGAGCTTCATGTATTCGCTGGTTGTTCCACGGGATGGACTGTCATCGATGCCAATCGTGAATGGATTCGAGGATGTCTTTGACAAGGTCAAAGGGTTACCGCCGCATAGGGAGATCGAGTTTCGTATCGATCTAGTTGAGGGAGCCAGACCTGTTGTGATGCCTCTTAGGCGGATGGCGCCTAGAGAACAGCAAGAGTTGAGGGTGCAGGTCGATGACCTTTTATGGAAAGGATTCATTCGGCGTAGTGTGTCCGAATGGGGTGCACCAGTTGTGTTCGCAACCAAAGCGGATGGATCGTTGAGGTTGTGTGTTGATTATCGTGAGCTGAATAAGGTGACTAAGAAGAACAAGTATCCATTGCCGAGAATAGATGACTTGTTTGATCAGCTTCACGAAGCTAAGGTGTTTTCTCAGATGGATTTGGCAACGGGATTTCGCCAGTTAAGAGTGGCGAAGGATAGTGTGCCGAAGACTGCTTTCAGGACACCATCCGGTTTTTATGAGTGGCTGGTAATGCCATTTGGATTGACGAATGCACCAGCGTATTTTGTGGATCTTATGAATAGAGTGTTCAGAGATCAGTTGAATAAGTTCGTACTTGTGTTCGTAGATGACATTCTGATTTATTCCAGAACTGAGGAAGAGCACAAGACGCACTTGCGTATTGTTTTGGAAATCTTGCGAAAACATCAGCTAAAGGCTAAGTTTTCGAAGTGTCACTTCTGGAAGAGTGAACTGAGGTTCTTAGGCCATGTTATTTCTAGAAATGGAATAGCGGTTGATCCCGCTAAGGTGGCAGCAATCCAGGATTGGGTTAGACCTAAGAATGCATCCGATGTGAGAAGTTTTCTTGGATTAGCAGGATATTATCGTCGGTTTATCAAAGACTTTTCCAAGATAGTTGCACCGTTAACAGGATCGACGAAGAAGAACCAAGTGTTTAATTGGGATGATAAGTGTGAGCAAGCTTTTAGAATCCTGAAAGAGCGATTGACGAGTGCTCTTGTTTTGACTATTCCAAGTGGGAATGATGAGATGGTGGTTTACACCGATGCATGTGGTACTGGACTTGGAGCAGTGCTAATGCAGAAGGATAAAGTTGTTGCATATGCTAGTCGACAACTGAAGCTGCATGAAAGGAATTACCCGACTCATGATTTGGAGTTAGCGGCGATTGTGTTTGCTTTGAAGATGTGGAGACATTATCTATTGGGAGTTCGGTTCGAGTTGTTTACGGATCATAAGTCGTTGAAGTATCTTTTCTCCCAAAAGGATTTGAATCTTCGACAGCAACGATGGCTAGAGTTTTTAGCATCATATGATTTTGGTATAGTCTATACTCCGGGAAAAGGTAACGCAGTAGCTGATGCGTTAAGTCGAAGACATGCAGGATTGGGAGCCATGTTTTCGGATTGGAAGAGTCTCGAGTTTTTAGCTAGATTTGACTTCAGGCCCAGATGTGAATTGGAACCTGAAATGTTGGCAAACGTATCGATAAGGCCTACTCTTGTGGAAAGAATTGGCGAGAGCCAAAAGCGAGACGATAAGCTTGTCAAGATTATCCGTGATTTGGAATCTGGATTGGACCCAGAGAAGGATAAAAGATTCGAAGTCGATCGAGAGGGTTGGCTTCGTAAGCAAGGACGACTGGTTGTTCCCGATATCGATGAGTTGAGAGATGAAGTTTTGAAGGAAAGTCATCACTCGAAATTGACGATTCATCCAGTTGGAAATAAGATGTATCGGGACATGAAGAGAACTTATTACTGGGAAGGCATGAAGAAGGATGTTGGAAATTTTATTTCCAAGTGTATGAACTGCCAGTTGGTAAAAGCCGAGCAGAAGAAGCCCAGTGGATTACTTCATCCATTAGAGGTTCCTACATGGAAGTGGGAGCAAGTGTCGATGGATTTTATCGATGGTCTACCTAGAACTAGGGCAGGGAATGAAGGGATTTGGGTCATCGTAGATCGTTTGACTAAGAGTGCAAGATTCATTCCTGTTCGATCAACTAGGACTGCATCGAAGTTGGCTGAGTTGTATGTTAAGTGGATAGTTCGATTCCATGGTGTTCCGAAGAGTATAGTGAGCGATCGAGATCCGTTGTTCACTAGTGGATTTTGGAAGAGCTTCCAGGAAGTTTTGGGAACTGAGTTGTGTTTGAGTACAGCTTATCACCCTCAAACAGATGGTCAGACTGAGAGAGTCAATCGAGTTTTGGAAGATCTTCTCAGAGCTTGTGTTTTGGACTTCGGAGGATCATGGGAAGACCACCTTCATTTGGTTGAATTTGCGTATAATAACAGTTATCAGTAAGTATTGGTATGGCACCATATGAAGCACTGTATGGAAGACCGTGTAACTCTCCGACATGTTGGTTGGAAACTGGAGAAAAGCTGATACTTGGGCCAGAGATGATTCGACAGACTTCGGATTGTATAGAGATCATTCGGCAACGAATGAAGGCAGCCCAAGATCGTCAGAAAAGTTATGCCGATAATCGTCGTAAGGATTTGGAATTCGACGTGGGTGATATGGTTTTTGTGAAGATTTCTCCATTGAAGAATGTTATTAGATTCGGGAAGAAAGGAAAATTGACTCCGAGATTTGTTGGACCATTCCCGATTATCGAGCGAATAGGAAAGCTCGCTTATAGATTGGAGTTACCGGAAAAGATGGCGGGTGTGCACAATGCTTTTCATGTATATTATCTACGGAAGTATGCGCATGACCCAACTACGGTGGTTTCTGCTGATAGCTGTGAAGACTTGGAAGTTGATCCAGTTGCTTCGAGACCTCGTAAGCCGCTTCGTGTTATAGAAACCGACACGAAACAGCTTAGGAGGAAGACGATTACGTTGCTCAAGGTACAATGGAGTGATGATGTTAACGACTGTACATGGGAGGAGGAAGAGAGGATGAAGGCAGCTCATCCTGAACTCTTCGAGGTATGGCCCTAAGGTGTCGTGACATCTCATGAATTTGTAACTTGTTCTAATCTTAGAATTCTGCATGCTATGCTAGAATTTGGGTGCATGGTTTGTTGATTGCTATGGATGGTAGGCATGCAAAATAGTTTTGATTGCTCTTGTTTGTTTGGAATTTCGGGGGCGAAATTCCTAAGGGGGAGAGAATGTAACGACCCGTATTTTACGTGTCGATAAGTCGTAAAATAGTTGCATTAAGTCGTTTGTATTGCTTGAGTCGTGTTGAACCTAGGTGGTAGGGTTTACGGCTTAAGGGGGTTAGGCCGTGCAATAGCTAGCTCGTGAGTGGCCTAAGTCGTTCGGAATTGAGTCGTGACCGACTTAGTGCTTAGGTCGTGTGATAGCTTAACTCGTGTGGAAGTTAGCTTAGGTTGACTACGAGTTACGACTTAGGGGCTGGAACGGGTTGGTAAGTTGCTGGGCTTATAAGTCGTAAACGACCTATAGGATGTAGATGTGACCGACCTAAGAAGGCTATGGGCTAACGAGTTAGTGTGTGAGCGAGTTAAGGAGGATGAGTCGTTTGACCGAGTTTAGTGTTTTACGACCTAAGGTAGATAGGTCGGTAGAGCGACCTAAGATAGTTAGCGACATAGGGTTAACGACCTAACAGTTACGAGTTATGATTTCTGACCGGCCTAAGTTTGGACCGACCTAAGGAAGCTAGGTCGTAGACGAGTTAAGGCTTGGTGGTTAAGTCGTCATGTTTTAGGTCGTAGCATAGTTAGGTCGGTAGGTTAGTTAGGTCGTTAGACGACCTAAGGAAGGCCGCTATGAGTTGTTAGGTTGTAACTCGTGTTGCTTGATAGGTCGTGACTAGGTTAGGTCGTATAGAGGCTTATGTGTTAGGTCGTAAGCTTTTAAGTCGGCAGCTAGGAGGTCGTGTAAGGGCATGTGTGTGCTAAGTCGGCCTTGTTTGTTAGGTCGCATAGGAGTTAGGTCGTGAGATCTTGTGTGTTTGGGTAAGTCGTAGGTCGTTGGTTCGAGTTAAGGAAGGCGGCTGTATTTTAGGTCGCATGTACTATTGAGATTTAGGTCGTAAACGACCTAAGTTAGGTCGGGGATCTTTAGGTCGGCAACGACCTAAAACTGGGTGACGACCTAATGGTGATTTCAGCCTATAAATAGAGGGGTTTGGCTCACTTTTTGGCACCGGTTTTTGAAGCGACGAAGTGCTGCCATTTTGGGAACTCGACTACAACATTTCTTCACTTCTTTTCTCCACTTTAATCGAGTGCTAACATCCATTCAAGATCGAAGATCAAGATTGAAGATCCAAGAGCCAAAGTTGAAGATGATTCAAAAGCTAAGTGGAAAGGCTCTTGAATGGTGAAAGCTGCTGTGGCATATGAAGCGGATGATGAAGCTCATATGGATGGGTTCGAGGACTTTGCTATAGTTAGAGGAAGCGAAGTATGATGACGAAATGGACTTTGCCATGATATGTTGAGGCGAAGTATGATGATGAGATGGACTTTGCTAAGATGCGTTGGAGCAAAGCATGATGTGGAAGCCTTGGTTTAATCCAGACGGGATCATCCCAAGCATGTTGATTACTCGATGATGCGGTTCGAGTTGGTGGATAATGGTGGGCTCGAGAGGTGCTTGAGCTATAATGGGAATAGTCGTCGAGGAGGATGACTAGAAGGCTGAGATCTTATCGTTATTGAAGGTTCTAGCAAGCTCAAAGCAAGAGTACGTTGGGTAGATCCATTATACCCAGGCGCGGGTCATGATGACGTGCTAGTACTCTGGGTAGATTCGTTATACCTAGGCACGGGTCACGGTGACGTGCGGAGTTATGTCTAGAACTGGGGTTGCCATTAGCCCTTGACGGATGGTTGAAAGATGAGTTGGTCATTCAATTAACGATAAAATCAAGGCAATGATAACAGTGATAGCCAGAGTCATGGATGTTTGGTTGTATCATCATTCGGTCTCAAGAGCGGTGTTTTCTGGGTGCTTATCTGATCTTGGTTTAGGCCTTGGGGGTTTGTATTTGGGAAACATCGACCTTGACTCGAGTGATTATTGCTTTACTTTAATTATCTGCTTTGCTATGCTTGCTTCTCCTTAGTGTGTGTCTGGGGGCTATCACTGTAGAAAGAGGTGGAGTGGGATGATTTGGGTTCCTATTCCTTTTTATCCTTTATGTTCCTTTGGTATGTTTGATAGTTGATTTACTGCTCACTAAGACTGTTGTCTGACTCAAGGTTTTATGTCTCCTCTTATTACCTTGGGCTGTTCATCCATGTTTGGGATGGGCAGACTAGGTGACAGGTGGCAGGTGCTGATCATAGTGGCTCACGCTGATGATGACGAAGACGAGCAGGAGGCTTTACATATTATTTTCATATTCTATGTACTGGATATTCCGCTGATTGTTGATTACTCTGAATGCTATGTAGTGAGGCTTCTTGTATTCATGATTCCGACCATGTATAAAGCTATTATGATTAGATGATGATATTCTGTTCTATGGGAGCTTCACTATATTATATTTCTCTATTGTATTTTGTCCATGCGCTGTGAGTTATACGATAGATTCTGCAATGTTTATTCTACCCTTGACTATCGTCCATGGCTGCCTGGCACACTTTCAGCGCACTATTTCCTTGTTTTGGTGCGGAAGTCATGGGCGGTCGTCACAGCAGTGGTAGGCAGGGAGGCGCATAGGTGGAGGCTTGGGTCTGTCTCTCTTTTCTTCTATAAGGTATGAAATAAATTTCTTTCAATCAGGATTTATATAGGCTAAAACAGAAATTTAGGGATTATTAAAGTAGGATTTTTGATTTATAAATAAATATATATATATATATATATATATATATATATATAATTCATAATATTTATAAAAAGGAAATTTGGTTTAAAAATAAAATTTTGGTTTAAACCCAACTTATTAGTTTAAAATAATTTACTGGTTGCTTAAATTGTAGATAGGCAATAAATTGTGCAATTAGTCAAATATTAATAAAACCCTAATATGTTTATTCAAGGTCAAACATTAGGAAATCCAAGGCAAGGTTGAAGTAAATTGCAAAATTTAAAGGGGAAGCAAAGGTGAGTAAATCTCACTCTGTTGGAATTTATTAAAAATTTAAATGGCTAATTTATGTATTGGCTGCATGATTAAAATTTATTGGATATGCATCAATGATGATGTGACTTTGGTTTTGGTTGATTCTCGAGATAATTGTGATTTGACTCGAGGTATTTGGATATTAAATCGTTTTAAACTTAAGTTATAAATAAGGAAATGTTTTCATTGTTAATAAGGGCTTAAGGAATTGGGATTCATCAAATTAGAAGGGTAAATAAAATGGACAATAAATTAAATTAAATTAGTTAATGATTTGGGGTAATCAACTTAGTAGCTAAGAGTTTTGAATTAATTAATTAAAGATTAAGTCAATTTATGGAGTTTAATTAAATTAGAATAATCATTGGGCGGTTTAATGAGATTAATTAAGATAATTAATTAAGGAGAATTAATTTACCTATGAAGTAAATAGAAGATAATTAAATACAGGTTGTGATAAATCGAGAATGATTAATATTGTGGTTGAATTAAAGTAATTAATTTAGATTGGAACAAATTAAAATATAATTGGAAAACTTTAATATAATTAACGATGAAATTGAAGATTGACTAATGAAGATAAATTAATCGGTAATAAGTGACTCATGAAGTTAATTAATATAATTCGTGAAGTAATTAAGATTACTTAATGTTCTTAGTCGAGACTAATTAATATTGTGAAGTTAATTTAAGATAATTACTTGAATGTAATTGTAAAATAATTAATCCAGGGTGATTAATTAAGATGAATGGTGAAGGGTTGACTAAGTATTTGATTTGGAATTAATTAATATTGAATGAAGAAATCTAAATGAATGTGGTTAGGAATTCAATTAGAATAAATTGAATTAATTTGTATGTGATTAAGCATTGCTTATGGATGATTGAATGGTATTGGATGCTTGAAATGAGTTGATATCTCTGATATGAAATGTTGTGTATTTCATTTGGATAACTTAGGTTAGGATGACATGTGTCTTCGAAGTGACTGGAGTCGGGTATTGGGAAAATACCCGAAACCACTTCGAATTTTCATAAATTGATTTGTTAAATCAATAGGCAAGAATGAAATGTTTAAGTGGACTGGATTATTTTATCTAAGTTTGGTACTTAGAAATTATATGCGAAATAGGTGTTGTTTATAGCAACCTGTGAATTGATATAAGATACCCCGGGTTTTATACAAGTTGTTTGCTTTGGTATTCCATGTTAGATGAGTTTACTCACGCTGGTTTCCAGCCTGACCCGGGTGTTACTTTGGTGTAATGCTCGGGTCAGACCGAGTATTATAGATTTTCAAGTAGGTACGCTCTGGAGTTGGATGGCGAGAACATATAACGTATTTCCGCTGTAGTATATTATTGTGTATCAGATACCTGATAATAGTGTATATTCAGTGACTGTGTATATGTGAAACTCTGATGTATATTAAATGTAATGGACAGATATAGTATTCTTTTTTAAACTTTATTTATTAATTATTATATTTTATCCGCTGCGAATGTGAGTTGTTGATGTTTCTGTTCTTCTTCTTCTTCTATCTCTTTCTTCTTTTTCATAACTATCTGGAATTTTCAGGTTCGAAAAATCCGGATCGTTACAGTTGGTATCAGTGCTGAAGGTTAAGCAAGAACCTTGGCTCTGGTGGGGATTTCTCATTGAATAGAGTCCGTAGTACTCTAAAATGAGTAGGATTTATATATATGAGAGCGTACTTGTTATTTGCTTATAAAGATTTTGAATGATTTTGTATAA
Source organism: Allium cepa (assembly GCA_030765085.1). Taxonomy (NCBI): domain Eukaryota; kingdom Viridiplantae; phylum Streptophyta; class Magnoliopsida; order Asparagales; family Amaryllidaceae; genus Allium; species Allium cepa. The sequence continues at coordinate 579,162,331 of CM060931.1, forward strand.
AAATATATTTTGATATATAAAGCAATATTTCTTTCTAATAAATATTTAGGTGAAGGGTTGTTAAATTATTGGAATTAAGTTAAGAAGTAATATAAAATACGACCAAATTGAAACTTATAACCAAAGTTGAAGAATAAACTAATATAACAAAATGGAATTTGAAATATAGATTGTGAATGTAATTTATAAATTGAAATAAACTTCATAAACGAATGAGATTATAATTTGAAATAGAATTCCAAAGAATACTGAAAAATAAAGTAAGATGAAATTCCAGAGTAATGTTTGAATATCAATTGGACGGATTGGGAATTTGGAATTTTTGGGAAAATTTAAAACTCCTTTGGATTCAAAAGTGGTTTCCAAAGGTTTTGGATAAATAATAGTAAAATTTCAAAAAAATATTTTTAAAGAGATAAAAGCATTGAACTCTTTCGGTCACTCGAAAGTAACGTCGGTGATGACTGCAGCATTATCGATGTTCATTTTCGAGTTTCTAAAAGAGAAACTGCTACCAAATTGTTTTAAATTGGAATTGTTGGTGAACTTGGTTTGGTTTTGAAATTCGAAGGGATAATTGAATTTGCCAAAGAATTTTGGATATAGTTGAATTCTAAGGTGGTATTGAAATTTTGGAAATTGGTTAAACTCTGGAATCTTGATTAAAATATTTATGAAATAATAAAATATATTGGTTAAATAAAATGTATAACTCCAAGTTAAAAGAAAAGTGTGAATGTAATTGATTTTAAATAGAAGTTGAAAATTTAAATTATAATTAAAGTTGTACTAGTTTAAAATTCAAATGGGAAATTTGTATTGGATTAACTGGAAAATAGTATTGAACTTGAAGAGAGTTCAATTGATATTAGTCCAATAATTTGAAATTGTAATCAAAGTGGAATTGGTTTAAGATCAAATGGAATTTGATGTAAAGTTGGAAGGAAATTGAGAATCAATTCAATTCAAATTGGGAATGAATCAAGTCCAATGGAAATTGTTGTAAATTGAATTGGGATTGAGTTAATTTAAATGGAGTGGAAATTTAAGTTGAATTGTTAGGGAAGTGAACAGTTTTGACTCTAAACCATTTTCAATGTAAATTGTTTTAATATAAATAGTTTTAAATCTATTTTCTTATCTATTTACTATACAACTTTCTTTTTAAAACCCAAACTATTTTATACTGGTTTTGCCACTACTTTTGGAACTCTTTAACTATTTTACAACTGTTTTATAAACTAATTACTAATTTTCAACTAAGTTATGAATTAATTTCTATTTTACAACTATTTCGCAATTATTTAAGATTTCTATAACTATTTAACTATTTTCCAACTCTTTTACACTTAGTCAATTATTCTACAACTATTTTGCAAACTATTGATTATTTTTCAACTACTTATCTATTTTCAAAATTTTCAAGCTATTTCCTAAATATAAACTGGTCGGAGTTCAAACTGTTATTGATTAAATACCCAACTGGGATAAGAATCGAGGTGATAATCCAAATGAGGATTAAGGAAAATGTGAATAAGTGAATTGAAATTTAAGTGAATGTGAATAGAAAGGAAATTGATATTGGAAAGAGTAATCAAATGTGAATATTTGATTTTAGGTAAACGAAGTTATATCTTTGTCATATATTCTTCCCTTGTTGAATCTGTTGCTGGAAGAAAAGGATTTTGGAAGTGTTTGAAGTATAAAAGGAATATTATACGAGTTTAAAGTGATCCAAGTTTTTAAAAATTATATATATATATATATATATATATATATATATATATAAAGGATCTATGAGGATTTTGGAAAAGGTTTTGGGTACCTTTGGATTTGGAAAGGCTTTTGATTTTTGGGCAAAATCAATATTGAATTTGGAAAGCCTAGTTTGAGAATTATCGATTTTGGAATAATCAATTTTGTGTAAAGGATCTTTGATGAAATTCATACTAGGTGTATGATTTGAAAGATATTATATGTGTATAGTATAAGATGTTTTGATGATAGATCTGGGGAAAAAGGCGCTCCCTTGGAATGGACTTTTCAGGAGTGCCACTGGGTGGCGCTGCCTTGAGCCCCGGGGGGTTCTAAAGTTGATCCTATGAGGAGTCCGGACAAAACTAGTTCCTGAGGATTATGGGTAGTGTACCATAGCGAAAATCTTGTGTGCCGTGGAGAGCCAACAGTCTGCGTTTGATTTTATATCGGTAGACTGCGACACTATGGTATACCACATAGCGAAAGTCGTGTGTGCCGCTGAGAGCCAACGGTCTGCGTTTGAGTTTATCTCGGTAGACTGCGACCTATGTAGGAGTGGAGAAGTATCATTTCGACAGCAAAATCAAACGCCGCTGAGAGCCTGCAGTTACATGGACTTTTTCTGTGACTGCAACGTAACCCTGGATGTAACTGTGATCTGTTGTGGGTTCCATGGCGTAATCGAGAGGCCGCGGAGAGCCTGCAGTTGCATGGACTTTTGCTGCGACGGCAACGTAACCCTGGTATGTGACTGTGACCATGGATGGGGGTGATGATTTTCAGAGCATTGTCACCAAAGATATCTCCTCTATTTTCAAAAACTGTTTTCGAAATTTTCAGTAAAAATTTATTTTTCAAGTATTTTCACTGGATGTTGAAAATGAGTCTGCTAAGTACTTATAGATTTTCAGTCCTACGCCTGATCAACGTATGACTGAATTTCTGTGAGAACAAGGATGGACTGGTTGAGACATCGAGTTATAAGAAATAATTTTATAAAAAGCTATTTTAATTGTATTACCTGAATTTAAAGGCATTTTTAAATTTTAAAATAAAGGGGGAATCCAAACTGAAATTATAAAATAAAACAGAACTCAGGAAAAATTTAATGAAGTGATTTTTGTAAATTAAATTGGAGGAAAGCTAATTAGCTAAATAAATTATTTGATAGAATGAATTAACAAAATTTAGCTCGGCTAAATAAAATGGATTGTGAGTCAATAATGGGGCGTGGAAAAATGAATTCGAATTATAAATAGAATTCGACTTGGATTTGATAATGAATTAAATAAGAAGAGTTGGTTTGAATTACAAATAAAATTCAAGTGTGATTCGAATAATATTAAATTGAAATTTACAAGCAAATCTGATTTGATGGAAGTAGGGTCGAATGAAATGAAATTGAATCATAATGGACATGGTTTGAGTTGCAAACAAAACTCAAGTGGATAGAAATGAATTGAGAGTGGTCTTGTATTAATAAAATAAATTCAATAATGAATTAAGGAAGTGAAATATAAAATGAGTTTAATGGTATTACATAATAAATGAATGAAGTCTGGTAGAAGAAAAACTAAATCAAAGTTGTGATTGGAATTGGATTATCAGACTGAACATAAGTTCGGTGGCATAATAATTTGAAATGTAAATGAGTTGAATAGGAGTTGGATATTATTTTGATAAATTGAGAAGGTAAATTAAAATTAAAGTGGATGGGCTAACTAAATTTAATGGCATTTGATTAAATGAGAGTCAAATAGAAGTAAACTTAAGTCAGATGTTGGAATAAATTAAAGTGAATTAACTTAAGTTTAAAATTTATGGAAACTTAGCCTCGAATAAGGATGAAAGCCCATTAAATAAAAGCTTGGATTGAATTAATTTGGGAATGGCTAGTAGTATACAAGAATTGAATGTGGCGAACTAAATAAATGAGTGTGAATAAATTAAAATGGATTGGAATTAAATAAAATTAAGGTGGAATTAATTTAAATTGGTTATAAAACTTTAGTAATTATTTATTCACATGGATATCATAAATTTGCGTAAAAATGAGAGTCGTTTGTCGTAAACGAGATTTAATTAAATTCTATGAATTAGTCGAAGCAAATATAATTGATTTTGAATCAATTGATACGAATATGAGTTGTTTTGCTTAAAAATGAATTGAATGTAAGCAATTGCGTTGTAAACCATTAAAATTGAATGAAATGGCATATAAGTTTGGATCGAAGTAATTGGATTAGCTTTACATTATATAAATCTCTTATGGTAAGCGTTTGGTGTTTGTTGCTTTTGAAATGCTTTAGTTTAGCCATTAAAAATAAGTGAAATGCTAATAGAATTTCTATATATGGCACTTACAATTGAGTAAGTACAGGTACAGGGAAGCCGTTTGGCTAGATTTGGGTATGCTAATTGCTAAAATAAATAAGCTGCTTGCTTAAATGCTAAATAAAGGTACGCCTACGTAATAAAAATAGGAAATATGAACTGTTTTTGCTTTTTCCAACCGTGTGGGTCGATGTATATATATTTATATCTCTTGTCAAATTGCAAAAGCTCCTCCATACAAAGGAGACTGCCAAAATTTTCGGAAATTTTGGGAGTTAGAAATTTTTTGAAAATTTTGGTTAGCGATAAAACAATTTCAAATTGGAAACTTAAAGTAAATGAGTAAATGAAACTAATATGGATCAGTTATAAATGAAAGATAAAATTTAATACTTTAAAGTGAAGACAAATTGAATTCATATATATAGGAATAAGAAAAACTAAATTGAATAGAAGTAAATGTGAAAGCTTCTGTAAGGAAAAGTATTAAGCGATTTGAAGGGTTGTGATTGGATATTGTTGCTAAGTAAGATATGCAGGTATTATAAGGGGAAAAGGAAATTGGATTTGATTCCAAAAGATAGATGTGAATTGCCCGACAAAAATGTATGTATTTAAATTTCTGTATGAAATTGGATTGGATTATTGATGCAGCCACTTGGCTTTTTGTTTTCTTTTGGAATTTAGGAGCCCGTAGAGGCCTTTTGTAGTAGTACCGAGCTAGCCGCGCAAAGGAGACGCTGGCAAAAATTTTCGGAAATTTAGAGAGTTAGAAAAATTTTGATAAGTCAAAATTTGGTTTTAAATTGAAAATTAGATGATTTAGAAAAAGGGTATTATTTGATACTATAGAAGGTTTTGAGAAGTTGGTAGGAGGTTGATAAAACTGTTGGTTTTGGAGAAAAGGTAAACGGGTATTGGTCCATTCTTCCTAATTAGTAATTTCGAGGACGAAATTCTTTTAAGGGGGAAGGAATGTGACAACCCGGAATTTATAACAATTTAAATTGGAATAATGAATTGATTTTAAACATTTGAAAGGTTAATTTTAGCTTGAATTCCAAATATTAATATTTACTTGATAATTAAATTATTGGATTATATAATTTTAAATTGGGTGGATTATTGAATCTTCGTTTTTAAGCCTGTTAAAAATAAATTGAAGGCTTATAAAATTTATAATGATGATACTGAAGATAATAGGATGGATGAAATTTTAATTAGAGGTGATTTGTTCAGCTATGAAAATATATCGTTTAAAATTGAATTTAAAAATAGCCTTCCGAGGCACAGTCTCGGAATTCGATGAAACCAGTTCCATTGGATCCATAATAGTTAGTTATTATCGGATTTCAATTTTCGTAGCGTTTGGATTGACTGTTTGCTCGTAAGGGTGAGAAACGCGTTGAAACTAAAACCAATAATTTAATATTTTAAATCGATTTAAAAGCCTAACTTCCACATACGATTAAATTAGGCTTCGAAACACGTTCCATTATGTTCGGAATGCGGGTAAAACCTTTTAATCGCCCCGTGGCATTCCTTAAGAGGAGTTCGAAATTTTAAATGGCAATTAGCAAGACGTTTTGAAATTTGATAATATAATAAAATTCAACATAGTCAAAGATATTTTTACTCACAATCTTTCTCAAGAAGCTTCTCCACCCTTTTACATTATCCCCGTTCCCCTTTCCAACCTTCAACAGGATCGAAGACGTGTTAAACTAAAACAAAAAAAATGGCTGACAAATCTACATTTTACCCCTCTCCACATTCGATTCCCTCTCCACTCTTTTCCCCAATCCAATTTCGCGTCCCTTCACTTTTACGGCTACTAATCGAATTCGATTTCGCACTCAAGATAGTCGCGAGTCAATTGGAGGGAGTGCACGTGCGAGGAGAATAGCGACGGCGAGGGAGGCTTCTTGAGAGCACATAGGGCAGTTGCGATTTGGAAGCATGGAGGCACGATCCCGTTCGTGAGTGAAGTCGGGAAGTGGGTTTGACAGTGCATGAAGGAGGAGATGCCGCGAATGGAGTTCGCGATGAAGTGGAGGAGTTTGTGATGCCAGGCAATAGGGAGTAATTTGCCTTCAGGCAAACGACGTGATGAAGCACTACGAAGGAGAGGTTGAGATCTGGAGCTCGAGTCGACAACACAAGTATGGTTGGGCGCAGTGGTAGGCAGGGAGGCGCATAGGTGGAGGCTTGGGTCTCTCTCTCTTTTCTTCTGTGAGGTATGAGATAAATTTCTTTCAATCAGGATTTATACAGGCTAAAACAGAAATTTAGGGATTATTAAAGTAGGATTTTTGATTTATATATATATATAATTCACAATATTTATAAAAAGAAAATTTGGTTTAAAAATAAAATTTTGGTTTAAACCCAACTTATTAGTTTATAATAATTTACTGGTTGCTTAAATTGTAGATAGGCAATAAATTGTGCAATTAGTCAAATACTAATAAAACCCTAATATGTTTATTCAAGGTCAAACAGCAGGAAATCCAAGGCAAGGTTGAAGTAAATTGCAAAATTTAAAGGGGAAGCAAAGGTGAGTAAATCTCACTCTGTTGGAATTTATAAAAAATGTAAATGGCTAATTTATGTATTGGCTGCATGATTAAAATATATTGGACATGCATCAATGATGATGTGACTTTGGTTTTGGTTGATTCTCGGGTTAATTGTGATTTGGCTCGAGGTATTTGGATTTTAAATCGTTTTAAACTTAAGTTATAAATAAGGAAATGTTTTCATTGTTATTAAGGGCTTATGGAATTGGGATTCATCAAATTAGAAGGGTAAATAAAATGGACAATAAATTAAATTAAATTAGTTAATGATTTGGGGTAATCAATTTAGTAGCTAAGAGTTTTGAATTAATTAATTAAAGATTAAGTCAATTTATGGAGTTTAATTAAATTAGAATAATTATTGGGCGATTTAATGAGATTAATTAAGATAATTAATTAAGGAGAATTAATTTACTTATGAAGTAAATAGAAGACAAATAAATACAGGTTGTGATAAATCGAGAATGATTAATATTGTGGTTGAATTAAAGTAGTTAATTTAGATTGGAACAAATTAAAATATAATTGGAAAAAAATTAATATAATAAACGATGAAATTGAAGATTGACTAATGAAGATAAATTAATCGGTAATAAGTGACTCATGAAGTTAATTAATATAATTCATGAAGTAATTAAGATTACTTAATGTTCTTAGTCGAGACTAATTAATATTGTGAAGTTAATTTAAGATAATTACTTGAATGTAATTGTAAAATAATTAATCCAGGGTGATTAATTAAGATGAATGGTGAAGGGTTGAATAAGTAATTGATTTGGAATTAATTAATATTGAATGAAGAAATCTAAATGAATGTGGTTAGGAATTCAATTAGAATAAATTGAATTAATTTGTATGTGATTAAGCATTGCTTATGGATGATTGAATGGTATTGGATGCTTGAAATGAGTTGATATCTCTGATATGAAATGTTGTGTATTTCATTTGGATAACTTAGGTTAGGATGACATGTGTCTTCGAAGTGATTGGAGTCGGGTATTGGGAAAATACCCGAAACCACTTCGAATTTTTATAAATTGATTTGTTAAATCAATAGGCAAGAATGAAATGTTTAAGTGGATTTGATTATTTTATCTAAGTTTGGTACTTAGAAATTATATGCGAAATAGGTGTTGTTTATAGCAACCTGTGAATTGATATAAGATACCCCGAGTTTTATACAAGTTGTTTGCTTTGGTATTCCATGTTAGATGAGTGTACTCACGCTGGTTTCCAGCCTGACCCGGGTGTTACTTTGGTGTAATGCTCGGATTAGACCGAGTATTTCAGATTTCCAGGTAGGTACGCTCTGGAGCTGGATGGCAAGAACGTATAACGTATTTCCGCTGTAGTATATTATTGTGTATCTGAGACATGATAATTGTATATATTCAATGACTGTGTATATGTGAAACTCTGATGTATATTAAATGTAATGGACAGATATAGTATTCTTTTGTAAACTGTATTTATTTATTATTATATTTTATCCGCTGCGAATGTGAGTTGTTGATGTTTCTGTTCTTCTTCTTCTTCTATCTCTTTCTTCTTTTTCATAACTATCTGGAATTTTCAGGTTCGAAAAATCCAGGTCGTTACAAAGCTGCTCAACTCACTCGACTCTGGGAGGAGAATTAAAAATAGCCAAGGAGAAAGAACAAGTTGCAATCGGTAAAATGGTAGAAGTGGTCGATCATTTGGTCACACGATCGGAGCTTTCGGACCTTCAGAAAAAACATAATGAAGCAATGAGTCAGATGGTACTGGCAATGTCATGAACAAGTTCATTTTGAAGTGGCTCGGGTATGATTATCCTCGGACTCTTGCTATGGTTTAAAAAGAAATGCTAATTAGATCAGAGAGAGCTAGGGATATGCGCTTTGATGAGAAACTAATGACCGCCAATCTCAATCCTGAGGATATAGAATTCCTAGTGGCTGGTAGAGGAATTCTAAAAGAAGACACATCTATTTCTAAATCCCAAGAGCTAACAACGACCATTCCTGCGTCCATTGGGATTGGCTTTACAACTGCCTACACTCTCCCGGCATCTGGAGCCCTACGCGAACCATGTATTCCTTCCATCATCAAATGGCCTGTTGAAATGGAAACCGATGACGGGGTTTTTAAATTTTAAGTTCACGATCAAACTTCTGGTTCAGCTACTACCCTCATTTCTCCAGTTCCCTAAAAGCTCCAGTTCACTACGAAGTCATTTACTAAACTATACAACTGCGTTTCCCAACTTATAGGTCAACCATCTCTCCTTCCACCTCCTCCTCCAACTGCACAGGGCTCGAGAGCTACTGTCATCACTACTACTTCCACTACTATCTCCACAGTGGCTTCGGGTGCAATTCATGTCTCAATCTCTAGGACTGGGCCCAACTCTGAGCATATAACAGCACTGTAGAACCTGGAGGATGTCTCTGTGTCTCAAGAAGAAGTGACAATGACAAGTGAGTTAACCCTGACTGACAAGAAGATAGTAGCAGGGAGACTTAAGAAGGAAAAGAACGGGTTGCAGTTGAAGAAGGAGGAGGAAACAAAGTGCAAGACTCCAACTACAATCAAGCTTCGGAGGCCAATGAATGGAGATGTCTCTATGGGAGGTCAATGTAACGAACTGCCTTTCTTTCACCTAATGACGACACTTCATAATTCCACGATACTCGTGTGCTGATCATTTAAGTGTCCGAAAGATAGGTCATTAGGGCTGAAGAAAGAAAAGACAGAACAGAATCTCACAAAAACATGATGAGCAATATATAATATACGCAAAATCTTTACAAAAAGAAATAATCTTTATTTGTACACAACATTAGAGTACATTGTCCTATTGTCTTCCTGGACAGTTATAACAGCATGCCCTTACAAATGCCGATAAATACAATAATCAGTATAGCGAAAAAAAAAGCAATACGTAGATACGTCTTGGGCATCCAGCACATCTCCTGAACTCCAAAGCATCTAAATTTAATCTTGGAAAATATGCTCGGTCTGACTTGAGCATTAAAAAAATTATATTCAGATCAGTCTGGAAATACAAGTGTGAGAAACTCAAGTAATGGGGCGAACATATAATAATTTAGTGAGACCATGCCGCAAAACCGGAAACACGTTTTACTTCACAAGAACAACATTTATAGATGAAGAAATGGGAAACACATCAGAACAACAATCCAAAGAGTAATAAATGAGCATAGACAAGGTAAATATCCAAACTTAAAGGATAGGCACAAATAATTAAACATCGAGAAGGGCTACACTCACTTCCAGATGCAAGTAAGAAAGAGGCAATTTTAAAAAGTAGGAATTAAAGGAATGGAAAGGGAAGTTTTCCAACAAATGACAAGGAGGGTGCGCCAGTCTTATCGAAAATATACCTCTAGAAATATACTTGAGAACTATGATAGCTCTTGGACAATACCAAGCCAAACCTTGTCAACGGTTACTGAGAATACGAGTACTTCCAACTCTATGCACATACAACCGAATCTAATCTAGAGAGGATGTGAAAATACTCTAATAGGAGCAACCCCACATATCTTGGCTTCCTCTCGCACTTTGGGTTTAGTTATTTCCGACAAAGGATAATAAAGCTCAAAAGAGCAACAAATCATTTTCAATTGACGATAAACAATGAACAAAGCTGAACAAATAGTTGATAAATCAACAATCGAGGATAATTAATAAATGATCGTATATGGAAACTAAATCTCATATTCTTATCACTGCTCGTCAATTCTAAACAAGTGTCATCCCTCGGTTGAAAAGGAAAGTTGAGGTAGTGTTAGCTCTAGGAATTGCCTTGATGACATTTTTAACCTTCGAGATAGAAATGAGTCCAAGCCTCGACGTTTAGTGTTAAAATTATGACTAAATCCTTTCTATATAAGCGATATCAAATTATGGAACTACTTTTCCATAACCGAATCGAACTTTTACTTTTAAAACCAAAATCATGCCAGGGTTTCACATTTAAAATATTAACTTAAACAGCGTTATTAAAATGAATTGATTTTCTTTAAACACAACTTAATTACCATTTAAAACTACTAACTTCCATTATTACTTAAAATGATAAATCAAGTTTAATCAAAGATTAGTTATTTTCAAAACATCTTTGTTTAAAATAATCAATTAATTTTAATCCTTATTAATTTCTTCAAAACAACACTATGTAAAAAGATTAATTAACTTTAAAACATCCTTGTCTAAATGGCTTATTTACTTTTAAAACATCATTATTATAATAATTAATCGATCCATCAGCATTGTTTATTAAAATGATTAATTAATTTTAAACATTGTATTTAGAATGATTGAATAAATTTAAAACATTATTATTAAAGCGATTAACTAATTTTAAATCGTCATTAACAAATTGATTAATCATCATTAATTAAAAAATTATTTAGCCTTAAACATCATTGGTTAAAATGAGTAATTCGTTTTAAAATGTCGTTAAAAATGATCAATTAATCTTAATCACATCGTTATTTAAATAATTAATTTAACTTAATTATCATTATTTAAAATGATTAATTTATTTTAAAATGTCATTGATAAGATAATTAATTAACTTAAATCACATCTTTATTTTAAAATTTATTATCTTTGTGAAACCCTTGTACAAGATTTAAAAATATTTCAAAGGGGATAACATATCCATTCAAACATCATAGAACTTAAGTATGGTGGTATATATACAAAAGCAAATAACAACTATGCACATATAGAAAACATCACTTATCAAATATTAATTTACTAACATTCAATTCAATGTCCAAACAATATAATAGCAGAACGGGGATCTATTCTTCTAGATAGATGTCCAAATAATCTACTTAATTTAATTATAGCGGAATGTGGATTTATTCTGCTAAATAGTTGCCATCTATATTTTTATCTAACTAAATGATTGCAGAATGGTGTTTTATTCTGCTACATGTCCAGAATACCCTATTCAATCAAGTTATAGCAGGATGGTGGTTTATTCTGCTAAATATAAGTCATCAATAAAGCATACATATTTATAGGGCTAACTTAATAGTACAAACAAGAGATCCCTTGATTTAAAATCAGTTTACTTATAAAACAAAGCTAACTTAAAAATAATTAATAGAGTTTAAAATTTAGCCTTTATTAACTAATAATTAAATATTAATTTAATTATAAATTTAAAACATAATTAATTTAAGTAAACCATACTTAACTCTAATTAAGAACTTAATCAAACTTAATTGACTCTTAATTAAATCTAATTAGATTATTTAATTAAACCCTACTTGATTAGTAATTAATTATTAACCAACCCTAATTGATCAATAATTAATTAGATAACTAAACTTAATTAAATAAATTTAATTCTTAATTAATCTTTAACTTAATCAACCATTAATTAAAACTTCCTTAATTAATTAATTATAATCAATTTATTTAATTAATACTAAAACATTAATTACTTAATTTAATTATATATTAATTAATAGTCGATTATTAAACTCATATTTAATTTCAAAATAATTAATTTTTATACTTAATTAGTATTTTTAAGAAGTTTTGAAAGCATTTTAAAAACAAACTACTTTAAGTTTAAATTGCTAACTTTTCTCGAACTACAACCGTAGCGACTATCGATATGGATACCGTAACTTAAAATTAGTTTCTAAGTTAACTTTTCCCAAAAATTTACTCATAACCTTACTTACCTTATAAAACATAAGTAAAAGTTTGTTGAAAAAAAATAAACTTAGAAAGTTGAAATCTTTTTAGTAATTGAAAACTAATAAATGATAGTTTTTTTTCCAAAGGATCTCAAGTCGCTTTTACATTTCAAAATGCTAACTTTTTTTAGTTATCACAACAAAGAAAAGTCTCCAATATATGTATATATATGACATGATTTAACATATACAATGAAAGATTACAAATTGTAAACTAACTTGACTTTCAAACTTCCATTTTCAAATTATATGTCAACTCATCCAAACACGCACACATATATCCAAGCCAACACCATTATTAACCCAAACAAGCAAATATTTTAACAACTAAGATACAACAAAATATGCATCATAGTTAAAGCTAGAAATTTAATAAATTAGTGATCTTTATTTAAAGCTAAGATAACCAAACCAAACTTCACTACAACTTTGAAAAGAGCCTGGATCTTAGCATTTCTTTGAAAAAGACTTGCTTTAAACCTTAAAGAGGGACTTTTGGTTCATCCTAGGGGAAAACAAGACTCAGCCTTCGTGGTATATGGGTATGTTGGCTCGAAATTGAAAGAAGAAGTGGCGTGGAGGAGGAATAAGGCGTAAACAAGTTAATTTAAAAGGATTTAAAAGGAAAAGCTTTGATTTTTAACCTTTTAAATTAAAATGGAGGCCATTAAAACACTTTGAAAAGCTGAAGAAGAAGGTGTAAAAAATTTGAAAAGGATGGAAAATGAAATGGTGAAGGAGAGAGAAATTTTGAATTAGTTTTATATAAAATGGAATCATAAAATTACGAAAATGACCCTAACTACGAATGCACTCCATTCTTATCATGCCGCAACAGCACCCCCACACTTCCTCCTTTCTTTTACACTTTGGAATTATGAAGAAGATCAAGGATCAATCATGTAGTACCCTTAAGTTTACTTATGTGTAGATATGAATGTGACATTTCATTCTTATCTTACTTGTTCTAATTTTAAGCCTTCAAAAATTGTCACACCACTTCTTCTCTTTAACAATACATATATCTATATTTTAACATACTTAATTAAACAATCATAATTTATATAAGTACATGTTTAAGTGTATTAAGGTGTTCACATATTTTAAACAATTTTTAGATGATCAAAAACTGCGATTTTTGAAAAAGCTTTTCAGTCACATTTTCTATTTTCTTTTGAACTAATTATATTTGTAAACACATTTTGAAAATCATTTTACTATGATTAGTTATTATTAAAAAGGGAAACTTTTGGGTTATAAATTCCATATTTAAAATGATTAAATTTTGGAACTTACATTCTCCCCACTTTAAAGAATTTCGACCTCAAAATTCTACCATAGCCCAAATCTAGAAAGAAACATCCAAAATTATTCATAAGTCTTTCTGATGTTCATAGATCATTCCTATACAAAATCCGATTCGATCTCTACTTGAATACACAACTCCTTTTCCAAACTAGTATCGCTCACCCAATTTCCTAGTGTAGACTCTAATAAGGCTCCTTCATCAAGAACTATCGTTCTCCTTGCATAATAATATACTATGATAGAAAACTTTGGTTCCATATCAAGAACCCTCACCAAGTGTTCGCTATCAAGAATCAAGTGATAGATTCTTATTTGGAATGGCATGAAATACCTCAAAGTCATGTACTCGAATCTTGGATCTAACCTATGTTAAAATAGGAATGATCTATATTCAACTTACGTACTTATTTTATTGGTTCTTACTAATTCCAATTCTATTTCTGCTAAAATTATTTATGAAAACATTTGATGGAACTAACTTAAACTTAATTTTTGTAATACTCTTTTACATCCTGAGAGTATATACCTCTATCTGATTCCAACCTTTTCATTTTGAACTTATTTCTCTTAAGTAAACTCAAGATCTAAATAGTCGGTTTTATTTCAAAACACTTTTGAAATAATTTTTATACATTTTAACCATAGAAAATATATTTATATAGCTTGAGTAATCCTAAAATGATACTAAGGAACTGGGTACTGCTAAATAATATCATATATTCCATTACCAAGAAGGAATTACTTAAAAGAAGTGCTTACCATCCGAACACATATATTTCTTATTTTTAGTTATTTTCGAACCACTCGAACTAGTTAACATAAAATTCTTCTTCGATTTTAAAATCCATTTTTTAAAATAAATAAATAAACAAAATATATACTTCTTACTTAAAATTCTCTTTCTAACATATTCATATTTGTAAAAACTTTCAAGTGGTACTATTTTTTTTCTCCAAAAATCATTTAACATATTAATATACATATTTTTTTTTTATATCAACTTATACATTTTTGATTTGATAAAAATCCGCTTTATCAAAAAATTTTTATAGCAAATTGCTATAGCATCATTTTCCCACACAGATACCCGTAAATGAATACCAATGATACTGCAGCCATCACTAGAATTATTTTCCAACGACCAAGGTGAGTTTAGTGATTTCTACTTCTTTTAAAATAATACCAAAATACTTCTATTCATAAATACTTTCAAAATAATACCACTATTAATTTTTTACCAAAACTTTGAAAATAATTTTCGAAACATCGGGTTTCAAGTTCTAGAATTCTCAGTATGAATCTTCTGTCACTCATAACTTCTATGAATAAGTCACACTTTTATAATTCCACCTAGTTTATAAAAACATTTCATGATGTTTATTCTTAGTTTTGATTATAATAAACAACTTTTATTAAAATCAAATTTAAATTTAAATTTTATCCTAATGTTGTCACCAAACGCCTTATAGTCAAATTATAAAACTGAATTAACAAGATGTTCGTATTTAATTTAACTAAAATAATAAATGCTCATATACAATCTGAGCCTAACTAATCAACAATAATCAAATATTATCATTATCTAACAACAAACATATCCTAAATAACTATAATAATTTTCTGAAAGTTTTCTTTTGTATATAAAATATAATCTAGGTAAAATTATTTCATTTACCTAATTTCAAGCAATATTATGTCGGTTAGCCTTACTTAAGTGTTTTAAATATTCTTATCAATAACTTTAGCTACTCATATTGATACAAATCCATAAACCACTCAACAGATCAGTCAATACAATATAAAACAATTTATAAAAAAATGTGCTCTTATATATACACACTCAAGCTCATTTTAGGGTGCCACTTACCCTATCTAAAATGAGTTTACCCCACCAGGGCCAAAGTTCTCATTTAACGTTGCACTCTAGTACAACATGTAAAGAACTGCCTTTCCTACACCGAAAGACGTCACTTCATACATCCTTGGTATTCGTGTGTCGATCGTTTATGTGCTCGAAATACGGTTCGTTAGGTGTGAAGAAAAAAAAGACAAAACGGAATCTCACAAAAACATGACGAGCAATATAGAATGTACATAAAATCTTTATATAAAGAAATCATCTTTATTTATACACAACATTAGCGTACATTATCCTATTATCATCTTGGACGGTCATAACAACCTGTGATGACCCGCCCTTCTACTAGTAGAAAGACGCATCATCATATAGAAAGAAAGGGGTAGCAATAGAAAGGAATAGAGAAAGAAAGAACAAAACATCTGAATCTCACAGCGGAACGGAACAAAATATAATATATCACATATCTATTACATTGATT
Source organism: Allium cepa (assembly GCA_030765085.1). Taxonomy (NCBI): domain Eukaryota; kingdom Viridiplantae; phylum Streptophyta; class Magnoliopsida; order Asparagales; family Amaryllidaceae; genus Allium; species Allium cepa. The sequence continues at coordinate 579,178,378 of CM060931.1, forward strand.
TCATATATCAGAGTTATACAATATCAATACACATGACAATCATACATATATCTGTCACTATATACATCAGAGATACAATATACATCAACTAACACAGCGGAACTAGATAGATATCTACATACGTATGGAAACTCCTGCTCCAAGCTCCTCAAGAATCAAAATCCAAATCTATCACTTGGCTACTCGTAAAAATTTGAGTACCCAAGAGTTTATGAAAAACAAAATATAAACTCCGGGTCAGACATGGGTCTGGTATGAGTAAACGGTTTAAATTGTTTGATTTTGAAAATCTTTTAAAACAAAGGTATCACGTAAGACTCCCCACAAATAAGTACGGATAAGTTTTTACCTTACGCTAACCAAAACATTTTATATGAAATCCAGTTATATTATAATAGTGTCTAGGGTTTTCAAGTAAAATACAGAAATAGCTGAAATGCTCACATCTCACATTCCAACGTAGTTGGGCACAATCAAAACGTACAGCGCTTATTGGAAATTGGATCCCATACAATGGCAGGCTACCGGGGTACCGCCCGTCACGGTACGTGGTCTAGATCAGTGTACCGAGGATCCACCCTAACTCCTCTACAACACAAGGCCGGAACCATTCCTTACTGAACAGCCCCGAACAATATAACCCCGCAGTTGGTGCGCATATCCAACCTCCCACACAGCCGAAATAAAGGGACATCTAGACAGGGGTATATCTCGTCCTGCTTGGGCATGACCCACCTAACCTTGCTGCACCTCCCCTGTTTTAGCCATTCCCGGTTGATGAGGCTTGAGGCTGCGATTACCTTTGGAGGACATATTTCTTAGAATGCTCATCGTCCTCCTGACAATGTGCTAAAAGCATTCAATCCATACAAGTTCGTTCCGGGTTCGAACGAAACCGAAGGCATTATCTCGTCACACTCATTTTGGAATCACCCTCAGAGTCAACGACAATAACCCTTGCATTCTGATAACACCATCTCGATCTTCACTTGAGAATTCACGACCTATCGTTTAATTTTGGATCGATGTGGTTTTCGGAATATCAAATTGACACCCAATCCCGGTCTCATCGAAATCCAAACGCAATTTTAAAGGCCAAGTTGTCTAATTAACTTAAATAGTTTAATTCAATGATTGGATTCATATAACACTTACCACAGATAAATCATACACAATTGCCATGGATGTATTACAGCATATCAGTGAGCATCACAGAATATCATCAATAAACATCACAAACAAATATACGACATCCACAAACAATCATCTTAAGCTCTTATTGTGATTAATTTAATTACTTGAGAGTTAATCTCTTAACCCTATTTAATCACTTATTTCCCTTCAAATTATTTAATCACTAAATCGTTTCTTAATTAATATTTATGTCTTAATTGCTTAATCACTTAATTAATAATTACTTTCTTAATAAAGTTGTCTAACTTTGATTACTTAAGTAATTATTTCTCAATCACTATTCTTCGACCTAAATAGAACTTAATTACCTGTTTATTTACTACTAATTGCTTCATTAATCATTTCTTGATTCTTAGTTAAATCACTTGATTAATTAACTATTACTCGTTCATTAATTAATTAATTAAGTGGTTAATTACAATTTCACTTATTTCTTATAATACACTACTAATTAAAATTACAAAGTAATTACTCTTAATTACTTCTGAATCCAATCAATTAACATTGATTATTCACTTAATTAACATTTAAGTCTTCTTAAAATTTGATATCAATTATATTACTAACTGAAACATTATTTGTTAATCTATTTAATTTTATTACTCAATATTAATAAGATTTTAAAACATGGTTAAGCTTTAACAAAAGTAATCTGTTAATTTAAAATAATTAATCACGGGTTAACCTGTTAATAAACCTTAATTATGATAATCAAAACTGGAATTAAATTTTTACTTAAATCTTGAACAGCATTCACTTTACTGTGAAACCTTGCGGAGACCTTTATTCACTAACAAATTTTATAAAATCTTACATCAAATACAAAAAAACCCGAGATCTCCCCTGTAACACTCAAGCGCCGCTTCGAGTAGTTCGCCCCCTTCACCCGAGTCACCAACCCAGATACGCGAACTTCATCTTCTTCTTTTTTTAATTTTATTTTACAGCAAGTTTTCATTTAAATCTAATTAAAAGATAAAACATTAAAAGATTTCTCACGCCCAAACTCAAAGGAAAACCGAAGCAAACATCCAATATTCTCGAGATTGACTTGAGACTGTGCCCCCCCTCAAACACTGATACGCCACTGTGCTGTACACGTGTACAGCGTCGCACTTGGCTCCGGCGAACTTCCGAGGCTTCGAGCAAAATCCCAATTAGCACGAATACGAGAAAACCAAAGTCGCAATACCACCCAAAATTCAAATTCAAAATTATGCAGTTCGAACGAAAGAAACGAACGATCGCTCTGAAACAAAGCGTCACACCACCCAAGCACGGTCCAACGGAGGTGATGCAAACTCGACCATACCTCGACAACATCCCCAGCAATCTTCCAACCAAGCCTCGAATCACTCGATCATATGTGCGAGTCGAATCCCATATTTTACTGGCATGAACAAAAACACGCAGTAAAACCCTAGATGGATCTCGTATCAAAATTCTACGCAATGGAAAAATTAGTGAATATTTTTCTTAAGATCACTAACCTTTGTACTTGCTTCAGTTTAAATTTCAGCATTCAATATTGAATCAAATTCGAGAATTTGATAAAAATTCAATCCTTATTCAACATCGAATGCTCATGAAATACTTAATTAAAAGACTTCGTTTTTGTTCAAAAATCATGAATTCCTGTAATATTTCAAATTATAAACATGAATTAACTTTTTACATCAGTTGGCCTTATCACATTTTTATTTAGTTTCCTGTAAACATAGTTTCCAGGGATGCTATTCTTGTAACATGTTTAAAACAGTGTTAAAAATCTTAGTCTAGTGTTTAATCTTCTTGTATATTTTGGAATTCTAACATTTTCCATGATTAGATGAAATATTTTAAAGTTTTGAAAATAAACTTCAAACTGTTACCAACACAGAGCAACACATAATTATACAAAATAAGGCATATACCATATCATAGGATCTTTGAATCATAAACTGATTTAAATTGAACTTAAAGCTTCAAATTTAATGTTTACTCACTTCAAATAACAGTTGAACAACAAGCCCCTTTGATGCCTTGAAAACTGCAGATGAAAACAGCCTGGGTTTATTCATGAATCTGCCCCATGTTGTTTTTTATATATTTGAATTTGTTTCTTCTTCTAGTCTTTATTTCTCAGGTAATACTATTTCTTGGTCTAACTAAAGAAAGGTGTAGATATATATAAGAGAACTGGTGTGTAGAGGAAGGTGGTAACTGGACAAACACTTTCTTTGTAACGATCGCGATTTTTCGTTGCCGAAAAATCGAACCGTTAGGGTTTTAGAAGAAGAAAGAGGTAGAAGAAGAAAGAAAAGAAAGAGAAGAGAAAACAGAAAAACAAGTAACAGAACGAGAAACAATAACAGAATCTCACAGTCGCAGCGGAACAACATATAATAGATAAATGAATATTCATTAAAACAAAAGAACTATACATTTTATACATTACATCACATTACATTACATCAATCAGAGTGTACGACAACAACAGCGGAAAGAAATACTATATACAATAGATAATAGACTACGCTATCTGGCTCGCCTCCAGATCTGCACAGCAACTCCCGAATCCAGAATAACCTGATAACCTAACTCTAGACTGCCCGTGTGGAAAATAGTGGGCACCCAGAGTTTAGGAAAGGAACAATAAACTCCAGGTCAGTCATGTGACTGGTGTGAGAACTCAAAACAGTTTATCTTTAAACACGCAACAAGAAAGTTTAAATTTTGAAATCCGCAATGCTTTTTGGAAAATGAAACTACCATAAGGCCTCCCGGCACACACACAATGCAAACGCACACATGGGGGAGATTTCTCCTTATGATAGTCAAACATGCTTACTACGAGAAAAATTCTTTGATATTATTACTAGTGCATAGTGGAAAATATTTCGAAAGTATAATATAAATCCTAGCCAGCATAGGTACCATGATGCTATGCCTACTATAGCTGCCATGTTAAATGGCAGGTTCTACAACTAAAACCGTACAAGGCACGTATTGGATGAATGGATTTCCAACAAATGGTCAGGCTAAGGAACTTCCTACTGCCACATGGGATCGCCTCTGGCGGGACGTCCCGAGAAACTAACGTTACGGTTAGATCTCTGCCAACACAAGGCCGGGTTACCTCTGTAACTAGGTAACTACTACACGAATATGTCATCCCCCGGTCCTTTGGGACCTTTATCCGAGCGCTCGATACCAACAACACCACACAGAAATATATATAGTGTTTCCACATGAGTAAATATCTGGGCTCCATACCATGATACCACCCTTTTCCAGAAGGAAATGACATACCCTAAAGGGCGCGACCCTCATAACCTTGCCGCATATTCCTGTTTCGACCATTTTCGGGGAGTGAGGTCCTGACGAAGTCTCGTCCACAAAGCTACGCTTTGTGTAACAAAGCCATGCTTCGGGTCCACAGATGACCAAAGCAATAATCACAAAGATAAATGATCAAACAAATGATCATATCACAAATGACCAACCAATGATCATCACACAGCAGCACTCAGCATGCCACATTACCAGATTGGGAAATATCGCTGATAACCTTCAACTACATAACCTCTGAGCTCGTACGTCTCAGAGAAGGGTGTTAAGCTAAGAGAATAAATTCTCCGCCACCAACAGAAATGTATTTGAAAGAAATCTGCTCTATCTCTCAAAATGTAATGTCAGACACGTAACCATACAAGTCTGTTCCGGGTTCGAACAGAACCGAAGGCACTTCCAAAGAAGCCCTTGCAATCCGGGTATTCACAATCCCGATAAAATTTCCCATCACAAAGGAAATCTCCATATCGTAGCTAACGATGCGGAGACAATCGATAGGTCATCCTATCGTTTTCACAAATACCCGGTCTTCAACACCGGTCTTCAAATGCAATCCAAACGACGTATCGCATATTCGGAATGGGATATATGACACAAAGGTCCTCTCCCGGCTAAACCGAATAGCGAGCGCTTATTTTAAAAATAAGTGTGCATTCAATTCCAAACAAACACAATCAATACCATCCAAGGGTAAATATTGATAGTCGGTTATTTAACTATCAATAAAGATGCGCCACATCATCAGATTCCAAATAATTTTTCCAAAATTATTAAGTCCCAAAATATCTTTACAAGATATATATATACAATTTCCAAATAATTGCCCAATTTATTTGCTTTACCAAAACACCTTCACGATATAATTTCCACACTTAACCATTTGAAAACCCATTTCAAATTAAACACCTCAACCATTTGAAAACAAATTTCAAATTACACAACTCAACCATTTGAAAACCAATTTCAAACTACAATTCATCTTTTATACCTTTTTGAAAACAAATTTCAAATCAACAAATAAATCCTTACCGATTTAATTTAACTTACGTTCCAAATTCGTAAATTTTATTTCCATATTTTAAAAATAAATCAACATTTATTTTTAAACAAATTTCCCTTCCTATTTATAAATTCCAAAGTGAATTTCCAATTTCCCAAATATCTACACATACACGATTTCAAATCAATTTCAAACTATTCACTTCGATTTACCTTTAAAAGGTGAATCCTCAAAAACGTTCCTTTTATATTGGAAAAAAAAAACATTCCCATACTTATTTAATAATAAGTAATTCACAATTTAACTTATTTTCAACAATTTGGAAATATTCAATATACTTAAGTTACCGTTAAGTATTTTATTCCATTCTCTTTAAGAAAACATTCTTTTATTCACATTTATTTGGGTTAAAAACGAATGTTGCGTAAAACATCGTTACGACAACCCAAAAACACTAGTATATGGATTTGAAATTAAAAATAGATATATAAATCCAATACTATACAAATTATCCCCTTCTGTTTCTCGAAAACGTCTATTTCAACAATCAATGTTGAAATCTATGTTTTCAATACTCAATACATTTTAAAACACCTTTAATTCGTTTTAAATTCCATTTAAAACATTCCTTTCCCAAAAACAAACCCATTTTATTTAATAATCTATTCAATATTCAAAATAGTGAATATAGCACACTTAACAAATTCCCATATTTCATTTATCAAATTTGATGGATTTCAAATTTATAAACATAGTTTATAAATTCCATTTCTATTATAAACCCCAATTTTATAAATCCTCTTATTAATCCGATGCAATTTACATAACCCAAAAGCCATATTGTAAGTTAAATACTTATAATATTATTTATTTACCAAATCGTTCCTTTGAACTTCACCAATTTAAAATCTTATCACTTACAAGATTTCTTTATGGTTTATAATAATTTCAACTAATGAAATCTTCATTTATTAACAATTTCTATAAAATTCCCCTTTTTAATGCCCAAATCCATTTCTATAAGTTAATAACTTATAAACTTAAAATTTTCCAATAACCATTCGTTTTATAAATTTCACATTTATTAATCTATAAATCCTAGTGAAATTCATGTTATACATCAACTTAACACTTTATAAATTTATTCTATAACTTCAATAATTTTTATTTAAAAACATCCATTTATAAAATCCTTTATATAAACCATTAATAATAATAACTTCCCAAAAACCAAATTTAACTATTTTATAAAAACCTATTATTGTTAAAAATTTCTTTTAAGTTATATTTTATAAAAATATAAATTTTTAAAACATAAAATTTTATTCATCTATTTATTTTAAAATTTAATCAATTCGAAATTTTTAATAAACCATATTCTTTGAAAAATCGATTTAAAACCCCTTTTTAAATTCAAAACCGTTATTTTAATTTTTAAAAATTTGAATCCGATGATGCAACAACATCAGATGGTCAATCACGGGAATAAGTGTCATATATCAATATGATTATCAACAATCAACATAATATTTATAAACAAATAAATATGTGAGGAATCCAGTTGGATCCCTCCAACCTGTTACCCTGCAACCACAGACGTTAGCACAATACCAATTCCACTTCGAGGTGGAATATCGCGGTATATGGGATTTTATAAAATATTCCGCTTAATAACGGCGCAATAGGGTCTCATCCGCTATACGAGGCGGGAAATCAAATCCGATATATACATATGCCAATATATATATATCGCTATATATAGTATATATCCTAGTATATCTACTAACACAACCAATCAGCAATCAACAATCAACATTAACTATTTAAAATTTTAAACAAAACCTTTCGATTGAGTGAGGAGTTCTCACCTTGATTTTATTTTCCGTTTCGTCGTTCGTTTCGAATAAAATTAAACGAACGTTTAATTTTACCCGAAATTCAAACGACCTCCAAACGACTCCAAACCAGTTGCATCACGAAGAGCACGGCGATACGAAGCCAACGCAAAAAATCTCGTTCGAATCCGACCTCGCATGCAAAAGTTATCACGTTTTAAAGTTTGAACGGTTTAATTTGCAATTCAAATTTAAATAAAAAAAAAAAAAAAAACTTTCTCACCACCCCTCACGCGCGTGGCCCCCACCACTCATCTCTCCCGTTCAAGAATGCGTCCCCTCCAGGTTATCATCGTGCAAAAGAAACCCATAAGCTCCAATCTAGGGTTTGAAATCGCCCCCAAACCGTCGCGTTCCAGCTCGATCAGGACGCACCATTGCGACCGCCTACACGAGAGCCATGCTCGGCTGGGATGGCACTGAGCTCGGCCCTCCCTGTAGCATGAAAAACGCGCGCGACCTACAGCCCTTCACGGCCCCACCGCCATCAATCCATAGCTCCATTTTACATCTCGACCGTTGGATGTGGAGATCTCTTGATGCTCTACGATTTTCTAGTTGGAAGTTCGTTGAATCGTTGCACGGATTGGAAGATTTGGAGGAAGGAAAATCGGCGATTTTCGGCCATTGAAGCTATAACTGGCGGCCACGATAATAGAATAGGGTTTAGTGAAAATATTAGTATATATATATGTTATTAATCTTATTTTAATAATAAAATTCTCTTTTTAATAACTTATGCAAACGAACTCCAATCTACGCGTTCCGACAGGCGATTCTAAAGTTTTTCCGCGTTCCGGACGCAATGGAACAGGTTTCGTAAGCTAATTCGGAAGTATGTGTGAGATACGACTATAAACGCTCAATTTAAACTTAAACCGATTTAAACGATTTCTAGGCGTTTTGGCTTGTACCGGACAAACGGCAAATCCAAACGACTTGAAATTTTGAAATCTTACAATAATATCACATTACGGATCCGATGAAACTGGTTTCGTCGAAATCCGAGACCGTTTGAAAAATGGCTATTTTAACTCGCCGAATTAAAAATAAAAACGATATCGATGCGTTTCGAGCTGCCACGGCCAAACGACAACTCCGATTGCTACGAAAATTGAAATCCGATAATAATTAACTATTACGGATCCAATGGAACTTGTTTCATTCAATTCTGAGACTGTTCAAAAATTGGCTATTTTACAGTCGATAATTAAATATTAAAATATTCAATTTTCACAAATAAATTCCAAATTCAGTTTCAAAAGTTCCAAAATATTTCTATAACTTCAATATGATAAAACAAAATTTTCCAAATCATTTCCCATTATATTTAACCCAATATTTAATTATTTCTGGAATTCCACTATTAAATAATCGATTTAAATTACCCTATTAAATCCAATATTCGAGAAATAAATTAGTTAACTTCAAATTTCTACTTATTAATATTTAAAATTAATTAAATACTCAAATTTAATTTATCAAAAATTCTGGGTCGTTACAATCTTCCCCCCTTAAAAGAATTTCGTCCCGAAATTACAAGTTAAGGAGAAATGATCCTAAACCGTTTATTATTTTTCCAAAGCTAATTAGTTTTATCAACTTTTCAAACAAATCTTTTTATTAAAGATCTACTATCATTTCAATTAGCTTTCCAAACTCAATTTTAGGTTTCAAACAACTTTGTTTGCTTAACAATTCAAATTTAAATTTCAATTCAAATTTTCAACTTTCAAAATTTCTCAAAAATTTTCTAACACCCGAAATTTTCGAAAAATTTCGCCAGAGTCTCCTTTGCGCGGCTAGATCGGTACGACTACAAAATGGCACTACGGCCCCTCAGAATCAAAAAGAAAAGAGAAAGCCAAGTGGCTGGAGAAGGAAATCATCAATTCTCATACTAAAAGTGAAATACGTACCTTTTTGTCGAGTCATTCAATTTTTTTAACTTCAAAATCAAAATTCCAATCCATTATATACCTGTATATCCTGCTAGTAGTATCTTTCAATACCAAATACAATATCCAAACCAATTTGCCAATTCTATTGCAAAATTTCGATATATGCTTCTTACACATTTTTTTAGTTTATTATTGAAGTTGCATATTCAATTCATTCGTTTCAATTAGTTACATTCACTAATTAAATTCACATTGGTTCATATTCAGCCCAAATCAAATTCAATTCTATTCAAATTCATTTACTTTACATTCAATTTGAGTTCAATTACATAGCTTTCAATTGCGCTAGTTTATTTCCATTAACACCTAATGAATTTACATACAACCAACCATCAAGCAATAACGACCAATGTACATCCAATACAACCAAATTTATTTATTTTACTTACATTCAATTTGGTTCAACTGTTTTAATTCCAATTGGTTTTAACACTCAATTGATTTTCATTCTATTATTCAACTATTTTCAAATGAATTTACACTTACATACATCGTTTCATATCAACTTACTTACATTCGATTGATTAACATTCAATCCATTCTTTAATTCAATTGCTAGTTCTTTTCACAAATAAAATTGAATTTCATTTATATAACTTAAGTTCACATCTTTAACAATTTCATTTACTCACTTTATTCATTTACTTTGATATTAACATCAATTCTTTCAATATTACTTAAGTTATATTCCATTTCAACTCTATTTACATCATTTAATTCACTTGATTATTTAACTTTGATACAAAGATCAATTTTTTTATTCAACTTCACTTAAGTTATACTCCATTTGACATCATTTGTTCAAATAAACTTAAGCTTCAACTTATCAATCCAATTCGGATTTCAATTCTAAAGTAAATCCTATTTAACTTTTACTTAAGTCAAATTCATATCAATATTCAAATTCATATTCCATTTTATTTAACTTAATTGTTTAACCATTTCAATAACTGGTTTCACTTACATTTTCCCATTCTATAAGTCATGCAACTTATTATTCAACTTCTAACTTATATTATAAGTTCAAAACCTTTTTCACTTATATTTATCAATTTCAAATTGAATTTTAATTTCAAATTGGTTTATTACAACAAAACTTCAATTTTAAATTCATTTTTGTAGCAAATCCATCACATAGAAACTCGAAAATGATACTGATGATGCTGCAGTCATCACCCTTATTATTTCCCAGTGACAATAGTGAAATCAATGCTAATTATTCTTTCAAAAAGTTTTCTTTCTATTCATAAATCACTTTTATAACCCTTTTACTTATATAATTTTTACTTCTTATATACATACATGATTATCTTACAATTGTAAATCATCATTAATTATTATTTCATCTTATGATTCATTGGTTTATACCATTATTCTTTTACAATAGTTGCTTTTATTAGCTTATTCAAACAACTTTTAATTATTTTATATGTATATATATATATATATATATATCATTTACAACAACCAAGCAATCAATTATATACACACTTCAATAATTCTTGAAAAATTATTTTCTTTTTATATATAAAATATAATCGAGGTAAAATTATTTCATTTACCCAATTTAAAACAATATTGTGTCGAATTGTTCTATTCAAGTGTTTAGGAACCCCTTCGATTCAGTTTTCGAGGCTGCGCCGACGAAGGTTCATATACCACTCAATAAACCAATCATCACAATATAAAACAATTTTATATTCACTAACAAATACGCACTCATATCTATTATTACACTCATACTCATTCTAGAGTACTGCTGACTCTTTCTCTAATGAGTAATACCCAACAGAGCAGGTTGTCGCTTAACCATATGCTCTGATACCAAATGTAACGATCGCGATTTTTCGTTGCCGAAAAATCGAACCGTTAGGGTTTTAGAAGAAGAAAGAGGTAGAAGAAGAAAGAAAAGAAAGAGAAGAGAAAACAGAAAAACAAGTAACAGAACGAGAAACAATAACAGAATCTCACAGTCGCAGCGGAACAACATATAATAGATAAATGAATATTCATTAAAACAAAAGAACTATACATTTTATACATTACATCACATTACATTACATCAATCAGAGTGTACGACAACAACAGCGGAAAGAAATACTATATACAATAGATAATAGACTACGCTATCTGGCTCGCCTCCAGATCTGCACAGCAACTCCCGAATCCAGAATAACCTGATAACCTAACTCTAAACTGCCCGTGTGGAAAATAGTGGGCACCCAGAGTTTAGGAAAGGAACAATAAACTCCAGGTCAGTCATGTGACTGGTGTGAGAACTCAAAACAGTTTATCTTTAAACACGCAACAAGAAAGTTTAAATTTTGAAATCCGCAATGCTTTTTGGAAAATGAAACTACCATAAGGCCTCCCGGCACACACACAATGCAAACGCACACATGGGGGAGATTTCTCCTTATGATAGTCAAACATGCTTACTACGAGAAAAATTCTTTGATATTATTACTAGTGCATAGTGGAAAATATTTCGAAAGTATAATATAAATCCTAGCCAGCATAGGTACCATGATGCTATGCCTACTATAGCTGCCATGTTAAATGGCAGGTTCTACAACTAAAACCGTACAAGGCACGTATTGGATGAATGGATTTCCAACAAATGGTCAGGCTAAGGAACTTCCTACTGCCACATGGGATCGCCTCTGGCGGGACGTCCCGAGAAACTAACGTTACGGTTAGATCTCTGCCAACACAAGGCCGGGTTACCTCTGTAACTAGGTAACTACTACACGAATATGTCATCCCCCGGTCCTTTGGGACCTTTATCCGAGCGCTCGATACCAACAACACCACACAGAAATATATATAGTGTTTCCACATGAGTAAATATCTGGGCTCCATACCATGATACCACCCTTTTCCAGAAGGAAATGACATACCCTAAAGGGCGCGACCCTCATAACCTTGCCGCATATTCCTGTTTCGACCATTTTCGGGGAGTGAGGTCCTGACGAAGTCTCGTCCACAAAGCTACGCTTTGTGTAACAAAGCCATGCTTCGGGTCCACAGATGACCAAAGCAATAATCACAAAGATAAATGATCAAACAAATGATCATATCACAAATGACCAACCAATGATCATCACACAACAGCACTCAGCATGCCACATTACCAGATTGGGAAATATCGCTGATAACCTTCAACTACATAACCTCTGAGCTCGTACGTCTCAGAGAAGGGTGTTAAGCTAAGAGAATAAATTCTCCGCCACCAACAGAAATGTATTTGAAAGAAATCTGCTCTATCTCTCAAAATGTAATGTCAGACACGTAACCATACAAGTCTGTTCCGGGTTCGAACAGAACCGAAGGCACTTCCAAAGAAGCCCTTGCAATCCGGGTATTCACAATCCCGATAAAATTTCCCATCACAAAGGAAATCTCCATATCGTAGCTAACGATGCAGAGACAATCGATAGGTCATCCTATCGTTTTCACAAATACCCGGTCTTCAACACCGGTCTTCAAATGCAATCCAAACGACGTATCGCATATTCGGAATGGGATATATGACACAAAGGTCCTCTCCCGGCTAAACCGAATAGCGAGCGCTTATTTTAAAAATAAGTGTGCATTCAATTCCAAACAAACACAATCAATACCATCCAAGGGTAAATATTGATAGTCGGTTATTTAACTATCAATAAAGATGCGCCACATCATCAGATTCCAAATAATTTTTCCAAAATTATTAAGTCCCAAAATATCTTTACAAGATATATATATACAATTTCCAAATAATTGCCCAATTTATTTGCTTTACCAAAACACCTTCACGATATAATTTCCACACTTAACCATTTGAAAACCCATTTCAAATTAAACACCTCAACCATTTGAAAACAAATTTCAAATTACACAACTCAACCATTTGAAAACCAATTTCAAACTACAATTCATCTTTTATACCTTTTTGAAAACAAATTTCAAATCAACAAATAAATCCTTACCGATTTAATTTAACTTACGTTCCAAATTCGTAAATTTTATTTCCATATTTTAAAAATAAATCAACATTTATTTTTAAACAAATTTCCCTTCCTATTTATAAATTCCAAAGTGAATTTCCAATTTCCCAAATATCTACACATACACGATTTCAAATCAATTTCAAACTATTCACTTCGATTTACCTTTAAAAGGTGAATCCTCAAAAACGTTCCTTTTATATTGGAAAAAAAAAACATTCCCATACTTATTTAATAATAAGTAATTCACAATTTAACTTATTTTCAACAATTTGGAAATATTCAATATACTTAAGTTACCGTTAAGTATTTTATTCCATTCTCTTTAAGAAAACATTCTTTTATTCACATTTATTTGGGTTAAAAACGAATGTTGCGTAAAACATCGTTACGACAACCCAAAAACACTAGTATATGGATTTGAAATTAAAAATAGATATATAAATCCAATACTATACAAATTATCCCCTTCTGTTTCTCGAAAACGTCTATTTCAACAATCAATGTTGAAATCTATGTTTTCAATACTCAATACATTTTAAAACACCTTTAATTCGTTTTAAATTCCATTTAAAACATTCCTTTCCCAAAAACAAACCCATTTTATTTAATAATCTATTCAATATTCAAAATAGTGAATATAGCACACTTAACAAATTCCCATATTTCATTTATCAAATTTGATGGATTTCAAATTTATAAACATAGTTTATAAATTCCATTTCTATTATAAACCCCAATTTTATAAATCCTCTTATTAATCCGATGCAATTTACATAACCCAAAAGCCATATTGTAAGTTAAATACTTATAATATTATTTATTTACCAAATCGTTCCTTTGAACTTCACCAATTTAAAATCTTATCACTTACAAGATTTCTTTATGGTTTATAATAATTTCAACTAATGAAATCTTCATTTATTAACAATTTCTATAAAATTCCCCTTTTTAATGCCCAAATCCATTTCTATAAGTTAATAACTTATAAACTTAAAATTTTCCAATAACCATTCGTTTTATAAATTTCACATTTATTAATCTATAAATCCTAGTGAAATTCATGTTATACATCAACTTAACACTTTATAAATTTATTCTATAACTTCAATAATTTTTATTTAAAAACATCCATTTATAAAATCCTTTATATAAACCATTAATAATAATAACTTCCCAAAAACCAAATTTAACTATTTTATAAAAACCTATTATTGTTAAAAATTTCTTTTAAGTTATATTTTATAAAAATATAAATTTTTAAAACATAAAATTTTATTCATCTATTTATTTTAAAATTTAATCAATTCGAAATTTTTAATAAACCATATTCTTTGAAAAATCGATTTAAAACCCCTTTTTAAATTCAAAACCGTTATTTTAATTTTTAAAAATTTGAATCCGATGATGCAACAACATCAGATGGTCAATCACGGGAATAAGTGTCATATATCAATATGATTATCAACAATCAACGTAATATTTATAAACAAATAAATATGTGAGGAATCCAGTTGGATCCCTCCAACCTGTTACCCTGCAACCACAGACGTTAGCACAATACCAATTCCACTTCGAGGTGGAATATCGCGGTATATGGGATTTTATAAAATATTCCGCTTAATAACGGCGCAATAGGGTCTCATCCGCTATACGAGGCGGGAAATCAAATCCGATATATACATATGCCAATATATATATATCGCTATATATAGTATATATCCTAGTATATCTACTAACACAACCAATCAGCAATCAACAATCAACATTAACTATTTAAAATTTTAAACAAAACCTTTCGATTGAGTGAGGAGTTCTCACCTTGATTTTATTTTCCGTTTCGTCGTTCGTTTCGAATAAAATTAAACGAACGTTTAATTTTACCCGAAATTCAAACGACCTCCAAACGACTCCAAACCAGTTGCATCACGAAGAGCACGGCGATACGAAGCCAACGCAAAAAATCTCGTTCGAATCCGACCTCGCATGCAAAAGTTATCATGTTTTAAAGTTTGAACGGTTTAATTTGCAATTCAAATTTAAATAAAAAAAAAAAAACTTTCTCACCACCCCTCACGCGCGTGGCCCCCACCACTCATCTCTCCCGTTCAAGAATGCGTCCCCTCCAGGTTATCATCGTGCAAAAGAAACCCATAAGCTCCAATCTAGGGTTTGAAATCGCCCCAAACCGTCGCGTTCCAGCTCGATCAGGACGCACCATTGCGACCGCCTACACGAGAGCCATGCTCGGCTGGGATGGCACTGAGCTCGGCCCTCCCTGTAGCATGAAAAACGCGCGCGACCTACAGCCCTTCACGGCCCCACCGCCATCAATCCATAGCTCCATTTTACATCTCGACCGTTGGATGTGGAGATCTCTTGATGCTCTACGATTTTCTAGTTGGAAGTTCGTTGAATCGTTGCACGGATTGGAAGATTTGGAGGAAGGAAAATCGGCGATTTTCGGCCATTGAAGCTATAACTGGCGGCCACGATAATAGAATAGGGTTTAGTGAAAATATTAGTATATATATATGTTATTAATCTTATTTTAATAATAAAATTCTCTTTTTAATAACTTATGCAAACGAACTCCAATCTACGCGTTCCGACAGGCGATTCTAAAGTTTTTCCGCGTTCCGGACGCAATGGAACAGGTTTCGTAAGCTAATTCGGAAGTATGTGTGAGATACGACTATAAACGCTCAATTTAAACTTAAACCGATTTAAACGATTTCTAGGCGTTTTGGCTTGTACCGGACAAACGGCAAATCCAAACGACTTGAAATTTTGAAATCTTACAATAATATCACATTACGGATCCGATGAAACTGGTTTCGTCGAAATCCGAGACCGTTTGAAAAATGGCTATTTTAACTCGCCGAATTAAAAATAAAAACGATATCGATGCGTTTCGAGCTGCCACGGTCAAACGACAACTCCGATTGCTACGAAAATTGAAATCCGATAATAATTAACTATTACGGATCCAATGGAACTTGTTTCGTTCAATTCTGAGACTGTTCAAAAATTGGCTATTTTACAGTCGATAATTAAATATTAAAATATTCAATTTTCACAAATAAATTCCAAATTCAGTTTCAAAAGTTCCAAAATATTTCTATAACTTCAATATGATAAAACAAAATTTTCCAAATCATTTCCCATTATATTTAACCCAATATTTAATTATTTCTGGAATTCCACTATTAAATAATCGATTTAAATTACCCTATTAAATCCAATATTCGAGAAATAAATTAGTTAACTTCAAATTTCTACTTATTAATATTTAAAATTAATTAAATACTCAAATTTAATTTATCAAAAATTCTGGGTCGTTACATTCTTTTTTTTCTTTTTTTTTTGACCAGATTTTTTTTCATAAGATTTGCACTGTCTGAATTGACAAAATGTAGGCTGAGATATTAGCATTAAATGTTTTGTTTACCAAATAGGTTTATATACTCATTATATTCATCTGCTCATATATATTCGTATACAACCATGTTGTACTATGCATAAAGATATTCCTTTTCATTTTGCAGGCCAACAAAGCTTGTACATGAAGCTATTCATTTGTTCATATTTGCTTTGTATCTTAATTAGTTTGCATAATTATTAAAATATTTGCTACCCATAGATATTTATGTAAAAGTATATACTTGCAGGTAGGTTATATGACCTGTGTTTCCCTGTTTCATATTTGCAAATAGATTTGGCTTATGAAGACATTTGTTTAAAAATATTTGTTTTAACAGCTTCTAGTTTGTACACATAGACAACACTTGATCTTTTATATTTATGAATACTTGTTCTGTTACTAGTTTTCAGTATACATGGTTATCAGATTTACTTATATATCTTGTGTCTTGTAAGTGAAGATAAGTTGTTTTGTTATTTTTGTTTGAGCATAACATTTGCAGGTACATATTCATGTGTGTATATGAAGTTAATTTGTTTTATTATTTTATACATTGTGCTTATTTTATTTTACGCTCTCAAATTAACAGTTTATGTTGTATGCTTGTTTATCCGTGTTATTTTATTTTATACTGTTTTTATTTTACCATATACTTTGTTTTTATTTTAGTTTTATACAATTGTGTTTTAATTAACTTCAGATTATGTTGTATGTTTAATCCTTGTTTCCATTTTTTTTATTTCTAACTAATAATATTTAAGTTATATTCAATATGGTTTATTTATATTCATTCCTATTTGTATTTTGTCAATAATTAAGTTATATTCATATGTTAGACTTATTTTTATGTTAATAGAATGAAATTTCATTTCAAACATTACCATTCATATGTATACTTACCAAATATAAACAAAGTAAGGTATTTTAATTCAATTATAAAAGACAAATTTTATTATGGATATTATTGAGATAATTGATTTAAACTTTCAAATTAGTTTCCCTTTTAAAAATACCACTTATATAAACAATGGCAATTATTTCAAAATCATATTCGCTTCAAATGGATAAGTTTACATTTTATTTAAATTGATTTAAATATTTATTAAAATAAATAGGGCCGAAATCCAGGGTCGTTACATTCCTCCCCCTTTAAAAGAATTTCGTCCCCGAAATTTAAAACAAAGATAATTTAAAAGTTGTCATATCAACCATTCAAACATACATATCATTTCATGTATTAACAAACAACCAACATCTATCCGAACAAACATCACTAGCTATCCGGACACAAATCCAGATAAGCTTTTCTAAAACTATGCAGAGTTTCCTGCGTGAAATCCCTGGGATCCTCGCTCCACTACACTATGATAAGCTACGCTTCTATACTCCTGAGTTGCCTCTCATCTTAACTAACAATTCGAACTGAATTTCTGCCCACAGTCACATCCTGCTCAACTTCCAAGTCTTCATGTACTACCGGTCTTACAACTAATAATGAATCAAGAACAAATTCTTTAGATGGGTCACACAGAATACATTATAAATTCCAGACATCCGTTCTGGAATTCAACTCTGCAAGCTACAGCTCCAATTCTTGTCAATATCCGAAATGGTCTAATATCTCTCGGGTCAAGTTTTCCCGCCTTCCGAATCTAATAGTTCCTTTTTAATCGGGAAAATTTGGCCAAAAACAAATTACCAATCTCTCTGTTCGTCCGTCTGAGGATGATAGGCTGTACTAAATTTCAAACTCGCTTCCAAAGTCAATTGCGGTGCCTTCCATAATTTTACTGGTGAAAAATAGGGTAACGATCACTTATTATTCTAACAGAAACACCAAGCAATTCTTACTATTTTCGTCAAGAAAATTTTGGCCAGAAACTGTAGTCCGAGTTACCTAACTAGTATAGAATGAGCACTCTTAGTCAATCGATCCACAATAATCCATATTCCATCGTTTCTTTTCTTGATTCTTGGCAAACCATCAATGAAATTTATCGAAATCATCGCCCACTTCCATCTAGTATTTCTAAAGATTGCAATAATCTTGGACAACTTCTAATAATCACCATAACTTGCTGATAGAAAGTATAACTATAAACGAAAGCATCTACAACCCTCTTCATGCTCGATCTCCAGAAATTATTCTCATATCTTTATACATCTTAAAGATTCCGGGTGAATATTCGGTCTGGAGTGATGACATTCAGCTAAAACTTATTGCCTCAATTCATCTATATCAAGCACACAAACGACCACTAATCCTTTAAGCACCTTGATCATCTACCTTAAAATCTGAACACCTTCCATCCTTAGTTTAAGAATCAATTCCTCAAAAGATCTATCGTCCCTTTGCTTACTTATGATTCTGCCCTGGAGAGAAGGAACAACTTCCCAAAAGAAACAAAACTGCATTCCTGCTAAGAACATCAACCACAACATTCACTTATCCTAGGTATACAGAATATCCATATCATATGAGGCCAGAAATTCGACTCACCACGGCTGCATCATATTAACATTCCTTTAGAGAGAAAAGATATTTCAATGGTTTGTGGTCCGTTAATAACCCAACTTCTCTCCCAACAAATAGTGCCTCCAAATTTTCAAAACAAACACAATGGCTAACGACTCAAGGTCTTTCGTAGCGTAGTTCCCTTTCATTTTGCTTTAATTGCTGTCACGCATACGCAGTTACTCTTCTATCTTGCATCAACACTACTTCCCAAATCAATTATACAAGCATCCGTATAAATTCCAAATCTGCCCACTTCCGGAATAACAATCATGTAATGACCCGCCGTTCTGACCGCCCCCAATCTGTAATTAAACCCACTTGAGGCGTTCAAAATGACGAATTGTTATTCAGTTTATAGAGTTTAAAAAGAATCAGCCATAGAATCACAGAATAATCATAATATTTCACATAAATGAATTTTTCTTACATATATCAGAGTTTATACAATGCATTAAATCTTTATACAGCGGAATATATCTTTTACACGTACAAAAATTCTTCGAAAAGCTAAAGTGAAGCAACTTCCCCAACTCTCTCTAACTTCGTGGCCTGAAAATCTTCAAGCTGTAAAATTACTCGGTCTGACCCGAGTATTACGTTCAAAAGAAAATAATACACAGGTAAGTCTAATTCAAACTCAGTTATTAGTGCATAGAGGCAATAATAATCAAACAACAATTAGACGACAGTCAAATATAAATTTACCTATCCGATCCTTTAACAAGAAATCGGATAACGGTAAATACAACACTTAACAGTGTTAAACAATAACTCAGTAGATTCAAATTATCAATGACGATAGATGAAGGGATTATTGATGAAGATAATTTAGAAAACAATCAAAATTTGCCTAAACGGCAATTAACAACAAAATCATCAAAATCGATTCAAAATATATTGAATTGGCAACATAAAATAAATTTCAACAAAAAGAAAACATCAATTAAAACATTAGATTCGGTAGGGCTGCAGTGCACACACGCGTGCACGGCCTCGCCACATTTAAAATGTTAACTCTGTGTGGCTGCAGTTCACGCTTGCATGCGCTGCCTCGCCACTACCGTAATGAAATATGCAAAAAATCATAAATCAAAACGAAATAGTATATCAATAAAAATCAATATCGTGTGGCTGCAGTTCACGCTTGCGTGCACTGCCTTGCCACTATCGTGATGATGTACTCAAAAGGTCAACGAACCAAAATCAATGAAGGTTCAAATATCGATTCAAAATGTCAATACTGCGTGGCTGCAGTGCACGCACGCGTGCGCTGCCTCTCCACAACAACATGTGAAATCTTCTCAAGATAGAATACTATCATAAATCAAAGTTGCAGAGGTCAAGTCAGTGACTCAACATAACTGCAACAACAAAACCCATGCAACAAGGCAAGGTCGAAATGCAATTGTTTGCATATACTCAAATAAACTCAAGAAAACAAGTTCCAAATAACTTATTACTGCACATTTCAACAAGTGCAAAATTTTCATAAAAATGAAACTGCAGGTCAAATACCCATAAAATCAAGGCGGTGTGGCTGCAATTCACACGTACATACATGTGCACTGCCTCGCCAACTCGAGTGCACAAGGTCAAATCAAAATCAGGTTCAACGCAAGTACAAACGGCCTCGACCAAAATTCAAAATATCACTGCAATAATGAAACTCAAGTAATTCCAGAAATCCAAATAGTTTCAAGAATGTAAGCACTACAAGGAAACTGACTCCAAGCTGCATGTACACTTGAATACATGAAGTAAATTTGAAAACAAGGCATGCAACAGTGGAACAACAAGTCACAAAGGCTACAAGTATGACTTGAACAAAGCAAGGCTACAGTGCTCGAGCTTATGTGTAACGCCCCACCCCAAGACCCACCTTAGTAAAGAGAATTAACGAGTGATTCCGTCTACTAAAGCGGAGAATAGGGCTGGTTAAGGGCGACCATCTATAACTTTGTCTTAAACATCTACTGAATACGTCGATAAATGCATTATGATTTTTCTTTTCTATCTCAATGGATCGACAAACATAGTAAATGCTTAATCCAAAATTATAGGTGGCTAATGGATCTATCAGAACAAAATATAATAACTATATGTAAAGCACATCACAGAACAGTAATAAACATCATATATATACATATACACTGATACATATTTAGTACAATACAATATGAATACAATAAAGGTGGTATTCGACCACACTATATACATCGAATCAAATATAAATACATCAGAGTCAAGCGGAAAGAAATATAAACTAAACAAAAGTGCTAGGCTGATATCCAAGTAGATGCATCAAAGCAAAGTCCCATAACTGATAGCTAACCTGAAACAACTCGGTCTGACCCGAGTACAAAGTACACGGGTCAGTCTAGCTAAAATAATCAGTTAATGGGGATAGACGACAATATGAAGCATAAGATACAAAGTGATAATTCTTTTTGAATGAGAAGAGGCAACAGAAAGAATACAACTCATGACTTAAGTGAAATAATGTCACTTAAGTATACAATGACCTCAAAAGAGGTAAGTTCAATAATAATACTCAAATAATATAAACATTCGCCTCATATCATCGACGACTTCTCAAAATGTCTACATGGTTTCCCTGAACCATATCTCCTCAAAAGGTGAAACATTAATATAAAATCTCGCCAAAAAGGCAAACATAAGACATTATCAAGTAGGATGATCCAAAAATTGTCAGGACACGATTCTTCGTCTTCCGAAAAATTCGACATCGACACTCACTTTATCGACTGCCGAGGAATCGAACGACGGAAAACCGAACACTGAGGGTTTTTAAAAAGAATTTAAGAAAGAAGAAAGAATAGAAAACAGAATAGATGGTAGAAAATTTTAATTAGAAGAAAAAGAGAATAGAGAATGGAAAAAAAACAGAACAACAGAGAATTTGAAAATGGATGGGAAAGAAAAATAGAGGAAATAGAGAAAACATAGAACAGAGAATAGAACGGAATAGGACGGAACAGAAAACAAGAACAACATCAGAATCTCACAATTCGCAGTGGAACAACATATAATAAATAAATGAAAAATCTTTAAACAAAGAACTATATCAGTTATTACATTTTATACATTTCATTACATCATATCATCAGATTATACAACAAAAACAACCAATAGTGCAGCGGAAAAAGAAATACTATATAAGTAATATGCCATGCCATCCAGCTTGCCTCCAGCAATTCCTGAATATCCAGAATATCCTGATAAACCTAACTCTTAACTGCCCGTGTAGAAATTGGTGGGCACCCAGAGTTTAGGAAGGAAAACAATAAACTCCAAGTCAGTCATGTGACTGGTGTGAGAACTCAAAACAGTTTATTTAACTTTAAAATCAAAATAGAGGAATATTTTTAATCAATTCGCAATGCTTTTAAAAATGAGACTACCATAAGGCCTCCCGCACACACACACAATGCAAACGCAGAATCGGAGGAGATTTCTCCTTATGATAGTCAAAGATGCTTGATACGCATTTAAAATAACATTTGATATTATTACTAGTGCATAGTGTAGAAGAAATTCATTTCGAAAGTAGAATATAAATCTTAGCCAACATAGACATTTCGAACTATGCCTACTATAGCTACCATCCAAACAGTGGTGACCACCATAAGTGAATGGCAGGTTCTACAACTAATACCGTACAAGTTTCGTATTGGGAATCGGATTTCCAACAAATGGTCAGGCCAAGGAACTTCCCATTGCCACATGAGAATGCCTCTGGAAAGACATCCCCGAGAACCAAACTGGAACTCTGCCAACACAAGGCCGGGTTACCCCTAACTGGGTAACTACTGACACGAGCACGCCATTCCCCGATCGTAAACGACCTTTCTCACGGGATCCCGAAAACCAACAACCACAAAGTAATAAATTCGTAGTAACCACATAGGTTAAATATCTGGGCTCCATACCATGATACCACCTCTATCCAGAAGGAAATGTACATACCCTAAAGGGTGCTACCCCTCATAACCTTGCCGCATCTTTCCTGTTTTGACCATTTCCGGGGTGTGAGGTTCGACGAAGTCACGTCCACAAAAACATACTTTATACAAAAGCCATGCTTTGGGTCAACAAATGATCAACACAATGATCACTAAGATAGACGATCAAATAAACGATCCTATCACAATAATCAACACAATGATCATTTACAGCATCACTCAGCATATCACATTACCAAATTGGGAATATATCGCTGATAACTTCAACTATATAACCTCTGAGCTCGTACGTCTCAGAGAAGGGTGTTAAGCTAAAAGAATAAATTCTTCGCCACCAACAGAAATATATTTGAAAGAAATCTGCTTTATATCTCAACTTGTAATGTCAGACATACAATCCATACAAGTTTGTTCCGGGATCGAACAAAACCGAAGGCACTTACAAAGAAGTCCTTGCAATCCGGATATTCACAATCCTGATCGGGTTCACCATCACATATGGAGAACTCTATACCGGAGCAACTCGGTGCAGAGTAAATCGACAGGTCATCCTATCGCTCTCTCAAATACCGGGTCTTCAACACCGATCTTCAAATGCAATTCACAACGACGTATCACATATTCGGAATGGGTTATACGACCCCATGGTCGTTTCCCGGTTAACCCGAATAGTGAGCGCTTATTCAAAAATAAGTGTGGCATTCAAATTCAAACAATTCACATCAAATACCCATTCAAAGGGAAATATTGATAGTCGGTTATTGAACTATCACTGGATATGCACACATCACCAGTTTCCAAATAATTTTCCAAATTATTTATTTTCCAAAAATATCTTTACAAGATATATTATTTCATACTTCAAAAAAAAAATCAATATTTATTTTTAAACCAATTCCACTTTCTTTTATAAATTCCTTAGTGAATTTATAATTCCAAAATATCAATGAATATTCGGTTTCAATTATTCATTTCAATATTTCTTTTCAATTTATCTTCAAAAAGATAAATTCTCAAAATATTCACTTTATATTGGAAAACATTTCCATACTTATTTATTCATAAGTAATTCACAATTTTTATTTATTTTCAACACTTAGAAAATATTCAATATACTTAAATCGAAATTAAGTATATATTTCATTCTTTAAGGAAATCATTCTCATAAACATATTTATTTGGGCCAAAACGAATGTTGCGTAAAACATCATTACAACAACCCAAAATCACTAGTATAGGGATTCGAAATTAAAATAGATATATAAATCCCAATACTATACAAAACATTTCCTTTCGGAAATCATTTGCTATAACAACAGCGTTATAGTCCATCATCTCCTTTTATTTCTCGAAAACGTCTATTTCAACAATAAATGTTGAAATCTATGGTTTCGAATCTCAACACATTTTAAAACATCGTTAGATAGTTTTAATTCTATTTAAAACATCATATCTAAAACAATTTCTTTAACATGTTATTCACTATTCAAAAACGTGAATATACTTCATTAACAATCTCATCCTTTTATTCATTTTAATTCAAAGGATTATTCACTATTCAAAAACGTGAATATAACCCCATTAATAGGTTTCAACAATTTTCTTATCAAAATAAGTCATTTGCGAATTTATAAAACAACGTTTATAAATTCCATTTCTATTTATTTATAAAAACTTCCTTTTTATAAATTCTTTTATTAACCTATTCCAGTTTATAACTCAATTATAAACTAAAAGTTCATATTATAAGTCAAATGCTTATAAAACGATTATTTTACAAAATCGCTCTTTTAAAGACTTTCCAAATCATAAATCTTATAACTTATAAGATTGTTTATTTATCCCAATCTATTCTTCAAATAATTTCACCAAATTTATAAATCTTACTATTTATAAATTTCTTTTATAACTTCACAGTTTATAATTCTATAAATTTCACTCTTTAATGAAATTCATTTTCACTTCATTAAAACACTTATAAAAACTCGTTTTATAATGTCAATATTTTCAATTTATAAATATCCACTTATAAATCTCTTAATATAAATCACTTTATATTATTCTTTAAAACGACTTTTAATCTCCTTTATTATTTCACCATTTTGATTCATAAAATAATTAAATTTTATAAATCCTGTATTTAAACTTTTTATAATAAATTTAAAAATCCCAGTTTAAACTATTTTATAACATCATTAATTCCTTATTTTCAAAAATCATCTTTTAACTATATTTCTTAAAAATCATAATTTTTATAACTTTAACAATTATACGTTTATTTATTTTAAAATGAATCAATTCAAAAAAATATTTTTATAACGTATACTTTCAAAAATCACTTTGAAATCATTTTAAAATACCAAAAATTTGGTCCAATAATGCTACACACCAAATAGTCAATCACGACTACAACGATATCATATATCAATATGATAATCCATCAAATATCAAAATATCTGAAATCAAATAAATACTGTTGAGGAATCCAGTTGGATCCCTCCAACCTGTTTCCTGCATCCAAAAACATTAGCACAATACCAATTTCGCTCCAGTACGAAATTATCGCGGTATATGTTTTTAATAAATATTATCCGCTTAATAACGGCGTAATGGGGTCTCATCCGCTAAAAAATGCGGGGAATCAACAACTGCAATATATACATATGCCAATATATATATATATTGATATTATATATAATACCAATTTCACTGTTTATGAAATATTCGCGGTATATGTTTTTAATAAATAACATCCGCTTACTAACGGCGTGTAATGTCTATTTTAACAATCAATAGATATCAATCAACATTCAAACATGCATTCAAATATTTTAAATCTAACTATTTAAAATAAAATCGAAACTGATTCGATTGAGTGAGAAGTTCTCACCTTGATTTTATTTCCGTTTTAGCGATTTATTTCGAATAAAATTAAACGGACGTTTAATTTTACCCAAAATTCTCACTAACTCCAAACGACTCCAAACCAACTCCATCGCGTAGTGCTCGTCCATACGATTCCAACGCAACTGAGTTTGCATTTTTTCGACCTCGTATGAAAAAGATATTGATTTTTGAAGTTACACAAATTTTAAACTTATAATTTACAACATTTTTATAATTTAAACCTACAGATAGATCATGGCCGTAGATTCAAGCAAATCCATCAGGGCCGCACGCACGTCTTCCCTTCCCCTTCGTTCCTTCTCCCATTTACAGCCGAACAAAACCCAACTCACGCGAATTTAGGGTTAATTTTCGCATCTTCTACAAGCTGTTTCGACTCGATCAGACACCACCGTGACGCGCGCCGCCCCCACTCCACCTACAGCCGCGACCATGCTGAGCTCGGTCGAGCATCCACGTTCGAAAACGTGTGCAAACTGCGGAGGAACGCAGCCCCCTAGCGACCCAGTCGAGCCTCCATTCTTCATCTCCACCGTTGGATGGGTTCGCCTCTTCGTCCTCTACGACTTCTCAGTTGGAATTTTTCGCAATCGCTTAATGGATTGAGAGATTTGGAGGAGAGAAAGTGGATCAATTTCGGCCATTGACCTATTGGTGGCGGCTGCATATAGTTAGGGTTTTAGATTTTTTTTTTTTTTTTTATTTGTCAGAAGGGTGGGCTATTTATAAAGAAAATCGAAACACTATTCATCCCGGAAATCCCGAACTCCGATTTAGGCGCCGAAATTGACGTACCTGGGGTTTATCTCGCATTCCGGACACAATGGAACAGGTTTCAGAAGCTAATTCGGACATCTGTGCGAGTTATGGCTATAAACGCTCAATTTAAATTAAACCGATTTAAGTCGATTTCTAGGCGTTTTAATTCGTACAGGACAAACGGTAAATCCAATTGACTTGAAATTTGAAACCTTACAATAATATCACATTACGGATCCGATGAAATAGGTTTCGTCGAAATCCGAGACTTTTTGAAAAATGGCTATTTTAGCTCGCCAAATTTAAATTAAAAATAAATCGATGCGTTTCGAGCTGCCACGCTCAAACGGTAACTCCGATTGACACGAAATTTGAAATCCGGTAATAACTAACTATTACGGATCCAATGGAACTGGTTTCGTTCAATTCTGAGACTGTTCAAAAATTGACTATTTTCACTAGTCGATTTTAATATTAAAATATTCAATTTTCACAAATTAACTTTTAATTCGATTTTAAAAGTTCTAAAATATCATTCTAACTTCCATATGATAAAATCAAATTTTACAAATCATTTTCAATCATATTTAACTATATTTTCAATTATTTCCATAATTTAACATATTAAATTATCGATTTAATTATTCAATTAAATCCAATAATTCAAATAAAAATTTATTTGACTTATAAATTCACTTATTAATATTTAAAATTAATTAAATATTCAAATTTTAATTTCTAAAAATTCTGGGTCGTTACAATCTTCCCCACTTAAAAGAATTTCGTCCTCGAAATTATAAGTAAGAAAAGTACAGAATCTATTAATTTTCCCAAAATTCATAGTTAAATTTCTTAGAAATCTTTACTAAGTTTTCAAAATTTTCCAGATTTTCTCAAATTTTTTCTAACGCCTTAAATTTTCGGAAAAATTCGCCATAGTCTCCTTTGCGCGGCTCGATCCGAAAAAAAAAATGACAGTATATATATCACAAATATACATCTCATCAAGTAATGAGGCATCCCGCAGGGAAAAAAGTGTAAAAGTACGGTATTTAATCCGAGATATGTACCTTATATTTTATTAGCAAGCATATACGGCTAATATAGCGCAAAAGCGAGCTCCAAATGCGAAGCAAACGCGATCCGCACCTACTAATCACTCAACAAACAACATGAGAACATGTACATAGACAATAATCTCAATATACAACATATATCAACATAATAACTATATATGTCAACATATTCAAACATCAACCAACTGGCATTCAACAAATTCATAATCAATATATATTCATTTATATTCTCATTAATATTCAATGAATTGGGTTGTCAATTTAATCACCTTTGATTCATATACAGTGGATGTTCTTACTAACATTCATTCTTATTCGATTTTAATTAGTTTGCATTCACTAATTAAATCCAATTCACTTTCAATTATATTCAAATTTATTTACTTTCAATTTAAATTTAATTACATAGCTTCCAATTTCATTAATACTTAATGAATTATATACAATCAACTAACAATCATATAACAACCAATGTATATTCATTTCAACCAAATTCCTTTGTTTATATTCATTTTGGTTCAACTCCTTAAATTAAATTGACTTCCATTCAATTTATTTAATTTTTCAACTTCCAATAACATTAGATTTTAATGAATTAATACTTATATTCATTATTCCATATCAACTTAATTTACATTTAATTGATTAACATTCAATTCATTCATTCAATTCAATTTACCAAAAGTTGAATTTCATTTTAAATAACTTAAGTTCACATTCACCACTTCACTTTATTATTTTACTTTGATACTAATATCAACTTCATTCAATATCACTTAAGTTATATTCCATTTAACTTTAAATTCACTTTTATTTATTCACGACTCACATTCATATAAGTTTATTTCACAATTGTAAATCACTTTAATTATAATTCAATTCTTTATAATTCTTTTGCTTATACAATTATTCTTTTATTTAGATTATTCAAACAACCTATTCAACAACCTAACAATCAACTTATATACACTTTAATAATTCTGAAAAATTATTTCTTTATATATAAAAATATAATCAAGGCAAAATTATTTCATTTACCCAATTTAAAACAATACTGTGCCGAATTGTTCTATTCAAGTGTTTAGAGATCCCCATCAACAACGTTAATTACTCGTATTAACCAGAATCTATATACCACTCAACAAACCAATCATCACAATATAAAACAATTTTATATTCACTAACAAATACGCTCTCATAGCTATTATTACACTCAAACTCATTCTAGAGCACTACTGACTCTATCTCTAATGAATTATACCCAACAGAACCATGGTTGTCGCTTAACCATAAGCTCTGATACCACATTGTCAGGACACGATTCTTCGTCTTCCGAAAAATTCGACATCGACACTCACTTTATCGACTGCCGAGGAATCGAACGACGGAAAACCGAACACTGAGGGTTTTTAAAAAGAATTTAAGAAAGAAGAAAGAATAGAAAACAGAATAGAAGGTAGAAAATTTTAATTAGAAGAAAAAGAGAATAGAGAATGGAAAAAAAACAGAACAATAGAGAATTTGAAAATGGATGGGAAAGAAAAATAGAGGAAATAGAGAAAACATAGAACAGAGAATAGAAAGGAATAGGACGGAATAGAAAACAAGATCAACATCAGAATCTCACAATTCGCAGCGGAACAACATATAATAAATAAATGAAAAATCTTTAAACAAAGAACTATATCAGTTATTACATTTTATACATTTCATTACATCATATCATCAGATTATACAACAAAAACAACCAATAGTGCAGCGGAAAAAGAAATACTATATAAGTAATATGCCATGCCATCCAGCTTGCCTCCAGCAATTCCTGAATATCCAGAATATCCTGATAAACCTAACTCTTGACTGCCCGTGTAGAAATTGGTGGGCACCCAGAGTTTAGGAAGGAAAACAATAAACTCCAAGTCAGTCATGTGACTGGTGTGAGAACTCAAAACAGTTTATTTAACTTTAAAATCAAAATAGAGGAATATTTTTAATCAATTCGCAATGCTTTTAAAAATGAGACTACCATAAGGCCTCCCGCACACACACACAATGCAAACGCAGAATCGGAGGAGATTTCTCCTTATGATAGTCAAAGATGCTTGATACGCATTTAAAATAACATTTGATATTATTACTAGTGCATAGTGTAGAAGAAATTCATTTCGAAAGTAGAATATAAATCTTAGCCAACATAGACATTTCGAACTATGCCTACTATAGCTACCATCCAAACAGTAGTGACCACCATAAGTGAATGGCAGGTTCTATAACTAATACCGTACAAGTTTCATATTGGGAATCGGATTTCCAACAAATGGTCAGGCCAAGGAACTTCCCATTGCCACATGAGAATGCCTCTGGAAAGACATCCCCGAGAACCAAACCGGAACTCTGCCAACACAAGGCCGGGTTACCCCTAACTGGGTAACTACTGACACGAGCACGCCATTCCCCGATCGTAAACGACCTTTCTCACGGGATCCCGAAAACCAACAACCACAAAGTAATAAATTCGTAGTAACCACATAGGTTAAATATCTGGGCTCCATACCATGATACCACCTCTATCCAGAAGGAAATGTACATACCCTAAAGGGTGCTACCCCTCATAACCTTGCCGCATCTTTCCTGTTTTGACCATTTCCGGGGTGTGAGGTTCGACGAAGTCACGTCCACAAAAACATACTTTATACAAAAGCCATGCTTTGGGTCAACAAATTATCAACACAATGATCACTAAGATAGACGATCAAATAAACGATCCTATCACAATAATCAACACAATGATCATTTACAGCATCACTCAGCATATCACATTACCAAATTGGGAATATATCGCTGATAACTTCAACTATATAACCTCTGAGCTCGTACGTCTCAGAGAAGGGTGTTAAGCTAAAAGAATAAATTCTTCGCCACCAACAGAAATATATTTGAAAGAAATCTGCTTTATATCTCAACTTGTAATGTCAGACATACAATCCATACAAGTTTGTTCCGGGATCGAACAAAACCGAAGGCACTTACAAAGAAGTCCTTGCAATCCGGATATTCACAATCCTGATCGGGTTCACCATCACATATGGAGAACTCTATACCGGAGCAACTCGGTGCAGAGTAAATCGACAGGTCATCCTATCGCTCTCGCAAATACCGGGTCTTCAACACCGATCTTCAAATGCAATTCACAACGACGTATCACATATTCGGAATGGGTTATACGACCCCATGGTCCTTTCCCGGTTAACCCGAATAGTGAGCGCTTATTCAAAAATAAGTGTGGCATTCAAATTCAAACAAATCACATCAAATACCCATTCAAAGGGAAATATTGATAGTCGGTTATTGAACTATCACTGGATATGCACACATCACCAGTTTCCAAATAATTTTCCAAATTATTTATTTTCCAAAAATATCTTTACAAGATATATTATTTCATACTTCAAAAAAAATAAAAAAATAAATCAATATTTATTTTTAAACCAATTCCACTTTCTTTTATAAATTCCTTAGTGAATTTATAATTCCAAAATATCAATGAATATTCGGTTTCAATTATTCATTTCAATATTTCTTTTCAATTTATCTTCAAAAAGATAAATTCTCAAAATATTCACTTTATATTGGAAAACATTTCCATACTTATTTATTCATAAGTAATTCACAATTTTTATTTATTTTCAACACTTAGAAATTATTCAATATACTTAAATCGAAATTAAGTATATATTTCATTCTTTAAGGAAATCATTCTCATAAACATATTTATTTGGGCCAAAACGAATGTTGCGTAAAACATCGTTACAACAACCCAAAATCACTAGTATAGGGATTCGAAATTAAAATAGATATATAAATCCCAATACTATACAAAACATTTCCTTTCGGAAATCATTTGCTATAACAACAGCGTTATAGTCCATCATCTCCTTTTATTTCTCGAAAACGTCTATTTCAACAATAAATGTTGAAATCTATGGTTTCGAATCTCAACACATTTTAAAACATCGTTAGATAGTTTTAATTCTATTTAAAACATCATATCTAAAACAATTTCTTTAACATGTTATTCACTATTCAAAAACGTGAATATACTTCATTAACAATCTCATCCTTTTATTCATTTTAATTCAAAGGATTATTCACTATTCAAAAACGTGAATATAACCCCATTAATAGGTTTCAACAATTTTCTTATCAAAATAAGTCATTTGCGAATTTATAAAACAACGTTTATAAATTCCATTTCTATTTATTTATAAAAACTTCCTTTTTATAAATTCTTTTATTAACCTATTCCAGTTTATAACTCAATTATAAACTAAAAGTTCATATTATAAGTCAAATGCTTATAAAACGATTATTTTACAAAATCGCTCTTTTAAAGACTTTCCAAATCATAAATCTTATAACTTATAAGATTGTTTATTTATCCCAATCTATTCTTCAAATAATTTCACCAAATTTATAAATCTTACTATTTATAAATTTCTTTTATAACTTCACAGTTTATAATTCTATAAATTTCACTCTTTAATGAAATTCATTTTCACTTCATTAAAACACTTATAAAAACTCGTTTTATAATGTCAATATTTTCAATTTATAAATATCCACTTATAAATCTCTTAATATAAATCACTTTATATTATTCTTTAAAACGACTTTCAATCTCCTTTATTATTTCACCATTTTGATTCATAAAATAATTAAATTTTATAAATCCTGTATTTAAACTTTTTATAATAAATTTAAAAATCCCAGTTTAAACTATTTTATAACATCATTAATTCCTTACTTTCAAAAATCATCTTTTAACTATATTTCTTAAAAATCATAATTTTTATAACTTTAAAAATTATACGTTTATTTATTTTAAAATGAATCAATTCAAAAAAATATTTTTATAACGTATACTTTCAAAAATCACTTTGAAATCATTTTAAAATACCAAAAATTTGGTCCAATGATGCTACACACCAAATAGTCAATCACGACTACAACGATATCATATATCAATATGATAATCCATCAAATATCAAAATATCTGAAATCAAATAAATACTGTTGAGGAATCCAGTTGGATCCCTCCAACCTGTTTCCTGCATCCAAAAACATTAGCACAATACCAATTTCGCTCCAGTACGAAATTATCGCGGTATATGTTTTTAATAAATATTATCCGCTTAATAACGGCGTAATGGGGTCTCATCCGCTAAAAAATGCGGGGAATCAACAACTGCAATATATACATATGCCAATATATATATATATTGATATTATATATAATACCAATTTCACTGTTTATGAAATATTCGCGGTATATGTTTTTAATAAATAACATCCGCTTACTAACGGCGTGTAATGTCTATTTTAACAATCAATAGATATCAATCAACATTCAAACATGCATTCAAATATTTTAAATCTAACTATTTAAAATAAAATCGAAACTGATTCGATTGAGTGAGAAGTTCTCACCTTGATTTTATTTTCGTTTTAGCGATTTATTTCGAATAAAATTAAACGGGCGTTTAATTTTACCCAAAATTCTCACTAACTCCAAACGACTCCAAACCAACTCCATCGCGTAGTGCTCGTCCATACGATTCCAACGCAACTGAGTTTGCATTTTTTCGACCTCGTATGAAAAAGATATTGATTTTTGAAGTTACACAAATTTTAAACTTATAATTTACAACATTTTTATAATTTAAACCTACAGATAGATCATGGCCGTAGATTCAAGCAAATCCATCAGGGCCGCACGCACGTCTTCCCTTCCCCTTCGTTCCTTCTCCCATTTACAGCCGAACAAAACCCAACTCACGCGAATTTAGGGTTAATTTTCGCATCTTCTACAAGCTGTTTCGACTCGATCAGACACCACCGTGACGCGCGCCGCCCCCCACTCCACCTACAGCCGCGACCATGCTGAGCTCGGTCGAGCATCCACGTTCGAAAACATGTGCAAACTACGGAGGAACGCAGCCCCCTAGCGACCCAGTCGAGCCTCCATTCTTCATCTCCACCGTTGGATGGGTTCGCCTCTTCGTCCTCTACGACTTCTCAGTTGGAATTTTTCGCAATCGCTTAATGGATTGAGAGATTTGGAGGAGAGAAAGTGGATCAATTTCGGCCATTGACCTATTGGTGGCGGCTGCATATAGTTAGGGTTTTAGATTTTTTTTTTTTTTTATTTGTGAGAAGGGTGGGCTATTTATAAAGAAAATCGAAACACTATTCATCCCGGAAATCCCGAACTCCGATTTAGGCGCCGAAACTGACGTACCTAGGGTTTATCCCGCGTTCCGGACATAATGGAACAGGTTTCGGAAGTTAATTCGGACATCTGTGCGAGTTATGGCTATAAACGCTCAATTTAAATTAAACCGATTTAAGTCGATTTCTAGGCGTTTTAATTCGTACAGGACAAACGGTAAATCCAATTGACTTGAAATTTGAAACCTTACAATAATATCACATTACGGATCCGATGAAACCGGTTTCGTCGAAATCCGAGACTTTTTGAAAAATGGCTATTTTAGCTCGCCAAATTTAAATTAAAAATAAATCGATGCGTTTCGAGCTGCCACGCTCAAACGGTAACTCCGATTGACACGAAATTTGAAATCCGGTAATAACTAACTATTACGGATCCAATGGAATTGGTTTCGTTCAATTCTGAGACTGTTCAAAAATTGACTATTTTCACTAGTCGATTTTAATATTAAAATATTCAATTTTCACAAATTAACTTTTAATTCGATTTTAAAAGTTCTAAAATATCATTCTAACTTCCATATGATAAAATAAAATTTTACAAATCATTTTCAATCATATTTAACTATATTTTCAATTATTTCCATAATTTAACATATTAAATTATCGATTTAATTATTCAATTAAATCCAATAATTCAAATAAAAATTTATTTGACTTATAAATTCACTTATTAATATTTAAAATTAATTAAATATTCAAATTTTAATTTCTAAAAATTCTGGGTCGTTACAAAAATCAAATATAAAAGAATCTCCAAACTCAATTATACCTCGTCTCATTGGTATAAATGTATATAAATCTCAATCTCAACTCGCCAAAATGGCAGAACACAGAATATCCTATAAAATCCTGAAATTATCTAAACTCATAACTCAAGGAACTCGATAAGAGTTCAAAACATCATAATTGAAATCACCATATATATAACATCTCATATAGCACTAGGCTATCGATGTAATAAAACATCTTAAAAAGGTGAAATCACAATAAAACAGAAAACTCAGAAAATCCGGATTGGCCAATCCCCGATTAGAATGCCGAAGCAATGCTGCACGTGCTAAACTCAGATGGCCGAAGCCTTAGACAAGGTCGCTAACACCTCCCAAAGCAGTTCGTCCTCATGACAAGGTCGCTGACACCTCTTCAAGCCATTTTGTCAGCCCTAACAAGGTCGCTAACACCTCCCAAAGCAGTTCGTCCTCATGACAAGGTCGCTGACACCTCTTCAAGCCGTTTTGTCAACCCTAACAAGGTCGCTAACACCTTCCAAAGCAGTTCGTCCTCATGACAAGGTCGCTGACACCTCTTCAAGCAGTTCCGTTAGGTAAACATCGTGAATGTGTCACAAACTCACGGATAGGAATCCGAAAAGTATTAACGTGTGTTCCATACCACTCGTTCGCACTTAGCGGTTTACTAGCCGCTAGTCGATGCCACGCTAGGAACATCATAAAACTCAGAAAATCATATCTCACATCATCTCATTGGCAAGTGGTAAAGAGACATCGTACTCGTCTCATCTCATCGACAAATATTAAATGGCATCGTAACTTGTCTCATCTCATCGACAAGTGAAAACATCGTGATGGTTTCTCATAAACCATAAATCTCAAAATATGAAAACATATACTCAAGACTTGCCTTGTATCATTGGCAAGTAAATAAAACATCGTGATGGTTCTCATCGACCATACTCTTACATAGGAGATCTCAAACCATAGTACTTGCCAAATATTAGCCACCTTAAATAATTCCAATAAATAGAAATTATAAAACTCAAAATACGCAATAAAATGGCAAAACATCTCAGAATCAATAATCTCAAATAGCTTCGATCGTACAAGTCCGAAATTAACCGAAATAGTAAACGCACATGTCCCATACCACGTGTTTTACTAAATCGTTTAATTCTCTTTCTCATACGTTCGAATAATGTAAAAGTAATTAAAATAAATAAAATTTATTATAAAAGATTTTACTTGAGAAAACGGTGTTGTAGAACAAATTTTAGAAATTTATCTAAAAGATTTTGAGGGAAAACACATCATTAAAAAGGATTTTAATAATTTTAAAAGCCTTAAAAATAAAGAATAATTGTTTAAAAACATCTAAAAATGTATAAAAACATTTCTTACTCCAACCATGATGTTAGAAGATTTTCTGCAATTTATTCGGATTTTTAAAACTCAAGAAAACATTAATTTGCAATTTAATCGGCTTAACCGATATTCAAATTTAAATAGAATTCAAAGTAATTTAAATTCAAATCTCATCCTAACTTGATTAGTCCATTGCTGGACAAAATGATCAAATATTAGCATCAAATTTCATAAATAAAAAATTTGCAAACGAATGCATATGAAATTGTCGAAATCGGACAAATATAAATATTGTGGCTGTCAATAACAGGCCAGCAGTAAAAATATCAATTTTCCACCATGTAAACAATAAAATAATACAAAATTTAAAACATAAAAGTTGTAGAATATTTCCTAAGGATTCCAGAACATCTTTAATTTCATGATTCCGATCAGTAACCTGAAAGTTATGATCGAAATACTACCAAAACAAAACAAAAAAAAATTATGTGCCCTGGCTATCAGCACAGGCCAGCGATACAATAGTCAATTTTCACTATATAGACTTCAATATAATTCAAAACTAAAAACATCAAATTTGTGGCATATTTCACAAGAATTCCAGAACATCTAAAATTTCTAAATTCCGATTTGAAACAAGAAAGTTATGATTAAATTACTAAAAAAAAACATCAAACTCAGCTTGAACTTATGCATTTACGGGACAGTGATAAACAATTGCAATTTTAGCATAGGTAACATCTAAATCAGGCAAAATGAATAAAACAAAAGTTGTAGCTTAGTTTCTAAGCATTCTGGAACATCTTGAATTATTAAATTTGGATAAGAAACATGAAAGATATGGCCAAAACAAATTTCAGATATGAATTTCACTACAGCTGTTGTTTTCATTTTTGTCAAATTTTGATGTTTACATGGTCGAAAGTTCATTCTAGTATCGCTGTCCCGTCATGCTGTAACACCCCACCCCGAGACCCACCTTAGTAAAGAGAATTAACAAGTAATTCCGTCTACTAAAGCGGAGAATAGGGCTGGTTAAGGGCTACCATCTATAACTTTGTCTTAAACATCTACTGAATACGTCGATAAATGCAATATAATTTTTTTTCTATCTCAATGGATCGACATACACAGTAAATGCTTAATCCAAAACTATAGGTGGCTAACGGATCTATCAGAACAAAATACAATAACTAAATGTAAAGCACATCACAGAACAGTAATCAACATCATATATATATACTGATACATGTTTAGTACAATACAATATGAATACAGAGAAAGGTGGTACTCGACCACATCATACACATTGAATCGAATATAAATACATCAGGGTATGCGGAAAACAAAAATTTCTCAAGAGAAATTTGAGCTAATATCCAACATCAACTTCAAGCTAAGACCAATATGTGATACCTGAAACAACTCGGTCTTAATAAGTTGACAAGTCATGCAATTACTCACATAACTTGCCACATCTCGCTTCATGCCTTCCCAGTAATACAAACGGCGCATGTCAGCATACATCTTGCTGCTGCCTGGATGGATAGTATACTTAGAACGGTGACATTCAGCTAGAATGTCTCGCCTAAGTTCTGGAATAGGAGGCACGACTAGACGGTCCTTCTTTCGAAGACACCCATGAATATCGATGCTGAAATCCCTTATCTCAATATCATCATGGGATTCAGACTTACACTTCTGAATAAGAGCAGATATACCGGTGTTCGGCAAGACACCGGTATATCTGCTCTTATTCAGAAGTGTAAGTCTGAATCCCATGATGATATTGAGATAAGGGATTTCAGCATCGATATTCATGGGTGTCTTCGAAAGAAGGACCGTCTAGTCGTGCCTCCTATTCCAGAACTTAGGCGAGACATTCTAGCTGAATGTCACCGTTCTAAGTATACTATCCATCCAGGCAGTAGCAAGATGTATGCTGACATGCGCCGTTTGTATTACTGGGAAGGCATGAAGGGAGATGTGGCAAGTTATGTGAGTAATTGCATGACTTGTCAACTTATTAAGACCAAGTTGTTTCAGGTATCATATATTGGTCTTAGCTTGAAGTTGATGTTGGATATAGCTCTCCTTTCTCTTGAGAAATTTTTGTTTTCCGCATACCCTGATGTATTTATATTTGATTCAATGTGTATGATGTGGTCGAGTACCACCTTTATCTGTATTCATATTGTATTGTACTAAACATGTATCAGTATATATATATATATATATGATGTTGATTACTGTTCTGTGATGTGCTTTACATTTAGTTATTGTATTTTGTTCTGATAGATCCGTTAGCCACCTATAGTTTTGGATTAAGCATTTACTTTGTATGTCGATCCATTGAGATAGAAAAAAAAATTATATTGCATTTATCGACGTATTCAGTAGATGTTTAAGACAAAGTTATAGATGGTAGCCCTTAACCAGCCCTATTCTCCGTTTTAGTAGACGGAATTACTTGTTAATTCTCTTTACTAAGGTGGGTCTCGGGGTGGGGTGTTACAGCATGGTATTAGAGCAAGATTCAAAACAAAATGTAATAAATACAGAACAGCAACACAGAAATGATAAATTGCATCTCATTGAATCTATTTTCTAACCTAAAAAGAATGAGTCATTTCGGATAGTTGTGCACCAATATATCGCTGTTTTACTGCAGTGATTTTCATATAAAATTTTCAGCAAGCAATAATTGGATTTATTTAACACATACAATCAATTCACAATCAAATTGAAAGCAATTCAATCAACAATCTTCTAATTCAATCCAAATAACAACTAAAAAAATCACACATATGAATTAGAGATAGCAAGTGTGAGTTGTAAATTACCCAAATGTATGCTTCGTTGTGTAGCGACCTTGTCTAAGGCTTCGGCCATCTGAGTTTAGCACGCGCAGCATTGCTTCGGCATTATAATTGGGGATTTGGCCAATCCGGATTTTCTGAGTTTTCTGTTTTATTGTGATTTCACCTTTTTAAGATGTTTTATTACATCGATAGCCTAGTGTTATATGAGATGTTATATATATGGTGATTTCAATTATGATGTTTTGAACTCTTATCGAGTTCCTTGAGTTATGAGTTTAGATAATTTCAGGATTTTATAGGATATTCTGTGTTCTGCCATTTTGGCGAGTTGAGATTGAGATTTATATACATTTATACCAATGAGACGAGGTATAATTGAGTTTGGAGATTCTTTTATATTTGAGTTTTGGATCATCCTACTTGAGAATGTCTTATGTTTGCCTTTTTGGCGAGATTTTATATTAATGTTTCACCTTTTGAGGAGATATGGTTCATGGAAACCATGTAGACATTTTGTGAAGTCGTCGATGATATGAGGCGAATGTTTATATTATTTGAGTATTATTATTGAACTTACCTCTTTTGAGGTCATTGTATACTTAAGTGACATTATTTGACTTAACTCATGAGTTGTATTCTTTCTGTTGCCTCTTCTCATTCAAAAAGAATTATCACTTTGTATCTTATGCTTCATATTGTCGTCTATCCTCATTAACTGATTATTTTAGCTAGACTGACCCGTGTACTTTGTACTCGGGTCAGACCGAGTTGTTTCAGGTTAGCTATCAGTTATGGGACTTTGCTTTGATGCATCTACTTGGATATCAGCCTAGCACTTTTGTTTAGTTTATATTTCTTTCCGCTTGACTCTGATGTATTTATATTTGATTCGATGTATATAGTGTGGTCGAATACCACCTTTATTGTATTCATATTGTATTGTACTAAATATGTATCAGTGTATATGTATATATATGATGTTTATTACTGTTCTGTGATGTGCTTTACATATAGTTATTATATTTTGTTCTGATAGATCCATTAGCCACCTATAATTTTGGATTAAGCATTTACTATGTATGTCGATCCATTGAGATAGAAAAGAAAAATCATAATGCATTTATCGACGTATTCAGTAGATGTTTAAGACAAAGTTATAGATGGTCGCCCTTAACCAGCCCTATTCTCCGCTTTAGTAGATGGAATCACTCGTTAATTCTCTTTACTAAGGTGGGTCTTAGGGTGGGGCGTTACACAGACCGAGTTGTTTCAGGTTAGCTATCAGTTACGTTTCTTTGCTCTGATGCATCTGCTTGGATTTCAGCCTAGCACTTTTGTTTAGTTTATATTTCCGCTTGACTCTGATGTATTTACATTTGATTCGATGTATATGGTGTGGTCGAATACCACATTTATTGTATTCATATTGTATTGTACTAAACATGTATCGGTGTATATGTATATATATGATGTGGATTATCGTTCTGTGATGTGCTTTACATTTAGTTATTGTATTTTGTTCTGATAGATCCATTAACTACCTATAGTCTTGGATTAAGCATTTACTGGGTATGTCGATTCACTTGAGTAGAAGAAAAAAAAATTATATTGCATTTATCGGCGTATTCAGTAGATGTTTAAGACAAAATTATAGATATTCGCCCTTAACCAGCCCTATTCTCCGCTTTAGTAGACGGAATTACTTGTTAATTCTCTTTGCTAAGGTGGGTCTCGGGGTAGGGCGTTACAACATGGTTTATATTAGAAAAATAATTTTAAAACTATATAATAATAATTTGAAATGTCCATTTATTTCAAAAATCACTTCAAAATAGTTTAGTGAAAACCGCGCTCGAAAACAATGAAAAACAAGAAAGATAACTCAAGACCGATAACTTGAATTCAATACGAATTCAATTCAAATTTAACCCAAACTTTTTGCAGGTCAAACAGTCAATAGCAGATAATACATTAAGATAGCTTGAATTTGCAACCGACAGATTTGATATGCGAGAATGTGATTGGTGAAGGCGGTTATGGTGTTGTTTATCGGGTTAAAAAAGAGAAGATTGCTACTGGTGAGAATTTCTTTTGTTTAATGCTAGCTTCATATGTTGGTGCATGATTTTCCTTTTCCAAATATATAGTTTCCTTCCATCTACTATTAGAACAAATAATCTTTATCAGCAAGTTTTTCATATAAGACAACAAATAGCTTGTTTCCTAGTGCCAATTTATAATTTACAACTTTGAAGTTTTTCTATAATTCTTTCCATTGTACTTTTTCACCAAATGAGTTTGACCCATGCCTGTAACATGAATTATGTGAAATCTACAACCATGTCACACTTTTTGAACCACCATATATTAAGTACATAATGTGACTTGCAGCTATTTTTGTTAGGGTTGGAGATTACGTGTCAATATTAAATTATAATTATCATTATAATTTAATATTGACACGTAATCTCCAACCCAGGGTTGTTACATTATGCAAAGTCAACATCACCGCATATGAATCATTTATCTGACTCAATGCAACTGCAACACCAACTCCAGAAAGCGGTGGTACACTACAACATAAAGGAACCATGCCACAAAGCCAAATAAAGTGGTCAGGCAATCCAAATATAAATCAATGCTCAATGTACGGCATAAATATGATTCAAACTCGTATATATACTGCAACACTACCAAAGAATACATGAAAAGTGCATAACAAGTATGCAACTATAAAACTGGGTTAAGCAAGTGCAACACAGTGACGAGCTACCCAGATTCGAAGAGGCAATTGTAAATGCAGGCTGCACATAACAAAGACCACACGAGCTAAATGCATCAGTGAAATAAGTTCAAGAGAGGCGGCAACTATGAAATAACAATAACAAAATATATGCAACTGCACCAAGGAATGGCACATGTGTGCTACAGGTCTGAACCCTAAGGGCAGTGACAAAAAGGACTAGGCAATAAATGAAGTACAACTGAAATGCACATAACACATGTGCCAGATACTAGTGCTCATACACATAAATACTCAAAGTCAAGACTACAGGAGCCAGAACCAGTGAACAAAGCTGCAGACAAGATGAAGTCAGTGCCAACAGTACTGACAGCAACTCCATCAAGTCGTGATTCAAACCCCAAAATAAAATCAGAGATGTAAACAAGTATGTAAACTACAAGTCAACAAATGAATTTCAAAGTGATCAAGGACATCTGCAACATTGAATATATAATATCAAGTCAATGCAGCAGATGGAACTCAAGTATAGATCCAACTATGCATGCATACACACATACAGGGGTATTTATGCCTACATTTTTAATCCACATGTGTATATATATATGCTGCACTTATACGTGCAGGCATCTACAAAATCAGATACTACAAATCAAACTGCAATTATCATAAAGGCACAAAGGCACAAAGGCCATACTCAAACCAAGATCAAGTTATAAGAACGAAACCCAAAAATTTATATCTCTACTGTAAATCAGTTTACAGAGTCCATTGTTTAAATATTAAGCCTAAAATAATTTCCAGGCCTCAATTAAGTTTAAATGAATCTATCATATTTGAATTTCCAAGCTAAATATGGTTTGTATGAAGAGATGTTAATTTTTTTCCCATTTCTTTTACTCTGTAACTAGAAAACAGGAAGAACAATATATAGGATACCATGTACATCTACACATATATTTACCAAACCATGTTAAATGATAAACATATTCAATATCAAGAAACAGAGAATCATTTAAGTTAACTAAAAGATTTCGAGTTTAATGCTTACTCACTTTTTTTTTCTATTTCTTTCTAACAGGTTTAGAAACCTGTACACAATGATCAGAGGCAGTACACATGGGTGTATTCCTGTATTTCCATATATATATATACACAAGCAAATTTACAGTCATGCAAACATATTTTACAATCACATATCTAACATTTATCACATTCAACCCAAACTTTTATGCCTGTTGAACAATAAATCAAAGTTTAAAATTTATTTCTAACAAAATAAATTGAAGTACTTCTAGAATCCGGATAATTTAGTTGAGAGAACAAATGCATGTTATAATCAAGTGTTGAATTAAGTAGATTAGAGTTTATTTTTAGCAAAATAAATCGACATCGTAGTGGCCACAAAACCAACCTAATCACAGTTCATCAGAGAAAGAAAGGCCGAAGCCAACAAAGCAAATGAAAACCAAGGTACAAGTTTTAACAAAGTCGCGTGGCCGAAGAATGGCCAAAGTCGACAACCCAAAATCATCAACGTCCTCAAAATCCACGGAACCAAAATTTCCAGAAAAATCAAAATCAAGAAAAACACGAAATCGAACCAAGTAAAAATTAGGTCAGAAACTACCAATGATGAAACCGAATCAAACGCAAATTAAAATACTAAGTTTAACTAGATGTGAGTGAGGGGATCACTCACCTTAGCTTGAATCGAAGTAGCCGCGACGAAGAGGAGAGTCGAGCAAAAATTTGAAGCCGAAACCCACTATTTCGAGAAGCCCTAATTGTTGAAGAGGGGGACGAACGATTTTTTTTAGGCCGCCATTATTTTGTTTTTTTTTTTGAAGTGAAGAGAAGAGGGTTTCGGGTATAAAAAAATAGGGGAGAGACGTGAATTTTGCGTGATTTAGGGCGTGATGGAAGGCACGAATTTGGCTGATAAGAGTAAGGCAGTATACTCTTTTTATTTTATGTTTATTTTTAAATTTTTTTTCTTTTCAATTTAAATTCAATTTGTTTTGCATAATTATTTTCTTCAATAAACATATAAACGTTTTGCAGTTCAACTATGAAACATAAATTTATATTAACGTGTTTTACAATTAGATTTTATACTTGTATTTTGTATTGATAAAATTTATTCCATTTTATTTAAGTTAAAGAAAAATGTTATTAATACCAACCATCCTTTATTAATTTAAATAAATAATAATTCTTGTATCCAAATTATTTTTCTAAGTCATTAGTTTGAATTTAAAATACAAATTCAATATTCAATTTCAAACTCCAAAGTCAAATTCAAATTTTATTCAACTTTAAATAAATTAAATTCTAAAATTTAATCGCCAATTCATAGTTATATTGGGAATTCATTTTAAACCATCATTCAAATATTTAAAATTAATTAAATATTTTCATTTTTAAATTGTTCAAAATTCTGGGTTGTTACAATCTTCCCTCCTTAAAGAATTTCGTCCCGAAATTATAAGTTAGGAAAACGATTGCTAAAATCTCACCGATATTTATACCCTACACAATTTTGCCAAGTTCCAAACTCACAAATAAATATAGGATTCATTCCATTTATTTTATTTCACTAGCTTTATTCATCGATTTCTACAATCAAGACGCAAAAGTCTTTTACCAAAAAATTTCGACTTACAAAACTCAGATTTTTTTTTTAAACTTGAGATCCTTCATGCTAAATATTTACATATTACATCTTTTCCAAAGCTGTGTGCTTTCAAGATATTTTAAAAATCTTCTTCCTTAATTCATTAGGTTAGAATTATGTAATTCTAATTTCAGACTATTGATTTTCTATTCAAAGTTTGAAAATACTTGCTAACTCGAAGTTTAACAAGTCCATCATCGTTCTCACAGACATTAGGCATACGCTGGCCAGGCGCAAGTCTAAAGATCTCCAAGTACTAAATATACTTGTTTCAACTCCCAGTGAAAATACTTTTTAAAAATTC
Organism: Allium cepa; assembly: GCA_030765085.1. NCBI lineage: Eukaryota > Viridiplantae > Streptophyta > Magnoliopsida > Asparagales > Amaryllidaceae > Allium > Allium cepa. The sequence goes on from CM060931.1 coordinate 579,223,350, forward strand.
TTTTAAAAATGGATATGGAAAGCACGTTCCCCCATGGATCACAATTTATCCGGCGGTTACGCTACTATCCCAGTAGAATCGCTTGTAACTGTAGATTTCACATCTCTCTTGAATTTCGCCATGGTTGTTGCCATAGATCGCGGTTCACACGGCGGTTACGCTACTATCCCAGTAGAATCGCTCGTGACCGTAGGCATCTCGCCCCTCAAATTACGCTTCGGCCTCTAGATGGCAGTTTACGTGGCGGTTGCGCCACTATCCCAGTGGAATCGCTAGTAACTGTAGGCATCACGCCCCACGAATTACGCCAGCATCAATTCACATAATTCCAACACGATGATCCATCGTGGGGGATTCCAGTCCCAATGGACATTCCACTAATGGAAATTCTACGTAGCTACGATTTCCAATGGACGCTCACACCGAGTGCCAATCACCTTCACAAATAATAAATGGAAGGTACATTTCCATATCCTCAGTTTTAGAAAACATATGTCATATACATATAGTACTTCATTTCACATTTCGTACATATCATACCTATTTAAACCTACATAGGACTTTTCATAATAATGACTTTCCAAACTGATAGTTTTCGATTTATTACATTCACATATATAAGTTACGAAAACTCAATTCACATCCTAACAAATAGAGAATACCAAAATTTTCCATCTCGTTTAAAATTTTCCTCTAAATCGATTTGAAAATTTAAGGTTATCTCAAACCCAATTCACATTCATAATCCAATTCATTATCGACTTCACATTCGATTTGGATTTCACGTTACATCGCCAACTCTCAACACATAATTGATGTCTACCGATATATAACCTCTAAGCTCGTATGTCTCAAAGAAGGGTGTTAAGCTAAAAGAATAAATTCTCCACCACCAACAGATATATATTTAATAGAGATCAATTGGCATGTCATCAATTCACAATGCTAGACATACAATTCAAATCGACTATCCAAAATTCAAAGTTCAACTTATATTGTTTTTGATGTCGAAGTTAAACTCAATTTAACTCAAGATTCAATCTTTTGGGAAAATATTCAAGTTGAACTGATCGTTCAAATTTCCTAAAAATATCTTTACAAGATATATATAATTTTCCAACTTAACCATTTGAAACAAATTTCAAATATTCATTTTTTTCAATTTATCTTTAAAAGATAAAATTTCAAACCTTTCATTTCATATTGGAAAACATTTCCATACTTATTTAATAAGTAATTCAAAAGTTCATTTATTTTCAACACGGAAAATATTCAATATACTTGAATCAAAATTAAGTATATATTCCATTCTTAAAGGAAATCATTCTTTTAAACACATTTATTTGAGTCAAAACGAATGTTGCGTAAAACATCGTTACGACAACTCAAATTCACTAGTATAGGGATTCAAATTTAAGATAGATATATAAATCCCAATACTATAGACAACATTTCCTTTCGGAAACCATTTATTATAACAACAGTGTTATAGTCCACCATTTCCTTATTTCTCGAAAACGCTTATTTCAACAATGAATGTTGAAATCTATGTATTCGATACTTAATGCATTTTAAAACATCTTTAAAACCATTAACCTTTTCAATTTCAACTTCAACTTAATTCATAGTTTGAATTCCTTATACTTTTCCTAATATTGGTTTTAAACCAATTTCAAACTTTTCAATATTAAGTTTTTCACTTAATTTAATTTTCCGCACGTTTAAATTCAAATTCATCACTGAATTTATTAAAACTATAATGGATTATCATGTTGACAACTTCAAATTTGAAATTTAAATTCTATTTAAACTTTGCATTTGCCTTTCTTTTTCCGAAAATAATCAATTAGTTCTTTAGTAAGTCATTCATCGACTTGGTTCCATTAAATTTATATTTCCACATTAACCATTTTAGGCATTAGTTTAAACTTGAAATATAAGCTTTTCATCAGAATTAGTTTGATTCATATAGTTAAGTCAACAAATAAACTTCCTTCCCAAGATGCTATTTCATTAAAATATTTCCTTCGGTACAAAATTTTACATAGCTTAATACTTTTAAAAGACGTACACAGAAGATTGTGGATTACAAAAGATAGTATTACAAAATATATTGATTGGTTTAAGATTTAGAATTATTAAGGACTATCGACTTCCTGTCTGGTAGTACTCATCTTCGCCAAACTTTCATCTTCGGATGGCACTATTTCAGGTTGTATTAAAGGAGAATTAACACATTCAAAATCATTAACTTCATTCCATAATATCACTTTCCTAAAACATATCCGTTTTATATTATATTCACTGTCCAAAATCGTGAATATACTTCGTTTATTCAATTCAATGTTTCTACATATTTATTTAAAGGATTATCCACTGTCCAAAATCGTGGATAAAATTCCCAATCAACATTTACTATCACAATATCTAACATAAAGGATAATTCACTGTCCAAAATCACGAATATATCTCCTTTAATAACTTCTATTTTTCATTTATCAAATTCAATTTGGTTTCGAATTTATAAACAATCTTTACAAATTCCATTTCTATTTATAAACTTCGATTTATAAATCTTCTTTATTAATTCAATTCAATTTATATAACTCAATTATATATCAAAAGTCCATTTATAAGTTAAGTACTTATAATCCATTTATTTACTAAATCATTCTTCAAAACATTTGAAATCAATTTTCAAAAGAATTCAGAATCAAATTCGCAAGTTATAGTTTAATTATCCTCTTGGCTATAACTAAATTGAAATGTTATTTTATTACCCAATTTATTATTTTGGAGATATTCAAAATATTTGATTTAAACCAATTCATTAATTCACTTCACTTATATTTTATTTTTCATAAATTTCAATAATTCGATAATGGATTTTCGAATGAGAAACTATCGCAATCCTAAATTTAGAGAGGGGAATTTCCGAAAAAATTTGAATTTTCAAAATACCTTTTATTTTTCAAAGAAAACAATTTCATACTTATTTTAATTTTGAAAAGCGTTTTCTTTAAAGTGATCATAGTAACTATTCATATTAAACATCATAAACTGAGCTTTGTGTAAACCAAAGCTCTGATACCACTTTTGTAACGACCCGCCATTCTGACCTCCCCCAATCGGTAATTAAACCCACTTGAGACGTTTAAAATGACGGATTGTTATTCAGTTTATAGAGTTTAAATAGAATCAGCCACAGAATCACAGAATAATCATAATATTTCACATAAATGAATTTTTCTTACATATATCAGAGTTTATGCAATGCATTAAATTTTTATACAGCGGAATATATCTTTTACACGTACAAAAATTCTTCGAAAAGCTAAAGTGAAGCAATTTCCCCAACTCACTCTAACTTCGCGGCCTGAAAATCTTCAAGCTGTAAAATTACTCGGTCTGACCCGAGTATTACGTTCAGAAGAAAATAATACACAGGTCAGTCTAATTCAAACTCAGTTATTAGTGCATAGAGGCAATAATAATCAAACAACAATTAGACGACAGTCAAATATAAATTTACCTATCCGATCCTTTAACAAGAAATCGGAAAACGGTAAATACAACACTTAACAGTGTTAAACAATAACTCAGTAGATTTAAATTATCAATGAGGATAGATGAAGGGATTATTGATGAAGATAATTTAGAAAACAATCAAAATTTGCCTAAAGGGCAATTAACAACAAAATCATCAAAATCGATTCAAAATATGTTGAATTGGCAACATAAAATAAATTTCATCAAAAAGAAAACATCAATTAAAACATTAGATTTGGTAGGGATGCAGTGCACACATGCGTGCACGGCCTCGCCACATTTAAAATGTTAACTCTGTGTGGCTGCAGTTCATGCTTGCATGTGCTGCCTCGCCACTACCGTAATGAAATATGCAAAAGATCATAAATCAAAACGAAATAGTATATCAATAAAAATCAATATCGCGTGGCTGCAGTTCACGCTTGCGTGCACTGCCTTGCCACTATCGTGATGATGTACTCAAAAGGTCAACGAACCAAAATCAATGAAGGTTCAAATATCGATTCAAAATGTCGATACTGCGTGGCTGCAGTGCACGCACGCGTGCGCTGCCTCGCCACAACAACATGTGAAATCATCTCAAGATAGAATACTATCAGAAATCAAAGTTGCAGAGGTCAAGTTAGTGACTCAACACAACTGCAACACCAAAACCCATGCAACAAGGCAAGGTCGAAATGCAATTGTTTGCATATACTCAAATAAACTCAAGAAAACAAGTTCCAAACAACTTATTACTGCACATTTCAACAAGTGCAAAATTTTCATAAAAATGAAACTGCAGGTCAAATACCCATAAAATCAAGGCGGTGTGGCTGCAATTCACACGTACATACATGTGCACGGCCTCGCCAACTCGAGTGCACAAGGTCAAATCAAAATCAGATTCAACGCAAGTACAAACGGCCTCGACCAAAATTCAAAATATCACTGCAACAATGAAACTCAAGTAATTCCAGAAATCCAAATAGTTTCAAGAATGTAAGCACTACAAGGAAATTGACTCCAAGCTGCATGTACACTTGAATACATGAAGTAAATTTGAAAACAAGGCATGTAACAGTGGAACAACAAGGCACAAAGGCTACAAGTATGACTTGAACAAAGCAAGGCTACAGAGCTTGAGCTTACGCAAAGTCAACATCACCGCATATGAATCATTTATCTGACTCAATGCAACTGCAACAAAAACTCAAGAAAGCGGTGGTACACTACAACATAAAGGAACCATGCCACAAAGGCAAATAAAGTGGTCAGGCAATCCAAATATAAATCAATGCTCAATGCACGCCATAAATATGAATCAAACTCGTATATATACTGCAACACTACCAAAGAAAACATGAAAAGTGCATAACAAGTATGCAACTACAAAACTGGGTTAAGCAAGTGCAACACAGTGACGAGCTACCCAGATTCGAAGAGGCAATTGTAAATGCAGGCTGCACATAACAAAGACCGCACGAGCTAAATGCATCAGTGAAATAAGTTCAGGAGAGGCGGCAACTATGAAATAACAATAACAAAATATATGCAACTGCACCAAGGAATGGCACATGTGTGCTATAGGTCTGAACCCCAAGGGCAGTGACAAAAAGGACCAGGCAATAAAAGAAGTACAACTGAAATGCACATAACACATGTGCCAGATACTAGTGCTCGTACACATAAATACTCAAAGTCAAGACTACAGGAGCCAGAACCAGGGAACAAAGCTGCAGACAAGATGAAGTCAGTGCCAACAGTACTGACAGCAACTCCATCAAGTCGTGATTCAAACCCCAAAATAAAATCAGAGATGTCAACAAGTATGTAAACTACAAGTCAACAAATGAATTTCAAAGTGATCAAGGACATCTGCAACATTGAATATATAATATCAAGTCAATGCAGCAGATGGAACACAAGTATAGATCCAACTATGAATGCATACACACATACAAGGGTATATATGCCTACATTTTTAATCCACACGTGTATATATATATGCTGCACTTATACGTGCAGGCATCTACAAAATCAGATACAACAAATCAAACTGCAATTATCATAAAGGCACAAAGGCACAAAGGCCATACTCAAACCAAGATCAAGTTATAAGAACGAAACCCAAAAATTTATTTCTCTACTGTAAATCAGTTTACAGAGTCCATTGTTTAATTATTAAGCCTAAAATAATTTCCAGGCCTCAATTAAGTTTAAATGAATCTATCATATTTGAATTTCCAAGCTAAATATGGTTTGTATGAAGAGATGTTAATTTTTTTCCCATTTCTTTTACTCTGTAACTAGAAAACAGGAAGAACAATATATAGGATACCATGTACATCTACACATATATTTACCAAACCATGTTAAATGATAAACATATTCAATATCAAGAAATGGAGAATCATTTTAATTAACTAAAAGATTGCAAGTTTAATGCTTACTCACTTTTTTTTTCTTTTTCTTTCTAACAGGTTTAGAAACCTGTACACAATGATCAGAGGCAGTATACAGGGGTGTATTCCTGTATTTCCATATATATATACACAAGCAAATTTACAGTCATGCAAACATATTTTGCAATCACATATCTAACATTTATCACATTCAACCCAAAATTTTATGTCTGTTGAACAATAAATCAAAGTTTAAAATTTATTTCTAACAAAATAAATTGAAGTACTTCTGGAATACGGATAATTCAGTTGAGAGAACAAATGCATGTTATAATCAAGTGTTGAATTAAGTAGATTATAGTTTATTTCTAGCAAAATAAATCGACATCGTGGTGGCCACGAAACCAACCTAATCGCAGTTCATCAGAGAAAGCAGGGCCGAAGCCAACAAAGCAAATGAAAACCAAGGTACAAGTTTAAACAAAGTCGCGTGGCCGAAGAATGGCCAAAGTCGACAACCCAAAATCATCAACGTCCTCAAAATCCACGGAACCAAAATTTCCAGAAAAAACAAAATCAAGAAAAACACGAAATCGAACCAAGTCAAAATTAGGTCAGAAACTACCAATGATGAAACCAAATCAAACGCAAATTAAAATACTAAGTTGAACTAGATGTGAGTGAGGGGATCACTCACCTTAGCTTGAATCGAAGTAGCCGCGGTGAAGAGGAGAGTCGAGCAAAAATTTGAAGCCGAAACCCACTATTTCGAGAAGCCCTAATTGTTGAAGAGGGGGACGAACGATTTTTTTTAGGCTGCCATTATTTTGTTTCTTTTTTTTTTTGAAGTGAAGAGAAGAGGGTTTCGGGTATAAAAGAATAGGGGAGAGACGTGAATTTTGCGTGATGGAGGGCACGAATTTGGCTAATAAGAGTAAGGCAGTATACTCTTTTTATTTTATGTTTATTTTTATATATTTTTTTTCTTTTCAATTTAAATTCAATTTGTTTTGCATAATTATTTTCTTTAATAAACATATAAACATTTTGCAGTTCAACTATCAAACATAAATTTATATTAACGTGTTTTACAATTAGATTTTATACTTGTATTTTGTATTTATAAAATTTATTCCATTTTATTTAAGTTAAAGAAAAATGTTATTAATACCAACCATCCTTTATTAATTTAAATAAATAATAATTCTTGTATCCAAATTATTTTTCCAAGTCCTTAATTTGAATTTAAAATACAAATTCAATATTCAATTTCAAACTCCAAAGCCAAATTCAAATTTTATTCAACTTTAAATAAATTAGATTCTAAAATTTAATCGCCAATTCATAGTTATATTGGGAATTCAATTTAAACCATCATTCAAATATTTAAAATTAATTAAATATTTTCATTTTTAAATTGTTCAACATTCTGGGTTGTTACAAATCACTAGAGCACTGGTTAGCCTCGTCTTCCATTCTTAGAAAGCTTCTTCACACCGAGTGTCCATTTGAACTTAGTTCCTTTCCTTGTCAACTTAGTCAGATGTGAAGAAATCTTGGAATAGTCTCTGATAAATTTCCTGTAGTAGCCAGTTAAACCAGAAAATTATGAATTTCCATCGGTTGCTTCGGTTGCTTCCATTCTAGAATAGATTCTCCCTTTGCTTGGTCTACAAAGATTCCTTCACCGAAATAATGTTCCCCAAAAATAACTTCCGATGTCCAAAAATGGCACTTGGAGAACTCGCCTTCAAAACATGTTCCCTCAGTGTCTCCAACACTATCTTCAAATGTTACTTGAGCTCTTCTTCAAACTTAGAATATACCAAAACAAACTTATTCGTACTCTTATCGATCCTTCCGATTTAGCGACAACACTATCACAGAACCCTAACAAGAAAAACTAGACTTGGTCACCTCCTTCCCAGAAGATCCTAAATCTGCTCAACTAACTCTTCTTTCTCTCTCGGAACAATCCTCCAACTAGGCTGAATCACCAGCACTACCCTGGCATCAAATCAACATGAAACTCTATCTCTCGATGGGAAGACAAACAATTAACTTCTCGAATACATCAAGAAAAACATGGTTCACATCAATAACTTAAAACTTCTCTTGAAAAGTCTCAACTCCATGTAAAAGATTACACAAATGAATTCCAGAATTGTCGCACAACACTCTGGCAATTCTACCCAAATAAGTTTGCAACGAAACTGTTCTCCCTTCACAATCTAGAACAGCCATATACTGTTCGAGTCAATCCATCGAAGAAATGAATCCACTCTGCTACTTTTGAAATCACCTCAATAAAAATGCTAATCAACAAACTTTCTCGACAGCACACATAACACTTCGAGCTATATGGCTAACCTCGATGCCCAAAGACTTCCATTTAAAGCTCTTTGAGTAACTCGTCCCTCAATCAAAGCAAAAACACCCTACTGAACTTAGTAACAATTCTAAAACGGACATACTTCCTTAACTTGTTCCAAAGAAACATCTTCGGAGACATCCAAAATCACCGAGTCTTATTACACAGCTACTACACCCTGAGATATCATGATTTGCTCCTGTCCATCCGATAGATCCAAACTCAAGCTCATCCAAAATTACATTCCAACAATGAAATCCTCACATGACCCAAAGCTCACTCGAGACGGTAATAGGTCTACACTCTCGACAGATACACTCCAACCATCGGTAGTCGTGTTACACACACCACTACCCTATCTACCTTATAACTTATATTGGAATACCCGAACAGGTAACCCAATAAAGCGGTAGAAATATATATATATATATATATCAAAATTACAAATACGCTCTCTCAAGAAAGAAATCACTCAAGAGCCTCGGTATTTACTCAACCTAGCGCTCTGATACCAAGTGTGATGACCCGCCCTTCTACTACCAGAAAGACGTATCATCATGTAGAAAGAAAGGGGTAGAAATAGAAAGGAATAGAGAAAGAAAGAACAAAACATCTAAATCTCACAGCGGAACGGAACAAAATATAATATATCACATATCTATTACATTGATTTCATATATCAGAGTTATACAATATCAATACACATGACAATCATGCATACATCTATCACTATATAAATCAGAGATACAATATACATCAACTAACACAGCGGAACTAGATAGATATCTACATACGTCTGGAAACTCCTGCTCCAAGCTCCTCGAGAATCAAAATCCAAACCTATCACCTGGGTACTCGTAAAAATTTGAGTACCCAAGAGTTTATGAAAAACAAAATATAAACTCCGGGTCAGACATGGGTCTGGTATGAGTAAACGGTTTAAATTTTTTAATTTTGAAAATCTTTTAAAAAAAAGGTATCACGTAAGACTCCCCACAAATAAATACGGGTAAGTTTTTACCTTACGCTAACCAAAACATTTTATAGGAAATCCAGTGATATTATAATAGTGTCTAGGGTTATCAAGTAAAATACAAAATAGCTGAAATGCTTACATCTCACATTCCAACGTAGTTGGGCACAATCAAAACGTACGGCGCTTATTGGAAATTGGATCTCATACAATGGCAGGGCTACTGGGGTACCGCCCGTCGCTGTACGTGGTCTAGATCACTGTACCAAGGAGCCACCCTAACTCCCCTGCAACACAAGGCCGGAACCATTCCTTACTGAACAGTCCCAAACAAGATAACCCCGCAGTTGGTGCGCATATCCAACCGCCCACACAGCCGAAATAAAGGGACATCTAGACAGGTCTATATCTCGTCCTGCTTGGGCATGACCCACCTAACCTTGCTGCACCTCCCCTGTTTTAGTCATTCCCGGTTGATGAGGCTTGAGGCTGCGATTACCTTTACAGGACATATTTCTTAGAATGCTCATCGTCCTCCTGACAATGTGCTGAAAGCATTCAATCCATACAAGTTCTTTCCGGGTTCGAGCGAACCCAAAGGCATTATCTCGTCACACTCATTTTGGAATCACCCTCAGAGTCAACGACGATAACCTTGCATTCTGAAAACAGCATCTCGATCTTCACTTGAGAATTCACGACCTATCGTTTAATTTTGGATCGATGTGGTTTTCGGAATATCAAATTGACACCCGATCCCAGTCTTATCGAAATCCAAACGCCATTTTAAAGGCCAAGTTGTCTAATTAACTTAAACAGTTTAATTCAGTGATTGGATTCATACAACATTTACCACAGATAAATCATACACAATTGCCATGGATCTTTTACAGCATATTAGTGAGCATCACATAATATCATCAATAAACATCACAAACAAATATACGACATCCACAAACAATCATCTTAAGCTCTTATTGTGATTAATTTAATTAATTGAGAGTTAATCTCTTAACCCTGTTTAATCACTTATTTCCCTTCAAATTATTTAATCACTAAATCATTTCTTAATTAATATTTATGTCTTAATTGCTTAATCACTTTATTAATAATTACTTTCTTAATCAAGTTATCTAACTTTGATTACTTAAGTAATTATTTCTCAATCGCTATTCTTCGACCTAAATAGAACTTAATTACCTGTTTATTTAGTGCTAATTGCTTCATTAATCATTTCTTAATTCTTAGTTAAATCACTTGATTAATTAACTATTACTCGTTAATTAATTAATTAATTAAGTGGTTAATTACAATTTCACTTATTTCTTATAATACACTACTAATAAAAATTACAAAGTAATTACTCTTAATTACTTCTGAATCCAATCAATTAATATTGATTATTCACTTAATTAACATTTAAGTCTTCTTAAAATTTGATATCATTTATATTACTAACTGAAACATTATTTGTTAATCTATTTAATTTTATTAGGTAATATTAATAAGATTTTAAAACATGGTTAAGCTTTAACAAAAGTAATCAGTTAATTTAAAATAATTAATCACGGGTTAACCTGTTAATAAACCTTAACTATGATAATCAAAACTGGAATTAAATTTTTACTTAAATCTTGAACAACATTCACTTTACTGTGAAACCTTGCTGAGACCTTTATTCACTAACAAATTTTATAAAATCTTACACTCAAATACAAAAAAACCCGAGTTCTCCCTTGTAACACTCAAGCGCTGCTTCGAGTAGTTCGCCCCCTTCACCCGAGTCACCAACCCAGATACGCGAACTTCATCTTCTTCTTTTTTTTTGTTTTATTTTACAGAAAGTTTTAATTTAAACTTAATTAAAAGATAAAACATCAGAAGATTGCTCGCACCCAAACTCAAAGGAAAACCGAAGCAAACATCCAATATTCTCGAGATTGACTCGAGACTGTGCCCCCCTTCAAACACTGATACGCCATCGTGCTGTACATGTGTACAGCGTCGCACTTGGCTCCGGCGAACTTCCGAGGCTTCGAGCAAATCCTAATTAGCACGAATACGAGAAAACCAAAGTTGCAATACCACCCAAAATTCAAATTCAAAATTATGCAGTTCGAACGAAAGAAACGAACGACCACTCTGAAACAAAGCGTCACGCCACCCAAGCACGGTCCACCGGAGGTGATGCAAACTCGACCATACCTCGACAACGTCCCCAGCAATCTTCCAACCAAGCCTCGAATCACTCGATCATATATGCGAGTCGAATACCATATTCTACTGGCATGAACAAAAACACGTAGTAAAACCCTATATCGATCTCGTATCAAAATTCTATGCAATGGAAAAATTAGTGAATATTTTTCTTAAGATCACTAACCTTTGTACTTACTTCAGTTTAAATTTCAGCATTTAATATTGAATCAAATTTGAGAATTTGATAAAAATTCAATCCTTATTCAACATCGAACTGCTCATGAAATACTTAATTAAAAGACTTCGTTTTTGTTTCAAAAATCATGAATTCCTGTAATATTTCAAATTATAAACATGAATTAACTTTTTACATCAGTTGGCCTTATCACATTTTTATTTAATTTCCTGTAAACATAGTTTCCAGGGATGCTATTCTTGTAACATGTTTAAAACAGTGTTAAAAATCTTAGTCTAGTGTTTAATCTTCTTGTATATTTTGGAATTCTAACATTTTACATGATTAGATGAAATATTTTTAAGTTTTGAAAATAAACTTCAAACTATTACCAACACAGTGAGCACAGAGAAACACATAATTATACAAAATAAGGCATATACCATATCATAGGATCTTTGAATCATAAACTGATTTAAATTGAACTTAAAGCTTCAAATTTAATGTTTACTCACTTCAAATAACAGTTGAACAACAAGCCCCTTTGATGCCTTTAAAACTGCAGATGAAAACAGCCTGGGTTTATTCATGAATCTGCCCCCTGTTGTTTTTTTTATTTGAATTTGTTTCTTCTTCTAGTCTTTATTTCTCAGGTAATACTATTTCTTGGTCGAACTAAAGAAAGGTGTAGATATATATAAGAGAACTGGTATGTAGAGGAAGGTGGTAACTGGACAAACACATTCTTTTTTTCTTTTTTTTTTGACCAGATTTTTTTTCATAAGATTTGCACTGTCTGAATTGACAAAATGTAGGCTGAGATATTAGCATTAAATGTTTTGTTTACCAAATAGGTTTACGTACTCATTATATTCAGCTGCTCATAAATATTCGTATACAATTGTATTGTACTATGCATAAAGATATTGGTTTGTTCCTTTTCATTTTGCAGGCCAACAAAGCTTGTACATGAAGCTATTCATTTGTTCATATTTGCTTTGTATCTTAATTAGTTTGCATAATTATTAAAATATTTGTTGCTCATAGATATTTATGTAAAAGTATATACTTGCAGGTAGGTTATATGACATGTGTTTCCCTGTTTCATATTTGCAAATAGATTTGGCTTATGAAGACATTTGTTTAAAAATATTTGTTTTAATAGCTTCTAGTTTGTACATATAGACAACACTTGATCTTTTATATTTATGAATACTTGTTCTGTTACTAGTTTTCAGTATACATGGTTATCAGATTTACTTATATATCTTGTGTCTTGTAAGTGAAGATAAGTTGTTTTGTTATTTTTGTTTGATCATAACATTTGCAGGTACATATTCATGTGTGTATATGAAGTTAATTTGTTTTATTATTTTATACATTGTGCTTATTTTATTTTACGCTCTCAAATTAACAGTTTATGTTGTATGCTTGTTTATCCATGTTATTTTATTCTATACTTTGTTTCTATTTTACCATATACTTTGTTTTTGTTTTTGTTTTATACAATTGTGTTTTAATTAACTTCAGATTATGTTGTATGTTTAATCCTTGTTTCCATTTTATTTTTTTATTCCTAACTAATAATATTTAAGTTATATTCAATGCGGTTTATTTATATTCATTCCTATTTGTATTTTGTCAATAATTAAGTTATATTCATATGTTAGACTTATTTTTATGTTAATAGAATTAAATTTCATTTCAAACATTATCATTCATATGTATACTTACCAAATATAAACAAAGTAAGGTATTTTAATTCAATTATAAAAGACAAATTTTATTATGGATATTATTGAGATAATTTATTTAAACTTTCAAATTAATTTCCCTTTTAACAATACCATTTATATAAAAAATGGCTATTATTTCAAAATCATATTCGTTTCAAATGGATAAGTTTACATTTTATTTAAATTGATTTAAATATTTATTAAAATAAATAGGGCCGAAATCTAGGGTCGTTACACAACCTGTCCTTACAAATGCTAACAAATACAACAATCGGTACATTGGAAAAATAAAGAAATACATAGATATGTCTTAGGCATCGAGCTCGTATCCTGAAGCGTATGAATCTAATATGAGAAAATATGCTTGGCCTAACCTGAGCATTAAAAAAATAACGTATGGATTAGTCTGGAAATACCAACATGAGAAACTTAAGTAATGGGGTGAACATATAATAATTCTGTGAGACTATGCCGTTAATGGCGGAACGGGTTTTTACCTCACGGAACAACAGTCATAGATGAAGAAATGGGAAACAAATTAGAACCCCAATCCAAACTATAATAAAGAGCATAGATAAGAGAATTATCCAAACTTAAAGGATGGGCATAAATAATTAAACATCGAGAAGGAAGTCACTTCCCGATGCAACAAAGAAAGAGTTAAGTTTTTAAAAACTTTGAATCAGAGGAAAGAAAAGATAATTCTTCCAACAAATGATTAATTAATTTTAAAATGTTATAAAAAATTATTAATCAATCTTAATCAAGTCATTGTTTAAATAATTAATTTACCTTAATTATCATTGTTTAAAATGATTAATTTATTTCAAGATGTCATTGAAAAGATAATTAATTAATTTAAATCTCATCTTTATTTAAAAATTATAATCTTTTTAAAGTCCATGCATAAGATTTAAAAATATTTCAAAGGGGATAATATTTCCATTCAAACATCATAGAACTTAAGTATGGAGGTATATAAACAAAAGAAAAAAAAACAACTATGCATATATAGAAAACATCACTTATCAAATATGGATTTATTAACATTCAAGTTAATGCCCAAACAATATAATAGCTGAACGAGGATCTATTCTACAGATAGATGTCCAAACAATCTACATAATTTAATTATAGCAGAATGATGATTTATTTTGCTAACCAGATGTCACCTATATTATTATCTAACTAAATGATAGCATAACGATGATTTATTCTGCTAAAAAAATTTCCATAATACCCTATTCAATTAATTTATAGCAGAGCAGGGGTTTATTCTTCTAAATATAAGTCATTAATAAAGCATTCATATTTATTAGGCTAACTTAATGGTGCAAACAAGAGATCCCTTGATTTAAAATCAGTCCACTTATAAAAGAGAGCTGACTTAAAATAAGTGATAGAGTTTAAAATTTAACCTTTATTAATTTAAAATTAAATCTTAATTTAATTATAAATTTAAACCATAATTAATTCTAATTAATCTATACATAACTCAAATTAAGAACTTAATCATACTTAATTAACCCTTAATTAAATATTATTAAATTAATTCATTAAACCGTGCTTGATTTATTAATTAACCCAAATTGAATAATAATTAATGAAATAATTAAAATTAATTAAATAAAATTCAATTCTCAATTAAGCTTTACTCAATCAATCATTAATTCAAACTTCCTTAATTAATTAATAATAATCAATTTATTTAATTAATACTTAAACACTAAGTACTTATCTTATTTATAAATTAATTAATAATTCAAGAATTAATTAATCATTAAACTCATATTTAATTTCAAAATTATTAACGTTTATACTTAATTAGTATTTTGAAGAAGTTTTCAAAATATTTTAAAATGAAACCACTTTAAGTTTAAAACGCCAACTTTTTTTGAACTGCATCCATAGAGACTATCGTAATACCTATCGTAACATAGAGTTAGTTTCCAATTTGAATTTTCCAAACCTTTTACTCCTAATCTTATTTACCTTATAAAAAAAATAAGTAAAAGTTTGTTGAAAAACAAAACAAAATTAGAAACTTGAAATCTTTTTAGTAATTAAAAACTAATGAACGATATATATTTTTCCAAAGGATCTCAAGTCACTTTTACATTTCAAAATGCTAACTTTTCTTTTACTTTACCAGAACAAAGAAAAGTCTCAAACATTTATGTGACATGATTTAACATATACAATGAAAGAATATAAATTGCAAACTAACTTGACTTTTAAACTTCCATTTTCAAACTATATGTCAAATCATCCAAATGCACATACATACACCTTAGCCAATACCATTATTCACCAAAACAAGCAACTATTTTATCAACTAAGCAACAAAAAAATATGCATCATAAGTAAATTTAGAAATTTTAAATATATTGGTGAGCTTTACTTACTTACAGCTAAGATAACCAAACAAAACTACACTATGGTTCGGCCTAGGGAGAGACATGGCTCGACCGTTGTGATATATGGGTGCGTGAGCTTGAAACTGAAACAAGAAGTGGTGTAGAGGAGGAATGAGGGGTAAATAAGTTAATTTAAAAGGAAAAGCTTTGATTGTTAACCTTTCAAATTAAAATGGATGCCATTATAACACTTTGAAAAGCTTAAGCAGGTGTAAAAACTTTTAAAAAGAGTAAAATGAAATGGTAAAGGAGAGATAAATTTTGAATTAGTTTTATGTAACGACTCGAAATTTTCGATCCAGAAAATTCCAGATAGTTTGAGGAAAGAAGAAAGAGATAGAAGAAGAACAGAAAAGAAAAACACAAACTCACATTCACAACGGATAAAATATAATATCAATAATAGTCATACCAAAGAAAACTGTATCTATCAATTTACATCGATATATCAGAGTTACGATAATTTTATACAACATCGGATAGATATAATTTAAACATGTCTCAGATATATACAATATCAAAGTGGAAACTCTCCATACGTCCCTGCCATCCAGCTCGCCTGCTGAGCTCCAGAACGTCCTTACCTGGAAATCTGTAATACTCGGTCTGACCCGAGCATTACATCAAAGTAACACCCGGGTCAGGTTGGAAACTAGCGTGAGTAAACCCATACACAAGGAATAAAAAGAAATCAACTCGTATAAAACCCGGGGTTTAACTCATATCAAATTACCAATTCACAATTTGTCATAGACTGTAACGACCCAGGATTTTTGATAATTAAAATTTGAATATTTAATTAATTTTAAATATTAATAAGTGAAATTTATAAGTCGAATAAATTTTATTTTGAATAATTGGATTTAATTGGATAATTAAATCGATAATTTAATATGTTAAATTATGGAAATAATTGAAAATTGAGTTAAATATGATTGAAAATGATTTGTAAAATTTTATTTTATCATATTGAAGTTAGAACGATATTTTAGAACTTTTAAAATCGAATTAAAAGTTTATATTTGTGAAAATTGAATATTTTAATATTTAATCGACTAGTGAAAATAGTCAATTTTTGAACAGTCTCAGAATTGGACGAAACTAGTTCCATTGGATCCGTAATAGTTTGTTATTACCGGATTATAATTTTCGTAGCAATAGGAGTTATCGTTTGATCGTGGCAGCTCGAAACGCATCGAATTGTTTTTAATATTAATTTGGCGAGCTAAAATAGCCATTTTTCAAATAGTCTCGGATTTCGATGAAACCAGTTTCATCGGATCCGTAATGTGATATTATTGTATGGTTTCAAATTTCGTGTCAATTGGATTTACCGTTTTCCGGTGCAAGCTAAAACGCCTAGAAAATCGTTTAAATCGGTTTAATCTAAATTGAACGTTTATAGCCATAACTCGCACAGATGACCGAATTAGCTTCCGAAACCTATTCCATTATGTCCGGAACGCGGGGTAAACCCTAGAAACGCTGGTTACGGGCGTAAATCGGAGTTTGGAATTTCCGGAATGAATAGTGTTTCGTTCGTTTTCTTATAAATAGACCAACCATTCACAAATAAAAATAAACCTAACCCTAATATTCTACAGCCGCCACCCCTAGCCATCAATGGCCGAAAAACAACAGTCTTCTTCCTCATTTATCTCCCAATCCACGCATCGTTTTGTGAAATCTCCAACTACAATATTGTAGAGCATCGAGTGATCGACATATTCAACGGATATGATCGCGAATGGAGCTGTATTTTGTGAGATAGGAAGCCGCATTCTCTGCAGTTTGCGCATGCATTTCGAGGAGGAGGGGGAAGCCGAGTGCCACCATGTCTTGGCCGAGTGTTGCTCGTGTCGTGCTCTTCGAGGTGGAAGCTCCTGATCGATGTGAAGTGGCTTGTGGTGGTTGCAAATTGAAGCCCTAGTTCGTGATTGGTGGGTTCGGTTTGTTCCTGTACGTGAGTTTGGGAGAGAAAGCACGCACGGTTCTGATGCAAAGGAGTGGATCTAACGGCCATGAACTGTTATAGGTTTAAATATAAAAATAAATTGTAAATTTTATATTTAAAATTCGTGTAAACTTGTTAAATGCATATCTTTTTCATACGAGGTCGAAAACGCGCAAAACCAATTGCGTTGGAATCGTATGGACGAGCACTGCGCGATGGAACTGGATTGGAATCGTTTGGAGTTAGTGAGAATTTCGAGTAAAATTAAACGTCCGTTTAATTTTATTCGAAATAAATCGCTAAAACGAAATTGAAATCAAGGTGAGGACTTCTCACTCAATCGAATCAGTTTCGATTTTATTTTAAATAGTTAGATTTAAAATATTTGAATGCATGTTTGAATGATGATTGTTATCTATTGATTGTTAAAATAGACATTATGCGCCGTTAGTAAGCGGATGTTATTTATTGAAAACATATACCGCGAATATTTCATAAACAGTGAAATTAGTATATATATAATAGCAATATATATATATATTGGCATATGTATATATTGGGGTTATTGATTTTCCACATTTGTATAGCGGATGAGACCCTATTGCGCCGTCTATTAAGCGGATAATATTTTAAATCCCATATACCGCGATAATTTCGTACTGGAGTGAAATTGGTATTGTGCTAATGTTTGTGGATGCAGGAAAACAGGTTGGAGGGATCCAACTGGATTCCTCGACAATATTTATTTGATTTCAGATATTTTGATATTTGATGGATTATCATATCGATATATGATATCGTTGTTGTCGTGATTGACTATTTGGTATGTAGCATCATTGGACCAAATTTTGGAATTTTAAAATGATTTTTAAAGGGATTTTTGAAAATATACTATATGTTTGAAATTGATTCATTGTAAATAAATAAACGATTTAATTTTAATGTTATAAAAATTATATTTTTGAGAAATATAGTTAAAAACTGATTTTTGAAAATATGAGGCTAATGATTTTATAAAATAGTTTAATCGGGATTTCTGAATTTATTATAAAAAAAGGGTTGAAATATAGGATTTATGAAAAATTAATTATTTTATAAATCAAAATGATGAAATTATAAAGGAGATTAAAGATGTTTTAAAAGTATAATATAAATTGATTTATATAAAAGATTTATAAAATGGATATTTGTAAATTAAAATATTTGAATTATAAAACGAGCTTTTATAATTGTTAGAATGAATTGTGAATGAATTTCATAAATGAATGAAATTTATAGAATTATAAACGGTGAAGTTATAAATGGAATTTTATAAGCAGTAGGTTTATAAAATTTATAAAGTTAATAAAAGAATGGTTTTGGATAAATGATTGAATCTTATAAGTTATAAGATTTATAATTATGAAGTTCAAAGGAACGATTTTGCAAACAAATAAATTATAAGTATTTCACTTATAATATGAACCTTTGGTTTATAATTGAGTTATGAATTGAGATAGGTTAATAAAGGAATTTATAAAAGGAAGTTGTTATAAAATAAATAGAAATGGAATTTATAAACGGTGTTTTATAAATTCGCAAACGACTTATTTTAAGAAGTAAATTGTTGTAACTTATTAATGGAGTTATATTCACGTTTTTGACTGTGAATAATCCTTTGAAATAAAATGTATAGAAAGGATGAAATTGATTAACATAGTATATTCACGTTTTTGAATAGCGAATAATATGTTAAAGAAAATGTTTAGGATGTGATATTTTAAACAGAATTAAAACGAGCTAACGATGTTTTAAATGTGTTGAGATTCGAAACCATAGATTTCAACATTCATTGTTGAAATAGACGTTTTCGAGAAATAGAAGGAAATGGTGGACTATAACACTATTGTTATAGTAAATGATTTCTGAAAGGAAATATTTTGTATAGTATTGGGATTTATATATCTATAATTTTGAATCCCTATACTAGTGATTTTGGGTTGTCGTAACGATGTTTTACGCAACATTCGTTTTGGCCCAAATAAATATGTTTAAGAGAATGATTTCCTTAAAGAATGAAATATATACTTAATCTCGATTTAAGTATATTGAATATTTTCCAAGTGTTGAAAATAAATAAAATTTGTGAATTACTTATGAATAAATAAGTATGGAAATGTTTTTCCAATGTGAAGTGAATATTTTGAGAATTTATCTTTTTGAAGATAAATTGAAAATGAATAATTGAAATCGTATATTCATAGATATTGTGAAATATAAATTCACTATGAAATTTATAAAAGAAAGGGGAATCTGTTTAAAAATGAATATTGATTTATTTTTGAAGTATTGAAATTATATATCTTGTAAAGATATGATTTTTAGGAAATAAATAATTTGGGAAAATTATTTGGAATCTGGTGATGTCGTGCATATCCATTGGTAGTTCAATAACCGACTATCAATATTTACTTTGAAAGGTATTTGTTGGGATTTGTTGAATTTGAACGCTACACTTATTTTTAAATTATTGCGCTCGTTATTCTGATTACCCATTTCGAATAGTGATACGACGTAATGGATAGCATTGAAGATCGGTGTTGAAGACCCGGTATTTGCGAGAGCGATAGGATGACCTGTCGATTGACTCTGCACCGAGTTGCTCCGGTATTGAGTTCTCCATATGTGATGGGAAATCCGATCAGGATTGTGGATATCCGGATTGCAAGGACTTCTTTGTAAGTGCCTTCGGTTCTGTTCGAGCCCGGAACAGACTTGTATGGATTGTATGTCTGACATTACAAATTGAGATATAAAGCAGATTTCTTTCAAATATATTTCTGTTGGTGGCGGAGAACTTATTCTTTTAGCTTAACACCCTTCTCTGAGACGTACGAGCTCAGAGGTTATGTAGTTGAAGGTTATCAGCAATATATTCCCAATTTGGTAATGCGACATGCTGAGTGTTGCTGTGAAATGATCATTGTGTTGATTATTTGTGATAGGATCATTTATTTGATCGTCTATCCTGGTGATCATTTCTATGATCATTTGTTGACCCAAAGCATGGCTTTTGTATAAAGTGTGTTTTTGTGGACGTGACTTCGTCGAGCCTCACACCCCGGAATGGTCAAAACAGGAAAGATGCGGCAAGGTTATGAGGGGTAGCGCCCTTTAGGGTATGTGCATTTCCTTCTGGAAAATGATGGTATCATGGTATGGAGCCCAGATACTTACTCATGTTGAAAACACTTTATGATTGTGTGAATTGATTACGAGCGCTCGGTTAAAGGTCCCAAAGGACCGGGGGATGGCATATTCGGTCAGTTGTTGCTCAGTTAGGGGTAACCCGGCCTTGTGTTGGCAGAGATCCGGTTTGGTTCTCGGGGATGTCCTTCCAGAGGCATTCTCATGTGGCAATGGGAAGTTCCTTGGCCTGATCATTCGTTGGAAATCCAAAGAAACAATACGAGACTTGTACGGTTTTAGTTGTATAACCTGCTATGGAATGTGGCGGTAACCTGCTATTGAACATAATTAGCTATAGTAGGCATAGTTCGAAATGTCTATGCTGGCTAAGATTTATATCTTTATTTTCGAAATGATTTCCTACACTATGCACTAGTAATAATATCAAATGTTCTTTTAAATGCGTATCTAGCATCTTTGACTATCATAAGGAGAAATCTCCTCCGATTCTGCGTTTGCATTGTGTGTGTGTGCGGGAGGCCTTATGGTAGTCTCATTTTTAAAAGCATTGCGAATTGACTTTAAAAATATTCCTATATTTTGATTTTAAAGATAAATAAACTGTTTTGAGTCCTCACACCAGTCACATGACTAACTCGGAGTTTATTGTTTTCCTTCCTAAACTCTGGGTCCCACCATTTCCACACGGGCAGTCAAGAGTTAAGGTTTATCAGGATATTCTGGAGTTGCTGGAGGCAAGCTAGATGGCATGGCGTAATTACTAGTATATAGTATTTCTTTCTCCGCTGCACTATTTGATGTTGTCTGTTGTTGTACACTCTGATGTAATGAAATGTAATGTATGAAATGTAATAACTAATATAGTTCTTTGTTTAAAGATTATTCATTTATTTATTATATGTTGTTCCGTTGCGAATTGTGAGATTCTGTTATTGTTCTGCTGTTTTCTATTCCGTTCTATTTTCTATTTTCTTTCCTATCTATTTTCTACTATCTTCTCTCTTTTTCTTCTTCTTAAACCCTAACATTTCGGTTTTTCGGCAACGAAAAATCGTAATCGTTGCATTTGGTATCAGAGCATATGGTTAAGCGACAACCATGGTTCTGTTGGGTGTTACTCATTAGAGATAGAGTCAGCAGTACTCTAGAATGAGTTTGAGTGTAGTAATAGATATGAGAGCGTATTTGTTAGTGAATATATAAAATTGTTTTATATTGTGATGATTGGTTTATTGAGTGGCATATGAACTTTCGTCAGCACGGTATGCACAACTATGCCGAAGGGGTTTCTAAACACTTGAATAGAACAATTCGACACAATATTGTTTTTAAATTGGGTAAATGAAATAATTTTACCTTGATTATATTTTTATATATAAAGAAATAATTTTTCAGAATTATTAAAGTGTATATAAGTTGATTGTTTAGTTGTTTGAATAATCTAAATAAAAGAATAATTGTATAAGTAAAATGAATTATAAGAATTGAATTATAATCAAAGTGATTTACAATTGTGAAATAAACTTATATATGTAAGAAGTGAAACTATATGAATATATTTATGAACATGAGTTGTAAATAAAAATGAATTTAAAGTTAAATGGAATATAACTTAAGAAATTGAATTGAATGACTGAATGGAATATGAATTAAGTTGATATGAAATAATGAATGTAAGTGTTAATTCATTAAAATCTAATGTTATTGGAAATTGAATAATTGGAAGTTAAGTGAATCTTGAATAGAATTGAATTTGATTTGGAAGTGAACCAACTTGAATATGAATTAGTGAATATAAACTAATTGAAAATGAATGTTAGTAAAATCATCCACTGTTAATGAATCAAATATGATTAAATTGAAAACGATTTCATTAAATATTAATGAGAATATGAATGAATATTTATTGGTTATGAATTAGTTGGATGATAGTTGATTGATAGTAGCATTTGTTGCTTTTATTGCATTTGCTATATTGGCATATATAGTTATTATGTTGTTATATGTTGTATATTGATACTATTTTCATATATACATGTTTCTCATGTTGTTTGTTGAGTGTTTAGTAGGTGCAGATCGCGTTTGCTTCACATTTGGAGCTCGCTTTCGCGCTATATTAGCCTTATATGCTCGCTAATAAAATATAAGGTACATATCTCGGATTAAATATCGTACTTTTACACTTTTTTCCCTGCGGGATGCCTCATTACTTGAAGAGATGTATATTTGTGATATATATACTGTCATTTTTTTCGGATCGAGCCGCGCAAAGGAGACTATGGCGAATTTTTCCGGAAATTAAAGGCGTTAGAAAAAAATTTGAGGAAAATTGGAATTTTTTTGGAAACTTTAACTTTGATTTGGAATTGAAAGTTAAACAATAGTAGTTGTTTTTGAAAAGATAACTAAGTATGATTTGAAAACTTAGTAAAGTATTATAAGAAGTTTGACTATGGATTTTGGAAAGTTAATAGATTCTGTAACTTTTCTTACTTAGTAATTTCGAGGACGAAATTCTTTTAAGGGGGGAAGATTGTAACGACCTAGGATTTTTGATGATTAAAATTTGAATATTTAATTAATTTTAAATATAAATAAGTGAAATTTATAAGTCGAATAAATTTTATTTCGAATAATTGGATTTAATTGGATAATTAAATCGATAATTTAATATGTTAAATTATGGAAATAATTGAAAATTGAGTTAAATATGATTGAAAATGATTTGTAAAATTTTATTTTATCATATTGAAGTTAGAACGATATTTTAGAACTTTTAAAATCGAATTAAAAGTTTATATTTGTGAAAATTGAATATTTTAATATTTAATCGACTAGTGAAAATAGTCAATTTTTGAACAGTCTCAGAATTGGACGAAACTAGTTCCATTGGATCCGTAATAAGCCGGATTTCAATTTTCGTAGCAATAGGAGTTATCGTTTGATCGTGGCATCTCGAAACGCATCGAATTGTTTTTAATATTAATTTGGCGAGTTAAAATAGCCATTTTTCAAACAGTCTCGGATTTCGACGAAACCAGTTTCATCGGATCTGTAATGTAGTATTATTGTAAGGTTTCAAATTTCGTGTCAATTGGATTTACCGTTTGTCCTGTGCAAGCTAAAATGCCAAGAAAATCGTTTAAATCGGTTTAATTTAAATTGAACGTTTATAGCCATAACTCGCACAGATGACCGAATTAGCTTCCGAAACCTATTCCATTGTGTCCGCAACGCGGGGTAAACCCTAGAAACGCTGGTTACGACGCGTAAATCGGAGTTTGGAATTTCTGGAATGAATAGTGTTTCGTTCGTTTTCTTATAAATAGACCAACCATTCACAAATAAAAATAAACCTAACCCTAATATTCTACAGCCGCCACCCTTAGCCATCAATGGCCGAAAAACAACAGTCTTCTTCCTCATTTATCTTCCAATCCACGCATCGTTTTGTGAAATCTCCAACTACAATATTGTAGAGCATCGAGTGATCGACATATTCAACGTATATGATCGCGAATGGAGCTGTATTTTGTGAGATAGGAAGCCGCGTTCTCTGCAGTTTGCGCACGCATTTCGAGGAGGAGGGGGAAGCCGAGTGCCACCATGTCTTGGCCGAGTGTTGCTCGTGTCGTGCTCTTCGAGGTGGAAGCTCCTGATCGATGTGAAGTGGCTTGTGGTGGTTGCAAATTGAAGCCCTAGTTCGTGATTGGTGGGTTCGGTTTGTTCCTGTACGTGAGTTTGGGGGAGAAAGCACGCACGGTTCTGATGCAAAGGAGTGGATCTAACGGCCATGGACTGTTATAGGTTTAAATATAAAAATAAATTGTAAATTTTATATTTAAAATTCGTGTAAACTTGTTAAATGCATATCTTTTTCATACGAGGTCGAAAACGCGCGAAACCAGTTGCATTGGAATCGTATGGACGAGCACTACGCGATGGAATTAGATTGGAATCGTTTGGAGTTAGTGAGAATTTCGGGTAAAATTAAATGTCCGTTTAATTTTATTCGAAATAAATCGCTAAAACGAAATTGAAATCAAGGTGAGAACTTCCCACTCAATCGAATCAGTTTCGATTTTATTTTAAATAGTTAGATTTAAAATATTTGAATGCATGTTTGAATGATGATTGTTATCTATTGATTGTTAAAATAGACATTATGCGCCGTTAGTAAGCGGATGTTATTTATTAAAAACATATACCGCGAATATTTCATAAACAGTGAAATTGGTATATATATAATAGCAATATATATATATTGGCATATGTAAATATTGGAGTTATTGATTTCCCGCATTTGTATAGCGGATGAGACCCTATTGCGCCGTCTATTAAGCGGATCATATTTTAAATCCCATATACCGCGATAATTTTATACTGGAGCGAAATTGGTATTGTGCTAATGTTTGTGGATGCAGGAAAACAGGTTGGAGGGATCCAACTGGATTCCTCGACAATATTTATTTGATTTCAGATATTTTGATATTTGACGGATTATCATATCGATATATGATATCGTTGTTGTCGTGATTGACTATTTGGTATGTAGCATCATTGGACCAAATTTTGGAATTTTAAAATGATTTTTAAAGTGATTTTTGAAAATATACTATATGTTTGGAATTGATTCATTTCAAAAAAATAAACGATATAATTTTAATGTTATAAAAATTATGAGAAATATAGTTAAAAACTAATTTTTGAAAATATGAGGCTAATGATTTTATAAAATAGTTTAATCGGGATTTCTGAATTTATTATAAAAAAAAAGGGTTGAAATATAGGATTTATGAAAAATTAATTATTTTATAAATCAAAATGATGAAATTATAAAGGAGATTAAAGTTGTTTTAAAAGTATAATATAAATTGATTTATATAAAAGATTTATAAAATGGATATTTGTAAATTAAAATATTTGAATTATAAAACGAGCTTTTATAATTGTTAGAATGAATTGTGAATGAATTTCATAAATGAATGAAATTTATAGAATTATAAACGGTGAAGTTATAAATGTAATTTTATAAGCAGTAGGTTTATAAAATTTATAAGGTTATTAAAAGAATGGTTTTGGATAAATGATTGAATCTTATAAGTTATAAGATTTATAATTATGAAGTTCAAAGGAACGATTTTGCAAACAAATAAATTGTAAGTATTTCACTTATAATATGAACTTTTGGTTTATAATTGAGTTATGAATTGAGATAGGTTAATAAAGGAATTTATAAAAGGAAGTTGTTATAAAATAAATAGAAATGGAATTTATAAACGTTGTTTTATAAATTCGCAAACGACTTATTTTAAGAAGTAAATTGTTGTAACATATTAATGGAGTTACATTCACGTTTTTGACTGTGAATAATCCTTTGAAATAAAATGTATAGAAAGGACGAAATTGATTAACGTAGTATATTCACGTTTTTTAATAGCGAATAATATGTTAAAGAAAATGTTTAGGATGTGATACTTTAAACAGAATTAAAACGAACTAACGATGTTTTAAATGTATTGAGATTCGAAACCATAGATTTCAACATTCATTGTTGAAATAGACGTTTTCGAGAAATAGAAGGAAATGGTGGACTATAACACTGTTGTTATATAAATGATTTCCGAAAGGAAATATTTTGTATAGTATTGGGATTTATATATCTATTTTAATTTTGAATCCCTATACTAGTGATTTTGGGTTGTCGTAACGATGTTTTACGCAACATTCGTTTTGGCCCAAATAAATATGTTTAAGAGAATGATTTCCTTAAAGAATGAAATATATACTTAATCTCGATTTAAGTATATTGAATATTTTCCAGGTGTTGAAAATAAATAAAATTTGTGAATTACTTATGAATAAATAAGTATGGAAATGTTTTTCCAATGTGAAGTGAATATTTTGAGAATTTATCTTTTTGAAGATAAATTGAAAATGAATAATTGAAATCGTATATTCATAGATATTGTGAAATATAAATTCACTATGGAATTTATAAAAGAAAGGCGAATCTGTTTAAAAATGAATATTGATTTATTTTTGAAGTATTGAAATTATATATCTTGTAAAGATATGATTTTTGGGAAATAAATAATTTGGGAAAATTATTTGGAATCTGGTGATGTCGTGCATATTCATTGATAGTTGAATAACCGACTATCAATATTTACCTTTGAAAGGTATTTGTTGGGATTTGTTGAATTTGAACGCTACACTTATTTTTAAATTATTGCGCTCGTTATTCGGATTACCCATTCCGAATAGTGATACGACGTAATGGATAACATTGAAGATCGGTGTTGAAGACCCGGTATTTGCGAGAGCGATAGGATGACCTGTCGATTGACTCTGCACCGAGTTGCTCCGGTATTGAGTTCTCCATATGTGATGGGAAATCCGATCAGGATTGTGGATATCCGGATTGCAAGGACTTCTTTGTAAGTGCCTTCGGTTCTGTTCGAGCCCGGAACAGACTTGTATGGATTGTATGTCTGACATTACAAATTGAGATATAAAGCAGATTTCTTTCAAATATATTTCTGTTGGTGGCGGAGAATTTATTCTTTTAGCTTAACACCCTTCTCTGAGACGTACGAGCTCAGAGGTTATGTAGTTGAAGGATATCAGCAATATATTCCCAATTTGGTAATGTGACATGCTGAGTGTTGCTGTGAAATGAACATTGTGTTGATTATTTGTGATAGGATCATTTATTTGATCGTCTATCCTGGTGATCATTTCTATGATCATTTGTTGACCCAAAGCATGTCTTTTGCATAAAGTGTGTTTTTGTGGACGTGACTTCGTCGAGCCTCACACCCCGGAATGGTCAAAACAGGAAAGATGCGGCAAGGTTATGAGGGGTAGCGCCCTTTAGGGTATGTGCATTTCCTTCTGGAAAAGGGTGGTATCATGGTATGGAGCCCATATACTTACTCATGTTGAAAACACTTTATGATTGTGTGAATTGATTACGAGCGCTTGGTTAAAGGTCCCAAAGGACCAGGGGATGGCATATTCGGTCAGTTGTTGCTCAGTTAGGGGTAACCCGGCCTTGTGTTGGCAGAGATCCGGTTTGGTTCTCGGGGATGTCCTTCCAGAGGCATTCTTATGTGGCAATGGGAAGTTCCTTGGCCTGATCATTCGTTGGAAATCCAAAGAAACAATACGAGACTTGTACGGTTTTAGTTGTATAACCTGCTATGGAATGTGGCGGTAACCTGCTATTGAACATAGTTAGCTATAGTAGGCATAGTTCGAAATGTCTATGCTGGCTAAGATTTATATCTTTATTTTCGAAATGATTTACTACACTATGCACTAGTAATAATATCAAATGTTCTTTTAAATGCGTATCAAGCATCTTTGACTATCATAAGGAGAAATCTCCTCCAATTCTGCGTTTGCATTGTGTGTGCGTGCGGGAGGCCTTATGGTAGTCTCATTTTTAAAAGCATTGCGAATTGACTTTAAAAATATTCCTCTATTTTGATTTTAAAGATAAATAAACTGTTATGAGTTCTCACACCAGTCACATGACCGACTCGGAGTTTATTGTTTTCCTTCCTAAACTCTGGGTGCCCACCAATTTCCACACGGGCAGTCAAGAGTTAAGGTTTATCAGGATATTCCGGAGTTGCTGGAGGCAAGCTGGATGGCATGGCGTAATTACTAGTATATAGTATTTCTTTTTCCGCTGCGCTATTTGATGTTGTCTGTTGTTGTACACTCTGATGTAATGAAATGTAATGTATGAAATGTAATAACTAATATAGTTCTTTGTTTAAAGATTATTCATTTATTTATTGTATGTTGTTCCGCTGCGAATTGTGAGATTCTGTTATTGTTCTGCTGTTTTCTATTCCGTTCTATTTTCTATTTTCTTTCCTCTCTATTTTCTACTATCTTCTCTCTTTTTCTTCTTCTTAAACCCTAACATTTCGGTTTTTCGGCAATGAAAAATCGCAATCGTTACATAGACGTTACCTATTCAATTTCTAAGTACCAAAACTTAGATTAAATGGCTCTATTCACTTTGAAACATTTTATTCTAATCTATTGATTTTACAAATAAATCTATAAAGAATCGAAGTGGTTCCGGATATTAACTAATACCGGACTCTAGTCTCTTAGAATCCAATGTCATCTTATCCAAGATATTCAAGTGATTAAAATTAAGTACTGGATATCACTTTTCATAATAATTCATCAGAGATAACCACCTTATATCAGTTCAACCCAACATATCATATCACAAAACATTCTTTTTCACAAACATCACAATCACATATCAGGGATAACAAATAACCCCAAGGCATTCAAATATCTATTAGCAAGATAATTAGTCATGCCATTTCCATTAATCTAATTAATTACCAATGGATTAGATTAATTTCTAATTATTTATACATCTTGCTTAATTATCATTAATTAATTATATCCAATTAAATTAATCACCCCTTAATTATTCATCTTGATTAATCATCCTAGATTAATCATTCTTACATTACTTTAATCCTTGATTAATTATATTAATCAATTACTCTTTAATCACTTATTGTTGATTAATTAATCTTAATTAGTCAAACTTTAATTACATCATTAATTAATTAATGCTCCTTAATTACTTCTTCCATTAATTATTAATCATACTTAATAATTAATTTTCAAATACTTTATTAATCAATTCTTAAATTCATTACACTAAGTAATTAATTGTTAATTACTTGCACTAAGTGTTTGCGCCAAAATTGGTCACAAACCCCGAATACCGCGAAAGCACCAGTGTATGAACACAAGTCAATAATATTCAAACACAAATCTCAGGTCTCAGCAAATATTAAACAGTAATCCCAAAAATAAAGAACAGAGACACAAGTTTTATAGTGGTTCGGCTATCTCCGGCCTACGTCCACTCCAAAGTTTTTATCCTTTTATTGATTATCCTTGATGGTTACAGATGATTACAGCAGTTACAAAGTCCAAAACTTGAAATAAATGGCGGTAATGATGTTAAGGATTGACTCTGGCAGCGTCCGGGCGTGCTTTCCTTCTCCAATTCTTCCGACCCCTTTTCTGAATGACCAGGGGCTCTATTTATAAACTGTCCATTCCCTACGTGCTCCTCGATTATGTCCTTTAAATGTCTACAGCTGTTGGTGTCATGTCCGTCTAGGTCATGGAGGAGACAATGCCTCCCTAACGCCCTCTCTCGTTCAGAAGGCTCTCTCCTGGCTGGCCTCCGGTAGGGAAGGCGATTTCGAGTATCCATGTATATCCGCTCCAGCGACTCGTTCAATCCTGTGTATGTGGAAAACTTTGGATCCTTCCATCGCTTCCTAGTGTTTCCAGAATCATTATCCAATTTCCTTTTTCCTTTGTCTTTATCCGAACCACCGCTGGATACTGCTCCAACCTCGATAGTACTAACCTTTTTCACCTTTAGGTCCGTACTCGCATCCTCCTGCCGAAGGAACCTTTCTGCCTCGTGAAAGAATTCGTCGAGATCCTGCGGGGGATCTCGTATCAGAGATACCTTGAAATCAGAGTCCTCCCTGACTCCTGATACTGCTGCCATTAAAACCATCGGTGGATCGGGCCGATCCACCGAAGCGACTGCTGCACTGAATCGAGTTAGAAAAGCTCTAAGCGATTCATCCATCCTTTGCTTCACTGATGTCAATGTCATCACATTCTTCGGCCTCTTGACATGAACCCGAAACTGCCCCAAAAACCTTTCCACTAATTCCCTCCAAGTCCTGATAGATCCTTCTTCCAGCTGCCTAAACCACATCGCAGCTATGTCCGTCAAATACAAAGGGAAGCATCGGGCCATCACTTCCTCCGATGCCCCCAGCACCTCCATGTGTCTGGTGTACCTCATCAAGTGATCTGTTGGATCTGTCTTGCCATCATATATCTCCACGCTAGGCAACTTAAACTTAGGTGGGTTCTGAGCCATCCTTATTTCCCGAGCAAACGGACTCCTGTTCACTCCTTCCAAGTCTCCTTTGGCCAAACCACCTCGCACAGTTTTCCTAATCATCTCTACCAATCCAGCGTTGTCTGTCGGGGGTTGCCCCCGAGGGAACTCCGGCACATACTCTTCATGTGGCTCGTTAGTAACAACGTTGGTTCTAGCCTGTTGAACTCCTTCCAGAGGTCCTCCTGTGTTGGATCCCGTGGGCCTGCCCCCAAGCCCTTGTTGATTTCCCTCTGGCTCCATATCTCGTCCTCCATTGGGTTCCACGACCCTATTCCCCTGTCTTGCATCCACAGCGGCTGTAGCTGTTCCTAAGTTTTGCATCCCTGCGGCTCTTATTTGCTCGAAGAAAGTCTGCATCATTTCCTGTTGGTTCTTTAACAATCTTTCTTGCAAAGAATTTGCCATAGCCTCCATTTCATCCCGGGTTATGTAGACTGAAGCTTGTCCTTCCCCGGCTCCGGAGGATGCTTGTTGACTTCCTTCCTGTTGGCTTCTCTCAGCCCTTTGCCTTCTACTATTTTGCCTAGCCATTGTCCTTGAATCCAAACTCTTTTAAAATCTTCAAATCCAACTTTCAAATCCGATGTAGCGGGTGCTAGTCCTTCTCAGTGAAAGCACCAAAGTGTTTGCGCCAAAATTGGTCACAAACCCCGAATACCGCGAAAGCACCAGTGTATGAACACAAGTCAATAATATTCAAACACAAATCTCAGGTCTCAGCAAATATTAAACAGTAATCCCAAAAATAAAGAACAGAGACACAAGTTTTATAGTGGTTCGGCTATCTCCGGCCTACGTCCACTCCAAAGTTTTTATCCTTTTATTGATTATCCTTGATGGTTACAGATGATTACAGCAGTTACAAAGTCCAAAACTTGAAATAAATGGCGGTAATGATGTTAAGGATTGACTCTGGCAGCGTCCGGGCGTGCTTTCCTTCTCCAATTCTTCCGACCCCTTTTCTGAATGACCAGGGGCTCTATTTATAAGCGTAGGAGGCTGATATTTCTCCTAAAATCCGGTAAGACCACTTCAGGCACGTGAGGGGGCCCACATGCCCGAAATTTGGAGGTCCGGGCCCACCTTGGGATCGATTCGAAGTAAGGTTCGAATCGATCAAGAAATCATCCAATTGAGCTGAGATTTGATGAGAACATTCTTCAACATGTATGTAAGCTCCTGTAAAAATTTCATTGCATTTGGATCAACGGTTTGGAAGATATGATCGATTCAAGATCAAAGCTCCGTGCGTTCTGCCTGGTTCGAACCCATGCTTCGAAACCATCCATTTCGAAACCATCCCCTTCGTATCCATAAGGCCGACTCCTTCGAATCCATACTCTTCGAATCCATGCTCTTTGAGGCCGCCTCCTTCGAGTCCATGACTTTCGAGCCCATCTCCTTCGAGTCCATATCCTCCGAGTCCATCCTCTTCGAATCCATCATCTTCGAATCCATGTCCATTGCTTCGTATCCATCATCTTCGAATCCAAACCCTTCGACTCCATGACCTTCGAATCCATCTCCAATCTTTCGACTCCATGACCTTCGAATCCATGTTCTTTGTATCCATCGAGTCCCCATCGATTCGAAGTACCATCGATGCGAGCTTGGTGGGTTCGAATCCATCCTGATGGGTTCGAATCTGATGGATTCGAACCGAGCACTCCATCTTGAAGGATTCGAACAGCATACCTCTCCCACCTTGAATCCATCATATTTCCTTCATACGAACTCCGATTAACCTGAAATTTGAAACATAGCCTTTTCTAGTCCTTATCATTGTCTCCAACCAATTTCGTCCCGATCGGAGTTCAACAAAATTTTGACGATATCGATCGTAGCCTTGATTCCAACCGATCTCCAATCCTGATATTCATAATTCCTTGCCAATTTGTCGATATTCCAGTTTTGACCAAAAAATGGGATAACACTTTGCCCCCCAAAACATGCCTTGTGATAGCAAGGCGTGTTTTGAATAGTTCCGAGTCCAGTATCCAAAGTCCATAGCCATATTGCCAGAGTATATCATCCTTGACTGCTCCGAGTCGACATCCAATTCCAGATCCAATAGCCAAAGCCTTCGCCAATCCCGTATCCATTAGAACTCGACAACTGAGTTCCAATCCATCCTTATCCAATAGCCAATAACCGAATCCGGGACCTCTCCGGGTCTATATCCAAATCCATAATCTCTCCGGGTCCTTGCCAAGCGTAATCCACATTTGATGTCCTTGGTCCAGTGTCCCTGGACGTTGAGCTAACCTGTCCGGGTTCTTGCCAAGCGTAATCCACACTTGACGACCTTGGCCCAGTGTCCCTGGGTGCTAAACAATGCCATGGCTTAAGTCCTAAGCCGAATCCTGATCTCTCCGGACCCTTGTTGAGCATAGTTCATACTCAACGACCTGAAAATGACAATTGATAATAGAGGGCCTAAGTCCTAGGCCGAATCCTGGTCACTCCGGACCCTTGCCGAGCATAGTGCATACTCGACGACCTGAATGAGCCAATTTACCACGTTCGGGCAAAGTGACTCACCCCTTGCCAGGCATAATCCATATCCGACGACCGTTTATCAAAAATCAGATAAAAATCCAACCAAAATCCAATCCAAAATCCAAATCCGAAAATCCAAATCAAAACCATAAAATCAGAAAACCAAACCAGCAACCAAAACAAAATCAATAATCCGAAGGAAAAATCCAAACAAGAAAGCAAACAAAAACCAGGAGTCCAATCCAAACTCCAAAACCAAACCAGAAAACCAAGTGTCCAATCCAAAACAGAAAAACAGATTTCACAAGCCATAGCTTCGCAGTTTATCATCATTCAGAGCATGCCTAGGGGCTATCTCCGTCCCCGTACATGTGTAAATGACTTTACCGTTTGCTATTAGCTTGTTACTTATTCCATATTATCCTAGTCAATGGATGATCAGTCGACCATCATCCCTGGGCCTCACACCATCACGACGTGAGGTGGTCGGTGGTTGCTCCTGTTCCACCGTTGCATTCCGAGCTTCGACATACTGCTGTAACTGTCCATTCCCTACGTGCTCCTCGATTATGTCCTTTAAATGTCTACAGCTGTTGGTGTCATGTCCGTCTAGGTCATGGAGGAGACAATGCCTCCCTAACGCCCTCTCTCGTTCAGAAGGCTCTCTCCTGGCTGGCCTCCGGTAGGGAAGGCGATTTCGAGTATCCATGTATATCCGCTCCAGCGACTCGTTCAATCCTGTGTATGTGGAAAACTTTGGATCCTTCCATCGCTTCCTAGTGTTTCCAGAATCATTATCCAATTTCCTTTTTCCTTTGTCTTTATCCGAACCACCGCTGGATACTGCTCCAACCTCGATAGTACTAACCTTTTTCACCTTTAGGTCCGTACTCGCATCCTCCTGCCGAAGGAACCTTTCTGCCTCGTGAAAGAATTCGTCGAGATCCTGCGGGGGATCTCGTATCAGAGATACCTTGAAATCAGAGTCCTCCCTGACTCCTGATACTGCTGCCATTAAAACCATCGGTGGATCGGGCCGATCCACCGAAGCGACTGCTGCACTGAATCGAGTTAGAAAAGCTCTAAGCGATTCATCCATCCTTTGCTTCACTGATGTCAATGTCATCACATTCTTCGGCCTCTTGACATGAACCCGAAACTGCCCCAAAAACCTTTCCACTAATTCCCTCCAAGTCCTGATAGATCCTTCTTCCAGCTGCCTAAACCACATCGCAGCTATGTCCGTCAAATACAAAGGGAAGCATCGGGCCATCACTTCCTCCGATGCCCCCAGCACCTCCATGTGTCTGGTGTACCTCATCAAGTGATCTGTTGGATCTGTCTTGCCATCATATATCTCCACGCTAGGCAACTTAAACTTAGGTGGGTTCTGAGCCATCCTTATTTCCCGAGCAAACGGACTCCTGTTCACTCCTTCCAAGTCTCCTTTGGCCAAACCACCTCGCACAGTTTTCCTAATCATCTCTACCAATCCAGCGTTGTCTGTCGGGGGTTGCCCCCGAGGGAACTCCGGCACATACTCTTCATGTGGCTCGTTAGTAACAACGTTGGTTCTAGCCTGTTGAACTCCTTCCAGAGGTCCTCCTGTGTTGGATCCCGTGGGCCTGCCCCCAAGCCCTTGTTGATTGCCCTCTGGCTCCATATCTCGTCCTCCATTGGGTTCCACGACCCTATTCCCCTGTCTTGCATCCACAGCGGCTGTAGCTGTTCCTAAGTTTTGCATCCCTGCGGCTCTTATTTGCTCGAAGAAAGTCTGCATCATTTCCTGTTGGTTCTTTAACAATCTTTCTTGCAAAGAATTTGCCATAGCCTCCATTTCATCCCGGGTTATGTAGACTGAAGCTTGTCCTTCCCCGGCTCCGGAGGATGCTTGTTGACTTCCTTCCTGTTGGCTTCTCTCAGCCCTTTGCCTTCTACTATTTTGCCTAGCCATTGTCCTTGAATCCAAACTCTTTTAAAATCTTCAAATCCAACTTTCAAATCCGATGTAGCGGGTGCTAGTCCTTCTCAGTGAAAGCACCAAAGTGTTTGCGCCAATATTGGTCACAAACCCCGAATACCGCGAAAGCACCAGTGTATGAACACAAGTCAATAATATTCAAACACAAATCTCAGGTCTCAGCAAATATTAAACAGTAATCCCAAAAATAAAGAACAGAGACACAAGTTTTATAGTGGTTCGGCTATCTCCGGCCTACGTCCACTCCAAAGTTTTTATCCTTTTATTGATTATCCTTGATGGTTACAGATGATTACAGCAGTTACAAAGTCCAAAACTTGAAATAAATGGCGGTAATGATGTTAAGGATTGACTCTGGCAGCGTCCGGGCGTGCTTTCCTTCTCCAATTCTTCCGACCCCTTTTCTGAATGACCAGGGGCTCTATTTATAAGCGTAGGAGGCTGATATTTCTCCTAAAATCCGGGAAGACCACTTCAGGCACGTGAGGGGGCCCACATGCCCGAAATTTGGAGGTCCGGGCCCACCTTGGGATCGATTCGAAGTAAGGTTCGAATCGATCAAGAAATCATCCAATTGAGCTGAGATTTGGTGAGAACATTCTTCAACATGTATGTAAGCTCCTGTAAAAATTTCATTGCATTTGGATCAACGGTTTGGAAGATATGATCGATTCAAGATCAAAGCTCCGTGCGTTCTGCCTGGTTCGAACCCATGCTTCGAAACCATCCATTTCGAAACCATCCCCTTCGTATCCATAAGGCCGACTCCTTCGAATCCATACTCTTCGAATCCATGCTCTTTGAGGCCGCCTCCTTCGAGTCCATGACTTTCGAGCCCATCTCCTTCGAGTCCATATCCTCCGAGTCCATCCTCTTCGAATCCATCATCTTCGAATCCATGTCCATTGCTTCGTATCCATCATCTTCGAATCCAAACCCTTCGACTCCATGACCTTCGAATCCATCTCCAATCTTTCGACTCCATGACCTTCGAATCCATGTTCTTTGTATCCATCGAGTCCCCATCGATTCGAAGTACCATCGATGCGAGCTTGGTGGGTTCGAATCCATCCTGATGGGTTCGAATCTGATGGATTCGAACCGAGCACTCCATCTTGAAGGATTCGAACAGCATACCTCTCCCACCTTGAATCCATCATATTTCCTTCATACGAACTCCGATTAACCTGAAATTTGAAACATAGCCTTTTCTAGTCCTTATCATTGTCTCCAACCAATTTCGTCCCGATCGGAGTTCAACAAAATTTTGACGATATCGATCGTAGCCTTGATTCCAACCGATCTCCAATCCTGATATTCATAATTCCTTGCCAATTTGTCGATATTCCAGTTTTGACCAAAAAATGGGATAGCACTAAGTAATTACCCTTCTTATTTATTTTACAAGGTAATTAAAAAAATCCAATTCAATTTATTTCCAATAATTATTCATTAATTACTTTATTAGGTAATTACTCTTTCCCACTGACATTCAGTAATCATGCAATTGTCTTAAAGTAATTAAACCTATTAATTAACTTCACCAATTCACAATACTATAATTAACTATATTAGGTAATCAACCCCTTAATTACTTCATTAAGTAATCATACTTAAACAATTTCATAATTTGATTATCTTTAATTAATTAATTAAACAAATTAATCATCTTAAATTAATTATATTAATTAATCATTTGATAATCCTTAGTTAATGATCCTGTATTAACTAATAACAAATATATATTTTTATTTGCCTCTCAAAGTAATTAAACTTACATTAATTATCTTTTGATTACAAATTAATTAGATTTTAATAACAAATTATTCTATCTCTAATTACTAAATTAATAAATACTTAATTGTAATTTAATAAATCTTAAATCACTTGATTAATTAATTTCTAATTAGTTAGTAACCTTTCTCAAATTTATGCATAAACTTTAATTAAAACAATATTTATCATCTAATAGTTAAACCAAAGTTCTTTAATTTTAAATTATCATTCAAAGCTTCTTTTCTTTAAACCTTTTACAATAACTTCGGGTTTAACCCGTTCTTTACCCGAGTTCCAACTCAGTCACTTCCTCTTCTGCCATAATTTCAAAAACTTAGTTTTACAAAAATTATATTTGGAAACAAATAAAGCATCAAGAGCATGACCGGGTTCAACACGATACTTCTTCCCAAAAACTCGAGTATATCCTCGAGACAACATCTCATCACCATCAACCGGATACTTGATCACTGGTGCACCTGCACAAGTGGTCGCGACGACGTCGCTCACTACCGACACCACCCACAAATCGACGGTTGCCTCAACAATGCATTACGATCACCCAAACATTCTTACACGCTTAATATCGAAATCGAAGCGAACCACACACTTCCAGGAACCTCAACCTCACCTGAAATCGCCTCGCTCTCTTATCGCTGACCACCAGAGGTAGTAAATCACCGATTCCAGCCTTGTCAGACCTCCATGCCCCCAATACCCTATGTCCGAAATCACTCGATGCATTTGAGATGGCACAGTCATCTCATTTCTGACTTTAACCCAAAATAGGGTTTAGAACCTATTCCGATCCATCGTCGTTGCCACGGTGGCTCATCATCACCTCTGACAATTTTGCCGAACACCCAAATCCTTTCTCCATATTTAGCCAAAGTCTCGATCCCTATATGTTACCCAGCTACCAGAACTTGCTCACAACCCATATTCTGGTTATCTCAAAAATTCCCACTCGATTCAAATTTAGAAATTTTGAATTTAGTTTTAGAAATCCTAATTTCCAATGCAGATTCTAGTTATGATAATGATTCAGCAGGTTCTGGTGTTTGGGTTTTAACATATTTTAGAAAATCTACCGTATTTCTAAATTGCAGACAATCTCACTCTTCCTAAGCTTAGTTATCTTTAATTACTTAATCTAAGTAAAAACATACTTATATTCTTTTTTTATATTCTTTTTTTTTATATACCTATCAATTATAAAACAGGGTCATATAGAAGTTTCCGACATGCACAACAAATCACTTATCTGTTTATAACATCCTAACCAAGTTTCACACATGTAATCCCTACATCACACACAGTTTAAAACTACTACTAAGAACAGATACCAGAATCATCAGGCTTTCATAAATGCAAACATGCAAAGCATCCATCACCCGTCATATATTACTTTTTTTTTAATTTTAAAGTTTACTTACCAAATAAAAAACAGTAAACTTATTTCTATAATAAAAATTATGAATTCTAGGTGCAGATCCAAATTTAAAATCAAAGGTAAGAAATTTATCAATCCAACTTTTACTTGAATTCATTTCCTACTGTAAATAAATTAATTCCCAGCTAATTACTTTCTAATCTACTCAAGGACATTTTCCAGATTAGTTAACCCAAATCACTATTCCCTAAACATCATATTCTCTATAAATTTGTATAAGGTGGGTTTGAATTTAGCATATATATGGACTGTGAACAGAGACCTGCTTCTAATATGTATATTGAACTCAACATTTATACATACAGACGTGTTTTCACTTCATTCAAACATTTCATACTAATACTTCCAGAACCTAATACATGCATCGGGGAATAAGAAAGATTTAATCACTCACAGAGTACTGATAAGATTTAATTCGAAGTTGCAGTTTACTCACCTGCTTGACATGAACAGAGGCCTATCATTTGGAATTTATTGTAAATTGAAATATTTTTGATCAGGTTTTGATCTGCCCTTATTTGATGTATAAGAATTTGTCACTAATCTGAGATAGGTTGCCTAGCTTGCCCTTTGATCAGTTGTACTTGAGTCTGAGGTATTCACAAGTTTTCATTTGAACGATCTTTGTTTACAGTCTTGAAAACGATTCCAGGCTAACACTTTCAGGTCTTGATTTGATAAAGATATTGGTTACAGTTTGAGGGGAAAGCAGTTTATAGGGATAGCATTTGTTTGATTTGTTTACAGGGAAAGCAGTTTAAAGATGGAGTTCAAGTTTGTAGATTATAGATGAACATGGCATGAATTTTTCTTTAGAAATGAAAAATGGAAAAGAAATAAAAGAGAGGAGAGTTGAGTTTATAAAATGTGAATTGGGATTTATTTTAGGATTAAAGAAAATAAAAATAAATCTTGACACTTGTTTACAAATGCTACATTTGTCAAAATCCATTATTAATTCACTTACATGTGTATTTATAAACTTTAATAAATCAACACTTGTAATCTTTCATCTTATTTATTTTTAAAAGATTTTTAAAAGGCCTTTTCAAATTTATCTTCCTAGTACATAAATACATATGTAAATTAACAAATCCTTTTCTAAATTTATATAAATAAATCTTTAAAAGAAAATGAGGTATAAACCAATTATATTTTAAATTAAACCATATATAATATATTTAATCCCTTTTAAATGTAAATATAAAACTTTTGTGCTTATTTTACTATTTAATAAACATTAACTTAATTTGTATAAATAATTTCTTTTTAAGGAAAACAAATCTTATCTTAAATAAAATTTATATCAAAATATCTTTAAGATATATATATTCATTGCAATTCAAATTCAAATCTAATTTCAAATTCAATTTAAAAATTTAATTTAATTTAATATTAGTTCAAATAAATTCGGGTTATCACATTCCTCCCCCTTAGAATCTTTTCGTCCTCGAAATGGAACGAAAACATAATTTATTAAATAATTAAAACAGTTAAAATATTCTTTGATCATTTTAAAATAGCTCAAAATCTATTTATATTATAAAATAGCTTTATAAAAAATACTTTTTATAACTCGATGTTTCCAATAGTCCATCCTTGTTCTCACAGAAATTCGGTCATACGTTGATCAGGCGTATGACTGAAAATCTACAAGTTCTTGGCAAACTCGTTTTCAACATCCAGTGAGAATACTTGGAAAATAATTTTAATGAAAATATAGAAAACGGGTTTTGAAAATAGAGGATATATCTTTGGTGAGAATGCTCTGGAAATCATCACCCCTATCCATGGTCACAGTTACATTCCAGGGTTACGTTGCCGTCGCAGCAAAAGTCCATGTAACTGCAGGCTCTCCGCGGCCTCACGATTACGCCATGGAACCCACACAACAGATCACAGTTACATCCAGGGTCACGTTGCTGTCACAACAAAAGTCCATGTAACTGTAGCCTCTCAGCGGCCTCTGATTTTCGCTATCGAAATGAAACTTCTCCACGCCTACATAGGTCGCAGTCTACCGATATAAAATCAAACGCAGACTGTTTGCTCTCAGCGGCACACACGACTTTCGCTATGTTATACCATAGGTCGCAGTTACATCCTGGGTTACGTTGCCATCGCAACAAAAGTTCATGTAACTGTTGGCTCTCAGCGGCACACACGACTTTCGCTATGGTATACTCTCCTCATAATCCCCAGGAACTAGTTTTGTCCGGACTCCTCACAGGATCAAATTTAGAACCCCCCCCCCTTTGGGGCTCAAGGCAGCACCACCCGGTGGTACTCCTGAGAAGTTCATTTCAAGGAAGCGCCTTTTTCCCCAGAGCCATCATTAAAACATTTTATTCTATACATATATGGTATCTTCAAATCATACACCTAGTATGATCTTATACAAAGCTCTTTTATACTAAAATCGATTATCCCAAATCGATAATTTCTCAAACTAGGCTTTCCAAATTCAATATTGATTTACCCAAAATCAAAAGCCTTTCCAAATCCAAAGGTTCCCAACACCTTTTTTTCTTCCAAAATCCTTATATGATCCTGTATGTGTGTATATATATATATATATAAAATCCTTAATAAAAATCTTCGGATCATTATAAACTTGTATAAAATCCTTTTATACTTCAAACACTTTCAAAATCCT
Organism: Allium cepa; assembly: GCA_030765085.1. NCBI lineage: Eukaryota > Viridiplantae > Streptophyta > Magnoliopsida > Asparagales > Amaryllidaceae > Allium > Allium cepa. The sequence goes on from CM060931.1 coordinate 579,264,650, forward strand.
TTCTTTCTGGCAATAGATTCATCAAGGGGAGTTTTATCTTATAAAACAATGACATATAACTTCATTTATCCAAAATCAAATATCAAATTTGATTACTCTTTTCAATATCATTTTTATTCAAATTCGTACGATGTACACATATCATCCATACGCTATACCAATCTGATTGTTTACTCGATCACACAATTTCACTTCCGAACTAGTATCGTCCACCTGACTTCCTAGTGCGGACACAGATCTGGTTTCTATCAGAAACCGTCATTCTCCTTGCATAGTCATAACTATGATAGGGAATATCCAGAACCATTCAACAATCCATATCCAGGTTTACCGTCGAAAATCGAGTGAAAAATCCCACTCGGATCGATATAAATATCTCGAAATTCTGTGCTCGAATCTGGATCAAATCACTATGCGAATAGAATAACATACGTACACCCTACGTATTTATCTTTATTGGTTATTAGCCAAATTAATTCTCTTTCTATTCACATTCACTTTGGTTTTCATTCATCTACTCATAATTGCTTCAATCCATTAGGATTATCACCTCTATTCTTATCTCGATTAGGTATTTAACCATTAACAATTTGAACTCCGTCCAGTTTATTTAGAAAATAGTTTGAAAATTTAAAAATAGATAAGTAGTTGGAAAATAATTACTAGTTTGTAAAATAGGTGTAAAATAGTTAGAAAATAATTAAAATGATTATAGAAATTTAGATAATTGCAAAATAATAGTAAGATAATAATTTTATAAAGCAGTTGGAAAATTGTTAAATAGTTCCAAAAATAATTGTAAAACAAGTATAAGATAGTATGGCTTTTAAAAGAAAGGTTGTATATATAATAAATAGCTTGGAAAAATAGGTTTATATTAAAACAATTTATATTTAAAATAGTCCATAGTCAAAACTGTTCACTTCCCAATCTCCATTCTTATCAATTCAATTTAAATTTCCTCTACCATTTAAATTGACCCAATTCCAATTTTAAATAATTTCAATTTCCATTGAAATTGATTCATCCTCAATTCAAGTTGAAGTAACCTCATTTTGTTTCTAAATTTAACTTTATTCAACCTTGACTTCCAATTCTACTAATTTAAATAAAATTCAATTAAACTAGTTCCAATTTCAATTCCTTTCAACTCTAGTTTGAACTAATCCGAATTTCAAACTCCATTTCCAAATCAAGTTGAATTATTCTTGATTTTCTTCCAAATTTAATTCAAATTCCATTTGAATTTAAAATCTATTCAGATTTAATTACAATTCCAAATTATTCAAATGAATTTGGACTAATTTCAAATTGAACCCACTTCAATTTCAAATCATTTCAAATTAATCAAATTCAATTTTCCCTTTGAATCTTATACTCATACATCTTCAATCACCATTTCAATTAATTCAAATCAAATTCAATTTGAACTAATTCAAATTTCAAATCTAAATCATCTCGAATTATATAAATTCGAGTTAATACTTCAAATGTTGATTTAATTCCTTTATATCAATTTTCCTTTAAAGTTTTTAAACAATTCAATTCTGAGTCCAAATTTCAAAATTCCATTTTAAAACATCCTTCAAATTCAAAATTCCAGATCTCAAACCCATTTTAGATCACACAAACTCCCCGTTCAGATTAACCATTTAACATCCCAAGTTAAATTCCAGTTTCATCTAGAAATTTCCAAATTATGTTGACCATTTCAACTTATTTAACCTTTCCAAAGTCAAACTCAATTCACCTAATCCAGTCAACCTTACCCTGCTTGAACTTCCATTTCAAATTTTAAACTCCACATAAATAATCTTCCTACTTATTAAGTTCAAAACTTATCACTTTGGGTATCATTCTCATTCCAAATTTAAAACTCAATATTTAGAGTTTATCTCAAACCATCTTTGATATTATATATCCACATATATACATATTAATTTCTTTTACATACCAAATTATACTTTAAACCACCTTTGGTTTTTAATTCAAAACAAATTCCTTTTAAATTTTCAAACAACTCTCGTTTGAAATAGGACCATTCCATTCAATTGCATTAATAATATTATTTATTGTTTCTTTAAATTAATTACGTCGTTAATTAATCACATTCGGTAATTAACTTATTTCTTAATTATCTTCATTAAGTAATTGTCCCTTAAATTACTTACCTCTAGTTACTTCATTAAGTAACTCCCTCTTTATTTATCATTTCCAATTATTATCCATTAATTAATCTCATTAAATAAAGTTTAATTAATTATCTAAATTAATTGATTATCCTGAACCCTTTCCCAATTTCATGATTTAATTCCAGTTTGAATCCATTTCAAACTTGTCTTTAATTTAATTTCAATTTGGTTGTAATTCTATTACCACTTAATTCTTACTATTACTTTTAGTTTAATTAATATTACAACCAATTTCCTTAATATAATAGATAATCTATTTCTTATATAAGATTCATTTACTTTTGAAATCATTTAAAAAAAACTTTATATAAGAAAATAGCAAGTACGCTCTCTCATATATATATATACACAAACTCAACTCAGTATAGGGTACCACTTACCCTATCCTTAATGAGTAATCCCCAACAGAGCCAAGGTTCTTTCTTAACCTTCAACTCTGATACCAAATGTAACGACCCGAAATTTTCGATCCAGAAAATTCCAGATAGTTTGAGGAAAGAAGAAAGAGGTAGAAGAAGAACAGAAAATAAAAACAAAAACTCACATTCGCAGCGGATAAAATATAATATCAATAATAGTCATACAAAAGAAAACTGTATCTATCAATTTACATCGGTATATCAGAGTTACGATAATTTTATACAACATCGGATAGATATAATTTAAACATGTCTTAGCTATATACAATATCATAGTGGAAACTCTCCATACGTCTCTGCCATCCATCTCGCTTGCTGAGCTCCAGAACGTCCTTACCTGAAAATCTGTAATACTCGGTCTGACCCGAGCATTACATTAAAGTAACACCCGGGTCAGACTGGAAACCAGCGTGAGTAAACCCATACACAAGGAATAAAAAGCAATCAACTCATATAAAACCCAGGGTTTAACTCATATCAAATTACCAATTCACAATTTGTCATAGACATTACCTATTCAATTTCTAAGTACCAAAACTTAGATTAAATGGCTCTATATTCACTTTGAAACATTTTATTCCAATCTATTGATTTTACAAATAAATCAATAAAGAATCGAAGTGGTTCCGGGTATTAACTAATACCCGACTCTAGTCTCTTAGAATCCAATGTCATCTTATCCAAGATATTCAAGTGATTAAAATTAAGTACTGAATATCGCTTTTTCATAATAATTCATCAGAGATAACCACCTTATATCAGTTCAACCCAACATATCATAACACAAAACATTCTTTTTCACAAACATTACAATCACATATCAGGGATAACAAGTAACCCTAAGGCATTCAAATATCTATTAGCAAGATAATTAGTCATACCATTTCCATTAATCTAATTAATTACTAATGGATTAGATTAATTTCTAATTATTTATACATCTTTCTTAATCATCATTAATTAATTATATCCAATTAAATTAATCATCCCTTAATTATTCATCTTGATTAATCATCCTAGATTAATCATCCTTACATTACTTTAATCCTTGATTAATTATATTAATCAATTACTCTTTAATCACTTATTGTTGATTAATTAATCTTAATTAATCAACCTTTAAATACATCATTAATTAATTAATGCTCCTTAATTACTTCTTCCATTAATTATTAATCATACTTAATAATTAATTTTCAAATACTTTATTAATCAATTCTTAAATTAATTACACTAAGTAATTAATTGTTAATTACTTGCACTAAGTAATTACCCTTCTTATTTATTTTACAAGGTAATTAAAAAAATCCAATTCAATTTATTTCCAATAATTATTCATTAATTACTTTATTAGGTAATTACTCTTCCCTGCTGACATTCAGTAATCATGCAATTGTCTAAAATTAATTAAACCAATTAATTAACTTCACCAATTCACAATACTATAATTAACTATATTAGGTAATCAACCCCTTAATTACTTCATTAAGTAATCATACTTAAACAATTCCATAATTTGATTATCTTTAATTAATTAATCAAATTAATCATCTTAAATTAATTATATTAATTAATCATTTGATAATCCTTAGTTAATGATCCTGTATTAACTAATAACAAATATATTTTTTATTTGCCTCTCAAAGTAATTAAACTTACATTAATCATCTTTTGATTACAAATTAATTTGATTTTAATAACAAATTATTCTATCTCTAATTACTAAATTAATAAATAATTAATTGTAATTTAATCAATCTTAAATCACTTGATTAATTAATTTCTAATTAATTAGCAACCTTTCTCAAATTTAAGCATAAACTTTAAATAAAAACAATATTTATCATCTAATAGTTAAACCAAAGTTATTTAAATTTAAATTATCTTTCAAAGCTTCTTTTCTTTAAACCTTTTACAATAACTTCAGGTTTAACCCGTTCTTTACCATAGTTCCAACTCAGTCCATTCCTCTTCTCCCATAATTTTAAAAACATAGTTTTACAAAAATTATATCTGGAAAGAAATAAAGCATCAAGAGCATGACCGGGTTCAACACGATACTTCTTCCCAAAAACTCGAGTATATCCTCGAGACCACATCTCATCACCATCAACCGGATACTTGATCACTGGTGCACCTGCACAAGTGGCCGCGACGACGTCGCTAACTTCCCACACCACCCACAAATCGACGGTTGCCTCAACAATGCATTACGATCACCCAAACATTCTTACACGCTTAATATCGAAATCGAGGCGAACCACACACTTCCAGGAACCTCAACCTCACCTGAAATCGCCTCGCTCTCTTATCGCTGACCCCCAGAGGTAGTAAATCACCGATTCCAGCCTTGTCAGACCTCCTTGCCCCCAATACCCTATGTCCGAAATCACTCGATGCATTTGAGATGGCACAGTCATCTCATTTCTGACTTTAACCCAAAATAGGGCTTAAAACCTATTTCGATCCATCGCCGTTGCCATGGTGGCTCATCATCACCTCTGACAATTTTGCCGAACACCCAAATCCATTCTCCATCTTTAGCCAAAGTCCCGATCCCTATATGTTACCCAGCTACCAGAACTTGCTCACAACCCATATTCTGGTTATCTTAAAAATTCCCACCCGATTCAAATTTAAAAATTTTGAATTTAGTTTTAGAAATCCTAATTTCCAATGCTGATTCTAGTTACAATAATGATTCAGCAGATTCTGGTGTTTGGGTTTTAACATATTTTAGAAAATCTACCGTATTTCTAAATTGCAGACAATCTCATTCTTCCTAAGCTTAGTTATCTTTAATTACATAATCTAAGTAAAAGCATACTTATATTCTTTTTTTTATATTCTTTTTTTTATATACCTGTCAATTATAAAACAGGGTCATATAGAAGTTTTAGACATGCACAACAAATCACTTATCTGTTTATAACATCCTAACCAAGTTTCACACATGCAATCCCTACATCACACACACAGTTTAAAACTACTACTAATAACAGATACCAGAAACATCAGGCTTTCATAAATGCAAACATGCAAAGCATCCATCACCCTGTAATTCACATATTACTTAATTTTTTTTAGGTTTAAAGTTTACTTACCAAATAAAAAACAGTAAACTTATTTCTATATTAAAAGTTATGGATTCTAGGTGCAGATCCAAATTTAAAATCGAAGGTAAGAAATTTATCAATCCAACTTTTACTTGAATTCATTTCCTACTGTAAATCAATTAATTCCCACCTAATTACTTTCTAATCTACTTAAGGACTTTTTCCAGATTAGTTAACCCAAATCACTATTCCCGAAACATCATATTCTCTTTAAATTTGTATAAGGTGGGTTTGAATTTAGCATATATATGGACTGTGAACAGAGACCTGCTTCTAATATGTATATTGAACTCAACATTTATACATACAGACATGTTTTCACTTCATTCAAACATTTCATAATAATACTTCCAGATCCTAATACATGCATCAGGGAATAAGAAAGATTTAATCACTCATAGAGTACTGATAAGATTTAATTCGAAGTTGTAGTTTACTCACCTGCTTGACATGAACAGAGGCCTATCATCTGGAATTTATTGTAAATTGAAATATTTTTGATCAGGTTTTGATCTTCCCTTTATTTGATGTATAAGAATTTGTCACTGATCTGAGATAGGTTGCCTAGCTTGCCCTTTGGTCAGTTGTACTTGAGTTTGAGGTATTCACAGGTTTTCATTTGAACGATCTTTGTTTACAGTCTTGAAAACGATTCTAGGCTAACACTTTCAGGCCTTGATTTGATAAAGATATTGGTTACAGTTTGAGGGGAAAGCAGTTTACAGGGATAACTTTTGTTTGATTTATTTACAAGTAAAGCAGTTTAAAGATGGAGTTCAGGTTTGTAGATTATAGATGAACATGGCATGAATTTTTCTTTAGAAATCAAAAATGGAAAAGAAATAAAAGAGAGGAGAGATGAGTTTATAAAATGTGAATTGGGATTTATTTTAGGATTAAAGAAAATAAAAATAAATCTTGACACTTGTTTACAAATGCTACATTTGTCAAAATCCATTATTAATTCACTTACAGGAGTATTTATAAAATTTAATAAATCAACACTTGTAATCTTTCATCTTATTTATTTTTAAAAGATTTTTAGAAAGCCTTTTCAAATTTATCTTCCTAGCACATAAATACATTTGTAAATTAACAAATCCTTTTCTAAATTTATATAAATAAATCTTTAAAAGAAAATGAGGTATGAACCAGTTATATTTTAAATTAAACCGTATATAATATATTTAATCCCTTTTAAATGTAAATATAAAACTTTTGTGCTTATTTTACTATTTAATAAACATTAACGTAATTTGTATAAATAATTTCTTTTTAAGGAAAACAAATCTTATCTTAAATAAAACTTATATCAAAATATCTTTAAGATATATATATTCATTGCAATTCAAATTCAAATCTAATTTCAAATTCAATTTAAAATTTTAATTTAATTTAATATTAATTTAAATAAATTCGGGTTATCACATTTTATATAAAGTGGAATCATAAAATTACCAAAATGACCCTAAATAAAAATGCCCTCAGTTACCTAGCATTTTGACCCGACTATATCTGAACAGACTGGACAAGTTAGACTCGACTGTCATCAAGGCCAGTAGCCCAAAGCTATGATTGTGAGGTCTAAAAATCAAGCATAGATGATAATACGAAGTGGTAGCAAAGCAGAAGCATGAAAGTTCACTACTCACCGAGAGGGATCATGTACGATCCATATTCAACACTATGGATCGTATCATGTTGACTCTACAGCTCAATTCAATGATGATTCATATCTCAGATTCTACAAATTCATTACATAGGAAACTTTGGGAACAAGATGTGGGGAACCTAGGGAGCCTACACTATGGATCGCATCTCAAAACGATAAAGAAAGAGGGATCAACCCTCTTGCCTCTATAGGGATCGTCATAAATCAGAATTCAAGCAACACTACTTCATGGAAAATGCGATATTTCACAAACTGTATGTCAAAATTGCATGAAATTTGGGAAGCGGGTAGCTAACATCATGGGGCACCCCTCATAGGAATTACAACCCATTTGGACACACTAATAGGAATCGGTACCGATCTCTATTTTGGGTCCCCGATAGGTCTGGAAATTTTTAGGTGGCCTCGTCTTAGTTTCCTAAACCTTCTGCCGAAATTTCAGTCTGATCCACGTAGATCTACCCCTATAAATATAATAGGCATGGCATCCGAAAAGGAATCCTTCTTTCTTCTGAAAAGGCTCTTCTATTTTTATTCTTCATTCTTGTACCAATGAATCCTAATTGGTCTAAACATTCTTGTACTCACAATCAAGTGCAAAATCAATAAAAATATAAAGTGGATGTAGGCCAAGATTGTCGAACCACTATAAAATATGTGTGTTCATTTATCGTTTTTGCTTTATTTTAATTTCATTCTTCATTTAATCTCTACTAAATTCTATTAAGTGTTGATGCCCATATTTGGCATCACCATTTTGGTGCTTTCATTGAGAATCGAATTCTCGGCTTGATTAGGTGTCATCATCTACTTGTGGATTCCCATTTCTGAGATAGATCTATTTATTAACTGATAAACTTCCTATTCTACACAGATTTGAAGGAAACCTACAGGAAGATTATAGGCATGGTTAGAGGAACTAAGTCTATTTTCCATGTTTTGGAGGATTTGACTATGCTAGTTTTCTTATTTGTAGTTATTTATGTGTTCATGTCCATTTGGAAGGGATCAGATTCACTTATGTATTCAAGCTCTTGGGATCGGATGTTGAAGTTTTCACTCGAGTTATCCAAAATGGTCGATCCCTTTCTTGAAGCCTAGATGGTCGATCCCTCTCTTAAGGCCAAAATGGCTGATCCCTCTCTCAGGGCCTAGATGGCTGATCCCTCCAATCTCAACGGCAACCGATACCCTAGCCTAAATGACCGAACCCTTACAAAGGAAATTCAGCTGACTCCTAAATACACATACATGCTCAATACGGATCCCTCCAAAGACTTCAGTATCGATCCCACCAACATCTATACTGATCGCTCCAAATGGTATATATACCGATCCCTTTGCAAGGTATATATACCTATACCTCTTTAAGGTATATATACCGATCCCTCTGTAAAGCATATACACCGATCCCTCTACAAGGTACATATATCAATCCCTCTATAAGGTATATATATCGATCCCTCTACAAGGTATATATAATGATCCCTTAGTAAAAATGACCAACCCCTCACCAAGGAAATTCAGTCGATCCCTATATTACTGATCCCTCCCATAAAACATTCACTGCCGATCCCTCCATACTCCGTATGACCGATCCCTCTCATAAAACATTCAATACCGATCCCTTTTGCATTCAAAAAGGTAAGTAACCAAACCCTCCTTCCTAGGGGAACAAGGGATCGGAACCGATCCCTCCTTTTTGCCGCACAAAAATATGGATCGGGCACAAACCATTTTTGGAAAGAATAGCTGTAAAAACCAAACCCGTGCCGTAGCGTAATGCCCCCGCATTCTGGATTCAATTGACTGGGGCACGGTGGATTAAGCGGCAGCTAATGAATTGCAACCAAGGAATGGACAAGGAACTAGTACCCAAATGGTACACCCAAAGGTTGGAGAACGAAGATGATATGACATGAACTGGGATCAGTTACTGGATAAGGTTTCTAGGGAGATTACAACTGCTATCAACTGACCATCTTCCAAACAACTGACTTGTCAGCCATGATATTATGGCATGTGTGACGGCCGCCCTGTGCCGCTTATTATGCCATCTCAAAGTATATCCATCCATTATCATAGTCGAACCTGAAGTATTCACCTATTCGACTCGAAGCAAACCCAGGAAGTTTTGGCCCATGGTCAAACTCGAGTAAAACCAAGATTTTCTCCAAGTAGAAACCAGTATGACTTCGAGCACCATTGGTCACCAACCCAGCACTTCAAAGTCAACGACTCTAAGCAAACCAGGAGTTGACTCCAAGAAAATAGAAAATTTTGTCAAGTCGAGCTCCAAGTAAATTATCATCAGTTTATCACACTTAGGATAATCATGCATACAACATTCACAAGCATTAAAAACAGCCATAACTTGAAAATGGACCGGACTAATAACGACTGGAGCATTTCCCCCAATCAAAGCCTATTCACCGAAGCCATCCAATATGAATAATATCCCAAGAGGTTCAATATGCCAACTATGCCGACATATTATAGAAACATAGACCCCTAAGAGCATCTCATGAAATTTGAGGGGCACATGAATTCCGCTAGAGCGACGAACGTAATTAAATGCTTATTATTTCCTATATTCCTAGGGGAAGTAGCGATCAATCATGTGATTTACGCGATCACCGCCTAGGTACGTCTCCTCATTTAATCAGCTAGGTGAGCCGCTCAATGACTTTTGGTAAAAATTTAACACCGTTGTTACTAAAGTGAGCAATCCCAGCGAGAATATCATGCTGATGGCGATGATAAGAGGAATTGACCCAAGACAGACCTTGGCGACTAGTAAGCTAGAGAACCTCCTATGACCTTCGATCATTTTTGTTACAGAGTGAACTAGAACCTAAGTAAAGAGGAGGTAAAGCAAACTAGGAGAAAGAACGTTGCATGCCTATTGGTTGAAGGAATTCAAAGTGAGGGCAGCATTGAGGCCTTAGATGAGAACTCGGATTCTAGGAGACGACCCAGGATCCCAAAATTCGACTCATATACTCCTTTTAACGATTCAATCAAAAACAACTACTTGGAGACTCACGACTCAAAGTAGTACTAGAAACCAACCTCGAAAGCGTCCACCGAAACCTAGAAGAAGTCTGGGAAATATTATATATTTCAAGAATCACACGGTCACAACACCAATGATTGCAGACACGTCTGAGATGTGATCGGAAAGTTGATCCGGAATGGAAAGCTTCAACAATATGTGCAAGCCCCGTAGAATGGCAGGCAAGGAACATCTGACCTTTACCAATAATGACCTTTGGTTATCAATTGGACCACCTACGGTTGACTTCCAACTAAGAAGGGCTGGGGCAAAGTGGAATAGCAAGCACTTGACTCTGCTTCACTTATCAATAAGATTTATTTCATTTTCTGTTATGTTGTGAACTACAATCAACTTGAACTAAACTATTTTCAAACAATGTAGATGACTAAGTAATTAGATTTGGGTGCCAAACAACCACCACAGACCATGATCGGACCTTTGGAGGATCATCAAGACGAGCGCGATTCAACCGCTCACCAGCTACCATATGCCCCTGACTTAGGGCAAGGACTACAAATGGAAAGTGGGTGTAACTCGACTATCCACTTCTTGCTCTTTGCTTCAATTCTGAAAAAACATCCATGCCTTACTATGAGCCCGACGAGGTCAAAATCCAGTACAAAGTGGATACGACTGAACATCCACTCATCAACTTCCACGCTTAACTTAAAGACTGAAGTAACACTTGGAGTGGGTGCAACCCAACCATCCGCTCCCCAACTCATACTTATAGTACGCTAAAATACTTTTGCCTCTCCCAAAGCTCTGTACGACTGAGGTCTAAATAAAGTGGATGCGATTTGACCGTCCACACATTAACTCCTGCCCTAGACATAGGAGGCAGTTCGGAAGCTCGACTTAAAGTGGGCATGAGTGACCGCCTGCTCATCAACCACCGCCCTGAACACGTGGACATGGTTGAACCCTGAGGTGGATGTGACTTGATCGTCCACCCTCAAAATTTCTCCCTCGGCTTGCTAGGAGGAATCTGAGCAAATTGGATGAGTCCTGATCATCCAACATAGGCATGGATGCAATCTAGCCATCCACTACTTATTACCTTCCTCAACTTGATTAGAAGAGCTACAATCACCAAGTGGATGTGAATCAACTGTGCATTTGTCAAGTTTTTTCCTTGATGCTGGGGTAAAATTCTATTCCATGGATGAACGTCATTTGACCATTCATTCGACAACTCTTACTTCGATTTTGACAGATGGAGTATAAATCAGAAATGAGTGTGACTAACTTTGGTCCCCAGAGTGTAGACTGGAATATAAATACCAGAAAGAAGGATGCAGTATGACCGTCCATCGACCAACTCTAGTCCCCAAAGCTCAGACTAGAGTATAAACATCAAATGGGTGTGATTGACCACCCATCAACCAACTCTAGTCCCTAGAACACGGACTGGAGTATAAACATCAAATGGGTCTGACTAACCACCCATCGACCAACTCTGGTCCCCAAAACACAGACTGGAGTATAAACATCAAATAGTTATGAATGACCACCCATCGACCAACTATGGTACTCAGATCGCGGAATGGAGTATAAACATCAAAAGGGTGTAACCGACCACCCATCGACCAACTCTGGTACCTAGAGCACAGACTAAAGTATAAACATCAAATGGGTGTGACTGACCACTCATTGACCAACTGTGGTCCCCAGAGCGCATACTAGAGTATAAACATCAAATGGGTGTGACCAACCACCCATTGACTAACTCTGGTCCCCAGAGCACGGACTAGAGTATAAAAATCAAATGGGTGTGAATGACCACCCGTCGACCAACTCTGGTCCCCAAAGCGTGGACTGGAGTATAAACATCAGTATAAACATTAAATGGTTCTAACTGGCCACCCATCGACCAACTCTTGTCCCAAAGCATGGACTGGAGTATAAACATCAAATGTATGTGATTGACCTCCCATCATAAAGCTATGGTCCTCGGAGCGTGGCCTGAAGTATAAATACGCAAAAATGGATGCAGTTCGACCGTCTATTGATTAACTCTGGTCCCTTAGTGCAATCTGGAGTATAAATACCATAAAAAGTGGGCACAGTTCGACCATCCACCCCTCAACTCTTGCCCTTGACTTAGGGGAAAACACACGACCTTGTTTGTACTTAAAGTATGGTAAACTATCCAAGCCTTGCCCAGACATCAGGAAGTCCAAAATCTAAACCAAGACATGGATGTGGTTCGATGTCCACGACCATTCGTCGATCAACTCTAAGACTTTAGAGCTTAGGTGGGAGTATAAACACGACTAGAACAAGACTCGACCATACGTGTAATACATTTATCAGCCTAAGACAGGTGTAGAAGTGTGATCACGCAAAGACAGGCTAAGATAGCTCTACACTGTGACTCATACCTAATGTTTACAACGACTTGAGGATACGACTGAAAGGATGTCTAGAGATAAAATCATTGAATCAATGCCCAAGCTCATGGGCAACTGATCATCACTCTAACCCGAATGACGACCAACGGATCATGAGTACATTGAATGGAAAGCTTGTTACTTGATTATACAAGCAGATTTAAACTAAAAGCAGGAGCCAGCTATGCAGTTGAACGCAACAGGAGGCTGAACCCTACTCGACTTTTGCTTCAACGTGCTTTTAAGCCCAATCTTCGGTCATTTGCAGATAATCTCTCAAAGCATTTAGAACCCTTCACCATCAAACTCAATAACTCATGACAAGACTTGGGGATTCAACCGGAGTAACCATCATCATTGACCGACCCTAGCCAAAATTTCACGTTGACTATTACGCGAAATAGTTACGTTTGAACTCAAGGAATCCAAGGTTGCACCCGTTGAGCTCATAATTAAAGTTATATTTTTCCATCATGACTCATTACGAGTACTAGAGATTCAATCATGGCTCAGCGCAACATTGATTAAGGAATTAGTTCGCTTTCTCTGAATGAATCTTGATGCATTTGCTTGGACCCATTCTGACATGCGTGTGATCTCATCGACAATCATGACCTATGCATTGAATATCGACCCGAGGCATGTCCCGGTTAAACAAAAGCAACACACCATAGATCAAGAGGGATTTGCTACACTTAAAGTGGAAGTGGATAAACTAAAAAACAATTGGTTTACCCATGATACCCTCTACCCGAAATGGGTATCCAATTTAGTTCTTGTGAGAAAAGCTAATGAAAAGGAGCGGTCATGTTTCGACTACTCAAACCTAAACAAGGCATGCCCAAAAGATTGCTTTCCACTTCTGAGGATCGACTAGCTAGTAGACTCAACCGCTGGATATGAACTGCTTTCATTAATGAATGTGTATTTCAGATACGACCAGTTCTCGATGCATATCCTCGACCAGAAGCACACTAGCTTCATTATCGACTAGGGGTATATTATTATATTGTGATGCCATTTGAAATAAATACTACAGAAGCTACTTACTAGAGAATGGTCAATAGGATGTTCAAAGACCAGATTGGACGATTAATAAAAGTATATGTGGATGATAAGCCCGTGAAGTCACGACGATCAAACAACCACGTCGAGACTTAGCGGAGATGTTCAGTGTTCTACGAAAATATGGAATGAAACTAAATCCCTTCCAATGCTCTTTCGGCATTACATCAGGAAAATTTTAGGGTTTCACCATTTACTCTCGTGGAACCGAAGCCGATTTGAAAAGATTCAAGCAATTCAAAACATCCAAGTGCCGAAGATAATTAAGCAGGTACAAAGAGAAGGTTGCCGCCCTAAGCCGCTTCATCTCTAGGGCCACCAACAAGTGTATTCCTTTCTTTTACTTGATCAGAAGAGGGAATAGGAACTTTGAATGGACGCAGGATTGCATAAATGCATCTTAAGTTCTAGTAGATTACTTAGAGAGACCTCCAACCATATCCAAGCCACGGGATCGTGAAGAATTATACATCTATTTATTGGTGTCGATACACGCCATAAGTGCTATACTATTACGTAAAGAGAATTAGATCCAGAGGCATGTATATTAAGTTAATAAGCGATTGATAGGTGTAGACAAAAACTACCCAAAGCTGGAAAAACTCGCGTAAGGCTTGTTGATTGCATCACAAAAGCTTCACCATTACTTCCAGGCTCACCCCATTAGCGTCTACACCGACCAGCCGTTACAATAGGTTCTACAGCAACCTTAGACATCTGGAAGGTCGCTCAAATGGAATATCGAGGTAAGAATATTCAATATCACTTATCTCCCTCGAAGAGATATCCAGGGACATATATTAGCAGATTTTATCTCTGAATTCACTGCATCATATGATGATCCAAAGAGCAGTGGAGAGTCGACCAATCGATGGAAAATGTATACCGATGGAGCATCAAATGATCAGTGTTCTGGCATCAAAGTTGTGTTAATGAATCCTAAGGAATGATCGATCTGTTATGCCCTGAAACTTGACTTAGCTGCAATAAACAACGAAGCTAAGTATGAAGCCTTGATCGCCAGGCTCAAACTTGCTATAGAACTGGAAGTGGAAACTTTACATATCTTTTGTGATTCCTGGTTAGTATTACGCCCAGTCAGGGAAGATTATCTTGCTAGGGGGCACCTTCTTGCTCCTTATCTTGGTTGGGTCTAAAAGCTATTGGTCGACTTTGAGTAGCACACCATTACACACATCCTCATAGAACAAAATTAAAAAGCAAGGTCACTTTCCATGCTGGCCAGTTCTGAGGATGCACAAAAAATAAACTTTATTCCGATTAAAGTACTTAACATTCCAAGCGTTGACAGATGGAGATCGACAAGATATTGGAAAAGGAGCCAAAAAAGGAGTCATGGATGACTCCTATCAAAGACTATCTACAGTGGGGGATCCTTCCTAGACGGAGGAACGAAAAAGGACAAATCCTCCCCAAAGCTTCATGTTGCATCATCCAAGAAGAAGTCATGTATAGAAAGAGTTTCTTCATTCCCCTGCTTCGGTGTATCACGCATGATGAAATCAAACGAGTCTTTAGAGAAGTCCATGAAGAGGAATGCGGTAATCAGACCAGTGGGCAAACCCTGACAAGGAGAATACTCTGCTACGGTTATTACTGACTAACTGTCAATCAAGATGCTGCTGATCATGATAGAAAATGCTATGAGTGCTAGATTTTTGTCAAAATTTTGAGAACCTCATCGATGGAAATTACTCAAATGGCCAGTCCATAGCCGTTTGCCACTTGGTTATTGACATCATCAGCTTCTTGCCGATTCTAAAGGTGGTGTGAAATACGCCATGGTAGCAGTTGATTACTTCACTAAATGGGCTGAAGCAGAACTTCTAACGACAATCACGATGAATAAAATAATCAAATTCATTGTCCAAAAAAATATCTGTCATTTTGGCCTTCCATGAACCATTATAACTGATAATGGAACCCAATTTGATGGCGTTAAATTTAAAAACTTCAACCGATGACATCATATTAAAAAGTGACTTGTGGCAGTTGCTCACCCTCGAGCAAATGGACAAGTTGAAGCCGTGAACAAAATCATAAAGTCCATATTGAAGAAACTTCTAGAAAATTATAAAGGCAAGTGGGTGGATGAACTCCCGACAGCGTGTTGGCTTACATAACCACCTACAAGTCCGGACTGACCGTACTCCACTCACCCTTGCTTATAGCTCCGAGGCCATCATCCCTATAGAACTTGAAGTCCCCTCTCATTGAGTGACTTATTACAACCCCTATTACATTATAAAATAAAATATAAACAAGGAATTGCAATACTAGAAGGAACTGGTGATGACCCGTAAGTGTACAAACACATTTGGGAGCAATAACAAGAGTGTAACGTGCATATGTACTTATTTTATTGGTTCTTACTAATTCCAATTCTATTTCTACTAAAATTATTTATGAATTTTTTTACAACTAACTTAAGCTTAACTTTTGTAATACTTTTCTACATCATAAAAGTATATACCTCTATCTAATTCCAATATTTTCATTTTGAACTTATTTCTCTTAAGTAAACACGAGATCTAAATAGTGGGTTTTATTTCAAATCACTTTTGAAATGATTTTTACATATTTTAACCATAGAAAATATATTTATATAGCTCGAGTAACCCCAAAATGATACTAAGGAACTGGATATTGCTAAATAGTATCATTCGCATCCGCACATGTCAGACTTGAATTGCTCAAAATATCATATTGTTAATTTTATTTAGAAAAACTCAGCATATACAATAAATAAAATAATCACAGAATCACAGACACGGAGTAATATAACAATAAGCAGCGAAAACAAAAGAATAGTAGTTCACGAAGCTACTATATATATAACAAAGTTAAACATGATACAACATAAGTCTCGAATACATAGAAGTCTCGATGCAATAGTCAAGTACAAGATCAGGATACATCACTGGAATCAACTGAATAACTGAAAGCTAAATCGATAGTTGGATCTCCAAGCGAAGCTCCAAACTCCAAAGGTAAGTCTCGAATGCTGTGACACTCAGTCTGACCCGAGCGTAAAGAAAAACACAAAGCACTCGAGTCAGGATTAACATTCTTATATCAATAAATCCAACCCAAGTGAAATATCAACTGAAATACAAGTAACTCAAAGGATGTTGGGATAACCACCCTATGAGGATCTGTGGAACTAGCTACTATGTAGTAACATACGCTATTATAATAATGTCTGAAGTAAAGTAAACAATTAAAATAACATTAAGGCGTTACCCATATCCCCCTTAACACATTTTATAGTGCCAATAGTCTATACAGTTTCATTATGCCATGCTTTGTCTCGCCAATATCTAAATTGGTCGCTGCAGCTTTCAATTTGTTGTGTCCGTATTCGTGTCATCTTCTAGTCTCTCTAGCATCAAAATGTGAGCAATCACTCATGATTAACGTTCTTATTTTTATTAAATTTGATTTCAATTGAAACTACAATTGAAATATGCTGTCGTTAGTTCTTTATGTTGCTATATATGTGCTATTATCTGTATCTGTTCACCTGTAACATCTAACACCATTTCCTGTTATTTATATTGATGATATATGCCTCTTATATTATTACCATATCTATTATCACTCTGCAAGTTCCCTGTTAGCATAGAATTCCCTATGGGTTGAAATGATACATACCCGAACGATCTGTAGAATAGAAGAAAATCATTATGGGTTAAAGTGAAAAACCCAAGCGATTTTCATTGAATTGAATTTGGGATTGCGGGTTGAAATGATATATACCTGTGTGTGTCTACATATATATATATTACGGATTGAAATGATAAATATCCATATCACTTGACCATAGGATAGAAAATTATATGCAGACACCGTTGGTCTATATATAAATATCTTGAAAATTATTTCTATGGGTTTGGAAAAGAAATATATAGTTTAATAAATATTGATCTTAAGATATTATACGTAAATATATTTTTATAAAGTTTTTAAATTTAGATTTTTAAAATTTTATGTTTTGAAAATTTTATAGTTACAAGTTATAATTGAAATTATAAATTTTAAGAATTTACTTGTAATTTTACTATTTTTAAATACATAAATAAATTTAATAATATGTTTAAGTATTTATTAGAAATTATATTTCAAATATAGAATATATAATAAATTTTAATAAATTAAGGTTGGAAAGATAGATTTGAAATTGATTTGAAATGGTATTTAATTAAAAGTTATATTCAAATTTAATTCAAATCGATTTGAAACTTATTGAATTTGAGATTTTAAAGGATATAATTTTATAACTTGATTTTAGTCTAAATTGATTAATGAATATTCCAAGTTTTAATAAATGGAAGTAAATATTTGGTTTAAATGTAATTTTTCGTTTATTTAAATGTTATTGGATTTATTAAGTGAATATTTCAAAACTGAATAATAATGAAGTTAAGATATATGTGAAATTATCAAATTTAGTTTTCAAATTATTGAATATTTAAAGCTTGGAAATATATTCAAATTGAAATGGTTTATTTTATGGTCCAAGTTTGTATTTGAAATCGATATAATTTGAAATGGTTTATTGAGAAACTGAATTGAGTTGAAATTATGAATTGAGATTGAATTAAATTTGAATTTTTGAATTTGAATCGATTTGAATCGATTTGTGAAATTGAGGAAATTATTTTATTAGATAAAGTTTTTTAATATATATAAATATTTTACTTTGTAAATCATTTTAATACAAACTATTTTAATATAAATCATTTTAACATAAAATAATTTAATATAAACTATTTTAATATACTAATTATTTTAATATAAAATAGTTTAACTTATAATAACTTATAACAATTTTTATTTAAACCGTTTTATTTTGTAAACTATTTTATTATATATATATTTAATAATCTCCAAACTGTAAGGAAAGTGTTATGATTTCAAAGTGTTATGATTTCCAAAGTGTTATGATTTCAAGCATTGTGGTTTCGAAGGTGATATAACTTTCAAAGTGCTATGATTTTTGAAATGAATATATTTGAAGTGAAAATTTATATCGTATTGATATGCTTTTGAAATGGAACGATATTTTGGTTGAAGTATAAACTATTTTAAAATGACTGCGGTGTTATAATAACGATTGGTTGTTAAAGAGACAAGGACCGGTCGTTGTCATACTCTCTTCCAATGCTGAAAACCACTTTAACAACCGTGTACGCGGTGCAGATTTAGAATAAAGTAGGATGGTGGTGACGATCCTATATGAGGTATATACGTGGGCCCGACTCCCGTGAGTTGGCATAAGGTGGATAAAACAGCAGCAATCGACGGACCAAGTGAGCTAGCTCCTCCGATCGGACACACTTCTTCGTTTTCCATTCTATTACTTTGTGATTGATTTGGTGCGCACTTTTGATTTGGGAGTGTGGCTCGAGGTGGGCTGTAGCTACGGCTATGCGTTACCACCAGCCCGGAAGTGTAATTCGCATATCTACCCTGGTGTTACCTAGTTGTACCTTGTCACCTGTAATATCGAGACCACTACGAGTTTGTTTTGTGTCGTACTTATGGAGTATCCTTTGATAGCTCCCGATCAGGAGGTATTACAGTACTGTATAGACTATTGGCACTATAAAATGTGTTAAGGGGGATATAGGTAACGCCTTAACACTATTTTAATAGTTTATTTTACTTTAGACATTATTATAATAGCGTATATTACTACATAGTAGATAGTTCCACTTATCTTTAGAGGATGGTTATCCCAACATCCTTTGAGTTACTTGTATTTCGGTTGATATTTCACTTGGGTTGGATTTATTGATATAAGAATGTTAATCCTGACTTGAGTGTTTTTTGTTTCGCTTTACGCTCAGGTCAGACTGAGTGTCACAGCATTCGAGACTCACCTTTGGAGTTTGGAGCTTCGCATGGAGATCCAACTATCGATTCAGCTTTCAATTATTCAGTTAATTCCAGTGATGTATTCTGATCTTGTATTTGACTATTGTATTGAGACTTCTATGTATTCGAGACTTCTATTGTATCTTTTTTAACTTTGTTATATGTAGTAGCTTCATGATCTATATTCTTCTGTTTCCACTGCTTATTGTTATATTACTCTGTGTCTGTGGTTCTGTGATTATTTTATTTACTATATATGTTGAGTTTTTCCAAATAAAATTAACAATCTGATATTATGAGCAATTCAAGTCTGACATGTGCGGATGCGAATGGTTGAAAATATAGGGCCGTTACAATCTTGGTGGTATATGGGTATGTGGGCTTGAAATAGAAAGAAGATTTTGTGTAGAGGAGGAATAAGGTGTAACAAGTTAATTTAAAAGGAACTAAAATAAAAAGCTTTGATTTTTAACCTTTAAATTTAAAATGGAAGCCGTTAATACACTTATAAAAGCTTAAGGAGAAGGTGTAAAACTTTGAAAAACATGGAAAATGGAATGGTGAAGGAGAGATAAATTTTGAATTAGTTTTATATAAAATGAAATCATAAAATTACCAAAATGGTCCTAAGTACAAATGCCCTCCATTCATATCATGCCACATCATCACCCACCACTTGCTCCTCTCTTTTACATTTTGGAATGAGGGGGAGATCTAATATCCCTAATGTAATACCATTAAGTGTACTAATGTGTAGGTATGAATGTGACATTTCATTCTTACCTTATATATTTTAATTTTAAACCTTTAAAAATTGTCACATCACTTCTTCTCTTTAAGGATACATATATTTATAATTTTAACATACTTAATTAAACATTCATTATTTATATTTAAGTGTATATTCAAGTGTACTAAGGTGTTCACAATATTTTAAACAATTTTTAGATGATCAAAAATAAGAATTTTCTATTTTCTTTTAAACTGATTATTTTTGTAGAAACATTTTAAAAATAATTTTACCATCATTAGTTATTATTAAAAATGGATATTTTGGGTTATAAAATCAATATTTTAAATGATTAAATTTTGAGTCGTTACATTCTGAGGGGTCTGGCCCTTCTACGGGAGGAGAGTTTGCATCCTTGGAGGGTTTCATTGCTGTTGACAAGGAAAGCAAGAGGAGGAAGATTTTGATCTATCCGAGCAAGGACGATAAAGGTGGCTATAGTGGAAAGAAACGATGATGTGACGGAGTTCTAGTGGTGTGGAGCATTTATGATTTTTGTATATTTTTGAGTCGATCAAGTCTGCACAAATACAGAGTCGGCACTTTATATTTTGTTTGGGTTTTTGTTGTGTGATGTCTGAAATTGGCCGATGTTGCGCAGGAATGGCCCTTGCTTTTTGTTGAGTCTGTAAATAAAATGATAGTAGTAATTAAAGATCATTATATCTACTGTAATCTCTCATATGTACTTTTCCTACATTCCATGTACTGGGTTTGCTTATAAATAACTTCCTGTGCATATAATATGGTTGCTAGTATTGCAATTTCTTATATCATATATTTCTATGTCTGTGTTATATCTTTATTTACCACAACTCTATGCATGTAAATTATATTCTTGCAGTTATTTAGCATAATATATTACTTAGCATTGTTTTGATTTACCAAAATACTCCATTCGGCGTAACAGAACTGAGGTGTTTCTCAGTTTAGCTTGTCCTGATCATGTGTTGGTTTATGTATTCCCTTACTCCACAAGGCTTATTACTCCAAACTCAAATTTTAGGAAATTAGTTAGAGTTCGGTTGTTCTGGATAGGTCGTTCGGTTGCCCTCAGTCTGGGATGCACAGTAGTCTCTTATCTATGAGAACCTATGGTTTTGATGGTCGACTCTGAGCATTTCTTTCCCTGACTATGGCAGGATTCTTCCAAATTCGGTGTTGAGATCCGATTCGCATATCAGTTTCTGTCTTTGGAAACTTTGAAACAACTCAAGTGCTTGGACCTTCCTCTGATAGCGCCGTCGATTCAATGCTTTGGACTTTCATGATATGGCCAGAGTAATGCCGATTTCCACCAATCCGACGATAGAAAACTTTCCCGACACCACTGGAGCAATGCCGGTACTTAGAAAGTTTAAATGAACCGTCCGTGTTACTGGGCTAACATTGATTACTTGGGAATATAAGGATTTTCCAATGTTGCCAGGACAGCACTAGTGCTTAGGAAATTTTGAATTAATTTTTCCTTTGATCCGGAGGTTTAACGGTCTATACGTATAACAATGTGCACCTTAATGGGCCCATATTTCGACAAAAATCAAAACCCAAGTCCATCAAAGCATAGATCATTAGATTTAGTACCTGCAAATAAGCATGAGTAATATCAGAGACTGATAGATATCTAAACTCACAGCGGAAACAATTATAGGATTAGAATACTGACTATGACTACTAGCTTGAAACTAAGGGATTCCTTGGATAGTAGGTTTTCACATCAGCATCGAGCATGAGAGAAAGAAGACTCTCCAATAATAAAGCACATCCAGCTCCAGTGACATGTTCCTCTAAATTATATCTTGAGGTTTGTAATGAGGAAGGGTCAAAACAATGTTCTGGTGGATGGAAAAATATAAGTTGTTCATAACATAAACTTATATCAGTAGGTTTCCACTTAATTGTATGTCCATTAAGGTTAGCAATTATAATCTAACCTTGCATTATAGACACAATTACATACTTACCCCTTCTCAAGGTATGAAATATTAATGAAGCTATATGAACCACCTAGTACTTCCAAACTCATTAACCACTTAATACTTTTTAATATGAAGCGGGCTTCTATAGTAGTTTTTAGAAGAGAAATAGGTAGACTCTGTCATTTATGGCCTTAAATGAGATAGACCCCGTAATTTAATACCTATTCCCAAGGTGGTTTCCTAATAATGTTGTTACTGGTCAGTGGGACCTCTAACCGTTATATAAGGCTTCCGACATTTATTTTCCAACTATTACCGCATCTGTCGTCGATAAAATTGTAATCATGTAATAAACCGTACCCAAGCCACTTAATACCTTTTATTAGAAAATAGGCAGACTCTGCTCATTTAGGACCTTAAGTAAGGCAAACCCTATCATTTAAGACCTATACCCAAGGCATGCTCCTAAATGGTATTATTATTATTTCGTCTTTAGCAATGTAAGAAATTGTACACCAACCGCTTAATACTTCCTAGTGGAAAATAGGTAGATCTCGTCATTTAAGAGTTAATTCTAGAAGCGGGCTCCTAAATGGTACAATCTAGCTGTCATTACTTGCAAATCTCATTGCCTACTTAATACCTCTTTTGTAGAAAATAGTAGGACTTTATAGTCACTTAAGACCCCAAACCTGAAGCGATCCCTTCCTGAGATATCCGCTCTCACTCTTTAATTAAAAAATGGCAACTCATTAGGTTAACTCTTTCCGTAGGGAAGTAGACTCTTCAACCACTTAAGACCTCAACATTAAAGTAAACCCTTTTAGAGACATCTTTACGTATTTATTTGGAATCTCACTAGGTTACTTAATACATCCATTTAGAAGAGAGACAGACCCTTCAGCCATTTAAGACCTCAAAACAAAAGCGAACCCCAATGGAGATATCCCTCACCACGGCCTAATTCCAAATTTGGACCATTTGATACTTTCCAATTAAGGATGCAAGCCCAGTCTCTCACATTGCCACGGGTCATTGGATTAGTGATAAATATCAGTAGTAAGTACACTCGACTGCTGGTAGCCTTAAAGTAAAAGGCGGTCTT
Organism: Allium cepa; assembly: GCA_030765085.1. Classification (NCBI taxonomy): domain Eukaryota; kingdom Viridiplantae; phylum Streptophyta; class Magnoliopsida; order Asparagales; family Amaryllidaceae; genus Allium; species Allium cepa. Next base: position 579,288,280 of record CM060931.1, read on the forward strand.
TCGTTGAGTGACTCTACTGGCCTTGCATCACTAACCTACTAAGTTCAATTAACCATTCTAAGTCTTTATTTATATTATCCTAGGTAGACATTAGATTTAGCTTACTAATTCCATTTTTATTTAACGAAATAAGATTTACCTTAAATATTTATCTATCCATAAATCCCCCTTTAATGCTCATAATATCAATCTGTCCATAAAATTCCAAAGGACATTTCTTAAGACATTTATGTATGATTGCTAATTTTAAATTACTAACTTTTTATATCTGTTCCATTTTTATCAATTTAACTTCTTTGTTTATCAGTCCCATTAATCCATTTATCCTATCAAATTATTGCAACTTCCATATTTATTACCATTTATTGGAGTTACAACCATTTAAATTCTTTTCTTACTAGTTAATTATCCTAAATGTGAATATTATGCGTAAGCATCATTATTAAATTTTTATTTAATTATTATAAGTGCAGTAATTGCGTACAAATATTTACTTTTACTAAATATATTCTAGTTATTTATCTTCACTGGAATATACTTTTCCATGTTAAATTGTTGGAATCATGTCAAAAAAGATTATCCATTAAGATTTCCATAAATTACTCCAAAATAAAATATTTAACTTTAAAATATAAAAGATTACACCATTTGAAATTACAAGGAATAATAAATCTTTTTATTACTGAAATTGACAGCGTAAAATACAATGAATTCATACTTTACACATCTCTTTCTATTTGCATCTATTTCTTTTAGATCGAACTCTGTGTCTTTCTAAAGGGAAAGAAATCAAACTAATTTACAAATATTGGACGAATCTAAATTCCAACAAATCTAAATATAGAAAAGTTTATATTCTAACAATATTAGGGTAATAATCCAAGTTTATAACATTCTTATACAACCTAATTCAGATCAATTTCATTCAAGTTAATATTCTAAATTCATACTTTTGGAACTGATTTTCAAATCAGGTTGTATACATTGCTAAATCAATTTATAAACAAGAATATATAGGAAATATATATTATATTTAGATCGTATTCAATTCGATGCCTACAACTCATATATAATTATCCAATTTGGCATAAAAATCAAATACACACCGAAGGGATAATTTTCATATTATACAATTTATATAAATTCTCATTCACCTTTTAAAAATAATCAAAATCTCCAGATCTGAACCTTTGACTCATTTCCAAATCCTTTTTAACGCAAGAGATATATATAAAAGGGTATATACATATATTAGAACTATGGATTTAAGAAGATATTTGGGGTTGGGAGAGAAAATAGATACAAATATAAATAAAAAATATAAATTGCCTCAAATACACATATGGTTGATTCTCTTCTCTTCTACTTTTTATTAGATTTCTACTCTTCTCCGATTTGTATAAATATAGATACAAATATCTTATTTTTATAAAATAGAAATAAAGCGGAGAGGAAGAAATAACAGAGCTTCACTACTGCTTCCACAAAAATATAAGAAGAGAAGGGAGGGTTGGGCCTGAATTTATAGATGTTATAATCAACCAGAACCATTAGATTGAAATATAATACATCCAGGCCATTGCAGCTTAGGTTTACTAGAGCTGCTAGGTCGCCACCAGTCGACCACTAAGGGTCGACCATCCCTAATTATGGGTCGGCCTATGGGCCCGGGTAATTAATATAAAAACGTTAATTATTTCTTATTTAATTACTTTTGTTTCAAATTCGTTTTTCGTCCGTAACTTCTTCGTTTGAACTTCGATCGCAAAACTCCAAACATGAAAGTTGTTCAGAATTTCACCATGAATGTAGTGGCGCAATATTGATGGTCAAATCCCATCATTTTCACAAATTACATTTTCGAAGCCTAGTTAATTAACTAAGTAACTAACTAAATAACTAATGCCAAATTACGGGTTTAACAATACTCCCCATCCGAAGATTAGGAAGTATTTTATCACTCGAGTGGGATGTGTGTTGCTTACAAGAATGCAGCTCCATCGGTTCCAAAAGTAGCATGCAACTTACTGAAGGCGTACGAGGATTTTTTCATACTTGGATGAGGTTCCATTGGTCTAAGCAGCAACGTGTGGCTTATTAGGGGCACAAGAAGTATTGCGTACCTGAATGTGGTTCCATCAGTCCAAGCAGCGATGTGCGACTTATTGGTAGCGCACAAGGAGATGGACCTTCCTGATGTGGCTGGAGCAATGCTAATTTTCAGAAGGCATGGATCAATTTTTGCCATCGATCCGGTGGTTTGAATCTATTTTCTCCGTCGACTCGACGGTTTGCTTACTGGAACGCGGGTCCATTGGTTCAAGTAAGGAGATATATTATTATTAAAAGGAAAGGCAAGTCATGCCCATTACAATACTCCCAATGTCCCTGGATGGCTTATTTGCAAAACTAGAAGATGTGTTAAATATAGTAGTTCCATAGCAAATCGTTGTTCCAAGGGGAATCTAAATTCCATCAATCATTGTTTGCTTGAATGTTCCATCTTAAAGTTTTTGGCCGATCACAAAGGGTCTTTACCAATTTGGGCCAAGTGCTCTCGTACTTGGGAAGATCTATTTTAGGATGAGACCTCCCACTTCGAAGTTACGGTTCCAAACCTTGGTATTGAACTATCGTACCACTCTTTTCTGGTGAGTAGTAGTCCTAAGCTTAGCCTCCTCCCTCTTCTCATTGACCTTGTTAGGTTATTCGAGAATTAATTGCACATTTTATCTTCGACTGAAATGCCTTCTGCGATGAGAGGGGACTTCCAGGACCAGTGATATTATACCTTTTGTACCATAGCTAAAGTGAAGGGAGAGTGTCCAGTTGCAGATTTGTATGTCGTTTTATAAGCCCATAGTGTAAGCAGAAGCTCATCAAACTAATTTCCCTTAGCTTTTATTAACCTCTTATTTATGTTGGATTTGATTATTTTTTTCACTACCTCCACTTGCCATTTTCCTATGGATGCGCGACCGCGGAAAAGCTTTTCTCGACCCAGTAACACTTGCAAAAGTCCTTAAACTCGACACTCTTGAACTGAGTTGCATTGCCTGTGATAATTTTCTATAGCACCCCAAAGCTGCAAATAATGTTTTTAGTTACAAAGTTAATCACTTTTTTAGTAGTAATCATGGAAAGCGGTTTTTCTTTGGCCCATTTTTTAAAGTAATCGAATGTAATGTTGACGTATTTAGCTCCTCCTTTTGCTCTTCGTAACACACGGATTAGATCTATCCCCTAGATTAAAAATGACCATGGACAGATCATTTGCGTAAGTTCCATATAAGGGGTTTGTAGAATCTTTGCAAATCTCTAGCATTGATTGCATCATTCGGAATAGTTTGCCGCCTCTTGGTTTATTGTTCCATAGTAGAAAGCCTTTTTCGCCAATGTTTGCCCCAGGGTGTGGTCACCGACACTGCCTTCGTCAATCTACATAAGGATATTCTAGGCTTCGTTTTTGGTCAACACGAGGGTAAGGGAGCGGAGAACCCTCTTCGGTACAGTACTCCATCCTACATTATGAATCATGGTGCCTTTCAAAGGAGCTTCTTTCTCATTCCAGTCTATTGGGAGTATTCCTTTGAGTAGGTAGTCCTTGATCGGCATCATTGACGATTCCTCCTCTTCTGCAGTTTTCAAAAATCAATTCGACATCCATCAGATCTGTATTGGGAGCCGACAATACTTCCACCAAAACCAGTCCTAGCGATTTTGCAACTTCAAAACTAGGCAATTTAGCCAAGTATCAACCTTCACATTATATTCCCTAGGAATATGAGTTACCGTGCAGTGTTCGTAATTGTTGAGCAATTCCTATGCGTTCGACAGGTAAGGGGCTAGTTTCGCACCCTTTGCCCGATACTTTCGTTTCACTTGATAGAAGACCAACTGAGGGTCACCGTATATATAGAGAGCTTTGATTACTAGTTCCTCCACAATCTTCAACCCCGTTATCAATGCTTTATACTGTACCTTATTGTTAGTAACAGGGAATTCTATCCTTAGAGCGTAACCGATCGACTGTCCTTCGGATGTTTCAAGCACAACCCTTTCTCCTAAGCATAATTCGTTTGATGCACGATTAACAAACAATGTCTATTGTGATGCTACAACTGTTGTGTCATACTCCTTATCATCCCGAATTATGACGTTGATGATGAAGTCAGCCAATGCCCACCCGTTAATCGCTTTCCAGGGATGATAAGTCACATTATATCGGCTTAACTCAATATTCCACTTCAGAAGCCATCCCAAAGACTCAGGTCAGTAAAGTACCTGCTTCATGGGTTGATCCATCAACACCTTGGTGGGGTGAGCCTGGAAATATGGCTGCGGCTTCCTTGATGCTATCAACAAGCAATACGCTGACTTTTCTAACTTTGAGTAGTTTCATTCAGCTCTAGTGAACCATTTGCTGATGTAGTAGAAGGATCAATGAATCTTAGCCTCCTAATGCACAAGTGCTACACATAATGCATGGCCAGACATTGCCAAGTAGATGAATAGATCTTCCTTATCTACTAGTTTAGATAGAATTGACACTGTTTCCTTGTGTTGAAGTAATTCCTCAAATGTTGTCTGGCATTCTTGATTCCATTCAAAGTTTTTTTACTGTTCTTCAATGCATCGAAGAATGGTATACACTTATCCGGGGCTTTGGATATGAAGTGACTCAATGTTGCAATTTTCTCATTAGACTCAGCAACTCTTTTTTGTCGATGAGGATTCGACATTCCATAATGCAGTGATCTGTTTTGGATTGGCCTCGATGCCCCTCGCATATACTACGAATCCGAGAAATTTTCCTAATGAAACACTGAACGAGCACTTCAAGGGTTCAATTTCATTCCATACTTCCGAAGGATTTCAAACATCTCTAAGAGATTATCTAGATGGTTTTTGGATACTCATGATTTTACAAGCATGTCATCCACATATACCTCCATCATCTGTCTAATTTGATTCTTGAACATTGTGTTCACTAATCTTTTGTATGTAGCACTAGCATTCTTTAAGCCAAAGGACATTACTCGATAAAGTATAGTCCCAAGTCAGTAATGAAGCTGGTGTTCTTCTAATCAGGCTCATTCATTAAAATCCGATTGTATCCTGGGTAGGTGTTCATGAATGGGAGCATGTCCCTCGGTTCCATGAATGAGTTGGTCAATTCTAGGTAGTGGAAAGCTATCCTTCGTGCAAGCTTTGTTCAAGTCTAGTCGACACGATCCACCACTTTCCATTCAATTTCTTAACCAGAATAGGGTTTGGTACCCATTCAAGATACGTTGCTTCATGGATAAAGTCGTTAACCAATAACTTATCTACTTCCTCTTCAATGTAATGGATTGCCATGGACCCAGACTGTGGCTCTTCTTCCTTACCATTGTGAAATTAGGTCGATATTAAGCGCATGACATGCTAAATTCAGCGGTATCCCACACATATCGGAATGCGTCTAAGCAAACACATCAGGATTGGCTCAAAGAAATTTTATCAGTTCGTCTTACATCTTGACTCCAAGCCGTGAACCTATCTTCAAGACCCGAGTTGGGTCCTCCATGTCGATAGGGATAGTAACCGTAAACTCCGTTGGTGCTGCTTGTTCCTCCCTTTTTCTCTTCTTCCTAGGGTTTATAGTCTTATCAAAGTGACTATGGTCCACGAGACAGGGCCACTCTGCAATTGAATTCTTGCGAGTCACCAATGTGGAGCGTCTTCCCCATATTCTTCCTCATCTCACATCATTTTGCTTCGTGCAATTCGATGATGTAACATTCTCTTATCACGCTTTTGTCTCCTCTCACCACTCCAACCCTATTCTCTATTAACAATTTCGTTGTAAGGCACCACGAAGCCAAAGAAATTTTGAAATTGATAAGGACTGATTGGTCGAAGAAAGCATTATATGTTGAGAATTCATCAATTATCACGAAGGTCTGAATAAGAACGACCCTCTGTTCTCCTTCTCCAAGTTCCATAGGCCATTCAATCGTCCCGACTTGCTGTTTTGGTTCACTTGTAAATCCTTGAATCTTCATCCTTAAGTGGTCACATCCTTCATACTGATCTTCATCTGGTCGAATGTTTGTTAGAAAAGGATGTTAACCAAACTTCAACTGTCAACTATGACTCTACGCACAACTGTCTGCCCGGTTCCAACTGTTACCACTATTGGGTCGAGAGTTCGTGCCTCTGTACCTTCAGTATCCCAATTCCTGAACATATTGCCATCGATTAACATTTTCTATTATTTGGTCGAGGTTCAATCTTTAATGGCATAACAAGTTTCCTTAGGAGAATGCTTTAAAGAACTAGCGTATCACTCCATCTCGCCCAACTCTTCTACACCAAGTGAGGTCCTCCGATTATGGTACTTATCACTAGCCTTTGATCAGTATGTCCGGGTACTTCACCACTGGGTCTGGACTGATTTCTTTGATTGCTTGGAACTTGGGCTTTAGCATGTTGATTAAAATTCTGTGATTTCTTCGTATGTTGTTGGTGCATATTGTTCCTTACTAGTTCCTTAACTATGTCCTTCGAATGCTAGCATTCATTTATGTTTAGTCTGTGAGTTTCATGAAAGTGATAAAACATCCTAGATTTCATATGTTATTTAGATGCTTTCCGCTTGGGCAGTTTGTTGTGTCACTCGGTTTCCTAAGTGGAAAGGTAGTTGTTTTCCAAGCTATCATTCAACGGCGTATAATCCTCAGGTCTAAGATTCATTAGACGTTTCCCATTTCCATCACGCCTACAAGAGTTCTGATTCCTCTTCTTCTGGTTTGAATTTTTTCTTTGTTTCATGTTGTAGCACCAGAACCGTTTCCATCCTGCTTAACCACGACATTGCTTTGAACCATTTCCTTTGGTTGCTCACCAAAGGTTTTTCCTTTGACTACACTTGCCTCTTCTAGTCTTAGAAATTAATTTGCCTTTCGGTGGAATTCCTTCATGGTGGTGGGTTGTTTCTTTTTAATCCATCTGTCGAAATCCATATCTGGGTGAATAGCTTAGACCAAAGTCATAAAAACCATGTCCTCCTTTGGATTGCTTACCTCAATAATCATGATGTTAAATTGGCTTATGAAAGATTTCAATGACTCATTGGGTCCTTGGATGATGCTAGATAAGGATATCACATATTTTAGTCGTGCAGTATGGAGTCAGAACTGCTTTAGGAACTTCTTTGCAAATTCATCGAAAGTGCAAATAGACCATGGTGCTAGTCTGGTAAACCACATGGAAGCAACTCCTTCCAAGAAGATAGGGAAACATCTGTAGCGGATAACATCCATCACCCTAGCTCCATCCATTTGCTATTCGTATTTGTACAAGTGTTGTTTACGGTCCATTGTTACATTATATGATGACATAGTCGGCATATGAGCTTCTTAGGATATTCTTTTCTTAGAACATTTTAGTGAATATAGTCGGCTTGGTGCGGAACCGCATCTTCATTCTTTCTACCCCTATTCTCCTCCACTAACAGTTTGACCATGTCAATGATGTACTCCTCACTATCACAGTGGTCTGTAGGTCGGCTTCCAGGGGCTACGTCGAGTGTTTGACTCCGTTAATGGTCATATTTTGCACCTGGTTGAAGCCTAAGTTCTCCATTCTTCGAGAGAACCACTCCTAATGGTCCCGTTGACGAATGGTCGGTCTTACCGAGGCAGTTTGAATTTCATTTTTAGTATTTTTTCTATTTACATCAGTGTTTAGTTACAATCTATCACCATCAAGATGTATGTCATCTTCAGAGTCAGAAACAAGCATTGTGTTGTACACTGGAGGAGTGTTCACTCTAAGATTTGGGTTTGCAGCAGATTATTTTCCAGTAGGAGAAGTACTTCCATTGCCGTCTATTACGATTCCTGCAGCTCCACCAACAACTTCATTCTACTTTTGTTTACAGTTCCTCTTATTCAGGCCCGAAACAGAGGAATTCCACTATTCCATAGCAGCTACAGATTCTTGTCTAGCTCTCATGACTCCTAGAGGCTGCGGCGCTAGCAAAGCATCGATCTTATCGACCAGAGTCTTTTGGCTACCGGACATTTTCTAGTTAAGTTCACTTACCATCTGTTTAAGCACTCCTTTGGCTACAACTTCCTATTGAGTGGAGGATCATGGTGCTAGATTTCTAGTATTAACCTCTGCTCGGTGATTGTTAGTGTTGTTAATTTCAGTTTATTGGGGGTTTGCTTCATCACCACCAACCATTGCTCCTATGGATCTTCTAAAGGCATTTCTCTATCTTCTAGGTACCATTGATCTCCATTAGCAAGCCTACAAATCCTCAAAGCAAATTCTATAGATTCAAATGATGGATCCCTTCTGACCCAAAGTAACAAGCTAGATCTAAGCCTGGATTAAGATTTTCTCAGTGAAAGCACCAAAATGTTATTTCTCAGTTAAAACACCAAAATATTAATGCTAAAAATAGATCAACACCCAAGAATAGGTTGTAGGAAACCTGTGTGACCTTGATCTAGCAGGTAATAGTAACAGTAAAGGAAAATAAACAACAATAAGAAAGAGGGACACAAGATTTTATAGTGGTTCGACAATCTTCAGCCTACTTCCACTTTATAGCTTTGTTGCTTATTGATTTGATAGATTTTTCCTGAGATTATAAAAGTTTTGAGAGAGATTAATTCATAAGTACAAGCGTTAGGCTGATTCTATGTCCTAGAATTTCCTAAAGTAGCTACCTTGGTGATTATTGCGTAGAGGAAGGAGATGAAGAAGAGACAGTGCTTCTGGTGGTGATGGTAGAAAAGAATATCCTTTCTTGTTTACTTTATGGTTTTTCTTTATAGGGATAGAAGTCATGTGGGATGAGAAGCCTACTACCAAAGAGGTCCAAACATCAGCTTGGGGATATATGAAAATTTTAGGGAGAAACCGAGTTAAAGTGATAACTTTGTGTGGTACCGAGTTATCCTTTTATGAGGAGAATCTTTCTCATCTCTTGCATCATGTTTCTTACTTCATTTTGAAGTGCCACTTGTGTTTTCATAGGTTGATGACTTGTTTTGATGATAGTTCTTCTATAACTTGGTTTGTTCTACCGTTACTGGACTTAACTCTTCAATTCTCGAGATAGGTCCTCCGCAACCTTATAAAATTACTTAGGCTTGCATACATTAGCTAGAGAATGGTTTGTGAATAGTTGGAGGTTCCAACTATGAAGCATCATAACTCGTTGCCAAGTTATAGCCATAACTAGATGCCGATTTATGGGTTTAGCTCCATATTGGTCCAACTTTTCTTATCCTATTTCGGTAGTCAAGATGAAACTACCTTTGAAGTTTCTAGCCATTCCATTTTCGTCTCGACTTTTTATCTTTTGTAGACTTATGCTCAGTTAAAAACCCTGTTAAAAAGAAGAATTTGAAGCTCTCTCATTAATTTTAAGAGTTATCTCTATTCTCCTTAATTCCCTCCAAGTATGGATATTTTATTTTCAAACTCTTATAATTTACAACTTCACAACCATTCTACTAAACTTCTCACACTATTTTACATTCAAATACCTAGTTTAAAAAAAATAACTATTTACAAATCTTCCACGGTTCTTTCACGACATTTTACATTAAAGTCCACACAGTTGAATTAATTACATAATCCAAAATTAAACTAATTGATAAACTTAATTAATTAATATTTATTAATAAACCTAAAAGATAAAGGTTTCAATATGCATGTTATAGACTCATCGAAAAATTGGTTAAAAAAATCATTTAAATGCAAATATATATAAATCGCATTATATAAATAATAAATTTATTTAATAAATGAATTTATCATACATTACATTGTAAAACATTATTTACTTCAAATGTCTAAATTTTATTTTTTACAATTATGTAGAAACTCTCTTCAATTGTTTTCTAATATTTTACATTCATGTCTATATATTTAATTAATTATGTAATCTAAAATTTAAACTATTTAAATAAAAAACGGTTAACTAATATTCGTTAATTTGTCCAATAAATCCTAAAAATACGAGAATTTCAATATATAAGCAATATTCATATACATGGAAAAAATGATAAAATTATTTCTTCTTTATTTAGATATATAAGGATATTTAAATAAATCACATAATTGTTTTCTGGCCTTTTGGCCTGGCTATATTCAGACCGACTGGACAAGTAAGACTAGATGATCATTGAGGAAGATAATCCAAAGAGATGATTACTAGGCTCGGAGATCAAGCGTAGGAAATGATATGAAGCGACGATCAACCGAGGCTAAGAGATAGACTCTCTGTAACGACTTGTAAATTTTCGATAATTAAATTTGTTAATTTAATAAGAATTTGGTAATTTAATAGTGAAGAAATAAAAACCTGTAATTTAATAATGAAATGAACACTAAAATAAAGTGTAACAATGTTAATGCAAGTGATTATTAACAATGTGTATGAAACTCTAATCAATTTTAATAATTTAAAATGATTACTTGGCTATAAATTGAATATGAGGAAACCAACTGGAAATATTGAATTAACCAATGAAGTAATACGTATTAAATGGTAATTGAAAAAAATTAGTGTTATGTAAGTATTTATAACCTTAATTTGAAAGTAATAAACCAATAATGTAATTAAGAGTTAACGGTAACAATTATTGCATGTTACCCATTTATTTAGCCTGTTAGTTTAAATTGAAAATAAATTACAATAATCATAATTTAATATTATGTTAATGTAGATTGAGTTTATATTTGGAAATAATTTAACTTTATTCATAGTATGACAATGGGTTGAATAACAAGAATGGAAATCAAGTTTATTAATTTAAATTTAATACTTGGATTAATTGCATAAATGAAATTTAATATGTTTGCGTAAAAAATGGCCACAAACACCCAATACCGTGAAAGCACCAGTGTATGAATATAAGTCAGCGATATTCAAACACAAATCACAGATCTCAGCAAATAACTCAAATACGTTTGCACAAAAGATGAACAAACAACTCCAAGTCGTATGAATTAGTTGATTTTATGTTGTTCGTATTGATTTAGGTGGTGTATGCAAATACGTAAAAAGTAGGGGCTAAACTGTAAAAGACACACAGATTTATAGTGGTTCGGCCAAAGTGTGCCTACGTCCACTTTATATGTTATTCTCCTTTTCCAATCCGATTACAAGTACAAAGCTTGTAGTACAAGTGTATGAAAGTTGTTTGAAAGTTCCTTCCAGGTTTGAGCTCTCAAACTTGTCTGCCATTGTTGTACCCCTGCCCCTCTATTTATAGAATGAGGTAGGGGGCAGGGGTCTTGGAAGTATATAGCTGCTGGTGGGCCCGGGCTGAAGCAATCTGGACTGGCAACTTTCTGGTTCGGCGAGGCTTTGGTTCGGCGGTGAGTGGTATGTTGTTTGGACCGGTGGTAGTATGGTGAGGTTGGAGTTGGTTCGGTGGTAGCATGGTGAGGTTGGAGTTGGTTCGGTGGTAGCATGGTCCGGTGGTAGCATGGTTCGGCGATTGGCGAAGAAGTCTGGTTCGGTGGGAGTTTGGAAGTGAAGGGGTGTACTTGGTTCGGCAGGGAGATGCCGAATGCCGAATGAGCCTGTGCTTTAAATGCCGAATGACTTCTTGTACTGGGAACGCCGGATGAAACTGTGTGCTCTGAGTGCCGAATGAGGCTTTGCCGAATGAGATATGTGATATATTACCGAATGAATCTTCAAACCTTTGATACCGAATGGACTTTTATACTTGAATCATGAGTGAAATCCCAGACTTATATACGCTTGCTTGCTTCCTCTTAGCTCGATCGTGGTGGAGATGCGCTCAACGTTGATATTCCAGCTTTGTCCAAAAAATGGGATAACACTTTGCCCCCCAAAATATGCCTTGCGGTAGGAAGGCGTGTTTTGTATAGTCCCGAATCCAATATCCAAAATTCATAGCCATATTGCCAGAGTAGATCATCCTTGACTGCTCCGGGTCGATATCCAGTTCCAAATCCAATAACCAAAGCTTGAGCCAATTCCATGTCCGTCCGAACTCGACAACCGAGTCCCAAACCATCCTTATCCAATAGCCAACAACCGAATCCAGGACCTCTTTGGGTCGATGTCCAAATTTATAACCTCTCCGGGCTCTTGCCAAGCGCAATCCACACCTGACGGCCATGATCCAGTGTCCCTGGATGTTGAGCTAACCTCTCCGGGTTCTTGCCATGCGTAATCCACACTTGACGATTTTGATCCAGTGTCCCTGGACTTTGAGCTAACCTCTCCGGGTTCTTGCCATGCCTAATCCACACATGACGACCTTGGTCCAGTGTCCCTGGATGTTGTACAATGCCATGGCTTAAGTCCTAAGCCGAATCCTGGTCTCTCCGGACCCTTGCCGAGCATAGTCCATACTCGACGACCTGAAAATAACGATTGATAATATAGGGCCTAAGTCCTAGGCCGAATCCTGGTCACTCCGGACCCTTGCCGAGCATAGTCCATACTCGACGACCTGAATGAGTCAATTTACCACGTTCGGGCAAAGCGACTCACCCCTTGCCAGGCATAATCCATACCCGACGACCGTTTATCAAAAGTCAGATAAAAATCCAATTAAAATCCAACTCAAAATCCAAGTCCAAAATCCAAATCGAGAATCCAAATCCAAAATCCAAATCCAGAATCCAAATCCAAAATCCAAATCCAGAATCCAAATCCAAAATCCAAATCCAAAACCATAAAAACAGAAATCCAAACTAACATCCAAAACCGAAAACGATTGTCCAAAGGAAAATCCAAATCAAAAAGCAAGAAAAACCAGGAGCTCAATCGAAGCTCCAAAATCGAAAACCAAAAAGAAAAGCAGTGTCCAATCCAAAAGCAAAAGATAAATTTCACAAACCACAGCATCGCAATTTATTATCATTCAGAGCATGCCTAGGGGCTATCTCCGTCCCCGTACATGTGTAAATGACTTGGTTGCTTGCCAATAGTTTGCTACTTATTTCATATTAACCTGGTCAAGGGATGATCAACCGACCATCATTCCTGGGCCTCCCACCATCGTAGCTTGAGGTAGGCGGCAGTTGCTCCTGCCTCGCCGTTGCATCCCGAGGTCCAACATATTGTGGCAGTTGTCCATTCCTTACATGTTCCTCAATTATGTCCTTTAAGTGCCTGCAGCTGTTGGTGTCGTGTCCATCCAAATCATGGAAGAGGCAGTGCCTTCCTGATGTCCTTTCCCGTTCTGTTGGTTCTCTCCTAGCCGGCCTCCGGTAGTGAAGGCGATTTCGAGTATCCAGGTATATCCGCTCCAGTGTCTCGTTCAATCCTGTGTATGTGGAAAACTTTGGATCCTTCCATTGCTTCCTAGCATTTCCAGAATCATCGTCCAACTTCCTTTTTCCTTTGTTTTTATCCGAACCATTGCTGGATGGTCCTCCCCCTTCAACTGCATTAACCTTTTTCAATTTTAAATCCGTACTCGCATCTTCTTGTCGAAGGAACCTTTCTGCCTCATGAAAGAATTCGTCGAGATTCCGTGGGGGATCTCGTATCAAAGATACCTTGAAATCCGAGTTCTCCCTGACTCCTGATACTGCTGCCATTAAAACCATCGATGGATCGGGCCGATCCACCGAAGCAACTGCGGCGCTGAATCGAGTTAGAAAAGCTCTAAGCGATTCATCCATCCTTTGCCTTACCGATGTCAATGTCATCACGTTCTTCGGTCTCTTGACATGAACCCGAAACTGTCCCAGAAACCTTTCCACCAATTCCCTCCAAGTCCTGATAGATCCTTCTTCCAGCTGCCTGAACCACATCGCAGCTAAGTCCGTCAAGTACAAAGGGAAGCATCGGGCCATCACCTCCTCTGATGCCCCCAGCACCTCCATGTGTCTAATGTATCTCATCAAGTGATCCGTAGGGTCTTCCTTGCCATTGTATACCTCCACGTTAGGTAGTTTGAACTTAGGTGGATTCTGAGCCATCCTTATTTCCCGAGTGAACGGACTTCTATTTACTCCTTCCAAGTCTCCGTTGGTCAAACCACCTCGCACAGTTTTTCTGATTATATCTACCAATCCACCGTTGTCTGTCGGGGGTTGCCCCCGAGGGAACTCCGGTACATACTCTTCGTGTGGCTCGTTAGCAGCAACGTTGGCTCTAGCCTGTTGAACTCCTTCCAAAGGTTCTCCTGTGTTAAAACCTGTGGGCCTGCCCCCAAGCCCTTGTTGATTGCCACCTGACTCCGTATCCTGTCCTTCATTGGGTTCCATAACCCTAGCTTCTTGTCCTGCATCCATAGCCGTTGTAGCTGTTCTTAAATTCTGCATCCCTGCAGCTCTCATTTGCTCCAAGAAAGTTTGCATCATTTCCTGTTGACTTTTCAGCAACCTCTCTTGCAGTGAATTTGTTATGGCTTCCATTTCATCCCTTGTTATGTAGATCGAAGCCGGTCCTTCCTCACCTCCGGAGGATGCTTGTTGACTTCCTCCTTGTTGGCTTCTGTCAGCCCTTAGCCTTCTACTGTTTTGCCTAGTCATTGTCTTCCAAATCCAAACTTCTATCCGATGTAGCGGGTGTTGGTTCTTCTCAGTGAAAGCACCAAAATGTTTGCGTAAAAAATGGCCACAAACACCCAATACCGTGAAAGCACCAGTGTATGAATATAAGTCAGCGATATTCAAACACAAATCACAGATCTCAGCAAATAACTCAAATACGTTTGCACAAAAGATGAACAAACAACTCCAAGTCGTATGAATTAGTTGATTTTATGTTGTTCGTATTGATTTAGGTGGTGTATGCAAATACGTAAAAAGTAGGGGCTAAACTGTAAAAGACACACAGATTTATAGTGGTTCGGCCAAAGTGTGCCTACGTCCACTTTATATGTTATTCTCCTTTTCCAATCCGATTACAAGTACAAAGCTTGTAGTACAAGTGTATGAAAGTTGTTTGAAAGTTCCTTCCAGGTTTGAGCTCTCAAACTTGTCTGCCATTGTTGTACCCCTGCCCCTCTATTTATAGAATGAGGTAGGGGGCAGGGGTCTTGGAAGTATATAGCTGCTGGTGGGCCCGGGCTGAAGCAATCTGGACTGGCAACTTTCTGGTTCGGCGAGGCTTTGGTTCGGCGGTGAGTGGTATGTTGTTTGGACCGGTGGTAGTATGGTGAGGTTGGAGTTGGTTCGGTGGTAGCATGGTGAGGTTGGAGTTGGTTCGGTGGTAGCATGGTCCGGTGGTAGCATGGTTCGGCGATTGGCGAAGAAGTCTGGTTCGGTGGGAGTTTGGAAGTGAAGGGGTGTACTTGGTTCGGCAGGGAGATGCCGAATGCCGAATGAGCCTGTGCTTTAAATGCCGAATGACTTCTTGTACTGGGAACGCCGGATGAAACTGTGTGCTCTGAGTGCCGAATGAGGCTTTGCCGAATGAGATATGTGATATATTACCGAATGAATCTTCAAACCTTTGATACCGAATGGACTTTTATACTTGAATCATGAGTGAAATCCCAGACTTATATACGCTTGCTTGCTTCCTCTTAGCTCGATCGTGGTGGAGATGCGCTCAACGTTGATATTCCAGCTTTGTCCAAAAAATGGGATAACATAATATTTAAATATTACGAAAATAGAAATTAAGACGAAATTGGGAAATATTAATGTACCAGATATAAACCGGTGTTAGTTATATCCTTATTGTAATAAAAGACTTG
This sequence comes from Allium cepa, assembly GCA_030765085.1. Classification (NCBI taxonomy): domain Eukaryota; kingdom Viridiplantae; phylum Streptophyta; class Magnoliopsida; order Asparagales; family Amaryllidaceae; genus Allium; species Allium cepa. The sequence goes on from CM060931.1 coordinate 579,303,990, forward strand.
AACAATAAGGTTTAAAAATATAATAAATGGATTTTGGAATTTTAATTTATAATTTTTGAATTTAATGAAATTGAAATTTAACGCTAAAATTGAAGAATTAATCAACATTAAATTTACATCTAAATTTGTTAAAACTATTGCAAATGATTAAGAAATCAAAAGTGATAGAAGTTGTAAATTATTAAAATTTAAACTGAAAGAGTGATTTAATTAGCTAAATATTAATTTAATTTAATAATGTGAAAATAGCCATTTTATCCACTGACTCGGATTTCGATGAAACTAGTTTCATCAGATCTATAATGGTGAATTATTATAGAATTTCAAGTTTTGTAAAGATTGGATTTGTCATTTGATCATATGGGCTCGAAGCGCCTGGAAATCAATTGAAATCAATTTGAAATAAACTAATTTTAACGTAACTTCTTCATACAATGGAATTAGGACTTGAAACCTATCCCATTGAGTTTAAAATCATTTAAAACATCTATTTTGATATATGGGTTACCCATCTTCGTTCGGAAGTCGAAGCGGGCTTTTTGGGTCGTGTATCGTTCAACATTCCAAACCAATCGAGCCCATTCCTCTCTAGTTTGTTCTACCTATATATATCGTTATAAACCCTAGGTCATTTGTTATTCCTCATTTCTGTAAGTACAGTTTCATTTGCTCCTCCTCATTCCAATGGCAGACAAAACTTAATCCCCAATTCAATTTCAAATCAAAACTCCAAATCAAAAATTCAAACTCCCCAAATTAAATCGATTTATATATCAATATGAAGCTCTCGACGAGCGCATCTTAGATCTGTAATTCTTTTATCAATTTGAACCACTGTTTTCCCATAAATTGAAGAACAAATTTCGGTCGTTCATCGCGTCGTGATGAACTGTGACCGATCGTTAAATCGTGTGAGGGATTTTGTAGAGTAGACCGAGGGACCTCATCGGAGTAATTTTTTAACGATCCCAATTTTTAATTAAATTTAAATTGATATTTAAAACGAATTTTGGAATAAAATTATAAATTAATTTGAAATTTTCAAATTTAATAGGATATTTGTTTATTTGGATATTGATTTTGAAATTTAATTGGGATTTTGAATTTGTACATTTAAAATCTTATAAAAAAATAATAACATCCTAAAATTGATCAATTTATATTAATAATATATTTTAACTTTTAGAATTTAATTTGAAAATAAATTAAAAAAACTCAAACCAATAAAATGAGTAATAAACTATACATAAATAAATTCCAATTTATTTTGAGTTTAAAAAATCTTGAAATAAAAAATTATTTTAAAAAGAAAAAAAAAGAATCATTTGAATTCAAATTATATATATATATATATGTATATATATAATACATACTTTCTTTTGAAAATAAAAAAATTCACTTATTAATAAAATTAGTTTTTAAAATCATTTCTTTCTTTAAATTGGTATAAGTAGAAGTAATAGACATAAATGAATTTTTATTCAAGTGAATTGGAATTTGAAATTAAATTTAAAATAAATGTTTTTAAATAAGTGGCATTTAAAATTATTAAAGTAGATTATTGGTTAAAGCAATTCTTTTTTTAACATTGTATATGTATATACACACACGTAGATGAATAAAGGAATACATTTATTTATAAAGTGTATAAATTATAAGAATAAAATTTTATAAACATTCTCTTGTCTTTGTAAAACAACAAATGTTAAACATATACATATGTAAGTGTGAATTTGTACAAGTATTTAGGCCTCATGATCATTTTTAACAAATGGCATCTAATATTTTAATTGAATAAAATATTGAAATTTAAAATGATAAAAACTTTTCATCTCCCTATGCTCAATCATAAAAAAACTCAGCAAATCTGAAAAGTAAACAGTAAAAAGATTTTGGCATTTCAAAGCTACAACACCAAAGGAAAAAAAAGAAGTAGAAGGATAAACTAGAAAGAAAAAAAACTGCCAGTTTTCTTCAATTAAAAATAAAGAGTAAAAAGGAATCTGGAAATCTTCTAAAAACTTCAAGCTTATGTTTCCATCTCTCAGGCAAGTTTTTAACTTCATAGTTTAATAAATTTTTGGTTTCAAAATCAAGTTTTAACTAAATTCAAAAAAAAAGATTGCATATTTATAAAAGATACAGTGTTGCGGTTTTATTGGCCAGAGCAGTGCAAGAACCTCTGAAATGAATTGAGTTAAGTAAAATTCTTTTAAAAGGTTTGAATTTTATGTTGTTAATCAGTAGTAAAATAAGAATCTAATCAATAAATTTAATCAATTGTAGGAAAACAAATCAAGTTCAAGGCAAAATAGTTTCTGTTTTAAAATGCAGGAAGCTCTCTGTTATAAATAAAAAAAATTCAGTTGCAAGTAATTAAAAGACTACTTTTATTAATGACTTAAGCATATGAACATGACAGAGTATAAACAAAAATTTCCATTTGTAACTTGCAGATCTAAGCTTCAAAAGGAAAAAAAATATACAGGCTCAAACCTTTCTCTGTCCTCTGTCTTTTTTCATCAATTTTAGGTGAGCAAACTCATCTAAACCAATCTATATATTTTGATATCTGATTTGATGTTTGAAGTAGATTGTGAAAAGTGATTGTTGGTTGATAATTATGTCAGTATGCTTGTATGAATATGTGTGCAAAAATTGTGTGTTCCTGTCTGTATAAGATGGCCACCTTTGTTCGTTGCTTATAGGTTATAAATCCTGTTAAAAGAATTCCAAATCACCACACCCAAATGATTTTGGGCCACAAACTCTGAATGAAAGATGGTTGTTTATAGGTGAAATCATTCTAAAAATAAATTTCAGGTGTTTAAATTGAATATTCATCTAGAAAATGAAACATATACAGTGATGGTTTGAAATTGTAACGATCCAGAATTTCTGATAATTTAAAATTGAATATTTAATTGATTTTAAATATTAATAAGTGAAATTTATAAGTCGAATAAATTTTATTTCGAATAATTGGATTTAATTGAATAATTAAATCGATAATTTAATATGTGAAAATACAGAAATAATTGTAAATTGAGTTGAATATGATTGAAAATGATTTGTAAAATTTTATTTAATCATATTGGAGTTAGAACGATATTCTAGAACTTTTAAAATCGAATTAAGAGTTTATTTGTGAAAATTTAATATTTTAATATTTAAATCGGCGAGTTAAAATAGCCATTTTTCAAAAAGTCCCGGATTTCGACGAAACTAGTTTCATCGGATCCGTAATGTGATATTATTGTAAGGTTTCAAATTTCATGTCAATCGGATTTACCGTTTGTCCGGTGCAAGCTAAAACGCCTAGAAAATCGTTTAATCGATTTAATTTTAAATCGATCGTTTATTGCCATATCTCGCACAGATGATCGAATTAGCTTCCAAAACCTGGTCCATTGTGTCCTGAACGTGGGTTAAACCCTAGAAACGCCGGTCACCGCGCGTAAATCGGAGTTTTGAAAAACCGGGATAAATAGTGTTTCGATAAATTTCTATAAATAAGCCCTTTATTTCATTCTTTTGCAATTTTAAACAAGCTAGGGTTTCATCTCAAAGCCGGCCGCCATTTTCAAAATGAATGGCCAGAAAACGTTCAAATTCATTCCTTAATCTCTCCAAATCCATCGACAATTTGAGGAAAGTGTCAACTACAAAGACGAAGAGTGTAACGAGAGCTTCAAATCCATACGGGGAAGTCGACGAATCGTCGACTATAGATGGAGAATTTTTGCCGCGTTTGTGCTAAGTTCTGCACGCACTTTGAGGTGGAGGCGTCGCTTTGGTGGCGCGCATGTGGGCTGTGGATGCGGGGGGCTTAGGCGCAACTGTAGGTGGTTGTTGATCGAAGAATGGGCGAACGAAGATGGAGTATAATTCGAACTAGGGTTGGCGGCTATGGGTTATGTTGGTTCGAACGTGAAACTGGAAGAAAGGGGAAGAAGCAACGTGCGGCTGAGATTCAGGGTAGGGGGAATGCACGGTGGATGATGGATGTAGGTTTAAAAATTTAATTAAAGTTGTAAATTATTTATATTAAAATTTTATAAATCTTTAAAATGTTGTATCTTTGTCATACTAGGTCCGTTTTGGACGAACCTTTTTGTGTTGGCTTCGTATCGACGAGCACTACGCTATGGAGCTGGTTTGGAGTCGTTTGGAGTTAGTGAGAATTTCGGGTAAAATTAAACGTCCGTTTAATTTTATTCGAAATGGATCGCTAAAACGAAATTGAAATCAAGGTGAGAACTTCCCACTCAATCGAATTTGTTTCGATTTTAATTTTAAATAGTTATATTTAAAATTCTTGAATGCATGTTTGAATGATGATTTTTATCTATTGATTGTTAAAATAGACATTATGCGTCGTTAGTAAGCGGATGTTATTTATTAAAAACATATACCGCGAATATTTCATAAACAGTGAAATTGGTATTATTTATGTAGTTGGAATTGATTTCCCGCAGTATACAGCGGATGAGACCCTATTGCGCCGTCTATTAAGCGGATAATATTTTATAAAATCCCATATACCGCGATAATTCCGTACTGGAACGGAATTGGTATTGTGCTAACATTTTTGGATGTAGGGAAACAGGTTGGAGGGATCCAACTGGATTCCTCAACTGTATTGATTTATTTACAGATATTGTGATATTTGTTGATTATCATATCGATATATGATATTTGGATGTCGTGATTGACTATTTGGTGCTGCTGCATCATCAGATCCATTTGTGAAATTTTAAAATAATGATTTTGGTTTTAAAAGGAATTTTAAAGTGGTTTTCGAAAGTATACGTTTTATTAAACTTTGAATTGTTAAAATAAATAAACGGTAAAATTTTAATGTTATAAAAGTATGATTTTTATGAAATGAAAGCGAAAAGTGATTTTTGGAATAAATAGTTAATAAATTTATGAAATGGTTTAAATTGGAATTTTTGGGACTATTACAAACAATTTTTATAAAAGATTTATAAAATGGATATTTATAAATTAAAAATATTGGAATTATAAAACGAGCTTTTATAAGTGTTAAAATAAAGTTGTACCTAGATCTATAAGTAAATAAGAATTTAGATTTATAAATTGATATTGATATAAAAGAATGGATTTGTGAATAATTGGTTTATAAGTAATTTACATATAAACCGAATTTCGACATGTAAATGAAATTTATAAACATTGTTTATAAATTCGAAATCAATTGAATTTGATAAATTGAATATTGAAGTTTATGAAAGGTAATTTATTCATGATTTTGAATAGCAAATAAATTCTTGAAAATAAAACGTGCTGTAAATATTGAAAATCTCACCTTTGAAATCACACAAATAAAGAAGAAGCTTGAAAGCAAAGGAGAATCAACCACTCTTCAAATCCAACTCAATAAGCTTGATTATAAGCTTTAAAAGAAGAACATTCTCAAAGTTAGGTTTAGGAATTTCTGAAATTGATAAGAGATTGAGTTGGAGAAGAAGAAGAGAAGCTTACCCATGGGTTCTTCTATTAGTTTGGAGCTAGAACTTGATTTGCAAAAGAAAACTAGGGTTTTGGAGTTTTAATTCCCCATCTCTCCCACCATTGATGCTCTAAAACTGAAAAGAGGAGAAAGTGAGGGTGAATGGGGAGGAGTGGCTCAGATTTGAGTATAAGTTAAACATAGGGCTGAGCCTAAACCCAAACCCAAAGTGAAAAAGTAGCAAAAATCAACTTTTTCCAAACATATCGAAGCTTATACTCAAAAAGGTCGCAAACGGAATTTTAAACTCAATGGGAGTGGTCCCGAGTCCTAATTCGACTGTATGCAAAAAGTAGCTTTTCAGTCTAAATTCCGAGTATCGATAAAATATTTAAATAAAATATTAAATATAAAATCCATAAATATGATGGTTGTTACAACTTCTTCGTAAGTGCCTTCAGTTCTGTTCGAGCCCGGAACAGACTTGTATGGATTGTATGTCTGACATTACAAGTTGAGATATAAAGCTGATTTCTTTCAAATATATTTCTGTTGGTGGCGGAAAATTTATTCTCTTAGCTTAACACCCTTCTCTGAGACGTACGAGCTCAGAGGTTATATAGTTGAAGGTTATTAGTGATATACTCCCAATTTGGTAGTGTGGCATGCTGAATGTTGCTGTGAAATGATCATTGTTTGATCATTTGTGATAGGATCATTTATTTGATCATTTATCTTGGTGATCATTTCTATGATCATTTGTGGACCCCAAGCACGGCTTTTGTATAAAGCGTGGCTTTGTGGACGAGACTTCGTCGGACCTCACACCCCGGAAATGGTCGAAACAGGAAGGATGCAGCAAGGTTATTAGGGGGCAGTGCCCCTTTAGTGTATGTCATTCCTTCTGGATAGAGGTGGTATCATGGTATGGAGCCCAGATATTTAACCTATGTTGTTGCTGCAAATTTTTTGGTTGTTGGAAATCGAGGATCCTCGGATAGATCGGTTACGATCGGGGGATGACATATTCGTGTCAGTAGTTACCCAGTTAGGGGTAACCCGGCCTTGTGTTGGCAGAGATCCGGTTTGGTTCTCGGGACGTCTTTCCAGAGGCGTTTCCATGTGGCAATGGGAAGTTCGTTGGCCTGACCATTTGTTGGAAATCCAAAGAAACAATACGAGACTTGTACGGTTTTAGTTGTAGAACCTGCCATGGAATGTGGCGGTAACCTGCTATTTAACATGGTAGCTATAGTAGGCATACGATAATGGTCGTATGTTGGCTAAGATTTATATCTTTACTTTCGAAATGAATTTTTCCTACACTATGCACTAGTAATAATATCAATCTTTTTAATGCGTATCAAGCATCTTTGACTATCATAAGGAGAAATCTCCTCCGATTCTGCGTTTGCATTGTGTGTGTGTGCGGGAGGCCTTATGGTAGTCTCATTTTTAAAAGCATTGCGAATTGACTTTAAAAATATTCCTCTATTTTGATTTTAAAGATAAATAAACTGTTTTGAGTTCTCACACCAGTCACATGACTGACTCGGAGTTTATTGTTTTCCTTCCTAAACTCTTGGCGCCCACCAATTTCCACACGGGCAGTAAAGAGGCAGGTTTATCAGGATATTCTGGAATTCAGGAGTTGCTAGAAGCAAGCTGGATGGCATGGCGTATTACTAGTATATAGTATTTCTTTTCCGCTGTTTGTTGTTGTTTGTTGCTGTACACTCTGATGATATGATGTAATGAAATGTAATAACTGATATAGTTCTTTGTTTAAAGATTATTCATTTATCTATTATATGTTGTTCCGCTGCGATCGTGAGATTCTGATGTTGTTCTGTTGTTGTTCTTCTGTTCTTCTCTATCTTTTCCTATCTTCTTCTACTTTTTCTTCTTCTTTAACCCTAACATTTCGGTTTTTCGGCGATGAAAAATCGAAATCGTCACATTTGGTATCGAAGCATATGGTTAAGCGACAACCATGGCTCTGTTGGGTGTTACTCATTAGAGATAGAGTCAGTAGTACTCTAGAATGAGTGTGAGTGTAATAATAGATACGAGCGCGTATTTGTTAGTGAATATAAAAATGTTTTATATTATATTTGCTTATCCATAGAGCTGTTTGTGAATTCTGATTGGTAGATGGGACGCCATATTATCGATAGGGATTTCTAAACTCTTAAACGAGGCATGTCGACATAGTATTATTTAAATTGGGTAAATGAAATAATTTTACCTTGATTATATTTTTATATATAAAGGAATAATTTTTCAGAATTATTAAAGTGTATATGAATTTATTGTTTGGTTGTTGAATAAGTTAAATAAAACCACAGCTGTAAAAGAATGAATTGTATAAAAGCAAATGAATTATAAGTATGAAGTTATAATTAAAATGATTTACACTTGTGAAATAACCTTATATATAAGAAGTAAAATTATATAAGTAAAAGGTTTGTAAATGTGATTTGTAATCTAAAAATAAAATTCCAAAGAAGTGTTTTGAAAGGATTTGATATTTTGGAAAATTGTTTTGAAGGAATTAAAGCTCTAAACTCTTCTCGGTCATTGGAAAATAATTCCGATGATGATTGCAACATCATTGGTGTTCATTTTCGGGTTTCCAAAAGAGAGATTGCTGCCAAATTGTTTAAAAGAAAGTTGATTGGAATATTTGGATTTGGTTTTGGAAATTCAGAAGGTAATTTGAATTGATTTCAAAAATGGTTTTGAAAGGTTGAAAAGACTCTGGAATCCTATTTAAAAAAATATTTACGGGAATGATAAATGTGTTGATAACTTATACAGATTGAATTTTGATAGAATAAATTTAACTTAAAGGATGGAGTTAAATTAAAGGAAGTATAAGTAAATCAATAAAATCCAAGTTGAAATAAATTTGAGTTGTCATCAAAGACATGTGATTTGAAATTTAACAAAAGGGAAGTTAAATAAATTGATTTGGATTTGATACGATGTTTGAAATGGAATATAACTTAAGTGAAGTTGAATGAATTTGATTTTTGGTGTCAAAGTAAATTAATAAGTGAATTAATGAAGTGAAGTCATTAAGAATTCGAACTTGAGTTATATAAATGAAATTCAATATTATATTGTTAAAGGAATTAGCAATTGAATAAATTAATGGATTGAATGTAAATCAATTAAATGTAAATAATTGATATGAAATAATGGAAGAACGTGAATATTCATTAAAAGCTAATGATATTCGTAGTTGAATAAATGGAATGGAAGTCAATTTAAATATGATCCAATTTGAATTAAAAGTGTTGAACCAAATCGAATGTAAATTTAATAATTTGGTTACGTTGAATAAACATTGGTTGTTATTTGATTGTTAGTTGATTGTATATAATTCATTAAGTATTAATGAAATTGAATTAGCGAAATTGGAAGCTATGTGATTGAATTCAAATGGATAATATGTAAATTTGAATAGAATTGGATTTGATTTGGAAGTAAACTAAGTTGAATATAAATTAGTGGATGCAAACTAATTGAAATTGGATATGAATGAATGTTGATAAAATCCAATGTAAATGAATCAAATGTGATTTAAATTGAAAACCAATTCATTGAATATTAATGAGAATATGAATGAATATTGATTTGGTTATGGATGATAGTTGGTTGATGTTTGCATTTGTTGTTTTGTTGCATTTGCTATGTTGGCATATGTAGTTGTTATGTTGCTATATGTTGTATATTGATACTATTTTCATATATGCATGTTCTCATGTTGTTTGTTGAGTGTTTAGTAGGTGCGGATTGCGCTTGCTTCGCATTTGGAGCTCGCTTTCGCGCTATATTAGTCGTATACGCTCGCTAATAATAAATAAGGTACATATCTCGGATTACATACCGTACTTCTACACTTTTTTCCCTGCGGGATGCCTCATCACTTGATGAGATGTATATTTGTGATATATATACTGTCATTTTTTTTTGGATCGAGCGGCGCAAAGGAGACTATGGCTGTAACGTCCCGCCTTTTCGCACGATTTAAACAGACACACGTGCCAATTCAAACCATACGGAAGGGCGGATTGTTATGGGGTAAATAAGAAAAACAGAGAAGGAAAAAACAAAATAGAATCTCACAGCGGAAGGATAAAATATAATAATAAAATATACAGTTTATAAAACTGTTTTCAAAACATTTGACTCTTCTTTATACAATTAAAGATCAGAGTTCACATACCAATAATATCAATGCAGCGGAATACAGTGTAGTGGAATAAAATAGTAGATAGTAATACTACAAATCTTCATCTTCATCCTCCAGAGCTAAAACTTCAAATCCTGAAACGCTCGGACTGACCCGAGAAAATTGAAAAGACAAAACACTCAAGTCAAAACTAAAAAATCTTATGTAAGTTAAATTAACTGAGATAAATATGAGTGTAGTAACTCAAGAAATGCTCGGGATTTACATCTCCTAAGGATCCGTTAAACTATTTACTATGTAGTATATTGCGCTATTATAATAATGTCTAATTGTAAAATAAACTTACTTTTTAATAGCGTTAAGGGGTTACCCATATAGCCCTTAACACAGAATATATTCCCATAGTCTATACAGTACCGTAATCTCCCCCGTACTGGGCGTCGTCAGAGGGCACTCCATAGGTATGGTACAAAACAAAAACTCGTAGTAAAGGCTCGGTATGGTAGGTGACACGGCACAACTAGGCAATGCCAGGGTGGATATACCAATTGCTATCCGGGCTGGTGGAAACGCGTAGCCGCAGTTACCGCCCACCTCGAACAAACTCCCCGAAAATCAAAAATAGAAGTTGCCACTGAATCAATCCAAAGTCAAAGTATAATATCGAAGAGGAGCGTCCGATCAGAGGTATGACCTCATTGGCCCGAGAATCACTCCTGTTTTAGCCACCTTATGCCAACTCACGAGAGTCGGGTCCACGTATTTACCTTACAGGAAACGTCGCCACCACCTACTTCATTCTGGAACCTCCACCGCGTACACGGTTAATCAAAGTGTTTTCGGTATCGACAGAGAGTATGTCCATATCCGATCCCGGTCTCTTTGCCAACCCATCGTTATTAAAACACCGCGGTCATTTAAAAATAGTTTATACTTTAAAACCAGAATAAAATTTTCCATTTCAAAACTATGAATATGATATCAATTTAAATCCAAAACAATAAGATATCATTTTATCTCAAATATAATTCTTTTCCAAAATCATGGTGGTTTAAAATTTAAAATATCTGGGAACCAAATATTTGAAATATACTTTCAAAGCATAATATTTCGAAATTCAAAATTTTAAAACCATAACTTCTAAAACTTGAATGGTTTGGATATTCAACGAATGTAAAATAAATGGTTTAACTTTAAAGTTACTTTGTAAAGAAAAATAATTTCCATGGCTTTTCAAATATATTTCTTTATTTAAAGTTTAAACCATAATTTAAATATCACTTCAAGTTCCAAAAACCCCTTTAATTTCTATATATATATATATATATCCATTTGGAGTATTAATATTTCAAAACAAAAGTTGGATTTTCTTCGTTCAACAATTAATGTTCTATTAAGTCTTGAATATTCATATAAATTCCATAAATAAAACTCCAATTTCTAGCAATTAAATATTTTCTCAAATTTACTTTATACTAGAATTTTCATTTTTAATTCATCTTGGAAAATCCAGTTATAAATATCATACCTTAAAATTTCCAAACTTAAACATATAAGATAAATTTCCAAATTCCATTTTCTCAATTTTTCATTTTGATTCAACAGGTTTATACACAACTTAATTTTCAAAAATTTAACTTTATATGTATATATATCGAAGAATAATATTTTATAAAATATCAAAATCAATTTTTTTATAAACCGTATCCCATCCAAACCATAGAAATCACTTTAAAATAATTTATATATAGACCACGGTGCCTGTATATAATTTTCTATCCTATGGTCAAGTAATACAGATATTTATCATTTCAATCCGTAATTTAAAAATAAAATTTTGCGGTTGTATATCATTTCAAACCACAACCCCGAATGAAACGAAAAATGCATGATAACTTGCCGGTTAATGATATAAAATAAAACATCCATTCATCAACATCATCCATCATCCAAATCACAATCATCATCCAATAATAATTCAATATCAATATATATCTGATAATATATATCAGGTAATAACTGGCGGTTATATTCAAAAATAAATTTAATCAACTATTAAACTAACAGTTTATATTTAGTAATAAATTTTATAACTGTTTACTAGCAGTTCCTATGCAAATAAATAAATTCTATCTGTCAATTAATATGCAATAAATAAAATAAATTAACAGTTAAATTAAATAACGCGATTTAGCAAATATGATGAACAAAACATGCCAAACAGTTATAAATAAATTTCTACTCATATCTAAAATAAATTTAACAAACATAAAACTTTTAGAAGTTGTGAGTGGGTTAAAACACTCACCTTTTGAATTTAAATCGAATTTAAATCCGATTTAAACTCAAAAATTCGACGGCCTCCAAATCAATCCAAACCAGCGTCAACAGATCCGAAAGTTAATTACGATCCTAACGAAAAAATCTCGTGTGAAACGGAGTTCGTATGTGAAAGTTATCACAATTAAACGATTTGCAATTGAAATTAAAAATAAACAAAACAAAAATAAAATACCGTGCCACATCCACTCTTCCCTTATGAAAAACGCGTATGCTTCTTCTTGATTGCTAACTTTGTTCCGTAATTTTTCTTTTATTTCGATTTACATTAATTTTCCTCCTTATTATATGAAAGTATGTATTTTTAAAAGGTTTGAAAGAAAAAAGAAGATTTGAAAAAGAAGAATTGAAAAAAAAATGATTAAAATAAGAACTGTAAACGGAAGAGAAGATCTAGATTTGAAAAGAAAGAAGAAAGTTTGAAATAGAAGTAAATTTGAAGAAGAAGAAGAATATTTGAAGAGAAAGGAAAAATTAAAATGAGAGATAATAAGGAGCTTTGAGAAAAACAAGAAAAGAAGAAGAAGAAGAAGAAGAAGAAGAAGAAGAAGAGTAGCATGGAGGCTAGGGTTAGAGTTAGGAGAAACAAAATGTAAAAGAAGAATAAGATGTAGGTTATTTATAATTAGGAAATGAATGTGGAGGGACAGAAATAAATGTAACGCTTTATTTTTTAAAGCTTCAGGCACTAATAATGCATAAGGAAATGTACGTAAGAATGGAAAAGTTTGCAAACGAAAGTTAGATTTTGTATACGTAAAAATGAGGTGGAAAAAAAATAAATATAATCTAAAAGTCTATGCTCAGGTATTAAATGGAGAAAGAAAAAAAAGAAACGAATCAACTATTAAAAATAAGGTAACTGTTTTAAAATGTTCATGCAACAATTAATAATAAAGAAATAAAAATGAAGGGACCATGTACCTTGCACAACCTTTATTTTATTTTATTTTAACGTAACCAAATTAACTTCATTAACTCAATTAATATTCAAATTTGTACGCATTTAGGTTTTTATCTACGCATAATAAAATATTTATACTTACCTTAAAAATGAAAACGTTCAATTTTGATTTCTCAAAATGATCTTTTATTTCCATCAAAACACCCTTTTTGTTTAACGCAAAACATGCGCTTCTTTTATTAAATATATTAATTGCAATCAACGTTTCCTTTCCTTTTTATTGAAATATTTGAATTACATTAACTGCAGTTACTTACAAAGTTAAAATTTTAAAACAGACAATTAAAATGGATAAAAATATAGAACAATTGTTTATTTAAACACGTTTATAAATTTATTGTTTATACACAAGAGTAATAAATAGATTATTTTTCTATTCTTGTAATCAGTCTATAAGCTAAAATATAGTTCAAATCATATATTCCTTTCTTTAAAATCAATCTTTCTATTCTTTATTTTAATGAAATTAAACCTACATTTACAAACAAAACATTCATTTTATCGTTAAAAATCCAAATTTACAACCTTAAGTTTTAAATTTTCAACTTATCCAGTGATTAAACTTAATTGCCCATGAAATTCATTTGTTTGGTTTTTAAATTCTTTTATTCACTCCATTATCACCAAGTAGATAAATTAACATTGGTTAATGGTCAATATATTGTTATCCTAAATTTTCAACTTACTCCATTAACGTAGTATTTAACATTTTATTCCCATTTAGTTGAAATAACCCTCTTTCCAAAATTTTACTTCAAATAAATAAGCAGATCTATATATTTCTAAATCAATTACAATAGTTTAACAAATTGAAAGTTAATTGAAAGTTGCTAAATTTATCGATTTCAGAATTTCCCTTAATTCATACACGTTCAGAAATTATCTATTTAATTAAATTAACAAATCTTTATTTTCAATTAGATGAATTAAATGTTGGATTCACACTATTGCATTCATATTTCCCGTTTCACTTTTATCCGTAGTAACTATTTCATTTTTTCTTATTGTGAATAACTAACATAATTCACTATATAACGTCAGTTTATTTCCTTGCATTAACATACCCCTATTTACACTGATTAGAATAAATTACATTCCTAAGTGCACTCCTATCTATTAAATGTATAAATTAAGGTTCTTTTTTTTATAATATACTTCACTCACTATAAAAATTTTACATACTAAATTTACTTTCAATTAATTACTTACATTCTATAACTTACTTTACATATTTAACGCATTAATTATCTTAATTATCAAAAGTTCAACTTATTCCCCAAAAATTGTCATCTCATAGTTACAACCTACATTGGCTGGTATTTATTCCATTCATCTCTTTAGTTATAGCGTAAATTTCTCATTAATACACATTAGAGTCCATTTAATTTCAACTGCCTCCTAATTTCCATTTATAAGTCTTAACACCCTATATTTTGACAACTTCTAATCATGGTATTACTTCTCATATTATATGTACCCTTTATTTAGTGTATTAACATTTATTTCAATTCAAATTTCATCAACCAAATTAAACATGTAACCAATAACTATTTCCCAAGATATTGCACCCATTGTCATATTCTGAATGGAGTTAGCATTTAATCTCAAAATTCATCTAAATTTTATATTAAGACAATATTTAATTCTACTTAATAATACTAAATCCCCAATGGAATCAATATATCCCACTATACATACTTTACGTGTAAAACTCTTAATTTTTCAATTTCACTTATTTCCCAAATTCAAATAGTTACCTAACATAAATCTATGCTTATATTATATTCACGTTCACCCTTCCGTTATTCTCAAATAAATTACCTAGTAACGTTCATATAAATAAATGCTATGTCAGCTTCCTATTCTATTGCGATATTATATTTATTCATTACTGCATAACTTCATTTATTTCATTCTTATTACTTTAATTAATAGTTAAAGTAACGCTTATCAATACGCGTCAAATTATTTCCAATTTACAAAGTTTTGATAAATTGACCAATTTAGTAGGTAATACATACTATAATTATTATACTCATAAATTAATACCTAACTACTCTAATACCTTACCTATACTTTCTATCTTCACATTCTATTCAGGTACAATACTTACACCAATTTATTTAATGAAATTTATTCATTTTACAAACAAGGCTCAAATTACCATTTGTTCAATTATCGTTCATTTCAATATAAATTTATCACTCTTTATTTATTTCTACTAAATTTTAATTTCAAAATTATATTAAATAACTAAATTAAATCGTTTAAATATCGGGTCGTTACACTCTCCCCCACTCAAAACTTTTCGTCCCCGAAAAGGAGAAAGAAGGGAAAAGAAGGATTTAGAATTTACATATCTTATTCAAAACATTACCTTAAATTTACAATATCTGTTACTCTTCTTAAAATATACAAATTTACAACATTATCTTTTTATACTTAAATTTATTAGAGTTTGGAGAACATTTCAAAATATTTCTAAGTAGTTTCAATCCCTAACAACAAATCAATACACAACCATCCATTTCACGAACAGCATATACATCCAAAGCAAACAACCATTCAATCAAACAAACAAATGGTCGTTCAGGTTCAAAACCTTTAAATTATATGGAATGAAGAATAAACTACTAGCGCATCCTTTACTCAATAGTCTTAGATAAAACTAAGTAGATTATTCATTCACCCAAATCCAATTTTAAGGTATCCTTGCCCAAACAACCATCAACTAAACACAAATCCAAACAATAATCAAATTAACTTATATAAATTCACCTCGTACTTTAGTTGTTTGATTTCCTTTCTTTTATTCAAACCAAATAATTTTTCCTTTTATAATTTACATTTATTTGTGACAATTTCAAATTTTATCTTCTCGTTTAGTGGTTGTTTCTTACAATTATTTATTTTTGCTTAATCGGGTCATGTAAGTTTCTTTTATTTGTATTATATTTAATGCACTTCTCAATTTCAATCATTCATTCTATGCTTACATTTATATTATTTTTAATTATAGTAACCCTTTTTATTACACTTAAATTCTTAACCTTATAACATCCATTCTTATAGGTAAAGGATTTTATTAATTCTTTGACTAGGGTTTGCAGTCATTTATTTATGTTACCTACTTTCCATTATATTCAACTAGTAGCATTTATATCATACTTAAGTTTATAACCCTACACATCAATCCTTATTTATTAAAGAATTTCATTTTATTTACTTAAGTTTTAAAATCACCTATTTATAATACTTACCTCTAATTTTGGTAAAATTTCAATTTATAACCTAAGTTTATAACATTAAATTCTCATTTATAATAGCAATTCATTTAATACTTCATTATTTCCAAAATTTATACTTGTATAATATTCTATTCCAATTTCTTATTTAACATTTCAACCTTTAATATTTGGTAAGTTATATATGTTAAAGAGAATGTAATTGAACTTATACAAGTTTATCTCAATTCTTTTAATTCATTCATTGTTCAATAAATCTTTACTTTTTTTTTCTTATAAGTTAAAATTTTAACTTCCTTTATAACTTAGCATTTAAGTCTCTTATTTTATTTAGGGTTTCAATTATTAATTAAATTCTGTTTCACTACCATAATTGAAACAATTAATTAATGGAAATTTAGAATTAAATACCGGGTTAAATTTCAATAGATAAGTATATTCTTATAACTTATATACCTCTAATTATATTTAAAACAATTAAAATTTACATATTTTCAAAATAAATCTGCAGTAGAATTTACTACAGTGGCCTTTCCCCTTCGAAACTCGAAAATGGAAGTCGATGATGCGGCCGCCATCACCGAAATTATTTTCCAGCGACAGAGAGGAAAGTACGAAACTTATTTTCTCCAAAATCTTCTTTAAAACAATTCTTCCAAATTATACTAAATATTTATATAAGAAAATACTTATAAACAATTTTTATATTTCATAAATCCTTTGAAAGCAAATTTTCAAAACCCCCGGACTTAAGTTCTAAAATTTCCAAACTCCATTGATGTTAATTTCATTCTTATTTTTCTTATTATTTATAAATTTAATTCCTAACAACCAATCTATCGCAACCAAATATAGATATCATTTGAAATTTTTTTATTTTATATATAGAAAATATAATAGGCAAAATTATTTCATTCACCTATATTAAAAACAAATATTATGTCGGTCTGTCCTATTAAGTGTTTAGAAATCCCTATTGATGTCATAGCGTCCCATGCACCAATCAGAATTTATAAATACAAAACGGAACAGATTAACACAATATCAAAATCTTTTTATACCACTAACAAATACGCTCTCTCATATATATACACTCAGCGACTCCCATAGGGTATTACTACCCTATTAACAAAGAGTCAAACCCCACAAAACCAAGGTTTGTCGCTAACCAATGCTCCGATACCAAATGTAACGTCCCGCCTTTTCGCACGATTTAAACAGACACACGTGCCAATTCAAACCATACGGAAGGGCGGATTGTTATGGGGTAAATAAGAAAAACAGAGAAGGAAAAAACAAAATAGAATCTCACAGCGGAAGGATAAAATATAATAATAAAATATACAGTTTATAAAAATGTTTTCAAAACATTTGATTCTTCTTTATACAATTAAATATCAGAGTTCACATACCAATAATATCAATGCAGCGGAATACAGTGTGGTGGAATAAAATAGTAGATAGTGATACTACAAATCTTCATCTTCGTCTTCCAGAGCTAAAACTTCAAATCCTGAAACGCTCGGACTGACTCGAGCAAATTGAAAAGACAAAACACTCGAGTCAGAACTAAAAGATCTTATGTAAGTTAAATTAACTGAGATAAATATGAGTGTAGTAACTCAAGAGATGCTCGGGATTTACATCTCCTAAGGATCCGTTAAACTATTTACTATGTAGTATATTGCGCTATTATAATAATGTCTAATTGTAAAATAAACTTACTTTTTAATAGCGTTAAGGGGTTACCCATATAGCCCTTAACACAGAATATATTCCCATAGTCTATGCAGTACCGTAATCTCCCCCGTACTGGGCGTCGTCAGAGGGCACTCCATAGGTATGGTACAAAACAAAAACTCGCAGTAAAGGCTCGGTATGGTAGGTGACACGGCACAACTAGGCAATGCCAGGGTAGATATACCAATTGCTATCCGGGCTGGTGGAAACGCGTAGCCGCAGTTACCGCCCACCTCGAACAAACTCCCCCAAAATCAAAAATAGAAGTGGCCACTGAATCAATCCAAAGTCAAAGTATAATATCGAAGAGGAGCGTCCGATCAGAGGTATGACCTCATTGGCCCGAGAATCACTCCTGTTTTAGCCACTTTATGCCAACTCACGGGAGTCGGGTCCACGTATTTACCTTACAGGAAACGTCGCCACCACCTACTTCATTCTGGAATCTCCACCGCGTACACAGTTAGTCAAAGTGGTTTCGGTATCGACAGAGAGTATGTCCATATCTGATCCCGGTCTCTTTGCCAACCCATCGTTATTAAAACACCGCGGTCATTTAAAAATAGTTTATACTTTAAAACCAGAATAAAATTTTCCATTTCAAAACTATGAATACGGTATCACTTTAAACCCAAAACAATAAGATATCATTTTATCTCAAATATAATTCTTTTCCAAAATAATGCTGGTTTAAAATTTAAAATATCTGGGAACCAAATATTTGAAATATACTTTCAAAGCATAATATTTCAAAATTCAAAATTTTAAAACCGTAACTTCTAAAACTTGAATGTTTTGGATATTCAACGAATGTAAAATAAATGGTTTAACTTTAAAGTTACTTTGTAAAGAAAAATAATTTCCATGGCTTTTCAAATATATTTCTTTATTTAAAGTTTAAACCATAATTTAAATACCACTTCAAGTTCCAAAAATCCCTTTAATTTCTATATATATATATATATATATATATATATATATATATATATATCCATTTGGAGTATTAATATTTCAAAACTAAAGTTGGATTTTCTTCTTTCAACAATTAATATTCTATTAAGTCTTGAATATTCATATAAATTCCATAAATAAAACTCCAATTTCTAGCAATTAAATATTTTCTCAAATTTACTTTATACTAGAATTTTCATTTTTAATTCATCTTGGAAAATCCAGTTATAAATATCATACCTTAAAATTTCCAAACTTAAACATATAAGATAAATTTCCAAATTCCATTTTCCCAATTTTTCATTTTTATTCAACAGGTTTATACACAACTTAATTTTCAAAAATTTAACTTCATATGTATATATATCGAAGAATAATATTTTATAAAATATCAAAATCAATTTTTTTATAAACCGTATCCCATCCAAACCATAGAAATCACTTTAAAATAATTTATATATAGACCACGGTGCCTGTATATAATTTTCTATCCTTTGGTCAAGTGATACGGATATTTATCATTTCAATCCGCAATTTAAAAATAAAATTTTGCGGTTGTATATCATTTCAAACCACAATCCCGAATGAAACGAAAAATGCATGATAACTTGCAGTTTAATGATATAAAATAAAACATCCATTCATCAACATCATCCATCATCCAAATCACAATCATCATCCAATAATAATTCAATATCAATATATATCTGATAATATATATCAGGTAATAACTGGCGGTTATATTCAAAAATAAATTTAATCAACTATTAAACTAAAAGTTTATATTTAGTAATAAATTTTATAACTGTTTACTAGCAGTTCCTATGCAAATAAATAAATTCTAACTGTCGATTAATATGCAATAAATAAAATAAATTAACAGTTAAATTAAATAATGCGATTTAGCAAATATGATGAACAAAACATGCCAAACAGTTATAAATAAATTTCTACTCATATCTAAAATAAATTTAACAAACATAAAATTTTTAGAAGTTGTGAGTGGGTTAAAACACTCACCTTTTGAATTTAAATCGAATTTAAATCCGATTTAAACTCAAAAATTCGACGTCCTCCAATTCAATCCAAACCAGTGTCTACAGATCTG
Organism: Allium cepa; assembly: GCA_030765085.1. Taxonomy (NCBI): domain Eukaryota; kingdom Viridiplantae; phylum Streptophyta; class Magnoliopsida; order Asparagales; family Amaryllidaceae; genus Allium; species Allium cepa. The sequence continues at coordinate 579,324,015 of CM060931.1, forward strand.
AAATTTAATTACGATCCTAACGAAAAAATCTCGTGTGAAACGGAGTTCGTATGTGAAAGTTATCACAATTAAACGATTTGCAATTGAAATTAAAAATAAACAAAACAAAAATAAAATACCGTGCCACATCCACTCTTCCCTCATGAAAAACGCGTATGCTTCTTCTTGATTGCTAACTTTGTTCCGTAATTTTTCTTTTATTTCGATTTACTTTAATTTCCTCCTTATTATATGAAAGTATGTATTTTTAAAAGGTTTGAAAGAAAAAAGAAGATTTGAAAAAGAAGAATTGAAAAAAAAATGATTAAAATAAGAACTGTAAACGGAAGAGAAGATCTAGATTTGAAAAGAAAGAAGAAAGTTTGAAATAGAAGTAAATTTGAAGAAGAAGAAGAATATTTGAAGAGAAAGGAAAAATTAAAATGAGAGATAATAAGGAGCTTTGAGAAAAACAAGAAAAAAAAGAAGAAGAAGAAGAAGAAGAAGAAGAAGAAGAGTAGCATGGAGGCTAGGGTTAGAGTTAGGAGAAACAAAATGTAAAAGAAGAATAAGATGTAGGTTATTTATAATTAGGAAATGAATGTGGAGGGACAGAAATAAATGTAACGCTTTATTTTTTAAAGCTTCAGGCACTAATAATGCATAATGAAATGTACGTAAGAATGGAAAAGTTTGCAAACGAAAGTTAGATTTTGTATACGTAAAAATGAGGTGGCAAAAAAATAAATATAATCTAAAAGTCTATGCTCAGGTATTAAACGGAGAAAGAAAAAAAAGAAACGAATCAACTATTAAAAATAAGGTAACTGTTTTAAAATGTTCATGCGACAATTAATAATAAAGAAATAAAAATGAAGGGACCATGTACCTTGCACAACCTTTTTTTTTTTTTAACGTAACCAAATTAACTTCATTAGCTCAATTAATATTCAAATTTGTACGCATTTAGGTTTTTATCTACGCATAATAAAATATTTATACTTACCTTAAAAATGAAAACGTTCAATTTTGATTTCTCAAAATGATCTTTTATTTTCATCAAAACACCCTTTTTGTTTAACGCAAAACGTGCGTTTCTTTTATTAAATATATTAATTGCAATCAACGTTTCCTTTCCTTTTTATTGAAATATTTGAATTACATTAACTGCAGTTACTTACAAAGTTAAAATTTTAAAACTGACAATTAAAATGGATAAAAATATAGAACAATTGTTTATTTAAACACGTTTATAAATTTATTGTTTATACACAAGAGTAATAAATAGTTTATTTTTCTATTCTTGTAATCAGTCTGTAAGCTAAAACATAGTTCAAATCATATATTCCTTTCTTTAAAATCAATCTTTCTATTCTTTATTTTAATGAAATTAAACCTACATTTACAAATGAAACATTCATTTTATCGTTAAAAATCCAAATTTACAACATTAAGTTTTAAATTTTCAACTTATCCAGTGATTAAACTTAATTGCCCATGAAATTCATTTGTTTGGTTTTTAAATTCTTTTATTCACTCATTATCACCAAGTAGATAAATTAACATTGGTTAATGGTCAATATATTGTTATCCTAAATTTTCAACTTACTCCATTAACGTAGTATTTAACATTTTATTCCCATTTAGTTGAAATAACCCTCTTTCCAAAATTTTACTTCAAATAAATAAGCAGCTCTTTATATTTCTAAATCAATTACAATAGTTTAACAAATTGAAAGTTAATTGAAAGTTGCTAAATATATCGATTTCAGAATTTCCCTTAATTTCATACACGTTCAGAAATTATTTATTTAATTAAATTAACAAATCTTTATTTTCAATTAGATGAATTAAATGTTGGATTCACACTATTGCATTCATATTTCCCGTTTCACTTTTATCCGTATTAACTATTTCATTTTCTCTTATTGTGAATTACTAACATAATTCACTATATAACGTCAGTTTATTTCCTTGCATTAACATACCCCTATTTACACTGATTAGAATAAATTACATTCCTAAGTGCACTCCTATCAATTAAATGTATAAATTAAGGTTCTTTTTTTTATAATATACTTCACTCACTATAAAAATTTTACACACTAAATTTACTTTCAATTAATTACTTACATTCTATAACTTACTTTACATATTTTCCGCATTAATTATCTTAATTATCAAAAGTTCAACTTATTCCCCAAAAATTGTCATCTCATAGTTACAACCTACATTGGTTGGTATTTATTCCATTCATCTCTTTAGTTATAGCGTAAATTTCTCATTAATACACATTAGAGTCCATTTAATTTCAACTGCCTCCTAATTTCCATTTATAAGTCTTAACACCCTACATTTTGACAACTTCTAATCATGTTATTACTTCTCATATTATATGTACCCTTTATTTAGTGTATTAACATTTATTTCAATTCAAATTTCATCAACCAAATTAAACATGTAACCTATAAATATTTCCCAAGATATTGCACCCATTGTCATATTCTGAATGGTGTTAGCATTTAATCTCAAAATTCATCTAAATTTTATATTAAGACAATATTTAATTCTACTTAATAATACTAAATCCCCAATGGAATCAATATATCCCACTATACATACTTTACGTGTAAAACTCTTAATTTTTCAATTTCACTTATTTCCCAAATCCAAATAGTTACCTAACATAAATCTATGCTTATATTATATTCACGTTCACCCTTCCGTTATTCTCAAATAAATTACCTAGTAACGTTCATATAAATAAATGCTATGTCAGCTTCCTATTCTATTGCAATATTATATTTATTCATTACTGCATAACTTCATTTATTTCATTCTTATTACTTTAATTAATATTTAAAGTAACGCTTATCAATACGCGTCAAATTATTTCCAATTTACAAAGTTTTGATAAATTGACCAATTTAGTAGGTAATACATACTATAATTATTATACTCATAAATTAATACCTAACTACTCTAATACCTTACCTATACTTTCTATCTTCACATTCTATTCAGGTACAATACTTACACCAATTTATTTAATGAAAATTTATTCATTTTACAAACAAGGCTCAAATTACCATTTGTTCAATTATCGTTCATTTCAATATAAATTTATCACTCTTTATTTATTTCTACTAAATTTAATTTCAAAATTCTATTAAATAACTAAATTAAATCGTCTAAATATCGGGTCGTTACAATGGCGAATTTTTCCGAAAATTTAAGGTGTTAGAAAAATTTTGAGAAAATTGGAAATATTTTGAAAACTAAGTTTGGATTTGGAAACTGAGTAAAGTTTTTGTAAGAAGTTTAACTATGAATTTTGGGAAAGTTAAACACTTAAGAGTTTTGAAAAATCTAATTTGAACGGTTTGTTTTGGAAAGTTGATAGATTCTGTAATTTTTCTTACTTGATAATTTCGAGGACGAAATTCTTTTAAGGGGGAAGTATGTAACGACCCAGAATTTTTGATAATTTAAAATTGAATATTTAATTGATTTTAAATATTAATAAGTGAAATTTATAAGTCGAATAAATTTTATTTCGAATAATTGGATTTAATTGAATAATTAAATCGATAATTTAATATGTGAAAATATAGAAATAATTTTAAATTGAGTTTAATATGATTGAAAATGATTTGTAAAATTTTATTTAATCATATTGGAGTTAGAACTATATTCTAGAACTTTTAAAATCGAATTAAGAGTTTATTTGTGAAAATTTAATATTTTAATATTTAAATTGGCGAGTTAAAATAGTCATTTTTCAAAAAGTCTCGGATTTCGACGAAACCAGTTTCAACGGATCCTTAACGTGATATTATTGTAAGGTTTCAAATTTCGTGTCAATCGGACTTACCGTTTGTCCGGTGCAAGCTAAAACGCCTAGAAAATCGTTTAATCGATTTAATTTTAAATCGATCGTTTATTGCCATATCTCGCACAGATGATAATTAGCTTCCGAAACCTGTTCCATTATGTCCGGAACGCGGGGTAAACCCTAGAAACGTCGGTCACCACGCGTAAATCAGAGTTTTGGAAAACCGGGATGAATAGTGTTTCGATAAATTTCTATAAATAAGCCCTTTATTTCATTCTTTTGCAATTTTAAACAAGCTAGGGTTTCATCTAAAAGCCGACCGCCATTTTCAAAATGAATGGCAAGAAAACATTCAAATTCATTCCTTAATCTCTCCAAATCCATCGACAATTAGAGGAAAGTGTCAACTACAAAGACGAAGAGTGTAACGAGAGCTTCAAATCCATACGGGGAAGTCGACGAATCGTCGACTATAGATGGAGAATTTTTTCCGCATTTGTGCTCAGTTCCACACGTACTTCGAGGTGGAGGCGTCGCTTTGGTGGCGCGCACGTGGGCTGTGGATGCGGGGGGCTTAGGCGCATCTGTAGGTGGTTGTTGATCGAAGAATGGGCGAACGAAGATGGAGTATAATTCGAACTAGGGTTGGCGGCTATGGGTTACGTTGGTTCGAACGTGAAACTGGAAGAAATGGGAAGAAGCAACGTGCGGCTGAGATCCAGGGTAGGGGGAATGCACGGTGGATGATGGATATAGGTTTAAAAATTTAATTAAAGTTGTAAATTATTTATATTAAAATTGTATAAATCTTTAAAATGTTGTATCTTTGTCATACGAGGTCCGTTTTGGACGAAACTTTTTGGTTTGGAGTCGTTTGGAGTTAGTGAGAATTTTGGGTAAAATTAAACGTCCGTTTAATTTTATTCGAAATAGATGGCTAAAACGAAATTGAAATCAAGGTGAGAACTTCTCACTCAATCGAATTGGTTTCGATTTTAATTTTAAATAGTTATATTTAAAATTCTTGAATGCATGTTTGAATGATGATTTTTATCTATTGATTGTTAAAATAGACATTATGCGCCGTTAGTAAGCGGATGTTACTTATTAAAAACATATACCGCGAATATTTCATAAACAGTGAAATTGGTATTATTTATGTACTTGGAATTGATTTCCCGCAGTATATAGCTGATGAGACGTTGTTGCGCCGTCTATTAAGCGAATAATATTTTAATCTCATATACCGCGATAATTCCGTACTGTAACGGAATTGGTATTGTGCTAACATTTTTGGATTCAGGGAAACAGGTTGGAGGGATCCAACTGGATTCCTCAACTGTATTGATTTATTTACAGATATTGTGATATTTGTTGATTATCATATGGATATATGATATTTGGATGTCGTGATTGACTATTTGGTGCTGCTGCATCATCAGATCCATTTGTGAAATTTTAAAATAATGATTTTGGTTTTAAAAGGAATTTTAAAGTGATTTTTGAAAGTATACGTTTTATTAAACTTTGAATTGTTAAAATAAATAAACGGTAAAATTTTAATGTTATAAAAGTATGATTTTTATGAAATGAAAGCGAAAAGTGATTTTTGGAATAAATAGTTAATAAATTTATGAAATGGTTTAAATTGGAATTTTTGGGACTATTACAAACAATTTTTATAAAATATTTATAAAATGGATATTTATAAATTAAAAATATTGGAATCATAAAACGAGCTTTTATAAGTGTTAAAATAAAGTTGTACCTAGATCTATAAGTAAATAAGAATTTAGATTTATAAATTGATGTTGATATAAAAGAATGGATTTGTGAATAAATGGTTTATAAGTAATTTACATATAAACCGAATTTCGACATGTAAATGAAATTTATAAACATTGTTTATAAATTCGAAATCAATTGAATTCGATAAATTGAATATAGAAGTTTATGAAAGGTAATTTATTCGCGATTTTGAATAGAAAATAAATTCTTGAAAATAAAACGTGTTGTAAATATTGAAATTGGATTAGTGAAGTATATTCACAATTTTGGACAGTGAATATATTATTAAGTAAAATGGATATGTTTTGGGAAAGCGATATTATTAAAAGAAGTTGATTATTTTTAAGGACGTTTTAAAATGTGTTAAATATCGAAATCATAGATTTCAACATTCATTGTTGAAATAGACGTTTTCGAGAAATAAAAGGAAATGGTGAACTATAACACTGTTGTTATAGTAAATGATTTCCGAAAGGAAATATTTTGTATAGTATTGGGATTTATATATCTATTTTAAATTTCGAATCCCTATACTAGTGATTTTGGGTCGTCGTAACGATGTTTTACGCAACATTCGTTTTGACTCAAATTTATGTGTTAAGAAAATGATTTCTTAAAGAATGAAATATATACTTAGTTTTCATTTAAGTATATTGAATATTTTCCAAGTGTTGAAAATGAATGGATTTGTAAATTACTTATTATTTAATAAGTATGGAAATGTTTTCCAATATGAACTGAATATTCTGAGACTTTATCTTTTAAAGACAAATTGAAAATGAATATTAGAAATCGATCTGGGAATCATATATTCATAAATATTTTAGAATGTAAATTCACTATGGAATTTATAAAAGAAAGGAAATTTGCTTGAAAAATAAACGTTGATTTATTTTTGAAGTGTGGGAATTAATTTACGGATTTGGGACGTAAATATAATGTAAATCGTTAAGGATTTATTTAATTGGTTTAAATGAACCATGTTGAAATGAAAGAAATTCCGCGTAAGGAAAATGATTGAAATTTGTTTTCAAAAGTGATAAAGGTGAAAAGTGATTTGAAAATTTGTTTTCAAATGGTTGAAGTGTGGAAAATATATATCTAGTAAAGATATTTTGGAAAGTAAACAATTTGGGAAATTATTTGGATTTGGTGATGTTGAGCATGCCTAATCGATAGTAAGATAATCCGACTATCAATATTTACCTTTAAATAGGTATTTGTTGAGATTTGTTTGAATTTGAATGACACACTTATTTTTGAATAAGCGCTCACTATTCGGGTTAGCCGGGAAAGGACCTTGGGGTCGTATAACCCATTCTGAGTATGTGATACATCGTTATGGATTGCATTTGATGACCGGTGTTGAAGACCGGATATTTGTGAAAACGGAAGGATTGTCGTCGAGTTACTCTACATCGGCTGATCTCCGATATAGAGGTTTTATCACCCCTAGTGACGGGAAGTCCGGTCGTGATTAGTGAATATCCGGATTGCAAGGACTTCTTTGTAAGTGCCTTCAGTTCTGTTCGCGCCCGGAACAGACTTGTATGGATTATATGTCTGATATTACAAGTTGAGATATAAACTGATTTCTTTCAAATATATTTATGTTGGTGGCGGAGAATTTATTCTCTTAGCTTAACACCCATCTCTGAGACGTACGAGCTCAGAGGTTATATAGTTGAAGGTTATTACTGATATACTCCCAATTTGGTAGTGTGGCATGCTGAGTGTTGCTGTGAAATGATCATTGTTTGATCATTTGTGATAGGATCATTTATTTGATCATTTATCTTGGTGATTATTTCTATGATCATTTGTTGACCCCAAGCATGGCTTTTGTATAAAGCGTGGCTTTGTGGACGAGACTTCGTCGGACCTCACACCCCGGAAATGGTCAAAACAGGGAGGATGCAGCAAGGTTATTAGGGGGTAGCGCCCCTTTAGTGTATGTCATTCCTTCTGGATAGAGGTGGTATCATGGTATGAAGCCTAGATATTTAACCTATGTTGTTGCTGCAAATTTTGTGGTTGTTGGAAATCGAGGATCCTCGGATAGATCGGTTACGATCGGGGGATGACATATTCGTGTCAGTAGTTACCCAGTTAGGGGTAACCCGGCCTTGTGTTGGCAGAGATCCGGTTTGGTTCTCGGGACGTCTTTCCAGAGGCGTTTCCATGTGGCAATGGGATGTTCCTTGGCCTGACCATTTGTTGGAAATCCAAAGAAACAATACGAGACTTGTACGGTTTTAGTTGTAGAACCTGCCATGGAATGTGGCGGTAACCTACTTTTGAACATGGTAGCTATAGTAGGCATACGATAATGGTCGTATGTTGGCTAAGATTTATATCTTTACTTTCGAAATGAATTTTTCCTACACTATGCACTAGTAATAATATCAAATGTTTCTTTTTAATGCGTATCAAGCAACTTTGACTATCACATGGAGAAATCTCCTCCGATTCTGCGTTTGCATTGTGTGTGTGTGCCGGAGGCCTTATGGTAGTCTCATTTTTAAAAGCATTGCGAATTGACTTTAAAAATATTCCTCTATTTTGATTTTAAAGATAAATAAACTGTTTTGAGTTCTCACACCAGTCACATGACTGACTCGGAGTTTATTGTTTTCCTTCCTAAACTCTGGGTGCCCACCAATTTCCACACGGGCAGTCAAGAGACAGGTTTATCAGGATATTCTGGAATTCAGGAGTTGCTAGAAGCAAGCTGGATGGCATGGCGTATTACTAGTATATTGTATTTCTTTTCCGCTGTTTGTTGTTGTTTGTTGTTGTACACTCTGATGATATGATGTAATGAAATGTAATGTAATGTAATAACTGTATAGTTCTTTGTTTAAAGATTATTCATTTATCTATTATATGTTGTTCCGCTGCGATCGTGAGATTCTGATGTTGTTCTATTGTTGTTCTTCTGTTCTTCTCTATCTTCTTCTACTTTTTCTTCTTCTTTAACCCTAACATTTCGGTTTTTCGGCGACGAAAAATCAAAATCGTCACAGAAATTAGCCCAGAATTAAATGTTTTTAATTCCAAAATTCGATCACATAAACAGTTTTGACTCGAAAAATAATGGATTTTAGTATAAGCATCTCGATTTTTAATAATGTGGTTAATGGGAAAATTGAATTGAACGAAATTAACATCATCGTCAAAGTTCTGATAATCGACGCAATATTGGCTATCGAGATTTTTCCTAGAGGTAGGGTGAAAAGTGAGGATCATCGAAAAAATACTCGCAAATTTTCTTGACGACCGTGGCGATGGCGAAATGATGAGGTACGGTTTTAGGTACAGTTTGTGACGTCGAGTTTTAGAGAGGGATTTCGCCGTCGATGGCGAATCGGTCGGAGCCGGACCTAGGGGGATCGAAGATGGGAGGGAAGTGACGTTGAATTGGTCAGAGTGATGTGGCTCCAGGTTGACTAGATCGTCGGTACGAGGTGAAGTTCGATGATGGGTTCTGTTCCACGTTTCTGCTTGGTGGCTCGAATTTGATTTTTGGTGATCCTTGATCATTTGAGTGGTCGAGGTGCTAGGATTGGTCGTTGATGACTTGTTGACGTCGACGTGGTTGATCGGCGGCGGCTCTGGCCTCAGTGCATGTGCACGGTGCACATTCATTTATTTGGGTTATTAAGTTTGGGAAGATGAAAAGAAAATCAGAGACGAACTCGAAGTCGATCTCGAGTAATTTGCAAATTTTCTCGAAAGTAGTTCACGTGGTGGCCGAGTTGTTTCTAATTAACCAGATTTTTAAAGTTTTGATTTTAAAGTTAAAAATGTGTTTAAATTTTATGCTTTCAAATTTGTTTGGGGTATATAATTAAGTATTGGAATAAATGATAGTTGAGGAATTGTTTTAATTTAAGCTTACTTAAATGTATAATTAATTGATAAAAAAAAGAGAAAACGTTTAATTGTTAATTTAACTTAAAAGTCTTTAGTTAATTTACGATAATCAATAAATCTATTTCAAAGGTTCATTAACGTAAGATTTAAATGTTGTAATTAAGTAGTTAATTAAAAATAAAAAGGGTTTATCTTTAGAAATTTATTAAATTTTTGATAAACTAAAGAATGTAACTAAGTGATTAAGTAAGGATAATTACCTTGTGTAATTAAAGTAAAGATTAATACTTTGTGTAATTAAATAAAGGATAATTACTTTGTGTAGTTAAATAAGAGCTAATTTCTTAGTGAAATTAATAAAGAATAATTAATTAGGGGTTAACTTATTAACTAAAGATAATTAATTAAAGGGTAAGTTAAATAATTTAAGGTTAATTATTTAATAATTAAAGGTTGATGAATATTAATTAAAGGTTAATTAATATTATTATTAATGGTTAATTAATAGATGTTAAAAAGAATAATTAAATCAAAATGATTTGTAATTTATTTATATTAATTAACCAGGATTAGTAATTCATGAGTAATTAATCTGATTTGAATTAATCAGACAATTAACTAATCTCACTTATGATTGTTTGGATTCTATTGGATGATTGAATTGTTTGATACCCCTGATATGTTCTGTTTTGGTTTGAGCTGTGTTTAATGTAATTTATTATCTGTGATACATATATCTGTGATTTGTGAATAAGAGATAAGCGTTATGGTTTATACCGCTTATCAAATATAAGCATTATAGTTTATACCGCTTATCAAATATATTGCTGTATTTGGATCTGTACTGATTGAAGTTGTGCACTATTGTATAAAACCCCTGGACCACACTTATACACACACAAATATTGGTTGCACGTGGAGATTGGTTAAGTCATAGATTTTTGAAATTGTTTTAAAAATTGAATTTTTGAATCCAAAATAGTTTTGGAATTAAAATTGGAAGCTTTTGAAAATGAATTTCAAAAATAAAAGTTATTTTGAATAACTTGATTGAGTTTTTTTTTAAATTTAAATAATTTGATTTAATTTGAATTCAATATTTGAAATTGAATTCTATGATTTGGAACTAGGGTTTAAAAGGTTATTCAACTTATAAATGGGATTATATGGGTTTTTATACCATTTTAACGGTGATGTTGTGGAATTTAAATTTAACCCAAGATTTTAACTTGCATATATTTGATTTTTCCGAAACAGAAACTATTTGTTTTCAAATAAATAAAAGCTTTCCATAAGAAATGAATTCCCCATTTGTGTTAAAAGGATTTCAAATCTAAAAATGAAAATAGTTTTCCAAGTTATAGATTAATCTTTGGAAACAGTTTAAAAACTATACATTAAATCTTTAACTTAAATATTATGAGTTAATCCAATTGAAGTGGAAATTGTTTGAAATCTATGAATAGATCTTTGTGAAACTGGGTGAAACTTTGTGAGATAATCTTTTGGTTTAAAGATTAAAATATGGTAATTTGTTCAACCATTTGAAAGAAAAGCTTTGGATTTTAAAGTTGGACTTAACTGAAATCCCATTATCCATATGTTTTTTAAATATTGCGCTCATTATTCGGTTTAGCGGGGAGAGGACCTTGTGTCATATAACCCATTTTGAATAATGATACGTCATTCTGGATAGCATTTGAAGACCGGTGGTGAAGACTGGGTATTTTCGAGAACAAAAGGACAACCTGTCGATTGTCGCTGCTCTGAGTCGCGCCGGTATAGGGATTCCCTAAGTGATGGGAAGTTCGATCGGAATTGTGAATACCCGTATTGGCAAGGGCTTCTTCGGAAGTGCCTTCAGTTCTGTTCGAACACTAAACAGACTTGTTGGTTGTATGCCCGACACTACACTTTGAGATATTAAACTGATCTCTATCAAATAATTTCTGCTTGGTGGCGGAGAATTTATTCTCTTAGCTTAACACCCTTCTCTGAGATGTACGAGCTTAGAGGTTATGTAGTTGATATTTATCAGTGATATACTCCCAATTTGGTAGTGTGGCATGCTAAGTGCTGCTGTGTATTGATGATCATTTTTTGATCATTTGTGATCAAAGCATGGCTTTTGTATAAAGCGTAGCTTTATGGGCGAGACTGCATCAGGACCTCACACCCCGGAAATGGTCGAAACAGGAAAGATGCGGCAAGGTTATGAGGGTTGCGCCCTTTAGGGTGAGTCATTCCCTTCTGGTAAAGGGTGGTATCATGGTATGGAGCCCGGATACTTACTCATGTGGATAACGCAGATCTATTACTTTGTGATTTCTTTGTGGTTTAGAGGCGCCTCGGATAAAGGTCCCAAAGGACTGGGGGATGGCATGCTCGAGTAGTAGTTACCTAGTTACAGAGGTAACCCGACCTTGTGTTGGAAGAGATCCGGTTAGGTTCTTGGGATGTCCAGCCAGTGGAGATCCCATGGACAGTAGGAAGTTCCTTAGCCTGACCATTTGTTGGAAATCCAATCAAAACAATACGAGCCCTGTACGGTTTTAGTTGTATAACCTGCCATGGAAGGTGGTGGTAACCTGCTATTAAACATGGTAGCTATAGTAGGCATACGATGCTGAGGTATGTTAGCTAGGATTTATATTATACATTCAAAATGGTTTTTCTACACTATGCACTAGTAATAATATCAAAAAAACTTTCTCGTATCAAGCATATTTGACTATCATAAGGAGAAATCTCCTCCAATTCTGCGTTTGCATTGTGTGTGTGGTGGGAGGCCTTATGGTAGTTTCATTTTCTAAAAAGCATTGCGGATTTCAAAATTTAAATTCTTTTTTTCCTTTGAAGACCAAATGTTTTTGTTTGCTCATACCAGTCCCACGACTGACCTGGAGTTTATTGTTCTTTCCTAAACTCTAGGTGCCCACTATTTTCCCACACGGGCAGTCTAGAGTTGGGTTTTTCAGATAGTCAGGTTTAGTAGAATATCTGGATCTAGTTCAGTCTTTGGATCGGTACTGCACTCGCTTACCTTTGTGGATCGTTATTGGGAGTTTGAGCTATTTCTGGATTGGTGCTTTGGAGATGGAGATTACCGATGTAGGAGTTCTTTCTTGAAGACCATATTGGAGATATTATTTCGCTGCTGGTGTTATCTTTTCTTTTCCGCTGCTATTGTCTTGTATCATATCTCTTATGTATATTGATATTCATTGTATCATTTAGTTGTATCATATTGTATCAAATGTTATATATCATATGTATATATTCTTTTTCTTCCGCTGTGTTGTACTTAATGTGTTATAAGCTCCGGCGAACCAGATTCAATGTTTGCATCTGTGGCATTCGAATACGAGTGTCGTATTCGGTGCCGATTTTCGAAGGCCGAGTCAGGATCGTTTCATTCTATATCAGAGCTGAAGGTTAAAACTTTAGCTCAGGAGTATAACACATCAAGTAACTCATTAGAGATAGGGTGAAGTATACCCTAGAATGAGTATATCCTTAAGATATCTGTTCGAATGCCTCAGTAAATTCTCTTACTATCCACTGATAGTGAGTATAAGTGCAAGAAGAGGACGAGATAGGGGACAGAGGAGTACCACTACAAATGGTCAATACCCTGCAATAGTGGAAATAACCTTCACTATCAATCTCCTATGATTCGATTTCAAATTCTTTTGATTGCTTTGTGACATCTTCAAGAAGAAGTTTCAGTGTGGTGGTGGCCCTACGAATCGTTGTAGAAATCCTTACTTCGTATCTTCATCGGTTTCTTATCAGGTTTCCGACCTAAACTTTAATGAATTTGGAATTTGAAATTGTAAATGTAACATTTCGAGATTTTCGATGCTTGAAAATCGACATTAATACATCCACTGTATCAACTGCTGAGCAATCGAAGGCCGAAAAACCGAATTGTTAGGTTTAAAGAGGAGGAGGTAGACGAAGAAAGAAAGAAGAAGCAATAGAAACAATATCAGAATCTCACAATCGCAGCGGAACAACATATAATAGATAAATGAATAATTTTTAAATCAAAAGAACTGTACATTTTATACATTACATCATCAGAGTCAACTTACAAGACAACACAACTGGACAATTATATGAACTTGTCCTTACAAGTGGATGCACAGCGGAAAAGATAATATCATATACAAGTGATACGTTTCGCTATCCAGCTTGCTCCTGATCTCCACAGCATCTCCTAAATTCCAGAACGACCTGATAACCTGACTCTAGGCTGCCCGTGTGGAAAATGATGGGCACCCAGAGTTTAGGAAGGGAAAAATAAACTCCAGGTCAGTCATAGGGCTGGTGTGAGAACTAAAACAGTTTATCTTAAAAAAAACAAAGAAATATTTTAAAATAGATCCGCAATGCTTTTAGAAAATGTAACTACCATAAGGCCTCCCGCTACACACACACAATGCAAACGCAGAATCAGAGGAGATTTCTCCTTATGATAGTCAAACATGCTTGATACGAGAAAATTTCTTTGATATTATTATTATAATTGCACAGTGAAAAACCTTTCGAAAGTATAATATAAATCTTAGCCAACTTACGATCATTATCGTATGCCTACTATAGCTACCATCTAAACAGTGGGGCGCCACCATAAGTAAATGGCAGGTTATACAACTAAAACCGTACAAGGTGCGTATTGGTGTTTGGATTTTCGACAAATGGTCAGGCCAAGGAACTTCCCATTGCCACATGGGTACGCCTCTGGAGAGACGCCCCGAGAACCTAATCGGATCTCTGCCAACACAAGGCCGGTTTACCTCTGCAAAAGTAGGGAACTACTGACACGAGTATGCCATCCCCCGGTTGTAAACAACCTTTATCCGAGGATCCTCAACCAACAAAAATCACAAAGTCATATATAATTGCGTTATCCACATAAGTTAAGTATCTGGGATCCATACCATGATACCACTTCTATCCAGAAGGAAATGCACATACCCTAAGGGGCGCTACTCCCTATAACCTTGCTGCATCTTTCCTGTTTTGACCATTACCGGGTTGTAAGGTCCGACGAAGTCTCGTCCACAAAGCTATGCTTTATACAAAAGCTATGCTTTGATCAACAAATGATCAGCAGCACTTCGTATGCCACATTACCAAATTGGGAATGTATCACTGGTAACCATCAACTACATAATCTCTGAGCTCGTACGTCTCAGAGAATGGTGTTAAGCTAAGAGAATAAATCCTCTGCCACCAACAGAAATTTATTTGATAGAAACCCACTTTACATCTCAACTTGTAACATCAGACACACATTCATACAAGTCCATTCCGGGATCAAACAGAACATAAGGCACTTCCAAAAAAGCCCTTGCAATCTGGATATTCACTAATCACGTCCGGAATTCCCATCACAATGGGTGATAAAATCTCTATATCGGAGATCAGCCGATGAAGAGACATTCGACGGTAATCCTTCCGTTTCCGAAAAAATCCGGTCTTCAACACCTGTAACGACCCTGGATTTTTGGCCCTGTTTATTTTAATAAATGTTTAATCTAATTAAATAAAATGTGAACTGATCATATTAAAATGAATATAATTTTGGAAATATTGCCATTTGTTTATAATATATATTGGTATTTTGAAAGAAAATGAAATTTGAAAATTTGAAATAAATATCTCAATAATATTTACAATAAAAATCTATCTTATATAATTTAATTATAATACTTTACTTTGTTTGCATTAGTAAATATACATATAGATAATAATGTTTGAAATTATAATATAAGATTCTTAACAATATAATTAATAAAATTTACCTCATATAATTAAATTAAAATGCTTTATATTGCTAACATTTGATAAATAAATACATATGATCGATAATGTTAAAATTAAAATCTAATTCTAGTGATAAAATTATAAACGTAAAATATAAGTCAAACACAAGAATATAACTTAATAATTGATAGTTAAAATACAAATGGAAATGAATATAAAAATAAGTATAACATGTAACTAAATCATATTGTACACAATTTAAATATTGATAGTTGAGTATGAAATATAAATATAAATGTAAATAAATCATATGAACCTAATTTAAATCTTTACAGCTAAAATAAAAATACAAACAATGTATAAAGCTAATATAAATCACCATATTGAACATAACTCGAATACTGTTAGTCAAAGTTAAAATACAAATGTAAATACAAATAAGAAACAAAGTGAAATACAAAATACAGAATAAACAAGCATACAACATAAACTATAAATTTGAAAACAAAGAATAAAACAAGAACAAAGTATAAAATAAAATAAAGACAAATGTAAAGTAAAGCCAGATACATATGTACGAACATTATGCAAGCTAGAAAATAACATAATAACAAAACAAATATTTACTTACAAAAATATTTTCATATATATATGATCAGTTGTTACTGTGTAATCATGTGTGCAAAGGAGTCTATTTATCCAAATCAACTACAAAATCTCCTTATTCATATGCAAAAATATTTTGTACAGAGAAAACAAAGTATTCACAACATTTTAATACAAATATCTTTATACATGATATCTTCATTCACAAGCCATGTTGACCTACCATAAGTACAAATCTACATTCAAATATTCATCTACAGCAAAACATAATTATACTATGTAAGCCAATTAAGTAACAAAACATGTACTTGCTATCTTCTCGGCCAACATTTTTGTCAATTCAAATATCATAAAAATCTGCTCATAAGGAAGGAGCTGACCAGATACTACCTTCCCCTATCCAGCTGTTATCGTTTATATAAATGTGTATTCATCTTGTTTTTGATTCATTCAGTAAACTATAGAAAGGAAAAAGAAAACTTTAGAAAACAAAACTCAAATCTTTATTCAAATCAAAAACAGAAATACCAGGCAGTTTCAACTGCATATTCAAAACAATTTTAAGTTTCACATAATCAACATCAAATTTATTCTTTGTTCAGGAATGATTCAGGCGAGTAAACATCAAGATTTATATTTTTAGTTTATTTAAATTCAATAAAGATGATTTATTTATTTTATGGAATGGAATCGATTTTATTTTTGAATATGAATCTATGAATATTTGTGTTATACTCTGTTGCTTCTCTGTAATTGATGCAGATTATATAGCTTGTTTAAAACACTCAAGTTATTCTTATTTAAATCTTTGTTAGGCTTGTTTTCTTAACAAAACAAGATGTTAAGAACATCAAACAAGATTTTCGAAATAGATTAAAACAAGATTAAGGAAAATATTTTACTGAAGGCTATGTTCACAGGAAATCAAGCAAGAAACTAATAAATTTAATTATCCTAAAAGCTAATCCAAGTTTGTAACTTGAATGCATACTGGAATTTATGATTTTTAAAACGACAACAAGGATGTTTAGTGCGGGATTTAGAGAGCAGATCGTATTTGAAATGAAATTGAATTTTTACCAATTTCTCTCAGTTGAATCATTTAAAATTATTGAAACTTGAGTTGAAGCAAGTTTGTATATCCGTGAGGTTGGAAAAAATTGTTGTATAATTTTCTTAATTCAAGAATTAAACAAACGAATACAATTTTGGGTTTTGTATCAGGTTTTTCAATGCTGCAGTAAAGTGACGAGTGCGTCATCTATGTGCGATCGAGCTGTACGAATCGATGGTGGTTGGTGGCTTATCGAGTTGTCGTCGTGTGGGCAAAGGTTAGGGTGCTGCAGATGGCTGGAGCGGCGGCGGTGGGACGTTTTGTCGAAGAGGTGAGTTACACTTTCCGTGCTGAAGGCTCTTTTTTGAATTCGAATTTTTATGGGTGATTTTGAGTTTGGAATTTGATCCTGGTGTGATTTGCGACATGCGTGGATAGTTCGCGTTCGCCGAAGTCAAGTCCTGCCGTCGTGCACATGCACGGTGGCGAATCGTGTCAGTGCCATCGTGGAGTTCATCCGACTCGAGTCATGCTCGAGTGGAAATGTGGTTGGCTTCGAGTTTCCTGTCGTGTGCGTGGAGTTTCCTGATGCTTAAATCTTTAATTAAGTTTTAAACGAAACTTGCTGAAAAAAAAGAAAGGGGGAAGAAGAAGTTATGTACAGGGGAGTCTCAGAAGAATCGCGTGAGGAACTCGAAGTAACACTCGAGTATAACACAGGGGAGGTCTCGGGTTTTACCTGGGAAGCCTCGGGTTTGGTCAAACTACAGTTTTGCAGTGATGTAGAAGTCGAGTGAAATTTGTTTTTACAAATTTGTTTAAACATTTTGAGCTTAGAAAATGTTTAAAGGTTAAGCTAACATATTGTTCAAGTATTAATTATTATAGTCAAAAGCTTAACGATGATCTTAACCACTTAAATTATTTTAATTAAGAATTAATTTAGGATAAGTGTAAAGTTAATTAATTCTTAAGTTTGTAGTTAATAATAAAATGTTTTAAAATTTAAAGAGGACTTTTAAGGGTTAACTACATTGAGTAATTAAAATTAAATGGATTATTTCTAGAAAGTAATTAAGAATAAGTACTTTAAATTTGTAATTAAGGATTGATAAACTGATGATTAGGTGATAAAATAAATTGTAATTAACTACTTAAGCTAATTAATGAATGATTAATAGTTAACTAATCAAATAATTTAATTATGAATTAATAGTTAATTAATTAAGTAATTTAATTAAGAATTAAGGATTTATATTTGATTAATTAAGTAATTAGTAGCTAAATAATCAAGTAATTAAGTTTCATTAATTAATAATTAAGGTTATTAATTAATGAATAAGGAATAGTAATTAAAGTTAAACAACTTGATTATAAAGTAATTAATTAAATAAATGAAATAAATAATTAATTGAATAATTAAGATTTAATAGTTGATTAAGAAATGATTAATTAGATAATTTGTAATGAAATAAGTAATCAATTGTTAATTTATAATTAATTAAACAGGGTTAAGTGATTAACTCTCAGGTAATTAATTTAAATTGAATTAATTACAATTGAGAATTTAAGTGGATTGCTTACGGATTGTATGAGTAGAATATCTGATTGTGATATTTATTTGATAATAATTCTGTGATGTTCTGTGATATGTTGTGATATATCTATGATGATTGTGTATGATTCATCTGTGATAAATGCTATGTTAATTCAATTATTAAATTAAAACTGTTTAAGTTAATTAGACAACTTGGCCTTTAAAATGGCGTTTGGATTTCGATGAGACCAGGATCGGGTATCAATTTGATATTCCGAAAACTACATCGATCAAATTTAAACGATAGGTCGTGAATTTTGAAATGAAGATCTAGATGGTGTTTTCAGAATGCAAGGGTTATCGTCGTTGACTCTGAGGGTGATTCCAAAATGAGTGTAGCGAGATAATGCCTTCAGTTTCGTTCGAACCCGGAACGAACTTGTATGGGTTGAATGCTTTCGGCACATTGTCAGGCGGACGATGAGCATTCTAAGTGATATGTCCTGTAAAGGTAATCGCAACCTCAAGCCTCATCAACTGGGAATGGCTAAAACAGGGAAGATGCAGCAAGGTTAGGTGGGTCATGCCCAAGCAGGATAAGATATTCCCCTGTCTAGATGTCCCATTTATTTCGGCTGTGTGGGTGGTTGCTAGCTACAACCGCGGGGTTATCTTGTTCGGGACTGTTCAGTAAGGAATGGTTCCGGCCTTGTGTTGTAGGGGGTCGGGAGCGATCTCGGTACGGGGATCTAGGCCCCGTACGTGACGGGCGGTACCCCTGCCATTGTTGGAAATCCATTTTCCCTACGAGACCCTATGGTTTTGATTTGTATTACCCATTTTTGTTGGTAGTAGCTGGAATTTAATAGATGTAACAATTTCGGCTATTTTCTATTTACTTGAATACCCTAGACACTATTATAATACCACTGGATTTCCTATGAAATGTTTTTGGTTAGCGTAAGGTAAAAACTTACCCGTATTTATTTATGGGGAGTCTTACGTGATACCTTTATTTTCAAAGTTAAACAATTTAAACCGTTTACTTATACCAGACACATGTCTGTCCCGGAGTTTATATTTTGTATTTCACAAACTCTTCGTTACTCAAATTTTTATGAGTAGCCAAGTGATAGGTTTTGGACGATTTCTGAAGGAGCTTGGAGCAGGAGTTTCCAGACGTATATAGATATCTATCGAGTTCCGCTGTGTTAGTTGATGTATGATGTACCTCTGATGTATGTAGTGACAGATGTATGTATAACTGTCATGTGTATTGATATTGTATAACTCTGATATATGTAAAACTATGTAATAGTTATGTGATATATTATATTTTGTTCCGTTCCGCTGTGAGATTCTGATTTTGTTATTCTTCCGTTCTCATCTTTTATATTTCTATCCCTTCCTTTGTTAATGATGATACGTCTTTCTGGTAGTAGAAGGGCGGGTCGTCATAGTTGGTATCAGAGCATAGGTCGGTGATAACCTTGGCTCTGGTAGGAATTACTCGTAGAGTAGAGTACGTAGTACTCTAAAATGAGTTTGAGTGTATTAATATATATGAGTGCGTATTTGTTAGTGAATATAAAATTGTTTTTATATTGTGTTGTCTTATCTATTGAGTGTTTATGGATTCTAGTCGATGTGTGGGACGCCATTTCATCGATAGGGATTTCTAAACTCTTAAACAAGATAAACCGACATAGTATTATTTTTAAAGTAAGGTAAATGAAATAATTTTACCCAAAATTATATTTTGATATAAAAGAAATATTTTTATGAAATTATTATATATATATATATATATATTTGGATGTTTGGTTGTTAATACTACAATTGAATAAAAGTTTAAAATTTGAGTGGTTTATAACCAAATAAAATTGTTTAAGTATGGTTTAAATAAAAAGGAATATAACTAAAATTTGATTAAACCAGAATTTAAGTCCCGGAAATTTGAAAGGTGTTTAAATGAATTTAAACAAAAGACTTTAGGAATTTAAAATCTTGGGAATGTTTGAAATGTTTTTCCAAGGATTTGAAGGCAATAATGGAGTATTGTTTTGGAAAATATTATTGAATGGAAATTGTTTTGGGAAGAATTTGAGGCAGTAAGGAAGCACTGAACTCACTTCAGTCGTTGGAAAATAATCCTGGTAATGATGGCTACATCATTAGTTTTGATGGATTGCTCCCAGGATAGTTGGTCATGATATTGTTTGGGCTTGTTGGTTATGGAAGTTGCTTTAGAAATTTTAAAAGGAAACTTTTTTTTGGTGAAAACAAGTGTTTGGAATTTGGAGATTTGATTTGATATTCCAAGTGGGTATGTGTAGTTATCATTTCAAAATAGTTTTGGAAATGAAAACCGGGAAATTGTATTCTAAGAAGTTCTATTTAAATAATGTGAAAAGTTTAAATGAATCAACTATTGAACTTATAAACTAAAGTTGATATTAAGAAGAAGAAATGGAGAATTTTTAATCTGGGAATTAAAATTTAATATAAGTAGATGGAAGTGAAGAAAATATATTTGAATTTAACTTGGATAAGTTAAATAAAATTGGAATTAAACTTGAATTAAATTGGATATAAAATTGGAAGGTAAAATGATTGTAATTGTGAAATGAAAATTTATACCTTAAGACGGTAAGTGTTATATGTATAATCTGAAATTGTGAATATAAGATGAAATGATTCAAATGAGCAATATAAGCTTTTAAGTAAACAAATAAGTTTGAGCTCATACATTGAGTATTAAAATTTAAAAGTATGGTAAGTAGCTAGATTTAACTGAAGTTGAGTTGGAATAAAACTGAATTTCAATGAATTCAATCGAGTTATAGATAATATTGAATGTAATAAAATTCTTACGTAAGTAAATAAAGGTAAACCAAGTAAGTATTGAATTGAATTAAAATAGAAGTGGCATGAGTTGTAAAAAAAATCTAATTCAAGCATAAATTGAATGACCTTATTATAAATAAATTCAATAATGAATTGTTAATGTAAACTAAAATTTATGAATGGATAAAAGAATAAACTAATCGAATAAATTAGTAAATAGTTAGGATTTGATTAAAGGAAACCAAATCAATGATTTAAAATGGAAGTTGGTGGAATAGAATAAACTTAAGTTATTGGGTGGAACAGGTTGAAGAAAATAAATAACTTAAGTAAATTGTGAGATGGTTATTTAAAATATTGGTTGTCGAGTTTAATGAAATGGTTTGGAATCAGACTTTTTGAAATGAAAGAAAATGCAATGTAAAGATTGTGAATAAATTAAGATGGGACGGAATCATGTGTAAATTGAGTTGGAATCAATTTAAAATTTATTATAAAGCTTAAGTAATTATTTATTCACAATAATATTGTCAAATTGCATAAGAAAATGGGTCGTTCGAAGTAAACGAGATTAGATGAAATTCTATGAATTATTAGAAGCAAAATAGGATGATTTTGAAATCAATTAAAATGAATATGAGTTTTTTTTGCTTAAATGGAGTATTTATATAACCGAGTAAGTTGTAAATCACTTAAACTGAAGGGAATGGTTTGAGAGTTGGTTGGAAGTAATTGTAATAAGTGTCGAAACCATACATATGTGCTTATGAAAATATGTAATGCTAAATAAAGGTACGCTACGCAATAAAAATAGGAAGTATGAACTGGTTTTTTTGGTTTTTCCGACCGTGTGGGTCGATATATATATTTATATCTCTTGTGTCAAATAGCAAAGGAGACTCTGCCAAAACTTTTCAAAAATTTAGGGAACTAGAAAGGAAATAAAAATAGGAACAAAATCATTTCAAATTGGAGATTGAAATTAATTAGTAGACGAAACTAATTTAAAATAATGATAGGAATCAGTTATAAATGGAAGATAGTCAATAAAATTAGGAAAAAGTTGGTACTGTAACTTTCTGAATTGAACTGCCGGGACGAACGTCTGGAATTCATAATGTATTCCATTTATCCCATTAAGAAATTTGTTCATGATCCATCATTTGTTGTAGAACCAGTAGTTCAGGAATTTGGAAGTCGAATCAAAATTGACCGTGGTCAGGAATCCAGTTCGGATTGTTGATCATCGAGAGACAACTCTGGATAGTTTTGGGAAAGCTTATCCGGATTCGTGTTCGGATAGCTAGTGAGGTTTGTTAGTGATGCAGCGCAATCTACCAACTCACGACCTAGTGAAGGTCGCTCAAGGGCCTTAAGTCGCGCACGACCTAGTAGCGTTCAATTGATTCATGACCTAGCACAATCAGTGGATTTGAGTCGGGAAAAACGACCTAACGAGCTAACAAATGGAGTCACATTGCCCTTATCTCGCTCAAATGCTTTAGGTCGCTCGGGTTTCTTAGGTCGCGAACGACCTAGTGAGGCAGCGCGGCATGGTTCACCGAAGATAGGTCGCGAACGACCTAGCGAATTAAGACCAGTTCCTTTAGGTCGCGAGAAGTTAAGTCGTGAGCCTCCTCCTTAAGCCGCGGAAGTTAGGTCGCACGCAGTTGTTTCCTTAAGTCGTTGAAGCCTAAGTCGCTCCCAATGTTAGGTCGCTCAAGAGACCTATTGCTGTACTAACCTACTTTATGTCGCTCACTCTAGGTCGCCGCCGTGATGATTCGCGTCCTGTTGCCATGCCTGTTGGGTCGCTTTCTGGCTAACTCGTGCTGTGTTGTAAATATGGAGTCTTTAGGTCGTGTGTGCTGTATTCATAGGTTGTTATTGTTGTAACTTGTATTTGTTAACTCGATTGTATATAAGTCATAGGTTGTGTGTTGTGTTTGTAGGTGTTGAGTCGCGTGTTGATAGGTCGTTACCGACCTATGTTAGGTCGTAGGTCGCAACCTATGTTAGGTCGGCTGAGTACAGTATTGAGTTGTAAACTGCCTATAAATATGGGGGTTGGGTCATTTGTAAAGGTTGTTGATTTTGAATAAAACTTTGTGTTTGTGTGCCTTGTGCCACTTTGAAATTGGAAGTTGAGCGTTGTCTCCTTTCTCAATTTATGGTATTCGAGTGCGCTCGAATCAACGGATTTGAAGCCGATTCACGGAATCTCGTGCACGAGATCAACGTAGAAGAATCGTAGATCTTTTAACACGGTATCATGCATGATGAACGTGTTGGAGATAGCTAGAATTCAGTATTATTTGGAGATCAACGAATTTGGGCATTCGGTATTCTCTAATCCATCGATTTATATTGTTTCACCTAATCGTTCCATCGATTAGTTTGACACGAAATCAACATTTTGTTGTCATCGTCATAATCCGCTGCGTCGGTTTGGTATCAGAGCGGGACTTAGCCAATCATAACTAAGCCGAGCCTATTGGGAGAAGTATTGAAGTGTTGAAGTTTTGCAGTCGTGTGTCACATTGTTTGAATCAAGGCCGAGAGTTAAAGTTTAAGCCGAGCAAGCTAAGTGTAGGCCGAGAGCAAAGCCAAGTTCAGATTTGAGTTGAAGTTTTGCTAGTTGAAGTGTGATTGAATTTGTTAAAGATAATCATGCCGTCGAGAAGAGCTAATCGTCATCAAAATGTTGAAGCGTTGTATAGAAGAGAAGAAGCTGAGCAAATGGAACAACGAATCAATGAAAAGTTTGATGAAGGTACTGGGAAGTTAGAGAAATTGATGAATGATATGAATCAAAGTCAAAGGAGAAGGTCGCCAATCTTGAACCATGGAGGAAACAGAGTTTCGTCATCGGTTGCGGAAGCGAGGAGGGTGTCACAACAATCTTGTAGAGATCGAAGAGAATCATCAGTTTCTATGAGGCAAGAACATCATGTGTATCGAGGTGAAGAGAGAAGAACTTATCGTGGATTTGAAGATGATCCATATCGTGATGTTGAAAAACATAGTAGAAGAAATATTGATGGTCGAGATCAATATCGAAGTACATTTGATTATGATGAAGACGGTGATAGGTGTAGTGTTCATTATCGAGATCGAGACCAAGTACGAAATCACTATCGGGAGGTAGAAGATGATTGTAAATGGGAGTCGGCGATGAAGACAGAAATTCTAGAATTCAAGGGTGGAATGGTAGCTGAAGAATTTCTTGATTGGTTATCAAATGTTGAAGAAATTTTTGACTTCAAGGAAGTTCCTGAGCGTCGTAGAGTTAAGTTGGTTGCTACTCGTTTGAGAAGAAGAGCTTTGGCATGGTGGCAACAAACTAAACTTACACGGGAGAGAATGGGAAAGTTGAAGATTACTTCATGGGAGAAGATGAAGAAGTTAATGAAAGCTACTTTCTTGCCGTATAATTATCAGTCTCTTATGTATCAGCGATTGCAGAACTTGAGACAGGGAACGAAGTCGGTGAATGATTATGCGGATGAATTTTATCAACTGATTGCCAGGAATGACATCATGGAGATAGAAGAGCAGTTGACAGCTAGATTTGTTGGAGGGTTGAGAATGAAGATCCAGGATATGGTGAATATGTTTGATCCGAGATCTGTTGCAGAAGCACATCAGAAAGCACTTGCCTGGGAGAAACAAGGGAGACGAGGAGGCGGTGTGTTTACGAATGCCAACAACCAGAATAAAGGTGCTAGTAGCAGTGATAATGTTTCCAAGAGAGTCAATAAACCAGTTGACAGTGAAGTCGCTAAAGCTAAGGCTAACAACAATTTCAAGTGCTATAACTGTCAAGTGTTTGGTAACAAAAGCAATGAATGTACGAAGCCAAAGAAGAGAGTGATGGTTGCTGAGGCAGAGGATGAGGATGTTGGTGAAGGTTATTCTTGTCCAGTTGAGGGGAATGAATAGGATATCGTGTCGGGAGATGAAGGATGTAATCTAATGTTGAGAAGATCGTGTTTGACACCGAAGCAAGAAGAAGAGGCTATTTGGTTGAGGAGAAATATCTTTCAGTCGACATGCACTATACTGGGAAAGGTTTGTAAATTTGTGATTGACGCTGTAAATTGTGACAATATCATTTCTACCCGAAGCTGTGAGAAAGTTAAGTTGAAGATGGAAAAGCATCCAAATACTTACAAGTTAACATGATTAAGGAAAGGAGGAGAGGTTAAGGTGGACAGGCGAGTTCATGTTCCATTTTCTATTGGGAAGAAGTATAAAGACGAGATCTGGTGTGATGTGGTGGAGATGGATGTTTGTCACTTGCTTTTGGGAAGACCATGGCAGTATGACCGAGCAGTGCAGCATGATGGTCGAACCAATAGCTACAGCTTTATGTTTGAGGGTACTAAGATCATTTTAGTTCCAAAGAAGAGACAGCAAGAAGAGAGCAAGTCAGAAGAGATTGAGGAACTGAAGACTTTGTTGACTTTGAAAGAGTTTGTTGGAGAAGTAGAGGAGAGTCCAGAGGTGTTTTTGTTGATTGGAAATGAAACTACTGAATCTGTTGAAGTTCCAGAGGGTGTAAAGCCAGTATTGGAAGAATTCAGAGATGTGTTTCCTGAAGAGTTTCCAAAGGAGTTACCACCATTGAGAGATATTCAGCATCAGATTGATCTTGTGCCAGGGGCGGTATTACCTCACAGGCCACATTACATGATGAGTCCTAAGGAGCATGAGGAACTGAGAAGACAGGTGGAGGAGTTGTTAGAACAAGGGCGTGTTCAGGAAAGCTTGAGTCCTTGTGTAGTGCCAGCCTTATTGGTGCCGAAGAAGGATTGTTTGTGGAGGATGTGTACAAACAGTCGGGCTCTAAACAAGATCACTATGAGATACAGGTTTCCTATGCCGAGGTTCGATGATTTGATTGATCAGTTGAGTGGGGCTGTTGTGTTCTCAAAGATTGACTTGAAGAGTGGATACCATCAGATTCGTATTAGACCGAGAGATGAGTGGAAGACTGATTTTAAAACTAGGGAAGGTTTATACGAATGGCTGGTTATGCCGTTTGGCTTGTCAAATGCTCCTAGTACTTTTATGAGAGTGATGAACCAGATTTTCAGACCATTTAATTGGGAAGTTCGTAGTAGTTTACTTTGACGATATTTTGATCTATAGTGGGAGAATGGTTCTACGACAGGAGCAATTCTATGCAGCAACGAAAAAGTGCGTGTTCATGATGCGTAGTTTTTTGTTTCTGGGATATGTTCTGTCAAAGGAGGGTATTCAAGTGGATGAAAGCAAAGTGGAAGCTGCCAGGAGTTGGCCACAACCCAAGACAATTACTGAAGTGAGGAGCTTTCATGGGTTGGTATCTTTTTATCGAAGATTCGGTCCACATTTTAGCAGCGTGATGGCACCTATAACCGATTGCATAAAAGGAAAGAAGTTCGTGTGGACAGAGAAAGCAGAGTTAGCTTTTGAGAAGATCAAGACACTTTTGACGACAGCACCAATTCTGGTACTGCCAGATTTTCAGATATTATTCGAGCTACACACTGATGCTTCGAAGGTTGGAATTGGTGGAGTATTGAGTCAGAATGGAAGACCAGTTGCTTATTTCAGTAAGAAATTGTCTGGAGCCAAGTTGAGATATAGCACTTATGACGTGGAGTTTTACGCGTTTGTTCAAGATGGGAAGCACTGGAGACATTATCTATTTCAGAAGGAGTTTGTTCTTTATACTGATCATGAGGCGTTAAAGCACTTGCAAGGGCAGGACAAGATAGCAGCCAGGCATGCATCGTGGATTGCATACTTGCAGCAATTTACATTTGCAGTGAAACATAAGTCGGGAATTACGAATCGCGTGGCAGATGCATTGAGCAGGAGAAATCATTTATTGACTACAATGAAATTTGAAGTGACCGGGTTTGATGTGTTGCCAGAATTGCTTGTGGATGATCCTTACTTTGCTAAGGTTATGGATGAAGTCACAAAGGGGAAGATGGATGAGTATATTTTGGTGGATGGTTTTCTATTCAAGGGGAATCAATTATGTATACCCGAGGGAAGTTTGTGAATGAAGATTGTAAAGGAGTTATATGACGAAGGCCATGTAGGTAGAGATCGTATATTGCAGTTCATTTCTCAATCTTATTTTTAGCCGTCGATGAGAAAAGAAGTTGAGAGATTTGTGGAGTGATGTCATATCTATCAAGTTTCGAAGGGAACCGCTACAAATGCAGGATTATATATGTCGTCGCCTATACCTACTAAACCATGGGTGGATGTTAGTACGAACTTTGTGTTGGGATTGCCGAGAACACAACGTGGCAATGATTCTATTTATGTGGTAGTGGACCGATTTTCAAAAATGGTACATTTTATTGCCTGTAAGAAGACCGCAGATGCCATTAATGTCGCTCGGTTATACTTCAAAGAGATCTATAACTTCATGGATTACTTGAATCTATTGTTTCGGAAAGAGATACTCGTTTTCTATGCCATTTTTGGATGAGTCTATGGAAAATGGTGGGAACTAAGTTGAAATTTAGCAGTGCTTGTCATCCACAGACGGATGGACAAACTGAAGTTGTGAACAGATCCCTAGGTAATCTGTTGCGATGCCTTGTGGACGATAATCTGAGGAGTTGGGATTCGAAGTTATGTCAAGATGAGTTTGCACACAACTATGCAGTTAATCGTAGCACCGGTTTCAGTCCAATTCAGGTTGTCTATTCAACAATTCCAAAGGGACCGTTGGATTTATCGATAGTTCCATTTCAGAAAGGAGTTGTTAAACGGGCTAGTGATTTGGTTAATGATTTGCAAGAATGCCACAAAGTTGTACAGAACGATTGCTTAAGGCGAACAAGAAATATAAGAAATCCGTGGATATTAAACGACGACAGGTTAACTTCAAAGAAGGAGATTTTGTGTATGCAGTGCTGTCCAAGGATCGATTTCCTGCTGGAACTTACAACAAGCTAGCCGCTAGAAAGATTGGTCCTTTAGAGATCGTGAAGAAGATCAATGAGAATGCATATCAGTTAAGATTGCCAAATGAGGTTCATACCTCTGATGTTTTCAATGTCAACTACTTAATTCCGTTTCATGGGAATGAGCCTGTAGAGGAAGAGGAAGGTGCAAATTCGAGGTCGAATTCTTGTCAACCGGGGGAGGATGATGCAGCGCAATCTACCGAATCACGACCTAGTGAAGGTCGCTCAAGGGCCTTAGGTCGCGCACGACCTAGTAGCGTTCAATTGATTCACGACCTAGCACAATCAATGGATTTGAGTCGGAAAAAACAACCCAACGAGCCAACAAATGGAGTCGCATTGCCCTTATCTCGCTCAAATGCTTTAGGTCGCTCGGGTTTCTTAGGTCGCGAACGACCTAGTGAGGCAGCGCGGCATGGTTCACTGAAGATAGGTCGTGAACGACCTAGCGAATTAAGACCAGTTCCTTTAGGTCGTGAGAAGTTATGTCGCGAGCCTCCCCCTTAAGCCGCAGAAGTTAGGTCGCACGCAGTTGTTTCCTTAAGTCGCTGAAACCTAAGTCGCTCCCAATGTTAGGTCGATCAAGCGACCTATTGCTTTACTAACCTACTTTAGGTCGCTCACTCTAGGTCGCCGCCCTGATGATTTGCATCCTGTTGCCATACCTGTTGGGTCGCTTTCTGGCAAACTCGTGTTGTGTTGTAAATATGGAGTCTTTAGGTCGTGTGTGTTATATTCATAGGTTGTTATTGTTGTAACTTGTATTTGTTAACTCGATTGTATATAAGTCGTAGGTTGTGTGTTGTGTTTGTAAGTGTTGAGTCGCGTGTTGATAGGTCGTTACCGACCTATGTTAGGTCGTAGGTCGCAACCTATGTTAGGTCGGCTGAGTACAGTGTTGAGTTGTAAACTGCCTATAAATATGGGGGTTGGGTCATTTGTAAAGGTTGTTGATTTTGAATAAAACTTTGTGTTTGTGTGCTTTGTGCCACTTTGAAATTGGAAGTTGAGCGTTTTCTCGTTTCTCCATTTGCGGTATTTGAGTGCGCTCGATTCAACGGATTTGAAGCCAATTCACGGAGTCTCATGCGCGAGATCAACGTAGAAGAATCGTAGATCTTTTAACACGGTATCGTTCGCGATCAACGTTTTGGAGATAGCAAGAATTCGATATCTTTTGGATATCAACGAATTTGGGCATTCGGTATTCTTTAATCCATCGATTTATATTGTTTCACCTAATCGTTTCATCGATTAGTTTGACACGAAATCCACATTTCGTTGTCATCGTCATAATCCTTTGCGTCAGTTAGGATAGAATGTTTGGTTGTTGTTAATATATAAATGATGTGTATGTTTGAGTAGTTGGTATAACAGCTTTTAATTATCTTTGTTTTAAATTTCGGGGACGAAATTCTTTTAAGGGGGGAGGAATGTAACGACCCTGGATTTTTGGCCCCGTTTATTTTAATACATGTTTAATCTAATTAAATAAAATGTGAACTAATGATATTAAAATGAATATAATTTTGGAAATATTGCCATTTGTTTATAATATATATTGGTATTTTGAAAGAAAATGAAATTTGAAAATTTGAAATAAATATCTTAATATCATTTACAATAAAAATCTATCTTATATAATTTAATTAAAATACTTTTCTTTGTTTGCATTAGTAAATATACATATAGAAAATAATGTTTGAAATTCTAAAATAAGTTTCTTAACAATATTATTAATGAAATTTACCTCATATAGTTAGATTAAAATGCTTTATATTGCTAACATTTGATAAATAAATACATATGATCGATAATGTTAAAATTAAAATCTAATTCTAGCGATATAAAATATAAACGTAAAATATAAGTCAAACACATGAATATAACTTAATAATTTATAGTTAAAATACAAATGGAAATGAATATAAAAATAAGTATAAAATGTAACTAAATCATATTGTACATAATTTAAATATTGATAGTTGAGTATGAAATATAAATATAAATGTAAATAAATCATATGAACCTAATTTAAATCTTTATAGCTAAAATACAAATACAAACAATGTATAAAGCTAATATAAATCACCATATTGAACATAACCCGAATATTGTTAGTCAAAGTTAAAATACAAATGTAAATACAAATAAGAAATAAAGTGAAATACAAAATACAGAATAAAAAAGCATACAACATAAACTATAAATTTGAAAACAAAGAATAAAACAAGAACAAAGTATAAAATAAAATAAAGACAAATGTAAAGTAAAGCCTGATACATATGTATGAACATTATGCAAGCTAGAAAATAACATAATAACAAAACAAATATTTACGTACAAAAATATTTTCATATATATATGATCAGGTGTTACTGTGTAATCATGTATGCAAAGGAGTCTAATTATCCAAATCAACTACAAAATGTCCTTATTCATATGCAAAAATATTTTGTACAGAGAAAACAAAGTATTCACAACATTTTAATACAAATATCTTTATACATGATATCTTCATTCACAAGCCATGTTTACCTACCATAAGTACAAATCTGCATACAAATATTCATCTACAGCAAAAACAAAATTATACTATGTAAGCCTATTAAGTAACAAAAGATGTACTTGCTATCTTCCCGGCCAACATTTTTGTTAATTCAAATATCATAAAAATCTGTTCATAAGGAAGGAGCTGACCAGATACTACCTTCCCTATCCAACTGTTATCTTTTATATAAATGTGTATTCATCTTGTATTTGATTCATCCAGTAAACTATAGAAAGGAAAAAGAAAACTTTATAAAACAAAACTCAAATCTTTATTCAAATCAAAAACAGAAATACCGGGCAGTTTCAACTACAGATTCAAAACAGTTTCAAGTTTCAGATAATCAACATCAAATTTATTCTTTGTTCAGGAATGATTCAGGTGAGTAAACATCAAGATTTAAATTTTTAGTTTATTTAAATTCAATAAAGACGATTCATTTATTTTATGGAATGGAATCAATTTGATTTTTGAATATGAATCTATGAATATTTGTGTTATACTCTGTTGCTTCTCTGTAATTGATGCAGATTACATAGCTTGTTTAAAACACTCAAGTTATTCTTATTTAAATCTTTGTTAGGCTTGTTTTCTTAACAAAACAAGATGTTAAGAACATCAAACAAGATTTTCGAAACAGATTAAAACAAGATTAAGGAAAATATTTTACTGAAGGCTATGTTTACAGGAAATCAAGCAAGAAACTAATAAATTTAATTATCCTAAAAGCTAATCCAAGTTTGTAACTTGGATGCATACTGGAATTTATGATTTTTAAAACTACAACAAGGATGTTTAGTGTGGGATTTAGAGAGCAGAACGTATTTGAAATAAAATTGAATTTTTACAAATTTCTCTCAATTGAATCATTTAAAATTATTGAAACTTGAGTTGAAGCAAGTTTGTATATCCATGAGGTTGGAATAAATGTTGTATAATTTTCCTAATTCAAGAATTAAACAAACGAATACAATTTAGGATTTTGTATCAGGTTTTTGAACGATGCAGTAAAGCGACGAGTGCGTCATCTATTTGCGATCGAGTTATACGAATCGATGGTGGTTGGTGGGTTATCGAGTTTTCGTCATGTGGGCAAGGGATAGGGTGCTGCAGGTGGCTAGAGCAGCGGCGGCGGGACGTTTTGTCGAAGAGGTAAGTTACAATTTTCGTGCCGAAGGCTCTTTTTCGAATTCGAATTTTTATGGGTGATTTTGAGTCTGAAATTTGATCTTGGTGTGATTTGCGACTTGCGTGGATAGTTGGCGTTCGCCGGAGTCAAGTCCTGCCGCCGTGCACGTGTACAGCGGCGAATCGTGTCAGTGCCATCGTGAGTTCATCCGACTCGAGTCGTGCTCGAGTGGAAATGGGGTTGGCTTCGAGTTTCCTGTCGTGTGCATGGAGTTTCCTGATGCTTAAATCTTTAATTAAGTTTTAAATGAAACTTGCTGGAAAAAAAAGAAAGGGGGAAGAAGAAGTTATGTACGTGGGAGTCTCGGAAGAATCGCGTGAGGAACTCAAAGTAACACTCGAGTATAACGCAGGGGAGGTCTCTGGTTTTACCTGGGAAGCCTTGGGTTTGGTCAAACTACAGTTTTGCAGTGACGTAGAAGCTGAGTAAAATTTGTTTTTACAAATTTTTTTAAACATTTTGAGCTTAGAAAATGTTTAAAGGTTAAGATAAGATTTTGTTCAAGTTTTAATTATTTTAGTCAAAAGATTAACGATGATCTTAAACACTTAAATTATTTTAATTAAGAATTAATTTAGGATAAGTGTAAAGTTAATTAACTCTTAAGTTTGTAGTTAATAATAAAATGATTAAAATTTAAAATGAACTTTTAAGGGTTAACTACATTGAGTAATTAAAATTAAATGAATTATTTCTAGAAAGTAATTAAGAATAACTACTTTAAATTTGTAAATAAGGATTGATAAACTGATGATTAAGTGATAAACTAAATTGTAATTAACTACTTAAGCTAATTAATGAATGATTAATAGTTAACTAATCAAATAATTTAATTATGAATTAATAGTTAATTAATTATGTAATTTAATTAAGAATTAAGAATTTATAATTGATTGATTAAGTAATTACTAGTTAAATAATCAAGTATTTAAGTTTCATTAATTAATAATTAAGGTTATTAATGAATGAATAAGGAATAGTAATTAAAGCTAAACAACTTGATTATAAAGTAATTAATTAAATAAATGAAATAAATAATTAATTGAATAATTAAGATTTAATAGTTGATTAAGAAATGATTAATTAGATAATTTGTAATGAAATAAGTAATCAATTGTTAACTAATAATTAATTAAACAGGGTTAAGTGATTAACTCTCAGGTAATTAATTTAAATTGAATTAATTACAATTGAGAATTTAAGTGGATTGCTTATGGATTGTATGAGTAGAATATCTGATTATGATATTTATTTGATAATAATTCTATGATGTTCTGTGATATGTTGTGATATATCTATGATGATTGTGTATGATTCATCTGTGATAAATGCTATGTTAATTCAATCATTAAATTAAAACTGTTTAAGTTAATTAGACAACTTAGCCTTTAAGACGGCGTTTAGATTTTGATGAGACTGGGATCGGGTGTCAATTTGATATTCCGAAAACCACATCGATCCAATTTAAATGATAGGTCGTGAAATGAAGATCGAGATGGTGTTTTCAGAATGCAAGGGTTATCGTCGTTGACTCTGAGGGTGATTCCAAAATGAGTGTGACGAGATAATGCCTTCGGTTTCATTCGAACACGGAACGAACTTGTATGGATTGAATGCTTTCAGCACATCGTTAGGTGGACGATGAGCATTCTAAGTGGTATGTCCTGTAAAGGTAATCACACCCTCAAGCCTCATCAACCAGGAATGTCTAAAACAGGGGAGATGCAGCAAGGTTAGGTGGGTCATGCCTAAGCAAGACAAGATATTCCCCTGTCTAGACGTCCCTTTTTATTTCGGCTGTGTGGGCGTTTGCTAGCTACAACTGTGGGGTTATCTTGTTCGAGACTGTTCAATAAGGAATGGTTCCAGCCTTGTGTTGTAGGTGGTCGATAGTGATCCTCGGTACGGTGATCTAGGCCCCGTACTGTGACGGGAGGTACCCCAGTAACCCTGCCATTGTTGGAAATCCATTTTCCCTTCGAGACCCTACGGTTTTGATTTGTATTACCCACTTTTGTGGCTAGTAGCTGGAATTTAATAGATGTAACAATTTCGGCTATTTTCTATTTACTTGAAAACCCTAGACACTATTATAATATCACTGGGTTTCCTATGAAATATTTTTGGTTAGCGTAAGGTAAAAAATTACATGTATTTACTTGTGGGGAGTCTTACGTTATACCTTTATTTTCAAATGTTTTTCAAAGTTAAACAATTTAAAACGTTTACTCATGCCAGACCCATGTCTGGCCCAGAATTTTCTTTCTTCATAAACTCTTGGGTACTCAAAATTTTATGAGTAGCCAAGTGATAGGTTTTGGTCTTTGATTTCTAGAGGAGCTTGGAGCAAGAGTTTCCAGACGTATATAGATATCTATCGAGTTCCGCTGTGTTAGTTTATGTATGATGTACCTCTGATGTATGTAATGACAGATGTATGTATAACTGTCATGTGTATTGATATTGTATAACTCTGATATATGTAAGACTATGTAATAGTTATGTGATATATTATATTTTGTTCCATTCCGTTGTGAGATTCTGATGTTGTTATTTTTCCTTTCTCTTCTTTTCTATTTCTATCCCTTTCTTTCTTAATGATGATACGTCTTTCTGGTAGTAGAAGGGCGGGTCGTCACAACACCGGTCTTCAAATGCTATCCATTACGACGTATCACTATTCGGAATGGGATTTATGACCCAAAGGTCCTCTCCCGGCTAAACCGAATAATGAGCTCTTATTTTAAAATAAGTGTAGCACTCAAATTCAAGCAAATCACAATAAATACCCATTTAAAGGTAAATATTGATAGTCGGTAATTTAACTATCAATAGATATGCACAACATCAGTAGATTCCAAATAAATTTCCCAAATTATTTATTTTCCAAAAATATCTTTACAAGATATATTTTCCCGCACTTCAACCATTTGAAAACAAATTTCAAATCATTTTCCTTACGCGGAAACACTTCCAAATATTTATTCATTTTCACTGGAAATCTGCCGAGTTCAAATACTTTAAAATAATTTATAACACTTATCCAAAATATATCGGGAAAACACTTTGAAATAAAACTATTTTTCTTTAAACACTTTACTTAAAATATTATTTATAAAAATGTTATAACAATATTACATATAACTTATGTCCAAACTAATTTTCAAAATAAAATTAGTAGGTAGAGTATAACTATTTAAATAAATATTTTCTAAAACAATTATTGATTAAATCTTAGAAATAATCATTTCTATGTCGACTTAACAAATCTTTACTTATGAATTTAAAATAATTTAAGAAGGTTATTCCTCCGAAGTATCCTTTACAAAACCAATTCTAGAATTATATATATATATATATATATATGTTTATATTTTTCAAAGCTATTTAGAAGTTTTATTCGGCTATCCAGGGAGAATACACTTTCATTTCAAAATGGTTCATTTAAACCAATTAAATAAATCCTTACCAATTTACTTTAAATTTACATTCCAAATCCGTAAATTTATTTCCACGCTTCAAAAATAAATCAATGTTTATTTTTATTAAACAATTTTTCCTTTCCTTCATAAATTCCATGGTGAATTTAAATTTTCAAATATCCACTGATATACGATGTTCAATCGATTTCAAATATTCACTTTCAATTTATCTTTAAAAGATATAATCCCAAAACATTTCATGTAACAACCCGCATATTTATCGATTTTATATTTAAATATTTTATTTAAATATTTTATCGTTCGTCGGATTTTGGTCCGAAAAGCTACTTTTTGCAAACAGTCGAATTGGGACTCGAGACCACCCCCATTGAGTTCAAAATGACGTTTGCGACCTTTTTGAGTATAAACTTCGATATGTTTGGAGATAGTAGAATTTTGACCTTTTTCACTTAGGGCTTTGGTTTGGGCTGAGCCACTTATGTATTCAGTCCCAACCCCTTCTCCTCTTCATTACTTCATTTCATATTCCTAACACTCAAGCTCAAGCAAAAATGGTGGAAGAGAATGAGAAACAGAAATTCCTAAGCCCTAGTTTCCATTAGCAAATCCATCTTCTTGCTCCAAACTCAAGTGAACCCATTGGTAAGCATCTCCTTCATCTTCTCCAACTCTTCAATTTCAGAAAATTCCTAAACCTAATTTAGGAAATGTTTCTCTTTTAAGCTTAGATTCAAGCTTCTCGTGTTGAGATTGAAGTGTGGTTGATCTTCCTTCCGTCTTCAAGCTTCTCATTCATTGTTTTCGGATTCAAAGGTGAGATTTTTAATCTCACATCTAGGTCTATGATTATCTTCGATTGTTAGGTATGAATTCCTAGCACATATTCATGTGCATTTGGTTTTGGTTTGAATTGATTTGTTGTATATTCCAATTTTTAGTGTTTCGAGTTCAAATCTTCAAAAATCATAGCCTTGTAGTTTGAACTTGTTTTTGGTGACGCATCGAAGAGCCTATTGGGCTGGGTTGCTGATTGGCGTAATCCCTTAGTGCCCGAAGCTTCTTCAGCTGTGAATTGGAAGGTTTTCACCTTCCATTTTTAGGCAGAGAAAACTGCCTTAGCTCCAGTCAGTCGACTGGACTTCCAAGTCAGTCGACTGGATGAAGCTAAAATGCAGTTTGAAGGCTTCCTGCAGAGCCTAGGGGCTCTGTTTACTGCAGTCAGTCGACTGACCCACTGAGTTCAGTCGACTGACCAGTATCCCGCGGATTTTTGGGGACTGAGTTCAGTCGATTGAACTCAATGAGCCAGTCGACTGACCTACACCTAGTTGTCTTCTATGCCTACTTGAGCCTATTTTTGCACGGTTTCCAAATTCCATCGACTCGTGTTATTTCCCACTTGTTGTTGCTACGACGTTAATGACTTCTATTTTTGGAATTTTTGGGAATATCCATTTTGATGGATTCTTTATCGGTTTTGTTGGATTTTTATTCACATCTTCGTATGTGAATTTTAGTGATTGATTGTTCCTACAATCTTCTTTGTGATTTGTCACTTTAAAAATGTAAAAAGGTTTCAATACTAGTAGTAAATATCAAAACTCTTTCCTCAAACGATTTCAATTCTATTTTAATACCAAATTCGTTTATAAAACCGTTTTCCAATCTATTAGTATATACAAACCTTTACCTCACTCGTATGAGAAATCTAATTAAACGACTTAGTAAAACAAGTGGTATGAAACGCTTGCGTTTACTTCGTCGGTTAATTCTTGGACTTGTTCGATTGAAACTCCTGTGACAATTTTCTAGTGGAGACCTACAATTTGTTCGTAAATATTTAAGTTAAGCTAGTGGTTATGGGACATGAAGCTAAGCTCATATATTTACTAGCTTACTGTAATTGACACTTCTCGTTGATCATGACGATCATCTTTGTGATTTAGACTAGCAATGTGCGATGTCTCTTTGTCCATGTCGAGGACGATACTTCAATTTTTGTGGAGCTTCGGCTCACCAGGAGGAGCTTCGGCTCAATGTTCGCAATGGGGGACTATACACTGTCATGAGGAACTTCGGTTCACCAGGAGGAGCTTCGGCTCAAAGTCCGCAATGGGGGACTATACCCTGTCAGGAGGAGTTTTGACTCACCAAGAGGAGCTTCGGCTCAATGTCCGCAATGGGGGACTATACCCTGTCTTGAGGAGCCCCGGCTCATTTTTATGGGATTGGCCATCCTTTTTATTGTGATTTCTGGATTTCGTGTGTTGATTTCTGGAATTTATGTTTCACCAACTTTTACGATGGGCATTGATATATATGTCATTTATTGTGGCTTGGTGAATGAAATTAGGAGCATGACATTCCTTTTTATCTTGAGTAGATTATTGTGATATTGATTAATCTCTTGTTGATTTTCACTTACTTATTTATCACAGCTTGGCATTGTGATTATTATATGTTTATGTCATATCTCTTATTATATATCACTTCATCTGATATTTATAGCTAGACTGATCCGTTTATTATTTTCTTCTTAAATAATACTCGGGTCAGACCGAGATATTACAGGTGTTTCTGCTTGACTCCTTATCGGACTTTCATCTGATCTTTTGGCTAACTACTTAAGTTTAGTAGTTTTTGTTGTATACATTTGAGATACAGACTCTATGACGTATACTTATTCTTTTATCTAGGACTTGTATCTATTCTTTTTGATATTGTGGATCTTGTTTGACCACTACTCTGATGTACACTTTCATGTGTAATATTCATATCTATTTCCGCCTTTGTGATATGAATTATCTGTGACTGATTTATGTTATGTTTATTTCTGTATTTGTTTCTGAAGATATTATAGCCACTGTGTAGTAGCTTTGAGTTTGTGTCGGTATGTCGGATTTCCCTCTTGATAAGAAATGCATGTTATACTATCTGACATATCGATGCTCGCGCAAAGCAATTACATGGATGGTCGCTCCTCAACAGCCTTATTCTCCGTGCTAGTCGATAGCATTACACCGTAGTGTTCTTGTCTAGCGTGGGTATAGAGGTGGGGCGTCACAGCTTGGTATTAGAGCCAAACTTCGGAACAATATGGAATATTATAACAAGGATCATCGTCCTAAGTCTTTCTTAGGAGTCGTGCTTTAGGATTTAATTCGAGTCTTCGTACCCATTCATCCTATTTTCTATATGATTCCTTG
Source organism: Allium cepa (assembly GCA_030765085.1). Classification (NCBI taxonomy): domain Eukaryota; kingdom Viridiplantae; phylum Streptophyta; class Magnoliopsida; order Asparagales; family Amaryllidaceae; genus Allium; species Allium cepa. The sequence continues at coordinate 579,362,681 of CM060931.1, forward strand.
TTTTATCAATCAAGTTTGATTGAAATTTACTTTGAGAATAACTTTTTCCTCTTCTTTCTTTCTTTCTTAAAGAAGAGAAATGGTTAGACCTGGCCGTCCCAGCGCCGGTCAATCTAGTGCTACTCCCCAGGATGGAGTATTTATGTCTGCCCAGCAACTTCTTGATTTAGTAAAGAACGCTCAAGCAGCCGGACCCATTCCAGAGCCTACTCATCCTAGATCCGGTTTTGCATGCTTGTGCAGAGACTACACCGATTTGGGTGGAAGGCCATTTAGGGGATCCGAGAGTGTTATAGAAATTCAAGCTTGGCTCAAATCATGCGATCGCATCTTTTCTCGCATGAACTTATTGACCTTCATCGAGTCCAAATGGCTTCTAGCATGCTCCAAGAAAGAGCGTTAGATTGGTATGAGCTCCTAATTTCTGAAATCGTTGAAGCGGATCTCACTTGGGAGCAATTTCGGGAAAGATTTGAATCGAAATTTGTGCCGGAGGCTGAAAAAGTAACTTTGGCCCGGCGTTTTATTGACCTTGTTCAAGGTGGATCTTCTGTGACAGACTATGTCGCATCTTTCGAATCTCTTTCCAAATACGGGGTTGAATACATTAACACCCCATTGAAGAAAAAACAGATATTTGTCTATGGCTTGAATAAGAATCTTAAGAAGCCATTACTCCTGAAACTTGAGGTTTCATTTGATCAGCTTATTGATATCGCCCTTCGTCTTGAAGAGGCCGATAGAGAAATTGATGTCGAGGTTGGGAGTGCCATACCGAACTCCAACAACAACAAGAAGAGGCATCCCTTTATTAGGTTTGAAAGTCCTAATCCTAACAAGAGGGCGAAGCAAGAGACTTCTATAGCAAATACTCCCATCCCTAATCGCGGAGAATGCTACAATTGTGGCTCTAGGGACCACTATATAAATAGGTGTCCAAGGCCTATTTCTTGCCGCTATTGCAAAAGTGCGGATCATTATATCTCTTCGTGTCCCAAGCGTCAAAGCAGGAGAGAAGGAAAGCTACAAGCCCCTAGCAACTCTTCTCTTAGTCAAGGTATTTTGCATTCAATCCTTGATGGCATTGTTTTATTTCGTGAACTTTCTATTTGAGTTCTTTTTGATATGGCTCACTATTTTATATCAAAAGAACTTGTCGATTCTTTTTCTTTGAATATTTTGGGCTTGTTGACTTCTTTGAGGATTGCGAATTCGGATGGTAGATCTGCAACATTCAATTCGCTTTTATTTGATGTCGAAATTATTTTATGTAATTTATCTTTCCGAGCCGATATTTTTACTTAGGCTTCGAAATTGATTTTTGTAAGGATTGGCTTAATCGTTGTGAAGCTCATATCCTATTTTTCGTGTGGACTATTCATCTTCGACATTTTCTATATGTTAAGCAGATTTCTATTTTTCCTTGTGATTCCGATTTCAAATTTTTGAAGGCATCATTTTATTCTTTAAACCCTCATGATGAGGAAAGTTTTATTTCTCTCATCTAAATAGTTTGTGAAATTTTCCGGTTTATTTGGACTTGTCTTAGGATTATCACCTAAGTAATATTTTGTGTGGTGCTAAGGTCTTTTCAGTTTGACCTTGCCACCGATTTTCATTTGGCTACGAGTCACGTGAGTTAGCATTCCACTTACGCACTCCGCACTCGTTATGATTCTAATGAATGACTTATTTTGTCATTCAGTTTGTCCAGCTTATTTCATCCATTTTATAGATCGAATATTCTATGAATATCTCGATGACTCCATTCTTGTACTTATTGATTTTGGATGAAAATAGCAATTTAAAATTTTGCAAAATCTTTTTCATAAGATTTATTTAGAAGTATAACCGGATTTTTGTTCTTAAAACGAACAAAGAATATTCTTAGAAGTTTTTGAGAAGCTTACTTATCCTATAGAATACGATTTTGTGATTGTATTGCCAATTTAGTGTTTTAAGAATTTTGGTCGATGCGCTTGATCAACGTTATCGATAGGAATTTCCTAAACGCTTTGATGAGACAATCAGACACGATATATTGACTTGCAAAATTTTTGTAGAAAGATTATTACATAAAAATAAAAATATAATTTTGAAAGTTTTAACTTTTCAGGAAACAAGATTATTTAAAAGAAATTCTTTCTTTTCGATACTCTTATTCTTATGATTCCTGAAGGGGAACCAAGACTTTACTATTTCTACCGATACTAGTCGTATTGGTTTGTATGCCGTTCTCTTTCAAAGGAGAACGTGCTATCACTTGTGCTTCTAAATCATTATAGCTTGTCGAGACTGGATATGCCACTCATGATCTAGTGCTCGCGGTTATTGTTTCTACTTTTGGAATTTGGCATCATCATATTTGGATGAGAAATTAGTTCTCTACCTCGACCATAAATCTTTGGAATAATTATTTTCTCATATGGAACTCCATGTTGACTCGAGTTCCTGACATCTTATGATCTTGATATTCTTTTTATCCCTGGAAGGGAAATCGTGTTGCCAATGCGCTTTGTCGTAAGCAACAAGTGGTTGATTCTTTGATGTTGTCTGAATGGAATTATCTTTTTATCAAGTTCATCGGACGTTTTGGTACACTTCGTTTTATTGAGCTTTATCTCATTCCTTTTATGGACTAGTGTCCGGTGTTCTTTTATGGTGTTCGGTTCATCGGATGTACTGTTATTATACTACATCTATGTTCCATCTTATTAGATTCATTGGATGTACCGTTTGTACTACATCAATGTTTTTGCTATTTGATTCATTGGATGTACCGTTTGTACTACATCAATGTCTTTTCTTTGGTTCATTGGGCGTACCGTTTTTGTACTACGCCGTTGCACCAGCTCAATTTTCTGCTATTCTTGACGTTCCCCACGTCTTTATCTACGGAAATGCCTTAGGGATTCCGGTTTTCATTCTTGAGCCCAGTGATATTGATGAAATTGAAGTTTCACCAAGTTCGACTTATGAGCAACATTCCACTTGCATCATTGCTTCGGAGGTTGAGCGCCTTCGGAATAAAGATATTCTTCTTGTGAGTGTTCAATGGTTCCCAAATCTTAAGGATTACTCTTGGGAATCTAGAGAATTCATTGAGCGATCCCGTTCTTGCTAACTCTTTCGTGCTCTTTATGGTGAACTTCCTATTTCAAATTTTCTTTTGTGTTGATAAGCTTCTATGGTTGTTACTTCTTATTTTCTTCTTAAGTATTGCGAGGACGCAATTTCTTTAAGGAGGGGAGTCTGTAACAACCCGCATATTTATCGATTTTGTATTTAAATATTTTATTTGAATATTTTATCGTTCGTCGGATTTTGGTCTGAAAAGCTACTTTTTGCAAACAGTCAAATTGGGACTCGACACCAACCCCATTGAGTTCAAAATGACGTTTGCGACCTTTTTGAGTATAAAGTTCGATATGTTTGGAGATAGTAAATTTTGACCTTTTTCACTTAGGGCTTTGGTTTGAGCTGAGCCACTTATGTATTCAGTCCCAACCCCTTCTCCTCTTCATTACTTCATTTCATATTCCTAACACTCAAGCTCAAGCACAAATGGTGGAAGAGAATGGGAAATAGAAATTCCTAAGCCCTAGTTTCCATTAGCAAATCCATCTTCTTGCTCCAAACTCAAGTGAACCCATTGGTAAGCATCTCCTTCATCTTCTCTAATTCTTTCTCCATTCAGTTTCAGAAAATTCCTAAACCTAATTTAGGAAATGTTTCTCTTTTAAGCTTAGATTCAAGCTTCTCGTGTTGAGATTGAAGTGTGGTTGATCTTCCTTCGTCTTCAAGCTTCTCGTTCATTGTTTTCGGATTCAAAGGTGAGATTTTTAATCTCACATCTAGGTCTATGATTATCTTCGATTGTTAGGTATGAATTCCTAACACATATTAATGTGCATTTGGTTTTGGTTTGGATTGATTTGTTGTATATTCCAATTTTTAGTGTTTCGAGTTCAAATCTTCAAAAATCATAGCCTTGTAGTTTGAACTTGTTTTTGGAAACGCATCGAAGAGCCTATTGGGCTGGGTTGCTGATTGGCGTAATCCCTTAGTGCCCGAAGCTTCTCCGGTTGCGAATTGGAAGGTTTTCACCTTCCATTTTTAGGCAGAGAAAACTGCCTTAGCTTCAGTCAGTCGACTGGACTTCCAAGTCAGTCGACTGGATGAAGCTAAAATGCAGTTTGAAGGCTTCCTGCAGAGCATAGGGGCTCTGTTTACTGCAGTCAGTCGACTGACCCACTGTGTTCAGTCGACTGACCAGTATCCCGTGGATTTTTGGGGACTGAGTTCAGTCGACTGAACTCAATGAGCCAGTCGACTGACCTGCACCTAGTTGTCTTCTATGCCTACTTGAGCCTACTTTTGCACGGTTTCCAAATTCCATCGAATCGTGTTATTTCCCACTTGTTGTTGCTACGACGTTATTGACTTCTATTTTTGGAATTTTTGGGAATATTCATTTTGATGGATTCTTTATCGGTTTCGTTGGATTTTTATTCACATCTTCGTATGTGAATTTTAGTGATTTATTGTTCCTACAATCTTCTTTGTGATTTTTCACTTTAAAAATGTAAAATGGTTTCAATACTAGTAGTAAATATCAAAACTCTTTCCGCAAACGATTTCAATTCTATTTTAATACCAAATTCGTTTATAAAACCGTTTTCCAATCTATTAGTATATACAAACCTTTACCTCACTTGTATGAGAAATCTAATTAAACGACTTAGTAAAAACAAGTGGTATGAAACGCTTGCGTTTACTTCGTCGGTTAATTCTTGGACTTGTTCGATTGAAACTCTTGTGACAATTTTCTAGTGGAGACCTACAATTTGTTCGTATTTAAGTTAAGCTAGTGGTTATGGGACATGAAGCTAAGCTCATATATTTACTAGCTTACTGTAATCGACACTTGATCATGATGATCATCTTTGTGATTTAGACTAGCAATGTGCAATGTCTCTTTGTCCATGTCGAGGACGATACTTCATTTTTTGTGGAGTTCGGCTCACCAGGAGGAGCTTCGGCTCAATGTCCGCAATGGAGGACTATACCCTGTCATGAGGAACTTCGGTTCAACATGAGGAGCTTCGGCTCAAAGTCCGCAATGGGGGACTATACCCTATCAGGAGGAGTTTTGACTCACCAGGAGGAGCTTCGGCTCAATGTCTGCAATGGGGGACTATACCCTGTCTGGAGGAGCTCCGGCTCATTTTTATGGGATTGGCCATCCTTTTTATTGTGATTTCTGGATTTCGTGTGTTGATTTCTGGAATTTATGTTTCACCAACTTTTACGATGGGCATTGATATATATGTCATTTATTGTGGCTTGGTGAATGAAATTAGGAGTATGACATTCCTTTTTATCTTGAGTAGATTATTGTGATATTGATTAATCTCTTGTTGATTTTCAATTACTTATTTATCACAGCTTGGCATTATGATTATTATATGTTTATGTCATATCTCTTATTATATATCACTTCATCTGATATTTATAGCTAGACTGATCCGTTTATTATTTTCTTCTTAAATAATACTCGGGTCAGACTGAGATATTACAGGTGCTTCTGCTTGACTCCTTATCGGACTTTCATCTGATCTTTTGGCTAACTACTTAAGTTTAGTAGTTTTTGTTGTATACATTTGAGATACAGACTCTATGACGTATACTTATTCTTTTCTCTAGCGCTTGTATCTATTCTTTTTGATATTGTGGATCTTGTTTGACCACTACTCTGATGTACACTTTCATGTGTAATATTCATATTTATTTCCGCCTTTGTGATATGAATTATCTGTGACTGATTTATGTTATGTTTATTTCTGTATTTGTTTCTGAAGATATTATAGCCACTGTGTAGTAGCTTTGAGTTTGTGTCGGTATGTCGAATTTCCCTCTTGATAAGAAATGCATGTTATACTATCTGACATATCGATGCTCGCGCAAAGCAATTACATGGATGGTCGCTCCTTAACAGCCTTATTCTCCGTGCTAGTCGACAGCATTACACCGTAGTGTTCTTGTCTAGCGTGGGTATAGAGGTGGGGCGTCACATTTCACTTCATATTGGAAAACATTTCCATACTTATTTAATAATAAGTAATTCACAAATCTATTTATTTTCAACATTTGGAAAATATTCAATATACTTAAATCACAATTAAGTATATAATTTATTCTTTAAGGAAAACATTCTCTTAAACACATTTGTTTGACTTAAAACGAATGTTGCGTAAAACATCGTTACGACAACCAAAAATCACTAGTATAGGGATTCGAAATTAAGATAGATATATAAATCCCAATACTATATAAAACATTTCCTTTCGAAAATCATTTACTATAACAACAGTGTTATAGTCCATAATTTCCTTATTTCTCGAAAACGTCTATTTCAACAATGAATGTTGAAATCTATGGTTTCGATACTTAATACATTTTGAAACATCTTTAAAACTCCTTTATAATTTCATCACTTCGATTGATAAAAATCCAATTTTATAAATCTTATATATTAAAGCTTTTATAATAAATTCGAAATCACCATTTATATTATTTTACAAAAAAAAATCAACTTCATATTTCCAAAAATCACATTTCAACTATATTTCTCAAAAATCATAATTTTTAATATAAACTTTCAACCTGAATTTTCAAAAAAAACAAATTTTTATTTATTTCCGGTATCTAACGATACCAAAATTATATTCGGCTAAATTTTAGCCTTCAACGATTTCAATCACAAAGATAATCACACGGAGATTATAAATAATCAATACACAACATTGAAACAAATTCAATTATTTGAGGAATCCAGTTTGATCCCTCCAACCTGTGTCCCTGCATCCACAGATGTTTGCATAATTCCAATCCCGTTTCAAGATGGAATATCCAGGTACATGGGTTTATATAAAATATTATCTGCTAGTATGTGGCGCAATAGGGTCTCATCCGCTATATAATGCGGGAAAATCAACTCCAAGTACATATATAATACCAATTCCACTTCAAGGTGGAATATCGCGGTATATGTGTTTAATATAATAACCTCCGCTTAATATACGGCGTATATAGTCTATTTCAATATAACAGATAGCAATTTATCATTTAAACACACAATCAAGCAATTTTAAATCTAATTATTTAAAATTTAAATTGAAACACAATTCGATTGAGTGAGAAGTTCTCACCTTGCTTCCAATACAGTTGCATTGTTTTATTTCGAATAAAATTAAACACACGTTTAATTTTACCCAAAATTCATGCTAGCTCAAATCAAGTCCAAACCAGCTCCTTCGCGTAGTAGTCGACAATACGAACCCAACGCAATTCGTTTCGTGCGAAACGGACCTCGTACGACAAAGTCACAGCATTTTAAACGTTATACGAATTAATATATAAATTAATTAACTTTTTATTTATATTTTTATAACCTTCAATTATCTGGGCCGTTCATTTTGCTTTCTCCAAATCAGGGTCATTCGCACCTATCTACTTCCTTCATTAGTAAAACACACGAGCAAACAATCCAACACGCCGCCGAGAAACCCTAACTCACGTGACCACCACGATGCATCTGAAGACGATCAAAGACCTCCATTTGAATGTCCATCACGAGTGCCACCATCGGCTCGAACCACAACGAGCTCGGTCGACCATCTTGCTCAAAAAATGCATGTGAACATTGACCGAACACGAGCCTTTCTCTCCTTCACTATTGCGAATTGGATAATCATATCCGTATGGATTTGAAGCACTCACGATTCTCTATAGGTTTGTAGTTGGGGGTTTTGTTTAATTGTCAATGGATTGGCCAGAAATTGAGGAAGAAGATCGATGGTTTATGGCCATTAAAATTTAACTTGCGGCTAGGGTTTAAAACCCTAAATGTTTTACAAAAAGGAAAATGCGAGGTCCTAATATAGAAAATTGCCAAAACACTATTCATCCGAAAAATTTCCGAACTCCAAACGAAGCGTGCTGCTTGGCATTTATAATGTTTTACCCCTATTTCGAACGCAATGGAATATATATCGGGAGCCAATTCAAAAGTATTTGGAAGATAGGTTTACAAATTGACTATTTAAATTTAAAATTCACTTAAACCGATTTCAGTGTGTTTTAGCTTGCCCCGGAAAAACCGTAAATCCGATTGACACGAAATTTGAAATCTTGCAATAATATAACATTACGGATCCAATGAACAAGTTTCGTCGAAATCCGAGACTGTTTGAAAAATGACTATTTTTACTCACCAATTAAGTATTAAAATATTCAATTTTGCACGAATTACTTTTAATTCAATTTTAAAAGTTCTATAACATCATTCTAACTCCAATATAATTAAATACAACTTTCCAAATCAATTTTAATCGCATTAAACCCAATTTCCAATTATTTCTGTAATTTCAAATATTAAATTATCTATTTAATTATCCAATTAAATCTAGATATTCGAAATATAATTTATTCGACTTACAAATTTTACTTATTAATATTTAAAATTAATTAAATATACAAATTTCAAATGACAGAAATCCTGGGTCGTTACAGTAAATTTTAAATAAATTGGAAATTTTAAATTAAGTAAATTGGTTAACCAATACAAGGCTAAATTTGAATTGTATCAATAAAACGATATCGGTTAAAAGCCAAATTTGAAATTCTACTGTAATTTCTTGTGTATATCGAAGTACGAAGAGGGACAAAAATTGGTATATACTATGGGGTATTCTGACTTGAATTTGGAATCCATACCTAGTGTTTGAGAATTATGAGAGATTATATCTATCAATCCATTCTCTGGGATCCGATATATTCTACGAACGATTAGTGATCCATTCGAACTAATCGATGCCCTTGCATATTCGTAGACCGGTGGACCCGAGTATCTTGTGAAATAATTGTATGAGTTTGTTCTCATATTGTTGATATTCTGGTTTGGTAAAACGAATGCAGAATAAATATTTCGATCTAATTTGATCAATCATTTCTTTATCTATCATCTTTTCTTTCTCGTCTTCCTTGCAAATTTCGGGGATGAATTTTTTTTAAAGGGGGGAATCTATAACGATCCCAATTTTTATTTAAATTTAAAATGAAATTAAAATGAATTTTGGAATAAAATTATAAATTAATTTGAATTTTTCAAATTTAATAGGATATTTATTTATTTGGATATTGATTTTGAAATTTAATTGGGGTTTTGAATTTGTACATTTAAAATCTTATAAAAAAAATAACATCTTAAAATTGATCAATTTAAATTAATAATATATTTTAACTCTTAGAATTTAATTTGAAAATAAGTTAAAAAAACTCAAACCAATAAAATGAGTAATAAACTATACATAAATAAATTCCAATTTATTCTGAGTTCAAAAAATCTTGAAATAAAAAAAATTAAAAAGAAAAAAAAAGAATCATTTGAATTCAAATTATATATATAATACATACTTTCTTTTGAAAAGAAAAAAAATTCACTTATTAATAAAATTAGTTTTTGAAATCATTTCTTTCTTTAAATTGGTATAAGTAGAAGCAATAGACATAAATGAATTTTTATTCAAGTGAATTAGAATTTGAAATTAAATTTAAAATAAATGTTTTTAAAATAAGTGGCATTTAATATTATTAAAGTGTAATTATTGGTTAAAGTAATTCTTTTTTGACATTTTATATGTATATACATACACACAAATGAATAAAGGAATACATTTATTTATAAAGTGTATATAATATAAGAATAAAATTTTATAAACATTCTCTTGACTTTGTATAACTACAAATGTTAAACATATACATATGTAAGTGTGAATTCGTACAAGTATTTAGGCCTCATGAACATTTTTAACAAATGGCATCCTACATATTTAATTGAATAAAATATTGAAATTTAAAATGATAAAAACATTTCATCTCCCCATGCTCAATCATAAAACAACTCAGAAAATTTGAAAAGTGAACAATAAAATGATTTTGGCATTTCAAAGCTATAACACAAAAGGAAAAAAGAAGAAGTAGAAGAATAAATCAGAAGGGAAAAAAATGCTAGTTTTCTTCAATTCAAAACAAAGAGTAAAAAGGAATCTAAAAATCTTCTGAAAGCTTCAGGCTTATGTTTCCATCTCTCAGGCAAGTTTTTAACTTCGTAGTTTAATAAATTTTTGGTTACAAAATCAAGTTTTAACATAAACCAAATTCAAAAAAAAAGATTACAGATTTTTAAAACATACAGTGTTGCAGTTTTATTGGCCAGAGCAGTGCAAGAACCTCTGAAATGAATTGATAAAGTAAAATTCTTTCAAAAGGTTTGAATTTTATGTTGTTAATTAGTAGTAAAATAAGAATGTAATCATTAAACTTAATCAATTGCAGGAAAACAAATCAAGTTCAAGGCAAAACAGTTTTTGTTTTCAAATGCTCGAAGCTCTCTGTTATAACTAAATAAAAATTCAACTGTAAGTAATTAAAAGACTACTTTTATTAATGACTTAAGTATATGAACATGACAGAGTATAAACAAAGATTTCCATTTGTAACTTGCAGATCTAAGCGTTAAAAGATTAAGGAAAAAAATGTACAGGCTCAAACCTTTCTCTGTCCTCTGTCTTTCTTCATCAATTTCAGGTGAGCAAACTCATCTAAACCCATCTATATATTTTGATATCTGAGTTGATGTTTGAAGTAGATTGTGAAAAGTGATTATTGGTTGATAATTATGTCAGTATGCTTGTATGAATATGTGTGCAAAAATTATGTGTGCATGTCTGTATAAGATGGCCACCTTTATTCATTGCTTACAGGTTATAAAATCCTGTTAAAAGAATTCCAAATCACCACACCCAAATGATTTCGGGCTATATACTCTGAATGAAAGATGGTTGTTTATGGGTGAAATCATTCTAAAAATAAATTTCAAGTGTTTAAATTGAATATTCATTTAGAAAATGAAACATATACAATGATGGTTTGAAATTAGCCCAGAGTTAAATGTTTTTAATTCCAAAATTCGATCACATAAACAGTTTTAACAGTGAGTGGTCGAGGTGTTAGGATCGGTCGTTGATGACTTGTTGACGTCGATGTGGTTGATCGGTGGCGGCTCTGGCGTCAATGCATGTGCATGGTGCACATTCATTTATCTGGGTTATTAAGTTTGGGAATACAAAAAGAAAATCGGAGACGAACTCGAAGTCAATCTCGGGTAATTTGCAAATTTGCTCGAAAGTAGTTCGCGTGGTGGCTCGGGTTGTTTCTAATTAACCAGATTTTTAAAGTTTTGATTTTAAAATTAAAAATGTGTTTAAATTTTATGCTTTCAAATTTGTTTAGGGTATATAATTAAGTATTGGAATAAATGATAGGTTAGGAATTGTTTTAATTTAATTTTACTTAAATGTATAATTACACGATAAAAAAAGAGAAAACGTTTAATTGTTAATTTAACTTAAAAGTCTTTAGTTAATTTATGATAATCAATAAATCTATTTCAAAGGTTCATTAAGGTAAGATTTAAATGTTGTAATTAGGTAGTTAATTAAAAATAAAAAGGGTTTATCTTTAGAAATTTATCAAATTTTTGATAAATTAAAGAATGTAACTAAGTGATTAAGTAAGGATAATTACCTTGTGTAATTAAAGTAAAGATTAATACTTTGTGTAACTAAATAAAGGATAATTACTTTGTGTAGTTAAATAAGAGCTAATTTCTTAGTGAAATTAATAAAGAATAATCAATTAAAATAAATTTAAAATATCCCTCTCATGTCTGCGCATGGAGCCTCCAACCCAACCTGCCCTGTCTCATCAGACGTACCCCCCATCCCCACTGACAACTCCTCTGAAACAACCTTGTACCTCTCCAACAGTCTTGTCCCTCCTTCTGCCACACCGGCGTCTCCTCCTCCTCATGTTCCAACCAATACCACCTCATCCCTTTCTCATACGGTTATTCCTCCCCTTGTCCCCCCTGACCCTACCACGGCACCTCTGCTACCCTTAACCTCCGATCCGCATGTTCCCCCTTCTAGTGAACGGTCATGGACTTCGTTGTTCAAGCGCATCCCCAAGAATGCTGGGAAGTACATCCCCGTTCACTTGTCTCCAGTTTATGAAGATGAAGTAATGGTTCCACCATCTGAAGTTATTGATGCTGGTGCATCGATTTGGAAGGAAACCTTGGTGGGTTTCTTCCTCGACAAACCTCTGTCATATACAGCGGTGATCTCCAAACTCAAGGCATTATGGAAGCTAAAAGGAACGGTTACAGTTAAGTCAGATGGTATATTATTCTTATTTAACTTTTCCTGTTCTGAAGACAAAAACAAGATTTTACAGTGTGATCCAATTATCATGAACAACAAGTTGTTTATTATCAAGCCATACGACCCAGCTATCAGTAATGTCACTGGCACGATTACAGCGGTACCGGTTTGGGTTCATTTGTACAATCTACCGCTTTATGCCTGGTCTCCGCTAGGAATAAATTGGCTTTGTAGCCATTTGGGCAAGATGTTATGTATGGATGAAATGACAGAAAAGCAGGAGAGACTGAGCTACGCTAAATGCTTAGTGGAAATAAGGCCACACAAGGAGCTTCCTGATGAGTTCATGGTAAAGTTGGTTGAAGGAGGGCAACAAAAAATATTTGTGCAGTACTTGTGGAAACCTGATGTATGTGTGATATGTAAAGGCTTTGGTCATAAAACTGTGTGTTGTGACAACAAGAAAGAAAATATGTATGAGAACAAGGAAGAAAACAACAGTAAAGAAAATGGAGATAAGGTAGTGGTATCTGTTAACTCAAACAAAGTGAAAAGGAATGTAAGGCAAACTCAAAAAAGGAACTTCAAAGTTTGGCAACGTGTAGGTAGGAAGAAGGTGGAACCAGAGAACAAGGGAGATAAGGAGGAGGAGAAAAAAGGAAGTATTAATGAAAAAGGAAAAAATGATAGAGAAATTAAGGCAAACTGTGAGAATGAGCAGAGTGGTGATAAAGAAGAGATTAACACTGATACAAGAGAAGCTGATATAAATAAAAACATTTTGCAAGATGATGTGACCAATACTGGGAAAGAAGGGGAAAAAGAAGTGGATTTAAGTGAATTAGAGACTGTAGGTGATGAGAAAGAAAAGGAAACAGAAGTAGAACTTTGTGAAATAGAGTCTGAAGGCAACTTGCTTACCTTCAACAAGTTTTCAGTGCTACTTAATATGGACGATGAGGATAATGTGATTGAAGTGAATGACGAAAGCAAGGAAATTAGTGAAAAATGTCAAGAAGTTCAAAGTAAAGTTGTTGAAAAGCAAAAGAAAATCAAAATGCAATATTCACATAAAGAAGAAGGTGGTAACAAAGAAAAATATGGAAGCGAGGAGGTTGAGCATACCATGGATGTTACTCACAATCATGAAGATGCAGTATACGTAGACAAAGGAGCGAGACAAGGTCACCAAGTTGGAGTAAGAGATTGCACACAGCAGGAAGGAAAAATAGGCAAAAAGAATAATACCAAGCATATTAACCTCAGTTCAAAATCTCATGAAGCAGTGAACGTGCACCATGCATGCACAGAGAATAACACAATGCAAACAAACAATACAGCAACCCAAAGCAATGTAACAATCCCCAACCCCCCAACCCAACATATTTACTCTAAAATCATTCCTCCCCAAGCATACAAAGCTCCACCTCCTGTCGAAGTCCCATCTCTTTCAACCAACCATCTTTCTCCCCCTCAGCCCATCTACCATTTGCATGAGGAATCAACTAAGCAAGCAGTGACACCACTATCAGCCACCATTCCTAATTACTTGTCTACGAAGCAAGCTGTGACTAGGAATATGAAGATTGAGTTCCTTAATGCACGTGTTGCCCAATGATGTTACGCATTGGAGCATGGAATATACGCGGTGCACATCATGTGATTAAGCAGGACCAATGCAAGCAACTCATTAGAACTCATCAACTAGAAGCCATAGCAATCTTTGAAACAAAATTGAATCTTGCCTTGACAACCAAAGCAGCTGAACACATTAATCCTAGGTGGAAATATATCCATAACTTGAATGAAGCTTCGTACGGTAGGATTTTGATTCTTTTCAATCCCAATACGATCCAACTCACCCCCATTCTTTCCACTTCCCAAATGATTCACTGTCATGCCATAGACCTTACTGACCAAACATCCTTCTATGTCACCTTTGTGTACGCCTTTAACACATTTAATTCCAGAGATCCCTTGCTTTCGCTCATCCCTTCTCTCAGACAAAACACTCATCCATGGCTAATTCTTGGAGACTTTAACTGCTGCCATATGCTCTCTGATAGAATTGGAGGAAACCCTCTCTCTCTTAGTGAAATCAAGCCCCTTGCTGATGCTCTCTCCGATGCTGAACTTGTTAAGGTTAGGACTGTGGGCATGCCTTACACGTGGAACAATAAAAGAAGGATAGGAGGCAGAACATTCTCTACCATTGACCACACTTTCTCGAACCACAATGCTTTAACAAAATGGCCTTTTCTCTTCAACCTCCTTCCCCCTCCTCTCCTATCTGACCACTCCCCCCAAATAATACACCTTCGTGAAGCGGATTTGAGAGGGAAAACAAATTTTAAATTTTTTAACACCTGGGTCTCTGAACCTGATTTTAAAAATACTGTGGCAAATGCATGGAAAAAGCCTAAAAAGGGAAATCATTTGTTTGTTTTGCAGGAAAAAATCAAGGAGACGAAGAAAGATTTGAAGCAATGGGCGAACAATAAATATGGTCAAGGTGACAAGTTGAGTACTATGATCAAGGCAAGGCTTATTGCAGTACAGTCAGCAATGATGGCCTCAGTCAATAATGTTAATCTATCCGAAGAGGAGAGTATTCTCACTACGCAATATCATCAAGCTTTGAGTAAAGAGAGTGATATGATTAGGCAGAAGTCAAGAATCAAATGGCGAGAAAAGGGTGACAGAAACAGCGCCTACTTCCACGCCAGCCTAAAGAATAAGCAAACAAGCCAAAATTTCACAACAATATATGACAAGTATGGTAATCTTCATAATACACCTGACAAGGTCAAGGATGCTATTGTCAAACATTTCTCCGACCTATATGGCAATATGAACGACTTCATGCCACTAATTGACCAAATACCCAGTGACATACTTCCAAGACTCAATATAGCTCAGAAAGCTAGTCTGTGCAATGAAGTAACTCATGAAGAAATAAAGCAGGCTATGTTCTCTTTAAATACTGAATCTTGTGGTGGACCGGATGGTCTGAACGCCTTATTCTATACAACCTGTTGGTCTATTGTCTCTGACGACGTCACTAATGCTATTCTTCTCTTTTTTAAAAAAGGTAAACTCTACAGGTCATTCAACTATACCAACATAGCTCTGATTCCCAAGACCAAGAATGCTCACAATGTTAATGAATACCGTCCCATCTCCTGTTGTAATACGATATACAAATGTATCGCCAAGGTCATAGCTATCAGACTTAAGAATGTGCTTCCAACCATAGTGTCTAAGAATCAGGCTGCCTACTTACCTGGTAGGAGCATCTTGGATCATGTTCTACTATCCCATGAACTCATTAAGGGATATAAGCGCAGGAATGTTACTCCTAGAGCAATGTTGAAATTGGATATAATGAAGGCATTTGATATGCTGCAATGGAACAGCATTGTTAGGGTCATGGGGTTCATGGACTTTCCACCACATTTCATTGCTTGGATTTACGAATGCATCTCTACTCCCGCCTTTTCTGTTAGTTTGAATGGCAGGAATGAGGGTTTTTTCGTCAGTAAACAAGGGATCAGACAGGGAGATCCCCTATCATCTTATATTTTTATTCTTGTCATGGAGCTTTTAACAAGAATGATTGACAGGATAATTAATCAAGGTAAATTCAAGCTTCATCCTAACTGCACTGAACCAAGGATCTCTGCTCTGTTGTTTGCTGATGATCTTGTTGTGTTCTGTACTCCTGACACCTGTACTCTTACTAACATCATGCACATTCTTGACAAATTCTATGAAATGACGGGGTTGAAAGTGAATCTCCTAAAATCTGACATCACCGTTGCTGGTGTTAGTTCTGAGCAATGTGCTCTTATATCTCAAATCACTGGGTTATCTCTAAATCACAATACAATTTCTTACTTGGGTCTTCCAGTTACAACCTCTAGAATCACTTCGAACCATTGCCTTCCTCTTTTCGATAGAATTACTGCGAAGTTGAGCTGTTGGACTTCCAAGTTGCTCAGTCAAGCTGGAAGATTAACTCTCATAAAATCCGTGATCTTCTCTATGCAGGTGTACTGGGCTAGAACCTACATTCTTCCCTTTAAATTGATTAAAATGATCAGAGGTGCTTTCATGAGATATCTTTGGAAGGGCAGGACTTCAGGTAGATATATAGCTCCGATCAAATTTAGTTTAGTTGAAACACCAATGGATAAGGGGGGGTTGGGTATTCTCAACTTAAAACATTGGAACATGGCAGCCTTCGCTAAGCATATTGATACTTTTTATAATAGCAATGACAGTCTGTGGGCTGAATGGTCTGACAAGAATGTGATCAAAGGGAGGAGTATATGGTGCATGTCCAAGCCTCAAAATTTGAGTTGGACGTGGCAGTGCATATTCAAACTCAAAGATAAGGTTCTTCCACTCATCCAAATGAACACGAACCCAAGGTATAGTGTGAAATTCTGGGATGACCCTTGGTTGGAGGCGGGTCTCATCCTAAGGCGACAACTTAATCACTGTGAAACGCAACAGGCTGGTATTCACCATGCAGCCAAAGTTAGGGACATTCTACACAACATACAAAATGCTCGTACTTCATGGTCAAACCCGAGGATACATGATATATGGAGAAGAATTAGCAACTTTACGCCTGTCTCAGATGTAGCTGCGCGTATACTGTGGGGGGACAAGAGAGCTACCTTCAAAATTGGAGACATATACGAATTTATGATGAAGAACAGAGCTAGACCGCAATGGAAATGGTGGAAACGTACGTGGGGAAGAGATAGCAGTATGAGACATGACTTCATGCTTTGGAAAGTTTTGAATCGCGCATTGCTGACTAATGCGAAGCTTGCTTGCATGGGTTTGGGCTTTAACCTCTCATGCAAATTCTGCAGTTATATGCCTGAATCGGTCGAACATTTGTTCTTCGAGTGCGCCTTTATTAAGCTAATCTGGATATCCGTGATGGCGAGGCTTCATAGGCAGAATGTATCCCACGACAATCGAACTGAATGGGAAAGAGTTTATTATCATGCTGGAATCAATAACGAAAGAGGAAGAATCTTCAATGTAGTTCTTAAAAGCTTTATTTCTGCTGTTTGGAGGGAGAGAAATGCCAGGGTTTTTGATGTTGCCAATGCTAAAACTGACGTGGTGTTTAAAAGGTGGATAATGTGTGAGATACGTCTTTCTTTGGGGCAGCTGTCGTTCGCAATTGAGCCTGGGATACGAGCTTCCTTTCTACTAAACATTTAGTTGTTGTCTTCCTCTCTCTCTTTTGTTTTTGTTTTTTCCCCCGTGCTTGCTATGCCAAGTGTTCCCTGTATTCTGTTGTTTGTGTGTAGTTTTCTATGGTGTAGTAATAAATGGTCGGGGTCCATTTAACCCCGTCGGCCTTGCCAAAAAATAAAGAATAATTAATTAAGGGTTAACTAATTTACTAAAGATAATTAATTAAAGGGTAAGTTAAATAATTTAAGGTTAATTATTTAATAATTAAAGATTGATGAATTTTAATTAAAGGTTAATTAATATTATTATTAATGGTTAATTAATAAATGATAAAAAGAATAATTAAATCAAAATGATTTTTAATTTATTTATATTAATTAACCAGGATTAGTAATTCATGAGTAATTAATCTGATTTGAATTAATCAGACGTTCAACTAATCTCACTTATGATTGTTTGGATTCTATTGGATGATTGAATTGTTTGATACCCCCGATATGTTCTATTTTGGTTTGAGTTGTGTTTAATGTAATTTATTATCTGTGATACATATATCTGTGATTTGTGAATAAGAGATAAGCGTTATGGTTTATAAATATAAGCTTTATAGTTTATACCGCTTATCAAATATTTTGCTGTATTTGGATCTGTACTGATTGAAGTTGTGCATTATTGTGTAAAACCCTTGGACCACACTTATACACACACAAATACTAGTTGCACGTGGAGATTGGTTAAGTCATCGATTTTTGAAATTATTTTAAAAATTGAATTTTTGAATCCAAATAGTTTTGAAATTAGAGTTGGAAGCTTTTGAAAGAATAACTTGATTGAGTTTTTTTTTGAAATTTAAATAATATGATTTAAATTTTAATTCAATATTTGAAATTGAATTCTATGATTTGGAACTTGAGTTTAAAAGGTTATTTAACTTGTAAATGGGTTTATATGGGTTTTTAAACCATTTTAAAGGTGATGTTGTGGAATTTAAATTTAACCCAAAATTTTAACTTGCATAAATTGGATTTTTCTGAAACGGAAACTATTTGTTTTCAAATAAATAAAAGCTTTCACATAAGAAATGAATTTCCCATTTGTGTTAAAAGGATTTCAAATCTAAAAATAAAATAGTTTTCTAATTTATAGATTAATTTCTGGAAATAGTTTAAAAGCTATACATTAAATCTTTAACTTAAAGATTTAATGAGTTAATCCAGTCGAAATGTAAATTGTTTTGAAATCTTTGAATAGAGATGGGTGAAACAGGGTGAAACTTTGTGAGATAAATCCTTTTGTTTAAAGATTTAAAAATTGCAATTTGTTTAACATTTGAATGAAAAGCTTTGGATTTTAAATTTGTGACTTAAATGAAATCCCATTATCCATATGTTTTTTGAATATTGCGCTCATTATTCCGTTTAGCCGGGAGAGGACCTTGTGTCATATAACCCATTCCGAATGATGATACGTGTTATGGATAGCATTTGAACACCGGTGGTGAAGACTAGGTATTTTCGAGAACGAAAGGACAACCCGTCGATTGTCTCTGCACTGAGTCGCGCCGGTATAGGGATTCCCTAACTGATGGGAAGTCCGATCGGGATTGTGAATACCCGGATTGGCAAGGGCTTCTTCGGAAGTGCCTTCGGTTCTATTCGAACCCGAAACAGACTTGTATGGTTGTATGTATGACACCACACTTTGAGATATTGAACTGATCTCTATCATATACATTTCTGCTTGGTGGCGGAGAAATTATTCTCTTAGCTTAACACCCTTCTCTGAGACATACGAGCTCAGAGGTTATGTAGTTGATATTTATCAGTGATATACTCCCAATTCGGTAGTGTGGCATGCTGAGTGCTGCTGTGTGTTGATGATCATTATGTTGATCATTTTTGATCAAAGCATGGCTTTTGTATAAAGCGTAGATTTGTGAACGAGACTGCATCAGGACCTCACACATCGAAAATGGTCGAAACAGGTAAGATGCGACAAGGTTACGAGGGTCGCGCCCTTTAGGCTGTGTCATTCCTTTCTGGTAAAGCGTGGTATCATGGTATGGAGCCCAGATACTTACTCATGTGGATACTGTAGATCTATTACTTTGTGATTGCTTTGTGATTTAGAGGCGCCTCGGATAAAGGTCCCAAAGGACCGGGGATGGCATGCTCGAGTAGTAGTTACCTAGTTATAGAGGTAACCCGGCCTTGTGTTGGCAGATATCCGGTTAGGTTCTCGGGACGTCCCGCCAGAGGCGATTCCATGGACAGTAGGAAGTTCCTTAGCCTGACCATTTGTTGGAAATCCAATCAAAACAATACGACCCCTGTACGGTTTTAGTTGTATAACCTGCCATGGAATGTGGTGGTAACCTGCTATTGAACATAGTAGCTATAGTACGCATACGATACTGGTCGTATGTTGGCTAGGATTTATATTATACTTTCGAAATGGTTTTTCTACACTATGCACTAGTAATAATATCAAAGAAACTTTCTCGTATCAAGCATATTTGACTATCATAAGGAGAAATCTCCTCCAATTCTGCATTCTGCATTTGCATTGTGTGTGTGGCGGGAGGCCTTATGGTAGTTTCATTTTCTAGAAAGCATTGCGGGTTTCAAAATTTAAATTCTTTGTTTGTTTTGAAGACCAAATGTTTTTGTTGCTCATACCAGTCCCAGGACTGACCTGGAGTTTATTGTTCCTTTCCTAAATTCTGGGTACCCACTATTTTCCCACACGGACAGTCTAGAGTTGGGTTTTTCAAATAGTCAGGTTTAGTAGATTATCTGGAGCTAGTTCAGTCTTTGGATCTGAACTGCACTCGCTTATCTTTGTGGATTGTTATTGGAAATTCGAGCTATTTCTGGATTGGTGCTTTGGAGATGGAGATTACCGATGCTGGAGTTCTTTCTTGAAGACCATATTGGAGATATTGTTCCGCTGCTGGTGTTATCTTTTCTTTTCCGCTGCTATTGTCTTGTATCATATCTCTAATGTATATTGATATTCATTGTATCATTCAGTTGTATCATATTGTATCAAATGTTATATATCATATGCATATATTCTTTTTCTTCCGCTGTGCTGTACTTAATGTGTTCTAAGCTCCGGTGAACCTGATTAGACGTTTGGATCTGCGGCACTCGAATACGAGTGTCGTATTCGGTTCCGATTTTCGAAGGCCGAGTCAGGATCATTTCAAATTGGGTCATCGATTCAATGGTTGGATCGATGTCAGTAATTCGATTTAGGGTAAAAATTTTGGCGGCTGTGAGCCTGCCACGAGAATCAGAGTGGCGCAGCGTCGTTGGTGGCTAAAGAGGTTCGGCAACGTTAGGTGTGGGGCACGTATGCCACGACTGACCGTGAGGGGATGTGCGACGATGTTGTCTTGCCGAGCTAGGGTTCCTGTGTGAATTTGGAACGTTGGAGGAGGGTTGTGTTCAATGGTGACATGTGTTTTATTTTGGTCATTTAAATATTTTAAAGTTTCAAATCCTGTTATGTTCTAACCTACATAACTTCTACATAAGAGGTCTGTTTCACGCGCAGTTTTCTTCACTAGGATCGTATTGAAATTCCGGACATTTTGATTGGGGTTTGGAAGAATTTGAAGACTGTTTGAATTTTGGGTTTAAATTCAATTTAAATTCAAAGGTGAGTGTTTTGACCCACTCACAACTTCTAAAAATTTTTATGTTTGCTAAATTAAATTTATGATGTGATTAGGAATTTATTTATGAATGTTTGGTACATTTTAATCATCATCTCGGTTAATTTGAATTTATTTGAATCAAATTGCTATTTAATTTATTATTGAATATAAACTACATGTAAATACCTGTTATCGATTATCAGTTCTATATTGATATTTACTGATTGTTTCGGATGATGATTGTGATGGATGTGGATTGTCGATATTGTTTGAATGGATGCTTTATTTTATATGGTTATAAACTACAAGTTCGTTATGGAATTTTATTTTATTCGAGATTGCGATTTGAAATGATATAACCGTAAAATTTTAAATTGCGAATTGAAATGATAAATATCCGTATCACCTGACCCTAGGGTAGAAAATTATATATGGACACTGGCTTGGTTAAATTAAATGATTTTAAAATCCTCGATTTTTGGAATTTAATAAAATGATATTTTGGAATTTTGATTTATATAAATTGAAGCATTATTAGAAAATCAAGGTTTGTGTTGAAATGCGAATCGGTTTAAAAAGGAATTTCTTTAAAAAAGTAAATTGGGAGTATAAAGTTAAACTTTTATGTATAAATGAAATACTATCGAAATTGAGTTATTAAATTTGTTTGGAAATAACTTTGAAACATTTTGAAATTGGAGTAGCCCGTATTAATATTTTGAACATGGATTGAAACGACATGAAATTCGATAGTTTATTGAAATTTGGTTTGTCGATGTGGAAATTTAAAATGGTCCAAATATGTTGACATGAAAATGAATAGTTTAATCCGAAATTAATTTCAAACTCATATTTTAATATAAACTGTTTTAAAGATATATTACTTAAAAATTCTAATTATTAAGATTTTCAAATTTATTAAACTATTTAACCAGTATTAACTATATAAATTATTTTAATCTATTTTAAACCAATTTAACTTATTTTAAACTAATTAAACCATTTTATTTTATTTTAAATCTAATTAATTTATATTAAGCTATTTAATCTATTTTAATTTATTCAATCTAAATTAAATCTATTTAATTATCTTAAACCAATTTAAAAGTACTTTACCTATAATTAAACTATTCTAGAGCATTTTAACTATTTATAACCATTTAAAACTAATTTCTAAATTTCCAAACTAAGTACGTGAAGAGTTTATATTCATTTCAATTGGTTTGAAAAGAGAATAAGGTTAAATGATGTTATAACCTAAGTTGGAATTGAAATGTATAATGAATTGAAATAATAATTTTGAAGTAAGGACTTGACCGGAAAGGAAATATGATTTTTGTAAGAAATTATGATTTTTAAAACGATATAATTTCAAAGTGAAATGATTTGAAAGTGATATGGTTTTTGAGAAATACGATATTTAATATAAATTGTGAATTTGACTTTGAAAGGAAATATAATCATCAAACTATGTTTTCAAATGTGATATGATTTCAAAGGTGAATACGATTTCGAAAGTAAGTAATGATTTCGAAAGTGATATGGCTTAAATTGAGGATGATATTTTGATATCAATTATGAAACGATTTTGGAAACGTAAAAGAACTGTCCGGTGTGTAATAAGCGATTGGTTGTCAAAGAGACCGAGATCGGATGTTGTCATACTCTCTGCTAATGTCGAAAACCACTTCGACAACTATGTACGCGGTGGAGATTCCAGAATGAAGTAGGATGGTGGCGACGATCCTAAAGGTATATTTATGTGGACCCAACTCCCATGAGTTGGCTTATGGTGGTAAAATAGGAGCAATTGACATGTCAAGTGAGGTCATTCCTCCGATCGGGCACACTCCATCGATATTATATTCTGACTTTTGATTTATTCGATGCAACCCTTCGATTTTACTCGGGAGTGTGCTTCGAGTTGGGCGGTAGTTGCGGCTATGCATTACCAACAGTCCGGAAGTGTGATTGGTATATCTACTGTGGCATTGCCTAGTTGTGTCGTGTCACCTATCCTAGCGCGCCTTTTACAAATTTGGTTTGTACCATCCCTGTGGAGCGCCCTTTGAAGGCACCCAGTATGGTTAGGATTGCCGTACTGTATAAACTACGTAAATATGTAAAAATGTGTCAAGGGGGAAATGGGTAACGACTTAATGCTATTTTTAATAGTTTACTTTACTATGGATATTATTATAATAGCGTATTTTACTACATAGTAGATAGTTTAACGGATCCTTAGGAGGTGTGAATACCGAACATCTCTTAAGTTACTACACTCACGTTAGACACTGGATAAGAGATGTCAAATCCCGTAAAGATCTCTGACGCCGTTCCACTCATATTTATTTCCGTTGATTTAACTGACATAAGATCTTTTAGTTATGACTCGAGTGTTTTGTCTTTTCAATTCGCCCAGGTCAGCCTGAGCATTTCAGGATTTGAAGACCTTATTTTTGGAGGACGAAGGCGAAGATTTGTGCTACTATTTAGTATAACTATTATTTACTATATTTATTCCACTACATTCATATTGTTTCGCTGTATTATTTATTTACCACTGATACGTGAAATTTTGATTCTTTATTATGTTAGTATAATCGAATGTTTTGTAAACAGCTTCATGAACTGTTATTTGATTATTATATTTTGTCATTCCGCTGTGAGATTGTGTTTTGTTTTCTTTCTTCCCTGCTTTTTATTAGTTACCCCAATAACAATCTGCCTTTCTGTATGGTTTGAGTCTAACGTGTGTGGTTTATCGTGGATTTAAACTATCCAAAAAGGCGGGATGTTACAATTGGTATCAGAGATTTGGTTTAGCAATAACCTTAGCTTTCTGTGGCCTGGCTCTTTATTAATAGGGTAGTAATACCCTATGATGAGTCGTTGAGTGTGTGTGTATATATATGAGAGACCGTATTTGTTAGTGTTATAAAAAGGTTTTATATTGTGTTGATTTGTTCCGCTTTGTATTTATAAGTTCTGGTTGGTGCATAGGACGCTATGACATCGATAGGGATTTCTAAACATTTAATAGGACAGACCGACACAATATTTGTTTTGAAATATAGGTAGATGAAATAACTTTACCTATTGTATAATTTTATATACAAAATAATGATTTATAAATGATATATTTTGTTGTAATATATTGGTTGTTAGGTTGTGAAATTTATAAATATTGGTTGTAAAATAAAACTTACAAATAAAATGAGAATAAATTGAAAATTTTAGAACTTAAATTCCGGGGTTTTGAAAATTTCTTTCGAATGATTTTGGAGTATAACAATAATATTACTTGAAAGTATTTTCTGATATAAATATTTAAATATAATTTGGAAGAATTGTTTTAAAGAAATTTTGGAAAGAAATAAGTTTTTGTACTTCCCTCTCTATCGCTGGAAAATAATTTTGGTGATGAGTGCACGCATCATCGACATTTATTTTCGAGTTTCAAAGTGGGAAGGCTATTTTAGAAATTTACTACATATTTGTTTTGGTAAATAAATATTAAATTTTACTCTTAAAAATGATCTGATATATGTAAGATATGAAAGTGTGCTATGTAGTGGATCGTGTAATATGGATATACAATAATGCGAAGTATGATAGTAATACTGTGAATAGTGCGGAATATAAAAACAATACAGTAAAATGACACCAGATATTTTATACTGGTTCGGAGCACCGTCCTATGTCCAGTCCCAGACTCCTTCTGGAATTTCACTAAAACAACAACCCTCACTTAACCCGGAGGAACAGGTCTATACACCCCTGAGCAGGCGAACAGGGACCTGAGCAGCAGAATAGGATTTCGCCTCAACATCCGAAGAGGACTTTAGTCGCCTGAGCAGCAAAACAGGACTTCAACAATTTACAGAAAATAGTTTGACTAATGTGTGTTCTGATAACACGGATTTATCACTTGTAGTACAACCTTCCTATAATCTTCTCCTCGAGTATAAATGTTTATATTTGAAGTATATGAAGAATAGAAAGGTATAGTATGCAGAATATTTGAAAGTATGATAGCAAATGGATTTCAGAAAGTTAGATTAGAGAATAAGAGAAATCAATTGTAATTCGGTGAATTGAAATGAAGTTGGAGTGTGTATTTATAACAGTTAGAAAGCTATTACTGTTGGTAAAGAGTTTCGATCGAAGTGTTGCATCCGAATCATTTCATTGAATGTTCGCATCTCTTCGCAAAAGTTGTGTCTTTTCAAAAATATTAATGTTGTAGAAATTCAGTCGACTGGACTACAGGGTCAGCCGACTGAATATTCAAACGAATTTAAATATTCAAATTCATATATGCACGCACTGTGCATGTTACACATTTTACCCAGTGTCAGTCGACTGGACTACAGGGTCAGTCGACTGACCTGGTATGTTTTGTACAATATGCACAGTTTTGCATATATATATATATATATATATATATTACTTTTAAACTTTTATAAATTAATTATATGCTTATATAAACTAATATATATACTTTTAACTGAGGAGAGATTTTAACAATATTGATCTAAGACTCAAACAATCAAAATATTAAATTAATGCACCAGTTTTGAAGTCTTGTATCCTTGTAGTATATATTCTCTTTTTGTAGCAGTCGTCTAATCTATGTGTTGTAGATGAAAGCTTTGTGTCATGAATCAAAACCAAGTCTCAACATTCTCCCCCTTTTTGATTGATGACAACCTGTAAACAGATATAGATTTCGACTGTATATATAAAACAACATAAATACTTACTCCCCCTGAATCTCTGACGCTCCATATCCTGCATTCTTATTAGTAGAAATAATATTTCTCCCCCTTTGTTATCGGCACAAAGGAATGAGCAATATGATATTGTAATGTGAAAGATAATAAAGCAAAGAACAATCATCCACATAGTTAATATCCATAGACAATAGTGTTTAAAAGTAAGTAAGCTAGGATGGCCATTTAAGTACAAGCCATATGAATTAACACAAAAGTGTTGAATAAAAATAAAAATAAACATCTTAATGCATTTGACCCTTACCCCTACCACCATCTCCTTCATTACCATCATCTCCTTGATCTACTTTATTACTACTAGCTTGATCGTCCTCAGAAGAAGAAGAAGACCAAGTAAATACAGGTTGCTTTTTCGGATCGCCCAAAGTAGATGTAGAAGTACCAGAAGCGCATGATATAGCTTTCCATAATTTTATGAAAAATCCTTTCACTTTATTGAGCTTCTTAACAACTTTTTGAATGTTTGATTGAAGGATTTATTGATTACGGCACATGATATTGATGGCCTCACATGGTTGAAGACCTTCGTTCGGAATTATAATATCTTCTTGTTGATAGTGAGTTGAGCATTGTCGAGAAGGTCTTTGAGATGACTTGCCATGTTGTGGTTGGGCTTGAGTTGTTTGCCTTTGGGTCCATTCCTCAAAGGATATTATAGAAGGGGGTCGAGCTACGGGTAATATCATTAAGGCTAATGTCCGAGCGTTCAAACAACTAACGGTAGAAACCGGAGAATCCGGTGCCGAACTTCACATGCTTTGAGAAGGCACATTATATATTCGCCGTGGTAAATGATATTCATCTGTCCGTTGTTAAAGCTCAGAAATTCGTCAAGTAGTAAACGGAGCTATTTTACTTTGATGTTCCCAAAATAGCATATAAGGCTTTAAAATTATTCTTGCATACAAGTTCGTAACTCCTGGTTTTAGGAGTTACTGTTTTCACTAAGGCACGATGAATTATTTGGGCTTTTGGTCGTAAAGACATTGACTTTAATTGACGCACATTGTCTTCAAGAAATAAATGGCTTACGCGGTCTGTAACAACCAAATCGACATCAATGGTAGATAACTGAACTCCATCATTTTCTGTTTTTAGTATATGAGCCATACGATCTAGAGAAAAGAAGATTGGCTTACGACATACTAGGCTTCATAGGTAATCTTCTTGATTCGGAACATCTTGATGACCCAAGTTGAGCTTAGCATAGAACAATTTAACAATAATTTGGTTAATTTTGTGTTTATTGTTGTTGATATGAATTAACGACTCTAAATTGCTATGCAGGGCTAATTCTTGAATATGATAAGGTGAAAAATCAAGGAAGTTGACGAATGAACCTTCAAATATTCTGGAATCTTGCATTCGTCTCCATCGCTTCATTGCGGCGTCGTCAAATAACCATCGCTGAATTTGTTCATTTGAGGGTGGTTGAGACAGCTTCTGCATAAATTATTTTGGTAACGTGCTTTCATTTAATAAAGTTCTTGC
Source organism: Allium cepa (assembly GCA_030765085.1). Classification (NCBI taxonomy): domain Eukaryota; kingdom Viridiplantae; phylum Streptophyta; class Magnoliopsida; order Asparagales; family Amaryllidaceae; genus Allium; species Allium cepa. The sequence goes on from CM060931.1 coordinate 579,390,142, forward strand.
ACATTCTTGTAGAGTCCAATTCTTTCGTTCTACAGCTCCATTTCGTTGTGGAGTTCTAGGAATGAAAAATTATGAAAAATTCCTTTCTTTTTACAATAGTTATCAAATTATGTATTTTCGAATTCTCCTCCGTGATCACCTCTAATATTTTTAATTTTTATTCCTTTTGAATTTGTTTAACAAATGTTTTAAAATTTTCAAAGATATCACTTTTATTTTTCATAAAAATAGCCCACGTATATTTAGGAAAATCATCAACTATTACAAATACGTATTTATTATGATTTATGGATTGAATTTGGGTAGGGCCAAATAAATCCATATGAAGTAATTCAAGCGGTTGTAATGTCGAGATAACTGTCTTAGATTTAAACGAAGATTTGGTTAGTTTTCCTAATTGAGATGAGTCACATATATTATTAACTTTAAAATTCATATTTGGTAATCCTTTTACAAGATTATTCTTAGAAATTTTATTTATATTTTTGAAATTGATATGACAAAATCGTTTATGCCATACCATGGATCATTTTCTTTAGCTATTAAACATAAATCTGAGTTATGTTTAACTTTAATATTTAAAACGTAATTTTTTTTATCTCTATTTCCTTCGAAAATAAGATTTTGATTCTGATCAAGAATACTACACTTATTTTCAAAAAAATAAAATTTTAAAACCTTTATCGCATAGTTGACTTATACTTAATAAGTTATGTTTTAAATTCTTAACTAATAAAACATTTGTAGTAAGAGGTAAATTAGTTGTACCGTCATTGCTCACATAGCCTTTGTCGATGATATATCCCTTGGAGTTGTCTCCAAAAGTGACAAAACCTCCATTTGAGTATGTAATATTTATCAGCATGTCCTTATCTCATGTCATATGTTTTGATCAACCACTGTCGAGTATCCATTTTCCTCTTTTCTTAAGTGGGACTTGCAAAAAATATGAGATTTATCATTGGTACCCATTGGGTCCTAAGAGATAGGTCTTAGGAAACCAAACCCAAAAGGGTTTAGTGATGTGCACGTAAATGTGCATATTTTTATCATCATATTTATTCTTTTTAAATTAAATAAATGATCATATTGGCTATTTTAACTTGTTTAAACCAAAATTCATATTATTTGAAATTTTCACATATTCATCTTCATCCAAGGACAAAATGGTCATTTTTGTGCGTATATTAGTTTGAGAAAAATTCATTGAAAATTTGTATATATTTTTGTAGGAATTTAATCACAAATAGAAGTGGTATCATGAAGATATGCATGCATAAAATTAATACAAAGGAATGAAGATGGTAATAATTCAAAGTGAAGAACATGGAGGACCCCACCTACCCACCCACCTTAATGTACAAATTAAAGGCTAATGCACATGCTTTTGGAGTTAATAGCTTCATGTACACTTAATGGGGGATTAAGACATGTTAATGATTACTTGGCCTCCGCACTTCCTAAGGGGCATTTTGGGCATTCCCCCAAAATATGAATTAGGGTTTCATACATGTATAAATACCCATATGTTTCATGTAACCTATCTCTTCTCTTAGTTAGTTAGTTTTAGTTTAGAAAATAAATCAAATCTCTCTTTATTTACATGGCTACTTAGCCATTTTATTTCATGTAATTTTATTTTCTTTTATGCAATGTTAATTCTCTTTTATTTACATGCTTCTTCTCTTCTTATGTAATAGTGTAGATCTACTTTTATGCAATTAGATTAGTTGTCTTTTCCATTACCTTTCATTTTCCTTTCTTTTTGCTTTCATGTTGCTTTCTACATTTGTTGATTTGATAACAAATATGAGAGCTTAATCCCTACAATTTAAGGGTAATGAAGCTCTCTAGTATGTAGATGCAACATTTTGATGTTTATGCTCTCTTTTTGTGCTTTAATGGAAACACTTGAAGTGGTTTAATGATGTTGTTTAGCTTGAATTTGATAGTCTATGTTGTTCATAACAAATAGGCTATGCATAAAAAAACATAACACAAATTGTCTCTTCATCTAATTATGATTATGGCAAAGAAGTGAATGTTGAAATTGAAATTTGATAGCTTATATTTCTAAACAATAGTTAATAGGCTATGCTTAAAATAGACTTTTATTTCAACTTTGTTGTCATATTTCATGAGAGTTAAATGTGTATTAGTGGTTGTGTTATAGTTTGATGGTTTATATTGAGCTAATTAATAGGAAAAATATACCATACTTATGATAAGCACTTCAACTAATTCACTAATGACAAGAAAAGAGAGATCATAACTTCATTTTGTTGATTTATATGATCTAGAGAGTGGATTTATCTCTAAATTGTTCTCTTAACTCTCATATTTTTATCATTTTCTTTTGCTAGTTTTTGTTAGTTTCTTACATTTCTAGCTATTCACTCTCGACTTTGGTGTAATTTGATTGAATAGAATTTTAAAATCATCAATTCCCTAGGGATCGACCCGTATTCGCCGCGTGCTACATTCTTACACCGTGCGCTTGCGGTTATTTTTATCTCTAAATTCGTTCGACGGTTTTCTAAACCGATGGAATATCCGTCGACGAACAAGTTTTTGGCGCCGTTGCCGGGGATTTGTTTGATTTTAGTTTTCCATTTTTCGAATTATTTTTATTTGATTTTTGTTGTGTGTTTGTTTGTGTGTGAATTTGCATTTAAAAAAAAATTGTTGTTTGTTTGTGTGATTGTTTCTTGCAATTGTTTGCGTGTTTGTTTGCTTGCACTTGTTGTGAGTCCATTTACATTTGCATTTCATTTTTTTTAACAAAAATGCACAATTAAAAAAAAAAAAATTATTTGCATTTGCTTTTACATTCATATTTTGCATTTGCCTTTGTTTTTACATTTTACATATACAATTTCAAAACTGTGCAAACACCCTGCTGTGCACATCAGCCTGCACACAAACTCCCCTCTGCCTCAACACTTCCCACTGTCATTTCACTTCAGCTTCAAAATTACAAACACCCACCTCTCTGTCACTTCCACCCTTGACACCTTCCTTCACATAATCTACTTGCCTTCACCTTCCAAAACTGAACACAACCATTCACATACAACTGTCTGCAGTCTTCCATTTATCTACACCACTTCTTAACCACTCATCTACAAAAACTTCTGCCTTCAACATTCCTGAACACCTTGCCTCATCACATATACCCTCTTACAACCCTCCACATATAGAACATTACAACCAAAACAATATACAACCTTCCACTTCTTGCTACTGCCAACTCCCCCTTCACGATCACTGTCAACCATCAACCTGACATATCACGTTCAACTGTCCACACAACTGTGTGCATCTCCATCACCATTCAACTACCCATACACAACCCTCATTTCCATAACAGTTCCACCCCTACAACAATCCTGCAACAGCCTGCAGCAACCACAACCAAACAACTCTTCTGCTCGAAAATCAAACCAGCAACCACACTAATTCTACTGCCGTGCAAAAGACCATATTGCCAAGAACTTCCACAAAACAATCCACCATTACTCACCTTAATCATCACTGTTGCATATCACACAAAATCATCTACCTGCACGGTTACAAAACAACTTCCTCCATAACCAGACATCACATCATCGTGAACTGTTAACCATCCATACCAATACACAGTTCAATCAACTTCGAACTTGCTGCTCCAGCCACTACAACTTCCTGCTCTACCCACCACCGCCACCATCTACTTCCATCAAGTCTACTATCAACTTTCTCTGACCACCGCCTGAATCTTCATCGCAGCCTATATCGCAGAGCTACTCATAAAATCACGGAGCCTAAATCCATTAACCTGAAGCAACCCACAAGTCCTACAAACTCACAAAAACCATCACACAACTGCTACCGAGTCAAACAACCTCTGCCCAGAACGACCACAAAATCTCCCAATTCCATCGCCTTCGCACAACAACAGCTCCTCAAATCCAAAAATCGAACCTTCACGCGTACAACCAATTGCCATAGCCGCAGTTCATCTCTCCATCTCCAACCCTCGACGACGAGCAACTTTACCTCATCTCAAACTACAACACGTGAACCACTACTGCTGCTACCTCTAGTATCCACACGCTAACCACCGCAAATCCCCAACTGAAACGACAGTAGCAACTCGCAAGACAGCACCAACAACAAATCCAACCTTGAACCGCCTTCCTCTGCAAATTGAATCGCTCGAACTCAACCCGCATCCCAATCCAATCGCCACCACAAATCGCCTGAAACCCAACTGCAATCCCTCGTTGAACCTACGCCATCACAAGACATTCTACGTTCGAACTTGAGATTCGAATTTCTTTTGGAAATTTTTAAACTCTGGGATTTGGCAAGGGAATTCGATTTATTTATGATTTTAAGAGACTGATTTTTTTTTTGAAATCGATTGTGAATTTGGTCTTAATTCGTCTCTGGTCATTACTGTAGTTTGTTTGCTAAAGTTTGAAAGTGGGCCGGGTATAAAACTTTTGTTGGTGAGTCTGAGTAAACTTCCTTTTTTTTGTTTGTTTGGTTTTGATTTTATTTTATCAAATTGTTTTTAGTCCATTAAAAAAAAGTTTGGTTTCATTAGTTTAGTTTTGATTTATTCAAAAAAAAGAATTTTTGTTAATATCTTTCCAAATAAAATAAAGTTTTGTCTTACGAGTTTGGGTAACTAATAAGAATTTGTAAGTTTTGTTTCCTTCGATTTCGTTTGTTTTGATTTTTCCTTTGTTTTAGTTAGTTCTTTCATTTAATTTTTTTTTTAAGTAAAACCCTAATTTTAAGTTTCCTTTCAAAAAAAAGTTGTATATATCTTGCTTTATTTCATGTTGCCAAAGCAGAACTACAGAAAGAGCAGAAGTGCTTGTTAAATAAATTGCTTGATTTGAAGTGCTTGCCAAAAAAATAACTGCTTGCTTATAAAATTTTATGTTTTAGTTGTCTTGCATTGTTGTTTGCTTGCATTTTAAAAAAAAAATAAAAAAATTCAAAATCAAAAGCAAAAAAAAAAAATTCATTCTAGTTGCATTGTTAATACACGTTTTATTTCATCTTTGCATTTCATCTTAGAATTTGATTAAATAATAACTCACTTAATTGTACATTGACAGTTGTCTTCTTTGAACAATTTAATTTCTTGGTGTCTAGGCTACGGCAGAGTAATAACCATTTATAAATATTACGGTGATTCGTAAATATTATAGTGGTTGTTCCTCTGAAGGTACTTAAACCTTCGGCTGCATTGCTATGGTGATTCGTGGTGCACCGATAACCCCTGTCCGTTACCTGGCTGAGAAATATTTTTGTTGATTTAAGACGATGTGTGACTATACAATTTTGTGTTAACTTAGGATAAATCATTTGTAATTAACTCTTGCATTCATTTAGTTGCATTAGTTCATGCATATTTAAAAAAAAAAAATCAAAATCCAAAACTAAAAAATTTGCAAATATTCCTTTTTCTTTGAAATTTTTAAATCCTTTTCTTCGAAATTTCGAAAAAATCAAAAAAAATTTAGAAAAACAAAATTCAAAAAAAAAATTGAAAAATAAAAACAAAACAAAAATCGATTTTCCTTTTTAAAAATAAATTTTCTTTGTAAATATTTTCCGTTTATAAAAAAAAAAACCAAAAACACTCTTCAAAATGTCTGAGTTTCCATATTCACTTGAATTTTACAATAGTTGTGAAAATCAATATAATCCATACGATTTCAGTCCAAATTCATATGGATATTTTAACAACAACTGTTGTGTAAATAATTCAAATTTCGAACAACAAAATTTTCAAAACGATGACCAACCTTCGACTCTTGAAAATAGCATTGAAATGATTTCATCTTTACTCGAACTTTCTATACGACAAAATCAAGAGATAAATGATTTATGTAATTCTTATTTGTGTAATACTCGAGTTAAGGATTTCAAAATTTGAATTCAATTCAAAATTCAAACGATTACGATTATAACCTATGCCAATTTAATTTCGAACTCCAAAATGAATTTCAAACTCAACATGAAAATGGAAACAACTTTTCAAATGAATTTGGCAATGGGAATAATCTTAACCATGTTACGAGTGAAAATTTTTGTTCTCAACAAATCCAAATCAAAATTCTCAATTTAATAACTACAAATTGGATTTTGTTGAACAAATTAATGAAATTTACGATGATCACACGAATTTGTTGTTTGAAACTTATATGAAACAACGTGAACAAAAAAATCAAATTCCAATGTGTGATGAGTCAAGTGAGAATCCATCTTTTACCCAAATTGATGATTTTCAAATAACAACTCTTGAAATTGAAAACGAAAATCTTAATGAAGTTGTTGAAAACATGGTAATTGAATTGGATTTCAATTCTTTTAAGGATGTGGAACCAAATTTGAAATTCGATCTTCCTTTTCTTGATTTCAAAAATTTGAATACAACTACTTTGAATTTTGAACTTGAGACATGTAATAAAGTTGTTGATAATCCAACAAAGGAAGACAAATTTAATGAACATGAATTCTTTGGACTTTTCGAAAATGAGTTGTTAAATTATGAAGGGGAAGATTTACATCACCATTTTGATTTTGAAATCAATAATTTTGAAGAATTTTTCAATGACAGACTTGAATTTCAATTTGGTAAAAATAAACTTGAATTTCAATCACTTGTTTTATCTGCCCCAAAAATCATCGAAAACACAACAACTCATTCAATTTTCAATAAACGACATTCGTTTTTCCAAATCAACATTCAACTTCAAAATATTTTATGGATTGGTTTTTCGAGCATAAGCTGTGTCTCGCATACTCGACGAGACAAATGAATCGGTTTTTGGAAGACCGTTTCATTTACTTTTTGACAATATACTTTCTGATCTCGTGTAAATAACGTTCGTTTTCATGTAAATAACAATAAACATCCTTTTCACTTGGGTTGACTGTGGGGACACAGTCAAAATCAAGTGTGGGGGAAGACTCATCTTCATTTTTTTTTCATGGTTTATTTTTGATTTAAAATCACAAAAACAAAAAAAATTAAAAAAAATCCCAAAAACAAATTTTCTTTTGATTTATTTTTAAAAGAAACACTATAAGATAAATATATGGCTTTGGTTTGTTAAATTGAAATTTTTGGAAATTTATTTATCTAAACAAAAATAAAATGAAATTTGATTACAAATAATAATGGTTTAACTAGTATATAGGAAGATTCATACGTGTTAATTATGAAATATGTTCTAATTGAAAATCTTTGTTTTAAAAAGTGGTTGATTTAAAGTAAAGGATATAACATTTTTTTGTCTTCTTAGTTAAATGGTGCTAAGATGATTTTGCAAAACTCTCTCTCTTAAAAAAATATTAAAAAAAATATAAAATAATAATAACATCCAAGTATTCACTCTCATTTAAAAGTCCTCACGGTTATGCATGGGCGAATAACTTGGAATCTTTGATTATGTGCTTTCATACTCATTTAAAAGTCCTCACGGTTATGCATGTATGGAACACATGTTAAAAAAAAAGACTTAATAAAAACCACCTACGGTCGATAGGTGTATGCACGAAAGTGTGTACACTCGCCATGCTTTGTACTCCCCTCACATAAGCCCAAAAGGCAGTGCATGGGTGGTATATCTGGCCTCAGTTTACCTGAGCTAGGTGTGTAATTTTTCTTGCAAATAATGAGAGAGCAAGCAATTGAAATCCTATCACTATTTTTACTTATTTTATTTGATTTTTTATTGAAAATAAATGAAAATACCACTTTGATAAACTTTGATAATCAACTAAGGATCCATTTTATAATTACACTTTGTTATCAACCGAAATAACAAGTTAAACTATTGTCTATTTGTTATGATAACTTGATTTTTGTTGGAAATTTTGACAAGTAAATGACATAAATTTTCAAGATAATAACCAAAACCTATATTTAACTTATTCGTGTCAATTTAAAAATAAATCCTTCATTTTTAAATATTTTCAAAAATTTGCATTCATCGCTTTGTAAATAAATCTTGCATTTTATAAATATTTTCATCATGCATTTGGATTTTGTGGGTAGTATCCGCTGAAAACCCTCACGAGACAACACTCGTCCTACTGGGGACACCCAGACATTTAACGGCTTGTTGTATTGTGACGACCGCCCATGACTCCCGCACCAAAACAAGGAAATAATGCGCTGAAAGGCGTGCCAGGCAGCCATGGGTGACCGTCAAGGGTAGAATAAACATCGCAGAATCTATCGCATAACTCACAGCGCATGGATAAAATACAATAGAGAAATATATGTATAGTGAAGCTTCATAACAGAATATCATCAAATAAGCATCTTAGAAGTTTGATACAACCATCAAAACAGTCAATACATCAAAACCTCACTACAAAGCACTCAAAGTATATACAGCGGAACACCCAGTACATAATATGAAATAGTATGCAAAAGCCTCCTGCTCGTCTTCGTCATCATCAGCGTAGATCTCCAAGAACAGCACCTGTCACCTGCTACCTAGTCTGCCCATCCCAACATGGATGAACAGCCCAAGGTAATAAGAGGAGACATAAAACCTTGAGTCAGACAAAGTCTTAGTGAGCAGTAAATCAACTATCAAACATACCAAAAGAGCATAAGGGATAAAAGGAATAGGAACCAAACCATCCCACTCCGCCTCTTTCTATAGTGATAGCCCCCAGACACATACTAAGGAGAAGCAAGCATAACATGGCAGACAATTAAAGTAAAGCAACAATCATTCGAGTCAAGGTCGATGTTTTCCAAATACAAACCCCCAAGGCCTAAACCAAGATCAGATAAGCACCCGGAAAACACCGCTCTTGAGACCGAATGATGATACAACCAAACGTCCAAACATCCATGACTCCGGCTATCACTGTTATCATTGCCTTGATTTCACCGTTAGTTGAATGACCACCTGTCAAGGGCTAATGGTAACCCCGGTTCTAGACATAACTCCGCACGTCGTCGCAGCCCGTGCCTAGGAATCTTCGCAACTACCCAGAGTACTAGCACGTCGTCGCAGCCCGTGCTTGGAACGTCGTCGCAGCCCGTTCCAACATACTCTTGCTTTGAGCATGCTAGAACCTTCAACAACGATGAAATCTCAGCCTCCTAGTCATCCTCCTCGACGACTATTTCCATACTAGCTCAAGCGCCTCTCGAGCTAACCATTATCAACCAACTCGCATCGCATCATCGAGTTATCAACATGCTTGGGATGATCCCGTTTGGATTAAACCAAGGCTATCTCACATCATGCTTCGCTTTATCGCATCATAGCAAAGTCTCATCTCAACATCATGGCTTGCCTCATCGCATCATGGCAAAGTCCCATCTCAACATCATCTAATTCATACATATGAGCTTCAACATCCGCTTCATATGCCACAAGCAGCTTTCCTTATTCAAAAGCCTCTTCCGTAGCTTTTGAATCGTCTTTGACCATACTTGTCCAAATCTATCAACTAGATAACTTATTCACAACAATCAAACAAGGCAAACATTAATCCAAACAAATAAGTAGTCAATCAAGATCTAAATAGGCATTTATAACTAAAATGGCAATTTCGTAAATAAATGAGCAAGGATCTATCATACATGAATCATGGGTTTTTAGCATAGATCTAACAAATATAAATCATGGGTTTTTTCTCTACAACTTGATAAATGAACTTGCATAAGTAAACATCTTCATAAGTAATGGATCTACACTTGGATCGAAAGAAATATGCATAAAATCACTATCTACAACACTTCAACAAACCACTAATCCAATATACTCCTTTGGGTCCGCGTGAGAGATAACCACCACTCACCAAATCACCCAAACACTTCAAAAACTATCAACTTCAGATCTGGACAGTGAAGATTCAAGCTTGATTCGTCGAAATCCCGCTTGAAACGATGAAATCTAGCTTGGTTGGATGAAGATCTTCAACTTTGGCTCTTGGATCTTCGATCTTGATCTTCGATCTTGGATGGATGTTAGAAATAGATTGGAATGGATAAAAGAAGTGAAGAAATGTTGTAGTCGAGCTCTCAAAATGGCAGCACTTCGTCGCTTCAAAAACCGGTGCCAAAAAGTGAGCCAAACCCCTCTATTTATAGGCTGAAATCACGCTTAGGTCGTCGCCCAGTTTTAGGTCGTTGCCGACCTAAAGATCCCCGACCTAACTTCTATGCGACCTAACAAACAAGGCCGACTTAGCACACACATGCACTTACACGACCTACCTAGCTGCCGACTTAAAAGTTTACGACCTAACACATAAGCCTCTATACGACCTAACCTAGTCACGACCTATCGAGCAACACGAGTTACGACCTAACAACTCATAGCGGCCTTCCTTAGGTCGTCTAACGACCTAACTAACCTACCGACCTAACTATGCTACGACCTAAAACATGACGACTTAACTACTAGGCCATAACTCGTCTACGACCTAACTTCCTTAGGTCGGTCCATACTTAGGTCGGTCAGAAATCATAACTCGTAACTGTTAGGTCGTTAACCCTAGGTCGCTAACTATCTTAAGCCGCTACCTTATAGGTCGCTCGCCCTAACTACTAAACGACCTAACTTACCTAGCAACCTAACACTTCCCTTAGGTCGCTCAACGACCTAACTTAGGTCGTTACCCCTACAGGTCGTTCACAACCTATCTCCTAACTCGCTAACCCGTAAGTCGTAGCCTTCTTAGGTCGTTACCTCGTTCTAACACACTAACTCGGCCACACCTTAAGTCGTCCAAATCTCTAGGTCACTAACTCATCCCAGCCCTTAAGTCACTCATATCTATAGGTCGCCTACGACCTAATACTTAACATGTTAACTCGTCCAAGTCTATGAGTCATCCCACATCCTAACTCGGCCACTAGTTAACTCGTTAGCTATTATAACTCGGCCACATGACCTAAGCTCCTACCGACTCAACATCACACGACCTAAGACGCTAAGTCGGTCACGACTCAACTCCGAACGACCTAGGCTACCCTTCAACCTAAGCCTTTACAGGAGTTAACTACCATACGACTTAAGCACTAACGACTTAAAGACAACAACAGTTTTACGATCTTTCGATTCGTAAAAATACGGGTCGTTACATGTATAAGCTCAATGCAATCGTGCTTCCTACAAAAACGGATTTATCTTAGTTTCCCTTTATTCGAGGAAGAATAAAAAGATAAGTGTGGGGGTATTTGATGTGCATGTAAATGTGCATATTTTTATCATCATATTTATTCTTTTTAAATTAAATAAATGATCATATTGGGTATTTTAACTTGTTTTAACCAAAATTTATATTATTTGAAATTGTCACATATTCATCTTCATCCAAGGGCAAAATGGTCATTTTTGTGCGTATATTAATTTGAGAAAAATTAATTGAAAATTTGTATATATTTTTGTAGGAATTTAATCTCAAATAGAAGTGGTTTCATGAAGATATGCATGCATAAAATTAATACAAAGGAATGAAGATGGAAATAATTCAAAGTGAAGAACATGGAGGACCCTACCTACCCACCTACCTTAATGTACAAATTAAAGGCTAATGCACATGATTTTGGAGTTAACGGCTTCATGTACACTTAATGGGGGATTAAGACATGTTAATGATTACTTGGCCTCCACACTTCCTAAGGGGCATTTTGGGCATTCCCCAAAAATATGAATTAGGGTTTCATACATGTATAAATACCCATATGTTTCATGTAACCTATCTCTTCTCTTTGTTAGTTAGTTTTAGTTTAGAAAATAAATTAAAGCTCTCTTTCTTTCCATGGCTACTTAGCCATTTCATTTCATGTAATTTTCTTTTCTTTTATGCAATGTTAATTCTCTTTTATTTACATGCTTCTTCTCTTTTACGTAATAGTGTAGATCTACTTTTATGCAATTAGATTAGTTGTCTTTTCCATTAGCTTTCATTTTCCTTTCTTTTTTCTTTCATGTTGCTTTCTGCATTTGTTGATTTGATAACAAATATGAGAGCTTAATCCCTACAATTTAGGGGTAATGAAGCTCTCTAGTATGTAGATGCAACATTTTGATGTTTATGCTCTCTTTTTGTGCTTTAATGGAAACACTTGAAGTGGTTTATTGATGTTGTTTAGCTTGAATTTGATAGTCTATGTTGTTCATAACAAATAGGCTATGCTTAAAAAAACATAACACAAATTGCCTCTTCATCAAATTATGATTATGGCAAAGAAGTTAATGTTGAAATTGATATTTGATAGCCTATATTTCTAAATAATAGTTAATAGGCTATGCTTAAAATAGATTTTTATTTCAACTTTGTTGTCATATTTCATGAGAGTTAAATGTGTATTAGTGGTTGTGTTATACTTTGATGGTTTATATTGAGCTAATTAATAGCACAAATATACCATACTTATGATAAGTACATCAACTAATTCACTAATGACAAGAAAAGAGAAATCATAACTTCATTTCTTTGATTTATATGATCTAGAGAGTGGATTTATCTCTAAATTGTTCTCTTAACTCTCATATTTTTATCATTTTCTTTTGCTAGTTTTTGTTAGTTTCTTACATTTCTAGCTATTCACTCTCGACTTCGGTATAATTTGATTGAATAGAATTTTAAAATCATCAATTCCCTGTGGATCGACCCGTATTTGCAGCGTGCTACATTCGTACACCGTGCGCTTGCGGTTATTTTTATCTCTAAATTTGTTCGACGATTTTCTAAACCGATAGAATATCCGTCGACCAACATTTAGTATCCCTTTTATAAATATAATTTTTGTTACTATGTACATCTTCTATGAATGAACTAATATATTTCTTTCTTATTAGTTTGTTATTGGTTTTAGGTGTCCATACACTTATGGTTTTAGAAATTGGTCGATTTAAAGACGTGGATGTTTTATTAGATTTAACTTTGTTAAAATTACTAGCTTGAGACTTTTTAACTTTCTTCTTATATCCTAAACTATTTTTATTATTAACAGATTGTGAATTCTCAATAATTGTAGATAAATTTTCTTTGCCTCTATGTGATGACCCGGAATTTTAAGCAATATCAATTTAATAATCAGAATTAAAAGTTAAATTGATTTGATAATCTTTGTTAATAAGATTTGAATTAATGTAATAATCCAATTAAAATAAATATTTAATTGATAAATTTTAACTTTTAAAAGCTAATAAATTGTTTTCTATTTATAATGTATATAGAATATGTATATATTGTAAAACCTTATTTAAATGTGATAAATAAATAAATCCTTTTTTCTAAATATATATATATATATATATATTAGTAAATTGGGAATTATGATTTTATTTTAAAGTTAAACTTTTAAAAGCTATTGAATAAATAAAATATGGTTTCTAAATTGATAAGATAAAAATTTAATTTGTTTAAATTGATTTTTGAGTTTAAATTTAAATAAAAATAACAATAAGGTTTACTTTGATATAGTGTGACAAAATAAGTAATTTACTAATAAAGAAACAATCTCTTTTATAGATCATTTATAGTTATCAAATTTTGTTATTTTCAAAATATAATAATACGTTATTTTTAACAAATAGATTTTTACTAAAAATAATTGTTTTTTAAATTGAATTGTGTAGTTATATATGTATATATATAACTTGATTTCAAAATTTAATTTTATAATTTGATTTGAATTTGAATTTAAAGCTTTGAAACTTAAAGTATTAATATTTTTAATTTGTTTTGGATTTTAAAATATTTGTATAAACCTTTATTTTATAAATATAATTGGATTTATTTCATTTCAAATTTTCTACATATAAATAAATACATATTAACTAATTAATTAAACATAGATTTACATTTATCTTATATTAATCTATTAAATAAATAACTAATTAACATTTACTTATAACTAATTAACTTTAAAAGACAAATGTAAACATTATATAAATTAAAAGAACATGGGTTAACTAATTAACATACTTAAATGACAAATGTTAAAACTAATGACAAGTGCCATTTAAAAAACTTTAATTTTCTTTATTTTAATAAACCACGTGTTCATTTATATAAACCCTTTGTATCCTTAACTCCATTTCATTTCTATTCCTTTATTCAAAGACAAAGAAGAACTAAAACAAATTCCCCCAAAACTAAAATATCAAAGCACCTCCACTAAAATCAAATGCTTGAAATCAAAACATGCAAAAGATCTGTAGCATGCAAATAAATATGTTTTTTTTAACCTGCATATTCAATCTAAAGCCTGAAAATTCATTTTCCACTTCAAACAAACAAAACTGTTTTAAAGCCTGCATTTCACTTAGAATCTGGAATTCAAGCTGCTTGCGTGTAGTTCCTTTTTAAAGATCAAATTTTAAAGCTTCAACAACTCAAGTTTTCAGAGCAATAACAGTTTTAAAACTCAGAGATTAAGTAGCATCTCTAAGGAAAAGTAATATCCCTGTTTCAAGTTTTTAAGGATCAAAAGCTTTTAAAAAAAATCGGGAAGCTCTGCCTTCATTGTTATCTGGTGAGTAACTTTTAAAATCTAAAATTTTATTCAGTTGCATGCTAATTTTATGATAAAATATTGTGGTGTATATGTAAATGTAAACAGTGTATGCAAGTTATAAGAATGTCCTCTGTTCATAGTTCCAGTCTTCCTGTTGTTTAAAAACGCATGTTCTTTTTGGCTAAATTTCTATTAGGATTTAGTTACAAAACAAAATTGTTTATTTAATTTTAAAGTAAGTTTTAGAATTTGATTAAGTTAATATGAACTTGTATTGGCTCTGGAAAATCATAGCAACTGTGTAAGCTCAAATTTAAATGAAAATTTAATCATCCTATTTTCTGGATTCATGGATATGAATTAAATACTTAAACCAAAACATGATTTTTAAAACAAAAATTAGGATTTTTAGTAAAGAGGTTAGAGAGCAGTTCTAGGTTCAACAGAAAAGGGAAAACTTGTGATTTTAGGCGATCTATTGATAATGAAGGGTCGGGATTCTTCTTGTGGGTAGAGGAGTAATCAGTGACGCTAGAAAAAATAATAAATGGGGATGCAAATGTAACGACCCGCGTAAATTCGATGTTTGAAATGAATTAAATTAATAGGATTTTATTTAAAAATTTAGAAAGAAATAAACATCTTATTAATTTATATGAAAAAAAATATTGAAATTTGATGTATCAAAGGTAATTAAAATTTGCAAATTAAATTATATATTGCAATCAATAGTAATAGTGGAAATTGTTGCAAGTATTGAATTTGTCAATGGAATAAAATATTAATTTACGGAAAATGAATATAAACGGAGGTAATAAAGTAATGCAAGAAAATTAATAATGTAATTAGTACAATCCCTTTTATTTGTAAACTATTGTAAGGTGTTAATTAATTGAAATATGAAAATTTGGAAATAGATTCAAAATTTATGTTAGATAAATGAATTACAATAATTAAAGTTAGTAATTAATAGGTTAAAGGGGATAACAATTTATTCATAAATGAATATAAGTGAATGTAACAAAATAAATAGGAAACGCTAATTATTCATAAGTGATGGTTGATGATATAAACGTTACTAACTATTAATGTAGTAACGTAAGATGTAAATGTATTTTCAACGGAAATGTAACCTTATTTCTAGGTAGAAATTGCAGGTAGATTTATGAAATGGAGTTTATGAGATAAATAGAATTAAATGTTTCGTTAGTATGAGTTTAAGGGAATATGGGGTAAATTGATTAAATCAATAAAAGACAATAAATGCAATGATGATGGATTAGTAATAAAAGTGAATAGGGAAATGATTGTATAGTAAAAATGGAATTCCAACTTGTTGGAATAGAGTAAATACACTTAGTAATAAATTTAGTATAGGAAAACGAAATGGAAATATTGAATTAGTTAATTCGTATATATATATAGAATGGCGATTATTGGATTGTAAATAATAAACTTATTAATGGTGATCAAGAGTTGTGACCACAAGTTATTATGAGTGATACATATATATTTAATTCAATTCAATTGATTTGGAAATCATTGCATTAAATATAAATTAAATGTTACGTTGAATAAGTTAAGGTAATAAATGGATAATAACGTAAATGTTCTTCATAGATATGATAATTTGAATCTATTGAAATTTATGGAATTTGAATATAACATTTTACGTTAATTGGAGATAAAGATGGAAATAGGTAATAATTGCATTAATTTGTAAGTAGAAATAAATCGTTAATGAGAATAAGTATTTAAGATTTACCACCTATTTAGTATATTAAGTTATAACGGAAAATCAATTGCAATAATTAATAGTATATTTATTTCATTAATGATAATGACGTAATATTTGAAATATTAAATAGGATGGAATTCAAATGTATATAACGATAGAAATGTGAAATTTGGAGAATAGATTCAAAGTTATAAATGAGTTGTTAAAATAATACATAATAAGTGCAAATTGAATGAATCTATGGGAGCATAGATTTAAGTTTAGAAAACGATATTTTGGTTTAATTAAGTATTGCAAAATAAATGAAATTAACGTTTAAATATTTCGTTTATAGAGATTAAACTAAAATTCAAGGATATTAAAATAATAGATTTTGAACCCAGCATGGAATCCTTCTACTTAAAATTTTTAGATGGAATAAACATTTGATTATATAATTGAATAGAGAAAAAGATTTATTTAGTATGTAATTTAATGCTTGTTGAAAACTGTAATTTTATAAACATGTTTGCTTGACTATAAATAAGGATTACAATGTTCACGTATTTACTTAATTGATTTCATCAATTAGGGTCTGTTTTGAAGTGGAAGATTAAAATTAATTGGAAATAAATTTATTAAAATCTTTCAATTGAAAAAGGAAAAGAAACAAAGTGCAATTAATAAAATTTATGTAAGAATGTTTTCATTATGAATGTACATTATTTGGAAATATAAGAATTGATTTAATATTGTATAAGTTGATCATTTTAGAATATAAGAATGTTTACATTATGAATTGCAAGTAACAAATAAGCATTTAAGAAAAATAAAAGAATGTTGAGGAAATAAAGTGAACGTTTCCATTCTAAATATAAGGAAGTGGAGAAATTAACACTGCAATGGATAGACTTATCAGCTTTTAATTTACATCTAAATTTGTTTAGATCAATTTGGAAATTAATAAAATTGTGGATATATTTTGAAACGTAAACGAAACGTCTAGATTTACATTTGTAAACACGTTTAAAATAAAATGTAAATGATAAGGAATTTATTTATTTCCTAAATCCATAACGTGTGTAATTAATATTATTTATCTTTTAGGACCACCTCCGTTTGCACGTTAAAATTCGTGCACACCTATTCTTTTGCGATTTATCTATAAATAGGCGGTGAAACCTAGCCTCCATCTTCATTCCTCCGTATAGTCTCTTCTTCAACTTCTTCTCTTCTTCAATGGCAACGGACAATTTCTAGATCCAGTTTCAATCCAAATAAAAGTCAAAATTCAAACTCCTCTAAAAATTCCAGAAAAATTATATGTTGGAGTTCTCAGAATACGCAATCTACTGGTGGTGTTCGTTTTTCGTTTTGGGTTCAGTCTAGAAACATATTCGCGTGCTCCTGTAGCCAAAGCGCGTGGAAGACGATAGTGACGTGGCGAGTATTTAATTATGGTTTGTTTTGTTTTATAATTTATTTTGATTTTCAAATCGTTCAAATCGCATAACTTTTTCATACGACCTCGGATTCACGCGAAACTTTTTTTGTTAGGATCGTAATTAATTTCCGGACAGTATGGAACTAGTTTGGACCAATTCGGAGACCGTCGAATTTTGGGTTTAAATCGGATTTAAATTCGATTTAAATTCAAAAGGTGAGTGTTTTAACCCACTCACAACTTCTAAAAGTTTTTATGTTTGTTAAATTTATTTTAAATATGAGTATAAATTTATTTATTATTGTTGGCGTGTTTTATTCAGCATCTGTTAAATCGCATTTATTTAACTTAACTGTTAATTTAGTTTATTTATTGCATAAAATTTGACAGGTAGAATTTATTTTTGCACA
This sequence comes from Allium cepa, assembly GCA_030765085.1. Taxonomy (NCBI): domain Eukaryota; kingdom Viridiplantae; phylum Streptophyta; class Magnoliopsida; order Asparagales; family Amaryllidaceae; genus Allium; species Allium cepa. The sequence goes on from CM060931.1 coordinate 579,408,225, forward strand.
TAAACTGCTAGTTAACAGCCATTAAATTTATTATGGAATAGAAACTGTTAGTTAATAATCTGTTATTAATTCCTGTATAATTCATATGCTATGTATCAATGATTGTTTAAAATTGGATGATGATTGCAATTGATGATTGATGATTGATATTTGGATGAATGAATGCTATAATTATATTGTATAAACTGCAAGTTATCATGCATTTTTCGTTTCATTCGGGATCGTGGTTTGAAATGATATACAACCGCAAAATTTTATTTTTAAATTGCGGATTGAAATGATAAATATCCGTATCACTTGACCATAGGAAAGAAAATTATATACAGGCACCGTGGTCTATATATAAATTATTTTAAAGTGATTTCTATGGTTTGGATGGGATACGGTTTATAAAAATTTGATTTTGATATTTTATAAAATATTATTCTTCCATATATATACATATGAAGTTAAAAATTTGAAAATTAAATTGTGTATAAACCTGTTGAATAAAAATGAAAAATTGAGAAAATGGAATTTGGAAATTTATCTTATATGCTTAAGTTTGGAAATTTTAAGGTATGATATTTATAACTGGATTTTCCAAGATGAATTAAAAATGAAAATTCTAGTATAAAGTAAATTTGAGAAAATATTTAATTGCTAGAAATTGGAGTTTTATTTATGGAATTTATACGAATATTCAAGCTAAATAATAGAATATTAATTGTTGAAAGAAAAAAATCCAACTTTAGTTTTGAAATATTAATACTCCAAATGGATATATATATATATATATATATATATATATATATATATATATATAAATTGAAGGGGTTTTTGGAACTTGAAGTGATATTTAAATTATGGTTTAAACTTTAAATGAAGAAATATATTTGAAAAGCCAACGAAATTATTTTTCTTTACAAAGTAACTTTAAAGTTAAACCATTTATTTTACATTCGTTGAATATCCAAACCATTCAAGTTTTAGAAGTTATGGTTTTAAAATTTTGAATTTCGAAATATTATGCTTTGAAAGTATATTTCAAATATTTGGTTTCCAGATATTTTAAATTTTAAACCGGCATGATTTTGGAAAAGAATTATATTTGAGATAAAATGATATCATATTGTTTTGGGTTTAAATTGATATCGTATTCATAGTTTTGAAAGATTAATACTCCAAATGGATATATATATATATATATATATATATATATATATATATATATATATAGAAATTGAAGGGGTTTTTGGAACTTGAAGTGATATTTAAATTATGGTTTAAACTTTAAATAAAGAAATATATTTGAAAAGCCCTGGAAATTATTTTTCTTTACAAAGTAACTTTAAAGTTAAACCATTTATTTTACATTTGTTGAATATCCAAACCATTCAAGTTTTAGAAGTTATGGTTTTAAAATTTTGAATTTCAAAATATTATGCTTTGAAAGTATATTTCAAATATTTGGTTTCCAAATATTTTAAATTATAAAGCATGATTTTGGAAAAGAATTATAATTGAGATAAAATGATATCATTTTGTTTTGGGTTTAAATTGACATCGTATTCATAGTTTTGAAATGGAAAATTTTATTCTGGTTTTAAAGTATAAACTATTTTTAAATGACCACGGTGTTATAATAACGATGGGTTGGCAAAGAGACCGGGATCGGATATGGACATACTCTCTGTCGATACCGAAAACCACTTTGACTAACCGTGTACGCGGTGGAGATTCCAGAATGAAGTAGGTGGTGGCGACGTTTCCTGCAAGGTAAATACGTGGACCCGACTCCCGTGAGTTGGCATAAGGTGGCTAAAACAGGAGTGATTCTCGGGCCAATGAGGTCATACCTCTGATCGGACGCTCCTCTTCGATATTATACTTTGACTTTGGATTGATTCAGTGGCCACTTCTATTTTTGATTTTGGGGGAGTTTGTTCGAGGTGGGCGGTAACTGCGGCTACGCGTTTCCACCAGCCCGGATAGCAATTGGCATATCTACCCTGGCATTGCCTAGTTGTGCCGTGTCACCTACCATACCGAGCCTTTATTATGAGTTTTGTTTTGTACCATACCTATGGAGTGCCCTCTGACGATGCCCAGTACGGGGGAGATTACGGTACTGTATAGACTATGGGAATATATTCTGTGTTAAGGGCTATATGGGTAACCCCTTAACGCTATTAAAAAGTAAGTTTATTTTACAACTAGACACTATTTTAATAGCGCAATATACTACATAGTAAATAGTTTAACGGATCCTTAGGAGATGTAAATCCCAAGCATCTCTTGAGTTACTGCACTCATATTTACTCCTGTTGATTTAACTCAGATAAGATCTTTTAGTTCTGACTCGAGTGTTTTGTCTTTTCAATTCGCTCGGGTCAGTCCGAGCGTTTCAGGATTTGTGGATTTAGCTCTGGAGGACGAAGACAAAGATTTGTATTTCTAGTATCTACTATATTATTCCACTACACCATTTAATTCCGCTGCATTGTTATTGGTATGTGTAACTCTGATATGTAGTATATAAATATTTTGTAAACAGATTTATAAACTATACATTTTATTATTATATTTTATCCTTCCGCTGCGAGATTCTGCTTCCTTTTATTCCTTTCTCGTTTTTCTTATTTACCCCATAACAAATCCGCCCTTCCGTATGGTTGAACTGGCACGTGTGTCGGTTTAAATCGTGCGAAAAGGCGGGATGTTACAGTTGGTATCAGAGCTTTGGTTTAGCGATAAACCTTGGCTTTGTGGGGTTTGACTCTTTGTTAATAGGGTAGTAATACCATATGGGAGTCGCTGAGTGTATATATATGAGAGAGCGTATTTGTTAGTGATATAAAAAGATTTTAATATATTGTGTTAATCTGCTCCGTTTTGTATTTATAAATTCTGGTTGATGCATGGGACGCTGTGTCATCAATAGGGATTTCTAAATACTTAATAGGACAGACCGGCACAATATCTGTTTTAATATAGGTGAATGAAACAATTTTGCCTATTATATTTTCTATATATAAAATAAATTTTTAAATGATATTATATATATATATTTGGTTGCAATAGCTTGGGTGTTAGGCATAAAATTTATATATAATAGGTAAATAAGATTTAATTTAAAATCAATGAAATTTGGAAATTTTAGAACTTAAGTCCGGGATTTTGAAATTTGCTTTCAAAGGGTTTTGAAGTATAATAATATTGTTATAAATATTTTCCGATGTAAATATTTCAGTATAATCCGGAAGAATTGTTTTAAAGAAGATTTTGGAGAAAATAAGTTTTGTACTTTCCTCTCTGTCGCTGGAAAATAATTTCGGTGATGGCGGCTGCATCATCGACTTTCATTTTCGAGTTTCGAAGGGGAAATGCCACTGTGGTAAATTCTACTGCAGATTTATTTTGAAATTATTTAAAATTTTAATTGTTTTAAATATAATTAGAGATATAAAAGTTGTAAGAAATTATTTATCTATTATTTTTAAAATAATTTGAAATTTGGCCTGGTATTTAATTCTTAAATTTCCATTAATTAATTGTTTATATTACTTTGTGAAATAAAAGGTAAGGAATTGATGAATTGAAACCTCTAATTTAGGTAAGAGAATTAATGCTAAGCTATAAAGGAAGTTAAAATTTTAACTTATAAGGAAAAATTTAAAGATTTATTGAACATTAAATTTAGTTATAAGATGAGATAAAACTGGTATAAGTTCACTTGCATTTTTTTTACATAAATAACTTACCAAATATGAAAAGTTGAAATGTTAAATAAGAAGATTGGAATAGAATATTATACAAGTAGAAATTTTGGAAATAATGAAGTATTCAATGAATTGCTGTTAAATGAGAATTTAATGTTATAAACTTAAGTTATAATTGAAATTTTACTAAAATTAAAAGTAAGTTGAAATTGTAATTTATAAAACGAATATATATAATTATTGAACCATTAATTAATTAAAGGAATTGAGAAGAAACTTGTATAATTTTCACTTACATTCTTAAAGCATATATATATAACTTACCATATAATAAAAGTTGCAATGTTAGTAAGAAAATGTAAGGGGAAATCTTATAAGAGAAGCTTGAGGTAAAAAATAGGTATTCAATGAATTTGCTGTTACAAAATGAGAATTAAATGTATAAACTTAAGTTAAAATGGAAATTTTAAGTATTATAAATAGATGATTATAAACTTAAGTAAATAAAACGGAATGCAAATATAATGAATATTGTAATAAATGAAAAATGAAAATTGTAAGTAATGAAGGAATCACTCAATAAATGAAAGAAAAGAAATTAAACAACTAAAGCATGAAATAAATGTATAATAAGTTAATTTGGTTGTTGGTTTGAATTGTTATTGTTTGACTTATGGTTGGTTGGGCAAGAGAATTTGAAGTTGTTGGATGAATAAATAATCTATCGTTATTCCATCTAAGACTGTTGAGTAAAGGATGCACTTGATATTTATTTTCATTCCATACAATTTCAAGTTTTGAACCCGAACAACTATTTGTTTGTTGGATTAAATGCTTGCTTTGTCTTGTGTATGTATGCTGTTTGTAAAGTTGATGGTTGTTGTATTGATTGGTTGATTAATGGTTGAAACCGCTTAAATATTTCACTTTATATAAATTGTAACCCTTTGGATTATATAAGAAAATGCAGTATCTTGGAAATATTTTGGAAATGTTTTTTCCAAACTTTAATAATTTAAATATAAAGGATTAAATAGTTATAAAGAGGATATCTTATTTAAAGTGATTAATTTTGCAAATTTAATTGTTTATAGGTTAAATATTTTGGATAAGATGTATTGTATTTAATTTTCCCCTTCTTTTCCTTTTCGAGGACGAAAATTTTTGAGTGGGGGAGAGTGTAACGACCCGCGTAAATTCGATGTTTGAAATGAATTAAATTAATAGGATTTTATTTTAAAATTTAGAAAGAAATAAACATCTCATTAATTTATATGAAAGAAAATATTGAAATTTGATGTATCAAAGGTAATTAAAATTTGCAAATTAAATTATATATTGCAATTAATAGTAATAGTGGAAATTGTTGCAAGTATTGAATTTGTCAATGGAATAAAATATTATTTACGGAAATTGAATATAAACGGAGGTAATAAAGTAATGCAAGAAAATAAACAATGTAATTAGTACAATCCCTTTTATTTGTAAACTATTGTAAGGTGTTAATTTATTGAAATATGAAAATTTGGAAATAGATTCAAAATTTATGTTAGCTAAATGAATTGCAATAATTAAAATTAGTAATTAATAGGTTAAAGGGAATAACAATTTATTCATAAATGAATATAAGTGAATATAACAAAATAAATAGGAAACGCTAATTATTCATAAGTGATGGTTGATGATATAAACGTTACTAACTATTAATGTAGTAACGTAAGATGTAAATGTATTTTCAACGGAAATGTAACCTTATTTCTAGGTTGAAATTGCAGGTAGATTTATGAAATGGAGTTTATGAGATAAATAGAATTGAATGTTTCGTTAGTATGAGTTTAAGGGAATATGGGGTAAATTGATTAAATCAATAAAAGACAATAAATGCAATGATGATGGGTTAGTAATAAAAGTGAATAGGGAAATGATTGTATAGTAAAAATGGAATTCCAACTTGTTGGAATAGAGTAAATACACTTAGTAATAAATTTAGGATAGAAAAACGAAATGGAAATATTGAATTAGTTAATTCGTATATATATATAGAATGGCGATTATTGGATTGTAAATAATAAACTTATTAATGGTGATCAAGAGTTGTGACCACAAGTTATTATGAGTGACACATATATATTTAATTCAATTCAATTGATTTGGAAATCATTGCATTAAATATAAATTAAATGTTACGTTGAATAAGTTAAGGAAATAGATGGATAATAACATAAATGTTCTTCATAGATATGATAATTTGAATCTATTGAAATTTATGGAATTTGAATATAACATTTTACGTTAATTGGAGATAAAGATGGAAATAGGTAATAATTGCATTAATTTGTAAGTAGAAATAAATCGTTAATGAGAACAAGTATTTAAGATTTACCACCTATTTAGTATATTAAGTTATAACGGAAAATAAATTGCAATAATTAACAATATATTTATTTCATTAATGATAATGACGTAATATTTGAAATATTAAATAGGATGAAATTCAAATGTATATAACGATAGAAATGTGAAATTTGGGGAATAGATTCAAAGTTATAAATGAGTTGTTAAAATAATACATAATAAGTGCAAATTGAATGAATCTATGGGAGCATAGATTTAAGTTTAGAAAACGATATTTTGGTTTAATTAAGTATTGCAAAATAAATGAAATTAACGTTTAAATATTTCGTTTATAGAGATTAAACTAAAATTCAAGGATATTAAAATAATAGATTTTGAACCCAACATGGAATCCTTCTACTTAAAATTTTTAGATGGAATAAACATTTGATTATATAATTGAATAGAGAAATAGATTTATTTAGTATATAATTTAATGCTTGTTGAAAACTGTAATTTTATAAACATGTTTGCTTGACTATAAATAAGGATTACAATGTTCACGTATTTATTTAATTGATTTCATCAATTAGGGTCTGTTTTGAAGTGGAAGATTAAAATTAATTGGAAATAAATTTATTAAAATCTTTCAATTGAAAAAGGAAAAGAAACAAAGTGCAATTAATAAAATTTATGTAAGAATGTTTTCATTATGAATGTACATTATTTGGAAATATAAGAATTGATTTAATATTGTATAAGTTGGTCATTTTAGAATATAAATGAATTGCAAGTAACAAATAAGAATTTTAAGGAAAATAAAAGAATGTTGAGGAAATAAAGTGAACGTTTCCATTCTAAATATAAGGAAGTGGAGAAATTAACACTGCAATGGATAGACTTATCAGCTTTTAATTTACATCTAAATTTGTTTAGATCAATTTGGAAATTAATAAAATTATGGATATATTTTGAAACATAAACGAAATGTCTAGATTTACATTTGTAAATACGTTTAAAATAAAATGTAAATGATAAGGAATTTATTTATTTCCTAAATCCATAACGTGTGTAATTAATATTATTTATCTTTTGGGACCACCTACGTTTGCACGTTAAAATTCGTGCACACCTATTCTTTTGCGATCTATCTATAAATAGGCGGTGAAACCTAGCCTCCATCTTCATTCCTCTGTATAGTCTCTTCTTCAACTTCTTCTCTTCTTCAATGGCAACAGACAATTTCTAGATCCAGTTTCAATCCAAATAAAAGTCAAAATTCAAACTCCTCTAAAAATTCCAGAAAAATTATATGTTGGAGTTCTCAGAATACGCAATCTACTGGTGGTGTTCGTTTTCCGTTTTGGGTTCAGTCTGGAAACATATTTGCGTGCTCCTGTAGCCAAAGCGCATGGAAGACGATAGTGACTTGGCGAATATTTAATTAACGTTTGTTTTGTTTTATAATTTATTTTGATTTTCAAATCGTTTAAATCGCATAACTTTTTCATACGAAACTTTTTTTGTTAGGTTCGTAATTAAATCGCATAACCTTGGATTCACGCGAAACTTTTTTTGTTAGGTTCGTAATTAAATTCCGGACAGTTTGGAACTAGATTGGACCAATTCGGAGACCGTCGAATTTTGGGTTTAAATCGGATTTAAATTCGATTTAAATTCAAAAGGTGAGTGTTTTAACCCACTCACAACTTCTAAAAGTTTTTATGTTTGTTAAATTTATTTTAAATATGAGTATAAATTTATTTATTACTGTTGGCGTGTTTTATTCAGCATATCTGTTAAATCGCATTTATTTAACTTAACTGTTAATTTAGTTTATTTATTGCATAAAATTTGACAGGTAGAATTTATTTTTGCGCATAAACTGCTAGTTAACAGTCATTAAATTTATTATGGAATAGAAACTGTTATAATCTGTTATTAATTCCTGTATAATTCATATGCTATGTATCAATGACTGTTTAAAATTCGATGATGATTGCAATTGATGATTGATGATTGATATTTGGATGAATGAATGCTATAATTATATTATATAAACTGCAAGTTATCATGCATTTTTCGTTTCATTCGGGATTGTGGTTTGAAATGATATACAACCGCAAAATTTTATTTTTAAATTGCAGATTGAAATGATAAATATCCGTATCACTTGACCATAGGATAGAAAATTATATACAGGCACTGTGGTCTATCTATAAATTATTTTAAAGTGATTTCTATGGTTTGGATGGGATACGGTTTATAAAAATTTGATTTTGATATTTTATAAAATATTATTCTTCGATATATATACATATGAAGTTAAAAATTTGAAAATTAAGTTGTGTATAAACCTGTTGAATAAAAATGAAAAATTGAGAAAATGGAATTTGGAAATTTATCTTATATGCTTAAGTTTGGAAATTTTAAGGTATGATATTTATAACTGGATTTTCCAAGATGAATTAAAATGAAAATTCTAGTATAAAGTAAATTTGAGAAAATATTTAATTGCTAGAAATTGGAGTTTTATTTATGGAATTTATATGAATATTCAAGACTAAATAATAGAATATTAATTTTTGAAAGAAGAAAATCCAACTTTAGTTTTGAAATATTAATACTCCAAATGGATATATATATATATATATGTGTGTGTGTGTAGAAATTGAAGGGGTTTTTGGAACTTGAAGTGATATTTAAATTATGGTTTAAACTTTAAATAAAGAAAAATATTTGAAAAGCCATGGAAATTATTTTTCTTTACAAAGTAACTTTAAAGTTAAACCATTTATTTTACATTCGTTGAATATCCAAACCATTCAAGTTTTAGAAGTTATGGTTTTAAAATTTTGAATTTCGAAATATTATGCTTTGAAAGTATATTTCAAATATTTGGTTTCCAGATATTTTAAATTTTAAACCAGCATGATTTTGGAAAAGAATTATATTTGAGATAAAATGATATCATATTGTTTTAGGTCTAAATTAATATCGTATTCATAGTTTTGAAATATTAATACTCCAAATGGATATATATATATATAGAAACTGAAGGGGTTTTTGGAACTTGAAGTGATATTTAAGTTATGGTTTAAACTTTAAATAAAGAAATATATTTGAAAAGCCATGGAAATTATTTTTCTTTACAAAGTAACTTTAAAGTTAAACCATTTATTTTACATTCGTTGAATATCCAAACCATTTAAGTTTTAGAAGTTATGGTTTTAAAATTTTGAATTTCGAAATACTATGCTTTGAAAGTATATTTCAAATATTTGGTTTCCATATATTTTAAATTTTAAACCAGTATGATTTTGGAAAAGAATTATATTTGAGATAAAATGATATCATATTGTTTTGGGTTTAAATTGATATCGTATTCGTAGTTTTGAAATATTAATACTCCAAATGGATATATATATATATAGAAATTGAAGGGGTTTTTGGAACTTGAAGTTATATTTAAATTATGGTTTAAACTTTAAATAAAGAAATATATTTGAAAAGCCATGGAAATTATTTTTCTTTACAAAGTAACTTTAATGTTAAACCATTTATTTTACATTCGTTGTGTTAACGTGAAAATCTGACGCTAACACCCTGGTGTGTGTGAAAACGATGTGAAAGCACCACCCGTAATACGGGAATCAAGAAATAATAGTAAGTAACAGAAAATGCAGTAAATGTGCACGGGGTTTATAGTGGTTCGGCTTATGATCAAGCCTACATCCACTTCAATCCTTTTTATTGCTGATCGGATTACAACTTATTACAATCTCTTTCAATTACAATCCAATTCAATTCAGAAAAAAGTGGCTAAGGAAAACTTCGTCGTGACAGAGTTCTTCGAATCCATGATTGAATGTGTTAAATTCCTATGCGAAGTTGATCTAAGCGTCTTGCGTGTGCTTGAAGCGATAGAGTGTAGATTGCTTTGAAGATAGTGAAGTCTCAATAACTTGAAGAAAATGATCCCAAAAAGTCCCTTGAATGTTGGAGGTGCCGCTGTATTTATAGTGAATTCCCATGCTGGGTCGTAGGTCGTGACTGACCTAAGATAGGTCGCAAGTCGTGGCCGACCTACAAGACATGGGTTGCGACTCAATAGGGGTGTGCTTGTTCGTTTGGACACACTGGCAAGCAAGTCCTAGGTCGTGAACGACCCAACTGGTGGCTGCATAAATGAAGCAGTATTGAGATTTATCTTCGTAGTGATAGGTCGCGAGCGACCTATCATAGGTCGTAGGTCGCAAGCTTTTTCCTGAAGATGGTTGGATAGCATTGCACTTAACTCTGGAACGAGCTAGTAAGCAGTAGGTAGTGGTCGACTTAGCAGATCAGGGTATAAGTGAAGCGGCATAGGGATTTTACTTCATCTGCTTAGGTCGCAAGCGACCTATTATAGGTCGTTAAGTCGTTATCCTTTTTAAGTCGCTCCATACTTTAGATCGGTACATGTCCTTAGGTCGTGTTGAACTTTCTGTAGTTAGGTCGTCCCACCTTTAGGTCGTTAGGTCGCTAAGATAATTATGTCATTAGGTCGTTGAGACTATTAGGTCGTCAAGTACTCTTAGGTCGTTGGGCTGCTGAGTTATAGGTCGCGGAGTTTTAGGTCGCGGCAGAAATAGGAGTTAACATTTGCCCCTCGAAGTACAGGCCTATGTCATAGGTCGTGTGCTTCGACCTAATTTTTCTAGGTCGTGAGCGACCTAAAACATATACTAACTCGCGCGTCTACTCGTTTTCTTCTTTCAGCCCCATATAAATTTGTTAGGTTGCTACTCCCTCCTTACTCACCTGCTTCAATTTCCTGCGCCGCCATTAACAGAATTCTACGATTTTAAAGACGAATTCAAGTTAATCATTCAGCGATCTGTCCTTACTATCAAATTACGTAAGTATCTTCGAACTTTATCCATTCCATGATCACCATCGAATCACGAACTCTAACCTCCGATCCCCAGACCGATTTTGTGCATTGTGCTTCACTTTGAGTCATGTTGTGATCAATTTTTGATCGCCTCTGGTTACTGTTGTTGTTGTGATTCACGAACGCACAGTAGTGAGTTAGATTTATGATAGATCGGAGATATGTTGAATTGGTTTTCGAGTGATTTGGTGGTATGAGAAGATGATGAACTTCATGAATAGGATGATGGACTTCTGTGTAGTTGATAGCGGGTTATCGGGTCTGGTGAAGCATTGCGTGGAGAGGAAGTTAGCGACCTGGTGAATTTGAGAAACTTAAGATAATTCACGATCTAAGGACCCTTGCGACTTAAGGAATAGTTTCGACCTACACTAGGTCGCTGAACGACCTAATATTCGCGCGTCTTAGGACTTTGCATGAGCTAGAAATTACTCGAGCTAAGAACTGCATGACCTAATCTTTCTTACGACATAGGCTTTAGGTCGCGGCCGAGTTTACATCAGGACGACTTTGAAGTGCCTTATCCTTTACTTTGCATAGCGCGACCTAAGGAGGTTCCGACCTATGCTAGGTCGCTGGACGACCTAGGACTTGTGAAATCCTGAGACAACTTTGATTGAGCTGTTTGAACTTTGAACTATTTGGACTTGAATTTTGTTGTATTTCTTTGCAGATTATCTCTAACGCTAATTACCTGTTAAACACAATATTTGAAGAAAATTTTGACGAATATACTGTCATCGACTGCCAACATCAAATGACAGATTAGTTAATAACAGATAATTAACTTAAATAAATTGTGTGAACGAAGTGCTTTCAACTCATCGATTTCAAGTAAAATATTAAAGCAACACTGAAATAGTCAATTGAAACTGACCAGCCTGCATTAGTATTATGCTTGAACTTTAGATTAACAAGTTCTGAAATTTTGTAGTCGATCAATCGTCGACTAGTTTAATTCCAGTTATATTTATTTGTTATTTTTATTAGTTCTGCACGACACTTCACACTTTTAGGAAACGTGCACCTTCACATTTGAATATCCAGTTGCTTGTGTAGAATGACTTCTCAGGAAGAAGATACAACAGTTCAGACTGGAGAGGCAACTGTTATTCCGGCTCCACTAGTCAATCCTCCCGAAAGAGCCCCTACCACGCTATCATACAAAGTTTTTCGCCAGTTGTGTGTTCAGTTTGGCATTGCTGAATCAGATGCCATTCTTCCCGAGAGAAGTAACACTGCTGACATAGCACCCCCTGGCTTTGTGACGGTCAATAGACAAATGTGCCTGAGTGGGGGCGTTCCTCCTTTCAATGACTTTTTCTAACAACTTCTTCGTCAATTGGCCATCGCCCCATCCCAATTACACCCCAATGGCTATGCCATTTTAATGGGGTTGTGTGTACTGTTTAGGAGGACGCTTGATCGATTCCCAAGCTTTGACGAGATTTGCTTCCTATGCACTTTCACCAGGACTAAAGATCACCCCTCTATTACTGTCGTGAGAAGTGCTCGAAATCGTAGATTGATCATCGGTCTTCCTGACAGCGCTCATGGGTTTTTGACTCAATTTTTCTATGTTCGTTGTCCCCCGGGGTTTTACTCTGTATGGAGGGAAGGAAGTAAGATTAACCATTCTTACTACGCTTGTTATCCGACTTTTGCGAGACTGAATTGTTAAGTGTTAACTCCGCTTCTTTTTTATTTTCAGCGCTTCCTTCCCTATCCAGAGATCCAGGCCATAAGCAAGTTTTTGAGAGACTGAGTGCCGTGGCCGCGGAAGAAAGAAGTGTAAAATTCTTGTTGAGGGATGAATTTCTGCACCAATACGGGCTTTTGCATACCTCTCGCTCTACACACCCCCACGAAGTCCCAGATTCTCCGGCTAGAGCGTCGGATGCCCCCGTTTCTATTGATACATCCATAATGAAAGAATCTGCTTCTGAGGCTTCTCTAGTGAAGTACTCCACTTCTGTTGATGTCGCGGGGTCATCTGGCAAACTTTCCCCGGTCACCGAAGAAGAAGCGCTTCGGGATTCTCCTCCGCATTCAAAGAAGTCTGGTGACGAAGAAGTCGAGAAAACCAGCCCTGTTAAGCAGAGCAGGGACGACACTTTCGAAGGACTGAGTGACCTCTTTGCCACCTCGCAAGAGATCTTTGAAGATGATCCTATTACTACCGGGGTTTCTTTTTCAGTAGTCGAGGCGACTTCTATTCTGCAATAGACTCCGTCAACTCAAGAGTTGATGTTAATTTCTACACCCATAACTACTCCACAATTAAAGAGTGGTTCGTAGTTTGATGCGGCAGTTTGCACATTACACTCACTTAGAATCTTTCAGCACTTTTATGCTTCAGACGTTTTGTACTTTGAAGAATTCTAAAATTTAGCTCTTTTTATTTCAGATCCTCCGATGGGATGCAGCGGATCCTACTATGATGACTTCCAGCACTACGGGAGGCGTAGCCAATATGATTATAGGCGTTACCTCCCCTCTTACAAAGAATCCGATGAAGAAAGAGCCGGCCCAAAGGCTCAAGAGAAGAGGAGCGTTATGAAAGAAGAGAGAGGGAGGAGCGCCACGATTCTTCGCCGAGAGGCGATGATTCCCACAAAAGAAAATCCCATGATGACCGAGGAAAAAGTCATATGATTGAGGATTTAAGCAAGCGAGCCCGACATGGTGAGAAGCATACCTCTACAACTCCTGAAAAGGTTACTGTCCCCGTCTCGCTTGACATTCCTTCCGGCTCTCCCGCTCTTGGGAAGACAGACATCCAAACAATAATTAGCAGGCCCAAATTCCAAGTCGGACCGGGCCCGGCCACTTTGCAAAGTCGCTTTCCACAGTGGTGTCTGAAGGGAGTAAGGTTCGACCTTGACTTGGTCCCCATTGACAAGTCTGCCATGTTACGAAACCTCGATGCCGTCAAGCTTGATATGAGAGGATGTCGAACTAGCTAAAACTTGTTGACGAGCTCCAAAGGGTTAATCGTGCAAATATAGAGGCCATGCTCACTATGGAAAATGATAAAGCCGAATGGCAAAAGGTTCTTGAGCAACATGATACTGAAACGAGGAGCATCGCTTCTTACAATGAAGAGCTTGAAGCAAAAGTTGAGGAACTGAAACAAGAGCTTGCTACTTCCTCTACTTCCTATTCTCAAAAAGAAGAAGTGCTCCTAAAACAAGTGAGAGATGCTCATGCCAGCCAAAGAGATGCCGAAGACAGGCTTGAAGTGCAAAAAAGAATTAGTGAGGGCTATGTTGCTGATATTGAAGAGATTCGGAAGAAAAACAGCTCCCAAGAGGCGGAGATTCAAATGCTTAAGCTTCAACTTTCGAAAACTGAAAGGGAGCGTGATGAGGCCGTTGCCGACAAAATTGCAGCTGAAGAATCTCACGAGGCAACGAGGACCAACATCAGCTCAACATTATTTAACTTCTACCTGCATAGCATCTTGGGGCGCGGTAGCCTCGCCTTTCTAGGCCCCAAGTATGAAATTACTCTGGCTGAAGTTTGGGAGGCCGCACTCGATATACTTGGCGGTAAAGGCGCTGGCTATGCTGAGTCAGCTCTTGAGGAGCATTATCTTGATGATGATGCTCGCGCCGCTCTCGCCAGGGGGAGAGAACAGCTTGCAAAATTAAGGGCCGAAACAGCGGCAGGAGAATATTCAGGAAAAACTGTCTCAACTGTTCCAATTCAGCCTTCTCCTTCGGCCGAAATTGATATTATCGGTTCTAGTTCTCACTCTCTATCTCCTACCAAAGTTACCACCGAGACCACAAGCATACAAGGTGGAGATGAAGGCGACGAGAGTGCCGAGGCACAGGCTTACGAAGTTGATGTCAGGAAACCAACTTCTGCAGGTAACCCCACTGTTAATCTTGCCCAAGTAGACTGCTCATCTGTTTCTTACGAGCTTGATGAGCTTCTTGACTACTTCTTGAACCTCAACGAACCTTTATCTCCGCTTTTTACTGACTTGAACTTTTTTCCTTCTGTAGAGAAAACGTCGAGCATCGTTCAAACTTCCCCTCCTCCAATTATTCCTCCTCCATTGATTCAGGTGACTCCTCCTTCTGCCTCGCAACCAGGATCACAAGAGGAGCAAATAGAAGCTCTCCAAGACTTGGACGATCCCATTGCTTCACAAGAACACAAGGAAGAAGAAACTGAAGGGAGTGAGAAGACTCCAGAAGCAACTAGTTCCGATGATTAACCATTAGGTAAACTTTTTTCTCCAGGGAGTGGGTCTTCCTCCAAGAAGAGAGGAAAGCAGGGAGTTTCCAAGAAGAAGAAGAAGGGATCCTTAACTGGCGAAGAAAAAACGGAAGAAAGTCCGACTGAGCCCCTTTCTCCTTCATCCCCTACTCTTACAAGCCGGCCTAAGAAGTTGGTTATCCAGCCGGGTGCGGGCTCAAAAGGTGGACGGAAGAAGAAATGATGGCTCTGGTTCTGTGGCTTTCATATCGCTTTTTTGCCTTTTTTGCATGTACTGACCGGAAATTGTGCGGGTATCGGCCCCCGTTTTCTTTATTCTGAAACTTGTATCTGTAAGAAATTGTAACAGAATTAAATAAAATGATTCTTTATTTGTACAAACTTCTTGTTTGAATTTGAGAATGCAGTTATTATTCACTTTTATACAAGTTTCTTTGCATGATATTGCAGTGAGCTTGTGGTATACTGTTCGAGCGCAATTTTACCGGTGTAGTTATACCATGTTGCCCCTATACCATAAGCTCATTGTAATATTTTATTTTATGAGGAACTTGTACTTTTATTTTTTAAAGAATAATTATTCCACATTTGGAGGAATATTATTTCGTTAAAAAACAGAGTACAAATAAGTTTTTACGCTTCATCCTTCGAAGATATCACTTTTTCTTTTGTGCATATACACATTTTGCTGAATGAATTCTTCTATGTGGTAAAGAGGGTATTCGAAAGGTACTTTAACTTCTTTTTGAGGAAGAGAATTTTCCAGAATAGGTAATTCATTCTTCCTTTGAAAGTTAAAGTGTGCCTTTGATGAGGTTTTTTTTTTATATATATATACCACAGTAAAGGGCTTTTTGATTTTTGTTTCTTCGAAAAGTTGCACCTCTGAGGAAGGCTTTTTCACGTTTCAACAACTGGAAGTTTTATTTCAATCTTGGTGAAACGTGTGCCTCCGAAGAGGTCTTTCTGCTTGATTGTGCCTCCGGGAGGAGGTCTTTTCATTTCTGCCTCTGGGAAGAGGTCTTTTATTTATTTTTATTTTTTTGTATTTCAGCTTTGGTGAAGTGAAACTCCGAAGAGCGGCTGTTGCACTTCAACTCTTGGTGAAATGTGCCTCCGAAGAGGGCTTTGCTTTGTTTTGCATTTCAACTCTGGTGAAGTCGACCTCCGAAGAGCGGCTCTTACACTTCAACTCCTGGTGAATGTGCCTTCGAAGAGGGCTTTATTTTGTTTGGCATTTCAACTTTGGTGAAGTGGGCCTCCGAAGAGGGGCTCTTACACTTCAACTCCTGGTGAAATGTGCCTCCAAAGAGGGCTTTATTTTGTTTGGCATTTCAACTTTGGTGAAGTGGGCCTCCGAAGAGGGGCCCTTACACTTCAACTCCTGGTGAAATGTGCCTCCAAAGAGGGCTTTGATTGCCTGGAAGTTACTCTCTCATGGTTGGAGGGTCATGACTCCTCCAATCTTTTTTGTTGAGTAGAGAACTTTCTTTTTTGCGGCATATGCCTCGTTAGAGGTCTTTATCCTCCGAAAAGTTATGCCTCCGAAGAGGGCTTGTGCCTCCGAAGAGGGCTTTAGTTGTTCCTTGTCCACTTGCTTATGCCTTTTCAGCGATCCTCTATTTTTCTTTTCAAGCTCACACTCCCTTCTCTTACAAGTAGTTTGTTTAATCCAAAGAAGTGTACTTCATTGCTAGGCAAGTTCGCGAGAACGGGCATAAGCTTCTTAATTGGATGTTTGTTTGTTCAAACGATCTCAATTTATTAGCAAGGGCCCGTTTTCGGCGAAATCATTGGCCGTTCAATTGAAGCACTTCCTATCTAGGATTTGAATTCGGGGCTTTTGTGGCTCGAAATTTGTTTGTTTAATGATAACAAGAATCACTTGGTCTTGTAACGTGCAAGTTTTATTTTCATTGTCTGCAAAAATTTAAATCGACATTTCAGCAATACATTTAATGTACTTTTCATATCGAAAATAAAGCAAACATGTAATAATAATAAGGAACACAAGATTTATAGTGGTTCGGCCAAGAATTTGGGCCTACATCCACTTTATAGTTTTTCATTATTCACTTGCATCGGCTTTACAATTGCTTTCAATTACAAGAATCATACATTCATAAATATATTTATTTTACAATATTTCAACAAAGCTTTCAAGTAAAGTATGGACGCAAGTGATTGCGTTCCAAGCCCTTGGAATTTGATCTCCTTCGACAGTAGTGAGTTTGAATGTGCCGTCAAGAAGCTTCTGACCTATGACATATGGTCCTTCCCAATTTGGCCCAAACACACCTGTTGCCGTCATAATTCTCTTCAGGACTAGATCTCCAATCTCAAAGCTGCGTTGGCGAACTTTGGAATTGAAATGTATGGCTATCCTTTGCCGATGAGCTGCAATTCTGAGCTTAGCCTCTTCTCTTTTTTCATCAAGGAGATCTAGTGCCTCAAGCTATAGTTTTTCATTCTCCGCTTGATTGAAATGGATTCTTCTATGTGAAGGGACCTCTGTTTCTACCGGAATCATTGCTTCTGACCCGTATGCCAATGAAAACGGAGTATGCCCAGTCGCAGTTTTGTGGGTAGTTCTGTACGCCCATAGTGCTAGTGGTAGCTTATCGATCCAACCACCTTTTGCTCTTTCGAGTTGCTTCTTGATGGTTGACTTGATAATTTTGTTTACTGCTTCCACCTGCCCGTTTGCCTGCGGATGAGCCACTGTTGATAAGCTTTTTCGGATTTTGAATCGCTTGCAAAAATCTTGGAATTCTTCACTTTCGAATTGAGTACCATTGTCTGTAATTATCTTTTGAGGCACACCATATCTGCAAATGATACTTTTAGTCACAAAATTTATCATCTTTTTAGAGGTGATAGTAGCCAATGGTTCAGCTTTAGCCCATTTAGTAAAATAATCTACAGCAACAACGGCATATTTGATTCCAGATTTGGCAGTTGGTAAAGGTCCTATAAGGTCTATCCCCCAGATTGCAAATGGCCATGGACTGACCATCTGTGTGAGTTCAGTAGAAGGTGCTCTAGGAATTTTAGCAAATCTTTGGCATCTGTCACATTTTCGGGAATAGTCTGCAACATCTCGATTAATTTCTGGCCAAAAATATCCGTATTGGAGAACCTTCTTTGCTAAAGTTTGACCACCTAAATGATCACCACATTCTCCTCCATGTACTTCAGCTAGGATTGTTTTGGACTCTTCCCTGGATACACATCGAAGTAATGGCATTGAGAATCCCCGTCTGTATAATTGGCCATCCTGGACTATATAGCGAGAGGCTTTACTCAGTAGCTTCTGTCGTTCTTTTGAATTTTTCGGTAAAGAGCCATTGAGCAGATATTCTGTTATTGGAGTCATCCATGATTCTTGCTCTTGAGACACACTCATGATCCAATCAATATCCATCTCATTAATGCTTGGAGCTGACAGGACTTCCACTGGAGCTATCCCCAGAAATTGAGCTTCGCCTGTGCTAGAGTACTTTGCGAGAGAATCTGCTTTCGTGTTTTCTTCTCGAGGAATATGGCTTATCGTGTAGTGATCGAAGTCACATAGAAGTTCCCAGGCCTTTGACAAGTAGGCAGGCAGATTTCCCCCTTTCGCTTGAAATTCCCTCTTGACTTGGCATACAATAAGCTGAGAATCACTGAAGATCTGTAATGCTCGGATGTTTAGTTCTTTAGCAATTCTCAAGCCAGCGATAAGAGCTTCGTATTCTGCTTCATTGTTCGTTGAAGGAAATTCCAATCTTAGCGCATAGCATAATGACCGACCTTCAGGGGTTTCAAGTACAACCCCGGCTCCAGAACAGTAGTCATTTCTCGCGCCATCAACATATAACTTCCACTGGATTGGGGAATCATCGATCGTTTCTTCCCCACCGTTACCCTTATCTGTGAATTCTGCAATGAAATCCGCTAAAGCTTGTCCGTTGATTGCTTTTCGGGGGTGATAAGTGATGTCATATTGACTGAGTTCAATGTTCCACTTTAGAAGACGACCCGAAGTCTCAGGGCGAAACAGGACTTGCTTTAGAGGTTGATCAGTAAGGACTCTGATAGGATGAGCTTGGAAATATTGCCTCAACTTCGTCGATGCAATCAGTAGACAGTAGGCGAGTTTTTCCAACTTGGAGTAATTCATCTCTGCCCCAGTGAGTCTTTTGCTGATATAGTAAACCGGATGTTGAATCCCCATGTCTTCTCGTATCAGCGCTGCACTTAGAGCATGAGATGATACTGCCAAGTATATAAGAAGATCATCACCATCGCCGGGCCTAGAAAGTATTGGAGGCGTTTCCATATGACGAATCAATTCATCAAAGGCTTTTTGGCATTTGGGAGTCCAATCAAAGTTTTTCTTTCCTTTCTTTAGAGCGTCAAAGAATGGGATGCATTTATCAGTAGCTTTGGAAATGAACCGACTCAAGGCGGCGACTTTTCCGTTGAGACTTTGCAACTCCTTCTTCGTTCTAGGAGCCTTGACTTCTTTTAAGGCGGTAATTTGAGCTGGACTAGCTTCAATGCCCCTAGCGCTTACGATGAAACCAAAGAACTTTTCGGACTCCACCCCAAATGAACATTTTAAAGGGTTAAGCTTCATTCCGTATTTCCGGAGGACTGCGAACATTTCTGCTAAGTGTTCTATGTGATCCACTGCTTTCTTAGACTTTACTAACATATCGTCGACGTAGACTTCCATAGTCTTGCCCAATTGCAGTTTTAACATAGCATTAACAAGTCTTTGGTAGGTTGCCCCCGCATTCTTCAGCCCGAAGGGCATAACTCTATAGCAGTAAAGACCAACATCGGTGATAAAGCTCGTGTCCTCCTGATCTGGCTCATGCATCATGATCTGGTTATATCCGGAGTAGGCATCCATAAAAGATAACAATTCATATCCCGCTATCCCATCTACCAGTTGATCGATCCTGGGTAATGGGAAGCAGTCTTTGGGGCAGGCCTTGTTTAGATCTGAAAAAACGATGCACACTCTCCATTTTCCGTTGGCTTTCTTAACCAGCACTGGATTTGAAACCCAATTCGGATAGGTAGATTCTTTGATAAAGTCATTCTCCATGAGCCTATCAACTTCTTCTTTTAATGCCGCTGACCTTTCTGGACCTTGGGTTCTTCTTTTCTGTTTCACAGGCGTAAACTTTGGATCAATATTCAGAGCGTCTACTGCAACTTCTGGGGATATTCCGCACATATCGGCATGAGTCCAAGCGAAAACATCCAAATTTGCTTTCAAAAAAGATATTAAGATATTCTGAATCGACACATTAAGTTGTGAACCCACATTCAACGCCTTATTTGGGTCCTTCGGGTCAACAGGTACCGGTACCGTCGTTTCCACCGGTACCACTCTATTCTCCCCTGCACTGGCTTTTCTAGGATCCATCTCTTTTCGTGCTCCGCTATGCTCGCCAGTGCAGGGTCTGCCCTGTAATTGCTACAAGGTTGGTTCTTTGATGCGGACTGGGGTTGCCGCATCCTTTCCCATTTCTATTTTCCTTGCCTCTCGCAGCTCTGTCAGATAACAATCCCGCCCAGCATTTTGATCCCCTTTTATAACTCCTACTCCATTGTTTTTGGGGAATTTAATGGTGAGGCACCATGGGGCCAGAACAGCTTTGAACGCTGCAAGAGTTGGACGACCAAGGAAAGCATTATAAGCAGAAAATTCGTCAACAATCAAAAAAGTTTGCTTGCGGACTACTTTTCTTTCTCCCTCTTTGAGTTCTACAAGCAAATCAATGGTTCCTATCGGCTGATTTGGCTCCCCAGTGAAGCCAGCGATTTTCTACGACGAGGCTTGCACATCAGCCATAGGGATCTTCATTTGGTCGAATGTTTTCTTGAAGAGGATATTGCAGGATGCACCACAATCAATGAGAACTCTTCTGACAATAGCTGGCCCGATACCAGCCGAGATGACTAAGGGATCCAAGGTAGGAGCTTCAACACCTATGGAATCCCTGGCTCTGAACACAATATCATAATTGAAAGTTCTTTGTTGTTTCAGGGGCGTAGTGTCTTCCAAAACAAAGACATCTTCTTCGGTCGGTACATATTTCAAAGCCCGGGTATACCTTTCCATCTCACCCCAGCTCCTGCCTGCTGGGTGAGGTCCTCCCGTAATAACATTGATAACAGACCTTCCAGACTCATTCCCTGCAGCCTTCTCACTTGTCCTAGGTTGATGAGCAGGAGCTTGTTGCCCCTGGCTAGACGAAGCAGGATTGCTGCTATTCTTTTCCATAAATTGCTGCAGCTTTTCTCCCCTTATCAACTCTTCAATCAAATTCTTCAATTGGCGGCATTCGTCGGTATCATGACCGGGTTGATTATGAAAGCGTCAGAACTTCCTGCTTTGTATAGCTCTTTTCTCGGTTATCAGAACAGGAGGTTTAGGATAGTCAACAGAATCTTTAGTGGCAAAGTAAATACGCTCCGGCGTATCTGATAAAGGAGTATATTCCGATGGCTTGAAGGAACGAGGCTTCTTCAGATTTCTCTGTTTCTTCCCATCGTCATTTTCCCTTTTCTGTCCTACAGATTCATTCTTGCGTGGAGCAGCAATGTTATCTTTAGCTTTTTCCAACACTGCCTTTACCGGTACAGGACGGCTTTCCAGGCGTATGAACTCATCTGCTTTCTTGTAAAAAAATTCAAGGGAATTTGGTTCCTTCATGTTCAGCCATTTTCCAAATTCGCTCGACTTGTCAATGGCCCTCATCAGATAAGTCAAGATCATCTGTGGTTCTGCATTGTCTACCTCGGCCAGCGCTATATTAAAGCGATTCAAGAAAGATCTGATAGTTTCCCCTGGATTCTGTTCTAAACTTGACAACGACATGATATCTTTGGCTTTTGAAGCATATAGCCTGAACTGCTCCTTGAATTTCCGGGTTAGATCAGAAAACTGATCTATAGACCGGATTGGTACCTTGGTGAACCAAAGCAGAGCTACACCTTCGAGATATACAGGAAAATATCGGCACTTTATTTCATCAGAAGCTCTGGCACCTGTCATGTGCCAATCATACTTATACAAGAATTCGTTCGGGTCGCTTGTCTCCTTGTAAGCTGGAATGGTTGGAGGGACGAACTTCCTCGGAAACTCAGCCTTTAAGATCCTTTCGGTAAACGGAGTTTTACTTGGAGCAAAACCCAATTCTTTCTCGTCTTCATCCCTTTGCATGCTCTCTTTCATGATTTGTCGAACCATTTCAGAAAGATACCCCTCATCATTTCGGGCTTTAGATCCACCAACTTCAGGAAGTGTCTGCTCAAAGGGGCTGGCAGCCCTTTCAGGACCGTTCCTTTCTTCAGCATCATGAACGTTGCCAGCAAAGTTCCTTTCATTACTCGTTGGTTGATGGTTTGCCCCAAGCAAATCGTTCAACCTATTCAAAATTAGAGCATTTTGGGCATTCTGAACCTCCAATTGTGCATTTTGGGCATTTATCTGCTGGTTCAGCCCTAAGATTACAACATCCAACTCTGCTTTTGTAACCCCAACAGGTGGAGTGGCTTGATTAGGTACTAGGGAAGCGGAGGTTCCTTCTTGAACATTTCCAGATCTAACAGATCTACTCCTTCTCCCTGGAGCCATGATTTCCGATAAACTTCTAGTCTTCAGAGAGATTACTTCAACATACTTTCGTGGAGCAATGATGATAATTCACCTGAGTTCAGTTCTCAGTGAAAGCACCAAAAATGTTAACGTGAAAATCTGACGCTAACACCCCGGTGTGTGTGAAAACGATATGAAAGCACCACCTCTAATATGGGAATCAAGAAATAATAGTAGGTAACAGAAAATGCAGTAAATATGCACGGGGTTTATAGTGGTTCGGCTTATGATCAAGCCTACATCCACTTCAATTCTTTTTATTGCTGATCGGATTACAACTTATTACAATCTCTTTCAATTACAATCCAATTCAATTCAGAAAACAAGTGGCTAAGGAAAACTTCGTCGTGACAGAGTTCTTCGAATCGGTGATTGAATGTGTTAAATTCCTGTGCGAAGTTGATCTAAGCGTCTTGCGTGTGCTTGAAGCGATAGAGTGTAGATTGCTTTGAAGATAGTGAAGTCTCAATACCTTGAAGAAAATGATCCCAAAAAGTCCCTTGAATGTTGGAGGTGCCGCTGTATTTATAGTGAATTCCCATGCTGGGTCGTAGGTCGTGACTGACCTAAGATAGGTCGCAAGTCGTGGCCGACCTACAAGACATGGGTTGCGACTCAATAGGGGTGCGCTTGTTCGTTTGGACACACTGGCAAGCATGTCCTAGGTCGTGAACGACCCAACTGGTGGCTGCATAAATGATGTAGTATTGAGATTTATCTTCGTAGTGATAGGTCGCGAGCGACCTATCATAGGTCGTAGGTCGCAAGCTTTTTCCTGAAGATAGTTGGATAGCATTGCACTTAACTCTGGAACGAGCTAGTAAGCAGTAGGTAGTGGTCGACTTAGCAGATCAGGGTATAAGTGAAGCGGCATAGGGATTTTACTTCATCTGCTTTGGTCGCAAGCGACCTATTATAGGTCGTTACGTCGTTATCCTTTTTAAGTCGCTCCATACTTTAGATCGGTACATGTCCTTTGGTCGTGTTGAACGTTCTGTAGTTAGGTCGTCCCACCTTTAGGTCGTTAGGTCGCTAAGATAATTATGTCGTTAGGTCGTTGAGACTATTAGGTCGTCAAGTACTCTTAGGTCGTTGGGCTACTGAGTTATAGGTCGCGGAGTTTTAGGTCGCGGCAGAAATAGGAGTTAACACGTTGAATATCCAAACCATTCAAGTTTTAGAAGTTATGGTTTTAAAATTTTGAATTTCAAAATATTATGCATTGAAAGTATATTTCAAATATTTGGTTTCCAGATATTTTAAATTTTAAACCAGCATGATTTTGGAAAAGAATTATATTTGAGATAAAATGATATCATATTGTTTTGGGTTTATATTGATATCGTATTCATAGTTTTGAAATGGAAAATTTTATTCTGGTTTTAAAGTATAAACTATTTTTAAATGACCGCGGTGTTATAATAACGATGGGTTGGCAAAGAGACCGGGATCAGATATGCACATACTCTCTGTCGATACCGAAAACCACTTTGACTAACCGTGTACGCGGTGGAGATTCCAAAATGAAGTAGGTGGTGGCGACGTTTCCTGTAAGGTAAATACGTGGACCCGACTCCCGTGAGTTGGCATAATGTGGCTAAAACAGGAATGATTCTCGGGCCAATGAGGTCATACCTCTGATCGGACGCTCCTCTTCGATATTATACTTTGACTTTGGATTGATTCAGTGGCCACTTCTATTTTTGATTTTGGGGGAGTTTGTTCGAGGTGGGCGGTAACTGCGGCTACGCGTTTCCACCAGCCCGGATAGCAATTGGTATATCTACCCTGGCATTGCCTAGTTGTGCCGTGTCACCTACCATACCGAGCCTTTATTACGAGTTTTTTTTTTTACAATACCTATGGAGTGCCCTCTGACGACGCCCAGTATGGGGGAGATTACGGTACTGTATAGACTATGGGAATATATTCTGTGTTAAGGGCTATATGGGTAACCCCCTAATGCTATTAAAAAGTAAGTTTATTTTACAACTAGACACTATTTTAATAGCGCAATATACTACATAGTAAATAGTTTAGTGGATCCTTAGGACATGTAAATCCCGAGCATCTCTTGAGTTACTGCACTCATATTTACTCCTGTTGATTTAACTCACATAAGATCTTTTAGTTCTGACTCGAGTGTTTTCTCTTTTCAATTCGCTCGGGTCAGTCCGAGCATTTCAGGATTTGAGAATTTAGCTCTGGAGGACGAAGACGAAGATTTGTATTTCTAGTATCTACTATATTATTCCACTACACCATTTAATTCCGCTGCATTGTTATTGGTATGTGTAACTCTGATATGTAGTATATAAATATTTTGTAAACAGATTTATAAACTATACATTTTATTATTATATTTTATCCTTCCGCTGCGAGATTCTGTTTCCTTTTATTCCTTTCTCGTTTTTCTTATTTACCCCATAACAAATCCACCCTTCCGTATGGTTGAACTGGCACGTGTGTCGGTTTAAATCGTGCGAAAACGCGGGATGTTACAGAAAATCACTATGGAAGCAGCGGTGATGATTTCTTGTCTGTAGCCCTAGTTTTTGGAAGGTTTAGTAAATTGATCGACATAGCTTTAATGTTTGATCGAGTGCAACTAGGTTTTAGGATTTGAAAGCTTGGTCGTAGACGAGGCTATGGCCGGTGGTGGAGGCTCTCTGGTGGTCGGAGCGCCGTGGATGAAGTGTTGGCAGGTTTGGTGGGGGGTTTGGTCTTTCTGTTCCAGGTTTTAAAATTGAACTCGAATTCAAATTCGAGTAGTATGGAAGCTAGAGGATGACCGAGGTGGAATGAGGAGTTGCTCGCCGATGTGTGGAGGCCACCGAAGGTGGCTGGAGTTGGCCGGAGGCACGGTGCATGTGCAATGTGCACTTTTGGTTTCTGATGATTTCTTGGGTGTTAGCAGTGGGGGAACTCGAGAATCACTCGAGTAGTTGCAAAGTGTTGCTCGTAGTAGTGGGCTTGTTGACTCGAAGCAGAATTTCCTCTGGTTCGGGTTAAAGTATGATAACAGGTTTTAAACAGAAACCTGCTATTCTGTTTTAAAGTTTAAAAATATAATTTAAAACCTGAATTTAAATGAAAGTAAAGTTTTTAAATAAGGTTTAAATCTAGTTTTCAATCACAATTTAAGTTAAATCTAAGCCTAAATAAATTCAATTTTAATTTGAATATTAGTTTGGAAATAAAAGAGTTTTAAATTCAAATTGTCTTTGTAACATAAAAGTGTTTGTGACACCCCACCTCTATACCCACGCTAACCAAGAACACTACGGAGTAATGCTGTCAACTAGCACGGAGAATAAGGCTGTTGAGGAGTGATCATCTGTATAATTGCTTTGCGCGAGCACCGATATGTCAGATAGTATAACATGCATTTTTATCTCAAGAGGAAATCCGACATACCGATACAAACACAAAGCTACTACACAGTGGCTATAATCATCTTCGGAAACAAATATAGAAATAAGCATAACACAAATCAGTCACAGATAATTCATATCACAAAGGCGGAAATAGATATGAATATTACACTAGGAAGTGTACATCAGAGTAGTGGTCTAAAAAGATCCACAATATGACAAATGAATAGTTACATGAACTATAAAAAAGAATAAGTATACATTATGGAGTCTATATCTCAAATGTATACAATAAAAAAAACTACTATCCAGGTAGTTAACCAAAAGTCAAGGAGGTAATCCCGGATGTAAAGTCAAGCAGAAGCACCTGTAACATCTCGGTCCGACCCGAGTATTATTTAATAAGAAAATAATAAACGGATCAGTCTAACTATAAATATCAGATGAAACGATATAGAATAAGAGATATGACTAAACACATAATAATCACAATGCCAAGCTGTGATATATATAAGTAACTGAAAATCAACACGAGATTAATCAATATCACAAATTCTACACAAGAATCAAAGAAATGTCATACTCCTTATTTCGTTCACCAAACCATAAATATTGACGATTATGTCAATGTCAATCACAAAAGTCAATGACACACAAATTCACCAATGCACAAATATTGATAAAACTTATCAATAGAAATCACGAAAATTGGTGAAACACAAATTCTAGAAATCATCTCAAGAAATCCAGAAATCACAAAAAAAAAGGGGAGGCCTCTCACAAACGGGAGCATAAAGCTCACCAACACGTGTATCACAAACAGAACGCTAATTCCATGGTGGCTAACCATCACAAATTGAGCCGAAGCTCCACAAACGGCCCGAAGACCATGGGTTGCTACCCCACCAATTTGAGTCGAAACTCCACAAAACGTGGTTTAGTTTCCCTCGCAGACAAAGAGACATCGCACATGGCTAGTCTAAATCACAAAGATGATCGTCATGATCAACGAGAAGTGTCAATTACACTAAGCTAGTAAATATATGAGTTTAGCTACATGTCCCATAACCACTTGCTTAACTTAAATATTTACGAACAAACTGTAGATTTGCACTAGAAAGTTGTCACAAGAGTTTCAATCGAACAAGTCCAAGAATTAACCAACAAAGTGAACGCAAGCGTTTCATACCACTTGTTTTACTAAGTCGTTTGATTAGATTTCTCATACGAGTGAGGTAAAGGCTTGTATATACTAATAGGTTGGAAAACGGTTTTATAAACAAGTTTGATATTGAAAATAGAGTTTAAATAATCTTTGATAAAAGTTTGAATATTTACTACTAGTATAGAAACCTTTGTATTTTAAAGTGACAAAGCACAAAAATGATTGTAGAAACAATCAATCACCAAAAATCACATACGAAGACGTGAATTAATTCCAAAGAAATCGATATCAAATCCATCAAAGTGGATATTTCCAAAAATTCCAAAATAGAAGTCATCATAGTCGAATAAGTGATAACAACAACTAGGAATCAAAACGAATCAATATAAATTGGATACCAAGCAAAACTAGGCTCAAATAGGCATAGCAGACAAATAGAAGCAGGTCAGTCGACTGACTCACTGAGTTCAGTCGACTGATCACAGTCCCAAAAACTCTCAGGATGCAAGTCAGTCGACTGAACTCAGTGAGTCAGTCGACTGACTGTAGTAAACAGAGCCCCCAAGGCTCTGCAAGAAGTCTTCACCCTGCCTATTAGCTTCAGCCAGTCGACTGACCAAGAGATCCAGTCGACTGACTGGAGCTAAGGCAGTTTTCTCTGCCATTGCACAAGATGTGCAATCCCAACCAATTCGCAACCGAATTCGAGCAATTGCGCTAGGGGTTTATGCCAATCGACTACCCGGCCCTTATGGCTCTGCGATGCGTCACCAAAACATGTTAAGATATCCATAAAAGGATTTTCATAGATTTGGATTTCAAAACACCAAAAATTGGAATATACACAAAAACCAATTCAATCCAAAAATAAAATGCACATGAATATGTGTTAGGAATTCATACCTAACAATCAAAGATAATCATAGACTTAGATGTGAGATAAAAATCTCACTTTTGAACCCAAACGGTTGAAGAAGAAGCTATAGAGCAATGGTAAGAACAATCACTCTTCAATTCCAACCCAACAAGCTTGAATCTAAACTTAAAGGAGAAACATTTCCTAAATTAGGTTTAGGAAATTTCTGAAATTGATAAGAGATTGAGTTGGAGAAGAAGAAGAGAAGCTTACCAATGGGTTCTTCTATTAGTTTGGAGCTAGAACTTGATTTGCAAAAGAAAACTAGGGCTTGAGTTTTAATTTCCCATCTCTTCCACCATTGATGCTTTAAAACTGAAAAGAGGAGAAAGTGAGCGTGAATGGGGAAGAGTGGCTCAGATTTGAGTATAAGTTAAACATAGGGCTGAACCCAAACCCAAAGTGAAAAAGTAGCAAAAAAATCAACTTTCTCCAAACATATCGAAGTTTATACTCAAAAAGGTCGCAAACGGCATTTTAAACTCAATGGGAGTGGTCCCGAGTCCTAATTCGACCGTATGCAAAAAGTAGCTTTTCGGACTAAATTCCGAGTATTGATAAAATATTTAAATAAGATATTTAAATATAAAATCGACAAATATGCGGGTTGTTACAGACTCCCCTCCTTAAAGAAATTGCGTCCTCGCAATATTTAAGAAGAAGATATATAGTAACAACCAAAAAAGCATATTCAACACAAAAGAAGTTTGAAATAAGAAGTTCACCTCAAAGAGCACGAGAAAGTAAGTCCGAATGTGTTCGCTCGATGAACTCTCTAGATTCCCAAGAACAATCCTTAGGATTTGAAGACAATTGGACTTTAACAAGTGGAACATCTTTATTTCGAAGGCGCTTGACCTCCGAAGCAATAATACGAATTGGATGTTGCTCATAAGTTAAATTTGGTGAAACTTCAATTTCTTCCACAACACCGGACTCAAGAATAGAATCGGAATCTCGAAGACATTTCCGTAATTGAGAAACATGAAATACGTCATGCATAGCAGAAAACTGAGCCGGTAATGATAGGCGATAAGCCACGAAACCAATACGTTCAGTGATAGGAAATGGCCCAATATATCGAGGCGCCAATTTTCCCGATCGACTGAAACGTACAACACCTTTCATAGGTGAAACACGAATGAACACAAGATCTCCCACAGAAAATTCTAACTTCCTTCTCCGGTTATCGGCATAGGATTTTTGTCTACTCTGGGCTTCTTTCATCCTATGTCGAATAAGTTCAATCTTTTCTGTGGAATCACGAATAAAGTTGGGACCTAAAACCAGCTTCTCACCGGCCTCAAGCCAACAAGAAGGAGCGGCATGGCCTTCCATAGAGTGCCTCGAAAGGTTCCATACCAATACTAGATTGGAAGCTATTATTATAGGAAAATTCAACAAGTGAAATATGATCTTCCCAACTTCCACCAAAATCAAGAACACATGCACGAAGAAGATCTTCAAGAGTTTGATTCACACGCTCGGTTTGTCCATCGGACTGAGGATGATAAGCGGTGCTAAAATTAAGCTTCATTCCTAAAGCTTTTTGAAGACTCTTCCAAAATCCACTAGTAAACAATGGATCACGATCACTAACAATAGAAGTAGGAACACCATGTAACTTAACAATCTCTTTAACAAAGAGCTTGGCCAAAATAGGAACGGTTCGGTTAGACCGAACGGGAATAAAATGGGCGGATTTAGTATGTCTATCAACAATTACCCATAAGCTATCATGACCAGATCGAGAACGGGGAAGGCCATCAATAAAATCCATGGAAATTTGGTCCCACTTCCAAATTGGAATTTCTAAAGGTTGCAATAACCCATCGGGCTTTTGATGTTCGGCCTTAACGAGTTGGCAAGTCATGCAACGCTTAACGAAGTTAGCGATGTCAAGTTTGATTCCCTTCCAATAATAAAGTCGATTCATATCCGTGTACATTTTACTACTACCGGGATGAATGGTAAATTTAGAATGATGGGAATCTTCTAAAATATCCTTACGAAGATCACTAATATTTGGCACGATAAGTCTACCAAATCTCCGAATGCCGCCACGAGAATCGATATCAAAGTCTTTCAAACCTTCAATATCAATTTTATCCTTAATATTTTGGCCAAGAAGAGCCAATTCGGGATCTAGCCTTTGAGCTTCAAGAATGCGGTCTAAAAGAGAAGGATGAGCCTCAAGGCTACATAAAACAAGAGATGAACACTGTAAGGACCCGATTCTTCGACTTCCGAAAACCGACATCAATACGTTCACTGTATCAACTGCCGAGCAATCAAATGCCGGAAAACCGAACACTTAGGGTTTTAAGAAAAAGAAAGAAAAAGAAGAAGGTAGAAGAAGAGAGAAAAAATAATAGGACGGAACAGAAAACAACAGAACAATATCAGAATCTCACAATCGCAGCGGAACAACAAATAATAGATAAATGAATAATCTTTAAACAAAGAACTATATCGGTTATTACATTACATTACATTTCATTACATCATATCATCATAGTGCACAACAACAAACAACAACAAACAGCGGAAAAGAAATACTATATACTAATAATACGCCATGCCATCCAGCTTGCCTCCAGCAACTCCAGAATATCCTGATAAACCTTAACTCTTGACTGCCCGTGTGGAAATTGGTGGGCACCCAGAGTTTAGGAAGGAAAACAATAAACTCCGAGTTAGTCATGTGACTGGTGCGAGAACTCAAAACAGTTTATTTATCTTTAAAATCAAAATAGAGGAATATTTTTAAAGTCAATTCGCAATGCTTTTAAAAATGAGACTACCATAAGGCCTCCCGCACACACACACATGCAAACGCAGAATCGGAGGAGATTTCTCCTTATGATAGTCTAAGATGCTTGATACGCATTTAAAAGAACATTTGATATTATTACTAGTGCATAGTGTAGGGAAAAATCATTTCGAAAATAAAGATATAAATCTTAGCCAGCATAGACATTTCGCACTTATGCCTACTATAGCTACCATGTTCAATAGCAGGTTACCGCCACATTCCATGGCAGGTTATACAACTAAAACCGTACAAGATCGTATTGTTTCTTTGGATTTCCAACGAATTGTCAGGCCAAGGAACTTCCCATTGCCACATGAGAACGCCTCTGGAAGGACGTCCCCGAGAACCAAACCGGATCTCTGCCAACACAAGGCCGGGTTACCCCTAACTGGGTAACTACTGACACGAGTATGCCATCCCCCGGTCCTTTGGGACCTTTAACCGATCGCTCGTAACCATCATCACACAATCATAAATAAAGTGTTTCAACATGAGTAAGTATCTGGGCTCCATACCATGATACTACCCATTTCCATAAGGAAATGCACATACCCTAAAGGGAGCTACCCCTCATAACCTTGCCGCATCCTTCCTGTTTTCACCATTCCGGGGTGTGAGGGTCGATGAAGTCTCGTCCACAAAGTCACGCTTCATACAAAAGCTGTGCTTTGGGTCAACAAATGATCATAGAAATGATCACAAAGATAAACGATCAAACAAATGATCATATCACAAATGATCAACACAATGATCATTTCACAGCAACACTCAGCATGTCACATTACCAAATTGGGAATATATCGCTGATA
Organism: Allium cepa; assembly: GCA_030765085.1. Taxonomy (NCBI): domain Eukaryota; kingdom Viridiplantae; phylum Streptophyta; class Magnoliopsida; order Asparagales; family Amaryllidaceae; genus Allium; species Allium cepa. The sequence goes on from CM060931.1 coordinate 579,440,165, forward strand.
ACCTTCAACTACATAACCTCTGAGTTCGTACGTCTCTGAGAAGGGTGTTAAGCTAAGAGAATAAATTCTCCGCCACCAACAGAAATATATTTGAAAGAAATCATCTTTATATCTCAACTTGTAATGTCAGACATACAATCCATACAAGTCTGTTCCGGGATCGAACAGAACCGAAGGCACTTACAAAGAAGTCCTTGCAATCCGAATATTCACTAATCACGTCCGGACTTCCCATCACATATGGAATTTCTATACCGGGGCCATTCGGTGCAGAAACATTCGACGGTAATCCTTTCGTTTTCAAAAATATCCGGTCTTCAACACCGGTCATCAATGCTATCCATTACGTCGTATCACTAATCGGAATGGGTAATCCGAATAACGAGCGCAATAGTTTAAAAATAAGTGTGGCATTCAAATTCAAGCAATCACAACAAATACCCATTCAAAGGTAAATATTGATAGTCGGTTATTGAACTACCAATGGATATGCACAACATCACCAGATTCCAAATAATTTTCCAAATTATTTATTTTCCAAAAATATCTTTACAAGATATATAATTTCACATTTCAACCATTTTGAAAACAATTTTCAAATCACTTTTCATCTTTACCACTTTTGAAAACAAATTTCAAACATTTTCCCTTACGTAGAAATACTTTCATTTCAACATGGTTCATTTAAACCAATTAAATAAATCCTTAACGATTTACTTTATATTTACGTTCCAAATCCGTAAATTAATTCCCACACTTCAAAAACTAATCAACGTTTATTTTTAAACAAATTCCCTTTTTCATTTATAAATTCCATAATGAATTTGTATTCCAAAATATTTATGAATATACGATTTCAATTATTCATTTTCAATTTATCTTCAAAAAGATAAATTCTCAAAATATTCACTTCATATTGGAAAACATTTCCATACTTAATTAATAATAAGTAATTCACAAATCTTTTTATTTTCTATACTTGGAAAATATTCAATATACTTAAATCGAAATAAAGTATACATTTCATTCTTTAAGGAAATCATTCGTTTAAACATATTTATTTGGGCCAAAATGAATGTTACGTAAAACATCGTTACGACGTCCCAAAATCACTAATATAGGGATTCAAAATTAAAATAGTTATATAAGTCCCAATACTATACAAAACATTTCCTTTCGGAAATCATTTACTATAACAACAGTGTTATAGTCCACCATTTCCTTCTATTTCTCGAAAACGTCTATTTCAACAATGAATGTTGAAATCTATGGTTTCGAATCTAAACACATTTTTAAAACATCTTTAGATCGTTTTAATTTTATTTAAAACATCACATCCAAAACATTTTCCTTAACATATTATTCACTATTCAAAAACGTGAATATACTACGTTAACCAATTTCATCATTTCTATACATTTTATTTTAAAGGATTATTCACTGTCTAATACGTAAATATAACTCCGTTAATAAGTTACAACAATTTACTTATCAAAATAAATCGTTTGCGGATTTATAAAACAATGTTTATAATTTCCATTTCTATTTATTTTATAACAACTTCCTTTTATAAATTCCTTTATTAACCTATCTCAATTCATATCTCAATGATATACTAAAAATTCATATTATAAGTCAAATACTTATAATTTATTTGTCTGCAAAAATCGTTCCTTTAAACTTCCCAAATTATAAATCTTATAACATATAAGATTCATTTATTTACCCAAATCTATTCTTCAAATAACTTTACATATTTTATAAACCTACTGCTTATAAAATTCCATTTATAACTTCACCGTTTATAATTCTATAAATTTCATTCATTTTTGAAGTTCATTCACAATTCATTCTAACATTTATAAAAACTCGTTTTATACTTCAAATATTTTAATTTATAAATATCAATTTATAAATCTCTTATATAAATCAATTTATACTATTTTTTTAACGTCTGTAAACTCCTTTATAATTTCACCGTTCTTTTTTATTTAGAAAATAATCAAATTTTACAAATCCTATTTTTAAACTTTTTATAATACATTTAGAAATCCCAATTTAAACTATTTAATAAAATCATTGATCCCATATTTTCAAAAATCAACTTTTAACTACTTTTCTCAAAAATCATAATTTTTATAACATTAAAATTTATACGTTTATTTATTTAAAATGGATTAATTCCAGAAATATTTTATAAACATATACTTTCAAAAATCACTTTAAAATCCTTTTAAAATTCCAAAATTAGCCCAATGATGCTACACACCAAATAGTCAATCACGACAACAACGACATCATATATCGATATGATAATCAATCAAATATCAAAATATCTGAAATCAAATAAATAATGTTGAGGAATCCAGTTGGATCCCTCCAACCTGTTTTCCTGCATCCAAAGATGTTAGCACAATACCAATTCCGTTCCAGCACGAAATTATCGCGGTATATGGGATTTAAAATATTATCCGTTTAATAGGCGGCGCAATAGGGTCTCATCCGCTATATACTGCGGGAAAATCAATTCCAAGTACATAAATAATACCAATTTCACTGTTTATGAAATATTCGCGGTATATGTTTTTAATAAATAACCTCCGCTTACTAACGGCGCATAATGTCTATTTTAACAATCAATAGATAATAATCATCATTCAAACAAACATTCAAGAATTTTAAATATAACTATTTAAAATTAAAATCGAAACCGATTCGATAGAGTGAGAAGTTCTCACCTTGATTTCAATTCCGTTTTAGCTTTTATTTCGAATAAAATTAAACGCGCATTTAATTTCACCCGAAATTTTTGCTAACTCCAAACGACTCTAATCTAATTCCATAGCGTAGTGCTCGTCCATACGATTCCAACGCAACTGGTTTCGCGCGTTTTCGACCTCGTATGAAAACGATACAGTATTTTAAAGTTACACGAATTTATATATTTATAAATTTACAACATTTTATTTTATTTTTATACCCTTGGCTATCATCTGCCGTTGGATCTGCATTCCCCCATCAGGACCGTCCCTATCTTTCTTCTCCAACACGCGCGTTCTACTCCCAGTAACAAATGACACACTTGAACCCATAAGCTTGAAACTAGGGTTAAATTATACGACCTCCACGTTGAACTCTACGACGATCAACTACTGCCATTAGCAAGCTCGTGACAAGAGCTACCCACGGCCCAAACATCAGAGAGCTCGACCTCCTCTATGGCACGCACGTCGATGATGAACGGCCACGAACGCACCCCCTAGCTCCCTCCACGTCACGCCGTTTTCGATCAACTCCATATAGATTCGAAGCTCTCAGGATGCTCTTCAAGTTTGTAGTTGAAATTATTTTCTAATTCCTTACGGATTGAGAGAGATTAAGAGGACAAGAGAGTGAAATTCTGGCCATTGAAGTAGTAAGTGGCGGCCGGCCATGTTTCTGAAACCCTAGGGTTTATTTTGCTTGCAAATGTGAACATTTAAGGGCTTTTATAGAAAATTTCCAAAACACTATTCACCCCGAATTTTCCGAACACCAAACGAAGCATGCCGGTTGGCGTTTCTAAGGTTTACCCCGTGTTTCGAACACAATGGAACGTGTTTCGGGAGCTAATTCGGTCATCTGTGCGAGCGAGTTATGGCAATAAACGTTCAATTTAAAATTAAACCAATTAAACGATTTTCTAGACGTTTTAGCTTGCGCCGGACAACCGGTAAATCCGATTGACATGAAATTTGAAAACATACAATAATATCACATTATGGATCCGATGAAACTTGTTTCGTCCAAATCCGACACTGTTTGAAAAATGGCTATTTTAACTCGCCAAATTAATATTAAAACAATTTTGATGCGTTTCGAGCTGCCACAATCAAATGATAACTCCGATTGCTACGAAAATTGAAATCCGATAATAACAAACTATTATGGATCCAATGGAACTAGTTTCGTCCAATTCTGAGACTGTTCGAAAATTGACTATTTTCACTAGTCGATTTAATATTAAAATATTCAATTTTCACAAATTAACTTCTAATTTTATTTTAAAAGTTCTATAACATCATTCTAACTTCAATATGAGAAAATAAAATTTTACAAATCATTTTCAATCATATTTAAACTCAAATTTCAATTATTTCTGTATTTTCAACTATTAAATTATCGATTTAATTTATCCAATTAAATCCAATTATTCGAAATAAAATTTATTCGACTTATAAATTTCACTTACTAATATTTAAAATTAATTAAATATTCAAATTTTAATTAATAAAAATCATGGGTCGTTTCAAACATAAATTGGAAACACGGTCTCGAATTTCGCACGTGGATAAAATCTCGAGATCGTTCCATTCGGATATCATCATGGAAACAACAGCTTGTTGTTTTCGGCTAAGAGCATCGGCGACATGATTACCCTTACCTGGAGTATAAAGAATATCATGATCATATGGTGCAAGGAATTCGAGCCAACGCTGTTGACGCAAATTAAGTTCCTTTTGAGAGAATAAATACTTCAAGGATTTATGATCGGTATAAAGAAGAAATTTCTCTCCTAAAAGATAATGACGCCAAATCCGAAGAGCAAAAACAATAGCCGCGAGCTCTAAATCATGAGTGGCATATCTAGTCTCAGCTGGCTTTAATTGCCAAGAAGCATAAGCAATAACACGTTCTTTTTGCATAAGAATGGCACCCAAACCAATGCGACTAGCATCGGTATAAACAACAAAATCTTGATTCCCCTCGGGAATAACAAGAATAGGAGCATCAGAAAGAAGTTCCTTTAGTTTGTGAAAAGAAGTTTCACATTTGTCCGGCCAAATGTATTTTACACCTTTCTTCGTTAAGCTAGTGAGAGGCACGGCAATATTAGAAAAGTCTTTGATAAAACGGCGGTAATAACCCGCCAATCCAAGGAAAGTGCGAATCTCCGTCACACTCTCCGGTCTCTTCCAATCTTGAATCGCTTCAATCTTTGAAGGATCCACGGAAATTCCGGATTCGGAAATAATATGACCGAGAAACTTTACACGAGATTGCCAAAAATGGCATTTAGAAAATTTTGCTTTCAGTTGATTACTCCTAAGAGTTTCCAACACAATCCGAAGATGCTTCTCATGTTCCTCTTCGTTTTTTGAATACATAAGAATATCATCAATAAAGATGAGAACAAACCGGTCGAGGAAGCCCTTGAAAACTCTATTCATAAGGTCAGCGAAATAAGCCGGGGCATTTGTTAACCCAAATGGCATAACGAGCCATTCATAAGATCTATAACGAGTACGGAACGATGTCAAAGGAATGCTATCCTCTGCAATACGAAGCTGATGAAATCCAGTAGCTAAGTCTAATTGTGAAAAGACTTTAGCACCACTAAGTTGATCGAATAGATCATCAATCCGTGGTAAAGGATATTTATTTTTGATAGTAAGATCATTAAGCTTGCGGTAGTCAACGCAAAGCCTAAGTGTACCATCGGTTTTCTTCACAAAAATAGCCGAAGCCCCCCAAGGCGAGGAACTAGAGCGAATAAATTGCTTCGTCTCCAATTCAGATAATTGTTTGTGCATCTTCTCATTTTCCTTATTGGACATACGATAAGAAGGACGAGTAATAGGTTGAGCTCCAGGGATAAGATTAATTCTAAACTCGATTGCTCGCTTAGGTGGTAATCCTAAAACGGGCTCAAATATGTCGGAAAATTCACGAACAACATGAATAAGAGAAATTATATCTTCCTCATCATCATTATCGTCATCACGAGGATTTAAAGAATATAAATATGCAACCAAGCTGGAATCCGAATCTTTAAGATTAATAGAAATCTGCTTAACAGATAGAGGATGTCGAAGATGAATAGTCTGCTCAGAGCATAGGATATGAGCTCGTAACGGTTAAGCCAATCCATTCCCAAAATCATTCCAAAGCCTAAATAACGCATAACATGAAAATCGGCTCGGAAAGAAAAATCACACAAAATATTCTCGACATCTTTACACAATAAACTGATTGTTGCGGATCCACCAACCGGATTCGCAATTCTCAAAGAAGTCATTAAACACAAAACATACAAAGAAAAAGTATCAACAAGTTCTTTTGATATAAAAGAATGGGACGCACCCATATCAAAAAGAACTCGAATAGGATGATCACGAAACACAATAATGCCATCAAGGATAGAATGAGAAATACCTTGGCCACGAGATGTGTTGCCAGGGGCTTGAGCAACATTAAGCTTTCCCTCCTTCATGCCCTGAAGCTTAGGGCATGAAGATATAACATGACCGGGACTGTGACGACCGCCCATGACCCCCACACCAAAACAAGGAAATAATGTGCTGAAAGTGTGCCAGGCAGCCATGGACGATAGCCAAGGGTAGAATAAACATCGCAGACTCTATCGTAAAAAAAAACTCACAGCGCATGGATAAAATACAATAGAGTAATATAATATAGCGAAGCTCCCATAGAACAGATATCATCATCTAATCATAATAGCTTTATACATGGTCTGAATCATGAATACAAGAAGCCTCACTACATAGCACTCAGAGTAATCAACAAGAAGCGTAATATCCAGTACATAGAATATGAAAATAATATGCAAAGCCTCCTGCTCGTCTTCGTCATGAGCCACTAAGATCAGCACCTGTCACCTAGTCTGCCCATCCCAAACATGGATGAACAGCCCAAGGTAATAAGAGGAGACATAAAACCTTGAGTCAGACAAAGTCCTAGTGAGCAGTAAATCAACAATCAAACATACCAAAGGAACATAAGGGATAAAAGGAATAGGAACCAAACCATCCCACTCCGCCTCTTTCTACAGTGATAGCCCCCAGACACACATTAAGGAGAAGCAAGCATAACATAGCAAGCAATTAAAGTAAAGCAATAATCACTCGAGTCAAGGTCGATGTTTTCCAAATACAAACCCCCAAGGCCTAAACCAAGATCAGATAAGCACCCAGAAAACACCGCTCTTGAGACCGAATGATGATATAACCAACATCCATGACTCTGGCTATCACTGTTATCATTGCCTTGATCATCGTTAGTTGAATGAACGGCACATTCTTTCATCCGTCAGTCAAGGGCTAATGGTAACCCCGGTTCTAGACATAACTCCGCACGTCATCGTGACCCGTGCCTAGGATATCAATGCTGCCCAAAGTACTAGCACGTCATCGTGACCCGTGCCTGGGATATCAATGCCGCCCAACGTACTCTTGCTTGGAGCATGCTAGAACCTTCAACAATGATGAAGTCTTAGCCTCCTAGTCATCCTCCTCGACGACTATTCCCATACTAGCTCAAGCGCCTCTCGAGCCATCCATTATCCATCAAAACTCGAACCATATCACCGAGTTAACATCATGCTTGGAATGATCCCGCCTGGACTAGACCAAGACTATCTCATCTCATACTTTGCTTCATCGCATCTTAGCAAAGTCCATATCATGCTTCGCCTCATCATATCACGGCAAAGTCCATCATCATCATACTTTGCTTCCTCGTATCATCGCAAAGTCCTCGAATCCATCCATATGAGCTTCCTCATCCGCTTCATATGCCACAAGCAGCTTTCACCATTCAAGAGCCTTTCCACTTAGCTTTTGAATCATCTTCGACCATCTTGTTCCAAATCAACTACTAGCTAACTTAAACAATCAAATCAATCATACATTCAAACAATCAATCATTCAAACAAGATCTAATAAGCAATATTAACTATAATGGCAATTTCGTAAATAAATGAGTGAAAGTCTATCATACACGAATTATGGATTTCTAGCATAGATCTATCAAATATAAAACATGGGTTTTGTTTCTATAACTCGATAAGTGAACTTGCATAGGTAAACATCTTCATAAACAATGGATCTACATGCAGACTTAAGAGAAATGCGAGAAATCACTATCTTTAACACATAAACGAACCACCACTCCAATATACTCCTTTGGATCCGTGTGAGAGATAACTACCACTCACCGAATCACCCAAACATTTCAAAAGAGACCCACTTCAGATCTGGACAGCAAATACCCAAGCTTGATCCGGCAAAATCTCGCTTCAATCGATGAAATCTCACTCGAACGGATGAAGATCTTCAACTTTGGCTCTTGAATCTTCGATCTTGGATGGATGTTAGAACTAGATTGGAATGGAGAAAAGGAGATGAAGAAATGTTGTAGTCGAGCTCTCAAAATGGCAGCACATTGTCGCTTCAAAATCCGGTGCCAAAAAGTGCACAAGTGGTCACGTATTTATAGGCTGAATCGCCCCCCCCCCCCCTTAGGTCGCTCAGTCCATAACTCGCGCTCGGTCTTAGGTCGTTGCCGACCTAACATGTTACGACTCATGACCCAAAATTCCCACGACTCACGACCTAACGACTCAACGTCATAAGGCTTAGCACACATTACGACATAACTCGTACACGAGTTATGACTCAACTGGGAAACGACTTATAAATGTCACGACCTAACGCTAATAGGCTCACGACCCAACAGGCAACACGAGTTACGACCTATCATTAAGTTGCTAACGACTTAGCATGTGCCGACCTAACTCTTAGGCGACCTAAGGCCTTAACTCGTACCAACGACTCAACCAAAACTCGGGTTAACTAGGTCGTTAACGACCTAACTCCAAAGCCCCTCTACAACCTATAAGATCCAACGGCTCACAATCCCTATGACCTAAAAAGAACGCAGATCCGCTAACTCGTAAACGAGTTACGACTTACGACATAGCGAGCTACTAAGTCGCACACACGATCTAACGGTCTTAAAGCTGCGCGACTTAAAATGAATGCAGATCCACGATGCCGCGACTTAACTTCTTAACGACCTAACACCTTAAGTTGCCAACGACTTAACTCGTAAGCCGCTGCTCCACCTAACTCGCTCACACACTAACTCGCTAGCCCCTAAGTCGGTCAAAACCTTAAGTCGCTAGCCCTTAACTCATCCCAAACCACTAAGTCGTAGCACACTAACTCACTAACTCTTATAACTCGTTAACGACTTAAAACCCTATTAACTCGAACACGACTCAACACTTAACACGTTAGCTCGTAATTCCTTAAGCCTTAACTCGTTAGCACTAACACGCTAACTCGTCCAAATCTATAGGTCGCTCCACTCGACCTACTTTCACACGACCTAAGCTTAAGTTGCCTACACGAGATATCTTCCTTACAACCCAAACAACACACGAGTTAACCTCCCATACGACTTAGGCTAGGAATAACATAACACTAACGACCTGTAAATTCTACGATATATCGTCACGTAAAATACGGGTCGTTACATTCTCTTCCCCTTAGGAATTTCGCCCTCGAAACTCCAAACAAACAACAGCAATCAAAGCTATTCTGCATGCCTACCATCCACAGCAATCAACAAATCATGCATCCAATTTCTAACCTTGAAGAGTTCAAGATGAGCTGCCTTCATCCTCTCTTCCTCCTCCCACGTACAGTCGTTAACATCATCACTCCATTGTATCTTGAGCAACGTAATCGTCTTCCTCCTAAGCTGTTTCGTGTCGGTTTCAACAACATGGAGCGGCTTACGAGGTCTCGTAACCACTGGATCAACCTCCAAATCTTCACAGCTATCAGCAGAAACCACTGTATTCGAGTCGTGCACATACTTTTGTAGATATGATACATGAAAAACATTGTGCACACCCTACATCTTTTCCGGTAACTCCAATCTATAAGCGAGCTTTCCAATTCGCTCGATGATCTGGAATGGTCCAACAAACCTCGGGGTCAACTTTCCTTTCTTCCCGAATCGAATAAAATTCTTCAGAGGAGAAATCTTCACAAAAACCATATCACCTACGTCGAACTCCAAATCTTTACGACGCTTATCGGCATAACTTTTCTGACGATCTTGGGCTGCCTTCATTCGTTGCTGAATGATCCCTATACAATCTGAAGTCTGTCGAATCATCTCTGGCCCAAGTATCAGCTTCTCTCCAGTTTCCAACCAACATGTCGGAGAGTTACACGGTCTTCCATACAGTGCCTCATATGGTGCCATACCAATACTTGACTGGTAACTGTTATTATATGCAAATTCCACCAAATGAAGATGATCTTCCCATGATCCTCCGAAATCCAAAACACATGCCCTAAGAAGATCTTCCAAAACTCGGTTGACTCTCTCAGTCTGACCATCTGTTTGAGGATGATAAGCTGTACTCAAACACAACTCGGTTCCCAAAACCTCCTGGAAACTCTTCCAAAATCCACTAGTGAACAATGGGTCTCGATCACTCACTATACTCTTCGAAATACCACGGAATCGAACTATCCACTTAACATACAATTCAGCCAACTTCGATGCAGTCCTAGTTGATCGAACAGGAATAAATCTTGCACTCTTAGTCAAACGATCTACAATGACCCAAATCCCTTCATTTCCCGTTCTGGTTCTAGGTAAACCATCGATAAAATCCATCGATATTTGCTCCCACTTCCATGTAGGAACTTCTAACGGCTGAAGCAATCCACTGGGCTTCTTCTGCTCTGCTTTAACCAACTGGCAATTCATGCACTTGGAAATAAAATTTCCAACATCCTTCTTCATACCTTCCCAGTAATAGGTTCTCTTCATGTCCCGATACATCTTATTTCCTCCTGGATGAATTGTCAACTTCGAGTGATGACTTTCCTTCAAAACTTCATCTCTCAACTCATCGATATTGGGAACAACCAGTCGTCCTTGCTTCCGAAGCCAGCCCTCTCGATCGACTTCGAATCTTTTATCCTTCTTTGGGTCCAATCCAGATTCCAAATCACGGATAGTCTTGACAAGCTTATCGTCTCGCTTTTGGCTCTCGCCAATTCTTTCCACAAGAGTAGGCCTTATCGATAAGTTTGCCAACATTTCAGGTTCCAATTCACATCTAGGCTTGAAATCAAATCCATCCAAATACTCGAGACTCTTCCATTCCGAAAACATGACTCCCAATCCCGCATGTCTTCGACTCAACGCATCAGCTACTGCGTTACCTTTTCCCGGAGTATAGGCTATACCAAAATCATATGATGCTAAAAACTCTAGCCATCGTTGCTGCCGAAGATTCAAATCCTTTTGGGAGAAAAGATACTTCAAAGACTTATGGTCTGTAAACAACTCGAATCGAACACCCAATAGATAATGCCTCCACATCTTCAGAGCAAAAACAATCGCTGCCAACTCCAAATCATGAGTCGGGTAATTCCTTTCATGCGGCTTCAGTTGTCGACTTGCATACGCAACAACTTTATTTTTCTGCATTAGCACTGCTCCAAGTCCAGTACCACATGCATCGGTGTAAACCACCATCTCATCATTCCCACTTGGAATAGTCAAAACAGGAGCACTCGTCAGTCGCTCTTTCAGGATTCCAAAGGCCTGCTCACACTTAGCATCCCAACTGAATACCAGATTCTTCTTCGTCAATCCTGTCAATGGTGCAGCTATCTTGGAAAAGTCTTTGATAAACCGTCGATAATATCCTGCTAGTCCAAGAAAACTTCTCACATCTGATGCATTCTTAGGTCTGACCCAATCCTGGATCGCTGCCACCTTAGCGGGATCAACCGCTATTCCATTTCCAGAAATAACATGGCCTAAGAATCTCAATTCACTCTTCCAGAAGTGACACTTCGAAAACTTAGCCTTCAGCTGATGTTTCCACAAGATTTCCAAAACAATACGCAAGTGCGTCTTGTGCTCTTCCTCAGTTCTGGAGTAGATCAGAATATCATCCACGAACACAAGTACAAACTTGTTCAACTGATCTCTGAATACTCTATTCATAAGATCCACAAAATATGCTGGTGCGTTAGTCAATCCAAACGGCATTACCAGCCACTCATAAAAACTGGATGGTGTCCTAAAAGCAGTCTTCAGCACACTATCCTTCGCCACTCTCAACTGGTGAAATCCCGTTGCCAAATCCATCTGAGAAAACACCTTCGCCTCGTGGAGCTGATCAAACAAGTCATCTATTCTCGGCAATGGATACTTGTTCTTCTTAGTCACCTTATTCAGCTCACGATAATCAACACACAACCTCAACGATCCATCCGCTTTGGTTGCGAACACAACTGGTGCACCCCATTCGGACACACTACGCCGAATGAATCCTTTCCGCAAAAGGTCATCAACTTGCACCCTCAACTCTTGCTGTTCTCTAGGCGCCATCCGCCTAAGAGGCATCACAACGGGTCTGGCTCCCTCAACTAGATCGATACGAAACTCAATCTCCCTATGCGGCGGTAACCCTTTGACCTCGTCAAAGACATCCTCGAATCCATTCACGATTGGCACCGATGACAGTCCATCCCGTGGAACAACCAGCGAATACATGAAGCTCATGAAGACACCTTCTTCATGCTTACATTGTATCACAACCTTTCGCCCCTCCACATTCTCGACTGTCACCTCCAATTTCTTACAATCAACCTTTGCCGCATACTTCCTAAGCCAGTCCATACCCAAAATAATTCCGAACCCCGCAAAGTTCAGAACAAAACAATCACAAACAAAAGAGCAATCATGACTCGATACAACTAGACCACGGCATAGCATACACAAACAAGACGAACCCCCAACTGGATTAGTCACAACCAATGGCCTATCAACGATATCCGGTTCCAAACCCAACCGGTCTACTAACTCATTACAAACAAAGGAATGCGACGCCTCAGTATCAAACAAAACTCTAACTGGAACACCACAAATGGAAAGAGTACCTTGAACCACCACACTCTTCCCCTTCTTTTCAGCAGTAGGAGCTTTCGAAGACGATGGAACAGCCCCCAAAGCATAAGCTTTCACAATCTGCTTTTCCCTCAACGGTTCCGGACAATTCTTCTTAATATGCCCCAGCTTGTCACAGTTGTGGCACTTCACCGATACCTTTGGATTCTTGCAATCCCTGGAGAAATGGCCTTTCTGTTGACAGTTGAAACAAGTCACTTCGCCTTTCGGCTTCTTCTGGCCATTCTTACCCTTCTGCTGTTGCTGCTTCCTCTTCTTATTTCCACCCTGCTGCGGTTTGAGCTCTTCCTTAGTCACAGCAACAACAGACCCTTCCTTAGGAAACAAACTCTCATGCCTGAGAGCTTTTTCCACAAACTTCTCAAATGGATCGTCCAGGTGATCCACCAGCTACCTTCCAAGATAAGCATCCAAGCCTGTCACGAACTTTTCATTCTTCTGATAGGGAGAATCAATATACGACCGAGCATACTTGGACAAAGCCTCAAACTCAGAAACATACTCAAGAACCGACCTCTCGCCTTGCTTGAGCTCAACAAACTTCTTAAACAAAACAGACTTCTGAGTAGTAGAGATGAACTTAGCTTCAAACCTAGCTTGAAACTGTTCCCAAGAAATCTCTTCTTCTGGAGTATCAATGGTGATAGAGTTCCACCAATCAGAAGCTCTCCCTTGAAGCTGTCTTGATGCAAGCTTCCTTTTAGTTGCATCCTCAATTCCCAAGTCGCCAAAGATCCTTCTACAAGCATCTATCCATCTTTGGACTTCAATGGTAGATTCCGTCCCTAAGAAAACCTTCCCTCCGAGAGCAGTATAATCCTTACAAAGCTTAGCAAAATCCACCGGTCTTGGAGCTTGAACTTGAACTCCAACATCTACAGATGACCCTAGAGCTGGTATCCTTCTCATGATAGAAGTCATCATGGCTTCAAACATAGCTCCATAATCAGCAACTCCTTCAGCGGCACGGCCTTCCCTTGCAACTGGTCTCCCTCTTCGACTCATCCTTAGTATCTACAAAAAGGACTAATTAGAACACCTTGAGGAACAACTACATAAGGAGTTCAAATCCATCTAAACTACTATATTATATATAGTAATCCTCCATCAAAATACAATTACGTCTCTCTCACGTAGTTACGTCAGCGAGCGTTGGCTAAAATCGATTAACCTGGCTCTGATACCAAATGTGACGACCGCCCATGACCCCCGCACCAAAACAAGGAAATAATGTGTTGAAAGTGTGCCAGGCAGCCATGGACGATAGTCAAGGGTAGAATAAACATCGCAGACTCTATCGCAAAAAAAAACTCACAGCGCATGGATAAAATACAATAGAGTAATATAATATAGCGAAGCTCCCATAGAACAGAATATCATCATCTAATCATAATAGCTTTATACATGGTCTGAATCATGAATACAAAAAGCCTCACTACATAGCACTCAGAGTAATCAACAAGCAGCGTAATATCCAGTACATAGAATATGAAAATAATATGCAAAGCCTCCTGCTCGTCTTCGTCATGAGCCACTAAGATTAGCACCTATCACCTGTCACCTAGTCTGCCCATCCCAAACATGGATGAACAGCCCAAGGTAATAAGAGGAGACATAAAACCTTGAGTCAGAAAAAGTCCTAGTGAGCAGTAAATCAACAATCAAACATACCAAAGGAACATAAGGGATAAAAGGAATAGGAACCAAACCATCCCACTCCGCCTCTTTCTATAGTGATAGCCCCCAGACACACATTAAGGAGAAGCAAGCATAACATAGCAAGCAATTAAAGTAAAGCAATAATCACTCGAGTCAAGGTCGATGTTTTCCAAATACAAACCCCCAAGGCCTAAACCAAGATCAGATAAGCACCCAGAAAACACCGCTCTTGAGACCGAATGATGATATAACCAACATCCATGACTCTGGCTATCACTGTTATCATTGCCTTGATTTCATCGTTAGTTGAATGAACGGCACATTCTTTCATCCGTCAGTCAAGGGGTAATGGTAACCCCGGCTCTAGACATAACTCTGCACGTCATCGTGACCCGTGCCTAGGATATCAATGCTGCCCAAAGTACTAGCACGTCATCGTGACCCGTGCCTGGGATATCAATGCCGCCCAACGTACTCTTGCTTTGAGCATGCTAGAACCTTCAACAACGATGAAGTCTTAGCCTCCTAGTCATCCTCCTCGACGACTATTCCCATACCAGCTCAAGCGCCTCTCGAGCCATCCATTATCCATCAAAACTCGAACCATATCACCGAGTTAACATCATGCTTGGAATGATCCCGCCTGGACTAGACCAAGACTATCTCATCTCATACTTTGCTTCATCGCATCTTAGCAAAGTCCATATCATGCTTCGCCTCATCATATCACGGCAAAGTCCATCATCATCATACTTTGCTTCCTCGTATCATCGCAAAGTCCTCGAATCCATCCATATGAGCTTCCTCATCCGCTTCATATGCCACAAGCAGCTTTCACCATTCAAGAGCCTTTCCACTTAGCTTTTGAATCATCTTCGACCATCTTGTTCCAAATCAACTACTAGCTAACTTGAAACAATCAAATCAATCATACATTCAAACAATCAATCATTCAAACAAGATCTAATAAGCAATATTAACTATAATGGCAATTTCGTAAATAAATGAGTGAAAGTCTATCATACATGAATTATGGATTTCTAGCATAGATCTATCAAATATAAAACATGGGTTTTGTTCCTATAACTCGATAAGTGAACTTTCATAGGTAAACATCTTCATAAACAATGGATCTACATGCAGACTTAAGAGAAATGCGAGAAATCACTATCTTTAACACATAAACGAACCACCACTCCAATATACTCCTTTGGATCCGTGTGAGAGATAACTACCACTCACCGAATTACCCAAACACTTCAAAAGAGACCCACTTCAGATCTGGACAGCAAATACCCAAGCTTGATCCGGCAAAATCTCGCTTCAATCGATGAAATCTCACTCGAACGGATGAAGATCTTCAACTTTGGCCCTTGAATCTTCGATCTTGGATGGATGTTAGAACTAGATTGGAATCGAGAAAAGGAGATGAAGAAATGTTGTAGTCGAGCTCTCAAAATGGCAGCACTTCGTCGCTTCAAAATCCGGTGCCAAAAAGTGCACAAGTGGTCACGTATTTATAGGCTGAATCGCCCCCCCCCCCCCTTAGGTCGCTCAGTCCATAACTCGCGCTCGGTCTTAGGTCGTTGCCGACCTAACATGTTACGACTCATGACCCAAAATTCCCACGACTCACGACCTAACGACTCAACGTCATAAGGCTTAGCACACATTACGACATAACTCGTACACGAGTTATGACTCAACTGGGAGACGACTTATAAATGTCACGACCTAACGCTAATAGGCTCACGACCCAACAGGCAACACGAGTTACGACCTATCATTAAGTCGCTAACGACTTAGCATGTGTCGACCTAACTCTTAGGCGACCTAAGGCCTTAACTCGTACCAACGACTCAACCAAAACTCGGGTTAACTAGGTCGTTAACGACCTAACTCCAAAGCCCCTCTACAACCTATAAGATCCAACGGCTCACAATCCCTATGACCTAAAAAGAACGCAGATCCGCTAACTCGTAAACGAGTTACGACTTATGACATAGCGAGCTACTAAGTCGCACACACGATCTAACGGTCTTAAAGCTGCACGACTTAAAATGAATGCAGATCCACGATGTCGCGACTTAACTTCTTAACGACCTAACACCTTAAGTTGCCAACGACTTAACTCGTAAGCCGCTGCTCCACCTAACTCGCTCACACACTAACTCGCTAGCCCCTAAGTCGGTCAAAACCTTAAGTCGCTAGCCCTTAACTCATCCCAAACCACTAAGTCGTAGCACACTAACTCACTAACTCTTATAACTCGTTAACGACTTAAAACCCTATTAACTCGAACACGACTCAACACTTAACACGTTAGCTCGTAATTCCTTAAGCCTTAACTCGTTAGCACTAACACGCTAACTCGTCCAAATCTATAGGTCGCTCCACTCGACCTACTCTCACACGACCTAAGCTTAAGTTGCCTACACGAGATATCTTCCTTACAACCCAAACAACACACGAGTTAACCTCCCATACGACTTAGGCTAGGAATAACATAACACTAACGACCTGTAAATTCTACGATATATCGTCACGTAAAATACGGGTCGTTACAGGGACCTTTGAAGTAGCGACAAGAGAGAGAATTTGGTAACTTGTTCGCGTAATGGTCCTTCGAACCACAATTATAGCATTCCCCACGACCAAAGGAAGAAGTCTTTGCCACGGAGTTTGCTTGCTTCCCTTTCTTATTAGGATAGGGGCCTTTGAATTTGTTTGGCCTCTTGTTGTTGTTGTTGAAGCTTGGTTTGGAACCCACCACTTCAACATCATTCTCCCTATCCGCCTCTTCAAGACGAAGAGCGATATCAATGAGTTGGTCGAAAGAAACTTCTAATTTTAGAAGTAATGGCTTCTTGAGATTTTTGTTTAAGCCATAGACGAACCTCTGACTTTTCTTCAATGGGGTGTTGATGTATTCAACCCCATACTTGGAGAGAGATTCAAAAGACGCGACATAATCTGCCACAGAAGATTCACCTTGAACAAGGTCTATAAAATAGCGAGCCAAAGTAACCTTCTCAGCTTCTGGTACGAATTTCTACTCGAAGCGTTCCCAGAATTGCTCCCAGGTGAGATCCGCTTCATTAATCTCAGAAATAAGAAGCTCGTACCAGTCCAATGCTCTTTCTCGGAGCATACTAGAGGCCACATGAACTCGGTGAAGGTCAATAAGATTCATGCGAGAAAAGATTCGATCGCATGACCGTAGCCAAGCCTGTACTTCAATAATAGTTTTGGAACCTTTGAATGGCTCCCCACCCAAATTAGTGTAATCGCTGCACAAGCGTGCAAATCCCGACTTTGGGTGAGTAGGTTCCGGGTTAGCTCCAGCTGCGTGAGCATTCGTCACTAAATCAAGAAGCTGTTGAGCAGTCATAAAAACTACATCCTGGGGTGGGGTGCTAGATGGTACGGCTCTGGGGCGGCCTGGTCTAGACATTTCTCTTCCTTAGAAAGAAAGAAGAAGAAGAAAAAGGTTATTCACCAAATTGAATATCAAGCAATCTTGATAGATAAACAAAGAATCATAAGGAAAATAGGATGAATCGGTACGAAGACTCGAATTAAATCCTAAAGCACGACTCCTAAGATGGACTTAGGCCGACGATCCTTGTTATAATATTCCATATTGTTCCGAAGTTTGGCTCCGATACCAAAATGTGACGCCCTACCTCTATACCCACGCTAACCAAGAACACTACGGAGTAATGCTGTCAACCAGCACGGAGAATAAGGCTGTTGAGGAGCGACCATCTGTATAATTCCTTTGCGCGAGCACCGATATGTCAGATAGTATAACATGCATTTTTATCTCAAGAGGAAATCCGACATACCGATACAAACACAAAGCTACTACACAGTGGCTATAATAATCTTCGGAAACAAATATAGAAATAAGCATAACACAAATCAGTCACATATAATTCATATCACAAAGGCGGAAATAGATATGAATATTACACTAGGAAGTGTACATCAGAGTAGTGGTCTAAAAAGTTCCACAATATCACAAAAGAATAGTTACACAAACTACAAAAAAGAATAAGTATACATTATGGAGTCTATATCTCAAATGTATACAACAAAAAAAACTACTATCCAGGTAGTTAAGCAAAAGTCAAGGAGGTAATCCCGGATGTAAAGTCAAGAAGAAGCACCTGTAACATCTCGGTCTGACCCGAGTATTATTTAATAAGAAAATAATAAACGGATCAGTCTAACTATAAATATCAGATGAAACGATATAGGATAAGAGATATGACTAAACACATAATAATCACAATGCCAAGCTATGATATATATAAGTAACTGAAAATCAACACGAGATTAATCAATATCACAAATTCTACACAAGAATCAAAGAAATGTCATACTCCTTATTTCGTTCACCAAACCATAAATATTGACGATTATATTAATGTCAATCACAAAAGTCAAAGACACATAAATTCACCAATGCACAAATATTGATAAAACTTATCAATAGAAATCACGAAAATTGGTGAAACACAAATTCTAGAAATCATCTCAAGAAATCCAAAAATCACAAAAAAAAGGGGAGGCCTATCACAAATGGGAGCATAAAGCTCACCAACACGTGTATCACAAACGGAACGCTAATTCCATGGTTGCTAACCATCACAAATTGCGCCGAAGCTCCACAAACGGCCCGAAGACCATGGGTTGCTACCCCACCAATTTGAGTCAAAACTCCACAAAACGGGGTTTAGTCTCCCTCGCAGACAAAGAGACATCGCACATGGCTAGTCTAAATCACAAAGATGATCGTCATGATCAACGAGAAGTGTCAATTACACTAAGCTAGTAAATATATGAGTTTAGCTTCATGTCCCATAACCACTTGCTTAACTTAAATATTTACGAACAAACTGTAGATCTCCACTAGAAAGTTGTCACAACAGTTTCAATCGAACAAGTCCAAGAATTAACCAACAAAGTGAACGCAAGTGTTTCATACCACTTGTTTTACTAAGTTGTTTAATTAGATTTCTCATAAGAGTGAGGGAAAGGCTTGTATATACTAATAGGTAGGAAAATGGTTTTATAAACGAGTTTGATATTGCAAATAGAGTTTAAATAATCTTTGATAAAAGTTTGAATATTTACTACTAGTATAGAAACCTTTGTATTTTAAAGTGACAAAGCACAAAAATGATTGTAGAAACAATCAATCACAAAAATTCACATACGAAGACGTGAATTAATTCCAAAGAAATCGATATCAAATCCGTCAAAGTGGATATTTCCAAAAATTCCAAAATAGAAGTTATCATAGTCGAATAAGTGATAACAACAACTAGGAATCAAAATGAATCAATATAAATTGGATGCCAAGCAAAACTAGGCTCAAATAGGCATAGCAGACAAATAGAAGCAGGTCAGTCGACTGACTCACTGATTTCAGTCGACTGATCACAGTCCCAAAAACTCTCGGGATGCAGGTCAGTCGACTGAACTCAGTGAGTCAGTCGACTGACTGCAGTAAACAGAGCCCCCAAGGTTCTGCAAGAAGTCTTCACCCTTCCTATTAGCTTCAGCCAGTCGACTGACCAAGAGATCCAGTCGACTGATTGGAGCTAAGGCAGTTTTCCCTGCCTTTATACAAGATGTGCAATCCCAACAAATTCGCAACCGAATTCGAGCAATGGCGCTAGGGGTTTATGCCAATCGACTCCCCGGCCCTTATGGCTCTTCGATGCGTCACCAAAACATGTTAAGATATCCATAAAAGGGTTTTCATAGATTTGGATTTCAAAACACCAAAAATTGAATATACACCAAACCAATTCAATCCAAAAATCAAATGCACATGAATATGTGTTAGGAATTCATACCTAACAATCAAAGATGATCATAGACTTAGATGTGAGATAAAAATCTCACTTTTGAACCCAAACGGTTGAAGAAGAAGCTATAGAGCAATGGTAAGAACAATCACTCTTCAATTCCAACCCAACAAGCTTGAATCTAAGCTTAAAGGAGAAACATTTCCTAAATTAGGTTTAGGAAATTTCTGAAATTGATAAGAGATTGAGTTGGAAAAGAAGAAGAGAAGCTTACCAATGGGTTCTTCTATTAGTTTGGAGCTAGAACTTGATTTGCAAAAGAAAACTAGGGCTTCAGTTTTAATTTCCCATCTCTCCCACCATTGATGCTTTAAAACTGAAAAGAGGAGAAAGTGAGGGTGAATGGGGAAGAGTGGCTCAGATTTGAGTATAAGTTAAACATAGGGCTGAACCCAAATCCAAAGTGAAAAAGTAGCAAAAAAATCAACTTTCTCCAAACATATCGAAGCTTATACTCAAAAAGGTCGCAAACGGCATTTTAAACTCAATGGGAGTGGTCCCGAATCCTAATTCGACCGTATGCAAAAAGTAGCTTTTCGGACTAAATTCCGAGTATTGATAAAATATTTAAATAAAATATTTAAATATAAAATCGACAAATATGCGGGTTGTTACAATGTTTAAGAAGTTTAAAGCGTAATTAAAGAATTTGAATTTAAATGGGGATTGAAATGTAAGGAAGGATTTAAACAAAGCTAAATCAGAATTTTAAATTTGAATTCAAATTGGGTTTAAAAGTTAAAGTATACTTTAATGATTTGAAATTAAAAGGAATTTAGTTTAAAATCTTTAAATTTCTTTTATATAATTATTTTTTTTACATATGAATTTCAAAGTTTTATATTGGTTAAAGATAAATTGGTTTCATTTCAAAGTTTGTATTTAAAATGAAATTTGAAGTTAAATTTGAAATAAATGGTTTCAAATATATTTATGAATGATAATTTAACCATAGATAAAAAAGGTTTTATCTTAAAACAAAGTTAGAATTTAATGATTAATAATTTCATTTAAGAATTAAGGCAATTAAATGAATAATTTATTTAATTAATTAGTGGAATGGATAATTAATTAAGGTAATTAAGGATTTTAAATTATTAATTTAAAGTTTAAGTTAATCAATTAACTAAGGATAATTGATCCATAATTAAGGATCATTAATTATATTTAATTAATGATTAGTAATTAGTTAATCAAGTAATTATGAATTAATTAAGTTACAGTTAACACTTAATTAACTAAATAATTAAAGGTTAATTAATTGGATATTAAAGATTAATTAATTTGAAATTAATAATGATTAATGAAAGTTAATTACTTAAGAGAAGTAATTAAAGAATGGTTAATGGTTAATGATGGTCATTAACTTAAGATTATTTAACAATTAATTAATATGATTAATTTAAATAATTAATTAGATTAATTAATTAAATGATAATCAATTGTAGAATTTATTTAAGTGTAATTACTTAATGAAAGTAATTAAGAAATTAATCACTTAATGTAATTAATAGAGTTTTATTGTGATTAGTTTTAATTAATTAGTTAATTAAGTTTAATTAATTTTAATCACTTGTTGGTTGATAATAATTACTTAATGTAATTAATGGAATGTAATTACTCAGTGAAGTAATTAATGATAATTACTGGATGTAATTAGGGGAAGATGGTTTAATTGTGAAAGTGATTTGGATTAAATTACTTTGTATAATTAATCAAGGGACTAATTGTAGATAGTAAATTAAGGAGTGATTAATTTGATGAAGTAATTAGGTAGTTAATTATTGAATGTGATTAATCAAAGGTGATTAATAATTATGGTTTAAATTGAGGTTAATTACTGAATGTAATTAATTTAAATAAGATGATTAATTAAATATAATTAAGGATCATTAATTAATATAATTAATTATGTAATTGTTATTGATTAATTAAGATTAATTAAGATTAATTAATCAATAATAATTGATTAAGGATAATTAATTAATTGTAATTAATTAAGGTTTAATCTAATTAATTATATTTAATTAATTAATGAAGTAATTAAGGGTTAATTACTGTATTTGGTTTAGAGTAATTAACTTGTGCAATTAATTAAAGGATAATTACTAGAATGTAATTAAAGAATAATTAATCAAGGGTGATTAATTAAGTTGATTTACTAGAGGATAATTAATTAATTTGTAATTAATTAATGAATATGTAAGCAAGATTTATATTGATGTAGTAATTAATTTAATTCACTTTAAATTAATTAGAGATGATGTAATTAATTTAATTCATTTTAAATTAATTATAGATGTTATGATTATAGATCATTGCTTATGTATGGATGGATTATATTGTTTTCCTTGAATGGTTTGAAATCTCAACTATGAGATTAGTAATGTTGAGTGATATGGATGCATTGGTTGCATTGTGATAATGATATGGATTATCTTTGGTAATGATAATATGGATTATCAGTGGTGATGATTATCTATTGTGAATCTGTGAATTATCTATCTGTGTGTATATAGATAATTGTATTGAATTATTTTAAACTCTAAAACAACTTGGCCTTAAAAGACACGTTTTGGATTTCGATGACACTGGGATCGGGTTTCCAGATTTGAATATCCAAAAACCACATCGATCCAAATTAATGATAGGTCGTGAATCTCAAGTTAAGAATGAAGACTCGAGGTGTAAGGACTATTCGTCAGTATAACTCTAAGGGTGATTCCAAGATGAGATTGACGGAGATAGTACTTTCAGATTTGAGATGAAGATTCAGAGTGCAAGGGTTATCGTCGTTAACTCTGAGGGTGATTCCAAAATGAGTGTAACGAGATAATGCCTTCAGTTTCTTTCGAACCCGGAACAAACTTGTATGGATTGAATGCTTTCAGAACATCGTCAGGTGGACGATGAGCATTCTAAGATAAATGTGTCCTATAAAGCTAATCGTACCCTCAAGCCTCATCAACCGGGAATGGCTAAAACAGGGGAGGTGCAGCAAGGCTAAGTGGGTCATGCCCAAGTAGGACAAGATTTTCCCCTGTCTAGAGGTCCCTTTTTATTCGGCTTAGTGGCGGTTGGATATGCGCACCAACTGCGGGGTTGTCTTGTTCAGGACTGCCCAGTAAAGGATGGTTCCGGCCTTGTGTTGTAGGGGATTGGGAGTGATCCTCGGCACGGTGATCTAGGCCACGTACTGTGATGGGCGGTATCCCGGTAGCCCTGCCATTGTATGGAATCCAAATCCAATAAGTGCCAACGGTTTTGATTGTATTACCCACTTTTGTGGCTAGTAGCTGGAATTTAATGAATGTAACAATTTCGGCTATTTCATATTTACTTGAAAACCCTAAACCTATTATAATATCACTGGATTTCCTATCAAATGTTTTGGTTAGCGTAAGGTAAAAACTTTTCCATGTTTATGTGTGGGAAGTCTTACATGATACCTTTTTTCTTTCAAAGGTTTTTCAAAGTTAAGCAACCTTAACTATTACTCACACCAGACCCATGTCTGACCCGGAGTTTATCTTCTGTTTTCTTAAACTCTTGGGTACTCAAATTTTTACGAGTAGCCAAGGGATTCAGGTTAGTTGACGAATTGTGGAGGAGCAATGGAGAAGGAGGCTTCTGCGTGTAGATCTCTATAGTGTTCCGCTGTGTTTGGTATCTCTGTGTTGTCTCTGAGTTATATTGAGTTGTAATATCTAGACAGGTGTTTATAACTGTCTAGTATGTGTTGTATTATCTGTGTAACTCTGATAGTTGCTGTATATGATAATATGTAATACTTATGTTATTAATATAATTTATTTGTTCCACTGTTGAGATTCTGATGTGTTGTTTCTTCTTTCTTCTCTTTCTCTCTCTTTTCTTTCCCGTTCTTTCTTATTAATGATGTGTCATTATGTGGAGATGAATGGCAGGTCATTACAGTGGTATCAGAGCACTAGGTTGAGCGAATACCTAGGCTCTGGAGTGATTTCTATCTTGAGAGCGCGTATTTGTAATTTTGATATATATATATATATATATATATATATATATATTTCTACCTATCTATTGGGTTACCTGTTCGGGTTTTCCAATATAGGTTTAAAGGTAGATAAGGTAGTGGTGTGTGTGTAATACGACAAATACCATTGATTGGAGTCTGATGTTTGAGGTTGGAAGTGTATTTGTCGAGACTGTAGACCTAATACCGTCTCGAGTAAGCTTTGTTGTGATGAAGTATTTTATAGATCTCTGAAGGAAACCTGTTAGGGTTCGGAGTCCTTCTTTGATGTTGGATGAGTCAAATATTGGATCTGTCGGTTAGGCAGAAGCAAGTGATGGCATTTTTATACCTTGGGAAGTGTAGATGCGTGATGAGATGCAGTGATTATGGATGTGTCCGAAGATATTTCTTTGGAACATGTTTTGGGTAGTGTGTCTACTACGGTGTTTTGGCTGGGTTCAACATGGTGTTTCTGTTTGCTTTGAAGTCCGAGTTTTTCGAAGAACTTTGGATTAGAAAGTCTTTGGCTTTGGTGTCAGCAGTGCAGCTCGGAGTGTTCGGTGTTGGCAGGAAGTTCTCTGGCTGAGTAGTTTTTCTGGAGGTGGAGTTCAGAAGCAGCAAAGTGAATCCGTTTCTTCAATGGATTGGCTAAACCAGCGTAAGCTGTTCTATTGGGTAAAGAGAGGACAGTTTTTCTTTGGAAACTGGACTGTTTTGATCGCAAAAGTGACTTGCGATAGTTGAGTGTTCTCTTGGATTGTCAGAGATTTTTCGGATGTCTTCAGGAAAGTCAGAGTGTAACGACCCGATATTTTCAACCAATCGCATCCGCACATGTCGGACTTAAATTGTTCAAAATACCGCGTTGTAAATAAAATTTGGCAAATCTCAAAATATACAGTAAATGTGACGACCCGCCTTTCTAAACCCAGAAAAGACGTTTCATCATTAAGAAAGAAAGGGATAGAAATCGAAAAGAACAGAAAGAAAGAGCAACAACATCAGAATCTCACAGCGGAATGGAACAAAATATAATACATCACATAACTATTACATAGTTATACGTACATCAGAGTATACAATATCATATAACAGGATAGTCATATACATATATGTCCATACATACATCCAAAATACAGCATAAACTAACTACACAGCGGAACTACATATATAGATACATACGTCTGTCCTTCTCCCCAAAATAGCTCCTCCAGAAATCAACACTTCCAATACCTATCACTTCGCTACTCGTAAAAATTTAAGTACCCAAGAGTTTATGAAAACACAAAATATAAACTCCGGGTCAGACGTGGGTCTGGTATGAGTAAACAGGTTAAAATTGCTTAACTTTGAAAATCATTTGAAAATAAAGGTATCACGTAAGACTCCCTACAAATAAATACGGGTAAGTTTTTACCTTACGCTAACCAAAACATTTTATAGGAAATTCTGTGATATTATAATAGTGTCTAGGGTTTTCAAGTAAATAGAAAATAACCGAAATTGTTACATGATTAAATTCCAGCTACTAGCCACGAAAGTGGGTAATAAAATCAAAACCGTAGGGTCTCGTAGGGTAAATGGATTTCCAACAATGGCAGGGCTACTGGGGTACCGCCCGTCACAGTACGAGGCCTAGATCACCGTACCGAGGATTACTCCCTTCATCCCCTGCAACACAAGGCCGGAACCATTCCTTACTGAACAGTCCCGAACGAGATAACCCCGCAGTTGTGGCCAACAACTGCTCACTAAGCCGAAATAAAAAGGGACATCTAGACAGGGGAAAATCTTGTCCTGCTTGGGCATGACCCACCTAACCTTGCTGCATCTCCCCTGTTTTAGCCATTCCCGGTTGATGAGGCTTGAGGCTACGATTACCTTTAAAGAACATATCACTAAGAATGCCCATCGTCCGCCTGACGATGTGTTGTAAGCATTCAATCCATACAAGTTCGTTCCGGGTTCGAACGAAACCGAAGGCATTATCTCGTTACACTCATTTTGGAATCACCCTCAGAGTTAACGACAATAACCCTTGCATTCTGAAACACCATCTCGATCTCCATCTGATAAGTTACGACCTATCGTTTAATTTGGATCGATGTGGTTTTCGGAGAATCAAGATTGATTCTTTCGATCCCGGTCTCATCGGATCCAAACGCCATTTTAAGGGCCAAGTTGTCTATTTAACTTAACAGTTTAATTAAATATCAGAAATTAACATAACAGATATATCAGATAAATCATACACAGTTATCACAGATATTCATAATATATAACAACATATCACAGAATAATTATCAACAGATATCAAAGTCAATCAATATGATCATCAATTCATACCAAACAGTTTGGTTTTACTTTACTTAATTGATTGCTTGAGAATAAACTATTTTATTTTATTTAATTAATTACTGATTAATTAGCTTATTAATGATCAATTAATTAGTTATCATTAATCATCAATTTATTAATTATTAAACTTTTATTCATCAACTGATACTTAATTACTCAGTTAATTAGTTGATTCTTACTTATAAATTATTAGCTTACTTAATATAAATTAATTACTTATTTAATTCTCACGAATTACGTTAATTAATCAATTATTATTAATTTAATTAATCATATAATCTTTAATTAAACACATAAGTTAAACACCATTTATTAATCCTTTAATTAAATTTCTTAAGTTGAAAAGATTAATCACAAGATTAATTTCTAACCACAATTTAAATTTAAAGTTAGAAATTTAATTATAAGTATAAAATGATTTACATCCTAATTTACTTAATACTACTTAATGACCTTTTTCAAACCTTACTTTTAGATAAACAATATATCAATTATTTACCAAAAGTTAACTAATATTGTTTACTGTTTAAACCTTGTAAAAATAAAACAAAAGGGGATTAGGCAAATATATTCTGGAAGTGGACCCGAGGTAACTCTTTTTTTTCTCATGACGAACTCGGGTTTTCCCCCTACTCTTCCATGTCTCTCCCATGCGTCCCTCTCTTTCACTCTCTCTTCTTCTTCCCAATTTACCTTCTTCTCATTTTTTTTAAAATTAAAGTAAAACTTAAAACTGCAGTTGCCTCATACACTCACGCACGATCCTAACTCGAGTCAACTGACCATTTACTCGAGTACCCACTCGAGCATCACTCGATACAGCACCTAAATCTCACTGGCACACTTACGCCACCGTGCACGTGCACGGTGGTGCGATTGGCCACTGGCCACTCGCGGCGGCATCCCTCACACATCACGACTTCCAAAATCCAAACTCAAAACCCATCGAAAAGTTCCAGATCAAAAAATGACCTGATGCTCGAACACGAACCAGGAACGCCTCACCGTAAATTACCTCGCGCGGCCACCATCCATCACCGGAGGTGATGAAAATTCACCTGAACGTCACTCACAACCTCCTCTAACTCCATCAAAAATCGCAACCCACTCGGTTTCTTACTGGAGCCGAAATCAAATTTTTACAGAGCTTTGAAAAATATGGGCTTAAACCTTATTTGTGATTCAAACTCAAAATACTTGCATTCGAAAAATAATTTAATATTTTTCTATTGTTGATATATCTTAAACCTTGCTTCATGCCAAATCCCAGGAATCAAAATTTCATCAATCTTCCAAATTTGTCCAAAAATCAGTAAAACTTCTTTTAAAAACTGCTCTGGAAATCTTTGCTTTTAAATCAAATTTTTTATGTTAAAAATCATAATTATGTTTATGAAAACTAAATATACTATTGAATTTACAAATTTTAAACACTTGAATTTTAAACTTTGATTTTCTTTTTAACCTGTAGTTTGAATACAGAGTTAATATAATACTGTTAAACTTCAAACATGTTTTGCAGGTTTTGTTTAAACTAAACAAACTTGAATTTACACAATACAAAGTTTAAATAGTTATATGAATAAGATTTGTAAATTTATTTGCTTTACTTTGTACAAAGATTGAAGTATTGATCAAGAACAGCTATGAAAGTTTCCAGTTCCAACAAACATACACAGAACAATATGTTAAACTATATCAACACATATCATTAAGAAGAAAATATGCAAGCTAAGTTGAAATTAGTTTGTTTACTCACTTAAAATATTTGAACCGAAGATGTTGAAGAAGACACTTGCAGGTGAAGCTTTCCTAAAACCCCCTCTTTGTTTCTTCTTTTCTGTTTCTCTTTTCTTTGTTTGTTTCAGTTTTCCTTCTTTTTAGTTTAAGTTTTGTTCAGTGTTAATAAATAAACTGAAAGTTATAGGTGATATGTATATATGCTTGAACACAAACAGGTGATAACTGGCCAGCCACAATGTTTGACCAAACAAGAAATTGGTATTAAATTTTACTGCAATTATGAAATGATATTGATCTCGGCTGTGTACTAGTTGAACAAGAAGTTAATTAATGCTTATGTTTTTAATTATGATAGCAAATAATTAATGGTTTACTGACAGTTGAAATTTGTACAAAGATATTTATGTTACTTACTTTGTTGTACAAGATACTTGTCATTATTTCGGCCAAACATAGTTAGTAAGATACAGGTTTTAATTTTTTTTATTATCTATGAAGTGAGAACTTGTTTTATTATATTGAAGTGGACTTTGTTTTTCTTATGCCTGAATGTTTCATTTGTTAAGTATAACTTGTCTTGTTTCTTTACATTATTCCACTTGCATATACAGGTTATATTTTTAAACTTCCTGATATGATTCCCTAAAAGTTAATGTTAACATT
This sequence comes from Allium cepa, assembly GCA_030765085.1. Lineage (NCBI taxonomy): Eukaryota > Viridiplantae > Streptophyta > Magnoliopsida > Asparagales > Amaryllidaceae > Allium > Allium cepa. The sequence goes on from CM060931.1 coordinate 579,469,259, forward strand.
TTTGTTTATTTATTTTGTTAGTTATATTTTATATGAAATTGTATACTTGTTCAAATGATGTTTTCAACATTTTATTTAAGGATGTTGTGTTGTACAATTTAAATGTTGAAGATCATTGTTTGTCTAAAAATACTTGTATTTATACATGTCAAATTATAATTTATATTTTGTATATTTATGTTACTTTGATTACATTTATAATATATGATTGTGTTTTATACTAGTTTTTGAATGTTTACACTTATATTGTTTTGCACTTCCATGTTTATGTTTAATATTTTCATGTTTGTTTATTTTAAAACTTATCATTTTATAAATTAAAATTGTATTCATATGTATTTTATCAGATATCAAATAATGAATCTTTGATTTGATTCTATTGAATAAGACAAATTTTGTTTAAATGATTTTGAAACATTTTTATTTTAAATCTTCAAATCAAACTTCCTTTTACAAACATACATAACTGTTAAATATTTAATATCTCATCAATTTAAACATTGACAAGCTTATATTTAATTTAAATTAGATTAAATATTTATTAAAATATGCTATCAAAATTCCGGGTCGTTGCATTCCTTCCCCCTTAAAAGAATTTCGTCCCCGAAATTTAAACTACAGTAAATTCAAAAGCTTTTATATTAACAATCCAAACATACATATCATTAATACAATAGCAAACAAACAAATAGTCTACTCTAACAAACATCACTAGTTATCCGAACATAAATCCGGATAAGCACTCCTAAAACTATCGAGAGTTTCCCAGGTACAATCTCTGGGATCCTCATTCCATTGCACCTTGACGAGTTTCACCACTTTGTTCCTGAGTTGCTTCTCGTCTCGGTCGACAATCTGAACTGGATTTCTGACTACAGTTAAATTGGGTTCCACTTCCAAATCTTCTTGAACTACCGGTTCCACAACCAGTGAGGGATCATGAACAAATTTCCTCAAATGCGATACATGAAACACATTGTGAATCCCAGACATCCGCTCTGGCAATTCAATCCTGTAGGCCACAATTCCAATTCTCTCCAACACACGGAATGGTCCAATGTATCTCGGAGCAAGTTTTCCCGTCTTTCCAAATCTTATAGCACCTTTAGTTGGGAAAACTTTAACAAAAACCAAGTCTCCGATCTCAAATTCCAATGGCCTTCGTCTTCTATCTGCATATTTCTTATGACGATCTTGAGCAGCTTTCATCCTTTTCTTGATAAGCTCAACCTTCGTAGAAGCTTCACGAATAAGATCGGGCCCGAGCACAAGACGATCCTTCGATTCAATCCAACAAGATGGAGATCTACACGGTCTTCCATATAAAGCTTCATAAGGAGCCATCTTAATACTTGCTTGATAACTGTTATTATAAGAAAATTCAACTAAATGAAGATGGTCCTCCCAAGATCCTCCAAAATCTAAAACACAAGCCCGTAACATATCCTCAAGAATACGATTCAGCCTCTCTGTCTGTCCGTCCGTTTGAGGATGATAGGCTGTACTTAATCTCAAATCTGTACCCATTGTTGATTGCAGAGATTCCCAAAATTTGCTAGTGAAAATAGGATCACGATCACTTACTATGCTGACTGGAACTCCATGCAATCGAACTATCTCTTTCAAGAAAATTTCCGCCAAAGAAACTGCAGTACGGGTTGCCTTTACTGGTATAAAATGGGCACTCTTAGTTAAACGATCTACAATAACCCATATACCGTCATTCCCTTTCCTGGTTCTAGGCAAACCATCAATAAAATCCATCGAGATCATTTCCCATTTCCAATTCGGAATTTCCAGAGGTTGCAATAACCCGGCAGATTTCTGTTGATCACCTTTAACTTGTTGACAAATGGCACAACTGTTCACAAAACTAGCAATATCCTTCTTCATACCCGGCCACCAGAAAGCTCTCCTCACATCTTTCTACATCTTCGAGATTCCATGATGAATATTCAATTTGGAACAATGACTTTCTGATAAAACTTCCTGCTTCAACTCCTTGTCATTCGGAACGCAGATTCTCCCGTTGATCCTTAGTGTTCCTCGGTCATCAATTTCAAAACTGGGACACTGACCTTTACTGACTCCTTTGATGATCCTCCTCAACTTCTTATCAGATTCTTGCTTGCTTGATATCCTTTCAATAAGAGATGGAACCACTTCCAGAAGAGATAAAACCGCGTTCCTACTGAGAGCATCAGCTACAACATTCGCTTTCCCCGGAGTGTACAGAATATCCAAATCATAGGATGCATGAAATTCAACCCACCGCTGCTGTCTCAAATTAAGGTCTTTTTGAGAGAATAAATATTTCAACGGTTTGTGATCCGTGAACAATTCGAATTTCTCCCCTAAAAGATAATGTCTCCAAATTTTCAGAGCAAAAACAATGGCAAGCAACTGAAGATCATACGTAGCATAGTTTTTCTCATGAGGCTTCAACTGTCGACTAGCATACGCAATAATCCTTCCGTTCTGCATCAGAACTGCTCCCAAACCAACAATACAAGCATCAGTGTAAACCTCGAATTTGCTCTTCCCATCTGGAATAGCAAGTACTGGTGCACTCGTGAGCCTTATCTTCAATTCCTGAAAAGCTTATTCACATTGAGGCATCCATTTGAATTTCGCTCCATTCCTGGTCAGCTTAGTCAGATGCGAAGAAATCTTGGAATAATCTCTAATAAATCTCCTGTAGTAGCCAGCCAATCCTAGAAAACTACGAACTTCCTTCGGTGTCTCTGGCTATTTCCATTCAAGAATAGTTTCAACTTTCGCTGGGTCTACAGAAATGCCTTCACCCGAAACAATGTGCCCTAAAAATTTAACTTCCGATTTCCAGAAGTGACACTTCGAAAATTTCGCCTTCAGCACATTCTTCCTTAGAGTCTCCAATGCAATCCTCAAATGTAGCCTGTGCTCTTCTTCGGATTTGGAATAGACCAACATATCATCAATGAATACCAACACAAACTTATTCAACCCATACCTAAAGACTCGGTTCATGAGGTCAAAGAAATAAGCAGGAGCGTTGGTTAATCCGAACGGCATAACTAACCACTCATAGAAACAATTCGGTCCCCTAAATGCAATCAAGGGAATACTGTCTTCAGCTACCCTCAACTGGTGGAAACCTGAAGCTAGATCCGATTGAGAAAAGTTAGAAGCACCATGCAACTGGTCAAAAAGATCATCGATGCGAGGAAGAGGATATTTATTACGGATAGTCACTTTGTTCAATTCTCTATAATCCACACAGAACCTCAGTGATCCATCCGATTTGGTTACAAATACCGCTGCTGAACCCCAACAAGAAAAACTAGGTCTAATCAATCCCTTCTCTAAAAGATCCTACGTCTGCTTAATCAACTCTTCTCTGTCCCTGGGAGCCATTATCCTACTGGGTTGAATTACTGGCACAGCTCCTGGAATCAAATCCATATGGAACTCTATTTTTCGATGTGGTGGTAAACACTTAACTTCTTCAAAAACATCATCAAAATCTTGAACCACATCGATGTCTTCAACACTCTCTTCAGATGTCTCCATTCCATGCAGAAGACTGCTCAAGTGAATTCTAGAATTATCACACGACACTCTGGCAATTCTACCCAGATCAGTTTCTAACGAAACTGTTCTCTCATCACAATTCAAGACGGCTTTATACTTATCCAGCCAATCCATACCCAAAATAAGATCAAATCGCTTAAAATTCAACACATACGCGTCACAAGAAAAACTGCGGGATAGATAAGAGATCTTCAAGTCCTTACAAATAGAGTCTAATTTGGTCACCCCTCCTATAGGATTAGACACCAAGATAGAACTATCTACTGAACTAGGGGTAAGAGAAAACTTTTCAACAGAGTCCAAAGAAATAAAACTCAAGGAAGCACCCGAATCAAACAAAACTCTAATATATTTTCCATTTAAAAGTAAAGTACCTTCTAATACTCCTTTGCCCATCGAAGAAGAAGATGGTCCGGCTTCCAAAGCAAAAACTTTATTCTGAGGTGCTCTCTGCAGAAGTGGACAGTTCTTGATCATGTGCCCTGGCTGATGACAATTAAAGCACAATGATTTCTGAACCATAGCTGATCCTGGGCCACTCTGGTGCGGTTGCTGCTGGAATCCTTTCCTAGGACACTTATTTGCCAAATGCCCTTCCTGATGACAAATGTAGCACTTTCGGGGTCCGTTGTTATTCCCAGGTTTCTTCTTATTCGGCTTCCTCCATTTAGGATCAAACTTTTGCTTATTCGGATTAGTGAAATTCCTACTTGAAGCTGCAACTGGATCCACCGGCTTCTTACTCATAGAACTCTCACACCTCAACGCCATATCAATCAAATCAACAAAAAATCCCTTCAAAAGCACTGTCAATTTTCCATGGAATTCAGGCCTCAACCCTTGCACAAATTTCTCATTCTTTTTCAGAGGAGTATCGATGAGTCCTGGACCATAACAAGAGAGTTCACTGAATCTAGTTTCATACTCCGAAATAGACATACTACCTTGCTTCAAATACAGAAAATCCTGATACAATTGGGTTCTCCCCGCCGTCGGCACATACTTCTCTTCAAACAACTCCTTGAATCTGTCCCAAGAAATGTCATCCTCAGAAATATTTGCAATAGTTGAATCCCACCATGCTGCTGCACCACCTTGCAACTGCCATGATGCCATATGCCTCTTACGCTCATCAGACAATCTCATACTCTTGAAAATGCGTTCACAAGAGCGTAGCAAGTCCTGAACTTCAATTATTGACTCCGAACCTCTGAATGGTTGACCTCCAAGATGCTTAAAATCCTTGCATAAGGCTGCAAAACTAAATTGAGATGGTACTGGATTGACAGCCTCACTAACATTCTGACTCCGTCCATTATCTGTAGAAGTACTGGCCCTAACTCTGCCTCTTCTTCCTGAACTCATGTCGGTCACCTGAACAGGTAACTCAACCAATTTAGATAGGTATATATATAATATTATATGAAAATACAAATACGCACTCTCCAGAGAAATATAACATAAGAGCCTAGGTACTCGCTCTACCTAGTGCTCTGATACCAACTGTGACGACCCACCTTTCTCAACCCAGAAAAGACGTTTCATCATTAAGAAAGGAAGGGATAGAAATAGAAAAGAATAGAAAGAAAGAACAACAACATCAGAATCTCACAGCGGAATGGAACAAAATATAATACATCACATAACTATTACATAGTTATACATACATCAGAGTATACAATAGCATATAACAGGACTGTCATATACATATATGTCCATACATACATCCAAAATACAGCATAAACTAACTACACAGCGGAACTACATATATAGATACATACATCTGGTCTTCTCCCCAAAATAGCTCCTCCAGAAATCAACACTTCCAATACCTATCACTTGGCTACTCGTAAAAATTTGAGTACCCAAGAGTTTATGAAAACACAAAATATAAACTCCGGGTCAGACATGGGTCTGGTATGAGTAAACAGGTTAAAATTGCTTAACTTTGAAAATCATTTGAAAATAAAGGTATCACGTAAGACTCCCCACAAATAAATACGGGTAAGTTTTTACCTTACGCTAACCAAAACATTTTATAGGAAATTCTGTGATATTATAATAGTGTCTAGGGTTTTCAAGTAAATAGAAAATAGCCGAAATTGTTACATGATTAAATTCCAGCTACTAGCCACGAAAGTGGGTAATACAAATCAAAACCATAGGGTCTCGTAGGGTAAATGGATTTCCAACAATGGCAGGGCTACTGGGGTATCGCCCGTCACAGTACGAGGCCTAGATCACCGTACCGAGGATTACTCCCTTCATCCCCTGCAACACAAGGCCGGAACCATTCCTTACTGAACAGTCCCGAAAAAGATAACCCCGCAGTTGTGACCAACAATTGCTCACTAAGACGAAATAAAAAGGGACATCTAGACAGGGGGAAATCTTGTCCTGCTTGGGCATGACCCACCTAACCTTCCTGCATCTCCCCTGTTTTAGCCATTCCCGGTTGATGAGGCTTGAGGCTACGATTACCTTTAAAGAACATATCACTTAGAATGCTCATCGTCCGCCTGACGATGTTTTGTAAGCATTCAATCCATACAAGTTCGTTGTGGGTGCGAATGAAACCGAAGGCATTATCTCGTTACACTCATTTTGGAATCACCCTTAGAGTTAATGACGATAACCCTTGCATTCTGAAACACCATCTCGATCTCCATCTGATAAGTTACGACCTATCGTTTAATTTGGATCGATGTGGTTTTCGGAGAATCAAGATTGATTCTTCCGATCCCGGTCTCATCGGATCCAAACGCCATTTTAAGGGCCAAGTTGTCTATTTAACTTAACATTTTAATTAAATATCAGAAATTAGCATAACGGATATATCAGATAAATCATACACAGTTATCACAGATGTTCATAATATATAACAACATATCACAGAATAATCATCAACAGATATCAAAGTCAATCAATATGATCATCAATTCATACCAAACAATTTGGTTTTACTTTACTTAATTGATTGCTTGAGAATAAACTATTTTATTTTATTTAATTAATTACTGATTAATTAGCTTATTAATGATCAATTAATTATTTATCATTAATCGTCAATTTATTAATTATTAAACTTTTATTCATTAACTGATACTTAATTACTCAGTTAATTAGTTGATTCTTACTTATTAATTATTAACTTACTTAATATAAATTAATTACTTATTTAATTCTCACGAATTACTTTAATTAATCAATTATTATTAATTTAATTAATCGTATAATCTTTAATTAAACACTTAAGTTAAACACCATTTATTAATCCTTTAATTAAATTTCTTAAGTTGAAAAGATTAATCACAAGATTAATTTCTAACCACAATTTAAATTAAAAGTTAGAAATTTAATTATAAGTATAAAATGATTTACATCCTAATTTACTTAATACTAATTAATGACCTTTTTCAAACCTTACTTTTAGATAAACAATAAATCAATTATTTACCAAAAGTTAACTAATATTATTTACTGTTTAAACCTTGTAAAAATAAAACAAAAGGGGATTAGGCAAATATATTCTGGAAGTGGACCCGAGGTAACTCTTTTTTTTCTCGTGACGAACTCGGGTTTTGCCCCCTACTCTTTCGTGTCTCTCCCGTGCGTCCCTCTCTCTCACTCTCTCTTCTACTTCCCAGTTTACCTTCTTCTCATTTTTTTTAAATTAAAGTACAACTTAAAACTGCAGTTGCCTCATACACTCACGCGCGATCCTAACTCGAGTCAACTGACCATTTACTCGAGTACCCACTCGAGCATCACTCGATACAGCACCTAAATCTCACTGGCACACTTACTCCACCGTGCACGTGCACGGTGGTGCGCTTGGCCACTGGCGACTCGCGGTAGCCCCCACACATCCCAAAACATCACGACTTCCAAAATCCAAACTCAAAACCCATCGAAAAGTTGCAGATCAAAAAATGACTTGATGCTCGAACACGAACCAGGAACGCCTCACCGTAAATTACCTCGCGCGGCCACCATCCATCACCGGAGGTGATGAAAATTCACCTGAACGTCACTCACAACCTCCTCTAACTCCACCAAAAATCGCAACACACTCGGTTTCTTATTGGAGCCGAAATCAAATTTTTACAGAGCTTTGAAAAATATGGGCTTAAACCCTATTTGTGATTCAAACTCAAAATACATGCATTCGAAAAATAATTTAATATTTTTCTAGTGTTGATATATCTTAAACCTTGCTTCATGCCAAATCCCAGGAATTAAAATTTCATCAATCTTCCAAATTTGTCCAAAAATCAGTAAAACTTCTTTTAAAAACTGCTCTGGAAATCTTTGCTTTTAAATCAAAATTTTTATGTTAAAAATCATAATTATGTTTATGAAAACTAAATATACTATTGAATTTACAAATTATAAACACTTGAATTTTAAACTTTGATTTTCTTTTTAACCTGTAGTTTGAATACAGAGTTAATATCATACTGTTAAACTTCAAACATGTTTTGCAGGTTTTGTTTAAACTAAACAAACTTGAATTTACACAATACAAAGTTTAAATAGTTATATGAATAAGATTTGTAAATTTATTTGCTTTACTTTGTACAAAGCTTGAAGTATTGATCAAGAACAGCTATGAAAGTTTCCAGTTCCAATAAACATACACAGAACAGTATGTTAAAATATATCAACACATGTCATTAAGAAGAAAATATGCAAGCTAAGTTGAAACTAGTTTGTTTACTCACTTAAAATATTTGAACCGAAGATGTTGAAGAAGACACTTGCAGGTGAAGCTTTCCTGAAACCCCCTCTTTGTTTCTTCTTTTCTGTTTCTCTTTTCTTTGTTTGTTTCAGTTTTCCTTCTTTTTAGTTTAAGTTTTGTTCAGTGTTAATAAATAAATTGAAAGTTATAGGTGATATGTATATATGCTTGGACAAGTGATAACTGGCCAGCCACAATGTTTGACCAAACAAGAAATTGGTATTAAATTTTACTGCAATTATGAAATGATATTGATCTCGGATGTGTACTAGTTGAACAAGAAGTTAGGCTAATTAATGCTTATGTTTTTAATTATGATAGCAAATAATTAATGGTTTACTGACAGTTGAAATTTGTACAAAGATATTTATGTTACTTACTTTGTTGTACAAGATACTTATCATTATTTCGGCCAAACATAGTTAGTAAGATACGGCTTTTAATTTTTTTTTTTTATCTATGAAGTTAGAACTTGTTTTATTATATTGAAGTGGACTTTGTTTTTCTTATGCCTGAATGTTTCATTTGTTAAGTATAACTTATCTTGTTTCTTTACATTATTCCACTTGCATATACAGGTTATATTTTTAAACTTCCTGATATGATTCCCAAAAAGTTATTGTTAACATTTTTGTTTATTTATTTTGTTAGTTATATTTTATATGAAATTGTATACTTGTTCAAATGATGTTTTTAACATTTTATTTAAGGATGTTGTGTTGTACAATTTAAATGTTGAAGATCATTGTTTGTCTAAAAATACTTGTATTTATATATGTCAAATTATAATTTATATTTTGTATATTTATGTTACTTTGATTACATTTATAATATATGATTGTGTTTTATACTAGTTTTTGAATGTTTACACTTATATTGTTTTGCACTTCCATGTTTATGTTTAATATTTTCATGTTTGTTTATTTTAAAACTTATCATTTTAAAAATTAAAATTGTATTCATATGTATTTTATCAGATATCAAATAATGAATCTTTGATTTGATTCTATTGAATAAGACAAATTTTGTTTAAATGATTTTGAAACATTTTTATTTTAAATCTTCAAATCAAACTTCCTTTTACAAACATACATAACTGTTAAATATTTAATATCTCATCAATTTAAACATTGACAAGCTTATATTTAATTTAAATTAGATTAAATATTTATTAAAATATGCTGTCAAAATTCCGGGTCGTTACAGTAAATAAATAATCACAGAATCACAGACACGGATATCTGAAAACTCGCAGTGGAATTTAAAAATACTTAGTGGTTTATGAAGCCACTATAAATAGTCTCAATCAAATAAAAATTACATAGTCTTTAATCCAAATGTATTTTTAAATCCTCAGTAGAACAATCCAAATGTCCACTAGTCTTTATTTCAAAATTTTAGATAAAGAACTGGAAGGGAGTTTGCCAGCAGCATGAAAGTGATCTACAGAAATCCTAGCTCCTAGATGAAACTGAACTGCAACTCAGGCTGTCCCGAGCGTAAAATAAAACATAAACACTCGAGTCAGGACATACATACTTATATAGTGTAAGTTAATTCAAGTGAACTTTATTAAAGAACAAGTAACTTAAAGGATGCTTGGGACCGCCCATCCTCTAAGGATCCGTTAAACTATTTACTATGTAGTAATACTTCACTATTATAATAGTGTCTATTAGTAAAATAAACTTACTTTTAAATAGCGTTAAGGCTTTATATTTTCCACCTTAACACATAATAGTCCCAGTAGTCCATCCAATATCATAGTCCCTCCTGATCGGGAAGCCACCAGAGGATACCACACGGGCTACGGGAGAAAACCAAACTCGTACAAGGCTCGCTATGGTAGGTGACACGACACAACTAGGCAATGCCGGGGTAGATACACCAATTACGCTTCCGGACCGAAGGTGACGCGTAGTGCGCAGCTACCGCCCACCTCGAACAACACTCCAATATCAATGGTGTGCACCAATACAATCACAAAAGTAATAGAATGGCATACGAAGAAGTGCGTTCGATCAGAGGTGCTACCTCATTAATCTGTCGATCGCTCCTGTTTTAGCCACCTTATGCCAACTCACGGGAGTCGGGTCCACGTATTTACCTCAAAGGAAACATCTACACCATCCTACTTCATTCTAGAATCTCCACCGCGTACACGGTTGTCAAAGTGGTTTTCGGTATCGATAGAGAGTATGACAGATATCTGATCCCGGTCTCTTTGACAACCAAACGTTATTATAACCCGTGGTTACAACTTTTAAAAATGGTATTTATACTTTAAAAATAAAAATAAATTTCAAATACATTTCAATATCATAATATCATTTCAAATATCATTTATTTAAACATCAGTCATTTTATTTAATATAAAATACCATTTAAATCTGTTCAGTTTATTTAGGAATTAATTGCCTTTCAACTCACATTTAAAAGTTAAATTCTTCCATTTAAAACCATTTAAATCAATTCCTTAATTTTATTAATTACATATTAAATTCCAAAATTTAAGCCATTTTCCCAAAGATTATTAAATTTTATTAAAACAATCAAAAATTCAGTTTCCGTAGCACTTATAAAATGCTACCTAATGTTATAGGTTAAACAGTTCATTTACAAAAGACAACATTTAAATGATGTAATAGATTTCATTATTTCCAACTAAACTTTAGTTATCTTTATCAACTGTAGCACTAACAAAGTGCTATAATGGCTTTTAGTTCTAATTAGCCTTTAAGTTCATTTAAATTTAACTACAACATTTACAAATGCTGTAGTATCCTTTATATTTAAAATTTCAAGGTTTAACTATGATTTCATAACTAAGTAAATTTTTCATATAAATCGTATATTTTCCCATTATAAAGTCATAATTTCAATACTCTTATTTTTATCAATTTATAAGTAAATTTTCATACAAAAATCAAATTTTATTATGACTTTCTTATTTAAATCCAAGTATTAAATTCCCATTTCTTTAATTAAATTATTAGATTAACAATTAAGTTTTAAATTCCCAAAATATAACTTATTATCAATTATTTTACTTAACTAAAATCTCACTTTTAACAAAAATTCAGAATTTCCGAAAATAAGTTATATTTCAAAATTTTACTTAAACATTCATTTATTTAACATTTCGACTCATTCAAAAATCGTTATAAATTTTATAAAAATCATTTAAATACATTTTAAACCAGAATATTATAAATTTTTCATTTAAAATATTTTTAAAACATTTCAGAAAAATATTATATAAACCACGGGTCTGTATATAGTTTTCTAGCCTAAGTCAAGTGATACAGATATATATCATTTCAATCCGCAATTTACAAAGAAAACCCGGGTTCTATCATTTCAAACCCGTAATCCCAAGTTAAATAATAAATAATTAAATAAACGAAGAAATAATTATTGTTCAGGCCTATCATTTCAGCCTGTAATGATATCTCTTTTTTTCAGGGAACTTGCAGTGTGATTTTTAAACAGTAAATAATAATAAATAGTATAACTGCAAAATATAACAATAGATAATACAACTGATGATGTGTCAATCAAATAATGGGGTTTAACATCATAAGTTAATATCATAGGTAGATAAAATTAAATAAAATAAGTTTACAATTATACTTGTGATTAATTCACAAATATACAAGTATGTTTGTCTGGTGAGGAATACTCACCTTTAACAGCTAGAATTGAAATTCAGACCCAAATCTAAACTCCGCAAAGCACGAAAAGTCACAACAAAGCACAACTATATTCTTCTGAGTGGATGAAGAGTCAGATCCAAATCTTCTATACAAACAATTATACAAACATAAGTGTATAATTCAACATACAAGATTATGACTCAAGCTATGAACAATATAAATCAAGGAACATAACCTTTTGATAAAACAAGGCAAGATGCAAACTTGAGTGAAAAGAGAGCCAAGATCCACATCTTGTACATAACAAAATAAAGAAAACAAATATCACGACATAAGAACATGATTCAATATAAAGGAATATAGATAAAACAATGAAAGATAGGGATTAAAATGACAGAACCTTGATAAATCAACACAAGGTGATCAATACATGGCTTGATTAGGGTTTGTATTAACTTTTGGAAATGTATGGCCACTAGGCGGTCATGGCCATACGGTGGAGGAAGTGAGGAGGTTATGGAGGTGGTCATGGTGGTGGAGGCCGAGCAATAGCCTGAAGAACAAAAACAAAAACAAGATGGAAGAAGGGGAAGAAAGTGGAAGAAGCCATGGGATTAGAGCTTCCTATTTTTTTCATGCCAATGAAATATGTGAGGTGAGAACTTTTCACATGAAATAATAATAAAAGTGGCGGCTAGGGTTATGGAAAATGAATGGCTACAAGAATGGCAAGAAATAAAGAGGCTAGAATTGAAAAGTTCATGAGTTAAGGTAAAAGAAACATATATACATTTAATCTTATATGCAAATGAAAAAAGGGAATGAGATAAGGAGAAGATTTTGGAGTGATTAGGAAGAGTAATACATAACTAAAGTATGGTAATTAAATAGATAGGTAAATAAAAAGGTAAGAAATAAGCAATTTAGCGTATGCGTAATTTAAAACAAAGTAACGTATGTATAATTGAATTTTTTTTTTCAAGCTATTAAATAAAAGATACACATAAGAAATATTTAATAGATAAAATAAGGTCTAGACAAATAAACAAAGAAATAAATGTCAAGAGATAGACATAGGAAAATAATACAGAGACTAGGAAAATAAAAATGAGAAGTGGGAAATAAATCTTTTTATTTGAATGGCAAAAAGAAATTCACAGTTATGAATGAGGGGGAGAGCTAAGGTAAGAAAGAAAGAGGGTATAAACGAATAACTTGATGTATTAAATTTTCTTTCTTTCTAGAATTGCATGAGAGATGAGAATGATTAGCTTTGTACGTGAATAGCAAGTACAATACACGGCCAAAAGAAAATGAACAGCTAAAAGAAATAAATAGTAGGCAACTAAAAAGGCAAACAATTAAGACAATATAAACACATACCCTTTTAGTTTCTTCCAAGCCATAAATAAAAGATATAAACAAGCAACAATCCAATAAATAAACATGACCGTCTAGACAAAATAAAAATAGAAAGATAAAATAGAGGTGGATATAAGAAAATAATAATAATAATAATATATATATATATAATATGTAATAACAGTAGAAAAATTTATTGCGTGTAAAACGCTGTATTTTATCAAAAAAAGTGTATAAGTTTTAAATTCCCAATAAATCCATATATTTGATTTCTCAATCATGTTATTGAATCAACTATTAACTTATCCTCTTATGGGTAATATTAAAATTGGTTTATATACTAATACATTAAAAAAAATTCCCAATTCATCCAAATTTCAATTAATTACTTTCCAATAACTACCATGCTTTAATCCTACTCTTTTATTAAATTTGTTATCACTCTATAAACCTAGTTATTATTTGTTTATCTTTCCTTACAAATAAAATATATATTCCAATTTTCATCTTTCTTTTGTAATAACTTGTTATTTTCAATTATATTGAATTTCCCGAATATATACATTTATCATAACTAAAACCTAAATCTATTTATTCAACTTGGTTTCATTCCTTTATTTCATCTTATGAATAAAATATAAATTTCCATTTATGTCATTTCATTTACATTAACACATTACAGTTACAGTCCTATCTCACATTAATGAACATTTACCTACATTTAAATGTAACTAACTTCTGCTTTGCCAAAAAAAAAATGTAATTGACTTCCTACTCTGAATTTAGCAGCTCTAAATAAAAAGGTGACTTGCATAAATGTTGTCACTAACTTTATATAACACTCAAGTTTATTATTTCCACTGATTATCAGAATTTCTTATATAATGTTGAATTCACTCCATTACCATACGTTTATTTGCATATATTCAATTTAATACCCAAATGTAACAGTTATAACTACGTTAATAGACCAATTAAATAGTAACTTACAACCGTTACTATATCCTTTTTATTTTCATTTCATTTTAAACACTCACTTCATCATAAACTATAAAGGTTTTTTTTTTCCTTTTTTTTCTTCTTAAATTTAATTACAAAAATCTTATTAAATCTTAGGTCAAATTAACTCAGACACATATGTATATACAAATCATTGTAAATAATGTCTTAAACTTAATACAACATCTTTATGTTAAAATTTATAACTTAGTAAATTCTTTAATATTAAGCAATAAATTAAGGTCTAACGTTAATTTAAAAGGAAATAAAAGGAATCGTGATTTTTGTAATAAATTCAAGTTATTTTTGTAAAGAAGCCCACCCCCTTTTTTTTACTTTAAACAAAAGTATGCAAAAACCAAAAGATTGGATTTAAATAATGAACACATGCAAACATTAATAAACTACATATGTTTTTATTTGAATCAATAACAGAAATATTACATTAATTATGTCTTAAATTTAGATTACAATAAGTTTTTTTTTTACGAAACTTATTAAATTAAAAATTTAATTATTGAAAATTTTACTTCTAAATAAAAAAAACAACGATTTCAAGTAAAACTTAATTAAAATATTTACAAAATTATGGGTTGTTACACTCTCCCCACTCAAAACTTTTCGTCTCCGAAATGGAAGGAGGTAGGAGAATAGAAACACCCTGAAAGAAAACTAAATTGAAACACAAAATGGAATCATTTATTTTAACCATATAAATTCAATTTAAATTAATTAATATTCAATAATTGATTTAATTCATTTGATTTTTACTGAAGTTAAATCAATCTTAACTATTTCAAAATTAATTATCTTATTATCCAATTATTTTGAAATTAAAAATTTCTACAATCATAAATTTGTATAGTCATTTATAATAATCATCTTTTATTCAACAAGTTTAATTCTTCTTTATTCCAGAATATTATTAAATATATTCTACTTAATATATCTTATCACACATATTACGTAGATTACATTTATTATAAATATTCCAATTCATTTTTAAATTTCCTTTAACACCATTTGATATTGTATATTGTTCAACTATTTTTTATTCTATTTACCTCTATTTGTCTTTTTGTAACTAAAACTTTCAGTGTATAACATTTATCATAACCACTCAAATTTTATTTATAAAATCCTTTTATATTGTACATTATCCAATTACATAGTTAATTTCTGAATGATTTAGGTAAGTTATATTGGCATGCAATTATACAAGTAAATTTTTTTCCAATTCTATTATTTAAGTTTAAATATTCATTCAAAATTTGACTTTATTTTATCATCAGAATCACCTTTTAACATAAATTTATGAATTAAATTTCCAGTTAACTTCAAACACTTTAGAGATGAATAAATACATACATATAGTATATGTCAAATCAAATTTAAATCATATATCTATATGTATTATAGATTAAGTGATTTTTTAGAAATTCAAATCAATTAAATTTTTAGAGCAAAACTACAGCGTGGTCTCTTCACTTCGATACTCGAAAATGAATGTCGATGATGCTGTAGTCATCACCGAAATTATTTTCCAGCGACAAAGAGAAGAGCACTAATTTTTAAAACTTTAAAATTCTTTTGAAACAAATTTCTATTCGAAAATAATTTAAATAATAATATATTCTTTTAAGACTTTAAACACAAGGTTTGAAACTATCAGAAATTAAATTCTTAAATTCTTGTTTTAAATTCATTTCTATTTCTAAGTAAATTTATAACCATGTTTTATAGTTCAATTATTTATATAAGACAAAACCAATGGTTTACAAAACCATAAATAAAATCAAATACTGTTATCTCTAAACAACTACTTAAATTCTGAAAATTATACTTATATATATAATATTAGATTTTTCCCAAATATAGGAATAAATTTTTCAAAAAAAGTATAGAGATTCAAATTTGAAGAACTCAAATCAAAGAGAATTTTGATTTAAAGATAAGTTGGAATCAGAAGATCCGATGATTAAATAACAGAATAAGGAACCAGATAAGTTTATGTAAATCGCGGGCAACCTTAACCGGGTCAACCGTGACTTAAAGAATAAGATTGATGTAGATTTTCTAGGGTAAATCTACATTCGATCTGAAGAGATAGAGTTCAGAATAACCAAAGATACTAGCATCTAAACCGAGGACAAATATAAATCTCTGGTGAATCAATGCTAATTGTAAAGGAGTTTCACCCCTTTATTAGAATATTGGCGAGACCTCCAATTCACTATAAAGATCATCCGAAGTGGAGTTATGGGATACTCCAGAATCGAAATAAAATGAATAGTGAGGGACACGAATGAAATTCGGAACCGCAGGGAACGTTCCAAAATTCGAAAAGGAAGAGATTCAAGCTCAAATGAAAGTGATTCTGTAAATCAAATTTACCATACATTCTAAGTTTTGCCTAGAGACAAAGCTCTGATACCAACTGTAATGACCCGATATTTTCAACCATTCGCATCCGCACATGTTGGACTTGAATTGTTCAAAGTACCGCATTGTAAATAAAATTTGGCAAATCTCAAAATATACAGTAAATAAATAATCATTGAACAACAGACACAGATATCAGAAAACTCGCAGCGGAATTTAAAAATACTTAGTGGTTCATGAAGCCACTATAAATAGTCTCAATCAAATAAAAATTACATAGTCTTTAATCCAAATATAGTTTCAAATCATCAGTAGAACAATCCAAATGTCCACTAGTCTTGATTTCAAAAAATTAGATAAAGAACTGGAAGGGAAGTTTGCCAGCAGCTTGAAAGTGATCTACAGAAATCCTAGCTCCGGGATGAAACTGAACTGCAACTCAGGCTGACCCGAGCGTAAAATAAAACATAAACACGCGAGTCAGGACATACATACTTATATAGTGTAAGTTAATTCAAGTGAACTGTATTAAAGAACAGGTAACTTAAAGGATGCTTGGGACCTCCCATCCTCTAAGGATCCGTTAAACTATTTACTATGTAGTAATACTTCGCTATTGTAATAGTGTCTATTAGTAAAATAAACTTACTTTTAAATAGCGTTAAGACTTTACATTTTCCACCTTAACACATAATAGTCCCAGCAGTCCATCCAATATCATAGTACCTCCTGATCGGCAAGCCACCAGAGGATACCACACGGGCTACGGGAGAAAACCAAACTCGTACAAGGCTCGCTATGGTAGGTGACACGGTACAACTAGGCAATGCCAGGGTAGATATACCAATTACGCTTCCGGACCGATGGTAACGTGTAGCGCGCAGCTACCGCCCAACTCGAACAACACTACCATATCAAAGGTGCGCACCAATACAATCACAAAAGTAATAGAATGGCATACGAAGAAGTGCGTCCGATCAGAGGTGCTACCTCAATAATCCGTCGATCGCTCCTGTTTTAGCCACCATATGCCAACTCACGGGAGTCAGGTCCACTTATTTACTTCAAAGGAAACGTCTCTACAATCCTACTTCATTCTGGAATCTCCACCGCGTACACGGTTGTTAAAGTGGTTTTCGGTATCGACAGAGAGTATGCCAGATATCCGATCCCGGTCTTCTTAACAACCAAACGTTATTATAACCCAAGGTTACAACTTTTAAAAATGGTATTTATACTTTGAAAATCAAAATAAATTTCAAATACATTTCAATATCATAATATCATTTCAAACATCATTTATTTAAACATCAGTCATTTTATTTAATATAAAATACCATTTAAATATATTCAGTTTATTTAGGAATTAATTGCCTTTCAACTCACATTTAAAAGTTAAATTCTTCCATTTAAAACCATTTAAAGTCAATTCCTTAATTTTATTAATTACATATTAAATTCCAAAATTTAAGTCTTTTTCCCAAAGATTATTAAATTTTATTAAAACAATCAAAAATTCAGTTTCCGTAGCACTTATAAAATGCTACCTAAAGTTGTAGGTTAAACAGTTCATTTACAAAAGACAACATTTAAATGTTGTAGTAGATTTCTTTATTTCCAACTAAACTTTAGTTATCTTTATCAACTATAGCACTTACAAAGTGCTGTAATAGCTTTTAGTTCAAATTAGCCTTTAAGTTCATCTAAATTTAACTACAACATTTACAAATGCTGTAATATCCTTTATATTTAAAATTTCAAGGTTTAACTATGATTTCGTAACTAAGTAAATTTTCATATAAATCATATATTTTCCCATTATAAAGTCATAATTTCAATACTCGTATTTTTATGAATTTATAAGTAAATTTTCATACAAAAATCAAATTTTATTATGAATTTCTTATTTAAATCCAAGTATTAAATTCCCATTTCTTTAATTAAATTATTAACTTAACAATTAAGTTTTAAGTTCCCAAAATATAACTTACTATCAATTATTTTACTTAACTAAAATCTCACTTTTAACAAAAATTCAGAATTTTCGAAAATAAGTTATATTTCAAAATTTTACTTAAACATTCATTTATTTAACATTTCGACTCATTCAAAAATCATTATAAATTTTATAAAATCATTTAAATACATTTTAAACTAGAATATTATAAATTTTTCATTTAAAATATTTTTAAAACATTTCAGAAAAACATTATATAAACCACGGGTCTGTATATAGTTTTCTAGCCTAAGTCAAGTGATACAGATATATATCATTTCAATCCGCAATTTACAAAGAAAACCCAGGTTCTATCATTTCAAACCCGTAATCCCAAGTTAAATAATAAATAATTAAATAAACAAAGAAATAATTATTGTTCAGGCCTATCATTTCAGCCTGTAATGATCTCTTTTTTTTCAGGGAACTTGCAGTGTGATTTTTAAACAGTAAATAATAATAAATAGTATAACTGCGAAATATAAAAATAGATAATACAACTGATGATGTGTCAATCAAATAATGGTGTTTAACATCATAAGTTAATATCATAGGCAGATAAAATTAAATAAAATAAGTTTACAATTATACTTGTGATTAATTCACAAATATACAAGTATGTTTGTCTGGTGAGGAATACTCACCTTTAACAGCTAGAATTGAAATTCAGACCCAAATCTAAACTCCACAAAGCACGAAAAGTCACAACAAAGCACAACTATATTCTTTTGAGTGGATGAAGAGTCAGATCCAAATCTTGTATACAAACAATTATACAAACATAAGTGTATAATTCAACATACAAGATTATGAATCAAGCTATAAACAATATGAATCAAGGGACATAACCTTTTGATAAAACAAGGCAAGATGCAAACTTGAGTGAAAAGAGAGCCAAGATCCAAATCTTGTCCATAACAAAATAAAGAAAACAAATATCACAACATAAGAACATGATTCAACACAAAGGAATATAGATAAAACAATGAAAGATAGGGATTAAAATGACATAACCTTGATAAATCAACACATGATGATCAATACATGGCTTGATTAGGGTTTGTATTAACTTTTTGTAATGTATGGCCACTAGGCGGTCATCGCCATACGGTGGAGGAAGTGAGGAGGTTACGGAGGTGGTCATGGTGGTGGAGGCCGAGCAATAGCCTGAAGAACAAAAACAAAAACAAGATGGAAGAAGGGGAAGAAAGTGGAAGAAGCCATGGCATTAGAGCTTCCTATTTTTTTCATGCCAATGAAATATGTGAGGTGAGAACTTTTCACATGAAATAAAAATAAAAGTGGCGGCTAGGGTTATGGAAAATGAATGGCTACAAGAATGGCAAGAAATAAAGAGGCTAGAATTGAAAAGGTCATGAGTTAAGGTTAAAGAAACATATATATTTAATCTTATATGCAAATGAAAAAAAGGAATGAGATAAGGAGAAGATTTTGGAGTGATTAGGAAGAGTAATACATAACTAAAGTATGGTAATTAAATAGATAGGTAAATAAAAAGGTAAGATATAAGCAATTTAGCGTATGCGTAATTTAAAACAAAGTAACGTATGTATAATTGAAAAAAAAAATTCAAGCTATTAAATAAAAGTTACACATAAGAAATATTTAATAGATAAAATAAGGTCTAGACAAATAAATAAAGAAACAAATGTCAAGAGACAGACATAGGAAAATAATACAGAGACTAGGCAAATAAAAATGAGAAGTGTGAAATAAATCTTTTTATTTGAATGGCAAAAAGAAATACACAGTTATGAATGAGGTGGAGGGCTAAGGTAAGAAAGAAAGAGGGTATAAACGAATAACTTGATGTATTAAATTTTCTTTCTTTCTAGAATTGCATAAGAGATGAGAATGATTAGCTTTGTACGTGAATAGCAAGTACAATACACGGCCAAAAGAAAATGAACAGCTAAAATAAATATAGAGTAGGCAATTAAAAAGGCAAGCAATTAAGACAATATAACACATACCCTTTTAGTTTCTTCCAAGCCATAAATAAAAGATATAAACAAGCAACAATCCAATAAATAAACATGACGGTCTAGACAAAATAAAAATAGAAAGATAAAATAGAGGTGGATATAAGAAAATAATAATAATATATATATATATAATATGTAATAACGGTAGAAAAATTTATTGCGTGCAAAACGCTGTATTTTATCAAAAAAAAGTATATGTTTTAAATTCCCAATAAATCCATATATTTGATTTCTCAATCATGTTATTGAATAATGTGACGACCGCCCAGGACTCCCGCACCAAAACAAGGAAATAGTGCGCTGAAGAGCGTGCCAGGCAGCCATGGACGATGGTCAAAGTAAGGTAAAACAGAAACTCTAACGTAAAACTCACAGCGCATGGATAAAATACAATAGAGAAATATATGTATATAGTGAAGCTCATAACAGAATATCATCTTGTAGACTCCACAAAGGTTTGATACAAGCATCTGAACAATCAATACATCAAGCCTCACTACATAACACTCAAAAATATACGAGCAGCGGAACATCCAGTACATATAGTAAGAAAACTAATATGCTAGCCTTCGGCTCGTCTTCGTCATCTGCATCGTTGATAACCAAGAACAGCACCTATCACCTGCTACCTAGTCTGCTCATCCCAACATGGATGAACAGCCCAAGGTAATAAGAGTTGAACATAAAACCTTGAGTCAGACAACAGTCTTAGTGAGCAGTAAATTAACTATCAAACATACCAAAAGAGCATAAAGGATAAAAGGAATAGGAACTCAACCATTCCACTCCACCTCATTCCACAGTGATAGCCCCCAGACCCACTAAGCATAAATAAGCATAGCAAAGCAGACAATTTAAGTAAAGTAATTATCACTCGAGTCAAGGTCGATGTTTTCCAAATACAAACCCCCAAGGCCTAAACCAAGATCAGATAAGCACCCAGAAAACACCGCTCTTGAAACCGAATGATGGTACAATCAAACATCCATGACTCTGGCTATCACTGTTAACATTGCCTCGATATCACCGTTAATTGAATGACCGGCACCTTCTTTCAGCCGTCCGTCAAGGGCTAATGGCAACCCCGGTTCTAGACATAACTCCGCACGTCATCATGACCCGTGCCTAGGACTACCGCATCTGCCCAGAGTACTAACACGTCATCATGACCCGTGTCTGGAACGTCATCGTGACCCGTTCCAACGTACTCTTGCTTTGAGCATGTTAGAACCTTCAATAACGATAAGATCCAAGCCTCCTTGTCATCCTCCTCGACGACTATTCTCTCACTAGCTTAAGCGCCTCTCTAGCCCACCATTATCAACCAACCCGGACCGCATCACCGAGTTATCAACATACTTGGGATGATCCCGTCTGGATTAAACCAAGGCTTTCACACATCATGCTTTGCTTCAACATATCACGGCAAGGTCCCATCTCACATCATGGTTTGCCTCATCGCATCATGGCAAAGTCCATCATCATCGAATCTATCCATATGAACTTCCACATCCGCTTCATATGCCACAAGCAGCTTTCACCATTCAAGAGCCTTTCCACTTAGCTTTTGAATCATCTTCGACCAACTTGTTCAAATCAACTACTAGCTAATTTGAAACAATCAAATCAATCACTAATCCAAGCAATCAAACATTCAACAAGATCTAATAAGCAATTACAACAATAATGGCAATTTGGTAATTAAAGCGTCCAAATCTAACAAGTATGAATCATGGGCAAATGTCTCTATAACTTGATGAATGAACTTGCATAAGTGAACATGTAGTAAAATAGATATCAAAACTTCATAGGTGATAGATCTACATGCAGACTTAAGGAAAATGCAAGAAATCACTATCTTTAACACATAAACAAACCACCAATCCAATATACTCCCTTGGGTCCGTGTGAGAGATAACCACCACTCACCGAATCACCTAAACACCTTAAAAACAATCAACTCCAGATCTGGACAGCAAAGATCTAAGCTTGATCCGGCAAAATCTCACTTCAATCGATGAAATCTCTCTTTGTTGGATGAAGATCTTCAACTTTGGCTCTTGGATCTTCGATTTAGATGGAAGGAATCACTAGATTAGAGTGGAGAAAAGAAGTGAAGAAGTGTTGTAGTCGAGCTCTCAAAATGGCAGCACTTCGTCGCTTCAAAATCCGGTGCCAAAAAGTGAGCCAAACCCCTCTATTTATAGGCTGAAAAACCCATAAGTCGCCGCCCCTTAGGTCGCCGCCGACCTAACACCCAGGCCGACCTACGACCTAACGCTATGGCCTCAACGACCTACGACCTACGACCCAAGCCCAATGCCGACCTGACGACTCAACTGAGATGCCGACCTATCAACTCAACACATGCAGTCGACCTACCACCTAACGACTTAGGACCAACCACTTATAAAC
This sequence comes from Allium cepa, assembly GCA_030765085.1. Lineage (NCBI taxonomy): Eukaryota > Viridiplantae > Streptophyta > Magnoliopsida > Asparagales > Amaryllidaceae > Allium > Allium cepa. The sequence goes on from CM060931.1 coordinate 579,492,389, forward strand.
CCATACGCGACTCAACACAGATACGACCCCACCCAAACACACGACCTAACATAAGTCGGTCACGACTTAACTAAACACGGGTTAGCCGACCTAACTACACTCCGATCTAACTTAGGTCGTCCCTATACTTAAGTCGGCCAATTCTATAGGTCGTTACCCCTAAGTCGGTCCAATCCCATAAGTCGTTAACCTACTGAGTCGCTAGCTACTGTAGGTCGTCCAAATCCTTAGACCGCTAACCCTTTAGTCGGCCAGTTCCTATAAGTCGTTAACTCGGCAACACGACCCAAGCTTCCACACGACTTAACTATTACACGGCCTAACCCCTTAAGCCGATAACCCTTAAGTCGGTCAAACCTTAACTCGGTAGCCCCTATGTCCAATGCTCCTGCACGACTTAAACTCCGAACGACTTAAGCAATACTAACGACCTAATGCAACTATTTTACAATTTTATCGACATGTAAAATACGGGTCGTTACATTCTCTCCCCCTTAGGAATTTCGGCCTCGAAATTCCAAACAACAACAGCAACCAAAACTATTCTGCATTCCTACCACCCATAGCAATCAACAAACTATGCATCCAACTTCTAGCCTAGCGTGCAGAATTCTAAGATTAGAACAAGTTACAAATTCATAAGATGTCACGACACCTTAGGGCCCTACCTCGAAGAGTTCAGGATGAGCTGCCTTCATCCTCTCTTCCTCCTCCCACGTACAGTCGTCAACATCATCACTCCATTGTACCTTGAGAAACGTAATCGTTTTCCTCCTAAGCTGTTTCGTGTCGGTTTCAACAACACGAAGCGGCTTATGAGTTCTCGTAACAACTGGACCAACCTCTAAATCTTCACAACTATCAGCAGAAACTACCGTATTCGAGTCATGCACATACTTCCGTAGATAAGATACATGAAAAACATTGTGCACACCCGCCATCTTTTCTGGTAACTCCAATCTATATGCGAGCTTTCCAATTCGCTCGATGATCGGGAATGGTCCAACAAATCTCGGAGTCAATTTTCCTTTCTTCCCGAATCGAATAATATTCTTTAGTGGAGAAATCTTCACAAAAACCATATCACCCACGTCGAATTCCAAATCCTTTCAACGGTTATCGGCATAACATTTCTGACGGTCTTGGGCTGCCTTCATTCGTTGCCGAATGATCTCTACACACTCCGAAGTCTGTCGAATCATCTCTGGCCCAAGTATCAGCTTTTCTCTAGTTTCCAACCAACATGTCGGAGAGTTACATGGTTTTCCATACAGCGCTTCATACGGTGCCATACCAATACTTGACTGGTAACTGTTATTATATGCAAATTCCACCAAATGAAGATGATCTTCCCATGATCCCCCGAAGTCCAAAACACATGCTCTGAGAAGATCTTCCAAAATTCGGTTGACTCTCTCGGTCTGACCATCTGTTTGGGGGTGATAAGCTGTACTCAAACACAATTCGGTCCCCAAAACTTCTTGGAAGCTCTTCCAAAATCCACTAGTGAACAATGGGTCTCGATCGCTCACTATACTCTTCGGAATACCATGGAATCGAACTATCCACTTAACATACAACTCAGCCAACTTCGATGCAGTCCTGGTAGATCGAACAGGAATGAATCTTGCACTCTTAGTCAAACGATCTACGATGACCCAAATCCCATCATTCCCTGCCCTGGTTCTAGGTAGACCATCAATAAAATCCATCGATATTTGCTCCCACTTCCATGTAGGAACTTCTAATGGCTGAAGCAATCCACTAGGCTTCTTCTGCTCGTCTTTTATCAACTGGCAGTTCATACATTTGGAAATAAAATTTCCAACGTCCTTCTTCATACCTTCCCAGTAGTAGGTTCTCTTCATATCTCGATACATCTTATTTCCACCTGGATGAATTGTCAACTTTGAGTGATGACTTTCCCTCAGAACTTCATCTCTCAATCCATCTATATTGGGAACAACTAGTCGTCCTTGTTTCCGAAGCCAACCCTTTCGATCGACCTCGTATCCCTTATCCATTTCTGGGTTCAATCCGGATTCCAAATCTCGGATAATCTTGACAAACTTATCGTCTCGCTTTTGGCTCTCGCCAATCCTTCCACTAGAGTAGGTCTTATCGATAGGTTTGCCAACATCTCAGGTTCCAATTCACATCTAGGCCTGAAGTCAAATCCAGCTAAAAACTCGAGAATCTTCCATTCTGAAAACATGGCTCCCAATCCTGCATGTCTTCGACTTAACGCATCCGCCACTGCGTTACCTTTTCTCGGAGTATAAGCTATACCAAAATCATATGATGCTAAGAACTCTAGCCATCGTTGCTGCCGAAGATTCAAGTCCTTTTGGGAGAACAGATACTTCAACGACTTATGATCCGTAAACAACTCGAATCGAACTCCCAACAGGTAACGTCTCCACATCTTCAAAGCAAATACAATCGCCGCTAACTCCAAATCATGAGTCGGGTAATTCCTTTCATGCGGCTTCAGTTGTCGACTTGCATATGCAACAACTTTATCCTTTTTCATTAGCACTGCTCCAAGTCCAGTACCACAAGCATCGGTGTAAACCACCATCTCATCATTCCCACTTGGAATAGTCAAAACAGGAGCACCCGTCAGTCGCTCTTTCAGGATTCCGAAAGCTTGCTCACACTTATCATCCCATTTGAACACTTGGTTCTTTTTCGTCAATCCTGTTAACGGTGCAGCTATCTTGGAAAAGTCTTTGATAAACCGACGATAGTATCCTGCTAATCCAAGAAAACTTCTCACATCAGATGCATTCTTAGGTCTAACCCAATCCTGGATTGCTGCCACCTTAGCGGGATCAACCGCTATTCCATTTCCAGAGATAACATGACCTAAGAACCTCACTTCACTCTTCCAGAAGTGACACTTCGAAAACTTAGCCTTTAGCTGATGTTTCCGCAAGATTTCCAAAACAATCCACAAGTGTGTCTTGTGTTCCTCTTCAGTTCTGGAATAAATCAAAATATCATCCACGAACACAAGTACGAACTTGTTCAACTGATCTCTGAATACTCTATTCATAAGATCCACAAAATATGCTGGCGCATTGGTCAAACCAAACGGCATTACCAGCCACTCATAGAAACCGGATGGTGTCCTAAAAGCAGTCTTCGGCACACTATCCTTAGCCACTCTCATCTGGTGAAATCTCGTTGCCAGATCCATCTAAGAAAACACCCTGGCTTCGTGAAGTTGATCAAACAAGTCATCTATTCTCGGCAATGGATACTTGTTCTTCTTAGTCACTTTATTCAGCTCACGATAATCCACACACAACCTCAACGATCCATCCGCTTTGGTTGCGAACACAACTGGTGCACCCCATTCGGACACGCTACGCCGAATGAATCCTTTCCGTAAAAGGTCATCAACTTGCACCTTCAACTCTTGCTGCTCCCTAGGCGCCATCCGCCTAAGAGGCATCACAACAGGTCTGTCTCCCTCAACTAGATCGATACGAAACTCGATCTCCCTATGCGGCGGTAACCCTTTGACCTCGTCAAAGACGTCATCAAATCCATTCACAATAGGCACCGATGACAGTCCATCCCGTGGAACAACCAGCGAATACATGAAGCTCATGAAGACGCCTTCCTCATGCTTACATCGTATCACAACCTTTCGCCCCTCCACATTCTCGACTGTCACCTCCAGCCTCTCACAATCAATCCTTGCCGCATACTTCCTGAGCCAGTCCATACCCAAAATAATTCCGAACCCTGCAAAGTTCAGAACAAAACAATCACAAACAAAAGAGCAATCATGACTCGGCACAACTAGACCACGGCATACCATACACAAGCAAGACGAACCCCCAACTGGATTAGTCACAACTAATGGTCTATCGACAATTTCCGGTTCCAAACCCAACCGGCCTACAAGATCATCACAAACAAACGAATGCGATGCCCCAGTATCAAACAACACCCTAACTTGAACACCACATATGGAAAGAGTACCTTGAACCACCACACTCTTCCCTTTCTCTTCCGCAGTAGGAGCTTTCGAAGATGATGGAACAACCCCCAAAGCATAAGCTTGCACAATCTGTTTGTCCTTCTGTGGTTCTGGATAATTCTTCCTAATATGCTCCAACTTATCACAGTTGTAGCACTTCAATGGTACCTTTGGATTCTTGCAATCCCTGGAGAGATGGCCCTTCTGCCGACAATTGTAGCAGGTCACTTCACCCTTTGGCTTCTTCTGGCCATCCTTACCCTTCTTCTGTTGCTGCTTCCTCTTCTTATTTCCACCCTGATGTGGTTTGGACTCTTCCTTGGTCACAGCAACAACAGACCCTTCCTTAGGAAACAAACTCTCGTGCCTGAGAGCTTTCTCCACAAGCTTCTCAAATGGATCGTCCAGATGATCCACCAACTGTCTCCCAAGATAACTGTCCAAGCCTGTCACAAACTTCTCATTCTTCTGATAGGGAGATTCAATATACGACACAGCATACTTGGACAAAGCTTCAAACTCTGAAACATACTCAAGAACTGGTCTCCCACCTTGCTTGAGCTCCACAAACTTCTTAAACAGAACAGATTTCTGAGCTGTAGAAATGAACTTAGCTTCAAATCTGACTTGGAACTGCTCCCAAGTAATCTCTTCTTCTGGAGTATCAATGGTGATAGAACCCCACCAATCAGCAGCTCTTCCCTGAAGCTGTCTCGATGCAAGCTTCCTTTTAGTTGCATCCTCAATTCCCAAGTCACCAAAGATCCTTCTACAAGCATCTATCCATCTCTGAACTTCAATAGTCGATTCCGTTCCCAAGAAAACCTTTCCTCCGAGAGCAGTATAGTCTTTACACAACTTAGCAAAATCCACTGGTCTTGGAGCTTGAACCTGAACTCCAACATCTACTGATGGCCCCGGAGCTGGCATCCTCCTCATGATCGAAGTCAACATAGCCTCGAACATAGGAGCATAATCAGCAGCCCCCTCAACAGCACGGCCTTCCGTAGCAGTTGGTCTCCCTCTTCGACTCATCCTTAATATCTACAAAAAGGAATGACTTAGAACACCTTGAGAAACAACTGCATAAGGAGTTCAAATCCTTCTAAGCTACTATATTATATATATAGTAATCATCCATCAAAATACAATTACGTCTCTCATACGTAGTTACGTCAGCGAGCGTTGGCTAAAATCGATTAACCAAAGCTCTGATACCAAATGTGACGACCGCCCAGGACTCCCGCACCAAAACAAGGAAAGAGTGCGCTGAAGAGCGTGCCAGGCAGCCATGGACGATGGTCAAAGTAAGGTAAAACAGAAACTCTAACGTAAAACTCACAGCGCATGGATAAAATACAATAGAGAAATACATGTATATAGTGAAGCTCATAACAGAATATCATCTTATAGACTCCACAAAGGTTTGATACAAGCATCTGAACAATCAATACATCAAGCCTCACTACATAACACTCAAAAATATACAAGCAGTGGAACGTCCAGTACATATAGTAAGAAAACTAATATGCTAGCCTTCGGCTCATCTTCGTCATCTGCATCGTTGATAACCAAGAACAACACCTGTCACCTGCTACCTAGTTTGCTCATCCCAACATGGATGAACAGCCCAAGGTAATAAGAGTTGAACATAAAACCTTGAGTCAGACAACAGTCTTAGTGAGCAGTAAATTAACTATCAAACATACCAAAAGAGCATAAAGGATAAAAGGAATAGGAACTCAACCATTCCACTCCACCTCATTCCACAGTGATAGCCCCCAGACCCACTAAGCATAAATAAGCATAGCAAAGCAGACAATTTAAGTAAAGTAATTATCACTCGAGTCAAGGTCGATGTTTTCCAAGTACAAACCCCCAAGGCCTAAACCAAGATCAGATAAGCACCCAGAAAACACCGCTCTTGAAACCGAATGATGGTACAATCAAACATCCATGACTCTGGCTATCACTGTTAACATTGCCTCGATATCACCGTTAATTGAATGACCGGCACCTTCTTTCAGCCGTCCGTCAAGGGCTAATGGCAACCCCGGTTCTAGACATAACTCTGCACGTCATCATGACCCGTGCCTAGGACTACCGCATCTGCCCAGAGTACTAACACGGCATCATGACCCGTGTCTGGAACGTCATCGTGACCCGTTCCAACATACTCTTGCTTTGAGCATGCTAGAACCTTCAATAACGATAAGATCCAAGCCTCCTTGTCATCCTCCTCGACGACTATTCTCTCACTAGCTTAAGCGCCTCTCGAGCCCACCATTATCAACCAACCTGGACCGCATCACCGAGTTATCAACATACTTGGGATGATCCCGTCTGGATTAAACCAAGGCTTTCACACATCATGCTTTGCTTCAACGCATCACAGCAAGGTCCCATCTCACATCATGGTTTGCCTCATCGCATCATGGAAAAGTCCATCATCATCGAATCTATCCATATGAACTTCCACATCCGCTTCATATGCTACAAGCAGCTTTCACCATTCAAGAGCCTTTCCACTTAGCTTTTGAATCATCTTCGACCAACTTGTTCAAATCAACTACTAGCTAATTTGAAACAATCAAATCAATCACTAATCCAAGCAATCAAACATTCAACAAGATCTAATAAGCAATTACAACAATAATGGCAATTTGGTAATTAAAGCGTCCAAATCTAACAAGTATGAATCATGGGCAAATGTCTCTATAACTTGATGAATGAACTTGCATAAGTGAACATGTAGTAAAATAGATATCAAAACTTCATAGGTGATAGATCTACATGCAGACTTAAGGAAAATGCAAGAAATCACTATCTTTAACACATAAACAAACCACCAATCCAATATACTCCCTTGGGTCCATGTGAGAGATAACCACCTCTCACCGAATCACCTAAACACCTTAAAAACAATCAACTCCAGATCTGGACAGCAAAGATCTAAGCTTGATCCGGCAAAATCTCACTTCAATCGATGAAATCTCTCTTTGTTGGATGAAGATCTTCAACTTTGGCTCTTGGATCTTCGATTTAGATGGAAGGAATCACTAGATTAGAGTGGAGAAAAGAAGTGAAGAAGTGTTGTAGTCGAGCTCTCAAAATGGCAGCACTTCGTCGCTTCAAAATCCGGTGCCAAAAAGTGAGCCAAACCCCTCTATTTATAGGCTGAAAAACCCATAAGTCGCCGCCCCTTAGGTCGCCGCCGACCTAACAACTTGCGACCTAACACCCAGGCCGACCTACGACCTAACACTATGGCCTCAACGACCTACGACCCAGGCCCAATGCCGACCTAAGGACTCAACTGAGATGCCGACCTATCAACTCAACACATGCAGCCGACCTACCACCTAACGACTTAGGACCAACCACTTATAAACCCATACGCGACTCAACACAGATACGACCCCACCCAAACACACGACCTAACATAAGTCGGTCACGACTTAACTAAACACGGGTTAGCCAACCTAACTACACTCCGATCTAACTTAGGTCGTCCCTATACTTAAGTCGGCCAATTCTATAGGTCGTTACCCCTAAGTCGGTCCAATCCCATAAGCCGTTAACCTACTGAGTCGCTAGCTACTGTAGGTCGTCCAAATCCTTAGACCGCTAACCCTTAAGTCGGCCAGTTCCTATAAGTCGTTAACTCGGCAACACGACCCAAGCTTCCACACGACTTAACTATTACACGGCCTAACCCCTTAAGCCGATAACCCTAAAGTCGGTCAAACCTTAACTCGGTAGCCCCTATGTCCAATGCTCCTGCACGACTTAAACTCCGAACGACTTAAGCAATACTAACGACCTAATGCAACTATTTTACAATTTTATCGACATGTAAAATATGGGTCGTTACAAATAAACTATTAACTTATCCTCTTATGGGTAATATTAAAATTAGTTTATATACTAATACATTAAAAAAATTCCCAATTCATCCAAATTTCAATTAATTACTTTCCAATAACTACCATGTTTTAATCCTACTCTTTTATTAAATCTGTTATCACTCTATAAACCTAGTTATTATTTGTTTATCTTCCCTTACAAAAAAAATATATATTCCAATTTTCATCTTTCTTTTGTAATAACTTGTTATTTTCAATTATATTGAATTTCCCAAATATATACATTTATCATAAATAAAACCTAAATCAATTTATTCAACTTGGTTTCATTCCTTTATTTCATCTTGTGAATAGAATATAAATTTCCATTTATGTCATTTCATTTACATTCACATATTACATTTACAGTCCTATCTCACATTAATGAACATTTACCTACATTTAAATGTAATTGACTTCCTACTCTGAATTTAGCAGCCCTAAATAAAAAGGTGACTTGCATAAATGTTGTCACTAACTTTATATTACACTCAAGTTTATTATTTCCACTAATTATCAGAATTGCTTATATAATGTTGAATTCACTCCATTACCATACGTTTATTTGCATATATTCAATTTAATACCCAAATGTAACAGTTATAACTACGTTAATAGACCAATTAAATAGTAACTTACAACCGTTACTATATCCTTTTTATTTTCATTTCATTTTAAACACTCACTTCATTATAAATTATAAAGGTTTTTTTTTCCTTTTTTTTTTCTTCTTAAATTTAATTAAAAAAATCTTATTAAATCTTAGGTCAAATTAACTCACACACATATGTATATACAAATCATTGTAAATAATGTCTTAAACTTAATACAACATCTTTATGTTAAAATTTATAACTTAGTAAATTCTTTAATATTAAGCAATAAATTAAGGTCTAACGTTAACTTAAAAGGAAATAAAAGGAATCGTGATTTTTGTAATAAATTCAAGTTATTTTTATAAAGAAGCCCCCCCCCTTTTTTTTACTTTAAACAAAAGTATGCAAAAGCCAAAAGATTGGATTTAAATAATGAACACATGCAAACATTAATAAACTACATATGTTTTCTATTTGAATCAATAACAGAAATATTACATTAATTAAGGATTAAATTTAGATTACAATAAGTTTTTTGTTTACAAAACTTATTAACTTAAAAATTTAATTATTGAAAATTTTACTTTTAAATAAAAAAAACAACGTTTTCAAGTAAAACTTAATTAAAATATTGACAAAATTATGGGTTATTACACTCTTCCCCACTCAAAACTTTTCGTCCCCGAAAAGGAAGGAGGTAGGAGAATAGAAACACCCTGAAAGAAAAATAAATTGAAACTCAAAATGGAATCATTTATTTTAACCATATAAATTCTGTTTAAATTAATTAATATTCAATAATTGATTTATTTCATTTGATTTTTACTGAAGTAAAATCAATCTTAACTATTTCCAAATTAATTATCTTATTATCCAATTATTTTGAAATTAACAATTTCTACAATCATAAATTTGTATAGTCATTTATAATAATAATCTTTTATTCAACAAATTTAATTCTTCTTTATTCCAGATTATTATTAAATATATTCTACTTAATATATCTTATCACACATATTAAGTAGATTACATTTATTATAAATATTCCAATTTATTTCAAAATTACCTTTAACACCATTTGATATTGTATATTGTTCAACTATTTTTTTATTCTATTTACCTCTATTTGTCTTTTTGTAACTGAAACTTTCAGTGTATAACATTTATTATAACCACTCAAATTTTATTTATAAAATCCTTTTATATTGTACATTATCCAATTACATAGTTAATTTCTAAATGATTTAGGTAAGTTATATTGGCATGCAATTATACAAGTAATTTTTTTCCAATTCTATTATTCAAGTTTAAATATTCATTCAAAATTTGACTTTATTTTATCATTAGAATCACCTTTTAACATAAATTTATGAATTAAATATCCAATTAACTTCAAACACTTTAGAGATAAATAAATACATACATATAGTATATGTCAAATCAAATTTAAATCATATATTTATATGTATTATAGATTAAGTGATATTTTAGAAATTCAAATCAATTAAATTTTGGGAGCAAAACTACAGCGTGGTCTCTTCACTTCGATACTCGAAAATGAATGTCGATGATGCTGTAGTCATCACCGAAATTATTTTCTAGCGACAAAGAGAAGAGCACTAATTTTTAAAACTCTAAAATTCTTTGGAAACAAATTTCTATTCGAAAATAATTTAAATAATAATATATCCTTTTAAGACTTTAAACACAAGGTTTGAAACTATCAGAAATTAAGTTCTTAAATTCTTGTTTTAAATTCATTTCTATTTCTAAATAAATTTATAACCATGTTTTATAGTTCAATTATTTATATAAGACAAAACCAATGGTGTACAAAACCATAATTAAAATCAAACACTATTATCTCTAAACAACTAGTTAAATTTTGAAAATTATACTTATATATATAATATTAGATTTTTCCCAAATATAGGAATAAATTTTTCAAAACAAGTATAGAGATTCAAATTTGAAGGACTCAAATCAAAGAGAATTTTGATTTAAAAATAAGTTGGAATCAGAAGATCCGATGATTAAATAACAGAATAAGGAACCAGATAAGTTTATATAAATCGCGGGCCACCTTAACCGGGTCAACCGTGACTTAAAGAATAAGATCGATGTGGATTTTCTATGGTAAATCTACATTCGATCTGAAGAGATAGAGTTCATAAAAACCAAAGATACTAGCATCTAAACCGAGGACAAATATAAATCTCTGGTGAATCAATGCTAATTGTAAAGGAGTTTCACCCCTTTATTAGAATATTGGCGAGACCTCCAATTCACTATAAAGATCATTCGAGGTGAAGTTATGGGATACTCCAGAATCGAAATAAAATGAATAGTAAGGGACACGAATGAAATTCGGAACCGCAGGGAATGTTCCAAAATTCGAAAAGGAAGAGATTCAAGCTCAAATGAAAGTGATTCTGTAAATCAAATTTACCATACATTCTAAGTTTTGCCTAGAGCCAAAGCTCTGATACCAACTGTAATGACCCGATATTTTCAACCATTCGCATCCGCACATGTTGGACTTGAATTGTTCAAAATACCGCGTTATAAATAAAATTTGGCAAATCTCAAAATATACAGTAAATATATAATCACAGAATCACAGACACAAATATCAGAAAACTCGCAGCGGAATTTAAAAATACTTAGTGGTTCATGAAGCCACTATAAATAGTCTCAATCAGATAATAATTACATAGTCTTTAATCTAAATGTAGTTTTAAATCATCAGTAGAACAATCCAAATGTCCACTAGTCTTGATTTCAAAAATTTAGATAAAGAACTAGAAGGGAAGTTTGCCAGCAGCTTGAAAGTGACCTACAGAAATCCTAGCTCCGGGATGAAACTGAACTGCAACTCAGACTGACCCGAGCGTAAAATAAAACATAAACACTCGAGTCAGGAAATACATACTTATAAAGTGTAAGTTAATTCAAGTGAACTGTATTAAAGAACAGGTAACTTAAAGGATGCTTGGGACCGCCCATCCTCTAAGGATCCGAAAAAAATTATTTACTATGTAGTAATACTTCGCTATTGTAATAGTGTCTGTTAGTAAAATAAACTTACTTTTAAATAGCGTTAAGACTTTACATTTTCCACCTTAACACATAATAGCCCAGTAGTCCATCCAATATCATAGTCCCTCCTGATCGGGAAGCCACCAGAATATACCACACGGGCTACAGGAGAAAACCAAACTCGTACAAGGCTCGCTATGGTAGGTGACACGGCACAACTAGGCAATGCCAGGGTAGATACACCAATTACGCTTCCGGACCGATGGTAACGCGTAGCGCGCAGCTACCGCCCAACTCGAACAACACTCCCATATCAAAGGTGCGCACCAATATAATCACAAAAGTAATAGAATGGCATACGAAGAAGTGCGTCTGATCAGAGGTGCTACCTCATTAATCCGTGGATCGCTCCTGTTTTAGCCACCTTATGCCAACTTACGGGAGTCAGGTCCACGTATTTACCTTAAAGGTAACGTCTCCACCATCCTACTTCATTCTGGAATCTCCACCGCGTACACGGTTGTCAAAGTGGTTTTCGGTATCGACAGAGAGTATGCCAGATATCCGATCCCAGTCTCTTTAACAACCAAACATTTTTATAACCCGTGGTTACAACTTTTAAAAATGGTATTTATACTTTAAAAATCAAAATAAATTTCAAATACATTTCAATATCATAATATCATTTCAAACATCATTTATTTAAACATCAGTCATTTTATTTAATATAAAATACCATTTAAATCTATTCAATTTATTTAGGAATTAATTGCCTTTCAACTCGCATTTAAAAGTCAAATTCTTCCATTTAAAACCATTTAAAGTCAATTCCTTAATTTTATTAATTACATATTAAACTCCAAAATTTAAGTCTTTTTCCCAAAGATTATTAAATTTTATTAAAACAATCAAAAATTCAGTTTCCGTAGCACTTATAAAATGCTACCTAAAGTTATAGGTTAAACAGTTCATTTACAAAAGACAACATTTAAATGATGTAGTAGATTTCTTTATTTCCAACTAAACTTTAGTTATCTTTATCAACTATAGCAATTACAAAATGCTATAATAGCTTTTAGTTCAAATTAGCCTTTAAGTTCATTTAAATTTAACTACAACATTTACAAATGCTGTAATATCCTTTATATTTAAAATTTCAAGGTTTAACTATGATTTCATAACAAAGTAAATTTTCATATAAATCATATATTTTCCCATTATAAAGTCATAATTTCAATACTCATATTATTATGAATTTATAAGTAAATTTTCATACAAAAATCAAATTTCATTATGAATTTCTTATTTAAATCCAAGTATTCAATTCCCATTTCTTTAATTAAATTATTAAATTAACAATTAAGTTTTAAATTCCCAAAATATAACTTATTATCAATTATTTTGCTTAACTAAAATCACACTTTTAACAAAAATTCAGAATTTCCGAAAATAGGTTATATTTCAAAATTTTACTTAAACATTCATTTATCTAACATTTCGACTCATTCAAAAATCATTATAAATTTTATAAAAATCATTTAAATACATTTTAAACCAGAATATTATAAATTTTCAATTTAAAATATTTTTAAAACATTTCAGAAAAATATTATATAAACCACGGGTCTATATAGAGTTTTCTAGCCTAGGTCAAGTGATACGGATATATATCATTTCAATCCGCAATTTACAAAGAAAACCCGGGTTCTATCATTTCAAACCCGTAATCCCAAGTTAAATAATAAATAATTAAATAATTAAATAATTAAATAAATGAATAAATAATTATTGTTCAGCCTATCATTTCATCCTGTAATGATCTCTTTTTTTTCAGGGAACTTGTAGTGTGATTTTTAAGCAGTAAATAATAATAAATAGTATAACTGCAAAATATAACAATAGATAATACAACTGATGATGTGTCAATCAAATAATGGGGTTTAACATCATAAGTTAATATCACAGGCAGATAAGATTAAATAAAATAAATTTACAATTATACTTGTGATTAATTCACAAATATACAAGTATGTTTGTCTGGTGAGGAATACTCACCTTTAACAGCTAGAATTGAAATTCAAACTCAAATCTAAACTTCGCAAAGCATGAATAGTCACGACAAAGCACAACTATATTCTTTTGAGTGGATGAAGAGTAAGATCCAAATCTTGTATACAAACAATTATACATACATAAGTGTATAATTCAACATACAAGATTATGAATCAAACTATGAACAATATGAATCAAGGGACATAACCTTTTGATAAAACAAGGCAAGATGCAAACTTGAGTGAAAAGAGAGCTAAGATCCACATCTTGTACATAACAAAATAAATAAAACAAATATCACGACATAAGAACATGATACAATACAAAGGAATATAGATAAAACAATGAAAGATAGGGATTAAAATGACATAACCTTGATAAATCAACGCAAGGTGATCAATAACTGGCTTGGTTAGGGTTTGTATTAACTTTTGGCAATGTATGGCCACTAGGCGGTCATGGCCATACGGTGGAGGAAGTGAGGAGGTTATGGAGGTGGTCATGGTGGTGGAGGCCGAGCAATAGCCTGAAGAACAAAAACAAAAACAAGATGGAAGAAGGGGAAGAAAGTGGAAGAAGCCATGGGATTAGAGCTTCCTATTTTTTTCATGCCAATGAAATATGTGAGGTGAGAACTTTTCACATGAAATAATAATAAAAGTGGCGGCTAGGGTTATGGAAAATGAATGGCTACAAGAATGGCAAGAAATAAAGAGGCCAGAATTGAAAAGGTCATGAGTTAAGGTAAAAGAAACATATATATTTAATCTTATATGCAAATGAAAAAAAGGAATGAGATAAGGAGAAGATTTTGGAGTGATTTGGAAGAGTAATACATAACTAAAGTATGGTAATTAAATATATAGGTAAATAAAAAGGTAAGAAATAAACAATTTAGCGTATGCGTAATTTAAAACAAAGTAACGTATGTATAATTGAAAAAAAAATTCAAGCTATTAAATAAAAGATACAAATAAGAAATATTTAATCGATAAAATAAGGTCTAGACAAATAAATAAAGAAATAAATGTCAAGAGATAGACATAGGAAAATAATATAGAGATTAGGCAAATAAAAATGAGAAGTGGGAAATAAATCTTTTTATTTGAATGGCAAAAAGAAATACACAGTTATGAATGAGGTGGAGGGCTATGGTAAGAAAGAAAGAGGGTATAAACGAATAACGTGATGTATTAAATTTTCTTTCTTTCTAGAATTGCATGAGAGATGAGAATGATTAGCTTTGTACGTGAATAGCAAGTACAATACACGGCCAAAAGAAAATGAACAGCTAAAAGAAATAAAGAGTAGGCAATTAAAAAGGCAAGCAATTAAGACAATATACGCATAATCTTTTAGTTTCTTCCAAGCCATAAATAAAAGATATAAACAACCAACAATCCAATAAGTAAACATGACTATCTGGACAAAATAAAAATAGAAAGATAAAATAGAGGTGGATATAAGAAAATAATAATAATATGTATATATATATATATATATATAATATGTAATAACAGTAGAAAAGTTTATTGCGTGTAAAACGCTGTATTTTATCAAAAAAAAAGTATAAGTTTTAAATTCCCAATAAATCCATATATTTGATTTCTCAATCATGTTATTGAATCAACTATTAACTTATCCTCTTATGGGTAATATTGAAATTGGTTTATATACTAATACATAAAAAAAATTCCCAATTCATCCAAATTTCAATTAATTACTTTCCAAAAACTACCATGCTTTAATCCTACTCTTTTATTAAATCTGTTATCACTCTATATACCTAGTTATTATTTGTTTATCTTTCCTTACAAAAAAATATATATTCCAATTTTCATCTTTCTTTTGTAATAACTTGTTATTTTCAATTATATTGAATTTCCCAAATATATACATTTATCATAAATAAAACCTAAATCAATTTATTCAACTTGGTTTCATACCTTTATTTCATCTTATGAATAAAATATAAATTTCCATTTATGTCATTTCATTTACATTCACACATTACAGTTACAGTCCTTTCTCACATTAATGAACATTTACCTACATTTAAATGTAATTGACTTCCTACTCTGAATTTAGCAGCCCTAAATAAAAAGGTGACTTGCATAAATGTTGTCACTAACTTTATATTACACTCAAGTTTATTATTTCCACTAATTATCAGAATTGCTTGTATAATGTTGAATTCACTACATTACCATACGTTTATTTGCATATATTCAATTTAATACCCCAATGTAACAGTTATAACTACATTAATAGACCAATTAAATAGTGACTTACAACCGTTACATTATCCTTTTTATTTTCATTTCATTTTAAACACTCACTTCATTATAAATTATAAAGGTTTTTTTCCCTTTTTTTTTCTTCTTAAATTTAATTACAAAAATCTTATTAAATCTTAGGTCAAATTAACTCATACACATATGTATATACAAATCATTGTAAATAATGTCTTAAACTTAATACAACATCTTTATGTTAAAATTTATAACTTAGTAAATTCTTTAATATTAAGCAATAAATTAAGGTTTAACGTTAATTTAAAAGGAAATAAAAGGAATCATGATATTTTGTAATAAATTCAAGTTATTTTTATAAAGAAGCCCCCCCTTTTTTACTTTAATCAAAAGTATGCAAAAACCAAAAGATTGGATTTAAATAATGAACACATGCAAACATTAATAAACTATATATGTTTTCTATTTAAATCAATAACAGAAATATTTAATTAAGGCTTAAATTTAGATTACAATAAGTTTTTTTTACAAAACTTATTAACTTAAAATTTTAATTATTGAAAATTTTACTTTTAAATAAAAAAAACAACGTTTTCAAGTAAAACTTAATTAAAATATTTACAAAATTATGGGTTGTTACACAGAGGTTTGTGCGCATCTGGAGATTGAGTTTTCTTATCGACTAGTATTCTAGGAGTGGAACTGGTGGTTCAGCTTAGTAGAAGATGGTTCCTAGAGATAGAGATTGATGAAGCAGCTCAGCTTTCTAGGAAGTGATGTCCAGTTTGTGCTCGTGTTTTTCATTAGCATTTTCTTCTACTTTGAATTAGAGTTGTGCAGCAGAAGCAGTATGGGAGTGTTTCTGTTGTCTTTTTCGGATAAGGAGAAGTAAGTTCAGTTTTCTGCTGTTTATGGAGTAGAGTTTGTTCTTGGTTTTGGTTGATCTGGAGGAGATCATTGTGTTGGGTTGTTTTTGGTTCTGTTTGTTTCTAGGGGCATCAACAAGGGTTGAGCTGATCAGGAAGGATGTGGGCAGCCCAGGAACGTCCCATGAGTTTTGTGGATAGGAGACGGAGGAATTTGGAATTTGAAGTTGGACACTTCATTATTGTTGGAGTTTTCTCCGATCCAATGAGCTATAAGATGGGTTAAGGCTGGAAAGCTAACACCGAGATGTTTGGATTTTTTCTCTGTTTTGGTAGGATAAGTATTTGGATTTCAGGATTGAATTGCCAGTTTGTATAACTGGGATTAGATATGCTGCATGTATCTCTGAGGGAGTACGCGTATGGTCTATCTCTGGTTTTGAAACCACCAGTTCTAGAGGATTTGATTGTTGAATCAGACTCGTCTATAGTCTAATATGTTGTCTAGTTTTGTAGATCTAGATGAGTAGGAGCTCTATAGTTTAGTAGTATTGATTGTTTGGATTCTGTAGAGGGAGTATCCCAATATATATATACATACATACTTGGGAAACTCAAGGATAACCCTATCCATAATTTTTGTCTGGATAGTTAGATTTGTTTTGATTGTATGAATTGATTGCTATGGTTGTTAGCATATCATTGATATATGCTTGTGTTTAAAAATCAAATCTTTAAATAGATTATTAAATTACCTTGGTTTTAAATTTCGGGGACGAAATCCTTTTAAGGGGGGATGAATGAGATGACCTAGAATTTTAAGCAATATCAATTTAATAATCTGAATTAAGAATTAAATTGATTTGATAATATTTGTTAATAAGATTTGAATTAATGTAATAATCCAATTAAAATAAATATTTAATTGATAAATTTTATCTCTTAAAAGCTAATAAATTGTTTTCTATTTATAATGTATATAGAATATGTATATATTGTAAAACCTTGTTTAAATGTTATAAATAAATAAATTATGTTTTCTAAATATGTATATTTTAGTAAATTGGGAATTATGATTTTATTTTAAAGTTAAACTTTTAAAAGCTATTGAATAAATAAAATATGGTTTTTAAATTGATAAGATAAAAAATTAATTTGTTTAAATTGATTTTTGAGTTTAAATTTAATTAAAAATAACAATAAGGTTTATTTTGATATAGTGTGATAAAATAAGTAATTTATTAATAAAGAAACAATTTCTTTTATAAAACATTTATAGTTATCAAATTTTGTTATTTTCAAAATATAATAATACATTGTTTTTAACAAATAGATTTTTAATAAAAATAATTATTTTTCAAAATTGAATTGTGTAGTTATATATGTATATATATAACTTGATTTAAAAATTTAATTTTATACTTTGATTTGAATTTGAATTTAAAGCTTTGAAACTTAAAGTATTAATATTTTTAATTTGTTTTGGATTTTAAAATATTTGTGTAAACCTATATTTTATAAATATAATTGGATTTATTTCATTTTAAAATCTTCTACATATAAATAAATACATATTAACTATTAACTAAACATAGATTTACATTTATCTTATAATAATTTATTAACTAAATAACTAATTAACATTTACTTATAACTAATTAACTTTAAAAGACAAATGTAAACATTATATAAATTAAAAGAACATGTGTTTACTAATTAACATACTTATATGACAAATGTTAAAATTAATGACAAGTGTCATTTTAAAAACCTTTAGTTTTCTTTATTTTAATAAACCACATGTTCATTTATATAAAACCCTTTGTATCCTTAGCTCCATTTCTTTTCTATTCCTTTATTCAAAGCCAAAGAAGAATTAAAACAAATTCCCCCAAAACTAAAATCTCAAAACACCTCCACTAAAATCAAATGCATGAAATCAAAACATGCAAAAGATCTGTAGCATGCAAACAAATCTGTTTTTTTAACCTGCATATTCAATCTGAAGCCTGAAAGTTCATTTTCCACTTCAAACGAACAAACTGTTTTAAAGCCTGCATTTCACTTAGAATCTGGAATTCAAGCTGCTTGCATGTAATTCCTTTTTGAAGATCAAATTTTAAAGCTTTAACAACTCAAGTTTTCAGAGCAACAGCAGTTTTAAAACTCAGAGATTAAGTAGCAGCTCTAAGGCAAAGTAATATCCCTGTTTCAAGTTTTTAAGGATCAAAAGCTTTTAAAAAAAAATCTGGAAGCTCTGCCTTCAATGTTATCTGGTGAGTAACTTTTAAAATCTAAAATTTTATTCAGTTGCATGCTAATTTTGTGATAAAATATTGTGGTGTATATGTAAATGTAAACAGTGTATGCAAGTTATAAGAATGTCCTCTGTTCATAGTTCAGTCTTCTTGTTGTTTAAAAATGCATGTTCTTTTTGGCTAAATTTCTCTTAGGATTTAGTTACAAACAAAATTGTTTATTCAATTTTAAAGTAAGTTTTAGAATTTGATTAAGTTAATATGAACTTGTATTGGCTCTGGCAAATCATTGCAACTGTGCAAGCTTAAATTTAAATGAAAATTTTATCATCCTATTTTCTGGATTCATGGATATGAATTAAATGCTAAAATCAAAACATGATTTTTAAAACAAAAATTAGGATTTTTAGTAAAGAGGTTAGAGAGTAGTTCTAGGTTCAACAGAAAAGGGAAAACTTGTGATTTCTGGTGATCTATTGATATTGAAGGGTCGGGATTCTTCTTTTGGGTAGAGGAGTAATCAGTGAAGCTAGGAAAAATAATTAATGGGGATGCAAATCACTATGGCAGCAGCGGTGCTGATTTCTTGTCTTTAGCCCTAGTTTTTGGATGGTTTAGTAAATTGATCGGCACGGCTTTAATGTTTGATTGAGTGCAACTAGATTTTAGGATTTGAAAGCTTGGTCGTAGATGAGGTTGTGGCCGGCGGTGGAGGCTCTCTGGTGGTCGAAGCGCCGTGGATGCAGTGTTGAAAGGTTTGGCGGGGGGGTTTGGTCGTTCCGTTGTAGGTTTTAAAATTGAACTCGAATTCAAATTCGAGTAATGTGGAAGCTAGAGGATGACCGGGTGGAATAAGGAGTTGGTCGCCGATGTGTGGAGGCCATCGGAGGTGGCTGTAGTTGGCCGAAGGTACGGTGCATGTGCACCGTGCAATTTTGGTTTCTGATGATTGCATGGGTGTTAGCAGTGTGGGAACTCGAGAATCACTCGAGTAGTTGCAGTGTGTTGCTCGAAGTAGTGGGCTTGTTGACTCGAAGCAGAATTTCCTCGGGCTCGGGTTAAAGTATGATAACAGGTTTTAAACAGAAACCTGTGATTCTGTTTTAAAGTTTAAAAATAAAATTTAAAACCTGAATTTAAATGAAAGTAAAGTTTTTAAATAAGGTTTAAATCTAGTTTTCAATCTTAGTTTAAGTTAAATCTAAGTCTAAAATAAAATTCAATTTTAATTTGAATATTAGTTTGGAAATAAAAGAGTTTTAAATTCAAATTGTCTTTGTAACATAAAAGTGTTTAAGAAGTTTAAAGTGTAATTAAAGAATTTGAATTTAAATGGGGTTTGAAATGTAAGGAAGGATTTAAACAAATCTAAATCATAATTTTAAATTTGAATTCAAATTAGGTTTGAATCTTAAGTTTTGGAAATAAGTTTAAAAGTTAAAGTATACTTTAATGATCTGAAATTAAAGGGAATTTAGTTTAAAATCTTTAAATTTCTTTTATATAAGTATTTTTTTACATATGAATTTCAAAGTTTTATATTGCTCAAAGATAAATTGGTTTCATTCTAAAGTTTGTATTTAAAATGAAATTTGAAATAAAATTTGAAATAAATGGTTTCAAATGTATTTATGAATGATAATACAACCATAGATAAGAAAGGTTTTATGTAACGATCCTGAATTTTAATTTATTTTAAATTGATATTTAAATGAATTTTTGAATTAAAATTTGTAAAATTGATTTTAAATGATGCGAGTTTCCCCGATTCAAATAGAAAATATATTAAGTCATATGGGTTTGAAAATTTGTATATATATGAGAATATATAAGTATATATTGGATTTTAAATAAATTCTTAAATAAATGATTTTGAAAAATAAATAATATACTTTAGACACAAGTATAGAAATAAATAAATAAATTGATTTAAAAATTTATAAAAGATGATAATTTGTGTTATATAAAATATATGTGTATATAGAGAAATGTAAAACAATAATTTTTAAAGTAAAATTTATGATAAATATTTAAACTAAAAATAGAAGTAAAAAGAACAAGTAAAAGAGATAAGAATAAAACATAAAGTACATAAACAATTAAAGCTTTCATCTCAACCCAAATAAACAAATCAAACATAAGAAAGGAAAACATCTATGTACAAACATAATTAAAATAGAAAATTATTTGTAATACAAAGTAAACTAAACAAAGAAAAAAAAATAGTATATACATAAGTTGTACATACAAAATAAAGAAATGGTATATGTAAACATGAAATGGGAACAAAAACATTTAATGCCCTCACCCCTAGTACAAGCCAAAGATCATCTCAGCCCCCATAAGAAGAATAAGCTCTGACCTATATAAAATAAAAATAATGACATATTTATATATATATTGTAAATACAATAATCTTGTACCTGCACCTCTTTCTTTCTATATGTACAGCCCTTGTTTACAAGGCTAAGCACACTTGAAAACATTTTTATCAAATTCTTCAAACATTTTCAAACTGTGGCAAAGCATCAAGCTTGGAAAGAATTTAGCTTCATCAATAAAAAGTATGAAAACAAATCAAAATACAAAGAAGATTAACAAAATCATTGTAGCCACCAAGTATACAATATGCAGGTATAAAGGAACAAAACAAAATATGCATGTACACTTAAAAACAAAACCGAAAGCCAATAATAAAGTAAACAAGAAGCAAAGAACTGTACATACATGATTCAAATAGTGTGAAGTTGTAAACCCAATAGCACATGCATTAAATGCCACATCTCCTCAGCATGACTTGATAACATCTTCTCAGCCGAAATGGGATAATTTTATCAATAAACAAATGTAAAACAAATAAAGAAGTAAGCCTATACCCTGTACAACACTGTCTCTCTTAATATACATCTACTTCATTTCATTTTTATTCAAACCAATCTTAGTAAGCTAACTGAAAAAAAAATGTAAAAGCAAATAGCAAAACCAAAAGAAAAAGAAAACATCACCATTTACAAAATCAAACATCATTCAATTCAAAGAAAAACAGGATTCAAAAAGAAAATTCAAACTGCTGTTTCAACTTGAAGTTCTGAGCTTGCTTTACTGGAAAACAGGTGAGCAAAACATTCCCCTAACTTTGCTATTTCCATTGATGTTTGGATCTATATTTGATATATGATGTGAATCATGTTTGGATGGTGGTGAATTGTGTTCACATGCTTTATATATTGAAATGAATGTCAGTGTATATATATTGTGCACAGGAAAGAATGATATTCCTCTGTGTCTCCTGTCCCTGTTTCAAATTAAATTCAAAAGCTTTTCCTTTGATGCTTTGTGGGCTTAAGAATATATACAAATTATGTTTATAAAATCAATATCCGAGTTTTAAAAATATTTTCGAATTTAATTATCAAATGGTTTCACTGTAAACCAAGGATGGACAGTGAAAACACTGAAGAATGTTAAAATTAAGTATTTTAATTTCTTAATTCAATTGGATTATGTGCTTTGTTTTTGGAAGTTATGATTTTTAAGAAAAGGATCAGAATTTCTAAGAAAGGGGATTACGAGCATTCTCAAGTTAAATGAAAATTGGGTTTTGATGGAAATCTGTTGGTCGGGGTGATGATAAATCTCGAGAATAAAAAGGAAGCATGTTTGAATGTCATGGATCATCAGAAAAATGTTCAACGATTTTATAATCCATCGTATTAATCATTCGAGAGCAAATTAGGGTTTAAGGGTCGTGTTTACTACTTCGAAGTCGCGAGTTGATCGCGCCGTCGCCATCGTGTTTCTGGCGATCGCGGGTGGGGGAATGTGGCGAGGAGGTCATGCTGCATCTCTGGTAAGGATGGTGTGCTCGCTGGTGATCAGGGATGAGGAGGCGCGGCGTTGACAGGTTTCGATGTGAAGCTAAGTTGTTTTCCAGGTTTCGAGAATAAACTCGAATTCGTTTTTGAGATGATGGGGGAACTTTAGTTGGTTGGAGATTGGTCTAGAGTTGATCGATGTTTTGCCCAATGCAATGGCGATGATCGGAGCCCTTGCGTTTGGCCGTGCATGTGCACAGCACAGTGGTGTTTGGATGGCCTGGGATGTTATCGTGGCTGTCGCGTGATGTTGCTCGAGTATTTTTGGGAAACAAATCGTGTCGAACCCGATGCGCATGAGTGTTTTTATCACTGCAGTTTTTAAATTTTTTAAAATTGAAAAGAAAAAGAAGTGTATACAGGGAAGAAGAAGAAGCAGGGTACGGGGAAGCTCGAAGCCATGCTCGGGATTTCAGTTGATTTGCTCGAAGCAAATTTTAAGGGCCTCGGGTATACGTTGTTTCCAGTTAACCTGTTCGGCTTGTTTAGGAATTTTTAATTAAATTTCAAATGATAAACAAAGTTTTAAAAATAATAATAAATTCAAGTTTGTTTAAAACTTAGTTTGTAAATAATCAAGTTTAAATAAAAAAAAAAGTTTAAATTGTTTTATTTGTTAAAAATTTTGAATTTGAATTGTTTTAATAATTAAAAAGGTGATTAAGCACTTGAGTGAAACAAAAAGAATTTATATTCAAAATAGGGATGTGAATTGGTAAAGGAAAGATTTAATCAAAGATTAAAAATTTAAACCTGTACTGAAAGTCGAAGTGAAATTCCAGATTTGGAATTAAATCAGGCTTTATAAATCTAAATGTTTAAATAAGTTTAACGTAAAGCATACGTTAAATATGTGAATTTAAAAGAGAACTTGATTTTAACTCTTTCGAATTTCCTTTATAATAAAGTATTGGTTAACATGTGAATTTAAAATGGATAATTTAAATCATTTAATTAATTAATGACTTGGATCAATTTAAAAAAGTAATTAAGGGTTTAAAATCATTAATTAAAGTAATTAATTTGGAAAGAATTTATTTATTAAAGGTTAATTAATTAATGGAAGTGATTAAGAAATGATTTTAAGGATTAATCACTTATTAAAATTAAAGTTAGATATTTTGACAAATTAAAGTTAACTAATTATGTAATTAGTTTAAAAGGTTGATTTTATTAATATGATTAATTAAAAATAATTTAATTTGTTAAAGCATTTGATAAATAAATTGATATCAAATGATTCGTAAGTAATTAATCAAGATTGGGTAAATAAATTCGTAAGTAATTAATTTACTTGGAAATAAATTGAATTAATTAGGATTAAACGATTAATTAATCCTATTTATAAATGACTATTAAATACTTGACCTTACTTATGAATGATCGTATTATATGTGATGCCTTGAATTGATTATCCTATCTGATTTGTGATATTTTGTTCTGTAGATTGAGCTGTGTATATTTATTTGCATGTGCATATTATCTGTGAATCTGTGAATGGACGATGAGCGTTATAGTTTATATCTCTTATCAACTATATTTCTGTGTTTGATCTGAAATGATTGAATGATGTTTCACTATTGTGTTAAACCCCTTGACCACACTTATACACACACCAATATGGATTTCACGAGGAAATCGGTTAAGTCACAGTTTTGAAATGATTTTTAAAGTTGAATATTTGAATTCAAATGTTTTGAAAATGGATTGGGTTTGAAGTGAAAAGAAATTGAAATGGAATTTCAAAGATGGAAATTTATTTTGAATAACTGGATTAAGTGTTGGAATTTAAATACTTTAATTTAAATTTGAATTCAATATTCAAATTGAATTCTGTAATTTGAAACTAGGGATTAATGATATTATACTAGTCATTATGAGTTAAATCATTTTTTAAAGTATTATTTTTGGGAATTTGAATTTAACCCAAGGATTTCAACTCGTATAAATGAATCAGATTTCCAAAATGAAAACTGTTGTTTTCAAATGATAAACACTTTTAGATAAGAACTGAGATTCCAGTTAATTAGGGGAATCTCAAGATTGAATAGAGAAATGATTTTCCTAAGTTATGAATGAATTCTTTTTGAAAGCTATGAATTAAATCTGTTTATTTTTAACAGATTTAAATTGATGATTTGTTTAAATCAAATTGAAATGAAATTGTTTTGAAGACTATAAGTTAAATCTTTGATTTAAAGATTTAACGAGTTAAATCAAATTGAAATGAAAATTGATTTGGAAAATATGTGAATGGATCTTTTGTTTAAAAGATTAAAATGTGAAAATTGTTTAAACCGTTAAAGGTTGTGAAAATGAATCTTTTTTTTTAAAGATTGAAATGGTAATTGGATTAAACCATTTGAAAGAAAGTTTTGAATTAATAAGTTGTGACTTAATCGAAATCCCGTATCCATATGTTTTAAAAATATTTTCGCTCACTATTCGGTTTAGCCGGGAAAGGACCTTTGTGTCGTATAACCCATTCCGATTATGTGATTCAACGTTATGGATAGCATTTGAAGACCGGTGATGAAGACCGGGTATTTGCGAAAGCGATAGGATGACCTATCGATTGTTTCTGCACCGAGTCGCGCCGGTGTAGAAACTCCCTAAGTGATGGGAAATCCGATCGGGATTGTGAATATCCAGATTGCAAGGACTTCTTTGTAAGTGCCTTCGGTTCTGTTCGAACCCAGAACAGACTTGTATGGATTGTATGTCTGACATTACAATTGAGATATAAAGCCGATTTCTTTCAAATATATTTCTGTTGGTGGCGGAGAATTTATTCTTTTAGCTTAACACCCTTCTCTGAGACGTACGAACTCAGAGGTTATATAGTTGAAGTTATCAGCGATATATTCCCAATTTGGTAATGTGACATGCTGAGTGTTGCTGTGAAATGATCATTGTGTTGATTATTTGTGATAGGATCATTTATTTGATCGTCTATCTTGGTGATCATTTCTATGATCATTTGTTGACCCAAAGCATGGCTTTTGTATAAAGTATGTTTTTGTGGACGTGACTTCGTCGAGCCTCACACCTCGGGAATGGTCAAAACAGGAAAGATGCGGCAAGGTTATGAGGGGTAGCGCCCTTTAGGATATGTGCATTTCCTTCTGGAAAAGGGTGGTATCATGGTATGGAGCCCAGATACTTACTCATGTTGAAACACTTTATTATTATGATTGTGCGAATTGATTAGAGAGCTCTCGGATAAAGGTCCCAAAGGACCGGGGGATGACATATTCGGTCAGTTGTTACTCATTTAGGGGTAACCCGGCCTTGTGTTGGCAGAGATCCGGTTTGGTTCTCGGGGATGTCCATCCAGAGGCATTCTCATGTGGCAATGGGAAGTTCCTTGGCCTGATCATTCGTTGGAAATCCAAAGAAACACTACGATCTTGTACGGTATTAGTTGTATAACCTGCTATGGAATGTGGCGGTAACCTGCTATTGAACATGGTAGCTATAGTAGGCATAAGTGCGGAATGTCTATGCTGGCTAAGATTTATATCTTTATTTTCGAAATAATTTCCTACACTATGCACTAGTAATAATATCAAAGGTTCTTTTTAATGCGTATCAAGCATCTTTGACTATCATAAGGAGAAATCTCCTCCTCTTCTGCGTTTGCATGTGTGTGTGTGCGAGAGGCCTTATGGTAGTCTCATTTTTAAAAAGCATTGCGAATTGACTTTGAAAATCTCTTGTTGAATGTTTTTAAAGATAAACTGTTTTTGTTGCTCACACCAGTCCCACGACTGATCCGGAGTTTATTGTTTCTTTCCTAAACTCTGGGTGCTCATTATTTTCTACACGAGCAGTCTAGAGTTGGGTTTTTCAGATAGTCAGGTTTAGTAGATTATCTGAAGTTAGTTCAGTCTTTGGACCACACCAGTCTTGCTTAGCTTGGTGCATCGTTATTGGGGGTTCGAGGTATTGCTGGATTGATTCTTGGAAATGGAGTTGCAGTTATTTTTGGAGTTCTTCCTCGAAGACTATTTTAGAGTTATTTGTTCCGTATGCTAGATGTTATCTATTGTTTTCTTTTCCGCTGCTGTTTTATTGTATCATATCTCTGATGTATATTGATTTCTATTGGATCATCTGTTGTATCAGATATTATATCAAAGCTGTATATCAATGTATTATTCTTTTATTCCGCTGTGTTGTTTACTTAATGATTGCTATAAGCTCCGGCGAATCGGATTTGAACGGTCGAATCTATGGCATTCGAATACGATTTGAAGTATGGATGTTGATTTTCGAGCGGGCAAAACCCGAGTCGTTACATTTGGTATCAGAGCTAAGGTTAAACTTTAGCTCAGGATTGTAACACATTAAGTAACTCATTAGAGATAGGGTGAAGTATCCCTAGAATGAGTAATCCCTAAGGTATCTGTTCGAATGCCTCAGTAAATTCTCTTACTATTCACCGATAGTAAGTATGAGTGCAAGAAGAAAACGAGATAGGGGACAGGGAAATACGACTATAATTGGTCAATACTCTGTAACAACAGTGGAAATAACTTTCTCTATCAATCTCCTTTGATTCGTTTCAAAATTCTTTTGATTTGCTTCGTGACAGGTACAGAAAGAAGTTCAGTGCGTTGATGCTCTACGAATCGTTGTAGAAGAATCTTTACTTCGTATTTTCATCAGTTTCTTATCGGTTTTTGATTTAAACCTTAATGAATATAAATTGGAAAATTGAGATAGAGAATTTAAATTAAATTGGAAAATTTAAAGTGAGTTAAATTGGTTAATAGAATATGAAGCTGAATTTGAATAGTATCGATAAAGCGATTTCGTTTAAAATCAAAATTTTAAATTCTATTGTAATTTCTTGTGAATACCAAAGTCCGAAGAGTGACAAATTGGTATGTATTCTGAGATTTTCCGACTTGAATTTGGAATCCATATCTTGTATTTGAGAAATTGTAGAGATCGAATCTGTCTATCTCTGTGTTGTTTTCGTGCCTGCGAATTTCGAGGACGAAATTCTTTTAAGGGGGGAAGTTTGTAACGATCCTGAATTTTAATTTATTTTAAATTGATATTTAAATGAATTTTTGAATTAAAATTTGTAAAATTGATTTTAAATGATGCGATTTTCCCCGATTCAAATAGAAAATATATTAAGTCATATGGGTTTGAAAATTTGTATATATATGAGAATATATAGGTATATATTGGATTTTAAATAAATTCTTAAATAAATGATTTTGAAAAATAAATAATATACTTTAGACACAAGTATAGAAATAAATAAATAAATTTATTTAAAAATTTATAAAAGATGATAATTTGAGTTATATAAAATATATGTGTATATAGAGAAATGTAAAACAATAATTTTTAAAGTAAAATTTATGATAAATATTTAAACTAAAAATAGAAGTAAAAAGAACAAGTAAAAGAGATAAGAATAAAACATAAAGTACATAAACAATTAAAGCTTTCATCTCAACCCAAATAAACAAATCAAACATAAGAAAGGAAAACATCTATGTACAAACATAATTAAAATAGAAAATTGTTTGTAATACAAAGTAAACTAAACAAAGAAAAAAAAATAGTATATACATAAGTTGTACATACAAAATAAAGAAATGGTATATGTAAACATGAAATGGGAACCAAAGCATTTAATGCCCTCACCCCTAGTACAAGCCAAAGATCATCTCAGCCCCCATAAGAAGAATAAGCTCTGACCTATATAAAAAAAATGACATATTTATATATATATTGTAAATACAATAATCTTGTACCTGCACCTCTTTCTTTCTATATGTACAGCCCTTGTTTACAAGGCTAAGCACACTTGAAAACATTTTTATCAAATTCTTCAAACATTTTCAAACTGTGGCAAAGCATCAAGCTTGGAAAGAATTTAGCTTCATCAATAAAAAGTATGAAAACAAATCAAAATACAAAGAAGATTAACAAAATCACTGTAGCCACCAAGTATACAATATGCAGGTATAAAGGAACAAAACGAAATATGCATGTACACTTAAAAACAAAACCGAAAGCCAATAATAAAGTAAACAAGAAGCAAAGAACTGTACATACATGATTCAAATAGTGTGAAGTTGTAAACCCAATAGCACATGCATTAAATGCCACATCTCCTCAGCATGACTTGATAACATCTTCTCAGCCGAAATGGGATAATTTTATCAATAAACAAATGTAGAACAAATAAAGAAGTAAGCCTATAGCCTGTACAACACTGTCTCTCTTAATATACATCTACATCATTTCATTTTTATTCAAACCAATCTTAGTAAGCTAACTGAAAAAAAAATGTAAAAGCAAATAGCAAAACCAAAAGAAAAAGAAAACATCACCATTTACAAAATCAAACATCATTCAATTCAAAGCAAAACAGGATTCAAAAAGAAAATTCAAACTGCTGTTTCAACTTGAAGTTCTGAGCTTGCTTTACTGGAAAACAGGTGAGCAAAACATTCCCCTAACTTTGCTGTTTCCATTGATGTTTGGATCTATATTTGATATATGATGTGAATCATGTTTGGATGGTGGTGAATTGTGTTCACATGCTTTATATATTGAAATGAATGTCAGTGTATATATATTGTGCACAGGAAAGAATGATATTCCTCTGTGTCTCCTGTCCCTGTTTCAAATTAAATTCAAAAGCTTTTCCTTTGATGCTTTGTGGGCTTAAGAATATAAACAAATTATGTTTATAAAATCAATATCCGAGTTTTAAAAATATTTTCGAATTTAATTATCAAATGGTTTCACTGTAAACCAAGGATGGACAGTGAAAACACTGAAGAATGTTAAAATTAAGTATTTTAATTTCTTAATTCAATTGGATTATGTGCTTTGTTTTTGGAAGTTATGATTTTTAAGAAAAGGATCAGAATTTCTAAGAAAGGGGATTACGAGCATTCTCGAGTTAAATGAAAATTGGGTTTTGATGAAAATCTGTTGGTCGGGGTGATGATAAATCTCGAGAATAAAAAGGAAGCATGTTTGAATGTCATGGATCATCAGAAAAATGTTCAACGATTTTATAATCCATCGTATTGATCATTCGAGAGCAAATTAGGGTTTAAGGGTCGTGTTTACTGCTTCGAAGTCGCGAGTTGATCGCGCCGTCGCCATCGTGTTTCTGGCGATCGCGGGTGGGGGAATGTGGCGAGGAGGTCATGCTGCATCTCTGGTAAGGATGGCGTGCTCGCTGGTGATCGGGGATGAGGAGGCGCGGCGTTGACAGGTTTCGATGTGAAGCTAAGTTGTTTTCCAGGTTTCGAGAATAAACTCGAATTCGTTTTTGAGATGATGGGGGAACTTTAGTTGGATGGAGATTGGTCTAGAGTTGATCGATGTTTTGCCCAATGCAATGGCGATGATCGGAGCCCTTGCATTTGGCCGTGCATGTGCACAGCACAGTGGTGTTTGGATGGCCTGGGATGTTATCGTGGCTGTCGCGTGATGTTGCTCGAGTATTTTTGGGAAACAAATCGTGTCGAACCCGATGCGCATGAGTGTTTTTATCACTGCAGTTTTTAAATTTTATAAAATTGAAAAGAAGAAGAAGTGTATACAGGGAAGAAGAAGAAGCAGGGTACGGGGAAGCTCGAAGCCATGCTCGGGATTTCAGTTGATTTGCTCGAAGCAAATTTTAAGGGCCGCGGGTATACGTTGTTTCCAGTTAAGCTGTTCGGCTTGTTTAGGAATTTTTAATTAAATTTCAAATGATAAACAAAGTTTTAAAAATAATAATAAATTCAAGTTTGTTTAAAACTTAGTTTGTAAATAATCAAGTTTAAATAAAAAAAAGTTTAAATTGTTTTATTTGTTAAAAATTTTGAATTTGAATTGTTTTAATAATTAAAAAGGTGATTAAGCACTTGAGTGAAACAAAAAGAATTTATATTCAAAATAGGGATGTGAATTGGTAAAGGAAAGATTTAATCAAAGATTAAAAATTTAAACCTGTACTGAAAGTCGAAGTGAAATTCCAGATTTGGAATTAAATCAGGTTTTATAAATCTAAATGTTTAAATAAGTTTAACGTAAAGCATACGTTAAATATGTGAATTTAAAAGAGAACTTGATTTGAACTCTTTCGAATTTCCTTTATAATAAAGTATTGGTTAACATGTGAATTTAAAATGGATAATTTAAATCATTTAATTAATTAATGACTTGGATTAATTTAAAAAAGTAATTAAGGGTTTAAAATCATTAATTAAAGTAATTAATTTGGAAAAATTTATTTATTAAAGGTTAATTAATTAATGGAAGTGATTAAGAAATGATTTTAAGGATTAATCACTTATTGAAATTAAAGTTGGATATTTTGACAAATTAAAGTTAATTAATTATGTAATTAGTTTAAAAGGTTGATTTTATTAATATGATTAATTAAAAATAATTTAATTTGTTAAAGCATTTGATAAATAAATTGATATCAAATGATTCGTAAGTAATTAATCAAGATTGGGTAAATAAATTCGTAAGTAATTAATTTACTTGGAAATAAATTGAATTAATTAGGATTAAACGGTTAATTAATCCTATTTATAAATGACTATTAAATACTTGACCTTACTTATGAATGATCGTATTATATGTGATGCCTTGAATTGATTATCCTATCTGATTTGTGATATTTTGTTCTGTAGATTGAGCTGTGTATATTTATTTGCATGTGCATATTATCTGTGAATCTGTGAATGGACGATGAGCGTTATAGTTTATATCTCTTATCAACTATATTTCTGTGTTTGATCTGAAATGATTGAATGATGTTGCACTATTGTGTTAAACCCCTTGACCACACTTATACACACACCAATATGGATTTCACGAGAAAATCGGTTAAGTCATAGTTTTGAAATGATTTTTAAAGTTGAATATTTGAATTCAAATGTTTTGAAAATGGATTGGGTTTGAAGTGAAAAGAAATTGAAATGGAATTTCAAAGATGGAAATTTATTTTGAATAACTGGATTAAGTGTTGGAATTTAAATACTTTAATTTAAATTTGAATTCAATATTCAAATTGAATTCTGTAATTTGAAACTAGGGATTAATGATATTATACTAGTCATTATGAGTTAAATCATTTTTTAAAGTATTATTTTTGGGAATTTGAATCTAACCCAAGGATTTCAACTCGTATAAATGAATCAGATTTCCAAAATGAAAACTGTTGTTTTCAAATGATAAACACTTTTAGATAAGAACTGAGATTCCAGTTAATTAGGGGAATCTCAAGATTGAATAGAGAAATGATTTTCCTAAGTTATGAATGAATTCTTTTTGAAAGCTATGAATTAAATCTGTTTATTTTTAACAGATTTAAATTGATGATTTGTTTAAATCAAATTGAAATGAAATTGTTTTGAAGACTATAAGTTAAATCTTTGATTTAAAGATTTAACGAGTTAAATCAAATTGAAATGAAAATTGATTTGGAAAATCTGTGAATGGATCTTTTGTTTAAAAGATTAAAATGTGAAAATTGTTTAAACCGTTAAAGGTTGTGAAAATGAATCTTTTTGTTTAAAGATTGAAATGGTAATTGGATTAAACCATTTGAAAGAAAGTTTTGAATTAATAAGTTGTGACTTAATCGAAATCCCGTATCCATATGTTTTAAAAATATTTTCGCTCACTATTCTGTTTAGCCGGGAAAGGACCTTTGTGTCGTATAACCCATTCCGATTATGTGATTCAACGTTATGGATAGCATTTGAAGACCGGTGATGAAGGCCGGGTATTTGCGAAAGCGATAGGATGACCTATCGATTGTTTCTGCACCGAGTCGCGCCGGTATAGAAACTCCCTAAGTGATGGGAAATCCGATCGGGATTGTGAATATCCAGATTGCAAGGACTTCTTTGTAAGTGCCTTCGGTTCTGTTCGAACCCAGAACAGACTTGTATGGATTGTATGTCTGACATTACAATTGAGATATAAAGCCGATTTCTTTCAAATATATTTCTGTTGGTGGCGGAGAATTTATTCTTTTAGCTTAACACCCTTCTCTGAGACGTACGAACTCAGAGGTTATATAGTTGAAGTTATCAGCGATATATTCCCAATTTGGTAATGTGACATGCTGAGTGTTGCTGTGAAATGATCTTTGTGTTGATTATTTGTGATAGGATCATTTATTTGATCGTCTATCTTGGTGATCATTTCTATGATCATTTGTTGACCCAAAGCATGGCTTTTGTATAAAGTATGTTTTTGTGGACGTGACTTCGTCGAGCCTCACACCTCGGGAATGGTCAAAACAGGAAAGATGCGGCAAGGTTATGAGGGGTAGCGCCCTTTAGGATATGTGCATTTCCTTCTGGAAAAGGGTGGTATCATGGTATGGAGCCCAGATACTTACTCATGTTGAAACACTTTATTATTATGATTGTGTGAATTGATTAGAGAGCTCTCGGATAAAGGTCCCAAAGGACCGGGGGATGGCATATTCGGTCAGTTGTTACTCAGTTAGGGGTAACCCGGCCTTGTGTTGGCAGAGATCCGGTTTGGTTCTCGAGGATGTCCATCCAGAGGCATTCTCATGTGGCAATGGGAAGTTCCTTGGCCTGATCATTCGTTGGAAATCCAAAGAAACACTACGATCTTGTACGGTATTAGTTGTATAACCTGCTATGGAATGTGGCGGTAACCTGCTATTGAACATGGTAGCTATAGTAGGCATAAGTGCGGAATGTCTATGCTGGCTAAGATTTATATCTTTATTTTCGAAATAATTTCCTACACTATGCACTAGTAATAATATCAAAGGTTCTTTTTAATGCGTATCAAGCATCTTTGACTATCATAAGGAGAAATCTCCTCCGATTCTGGGTTTGCATGTGTGTGTGTGCGGGAGGCCTTATGGTAGTCTCATTTTTAAAAAGCATTGCGAATTGACTTTGAAAATCTCTTGTTGAATGTTTTTAAAGATAAACTGTTTTTGTTGCTCACACCAGTCCCACGACTGATCCGGAGTTTATTGTTTCTTTCCTAAACTCTGGGTGCTCATTATTTTCTGCACGAGCAGTTTAGAGTTGGGTTTTTCAGATAGTCAGGTTTAGTAGATTATCTGAAGTTATTTCAGTCTTTGGACCACACCAGTCTTGCTTAGCTTGGTGCATCGTTATTGGGGGTTCGAGCTATTGCTGGATTGATTCTTGGAAATGGAGTTGCAGTTATTTTTGAAGTTCTTCCTCGAAGACTATTTTAGAGTTATTTGTTCCGTATGCTAGATGTTATCTATCGTTTTCTTTTCCGCTGCTGTTTTATTGTATCATATCTCTGATGTATATTGATATCTATTGGATCATCTGTTGTATCAGATATTATATCAAAGCTGTATATCAATGTATTATTCTTTTATTCCGCTGTGTTGTTTACTTAATGATTGTCATAAGCTCCGGCGAATCGGATTTGAACGGTCGAATCTATGGCATTCGAATACGATTTGAAGTATGGATGTCGATTTTCGAGCGGGCAAAACCCGAGTCGTTACATTTTATCTTAAAACAAATTTAGAATTTAATGATTAATAATTGCATTTAATTATTAAGGTAATTAAACGAATAATTTAATTAATTAATTAATTAATGGAATGGATAATTAATTAAGGTAATTAAGGTTTTTAAATTTATAATTTAAAGTTTAAGTTAATCAATTAATTAAAGATAATTAAGCGTAATTAAGGATCATTAATTAGATTTAATTATTGATTAGTAATTAGTTAATCAAGTAATTATGAATTAATTAAGTTACAGTTAACACTTAATTAACTAAATAATTAAAGGTTAATTAATTGGATATTAAAGATTAATTAATTTGAAATTAATAATGATTAATGAAAGTTAATTACTTAAGAGAAGTAATTAAAGAATGGTTAATGTTTAATGATGGTCATTAACTTAAGATTATTTAACAATTAATTAATATGATTAATTTAAATAATTAATTAGATTAATTAATTAAATGATAATCAATTGTAGAATGTATTTAAGTGTAATTACTTAATGAAAGTAATTAAGAAATTAATTACATAATGTAATTAATGGAGTTTTATTGTGATTAGTTTGAATTAATTAATTAATTAAGTTTAATTAATTTTAATCACTTGTTGGTTGATAATAATTACTTAATGTAATTACTCAGTGAAGTAATTAATGATAATTACTGGATGTAATTAGTGGAAGATGGTTTAATTGTGAAAGTAATTTGGATTAAATTGCTTTGTATAATTAATCAATGGATTAATTATAGATAATTAATTAAGGAGTGATTAATTTGATGAAGTAATTCAGGTAGTTAATTACTAAATGTGATTAATCAAAGGTGATTAACAATTGTTGTTTAAATTGAGGTTAATTATTGAATGTAAATAATTTAAATAAGATGATTAATTAAATATAATTAAGAATCATTAATTAATATAATTAATGATGTACTTATTATTGATTAATTAAGATTAATTAGTCAACAATAAGTGATTAAGGATAATTAATTAATTGTAATTAATTAAGGTTTAATGTAATTAATTATAGTTAATTAATTAATGAAGTAATTAAGGGTTAATTACTGTATTTGGTTTAGAGTAATTAACTTGTACAATTAATTAAAGGATAATTACTAGAATGTAATTAAAGAATAATTAATCAAGCGTGATTAATTAAGTTGGTTTACTAGAGAATAATTAATTAATTTGTAATTAATTTATGAATATATAAGCAAGATTTATATTGATGTAGTAATTAATTTAATTCATTTTAAATTAATTAGAGATGATGTAATTAATTTAATTCATTTTAAATTAATTGTAGATGGTATGATTATAGATCATTGCTTATGTATGGATGGATTATATTGTTTTCCTTGAATGGTTTGAAATCTCAACTATGAGATTAGTAATGTTGAGTGATATGGATGCATTGGTTGCATTGTGATAATGATATGGATTATCTTTGGTAATGATAATATGGATTATATGCGGTGATGATTATCTATTGTGAATTTGTGAATTATCTATCTGTGTGTATATAGATAATTGTATTGACTTGTTTTAAACTCTAAAACAACTTAGCCTTAAAAGATACGTTTTGGATTTCGATGAGACCGGGGTCGGGTTTCCAGATTTGGATATCCGAAAACCGCATCAATCCAAATTAACGATAGGTCGTGAATCTCAAGTGAAGAGTGAAGACTCGAGGTGTAAGGACTATTCGTCGGTATAACTTTGACGGTGATTCCGAGATGAGTTTGACGGAGCTAGTACTTTCAGATTCGATGAAGATTTAGAGTGCCAGGGTTATCGCCGTTAACTCTAAGGGTGATTCCAAAATGAGTGTAACGAGATAATGCCTTCGGTTTCGTTCGATCCCGGAATGAACTTGTATGGATTGAATGCTTTCAGAACATCATCAGGTGGACGATGAGCATTCTAAGATAAATCTGTCCTATAACGGTAATCGTAGCCTCAAGCCTCATCAACCGGGAATGGCTAAAATAGGGGAGGTGCAGCAAGGCTAAGTGGGTCATGCCCAAGTAGGACGAGATTTTCCCCTGTCTAGAGGTCCCTTTTTATTCGGCTTAGTGGGCGGTTGGATATGCGCACCAACTACGGGGTTGTCTTGTTCGAGACTGTCCAGTAAGGGATGGTTATGGCCTTGTGCTGTAGGGGATTGGAAGTGATCCTCGGTACGGTGATCTAGGCCACGTACTGTGACGGGCGGTACCCCGGTAGTACTGCCATTGTATGGAATCCAAAATCCAATAAGTGCCAACGGTTTTGATTGCATTACCCACTTTTGTGGCTAGTAGTTAGAATTTAATGAATGTAACAATTTCGGCTATTTTATATTTACTTGAAAACCCTAGACCTATTATAATATCACTGGATTTCCTATCAAATGTTTTGGTTAGCGTAAGGTAAAAACTTTTCCATGTTTATGCGTGGGAAGTCTTACGTGATACCTTTTTTCTTTCAAAGATTTTTCAAAGTTAAGCAACCTTAACCTGTTACTTACACCAGTCCCATGTCTGACCTAGAGTTTATCTTCTGTTTTCTTAAACTCTTGGGTACTCAAATTTTTACGAGTAGCCAAGGGATTCAGGTTAGCTCTAGCGAATTGTGGAGGAGCAATGGAGCAGGAGGCTTCTGCATGTAGATATGTATAGTGTTCCGTTGTGTTTAGTATCTCTGTGTTGTCTCTGAGTTGTATTGATTTGTAATATCTAGACAGGTGTTTATAACTGTCTAGTATCTGTTGTATTATCTGTGTAACTCTGATAGTTGTTGTATATGATACTATGTAATACTTATGTTATTAATATAATTTATTCGTTCCACTGTTGAGATTCTGATGTGTTATTTCTTCTTTCTTCTCTTTCTCTATCTTTTCTATCCCTTTCTTTCTTATTAATGATGCGTCATTCTGCGGAGATGAATGGCGGGTCATTACACTTAATTAAAATTTGAAACATTTTTAGCGATTCCATCTAGTTTTGTCTTTAAATTTGAATTTTCTAGTTCTACCATTTTATTATTAGTTTTTAAAACATGATTTTCAGAAACAAGACTATCATTCTTTTCTTTTTGAGTTTCAATTTCTTGACTCAATAATATAAGTTGAGAATTAACATTAGAGAAAGATTCTTGAGTTTTCTCAAGTTCTTCTTCCAATATTTTCTTCTCATCTTTGAGCATATCTCTTTCGAATTCAGCCTTTTTCTGATTTTCTACAGCTTTTTTATATTTCCTTTTAACACTTTTTAAATTGTCTAATAATTCAGAGTTTATTTCTATCATATCATCAAAAGTAAAATCACTAACCTCATTAGCTTTAGCCATAAAACATACGTTAGCTTGTTCATTATCGCTTTCACTTCCTGAAGAAGATGATGAGAAATATGAATCATCCCATGTGACTTAAAAGGCTTTTCTTTTGATCCTTCCTTTTATTTCGATGTTCTCTCTTTTGATCTACACAATCTTTCTTCATGTGCCTCTTTTTGTGACAGTTACAACATTCCATAACTGATAAAGACGGTGGTTTGTTGCTGTTTGAACTTCTCCTTCCATTGTTTCTGTTTCCTTTTCTGTATTTCAAGAATTTCTTGAAGTTCTTGGCAATAAAGGATAGATCGTCTTTGTCTGAATCTAATACTTCTTGTTCTGCATGAAATGGTATATTCATTTAACCTTGAGCCTGAACTCTTTTAGCCTGCAAATTCACTTCATAGGACCTTAGATTTTCGATTAACTCTTCCGAAGAAATTTTGGAAATATCGTTCGCTTCTTCAATGGCGAGAAATTTTATTATCCATTCATCCGCTAAAGAGTTAAGGATTTTGGATACAATATCAAAGTCTGAATACTTTTCTCCTAGTCCTACTAAATAATGATAGATATCCTGAAATCTTGAGTACATGCCATTTATAGATTCATTTTCTTTCATTCTAAAGTTTTGAAACAGACTTTTAAGCATGGATATTTTACTTTGTTTGACCTTTTGGTTCCTTCGTGTGTAACTTTAAGTGTACGCCGTATTTCATATGCAGTATTACACATGCTAACACGGTTAAACTCATTTTTATCTAAGGCACAAAACAACATATTCATGGCTTTTGCATTAGCTGTGGCACCTAGTTTCTGTGTATTAGACCAAGTAAAATATTCTTCAGTAGGAATAGTGTATTCTGCCTAACTTATATTCCATGAATCAAAACTATTTTCTTGCATGTAGATTCGCATTCGTGTAGCCCAATAGTTATAATTCATGCCACTAAATATTGGCGGTCGTGCAATGGATTGTCCTTCTATGAAGCTAGTGTTAATGCTATTGTTGTTGCTAGTGTTAGTGTCCATATTAATAGATTATCAAATAACTATGTTACGGTTATATGATGGCCTTGCTCTGATACCAAATGAAAGTGTGCTATGCGGTGGTTTGTGTAATATGGATATACAATAATGCAGAGTATGATAATAATACTGTGAATAGTGCGGAATATAAAAGCAGTATAGTAAAATGACACCAGATATTTTATACTGGTTCGAAGCACCGTCCTACATCCAGTCCCAGACTCCTTCTGTAATTTCACTTAAACAACAACCCTCACTTAACTCGAAGGAATAGGTCTATACACCCTTGAGCAGCCGAACAGGGACCTGAGCAGCAGAACAGGATTTCGCCTCAACAGCCGAAGAGGACTTCACTGGCTTGAGCAGTAGAATAGGACTTCAACAATTTACAGAAAATAGTTTGGCTAATGTATGTTTTGATAACACGGATTTGTCACTTGTAGTACATCCTTCCTATAATCTTCTCCTCGAGTATAAATGTTTATATTTGAAGTATATGAAGAATAGAAAGGTACAGTATGTAGAATATTCGAAAGTATGATAGCGAATAGATTTCAAAAAGTTAGATCAGAGATTAAGAGAAATCGATTGTAATTCGATGAATTGAAATGAAGTTGGAGTGTGTATTTATAATAGTTAGAAAGCTACGATTGTTGGTGAAGAGTTTCGATCGAAGTGTTGCATCCGAATCATTTCATTGAATGTTCGCAACTCTTCACAAAAGTTATGTCTTTTCAAAAATATTGTTGTTGTAGAAATTCAGTGGACTGGACCACAGGTTCAGCCGACTGAATATTCAAACGAATTTAAATATTCAAATTCATATATACGTGCACTGTGCATGTTGCACATTTTACCCAGTGTTAGTCGATTGGACTACAGGGTTAGTCGACTGACCTGGTATGTTTTGTGCAATATGCACAGTTTTTCATATATATATATATATATATATATATATATATATATATATATATATATATATATATATATATATATATATATATATATATATATATATTACTTTTAAAATTTTATAAATTAATTATATGCTTATATAAACTAATATATACTTTTAACTGAGGAGAGATTTTAACAATATTGATCTAAGACTCAAACAATCAAAATATTAAATTGATGCACCAGTTTTGAAGTCCTGTCTCTATGTAGTATATATTCTCTTTTTGTAGCAATCGTCAAATCTATGTATTGTCGATGAAAGCTTTATGTCATGAATCAAAACCAAGTCTCAACAAGATATGGTTATATATATATTATATATATATATATATATATATATATTAAATGATTTGAAATGGAACCCGGTATTTAGTTCTTGAATTTCAATAAATTAGAGATTTCAGTTATTGTAATGGAATAAAATTTTAACTATTTAATAATTGAAACTTCTAAATGAAATAAGAAATTAAATGTTAAATTATAACCGAAGCATATGGGAGATTTAAAATTTGCAACTTGAAAATAAAAGGGTATGATTATTAAACAGTAAATTAATTAAAAGAAATGAGAAAAACTTGTATAACTTTCAATTGCATTCTTGAAACATATATATATATATATATATATATATATATAACTTACCTAATATTAAAAGTTGTAATGTTTAATAAGAAAATGTAATAGGATATTATAAAAGTAAAACTTGAAGTAATGAAAGTATTCAATGAATTCTTTAATAAATAAGGATTTGTTGTTGTAGTTGTTATAAACTTAAGTATAATTGAAATATTGCTAATTATATATAATAGAAATGTAAGTATTATAAATAAATGATTATAAATTTAAGTAAATAAATTGAAATGCTAAGCAATTGAATGGAGCATGAATACTATGAATAAATGAATGTAAATAAATGAAATTAAGTAATGAATCAATGAATGTAATGCAATAAAAAGAAATTTGCATGTTATGAATAAATGAAAATGGATTTGTAAGTAATGAATAGAAATAGATAGAAATAAGTACTGAATAAATGAAAGTGAGTCTGTTTACAATGAAACCTATATAGAACTTTAAGAATTTATTTACATATGTTTAAGTAATTATATTTGGGTAACGTATGTAATGAAATAAATGAAAGTGAATGGACGAAATAGTCATTGTATAAACGAAACTAAAGTAAGGTAAATGATATTAAATGAAATTAATAAGAATAAACTTAAATAGTGCATGGCTTTGGTTGTTTGTTTTGCCTTATGGAATTGTTTGAGGGAAGATACTTCTAATTACTCAGGATGTATGAAAATCTATCAAGTTTTATCTAGACTGTTGAGCAAATGGTATACTTAGTAGTTATTTGTCATTCTATATAGATTAAAGGTGTCTTAACCTGAACATACTATTTGTTTTGTTGGATGTGGATGGATAATTGATTTGTATTGATTTCATATGACAATTGTATGTTGTGATTGCAAGTGATTGTTATTTTATATTAATTTGTTTGTTAGTGGTTGAAACAACTTTAAATATTTCATTTTATATAATTATTAACTCTTTTGATTATATATGTGAAATACAGGTTATGGAAGCAATTGCTACCACTTTTGGTTTCATA
Source organism: Allium cepa (assembly GCA_030765085.1). Lineage (NCBI taxonomy): Eukaryota > Viridiplantae > Streptophyta > Magnoliopsida > Asparagales > Amaryllidaceae > Allium > Allium cepa. The sequence continues at coordinate 579,533,684 of CM060931.1, forward strand.
ATTTAAGCGTTATTTTCCCGACAAATAGGAACGTTCTCGGATTACGGTTTTATAGCGATATTATAATATTTTCCCGAGTTGGGATATATTATCTTAAAAAAAATTTGAAATATATTGTTGTTATTGATATTATAATTTCTCCCGAGCCTCTCCGTACAAAGGAGACTCTATCGGATTTTTTTGTAAATTTTGGACTTAGAATTTTTTTAAAATATTTTCCAAACTTTTATTAATTTGAGTATAAAAGGATTTAATTGTTTCAAAATTGATATATTTTATTTAAGTTATTTAATTGTGTAGATTAATTATTTATAAATTTAATACTTTTGAATAAGATTTATTGATTGTTTAATTCCTTCTTTTCCCTTCTTTTTCCTTTTCGAGGATGAAAAGTTTTGAGTGGAGGAGAGTGTAACGACCTGTAAATTTTCGATAATTAAATTTGTTAATTTAATAAGATTTTGGTAATTTAATAGTGAAGAAATAAAAAACTTTAATTTAATAATGAAATGAACACTAAAATAAAGTGTAACAATGTTAATGCAAGTGATTATTAACAATATGTTTGAAACTCCAATCAATCGTAATAATTTAAAACGTTTACTTGGCTATAAATTGAATATGAGGAAACCAACTAGAAATATTGAATTAACCAATGAAATAATACGTATTAAATGGTAATTGAACAAAACTGGTGTTACGTAAGTATTTATAACCTTTGTTTGAAAGTAATAAACCTATAGTGTAATTAAAAGTTAACAGTTACAATTATTGCATGTTACCCATTTATTTAGCCTGTTAGTTTAAATTGGAAATCAATTACAATAATTATAATTTAACATCATGTTAATGTAAATTAAGTTAATTTTTTGGAAATAATGTTAACTTTGTTCATAGTATGACAATGGGTAGAATAAAAAGAATGGAAATAAAGATTTATTAATTTAAATTTAATAATTGAATTAATTGCAATTAAATGAAATTTAATATTTAAATATTTCGAAAATAGAAATTAAGATGAAATTGGGAAATATTAAAGTACCAGATATAAACCAATGTCAGTTATATCCTTATTGTAATAAAAGACTTGAATAACAAGGTTTAAAAATTTAATAAATGGATTTTGGAATTTTAATTTATAATTTTTGAATTTAATGAAATTGAAATTTAATGCTCAAATTGATGAATTAATCAACGTTAAATTTACATCTAAATTTGTTTAAACTATTGTAAATGATTAAGAAATCAAAAATGATAGAAGTTGTAGATTATTAAAATTTAAACTGAAAGAGTGATTAAATTACTTAAATATTAATTTAATTTAATAATGTGAAAATAGCCATTTTGGCCACTGACTCGGATTTCGATGAAACCAGTTTCATTGGATCTGTAACGGTGAATTATTGTAGTATTTCAAGTTTTGTAACGATTGGACTTGTCGTTTGATCGTACGGGCTCAAAACGCCTAGAAATCAATTAATTGAAATCAACTGAAATTAATTTGAAATAAACTAATTTTAACGTAACTTCTTCATACGATGGAATTAGGACTTGTATCCTATTCCATTGAGTTTAAAATCATTTAGAACATTTATTTTGATATATGGGTTGACCTATCTTCGTTCCGAAGTCGAAACGGGCTTTCCGGGTCGTGTATCGTTCAACATTCCAAACCAATCGAGCCCATTCCTTTCTAGTTTGTTCTATATATATATATATATATATATATATATATATATATATCGCTATAAACCCTAGGTCATTTCTTATTCCTCATTACTATACGTATAATTTCATTTGCTCCTCCTCATTCCAATAGCAGACAAAACCTAATCCCTAATTCAATTTCAAATCAAAATTCCAAATCAAAAATTCAAACTCCTCAAATAATATTGATTTATATATCAATCTGAAGCTCTCTACGAGTGCATCTCAGATTTGAATTCATTTTCCAATTTGAACCACTATTTGTCCATAAATTGAAGAACAAACTTCGGCCGTTCATCGCGTCGTGATGAACTATGACTGATCGTCAAATCGTTTAACAGGTTTTGTAGAGCGGACTGAGATGACCTCATCGGAGTATTGGGTCGTCGATTCAATGTTGGATCGATGCCAGTAATTCGATCTAGGGTAAAATTTTCGGTGGCTGTGCAACTGTCTTGAGAATCAGAGTGGTGCAGCGTCGTTGGTGGCTAAGGAGGTTCGACAACGTCAGGTGTGGGGCGCGTAGGCCACGGCGGGCCGTGGGGGTATGTGCGATGATGTTGTCTGGCCAGGCTAGGGTTCCTGTGCGAATCAGGAACAATGGAGGTGGGTTGTGTTCAATGGTGACGTGTGTTTTATTTTGGTCATTAAATGATTTTAAAATTTTAAATCTTGTTTTATTCTAACCTACATAACTTCTACATACGAGGTCAGTTTTAAGCGCAGTTTTCTCCCTAGGATCGTATTGAAATTCCGGACATTTTGATGCGGGTTTGAACGAATTCGGAGGCTGTTTGAATTTTGGGTTTAAATTCAATTTAAATTCAATGGTGAGTGTTTTAACCCACTCACAACTTCTAAAATTTCTTATATTTGTTAAATTAAATTTATGATGTGATTAGAAATTTATTTATGACTGTTTGGTACATATTAATCATTATCTCAGTTAATTTGAATTTATTTGAATTATATCGTTATTTAATTTATTATTGAATATAAACTGCCAGTAAATACCTGTTATCGATTATCAGTTCTATATTGATATTTATTGATTGTTTCGGATGATGATTGTGATGGATGTGGATTGTCGATATTGGTTGAATGGATGTTTTATTTTACATCGTTATAAACTACAAGTTTGTTGTGGATTTTTATTTTATTCGAGATTGCGATTTGAAATGATATAACCATAAAATTTTAAATTGCGAATTGAAATGATAAATATCCGTATCACCTGACCCTAGGTTAGAAAATTATATACGGACACCGGCTTGGTTAAATTAAATGATTTTGAAATCCTTGATTTTTGGAATTTAATAAAATGATATTTTGAAATGAATATTTTGATTTATATAAATTGAAGCATAATTGGAAAATCAAGTTTTGTGTTAAAATGCGAATTGGTTTAAAAAGGAATTTCTTTAAAAAGGTAAATCGGGAGTTTAAAGTTAAACTTTTATGTATAAATGAAATTCTATCGAAATTGAGTTGTTAAATTTGTTTGGAAATAACTTTGAAATATTTTGAAATTGGAGTAACCTGCATATTGATATTTTGAACATGGATTGAAACGACATGAAATTCGATAGTTTATTGAAATTTGTTTTGTCAATTTGGAAATTTGAAATTATCCAAATATTTTGAAATGAAAATGAATAGTTTAATTTGATATTAATTTCAAACTCGTATTTTAATATAAACTATTTTAAAGATATACTATTTAAATTTTCTAATTGTTAAGATTTTCAAATTTATTAAACTATTTAACCAGTATTAACTATAAATTATTTTAATCTATTTTAAACTAATTTAACTTATTTTAAACTAATTAAACCATTTTATTTTATTTTATATCTAAGTAATCTATTTTAAGCTGTTTAATCTATTTTAGTTTTATTCAATCTAAATTAAATCTATTTAACTATCTTAAACCAATTTAAAAGTACTTTACCTATAATTAAACTATTCTAGAGCATTTTAACTATTTATAACCATTTAAAACTAATTTCTAAATTTCAAACTAAGAAAGTGGAAGAGTTTATATTCATTTCAATTGGTTTAAAAAGAGAATAAGGTTAAATGACGTTATAACCTAAGTTGGAATTGAAATGTATAATGAATTGAAATGATGATTTTGAAGTAAGAACTTAACTAGAAAGGAAATATGATTTTCGGAAGAAATTGTGATTTTTGAAACGATATAATTTCAAAGCGAAATGATTTGAAAGTGATATGGTTTTTGAGAAATACGATATTTTAATATAAATTGTGAATTTGACTTTGAAAGGAAATATAATTATCGAACTATTTTGAAATATTTTGAAATATTTGGAAATAACTTCGAAATATTTTGAAATTGGAGTAATCCGTATTGATATTTTGAACATGGATTGAAATGACATGAAATTCGATAGTTTATTGATATTTGGTTTATCGAATTAGAAATTTGAAATGGCCCAAATATGTTGAAATGAAAATGAATAGTTTAATTTGATATTAATTTCAAACTCTTATTTTAATATAAACCGTTTTTAGGATATATTATTTAAATTTTCTAATTATTAAGATTTTCAAATTTATTAAACTATTTAAATAGTATTAACTATATAAATTATTTTAATCTATTTTAAACCAATTTAACTTATTTTAAACTAATTAAACCATTTTAATTTATTTTAAATCTAACTAATCTATTTTAAGCTATATAATATATTTTAATTATATTCAATTTAAATTAAATCTATTTAACTATCTTAAACCAATTTAAAAGTACTTTACCTAAAATTAAACTATTTTGGAGCATTTTAACTATTTATAACTATTTAAAACTAATTTCTAAATTTCCAAACTAAGTGCGTGGAAGAGTTTATATTCTTTTCAAGTGGTTTAAAAATAGAATAAGGTTAAATGATGTTGTAACCTAAGTTGGAATTTATATGTATAATGAATTGAAATTATGATTTCGAAGTAAGGACTTAACCGGAAAGGAAATATGATTTTTGGAAGAAATTATGATTTTTGAAACGATATAATTTCAATGTGAAATGATTTGAAAGTGATATGGTTTTTGAGAAATACGATATTTTAATATAAATTGTGAATTTGACTTTGAAAGGAAATATAATTATCGAACTATTTTGAAATATTTTGAAATATTTGGAAATAACTTCGAAATATTTTGAAATTGGAGTAATCCGTATTGATATTTTGAACATGGATTGAAATGACATGAAATTCGATAGTTTATTGATATTTGGTTTATCGAAATAGAAATTTGAAATGGCCCAAATATGTTGAAATGAAAATGAATAGTTTAATTTGATATTAATTTCAAGCTCTTATTTTAATATAAACCGTTTTTAGGATATATTATTTAAATTTTCTAATTATTAAGATTTTCAAATTTATTAAACTATTTAAACAGTATTAACTATATAAATTATTTTAATCTATTTTAAACCAATTTAACTTATTTTAAACTAATTAAACCATTTTAATTTATTTTAAATCTAACTAATCTATTTTAAGCTATATAATATATTTTAATTATATTCAATTTAAATTAAATCTATTTAACTATCTTAAACCAATTTAAAAGTACTTTACCTAAAATTAAACTATTCTGGAGCATTTTAACTATTTATAACTATTTAAAACTAATTTCTAAATTTCCAAACTAAGTGCGTGGAAGAGTTTATATTCTTTTCAAGTGGTTTAAAAATAGAATAAGGTTAAATGATGTTGTAACCTAAGTTGGAATTTATATGTATAATGAATTGAAATTATGATTTCGAAGTAAGCACTTAACCGGAAAGGAAATATGATTTTTGGAAGAAATTATGATTTTTGAAACAATATAATTTCAATGTGAAATGATTTGAAAGTGATATGGTTTTTGAGAAATACGATATTTTAATATAAATTGTGAATTTTACTTTGAAAGGAAATATAATTATCGAACTATGTTTTCAAATGTGATATGATTTCAAAGGTGAATACGATTTCGAAAGTAAGTAATGATTTCGAAAGTGATATGGTTTGAACTGAGGTTGATATCTTGATATCAACTATGAAACAATTTTGGAAACGTAAAAGAACCATCCGGTGTGTAATATGCGATTAGTTGCCAAAGAGACCGGGATCGGATGTTGTCATATTCTCTGCCAATGCCGAAAACCACTTTGACAACTGTGTATGCGATGGAGATTCCAGAATGAAGTAGGATGGTAGCGACGATCCTAAAGTTATATTTACGTGGACCCGACTCCCATGAGTTGGCTTAAGGTGGCTAAAACAGGATCACTTGACGGGCCAAGTGAGGTCATTCCTCTGATCGGGCACACTCCATCGATACTATATTCTGACTTTTGATTTATTCGGTGGCCACCCTTTGATTTTACTGGGGAGTGTGTTTCGAGTTGGGCGGTAGTTGCGGCTATGCGTTACCAACAGTCTGTAAGTGTAATTTGTATACCTACCCTGGCATTGTCTAGTTGTGCCATATCACCTACCCTGGAGCGCCTTTTACGAGTTTGGTTTGTACCATACCTATGGAGTGCCCTCTGACGGCATCCAGTACGGGTGCGATTACGGTATGTTATAGACTATGCGAATATATAAAATGTGTTAAGGGGGAAACGGGTAACGCCTTAACGCTATTTTAATAGTTTACTTTACTATAGACATTATTATAATAGCGTATTTTACTACATAGTAGATAGTTTAACGGATCCTTAGGAGGTGTGAATCCCGAACATCTCTTAAGTTAGCGCACTCACGTTAGACACTGGATAGGAGATGTTAAACCCCATAAACATCCCTGACGCCGTTCCACTCATATTTATTTCCGTTGATTTAACTTATATAAGATCTTTTAGTTCCGACTCAAGTGTTTTGTCTTTTCAATTTGCTCGGGTCAGCCTGAGCATTTCAAGATTTGAAGACCTTATTTCTGGAGGACGAAGACGAAGATTTGTGCTAGTATTATTTACTATAACTATTGTTTACTATATTTATTCCACTACATTCATATTGTTCCACTACATTATTTATTTACCACTGATATGATAAACTCTGATTATGTATTATGTTAGTATAATCAATTTTTTTGTAAACGTTTTCATGAACTGTTATTTGATTATTATATTTTGTCATTCCGCTGTGAGATTTTGTTTTGTTTTCTTTCTTTCCCTGCTTTTTCTTAGTCACCCAAATAACAATTCGCCCTTCTGTATCGTTTGAGTCTGACGTGTGTGGTTTATAGTCGATTTAAACTGTCCAAAAGGGCGGGATGTTACACTATCTAGAATATTTTAAGTATGGAATAATACCTCGCCTAGGCGATGGATCGGTGTGATGACCCGGAATTTTAAAGCAATATCAATTTAATAATCTGAAATAAAATTTAATTTGATTTGATAATGTTGTAATAAGATTTGAATTAATTTAATAATTCAATATAATAAGTAGTTAATTTATAGATTTTATCTTTTTAAATCTAATAATTGTTTTATATTTATAATATATATAGAATATTGTATATATTGTATATAGATCTTGTTTTAATCTGATTAGTAGATAAATCCTGTTTTCTATAAAGTATGTATCTTTAGTAAAGTTGTAAATTATGATTTTATTTTAAGGTTAAACTTTTAAAAAGGTTATTTCATAAATAAATATGGTCTTAAATACATAAGAAAATATTGAAATGATTTAAAATATGTTTAGCTCAAGTTTAAAATTTAATAAATAGCAATAAGGTTATTTTGATTTTCTTTTAAATATAATTGAATAAAATAAATAATTTATGAATAAAGAAATAATTTATTTTATAAGTTATTTATGGTTATTAAATATTGTTATTTTCAAAAATATAATAATACATTGTTTCAACAAATAAATTTTTAACAAAATTATTGTTTTTCAAAATTCAACTTTGTAGTTGTATTTGTAAATAAACTGGATTTCAAAAATTCAATTTGATCATGAATTTCAAAGTTTTTAAAATTTAAAGTATAAATATTTCTTATTTGTTTTGATTTTGAAATATTTGTATAAACTTTGTCTTATAAATAAAATTGAATTTATTCATTTTAATATTATCTACATATAAACAAGTAGATATTAACTAATTAACAAAACATGGATTTATATTTATCTTATATTAACATCTAACTAAATAACTAATTAACATAATTTTAACTAATTAACATTTAATGACAAGTGTAAGCATTTTTCAAATTAAAAGAACATGTGTTAATTAATTAACATACTTACTTGACAAATGTTAAAATTAATGACAAGTGTCATTTTAAAAACCCTTTAATTTTCTTTATTTTAATAAACCACATGTTCATTTATATAAAACCTTTATTTCCTTAACTCCATTTCTTTTCTATTCCCTTATTCAAACCCAAGAAGAATTAAAACAAATTACCTCAAAAACTAAAATCTGTAATCATTTCTTCATCCCAAATCAGTAATCCCTCCTGTAAACAAAATTCTTGAAATCAAATTCCTATAATCCTTCCAAATCTGTAGCATGCAAATCAAAAATCCACCTGCACATCTTCAAATTGAAAATCTGCATTTTCAAACCTGTCACCATATTAAAAATCTGTAGCCTGCAATTTTGGGATTCAAAGCAACTGTCAGCATATAGTTTTAAATTAAAGAAGCAAGTATTCCAGTTTAAAAATAAATAAGCAACTCAGTCTTCATCAAAGCAATTCAAGTTCCTGAGTCAAAGATTTTCAAATGAAGGCTGTTTTCAAAACAATGGAGGCTCTGTTTTTAATTATCTGTTGAGCAACTTTAAAAAAAAAAATTAGTATTTAAATTTGTTGCATGTTAATTTCTTTGTTAAGTATGTGTTTTTATTTTTATTTTTTTAGTAGATCTTCTATGTATATATGAATAGATATATTTTGTGTGCATGTTGTGGTCTCTGTACTACTATTCTTAGTTTCAGGATTAGAAATTGTTCAAAACCCATTATCACGCGATGTAATCAATGTTAGTGTTTAAGATTCAAACAAATTATGTTTGTTGTATTAAGAATTAAGGTTTAAAAATTTATTCAAGTTATAATGACTTGTATTATCTTTGAAAATCAAGAAAAAACAGAGCTAATTTAATCCAAGTCAAAATTCGAACTTTTTAAATCATGGATTCAGGATTACAAAATGATTACCTAATTAAAAACTAGATTTTTAATATTAAAATCTAGAATTTTAGAAACAAGATTTAGGTGAAGTTCTTGTATGAACAGAATAGGGAAAATTCATGATTTCTGGTGATCTGTTGATTTTGGAGGTCGGGCTTTCTGCTTGGAGATGGAAGGGTGATCGGTAAGTAGGGAAAAAATGGTGGAAGTGTAGGCGAATCACTATGGAAGAGGTGGTGGTGGATTATCTCCTGTAGCCCTAGTTTTAACTAGGCATCTTGTGTGGGTCAGTACGGCCTGTTGGGAGGATCGAGTCGATTAAGTTTTTGGGGGATGATAGTAGGTTGAGAGATGAACTCGTGACCGGAGGTGGAAGGACTCTGATGGTCGGAGCACTATGGGAAAGGGTGTGACAGGTTTGGAGTTTGATATTGTTTCTGGTGTTTCCAGGTTTGAGTTAAATGCTCAAACTCGATCTCGTGATGGTATAATTGATCTGGTGTTTGGATTTCGCTAGGAAGGTGATAGCCGACCTGGGTGAATCAACGTTGATGGTCGGAGTTAACGGCTGTGCTGGTGCAGGTGCATAGAGCACTGTGTTGTGGTGAGATAGCTTGGTGTTGTCTTGTACTCGAGTAATGATGATTGACTCGAAGAAAGTTGGTGGGTTGCTCGAAGTTGAGGGCCGGTTGACTCGAAGTAGAATTCGAGTTGGCTCGGGTAAATGCAGTTGTTACAGGTTTTTATTCAAAAACCTGTAACTCTATTTAAATTTTTAAAATAAGATTTAAAAACCTGAATTTAAATGAAGTAAAGTTTTAAATGATATTTAAATTTAGTTCCCAATCTGAATTAAGTTTAAATCTAAGTTTAAAAATAGATTCAAGTTAAACTGGAATCTAGCTCGGGAAAATGAGTTTTTAAATTCAAATTGACTAAATAATATTAAGTGTTTAAGAATTTTGAAGTGAAATTAAAGAATTTGAATTTAAATGGAGTTTGGACGTAAAAGAGGATTTAATTAAGTTAAATCAGAATTTTAAATTTGAATTCAAAATTTATTTGAATCTTAAATTTTGGAAATAAAGTTTATAAATTTAAATATTGTAAATAAGTTAAAAGTTAAAGTATATTTTAAATGATTAGAGATTAAAATTGAATTTGATTTAAATCTTTATATTTCTTTTATATAAGTATTCTTTAACATGTGGAATTCTAAGTTTTTAATTTGGTTAAAGATGATTTAATTTCATTTTTAAACTTGAACTTAAAATGAAAAATAAAATTGTATTTGAAATGAATATTTGCAATAGTATGATAATTTAACTATTGTTAAGGAAGGATTTATATTAAAATAAATTTAGAATTAATTAATGATTTTAAATTTTCATTTAATTATTGAGGTAATTAAATGAGTAGTTTATTTAATTAAGATAATTAAGAGTTTTAACTTATTAATTTAAAGTTTAAGTTAATTAATTAATTAAGGGTAATTAATCCATAACTAAGGATCATTAATTAGATTTAATTAATAGTTAGTAATTAATTAATGAAGTAATTATGAATGATTAAGTTATAGATAACACTTAATTAACTTAATAATTAAAGATTAATTAATTGGGTATTAAAGATTAATTTTAAATAAATTAATAATGATTAATGAAAGTTAATTACTTAAGAGAAGTAATTAAAGTTGTACTAATAGTTAATGAAGGTCATTAACTAAGGATTATTTAACAATTAATTAATATGATTAATTTTAAATAATTAATTTGATTAATTAATTAAATGATAATCAATTGTGAAGTTTATTTAAGTTAATTACTTAATAGAAGTAATTAATGTAATTAATGGAGTTAAATGTGATTGGTTTAAATTAATTAAGTAAGTTTAGTTAATTTAATCACTTGATGATTTGGTAAATAATTACTTAATGTAATTAATGAAATACAATAACTCAGTAAAGTAAAATTAATGATAATTACTTGATGTAATTAGTGGATAATGATGAAATTGTGAAATAATTTGATTAATTAATCAAGGAATTAATTAAAGAAATTAATTAAGGATTAATTAGTTGAATGAAGTAATTAAAGTAGTTAATTACAGATTGAGATTTATCAAAGGTGATTAATAATTATGGATTAAGTGAGATTAATTACTGAAAGTAATTAATTTAATGGAGTAAATTAATTAAATTAAATTAAGAATCATTAATTAATATAATTAATGATGTAATTGAGATTGATTAATTAATATTAATTAATCAATAATAAGTAATTAAGGATAATTAATTAATTGTAATTAATTAAGGATAAATGTAATTAATTGTAGTTAATTAATTAATGAAGTAATTAAAGGTTAATTACTGTAATTGGTTTAAAGTAATTAATTTTTTGAAATTAATTAAAGTATAATTAATCAGGTTTGATTAATTTAAGATGATAAAATTAGAGGTTAATTAATTAATTAATTTGTAATTAATTAATGATGATATAAGTAAGATTTATATTGAGTAAGTGATTAATTTAATTCATTTTGAATTAATTAAAGATGATGTAATTAATTTAATTCATTTTAAATTAATTATAGATAGTATGATTATAGGTCATTGCTTATGAATGGTTGTTATTTGTTGCTTGAATGGTTTGAATCTCAGAAATGAGATAGTAATGTTGATTGATATGGATGTATTGGTAGCATTGCGATATTGATATGGATTATCTTTTAATAGTGATAATGTGGATTATCTGTGGTTATGATAATGATAATTATCTGTTGTGAATCTTTGAGTTATCTATCTGTGTGTATATAGATAATGTTATTAAATTGTTTTAAACTCTAAAACAACTTGGACCTAAAAGACACGCTTTGGATTTCGATGAGACCGGGATCGGGTTTCCATATTTGGATATCCGAAAACCACATCGATCCAAATTAACGATAGGTCATGAATCTTATGTGAAGAGTGAAGACTCGAGGTGTAAGGGCTATACGTCAGTATAACTCTATGGGTGATTCCGTAACGAGTTTGACGGAATAGTTCTTATAGATTCGAGATGGAGATTCAGAGTGCAAGGGTTATGGTCATTAACTCTGAAGGCGATTCCAAAACGAGTGTAACGAGATAATGCCTTCGGTTTCGTTCGAACCTAGAACGAACTTGTATGGATTGAATGCTTTCAGAACATCGTCAGGTGGACGATGAGCATTCCAAGATAATGTGTCCTCTAAAGGTAATCGTAGCCTCAAGCCTCATTAACCGGGAATGGCTAAAACAGGGGAGGTGCAGCAAGGCTTCGTGGGTAGCCCCCACTGGAGAGCAAGATTGATCCCTGTCTAGAGGTCCCTTTATATTCGGCTTAGTGGGCAGTTGGAATCGCACGCCAACTGCGGGATTGTCTTGTTCGGAACTATTCAGTAAGGAATGGGTCCGGCTTTGTGTTGCAGGGGAGCGGGCGTACTCCTCGGTACGTTGATCTAGGCCACGTACTGTGACGGGCGGTACCCCGGTAGCACTTCCATTGATGGAATCCAAAATCCAATAAGTGCCCTACGTATTAGTTGTGCCCAACTATGTTGGAACGTGAGATGTAAGCATTCCAGCTATTTTTGTATTTTACTTGAAAACCCTAGACACTATTATATTATCATCGGATTTCCTAGCAAATGTTTTGGTTAGCGTAAGGTAAAAACTTTTCCATGTTTATGTGTGGGAAGTCTTACGTGATACCTTTCTTTTCCAAAAGGTTTTTGAAAGTTAAGCAACTTTAACCTGTTACTCACACCAGACCCATGTCTGACCCGGAGTTTATTTTTGTTTTTCATAAACTCTTGGTTACTCAAATTTTTACGAGTAGCCAAGGGATTCAGGTCAGTTTTGACGAATATTGGAGGAGCAATGGAGCAGGAGGCTTCTGCGTTAGATATTAGTATTCCGCTGTGTGTTCTGTGATTTTCTCTGAGGTTGTATTATGTTGTAAATACTAGACAGGTGTTACAACTGTCTAGTATGTGTTGTATTATCTGTGTACTCTGATAGTGATTGTAAATTATGTAATATTGTATGTTATTAATATAATTTATTCGTTCCGCTGTTTAGATTCTGATGTGTTATTTCTTCTTCTTCTCTTTCTTTCTCTTTTCTATCCCTTTCTTTCTTATTAGCGATACGACTTCTTGGAGATATGGAAGTTGGGTCGCTACAGTGGTATCAGAGCATTAGGTTGAGTGAATACCTAGGCTCTGGAATGGTGTCTTTCTTGAGAGAACGTATTTGTAATTTTAAATATATTTATATATATTTATCTATTTCTATCTATATGTTGGGTTACCTATTCAGGTTTTCCAATATAGGTTATAAAGGTAGATAATGTAGTAGTGTTTGTAACACGATTACTACCATTGGTTGGAGTTTGATGTTTGAGGTTGGAAGTATATCTATCGAGACTATAGACCTAATACCGTCTCAAGTAAATTTTGTTGTGTTGAAGCATTTCATTGATCTCTGAAGGAAACCTGTTAAGGTTCGGAGACATCTTTGAAGTGCAGAGTTTGATTTGTTCAGTTAAGCTGGAGTAAGTGATGGTATTTTGATACCTCAGGAAGTTGCAACTGCGTGATGAGATGCAGTGACTATGGATTGTTTCCAAAAGATGTTTTCTTTGGAGCAAGTTTGGAAGTGTGTCTGTTTTGATGTTGTGGCTAATGTCAGCAGGATGTTGTGGTGTTTCTGTCTGCTTTGGAGTCCGATTTTCTCGAAGAGCTTTGGATCAGGAAGTTTGGAATTGGTGTCAGCAGTGCAGCTCGGAGTGTTCTGTGAGCCGACAAGGAGGTCTTAGCGGAGTAGTTTTTCTGTAGAAGGAGTTCAGAAGCTGCTAAGTGAATCCGTTCTTCAATGGATTGACTAGACCAGTGTAAGCTGTTCTGTTGGTAAAAAGAGAACAGTTTTCTTTGGAAATTTATCTGGGTTGATCGCAAAAGTGACTTGCGATTGGATGATTGTTCTCTTGGATTGTTGGAGATTTTCTAGAGGTTTTCTGGAAAAGACAAAGGTTTGTAAACATCTGGAGATTGAGTTTTCTTATCGACTAGAATTCCAGGAGTGGAACCGGTGGTTCTGTTTAGTTGGAAAATGATTCCTAGAGATAGAGTTTGATGAAGTACTCAGTTTTGGAGCAATTTCTGAGTTTTCTTTATGGATCCGTTGAACTATATTTCTGAGAAGTGATGTCCAGTTAGTGTCTGTGTTCTTCGTCAGTATTTTCTTATCTACTTCGGATCAGAGTTTTGCAGCGAAAGCAGTTTGGATGTGTTTCTGATTGTCTTTTACGGATTAGGAGAAGTTTGTTGTCTTCTGCTGGTTATGGAGTAGGATTGTGTTTTGGTTTTGGATTGATCTTGAGGAGATCATTATGTTGGGTTGTTTATGGTTCTGCTTGTTTCTAGAGGAATCAACAAGGGTTGAGCTGATCGGTTTGGATTTTGGCAGCCCAGGATTGTCTGAAGACATTTGTGGATAAGGGACGGAGAAATTTGGAATTCGAAGTTGGAGACTTCGTTATTTTTGGAGTTTTCTCTGATTCTGGAGCTACAAGTTTTTAATAATTCTGGGAGGCTAACTCAGTGATGTTTGGATCTCTTCTCTGTGTTTTGGTTGGATTGGTATTTGGTTTTCTGAATTGAATTGTCAGTTTGGGATAAACTGGAATTCAATGAGTTTCACGTATCTCTGAGGGAGTACGTGTATGGTCTATCTCTGGTTTTAGAACCAGCAGTTATAGAGGTTGGTTGTTGAGTCAGACTCGTCTGTAGTCTGATATGCTGTCTAGATCTGTAGATCTATATGAATAGGAGCTCTGTAGCTTAATAGTATTGATTGTTTGGAATCTATAAAGCGAGTATCCCAATATTTTTACTGGGGAAACTCGCGGAAGTTTTATCCAGAATTTTTTTGGATAATTAGATTTGTTTGTTTGGTTGAATTGATTGCTATGGCTGTTAGCATATCATTGGTATATGCTTGTGTTTTAAAATTTAATCTTTAAAATAGATTATTAAATTACCTTTGTTTTAAATTTCGGGGACGAAATTCTTTTAAGGGGGAAGGAATGTGATGACCCGGAATTTTAAAGCAATATCAATTTAATAATCTGAAATAAAATTTAATTTGATTTGATAATATTTGTAATAAGATTTGAATTAATTTAATAATTCAATAATAAGTAGTTAATTGATAGATTTTATCTTTTTAAATCTAGTAATTGTTTTATATTTATAATATATATAGAATATTATATATATTGTATATAGATCTTGTTTTAATCTGATTAATAGGTAAATCCTGTTTTCTATAAAGTATGTATCTTTAGTAAAGTTGTAAATTATGATTTTATTTTAAGGTTAAACTTTTAAAAAGGTTATTTCATAAATAAATATGGTTTTAAATACATAAGAAAATATTGAAATGATTTAAAATATGTTTAGCTCAAGTTTAAAATTTAATAAATAACAATAAGGTTATTTTGATTTTCTTTTAAATATAATTGAATAAAATAAATAATTTATGAATAAAGAAATAATTTCTTTTATAAGTTATTTATGGTTATTAAATATTGTTATTTTTAAAAATATAATAATACATTGTTTCAACGAATAAATTTTTAACAAAAATTATTGTTTTTCAAAATTCAACTTTGTAGTTGTATTTATAAATAAACTGGATTTCAAAAATTCAATTTGATCATGAATTCATAGTTTTTAAAATTTAAAGTATAAATATTTCTTATTTGTTTTGATTTTGAAATATTTGTATAAACTTTGTCTTATAAATAAAATTGAATTTATTCATTTTAATATTATCTACATATAAATAAGTAGATATTAAGTAATTAATTAAACATGGATTTATATTTATCTTATATTAACATCTAACTAAATAACTAATTAACATAATTTTAACTAATTAACATTTAATGACAAGTGTAAGCATTTTTCAAATTAAAAGAACATGTGTTAATTAATTAACATACTTACTTGACATATGTTAAAATTAATGACAAGTGTCATTTTAAAAACCCTTTAATTTTCTTTATTTTAATAAACCACATATTCATTTATATAAAACCTGCATTTCCTTAACTCCATTTCTTTTCTATTCCCTTATTCAAAACCAAGAAGAATTAAAACAAATTACCTCAAAAACTAAATTCTGTAATCATTTCTTCATCCCAAATTAGTAATCCCTCCTGTAAACCAAATTCATGAAATCAAATTCCTATAATCCTTCCAAATCTGTAGCATGCAAATCAAAAATCCACCTGCACATCTTCAAATTGAAAATCTGCATTTTCAAACCTGTCACCATATTAGAAATCTGTAGCCTGCAATTTTGGGATTCAAAGCAACTGTCAGCATACAGTTTTAAATTAAAGAAGCAAGCATTCCAATTTAAAAATAAATAAGCAACTCAGTCTTCATCAAAGCAATTCAAGTTCCTGAGTCAAAGATTTTCAAATGAAGGCTGTTTTCAAAACAATGGAGGCACTGTTTTTTAATTAACAGCTAAGTAACTTTAAAAAAATATTAGTATTTAAATCTGTTGCATGTTAATTTCTTTGTTAAGTATGTGTTTTTGTTTTTATTTTTTTAGTAGATCTTCTATGTATATATGAATAGATATATTTTGTGTGCATGCTGTGGTCTCTGTACTACTATTCTTAGTTTCAGGATTAGAAATTGTTCAAAACCCATTATCACGCGATGTAATCAATGTTAGTGTTTAAGATTCAAAAAAATTATGTTTGTTGTATTAAGAATTAAGGTTTAAAAATTTATTCAAGTTATAATGACTTGTATTATCTTTGAAAATCAAGAAAAAACAGAGCTAATTTAATCCAAGTCAAAATTCGAACTTTTTAAATCATGGATTCAGGATTACAAAATGATTACCTAATTAAAAACTAGATTTTTAATATTAAAATCTAGAATTTTAGAAACAAGATTTAGGTGAAGTTCTTGGATGAACATAATAGGGAAAATTCATGATTTCTGGTGATCTGTTGATTTTGGAGGTCGGGCTTTCTGCTTGGAGATGGAAGGGTGATCGATGAGTAGGGAAAAAATGGTGGAAGTGTAGGCGAATCACTATGGAAGAGGTGGTGGTGGATTATCTCCTGTAGCCCTAGTTTTAACTAGGCATCTTGTGTGGGTCAGTACGGCCTGTTGGGAGGATCGAGTCGATTAAGTTTCTGGAGGATGATAGTAGGTTGAGAGATGAACTCGTGACCGGAGGTGGAAGGACTCTGATGGTCGGAGCACTGTGGGGAAGGGTTTGACAGGTTTGGAATTTGGTATTGTTTCTGGTGTTTCCAGGTTTGAGTTAAATGCTCAAACTCGATCTCGTGATGGTATAATGGATCTGGTGTTTGGATTTCGCTAGGAAGGTGAAAGCCGACCTGGGTGAATCAACGGTGATGGTCGGAGTTAACGGCTGTGCTGGTGCAGGTGCACAGAGCACTGTGTTGTGGTGAGATAGCTTGGTGATGTCTTGTACTCGAGTAATGATGATTGACTCGAAGAAAGTTGGTGGGTTGCTTGAAGTTGAGGGCTGGTTGACTCGAAGTAGAATTTGAATTGGCTCGGGTAAATGCAGTTGTTACAGGTTTTTATTCAAAAACCTGCAACTCTGTTTAAATTTTTAAAATAAGATTTAAAAACCTGAATTTAAATGAAGTAAAGTTTTGAAACGAGATTTAAATTTAGTTCGCAATCTGAATTAAGTTTAAATCTAAGTTTAAAAATAGATTCAAGTTAAACTGGAATCTAGCTGGGGAAAATGAGTTTTTAAATTCAAATTGACTGAATAATATTAACTGTTTAAGAGGTTTGAAGTGAAATTAAAGAATTTGAATTTAAATGGAGTTTGGATGTAAAAGAGGATTTAATTAAGTTAAATCAGAATTTTAAATTTATTTGAATCTTAAATTTTGGAAATAAAGTTTATAAATTTAAATATTGTAAATAAGTTAAAAGTTAAAGTATATTTTAAATGAATAGAGATTAAAATTGAATTTAATTTAAATCTTTAAATTTCTTTTATATAAGTATTATTTAACATGTGGAATTCCAAGTTTTTAATTTGGTTAAAGATAATTTAATTTCATTTTTAAAATTGAACTTAAAATGAAAAATAAAATTGTATTTGAAATGAATATTTGCAATAGTATGATAATTTAACTATTGTTAAGGAAGGTTTTATATTAAAATAAATTTAAAATTAATTAATAATTTTAAATTTTCATTTAATTATTAAGGTAATTAAATGAGTAGTTTATTTAATTAAGACAATTAAGAGTTTTAAATTATTAATTTAAAGTTTAAGTTAATTAATTAATTAATTAAGGGTAATTAATCCATAATTAAGGATCATTAATTTGATTTAATTAATAGTTAGTAATTAATTAATCAAGTAATTATGACTAATTAAGTTGCAGATAACACTTAATTAACTTAATAATTAAAGATTAATTAATTAGGTATTAAAGATTAATTTTAAATAAATTAATAATGATTAATGAAGGTCATTAGCTAAGGATTATTTAACAATTAATTAATATGATTAATTTTAAATAATTAATTTGATTAATTAATTAAATGATAATCAATTGTGATGTTTATTTAAGTTAATTACTTAATAGAAGTAATTAATGTAATTAATGGAGTTAAATGTGATTGGTTTAAATTAATTAATTAAGTTTAATTAATTTTAATCACTTGATGATTTGGTAAATAATTACTTAATGTAATTAATGAAGTACAATTACTCAGTAAAGTAATTAATGATAATTACTTGATGTAATTAGTGGATAATGATGAAATTGTGAAATAATTGGATTAATTAATCAAGGAATTAATTAAAGAAATTAATTAAGGATTAATTAGTTGAATGAAGTAATTAAAGTAGTTAATTACAGGATGAGATTTATCAAAGGTGATTAATAATTATGGATTAAGTGAGATTAATTACTGAAAGTAATTAATTTAATGGAGTAATTAATTAAATTTAATTAAGAATCATTAATTAATATAATTAATGATGTAATTGAGATTGATTAATTAATATTAATTAATCAATAATAAGTAATTAAGGATAATTAATTAATTGTAATTAATTAAGGATAAATGTAATTAATTATAGTTAATTAATTAATGAAGTAATTAAAGGTTAATTACTGTAATTGGTTTAAAGTAATTAATTTTGTGAAATTGATTAAAGTATAATTAATCAGGATTGATTAATTTAAGATGATAAAATTAGAGGTTAATTAATTAATTAATTTGTAATTAATTAATGATGATATAAGCAAGATTTATATTGAGTAAGTGATTAATTTAATTCATTTTAAATTAATTTAAGATGATTTAATTTATTTAATTCATTTTAAATTAATTATAGAAAGTATGATTATAGATCATTGCTTATGAATGGTTGTTATTTGTTGCTTGAATGGTATGATTATAGATCATTGCTTATGAATGGTTGTTATTTGTTGCTTGAATGGTTTGAATCTCAGAAATGAGATTAGTAATGTTGATTGATATGGATGCATTGGTAGCATTGTGATATTGATATGGATTATCTTTTAATAGTGATAATGTGGATTATCTGTGGTTATGATAATGATAATTATCTGTTGTGAATCTTTGAATTATCTATCCATGTGTATATAGATAATGTTATTGAATTGCTTTAAACTCTAAAACAACTTGGACCTAAAAGATACGCTTTGGATTTCGATGAGACCGGGATTGGGTTTCCATATTTGGATATCCAAAAACCACATCGATCCAAATTAACGATAGGTCATGAATCTTTTGTGAGAGTGAAGACTCGAGGTGTAAGGGCTATACGTCAGTATAACTCTGTGGGTGATTCCGTAATGAGTTTGACGGAATAGTTCTTATAGATTCGAGATGGAGATTTAGAGTGCAAGGGTTATCGTCGTTAACTCTGAGGGTGATTCCAAAACGAGTGTTATGAGATAATGTCTTCGATTTCGTTCGAACCCGGAACGAACTTGTATGGATTGAATGCTTTCAGAACATCGTCAGGTGGACGATGAGAATTCCAAGATAATCTGCCCTCTAAAGGTAATCATAGCCTCAAGCCTCATCAACGGGGAATGGCTAAAATAGGGGAGGTGCAGCAAGGCTTCGTGGGTAGTCCCCACTAGAGAGCAAGATTGATCCCTGTCTAGAGGTCCCTTTATATTCGGCTTAGTGGGCAGTTGGAATCGTGCGCCAACTGCGGGATTATCTTGTTCGGAACTATTCAGTAAGGAATGGGTCTTGCTTTGTGTTGCAGGGGAGCAGGCGTACTCCTCGGTACGTTGATCTAGGCCACGTACTGTGACGGGAGGTACCCCGGTAGCCCTGCCTTTGATGGAATCCAAAATCCAATAAGTGCCCTACGTATTAGTTGTGCCCAACTATGTTGGAACGTGAGATGTAAGCATTCCAGCCATTTCTGTATTTTACTTGAAAACCCTAGACACTATTATAATATCATCGGATTTCCTAGCAAATGTTTTGGTTAGCGTAAGGTAAAAACTTTTCCACGTTTATGTGTGGGAAGTCTTACGTGATACCTTTCTTTTCCAAAAGGTTTTTGAAAGTTAAGCAATTTTAACCTGTTACTCACACCATACCCATGTCTGGCCCGGAGTTTATTTTTGTTTTTCATAAACTCTTGGGTACTCAAATTTTTACGAGTAGCCAAGGGATTCAGGTCAGCTTTGACGAATATTGGACGAGCAATGGAGCAGGAGGCTTCTGCGTTAGATATTAGTGTTCCGCTGTGTGTTCTGTGGTTTTCTCTGAGGTTGTATTATGTTGTAAATACTAGACAGGTGTTATAACTGTCTAGTATGTGTTGTATTATCTGTGTACTCTGATAGTGATTGTAAACTATGTAATATTATATGTTATTAATATAATTTATTGGTTCCGCTGTTTAGATTCTGATGTGTTGTTTCTTCTTCTTCTCTTTCTTTCTCTTTTCTATCCCTTTCTTTCTTATTAGCGATACGACTTCTTGGAGATATGGAAATTGGGTCGTCACAATCGGTGCATATCCCTTTTCCCTAGGAGATCGGTAAATATCCTCAATTTTTGTTCCAAACTTGGTAAGATCGTTATTGAGTGACAGGAAAGGCTCTATGAGGCTATGTTTCAAGTTATTTGGAGTTTGTATGCTCGAGTTGTGGGTAAATTACATTACCTATTAAAATGGATCGGTATAAAATAGATTGTCCATATTCAGCTTTCACCACATATTTGCATCAACGATCAGCCAATAACTCAAAATCTACAGATGCTATCAACATGAAAGTTGAATTATAAGCTAATTAGAACGTGTGGAATGCCCCATGGGAATTGCATGGCATTTGGTGCAAGTTGGAGGGATCGGTACCTATCGCTCCATAGGAATCGGCTATAAACAGCCTTCACAACATATCGCAACAAAGATTGATCATAATCCAGTTCTACTAATCCAACTAGTATGAAACTTGTAGGCCAAGCATAATATAACATGCAGAATCTCCCTTAAAGATATCGGGGTATTTGAAAGAGATTGGAGGGATCGGCAGAAATCAGAATTCAAGCAACACTACTTTACGGAAAATGTGATATCTCACAAACCATACATCGGAATTGCATGAAATTTGCGAAGCAAGAAGCTAACATCATGGTGCATCCCTCAAAGATATTGCAGCCCGTTTGGATGCATTAATAAGGATTAGTACCGATCCCTATTGCTGGCCCCGATTGGCCTGCAAATTTTTAGGTAGCCTCGTCTTGATCTCCCGAACCTTTTACCAAAATTTCGGTCCAATCCGTGCACATCTTCTCCTATAAATAAAATAAGCATGGCATCAGAAAGGGATCTTGCTTTTTCTACCAACGCTCTGCCATTTTTGTTCTTCACTTTTGTACTAATGGATCCCAGCTGATCCAATCACTCTTGTAATGATAATCAAGTGGAAGATCAATAAAAATATGAAGTGGACGTAGGCCAAGATTGCCAAACCACTATAAAAATCTATGCGTTTATTTATGATTTTTGCTCTATTATAGTTTCATTCTTCATTTAATCTCTACTACATTTTATTGGATGTTGATGCCCATTTATGGCATCAACAATAACATAAAATGTATACATAAATAATAATAATAACCCTTTTAATTCATCTATCTCAGAAAAATTATTGTGCATTACATAACGTAATTTCATTTTTAACACCCTTTAAAAGATAAATTTATATTTTACAACATTACTACATGAATGCAAAGATTACACGATGTTAGTTTATAAAAACATTCTCGCTTTCAACATGTTATCAAACCATACCCAACTCATAACTCAACTAATTGCTACATAATAGTATTTTGCAACAAAGTTGAAAGAATAATACTCCTAAAACAACATGAAATCTATGATTAATTATAAGGGTAAAATTGTATAAAAATGAAAACTAAATAAATGAAGAAAAGTTCACATGTGGATAACCTAACGATAAGACATGTGCTCTTCCCAATTATAAATATATACAAAGCTCTTCTCAAGTTTCACCAATTTATTTACATTCAATTCCTTATATTTAATTAGTTACGCTGATCATTAATTCAAATTATCTAAATAAATTCAACTATTAATTAATCCATTTATAAATCCATTAAAAAATATGACAATTTAATACACACACACACACACATAATAGTCATATTAACAAAATAGTAAAGCCTCACCCATACATATAAAATTATACATCATATAACATAAATTATTTATGTCATCAAGAAAAAACATAAATATTACATATACAATACTAACAAATTTAATCTACAATTTTTTTTTGAGTTAGGACATTAATTTTTACAGATATATGTAATTAGCGAGGATTTAAGCCTCAACCTTATATCCGAGCATCGCAATGTCATTTTAATTTATGATTAATATAGTGGAAATTAGCGAGGAGGGCCTACAAACTAGGCCTAATAATTTATAGGACACGGGTCGGAAATAATTTCTTTCTGGGAAAAAAATTGTTTCCTCCCGTTTATTCTCAAATCGACTTGCTATTTCCTCAAATCGATCAGGCTTTTTCCCAAATTGTAAAGGAATTCTAAGATCGGGTATTTTAAGATTTAATCTCAAGTCAGAAGAAAGCATCAGGTGTTGTTGAGGATTTTGTTCAAGATTGCAGTTTATGTTCTTCGATTCTTATTCTTGTTTTTACGAATTCTTCAGTTGTATTAATGGAAACTCAAACTTAAAGTTCAAGCAGTCAATTAATGGATCCTAGTAATCAAAGGTACTGTTTGTTATTTTTGTTAATTTTAAGCAGTTGTTTATGTTTAGTTTTGATTAATGAATTTATCGTTTTGGCAGTGAAAACTACTTTTTTAGTAATACAGTATAATGAGTTAACAAGGATCTTTTATTGATATAATTAATGCCTACTCTGGTATAATGAAAAGCATATAAGAATAAGGCAGAAACTTTTGGTTGACATAAGCATATCTGTGTTGTTCTTGCTGAAACTGATAATTATTGATTTGTTGTTTAGTTTTCTCACAATGCATCTTAGTAGAACAAAAAACTATTGGGGGAGAGTAAATCTATAGGATGCATTGGCCATCTTTATTATATATGACATTGTTGGAAACATTGGCCATCTTTAGATCAAAATGGATGCATGAAAAAGTATGACATTAATACTTTTTAGCGAGGCAGATAGACACTACTATAATTTTCGATGGTAATCATATTGTATAAATAACATACAATGAAAATAATCTTTCACATATATCAGTAATGATGAAACAATAGTTCTATAATTAAAAGATAAACGCTTTAATCTTTTTTAAACAATGGACTAAATAAGGATCTGGCACCTAATATTTTATGCAATTGCTTGCTAATTAAATCAAATATAGTAAAAACAATTTTCAGAAAGATATCCATCTTGTTACATTTTCAATTGCAGTGATGATCCATCTGTTATGATTGTGTTTGATTTCAATAAGAATTGTTTTAGTGGTCGTTTTGATTGGATGCCTCTATTTCTTCTGTTAGAAATAAGATTTGTGAGGCGTGCAATAATTTTACTCTATTGTGCTTCGATATTCGTAATATCAGAGAATCAAAGACCACTTTTGTTGAAATCGATAGTGACCTTCAAGCTATATTGTGCTTATCGTATTTTAAAAGGAAGAATTTTTGGTTTTTTATGAGATTAAAGAATAATTCTATGGATAATTTTGTTGGTGAAAGTAGTAAATCTTGTTCACTTGCTATTGCAGAGTCGGGTAGTAATATGTTAGACTCTGCTGATGATTTTGAATTTGGTTTCACACAAGAAAGAGATTTACTTGAGTTGATGAAGAAGAATTCAAATTTAGAATTTTTTATCTGGATTTCCCAACATTTGATTTTGCTCTTGGATTTCGTTGAAGAATTAATGCTTACTATTTGAAGAATGGGTTTAAAGTATAGTATGTCAAGAATTGTAAGGAACGATTGATTGTTCGATATGCTATAGATGGTTGTCCTTTTAGGATTCATGCTTCTTGCAAATTGAAGCAGTTGGATCAATTTTTTGTTTAAGGTATTCGATTAACTCATTCTTGTAGTGGTGGATTTTGATCTATTAGTAGTCCAACTATTAATTGTTCTCTTGTGAAAACTTTGATTATTAATCAAATTTGTGATGAGCCAAAAAGAAAAACCAAGGATATTATGAAAAGTTTTAGAAGAGATCATGATGTGGATTTGAGCTATTATTTTTCTTATAAGGGAAAGAAAATGACAATGAATGATATTATGGTGATGTAAAAAATCTTATAATGAATTAGTTTGGTATTTGAAGGCAATAGAAAGATATAACCCGAATAGTTACTCAAGTACAGAAATAGTTCTAGATACTAATCAATTTGAGAGAGTTTTTGTTTGCTATGAGGAAAACATATATGGATTTGGCTATTGTCGTCCTATGGTGTTTTTAGATGTAACATTTTTTAAAGGTCGAAGTGGTAAGATGGCTGCGACTGCAAAAAATAGGAATCAAGGTACTAATTTTTATCCCTTTATATTGTCAATCTATGTATTCATACTTTGAAATGTTTATGTGTCTTCTCTGTTATAAGCTTATATTATATACTAGTATTCCTATAATTCATTATTCTAGTGAATAAAACATAGTGCACTTTCTTGTGTACATAGACAATGACCGCGTGTAAATTACTAGATATTCTAGTTAGTATAGAAGTTTGGCAAAGCATTATGCATATGAGTTATATTAGATATGATAAGGTAAAATTCATACTGATTAGTTTACGTTTATGTTATTTGTATTTTATTTCAGGTTTTTTGTAATTGATATTCAAATTGATGATGTTGTGGACATGTCATAGTTAGTTTACTTATTTATGATGTTTATGTCGTTTTAGGATTTTTCCACTGGCAATGGCTCTTGTTCCTAAGGAAAATGAAGAGTGTTGGCCTTGGTTTCTTACTCGTTTAAAAATTCTCTTAGGTATGATAGACCATTTGCTTTTTTAAGAGATAAAAGTGGTGTTTTCTCTTAAGTATTCCTAAAAATTTTCAAAATGGTCATCATTATTACTGTTTACATCATATGCAAAACAATATTGCAGGTATTGTGAAAAGTGGAAGGAGTATTTGGGCAGATCATTTGCTAGAGCGTTGTGCTTTAGCTTCCAATTATTATGACTTTGAAAAAGCGATGTATAAAAATCTAAGTATAAAGAAATTTGAGCTGCAAAAGCTACTGAATATTTGAATGATAAGCCTTATGATCATTGCGCTGATTTATTTTTTCCTAGGAAACAATATGGTGAAAATAAGTCTAATGCAGCCGAGAGTTTTAATTCTTGGATTTTGGATGAAAGAAGCCTCCCTATCACTTTATGTGTTGACGGTATTCAGGAAAAATTTATGGTTCAAATGTCTAATCAGAGAGAAGAGTCATCTTAGTGGACCAGTGTGCTTTGTCCGATAATGGAAGCCCGTTTGTTGAAATTAAAGGAAGAAGGATTTAGATGGAGTATGTATAAATCATCGAGGTATGTGTTTGCATAATATTATTGCCATCTATGTATGAATTTGGAATGAGTGTTTATATATTTTTATCTATCTTTGAACAACAAATTTTTAGATTTCTAACATAAGTTAGTAGTTATCCATTTTCTAATACTTTTGAATCATATTGACAATTATGAGTTTAGGTTTGCTTATTTTCCTAAGTAGTCTGATCTTAACAATCTATTCCTAAGCATCAGCCTAAGTACATAAATATGCAATAACTAGTTTTCCATTTAATTGTTTTTTTATAATATTTACAACAAGCAAGCGATAAGGACTTTATTTTTTTCTCTCAGATTATTTTATACATATTTCATCTTTGTTACACAAACCTTGGGCCTTATGTATTAGACAGATTATATATAGTACCAATAACTTTTTTTGCAAATACAACATGTTTATATATCTAACCATTTATCATTTCTTAATTTTGTAGATATATTTTTGAAGTTCATTCTCCTATATCACAATAAGCTGATCTTAAAAATCATATATTAGCTGTAATCAATGGAAAGTGATAGGTTTTCCTTATGCACATGCTCTGAAGTACATCTCTTTGTCTAAAAATTCTATTTATGATTTCATTAACAATTACTTCACCATTGAATTTTATCGAGCTACATATTCATATGTAATCAATACTATTCCATCTTTTGATAAAGAAGAAATTGAAGATGAAGAGTCATCTACTATTCTTCCACCTAAGCCCATTGAGGAGCTGGTAGGCCTAGATTGAATAGGATCGAAGGGGCTAATTTTCATGCTAAGCAAAACAATTATGGAAAGTGCAAAAAACTAGAACATAATAAAAGAGGATGTCCTTTGAATAATTGATTGACCGTTTTACGATAAACTGCAATGTATTTGATTAAAATTGCAGTGTATTTTATTAACTGTTTTACAATAAATTTCAGAGTTGAATAATTAAGTTTGTTGAATTGATGCTTATGTATTTATGATGTCTGTTGATTTTAAGCAATTGTTTATGTTTAGTGATTAAAATTCTCCAAAATCTGTTTTTATTATAAGTTATTCATAGTTTTGGAAAATGATAAATGAATTTATCTTTTTGATAGTAGAGACTTTTTATTATTACGGTGTAATCAGTTGACAAGATCCTTTTGGTGTTTTGTTTTCCATCTACTAATCTTTTGGTTGATTAGTGTCCTTTTTTATATATGGTTTTCTTATGTTGCTAGTTAGTTCGTTCTTGGATCATAATTTGATTGATTAAGAACATCTCCAAGTTTTATTTTTTACTTGAAATGAACCACCATGTTTAAACATGTGGAAACATCTTGTGTGATTCGTTTTTTTGCAAAGAAAATATTTTACTTTAATTTATAAAAAATAATGAAATTTAAAAGTAAAAAGCGTAAGAAATAAATCCCAACCTCAAGTGAAAAAAGGTTGCATAAAAGATTAGCAACTTTAATTAATTTTAATAGCAGCTAATTCACTTTGAAAATAATAGCTTTCACAAGGCCATTTTGGGACAAAGAATAGCCAACATAGAGAAAAAATCACAAAAACACTAATGTACAACAAATCTACAGGAAAGAAATCAAGGTAAATTACATATGTATTATAACTTAAGGCAAACATAAGTAAGCCAGATTCGTAAACCACACTAACAAACCACATAAACATAAGTAACTCCAAAGGTAAAAGATAAAGCTTTTATCATTTTTTATAGTGCATTAAAAACAAATTAGTCACATAATATTTTATGCAATTACTTGCTAATTAACATCGGTCGTGTTAAAACCATTCCATCTAAAGTCAGTCATTACAAATTCATCACCAAATCCATCGGCAATCCAACAACACTACTTTAAATCCATTATAAATAACATAATCTTAGATATTGTTAACCCACTTTTTTCCAAGACAATAAACAAGCGGATTTAACCCAACAGACTTCGCGATTATCGAGGCCGATGAGTTCAGAGTGATGATTATAGGACCCAAAAGTCAAGTAACGATCATTTGAAGTCAGAACTGAATGGACTTGATGGATAAACAGTGTAAGTGCTTAAAATATGAAATATAGCTCAGTGACTGGAAGGGATCTGTATGGATATGCTCAATTTAGAGGGATCGTCATGGTTATTTGAAAGGGTTCGACATGCTTTACGGGAAGGTATAGTTCACCATGCTTCATTGGAAAATATGGATCGGCATGCTTCACCAAGGGATGGATCGAGAAACTTCATTAAATAAGGATCGACATACTTGATCAAGAGGGATCAGTCGGCTTCACTAAAGAGGGATCAACATCCATCAAGTTTCAAGTGCATTCTTGCATACAACAATCAATATCTAAAGATCTACAAGTCTAAAGCATATGAAATTTGGAGAGCAAGGTATATGGATCTAAGGGAACCTACTCTAGGGATTGCATGTCATTTGGAGGGGTTTGGAGGGATCGGCACTTTTCCCTTGGTAGGGATCAATACCTATCCCTGTTCAAAATTGGTTTAGTTGGATTTGCAACAAAAATTGATCAATAACTCGATATCTACTAATCCAATTGTCATGAAACTTGAAGGCTAAGAAAAAAACAATATGGAGAAGCTCCTCTTGGGATTGCATGGAATTTGGAAGAAGTTAGAGGGATCGGCACCTATCCCTTTATTGGGATCGGCAGAAATCAGGATTTAAACAATACCACTTCATGGAAAACGCGGTATCTTACAAACCATAAGTCGAAATGGCCTGTAATTTGGAGGGCAAGTAGATAACATCATGGGGAAGTCCTAAAGTGATCGCATCTCATTTGGACCCCAAAATAGGGGTCGGTACCGATCCATGTTATGGGCCCCAATGGGCTAGGAAATTTATGGGTGGCCACGTCTTGGTCCCCCGAACTTTCTATCAAAATTTCAGCCCTATCCGTGCACTTCTTCCTCTGTAAATACAGCAGGCATAACATCAGAATAAGGATCTTCTTTCTGCTTCTCTTTATCTTCAACCAAGGCTAAACTCTATCAATTTTATTCTTGGATTCGTATTGTAACTATAAACAAACTTCAGTACGATAAAAAGGATTATTTGGGAGTGGACGCAGGCCAGAGTTAGCCGAACCACTATAAATCTTGTCTCCTTTTACTTGCTTTTCGATTGTTTTAATTTTATTCTTCATTTATTTCTCTTCATATTTTTGTGATTTAATTAGATATTGGAGCTTTTGCATAATTAGGTGTCGGTGGCCAACTTTGGTGCCAACATTTTGGTGCTTTCACTGAGAGGAGTTACACCCGCAGATTTGGAAGCCAGGATCTTAGATTTGGAAGCTTGGATATTTGGATCTAGAAAGCAATGGCTAGGTAATCAACAAGCAGAGTGCTACCGGAGAGGAGCCACCATGGAGGGAGTCAAGAGGCTTCCTCAGAAGCTAGATCTAATCAAGCATTTATCTACATCACCAGGGATGAAATGGAAACAATGATGGATGCTATGCAGGAGAGAATGCTGAAAAGACAGGAGGAGATGATGCACAATTTACTCCAACGCATTGTACAAGCTGGAGCGCGGAATCAAGGAGTTGAAGCGGTAGGAATCGTTAGAAATTAGAACATGGAACATGGAAATGAAGCCAATGGACGAAGGAATGGAGAAGAGCAGGCAGGGGCAGTCCCCTGCCATTTTAAAGGGATCGGCACTGATCCCTACAGAGGGATCGATAGCGATCCCTAAAGGCTAGAGGGCATGCCCACCGGGTCTGGTTGGTTGTGATTCTGAAGAATCTGCGGTCAATCCCATGGAGCTTGATGCGAATTGGAATTTGGATGCTCTTCCAGAGGAATACATTCCAGAATTCCCTCCTAGACTTGGGGGGAGAAGGTTGGACATAATGATAGGATATTACCACTGGTAGACAATGACAGGTTTGCAGAGATGATAAGGTGAGCTATGCGTAGAGGATTAGTGAACATGGATCTGGAGGATGTAAATTGAAGTCCATTCATTCCAAATATCAGGAATGCTAGGAATCCATCAGAATTCAAACTACCAACACTGGAAGCTTATGACAGAAACTCGGATCCAACTATGCATATGATGAGGTATATATGAAACATGAAGTACCGGGGGCATTGGAAGAAGTCCTGGCATGATGTTTCCCCCTATACTTAATGGATGTAGCTAACTATGGTTCAGACAGTTGGAAAGCGGTTCTATTAGCATGTGGATGGAATTGATCGTAAGATTCAAGAAGAAGTTTCGGGTTTCCATTACGAGACTAAAGAATGTGATGACATTGACATCAATAAAGCAATGGGTAGGAGAATAACTCAAGCATTTCTTAACCAGGTTCAATTCGGCAGTTGTTTCGGTGGATTGGCCAGATCCATAGATAGTTTTAATGGCGGTAGTGTTAGGAGTTGTAGATAATTCAGATTTTAAGAGATCACTGATATGGGATCCACCGATGGATCTCGAGGAATTCTACCATGAAGCAGAGAGGTTTCTATGATAAGAAGATGCTAAAGCTGATAAAAAGGCAACTAAAGTTAATACGGTAAAGGGTGAAAATGTAACAACCCGCATATTTATCGATTTTATATTTAAATATTTTATTTAAATATTTTATCGTTAGTCGGATTTTAGTCCGAAAAGCTACTTTTTGCATACGGTCGAATTAGGGCTCGGGACCACTCCCATTGAGTTTAAAATGCCGTTTGCGACCTTTTTGAGTATAAGCTTCGATATGTTTGGAGAAAGTTGATTTCTGCTACTTTTTACTTTGGGTTTGGTTTTTGGGCTCAGCCCTATGTTAACTTATACTCCAAAACTGAACCACTCTCCCCATTCTCCCTCACTTCTTTCTCTTTTCAGTTTTCTTAGCTTTAATGGTGGAAGAGATTGGAAATTAAAACTCCAAAACCCTAGTTTCTCTTGCAAATCAAATTCCTAGCTCCAAACTCAAGAAGAACCCATTGGTAAGCTTCTCTTCTTCTTCTCCAACTTGTTCTCTTACCCATTTCAGAAATTCCTAAACCTAATTTTGGGAATGTTCTTGGTTTTTAGCATAGATTCAAGCTCATTTGGGTTGTGTTGAAGAGAGGTTGATTCTCCACTTGCTTTCAAGCTTCTTCTTGTTTGATTTTGAGAAAAGGTGAGATTTTTATCTCACATCTATGACTATAATTATCTTTGGTTGTTGGGTATGAATTCCTAACACTTCTTCATGTGCATTTGCTCTTGTTTTGGATTGATTTTGTGAATACTCCAATTTTTGGGTTTTTAAGTCAAATTTGTGTGAAATCCTTTTATGGATGTTTGATCATGCTTTTGGTGATGCATCGAGGAGCATATAGGACCGGGTTGCCGATTGGCATAAACCCTTAGAGCCAATGTTCGTCCGGTTGCATTTTGGAAGAGTTTGCTCTTCATTTGAATAAGGCTGAAAAACAGCCCAGGCATGATTCAGTCGACTGAAAACTCTGTTCAGTCGACTGAACCTGAAACCCGAGAGTTTCCAGGCATGATTCAGTCGACTGAAAAACTCTGCACAGTCGGCTGAAACTGGAAACAGAAAGTTTCCTGAACCTGGAAAATTTCCAGGTACAGGGTCAGTCGATTGAAAACTCTGTTCAGTCGACTGAACCTGCTGTTTGAGTCCAATTTGCCTTTTTGGATTGAAATTCCAATTTAAATCGATTCGTGATAATCCTATATGTTGTTATCATCTATTATGACTTTGATGACTCTTTTTAGGGATTTTTGAATATCCATTTCGATGGATCCTTTATCAATTTCGTTGGATTTTATTCACGTCTTCGTATGTGAATTTTTGTGATTGATTGTTCTTACAATCTTCTTCGTGATTTGTCACTTTAAAAATATAAAGGTTTTCTATACTAGTAGTAAATATCAAAACTCTTTCCTCAAACGATTTCAATACTATTTTAATACCAAATTCGTTTATAAAACCGTTTTCCAATCTATTAGTATATACAAACCTTTACCTCACTCGTATGAGAAATCTAATTAAACGGCTTAGTAAAACAAGTAGTATGAAACGCTTGCGTTTACTTTGTCGGTTAATTCTTGGACTTGTTCGATTGAACCTCTTGTGACAATTTTCTAGTGGAGATTTACAGTTTGTTCGTAAATATTTAAGTTAAGCAAGTGGTTATGGGACATGAAGCTAAACTCATATATTTACTAGCTTAGTGTAATCGACACTTCTCGCTGATCATGACGATCATCTTTGTGATTTAGACTAGCAATGTGCGATGTCTCTTTGTCTGCGAGGGAGACTAAACCCCGTTTTGTGGAGTTTCGACTCAATTTGTGATGGGGTAGCAACCCATGGTCTTCGGGCCGTTTGTGGAGCTTCAGCTCAATTTGTGATGGTTAGCGACCATGGAATTAGCGTTCCGTTTGTGATACACGTGTTGGTGAGCTTTATGCTCCCGTTTGTGATAGGCCTCCTTCCCCCCCTTTTTTGTGATTTCTGGATTTCTTGTGTAGATTTCTAGAATTTGTGTTTCACCAATTTTTCATGATTTCCATTGATAAGTCTTATCGATATTTGTGCATTGGTGAATTTGTGTGTCATTGACTTTTGTGATTTCTGGATTTCTTGTGTAGTCTTCTGGAATTTGTGCGTCATTGACTTTTGCAATTGACATTGATATTATCGTCAATATTTGTGGTTTGATGAACGAAATAAAGAGTATGACACTTCTTGGATTCTTGTGTAGATTTTGTGATATTGATTAATCTCTTGTTGATTATCAACTACTTATATATCACAGCTTGGCCTTGTGATTATTATGTGTTTAGTCATAACTCTGATTCTATATCGTTTCATCTGATATCTATAGTTAGACTGATCCGTTTATTATTTTCTTATTAAATAATACTCGGGTCAGACCGAGATGTTACAGGTGCTTCTGCTTGACTTCTCTCTTGGGATTGATTTCTCTTGTTTTTGGTTAACTACTTAGATTAGTAGTTTTTGTTGTATACATTTGAGATATAGACTCCATAATGTATACTTATTCTTTTGTGTAGCTCATGTAACTATTCTTTTGTGCTATTGTGGATCTTTTTAGACCACTACTCTGATGCACACTTCCAAGTGTAATATTCATATCTATTTTCCGCCTTTGTGATATGAATTGTCTGTGACTGATTTGTGTTATGCTTATTTCTATATTTGTTTTCCGAAGGATTTATATAGCCACCGTGTAGTAGCTTTGAGTTTGTGTCGATATGTCGGATTTCCTCTTGAAATAGAATGCATGTTATATTATCTGACATATCGGTGCTCGCGCAAAGAAATTACACGGATGGTCGCTCCTCAACAGCCTTATTCTCCGTGCTAGTCGACAACAATCACCGTAATGCTCTTGGCTAGCGTGGGTATAATGGTGGGGCGTCACAGCTTGGTATCAGAGCCAAACTTCGGAACAATATGGAATATTATAACAAGGATCATCGTCCTAAGTTCATCTTAGGAGTCGTGCTTTAGGATTTTATTCGGGTCTACGTACCGTTCTATCCTATTTTCTTTTATGATTCCATGTTTTGTCTATGAAGATTGCTTGATATTCAATTTGGTGAATAACCTTTTTCTTCCTCTTCTTTCTTTCTAAAGGAAGAGAAATGTCTAGACCTGGCCGCCCCAGAGCCGTGCCATCTAGCACTCCGCCCCAGGATGGAGTTTTTATGACTGCTCAACAGCTTCTTGATTTAGTGACAAATGCTCAAGCAGCTGGAGCTAACCCGGAACCTACTCACCCAAAGTCAGGATTTGCACGCTTGTGCAGCGATTACACAAATTTGGGTGGGGAGCCATTCAAGGGTTCCGAAACTGTTATTGTAGTACAGGCCTGGCTAAGGTCATGCGATCGAATCTTTTCTCGCATGAATCTTATTGACCTTCATCGAGTTCAGGTGGCCTCTAGTATGCTCCGAGAAAGAGCATTGGACTGGTACGAACTTCTTATTTCTGAGATTAATGAAGCGGATCTCACCTGGGAGAAATTCCGAGAGCTCTTCGAGTTAAAATTCGTACCAGAAGCAGAAAAAGTGACATTGGCTCGACGATTTATAGACCTTGTTCAAGGTGAGTCATCTGTGACTGATTACGTCGCCTCCTTCGAGTCGCTTTCCAAATATGGGGTTGAATACATCAACACCCCTCTTAAGAAGAATCAGAGATTCGTCTATGGCTTAAACAAAAGTCTCAAGAAGCCATTACTTCTAAAGTTAGAAGTTTCTTTCGACCAACTCGTTGATATCGCTCTTCGTCTTGAAGAGGCGGATAGAGAGAATGATGTTGAAGTGGTGGGTTCCAAACCAAACTTCAACAACAGAAAGAGGCCAAACAAATTTAAAGGCCCTTATCCCAATAAGAAAGGGAAGCAAGCAACCTCCGTGGCAAAGACTTCTTCCTTTGGTCGTGGGGAATGCTATAATTGTGGTTCGAAGGACCATTATGCGAACAAGTGCCCAAAGTCTCTTTCTTGTCGCTACTGCAAAGTTCCCAGTCATGTTATATCTTCATGCCCCAAGCTTCAGGGCAAGAAGGAGGGAAAGTTAAATGTTGCTCAAGCCCCTGGCAACACATCTCGTGGCCAAGGTATTTCTCATTCTATTCTAGATGGAATTATTTTGTTTCGTGATCATCCTATTCGAGTTCTTTTTGATACGGGTGCGTCCCACTCTTTTATATCAAAAGAACTTGTTGATACTTTTTCTTTGGATGTTTTGTGTTTAATGACTTCTTTGAGAATTGCGAATCCGGTTGGTGGATCCGCAACAATCAGTTTATTGTGTAAAGATGTCGAGATTATTTTGTGTGATTTTTCTTTCCGAGCCGATTTGCATGTCATGCGTTATTTAGGCTTTGGAATGATTTTGGGAATGGATTGGCTTAACCATTATGAAGCTCATATCCTATGTCCTGAGCGGACTATTCATCTTCGACATCCTCAATCTGTTAATCAGGTTTCTGTTATTCTTAAAGATTCCGATTCTGCTTTGGTTGCATCTTTATATTCTTTAAATCCTCGTGATGACGATGATGATGATGAGGGTGATATTATTTCTCTTATTCACGTCGTTTGTGAATTTTCCGACATATTCGAGCCCGTTTTAGGATTACCACCTAAGCGAGCAATTGAGTTCAGAATTAATCTTATTCCGGGAGCTCAACCTATCACTCGTCCTCCTTATCGTATGTCCAATAAAGAAAACGAGGAGATGCGTAAACAATTATGTGAATTGGAAACGAAGCAATTTATTCGCTCTAGTTCCTCGCCTTGGGGAGCTTCAGCTATTTTTGTGAAGAAATCCGATGGTACACTTAGGCTTTGCGTTGACTACCGCAAGCTTAATGATCTTACTATCAAAAATAAATATCCTTTACCTCGGATTGATGATCTATTCGATCAACTTAGTGGTGCTAGAGTCTTTTCACAATTGGACTTGGCTACCGGTTTTCATCAGCTTCGTATTGCAGAGGATAGCATTCCTTTGACATCGTTCCGTACTCGGTATGGATCTTATGAATGGCTTGTTATGCCATTTGGGTTAACAAATGCCCCGGCTTATTTCGTTGACTTAATGAATCGAGTTTTTAAAGACTTTCTCGACCGGTTTGTTCTCATCTTTATCGATGATATTCTTGTTTATTCTAAAACCGAGGAGGAGCATGAAAAACATCTTCGGATTGTGTTGAAAACTCTTAGGAGTAATCAATTAAAGGCAACATTTTCTAAGTGCCACTTTTGGCAATCTCGTGTGAAGTTTCTCGGTCACATTATTTCTGAATCCAGAATTTCCGTGGATCCTTCAAAGGTTGAAGCGATTCAAGATTGGAAGAGACCGGAGAGTGTGACAGAGATTCGTAGTTTTCTCGGATTGGCGGGCTATTACCGTCGTTTTATCAAAGAATTTTCTAAGATTTCCGTGCCTCTCACTAGCTTGACGAAGAAAGGTGTTAAATACATTTGGTCGGACAAATGTGAAGCTTCTTTTCAGAAATTAAAAGAACTTCTTTCTGATGCTCCTATTCTTGTTGTTCCCGATGGGAATCAAGATTTCATTGTTTATACCGATGCTAGTCGCATTGGTTTGGGTGCCGTTCTTATGCAAAACGAACGCGTTATTGCTTATGCTTCTAGGCAATTAAAGCCTGCTGAGACTAGATATGCCACTCATGATTTAGAGCTCGCGGCTATTGTTTTTGCTCTTCGGATTTGGCGTCATTATCTCTTAGGAGAGAAATTTGTTCTTTACACAGATCATAAGTCTTTGAAATATTTATTCTCTCAAAAGGAACTTAATTTGCGTCAACAGCGTTGGCTCGAATTTCTTGCACCATATGATCTTGATATTCTTTATACTCCCGGTAAGGGTAATCTTGTCGCCGATGCTCTTAGCCGTAAACAACAAGCTGTTGTTTCTATGATGATATCCGAAAGGAACGATCTCGAGATTTTATCCACTTGCGAAATTCGAGACCGTGTTTCCGATTTATGCTCATCATTTGTTTTATGTAGCCTTGAGGCTCATCCATCTCTTTTAGACCGCATTCTTGAAGCTCAAAGGCTAGATACTGAATTGGTTCTTCTTGGCCAAAATATTAAGGATAAAATTGATATTGAAGGTTTGAAAGACTTTAATATTGATTCTCGTGGCGGCATTCGGAAATTTGGTAGACTTATCGTGCCAAATGTTAGGGATCTTCGTAAAGATATTTTAGAAGATTCTCATCACTCTAAATTTACCATTCATCCCGGTAGTAGTAAAATGTACGCGGATATGAAGCGACTTTATTATTGGGAGGGAATGAAACTTGACATCGCTAACTTCGTTAAACGTTGCATGACTTGCCAACTCGTTAAGGCCGAACATCAAAGGCCCGGAGGGTTATTGCTACCTTTAGAAATTCCAGTTTGGAAGTGGGATCAAATTTCCATGAATTTTATAGATGGCCTTCCCCGTTCTCGATCGGGTTATGATAGCTTATGGGTAATTGTTGATAGACTTACTAAATCCGCCCATTTTATTCCCGTTCGGTCTAACCGAACCGTTCCTCTTTTGGCCAAAATATTTATCAAAGAAATTGTTAAATTGCATGGTGTTCCTACTTCTATTGTTAGTGATCGTGATCCATTGTTTACTAGTAGATTTTGGAAGAATCTTCAAAAAGCTTTAGGAACGAGGCTTAATTTTAGCACCGCTTATCACCCCCAGTCCGATGGACAAACTGAGCGTGTGAATCAAACTCTTGAAGATCTTCTTCGTTCTTGTGTGCTTGATTTTGGTGGAGGTTGGGAAGATCATATTTCACTTGTTGAATTTTCCTATAATAATAGCTTCCAATCTAGTATTGGTATGGCACCTTTCGAGGCACTCTACGGAAGGCCATGCCGATCTCCTTCTTGTTGGCTTGAGGCCGGTGAGAAGCTGGCTTTAGGTCCAGATTTTATTCGTGATTCCATAGAAAAGATTGATCTTATTAGTCATAGGATGAAAGAAGCCCAGAGTAGACAAAAATCCTATGCCGATAACCGGAGGAAGTTAGAATTTTCTGTGGGGGATCTTGTGTTCATTCGTGTTTCACCTATGAAAGGTGTTGTACGTTTCAGTCGATCGGGAAAACTTGCACCTCGATATATTGGGCCATTTCCTATCACCGAACGTATTGGTTCCATGGCTTATCGCCTTTTATTACCGGCACAGTTTTCTGCTATGCATGACGTGTTTCACGTTTCTCAACTTCGGAAATGTCTTCGAGATTCCGATTCTATTCTTGAGCCCGGTGTTGTGGAAGAGATTGAAGTTTCGCCTAATTTAACTTATGAGCAACATCCTATTCGTATCATTGCTTCAGAAGTCAAACGACTTCGAAATAAAGATGTTCCGCTTGTTAAAGTTCAATGGTCTTCAAATCCTAAGGATTGTTCTTGGGAATCTAGAGAGTACATCGAGCGTACACATCCGGACTTACTTTCTCGTGCTCTTTGAGGTGAACTTCTTATTTCAAACTTCTTTTGTGTTGAATATGCTTTTATGGTTGTTACTATATATCTTCTTCTTGTAATATTGCGAGGACGCAATTTCTTTAAGGAGGGGAGTCTGTAACAACCCGCATATTTATCGATTTTATATTTAAATATTTTATTTAAATATTTTATCGTTAGTCGGATTTTAGTCCGAAAAGCTACTTTTTGCATACGGTCGAATTAGGGCTCAGGACCACTCCCATTGAGTTTAAAATGCCGTTTGCGACCATTTTGAGTATAAGCTTCGATATGTTTGGAGAAAGTTGATTTCTGCTACATTTTACTTTGGGTTTGGTTTTTGGGCTCAGCCCTATGTTAATTTATACTCCAAAACTGAACCACTCTCCCCATTCTCCCTCACTTCTTTCTCTTTTCAGTTTTCTTAGCTTTAATGGTGGGAGAGATTGAAAATTAAAACTCCAAAACCCTAGTTTCTCTTGCAAATCAAATTCCTAGCTCCAAACTCAAGAAGAACCCATTGGTAAGCTTCTCTTCTTCTTCTCCAACTTGTTCTCTTACCAATTTCAGAAATTCCTAAACCTAATTTTGGGAATGTTCTTGTTTTTTAGCATAGATTCAAGCTCATTTGG
The DNA here is from genome assembly GCA_030765085.1 of Allium cepa. Taxonomy (NCBI): domain Eukaryota; kingdom Viridiplantae; phylum Streptophyta; class Magnoliopsida; order Asparagales; family Amaryllidaceae; genus Allium; species Allium cepa. The sequence continues at coordinate 579,572,345 of CM060931.1, forward strand.
GTTGTGTTGAAGAGAGGTTGATTCTCCACTTGCTTTCAAGCTTCTTCTTGTTTGATTTTGAGAAAAGGTGAGATTTTTATCTCACATCTATGACTATAATTATCTTTGGTTGTTGGGTATGAATTCCTAACACTTCTTCATGTGCATTTGCTCTTGTTTTGGATTGATTTTATGAATACTCCAATTTTTGGGGTTTTAAGTCAAATTTGTGTGAAATCCTTTTATGGATGTTTGAGCATGCTTTTGGTGATGCATCGAGGAGCATATAGGACCGGGTTGCCGATTGGCATAAACCCTTAGAGCCAATGTTCGTCCGGTTGCATTTTGGAAGAGTTTGCTCTTCATTTGAATAAGGCTGAAAAACAGCCCAGGCATGATTCAGTCGACTGAAAACTCTGTTCAGTCGACTGAACCTGAAACCTGAGAGTTTCCATGCATGATTCAGTCGACTGAAAAACTCTGCACAGTCGACTGAAACTGGAAACAGAAAGTTTCCTGAACCTGGAAAATTTCCAAGTACAGGGTCAGTCGACTGAAAACTCTGTTCAGTCGACTGAACCTGCTGTTTGAGTCCAATTTGCCTTTTTGGATTGAAATTCCAATTTAAATCGATTCGTGATAATCCTATATGTTGTTATCATCTATTATGACTTTGATGACTCTTTTTAGGGATTTTTGAATATCCATTTCGATGGATCCTTTATCGATTTCGTTGGATTTTATTCACGTCTTCGTATGTGAATTTTTGTGATTGATTGTTCTTACAATCTTCTTCGTGATTTGTAACTTTAAAAATATAAAGGTTTTCTATACTAGTAGTAAATATCAAAACTCTTTCCTCAAACGATTTCAATACTATTTTAATACCAAATTCGTTTATAAAACCGTTTTCCAATCTATTAGTATATACAAACCTTTACCTCACTCGTATGAGAAATCTAATTAAACGTGTAACAGCCCTAGTTTTTAGCTATTTATTTCTTTTAATTTTTTTTTTTAGGAATATAATTTATATAAATTGTGTTTACCAATATTGTTTAAATATTTAATTTAGAGAATTAAACTCGTTAATTTAATATGATTTTTGTAACTAAATTTAAGAAGAAGAAAAAAAAAAGGAAATTTTTATAATGTATAATGAAGTGTGTGGTAACTAAATGTTTTGGATATTATCATAATATCTGTTGTTATACCCATTCCCTAAAAATAATGAAAAGGAGAAAATTTGTAACATATTAAAGTAGTTAATTAATTATGTTAATTTGGTAGGTTATGACATGCAAATCATGTTGGTGGAATATTCTCAATTTTGACATATTAATTATGTTAGCAGTGAACATTGTTAAGCAATTTAAAACAATGAAACTTACAATCAATTTATTTGATAAATCTACCTTATTCCTAGTTAGCAATTCAAAACTTGAATAAAGGCACATACGGATATTTTAAAATGGAGTTAATGACAATTAATAGATATTTCAAAAAGAAATTTATGACAATTAATAGAGAAATTAATTGTAAAATTTCAGTAGTTGACCAGAATTAATTTATTGAATAATTAATGCAAATTAATAAAATTGATGAAAGATAAATAAGTTAATTCTTTTGGTTAATGGCATGAGGACACGAGGTTAATCCCCATTTTGTAGGAGAAATCTGCCCGTGTAACCAGTCCGGCTACCAGTGCCTACAAAGCGGACGGATTAATGTGAGACGTCGCAGGATTGATAATTAACAAAAAGGGTTAATTAACTAATTAAGTTAGTAACCAAATTTGAGTATGTAATTAAAGGAGGATAATTAATTGGTAATATGGTAATTAATTGAAATCAATTAAGGAGGGTAATTAAAAGGGATAAGGTAATCAATTGAAATCAATTAAAGGCAATTAAAGGGGAATTAATTGATTAGAAGAATATGGAAATCAAATTTGCCTTCCTTTGCGCGTGACACAAAATTTTATTCTTTTAACATTTTGATATTTGCCTCTTACCATTTGTTTCTTGAGCATGTCACTGTATTCATTTATTCACGCAGCCTTATCCACAAAAATATCAACTCTTCCAATTGCCATTTTTCCTCTCACCTAAATTAAATGCATTCAAAATTTAATCTTGCCTATCTTTGCAAATTTTCGCATACCCATTATATCTCTCTGTTTCCACTGCGTTTGTTTTGCAATAAATAAATTTTTCGAACCATTGATCAAGTAAATATTTATGTAAGCATTTATTACTTTTGCCTTTTCAGTTAAAAGCTTTTTCATTGCTTACCATAAATCACGCAAGAGCTCAAGTTTTGCTTCCTCAATCAAATCTGTTCAAATTTGCAGTAACGCATGCTTTAAATTTAGATTATAACTGGTATAAATCACGCAAGCTATCTAAAAAAAAAAATCCAAAAGAGTGATATCGTTCAAACATAAAACTGGAAAGAGAAAGCAACGCATGCATTTATCACAATTTTCGTGTAGCATTCAAACAAGAAGAACTGGAAATAAATCTCTTGCCTAAACGCATGCACTCAAAAATCAACGCTTGCATTTATTTCTTACGTTTTCAAACCTGCCTATTTATCTCCCCTTTTTATTTCGCAAGTTTATCTATAAATACTTTGCCTCATTCACATAAGTTTTCATATCTCCTTGTTTGTCCCTCTCTGGTACAAGCTTCTATCAGGTAAATAATTTGCATTGTTTATTTCTTTACTTCTTCCAATTTTCCTTCCTCCTTCTTGTGTTCTCTGATTTCCTTGCTCGGCTACTTCCCCATCATGCCGTGCCATTTATAAATACATATAGAACTTTGTTAGTAGTAGGCTGGAAGAAATGATATAAATTGATTGTAGGAAGCTAGACTATGGAATTAGTGTAGTTATGATGTAGTTAGTGGTATTGTGGATTTGGATAAGTGCAGTTTGAAGAGGAAGGCATAGAAAGAAAAAAAAAAGAATTACAATTTAATAATGAAGAAGATAAATTGATAAGGAGAAAATGATATGAAATGTTGTTTAATTCAAATAAACAATATTGTATGAATAAATCTTGGGTGAATATAATAAAATGACATTTATTTCAATTTTTAATGGTTGAAATAAATTTAAGATGGTTAAAAATAAATTTAACTACTTATTTGAGAATTTGGGTGGATAAATATCAATGGATTGTATTTATTATGGTTAATAAAAGGATATTGGTGATGTATACCAATAATCACCTTTTAATGTTTAATAATAAAAGTAAAAGAAGAAATAATTTGCCTAAACATGATGAACATGTATGTGAAATAAAGTATTATTTAATGAATTCGAATGTAGTTAGTGGCTACATTTGATTAAATCGAATAATTTGAACAGTATTGTGTTTGTTGCCAATATTGTCATTTTATTTAAATAAATATATATGAGAATGAAAATAATTGATCATGATAAATATGATTAAAAATGTGAGAAATAATTTAATAATGTCTAAACATGTATTTGTTTTGTTTGGGTGCATAACATCTTTTTATTCAATCAATTGTATTAAATTTGCAATTTATTTTGCAATTTATTCAATTTATTTTATGCATGCGTACGGTTGAAGTATGGGCCTAGGATATGTTGAGACGGTTAGTGGGTTGTAGTAGTCGAGCAAGTTGAACTAAATTTCTTTTATTCTATTCGTTCCAGTTGTTCTGAAATTTTGCTTTGACCGTAATTTTTAAATTCGCATACTTGGTATTTGGATCTTATAGATTTAAGTCAAGGCTTTGCATCCGCCGAAGTTTGATCGTGCTTTCCTTTTTTTTTTCCGAAGTAGATACCGTGTTTGATTTAGATCCACTGCAGCGTTTAAGGTGAGTATTTCTCACCAGACATATGTGCATATATTTTGTGAATTATCGCAAGTGTATGTGTAAAAATTTTATTTAAATATTATCTGTCTGTAGTATAACGTAGAATGATGAATCCCATTTAAATTGACACCTCATCAGTTATTATCTGTTGTATTATTTCTGCAGTTATATTATATTATTGTTTATTTACTGCTTAAATCACCACTGCAAGTTCCCTGTTAAATTTAGATTGTTGTGGGCCGAAATGATAGGCCTAAATGATGATTACTGTGCTATTATTATGTTAACTGTTTAACTGTTAACTTGGGATTGCGGGTTTGAAATGATAGAACCCGGGGTTTGTAAATTACGGATTGAAATGATATAAATCCGTATCACTTGACCTAGGCTAGAAAACTATATACAGGCCCGTGGTCCTTATAATATTTTCTGAAATATTTAAAATTATTTTGGAAGTTAAATATTTGATTTAATATCTTTAAAGGATTTTATATTGATTTTGAATGAGTTATAAATGTTAATAAATAAATAAATAAATATTTGAATAAAATTTTGGAATATAACTTATTTTGGAAATTCTGGATTTTTGAAAGGATAAGATTTCAGTTAAGAAATATATATATAAGTTATATTTGGAAATATTTATTAAGTTAAACAATCTACTAAAGCATTTAAATGCTGTCTTTTGAAATTGGACTAGTTTTACCCGTAACTTTAGGTAGCATTTCCTAAGTGCTATAGAATCTGGAATTTGATTGTTTTGAAATTTAAGGAATTTGATAAATTATATTTATGTTTAAGTTTTGGAGACCTTTAAGATATGAGATTTATAACTGGATTTTTCTTAATAAATTTAAGATGAACATTCTAGTGTTAAGTAAATTTTGAAATTATTTAATGGCATAATTTTGGAGTTTTATCTATGGAATTTATGGGAATATTCAAGATGAAATAATAAACACTAATTTGTTGAAAGAAAAAAATATCCAACCTTAGTTTTGAATATTAATACTCCAATTGGATATATATATATAGGAATTGAAATGGTCTTGGGAACATGAAGTGATATTTAAATTATGGTTTAAAATAAAGAAATATATTTGTAAAGCTATGTAAATTATCTTCTTTACAAAGTAACCATAAAGTTAAACCATTTATATCCAAACCATTTGTGTTTTGGGAGTTATGTTTTTTTTTAAAAGAAAAATTTCCAATATATTATGGTTTAAAGGTATAATTCAAATATTTGGTTTCCAGATATTATAAATTTTAAGCAGTATGGTTTTGGAAAAGAATTATATTTGAATATAACGATATCATGTTGTTTTGGGTTTTAAATGATATCGTATTTATAGTTTTGAAATGGAAATGTTTATACTGGTTTTAAAGTATAAATTGTTTTTAAATGACCACGGGTTATAATAACGATGGGTTGGCAAAGAGACCGGGATCGGATATGGACATACTCTCTGTCGATACCGAAAACCACTTTGACCAACCGTGTACGCGGTGGAGATTCCAGAATGAAGTAGGTCGGTGGTGGCGTTTCTTGTAAGGTAAATACGTGGACCCGACTCCCGTGAGTTGGCATAAGGTGGCTAAAACAGGAGCAATTCCAGGCCAATGAGGTCATTCCTCTGATCGGACGCTCCTCTTCGATATTATACTATGATCTTGGATTGATTCAGTGGCCACTTCTATATTTTGATTTTGGGGAGTTAGTTCGAGGTGGGCGGCAGCTGCGCGCTGCGCGTTACCATCAGCCTGGATAGCAATTGGTATATCTACCCTGGCATTGTCTAGTTGTGCCGTGTCACCTACCCTATCGCGCCTTGTACGAGTTTGGTTTTCTCCCGTAGCCCGTGTGGTATCCTCTAGTGGCTTCCCGATCAGGAGGGACTATGATATTGGATGGACTATTGGGACTATTACGTGTTAAGGGCTATATGGGTAACCCCTTAACGCTATTAAAAAGTAAGTTTATTTTATAAATAGACACTAGTATAATAGCGCAATATACTACATAGTAAATAGTTTGACGGATCCTTAGAGGATGGGCGGTCCCAAGCATCCTTTAAGTTACTTGCTCTATATTACAGTACACTTGAATTAGCTTACATTATATAAGTATGTATGTCCTGACTCGAGTGTTATGTTTTATTTTTACGCTCGGGTCAGCCTGAGTTGCAGCTTCAATTTCTTCTCCGTAGCTAGGACACTCAGTAGATCATTCGCGCTGCTGGAAGTTGTTTCAGCCTTTATCTTTTCTGGAATTCAAGACTTTGAAGACTCTATCTCTATTTATGTCTTAAAATTTGTATTGAGGATTATAGACAATGTAAGTTCTGTTTTGTTGAAGTTATATCAGTGGCTTCATGAACCACTAAATTTTTAATTTCCGCTGCGAGATTCTGATATCTGTGTATGTGATTCTGTGATCTATTTATTGTTTATTCTGAGTTTTGCCAAATTTATTCTACAACGCAGTATTTTGAACAATTCAAGTCCGACAATGTGCGGATGCGAAGGGTTGAAAATACTGGGTCGTTACATTTGGTATCAGAGCTTTGGTTCTAGGCAAAACTTAGAATGTATGGTAAATTTGATTTACAGAATCACGTTCATTCGAGATTGAACCACTCTCTTTTCGAATTTTGGAACATTCCCTACGGTTCCAAAGCTCATTCGTATCCCTCACTTTTTCATCTGCTTTAGATTCTGGAGTATCTCATAACTCCACTTCGGATGATCTTTATTGTAAATTGGCGGTCTCGCCATTATTCTAATAAAGGGGTGAAACTCCTTTACCATTAGCATTGATTCACCGGAGATTTATATTTATCCTCGGTTTATATGCTAGTATCTTTGGTTATTCCAAATTCTATCTCTTCGGATCAAATGTAGATTTACCCCAACCACATCGATATGGCTCTTTAAGTCACGGATGACTAGGTCAAGGTTGTCCGCGACTTATATAGACTTACCCAGTTTCCTTATTCTGATCTTCTGATTTCAATTTATCTTGAATTCTATTTGATTTGAGTTCATCAAATTTGAGTCTCTATCCTGGTTTGAGAAGTTTATTCCTATATTTGAAATTAAAATCTAATATTATATATATGAGTATAATTTTCAAAATTTTATAATTAATTTAACTAGTTGTCAAGAGATAATAGTTTTGATTTTATTTATGGTGTTGTAAGCCATGTGTTTGTCTAATAAATAAGTGAATATAAAACAATGGTTATAAATTAATTTGGAAACAGAAATGAATTTAAAACTAAAACTTGAGAATTAAATTTCTGATGATTTCAAACCTTGTGTTTAAATTTTAAAAGGATGTAATAAGTATTTTTGTATAGAAATTTGTTTCCAAAGAAATTTTAAAATTAGTGCTTTTCTCTTTGTCGCTGGAAAATAATTTCGGTGATGACTGCAGCATCATCGACATTCATTTTCGAGTTTCGAAGTGAAAAGACCATTCTGTAGTCTGGCTACAGTGTTTCCTTGAGATTTTAATTGATTTGAATTTCTAAAGTATGACTTAATATATATAGATATATAATTTAAATTTGATTTGACATATTAGGTATATATATTTAGTTATCTCTAAATGGTTTGAAGGGAATCAGGAATTTAATTCTTAAAGTTTATCTTGAGGAAGGAAAATAAATATAATAACAAAAATTTGAATAAAAAGGTTCCAATTGGAGATAATTAAATTGAAAGTTTTATTTGTATAACACCCAATTTCATTTAATATAACTTACCTTGATTTTCAAAAGTTAACATGTAATTGGATAATATACAATATAAAAGGATTTTATGAGTGATTATAATAAATATTATACACTTAAATTTTAGTTATAAAAGATTAATGGGGATAAATAAGGAAAAGGAATTTAAGGAATTTTATTCAAATGTCTTAATAATCAAATTAATTTAATATGGAGCCGTAAATCTAACCAAGAGATTTTAATAAAAGGTTATTTCCTGAAATGAATATGTTTGTGTAATAAACAAGGTATCTTTGAATAAGGAAAATATATTTGAAAGGGATATTTTTGGAGTAAGGATTATATATCTTCAAATCATAGTTTAATTGATGTCTAAATAAATAGTTAAGACGTATTCTAATATCACTAAATTTTGATAATTGAGAATTGGTTTTCAAATGGAAATTCAAGGGTAACTTATTGAAGGAATATCTTATTTATAAGATAAGTATTTTTAATAAAGTGTTAGGTTATTTGATAAAATTCAGAGTTAAGTACATAATAAACTGATTAGGAATACTATTATATCTACTATAGCATATTATGAGTGCTGCTGTTTCTAAAAATAAAATGTTTTGGAAATTTTTTTTTTATAAATGAACTTAGGAATATTTCAACCTTGAAATGAATATTGATTGGCATTGAATTTAAAAGGTATAAATGAAGATTATTTTAAAGGTATTATGATTTTAGTAGCATGATTTCCAAATTTATAAATTTAATGATTTCAAAGCATTATGATTGCAAATTTATTATCTTATTTGTTTTCAAACTATCTTTAAGTGTCCTTGGTTTCCCTATCTGCTACAGAATGAGGAGGCTATTGCTTATACCAGTCTATTTAGAAATCTTTTCTATAATCTTTAAAAATCTTTGTTACTCATCGGGGCCTGAGCACCGCTTACCACCCATAGACCGACGGTCGAACTGAAAAGAGTAAAACCAATTCTAGAAGATCTTCTTCGTGCTTCAAATCCGGAACTATTCGTTTAAAGTTCTTGTTTATCTAGCTTATCTTCCTTTGTTTCTTTTCTTTTGTTCCTTTTCGAGGACGAAAAGTTCTTAAGTGGGGGAGAGTGTAACAGCCCTAGTTTTTAGCTATTTATTTCTTTTAATTTTTTTGTTTTTAGGAATATAATTTATATAAATTGTGTTTACCAATATTGTTTAAATATTTAATTTAGAGAATTAAACTCGTTAATTTAATATGATTTTTGTAACTAAATTTAAGAAGAAGAAAAAAAAAAGGAAATTTTTATAATGTATAATGAAGTGTGTGGTAACTAAATGTTTTGGATATTATCATAATATCTGTTGTTATACCCATTCCCTAAAAATAATGAAAAGGAGAAAATTTGTAACATATTAAAGTAGTTAATTAATTATGTTAATTTTGTAGGTTATGACATGCAAATCATGTTGGTGGAATATTCTCAATTTTGACATATTAATTATGTTAGCAGTGAACATTGTTAAGCAATTTAAAACAATGAAACTTACAATCAATTTATTTGATAAATCTACCTTATTCCTAGTTAGCAATTCAAAACTTGAATAAAGGCACATACGGATATTTTAAAATGGAGTTAATGACAATTAATAGATATTTCAAAAAGAAATTTATGACAATTAATAGAGAAATTAATTGTAAAATTTCAGTAGTTGACCAGAATTAATTTATTGAATAATTAATGCAAATTAATAAAATTGATGAAAGATAAATAAGTTAATTCTTTTGGTTAATGGCATGAGGACACGAGGTTAATCCCCATTTTGTAGGAGAAATCTGCCCGTGTAACCAGTCCGGCTACCAGTGCCTACAAAGCGGACGGATTAATGTGAGACGTCGCAGGATTGATAATTAACAAAAAGGGTTAATTAACTAATTAAGTTAGTAACCAAATTTGAGTATGTAATTAAAGGAGGATAATTAATTGGTAATATGGTAATTAATTGAAATCAATTAAGGAGGGTAATTAAAAGGGATAAGGTAATCAATTGAAATCAATTAAAGGCAATTAAAGGGGAATTAATTGATTAGAAGAATATGGAAATCAAATTTGCCTTCCTTTGCGCGTGACACAAAATTTTATTCTTTTAACATTTTGACATTTGCCTCTTACCATTTGTTTCTTGAGCATGTCACTGTATTCATTTATTCACGCAGCCTTATCCACAAAAATATCAACTCTTCCAATTGCCATTTTTCCTCTCACCTAAATTAAATGCATTCAAAATTTAATCTTGCCTATCTTTGCAAATTTTCGCATACCCATTATATCTCTCTGTTTCCACTGCGTTTGTTTTGCAATAAATAAATTTTTCGAACCATTGATCAAGTAAATATTTATGTAAGCATTTATTACTTTTGCATTTTCAGTTAAAAGCTTTTTCATTGCTTACCATAAATCACGCAAGAGCTCAAGTTTTGCTTCCTCAATCAAATCGGTTCAAATTTGCAGTAACGCATGCTTTAAATTTAGATTATAACTGGTATAAATCACGCAAGCTATCTAAAAAAAAAAAAAATCCAAAAGAGTGATATCGTTCAAACATAAAACTGGAAAGAGAAAGCAACGCATGCATTTATCACAATTTTCGTGTAGCATTCAAACAAGAAGAACTGGAAATAAATCTCTTGCCTAAACGCATGCACTCAAAAATCAACGCTTGCATTTATTTCTTACGTTTTCAAACCTGCCTATTTATCTCCCCTTTTTATTTCGCAAGTTTATCTATAAATACTTTGCCTCATTCACATAAGTTTTCATATCTCCTTGTTTGTCCCTCTCTGGTACAAGCTTCTATCAGGTAAATAATTTGCATTGTTTATTTCTTTACTTCTTCCAATTTTCCTTCCTCCTTCTTGTGTTCTCTGATTTCCTTGCTCGGCTACTTCCCCATCATGCCGTGCCATTTATAAATACATATAGAACTTTGTTAGTAGTAGGCTGGAAGAAATGATATAAATTGATTGTAGGAAGCTAGACTATGGAATTAGTGTAGTTATGATGTAGTTAGTGGTATTGTGGATTTGGATAAGTGCAGTTTGAAGAGGAAGGCATAGAAAGAAAAAAAAAAGAATTACAATTTAATAATGAAGAAGATAAATTGATAAGGAGAAAATGATATGAAATGTTGTTTAATTCAAATAAACAATATTGTATGAATAAATCTTGGGTGAATATAATAAAATGACATTTATTTCAATTTTTAATGGTTGAAATAAATTTAAGATGGTTAAAAATAAATTTAACTACTTATTTGAGAATTTGGGTGGATAAATATCAATGGATTGTATTTATTATGGTTAATAAAAGGATATTGGTGATGTATACCAATAATCACCTTTTAATGTTTAATAATAAAAGTAAAAGAAGAAATAATTTGCCTAAACATGATGAACATGTATGTGAAATAAAGTATTATTTAATGAATTCGAATGTAGTTAGTGGCTACATTTGATTAAATCGAATAATTTGAACAGTATTGTGTTTGTTGCCAATATTGTCATTTTATTTAAATAAATATATATGAGAATGAAAATAATTGATCATGATAAATATGATTAAAAATGTGAGAAATAATTTAATAATGTCTAAACATGTATTTGTTTTGTTTGGGTGCATAACATCTTTTTATTCAATCAATTGTATTAAATTTGCAATTTATTTTGCAATTTATTTTGCAATTTATTCAATTTATTTTATGCATGCGTACGGTTGAAGTATGGGCCTAGGATATGTTGAGACGGTTAGCGGGTTGTAGTAGTCGAGCAAGTTGAACTAAATTTCTTTTATTCTATTCGTTCCAGTTGTTCTGAAATTTTGCTTTGACCGTAATTTTTAAATTCGCATACTTGGTATTTGGATCTTATAGATTTAAGTCAAGGCTTTGCATCCGCCAAAGTTTGATCGTGCTTTCCGTTTTTTTTTCCGAAGTAGATACCGTGTTTGATTTAGATCCACTGCAGCGTTTAAGGTGAGTATTTCTCACCAGACATATGTACATATATTTTGTGAATTATCGCAAGTGTATGTGTAAAAATTTTATTTAAATATTATCTGTCTGTAGTATAACGTAGAATGATGAATCCCATTTAAATTGACACCTCATCAGTTATTATCTGTTGTATTATTTCTGCAGTTATATTATATTATTGTTTATTTACTGCTTAAATCACCACTGCAAGTTCCCTGTTAAATTTAGATTGTTGTGGGCCGAAATGATAGGCCTAAATGATGATTACTGTGCTATTATTATGTTAACTGTTTAACTGTTAACTTGGGATTGCGGGTTTGAAATGATAGAACCCGGGGTTTGTAAATTACGGATTGAAATGATATAAATCCGTATCACTTGACCTAGGCTAGAAAACTATATACAGGCCCGTGGTCCTTATAATATTTTCTGAAATATTTAAAATTATTTTGGAAGTTAAATATTTGATTTAATATCTTTAAAGGATTTTATATTGATTTTGAATGAGTTATAAATGTTAATAAATAAATAAATAAATATTTGAATAAAATTTTGGAATATAACTTATTTTGGAAATTCTGGATTTTTGAAAGGATAAGATTTCAGTTAAGAAATATATATATAAGTTATATTTGGAAATATTTATTAAGTTAAACAATCTACTAAAGCATTTAAATGCTGTCTTTTGAAATTGGACTAGTTTTACCCGTAACTTTAGGTAGCATTTCCTAAGTGCTATAGAATCTGGAATTTGATTGTTTTGAAATTTAAGGAATTTGATAAATTATATTTATGTTTAAGTTTTGGAGACCTTTAAGATATGAGATTTATAACTGGATTTTTCTTAATAAATTTAAGATGAACATTCTAGTGTTAAGTAAATTTTGAAATTATTTAATGGCATAATTTTGGAGTTTTATCTATGGAATTTATGGGAATATTCAAGACGAAATAATAAACACTAATTTGTTGAAAGAAAAAAATATCCAACCTTAGTTTTGAATATTAATACTCCAATTGGATATATATATAAAAATTGAAATGGTCTTGGGAACATGAAGTGATATTTAAATTATGGTTTAAAATAAAGAAATATATTTGTAAAGCTATGTAAATTATCTTCTTTACAAAGTAACCATAAAGTTAAACCATTTATATCCAAACCATTTGTGTTTTGGGAGTTATGTTTTTTTTTAAAAGAAAAATTTCCAATATATTATGGTTTAAAGGTATAATTCAAATATTTGGTTTCCAGATATTATAAATTTTAAGCAGTATGGTTTTGGAAAAGAATTATATTTGAATATAACGATATCATGTTGTTTTGGGTTTTAAATGATATCGTATTTATAGTTTTGAAATGGAAATGTTTATACTGGTTTTAAAGTATAAATTGTTTTTAAATGACCACGGGTTATAATAACGATGGGTTGGCAAAGAGACCGGGATCGGATATGGACATACTCTCTGTCGATACCGAAAACCACTTTGACCAACCGTGTACGCGGTGGAGATTCCAGAATGAAGTAGGTCGGTGGTGGCGTTTCCTGTAAGGTAAATACGTGGACCCGACTCCCGTGAGTTGGCATAAGGTGGCTAAAACAGGAGCAATTCCAGGCCAATGAGGTCATTCCTCTGATCGGACGCTCCTCTTCGATATTATACTATGATCTTGGATTGATTCAGTGGCCACTTCTATATTTTGATTTTGGGGAGTTAGTTCGAGGTGGGTGGCAGCTGCGCGCTGCGCGTTACCATCAGCCTGGATAGCAATTGGTATATCTACCCTGGCATTGCCTAGTTGTGCCGTGTCACCTACCCTATCGCGCCTTGTACGAGTTTGGTTTTCTCCCGTAGCCCGTGTGGTATCCTCTAGTGGCTTCCCGATCAGGAGGGACTATGATATTGGATGGACTAGTGGGACTATTACGTGTTAAGGGCTATATGGGTAACCCCTTAACGCTATTAAAAAGTAAGTTTATTTTATAAATAGACACTAGTATAATAGCGCAATATACTACATAGTAAATAGTTTGACGGATCCTTAGAGGATGGGCGGTCCCAAGCATCCTTTAAGTTACTTGCTCTATATTACAGTACACTTGAATTAGCTTACATTATATAAGTATGTATGTCCTGACTCGAGTGTTATGTTTTATTTTTACGCTCGGGTCAGCCTGAGTTGCAGCTTCAATTTCTTCTCCGTAGCTAGGACACTCAGTAGATCATTCGCGCTGCTGGAAGTTGTTTCAGCCTTTATCTTTTCTGGAATTCAAGACTTTGAAGACTCTATCTCTATTTATGTCTTAAAATTTGTATTGAGGATTATAGACAATGTAAGTTCTGTTTTGTTGAAGTTATATCAGTGGCTTCATGAACCACTAAATTTTTAATTTCCGCTGCGAGATTCTGATATCTGTGTATGTGATTCTGTGATCTATTTATTATTTATTCTGAGTTTTGCCAAATTTATTCTACAACGCAGTATTTTGAACAATTCAAGTCCGACAATGTGCGGATGCGAAGGGTTGAAAATACTGGGTCGTTACAAAACGGCTTAGTAAAACAAGTGGTATGAAACGCTTGCGTTTACTTTGTCGGTTAATTCTTGGACTTGTTCGATTGAACCTCTTGTAACAATTTTCTAGTGGAGATTTACAGTTTGTTCGTAAATATTTAAGTTAAGCAAGTGGTTATGGGACATGAAGCTAAACTCATTATTTACTAGCTTAGTGTAATCGACACTTCTCGCTGATCATGACGATCATCTTTGTGATTTAGACTAGCAATGTGCGATGTGTCTTTGTCTGCGAGGGAGACTAAACCCCGTTTTGTGGAGTTTCGACTCAATTTGTGATGGGGTAGCAACCCATGGTCTTCGGGCCGTTTGTGGAGCTTCGGCTCAATTTGTGATGGTTAGCGACCATGGAATTAGCGTTCCATTTGTGATACACGTGTTGGTGAGCTTTATGCTCGCGTTTGTGATAGGCCTCCTTTCCCCCCGTTTTTTGTGATTTCTGGATTCTTGTGTAGATTTCTAGAATTTGTGTTTCACCAATTTTTCGTGATTTCCATTGATAAGTCTTATCGATATTTGTGCATTGGTGAATTTGTGTGTCATTGACTTTTGTGATTTCTGGGTTTCTTGTGTAGTCTTCTGGAATTTGTGCGTCATTGACTTTTGCGATTGACATTGATATTATCGTCAATATTTATGGTTTGATGAACGAAATAAAGAGTAAGACACTTCTTGGATTCTTGTGTAGATTTTGTGATATTGATTAATCTCTTGTTGATTATCAACTACTTATATATCACAGCTTGGCCTTATGATTATTATGTGTTTAGTCATAACTCTGATTCTATATCGTTTCATCTGATATCTATAGTTAGACTGATCCGTTTATTATTTTCTTATTAAATAATACTCGGGTCAGACCGAGACGTTACAGGTGCTTCTGCTTGACTTCTCTCTTGGGTTTGATTTCTCTTGTTTTTGGTTAACTACTTAGATTAGTAGTTTTTGTTGTATACATTTGAGATATAGACTCCATAATGTATACTTATTCTTTTGTGTAGCTCATGTAACTGTTCTTTTGTGCTATTGTGGATCTTTTTAGACCACTACTCTGATGTACACTTCCAAGTGTAATATTCATATCTATTTTCCGCCTTTGTGATATGAATTGTCTGTGACTGATTTGTGTTATGCTTATTTTTATATTTGTTTTCCGAAGGATTTATATAGCCACCATGTAATAGCTTTGAGTTTGTGTCGGTATGTCGGATTTCCTCTTGAAATAGAATGCATGTTATATTATCTGACATATCGGTGCTCGCGCAAAGAAATTACACGGATGGTCACTCCTCAACAGCCTTATTCTCCGTGCTAGTCGACAGCAATCACCGTAACGCTCTTGGCTAGCGTGGGTATAATGGTGGGGCGTCACAGCAAAATTGCCTTGTGAAAGCTCAAGAAAGGGCAAAGGTAAACAGAACATGGATAATAGCTTCAATGGATTGAAGCGGCAAAAAGGGAACCCAAATTCTCTTCTTACTCGGAATTGAATGAAACCTAGAATGGATATATCTGCATACTCGAGGATGCCTTTCATATTGGAGACCGACAAGAAGGGAACCCTCCGAAGTCAAGCGAACATCAGGAAAGCACTGCCTAATCCATGAGCTGGATGGGCATAATACAAATGATTGCATGCATTTGAAGGATATCATTGAGGAACATGTGAGGAATGGTTAGTTACAATAATATGTAAGGACTCGGGCTGTGATTGTGGAACAGGAGCAGCAATCGTCCACCTCGAACGAAAATGGCACCGGATCAAGGCATCATCATCAACCTGTCATAAATTGATCAGGATAGCGTGGAATAAGTAGCAAACTCCACAGTAAGATGGCTAAGTCATTCACACATGTACGCAATCTATGATCGTCCCTAGGCATGCTCTGAGATGATGATAAACCGTAATGCTAGGGATTGTGATTTTTTTTCCTTTCTTATTGTTTGCTTCGAACTCTTGTTTTTCTATTCTATTCGAACTCTAGTCTATTGGTTGTACGGACTCTTATTTTATGGACTTAGAAATGCTTAAATTTGGATTAATGTAATGGATAATACAGGTCAGCAGGTATGGATTATGTCTGGTAAGGGGTAGGTCGCTTCTCTCGAATGTGATGGATCGTCCTACTTAGGTCGTTGAGTATGGGTTATGCTCGGTAAGGATCCGAAGAGATCAAGGTCGCCAGCGATGGACTATTCCTGACAAGGGGTAGGTCACTCCGCTTGAATGTGATGGATCGTGCAACAACCCAAAACTTCAGTCATTTGAAATTTGTATATTTTATTGACTTTAAATATTCATAAGTTAATTTTATAAGCTGAATAACTTATATTTCGAATATCTGGATTTAACTGGATAACTAAATTGTTAATTTAATATTTGAAATTATAGAAATAATTGAAATATGTATTTAATATGAATAAAAATGATTTATAAAGTTGAATTAAAATGTTTTTGAATTAGAATGATGTTAGTAAACTTTTAAAATGAATTAAAAGTTAATTTTTAGAAATTGAATATTTTAATATTTAATTGACGAGTGAAAGTAACCATTTTAAAAACAGTCTCGGATTTCAACGAAACTAGTTTCATTGGATCCATAATGTTATATTATTGTAAGATTTCAAATTTCGTGTTAATCGGATTTATGGCTTGCCCATGGCAAGCTGAAACGCGTAGTGAATTTTAAATTTAAATAATTCAATTCGAAAGCCTAACTTCCAAATACGATCGAATTGGCTTTCGATATATATTCCATTATGTTCGGAATAGGGGTAAAACATTATAAATGCCAGGCGGCATGCTCCGTTTCAAGTTCATAAAATTTGACGATGAATAGTGTCACAGAGTTTTATATAAAAGGACTTCATTTTTATATATTTTCGCTAAAACCTAAAGCAGCTAGGGCTAGTCGTCGGCTTTGAATCAATGGCCGAGAACTTCAAATCTTCCTCTTCAATTGTCTTCCAATCCGTAGACAATTACCTGAATACTCTCAACCGCAACTTTGAAGAGCACGACCAAACCTAGTCGATCAACGGTTGTGATCGAAAACTACAAAGCGGATCGACGTCAATCCTCACTCAAAATCGCTACAGTCGCACGTGTTTGCCGAGGCAAATACGCAACCGAGCTCGCCATGCCTCTGGGCGGTGGTGCATGGTGCTGCGACGCTTCAAGTGGCGGTCTCCGATCGTTCTCTAGATGCACGAAGGCGGTGCGATAATTCGAAGAGACGGCGGCTCTATGGGTTTTCTTCAATCAGCTCTTTCGTACGCGAGGAAGAAGCTACTCACGGCCCAGATCGAATTTGATCAAAATCTACAGCCTGGATTGAATCTAGGTTAATAGTAAAATAATAGTAGTGAATTTATATATATATTAAAATCGTACAAACTTTAAAATGTATAACTTCTTCGTACGAGGTCCGTTTTTGAGGAAACAAGTTGCATTGTGTTTGTATTGATGAGCACAACATTTTAGAGCTAGTTTGGAGTTGATTGGAGCTAGTGTAAATTTTGGGTAAAATTAAACGCTCGTTTAATTTTATTCGGAATAAAACACTACCACTGCTATTGGAACCAAAGTGAGTACAACTCACTCTTTCCAATTCGCTGATATTATTAAATAAGTGAGAAATAATTTTTTATATGATGATTAATGATTGTTTGGATATATTATCTATATATTGATTTGTAATTGGATATGTTCCTGCCTATTGGGGTAGATGACCCTATACGTTTCCGTGTATGAGCGGATGACCCGTTGTATGCGCGTCTGCCTCGAAGGAGACATTGTACACATATTCTAATATGTATATCTGTTGCAGGTGACAGGTTGTAGGGATCCAAATGGGTTTCTCGCCACTGTTGATTAATTTACGGATACTGATATATATGATGTTATCGTATGATATTTGATGTTTGGATGTAGTGATTGATGTATTTAGTGTTGTTGCAACATTGGGCCTATTTTTGGTAATTTAAAAATGTTTAAGTGATGATTTCAATTTAAAAGGGATTTTCCAAGTGATTTTGGGAAATGAAAGTTTTACTGAATTTTGAATGGTTAAGGAATTGATTTATTTTAAATAAATAAAAGTTATAATTTTTATGTTATAAAAACTACGATTTTTATGAAATATAATTAAAAATATGATTTTTTAAATATGGAGATAACTAGTCTGAAAATAGTTTAAATGGATATTTTTGACTTATTATTAATGGTTTAAATATAAGAATTATAAAATTGAATTTTTATAAATCAAGGTGTTGGAATTATAAAGGAGTTTTGTAAAAGTTAAAATGAAGTATAACATTGAATTTTATAAGTGTATAAGATTTATGAATTTGTAAAGTTATAAAAAGAACGAATTTTGTAAATAACAGATTTGTAAGTAATTAACTTATAATTTGGATTTTTGGCATGTAATTGAGTTATAAATGCAATCGGTTAATCAAAGGGTTTTATAAATGGAAGTTTTTATAAAATAATAATTGTGGTTTATAAACATTGTTTTATAAATCCAAAATCAATTAAATTTGATAAGTTTAATATGGAAGTTTATTAAAGGAATTATATTCATGATTTTTGACAGTGAATTATCCTTTAATTAAATATATAGAAGTTTTGATTTGGTAAAGGAGATATCTAGGATTTCGGACAGTGGATTATCCTTTGATAAAGGTATAGAAATATTGGATTTGGTAAATGAATTGCATTCACGATTTTGGACAGTGAAATATCTTAAATAAAATGGATATTTTAGGAAAATGATATTTTAAATGGAGTTTAATGGTTTGAAGATGTTTTAAAGTATGTTAAGTGTCGAATACATAGATTTCAACATTCATTGCTGAAGTAGACGTTTCGAGAAGTAAGGAAATGATGGGCTATAACACTGTTGTCATAGTAAATGATTTTTATAAAGGAAATGTTATTTATAGTATATGGGATTTATATATCTATCTAATTTTTGAATCCCTATACTAGTGATTTTGGGTTGTCGTAGCAATGTTTTACGCAACATTTGTTTTGACCCAAATAAATATGTTAAAGAGAATGTTTTCCTTAAAGATTAAAATATATACTTAATCTTGATTTAAGTATATGCAATATTTTCTAAGTGTTGAAAATAAATTGAATTGTGAAGTACTTACTGTTAAATAGGTATATGGAAATGTTTTCCAATGTTGAAATGGTTTTGAGAATATATCTTTTTTAAAGATAATTTGAAGTGAATTTTTGGCAAGTGATTTAATTAATAAAAGATTAATTAAAACGGCCTTGTGATTGTTATGGTGGTAAGTATTTGTTTGTTTGCTTTGATAGTCAAATAACCGACCATCAAATTTGGCCATTTTAGTTTCTTGACTTGATGTGGAAACTATTTAGTCGCACACTTAGTACGTAGCCTTTTGTGTAGGCTTGATTATCGTTTGTGTTGAGGATGTTGATTCGTATGGGGTGGAGTATTACTCCAATCTATCGAGCTTCCTTCTTGACCCGAAGGATAGCAAGTTGAAAGTCGGATATGTGATAAGTCTATGAGACTTAGTTTCTGTGTGAAGTTGAGAAACGCTTTTGCATTGTTGGTGCGAAGAGACCGGATCAGATTTATCTGAAAACCACTTCGGACCAGCACATAGGCGACGATTGTGCAGGTTGCTTATTGATGATACTGATATTTCGGATTTTCATAGTGAGGGACTGCTTTTTGATCATTTGGAGTTAAAATCCCAATATACATCCAGTACCAGTGGTCTTTTCATTATGAAATATCCAATGTGACGACTTTTTTCTACTAATCCTAGGGATTTTCCGATAGGATGTGGTAGGAAAGTACCTTCAGTTTATCCTATTCCTGGATAACTTGTATGGATGTTTTCCTGACATTGTATTTTTATAGATTACGTACATTGGTTTTTACAAACGTATATCAATGGCGGCGGAGAAGGAAACTTCTCTTAGCTTAACACCCTCCTTGAGACGTATGAGCTTAAGGATTGTATTTTTGTGGAAGGCAATTTGTAATCAACGGAAATGGCTGTGTGACATTCAAAGTGATGTGATTGTTATTTGTGAAAGGTAATCGTTACCTCCTCAGGCCTCATCACCAAAATAGGGTTAGATGCAGCAGGGCTAAGTGGGTCGCTCCCACCAAGGTATGATCATCCTCTTCTAGATATATCTTTACACGCTATGACGTCGTGTATTTGATTATTGTGGTTTGTCTGCTAGAGGGCCCTCGGTAAAGGTCGGTAACGACCGGAGGATGACATATTCAGTACCATCTAGTTATAGAGGTAGCTCAGTCTTGTGTTGGTAGGGGGTAGATGTTCTGTGCCTCGGGACATCCATCTAGAGGTGTACCCATTCGGAAGGTAGTCCCTTCACCTAGTCATTTGTATGGAAATCCAAACTCCGCTACGTTCCTGCCAATTTATTTGTAGAGCCTAGTATGCTGGAATTTCATAATGGTAACAATTTCGTCTATTTGAATATTATTTGTGCAATAGACACTATTATAATATAAGAGGATTTGATATGAAATGTTTTAGTTACCGTAAGGTGAAAACATGTCCATGTTTATGTGTGGGCGTGTCTTACGAGATACTTTTGTTTTGATAAAGGAGAAGTGTGGTAATTTAATAAATTCATTTGAGTGTATTTCTCATGCTGGTTTACCAGACTGATTTGGGCATTCTTCCCTTTCAATGCTCAGGTCAGACCGAGTATATTTGTAGGTTTAGATTTGGTGCTTTTGGAGCTTCAACAGGAGAGCTGAAGATCTTCATTTTCGTACACACGTATCTATTTTGATTATCCGCTGCATTGTTGCATAGTTGTTGTGTATATAATCGGTAATTGTAAGGACATGTTATTATAACTGTCCAGGCTAAAAACTTGTGATGGATTGTTGAACTCTGATTGATGTATGTATATACAGTTTCTGTTTTGTAACGATCATTGATATGATATCATATTTTCCGCTGCAATGTGAGATTTTGTATTATTCTGTTTTGTTTTCTCTTCTCTCTTTCTTATATTCTCTTCTTCTCTCTTCTTTTCTTTCTCCTGACTTTCCGTCGGTCTGTGCTTTTTAGGTGGGACATATGTGGTTTATTGTCGATCCAAAGGGTATGAATTTGCGGGTCGTCACATTTGGTACCAGAGCTTAGATTTTGTTTGTTCCTAAGCTTTGATGTGTCCTCGGTATAGATAGGGATAGTAACACCCTAGATTGAGTTTGAGTGTATTTTATAAATGAGCGCGTATTTATTAGTGATATAAAATGTTTTATATTGTGTTTTCTTATCTGTTGAGTTGTTTGTGAATTCTGGTCGGTATATGGGAACCATGTTATCGATAGGAATTTCTAAACACTTAAATGAGGCAAGTTGACATAGTATTATTTTAAATTGGATAAAAGAAATAATTTTACCTCGACTATATTTTTTATATAAAGGATTGATTTTTCAAAAAGTATTAAAGTGCACATAAAATTGATTATTTCGTTTTTTGAAAATATAAACATATATAAGTTGAGGAAAGATGTTTGAATAATCTAAAATAAAAACAATAATTGTAAAAGAATAAATTGTATAAGCAAATGAATTATAAAGTATGGAATTATAAATTAATATGATTTACAATTGGAGATAATCTTATATATAAGAAATGAAACTAAGTGAATATATTTATAAAAATGAGTTATAAATAAAAATGAATTTTAAACTAAGAATTGGAAATGTTGAATCCCATTGATTTTGATAGTTGTTTTTCAAAAGTTAAAGTGATTATATTTTTATAAATCTAAATAACATAAAAGAATTTGAAATGAATCTTATATAAGTAAAGTAAAATAGTGAAGTTATATAACTAAAGGATTTGTAAATGTGATTTGTAAATATAAAAGAATATAAAGCACTGAATTCACTACTGTTGTTGGGAAATAATAAGGGTGATGACTGCAGCATCATTAGTATCATTTTCGAGTTTCTATGTGACGGATTTGCTACCAATAATAAATTGAAAATTTAAGTTTTGTTGTGATAAACAAATTTGAATTTAAAATCCAAGTAGATAATTGATAAATATAAGTAAAACGAGTTGTGGACTTATAATATGAACTAATAAAAATTTAACTTTGGTAAAGTTGAAATAAATTTGAGTTAGCATTATAAAATATATGATTTGAAATTTAACTAAAGGAAGGTTAAATAATTTGAATTGGAATAGATAAGTGATTATATAATATGATTCGGAAGTTTGAATTAATAAGTTGTATAACTTATGGAATGAGAAAATGTAAGTAAGACCAAATATTAAAATGGTTAAATAATTTTTTTAAGCAAAACAAAATCCGAATTGAATAGTGATATGAAATTTGACTTAAATAATAGTTAAATAAGATAGAAGTTGAATTAAGTTAGCAGTGAACTTAAGTTTTATAGTGAAAGTAAATTCAAGTGAGTTGAAATAAAATATAACTTAAGTAATGTTGAATGAAGTTGAATTTGATATCAGAATGAAATGAAATCATTAAATGAATATGAATTTGAGTTATATAATGAAATTCAACTTTAATTTTAAAAAGGAATTAGTGAATATTAGAATTCAATCCAAATTGAATATTAAACGAATTGAATAATTGAATGGAAGTCAATTAGATATTAAACTAATTGGAATTAAAAGTGTTAAACCAAATTGAATGTAAACGAAGTAAAGTAAAATAAATCAATTTGGTAATGTGGGATATGCATTGGTTGTTAGATTGTTGTTAGTTGATTGTATAGAGATTCATTAAGTATTAATGAAAATGAATTAATCAAAGTGAAAGAGAAATAACTGAAATCAAATTGGAAGCTAAGTAATTGAATTGAAAGTGAACAAAACTGAATGTATTTAGTGAATGTAAACTAATTGAAAATGAATAGACGAATATTAGTAAAATCCAATGTAATGAATCAAATGTGATTAAATTGAAAACCAATTCAATGAATATTAATGACAAGTGAATTTATATTTATTTGATTATGGATTGATTGGATAGATATTGGTTTGTTGGATGATAGTTGTTTGGTGGTTGGGTTTGTTGCTTTTGATTACATTTGCCACATTGGCATATATAGTTGTTGTATTAATATATGTTGTATATTGATATTACTTTTCATATATACATGTTTCTCATTGTTCGTTGAGTGTATAGTAGGTGCAGATGGTGTTTACTTCGCATCTGAAGCTCGCTTTCATGCTATATTAGCCGTATATGCTCGCTAATAATATATAAGGTACATACCTCGGATTACATATCGTACTTTTACACTTTTTTCCCTATGGAATCCTCATCCTCAAAGATGAGATGTATATTTGCTATATATATATATATATACATATATATATATATATATATATATATATATATATATTTGTGTGTGTGTGTGTTGTGATCCTATTATGATCGAACGGCGCAAAGGAGACGCTAATTTTTTTTGAAAATTTAAAGCGTTAGAAATTTTTTGAGAATTTTGGAATAAATTTTTTGATAACTAAAATTTTGATTTTGATTTAAAAGTTAAAAGATGATTACTTGATTTTGAAAAGATAACTATGAAATGATTTGAAAACTTAGAAAAGTTTCTGTAAGAAGTTTAACTAAAGGATTTTGGTAAAAGTTAAAAGTTTAAATGAATTTGAATTTTATTTCGAATAATTTGATCTGAAAAGTTAAAGGATTTTGTGGCTTTTTCTTCCTTGGTAATTTCGAGGACGAAATTCTTTTAAGTAGGGGAGAATGTAACTACCCAGAAATTCAGTCATTTGTAATTCGTATGTTTTATTGATTTTAAATATTCACAAGTTAATTTTATAAGCTGAATAACTTATATTTCGAATATCTGGATTTAATTGGATAATTAAATTGTTAATTTAATATTTGAAATTATAGAAATAATTGAAATATGTCTTTAATATGAATAAAATGATTTATAAAGTTGAATTAAAATGTATTTGAATTAGAACGATGTTAGTAAACTTTTAAAATTGAATTAAAAGTTAATTTATAGAAATTGAATATTTTAATATTTAATTGACGAGTGAAAATACATTTTACAAACAGTCTCGGATTTCAATGAAACCAGTTTCCTTGGATTTGTAATGTTATATTATTGTAAGATTTCAAATTTTGTGTCAATCGGATTTACGGTTTGTCCATGGCAAGCTGAAATGCGTAGAAATTTGTTTAGGTGAATTTTATATTTAAATAATTCGGCTCGAAAACCTATCTTCCAAATACGATCGAATTGGCTCTCGATATATATTCCACTGTGTTCGGAATAGGGGTAAAACATTATATACGCCAAGCGGCACGCTTCGTTTCGAGTTTGGAAAATTTGACGATGAATAGTGTCGCAGAATTTTATTTAAAAGGACTTCATTTTTCTTCATTTTCACTAAAACCTAAAGCAGCTAGGGCTAGCCGCCGACTTTGAATCAATGGCCGAGAACATAAAATCTTCCCCTTCAATTATTTTCCAATCCGTAGACAATTACGGAAAACTCTCAACTGCAACTTTGAAGAGCACGATGAGACCTAGCCAATCAACGCTTATGATCGAAATCAACAAAGAGGATCGACGTCAATCCTCGCTCAAAGTCGCTACAGTCGCGCACAATTATCGAGTAAAATACATGACTGAGCTCGCCATGCCTCAGGGAAGTGGTGCACGGTGTTGCGACGCTTCAAATGGCGGTCACCGATCGTTCTCTAGATGCATGAAGGTGGCGCGATAATTCGAAGAGACGGCGTCTCTATGGGTTTTCTTCGATCGGCTCTTTCGTACGTGAGGAAGATGCTACTCACGGCCCAGATCACTTTTGATCAAAATCTACGGCCAGGATTGAATCTAGGTTAAAAATAAAATAATATTAGTGAATTTATATATATATATATATATATATATATTAAAATAGTAAAAACTTTAAAAATGTATAACTTCTTCATACGAGGTCTGTTTTTGACGAAACAAGTTGCGTTGGGTCCATATTGACAAGCACTACTTTTTAGAGCTGTTTGGAGTTGATTGGAGCTGGTGTAAATTTTGGATAAAATTAAACGCTCGTTTAATTTTATTCGGAATAAAACACTGCAACTGCTATTAGAACCAAATTGAGTACAACCCACTCTTTCTGATTCACTGATATTTTTATATAAGTGAGAAATAATTTATTATATGATGATTGATGATTGTTTGGATATATTATCTGTATATTGATTGGTATTTAGATATATTCCTGCCTATTGGAGCAGATGACCCTATACATTCCCGTATATGAGCGGATGACCCTTTGTACACGTGTCTTCCTCGAAGCGGACATTATACACATATGCTAATGCATATTTGTTGCAGGTGACAGGTTGGAACGATCCAACTAGATTCCTCACCACTGTTTATTTATTTACTGATATTGACATATATGTTGTTATCATATGATATTTGATGTTTGGATGCAGTGATTGATGTATTTAGTGTTGTTGCAGCATTGAGCCTATTTTTGGTAATTTAAAAATGTTTAAGTGATGATTTCAATTTAAAAAGGATTTTCCAAATGACTTTGGGAAATAGATTTTTTTACTGAATTTTAAATGGTTAAGGAATTGATTTATCTTAAATAAATAAAGTTATAGTTTTTATGTTATAAAAAGTATGATTTTTGTGAAATATAATTAAAAATATGATTTGTGAAATATGGAGATAACTATTCTGAAAATAGTTTAAATATATATTTTTGATTTATTATTAATGGTTAATATATAAGATTTATAAAATTGAATTTTTATAAATCAAAGTGTTGGAATTATAAAGGAGTTTTGTAAATGTTAAAATGAAGTGTAAAATTGAATCTTATAAGTGTATAAGATTTATGAATTTGTAAAGTTATAAAAAGAATGAATTTTGTAAATAATAGATTTGTAAGTAATTAACTTATAATTTGTATTTTTGGCATGTAAATGGGTTATAAATGGAATCGGTTAATTAAGGGATTTTATAAATGGAATTATATAAAATAATAAATGTGATTTACAAACATTGTTTTATAAATCCAAAATCAATTGAATTTGATAAGTTAAACATGGAAGTTTATTAAAGGAATTATATTCGCCATTTTTGACAGTGAATTATCCTTTAATTAAATATGTAGAAGTTTGGTTTAGTAAAGGAGATATATCCACGATTTTGGACAGTGGAGTATCCTTTAATAAATGTACAGAAATATTGGATTTGGTAAATGAATTGCATTAACGATTTTGGACAGTGAATAAAATATTAAATAAAATGGATATTTTTGGAAAGTGATATTTTAAATTGAGTTTAATGGTTTGAAGATGTTTTAAAATGTGTTAAGTATTGAATACATAGATTTCAACATTCATTGTTGAAGTAGACGTTTTCGAGAAATAAGGAAATGATGGACTATAGCACTGTTGTTATAGTAAAGGATTTTCAAAAGAAAATGTTTTTTAAAGTATATGGGATTTATATATCTATCTAATTTTCGAATTTGTATACTAGTGATTTTGGGTTGTCGTAACAATGTTTTACGCAATATTCGTTTTGACCCAAATAAATATGTTAAAGAGAATATTTTCCCTAAAGATTAAAATATATACTTAATCCTGATTTAAGTGTATGCAATATTTTCCAAGTATTGAAAATAAATTGAATTGTGAATTACTTGTTGTTAAATAAGTATATGGAAATGTTTTCCAGTGTTGAAATGATTTTGAGAACATATCTTTTTCAAAGATAATTTGAAGTAAATTTTTGGCAAGTGATTTAATTAATAAAATATTAATTAAAAGGGCCTAGTGATTGTTATGGTGCTAAATATTTGTTTGTTTACTTTGATAGCTAAATAACCGACCATCAAATTTGGCCATTTTAGTTCCTTGACTTGATGTGGGAACTATTTAGTCGTACACTTAGTACGTAGCCTTCTGTGTAGGCTTGATTACCGTTTGTGTTGAGGATGCTGATTCGTATAGTGTAGAGTATTATTCCAATCTATCAAGCTTCCTTCTTGGCCCGAAGGATAGCAAGTTGAAAGTTGGAGACGTGATAAGTCTATGAGACTTAGTTGTGCAGTTGAGAAACGCTTTTGCGTCGTTAGTGCGAAGAGGCCGGGATCAGATTTATCTGAAAACCACTTTGGACCAACGTATATGCGACGATTGTGTAGGTTGCTTATTGATGATATTGATATTCCAGATTTTCATAGTGGTGGACTGCTTATTGATCGTTTGGGGTTAAAATCCCAATATACATCTAGTAGTGGTGGTCTATTAATTATGAAATATCCAATGCGAGGATTATTCGCTACTAATCCTAGGGATTTCCTGACAGGATGTGGTAGGAAAGTACCTTCGGTGGTGGGAGAGGGCTTCTCTTAGCTTAACACCCTCCTTGAGACGTATGAGCTTAAGGGTTGTATTTTTGTGGAAGGCAATTAGTAGTCAACGGAAATGGCAGTGTGGCATTCAAAGTGATGTGATTGTGATTTGTGAAAGGTAATCGTTACCTCCTCAAGCCTCATCAACCAGAAATGACCAAAACAGGGTTAGATGCAGCAGGGCTAAGTGGGTCACTCCCATCAGGGTATGATCATCCTCTTTTAGATATATCTTTATACGCTATGACGTCGTGTATCTAATTATGCGGTTCGTATGCTATAGGGCCCCTGGTAAAGGTTGGTAACGACCGAAGGATGACATATTCGATAACACCTAGTTATAGAGGTGGGCCGGTCTTGTGTTGGTAGCGTGCAGATGTTTTGTGCCTTGGGACATCCATCTAAAGGTGTACCCATTCGGAAGGTAGTCCCTTCACCTGATCATTTGTATGGAAATACAAACTCCACTACGTTCTTGCCAATTTATTTGTAGATCCTAGTATGTTGGAATTTAATAATGGTAATAATTTCGGCTATTTGAATATTATTTATGCAATAGACACTATTAAAATATAAGAGGATTTGATATGAAATGTTTTAGTTATCGTAAGTTAAAAACATGTCCGTGTTTATGTGTGGGCGTGTCTTGCAAGGTACATTTGTTTTGATAAAAGAAAAGTTTGGTAATTTAATAATTTCAGTTGAGTGTGTTTCTCACGCTGGCTTATCAGACATATCCGGATGTTCTTCTCTTTCAATGCTCGGGTCAGACCGAGTATATTTGCAGGTTTAGATTTGGTGATTTTGGAGCTTCAGCAGGAGTGCTGAAGATCATCATTTTCACACACACGTATCTGTTTTGATTATCTGCTGCATTATTGCTTAGTTGTTGTGTATATTATCGGCAATTGTGAGGACATGTTATTTTAACTGTCCAGGCTGATAACTTGTGATGGATTGATGAACTCTGATTGATGTATGTATATACAGTTTCTGTTTTATAAAGAACATTGATATGATATTATATGTTTTCCGCTGCGATGTGAGATTCTATATTGTTCTGTTTTGTTTTCCCTTCTCTCTTTCTTCTCTTCTCTTCTTCTCTCTTCTTATCTTTCTCCTGACTTTCCGTCGGTCTATGCTTTTTGGGTCGGACATGTGTGGTTTATTGTCGATTCAAAGGGCACGGATCTGTGGGTCGTCATAGATTGGCCTACTCAGGTCGTCGAGTATGGATTGTGCTTGGCAAGGATATGGAGAGATCAAGGTTGTCAGGTATGGACAATGTCTGGGAAAGGGTAGGTCGTTTCGCTCGAATGCGATGGATCAATCTACTCAAATCATCTAATATGGATTGTGTTCAACAAGGATCCAGTGAGATTGAGGCTTTGGATTTGGCAAACGGTCCAGTAAGATCATAAATTTGGCTATTGGCTTTGGATAAATATGGATTCAACTAGTGATTTGGAATGTATATGGAATTGTATATCGACTCGGAACAGTCATGGATTTCACTAACGATCGGGAGAGACTGTGGATTTGGATCGGCAAAGGATCGGATTCTAGACTGGAAAATACGGCTTTTAATGGATCATGGATTTCATATTTTGGATTTACGGTAATTCAAAAACATCTTCCTATCGCAAGGCATGTTTTGAAGGGCAAAGCGTTAACCCATCTTTAGCCAAGGCAGTATACAGGCGGATTTAGCACAATAGATTTTGCGATTATCGAGGCCGATGAGTCCAGAGTGATGATTATGGAACCCAAAAGTCAAGTACAAATGATCATATGAAGTCATAACTAAATGGATTTGAAGGATAAAAAATATAAGATACTTAAAATATGTAATATTGCTCAGTGACTGAAAGGGATCGGTATGGATATGCTCAATTTAGAGGGATCGTCATGGCTAATCGAAAGGGTTCGGCATGCTTTATTGGAATGTATGGCACACCATGCTTCATTGGAAGATATGGATCGGCATGCTTCACCGAGGGATGGATCAGAAAACTTCATTGAATAGGGATCCGCATACTTGATCAAGAGGGATCGATCGGCTTCGCTAAAGAGGGATTGGCATCCATCAAGGTTCAAGTGCATTCTTGCATACTACAATCAATATCTAAAGATCTACAAGTCCAAAGCATATGAAATTTAGAGAGCAAGGTATATGGACCCTAGGGAACCTAAACTAGGGGTCGCATGTCATTTGGACGGTTCTGGAGGGATTGACACTCCTCATTTGGTAGGGACCAGTGCATATCACTATTCAGAATTGATTTAGTTGGATTCGCAACAAATATTGATCAATAACTTGAGTTATACTAACCGTGGGCATTTAACTGGGAGGCTAAGCATAATACAATATACTGAAGCTTCCTTGGGGATCTTGTGGCATGTGGAAGAAGTTGGAGGGATCGGTACCTTTCCCTCCATAGGGATCGACAGAAATCAAGATTTAAACAACACCACTTCACGAAAAACGCGATATCTCATATACTGTAAGCCGAAATGGCACAAAATTTGGAGGGCAAGTAGCTAACATCATGGACAACCTCCCAGATGGATCACGCCCCATTTGGACACTAAAATTGGGGACTTTACCGATCCCTATTGTGGGCCCTAATGGGCCTAGAAATTTATGGGTGGGCTCATCTTGGTCCCTCGAACCTTCTGTCAAAATTTCAGTCCAATCCATGCACGTCTTCCCCAAAAAATACAGCAGGAATGGAGCTAGAAATGGGATCTTCTTTCTTCTTCTCCTTATCTTCAACCGAGGCTAAACTCTATCAATTTTATTCTTGGATTTCGGATTGTAACTGTAAACAAACTTTAATATAATAAAAAGAATTATTAGGAGTGAACGTAGGCCAGAGTTAGCCAAACCACTGTAAATCTTGTCTTCTTTTACATGTTCGTTATTGTTTTAATTTTGTTCTTCATTTATTTCTATTTATATTTCTATGATTGAATTGTATACTGGAGCTTTTGCATAATTGGGTATTGGTGATCAATTTTGACGCCAACAGTTATCGTAACAAGTTTTAGCAAATTTATCATAAAAACAGCATCAGTCATTATAACTTTAAAACAAATTCTACTCATCATCCTCATTTTGTAATTTTTGTAAAAGCAAATTCTATTTATCATCCTCGTTTTGTAATTTTTGTAGCTTGAGCCGAGCTACAAAATTTTTTTGGCGTCCAACAATACGGTTCATTGCAAAGAACGTCTACGACTATTTGTGCTCTAAAACCATTAACTTCTTCAAGTTGAATTTTTGACGTTGGGTCCATTCCTTGTGCAAGCTTTTAGCATGAATATTATTACAAAGATACCATATGCGTACCTATATTTATGAATTTCTGTAATTTCTATGTAATGATAAAACAGTTTACCTTTTTTCATTTCAGTGATGAAAGAAGGTTATAATTAAAAGTCTGTTGATCCAAATATGTAATAGTAACTTTGGGGAAAAATGTTAATTACGATAACAGTAAAAACTAAGTCATTGTAAGCACAAATAAGTTTGCATATCCACAAAGTTGGAAACTTTGTTTATAGTAATGGAAAAATGAATGAAATTTGGTTGATTACAAATGTTTAACTATATAATAAATGAATGCCAAAATGAATAAAAACTTTAGGTGGGTATGGTTGTGTTTATGAATGTGTGGAAGAATTTGAACACTTTTTGATTTACTGCAAAAAAAATTATCCTAGAATGTACATAATTCTAAATGCATAGCTGGGCGACTACTTAACATGTAACATTATTATAATTAACATGTAACGACCCGCCGCTCTGACCGCCTCTAGTCGGTAATTAAACCAACTAGAAACGTTCAAATGACGAATTGTTATTTAGTTTATAACATTTAAACAGAATCAGTCACAGAATCACAGAAACAATAATATATTTTATAAATGAACTTTTCTTTTATATACAAATATCAGAGTTATACAATGAATCACGTTTTATACAGCGGAACAAACATATATCCTTTTAAAGTACAAGAAAAATTTTCTGAAAAGCTTTAGTGAAGTGATTTCCCCTCTCTCTCTAACTTCGCTGCGAGAAAATCTCCAAGCTGTAAAAATACTCGGTCTGACCCGAGTATTACATTCAAAAGAAAATAATACACGGGTCAGTCTAATTCAAACTTAGTTATTAGTGCATAGAAGCAATAATAATTAAACAGAAATTAGTCGACAATCAAAGATAAATTTACCTATCCGATCCTTTACAAAGAAATCGGATAACGGTAAATATAACACTTAAATAGTGTTAAACAATAAATCAGCAGATTGAAATCATCAATGAAGATAGATGAAAAGATTTTTTTTTCTTTTAAAAAGATAATTTAGAAAAGCATCAAAACTTGCCTAAACGGCAGTTAAAACCAAAATCATCAATTTAAAACAAATCAATTAAAATAATTGAAAAAATTACTTAAAAACATCAAAATCGATTGGCTGCCGTACACGCACGCGTGTACGGCCTCGCCAATACGGCATATGAAATACGCAAAGAAATCAACAAATCAAAAGCAAAGAAATCAACGAATCAAAATCAATACTGTGTGGCTGCAGTACACGCACGCGTGCACTGCCTCGCCACAACAGTAAAAAAAATAGAAATTAGCACAAGGTCAAATCCGAGCTACAAGCTGGATTCAACTCAAGTGAATTCGAAAACAAATCCAAATGTAATAACTCGGGTCAGTGAGCACATTATGTATCCAGACCAGATTAGAGTGACAACAAAACAAGCTCAACCAAGTTAAGTGAAGATAACCAACAATAAATCTCAGGTTTCTCAAGTTTCTCTTCTTCTTTTTTTTCTTCTTTTTTTCTTCTCTCCTGAAGTTAGACAGGAACTAGCATTTTGAAACATCAATATGCAAATCAGTGAAACAACAATGCAAGACTAAAGTGCAACAGAACAACTTCAAATGTATCAGTGCATGAAGACTGAAACAACATCAAAGCATCACATACATATGTATGTACATGAGAAATGGCCAAGACTACAAGTACAAGGCATAGAAACTGCATAGAAACTGCATCAGATCAATAGCTACATGAAGAAAAACATGCATGCAACATGAACTGCAGACAACAAAAGAATGATGCATGCACATGTACAACAACAAGTCCAACTACAACAAGCAGTGCAGACCACAAAGAAATGCCACCAATCTTAGAAAAAAATACTAGAGTAGTGGCAACATAGAGCATACCAAATTGAAAAAAAATATCACTGCAATGTGCACAGGGCAGTGTTGCAAACAACATGAACACGGTATAGGCAGTGAACATGCGGAAATCAGGCTACAGTAGCCAACCAGTATCAAATGCCATCAAGTAAACAAGACTCAAGACAGTACAAATCCAATAATATATGCACACACATACAAATAGATGTATGCCTATATATACAGACCTGAACAAACAGAGGACAGATCAAAGCCACTATTTAAAACAAATTGACGCAGCAATCATGATTCAAGTTCAAATATACAGGTATAGCTAGCAAAAATCAAAATGGACAGTAGCTACTACACAGATGCAAGAAGGTCAAGTTAGCACACTCAACACAGTGCCAGCACAAGTGCATTCAATAGGTCAAACCCAAGCAAACTCGGGCTCAACACAATTGGATCATTCAGTATTAAACAAAAACCAATTCTTATAAGGACATAATGCACATACACGGTGCATAGCAAAACAACTAAGAGTTTCAGATGAACCAGTAAACACAAAAGCTATAACTCAAAATGAAAAATCATTTTTTTTTAATAATCAAGATCGAATAGCAGGTCAAAAACATTGGACAAATCAAGTTAAAGACGAATGCAACAAGCAATCTGATCCAGTTTAGCAAAATTACCAACATCTGAACAAAGTCGAACGAAATCGACAGCGTTCAAGAAAATCTGCTGCATCATTTTCAATCAAACCCGAATTTAACATCGAACCAAATCAAAACCCTGATCAAAGAATAGGCTGAACGAGTCAGAGACAAGATTGTCAAGAATCGAGCAGCTCAGACCCGAGTGTATCAAGTATCAGGTTATACAAAATTGGAAAAATTAAAGAAATCATCACAGTAAAATCATCTCAAGCCTCTAAACAAAATCGAATGGCCGAGGCCCAATATAAACAAAATCATCAAAAATTCAAAGCACTAATAGCCCAGAATAAAGCAACGAAATTCATGAATTAGAACAAGCTAGGAAACACTAGAAGCTCGAATTAGATGTGAGTAAAGAATATTACTCACCTTGCTTCGAAGCGAAGAGCACGAATTTGGGTCGAAGCCGATTGCCGAAGCCCCTTATTTTGAAAAGCCCTAACTTTGTGAAGGCGAAGAACGATGCCGCCATTCGATCGAGCTATTGAAGTTGTCGCCTTCGATTTTGAAATGCCATAGCTCGGAAAAGAGGAATCGAGCAGCCATAAATTCGTGAAGCCCTAATTTTTTGGAACGAAGCCGAAAGACGAGCCACCATTATATCGTTTCCTCGTTTGATTTTTAGATTTAGGTTTTCTTTTTTTTTCTTTTTTTTTCGATCTGCTTTGAAATGATGAAGGGGGTATCGGCCGCCATTGTTTTGTTTTCTTTGATTTCTAGGGTTACGAATGAGATAGAGAGGGGATCGAGTATAGCCTTAGATAATATTACAGCACTTAAGCAAAACCATGGGCTAAGAAAATTGTAAAGCCCACCTAATTCCTTAATCAAATTATTAAAGAATTATAACTAAATTTTAGATTAATTCAACCGTTTAAAATTCCAACAGCAATTAGGCATAATTTATAATTGTCATTCCTTCATTATCTAGATATTAACTCAAAACAATTTATAAAAGAAACTATCTCTTTATAAATAAACAACATAATTTATTTGAATTTGGAAAAACTCAAATCGATTAACCAATTAATCTCACAATTTTAAATCAAGAATTAAATCAGTTATCAATCTAAAATAAATTAAAATTCGTAATCGTTACTGTCGAAAATATAATTTTTTTCTTTAGTAAGCTTCATAGGTATATAAATGTTTTGAAGTTCAACTATCAAGCGTTAATTTATATTAACATGTTTCACAATTAGATTTTATGCTTGTATTTTGTATTGATAAAATTCATTCCATTTTATTTAGATTAAAGAACAATGTTATTAAAACTAACCATCAATTTATAAATTTACATAAATAATACTTGTATCCAAATTATTTTCCTAAGTCATTAGTTTGAATTAAAAATACAAATTCAATATTCAATTTCAACTCCAAAGTAAAATTTAAATTTTTACTCAACTTTGTATAGATTAAATTTTAATATTTAATCGCCAAATTCAAAGTTATTTTGGGAATTCAATTTAAATTATCATTCGAATATTTAAAATTAATTAAATATTTACAATTTAAATTGTTCAAAAAAATTCAGGGCCGTTACAATCTCCCCTCCTTAAAAGAATTTCGTCCCGAAATTACAAGTAAGGAAAAATGATTGTTAAAATTTCACTAATATTTATACCCTACTCAATTTTATCAAGTTTGAAACTTATTTAAAATAAATAAATAAGTATAGGATTCATTCTATTTGTTTTGTCTCATTAGCTTTGTTAATTAACTCATTTGCTCATCATTTTCTACAATCAAGACGCAAAAGTCTTTTACTAAAGTTTTCAACTTATAAAACCCAAATTTTAAATTTTAAATTCTTCATTTAATAAATTTACATAGTATAACTTTTCCAAAGCTGTTGACTTTCAAAACATTTCAAAAATCCTCTTCCTTAGTTCATTAGGTTGGAATTTATGTTACTTTAATTTCAAATTATTGATTTTCTATTTAAAGTTTGAAAATACTTACTAACTCGAAATTTTAACAAGTCTATTGTCGTTCTTAAAGACATTAGGCATATGCTGGCCAGGCGCAAGTCTAAAAATCCCCAAGTACTAAATATACTTGCTTCAATTCCCAGTGTAAATGCTTTTAAAAATCTTTTAAAAATGGATATGGAAAGCACATTCCCCCATGGATCATAGTTTACCCGGCGGTTTCGCTACTATCCCAGTAGAATCGCTTGTAAACTGTAGATTTCTCATCTCTTGAATTTCGCCATGGTTGTTGCCATAGATCGCGGTCCACACGGCGGTTATGCTACTATCCCAGTAGAATCGCTTGTGATCGTAGGCATCTCGCCCCTCGAATTTCGCTTTGGCTTCTAGATTGCAGTTTACACAGCGGTTACGCCACTATCCCAGTGGAATCGCTTGTAACTGTAGGCATCTCGCCCCTCAAATTTTGCTAGTCACTCCAACTAATGGAAAACAAATGGCCAATCCAACTAATGGAAAACAAATGGCCAATCCAACTAATGGAAATCAAATGGTCAATCCAACTAATGGAAATCAAATGGTCAATCCAACTTATGGAATTCAACGTAGCTACGATTTTCAAATGGACACTCATCTCGAGTTCCAACAACCTTCACAAATTTTAAATGGAAGGTACTTTTCCATATCCTCAATTTGGAAAACATAATATCATACATACATATATAATATTTCATTTCACAATTCGTACATATCATACGCATGTACTTACATAAGTTTTCCATAACAATTACCTTCCAAACTAATGGTTTTCGAATTTATCGTATTCTCATATATACGTTCTGAAAACCTCAATATCTCATACCCATAACAAATAGAGGATTCACAAATTTTCCATTTCATTATCCATTTAAAATTTTCCTCTAAGTCGATTTGGAAATTTAAGGTTATCTCAAACCTAATTCATATTCATAATCCAATTTATTATCGACTTCACACTCGATTTGGATTTCATGTTACATCGTCAATTCTCAACACATTAATTGATGTCTATCGATATATAACCTCTGAGCTCGTACGTCTCAGAGAAGGGTGTTAAGCTAGGAGAATAAATTCTCCGCCACCAACAGATATATATTTAATAGAGATCAATTGCTATGTCGTCAATTCACAATGTTAGACATACAATCCAAATCAACCATTCAAAATTCAAAGTTGAACTAATTGTTCAAATTTCCCAAAAATATCTACACAAGGTATATATAATTTTTTTTCCACACTTAACCATTTGAAAACAAATTTCAAATCATTTTTTTTTTTCACCTTTCAACCTTTGAAAACAAATTTCAAAGCAATTTCCTTAAACGGAAACATTTCCAAATATTTATCCATTTTAAACTTAAAATGGTTCACTTAAATCAATCAAATAAATCCTTACCGATTTATTTTAAACTTACGTTCCAAATCCGTAAATTTATTTCCACATTTCAAAAATAAATCAATGTTTATTTTTAAACAAATTTCCCTTTCTTTTATAAATTCCATAGTGAATTTAAATTTCCAAAATATTTATGAATATACGATTTTCAAATCGATTTCACATATTCATTTTCAATTTATCTTTAAAAGATAAAATCTCAAAACATTCACTTTTCACTTTATCTTTAAAAGATAAAATTTCAAACCTTTCATTTCATATTGGAAAATATTTCCATACTTATTCAATAACAAGTAGTTCACCAATCCATTTATTTTCAACACTTTGAAAATATTCAATATACTTAGATCATAATTAAGTATATATCTCATTCTTAAAGGAAATCATTCTTTTAAACACATTAACTTGAGTCAAAACGAATGTTGCGTAAAACATCGTTACGATGACCCAAAATCATTAGTATAGGGATTCGAATTTAAAATAGATATATAAATCCCAATACTATATAAAAACATTTCCTTTTGGAAACCATTTACTATAACAACAATGTTATAGTCCACCATTTCCTTTTATTTCACTAGAAAACGTCTATTTCAACAATGAATGTTGAAATCTATGCTTTCGATTCTTAACACATTTCAAAACAACTTCAAATGGATTAACTTCATTTTCTGCATGTTCAAATTCAAATTCATCACTGAATCAATTAAATCTATTATGGACTTTCATGTTGACAAACATCAAATTTGAAATCTAAATTCCATTTGAACCTTGCGTTTGCTTTTCATTTCCAAAATAATCAACTAGTTCTTTAGTAAGCCATTTATCGACTTGGTTCCATTAGATTTATATCTCCATATTAACTATTTTAGACATTAGTCTAAACTTGAAATATAAGCTTTACATCAAAACTTGTTTTATTCATACAGTTAAGTGACAATTAAATTTCCTATCAAAATTTGCAATCCTCATTAGCAAAGGTCGGACCATTCAATCATTTTCCCAAGGCATAACCCATTTATTTAATAATATATTCACTGTCCAAAATTGTGAATAAAATTCCCAACCAACTTGTATTATCACAGTATTTAACTTAAAGGATAATTTGTTGTCCAAAATCATAGATATAACTCCTTTAATAAGTTATAACAATTTACTTATCAAAATAAGTCGTTTGCGGAATTTATAAACATCTTTAGAAATTCTATTTCTATTTATAAAACTTCGATTTATAATCTCCTTTATTAATTCAATTCAATTTATATAACTTAGTTATATACCAAAAGTCCATATTATAAGTTAAATACTTACAATCCATTTATTTACTAAATCGTTCTTCACAACATTTGAAATCAATTTTTCAAAAGAATTCAAAATCAAATTTCCAAGTTATAGTTCAACAATCTGCTTGATTATAACTACATTGACATGTCATTTTATTTTCCAATTTATTGCTCTGGAGATATCCAAAATATTTGGTTGAAACTAATTCATCAATTCACTTAACTCATATTTCATTTTCCGTAAATCTCAACAATTCGATAATGAGTTTTCAAATGATCGAGACTCAAATCTAAGGAGACCTCACCGAAGAGAACTATCGCAAACCTAAATTTAGAGAGGAGAATTTTCAAAAATAATTCTAATTTTAAAAATACTTTTTATTTTAAAGAAAACAATTTTAAACTTCTTTAGATTTGAAAACACTTTCTTTAAAGTGATTCTAGTAACTATTCATATTAAACGCCATAAACTAAGCTTTGTATAAACCAAAGCTCTGATACCACTTTGTAACGACCCACCGCTCTGACCGCCTCTAGTCGGTAATTAAACCAACTAGAAACGTTCAAATGACGGATCGTTATTTAGTTTATAACATTTAAACAGAATCAGTCACAGAATCACAGAAACAATAATATATTTTATAAATGAACTTTTCTTTTATATACAAATATCGAAGTTATACAATGAATTACATCTTATACAGCGGAACAAACATATATCTTTTTAAAGTACAAGAAAAATTTTCTGAAAAGCTTTAGTGAAGTGCTTTCCCCTCTCTCTCTAACTTCGCTGCGAGAAAATCTCCAAGCTGTAAAAATACTCGGTCTGACCCGAATATTACATTCAAAAGAAAATAATACACGGGTCAGTCTAATTCAAACCCAGTTATTAGCGCATAGAAGCAATAATAATTAAACAGAAATTAGACGACAATCAAAGATAAATTTACCTATCCGATCCTTTACAAAGAAATCGGATAACGGAAAATATAACACTTAAATAGTGTTAAACAATAAATCAACAGATTGAAATCATCAATGAAGATAGATGAAAAGATTTTTTTTCTTTTAAAAAGATAATTTAGAAAAGCATCAAAACTTGCCTAAACGGCAGTTAAAACCAAAATCATCAATTTAAAACAAATCAATTAAAATAATTGAAAAAGTTACTTAAAAACATCAAAATCGATTGGCTGCCGTACACGCACGCGTGTACGGCCTCGCCGATACGGCATATGAAATACGCAAAGAAATCAACAAATCAAAAGCAAAGAAATCAACGAATCAAAATCAATACTGCGTGGCTGCAGTACACGCACGCGTGCACTGCCTCGCCACAACAGTAAAAAAATAGAAATTAGCACAAGGTCAAATCCGAGCTACAAGCTGGACTCAACTCAAGTGAATTCGAAAACAAATCCAAATGTAATAACTCGGGTCAGTGAGCACATTATGTATGCAGACCAGATTAGAGTGACAACAAAACAAGCTCAACCAAGTTAAGTGAAGATAACCAACAATAAATATCAGGTCAGATATTATTCCAATTGTGCAGACCACAGGGCAAAGCCCCTTCATCAAATTCACACACACAAGCATGATTTTTGTTTCAAAAATCATTATTTTTACAAGGGGTTCACATAGTGTTATTAAAGTTAAGATTCAGGAAGTTTTGAAATTCTCGAAAAGCTTGAAGCATGACAGTACTTCACTGTTTTCAGGAAGAAAGAATATGCATGTTGTTTTCAATACATCACTAATATCAGATACATGTTCAAAAAAAAACAAATTTTCAACTTGTTTTCAATTCATTTCAGAAGGAATAAATGGAGAGTAGATTGGGCTTTAACCATAGGTTTTTTTTCTTTTACTGTAAACCAGAAAGCTAAGGAACCAGGGAAGGGGAAAAAAATCATTTCCAGGCATGCATTCTTGGGTTTGTCAAGTTTCTCTTCTTCTTCTTTTTCTTTTTTTTTCTTCTCTCCCGAAGTTAGACAGGAACTAGCATTTTGAAACATCAATATGCAAATCAGTGAAACAACAATGCAAGACTAAAGTGCAACAGAACAACTTCAAATGTATCAGTGCATGAAGACTGAAACAACATCAAAGCATCACATACA
The DNA here is from genome assembly GCA_030765085.1 of Allium cepa. NCBI lineage: Eukaryota > Viridiplantae > Streptophyta > Magnoliopsida > Asparagales > Amaryllidaceae > Allium > Allium cepa. The sequence continues at coordinate 579,612,664 of CM060931.1, forward strand.
TATGTATGTACATGAGAAATGGCCAAGACTACAAGTACAAGGCATAGAAACTGCATAGAAACTGCATCAGATCAACAGCTACATGAAGAAAAACATGCATGCAACATGAACTGCAGACAACAAAAGAATGATGCAAGCACATGTACAACAACAAGTCCAACTACAACAAGCAGTGCAGACCACAAAGAAATGCCACCAATCTTAGCAAAAAATACAAGAGTAGTGGCAACATAAAGCATACCAAATTGAAAAAAAATATCACTGCAATATGCACAGGGCAGTGTTGCAAACAACAGGAACACGGTATAGGCAGTGAACATGTGGAAATCAGGCTACAGTAGCCAACCAGTATCAAATGCCATAAAGTAAACAAGACTCAAGAAAGTACAAATCCAATAATATATGCACACACATACAAATAAATGTACGCCTATATATACAGACCTGAACAAACAGGGGACAGATCAAAGCCACTATTTAAAACAAATTGACGCAGCAATCATGATTCAAGTTCAAATATACAGGTATAGCTAGAAAAAATCAAAATGGACAACAGCTACTACACAGATGCAAGAAGGTCAAGTTAGCACACTCAACACAGTGCAAGCACAAGTGCATTCAATAGGTCAAACCCAAGCAAACTCGGGCTCAACACAATTGGATCATTCAGTATTAAACAAAAACCAATTCTTATAAGGACATAATGCACGTACACGGTGCATAGCAAAACAACTCAGAGTTTCAGATGAACCAGTAAACACAAAAGCTATAACTCAAAATGAAAAATCAGTTTTTTTTTTTAATAATCAATGATCGAACAGCAGGTCAAAAACATTGGACAAATCAAGTTAAAGACGAATGCAACATGCATTCTGATCCAGTTTAGCAAAATTACCAACATCTGAACAAAGTCGAACGAAATCGACAGCGTTCAAGAAAATCTACTGCATCATTTTCAATCAAACCCAAATTCAACATCGAACCAAATCAAAACCCTGATCAAAGAATAGGCTGAACGAGTCAGAGACAAGATTGTCAAGAATCGAGCAGCTCAAACCCGAGTGTATCAAGTATCAGGTTATACAAAATTGGAAAAATTAAAGAAATCATCACAGTAAAATCATCTCAAGCCTCTAAACAAAATCGAATGGCCGAGGCCCAATATAAACAAAATCATCAAAAATTCAAAGCACTGATAGCCCAGAATAAAGCAACGAAATTCACGAATTAGAACAAGCTAGGAAACACTAGAAGCTCGAATTAGATGTGAGTAAAGAATATTACTCACCTTACTTCGAAGCGAAGAGCACGAATTTGGGTCGAAGCCGATTGCCGAAGCCCCTTATTTTGAAAAGCCCTAACTTTGTGAAGGCGAAGAACGATGCCGCCATTCAATCGAGCTATTGAAGTTGTCGCCTTCGATTTTGAAATGCCATAGCTTGGAAAAGAGGAATCGAGCAGCCATAAATTCGTGAAGCCCTAATTTTTTGGAACGAAGCCGAAAGACGAGCCACCATTATATCGTTTCCTCGTTTGATTTTTAGATTTAGGTTTTCTTTTTTTTTTTCTTTTTTTTCGATCTGCTTTGAAATGATGAAGGGGGTATCGGCCGCCATTGTTTTGTTTTCTTTGATTTCTAGGGTTACGAATGAGGTAGAGAGGGGATCGAGTATAGCCTTAGATAATATTACAGCACTTAAGCAAAACCATGGGCTAAGAAAATTGTAAAGCCCACCTAATTTATTAATCAAATTATTAAAGAATTATAACTAAATTTTAGAGGAATTCAACCGTTTAAAATTCCAACAGCAATTAGGCACAATTTATAATTGTCATTCCTTCATTATCTAGATATTAACTCAAAACAATTTATAAAAGAAACTATCTCTTTATAAATAAACAACATAATTTATTTGAATTTGGAAAAACTCAAATCGATTAACCAATTAATCTCACAATTTTAAATCAAGAATTAAATCAGTTATCAATCTAAAATAAATTAAAATTCAGAATCGTTACTGTCGAAAATATAATAATTTTTCTTTAGTAAGCTTCATAGGTATATAAACGTTTTGAAGTTCAACTATCAAGCGTTAATTTATATTAACATGTTTCACAATTAGATTTTATGCTTGTATTTTGTATTGATAAAATTCATTCCATTTTATTTAGATTAAAGAACAATGTTATTAAAACTAACCATCAATTTATAAATTTACATAAATAATACTTGTATCCAAATTATTTTCCTAAGTCATTAGTTTGAATTAAAAATACAAATTCAATATTCAATTTCAACTCCAAAGTCAAATTTAAATTTTTATTCAACTTTGTATAGATTAAATTTTAATATTTAATCGCCAAATTCACAGTTATATTGGGAATTCAATTTAAATTATCATTCAAATATTTAAAATTAATTAAATATTTACAATTTAAATTGTTCAAAAAAATTCAGGGCCGTTACATAACATGCATTTTTGAATAAACAAATTTTTTGTTTAATATTACCCAGTGGTTTGTTGGGCACAGTAAACATTTTTGAGTAGTGTAGACTTCCTCAATTTTTTTTGGCTACCTCCATCTTTAAGTTCTCTGTTAATGTTGTTAACAGCTGCTTTTTGGAAAAAAAGAATTACTAATTTTTTAGAATAAAGATAAATCCTTTTACCTTTTTATTTTATGTGTAAATTTTCTCACCAAGTTTATAGTAAATTTGAATGCTCGCTTCTCAGGCACCTTGTTCTTATGGTCAAACGTAAAGAATCATAATAATTCCAAGTAGATGATTCGATAACTAGTTCCAGTGAACTCCAATGTTCATTGCCATGTATAGGGAACAATATATTGCAAGACAATGGATTTAAAAGTGCTTTTTTATAAAAGGTATAAACAGATCTCTTCTCATATTTTCCAGTGTTGCAACCGTGGCAGCTTTCTATTAATTTTTTTTCAGAAACTATATTTTATAAACAAATTTTTTATTTGGCATTATAACTCGCTTACCATCATTGTAGTGTTAACATAGATAATGCTAGAATTTTGTTCCGTTAACTTTACTTTTCTAAACCAAAACCAATCAATCACCTATATTTCAACAAGGAAATGGATAAAGTTCAAAATTTATAATTAAGAAAAGTATAGGTTATTTTTCTTACTTAATAAGAAACACATCCTCCACAAATAAGTTCCTCGAGCATACTTTTTGTAATGACGATCATGTTTTCATCGTCACAATCAAAAGCATCATTATTGGAAAATTTCACGGTTGTAATTAATTGAATGCAACAAATTATTTCAAATTAAGATCAAAAGTGTTGGTGTTGATTACAATTACTTATTAATAAATTAAAATAACACACTATAGAAACATAAATTATTTTATCTTTATTGGTTCTGTTTACTTTTTTGAAATTTAGTCATTTTGTAAATAAATAATGGGATTTTGGTACTGAAATAAAAAGCGTTTTTGAAGTATACTTTGTAAACAAATAGGACGATAAACAATATCTTACCGAAATAAAACTATATTTAACTCAATTCATCAAAAAGTAGTTAATTTACTAACTTATTCCTACCAAGAATTTTGAAATTTTTTAGACAGTCACTTTTTGTTCTTCAGCCAGACGCTTGAGTGGAGATACTTTTCAATGTTTCTTTGTTTTTTGTTTTTTTTTCTTTTCTTTAATAACCACCTCTTCCACATTTATGACCTTCTCTGGATTTTTGTATTTGATATCTTCTTCCATTTTTTTAGTGCCACTTTCTTCAGCGACTGCTTCCATATTGTGAGATTTCAAATTTTCTTCTGTCTCATCTTCAAATGTGTCATTTTGAGTTTGTATTATAGAGTTGGAAAATTAGAAGGACTATTAATGTGAACCAGTCCAGTTATTTTTCTTCCTTTCTTACCTTTTTCAAGTTTAATATTTTGTGGTTGGTTTTGCTAGAAAACATGGTCTTCTATATTTTCTAACTTCTGCAGCTTCGTTTTAAGGTCTTGGATTCTTTTTTCAGCAATTTGTCCTAAATGTCTTTATTCATCTAACTGTTTAGAAATAATTTTCATCTCATTAATCAAAATGTTAACTTTTGGCTAATTCTTTTATTTCAGTGGCAAATTCATTGGCACTTTTTTCAGCTTTTTTACTTCTTCATGCTGATATATTTTCCTCCTTTTTTTTGGTTCTTCCTCTTCAATTACCTTGATTTTTTTTTAAAGTAACTCCTTTTCTTCTTGGGTTACATTTGATTTTTTTTAAATCTGTAAGAAAAATATTTAAATTTCAACTTCCATAAATGTTGTCATTCAAGTATTAAAGAAGTTAGAAGTATAAATATAGATGATTATGAGATAAAAATTCTGTAATAAAAAGATAAATGTTTCTATCTTTTTATTAGTTAAATAAAATAAGATTTGGCACAAAATATTTTGTGCAATTTTTTGTTAATTAAGCAAATGTAATGACCCGGAAATTTCAATTTCGAAAATTCCAGATAGTTACGAAAAGAAGAAAGAGAAAGAAGAAGAAGAAACAGAAAACCAAACTTAGAATCTCACATTCCCAGCGGATAAAATATAATATCAAATAATATTCTTTACACAAAGAAAGTTGTATCAGTCAATTACATTTTAATACATCAGAGTTTAAACATTCACAATCACTAGATAGTTAAAATAATTTATCCCAGATAAATAACAATATATCACAGGGAAATCACTCCATACGTTCCTACCATCCAGCTTTCCTCCTGAGCTCCAGAACGTCCTTACCTGAAATCTGTAATACTCGGTCTGACCCGAGCATTATATCATAATATTAATTGGTCACAAAAATCAACAAATACCTTTTATATCCAGTTCATATTTTCTTGGATTTTAGAGAGTGCTTATCTCCTTGTAGAAGCATACGTTAACAATTTTGGCATAGAAGGTTTTACATTTTAGCATATCAAATCTTTATAGTCTTTAGTGGTTTCATTCTTTATTGGCTAATTTTAACAATTTGGTTCAAAGGTTGGGATTACAAGTTTGCATCCAATTTTAATTTTAATAATTATAATCATTATTCTACATCAATACATTAAAAAGTTAAATACATTTATATCTTAGAATATATAATCATTATTCTAGATTAATACATGAGAAAGATAAATACATTTCTCTTTTACTATTTACAATTATTATTGTAGATTAATACATGAAAAAGAAAAATACATTTATATTTTAGTATTTATAATTATTATTTTGGATTAATGCATGAAAAGGTAAATACAATTATCGTTTTTCATTTATATGCATGTATTTGTTTTTGAAAAATCATAATGCCATGTTCATCTATCATTCTTCTTTTGATATGCATGTATCTACTTTTGAAAAATCATAATGCCATATTCATCTATCATTCTTCATTTTGTATTGATGTATTTTATTTTGAAAAATCAAAAACCATATTCATATATCATTCTTCATTTTGTATGCATGTATTTGTTTATGAAAAATCATAATGCTATATTCGTCTATCATTCTTCATTTTATATGCATGTATTGGATTTTGAAAAATCATAATGCGATGTTCATCTATCATTCTTTATTTTATATGCATGTATTTGATTTTGAAAAATCATAATGCTATGTTAATATATCACTCTTCATTTTATATGCACGTATTTGATTTTGAAAAATCATAATGCCATATTCATCCGTCATTCTAGATTTTATACGCATGTATTTGTTTAAAAAATTATGCACATCTCCCATCCTTTCAAACGAGTAGTACACTTGTTAAGCATTGTTGAACCTTTTTATACGTTTCTTACATACATACCGGGAGGAAGAATCAACCAACCATGTTTAGTCATCAATTTTGAGAGTATACTTAATATATGGATTAATAAGTAGTTAGCTTGCAGCTCCACTAACAATTTGGTGATTGTATAATTAAAAAGGATAAGTTTGTGAATGTATATGATACATTGGTACATACAACTAGGTGATGATATTACGAAAAGTGTCTCATTAGTTGTGAAACTTCGTTTGACACAATATGAAACAGATTTGCATTTTAATTAAAGATTAAAGTCTTACATCAGACAATTAGTTTATGATGAGTTGAGAAAAATAGATTGGCTGCAAGATTTGCTTTCGGGTTATAAGTCAAAACTTAATATAAAAAAAAGATAATATATATTGTAAAATAAAACATATACACTAAAAAAATTTGCATGCCTTATCATCATCAATATGACCAAGGTCCAAATCTTTAAGTTTTGATGAATCCCATTTTATCATTCTTGGGATTTTGTCATCACGATTTTCTTTCTCTTCTATTACTTGAGTTCTTCCACAAAACCAATACTGCAAGAAAAAGATAAACATATTTATATTTTTTGATAAATATTAATTTCAACTTATTTATTTTTAATTACAGATAAGAAAGATACCACTAACATCATTGTACAACTTGGTGTGCTCCTAGGATCTGCATAATACTTTTCACCATTTTTCAATATGTTTTCACATAATGCTCTAGGCCAAGATATTGAATTCAGTTTCTTTAAATTTAATAGTTTCGTCAAGAAACCCCACTGCATATAACTTTGATTGTTTGTAAATAGAAAATTTATTACCAATAGTAGTAATAGTAGCTTCACTAAATCTGTATTTCCTATTTTTTCATCTATCATCACCTTCAATCTTTTCGTGACCATTTTTTTGCTAATTATCTCATCTTGTTGAAAATTAGCACTCAAAAAATCTGTGAAATTTTCCATTGCAGTGGCTCTGTTAGAAGCTGCTACTGGGAATAAGTCTTCTCTAACCATAGGCATTCCAAATATCAAACTTACTTTCTCAGGTTTAATTTTCAGCAATTATTTTCCAATTCTGAAAGCCTTCCGTTTTTCATCGAAAGATATAATTATTTCATCCAAGTTGCTAGTACTTTTCCTAAAATCTTGCCTTGCTATCCTATCCCTTAGGAAAACATTAAAGAAAATTTTGAATGATGTTTTTTCTATATAAGAGATAGCTTCAGGTGGTCCCCTCCATCTTTCATCCATCTTATCCATCGTCGCTCCACTCCTTTTATATTTTATAATTAACGTTGAAAATTCAAAACACAAAACTCATTTTAAACCAAACGTTGATTGTTTGATGGAGAGAGGCCCTTATGGTAAAATCTCCACTAATATGTCATGATATATTTATCGTATATAACATAATAAAATATATTTTAGCGATAATTAAAATATAAATACTATATATTTTAACAACGTTACCATGTGCAATGCATGGGTTACACAGTAGTAGTCATGAAAACAAGATGAAAGATGAGCACGTGGCCGACAGATGAGAAGAATACGATTGAAGAAGCATAATTCATGGTCCATACTTATATATATCCCACGAGTACCCAGGAAGCACGTGACTGCCTTTACCTCTTTTTTACCTAACGTCCCATTTTTAGCTGCAATACCAAATCCAGCATAACACAAGGCATGCTCCTTTGTCCGCTTTTTATTATTATTTTTGTTGTTAATTTATTATCATTTTTTGTCTAACTCACCCACTGCTGAGCTCTATTCAATTCTAGTTATAACTAGCATGTCAAAACAATAACAACTCATCCGACGTTGGTTATAAACCATAGTGTTATAAAATAATGGAGATAAGAAACCATTAGAAAAGAGGAGAGAATGTTATTCAAACTGATATCAGTTATATAGAGTTTGATTGATACAATCACATTACATAGGCTCCTTTATATATAGGGCTTAGAGCATGAGATTGAACATATCCCATGATGTGGGACTAAACAGAAAAATACAAAAGCATATTCTATTTTATATTTACATACATTATAACACGTAGACAATATTTCAAACTGCTCAAATAAAAAGATAAAAATGTATAAAAAATAAAAATAACCGAAAATGTAGACTTTGGACTAAATATTGTTATCGGTTATTAAATCCACTCCCAGTTTAACCATTATCAAATACCCTTTACTACACACGGTGCGTAACGATCTCGTTTTTGAGTCAGATTTAGATTGATGATTAAAATAATTTTTTGGATTAAATTGTGGGTTAATTTGAATCTTTCAAATTTAATAAGATATATACTTGTTTATTTATATAAATAAATTTTAAATTTTGAAATTTGAATTTAAAAACACAAAATAAATATTTTAAATAGAATTGGATTTGAAAACTATATAATTTTATGTTAAGAGGAAATTTGTTTTCTAATCTTAAAATATATGCATTGTGATTTGAAAGTTATGATTTAAATTTAATACAATAAATTTTCAAAAGTTGTTTAAAGTTAAAAATCTATATTTTAAAGAAACTTATATATATAATATGTGTGTTTATTTATTATGAATAATCAAAATCATTTTTAAGATTATATAAATATTAATAAAGAAAAATGTATTTATTCAAATAGGAAATATAATATAATGTTATATTTAAATATTATTAACATGAAGATTTAAAGTGTTTAAAATATAAACATAAGGAAACATATTACAAAATTTATAAATAAATTAAAATAAATAAATTTAACAAAATTTATAAATAAATTTACCAAAAAGGACTTACACACAATTTAATCAAAAGTGACATTTGTAAATTGATAATATCATGCTTTAACAAGTGTAAATTTATGAGACAAGTGGCAACATCATTTCTTCTTTTGAAATTAAAATGTATATAAAAGAGATTTGGTAAGTCAGGCTCAGTTTTCTTAAGACTGAAACAAATCAAAAAACTTAAAAAAAAATCATCAACCTGAAAATCAAACAAGTATAAAGGAGATCAAGCCTGGAAAATCAAACAAAGCAGTTCAAAAGAAAACCTAAAAACATGCAAGTAAATTAAGTTATAGAGTTGAAAACAATTTAAGCTCCAACCTGAAGCAGTGGATCAAAGTCCAAGTTCAACATCAAAGCAAATACAAGCTTCAGATCAAAAATACTTCCAGATCAAACAAATAAAAAATCAAAACAGTGGCTGGACAAATTCAAGGCAGGAACTTGTCCTCTGTTCTTTCAAACATATCAGGTGAGCAAGCTCACTTATCCTTGCCTATAACCTTTGATATTGTGATAAGATGCTTGAAGTGTGATAAGAAAATGTTGTTTATTTTTGCCTGCATGTTGAACATATAGATATATATTGATATGCATGTCTGTGTGAATATGTTAAGCCTGTTCTTAAGTTATAGGTTCACTCTCATCAAAACAAATCAATAATTCTTTATCTCAACATTTTCTGGCCAAGATTTTTAAAGGAAAAATGATCATAAGAATATGATATCAATTTTAAAAATAATTCCAAGTAGGAATATTCAAGAAATATTTATAAAATTGGGTATATCGGTAGGATCTTTTCAAATTTGAAAATTCAATGATTTTATTTTCAAGTTTTTGTTATATAAATAGATTGGTGTTTACAAACCATGATTTTTGAAAGTTATTTCAGGATTTTCAATGTATTCAATGGTGAGAAAAAGCGAGTTGAACGAAAATGATACTTATGTCAAATTCTGTCGAACGGTAAGATAAAGCTCATCGTGCTTTGTCCGGAAGGTAGTTCGAGCATCATTGATCACCAGAAAAATGCTCATAGAATTTCTGGTTGATCATGGCGATGGTGCGATTTTATTTTAGGGTTTAAGACCTTGTTTGGCTCATTGAAGTTTGGGGTAGAAATTCGTAGTCGTGGGTGGTCTATCGGCGATCGGTCCAAGGGGAGAAGAAAATAGGTCATTGGAGTAGCTTTGGTTGAAGTTGCATGATTATCGGTGGATGGTGGTGATCAGGCGAGGCAATTTGACCAAGGTTGTTGGTTCTAGGAAAGAGTTTGATCAGCTCGATTTTGATTCAGGTCGATTTCGTCAGAATGTGGTGGCCGGGGAAGTTCAGTGGATCGTCGACGACTTGCTGGTGGGCTCAGCAAGGACCGGAGGTGGTCGGGGCTCTGGTGCACGTGCACAACGATGGGTGTGTCTGGGTTTGTTAGAGAGTTGAGGAAGAAGAGGTTTAACTCGAAGTTGCGCTCATGAAAACGTGGCGATAGCTCGAAGAAAACATCGGGTTGGTGTGTATATTTGTCACAGTTTTAAAAATTTAAAATAAAATAAAGTTTAAAATAAAGTAGCAGAAGTTTACTCGAGGATGGACCCGAAGATTTTGGTATTTGGCTCCGGTTTCACTCGAGTCATCTCAAGTTTGAAAATTTTATAGTTTAAAATTTAAAATAAAACAAGTTTTTATTCAAATTTTAATTATATCAAGTTGTAAACCTTTTCTGATTCATTCATGATGAATAATAAATGTTTTAATTTAGTTTTGGGATTAGGATTAAAGTAAATTTTTTAAAGTTAATTAAGTTTAAGTTTGATTAAGAAATTAATTTAGAGGATGTGTTTAAAATTTGTTGTTTGATTTTAAAGTCTTAAGTTAATTTATGGACTAATATTAATTTTATTTCAAAGATTTAATATTTAAAGATTAAATGTTTTTAAAAGTTAATTTATGAACAATTATCTTGTGTAATTAAAATTAAGTTATTTACTTGGTAAATTGATTTAAAAGCAAATTACTTTGTGTAATTAAATTAAAGCTGTTTTACTTTGTGAAATTTATTTGAGGCTAATTAATTATTATAATTAAATTTAAGAGTAATTAAAGGGTAATTAATCACTTAAAGATAATTACTTAATTTAAAGTAATTGATTAATGATTAAAGTGGATTAATCAAGTGATTAAAGAATAATTAATTTAAGGATGATTAATCTATGTGATTGATTAATTAAGGTAATTAATTTGAGGATAATTAATTAATTAAAGATTAATAAATGAAAATGATTGGGATAATCACTTTTTATGATTAATTAAGGGTAATTAATTAAATAATTAAGGTTTATTAATTTAGGAATGATTTATTTATTATAATTAATTAAGGGTAATTAATTTAATTAATTAACAAAAATAATTAAATAATTAAAGGATAATTATTTAATAATTAAAGGTTAATTAATTTATGATTAAAGGATAATTAATAAGTGATTAAAGAATAAATAATCAAAATGGTTTGTAATTAATTAATGTTAATTAACCGGGATTAGAAATTTCATAAGTAATTAATCTGATTTAAATTAATCAGATGATTAATTAATCTTACTTATGTATGTTTAGATTCTATTGGATGTTAAATTGTTTGATATCCCTAATGTGTGATGCTTTGTTTTGATTCGAGCTGCGATGAATGCAATTTATTTTTCGGTGATAAATGTAATTTATTTATCTGTGATGAATTTATATTATTTATCCGTGGATAAAGATAAGCGTTATAGGATTATACCGCTTATCGATGTTGTTGTGTTTGGATTGTGATGATTGATGATTGATGATGTTGCACTATTGTGTAAAACCCCTGGACTACACCATACACACACAAATATGGATTGCACGAGGAAATTGGTTAAGTCATAAATATTTTAAATCTAATATTATGAAATGGCTTTAAAGATTGAATTTAGAATCCAATTGGTTTTAGAAATGGAATTGGGTTAAGTATGAAAAGCATTTGAAAAGGAGTTTTAAAGATAAAAGTTATTTTGAATAACTTGATAAAGTTTTGAAATTTAAATAATATGATTTGAATTTGAATACAAGATTTGAAATTGAATTCTATATTGGGAATTATGTTTAAAAAAGGTTATACAAGTTATAAATGTGTTTGTATGGGTTTTAAACCATTTCAAAAGTATTGTTTTGGAAATTTGAATTTAACCCAAGTTTTATACTTAAAGGGCTTTAACTTGTGCAAATGTAATCGGATTTTTTCGAAACGAAAAGGATTGTTTTTCAAATAATAATAGCTTTCATATAAAGAAAGGATTTCTAGTTTATGTTGAAAATATTCCAAGTTTTAAATAGAATTGTTTTGGAAGCTATGAATAAATCTTTGTAAAAGATTGTTGAACTTTGTTTTGAAATTGAAGAGGATCTAAAGGTATAAATTTTGTATAAAAGATTTGAAATAGAATTTTTTTGAAAACTATGAATTGAGTCTTTGATTTAATGATTGGATGAGTTAATCTAATTTGAAAAGAAAATTGTTTTGAAAGTTGTGAATGAACCTTTGTGAAAGATTGGTGAACTTTGTGAAGTGAACCTTTTTGTTTAAAGATTTGTAAATGGTAATTTGTTTAAACCATTTGATGAAAGGTTTTGGGTTTTAAGTTGTGAATTAACTGAGATCCCAATATCCATATGTTTTTAAATATTGCGCTCATTATTCGGTTTAGCCGGGAGAGGACCTTGTGTCATATAACCCATTTCGAATAATGATACGACGTTATGGATAGCAATGGAAGACCAGTGGTGAAGACCGGATATTTTTGAATGCGAAAGGATAACTCGTCGAATGTCTCTACACCGGCTGATCCCCAGTATAGAGATTTGATCACCCTTTGTGATGGGGAGTCCGGACGTGATTAGGGATTATCCGGATTTGCAAGGGCTTCTTTGTGAAGTGCCTTCGGTTTTGTTCGAACCCGGAACAGACTTATATGGATGTATGTCTGACATTACACTTTGAGATGTAAAGCTGGTTTCTATCAAATACATTTCTGTTTGGTGGCGAAGAATTTATTCTCTTAGCTTAACACCTTTCTCTGATACGTACGAGCTCAGAGGTTATGTAGTTGATGGTTACTAGTGATACATTCCCAATTTGGTAATATGGCATATGATGTGACGCCCCACCTCTATACTCACGCTAGCCAAGGTCACTACAGAGTAATGTCGTCAACTAGCACGAAGAATAAGGCTGTTGAGGAGCCACCATCCATGGAATTGCTTTATGCGAGCACCGATATATCGGATAGTATAACATGCATTTCTTTTCGAGAGAAAATCCGACATACCGATGCAAACTCAAAGCTACTACACAGTGGCTATGTGGTCTTCGGAAACAAATATAGAAATAAACATAACATAAATCAATCATAGATAGTCATATCACAAAGGAGGAAATAGATATGAATATAACACATAGAGGTGTACATCAGAGTAGTGGTCAAACAAGATCCAGAATATCACAAAAGAATAGATAAAAGTGCAAGACAAAAGAATATGTATACATCAAGGAGTCTCTATCTCGAATGTATAAAACAAAAACTACTAATCTAAAGTAGTTAGCCAAAAATCAGGCGACGGTCTCTGATAAGAAGTCAAGTAGAAACACCTGTAATATCTTGGTCTAACCCGAGTATTATTTTAATAAGAAAATAATAAACGGATCAGACTAGCTATAAATATCAGATAAAAATGAGATAGAATAAGAGATACGATAAAAACTTATGATAACACTATACTATGAAAAGTGTACATTAGAAAATCAACCAAAATCATACAATGTCTCAAAAATCTCATAACATCAAAAAGAATGTCATATTCTTTATTTTATTCATCGAACCATAAATATTGACAAACATATTCTTGCCAATCCCAAAAAAAAGAGTTGAAACACAAATTCTAGAAATCATCCACTAGAAATCTAGAAATCACAAGAAGGGGGAGGCCTATCACAAAACGGGAGCATGAAAACTCACCAACACGTGTATCACAAACGGAACGCTATTCCATGGTCGCTAACCATAGAGTCGATGCAACGACGTAGTACGGCGTTACGCCCGATGCACCTGAAACTCCTATAATACGGAACAACAACGTAGTACAGCATTACGCCCGATGAACCGAACTCTAATAAATACGGAACAACGACTTAGTACAACGTTACACCCGATGAACCAAACTCCAATAAATACGGAACAACGACGTAGTACAGCGTTACGTCTGACGAACCGAATCCAATAAATATGAAACAATCATGTAGTATAGCATTATGCCCGATGAACTGAACCTCAATAATACGGAACAACGACCTAGTACAGCGTTAGGCCCGATGAACCGAATTCCAATAATAGAACATGGGTCACTAGCCCATAAAAGAAATGAGACGAAGCTCAATAGAATGGGGTACAGTCCCCTAAGTGCACAAAGAGACATTGCACATTGCTATTCTAAACCATAAAATGATCATCATCGATCATCAAGAAGTGTCAATTACACTAAGCTAGTAAATAAATGAGTTTAACTTCATGTCCCATAACCACTAGCTTAACTTAAATATTTACGAACAAATTGTAGATCTCCACTCAAAAATTGTAACAACAGTTTCAATCGAACAAGTCCAAGAATTAACTGACAAAGTAAACGCAAGTGTTTCATACCACTTGTTTTTCTAAGTCGTTTAACTGGATTTCTCGAACGAATGAGGAAAAGGTTTGTATATACTAATAGGTTGGAAAACGATTTTATAAACGAGCTTTGTATTAAAAGTAGAGTTGAAAACGTTTTGATGAAAGAGTTTTAATATTTACTACTAGTATAGATACCTTTGCATTTTAAAGTGACAAACCATAAAAATGATTGTAAAAACAATCAATCACCAAAAATTCACATTCAAAGACGAGAATTAAATCCAAAGAAATCGATACCAAATCCATCAAAAAGGATATTCCCAAAAATCCAAAGAAAGTAGTCATCAAAGTAGATAAAAGAGATAACAACTAATCGGATCGACAAAAATTCAATTAACATTGGAAATTTGACCAAAAATCAGGCGAATGGGCAAAACTGCATTGTTCCTGACGTCTGAGGGGTGAGTCCAGACGTCTGGAATTGGTTTCTGGAAATAGTCCAGAAAACCATCCAGACGCCTGAAGTCCCAAACCGGACGTCTGACCTCCTTTCAGACGTCTGAGGGGTTGATCCAGACGTCTGAATTTGGTTTTTGAAAATATTCCGAAAAACCATCCAAACGTCTGAAATCACAAATCAGACGTCCGAACTCCTTTTTGACGTCAGAAATGATGATCCAGACTGAAAGGGCGGTGTGTATACAATTATATGTGCTAATATAGTATACACGGATCGTGTAATATGGATTACAATACAAATGCGGAAATAGATGATAATAGCATAGTAAATAAAAAATAGAAAAATCACACCAGAGATTTTTATACTGGTTCGGAGCACCGTCCTACGTCCAGTCCCAGACTTCTATCTGGATTTTCACTATTAACTACCTCGCTTCACCCGGAGGAACAGGTTTACAACACCCGAACAACCGAACGGGATTTCACGCCTCTAATACACTGAGGACTTCAACACTTGCCTCTTACAACACAGAGGACTTCAACAAAAGAACAAATACAATTGTTGTTGACAACTTGTGCTCTTGAAAACACGGATTTGTCACTAGTAGTACACCCTTCCTATAATCTTATCCTCAAAGTATGCGAATGATGTTTTGAAAAGATTAAGGAAAGTGTATTATTGAATCAAAGGATATGAAATAGTTTCAAAGATTCAATAAATAATTTAGAGCTTTTATAATGCAGAAATAAGATCAGAGATTAGATTAAAAGAATATGAAATCGTTATTGTTTAATCAACGAATTGGATGAGTTTATATAGATAAGAATGGTTGTAACTCTTTGCCATTAAGAGATATGATCTTTGGTGAAAGGTAAGAGATGCAACCTTTGGAGAAGAGAAGTGTCTTTTGGAAAACTTGCTTTCTGTTCAAAAACGGTCGACAGGTTAAAAAGTGACCAGTAGACAGGAATTTAAAATATATATACGTTATGTGCATGTGTGCACGTTCATTGTGCATTTTACACAGAAACGGTCGACCGTATGATTATTAACCGGTCGACCGGTTCCTGTTAATTTGCACAATAAATGTGCAATGCTATAAAACGTATATATATATTGATTATATTGAGGTGCATGATTATTTGAGGATAGATTTTAACAAGTTTATAACTATTACAATATCAAATAATCAACCTATAATCTATAGTAACATATGTAGCTCTAATGACCTTGTTTTGTCGATCGCCTTATTTGTCAGAAATCAAAACTTTCATAAAACTTGTGACTCAACATTCTCCCCCTTTTTGATTGATGACAATATATATCTGCAAATCTGAATCTCCCCCTGAGTACGTGATCTCTTTCTCTTTGAATTCTTATAAATGTATGCTCCTGCAAGCAATTGTTAGCCCTTTCTCCCCCTTTGTCATCGACAAAAAGGAGTAACAGATACTAGAATATGATATGCATAGAATGAATATGATATGCATAGAAAAATAAATTATTAACACATCAAAAAACATAACAGAGTTTACTACAGAACATAATGTCAAATGAAAATCATAAATAACGACACTATTTAGTACAAGTGTCGATGAATGTTTTTATAGAGCTAAAACATAGTAGAATCTAGGATGAAGCAGATCGTATCTCCTCTTCATCATCATCATCGTCGTCGTCATCATCATCTTCTTCTTCCTCATCATTGTGCCCTCTAGATGATTCACCATGTCCATGACCACTCATGCCTGTAGACTCGTCAGATGATGTCCAGGTGAAAACTGGAGCAGCAGGACGTTTTCCTGGGTCTTGTGCTTGAACAGAGGTGGATGTGGAACATGATATAGCATCCCATAGCATACCAAAGAATGACTTGACCTTATTGAAGCGCTTATCGATTTTAGAGTCCATGCGCTTGAGACGTGATTCAAGCAAAAATTGGTTACGCGCGATTGTTTCAAGTGATTCTTTTGTTGATGACTTTGATTTTAAAAGTTTTACTTCATCGGAACGAGGACGAGATGAAGTTGCTCGTTGTTTCCTTGGTCCTCTTTGTTGCCATTCTTCGAAAGGCATAATCTCAAGATAAGGTGGAGGAAGCTTCATTCGCTTGATGGTGATGGAATCAATGCATTTTCGTTTTGAGGTTGCAGAATCAGGAGGATTGACCCCACAAGCTAACAAAAGTCTCATGATATATTCATTGTAAAAGAAATGAGGTCGGGTTGAGTTATTTACCTTGAGAATTTCATCAAAAAGCATGTGAACCCAATTGATTTGGATTTCACCATAGATAGCATAGAGTGCCTTGAAGTTTTCTTTGTACACTGCATCATAATTTCCAAGTCTAGGAAAAAGAGAATGCATCAAGACCCGATGAAGTAACCTGGCTGTCGGGCGAAGTCCAATAGACTTAGTGCCATCACTATTGTCTTCTATAAACTGATGACTGGTACTATTTCGAGTGAAAACTTCGCAGAAGGTAGACGAAAACTCTTCGCCTCGATTTGGTATACCAAGTATAGAGGCAATTCTAGCATGAGTAAGAAAAATTTGCTTCCCACAGACCATAGACCAGATGACGTCGTTTGGATTATCAGGTTGATATTCATCAAGATTCATGTTGGCGTAAAATAATTTGATCATCAAATGATTTATCTCCACACTATTTGCAGAAAAATCTATCAATGGAGTAATGTTGGCATTATTGGCTAACCTCCGAACTCCGTAAGCCGTGAAATCATCAAATTTGATGAAAGAGCCTGGATGAAACTTGTAATTTGTCATTTGATTCCATCTTGTTACAGCAATTGGAGTTTGAAGCCATTTTTTGACGGAGATGGTAAGAGATGAAGTTTCAGAGGTTGCTCCTTTCTTTGATTTCTTTTGAGGAGGAGCCATTGTTGGAGGATTTGTGATTTGGGAATTTGAAGAATGGGAACTAGGGTTTGTGATTTGGGGCAAGAGAATAGTTTGAGTAAAGAGTGAATGAGGGTAGAGGGAAAATAACGTATAGGTTTATATAAAAAAAACTGAAAATACGACAACCGGTCGACCTACTATTTTTGGCCGGTCGACCGTTTTCAACCAGAGAGCAAACGGTCGACCGGCTATAACAGGGGCGGTCGACCGGTCTTGGTCTGTTGTGATATTTCAGTTTATATTTCAAGTTTTTATCATATATCAACCTATATCTATTATATTTTATACGTAATACAAAATATAACCTTCATTACACAAGAGATAGATAAAGATATAAAAACTATATATATAAGTCTAATGAGAAAGTTCGTCATTAGAATTATCGTTGTTTCCTTCAATACGTTTCGACCATGGACTCCATTGTTTCTGAGCTCCTTCATTCTTCTCATAGTTTCGATCCCATGAGTTAGGACTTTTAGATGTTGATGGCCTAGACGGCATTGGTTCATGCACGTCATGTTTGTTGGAACCGCAGAAAAATGTTGCCAACTTTTCTAAAACAGACAATCGTGCCGACGTCCGTTGTTGCTCGTGATAAAGTTTGACTTTGCCCGTAATGGAGTTGTCTCTGAAGGTCTATCTGATGTTTCTGGTAGTGGTGTATCTCATCGATTTGAGCTTTGGTACGAGGAGAATAGAATAGTGCCCGCTTCACTCGTTTTGAACTTGGAGTTTTATCAGACATACAAGAGCATTGATGATGACAACTTGATTTTTGTTTTGGAGTTGTAGGAGAATAAAATTCCTCCGACTCAGAACTCGTAATTGAAATGTATGATTCTTGAGCACATTTGTCACAAATGTGAGCCATAGTGTACGTTGTATAGAATATTATGGTTTGATAAAAAGAAAAGATGAATAAAATAAAAAATGTTTGCAAGTTTATATATAAGTTTCTTATGTACAAACCTATGGATGTGAGTTAATGATAAATTTTAACCAAGAAAATATAAGCAGAAAAAAAATTTTGTAAGTCTAAAAATAGCTTGCTTTTTTAAACTGAATTTATAAGATAAGAAAGTAAAGAATGATCACAAAAAAAAATAAGTAAAACAAATTTAACCATTAAATAAAGCAGTGGCTTATATTTAATGTAAAAAATATAGTTTATGCAATAATTGTAGTTAAAGGATAACTAAAGAGAATAACTAAAGAATAACTAACAAGAAGATGTTCTTTTAGAAATTTCTTAGTCAAGATTTTTTCTTGAAATTAAACCAAGCTCTCTTCGTAATCTAATAAAATTAGATTCGAGCAGAGGCTTAGTAAAAATGTCTGCTAATTGATTGTCAGTATGAACATATTCAAGACATATATTTCCTTTGTCAATATTATCTCGAAGGAAATGATGACGGATATCAATGTGTTTGGTTCTGGAGTGATTTACTGGATTTTTAGAGAGATTTATAGCACTAGTGTCATTACAGTATATAATAGAATTTGATAAATGAATATCAAAATCTTGAAGTGTTTGTTGCATATATAGTACTTGAGTACAAGCAAGAGCTGCTGATATATATTCAGCTTCACATGTTGATAGTGAAACACAATTCTGTTTCTTACTGAACCAAGAGACAAGTGATTTTCCAATAAAATGGCACGTACCACTTGTACTTTTTCTATCCGTTCGTGAGCCACCGAAATCAGCATCACTATATGATACTAATTCAAATGGACATTCTTTTGGATAAAAAAGACCGAAATCTTTGGTATTATTAAGATAACAAATTATACGTTTCACTGCTCGTAGATGTGATTCCTTTGGGTCGGCTTGAAAACGAGCACATAAACAAACACTCATTATTATATCTGGACGACTAGCTGTAAGATAAAGAAGAGAACCAATCATGCTTCGATACAATTTCTGGTCAACATTCTTACCACTTTCATCTTTGTCAAGATGTGTAGTTGTACTCATAGGAGTTGGTTTACCAGATGTATTTTCTAATCCGAAGCGTTTGATAAGGTTTTCACAGTATTTTTCTTGATTAATAAAAATGCCGTTTGAAAGTTGCTTTATTTGAAGTCCAAGAAAATAAGATAGTTCTCCCATATGAGACATTTCGAATTCTTTGGTCATAATATTTGCAAATTCTTTGCAAAGTTTATCGTTTGTTGAACCAAAGATGATATCGTCTACATATATCTGGATAACTAGAATATCTTTTCGAGAATGTTTAATAAACAAAGTTTGATCGACTTTGCCTATTTGAAATCTTGAGCTAATAAGATAGTTACGTAGTCGTTCATACCAAGCACGAGGTGCTTGTTTTAAACCATACAGAGCTTTCTTAAGTTTGAACACATGGTCAGGATATTTTTCATGTATGAACAGAGGAGGTTGCTCGACATAGACATTCTCTTTGATAAATCCATTGAGAAAAGCACTTTTGACATCCATCTGATAAAGTTTGAAATTATGGTGACAAGCAAAAGATAATAGGATTCTAATAGCTTCTAATCGAGCAACTGGTGCAAAAGTTTCTTCATAATCGATACCTTCTTCCTGATTATATCCTTGTGCTACTAATCTTACTTTATTTTTGGTGATATTTCCTTGTTCGTCAGCCTTATTTTTATAGACCCATTTAGTACCAATTACTGACTGATCAGTTGGTCTTGGAACAAGTTCCCAAACGTCATTGCGCTCAAACTTATTTAGTTCTTCCTGCATGGCAATGATCCAATAATCATCTGTAGCAGCTTCTTTTGGATTCTTAGGTTCGATATTTGAGAGAAAAGCGACATGACCCATTTGATTGAGTTGACTCCTTGTTCTGACATGTGATGTTATTTCACCGATTATATTTTGAGGCGGATGGTCTCTTAATATTCTTGGTGGTGATTGTAACTCACATATTTGAGGAATATTCTCAATAACTATTTCCGAGTCAGAATCAATATTTGTGATGATTTGATTGTCAGTGACAATTGATTCGTCATCCTCTGATATAGTGTGAGGGTGCTGATAGATTTCATCAAAAGAGACATGAAGTGATTCTTCAATAGTTTTGGTTCGTTTATTAAATATCCGATAGGCCTTACTTCGTTCCGAATAACCGACAAATATTCCTTCATCGGCCTTTGGATCGAATTTGCCAAGCTGATCTTTTGTGTTTAAAATAAAGCACTTCGAACCAAAAACTTTGAAGTATGAGATTTTAGGCTTCCTTTTGTTAAATAATTCATAAGGAGTATTCTTTAAGAGGTCTTATGGATACACGATTTAAAACATAACAGGCAGTTGCCACAGCTTCTGCCCAAAAATGTTTTGGTAAGGTGGTTCCATTCAATAATGTCCTTGCACATTTTTGTAAAGTTCGGTTTTTCCATTCTACAACTCCGTTCCGTTGTGGAGTTCTGGGAAACGAAAAATTAAGATATATACCTTTCTTTGTACAAAATTGTTCAAATTCATTATTTTCAAACTCTCCGCCATGATCACTTCTTATATTTTTAACTTTAATCCCTTTTGATTTTTGAATTCTTTTGACGAAAGATTTGAAATGATCGAAAGTATCACTTTTATTTTTTAAGAAAATTGTCCATGTATAACGAGAGAAATCATCAACAATTACAAGCACATGTTGATTGTGATTTATTGATTGAACTCTAGTAGGTCCAAATAAATCCATGTGTAGTAACTCAAGTGGTTGTAATGTTGATATGACTTTCTTGGATTTAAAAGATGATTTGGTCAATTTTCCTACTTGACATGCGTCACAAATGTTGTTAACTTTAAAACTCATTTTGGGTAGTCCTCTAACTAGATTGTTTTTGGCTAGCTTGTCAATAGTTCTGAAGTTTATATGACAGAAGCGTTTGTGCCATAGCCATGGATCATTGTCATTAGCCACAAGACACATATCTGAATTATGATTAATGTTCATATTCAAAATATATATATTTCTGTCTCTATAACCTTCGAAAACCAAATTATGGTCTTTATCTAGAATACTACACTTATTATTTGAAAATGAAATAATAAAACCCTTGTCACATAACTGACTAATACTTAGCAAATTGTGTTTCAAATTTCTAACTAGCATGACATTAGTAATAAGAGGTAAGTTAGATGTACCGCAATTGCTCACATCGCCTTTGCCGATGATATAGCCTTTTGAATTGTCTCCAAAAGTGACGGAGCCACCATCTGAATATGTAATATTTGTTAATAAACTCTTGTCTCCTGTCATGTGCTTTGAGCAACCACTGTCCAATATCCACTTTCCTCTTTTCTTAAGTGGGACCTGCAAAAAATAGAATTAAGTCCATGGTACCCACTTTTTATAGGGTCCTAAGAGTTAGGTCTTAGGAGTCCAAACCCATTTGGGTCCGGTATCCCCTTTATATATATAATTGTTATTAAAATGCACAGTATTCATGAATTGCTGAATGTATTTGTTCCTAATCAAATTATTATTTGTTTTAGGAACCCATATTTTGATAGTCTTGACATTTTTCTTTTGAAATTTCACAACTGGTTTTGGTTTGGAATATAATAAACTAAGATTTTTCTTAGCTTCAGTTTTTTGTACTTTCTTTTTCCTTTTATTTCCAAGATGTTTCTTGGTTTCTTGTTTGTTATATCCCAATCCTTGTTTGTCTGAAATAGATTGTGAACTTTCAATGATTTTTGTCAAGTTTTCTCGACCTTTGTTAAAATTAGAAACATTTTGAGTAATGTCATCAAACTTTGTTTGTAAGCTAGCTTTTTCTAGGTCTAGAATTTTGACTTTTGCTTTAAGCTCATGATTTTCAGTAGTGAGAGCATTATTTTTCTCTTTTTGAGTTTCTATTTCTTGACTCAAAAGAGATATTTGAGAATCAACATTAGATGATGATTCTTGAATATTTTCAAGTTCCTCTTCTAATATTTTCTTCTCATCTTTTAACATATCTCGTTCAAGCTCTGCTCTACTTAAATCTGCTTTGACTACTTTTAATTGACGTTTTATGTCTTTATATTTGACTATCAATTCAGCATTAATATCAAGTAATTCATCAAATGTAGGAATTTGTACCTCATCTTTTGTTGCCATAAAACAAACATTAGCTTGTTCATTCTCTGAATCACTTTCACTTTCTGATGAAGATGACTCTGAATCATCCCATGTTACTGAGAAAGCTCGTTTCTTAGATTTGTCCTTTTTATATTTGAATTTTTCATTTTCTGACTTCTTCTTTTGTTCTGGACAATCTTTTTGCATGTGTCCCTTTTTGTGGCAGTTGTAACATTCTATAGCAGATGAAGATGGTTTATTTGATCCAGGTTTCCTTTTATTGTAATGACTGGCTTTTCGATATTTTAAGAATTTTTTGAATCCTTTCGCAATGAATGCCAAATCTTCGTCTTCAGAATCTGATTCATTTTCATCTTTCTCAACATGAAATGCTACATTTTTCTTTTCTTCCTTCTGTTCTTTTCTAGCCTGCAAATTTGCTTCATAGGACATTAAATTTCCTATCAATTCATCTGGCTTCATGACGGAAAGGTCATTAGCTTCTTCGATTGCTAATACTTTTCCTTCCCATTCACTAGTCAGAGAATGTAGGACTGTTGAAACAACATCGAAATCAGAATACTTTTGTCCTAAGCCAATAAGTGCATGGTGAATAGTTTGAAACCGTGAATACATGTCATTGATTGTCTCATTTGGTTTCATTTTGAAATTTTGAAATTGACTTTTCAGCATGGCTATTTTGGCTTGTTTAACCTTGTTAGTACCTTCATGAGTGATTTTTAGTGTTTGCTAAATTTGATATGCAGTAGTGCAGATACTAACACGGTTATATTCATTTTGGTCTAATGCACAGAACAACATATTTATTGCTCTTGCATTTACAGCTGCTGCCGTTTTCTCAGCTGCAGTCCATTCTGAATAATCAGTTGTTGGATTCACTATTTCTCTTTGAGTGGCATTCCAAGCATCATAGTTATTTGATTGCATAAAGAATGACATACGTGTTGCCCAATAACTATAGTTAAGACCATTGAAAAATGGAGGTCTTTGTGTCGATTGACCTTCCGTGTAAGTGGTGTTTTGAGTGCTAGTACTTACGTTATTTGCCATATTACTATAATATATCAAATAACTGTGTTACGGTTATATGATGACCTCGCTCTGATACCAATTGAAAGGGCGGTGTGTATACAATTATATGTGCTAATATAGTATACACGGATCGTGTAATATGGATTACAATACAAATGCGGAAATAGATGATAATAGCATAGTAAATAAAAAATAGAAAAATCACACCAGAGATTTTTATACTGGTTCGGAGCACCGTCCTACGTCCAGTCCCAGACTTCTATCTGGATTTTCACTATTAACTACCTCGCTTCACCCGGAGGAACAGGTTTACAACACCCGAACAACCGAACGGGATTTCACGCCTCTAATACACTGAGGACTTCAACACTTGCCTCTTACAACACAGAGGACTTCAACAAAAGAACAAATACAATTGTTGTTGACAACTTGTGCTCTTGAAAACACGGATTTGTCACTAGTAGTACACCCTTCCTATAATCTTATCCTCAAAGTATGCGAATGATGTTTTGAAAAGATTAAGGAAAGTATATTATTGAATCAAAGGATATGAAATAGTTTCAAAGATTCAATAAATAATTTAGAGCTTTTATAATGCAGAAATAAGATCAGAGATTAGATTAAAAGAATATGAAATCGTTATTGTTTAATCAACGAATTGGATGAGTTTATATAGATAAGAATGGTTGTAACTCTTTGCCATTAAGAGATATGATCTTTGGTGAAAGGTAAGAGATGCAACCTTTGGAGAAGAGAAGTGTCTTTTGGAAAACTTGCTTTCTGTTCAAAAACGGTCGACAGGTTAAAAAGTGACCAGTAGACAGGAATTTAAAATATATATA
The DNA here is from genome assembly GCA_030765085.1 of Allium cepa. Taxonomy (NCBI): domain Eukaryota; kingdom Viridiplantae; phylum Streptophyta; class Magnoliopsida; order Asparagales; family Amaryllidaceae; genus Allium; species Allium cepa. The sequence continues at coordinate 579,637,285 of CM060931.1, forward strand.
CGTTATGTGCATGTGTGCACGTTCATTGTGCATTTTACACAGAAACGGTCGACCGTATGATTATTAACCGGTCGACCGGTTCCTGTTAATTTGCACAATAAATGTGCAATGCTATAAAACGTATATATATATTGATTATATTGAGGTGCATGATTATTTGAGGATAGATTTTAACAAGTTTATAACTATTACAATATCAAATAATCAACCTATAATCTATAGTAACATATGTAGCTCTAATGACCTTGTTTTGTCGATCGCCTTATTTGTCAGAAATCAAAACTTTCATAAAACTTGTGACTCAACACAGACGTCTAAAATGATGATCCAGACGTCTTGTAACATTCCTGAAAATTAACTACGATTAATTTGGCAATTAATTTAATTTTGAAAATAAATTGTGAATTTATTCATGTATTAATCGGGAAATTTCTTGAATAAATTTAAAATTTTAGATTATAAGTAGAATTTGGTTAAAAATTTAAGGATAATTAATCTTATAAAATAAAAGTTGGATTAAAAATAAATATTAATTTAAAGAGAAATAGCAATTTGATTTGGGATATAAGAATAAGTATTTATCAACAAGTATTGGTTTTCAAAAGTAAAATGTATTAAAAATAAAATAGGATTAAAAGCCTTAAATTAGTAAAAAGGTTGTTTCTAAATTTTAAATATATTAGATATATTTGGAAGTTGAAACAAAATGATAAACAAAATGCATGAATATAAGATGTATAAATTTGTTGTATATAGACATAGTGGGTAAAATAAATAAAAATTTGAATGTGAAAACAATAGAGATTTTTATTTGTGAAAAATATAAATATAAATATAAATAAAGATATAAACAACTTTAAAAATTAATGCATATGCATATATGAAAACATAACTATATGAAGGTTTAAAACTAAAGTTTACAAATTAAATTGAGTCAAGGGATTCAAACATAAATTTCCCTACAAACTACAAGTGTACAACATGCAAAAAGAAAATGGACAAATAGCATTCAATTTTTCAAAAAGGAAAAAATATAATAAAATAGTAATTAGGCCATTTAGCTTCCCAAAACCTGAAATAAGAAACCAGAAAAGGAAAGAAGGTAAAAGTCAGGTTTCATTCTTCTCGAACCTGAGAAAAAAAAAAGAAAAAAAAAGAGGAAGCAAATGCAAATTTCAGTTTCCAGATGCAAAACAAAGATCTGATCCACAGAAACCAGATCAGACTCATCAACCTAAGATTGCCAAAAATTCAAATTTAAAACCTGGAAGTAGCAAGGCAAAGTATCAAGTTGTTAACACTGGAAGCAAGCTACAGATCTGGAAGAGAATAAGGCCTGGGTAAATGTTGAAGTAAAGCATGAAAAACAAATCTTCTGAAATCAAAGTTTCAACCTGGAAACACATAAACAAAGATCAAACCTGAGGACAAAAGCTAGAAACAGATTCATAGCAAATGCAAGTTCAAAAATCTGTAGATCATCTCAAGATCAAACTGGAAAAAAATTCACAACAAAGCATCAAATAGGATATAGCAGATTCAGGAAGAATCAAGCAGAGGGAACTCAGGGTATAGCAAGGAAAAAAAAAAGAAATCAAAAGGAAAGCAAAGAGAAATACTGGAAAAAGAAAAACCAAAGCAAAACAAATTTAAAAGCAAAGCATAAAAGAAAACAACTGTTCTTCCTCTGTTCAAACTTAGAAGTCGGGTGAGCAAACCCTTGAACCCTCTTTTATCTTAATGCTCATTGAAATATGATCTGGATTTTTCTTAAATAATTTTGTGGGTATGCTTGCATGTCGGTAAACATCTGTGGATTGAAGTAGACATGTCTGTGTTCATGCATGTAATTCCCTATTCTCCTACAAGCTTTAAAAGCATGACAAAAAAAAATCAATCAATCCTTTCTTCCCTGATTTTCTATAGGATATGAGTTATAAACAAAATATGTTATAATAACAGGATATAAGTTTAGGTGAAAATACTTTAGGTGAAAATTTAAAGAATTTTTTTTACTGTAGATAAAATTTACACTATATTTTAAAACTGTAAGTAGACCTTTTCTATAAAGCCTAAGTTATTTGGCCAGTTGCATGTGATAATGCTTGAAATTTTGTTGAGTAGTATGCTTTACATCTTTGTTCAGAGACGACTTCATGTATATATGTAAGTTAATACTGATATGCATATCTGTGTACCTATATACAGGTCTCTGTTTAATTAACAGATCAACAAAATTACGAGAAAAAATTCGTACCTTAATATGCAAGCAGTTTTAAGTTACAATGTTTAAAGGGAAACTACTAGAAATAGTCAGATTCACATTTTAAAAATAATTTTAGATAATTTTAGATAATTTTAACTGGCAGAGATTTTGGCATATGAAAATGTCAGTAATAACCAACAAAGGAAAAAAAAAAAGAGGGAAATCAAATGATTTAATTTCGAATTTCGATTATATAAACAGATTTGCATTTCAAATTTATGATTTTTGATAATCAATTTAAGATTTTTAAATTTATATTCGTTGAGAAATTTGGGTTTGAATGGAATAAGCAAATTCGTCAATTTCCGTTGATTGGCAAATTTATATTCGTCGAGATCATGATGGGAGGTAGCTTGCGTGTCGTAGATTGGTGGAAAAATGGAGCTACATTTTTTTGATGACTAGATTGGTCGTGGAGCGATGATTTAGGGTTTAACAGTATGTTTTGGTTGTTGACATTCTTGAATAAATTTCGACGTCGACACTGCGATGCAGGCGATCGCACCTGGGGGTTCGAGTTCGTGGTGGGTCGAAGTGCCTTCGGCCAGAATGGCGTGGGTTCTGGTTGTGTGTAGCGGCGGGGCGGAGGGTTTTCAGAAGACGCGTGGGGTTCCAGGAAGTGGTATTGGGTTCGAATTTGGCTCGATTTCGATTTGATTGGTTTTCCGCGAGTCGGGGTGGTCGCGAGGCTTCAGGGCATCGTCGTTGACTTGCTGAGGATCGCGGCGGTGGCTGCATGTGGTTGCGGTTCGTGTGCATGCGCACGGGGTTGGGTTGTGCACTGGGTATATTATTTGGGGAAGACGACGTTTTATAAGGATGAACTGGAAGTATGAGGGATGGCGACTCGAAGCAAGATGCGAGGAAACTCGAAGAGAAATGAGGGAAACCTGGGGTTAGCTCGGGTTTGTGGATTTTACGAAACAGTTTCGAATTTTTTTTTTTTTTTATAAATCAAGTTTTAAGGTTTAGTAAAACAAGTTGACTTATTTTCCTTAATAAAATTCTTTGTGAATTTATGGGATAATAATTAAGTTTATTTAAAGGTTTATTGTAGTAAGATTTGATTTTGTAATTAATAGATTAACTAGGATAAAGGGCTTATCTTTTAAAATTTGGTAAGGTTTTGAAAAAAAAATTAAAGAAACTTATTACTTGATGTAAAGTACTTAATGTTAGGAATTGAAGTAAATAATTAGTAATTTAAGTTAATCAATTAAGTAATTAATGAATGATCAAATTTAAATAGTGATTACTTAGTGAAAGTAGTTAAAGGAAGATAATTAAAGATTTATGATTTATTTAATCAATAATTAAAGGTATATTAATCAAAGTAATTAATTAAGGAATAAATTAATTGATATAATTAATTAAGATTTAATTAGTTACAATAAAAGGTTAATTAATTAAGTTAATTAATTAAGAAATGATTAATTAATGAAAGTGAGTAAACCTTAATCAATTGAGATTAATGATAATAATAATTGATTAAAAAAATTACTAATGAAAGTAATTATGTTATTGATAAAATAAACCACCCAATTTATTCATCCTAGTTGTAGTTGTTTGATTGTTATTGGATGCTTCGTGATGGATTGATTTATTTAATATTTGATGTTATGTGATGCTTTGTGATGAGATGTTTTATTTGTGTTAATATATTGTTATATGAATATGCAAATCCTTTGACCCATAAACGACATTTGAATTTCGATGCGATAGGGAGTCGGATACCAATTGGTTATCCGAAACCCACATCGGATTGTAATAGTGAATCTTTGTGATTGATAAATTTATTTTATCTATGAATCGGTGATTGAAGGTAAGCGTTATGGGTTATACCGCTTATCGATATATCTGTGATGATTGATGTGTGCACTATTGTGTAAAACCCTTGGACTACACTATACACACACAAATATGGATTGCACGTGGAAATCGGTTAAGTCACAGATTTTTGAAATAGATTGTAAACTTGAATTTTTAAATCTAAATGATTTTGAAAATGGATCGGGTTTAAAATGAAAAGCTTTTGGAAAAGAATTTCTAAAATAAAGGTTATTTTGAATAACTTAATAAAGTTTTGAAACGTAATAATTCAACTTAAAATTGAATTCAAATTTGAAAATAAATTCTATTTAAGAATTTATAAAGTAAAAGTTCATACAAGTTATATTGGTTTTTAAACCAATTTTAAAGTATTGTTTTGAGAATTAAATTTAACCCAAGTTTGAGAAACTTGTAAAATTTAAATGTTTGGTTTTCCAAGATGAAAACTGTTTGTTTTCAAATGATAAAAGCTTTCGTATAAGAAATGAATTTCCAAATTGGTACTATAGGAATTTCAAATTTGAATTGAAAAACAGTTTTCCAAGTTATGAATGAACTTTTGGAAATGGTTTTGGAAGCTATGAGTTAAATCTTTTATTTAAAAGATTAAGTGGGTTAATCCAAATAAAAAAATGGAAATTGTTTTGAAATAAGTGAATGGATCTTTGTGAATTTGGGTAAATTTTGTGAACTAAATCTTTGTGTTTAAAGATTTAAATGGTAATTGGTTTAAACCATTAAAAAGGGAATTTTGAAATTTAAGTTGTGACTTAACTGAAATCCCATATCCATATGTTTTTAAATATTACGCTCATCATTCGGTTTAGCCGGGAGAGGACCTTGTGTCATATAACCCATTCCGAATAATGATACGTCGTTATGGATAGCAATTGAAGACCGGTGGTGAAGACCGGGTATTTGCGAGAACGATAGGATGACCTATCGATTGTCTCTGCACTGAGTAGCTACGGTATAGAGATTCCCTAAGTGATGGGAAGTCCGATCGGGATTGTAGATACCCGGATTGCAAGGGCTTCTTCGGAAGTGCCTTCGGTTCTGTTCGAGCCCGGAACAGACTTGTATGGTCGTGTGTCTGACACTACACTTTGAGATATATAGCCGATTTCTTTCAAATACATGTCTGTTGGTGGCGGAGAATTTATTCTCTTAGCTTAACACCCTTCTCTGAGACGTATGAGCTCAGAGGTTATGTAGTTGAAGGTTATTAGCGATATACTCCCAATTTGGTAGTGTGGCATGCTAAGTGCTGCTGTGTGATTGATGATCATTTGTTGATCATTTGTGATCAAAGCATGGCTTTGTGAAAAAGCGTAGCTTTGTGGATGAAACCTCATCGAGCCTCACAAACCGGTAATGGTCGAAACAGGAAAGATGCGGCAAGGTTTCAGGGGTAGCTCCCCTAGGGTATGACCATTCCTTCTGGAAAAGGGTAGTATCATGGTATGGAGCCCAGGTACTTACTCATGTGGGCACTGTAGTATATATTTATTACTGTGTGATGTTGTTGGTGTAGAGGATCCTCGGTTAAAGGTCCCAAAGGACCGAGGGTGGAATATCTGAGGTTTTATTCCCCGGGAAGGGGGTAGCCGGCCTTGTTTAGCAGAGAGCCAGGGTGGTTCTCGGGGCGTCCCGCCAGAGGCGTTCCCATGTGGCAATAGGAAGTTCCTTAGCCTGACCATTTGTTGGAAATCCATTCAACCCAATACGAGCCTTGTACGGTTTTAGTTGTAGAACCTGCCATTTAAAATGGCAGCTATAGTAGGCATAGTATAATGGTACCTATGCTGGCTAGGATTTATATTCTACTTTCGAAAGGTTTTCCACTATGCACTAGTAATAATATCAAAAAGAATTTTTGCGTAGTAAGCATCTTTGACTATCATAAGGAGAAATCTCCCCCATGTGTGCGTTTGCATTGTGTGTGTGCCGGGAGGCCTTATGGTAGTTTCATTTTCAAAAAACATTGCGAATTTCAAAACTTAAAACCTTCTGTTGTTTCAAAGACCAAATGTTTTTGTTTGCTCACACCAGTCTTGCTCTCTTAGTGAATGTGATAGGGGGTTCTCGCTTCGCGGTTTGGTGGCGAACGGGAGACTCTTACCCCTACATGTCCTCTCTTAGTGAATAGGGGTTGGTTAGGCGTAAGCCGAGACAGTCGAAAGGCTGGCCGTAAAAGCAAGGTCTGGGGTACCATTGTTATGCCACGGTGGGTCTGGGATGGTTGCAAAGCCTACCGGTCGCCATTGCCTCGTGCCGTCACAGTTTGGTATCAGAGCTAAAGGTTGAGTAAGAACTTTAGCTACGGAGTGTAACACATTAGATGACTCATTAGAGATAGGGTGAAGTATACCCTAGAATGAGTGTAACCAGTGAAACCAGAATCCAAACTTCTCAATCTATTCCCTTTATCTGTTGTTATTCTCTAAGATATTTCGTCCGGATGCCTAAATCGGTTTTCTTACTATTCACAGATAGTGAGAATGAGTGGAAGAAGAGGACGAGATTGGGGACAGGCAAGTACCACTTCAACTGGTCAAGGCCCTGCAACGACAGATATTCCCATTCAATCTCAATCAAATCTGGATGATTTATATCGAAGCTTTTCTAGACTTGGTGGAAAGCCATTCACTGGCAAAGAATCAGTTATCGAAGCACAAGCCTGGATTCGATCGTGCGAAAGGATTTTCAAAGGACTAAAGTTGGAATATGAGCAGATGCGATTGATAGCTTCTTGGCAACTCCAGGAAGAGGCTTTAGCTTGGTGGGAAACCATTACATTAGATGAACCGGCGGATGAATTCACTTGGAGTCGTTTCAAGGAAGTGTTCGAGCAGCAATATATGTCGTCTGGTGGTATCTCTAGAATGTACCAGGAGTTTATAGATTTGAAGCAAGGAAGCTTATCATTTGAGGAATATTTGAACAAATTCAATGAGTTATCTCGATTTGGTCCAGAATTGGTAAATACACCGTTAAAGAAGAATGAAAAGTTTATTCGGGGAATGAACAAGGAATTCCAGGAGAGGATGACTACTCATGTTAAGGAATCGTTTTCTGAATTAATTGATATGGGATATAGATATGATACTTTGGATAAGCAGGAAGTTCCAAAGGAGGATGGAAACACAAGTAATCTTAGTTGGAGGAAAAAGAAGTTCGGTGGAAGGAAATCGAGGAAAGATAAGGAAAGGGAGAATACCCGAAAGAAAAAGCTAAAAGAAGTCACTTGTCTCAACTGCTTGGAGAAAGGCCACTACTCGGATAAATGTAAGAATCCTTGGAAGCCAGGATTGAGAGAACCATTTATGAGGCCAGATCATGAATCTACGGGATGCTATCATTGCCGCAAGCCAGGACATAGGATCAATGACTGTCCAGCAAAGAAGGAAGATCTAGTAGCAAAGAGATACGCAGTCAGGGATGATTCTTCAACCTCAAGGGCTGATAAAGGAAAGGAAATTTTATAAGGTAACCTCCTTGTTTACAATTAAATTTTCAAGTTTGTTCGTTATAGGAGCTACACCTAGTTTTATTTCTTAGCAAATCATAAATAAGTTAAATCTTGAATCTGAGATCGTAGTCGAATCCATTTCTGTTTTTGTCTGTTTCATTGGGTTTAGATATATTCTACGAGCAGTTAGTTATTCCTTCGAACTAACCAATACCATGTATACTCCGTAGATTAGATAACCCAATTATTTCGTAATTAAATGAGTTGATTCTCATATTTGTTGATATTCTGATTTGGTAAACCGAATGCAGAATAAATATTTCGATCTGATCTGATCAATCGTTCTTTATCTATCATCTATTCTTTCTCATCTCCCTAGCAAATTTCGGGGATGAAATTTCTTTAAGTGGGGGAATCTGTAACATTCCTGAAAATTAACTACGATTAATTTGGAAATTAATTTAATTTTGAAAATAAATTGTGAATTTAATCATGTATTAATCAGGAAATTTCTTGAATAAATTTAAAATTTTAGATTATAAGTAGAATTTGGTTAAAAATTTAAGGATAAGTAATCTTATAAAATAAAATTTGGATTAAAAATAAATATTAATTTAAAGAGAAATAGCAATTTGATTTGGGATATAAGAACAAGTATTTATCAACAAGTATTGGTTTTCAAAAGTAAAATGTATTAAAAATAAAATAGGATTAAAAGCCTTAATTTAGTAAAAAGGTTGTTTCTAGATTTTAAATATATTAGATATATTTGGAAGTTGAAACAAAATGATAAACAAAATGCATGAATATAAGATGTATAAATTTGTTGTATATAGACATAGTGGGTAAAATAAATAAAAATTTGAATGTGAAAACAATAGAGATTTTTATTTGTGAAAAATATAAATATAAATAAAGATATAAACAACTTTAAAAATTTAAAGCATATGCATATATGAAAACATAACTATATTAAGGTTTAAAACTAAAGTTTACAAATTAAATTGAGTCAAGGGATTCAAACATAAATTTCCCTACAAACTACAAGTGTACAACATGCAAAAAGAAAATGGACAAATAGCATTCAATTTTTCAAAAAGGAAAAAATATAATAAAATAGTAATTAGGCCATTTAGCTTCCCAAAACCTGAAATAAGAAACCAGAAAAGGAAAGAAGGTAAAAGTCAGGTTTCATTCTTCTCGAACCTGAGGAAAAAAAAAAAAGAGGAAGCAAATGCAAATTTCAGTTTCCAGATGCAAAACAAAGATCTGATCCACAGAAACCAGATCAGACTCATCAACCTGAGATTGCCAAAAATTCAAATTTAAAACCTGGAAGTAGCAAGGCAAAGTATCAAGTTGTTAACACTAGAAGCAAGCTACAGATCTGGAAGAGAATAAGGCCTGGGTAAATGTTGAAGTAAAGCATGAAAAACAAATCTTCTGAAATCAAAGTTTCAACCTGGAAACACATAAACAAAGATCAAACCTGAGGAGAAAAAGCTAGAACCAGATTCATAGCAAATGCAAGTTCAAAAATCTGTAGATCATCTCAAGATCAAACTGAAAAAAAATTCACAACAAAGCATCAAATAGGATATAGCAGATTCAGGAAGAATCAAGCAGAGGGAACTCAGGGTATAGCAAGGAAAAAAAAAATCAAAAGGAAAGCAAAGAGAAATACTGGAAAAAGAAAAACCAAAGCAAAACAAATTTAAAAGCAAAGCATAAAAGAAAACAACTGTTCTTCCTCTGTTCAAACTTAGAAGTCAGGTGAGCAAACCCTTGAACCCTCTTTTATCTTAATGCTCATTGAAATATGATCTAGATTTTTCTTAAATAATTTTGTGGGTATGCTTGCATGTCGGTAAACATCAGTGGATTGAAGTAGACATGTCTGTGTTCATGTATGTAATTCCCTGTTCTCCTACAAGCTTTAAAAGCAAGACGAAAAAAAATCAATCAATCCTTTCTTCCCTGATTTTCTATAGGATATGAGTTATAAACAAAATATGTTATAATAACAGGATATAAGTTTAGGTGAAAATACTTTAGGTGAAAATTTAAAGAAATTTTTTTACTGCAGATAAAATTTACAGTATATTTTAAAACTGTAAGTAGACCATTTCTATTAAGCCTAAGTTATTTGGCCAGTTGCATGTGATAATGCTTGAAATTTTGTTGAGTAGTATGCTTTACATCTTTGTTCAGAGACGACTTCATGTATATATGTAAGTTAATACTGATATGCATATCTGTGTACCTATATACAGGTCTCTGTTTAATTAACACATCAACAAAATTACGAGAAAAAAATTCGTACCTTAATATGCAAGCAGTTTTAAGTTATAATGTTTAAAGGGAAACTGCTAGAAATAGTCAGATTCACATTTTAAAAATAATTTTAGATAATTTTAGATAATTTTAACTGGCAGAGATTCTGGCATATGAAAATGTCAGTAATAACCAACAAAGGAAAAAAAAGAGGGAAATCAAATGATTTAATTTCGAATTTCGATTATATAAACAGATTTGCATTTCAAATTTATGATTTTTGATAATCAATTTAAGATTTTTAAATTTATATTCGTTGAGAAATTTGGGTTTGAATGGAATAAGAAAATTCGTCAATTTCCGTTGATTGGCAAATTTATATTCGTCGAGATCATGATGGGAGGTAGCTTGCGTGTCGTAGATTGGTGGAAAAATGGAGCTACATTTTTTTGATGACTAGATTGGTCGTGGAGCGATGATTTAGGGTTTAACAGTATGTTTTGGTTGTTGACATTCTTGAATAAATTTCGTCGTCGACACTGCGATGCAGGCGATCGCACCTGTGGGGTCGAGTTCGTGGTGGGTCGAAGTGCCTTCGGCCAGAATGGCGTGGGTTCTGGTGGTGTGTAGCGGTGGGGCGGAGGGTTTTCAGAAGACGCATGGGGTTCCAGGAAGTGGTATTGGGTTTGAATTTCGCTCGATTTCGATTTGATGGGTTTTTCGCGAGTCGGGGTGGTCGCGAGGCTTCAGGGCATCGTCGTTGACTTGCTGAGGATCGCGGCGGTGGCTGGATGTGGTTGCGGCTCATGTGCATGGGCACGGGGTTGGGTTATGCACTGGGTATATTATTTGGGGAAGACGACGTTTTATAAGGACGAACTGGAAGTATTAGGGATGGCGACTCGAAGCAAGATGCGAGGAAACTCGAAGAGAAATGAGGGAAGCCTGGGGTTAGCTCGGGTTTGTGGATTTTACGAAATAGTTTCGAATTTTTTTTTTTTTATAAATCAAGTTTTAATGTTTAGTCAAACAAGTTGACTTATTTTCCTTAATAAAATTCTTTGTGAATTTATGGGATAATAATTAAGTTTATTTAAAGGTTTATTGTAGTAAGATTTGATTTTGTAATTAATAGATTAACTAGGATAAAGGGCTTATCTTTTAAAATTTGGTAAGGTTTTGAAAAAAAAATTAAAGTAACTTATTACTTGATGTAAAGTACTTAATGTTAGGAATTGAAGTAAATAATTAGTAATTTAAGTTAATCAATTAAGTAATTAATGAATGATCAAATTTAAATAGTGATTACTTAGTGAAAGTAGTTAAAGGAAGATAATTAAAGATTTATGATTTATTTAATCAATAATTAAAGGTATATTAATCAAAGTAATTAATTAAGGAATAAATTAATTGATATAATTAATTAAGATTTAATTAGTTACAATAAAAGGTTAATTAATTAAGTTAATTAATTAAGAAATGATTAATTAATGAAAGTGAGTAAACCTTAATCAATTGAGATTAATGATAATAATAATTGATTAAAAAAATTACTAATGAAAGTAATTATGTTATTGATAAAATAAACCACCCAATTTATTCATCCTAGTTGTAGTTGTTTGATTGTTATTGGATGCTTCGTGATGGATTGATTTATTTGATATTTGATGTTATGTGATGCTTTGTGATGAGATGTTTTATTTGTGTTAATATATTGTTATATGAATATGCAAATCCTTTGACCCATAAACGACATTTGAATTTCGATGCGACAGGGAGTCGGATACCAATTGGTTATCCGAAACCCACATCGGATTGTAATAGTGAATCTTTGTGATTGATAAAAAAAATTTATCTTTGAATCGGTGATTGAAGATAAGCGTTATGGGTTATACCGCTTATCGATATATCTGTGATGATTGATGTGTGCACTATTGTGTAAAACCCTTGGACTACACTATACACACACAAATATGGATTGCACGTGGAAATCGGTTAAGTCACAGATTTTTGAAATAGATTGTAAACTTGAATTTTTAAATCTAAATGATTTTGAAAATGGATCGGGTTTAAAATGAAAAGCTTTTGGAAAAGAATTTCTAAAATAAAGGTTATTTTGAATAACTTAATAAAGTTTTGAAACGTAATAATTCAACTTAAAATTGAATTCAAATTTGAAAATAAATTCTATTTAAGAATTTATAAAGTAAAAGTTCATACAAGTTATATGGGTTTTTAAACCAATTTTAAGGTATTGTTTTGAGAATTAAATTTAACCCAAGTTTGAGAAACTTGTAAAATTTAAATGTTTGGTTTTCCAAGATGAAAACTGTTTGTTTTCAAATGATAAAAGCTTTCGTATAAGAAATGAATTTCCAAATTGGTACTATAGGAATTTCAAATTTGAATTGAAAAACAGTTTTCCAAGTTATGAATGAACTTTTGGAAATGGTTTTGGAAGCTATGAGTTAAATCTTTTATTTAAAAGATTAAGTGGGTTAATCCAAATAAAAAAATGGAAATTGTTTTGAAATAAGTGAATGGATCTTTGTGAATTTGGGTAAATTTTGTGAACTAAATCTTTGTGTTTAAAGATTTAAATGGTAATTGGTTTAAACCATTAAAAAGGGAATTTTGAAATTTAAGTTGTGACTTAACTGAAATCCCATATCCATATGTTTTTAAATATTGCGCTCATCATTCGGTTTAGCCGGGAGAGGACCTTGTGTCATATAACCCATTCCGAATAATGATACGTCGTTATGGATAGCAATTGAAGACCGGTGGTGAAGACCGGGTATTTGCGAGAACGATAGGATGACCTATCGATTGTCTCTGCAATGAGTAGCTACGGTATAGAGATTCCCTAAGTGATGGGAAGTCCGATCGGGATTGTGGATACCCTGATTGCAAGGGCTTCTTCGGAAGTGCCTTCGGTTCTGTTCGAGCCCGGAACAGACTTGTATGGTCGTGTGTCTGACACTACACTTTGAGATATATAGCCGATTTCTTTCAAATACATATCTGTTGGTGGCGGAGAATTTATTCTCTTAGCTTAACACCCTTCTCTGAGACGTATGAGCTCAGAGGTTATGTAGTTGAAGGTTATTAGCGATATACTCCCAATTTGGTAGTGTGGCATGCTAAGTGCTGCTGTGTGATTGATGATCGTTTGTGATCAAAGCATGGCTTTGTGAAAAAGCGTAGCTTTGTGGACGAAACCTCATCGAGCCTCACAAACCGGTAATGGTCGAAACAGGAAAGATGCGGCAAGGTTTCAGGGGTATCTCCCCTAGGGTATGACCATTCCTTCTGGAAAAGGGTAGTATCATGGTATGGAGCCCAGGTACTTACTCATGTGGGCACTGTAGTATATATTTATTACTGTGTGATGTTGTTGGTGTAGAGGATCCTCGGTTAAAGGTCCCAAAGGACCGGGGGTGGCATATCTGAGGTTTTATTCCCCGGGAAGGGGGTAGCCGGCCTTGTTTAGCAGAGAGCCAGGGTGGTTCTCGGGGCGTCCCGCCAGAGGCGTTCCCATGTGGCAATAGGAAGTTCCTTAGCCTGACCATTTGTTGGAAATCCATTCAACCCAATACGAGCCTTGTACGGTTTTAGTTGTAGAACCTGCCATTTAAAATGGCAGCTATAGTAGGCATAGTATAATGGTACCTATGCTGGCTAGGATTTATATTCTACTTTCGAAAGGTTTTCCACTATGCATTAGTAATAATATCAAAAAGAATTTTTGCGTAGTAAGCATCTTTGACTATCATAAGGAGAAATCTCCCCCATGTGTGCGTTTGCATTGTGTGTGTGCCAGGAGGCCTTATGGTAGTTTCATTTTCAAAAAACATTGCGAATTTCAAAACTTAAAACCTTCTGTTGTTTCAAAGACCAAATGTTTTTGTTTGCTCATACCAGTCCCATGACTGACCCGGAGTTTATTGTTCCCTTTCTAAACTCTGGGTGCCCATCATTTTCCACACGGGCAGTCTAGAGTTTGGTTTTCCAGATAGTCAGTTAGTAGATATCGTTTTGGTAGCCTTCAGCCTTCTATTTAATCATTTTGGAGTGTTTGGAGTCCACGGACGGACTTGCTTATCTTGGTACAACCTTGATGGTGGATCGAGCTTGGAGTTTAGGAGCTTTGTCTTTGGAGCTTTTGGATCAGAGTTGCAGTATTGGATTCTGTGAAGACTTATCATATTGTATCGTGTTCCGCTGTATTTCATTTTGTATTCTCTGATGTTGATGATTATCATTGTATCAAATTGATGTATTTGGATATTGTATTCATGTTGTTTCAGTGATATCATCTTTTATTTCCGCTGTGTTATTTATCATCTAATGTTGTTGCAAGCTCCGGCGATACGAATTTGATGTTGTTGTCGGACATCGAGTTCGGGTCGTCACACGTTTGAAATTAGTCACTGCCATATTTATATTTCTGACGTGAATTATTTTCTCCAGAAGGCCTATCCAGAAGTCTGGAATTGGCACCCAGACGTCTGAACACCTGGTAAAGGCAATAATTTGCGTAGGCCATGATGGCCAAAACGTTTTCGGGAGTGATCAAGCGAGCAACAACGTCTAAGGGTTTACGCCAAGCGACAACCTGGGCTTATAAGCTCTCTGATACACCCCAAACAACATATCCAAACATCCATAGAAGGATTTTCATAAAATTGGATTTCAAATCCAAAAATTGGAAAATTCACCAAATCAATTCAAATCAAAAGCAAATGAATTTGAATGAATGTTAGGAATTCAAACCTAACAACAATGAAAGCTATAGACTAGATGTGAGTTAAAGAACTCACCTTTAAACTCAAAAACAATGAAGGAGAAGCTTTTAAAACAAGGCAAGAACAATTCCTCTTCAATTTCAACTCAAGGTTCTTCAATCTAAGCTCATAAGAAAATATTTTCTAAGTTAGGTTGTAGGAAATTTTTGAAATTTGAGAGAGATTGAGATGGAGAAAAAGAAGAGGATGCTTACCTAAGCTTCTTTTGGAATTTGGAGCTAAAACTTGGATTTGCAAATGAAACTAGGTCTTAGGAATTTCCATTTCCAATCTTTTCCTCCATTTTTCTAAAGCTTGAAGTGTTAGGAATATTATTTAGGAATGAAGAGGAGTGGGGGTGGAGCTAGGTCGATATGTTGGGTTAATAGGCTGAAACCCAAAGCCCTAAGTGAAAATGTCGAAATTCTAGCTAACTCAAAACATATTGATGTTTATACTCAAAAAAGTCGCAAATGGCATTTTGGACCCAATGGAAGTGGTCTCAAGTCCTAATTCGACCATTTGCAAAATGTAGAATTTCGGACTTTAACCCAACTAACGATGTTATATTTAAATAAAATATTTAAATATACAATCGTAAAATATGCGGGTTGTTACAGACTCCCCACTTTAAAGAAATTGCGTCCTCGCAATACTTAATAAGAAAATAAAGAGTAACAACCATAAAAGCATATCACACAAAAGAAAATCTGAAATAAGAATTTCACCTTAAGAGCATGAGAAGTATATATCTCATGAGTCAAATTAGGTGAAACATCAATTCCTTCGATAACACCGGGCTCAAAAATAGAATCGAAATCCCTAAGGTGTTTCCGTAGTTGGAAGACGTGGAAAACGTTATGAATAGCAGAAAATGGAGCCGGTGCATCGACATAATTCAATAACGGTATGCCCGAATAATTTGAAACAACGACGTAGTATACTAACAGTACGTCCGATGTACTCGAAACTCCAATAAATTAGACAATAACGTAGTACAATAACGGTAAGCTCGTTGAACCTATCAAAAAGATCATTCCATTCGGATATAATCAAAGAAACAACTAGGGCATTGGCAACACGATCTCCCTTTCTTGGAGTATAATGAATATCAAGATCATAAGATGCAAGGAACTCGAGCCAACGTTGTTGACGCAAATTAAGTTCCCTTTTAAGAAAATATATGCTCCAAAGATTTATGGTCGGTGTAGAGAACAAATTCCTCTCCCAAAAATAACAATGCCAAATTTCTAAAAGCGAAAACAATAGCCGCGAGAACTAGATCATGGGTGGCATACCTAATCTCGATAGGCTTTAATTTTATAGAAGCATAAATGACAGAACGTTCTCTTTCGCAAGAGAACGGCACCCAAACCAATACGACTAGTATCGGTACAAACAGTGAAGTCTTGGTTCCCTTCGGGAGTCACAAGAATAGGAGTATCGAAAAGAAAGAGTTCTTTTAATTGATCCTCTTTCCCGAAAAGATAAATCTTTCAAAATTACAATTAACTTTATGTAATCATCTTTCTAGAAAAATTTACTTACTCCAAGTCAATTTACTGTGTCTGATTGTCACATCATAGCGTTTAGGAGATTCTTATCGATAACGTTGATCAAGCGCTTCGACCAGAGTTCTTAAAGTACTCAATGGACAATACAACACAAATCATCTTCTTTATGATAAAAATATCTCTTAAAAAATTTACGAACGGCCCTTGTTCGTTTTGTGAACAAAAACCCAATTATACTTATAAATAAATCGTATGAAAAAGATTTGCAAATTTTAAATTGTTGTTTTCATCCACAATCATTAAATTCAAAAACGGACTTAACGAGATATTTTCCGAATACTTGATTCGTAAGATGGACGAAATAAGCTAGATGGTTCGTCAAACCAAATGGCATAACAAGCCATTCATAAGAATCATAATGAGTGCAGAATGCGGTTAGTGGAGCGCTATCGTCCACTACTCATAGCTACTGAAAACTGGTGGTAAAGTCGAACTGAAAAGACCTTAGCACCACTCAAAAGATTGCTTAGGTGATAATTCTAAGACAAGCTCAAAAATATCAAAAAATCCATGAACTACTTGAATGAGGAGAATAACATCTTCCTCAACAAGTGGGTCTAAAGAGTAAAATGATGTCACCAAATTGGAATCGCAATCATTTAGAGAAATTGAAATCTACTTAACAGTTTGAAAATGTCGAAGTTGGATAGTCCACTCGGGACATGAGATATGGCTTTATAATAATTAAGCCAATCCTTTCACGAAAAAATAAATTTCGAAGCCTAAGTAACGCATAACATGCAAATCGGTTTGGAAAGAATAATCAAATAAAATAATCTCGACATCGTTAAAAAGAAACAAACTGAGTGTTGCGGATCCACCAACCGGATCCGCAATTCTCAAAAAAGTCATCAATCCCAAAAGATTTAAAGAAAAAGAATCAACAAGTTATTTTGATATAAAATTAAATGAA
The DNA here is from genome assembly GCA_030765085.1 of Allium cepa. NCBI lineage: Eukaryota > Viridiplantae > Streptophyta > Magnoliopsida > Asparagales > Amaryllidaceae > Allium > Allium cepa. The sequence goes on from CM060931.1 coordinate 579,654,401, forward strand.
CTCATATCAACAAGAACTCGAATAGGATAATCACAAAACAAATGTCATCAAGGACCGAATGAGAAGTACCTTGACCAAGAGAAGTGTCACTACGAGCTTGCACAACATTCAGCTCCCCCTCTCTCCTACTTTGAAGTATGGGACATGTATATATTAGATGACCCGAACTTTTGCAATAACGACAAAAGAGAGGTTTCGGACACTTCCTTGCATAGTGGTCTGTGGAACCACAGTTGTAGCATTATTCACGACTAGAGGTGGGAGTTTTTGCTGCCGGAGTTTGTTGCTTCCCTTTCTTGTTGGGATTGGGGCCTTTGAATTTAATAGGCCTCTTCATGTTGTTGTTGAAGTTCTGTTTGGCACCGACAACTTCAATATCGCTTTCTTTATCGGCCTCTTCAAGTCGAACAGCGATATCAATGAACTGAACAAAAGAAACTTCCAGTTTCAGAAGTAAAGGCTTTTTGAGATGCTTATTCAAGCCATAAATAAACCTCTGATTTTTCTTCAATGGGGTATTTATATACTCGACCTCATACTTAGAAAGAGATTCGAAAGATGCGACGTATTCCGTCACAGAAGATTCACATTTAGCAAGGTCAATAAAACGCCGGGCCAAAGTTACTTTTTAGCTTCCGACATGAATTTTAATTCGAATCGTTTTCGGAATTTCTCCCAAGTAAGATCCGCTTCAATAATCTCCGAGGTCAAGAGCTCATACCAATCTAACGCTCTTTCTTGGAGCATGCTAGAAGCCACTTGGACTCGATGTAAATCAACAAGATTCATGCGAGAAAAGATGCGATCGCACGATTTAAGCCAAGCTTGGATATCAATAACACTCTCGGATCCCTTGAATGGCCTTCCACCCAAATCGGTATAGTCTCTGCACAAGCGTGCAAAACCGGATCTAGGATGAGTAGGCTTTGGAATGGGTCCGACAGCTTGAGCATTCTTCACAAGATCTAGAAGCTGTTGGGCAGATATAAATACTCCCTCTTGAGGAGTAGCACTAGATTGACCGGCACTGGGTCGGTTAGATCTAACCATTTCTCCTCTTTAATAAAGAAAGAAAGAAAGAAGAAGAAAAAGGTTAATCTCAGAATGAATATCAAACAAATAATGATTGATAAAACAAGGCACCATAAAAGAAAATATGATAAGACGGTACAAAGACTCGAATTGAATCCTAAGGCACGACTCCTAAGAAGAACTTAGGACGATGATCATTGCTAGATTATTCTACATTGTTCCGAAGTTTGTCTTTGATACCATGCTGTGATGCCCTACCTCTATACTCACACTAGCTAAGGACACTACGGAGTAATGCCATCAACTAGCACGAAGAATAAGGCTGTTGAGGAGCGACCATCCGTGTAATTGCTTTGTGCGAGCACCGATATGTCAGATAGTATAACATGCATTTCTTTTCGAGAGGAAATTTAACATGCCGATACAAACTCAAAGCTACTACACAGTGGCAATGTGGTCTTCGAAAACAAATATAGAAATAAACATAACATAAATCAGTCACAGATATTCATATCACAAAGACAAAAATAGATATGAATATAACACATAGAAGTGTACGTCAGAACAGTGGTCAAACAAGATCCACAATATCACAAAAGAATAGATACAAGTGCAAGACAAAAGAATATGTATACATCAAGGAGTCTCTATCTCGAATGTATAAAATAAAAACTACTAATCTAAAGTAGTTAGCCAAAAATCAGGCGACAGTCCCTGATAAGAAGTCAAGTAGAAGCACCAGTAATATCTCGGTCTGACCCGAGTATTATTTTAATAAAAAAATAATAAATGGATCAGTCTAGCTATAAATATCTGATAAAAATGAGATAGAATAAGAGATACATAAAAACGTATGATAACAATAATGTCATACTTTGAAAAGTATACATTAGAAAATCAACCAAATTCATACAATATCTCAAAAATCTCATAACATCAAAAAGAATGTCATATTCTTTATTTTAATCACCGAACCACAAATATTGACAAACATATTCTTGCCAATCCCAAAAAAAGAGGTGAAACACAAATTCTAGAAATCATCCAGTAGAAATCCAGAAATCACAAAAAGGGGGAGGCCTATCACAAAACAAGAGCATGAAAACTCACCAACTCGTGTATCACAAACGGAATGCTATTCCATGGTCTCTAACCATAAAGTTGGTGCAACGACGTAGTACAGCGTTATGCCTGCTGAACCTGAAACTCCTATAATACGGAACAGCTACGTAGTACAACGTTACGCCCGATGAACCGGACTCCAATAAATACAGAACAATGACGTAGTACAACGTTACGCTCGATGAACCGAACCTCAATAATACGGAACAACAACGTAGTACAGCGTTACGCGTGATGAACCGAACTCCAATAATAGAACATGGGTCGCTAGTCCATAAAAGAAATGAGACGAAGCTCAATAGAATGGGGTACAGTCCCTACGTGAACAAGGAGACATCGTACATTGCTAGTCTAAACCATAAAATGATCATCATCGATCATCAAGAAGTGTCAATTACACTAAGCTAGTAAATAAATGAGTTTACCTTCGTGTCCCAGAACCACTAGCTTAACTTAAATATTTACGAACAAATTGTAGATCTCCACTCGAAAATTGTCACAAGAGTTTCAATCGAACAAGTCTAAGAATTAACAGACAAAGTAAACGCAAGTGTTTCATGCCACTTGTTTTGCGAAGTCGTTTAATTGGATTTCTCGAACGAATGAGGAAAAGGTTTGTATATACTAATAGGTTGGAAAATGGTTTTATAAACGAGATTTGTATTAAATGTAGAGTTGAAATCGTCTTGATGAAAGAGTTTCAATATTTACTACTAGTATAGAAACCTTTGCATTTTAAACTGACAAACCATCAAAATGATTGTAAAAACAATCAATCATTAAAATTCACATTCAAAGACGTGAATTAAATCCAAAGAAATCGATACCAAATCCATCAAAATGGATATTCCAAAAATCCAAAGAAAGTAGTCATCAAAGTAGATAAAAGTGATAACAACTAATCGGATCGACAAAAATTCGATTAACATTGGAACTTTAATAAAAAAATAAGGCGAACGGGAAAAACTGCATTATTCCAGACATCTGAGGGGTGAGTCCAGACATTTGGAATTGGTTTCTGGAAATAGTCCAGAAAACCATCCAGATGTCTGAAGTCCCAAACCGGACGTCTGACCTCCTTTCAGACGTCTGAGGGGTTGATCCAGAATCTGGATTTGGTTTCTGGATATATTCTAGAAAACCATCCAGACGTCTGAAATCACAAATCAGACGTCCGACCTCCTTTCAAACGTCTGAAATGATGATCCAGACGTTTTAAATTAGTCACTGCCCTATTTATTTTTCTGCCGTGAATTATTTTCTCCAGAAGGCCTATCCAGACGTCTGGAATTGGCACCCAGACGTCTGAACACCTGGTAAAGGCAATAAGTTGCCTAGGCCATGATGGCCAAAATGTTTTCGGGAGCGATCGAGCGAGCAACGACGTCTAAGGATTTACGCCAAGCGACAACTCGGCCTTATAAGCTCTCCGATACACCCCAAACAACATATCCAAACATCCATAGAAGGATTTTCATAAAATTGGATTTCAAATCCAAAAATTGGAAAATTCACCAAATCAGTTCAAATCAAAAGCAAATGAATTTGAATGAATGTTAGGAATTCAAACCTAACAACAATGAAAGCTATAGACTAGATGTGAGTTAAAGAACTCACCTTTAAACTCAAAAACAATGAAGGAGAAGCTTTTAAAACAAGGCAAGAAAAATTCCTCTTCAATTTCAACTCAAGGAGCTTCAATCTAAGCTCGTAAGAAAATATTTCCTAAGTTAAGTTATAGGAAATTTCTGAAATTGGAGAGAGATTGAGATGGAGAAGAAGAAGAGGATGCTTACCTAAGCGTCTTTTGGAATTTGGAGCTAAAACTTGGATTTGTAAATGAAACTGGGCTTAGGAATTTCCATTTTCAATCTTTTCCCTCATTTTTCTAAAGCTTGAATTGTTAGGAATATTATGAAAGAATGAAGTGAAGTGGGGGTGGAGCTAGGTTGATATGTTGGGTTAATGAGCTGAAACCCAAACCCAAAGCCCTAAGTGAAAATGTCAAAATTCTAGCTAACCCTAAACATATCGATGTTTATACTCAAAAAGGTCGCAAATGGCATTTTGGACTCAATGAAAGTGATCTCGAGTCCTAATTCGACCGTTTGCAAAAAGCAGCATTTCAGACTTTAATCCGACTAACGATGTTATATTTAAATAAAATATTTAAATATACAATCGTAAAATATGCGGGTTGTTACATACAAAGTGCTGCCGTTCATTTGTTGATCAAAGCATGGCTTTTGTGTAAAGCGTAACTTTGTGGACGAGACTGCATCAGGACCTCACACCCCGGAAATGGTTGAAACAGGAAAGATGCGGCAAGGTTATGAAGATCGCGCCCTTTAGGTTATGTCATTCCCTTCTGGAAAAGGGTGGTATCATGGTATGGAGCCCAGATACTTAACTCATGTGGTTATTGCAAATTTATTACTTTGTGGTTGTTGCTTTGTGGTTGAGGGTTCTCGGATAAACGTCGCAAACCACCGGGGGATGGCATACTCTATAGTAATTACCTAGTTACAGAGGTAACCCGACCTTGTGTTGGCAGAGATCCAGGTAGGTTCTCGAGACGTCCCTCCAGAGGCGTACCCATGTGGCAATAGAAAGTTCCTTAGCCTGACCAATTGTTGGAAATCCAATCATCAATATGCGCCTTGTACGGTTTTAGTTGTATAACCTTCCATTTACTTATGGTGGTCACCACTGTTTAGATGGTAGCTATAGTAGGCATACAATAATGGTTGTATGCAGGCTAAGATTAATATTATACTTGCAAATATTTTCTGCATTATGCACTAATAATAATATCAAAAGGATTTTTGCATATCAAGCATGTTTGACTATCACAAGGAGAAATCTCCTCCAATTCTGTGTTTGCATTGTGTGTGCGACGAGAGGCCTTATGGTAGTTTCATTTTCCAAAAAGCATTGCGGTTTTCTTTTACTTCTTTTTTTTTTTAAAGATAAACTGTTTTCGTTTGCTCACACTAGTCCCATGACTGACCTGGAGTTTATTGTTCCCTTCCTAAACTTTGGGTGCCCACAATTTTCCACACGGGTAATCTAGAGTTGGGATTTTCAGATAATCAAATAGTAGGTGTAGATTCGATAGCATCTAGCCTTTGGATTTGGGCGATCGCATTTGCTTCACTTCGACAGACCTTGCTTAATACATCGGTGATGATGGTTCGAGCTTTCGATTTGGAACATTGGAAATAGAGATGTAGTTCTGGATTCTATCCTTCTTTCTATCCTCTGGAAATCAAGATGGAGAATAATTTTCACTGTGTCATTATTCCGCTATTGTGTATCTCTGATTAATGTGATATTTTATTATATCATTGTTGTATCGAATGTTATTTATGAATAAAGTTATTCGTATTTCTTCTGCTATGTTGTTATACTTAATGAGTTATAAGCTTCGGCGAACCAGATTCGACGTTTGAATCTGCGGCATTCGAATACGGGTGATGTATTCAGTGCCGACTTTCGAAGGTCGAGTCAGGATCGTCACACAGTGACCCCGTCCAAAATAAATATTAAATACACTGTACTTTATATATATATATATATATATATATATATATATATATTATAGAAAAGAAAAGATGGTACAAGTAGCTAAATATTATCTTGTCGCCATGTTTGTATAATGTACGCCTCTTATCTCAGTGCAACTAAGATTTTGTGAGATAATGAACATGATAATATTGATAGATAGAAAGCATATTTCAAGAGAATGGATAAAGGAAATGGAGTGATTGTTGGATTCTTCTTCAACTTTTTTTCCTTCGCTTTTTTTTCTTAAGTTTGTTTGTATGAAACAAACATGGAAATAAACAAAATGAAAAACTTAAAAAAATATTTAGATTTATGGATAAAAAGTTTATTTTTTTGATTGAAAAACAATGCTAGTTACAACTAGCATTCTGTATAATGTAAAACTGAATACAATGCTAGTTATAAGTAACAATTTATACATTGTAAAAGTTGAATATAATGCTAAATATAGCTAACATCTGTCCTTTAGACTAAAAATAAAACATGTCCTTCAATCATATCATTATTCACTGCCCCCCACAAACAAACAGAGAGAAAATGGATTTGCATTTTCTTTTTACAAAACAAGATATAATGGGCTGCAGCCTACTTCATAAACCCATTTATTACGTCGTTTGAATACCGCTCTATTTGCTTTGGATTACAGATATTTTTAACACACCTTTATTGGATGCTCATGCTCTAATCTCCTTCTACTAAGAAAAAAATTCAGTTCGCAGAAATTTCTCTTAAGTTGAAGCTTTGGAAGTACTAGAGTATCCTTTGTGGTTTTCATAGTGATATTTTCATCATTTTTTACCTCCTTACCACACATTTCAAATATAGCTTCTGGCCCATGTATTTAGTGTTCATTGCGCATCCCCTTCCTACTTAGAAAGTTGTTGTCTTCTTCTTCTCTTCTCAGAATGGTCAATCTTGTAGCCTCTTGATTCATATTCTTGCAGGTATCCAAGGCGCTAATTTTTGTTTTGGATCTATACGTTCTTATCCTTTTAGTTAAAATAAATGGAATCTATGCATTTGTTATCTTGCTAATTCAATAACGCTATAAATTTAAAGAAAAAGAATCAAACTTTTCCTATGGAAAATCAAGCATGCTCGAGTGTCATTTTAGCTAATCCAAACCCACGTCACTCTTTTCGGATCTTAGATCCAAATTGTTGAGTTTTGATTCCTAAACTAGAAATGCGGTAGAGGAATTTTAGGGAAGGTGTTTGATTATATTGCCTTCAAAGTGGCAAAGAGAGAGAGAAGGCATTGATGTATGCGAGTTTAGACGCGCGGCAGTGGCCATAGATTTAAAGGATCGAGCTTATGGTCGGTTATTGTTAAATAGTGTTATATATTTCTCCTATTATTTATTGCTTTTTTAAGATGATGAGAGCATGGTGGTTGTTATCATTGTGCTCGGTTTATCAGATAGGAATTTTTCTTAAATTTTTTAATACTATTCACTTAATTAATTTTATATTTGAGTGTTCTATCTTACCTATGTTTTGTTAGCAAATCTACTGGCTAAATTACACATAACCAATTGTATATTGTGGTTTAAATTATAATTGTATATACCGTATTATAAAAATATCCAACAAAATCATATTTTCATTCACTTTGAGCAAAAACCTAGGTTCAACTTGCTAAATTGGAAAATACTGAGTAAGTTATGGTTTTTATATAATAAGAATAATGCTATATTTTTAGAATTATTTTATTCTATTCATGTGCTTTAGTAGTAATAATATTTTGATTAGTTTACTAAATTTTTTGATCACTTCTTCTACTATGACATATATTGTGTTATTGCAAGGTTAATAATCAAACTAGTTCCTTAGTGCGTTCGTAAGTGATTGTATATTGTTAACTAAATCATTAAGACCTTTTTCCCTTATTTATGTCTATATGCTACTATTCCAAAATAAACACATTGTGTTGAAAGATATTTATTTTCCACCTTGCCTTTAGAATAACTTTTAAAGTAAGAAATAAGGAGTGATGTCGCTTGAAGGATAATAGCTTTGTTTTGTATTTGTACATATGATGTAGGGTAAAGCGGGTTTACTTAACCCAATTAGCCTATATAGGCAATTCTTTGTATTAAAATACAATAGCTTTGTAACCGAAATGTGTAATAATATTTGTATCAAATATACAACATTTCAAAGCAATGAATATTACTCTTTCTTCATTAAAACACTAAAATCATTCAGATTTAATTAATTCTTTCTTTGTATCAGAGCCAACATATCAGAAACTTAACAGCATTCATCACTTCCAAATTTAAAAAGACCGATCCATTAGAGAAATCTGATTATTTGGACCAGTTTTACCCATCAGTTTAAATTTCAGCATTTGGTTAAGGAATTTTTTCAAGATAATTATTACCGTGCCAAGAAAAGTCACTGGCTGCAAAAATATATCTAAAACAAATTCAAGACTGGAAGAAAAACCAGAAAATCATTTAGAAATGATCAAGAAATTCATCAACTCAGCAAAAAGAAGTAGGTGCCATACCGGAAGCAATTAGAGAAACCTCGTCACATTGCTTGGTTGCAACATAACTTGTTTGTAGGGAAGAATTTCTTACTTTTATCATAATTTTTTGATTTCACCAGTCATTTCTTTTTTCAAGAACCATCTTCATGGTAGAGGGCAGCTCTGCAACATCCAGTAATGCATTAAATTCATCTCAACAGACCATGGCAATGACAGATAACTATATCAAGACCATCATCAGCCCCCAAACTCATCTCATTACTGCACAGCTAGAAGAAGACATCTATCTTCTTTGGAAAGTTCAAGTTGAAATCAAGCCAGAGGATATGGTCTTGAAGGATACATCCTTGGCACTATTGTTACTCCACCCAAAATTATTACTGATCAAGAAAAAAAATCGTCAGCAATGAAGAATATGTGGAATATCTTGCAAAGATCAAGACTACTTGTGATCTACTTGAGGCGCCAGGCCATAAAATATTAAATACAGAGCAAGTCTTCACAATCTTATGTGGTTTAAGTGATGAATATGAAGCTATTATAGCAGTCACATCATCACAAGAAACCCTACCATCACTTGAATATGTTCATTCCATCTTCCTATCACATGAAGGAAGACTTAGTTACAAGAAACCTCAAGATACTGACATGTCAATTAATATTGCAGCAAATAATAAAAGCAGAAATCAAAGCTATGGCAGGACTGATCATCAATATCAGAGGGGAAGTCAGTCAGTCAGGGGAAGAGGTAGAGGGAGATGGAGTGATAATAACAAACCAAAGTGTCAGATATGTGAAAAAGTGGGTCACACTGCCCCAAAGTGTTATTTCTGTTTTAATGCAAGTTATTTTCCAGGACAAGGATCAAACAATCAGAGAAATAGCAATTACAGTGCAAACATGGAACAAGTGCAACAAGAATCAAATAAACAATCCAATAGGAACAAGAATTGGAACATGGATGAAATCACAAAGACTGAACACATTCAAGATGAGGCTAGGTACCCAAATTCAAGAGCAACCAATCACTTAACAAGCAATTTAGATAATCTGAATCTAGGCAGCGGAGATACAGAGGTAAACAGTCCATTTCCATGGGAAATGGTAAATAATTGAGATCATACACATTGGTAATGCCTACATCAGAGGTGAAAGACAATTATATCTTAATAATTTATCAAGAGTACTAAGAATAAAGAAAAAGCTTATGAGTGTCTCTTAATTTGCCTATGATAACAATGTTTATTTTGAATTTTATCCAAAGTATTGCTTGGTTAAAGATATACTAACAAAACAAATACTATAGCGGGGTGATGCAGTGAATGTGCTTTACAAGTTTACTTTGATTAATTGCAAAATTCCTATTCAAAAAGTGAAAATTTGTAACAACACTAAATTATAGTCAAGTGGAAGTGACAAAAATATTTTTAATCTTTGACACTACAAGTTAGGCCATCCCAATACAAGTGTTGTAAAATAGGTTCTTGTAGATAATGAAATTTGTTTTAATAATATTATTTTATCATATGTCTGTACTTATTGTCAAATGGGAAAAATTCATAAACTAACTTTTGCAGACTATGTAATAGAATATAAAGTACCCCTAGAATTAATTTCAACAAATCTCTAGGGTCCAGCACCAATTAGTTCAGATTATGGTTAAAGGTATTATATATCATTTGTTGACGCATACACTAGAAACACTTGGATATATTTTCTAGAAACAAAAGAAGAAACCTACAATGTAGTTATAAATTTTATAACTCAAGTTGAAAAGCAAAAAAATCACAAAGTTAAAATTATCCAAAGTGATGGTGGTGCTGAATACAAGTCCCTTAGTAAATTTTTCTTAGATAAGGGTGTAGTTCATAGAACAACATTTCCTTATACATCTAAGCCAAATGGTCTAGTTGAAAGAAAATATAGACACATTGTTGAAGCTGGCCCAACATTGCTTGCACGAGCATCATTACCTCTAAAATTTTGGTCATATTTTTTCAGTACAATAGTATACTTAATCAATAGATTACCAACTAAAGTACTGAAAGGAATAAGCCCATTAGAAAAGTTATTAGGAGTAAAAACAGACTATCTTGTAAGAATATAGTGGCTGTGAAACCCTAGCTAGGTCTTGAGTGAAAAAAACAAAGAAAATGAGGCGTTTTATAGAAAATTTCGCGACACTATTCACCCGAAAATTTTCCAAACTCAAAACGAAGCGTGACGCTTGGCATTTATAATGTTTTACCCCTATTCTAAACGCAATGGAATATATGTCGAGAGCCAATTCGATCGTATTTGAAAGATAGGTTTTCGAATCAACTATTTAAATTTAAAATTCACTTAAACAGATTTCTACGCGTTTTAGCTTGCCTCGGACAAACCATAAATCCGATTGACACGAAATTTGAAATCTTACAATAATATAACATTACGGATCTGATGAACTGGTTTCGTTGGAATCCGAGACTATATGAAAAATGACCATTTTTACATGTCAATTAAACATTAAAATATTCAATTTCTACAATTTAACTGTTAATTCGATTTTAAAAGCTCTCTAACATCATTCTAATTCAAATAAAATTTAATTCAACTTTATAAATCATTTTCATTCACATTAAATCCAATTTCCAGTTATTTTTACAATTCCATATATTAAATTAACCATTTAATTATCCAATTAAATCTAGATATTCGAAATATAATCTATTCAGCTTATAAATTTACTTGTGAATATTTAAAATCGATTAAATATGTGAATTTCAAATGACTAAATTTCTGGGTCGCTACAGAGACGCCTTGTTAACACTTAAATGCAATGTCTGGTCATGTTATAGTGGCATATTGTAATGCCCCTACAACACTTTTATACTGTTTAATATTAAGTATTGCTTCTCCCGTATTTTTAGAAGAATGTTGATTGCTTTTCATTGATGTTGCTTGTGGTTTTGCATCACTCATTTTTATTTTAGGCAGCAGCTCTGAAATATATCTTCTTTGACATAAAATTATTTCAGAGTTTCCTTTTCTTTTGACTTTTATGCCCAAAAAATAATTGAGACTTCCAAGATCCTTTATTGAAAATTGCCTTTTTAAATGAGGGATGATGTGGTTGATTTCATCCTCGTTATTAACTGTAATAAATAAATCATCAACATATATTAGTATACAAATAGATGATAAATTATTGACTTTGGTAACGGTGAGTTATTTGATTTGGTAGAATGATATCCCATATTTGTTAAAGTTGTTTTTAGTCTAAAAACCAGACACTTAGTGCTTGTTTAAGGCCACATATTGCCTTGTTTAACTTGCACACACATTTTGTATTCTTATTATATCCTCGTGGGTTGCTCCGTATAGATCTCCTCCTATAAAATACCATTTAGAAATGCATTGTTGACATCCAATTGTCTTATGCTCCAGCTTTTATGTAATGCAATAGTAAGGAGAAATCTAATGGTGGTTGGTTTGACCATTGGAGAGAAAGTTTCATTGAAATCAAATCCAGATTGAAGAGTGTACCCATTTGCAACAACTCTTCTGTTGTATCTGCTAATTGAACCATCAAGATTTTTCTTTATCTTGTATATCCACTTACTCCAACTATATTTTTTTAATCTAATAGACATATAAGATCCAATGGCATGTTCTTTATTAGAGCATTGACTCTTCATCCATAGCTTCTTTCTAGTTTTTGTCTTTTATAGCTTGCTCATAAGTTTCTGGTTCATGTGGACTTGAACTTGCAGTATATAATTTTGGCTTAACTCTTGTAAGCATGAGATGGCTTGATCTTACTTGAGAATCAGTGCGAGGCAAGTCTCCTAAATTGGTATGATCTAAACTACTTTTTGAGTTACTTTTCTTAATATTTTCTTCATTTTGATCCATATTATCCATTGGTTGAATAAGTCAATGACTTGCATGACTGGGATCATCTTTCCATTCATGATCCTGTTGAAGATGCTGCGTGCAGTATATTATGATCACCAATAGTCCTCTTTTCCCCTACTTGATGCTCAGCTTTAGAATACATAGGTAATTAAGTTATTGAAGTTTTTGGATTGTAGACCTTACTGGTTGTCTTTATTTCTGATTAACTAAACGGGAAAATATTTTCATTTAAAACAACATATCTACTAATGAAGATTCTACTGCTATCATCAAGACACTTATATCCTTTCTGGTTTATAACATATCCTAGAAAGATGTATGGTTTAGATTTGAAATTCAATTTGTTAGTGTTATATGGTCTTAAATAGAAAAAATATAGGCATTCATGGGTTCTTAGGCTATGATAATCTGGTTTAACCCTATATAGTTTTTCTATAGGAATAGTTCCTCTTATAACTTTTGTTGGCAACCTACTAATAAGATATACAGTGGTGCTAAGATATAAAGCAGTGCTAAATGCTTCAGGCTAGAATTTTTAGGGTAATGATGCCTGAGCTAGTAAAGTAAGTCCCGATTCTATTATGTGCATGTGTTTTCTTTCAACTAAACCATCCTATTCAGATGTGTAGGGATATGTAGTTCTATAAACTATTTCCTTTTCCGAAAGAAATTACTAAGTGTTTTGTACTCGGTACCCCCCATTAGATTGCATAATCTTAATTTGAGAGTTAGTTTGCTTTTCAACCATTGTTATGAAATTTATTACTGCACTACATGTTTTTAGAAAGTATATCCAAGTATATCTCGAATATGCATCAACAAATAACATGTTGTTTTTGAACCCAAAATCTGAATATATAGGTGTAAGACCTCATAAATCAGAAGCAACTAATTCTAATGGTTTAACACACTCTGCTAAAGATTCATTAAATGCCAACTTCTGATTCTTACCCATTTGGCAATAAGTGCATACATATGGTAAACAACTGTCATCGAAAGATATTCTATTTTCAGTAAGAATTTGCCTTACAACTTTAACAATTGAATGGCCCAGTTTGTAGTTCCAAAGATCAAATACATTCTTATTATTTCCTTTCTCACACAAATTACAATGGTTTTGCTCTTTTGCAAGGCTGCTACAGTTAATAGATTTAAATTTATACAATCCTTTTTTTGCATCACCCTGCAGAAGAATATCTTTGGTTAGTATGTCTCTAACTGAACAATATTTATGGTAAAATTCAAAATAAACATTATTTTCAATAGCAAACCGAGACACACTTATAAGATTCTTCTTTGTTTTTGGCACTCTTAACAAGTTATGCAGAAATAATTGTCTCTTACCTTTAATACAAGCATTACCAATATAAGAAATTTTGATGTACGTCCCAGTGCCCATGCAAATTATTTGTTCATCTTTATACTCCTTGTTGTCAATATTTAAGTTATCAAGATTATGAATAATGTGATTAGTTTCCTCGGACTTAGGATACCAGCATTCATCTTGTATGTATTCAGTCATTGTACCTTCATTTAAGTTAAGACCTTTGTTGCTGTCAGCTTGATTATCAGAGTTTTGTACCATATTAGCACTAAAATTGTTATTCCTTGGTTGTTATTGTTCTGATTTGAATATATGAAATAACATTATGCTTTATTGGTGTTTTGATTTTGTTTGCGATGTAGTTGATTGAGAAATCTAATACTTGTGGCTTCTTATTGTCGATTCTTGCTTCATGTGCAAGTAAGATTGTGTGAACATCATCAATTAATGGTAAGGTCTTTTGAGAAGCTATAACTGCAATAACTGCTTCATACACATCACTCAAACCATTTAGTATGGTTAAAATTTGTTCTAAATCTGAAACTTTATGATCTGTGGCTTCTAGTAAATCACAGGCTGTTTTGATCTGCGTCAGATTCCCTCATAATATTGTTATCCTTTCTGATATTATGAAGCTGTCTTTTATGATACGTAACTTTGGTTGTAGATTGAGTGTTGAAAACCTTTTCCATAGTTGCCCATATTTCGTTAGCATATTTACATCCAATTACATGAGATAGTAGATTTGTACTTATTGAAGCGAGCAATTATGAACATATGAGTCTGTCTTGTCTATGATGTTTCACATATTCTTCATTACCGACAATTTTATTTTCTTGATCAGTGATATATTTTAGTGGAAATAGAATGGTTCCAAGAATGAAACCTTCAAGACCATATCTTTGGATTTTAGTCTTGCCTAGAAGTTTTCACAAAAGATCATGCAAATGAACCATGACAAGTTGGCTTTGTGGGCTGATGATAGTCTTGACTAACTTCTTTGTAGCTGCTCCAGTGTTTGTTGAGGGTTGCTTACATTAACGGAAGTTGCTAAATTTGTTTCATCGCCCATGGTGATCTTGAAAACAAAAGAAAGCTGAAAAAAGAAAAAATGGTGGAATTTAATCGGTCTTGATCAGGATTTGTATATCTGAAAGGCAAAAGACCATCACTTCATCGAATCCCCTAATATCCAATCATCAGCATCAACACAACCTACTCACAAGACGAAACAATACTATCAACATTCAACAACCAACTTCTGTAGTTCAATTAACTAAATCCAACTGAACAAAGCCACAAATACTGATTTTTATACCAGTAATATTAGCAAGACCCAATCGACAACAAGGCAACAGAGACTTACCCATCATCAACCATGCAACACATGTAACAAGGGAACACAGTCAACTAGAAGCTCCAACTGACCACTAAGCTTTTCAGATTAATTTTAGGCACATCGACATCAACATTCAAGTCATCCACCTATTATCTCGACAACATTCAACATCATGGCTTCCATCAACACAGACCAATCGCGGCTTCCTGCTTGAGATCCTGCACTCGACAATCGACATAAACCCAATCTCGAACCAGCAAACTGGCAATTAACATAAATCGCAACCAACCCTCACCAGCAGAACGAGAACCAACATCGGAACGGGGGAGTTGGAATTCAGAGATCCAGAGGCTTTTTCTCAAAAGTCGTGTGGATTGGGAAATTTTATTTGGGATTGGCCGGCAGGGAAAGAAAGGTTAAATCAGGGTTTCTGTGAAGTCGTGTGCTTTTTGTGCGATAGTATGGAGGTGTGAAGGAGAGGTGTCGTTTGTAGGCTGGCAATATATCGCAAGGGCATATGGAGTGAAAATTTTGGACTAGAACAAAAAATTATTGGATTGGAGAAAAATATTTCGTATCGGTGGAGGCAAAAATTTTAAATTGGAGGGAAACGGAATATGTATCAAAGAAGATATTTATAAAAAAACCCACAAGATGCATGTAAAAATAATAATTTATAGACTAATGTTACACTATAATTATTAAGGGAAAATTAATTTAAAGGACAAAAATTTATATATTTTTAGCCCCAGAGACACGGCTTCAATATTTTAACCACAAAGACAAGCGTTCTTCTAAAAATTAATTATAAGGACAAACTTTCTTTCAAAATTATTCATAAGGACAAACATTCATCCAAAACTACTATAACCGATACCTAAATACTTCTACCGATAACTATAAACTGATACATAAAAACTGCTATCAATAACTAAAAACTGATACCTAAAAAAAGTTGTCCTTCAAGCTAAAATACTGAAATTCTTTCCTTGATGCTAAAACGTTGAGAAATTTTGTCATTGGCAATAATTTCATCAATTACTAAATGCCGAATAATAAATATTCCTTCTAAATTATTAAAGATTTCTTATTAATCATTAGTTATCAAAAATTAATTATATTACATACTAAATATTAAGTATTAAGTATTAGTCTTAATTACTAACACTTCATCGTTATTTAACAGTAATTATTAATTATTAATCATGAAATAATCAATATTAATTATTATTAAATAATACTTAATATTATAAGTAATTATTTGTTAATTATTATTAACTACTAACTATTTAATAGTAACTAAAAATTATTAAAATTAAATATACACTGGTAGTAATACTTTGTATGATACACAATTCGCAATACACAATTTGCGATACTTACTAACTTAGCTGAACATATTGATAGTACGATATGCGCAAACTAATTCAAATGCACTTACTAACCATTAAATATTAAATATTAGATAACAAATATTATTTATTGATCATTGTAGATTATTTATTAATCATCAAATATCTAATAGAAATTATTTATTATTTAGTGGTGATTATTAATATTTATTACTTCTAATTTATTAGTTTTTAATTATTATTACTTATTACTTCTGAATTAGAATTGAATATTAATTATCTATTATATGATATTAATTATTTAATAGTAATTATTTGATATTAATTATTAATTACTAATTATAAATTATATTTATATTAAATGTAATTAATAAATATTAACTATAATTTACAAATTATTAACAATTAATTGTAATTGATTATTAAATATAAAAATAATTATTGACATAAATAATAATTAATAATTATGAATTATTTACTTATAATCATTGTTTTTAAATTACAATAATTACCTATCTAAGTTTTCATTTATAAATTATTAATTATAAACTACCATTTATAGATAAGTATAAATATTTGTTATTAATTATAAATTATTATAATATTTTAAGCAATACCACATCTTCAAAAAAATGAACGTAAACCCATGAGTGAAACTAGTTTTTAAAAAGTTGCAGTTCGTTGATATCTAATTTAGGCGTAAAGAACAATGTTTTCACAACATTGGAAAAACGTTGTTAAAAGAGTACCATGAAAACGTTTTTAAAAAATATTGTAAAAAAGTAGTTCTTATAAGGTTTTTGGGGATTTTTTCACAATGTTTTCTGTAAAAATGTCGTAAAAAGATGATTTTTACAATGGTTTTTCATAAATTGTTGTAAAAGGGGTTTTACAACGTTCAAAATACAAATTATTGTAAAACAAAAGTTGTAATAAGCTGTGTTTTTTTGTAGTGGTTGCAATGAGGAGGGAGTCAGAATAACAAGACGTCAAAAATGGGCATCAACACCCAATAGAATATCGTAGAGACTAAACGATGAATGAAGTTAAAACATAGTCGAAAAGTAAATGAACATGCAGATGTTTATAGTGGCTCAACAATCTTGGCTTACATCCACTTTATATTTTTGCTAAACTTGCGCTTGATTATGATTACAAGAATGTTTGGATCAGTTGGGAATCCATTAGTACAAGAGTGAAGAATAAAAATGGAAGAGCCTCGGTGGCAGCAAGAAGAATCCTCTTTATGGAGAATGGCCGCTGTATTTATAGAGGAAGATGTGTATGGACCGGGCTGAAAATTCGCTGGAAGAATCTCTAGATTCATAGGGGCCCACACAAATGATCGCGGGTCCCATCTCAATCGTTCGAACGATCGGTACCGATCGTTCTGTGCTCCAATGCACATGCAATTATTTCTATAAGCTTCCACATGCCTCTAGTCAATGGTCCCAAAGTTGGTGCCATTTTAACTTCGTGTTAGTGTGATATTGACTAAGCTTCATTGAGTTGAATTGTTTTGGCTGAAGCGATCCAATCAATAAAGAACGATGTATGTCGATCGTTTATTTTTACTCATTTAAGAATGCAATCAATTTTGGAGGCTCCTTTTTCAATATATTGATGTTCCCAAAGTTTCATGCGTAATTGATTTGTAGATTTTGAGATATCGATTGATCATCATTGAGTTAAGTTATAATATCGATACGGTACGATCCATAATTGGAGATGAATCTTAGCCGATCCATAATGGAGATGGATCATTGTTGTTTGAAAAACGATAATACCTGATCATAATTTTAGTTGAAGTGTGCAATTCATACTTAGCCAATTCTAGAATGCTATTCGCATGAATCCGTGCGACTATCATCCATAGTCTTATCCATAATCGATCGCCAATCCTGATAACCATCTCACCAGGCTTTCTGCCTTGATGATCATCTAATCTAACTTGTCCGATCAGTCTAATTATAGCCAGGCCAAAAGACCGATAACATTTGGCCCCCCAAAGAATGTCTTGTTGCGTACATGACGTGGTTTGAATCGAAGAAAGTTAGAGTCATCGGAAAGAAATCCATCCAGTATTTTGAATAGTCGATATCCTTCTATTGAATTATCTTCCCAAAGTGTCGTATCTCTCTTTGATCGTTATGACGCTTGGTCGACTTCCAATAATATAAATTCAGGATTGTATTCCATCAGTTGCTATCTTTTTCCATTTATATGGGGCTAGTAAGCTTTGGCCATCTGATCCAGTCTTTTATCTAATAACTCCAGGTGAAAATTCGATTTTTGCTGCTTTCAAGAAATTGAATTTTTAGAATATATATGCATATTCAGGTACACGCCCTTGTCTTTAGCTCTCGGATGCATTTGTACGGGTCGTCGCCGCTTCCTTATAGTTTAACTGCAATTGGATTGTAATCCATTGTTTATACACGCACAAACATACACACACACAAACACACTATACATATATATATTAATGAAATAGGAGTCATAAAAAATCACTTGATTAGAAGAGACTTCAAGTTCTATAGGGATGATAGCCTTAGAGCCATAAGCAAGGGTGAATGGATTATGGCTAGTCACAAACTTGTTGGTGGTATTGTATATCCAATGCTAATGGGAGTTCATCAGCCTACTTGCCTCTAGTCTTTTCCTAACGGTTCCTTAAAATGGACTTCATGATTTTTTTAATCAGCTTCGACTAGTCCACTATCTTGAGGGTGAGCAACTACACAAATCTTTTCTCAATATCATACCGGCGGCAGAAGTCTTTGAATTTAGCATAGTCGAATTGGATCCCACTATCAGTTAAAGTTGTTCGGGGAAGACCAAAGCGACAGATGATGTTGTAGACAACAAAGTTGATTACTTTTTTCATTACGATCGTGGCTAAAGGTTTATCTTCGGCCCTTTTGGTGAAGTAATCCACTGTTAGGATAGTGTATTTTGCATCAACTTTAGAAATTGGAAAGAAGCCGATGATGTCAAATACCCTAAGTGGCAAATGGCTATGGACTGACCCTTTGTGCAATTTTCATCGACGGAGCTCTCGCAGCTTTTACATACATCCATCACTTGTCGCATCGCTTAGTGTAATCAGCGGCATCATAGTTGACAGTTGGCCAGTAGTACCCATAAAAGAGTATTTCCTTTGCTAGGATTTTCCTCCCGATTTGATCGCCGCATTCTTCTTTGTGAACTTCTCTCGAGACTCTTTCTTGGATTGATGTAGCATGAAGCTTTGCTAAGGATTTATCATTTTTCATTCATCTATCTAGGAAGGATCCCTCATTGCATATAACCTTTGACATGAGTCATCTACGACTCCCTTTCCGGCTCCGTCTGCAGAACCCAATTAACCTCCATCTGCTTGATGCTTGGAGCATTTAGTACTTCAACCGGGACTGAGACCATATGTTGCGCATCCCCAAAACTGGCTAGCTTGGCCAGTTAGTCGGCTTTCTCAATTTTTTCTTTGGGGGCACGTGTAATGGTGTAATACTTGAAGTTTACTAGTAGCTCTTAGACCCAGCTGAGATAAGGAGCAATTTGTTGCCCACTATCTTGATAATCTTCCTTGGCTTGGAATACTACTAAGTGAGAATCATAAAAGATTTGTAAAGCTTTCACTCCCAGTTCTCTAGCAAGTTGGAACCCTACGATTAAGGCTTTATACTCAACTTCATTGTTTGTTGCAGGGAAATCGAGTTTCAGGGCATAGAAAATCGATCGTTCCTCAAGAGTCACTATCACAACTCTAGCATTAGAACATCAATCCTTGGATGCTTCATCCATGTACATTTTTTATCAGCTGCTCCCTAGAGAGTTGTATGGTGCAGTGAATTCAGCTATGAAGTCCTCCAATGTCTGTCGTAAGATAGCTCTTTGAGGGAAACAAGTGATATTGAATTGGCTTAGCTTGATATTTCATTTGTGCAATGTTCTAGACGTCTTAAGTCGATGTAAGACCCATCGTAATAGTTTGTCAGTATAGACGTTAATTGGGTGAGCCTGGAAGTAAGGGCGAAACTTCCGGATGCAATCAATAAGCAATATGCAATCTATTTTAGCTTCGGATAATTTCTCTCAACACGGCCAAGTTCTTGCTTACATAATATAACAGTATTTGGATCTGATTCTCTTCACCTAATAGTGTAGTGCTTATGACGTGTACTGGCACGGCTAAATGAATGTATAATTGTAACAACCCAAAACTTAACCTATAATAATTAATTAGATAATAAAATAACTTTGTGAAATTCTTAGAACTAAGCCACGAAAGCTGCACCATTGTATCCGTGGTAATTATCTGGTCAATTTTCATATATAGAACACCAAAAACCAAGCTAATATGACCAAGTTATAAAATAAATAAAATAAACATATATATATATATATATATATAATAATATATGGTATGTCGCCCGGTCGGTTGACTTGGCACCAAGGCGGTCGACCCTTTGGTCGACCCATCTCTATTATTCATGAACGAACGAACGAACGTTCGTTCATTCGAAAGTCGCAGAGCCTATTGGTGACATCTTTTGCATTATTCTGACCAATCCGATCCATCTATTTTTGCATCTGATGGCTCCTGTTCAACCTATGACGTGTTTGCATGCTATTCAATCCTTAAATCCAACGGTCCGAGATCCACTTCCACCCCTATATATAGATCCCTATACCTAACACTTTTTCTCATTCTAGGTTTTCTCCAATTGGGTTCACCTTTCTAGGAAGGACCCTAAATGGAATAATTTTTCCAAAGGAGAAAATCATTATAAATTTAATTATTTTACAACACCAAATGGATCCGATAAGACCAAAGGAAGAGCTTGGGACCAGAGGTGAGTGACTGTAATTATTTTAAGATTTCTTTAAGTAATTTAAAATAATAAAGCTTCCAATAGTTGTAGTTTTACTATAATTTTTGGAATAGCCTTTTCAATAGTATTTTCAATCTATTTCCTTTTAGCTATTCTTTTTAGTAATTTTAGCTTATTTCTGTTAATTATAGCTTTTCCGTTCATTTGTAGTTAATTTACAGTATTTTAGTTTATTTACTATTATTTATACGTTATTTACATCTTCTTTCTATGCTTTGGATTTTCTTCCTTTTTCAATTTTCTGTTATTCCTCCTCCTTCTTCACATATGGATTAGAATAGGGTTAGCGCGAATATGGATTAAATTGTAAGAAAACTGAAATAATGGAATATAAGATGTAAATTTCAAAGACTGTAATATAAATGGAATTGGACTGAAATTAAGCCTAATTATGACGTTAATTGTACTAAATTAAAAGGATTGGCCTAGTTATAACTTAGAATTATTTCAAAGGTTGGGAGTGCAAATTCCTCACTGTCCCAGGCAGAATTGAATTAATTAAAGCTGTTGTCTACCCAATGGTCAGTTTTTGGATGCAATGTTTCATGTTACCCAGCCTAACCATTCACAAAATCAATCAGTTATGTAAACAATTCATCTGGAAAGGTAAAAACAGCAAGGTACCATGGGAAACAGTCACAAGTGTTAAAGCTGAAGGTGGGATGGGTTTGAAAAAACTGTCAGACATTAACAATACATTTTGCATCAAAAGAATATGGGAAACCCTTAACAACTCATCTTATAGTGCTAGATGGCTTAATGCAAAATATGCTAACAATGAGACTTTGTGGGAAGCTAACTTCAGTAACAATTCTTCATGCACTTGGAAGAAAATGTTATACTACAGAAAAGAAGCTCAAAAATTGATTGACAGAAGAATTGTGGATGGTAAATCCACCAGTTTATGGTTTATACCTTGGATCAATGGTTCTACATTACTGGAAAAACTGGGGCAGCAAATCTTATCATATACAAGAGGTCATAATCATAAGGTAAGTCATATCATATCTGATAATTGTTGGAGGACAGAAAACATCTCATATTTAGGAAACATAAGTGAGGAAATAAGGAAAGTTCCTATACATCATGATAAAACAGAAGACTATTGGTTTTGTAACAGCAGTAAAAATGGCAAGTTCAATTTTCATGATACATGGAATAGTATAAGAGTCAAACTCCACAATATCAATTATCATAAAATCATATGGAATACCACATCACTCCCAAAAATGAATGTATGCTTATATAGAGCAATTTTCAATTACCTTCCCACAAAAGATAAGCTACAACTACAGGGAGTAACAGAAGATAACTTATGTGTATTGTGCAAAAAGGAAATAGAAACATGTAACCATCTTTTTTTCAACTGTTCCTTCTCCAAACATGTGTGGTATTGGATCAGAACCATGATGGAGGACCCTATAACTCATGGAGACATACATATTTCTCTTTTAGATGCTGTCACATATATATCCCAAAATTTTACAGTCAACAGTATAAAGAAAGACATCATAATTGCTGCGCTTAGCACAGCCGTTTGGTACATTTGGAAAAACAGGAATGATATCATCTTTAACAATGAAAAGAAAGATAAAATCACAGTCTGTAACATCATCAAATCCAATGTTCGAGACTTTATCATCAATAGATCCAAGTTTTTCAACCACAACAACATCAATGCGGACAACATCATACAAAAATGGGAAATCATACCTCTGCGAGTTGACCTTACCGTAACCAAAAACCCTAATTCCCCCAATACTGCTTCATCCTCAAGATACATGATTGATAGAGAAGATGTAGAAACAGAGAGCTCAAAATTGTCTAGATGCACTGATAGTATTATCACTATCGTTGAAAGAGATGAAAGATTGCAAGGGAGAGAGAACGAGCCGCCATGAGTCGCGAAACTATCGCAATGTTTTTAGGGTTTGTGTTTTGTCTGTAGAGTATACGGGTTGCCTGTTTTTTTTTTGTGCCCAACAGTTTCTTTATGTATATAACTTGTATGTAATGTGTTGGCATTATCAATAAAGCTTTTGGATCCTTTTTTCAAAAAATAACTTAGAATTATAACTAAAAAGAGTAAAAGACAAAAGAAGCTTATTTTCACACCTAAACCTTAGGTTAAGTAATAAGCGTGGTTATAACATAGGTTATAATAAGAATAAGAACAGAATAAGGCTTATTTTAAGACTTAGGAGAAATTAACAAGCACATATAATAGAGAGAAATGTAAAGGGTTATTTAAATAATTTACCTAAGTTAATAAAGTAGGATCTGTACCCAATAACATTCCCTATTAGACAAAATGGTGGTCCCATATTAGCCTGAAGTGAGATGAGGGCACGCTTATGCTAAGAATGGTAGTAATTAGCCAAGTGGAAGTCCAAATCACGGGGGATTTGGACAAGCGGTACAACTAAATATTATTTGGATGAGGGGCCAGTACCAACAGTATTTCCCCTATTTTCTATGGACACACGGTGATATCACATTAGCTCGAAGTGAGATGAGGGGCACACTTATGCTAGAGTTTGAGGTAATAAAAAGACCCAATAGGTGGAGAAAAAGGTAGCATGGGCATGGTGGCAGTTACGCATGCGACTTCCATTCGGGTGCTCAGTAATAGCTATGAGTTCCAAGTGCTTAGTATGGGTGTCTTTCATAGACACAATTGCCTTCTCTGTAGGAAGCTATATATGTCGTCCGGATCCGCAGTGGTTGCTCTGTGCATCTTTCATAGATACCATTGGCTGCTTTGTAGGGAGTTATATAGCGTTTGGTCCATAGTAAAGTCTATGGAGTAGCAGGCCGATCAAAAAGGGTAAAATTAGGCTTACATCCTAATTACAGGATTAGGAATTCAGCCTAATCAAAGCGGAACTCAAGGACAAGTGCAAGCAATCAAAGTTAGCCTATCTTATAAATTAAGCAATATTTAATCGTGCTTATTTCCAGTTTATTTCTTTCCTACTTACTTTGTTATCCTTATTCATGCTAGAACTGTTATAGAGTCTATTACTTTTACTTTGCTTAAAGATTCTAATAATTACTATCATTCATCAGACTTTTAGTTTGACTCACTCCTCTATTTCCCTTTCCTCCCCATAGGCAATCAGGGGCAAGGATAGTAGACTGCAACTTCATGGAGGCTTATTGGAGATTCTATCGTGTATTTCTTTTCTTCAGTTCCAGTTTTTAGTTCTTTTGCTGAGCTGGTATTTTGAGAGGGATGTATTGTACTCTAATATTATTTGAGACTTTGGGTTTTTGATTTCATGAGACTTGTATAGGTATTTTGTCATATGATGTATTTGGTATTTGGTGTTGGTGACTTATTTTTATCATCTTATTTTATGGAATTTGACTTTTAGCTTTGGTGACTTATTTTTATCATCTTATTTTATGGAATTTGACTTTTAGCATAATACTATAATTGTTTCTGTTGCGTTATTATTATTATTGTTAGTATTATCTAATTTTTGTCTTGTGAATCTTAGTCTCTGCTAGTTTTAGTTATACCTACAACTCACCATGCCTTTTAATGTGTCAATTTGGGTATAGTAAGGGGTGCGTAGTGTTTCATTTGCTATTAGAGGCCTAAGGTTACAAGATTCCTAAAAACTTGTTTTAAAAATAAGTTATTTTTCCAAAAGCAACCCATTTTTAAGAAGCATATCTTCAAATTAGAAGTATTTTTCATAAACAAAATCTTATTATAGAAGTAGTTTTTCAAGTATAAGAGAGTTTTTATAAAAATGCTCTCAAAGTCCAGTTCAACATTATTTCGATTCTTTCAAGTCTAAGTTTCCTTCTCTTTTCATAGTATATAGCTGATTAGTTCCATAGAGCTATGGTATCAAAGGTGTATGGGCAAGCGCCTAATACAACATTGGTAGGTGGAAATCCCTTTAATCCACCTACACCAGCCGATTGTTCTAAGCTATGCAAGAACTTAGCTAGTCTAGGAGGCAGAATGATTTTTGACATGGAGGATTTCGAGGAGGCACGAGCTAGGTTGGAGGTTATAGAGCAAAGGTTTAGGATGTTAGATTTGGAGCACCTCAGAAGTGAATCAAGAAAAGTGGGAAAAGTAAGCGTTATAGAATGACTGGTCATTACGCAAAGACCGTAAGAAGGCAGGAATGAAGGGAAAGTGTTTCAATTGTCGACAGCTTGGTCACTTTAGTAATATTTGCCCTCAGAAAATGAGACAGGCAGCGAGTGCGCCTGCAGTACAGATTCAGACATTGGTTACAACACCTTCCCGTAGCAGACCAAATCAAGGTATTCTGGAGCATCACACTCTTTTACCTCTTGTTCTCTTGTGGGTTGTTTGCACTTAGACATGTCTTTAGTAGTAGACCCCATTGTTGTTTCAAGCCCCATAGGAGGACCAACACACTTATCTATGATTTGTAGGGGTTTGAAAATTTTTATCCTAGGCGTAGAATTTGAGTATGATGCCTATGTTTTGGGATTTTGGGGTATGAGATGATTTTGGGAATGGATTGTCTATCTACATATGGAGCTATATTAGATTGCGAGAGGAGAGTCGTTAGACTAGAGACATGTATCAGTGGGACTCTCAAGATTTCTTTCGACCCGTAAGGGTCAGTTATGTTGAGCTTCCTTTATTCCATCGATTCATCATCATCAGAGTTAGATTTGGTTCCTGTCGTTAAAGAGTTTCTAGACGTCATTGAGGAGGTTAAGGGACTATCCCCTAAGAGAGAGAGATTGGCTTCAGGATTAATTTTGCTAGCTAGTAGCATTACCCGTAGGGCATATGGCGACCAAGGAAAGGAAGGGATTGAGCAAGTAGATCCATGAGCTTTTGAGATAGGTTTCAAAAAGCAGTAACATATCGAAATAGGGAGCGCCAATCGTCTTCGCTACCAAAGCGGGTGGTTCACTTCGACTTTGCATTGACTTTAGAGAATTGAATAAGCTCACAAAGAAGAACCATTATCCACTCCCTAAGATAGATGATCTTTTCGACCAATAGTTGGCTCTTCAGTATTTTCTCAGCTTGGTCTAGCCATTAGATTTCGTCAGCTTAGGGTCGCTGATGACAGCATTGATAAGACCGCATGTAGGACACTCGAAGGATTCTTTGAGTGGTTGGTTAGGCCTTTTGGACTAACCCATGCCCCAGCCTATCTTGTTGATCTGACGAGCCATGTTTTTAGAGATGTCCTAAAAAAAGTTCGTGGAGGTATTCGTGGTCGACATTTTGGTGTTTTCCAAGAAGTATGGAAGAGCATGCTATTCATCTAAAGGTGGTTCTTTATACGCTTCGTGTTCATCAACTGAAGACAAAGTTCTTAGGGTATCACTTTTGAAGTGCGTTTATTAAGGCATAGAGAATGTCTACACATGGTGGAGATATAAGAAACAGTTTTGGACATTTAGGATTCTATGGAAATCCAAAGAGAGGTAGGCAAAGGTTAGAGATGTACAATAAAATTCAATAGATATGCAAAGAAGAAAGTCCATGTGTAGATAATTGTAGAAATTATAATTGTCTCCGACAAGTGGATTTGACGATGATGCCTTAGAATATATATGAGTATACAAGAGGAATAGGAGTAAAAGCCTTTAGTTTAATAAAAGTACTCCTAGGTTAGTAAGGACAAGATCCACTTTATGCCAAGCCTAATAAAATGAAATTTTTGAAATTTAAAAAGTTGGAAAAAATGTAATTATTAGAATCAAAAAATTTCATTGTTTATATTTTCTTTTAGAAAATAAATATGGGGTTTTTGAAGAATGGTATGAAATTTAAGTTGGTTTTATATAATGAAAAATTGGAATTATTTTTGAAGAATTATGGAGTGTGTGTGTGTATATAACTCACTAGTTCCATTGTAAGTAAACAAAGATTTTAAAATAAAAACCTAGAGTATATCAAGTATCAAAAATGTTGATTACGACTTTTATTGTTGTAATAAATGTTTTTGTGAAAAATAAGTGGAGCATGGGCTATAACACTATTGTTATAGCAAGTGACTCCCAAGAAAGATATGTTTACATAGGTATATGAGATTTATTGGTATTTATTTAGTTGAATCCATACACTAGTTTTTTTTAGGTTGTAGTAACGGTGTTTTATGCAATATCAATTTTAACCCAAATAAAAATATATTTTTAAGGGTAATTTCTAAGTATAGAAACAAAATGGTTTTTAAAGTGCACTTACTACCTTTAGTGAGTATAAGGAAGTGTTTTTACAGTTATGGAAATATTAAAACAGTTTTGAAGATGAGTTTTTCTAAAAGGAAAATGTGTAAGTTAGATATTAGAATATTTATCATGGAAGAATATAAATTAAACATACTTTAATCTATTGGAATGAAAAGAGTAATGGTATAATTTTCTAAGAAACCAATAAAAATATTTTGTGCAAATTATAAGGAATACATGAAAGAGATATACAAAGTATGAAAAGCATCATATTCTGTATAGCCTATTTCAAAAAAATAAAAATAAATAAGTTCCTTGTAATTTCACATAAACATGAAATTCTCTTTAAAAAAGGTTCATAGAAGATTTTAGCATTAATAATTTGTCATTCGAGAAAGCAGATCCAATATATTAAGGTATGAGACCGTAAGGTATAATAAGGAGATGTTTTGGAAACATAAAAACAATTTAAAGATATTTTAAAAGAAAATGGTTTGGTGAAAAAGTAAATAAGTTTTAAGAAATGAAAAACTTAATAAAAGTAGAATCTGAAATTTCAAATTTTTATAGAAACTGAAAAGGTCTTTAAAAGAAAATCAGGAATGAGTTTTGGACTTAGAATTTGAAAGTTTCCCCTTCTAAGATGTGAAATAATGTTAAGTAACCAAGTATTTTTGAATTTAATAAAAACTAAAAAATAACACTTTTTAAAGACAATGATTTTGGGATTTGATGTTTTGAAAATTTAGAAGACTTAGTTTTTGGAACGATAAATACCTAACCAAACTCTTATAAATGTGGAGTATACTGAAATCATTTCCTTGGTGTAACGGAAAAAGTGCAAGACCATGTACGGGATACAAGTGATTACTTTTGGAAATAATAATAGAGTTTCCATAAAGTATATAGGACCTAGTAAGAACCTCGGAATGTTGATTCATATGTGCAGACTAAAGAAGTGAGTAAAGTGAAATGAGTAAGATAGTAAGGCACATATGGTTGAGAATGGATATCCTTGATTTTGGAAGAACTTGGGAGAAGCAACTTTCTTTAGTGGAATTCCCATATGATAGTAGTTTTCAAGCTAGCATTAGTGCGGCACCTTTCAAAGCTCTTTATGGAAGACCGTGCAAGTCACTGTCGTGTTGGATAGAGTCTACAGAGGGATTGCCTTGGTTCCGACATAGTTAAGGACACTTCGGAGAAGATTAGTTTGATTTGGAGAAAATACGTATCTCATATCCGCATTTCTTTAATAGTAATTTTTCGAATTTTGTATTTTCCATCTTTAGTTTTGAATAGGTTCTTTCCTTTATTATCCATTAGGAGGGTAAAACTTAGGGTTAACCTATGGACGGTAGGATTTGATGTAAACATGTTATTAGAACATGTTACAGATGATGTATGCAAGTGGTTGCAAGTGTTTTCTAGTGGATGCTAATGGACACATATACTTAAACTAGGCACTATTATCTCTTAGGGATCGGCCTACCTAGGCCACTAGAGAATATGCATATGGATGTGAGTGCATTTTTGTTTTATTTCATTTCCATGGTTGCTATAAATGGATGTTTACCACATGATTGTTGTATTTGGATGGTGTTTGTAGCATGCATATAGAATTATCAGTTATCATTAAGAAAATTTTGCATTCATTTGGGTACATGACACAGACATGATTGCATAAAAGGAGGTCAACTTAATCAGTGGACCGCCTAATCTTTTGCATTATTTAGGAACATTTACACTACACTAATTGCATAAGTATCATAAATTGCATTAGAAAAAGTTAAGGACGATGGATGAATGGTTGATGATTGAGTAGTTGGTTGTAAAATTGGATGAAAACATTTAGTGCATTCTTTTATCCTTAGAGATTTTAGGGACGAAATCCCTTAAGGAGAGGAAAATGTAATAATAATAAATTTAATACGTAATAATTAATTCGTTAATTAATTAGATAATAAAATAACTTTGTGATATTATGACAATTAAGCCATGGAAGTTGCACCATGTGTCCGTGGTAATTTTCCAGTCAGTTTCCATATATATAGAACGTCAGAAACCGAGCTAATATGACCAAGTTATAAAATAAAAAAATAAAAGGAATATATATGTATGTATATATGTATATGTATATGTGTGTGTGTGTGTGTATGGGCAGGTCGACCGGCCGGTCGACCTGGGCACCAAGGCGGTCGACCGCTCGGTCGACCCGCCTCTATCATTCACGAACGAAAAAATGTTCGTTCGTTTCGAAAGTTCCAGTGCCTATTGGTGACGTGTTTTGCATTCTTCTGGCCAATCCGGTCCATCTATTTTTGCATCCGATGGCTCCTATTCGGCCTTTGACGTGTTTGCATCCTATTCAATCCGCAAATCCAACAGTCCGAGATCCACTTCTACCCCCATATATAGCCCTAGACCTAAAACTTTTTCTCATTCTAGGTTTTCTCCAATTGGGTTCACCTTTGTAGGATGGACCCTAAATGGAATAATTTTTCCAAAGGAAAAAATCGTTATAAATTAAATTATTTTAAAAAAACCAAGTCGATCCGGGAAGACCAAAAGAAGAGCTTAGGACCGGAGGTGAGTGACTGTAATCATTTTAAGATTTCTTTAAGTAATTTAAAATAAGGGTTTTCAATAGTAGTAGTAGCTTTAGTACGATTTTGGAATAGCCTTTTTAGTAGTTTATTTACAGTTTTTAGAATTATTTTCAGTCTATTTCCTTTCAGTTATTCTTTTCAGTAATTTTAGTTTATTTCTGTTAATTATAGCTTTTCCATTTATTTACATTTTATTTACAGTACTTTAATTTATTTACTTTTATTTATATGTTATTTACATCTTCTTTCTACGCTTTGGATTTTCTTCTATTTTTAGTTTTCTTTCATTCCTTTTTCTTCTTCTTCGTGTATGGACTAGAATAGGATTAACGTGAATATGGATTAAATTGTAAGAAAACTGAAATAATGGAATATAAGACGTAAATTTCAAAGACTGTAACATAAATGGAATTGGATTGAAATTACGCATAATTATGATGTTAATTGGACTAAATTAAAAAGATTGGTGGCCTAGTTATAACTTAGACTTATAACTAAAAAGAGTAAAAATGAAAGAAGCTTATTTTCACACTTAGACCTTAGATTAAATAATAAGCACGATTATAAAGTAGGTTGTAATAAGAAAAAGAACATAATAAGACTTATTTTAAGACTTAGGAGAAATTAATAAGCATAGATAGCAGAGAGAAATGTAAAGGCTTATTTAAATAATTTACCTAAGTTAACAAGCAAAGACGAAAGTAGGACCTATACCAAATAGCATTCCCTATTAAATAAAACGGTGGTCCCATATTAGCCCGATGTGAGACAAGGGTGCGCTTATGCTAAGAATGGTACTAATTGGTCAAGTAGAATCCAAATCACAGGGGATTTGGACAAGGGGCACAACTAGATATTGTTTGGATGACGGGACAGTACAAACAACATTTTCCCCTATTTTATATGGACACATGGTGATCTCACATTATCCTGAAGTGAGACGAGGGGCACGCTTATGCTGGAATCTGATGTAATAAGAAGACCTAATAGGTGGAGAAAAAGGTAGCATGGGCATGGTGGCAGTTACGTATGCGACTTCCATTCTGGTGCTCAGTAATAGCTATAAGTTCCAAGCACTTAGCACGGGTATCTTTCGTAGACGCCATTGCCTTCTATGTAGGGAGCTATATATGTCGTTTGGATCCATAGTGGTTGCTCTGTGCATCTTTCGTAGATTCCAGTGGCTACTGTGTAGGGAGTTGTATAGCACCTGGTCCGCAGTAAGGTCTGTGGAGCAGCAGGCCGATTAAAAAGGGTAGAACTAGGGTTACATCCTAATTGCAGGATAAGGAATTCAGCCTAATCAAAGAAGAACTCAAGGACGAGTGCAAGCAATCAAAGTTAACCTATCTTATAAATTATGCAATATTTAATCGTGCTTATTTCCAGTTTATTTCTTTCCTACTTTCTTTGTTATCATTATTCATGATAGAACTGTTGTAGAGTCTATTACTTTTACTTTGCTTAAAGATTCTAATAATTACTATCATTCACCGGACTTTTAGTCTGACCCACTCCTCTATTTCCCTTCCCTCCTATAGGCAATCAGAGGCAAGGATAGTAGACCGCGGCTTCGTGGAGGCTTATTGGAGATTCTATCGTGTATTCTTTCCTTCAGTTCCAGTTTTTGGTTCTTTACCGAGCAGGTATTTTTAGACGGATGCATTGTACTTTGACATTATTTGAGACTATGGATTTTTCATTTCACGAGACTTGTATGGGTATTTTATCATATGATGTATTGGGTAATTGGTGACTTATTTTTATCATCTTATATTATGGAATTTGATTTTTAGCAAAATACTATAATTATTTCCGCTGCGTTATTATAATTATCGTTGTTATCATTTAATTTTTGTCTTGTGAATCTTATTCTCTGCTAGTTTTAGTCATACCTATAATGCACCATGCCTTTTAATGTGTCATTTTAGGTATACTAAGGGGTGTGGGATGTTTCATAAATCTTCATGATCCAATGGCTTGGATAGGATGGAAGGTCTCTCTAAGTGATCTACCATAGCTTGAAACATTTTGATGTAGTCCTACGTCCATTCAATGTTTCTTTTCCTTCTCCTAATTAAGTCAAAGAAGAGAATACACTTGTCGGTGGCCCTGAAGATGAATCGGCATAGGGCAGTGACCTTTGCATTTAGGCTCTGTACTTGCTTGGTTGTCTTTGGTACTTGGATGTCTTTGATTCCCTAAATCTTCTTGAGATTGACTTCAATTCTATAAGAATTGATGATGAAAACCAAGAATTTCCCTAACGCATTGCCAAAAGAGCATCTCAACGGTTGAGTTTTGTTTCACATTGTTAGAGAAACCGAACATCTCCACCAAGTCATCGATGCGATTGTTTGATCACCAAGATCTGACGAGCATATAATTCCTACTTCCATTGATTACCTGATCCAATCTTGGAAACATAACAATATAGTCTCAGGTCAGTAACGAAACTGGTATGCTCTAGTTTAGGGATGTGTATCAGGCTCTGGCTGTGCCCGAAGCACACATGCATGAAGTTCATGTTTAACGGCCAGGTCTACTAGCTAGCCAATCCTTAGAAGTGAAAAGTTGTCCTCCGGCTTCACCTTGTTCAGGTTTAACCAACCTCCGATTTTGAACATAACTATAATGGGTAATAATCAACATGAAACCCAATTGGGACGATTAATGATGACGATCACTTGGATGGAATTTTCTAGACCTCATCATGAGATGTTGAGTCTGATAGTGACGAGTTCTAGATGCTTTTAGCGATTATCTGCAATGGTTGTAGATAAGGATTGAAGGAACGTTAAATCAAATGCCGAGTAGAATTTAGCCTTGTGTTGCATGCAACTAAATTGTTGGCCTTTGCATTGAGTTTGAATTTTCTTATGTACTTGAGTAATGGATTTTCCATTCAAGGTACTCATGGTTCGTTGCTCATCGTTAGGGTCGGAATGATGGTCAGTTTCCTATGAGCCTGGGCATTGATTCGATGATTCTATCTTTAGGCATCCTTCCATTCGAAGCTTCAAGTCATTATAAACACCAGGCATGAGTCACGGAATTGAATTATCACAGTTAGCTTTTGGATGATTGCACTTCTGCCCCTAGCCTCAGGTCAACAGATGTTCTGCATTTGCGGTTAAGTTTCATCCTAGCGGTGTTTATTTTCCTACCTAAACTCCAAAGACTGAGAGTTGGATGATGAATGGCCAAGTTACATTCATCTTGGTTCTTGCTCGTGCCCCTATAAGTTTGAGGCAGATGTTAATAAGTGGATAGGAAAGTCATGTCCACTTTAGCTTTATAGTCTTTCCAGTTGAACCATGGAATCAAATTAGTTGATGGAAGGTCTGTCATGTGTATTCTTGATTGTATTTTGGTTTCTCTTCTTCAAAGTAAGACCTCGATGCTCCGTTCAATTTTGAGCATAAGTTAATTATTGGATGGTCAATCAAGTCCACTTTTGTTGCAAATGTCACCATACTTTAGGTGAGGATCTAAAGAATAGACAGTCAAGTCACATTCAATCCGCGATTGACTCTCCCATTGTTGAACCAAGGGAAAAGATCAATGAGTAGACGACCAAGTCATGTCCATTTCAAACTTCTCTTCTAGTCGAATCATGGTCAGAGCTAGCGAGGTAGTGGTCGTTTTGCATTCAGTCGAAGTTGGACGATCGGTCACATCCATTTCGATTTATATTCTCTCATCGAATTAAGGGGCAAAGTTTGCTCAGGAGCAGTCAATTCAAGCCCATCTTGTTTCATACCCTCCTAATGGATCAAAGTAGAGCGATGAAGATTGAATGGTTATGTCACACTCATTCGTGATTTATTCTTCTATCCATGCTATGGTGACCGAGGTTATTTGATGGAATTTTGTTTGCCACTATTTTTGGTTGGTGTGGACCGATATTGACAGTCGATGTAGTGGTATGATATAGATTGTTCGGACTGAAATTGCCTGTCGATCTAGAGGTGTGATATAATTGGTCTCCCGTAACTTTAAATGTCATTCTTATTGGTTTGGTGGCCTCCTTGCAGTCATTGCATTAAGTTGTAAAGAACACCAAGCCGGAGTTACAATGAGTTATCGTATTCTACTTTTATTGGTTTATACTCTTCCCCCCAGCTTTGGGTCGATGGAGTTATTTTGGGGATGGTCGAATCTCATCCATATTATGTTCATACTCCTCTTATCGAGTTCAAGTTAGAGTTTATGGAATAGTGAGTGGTCTAACCAAGCTCATTTATTAGTTTATACTCATATCTACACTGTGGGGATAAGAGTTTCTGGCGGGTAATTGAGCGGCACCCAATTTGTGTTTATATTTCAGTCACACTCTGGGGGATTAGAGTTATCCCAAAAAATGGTTAAACCAGATTTTCCTTAGTCATTTCTTCTTCCCTCAAGTTAGGGGGGTAATTGAAAATTGGTCGGTCATATCTCGTCCACTCTTACTCGTAGTTCTTCACGTCGAATCGTGGAAAGCAGCTGATTAGTGGATGGTCGAGTTGTATCTGATTTAAACATAGGTTTCAAACCGCCTCTTGCATCCGAGGCGGGAGTTGATGCATGGACAGTCTTATTGTTTCCATTTTCGTTTAGATATTGCTTCTTTCAAGCCTTGGGATTTTGGCAAACTTCATGCCCGAGAAGGGGAGCGGATGGTCGGCTGCATCCACTTTGAGTTGCGTCTTTGCCCCCAAGCTAAAGGGAAAAGTTGAAGTGGATGGTCAAAGTGCGTCTACTTTTTATGGTGTTTATACTCTTGACCATGTTTTGTAGACTGGAGTTGGTTGGTGGACGATCGAATAGCATCCATCTTTTCGTGTTTGTATTCCAGTCCGCACTCTAAGAACTAGAGTTATATGATGGGTGGTCAGTTGCATTTATTTATTTTTTATTCTCTACCTTAAAGTTGAGATAAGAGTTGTCGATGAACTATCGAATCACGTTCATTCATGGAATGGAATTCTTCCCCCAGCATGGAGAATAGAACTTGGTAAGTGAGATGGTTGATCCACGTCCACTCGATGATTGTAACTCCTTTTGCCAAGTCAAGGAAGGGAGCAGGCGATGGATGGGCAAATCACACTTATGCTTGGATTAGATGGTCAGGTCTCATCCAATTTTCTTCGTACTCTTCCCAGCAAGTTGACGTAGAGAGTTATTGGGTGGATGGTCAAGTTGCATCCACCTCAAGCTACAGTCGTGTCCTCATGTTTTAGGTGGTGATTGATGAGTAGATACTCAATCACGCCTACTTTCAGTCGATCTTCCAGACTTCCTCCTATGTCTAGGGTTGGAGTTAATGTGTAGACGGTCAAATCACACCCACTTTTATTAGACCTCGGTCTTGCTGAGCTTCGAGAGAGGCATAAGTATTTTGGCGGGCTTCAAGTTTGAGATGGGGAGTGGATAGTCGGGTTGCATTCACTCCTAGTGGTTCTCCAGTCTTGTCCACTTTGTACTGGATTCTGACCTTGTCAAGCTTTAAGTAAGGCACATATATTCTCTCATAATTGAAGCATAGAGTAGGAAGAAGATGGTTGAGTCACAACTACTTTCTATTTTGAGTCCTTACCCACAAGTCAGGGACATATGGTAGCTGATGAGTGATTGAATCACAATCATCTTGATGAAACTCCAAAGGTTCGATCATGGTTTGTAGAGATTTTTTGGTTCCTAACTCTGAGACTTGATCACCTGCATCGTTTGGAATTAGTTTAGTTCAAGTTGGTCATAGTTCACAACATAATTGAAATTGAAATAAATCTTATTGATAATTGAAGCAATGTTGCATGCTCCCAATTCCACTTTATCCTAGCTCTTTTCGACTGGAAGTCTACAATGGGTGGACCAATTGATAATTAAAGTTCTTTATTAATCGCATGTTCCCTACCCGCCATTCTATGTCACTTGCACATATTTTGAAGCTTTTCTTTTCGGACCAGCTTTTCGATCACATCTTGGAGGTATCTGCCATCACCGATGTCTGTATGTATCTTTATAACATTTCTCAAATTTCCTCTGGGTTTTAGCGAACTCTTTGGAGGCTGGCTTTCTATAATGCTCCGAATCCTGAGTCTCCGAGTAGATGTTATCGAATGAATCATTTAAAGGAGTATATGAGTCGAATTTTGAGATTTGGGTTGTCCCCTAGAATCCGAGTCCTCATCTAAGTCCTCAATGTTGTGCTCGCTTTGAATTCTTTCAGCTAATGGGCCTGCATTATTCTTTCTCCTAATCTATTCGACCTCCTCGTTGCTTAGGTTTTGATTCACTTTGTAACGAAACAATCCAATGTCGTAGGAGGCTCTTCAGCTTACCGTTCGCCAAAGTCTGTCTTAGGGTCGATTTCCCTTATCAACGCCATCTGTATGATATTCTTACTGGGATTTCTCACTTTAGTGACGATGTCATTAAATCCCTACTAGAAGTCTTTGAGCGGCTCACGTGGTGTATGGAATAAATTGGATAATGACATCACATCCTTGATGTGAGTCGCATGCATCCTGGATTGCTCGACAAACTTCTGATCTGTTTGATCGAATGAGGAGATGGACCTAGGTGGTAACTGCATAAATTGCATGATCGTTATTTTTTCGAGGAATATCGAAAAACATCTAAACTCGATGGCATCCGTTGCTTTGGTGGGATCCATGTGGCACTCGTACCTCACGAGATGTTGTCGGGGATCCATGTTCATAGAATACAGTAGCGTGGTTGGTGCATTGAATCTTCTTGGGCATTTCACATGCTGAACGGGTTCGATGAATAGGTTTTGACTAGGGAAGATGGTCCAGTCGTTGTTAGTTTGGTCAATTTTCAAGTTACAGCTACTTGTAATGCTTGTGAACGATCTTTGCATAGTTGTCCAACATTCGAATAGCGAATCATTTTGGATAGGGTCATTGATTGGTGATGATCCCTAAACTTTCGCCTGAAATGGGACGCGATCCTTAAAAGGCAGTAAGAAGGGCCTCTTGAGCTTGCACACCAAGTTTAAAGTCATTTGGAGTCTATATGTCCAAGATATGAGCAAAGCAAGATGGACCGGTATTGACGAATTGGTGGTAATTTAATTGGAGACCAACCAGAGAAAAACTGTTATTTGCTTGGAGTTAGCTACTAGTTTGCTTGAGGTAGCTGTACATTGAGATTCTAAAATAATTCATGTCATATCACCTCTGTTCTTCAGCCATTGGGAGTTTCGTTTGGGTAGCAACTTATGCATTCCTTGGCGGTAATCGAACAGCTGCCACTTGATCCCACATGCCTCGGTCAGTCACAGAACGTAAAGGAAGTGGATAGAAAGCACCGTTTTTAAGTTGCGTTTTGAATCTTGAATGTGGGTGCACTGCGTTGCGGCAAGGGTTTGGGTGCCTGGTACCCGAATCAATTTCTTAGAACCATAGAGCCATTTTCTAAATTTGGATCATACTCGATTTTTTTTGGAAAAATGATCGATGGAACAATCTGCTACAAACGATCAGGTGGAAATAGTTGTGTGGGAATGGTCGGTGAGAAACCATCATATGAATAAATAGTACAGAAAAAATGGTCGCACAAATCACGTTGGCGAGTGGAACGATCATGGAGAAACGATCGTACGAAATGATCGTATAAAGAACCATCGTATAAAGAAACTGTCATACAACACGATGTGGAGTATTGCTTTTTGGGGAATGATCATTCACCGAGGCTGTATGGAGTAGCAATCGACTATTTGGGAAATAACCGATTGTTTAGGAGACATGGAGGTGAGCGATGGGCAGAGGAATGATCAAAGTGGTAACTATAACCTATTAGTATCGGTTGTTGTAGGATGTATCGATCATTTGTGTGGAGAATGGACAATGATCGGTCGATCATAGATGCTTCAAAACTTAAGATTGTAGGCATATTTATCAAATGCTTGACTGATTGAACACTAGCATCATAATTTCCTTCTATCGCATGGGATGTAGACCTAGTTCCTCTAGTCATGGCTGATGGTTTCCTTGGAGATTCTCTTCAAACTTGAGTAGAGTAGGAAATGTTGTATAATTCAATCTCGATCTCTTCCTTAGATATTTGCAATCCAACAATAGAATATGGATCCAAATAAGCTGAGAATTGGTTACTCAGTAAAAGCACCAAAATATTGACGCCAAAAATAGGCATCAACATCCAATAATATCTCATAGATATTAAACGATGAATTAAATTAAAACATAGCAGAAAAAGGAAATGAACATATAGATTTTTATAGTGGTTCGACAACCTTGGCCCACGTCCACTTCATATTTTTATTGATCTTATGCTTGATTATGATTGCAAGAATGTATGGATCAGCTAGAATCCACTAATACAAGGTTGAAGAATAAAAATTGAAGAGCCCCAGTGGTAGAAAGAAGGATCCTCTTTACGGAGAAAGGCCACTGCATTTATAGGGGCCCACATGAACAATAAAGGGTCCCATCTCGTTCTTTGGAACGATCGATATCGATCGTTCATTTGTGCTCCAATGTACATGCTATCATTTCAGTGAGCTCCCCATGCCCCTCTAGTCCATGCTACTGAAGTTGATGCCATTCCGACTTCATGTTAGTGTGACATTGACTGATCTTCATTGAGCTAAATCGTTTTTGCTGAAGCGATCCGATCAATCATGAATGATGTATGCTAATCGTTAATTTTTGCTCACCTAGGCATGCAACAATTTTGGAGGCTCCTTTATTTAATATATTATTGTTCCTAAAGTTTCATGTGTGATGGATTTGTAAATTATGAGATATTGATCGATCATCGTTGAGTTATGGTGTAATATCGATACAGTACGATCCATAATTAAAGATGGATCATAGCCGATCCATAATCGAGAAGGTTCACAACCGATCCATGATGGAAAGGGATCATAGTCTATCCATAATGAAGATGGATCATAGCCGATCCATTTTGGATAACGATCGTACTCGATCGTAATTTCAGATGACAATTCATATTTTAGCCAATTCCATAATTCGCATGAATCCGTACGACTACTGTCTGTAGTGCTGTCCATAATCGATCTCTAATCATGGTAACTATCTCTCTTATCTTTCTACCTTAATGATCACATAGTCTAACTTATCCAGACAGTCTGAAAATAGCCAGGCCAAAAGGCCTGATAACATCTGATGAATGAAAATCTCGAACCTTACCACTATAGTATTTGTCGGTATCACTTATATAAGGATTATATCTTGCATTTTCTCTAACTATATCTTTTAGACTATACCTCCAATTTTAAGCCAACGGATATCCTAGGATAACCCTATAACATTTCTACAACCATAGGCTAATAGCCATTTCTAGTCTAATTTTGTAACTATATAGAAGGATTTAGCAATCCTGAAATTCGAACACTTTGTCTTCGAATATCAAAACATTTTGAAATATAGTTAAGTGTTATAAATATAATTTTATAACCTTGATAAACATCATTTAATTAATGAAAAATGATAGAAAAGTTGTTTTTATTTTTTTAAAATATATTCTTCGAAGAAAAACCGATAATGTGACCGAAAATCAGTTTCGGTAAACAACTTTTCCATCGATATAATTTTTCCATTAATGTAATCTTCGAAGAAAAATCGATAATATTACTGAAAATCACTCTCGGTAAACAATTTTTCCATCTATATAATTTTTCCAAACTTTTGTGCACTTGTCTAATGATCAAATGAACACATAACATACACATCTCTTCATGAAGCTTGGAAGGTTCTTAAAAGTTCTTATGGATAAGAGATATTATCAATTGAGGTGTATGACGGTAATTAGCATAAAGGAGAAGTGACATAAAAAGGAAATAATGTTAGTAACTAATGGTAGAACTTTTGTAAAGTTTTTTTGGTCTTTCAACATCCCATTCTTATGCTTATATAATGAGAGGCATACGCTCGAGTATAATCACAAATTCACAAGCCTAAGTTATCATAAAATCAACGTCTTCTTCTTCCTCTTCTTCAAATTTCTAAAGCAAAATATTTGTAAATCAAATCCAAATCAACTAAAATTTGGAGTGAATCATTAATTCCACATTAAAAAATTCTACCTAGTTAGAAATTAAAGAAGCAAAGCCACTCTCACCCTAGGAGGGAAGGCTTGAGCATTATTGTTGGTTTTGGGCTTGGAGCAAGTGCTAAAGCAAAGGATAGAGGAAGGGAAATGTGTTGCAAGTTGGAGATTGGACTTGGGTTCTCGAATCTCAGTAGTTTGTTAAAGGTGAATTAACGCCTCGCTTTGAATGGAATATACAACATATATATTATAGTACTTGATTCTGACTAAGTTGTGTGAATTGATAATGACATATGTTAAAACATTGGTTTTAATTCTTACTTTATAAGTAAATGACACATGTGATCCATGTATATGGATTTGAATGAACTTCGAATGGAATTGAAAGGATTTGTAGGATGTTTGAAAAGACCTTAAAACAAAGCACGTAGGTCATAGATGAATTTGGTATAGATTTGACTTGGACATGAAAGTGCACTTTATAGCGATAGCCATTATAGAAGCATTTTGGAATTGCCTTGGATTTTTGCGATTTCTACGGAACCTTGTAGAGAGATCCTTAAGGGTTTCTTGCCAAACATTTAATATTTCATACGCATATTTGTTGTTAAAATCTTGGAAAGTAAAGGTTAAGTAGCATCTTGAAAAGCGACGAAAACATCACTAGTGCAAAACTGTTCGGTATAAACTTGATTTTTGGACTTTAATGGTTTGAAAGGACATTTAAATTTAAGTATTTTGTTTCATTCTTTTTACAAGTGTTACTTACTACTATTAAAGTATTTTAAAAGTAGTTTAAGATCTTTATGAGTTTTCAAGAATTAATTGTGGATTTTTAAAGAAGATATATATTAAATATACGAAAAACGTGTCCTTTTCAAGTTTTCAAGAATTTTATAAACTTGTTATTTTCAAGAATATTTTGAGTAAATGTTTTAAAACCTATTGTAAGTATTACAAATTATTTTAAAAGCATTTTTAAGTATATTGTTTTAAGAAAATGTGTTGACTATTTTATATCTTATTTAATAAATATCTTCTAAAATGGTTTATTTAATATTTAGTTTTATAAATTACTATACGTATACATATCACTTTAAAAAGGGTATTAAAATTATAGACAAAAGAAGGGGTTAGAAATTGCTTAATGGCTAATTCGGTAATTTTTTAATTACTTGTTCGAAAAGTAATTAAATATGCTTCACACTAAATGCCGATGAAGTAGGCTTATCTATTTATGAGAATTAAGGGTGATATTCGAGTAGGGACAAAGCAATAGAGCTTTGACCTACTATTTCCCTCTTGGCCTAGGAATAGTTAAGTCGAAAATTGTCAAAACATGTTAATTTTATTAATTTCTTACTTGTTTATAAAATCATTAATACTATACCTGACATTAAAAGCCAACGAGTTGAACTTATCTATTTGCGTGATTCATGAATGAAGCGTCTAAACAAGGCTTTGATGCAACCAGTGCTCTACCTTAGCTGACTTCATTCTTGAATGAGGAATGGTTAAGTTAGAATGTCAGAAATGAGTTAAGCATCAAGTATTGATTTGTGTGAGCAAGTGTTTTGCTTAGATAATCCATCAGTCGACTATCAAACTTGAAGAAATACGGCTTGAGACGTTATCGAAAGGCAGATTTCGTACCAATAAGGCTTTTGGGGAGGAATATAGGTACCTTATGTCTCTAGCTTTCGCTTACTTCTGAGTGAATTGGAATTGAGTTAACTAGGAGTTAATCGATTGGTTTTGGAGAGTCCGGTAAGCGAGAAGAGTGTACTTATATTCGATGACTCAAACCCGAAACCACTTCAAAACCATATATATGATCTATGTTCTAGAAGCGGTTGTGATGTGCAACGTTACAGAGTTAAATTATCCATTCTAAGGTTAATTCAAAGGGAAAGGTCAGCGTTCACATTTCGAATGATTCTATCATGTGGCACCATCTATCTTGAGGAGTACCCCAAGAGAGAGGACAATGTTAGCATTCGTTAGAGGACTTATGTGGGAAACTTGTATGGAGGTTTGAGATCTGTTCAAGATGCTCAAATTCATATAGTGATACACGATCCATGATCCGTTCGAGACAAAGGAATAAAATTAGGGATTCATGCTCTTTTCGTGTGATGAAGACTCGTATGAAAGACGCCGAATGTGACATCGATATCCGGAAATGGCTAAATACGGTTAAGGATGCACAATATCAGGTTTGGCTAACCTTTGAGGGTATATCAACTCCATTATCTAGAGATGCTTATAGATGATGCTAGCAGGAGTTGTTGGTACTTGGTTCCACACAGTTCATACTAGATTCTCACGATGGCTCAATTGTGTTTTCTTTATGGTATATTTTATTCAGATTTATACGCCACTAAGAAGGTAGCTTTGATCCTTGTCATGGAGATCCACTTCAGTTTACTAGAATTGTCTTCTCGAAAAATTCATACATGCGAACGCATTAGTGGTATTAATTGCATAACTATTATTGTTGTGGCATACACACATCAATTATTTGATACGATTTACATGCTACATCCTAGGCATTATCTATCATATTATTATCCAGCATTTTGACCCAGCTATATTCAAACTAACTAGACAAGTTAGATTCGACCGTCGTCATTCCAGTAACTTCAAAGTGGTGATTGTGGGGCTAGATGACAATATAAGCCTTGATTGAATGGAATAGAGGTATATGCAATGCATAATGTTCAATATATGGAATATAATTTGACATAGGAAAGGGAATGGGTATAATCCCCCTCAATCATAGGGTTTGGCAAATTTCAGCTAAGCAAGTGTAAGTCAATGGAAAACAATCAATATCTCAAAATCCGTAAGTCCAATGCATATGAAATTTTGTAAGTAAGACGTGGGGACTCTAGGGAGTCTACTCTAGGGATCACACCTCAAAAGGATAAATCTAGAGGGATCGCCCCTCTCCCCTCAATAGCGATTGGCTTGAATCAGGTAATAACTCACATTATAGCAAGACCGAGCAATAACTCAAGTTCTACAAATCCAATTGCATGAAACTTGGAGGCTATGCATGATACACATGGGAAAGCTCCTACAATAATCGTATCCCCAAATTCCTCCAAAATAGGGATCGACACCGATTCCTATTCCTTGTGATTTGGGCCATGCAATCCCTCTTATGGGTCCATATAGCTTTGGAGAGCTTTCTGTTGAATTTTCGAGGAGATATTTCGCCGTCTTCCTCTATAAATACAGGCTTGGTTGTTCATTTCGAGAATTTTACACTGTTAGTTTCTTTGTACTCTATTGTAACTAAGGATTTTCATCCGATCCATATTTTACACAGCTTATAAAGTGATTAATAAAGCTATAAATTTGAAGTGGATGTAGGTAAATAACCACTATAAATCTTTGTATTCTTGTTATTGCTCTGATTTTATATCCTTTTCATTTTATATTCTTTATTTATTTCTCTGTAAAACTTCTATTGGGTGTTTGTGTCAACTTTTGGTGCAACATTTTGGTGCTTTCACCGAGAAAGAGATTCTCAGCCTAGTTTGGATCCCACTGTTGCTACTGAATTGCAAAAATAGTCCGAAGAGATCCAGAATTATCTTCAAAAAGCTTATTCATTCTATTCATATTTGCAAACATCTAAGGCAAATTATCATCAACGGTTAGGAATACCAGATCTACTCCTCAAACATAGAAGGAAACGAGAATAGTAACATCCAGCAAGGAGGCTCGAGAAATCTAACAGCAGATGTGAATGCTGTCAATCCAGTTGATGTCCAAAATCTAATTGATTTCGTCATAAGAGCTATTTTATAGAATCTGATGAGAGGCTAGAAAATAGCTGCTGACAGCTAAACTATAAGTTCAAGCCAATATCGATCTGATGAATCAACTCATTGATCAACGACACGGGAAAGCTAGGAGGGACTCTACCCCTTATTCTAAATCAAAGAGTTCAAGTTCATCGTATGATTATCATAGATGTAGACGTTGCAGAATTGGTGGATATCATGTAGAACCTTCTAAACATCAAAAGGCAAGCCAACCTGGCTTGCCGAG
Source organism: Allium cepa (assembly GCA_030765085.1). Classification (NCBI taxonomy): domain Eukaryota; kingdom Viridiplantae; phylum Streptophyta; class Magnoliopsida; order Asparagales; family Amaryllidaceae; genus Allium; species Allium cepa. The sequence continues at coordinate 579,698,329 of CM060931.1, forward strand.
ACCAATCGGTGCCGATCCCTCTATAGGGATTGGGAACGATCCCTCCTCGAAAGGAGAAAGCTTGCCTCTTTATTTGGAGCACAAGCTGGAGCTGCTGTAGTTGATTTGGATGCTGGAGTTCAGATGGTTGCAGACCAGTTACCTCCCTCGAGTGATGATGAAATGAACATACGTGATATACATAGAGAAGATGTTGAGTCAAGGAAGTATGGAACGAACCATAGACATCGACCGAACCATTTACATGAGGTAGGGCTTGACCACCGCTTTTCTTTAACTATCCAAATGCCAAACTTGTCAGCTATGTTTAGACAGCTAGTGAGGGAGAGCCAAGGCTTGACCAATGGTGATTGGGAGATCTCAAAAAGTCATACATTGGTCATTGATAATGTCTTATATGCTGAGTATCCAAGGAGGTTCAACATACCATCGATACCTGCCTATGAGGGAAAAACCTATCCCAGGTGGCATATCATGAGATATGGAATGGCTGATGGGTTCCTTATGAGATGATAATGCAATGAAATACAGATGTTTTTCTATTACTCTCTCTAGCATAGCAACGAATTGATTTATGAGATTACCCCACCGTCAATCTTTAGATTTGAAGATTTAGCAACAAAATTTGTGGAGCAGAATGCACGCAACTCGTCTCAAAGATGTAATGTCCTTACCCAGCATGATTCAGGCTCCGGGAGAATCGCTAAAAGATTATTTGAAGTGATATCATATAGCTATCATAGAAGTCAATAATTTGAATAACCATTCAATATTGATGGTAGTATGGGGAAGGATTGATCTGGAATCTGACTTTGGCGATTAGTTAGCCAACAAAGAACCCACGATGTTAAAATGTTTCTATGCCAAAGCAACTCAGTATTTAAGGAAAGAGGAAGCTAGATGCTCTACGAAGAAGAATGTTGTAGTACCAAGTGGATAAGGAGTTCATTGTAACACTGCAATGAAACAGTCAGGGGAGAGTTTCAGAAAAGTTCATGTAAATGTCCAAAATAAAATGAATCAGCGAAGAAAAGGCGGTGATAGAAACCGTAGACGAAAAAAAGATTTTAGAAGAGGAAAACCTAGGATTCCAAAATATGATACCTACACACCACTGAATACATCTCTTGAGAACGTTTACTTGTCAACAGGCAACGTTTTGCAGTATAGGAAGCCACCTCCAAAAGAGTCGATGAAGAAATAGAAAAAAATTGAAAATATTATCGGTTCCACGAATGCTATGGTCATAACACGAATGAATGTAGGTATCTTCGAGATATTATTGAGAAACTATTTAGGAAAGAAAGTTACAATAGTTTGTTAAAGCCCCACAGGATAGCAGGCATACGACATCCGACCCCAACCGAGAACAAGCACCGCACAGAGACGAGGAGCATGCGTGGATTGGTGGAAGATTAGTAATAATTACAATAGTTGGAGGGCCGCATCCAGCTGAGAAGAGTTGGCATGAGATGGAGCACTATGCTAACGAGATCAAGCATATGATTGAACATTGTTCAAGTAAAGAAGATGGAGCTCCAACAAAATAGCAGCATACAATGTCAGACGACATTGCATTCATAAACAAAGATGCGTATAATGTGGATACATTAATAATCGGTCCAATGGTCATTTCGGCCATCATTGGCCCCACATTAGTAAGAAGGATTTTGATTGATTGTGTAAGTTCCATAAATATAATTTTCAAAAAGGCTTACGATCAGATGAGGATGGAAGCTAAGGACCTGAAATTGTCTAAATCCTGCATCCATGGCTTTAATGGTGCTACGACCGAAGTTGTCAGATATGTTGAATTGCTCATGGAGTTGGGAGAAGGTGACCGTAGGAAAGTGTGGATTTTTCCATTTTTTTACTTAGATATTGACTCTTTATACAATGCTTTTCTTGGTGGACCGACATTAGCTGAATTTCGACCGGCTCTTGCCCCGTGGTGTTTGACTTTGAAGTTCCCAACTGATAACGGAATTTGAATTATGCTTAGTGATTAGGCGACTAGACATGCCTGCTATGTAGCTGAATTAAGAAGCACTCAATGAAAGGAGAAAGGCATGGTGTGGACAAGTCTCTCTGCATCCAAACCACCAAAGATTGACAACCAACGCTTAGGCCTTGGCTCAGTACCACATTCGAATTCATAAAGACATAGATTCAAGGGATGATGAGGAAGGGCCTAAAGAGACTAAGGCTATGTAGGATGAGTTGACAATTTGCATCACGGTCAGCCACGAGAACCCTTCACGGGTCCTAAGGATCGGATCATAGCTCAGACCCTCGATGATGAAAGAACTTGCTGGTTTTATTCAAGCGAATCTTGATGTGTTCACTTGGACTTGTTTTGCATATGTGGGATCTCGCCTACCACTGCAAGCCAAGCATTAAATATCAACATGAGGCATGTCCCGGTGAAACTGAAAAGGCATGGCATGGGTTCGAAGAGATTTGCAACCCTTAAAGAGGTGGTGGATAGGCTCAAAGGCTATGGGTTTATTTTCATTTCCCTTTACCCTAAATGGACATCTAATCCTTTACTTCTGAGAAATACGAATGGAAAATGGCGGATATGCGTTGATTACTCAGATTTGAACAAGGCATGCTCGAATGATAGTTTTCCTCTTCTATGGATCGACCAGCTGGTAGACTCAATCGCAGGACATGAATTGCTACCTTTCATGGATGTATACTCTAGATATAACCAGATATCGGTGCATGTTACCGAGCAGAAGCACACCAGCTTCATTATCAGCGTTTGATTAGATTGCTATGTAATAATGCCATTTGGATTGAAGAATGCTAGAGAAACCTATCAATGCTTAGTCAATAAAATGTTTAAAGATCAGATTGGGAAAATAATGGAGGTATACACTGATGATATGCTCATGAAGTCATGACAGTCAAGCGACCACATTAGAGATTTAGCAAAAATGTTTGATATCCTTCGATATTACAAAATGAAGATCAATCCTCTGAAGTATTATTTTGGAGTTGCATCAGGAAAATTCTTGGGTTTCATTGTCAATGCCCATGGAATCGAGCTAATCTCGAGAAGAATTAAGCAATTTACAACATTCAGGTGTCGAAGACCATCAAGCAAATACAAGTATAAATGGGAAGGTTTGTGCCCTAAGTCGATTTATTTCTAGAGCCACCAATAAATGCATTCCTTACTTCAATTTAATTAGGAGAGGAAAAGGAACTTCGAATGCATGCAAAATTGTGAGGATGCTTTCTGTGCATTAGTGAACCACCTTGAGAGGCCTCCCATATTGTCAAAGCCATTGGATCATGAAGACTTGTATATCTACGTAGCATGTCATTACATGCTATAAGTGCCGCACTACTTCGTGAGGAGAATCAAATCTACAGACTAGTCTATTATGTTAGCAAACGATTAACATGAGCAAAAAGGAACCATCCAAAGATAGAGAAATTGGTGTACTGCTTGTTGACACCTTCATGAATGCTCCAACCCTATTTTTATGCTCATCCACTCAATGTTTACACCGATCAGCAGTTACGATAGGTTCTACAACGACCTGAGATGTCTGAAGGTTACTCAAGTGGAACATCAAACAAAGTCAATTCAACGTTACTTATCTCCCTAGAAGAGCCACCTAAGGACAGGCACTAGTGGGCATTATAGAAGAACTTACTACACAAGATGATCTCCTAGAGAGCGATGGAGCCCCTACCATTCGATGGAAAATGTTTACGGATGGAGTATCAAATAATTGTTGTTTTGCTGCTAGAAATGTACTGGTAACTCCAAAGGATTGATCAATTTGCTACGCTTTGAAGCTTATATTCCTTGCAACAAACAAGAAGCTGAGTATGAAGCTCTAATCGTTGGACCCAAACTTGCTAGAGAACTGGGGTAAAATCTCTCGAAATCTTTTCTTATTCCCAGTTGGTATCATACCAAGTTAGAGGAGATTACTAGGCTAAAGAACAATGACACACTTCATACACTATCCAAGTCCAAGAGTTGTTGATTGGATTTAAGTATTATAACATTATGCATGTTCCTCGGGATCGAAACAAAGTGGCTGACTCCTTGGCAAAGTTTCATTGCATAGGGGATGTGCAACAAATAGGCTTGGTTCCAGTCGAAGTACTAGGCGCTTCGAGCATAATCCAGATGGAAATCGACTGGGTACTAGAGACGGAGCCTGAGAATGGGTCGCGGATGACCATAGTTAAAGACTACTTTCTACAAGGAGTCCTTCTCGAAGGAAGGAATAAAAGGTGACAAGTCCTCCGAAAAGCGTTACGATATATCATTCATGAACGAGTCTTATGCATAAAGGTTTTCTCTATTCCCCTGCTCTGGCGTATAACGCTCACGATGAAATAAAATGAATTCTAATGGAAGTTCATGAAGGGGAATGTGGCGATCACATAGGGGGCAGACCCTATGAAAGAAAATACTTCATTATAGGTGTTACTAGCCGACTGTCAATCGAGATGCTACTGATTACCCGAGGCAATGTGAAAAGTGCCAGATGTATGAAAAAGTTTCGAAAGCTCCGACGATAGAATTCACATGAATGGTCAACAACATGTGGCATAGATGTTTTAAATTCCTTACCAATATCTAAAGGTGGTGCAAAATATACAATCACTACAGTTGATTACTTCAAATGGGATGAGGTGGAACCTTTAGGTACAATCATCAAAATGAAAGTAATCAACTTCATCGTCCGAAACATCATCTGTCATTTTGGACTTCCATAAACCATTGTAACCAACAGTGGAACCCAATTCTATAGCGTTGAGTTTAAAGATTTCTACCATCGGCATCATATTGAGAAAATAATTGCGGCCATTGGTCTTTCCCAAGCAAATGGATAAGTTAAAGTTGTAAAAAAATCGTTAAAGTCCACTATGAAGAAGAGTTTGGAAAAGTCTTAAGGCAAGTAGTTTGACGAACTCCCAACAACATTGTGAGCTTACCGAACCACCCAAAAATCCACGACTACCTATAATCTATTCGCTCTTGCTTAGGATTCCGAAGCCGTGATTTCCCGTTGAGCTCGAAGTTCCTTGTCATCGGGTAACGTTCTACGACCCCAACACAAATAGAGATCTCCTCTTAAATTCTCTAGACCATGTAGAAGAGAAGTGCGAAGAAGCTGATTTAAGAGCAGCTGCACATCGACAATGAGTTGCCTGATACCCAACACTAAAGTCCGACATAGAACCTTTGAAATCAACGATCTCATCTTGAAATAGGTTTTTCCTACCCCATCACACATGAATCCTACTTTGGAAGAACCATATCCCATTAAAAAGGACCTGGAGAGGGAACTTTCTAGCTAGCGACTGTTAACGGCGTCACATTCTGAAGTGTGTAGGATCACAGGCATTTACGATGCAATTTCACTTAGTTTATCCTTTTTCATTTAGTTGCACTCAATTTTCGAATTTGCTTTAGATTAGATTTTCCAGATATTTAATAAGACAAATTATGTCATGTTTTTCTCATTTGGCAAATAAAGTTTGAATTTTCCTTCATATATGTGATTCCTATTGCATTACATTTTAGTTACGATACCTGGATAACTAATATTGACATGTCCGAGTAGTTCGCAGAAGTTGGAGCCAGATGATCACATAAGTTCACGATTTAACTAAACAAAATAAGAATGGTCCGACCATTCGTTTGATGATTCTCGCTTACAACCTGATGGATGGAGAACCTAACGAGGAATCGATGTGACTCGACCATCCAATAACCAAGTTAATCCTACCAAGTTGATGGGACATATATGAGTCAAAAGTGATCATGATATAATCGATCACTCATCAAGTTACACCCCAAACTTAGGGAAAAGTTAACCGATTAAGGAAAGTACGGTCATACAATTTTTGAAATAACTCTAAGCCCCCAGAGTATGGACTGGAGTATAAACATGAACTGGGTGAGATCCGATCGCCTACCAACTTACTCTTATCCCCGTAGTGTGGATATGAGTATAAGCAAATAGATGAGTGCGGTTCAACCACTCACTACTCCATGAACGCCGATTTGAAACCGACAAGAGGAGTATAAAATCGCTAAGAATGGAGTTCGACCATGCACTATTTAACTCCGCTAACCCAAGCATGGGGGAAAGGAGTATAATCACTCAGACCACTGAATCCGACGGCGTAACACTAGGGCTTAAGCCCAGTGTTAGGTCCAACTTGAGGCCACGACTACGTGAAGGCCTTGAGTAAAAATTTATGGATGACTGTTCGAATTAACGAGCAATGAATTACAAGTACATTGAATGTAAAAGTAATAGCTCGACTACTTAGACAAAATTCACTTAAGAGTTCGATAGAAGACAAAGAACTTTTATTCGCATACTAAACTTGAAAATTATGGTACAAGTTTATTCAAAAGTGGGGGTCGTACCCGCACAATCATGAACAACAAAAAGAGAAAAGTAGCTATATGAGCTATGTGCAAACTAAGCTGAAGTGACGACTATTTCTCTTTCCCTTTTGGGAATGGCGCCACCATAGCTTCTGCCTATTCTTCTTTTTGATCCTTTGCCGCCCTTAGTAGGAGAGCTTTAAGAGGTTGGAGGGAGTTCTTCGGGAACCGACCCACCTAGTGAAATGAATTGTAGTGGGACAAGATTTGGATCATTGGTGTCCACATCAATAGGTCTAGCCATAGCTTTTTTCTTTAACAACTCCTTCCCTCAGTGCGCTCCTTCAGGTTGAGCTCATTATTATGTTTGGATGCACTAGTGATCACAACGTCATATGACTCATTTGGCAGTGGCTGGTCATCGGCTTTTTCATCATCAAGTGCTATGATAACTTGGGCATTAGCCCATGGAATGTCGATAGCCTCCGGAGTTTCAGTAAACGTCGATTGTTCTGCAACGACACAACTTCCTGGATTTTGGCTAGGACCGAAAGACCTGCAGATTCGTGGAAACAAGAAAATAAGCCCATGACTGTTGGGCATGAGGAATGAAATCTCTTGAATAACGGAGAATAAAACAGGATACTTGTCTCCGACCGACTTTCAATTATCGTCGGAGTGCTCCCCTCTAGAGTAGGAGTCAACACCATTGATTAATAGCCGAGTCTATCTAGATCATAACTCAGATCCTATCTGATACTTCAACTGGTTGAAGTGAATTGGGAGCTTTTGGATTGGACTTTGAAGATTCAACAATGTTCATCCCTTTGCCGGAGGGTGCTAAAATATCAAAGTATCGGCAAGGTCTAAAGATTCATCCCTATGAAGAATCTCTCGTACCGTTTTCTCTTTATCTAAATCATCTTCAATAAGAAAATTTTTCTTCATGTCAGCAGTATATTCCAAGACCTCAACGAGGATTTGAGATAACCTTCTCCAAGAAACTCAATTCGCAATGTATTAGGACTTTAGCATTATATTCATCAATTAAGGGATTGAACATGTCCTTAATCTCATTTCGACCAGCTTCTTTGGTATCTTCCAATTAGGCCTCGATATGCTCTCTAACCCCGTAGAAGCCTACTTCTCTTGCCTCTTCCTTGAGAGCTTCAATTAGAGCAAGTTGCTCATTAAGTTTAACTTTCAGTCCCTGGGCTTCGATGGCCCCTTCGTAGTATCTTTGTTATTCCTTCTTAGCTTCGAGGTTTTCTTCTTTCTCTTTGTAAAGGAGTTCTTCAAATTCTTCAACATGACAAACCAGAATGTTTTTCTCTTTCTGTACTGTATCTGTCTCCAAAGCAAGCACAACGCAACGGTTGAATGCAGCATTAAGCTCCATTTTATGAGCCACTTCTAGACGACAAATCACCTCGTATGTTTCCTTGGCACTCTTTTCTGCCATGGTTAGCTTTGCCGTCAGCTTCGAGATCCCATCATCTTGATGTTTAGTTATGTCTTTACAATGGATCACCTTTAGCTTGAGACAATCGATTTCATGTTGTCTCTCGGTAGACACCTCGGAGATTTTTACGACTAAATGCTGGAATGCTTCGTGCTACACAAAAACGTCATTGATGCATGCAAGGGAACTCACTTTAGCACTCCCTGGAATTATATGAATGGAAGGGAGGAAATTAAACCTACCGAAGCAGATTTTTGAAAAATTGACCTTTAAGTTCGACTAATTTTTCTACCGTGGAAGCCTCGGGAGCTGTAATTGGCAAAGATGGATCAAAACTAATGATTGGGCATTTTGCTTGACCTACGATCCTGGCATGTTTGGAACCAAATGAACCAGAATACTTCTTAGATGGAACAACAATCTGAGGGCCATAGAAAGAAGTTTGATCGCCATTATGTATAGGATGATTGGGCTGGACTTCCTAATGAGACGAATGAGATTGGGGCTTATGTTTAAAAGATAAAGACTCCCTCAAAGACGACTTCTTTCCCAACTGTCATCTCTCACTCGATGCCTAACCGAGTCCTGACCGCGGTTGGATCCATACCATGTTGACGAGCTCCTCAAGTGATGGAAGACACGAGATCGAGACATTGTACCTTCAAACCAAGCAGTAGTGTACAAGTGACCATCAAACAAAAGATAGACAACAATCGTGCGTTGAAGTGTGCTTGATTGTGAGTGCCCTGATGTCTGCCCGATGGACCAGTTTCTCCAGATTTGCTCATAGGAGTGTTCTCCCCTTTACAAGTGGGAGGAATTTCATCACCGCTCCTGGTGGCAGAATTAAGCCCCCCAATATCGATGTTGGGGAATCCCCCATCTTAACGCCCAAATCTAAGCGCGACTGATGCTGCAGTCATCTATAGTATTAAATTTTGGCAACAAAATACGGTTATGTTAATGATATCCATAATATTAGAAGAACTTGAATACGAAAAAAAATCAGAGATTTCAAGAACAATAACATTTCGGATTATATTTCAAAACACAACTTTCATATCCAGATTGCATAATCCCATGCTAGTTTCCTAAGTTTAGATAAAATATAATTATCACACAAAGTTTCCAAGAGCGAGATATGATGATTCCCCTTAGTTGATCAGAGTACTTTATAGTCATAATTGACATAATACAACATAGTAGAATAAAACAAACAAAAACTGCAACACCTAAATAGTTATCCGTCAGCCTCCTGCTTGTCTTCGATAGTTTTATTCGTCATCCTGCTAAAAACCCATAAACCTAAATTTTCAGCCTATTCAAATCAATTTTGAGCACCCGAGAGTTTAAGGGGATAACATAAACTTCAAGTAAGATGTAAAGCCTGTGTGAATAATACTATACACCTCAGTTATATGACATTAAGTGAGACCAAGCCTCTTAGTGAAATGAACTTCCCCTTAATAACATCCTTTTTAAAACATATCTTTTGCAAATCATAATCCTGCAACCAAAACTGGTCAAAACTATAGAGCATTATCACATAAAAATACATATCAGGTAAAGAATGGACTATCTGTTCGAACACCATAGTTTTGTTTGGATAACTACTAACCTTTGGCTGACTCGGGCCTACTAGACAATACAAACAAAATAATTCAACATCTGTTAGATAATTCTCTTCTGGATGGTTTGTCCCTAACTTATCTTCCTCGAGGATCACCTGATCCTAATGATTTTACGGGCTTACTAATAATCTATCTATGTACAAATATATTTATTTCCGTGTGTAACATCATTTTAGTCTTACCTACGACAAATTCATGCACACTGGAATTTTGGACTAAATTAGCTAGGGCAAATAGCTAATGTATAAGATGCGACCCTATAACAGTCCCATTTGGTATATAAATGTCCGAGTCATTTTACTTAAGGTAATCTTCCCTTAAATTTTCATTGAAATCCTTTTCTTCTTAAATTGATTTAAAATTTTTAAATCAAATATATACTCTATGCTTTACTCAAATCCACTTTTCATGTTATATATACTTTACACAAGTCTTTGTTGATGAAAATATTTAAACTTTTGAAAGTACCTCTTTCGAATCCATTAAGAGTGCCCTTTTCGAATCCATCGAAAGTACCCCTTTCGAAACCATGCAAACCCTTTATAGGCTAGGCTAAAATGCCAAAACATTCCTTTCGAAACCATTCATAATCACCTCTCGAAAACATTGAAAAACTTTTATTCGAAAGCTTTAAAACATTAGACATCCTATCTTTAAAACATTTAAATATTACCTTTCAAAAACATCGAAAAACTTCCTTTTAAACCTTTTGAAACCATTGGGGAACCACCCTTTCGAAAACCTTCTTTATACATTTCGAAAGCATCAAAACCTTTAGAAACAACAAACCATTTGAAAGCATTTGGGTTCCATTAGAACATATGGAACAACCTTTCGAAACCATTGAAAATTATCTCTTTCAAAACCATTTATGTTCTACCTTCAATAGAAAAAAGGGTCTTAAAACATTTAAGTCGAAAGCACTCTTTCGAAAGTAATTCTTAAGTAAACAAGTGATGGTATCGAAACCAACCCTTCCGAAAGCATTGGAGAAGCGGCTTGTATTTTAAAATGAAATATTCCTTTCGAAACCACATGCTTCAAAAGGTGATAAAGCGGTAGCTTGGGGTTTCAACCCCTTCGAAAGTGTTTACTTTAAATAAAGCCGCAACCCATTTCGAAACCATTCCTTTAAAACATTTTACTCAGTCGAAAGCCAACCAAGTTAAAAGCGTACCCTTCGAAAGTAAAGCAGACGCATTTTCATTTAAAAGCAAGGCAACGTTTCGACCCATTCAGAACCTATAATCTCGACCCAGTACCTGTTGCCCATGTCTAATTCACTATGTACCAAGTTATTGATACTGTGTGCATTGGTTTCGATGGTGATGGAGGCGGAAGTACTCACTCTAACCCCTGGTTTCGAAAGTGGCGAAACAAGCCAAAAGCTTGTAGAAACCGTTTTTACTTTAAAAAGAATTTTTTTCAACTAACGTTCCATTTTTGTCAAAATACTATTGGTTGCAAATTTTCTTTTCTAAAAGTGTTGCCAAATTTTTAGAAGCAATTAAAATACCCCTTCTCTTTTTATAAATATTTAAAATAATTAAGTCCCAAACTTTAAATAATTTTATATATCTATTAAAACACTTAGGAAAACTCTCCAAAAGTACCAGTAAATCATCTTTATTATGTTTTTTAACATAGATTAATTTCAGACCCAAAGCGTATATAATTTTGCCGTAAATTAATTTTAACCCAAATAATCATTTTCTTTACTAGAAAAGTAATACAATATCCATATTAACTCAGAAAATTATGAAAATTGAAAACCATCTCTAAAATATCTTTTCTGATCTAAATCTAAAATTGCAAGGCATTTGATCTCATTTAATAATGTTTTCACGTTAAAACATATCATAAATCCTATATCAATAAGCATAAATCATCAACAAGCATACATAAACATTTAATCGTTCAAAAACATGGCATAACTTTGCAAAATAATTCGGATTTACCTTAAGAAAAAATCGAAAATATGAGATGAAATCATTATTCACCTTTGCTTTGAGATTAAAGAGTTGAGATTTGAATGGATTAAAATTGATTATTCTTCTTCCTTTAGCTTTTCTCCTTTTATTCTTGCTAATGGTGGTTGTCCTCTATTTTAATTTTTGTAGATGAAAATGAACATGTAGAATATACGGCTTTGGGTTTAGGGTATTAGAATGCTCTTTTTCCTATTTACCCCTCACTTATTTGCCAAACTTATTTTATTTTAAGTCATTTTAGTTCGTTTGTTTACATGGCAAGGCTACCCCTTTTTAATCACAAATTTCGATCCTCTACTCATTAAATTATTTTATCTAATTTAGCTAATTAAATATCCAAAATAATGTTATCCAATATTAGGGTCATATAGACTCCCCTCCTTAAAGAATTTCATCATCGAAATTACGGTTAGGTAGAAAACAAACCAATCAAAAAGGTAAATCATACCATAAAATCAGGATAAGCGTCTCTAATCCTGTCCTCAGCCTCCGAAATACAGTCTCTCTCATCTTTGCTCAATTGGACTTTCACTAATCTGATTATCTTATTCTTGAGCCTCTTCTCATCTCTCATGATTATACGGATTGACTTTCTAACTATAGTCAAGCCGACCTCTATGTAACATGGTCGGTGCTATAGTAGTCTTTGGGTCTCTAACACACTTCCTTAGATGAGAAACATGGAAAAAATTTAGTAAAGTTATCAAACTGTTAGATAACTTTACTCTATGTGCGAGTTTCCCGATCCTCTCTATAATAGGAAATGGTTCTACGAATCTCGGTGCTAACTTCCTAGATCTTCCAAATCTGACCACACCTTCATCAATGATACCTTAACAAACACATGATCTCTTACAAAGAAATCTAAGTCTTTCCATCTTCTATCTGCAGAACTCTTCTGCTTGGACTGAATTTCCTTCATCCTAGCTTGAATCAACTCAATCTTCTCTGCAAGTTCTCTAATTAAATCGGGACCAACAACCAATCTATCCCTCGTCTTTAACAAATAAATAGGAGATTTTCATGGCCTTCCACACAAAGCTTCCTAATACTAGCTTGATAACTATTGTTATATGAAAACTCGACTAAGTGTAGATGGTCTTCCCATGATCCCCTAAAATCTAATGCACAAGCTCGTAATAAATCTTCCAAGGCATTGTTAACTCTTTTCTGTTTGCCCATCAGTTCATGGATGGTAAGCGGTACTCACCTTGAGTTTGGTTCCTAAAATCTCCTATAGACTCTTCCAGAACTCATTAGTGAACAAGGAATCTCTATCACTTACTATACTACTAGGAATTCCATGCAGTCTAACCACATTCTTCATAAATAATTTGGCCAAAACGGGTGCCGTCCTAGTAGAATTAACTCGAATGAAATGGGCACTCTTGATTAATCTAACTATGACCCATACACTTTTATTTCCTCTACTAGGTCTTGGCAATCCGTCTATACAATCTATAGAAATAGAATCCCACTTCCATACCGGAATATCTAATGGCTAAAGCAACCCACTCGGCTTCTAATATTCAGCTTTTATCTATTGATAGTTAAAACACTGCTTCACCCATAAGCTTACATCCCTCTACATACCTTCCCAAAAGACACTTCTCTTCATATCCTCCAGGATGAATAGTGAACTTCTGACGCAACGGATAATTGACAAAACGATATGGATCGATGAAAGTAGCAATCGGTTGATTGATGAATACCAAAAGGCCCAAATTCGTTGATCCGAAGATACCGAATTCTAGCTATCTCTAACACGTTGATCGCGCACGATACCGTGAAAGAAGATCTTCAATTCTTCAAACGTTGATCAAGCGCACTTGATTCCGCGAATCGGCTTCAACAATCGTTGATTCGAGCGCACTCGAATAACCGAAAGTGGAGATAGGAGATTACACTCAACTACCAATTTAAGATGAAAGCACACAGCAATCAACAAGAAATTTTATTCAAAAATCAACCACCAAAAAGTTACAACTCACTCCCTATTTATAGAAGTTTACAACACAGTCCATAAGTCGCGTACGACTCAAGACCTGACCGACTCATGACACAAGACTTACGACTCATATTGACTCGGCAGTATCTCAAACACCATGCGACTCAGTATATGTCAACAACGACCTAACACCAACATGTACAGACGACTCATGAGACCTACAAACACACTACAACATCACTCACCACAGACGACTCAACACGATACGACTCAACAACACAACACATATATACACAGCGACTCAATACAAGTAGTCTTACGACTTAGCTTAAGTCGGCGGCGACTTAAGGAATGCCTTAAGAAACTCCATACGACTTATCATTAGTCGTAGCTCGTGACATATCAATATCTTCCCACAACTTATCCCCGAACGACTCAACCCCAAACGTCTTAACTAGGTCGTGCCCTTCCTCCGACTCAAGGCCTTTAATAGCTGTAACTTTCCCCTACTTCATATTAAGTCGTAGACGACTTATGGATGAGTCGTTGAGTCGTGTACGAATCATCAAACTCGAACACCTCAAACTCCTGTTAAGTCATAACTCCTTCTCTTCATTCTTTTTAAGTCGTGAACGACTTAGGACTTCTTCGTTAGGTTGTGAAAGCACTAAGAATGTACCCTGCGTTACCTCGTTAAGTCGCTCGCGACTTAAGCTTAATCCGTCCTCATCCTTAAGTCGTTGAAACGACTCATTGGTATGCTTAGGTCGGTTTCGACCTAAGTCTTTATTCAGATGGCCTGCATCATCCTCCCCGGGTTGAGAAAAATTCGACCTCGAATTTGTAAATTCTTCTGTACCAGATTGTTCATCTCCATAATATGGCACAAGATGCTTAATATTGAATACGTCAGAAGTGTACACATCCTCCGGCAGCTTTAACTTATAAGCATTGTCATTAATCCGTTTCACAACTTCTACAGGACCAATTTTTCTGGCTTTCAACTTATTATAAGCGCCTACTGGAAAACGATCCTTTGTTAACATAGCATGCACCAAATCACCTTCATTAAATTCAACATTTCGTCTTTGTAAATCTGCAGCTCGCTTATACTTCTCATTCGACCTTTCCAATCGTTCCTGAACGATCCTGTGACACTCCGTCAAACTTTCAACAAAGTCAGCAGCCCGTTTAACCGTCCCCTTCGGTTGTGGTATTACTGCCAAATCCAACGGTCCCCTTGGCAAACTTGAATATACAATCTGAAATGGACTGAATCCCGTACTACGATTCATTGCATGATTATGAACAAACTCTGCCTGGCATAACTTCATGTCCCAACTTTTCAAATTATCCTGTACAAGACATCGCAACAAATTCCCCAACGACCTGTTAACAACTTCTGTCTGTCCATCAGTCTGCAGATGATAAGCACTACTAAATTTCAGCTTTGTTCCCACCATCTTCCCCAAACTTAGCCAAAAGTGACTCAAAAATCTGGTATCCCTGTCCGAAACAATAGACTCTGGCAACCCATGTAAACGATAGACTTCTTTAAAGAACAACTGACGCAGCGGATAAATCGAAGCAAACTTCAATTGATGGAATGTAGCAATCTGTGAGTTGAGAATACTGCAAGGCCCAAATCCGTTGATCCAAAGATACCGGATTCTAGCTATCTTCGTCTCGTTGATCGCGCACAATGCCGAGAAAGAAGATCTACGATTCTTCGCACGTTGATCTAGTGCACTAGATACCGTGAATCGGCTTCTACGATCGTTGAATCGAGCGCACTCGATTAACTGAAAGAGGAGATAGGAGATCACACTCAACTACCAATTTGTATGAAAGCACAAAGCTAACAAAAGAGAATTTTATTCAAATATCAACCACCTTACAAATGACACCATCGGCCTATTTATAGGCTTACAACCCACGCACCACTAGGTCGCATGCGACCCAACACAGTTCCCCGACCTAACAAACACCCACCGACCTAACTCAGAGCGACCTACGACCTAAGTAAGGTCGTTAGCGACCTATCACAACATCATATATTCACATATATACAATACAGCGACTTACAACACAGTACAAACAAAAGTATATGACCTACGACTTACAAAGGTCGTTAGCGACCTAACACACATATGTACAACACATAGTGACCTAAAGGAGCGGCTTCAGCGATTTTCTTGCGACCTATATGAGTTAGGTCGTTCGTGACCTAAAAGATGCGGCAACAAAGAATCACGCGACCTATCTTCCTTCACGCGACCTAATTTCAGCTCACTTTTAGCATAAGGTCGCTGGAGCGACTTACTGGACGTGTTAGGTCGTTCGCGACCCATATTTGCTTCCTTTTGTGTTATCTCGTTAGGTCGTTCCTCGCGACTTATCTTAGGTCGTGAACTTCCTCCTTCAGCATACCCACTAGGTCGTAGACGACCTAAAATGCTTCTCTTAGGTCGTAGCTGACCTAAAACCCAGTCTTCCTCCTTACGACCTATAAAACCCGAACGACTCAGGCCTCTGTTTGGTCGTTGCTTCTCCTCTCGTGAGCCGTTAGGTCGTGGCCGACCTTCATTAGGTCGTGAGCGACCTATAACTTGAGAATTTTTAGAGTTTTCAGATTGCACTGCATCATCCTCTCCGGGTTGACAAAAATTCGACCTCGAATTCTCAATATCTTCTTCCACAACAATTTCATTTCCACGATACGGAATTAAATGTTTGACATTGAAAACATCAGAAGTATGAACATCGTCTGGTAAATTCAATTGATAAGCATTTTCATTGATTTTCTTCAAAATTTTAATTGGACCAATTTTCCGCGCCTTCAATTTATTATACGTTCCAACCGGAAAACGATCTTTTGTCAACACTGCATAAACCAAATCACCTTCGTTAAATTCAACACTTCGTCGCTTCAAATCTGCAGATCGTTTATACTTCTCATTTGCCTTTTCCAATCGCTCCTGAACGATTTTATGACATTCAGTCAATCCATCAACAAAATCTACAGCCCATTTAATCGTCCCCTTTGGTTGTGGTACTACCGCCAAATCCAACGGTCCCTTAGGCAAATTTGAATATACAATCTGAAATGGGCTATAACCTGTGCTTCTATTAACCGCATGATTATGAGCAAACTCTGCTTGGCATAACTTCATGTCCCAACTCTTCAGATTATCTTTCACCAAACATCGTAACAAATTTCCCAACGATCTGTTAACTACTTCTGTCTGTCCATCTGTCTGCGGATGATAAGCGCTGCTAAAGTTTAACTTCGTTCCCACCATCTTCCACAAACTAAGCCAAAAATGACTCAAAAATCTGGTATCCCTGTCTGAAACGATAGAATCCGGCAACCCATGTAAGCGATAGACTTCCTTAAAGAACAACTGTGCAACCCGAACAGCATCCACTGTCTTCTTACAAGCAATAAAATGTGTCATTTTAGAAAATCTATCCACCACAACAAAGATGGAATCATTTCCCCTCTGAGTCCTCGGCAATCCCAACACAAAGTCCATACTCACATCAACCCATGGTTTAGCCGATACAGGCAACGGTATATACAACCCAGCATTGGTCGCGGTTCCTTTCGAAACTTGGCAAATATGACATCGCTTCACAAACCTTCCCACTTCTTTCCTCATCGACGACCAAAAGTAAGACTGCGAAATCAATTGCAAAGTACGATCACGGTCCACATGCCCTTCCTCGTGTAACTCCTTGATAATTTTCAATCTCAAACTACAATCTGGAATGCATAATTGATTCCCCTTGAACAAGAATCCATCAACCATCACAAATTCATCGGTATTTCCTTCCTTGACTTTCTCTACACATTTCACAAAGTAAGGATCTTCTTCAATCAGCTCTGGCAACATTTCAAACCCTGTCAGCTCAACCTTCAATGTCGTTAATAAATGACTCCTCCTGCTTAATGCATCTGCTACACGATTCGTCACCCCTGACTTATGTTTCACGACAAAAGTAAACTGTTGTAAATAAGCAATCCATGATGCATGTCTCGCTGAAATCTTGTCTTGCCCCTGTAAATGCTTCAATGCCTCATGATCAGTGTACAGAACAAATTCTTTCTGAAATAGATAGTGCCTCCAGTGCTTAACAGCTTGTACCACAGCATAGAATTCAACGTCATATGTACTGTATCTCATCTTTGCTCCTGATAACTTTTCACTGAAATAAGCAACTGGCTTCCCATTCCGACTCAGAACTCCTCCAATACCGACCTTCGATGCATCAGTATGCAATTCAAACAATAACTGAAAATTCGGTAAAACAAGAATTGGTGCAGACGTCAACAATTCCTTGATCTTCTCAAAAGCAACCCCCGCTTCCTCTGACCATACAAACTGTTTCCCTTTCATGCAATCAGTAACTGGAGCCATCACGCTACTGAAGTGCGGAATGAATCTTCGGTAGAATGATGCTAGCCCATGAAAACTTCTCACCTCTGTAATCGTCCTCGGCTGTGGCCAATTCCTGACTGCTTCCACTTTATTCTGGTCAACTTGAATTCCTGCTTCCGAAACAATATACCCCAGAAATAAAACACTTCTTGCCATGAACACACATTTCTTCGTAGCAGCATAAAATTGTTCCTCACGAAGAATAATCAACACTTCCCTCAAATGTAGAACATGCTCCTCCATACTCCTGCTATATATCAGAATATCATCGAAATAAACCACCACGAACTTCCCAATGAATGGTCTAAAGATTTGATTCATCACCCGCATGAATGTACTAGGTGCATTTGATAAACCAAATGGCATAACCAACCATTCGTATAACCCCTCTCTTATCTTGAAAGCTGTCTTCCATTCATCTCCAGGTCTAATCTGAATTTGATGATAACCACTCTTCAAGTCAATCTTTGAAAAGATAGTCGCCCCACTCAACTGATCTAGCAAGTCATCCAACCTCGGCATGGGAAATCTATATCTCACAGTAATCTTATTCAATGCTCGACTGTCAGTGCACATCCTCCACGTCCCATCCTTCTTTGGCACTAATAAAGCTGGCACAACACATGGACTCAAACTTTCCTGCACACGTCCCTGCTCAAGCAACTCTTCCACCTGCCTCCTCAACTCCTCATGTTCCTTCGGACTCATCCGATAATGTGGTCTATGCGGTAATGCTGCTCCTGGAACAAGATCGATTTGATGTTGAATGTCTCTCAGTGGCGGTAACTCCTTTGGCAACTCTTCTAGAAATACATCTTCAAACTCTTTCAAAACTGGCTTTGCTTCTTCGGCAATTTCAACCTCTTCTCTACTCTCTCGCCCAATCAACAAATAGACTTCAGGCTCATCTTCAACTTCCTTAACAAACTCCTTCAAAGTCAACAGAGTTTTCAATTCCTCAATCTCCTCCAGCTTGCTCTCCTTCTGTTGTTGCTTCTTGGGAACCAAAGTGATTTTAGTACCCTCGAACATGAAACTATAGCTATTGGCTCGACCATCGTGTTGTACTGCTCGATCAAACTGCCATGGCCTGCCCAACAACAGACGACACACATCCATGTCCACTACATCGCACCAGATTTCATCTTTGTATTTCTTCCCAATAGAAAATTTCACGCAAGCTCTTCTCCCAACTTTCACTTCACCACCCTTCCTTAACCAAGCTAACTTGTATGGTTTAGGATGCTTCTCGGTTTTCAACTCCAATTTCCTCACTGCCTCTGTAGAGATAATATTATCGCAACTCCCAGCATCAATGACAAATTTACAAACTTTCCCAAGAATAGTGCAAGTAGATTGAAATATGTTATTCCTCAACCAACTATCTTCCTCATCTTGCTTCGGTGTCAAACAAGACCTCCTCATCATCAAGTTATACCCTTCATCTCCGGACAACTCTTCTTCCTCCTCAACATAAGGTAAGTTAGAACATTCAGCTTCTTCCTCTTCATCCTCAGCTTCAACTATCATAGTTTTTTTCTTCGGCTTCGGACACTCGTTGCTTTTATGACCCATCTCCTGGCAATTGTAACATTTGAACCCACTGCTAACCTTCGCCTTCTCAGCCTCCTTCACAACTGGCTTTGTAACAGATTTAGGAACATTAGAACTTCCACCAACACCCCTTGCTTGATTATTGGAATTAGTAAACACACCACCTCCACGTCTTCCTTGCTTTTCCCAAGCTAACGCCTTTTGATGTGCCTCCGCTACAGATCTGGGATCGAACATATTAACCATATCCTGGATCTGCATTCTCAATCCTCCAACAAACCTAGCAGTCAGCTGTTCTTCTGTCTCCATTATATCGTTCCTGGCAATGAGTTGGTAAAATTCATCTGCATAGTCATTTACTGATTTCGTCCCCTGCCTTAGATTCTGCAATCTCTGGTACATAAGTGATTGATAGTTGTATGGCAAAAATGTAGCTCTCATCAATTTCTTCATCTTCTCCCAAGATTCTATCTTTGACTTCCCCATTCGTTCACGAGTAAGTTTAGTTTGCTGCCACCATGCCAAAGCTCTTCCCCTCAGCCTTGTAGCAACTAACTTCACCCTTCGATTCTCCGGAACCTCCTTGAAATCAAAGATTTCCTCCACATTAGATAACCAATCTAAGAATTCTTCAGCTACCATCCCTCCTTTAAACTCTGGAATTTCCATCTTCATTCCCGATTCCCAACGTCGATCATCATCAATAACCCGATACTGACGTTGTCCCTGATCTCGGTCTCTGAAATGAATACTTCCCCTCTCACCGTCAAACTCCTCATCAAAGTTTGATGTATATCGTTGTCTTTCACGTCCTCCAACATCTCTACCACCACCACTTCTACATCCAACATCCCTTCTATCATGATCATCAACATTCCTCCTACTTCGATTGTCAACACTTCGATGATCTTGGCTCTCTCTCCTCTCCCGATCTGAATGTTGTGAAACTCTACTTCCTCCACGGATGGATTCAGGTGAATTTCTTCTTCGACTTTGATTCATATCGATCATCAATTCTCCAACCTACCAATGCCTTCATCAATCTTCTCATGCATACGTTGTTCCATTTGATCGGCTTCTTCTCGTCGATACAAAGCTTCAACGTTTTGATGTCGGTTAGCTCTTCTAGGCGGCATGATTGAACAACAAAATCTTCAAATCACGGCTTCACAAACTTCCACACAACTTCACAAGGCTCGGCCTTAAACTTCTCTTGACTCGGCCGATACCACTACACAACTTAGCTCGGCTCAAGCTCAAGTACTTCAACACAAATCAAATTCAAACAAATCTCCACTCTATATCCAAAATGGAATGGATCAGAATCTTCAAACTCGTTACAACTTCAAGATGAACACGATAAACTCCAAATACTTGGCTCCAAGAATCAACTTAGCTATGATTGGCTAAGTATGGCTCTGATACCAAAACTGACGCAGCGGATAAATCGAAACAAACTTCAATTGATGGAATGTAGCAATCGGTGAGTTGAGAATACTGCAAGGCCCAAATCCGTTGATCCAAAGATACCGGATTCTAGCTATCTTCGTCTCGTTGATCGCGCATGATGCCGAGAAAGAAGATCTACGATTCTTCGCACGTTGATCTAGCGCACTAGATACCGTGAATCGGCTTCTACGATCGTTGAATCGAGCGCACTCGATTAACCGAAAGAGGAGATAGGAGATCACACTCAACTACCAATTTGTATGATAGCACAAAGCTAACAAAAGAGAATTTTATTCAAATATCAACCACCTTACAAATGACACCATCGGCCTATTTATAGGCTTACAACCCATGCACCACTAGGTCGCATGCGACCTAACACAGTTCCCCGACCTAACAAACACCTACCGACCTAACTCAGAGCGACCTACGACCTAAGTAAGGTCGTTAGCGACCTATCACAACATCATATATTCACATATATACAATACAGCGACTTACAACATAGTACAAACAAAAGTATACGACCTACGACTTACAAAGGTCGTTAGCGACCTAACACACATATGTACAACACATAGTGACCTAAAGGAGCGGCTTCAGCGATTTTCTTGTGACCTATTTGAGTTAGGTCGTTCGCGACCTAAAAGATGCGGCAACAAAGAATCACGCGACCTATCTTCCTTCACGCGACCTAATTTCAGCTCACTTTCAGCATAAGGTCGCTGGAGCGACTTACTGGACGTGTTAGGTCGTTCGCAACCCATATTTGCTTCCTTTTGTGTTATCTCGTTAGGTCGTTCCTCGCGACTTATCTTAAGTCGTGAACTTCCTCGTTCAGCATACCCACTAGGTCGTAGACGACCTAAAATGCTTCTCTTAGGTCGTAGCTGACCTAAAGCCGAGTCTTCCTCCTTACGACCTATAAAACCCGAATGACTCAGGCCTCTGTTAGGTCGTTGCTTCTCCTCTCGTGAGCCGTTAGGTCGTGGCCGACCTTCATTAGGTCGTGAACGACCTATAACTTGAGAATTTTTAGAGTTTTCAGATTGCACTGCATCAACAACTGTGCCACTCGAACTGCATCCGCTGTCTTCTTGCAGGCAATAAAATGTGCCATCTTCGAAAACCTGTCTACCACAACAAATATAGAATCATTTCCCCTTTGAGTTCTTGGCAAACCCAAAACGAAATCCATGCTGATATCAACCCATGGTTTAGACGGTACAGGTAACGACATATACAATCCTGCATTGGTCGCTGTTCCCTTCGAAACTTGACAAATATGACATCTCTCCACAAACCTTTCAACCTCTTTCCTCATCGACGGCCAAAAGTAAGATTGAGATATCAAATGCAATGTACGATCACGGCCCACATGTCCTTCTTCGTGCAACTCTTTGATAATCTTCAATCTCAAACTGCTCTCTGGAATACATAATCGATTCCCCTTGAATAGGAAACCATCAACTAACATAAATTCATCAGTACTCCCATCCTTAACTTTCTCAACAAACTTTACAAAGTAAGGATCCTCCTCAAACAATTCTGGCAATAATTCGAATCCCGTCACTTCAACCTTCAATGTTTTCAACAAATGACTCCTCCTACTCAAAGCATCAGCCACACGATTCGTTACCCCCGACTTGTGCTTAACAACAAAGGTACACTGTTGCAAATAAGCAATCCACGATGCATGTCTCGTAGAAATCTTATCCTGTCCTTGCAAATGCTTCAACGCCTCATGATCAGTGTAAAGAACAAACTCTTTCTGAAATAGATAATGTCTCCAGTGTTTAACAGCTTGCACAACAGCGTAAAACTCAACATCGTATGTACTATATCTCATCTTCGCCCCTGACAACTTCTCACTGAAATATGCAATAGGTCTCCCCTGCTGACTCAACACTCCTCCAATCCCAACCTTCGATGCATTAGTGTGTAGTTCAAACAACAACTGAAAATCTGGTAATACAAGAATTGGTGCTGTCGTCAATAGTTCATTGATTCGTTCAAAAGCAACTCCCGCTTCCTCTGACCATACAAACTGTCTCCCTTTCATGCAATCAGTAACTGGAGCCATCACGCTACTGAAGTGTGGAATGAATCTACGGTAGAATGACGCTAGCCCATGAAAACTTCTCACTTCCGTAATTGTCTTTGGTTGTGGCCAATTCCTGACTGCCTCAACTTTATTATGATCAACTTGAATACCTTCTCCTGAAACAACATATCCCAGAAATAAAACATTGTGCGTCATAAACACGCATTTCTTCGTAGCAGCATAAAATTGTTCCTCACGAAGAAAAATCAATACTTCCCTCAAATGTTGAACATGTTCCTCCGTATTTCTGCTGTATATCAGAATATCATCGAAATAAACCACCACGAACTTTCCAATGAATGGTCTAAAGATTTGATTCATCACCCGCGTGAATGTACTAGGTGCATTTGATAAACCAAATGGCATAACCAACCATTCGTATAACCCCTCTCTCGTCTTGAAAGCTGTCTTCCATTCGTCTCCAGGTCTAATCCGAATCTGATGATAACCACTCTTCAAATCAATCTTCGAAAATATAGTAGCCCCACTCAACTGATCCAGCAAGTCATCCAACCTTGGCATAGGAAATCTGTAACGAACAGTAATCTTGTTCAAAGCTCTACTATCTGTACACATTCTCCATGTTCCATCCTTCTTCGGCACCAACAAAGCTGGTACTGCACAAGGACTCATGCTTTCCTGAACACGTCCCAGTTCTAACAACTCTTCCACTTGCCTTTGTAACTCCTCATGTTCCTTCGGACTCATTCGATAATGTGGTCGATGTGGTAACACTGCTCCCGGAACAAGATCAATTTGATGTTGAATGTCTCTCAGTGGCGGTAACTCCTTAGGCAACTCTTCTGGAAACACATCCTCAAATTCTTTCAAAACTGGCTTTGCTTCTTCAGGAATTTCAACCCCTTCACTGCACTCTCGCCCAATCAACAAGTATACTTCAGGCTCTTCTTCAACCTCTTTAACAAACTCCTTCAAAGATAGCAAAGTTTTCATCTCTTCAATCTCCTCTAACTTGCTTTCCTTCTGTTGTTGCTTCTTGGGAATTAAAGTGATTTTAGTACCTTAAAACATGAAACTGTAACTATTAGCACGACCATCATGTTGAACTGCTCTATCAAACTGCCATGGTCTGTCCAACAACAGATGACACACATCCATGTCTACAACGTCACACCAAATTTTGTCTTTGTATTTCTTCCCAATTGAAAAATTAACACAAGCCCTTCGACCAACCTTCACTTCACCACCCATCCTTAACCATGCTAGCTTGTACGGTTTAGGATGCTTCTCAGTTTTCAAGTTCAACTTCTTCACAGCCTCTGTAGAAATAATATTATCGCAACTTCCAGCATCAATAACGAAATTGCAAACTTTTCCCAGAATAGTGCATGTCGACTGAAAAATATTGCTTCTCAACCAACTAGAATCCTCTTCTTGCTTTGGTGTAAGACATGACCTCCTCATCATAAGATTACAACCTTCATCTCTAGACAATTCTTCTTCCTCCTCAACATAAGGTGCATTTAAACATTCCGCCTCCTCACCATCATTCTCAATCTCAGCAACCATTGCACTCTTCTTCGGCTTCGGACATTCATTGCTTTTGTGACCCAACTCCTGACAATTATAACATTTGAAACCGCTGCTAACCTTCGCCTTCTCAATCTCCTTCACCACTGGTTTTGTAACAGGTTTAGGAACATTAGAACTTCCACTAACACCCTTCGCTTGATTATTGGAATTAGTAAACACACCACCTCCACGCCTTCCCTTCTTCTCCCAAGCCAACGCTTTCTGATGTGCCTCTGCTATTGATCTAGGATCAAACATATTAACCATATCCTGGATCTGCATTCTCAATCCCCCAATGAATCTAGCAGTTAGCTGTTCTTCCGTTTCCATAATATCATTCCTGGCAATGAGTTGGTAAAATTCATCAGCATAATCACTAACAGACTTCGTCCCTTGCCTCAGATTCTGCAATCTCTGGTACATGAGTGATTGATAGTTGTAAGGTAAAAATGTAGCTCTCATCAACTTCTTCATCTTCTTCCATGATTCAATCTTTGACTTTCCCGTTCCCTCCCTTGTAAGTTTAGTTTGCTTCCACCATGCCAAAGCTCTCCCCCTCAACCTAGTAGCAACCTACTTCACTCTCCTATGCTCAGAAACCTCCTTGAAATCAAAGATCTCTTCAACATTTGACACCCAATCAAGAAATTCTTCAGCTACCATTCCACCCTTAAACTCTGGAATTTCCATCTTCATACCTGATTCCCAACGACGATCATCTTCAACATCTCGGTATGAATTTCGAACTTGGTCTCGATCTCGATAATGAATACTAGCTCTATCACCCTCTTCATCAAAATCAAAAGTACGCCTACATCGATCTCGACCATTATCATCCCTTCGTTCATGCATGCTTCTTCGACTATGTCTCTCTTCATCTCTATACGCCTTATTGTCAAATTCACGTTGACTTCTTCTCTCTTCATGTCCATAGTCATGATGATCTCTCCGTGATGAAATTGATGTTTCTCTTCTATCTCTAAAAGAATGCGGTGATACCCTCCTCGCTTCCGTAACCGATGGCGAAACTCGGTTTCCTCCATGGTTCGAGTTTGGTGATCTCCTCCTTTGAGTTTGATTCAAATCATTCATCAACTTCTCTAACTTTCCAATGCCTTCATCAAATTTCTCATTAATACGTTGTTCCATAAGCTCGGCTTCTTCTCTTCTATACAAAGCTTCAACATTTTGATGACGATTAGCTCTTCTAGGCGGCATGATTGAAAACTTCTCAAAAACTTCAAACTTCACAAGTGTCACAAATTTCAACTCACGGTTCAAACACTTGTCTCGGCTTGAACTCACGGCTTAACTCCTTAACTCGGCAACAAGCAACGACTCAAAAAATAGGTCGGCTTCAACTCAACAAAGCACGGCTTAAATGCACTTGGCTCGGCCTCCTACTTAAACTGTTCAATTCGAATAACAAGGCACGGCTCCAACTACTAGCTCGGCCTCAACTCTTCAAGACTGATACCAAACTGATGCACGGCCTTCACCCTTCACGGCTTAACTTGGCTCGGCTCAAGGTCTCCAAGCAACTTCAAATTCAAACACTTTTGCACACTTCGATCCAAAAGGTTATGGATCAAATGTTCCAAACTTGTTGCAACTTCAATAAGAACACAACGAACAACAACTTCAAACTTCAAATACTTGGCTCCAAGAATCAACTTAGCTATGATTGACTAAGTATGGCTCTGATACCAAAACTGACGCAGCGGATAATTGACGAAACAATATGGATCGATGAAAGTAGCAATCGGTGGATTGATGAATACCAAAAGACCCAAATTCATTGATCCAAAGATACCGAATTCTAGCTATCTCTAACACGTTGATCGCGCATGATACCGTGAAAGAAGATCTTCAATTCTTCAAACGTTGATCAAGCGCACTTAATTCCGTGAATCGGCTTCAACAATCGTTGATTCGAGCGCACTTGAATAACCGAAAGTGGAGATAGGAGATTACACTCAACTACCAATTTAAGATGAAAGCACACGGCAATCAACAAGAAATTTTATTCAAAAATCAACCACCAAAAAGTTACAACTCACTCCCTATTTATAGAAGTTTACAACACAGCCCATAAGTCGCGTACGACTCAAGACCTGACCGACTCATGACACAAGACTTACGACTCATATTGACTCGGCAGTGTCTCAAACACCATGCGACTCAGTATATGTCAACAACGACCTAACACCAACATGTACAGACGACTCATGAGACCTACAAACACACTACAACATCACTCAACACAGACGACTCAACAAGATACGACTCAACAACACAACACATATATACACAGCGACTCAATACAAGAAGTCTTACGACTTAGCTTAAGTCGGCGGCGACTTAAGGAATGCCTTTAGAAACTCCATACGACTTATCATGAGTCGTAGCTCGTGACATATCAATATCTTCCCACAACTTATCCCCGAACGACTCAACCCCAAACGTCTTAACTAGGTCGTGCCCTTCCTCCGACTCAAGGCCTTTAATAGCTGTAACTTTCCCCTGCTTCATATTAAGTCGTAGACGACTTATGGATGAGTCGTTGAGTCGTGTACGACTCATCAAACTCGAACACCTCAAACTCCTGTTAAGTCGTAACTCCTTCTCTTCATTCTTGTTAAGTCGTGAACGACTTAGGACTTCTTCGTTAGGTCGTGAAAGCACCAAGAATGTACCCTGCGTTACCTCATTAAGTCACTCGCGACTTAAGCTTAATCCGTCCTCATCCTTAAGTCGTTGAAATGACTCATTGGTATGCTTAGGTCGGTTTTGACCCAAGTCTTTATTCAGATGGCCTGCATCATGATTGAAGATTTATAAGTTTAAGAATTTAAATGGAAAATTGAATTGGATTATATTGAAATGATTTGAACTTGAAATTGGTTCAATTGATAATAATTCAAATTGATTGGAATAATTTGAAATTATAATTAAAGTTGAACAGGATTAAAATCAAATGGAAGTTGATTTGAATTGGGAAGGAAATCAAGGTTGATTCAACTTGAATTGGGAATTAATCAAGTGCAATGGAATTTGGAGTTATTTGAATTGGAATTGGGTCAATTTAAATGGAAATTTAAATTAAATTGTTGGGAAAGTGAACAGTTGACTCTTGACTATTTTCAATATAATTTGTTTTGATATAAACTTATTTTTCTAAGCTATTAGATATATATACAACTTTTCTTTCTTACAGCCAAATTATTTTATACTTGGTTTACAATTATTTTTGGAGCTATTTAACCATTTTTCAAAGGTTTTCTAAACTAATTACTATTTTTCAACTATTTCACAAACTAATTTCTATTTTACAACTATTTGGCAATTATTTAAAAATTTCTGAAACTATTTAACTATTCTATAGTTAGTTAACTATTTTATAGCTATTTTGCAAATTAATAATTATATTTCAACTACTTATCTATTTTTAAAATTTTCAAGCTATTTTCAAAATATAAACTGGTCGGAGTTCAAACTTTTATGGGTTTAATACCCAACTGAGATAAGAATTGAAGTGATGATTCAATGGAATTCAGGTAATTGTAAATAAGTGAAGGGGAATTTAAGGAAATATGAATAGAAAGGAAACTGTTTTGGCTGATAATCAATGGAAATAAATACGTAGGATGTACGTATATTATTCTATTCGCATAGTGATTTGATGCAGATTCAAGCACATAATTTCGAGATAGTTTATCGATCCGAGTTGGGATTTTTCACTCGATTTTTGACGGCGAACCTGGATATGGATTGTTGATTGGTTCTGGATATTCTCTATCATAGTTATAGCCTTGCAAGGAGAATGACGGTTTCTAATCAGGAAACCAGATCTATGTCCGCGCTAGGAAGTCAGGTGGACGATACTAGCTCGGAAGTGAAATTGTGTGATCGGGTGAGCGATCAGATTGGTATAGCGTACTGATGATAAGTATACATCATACAGATTTGAATGAAACTGATATTGGAAAGAGTAATCAAATTTGAATATTTGATTTTGAACAAAAAAAGTTATATATCTTTGTTATATGTAAGATTAATCCTTCCTTGTTAAATCTATTGTTGGAAGAAAAGGATTTTTGAAGGTGTTTGAAGTATAAAAGGAGTTTTATACAAGTTTGTAAAGATCCAAGGTTTTTAAAATTTTATATATCTGAATATATATATATATATATACATATATATATATATATATATATATAAAGGATCTTATGAGGAATTTGGAAAAAGGGTTTTGGGAACCTTTGGATTGGAAAGGCTTTTGATTTTTGGGTAAAATCAATATTGAATTCGAAAATCCTAGTTTGAGACTTATCAATTTTGGGATAATCGATTTTGTGTAAAGGAGGCTTGTATGAGATCATACTAGGTGTGTGATTTGAAAGATACTATATGTGTATAGTATAAAGTGTTTTGATGATGGCTCTGGGGAAAATGGCGCTCCCTTGAAATGAACTTCTCAGGAGTGCCACCGGGTGGTGCTGCCTTGAGCCCCAAGGGGGGTTCTAAAGTTGATCCTGTGAGGAGTCCGGACAAACTAGTTCCTGAGGATTATTGGGTAGCGGAAGTCGAGGTGGCCGATGCCTACAGGGGCATTTGGGTTATGCTGTGACGACAGTGTAACTCGATGTCACTGCGATCTACTGTGGGGACCATAGCGAAATCGTGTGGAGGATGAGTGCCAAAAGTCTACACTTGATTTTGCCGGGAAGGCAACGCAACATCGGTTGACTACGATCTATGGTCAAGTGGAGTGGAGAAGTTTCATTTTTGGCAGCGAAATTCGATGGCGCTGATTCCTACAGTTATATGGGTTTTTGTTGTGATAGCTACGTAACCCCAGTTGTAGCTGCGATCTGTCGTGGGTTCCATGGTGTAATCGAGGGGCGCGGAGGCCTACAGTTATCTATGGATTTTGTCAGGATGGCAACATAACCATTGGTATAACTGCGACCATGGATGGGAGTGATGATTTCCAGAGCATTCTCACCAAAGATATTTCCTCTATTTTCAAAAACTGTTTTCTATATTTTCAATAAAATTATTTTTCAAAAGTATTTTCACTGGATGTTGAAAACGGGCTTGCCAAGTACTTATAGGTTTTCAGTCCTACGCCTGATCAACGTATGACTGAATTTCTGTGAGAACAAGGATGGACTGGTTGGGACATCGAGCCATAAAAAGTATTTTTATAAAGAGCTATTTTATTAGTATGATGTGAATTTAAAAGTATTTCTAAAATTTTAAATAAAAGTGTTGGAATTTTGGGGAAATAAAAAGGAAAGCCAAACTAGAATTTTAATGAAGTGATTTTGTAATTAAAATCGAATATTGATTTAAAAATCGAAAGTAAGCTAATTGGTTAAATAACTGTTTGATTGAGTATGTTAATAAAATTTAACTTTAGTAAATAAATGGATTGTAAATTAATAATGGAGTTTGGAAATGAATTAGAATTGTAAATAGAATTCGAGTTAGATTTGATAATGAATTAAATAAGAGGAGATGTTGTAAAATAAAAATAAAATAGAGTTGGATTGAAAAATGTGATGGTTTGAATTATAAATGAAATTCAAGTGTTATTTGAATAATATTTAATGAAATTTGCAAGTAAATTGGATATAAGAGAAGTGATTATAATAGAAATGGTTTGAGTTGCAAAATAAAACCCAAGTGAATAGAAATAAATTGAGAATGGCCTTGTATTAAATGAATTCGAAAATGAATTAAGTAAGTAAATGAAAATTTTAAAACGGGTTAATTGAATTAAATAATAATCGAATGAAGTCTAATTGAATAAAAACTAAATCAAGTTGTGATTGGAATTGGATTATCAGACTGAACTTAAAATTTGTTGATATATTAATTTAAAGTATAAATGAGTTAAGTATGTGCTTGGATATAATTTTGATAAATTGAGAAGGTGAATTTGAAATTAAAATTTAAAATGGATGGGCTAACTGTATTTGATGGAAGTTGCTTAAATAAGAATCAAATAGAAGCAAACTTAAGTTTGATGTTGGGATAAACAAAAGTAAATCCACTTAAGTTTAAAATTTATGGAAGCTTGGCTTCGAATAAGGGTGAAAACCCATTAAATAAAGCTTGGATTGAATTAATTTGGGAATGGCTAGAAGTGTACAAGAATGGAATGTGTCGAGTTAAATGAATGGTTGGTAAATAAGTTTGAAATGAAATGGAATTAAATATAAGATGAGTTGAAATTAATTTAAAGTAGTTATAGACTAAAATAAATACTCTATTAAACGAATATTGTCAAATTTGCATAAAATAAATTGTTGTTGGCGTAAATAAAAGTAATTAAAATGCTATGAGTTAATAGAGATTAAATAAAATTGATTCTGAATCATTTGAAGTGAATATGAGTTTGTTTGGATTAAAAATAAATTGAACATAAGCAATTGGGTTACAAACCATTAAAATTGAATGAAATGGCATATAAATTTGGTTGGAAGCAATTGGATTGGTTTTAAATCGTATAAATCGCTTATCGTAAGCATTTGGTGTTTGATGCTTTTGTAATGCTTGTGTTTTGCCATTAAAGTAAGTGAAATACTAATAACTTTTCTATATATGGCACTTACATATTTAAATTGAGTAAGTACAGGTACCGGAAAGCCGTTCAGCTGGATTTGGTTGCGCTATTTGCTAGAATAGATAAGCCGCTTGCTTAAAATGCTAAATAAGGTACGCCTACGCA
The DNA here is from genome assembly GCA_030765085.1 of Allium cepa. Taxonomy (NCBI): domain Eukaryota; kingdom Viridiplantae; phylum Streptophyta; class Magnoliopsida; order Asparagales; family Amaryllidaceae; genus Allium; species Allium cepa. Next base: position 579,729,561 of record CM060931.1, read on the forward strand.
ATAAAAATAGGAAATATGAACTGTTTTTGCTTTTTCCGACCGGGTGGGTCGATGTATACATATTTATATCTCTTGTCAAATTGCAAAAGCTCTTCCGTACAAAGGAGACTCTGCCAAAATTTTCCGAAAATTTTGGGAGTTAGAAAATTTTTGGAAATTTTTGAGAAAAATTGATTAACGACAAATCGATTTCAAATTGGAAAACTAATGTAAATTAGTTGATGAAACTAATGTGAATCAGTTATAAATGAAAAATAAAATTTAATATTCATAATTGAAGACGAATTGAATTCGCATGAAATAGGGAAAACTAATTTGCATAGAAGTATATGTGAAAACTTCTGTAAGAAAAAGTATAAATGATTTGAAAGGTTACAATTGTATATTGTTGCTAAGCAAGATATGCAGGTATTAAGGGAAAGGAAATTGGATTTGGTTCCAATAGATAAATGTGAATTGCCCGACAAAAAAGGTATGTATTTTAATTTCTGTATGAATTAGATTGGGTTTTTTATCTAGCCACTTGGCTTTCTATTTTCTTTTTGGAATTTGGGAGCTCGTAGAGGCCTTTTGTAGTTGTACCGAGCTAGCCGCGAAAATGAGACGCTGACAAAAATTTTCGGAATTTTAGGGAGTTAGAAAATTTTTGAGAAAATTTTGATAATTCAAAATTTGGCTTTAAATTGAAATTTGAATAAGTGGAGTAAGTAATGTTGTTGAAAACTATAGAAGAATTTGGGAAGTTAGTAAAGAATCATAAGGAGTCTTTAATAAAAGATAGTTGGTAGTATGTTGAATTGTGAGTTTTGGGAAAAGATAAACGGGTATTGGACCATTCTTCCTAACTAGTAATTTCGGGGATGAAATTCTTTTAAGGGGGGAGGAATGTGACGACCCAGAATTTTAAACAATTTAAATTGGAATATTTAATTGATTTTAAATATTTAAAGGTTAACTTTAACTTGAATTCTAAATATTAATAATTATTTGGTAATTCAATTATTGAATTATATAGTTTAAGTATTAAATCATATAATTTGAAATTGGGTAAAACGCTGAATCTGGAATTTCTAAGCCTGTTTACAATAATTTGAAGGCTTATAAAATTTATATTGATGGCACTGAAGGTAGTGAAAGTGTTGAAATTTAATTTAAAGGTAATTTGTTCAATTTTAATAATATATCGTTTATATTGACAGTTGAAAAGTAGCCTTCCTAGGCACAGTCTCGGAATTCAACGAAACAAGTTCCATTAGATCCATAATAGTTAGTTATTATCGGATTTCAATTTTCGTAGCAATCGGAGTTGTCGTTTGACCCTGACAGCTCAAAACGCTTCGAATTATTCTAATCGATTTAATTTAAAATTTATCGTTTATTTCCGTAACTCGCGCATATAATCGAATTAGCTTTCGAACCACGTTTCATTGTGTTCAGAATGCGGGTAAAACCATATAAACGTTTGTCAGCATGTTTGATTCGGGATTCGGAATTTCGCGTTATGTAACATGAGATATTGCTAATATTTTATTATATAATAACAAGCGTGCGCAGGAAGCTTTCCCAATTGGTGTTTTATCATCTTTCTCCCCTCTAATCTTGAAAGAAAAATCAAACTTTTTAAAAAAAAATATTTATAATAAAATCAAATGGCCACAGCCTTCGGTCCAATGCCAAACAGAAATCGAAAGGGGGGAGCTCGAAATCAACCGCGGCTTCCTCCTTCAAATGGAAGAGTCGAACGAAAGAAAGTCGTTCGTGTTCATTTCGATCCAAAACAATGCGGTATCTTCGCCTCTATAACCCTAAGTAGCGCGCTCCTAATTGAAGCAGGTCGCGACACATTCGAGATGAGGGAGAATTGCAGGAGGAGTTGATGCTCGAGTTGACGCCGCGCTGGGGTTCGTGGCACGCGCAGTCGCATGGGTTCGCGACTGTGTAGTGGCTAGGGGTGGTTCGCGACCTAGGGCTGGGTTCGCGATCGGTTGTGGAGAGCTTGGGGGTTTACTAATGGTCTTAAGCACGTGATGGGAATCGAGGCAGTTTGGGGCTGTAGGGTTCGAACGAGGGTTTCGACATGGTCATGCGAGCTTCGAGGTAGCTAATGCTGATCGCAGTGGAAGTGTTTGACAATTGTGAGTAATTTTACTTCCTTTATTTTTATTTATTCCAGCTCTGTTTGTTTTTAAACCCTAAGTTAAAAAAAGAAGGGGTAAATAAAGGAAAATGAGATTGATTAATCATTTATAAATCCTTTAAATTAAATGCTTTCAAAACTTAAATCAAGACAGTTTGATTGATAATTTCTGAAATAAGTTGAAGATTAATTAAGTAATTGATTTGCAATTGTTGATTGAGTAATGTGTAATTAGTGATTTACAAATGGGAATTAGGTTTTAGAAATTAACAATGAAGGTTAATAATTAATACCTAGGGAGTAATGAATTAAAAATCTTAGGAGAAAGAAATAAATTAATAATCACTGGATGTAGTTAATTGAATGAAGTGGATTGCCAATTGTGAATCAAAGGTGAGTAATCTCACACTCTGGATTTTCATTTAAATTTAAAGGGTTAAATTTAAATAAATGGATGAATGATTAAATTGTTTGGATGTGTACTGATGATCTAGTGATTTTAGATTTGGTTGTTTCTCGAGTTAATTGTGATCTGACTCGAGGTATTTGGATTTTAATTGGTTGTAAACTTAAACCATGAATAAGAAAATGGTTCTTTTCAAAATCAATAAGGGTTAATGATCGATGATTCATTAATTAGGTAGGATAATTTAAATGAAAGAAAAAAATTAATCAATTAAATTAATTAATGATTTGGGTTAATTAATTAAGTTTATATTAATTTGGAATGATCATTTGAAGGTTTAATAATTAATTACTTAATGTAATTAATAAAATAAAATTACTGGTGTGATTAAACAAGAGATAAATTAAGATAATTTAGTTAAGGAGAATTAATTTATTAATGAAGTAAATAAAAGAATAATTAATTACAGATTGAGATTAATCGACAATGATTAATATTTGGGGTTGAATTAAAGAAATTAATTTAGACTAGAACAAATCAAAACATAATTGGAATTCATTAATTTATATAATCAACGATGTAATTAAAGACTAATTAATTAAGATGAATTAACCAAAGTGACCCATGAGAAATTAATTAATATAAGTAATTAAGAATTAGAGTAATTGATTATAGTTAATTAATTTGTGAAGTAATTAAAGATTACTCATTGATTTGGTAAGAATAATTAATATGGTGAAAATTACTAAAGGTAATTACTTGAATGAAATTGGAGGATAATTAATCCAGGGTGATTAATTAAGATGAATAAGGAAGGGTTGATTAATTAATTGATTTGGAATTAATTAATGAAGGAATCTAAGTGATTGAGGTTTAAAATTCAATTACAACCAATTGAATTGATTTGTATGTGATTAATCTTTGCTTATGGGTGGTTGAATGGTATTAGATGAGTTGATTGAGTTGATATCTCTGATATGAAATGTCGTGTATTTCATTTAGATAACTTGGGTTAGGATGACATGAGTTTCGAATTGATCGGTATCAGGTATTGGGAAATACCCGAAACCACTTCGAATTATTATAGATTGATATGAGAAATCAATAGGCTGAAGTGAAACGATTTAAGTGAATTGGACTATTTAATCTTAAGTTTTGATACTTGGGTATTAATGTGTGAAATTAGAGAATACTATAAAAAAGTGTGAATTTGTAAGTTGACTCGTGTTACCCGGGTTTTATATGAGTTGTTTTCTTTGGTATTCCATGTTAGTTGAGTTTACTCACGCAGGTTTCCAGCCTGACCCGGGTGTTACTTTGGTGTAATGCTCGAGTCAGACCGAGTATTACAGATTTCCAGGTTAGGACGTTCTGGAGCTCAGGAGGCGAGTTGGATGGCAATAGCGTATAGAGCATCTCTATTGTATTTATATTATTGTTAATCCGAGACATGATAATTTTATATATTCAGTGACTGTATATAATGTGAAACTCTGATGTATATTAAATGTAATCGACAGATATAGTATCCTTTTGTAGACTGTTATTATTTATTATTATATTTTATCCGCTGCGATTATGAGATGTTTGGTGTCTCTGTTCTTCTTCTTCTATCTCTTTCTTCTTTTTCATAACTATCTGGAATTTTCGGCTTAGAAAATTTCGGGTCGTTACAAAAACTTTGATTAAGCTATTATATAAAAAACAAATAATTACCTTTTATTTTGCAAAAAATTTAATTAATCCAAATTAACCTTTGAAAAATATTAAGTTTTAAAACAAAGCTTTAAATTACAATATACATATGTATAAATTATCAACTTATTAAATTAAATTTCGAAACAACATCAAATTATATCATATACATACATATATATGTATTACAATTTGAAAATTCAACCTTTATTTAAAACAAAAGATATCCTATTCACAATATATATCAAATATATATTATAAACAGAAGAAAAAAATTCATTTGCTTTGACAAATAATTCATACCATATTTTAAATTGTTAAAAAGATATTGATCAAAATTACCAGATTGAAAATGTGTTAACTTTTAAAAGATTAAATTTACCAATTTAAATTAAAATTATAAAGAAAAATTATCAAATCCGTTTAATTATCAATACGGATTATTAAATTGATATTGCCCAAAATTCCAGGTCGTTACAATCCTCCCCCCTTAAAAGAATTTCGTCCCCGAAATTTAAAAGCAAAGGCAATTTAATAATCCAGCAAAGATTTTAATTTCAAACAGCAAAGCATACCTATCAACCAGTTACTAACAACTAAAGCAATCAATCAAACAAACAAACCTAACTAATTATTCTGACACAAATCAGAATAAATCTTACTAACACTGTCTCGAGTTTTCCAAGTATAAATCACCGGGAGACTCGCTCTACAGAAGCTAACAAACTACACCATCGAAATCCAAAGCTTAACTCATCTCTAGATCCTTCAATCTGAACAGAACATCAGACTATACTCAAGTCCAGAACAACTTCCAAATCCAACTGAACTACAGATTCAACAACCAACAATGAATCATACACGTACTCCCTCAGAGATACATGAAATACAATGAATTCCAGCTACCCAAACTGGGAATTCAATCTTATGGACAACAGATCTTATCTTGTCATAACACAAATAAGAAATCTCAAATGCCTCAGAGCTATCCATCCAATCTCTGTTCTCTAATCCAGAGAAAACTTAACAATAATGAAGACTCCAACTTCGAATTCCAAACTCCTTGTCTTATATCTGCATAACTTAACAGACAATCCAGGGCTGCCCATCCTCTTCCTGATCAGCTCAACCTATGCTGATGTAACGATTGCGGTTTTGACGAGATCCGAAGGTCGGCATTCTTACGTCCACTGTATCAAATGCCGCATAATCGAATGCTGGAAAACCGTATTGTTAGCGTTAAAAAGAAGAGGTAGAAGAAAAAGATAGAAAAAAATAAGAAAAAGATAGAACGGAAACAATATCAGAATCTCACATATCACAGCGGAACAACATATAATAGATAAATGAATAATCTTTAAATCAAAGAACTATATCAGTTATTGCATTATATTATCATCAGAGTTTACAACAACAATATGCAACACAATACAAGAATGGACAGCTATACAAACATGTCCCTACAAGTGCATTTACAGTGGAAAAATAATATCATATACAAGTAATACGTCTCGCCATCCAGCTCGCCACTTGAGCTCCAAAGCACTTCTGAATCCAGAATGACCAGATAATCTGACTCTAGACTGCCCGTGTGGAAAATTTTGGGCACCCAAAGTTTGGGAAGAGAACAATAAACACCAGGTCAGTCATGGGACTGGTGTGAGAACTCAAAAGAGTTATTTATCTTTTAAAACAACCACAACAATAGAAGTGGAAAATATCCGCAATGCTTTTGGAAAATGAAACTACCATAAGGCCCCCCCGCACACACATAATGAAAACGTAGAATTGGAGGAGATTTCTCCTTATGATAGTCAAAGATGCTTACTTCGTAAAATAAATCATTTTTATATTATTATTAGTGCATAGCGATGAAAGCATTTCGAAAGTAGTATATAAATCTTAGCCAGCACAGACATTTCGAACTATGCCTACTATAACTACCATCTAAACAGTGGTGACCACCATAAGTAAATGGCAGGTTATACAACTAAAACCTTACAGGGTTTCGTATTGGGAATTGGATTTCCAACAAATGGTCAGGCTAAGGAACTTCCTACTTCCACATGAGATCGCCTATGGCGGGACGTCCCGAGAACTTAACCAGCTCTCTTCCAACACAAGGCCGGGTTACCTTTGTAACTAGGTAACTACACGAATATACCACCCCCCGGTCCTTTGGGACCTTTATTCGAGGGCCCTCGATCACCAAGCAACAACCACATAGAAAAATGAGATTGGAGCAACCACATAGGTTAAGCATCAGGGCTCCATACCTGACACCACCCTTTTCCAGAAGGAAATGACATACCCTAAAGGGCGCGACCCTCATAACCTTGCCGCATATTCCTGTTTTGACCATTTCAAGGGTGTGAGGTCTGACGAAGTCTCATCCACGAAGCTACGCTTTTTCACAAAGCCACGCTTTGATCAACAAATGATCAATAAATAATCATCACACAGCAACACTTAGCATGTCTGTAACAACCCGCATATTTATCAATTGTATATTTAAATATTTTATCGATACTCGGAATTTGGTCCGAAAAGCTACTTTTTGCATACGGTCGAATTAGGACTCGGGACCACCCCCATTGAGTTCAAAATGACGTTTGCAACCTTTTTGAGTATAAACTTCGATATGTTTGGAGTTAGTTGAATTTGGCTACTTTTTCACTTAGGGCCTTTGGTTGGGTTTCAGCCCATTAACCCCATTTATCAACCTAGCTCCAACCCTCTTCTCTTCATTCCTTCATAATTTCCTAATACATTCAAGCTTCATCAAAAATGGGGGAAGTGAAAAAGAATTAGGAAATCCTAAGCCCTAGTTTCCTTTTGCAAATCAATTTCTAGCTCCAAATTCAAGAGAACCCAATGGTAAGTATCTCATTCTTCTTCTCCAACTCATTCTCTCTTTGATTTCAGAAAATTCCTTAACCTAATTTGGGAAATATTTCTCTTTTAAGCTTAGATTCAAGCTTCTAGTGTTGAGATTGAAGTGTGGTTGATCCTCCTTTGTTTTCAAGCTTCTTCTTCATTGATTTGGGTTCAAAGGTGAGATTTTTATCTCACATCTTAGTCTATGTTTATCTTTGATTGTTAGGTATGAATACCTAACACTTATTCTTGTGCAATTGCTTTTGGTTTGGATTGATTTGGTGAATATTCCAATTTTTAGTGTTTTGGGTTCAAATCTTTAAAAATCATAACTTTGATGTTTTGATCATGTTTTTTGTGATGAACCAAAGAACTTCTATGGCCGGGTAGTCGATTGGCATAAACCCTTAGCGTCGTTGCTCGAGAGAATGCAATTTGGTCGAGGTTGGACCTCATTTGGATGGGCTGGGAAGGGACTGGGAACAGGTTCGGCCGATCGAGCCATGTGCCCGGTCGACCGGCCTGCTTCTAGAGTGCATAAGCACTCCCCTGTCTCAGGTTCGGTCGACCAAATACAGGGTTCGGCCGACCGAACCGCTTCCCGAGAAAATTTCTGAAACAGGGTCCGGTCGACTGAGCTCTGTTGCTGGACGACCGACCTGATGCAATTTTGCCTATTTCGCCTAATTGTTTGAATTTCCAACTTTAATTGAATCGTGTTGTTTCCTATTTGTTGTTATCATTTATTATCGACTTGATGACTTCTTTTCTTTGGGATTTTGGATATATCCCCTTAGATGGATTCGGTATCGATTTCTTGGATTCTATTCACGTCTTCGAATGTGAATTTTAGTGATTGATTGTTCCAACAATCTTCTTTGTGATTTGTCACTTTAAAAATATAAAGGTTTTCTATACCAGTAGTACATATCAAAATTCTTTCATCACAACGATTTCAACACTATTTTATAACAAAGCTCGTTTTCTCAAACCGATTTCCAATCTATTAGTATATACAAACCTTTACCTCACTTGTATGAGAAATCAAATTAAACGGCTTAGTAAAACAAGTGGTATGAAACGCTTGCGTTTATTTCGTCGGTTAATTCTTGGACTTGTTCGATTGAAACTCTTGTGACAATTTTCTAGTGGAGATCTACAGTTTGTTCGTAAATATTTAAGTTAAGCTAGTTGTTATGGGACATGAAGCTAAGCTCATATATTTACTAGCCTACTGTAATTGACACTTCTCTTTGATCATGACGATCATTTTATGTTTTGGACTAGCATTGTGCGATGTCTTTTTGACTTGGTTCATCGGATGTCACGCTGTATGACGTCTTTGTTCCCTTTGATTTTGATTTGGTTCATCGGATGTCACGCTATACGACGTCGTTGTTCCCTTTGATTGTGATTTGGTTCATCGGATGTCACGCTGTACGACTTCGTTGTTCCCTTTGATTGTGATTTGGTTCGTCGGATGTCACGCTGTACGATGTCGTTGTTCCCTTTGATTTTGATTTGGTTCATCGGATGTCACGCTGTACGACGTCGTTGTTCCCTTTGATTTTGATTTGGTTCATCGGATGTCACGATGTATGACGTCGTTGTTCCCTTTGATTGTGATTTGGTTCATCGGATGTCACGCTGTACGACGTCGTTGTTCCCTTTGATTGTGATTTGGTTCATCGGATGTCACGCTGTACGACGTCGTTGTTCCCTTTGATTTTGATTTGGTTCGTCGGATGTCACGCTGTACGACGACGTCGTTGTTCCCTTTGATTGTGATTTGGTTCATCGGATGTCACGTTGTACGACGTCGTTGTTCCCTTTGATTGTGATTTGGTTCCTCGGATGTCACGCTGTACGACGTCGTTGTTCCCTTTAATTTCGATTTGGTTTGTCGGATGTCACGCTGTACGACGTCGTCGTCGTTCCCTTTGATTGTGATTTGGTTCATCGGATGTCACGCTATACGACGTCGTTGTTCCCTTTGATTTTGATTTGGTTCATCGGATGTTACGCTGTACGACGTCGTTGTTCCCTTTGATTTTGATTTGGTTCTTCGGATGTCACGCTGTACGACGTCGTTGTTCCCTTTGATCGTGATTTGGTTCGTCGGATGTCACATTGTACGACGTCGTTGTTCCCTTTGATTGTGATTTCTGGATTTCGTGTGTTGAATTCTGGAATTTATGTTTCACCAACTTTTACGATTGGCATTGATATGTATGTCGTTTATTGTGGCTTGGTGAATGAAATTAGGAGTATGACATTCCTTTTTATCTTTGAGAAGATCCTTGCGATATTGATTAATCTCTTATTGGTTTTTCAATTATTTATTTATCACAGCTTGGCATTGTGATTATTATACGTTTAGTCATATCTCTTATTTTATATCATTTCATCTGATATTTATAACTAGACTGATCCGTTTATTATTTTCTTGTTAAATAATACTCGGGTCAGACTGAGATGTTACAGGTGCTTCTGCTTGACTTCTCCCCAGGGATTCATTCATCCTGACTTTTGGCTAACTACTTAGATTAGTAGTTTACTTTGTTGTATACACTTGAGTTATGGACTCATAGTTGTATATGATTGTATGGCACGCGTTGTTATTCCTTTGTATTATTGTGGATCTTTTTGACCACTACTCTGATATACACTTTCATGTGTTAGTTATATATTCATATCTTCTTCCGCCTTTGTGATATGAATTATCTGTGACTGATTTGTGTTATGCTTATTTCTATATTTGTTTCTAAAGATTATTTTAGCCACTTTGTAGTAGCTTTGTGTTTGTATCGATATGTCGGATTTCCTCTTGAAATAAAATGCATGTTATACTATCTGACATATCGGTGCTCGCGCAAAGCAATTGCACGGATGGTCGCTCCTCAACAGCCTTATTCTCCGTGCTAGTTGACAGCATTCACCGTAATGTTCTTGGCTAGCGTGGGTATAGAGGTGGGGCGTCACAGTTTGGTATTAAAGCCAAACTTCGGAACAATATGGAATATTATAACAAGGATCATCGTCCTAAGTCCATCTTAGGAGTCGTGCTTTAGGATTTAATTCGAGTCTTCGTACCGATTCATCCTATTTTCTTTATGATTCCTTATTTTATCAATCATGATGGTTTGATATTCATTCTAATTATAATTTTTCTTCTTCTTTCTTTCTTTCCAAAGGAAGAGAAATGGTTAGACCAGGCCGTCCCAGCGCCGGTCAATCTAGTGCTACTCCCCAAGATGGAGTTTTTATGTCTGCCCAACAACTTCTTGACCTTGTCACGAATGCTCAAGCAGCTGGTTCCATTCCAGAGCCTACTCATCCTAGATCTGGTTTTGCACGCTTGTGCAGAGACTATACCGATTTGGGTGGAAGGCCATTCAGGGGACCCGAGAGTGTTATAGAAATTCAAGCTTGGCTCAAATCATGCGTTCGCATCTTTTCTCGCTTGAACCTTATTGACCTTCATCGAGTCCAAGTGGCTTCTAGCATGCTCCAAGAAAGAGCATTAGATTGGTATGAGCTTTTAATTTCTGAAATCATTGAAGCGGATCTCACTCGGGAGCAATTCTGGGAAAGGTTCGAATTGAAATTTGTGCCGGAGGCCGAAAAAGTAACTTTGGCCCGGTGTTTTATTGACCTTGTTCAAGGTGAATCTTCTGTGACAGACTATGTCGCATCTTTCGAATCTCTTTCTAAATACGAGATTGAGTATATTAATACCCCGATGAAGAAAAATCAGAGATTTGTCTATGGCTTGAATAAGAATCTTAAGAAGCCATTTCTTTTGAAACTTGAGGTTTCATTTGATCAGCTTATTGATATCGCTCTTCGTCTTGAAGAGGACGATAGAGAAAGCGATATTGAAGTTGTGCGTGCCAAACAGAACTTCAACAACAACATGAAGAGGCCTATTAAATTCGAAGGCCCCAATCCCATCAAGAAAGGGAAGCAACAATCTCCGGCAGCAAAGTCTTCTATCTCTAGTCGTGGACGATGCTACAATTGTGGTTCCACGGACCACTATGCAAAGGAGTGCCCGAAACCTCTCTTTTTCCATTATTGCAAAAGTTCGGGTCATCTATGTCCCATTCTTCAAAGCAGGAGAGAGGGAGAGCTGAATATTGTGCAAGCTCCTGGTAACACTACTCGTGGTCAAGGTATTTCTCATTCAATCCTTGATGACATTTGCATTGTGATTATCTTGTTCGTGTTCTTTTTTGATAGGGTTCCATCTCACTATTTTATATCAAAAGAACTTGTCGATTCTTTTTCTTTGAGTATTTTGGGTTTGATGACTTCTTTGAGAGTTGCGAATCCGGATGGTAGATCCGCAACACTCAATTTGCTTTCTATTGATGTCGAAATTATTTTATGTGATTCTTCTTTCCGAGCCGATTTTTTTACTTAGGCTTCGGAATTGATCTTTTTAAGGACTGGCTTAATCGTAGTGAAGGCCATATCCTATTTTCCGTGTGGACTATTCATCTTCGACATTTTCTATATGTTAAGCAGATTTCTATTTTTCTTGAAATTCCGATTTCAAATTTTGGAAGGCATCGTTTTATTCTTTAAACCCTCAAGATGAGAAAAGTGTTATTTCTCTTATCTAAATAATTTGTGAAACTTTTCCGGTATTTTCGAGTTTGTCTTAGAACTGTCACCTAAGCAATCTTTTGAGTAGTGTTAAGGTCTTTTCAGTTCGACCTTGCCATCGGTTTTCATTTGCTACGAGTTGCGGAAGTTAGCATTCCACTTACCGCATTCCGCACTCGTTATGATTCTTATGAATCACTTATTATGTCATTCGGTTTATCCAGCTTATTTCATCCATTTTATAAATCGAATATTCTATGAATATTTCGATGAGACCATTCTTGTATTTATTGATTTTGGATGAAAATAGTAATTTAAAATTTTGCAAATCTTTTCCATAAGATTTATTTATAAGTAAAATTGGATTTTGTTCTTGAAACAAACGAAGAATATTCTTAAATTTTTTTAAGAAACATGTTTATTATCTAGAAGACGATTTTGTGATTTTATTGCCCGTTGAGTGCTTTAAGAATTTTGGTCGATGCGCTTGATCAACGTTATCGATAGGAATTTCCTAAATGCTTTGATAAGACAATCAAACACAGTAAAATTCACTTCAAATAAGTAAAATTTTCTAAAAAGATGATTACATAAGTTAAAATTTGAAAGTTTTAGTTTTTGGGAAAGAAGATTATTTGAAAGAATTCTTTTCCGATACTCTTATTCTTGTGTTTTCCGAAGGGAACCAAGACTTTGCTATTTGTACCGATACTAGTCGTATTGGTTTGGATGCCGTTCTCTTGCAAAGGAGAACGTGCTACCACTTGTGCTTCTAAATCATTATAGTATATCGAGGCTAGATATGCCACTCATGATCTAGTGCTCGCGGCTATTGTTTTTACTTTTAAAAATTTGGCATCACCATTTTTGGGGAAGAAATTTGTTCTCCACCTCGATCATAAATCTTTGGAATATTTATTTTCTCATAAGGAACTTCATGTTGACTCGAGTTCCTGGCATCTTGTGATCTTGATATTCTTTTTATTCTCGGAAGGGAAATCGTGTTGCGAATGCGCTTTGTCGTAAGCAACAAGTGGTTGATTCTTTGATCATGTCTGAATGGAATTATCTTTTTATTAATTTCATCGGACGTTTTGATATACTTCTCATTCCTTTTATGGACTAGTGCCCGATGTTCTTTTATGGTGTTCGGTTCATTGGACGTACCATTTTTGTACTACATCGATGTTCCAAAATTATTCGAGCTTTGGATCATCTGGCATACCGTTTTGTACTACGCCGTTGTCCCAAATTATTTGAGTTTCTAGTTTCTCGGGCGTACAGTTATTACACTACGTCGTTGCACGAGCTCAATTTTCTGATATTCATGACGTTCTTCACGTCTTTTATCTACGGAAACGCCTTAGGGATTCCGGGTTTTATTCTTGTGCCCGGTGATATTGTGGAAATTGAAGTTTCACCAGATTTGATTTATGAGCAACATTCCATTCACATCATTGCTTCGGAGGTTGAGCGCCTTCGGAATAAAGATATTCTTCTTGTGAGAGTTCAATGGTTCTCAATTCTTAGGGACTATTCTTGAGAAATCTTGAGAATTCATCAAACGAAACTTTTGGATTTACTCCTTCGTGCTCTTTATGGTGAACTTCCTGATTCAAATTTTCTTTCGTGTTGATATGCTTCTATGGTTGTTACTTCTTATTTTCTTCTTAAGTATTGCGAGGACGCAATTTCTTTAAGGAGGGGAGTCTGTAACAACCCGCATATTTATCAATTGTATATTTAAATATTTTATTTAAATATTTTATCGATACTCGGGATTTAGTCCGAAAAGCTACCTTTTGCATATGGTCGAATTAGGACTCGGGACCACCCCCATTGAGTTCAAAATGACGTTTGCGACCTTTTTGAGTATAAACTTCAATATGTTTCGAGTTAGTCGAATTTGGCTACCTTTTCACTTAGGGCCTTTGGTTGGGTTTCAGCCCATTAACCCCATTTATCAACCTAGCTCCAACCCTCTTCTCTTCATTCCTTCATAATTTCCTAATACATTCAAGCTTCATCAAAAATGGGGGAAGAGAAAAAGAATTAGGAAATCCTAAGCCCTAGTTTCCTTTTGCATATCAATTTCTAGCTCCAAATTCAAGAGAACCCATTGGTAAGCATCTCCTTCTTCTTCTCCAACTCATTCTCTCTTTGATTTCAAAAAATTCCTAAACCTAATTTGGGAAATATTTCTCTTTTAAGCTTAGATTCAAGCTTCTAGTGTTGAGATTGAAGTGTGGTTGATCCTCCTTTGTTTTCAAGCTTCTTCTTCATTGATTTGGGTTCAAAGGTCAGATTTTTATCTCACATCTTAGTCTATGTTTATCTTCGATTGTTAGGTATGAATTCCTAACACTTATTCTTGTGCAATTGCTTTTGGTTTTGATTGATTTGGTGAATATTCCAATTTTTAGTGTTTTGGGTTTAAATCTTTAAAAATCATAACTTTGATGTTTTGATCATGTTTTTGGTGATGAACCAAAGAGCTTCTATGGCCGGGTAGTCGATTAGCATAAACCCTTAGCGCCGTTGCTCGAGAGAATGCAATTTGGTCGAGGTTGGACCTCATTTGGATGGGCTGGGAAGGGACTGGGTACAGTTTCGGCCGACCGAGCCCTGTGGCCGGTTGACCGACCTGCTTCCAGAGTGCATAAGCACTCCCCTTTCTCAGGTTCAGTCGACCAACTATGGGGTTCGGCCGACCGACCTGCTTCCCGAGAAAATTTCTGAAACAGGGTCCGGTTGACCGAGCTCTGTAGCTGGCCGACCGACCTGATGCAATTTTGCCTATTTCGCCTAATTGTTTGAATTTCCAACTTTAATCGATTCGTGTTGTTTCCTATTTGTTGTTATCATTTATTATCGACTTGATGACTTCTTTTCTTTGGGATTTTGGATATATCCACCTAGATGGATTCGGTATCGATTTCTTGGATTCTATTCACGTCTTCGAATGTGAATTTTAGTGATTGATTGTTCCTACAATATTCTTTGTGATTTGTCACTTTAAAAATATAAAGGTTTTCCATACTAGTAGTAAATATCAAAATTCTTTCATCACAACGATTTCAACACTATTTTATAACAAAGCTCGTTTTCTCAAACCAATTTCCAATCTATTAGTATATACAAACCTTTACCTCACTCGTATGAGAAATCTAATTAAACGGCTTAGTAAAACAAGTGGTATGAAACGCTAACGTTTATTTCGTCGGTTAATTCTTGGACTTGTTCGATTGAAACTCTTGTGACAATTTTCTACTGGAGATCTACAGTTTGTTCGTAAATATTTGAGTTAAGCTAGTGGTTATGGAACATGAAGCTAAGCTCATATATTTACTAGCTTACTGTAATTGACACTTCTCTTTGATCACGACGATCATTTTATGTTTTGGACTAGCATTGTGCGATGTCTATTTGACTTGGTTCATCGGATATCACGCTGTACGACGTCGTTGTTCCCTTTGATTTTGATTTGGTTCATCGGATGTCACGCTGTACGACGTCGTTGTTCCCTTTGATTGTGATTTGGTTCATCGGATGTCATGCTGTACGACGTCGTTGTTCCCTTTGGTTTTGATTTGGTTCATAGGATGTCACGCTGTACGACGTCGTTGTTCCCTTTGATTTTGATTTGGTTCATCGGATGTCACGCTGTACGACGTCGTTGTTCCCTTTGATTGTGATTTGGTTCATCGGATGTCACGCTGTACGACGTCGTTGTTCCCTTTGATTGTGATTTGGTTCATCGGATGCCACGCTGTACGACGTCGTTGTTCCCATTGATTGTGATTTGGTTCATCGGATGTCACGCTGTACGACGTCGTTGTTCCCTTTGATTTTGATTTGGTTCATCCGATGTCACGCTGTACGATGTCGTTGTTCCCTTTGATTGTGATTTGGTTCATCGGATGTCACGCTGTACGACGTCGTTGTTCCCTTTGATTGTGATTTGGTTCATCGGATGTCACGCTGTACGACGTCGTTGTTCCCTTTGATTGTGATTTGGTTCATCGGATGTCACGCTGTACGACGTCGTTGTTCCCTTTGATTGTGATTTGGCTCATCGGATGTCACGCTGTACGACGTCGTTGTTCCCTTTGATTTTGATTTGGTTCATCGGGTGTCACGCTGTACGACGTCGTTGTTCCCTTTGATTGTGTTTTGGTTCATCGGGTGTCATGCTGTACGACGTCGTTGTTCCCTTTGATTTTGTTTTGGTTCATCGGATGTCACGCTGTACGACGTCGTTGTTCCCTTTGATTGTGTTTTGGTTCATCGGATGTCACGCTGTACGACGTCGTTGTTCCCTTTGATTGTGATTTGGTTCATCGGATGTCACGCTGTACGACGTCGTTGTTCCCTTTGATTGTGATTTGGTTCATCGGATGTCATGCTGCATGACGTCGTTGTTCCCTTTGATTTTGATTTGGTTCATCGGATGTCACGCTGTACGACGTCGTTGTTCCCTTTGATTGTGATTTGGTTCATCGGATGTCACGTTGTACGATGTCGTTGTTCCCTTTGATTGTGATTTCTGGATTTCGTGTGTTGAATTCTGGAATTTATGTTTCACCAACTTTTACGATTGGCATTGATATGTATGTCATTTATTGTGGCTTGGTGAATGAAATTAGGAGTATGACCTTCCTTTTTATCTTTGAGAAGATCCTTGCAATATTGATTAATCTCTTATTGGTTTTTCAATTATTTATTTATCACAGCTTGACATTGTGATTATTATACGTTTAGTCATATCTCTTATTTTATATCATTTCATCTGATATTTATAGCTAGACTGATCCGTTTATTATTTTCTTATTAAATAATACTCGGGTCAGACCGAGATGTTACAGGTGCTTCTGCTTGACTTCTCCTCAAGGATTCATTCATCCTGACTTTTGGCTAACTACTTAGATTAGTAGTTTACTTTGTTGTATACACTTGAGATATGGAATCATAGTTGTATATTATTGTATGGCACGCGTTGCTATTCTTTTGTATTATTGTGGATCTTTTTGACCACTACTCTGATATACACTTTCATGTGTTAGTTATATATTCATATCTTCTTCCGCTTTTGTGATATGAATTATCTGTGACTGATTTGTGTTGTGCTTATTTCTATATTTGTTTCCGAAGATTATTATAGCCACTGTGTAGTAGCTTTGTGTTTGTATCGGTATATCGGATTTCCTTTTGAAATAAAATGCATGTTATACTATCTGACATATCGGTGCTCGCGCAAAGCAATTGCACGGATGGTCGCTCCTCAACAGCCTTATTCTCCGTGGTAGTTGACAGCATTCACCGTAATGTTCTTGGCTAGCGTGGGTATAGAGGTGGGGCGTCACAGCGCCACATTGCCAAATTGGGAATATATCGCTGATAACCTTCAACTACATAACCTCTAAGTGTGTTAAGCTAAGAGAATAAATTCTCCGCCACCAACGGAAATATATTTGAAAGAAATATGCTTTATATCTCAAAATGTAATGTCAAACACGTAACCATACAAGTCTGTTCCAGGTTCGAATAGAACCGAAGGCATTTCAAAAGAAGCCCTTGCAATCCGGGTATTCACAATCCCGATCGAATTTCCTATCACAAAGAAAGTCTCCATACCCTAGCTAACGATGCAGAGACAATCGATAGGTCATCCTATCGTTTTCACAAATACCCGGTCATCACCCCCGGTCTTCAATGTTGTCCATTACGTCGTATCACTATTCGGAATGGGTAATCCGAATAACGAGCGCAAAAATTTAAAAATAAGTGTAGCATTGAATTTCAACCAATTCACAACAAATAGCCATTCAAGGGTCAATATTGATGGTCGGTTATTTAACTATCAATCAACATTCACAGCATAACCCGATTTCAAATAATTTCCCCAAATTATTTATTTTCCAAAATATCTTTACAAGATATACTTTCCACACTTTAACCATTTGAAAACCAATTCCAAATCAATTTACACCCTTACAACTTTCATTTCAAAATGGTTCATTTAAACCAATCAAATAAATCCTTACCGATTTATTAAATTTACGTTCCAAATTCATAAATTTATTTCCACACTTTTAAAAATAAATCAATGTTTATTTTTAAAAAAAATCCCTTTATTTTATAAATTCCATAGTGAATTTACCTTTCCAAAATATCTATGAATATATGATTTCCAAATCGATTTCTAATATTCATTTTCAATTTATCTTTAAAAGATAAAATCTCAAACATTCACTTTATATTGGGAAAACATTTCCATACTTATTAAATAATAAGTAATTCACTAGTCAATTTATTTTCAACATTTGAAAATATTCAATATACTTAAATCACAAATAAGTATATATTTTACTCTTTAAGGAAAACTTCCCTTAACAACATTTATTTGGGTCAAAAAGAAGGTTATGTAAAACATCGTTACGACAACCCAAAATCACTAGTATAGGGATTCGAAATTAAGATAGATATATAAATCCCAATACTATACAAAACTTTCCCTTTCGAAAATCATTTACTATAACAACAGTGTTATAGTCCACCATTTCCTTCTATTTCTCGAACACATCTATTTCAACAATAAATGTTGAAATCTATGGTTTCGATACTTTATGCATTTCAAAACAGTAATATCCCGGAATTTTTAACAATATCAATTTAATAATCTGTATTAAAATTAAATTGATATTGATATTTTATTAATAATAATTCAAATTGATTTAATAATCTTCTTCAATAATTATTTAATTGGTTATTTTTCTTTTAAAATAATAAATTGATTTCTATCTACAATATAAATATAATGTTTATATTTTAAAGTAGATTAGCATTGTTTTAATTTTAATAAGTAAAGCATATTTTCTAGTTTTAATATTTGTAGTAATTTTGAAAATTTGTTTTATTTAATATTAGCTTTCTAAAATTATTAAATAAAGGATTTTGGTTTAAATTTAATAATTGAATCATGTTTTAAAATTCTAATATATATACATTTTAATTTGGAAATTTTGTTTTAAATTAGTATTGAGTTTTTAAAACTATTTCATAAATAAATATATGATTTCAAAATTGATAAGAAAAATATTAAAATGTTTAAATTAAATTGGCTTGAGTTTTAAATTTAGAATGAACAAACAAAAAGGTTTTATGGCTTAATAAAATAGATATTTTAATTCTTTTAAAATGATTTTAATTTAATAACAAGATATTTATAAAAGCAACATTGATAGTGTATTGTCTTTATAAATAAGTTTTGAATAGAATTTATAGTTTTTATTTCAAATTGAATATATATAACTTGATTGGAAAATATTTGATTTGAATTTAATTTGAACTTGAAATTTCAAAGTATAAAATCTTAATTGTTTAATTTTCATTTATAAACATGATTTGTTTTTATATCTTTTATCAATTTATACCCATATTTAAATATAAACTAACAAGTTAAACTAGGCTAACATATACATTACTTTGTAAATTAGATACTGATCATTTTTTTTTAAAAGAAACAAGTGTTTCATTCTTTTAACAAGTGTTCAAAATTTATATTAATTTGACAAGTGCTGTACAAATTTGTACAAGCGTAAAATTTTAGTTTTTCTTTTCGTTTATTAAATCTAAAATTTCATTTGTATAAGCTTGCATCTATATTCATCTTGTTTTTTTTCATTTTCCTTAATCAAGAGAAATTATAAACTCTTCTTCAAAATTTATAAAATTAGTAACACTCTCAAAAAATATGCAAACACAAAATTCCTCAAAATCAAAGAAATCTTCAAAATTCTAAAATCAAATTCATCTTCATATTAACAATCAAGCCTGCATATTCAAAACCATGTTCAAATCTGCATATTCCACTTCCTCAAAATCAAAACTCCTTTATCAAAATGGTCTGCACTTCCTCACATTCAAACATCAATCTGCATTGATTCAACAAAATTTGCAAAATTCAAGAAGAGCCTGCATTCTTTTTTAAACCTGGAAATGAAACCTGCATTCTGTTTTTAAGCATGGAGATGAACAAATTTGTCTGCATTTTCTTCTATCTGCACAACTTCAGATGTGAAGCTTGTCAAAAGCATCTGCATGCAAGCATTTTAGCTAGGGAACATGAGCATTCAGATTTCAACAAAATTGCAACTCAGATTTTAAAACAGAGAAGCATGCTTGCATATTTTCTTCTCTGCAAAATACAAAAGCAAGTTAGACAGAGCTCTGCAATTAAAAATGTGAGTAACTTTTTAACATTAAAATCTTAAAATAGGTTGCATGCTAGTTTATTGAAATAGAATAGCTATTTTCTTATGTTATAGATAACTGTTGATATGAATACAAATGATGTGCATGCTGTTTCTTTTTCAATTGCTTGTTTTGTTTCTTTTTTTTGATTTTCTAGGCACCCACAATTTTATTTGAATACTTACCACTTAATTTGTTTCCTGATATAATGAAAATTATAAAGCAAAGTTGTTAATTTTCTTAAGCTAATATAAAAAAAAAATTCAAGAAAGAAAATATGGGTATTGACCTTGGAACAGAAGAAAACATCATGCATGTTTATTTTTATCAAAACCCAATCATATTAATATTGAAATCTAGTTTCATAAACTAAAAACATTTACTTGAACTTGATTTTTAAATCAAGTATTAGAATTTTTGGAGTTTAGTTTCAGTAGTAGTTAGTACTTGAACTAAAAATGAAATTTGTGCAAGTTCTTGTGATCCATGACTTGAGAAGCCTTGGGATTCTTCTGAGTAATAGAGGAAGTGTAATAGATGCTCAAAAAATGAATGGGTTTAAAATTTGTTAGATTGGATGCAGTTTGAAAATCTTTGTTTAAACCCTAGTTTTGAATGGGTTTAAAAAATTGGGTCAGTTTGAGGTGAGGGATGGATCGAGTGTTGTGATGTTTGGGAAATGGGTAGAGGGTGTGTAGAAGAGATCGAGGCCGGAGGGGTTGAATGTCAGATGGTCGGAGCGGCGTATGGTTGCCGTTGACAGGTTTTGGTCAAAAACCCGATTCATGTTTTCAGGTTTGGGAAATTACACTTGATTTTTGATTCTTCGATTAATTGTTCGATCTGGTGATGATGTTAGGGCATTAATGAGTTTCTGGTTGAGGTTTGATCATCTTTGATGATCAAAGAAGGCGTGGATCGCCGTGCATATGCACGGCGATGAGTTTACTGGTGATGTATGTTTGGGGTTTTGATTGAAGCAGGGGAAGGTTGAGTTTGGCTCGGAGCAAGTTGGATGAGGACTCGGAGTAGAGGTGGTTTTGCCTCGAAGCAGTTTTGTTGGTTCTCGGGTTGCACTGTAATTTCTAGGTTTCTGAAACCTGTTTTAAATCTGGTTTTTAAAAAATTTTAAAATCTATAGCTTTATTTTTTAAGTAAAGTTTAAGTTTAAATTCAAATTCAAGTTTGAATTTTTGATTTAAATTCAAATCCCAGTTTTTAAATAAAAATAAAGTTTCAAAAATTTAACTTAATTAACTATTTTATTTTGGTGAATAGTTTCAACATTTTAATAATGAGGTTTTTAAGATATGAGTAAGATTTGAAGTTTATTTAAATCTGGAAATCTTAAATTTAAAATTAAACTTCAGTTTTAAATTTTAAAGCAGGTTTAAATTTGATGTTTTAAATTAAATGTAAATTAAAGTTATTAAAATTTTGAAATGAATTTAACTTTAAAAATTTTATAGCACTTGTTTGATTTGCAATTTAAAAAGTTTTAAATTATTTGACTCTGATAAGTTTGAATTGTTCTTATTTTAAACATGTATTTAAAATGGAAGTTAAAGGTAATTTTCAAAAGTACTTTGTTTTAAATAAAATTTGTTTTAAAAACAAAATTTAGAAATGTTTTATCTTAAATTAATTAAGATAAATGTTTTGAAAATTTATTTAATAAGGTAATTAAGGAATAGTTATTAACTTAATTAAGTATTGATTAAGGTTAAATAAATATTGATTAATGATTAATCAATTTATAATTAAGATCATTAATTAGATTATAAATTAATGATGAATGAATATTATTAATTATGTAATTAAGTTTTAAATCAAGGTTAATTAATTTAATAATTAACTTTAATTGATGAATAATTAAAGATAATTTAATTTGTAATTAATTTAAGTTAATTACTAATGAAATAATTAGAGATTGGTTAATGAAGGTCATTAACCAGGATTATTTAACAATTAATTAATATGGTTAATTTTTATAATTAATTAGATTAATTAATTTAATAATAATCAATTGTGAATGGTTTGAGTATAATTACTTAATAAAGTAATTAAAAAATTAAGCACTTAATGTAATTAATTTAGTTTAGTATGATTGTTTATTTTAATTAATTAAGTTTGATTAATTTTAAACACTTGGGTTTTATAAATGATTACTTTATGTAATTAAGGATTTGAAATTTTCTTAGTTAAGAAATTGTTTAATAATTACAGGTTGTAATTAAGTGGAGATATTTAAGAATGAGGTAATTTGGATTAGTTACTTAATAATTAATCAAGTAATTAATTGAGAAATTAATTAAAGGATAATTAATTTGGTTTAATATAGTTATTAAGTTAGTTAATTGCTTAGGGTAATTAATTAAGGAATAATTAAAGATCATTAATTATTTTAATTAATGATGTAATTAAAGTTGATTAATTATGATTAATTAATCAATGATAAGTAACTAAAGGTAATTAATTAATGTAATTAATTAAGGATAAATGTAATTAATTATGATTAATTAATTAATTGAAGTAATTAAAGTTAATTACTGTTTGGTTGATTTGTGAAATTAGTTAAGAATTATTACTTGAATGTAATTAAGGGTAATTAATCAAGAGTGATTAATTAAGGTAATTTATTTTGAATGATTGATTAATTGATTGTAATCAATTAAATGATTGAGTAAGCAAGATTTTATATTGGTAAAGTTATTAATTTAATTTATTTTTTTTTTTAGCAAAGCTAGCCGGCTTTAGAGTGGGCCGTGCCACTGTATATAAAAAATGGGAGAACAGGTGCTCTGCACATGCACAGAGCAACTAAGAAGGATAGAAAAGAAAATAAATTAAAGAGCAGGAGTTAGACAAAAAAGCCTAAACTACTAATACAGCATAAACTAGTCTTCCTCGGGAGAGGAAGAATAATGTCGTCCATCAACCGCCGAAGGTCCAATAACATGCGAATACCTAGCGAAAAGAGTTGCCAACAAAGGATCATAACCAACTGAACCAGGCGAGTAAAGAAATTTCCTATCCCAAGTGACATCATAAAACTTACTTTTGTTCTCCTCCCCTAACTCACCATCCGTAATGAGGCACAAACCTTCACCCACAATATGATACAAAAGATATCTACTCTCGTCACCAGAATCACTAATAAAGGCATAGAAAACGTCCCTCTCAGGAGAATATCTCATATCAGAGGGAGAGTGAACCCAAGCACGCTCATCCGAGAACCAGGAAATGATATCAGAAGCGGAAGCAGAAGGATCCACCTCCAGGGAAGAAGGAGGGGAATCAGAGGCTGGAAGTGAAAACGTCACAGACCCGGAAGGAGCAACACAATCCAACAAGGCAGCAGGTGGATCCACAATAGGAGGGACAATATCAGGAGCTAGAGGCGCAACAGATAAATGATCAGGAGAAACAGCAATCTTCCTAACCCACATACGAACAGGAGGACGAGGAAGAGGCGTCCGGCCAGAAAAGGGGACAACAAGACCAGGACAGGATACAGCACAATGACCAAAGGACTGACAAGAATCACAAATCTCAGGTTTCCAACTATAGCGAACTCTGACTTCAGCAACATGGCTCTCATCAAGCTTGACCTTTAATACCATAGGCAAAGGTTTGTCAGGAGTGATCTCAATAAGAGCTTTGGCATAAACAAGCTTCTTTCTAGCCACAGTATTAGTGTCATAACATATTACCTTACCAACCAGGCCAGCTAGCCAGTCAATCCCGATAAGAGGCTGGAGAACAGAAGGAATATGAGAAAAATGGGCCCAGACAGGAATAGACAAAACTTGTTCCTTCGCACGATCCACAGAAGGACTCCACGTTGTGATTATGAAAGGTTTACCATCAATAAGTAGAGGATCAGCTTCCAAAATTCGTTGCCTTTCATCACTACGCGCAAATTTAAAAAAGAACATTTCATTATCATAATGGACTGACAAACCACCTCTAGGCTTCCAAACCATATTGCACCTCGACTTGACTACATGATAGGGAGGATTTGAATCAAGAAAGAAACCAACCAAATGGTCTTTCCAAAAAGTCACTCCGGCCTCAATCACTTCCAACGGAGGAACCATCAATCCCTCATTCTCAACTACTTCAAAACGACGTGGTGAGTGAATACCAGCGTTACATGGTAGCTTGGTAAACAAAGAAGACCAACTAGTAGCAGGCCGAGACAGCGGAGGGACATGCAGTTCATGAGAAACCACAGGCTTGGGAACACTGACATTGTCAAAACATCGAACAGTTGATGTGCCACCGAATATAGCCCCAGTATTAGCATTACCTCCCGATCCAGTAACAATACTGTTACCAGCATCAACCACACAAACAGAAGACACCAACGTTTGGCATGATTCATTATCATTTACATCAGCCATTGCCACCACTTTATCCAATTTACAGTCAAGACCAACAGGTGACACAACACTTTCTTCCAACCCAGACAGTTCCGGAAGACGCACCTTCAAAGACGTCCAAGCCGATGAGGGAGAAGCAGCTAAGAACGCTGATAAGGAGGACTTACCCGTATAAGGAATTGGGCCGAGCAATGATGGTGTATTCGAGACCAAAGAAGGGTTGTCGGACAATAATCCAGTCGTTTGCATAGAGGAAACACACTCAGCAAGAGGCAAAGCATCTACGCAATTTAATTTATTTTAAATTAATTAAAGATGAAGTAATTAATTTAATTAATTTTAAATTAATTAGAGATGGAAATAGTTAATTTAATTCATTTTAAATTAATTATATGGTGATGAATAAATCATTGCTTATGGATGAATGGGTGAACTTGATTGTCTTGAATGGATGTATTCTCAGTAATGAGATAAATAATGTTTTGTGGTATGAATGCTTAGTTGTATTGCGATGATAACATAGATTATCTATTGTGGTGGTAATATATGGATTATCTATTATGGTATTGATAATGTGGATTACCTGTTATTTGATAACGTTGAGTATCAATTGTGATTTATAAGTTATCTATCTGTGTGTATATAGATACTATATTAAATTGTTTTAAACCTTTAAAACAACTTGGACCTAAAAGACACGCTTTGGATTTCGATGAGACCGGGATCGGGTTTCCATATTTGTATATCCAAAAACCACATCGATCCAAATTAACGTTAGGTCATGAATCAAAGTGGAGGTTTGTAAAGAGTCGAGGTGTAAGGACTATACGTCAGTATAACTCTATGGGCGATTCCGTAATGAGTTGACGGAATAGTACTTATAGATTCGAGATGGTGGTTCAGAGTGCAAGGGTTATTGTCGTTAACTCTGAGGGTGATTCCAAAATGAGTGTAACGAGATAATGCCTTCGGTTTCGTTCGAACCCAGAACGAACTTGTATGGATTGAATGCTTTCAAAACATCGTCAGGTGGACGATGAGCATTCTAAGATGATATGTCCTATAAAGGTAATCGTAGCCTCAAGCCTCATCAACCGAGAATGGCTAAAACAGGGGAGATGCAGCAAGGCTTCGTGGGTAGCCCCCACTGGAGAGCGAGATTTACCCCTGTCTAGAAGTCCCTTTATATTCGGCTGTGTGGGTGGTTGCTAGCTACAACCACGGGGTTGTCTTGTTCGGAACTTTTCAGTAAGGAATGGGTCCGACCTTGTGTTGCAGGTGAGCGGGCGTACTCCTCGGTACGTTAATCTAGGCCACGTACTGTGCCGGGTGGTACCCCTGTATCCCTGCCATTGTATGGAATCCAAAATCCAATAAGTGCCTTACGTATTAGTTGTGCCCAACTATCTTGGAATGTGAGATGTAAGCATTTCAGCTATTTCTGTATTATATTTGAAAACCCTAGACACGATTATAATATCATCGGATTTCCTATCAAATGTTTTGGTTAGCGTAAGGTAAAAACTTTTCCATGTTTATGTGTGGGAAGTCTTACATGATACCTTTCTTTTCAAAAGGTTTTTGAAGTTAAGCAACTTTAGCCTGTTACTCACACCAGACCCATGTCTGACCCGGAGTTTATTCTGTTTTTCTTAAATTCTTTGGTACTCAAATTTTTACGAGTAGACAAGGGATTCAGGTTAGGATTCAGGTTAGCTTTGACGAATTATGGAGGAGCAATGGAGCAGGAGGCTTCTGCGTGTAGATATATAGTATTCCGATGTGTAGATTTCTCTGAGTTGTTTCCTTGTACTGTTTTGAGTTGTATAACTAGACAGATGTTTATAACTGTCTAGTATGTGTTCCATATCTGTGTAACTCTGATAATTGTTGTAAACTATGTAGTGTTTATGTGATTAATATAATTTATTCATTCCGCTGTTTAGATTTTGATGTTGTTTCTTCTTTCTCTTCTTTCTCTTCTTTCTCTTCTTTTTCTATCCCTTTCTTTCTTAAAAATGATGCGATTTTCTATGGTAGGAAAGTTGGGTCGTTTCACTTGGTATCAGAGCTTTAGGTTGAGTGAATACCTAGGCTCTGTAGTGATGTCTTTCTTGAGAGAGCGTATTTGTAATTATATATATATATATATATATATATATATATATATATATATATATATATTTCTACCTATCTGTTGGGTTACCTGTTCAGGTTTTCCAATATAAGTTATAAAGGTAGATGGGGTAGTAGTGTATGTAACACGACTACCATTGTTGGAGTTTGAATGTTTGAGATTTGAAGTGTATCTGTTGAGATTGTAGACCTAATACCGTCTCGAGTGAGTTTTGTGGTAATAAAGCACTTCATTGATCTCTAAAGGAAACCTGTTAAGGTTCGGAGTTAATTCTTTGAAGTTGGATGAGTAGAGTTTGGATCTGTCGGTTTGGCAGAAGTGATTTATGGTATTTTGATAGCTCAGGAAATAGTAGCTGCGTGATGACATGCAATGACTATGGATGTTCCCGGAGATGTTTTCTTTGGAACAAGTTAAGGAAGTGAGTCTACTTCAGTGTGTGTGGCTGTGTTCAGCTGGAGTTTCTGTTTGCTTTGAAGTCTGAGTTTCTCGAAGAGCTTTGATTTGGAATTCTTTGGCATCTGTGGCACCATTGCAGTTTGGAGTGTTCTCGGTGTTGGCAAGAGATCTTCTGGCTTAGCAGTTTTACTGGGATGGAGTTCAGAAGTAGTTAGGTGGACCCGTTTCTTCGATGGGTTGGCTAGTTGAGTTTAAGTTGTTCTGTTTGGTTAAGGGAGAACAGTTTTCCTTGGATTTGGTTTGGTATATCGCAAAAGTGACTTGCGATTGTTTGAGTGTTCTCTTGGGTTATCTGATTTTTCTGAATGTCTACAGGAAGTCAGAATTTTGTCCGCATTTGGAGATTGAGTTTTCTTATCGACTAGGATTCCAAGAGTGGTACTGGTGGTTCAGCTTTTTAGAAGAATGGTTCCAGGAGTATTGAATTGGTGTAGCAGCTCAGTGTTTTGGAGGAACTTCTAATTTTTTTTCTTATGGAATTGTTGAACCATATTTTGGGGTGTGTTGTCCTGTATGTGCTCGTGTTCTTCTTCAGCATTTTCTTCCACTTCGGATCAGAGTTGAGTAGCGGAAGCAGTTTGGAAGTGTATCTACTTTTCTTTTCCCGGACAGGAGAAGTGAGTTGTTGTCTGATGTTGAGGAGTAGAGTTTGAGTTCTTGGTTTTGGTTGATCTTGAGGAGATCATTTTGTTGTGTTGATTGGTCTAGTTTGTTTCTAGAGACATCAGCGAAGGTTGAGCTGATCAGTAAAGTGGTAGACAGCCCAGGATCGTCCGAAGAGTTTGGTGGATTTGAGACGAAGGAATTTGGACTCTGAAGTCGAAGATTTAGTTTTGGATAAGTTTTCTCCGATCGTAAAGGAGCTATAAGTTTGGGTAAGTTTGAGAAGTTAGCTCTGAAGTGTTTTGGATCTTTTTTGTGATCTTGGAGAATAAGTGATTGATCTATAGGATTGGATTGCCAGTTTGGATAACTGGGATTCGATGAGTTTCACGTATCTCTAAGGGAATACGTGCATGATCTATCTCTGGTTGTGGAACCAGCAATTCTGGAGTTTTGGTTGTTGAGTCAGACGCGTCTATAGTCTGATATCTTGTCTAGTGTTATAGATATAGTTGCATAGGAGCTTTGTAGCCTCATAGTATTGTTTGTTTGGATTCTTTGGAGCGAGTATCCCAGTAAATATATATACTTAGGGAAACTTGAAGAAATTTTATCCAGAATTTGTCTGGATAATAAGATTTGTTTAATTGGTTGAATTGGTTGTTAGCATATGTTTGATTTATGCTTGTGTTTAAATTAAATCTTTAATGAGATTATTAAATTACCTTTGTTTTAAATTTCGAGGACGAAATTCTTTTAAGGGGGAAGGATCGTAATATTCTGGAATTTTTAACAATATCAATTTAATAATCTGCATTAAAAATTAAATTGATATTGATATTTTATTAATAATAATTCAAATTGATTTAATAATCTTCTTCAATAATTATTTAATTGGTTATTTTATATTTTAAAATAATAAATTGATTTCTACCTACAATATAAATATATGGTTTATATTTTAAAGTAGATTAGCATTGTTTTAATTATAATAAGTAAAGCATATTTTCTAGTTTTAATATTTGTAGTAATTTTGAAAATTTGTTTTATTTAATATTAGCTTTCTAATGTTATTAAATAAATGATTTTGGTTTAAATTTAATAATTGAATCATGTTTTAAAATCCTAATATATATACATTTTAATTTGGAAATTTTGTTTTAAATTAGTATTGAGTTTTTAAAACTATTTCATAAATAAATGTAAGATTTCAAAATTAATAAGAAAAATATTAAAATGTTTAAATTAAATTGGCTTGAGTTTTAAATTTAGAATGAACAAATAAAAAGGTTTTATGGCTTAATAAAATAGATATTTTAATTCTTTAAAATGATTTTAATTTAATAAGAAGATATTTATAAAAGCAATATTGATAGTGTATTGTCTTTATAAATGAGTTTTGAATAGAATTTGTAATTTTTATCTTAAACTGAATTTATATATAACTTGATTTGAAAATATTTGATTTGAATTTAATTTGAACTAAAAATATCAAAGTATAAAATCTTAATTGTTTAATTTTCATTTATAAACATGATTTGTTTTTATTTCTTTTATGAATTTATACCCATATTTAAATATAAACTAACAAGTTAAACTAGGCTAACACATACATTACTTTGTAAATTATATACTAATCATTTTTTTAAAAGAAACAAGTGTTTCATTCTTTTAACAAGTGTTCAAAATTTATATAAATTTGACAAGTGCTGTATAAATTTGTACAAGTGTAAAATTTTAGTTTTTATTTTTCTTTTCTTTTATTAAATCTGAAATTTCATTTGTATAAGCTTGCATGTCCATTCATATTGTTTTTTTCATTTTCCTTAATCAAGAGAAATTATAAACTCTTCTTCAAAATTTATAAAATCAGTAACACTATTCAAAAATCTGCATACATAAAATTCCACAAAATCAAAAAAATCTTCAAAATTCTAAAACCAAATTCATCTTCATATTAACAATCAAGCCTGCATATTCAAAACCCTATTCAAATCTGCATATTCCACTTCCTTAAAATCAAAACTCCTTTATCGAAATGGTCTGCACTTCCTCACATTCAAACATCAATCTGCATTGATTCGCCAAAATCTGCAAAATTCAAGAAGAGCCTGCATTCTGTTTTAAACCTGGAAACGAAGCCTGCATTCTGTTTTTAAGCATGGAGATGAACAAATCTGTCTGCATTTTCTTCTATCTGCACAACTTCAGATGTGAAGCTTGTCAAAAGCATTTGCATGCAAGCATTTTAGCTAGGGATCATGAGCATTCAGATTTCAACCAAATTGCAACTCAGATTTTAAAGCAGAGAAGCATGCCTACATGTTTTATTTTCTGCAATATACAAAAGCAAGTCAAAAAGGGCTCTACAATTAAAAATGTGAGTAACTTTTTAACTTTAAAATCTTAAAATAGGTTGCATGCTAGTTTATTGAAATAGAATAGCTATTTTCTTATGTTATAGATAACTGTTGATATGAATACAAATGATGCGCATGCAGTTTCTTTTTCAATTGCCTGTTTTGTTTCTTTTTTTTTATTTTCCAGGCACCCACAATTTTATTTGAATACTTACCACTTAATTTGTTTCCTAATATAATGAAAATTATAAAGAAAATTTGTTATTTTCTTAAACTAATATAAAAAAAATATTTCAAGAAAGAAAATATACGTATTGACCCTGGAACAGAATAAAACATCATGCATGTTTATTTTTATCAAAACCCAATCATATTAATATTGAAATCCAGTTTCATAAACTAAAAACATTTACTGGAACTTGATTTTTAAATCAAGTATTAGAATTTTTAGAGTTTAGTTTCAATAGTAGTTAGTACTTAAACTAAAAATGAAATTTGTGCAAGTTCTTGTAATCCATGACTTGAGAAGCCTTGGGATTCTTCTGAGTAATAGAGGAAGTATAGGAGATGTGAAGACCCGCAAATCCGTACTCCTTGAATATACACTAATCTCCATTGATTAATTCAAGATGAACAGAAATACTAATTCTCAATATTTAAGAAAAAGAAAAAAAATAGAAGAAGAGATAAGAAGATAGAAAATAGAGAGAAAAGAAAATAGAACGGAACAGAAAACAGCAGAACAATATCAGAATCTCACAATTCGCAGCGGAACAACATATAATAATAAATGAATAATCTTTAAACAAAGAACTGTATCAGTTATTACATTACATCACATTTCATTTCATTACATCAGAGTGTACAACAACAAACAACAACAAACAGCGGAAAAAGAAATACTATATACTAATAATACGCCGTGCCATCCAGCTTGCCTCCAGCAACTCCTGAATATCCAGAATATCCTGATAAACCTTAACTCTTGACTGCCCGTGTGGAAATTGGTGGGCACCCAGAGTTTAGGAAGGAAAACAATAAACTCCGAGTCAGTCATGTGACTGGTGTGAGAACTCAAAACAGTTTATTTATCTTTAAAATCAAAATAGAGGAATATTTTTAAAGTCAATTCGCAATGCTTTTAAAAATGAGACTACCATAAGGCCTCCCGCACACACACACATGCAAACGCAGAATCGGAGGAGATTTCTCCTTATGATAGTCAAAGATGCTTGATACGCATTAAAAAGAACATTTGATATTATTACTAGTTCATAGTGTATGAAAAATTCATTTCGAAAGTAGAATATAAATCTTAGCCAACATACGACCATTATCGTATGCCTACTATAGCTACCATGTTCAATAGCAGGTTACCGCCACATTCCATGGCAGGTTATACAACTAAAACCGTACAAGGATCGTATTGTTTCTTTGAATTTCCAACGAATGGTCAGGCCAAGGAACTTCCCATTGCCACATGGAAATGCCTCTGGCGGGACGTCCCGAGAACTTAACCAGCTCTCTGCCAACACAAGGCCGGGTTATCTTTATCACTAGGTAACTACTACACGAATATGTCATCCCCCGGTCCTTTGGGACCTTTAACCGAGCGCTCGTCACCATCATCACACAATCATAAATAAAGTGTTTCAACATGAGTAAGTATCTGGGCCCCATACCATGATACCACCCTTTTCCAGAAGGAAATGCACATACCCTAAAGGGAGCTACCCCTCATAACCTTGCCGCATCTTTCCTGTTTTGACCATTCTAGGGTGTGAGGCTCGACGAAGTCACGTCCACAAAGACACACTTTATACAAAAGCCGTGCTTTGGGTCAACAAATGATCATAGAAATGATCACAAAGATAAACGATCAAAGAAATGATCTTATCACAAATGATCAACACAATGATCATTTCACAGCAACACTCAGCATGTCACATTACCAAATTGGGAATATATCACTGATAACCATCAACTACATAACCTCTGAGCTCGTACGTCTCAGAGAAGGGTGTTAAGCTAAGAGAATAAATTCTCCGCCACCAACAGAAATATATTTGAAAGAAATCAGCTTTATATCTCAATTTGTAATGTCAAACATACAATCCATACAAGTCTGTTCCGGGCTCGAACAGAACCGAAGGCACTTACAAAGAAGTCCTTGCAATCCGGATAATCTCTAATCACGTCCGGACTTCCCCTCACATAGGGAGTCTCTATACCGTAGCTACTCAGTGCAAAGACAATCGACGAGTTGTCCTTTCGCTTTTAAAAATATCCGGTCTTCAACACCGGTCATCAATGCTATCCATTACGTCGTATCACTATTCGGAATGGGTAATCCGAATAACGAGCGCAATAATTTAAAAATAAGTGTAGCATTCAAATTCAGCAAATCACAACAAATACCTTTCAAAGGTAAATATTGATAGTCGGTTATTGAACTATCAATGGATATGCACGACATCGCTAGATTCCAAATAATTTTCCAAATTATTTATTTCCCAAAAATTCTTTACAAGATATATGTTTTCAATACTTCAAAAATAAATCAATATTTATTTTTAAACGAATTCCCCTTTTCATTTATAAATTCCATAATGAATTTATATTCCAAAATATCAATGAATATACGATTTCAATTATTCATTTTCAATTTATCTTCAAAAAGATAAATTCTCAAAATATTCACTTTATATTGGAAACATTTCCATACTTACTTAATAAGTAATTCACAAGTCTTTTTATTTTCTACACTTGGAAAATATTCAATATACTTAAATCGAAATTAAGCATATATTTCATTCTTTAAGGAAATCATTCTCTTAAACATATTTATTTGGGCTAAAACGAATGTTGCGTAAAACATCGTTACGATAACCCAAAATCACTAGTATAGGGATTCGAAATTAAAATAGATATATAAATCCCAATACTATACAAAACATTTCCTTTCGAAAATCATTTACTATAATAACAGTGTTATAGTCCACCATTTCCTTCTATTTCTCGAAAACGTCTATTTCAACAATGAATGTTGAAATCTATGGTTTCGAATCTTAACACATTTAAAACATCATCAGATCGTTTTAATTCTGTTTAAAACATCACATTCAAAACAATTTCTTTAACATAATATTCACTATTCAAAACGTGAATATACTTCGTTAACAATTTCATCATTTCTATTCATTTTATTTTAAAGGATTATTCACTGTCTAAAACGTGAATATAACTCCATAAATAAGTTACAACAATTTACTTATCAAAATAAGTCGCTTGCGAATTTATAAAACAACGTTTATAAATTCCATAATGAATTTATTTTATAACTACTTCCTTTATAAATTTTCTTTATTAACCTATTCGATTTATAACTCAATTTTAAACCAAAAGTCCATAATTTAAGTTAAATACTTAGAATTTATCTATTTGCAAAAATCATTCTTTTAAACTTCATAATTATTAATCTTATAACTTATAAGATTCAATTATTTATCCAAAACCATTCTTTTAATAACTTTATAAATTTTATAAACCTACTGCTTATAAAATTCCATTTATAACTTCACCGTTTATAATTCTATAAATTTCATTCATTTATGAAATTCATTCACAATTCATTCTAACACTTATAAAAACTCATTTTATAATTCAAATATTTAAATTTACAAATTATCAATTTATAAATCTTTTATATAAATCAATTTATATTATTATTTCAAAACGCCTTTAAAGTCCTTTATAATTTCACCATTCTCTTTGATTTATAAAATAATCAAATTTTATAAATCCTATATTACAACTTTTCATAATAAATTCAAAAATCCCGATTAAACTATTTTATAAAACCATTAACCCCATATTTTCAAAAATCAAGTTTTAACTATATTTCTCAAAAATCATAATTTTTATAACATTAAAATTACATCGTTTATTTATTTAAAATGAATCAATTCCAAAATTATTTTATAAAACGTATACTCTTCAAAAATCACTTTAAAAATCATTTTAAAGTTCCAAATTTGGTCCAATGATGCTACATACCAAATATTCAATCACGACAACAACGATATCATATATCGATATGAAAATCAACGAATATCAAAATATCCATAATCAAATAAATACTGTTGAGGAATCCAGTTGGATCCCTCCAACCTGTTTTCCTGCATCCACAAACATTAGCACAATAACAATTCCGCTCCAGTAAGGAATTATCGCGGTATATGGGATTTAAAATATTATCCGCTTAATAGACGGTGCAATAGGGTCTCATCCGCTATACAATGCGGGAAATCAATAACTGCAATATATATATGCCAATATATATATATTGTTATTATATATAATACCAATTTCACTGTTTATGAAATATTCGCGGTATATGTTTTTAATAAATAACATCCGCTTACTAACGGCGCATAATGTCTATTTTAACAATCAATAGATAACAATCATCATTCAAACATGCATTCAACAATTTTAAATCTAACTATTTAAAATAAAAGTCGAAACCGATTCGATTGAGTGAGAAGTTCTCACCTTGATTTCAATTTCGTTTTAGCGATTTATTTCGAATAAAATTAAACGGACGTTTAATTTTACCTAAAATTCTCACTAACTCCAAACGAATCCAATCCAATTCCATAGCGTAGTTCTCGTCCATACGATTCCAACGCTTCCTGTTTCGCGCGGTTTCGACCTCGTATGAAAAAGATATGAATTTTACAGGTTTTACACGATTCTATATAACATTTACAACATTTATTTTTATAATTTTAAACCTATTCAATTCCAAGCCGTAGGATCTCACCCTACTACATCATGACCGTGCTTCCCTTCACCCTCAACTCTCACATACGCACGCAGTAAACAAAACACGGCCGAACCCAATTTGCTCCAAACTAGGGTTAATTTTCGCAACAAATACGATGACATCTACCACGATCAAGAACCTCCATCACGTGCTTCTCCCCCAGAGCCACCTTCGGCGTGAATCTCATGAAGCTCGGCCTCTTATTGTTCTCGAAAACTGTGCGCGTTCGGCCCCCCTTCCATCTCGATTTGCCGCCAATCCATTAACCCATTCGCGATCATAGCCGTTGGATATCAAGATCTCTTCATGCTCTCTATCTTTCATTTAGAAAGTTTGTTGAATCGTTTCACGAATTTGAAGAAATTTAGGGAGGAAGTATGGATGTTTTCGGCCATTCATTTATAACTGGCGGCGGCTAGGGTTTAGGGTTTTATTTTTATTTTTTTTATTTGTGAAGAGGTGGATGGTCTATTTATAGGAAATTGAACGAAACACTATTCATTTGGATTTTCCAAACTCCGATTTACGCGCGGTGACCAGCGTTTCTAGGGTTTACCCCACGTTCTAGACACAATGGAAAAGGTATCGGAAGCTAATTCGGTCATCTGTGCGAGTTATGGCAATAAACGTTAAATTTAAATTAAACATATTTAAACGATTTTCTAGGCGTTTTAGCTTGCACCGGACAAACGGTAAATCCGATTGACACGAAATTTGAAACCATACAATAATTTCACATTGCAGATCCGATGAAACTAGTTTCATCGAAATCCGAGACTGTTTGAAAAATGGCTATTTTAACTCGCCAAATTATTATTAAAACAATTTCGATGCGTTTCGAGCTGCCACGATCAAACGATAACTCCGATTGCTACGGAAATTGAAATCCAATAATAACAAACTATTACGGATCCAATGGAACTAGTTTCGTCCAATTCTGAGACTGTTTGAAAATTGGCTATTTTCACTAGTCGATTAAATATTAAAATATTCAATTTTCACAAATAAACTTATAATTCAATTTTAAAAGTTCTAAAATATCGTTCTAACTCCAATATGATATAATAAAATTTTACAAATCATTTTCAATCATATTTTACCCAATTTTCAATTATTTCCATAATTTAACATATTAAATTATCGATTTAATTATTCAATTAAATCCAATTATTCAAAATAAAATTTATTCGACTTATAATTTCACTTATTAATATTTAAAATTAATTAAATGTTCAAATTTTAATTAATAAAAATTCAGGGTCGTTACATACTTTCCCCCTTAAAAGAATTTTGTCCTCGAAATTACTAAGTAAGAAAAGTTACAGAATCTATTAATTTTCCCAATATCCATAGTTAAACTTCTTACACTAACTTTACTAAGTTTCCAAATCATACTTAGTTATCTTTTCAAAAACAACTACTATTGTTTAACTTTCAACTCTATAATCAAAGCTATAGTTTTCAAAATTTTCCAATTTTCTCAAATTTTCTAACGCCTTAAATTTTCGGAAAAATTCGCCAGTGTCTCCTTTGCGCGGCTCGATCCGAAAAAAAAATGAAAGTATATATATCACAAATATACATCTCATCAAGTAATGAGGCATCCCGCAGAGAAAAAAGTATAAAAGTACGATATTTAATCCGAGATATGTACCTTATATTTTATTAGCGAGCAAATACGGCTAATATAGCGCGAAAGCGAGCTCCAAATGCGAAGCAAACGCAATCCGCACCTACTAAACACTCAACAAACAACATGAGAATCATGTATATAGACAATTGTATCGATATACAACATATAGCAACATAATAACTATATATGACAACATAGCAAATGCAATAAAAGCAATATATTCAACCATCAACCAACTATCATCTAACTAATTCATAACCAATAAATATTCATTCATATTCTCCTTATTATTCAATGAAATGGTTTTCAATTTAATCACATTTGATTCATTATAGTGGATGTTCTTACTAACATTCATTTTCAATTAGTTTATATTCACTAATTTATATTCAAGTTGGTTCACTTCCAAATCAAATTCAATTCTATTTAAGATTTACTTAAGTTCCAATTGAATTCCAATTACTTTAGCTTCCAATTTCATTAATACTTAATGAATTATATACAATCAACTAACAATCATATAACAACGAATGTATATTAATTACAACCAAATTCCTTTGCTTATATTCATTCATTTTGGTTAAACATCTTTACTTTCAATTGGTTCAATTAAATTAATTTTCATTCAACTATTCAACTTTCCAATAACCTAAGATTTTAATGAATTAATACTTACATTCATTATTCCATATCAACTTAATTTACATTCATTTGATTTACATTGAATCCATTAATTCAATTCAATTACAAAAGTTGAATTTCATTTATATAACTTAAGTTCATATCTATCACTTCACTTTATTATTTTACTTTGATACCAATATCAACTTCATGCAACATCCCTTAAGTTATACTTCATTTTATAAACATCACTTCGTTTTACATAACTTCCAAATTCTAAAGTAAATTTCCATTTAACTTTAAATTCATTTTTATTACAACTCATATTCATAAATATTCATATAGTTTCACTTCTTATATATATAAGTTTATTTCACAATTGTAAATCACTTTAATTATAATTTCATTTGCTTATATAATTATTCTTTTACTTAGATTATTCAAACATCTTATTCAACAACTTATATACTTTAATAATTCTGAAAAATTATTCTTTTATATATAAATATACTCAAGGTAAAATTATTCCATTTACCCAATTTAAAACAACATTGTGTCGAATTGTTCTGTACAAGTGTTTAGAGATCCCTATCAACAACGTTAATTACTCGTATTAACCAGAATCCATATACCACTCAACAAACCAATCATCACAATATAAAACAATTTTATATTCACTAACAAATACGCTCTCATAGCTATTATTACACTCAACTCATTCTAGAGTACTACTGACTCTATCTCTAATGAGTAATACCTAACAGAACCATGGTTATCGCTTAACCATATGCTCTGATACCACCTGTGAAGACCCGCAAATCCGTACTCCTTGAATATACACTAATCTCCATTGATTAATTCAAGATGAACAGAAATACTAATTCTCAATATTTAAGAAAAAGAAAAAAAATAGAAGAAGAGATAAGAAGATAGAAAATAGAGAGAAAAGAAAATAGAACGGAACAGAAAACAGCAGAACAATATTAGAATCTCACAATTCGCAGCGGAACAACATATAATAATAAATGAATAATCTTTAAACAAAGAACTATATCAGTTATTACATTACATCACATTTCATTTCATTACATCAGAGTGTACAACAACAAACAACAACGAACAGCGGAAAAAGAAATACTATATACTAATAATACGCCATGCCATCCAGCTTGCCTCCAGTAACTCCCGAATATCCAGAATATCCTGATAAACCTTAACTCTTGACTGCCCGTGTGGAAATTGGTGGGCACCCAGTGTTTAGGAAGGAAAACAATAAACTCTGAGTCAGTCATGTGACTGGTGTGAGAACTCAAAACAGTTTATTTATCTTTAAAATCAAAATAGAGGAATATTTTTAAAGTCAATTTGCAATGCTTTTAAAAATGAGACTACCATAAGGCCTCCCGCACACACACACACATGCAAACGCAGAATCGGAGGAGATTTCTCCTTATGATAGTCAAAGATGCTTGATACGCATTAAAAAGAACATTTGATATTATTACTAGTGCATAGTGTATAAAAAATTCATTTCGAAAGTAGAATATAAATCTTAGCCAACATACGACCATTATCGTATGCCTACTATAGCTACCATGTTCAATAGCAGGTTACCGCCACATTCCATGGCAGGTTATACAATTAAAACCGTACAAGGATCGTATTGTTTCTTTGGATTTCCAATGAATGGTCAGACCAAGGAACTTCCCATTGCCACATGGAAACGCCTCTGGCGGGACGTCCCGAGAACTTAACCAGCTCTCTGCCAACACAAGGCCGGGTTACCTTTATCACTAGGTAACTACTACACGAATATGTCATCCCCCGGTCCTTTGGGACCTTTAACCGAGCGCTCGTCACCATCATCACACAATCATAAATAAAGTGTTTCAACATGAGTAAGTATCTGGGCTCCATACCATGATACCACCCTTTTGCAGAAGGAAATGCACATACCCTAAAGGGAGCTACTCCTCATAACCTTGCCGCATCTTTCCTGTTTTGACCATTCCGGGGTGTGAGGCTCGACGAAGTCACGTCCACAAAGACACACTTTATACAAAAGCCGTGCTTTGGGTCAACAAATGATCATAGAAATGATCACAA
Organism: Allium cepa; assembly: GCA_030765085.1. Taxonomy (NCBI): domain Eukaryota; kingdom Viridiplantae; phylum Streptophyta; class Magnoliopsida; order Asparagales; family Amaryllidaceae; genus Allium; species Allium cepa. Next base: position 579,768,672 of record CM060931.1, read on the forward strand.
AGATAAACGATCAAACAAATGATCTTATCACAAATGATCAACACAATGATCATTTCACAGCAACACTCAGCATGTCACATTACCAAATTGGGAATATATCACTGATAACCATCAACTACATAACCTCTGAGCTCGTACGTCTCAGAGAAGGGTGTTAAGCTAAGAGAATAAATTCTCCGCCACCAACAGAAATATATTTGAAAGAAATCAGCTTTATATTGTAATGTCAGACATACAATCCATACAAGTCTGTTCCAGGCTCGAACAGAACCAAAGGCACTTACAAAGAAGTCCTTGCAATCCGGATAATCTCTAATCACGTCCGGACTTCCCCTCACATAAGGAGTCTCTATACCTTAGCTACTCGGTGCAAAGACAATCGACGAGTTGTCCTTTCGCTTTCAAAAATATCCGGTCTTCAACACCGGTCATCAATGCTATCCATTACGTCTTATCACTATTCGGAATGGGTAATCTGAATAACGAGCGCAATAATTTAAAAATAAGTGTAGCATTCAAATTCAGCAAATCACAACAAATACCTTTCAAAGGTAAATATTGATAGTCGGTTATTGAACTATCAATGGATATGCACGACATCACCAGATTCCAAATAATTTTCCAAATTATTTATTTTCCAAAAATTCTTTACAAGATATATGTTTTCAATACTTCAAAAATAAATCAATATTTATTTTTAAACGAATTCCCCTTTTCATTTATAAATTCCATAATGAATTTATATTCCAAAATATCTATGAATATACGATTTCAATTATTCATTTTCAATTTATCTTCAAAAAGATAAATTCTCAAAATATTCACTTTATATTGGAAAACATTTCCATACTTACTTAATAAGTAATTCACAAGTCTTTTTATTTTCTACACTTGGAAAATATTCTATATACTTAAATCGAAATTAAGCATATATTTCATTCTTTAAGGAAATCATTCTCTTAAACATATTTATTTGGGCTAAAACGAATGTTGCGTAAAACATCGTTACGATAACCCAAAATCACTAGTATAGGGATTCGAAATTAAAATAGATATATAAATCCCAATACTATACAAAACATTTCCTTTCGGAAATCATTTACTATAATAACAGTGTTATAGTCCACCATTTCCTTCTATTTCTCGAAAACGTCTATTTCAACAATGAATGTTGAAATCTATGGTTTCGAATCTTAACACATTTAAAACATCATCAGATCGTTTTAATTCTATTTAAAACATCACATTCAAATCAATTTCTTTAACATACTATTCACTATTCAAAACGTGAATATACTTCGTTAACAATTTCATCATTTCTATTCATTTTATTTTAAAGGATTATTCACTGTCTAAAACGTGAATATAACTCCATAAATAAGTTACAACAATTTACTTATCAAAATAAGTCGCTTGCGAATTTATAAAACAACGTTTATAAATTCCATAATGAATTTATTTTATAACTACTTCCTTTATAAATTTTCTTTATTAACCTATTCGATTTATAACTCAATTTTAAACCAAAAGTCCATAATTTAAGTTAAATACTTAGAATTTATCTATTTGCAAAAATCGTTCTTTTAAACTTCATAATTATAAACCTTATAACTTAGAAGATTCAATTATTTATCCAAAACCATTCTTTTAATAACTTTATAAATTTTATAAACCTACTGCTTATAAAATTCCATTTATAACTTCACCGTTTATAATTCTATAAATTTCATTCATTTATGAAATTCATTCACAATTCATTCTAACACTTATAAAAACTCATTTTATAATTCAAATATTTAAATTTACAAATTATCAATTTATAAATCTTTTATATAAATCAATTTATATTATTATTTCAAAACGCCTTTAAAGTCCTTTATAGTTTCAACATTCTCTTTGATTTATAAAATAATCAAATTTTATAAATCCCATATTTCAACTTTTCATAATAAATTCAAAAATCCCGATTAAACTATTTTATAAAACCATTAACCCCATATTTTCAAAAATCAACTTTTAACTATATTTCTCAAAAATCATAATTTTTATAACATTAAAATTACATCGTTTATTTATTTAAAATGTAATCAATTCCAAAATTATTTTATAAAACGTATACTCTTCAAAAATCACTTTAAAAATCATTTTAAAGTTCCAAATTTGGTCCAACGATGCTACATACCAAATAGTCAATCACGACAACAACGATATCATATATCGATATGAAAATCAACGAATATCAAAATATCCATAATCAAATAAATACTGTTGAGGAATCCAGTTGGATCCCTCCACCCTGTTTTCCTGCATCCACAAACATTAGCACAATACCAATTCCGCTCCAGTACGGAATTATCGCGGTATATGGGATTTAAAATATTAACCTCTTAATAGACGGCGCAATAAGGTCTCATCCGCTATACAATGCGGGAAATCAATAACTGCAATATATACATATGCCAATATATATATTGCTATTATATATAATACCAATTTCACTGTTTATGAAATATTCGCGATATATGTTTTTAATAAATAACATCCGCTTACTAACGGCGCATAATGTCTATTTTAACAATCAATAGATAACAATCATCATTCAAACATGCATTCAACAATTTTAAATCTAACTATTTAAAATAAAAATCGAAACCGATTCGATTGAGTGAGAAGTTCTCACCTTGATTTCAATTTCGTTTTAGCGATTTATTTCGAATAAAATTAAACGGACGTTTAATTTTACCCAAAATTCTCACTAACTCCAAACGACTCCAATCCAATTCCATAGCGTAGTGCTCGTCCATACGATTCCAACGCTTCCTGTTTCGCGCGGTTTCGACCTCGTATGAAAAAGATATGAATTTTACAAGTTTTACACGATTCTATATAACATTTACAACATTTATTTTTATAATTTTAAACCTATTCAATTCTAAGCCGTAGGATCTCACCCCACTACATCATGACCGTGCTTCCCTTCTCCCTCAACTCTCACGTACGCACGCAGTAAACAAAACACGGCCGAACCCAATTTGCTCCAAACTAGGGTTAATTTTCGCAACAAATACGATGACATCTACCACGATCAAGAACCTCCACCACGTGCGCCTCCCCCAGAGCCACCTTCGGCGTGAATCTCATGAAGCTCGGCCTCTTATTGTGCTCGAAAACTGTGCGCGTTCGGCCCCCCTTCCATCTCGATTTGCCGCCAATCCATTAACCCATTCACGATCATTGCCGTTGGATATCAACATCTCTTCATGCACTCCATCTTTCATTTAGAAAGTTTGTTGAATCGTTGCACGGATTTGAAGAAATTTGGGGAGGAAGTATGGAAGTTTTCAGCCATTCATTTATAACTGGCGGCGGCTAGGGTTTAGGGTTTTATTTTTATTTTTTTTTATTTGTGAAGAGATGGATGGTCTATTTATAGGAAATTGAATGAAACACTATTCATTTTGGATTTTCCAAACTTCGATTTACGCGCGGTGACCAGCGTTTCTAGGGTTTACCCCGCGTTCCGGACACAATGGAATAGGTTTCGGAGGCTAATTCGGTCATCTGTGCGAGTTATGGCAATAAACGTTCAATTTAAATTAAACCGATTTAAACGATTTTCTAGGCGTTTTAGCTTGCACCGGACAAACGGTAAATCTGATTGACACGAAATTTGAAACCATACAATAATATCACATTACGGATCTGATGAAACTGGTTTCGTCGAAATCCGAGACTGTTTGGAAAATGGCTATTTAACTCGCCAAATTATTATTAAAACAATTTCGATGCGTTTCGAGCTGCCACGATCGAAAGATAACTCCAATTGCTGCGAAAATTGAAATCCAGTAATAACAAACTATTACGGATCCAATGGAACTAGTTTCGTCCAATTCTGAGACTGTTCGAAAATTGGCTATTTTCACTAGTCGATTAAATATTAAAATATTCAATTTTCACAAATAAACTTTTAATTCGATTTTAAAAGTTCTAAAATATCGTTCTATATGATATAATAAAATTTTACAAATCATTTTCAATCATATTTTACCCAATTTTCAATTATTTCCATAATTTAACATGTTAAATTATCGATTTAATTATTCAATTAAATCCAATTATTCAAAATAAAATTTATTGGACTTATAATTTACTTATTAATATTTAAAATTAATTAAATGTTCAAATTTTAATTAATAAAAATTCAGGGTCGTTACAGGAGATGCTCAGAAAAATCATGAATGGTTTAAAATTTGTTAGATTGGATGCAGTTTGAAAATCTTTATTTAAGCCCTAGTTTTGAATGGGTTTAAAATATTGGGTCAGTTTGAGGTGAGGGATGGATCGAGTGTTGTGATGTTTGGGAAATGGGTAGAGGGTGTGTAGAAGAGTTCGAGGCCGGAAGGGTTGAATGTTAGATGGTCGGAGCGGCGTATGGTTGCCGTTGACAGGTTTTGGTCAGAAACCTGATTCATGTTTTCAGGTTTGGGAAATTACACTCGATTTTTGATTCTTCAATTAATTGTTCGATCCGGTGACGATGTTAGGGCACTGATGAGTTTCTGGTTGGGATTTGATTGTAACAACCCGCATATTTATCGATTATATATTTAAATATTTTATTTAAATATTTCACCGTTCATCGGATTTTGGTCCGAAAACCTACTTTTTGCAAACAGTCGAATTAGGACTCGAGACCACCTCCATTGAGTTCAAAATGACGTTTGCGACCTTTTTGAGTACAAGCTTCGATATGTTTGGAGAAAGTTGATTTTTGCCGCTTTTTACTTAGGGCTTTGGTTTGGGCTGAGCCAATTAACCACTTACTAACTCAGTTCCAACCCTCTCCTCTTCATTCACTTCTCTTCTATTTTCCTAATACTCAAGCTTTTATGTTAATGGAGGGTGGAAGAGGAAATTAAAACTCCAAGCCCTAACTTCCTTTGCAAATCCATGTTCTTGCTCCAAAGTTCAAGAGAACCCATTGGTAAGTTCTCTCTTCTACTTCTCCAACTCATTCTCTCTTTGAATTTCAGAAAATTCCTAAACCTAATTTGGGAAATATTTCTCTTTTAAGCTTAGATTCAAGCTTCTGGAGTTGGATTTGAAGAGTGGTTGATTCCCCTTTGCTTTCGAGCTTCATCTTCATAAACTTAGTTCAAAGGTGAGATTTTTATCTCACATCTATGACTATAAGTATCTTTGGTTGTTAGGTATGAATTCCTAACAATTATTCATGTGCAATTGCATTTGATTTGGATTAGATTTGTAAATATTCCAATTTTTGGTGTTTGAAGCCAAATCTTTAAGAATCATAACTTTGATGTTTGATCATGCTTTAAGAGGTGTTTCGGAGAGCCTATAAGACCGGGTTGTCGCTAGGCATAAATCCTTAGTCGTCGTTGCTCGTCCGATCGCTCCCGATACGTTTTGGCCACTTTGGCCTAGGCAAATTGTTGCCTAGACCAGGTGACCAGACGTCTGGTGACCAAGTCCAGACGTCTGGTTTGGACCTGGAAAGTAAAAATGTATGCACGCATGTTATAAAAAAAAGCCAGAGACTATTTTCAGACGTCTGAACCATCAAACCAGACGTCTGGATAGGTCTCAGACGTCTGACTTGAGGTTTCAAACGTCTGGGTGTTCTCTGGGTTATTTCCAAAGAACAAATCCAGACGTCTGGATTCCAAATCAGACGTCTGGAAATGTTTATTTTTGCCTATTCAGGCTGTTTTGTGTGAATTTCCATTGTTTATCGATTTTAGCGATCCTATTAATCATTATCACTTATTGTCGACTTTGATGACTTCTTTTTATGGATCTTTTTAGGAATATCCATTTCTATGGATTTGGTATCGATTTCTTTGGGTTTTATTCAAGTCTTCGAATGTGAATTTTGGTGATTGATTGTCCTATAATCATTTTTGTGATTTGTCACTTTAAAAAAATATAAAGGTTTCAATACTAGTATTAAATATCAAAACTCTTTCATCAAAATGATTCCAACACTATTTTATTTACAAAGCTCGTTTTTCTCAAACCGTTTTCCAATCTACTAGTATATACAAACCTTTACCTCACTCGTATGAGAAATCTAGTTAAATGGCTTAGTAAAACAAGTGGTATGAAACGCTTGCGTTTACTTGTTCGGTTAATTCTTGGACTTGTTCGATTGAATCTCTTGTGACAATTTTCTAGTGGAAACTTAAAATTTGTTCGTAAATATTTAATTTAAGCTAGTGGTTATGGGACATGACGCTAAACTCATATATTTACTAGCTTAGTGTAATTGACACTTCTTGATGATCATGACGATCATCTTTGTGATTTAGACTAGCAATGTGCGATGTCTCTTTGTCTGCGAGGGAGACTAAACCCCGTTTTGTGGAGTTTCGACTCAATTTGGTGGGGTAGCGACCCATGGTCTTCGGGCCGTTTGTGGAGCTTCGGCTCAATTTGTGATGGTTAGCGACCATGGAATTAGCATTCCGTTTGTGATACACGTGTTGGTGGGCTTTATGCTCCCGTTTGTTGTAACATCCCGCCTTTTTGCACACTTTAAACCGACACACGTGCCAATTCAAAGCATACGCAAGGGCGGATTGTTATGGGGTAAATAAGAAAAACAGAGAAGAAATAAAACAAAAACAGAATCTCACAGCGGAAGGATAAAATATAATAACAAATATACAGTTCATAAACAGTTTACAAAAGCTTGATTCTTCTTTTACAATAAATATCAGAGTTACACATACCAATACAAGCAATGCAGCGGAATAGAAAGAGTGTGGTGTAATACTATATATAACATAATACTTATTCTTCGTCTTCGTCCTCCAAAGCTAAAATCTGCTATCCTGAAATGCTCGGACTGACCCGAGCGAATTTGAATAGACAAAAACACCCGAGTCAGACTAGAATATCTTATGTGAGTTAAATAAACAGAATATAAATATGAGTACAGTAACTCAAGAGATGTTCGGGATTTACATCTCCTAAGGATCCGTTAAACTATTTACTATGTAGTATATTGCGCTATTATAATAGTGTCTATTTATAAAATAAACTTACTTTTAAATAGCGTTAAGGCTTTACATTTTCCACCTTAACACGTAATAGTCCCAGTAGTCCGTCCAATATCATAGCCCCTCCTGATCGGGAAGCCACTAGAGGATACCACACGGGCTACGGGAGAAAACCAAACTCGTACAAGGCGCGATATGGTAGGTGACACGGCACAACTAGGCAATGCCAGGGTAGATATACCAATTGCTATCCAGGCTGGTGGAAACGCGTAGCCGCAGTTACCGCCCACCTCGGACTAACTCCCCAAAATCAAAATATAGAAGTGGCCACTGAATCAAATCCAAGTCAAATTATAATATCGAAGAGGAGCGTCCGATCAGAGGAATGACCTCATTGGCCTGAGAATCGCTCATGTTTTAGCCACCTTATGCCAACTCACGGGAGTTGGGTCCACGTATTTACCTTACAGGAAACGTCGCCACCACCTACTTCATTCTGGAATCTCCACCGCGTACACGGTTAGTCAAAGTGGTTTTCGGTATCGACAGAGAGTATGTCCATATCCGATCCCGGTCTCTTTGCCAACCAATCGTTATTATAACACCGCGGTCATTTAAAAATAGTTTATACTTTTAAAACCAGAATATAATCCATTTCAAACCGTAATATTACGATATCATTTCTTCTTTTAAAACCCAAAACAATATGATATCGTTTATCCCAAATAAAATTATTCCTTTCCAAAAAATTATGTCACTTTTTATTATTTAATATCCCATGTAACCAATATTCTGTTTGTAACTTTCAACATAATTCTTCGAAAATCCATAGCATTTTAAAACCATTATTTTCAAAACTAAATGGTTTGGATATTCAACGGTATGCGAATTAAAAAAAAGTTTAACTTTACTGTTGCTTTATAAAGAAATAAATTACATGGCTTTCCAAATATTTCTTCTTTTAAAGTTAAACCAAAATCCAAAATATTACTTCAAGTCGCAAAACCATTTCAATTTTATATATATTTATATCCATTTTGGAGCATTAATATTTCAACTAAAGTTGGATTTTTATCCTTTCAAAAATCAATATTCTATTAATTAATCTTGACCATTCACATAAAATCCATAATTAATAAGACTTCAATTTCTAGTAAAATATATATATATATATATATATATATATTTCCAAATTCAATTTTTACTAGAATATTCATTTCAAAATATTTTGGGAAAAAAATCCAATTATAAATATCATATCTTTAAAATTTCCAACTTAATATTTAAACATAGGATATAATCATCAAACTCCATTTTCTTAATTTTCTTCCATTTTTAATAAAGAAATTTATTCACCTTTTAATTTCAAAATTTCAACTTCATATGCATATAACTATGGAAGAAAACATTTATTCAGTATAAAATTTAAGATTTTTATAAACCGTATTCCATCCAAACCATAGAAATCACATTAAAAATAGTTATATATAGACCACGGTGTCTGTATATAGTTTTCTATCCTATGGTCAAGTGATACGGATATTTATCATTTCAATCCGCAATTTAAAAAATAAAACTGCGGTTGTATATCATTTCAAACCGCAATCCCGAATGAAATGAAAAATGCATACTAACTTGCAGTTTAATGATATCAAATAAAACATCCCTTCAATAACACATCCATCATCCAATCACAAACATCAAGCAATATCAATCAATAACAATTATATATATGATCATATATAACAGGTGATAACTGGCAGTTTATTCAAATTAAAATTTTCAACTATTAATCTAACAATTTATATTCAGTGATAATTGACATAACTGTTAACTAGCAGTTCATATGCAACCAAAAATTTCTAACAGCCAATTAACACGCAATAAATCAATTAAATTAACAGTTACATTCAATAAAATGCAATTCAACAGATATGAATGAAATAACATGCCAAAAGCTCATAAATAAATTTCTATTCATTTCTAAAATTTATTTAACAAACATAAAAGCTTCTAGTAGTTGTGAGTGGGTTAAAACACTCACCTTTTGAATTTAAATTGAATTCAAATCCAATTTAAACCCAAAAATTGGACAGTCTCCAAATTCATCCAAACTAGTGCCAAAACGTCAGAAATTCCGATACGATCCCAGCAAAACAAACCGCGCGTGAATCCGAGCTCGTATGCAAAAGTTATGAAAATTTGAAAAATGAAAAATTCTGGTCCTGGGTCAACTTCGGGTTCGACTTCGGGGCGCCGCCTCATTTCCCCGATGCTTGCTTGGAGTTTTCGCCAAAACGACCCGGAGCGACCCGAGTCATTTTCTTCCTGACCCGAAGTTGCTCTAGGGTTTTCTCCTCTGAAACCCGAAGCGCGACCAGAAGCTGCTGCAGATCCACAAAAATTTTTTTTTTTTTTTTTTTTTTTTTGAAATAAAATTTTGGAATTTGGGAATTAGGTTTTCTGCCATTGGAATGAGGAGTTGAGAAGGAGATGTACGTATAGAAAAATGAAAATAAGGAGTGGCTAGGGTTTATAATCGCAAATATATAGACAGATAAAAGAAGTCTAGGTGGGTACGGATAACGAACGTGCTAAACGATAGTTGGCCCAAAAAGCCCGTTCTGCCTCCGGAGTCGAATTTGTTAAAACTATATATCCAAATAGGTGTTTCAAAATATTCTGAACGCGATGGAAAAAGTTTCGCGACCAAATTCGATCGTATGAAGAAGTTATGCTAAAAAAATAAAAATTTCAAATTGATTTCAAAATGCGTAAATTTCAAGGCGTTTCGAGTCCGTACGATCAAACGACAAGTCCGATCGCAACGAAACTTGAAACATTATTATAATTCACCGTTACGGATCCGATGAAACTAGTTTCGTCGAAATCCGAGTCCGTGACAAAAATGGCTATTTTTAATATTTATTAAATAAATTAAAATAAATCATAAAATCCAAATTTTCTTTCAACTTTAAATATTGGCCAAATTTCATTACTTATATAATCCAATCAATTCCAAATAATTTAGCAAGCTTGGATGTGAATTAAAATTTATAAGTATATAAATTTCGCAGTGTTAACCTCTGCGTTTTCTTATTATTTGGGAATTATAAATTTTATTCGCAAAACCCAATTGTTTAATCATATACTTATACTCTCATCTTAAATCTAATTATATAAATAACTTGATTTCTATTATCCAACTCAAAATATATCAATTATTCTCCAACTACATAGTTAACGTTTCTTTTATATATCACTGTGGTAATATTTCAAAATGTTCATCTTTTGTTTGCATAAATTACTGTATTTAGATAAAATTATAATTTTGGTAACTTATCACATAAATAACTTAAAACCTCAACTAATACATTCCACCTTTGTTTCATCTTATTCATTCACTCATCAATATTCCGTACTAACTACAAAATTTAGTGTATTCCTTTAAATTGATCAAAATAAGACTTATCAACTAATAGAAAGATTTACGTACAAAATTTATTGTCATACATCTAATTTACAAGCCTATACTTAATTATTATCCTACAATACGTTTTACGTTACTATAATGTTCATTCTTCCGTTCCTACGTTTCTATAAATTTATTCCTTTATAATTTATTTAACGCAACACTTAATCTACACCTATTGCGATGTTTCAAATTTACTTGAATGAACAATTTCTTTACTTAAAATAGTTGTTGTAAACTCTTAATTCCACATTTATAAGTGTATTATTATTTTCACTCAAATATTATACATATATATAGAGTATTGGGTTTTTATTTAATCATCATTTATCATATATATTAATTAATTAAATTCAATACTTAAGTCTGACTAAATTTATTCCCCAAATACACATTTACATTTCTCAACCAATAAATATAACCAATCAAATTCTCATTTTATTGAACCTTGGTCAATTCCACACGTTAATTTTACTTAAAGTCTCAATTAATTAATTTACCTCGGTTTCATTACCTTATTACCTTATATGCATAATTGACATGGTTATATCTTCCATTACATCAATAATTTATCATTTCATTTCTATGCAATATATACTCATCTTATTCCATTTATTTGGTTACTGCATTGAAATCTATTTATTAACCAATACTAACGTTATTATCATAAAAAAAAAATTTGATTCCCAATTTTATTCAATACTTAGAACAAAAATTTTCACATTAAATCAAATCCTTCTATTCAAACCAAGTATCATGCTATGATAATATTTTACGTTGGTTACACTGAAAAAAATCAACTTTTTATCGTTATCAATTAAACATACATTAATTGCACAAATTAAAGGAATTAATTGCCATTTATCAAATTAAATTTTTCATACATCAATCTATTTCATCTAAATCCTTACCTATGAATATTGCAACCTTTAATTCCATTAAATACCAATTAACCCAAATTATTTCATTTATTCTAAGTCATATCACTAAAATAATTCATCATAATAAACTTAAAATCTATACGTTTATTGATTTATTTCTATTTGTCTTATGTTAAATTCTAAATTTAGTAAGACAACCTAAAGTACTCCACTCAATCGACAGTCCCTTTCAATTGTTAATACGTACTTAAATTTCTACAGTTGCCTTCCATCTGCACTTCCGTTACTATGATAAAAATTAGTAACGTTTATGCCATCAATCCATCATAATTACTTACCCTTAATTGAGTTTGATTTCCAAATAAATTTGCTGACCCTTAATTAGACAATTTATAAAAGTTTGTCATCATACCTATAGTTCTACGCTTATGCTATGTCTTAAATTTCAATAAATTTATAAATTTTGAGATGTTCATTAGGGTTTACAAACTTATTGACTTGCAATAACAGGGTTTCTTAATCTATTCAATTTATCGTTCACAATCTTTTATTGCATTAAATTGGTTTAATATTCCCATATTAAATTTTATGTACAGGTAAGAATTTTTCTTTCTTTCTCTACTTAATTCATTTGAATTTTATTCAAATGTCTTTAAATAGGTTTCTAAGTCACTTCTATATAATTTATTCTAGCCTTCATTTTAATACTTATCTACCACCTTTATTCTTTCAACTAAAATAAATTACAAAATCCTATTAAACAAACAATTTTAAATGGTCGAACTTAACGGGTCGTTACACTCTCCCCCACTCAAAACTTTTCGTCCCCGAAAAGGGAAAGGAAGGGAGAAGGAAGAATAAAACAGTATATCTAATTTCAAATATTAACTTATAACAATAATTTACTAAATTAATTTCCTTTAATGAAATACACTTGTTTTATAATCATTATGTCTTTTAATACTTGAACTATTAAAGTTGGAAAAATATCTTTAACCAAATTCTAAGTCCAAAATTTACGAAAATTTTTGGCAGAGTCTCCTTTGTACGGAGGGACTCTGGAGAAAATATAATATCCAAATATACAAATATATTACATATATTATCCAAAATAAAATATCCCAACACGGGAAAATATATAAAATAGCGCTTTATACGTAATCCGGAAACGTACCTATTTGTCGGGCAATACGCTTATTATTTTGGAACCAAAAGTAGTAGCAGTTGCTTCCAACCCCTGTATTCACTTATAAAATCTAAAAGTTAAATATCTATATTACAGTGAAATGTTTGGGTAGATTCAATCATTCATATCCAAATCAAATGCAACAACCATACATTTTAACAAACGGCACACACCACAAACCACAATCATTCAATCAACAACCGTTAGTTGTTCGGGTTCAAATTATGAAATTTTACGGAGTGAGAAATAACTATCAAGTGCATCCGTTACTCAACAGTCTTAGATGGAATAGAGATAGATTATTGTTCCTCCAACAACTCCAAAATTCCTTACCCAACAACCATACATCAACCAAACAATTCAAATCAACACCACAATAGCTTATTATACATTTATTTCATGCTTCAGTGGTTTTATTTTCTTTCTTTCATTTATGGAGGGATTTCTTTGTTTCTTACAATTTTCATTTTCCATTTGTTACAAAATTCATTATATTGTATTCCAATTTATTGACTAAGGTTTATATCATCTATTTATACTACTTACCCTTTCTTATATAGTAAAATTTCCAATTTAACTTAAGTTTATACAATTAATTCTCATTTATAACAGCAAATTTATTGAATACCTTAATTACCTCAAGCTTCACTTGTAAGATTTCCCCTTACATTTTCTTACTAACATTGCAACTTTTATTATATGGTAAGTTATGTATGTTTAAGAATGCAAGTGAAAATTTACAAGTTTCTTCTCAATTCCTTTTTATTTATTAATGGTTCAATAAATATATATTCGTTTTATAAATTACAATTTCAACTTACCCTTAATTTCATTCCTTTATTTAATGTTTACGTTTTATTATATTTAATTACAGTAACCCTCTACTTACACTTAAATTATTAACCTTAAAACCTCCATTTTTATAAATAAAGGATCTTATTAATTCATTATCTAGGGTTTACAGACATTTATTTATATTACCTACTTTTTATTATATTACTAGTAGCATTTTAAAACATACTTAAGTTTATAACCGTACACATCAATCTTTATTTATTAAAGAATTTCATTTTATTTACTTAAGTTAAAATCACCTATTAATAATACTCACCTTTAATTTGGGTAAAATTTCAATTATCACTTAAGTTTATACCAATAAATTCTTATTATAACAGTAATTTATTGAATACTTCATTTTTCCTAAATTCCTACTTGTAAAATATTCAATTCCAGTTTCTCATTTAACACTTCAACTTTTATATTTGGGTAAGTTATTTATGTTAAGGAAATTGCAATTGAACTTATACAAGTTTAATCTCCATTCTTTTAATTAAATTTAATGTTTATTCATATTACCCTTTGTCTCATATGTATGCAAATTCCTCTTTATAGCTTTGCAGTTATTCTCTTATTTCAATTAGAGGTTTCAATTCATTCATTCTTCAATAAATCTTTTCCATTATTTATCAGTTAAAAACTTTTACTTCCCTTATCCCTAGCATTAACTTTCTTACTTAATATTTCACTAACAAAGTTTAAACAATTAATTAACGGAAAAATTTAGAATTAAATACCGGGTCAAATTTTAATCTATTTCAAAATAATAGATAAATAAGTTCTTACAACTTTTATATCTCTAATTATATTTAGAACAATAAAAGAAAATTTTTAGAAAATTTCAAAAATAAATCTGCAGTAGAATTTACTACAGTGGCCTTTCCCCTTCGAAACTCGAAAATGAAAGTCGATGATGCGGCCGTCATCACCGAATTTATTTTCCAGCGACAGAGAGGAAAGTACAGAATTTAATTCTTTTCCAAAATCTTCTTTAAAACAATTCTTCCAATTTATACGAAATATTTATATAAGAAAATACTTATAAACCAAATCAATAAATTTCACAAATTCTTTGAAAGCAAATTTTCAAAAATCCCGGACTTAAGTTCTAAATCTCCAAATTTGGTTTATTATAATTTCACTTAGCTTCAGTTATTATAAATATTTTTATTGCCTAACATCCAATCTATAGCAACCAAATATATATATATATCTTTATAAAACTATTTTTATATATAGAAATATAATAGGCAAATTATTTCATTCACCTATATTAAAAACAAATATTATGTCGGTCTGTCCTATTAAGTGATTAGAAATCCCTATTGATGACATAGCGTCCCATGCATCAACCAGAATTTATAAATACAAAGCGGAACAGATTAACACAATATTAAAATCTTTTTATTAATACTAACAAGTACGCTCTCTCTTATATATACACTCAGCGACTCCCATAGGATATTTCTACCCTATTAACAAAGAGTCAAACCCCACAAAGCCAAGGTTTATCGCTAAACCAAAGCTCTGATACCAACTGTAACATCCCGCCTTTTTGCACACTTTAAACCGACACACGTGCCAATTCAAAGCATACGCAAGGGCGGATTGTTATGGGGTAAATAAGAAAAACAGAGAAGAAATAAAACAAAAACAGAATCTCACAGCGGAAGGATAAAATATAATAACAAATATACAGTTTATAAACAGTTTACAAAAGCTTGATTCTTCTTTTACAATAAATATCAGAGTTACACATACCAATACAAGCAATGCAGCGGAATAGAAAGAGTGTGGTGTAATACTATATATAACATAATACTTATTCTTCGTCTTCGTCCTCCAAAGCTAAAATCTGCTATCCTGAAATGCTCGGACTGACCCGAGCGAATTTGAATAGACAAAAACACCCGAGTCAGACTAGAATATCTTATGTGAGTTAAATAAACAGAATATAAATATGAGTACAGTAACTCAAGAGATGTTCGGGATTTACATCTCCTAAGGATCCGTTAAACTATTTACTATGTAGTATATTGCGCTATTATAATAGTGTCTATTTATAAAATAAACTTACTTTTAAATAGCGTTAAGGCTTTACATTTTCCACCTTAACACGTAATAGTCCCAGTAGTCCGTCCAATATCATAGCCCCTCCTGACCGGGAAGCCACTAGAGGATACCACACGGGCTACGGGAGAAAACCAAACTCGTACAAGGCGCGATATGGTAGGTGACACGGCACAACTAGGCAATGCCAGGGTAGATATACCAATTGCTATCCAGGCTGGTGGAAACGCGTAGCCGCAGTTACCGCCCACCTCGGACTAACTCCCCAAAATCAAAATATAGAAGTGGCCACTGAATCAAATCCAAGTCAAATTATAATATCGAAGAGGAGCGTCCGATCAGAGGAATGACCTCATTGGCCTGAGAATCGCTCCTGTTTTAGCCACCTTATGCCAACTCACGGGAGTTGGGTCCACGTATTTACCTTACAGGAAACGTCGCCACCACCTACTTCATTCTGGAATCTCCACCGCGTACACGGTTAGTCAAAGTGGTTTTCGGTATCGACAGAGAGTATGTCCATATCCGATCCCGGTCTCTTTGCCAACCAATCGTTATTATAACACCGCGGTCATTTAAAAATAGTTTATACTTTTAAAACCAGAATATAATCCATTTCAAACCGTAATATTACGATATCATTTCTTCTTTTAAAACCCAAAACAATATGATATCGTTTATCCCAAATAAAATTATTCCTTTCCAAAAAATTATGTCACTTTTTATTATTTAATATCCCATGTAACCAATATTCTGTTTGTAACTTTCAACATAATTCTTCGAAAATCCATAGCATTTTAAAACCATTATTTTCAAAACTAAATGGTTTGGATATTCAACGGTATGCGAATTAAAAAAAAGTTTAACTTTACTGTTGCTTTATAAAGAAATAAATTACATGGCTTTCTAAATATTTCTTCTTTTAAAGTTAAACCAAAATCCAAAATATTACTTCAAGTCGCAAAACCATTTCAATTTTATATATATTTATATCCATTTTGGAGCATTAATATTTCAACTAAAGTTGGATTTTTATCCTTTCAAAAATCAATATTCTATTAATTAATCTTGACCATTCACATAAAATCCATAATTAATAAGACTTCAATTTCTAGTAAAATATATATATATATATATATATATATATATATTTCCAAATTCAATTTTTACTAGAATATTCATTTCAAAATATTTTGGGAAAAAAATCCAATTATAAATATCATATCTTTAAAATTTCCAACTTAATATTTAAACATAGGATATAATCATCAAACTCCATTTTCTTAATTTTCTTCCATTTTTAATAAAGAAATTTATTCACCTTTTAATTTCAAAATTTCAACTTCATATGCATATAACTATGGAAGAAAACATTTATTCAGTATAAAATTTAAGATTTTTATAAACCGTATTCCATCCAAACCATAGAAATCACATTAAAAATAGTTATATATAGACCACGGTGTCTGTATATAGTTTTCTATCCTATGGTCAAGTGATACGGATATTTATCATTTCAATCCGCAATTTAAAAAATAAAACTGCGGTTGTATATCATTTCAAACCGCAATCCCGAATGAAATGAAAAATGCATACTAACTTGCAGTTTAATGATATCAAATAAAACATCCCTTCAATAACACATCCATCATCCAATCACAAACATCAAGCAATATCAATCAATAACAATTATATATATGATCATATATAACAGGTGATAACTGGCAGTTTATTCAAATTAAATTTTTCAACTATTAATCTAACAATTTATATTCAGTGATAATTGACATAACTGTTAACTAGCAGTTCATATGCAACCAAAAATTTCTAACAGCCAATTAACACGCAATAAATCAATTAAATTAACAGTTACATTCAATAAAATGCAATTCAACAGATATGAATGAAATAACATGCCAAAAGCTCATAAATAAATTTCTATTCATTTCTAAAATTTATTTAACAAACATAAAAGCTTCTAGTAGTTGTGAGTGGGTTAAAACACTCACCTTTTGAATTTAAATTGAATTCAAATCCAATTTAAACCCAAAAATTGGACAGTCTCCAAATTCATCCAAACCAGTGCCAAAACGTCAGAAATTCCGATACGATCCCAGCAAAACAAACCGCGCGTGAATCCGAGCTCGTATGCAAAAGTTATGAAAATTTGAAAAATGAAAAATTCTGGTCCTGGGTCAACTTCGGGTTCGACTTCGGGGCGCCGCCTCATTTCCCCGATGCTTGCTTGGAGTTTTCGCCAAAACGACCCGGAGCGACCCGAGTCATTTTCTTCCTGACCCGAAGTTGCTCTAGGGTTTTCTCCTCTGAAACCCGAAGCGCGACCAGAAGCTGCTGCAGATCCACAAAATTTTTTTTTTTTTTTTTTTTTTTGAAATAAAATTTTGGAATTTGGGAATTAGGTTTTCTGCCATTGGAATGAGGAGTTGAGAAGGAGATGTATGTATAGAAAAATGAAAATAAGGAGTGGCTAGGGTTTATAATCGCAAATATATAGACAGATAAAAGAAGGCTAGGTGGGTACGGATAACGAACGTGCTAAACGATAGTTGGCCCAAAAAGCCCGTTCTGCCTCCGGAGTCGAATTTGTTAAAACTATATATCCAAATAGGTGTTTCAAAATATTCTGAACGCGATGGAAAAAGTTTCGCGACCAAATTCGATCGTATGAAGAAGTTATGCTAAAAAAATAAAAATTTCAAATTGATTTCAAAATGCGTAAATTTCAAGGCGTTTCGAGTCCGTACGATCAAACGACAAGTCCGATCGCAACGAAACTTGAAACATTATTATAATTCACCGTTACGGATCCGATGAAACTAGTTTCGTCGAAATCCGAGTCCGTGACAAAAATGGCTATTTTTAATATTTATTAAATAAATTAAAATAAATCATAAAATCCAAATTTTCTTTCAACTTTAAATATTGGCCAAATTTCATTACTTATATAATCCAATCAATTCCAAATAATTTAGCAAGCTTGGATGTGAATTAAAATTTATAAGTATATAAATTTCGCAGTGTTAACCTCTGCGTTTTCTTATTATTTGGGAATTATAAATTTTATTCGCAAAACCCAATTATTTAATCATATACTTATACTCTCATCTTAAATCTAATTATATAAATAACTTGATTTCTATTATCCAACTCAAAATATATCAATTATTCTCCAACTACATAGTTAACGTTTCTTTTATATATCACTGTGGTAATATTTCAAAATGTTCATCTTTTGTTTGCATAAATTACTGTATTTAGATAAAATTATAATTTTGGTAACTTATCACATAAATAACTTAAAACCTCAACTAATACATTCCACCTTTGTTTCATCTTATTCATTCACTCATCAATATTCCGTACTAACTACAAAATTTAGTGTATTCCTTTAAATTGATCAAAATAAGACTTATCAACTAATAGAAAGATTTACGTACAAAATTTATTGTCATACATCTAATTTACAAGCCTATACTTAATTATTATCCTACAATACGTTTTACGTTACTATAATGTTCATTCTTCCGTTCCTACGTTTCTATAAATTTATTCCTTTATAATTTATTTAACGCAACACTTAATCTACACCTATTGCGATGTTTCAAATTTACTTGAATGAACAATTTCTTTACTTAAAATAGTTGTTGTAAACTCTTAATTCCACATTTAGAAGTGTATTATTATTTTCACTCAAATATTATACATATATATAGAGTATTGGGTTTTTATTTAATCATCATTTATCATATATATTAATTAATTAAATTCAATACTTAAGTCTGACTAAATTTATTCCCCAAATACACATTTACATTTCTCAACCAATAAATATAACCAATCAAATTCTCATTTTATTGAACCTTGGTCAATTCCACACGTTAATTTTACTTAAAGTCTCAATTAATTAATTTACCTCGGTTTCATTACCTTATTACCTTATATGCATAATTGACATGGTTATATCTTCCATTACATCAATAATTTATCATTTCATTTCTATGCAATATATACTCATCTTATTCCATTTATTTGGTTACTGCATTGAAATCTATTTATTAACCAATACTAACGTTATTATCATAAAAAAAAATTTGATTCCCAATTTTATTCAATACTTAGAACAAAAATTTTCACATTAAATCAAATCCTTCTATTCAAACCAAGTATCATGCTATGATAATATTTTACGTTGGTTACACTGAAAAAAATCAACTTTTTATCGTTATCAATTAAACATACATTAATTGCACAAATTAAAGGAATTAATTGCCATTTATCAAATTAAATTTTTCATACATCAATCTATTTCATCTAAATCCTTACCTATGAATATTGCAACCTTTAATTCCATTAAATACCAATTAACCCAAATTATTTCATTTATTCTAAGTCATATCACTAAAATAATTCATCATAATAAACTTAAAATCTATACGTTTATTGATTTATTTCTATTTGTCTTATGTTAAATTCTAAATTTAGTAAGACAACCTAAAGTACTCCACTCAATCGACAGTCCCTTTCAATTGTTAATACGTACTTAAATTTCTACAGTTGCCTTCCATCTGCACTTCCGTTACTATGATAAAAATTAGTAACGTTTATGCCATCAATCCATCATAATTACTTACCCTTAATTGAGTTTGATTTCCAAATAAATTTGCTGACCCTTAATTAGACAATTTATAAAAGTTTGTCATCATACCTATAGTTCTACGCTTATGCTATGTCTTAAATTTCAATAAATTTATAAATTTTGAGATGTTCATTAGGGTTTACAAACTTATTGACTTGCAATAACAGGGTTTCTTAATCTATTCAATTTATCGTTCACAATCTTTTATTGCATTAAATTGGTTTAATATTCCCATATTAAATTTTATGTACAGGTAAGAATTTTTCTTTCTTTCTCTACTTAATTCATTTGAATTTTATTCAAATGTCTTTAAATAGGTTTCTAAGTCACTTCTATATAATTTATTCTAGCCTTCATTTTAATACTTATCTACCACCTTTATTCTTTCAACTAAAATAAATTACAAAATCCTATTAAACAAACAATTTTAAATGGTCGAACTTAACGGGTCGTTACATTTGTGATAGGCCTCCCCCCTTTGTGATTTCTGGATTTCTTGAGATGATTTCTAGAATTTGTGTTTCACCAATTTTCGTGATCTCCATTGATAAGTTTTATCAATATTTGTGCATTGGTGAATTTGTGTGTCATTTACTTTTGTGATTGACTTTAATATTATTGTCAATATTTGTGCATTGGTGAATTTGTGTGTCATTGACTTTTGTGATTGATATTGATATTATTGTCAATATTTGTGCATTGGTGAATTTGTGTGTCATTGACTTTTGTGATTGACTTTAATATTATTGTCAATATTTGTGCATTGGTGAATTTGTGTGTCATTGACTTTTGTGATTGACGTTGAAATTATCGTCAATATTTGTGGTTTGGTGAAAGAAATAAGAGTATGACATTTCTTTGATTCTTGTGTAGATTTGGTGATATTGATTAATATCTTGTTGATTTTCAATTACTTATATATATATCACAGCTTGGCATAGTGATTATTATGTGTTTAGTCATATCTCTTATTCTATATCGTTTCACCTGATATTTATAGCTAGACTGATCTGTTTATTATTTTCTTATTAAATAATACTCGGGTCAGGCCGAGATGTTACAGGTGCTTCTGCTTGACTTCTCTCTTGGGATTGATTCCTCTGACTTTTGGTTAACTACTTAGATTAGTAGTTTTTGTTGTATACATTTGAGATATAGACTCCATAATGTATGCTTATTCTTTTGTGTAGTTCATGTAACTATTCTTTTGTGATATTGTGGATCTTTTTAGACCACTACTCTGATATACACTTTCATGTGTAATAATCATATCTATTTCCGCCTTTGTGATATGAATTGTCTGTGACTGATTTGTGTTATGTTTATTTCTATATTTGTTTCCGAAGACCTTTATAGCCACTGTGTAGTAGCTTTGAGTTTGTGTCGGTATGTCGGATTTCCAATTAAGAGGAAAAGATATATTTTTATCTAGTATATCGGTACTCGCACAAAGCAATTATACAGATGGTCGCTCCTCAAAAGCCTTATTCTCCGTGCTAGTTGACAGCATTCACAGTAATGTTCTTGGCTAGCGTGGGTATAGAGGTGGGGCGTCACAGCTTGGTATCAGAGCCAAACTTCGGAACAATGTAGAATAATTTAACTAGGATCATCGTCCTAAGTCCATCTTAGGAGTCGTGCTTTAGGATTTTATTCGGGTCTTCGTACCGTCCTATCCTACTTTCTTTTATGGTTCCTTGTTTTATCTATCAAGATTTCTTGATACTTATCTTGAGAATAACTTTTTCTTCTTCTTTATTTCTTTTTGAAGGAAGAGAAATGGTTAGACCAGGCCGCCCCAGCGCCGGTTAATCTAGTGCTACTTCTTAGGATGGAGCATTCATGTCTGCTCAACAACTTTTGGATCTTGTAGAGAATCAAGAGTTTATCTATGCTTTGAGTAAGAACCCCAAAATGGTTCTACCTTTTAAACTTGAAGTTTCTTTCAATCAGCTTGTGGATGTTACTCTTCTTCATGGAGAGGTTGGTAAAGGAAGTGTTTGTGATATTGGGACTTCCAAGAAGAGGCATATTAAGTTCAAGAGCCTAAATCCCAATAAGAGAGTGAAGCAAACTACTTTTTTAGCAAAGACTCCAATCCCTAATCGTGGAGGATGCTACAATTGTAATTCTAAGGAACACTATGCGAATATGTGTCCAAAACCCCATTCTTGTCGCTATTGCAAGAAACCGGGTCATCTTTTATCTGCATGTCCCAAACTTTTGAATAAGGACATGAGAAAGCTAAATATTGTGCAAGCCCCTAGCAACTCTTCTCTTGGTCAAGGTATTTCTCATTTAATCCTTGATTACATTTATTTTGTGATCTTCTTATTCGAGTTCTTTTTGATATGAGTTTCATCTCATTATTTTTATATCAAAAGAACTTGTCGATTCTTTTTCTTTGAATATTTTGGGCTTGATGACTTCTTTGATGATTGCGAATCCGGATGGAAGATCCGCAACACTCAATTTGCTTTTGTTTTGATGTCGAGATTGTTCTATGTGACTTTTCTTTCCGAGCCGATATTTTTGCTTTGGCTTCGGAATTGACCTTTCTGTAAGGATTGGCTTAATCATTGTGAAGCCCATATCCTATTTTTCCGAGTGGATTATTCATCTTCGACATTTTCAATCTGTTAAGCAGATTTCTATTTTTCCTTTATGATTTTGATTCCAACTTGATGGCATCATTTATTTTCCTTAAGCCCACTTATAAGGAAAGTGTTATTTCTCTCATTCATGTAGTTAGAGAAATTTTCCGGTATTTTTAAGCTTGTCTTAGGATTATCACCTAAGTAATCTTTTGTGTGGTGTTAAGGTCTTTTCAGTTTGACTTTACCACCGGTTTTCGTTTGCTACGAGTTGCGGAAGTTAACATTCCACTTACCGCATTCCGCACTCGTTATGATTCTTATGAATGACTTATTTTGTCATTCAATTTGTCCAGCTCATTTCATCCATTTTATAAATCGAATATTCTATGAATATTTCGATGAAACCATTCTTGTATTTATTGATTTTGGATGAAAATAGTAATTTAAAATTTATGCAAATCTTTTTCATAAGATTTATTTATAAGTAAAACTGGATTTTTGTTCTTGAAACGAACAAAGAATATTCTTAAAACTTTTTACGAGATTTATTTATCCTATAAAAGATGATTTTGTGATTGTATTGCCCGTTGAGTGGTTTAAGAATTTTGGTCGATGCGCTTGATCAAAGTTATCGATAGGAATTTCCTAAACGCTTTGATGTGACAATCAGACACGATATATTGACTTGTAAAAATGTAAATTTTTGTAGAAAGATTATTACATAAAAGTAAAAATGTAATTTTGAAAGTTTTAACTTTTCGGGGAAGAGAATTATTTAAAAGAAGTTCTTTCTTTTCGATACTCTTATTCTTTCTTGTGATTCCTGAAGGGGAACCAAGACTTTGCTATTTGTACCGATACTAGTCGTATTGGTTTGGAATGCCATTCTCTTGCAAAGGAGAACGTGCTATCACTTGTGCTTCTAAATCATTATAGCTTATCGAGGCTAGATATGCCACTCATAATCTAGTGTTCGTGGCTATTGTTTTTGCTTCTGGAATTTGGCATCGTCATATTTGGATGAGAAATTTGTTCTCTACCACGATCATAAATCTTTGGAATATTTATGTTCTCTTAAGGAACTACAAGTTGACTCGAGTTCCTAGCTTCTTATGATCTTTATATTCTTTTTATTCCCGAAGGGGAAATCGTGTTGCCAATGCGTTTAGTCGTAAGCAACAAGGGGTTGTTTCTTTGTTGATGACTAAATGAAATTATCTTTGTGTCAAGTTCATCGGGCGTTTTGATGTACTTCGTTTTATTGAGTTTCATCTCATTTCTTTTATGAACTTGCGTCCGATGTTCTTTTACTGTGTTCGGTTCATTGGACGTACCGTTTTTGTACTACCTCGGTGTTCCGAAAATCATTCGGGCTTCGGTTCATTGGACGTACCGTTTTTGTACTGCGTCAGTGTTTCGAATTATTTGGGTTTTGATTCATCGGATGTACCGTTTGTACTACATCGATGTCTTTGCTTTTGATACATTGGATGTACCGTTTGTACTACATCAGTGTCTTTGATTCATTGGATGTACCGTTTGTACTACATCAATGACTTTGCTATTTGATTCATTGGACGTACCGTTTGTACTACATCAGTGTCTTTGATTCATTGGATGTACCGTTTGTACTACATCAATGCCTTTGCTGTTTGATACATTGGATGTACCGTTTGTACTACAACAGTGTCTTTGATTCATTCGATGTACCGTTTGTACTACATCAACGCCTTTGCTGTTTGATACATTGGATGTACCGTTTGTACTACATCAGTGTCTTTGATTCATTGGATGTACCGTTTGTACTACATCAATGCCTTTGCTGTTTGATACATTGGATGTACCGTTTGTACTACATCAGTGTCTTTGATTCATTGGATGTACTGTTTGTACTACATCAATGCCTTTGCTGTTTGATACATTGATGTACCGTTTGTACTACATCAGTGTATTTGATTCATTGGATGTACCGTTTGTACTACATCAATGACTTTGCTATTTGATTCATTGGATGTACCATTTGCACTACATCAATGTCTTTGTTTTTGATTCATTGGATGTACCGTTTGTACTACATCAATGACTTTGCTATTTGATTCATTGTATGTACTGTTTGTACTACATCAATGACTTTGCTATTTGATTCATTGGATGTACCGTTTGTACTATGTCAATGACTTTGCTATTTGATTCATTGGATGCACCGTTTGTACTACATCAATGACTTTGCTGTTTGATTCATTGGATGTACCGTTTGCACTACATCAATGATATGCTTTTGATACATTGGATGTACCGTTTGCACTACATCAATGTCTTCGCTTTTTGATTCATTGGATGTACCGTTTGCACTACATCAATGACTTGGCTTTTTGGTCCACTGGACGTACCGTCTTTGTACTACGTCGATGTTCCAAATTATTCGAGTTTCTAGTCCATCGGGGGTACCGTTTTTGTACTACGCCGTTGCACCGGCTCAATTTTCTGCTATTCTTGACGTTCCCCACGTCTTTTATCTACAGAAATGCCTTAGGGATTCTGGTTTTCATTCTTGAGCCCGGTGATATTGTGGAGATTGAAGTTTCACCAAATTTGACTTTTGAGCACCATTCCTTTCGCATCATTGCTTAGGAGGTTAAGCGCCTTCGATATAAAGATATTCTTTTTGATAAAGGTTCAATGGTTCTCAAATCCTAAGGATTGCTCATGTGAAATCTTGAGAATTCATCGATCAAAAACTTTCGGATTTACTCCTTCGTGCTCTTTAAAGTGAACTTCTTGATTCAAATTTTCTTTTGTGTTAATATGCTTCTATGGTTGTTACTTCTTATATTTCCTTCTTAATTATTGCGAGGATGCAATTTCTTTAAGGAGGGGAGTCTGTAACAACCCGCATATTTATCGATTATATATTTAAATATTTTATTTAAATATTTCATCGTTCATCGGATTTTGGTCCGAAAACCTACTTTTTGCAAACGGTCGAATTAGGACTCGAGACCACCTCCATTGAGTTCAAAATGACGTTTGCGACCTTTTTGAGTATAAGCTTCGATATGTTTGGAGAAATTTGATTTTTGCCGCTTTTTACTTAGGACTTTGGTTTGGGCTGAGCCAATTAACCATTTACTAACTCAGTTCCAACCCTCTCCTCTTCATTCACTTCTCTTCTATTTTCCTAATACTCAAGCTTTTATGTTAATGGAGGGTGGAAGAGGAAATTAAAACTCCAAGCCCTAACTTCCTTTGCAAATCCATGTTCTTGCTCCAAAGTTCAAGGGAACCCATTGGTAAGTTCTCTCTTCTTCTTCTCCAACTCATTCTCTCTTTGAATTTCAGAAAATTCCTAAACCTAATTTGGGAAATATTTCTCTTTTAAGCTTAGATTCAAGCTTCTAGAGTTGGATTTGAAGAGTGGTTGATTCCCCTTTGCTTTCAAGCTTCATCTTCATAAATTTAGTTCAAAGGTGAGATTTTTATCTCACATCTATGACTATAAGTATCTTTGGTTGTTAGGTATGAATTCCTAACAATTATTCATGTGCAATTGCATTTGATTTGGATTAAATTTGTAAATATTCCAATTTTTGGTGTTTGAAGCCAAATCTTTAAGAATCATAACTTTGATGTTTGATCATGCTTTAAGAGGTGTTTCAGAGAGCCTATAAGACCGGGTTGTCGCTAGGCATAAATCCTTAGTCGTTGTTGCTTGTCCGATCGCTCCCGATACGTTTTGGCCACTTTGGCCTAGGAAAATTGTTGCCTAGACCAGGTGACCAGACGTCTGGTGACCAAGTCCAGACGTCTGGTTTGGACCTGGAAAGTAAAAATGTATGCATGCATGTTATAAAAAAAAGCCAGAGACTATTTTTAGACATCTGAACCATCAAACCAGACGTCTGGATAGGTCTCAGACGTCTGACTTGAGGTTTCAGACGTCTTGGTGGTCTCTGGGTTATTTCCAGAGAACAAATCCAGACGTCTGGATTCCAAATCAGACGTTTGGAAATGTTTATTTTTGCCTATTCAGGCTGTTTTGTGTGAATTTCCATTGTTTATCGATTTTAGCGATCCTATTAATCGTTATCACTTATTGTCGACTTTGATGACTTCTTTTTATGGATCTTTTTGGAAATATCCATTTCTATGGATTTGGTATCGATTTCTTTGGGTTTTGTTCACGTCTTTGAATGTGAATTTTGGTGATTGATTGTCCTACAATCATTTTTGTGATTTGTCACTTTAAAAATATATAAAGGTTTCAATACTAGTATTAAATATCGAAACTCTTTCATCAAAACGATTCCAACACTATTTTATTTAGAAAGCTCGTTTTTCTCAAACCGTTTTCCAATCTACTAGTATATACAAACCTTTACCTCACTCGTATGAGAAATCTAATTAAACGGCTTAGTAAAACAAGTGGTATGAAACGCTTGCGTTTACTTGTTCGGTTAATTCTTGGACATGTTCGATTGAATCTATTGTGACAATTTTCTAGTGGAAACTTACAATTTGTTCGTAAATATTTAAGTTAAGCTAGTGGTTATGGAACATGATGCTAAACCATATATTTACTAGCTTAGTGTAATTGACACTTCTTGATGATCATGACGATCATCTTTGTGATTTAGACTAGCAATGTGCGATGTCTCTTTGTCTGCGAGGGAGACTAAATCCCGTTTTGTGGAGTTTCGACTCAATTTGGTGGGGTAGCGACCCATGGTCTTCAAGCCGTTTGTGGAGCTTCGGCTCAATTTGTGTTGGTTAGCGACCATGGAATTAACATTCCGTTTGTAATACACGTGTTGGTGGGCTTTATGCTCCCGTTTGTGATAGGCCTCCCCCCTTTGTGATTTCTGGATTTCTTGAGATGATTTCTAGAATTTGTGTTTCACCAATTTTCGTGATTTCCATTGATAAGTTTTATCAATATTTGTGAATTGGTGAATTTGTATGTCATTGAGTTTTGTGATTGACTTCAATATTATTATCAATATTTGTGCATTGGTGAATTTGTTTGTCATTGACTTTTGTGATTGACATTGATATTATTGTCAATATTTGTGCATTGGTGAATTTGTGTGTCATTGACTTTTGTGATTGACTTTAATATTATTGTCAATATTTGTGCATTGGTGAATTTGTGTGTCATTGACTTTTGTGATTGACGTTGAAATTATCGTCAATATTTGTGGTTTGGTGAAAGAAATAAGAGTATGACATTTCTTTGATTCTTGTGTAGATTTGGTGATATTGATTAATCTCTTGTTGATTTTCAACTACTTATATATATATATCACAGCTTGGCATAATGATTATTATGTGTTTAGTCATATCTCTTATTCTATATCTTTTCACCTGATATTTATAGCTAGACTGATCCGTTTATTATTTTCTTATTAAATAATACTCGGGTCAGACCGAGATGTTACAAGTGCTTCTGCTTGACTTCTCTCTTGGGATTGATTCCTCTGACTTTTGGTTAACTACTTAGATTAGTAGTTTTTGTTGTATACATTTGAGATATAGACTCCATAATGTATGCTTATGCTTTTGTGTAGTTCATGTAACTATTCTTTTGTGATATTGTGGATCTTTTTAGACCACTACTCTGATATACACTTTCATGTGTAATAACCATATCTATTTCCGCCTTTGTGATATGAATTGCCTGTGACTGATTTGTGTTATGTTTATTTCTATATTTGTTTCCGAAGACCTTTATAGCCACTGTGTAGTAGCTTTGAGTTTGTGTCGGTATGTCGGATTTCCTCTTGAGAGGAAAATATATATTTTTATCCGGTATATCGGTACTCGCACAAAGCAATTATACAGATGGTCGCTCCTCAACAGCCTTATTCTCCGTGCTAGTTGACAGCATTCACAGTAATGTTCTTGGCTAGCGTGGGTATAGAGGTGGGGCGTCACATTGATCGTCTCTGATGATCAAAGAAGGTGAGGATCACCGTGCATATGCACGGCGATGAGTTTACTGGTGATGTATGTTTGGGGTTTTGATTGAAGCAGGGGAAGGTTGAGTTTGGCTTGAAACAAGTAGGATGAGGACTCGAACTAGAGGTGGTTTTGCCTCGAAGTAGTTTTGTTGGTTCTCGGGTTGCACTGTAATTTCCAGGTTTCTGAAACCTGTTTTAAATCTGGGGTTTTAAAATTTTTAAAATCTGTAGTTTTATTTTTTAAGTAAAGTTTAAGCTTAAATTCAAATTCGAGTTTGAATTTTTGATTTAAATTCAAATCCCAATTTTAAATAAAAGTAAAGTTTCAAAAATTTAACTTAATTAGCTATTTTATTTTGGTGAATAGTTTAAACCTTTTAATAATGAGGTTTTTAAGATATGAGTAAGATTTCAAGTTTATTTAAATCTGGAAATCTTAAATTTAAAATTGAACTTCAGTTTTAAATTTTAAAGAAGGTTTAAATTTGAAGTTTTAAATTAAATGTAAATTAAACTTACTAAAATTTTGAAATGAATTTAACTTTAAATTTTTTATAGCACTTGTTTGATTTGCAATTTAAAAAGTTTTAAATTATTTAACTCTGATAAGTTTAAATTGTTCTTATTTTAAACTTGTATTGAAAATGGAAGTTAAAGGTAATTTTCAAAAGTACTTTGTTTTAAATAAAATTTGTTTAAAAAAAAATTAGAAATGTTTTATCTTAAATTAATTAAGATAAATGTTTTGAAAATTTATTTAATAAGGTAATTAAGGAATAGTTATTAACTTAATTAAGTATTGATTAAGGTTGAATAAACATTGATTTATGATTAATCAATTTATAATTAAGATCATTAATTAGATTATTAATTAATGATGAATGAATATTATTAATTATGTAATTAAGTTTTAAATCAAGGTTAATTAATTTAATAATTAATTTTAATAAATGAATAATTAAAGATAATTTAATTTGTAATTAATTTAAATTAATTACTGATGAAATAATTAGAGAATGGTTAATGAAGGTCATTAACCAGGATTATTTAACAATTAATTAATATGGTTAATTTTTACAATTAATTAGATTAATTAATTTAATAATAATCAATTATGAATGGTTTAAGTATAATTACTCAATAAAGTAATTAAGAAATTAATTACTTAATGTAATTAATTTAGTTTAATATGATTGTTTATTTTAATTAATTAAGTTTGATTAATTTTAAACACTTGGGTTTTATAAATAATTACTTTATGTAATTAAGGATTTGAAATTTTCTTAGTTATGAAATTGTTTAATAATTACAGGTTGTAATTAAGTGGAGATATTTAAGAATGAGGTAATTTGGATTAGTTACTTAATAATTAATCAAGTAATTAATTGAGAAATTAATTAAAGGTTAATTAATTTGGTTTAATATAGTTATTAAGTTAGTTAATTGCTTAGGGTTACTAATTAAGGAATAATTAAAGATCATTAATTATTTTAATTAATGATGTAATTAAGGTTGATTAATTATGATTAATTAATCAATGATAAGTAACTAAAGGTAATTAATTAATGTAATTAATTAAGGATAAATGTAATTAATTATGATTAATTAATTAATTGAAGTAATTAAAGGTTAATTACTGTTTGGTTGATTTTTGAAATTAGTTAAGAATTATTACTTGAATGTAATTAAGGGTAATTAATCAAGAGTGATTAATTAAGGTAATTTATTTTGAATGATTGATTAATTGATTGTAATCCATTAAATGATTGAGTAAGCAAGATTTTATATTGGTAAAGTTATTAATTTAATTTATTTTAAATCAATTAAAGATGAAGTAATTAATTTAATTAATTTTAAATTCATTAGAGATGGAAATATTTAATTTAATTCATTTTAAATTAATTACATGGTGATGAATAAATCATTGCTTATGGATGAATGGGTGAACTTGATTGTCTTGAATGGATGTAATCTCAGTAATGAGATAAACAATATCGTGTGGTATGAATGCTTAGTTGTATTGTGATGATAACATAGATTATCTATTGTGGTGGTAACATATGGATTATCTATTATGATATTGATAATATGGATTACCTGTTATTTGATAATGTTGAGTATCAATTGTGATTTATAAGTTATCTATCTGTGTGTATATAGATACTGTATTAAATTGTTTTAAACCTTTAAAACAACTTGGACCTAAAAGACATGCTTTGGATTTTGATGAGACCGGGATCGGGTTTCCATATTTGGATATCCGAAAACCACATCCAAATTAACGTTAGGTCGTGAATCAAAGTGGAGCTTTGTGAAGACTCGAGGTGTAAGGACTATACGTCAGTATAACTCTGTGGGTGATTCCGTAATGAGTTGACGGAATAGTACTTATCGATTCGAGATGCTGGTTCAGAGTGCAATGGTTATTGTCGTTAACTCTGAGGGTGATTCCAAAATGAGTGTAATGAGATAATGTCTTCGGTTTCGTTCGAACCCAGAACGAACTTGTATGGATTGAATGCTTTCAGAACATCGTCAGGTGGACGATGAGCATTCTAAGATGATATGTCCTATAAAGGTAATCGTAGCCTCAAGCCTCATCAACCGGGAATGGATAAAACAGGGGAGGTGCAGCAAGGCTTCATGGGTAGCCACTGGAGAGCGAGATTTACCCCTGTCTAGAAGTCCCTTTATATTTGGCTGTGTGGGTGGTAGCTAGCTACAACCACGGGGTTGTCTTGTTCGGAACCGTTCGGTAAGGTATGGGTCCGGCCTTGTGTTGCAGGGTAGCGGGCATACTCCTCGGTACGTTGATCTAGGCCACGTACTGTGACGGGCGGTACCATAGTAGCCCTGCCATTGTATGCAATCCAAAATCCAATAAATGCCGTACGTATTAGTTATGCCCAACTATTTGGAATGTGAGATGTAAGCATTTCAGCTATTTCTGTATTTTATTTGAAAACCCTAGACACTATTATAATATCGTCAGATTCCCTATCAAATGTTTTGGTTAGCGTAAGGTAAAAAACCTTTCCATGTTTATGTGTGGGAAGTCTTACGTGATACCTTTTTTTTCAAAAGGTTTTTGAAGTCAAGCAACTTTAACCTGTTACTCACACCAGACCCATGTCTGACCCGGAGTTTATTCTATTTTTCTTAATCTCTTAGGTACTCAAATTTTTACGAGTAGCCAAGGGATTCAGCTTAAGATTCAGGTTAGATTTGACAAATTATGGAGGAGCAATGGAGTAGGAGGCTTCTGCGTGTAGATATATAGTATTCCGCTGTGTAGATTTCTCTGAGTTGTTTCCTCGTACTATTTTGAGTTGTATAACTAGACAGATGTTTACAACTGTCTAGTATGTGTTGTATATCTGTGTAACTCTGATAATGGTTGTAAACTATGTAATGTTTATGCGATTAATATAATTTATTCATTCCGCTGTTTAGATTCTGATATTGTTTCTTCTTTCTTTTCTCTTTTCTATCCCTTTCTTTCTTAAAAATGATGTGATTTTCTGTGGTAAGAAAGTCGGGTCGTTTCAAAAAATCTTTAAATCGTTTTAAATCTTATTTAAAATATCACTTTCCCAAAATATTTCTTTAATATATTATTCACTGTCCAAAATTGTGAATATACTTCATTTACCAAATTCAATATTTCTACATATTTTATTTAAAGGATTATTCACTATTCAAAATCGTGGATATATCTCCATTAATAGGCTATAATAATTAAACTTATCAAAATAAGTCGATTTCGGATTTATAAACAACATTTATAAATTCCATTTATACTTTATAACAACTTTAACTTATAAAATCAATTTATTAAAAAATTCTACCCATATTCCATTTACACGCCAAAATCCAGTTTATAAGTTAATTACTTATAAATCTTTTATTTTACAAAATTTATTCATTTATAACTTCATAATTTATAAATCTATAAATTTCATCCACTTATGAAATCCATTTATACTTCATTTTAACACTTATAAAAATTCGTTTTATAATTCCAATATTTTAAATTTTATAAATATAAATTTTATAAATCTTTTATATAAATCATTTATAATAATTCAAAAATCCCAATTTAAACCATTTTATAAGTTAATCAACTACTTATTTCAAAAATCTCATTTCGGTTATATTTCACAAAAAATCATAATTTTTATAACATAAAAATTACAACGTTTATTCATTTAAAATTAATCAATCTCAAAGTTAAATTTTATTATGAATTCTCAACTTAAATTTTCAAAAATCAAATTTTATTTATTTTCGGCATCTACCGATACCAAAAATATATTCGACTAAAATTTAGCCTTTAACGATTTCAGTCACAAAGATAATCACGTAGATTATAAATAGATCAATAAATAGATCAGCACACAACATTGAAATAAATTCAAATATTTGAGGAATTGAGTTGGATCCCTCCAACCTGTTTCCCTGCATGCACAGATTTTAGCACAATACCAATTCCGCTTCGAGATGGAATATCACGGTATACGTGATTTATAAAATACTATCCGCTATTATGCGGCGAAATAGGGTCTCATCCGCTATATAATGCGGGAAAATCAACTCCAAGTACATATATAATACCAATTCCATACAATTTGGAATTATCGCGGTATATGTTTTAATAAATAACATCCGCTTAATATACGGCGTATAGGGTCTATTTCAAACAACAGATAATAAATTAGCATCCAATCACACAATCAAGCAATTTTAAATTTAACTATTTAAAAATTAAATCGAAACAATTCGATTGAGTGAGAAGTTCTCACCTTGAGTTTCCGATAATAATTGTAGCTTTGATTTCGAGTAAAATTAAACATGCGTTTAATTTTACCTGAAATTTCCACTAGCTCCAAATAACTCCAAACCAGCTCCATTGCGCAGTGCTCGACGAAATGAACCCGACTCAAGTCGTTTCGTAATTTTCCGACCTCGTACGACAAAGTTATGATAGTTTAACGATTATACAATTTTAAATATAATCGATTTACAAATTCATTTTAATTTTTATACCCTTATGAAATCAAGACCGTTCATTTCCTAGCCCAAAAATCCAGGACGTGCTCACGCATTCTTCCATCACGCGTTTGCTTCCCCAAGATTTTGCACGCACAACCCAAACCCATTGCCGACCCCTAGCCCTAAATCTCGCGGCCAACACAAGCACTTCTGTAACGATCAATTTGTACCACGACGAAGCTCACAACACGAGCCACCAACGACCATAAATTGATGAAGCTCGGTCAACCTATTACTCCGGGAAATGTGCGCGAACGGCCGGACTTCACGGCAAAAATCGCACCATTTCGTCACTCCAATGATCATCATCACCGTACATATTTGAAGCACTCACTTTGCTCTACAATGTTGTAGTTGGAATGTTTTGCTAATTGTTTATGGATCTAAAGAGATTAAAGGAGAAGGTATGGAACAATTTTGGCCATTGGTGGCTGAAAGTGGCGGCTAGGCTCTTGAACTAGGGTTTTGCAAATGATAGAAGGAGATGGGTCCTTTTATAGAAAATCCAACGAACACTATTCATCTCCAATTTTTCGAACTCAAATCTCGCGCGGTGACCGGCGTTTCTAGGGTTTACCCCGCGTTTCGAACACAATGGCGTAGGTTTCGGAAGCCAATTCAATCATTTGTGCGAGTTACGGAAATAAACGATCGATTTTAAATTAAATCGGTTAACCAAATTTCTATGCGTTTTGGCTCGCCCCGGACAAACGGTAAATCCGATTGACACGAAATTTGAAACCTTACAATAGTATAACATTACGGATCCGATGAAACTGGTTTCATCAAATTCCGAGACTGTTTGAAACATGGCTATTTTATCTCGTCAATTAAATATTAAAATATTCAATTTTCACAAATTAACTTTTAATTCAATTTTAAAAGTTCACAAACATTGTTATAACTCCAATATGATTTAATAAAACTTTATAAATCATTTTTAATCACATTAAACCCAATTTTCAATTATTTCTGTAATTACCAATATTAAATTATTGATTTAATTATCTAAATTAAATCGAGATATTCGAAAAATAAATTATCCGACTTACAAATTTTTACTTGTTGATATTTAAAATCAATTAAATATCTTAATTTCAAATGACAGAAATTCTGGGTCGTTACATACTTCCTCCTTAAAAGAATTTCGTCCTCGAAATTACCAAATAAGGAAAAGTTTTGAAAATCCATTAACCTTCCAAAACTAACCGTTCAAATTTAATGTCAAATCCACTTAAGTGTTTAACTTTTCCAAAAATTCAATAGTTAAACTTTTTACAAAACTTCACCAATATTTTCAAATCCATATATAGTTATCCTTTCAAAATCAAATATATCATTTAACCTTTAACTTCAAATCAAAACTTAGTTTTCACAAATTTTTCCAAAATTTCCCAAAAATTTTCTAAAGCCTTAAATTTCAAAAAATTTCGCATAACCTCCATTGTACGGAGGAGCTTTTACAATATCACAATAGAGATAAATATATATACATCGACCCACCCGGTCGGAAAAACAGAAAAACGGTTCATATTTCCTATTTTTATTGCGTAGGTGTACCTTTTTAACATTTTAAGCAAAGGAGTTGTTTATTCAGCATTTCGCACAACCAAATCCCGCTAATGGTACTCCCGGTACCTGTACTTACTCAATATAAATATGTAAGTGACATATATAGGAAGTCATTAACAATTTACTCTTTTAAACAACTACAACACATGCATATTAAAAGAAATGCATACTAAACAAGGTTTATAAGCAACTTATATGATTTCAACATTACTTGTAATTGTTTACAACCAATTCATATACAACGACATTCACTAATTTATTTTCAATTAGTTTACATTCACTAATTTACATTCACATTTGTTCACTTTCAATTCAAATCAATTTCCATTCAATTTAAATTTACTTAACTTCCAATTTGAATTTAATTGCTTTAGCTTTCAATTTTATTCATTCAATTGCATATGAATTTCTATTCAATCAATTAAAAATCATATAACAACCAATGTATATCCAATACAACCAAATTTATTCACTTTACATTCAACATTCATATTCACTTTGTTTACCTTCAATCTGGTTTAACATTCAATTAGCATTAAATGAATTTACACTTGTATCCATTATTCTATATCAATTCATTCCATTCGATTGATTAATATTCAATTCATTATTTTACTTCGATACCAAAATCAACTTCATTCAACATTACTTAAGTTATATTCCCTTTCAACATCATTTGTTTAACTTAACTTAAATTTCCATTTCAACAACATATCTAATCCAGTTAAAATCTAATTCAAATTCCAACTTCAAAGTAAATTCTATTTAACTTTTACCAAAGTCAAATTTTATCACTTGTTCAGATTCATACCTGGTTTTGCTTAACTGAGTTATTTAACCATTTTAATAATTGGTTTTACTTACATTTTCACACTTAATAAGTTATACAACTTATTATTCAACTTCCAATTCTGATTTAATTTATTTATCTTTCTTTAGTTAAATTTCACATCATATATTTTATCATACTGATTCAAATTTATTTCGAATTTACTAAAGTTAAATCTTTATTATCACTTATTATAAGTCCAAAACTTAATAACTTATATTCATCAATTTCAAAGTGGAGTTTAATTTCAAATTTGTTTATCACAATAAAATTCAATTTCAATTTACTATTGTAGCAAATCCATCACACAGAAACTCCAAAATGTTACTGATAATACTGCAATCATCACCCTTATTATTCCCCAGCAACAGTAGTGAATTCAAATGCTTTAAATTCTTTCAAAATTTTCTTTTTTTATAAATCACATTTATAAATCTTGCTTATAGAATTTCATTATTTCCCTTTACTTACACAAGATTATTCCAAAATTGTAAATCATTTCAATTATAATTCTATACTTATACAATTGTTGCTTTTATATAATTTATTCTTTTACAATTGTTTTTTTATTCGGATTATTCGAACAACTTTGATTCATTTATATATTTTCTTACATTTTCAACAATCAAACAATTAAATTTATATACACCTTAATAATTCTGAAAAATTATTCCTTTATATATAAAATATAATCGAGGTAAAATTATTTCATTTACCCAATTTAAAATGATAGCATGTCAGTTTATCTCGTTTAAGAGTTTAGAAACCCTTATCGACGACAGTTAGCTAGACTGCACCGACCAGAATCTATAAACAATCAACTGATAAGTCAACACAATACAAAGCAATTTCATATTCACTAAAAATACGCTCTCATATCTTTATTACACTCAAACTCATTCTAGAGTATTGCCGACTCTATCTCTAATGAGTAATTCCCAACAAAGCCAAGGTTGTCACTTAACCATATGCTCTAATACCACGTTGTAACGAATCTAGGCTTTTCAACCATCGACAGCGACTAATAACCGCCGTGGCTTACACTGGTGTCCCAAACTTGTTTTTACGGCCAGCCTTTCGACTGTCACGGCTTACGCCTTACCAACCCTTATTTACTAAGAGAGGACATGTAGGGGTAAGAGTCTCCCGTTCACCACCTAACCGCGAAGCGAGAACCCCCCATCACATTTCACTAAGATAAGCAAGACTGGTGTGAGAACTCAAAACAGTTATTTACCTTTTAAAACAACCACAACAATAGAAGTGGAAAATATCCGCAATGCTTTTGGAAAATGAAACTACCATAAGGCCTCCCCGCACACACACAATGCAAACGCAGAATTGTAGGAGATTTCTCCTTATGATAGTCAAAGATGCTTACTACGTAAAACAATCATTTTTGATATTATTATTAGTGCATAGTGATGAAAACATTTCGAAAGTAGAATATAAATCTTAGCCAGATAGACATTTCGAACTATGCCTACTATAGCTACCATCTAAACAGTGGTGACCACCATAAGTAAATGGCAGGTTATACAACTAAAACCGTACATGGATTCGTATTGGGAATTGGATTTCCAACAAATGGTCAGGCTAAGGAACTTCCTACTGCCACATGGGATCGCCTTTGGTGGGACGTCCCGAGAACTTAACCAGCTCTCTGCCAACACAAGGCCGAGTTACCTTTGTAAGTAGGTAACTACTACACGAATATGCCACCCCCGGTCCTTTGGGACCTTTATCCAAGGGCCCTCGATCACCAAGCAACAACCACACAGAAAAATGAGATTGGAGCAACTACATAGGTTAAGCATCAAGGCTCCATTCCTGACACCACTCCTTTCCAGAAGGAAATGACATACCCTAAAGGGTGCGACCCTTATAACCTTGCTGCATATTCCTGTTTTGACCATTTCCGAGGTGTGAGATTTGACGAAGTCTCATCCACAATGCTACGCTTTTTCATGAAGCCACTCTATGGTCAACAAACGATCAAGGAATAATCATCACACAGCAACACTCAGCATGCCACATTACGAAATTGGGAATATATCGCTGACAACATTCAACTACGTAACCTCTAAGGGTGTTAAGCTAAGAGAATAAATTCTCCGCCACCAACCAAAATATATTTGAAAGAAATCTGTTTTATATCTGAAAATGTAATGTCAGACACGTAACCATACAAGTCTGTTCTAGGTTCGAACAGAACCGAAGGCACTTCAAAAGAAACCCTTGCAATCTGGGTATTCACAATCCCAATCGAATTTCCCATCACAAGGAAATCTCTATACCGTAGCTAACGATGCAGAGACAATCGATAGGTCATCCTATCGTTTTCACAAATACCCGGTCTTC
The DNA here is from genome assembly GCA_030765085.1 of Allium cepa. Lineage (NCBI taxonomy): Eukaryota > Viridiplantae > Streptophyta > Magnoliopsida > Asparagales > Amaryllidaceae > Allium > Allium cepa. The sequence goes on from CM060931.1 coordinate 579,807,165, forward strand.
ACTACTGGTTTTCAATGCTATCCATTACGTCGTACCATTATTCGGAATGGGTAATCCGAATAACGAGCGCAATAATTTAAAAATAAGTGTAGCATTCAATTTCAACCAATTCACAACAAATGCCATTCAAGGGTCAATATTGATAGTCGGTTATTTAACTATCAATCAATATTCACAACATAACCCGATTTCAAATAATTTTCCCAAATTATTTATTTTCCAAAATATCTTTACAAGATATACTTTCCACACTTTAACCATTTGAAAACCAATTCCAAATCAATTTACACCCTTACAACTTTCATTTCAAAATGGTTCATTTAAACCAATCAAATAAATCCTTACCGATTTATTAAATTTACATTCCAAATCCGTAAATTTATTTCCACACTTTTAAAAATAAATCAATGTTTATTTTTAAACAATTTTCCCTTTCTTTTATAAACTCCATAGTGAATTTACCTTTCCAAAATATCTATGAATATACGATTTCCAAATCGATTTTTAATATTCATTTTCAATTTATCTTTAAAAGATAAAATCTTAAACATTCACTTTATATTGGTAAAACATTTCCATACTTATTAAATAATAAGTAATTCACCAATCTATTTATTTTCAACATTTGAAAATATTCAATATACTTAAATCACAAATAAGTATATATTTTACTCTTTAAGGAAAACTTCCCTTAACAACATTTATTTGGGTCAAAACGAAGGTTACGTTAAACATCCTTACGACAACTCAAAATCACTAGTATAGGGATTCGAAATTAAGATAGATATATAAATCCCAATACTATACAAAAAATTTCCTTTCGGAAATCATTTACTATAACAACAGTGTTATAGTCCACCATTTCCTTCTATTTCTCGAAAACATCTATTTCAACAATAAATGTTGAAATCTATGGTTTCGATACTTTATGCATTTCAAAACATCGTTAAATTGTTTTAAATCTTAGTTAAAATATCATTTTCCCAAAATATTTCTTTAATATATCATTCACTGTCCAAAATCGTGAATATACCTCATTTACCAAATTCAATATTTCTATATATTTTATTTAAAGGATTATTCACTGTTCAAAATCGTGGATATATTTCCTTTAATAGGCTATAATAATTAAACTTATCAAAATAAGTCGATTTCGGATTTATAAACAACGTTTATAAATTCCATTTATACTTTATAACAACTTTAACTTATAAAATCACTTTATTAACAAATTCTACCCATATTCCATTTACACGCCAAAATCCAGTTTATAAGTTAATTACTTATAAATCTTTTATTTTACAAAATTTATTCATTTTATAACTTCATAATTTATAAATCTATAAATTTCATCCACTTATGAAATCCATTTATACTTCATTTTAACACTTATAAAAACTCGTTTTATAATTCCAATATTTTAAATTTTATAAATATCAATTTTATAAATCTTTTATATAAACCATTTACAATAATTCAAAAATCCCAATTTGAACCATTTTATAAATTAATCAACTACTTATTTCAAAAATCTCATTTCGGTTGTATTTCACAAAAAATCATAATTTTTATAACATAAAAATTACAACGTTTATTCATTTAAAATGAATCAATCTCAAAATTAAATTTTATTATGAATTCTCAACTTAAATTTTCAAAAATAAAATTTTATTTATTTTCGGCATTTAACTATACCAAAAATATATTCGGCTAAAATTAGCCTTTAACGATTTCAATCACAAAGATAATCACGCAGATTATAAAAAGATCAATAAATAGATCAACACATAACATTGAAATAAATTCAAATGTTTGAGGAATCCAGTTGGATCCCTCCAACCTGTTTCTCTGCATCCACAGAAGTTAGCACAATACCTATTCCGCTTCGAGATGGATATCGCGGTATATGAGATTTATAAAATACTATCCGCTATTATGCGGCGAAATAGGGTCTCATCAATTATGTAATGCGGGAAAATCAACTCCAAGTACATGTATAATACCAATTCCATACAAGTTGGAATTATCGCAGTATATGTTTTTAATAAATAACATCCGCTTAATATACGGCGTATAGGGTCTATTTGAAACAACAAATAATAAATTATCATCTAATCACACAATCAAGCAATTTTAAATTTAACTATTTAAAAATTAAATCAATTTGATTGAGTGAGAAGTTCTCTCCTTGAGTTTCCGATAATAGTTGTAGCGTTTTATTTCGAATAAAATTAAACGTGCATTTAATTTTACCCGAAATTTCCACTAGCTCCAAACGACTCCAAACCATCTCCATTGCATAGTGCTGGACGAAACGAACCCAATGCAAGTCGTTTCGTAATTTTCCGACCTCGTACGACAAAGTTATGATAGTTTAAAGATTATACAATTTTAAATATAATCGATTTACAAATTTATTTTAATTTTTATACCCTTATGAAATCAAGACCGTTCATTTCCTAGCCCAAAAATCCTGGCCGTGCTCACGCCTTCTTCCATCATGCGTTTGCTTCCCCAGAATTTTGCACGCACAACCCAAACCCATTGCCGACCCCTAGCCCTAAATCTCGCGGCCAACACAAGCACTTCTATAACGATCCATTAGTACCACGACGAAGCTCGCAACACGAGCCACCAACGGCCAGAAATTGATGAAGCTCAGTCAACCTATTACTCTGGGAAACGTGCGCGAATGGCCGGACTTCATGGCAGAAATCCCACCATTTCTTCGCTCCAATGAACATCATCGCCGTATAGATTTAAAGCACTCGCTTTGCTCTACAATGTTGTAGTTGGAATGTTTTGCTAAATGTTTATGGATCAAAAGAGATTAAAGGAGAAGGTATGGAGTAATTTCGGCCATTGGTGGCTGAAAGTGGCGGCTAGGCACTTGAACTAGGGTTTTGAAAATGGTAGAAGGAGATGGGTCCTTTTATTGAAAATCCAACGAACACTATTCATCTCCAATTTTTCAAACTCCAAATCTCGTGCGGTGACCGACATTCCTAGGCTTTACTCTGCGTTCTGGACACAATGGAATAGGTTTCGAAAGCCAATTCGGCCATTTGTGCAAATTACGGAAATAAATGATCGATTTTAAATTAAACCGGTTAACCAAATTTCTATGCGTTTTGGCTCGCCCCGGACAAACGGTAAATCGGATTGACATGAAATTTGAAACCTTACAATAATATAACATTGCGGATCCGATGAAAATTTTCGTCGAAATCTGACACTGTTTGAAAAATGGCTATTTTAGCTCGTCAATTAAATATTAAAATATTCAATTTTCACAAATTAACTTTTAATTCAATTTTAAAAGTTCACAAACGTTGTTCTAACTCCAATATGATTTATTAAAACTTTATAAATCATTTTTAATCACATTAAACCCAATTTCCAATTATTTTCTGTAATTTCCAATATTAAATTATCGATTTAATTATCCAAATTAAATCGAGATATTCGAAAAATAAATTATTCGACTTACAAATTTTTACTTGTTGATGTTTAAAATCAATTAAATATCTGAATTTCAAATGACAGAAATTCTGGGTCGTTACAGCTGATGCTTCCAGAAACAACTAAACCAAAACAAACTAGTTTTTGGATCCTATTCAACAGAAAAATCTTCCAAAATCCGTTGAAATCCAGAATGCAAGCTCTACTTACCAAGCAATAGGAAACAGAACTTACTTCCTTCCTCGCACAGCTGCTACCTCACTTCCGCTGCACAACTCTGATTCTGAAATTGATGAGAATACTGTTGATGAACACGAATACAAACTTATCCAATATATCCGTAAAACATTGCTCATCCAATCCATAAAATCTGAGTGACACATCTAACTCAGTCACACAACCTTATAGCAGAATCTAACTCAAAAACTAGATCTGCCCAAACCAAATCCAAAAATTTCTGAGCTGCTACACCAACTCTTCTTCTCCAAAAACCATCCTACTACCAGGCTAACTACCAAAATCACTTCTGGAATCAAAACAATATGGAACTCAACTCCAGATGCATACAAACTTCTGATTACTTTAGTAGCTCTTACTTCCAACATGAGAATCTTTAGTCTCAACCAAAAGATTTGCCCAAGAAAAATTCCCAAATTAATCGCAAGTCACTTTTGTGATCCAGCCTAATTCGGATTCCAAAGAAACTGTCCTTTCTTTACCAATTAGAAAAGCTTTAAGCTTTTCCAAACAAGGTTAACCCTTCAAGAAAACTTCCACCAACTGCCCGGACTGTTGATAAAAGAACCACAAAGATTTCTGAACCTTTGGAGAAACGACCAAACTGCTGCTTCCAAACTCTACCTCGATGATACTGCCAAGCTAAAAGACCTTCTCGTCAGCACACCGAACGCTTCGAGCTGAAACTGCTACCACAGCTAACCAAAAACTTCTAATCCAAAGGCTTCTCGAATCACCAAAACTATCAACAAACTACACAACGGACCTTCGAGATGGCAGACAACTACCCAAGAAATTCGGGCTCCAAACCAAGCATCAACATCTCGCTCTCCTAAAGGAATGATAAATGAGACTATGCCGAAGAGAAACAACTTATAGACCTTAGTCTCATATCCCAAACAACCAACCTCCATGCTAAAGATCTAGACAACTTCTTCACAGATGAATCTTCCTTGCGGCAGGTAAGACTGCTCCACAACAACTTCTAAAACTGCTTTAAAAGAAAACATCTTCTGGAATATCCATGGATATTGCATCTCATCAGCAGTTATCCAGATACCACCACTTACTTCTGCACTTTCGAAAGATTCAAACTTACACTTCAAAGATATACTCCGAATCTTTGAAAAGATTTCCTTCGGATATCAGAGAAATCCTTACTCCAAACTACAAATCTTACTCAAGATGGTATTGAGCCTATAGTCTCGACAAATACTTCCAACCTCAAACATATGGATCTCTTCCATCAGTGGTAGTCGTGTTACACACACACACACCACTATTCCATCTATCTCTAAAACTTATGTTGGAAAATCCGAACAGATAACCCAATAGATCAGTTAGATATATATATACATATAGTTATATATAAAAATACAAGTATGCTCTCTCAAGAAAGACACCACTCCAGAGCCTAGGTATTTACTCAACCTAATGCTCTGATACCAACTGTGACGACCCGGCTTCCTATCTCCAGGAAATCGCATCATCTAGAAGAAAGAAAGGGATAGAAGAAGAAAAGAAAGAGAAAGAAGAAACACAACAACATCAGATAACTCATGGTGGAATGAATGAAATATAATATATCACATAAAATATTACATAGTATCATATTACATCAGAGTACACAACTTAAACAACACATATTAGACAGTTATAATCATCTGTCTAACTATACAACTCAAGTACGCAAGATACAGATACCAAACAAACACAGCGGAACCATACTATATCTACACCTGGAAGCCTCCTGCTCCATATCTCCTCCAGAATTCGTTAAGCAAACCTAAATCACTTGACTACTCATACATAATATGAGTACCCAAGAGTTTAATAAAACAGAAAGTAAACACTCGTGTCAGACAGGGGTCTGGTGTGAGTAAACGGTTTAAAATTGCTTAACTTAAGAAAAACCTTTGAAAGGAATGGTATCACTTAAGACTTCCCACACATAAACATGGAAATGTTTTTACCTTACGCTAACCAAAGCATTTGATAGGAAATCCAGAGATATTATAATAGTGTCTAGGGTTTTCAAGTAAATATGAAATAGCTGGAATGCTTACATCTCACGTTTCAACATAGTTGGGCACAATCAAAAACGTACAGGCACTTATTGGATTATGCATTCCATCAATGGCAGGGCTACTGGGGTGCCGCCCGTCACAGTACGTGGCCTAGATCAACGTAGCGAGGAGTACGCCCGCTCCCTTGCAACACAAGGCTGAAACCATCCCTTACTGGACAGTCCCGAACATGACAACCCCGTAGTTGGCGCGCGATTCCAACTGCCCACACAGCCGAATAAAAAGGGACTTCTAGACAGGGATAAATTTCACTCTCCAGTGGGAGCTACCGACGAAGCCTTGCTGCACCTCCCCTGTTTTAGCCATTCCTGGTTGATGAGGCTTGAGGCTGCGATTACCTTTGTAGAACACATCTATCTTAGAATGCTCATTGTTAACCCCATTTTGTCAACGAGTTAAGGCCTGGGCCGACTCATCAACTTAAGGATCTTACCGACTCAGTGGGCCTACGACTCAAGGTAATTCATGACTTAAAGGTAGAAGCGACTCAATAAGTTAGCGTGTTAAAATTCAAGGCGGCTTAAGAGAAGAGGAACGACTCAAGAGATTAACAGTTTATGAGACATGCCGACTCAACGAGTTACCGACTCAGCAAATTGAGGAGTTGCGCGAGTCACAGAACCGTGCAACCTACGACCTACCTTGAGTCGTCAGCGACTCAAGGAAGCAAACAAGAAGCCGTGTCCAGTTGACTTGTGCGCGACTCACGACTCACGACTCAGCATGACTCACCTACGATCTAAAACCACTGAGTCGTAGCCCGCTGTCACAATGCTTATGTCAAAGAGAGTTGACTCGTGAGCGACTCATGACTTGTAATTCTGAAGAAGTGAACCATTGAGGAACCAAGGGCTTAGTCAGATAAGTCGGCCATGACCTCTTAACTCGCGGACGAGTTAGGACTTGCGCTATATCCAGAAGACCGAAGGCGCTCTGATACCAAGCTTGAACTCTACCAGCTGAGTCGCCCACGAACCAAATTAACTCGGCCACGAGTTGCCATGAGTCGAACACGACTTACGATTCAAAGGGGAGAGTTTCCTATAAATATCGACCTACCTCAAACATGAGGGGGGGCCGATCACTTCAAGCGCCGATACTCTGCTGAATTCTCGATTCACTCAACACTTCAAGTACTGCAAACACCAAGGACACTACGACGATCTCCAAGAGAAAATCTACATCATTCAACATGAATTCGGAAGATTATTCTCCATCAAAGTTCTAGTTGTTTGTCTCATCAGAATTGTAATTGAAGATTGTTGTAAAGTTGTAACCAAATTCAGTAATAAAGAGAGTTAAAGTGGACGTAGGCTTACCCTAAGCCGAACCACTATAAAACTGTCGTCTTTTCTGCTTTTTTCTGTGATTTCTCTACTTGTTCTTTAGTTCCCGTGTTCACGGGTGGTGCTTTCGCTCAACTTCAATCTACACCGGGGTGTTAGCGTAAGATTTTCACGTTAACACTCATCGTCCACTTGACGATGTTATGAACGCATTCAATCCATACAAGTTCGTTCTGTGTTCGAACGAAACCGAAGGCACTATCTCGTTGCACTCATTTTGGAATCACCCTCAGAGTCAACGACCATAGCCCTTGCACTCTAAATCACCGTCTCGACACTTTAAAGTACTATTCCGTCAAACTCATTATGGAATCACCCACAGAGTTATACTGACGTATAGTTCTTACACCTCGAGTCTTCACTTGCTCTACTTGGATTCACAACCTAACGTTTAATTGGAATCGATGTGGTTTTCGGATTATCCAAATATGGAAACCCGATCCCGGTCTCACCGAAACCAAACGCCATTTTAATGTCCAAGTTGTACTTATGGGTTTTAACAATTAACTTATATTCAGGATGATATAAACAGATAGATGAATCACATTATCACAATAGATAATTCATAACAACATTTATCTTCACAAAGCAGCATATCACATATCATAGATATCCAAATCATCCAATATCAATCATCCAATATCAATCACTCAATATTGATCATCCAATATCAATCAATCAACCAATATTAATAAATCATCCAAAGCAGAATTGATTTACTCCAAATCAATTGGATTAACATTAAATCCTTTTTCATCTACTTATCCCAAATAAAATAAAATAATCATTCTTAATGATCTTCCTTAATTAATCTTCCTTGATTAATTATACTTTAATTACATTCAAGTAATTAACCTTAGCCATATTCAGTAATTAATCTTTAATTACTATCATTAATTACCATAATTAATGATCCTATATTTGTTTCCATTTATTAATTAACTATAATTAATTATATTAAACCTTAATTAATTACAATTAATTAATCACACTTTAATTAATCACTTTATTAATCAACCTTGGTTAATAACATTAATTAACTAATGAATCTTATTAATTAATAATTTCTTTAATTAAATAATTAGCTTGTAATTAATCAACTAATTAATCATAATCAGTAATTAACAATTTGTAATTACTTATCTTAATTAATTAACATCTTAATTAATTATATTAATCCTTGACTAATTATTCCAATTAATTAATCTTTAATTGCTTTATTAAGTAATTGATTATTCAATTTAAAATAATTCAATAAATCCTTAATTAATTACTTTATTAATTAATTACATTTTCAATTAATTACCTTTAGCAATTAATCGTAAATTAATTACATTTATTAATTTATTAATCACATTAATTAATTAACTAAATTAATTAAGTAATTAACTCTTAATTACTTACATAAGTAATTATCTCTAATTACTATCATTTATAAATCTTGATTACTCTTTTAAATAATTACTTAACAAATAATTAATCCCATCATTAAATAATCCATCATTAATTAATTAATTACTCCATAATTAATTAACTTCAAACAATTGTATTAATCAATCCCTTAATTAATATCGTCAGGTGATTAACCAATAATCACTTCCATTAAATTACTCCTATGAGTAATCTCTCTAATTACTTCCATAAGTAATTATCATTCTTAATTACATTCTATAATTAAGCATTGATTACTTCCTTAAGTAATCATACTTAATTAATCCATAATTAAGTGATTATTTAAAATGAAATAAACAATTAACTAATTATTTAAAATTAATTAAATAATTAATTAACATCTTATATTTTCAAAATCCTTAACTAATTAAGAAAAAAACATTTATCTTAATTAATTCTTTACTTAATTACAAATCATATTCACTCAAGTATTCTTAAGTTAATAACAAAGATAAATTAACCCTATTTATCTTTATAATTAAATTATTTGAATAAATCAACTTTTAATAACCTTAAAGACACATTCATTCAATTTAGTTTACATAATTACAGCTTAAACTTTATTTGGAATTAAAGTATTTAAAAACAAATTTCCAAATTTAAAACACTTTAAATTATCTAATATAAACTTATTTATTTTCAAAATAAATTTGAAAACTTTGTTATTAAAACATTACTTTAACTTTTAAACTAACATTCAGAATTAATTTGAATTAAATTACTTTCCAAAAGAAATCATTTTAACCAAATTTAAATTTAAAAATAAATTCAATTAACACCCCTTTTAAAAGTTTGATTAACTATATTTTCAAAACAACAAATTTAACTTGTAAATTCATTTTCTTTTTATAAAACTTGAACTTTTTTTATTCAAATTGACAAGTTTAAAATCAGCAACTTCCTAGATTACACAATACAAACTATACAGCACCACCCTAAAACCCCGAGCAAAACAATGAATCCACTCGAGACAACCCCGAAGCAAAACCTGCAACTACCCACTTCGAGATCAACCCGATGAAATCTCGAGTGCTCCTTCGAGTCACCACTCGTCTTCCCCAAACGCCTGATTCCCAGTGTACACGGCAAAACTCGTGCACGTCCGCAACCTTCTCCGGCCGAACTTGGTCGTCGCGACTATCGGTGACGGTCGCAATAACGCGCGCGAACCCCATACCTAACCCAGAATCAACTATACATCATCGAATCGAAATTCGGTCATCAAGCACAAAAACTGCAAAAACACGAGACACCCAAAACCCCATGGCCGATCATCACGACAACGATGAACCTCGCCGATGCCACCATAGAACCGCCACATCACGAACTACCTTACCCCCACGTCGCGATCACCTTTTGTTCAACAATCACGTATCCAAGTCCACAGCATTTAAGCCCAGCCGAAAGCAACCTTAAACCCTAACTCCTTCAGTTCCCAACAATTCACTCAATTGAAAAATTATTTTGCATTTTCTCTATAATATACAACCCATACACAAGCTTCGATCCAAGTTTCAAACCAAATTAATGTATAGATAATCGGCAATTCACAAAATTCCCAATTTCGAATAAACCCCAAATTCACCATAATTACACAATTAAAAATTACAAATTGTATATCTAAATTCATGATTTATCCTCACTATTAAATGCATGTAATGCAAATTAAATTTTAAGATAATTGATTTCTGTCATGAACCAAGATCTCACTGTAATATTCATTTTTAAAATCATTTGTAAATTTAAATTTGCAAAAACAAATTTTAATATTACCAACAACAATAACACAATACTTTTATTATATTATCAATGTCAAATGATGATTGTTAGTGGAAAAATTAAATTATTCAATGATGATCCAGGTCAGGGAAGTAACAGATAAATAAAGTGACTGTATATATATACAGATCACTACACATATACATATAAATCTATCAAATCCAGTAATGTAAAAATTGAAAATGTTCCATGCAACATCAATACAGATCAACATATGCATAGTAGTAAAAATCCAGAACAATTGTTTTTAAAAACATTTACTCACCTTAAAAATTTCAAAGAGCAGAGAACAAAGGAGTTTTCATGAATTTTCCAGGCCTTAACATTAATTTTGAAAAAGGTCCTGACTTTGCTGTCTGAAGAAAATCCCACTGCATGCTGTTAAAGTTGAATCCATTGCTTGCTTTTAAATTGAAGTTGAAATGTAGATCTTTATTTGAATTGCAGGATTTTGATTAAATTCAGATTTCCCTTTGCATGTTGAAGTTGCAATTGTACTTCATGCAGGTTGAAATAGAACCTTATTTTGCAGATTGTTTCTTCATTTTGAAATGTAGGTTTAAAATTATCATTTGTTTTTGCTTCAGATTTGATCTTCATTTCAGATTTGTTTTTGAGTTTAATTTCAAGTTTAAAGAAATTTCTGTTTTGAGCTTAGAAGTGAAAACAAAGAGAAAAGTATTTGTGAAAGAAAACTAATTTTCTTCTTACAATAATTATTAAAAATTAAAGTAAAATGGTTGCCACTTGTCTTTAAATTGGACAAATGTCATGCAATGCTTCATTTCTTTACAAATGTTATTAATATAACTTAAGATGATGACACATGTTTTTAATTGTTTTTAAATTAGTTTTTACTTAGTTTAAATGTAAATATAAACTCACATGTTAAATTTACTTTGTAAATAAATACTTGTATATGTAAATATAAATTTATCTTTAAAAGAAAATGTTCTAAAACTAACTAAAATATAAATAATTTCTTATACATAGATTTAAAAATCTAAAACATTTACATATACATTTATAACCATTTTAAATTTAAGCATTATCAAAGAAAACAAAACAAAACATTGATTAAGCTATTATATAAAAAAACAAATAATTACCTTTTATTTTGCAAACAATTTAATTAATCAAAATTAAACTTTGAAAAATATTAAGTTTTAAAACAAAGCTTTAAATTACAATATACATATATATAAATTATCAATTTATTAAATTAAATTTCAAACAACATCAAATTATATCATATACATACATTTATACTACAATTTGAAAATTCAACCTTTATTTCAAACAAAAGATATCCTATTCACAATTTATATCAAATATATATATTATAAACAGAATAAAATTTCATTTGCTTTGACAAATAATTCATATCATATTTTAAATTGTTAAAAAGATATTGATCAAAATTACCAGATTGAAAATGTATTAACTTTTAAAAGATTATATTTACCAATTTGAATTAAAATTATAAAGAAAAATTATCAAATCAATTTAATTATTAATACGGATTATTAAATTGATATTGCCCAAAATTCTGGGTCGTTACATAATATCCATATTTCGAACACAATGGAATTAGTCTCGGGGCCTAATTCGATCATACACAAAAGAGAGTTTTTCAAACCTAATTATTACATAAATTTCTGAAATTAATTTCTACGTTTCGATCTCGCATTGCCAAATGATGCGTCCAATTGCCATGAAATTCGACGGCATACAATAATTCATTATCACGGATCCAATGAACTACTTTCGTCCAATTCCGAGACAGTGCCCCGGAAGGATATTTTCGCACATTAATTAAAACAAATAATTGTTAAAACTAGTTTAATCACTTAAAATTCAAATTCAAAAGTTTACTCTCTTCATTGTTATTCAATAGAATTTTAAAACAATTTTCAAAACCATTTCCGTTTACATAAAATTCAAGATCTAATAATTTTAAACACCCCAAAATATTAAATTTAACAATTCAATTATCAATTAAATCATCGAATTTGTAATATATGTAATTTAAATATGAAATTAACTTTTTACTATGTAAAATCAATGAAAAATTTCAGATTTATATGAACAAATTTTAGGGTCATTACTTTCTCCACTTCTTAAAAGAATTTCGTCCCAAAAATTACCAAGGTAAGAAAAAAGCCCAAATCCTATTATTTTACAAAATTAATCAGTTGAAATAGGTTATCAAATTCTTTGAAGCCTTTAACTTTTAAAATTCAATTTGTTGGAACTTTTTTTATCACCTTTTCTATGTCTCTAAATTCATTTATAGATACTAACTAATACCATTCCAAGTTATAACATAACATCAAATTTAAATTATAAAAAATTTCCCAAAACTTTTCGAAAATTTTCTAACGCCTTAAATTTATAGAAAATTTCGCTAACGTCTCTTTGGATGGCTGGGTCAGAAAAATTTACTGCATACATATACTTACGTACATACATACATACATACATACATACATACATACATACATATATAAAATCATAAATATGTTAGTCTTTGTGAAGTTGGTTTTGATGACAACAACCTTAGAATAAGTTTTTAAAATATAAATACTAACATAATTGTTTAGATATATATGTATGTCAGGATATATATATACAGGTTCGAAAGAATGAAGACTGTACAGTATAGAGATTCAAGAACTGATAGCTCAAGATCGAAGATATCAAGATTCAAGACTCATGAGTATCATGATTATCAAGAGTTCAAGATTTCAATATAAATAATTTAGTTAGGAATTTTGTTTAAACTCCTAGAAAATCACTGACATCTTATAATCCATTTTATATATGGAATGGAATTCACTTTGAGCCTGTTAAAGGGATGGAACCCTAAGTATGATGGAACCTACGAAAAATCTAGTGGAACATTGTTTTATATCCACTAAATTTTATTCAAATGTTTAAAAAAATTATATCTTGTTTTCAAAATCTTCCTTTTTTAAATCATAAACATCTATCCTGGTTTTAAAATACTTTTAGCCTCAAAATAATCTTTGTTTTCAATATCAAATTATCCTTGGTTTTAAACTATCTTTTAATTATAATATATTTAACTTTTAATATTTATACTTAGATTTAAATATAAAATTATAGTAAAATTTTATATATACCAAAATATTATTCTCTATACTTATTGATGTACAGTTAAGTATATTTATAAAGTTTAAAGTAGTTTTAATACAAGATAGAAGTTATTTTCAAAGAAAAACAAATTACCAAAAATAACTTAGGCCTGTCGACAACCCCAAGGAACCCTTGTCGACAAGGTGACAGTTTATTTCAAAAGTTTGAATTTCAAATGAAGTGTCTATTCGTAATATCCTTTCACGAATGGACATGGTTGTTGTTCTACTATAAATAGGGGTCGTTTTAAACGAATTTATATTCATATATTCTCTGATTTCACTCCTCTTCTTCTTCCACATTTCTTTATGTACATTTTTACAATTACTCTGCCGAAATCACCATTGAATCTAACTAGACCATTTCTGGTTTGATTCTCTATCACTATCTCAACAAGATCCCAGTGCTATTTAAAGTTATAGACTTCTTTGTACTCAATCGAGCGAGAAAAGGTGTGATTGTAGCTGGAAAATCAATTGGGTGATTTTGTTGCCCGTAAAATCAAGTATCTCTACCTAGAGGATTGTAAATCAGGAGCGGTGTACCTCATGGCCTTGAAATCGAGGGCGTAATTGTAATAATTTATTTTGAAAGGAAATCCGTACTTGTGTTGCGGGACTGGATGTAGGGTAACTCCGAACCAGTATAAAATTCGGTGTGTTCTTTTCTTTATTGCTTTTACTTTATATCTGCATCTGTATTTGATTCTATGATCATATTTGTGTCTGAATATTGCATACATTTATGTTCAAATTAATACAAACTCAAAAAGAATTAGTAATTCCTTCAAACACTATTCACCCCCCTCTAGTGTTAATTCTAGCCTAAAGATCCGTAATCCGCATTTCTCACATTTGGTAGCGGAGTAAGGTTTTCAAAGTTTCATAATATGAATTTTAAAAAAGCTTTTAAAATGGCTATTTTTAAAAACTTGTTAATACTAGTTTAGAAATATTCAGATCATCATTGTCTCATGAGTCTGCATATAATCGATATTCAAATTCAGGTTGTCTATCAAAATTGTACGATGTCCATGAAACATGTTTTATGGGTGTTGAGAAATCAATCCACAATGGACAAATTGTGCAGATCAAAAAGAATAAATGGATACTCGATAGTGGATGCTCTAGACACATGACTGGTAGTTCGGATATGCTGAATGATATAATATACAAAGACGGAGGACTAGTTTACTTTGGAGACAACTCAAAAGGATATGTGATTGGCATCGACAATGTTGGTAACTCTGAAACTCCTATTATTACTAATGTTTTGCTAGTTAAGAATCTAAAACATAATCTGCTAAGTATTAGTCAGCTTTGCGATAAAGGATGTAAAATTAAATTTGAAAAAGATAAGTGTCACATTGAAGATAATAATTCAACCATAATGTTTGAGGGAATTTGGAAAAAGAATATTTATATTCTTAGTATGAAAGTTTCAAATGATAGCCTGTGTCTTTTGGCAAATACAAGTGGCCCTTGGATTTGGCATAAGAGATTTGGGCATTTGAATTTCAAACTCTTATCTTGACTGTCAAAACATGATCTAGTAAGTGGTCTCCCTAAAATGAATTTTAAAGTAGATAGTTTATGTGATGCATGTCAATTAGGAAAACTTAGAAAACTTCCTTTAAATTAAAAGATATGGTTTCAACTTCAAAACCTCTTGAATTACTTCATCTTGATTTATTTGGTCCATCATAAATTCAGTCAATAAATCACAGTAAATATGTTTTCGTAATTGTAGAAGATTATTCTAGATTTACATGGGCAATATTTTTAAAACATAAAAGTGATACTTTTGAATGTTTTAAGAACTTTACAAAAAGGATTCAAAATCAACTTTCTGTAAAAATTATAACCACCGGTAGTGATCACGATGGTGAATTGGAAAATGAAAAGTTTGAGGAATTCTGCAATAAAAGGGAATAACTCACAATTTGTCATTTTCAAGAACTCCACAACAAAAACGGAGTATTAGAGCATAAAAATAGGACGATTCAAGAGTGTGCGAGAACTATGCTTTCAGATAATGAATTACCAAAACATTTTTGGGCAGAAGCATTTGCTACCACCTGTTATATTTTAAATAGAACTTTAATTAAACCTTTGACTAATAAGAATCTTATGAACTTCTTCACATGAAGAAACCTAAGGTATCTTATTTTAGAATTTTTGGGAGTAAATGTTTTATTTTAAATACAAAAGACAACTTATATAAATTTGTTCCTAAATCCGACAAAGGTATCTTTATCGGATATTCTAATAGAAGTAAATCATACAGACTGTTTAATTCAAGAACTAACACCATCAAAGAAACAACGCATGTTTCATTCGATGAAAGTCTCAAAATTTTTGAAGATACAAATGTTGAAGAGGATTTAAACACTCAAAATCAAGAGGCAACTGAAACTAATAATGAAATTAATCATCCCAATAAAAAGACTAAATTTTTAAAAGATCATGCTGTAGAAAATATACTAAAAGATATGCAGTCTGCTGTTACAACTAGAAATCAACTAAGTAAAATGAGCAATGTAGCCTTTATATCAACTATTGAACCCAAAAATAAAAAAGAAGCGTCAATTGTTGATTCATGGATTTTGGCTATGCAAGAAGAACTAAATCAATTCACTAGAAATGATGTTTGGAAACTTGTTCCTAAAGCTGAAAGTAAAACTATAATTGGAACTAAATGGGTTTATAAAAATAAAATGAATGAACAAGGTGAGGTTGTTAGAAATAATGCCCGGTTAGTCGCTCAAGGTTATTGTCAAGAAGAAGGAATAGATTATGATGAAACCTTTGCTCCCGTAGCAAGATTAGAAGCCGTTAGGATTCTACTTGCTTTTGCAAATCATGATAATTTCAAATTATTTCAAATGGATATTAAAAGTGTCTTTTTGAATGGATTTGTAAAAGAGGAAGTATATGTTGAACAACCACCACTTTTTGAAAATGAAAATTACCAAATCATGTTTACAAACTTAAGAAAGCTCTATATGGTCTAAAACAAGCTCCTAGAGCTTGGTATGATAGATAAAGATCTTACTTATTATAATCAAACTTTGAAATTGGTAAAGTAGATAATACTCTTTTTACTAAAAGAAATAAAAATGATATTCAACTAGTATAAGTTTACGTAGATGATATCATTTTTGGATCAACTAATTTTGAAATGAATAAAGAAAATTTATGAAATAATGACAAAAGAGTTTGATATGAGTCATATATGTGAATTAAACTTCTTTCTAGGATTGCAAATAAAACAATTAGACAATGGTATCTTTATCAGTCAACAAAAATATGCTAAAGACCTAGTTAGTAAATTTGGTTTGACTATTGCAAGTGGAAAATCCACTCCCATGGCAACCAATGAGTACCTAAGTAATGAAGATATCTCGAAAGATGTAGATCAAAAATTATATAGAGGAATGATTGGATCACCACTCTATATCACTGCTAGTAGACCTGATATCATGCATAGTGTTTGTCTCTATGCAAGATATCAATCCCAACCTAAAGAGATCCACTTAAAATCTGTAAAACGTATCATAAGATATGTTAAACACACCTTTGATTATGGCTTGTTTTATCCAAAAAAATGATTCTTTTGAATTAATATCTTACTGTGATGCTGATTATGCTGGTTGTAAATCAGACCGAAAAAGTACAAGTGGAACTTGTCACTTTTTGCGGCATTATTTGATTTCCTGGTTTAGTAAAAAGCAAAACACAGTTTCTTTATCAACAAACAAGCATAGTATATTTCTGCTGCTTTGGCTTGTTCTCAAGTAATATATATGCAACAAACTATAAAAGATTTTGGTTTAAATTTCTCAAAATCACCAATTTATTATAATAATAATAGTGCAATAAATTTGCCCAAAAATCCTACTCATCATGCTCGAACTAAACATATTGATATCAGACATCATTTTCTCAGAGATAATATAAGTAAAGAAGTAATTACTCTTGATTATATCAATTCCGAGAACCAAAGTGCTGATATCTTAACAAAACCCTTAAATGAATCTATATTTACTAAATTAAGAAGAGAATTAGGTATTTGTCAATAATCGAAATATAGAATATAAATATATAACAAGTGTAATTAAAAATTAAAATTAAAATAATTCAAAGAGCAAAATATAAGTACCTTGTCGACACCCTCCTTTACCCCTGTCGACATATAACGAATTTTATTCTTTTGAAATTTTCCCACCAAAATTCAAATGGGTGGTTATATATTCTTCTTATATTGAAATTTTGTTCATTCTTTCTGTTCTTTCTCTGATCTGACTTCTGAAAGCAATAAAAAATGGCCTCCTCCTCCAAATCAAATAAAAATTCAACCTTTTCGTTCCCTTTTCCTTCTACTGGACTATTTCAATGAACTACGCTTGCACGAGTGATAAAAATGGAGGTTTCCTTGAAGGATGCACTGCAACTTATGACTGAAATTCAAGTAATGCAAATTAGAATGGCCAAAGAACAAGATTAAGGGGGAGAAGTATAAAATAGGATAGTTAGGCATAGATTAAGGGGGAGTTATTAGTTTTAGGGGGAATTGTTAGGATATAAGTAATATTTTATAAACAAAGGTTGTCATTGTCACGACCCAAATTTCAGCGTTCGAAAATCGACACCCGTACTTCACTTGTACCCGAATGCCGCAGATTCAACCGTTGAAATCTGACTCATGCCGGAGCTTATAACACATTAAGTATAACAACACAGCGGAAGAAAAAGAACATATCGTTGATATAACGATGAATACAATATCCAATGATATACAACAATGATACTAATGATATCGATATCTACTAGAGATACAAGACACAACAGCGGAATAATATCATAAACTTGAACTTCCAAAGAAAGAACTCCAATATCAGCAATCTGCATCTCCAAAGCACCAATCCAGAAATAGCTTGAACTCCCAATCAGGTTGCACTAAGCTAAGCAAGGTCAGCCATCCAAAACTGAAGAAGGTTCCCAAAGACTGAAGGCTACCGAATCTACTCCTACTATTTGATTATCTGAAAAACCCAACTCTAGACCGCCCTTGTGGAAATTTGTGGGCATCAAGAGTTTAGGAAGGATACAATAAACTCTGGGTCAGTCATGGGTCTGGTATGAGCAAACAAAACAGTTTTTAGCTTTAAAACAAACAAACAAAAGATTTTTAAAACATTTGAAACCCGCAATGCTTTTTGGAAAATGAAACTGCCATAAGGCCTGCCACTACACAAACAATGCAAACGCATACTTGGAGGAGATTTCTCCTTATGACAGTCAAAAATGCTTGATATGTGAAATTCATTTGATATTATTATTAGTTCATAGTGAAGAAAACCTTTCGAAAGTATAGTATTAATCTTAGCCAACATAGACATCTTGAACTATGCCTACTATATCTACCATGTAAACAGTGGGGCGCCACCATAAGTAGATGGCAGGTTGTACAACTAAAACCGTACAAGGCTCGTATTGGATGAATGGATTTCCAACAAATGGTCAGGCCAAGGAACTTCCCATTGCCACATGGGTACGCCTCTGGAGGGCTCCCCGAGAACTTAAACAGCTCTCTGCTAACACAAGGCCGGTGTACTCCCTTCCCGGGAGTAACACCTAAGATATGCCACTCCCGGTCGTTTGCGACCTTTATCCGAGGATCCTCAACCACAAAGCAACATCACACAGTAAGAAATGCACAGTGTCCACATGAGTTAAGTATCTGGGCTCCATACCATGATTCCACCCTTTTTCAGAAGCAATGGACATACCCTAGGGGCGCGACCCCTGCAACCTTGCCGCATCTATCTTGTTTCGACCATTAGCGGGTTGTGAGGCTCGACGAGGTCTCGTTCACAAAGCTACGCTTTTTCACAAGGCCATGCTTCGATCAACAAATAATCAGCAGCACTTGGTATGCCACATTAACAAATTGGGAATGTATCACTAGTAACCATCAACTACATAACCTCTGAGCTCGTACGTCTCAGAGAAGGGTGTTAAGCTAAGAGAATAAATCTCCTCCATCAAACAGAAATGTATTTGGTAAAAACCAGCTTCACATCTTAAAGTGTAATGTCAGACACATCCATACATGTCTGTTTCGAGTTCGAACAGAACCGAAGGCACTTCCGAAGAAGCCCTTGCAAATCCGGATAATTCCTAATCACGTCCGGACTTCCCATCACATATGGAGATCTCTATATCGGGGACCAGTTGGTGCAGAGACATTCGACGAGTTATCCTTTCGCTTTCAAAAATATCCGGTCTTCACCACCGGTCTTCAAATTCTATCCATAACGTCGTATCACTTATTCGGAATGGGTTATATGACACAAGGTCCTCTCCCGGCTAAACCGAATAATGAGCGCAATATTTTAAAAACATATGGATATGGGATATCAGTTAAGTCACAATTTAAAACCCAAGTTTTTCTTTCAAATGGTCTAAACAAATTACCATTTCCAAATCTTTAAACAAAAAGATTCACTTCACAAAGCTCACCAATCTTTCACAAAGATCCATTCACAGATTCCAAAACAATTTCCATTTCAATTTGGATTAACTCATTCAATCTTCAAATTAATGATTTAATAGCTTCCAAACCCGTTTCCAATTCAAATCTTTTATATAAAAGATACACCATTTAAAATCCACTTCGATTTCAAAACAAGGTTTAATAATCTTTCACAAAGGTTCATTCACAGCTTTCAAAATAATTCACTATTTCATTTCAAACTTGAAACTTTTCCACACGAATTGGAAATCCTTTCCTTATATGAAAACTTTTATTATTTGAAAACATATAGTTTTCGTTTCGGAATAATCCGGTTTCATTTATACAAGTTAAAGCCTTGGGTTAAATTCAAATTCAAAACAATACATTTAAAATGGTTTAAAACCCATATAAACACATATATAACTTGTATAGCCTTTTTAAACCATAGTTTCCAAACATAAAATTCAATTTCATATTTTTGAATGCAAATTTAAATCAAATTATTTAAATTTCGAAGCCTTATTAAATTATTTGAAATAACTTTTTATCTTTGAAAACCCTTTTCAAAAGCTTTTTATATTAAACCCAAATCCATTTCCAAAACTATTTGAATTCAACATTCAATTTAAAAAAAAAAAAATTTCTAAAATCTACGACTTAACCGATTTCCTCATGCAATCCATATTTGTCTGTGTGTGGTGTAGTCCAGGGGTTTTCACACAGTAGTGCAACAACATTAATCATCACAGATTCAAACACAACAATATCGATAAGCGGTATAATACTATAACGCTTATCTTCATTCACAGATTCACAGATAAATGTATCACAGATAAATAAATAAATTACACAGCTCAATTCACAGAACAAAATATCACAGATCAACTAGGACAATCAATTCAAGGCAATTCATAAAATGCAAACATTCATAAGCAATCCAAGCATTCAATAATCATTTCTAAACAGGATAATTTATTGTCTAATCCTAAATTAATTCAATTTAGACTTCAATTTTTAAATTGATTACTTATGAATTAATTACTTAATCTTGATTAATTAATTACAAATCATTTGATATTAATTTATGAAATTAATTAATTAATCATAAATTATCCATCTTAATTAATTATTCTTAATTAATTAATTACTTCTTAATTAATCACATAAATTAAATTACCCTTTAAGTTAATTAAAAAATTAATTAATCCTCAATTTATTATTAAATAATTGTCTCTTAATCATTAATTAATTATAAATCATTCATCAATTCACCTTTAATCCTTAATTGATTAATCTCTAATCATTACTTAATTCATCTTTAATTAATTAATTCACTTTTAATTGATCTATTGATTTATTACTTAATCAACCTTTAATTTATTATCCTTAAGTTAATCACCTTAATTAATTAATCACATTAATTATCCTTTAATTATTAACCCATTAACCTTCCTTTCTTAAGTAATTAATCTTTAATTACCTAAGAATTTAAATCAATTTAAAAGATAAACCATTTATCTTATTATTTTAGTTTTCATTAAATCTTCATTTAATAACCTTTAGAAAAATATCATTAATATAAAATTTAACTTAAAACCTTAAGTTAAATAAATGATTAGAAAACATTTCAATTTCACAACTGTTTACTTAACTACAAAAAATTAAGTTTATTTAAAATAGATTTTAAAACAAAGGTTATATAGATTTAAAACACTTCAAACTTCATTAATTTGAAATAACTTTATTTTAAACCTTTAACTAGTTCCAAAACTAAACAAAAACAATTATTTAAAGAATTAGTTAACATTTATTTTGAAACTGATTTTTGTTTTAAGGTTTTAAATCTACTAATATACTTACCCGAACTTAACCCTTGATTTCCCCGAGTTAGAAACCAATCTCCCCGAGCCACTATTTTTTTCTTTTAAAAATTTAACCTTGTTTTAAATTTATAACTATCGTAACCACCCACGAGCTACTCGATAACCCATTCGAGCCATAACCCCTCTTACCCGAGCACAGACTCGAGTTTAATTTCTTGTTCTTCTTCTTCAATACTTTCTTTATCTCAGCGACCACCAGATACGCGTGCACGTGTATACGTGATCATCCACGATCTGATCATCACCACCACCTCCAACAAGTCACAGACGACTCACGCAATTGCTACGACCAACCAGATCAACGTGTTCGACATGAAATTAGAAATCAGTGATCGAGCCACCTCCAGTAATCAATACAGTCACCAAAAGCCACCACCGCCGATGATCCTGATCGCCAGAACCCTTGCCTTCAAATCTAGAGTAGCATCTCGAACCCATGCCTCGATCCATCCGGTGCGGTTGCACTCGATCCTCCACCGTTGATGAAAATGCCACGACAATCAACACGACCAAAACGAGGCATGAAACCCTAGATCTTCGAACCCAAGACTAGTTGATCATCAAGAAAATTTCGTACCATTTTTCCATTGACCAGCATCACGTCGTCTACCTTCAGACTCGAACTCGAAGCTCGACTTCATGTTGATCGTTGGGAATTGACGATTTTGTATTCTTTGTTCAATTTCCACGTACTCGAGATTTTCTAACTAAAAAATTATGTGATGATTATCAAAATTCATAATTTTGTAATATGAATCGATTTGTAAAGCCAAAATATGAAATCAAAGTCATTGATTTTCAACCATTTTTATTATTTTTACTGTAATCTTCTGTTTCCAAACTATTTATTAGGTATATATACTTAAAATTATTTTTGAAAGTAAAATTACATTGCTATGCTCGTTTTCCTTTTAGAGATCATGACCTATAAGAGTTTGAGGAAGAAGAAATTGAATTTTATAAATTTATCTTTGGCCTGGAAACAAACAGGGATGTGCCCATTCATATACAGGTATGCACATCTACCTACATGTATATATATTCAACATGCAAACATAATTTTTATCACACACTAACAGATCATTACATGCAACCAAGATGTAAACCAGATTTAAAGTTTGGGATGTGGTTTACTCACCTGGTTTAAAGAAGAGGATAGAGAACAAGTCTCTGTCTTTAGTCTTCCCAGGCACTGTTCTGATTTTTTGGTTTGTTTTGAGATGAGTTTACACTTTGGAACTGGAAGCATTTTAGTTGAACTTGATGTTTGCGTTGCCTTTGAACTTGAATTTTCTTCTTGAATTTACTTCATGCTTTTATTTCCAGGTCTTTGATTTCCAGTTTGTTGATACATGCTTACAGGTTCAAAACTGAGAACATTCTGATTTACAGGTTTTACTTTTAATTCTTTCACTCCTGGTTCTAAATTTCCCTTTTGATTTGAAACTGAGTTTCAATCTGAAGCTTTACAGCCTGATGTTGATCTTGAATTAAATCCATATATTTGCTTTGTGAAGATCCGATCTTGGTTTGAAAACTTGAAAACTAGAAGCTGTTTGTTTTTTTCCCTTTTTGTTTTCCACTTTTAATTTCCTTTTGCACTGGTTTAAGATTGAAAGCTTTCGGGTTTGATCTTTGCTTTTGTTTGATTTCAGAGTTTGAGATAGTTTTGCTTTTTGTTTTACTTTGAATTTTCATTCTCAGGTTTGAGAAAATGAGAATAAAATTCTGTTTTGTTCCTTCTTTCATATATTTTCATAGTACTTAAATTTTAAATTTGCCACTTGTAATTGTAATCCATACAAAGTTCACAAGTGTTAATACATATGGTTACTTTACAAATGTCCATTATGGTTAAAATTGTGTTTAAATCCCTCTTTTGAATAACTTTTAAAAAATTTGTTGTAACCCTTTATGCATATATATTTTCATATCTCATTTTATAACTTTACATATGTTTATGTAATACATTTTCTACTTAGTTTAAATATATAGACAACTAAATTCATTTCAAAAAGAAGAGTGTTTTAAACTTTTACTTGAATTAAGTACTTATGTTTATCTTTTAGACACTTTAAATAGTATTTAAACATAACTTTGTATTATATTTCCTATTTAAATAAATACATTTTCTTTATAAATCATTGATAAAATCTTTTAAGGTTTTAAAGTTAAATTATACATGATTAAACATATTAGAATTTAGTTCTTAATTAACTTTTGAAAAATTTATTATATCAATTTCAAAATATCATTTTCAAACCAAAATGCATGTTAAATAAAATTAGAAAACAAATTTCTATAAATTTTTGAAATAGAGCTTTTCAAGTCAAATATATATTCAAAACATTTTATTTTTAAATTTCAATTTCAAAAATTAATATACAGTCGAATAATATCTTTTTACATATTTTATTCCAATCATAATTTATTAATTTTATTTAATTTTGGAAAATTCAAATACATTTTATTTTCTAAGGTATTTAAATTTGAATTAAAAATTTTTAAATTCTATTTTAAATCTATTTATATGTATATTCATTCCAAAATATTCAAATAAATCCACTATTGATTCATAATTTAACCAAAATTTTATATTAATTTAGCTTAAAAATCAGGAATGTTATAGTCATCATCAAAAAAGGGGAGATTGTTAGTCCCCGAGAAGTTGGTTTTGATGACAACAACCTTAGAATAAGATTATAAAATATAAATTCTAACATTATTGTTTAGATATATATGTATGTGTAGGATATATACATACATACATACATACGTACATACATACATACATGTACCAAAGAATGAAGACTGCACAGTATAGAGATTCAAGAACTGATAAACTCAAGATCGAAGATATCAAGATTCAAGACTCATGAGTATCAAGATTATCAAGACTTCAAGATTTCAATATAAATAATTTAGTTAGGATTTTTTTTTAAAACTCCTAGAAAAGCACTGACATCTTAAAATCCATTTTATTCGTGGAATGGAATCCACTTCGACCCCGTTAAAGGGATGGAACCCTAAGTAGGATGGAACCTACGAAAAATGTAATGGAACATTGTTTTGTATCCACTAACTTTTTTTCAAATGTTTTACAAAATTATATCCTATTTTCAAAATGGTTTTAAAATCTTCCTTTTCAAATCAAAAATATCTATCTTGGTTTTAAATACTTTTAGCCTCAAAATAATCTTTATTTTCAATATCAAATTATCTTGGCTTTAAACTATCTTTTAATTATAATATATTTAACTTTTAATATTTATACTTAGATTTAAATATAATTTTTTTATATATACCAAAATATTATTCTCTATACTTATTTATGTATAGTTAAGTATATTAATAAAGTTTAAAATAGTTTTAATACAAGATAGAAGTTATTTTCAAAGAAAAACAAATTACCAAAAATAAATTAGGCTTGTCGATAATCCCAAGGAACCCTTGTCGACAAGGTGACAGTTTATTCAAAAGTTTGAATTTCAAAGGATGTTTCTATTCGTATATCCTTTCACGAATGGATATGGCTGTTGTTCTACTATAAATAGAGGCTGTTTTAAACGAATTTATGTTCATGTATTCTCTGATTTCACTCCTCTTCTTCTTCCACATTTCTTTATATACATTTTTACCATTACTCTACCGAAATCACCATTGAATGTTACTAGATCATTTCTGGTTTGATTCTCTATCACTATCTCAACAAGATCCCAGTGCTATTCAGAGTTATAGACTTCTTTGTAATCAATCGAGTGAGAAAAGGTGTGATTGTAGCCTGGAAAATCAATTAGGTGAACTTATTGCCCGTAAAATCAAGTATCTCTACCCAGAGGATTGTGAATCTGGAGCGGTGTACCTCGAGGCCTTGAAATCGAGGGTGTAATTGTAAGAATTGATTTTGAAAGGAAATCTGTACTTCTGTTGCGGGACTGGATGTAGGGTAACTCCGAACCAATATAAAATTCAGTGTGTTCTTTCCTTTATTGCTTTTACTTTATGTGCATCTGTGTTTGATTCTATGATCATATTTGTGTCTGAATATTGCATACATTTGTGTTCAAATTAATAAAAACTCAAAAGGAATTAGTAATCCCTTAAAACACTATTCACCCCCTCTAGTGTTAATTCTAGCCTTAAGATCCGTAATCCGCATTTCTCATAAAATATACATCTCATCTTCGAGGATGAGGCGTCCCCTAGAAAGAAATATATACATACGATATGTAAACCGAGATGTGTATCTTATACTAGTATTAGCAAGATTATACAACCAATATAATGTGAAAGCGAGATCTAATTGAAAAGCATATGCCATCCGCACCTACTAATCACTCAAAAAATAACGAAAACATGTATATAGAAAGTAACATCACTGTATAACATAGAATATACAATAACTGTATGCAATTGTAGTAAATGTAACAAGAGAAACCGTCCAATTAATAATATCCATCCAATTTATTTATCAATGTATCAATTCGCATTTTCTAGTGTCAATATAATATTTATACACTTTCATTTCTTATTATCCATTGATTTGTTTACAATTTATGTAGCGACCCGACTTTCTAACACCAGAAAATCGCATCACTAATTAAGAAAGAAAGAGATAGATGAAGAAGAGAAGAAAGAAAAACAACACATCAGAATCTCACAGCGGAACGAATGAAATATAATACATAACATATACATAGTATCATATATATCAGAGTACACAACTACACATCTCAATTTAGACAGCTATAACATTTCTGTCTAATACAATACAAGGCATCATACAGAATAATAACACAGCGGAAACTCAAATTATATAACTACACGCTGAAGCCTCATGCTCCAAAGCTCCTCCAGATTTCGTCAAGGATAACCTGAAGCACTTGACTACTCATATACAATATAAGTACCCAAGAGTTTAATAAAACAGAAAATAAACACTCGGGTCAGACAGGGGTCTGGTGTGAGCAAACGGTTTAAGATTGCTTAACTTTAGAAAATCCTTGGAAAAGAAAAGGTATCACATAAGACTTCCCACACATAAACATGGAAAAGTTTTTACCTTATGCTAACCAAAACATTTGATAGGAAATCCAGTGATATTATAATAGTGTTTAGGGTTTTCAAATAAATATGAAATAGCCGAAATTGTTACATTCATTAAATTCCAGCTACTAGCCACAAAAGTGGGTAATACAAACAAAACCGTAGGGTCTCGTAGGGAAAATGGGTTTCCACCAATGGCAGGGCTACTGGGGTACCGCCCTGTCACAGTACGTGGCCTAGATCACCGTGCCGAGGAGTACGCCCGCTCCCCTGCAACACAAGGACGGGACCATTCCTTACTGAACTGTCCCGAACAAGACCACCTCGCAGTTGGCTGCAGACCAACTGCCCACAAAGCCGAAATATAAAGGAACATCTACACAGGGATGTATCTCGCTCTCCAGTGGGAGCTACCCACGAAGTCTTGTTGCACCTCCCCTGTTTTAGCCATTCCCGGTTGATGAGGCTTGAGGCTACGATTACCTTTATAGGACACATCTATCTTAGAATGCTCATCGTCCACCTGACGATGTTCTGAAAGCATTCAATCCATACAAGTCCGTTACGGTTTCGAACGAAACCGAAGGCACTATCTCGTCGCACTCATTTTGGAATCACCCTCAGAGTCAACGACCATAGCCCTTGCACTCTAAATCACCATCTCGAACCTATAAGCACTATTCCGTCAAACTCATTACGGAATCATCCACAAAGTTATACCGACGTATAGCCCTTACACCTCGAGTCTTCACTCGCTCCACTTGGATTAACGACCTAAAGTTAATTGGAATCGATGTGGTTTTCGGATATCCAAATATAGAAACCCGATCCCGGTCTCACCGAAACCAAACGCCATTTTAATGTCCAAGTTGTACTTAAGGGATTTAAACAGTATATATTTCAGAAATATCACTTAACATAAATGGATGATTTACATTACATAGATAGATAATTCACAATTATCACATTCATCCATACATATCACAAAGCAGCATATATCACATCTTAGATATATCACATTCAAATCATCACATATCAACCAATGACATCCACTATCATCCAATATCATTAACTCATTCAATGATGTTTATCAACCAATCAATAATCAACCATAACAAGGTTTGATCCAACTTAAATAATTTAATTAATCCTTACTTAATAACTTTGATTATCATCAATCCATCTTACTATTCATTAATTAATTTTCAAATTAATTAATAAACATCACTTAATTATTCACCTTAATTAATCATCCTTGATTAATTATCTCTTAATTACTTTAAGTAATTATTACATAATTACCATATTAATTAATCATCCTAATTAATTACTTCCAAATTATACTAAGTAATTACCTCTTAATTACCTTTTAAAATTAATCATACTTGATTAACTATTCTTTAATTATCCTGATATTTATTCCTTAATTATCCTTCAATTAATTACACCTGATTAATTACTTTTAATAATCACACTTGATTAATTACCTTTAATTAAAACTACTTGATTAATTACTTTAATTACATTTAGTAATTAAATCTTAATTATAAATTAATTATCTTTAAATTATTAATTAATAATTAATTATTTCCATTAATTAATTTTACCTCAGAAATTAAATTTCTTTTTAATTAATTACTTAACAAGTAATTAATCACATAATTAACTGCTCTAAATCTTTTTATTAACCATTAATTAAATAATTTAAACCATTAATAAATTTTATTAATTAATATCTTAATTAATAACTCAAGTGATTAATCCTTAATCACATCCACTTAATTACTTTTAATAAAGTAATTAACTTTTACTCAATAACTTCTAGTAATTACCATTTAATTACTTAATTACCTCACCAAGTAATTATATAAGATTAACCCATAAGTGATTATCTTAATTAATCACAAATTAATTATTTAATTAATTATTTAACTTAATCATTTAAAATTAATTAAATGATTCTTAACTTCTTTTATTATAAAGATTCTTAATTAAGAAATTCATTATCTTAATTTAATCATTTATTAACCAATAACACTAGATAAAAATAATTTAATCATCTCAAGTATCTTCACAAATTTATTTATCTTTACTTAATCAACACTTAATTTCTTAAGACAAATCTTCATTATAATTGAACTCTTAATCTTTATCCTTATCTTTATTAAAAAAAATATAATATTTAGAAATCAATTTTAATTTTAACAATTTAAACATTTAAAATAAACATTTTAAATCTTTAAAACTTACCAAAGATATTTAATAAAATTTAATACAAATTTCATTTCAAAAAAAAATTCACTTATTTTCTTTTAAAAACTTTCATATTTATTATATATATATAAACTTGTTTAAATCAAAACTTCAAAATAAATTTAGTTTTTAAAACAAAACTTTTTTAACATTTGTTTTAAAACTTTGATTTTATACACAATCACCTTATCATTGCTTTAAAGCTTTTCGACTTCACTGAAAAATTTTAAAACTTTAAATTCCCTGAACCCAACTAAAACATGCTCGACAACTCGAGCAAACACTCAGAAATACTCGCGACTCTCCCCGAGCAACCCAAAACCCTATACCAGCTTCGAGCTCAACCCACAACAAACCCGAGATCGTCTTCGAGTCTTACCCCTTCTTCCCCTCATCTACCCTAAACCACTTCCCAGATGCACACGCTCGTGCACATCAACGTGCACGACCACGCCGGTTGACGGCGAACCCCACCCTATGTTCCACCAAGTCACGAATGGCCTCGACAACAACTCGCAAGACCCAGAACCACCATTCTTTCGAAAATTGAAAATTTCAACACTAGAACCCATCAACTCGAAATACAGTGACCAGAAATTGCTCACCGCCGACCATCCCCTATACGATACACCTCACCACCTTAGCCGAAGCTTCAACACGATCCCCTAATTCCACGACAACGCATGCGGTTCCCTCCGGTTGCCTAACGACGCCGAGAATTCCAACAGAACAACGGTGACATCTACAGGGTGTTAAACCCTACGCCCTCAATTTACAATCATCACAATTTATTAAAAATTCCCGAAGTATTTTTCTGGTGAACATCGTCACCCCCTCGACCTTCGTGCTCAACCACGGCAACACGTTCGCCGCTGATCACCGTGAATCGACCAAAAATCCCAAAACAGACAAACCACAAATTCACTCTAATCACTAATCTTAAAATTGTGTTTTATCCATTAAAAATCATGATTTTCTATCACTATTCCTATCATGCAATCAAAACTAAAAATTGAATTCATCAAATTTTGACCCAATTTATATTTTGCTGTAAATTTGAAAATTTAGAACCAATTTTCCATTTTTTACAACTTGCAATTATTTTTAGAAGCAAGTTAATGTGGTAACAAACATCTTTCCTTCACAAACCATAAGCAAATTCAAATTCAAAATTTAGTTATTGAATTATTTGTGACAATTGAAACTGTTAGTATCACACAGTGCTCAAGTGTTAACTATACAGACAATAAATATACAAGAAGATAACATGCATTTAATTCAAATATTTCAGAAATCATCATGATCTTCATTCATCAGTAAAAGTTGGAAATCAAGTTTAAAACTGTTTTTAAAAGGTTTCATTTACTCACCATTTATTTGCAGAGGACAGAACTGCATATTTTGCTTCGCAGGCTTTTAAATTCATTTACATGCTCATTGAATTACTTGATTCCAGTTTTGCATGTTGATGTTGAAAACAATTTGTTGCTGTTGAATAATTTTCTTGAATTGCATGTTTATACTTA
Organism: Allium cepa; assembly: GCA_030765085.1. Classification (NCBI taxonomy): domain Eukaryota; kingdom Viridiplantae; phylum Streptophyta; class Magnoliopsida; order Asparagales; family Amaryllidaceae; genus Allium; species Allium cepa. The sequence goes on from CM060931.1 coordinate 579,837,914, forward strand.
GAGATGACTTGCATTGCCTCTGTTTGAATCCCCAGATTTCTTCATTGCTTCAGATTTAACAGTAACTTCTTCCATTTTTTTTGATTTACATTCATTCTTGATCTTTTTTTGATTCTATATCTTTGTTTTTTATTAAGTTTGAGTTGAAGAAAATGTTTTCAGCTGAAGAATAAAAACCATCTTTTATTTACAATTAAATTTTAAATTTTATCAACTTCAAATCATACTCTTGCAAACCATAGTAATACGCTCAATAATATATTATCTTCTCCATTCCAATGGCTACTGCCGATTTTTGGTCACTAACGATTAGCGCATCCAGATCCTCGTCTTCGATCGCCCCCATCTTCTGATTTTTCGCCTCCATTTTCTTTCGTATGCCCTTCTCGTCTCTGTCCCCTCTCCATTCCATCCCTCTCTCTCCGTCATCAACTCGGTCAGGCCGTGGTTTCAAACCTTCGATGTCTATGTCTACGCGTCCTCCTGCTCTCCTGTCGCACACTGATTTTCCTCCCTTGCTATCCTCTCCAGTTCGTGCCAGTGCTTTAGTCGCTGGGGTGTCAACGCGTGATGGCCTACCTCTTTTGGCTGCGAATGATAAAGTGTCCAGTTTGCCGAACTTATTGAGTACTGAAGTGAGTAATTCTACTTTGGTTTGTGGACACGAACCTTCTGTGGTTCCTACTGTGGTTTACTAGTGCGGCTGTCCTTGTCCAGGGGTGTGTTACTGCTATTTCTCCCTGTTGTGCACAAGGCACTTCACATGATTGTGAAAATTCCCCTGAGAGAAATGCTCCTAGTGTCTCTGTTATTAACCCAGATGCTACTATTCCCTCTGCAGCTCCGAGCCTTGTTGCTGATGTACCGACGCAATCCACAAAATCGTGGCCCTCTCTGTTCACGTCCTTGCCCCGTAATGCGGGAGTATACTTACCGATTGAATTTGATATGGTTGAGGAAAATGGTGTGATGATTCCTCCCCCTAGTGCATTGCAAGCCGATGAGGAATTTTGGGCAGAATATTTGGTTGGTTTTTTTCTGGACTCGCAACACCGTGTTACATCGGCTGCTTCGGTGCTTCGGAGGGTTTGGAAGCTTCGAGGTAATTTTCATGTTAAGTTGATTGATTCGATGTACTACTTAAAGTTCTCTTCTTTTGAGGAGCGTAGGCAAGTTTTGGATGCGGAGCCTTCTTTTGTTGATGGAAGACCTTTTATTGTAACCCCCTGGTCTTCTAAGGTCGCGTGTGCTCGAGAGCAAGTTTTTTCTATCCCTGTTTGGGTATATTTTTCTCGTATTCCTTCTGTTCTCCAGCCACTTATTGGATTGAATTGGTTAGCTTGTAATATTGGGAAGTTGAAATGTTTTGACTCTAATACGGTGGCGCGAGATAAGTTGATGTTTGCGAAGGCGCTTATTGAAATTTCTCCCTCTAAGCCCCTCCCAACCTCTATTCCTGTTCAGCTTGCTGTTGGGCATGTTGTGGAAGTTCGGGTACGCTATGGCTGGGTACCGGATATTTGTACCTTCTGTCACTCTTTTGGACACCTTACTATAGATTGTCATCATTCTGAAGCATCCGTAGATGCTCCGAAGTTTCCTTTGTCGCGCCCCTATCGTAGGATCTGGGTCCCCAAGGTTTATGCCCCTCCGACTCATTCATATCCTCCTCCTGAGGCTATGTTGCCTGATCAGAGTGATCTTTCATTGCCCCTAGTTCCTCCTGTTTCTCCATCTGTTCCTGAGGTTCCTTGTGCTACACCTGACATTGTTGATCCCGACCCGTCCTCGCTGCTGCCTCCTGTTGCTTGGGATGAGCCTGAAGGGTGTTGGATTGATCCCATTTCTGATATGAGGTATAATCCGGTTAATGAATCTTTCTTCCGGTTTGTATCTGATGATCAACAGGATCTTAGATGCCTTCGCTATAAACAATCTGGTGATTCTATAGTTCTTGATATGGACGGTGTATATGCGACTTCAAATTCTGTCATGCTAGCTGATCCATCCTGGGATCGATCTTTTATCTACTATACTGATGATGTGGTGTATGACCCTTGTCTTGCTCTTCGGTTCCGCCCATTTGCTGGCCTTTCTGGGTCAGCCCCTATACTGTTGTCTGGTGTTGTTAGTGACTCTCCCTCGGTGGAGTGCTAGTTTTTGTTATTTAGTTACTGTGACATAGTTGTCAAGTACCTGTGCTGTATTTTCTGCTTTTTTCTAGTAGTTAAGGTGCTTCTACCTTACTCCTGTACTTCAATTTTTATTACGTTCGTAATAAAAAGTGGACTGCCCGCTATAAAACCAGCTGGCCTTGCCAATTTTTTTTTATAATTTTATTATTAATGAAAAAGACATTTGTCAATTAATGTTATAAGGATCTTACACTTGTCTTAACATACATTAAAAGATTAACAAGTGTTGTTTTTTAAATGTCTAATTAATGTTTTAAATGTTATTTTCCTTTTATAATTTATCTTAAGCCTTGCATGAAATGTGTATATGTATGTAATGTATTTTAATGCTTACTTATTGATTTTATTATGTAATATTTATATGATTGTAAAATGTTTTTATCTTATATAAACAAGCTTTTAGATCTTTAATAAATATTTCAAAAGCAAATTCATATAGGCCTCTATAAATAACTTATATTTTAGATCTAATTTAATATAACATATGTTTATAGATTTGAAAATTTTATTTTAACTTTCTATGTAAAATTTTAAAACAACCTATCTTATGATAAAATTAAAATGAAAGAATAATAAAAACAAATGAAAATTTTAAATTCAAATCTTATTCCAAACTTAAGTACAAAATATATATGTATCTATATTAAATAAGAAATTAACTTTGTTATAGAAATTTAAATCTCAAATATTACTTCAAAAATATTAAATCAAATTAACATTTCAAATTTCAAAACTATATATATCTATAATAAACTTTGGAAATACTTATTAAACTCAAATTAATAAAATTCCTATTTAAAATATATATTCAAATATATACATACACATTTCAAATAGAAAACATTTCAACATTATATTTGATAGTTACTGAATTAAAATTTGAAACACAAACCAAATCATAATATATATATATTCATATATATTACGATTTGAATATATATTAGCTTTTAGCACTTCCTATTTACAAGATATATCAATACATATATATTATAAATAGAAAATATTTTTGATTAGCTTCTGGAAAGTAAATCTTACCAATTTTAAGTTGCCAAAATAAATATTCCAAATTAAAATATTATAAATTTTCAAAAGAATTAAATTTGTCAATTCATATTGTTAAGAAAAATGTTTATAGATATTAACAAATTATTATCATAAATCTTTAAAATAATTTTAACTTGTCAATTATAATATAAAATGATCAAATTAATTTCATTATTATCAAAGATTATTAAATTGATATTGCTCAAAATTCCGGGTCGTCAAATTCCTCCCTCCTTAAAAGAATTTCGTCCCCGAAATTTAAAAGCAAGGATAATTTAATAACCCCACTAAAGAATTTAAATTTAAATTAGCAACATCCAATCAATCATAGCAACCATAGCAACCAATACAACAAACAATTCTAAATATCCAAACAAAATTCTGAATAGAACTTCCTAATATTATCAGGAGTTTCCCAGGTACCTATACTAGAATACTCGCTCTACAGAATCTTAATTAACTATATTACTATAACCAAGAACTTCCTCATTTGATCCTACAAATCTGAACAAGATATCAGGCTAAACTCAAAACCAGCACAACCACCAGATTCTTCTAAACTGCTGATTCTATCACTCAAAGAATCATACACATATTTCTCAGAAATATGTGAAATATAATGAATTCCAGTTATCCGAACTGGCAATTCAATCCTGTAGATCAAAATCTAATCTCTAGAGAACACAGAAAAACTCAAAATACCTCCAGAGCGAATTCTCCAGTTTTACCAAATCTTATATCTCCTTTGATCGGTTAAAAATAAGTCAATATCCAAATTCTAACTGCCTATTCCAAATTTCCTCAATTCTTAACTGCCCAACTCTTCAGATGATCCTAAGTCACCTCCAATATTCCTGATCAGCCTAACCCTTGCTAAATGCTTCATGAAACAAACAGGACCAAAATCAAACCAAATCTCCAGGTCCTACTCAACAAAATGGCTCTTCTCAAAAATTTGTTGAAATCCAAAAAACAACTCTATTCCACAAGCATCATTAGACTTAAATCCTACATCTCATATCTGGAATAGCCAAACAGTTGCATCTGACAACCTAACCTACCAAATCCAGAAAATTCCTTCATACTTGAATTTCCTGTAGAAATTCCTTCCTGCAACTTCCAGTTGCTCCTATTCTAGAATAACTGCTAACTTGCTTCCGCTGCACAACTCTAATCTAGAGCAGATAAGAATGCTATCGAAGAACTCAAGCAAAATCTTTCTCCATACACAGTTCATCCAACTCATAAAAATCTAAGTGACCATTCCACTTGGTCAAAACATCTCAACGGAATCTTAAATTAGAATAAGATGATCAATCCAAAGAATCCTGAGCAGCCTTACCCAACTCTTCTTGCTGCAAGAGTCATCCCACAACATAGTTGAACCATCAATACTGCTCCTGGAAATCCAAGTTGATAAGAAAACTCAGTCTCTGATGCTGGAAGACCTCTGATTCCTCAAAACATCTAGAGAATCTTTGACTATTCTCATAGCTTTCACCTTGATAAGAGATACCTCAATCTCAAACCAAAGATTACTCCAAAATTTCCCAAACTAATCGCAAGTCACTTTCGCGATTCAACCCGGTTCAGATTCCAAAGAACTATCTTCATCAATTAGAACAGCTTTCCTAATCAAGATCAATTTTCAAGAATGGCTTACTTACCAGAAAAAAATAAAAGATCACTTCCTACAAATATCCTGCTCTGCTGAGCCTCCCGAAGAAATGGATAAGCTTTCACTATCTACCTGGTCTGCCGATAGTAGAATCTCGAAGACTACAGAATCATCGAAGAAACGGATCCACGTTGCTGCTTCCAATCTTCACTTCAATGATACTGCTAAGCCAATAGATCATCCTTAACCCAGAAGCTCCTTGAAACACAAAACTATCACCCAATTCCACCAAAAATCCTTGAGACGGGTAGACATCTCCTCAAGAAACTCGGCTCCAAACCAAACACCAACCACTTGTTCTTCTTAAGGAAAACAATGAGACCATGTCCAAAATGAGGTAACTCATTGACCTTAGTCTCAAACTTCAATATAGACAAGACACTCTTACTTGAGATCCATAAAAATCTATAAACATCCGAATCTTCCCTGCAGTAGACATGAATTGCTCTTCCAACACCATCTTAATTTGGCTCCAAAAGAACATCTTCAGAACCATCTATGGATACTGCATCCCATCACACAGCTATTCCTTCCTGAAGCTATCAAGATACCACCACTTGCTTCTTCTCAGCGGACAGATTCAGCTTTTAGAAATCCCGCTCACTTGAGAGCAAATCAACCTCACACTTCAAGAATATACTATAATCCTTGAAAAAAACTTCCTCTGGACTCAAAGAAATCCTTTCACCAATCCACAAAACTTATTCGAGATGGCATTAGGTCTACAATATCGACAGACACACCTCTAACCACAACATATGAGCCTCTTCCATTAGTGGTAGTCATGTTTCACACACTCCTACCTTATCTACCGTTATAACCTATGTTGGAAAATCCGAACAGACAACCCAACATATTAGGTAGATATATATAAGTATATTTATACATATATATATTAAAAATTACAAGTACGGTCTCTCAAGATAGACACCACTCCAGAGCCTAGGTATTCACTCAACCTAATGCTCTGATACCAACTGTAGCGACCCGACTTTCTAACACCAGAAAATCGCATCACTAATTAAGAAAGAAAGAGATAGAAGAAGAAGAGAAGAAAGAAAAACAACACATCGGAATCTCACAGCGGAACGAATGAAATATAATATATAACATACACATAGTATCATATACATCAGAGTACACAACTTGACGCAGCGGATTAACAGAAAATCGATATAACGATGAAAATGTAGCAAACGGTGGATTGAAGATACAGAAATGCCCAAATTCGTTGATCTCAAAGATACCGAATTCTAGCTAACTTCGACAAGTTGATCGCGCACGATACCGTGAGAGAAGATCTTGAATTCTTCAAGCGTTGATCAAGCGCACTTGATTCCGCGAATCGGCTTCAACAATCGTTTATTCGAGCGCACTCGAATAACCGAAAGTGGAGATAGGAGATTACACTGAACTACCAATTTAGGATGAAAGCACACAGCAATCAAACAAGAATTTTATTCAAAAATCAACCACCTTGAAATGTACAACTCACTCCCTATTTATAGTGTTTTACACCCTGACCCTTAAGCCGTATACGACTTACGACCCACCTTAAGTCGGCACCGACTTAACACAAAGCGACTCAACACCTTTACAACAGAACACAATGCAAACGACTTAGGCAAGGTTGTTACTGACCTAACATACCACAACATTCACGACTCATAGCAACTACATCACAACAGTGATTCACCCGACTCAACTACATAACGACTTAAGAGCATACACTAGATCGTTGCCGACCTAACACATCACATACAGCTATGGACATGACTTACGACTCAACTATGGAACGACTCAAAACACACGCGACTTATGCAAGCCGCGACTTAAGCTTCCAAGCTCCCTGCGATATCTCCTCACACGACTCATAGTAACCGAACGACTTAAGCCCTTTAATAGCTGGAACTTTCCCCTGCTTCATGATAAGTCATGGACGACTTATTGATGAGTCGTTGGGTCGTGTACGACTCATCTAACTCGAACAACTCAAGATCCCATTAAGTCGTAACCCTGTCCCCTTAGCTTTGTTAAGTCGTGGACGACTCAGGCCCTCCTTAAGTCGTGTACGACTTACTCCTTTGGCCTGAGCTGCATCATCCTCCTCTGGTTGAGAAAAATTCGCCCTCGAATTTATAATTTTTTTCGTAACAGATTGTTCATCTCCATAGTATGGCACAAGTTGCTTAACATTGAATACGTCAGAAGTGTACACGTCCTCCAGTAGCTTCAACTTATAAGCATTTTTATTAATCCGTTTCACAACTTCTACAGGACCAATTTTTCTGGCTTTCAACTTGTTATAAGCGCCCATTGGAAAACGATCCTTCGTTAACACAGCAAACACCAAATCTCCTTCGTTAAATTCAACATTTCGTCGCTTCAAGTCTGTAGTCTGCTTATATTTCTCATTTTCTTTCTCCAATCATTTTTGAACGATTTTATGACATTCAGTCAATACATCAACAAAATCTACAGCTCGTTTAACCATCCCCTTCGGTTGTGGTACTACTGTCAAATCCAACGGTCCCCTTGGCAAACTTGCATATACGATCTGAAATGGACTGAATCCTGTGCTACGATTTACTGCATGATTATGTGCAAACTCTGCCTGGCATAACTTCATGTCCCAACTCTTCAGATTATCCTGTACAAGACATCGCAACAGATTTCCCAACGATCTGTTAACAACTTCTGTCTGTCCATCTGTTTGCGGATGATAAGCGCTACTGAATATCAGCTTCGTTCCAACCATCTTCCACAAACTTAGCCAAAAATGACTCAAAAATCTGGTATCTCTGTCTGAAACAATAGATTCCGGCAACCCATGTAAACGATAATTTTTTTTAAAGAACAACTGAGCAACACGAACAGCATCCGCCGTCTTCTTACAAGCAATAAAATGTACCATCTTTGAAAACCTGTCAACCACAACAAATATAGAATCATTCCCCTGTTGAGTTCTAGGCAAACCCAAAACGAAATCCATGCTGATATCAACCCATGGTTGGTTAGGTACTGGTAACGGCATATATAATCCTGCATTTGTCGCTGTTCCCTTCGAAATATGACAGATATAACGTCTCTGAACAAACCTTTCAACTTCCTTCCTCATCGATGGCCAATAGTAGGATTGAGAAATCAACTGTAATGTTCGATCTCTACCCACATGTCCTTCTTCGTGCAACTCTTTCACAATTTTCATTCTCAAGCTGCAATCTGGTATACATAATTGATTCCCTTTGAATAAGAATCCATCTATCAACACGAATTCATCAGTACTCCCGTCCTTGACTTTCTCAACACATTTCATAAAGTAAGGATCTTCTTCAAGCAACTCTGGCAATAGTTCAAACCCTGTCACTTCAACTTTCATCGTTGTCAACAAATGATTCCTCCTGCTCAATGCATCAGCTGCACGATTCGTCTCCCCTGATTTGTGATTAACAACAAAAGTAAACTGTTGTAAATACGCGACCCATGAAGCGTGCCTAGCTGAGATTTTATCCTGTCCTTGCAAATGCTTCAAAGCTTCATGATCCGTATAGAGAACAAACTCCTTATGAAACAGATAATGTCTCCAGTGCTTACTGCTTGAACAATTGCGTAAAACTCAACATCATAAGTGCTATATCTCAACTTAGCTCCAGATAACTTCTCACTGAAATAAGCAACTGGTCTTCCTTTCTGACTCAAGACTCCACCAATTCCCACCTTCGACGCATCAGTATGCAATTCAAACAACAATTGAAAATCTGGTAAAACAAGAATCGGTGCTGCCGTCAATAGTTCCTTGATCTTCTCAAAAGCAACCCCCGCTTCCTCAGACCATACAAACTGTTTCCCTTTCATGCAATCAGTAACTGGAGCCATCACGCTACTGAAGTGTGGAATGAATCTTCGGTAGAATGACGCTAGCCCATGAAAACTTCTCACTTTCGTAATTGTCTTTGGTTGTGGCCAATTCCTGACTGCTTCAACTTTATTCTGGTCCACCTGTATACCTTCTCCTGACACAACATATCCCAGAAATAAAACACTATGTGTCATGAACACGCATTTCTTCGTAGCAGCATAAAATTGTTCCTCACGAAGAATAATCAGCACTTCCCTCGAATGTTGAACATGCTCCTCCATACTCCTGCTATATATCAGAATATCATCGAAATAAACCACCACCAACTTCCCAATGTACGGTCTGAAAATTTGATTCATCACCCTCAAGAACGTACTTGGCGCATTCGATAGACCAAACGGCATAACCAACCATTCATATAATCCTTCCCTCGTCTTGAATGCGGTCTTCCATTCATCTCCCGGTCTAATTCGAATCTGATGATAACCACTCTTCAAATCAATCTTCGAAAAGATAGTAGCCCCACTCAACTGATCTAGCAAGTCATCCAATCTTGGCATAGGAAATCTGTAGCGAACAGTAATCTTGTTCAAAGCTCTACTATCGGTACACATTCTCCATGTTCCATCCTTCTTCGGCACCAACAAAGCTGGTACTGCACAAGGACTCAAGCTTTCCTGAACATGTCCCTGCTCTAACAACTCTTCCACCTGCCTTCGTAACTCCTCATGTTCCCTTGGACTCATCCTATAATGTGGCCTGTGTGGTAATACTGCTCCCGGAACAAGATCGATTTGATGTTGAATGTCTCTTAGTGGCGGTAACTCCTTGGGCAACTCTTCTGGAAATACATCCTCAAATTCTTTCAAAACTGGCTTTGCTTCTTCTGGAATTTCAATCTCTTCATGACTCTCTCGTCCAATCAACAAATAGACTTCAGGCTTCTCTTCAACTTCTTTAACAAACTCCTTCAAAGATAGCAAAGTTTTCAGCTCTTCAATCTCCCCCAGTTTGCTTTCCTTATGTTGTTGCTTCTTAGGGACTAAAATAATCTTAGTACCTTCAAACATGAAACTATAACTATTAGCACGACCATCATGTTGCACTGCTCTATCAAACTGCCATGGTCTGCCCAACAACAGATGACACACATCCATGTCCACAACGTCACACCAAATTTCATCTTTGTACTTCTTCCCGATTGAAAAATTCACGCAAGCTCTTCGTCCAACTTTCACTTCACCACCCTTCCTTAACCATGCTAACTTGTACGGTTTAGGATGCTTCTCAGTTTTCAAATTCAACTTCCTCACTGCTTCAGTAGAGATAATATTGTCACAACTCCCAGCATCAATGACGAACTTGCAAACCTTTCCCAGGATAGTGCATGTGGACTGAAATATGTTATTCCTCAACCAACTAGCTTCTTCTTCTTGCTTCGGTGCCAAATAATTTCTCCTCATCATTAAATTACACCCTTCATCTCCGGACAATTCTTCTTCCTTCTCAACATAAGGTGAATTAGAACAATCAACTTCCACATCCTCTTCTTCAACCTCTGCAACCATTGCTCTCCTCTTTGGCTTCGGACATTCATTGCTTTTGTGACCCAACTCCTGGCAATTGTAACACTTGAAACTGCTATTAACCTTTGCCTTCTCAACCTCCTTCACAACTGGTTTTGCGACAGCTTTAGGAACATTAGAACTTCCACTAACACCCTTCACTTGATTGTTAGAATTAGTAAACACACCACCTCCACGCCTTCCTTGCTTTTCCCAAGCCAACGCCTTTTGATGTGCTTCCACCACAGATCTTGGATCAAACATATTAACCATATCCTGAATCTGTATTCGTAACCCTCCAACAAATCTAGCAGTTAGCTGTTCCTCTGTCTCCATAATGTCATTTCGAGCAATCAGTTGATAAAATTCATCAGCATAATCATTAACAGTCTTCGTCCCTTGCCTCAGATTCTGCAACCTCTGATACATGAGTGATTGATAATTGTAAGGTAAAAATGTAGCTCTCATCAACTTCTTCATCATATCCCAAGATTCAACTTTTGACTTTCCCGTTCTCTCCCTTGTAAGTTTGGTTTGCTGCCACCACGCCAAAGCTCTCCCCCTCAACCTAGTAGCAACCAACTTCACTCGACGATTCTCCGGAACCTCTTTGAAGTCAAAGATCTCTTCAACATTTGACAACCAATCCAAGAATTCTTCTGCAACCATTCCACCCTTGAACTCGGGAATTTCCATCTTCATACCCGATTCCCATCGACGATCATCATCTACATCCCGATATGAATTTCGAACTTGGTCTCGATCTTGATAATGAATGCTAGCTCTATCACCCTCTTCATCAAAATCAAATGTACGTCTATATCGATCTCGACCATCAACATCCCTTCGATCACGCATGTCCCTTCTACTATATCTCTCTTCATCTCTATATGGCTCTTCTTCACACTCATGCGGAGTTCTTCTCTCTTCATGTCCATAGTCATGGTGATCTCTCCTTGAAGAAATTGATGTTTCTCTTCTTTCTCTAAAAGATTGCGGTGATACCCTCCTCGCTTCCGTAACCAATGGCGAAACTCGGTTTCCTCCATGGTTCGAGATTGGTGATCTCCTCCTTTGATTTTGATTCAAATCATTCATCAACTTCTCTAACTTTCCAATGCCTTCATCAAATTTCTCATTAATACGTTGTTCCATTTGCTCGGCTTCTTCTCTTCTATACAACGCTTCAACATTTTGATGTCGATTAGCTCTCCTTGGTGGCATGATTGAATCAACACAAACACTTCAACAAGTTCAACAAGCTTTTACAAATCAAACTTCAAAATAAACTTCACCACTAACTTGTACAACAAGTCACGGCTTACACCACTAACTTGGCTCGGCCTTAACACTTCAAACAAACTTCACCAAGGCTCGCTACTTCTCACAAGTATACACGGCCTATACTTAGCTCGGCTCAACAAATGATGCACGGCTCACACCCTTCTCCAAAAATTCAAACACTTTCCGGACTTTGATCCAAAATGAAATGGATCAGAAACTCCCAACTTGTTACAATCTCGCGATGAACACGATGAACACCAAACTTCAAATTCCTTGGCTCCAAGACTCGTCTTAGCTATGATTGGCTAAGTCAAGCTTTGATACCAAAAACTGACGCAGCGGATTAACAGAAAATCGATATAACGATGAAAATGTAGCAAACGGTGGATTGAAGATACTGAAATGCCCAAATTCGTTGATCTCAAAGATACCGAATTCTAGCTATCTTCGACATGTTGATCGCGCACGATACCGTGAGAGAAGATCTTCAATTCTTCAAGCGTTGATCAAGCGCACTTGACTCCGCGAATCGGCTTCAACAATCGTTGATTCGAGCGCACTCGAATAACCGAAAGTGGAGATAGGAGATTACACTCAACTATCAATTTAGGATGAAAGCACACAGCAATCAAACAAGAATTTTATTCAAAAATCAACCACCTTGAAATGTACAACTCACTCCCTATTTATAGTGTTTTACACCCTGACCCTTAAGCCGTATACGACTTACGACCCACCTTAAGTCGGCACCGACTTAACACAAAGCGACTCAACCCCTTTACAACAGAACACAATGCAAACGACTTAGGCAAGGTTGTTACCGACCTAACATACCACAACATTCACGACTCACAGCAACTACATCACAACAGCGATTCACCCGACTCAACTACATACCGACTTAAGAGCATACACTAGGTCGTTGCCGACCTAACACATCACATACAGCTATGGACACGACTTACGACTCAACTATGGAACGACTCAAAGCACACGCGACTTAAGCAAGCCGCGACTTAAGCTTCCAAGCTCGCTGCGATATCTCCTCACATGACTCATAGTAACCGAACGACTTAATCCCTTTAATAGCTGGAACTTTCCCCTGCTTCATGATAAGTCGTGGACGACTTATTGATGAGTCGTTGGGTCGTGTATGACTCATCAAACTCAAACAACTCAAGATCCCGTTAAGTCGTAACCTTGTCCCCTTAGCTTTGTTAAGTCGTGGACGACTCAAGCCCTCTTTAAGTCGTGTACGACTTACTCCTTTGGCCTGAGCTGCATCACAACTACACATCTCAATTTAGACAGTTATAACATTTCTGTCTAATACAATACAAGACATCATACAGAATAACAACACAGCGGAAACTCTAATTATATATCTACACGCTGAAGCCTCCTGCCCCAAAGCTCCTCCAGATTTCGTCAAGGATAACCTGAATCACCTGACTACTCATATATAATATGAGTATCCAAGAGTTTAATAAAATAGAAAATAAACACTCGGGTCAGACAGGGTTCTGGTGTGAGTAAACGATTTAAGATTGCTTAACTTTAGAAAATCCTTTGAAAAGAAAAGGTATCACGTAAGACTTCCCACACATAAACATGGAAAAGTTTTTACCTTACGCTAACCAAAACATTTGATAGGAAATCCAGTGATATTATAATAGTGTCTAGGGTTTTCAAATAAATATGAAATAGTCGAAATTGTTACATTCATTAAATTCCTGCTACTAGCCACAAAAGTGGGTAATACAAACAAAACCGTAGGGTCTCGTAGGGAAAATGGGTTTCCATCAATGGCAGGGCTACTGGGGTACCGCCCGTCACAGTACGTGGCCTAGATCACCGTACCGAGGAGTACGCCCGCTCCCCTACAACACAAGGCCGGGACCATTCCTCACTGAACAGTCCCGAACAAGACCACCCCGCAGTTGGCTGCAGACCAACTACCCACAAAGCCGAAATATAAAGGAACATCTAGACAGGGACGTATCTCGCTCTCCAGTGAGAGCTACCCACGAAGCCTTGCTGCACCTCCCCTGTTTTAGCCATACTTGGTTGACGAGGCTTGAGGCTGCGATTACCTTTATAGGACACATCTATCTAAGAATGCTCATCGTCCACCTGACGATGTTCTGAAAGCATTCAATCCATACAAGTCCGTTCCGGGTTCGAACGAAACCGAAGGCACTATCTCGTTGCACTCATTTTGGAATCACCCTCAAAGTCAACGACCATAGCCCTTGCACTCTAAATCACCACACTACAACAGTTTATGGGTTTCATAGCGTTTGAAAAACGCTATAACAGGCCATCATAGCATTTCAGAGAACGCCGTGGAACGACAAGCTATGGTAGGCCGGCAGCAATACATAGCAGGAAGGAAAACGCTATAATAGCTAATAGCGTTCGCAACCTACCATAGCGTTTATTCTCTGTTATTAAACTTAAACGCTATAGAGAATATAATACTTCATTTAACTTCTATAGCGTTTTCGAGCACATTTTATAGCGTTTCATCAAACCATGTTATAGCGTTATAATGTTTTTCGATAGCATTTCTTGTCATGCTTGTATAGCGTTTTTATTTTCTACTATAGCGTTTTCATTCTATTATAGCGTTTTGTATGCATAAATCTTACATCTCATATAGAGTTGCTATAGCGTTTGATGAATCAATAACGTTTTTCAAATGCTATTCTATATAATATTATTTTTCAGCATTTTTTTCAATTTTCTTTTTATTATATTATATTATATATATATATATATATGCACACAGATAGATATATGTATACACATTACACACACACACACACACACACACACACATATATTAAAATGTGGATCACAAAAATAACAAATCGAGAAGATGACAACAACTATATGTAACAATGATAACGTTGCAGTGAATTCTAATTTGGAAACACACAATCAAACTAGTGGAAAAGTTTCAAATAATTCTGCTAATATTTCAAATACTACAAGACATGGTCGCATGATAATAGTTCAAAATAGTCTAACAAATGAACACAAATACTACAAGACATGGTCACAATATAATAGCTCAAAATAGTCTAACAAATGGACACAAATACTCAGTTATGAAGATGATGATACGGAAATGGATGGTACAGAAGATTCTTGCAAGGATCTAAACATTGCTCCAGGTTGCTTCAGTGTTAACCAAGTTCCTGCATTAAATGACAAAGTAGACAATGACAGTTCCAGGTTGAATATACTAAATTCTGTTTATCGATTCTCATAACTTGGAGCAATAAGAAAGCAAAGATTGCAATGTTACCCAAGTTCTACTAAATAGGAAAAAGCAGAATGTGTATGGTACAAACAAAGCAAGTATGCAAAGATTAAATTTATAACACCATATGGTACTAAATAACCATGTGTGATATGAACAAATATGTAACAGCAGTGATAAGGGTCCAAGTGTACATAATACTGTCAACCATTCTTAGCAGCTTTTCAAAAGTGGTAATACATTTTTTTATACCATAACTAGAAGTCAGAACCGCATTTAACATAATATGTGCACCATAATAGAAGGAAGGAGTAATAATTTTTTCTTGTCGCAACTTCAACTAAAATTGAATACATATGCATGGCCTTCAATATATTTAGAATGACTGCCTTTAATAATTGATTTTCAAAATTTATTTTAAAACATAACATTGAAAACTCAAGTCCAATTCATGAAATCTTGAAAGAAGACTGCAAAAGTTACATAACACGCATTTTAGATTAAACAGGGTTTTTTTTTGATACTCGTATAAACTTAACAGAACTCTGCTTGTTTAGACATTTAACAGAATATGTAACAAGCTTCAGGTGATAAAAGGGATTTCTAACCTTCTTAATAACTGGATCTTCTTTGCACATCCTATTATATAATTTGATTCTTGATAGATGAACAATTGTACGATGTAATTATATAAGTAGCTTAAATGAACTATGCAAGGCAAGGGTGAGCCAGATGGGTGACAACCAATCTAATCCTTGGTTATTAGGTGAGACTAATACACAAAACAAAAAAATTATGGAAACTGAGATTAGTAGGCAGGCTTTTGTTCCGTGTCCTATATGAAAACTAAATCCCTACTTTCCATATCAAAATCAGTCAATCACATGAACAATCATCAAACAAATTCATCCAATATAAAACTTTCCACTTCAACCCCATATATGACAGGCCCTTGTATAAGAGTTTTCCTTAATTATTTCAGTACCTCAAATGATGAATCTTAAGTAAATTTAGTATCAAGATAGATTCGTTTATATTTCTCAGCTGAAATAAAATCTTAATGAGGGGATACTCAGTCAGTCGTTTTAATCTTAAATATATATATTTTTATTTTATTTTTTAAATTCTTCTTGGTGGGATGCTTGGCACACTAGTGCTACAAGTGGGCCAACAGCCCACTTGGCTATTCCCGTGTCCACTTGCATGCGCAGGTGGACAAATATGAATTGTAACTCATATATCTACCTGTGCATGCAGGTGGATATGATTTACATTTCATATGTCTCAGGACATACGAATATAAATTCGCATGTGCTGCTACATTTAGTAGCAACTTGTATACGCACTCAGGTGGAAGGAAATACATGAACTAGGTGCTGCTTGATGGAGAAACTACACGGCAGAAATGAACTTCATAAGGCAGGAGTTTCAAGAACAATGGTGAAACGGGGATGTGTTTCAGACCAAGTGGAGTAACAGGGGTACATACTGGGTGAGGGACGAGCATGAACAGGGTGAGGAACGAGGATGAACAGGTCAGTAAACACATTTAAATAAACTCAAGTATACAACATGAACAACTCAGGCAATTAGTTCAATTTATGCCAATTGGTTCAGAAAAAAAGTGCATAAGTGCACAGGCAAAATGTACACAGCTGCTGTTTGCAGCAGCGACCGTGCTGCTGTTACAGCAAGCGCAAGTCAAGTGCTTACCATGATGCTTCTTTTATGATAACAACTTTGCTTTGCTTGTTTGATTAAGCTTCAATTATGATGTCAACTTAAATTCAGACAAGTTTAATTCAGTCTGCTAAAGTTGAAAAAAGCTTATAGATGATGTTAGATATTTTCAAATTGTAGAAAATCAATTATAGTCGATGTTTTTATAATCGACTAAGTATGGAATGTTTGAATAATGATTTCCAAGGCAGTTCTAAATGAATGAGCAAAATATTCTTTTGCAACCAAACTTTGAAAAATAAAATCAATTGTTAATTATTACGTCAAATCTTAAATAAATATAAATTGAATTTGTTTTCAAGTTAATAAATTATTTAGTTAGAGCTATGTACATCCATAATAATGTTCACTACTGGGACTTTTTCCTGCACTTCACTTTTATGGTATACGAATAAGGATATTTTCGGATATCCAAAACAAATCTACGGATGCGGACGCTGATGCGAATGTTAATTCTTTGACATCCGTGAATATCGGATGCGGATTTAGATATGGATTTAAATTTTCGAATGCAGACATATCCGCATCCGTTGACAGGCCTACTTAACTCATTATTTTTCAAAATAAACAATCAAACTCCTTTTTTATTCCCTTGCAACCACCCAATATATGACTTGTATTCCCACAACCCAAACTCCAACTTCCATAACTAGATCAGTTTATGGGGGTTGAATGTGTAGTTATTTCATGGTTCCAAAAAGAAAATTATGTACACTAATATGGGTCCATGCTTAGCACATGGACTTTTGTATTATTGCATGCGTTGATGTTTTTTTTGAACGCAAATATGTAAATGGAAAGCAGGGACATTTTTGTAATTTCAAAATGACACCGAGTAAATTAGTTGAACGAATTTTATTTATTAGTAGTAGAGATTAATAGAGTATTGTTAAACGAAGAATTTGTGGTAGTGACATACCTCCTTTACAAGCGATGGTGCGACCATCAAGTTTTACCGGTGGAACGTCATTGATCAACTTCATTAGCAACTTTTTGCTTGTATCTTGTAGCACAAAATGTAGCAGAAACTTAATTAGTAAATATGCATGGCAAAATCTCATTTCATTCATTTATTAACTAATCAAATAACTGAAATAATAAATATAAGATGATGAAAAAAATCATTGAGATGCTAATTTCTTATGGGATGTGCATGTATAATATTCTTTCCATCTCGAGACCTAAAATGCTTCAATAGGTAATCTTTCTTCTTCTTTTTTATTCTTTTGTTACCACAAAGTTTTGCACTTTTGTGTTGAGTTGTTAGTTTAAAGAGTAATTGTAAAAACAGTAGTATGTCTGAATTATGACATTTTTCCCTGCATAATCCATGAACATTTACATGATATTTTTCCTTTAAATATTTACTGCAAAATGCATCCCAACAAATCTACCAAACTGAGACAGTAAAAAACCAATTACGTTATCAATGGATTTCATAAAATTTTAAACGAAATGCTATTAGAAAGCGGTTGATTTTATATTCAAAAAATACAAGTGTAAAAAATAAACATCAGAAATAATGCCATACCTTCCAAGATAAACTGGACTTCCAAGAAGACAGGAATGCAGATACTAAAGGCTGACATACAACGCCACAAGCGCAGGACCTAGAATCTTATTTGACCATGTCAACAACCAATAATTTAGAGCAGATGCAACGATTCCCCGAAGGAAAAATATATGAGAAGAAACAAGTATTTAGCAGAAAGTTGTCCCATTCTCTCAACAAGTGTTTCTAAGTCCATGCACATGTACATGCACCGGTACAACCGTACAAAATATATATGGTTTAGGTATATCAAATGCTAAATCTCATACTAACTGGTCAGCAAATATCAGTCACAGAGTTTTATAGGTATAATGACATCAGGATACTAGTAGCTCCCTAGCTTTACACTTTTTACATATGCATTTCAAGATGAATATATTCCAATGTAACCTTAACAGGATATACAAGTAGTTAGTGGACCAGTTAAATTTTCTGAAGGTGTGTTCAGGGTCAAAACCAAAGTTGGAGATGTGGTCGCTTAATAAATTACCCCCTTTGCCCCATTTGTAATATAGGGTTTTCTTTTTATCACAAAATAGATGGCATTTTAGGAGCGTATGGTTGTAACTAAGTTATAGGTAAATGAAATGAAATACTTGATGATTTTCACAAATACTATGCACAAAGCTAAAACAGCAATATAAGCAACACAGGGATTATTACTTAAGAACGTTTTTCTCGTACTAGCATTGTTGAACACAATGGAATTGAATATTTCATTAAGCTTGACACTGATATTCAAGTTGTGATATTTGTGAGCATGTTTTACATAATCTACAGAATAACCTAGACAATTGGTCGTGGGCGATCTTTTTCTACAGATATTAATATTGAACATGTAATGATGCCATCATTATGCTAAAACCTATATTTTTAGCTTTCATACTGTACCGATTTGTTCACCTCTTATTATGTACAAACTACAAACTAAAGTTTGAGAACTCGGTTTATCAGGTCCAGACTTTTTTTATGTTTCATCTCGTTAATTTCCAAAGCTTCAGTAAAAATTTGTAAAAGTTTCGATTTCTGAATTGAGTGACTATTTGAATAAACATTTTATTAATTATTTGTTGATTTTTATACACATAATTATCCTAATTGTGTCTTAAATTTTCCGCTAAAGAAGATAACTATTTTTCTAATTGTTTCTCTACACTACTTCCTGTCTTCCTGTTTTTCTCTCTTTCATTTTTATTTACGCACAATTACAACTTTCACACTTTTAAAGCTATTCCACGCTATCTTTTCTACTTGTATAAAAATAAAATAGCTTCATAACAGACATTGAATTCACTCCATGGCAATCTTAAAATTGTTTGAAGTAGAAGTGTTTTGACCACCAAAGCTTTTGCACTTATAGCAAAATCTGTCCATTAATTTTTTATTAAATAAAAAGTAAATATCTCTAACTGTTATATGCACGTATGTTCGATTTATCCTAGTATGTAATTGTAGATTGCTTTATACCTACCATAATTAGTATTTAGTATGACTGTTGTATCTTCAACTATTTAATCAAGCTTTGTCTTGAGTAATATATGCAGTTCTGACTTCCATATCATTTTGATGGCTAATTTTGATTATTGTCACTCCCTAATGTAAAGATGTAATTTTTGGAAAAAGCAATGGTAACCAAAAAATTTCCATGCTAGTTTTGAGGAGTTGGTCCAACACCGCGTCCATGGTGACTGCATATAAATATACATATCATACATGCATTCATATTTATGTGGACATACATATGTGTGTATATAATAATCTCCCATCATCGGATGTTCTTATAATAGTTTTATTAGACTGGTCTAGTTCACAATGCAAAATTCCCAGAGTTGACGAAGAAATAAATATGGGATCTCCAAATTTTGTTAAGTAGCATTTCAAGGTCAAGGACATAAATAACTACAATACCTACCATACTGAAGGCTTGTAATCACGATACAGAGCTTCTCCCGTTCCTGGCAGCTCTAGAATGTTCCAACTTTCGTCTAAAACCATGCTGTCCGTCTATTCCACTACTGTAACTCTGATTGTCCGCAGCAGCTTCTGTCTATAGCCATGTAGCCCTCCACTTAGCTTGATTCACACTGTTACTGTGAATCTTCTTCAATCTCGGCAATTTCTCTTTAGCCCTTCAGCAAGACTGATCTTGTACACAATAGAAATTAGCCTGTTACTGAGGATCTGTGTAACAAACAGGGATTTTCGACTTTCGAAAATTCGACATCGATACTCACTTTATCGACTGCCGAGAAATCGAAGGCCGGAAACACGGAATGTTATGGGTTTTAACAAAAATTTTAAGGAAAAGAAAAAGAGAGAAGTAGAAGAAGATAACAGAAAATAGAGAGAGAGGAAGATAGAAAAATAGAGAATTTGATAATAGAAGATAGAAGAATTTTTTTTTTAAAATAGAACGGGACAGAAAGGAACAGAACGGAACAACAACAGAATCTCACAATTCGCAGCGGAACAACATATAATAGTAAATGAATAATCTTTAAACAAAGGACTATATCAGTTATTACATTATCATTTCATTTCATTACATCATATCATCAGAGTATACAACATCATACAACAACAAACAGTGCAGCGGAAAAAGAAATACTATATAAACTAGTAATACGCCATGCCATCCAGCTTGCCTCCAGCAACTCCAGAATATCCAGAATATCCTGATAAACCTAACTCTTGACTGCCCGTGTGGAAATTGGTGGGCACCCAGAGTTTAGGAAGGAAAACAATAAACTCCGAGTCAGTCATGTGACTGGTGTGAGAACTCAAAACAGTTTATTTAACTTTAAAATCAAAATAGAGGAATATTTTTAAATTCAATTCGCAATGCTTTTAAAAATGAGACTACCATAAGGCCTCCCGCACACACACACATGCAAACGCAGAATCGGAGGAGATTTCTCCTTATGATAGTCAAAGATGCTTGATACGCATTTAAAATAATATTTGATATTATTATTAGTGCATAGTGTAGAGGAGAATCATTTCGAAAATAAAGATATAAATCTTAGCCAACATACGACCATTATCGTATGCCTACTATAGCTACTATCCAAACAGTGGTGACCACCATAAGTGAATAGCAGGTTCTACAACTAATACCGTACAAGTTTCGTATTGGGAATTGGATTTCCAACAAATGGTCAGGCCAAGGAACTTCCCATTGCCACATGAGAATGCCTCTGGATGGACATCCCCGAGAACCAAACCGGATCTCTACCAACACAAGGCCGGGTTACTCCTAACTGAGCAACAACTGACCGAATATGCCATCCCCCGGTCCTTTGGGACCTTTATCCGAGAGTGCTCTCTAATCAATTCACACAATCATAAAAACAAAGTGTTTCAACATGAGTAAGTATCTGGGCTCCATACCATGATACCACCCTTTTCCAGAAGGAAATGCACATATCCTAAAGGGCGCTACCCCTCATAACCTTGCTGCTTCTTTCCTGTTTTGACCATTTCCGGGATGTGAGGCTCGACGAATTCACGTCCACAAAAACATACTTTATACAAAAGCCATGCTTTGGGTCAACAAATGATCAACACAATGATCACTAAGATAGACGATCAAATAAATGATCCTATCACAATAATCAACACAATGATCATTTCAGCATCACTCAGCATGTCACATTACCAAACTGGGAATATATCGCTGATAAATTCAACTATATAACCTTCGAGCACATGCGTCTCAAAGAAGGGTGTTAAGCAAAGAATAAATTCTCCGCCACCAACAGAAATATATTTGAAAGAAATCGGCTTTATATCTCAAATTGTAATGTCAGACATACAATCCATACAAGTCTGTTCCGGGATCGAACAGAACCGAAGGCACTTACAAAGAAGTCCTTGCAATCCGGATATTCACAATCCTGATCGGATTCACCATCACATATGGAGAACTAAATACCGTAGCTACTCGGTGCAGAGTCAATCGATAGTTCATCCTATCACTCTCGCAAATACCGGTCTTCAACACCGATCTTCAAATGCGATTCACAACGACGTATCACATATTCGGAGTGGGTTATACGACCCCATGGTCCTTTCCCGGTTAACCCGAATAGTGAGCGCTTATTCAAAAATAAGTGTGCATTCAAATTCAAACAGTTCACATCAAATACCCATTCAAAGGGAAATATTGATAGTCGGCTATTGAACTATCAATGGATATGCACACATCACCAGATTCCAAATAATTTTCCAAATTTTTTTTTTTTTTCAAAATATCTTTACAAGATATATTATTTCAACACTTCAAAAATAAATCAACATTTATTTCTCTAAACCAATCCCACTTTCCTTTATAAATTCCTTAGTGAATTTATATTCCAAAATATTCATGCATATACGATTTCAATTATCCATTTCAATTTATCTTCAAAAAGATAAATTCTAAATATTCACTTCATATTGGAAAACATTTCCATACTTATTTATAAATAAGTAATTCACAAATTTTATTTATTTTCGACACTTAGAAAATATTCAATATACTTAAATCAAATTAAGTATATTTTTCATTCTATTAAGGAAATCATTCTCTTAACATATTTATTTGGGTCAAAACGAATGTTGCGTAAAACATCGTTACGACAACCCAAAATCACTAGTATAGGGATACGAAATTAAATAGATATATAAATCCCAATACTATGCAAATATTTCCTTTCGGAAATCATTTACTATAACAACAGTGTTATAGTCCACCATTTCCTTTTATTTCTCGAAAACGTCTATTTCAACAATGAATGTTGAAATCTATGATTTCGAATCTCAATGCATTTAAAACATCGTTAGATCGTTTTAATTCTGTTTAAAATATCATATTCTAAACATTTTCTTTAACGTATTATTCACTATTCAAAAACGTGAATATATTATTAATAAATTTCATTTCTTCTATTCCTTTTTTTTTAAGGAATTATTCACTGTTTAAAACATGGATATAACTCCATTAATAACTTTCAACAATTCACTTATCAAAATAAGTCGTTGCGGATTTATAAAACAATGTTTATAAATTTCATTTCTATTTAATTTACAACAACTTTCTTTTAAAAATTTCCTTTATTAATCTATCTCAATTCATATCACAATGATATACTAAAAATTCATATTATAAGTCAAATACTTATAATATATTTATTTACAAAATTGTTTCTTTGAACTTCTCAAATTTATAAATCTTATAACTTATAAGATTCATTTATTTATCCAAACTCATTCCTTTAATAACTTTATAAATTTTATAAACCTACTGCTTATAAAATTCTATTTATAACTTCACCGTTATAATTCTATAATTCCAATTTATGAAATTCATTTACAATTCTTTCTAACACTTAGAAAAGTTCGTTTTATACTTCTAATATTTTTAATTTACAAATATCAATTTATAAATCTTTTAATACAAATGAATTTGTATTATTATTTTAAAACATCTTTTAAACTCTTTTAGAATTCCATCATTTTGATTTATAAAATAATCCAATTTCATAAATCCTATTTTTTTAAACTTTTTATAATAGATTCAAAAATCTCAGTTTAAACTATTTTATAAAATCATCAATCCCATATTTTCAAAAATCAACTTTTAACTATATTTCTCAAAATATAAGCTTTTATAATATTAAAAATTATAACGTTTATTTAATTATAATGGATCAATTCCAAAAATATTTAATAAACGTATATTTCCAAAAATCCTTTTTGAAATTAAAATCGTTGTTTTTAAATTTCAAAACTTGGATCCAATGATGCAACACATCAATAGTCAATCACGATTTTCCAATATCATATATCGATATAATAAACAATCAAACATCACAATATTTAAAATCAATAAATATTTGCGAGGAATCCAGTTCGATTCCTCCAACCTGTTTCCCTGCATCCACAGACATTAGCACAATACCATTCCGTTTCAAGACGGAATATTGCGGTATATGGGATTTTATAAAAATATATCCGCTTACTAACGGCGCATAGGGTCTCATCCGCTAAAAGAAAATGCGGGAAATCAATCAACTGCAATATATACATATGCCAATATATATATATATTGCTATATATATAATATAATACCAATTCCACTTCAAGGTGGAATATCGCGGTATATGTGTGTAATAAATAACCTCCGCTTACTAACGGCGCATAGGGTCTATTCACATCCAATATTTATATATATATATATAACAATCATCATTCAAGCATTCAATCAACACAGTCAATAAATTTTAAATCTAACTATTTAAAATTTAAATAAACAACAGAAATTCCTTTTGAGTGAGAAGTTCTCACCTTTATTCCCGTTTGCAATCCACTTCCAATTCAACTTGTTTTCTTCATTTATACCTTGTATAAATATTATACACAATTTATTAATATTCGAATCAATCGAATAAATTAAATTTTCATTTGACAAATTTTAAATTCATCGGTGATTTCATTTTTAATAGTTAAATAAATTGATAGTTTCGTTTAAACCAATTTCTCGTTTAATAAATTTATTTAAACAATTTTTTTTCTTTAATAAATTTATTTAAACTAATTTTGTCCTTTTAAAATAATTTTAACTAGAGATTTCCAATTGAACTGAATTTCCTTTTTATAAATTAAATCTACAAATTATTTTTCTCTAAAGTAATATCTTAAAATCAATTTTTTTTTTTTAAATAATTTGTTTAACTCAAAATTTAAATTTTCTTTTAATAAACTTTCTTAACTAACTATTTATTTAAATAAATTTTCCTTTGATAAAATATCCTAACTAGAAATTTCCCATTGAACTTAATTTCTTTTTTTATAAATTTTAAATCAACTATTTTTTTTCTTAAATAAAAAATTATTTTTCTTTGTTTAATAAATTTATCTTAACTAAAAATTTTACTTTAAATAAATTTCTTTAAATCAAATTTTCTCTTAATAAATTGTTTAACTAAAGATTTAAATTTAAAACTAAATTTCTTTTTACTAAATTGTATTTATTTATTATTATTATTTTTTTCAACTTCTTTAAAACATTTTTATATATATTTAAAACTACATACTTCACTGCAATTTAAATACTTCATTATATTTTAAACTATATATTTCAAATGTATATATGTTTTCATTGAATTAAATTTTAAATTTTAAGAAATAAAATTCAAATACCTTCACTGTCGAACGCCACTGCACCTTCTCACGAGCTGCCGCCGCTTCCATCGTCGCCATCGTTTGTCGCGCGCACCTCCACGAATCGCCACCATCGCCGTCGCACCCTTCGACCTTCTCTCGCTTGAAACGCCTCCCTACCCAATCACCACTTCCACTTGTTCGGCATCCCACGCGACATCGCCCCCACTGTTGACCGCGACTCCCCTGCAGCCGCCTACATCGAAGACCTCCTTGTTGTTGTCGATCGAGACCGCGACCTCCATACGCGTACGCGCGAGCTCCTAATCTCCAAGCGCCGCGCCCTAGCGCCGCGACCATCATCGCGCGCAACAATCAACTCGCGACGCCCCATTGCGATGGCCGACCCCCCAATTTTTTTATTTCTGAAGAGAATAGGGCTTCGGCTTTGATTTTATTTCATGAATTCGATTTGGATTGGGGAAAGAGGAATGAAACTCGGCTGCGGCCATTAATAATTTATCTCGTTCGATTTGTTTCGGTTTCGAATTGGAAACGAGGGTGAAGAGCGGTTTTAAAAACGAAAGGAGGCATGTTTATCACGATCTTCGTTCGTGATTTCTGGCATAACTTTAGGCATGAATCTAGGCGTGATGTTAGGGAAGAACGTGCTGTGTTTGACTGAAATGCAAATTTAAATTTTAAATTTAAATTGAATTCGATTCAATTTCAACGCGTTTACGCACCGTGTGCTCACATATCAACTCCAAAAATTACGAAATTTGAAATCCGGCAATAATTCAATATTCCGGACCCAATGGAACTGGTTTCGTCGAATTCCGAGACTGTGCCTCGGACGGCTATTTAAATATTGATTCAAACGATTAAATTTCCAAAACTGAACAATTCACTTTCAATTTCAATTCTGAAGCTTTTACTATCTTCAATATTATCAATATGAATTTTACGAGCCTTTGAAATATTTTTAATTGGCTTAAATTTGAAGATTCAAATTTTTATTCAACTTCAATAGATTAAATCCTATAATTTAATCGTTATATTCAAAGTTATATTGAAAATTCAATCCAAACCATCATTCAAATATTTAAAATTAATTAAATATTTTCAAATTAAATTATTCAAAATTCTGGGTCGTTACAATCTTCCCCCCTTAAAAGAATTTCGTCCCGAAATTACAAGTTAAGAAGAATGCCCTTATTCCCATTAACTACTTTTCACAATTCAAATAGTTTTATCAACTTACTAGCTAAATCTTTTTACTAGAGATTCATTATCATTTCAATTATCCTTCCAACTCCAATTATAGGTTCCAAACAACATTGTTTTACTAACCATTCAAATTTAAAACTTTCAAATTTTTCTCAAAATTTTTCTAACACCTTAAATTTCCGAAAAATTTCGCCAGCGTTTCCTTTGCGCGGCTCGATCGGTACGACTACAAAATGGCACCACGGCCCCTCAGAATCAAAAAGAAAAGAGAAAAGCCAAGTGGCTAGAGAAGAAAGTCACCAAATTTCATACTGAAATTGAAATACATACCTTTTTGTCGAGCAATTCAATTTTATCTTTGAAATTAAAATTTCCATTTCCATTATACACCTGTATAACCTGTATAATCTGCTAACAGTAGTATCCAAATCCAACATTCAAACCATTTTGCCAATTCATCACAAAATTTTCAACATATATTTCTTATACGTTTTTACTTCACTATTGAAGTTACATATCAATTTCATTCAATTTCACGTTTCAATTCAATTCACGACTTCAAATTCATTCTAATTCAATTCTCAATTTAAATTCTATTTGAATTAAATTCTAAATTCTAAATATTGAATTCTATCGATTAACTTTCATTTAGTAATTCATATTACTAATTTAAATTAGTTTCATTCACTAACTCTTTTCACTATTTCAATTCATCTTGATTTCACTTAATTACTCAATTCAACCTTGCATTTCAAATTTCATTCCACTTGAAATTGTTTCACAAATGAATAAATTATTAAGTTAATTTACTCGAATTCAATCTATTTTTATTTAATTCCATACACTAATGATAATAATTCAATAGTATCGCTTCTAACAATCATACAACCATATACTATAATAATCCCTAGAAAATCATTTCTTTTCTATACAAAAATAGTTTTGGGCAAAAATTATTTTATAATATAAATCAATTTTATATTCACTAACAAATACGCGCTCATATCTATTATTACACTCAAACTCATTCTAGAGTACTGCTGACTCTATCTCTAACGAGTAAGACCCTACAGAACCATGGTTGTCGCTTAACCAACAGCTCTGATACCAAATGTCACAAACAGGGATTTTCGACTTTCGAAAATTCGACATCGATACTCACTTTATCGACTGCCGAGAAATCGAAGGCCGGAAACACGGAATGTTATGGGTTTTAACAAAAATTTTAAGGAAAAGAAAAAGAGAGAAGTAGAAGAAGATAACAGAAAATAGAGAGAGAGGAAGATAGAAAAATAGAGAATTTGATAATAGAAGATAGAAGAATTTTTTTTTAAAATAGAACGGGACAGAAAGGAACAGAACGGAACAACAACAGAATCTCACAATTCGCAGCGGAACAACATATAATAGTAAATGAATAATCTTTAAACAAAGGACTATATCAGTTATTACATTATCATTTCATTTCATTACATCATATCATCAGAGTGTACAACATCATACAACAACAAACAGTGCAGCGGAAAAAGAAATACTATATAAACTAGTAATACGCCATGCCATCCAGCTTGCCTCCAGCAACTCCAGAATATCCAGAATATCCTGATAAACCTAACTCTTGACTGCCCGTGTGGAAATTGGTGGGCACCCAGAGTTTAGGAAGGAAAACAATAAACTCCGAGTCAGTCATGTGACTGGTGTGAGAACTCAAAACAGTTTATTTAACTTTAAAATCAAAATAGAGGAATAATTTTAAATTCAATTCGCAATGCTTTTAAAAATGAGACTACCATAAGGCCTCCCGCACACACACACATGCAAACGCAGAATCGGAGGAGATTTCTCCTTATGATAGTCAAAGATGCTTGATACGCATTTAAAATAATATTTGATATTATTATTAGTGCATAGTGTAGAGGAGAATCATTTCGAAAATAAAGATATAAATCTTAGCCAACATACGACCATTATCGTATGCCTACTATAGCTACTATCCAAACAGTGGTGACCACCATAAGTGAATAGCAGGTTCTACAACTAATACCGTACAAGTTTCGTATTGGGAATTAGATTTCCAACAAATGGTCAGGCCAAGGAACTTCCCATTGCCACATGAGAATGCCTCTGGATGGACATCCCCGAGAACCAAACCGGATCTCTACCAACACAAGGCCGGGTTACTCCTAACTGAGCAACAACTGACCGAATATGCCATCCCCCGGTCCTTTGGGACCTTTATCCGAGAGCGCTCTCTAATCAATTCACACAATCATAAAAACAAAGTGTTTCAACATGAGTAAGTATCTGGGCTCCATACCATGATACCACCCTTTTCTAGAAGGAAATGCACATATCCTAAAGGGCGCTACCCCTCATAACCTTGCTGCTTCTTTCCTGTTTTGACCATTTCCGGGATGTGAGGCTCGACGAATTCACGTCCACAAAAACATACTTTATACAAAAGCCATGCTTTGGGTCAACAAATGATCAACACAATGATCACTAAGATAGACGATCAAATAAATGATCCTATCACAATAATCAACACAATGATCATTTCAGCATCACTCAGCATGTCACATTACCAAACTGGGAATATATCGCTGATAAATTCAACTATATAACCTTCGAGCACATGCGTCTCAAAGAAGGGTGTTAAGCAAAGAATAAATTCTCCGCCACCAACAGAAATATATTTGAAAGAAAACGGCTTTATATCTCAAATTGTAATGTCAGACATACAATCCATACAAGTCTGTTCCGGGATCGAACAGAACCGAAGGCACTTACAAAGAAGTCCTTGCAATCCGGATATTCACAATCCTGATCGGATTCACCATCACATATGGAGAACTAAATACCGTAGCTACTCGGTGCAGAGTCAATCGATAGTTCATCCTATCACTCTCGCAAATACCGGTCTTCAACACCGATCTTCAAATGCGATTCACAACGACGTATCACATATTCGGAGTGGGTTATACGACCCCATGGTCCTTTCCCGGTTAACCCGAATAGTGAGCGCTTATTCAAAAATAAGTGTGCATTCAAATTCAAACAGTTCACATCAAATACCCATTCAAAGGGAAATATTGATAGTCGGCTATTGAACTATCAATGGATATGCACACATCACCAGATTCCAAATAATTTTCCAAATTATTTTTTTTTTTCAAAATATCTTTACAAGATATATTATTTCAACACTTCAAAAATAAATCAACATTTATTTCTCTAAACCAATCCCACTTTCCTTTATAAATTCCTTAGTGAATTTATATTCCAAAATATTCATGCATATACGATTTCAATTATCCATTTCAATTTATCTTCAAAAAGATAAATTCTAAATATTCACTTCATATTGGAAAACATTTCCATACTTATTTATAAATAAGTAATTCACAAATTTTATTTATTTTCGACACTTAGAAAATATTCAATATACTTAAATCAAATTAAGTATATTTTTCATTCTATTAAGGAAATCATTCTCTTAACATATTTATTTGGGTCAAAACGAATGTTGCGTAAAACATCGTTACGACAACCCAAAATCACTAGTATAGGGATACGAAATTAAATAGATATATAAATCCCAATACTATGCAAATATTTCCTTTCGGAAATCATTTACTATAACAACAGTGTTATAGTCCACCATTTCCTTTTATTTCTCGAAAACGTCTATTTCAACAATGAATGTTGAAATCTATGATTTCGAATCTCAATGCATTTAAAACATCGTTAGATCGTTTTAATTCTGTTTAAAATATCATATTCTAAACATTTTCTTTAACGTATTATTCACTATTCAAAAACGTGAATATATTATTAATAAATTTCATTTCTTCTATTCCTTTTTTTTTTAAGGAATTATTCACTGTTTAAAACATGGATATAACACCATTAATAACTTTCAACAATTCACTTATCAAAATAAGTCATTGCGGATTTATAAAACAATGTTTATAAATTTCATTTCTATTTAATTTACAACAACTTTCTTTTATAAATTTCCTTTATTAATCTATCTCAATTCATATCACAATGATATACTAAAAATTCATATTATAAGTCAAATACTTATAATATATTTATTTACAAAATTGTTTCTTTGAACTTCTCAAATTTATAAATCTTATAACTTATAAGATTCATTTATTTATCCAAACTCATTCCTTTAATAACTTTATAAATTTTATAAACCTACTGCTTATAAAATTCTATTTATAACTTCACCGTTATAATTCTATAATTCCAATTTATGAAATTCATTTACAATTCTTTCTAACACTTAGAAAAGTTCGTTTTATACTTCTAATATTTTTAATTTACAAATATCAATTTATAAATCTTTTAATACAAATGAATTTGTATTATTATTTTAAAACATCTTTTAAACTCTTTTAGAATTCCATCATTTTGATTTATAAAATAATCCAATTTCATAAATCCTATTTTTTTAAACTTTTTATAATAGATTCAAAAATCTCAGTTTAAACTATTTTATAAAATCATCAATCCCATATTTTCAAAAATCAACTTTTAACTATATTTCTCAAAATATAAGCTTTTATAATATTAAAAATTATAACGTTTATTTAATTATAATGGATCAATTCCAAAAATATTTAATAAACGTATATTTCCAAAAATCCTTTTTGAAATTAAAATCGTTGTTTTTAAATTTCAAAACTTGGATCCAATGATGCAACACATCAATAGTCAATCACGATTTTCCAATATCATATATCGATATAATAAACAATCAAACATCACAATATTTAAAATCAATAAATATTTGCGAGGAATCCAGTTGGAACCCTCCAACCTGTTTCCCTGCATCCACAGACATTAGCACAATACCATTCCGTTTCAAGACGGAATATCGCGGTATATGGGATTTTATAAAAATATATCCGCTTACTAACGGCGCATAGGGTCTCATCCGCTAAAAGAAAATGCGGGAAATCAATCAACTGCAATATATACATATGCCAATATATATATATTGCTATATATATAATATAATACCAATTCCACTTCAAGGTGGAATATCGCGGTATATGTGTGTAATAAATAACCTCCGCTTACTAACGGCGCATAGGGTCTATTCACATCCAATATTTATATATATATATATATATATATATATATATATATATAACAATCATCATTCAAGCATTCAATCAACACAGTCAATAAATTTTAAATCTAACTATTTAAAATTTAAATAAACAACAGAAATTCCTTTTGAGTGAGAAGTTCTCACCTTTATTCCCGTTTGCAATCCACTTCCAATTCAACTTGTTTTCTTCATTTATACCTTGTATAAATATTATACACAATTTATTAATATTCGAATCAATCGAATAAATTAAATTTTCATTTGACAAATTTTAAATTCATCGGTGTTTCATTTTTAATAGTTAAATAAATTGATAGTTTCGTTTAAACCAATTTCTCGTTTAATAAATTTATTTAAACAATTTTTTTTCTTTAATAAATTTATTTAAACTAATTTTGTCCTTTTAAAATAATTTTAACTAGAGATTTCCAATTGAACTGAATTTCCTTTTTATAAATTAAATCTACAAATTATTTTTCTCTAAAGTAATATCTTAAAATCAATTTTTTTTTTAAAATAATTTGTTTAACTCAAAATTTAAATTTTCTTTTAATAAACTTTCTTAACTAACTATTTATTTAAATAAATTTTCCTTTGATAAAATATCCTAACTAGAAATTTCCCATTGAACTTAATTTCTTTTTTTTATAAATTTTAAATCAACTATTTTTTTTCTTAAATAAAAAATTATTTTTCTTTGTTTAATAAATTTATCTTAACTAAAAATTTTACTTTAAATAAATTTCTTTAAATCAAATTTTCTCTTAATAAATTGTTTAACTAAAGATTTAAATTTAAAACTAAATTTCTTTTTACTAAATTGTATTTATTTATTATTATTATTTTTTTCAACTTCTTTAAAACATTTTTATATATATTTAAAACTACATACTTCACTGCAATTTAAATACTTCATTATATTTTAAACTATATATTTCAAATGTATATATGTTTTCATTGAATTAAATTTTAAATTTTAAGAAATAAAATTCAAATACCTTCACTGTCGAACGCCACTGCACCTTCTCACGAGCTGCCGCCGCTTCCATCGTCGCCATCGTTTGTCGCGCGCACCTCCACGAATCGCCACCATCGCCGTCGCACCCTTCGACCTTCTCTCGCTTGAAACGCCTCCCTACCCAATCACCGCTTCCACTTGTTCGGCATCCCACGCGACATCGCCCCCACTGTTGACCGCGACTCCCCTGCAGCCGCCTACATCGAAGACCTCCTTGTTGTTGCCGATCGAGACCGCGACCTCCATACGCGTACGCGCGAGCTCCTAATCTCCAAGCGCCGCGCCCTAGCGCCGCGACCATCATCGCGCGCAACAATCAACTCGCGACGCCCCATTGCGATGGCCGACCCCCCAATTTTTTTATTTCTGAAGAGAATAGGGCTTTGGCTTTGATTTTATTTCATGAATTCGATTTGGATTGGGGAAAGAGGAATGAAACTCGGCTGCGGCCATTAATAATTTATCTCGTTCGATTTGTTTCGGTTTCGAATTGGAAACGAGGGTGAAGAGCGGTTTTAAAAACGAAAGGAGGCATGTTTATCACGATCTTCGTTCGTGATTTCTGGCATAACTTTAGGCATGAATCTAGGCGTGATGTTAGGGAAGAACGTGCTGTGTTTGACTGAAATGCAAATTTAAATTTTAAATTTAAATTGAATTCGATTCAATTTCAACGCGTTTACGCACCGTGTGCTCACATATCAACTCCAAAAATTACGAAATTTGAAATCCGGCAATAATTCAATATTCCGGACCCAATGGAACTGGTTTCGTCGAATTCCGAGACTGTGCCTCGGACGGCTATTTAAATATTGATTCAAACGATTAAATTTCCAAAACTGAACAATTCACTTTCAATTTCAATTCTGAAGCTTTTACTATCTTCAATATTATCAATATGAATTTTACGAGCCTTTGAAATATTTTTAATTGGCTTAAATTTGAAGATTCAAATTTTTATTCAACTTCAATAGATTAAATTCTATAATTTAATCGTTATATTCAAAGTTATATTGAAAATTCAATCCAAACCATCATTCAAATATTTAAAATTAATTAAATATTTTCAAATTAAATTATTCAAAATTCTGGGTCGTTACAATCTGTTATAGCAGTTACTCGGTATGTTATAATTTAGCTTGCTCTATTAAATTTAGCACTAATTCAGCAAGACTCAAATTGATTCAACAGCAATACAACATTGAAACTCGGTCTGTTCTCCACTATTGTTGAATTGCAACGCAGCAATATAGTTGCTTTACTGAATTCTGCAACCAGTTTTCGCCTATCACTTTTTAATCTGTTACCCTTCGCTTTGTAGACATTAGGTTGCAGCCAGAACGGGTTTTGTTAATTCAGTATCCACTTCAGCTAGTATTCGCCCATCAACTCCCCAACCAAAATCAGATTCAGCTAGTGGTCACTCGTCGGTTTTGCAAAGCCTTGCAACAAGTTCAACCTCTTCCACTGATTAAACCAGACAACCAATATCACCTTACAATGCTTTTCAGCCTTTCAACCGTCTAACTGAGTTCATTTGTTCAGTCTACTCAATCCCTTGGTAGTTCGATCATTCAGTTTGAACAGAAAATTAACAGCAGAATTACACAAAATATTATAATGAAAAAATAAAATTACCTTAAAAATAAAAGAAATTGATGGTGAAAGTTTGGAAGAACTAAATGACAGCAGGTGCAGATGCAATCAAAAAAAAATTGACACTAAAGCATTAATGAGGTCATATATGATATAACATGCGAAAAAATTCAATGAAACTTCAAACCATCACAATATACAGTAAAAAAATGAGATTATGATCACACTAGTTTAAGAAAGGTCAACTAAATTAGTGATTATGATCACAAGTGCAGGAAAAGTTTGACCATGGTCGTTAAATTAGTGATCACATGATTGGTCAGAAATGAAAGATCCAAAATTTTGTTTTTCATTCCTCGTTACAATCATCAGTAATTTTTGAAATTTTTGTTTATGTTTCAGATATATGTTTTGCAAATTTTGATACTTTTTTCTATATAAATATGTTAGTAAAATATTCGGTACAAAAATTTATACTAATTTTGGGCTTCTTTCACAGGCAAAAACAAAATTCCTTTGTTCAAATGAAATGGTTAAAAAAACTTAGACTTGCTCATAGCTAAAGCTAAGAGGTAGGAAAAAAACTTCTTGTATTAGATACAAAATACATGATTTGATGAATAAAGATACAAGAATACAGTTGTTATTTTTTTATTTCTATTTTTATTTTTATTTTTACAAACAAATGGAATTTGATGCTATTACTACTCAACTGCCATTTGATGCTAATACTGTCAATAAGCTTGGTTATATCTATTGTTGATCGATTTAACAAAAAACAGTTGAAACAAGTTGCCTCGGAATTATTCAATTTGATGCTAATACTAAATATAACAAAAGCTGCAACAAGGTTGAATAAAGTACCTCACGGCTATTCAATTTCTAGGCATAAGAACTTGGGTTCCAGGCAGTTGAAATAAGCGGAGGGAGATTGGGATCGACGATCGCGTATTTTTTTGGTGGCTGGATTTAGATTTAGGGATCTCGACTACAGAAGTAGAGGAAGTAATCGATGGAGAGGATTGGGAGAATTTTGTGACAGCGCGTTATCCCCACTTTTTATCTCCCCTGAAAGTGACGAAGAGAAAGGAAAACAAGAAGATGAGGGTTTTCGAAGACTTGAATTTTTCGTTCCCCGTGGTAAGACAAATGATTCCTGCCTGTTTCATTGCGTTGAATGCTTTGTATCCATCAATTTGATTCAGTTTCCATGGAATGTAAGAGGTAAGACGCTATACATTGGTGCTATTGAAGGCCAAGATTCTTGTAGTGCCATCTCGAACCTATAAGCACTATTCCGTCAAACTCATTACGGAATCACCCACAGATTTATACTGTCGTATAGCCCTTACACCTCGAGTATTCACTCGCTCCACTTGGATTAATGACCTAACGTTAATTGGAATCGATGTGGTTTTCTGATATCCAAATATGGAAACCCGATCCCGGTCTCACCGAAACCAAATGCCATTTTAATGTCCAAGTCGTACTTAAGGGATTTAAACAGTATGTATTTCAGAAATATCACTTAACATAAATGGATGATTCACATTACATATAACAAAGCAGCATATATATCACGTCTCAGATATATCACATTCCAATCATCACATATCAACCAACGACATCCACTATCATCCAATATCATTAACTCATTCAATGATGTTTATCAACCAATCAATAATAACCATAACAAGGTTTGATCCAACTTAAATAATTTAATTAATCCTTACTTAATCACTTTGATTATCATCAATCCATCTTACTATTAGTTAATTAATTTTCAAATTAATTAATAAACATCACTTAATTATTCAACTTAATTAATCATCCTTGATTAATTATCTCTTAATTACTTTAAGTAATTATTACTTAATTACCATATTAATTGATCATCCTGATTAATTACTTCCGAATTATACTAAGTAATTACCTATTAATTACCTTTTAAAATTAATCATACTTGATTAACTATTCTTTAATTATCCTGATATTTATTCCTTAATTATCCTTTAATTAATTACACCTGATTAATTACTTTTAATAATCACACTTTATTAATTACCTTTAATTACAACTACTTGATTAATTACTTTAATTACATTTAGTAATTAAATCTTAATTATAAATTAATTATCCTTAAATTATTAATTAATAATTAATTAATTATTTCCATTAATTAATGATTACCTCATAAATTAAATTTCTTTTTAATTAATTACTTAACAAGTAATTAATCACATAATTAACTGCTCTAAATCTTTTTATTAACCATTAATTAAATAATTTAAACCATTAATAAATTTTATTAATTAATTTCTTAATTAATAACTCAAGTGATTAATCCTTCATCACATCCACTTAATTACTTTTAATAAAGTAATTAACTTTTACTTAATAACTTCTAGTAATTAACCATTTAATTACTTAATTACTTCACCAAGTAATTATGTAAGGTTAACCCATAAGTGATTATCTTAATTAATCATAAATTAATTATTTAATTAATTATTTAACTTAATCATTTAAAATTAATTAAATGATTCTTAGCTTCTTATATTATAAAGATTCTTAATTAACAAATTCATTATCTTAATTTAATCATTTATTAACCAATAACACTTGATAAAAATAATTTAATCATCTCAAGTTTCTTCACAAATTTATTTATCTTTACTTAATCAACACTTAATTTCTTAAGACAAATCTTCATTATAATTGAACTCTTAATCTTTATCACTTATCTCTATTAAAAATAAATATAATATTTAGAAATCAATTTTAATTTCAACGAATAAAACATTTAAAATAAACTTTTTAAATCTTTAAAACTTTCAAAAAATATTTAATAAAATTTAATACAAATTTCATTTCAAAAAAAATTCACTTATTTTCTTTTAAAAACTTTCATATTTATTATATATATATATATAAACTTGTTTAAATCAAAACTTGAAAACAAATTTATTTTTTAAAACAAAACTTGTTTACATTTGTTTTAAAACTTTGATTTTATACACAATCACCTTATCATTGCTTTAAAGCTTTTGGACTTTACTGAAAAGTTTTAAAACTTTAAATTCCCTGAACCCAACTAAAACATGCTCGACAACTCGAGCAAACGCTCAGAAATACTCGCGACTCTCCACGAGCAACCCAAAACCCTATACCTGCTTCGAGCTCAACCCATAACTAACACGAGATCGCCTTCGAGTCTTACCGCTTCTTCCCCTCACCTACCCTAAACCACTTCCCAGATGCACACGGTCGTGCACATCAACGTGCACGACCACGCCGGTCAACGGCGAACCCAAACCTATCTTCCACCAAGTCACGAATGGCCTCGACAACAACTCGCAAGACCCAGAACCACCATTCTTTCGAAAATCGAAAATTTCAACACTCGAACCCATCAACTCGAAACACAATGACCAGAAATTGCTCACCGTCGACCATCCCCTACACGATACGCTTCACCACCTTAGCTGAAGCTTCAACACGATCCCCTAATTCCACGGCAATGCATGCGGTTCCCTCCGGTTGCCTAGCGACGCCGAGAATTCCAACAGAACAACGGTGACATCTACAGGGTGTTAAACCCTACCCCCTCGATTTACAATCATCACAAATTATTAAAAATTCCCGAAGTATTCTTCTGGTGAACATTGTCACCCCCTCGACCTTCGTGCTCAACCACGACAACACGTTCGTCGCTGATCACCGTGAATCAACCAAAAATCCCAAAACAAACAAAACACAAATTCACTCTAATCACTAATCTAAAAATTGTGTTTTATCCATTAAAAATCATCATTTTCTATCACTATTCCTATCATGCAATCAAAACTAAAAATTGAATTCATCAAATTTTGACCCAATTTATATTTTACTGTAAATTTGAAAATTTAGAACCAATTTTCCATTTTTTACAACTTGTAATTATTTTTAGAAGCAAGTTAATGTGGTAACAAACATCTTTCCTTCACAAACCATAAGCAAATTCAAATTCAAAATTTAGTTATTGAATTATTTGTGACAATTGAAACTGTCTGTATCATACAGTGCTCAAGTTTTAACTATACAGATAATAAACATACAAGAAGATAACATGCATCAAATTAATTCAAATATTTCAGATATCATCATGATCTTCATTCATCAGTAAAAGTTGGAAATCATGTTTAAAATTGTTTTTAAAAGGTTTCATTTACTCACCATTTATTTGCAGAGGACAGAACTGCATATTTTGCTTCCCAGGCTTTTAAATTCATTTGCATGCTCATTGAATTGCTTGATTCCAGTTTTGCATGTTGATGTTGAAAACAATTTGTTGCTGTTGAATAATTTTCTTGAATTGCATGTTTATACTTGGCGATGACTTGCATTGCCTCTGTTTGAATCCCCAGATTTCTTCACTGTTTCAGATTTAACAGTAACTTCTTCCATTTTGTTTTGATTTACATTCATTCTTGATCTTTGTTTGATTCTATATCTTTGTGTTGTATTAAGTTTGAGTTGAAGAAAATGTTTTCAGCTGAAGAATAAAAACCATCTTTTATTTACAATTAAATTTTAAATTTTATTATTAATGAAAAAGACATTTGTCACTTAATGTTATAAGGATCTTACACTTGTCTTAACATAAATTAAAAGATTAACAAGTGTTGTTTTTTAAATGTCTAATTAATGTTTTAAATGTTATTTTCCTTTTATAATTTATCTTAAGCCTTGCATGAAATGTGTATATGTATGTAATGTATTTTAATGCTTACTTATTGATTTTATTATGTAATATTTATATGATTATAAAATGTTTTTATCTTATATAAACAAGCTTTTAGATCTTTAATAAATGTTTCAAAAGAAAATTCATATAGGCCTTTATAAATAACTTATATTTTAGATCCAATTTAATATAACATATGTTTATAGATTTGAATATTTTATTTTAACTTTCTATGTAAAATTTTAAAACAACCTATTTATGATATAATTAAAATGAAAGAATAATAAAAACAAATGAACTTTTTAAATTTAAATCTTATTCCAAACTTAAGTACAAAATATATATGTATCTATATTAAATAAGAAATTAACTTTGTTATAGAAATTTGAATCTCAAATATTACTTCAAAAATATTAAACCAAATTAACATTTCAAATTTCAAAACTATATATATCTATAATAAAGTTTGGAAATACTTATTAAACTCAAATTAATAAAATTCCTATTTAAAATAGATATATTCAAATATATACATACACATTTCAAATAGAAAACATTTCAACATTATATTTGATAGTTACTGAATTAAAATTTGAAACACAAACCAAATCATAGTATATATGTTCATATATATTACAATTTGAATATATATTAGCTTTTAAAACTTCCTATTTACAAGATATATCAATACATATATATTATAAATAGAAAATATTTTTGATTAGCTTCTGGAAAATAAATCTTACCAATTTTAAGTTGCCAAAATAAATATTCCAAATTAAAATATTATAAACTTTCAAAAGAATTAAATTTGTCAATTCATATTGTTAAGAAAAATGTTTATAGATATTAACAAATTATTATCATAAATCTTTAAAATAATTTTAACTTGTCAATTATAATATAAAATTATCAAATCAATTTAATTATTATCAAAGATTATTAAATTGATATTGCTTAAAATTCCGGGTCATCACATTCGTCCCCCCTTAAAAGAATTTCATCCACGAAATTTAAAAGCAAGAATAATTTAATAACCCAGCTAAAGAAATTAAATTTAAATTAGCAATCATCCAATCAATCATAGCAACCATAGCAACCAATACAACAAACAATTCTAAATATCCAGACAAAATTCTGAATAGAACTTCCTAATATTATCAAGAGTTTCCCAGGTACCTAAACTGGAATACTCGCTCTACAGAATCTTAATTAACTATATTACTATAACCAAGAACTTCCTCATTTGATCTTACAAATCTGAACAAGATATCAGGCTAAACTCAAAACCAGCACAACCACCAGATTCTTCTAAACTGCTGATTCTATCACTCAAAGAATCATACACATATTCCTCAGAAATATGTGAAATATAATG
The DNA here is from genome assembly GCA_030765085.1 of Allium cepa. NCBI lineage: Eukaryota > Viridiplantae > Streptophyta > Magnoliopsida > Asparagales > Amaryllidaceae > Allium > Allium cepa. The sequence goes on from CM060931.1 coordinate 579,878,321, forward strand.
AATTCCAGTGATCCGAACTGGCAATTCAATCCTGTAGATCAAAATCCAATCTCTAGAGAACACAGAAAAACTCAAAATACCTCTAGAGCGAATTCTCCAGTTTTACCAAATCTTATATCTCCTTTGATCGGTTAAAACTAAGTCAATATCCAAATTCTAACCGCCTATTCCAAATTTCCTCAATTCTTAACTGCCCAACTCTTCAGATGATCCTGAGTCACCTCCAATATTCCTGATCAGCCTAACCTTGCTAAATGCTTCATGAAACATACAGGACCAAAATCAAACCAAATCTCCAGGTCCTACTCAACAAAATGGCTCTTCTCAAAAATTTGTTGAAATCCAAAACACAACTCTATTCCACAAGCATCATTGGACTTAAATCCTACATCTGATATCTGGAATAACCAAACAGTTGCACCCGACAACCTTACCTACCAAATCCAGAAAATTCCTTCATACTTGAATTTCCTATAGAAATTCCTTCCTGCAACTTCCGGTTTCTCCTATTCTAGAATAACCGCTAACTTGCTTCCGCTGCACAACTCTGATCTTGAGCAGATAAGAATGCTATCGAAGAACTCAAGCAAAATCTTTCTCCATACACAGTTCATCCGACTCATAAAAATCTTAGTGGCCATTCCACTTGGTCAAAACATCTCAACAGAATCTTAACTTAGAATAAGATGATCAATCCAAAGAATCCTGAGCTGCCTTACCCAACTTTACTTGCTCCAAGAGTCATCCCACTACATAGTTGAACCATCAATACTGCTCCTGGAAATCCAAGTTGATAAGAAAACTCAGTCTCCGATGCTGGAAGACCTTTGATTCCTCAAAACATCTGGAGAATCTCTGACTATTCTCGTAGCTTTCACCTTCATAAGAGATACCTCAATCTCAAACCAAAGATTACTCCAAGATTTCCCAAACTAATCGCAAGTCACTTTTGCGATTCAACCCAGTTCAGATTCCAAAGAACTATCTTCATCAATTAGAACAGCTTTCCTAATCAAGATCAATTTTCAAGAATGGCTTACTTACCAGAAAAAAAAATAAAAGATCACTTCCTACAAATATCCTGCTCTGTTGAGCCTCCCGAAGAAATGGATAAGCTCTCACTATCTGCCTGGTCTGCCGATAGTAGAATCCCGAAGATTACGGAATCATCGAAGAAACGGATCCACGTTGCTGCTTCCAATCTTCACTTTAATGATACTGCTAAGCCAATAGATCATCCTTAACCCAGAAGCTCCTTGAAACACAAAACTATCACCCAATTCCACCTAAAATCCTTGAGACGGGTAGACATCTCCTCAAGAAACTCGGCTCCAAACCAAACACCAACCACTTGTTCTTCTTAAGGAAAACAATGAGACCATGTCCAAAATGAGGTAACTCATCGACCTTAGTCTCAAACATCAATATAGACAAGACATCCTTACTTGAGATCTAGAAAAATCTATAAACATCCGAATCTTCCCTGCAGTAGACATCAATTGCTCTTCCAACACCATCTTAATTTGGCTCCAAAAGAACATCTTCAGAACCATCTATGGATACTGCATCCCATCACACAGCTATTTCTTCCTGAAGCTATCAAGATACCACTACTTGCTTCTTCTCAGCGGACAGATTCAGCTTTTAGAAATCCTGCTCACTTGAGAGCAAATCAACCTCACACTTCAAGAATATACTCTAATCCTTTAAAAAAACTTCCTCTGGACTCAAAGAAATCCTTTCACCAATCCACAAAACTTATTCGAGACGGCATTAGGTCTACAATCTCGACAGACACACCTCTAACCACAACATATGAGCCTCTTCCATTAGTGGTAATCGTGTTTCACACACTGCTACCTTATCTACCGTTATAACCTATGTTGGAAAATCCGAACAGACAACCCAACAAATTAGGTAGATATATATAAGTACATATATACATACATATATATATATATATATATATATTAAAAATTACAAGTACGCTCTCTCAAGATAGACACCACTCCAGAGCCTATGTATTCACTCAACCTAATGCTCTGATACCAACTGTAGCGACCCGACTTTCTAACACCAGAAAATCGCATCGCTAATTAAGAAAGAAAGAGATAGAAGAAGAAGAGAAGAAAGAACAACAGCACATCAGAATCTCACAGCGGAACGAATGAAATATAATATATAACATATACATAGTATCATATACATCAGAGTACACAACTACACATCTCAATTTGGACAGTTATAACATTTCTGTCTAATACAATACAAGACATCATACATAATAACAACACAGCGGAAACTCTAATTATATATCTACACGCTGAAGCCTCGTGCCCCAAAGCTCCTCCAGATTTCGTCAAGGATAACCTGAATCACTTGACTACTCATATATAATATGAGTACCCAAGAGTTTAATAAAACAGAAAATAAACACTCGGGTCAGACAGGGGTCTGGTGTGAGTAAACGGTTTAAGATTGCTTAACTTTAGAAAATCCTTTGAAAAGAAAAGGTATCGCGTAAGACTTCCCACACATAAACATGGAAAGTTTTTACCTTACGCTAACCAAAACATTTGATAGGAAATCCAGTGATATTACAATAGTGTCTAGGGTTTTCAAATAAATATGAAATAGCCGAAATTGTTACATTCATTAAATTCCAGCTACTAGCCACAAAAGTGGGTAATAAAAACAAAACCGTAGTGTCTCGTAGGGAAAATGGTTTTCCATCAATGGTAGGGCTACCGGGGTACCGCCCTTCACAGTACGTAGCCTAGATCACCGTACCGAGGAGTACGCCTGCTCCCCTGCAACACAAGGCCGGGACCATTCCTTACTCAACAGTCCCGAACAAGACCACCCCGCAGTTGGCTGCAGACCAACGCCCACAAAGCCGAAATATAATGGAACATCTAGACAGGGATGTATCTCGCTCTCCAGTGGGAGCTACCCACGAAGCCTAGCTGCACATCCCCTGTTTTAGCCATTCCCGGTTGATGAGGCTTGAGGCTGCGATTACCTTTATAGGACACATCTATCTTAGAATGCTCATCGTCCACCTGACGATGTTCTGAAAGCATTCAATCCATACAAGTTCATTCCGGGTTTGAACGAAACCAAAGGCACTATCTCGTTGCGCTCATTTTGGAATCACCCTCAGAGTCAACGACCATAGCCCTTGCACTCTAAATCACCATCTCGAACCTACAAGCACTATTACGTCAAACTCATTACGGAATCACCCACAGAGTTATACTGACATATAGCCCTTACACCTCGAGTCTTCACTCGCTCCACTTGGATTAACGACCTAACGTTAATTGGAATTGATGTGGTTTTCAGATATCCAAATATGGAAACCCGATCCCGGTCTCACCGAAACCAAACGCCATTTTAATGTCCAAGTTGTACTTAAGGGATTTAAACAGTATGTATTTCAGAAATATCACTTAACATAAATGGATGATTCACATTACGTAGATAGATAATTCACAATTATCACATTCATCCATACATATCACAAAGCAGCATATATATCACATCTCAGATATATCACATTCAAATCATCACATATCAACCAATGACATCCACTATCATCCAATATCATTAACCCATTCAATGATGTTTATCAACCAATCAATAATCAACCATAACAAGGTTTGATCCAACTTAAATAATTTAATTAATCCTTATTTAATCACTTTGATTATCATCAATCCATCTTACTATTCATTAATTAATTTTCAAATTAATTAATAAACATCACTTAATTATTCACATTAATTAATCATCCTTGATTAATTATCCCTTAATTACTTTAAATAATTATTACTTAATTACCATATTAATTAATCATCCTGACTAATTACTTCCAAATTATACTAAGTAATTACCTCTTAATTACCTTTTAAAATTAATCATACCTGATTAACTATTCTTTAATTATCCTGATATTTATTCCTTAATTATCCTGTAATTAATTACACCTGATTAATTACTTTTAATAATCACACTTGATTAATTACCTTTAATTAAAACTACTTGATTAATTACTTTAATTACATTTAGTAATTAAATCTTAATTATAAATTAATTATCCTTAAATTATTAATTAATAATTAATTAATTATTTCCATTAATTAATGATTACCTTATAAATTAAATTTCTTTTTAATTAATTACTTAACAAGTAATTAATCACATAGTTAACTGCTCTAAATCTTTTTATTAACCATTAATTAAATAATTTAAACCATTAATAAATTTTATTAATTAATTTCTTAATTAATAACTCAAGTGATTAATCCTTAATCACATCCACTTAATTACCTTTAGTAAAGTAATTAACTTTTACTTAATAACTTCTAGTAATTAACCATTTAATTACTTAATTACCTTTCCAAGTAATTATATAAGATTAACCCATAAGTGATTATCTAAATTAATCACAAATTAATTATTTAATTAATTATTTAACTTAATCATTTAAAATTAATTAAATGATTCTTAACTTCTTATATTATAAAGATTCTTAATTAAGAAATTCATTATCTTAATTTAATCATTTATTAGCCAATAACACTAGATAAAAATAATTTAATCATCTCAAGTATCTTCACAAATTTATTTATCTTTACTTAATCAACACTTAATTTCTTAAGAAAAATCTTCATTATAATTGAACTCTTAATCTTTATCACTTATCTTTAGTAAAAAAAAATATAATATTTAGAAATCAATTTTAATTTTAACAATTTAAACATTTAAAATAAACTTTTTAAATCTTTAAAACTTTCCAAAGATATTTAATAAAATTTAATACAAATTTCATTTAAAAAAATTCACTTATTTTCTTTTAAAAACTTTCATATTTATTATATATATATATAAACTTGTTTAAATCAAAACTTGAAAACAAATTTAGTTTTTAAAACAAAACTTGTTTAACATTTGTTTTAAAACTTTGATTTTATACACAATCACCTTATCATTGCTTTAAAGCTTTTGGACTTTACTGAAAAATTTTAAAACTTTAAATTCCCTGAACCCAACTAAAACATGCTCGACAACTCGAGCAAACACTTAGAAATACTCGCGCCTCTCCCCGAGCAACCCAAAACCCTATACCTGCTTCGAGCTCAACCCACAACAAACCCGAGATCGTCTTCGAGTCTTACCCCCTTCTTCCCCTCAACTACCCTAAACCACTTCCCAGATGCACACGGTCGTGCACATCAACGTGCACGACCACGTCGGTCGACGGCGAACCCCACCCTATCTTCCACCAAGTCACGAATGGCCTCGACAACAATCGCAAGACCCAGAATCACCATTCTTTCGAAAATCGAAAATTTCAACACTCGAACCCATCAACTCGAAACACAGTGACCAGAAATTGCTCACCGCCGACCACCCCCTACACCATACGCCTCACCACCTTAGCCGAAGCTTCAACACGATCCCCTAATTCCACGACAACGCATGCGGTTCCCTCCAGTTGCATAACGACGCCGAGAATTCCAACAGAACGACGGTGACATCTAGAGGGTGTTAAACCCTACCCCATCGATTTACAATCATCACAATTTATTAAAAATTCTCGAAGTATTTTTCTGGTGAACATCGTCACCCCCTCGACCTTCGTGCTCAACCACGACAACACGTTCACCGCTGATCACCGTGAATCGACCAAAAATCCCAAAACAGACAAACCACAAATTCACTCTAATCACCAATCTAAATATTGTGTTTTATCCATTAAAAATCATGATTTTCTATCACTATTCGTATCATGCAATCAAAACTAAAAATTGAATTCATCAAATTTTGACCCAATTTATATTTTACTGTAAATTTGAAAATTTAGAACCAATTTTCCATTTTTTACAACTTGTAATTATTTTTAGAAGCAAGTTAATGTGGTAACAAACTTCTTTCCTTCACAAACCATAAGCAAATTCAAATTGAAAATTTAGTTATTGAATTATTTGTGACAATTGAAACTGTCAGTATCACGCAGTGCTCAAGTTTTAACTATACAGACAATAAACATACAAGAAGATAACATGCATCAAATTAATTCAAATATTTCAGAAATCATCATGATCTTCATTCATTAGTAAAAGTTGGAAATCATGTTTAAAATTGTTTTTAAAAGGTTTCATTTACTCACCATTTATTTGCAGAGGACAGAACTGCATATTTTGCTTCCCAGGCTTTTAAATTCATTTGCATGCTCATTGAATTGCTTGATTCCAGTTTTGCATGTTGATGTTGAAAACAATTTGTTGCTGTTGAATAATTTTCTTGAATTGCATGTTTATACTTAGAGATGACTTGCATTGCCTTTGTATGAATCCTCAGATTTCTTCATTGCTTCAGATTTAACAGTAACTTCTTCCATTTTTGTTTTGATTTACATTCATTCTTGATCTTTGTTTGATTCTATATCTTTGTTTTGTATTAAGTTTGAGTTGAAGAAAATGTTTTCAACTGAAGAATAAAAACCATCTTTTATTTACAATTAAATTTTAAATTTTATTATTAATGAAAAAGACATTTGTCACTTAATGTTATAAGGATCTTACACTTGTCTTAACATACATTAAAAGATTAACAAGTGTTGTTTTTTAAATGTCTAATTAATGTTTTAAATGTTATTTTCCTTTTATAATTTATCGTAAGCCTTGCATGAAATGTTTATATGTATGTAATGTATTTTAATGCTTACTTATTGATTTTATTATGTAATATTTATATGATTGTAAAATGTTTTTATCTTATATAAACAAGCCTTTAGATCTTTAATAAATATTTTAAAAGCAAATTCATACAGGCCTTTATAAATAACTTATATTTTAGATCCAATTTAATATAACATATGTTTATAGATTTGAAAATTTTATTTTAACTTTCTATGTAAAATTTTAAAACAACCTATCTTATGATAAAATTAAAATGAAAGAATAATAAAAACAAATGAACTTTTTAAATTTAAATCTTATTCCAAACTTAAGTACAAAATATATATGTATCTATATTAAATAAGAAATTAACTTTGTTATAGAAATTTAAATCTCAAATATTACTTCAAAAATATTAAATCAAATTAACATTTCAGATTTCAAAACTATATATATCTATAGTAAAGTTTGGAAATACTTATTAAACTCAAATTAATAAAATTCCTATTTAAAATATATATATTCAAATATTTACATACACATTTCAAATAGAAAACATTTCAACATTATATTTTTTAGTTACTGAATTAAAATTTGAAACACAAACCAAATCATAATATATATATTCATATATATTACAATTTGAATATATATTAGCTTTTAAAAATTCCTATTTACAAGATATATCAATACATATATATTAAAAATATAAAATATTTTTGATTATCTTCTGGAAAATAAATCTTACCAATTTTAAGTTGTCAAAATAAATATTCCAAATTAAAATATTATAAATTTTCCAAAGAATTAAATTTTTCAATTCATATTGTTAAGAAAAATGTTTATAGATATTGACAAATTATTATCATAAATCTTTAAAATAATTTTAACTTGTCAATTATAATGTAAAATGATCAAATCAATTTAATTATTATCGAAGATTATTAAATTGATATTGCTCAAAATTTTAGGTCGTCACAATTTATTTACATTCGATTAATTTACATTCAATTTATTCCCATTCAATTAGTTTACATTTATTTACTCATATTCAATTATTACTTTGTATATTTCTTTCAATACTAATATCATTTAAGAACCATTTAATCAATTTTTGACTTACGTTCATTAAAAACATTTTATGCAACGCTCTTATGTTTATTTTCACTTCAAAACTTAAGTTCATATTCAATTCTATCAAGAAACACTCCAAACATATTCAACTCATTTCAAAACTTATGTCGAATTTTATCTTATAACTAAAATTCATATTCATTTAATGACTTCATTTCCTTAATTCACTTTACTAATTCATTTAATTCATTTCAATTCCAATTCAATTTCATTTAACCTCATTTCATTAAATAACTTCATTTACCTTTTCTTCAGTCAAATTCTTTTTTTATTAAAATTCATTTTTATTTAACTTAGATTATGTAAATCCCATTTCAAATGTGCTTTTCTTAACATTCATATTCAACAATTAAAAACTTTATTTTAACTTACTAATTCTCAAAATTTTATAAGTTATCAGAACTTATTTATCTTTATCAAGTTATGGTTTGGATTTTAAAGTCAACCTTGTTTTACCAAAACACAAATTCACTGGTAGCAATCCAACACTTAGAAACTCGAAAATGAATACTATTGATTTTGCAACCACCAACAAAATTATTGTTCAGTGACTAAAGTGAGTTCAGTACTTTTGTTTCTTTTTAAATCCTATTTACAATATTTCTAGTTAAAACATTTTCCAAAATAATACTATTATTATTCTTCCAAAACCATTGAAAGCAATTTCCAAATCGATGGAATTTTTAATTCTCAAATTTCTTGTTTTAAATCATTTTTTTATTTAAAAATCATATTTATAAATATACTTATATAATTTCTTTTTCTTTTCATTTGTAAATCACATTTATAAATCATATTTATATAATCTCACTTCTTATGTAATACCGGTTCACTATTTTTGATTATTTTAATTATAATCAATACCTTATAATTCATATTCATAAATTCAATTCCTTTTATAACTAATTTTACAAATGTTTATCTTTGTTTATATTATAATAACAACAACTTTATTAGAACAACAAACAACAAATGATAATAATGAAATATTACCATTCACCAAAAACCAAGCATACTATATATACTATATAATTTTTGAAAAATTATTCCTTTATATATAAAATATAATTTTAGTAAAAAAATTTCATTTACCACTTTCCAAAACAATACTTTGTCGGTTTGTCTTGTTTAAGTGCTTAGAAATGCCTATCGATATCGTGGCATCCCATGTACCAAGCAGGATTCATATGCCACTCAACAGATAAATTAACACAATATAAAACATCTTTATAATACTAAAAAATATGCTTGTAACGACCTATAAATTTTAGTGGTTTTATAAATTTAATTAACTGAATTTTGGGAAATTTTAAATAATAAAATTTTGAAATAAAAATTTATTATTTGGAATACGTTTATTTAAACATAGCTACTGGTGAATTTTTATCAGATAATATGGGAGTTTATTTTGTTGTGTAATTTTATTCCAATTTAAATCAGTTAATACTTGATGATAATAAAATGTTTTCCGAACCCGAATATTTTTATATAGAAAATTTGTAAATTATCTTCTAAGTGAGACGTCATTTTTCGTTTCTTCAAATTTGGACTGTTGTGGCTCCGTTTATCTTATTTTCGGCAAATTAGCAGCATTTACGGTACCTATTATCGACGTTTGATACGATGATCATACCACTAATATCTATATAGCGTTTTGATCGTCTTGTCGTGCTGATCTTCATAGTATATTCGTTTGCGTGTTTCAACGTCCGATACAATGTGAAATCAATAAAACAAGGAACCATATCGGTACCCGTTTCATGTTTTGAGTTCTTTGTCTTTTCACTGTACAGCCGTTGAGATAAATGGTTGCTTGCTATTAGTTTTCACCAACCTTCATTCAAATGTGACCTTAAATCTTTCCATCTACATTAAATTAATATGAAGTTAGGTATATTATTGTTAGAGTTTGCATGTCCATTCATTTTCTTTGCTCTACCTTCTTATTATTGCCTGCTCCTTTCTTTTGGTTTTGTTTGCAATCAGAAAAAAAATTGCTTGAAGCCATCTCTTCTTCTCTCCACCCTTTCTCCAGGCAACGAAACCCAAGAAACGACCACCCTCTCCCTGAATTTTTCCAGCACCTTCCGCCTTCTCTTTGCATTGCTAACCCCTCACCGAGCATCACCGACCCCTTCGCTCGCCACCCCCTAACGCTAGCCTCCACTACTTGCTCACCTTGTTTGATTTCTCACCTGGTGGTGTAAAGGTTTTATTTCGTTTTTTTATGTTTTATTTTTATGTATGCATACTTGTTTGTTATACATACATACATATATACAGACACACACACACACACATATACATATAATAGGGTAATGTGCCATACAAGTATAATGTTATCACTTATAGAATTTTTGATCTATTGGTATGTATAAATATTATATAAATTATGTTCTATTATATATATATATATAAAGTTTTGTTTGTAAAATTCTATATAATTAGTATATGCAAAGGTCTGCATATTAATTATGGATGCTATATATTACAATGCTGTATTTGAAAGCAGTTTCAAAAAAATAATATAAAATGTTATATATTTGACGCGAGTAATAGTTTGTATAATGAGTTCTGTAATATAATATTCATGTTCACAGTTTCACAATATTAAAATTATATATATATATATATATATATATATACACACACGTTCAAAAAGCATATATGTTATCTAACCATTATACATATAAATTGTACTATATTATATAGGACTAATATATATGTTTTGGGATTGGTTGTGTATATTCGTTTGGATCTTGAATGTGTTAGTTATATTTTAATTAAGGTAAATATCTTAGTTTGATAAAGTTATGTCAGTAATTATATATTTATTTATGTAAATTGTTGTTTTCTGTATGTATACACATAAATATAAAGTTAGTTTATATATATTACAAAGTTTCAATGTTTGTGTTAGTTTGCATACCTTATAGTATGCGTTTATATACTTTTAAAATATATTTGGTCGGTATTTATATATGTTGAGTAGTATATACATGTATATAGTGTATAGGTTCTGTCTATATATATAAGTATATAGATTTTAAGGTCTGCATGTGTGTGTGTGTGTCTATATATATATATATATATATATATATATATATATAGCTTTTAAGTCATGCATGTAAGTTCTTGTTATTGTTTAAGTTTTCATAAATTATAATAAACTATTTACATTGATTTTTTTTATGAAAATTGATTTTTTTTTTTTACTAATTTTGAATGTTGCAGTATAAACATGATACATTAACATACCTACATGATATGTTAGGATTGAAATGAATATATAATATAAGTATTGATTTTAAATATATTATGTTGAGTTTAATATATGCATTTAATTTGTGGCAACGGATTTTGGAATACATAAGTGTTTAAATTTAAAGGTGTTTGAATTTAGAATATGATTTATTTATATATGTAGCTACATAGAGTTATATATATATATATATGAATTCACTTATACCATTTATCATCATTGATCTAGTCCTGATTTGATTTCGTCAAGTCCTATTTATCAGCTTTGTTCGCCGATCTTTCCTTGTTTTAAGATTTCGTGCCTGAATTTCAAAACTCAACTTCATTGTCTATCACTCTATCCCCGAAAGGTCACCAATCAATCATGATTTACCATCTTATATTTATTAAATTTGATTTCAATTGAAACGACAATTGAAATATGATGCTGTTAGTTATTTATATTGCTATATATATGCTATCTGTTCACTTGTGACATCTGACACCATTGTTTGTTATTTATATTGATGACATATCCATGTTTTATTATTATCATATATGTTATCACTCTGCAAGTTCCCTGTTAGTATAGAACTCCCTATGGGTTGAAATGATACATACCCGAACAATCTGTAGAATATGAGAAAATCGTTATGGGTTGAAATGATAGACCCAAGCGATTTTCATTGAATTGAATTTGGGATTGCGGATTGAATTGATATAAACCCATATGCATTTAAATTGCAGATTTAAATGATAAATATCTGTTTCACTTGACCATAGCATAGAAAATTATATACAGATACCGCTGATCCATATATAAATATTTTGAAAATGGTTTCTATGATTTTGGAAAGAAATATATGGTTTAATAAATATTGATTTTTTTAAATATTATTTATATATTTGGAAATAATTTCCAAGGTTTTGAAATTGTATTTATTTAGGAATTATACTCAAATAAGTTTGATTACAAATTTATTAAATTTGGAATTTTAAAGATATGATTTTATAACTTGATTTTTGATTTAGAGTGATTTAAATGAATATTTCAAATTTAAAAAAATTGAAATTTGGCATATTTAGCATTATTTAAATTTGAAATTTGAATTTTTATTTAAATGCTATTTGAATGATTAAGTAAATAATTCAAAATAAATATAGCAAGGTGAATTGGATATATATATATATATATATGGAATTATCAAATCTAGTTTTGAAATTTTTGAATATTTAAAGCTTTAAAATATATTGAAATTGAAATTGTTTATTTTGTGGTTCAAATATGTATATTGAAATCGAGATAATGTGAAATGGTTTATTTGGAAACGGAATTAAATTGAATTTGATGAACTGAGGTTTAATTAAATTTGAAATTTTTGAGTTCAAGTTGATTTGAATCGATTTGTGAAATGTGCGGAAAATATTTTATTATATAAAGTATTTTTTTATTTATATTTAAAATATTTATATATTTTACTTTATAAATTATTTTAATATAAACTATTTTAATATAAACTATTTTTAATATAAACTATTTTAATACACTAACTATTTTAATATAAACTATTTTAACTTATAACACTTTTATAGAAACTATTTTACTTTATAAACTATTTTATTTTATATACTATTTTAATACCTAAATTGTTTAAGTGGTGGAAGTTATGTTTTCAAAGTAATGAATTTCAAGATATTATGTTTTGGAAGTGTTATAATTTCAGGTTTTTGGTTTCGAAAGTGTTATAACTTTGAAAGTGCTATGATTTTGGAAAAGTATATATTTGAAATGAAAATGATATCATATTTGGGTTTTGAAATGGAAGTGATATCGTATTGACATGGTTTTGAATGACAATCATATTTTGGTTTTGAAGTATAAACTATTTTGAGATGACCACGGTATTATAATAACGTTTGGTTGTTACAGAGACCGGGATTGGAAGTTTTCATACTCACTGCCAACTCCAAAAACCACTTTAACAACTGTGTACGCGGTAGAGATTCCAGAATAAAGTAGGATGGTGGTGACGATCCTATATGAGGTATATACGTGGACCGACTCCCGTGAATTGGCATGAGGTGGCTAAAATAGAAGAAATTGACGGGCCAATGAGGTAGCTCCTCTGATCGGACACACTTCTTCGTTTGCTGTTCTATTACTTTGTGATTGATTTGGTGCGCACCTTCGGATTTTGGGAGTGTGGCACGAGGTGGGCGATAGTGGCTGCTATGCGTTATCACCAGCGTAGAAATGTAATTAGCATATCTGCTCTGGCATTGCCTAGTTGTGTCGTGTCACCTTTCTTAGCGAGACCATTATGAGTTTGTTTTGTATCATACCTATGGAGTGCCCTCTGATAAGCCCAGTTTACGGGAAGTTACGGTACTATATAGACTATGGGAATATATATAAAATGTGTTAAGGGGGATATGGGTAACGCCTTAACGCTATTTTTATAGTTTACTTTACTTTTGACATTATTATAGTAGCGTATATTACTACATAGTAGATAGTTTAACGGATCCTTAGAGGATGGTCATCCCAAACATCCTTTAGTTACTTGTATTCCAGTTGTTCTTTCACTTGATTGGATTTATTGATATAAGAATGTTAATCCTAACTCGAGTATTTTGTGTTTTGCTTTACGCTCGGGTCAGACTGAGTGATACGGCTTTTGAGACTCACCTTTGGAGTTGGAGCTTTGTTTGGAGATCCATCTATATCTATCCAGCTTGCAGTTATTCGGTTGATTCATGTGATGTATTCAAATTCTTGTATCTGATTATTGTATTTGAGACTTCTGTTGTATCTTATTTAACTCTGTTATATTTAGTAGCTTCATGAACTACTATTCTTTTGTTTCCGCTGCATATTGTATATTACTCTATGTCTGTGATTCTGTGATTATTTATTTACTGTATATGCTGAGTTTTGCCAAATTGAAATTTACAATCTTATATTTAGAGCAATTCAAATCCGACATGTGTGTTTGCCTATGCACTTGGAGGGTGCAGCATGATAGAGGGTTCTCGCATTTGGTTTGGTAGCGAGCAGATGACTCTTACCCCTACATGTCCATGCAGGGGTTGGTGCAGTCGAGAGGCTGGCCGTAAAGGCAGAGCACAGGTACCAATGTATGCTACGGTGGGCGTTACCCTACTGGCAGATGGTCCGTTACATGTGGTATCAGAGCTCAGGTTTTAGGCAAAACTTAGCATATGTAGTAAAATTTAATTACGGAATCACCTTCGTTCGAGCTTGAAATCTCTTTCTCTTTGATTCGGATTTCCTTTGAATTTTTAAACTCTCCTATTCGCTCTAAAATTCATTTCTTGTCTCTCCATATTCATGTTCTTCTTGATTTTGGAGTACCCCATAGCTCCACTGAATGATTTGTAAAGGGGTGAAACTCCTTTGCAACAAGCATCGATTCACCAAAGATTTCTGTATCCTTAGTTTACGATGCTGCTATCTTTTATTATGCCCGAATTCTATCTTTGGCATTCAAATGTCGATTTGCTCAAGAATTCTGCCTCGATCTTATTTTTGAAGTCATGGTTGACCCGGTTAAGGTTGCCCGCAATTTATATAAGTCTATCCATTCTTTTCTCTGTTTGAAAACTATTTACCTCCCTATTGAGCTTATCTTCTAGTTGAATTCTTTTGGTTAGGATCCCTCTATGTTTGGATCTTTATCCTTGCTTTGAAATCCATTTTCGAATCTTCGAATGAGAGAGTGTATTTGTTTTTATATAAATTCTTTTATAGTGTGTTGTTTGAGTTGTTAAGTTTGAATTTTGGGTTTCGATCGATTCATCTGATCAACGCTATCGATAGGAATTCCAAAACACTTGAACAGAGCAAACTGACACAATATTGTTTTCGAAATTGGTAAATGAAATAATTTTTGTAAGGTTATATTCTAGATATATATAAAAGTATAATTTTCTAAAATTTAATAGTTAAATGAATTGGTTAACAAAATTATAATATATGATTTTCATTTATTGTTTTGTAAACCAATGACTATTGCCACACAAAATAAATAAATGGAATTATAAAACATGGTTTATAATTTTATTTGGAATCTAAATGAGTTTAAATTTTAGAATTTGAGAATTAATTTCCCATGGCTCAAAACTTTGGTTTTAAAATCTAGAGGGTATATTATTTTAAAGT
This sequence comes from Allium cepa, assembly GCA_030765085.1. Lineage (NCBI taxonomy): Eukaryota > Viridiplantae > Streptophyta > Magnoliopsida > Asparagales > Amaryllidaceae > Allium > Allium cepa. The sequence goes on from CM060931.1 coordinate 579,893,564, forward strand.
ATTTTCAAATAGAAATTATTTCCAAAGAATTTTAAAACGTTTAAATCAGTGCTCTCCTTTTTGTCATTGGAAAATAATTTCGGTGATGGCGGCCGCATCGTCGACATTCATTTTCGAGTTTCAGAGTGGAGAGACCATTCTATAGCTTTGCTGCACTTTTGTTTTGGAAAATATTTGATTTGAATTTCTTGAGGATGACTTAATTTATAATATATATATATATATATATATATATGTTTACAGATTTGATTTGACATATATAGTGTGTATATATATATATAGATTTATCTCTAAAAAAATTGTTTGAAGATTTATTAGAAATCTAATTCTTAAAATTTTGATTTAAGGATGATTTCAATTTTTAAATAAATCCAATTTTTTTGAATAAATATTTAAAACTTGAAATATTTGAATGAAAAAAAATATTACTTGTATAATACTTAATTATATTCCAATACAACTTACCTAAATTATTCAGAAGTTGAATATGTAATTGGATAATGTACAATATAAAATGATTTTATAAATAAAATTTGAGTGGTTATAGTAAATGTTATACACCTAAATTTTCATTATAAAGTGTTAATAGAGATAAATATAATAATAAGTTGATTGAATAGTAAATGAGACAAATTAAATAAAAATTCTAATTGGAAGAAACCTTTTTGTATCAAATATTTATAAATTGAAATTTAATCAACTTAATGAAATACCTTGAATTCAAAATCAATTGTTGAATAGTGGTTTATTAAAATTGAAAATATATGGTTTAAACAAATTGTTTTATTTTGTTTTCCAATCTATTTTCCTTTCTTGCTGTTTCTATTCTCCTACCTTCTTCCTTTTCAGGGACGAAAAGTTTTGAGTGGGGGAGAGTGTAACGACCCGTAAATTTTAGTGATTTTATTAATTTAATTAACTGAATTTTGGGAAATTTTAAATAATAAAAGTTTGAATAAAAATTTATTATTTGGAATACGTTTATATGAACATAGAAACTGGTTAATTTTTATCAGATAATATGGGAGTTTATTTTGTTATGTAATTTTATTCCAGTTTAAATCTGTTAATATTTGATGATAATAAAATGTTTTTCAAACCTGAATATTTTTACATAGAAAATTTGTAAATTCTCTTTTGAGTGAGGCGTCATTTTTCGTTTCTTCTAATTTGGACTGCTGTGGCTCCATTTATCTTATTTTCGGCAAATTAGAAGTATTTTTGGTACCGATTATCGACTTTTGGTACGATGATCGTACCACTAATATCTGTATACCGTTTTGACCGTCCTGTCGTGCTGATCTTCATAGTATATTCCTTTTTGTGTTTCGAGGTCCGATGCACTGTGAAATCAATAAAACAAGGAATCATATCGGTACCCGTTTCATGTTTTGGATTCTGTGTCTTTTCAACTGTACAGCCATTGAGATAAATGGTTGCTTGCTATTAATTTTCACCGACCTTCATTCAACCGTGACCTTGTATCTTTCCATTTTCTTTAAGTTAATATGAAGTTATGTATATTATGGTTAGAGTTTGCACGTCCATTCATTTTCTTCCTCTATTAGATTGCTCTGCCTTCTTATTGTTGCCTGGTCCTTTCTTTTGGTTTTGTTTGCAATCAGAGGAAAAAAATTGCCTGAAGCCATCTCTTCCTCTCTCCACCCTTTCTCTAGGCAACGAAACCCAAGAACCAACCACCCTCTCCCTGACTTTTTCCAGCACCTTCCGCCTTCTCTTTGCATTGCTAACCATCACCGAGCATCACCGACCCCTTCGCTCGCCACCACCTAACGCTAGCCTCCACTACTTGCTCACCTAGTTCGATTTCTCTCCTGGTGGTATAAAGTTTTTATTTCATTTTTTTTGTGTTTTATTTTTATGTATGCATACTTATTTATTATATATAATATATATATTTATATAGGGTATTGCGCCATACAATTATAATGTTATCAGTAATATATGTTTTGATCTATTGGTATGTATAAATATTATATAAATTATGTTCTGTTATATATATATATATAAAGTTTTGTTTGTAAAATTCTTTATAATTAGTATATGCAAAGGTCTGTATATTAATTGTGGACGTTATATATTACTATGCTGTATTTGAAAGCAGTTTTAAAAAATAATATAAAATGTTATATATTTGACGCGAGTAATAGTTTGTATAATGAGTCCTGTAATGTATATAATATTCATGTTTACAGTTTTACAATATTAAAATTATATATATATTTTTGGGTGAATATATATACATTCAAAAAGTACATATAAATTGTATTATATTGTATTAGACTAAGATACATGTTTTAGGATTGGTTAAGTATATTCGTTTGGATCTTGAGCGTGTCAGTTATGTTTCAATTAAGGTAAATATGTTAGTTTAATAAAGTTATGTCAGCAATTATATATTTGTTTATGTAAATTGTTGTTTTCTGTATGTACACACACACACACATATATATGTATGTATATAGAGTTAGTTTATATATATTACAAAGTTTTCATGTTTACCAAAAGTGTGTTAGTTTGCATATTGTATAGTATGCATTTATATACTTTTAAAATATATTTGGTCGGTATTTCTATATGTTGAGTAGTATATACGTGTATATAGTGTATAGGTTCTGTCTATATATATAAGTATATAGATTTAAGGTCTGCATGTATATATATAGCTTTTATGTCATGCATGCAAGTTCCTGTTACTGTTTAAGTTTTCATACATTATAATAAACTATTTATATTGATTTTTTTACGAAAATTGATTTTTTTTCACTAATTTTGAATGCTGTAGTATAAACAGGGTACTTTAACACACCTACAAGATATGTTAGGATTGAAATGAATATAGGATATAAGCATTGATTTTAAATATATCATGTTGAGTTTAATATATGCATTTTGTTTCCTGGAGATTTGGCCAGGCAACTTAGTACTCGGCAGATCAAGGACGTTCGGCCTCTAAGTGGTTCGGCACCATTATTCGGTCAAAAGATAGCGCTCGACACAATTGCTCCACTCGGCAGTCAGTACGTTCGACCATATCGTTCGGCCTCCCAGGGACATTCGGCATCCCAAAGGATACTCGGCCACCCAGGCACGTTTGGCCAAAGTGAACGTTCGGCCAAAGCGAACGTTCGGCCAAAGTGAACGTTCGGCCTACAAGGAACACTCGGCGTGAAGTACGTTCGACATCTCTGAACGTTCGGCCTGGCAAAACAACATTTTTATACTGCTCGGCATTATATCGTTCGGCCTAGAGCACGTTCGTCCTCCCGAGAATGTTCGGTAATCAAAGGTGGTTCGGCCTTCTCCCCAGCACGTCCGGCCTCGATCATCGCTCGGCCTATTCCTCCGACACAATGAAGAAGTCGTTCGGCATGGAAAGAAGGGTTCGGCCTTTAACCGTTCGACCTGTTCGGTTCGACGCAGAGGGCACGTCCTACCTGGACCGAGTTATTCAGCTACCTGGCCCACCAGAGAAGTCCAACCCACCTTCGTCTATAAATAGAGGGGTAGGGGCACAAAAAAAGGGGGGAGATTCAGGAGAGCACTGGGGAAACTCTGCCACTTTCAAGACTCATTCCAAACTTATTTCTTTTACTTTACAATTGTATTCACGTATAAAACGATGGATTGCATCTGTAACCAACTATCAAGGAAATCAATGGAAGCCAACTTCAAAGTGGATGTAGGCAGTTACGCCGAACCACTATAAATTTGGTGTTCTTACTTTCTGCATTTAAATTTATATACTCCTCTCTGTTTTAATTTACTTTCTTCATTAATCTCTCTACACAATCTTTCATAACTCTACTCAAGGGTGTTAGTGACCGATTTTGGTGCTAACACATTTAATTTGTGGCAATGGATTTTGGAATATATATATATATATATATATTTATATTTAAAGGTGATTAAATTTAGAATATGATTTATATATATGTATATATAGCTACATAGAGTTATATATATATATATATATATGTATGAATTCACTTATACCATTTATCATCATTGATCCAGTCCTGATTTGATTTCGTCAATTCTTATTTATTATCTTCGTTCGTCGATCTTACCTTGTTTTAAGATTTCGTTCCTGGATTTCGCAACTCAAATTCATTGTCTATCACTCTAGCCTCGAAAGGTGAGCAATCACTCACGATTTACAATCTTATATTTATTAAATTTGATTTCAATTGAAACGACAATTGAAATATGATGCTGTTAGTTATTTACATTACTATATATGCTATCTGTTCACCTGCGACATCTAACACCATTATCTGTTTTTTATATTGATGATATTTTCCTATTTTATTATTATCATATCTTTTATCACTCTGCAAGTTCCCTGTTAGTATAGAATTCCCTATGGGTTGAAATAATACATACCCAAATAATCTGTAGAATAGGAGAAAATCATTGTGGGTTGAAAAGATAGACCCAAGCGATTTTCATTGAATGAATTTGGGATTGCGGGTTGAAATGATATAAACCCGTATATATTTAAATTGCGGATTTAAATGATAAATATCTGCATCACTTGACCATAAGATAGAAAATTATATACAGACACCGTTGGTCTATATATAAATATTTTGAAAATGATCTCTATGATTTTGGAAACAAATATATGGTTTAATAAATATGGATTTTTTAGATATTATATATATATTTGGAAATGATTTCTAAGGTTTTGAAATTGGATTATACTCAAGTAAGTTTGATTTGAAATTTATTAAATTTTGGATTTTAAAGATATGATTTTATAACTTTAGTTTTATTTAAATTTGAAATTTGAAGCTTTATTTAAATGTTATTTGAATGATTAAGTAAATATTTCAAAATAAATAATAGTAAAGTGAATTGGATATATATATGGAATTATCAAATCTAGTTTTGAAATGTTTGAATATTTAAAGTTTTAGAATATATTGAAATTAAAATGGTTTATTTTGTGGTTCAAATCTGTATTTTGAAATCGAGATAATTTGAAATGTTTATTTGGAAACGGAATTGAATTGAATTTGATGAACTTCGGTTTAATTAAATTTGAAATTTTTTGAATTCAAGTTGATTTGAATCGATTTGTGAAATGTGAGGAAACTATTTTATTATATAAAGTATTTTTTATTTATATTTAGAAATATTTATATTTTTTACTTTGTAAATTATTTTTATATAAACTATTTCAATATAAACTATTTTTAATATAAAGTATTTTAATATACTAACTATTTTAATATACTAACTATTTTAATATAAACTAACTCTTTTGTATAAACTATTTTACTTTATAAACTATTTTATTTTATATACTATTTTAATATCTAAACTGTTTAGTGGAAGTTATGTTTTCAAAGTTATGAATTTCAAGGTATTATGTTTTGAAAGTGCTATAAATTCAAGTGTTTGGTTTCGGAAGTGTTATAACTTTGAAAGTGCTATGATTTTGGAAAATGATATATTTGAAATGAAAATGATATCGTATTTGGGTTTTGAAATGGAAATGATATCGTATTGAAATGGTTTTGAAATGGTAATCATATTTTGGTTTTGATGTATAAACTATTTTGAAATGACCACGGTGTTATAATAACATTTGGTTGTTAAAGAGATCGGGATCGGAAGTTGTTATACACTTTGCCAACTCTAAAAACCACTTTAAAAACTGTGTACATGGTGGAGATTCCGAAATGAAGTAGGATGGTGGCGACAATCCTATATGAGGTATATACGTGGACCCGACCCTCGTGAGCTGGCATAAGATGGCTAAAACAGGAGCAATTGAAGGGCCAATGAGGTAGCTCCTCTGATTGGACACACTTCTTCGTTTGCTATTCTATTACTTTATGATTGATTTGGTCCGCACCTTCGGATTTTGGGAGTGTGGCTTGAGGTTGGCGGCAGTGGCTGCTATGCGTTACCACCAGCCCGAAAGTGTAATTGGTATATCTGACCTGACATTGCCTAGTTGTGCCATGTCACCTATCTTAGCGAGACCATTACGAGTTTGTTTTGTGCCATGCCTATGGAGTGCCCTCTGATAAGCCCAGTTTACGGGAAGTTACGGTACTGTATAGACTATAGGAATATATATAAAATGTGTTAAGGGGGATATGGTTAACGCCTTAACGCTATTTTAATAGTTTACTTTACTTTGGACATTATTGTAACAGCGTATATTACTACATAGTAGATAGTTTAATGGATCCTTAGAGGATGGTTATTCCACACATCCTTTGAGTTACTTGCATTTCAGTTGTTGTTTCACATGAGTTGGATTTATTTATATAAGAATGTTAATCCTAACTCGAGTGTTTGGTGTTTTGTTTTTCGCTCGGGTCAGACTGAGTGATACGACTTTTGAGACTCACCTCTGGAGTTGGAGCTTCGTTTGGGGATCCATCTACATCTATTTAGCTTGCAGTTATTCAGTTGATTCCTGTGATATATTCTAATTCTTGTGTCTGATTATTGTATTTGAGACTTCTGTTGGATTTTATTTTACTCTGCTATATATAGTGGCTTCATGAACTACTATTCTTTTGTTTCCACTATAGATTGTATATTACTTTGTGTTTGTGATTCTGTTATTATTTATTTACTGTATGTGCTGATTTTTGCTAAATTTAAATTTACAATCTGATGTTTTGAGCAACTCAAGTCCGACATGTGTGGATGAGAATGGTTGAAAATACCATGATGTTACAATGCTCTCATGTATATACACTCAAACTCAGGATAAGGTATTACATTACCTTATCGCTTAATGGGTTGCCCAACCAAAGCCAAGGTTCTTTCTTAACCTGGCTCGCATACCAAGTGTAGCAAATGAAGATATTCGACCCTTGAAAATCGACACTAATACATCTACTGTATTGCATGTCGAGTAATTGAATGCCCGAGAATCCAATTGTTGGGGGAAAAGAAAGAAGAACAATGGAAGAGGAGATGAAGAAAAGAAACTGAAAACAACACAGAATCTCACATTCACAGTGCAACTATATATAATATAGTGGAAATTAAGGAGGCATCCCTATCATACTTTCATATTGTAAAGCGGGTCCTTGTCAAAGTTTCATTGTAAAGCGGGTCTTTGTTTTCTGGAAACGAAGAAAAATTATTGCTGAAATGTCAGCAACTTTTATAAATAAGTGTTGATATTTCAGAAACTTTCCTTGTCAAATTTCATTGTAAATCCGGTCCCTATTTTCTAAAAACAAAGAAAAATTATTGCTGAAATGTCAGCAACTTTTATGAATAAGTGCTGATATTTCAGCAACTTTCATAAACTGTGTTCGCAGTGCACATAAATGTTGCTGAAATGTCAGCAACTTTTATAAATAAGTGCTGATATTTCAGCAACTTTCATAGACTATGTTCAAAGTGTACAGAAAAGTTTCTAAAATGTCATCAACTTTTATGAAAAGTTGCATCATGCTCTGCAAAAATCATGAATAGAAAACAGGGAACTAATTTACACTGAAATTTAGTGAGGGACTTTTCATGAATTTTGAAAGTTAATAAGGACCTGTGCAAAAAGTACCCTATAATATAATATCAATGATCTTTACAAAAGAGAAACTATTATAAACATACATCCATCAGGGTATAACAACAAATCACAATCATCAACCTGGACAGTAATAAAAATCTATCTTCAAAATTGATGATATTTCAACAACAAGCAATCTTCGAGAAATCATTAATGAACCTTCTATAGAGACCTGCAAGTCCTATGAAACTTATGACCTCGGTCGTACTTTCACGTTTCTTCCAATCTTGAACGTAACTACTTTAGCTGGATCCACTGGTATGCCTTCTCCCGAGACTACATGCCCTATAAATATAACTTTGGATTTCAAGAAATGGCACTTAGATAACTTAACCGTTAAAATATGATTTCTTAAAGTACTAAGAACAACATGAAGATGATACTTATGCTCTTCCTCCGTTTTAGAATAAATGAGGATGCCATTAATAAAAACTAGAACAAACCTGTGAAGAAAATCCAGAAACACTCTGTTCATCAAATCTACAAAATAAGCAAGTGCATCAGTCAATCCAAATGGCATGACTAACCACTTATAAAAACTATCAAGTGTTCGAAAAGCTATTAAGGGTACACTCTTCCTTGCTACCCTTAATTGGTGAAAATCAATGGCAAGATCCAACTGAGAAAATATCAGAGCTCCATGGAGCTAGTCAAACATGTCATCGATCCTAGGTAAAGGATACTTATTCTTGATAGTCCTCTTATTTAATTCTCGGTAATCCACATATAATCTAAGGGAACCATCAGCCATGGTAACAAGCACTACTGGCGATCCCCAACTCTATGTGCTACGTCTGATTAAACCTTTTGCAATAAATCAAAAGTCTTCTTCTCCAACTCTCTTCTATCCTTTGGAGCCAACCTTCGAGGAGGTTGTATAATAGGTCTGGTTCTTGGAACAAATCAATGTCGAACTCTACTTCTGGAAAAGGAAGTAAACCTTGCACTTCTTTAAAAATATCCTTGAAGTCCTGAACAATTCGTATATTCCTCATCTCCTCTTTGGGTACTTCGAGGGAAAAAAAGAAACCGCCCTTTGATTTGTTCGACCATCCACAATTTATTTCTACCCAAATATTTCCAACATAACTAACTATAATAATCCTTCGATCATAATCTACGATTTCTCTAAACTTAGAAAACTAATCCATCCCTAATATTACCCCAAAACCCATGAACCTACGAACAAACAAGTCAGAAAAGAAAGGCATTTTTCCATAAGAAATTGGCACATTCAATCATACGGTATCAAGATTGGTCAGACCCCCAATTGATTTCGACACATAAAGAGAATTGTTTGAAAGAATGGGCTTGAGGTTATACTTAACAACAAGATCTTGTGAAATGAAACTACGGGAAGCACCAATATCAAATAACACTATAATAGGAATGTAAGAAATGGACAATGTACCTTATGACATCTGATTTATTTTGGATCCCCAGAAGTAGATGGCATTTCCTCAATAGTAAAAGGCTTCCCCTGAGCCCCCATCTTTGGAAAAGGGCATCAGTTCTTTATATGTCCATTTTGGTTGCAATAGTAGCATACTGTTAGGTTAGTCTTCGGGCAATTATTTGCAAAGCTGCTCATTTTATAGCACTTATAACAAAGAATGTTGGTCAAGTCTAATTGCTTAACTGTGCTAGAGCTCCACCTCCAAACTTCTTTCTTGACCACTTCTTCTTCCCTTTGCGCTTGAAAAATGGTTTACTAGCAACCGGAATAACTGATAAAGGTTGGGAATTAAATGCTGACAGTACTCCTTTTTGAATTCCTTGATCAATATCAAGAGTTTCGAACCTCAAAGCCATACTAATCAGATTGGTAAATGTACCATTAAGATGATTGGTAATTTCCCGATGGAACTTTGGTCGCATTCCTTTCACTAACATTTCATTCTTTTTGTATCAATCAGTCATGGTCAAAAGCAAGACAATTCACTGAACATATGCTCATATTACGCCATTGTCATCTCACCTTGTTTCAAATCCATGAAATTTTTAAACAACCAAGTCCTTCCCGCCTCTAGGATAAATCAAGCTTCAAAAAATCCTTAAACTGTACCCAAGATAAATCTTCTTTTGGTGTATTCGTGGTGATTAAATCCCATAAATCCATTGCTGCTTTCTGAAGTTGATGTGATGCCAACAATCTCCTTTTAGCATCTTCCAACTGAAGATCCTTGAATATCCTCTCACAAGAGCAGAGCCATGTCTGAACTCCTAAAATATTTTCAATTCCATTGAAAGTCTTATAACCTAAAGCAATGTAATTCTTGCATAAGATCGCAAAGTTCTGAGGTAGCTGAACCTGGATTACTATCCCATCTATCGGCTTTACAACTGTCTAATTTCTAGGAGTCCTTCCATTTGTATCCATGCTTAGATCCCCTCCCACTTCTTCCTCTTGCACTCATTTTCAATAACCTAGATAGGGTCAAAGATGATAAAGGGGAAATTACAGTAAAGGGTCTAAAAAAGACTTTCAGGGGAGAAAAAGAAATGCTCTTTCAATATTAACTCATTCTAAGGCTCTACTCGCCCTATCTCTAATGAGTTATACCCTAGTCAGTCTAAGGTATTCATTTAACCGAAGATCTAAAATCAACCATGATGACCCACCTTTATGACCCTTAGGAACGACACTTAATACATTCTCCATGTACGTATGCCTTTGCCCAAGCATTAGAAAGATGAATCGTCATCTAGTGAAATAAAGATGTGATGACTCGTAAATTTAGACATTTGAAATAGGAATATTTAATTGATTTTAAACATTCGAGTGTTGGTTTTTAACTTGAATTTCAAATATCACTATCTATTTGAATAGTTAAATGTTTGAATTTAATAAGTGGAAATTGGGTAAAGCATTGATTCTGGAATTTAAAGCTTGTTAAAAAATAAAAAATATTTCAATAGCTTATAAAATTTATATTGATGATACTGAAGATAGTAGAAGTATTAAAATTGAATTTAAAGGTGTTTTGCTCAGTTTTGGAATCATATGGTTTAAATTGATATTTAAAAATAGCCTTCCGAGGCACAGTCTCGAAATTCAACGAAACCTGTCCCATTAGATCCATTATAATGTTTTATTATTAGATTTCAATTTTCGTAGCATTTTTGAGGTAATCGTGTGGCCGTACGACCGGCAAACGCGCTGAAATCTATAACGAAAATTCAGTATAATAACTGGGTTAAAAAAGCTATCTTCTCCATATGATCGAATTACGACTCGAAACCTTTTCCATTGTATTCGGAATAGGGGTTTAACATTATAAACACCTAGCGGCATGCCTCGATAGGAGATCCAGATTTTTAGCTCTATTTCAAGACATTTGAATTCAAATTCAAATTAAATTGTATATAGTGACCAGTCAAAAAACTGTAGTTTGTGATTCAACACGTTGCTTGCCTTTTAAAGCATGCGTTCTCCTTGACGACATCGTCTTCATTTAAAAATAATAATAATAATAATGGTACTTCATCTCGTATCAAATTCGTTTGCAAAAAGAAAAAAAGGAAAAAAATCCATGGCCGAACGATTTTCGTTCGAAATCAAAAATAATGGTGGAATGAATTCAAAAATTCGTTCGTAAATCTAAAATCATGAATGGTTCTCCCCTCTTCCTCTTGTAGTTTGAATCCATCTATTTCCATTCCCCACTCCTTTCCATTCTCAGTTCAAAATCTAGTTGAATCAAGCAGTGGCCGCTCCTTCAGATCTCAATTAAATCAGGGGTGACGAGTGGAATCGCGAAGCAATCTTGTCGAGACAGGGTGCTCGAATGGATGGCACGGCCAGAGTTCGAGCTTGCGGTGGAGGTTTTGTGAAGAGGGGGACGAAGTCGTGATTGGGGGGGGGGGGGGCGTTGTGGTGGCTGATGTTGATCGGCGGCAGTAGCTTGGCGCGACATTCTACTGGCAGTGCTCCCGCGAGTGATGAGGAATGACAACGGCGTGCTGTGTCGCCTGGAGTCACGTTTGTCGACGATGGTGGTCCCCGAGCAGGTAGTGAAGGTATATATATATATATATATATGTTTTTTTATTTAAATTATATATATATATATGTTGTTTTTATTTAATTATTTATATATGTAGGCTAGAAAATAAAAACAGTAAATGCTTATATAAGATTTTGGAAAACAATAATAACAAGAGTTTATATAAAGACAAGATTTTTTAAAACCCATATAGCTTATTTTTATATGCAGTTTGAAAAATGGAAATAAAAAAAAAATACAATTTACTAATTTATTTTTAGTGATCAATTTGTTTAGTTAACTTTTGTAATTATTTTGGTAACTAGAAAATATTTTATTAAATGAAATTACATTAAAAACTAATTATCAGTAAATTAAATTATTTAATGGTAATTGGGTTATTCGATTTGTTTCGAATATTAATAAACTTTATAAATATTTATACAAGGTCTAAAATCATGGAGAAGCAAGTCGAGTTGGATCAGATTTGCAAATTAAAAAGCAATTGTGAGTTAATCTCACTCATTTGGGTTACCCTTTAAATTTAAATAGTTAAATTTAAATTATTGGATTGATTGCTTGAATTGATAATTTATTGTCAGCTTGGATGTGATATGTTATATATAGTGTATATATGCGTGTGTGTGTGTGTCTATATATATATATATATATATTGAAGTGATTGATTTCCCGCATTATATAGCGGATGAGACCCTATGCGCCCCGCATAATAGCTAATGACCCTTTATATCGCGATATCCCCCTCGAAGTGAGATTGGTGTTTTATATTGTGCTAACATCTGTGGATGCAGTAAAACAGGTTGTAGGGATCCAACTAGATTTCTCAAAATGTTGAATTCATTTTATATTTAGCTATGTGATTTATGTGATAATCTGTGATGATTATATTGATTATATTGGGAATTGAAATTACTGAATGCAATGGCATGGTTGAATATATACTGGTATTTGAGAAAATGAAATATATATAAAGTTTGGATTTTTAAAGGATATAAAAAGGGAAATTTTTAAGCAAAATAATTATAGTGAATTCAAATACAATAAAGGAATGAATTTGGGAAAGGGATAAAAGTTGATTTTGAATCATATTTAATAAAATTATGGGGCATGGGAAAATAGAGGTTTTTGAATAAATGAGAATAAACGAACTTTGAAACTTAAGTTATTTTTTTAAAGAAATAAAGAGTTTATTTTTAAATTTGGGATTAAAAATGATTTGGGAGAAATAAAGGGAGAATTTTGAAATTAAGTATGAAACTAATATTTCAGATTTAAATAAGATTTTAAATCATAAGTAAAGAAGAAAATTTGGAATTAATAGGTTTTGAAATAAATTTGGACAAGTAAAGGTATTTACTTTAAAATGGAGTTAGTTTTGGAAATTGATTTGAAAACCGACTAAGTGTTAAAACTGTGATTAAAGGAAAATAAGACTGTGAAATTTATAAACAGGGTTTATAAATAAAGTGAAATATTTATCTGAGGATAATTTGGAATATAAATTCAGGATGGGAATTTATAAGAAAAGGGTGATTTGTTTTAAAAATGAATAGTTGTTTATTTTTAAAAAGTGAGGAAAAGTAAATTTACGAGTTTGGGAAGTAAATTAAATTGGGATAAATCGAGAAGGATTTATTTACTAATTAAATGGACTATATTGGATGGAAAGTGTATTTTCCTGAAAAAGCCAAATATGGTTTCAAAGCAGATTTTAGTATAAGTTAAAAGTTTTTAAATGGTTTTAAAAGAATGTTTTTTAGAAATTTATTATTTAAGTTGTTTAAATTTTTAAAGGTAATTGTTTATTAAGATTAGTTATCATAGTAATTATTTTAAAGGTTAAATTGGTATTATGTTTTAAAAGATAATTATCAAATATTTATATTTTATAAAGTAGATTTATTTTTAAAAGTAGTTTGGTTAAAGTTTTTATTTGAAAATTTTATAGAATTTCATAACCTTTATTTGAGTAAAGTGTTTTAAGTAGTTTTTAATTTAAATGTTCTAAGTTAATATTTTTGGATAAAGTGTTTAAATTATTTTAAATTTAAATATTAAGGCTTGATGATTTTCAGTGGAAATAAACAATTAGGTGGGAATTTATTTCCACAAGAGAAAAAGCAACTTGAAAAATATTTTCAAAGGTGTAGAATATATCTTGTGAAGATATTTTGAAATAAATAATTTGGGAAATTATTAACGCCTGATGGTTTTCTGTGAATGTTATTTGATAGTTGAATAACCGATAATCAAATTGGCCAAAGCACTGATCGTTTCGAAGAGACCGGGATCAGTATTAATTTTCTGAAAACCACTTCGATCCGGTTTGAATATTTTCGTGGGGAAGACAAGAGCTTGGAGTTGAAGATGGAGCGGTGAAGTGCAAGTTCTATTCGGTACTAATTCTGAGGGTGATTCCAAAATGGATGTAGTAGGAGTAGTGCCTTCGATTCCGTCCGGACCCAGAACGCACTTGTATGGACGAATGTTATCAGAACATCATTAGGAGGACGGTGTGCATTCTAAGTGAGATGCGTTCTAAAAATGTAATGCTTAGCCTCGAGCCTCATCAACCGGGAATGACTGAAAATCAGGGATTATGCAGCAAGGCTAAGTGGCCAGCAACCAATTAGAGTAAGGTCATCCCTGTCTAGATGTTCCTTTTTTTGGTTGTGTGGGCGGTTGTTGTTCCCAACCGGGGGGTGATCTTATTCGGGCTATCCAATAAGGGCTAGTTCGGTCTTATTTTGTAGGGGATCAGGGTAATCCTCGCTATGCTGATCTAGACTAGATACCGTGACATGTGGTACCCCAATGCCTAGTCATTAGTTGGAAATCCATTCTCCCTACGTGCTTTTACGGTTTTGATTATAGAGCATACTATTGCTAGAATTTAATAATGGTAACAATTTCAGCTATTTTGAATAAGTTTTTGTATGTAGACACTATTATAATATCAGACGGATTTGATAAAAATGTTTTGGTTATCGTAAGGTAAAAACCCGACATGTTTATTTGTGGCGTGGTCTTACGAGATACCTTTGATTTGAAAGGATTTTGAAAACTTTAATAATTCAATTGAGTGTGTTTTCTCACGCTGTTTTTCCAGACTGAATCGGGTGTTATTTCACTATAATGCTCGGGTCGGACCAAGTATTATAGGATACATGATAGGATGCTGTGGAGCTCAGGAGACAAGCTAGATGACGAGACGTATCACGTACTTGATGTATTATCCGCTATGGAGTATTAGCTGTGTATAATCAACTTTGCGAGGACGAGTTATTTTAGCTGTCCAGTACTTTTCTATTGATTGTGTTGTTGATTGGAGTTGTACTCTAATGACGTAATGTATAAATCAGTACAGATCTCTTTGTGTTTTAAAGCTGTTGTTATATATAATATTTATTCCGCTGCATTTGTGAGATTTTGACGTTGTTTTCTACTTATTCTTCTACCTCCTTCTTCTTTAACCCTGATGGTTCGGTTTCTAGCATTCGATATTTAATATAATGGACGTATTGATTTTGATTTTCGGGCGTCGAAAAATCGGATCGTTACACTTTGTATCGGAGTTAAAGGTTAAGCGAGAACCTTGGCTCTGGTGGGGATTACTCGTTAGAAATAGAGTCCGTAGTACTCTAGAATGAGTTTGAGTGTATTAGTAATATGAGCGCGTATTTGTTAGTGAATATAAATTGTTTTATATGGTGTCGACTTATCGGTTCAGTGTTTATAAATTCTGGTCAGTGCAGTCTGGCCAACTGTATCGATAGGGGTTTCTAAACTCTTAAACTAGGCAAACTGACACAATATTGTTTTTAAAAGTGGGTAAGTGAAATAATTTTGCCCAAATTATTTTCGTATATAAAAGAAATAATTTTTTTAAATTATTATAGTATATGGTTGCTTGGTTGTTAGGAAGTGATAATATTAAGTTATTACCATTATTGTTGTAAAAATCAAATAAGAAAATGAAATTATAACCAGAGTGTAACGATCGCGATTTTTCGTTGCCGCAAAACCGAACCGTTAGGGTTAAAGAAGAAGAAAGAGGTAAAAGAAGAGAAAAGAGAGAAGAAACAGAAACAAGTGACAGAACAGGAAACAATATCAGAATCTCACAATCGCAGCGGAACAACATATAATAGATAAATGAATATCATTAAAACAAAAGAACTATACATTTTATACATACATCACATTACATCACATCATCAGAGTGTACAACAACGAAATAGCGGAAAAAAATAATAATAATACTATAATAGTAATATACAACGCCATTCAAGCTCGCCTCCAAATCTGCACAGTAACTCCCGAATCCAGAATAACCTGATAACCTAACTCTAGACTGCCCGTGTGGGAAATAGTGGGAACCCAGAGTTTAGGAAAGGAACAATAAACTCCAGGTCAGTCATGGGACTGGTGTGAGAACTCAAAACAGTTTATCTTTAAAACAAACAAATTTAAGCGAATTTAAATTTTGAAATCCGCAATGCTTTTTGGAAAATGAAACTACCATAAGGCCTCCCGCCACACACACAATGCAAACGCAGAATTAGAGGAGATTTCTCCTTATGATAGTCAAAGATGCTTACTATGCAAAAATCAAATCATTTTGATATTATTATTAGTGCATAGTGTAGAAAACAATTTCGAAAGTAGAATATAAATCCTAGCCAGCATAGACATTCCGAACTATGCCTAATATAGCTACCGTCCAAACAGTGGTGACCACCATAAGTGAATGGCAGGTAATACAACCAAAACCGTACAAGGCGCGTATTGGATGAATGGATTTCCAACAAATGGTCAGGCTAAGGAACTTCCTACTGCCACATGGGATCGCCTCTAGCGGGACGTCCCGAGGAACTAACGTTACGGTTAGATCTCTGCCAACACAAGGCTGGGTTACCTCTGTAACTAGGTAACTACTACACGAATATGTCATCCCCGGTCCTTTGGGACCTTTATTAGAGCGCTCGATTCCAACAACACCACACAGTAATAGATATAGTGTATCAACATGAGTCAATATCTGGGCTCCATACCATGATACCACCCTTTTCCAGAAGGAAATGACATACCCTAAATGGCGCGACCCTCATAACCTTGCCGCATATTCCTATTTCGACCATTTCTGGGGAGTGAGGTCTGACGAAGTCTCGTCCACAAAGCTACGCTTTGTGCAACAAAGCCATGCTTTGGGTCAACAGATGACCAAAGCAATGATCACAAAGATAAATGATCAAACAAATGATCATATCACACATGATCAACCAATGATCATCACACAGCAACACTCAGCATGCCACATTACCAGATTGGGAATATATCGCTGATAACCTTCAACTACATAACCTCTGAGCTCGTACGTCTCAGAGAAGGGTGTTAAGCTAAGAGAATAAATTCTCCGCCACCAACAGAAATGTATTTGAAAGAAATCTGCTTTATATCTCAAAATGTAATGTCAGACATGTAACCATACAAGTCTGTTCCGGGTTCGAACAGAACCGAAGGCACTTCCAAAGAAGCCCTTGCAATCCGGGTATTCACAATCCCGATAAAATTTCCCATCACAAAGGAAATCTCCATATCGTAGCTAACGATGCAGAGACAATCGATAGGTCATCCTATCGTTTTCACAAATACCCGGTCTTCAACACCGGTCTTCAAATGCTATCCATAACGACGTATCACATATTCGGAATGGGTTATATGACACAAAGGTCCTCCCCCGGATAAACCGAATAGCGAGCGCTTATTTTAAAAATAAGTGTAGCATTCAATCTCAAACAAACACAACAAATACCATCCAAGGGTAAATACTGATAGTCGGTTATTTAACTATCAATAAGGATGCACCACATCATCAGATTCCAAATAATTTTCCAAAATTATTTAATCCCAAAAGTATCTTCACAAGATATATATATATATACACACCTTCCAAATAATTGCCCAAATTATTTGTTTTACCAGAATATCTTTACGTGATATAATTTCCACACTTCAACCATTTGAAAACCATTTCAAATTACTTTACATCCTTTATACCCTTTGAAAACAAATTTCAAATCATCAAATAAATCTTTACCGATTATTTTAAATTTACGTTCCAAATTCGTAAATTCATTTCCATACTTCAAAATAAACCAATATTTATTTTTAAACAAATTTCCCTTCCTTTTATAAACTCCATAGTGAATTTCAAATTTCCAAATATCTACCGATATACGATTTTCAAATCGATTTCAAATTATTCACTTTCAATTCACCCTTAAAAAATGGATTCTCAAAAACGTTCCATTCATATTTGAAAAGCATTTCCATACTTATATAATAATAAGTAATTCGCAAATTTATTTATTTTCAACAATTTGAAAATATTCAATACACTTGAGCCATAGTTAAGTATATATTTCATTCTTTTATCCACTTTTATTTGGGTGAAAACGAATGTTGCGTAAAACATCGTTACGACAACCCAAAATTACTTGTATAGGGATGCGAAATAAAAAAAGATACATAAATCCCAATACTATACAAAATATTTTCATTTGGAAACCATTTACTATAACAACAGTGTTATAGTCCACCATTTCCTTATTTTCTCGAAAACGCCAATTGCAACAATGAATGTTGAAATCTACGTATTCATTTCTTTCTATTTCTCGAAAACATCTATTGCAACAATAAATGTTGAAATTTATGGTTTCGATACTCGATGCATTTTAAAACATCTTAAAATCGTTTTAAATTTCATTTAAAACATTCCTTTCCCAAAACATGTCCATTTAATATAATAATATATTCACCGTTCAAAATAGTGAATATAACTCCTTTAACAAATTCTATATTCAATTTATCAAATTCAATTGATTCTCGAATTTATAAACAACGTTTATAAATTTCATTTCCATAAATAACTTCGGTTTAGAAATCTCTTTTATCCGTCCAATTCAATTTATAAATCCAATTTCTATACCAAAGGTTCGTATTATAAGTTAAGAGCTTATAATCCATTTATTTACTTAACCGTTCTTTTAAAACTTCACTAATTTTTAGATCTTATCACTGATAAGATTCCTTTACATTTTATAATAGTTTTCAACTTATAAAAACCTCCTTTATTAACAATTTCTATAAATATCCCCTTTCAATGCCCAAAATACATTTTATGTGTTGATTATTGATAAAACTTTTATTTTCAACATCAATTCATTTCATGACTTCACAATTTATAAAGCTATAGTTTTAAATGAAATCCATTTTATACTTCATTTTAACACTTAATAAACTCGTTTCATAATTCCAATAATTTTAAATTTATAGATATCAATTTATAAAATCTTTTATGTAAACTGTTTATAATAATTATTCAAAAATCCCAATTTAACTATTTTATAAATCTATTTATTTTAAAATTTCCCTTTTGGTTATATTTCTTGAAAATATTAATTCTTATAACATAAAATTTTATACGTTTATTTATTTTAAAATGAATCAATCCAAAAATTTAATAAAACATATACTTTGGAAAATCACTTTAAAAACCCTTTTTAAATTCAAAATCGTTATTTTTAACTTTAAAAATGAATCCGATGATGCAACAGCATCAAATGGTCAATCACGGGAATAAACATCATATATCGATATGATAGTTAACAATCGACACAATATTTATAAACAAATAAATATTTGCGAGGAATCCAGTTGGATCCCTCCAACCTGTTTCCTTGCATCTAAAGACGTTAGCACAATACCAATTCCACTTCAAGGTGGAATATCGCGGTATATGGGATTTTATAAAATATTCCGCTTAATAGGCGGCGCAATAGGGTCTCATCCGCTATACGAGGCGGGAAATCAAATCCAATATATACATATGCCAATATATATATATATATTGCTATATATAGTATATATCCTACTATATCTACTAACACAATCAAACAACAATCATCAATCAACATTAACTATTTAAAATTTTAAACCGAAACTGTTCGATTGAGTGAGGAGTTCTCACCTTGATTTTCTTTCCGATTTAGCATTTGTTTCGAATAAAATTAAACGAACGTTTAATTTTACCCGAAATTCAAACAAGCTCCAATCGACTCCAAACTGGTTGCATCGCGAAGTGCTCGATGATACGATTCCAGCGCCGCTGGTTTCGCGCAATTCCGATCTCGCATGCAAAAGATATTGATTTTTAAAGTTTGTACACGTTTATAACAAAATAAAATCAACAATTCTTTTAATAATTTACCCCCGCCTTATCATAGCCGTGCGCAACATGCTTCTTCCCCAGGTGATAAACGCGTTTTTGAACCCAAGCCGCCCCTCTAGGTCTTCGAACCCCCAACCACCACGCTTGCTTTCACTTCGATCAGCCACCGCCGTTTGAAAGGCCATCACAGCCTCTACCCACGCCGAGGACGACGTGGCACTCGGTGGTCCCCTGCTTCCCCACGACGAGCACGAACGGCCCACGCCTTGGCCTCGATTCTGGCCACCACGTCGCACTAAAAATCATCCCGACCGTTGGATTTACTCGTCTCTCCATCCCCTACGACTTCTTAGTTGAGAACTTTGGACGAAAGCGATTAGATTGAGAGAAAAATCGCGATGAATTCTGGAGCGTATCGGCCATTAATGATGGAAGTGGCGGCCGGCCTGAGTATCTAGGGTTTTAGTGAAAATTTTAATATGTTATATGTTATTAATATTATTTTAATAATAAAATCTCCAATTAAACACTTATGCAAACGATCTCCAATCTACGCATGCCGACAGGCGATCTTGGGGTTTTTCCCCGTTCCGGACACAATGGAATAGGTTTCGGAAGCTACTTCCATCGTATATGTGAGATACGGCAATAGACAATCAATTTAAATTAAACCGATTTAAACGATTTTCTAAGCGTTTCGGCTTGTAGCGGACAAACGATAAATCCGATCGACTTGAAATTTGAAATCTTACAATAATATTATATTACGGATCTGATGAAACTAGTTTCGTCGAAATCCAAGACCGTTTGAAAAATGGCTATTTTAACTCGCTAAATTAATATTAAAACGATATCGATGCGTTTCGAGCTGTCACGGTCAAACGACAACTCCGATTGCTACGAAAATTGAAATCCGGTAATAAATAACTATTACGGATCCAATGGAACTAGTTTCGTTCAATTCTGAGACTGTTCAAAAATTGGCTATTTTTCAGTCGATAATTAAATATTAAAATATTCGATTTTCACATATTAACTCCAAATTAAATGTTAAAAGTTCTATAACGTTTCTATAACTTCAATATGATAAAATAAAATTTTCCAAATCATTTTCAATCATATTTAACCCAATATTTAATTATTTCTGGCATTTCAACTATTATATTATCGATTTAATTGTCCAATTAAATCCAAATATTCGATAAATAAACTTTTCGACTTAAAAATTCCACTTATTAATATTTAAAATTAATTAAACATTCAAATTTAAATTATCAATAATTCTGGGTCGTTACAATCTTCCCCCCTTAAAAGAATTTCCTCCTCGAAATTGCAAGTTAAGAAAAATGATTCCTAATTCGTTTATTACTCTTCCAAAACTAATTAGTTTCATCAACTTTCTAACACAAATCTTTTTATTAAAGATTCACTATTATTTCAATTAGCTTTCCAACTTCGATTATAAGTTTCAAACAACATTGTTTACCTAACAATTCAAATTTAAATTTAAATTCAAAATTTTAAACTTTCAAAATTTCCCAAAATTTTTCTAACACCCGAAATTTTCGAAAAATTTCGCCAGCATCTCCTTTGCGCGGCTAGCTCGGCACCACTACAAAATGGCACTACGGCCCCTCAGAATAAAAAAGAAAAGAGAAAGCCAAGTGGCTGAAGAAGGAAATCATCAAATCTCATACTAAAATTGAAATACGTACCCTTTTTTTTTGTCGAGCAATTCAATTTTTTTAACTTCATAATCAAAATCCCAATTCCAATATATATATTCCTGTATATCCTGCTAGTAGTGGTATCAAATTCCAACATTCAAACTATTTTGCCAAATCCATTACAAAATTTCGATACTTACTTTTTATCTCAATTTTAGCTTTACTATTGAAGTTGCCTATTCAATCTCATTCGCTTCCAATTAGTTTACATTCACTAATTAATTTCACATTGGTTCACTTTCAACTCAAATCAAATTCAATTCTATTCAAATTCATTTACTTCACTTTCAATTTGAATTCAATTACACAGCTTTCAATTTTGCTAATTCAATTTCATTAATACTTAATGAATTTATATACAATCAACTAACAAGCAAACAACAATCAATGCATATCCAATACAACCAATTTATTTATTTTACTTACATTCAATTTTGTTCAACTGTTTCAATTCCAATTGGTTTAACATTCAATTGATTTTCATTCAATTATTCCACTAGCTTCAAATGAATTTACACTTGCATGCATCACTTCATATCAACTTATTTGTATTCGATTGATTAACATTCAACCCATTCTTTAATTCAATGCTAATACATTTATCTATATAAAGTTGAATTTCACTTATATAACTCAAGTTCACATTTTTAACAATTTCATTTCACTAATTCACTTTATTCACTTACTTTGATATCAACATCAATTCTTTCAACATTACTTAAGTTATATTCCATTCAACTTCATTTACATCTACTTCCACTATACGACTTAAGTTCATTTATTTAATTCACTTGATTATTTACTTCGATACAAAATCAATTTTTATTCAATTTCACTTAAGTTATACTCCATTAAACATCATTTTCTCAATTAAACTTAAGTTTACACTTGTCAATCCGATTTAGTTTTCAAATCTAAAGTGAATTCTATTCAACTTTTACTTAAGTCAAATTCATATCGACATTCCAATTAAAATTTTATTTTACTTAACTTAATTGTTTAACCACTTCAATAATTGGTTTCACTTACATTTTCCCATTCTATAAGTTATACGACTTATTATTCAACTTCCAACTCATATTATAAGTTCAAAACATTTTTCACTTATATTTAACAACTTCAAGTTGAGTTTTAATTTCAAATTTGTTTATTACAACAAAACCTCAATTTTAAATTCATTATTGTAGCAAATCCATCACATAGAAACTCGAAAATGATACTGATGATGCTGCAGTCATCATCCTTATTATTTCCCAGTGACAATAGTGAATCCAGTGCTAAATATTCTTTCAAAAAGTTCCTTTTATTTATAAATTACATTTATAAATCTTACTTATAAAATTTCACTCCTTATATATAAGATCATTTTACAATTGTAAATCATATTAATTATAATTTCATACTTATAATTCATTAGCTTATACAATTATTCTTTTACAATTGTTGCTTTTATTAGCTTATTCAACAACCTTTAATTAACTTATATATATTTATATTTCAAACAATCAAACAATCAATTATATACACACTTCAATAATTCTTGATAAATTATTTTCTTTATATACAAAATATAATCGAGGTAAAATTATTTCATTTACCCAATTTAAAACAATATCGTGTCGAATTGTTCTGTATAAGTGTTTAGAGATCCCTATCGATAGAGTTGTACAGACTATACCGACCAGAATCCATATACCACTCAACAAACCAATCGTCACAATATAAAACAATTTTATATTCACTAACAAATACGCGCTCATACCTATTATTACACTCACACTCATTCTAGAGTACTACTGACTCTATCTATAATGAGTAATACCCAACAGAGCCATGGTTGTCGCTTAACCATATGCTCTGATACCAAATGTAACGATCGCGATTTTTCGTTGCCGAAAAACCGAACTGTTAGGGTTAAAGAAGAAGAAAGAGGTAAAAGAAGAGAAAAGAGAGAAGAAACAGAAACAAGTGACAAAACAGGAAACAATATCAGAATCTCACAATCGCAGCGGAACAACATATAATAGATAAATGATTACCATTAAAACAAAAGAACTATACATTTTATACATACATCACATTACATCACATCATCAGAGTGTACAACAACGAAACGGCGGAAAAATAATAATACTATAATAGTAATATACAACGCCATCCAAGCTCGCCTCCAAATCTGCACAGTAACTCCCGAATCCAGAATAACCTGATAACCTAACTCTAGACTGCCCGTGTGGGAAATAGTGGGCACCCAGAGTTTAGGAAAGGAACAATAAACTCCAGGTCAGTCATGGGACTGGTGTGAGAACTCAAAACAGTTTATCTTTAAAACAAACAAATTTAAGAGAATTTGAATTTTGAAATCCACAATGCTTTTTGGAAAATGAAACTACCATAAGGCCTCCCGCCACACACACAATGCAAATGCAGAATTGGAGGAGATTTCTCCTTATGATAGTCAAAGATGCTTACTACGCAAAAATCAAATCATTTTGATATTATTATTAGTGCATAGTGTAGAAAACAATTTCGAAAGTAGAATATAAATCCTAGCCAGCATAGACATTCCGAACTATGCCTACTATAGCTACCATCCAAACAGTGGTGACCACCATAAGTGAATGGAAGGTAATACGACCAAAACCGTACAAGGCGCGTATTGGATGAATGGATTTCCAACAAATGGTTAGGCTAAGGAACTTCCTACTACCACATGGGATCGCCTCTGGCGGGACGTCCCGAGAAACTATCGTTACGGTTAGATCTCTGCCAACACAAGGCCGGGTTACCTCTGTAACTAGGTAACTACTACACGAATATGTCATCCCCCGGTCCTTTGGGACCTTTATTCGAGCGCTCGATTCCAACAACACCACACAGTAATAGATATAGTGTATCAACATGAGTCAATATCTGGGCTCCATACCATGATACCACCCTTTTCCAGAAGGAAATGACATACCCTAAAGGGTGAGACCCTCATAACCTTGCCGCATGTTCCTGTTTCGACCATTTCCGGGGAGTGAGGTCTGACGAAGTCTCGTCCACAAAGCTACGCTTTGTGCAACAAAGCCATGCTTTGGGTCAACAGATGACCAAAGCAATGATCACAAAGATAAATGATCAAACAAATGATCATATCACACATGATCAAACAATGATCATCACACAGCAACACTCAGCATGCCACATTACCTGATTGGGAATATATCGCTGATAACCTTCAACTACATAACCTCTGAGCTCGTACGTCTCAAAGAAGGGTGTTAAGCTAAGAGAATGAATTCTCCGCCACCAACAGAAATGTATTTGAAAGAAATCTTCTTTATATCTCAAAATGTAATGTCAGACATATAACCATACAAGTCTGTTCCGGGTTCGAACATAACCGAAGGCACTTCCAAAGAAGCCCTTGCAATCCGGGTATTCACAATCCCGATAAAATTTCCCATCATAAAGGAAATCTCCATATCGTAGCTAACGATGCAGAGACAATCGATAGGTCATCCTTTCATTTTCACAAATACCCGATCTTCAACACCGGTCTTCAAATGCTATCCATAACGACGTATCACATATTCAGAATGGGTTATATGACACAAAGGTCCTCCCCCGGCTAAACCGAATAGCGAGCGCTTATTTTAAAAATAAGTGTAGCATTCAATCTCAAACAAACATAACAAATACCATCCAAGGGTAAATACTGATAGTCGGTTATTTAACTATCAATAAGGACGCGCCACATCATCAGATTCCAAATAATTTTCCAAAATTATTTAATCCCAAAAGTATCTTCACAAGATATATATATATATATATATATATATATACACACACACACACACACACACACACACCTTCCAATAATTGCCCAAATTATTTGTTTTACCAGAATATCTTTACGCGATATAATTTCCACACTTCAACCATTTGAAAACCAATTTCAAATTACTTTACATCCTTTATACCCTTTGAAAACAAATTTCAAATCATCAAATAAATCTCTACCGATTATTTTAAATTTACGTTCCAAATTCGTAAATTCATTTCCATACTTCAAAATAAACCAATATTTATTTTTAAACAAATTTCCCTTCCTTTTATAAACTCCATAGTGAATTTCAAATTTCCAAATATCTACCGATATACGATTTTCAAATCGATTTCAAATTATTCACTTTCAATTCACCCTTAAAAGATGGATTCTCAAAAACGTTCCATTCATATTTGAAAAGCATTTCCCTACTTATATAATAATAAGTAATTCGCAAATTTATTTTTTTTCAACAATTTGAAAATATTCAATACACTTGAGCCATAGTTAAGTATATATTTCATTCTTTTAAGGAAAACATTCTTTTATCCACTTTTATTTGGGCCAAAACGAATGTTGCGTAAAACATCGTTACGACAACCCAAAATCACTAGTATAGGGATGCGAAATAAAAATAGATACATAAATCCCAATACTACACAAAATATTTCCATTTGGAAACAATTTACTATAACAACAGTGTTATAGTCCACCATTTCCTTATTTTCTCGAAAACGCCTATTGCAACAATGAATGTTGAAATCTACGTATTCATTTCTTTCTATTTCTCGAAAACGTCTATTGCAACAATAAATGTTGAAATTTATGGTTTCGATACTTGATGCATTTTAAAACATCTTAAAATCGTTTTAAATTTCATTTAAAACATTCCTTTCCCAAAACATGTCCATTTAATATAATAATATATTCACCGTTCAAAATAGTGAGTATAACTCCTTTAACAAATTCTATATTCAATTTATCAAATTCAATTGATTCACGAATTTATAAACAACGTTTATAAATTTCATTTCCATAAATAACTTCGGTTTAGAAATCTCTTTTATCCGTCCAATTCAATTTATAAACCCAATTTCTATACCAAAGGTTCGTATTATAAGTTAAGAGCTTATAATCCATTTATTTACTTAACCGTTCTTTTAAAACTTCACAAATTTTTAGATCTTATCACTGATAAGATTCCTTTACATTTTATAATAGTTTTCAACTTATAAAAACCTCCTTTATTAACAATTTCTATAAATATCCCCTTTCAATGCCCAAAATCCATTTTATATGTTGAGTACTTATAAAACTTTTATTTTCAACATCAATTCATTTCATAACTTCATAATTTGTAAAGCTATAGTTTTAAATGAAATCCATTTTATACTTCATTTTAACACTTAATAAACTCGTTTCGTAATTCCAATAATTTTAAATTTATAGATATCAATTTATAAAATCTTTTATGTAAACTGTTTATAATAATTATTCAAAAATCCCAATTTAACTATTTTATAAATCTATTTATTTTAAAATTTCCCTTTTGGTTATATTTCTTGAAAATATTAATTCTTATAACATAAAATTTTATACGTTTATTTATTTTAAAATGAATCAATCCAAAAATTTAATAAAACATATACTTTGGAAAATCACTTTAAAAACCCTTTTTAAATTCAAAATCGTTATTTTTAACTTTAAAAATGAATCCGATGATGCAACAGCATCAAATGGTCAATCACGGGAATAAACATCATATATCGATATGATAGTTAACAATCGACACAATATTTATAAACAAATAAATATTTGCGAGGAATCCAGTTGGATCCCTCCAACCTGTTTCCTTGCATCTAAAGACGTTAGCACAATACCAATTCCACTTCAAGGTGGAATATCGCGGTATATGGGATTTTATAAAATATTCCGCTTAATAGGCGGCGCAATAGGGTCTCATCCGCTATACGAGGCGGGAAATCAAATCCAATATATACATATGCCAATATATATATATATTGCTATATATAGTATATATCCTACTATATCTACTAACACAATTAAACAACAATCATCAATCAACATTAACTATTTAAAATTTTAAACCGAAACTGTTCGATTGAGTGAGGAGTTCTCACCTTGATTTTCTTTCCGATTTAGCATTTGTTTCGAATAAAATTAAACGAACGTTTAATTTTACCCGAAATTCAAACAAGCTCCAATCGACTCCAAACTGGTTGCATCGCGAAGTGCTCGATGATACGATTCCAGCGCCGCTGGTTTCGCGCAATTCCGATCTCGCATGCAAAAGATATTGATTTTTAAAGTTTGTACACGTTTATAACAAAATAAAATCAACAATTCTTTTAATAATTTACCCCCGCCTTATCATAGCCGTGCGCAACATGCTTCTTCCCCAGGTGATAAACGCGTTTTTGAACCCAAGCCGCCCCTCTAGGTCTTCGAACCCCCAACCACCACGCTTGCTTTCACTTCGATCAGCCACCGCCGTTTGAAAGGCCATCACAGCCTCTACCCACGCCGAGGACGACGTGGCACTCGGTGGTCCCCTGCTTCCCCACGACGAGCACGAACGGCCCACGCCTTGACCTCGATTCTGGCCACCACGTCGCACTAAAAATCATCCCGACCGTTGGATTTACTCGTCTCTCCATCCCCTACGACTTCTTAGTTGAGAACTTTGGACGAAAGCGATTAGATTGAGAGAAAAATCGCGATGAATTCTGGAGCGTATCGGCCATTAATGATGGAAGTGGCGGCCGGCCTGAGTATCTAGGGTTTTAGTGAAAATTTTAATATGTTATATGTTATTAATATTATTTTAATAATAAAATCTCCAATTAAACACTTATGCAAACGATCTCCAATCTACGCATGCCGACAGGCGATCTTGGGGTTTTTCCCCGTTCCGGACACAATGGAATAGGTTTCGGAAGCTACTTCCATCGTATATGTGAGATACGGCAATAGACAATCAATTTAAATTAAACCGATTTAAACGATTTTCTAAGCGTTTCGGCTTGTAGCGGACAAACGATAAATCCGATCGACTTGAAATTTGAAATCTTACAATAATATTATATTACGGATCTGATGAAACTAGTTTCGTCGAAATCCAAGACCGTTTGAAAAATGGCTATTTTAACTCGCTAAATTAATATTAAAACGATATCGATGCGTTTCGAGCTGTCACGGTCAAACGACAACTCCGATTGCTACGAAAATTGAAATCCGGTAATAAATAACTATTACGGATCCAATGGAACTAGTTTCGTTCAATTCTGAGACTGTTCAAAAATTGGCTATTTTTCAGTCGATAATTAAATATTAAAATATTCGATTTTCACATATTAACTCCAAATTAAATGTTAAAAGTTCTATAACGTTTCTATAACTTCAATATGATAAAATAAAATTTTCCAAATCATTTTCAATCATATTTAACCCAATATTTAATTATTTCTGGCATTTCAACTATTATATTATCGATTTAATTGTCCAATTAAATCCAAATATTCGATAAATAAACTTTTCGACTTAAAAATTCCACTTATTAATATTTAAAATTAATTAAACATTCAAATTTAAATTATCAATAATTCTGGGTCGTTACAATCTTCCCCCCTTAAAAGAATTTCCTCCTCGAAATTGCAAGTTAAGAAAAATGATTCCTAATTCGTTTATTACTCTTCCAAAACTAATTAGTTTCATCAACTTTCTAACACAAATCTTTTTATTAAAGATTCACTATTATTTCAATTAGCTTTCCAACTTCGATTATAAGTTTCAAACAACATTGTTTACCTAACAATTCAAATTTAAATTTAAATTCAAAATTTTAAACTTTCAAAATTTCCCAAAATTTTTCTAACACCCGAAATTTTCGAAAAATTTCGCCAGCATCTCCTTTGCGCGGCTAGCTCGGCACCACTACAAAATGGCACTACGGCCCCTCAGAATAAAAAAGAAAAGAGAAAGCCAAGTGGCTGAAGAAGGAAATCATCAAATCTCATACTAAAATTGAAATACGTACCCTTTTTTTTTGTCGAGCAATTCAATTTTTTTAACTTCATAATCAAAATCCCAATTCCAATATATATATTCCTGTATATCCTGCTAGTAGTGGTATCAAATTCCAACATTCAAACTATTTTGCCAAATCCATTACAAAATTTCGATACTTACTTTTTATCTCAATTTTAGCTTTACTATTGAAGTTGCCTATTCAATCTCATTCGCTTCCAATTAGTTTACATTCACTAATTAATTTCACATTGGTTCACTTTCAACTCAAATCAAATTCAATTCTATTCAAATTCATTTACTTCACTTTCAATTTGAATTCAATTACACAGCTTTCAATTTTGCTAATTCAATTTCATTAATACTTAATGAATTTATATACAATCAACTAACAAGCAAACAACAATCAATGCATATCCAATACAACCAATTTATTTATTTTACTTACATTCAATTTTGTTCAACTGTTTCAATTCCAATTGGTTTAACATTCAATTGATTTTCATTCAATTATTCCACTAGCTTCAAATGAATTTACACTTGCATGCATCACTTCATATCAACTTATTTGTATTCGATTGATTAACATTCAACCCATTCTTTAATTCAATGCTAATACATTTATCTATATAAAGTTGAATTTCACTTATATAACTCAAGTTCACATTTTTAACAATTTCATTTCACTAATTCACTTTATTCACTTACTTTGATATCAACATCAATTCTTTCAACATTACTTAAGTTATATTCCATTCAACTTCATTTACATCTACTTCCACTATACGACTTAAGTTCATTTATTTAATTCACTTGATTATTTACTTCGATACAAAATCAATTTTTATTCAATTTCACTTAAGTTATACTCCATTAAACATCATTTTCTCAATTAAACTTAAGTTTACACTTGTCAATCCGATTTAGTTTTCAAATCTAAAGTGAATTCTATTCAACTTTTACTTAAGTCAAATTCATATCGACATTCCAATTAAAATTTTATTTTACTTAACTTAATTGTTTAACCACTTCAATAATTGGTTTCACTTACATTTTCCCATTCTATAAGTTATACGACTTATTATTCAACTTCCAACTCATATTATAAGTTCAAAACATTTTTCACTTATATTTAACAACTTCAAGTTGAGTTTTAATTTCAAATTTGTTTATTACAACAAAACCTCAATTTTAAATTCATTATTGTAGCAAATCCATCACATAGAAACTCGAAAATGATACTGATGATGCTGCAGTCATCATCCTTATTATTTCCCAGTGACAATAGTGAATCCAGTGCTAAATATTCTTTCAAAAAGTTCCTTTTATTTATAAATTACATTTATAAATCTTACTTATAAAATTTCACTCCTTATATATAAGATCATTTTACAATTGTAAATCATATTAATTATAATTTCATACTTATAATTCATTAGCTTATACAATTATTCTTTTACAATTGTTGCTTTTATTAGCTTATTCAACAACCTTTAATTAACTTATATATATTTATATTTCAAACAATCAAACAATCAATTATATACACACTTCAATAATTCTTGATAAATTATTTTCTTTATATACAAAATATAATCGAGGTAAAATTATTTCATTTACCCAATTTAAAACAATATCGTGTCGAATTGTTCTGTATAAGTGTTTAGAGATCCCTATCGATAGAGTTGTACAGACTATACCGACCAGAATCCATATACCACTCAACAAACCAATCGTCACAATATAAAACAATTTTATATTCACTAACAAATACGCGCTCATACCTATTATTACACTCACACTCATTCTAGAGTACTACTGACTCTATCTATAATGAGTAATACCCAACAGAGCCATGGTTGTCGCTTAACCATATGCTCTGATACCAAATGTAACGATCGCGATTTTTCGTTGCCGAAAAACCGAACTGTTAGGGTTAAAGAAGAAGAAAGAGGTAAAAGAAGAGAAAAGAGAGAAGAAACAGAAACAAGTGACAAAACAGGAAACAATATCAGAATCTCACAATCGCAGCGGAACAACATATAATAGATAAATGATTACCATTAAAACAAAAGAACTATACATTTTATACATACATCACATTACATCACATCATCAGAGTGTACAACAACGAAACGGCGGAAAAATAATAATACTATAATAGTAATATACAACGCCATCCAAGCTCGCCTCCAAATCTGCACAGTAACTCCCGAATCCAGAATAACCTGATAACCTAACTCTAGACTGCCCGTGTGGGAAATAGTGGGCACCCAGAGTTTAGGAAAGGAACAATAAACTCCAGGTCAGTCATGGGACTGGTGTGAGAACTCAAAACAGTTTATCTTTAAAACAAACAAATTTAAGAGAATTTGAATTTTGAAATCCACAATGCTTTTTGGAAAATGAAACTACCATAAGGCCTCCCGCCACACACACAATGCAAATGCAGAATTGGAGGAGATTTCTCCTTATGATAGTCAAAGATGCTTACTACGCAAAAATCAAATCATTTTGATATTATTATTAGTGCATAGTGTAGAAAACAATTTCGAAAGTAGAATATAAATCCTAGCCAGCATAGACATTCCGAACTATGCCTACTATAGCTACCATCCAAACAGTGGTGACCACCATAAGTGAATGGAAGGTAATACGACCAAAACCGTACAAGGCGCGTATTGGATGAATGGATTTCCAACAAATGGTTAGGCTAAGGAACTTCCTACTACCACATGGGATCGCCTCTGGCGGGACGTCCCGAGAAACTATCGTTACGGTTAGATCTCTGCCAACACAAGGCCGGGTTACCTCTGTAACTAGGTAACTACTACACGAATATGTCATCCCCCGGTCCTTTGGGACCTTTATTCGAGCGCTCGATTCCAACAACACCACACAGTAATAGATATAGTGTATCAACATGAGTCAATATCTGGGCTCCATACCATGATACCACCCTTTTCCAGAAGGAAATGACATACCCTAAAGGGTGAGACCCTCATAACCTTGCCGCATGTTCCTGTTTCGACCATTTCCGGGGAGTGAGGTCTGACGAAGTCTCGTCCACAAAGCTACGCTTTGTGCAACAAAGCCATGCTTTGGGTCAACAGATGACCAAAGCAATGATCACAAAGATAAATGATCAAACAAATGATCATATCACACATGATCAAACAATGATCATCACACAGCAACACTCAGCATGCCACATTACCTGATTGGGAATATATCGCTGATAACCTTCAACTACATAACCTCTGAGCTCGTACGTCTCAAAGAAGGGTGTTAAGCTAAGAGAATGAATTCTCCGCCACCAACAGAAATGTATTTGAAAGAAATCTTCTTTATATCTCAAAATGTAATGTCAGACATATAACCATACAAGTCTGTTCCGGGTTCGAACATAACCGAAGGCACTTCCAAAGAAGCCCTTGCAATCCGGGTATTCACAATCCCGATAAAATTTCCCATCATAAAGGAAATCTCCATATCGTAGCTAACGATGCAGAGACAATCGATAGGTCATCCTTTCATTTTCACAAATACCCGATCTTCAACACCGGTCTTCAAATGCTATCCATAACGACGTATCACATATTCAGAATGGGTTATATGACACAAAGGTCCTCCCCCGGCTAAACCGAATAGCGAGCGCTTATTTTAAAAATAAGTGTAGCATTCAATCTCAAACAAACATAACAAATACCATCCAAGGGTAAATACTGATAGTCGGTTATTTAACTATCAATAAGGACGCGCCACATCATCAGATTCCAAATAATTTTCCAAAATTATTTAATCCCAAAAGTATCTTCACAAGATATATATATATATATATATATACACACACACACACACACACACCTTCCAATAACTGCCCAAATTATTTGTTTTACCAGAATATCTTTACGCGATATAATTTCCACACTTCAACCATTTGAAAACCAATTTCAAATTACTTTACATCCTTTATACCCTTTGAAAACAAATTTCAAATCATCAAATAAATCTCTACCGATTATTTTAAATTTACGTTCCAAATTCGTAAATTCATTTCCATACTTCAAAATAAACCAATATTTATTTTTAAACAAATTTCCCTTCCTTTTATAAACTCCATAGTGAATTTCAAATTTCCAAATATCTACCGATATACGATTTTCAAATCGATTTCAAATTATTCACTTTCAATTCACCCTTAAAAGATGGATTCTCAAAAACGTTCCATTCATATTTGAAAAGCATTTCCCTACTTATATAATAATAAGTAATTCGCAAATTTATTTTTTTTCAACAATTTGAAAATATTCAATACACTTGAGCCATAGTTAAGTATATATTTCATTCTTTTAAGGAAAACATTCTTTTACCCACTTTTATTTGGGCCAAAACGAATGTTGCGTAAAACATCGTTACGACAACCCAAAATCACTAGTATAGGGATGCGAAATAAAAATAGATACATAAATCCCAATACTACACAAAATATTTCCATTTGGAAACAATTTACTATAACAACAGTGTTATAGTCCACCATTTCCTTATTTTCTCGAAAACGCCTATTGCAACAATGAATGTTGAAATCTACGTATTCATTTCTTTCTATTTCTCGAAAACGTCTATTGCAACAATAAATGTTGAAATTTATGGTTTCGATACTTGATGCATTTTAAAACATCTTAAAATCGTTTTAAATTTCATTTAAAACATTCCTTTCCCAAAACATGTCCATTTAATATAATAATATATTCACCGTTCAAAATAGTGAGTATAACTCCTTTAACAAATTCTATATTCAATTTATCAAATTCAATTGATTCACGAATTTATAAACAACGTTTATAAATTTCATTTCCATAAATAACTTCGGTTTAGAAATCTCTTTTATCCGTCCAATTCAATTTATAAACCCAATTTCTATACCAAAGGTTCGTATTATAAGTTAAGAGCTTATAATCCATTTATTTACTTAACCGTTCTTTTAAAACTTCACAAATTTTTAGATCTTATCACTGATAAGATTCCTTTACATTTTATAATAGTTTTCAACTTATAAAAACCTCCTTTATTAACAATTTCTATAAATATCCCCTTTCAATGCCCAAAATCCATTTTATATGTTGAGTACTTATAAAACTTTTATTTTCAACATCAATTCATTTCATAACTTCATAATTTGTAAAGCTATAGTTTTAAATGAAATCCATTTTATACTTCATTTTAACACTTAATAAACTCGTTTCGTAATTCCAATAATTTTAAATTTATAGATATCAATTTATAAAATCTTTTATGTAAACTGTTTATAATAATTATTCAAAAATCCCAATTTAACTATTTTATAAATCTATTTATTTTAAAATTTCCCTTTTGGTTATATTTCATGAATATGTTAATTCTTATAACATAAAATTTTATACGTTTATTTATTTTAAAATGAATCAATCCAAAAATTTAATAAAACATATACTTTGGAAAATCACTTTAAAAACCCTTTTTAAATTCAAAATCGTTATTTTTAACTTTAAAAATGAATCCAATGATGCAACAGCATCAAATGGTCAATCACGGGAATAAACATCATATATCGATATGATAGTTAACAATCGACACAATATTTATAAACAAATAAATATTTCCGAGGAATCCAGTTGGATCCCTCCAACCTCTTTCCCTGCATCTAAAGACGTTAGCACAATACCAATTCCACTTCAAGGTGGAATATCGCGGTATATGGGATTTTATAAAATATTCCGCTTAATAGGCGGCGCAATAGGGTCTCATCCGCTATACGAGGCGGGAAATCAAATCCAATATATACATATGCCAATATATATATATATATATATATATATATATATATATATATATTGCTATATATAGTATATATCCTACTATATTTACTAACACAATCAAACAACAATCATCAATCAACATTAACTATTTAAAATTTTAAACCGAAACTGTTCGATTGAGTGAGGAGTTCTCACCTTGATTTTCTTTCCGATTTAGCGTTTGTTTCGAATAAAATTATACGAACGTTTAATTTTACCCAAAATTCAAACGAGCTCCAATCGACTCCAAACTGGTTGCATCGCGAAGTGCTCGACGATACGATTCCAACGCCGCTGGTTTTGCGCAATTCCGATCTCCCATGCAAAAGATATTGATTTTTAAAGTTTGTACACGTTTATAATAAAATAAAATCAACAATTCTTTTAATAATTTACTCCCTGCCTTATCATAGCCGTGCGCAACATGCTTCTTCCCCAGGTGATAAACGCATTTTTGAACCCAAGCCGCCCCTCTAGGGCTTCGAACCCCCAACCACCATGCTTGCTTTCACTTCGATCAGCCACCGCCGTTTGAAAGGCCATCACAGCATCTACCCACGCCGAGGATGACGTGGCACTCGGTGGTCCCCTGCTTCCCCACGACGAGCACGAACGGCCCACGCCTTGGCCTCGACTCTGGCCACCACGTCGCACTAAAAATCATCCCGACCGTTGGATTTACTCGTCTCTCCATCCCCTACGACTTCTTAGTTGAGAACTTTGGACGAAAGCGATTAGATTGAGAGAAAAATCGCGATGAATTCTGGAGCGTATCAGCCATTAATGATGGAAGTGGCGGCCGGCCTGAGTATGTATGGTTTTAGTGAAAATTTTAATATGTTATTAATATTATTTTAATAATAAAATCTCCAATTAAACACTTATGCAAACGATCTCCAATCTACGCGTGCCGACAGGCGATCTTGGGGTTTTTCCCCGTTCCGGACACAATGGAACAGGTTTCGGAAGCTACTTCCATCGTATATGTGAGATACGGCAATAAACAATCAATTTAAATTAAACCGATTTAAACGATTTTCTAAGCGTTTCGGCTTGTACCGGACAAACGATAAATCCGATCGACTTGAAATTTGAAATCTTATAATAATATCATATTACGGATCTGATGAAATTGGTTTCGTCAAAATATGAGACCGTTTGAAAAATGGCTATTTTAACTCGCTAAATTAATATTAAAACGATATCGATGCATTTCGAGCTGCCACGGTCAAACGACAACTCCGATTGCTACGAAAATTGAAATCCGATAATAAATAACTATTACGGATCCAATGGAACTAGTTTCGTTCAATTCTGAGACTGTTCAAAAATTGGCTATTTTTCAGTCGATAATTAAATATTAAAATATTCGATTTTCACAAATTAACTCCAAATTAAATGTAAAAAGTTCTATAACGTTTCTATAACTTCAATATGGTAAAATAAAATTTTCCAAATCATTTTCAATCATATTTAACCCAATATTTAATTATTTATGGCATTTCAACTATTGTATTATCGATTTAATTGTCCAATTAAATCCAAATATTCGATAAATAAACTTTTCGGCTTAAAAATTCCACTTATTAATATTTAAAATTAATTAAACATTCAAATTTAAATTATCAAAAATTCTGGGTCGTTACACAGAGGATGAGAAATAAATTTGTATAGCAAAATGGAGTTGTAAATATGAATTATAAATATAGTTTATATTTGGAAATGAAATGAAATTCCAAAGTAATGTTTGAAAATGATTTTCAAAGGTTTTGGAGAATAATGGTAATATTGTTTTGGATTTGAAATCTGGTGAGATTTGGAATTTAAAAATATTTGAAATGTTTTTGAAGGGATAAAAGCACTGAACTCTCTTCGGTCACTGGAAAGTAGCTTCAATGATGACTGCCGCATCATCGATGTTCACTTTTGAGTTTCCAAAGGAGGAATTACTGCCTGAATGTTTTGAATGGTATTTGTTTGTAAAATTTGGTTTGATTATGGAATGCAAGGAATAATTTTGGTTTGGGTATATATGATTTAAAAAATGTTTTGAATGTTTATGCAACTATTTAAACTCTGGAAGTTTAGTTGAAAAATGTTTATGGAATATAACGGGTTTGATAACCCATAAATTTGAAGATTTGTTGGAATAAGATTCAACTTGAAAAGCTTTAAATAAAAGTAAGTGCGAAAACAAAATAAGTTGGAAGGTAAGCTAATTAATTGAAGTGAATTAAAAGAAGTTAGCAAATGGAATTTAAATAAGTGGAAAACTTATAGAAAATTTAAAATTTAGAATTGAATTGGAATTTAACCATATTAAGTTAAGTAAAGGTGAATTTTGAGGAAAAGTCTAAGTGGACTGAGTGAAATGGTTACTTAAATAAATATTTTTTTATAGCACGAAAATATATTGTGAACGAACAAATGAATTCACATCTGTAAGTAAATGGAACTAATTGATTGAATTTGAATATCGGGATGATATTTAATTTAAATTGTATTAAGTAAAGTGAAGTTGAAAAATTAAGTCAAAGTAGGCTGAAATTAATTAAAGCTTGGAAATAAAACTTTTATTTAGATTTGAAATTAAATCTGGAAATGAGGTGATAAATCAATTAGTAAGTGGAACTAAATAAATGATTAATTAAATATGAGTTTGAGATTAGGTGAATCGAATTCAATATTAAATTTGATTTGGAATTAAATTAAAAATGGAAGTTAAATTGAATTCAAAATGGAATTGAAAGTTTAAGTTAAATGTAAATAGAAATGAACGCTTAAGTAGTGAAATGGAAATAGTTATGAGAAGTATATAAAATATTTATATTGAACCTAAGAAATGGTTGATGAAATTCTTAAGTACAACTTTGTATTGAGAATACAATGGGTATTTGGATATGGATCAAGTAAAATGTGAAGGGGTAATTGTGAATAAGTAGATAGAAATCAAAATAATTGTGAATAAAAAGAAAACTGATTTAGATAATAATCAATGGAGATAAATACGTAGGATATACGTATATTATTTTATTCACATAATGATTTGATCTAGATTCGAGCACAGAATTTCGAGGTATTTATACCGATCCGAGTTGGGATTTTTCACTCGATTTTCGGCGGCGAACCCTGGATATGGATTTTTGATTGATTCTGTAAATACTCTATCATAGTTTGTGACTATGCAAGGAGAAAGACGGTTTCTGATCAAGAAACCATATCTGAGTCCGTACTAGGAAGTCGGGTGGATGATACTAGTTTGGAAGTGAAATTGTGTGATCAAGTGGGCAATCAGAGTTGGTATTGCGTACAGATGATATATGTGCATCGTACGGGCTTGAATGAAATAGATATTGTAACTGTTGTAAGGAAATGAATAAAATGATTTTTAAATGTTGTGATCGAGTATTATTGCTAAGTAGGATATACAAATGTTTTAAAAGAAAAAGGAAATTAGGATTTTTGATTTTAGAAGATAAATGGAATTGCTTGACAAAAGGTATGTATTTTAATTTCTATATGAAATTTGATGATTTTTTGGTCTAGCCACTTGGCCTTTTGTTTTCTTTTGAAATTTTAGGGCCCATAAAGGCATTTTGTAGTCGTACCGTTCGAGCCGTGCGAAGGATACGTTGGCGAATTTTTTTGAAATTTTGGGGGTTAGAAAAAATTTGAGAAAATTTTGATAATTTAAATTTCGTTTTAAATTATAATTTGAATTGTTGAGTAAGTAATATTGTTTAGAACTTATGGATGAGTTTGGAAAAAGTTAGTAAGAGTGATAGTGTGTCTTTAATAAAAAGATTATGTTGGGAAAGTTGTTTGAAATTGTTTGGCTTTAGGAAATAGTTAACGGGTTATAGACTATCCCTCTTAACTAGTAATTTCGAGGACGAAATTCTTTTAAGGAGGGAGGAATGTGACGATCTGGAAGTTTGGACATTTGAAATTGGAATATATAATTGATTTTAAATATTCGGGTGTTGGTTTTAACTTGAATGTCAAATATCACTATTTATTGGAATAATTAAATGTTTGAATTTAATAAGTGAAAATTGGGTAAAGCATTGAATCTGGAATTTAAAGTTTGTTAAAAAGATAAAAAATATATTTCAATAGCTTAAAATTTATATTGATGATACTAAAGATGGTAGAAGTGTTAAAATTGAATTTATAGGTGTTTTGTTCAGTTTTGGAATTATATCATTTAAATTGATATCTAAAAATAGCCTTTCGAGGCACAGTCTTGGAATTCAACGAAACTAGTCCCATTGGATCCGTAATAGTGTATTATTATCGGATTTCAATTTTCGTAGAATTTTGGGTTATCGTGCGGCCGTACGATAGGTAAACGCGCTGAAATCTATAACGAAAATTCAATATAATAACTGGGTTCAA
Source organism: Allium cepa (assembly GCA_030765085.1). Lineage (NCBI taxonomy): Eukaryota > Viridiplantae > Streptophyta > Magnoliopsida > Asparagales > Amaryllidaceae > Allium > Allium cepa. The sequence goes on from CM060931.1 coordinate 579,933,200, forward strand.
AAAGCTATCTTCTACATAAGATCGAATTCAGACTCAGAACCTTTTCCATTGTGTTCGAAATAAGGGTATAACATTATAAACGCCTAGTGGCACGCCTCGATAGGAGATCGAGATTTTTAGCTCGATTTCAAGACGTTTGAATTCAAATTTAAATTAAATTATATATAGTGACCGGTTAAAAAACTGTAGCTTGTGATTCAACATGTTGCTCGCCTTTTTAAGCACGTGTTCTCCTTGACGACACGCATCATCGATTTAAAAAATAATAATAATGATACTTCATCTTGTATCAAATTTATTTGCAAAAAAAAAGGAAAAACAAAATCCATGGCCGAACAATTTTCGTTCGAAATCAAGAATAATGGCGGAATGAATTCAAAAATTCATTCGTAGATCTAAAATTGCGAATGGTTCTCCCCTCTTCCTCTTGTAGTACAAATCCATCTGTTTCCGTTCCCCACTCCTTTACATTCTCAATTCAAAATTTAGTTAAATCAAGCGGTGGTCGCTCCTTTAGATCTCAATTAAATCAGGGGCGGCAAGAGGAATCGCGAAGCAATCTTGTCGAGGTAGGGTGCTCGAATGGTGGGCGCGGCCATAGTTCGAGCTTGCGGTAGAGGTTTTATGAAGAGGGGGACGGAGTCATGACCGAAGGGGCGTATGGTGGCCTTTGTTGATCGGCGGTAGTAGCTTGGCGCGACTTTCGGCTGGGAGTGTGCACGAGAGTGATGAGGAATGGCAACGGTGTGCTGTGTCGCCTAGAGTCGCGTTTGTCGACGATGGTGGTCCCCGAGAAGGCAGTGAAGCTATATAAATATATGTTGTTTTTTTAAATAAAATTATATATATGTTGTTTTTATTTAAATTTTATATATGTAGGCTAGAAAATAAAAACAGTAAATACATATATAAGATTTTTGGAAATTAATAATAATAATAAAAGTTTATATAAAGATAAAAAATTTTAAATCCCATATAGCTTATTTTTATATGCAGTTTGAAAAATGGAAAATAGAAACAAAATAAAATTTACTAATTTATTTTAGGGATTAATTTGTTTAGTTAACTTATGTAATTATTTTAGCAACTAGAAAAGATTTTATTAAAAGAAACTAAAGTAAAACCACTTATTAGTAAATTAAATTATTTAATGGTAATTGGGTAGATCGATTTGTTTCGAATATTAATAAACTATATAAATATTTATAGAAGGTCTAAAATCATGGAGAAACAAGTGAAGGTGGATCGGATTTGCAAATTAAAGAGCAAAGGTGAGTTATTCTCACTCATTTGGATTACCCATTAAATTTAAATAGTTAAATTTAAATTATTGGATTGATTGCTTGAATTGATAATTTATTATCAGCTTGGATGTGATATGTTATATATATATATATATATATATATATATATATTGGAGTGATTGATTTCCCGCATTATATAATGGATGAGACCCTATGCGCCCCGCATAATAGCGGATGACCCTTTATACCATGATATCCACCTTGAAGTGGGATTGGTATTTTATATTGTGCTAACACTTGTGGATGCAGAAAAATAGGTTGGAGGCATCCAACTGGATACCATAAAACGTTGAATTCATTTTATATTCAGCGATGTGATTTACGGGATAATCTGTGATGATTATATTGGGAATTTAAATTTTTGAATGCTATGGCTTGGTTGAATATATACTGGTATTTGAGAAAATAATATATATATACAAAGTTTGGATTTTTAAAGGAAATAAAAAGGGAAATTTTTAAGTAAAATAATTATAGTGAATTCAAATAAATTAAAGGAATGAATTTGGGATACGGATAAAAGTTGATTTTGAATCCTATTTAATAAAATTCTAGGAAATGGGAAAATAGAGGTTTTTGAATAAATGAGAATAAATGAACTTTGAAACTTAAGTGATATTGTTTAAAGAACTAAAAGGTTTATTTTCAAATTCGGGATTTAAAATGATTTGGGAGAAATAAAGGGAGAATTTTGAAACTAAGTATGAAATTAATATTTCAGATTTAAATAAGATTTTAAATCATAAATTATAAATAAAAAAGAGAATTTGGAATTAATAGGTTTTGAAATAAATTTGGATAAGTAATGGAATTTATTTTAAAATGGAGTTGGTTTTGGAAATCGACCTGAAAACCGACTAAGTATTGAAACTGTGACTAAAGGAGAATGAGATTGTGAAATTTATAAATAGGGTTTATAAACAAATTGAAATATTTATCAGAGGATAATTTGGAAATATAAATTCAGGATGGGAATTTATAAGGAAAGGGTGATTTGTTTTAAAAACGAATTGTTGTTCATTTTTAAAAAGTGTGGATAAGTAAATTTACGGGATTGGGACGTAAATTAAATTGAGATAAATCGAGAAGGATTTATTAACGGATTAAATGGACAATACTGGAATGGAAATTGTATTTTCCTGAAAAAGCCAAGTATGGTTTCAAAGTAGATTTTAGTATAAGTTAAAAGGTTTTAAATGGTTTCAAAAGAATGTTTTTTTAGAAATTTATTGTTTAAGTTGTTTAAATTTTTAAAGGTAAATGTTTATTAAGATTAGTTATAGTATAATTTTAAAGGTTGAATTTGTATTATGATTTAAAAGATAATTATTAAATATTTATATTTTATAAAGTAGCTTTATTTTTAAAAGTAGTTTGGTTAAAGTTTTTATTTGAAAATTTTATAGAATTTCATAACCATTATTTGAATAAAGTGTTTTAAGTAGTTTTTAGTTTAAATGTTTAAAGTAAATATTTTTAGACAAAGAGTATAAATTATTTTAAAAATTAGATATTAAGCTTGGTGATTTTCAGTGGAAATAAACAGTTGGGTGGGAATTTATTTCCACCGGAGAAAAAGCAATTTGAAAAATATTTTCAATGGAATTAAAGTATAGAAAATATCTTGTGAAGATATTTTGAAATAAATAATTTGGGAAATTATTAATGCCTGATGGTTGTTTGAGAATGTTATTTGATAGTTAAATAACCCACTATCAATATTGGCCATAGCACTGATCGTTTCGAAGAGACCGGGATCGGGATTAATTTCCTAAAAACCACTTCGATCCGGTTTGAACGTATTCATGAGGAAGACAAGAGTTTGACGTCGAAGATGGAGTAGTGAAGTGCAAGGGCTAATCGCTGCTAATCCTAAGTATGATCCCAAAGTGGATGTAGGAATTGTGCCTTCGGTTCCGTTCGGACCCGGAACGGACTTATATGGACGAATGATATCAGAACATCGTAAGGAGGACGGTGAATATTCTAAGTGAGATGTGTTCTAAAAAGTTAATGCTTAGCCCCGAGACCCATCAACCGGGAATGACTGAAAATCAGGGGTCATGCAGCAAGGCTAAGTGGCTAGCAACCAATTAGGGTAAGGTCATCCCAGTCTAGATGTCCCTTTTTTTGGCTGTGTGCGCGGTTGCTTATCGCAACCGCGGGGTGATCTTATTCGGGCTATCTAGTAAGGGGTAGTTCGGTCTTATGTTGTAGGGGATCAGGGGGGATCCTCGGTATGCTGATCTAGACCAGATACCGCAACAGGTGGTACCCCAGTGCCTAGTCATTGGTTGGAAATCCATTCTCCCTACGTACTTTTACGGTTTTGATTGTAGATCCTAGTATTGCTGGAATTTAATAACGGTAATAATTTCAGCTATTTTGAATAAGTATTTGTATATATACACTATTATAATATCGGATGCATTTGATAAAATTGCTTTGGTTATCGTAAGGTAAAAACCCGACATGTTTATTTGTAGCGTGGTCTTACGAGATACTTTGGTTTCAAAGGATTTTGAAAAATTTAATAATCCAATTGAGTGTGTTTTCTCACGCTGGTTTTCCAGACTGACTCAGGTATTATTTCACTATAATGCTCGGGTCTGACCGAGTAATATAGGATACATGATAGGATGCTGTGGAGCTCAAGAGACGAGCTAGATGGTGAGACGTATCACGTACTTGATGTATTATCCGATGTGCAATATAAGTTTTGTATAATCAGCTTTGTGGGGACAAGTTATTATAATTGTCTAGTATTTTGCTATTGATTGTGTTGTTGATGGAGTTCTACTCTGATGATGTAATGAATAAATCAGTACAGATCTCTTTGGGATTTAAAGCTGTTGTTATATATTATATTTATTCCACCGCGTTTGTGAGATTCTGATATTGTTTTCTATTTCTTCTTCTACCTCCTTCTTCTTTAACCCTGATGGTTTGGTTTTCCGGCATTCGTTTGTTAGGCATTTAATACAGTGGACGTATTGATGTCGATTTTTGGACGTCAGAAAATCGGGTCATTACAAAAGAGCAGCATAGTAAACCTCACAACGAAACTGCTAAATAAAACATAATAGTAAATAGTACATCAGGTTTTTCCTTAACAAGGAGCTACCAGAGTTACACAAAAGTACTACAAATCAGTTTAGGCAGTTATAACATCATGCCTTTACAAAAGCTGAAACAAAATACACTTAAACAAACTAGATAATACAATGGAATAGGTAACTAAGATGATGAAAAGCTTCCTGTTAGGATGCCATCTTCAAAAGAGCCCAACACAGACCTGCTGCTCTTAGACTACTCAAATAGAATGCATGCCCAAGAGTTTAGGGAAAAACAAACAACTCATGTTAGACGGTATGTCTTGTATGGATAAATTTTTTAAAACAATGGGTGTGAAATTGAACACATAACATGTGAGGCCATGCCGTTAAACACGGAATGGATTTACTCTCACATAACAACATCCAAAAGTACAGATTGGATAAATAATTAAACACCACTAAGAGTGGTTAACTCTTTTCGGTGTAAATAAGAAGATAAATTTGATGGTTCGAATCAAATAAGAAAAGTAAAAATCTATAAGAAAATGACTAGAAAGCCGCACCCCCTTGAAGTATACCCTAGTAATCCCAGAAGCTCATTTACTTTGTGACACTTACTTCTAAGTTAGACCCTGCTAAACCTTACCAAGAATCTGAATATTTCAACAACTAATAGCACTATCGAATCCAATCAAGATGAGACGTGAAAGCATCCTAATGAGAGCAACCCCACATAGCTTGGCCCCCTCTCGTGCGTTTTTAGTCATTTCCGACAAAGCATATCAATGCTCAAAGGAGCATGAATCGTCTTAGAATAACGATAATAAAGAATTTGAAGTAATTTATAGCCGAGAAACCAATTGTCAATGATAAAAATGATAATATATGGAAACGAAGTCTTACATAGTTACCACTACTCATCGAATTTAAACCTATACTATTTCCCGCTTAGCAATAATAATGGACAAGTCAATTTAGTTTTACCCCAAAATCCTGTCTCACGATTATTCTTAACTTTAGAAATAGAGAAACGTCTATTTCGTCGATGTTTACTGCTAAGTATACAAATAATCATTTCCGTATAAGTGATTTGCTTTACGAAAATTAATTTGTTTCCATAAAAGAGTCAAACATTTTCTTTTAAAAACCCGAATTCGTACTTGGCTTTACATTACAAGTGTTAACTTTAAAACACTTCGCTAAAAGAGTTTACTAATTTTAAAACTTCATTATAATAAGTATTTAACAACTTAAACATCCTTATTACATTGATTAATTAACTTTTAAAGCTTTGTAATTAAGCTAATTAATTAACTTCAATACTTGTAAATTAAAATAGTAAATTACGTTTTAAAATATCATTAATTAAATTAATTAATAATATTTACATATAAATAATTTAATTAATAAATAAATTATTAGCTATCATTATTTAGAAGTGGTTTATTAATTTAAAACTTTATTTAAGAAAAGATTAATTAAGGTTAAACGCGTTTATTAACTTCTAAAAGTCATTAATAAAAAAAGGTTAATTAATTTTAAAATATCATTAATCAATAAATTAATTAATATTAATCCACATTATCAAAAGACTAATTAGTCTTCAGCATCATTAACTTAAATGATTAATTAAAATTAAAACATCGTTAAATAAGTAATTAGTTAAATTTAAAACACCTCATTAATAAGTTAATTAGTTGACCATAATCTTTATTAATTTAAGTAATTGATTAAATAATTAACTAAATTAAATAATAATTATTGAATTAATTAATTATTTTTGGAAATATAATTAATCAAAAACCTTCTTAACTTATAAAATAATTCCAAGGATGATAGTGAAACCAAAAGGTTTCGATAAAAGGTGATTTCTGGAAGTGCCGATATAGTGACTATCGCTATACGGGTAGTTTGAAATTCAAGCATATGACTTTTTCAACAGAACTATATATTAGATAACAAGGGAATGAGCATACATGCATGATGAATAACAATAATACAACATATGTCAAGCATTTATATACAAGTGATTGATTTAACTACTAGATTTTCATAAAACTTAAGTTTCGCTTACTAACTTTCTGAAGCGACTTACTTTCAAGCAACAAATCAAACCATCAACCAAACATTATTACAATTACATAATTAGTATTTAATAGCCAAAAATATGAGCATGAATATATTTTTAACTTTATCATTCAAAGGTGGAAGCTTTAATCACCAAAACGCTTTAACTTAACCGGATCGCTACGACAAGTTTGCTGAAGTCACGAACTATCGTCATGACACCTTGGCTTTGATATTTGGGTCCTTAATAAGCCAAGTTAGGTTTTGCCTTGGGCAATATAGGTCTCAACCTTGTAGTCTTGTGGTGGAAATGGCCTTGGTTTTTGTTAACCCCGCCTCGGCCGTGGCTCACCGATCCAAGATAATAAACGACCTAACACTCTGCCGACTTAACGAAGGATGCCGACCTAAGGCTCGAATGGACACCGACCTAACTACCTAATGCCTTAAAGGAGACCGACCTAACACTCTGCCGACTTAACGAAGGATGCCGACCTAAGGCTCGAATGAACACCGACCTAACTACCTAATGCCTTAAAGGAGACCGACCTAACGCTTTACCGACTTAACGAAGGATGCCGACTTAAGGATCAAGGAGATTCCGACCTAGGACTTACAAGAGTCTACTGACCTAACACGTTTTCTGATCTAACTACTCAAGTTATTTGCTGACCTAACTGTTAAGGATAAGTTGGTTCACACCGGAGTCGTGACCGGCTTACGACTCATGATAAGTCGTGACCGACCTAAGGGTATGAAGGAGGAAGTAGTGCAACAGTTCAATGCGCGTCACGATAACTCGGCAGCGACTTGGGACTTAGGATTTGGGGCCAGAAGAATATGCGCCTCCCATTTAAACCATAGGCCGTGCGTAGGTGAGGAGCAGCGACCTACGACCTAGCCTAACCCGGAGCCGACTCGCGATCCAACTCATCTCGGCAGCTACCTACAACTTGACACCGGAAGGCCCAATAAATACACGACCACCTCCAACATTCAAGGGACTTTTGGGGGGGATCATTTTCTTCAAGAGATTGAAACTTCACCATCTTCAAAGCAATCTATACTTCATCACTTCAAGCTCACGCAAGACATTTAGACCAAACTTCGCACAAAGATTCGACATATTCAATCATGGATTCAAAGAACTCTGTCACGACGAAGTCTTCTCTAGCTACTTGTCCTTTTTTTTGAATTGAATGGAATTGTAATTGAAAGAGATTGTAATAAGTTGTAATTCATTCAGCAATAAAAAGAATTGAAGTGGACGTAGGCTTGATCATAAGCCGAACCACTATAAACTCTGTGCTCATTTACTGCATTTTCTGCTACTTACTGTTATCTCTTGATTCCCGTATTCACGGGTGGTGCTTTCACAACTATACCTCACACACCGGGGTGTTAGCGTTCAAATTTTGGCGTTAACATTTTTGGTGCTTTCATTGAGAGTTGAACTCAGGCGAATTATCATCATTACTCCACGAAAGTTTGTTGAAGTAATCTCTCTAAAGACTAGAAGTTTATCTGAAATCATGGCTCTGGGAAGAAGGAGTAGATCTGTTAGATCTGGAAATGTTCAAGAGGGAACCTCCGCTTCCCCAGTACCTAATCAAGCCACTCCACCTGTTGGGGTTACAAAGGCGGAGTTGGATGCTGTAATCTTAGGGCTGAACCAGCAGATAAATGCCCAAAGTGCACAATTGGAGGATCATAATGCCCAAAATGCCCTAATTTTGAATAAGTTGAACGATTTTCTTGGGGCAAACCGTCAACCAATGGGTAATGAAAGGAACTTTGCAGGCAACGTGCATGATGCCGAAGAAAGGAACGTTCCTGAGAGGGCTGCCAGCCCCTTTGAGCAGACATTTCCTGAAGTTGGTGGATCTAAAGCTCGAAATGATGAGGGGTATCTTTCTGAAATGGTTCGACAAATCATGAAAGAGAGCATGCAAAGGGATGAAGACAAGAAAGAATGGGGTTTCGCTCCAAGTAAAACCCCGTTTACCGAAAGGATCTTAAAGGATGAGTTCCCGAGGAAGTTCGTCCCTCCAACTATTCCAGCTTACAAGGGGACAAGTGATCCGAACGAATTCTTGTATAAGTATGATTGGCACATGACAGGTGCCAGAGCTTCTGATGAAATTAAGTGTCGATATTTTCCTGTATATTTGGAAGGTGTAGCTCTGCTTTGGTTCACCAAGCTACCAATCCGGTCTATAGATCAGTTTTCTGACCTAACCCGGAAATTCAAGGAGCAGTTCAGACTATATGCTTCAAAAGCCAAAGATATCATGTCGTTGTCAAGCTTAGAACAGAATCCAGGGAAAACTATCAGATCTTTCTTGAATCGCTTTAATATAGCGCTGGCCGAGGTAGATAATGCAGAACCACGGATGATCTTGACTTATCTGATGAGGGCCATCGACAAGTCGAGCGAATTTGGAAAATGGTAAACATGAAGGAACCAAATTCCCTTGAAAAATTCTACAAGAAAGCAGATGAGTTCATACGCCTGGAAAGCCGTCCTGTACCGGTAAAGGCAGTATTGGAAAAAGCTGAAGATAACATTGCTACTCCACGCAAGAATGAATCTGTAGGACAGAAAAGGGAAAACAACGATGGGAAGAAACAGAGAAATCTGAAGAAGCCTCGTTCCTTCAAGCCATCGAAATATACTCCTTTATCAGATACGCCGGAGCGTATTGACCTTGCCACTAAAGATTCTGTTGATTATCCTAAACCTCCCGTTCTGAGAACCGGAAAAAAAGCTATACAAAGCGGGAAGTTCTGCCGCTTCCATAATCAACCCGGTCATGATACCGATGAATGCCGCCAATTGAAAATTTTGATTGAAGAGTTGATAAGGGAAAACAAGCTGCAGCAATTTGTGGAAAAGAATAGCAGCAATCCTGCTTCGTCTAGTCAGGGGCAACAAGCTCCTGCTCATCAACCCAGGACAAGTGAGAAGACTGCAGGGCATGAATCCGGAAGGCCTATTATCAATGTCATTACGGGAGGACCTCACTCAGCGGGCAGGAGCTGGGGTGAGATGGAAAGGTATACCCGGGCTTTGAAATATGTACCGGCCGAAGAAGATGTCTTTGTTTTGGAAGACGCTACGCCCCTGAAACAACAAAGAACTTTCAATGATGATATTGTGTTTAGAGCGAGGGATTCCACAGGTGTCGAAGCTCCTACCTTGGATTCCTTAGTCATCTCGGCTGGTATCGGGCTAGCTATTGTCAGAAGAGTTTTCATTGATTGTGGCGCATCCTGTAATATCCTCTTCAAGAAAACATTCGACCAAATGAAGATCCCTATGGCTGTTGTGCAGGCCTCGTCACAGAAAATCGCTGGCTTCACTGGGGAGCCAAAGCAGCCAATAGGAACCATTGATTTGCTTGTAGAACTCGGAGAGGGAGAAATAAAAGTAGTCCGCAAGCAAACTTTTGTGATTGTTGACGAATTTTCCGCTTATAATGCTTTCCTTGGCCGTCCAACTCTTGCAGCGTTCAAAGCTGTTCTGGCCCCATGGTGCCTCACCATCAAATTCCCCACAGACAATGGAGTAGGAGTTATAAAAGGGGATCAAAATGCCAGGCGGGAGTGTTATCTGACAGAGCTGCGAGAGGCAAGGAAAAGAGAAATGGGAAAGGATGCGGCAACCCCAGTCCGCATCAAAGAACCAACCTTGTAGCAATTACAAGGCGGACCCTGCACTAGAGAGCATAGCGGAGCACGAAAAGAGATGGATCCTAGAAAAGCCAGTGCAGGGGAGAATAGAGTGTTACCGGTGGAAACGACAGCACCGGTACCTGTTGACCCGAAGGACCCAAATAAGGTGTTAAATGTGGGTTCACAACTTAATATGTCAATTCAGAGTGTCTTAATATCTTTTTTGAAAGCAAATTTGGATTTTTTCGCTTGGACTCATGCCGATATGTGCGGAATATCCCCAGAAGTTGCAGTACACGCTCTGAATATCGATCCAAAGTTTACGCCTGTGAAACAGAAAAGAAGAACCCAAGGTCCAGAAAGGTCAGCAGCATTAAAAGAAAAAGTTGATCGGCTCATGGAGAATGACTTTATCAAAGAATCTACCTATCCGAATTGGGTTTCAAATACAGTGCTGGTTAAGAAAGCCAACAGAAAGTGGAGAGTGTGCATCGATTTTTCAGATCTAAACAAGCCCTACCCCAAAGACTGCTTCCCATTACCCAGGATCGATCAACTGGTAGATGGAACAGCGGGACATGAATTGTTATCTTTTATGGATGCCTACTCCGGATATAACCGGATTATGGTGCATGAGCCAGATCAGGAGGAAACGAGCTTTATCACCGATGTTGGTCTTTACTGCTACAAAGTTATGCCCTTCGGGCTGAAGAATGTGGGGGCAACCTACCAAAGACTTGTTAATGCTATGTTCAAACCGCAATTGGGCAAGACTATGGAAGTCTACGTCGACGACATGTTAGTAAAGTATAAGAAAGCAGTGGATCACATAGAACACTTAGCAGAAATGTTCGCAGTCCTCCGAAAATACAGAATGAAGCTTCACCCTTTAAAATGTTCGTTTGGAGTGGAGTCCGGAAAGTTCTTAGGTTTCATCGTGAGCGCTAGGGGCATTGAAGCTAGTCCAGCTCAAATTACCGCCCTAAAAGAAGTCAAAGCTCCTAGAACGAAGAAGGAATTGCAAAGTCTCAATGGAAAAGTCGCCGCCTTGAGTCGGTTCATTTCCAAAGCTACTGATAAATGCATCTCATTCTTTGACGCTCTAAAGAAAGGAAAGAGAAACTTTGATTGGACTCCCGAATGCCAAAAAGCCTTTGATGAATTGATTCGTCATATAGAAATGCCTCCAATACTTTCTAGACCCGGCGATGGCGAGGATCTTCTTATATACTTGGCAGTATCATCTCATGCTTTAAGTGCAGCGCTGATACGAGAAGACAAGAGGATTCAACATCCGATTTACTATATCAGCAAAAGACTCACTGGGGCAGAGATGAATTACTCCAAGTTGTAAAAACTTGCCTATTGCCTACTGATTGCATCGAGGAAGTTGAGGCAATATTTCCAAGCTCATCCTATCAGAGTCCTCACTGATCAACCTTTAAAGCAAGTCCTGTTTCGCCCTGAGACTTCAGGTCGTCTTCTAAAGTGGAACATTGAACTCAGTCAATATGACATCACTTATCACCTCCGAAAAGAAATCAACGGACGAGCTTTAGCGGATTTCATCGTAGAATTTACAGATAAGGGTAACAGTGGGGAGGAAACGATCGATGATTCCCCAATCCAATGGAAGTTATATGTTGATGGCGCGAGAAATGACCACTGTTCTGGAGCCGGGGTTGTACTTGAAACCCCTGAGGGTCGGTCATTATGCTATGCACTAAGATTGGAATTTCCTTCAACGAACAATGAAGCAGAATACGAAGCTCTTATCGCTGGCTTGAGAATTGCTAAAGAACTAAAAATTCGAGCATTACAGATCTTCAGTGATTCTCAGCTTATTGTATGCCAAGTCAAGAAGGAATTCCAAGCGAAAGGGGGAAATCTGCCTGCCTACTTGTCAAAGGCCTGGGAACTTTTGTGTGACTTCGACCACTGGACGATAAGCCATATTCCTCGAGAAGAAAACATGAAAGCAGATTCTCTCGCAAAGTACTCTAGCACAGGCGAAACTCAATTTCTGGGGTTAGCTCCAGTGGAAGTCCTGTCGGCTCCAAGCATTAATGAGATGGATATTGATTGGATCATGAGCGTGTCTCAAGAGCAAGAATCATAGATGACTCCAATAACATAATATCTGCTCAATGGCTCTTTACCGGAAAATTCAAAAGAACGACGGAAGCTACTGAGGAAAGCCTCTCGCTATATAATCCAGGATGGCCAATTATACAGACGGGGATTCTCAATGCCATTACTTCGATGTGTATCCAGGGAAGAGTCCAAAACAATCCTAGCTGAGGTGCATGGGGGAGAATGTGGTGATCATTTAGGTGGTCAAACTTTAGCAAAGAAGATTCTCCGATACGGATATTTTTGGCCGGAAATTAATCGAGATGCAGCAGACTATTCCCGAAAATGTGACAGATGCCAAAGATTTGCCAAAATTCCTAGAGCACCTTCTACAGAACTCACGTAGATGGTCAGTCCATGGCCGTTTGCAATATGGGGGATAAACCTTGTAGGACCTTTACCAACTGCCAAATCTGGAATCAAATAAGCCATTGTTGCTGTAGATTATTTTACTAAATGGGCAGAAGCTGAACCACTAGCCATTATCACCTCTAAAAAGATGATAAGTTTTGTGACTAAAAGTATCATTTGCAGGTATGGTGTGCCTCAAAAGATAATTACAGACAATGGTACTCAGTTCGAAAGTGAAGAATTCCAAGATTTTTGCAAACGATTCAAAATCCAAAAAAGCTTCTCAGCAGTAGCTCATCCGCAGGCAAACGGGCAGGTGGAAGCAGTAAACAAAATTATCAAGTCAACCATCAAGAAGCAACTCGAAAGAGCAAAAGGTGGTTGGGTCGATAAGCTACCACTAGCACTATGGGCATACAGAACTACCCACAAAACTACGACTGGGCATACTCCGTTTTCATTGGCATATGGGTCAGAAGCAATGATTCCGATAGAAACAGAGTGTAACATCCCGGAATTTTTAACACGGGATTTTTGAACATTTAATTCATTTTAAATGTTTATTATGGGTTTACAATTTATTATAAACTAAGAGAATTGGTTTGAACTATATTAACAAGTTAAAATTTCTAAGGTGTGGATTTAATTTGAAATTTAACAATAATAATATATTATTCAGAATTGAAATAAAAGAAATTCTGGATGTAAATAGTGATAAAGAAGTTTTAAAAATTTATCTTGGGCTATCTAAGTGTAAATAGCATGGTGGAAATTTTAGATGAATTTTGAGGTCAATAAATTAATATTTGGAATTTTATAATAATTTAAAATGAATTTAATATTAGTAAATATTGCAATTAATTCGATTTAAGTCCGGAATGAGCCAAAATGATTTTTAATGTGCTTATAAATTTTATATGAATTATTGTTAATTTAATAAAATTTGAAAAGTGGAAATTTTGAGTGTTTTCGATAATTTCGAAAATCACTTGATTTAATAGACGAGTTAAAATAGCCTTCCGGGGCACAGTCTCGGAATTCGACGAAACCAGTTTCATTGGATCCGTAATAGTTAGTTATTATCGGATTTCAATTTTTGTAGCAATCGGAGTTGTCGTTTAACCCCGGCAGCTCGAAACGCATCGAAATCGTTTTAATCGGTTTAAATTAAAATTGATCGTTTAATTCCGTAACTCGCACATACGATCAAATTAGCTTATGAAACCTATTCCATTGTGTCCGGAACGCAGAAAAACCCTAGGATCGCCTGTCGGAACGTGAGGATTGAGGTTCGTTTGCATGAGTTGTTTAATTGAGATTTTTATTAATAAAATAATATTAAATACTATTATATATACACTTATAATTACAAAACCCTAGATGGTTCTCGGGCCGCCGTCTATTCTCTTCTGATGGCCGAAAACGCATCAATCTTTCCCCCTCGATCTCTCTTTATCCTCTCAATTTTTTTGAAAATCTCCAACTGGGAAAACGTAGGGCTCGACGAACTCTTGAAATCCAACGGTTGAATTTGAGCGTAGCGAAGCGTGGTGGCCATGATGTTGACCGATAAGGGGGCCGTGTTTTCGCGTTTTTCTGGGGCTCGAGACGACCGAGCTTGGTCGTATTCTGGGTGGAGGTGGAGATGCTATACGGCGACACGATGGAAGCGCTTGATTGGTGTAGCGTCGATCGTGGTGGGGGTGTTTCGAAACCCTTGGCCGCGTGTTTTTGGGTTGTTCGAACCTGGGAATGTCACGTTTATGGGAGAAGGTGAAGATGCAGGTGCGGCCTGTGTGCGTTGGGAATAATTTGAAATTTTATGAAAGAAATTGTTTTAAATTAAATTCAAACTTTAAATTTTAATATTTCGTTCATACGTTATCAGATTTTAACGAAACTGGTAACGTTGGAATCGCAGGAAAGAGTACTACGCGATGGTGCAGTTCCGGATTCATTCCGGGCAAGTAGAAATTTGAGTTAAATCGAACGTCGTTCGGTTTAATTTGAATTTTGAATGCTCGCCGAAACTCAAGGTGAGTTATTCTCACTCACATCTGGATACTAGTAAAGTAGACAGCTAGTATTGATTGTTTGTTTGGATGTTTAGCTGAATATGTTAATTATTATCAAATTAAATCGATATATATTTGGTTGTGCTAATATTTGTGGATGCAGGGAAAAACAGGTTGGAGGGATCCAACGGGATTCCTCACAATGTAGTATTATTTTTAGAATTGACGATGATGCCTGTTTGTATATTTTGATTGATAAATTTGGAATTTATCTGTATTGTGATATTGTGGTATAAACTGTAAACCCAGAGTGATAATTTTAAAGGAATTTGGAGTTTTAATTATAAAGGAATTTAATTGGGTTTTCAAAGAAGCTAAGAAATTAATAAATAAGAAATTTAAAGGAATAATAAAAATTAGAATCTATTGGATGGAAAACTGAACTAAAATTTAATTGGAATATTGCCGAGTAAATTATAAATCCATAATTAATTGTAAATGGATAAGTTGAATTTTAGAGGAATAAAAGGTATTGTTAAATAATGGATTTAAAAGGATTAAAATCTAAAATCTATTTAAAAATGGAAATTGAAAGTTGTAAAATCTGGAATGATAATCAAAGATAAATGTTATTAGTTGAAGATTTGGAAAATAAATTTATATTATAAAACCATAAAACTAAATTTAATAAATGGACAGAAATCGTGAGAAGGATATCTGTGATGATTTAGTGGAAATGAGATTTCCTTGGGAAAAACCAAGTTCGAGTTTTAAATTGATTTTATAAAAAGAAAGTTTTAAAATCTTAAATTGGGTTAAAAGAATGTTTTGAAATTTATTATTTTAAAGTGATTATTTATAAATTAGCAATAGTAAATTTTATAAATATCTTAATAATTATGTTTACAAATGGATTTGTTTAAAAAGCTAGTTTTGACCTAAGTATATTGAAATAAGTATTAATCTTTTTACAACTCTATTTTTAAAATATAGTTTAACTAAAACCTTATTTTAAATCAAGTTATATCTTATAAATTAGTTTTGCTTTATATACCTTGAAATTATATCTTGAGTATATAATTAGAAGTAAATTTACCTATTTTAAGTATATTTTAGAATAAAATGTTTTAATTATTTTAAATCTAAATTGTTTTGAACTTGGCTATTCCAATGGAAATATATGGTAAAGGATTTACCTTGTAAATGGAGACTTTTGGGAAATGTTTTCAAAAGAGCTTTGGAAATTTGAAATATATCTTTTAAAGATATTTGAGGTAAATAAATAATATGGAATATTATTTATTGTGTGATGGATGCATATGGATGTTTATGAATATAAATTGATAGTTAAATAACCGACTATCAATATTGGACAATGCGTTAATCGTTTCGAAGAGACCGGGATCGAGATTTATTTCTCGAAAACCACTTCGATCCAATTTGTACGTTTCGTGCGAAAAACGTGTTCGGAGTCGAAGATGGAGCAGTGAAGTGCAAGGGCTAGTCGCTACTAATCCTGAGGATATTTCCAAATGGATGTAGTAGGAATAGTGCCTTCGGTTCCGTTCGAACCCGGGACGGACTTGTATGGACGAATGCTTGCGAAACATCGTCAGGGGGGCGATGGGCATTCTAAGTAAATACGTTCTAAAGGTAACGCTTAGCCTCAAGCCTCATCAAATGGGAATGACAGAAAATCAGGGGATATGCAGCAAGGTTAGGTGGGTCATGCCCAAGCAGGACAAGATAATTTCCCTGTCTAGATGTCCCTTATATATATTCGGCTTAGTGGGTGGTTGGTCGCGCCAACCACGGGGTTTATCTTGTTCGGGACTGTTCAGTAAGGAATGGTTCCGGCCTTGTGTTGCAGGGGATGAAGGGAGTAGTCCTCGGTACGGTGATCTAGGCCCCGTACTGTGACAGGTGGTACCCCAGTGCCTAGTCATTGTTGGAAATCCATTTTCCCTACGAGCCTTGTACGAGTTTTGTTTGTATTACCCACTTTTGTGGCTAGTAGCTGGAATTTAATGAATGTAACAATTTCGGCTATTTTATAAGTATTTATATATAGACCCTATTATAATATCAGAGGATTTCTATAAAAATTGTTTTAGCTATCGTAAGGTAAAAACCCGACATGTTTATTTGAGGCGTGGTCTTACGAGATGCTTTTGTTTCCAAAGGATTTTTTTGAAACTTTAATAATCAATTTGGATGCATATTTAGTATCAGCTGGTATTCCAGACTAACTCGGGTGTTATTTCATAAAATGCTCGGGTCAGACCGAGTATTATGTGTTCAGGTTAGGTTGCTATGGAGCAGGAGAGGAGCTGGAGTCCGAGACGTATTATATATATACTTATATATATGTATAGTCCGCTGCTGTGATTGTATGATATGTCTGATTGGTAATTTGATGTATGAGATACTATGATTTGTGATGATGTGATATGTATAAACAGTTATAGATGTCATTTTGTGTAAAGTTCTATATCTACTATTATATTTTATTCCGCTGCGACTGTGAGATTCTGATATTGTTTAGTTTCTTCTTCTTCTATCTTTTCTTCTCTAACCTTAATGGTTCGTATTTCTGTTCCACTTGAGTCAATTTGTGTAGAATAGTGTTGATTCAAGGGGTACGGATTTGCGGGCTGTCACACTTGGTATCAGAGCTTAGGTTGGCGACAACCTAGGCTTTGGTGGGGTAATTACTCATTAAACAGAGTCAATAGTACTCTATAATGAGTTGAGAGTAATAATAGATATGAGAGCGTACTTGTTAGTGCATATAAAAATTGTTTTTATACTGTGTTGACTTATCGGTTGAGTGTTTATGAATTCTGGTCGGTACGGGAAGTACAACCGTATCGATAGGGGTTTCTAAACTCTTAAACAAGATAAATCGACATAGTATTTATTTTAAAGTGGGTAAATGAAATAATTTTACCCAAAATTATATTTTGATATAAAAGAAATAATTTTCTGAAATTATTATATATATTTGGATGATTGGTTGTTAATGTCTAAATCAAATAAGAATATAAAATTTAATCTGAAATGTGAAATAGTTATAGTGAAAATAAAATTTCTACAAATATAAATTATATAAAAGGAAGAATAACTAAATTTGAGTTGAACCAGGATTTAAATCTCGGAAGTTTGGAAAGGATTTTAAATAAAATAAAAAAATAAAGGTTTGGAAATTTAAAATCCTGGGAAAGTTTGAAATGTTTGTTGGGATTTGAAGGTGTTTGAAGGCAATGTTGGAATATTGTTTTGAGAAATATTTTTACATGGAAGCTGTTTTGAAAAGTAAGAAGCATTGAACTCACTTCAGTCGCTGGAAAATAATCCTGATGATGCTGGCCACATCATTAGAATTCATTTTCGAGTTTCTAAAGTGATGGATTGCTTCCCTAGTATTAGGTTATGGTATTGTTTGGATTTGTTGGGTATATTAGTTGTTTTGGGAATTTCAAAGGTGGAAATTGTTTTGGTACAACCAAATGGTTTTGGAAATCTGATATTTGATTGATATACCAAATAGGTATATATATTGATATATTTCAAATGGTTTTGAAATAAAACCAGGTAAATTGAATTCTGGAAAATTATATTTAAATGATGTGTAAAATTTAAATGAAATAACTATTGAACTTATTAAGTGAAATTGATAATAATAAGAAGGAAGAAATGAAAATTTTAATCTTGAAATTAAAATTTAACTTAAGTAATTGGAAGTGAATAAAATATATTGATGTAAATAGAAAATTTGAATTTTACTTGGATAAGTAAAATAAATTAGACTTAAATAAAGTTAATCTGAATTAAATTAAAATGTAAGATGACCTTGGAATTGAGGGTCATTGTGAAATGAATTGAACTCCTGAGCTATCAGGTGTTATGCTTATATTTTGAAACTGTGAATTTAAAATTTGCAAAGAATTAAGGTGAAAGAAGATTGGTAACCTTAAGAATTCAGTGATATATATGTGAATCTGAAATTGTGATTGTACGTTGTAGATGGATTTAAATGAGCTATATAAGCTTTAAAATAAATAAGTTGGAGAACTTATAAATTGAAAGTGAGATTATAATCACAAATGGAAGTAGTTGAATGGTATGGTGAATTCAAACTTAATCTCAAAAGAAATGTTAATTGAGATAAGGTAAAGTGAGATATAAAAGAAATGAATGAACTTAAATTAGAAAACAAGTTTTGAACTTGTATATGGAGAATTAAATTGGAGAATTTGAAATTGAATTAAATCTAAATGAATAAAAAAAAATTAAATTAAATTGAATTAGATATAAAGTTGAAATGTAAATTGCTTATAATTACATAAAGAAATTCATATTCTTAAGTTATTGAATGCTATAATTTAAACTTGTGATTATAAAATGGAAATGAACTTCAATAAGAAATCTAAACACTTGAATGGAAGTGAAATTGTAATTCATTAATGAAAAGAGTTGAATGGTGTGGCAAATTTAAATTTTGTCCATAAATGAAATGTAAAGTGAGAACATAAATGTGGATGTTCTTAAGTTAGCAAATAAGTCTTGGACTTATGTATTGGGAAGATGAAATTTGCTATGATAATGAAATTGTAATTGAATTTCAGTTGAGTAATAAATAATATTGAAAGAAATTTAGATTCTATTGAAAAGGAGTAAAAAGGAAAGGTAGAAATCTAAATTTGCTAAATGAAATGATTGGAAAATGGTGATATTATAAATGAATTCAGAGTGAATTAAGAAAGTGGATTGAAAACTAATATGGATTAGGTTATTGACTGAATTAAGTTACAAATTAATGGAATTTGTATTGTAATGGATAGAATTTGATAGTCAGTCAAAATTTGAAGGTAAATAAAAAATCCTGATTTTGGATTGGGATTTAAATTGGGGTAATAAATATTGGAA
Source organism: Allium cepa (assembly GCA_030765085.1). Taxonomy (NCBI): domain Eukaryota; kingdom Viridiplantae; phylum Streptophyta; class Magnoliopsida; order Asparagales; family Amaryllidaceae; genus Allium; species Allium cepa. The sequence continues at coordinate 579,952,730 of CM060931.1, forward strand.
GTATGGATGTATAATGGAATTAGCTATAATGATGAAGGTTTTGGATTGTAAGTAAAATTCAAATGAGTGAAATAATTTAAATGGACTCTTTGTTAATAAAATAAATTTGTAAATGGATTGAATAAATAAACAAAGAGCATTCAAATTTATAAATAGATTGGAATTGATTGATTGAAAATCAAATGGAAATAAAAATTGATATAAGAAGATAAAAAGGGGTATGGTTAAATAATGGATTTTAAATTAATAACTTCTCCAATGTTTATTTAAAAATTGAATTGTAAGTGGAATGATATTCATATAAATCTATTAGATAATGAATTGGAAATATAAGATTTGAGATATAATTCAATAATTGTGGTAAACCAAGAATGTTTGGGCTGTAAATAAAATAGAATGGGATGTTATTAATTTGAACTTAAATGATGGTTTAGAAGTATGAATAAGAATTGAATTAAATATTGAAATGGAATAAAAATGCTTGGATTGAGCACCATGCAGGATTGCATAAAATTGATATAAATCTAAACTGAAATTAATTTTAAACGGGCATAGGCTGAAGTGATGATTTTGCTTGAATGACATGAGAAATTGTAGATATTAAAATTGAGTTGTTTAAATAACAACTAAGTTGGTTTTGAATAAATGGAAATAGATTAGAATTGTATTAAATAATTTTGTATATTAATACAAGTGAATCATAAAAGAAATGCAATTGTTCCAAGCTGAAAATAAAGATGGTTTTAAATTAATTAGATAAATACAACCTAATTAAGTAATTTTGCATATGAATGGAAATGAATCATAAAAGAAATGTGAGTGTTTCAAATTGGAAATAAGAATTTGATTGTAAATCAAATTAAATAGTGTTGCATATAAATGAATTAAAGCACATATTCATAATATTGAAGTGAATATGAATGAGTTATCTTATTGTATTCAAAATTGAATTGGTTTTCGAATTGATGGGAAGGGATTGGAAATTTCTCAAGTGACTTTACATATGAATGAAAATGGATTACCATAGTAATGCAAATGCTCCAAAATTCGAAATATGAATTTGGTGTGAATCAACTTGATATTGAAATGATATAGAAAGATGTTAGTGAAGCAAATAAAGATGGTTATAAATTAATTAGGCAAATGCAATCTAATTAAGTGATTTTGCATTTGAATGGACAAAGCATACATTAATCATATTGAAATGGAAACAAATTGGTGGTAATAAAAAGGGAGTACTTGAATTTAAATCTTTCAAGTGAAGAAAAAAAAATGAATGAAGTTGGACTTGAATAGGTAATTTGAAAGGTGATTTAAATCTTTGATTTGTTGGTAAATGGTTAACATTGTTAAAGGTATGAAGTTGCTTGGTTAGGATGTAAAATGGATATGTTGGCTTGCATTTTCATTTGAAATATTGTTATAATGCTCATATCTTAGAAAACTGATATGTTTGTTGAGTATAGCACAGGTGCGGGAGGCGTTTGAGAGAGTTGGAGCGTGTATATGCTAAAATATTTGCCGCTTGCTATTAAAATTTTGCTAAAAGGTACGCCTACGCAAATATAATTGGGAAAATGATATATATATTGTGTTATATTTTGGTTTCCGGCCGTGTGGGCCGATGTATATATATTTGTGTATCCTGCGATGTCGCAGAAGCTCCTCCGTACAGGGGAGACTCTGCCAAAATTTTCCGTAAATTTTGGGAGTTAGAAAAATTTTGGGTTTTGGAAAAAAATTAAGTAACTTATGAAGTTATAAGTTAAAATTAAAGCTTTAGAGATAAGTAAAGCAAATAGGTTTGGGAATTGAGAAAAAGGATTTTGTGAAGTGTATATAAGCTTTTAACTAAGCTAACGGGGTAAGTAAATGAGTTTGAGAGTATTTTCTACCTTATACAAATTTCGGGGACGAAATTTTTATAAGGGGGGAGGAATGTAACATCCCGGAATTTTTAACACGGGATTTGTGAACATTTAATTCATTTTAAATGTTTATTATGGGTTTACAATTTATTATAAACTAAGAGAATTGGTTTGAACTATATTAACAAGTTAAAATTTCTAAGGTGTGGATTTAATTTGAAATTTAACAATAATAATATATTATTCAGAATTGAAATAAAAGAAATTCTGGATGTAAATAGTGATAAAGAAGTTTTAAAAATTTATCTTGGGCTATCTGGGTGTAAATAGCATGGTGGAAATTTTAGATGAATTTTGAGGTCAATAAATTAATATTTGGAATTTTATAATAATTTAAAATGAATTTAATATTAGTAAATATTGCAATTAATTCGATTTAAGTCCGGAATGAGCCAAAATGATTTTTAATGTGCTTATAAATTTTATATGAATTATTGTTAATTTAATAAAATTTGAAAAGTGGAAATTTTGAGTGTTTTCGATAATTTCGAAAATCACTTGATTTAATAGACGGGTTAAAATAGCCTTCCGGGGCACAGTCTCGGAATTCGACGAAACCAGTTTCATTGGATCCATAATAGTTAGTTATTATCGGATTTCAATTTTTGTAGCAATCGGAGTTGTCGTTTAACCCCGGCAGCTCGAAACGCATCGAAATTGTTTTAATCGGTTTAAATTAAAATTGATCGTTTAATTCCGTAACTCGCACATTCCATCAAATTAGCTTATGAAACCTATTCCATTGTGTCCGGAACGCAGAAAAACCCTAGGATCGCCTGTCGGAACGTGAGGATTGAGGTTCGTTTGCATGAGTTGTTTAATTGAGATTTTTATTAATAAAATAATATTAAATACTATTATATATACACTTATAATTACAAAACCCTAGATGGTTCTCAGGCCGCCGTCTATTCTCTTCTGATGGCCGAAAACGCATCAATCTTTCCCCCTCGATCTCTCTTTATCCTCTCAATTTTTTTGAAAATCTCCAACTGGGAAAACGTAGGGCTCGACGAACTCTTGAAATCCAACGGTTGAATTTGAGCGTAGCGAAGCGTGGTGGCCATGATGTTGACCGATAAGGGGGCCGTGTTTTCGCGTTTTTCTGGGGCTCGAGACGACCGAGCTTGGTCGTATTCTGGGTGGAGGTGGAGATGCTATACGGCGACACGATGGAAGCGCTTGATTGGTGTAGCGTCGATCGTGGTGGGGGTGTTTCGAAACCCTTGGCCGCGTGTTTTTGGGTTGTTCGAACCTGGGAATGTCGCGTTTATGGGAGAAGGTGAAGATGCAGGTGCGGCCTGTGTGCGTTGGGAATAATTTGAAATTTTATGAAAGAAATTGTTTTAAATTAAATTCAAACTTTAAATTTTAATATTTCGTTCATACGTTATCAGATTTTAACGAAACTGGTAACGTTGGAATCGCAGGAAAGAGTACTACGCGATGGTGCAGTTCCGGATTCATTCCGGGCAAGTAGAAATTTGAGTTAAATCGAACGTCGTTCGGTTTAATTTGAATTTTGAATGCTCGCCGAAACTCAAGGTGAGTTATTCTCACTCACATCTGGATACTAGTAAAGTAGACAGCTAGTATTGATTGTTTGTTTGGATGTTTAGCTGAATATGTTAATTATTATCAAATTAAATCGATATATATTTGGTTGTGCTAATATTTGTGGATGCAGGGAAAAACAGGTTGGAGGGATCCAACGGGATTCCTCACAATGTAGTATTATTTTTAGAATTGACGATGATGCCTGTTTGTATATTTTGATTGATAAATTTGGAATTTATCTGTATTGTGATATTGTGGTATAAACTGTAAACCCAGAGTGATAATTTTAAAGGAATTTGGAGTTTTAATTATAAAGGAATTTAATTGGGTTTTCAAAGAAGCTAAGAAATTAATAAATAAGAAATTTAAAGGAATAATAAAAATTAGAATCTATTGGATGGAAAACTGAACTAAAATTTAATTGGAATATTGCCGAGTAAATTATAAATCCATAATTAATTGTAAATGGATAAGTTGAATTTTAGAGGAATAAAAGGTATTGTTAAATAATGGATTTAAAAGGATTAAAATCTAAAATCTATTTAAAAATGGAAATTGAAAGTTGTAAAATCTGGAATGATAATCAAAGATAAATGTTATTAGTTGAAGATTTGGAAAATAAATTTATGTTATAAAACCATAAAACTAAATTTAATAAATGGACAGAAATCGTGAGAAGGATATCTGTGATGATTTAGTGGAAATGAGATTTCCTTGGGAAAAACCAAGTTCGAGTTTTAAATTGATTTTATAAAAAGAAAGTTTTAAAATCTTAAATTGGGTTAAAATAATGTTTTGAAATTTATTATTTTAAAGTGATTATTTATAAATTAGCAATAGTAAATTTTATTAATATCTTAATAATTATGTTTACAAATGGATTTGTTTAAAAAGCTAGTTTTGACCTAAGTATATTGAAATAAGTATTAATCTTTTTACAACTCTATTTTTAAAATATAGTTTAACTAAAACCTTATTTTAAATCAAGTTATATCTTATAAATTAGTTTTGCTTTATATACCTTGAAATTATATCTTGAGTATATAATTAGAAGTAAATTTACCTATTTTAAGTATATTTTAGAATAAAATGTTTTAATTATTTTAAATCTAAATTGTTTTGAACTTGGCTATTCCAATGGAAATATATGGTAAAGGATTTACCTTGTAAATGGAGACTTTTGGGAAATGTTTTCAAAAGAGCTTTGGAAATTTGAAATATATCTTTTAAAGATATTTGAGGTAAATAAATAATATGGAATATTATTTATTGTGTGATGGATGCATATGGATGTTTATGAATATAAATTGATAGTTAAATAACCGACTATCAATATTGGACAATGCGTTAATCGTTTCGAAGAGACCGGGATCGAGATTTATTTCTCGAAAACCACTTCGATCCGATTTGTACGTTTCGTGCGAAAAACGTGTTCGGAGTCGAAGATGGAGCAGTGAAGTGCAAGGGCTAGTCGCTACTAATCCTGAGGATATTTCCAAATGGATGTAGTAGGAATAGTGCCTTCGGTTCCGTTCGAACCCGGGACGGACTTGTATGGACGAATGCTTGCGAAACATCGTCAGGGGGGCGATGGGCATTCTAAGTAAATACGTTCTAAAGGTAACGCTTAGCCTCAAGCCTCATCAAATGGGAATGACAGAAAATCAGGGGATATGCAGCAAGGTTAGGTGGGTCATGCCCAAGCAGGACAAGATAATTTCCCTGTCTAGATGTCCCTTATATATATTCGGCTTAGTGGGTGGTTGGTCGCGCCAACCACGGGGTTTATCTTGTTCGGGACTGTTCAGTAAGGAATGGTTCCGGCCTTGTGTTGCAGGGGATGAAGGGAGTAGTCCTCGGTACGGTGATCTAGGCCCCGTACTGTGACAGGTGGTACCCCAGTGCCTAGTCATTGTTGGAAATCCATTTTCCCTACGAGCCTTGTACGAGTTTTGTTTGTATTACCCACTTTTGTGGCTAGTAGCTGGAATTTAATGAATGTAACAATTTCGGCTATTTTATAAGTATTTATATATAGACCCTATTATAATATCAGAGGATTTCTATAAAAATTGTTTTAGCTATCGTAAGGTAAAAACCCGACATGTTTATTTGTGGCGTGGTCTTACGAGATGCTTTTGTTTCCAAAGGATTTTTTTGAAACTTTAATAATCAATTTGGATGCATATTTAGTATCAGCTGGTATTCCAGACTGACTCGGGTGTTATTTCATAAAATGCTCGGGTCAGACCGAGTATTATGTGTTCAGGTTAGGTTGCTATGGAGCAGGAGAGGAGCTGGAGTCCGAGACGTATTATATATATACTTATATATATGTATAGTCCGCTGCTGTGATTGTATGATATGTCTGATTGGTAATTTGATGTATGAGATACTCTGATTTGTGATGATGTGATATGTATAAACAGTTATAGATGTCATTTTGTGTAAAGTTCTATATCTACTATTATATTTTATTCCGCTGCGACTGTGAGATTCTGATATTGTTTAGTTTCTTCTTCTTCTATCTTTTCTTCTCTAACCTTAATGGTTCGTATTTCTGTTGCACTTGAGTCAATTTGTGTAGAATAGTGTTGATTCAAGGGGTACGGATTTGTGGGCTGTCACACAGAGGTCCCATCACATAGAAGAATCCATTTCAATCAAGCGGAGAATGAAAAACTACAGCTTGAGGCACTAGATCTCCTTGATGAAAAAAGAGAAGAGGCTGAGCTCAGAATCGCAGCTCATCAGCAAAGGATAGCCAGGCATTTCAATTCCAAAGTTCGCCAACGCAGCTTTGAGATTGGAGATCTAGTCCTGAAGAGAATTATGACGGCGACAGGTGTGTTTGGGTCAAATTGGGAAGGACCATATGTCATAGGTCAGAAGCTTCTTGACGGCACATTCAAACTCACTACTGTTGAAGGAGATCTAATTCCAAGAGCTTGGAACAACAACCACTTACGTCCATACTTACTTGAAAGCTTTGTTGAAATATTGTAAAAAGAATTATAAATGTATGATTCTTGTAATTGAAAGAAATTGTAAAGCCGATGCAAGTGAATAATAAAAGACTATAAAGTGGATGTAGGCCCAAATTCTTGGTCGAACCACTGTAAATCTTGTGTTCCTTATTATTATTACATGTTTGCTTTATTTTCGATATGAAAAGTACATTAAATGTATTATTGAAACGTCGATTTAAATTTTTGCAGGCAACGATTGCACATTACAAGACCAAGTGATTCTTGTTATCATTCAACAATCAAATTTCGAGCCACAAAAGCCCCGAATTCAAATCCTAGATAGGAAGTGCTTCAATTGAACGGCAATGAGTTCACCGAAAACGGGCCCTTGCTAATAAATTGAGATCGTTTGAACAAACAAACATCCAATTAAGAAGCTTATGCCCGTTCTCGCGAACTTGCCTAGCAATGAAGTACACTTCTTTGGATTAAACAAATTACTTGTACAAGAAGGGAGTGTGAGCTTGAAAAGAAAAATAGAGGATCGCTGAAAAGGCATAAGCAAGTGGCAAGGAACAACTAAAGCCCTCTTCGGAGGTATAAGCCCTCTTCGGAGGCACAACTCTTCGGAGGATAAAGACCTCTAACGAGGCATATGCCGCAAAAAAAGAAAGTTCTCTACTCAACAAAAAAGATTGGAGGAGTCATGACCCTCCAACCATGAGAGAGTAACTTCCAGGCAATCAAAAGCCCTCTTCGGAGTCACATTTCACCAGGAGTTGAAGTGCAACAGCCGCTCTTCGGAGTTTCACTTCACCAGAGTTGAAATGCAAAACAAAACAAAGCCCTCTTCGGAGGCACATTTCACCAGGAGTTGAAGTGCAACAGCCGCTCTTCGGAGTTTCACTTCACTAGAGTTGAAAAGCAAAACAAAACAAAGCCCTCTTCGGAGGCACATTTCACCAGGAGTTGAAGTGCAACAGCCGCTCTTCGGAGTTTCACTTCACCAGAGTTGAAATGCAAAACAAAAAAAAGTCCACTTCGGATGCACATTTCACCAGGAGTTGAAGTGCAACAGCCGCTCTTCAGAGTTTCACTTCACCAGAGCTGAAATGCAAAAAAAAAAATAGTAAAAAATAAATAAAAGACCTCTTCCCAGAGGCAGAAATGAAAAGACTTCCTCCAGGAGGCACAATAAAGCAGAAAGACCTCTTCGGAGGCACACGTTTCACTAAGATTGAAATAAAACTTCCAGGTGTTGAAACGTGAAAAAGCCTTCCTCAGAGGTGCAACTTTTCAAAGAAATGAAAATCAAAAGGCCCTTTACTGTGGTATATATATAAAAAAATCCTCATCAAAGGCACACTTTAACTTTCAAAGGAAGAATAATTTACCTATTATGGAAAATAATCTTCCTCAGAAAGAAGTCAAAGTACCCTTCAGAGGCCCGCTTTACCACATAGAAGAATTCACTTGGTAAAATGTGTATATGCACAAAAGAAAGAGTGAAATCTTCGAAGGATGAAGCGTAAAAACTTATTTGTACTCTGTTTTTTAACGAAATAATATTCCTCCAAACGTGGAATGATTTTTCTAAAAAAAAAAGGGGTTACAAGTTCCTCATAAAATAAAGTATTACAATGAGCTTATGGTATAGGGGCAACATGGTATAACTACATCGGTAAAATTGCGCTCGAACAGTATACCACAAGCTCACTGCAATATCATGCAAAGAAACTTGTATAAAAGTGAATAATAACTGCATTCTCAAATTTAAACAAGAAGTTTGTACAAATAAAGAATCATTTTATTTAATTCTGTTACAATTTCTTACAGATACAAGTTTCGAAATAAAGAAAACGGGGGCCGGTACCCGCACAATTTCCGGTCAGTACATGCAAAAAAGGAAAAAAGCGATATGAAAGCCACAGAACCAAAGCCATCATTTCTTCTTCCGCCCACCTTTTGAGCCCGCACCTGGCCGAATAACCAACTTTTTAGGCCGGGTTGTAAGGGTAGGGGATGAAGGAGAAAGGGGCTCAGTCGGACTTTCTTCCGTCTCTTCTTCGCCAGTTAAGGATCCCTTCTTCTTCTTCTTCTTGGAAACTCCCTGCTTTCCTCTCTTCTTGGAGGAAGATCCACTCCCTGGAGAAAGAAGTTTGGCTAATGGTTCATCATCGGAACCAGTTGCTTCTGGAGTCTTCTCTCTCCCTTCAGTTTCTTATCCTTTGTGTTCTTGTGAAGCAATGGGATCGTCCAAGTCTTGAAGAGCTTCTATTTGCTCCTCTTGTGATCCCGGTTGCGAGGCGGAAGGAGGAGTCACCTGAATAGATGGAGGAGGAATAATTGGAGGTGGGGAAGCTTGAACAATGCCCGACGTTTTCTCTACAGAAGGAAAAAAGTTCAAGTCAGTAAAAAGAGGAGATAAAGGTTCGCTGAGATTCAAGAAGTAGTCAAAAAGCCCATCAAGCTCGTAAGAAACAGATGAGCAGTCCACTTGGGCAAGATTGTCAGTAGGGTTACCTGCAGAAGTCGGTTCCCTGACGTCAACTTAAGCCTGTGCCTCGGCACTCTCGCCGCCTTCATCTCCACCTTGTATGCTTGTGATCTCGGTGGTAACTTTAGTAGGAGATGGGGAGTGGGAACTGGAACCGATGATATCAATTTCGGCTGAAGGAAAAGGTTAAATCGGAGCAGTTAAGATAATTTTTCCTGAATATTCTCATGCCGCTGTTTCGGCCCTTAATTTTGCAAGCTGTTCTCTCCCCCTGGCGAGAGCGGCGCGAGCATCATCATCAAGATAATGCTCCTCAAGAGCTGACTCAGCATAGCCAGCGCCATTACCACCAAGCATATCGAGTGCGGCCTCCCAAACTTCAGCCAGAGTAATTTCATACTTGGGGCCTAGAAAGGCGAGGCTACCGCGCCCCAAGATGCTATGCAGGTAGAAATCAAATAATGTTGAGCTGATGTTGGTCCTCGTTGCCTCGTGAGATTCTACAGCTGCAATTTTGCCGACAGCGGCCTCATCACGCTCCCTTTCAGCTTTGGAAAGTTGAAGCTTAAGCATTTGAATCTCCGCCTCTCGGGAGCTGTTTTTCTTCCGAAGCTCTTCAATATCAGCAACATAGCCCTCACTAATTCTTTTTTGCACTTCAAGCCTGTCTTCGGCATCCCTTTGGCTGGCATGAGCATCTCTCACTTGTTTTAGGAGCACTTCTTCTTTTTGAGAATAGGAAGTAGAGGAGGTAGCAAGCTCTTGTTTCAATTCCTCAACTTTTGCTTCAAGCTCTTCATTGTAAGAAGCGATGCTCCTCATTTCAGTATCGTGTTGTTCGAGAACCTTTTACCATTCAGCTTTATCATTTTCCATAGTGAGCATGGCCTCTATATTTGCACGATTAACCCTTTGGAGCTCGTCAACAAGTTTTTGCCAGTTTGACATCCTCTCAATATCAAGCTTGACGACATCAAGGTTTCGTAACATGGCAGACTTGTCAATGGGGACCAAGTCAAGGTCAAACCTTACCCCCTTCAGACACCACTGTGGAAACTGACTTTGCAAAGTGGCCGGGCCCGGTCCAACTTGGAATTTGGCCTGCTGATTATTGTTTGAATATCTGCTTTCCCAAGAGTGGGAGAGCCAGAAGAAATGTCAAGCGAAGCAGGGGCAGTAACCTTTTCAGGAGTTGTAGAGATGTGTTTCTCACCATGTCGGGCTTGCTTGCTCGAATCTTCAACCATATGACTTTTTCCTCGGTCATCATGGGATTTTCTTTTATGGGAATCGTCGCCTCTCTGCGAAGAATCGTGGCGCTCCTCCCTCTCTCTTCTTTCATAATGCTCCTCTTGAGCCCTCTTCTCTTGAGCCTTTCGGGCGGCTCTTTCTTCATCGGGTTCTCTGTAAAAGGGGAGGTAACGCCTATAATCATATTGGCTACGCCTCCCATAGCGCTGGAAGTCATCGTAGTATGAGCTGCTGCGTCCCATCGGAGAATCTGAAATAAAAAGAGATGAGTTTTAGAAGTCTTCAAAGTACAAAGAGTCAGAAGCATAAAAGTGCCGAAAAGTTCTAAGTGTGTGTGATGTGCAAACTACGCGCGTCGAACTACGAACCACTCTTTAATTGAGGAGTAATTGTGGGTGTAATAGTTAGCGTCAACTCTTGAGTTGACGGAGTCTGTTGCAGAATAGAAGTCGCTTCAACTACTGAAGAAGAAACCCCGGTAGTGATAGGATCATCTTTAAAGATCTCTTGCGAGGTGGCAAAGAGGTCGCTCAGCCCTTCGAAACTATCGTCTCTGCTCTGCTTGACAGGGCTAGTCTTCTCGGCTTCTTCACCAGATTTCTGTGAACGTCGGGGAGATCCCTGAGGCCCTTCTTCCTCAATAACCGGGGCAAGTTCGTCAGATGGCCCCGCAACATCAACAGAAGTGGAGCACTTCACTAGCAAAGCCTCGGGAGCAGTTCCTTTTGGTATGGATGTGTCAGTAGAAACTGGGGCATCCAACGCTCTAGCCGGGGAGTCTGGAATTTCTTGAGGATGTGTAGAACGAGAAGTATGTAGAAGCCCGTATTGATGCAAAAATTCATCCCTCAACAAAAACTTGATGCTTCTCTCTGCTACGGCCACGACACTCAATCTGTCAAAAGTTTGCTTATGGACCGGATCTCTGGAGGGAAGATGGAGTGCTGAAAAGAGCAAAAAATGAAATTAGCAATTGGTAATTCGGATCTCGAGAAAGCTTGAAAATGGAGACAGGTAATCTTACTTCCTACTCTCCAGACGGCATAAAACCCTGGGGGGCAGCCAGCAAAGAAAAATTGGTTCAAAAATCCACGAACGCTTTCGGTAAGATCAAAAATAAGTTTGCGGTTTCTAGCACTCCTCACAATTATAAGGGAAGGATGATCTCTACTCTTTGCAAACGAGCATAAGTAACGAATTTCTTCGAAACTTGGTAAGCGATCAAAAGTTCTTCTAAATAAAACACACAACCCCATCAAGATGGCATAGCCATTAGGATGGAGTTGGGACGGAGAGATTGATAACCGAAGGAGAAGAATTCGAAGAAAGTCATTAAAAGGAGGAATCTCCCCGCTTAAACACATTTGACGATTGATTGCAATAAAGCCATGGGGAGGACTGTCGGCGGTATCACTTGGCCCGGGGAGTAGGACATCACTTTCAGTAAAACCAAATTGAGTGCGCAACTGAGTAAATGCTCTCGGAGTTAGAATAGTTGGGGTTCTCTCTGGAGGGTCCTCTATAGGAAGAGCTATCGGAAAAGTTTCTTCCTCTTGAGCTGCCATTTCTTCTTGATGGGAAGTCATTCTACATAAATAACTGGATATTCAAACATCAAGGTGCACGTTTCCTAAAATGTGTGAGGTGTTGTGTAAAATTAACAAAGCGATAAACAAATATAACTGGAATGAAAACTAGCAAGCATTTGTTAGTTATGAAACCCAGGGACTATTGTTTTAAGCCTAAATATGCAAGTATAATGTTGATGCAGACAAATCAATTCAGATTGTCGATATTTTGCATCAATGTTTAACTTTAGTTGATTGATTCACAAACATTTCATGCAATATATTTAAGTTGCTTGTCTCGTCTCGACTAATCTGTCATTTGATGTGGGCAGTCAATGGCAGTATTTTCGCCTTGGTTTCTTTGTTTGTTATTTTCAGCAGGTTGGCAGCTTATAAGTTAATGCGGTCCGTGAAATAATACAATGGGATTGAAGAAAATTTAAAGTTGGGGCAGTTCAGAATTTAGGCAAACTTAGTTCGGCAGTTCGAGTCAAATACTCAAAGTGGGACTGTGCTCCTAAATGACAACACGTCCAAAGGTTAAGTATTAGGTCGGCTACGATTTTAAAAGTCTTTCGCGAGATAAGGTTAGGTCGGTAACGGGTCGGAGTCAAAGTTAGTTCGGCAGCTCAGTCCTCTAGGTCGCAAGGAAGAGATAAGAAAGTAAACTCCGATCTAAAAAGGCAGGAGCTTCTCCAAGTATTAACTCGGTCACGATTCAGGCCTTAAAGTTTAAATCGGCAAGTTTCCTTCAAGTATTATCTCAGCCGCGACTTAAGGTCACTAAGAGCCGGGTCGGCCAAGGCTAAGCCACCCAAATTCAATAACTCGCTCCCGAACCAACATCACACTCCATCAACCCGTTAACCCAATAACCATTCCATCAGCAGCCGCCTTCATTCATAACCAACCAATCACCCAATAATACGATTCAAAATTGTCACAAGTTCGATGCCATGCCATTAGAAATCATCTAACTTGAGGTAGTAAACTGCCTTTGTTTCATCAATGATCACCTCGAGCAACCTACACCTTGCCGATTATAAGTATGATGAATTTCGTGATGGGGCGTCGTGCAAAGGAACGATTTGAGTTTGAGCAACAAGGTTTACGAATTGACAGTGACCTACAATCAGAAGAGGAATGAGGTTACCTACACGATTAATGGTAGAGGTTATCGATGATCAGATAGGATGAGATCGCCTTTAGGAGCTTGAGAAAATTTTAATGGCAGAATCGAAAAAGGGAGTAAGTAATAAAGAGGAAAAGGAAAAGAAAAATGGACGACTTGTATCTCACTATGGTAGGGACTGAAGCGACTTAGGCCATCTAACTGTTAGGTCGTTTACGACCTACCGATCTAAAAAAGGAACGGGTTAAAGAGTATCGAAGCATACGACCTAACCATTAGGCGCATGCTTCGAGGGGTAAATGTTAACCCCGCCTCGGCCGTGGCTCACCGATCCAAGATAATAAACGACCTAACACTCTGCCGACTTAACGAAGGATGCCGACCTAAGGCTCGAATGGACACCGACCTAACTACCTAATGCCTTAAAGGAGACCGACCTAACACTCTGCCGACTTAACGAAGGATGTCGACCTAAGGCTCGAATGGACACCGACCTAACTACCTAATGCCTTAAAGGAGACCGACCTAACGCTTTACCGACTTAACGAAGGATGCCGACTTATGGATCAAGGAGATTCCGACCTAGGACTTACAAGAGTCTACTGACCTAACACGTTTTCCGATCTAACTACTCAAGTTATTTGCCGACCTAACTGTTAAGGATAAGTTGGTTCACACCGGAGTCGTGACCGGCTTACGACTCATGATAAGTCGTGACCGACCTAAGGGTATGAAGGAGGAAGTAGTGCAACAGTTCAATGCGCGTCACGATAACTCGACAGCGACTTGGGACTTAGGATTTAGGGCCAGAATAATATGCGCCTCCCATTTAAACCATAGGCCGTGCATAGGTGAGGAGCAGCGACCTATGACCTAGCCTAACCCGGAGCCGACTCGTGATCCAACTCATCTCGGCAGCTACCTACAACTTGACACCGGAAGCCCCAATAAATACGCGACCACCTCCAACATTCAAGGGACTTTTGGCGGGGATCATTTTCTTCAAGAGATTGAAATTTCACCATCTTCAAAGCAATCTATACTTCATCACTTCAAGCTCACGCAAGACATTTAGACCAAACTTCGCACAAAGATTCAACATATTCAATCATGGATTCAAAGAACTCTGTCACGATGAAGTCTTCTCTAGCTACTTGTCTTTTTTTTGAATTGAATGGAATTGTAATTGAAAGAGATTGTAATAAGTTGTAATTCAGTCAGCAATAAAAAGAATTGAAGTGGACGTAGGCTTGATCATAAGCCGAACCACTATAAACTCTGTGCTCATTTACTGCATTTTCTGCTACTTACTGTTATCTCTTGATTCCCGTATTCACGGGTGGTGCTTTCACAACTATACCTTACACACCGGGGTGTTAGCGTTCAAATTTTAGCGTTAACAGTTTTGGTGTAGGAGTGTTTGTATCTGTAAATGCAGTTTAAATTGTTGTTTGGTAGTGTATTCACCAGTTTTTGATTTTTGGAATCTCTGTTGGAAGCCATGGAAGTGTTCATGAACATGAGGAGATAAGAAATGAAGATGAAAATGAATATGTAATGTGAGAACAAAGCATGTGTAGTGGTATTTATAGGCAAAAAGTGAAGTATTAATATAATTTAATTAAAACATTAATGCTAAATTTTGTCATGAAACATGGACACTATGCCCCTCCATTCTCATAGATGCGCACGCACCTCCATGGTCCCTCCTTCATAATGCCTTATGTGCTAACCTAGCTAGATCAGGTTATTGTTAAGTACTTCCTTAGTTACTTAAGTTTTATTTTATATTTTAAAGTCAAATCTTGTTTTATTTTATTCTGAACATGGTTTATTTATTTTAATACTATCATTAAACTATCACATGACATATGTGCAAGTGTGTGCATGTGTATAGAGTGATAAAAAAATATGCACAATGCTTTCAATGACTTTTCAGAGCAGAAATTCAAAATTTCGGAAAACGTTTTTCAATCACATTTTCAATTTTTATTTGAACTATTTATTTTGGTAAATAAAATTAAAAAATGATTTTGATATCCTTAATTAATATTTAAAATATGTTTATTCTATTATCAAAATCCATTATTTAAGTATTTAAAAATTATTTTAAATATTCAAATACAAAGCGATTAATTTATGGGTCCTTACAACAACTATGTAATATATTGGGTCTAACGACCCATCTCCGTCAACCATATCTTAATGATGTGAAATAAAGTACCTAAGTCACTTAAGGCCTTTATAAATAGGAAATAAGCAGATTCTAATCATTAATAACTCGACCCTAAGGAGGTCCTCGTCATTTAATACGTAAATTCAAAGCGTACCCCGCTTTGGATTTGTTGGCTGGCATTGTAAGAAATCATGTAAGGCCAATTGATACTTCTTTAATTGGGAAGAGACAGACCCTCCAATAGCCATTTAACACCACAGCCTCAAAGTGGACCCCATCCTACGATTTCCACTATGCATCTAAAAGGTAATCCCTACTATCTAATACTTCTTGAATGGAAAAGATGTAGACCCTACAATATCAATTTAGCACCTCAAACCCCAAAGCAGGCCCATAGTAGGATATATATTCTATGACCAATAACCTAAAACCATGAAATCTCACACTAATCTGACTATTCCTATGTGGCAGTAGCCGAATTAGCTGGTCAGGCTTACCTTATAGAATTGGGACTATCATCGTATCCACCGTGGGTACATATTACAGATGATGTCTCACATTAGCTTCAAAGCCACACTTCTATTAGCCAGCTTAGCCACGCAAAAGATAAAAGCATTCACTAAAGGCCGTGAATATTTTATATTACTCCATAGACAAAAATGAATTTAACTGTGTTTCTACATATAAGTACTATGAAATTTGAAGAATCTTGCAAGTTATAAAGGCACTAGTAAATAAAAAAAAAACTAAGATTTTCATGCTAATCAACTATTTTCAACCTATTAAAATGAAACCAAATGGTTCTATTTTTGACACGTGTTCTAGACTTTATGATATAGTTCATTCATTAATATCATCAGGGAAAATTTTCTCACAAGAGGATCAAGTTATAAAAATCCTTAATTCACTCTCTTATGAATAGGATCTAAAGACATTAGCAATAGAAGAAGCCAATAATATTAGTATATTAAAAATTGAAATTGTTTGGTAATCTAATGTCTGATGAAGCACGATTGTAGGGTAGAAAGTAAAGTAAGACGACCGAAAAGAAATCGGTTGCATTTAATGCGGGGACTAATGATTAAGATTCAGATAATGATGATGATGAGGAGGAGGAGGAAATTTCTCTTATGACTTGAAATTTTAGAAAAATATGCATAGCGCAGAAAGACAATTAACTTATGTAAAACTAGAAATAAATTTTTTGAAAATGGAGATGTTTCCAAGTATTACTTTTATGGGGAATTTGTTCATCTACAATGAGACTGTTTGCACCAAAAGAAGCAAAGAATCCACCACACACTGATTCATTTAAGAAAAGAAAAGGGCTTCAACATGTAGCGACAACGAATCAGAGGATGAAAATTTCAATACGTGTTTCATGGGAGTGAAATATTAATCAGATCAAACAGAGAAAAACAACATGATCCACACTTTTTACATTTCACATTTTTAATTTTTTTTTAAATATTTGATATAGGAACTAATATATAATAATAAAAAGCATATATATATATATATATATATCAATATAAAATATATCTAATATGGTAAGTATACATGTATATATATAATATAAATATATTTCTTTAATTTTTCAACTCTAAAATTTCGGCACAAATGTTGACATATGCCACATAAGATGTCAACATATCTGGTGAAATTAATGAAGAATCTTTCTAAAATTTGTACATTCGAAATTTTCTCTCTTTTGCATTAAATTCAAAATTTGAAAGATATGTTTTCACCACTACGTGACAGTTCAAACTCTATTTATTTAATCCTTCTTATCTCATCTTCTACACCACACTTTATTTCAAATATCAAACATATTCTGTGCTTTCTTTCCTAAAAAACAAACTAGTAATATCTTGCTCAAGGCAGCCTCTTCATCGAAAGCCATTAGGCTTACCAAAAGAATCAAAAGTCAACTTTTTACTTATTAAGAGTTTATTGAAACAAATATCAAGCATGCTACTTGTGGTAAATTCTTTTCGGGAAGGTTTGCTTATTTTTACCGAGATTTATTCTTAAGGTTTACATGATCTTATTTTGGAGAATTATATTTTTGGTTCAATCGATTTATCACAAAATAATTTTGATTGCCATCCCGATTTGGTTGAAATGTTTATTGGTTATTTAAATTGAAATTTTGACCATGGCAAAGAAGGTCAAACTTAGAGTAGTGTGAAAGATACTACTATTGCTTATATTGATCTTTGTTAAATTTTTGGTTATAAAAGTAATGGAAATGACCGCTCGCCTTTTGAAATTGATTATGGAATGCAAAAGTTATACTAATTTTTTTTTTCCAAATGAGAAAGACATATGTTTTAAAGGAAAAAGTCATTTGCGAAAAGCAAGATTGAGTAGTCTTATTTTACAACAAAATATTACATGGAGGATGGTGAATAACAATAACTCCACTTAAATTGTTATCAAATCTCCTTTTGCTATTTTCGGCAAATATGATATAAGTTAGGCTAAATGATTTTGGATGAATTTGTTCAAAAGAATTTTTTTAGATATGAAGACATACTTTATCATGGTTTACCTCATTAAAGTTTTCAATTATCTTGGTATTGATCTAAGAGGTGAAAACATTTTTCCACATAAAATTTTTGGCAAAACAAACCTCTCACTCATGCACATCATTCTTTAATTTGAACCCTATGATTCTCTTACTGAAAAGGAAGAAAGATTTGTAAGAGAAGAAGAGTAAGAATTTCTTAAAGAAGAAGAAAGCGATAATATGGAAATAGAAGAGGAGGAAGAAGAGGAGGAGGAGGAAGTGTATACATCTCTTCAAAGCTTTGATAAACCATTTCGCTATTCTAACAAATTGATTCTTAGAAATCTAGAAAATACATTTAATAATCAAAAGAAGGTTGAATGTTCTTTTAGTAAAATATTCACCAGCCTCTTAAAAAAAGTTGACAACTACTTAGGAAAGATAATGATTATGCATCTCTCTATTATGTTGAAGAAATTTTCTTAGAAACTTCAATTCTGTTAGTAACATGTTCTTTTGTTCTCTAGAATTATAAACTAAAATAATATAAATATTAGCCAAAATTAAAACAGAGACAAAAAACATGCAAATTTCTACATGTATGTCAACATATGTTACCTCTGTTCGTCAATATACTTTAATGTTTCCAGAATTGGAAAATAAAAATTATTTGTTATTTTTTAGAGGAATTGTTATTGATCAGACATTTTACTTTTATAAAACCATTTTTCTTCCAAAAAAGTTTAGAAATCAATTCGTTCCCTTTTTTATTCCTCTCTACACATCTCTTTTCATATAAATGAATTCAAACTCAATTTTTTTGAACAAAACTTAGTGACAACCTTGAAGAAACTTTCAATCATTCAAGAATGTTCTTTGTTTCAATTTGTTTCCGCAGTTAACGACGCTTGAAGTTGAGTCAAATGAAAATGATCAAAAAACTACAAAATCGGTTTAATTCTCTTCATTATGTGATCTCTTATTTAGCCAAGAATTTCAAATCAATGTTTCGGAATGCCCTAACTCTAAATCAAAAGTGGAACATGAAGATTGGGAACTTACCAACACCAAATAACAGTAGTGATGGAATTATGGATCTTAAGGCTAATTAAACACTATATGGGGAAGGAGGTGAATATTTTTTTATAAGTTTAATAAATCTTTTTTAAATTCTTTCAAATTTATTATTAACCAATAAAAAATTAACAATTACAGATGCAAACACAGATAAGTATAAACGCAGTAAAGAAAAAAATAAAGAATTAGAGAAATCACACCGTGGATTTTTATACAGATTCAGAGTTACTTGACATCTAATCCCGTATAATTGCTTGTACAGATTTATTTTCAAATGCCAATCTTTCAATGGTAAAAAGGTGAACCTAATATAACCTCGATTTCAAGGCTATGAGACACGCTTGTAGATTTTCTGAGCTTTGAGCTCACTCACTTGATTTGGATAGGACACAATCATACCCATTTGGATTTCCAGGACATTAAGCACACCCACTTGATTTAAATGGGACACTAGTACATCCACACCGACACATCTAGAGTTTGATGGTTTTTCCAAAGATAATTTCTCGATCTTTGGTTACAATGAATCCTACAGCTTCTTGGAAAACACTTTGATCATTGATTGAGAAAGAGATAACTAAAATCAAAGTGTAAATAGTAGAGAATCAATTTAATGAATATTGAATTGATTTTGGTTTGAATTCGAAAAAATTAGAATATATTTTAAATAGAAAATTTCGTAGAGTAATGGAAGGGAAGATAATAAGAAAGTAGTCAATAAAAAGTTATTTGAAAAACCTCTCTAAATATAGAATAAACATACATGTCTATTTGCAAAGAGTTACGGCGAATAGATACTTTATTTCAAAATTTGAATTTCAAAATATCAGCATGTATGTCGACATAAAATCTTCTTACATGTTGACATATATTGGTATATTTAGAAAACTTGTTTATTCAAAAAGGTTTTGAAAATCCAATGCTTTGCAAAATGATTTGATATTTTGTAAAATAGTTTAAACATAGTTTATAAACTTTGAAATTTTTTATAAATTTTTTTAGGTATATTTTAAAAATATACTTAATTTTTAAATGAAAAGATTAAAGAAATAAAAAAATGGAGATCAAAGATTGCTATAAGGAATTTACCAATATTTTTTGGCTCTATATATTATACATAGCCTTGAGAACTTCATATCTTGATCTTTATACTCATAGGTCTTCATGTCTAGTTCTTGGATCTTTTTGCTATATAGCCCTCGAGCCAACACCTGTATAATATCGTGCATTTTATACTGTATAACTTGGCAAAAACATTAGTATCTATATTTTATATGAATCTATTATCGTTACCAAGGTTGTGATCATCAAAATCAATAACTGAGATACAATAACCACTTCTGATGATGACAACCATTATATAAAGTATGATATAACTCCCCAGTCAGATAACTCCCTCGTAATTGTGCATATGTATGTTTTATATTTTTCTTCCCCTTTGTCATCAAAAGTAGGTGAAAGATACACAATTACTCCCCTAAATGAAAGACATAATGATATATGGTGATACAAATTCAAAAGCAATGACCTAAACAAGCTAAAACGATATATATATATATATATATATAATTATATGATGAATAATACACTATTCTATGAAAATGGATGACAAAAAATGGATTTTGATTTATATAATTCAAATTATACATAAATTCATTTGTATACAAATCAAACTAACAATCAAACCAATCAAATTTCAACCCTAATAAACACGCTAATCCAAACTAAAACATCCAAATCCTAAAAACTTAGAGAGCACTATCAAACCAAACTACTGCGGATTATAACTAAGTCTATGGTGTTCTCCTAAATATTTGGTACTTGTAGTTGGGACAGAAGGGGTAGTGAAGGCTGAAACTCCATTTTTGTTCGATGAGATTTTCATCTCGGTCATAGCACACTTCTCCCACACATTTAACCACATCATCCTCTTTATCGTCTCCTTTTTCTTCCTCTTCCTCTTCTTCTTCCTCTTCTTCATTCATAAGATTCTTAGTGACTTGATTAGAAGTACCTTCTTCAATTACTATTGGATTTGTCGGATTATCCAAGAGATATTTCTAAAGATTTCATAGAATTCATTCCTGTTTCTCTTGTTCTTTGAAGAGGCGCATTTATACAACTTCTATAGGTATATACTATATAGTATATGCTTCATATCATCTTCAAATTTGGTTACTTTAGCCATGGTGATGTTCTGGAAAGAGCCTTAAGTGGGAGTTTGGAAGGAAAAGAGTAGATTATGGTTTGTACCAAAATTGGCCACGACACTCTACGGATGTATTTGAAGAGATAAAATGTAGAATATAAATGAAAAATGAGGAATATCTAACAAACACACCAATTGAAAACAAAAAACGGATAGAAACACATAGATTTAGGGTGGTTCGGCGTATGGCCTCCTATGTCCACTATGAGATTGATGATTTTATTGATGTTTGCTTGCTGATTACAACAAGTTACAACGGAATACAACCATAGGATTCGAGTACAATAGTGATTTTGGCAGAGTCTGGACGTAGAAGAGCCAAAATTCCCCTTTCAATAGGTCTTGCACTCCTATTTATAGGCGTAGGCTACGAATATCCCGCTCATATCTCGTAAGACCTCTACTCTCACGTGAATGGGTCCAAACGATCGATCCCATGCCATATGCACTCGATCCGTGATCGATAGAAACGAATTTCATACCTATCAATATTTCGTCCAATCGAGTCAAGATCGACCATGAACATTCTTGAGGATGTATGCAAGCTTCTGTGAAAATTTGGTGGCATTTGGACTTATAGATTTTGACCTATGATCAATGTAAGTTTGGATTTTTTGAAGGCTGCTGAGTTCAGATCGATTCACTTTACATCGATTTGTTCGTATCGTTTCCAGGCACGTGCTTGCAAGTTGACATGGCACTGACTTCTTGGATCGATCCACTTTTCATGCCAAGTGACCGAGTCTTCCATATAGGTGCACCTTGTTCGTATCGATCCAGTTTGGCCTTGTTCGTACCTATTATTTGCTACCCTGTTTGTATTGATCATCGCTGCTCCATTTCGTACCGATGAACATAAGTGCCATTCGTATTGGTCCATTTTGTGTTATTTGCATCGATCACTGGCCGATCGATACGAGTGTAGTATATTGATGGATCGATATAAAGTAACGATTTTTTTATAGTTTTGATGGATACGAAGTGGATGTTGGTTGATCGATGCAAATAAGCTAGAGATAATGGATGCGTAGCAATCTGAGGATGGATGGATAAGAAGAACACTGTTCCGGATGGATACGAACGAAAGCGATGCGCAGGGGGCGAAATGATGAATACGAATGAATTAACTTCCTTGGCTTGCATCGATCATATCATGAGTATATGAACTCCGATTGACTTGGAATTTGGAACGTTGGCTTTCATGGCTTTGCTTGTCATGTCATGTTAATTGTAGCTCGATCCGGACTCATGCAAAATTTATCAGTATCCATAGCGAACCTGTATATACCATTTTCCAGGATAAACTGTCTTTTACTCCTAGTCAATTTCTTTGTGTCACGGCCATGCCAAAAGGCGAGGTAACATTTTTCCCCCAAAGCACATCTTATGAGAACATGATGTGCTTTGAAAAGATGCAATCTTCATTCTGAACAGTTTTATCTGACTTGTTTGGACGGTTGTTGTAGTTGTCATCAGCTGAGCATTCAACTTATGTGAATTTTGAAAATTGAATATTAGTTCGACATGCATGCATGTATCTTAATCTGACTCTCGTTAATGTTCATACGTTCATGAGTTGTTGTCAATTCAGTTTTTTTATCGAATTCCGTATTGATCCTCTTGAATCGATGTGAAATTCAAGTTGTAACAATGCTTGGTGGTTGTTTTAAGTCTTTTCTTCATATCGATCCTCTCCTAAATCGACTTGAGAAGTTGGGGTATATCTTTCGCATCGATGGCTGTCGACACGAAATAGGTAGTTTTGGAGATGATTCGTACCGATGGACACTAGCTCTTATAGTCAACAAAGTGATTGATACGAAATTGGCATTTCTCATTGATGAGATAAAATGATCGATATGACATATGAGATCGATAGCTAATGGGTATGAACAGCTATGCTTCAGAGCATTCTGGATTGATGGATACGAATAAGCTTCTTCGCACTGATGGAATTTGTGACCGCTATTACTGGAAGGTGAATTGTTTTTTGCTTGGTCACGAGTTTGTATAAATACATTTTGGACTTAGCTGAAATTTCCACTTACGATCACTTTCACATTTACCATCATATCGATTGAAAACTCGTGAGAATAAAATGAACTGTACAAGCCTTCTCCTCCAAAACATTCAGCGCTTAGCCCTTAACCCAATCCATTCGAACTAGGTAATTAACTAGCTAAACCAAACTAAAAATGGCGATGGTTGAAACTTGACGCCATCCCATCCAAGATCATGGTCGATTCCGGCGCGGTCGATGCTGGAATTGGGTTAGAGTGAGGTTGATGGAGCGGTAATGTCATTTAGATCGTTTGCAGAAGAAGAAGTGAGAAGGGATGCATTGCTCTAACTTCGTATTGATGAAAGGGAAGAAAGGGATTGGCTTCGTATCGATTCTAGACACGAGATTTGTGTTGGTGAGTTACCGATCGATGAAATAACGAACTCCGTGTCGATCCGGAGTGATAGTAGTTTGCATTGATCGGAATTGATCGATACGAGATTGAATAGCCTCCAATGGATAGGAAACCTAAAACAAGCGATCAATACAAAATCGGTAATTTCTGACCAATACGAACTTCGTTGCAACTCGATCGAGGCAAAGCCAATGTAATTTGATCGATACGAAACCAACAGATTTTTGATCGATACGAAACGAAAGCTTTGGACTGATACGAAATGAAGACTATACATTTGCGAGGGAAAATCCAAGTTTAGACTTTGATGGATGCGTAATTTCTTGCACACTTGAGCACTTGATTCCGGCGAGCTTCTGCCTTGCATAGTTGGACTTAACTATTTCATACCATATGTGACTGCCCTTCGAAGCTCGTTGATGGAGCTGTAACTTGACCAATTTAACAAACTTTAACTCGGATCGTTCTCTAAAGCCTGGATGACATGGTTGTGACGGTCACTCCAATTGAATTCTATAGTCTTGTCACTTGAACATTTCCTTAAATTCTATAGAACTTTTTAAGTATTATACAACACTACACCGCACAACACATTCACGCACTTCACAACGAGGAACACATAGACTTATTATCACCTAATGATGGTTTTTGATGAGTCGATTAGTTATGGAATCTACAAGTTCACAGCAGCAGGAGCCTCAAAGTGTATCTTCTCCGATAATAGATATCCCAGCCATTGCAGCTGAAGTCAAAAGTCCAGCTCCGGACGAGCTGCAAGGAGAAACTTTCATCGCAAACCCCCAAGATTCTATGCCATCCAATATCTTTGAGGATACATTGGGGTGAATATGCTTAAGACATGGTTTATTATAAGACAACGTTCTGCTACCCAGGGTGAATAATAGGCCACACGCTTCCCTAGAGGGATTCACTGCTTTTAATTGCCATTCGTGCACAGCGGAACACTTCCTCCATTCAACAGTATATTCAAGAAGTGTTAGCTTTCTTATAATTTCTCCGTCGCAATTACATCCAACTTGCTACGCACTATTGAATAGTCTATTCATCGTCTTCATGGAACATCTCTTTCGAACCCCGACGTCGAAAGAAGTCAGATACTTGTTTAATGTTAAGAGTCGGAGAGACAATCCTTCATTCATGTTTCAAGCGGCTGCTAGGAATTGCCAATTAGTGGCGGGATCATGGAGCAGGCTCACTTACTTTGAGTCAGAGTGGTTCTATGTTCGATATCTTCCAGGGTTTGCCAATCGGTGGTTTGTCAGAAGTAAGAGCTACAGTTTTTCCAATAGCCAACGAGATAGTCATAACTGACATTGAAAATAATATCTTCTTTCCTTTACAGCCGTAATTCCATGACCCAAAGATGCTCATTTTAAAGAAATAGTACAGGTTCTTTAAGAAGCCGGGCGAAATGAGTGAAATTGCTTCGGTGCTCACAGATGAAAACTTGAGAGCCGTTGGTTAATCGATCAAAATTAGAGCATTAGACTCGAAGGGTCGATCAGCACAGTTCCGGGAAAGCGGGCAAAGCGTAGGGCGCCCGGAATTGTAATATTTGAGGAGGGTGATAGAGAGGATAAGCCCACTGATGACGAATCCGTAGCTAAGTCTTCACACAATTCTTGGGATCTAGAGGAAAGAAGGAAAGGCAAGGCAGTCGCTTATAAGCGTCATAAGTCTTCGAGATGGAAATCTGTAGTCATGTCCCTGCCAGCCTCCGGTGTTAGAATCACGGAGACTCCTCCCTCGCAAATAGAGAATCCTTTCGAAGGACTTGCTGATATTCCAATTCCGGACTATGTGCCACTTCAATACGACACCAGATTTGAGGGACTTCTAAGCGCTCTAGATTTAAGCAAGTCTCTTCCTACAAGTGTGTCCAACATTATCGGTTGGTTGGAGGGTTGCACATACATATACACTTCACGGCACTATACGATTTCCAATCTTGAGTTGTCCACTTCTAGAGATTACTGATTCTGCTTTTCTTCTTATTTTACAGATACGATGGCTAGGCGAGAATCTATTCTAGGAAGCCTTCGCTTGGCACATCAGTCATCGAGTTCTTACTGTGAGTCTATAGGGTGGATCGTGTAGGGTATATGCAAGTATATGTGACAAAATATATGATGCAACTAAGAAAAAATTAATCTAGGTAAATATAAAATAAGCACACCAGGATTTCATACTGGTTCAAACCTCCTGTCCTACGTTCAGTCCTAAAGCTCCCCTTTAGAATTTGACTATCAAACACCCTCACTTTTCCCGGAGGAATAGGCTTGGTTACAATAACTTATTATTGTCAAGTATGTGTTCTATAACACAGATATTGACTATTAAGTACAAATGCTTCCAATATATATCTAGAGAGTATTGATTGAGGAGAACTGAATATATGGAATAGTGAAATACAAGTATAGATTGCTAGAGATCAAGAATATAACATATTATGTAAGTAAAGAGCGCAATTTAGTAATGTAAGTGTTCTCTTTGATTCTCGATGTTATATATAGTTGTAGAGAGATTCCTTGAGTAGTTGCATCCATTAACAAGTGCTCTACAGTTGCTTCTGATGGTGATAAAGAGTTGCAGCGAAGAGAAGAGAAAATATCTATTCAAATGTGGCAGTTGAAATTTGAATTTAAATTTCAAGTTTGAAATCAGACGTCTGGTATTTATAACAGAAGTCTGGCTCTATATATTTTTTGTTTACAGTAGTCTTTCAGACATCTGAGTGCATCTACCAGACGTCTGATCCTGTCTGTTTTGTTGTTTCAGAGAGTTTTTTCAGATGTCTGAGTAGTGCATCCAGACGTCTGAAAACTGGGCATGTCTGCTTTGTGTATCTCCCTTGTTGATTCTTTGATCTAATCGACTTGTAGTCTCTTGTAATGTTCTTTAAGCCTTATTCTTGTCTTTCTAGTGATGTTACTCTAGCAGGTACCTGTAAAATAGAAATATATATGCATATTCGATTTCGATTGTATAGTTGTTGTCATTGAAACCGTAGATTTGATTTCCTAACAATCTCCCCCTTTTTGATGATGACAACTATACAATGTACTTATATATAATTTATAAATCTCCTCCTGAATATGTGCTTATTATATATATATATATATATATATATATATATATATATTTCTCCCCCTTTTGCAATATCAAAAATGATATCTAACTTTTAAATGTTAAAATATTAACCAATCGTCAAAGATATATACAGAGATAATACATCAAAAGAGAATTTCATTAATAATTGTAATTGAGTACATTCATAAATTTTTTCAATTGTACATAAGATGAAATCCTAAAAATCCATGAGTCCATCGGGGAAGCGCTTTCTTGTTCACCTCCTTTATCTTCTTTTTGGAAAGAGCTAGGTTGCTTTGTAGGAGATGTCGGAGCTTGTTTTAGAGGTTCATTCTCCTGAAAAAGTTTGGAATGTTACGAAGGAGGAGAAGGCACTGGGATTGGCCAATCTTCGGAAGGGGGTGTCGGACCACGGACCCTTTGAAGAACCTCTTTGAGAACCGAAAATACAGTTGAAAGTGACGTTTCAACTATTGCTAGGCGTGTGGAAAAAGATGTTTCAAAGCTGTCAATAAGCTTAGCCAAAACTTTTTTATTTCGAGACAAGATATGTTGATTTTGAAGGGTGAGATCTCGAATGCTTTCATTTGGATTTGTCTCTGTTCGAGTTTCCAAATCTCATCCTGGCTCATATAATCAAATGGTGCAGGAGGAGGAGCAGTTGTCTCACGATGCTATTCCTCCTCTTGTGATGGTTCATGGTGTGGTTAAGGTGGAGGCCCAACTTGTCTGGCGTGACGATTGTGCGTCCAGTCTTTAAAAGATATAAACTCCGGAGGAATTTCCGGTAGGTGCATTAGTGAGAAAAACTTCATGGAAGCATATTTTGGAGAAATTTCTTCAAAAGTGGATAAGTAGGAGGGAATTTTGTGAGCACGTAGAAATCTCATGATGAATGTGGGGTAGATAGGCGATGTCCATGATCGAGTCTAAAAATATTTGAGCTCGTCAAATTTAAATTTTACCCAATTCACCCTTGTTCCGCTAAATAGAACATATAAAGCTTTGTGTTCTAACTTCGTTATCTGCTCATGACTTTCTAGACGAGGAATGATAGTGTTGATGACCATTCGAGTAAGAAGTCTCGCCTTTGGTCGTAGATATTTGGATGCAAATTTAGGCATTCCATCCTCCCATATTTGATGTGTTATATTGTTCTTTGGTTTGAAATGCATATCGGGAATATCATATAAATCTTCGCCCATGTCAGAACATCCTAGAGTTCTACCTATTATTCCTAGAGTGAGCCTAATCGTGTTGCCTTAAACGCTAGACCATAGCCAATTATCTTCATTTTCAGTGTTCCGAACAGCCATGCTATCCAAATTAGCATAGAAGAGAAATATAGCCAACTGATCAATTCAGATGTTATTGGAATTGAAAAATATCAAAGTTTCTAAACTGGCATTCTCACACATTTCGTCTAAATCGTACATTGGAAACTTGAGTAAGTTATAAAATGGAACTATGTGAAGTTTCTTCTTCTGAATATCCTTATATATCTTGAGTGAATGTAGTGCTCAAATCATCCATCGTTCGATTTGACCATCTGAGAAAACTTGAGGGTTTGAGACAGTTGATTGGTCATGTTTTCTTTTGGATATCTTAAGGTTTTTAGTTCTAGGAAGCATTGAATTCGATCTAGGGTGAAAAAAGATGTTTTTGATAAAAGAAGAACCATGCTCGAATTAGAAATGGTTTAAAATAGAAGTGAGATTAGGTTAAAAAAATAGACGTTATTTGGTTGTTTTAAAGTGTCGACTGAATTTCAGACGTTTGGAATGTAATTCAGACGTCTGATTTAACCTAATTTGAACACGGTAAATAAATTTAGACGTTTGACTTGATTTGGTAGACGTATGGGTTTGGTTGAGTTTTAAAAATTTGATAGTCAGAGAGATTTTTTAGATGTCTGCTTTGAATATTAGACGTCTGAAATAGATCGAATCTTTATAACATGGTGGCAGTGACTTTATTCAGACGTATGAAATAGTCTGGTATCTATTTTAAGTAAGCAGAGACAATTTTCAAATGTCTGGAAAGTTATATCAGACGTCTAACATATGCACAATGATGTATAATTTGAGGGATATCAGGGTGTCAGACATCTGAGGTCCATATCCAGACGTCTGAAATAACCAATCTTTCTAAAAATAGCCTAAATCTGAAGGGTTTTTCTTATTTCTCGACCTTCTATTGTTTGAAAAAAAAGTAGTGTTATTTTTGTGAACTAGAATTACAAATATACGTAGTTACAAATTCAAAGAATAATTTTAATCTATTTAGATGGTGATGGAGTTTTGCGATCATCTGACTTGTCATCTTTCCATGGTTTGAGTGGATACCATATATTTCCATGTTCGTGGGTTCTTGGGGAACTAGAGAATCGCTTTGATGAAGGGTCCAAAGGTGTACGATACGAAGAAGAGGGATCCAAGGAACTGCAAGGAATCGGAAGTGATTCATGGACATCCTTCTTCCGTAAATTACCTAATTTTATCACTACTTGCATTGGACCAAATAAATCTAAATGTAATAATTCTAATGGTTGTTTTGTAGAAATATTATTTTTAGATTTAAAAGAACTTTTCTTTAGTTTTCTAATTTGACAATCGTCACATAAATTTTCTACTTTGTAATTTATATTAGTTAAACGTCTAACTAGCTCATATTTGGCTAATTTATTAATATATTTAAAGTTAATATGACGAAATCGTTTATGCTATAACCATGGATCTTCATGTTTGGCGGTTAAGCACAAATTTGAATTTTTATTTATATTCATATTTAAGATATAAATTTTTTTTTAAAACCCTCAAATATAAGTTGTTTGTTATTATCGAAAATATTATATCTATCTTTTTCAAAATTGATTTGAATACATTTATCGCATAATTGACTAATACTCAGTAGATTGTGTATTGGATTTTCTACTAACAAAACATTTGTAATAATAAAAGAGTTAGAAATACAAGAGTTGATGACTTCTCCAATGCCCATGACGTATCCTTTTGAGTTATCTCCAAAAGTTACCATTCCACCATCGATGTGTGTTATATTTGACAACATTTTTGAATTTCCGGTCATACGCTTGGAGCATCCGCTATCTAGTATCCACTTCTCCTTATTTTTTATTTTGGGTACCAGCAAAATAAAAGATGTTTTAATTGGTACCCATATACTTTGTCCGGGTCCTAGATGTTAGGAGAAGTAGGTAGTCATACCCAAGAAGGTTTGGTACCTTTATGAATATAATTCTTATTATAGACTACATTTTCTAAGAAATTATTAATATGTTTTTGTCTAATCAAATTATTATTTGTCTTAGGGATCCAAATTTTTATATTTTTGGTATTCATATTAGACTTAGGTGAACTTTTGGTATTTTTATAAATACAAATGTATTTCTTAATACGATTCCCTCTTTTTTTAGGAGTATTTTTAAATCCTATTCCATTTCTATTACCTGATGGTTTTGAAGTTTTGATAAGATTTCCCAAATCTTGTTTTCCTTTATTAAATTTTGAAACATTATTTGTAATTTTATCGAATTTTTCTTTTAATTCTAAATTTTCCATTTTCAATATTTCAATATTACTCTTCAAGTTAACATTTTCTTTTAACAAGTTATCCTTTTCAAATTTTATTTTATCAACATCACTAGTGATAGCCTTATTTTCGACCAAATTATTTTTAGTTTTTTCTTGAGATAATTCTAGTTCCTCTTCTAATATAATTTATTCATCTTTTTACATTCCTACTTCAAGTTCTAGTCTATTTATTTTGGAAATATGTTCTTTGTTCATTTTTTAACTTGTCTCAGTTTATCATCTAATTCCATGCTAAGTTCTAATAATTTATCATAACTAAGTTCGGGACATACCTCATCAGTTAGTGCCATAAAGCACACATTAGCTTGTTCTCCGTCACTATTGCTATCACTATCTGATGATGAAGAATCCGAGTCATCCCATGTTACTTTGAAATCCTTCTACTTTTTGAATTTTTTGAATTTTTTCTTCTTTTTATCATTGTTGAACTTGGGACAGTCTTTCTTCATATGTCCCTAATTGGTCACGTTCATAGCATTTGATTGATGTTTGATTTGTTGAGCTTGATTTTCCTCCTTTCTAAAATCTAGTCATTTTCCTAAACTGCTTGAATTTTGCTATAGTTTTTGGCAATAAATACAACTTCTTCTTCGTCTAAGCTAGAATGTTCATTAGTTGCTGGAAATGCTATGTTCTTCTTTTTCGAGTTTTGTTCTTATCGTGCCTGCAAATTAGCTTCATTGGACATTAATTTTCCTATCAATTCTTCAACTAAGAGTGTTGAGAGATCATTAGCTTTTTCGATAGCTAATACTTTTCTTTCCCACTCTAGAGTTAAAGAATTGAGTATTCTAGATACTAAATAAAAATTTATGAATTTGACTCTAAGTGCCATTAAATCATGTTGAATGGTTTGGAATCTAGAGTACATGTCTACTATAGATTCATTTTGTTTCATTTTAAATGATGAAATTGATTTTGTAAATTGAAATCTTAGTTTTTTTAACTTTGTTTGTGCCTTCATGTGTAACTTGTAAGGTACGCCAAATATCAAATGCAGTGTAACATAACATGACATGTGAAAATTCATTTTTATCTAGTGAGCAAAATAGAGCATTTATAACTTAGGCATTATTATAAGCTGTGGTTTTTTGCGCATCAGTCCATGTGTTCATAGCAGTGTCGGGTGGTTTATATATATTTTGAGTGGCTGACCAACTTTCTAGTCCATTAGCTTCCATAAAAATTCTCATACATGTTGACCAATATGCATAGTTAGAGCCACTAAAAAGTGGGGGTCGTGCTGTTCATTGTCCTTCTTGAAAAATACTTGCTATATTAAAGTGATTGAAAAATCTGTTGCTGTACTTTGATCAAACATTGCTCTGATACCAATTGTTAGTCTATATGGCAGATTGTGTAGTGTATATGCAAGTATATGTGACAAAATATATGATGCAACTAAGACAAAATTAATCTAGGTAAATATAGAATAAGCACACCAGGATTTTATACTGGTTCGAACCTCCCGTCCTGTCCCAAAGCTCCCCTTCTGAATTCGACTATCGAACGTCCTCACTTCGCCCGTAGGAATAAGCGTGGTTACAATAACGTGTTCTTGTCAGGTATGTGTTCTATAACACAGATATTGACTATTAAGTACAAATGCTTCCAATATATATCTAGAGAGTATTGATTGAGGAGAACTGAATATATGGAAGAGCGAAATACAAGTATAGATTACTAGAGATCAAGAATATAACAGAGTATGTAAGCAAAGGGCACAAGTCAGTAAGGTAAGTGTTCTCTTTGATTCTTGATGTTATATATAGTTATAGAGAGATTTCTTGAGTAGTTGCATCCATTAGCAAGTGCTCTACAGTTGCTTTTGATGGTGATGAAGAGTTGCAGCGAAGAGAAGCGAAGATGTCTATTTAATTGTGGAAGTTGAAATTTGAATTTAAATTTCGAGTTCGAAATCAGACGTCTGGTATTTGTATCAGACATCTGACTCTATATATTTTTGTATATAGTAGTCTTTCAAACGTCTGATTGCATCTCCAGACGTCTCATCTAGTCTGTTTTGTTGTTCTAGATGGTTTTTCCAAACGTTTGAGTAATGCATCCAGACGTCTGAAAACTGGGCATGTCTACTTTGTGTATCTCTCTTGTTGCTTCTTTGATCTAATCGAATTGTAGCCTCTTGTAATGTTCTTTAAGCCTTGTTCTTGTCTTTCTAGTGATGTTACTCTAGCAAGCACCTGTAAAATAGAAATATATATGCATATTCGATTTCCATTATATAGTTGTTGCTATCCAAATCGTAGATTTGATTTCCTAACATGTACTATGAGTCCCGTAGAAGGAAAGCTGAAAGAGACCACGACCGCGATTATTCAAGCCAGGAGCACTATGAGAGGGAGATGGACATAGATAGAGAATACAAATATCGCTCCCGGTCTCACTCTCTACCTCCTCGGGCCTTGGCATAACCCTTCGGTCACGATAGACAACCCTTAGAGCCTCCATGCCAAAAACCGTCTTCTCAAGTTCAAGGTCTGACCCGTAGCGCCGTAGGACTGAGGCCGAACCTCTCACTATTACTGAATAAGCAATCACCGAGCCCACTGGGGAAGGAACGTTTGGAATCTGCCAGTTAAGAAAATATTTTTCGAAGATTTGTTTCAACGGGTTTATCTACTTTCCCCACTGAAAGAAAATTCCATCTGAGGTGGAACAAATGATGCATGATTATATCCATGATATTTATACCCAATACAATAAGTGGATGAAAGCTGCGGATAAAGCGTCGGCGGTGGCTTTTGAGCAAGCAAAAACAATTGAGAAGTTAGAAACCAACCTAGCTTAGAAGGATGTATTATTCAAGTGCTCAATGATGAAGCCGAATCTTCTCAAAAATTGGAAATAGAGGTCACCAAGAAAGCTGTGAGGCAAATCATCCCTGGAAAGAATGCAACAAATGCATTACACTTTGGTTGAGGAGATGGGCTAATGAAACACCACAGTTACAGCTGAAAGGGATGCCGCATTAAAGGACTTAATGAGCTTAAAGCCCAACTTTCTGAAATCATCAAGTAAAAGGATGAGGCAAACAAAGCAGCCCTGAAGGCATGCGAACAAGCTGTGGTGCTTCCGGGTGAAAGGGACACGACAACACTTAGAATTCAAGAAGCAGAAGCCAGGGTTGAGGATGAAGTTAAGATGGCAGAGACCAGGTTAGAGGCAGATATTGAAGACCTTCTGATCACATATAATGCTGATGTCCTAAAGCATAGAAACCTGACCTGGCTCGATAATTACCCAACACACTTGTGTAATGCTTAAGGCCAATTAGTAGAAGATGAAAAGGCTGCACACCAAGCTGAATCGATTGACGAATTCGAACTTGAGAACCGGGTGCTGAACGAAGATGGACTAAAAGTTCTCCACGATACTATTATCACATACGAAAAGGAGAAACTTGGCACTCGACACTTGGAGGTTGGAGAAGGCTCTGGTGTAGAGCACCGTGATATAAGTTCTGAAACTCTCACGCCAACTCATCCTGAATCCACATCTGCGATTCTTCCTCAGTCCGTTAGCGCTTATAATCCTGATCAATCGTAGTTATCTCCAACTCCCGAGAAAGTCTCCGAAGCTGCTCCACCACCCGCAAGCCGAATCGAGGAAGGTACTCTGAACATTTCTCATGCTCATTCAAAATCGAAAGTTTTACTTGAAGTAATTACTAACTGTTTTTTCTTTGTCTCTATCCAGTGATTGGAACCACATCAGTCGTGCCTCCTGCAACACAAGAACCACATCATGCGTAGGAGGCCATCATAATAGAAGCGACCACCACGTCAACCATGACACCAATTGATAGAGCGTAGGGGAGCACGCTTTCCTTTGATGAACAGATGATGGAGGAACTTCTCGGTCATCACAGTGACCCTTTTGTGGATTGGCTATTTGTTATGGGTGGAAGTGCACCATTGACTAGCTCTCTTGGCCCAACTGTTGGCGTTCCCGGCGATACGTAAACACTTCACGAAGAGGATATTATAGCCGAAATTAACACCAAGATGGAGGTAGCTGAACGGGCTAGTAGCTTTGGAGGTGGGATGGCTAGCCCTGGTCCAGCCCCTTTACGAATGTTCACTCCTGGTGGTACGGTCGTCGACACCAGTGTGCCTCTCCTGCCTCCTAATGTTGATCCTACCCTTCCAACTCTACCTTCAGGAAGCATTTCAATACATGTGAGTTCAGAGGAGGAAGTTAATATTACGCCCCCGATTGGAGATCAGCCGCCAAAAGGCAAGGGCTCAAAGAGACAGCTGAGTGGCAATTCCTACTGGTCGACACAAAAGAAGAAGATGATTAAAATTAGGTAATCAACATATCTCCTCGTCTCATTTTTGGTAGATAGATAGGAGTCTACTTTTGCTTTTTGTTGGCCGTATATAGATGCAGATTTGGCCCCTGCTAGTAGGACTTTTGGCATTGTTCTGTACTTATGCTTTTCTTCGAAAGAATAGTTGAGATAAAATCTCATTTTGTCTTCAACACTGTCCGTGTTCATTTGTGTAAGTATTTCAATGCTTGAACTTTTATTCAATATACTTGCGAAGTTCTAGTCTTTGAATCGGACCAGAGTTTAGTTGTTAAGTTCTGAATCTACATCTTCAGCTCACAATCGAAAGTTATGTCAGGTCCAATACTACACTATCACGATTAGTGGCTGGTACTTAAATTCTGCCCCCGGTTCCAAGGATAGGCTTAAAAGATCGGCTAGCGATCGTTGTTTGTCTTTAACACATCGGCCTTAACTTTATGAAACGAAGCTGAATGTGGCGAGTTCAGGTAGTCGAACAACGCTCACTCATTAATTGGTGATTGCATCCACACCCCGGGGATTGTACTTGTTCATCGTCGGCCGGTTATGCCCGCTTAATATTAAGAAATATGTCCAGACTTAAGTTATTTTCATGAGCGGTCGGTCACATCCGTTTAATATCTATAACTACATCCATACATTGGGGACTTAGATTGATTCGTGGGTGGTCAGTCACACTCGGGTTACGTTTATAATTTGGCCCGCACTATGGGGGCTCGGAGTTGTCTTATGGGTTGTCGTCTCATACCTAATTTGTTTAAACTCCAATCCGCACTTTGGGGATTTAGAGTTAGTTGATGTTTATACTCCAGTCCACGATCTGGGAACTTAGAGTTAGTTGATGTACTTATTCCAGTTTGCACTCTAGAAATCTGGAGTTGGCTGACAGATGGTCAGTCACATCTGTTTAGTCTTTATGATTTCATTCGCACTCTAGGAACGATGGATCTATGAGGATCATGGACGGTCGATTCACATCCACCCTGAGTTAACAAGTGAGGTTGTTAGCTGGATGGATCCATCCTCCTCGAACTTGGTTCGGATACGGGTGAGGTCATTAGGTGAACGGATCCACCCTCCTCGAAACCGTATTTTTAAGTTTACAATCCAGTTTGTACTCTAGGAATTTGGAGTTAGTTAGAGGATTGTTGTGTGTCAATCCTTGTCTTTAGTGTATTGGCTTGCCCCTAAGCTCGTGTTTCACTTAGCGAGTGATTGGTTGTATCACAGTCACTCCCTATTTGAATAACTTCCATCGTAGGATAGAACTCAGCTCTCCGTGCATTGTGATGGTTGTAAGACATAGCTAAAAAATCACAGCTCTGGCTCGAAGAGATTGCATTTTATTGCTGAAATAAGATAGTACGGCAAAGTCAGTTGCCTTGTTACAAATTTAAATTCCAAAACGTAGAAACAAATTGCAAATGAATAGAAAATTGAATCAACAAATAGAGCCTATTATGTATAGTAACGACGAAGACTCTCGCTGTTCCATGCTCTCGGTAGAATAGGACTGTCAACAGTAGATAGTTCAAATGTGTCGTCTCCAAGTTTTCGTTCAAAGACATACGGTCCTTCCCACGCTGATTTCATGTGTGAAGGAACCGAATAAATTCTTTTAAGGATGAGATCGTCGAGTTCAAAGGTTTGGGGTCGGACCTTGGCATTGTACAATCGGGCGACTCGACTTCCATACGCGGCTGCCCTCATATCATCCTCTTCTCGCTTTTCATCCAGCAAATCCAAGGATTCGACAAGTAGTATAGCATTTATGTTCGGATCATAATATGTCACACAATGAGAAGGTACTTCCAATTCGATCGGAATAACGGCTTTTGAACCATTAGAAAGTGAAAATGGAGTGTGGCTGGACGTGGATTGTGGGTTGTTCGGTAAGCCCATAAAGCAATAGGAAGTTCATCGACCCACTTGCCCCTAGCCGTTTTCTTTCGTTTCTTCATAATAGATTTTACAACTTTATTAACAGCTTCAACCTGTCCATTTGCTTGAGGTTTTGAAAATGTAGAGAATTTCTTCTAGATGTTGAATCATTGACAAAAATTCTGTAATTCAACACTTTCGAATTGGGTCTCGTTGTTGGCGATAATGGTATATGGGAGATCAAATCTATAGATAATGTTGCGTACTACAAAATTGATCACTTTCTTTGTTGTGATTGTAGCAAGGGTTTCAGCTTCCGCCCACTTAGTAAAGTAATCAACTGCAACGATGGTGTACTTCGCACCACCTTTGGCTAAAGGTAGAGAACCAACAATGTCGATGCCCCATACTTCGAAATTCCAAGGACTGGCCATTTGAGTTATTTCGGTAGGTGGGGCTCTTGGAATTCGAGCATGCTTTTGACGCTTGTCACATTTTCGGGCATAATCTGATGCATCATGATTTATAATCTGCCAATAATATCCATGTCGGAGCACTTTCTTGGCAAGAGCTTGCCCCCTGGTTTGATCGTCACGTTCTTCTTCATGTACATCATGCAATACTTGTCTAATTTCATTGTGAGTGATACACCAGAGTAAAGGAACAGAGTACCCTTTCTATACATGACTCCATTCTGAATAGTGAACCGCGAAGCCTTTTGAAGAACTTGTCTTTTTTCATTCCTGTGCTCTGGCAGTGTTCCATGCTCGAGATAGTTTCTGAATGGAGTCATCCATGACTCCTTGTCGGGAATGACCTCAAATACCCAATCTATCTGTA
Source organism: Allium cepa (assembly GCA_030765085.1). Lineage (NCBI taxonomy): Eukaryota > Viridiplantae > Streptophyta > Magnoliopsida > Asparagales > Amaryllidaceae > Allium > Allium cepa. The sequence goes on from CM060931.1 coordinate 579,989,802, forward strand.
TTTGGCCGATGCTAAGAGAAGATAATGTCTTCACGTGAACGAGTCTCATTTGTTGTGCCTCACCTGTACTGGCTGATTTGCTAATGAATTGGTCTTCTGATTGCGCTGTTGGGGTATGCAGTAGATGGCATAATAACCGAACTGATTTAATATTTCCTAAACTCAAGCAAGGTAAACAGCCAGTCCTCGGTCTTTGGCCTGGTATTCCCCCTGAACTTGACACAAGACTAATTGCGAATCACAATAAATCTCCACAGCAATGGTTCTTAAATCTCGGGAAAGTCTCAATCTAGCAAGTAGGGCTTCATATTCGGCTTCATTTCTAGTCGCGTGGAAATCGAACTTTAAGGCATATCATATGGATCGACCTTCGGGAGTTTCAAGTGCAACTCTAGTGCCTGAGCAACGGTCATTTGATGTACCATCAGTATGTAGCTTCTAGATATACTTAGGAGATTCACTAGCTTCGGGCAAGTCCTCTGGGATAGTGAATTCAGCTATAAAATCTTCTAGGACTTGTCCTCGAATAGCTCGCCTTGGATTTAAGTAATGTCAAACTGACTTAGCTCAGTATTCCACTTAAGTAACCTACCAGACGTCTCAGGCCGCATAAGGACATGTCGTAATGGCTGGTCGGTGTAGATAATGATAGGATGAGCATGAAAATATGGATGGAGCTTCCTCGAGGCAATATCAAGACAATAAGCCAATTTTTCCAGCCGCGGATAATTTCTCCCTGCTCCAGCCAGTCGTTTGCTAACATAATATACTTGCCTTTGTATCCGGTCTTCCTCCCGAATTAGGGCAACACTGATTGCGTTTTCCGATACTGCCAAGTACATGCATAGTCACTCATGATTAATAGGCTTTGACAGAATGGCGGTGTGGAGAGATGTTGAACCAGTTCTCGGAATGCACCCTCATATTCTGTAGTCCATTCAAAGTTCTGTTACCCTTTTCTGATCAGATCAAAGAAGGGAATGCATTTGTCAATGGATTTTGAAATGAACCTACTCAGTGCTGCTACTTTCCCGTTGAGGCTCTGGACTTGCTCTATAGTCCTTGGAGTTTCAAGATTCCTGATTGCCTAGATCTTCTCAGGATTGGCTTCAATTCCTCGGGCATTGACGATAAATCTAAGGAATTTTTCAGAAGCAACCCTAAAGTGACACTTCAACGGGTTGATTTTCATTTTGTATTCTCGGAGGATTTTGAACATTGCTTCCAGGTCTTTGATATAATCGATGAAGAAATGTGATTTCATAAGCATGTCATCCATATATACCTCCATGGTTTTTCCAATCTGGTTAGCAAACATTTGATTAACTAGCCGTTGGTAAGTTTCTCTAACGTTCTTGAGTCCAAACGGCATGACTTTGTAATGGTAAAGTCCCAGATCGATGAAAAGCTGGTGTGCTCTTGATCGGGCAGGTGCATGGGTATATGATTGTAGCAAGAATATGCATCCATGAAGATGTCCAGCTGTTGAGTCTACGAGCTGATCGATTCGGCGAAGTGGAAAACCGTCTTTAGGGCAAGCTTTATTCAAGTCTGAGTAGTCAACATATGTTCTCCATTTCCCATTTGGCTTTTTGACGAGTATAGGATTGGACACCCATTTAGGATATAATGCATCGCGGATAAACCCGTTTGACTTGAGTTTATCTACCTCTTCCGTAAAGGCGATGGATCTCTCTGGATCCAAACCATGCCTTTTCTGTTTGACCGAGACCTGCCGTGGGTCAATATTCAATGTGTGGCTCGCAATGTCTAAGGAGATCCCATACTCATCGGAAAGTTTCCAGGCAAACACATCAAGGTTTGCCCGGAGAAATTCAACCAATTCCTCTTGCATTTGTTGGCTTAATTGAGATCCAACCTTTATCATTTTAGAATCGCCACTACATCGATCGGAACATCGATCAACAGGTCGACTGGGGAAGCTTGACTATCTTTTCTTTTGTCTTCACTTTCGGTATCTTTTGGGTCAAGATACCTTGGGAATTGGTTGGGGTGCCCGGGCCTAGGCCCAAGCATTAGCTGTAAATTTTCCATGAAGCAGACGTAGAGAGATTCCTCTATGCCCTTTCGTTTTCCTTTCCACTACGCCTCCCACAGCTTAGCAACATAACAGGCTCACCCAACAGCCTTGTCTCCCTGAACGACTCCAAATCCATTGTTGGTAGGGAATTTTAACGTCAGACACCATAGGGAAATGGCTTCCTTGAATTCAGCTAGGGTTGGTCGACCCAAGAAAGCATTGTATGGCGATTCTATGTCCAATACAACAAATTGTAATACCCAGACTCTCCAGTGCTCTCCGATTCCCAATTCCACTAACAGTTCTACCACTCCAATAGGTATAGTCGCACTTCCATTGAAGCCATGAATGCGAGACTGATAAGGCTTCAAATCCTTTTCTTCCATTTTCATCTGATCATAGGATCGCTTGAATAATATATTCCCTGAGCTTTCACTATCTACTTGGATCCTCTTCATCCAAGTAGGTCCTACTTGAGATGATATGACAAGTGGATCAATGGTTGGGGCTTCGACCCTGTCGGCATCTCTATGTCGAAATACGATGTCGTCGGCTATCTTTTTCTATTGCTTAGCCGGACCCCGTCTTCCAGATTACTACAACATTCGAAGCCCACATACCTAACAAAGTTGGCATACGACTCCATTTCCTTCCAGCTTCAGTCTGGTGGATGAGGACCACCGCTAACAGCATTAGTCACCCACCTCCCGCTGGTACAAGCGGGTTCCTCCGATCTCGTCTGATTTGGTATATGATTTTGATTCGTTGGGCCAGCATCTCCTGACTGCGGCGTTTGTAAAAACTGCTCCAAATTTCTCTCATGTATCAACTTTTCAATGATATCTTGTAAATAACTGAAACTTGTTCGTGTTATGGCCATAGCTATCATGAAATCTACAAAACTTTCCTGTCTGAATCTGTTTTTCCAATGATTGCTTCGAGGCATGTTTCTTGTACTGAATGATACTGCAAATATGCAAGTACGCATTCTCCACGATATATTTAAAGGAGTATAATTGTCAAACATAGGAGCTCTACATCGTAAACCACGATTCTGATTTTGTTTCCTATTTTGATTTCCACTACCTTTCTGTGGATTTTGTTTATTTTGTACATTCAATTGCACCTTTCTGGAACTTTTCCCGGTTTGTTTAACAGCAACATTGCTTTGAATTCCTACCACATAGGGTCCTGCATCATCCTTTTTTCTAGACTGTTTCGCATCCTCTCTTCTCAAGAACTGGGTTGCTTCGGTATAGAAACGGTCCATTAACATAGGGGATTTTCCAGCCAACCAGTTATCGAACTCGGAATCAGGATCAATTCCCTTAGTTAGTGCCATTAGAATAGAATTAGCATTGGGATTGTTAATCTCGGCACATGCAACATGAAATCTTTCCAGATAACGTCTGAGTATCTCTCCAGGAGCTTGAGTGACACTAGACAAAGTATTATCATCCTTTGGCCTTGTCACATGCATGCGGAACTGCTCAACAAACTTTGTTGCCAAATAATCAAAACACGAGATAGATCGAAGTGGTAAATAGGTAAACCACGTCGTTGCTATGCCCCTAAAGAAATTGAAAAACTTCGGCACTTGACTGCATCATCGGCTTGTGCAGCATTCGTTAACCATTCGTACTTCAAAATATGTTGGTTTAGATCAGAGCTCCCTTCATACAAGGGCAGAGTTGGCATTCTGAAATGCCAAGGTGGTTCAGCGTAGAGTATATCATCAGTAAAAGGAGTATGACTTTGGGAGATTCCCCAGTCGTCATTGTGAGGCCTTGGCTTTTCCAGATCATCTAACGGATTATAGTTGGGATGTGCGGCAACTGGACATTTTGAGCATGCAGAGCTAAGGTATGGTTGGGTTGCACAATGCGTAGATGGGCCGGTCGCAGTCGACGGTCCATATCTTGCCTCTTTGGTTCAAGGTTCTTGGGGACATAGGGTTCTAGAGTGCATTCATTTTGGCGTCGGTTAGGATCTAACTGGTTTCGGACTTTAACTGCTAATTCAGTAGCAGTGGTGGTAGTGTGGTTATCTATAACACGATAAGAAGCGGTACCTCCATGGTGAGAAGGGTCCAGTTTGACGGCTGGTCGACAGGCCAACTCTCAATTGTCCAAGATTATGTGTATGTTGAGGTCCGGTAGCTTGGGTATAACTTTCATCTAGCCGTGGGTGCGTGGATCTGTGATGGTAGTCAGAGGAGGCTAAACTCTCAGTGGAGGAATAAGAAGCTTGATCCCTCCTGGATCTCCTTCGTCTTTGATGATTCAGCTGATCGGTCAATTCTGCGTTGGCACGCAATTGCTGAGTAAGTTGTTGTCGGCTCTATGTCAACTCATGCATTAGCAATTGAAACTCTTCCCAAGTGACAGGGCCCTATGGATCTGATGGTCCGGCAGAATTCTTGTTAGTTGTAAGAAGTTGTATGGGGTTCTGTCTGCCCCGTCCTTCAAGATCTGCAGCTGTTGAAGTAGTCCAAGTGTTAACCATGATGGATACTGTGACGACCCGAAATTTTTGAGCATTTAAAATTGGAATATTTAATTAATTTTAAATATTTAAAAGTTAATTTTAACTTGAATTCAAATATCATTATTCATTTATTGAATTTAAATAATTTGAAATTGGGTAAAATGTTAAATCTAGAATTTTAAGCCTATTGAAAATAATTTGAAGGCTTGAAAAAAAATTATATTAATAGTATTGAGGATAATAGAAGTTGTAAAATTGAATGTAACAGTGATTTGTTCAGTTTTGGAATTTTATCGTTTAAATTGAATTTAAAAATAGCCTTCCGAGGCACAGTCTCGGAATTTGACGAAACCGGATCCATTGGATCCATAATATTGAATTATTACCGGATTTCAAATTTCGTATTGATCGGAGTTGTTGTGTGAGCATACTCTACATAAACGTGTCAAAATTTACAACGAAAATTCAATTTAAATTTTATATGTATATTATCACGTAAGTGACCTCACCAGCCGAAATCTTTCCTGAGCAAGCCGACTTCCTTTCATATCCGTGTCCCCTCTTTTAACAACAGCATGCAGAAAACAATTTTGTGCACTAACGTCCTTTCATTATCTTTTCATTGTCGCTTATCTTCTAAGGTAAGCTTCTACTCTATTTTATAAATCGTAGCTTCCTCTTTTACATCTGAAAGTCATAATCGTTTCTAACAGTTAAAAAAAAGAATGAAAAATAATAAAAATGGTCGCTGGCGATTTCTTTTATCGATCAAACCCTTGATTTCGTGCGCGTCCTCTCGGTGCTCGTTCCTTCTTAGTGAAATTAGGGATCTTCGATTTAATTGTGGTCGCATCTACGATCAGACCTGGAAATCCATATTATGCCATCTTCTTGGTCTTCGTCGTCCGCCGTTGCTTCGCGTCGCTTGAGCTTCTGCCGAGTAGCCGTATCACTTCCCTATGCCTGGGTCGCCGCAAGCAACGTTTGATTTCTCGTGGGCCATCGTGTGCTAGTCCAGATACGTGGTTGCTAGCTCGATTTGTGTTGGATATTGTGTGATGGAAATTTTCGTTCGAGGTAGCGATCTCGTGAGGGAGCAGTAAGGTATAATTTAAATTTTGTTTAACTAAAATTAATTTATATATATATATATATATATATATATATATATATATAGATGTATATGCCCAGTAAAGTAAAAAAAATCGTGTTTTGCCTATTTACAAAAGAAGGTATAAATATAAATATATATATTATATATATTTGTGTGTGTGTGTGTGTAGTTAAGGGAAGTATAAACATGAAAATGTTAAAATAAAACAGTATGGTTTAAAACAGTAATTTTTGAAGTCAGCGAAAAATACGTAGTTTTTTTATATATGAAGATAAAATAGTTATATATATATATATATGTTTTTGTTTAAAAATATAAACAAGAATATATTTTTATTTAAAAAGATATTGATTATTTTTGTAAACAGTTTGAAAACGTAAAATAAAGTAAATATACCAAGTCATATTTCATTTACATATGGTGAAAATTTATTTGTTTACTTAAATCTAAATTATTTAGATACTAAGGATAATTTATTAAAAGAAATTTTCCTTAGATTTAAATTACTAGTTAATTAAATTTATTAAAATGAAAAATTTACGGTTCAATTATTTCAAATATTTACAAATCATATAAATTGTTTATTCAAGGTCAAATCGGGAAAACCAAAGGCATATTTGAAGTGTATTGCAAATGAAATGGAATAAGGTGAGTTAATCTCACTCAGCTGCATTTAAAATTTAAACGATTAAATTTAAATAATTGTTTGAATGGTTGAATTGATTTATGTGTTATAGTATGGTATATTTTGGAATTGGCATTTTATATTGTGCTAATGTCTTTGGATGTAGGGAAAACAGGTTTGAGGGATCCATCTGGATCCGTCAACATTTATTTAAGTTATTTATTACCCTCTGTTGTGATTATTTGATATTCTGTGATGAATTATATTGGAATATTGAATGTTATGATTTGATTGGATATATATGGGTATAATGTATTACCAAAAATATACAAATTGAATTTCGGAAAGAAAATAAAGGAAGTAAATTTGTAAACGAAATAATCTTAGAAAATTTAATAAATTAAGAATGAATTGAAAAGAAATGGAAGTATGTTAAATGCTAATAAATAACTTCGAGTATGAAAAGAAAAGGATATGAATAATCAGTAATTAATGAATTGTAAAATTTTGTGATATTAATTTAAAGGAATAAAGAATTATTTTAAAATTTAAAGTTTTAAATTTATTCAAAAGAATAAAGAAGTAAATTGAGAAATCTAAATTGGTATTTCAATTAAAAGTATTTTAAATCATAATTAAGGATTTAAATATGAAATTAATGGGTTTTGCAAAAAAGGGAGTAAATTGGAAATCAATTTGGAAATTGATTCATGTGTTTGAATTAGGGGTTTAAGGAAGAATGTGTAGAGAAGTATATTTCTCTGGATAGCCAAGTACGTTTTAAGTAAACTTTTAAATATAAGATAAAAGTTTAATGTTGTTTTAAAAAGCATGTTTTAGAAAAGTTATTAATTCTAAATGTTTAAATTCTAAAGTAAATATTTTTCAAATCTATTAGCGTAGTAATTATTTAAGGTAACTTGGTATTTTGGTTTAAAAAGAGAAATTTAGTTCTATATTCTAAAAAGTTGCTTACTTTAATTATTTTTAAAATATATATATATATTTTTAATAAAGCATTAAAGTAGTTTTTAACTTAAAATATTTAAAGGTATATTTCATAATAAGGTGTTTTAAATCATTTTAAAAATCTAAGTGTTGTACTTGGTGGTTTCAGAAGAAATTGAAAATATTTTGGGACATTTATTCTAAAAAGGAAGATAGTTTGAAAACTGTTTTCAAAGGGGTTTGAAATGAAAATATATCTTGTGAAGATATTTGAGGTTAATAAATCATTTGGGAAATTATTTATTGATTGATGGTTGTTTGTGAACATTAATCGATAGTTAAATCACCGACTATCAATATTGGCCAAATGCGTTGATCGTTTCGAAGAGACCAGGATCGAGATTTATTTCTCGAAAACCACTTCGATCCGGTTTGTACGTTTTCATGGTAAACGAGTTTGGATTCGAAGATGGAGCAGTGAAGTGCAAGGCCTAGTCGCTACTAATCCTGAGGATATTTCCAAAATGGATGTAGTAGGAATAGTGCCTTCGGTTCCGTTCGAACCCGGGACGGACTTTTATGGATGAGTGCTTTCGAAACATCGTCAGGTGGACGATGGGCATTCTAAGGGATATGTTCTAAAAAGGCAATGCTTAGCCTCAAGCTTCATCAAATGGGAATGACTGAAAATTAGGGGTTATGCGGCAAGGCTAGGTGGGTAGCACCCAAGCAGGGTGAGGTCATTCCTCTCTAGATGTGCCTTTTATTTCGGCTTAGTGGGTGGTTACTGATCCCAACCGCGGGGTGATCTTACTCGGGATTATCCAGTAAGGGGTAGTCCCGGTCTTGTGTTGCAGGGGAGTGGGCGTACTCCTCGGTACTGTGATCTAGGCCACGTACTGTGACAGGTGGTGCCACAGTGCCTAGTCATTAGTTGGAAATCCATTCTCCCTACGAGCCTTGTACGAGTTTTGTTTGTATTACCCACTCTGTGGCTAGTAGCTGGAATTTAATAGATGTAACAATTTTGGCTATTTTATAAATATTTGTATATAGACCCTATTATAATATTAGAGGATTTCTATAAAAATTGTTTTAGCTATCATCAAGTAAAAACCCGACATGTTTATTTGTGGCGTGGTCTTACGAGATGCTTTTCTTTTCAAAGGAATTTTGAAACTTTAATAATCAATTGGGTTTGATTTTCTCACGCTGGTATTCCAGACTGACTCGGGTGTTATTTAACTGTAATGCTCAGGTCAGACCGAGTATTATAGGATACAGGATATGATGCTGTAGAGCTCAGGAGACGAGCTGGATGACAATACGTACTTTCGTTCTTGTTTATATATATTCCGCTGCATTGAGTTGTTGTGTATCCATTTGTAGGTTAGTGATGTTGAACTGTGATTGATGTACTCTGATGATGTAACATATAAACAGATATATTTGATTTGAGTAAAGATCATTTATTATCTATTATATTTTATTCTACTGCGATGGTAAGATTCTGTTGTTGTTTTCTGTTTTCTCTTTTTCTACCTATTCTTCTTTAACCCAAATGATTCGTATTTCCGTGCAACTTGAGTTCATTGTTGTAGAATAGTGTTGACTCAAGGGGTACGGATTTGCGGGTCATTACAGTTGGTATCAGAGCTTAGGTTGGTGATAACCTTGGCTCTGGTGGGAATTACTCATTTAAATTAGAGTCCGTAGTACTCTAGAATGAGTTTGAGTGTATTAATAGATATGAGTGCGTATTGATTGGTGAATATAAATTGTTTCAATATTGTGTTGATTGATTTATTGAGTGGCATATGAACCTTCGTCGACACAGTCTGCGCAACTGCATCGAAGGGGTTTTTAAACACTTGAATAGAACAATTGACACGGTATTGTTTTAAATGTGGGTGAATGAAATAATTTTACCAAAAAATATATCTTGATATAAAGAAATTTTTTGTAAACTATTTAGCTAATATATGGTTGATTGGATGTTAGGAAAAATAATATTAAATTATTATCATCGTTGAGTAAAAATTTAACTAGAAATTGAAAATATAACCAAAGTTTAAGGGAATAAATTCATTATAAAATGAAATTTATGAATATGAATTATAAATGTAATTTATAAATTGAAATATAATCAAATGAGAATTTGTATGAGCATAAGCTATGCAAATGAATTATAGTTAAAATTTATTTAAGCAGGATTTCGAAATTTAAAATCCTGGAGATTTTGGAAGCGTTTTTCGAAGTATCTTGAAGACAAATAATAGCATTATTGTTTTAAAAGGTATTTCTAGAAGGAAATTGTTCCAAATAAATTTTGGGAAGGGATATAGCATTGAATTCACTTCAATCGCTGGAAAATAATTTCGGTGATGACTGTAGCATCATCGATGTTCATTTTCGAGTTTCTAAGTGACGAATTGCTGCCAAATTGATTTGTTCAGGAAAACCTGTTTGTTTTTTAATTTAAAAGGAAATTTGTTGGGGATCAAAACCCAGGATTGGTTTAAATTTTTGAGAAGTGTGATTTGAAGATGTTGGAGATTTCAAAATGTTTTGAAACCAAAAGCCGGTGATTTTAAATTCCTGAGGAGATAGGTTATAAGCTTATAAATTAAGATGAATTTTAAAAACATGAAGGAAATATAAGCTTTGAATGTTGGAAATTTAAATTTGAAGTGAAAAGTTAAAAATGAAATTAACTTGGATTGGGAAATAAAAATTTAACTGGATTGAAATTAATTGAATAGGCTGAAAATACTATCCAGTTATATTAGAATTAAGTTGAAATCGATTTGAGTTAAATAAATATGAGCTTAAATAAAATTGAATTGGAATAAAAATTCAATTAAGTTATCGAATGGAATTAGATTCTTACCTGAATAAATGGAAAATAAGTTGAATAAGGATTGAATTAAAATAAATAAATCAGAATAACTTATAAGGGAATTAAAAATCCATGGAAATAAAATATGCTTGAGCTATAAATAAGTGTGAATCTTGAGTTAAAAATAAAAGAAGAATATATTCAAGCCTAGAATGAATGGAATGTGTGAAAATAATAAGTTGTGACTTATAAAATTAAAAATGAAATACAAAATCCAAAATAAATATTGTTTGATGTTTTGGATAATAAAACGAAGGAAAATCCAAACTTGAATAAAAAAAAATTGAACTAAAAAAATTAAATGAAGTGATATTTGAGATTAAAATCAAGGATTGAACTATAAATAGGGAAGAACTAATTAGATACTGAATTAGTTAATGAAAAATGTAATGGGAACCTAATGTAGTCAAATAAAAGTTGAACAGAGAGTTAATGATGAAGTTTGAAAATAAAACTCAAGTTATAAAATCAAACTCGACTTGAATTGTAGTAAAGTAAATGTGGTTGAACTATGAGTTCATGAAATTGGGTGGTAAATTGAAAATGGATAGTGGATTCAGAACTTGAGTTATAAATTAAAATTTAACTTGAAGTGTTAACAAATTAAATATAGTTGGAATTGTGTCGAATAAAGGAAAATGAAATTGGATTAAAATAGTAATGGTTCGTATTGCGAATAAAATCCAAATATGTGGAAATAAATTGGATATGGCCTTGTAATCAATTGAACGAGTTGAATCTGAAAGTTAAACTTTATAATAACTAATCAAAAGAAATTGTAGATTGAAATGAGATTTGATTGTGATAGAGTTAAGTTGAATAGAAAAGAAAAAAAACTTACTTGTAAAATGAAAATGAGCTTAAGTATAAAATTGAAGTAAATCAACTTAAGCTAAAAAGATGGAAAGGAGTTGAATTAAATTCAACTTAAAACTAAGTTCAATGATATTGGGTTGGATTTGAATCAAGAAAAAAAAATCTAATCGAAATAAAATTCGGTGAGTTATAGATAATATTTAATGGAATGAAATTCTCGAATAAATAGTTGTAACCATTTAAATTGTTAAGTATTTGAAATAACTTAGAGACAATGAGAAAAATAGAATATTTTCAAGTTTAATAGATTGAGAATAAAATTGAAATAGTTATTGAATGGAATAGCCCGGATTGTTTTCGAGCCAAATAAAATTGTCTGGAATAAATAAATAAGGAACTGAAATAACTTGACAATAAGAAAAATAGAATGGTTTTAAATAAAACGCAAATGAATGGATCGTGAATAAAATTTGAAAGCGATAAAATTTAACAGGATGTGTCGAGCTAGATCAAATGGTTTTGAATGGAACATGTTTGAATAATGAAACTAGTTTGGTTAATAAAATGAAATGCAAGTGGATGGATTCAAATTTGAAATGCAATGAAAATGAGAATATATGGATTGTGAATAAATTTAAAAATGGAATAGAATTAAGTAGAAATTGTGTCGAAATCAATTTAAATTGGTTATAAAAACATAAGTACTTATTTATTCACATAGATCTCGTCAAATTGCACAGAATAAATTGTCGTTTGATGTAAACGGAAGTAATTAAGATGCTATGAATTGATAGGAGTGAAATAAATTGATTTTGAGATCAATTGAATTAAATATGAGTTCGTTTTGCTTAAAAATAAATTAATGTAAGCTTGTGAGTTGTTAACCATTCAGATCATCTGAAATGATATGTGATTGGTTGTAAGCAATTAAAATTAATGTTGGAATATTTAAATTTCTTATAAAAAAGTGTTTAATGTGCATTTCTGTTAGAATGCATGTGTTTAAATTTTGCAAATAAGTGAAATAAAACTTCATATATTTGGCACTTACATGTTTAAATTGAGTAAGTACAGGTACCTGGGAGCCGTGTGGCTGGATTTGGTTGCGCTAGTTGCTAAAAATTATAAGCCGCTTTCTTAAAATGCTAATAAGGTACGCCTACGCAATAAATATAAGAAATATGAATCGTTTTTGGTTTTTCCGACCGGGTAGGTCGATGTATATATATTTGTATCTTTTGTCAAATTGCAAATGCTCCTCCGTACAAAGGAGACTCTGCCAAATTTTTTCAGAAATTTTGGGGAGTTAGAATTTTTTTTGAAAATTTTTGGAAAATTTCGTTAATAGCAAATCCATTTCAAACTAGGAATTGAAATAAATTTGTAAATGAGACTAATTTAAAATAATGACCTGAATTAGTTATAATAGAAAATAAAATTTCAAATATTCAGAGTTAAAGATGATTTGAATTCATATGGAAATGAAAGAATCAATTTGAATAGAAATAGATATAAACTAAAGTGGTAAATTGGGAATAAATATAAGAAGTATATAAAATGCTTATACAACTTAAGAGAGAAAAGTGAATTCTTAATCGGAAATTGATACTACTAATATAATCTAAGTCAATATTTGAATGAATAGATATTGGCATTTTGTGAGAAAGTCGATAAAATATTTTTGGAATATTGTGATTGGATATTTTTTCTATATAAGATATGCAGGTTTTATAAAGAGAAAAGGGAGTTGATTTTGATTTCAAAAAGATAAATTTGAAATGCTCGACAAAAAGGTATGTATTTAAATTTGGTATGAAATTAGATTGGGTTTTTATTCGAGCCACTTGGCCGTTTGGTTTTCTTTTGGGATTTGGGAGCCCGTAGAGGCCTTTTGTAGTTGTACCGAGCTCGCCGCGCAAAGGAGACGCTGGCGAAAAATTTCAGGAATTTAGGGAGTTAGAAAAATTTTGAGAAAATTTTGATAATTTAAAATTTGGTTTTAAATTAAAACTTGAATGGTTAAACAAATAGTATAGTTTGAAACTATGGGAGAGTTGAGAAGTTAATAATAATGATAATGGGTCTTTTATAAAAAGATAGTTGGTAAGTTGTTGAATTGTTAGAAACTATATGGATTTGGGGAAAAAAGGATAAATGGGTATTGGACCATTCTTCCTAATTAGTAATTTCGTGGACGAAATTCTTTTAAGGGGGGAGGAATGTGACGACCCAGAATTTTTGAGCATTTAAAATTGGAATATTTAATTAATTTTAAACATTTAAAAGTTAATTTTAACTTAAATTCAAATATCATTATTCATTTACTGAATTTAAATAAATTGAAATTGGGTAAAATGTTGAATCTGAAATTTTAAGCCTATTGAAAATAATTTGAAGGCTTGAAAAAAAAAATATTTTGATAGTACTGAGGATAATAGAAGTTGTAAAATTGAATTTAACAGTGATTTGTTCCGTTTTGGAATTTTATCGTTTAAACTGAGTTTAAAAATAGCCTTTCGAGGCACAGTCTCGGAATTTGACGAATCCAGATCCATTGGATCCGTAATATTGAATTATTACCGGATTTCAAACTTCGTATTGATCGGAGTTGTTGTGTGAGCATACTCTACATCAACGTGTTGCAATTTACAACGAAAATTCAATTTAAATTTTATATGTATATTATCACTTAAGCAACCTCACAAGCCGAAATCTTTCCTGAGCAAGCCGACTTCCTTTCATATCCGTGTCCCCTCTTTTAACATCAGCATGCAGAAAACAATTTTGTGCACTAACGTCCTTTCATTATCTTTTCATTGTCGCTTATCTTCTGAGGTAAGCCTATGCTCTATTTTATAAATCGCAGCTTCCTCTTGTACATCTGAAAATCATAATCGTTTCTAGCAGTTAAAAAAATGAATGAAAATTAATAAAAATGGCCGCTGGCGATTTCTTTTATCGATCAAACCCTTGATTTCGTGCGCGTCCTCTCGGTGCTCATTCCTTCTTAGTGAAATTGGGGATCTTCGATTTAACTGTGGTCGCGTCTACGACCAGATCTGGAAATCCATGTTATGCCATCTTCTTGGTCTTTGTCGTCCGTCGTTGCTTCGCGTCGCTTGATCTTCTACTGAGTAGCCGTACCACTTCCCTATGCCTGGGTCGCCGCAAGCAACCTTCGATTTCCCGTGGGCCATCATGTGCTGGTCCATATACGTGGTTGCTAGCTCGATTTGTGTTGGATATTGTGTGATGGAAATTTTTGTTCGAGGTAGCGATCTCGTGAGGGAGCAGTAAGGTCTAATTTAAATTTTGTTTAATTAAAATAAATTTATATATATGTATATGCGTAGTAAAGTAAAAAAAATAAAAAAAAATTCACATTTTTCTTATTTACAAAAGGAAGTATAAATATAAATATTATATATATGTGTGTGTGTTTATATAGTTAAGGGAGGTATATACATGAAAACGTTAAAATAAAACAGTATGGTGTAAAACAGTAATTTTAGTAGTCAGAGAAAAATATGCAATTTTTATATATATGTAGATAAAATAGATATATGTATATGTTTTCATTTAAAAATATAAACAAGAATATAATTTTATTTTAAAAGATTTTGATTATTTTTGTAAACAGTTTCAAAATGTAAAATAAAGTAAATATACCTATTCATATTTCATTTACATTTGGTGAAAATTTATTTGTTTAATTAAATCTAAATTATTTAGATACTAAGGATAATTTATTAAAAGAAAATTTGCTTAGATTTAAATTACTAGTTAATTAAATTTATTAAAATGAAAATTTACGATTCAGTTATTTCAAATATTTACAAATCATATAAATTGTTTATTCAAGGTCAAATTTGAAAACCAAAGCCATATTTGAAGTGGATTGCAAATGAAATGGAATAAGGCGAGTTAATCTCACTCAGCTGCATTTAAATTTTAAACGATTAAATTTAAATAATTGTTTGAATGGTTGAATTGATTTATGTGTTATAGTATGGTATATTTTGGAATTGGCATTTTATATTGTGCTAATGCCTGTGGATGCAGGAAAAACAGGTTGGAGGGATCCATCTGGATCCCTCAACATTTATTTAAGTTATTCATTACCCTCTTTGTGATTATTTGATATTCTATGATGAATTATATTGGAATATTGAATGTTATGATTTGATTGGATATATTTGGGTATAATGAATTACCAAAAATGTATAAATTGGATTTTGGAAAGAAAATAAAGGAAGTAAATTTGTAAACGAAATAATCTTACAAATAATAAATTAAGAATGAATTGAAAATAAATAGAAGTATGTTAAATACTAATAAATAACTTCGAGTATGAAAAGAAAAGGATTTGAATAAACAATCATTAATGAATTGTAAAATTTTGTGATATTAATTTAAAGTAATAAAGAATTATTTTAAAATTTATAGTTTTAAATTTATTCAAAAGAATAAAGAAGTAAATTGAGAAATCTAAATTGGTATTTCAATTAAAAGTATTTTAAATCATAATTAAGGATTTAAATCTGAAATTAATGGGTTTTGGAAAAAAGGGAGTAAATTGGAAATCAATTTGGAAATTGATTCAAGTGTTTGAATTGGGGTTTTAAGGAAGAATGTGAAGAGAAGTATATTTCTCTGGATAGCCAAGTACGTTTTAAGTAAACTTTTAAATATAAGATAAAAGTTTAATGTTGTTTTAAAAAGCATGTTTTAGAAAAGTTATTATTTCTAAATGTTTAAATTCTAAAGTAAATATTTTTCAAATCTATTATCATAGTAATTATTTAAGGTAACTTGGTATTTTGGTTTAAAAAGGGAAATCTAGTTCTATATTCTAAAAAGTAGCTTACTTTAATTATTTTTAAAATATATATATTTTTAATAAACCATTAAAGTAGTTTTTAACATAAAATATTTAAAGGTATATTTTATAATAAGGTGTTTTAAATCATTTTAAAAATCTAAGTGTTGTACTTGGTGATTTCAGAAGAAACAGAAAATAATTTGGGAAATTTATTCAGAAAAGGAAGATAGTTTGAAAACTGTTTTCAAAGGGGTTTGAAATGAAAATATATCTTGTGAAGATATTAGAGGTTAATAGATAATTTGGGAATTATTTATTGATTGATGGTTGTTTGTGAATATTAATTGATAGTTAAATCACCGACAATCAATATTGGCCAAATGCGTTGATCGTTTCGAAGAGACCGGGATCGAGATTTATTTCTGGAAAACCAGTTCGATCCAGTTTGTACGTTTTCATGGGAAACGAGTTTGGATTCGAAGATGGAGCAGTGAAGTGCAAGGGCTAGTCGCTACTAATCTTGAGGATATTTCCAAAATGGATGTAGTAGGAATAGTGCCTTCGGTTCCGTTCGAACTCGGGACGGACTTGTATGGTTGAATGCTTTCGGAACATCGTCAGGTGGACGATGGGCATTCTAAGGGATATGTTCTAAAAAGGTAACGCTTAGCCTCAAGCCTCATCAACTAGGAATGACTGAAAATCAGGGGTTATGCAGCAAGGCTAGGTGGGTAGCACCCAAGCAGGGTGTGGTCATTCCTGTCTAGATGTCCATTTTATTTTGGCTTAGTGAACGGTTGGTGATCCCCACCGCGGGGTGATCTCACTCGGGACTATCCAATAAGGGGTAGTCCCGGTCTTGTGTTGTAGGGTGGCGAGCATACTCCTCGGTACTGTGATCTAGGCCACGTATTGTGATAGATGGTACCCCAGTGCCTAGTCATTAGTTGGAAATCCATTCTCCCTACGAGCCTTGTACGAGTTTTGTTTATATTACCCACTCTGTGGCTAGTAGCTGGAATTTAATAGATTTAACAATTTCGGCTATTTTATAAATATTTGTATATAGACCCTATTATAATATCAGAGGATTTCTATAAAAATTGTTTTAGCTATCGTAAGGTAAAAACACGACATGTTTATTTGTGGCGTGGTCTTACGAGATGCTTTTCTTTTCAAAGGATTTTTGAAACTTTAAAAATCAATTGGGTGTGATTTTCTCACGCTGGTATTCCAGACTGACTCAGGTGTTATTTAACTGTAATGCTCGGGTCAGACCAAGTATTATAGAATAAAGGATATGATGCTGTAGAGCTCAGGAGACGAGCTGGATGATGATACGTACTTTCGTACTTGTTTATATATATTCCACTGCATTGAGTTGTTGCGTATCCATTTGTAGGTTAGTGATGTTGAACTGTGATTGATGTACTCTGATGATGTAACATATAAGTAGATATATTTAATTTAAGCAAAGATCATTTATCTATTATATTTTATTCCAGTGCGATGGTAAGATTCTGTTGTTGTTTTCTGTTTTCTGTTTTCTCTTTTTCTACCTCTTCTTCTTTAATCCAAATGATTCGTATTTCTGTGCAACTTGAGTTGATTGTTATAGAATAGTGTTGACTCAAAGGGTACGGATTTGCGGGTCATTACACGACTTGATGCAATTCTGAATAGGATGGAAGAACTTTAGACTTGAAATCTGGATCTTCTCCTTGGATTCTTGAAATCCGATATCGGTAGTAGATCCAATGAGCAGGAGAAAAATGGGTTCTCTCAGTGAAAGCACCAAAATGTTTGCAGCAAAATTGGGCACAACACTCTTTGGATGTATTTGAAGTGATAAAATGAAGAATATATATGAAAAATGAGTAATATCTGACAAACACACCAATTGAAAACAAGAAAAACGTCCAGAAAGACACAGATTTAGAGTGGTTCGGCGTATGGCGTACGTCCACTATGAAATTAATGATTTCATTGATGCTTGCTTGCAGATTAAAACGAGTTACAACGGATTACAACAGTAGGATTCGAGTACAATAGTGATTTCGGCAGAGTCTGATAGAAGAGCTGAAAGTCCCCTTTCAATAGGTCTTGGACTGCTATTTATAGGCGTAGGATGCAAATATCCCGCTCAGATCTCGAAAGACCTCTTCTCTTACGTTGGTGGGCCCACATGATCAATCCCGTGCCGTATGCACTCGGTCCGTGATCGATACAAAAAATTTCATGTCGATCAATATTACGTCCAATCGAGTCGAGATCGACCATGAACATTCTTGAGGATGTACGCAAGCTCCTGTGAAAATTTGGTGGTATTTGAACTTGTAGATTTTGGAGATATGATCGATGTAAGTTTAAATTTTTCAAAGGCTGCTGAGTTCGCATCGATACACTTCTCATCGATCTGTTTGTATCGCTTTCGGGCATGTGCTTACAAGTTGACATGGCCCTAACTTCTTGGATCGATCCACTTTTCATGTCGAGTGACTGTGTCTTCCATATGGGTGCACCTTGTTCGTATCGATCCAGTTAGGCTTGTTCGTATTCATTATTTGCTACCTTGTTCTTATCGATCGTCGCTGCTCCATTTCGTATCGAACAAAATAAGTGCCATTCGTATAAGTCCATTTTGTGTTATTTGCATCGATCATTGGCCGATCGATATGAGTGTAGTATATTAATGGATCGATACGAAGTAACGATTTTTTACAGTTTTGATGCATATGAAGTGGATGTTGGTTGATCGATGCGAACCAGCTAGAGATAATGGATGCGCGGCATATGGATGGATACGAAGAGCGCTATTTTGGATGGATACGAACGAAAGTGATGCGAAGGGGGCAAAATGATGGATATGAATGAATTGACTTCCTTGGCTTGCGTCGATCATGTGACGTCCCACTTCTATACCCACGCTAGCCAAGAACACTACGGTGTAGTGCTGTCAACTAGCACGGAGAATAAGGCTGTTGAGGAGAGACCATCCATGTGATTGCTTATCACACGGTGGCTATAAATAATCTTCGGAAACAAACATAGAAATAAGCATAACACAAATCAGTCACAAACATCCATATCACAAAGGTGGAAGAAGATATGAATATATAACTAACACACGAAAGTTTACATCAGAGTAGTGGTCAAAAAGATCCACAATATTACAAAAGAATAGCAACACCTGCGATACAAAAGAATACAACTATGAGTCTATATCTCAAGTGTATACAACAAAAACTGCTAATCTAAATAGTTAGCCAAAAGTCAGAGTAGCAAACCCCGGGAAGAAGTCAACCAGAAGCACCTGTAACATCTCGGTCTGACCCGTGTATTATTTAAGAAAATAATAAACGGATCAGTCTGGGTATAAATATCAGATGACATGGTATAAAATAAAAGATATGGCATAAACATAAAATATCCATACTGACATTCTACTATAAGTATGCAAATGATGATCAACAGAAGATCAATCAATAAGAGATAAATCGATATCACAAGAATCTTCTCAAAGATCCAAAGATGGCATCATACCCTAAACTTGTACTCATAACAAGTCAATGACACAAATTCCAGAAATCAACACAAGAAATCCAGAAATCACAGAAAAGGGGAAAGAGGCCTATCACATGACGGTCTGAAGAACATGGGGAGCTACCCCATATGGATGAGTCGGAATCACCCAGATGAGGTCTAGGCTAACCAAAAAACAAAAATGTATGTGTGAATGGAATCACACAAATGGTGTCTAGCCTGACCTCACAACAAAAAGGTATGGGTGATTGGAATCACAAAAATGGTGTCTAGGCTAACCAAAAAGCAAAAAGGTATGTGTGAATGGAATCACACAAATGGTGTCTAGCCTAACCAGGAAGCAAACAAAGAGACATCGCACAATTGCTAGCCTAAATCACAAAATGATCGTCATGATCAACGAGAAGTGTCAATTACACTAAGCTAGTAAATATAAAAGTTTAGCTTCACGTCCCATAAACACTTACTTAACTCAAATATTTAAGAACAAACTGTAGATCCTCACTAGAAAATTGTCACAAAAAGGTTCAATCGAACAAGTCCAAGAGTTAACTGACGAAGCAAACGCAAGCGTTTCATACCACTTGTTTTACTAAGCCGTTTAATTCAATTTCTCATACGAGTGAGGTAAAGGTTTGTATATACTAGTAGATTGGAAAATGGTTTAAGAAAAGAGCTTTGTTATTGAAAATAGAGTTGAAATCATTTTGTTGAAAGAGTTTTGATATTTACTACTAGTATTGAAACCTTCATATTTTAAAGTGACAAATCATAGAAGTGATTGTAGAAACAATAAATCATAAAAATTCACATACGAAGACGTGAATAAAATTCAAAGAAACCGATAAAGAATCCATCGAAAAAGATATTCAAAAATCCATAAAATCGACCGAGAAGCCCAAGATAGTATGTCTCGAAGAATGGTCAACTCAGCATCTCAACAAAACAAGTTCTATTGAATGTTTTTCATATAAGATCCCCTACGGAGGGGGGTCCAGGGGGTTGGCAACCCCCTAAGGTAGGGGTGCGGGGGCAACGCCCCTGCTACGGGGTTCGACCTGCCCGGTCAGGTCGCGGGGGTCCAGGGGCAGCGCCCGCGGCGTGGTGCGGGGCAGCGCTCCGATCAAAACGGTACGACCTAGTGATTAAAGGAGCACGACCTAGTGGTCCAACGACCTAAAGGGTAAAATCATGCGACCTAAAATGGGTTCGCAATCTAACACTCAAACGACCTAAAGAAAATAAGGGGCTGAGCGACCTATAAGAAGCAGCGACTTAAGTAGAATCGAGGTCTAACGACATACTGGTTAGGTCATGCGAGTTAAGGAGGTCAACGACCTAACAGAGACACGCGACCTAATAAAGGAATGCGACCTAAAGGCACGCGACCTAGCGACCTAAGCAGGAAACGCGACCTATGAGGGACAAGTGACTTAAGTGGGTCAACGACCTACGGAATATAGGTCACGCGACCTAACGGTTTACAAGGTCTTGCGACCTAACTGGAAACGTGGTCTAGCGACCTAGTGACCTAAATCCATATGACCTAACGACCTAAGGCCATACGACCTAGCGACCTAAAGCCATATGACCTAGCGACCTAATGTCCATACGACCTAACTCCGAAGACGTTAGAAATGGCCAGAACGACTTACGACCTAAGGTCCATACGACTTACGACCTAAGGTCCATTCAACCTAAAGCCCAACGACCTAGTGACCTAAAACCAAACGACCTACGACCTAATTCCGAGTGCCGAGCGACCTAACGTTGTAGGCCATTTTAAGGTCGGAAACGAGCTATTTTGAGACTGAGACTTTTCCACCGAACGACCTAAGTGCAGTTTTTCACCACAAACACTAAAATTTGGGGTTTTTCGCCAATCCAATCCAAACCAAATGCAAATGTACATGCAAACATGATAGGGATTCATTCCCAACAGTCCAAGATAGTTATAGGCTAGATTTGTGAGATAAAAATCTCACGTTTTCACCAAATTTATGAAGAAAAGCTTGAAAGCAACGGAGAAGTAATCACAAGCTTGAATCCAATGTCTTCTTCTTGAATTTGGAATTGAATGTTGGATTTGCAAGAGAATTTGAGCTTGGAATTTTAATTTCTCTTTCCGCTCACCATTAATGCTTAAGCTTGGTCGTTAGGAAATTTATGAAGAGTGAGGAGAAAGAGAGAAGTGGGTTTGAGTTATAATGGCTAATCTAACCCAAAGTCCAAAGCGCGAAAAGTAAGTGAAATTCCACTAACTCCAAACCTATCAATGTTTATACTTAAAAAAATTGTAAACGGCATTTCGAACTCAATGGAAGTGGCCTCGAGTCCTAATTTGACCGTTTGCAAAAAGTAGTTTTTCGGACAAATATCCGATTAGCGACAAAATATTTAAATAAAATATTTAAATATAAAATCGTTAAATATGCGGGTTGTTACAGATCATATCTTGAGTATATGAACTCGGTTGGCTTGGAATTTGTAACATTGGCTTTCATTGCTTTGCCTGTCATGTCATGTTAATTGTAGCTCGATCCGGACTTGGGAAAAATTTACCAGTATCCACAGCGAACCTGTTTATATCGGTCTTGAGGATGAACTATCTTTTACTCCTAGTCAATTTCTTAGTGCATGGCCTTGCCAAAAGGCGGGATAACAATTATCTTCCCTTGGGCATTTGGAACTCGAGGAAGCCATGGTTTTATTTTTATTTCTAAATTAAAGAAGAAGAAAGAAAAAACTAGACTTAATTTTGAAATTTAGTGGTTTTCGAATTTTGAATTTAGGAGGGAAATCTGTTTTTAGATTTTTCCAGTATAAGTCGACATAAAAGAAAAGGATATATGGACCTATGCAGCTTTATTTTGATAATTCATTCATCTTTATATATTTAATTTTATAGTATTTATATTTCAAAGAATGGACAAATTCCCAACTATCTTCTAAGCTTACTAAAAGATGCTTGATTTAATTGTTTTGTTAAAATATTAGCTATTTGATTTTCAATAATTATAAATTCAAATGAAATTATTTCTTTATTTACTTGTGTAATACCCCATAATTTTATAACATTATTTAGGATATTTAATTAGCTCAAATTAAATAAACTAATATGGAGTTTAATAGGTTGAGAATTGATTAACTAACGATAGCCGTGCCATGTTAATATACGAATTCAAATGAGATAACATAAGATAATGTGTTAGGTAATGAGAAAGGTAATATGGGAAGTAAGAGAGGCATATACCCTAAATCCTTAGGAAATGAAACTCACATTCATTTCATTTTCACTCAAACCAAAATATACCAAGGTCGACCACCAATATTGTTCTCAAGAGAAGATTAAAGCTAGGATTCAAGAGAAGGAAGTTAATCAACTAACTCAAAATCAAATCTCACATCTGAAAAATCTCAAAGCTAAGGTGAATAATTACTACATCCCATTTTCTTATGGTTTTCAGTTTTAAGATTTGATCCGAAATAATTATGCTAGTATACGCCTTGTTTTTTATGCTTAAAGTTATATATACACTTCTTGATGAATTATATATATTCATGCTAGATTATATGATATGTTTGAAATGAAAACCCTGTTAAATTACATCCAAATGCCTTGAAAATTTAAATATAGGACAGAAATAATATTTTAGAGATGGTTTTCAATTTTCATAATTTTCTAAATTAATGTGGATTTTATATTAATTTCATAATGAAGAAAATGATTTACTGGGTTATAAAATATTTGTGGCTAAAATAACTATTATTTTGGTTTGAAATTTTTATATGTTGAAAAAAATATTAAAATAGTTTTTTAGGGATTTTTCTAGATTTTTTATAAAGTGATTTGATGAATATATAAAATTATCTAAGGTATGGGATTTAATGTTTTATATATTTAATTAAGGAGAAGAGGCATTTTACAAAATAAAATGATTGTTTAGTTCTGAAAAATAGTGGTAGCACTTTTTTGAAAAATATTTATTAACCAATGATAATTTGACAAACAAAGCCAAGTTAGTTGAAAAGTTATCCTTTTTAAGTTAAAATCAAAGAAATCATACTTTTATCACGTTTCAGCCAATTTTGACATTAGAACTTCCATCCCAGACATCTTGACAAAGTTGAAAGGTTATACCTTTCGACAAAGTCAAACCAATGCATAAGGTATCAAGTATCTTGGGATGTAATGAATTGGACAGAGTGGAAGGGTTCTTAGTCAAAAGGTTGGTCGCCAAAAGGTTGAACTATGTTTGTTTTATAGGCCAACGATCGCTTGCTTTCCTTTTGAACAAGAGCTTTCGACTTGGTTGCTTTCGACTGGGTCAAATATTTTAATAAAGGTTTTTGAACCTTTCAACAAAGTCTAATGGTTGCCGCCGCTTTGTTATTTGTTTTGTTTTGAACCCTCCGACAAAGTTGAAAGGTTTGCATGTTTTAAGACCAGCCGCTTCTCCATGATTTCAAAAGAAAGCTTTCGACTTAGGCGACTTACCCCTGTTTTCTAATTAAAGTATAACCAAGGCTTTTGAAGCATAGCTTCGACAAAGTTGAGAGGTTGCCTCTAATGTTGTCAGAAGGTTTTAAAAATAAATTTTCCATTTGTTTTAAAATGAACCCAGTATGTCTTCGAAAGGTTTAGGTTTTAAAAGGATTAATGCCTTCGAAAGGTTTGTTTAGTTGTAACGACCCGATTTTCGACTTTCGAAAGTCGACATCGATACATCCTCTATATCCAATGCCGCATAGTCGAATGTCGAAAAAATCGAACCGTTAGGGTTTAAGAAGAAGAAGATAGAAGAACAAACAGAAGAAATAACAGAATCTCACATTTCACAGTGGAATAATGTATAATAGGTAAATAAATAATCTTCAAAACAAAAATACTATATCTGTTTATACATCACATCATCAGAGTTTACAACAACAAATAGCGGAAAAGAAATATTACATATATAAGTGATACGCCTCGCCATCCAGCTTCAACTCCTGATATCCACAGCAACTTCTTGACTTCGCTCTAGAATAATTTACAACCTAACTCTAGGCTATCCGTGTGGAAAATTATGGGCACCCAGAGTTTAGCAAGGGAACAATAAACCCAGGTCAGTCGTGGGACTGGTGTGAGATCATAAAAACAGTTATTCTTTTACAAAAGAAAACAAAGGAATTTAAATGAAATCCGTAATGCTTTTTGGAAAACGATACTACCAAAAGGCCTTCCGGTACACACACAATGCAATCGCACACTTAGGGGAGATTTCTCCTTATGATAGTCAAATATGCTTACTTTGAGAAAACACTTTTGATATTTTTATTATTAGTGTATAGTGTGAAAAAAATTATCGAAAATATAATATTAATCTTAGCCAGAATACGTACCATTATAGTATGCCTACTATAACTACCATATTAGATGGCAGGTTCTACAACTAAAACCGCACAAGGCGTGTGTTGGTAATTGGATTTCCAACAAATGGTCAGGCTAAGGAACTTCCTAGGCCACATGGGTACGCCTCTGGAGGGACGCCCCAAGAACCTAACAGGATCTCTGCCAGCACAAGGCCGGGTTACCTCTGTAACTAGGTAAATACTACACGAGTATGCCATCCCCCGGTCGTTTGCAACCTTTATCCGAGGATCCTCAATATCAACAACCACAAAGTAATATATTTGCAGCAACCACATAGGTTAAATATCTGGGCTCCATACCATGATACAACCCCTTTCCAGAAGGAAATGACATACCCTCAAGGGATGCTACCCCCAATTAACCTTGCTACATCTTTCCAGTTTCGACCATTCCAGGTTGTGAGGCTCAATGAAGTCTCGTCCACAAAGCTACGCTTTTCACAAAATCCATCTTTCGATCAACAAATGACCAGCAGCACTTCGTATGCCACATTACCAAATTGGGAATATATATCTAGTAACCATCAACTACATAACCTCTGAACTCGTACGTCTTAGAGAAGGATGTTAAGCTAAGAGAATAAATTTTACGCCACCAACAGAAATGTATTTGATAGAAACCGGCTTTACATCTCAAAGTGTAACGTCAGATACACATCCATACAAGTACGTTCCGTGATCGAACGGAACCGAAGGCACTTCCCAAGAAGCCCTTGCAATCCGGATATTCACTAATCACGTCCGGAATCCCCATCACAAAGGGTGATAAAATCTCTATACCGGAGCAACCCGGGGCAGAGACATTCGACAGGTAATCCTTTCGTTTTCAAAAATACCCGGTCTTCAACACCATCATCAAATGCAATCGCATTTCGTCGTATCATTATTCGTAATGGATTTTTTGACACAATGTCCTCTCCCGGCTAATCCGAATAACGAGCGCTTATTTTAAAAATAAGTGTTACATTCAGATTTCAACAATCACAACAATTTCCACTTTGATCTTTTAAACAAAAGATCCATCACAATCACAAAGATTCGATGTAGGTTTCGAATACTATTCGGAATCCGACCCCTGGTCGCGTCGAAATTCAAACGCCATTTAAAGGCCAATATTGATGGTCGGTAATTTAACTATCAATCAACATTCACAACAAACACCAAGATTTAAATAATTTTTTTTCCAATTATTTATCTTCCAAAATACCTTCGCAAGATACATTTTAACACTTCATCACTTTGAAAACAAATTTCAAATCACTTTTCACTCGCGGAATAAGATTCCCGATATTCATTATTTCCACTGAGAGTATGCTGAGTTCATACACTTTAAAATAATTCAAATCACTTATCCAAAATATACTTGGAAACATTTAAAATAAAAACTATTTTTAAACACTTATTTTAAATATTAGTTATGAAGATATTATACTAATATTCATATAAAAATTCAAGTCCAAACTAATTTTAAAAATAAAATTAGTAGATAGGATATAACTATTTAATTATCCATTTTCTAAAAAAAATATCAATTAAAACTTTAGACAAACACTTCTATAATAAATTAAATAAATCTTCACCTTAAAGATTTAAAAACAACTCAGGAAATAATTTCTCTAAAATATTCTTTTAAAATCAACTTTATAACTTTTATTCTATACTTCAAAGCTATTTTGAAAATGTACTCGCTTCCCACGGAATAACACACTTTCCATTTCAAAATGGCCCATTTAATCAATCAATAAATCCTTTACGATTTATTTTAAATTTACAATTCAAATCCTTAAATTTCTTTCGACACTTTAAAAATAAATCAATGTTTATTTTAAAACAAATTTCCCTTTCCTTTATAAATTCCATTGTGAATTCAAATTTCCAAATATCCATTTATATACGATTTTCAAATCGATTTCCAAGTATTCACTTTCAAACACCAAATCAACTTTCCAAATTGATTTCCCAATTTATTTTCAAAACACCAAATCAATTTCAAATCGATTTACCAAAGATTTATTTTCAAATACCAAATCAATTTTCAAATTGATTTCCAAATTTATTTCAATCACCGAATCAAATTCCAAATTGATTTCTAAATTTGTTTCAATCAACAAATAAATTTTCATATTGATTTCCTAAAGATTTATTTTAAAACCCTAAATCAAATTTTTCAAATCAATTTCTAAAATTTATTTTAACTCCAAATTAAATCCCAAATCGATTTCTAAATTTTTTTTTAAAAATAAATTCCTTTATCTTTTCCAAATTATTTAAAAACCATATTTTTAAAATAAATTCTTCACCCTTTGAATATTACTACTTGAAATCCATTTATTAAATTTTTTCCCATATTTTGGAATTTTATTCAATAGGATTTCAATATACATTTTCTACCTAAATTTAAAGATACAATTTTATTTATTCCTGGTATCCTACGATACCAAAAATATATTCGGCTAAATTTTAGCCTTCGACAGTTTCAATCACAAATAATCACACATAGATTATAAATAATCAACACACAATTTTGAAAACAAGTCAAAATGTTTTGAGGAATCTAGTTGGATCCCTCCAACCTGTTTCCCTGCATCCACAGATGTTAGCACAAGAATTAAATACCAATTCCACTTCGAGGTGGAATATCGCGGTATATGGGATTTATAAAATATCGTCCGCTATTATGCAGTGCATAGGGTGTCATACGGTATATAATGCGGGAAATCAACGACCCCAAATACATATATAATACAAATTCCACTTCGAGGTGGAATATCGCGGTATATGGGTTTAATATAATATCATCCGCTATTATGCAGCGCATAGGGTCTAAACTAATATAATTGATAATAAATCAATCATCCAAGCACACCATCAACAAATTTTAAATTTAACTATTTAAAATTTAAATCATAAAAATATTTGATTGAGTGAGAAGATCTCACCTTTTATTATGCATGCAATCTAATTTCTTTCCAGCTTGCTTCCTTTAGATTTTTAGACCTTGTAACAACATTTCAAGGTTTATTAATATTTGAACAATTGGACAAATCAATTTTTATTTAATAAATTTTATCTTATCCAATTAATTTAATTTCAAATAAATTTTCTTTTTTATAAATAATTTGGTAACTAAGATAATTTAGATCCAATTAAACAAACAAATCTTCACTATTAAAATTGAATCCGTAAATGAAAATACATATTTGTATATTATTATTTTCTCTTCACATATTTAAAAATATCTTTTACTATATATCTATATACACATTGAATAAAATTTAGAAGTAAAATTGTGGCTTAACTTATTCATCTGTTTATATAAAATTTAGTAAATTTAAATAAATCAAAATATACCTTATTGCCCAGCATTGAATCGAACTCGCGACATCGACCTGTAGACCTAACTCGCAACCTTTCGATTGCTCGCCCACCACGATCAGATGATTGATGCTGCCTACCTCAATGCCTTCGCCACGCGACCATCGAGCTCCTTGCTAAACTCCACACGCATGCTGATCGAGGAGATTTTCCAACCTTCCCTTGTGTGCGAACGCGATTCCCAAATCGTGCTCGAACTTTCCCTAAGCACCGAACCAAATCAAACGGAGGACAAGCGAATCGATCGATGAAGTCGATTCCTTCGCTAGTGATTTTGATCACATGCCACCATTCATTTTTTGTTATAGAACTCGATTTTCAAAATCAAAGAAGAGGGGGATTTGATTTTTTTTTTAAAAAAAAAGAGGAGACGGCCATTAAAATTTCGATCTAAGCCGAGATTTTTTCTTCTTCCGATTTGAATTCTAGAAAGAGGAGGCGACCATGGGTTTGATTTTGAATCGTTTGAACGAAATCAAGTTGTTTATAATAATTTTTTCTCTCGGCCATTTATTTTATTTTTGAATTTTTTTCTTTCTTTTGATTTCTGTTTTCCTTTCAAAAGAAAATGCTCGGTTACGGAGAAAAAAAGAAACAAAGGAGACACATGTAAAATATTGAAGATGGGTGTTAGAATAGAAGAAGCACGTGTAACATTTGTCTTGTAAAATAATTATTATATTTTAAATTTAAATTCAAATTCAATTTGCTCCGATAAATGCAACTCAAAATCTCAACCTCCAATTGAGGCATGCCGCCAGGAATTTATAGTGTTATGTGGCTATTCCGAACGCAATGGAAAAGGTTTCGAGTCAAAATTCGATCTTATGGAGAAGATAGCTTTTTGTACCAGTTAAAATATCGAATTTTGAATTTAAGTTTCAGTGCGTTTATTGACCATACGGCCAAAAGATCACTCCAAACATTACAAAAATTGAAATCCAATAATAATACAATATTACGGATCCAATGGAACTGGTCACGTCGAATTCCAAGACTGTGCCTTGGTAGGCCATTTTTAAATATCTATTTAAACAATAAAATTTTAAAACTGAACAAAACGTTCCCAAATTCAATTCTGAAGCTTCCATTATCTTCAGTATTTGTATTATTAATATAAATTTTGAAGCCATTAAAATATTTCTAACAAGCATAAAACTAAAGATTTAAATTTTTACTCAAATTTTAATAACTAAATTTAATTATTTTAATTGCCAATTTGATTCTGATATTTGAAATCCAAGTTAAATCAATCTCTAAATATTAAAATTCATTCAAATATTTTAAAGTTTAAAATTTCAAATTTTTTGGGTCGTCACATCCTTCCCCTCTTAAAAGAATTTCGTCCCGAAATTACAAGTTAAGAAGAACGATCCTTAACCCGTGTGCTATCTTTCCAAAACTAAATAGTTTTATCAACTTACCAAACAAATCCTTTTTTATTAACAACCCGTTATCGCTTCAACTAACTTTCCAAAATTAATCATGGATTCTAGACAACATTGTTTTCTCAATAATTCAAATTTAAATTAAATTCAAATTTCAAATTTTCAGAATTTTCTCAAATTTTTTCTAACTCCTTAAATTTTCAAAAAATTTCGCTTGCGTCTCCTTTGCACGGCTGGTTCGGTACGACTACAAAATGGCCCAACGGGTTCCCAAATTCCAAAAGAAAACAAAAGCCAAGTGGCTAGATCGAAAACCCAATCAAATTTCATACAGGGATTTAAACACGTACCTTTTCTTTCAAGCAGTTCAAATTTATCTTCTGAAATCAAAATCAATTTTCCCCACTTGCTTTATAATACCTATATATCCAATTTAATCATATCCAACTATAGATTCCAAAATCATTTTATACATTTCCTTGTAGAAGTTTCATATCTACTTCTATTCAAATTAGTTATCCCATTACCATATGAATTCAATTTACCTTCAACTCTAAATATTGAATTTTATCTTCCATTCATAGCTGATTCATATCATTGTTTTAAATTAGTTTCAATTTCCATTTCCAAAATTTCCTTATTTTAATTCCAATTTGAAATCGTTTTGTCGCTAACAAAAAAATTTCAAAAATTTCTAACTCCCAAAATTTTCGGAAAAATTTGGCAGAGTCTCCTTTGTAGGAGGAGCTTTTGCAAGTTGAAAAAAGATATAAATATATATACATCAACCCATCTGGTCGAAAAAACAGTTCATATTTCCTGTTTTTATTGCGTAAGCGTACCTTTATTTAGCATTTGTTTAGCAAGCGGCTTATTTAATTAGCATTTTGCGCAATCAAATCCAGCCCAACAGCTTCCTTGTACCCGTACTTACTCAATTTAAATATGTAAATGCCAAAATCATGTAACTTAACAACATTTTACGTATTTGACTAGTAAACATGCGAGCTTCTATAAGAAATGCAGGTTAAACAATATTTATAAGCAACTTATAGGGTTCCGACATTAATTTTAATTGTTTCAACCAATTCATATACAACTTCCTTCAATTTAAATGGTTTAAAACTCAATTGTTTACATTCAATTCATTTTTATCTCAAACAATTCAAACTGGTTTTCAATGTTCAGTTTCAATTCCAGTTTTATTCTTTTATCCATTACCAAAAACAATTCAATTTCAATCACCATTTTAGTTTACAACCACTTATATTTAAACTTGGTTTCTAATTCCATATGAATTTAATTTACCTTTTATTAATAAATATTGAATTTATTTCAAACCATATCTATTTGGTCTTTTCTTTAATTAGTTTCACTTACTAATTTTTATTTCAATACTTCGCTTTGCTTATAACAAATCAAATTCAATTCTATTTGCTTACAAATTCGAAATGAATTTCAACATTCAATTTCACTTTCATTTAATTGTAATTATAAATTTATTCATTCATTCAAAATTTTCTAAGTTTTCAAATTTATTTATTATTCCACAACTATTTTTAATAAAATTCCAGAGTCTTTTCAACCTTTTCAAAACCATTTTTGAAATCAATTCAAATTATCCTTTGAATTTCCAAAACCAAATCCAGTTTGTCAACAACTTCCATTTAAAATAATTTGGCAGAAATTCCTCTCTTGGAAACTCGAAAATGAACATCGATAATGTTGCAGTCATCACCGAAGTTGTTTTCCAGCGACCGAAATGAGTTTAGAGTTTTTTTATTCCTTCAAAACATTTTTCAAAAACATTTGAAAACCATTTTCAAATTCAAAAGGATTTAAACTTTGCCAAATTTCAAATTTTTCAAACCCTTTCAATTCTTTTTAAAACACTTCTCTGGAATTTCATTTCAAATTATAATCACAATTACAATTTATATTTACAAATCCCATTTGTATACAAATCTATTCAATAATAATGATAATAATTTAATATTATCACTTCCTAACAATCAAGCAACCATATACTATAATAATTTATGAAATATTGATTTCTTTTCTATACAAAAATAGTTTGGGTAAAATTATTTCATTTACCCGATTTTAAAACAATATCATGTCGAATTGTTCTGTACAAGTGTTTAGAGATCCCTATCGATAGAGTTGTACGGACTATACCGACCAAAATCCATATACCACTCAAGAAACCAATCATCACAATATAAAACAATTTTTTTTATATTCACTAACAAATACGCGCTCATATTTATTATTACACTCAAACTCATTCTAGAGTACTACCGACTTTATCTCTAATGAGTAATCCCCACCAACGCCAAGGTTGTCGCTTAACCAAATGCTCTGATACCAAATTGTAACGACCTGATTTTCGACTTTCGAAAGTCGACATCGATATGTCCACTGTATCCAATGCTGCATAGTCGAATGCCAGAAAATCGAACCGTTAGGGTTTAAGAAGAAGAAGGTAGAAGAACAAACAGAAGCAATAACAGAATCTCACATTTCACAACGGAATAATATATAATCGATAAATGAATAATCTTTAAAACAAAAATACAATATTTGTTTATACATCACATCATCGGAGTTTACAACAACAAATAGCGGAAAATAAATATTAGATATATAAGTGATACGCCTCGCCATCCAGCTTCAACTCCTGATCTCCACAGCAACTTCTTGACTTCGCTCCAGAATAATTGACAACCGGACTCTAGGCTGCCCGTGTGGAAAATTATGGTCACCCAGAGTTTAGAAAGGGAACAATAAACTCCAGATCAGTCGTAGGACAGGTGCGAGATCATAAAAACAGTTATTCTTTTACAAAAGAAAACGAAGGAATTTAAAAGAAATCCGTAATGATTTTTGGAAAATGAAACTACCATAAGGCCTCCCGGCACAGACACAATGCAATCGCACACTTATGGAAGATTTCTCCTTATGATAGTCAAATATGCTTACTACGAGAAAACTCTTTTGATATTATTATTATTAGTAGTATATAGTGTGAAAAACATTTTCGAAAATGTAATATTAATCTTAGCCAGCATATGTACCATTATAGTATGCCTACTATAGCTACCATATTAGATGGCAGGATCTAAAACTAAAACCATACAAGGCGCGTATTGGTAATTGGATTTCCAACAAATGGTCAGGCTAACGAACTTCCTGGGCCACATGCGTACGCTTCTGGAGGGACGCCTCGAGAACCTAACTGGATCTCTACCAACACAAGGCTGGGTTACCTCTGTAACTAGGTAACTACTACACGATTATGCCATCCCCCGGTCGTTTGCGACCTTTATCCCAGGATCCTCAATACCAACAACCACAAAGTAATAAATTTGCAGCAACACATAGTTAAATATCTGGGCTCCATACCATGATACAACCCCTTTCCAGAAGGAAATGACATACCCTCAGGGGCGCTACCCCCAAATAACCTTGCCGCATCTTTCCAGTTTCGACCATTCCGGGTTGTGAGGCTCGACGAAGTCTCATCCACAAAGCTACGCTTTTCACAAATGCCATGCTTCGATCAACAAATGATCAGCAGCACTTCGTATGCCACATTACCAAATTGGGAATATATCACTAGTAACCATCAACTACATAACCTCTGAGCTCGTACGTCTTAGAGAAGGGTTTTAAGCTAAGAGAATAAATTTTCCGTCACCAACAGAAATGTATTTGATAGAAACCAGCTTTACATCTTAAAGTGTAACGTCAGACACACATCCATACAAGTCCATTCCGGGATTGAGCGGAACCGAAGGCATTTCCAAAGAAGCCCTTGCAATACGGATATTCACTAATCACGTCCGGAATCCCCATTACAAAGGGTGATAAAATCTCTATACCGGAGCAACCTAGTGCAGTGACATTCGATAGGTAATCCTTTCGTTTTCAAAAATACACGGTCTTCAACGCCATCTTCAAATGCAATAGCATTTCAGTGTATCATTATTCAAAATGGGTTTTATGACAAAGGTCCACTTTAGCTAATCCGAATAATGAGCGCTTATTTTAAAAGAAGTGTTACATTCAGATTTCAATAAATCTCAATAATTTCCACTTTGATCTTTTAAACAAAAGATCCATCACAATCATAAAGATTCGATGTGGGTTTTGAATATCCATTTGGAATCCGACCCCCGGTCGCATCCAAATTCAAACACCATCTAAAGGCCAATATTGATAATCAGTTATTTAACTATTAATCAACATTCACAACAAACACTAAGATTTGAATAATTTTTTTCCAATTATTTATCGTCCAAAATATCTTCGCAAGATATATTTTAACACTTCATCACTTTGAAAACAAATTTCAAATCACTTTTCACTCGTGGAATAAGATTCTCGATATTATTTATTTCCACTAAAAGTCTGTTGAGTTCAAATACTTTAAAATAATCCAAATCACTTATCAAAAATGTACTTGGAAACATTTAAAATAAAAACTATTTTTAAACACTTATTTTAAATATTAGTTATGAAGATATTATACTAATATTTCATATAAAAATTCAAGTCCAAACTAATTTAAAAATAAAATCAGTAGATAGGATATAACTATTTAAATATCCATTTTCTAAAACAAATATCAATTGAAACTTAAATAAACACTTCTATAATAAATTAAATAAATCTTCACTTTAAAGATTTAAAACAACTCAGGAAATAATATCTCTAAAATATTCTTTTAAAATCAACTTTATAACTTTTATTTTATACTTTAAACCTATTTTAAAAATATACTCTGCTTCCTAAGGAAGAATACACTTTCCATTTCAAAATGTCCCGTTTAAATCAACCAATAAATCCTTTCCGATTTATTTTAAATTTACATTCCAAATCCGTAAATTTCTTTCCACCCTTTAAAAATAAACCAATGTTTATTTTAAAACAAATTTTCCTTTCCTTTATAAATTCCATTGTGAATTCAAATTTCCAAATATCCATTTATATACGATATTCAAATCGATTTCCAAATATTCACTTTCAAACACCAAATCGAATTTCCAAATTGATTTCCAAATTCATTTTCAAAACACCAAATCAATTTCAAATCGATTTCCCAAAGATTTATTTTCAAATACCAAATCAATTTTCAAATTTATTTCTAAATTTATTTCAATCACCAAATCAAATTCCAAATTGATTTCTAAATTTGTTTCAATCAACAAATAATATTGATTTCCCGAAGATTTATTTTAAAACCCCAAATCAAATTTTTCAAATCGATTTCTAAAATTTATTTTAACTCCAAATTAAATCCCAAATCGATTTCTATTTTTTTAAACTAAATTCCTTTAGCTTTTTCAAATTATTTAAAAACCATATTTTCAAAATAAATTCTTCACCTTTTGAATATTATTTCTTGAAATCCATTTATTAAACTTTTTCCCATATTTTAGAATTTTATTCAATAGAATTTCACTATAAATTTTCTACCTAAATTTAAAGATCCAATTTTATTTATTTCTGGTATCCTACGATGCCAAAAATATATTCGGCTAAATTTTAACCTTCAACGGTTTCAATCACAAATAATCACGCATAGATTATAAATAATCAACACACAATTTTGAAAACAAATCAAAATGTTTTGAGGAATCCAGTTGGATCCCTCCAACCTGTTTCCCTACATCCACATACGTTAGCACAACAATTAAATACCAATTCCACTTCGAGGTGTAATATCGCGGTATATGGGATTTATAAAATATCATACGCTATTTTGTGGCGCATAAGGTCTCATCCGCTATATAATGCGGGAAATCAATAACTCCAAATACATATATAATACCAATTCCACTTCGAGGTGGAATATCGCGGTATATGGGTTTAATATAATATCATCCGTTGTTATGCGGTGCATAGGGTCTAAACTAATATAATTGATAATAAATCAATCATCCAAGCACGCCATCAACAAATTTTAAATTTAACTATTTAAAATTTGAATCAGAAAAATATTTGATTGAGTGAGAAGTTCTCACCTTTTATTATGCATGCAATCCAATTTCTTTCCAGCTTGATTCCTTTACGATTTTTAGACCTTGTAACAACATTTTAAGGTTTATTAATATTTGAACAATTGGACAAATCAGTTTCTATATAATAAAATTTATCTTATCCAATTAATTTAATTTCAAACAAATTTTCCTTTTTATAAATAATTTGGTAACTAAGATAATTTAGATCCAATTAAACAAACAAATTTTCACTATTAAAATTCAATCCGTAAATGAAAACACATATATGTATATTATTATTTTCTCTTCGCATATTTAAAAGTATCTTTTACTGTATATCTATATACACATTGAATAAAAATTTAAAATTAAAATTGCGGCTTAACTTATTCATCTGTATATATAAAATTTAGTAAATTTAAATAAATCAAAATATACCTTACTGCCTAGCAATGACTCAAACTCGCGACATCGACCTGCAGACCTAACTCGCAACCCTTCGATTGCTCGTCCACCTCGATCAAATGATTGATGCTGCCTGCCTCAAATCCTTCGCCACGCGACCATCGAGCTACCTGCTAAACTCCACACGCATGCTGTTCGAGGAGATTTTTCGGCCTTCCCTTGCGTGCGAACGCGATTCCCAAATCTTGCTCGAACTTGCCCCAAGCGCCGAACGAAGTCAAATGGAGGACGAGCGAATCGATCGATGAAGTTGATTCCTTCGCCAGTGATTTCGATCGCATGCCACCATTCATTTTTTATAGAACTCGATTTTTGAAATCAATAAAGAGGGGGACTCGATTTTTTAAAAAAAAGAGGAGATAGCCATTAAAATTTCGATCTAAGCCAAGATTTTTCTTCTTATGATTTAAATTCTGGAAAGAGGAGGCGACCATGGGTTTGATTTTGAATCGTTTGAACGAAATCAAGTTGTTTATAATAATTTTTTCTCTCGGCCATTGATTTTATTTCTGAATTTTTTTTTTCTTTTGATTTCTGTTTTCCTTTCAAAAGAAAATGCTCGGTTATGGAGAAAAAAAGAAACAAAGGAGACGCGTGTAAAATATTGAAGACAGGTGTTAGATTAGAGGAAGCACGTGTAACATTTGTCTTGTAAAATAATTATTATATTTTAAATTTAAATTCAAATTCAAAATGCTCCAATAAACACAACTCAAAATCTCAACCTCCAATTGAGGCATGCCACCAGGCATTTATAATGTTATATGCCTATTTCGAACGCAATGGAAATGGTTTCGAGTCCAAATTCGATTTTATAGAGAAGATAGCTTTTTGAACCAGTTAAAATATCGAATTTTCAATTTAAATTCCAGTGCGTTGAAATCCGATAATAATACAATATTACGGATCCGATGGAACTGGTCATGTCGAATTCCGAGACTGTGCCTCGGAAGGCATTTTTTAAATATCGATTTAAACAATATAATTTCAAAACTGAACAATACGTTTCCAAATTCGATACTGAAGCTTCCATTATCTTCAGTACTATTATTATAAATTTTAAAGCCTTGAAAATATTTCTAACAAGCATAAAACTGAATATTAAAATTTTTACTCAAATTTCAATAACTAAATTTAATTATTTTAATTTCCAATTTCATTCTGATATTTGAAATCCAAGTTAAATCAATCTCTAAATATTAAAATTCATTCAAATATTTTAAATTTTAAAATGTCAAAATTTTCGGGTCGTCACATTAGTTCAATGATTTCGAAAGGTTTATCGAATGGTTCGAAAGGTTTAATTCAATGGTTTCGAATATTTTAATTTAGTTAATTCTAAAGGTTTGAGATGGAAGGTTTTCCAAGGTTTTTTGAAGGCAATGTTTTAAGCGATTTTAAAGAAGGATGTCCAAAGTTTTATTGCACTTGTAAGGTTTAATTTTCAATAATTTCAAAAGGTTAATGTTTGTATTGAAGGATATGATTTCAAGAGTTTAGAAAGAGGTTCTTTCAAGTGTTTAAATGTATTCATCAATTAAGATTTGAGTAAAGTGTGTGTATATATATATATATATATGTATGTATAACATGGTGATATGATTTTGAGTAAAGCATAAAGATTATATACTTTCCTTGTTTATGTTTGATTTAAAGGTTTTAAATCATTTTGAAATTTTTTTCAAGGAATATTATGGGTGGGATCCTTAAGTGAAAATGAATCAGACATTAGAATACCGGATGTGACTAGTATGAGGTAGCGCTCTATACATTAGCTAATAACCCCAGCTAATAGTTGTCCAAAATTCTTGTGTGTAGGGCTTTGTCACAGGTAGACTAAAATCATGATTACACACCGAAAGGAATATATATTTCTGTATAGATAGGTTATTGGTAAGCCCGAAAAACCATTAGGATTACGAATACCTAGGAGATAATTAATTAGGGACAGATCGTCTAGAAGAGAAGTATTTAACAGATAGTAAAGGACAAATACTCCAAAAGTGAAGTATTTAGTAGATACTTAAAGACAAATAGTCCAAAAAAAGAATAACTAACAGGTGTTAGATTAGTTTTGATTATACTGCCTAGTGGGCCCGAGTCAGCTAAAGGTTCAAAGTTATCCAAACGAAACTTATGTGTTTGAATATATAGTTCATTATTACCTGATATTTATGTATATTTACATAATGATGCTTTGTAGTGTTTAATCAGTTTTGATTGCAGGAAAAATGGTTTTATTAAGATATGTTTTAAAAGGATTTTAGTGATGGGAAACCCGTTTCGCTAAACAGTGTTGTCTCACTTAACATACTAAACCGAGATGGAAAGTGTTATTCATACCAGGATTTATGTCTAACTCGAAGGTCATGTTTCCCTTTAAACTCTTGGGTGCTCAAAATTTATTTAAGTTGACTTACAGATTAAGGTCTTTCTATATTTTAGTAAGATGACGAATAAGGCTACCGGAGGCATGCATGAGACAAATGGATAGCTATTTAGGGCTTGCAGTTGTTTTTGTGTTTTGATATGTTTCCACTGTGATTGTACTAGGTCTATTATGACCATATGGCTCGAATCATCCAAGGGGGTATCTTCATTTACCGCTCTTGGCATATTTTGTAATAATTATATTTAATCTATTCTTAGGAATGTATTTAGGATTACGTAAGTTGAATATGTAACATCTATTTTGAATGTAATGGTGAAAATGTTGTTTTGAAGTATGTATTTTGTTTCATATTCAAATGCTTCTGATATTATGGATACCATTAACATAGCCGTATTTAGTCACCGAAAGCTAATACTATAGATGACTGTAGCATCTGAAGCGCTTTGTTTTGGGCTTCAAGATTGGGGATGTTACAACTTGGTATTAGAGCATGGTTTATGTAATACTTTAACTAAAAATGGTTTTTTTGAAAACATAATCCTTAGTAATTAGAGTTAAGATCGGGATATAGGATAACGCTATAGTAACTTGTATTTGCTATATTTAAGTATACGCTATATCTCTAGACTCCTATCTTAGTTAGGCTATTCATCTGTATCTCACAAGACTTGAATACAGATATGGAAGGAAGATGAGGCGGAGTTAATCTTGGAGGAGATTGCACCACCACTAATGGAAATTCTCGACCAAATGCTAGAAGAGTTCCAAGTTGGCTGAAACAGTTGGTGTTGGGGTTCCCTAAGTAGACATGGAAGCCATGTATCAGTTCTTCATAAACATGATCCAAGCTGGGATTGTAGCTAGAGTTGTTGGAGGAAACACTATTGGAGGAGGAGTTCAAGAAATTCCAATGGTCAACCAGTATGCTAATCTGAGCAGAGACTATACCAGGCTTGGGGGTAAGCCGTTCATTGGAACCAAAGATGCTATTGAGGTAGAAATTTAGCTGTTGCATTGCGAGAGGATCTTTGCTGACTTAAGATTGAATGACGGGCAGAAGAGGAGATTAACTTTGAGAAAGATTCAGGGAGCTGCCTTCTTTTGGTGGAATACTTTCGTAGCTGGTGTTGATGAGGAAACCATAACTTGGAAGCAGTTTAAGAAGATGTTTCAAGAAAGGTTTATGTTAGTGATGGCACAATTGGCATTGGTTAGGAAGTTTATTGAATAGAACAAAGGGAGATGTCTGTTTTAGAATATGCAAGGAAATTTGAAGAATTGGCACGGTATGGGTATGCTTTGGTCGATACGATGATCAGGAGAAATGAGAGGCTTAAGACCGGAGTTAATTAGTGCTACTTTACCACACTTAAGAGATCCCAGTGATGTAGTGGTGGAAATGGCGCTGGGACAGGAAGAAGCATTAGATTACTTGAGGAAGAAGATGACGGAGGCCCAGGTAGGATAGGACCAGAAAAGAAAGTTTTTCCAAAAGAATGCTCAGAAGGGAAGAGCATAGAAGAGGGGAAAAGATGAGGTGGTTTGTTATAGATGTGAAAAGAAAGGACACTATGCTAATAAGTGCTGGACCGGAAAAGGAAAAGAGAAAGGAAAGGACGCGATTGGGATGATGAACATCCATTGTTTTAATTGTGATCAGATCTTCCATTATAAGAACCAATGCAAGGAGCCTACTAGAGATGGAAAGGGGCAAGTTTATGCATTGGAGCCCGCAATTTCAAGGCTAGTTGTGAAGAAGAAAGGGAAGGCTATTCTGGGAGGCTCGCTACAGATCCATGGTATGTCTATTAGCATTATGTTTGATACTGGAGCATCGTTTTCTTTTATTTCTCGATGTTTAGTAGATAAGTCTAACCTAGAACCCACATATTTAGTTACATCCTTAAAGATTGAAAATCCGATAGGGGGTAGCAACATATGGGATGATGTGTGACCATTTAGAGTTTGATTTTCTAGGTCATATTTTTGATTGCTGTTTAGTTGTATTTGATTTTATGGGATTTGGGATTATCCTTGGGATGGATTGGTTAAGTAAATACAATGCTACGATATTTTTCCATGATAGGAAAATATCAATTAGCCACAATGATTATAGTGATCAAATAGTTTATAATGTAGAAAACCCTAGTTGCGAAGTAAATGCTTTATTCGGAATTATGGTGTTGGAGGATGAGTTGCATCGATTCTTTATGGTTAGAGAATTTTCTGATGTATTTGAGTCAATAACTAGATTACCATCAAAATAAGCCATTGAGTTTCGAATAGATTTGGAGCATGGAACAGAATCGGTGAGTAGGCCACTGAGCAGGATGACACCTACAGAGATGAAAGAGTTGAAGGTGCAGTTGGTGGATTTGGAAGGTAAGAGTTTATTTGACTAAGTAGTTCACCATGGGGAGCTACCAAAGTGTTTGCTAAGAAGCCGGATGGATCATTGCAGCTATATATCGATTTCCGAAGTTGAATGAGAAGATGATAAAGAACCAATACCCAATGCCGAGACTTTACAATTCGTTCGATCAGTTAATTGGAGCCAATGTATTTTCTCAGCTGAATCTGGCGATGGGATTTCATTAGCTTAGAGTAGCATGAATTGTTTCCTCTAACTTCATTTAGGATAAGGTATGGATCATACGAATGGTTAGTTATACCGTTCGGACTAACTAATGCACCGACATTCATTGTAGATTTGATGAACCGAATTTTCTGAGAGCACTTGGTTAGATTTTTGTTGGTCCTCATAGATGACATTTTGATATACTCTAAGAATGAGAAGGATCATGAGATTTATCTTATAGTTGTGCTTGAGACGCTGAGGGAGCATCAGTTGAAGGCTAAGTTTTCAAAGTGTCATTTTTGGAAGAAGGAAGTGAAGTTCCTTAGTCATGTATCTCAGAGAAAGGATTGTCTATAGATCCGACTAAGATCGAAGTAGTGAATGTTGGAAGAGACCCGAAACGGTGACCGAGATTAAGAACTTTCTTGGCTTGGCTGGATATTATTGAAGGTTCATAAAGGATTTTTGTGGATAGCTCCACTGATGACTAAGCTTACGTGAAAAGATGTGAAGTTTGTATGGACTGATAAGTGTGAGGAAGCATTCTAGAACTCGAAACACTTATGGACACATGCACCAGTATTAGTGGTTCTGGAGAGGAATCAAGATTTTGTTGTTTATACTGATGCGTGTGGAACTGGACTGGAAGCTATGTTGATGCAAAGAGGTAAATTTATAGTTTATGCTTCTAGACCGCTCAAACCTCATGAAGTTAGATATCTGATGCATGGTCTAGAGTTAGCTTCTATTATATTTTCTTTGAAGGTGTGAAGGCATTATCTTTTGGGAGAGTGATTTGAGATTTATATGGATTATAAGTCGTTGAAGTAATTTTTCTCTCAGAAGGAGCTGAACATGAGACAGTGGAGATGGTTGGAGTTTATTGCTGCTTATGACTTTGAAATTGAGTATACACCTGGAAAAGGAAATAAGGTTGCATATGCACTTAGCAGGAAGCATCAACATGTAGTATTGGCTATGATTGCTGAGTGGAAAGATTTGGAAATGTTGTCGGTTTGTAGAGTGCAGCTTAGATCCAAGGTAGGTTTTAGTGCAGGGAGTGCTGTATTGTCTTGTTTGGAAGTTCGACCAGAATGATTGAGAAAATGGCTTCTAAACAGGAGGAGAATCCAGTTTGGCTGAATGAATCAAAAGGTTAAGGGAAGGAACATAATGCGATGACTTAAGGGATTTCAATCTTGAGCGGAAAGGGTGGTTGAGAAAGAAAGGAAGGCTGTGTGTTCCAAACCGAGGAGACATGAGGAAAATTTTATTTGATGAATGCCATCGTTGGAAATTCACTATCCATCCAAAAGGAACGAAGATGTATCAATATATGAAGAGAAGTTTCTCCTGAGAAGTATGAAACGGGACATTGATTTGAGTGTAAAACAATGCTTGAATTGCCACTAGGAAAAGGCTGAACCCCAAAGCCAAGCAGATTGCTTCGACCATTGGAAGTTTCAATGTGGAAGTGGGATTCTATATCCATGGATTTTATCGATGGGTTGTCTAGGTCTTGTAGAGGGAATGAAAGAATATGGGTCATAGTAGATAGACTGACTAAGAATGCTCATTTTATTATGGTAAAGTCAACTAGGATGGCACCTATTTTGGCGAAGTTATTTATGAAAAATGTGATTAGGCTACATAGGATTCCTAGTAGTATTATCAGTGATAGAGTTTCTTTATTTAGTAGTGAGTTCTGGAAAAGTCTAGAGGAAACTTTACGAACCACTCAACATGAGTACCGCTTATGATCCACAAACTGATGGGCAAAAGGAAAGAGTTAACAAAGTCTTGGAGGATTTGTTAAGAGCTTGTGTGTTGGATTTCGGGGGATCATGGGAAGACCATCTTCATTTAGTTGAGTTCTCGTATAACAATAGTTATCAGACTAGTATTAGGATGATATTGTTTGAAGTGTTGTATGAAAGACCATGTAAATCTCTCGTATGTTGGTTGGAGACCTGGGATATGATGGTTCTTGGTCCGGATTTAGCGAAAGAAGCCATAGAGAAGTTTAAGTTGATCTAAGCCAGGATGAAGGAAGCTCAATC
This sequence comes from Allium cepa, assembly GCA_030765085.1. Lineage (NCBI taxonomy): Eukaryota > Viridiplantae > Streptophyta > Magnoliopsida > Asparagales > Amaryllidaceae > Allium > Allium cepa. The sequence continues at coordinate 580,032,775 of CM060931.1, forward strand.
TAGACAGAAAAGTTATGCCGATAGAAGAAGAAAGGACTAGGAATTCCTGTTGGAGATTATGTTTTTATTAAGGTTTCACCGATGAAGGATGTGATTAGATTTGGAAAGTCAGAAAAGCTAGCACCTAGATTCGTTGGACCTTTTCTTATTGTTGAGAGGATCGGGAAAATCGCTTATAAAGTGTTACCATATAGTTCGGTTGGAGTCCATGATGTTTTCCATGTTTCTCATCTTAGGAAATGTGTTAGAGACCCGTAGACTACTATAGCACCTACAGAATTAGAAGATTTAGTAGTAGAACAAGATTTGACTATAGTTAGAAAGTCGATTCAGATTGTGGCAAGAGATGATAAGAAATTGAGGAATAAGGTAGTCAAATTACTAAACTTCCAATGGAGTGATGATAACAGAGACTATACTTAGGAGACTAAGAGCATGATTATAGACACTTACCCTAAATTTTTTGATGGTATGTTTTACCTCTGATTGTTTTGTTACATACCTTATCGTAATTTTGAGGACGAAATTCTTTAAGGTGGGGAATCTATAAAACCCCATAATTTTATAACAATATTTAGGATGTTTAATTAGCTCAAATTAAATAAACTAATGTGGAGATTAGTAGGTCGAGAATTGATTAGCAAAGGGTAGCCCTGCCATGTTAGTGTGCAAATTAAAATGAGATAACATAAGATAATGTGTTTGTAAATAAGAAGGATAATATGAGAAATAAGAAAGGCTTATACCCTAAACCCTTAGGAAATGAAACTCACGTTCATTTAATTTTCACTCAAAATAAAATTTACCAAGGCTGACCACCATTATTGTTTTCAAGAGAAGTTTAAAGCTAGGATTCAAGAGAAGGAATTTAATCAACTAATTCAACATCAAATCTCACATCTTAAAATCTCAAATCTAAGGTGAATAATTACTACATCCCATTTCTTATGGTTTTTAGTTTTAAGATTTAATCAAAAATAACATTGCAAGTATATGCCATGTTTTTTATGATTAAAGTTATATATATGTTTGTTGATGAATTATATGTTCATGCTAGATTATAAGATAAGTTTGAAATGAAAACCTAATTAAATGGCATCCAAATGCCTTGAGAATTTAAATATAGGTCAGAAATGATATTCTAGAAATGGATATCAATTTTCATAATTTTTTAAATTAATGGGGATTTTATATTAATTTCCTAGTGAAGAAAATGATTTATTGGGATATAAATTATTTATGGATAAAATAATTATTATTTGTGTTTGAAATCTTTATATGTTGGAAGACTTATTAAAATATATTTTCTGGGATTTTTCCAGATTTTCCTAAAGTGATTTGATGAATATATAAAATTATTTAAGGTATGAGACTTAAATATTTTATATATTTAATTAAGGAGAAGGGCATTTTACAAAATTAAATGATTATTTAATGCTGAAAAATAGTGATAACACTTTTCTAAAATGTATTTATTAACCAATGAGAATTTGACAAACAAAGGTAGGTTATTGAAAATTTATCAATTTTAAATTAAAAACAAAGAAATGATACTTTTAGCATGTTTTAGCCAGTTTTAGCATTAGACCTTCCGACCCAGACTTCTTGACAAAGTCGAAAGATTATACCTTTCGACAAGTCAAACCAATGCATATGGTATCAAGTATCTTTGTACGTAATGAGTTGGATATAGTCGAAGGGTTTTTAGTCAAAAGGTTGGTTGCCAAAGAGGTTGAGTATGTCTGTTTTATAAGTCAATGATCACCTGCTTTTCTTTCAAGCAAGAGCTTTCGAATTAGTTGCTTTCGAAAAAGTCAAATATTAAAATAAAGGTTTTTGAACCTTTCAACAAAGTCGAAAGGTTAGTGCCACTTTGTTATTTGTTTTGTTTTGAACCCTCCGACAAAGTCCATAGGTTTAGTTACTTTAAAACCAACCGCTTCTACATGTTTACGGAAGAGAGATTCTGACTTAGGCGACTTATTCCATGTTTTCTCATTAATGCATAACCAATGCTTACCAAGCAGAGCTTTCAAAAAAGTCGAGAGGTTGCTTCCAATGTTGTCGAAAGGTTTTAAAGATATATTTTCTGCTTGTTTTTAAATTGAACCCAGTATGTCTTCGAAAGGTTTAAGTTTTAAAAGGTTTAATGCCTTCGAAAGGTTTGTTTAGTTCAATGATTTTGAAAGGTTTAATTCAATGATTTCGAAAGGTTTATTGAATGGTTTCGAAAAGTTTAATTCAATGGTGTCGAAAGGTTTAATTCAATGGATTCGAAAGGTTTGAGATGGAAGGTTTTCCATGGATTTTCGAAGGCAATCTTTCAAATAGATTTTAAAGAAGGATGTCCAAAGTTTTATTGCTCTCGTAAGATTTTATTTATTCAATAGTTTCTAAAGGTTTGATGTTGGTTTTGAAGGGGATGATTTCAAAATTTTAGAAAGTGGTTCTTTCAAGCGTTTAAATGTTTACATCAACTAAGATTTGAGTATAAATATATAACATGGGATTTGATTTTGAGTAAAGCACAAAGATTATATACTTTCCTTATTTATGTTTGATTTAAAGCTTTTAAATCATTTTGAAAATGCTTTCAAGGAAAATTATGGGAGCGGATCCCTAAGTGACAATGAATCAGACGTTAGAATACCAGATGAGACTAGTATGTGGTCGCACCCTATACATTAGCTAATAGCCGCAACTAATTGTTGTCCAAAATTCCAGTATGCAGGGCTTTGTCACATGTAGACTAAAATCATGATTACACGCCGAAAGAAATATGTATTTGTATACATATAGGTTATTGGTGAGCCCAAAAAACCATTAGGATCAAGAAGACCTGGGAAATGGTTAAGTTAGGGACAGACTCTCCAGAAGAGAAGAATTTAACAAATAGTCAAGGATAGACCATCCAGAATTGAAGTATTTAATAGATAGTTAAGGATGGATAGTCTAGAAAAAATAGGTAATAGGTTTTAGATTAATTTTGATTATAGTATCTGGTGGGCCCGAGTCAGCCGAAGGTTAAAAGTTATCCAAACAAAACATATGTGTTTGAACAAATTGTTTATCATTACCTGATATTTATGTATGTTGACATAATGATTCTTTTTTAGTGTTTAATTAGTTTTGATTGCGGGAAAAAGGATTTTTTAACATATTCTTTAAATGGATGTTAGTGAAGGGAAACCCGTTCCGCTATGCGGCATGGTCTTACTTATCATACTAAGCCGGGATGTACAGTGTTATTCATACCAGGCTTTATGTCTGACTCAAAGTTTATGTTTTCCCGGTAAACTCTCGGATGCTCAAAATTAATTTGAGTAGACTGAGGTATTAAGGTCTTTTCAGGTTTTAGTAGGATGAAAAATTAGGCTAACGAAGCATGCAGGAGACAAATGGATAGTTATTTAGGACTTGCAGTTTTCGTTTATGTTTTGATGTATTTCCGCTATGATTGTATTAAGTCTATTATGACCATATGACTCTAATCATCCAAGGGGGTATCTTCATATACCTTGATTGGCGTATTTTGTAATAAGTATAATTAATCTCTGCTTGGGAATGTATTTGGGATTATGTAAGTTGATATGGAGCATCTATTTTGAATGTAATGATGAAAATGTTGTTTTGAAATATGTGTTTTTTCATATTCAGATGCTTTGATATTATGGATACCATTAACATAGCCGTACTTAATCGCCGGAAGCTAATACTATAAATGACAGCAGCATCTATAGTGCTTAGTTTTGGGCTTCTTGGCGGGGGATATTACATGTTATCTTTTAGAAAATAATATCTTATATCTATGTGTTTAATTCTTGCATGATGTGTTGGATTTTTAGAAAGATTATGCACTAGTATTGTCATTATATATTGGCGATTTAGTAAAATTTAAACCAAAACCTTTTAATGTTTGTTGCATATAAATCATCCGTGAAAAGATAGTATGGCTGAAATATGTTCTGCTTCTGTTGTGGATAGAGATACAATTTTTTTCTTTTTGTTAAACCATGAAACCAGAAAGTGTTCTAAAAAGTGACAAGTCTCACTTATACTTTGTGGCCTGATTTGCATCTTACATAGTCAGCATCACTATATGAAATTAAATGAAAAGAATCTTCTATATAATAGTCCATAGTCTAGAATATTATTTACATATCTTAATATTATTTTTACTGATTTTTGATGAGTTTCTCCATATTGAAATTGATATCTTGCACATAGACACACACTATGCATTATATTGGGTCTACTAACAGTAATATAAAGTATTGATCCTACAATACCTTTATATAATTCTTAATCGACATCTTTTGAGTTTTCTTCTTTATTTAATTTCTCATTTGTTGCCATAGGAGTTTGATTTCCACTAACGTTTGCCATGCCAAATTTCTTAACTAAGTTTTTGACAAATTTTTCTTAACTCATAAAGTTTCCATTATTTAATTTTCTTATTTGTAATCGCACAAAAGAGATTAATTCTCCCACATGACTCATTTCAAATTCTTTAATGGTTACTTCTGAAAAATCTTTATTTAACTATTCATTTGTTAATCCAAAGGTAATATTGTCTATATATATTTGCATAAGTTGAATATCATTATTATTTATTTTAATAAACAGAGCATTACCTACCTTTCCTATTTCAAAATTAGATTGTAGTAAATAAGATTTAATCACACATACCATGCTCTAGGTACTTGTTTTAAAAGATATGAAGCTTTCTTTAATTTATAAAAGTGATTTGGTTGTTTTCCACCTTTGAAAAGCGAGGCTTGTTCTACATATACATCTTCTTTAATAAATTCATTTAAAAAGGTGCTTCTGATATCCATTTGAAATAATTTAAAAATTTTATGATTTATAAAAGAAAATTGAATTCTGATAGCCTCTAGTTTGGCTATAGGAACAAGAGTTTCATCAAAATTTGTACCTTCTTCTAGACTATAATCTTGTGCAACTAAATGTGCTTTATTTTTAATAACTTCTCCTTATTTATTTATTTTATTTCTATATACGCATTCACTTTCTATTATAGATTTGCCTTCAGGTCTTGAAACTAATTCTCAAATATCATTTTTGGAAAATTAATTCAGTTTTTCTTGCATGGCAAGAATCCAAGGATCATCTAATGATGTTTTCTTTGGATAATTGGTTCAATAGTTGGGATAAAAGCAACATTACACGTTTTATTTAATTGATTTCTTGTTTTTATAATAGATTCTATGTTTCCTAGAATATTTTCTATTGGTAGATCTTTCAAATATTTTGTTCTTTAATTCGAATGTAAATTTTTGGAGTTGTCATTATTTTCATTATTAATAATTTCATTATTTATATTTTCTTCCTTATCAAAACTGGTATTATTGATTTAAAATTTTCATCAAATGAAACATGTAGTATTTCTTTAATGGTTCCAGTTATGGTATTGAAAACTCAATAAGTTTTACTTCTATTAGAATAAGCAATAAAAATACCATTATCCGATTTAGTATCAAATTTGTCTAAATTATCTTTAGTATTCAATATAAAACATTACTACCAAAAACTTGAAAATAAGATACTTTAGGCTTTTTATTATAAAGTAATTCATAAGGAGTTTTCTTAGTCAAAGGCCTTATTAATTTTGTTTAAAATATAACCTGTTGTAGCAACTATTTCAGCCTAAAACGTTTAGGTAATTCACTATCGTTTAACATTGTTCTAGCACACTCTTGTATAGTTCTATTTTACATTCTGCCGCTCTAATTTTTTGTGGTGTTCTTGAAAACGAAAAGTTATGTGTTAATCCTCTCTTATCATAAAAGTTTTCAAAATTATCGTTTTAGAATTCTCCTCCACGATCGCTCCTAATTGTTTTAATTTTAGTTGACATTTGATTTTTGATTATTTTACTTTAAATTTAAGGAAAACTGTCCATGTAAATCTAGAAAAATCATCTGTTATTACAAAGTCAAATCTATTATGTTTTATTGATTGTACTTGCAATGGTTTGAAAAGATATAGATGAAGAATTTTAAGAGGATGAGAATTAGAAATCATATCTTTAGATTTAAAGGAATTTTTACGAAATTTTCCTAATTGACAGGCGTCACATAATTTATTGACATTGAAACTCATTTTAGGAAGATCCTAACAATTTTATATCTTGTAACATTAGAAAGATGTTAAAATTTTAAATAACCAGATCTTTTGTGCCAAATCCAAGGATCATTACATTAAGCCAAAAGACATAAGTTGTCATTGGACACATTCATACTTAAAATGTAGAAATTACATTTCCTAGTACCTTCAAAGATACTGTCTAACTCATTATCTTCGATATGAAAATTATCTTTTTCAAACTTAATTTTAAAACACAATTGAGTAATTTTTAAGCAAATTATGTTTTAAATTCCTAACTAGAAAACATTAGAAATAGTAGTAGTTTTAGAGTATTGATATTGTCGATGCCTACCACATATCCTTTTGGGTTGTCTTCAAAGTTTAGCGATCCACCACCTCTATAGACTATGTCTTTCAAAATTTACATATTTCGAGTCATATGCCTTGAACACCCACTATCCAATATCCACTTGTCCTTCTTGATTTGTGATATTTGATTCCCATGTGTCTGTTCTCCATCAGCCATATAAAAAAATTATTCCTGAATTAAAAAATATACATTTCAAAGAAATCAAGTGTCTTTTCAAAACACTTAGTTTCTAAAATCATATTAGCTCATAAAATTGCTTTTCTACAAAATTATTAAAATTATTGTTAGACATTTAAACTTTTCAAAAATCAAATTATGATTTTTGGAAAACCTACTGCTCTGATACCAAAAGTTAATGGCGGGATTATGGATCATAAGGTTAATTAAATACTAAAGGAGGGGCGAATAGTGTTTTATAAGTTTTATGAATCAGTTTGAAATTATTTCAAGTTTGCTATTAATCAACATAGAGTGAACAATCACGTATACAAACGCAGATAATTATAAATATAGAAAAGTAAAAGGTAGAGAATTAGAGAGATCACATCAGGGATTTTTATACTGGTTTGGAGTTACCCTACATCTAGCCCCATACAATTGCTATACAGATTTCTTTTCAAGCGCCAGTCTTTCAACGGGTAGAAGGCGAACCCAATACAATTTGGATTTCAAGGCTACGAGACACACCCTCCAAATTTTCCAATCTCTAGGTACACTCACTTGATTTGGGCGAGACATAAGCACACTCATTTAGATTTTCGAGACACCAAGAATGCCCACTTGATTTAAGGAGGGAAGAATGTATCACCTTATAATTTGGCGTTAGTTATTTAATTAGTTCGTTAATTAATTGGGCTTCGAAAATAAAATTCTTGCAAATGATGGAATTTGACCATGAAATTTAAACCATTGTGTTTGTGATGAAAGTCTAAGCAACTTTCATATTTGGAGTTTTGCGATTGGAGTTCAAATAAAGAAGCAACGAAGAAAAAACAATTTTGGAATAAAAATAATGAAATAAGAAGAAATTAATGTTTTATAACTTAGGCCCACATGGCGACCTATTATTAGGGAAAGTCAACCCCCAATGGTCAACCGGTCACCCAAGGGTGGTCGACCGATGGCGACCTGGTGGCTCCAATAAACCTAGGCCACATCAGTAAGAATTTAATATATTTCTATCTAACATTTATAGTTGATTCTAGCCCCTGTAAATTAGAGTCTAACCCTTCATTCTTTTCTCATATTTTTATGGAGTAGTATTGAAGCTCTGTCATTTCTTCTTCTCCACTTTCTTTCTAAGTCATAAAGATAAGATATTTGTACCTATATTCATATAAGTCGGAGAAGAATAGAAATATAATAAAATGTAGAAGAGAAGAGAATCAATCATATATATATTTGAGGTAATTTATATATTTATACATATTTGTACCTATTTGCTCTTCCAATCCCAAAACTCTTCTCAGATATATAATTTTAATGTATGTATATAGCCTTTATACATATCCCTTGGATTAAAAAGGATTTGGAGATGTCTACTTCAAATTTGGAGATTTGAATTGCTTTTAAAAGGTAAGTGCGAAATTTTATAGATTGTTATAACTTGAAATTATCCCGTCGATGTTTATTTGATTTTTATTCCTAATTGGATAATTTATATATGTTGTAGCAATGAATTGAATGCGATTTGTCTGTAATAAATATCGCCTGTATATTCTTGTCTATGAATTGATTTAGCGTTTATATACAACATGATCTGGAAATCAGTCCAAAAATTACGAATTTAGAATATTGATTTGAATGAAATTTATTCTAGATCTAAAATAGGCTGTACAATAATGTCATAAATTTGGATTATTACCCTAATCTTCTAAATTTATTCCAGATCTGAAATAGGTTGTACAATAATGTTATAAATTTCAATTATTACCCTAATCTTGTTAGAATATAAACTTTTCTCTATTTTGAATTATTGGAACTTAGATCTATTTGATATCTGTAAATTAGTTTGATTTCTTTCTCTTTTAGCAAGATACATCATTTGATCTAATAAAGAATGGGTAAAAGTAGAAAGAGAAAGAGATGCATAAAGTATGAATTCATTGTAGTTTACATCGTCTATTTTAGTAATAAAAAGAAATTATTATTCCTTGTAACTTCAAACAATGAAATCTTTTGACTTTTAAAGTTAAATATTTTGTTTTGGACTAATTTATGGAAACTATAGCAGATAATCTTTTTAGATATGATTCCAACAGTTTAACATGGAAAAGTATATTCTAGTAAAGGCATATAACTAGAACATATTTAATAAAGCTTAATATTTGTACATAATCACTACACTTATAATAATTAAATAAAATGCTAATAACGACGTTTGTAGGTAATATTCGCGTTAGGATAATCTACTAATGAGAAAAGAATTAAAAGGTTGCAACTCCAATAAAGGGCACTAAATATGCGAGTTACAATAAACTTATAAGGTAAATGGATTAGTGAGACAAATAAAAATGGAATAGATATAAAAGGCTGCTAATTTGAAATTAGTAATCATACATAAATGTCTTGAGAAACGTCCGTTAGAATTTACGGACAAATTGACATTTACGAGTATTAAACGGGGATTTATATGTAGATAAATATTTAAGGTAAATCTTATTGCCTTAAATAAAAGGAAATTACTAAGCTAGGTTCAATGTCTACTTAAGATAATATAAATAAAGACTTACAAAGGTTAATTAGACTTAATATGTTAGTGATGCGAGGTCAGTAAAGTCACTCGATGGAAAACTGCCTTCACTTTATGGCTAACAGCAGTTGGATGCACTTACTACTTATGTGAGATTTCACTAATCCTAGGACCTATGATAACGTGAGAGATAGAATTTGCTTAATTAATTGGAAAGTACTAAATGGTCCAAAATTTGGAATTAGAAGCGGTGAGCGATATCTCCATAGGGGGTTACTTATAGTTTGAGTTCTTAAGTGGCTGAAGGTTCCACCTCTTTACTAAATGGAAGTATTAAATAAACTCGTGAGATTCCAATTAAATAAATAATGATGTCTCTAAAAAGATTTTACTTCGGTGTTGAGGTCCTAAGTGGCCGAAGGATCTGCCTCCCTTCCAAAAGAAGTAACCTAATAAGATGCCAAATTTATAATTAAAGAGTGAGAGTGGATATTTCGGGAATGGTTCGCTTTAGATTTGGGGTCTTTAGTGACTATAAGGTCCTCCTGTTTCCAAGAAAAGAAGTATTAAATAGACCACTAAGATTTCCAATCAGTGATAGCTAGATTGTAACATTGAGGAGGACGCTTCTTGAAGTTGGCCTTAAATGACAAGATCTGCATATTTTCCACTAGGATGTATTATGTGGCTTGGGTACAGTATCTTACATTGCTAAAGATGTAATAATAATAGTATCATTTAGGAGCATGCCTTGGGGATAGATCTTAAATTATGGGGTCTGCTTAGCTAAGGTCTTAAATGACCAGAGTCTGCTTATTTTCTAATAAAAGATATTAAGTGGCTTGGATACTATTTATTACATGATTATGATTTTACCGACGATAGGCACTGTAATAGTTGGATATTAAATGTCAAAAGCCTTAAATAGTGGTCAGATTTCTTGTAGCTAGGACCCATTGATCATTTACAACATTTATTGGAAACCACCTTGGGAATAGGTCTTAAATGACGGAGTCTACCGGAATTAAGGTTGTAAACCACAGAGTCTACTAATTTCTCTTTTAAAAGTAATATAGAAGTCCACTTCATATTTAGAAGTACTAAGTGACTAATGGGTTTGAATGTATTGGGTGGTTGATATGGCTTTATTGGTATTTCGTACCTTGCGAAGGGGTAAGTAAGTAATCGTATGTGCACGGCAACGTTATATTAAAATTGCTAACCTCAATGCACATAGCTATTAAATGGAAACCTATCGGTATAAGTTTGTGCTATGAACAATTTATATTTTCCAGTCATTAGAACGTTGTTCTGACCCCCTCCTTATTACAATCCACCAGATAGATTTTAGAGGAACATATCATTGGAGCTGATGTGCTTTGTTATTGGAGATGGCTTCTTTCTCTCATGCTCGAAGCTAATATGATGATCTGCTATCCAAGGAATACCATCTATTCCAAGGCAGTAGTCATAGTCTGTATTTTTATCGTATTATTGTTTCTGCTGTGAGTTTAGATTTTTTTTTTTCAATTTTTGATAATGCTCATGTTTATTTGTAGATACCAAATCCAACGATTTATGCTCTGATAGACTTAGGTTCCGATATTGGTCGAAAGTTAGACCCATTAAGTTGCGGGTTGTTACATTTGGTACCAGAGCATAAGTTAGTAGATCATAGGGATTAAGATAAATTAAGAGAACGTTTTCGTATTTCCTATCAAGTAATGTTATATTTGTACAATGGATTCTCATAGTTCCGACCATAAAAATAGTTATAGTTCCACTCCAAAGGCATGGGCAAAGCAACCACGAGTTAGAAATATCTTAGAGCCAAGATTTTGACGCTAATTCCAAAGGGCCCTGCAGAGTGCTATAATGCGTAAAGCACTATTGATGAAGAGCATGAGTATGACAAATGGCTGAATCTCGAAGACTAGAGTGTTCTACTTGACGATTTAAATTCTAGATACCTTGTGACTTTGGATTTTGAATTCCATTTGGGGACCCACAATTATTCTAGATTGATGGAAAATTAGATTATATTTGTCGCAACTATCTAGAAGCAACCGTTGCTAGGGTGCATTAATTGATCACCTCTTTGATGGCAAATCAGATTTTATTTGAATAACTAATGTCGGTTCCTTAGTCTAAAACCTATGAGAGATTTTTTATAAAGTATATTCTGAAATGCCTTATATTTTTGAAAATGGGGTTTCCAAATGATTTCTTTTCCCAAAGATTTACTTTGGAAATTTTGTTTGGGAAAGTTTTGAAACATTTATTTTCAAAGAAACACGTATACCGCTAGGTTGTTCGTGCTAAGAAACTTTTGGTTTATAAAAGATTAATTCATTAAATTCTTAAATAATTATATGTATATATCATTAAAGGCTTGGTACTGATTTTAGGCAAGAAAATAGTTTTCCAACTTGAGAAATTTTTGTTTTAAAAAGGTTGTTGGAAACTTTAAAACATTTACATATATATATAAGTTTGATTTTAAAGGGAAGTTTTAATAAGAAATAGTTTCTATTATTTAGCTTAGTGATTTATCCAGTCTATAAAATCGAGGTTTTATATTTTTCTCTTTAAGGTATAGACAAAATAAGGATGACATTAAATTTGGTTGAGGTATGTAGTTTGAAGTGTTTTAGTTGCCACGAGCTATAGGAAGAAATAATTTCACGCGAAGTAGGTAGGAAGTAGCAGCTGGAATATTTTCAGGTTTTTGAAATTTTTATTGGTCACGGCAGTTTTATTGGGTCTACCATGAATTGCTTAAGCATAGTTCAAGACTAGGCGGTAGGATTTGACACCACCCTTTTGATGACTGGAATTTTTTGAATCATGTCAAATCGAAGGAGACAGCGCGAAACGATCTTTATTATTTAATCCGACCCTGATTGGGTCTAGGTTCAATTAACTCCCATAGACCGTCTAGCAGTTGACCACTTAGCGGTAAACCTAGAGGTCTATAAGTTAAAGATTTTGACATAACTTGAACCTAGAATGGGAATATTAAAGTAACGTCCGACTGTTTCCCAACTGCCTTCTTTCGTTCCTTCTTCCTTAACAATCCGAAACCAATCTCCTTCTACCTCCTCCTCGAAGGAGCAGCGTCTCTCTCCGTAATTTCTCCTTTAGGTGATTCTATTTTCTCCCTTTCATAGGAGTAGCAGCTTCTCTATAAGAGTGTTATCCACATATACTATAACAGAATCTCACAATCGCAGCAGAATAACATATAATATAATATCAATGATCTTTACAAAAGGAAAACTATAATATACATATATGCATCAGAGTGCAATAACAATCAATCATCATCTTGGAAAGTTATAACATCATGTCCTTACAATTGCTGATAATTTCAACAACAAAGTAGTGGAAAATAAACATATACGTGAATACGACTTGAAGACCTCCAACTCGTCTCCTAAGCTCCAATGCATCCAAAACAATATGTAAATATGCTTGGTCCGACCCGAGCATTAGAGTAAATTATGTAACATCCCGATATTTTCAACCATTCGCATCCAAACATACCGGAATTGAATTGCTCAAAATAACAAATTGTTAATTTATATTTGGCAAAACTCAACATATACAGTAAATAAAATAATCACAGAATCAGAGACACAAAGTAATATAACAATAATGTAGTGGAAACAAGAGGATAGTAGTTCATGAAGCTACTATATATATAAAAGAGTTAAATAAGTTACAATAGAAGTTTCGAATACAATAGTCAAATATAAGATCACAATACATCACTAGAATCAGCTAAACATCTGAAATCTGGATAGATAGCTGGATCTCCAAGCGAAACTCCAATGTAACAATCCGCATATTTATCGATTTTATATTTAAATATTTTATTTAAATATTTTGTCGTTAATCGGATATTGGTCCGAAAAGCTACTTTTTGCAAACGGTCAAATTAGGACTCGAGACCACTTCCATCGAGTTCGAAATGCCGTTTACAATTTTTTTAACTATAAACATTGATAGGTTTGGAGTTAGTGGAATTTCACGTACTTTTCCCGCTTTGGACTTTGGGTTAGTTTAGCCAATATAACTCAAACCCACTTCTCTCCTTCTCCTCACTCTTCATAAATTCCCTAACAACCAAGCTTTAGCATTAATGGTGAGTGGAAGGGGAAATTAATATTCCAAGCTCAAATTCTCTTGCAAATCCAACATTCAACTCCAAATTCAAGAAGAAGATATTGGATTCAAGCTTGTGATTACTTCTCTATTGCTTTCAAGCTTTTCTTCATAAATTTGGTGCAAAGGTGAGATTTTTATCTCACAATTATAGCCTATAACTATATTGGACTGTTGGGAATGATTCCCTATCATGTTTACACGCACATTTGCATTTGGTTTGGATTGGATTTGAGAAAAACTCCAATTTTTAGTGTTTTGGTGAATTTCCTGCATTTAGGTCGTTCTGCCCGGATTTGGCTCGCTTGGAGTTAGGTCGTAGGTCGCAAGGTCCCTAGGTCGTGGGTCGTTTGGGTCTAGGTCGCTCGGCATGACTCTGGGTCATCGAAATGCTTGTTTGAGTTAGGTCGCGCCTCTTTTAGGTCGCGTCTCCTTTAGGTCGCGCCTCATTTAGGTTGCATCTCCTTTAGGTCGCTCTCCACTGGAACCCTTAAGTCGTTTGGCCTTAGGTCGTTGCACCGTTAGGTCGTTGGAAACCACTTGATCGTATGACCTTGTTAGGTCGTTAGGTCGCGATGGCTTTAAGTCGCGCACCTATTAGGTCGTTCGCCCCTTTTAGTCGTTAGGTCGCTCGACTGTTTATGTCGTTAGGTCGCGAACCCACTTAGGTCGCTTAACCTTATTTTCCTCTAGGTCGCGTGGCCTTTAGACCCTTAGGTCGCGAGCAGTTAGGCCGTTAGACCTAGGTTACCTTTTCCCCCTAGGTCGTTAGACCGATAGGTCGCTTCACCCATGCTCACGTTAGGTCGTTCAACCCATTCATCTTTAGGTCGTTCCACTTGCCTATCTCGTAGGTCGCGTTCCACCTAGGTCGCGTGAACCTATAGGTCGTTGGACCCTTAACTCGTTCCACCTAGGTTGTGTGAACCTATAGGTCGTTGGACCCTTAACTTATTCCACCTAGGTCGCGTTCCACCTAGGTCGCGTTCCACTTGCCTATCTCGTAGGTCGCGTTCCACCTGTAGGTCGAACCCCGTAGCAGGGGCGTTGCCCCCACACCACCACCTAGGGGGGTTGCCACCACCCTGGACCCCCCCTCCGTAGGGGATCTTATCTGAAAAACATTCAACAGAACTTGCTGAGCTGATTTCCTTGGATTTTTATCACATCTTAGAATGTGATCTTTGTGATTGATTGTTTCTACAATCGCTTCTGTGATTTGTCACTCTAAAATATAAAGGTTTCAAAACTAGTAGTAAATATCAAAACTCTTTCAATAAAAGGATTTCAACTCTATTTTTAATAACAAAGCTCTTTTCTTAACCCGTTTTCCAATCTATTAGTATATACAAACCGTTACCTCACTCGGATGAGAAATCTAATTAAACGGCTTAGTAAAACAAGTGGTATGAAACGCTTGCGTTTGCTTCATCGGTTAATTCTTGGACTTGTTCGATTGAACCTCTTGTGACAATTTTCTAGTGAAGATTTACAGTTTGTTCGTAAATATTTAAGTTAAGCAAGTGGTTATGGTACATGAAGCTAAACTTTTATATTTACTAGCTTAGTGTAATTGACACTTCTCGTTGATCATGACGATCATTCTTATGATTTAGACTAGCAGTTGTGCGATATCTCTTGTTTGCTTGGTTAGACTAGACACCACTTGTGTGATTTCATTCATACATACCTTTTACCTTCTTGGTTAGTCTAGACACCACTTGTGTGATTTCACTCACACATACGTTTTTGTTTGCGAGGTTAGACTAGACACCACTTGTGTGATTTCACTCACACATACCTTTTTGATTTTTGGTTAGTCTAGACCTCATCCGTGTAATTTCGACTCAAACATATGGGGTAGCTCCCCATGGTCTTCGGACCGTCATGTGATAGGCCTCTTTCCCTTTTTCTTTGATTTATGGATTTCTTGTGTCGATTTCTGGAATTTATACCATTGACTTGTTATGAGTACAAGTTTAGGGTATGATGCCCTCTTTGGATCTTTGAGAAGATTCTTGTGATATCGATTTATCTCTTATTGATTGATCTTCTGTTGATCATCATTTGCATACTTATAGTAGTATGTCAGTATGGATACTTTATGTTTATGCCATATCTTTTATTTTATACAATGTCATCTGATATTTATAGCTAGACTGATCCGTTTATTATTTTCTTAAATAATACTCTGGTCAGACCGAGATGTTACAGGTGCATCTGCTTGACTTCTTCGCAGGATTTGTGTGACAGCCCTGGTTAATCAAGTATGTAGAAATTTAGGTCATTTGAATTTTTATTTTAAAAAAAAAGAGATATATAAATAAATAAATAAATAAACTAATATATAAAAACAGTTTTCTGAAATATATGTTTATACTGTGAAGATGTATGTGGTGGTGCATGTGCACATTGTTGCAGTGTACAAATTAGAGCAAGCAATTCAGTAAGAATCTTGCAAGGAAAAAATATGTACAACAATATAAATAAGTACATAAATAAATCAGTGCATGACCATCAAGTATGTATGCATCATAGCTGAATGAAATGCATGAATATCCTGAGAAAATTTTAGCTCTAACTTTCATAGCATGAGTGAAAACATAGTAGTTTGTGTGGGTAGAGAAAATATACACACATAGGGATACACATGCATATACCCAGTAGTTAGCAGAAACACACACCTAGCTGGCCGTTCAAATAAAAATTATATGCATAACTATCACCCAGAAAAGACAAGGAATGCCTGAGCCAAAGAAATCATGCATGAAATGTGTGAAAGAACTTTGCCAAAAAGGGTTAAGACAGGGAAAAAGGAGAACTGCAGGGAGAGGGTAAACTGTTGGGTGAAATTAGGAAGTAATGATGGAATTTCTGATGAAAATAAATTACCTAACTAACCTTAAAACCCTAACAACTCCACTATATACCATACTATCTCCTACGGGTGCACATTGGAAGGCCAGA
This sequence comes from Allium cepa, assembly GCA_030765085.1. Classification (NCBI taxonomy): domain Eukaryota; kingdom Viridiplantae; phylum Streptophyta; class Magnoliopsida; order Asparagales; family Amaryllidaceae; genus Allium; species Allium cepa. The sequence continues at coordinate 580,049,079 of CM060931.1, forward strand.
AATCAAAACACAGAAAAGGGAAGTAAGCAACAGGTTAAGGAGAAAAAAATGACAAACTTGAATCAAGACCTAGGAAGAAGAAACATGGTGAGTAAATCCTCACTTGGCAAGGCATTAAGACCTTTGGAAGGCAGCCATAAAAACCTTTAGCTTATCTTGATTTCTCTGTGATGTTTATATGCATTTTAGTTGACAATTTCCTGTAGTTTCTGGGCTTTGTGTTTTGCAGTGCTTTGTTACTATTTAAATTATGACTTGATTGTACATGTTAATTTAATGATAGCATGATAATAGCTGACTTACTGGTGGAATTCTATGTTTGAGAAAATATTTTTGGTTTAGGTATATACTAGCAAGATAAGTAGGGTGCAAGGCAGTAAGGGGAAGGGAATCCTCTGGCTTATGTCTTGCATTTGAAAAGATGATTGAGATACATTGGAAGTTCCACATGTTAAATCTTGATGCATCATAGGGTACCCTCTGGAAATAAGGTTATTGAGAAAATACATTATAATGCATGGGATGGCTACAAGGACCTTATTACTAGAGAACCCTAGTAGCATTCCATTTGGAAATGCTCTGAGTTATGCTTCAACCAAAAATATGTTTCTGCAGGAAATTAACTTGAAATGACTTTCAAATATGAGTGATGGTTGAATACATGGGTTACTGAATGGTTGATGGATGTGTAAAAACTGCTTGTATGCATAGATTAGGGGCACAACAGGGTGGGACATGACACTGCATAGGCAATAAGGGGTCATGGGAAAGAATTTAGTAATTAAACTCAAGGCATGAGTCACCTCTATCAGTTTGGATATGAGGAAAGGGGGTATGACATGGTAGTTGGCTTGCATCAAGGTTGGGGTGTAAGCTTGCACATGACATGTTTATGTCCAAAAGCTAGTAGTGCACTGGAAGATCAAACAGTAGCTTCCAGGCAGTGTGCACCAGTGCAACTACAAAATGTGATACTGGACTCTTAAAAGAAAAATGTGGTATGGATTGATAAGCAAAGATGTATATGCTAAGAGTATGGTGAGTACTGGTATGCAGACCAGTTTTGATGCTTTAGCTAAATGATAGGAGTTTTGCTTGTTCAATAGTTATGAAATGCCTGTATGATTTGTATGATGGCTGCTATGAATTCTTGAAATAAGAATCTTTGCTAAAGAATTGGTTTTAAGCACTCATACATGCATTTAACAATTCATTCATTTCACTGTAAATACACAACAAAAATGAGTACCTGATGAAAGGGGTTAACAATTTGGGTAAAACAGTTAGTGTCTGAACTTAAGTTGATATGGAATCAGTTTCATAAATCTTATGTACTTGTCAATTGAACTTACTCATACCAGATTTCAATCTGACCTGTTTGTTGCTTGCATCAAATGGGTGTTTCACTTGCATGGTGAAGCAGACCCTGAGATGGTTGCAGGAAGAAAGGATGCTAAATAGTAAGATGCAGTCATATGAAGCTTGAAGGAATTGCAAACTAACTAAGCTAGGATTTTGTAGGAGAGTAGTTCTTCTGTTTTGTTTTCAGTAAAAGCTTTATGTAGTGATGTTTCAAATTATGCAAGGAAAAACTTTATTATTATGTAAAGAATGATTGGGGAAAAGCATGTTGTAATGAACATTATTTTCAGTAAAAGGTGATAAGGCCTTTTGCTTTATGTTAGAAACTGTGAACATACTTATTTCTTGAGAATTAGATAAGGAAATTGGTAGTGGGTCTGAAGCATAAGTAAACTAGTATGCTTATGTATTAATTTGTTTAGGAACACCTAGAACCTGTTCATCTAGTCACCATTAGCATCATGAGATAAGAAATACCATGAACAGAAAAAGAAAAGAATAACATAGAAGGGGTAACTCAGAAGTAAAACTGCATTTGGGTAATTATTGGTATAAGTGAAATTTGTAGATTCAGTTAATTCATTTCAGAATCATACCTAAATGAAATTAGTCCCCTTAAGGACCAAAGAGGCAGTAAACTGCAGTTGTGCATGACTATGTGCACACAGTTGCACAGAAACATGCACAGTCTCAAATTGGTCATTGCAAGGGAAAATTTTGGTAAGTTAAAATGTTATGAGTTAGTTCCCATATTTCACTTAATACACCAATGAGAAACACAAGGAAACAAGTAGGAATTAGTTGAATGAATGGCACAGAGGTTCAAATGGAAGGGATCTTCTTGGTTGTTTTGTTGTGAATGATTCAGTTTGATTTTGCTAAAAAAAAAATAAATGGGCTGAGTTAATCAGAACATAAGTATATAAAAAAAAACATACTCTGGTGTAAAAACTATGTGACTAATCAAATAGTTTTTACAATGAGGTGTATCAATATTTTTATATTGATTGGAGTGGATCTTGGGAAGTAAAAAAAAAAAAAGGAAAGAAAGAAAAAAAAACAGTAAGAAAATAGTTGGTCAGAAAAGAAGGCAACCCTAATTAGCCCAAACTAAATTGTGTAAAAAAAAAAAAAAAAAAATGATGACAAGCAGAAGGGGGTTGTCTCAGTTGGTTTCAGAGCTATGTTAATAAATACATAGCTGAAATAAATATTTGTTTGAATCTGTATGCCTTGTTTGCATTGTTTGCTGCATGTTTGAGTTAGTTTGCCTGTTATAAACAAATAAGTTCATTGTTAGTTTCAAAAAGCAAAAGTAGTGAATAAGAATCAGAACTAACTACATTAGAAATTTTCAATAGAGGCCCAGAGGAGTTAGAATCAATCCCCAAGCCACAGGAGAAAGAGAAAATGGTCAATCTTCTAATACCACTGAGCAAGCAACTAGAATGGCTGCTGGTTCCCCAATGATTAACATGCAAGATTTTGTTCAAATATTGAGGGATGGAATGGCACCTAGGGTAGATAACCCATATGAGGAGCTGTCCAAATTGCTTAAAACATATACAAATCTGGGAGGCAGCAGCTTTGATGGCACAGAAAATGCCATAGGGGTCCAGGCATGGTTAAGAACAGTGGAAAGGATTTTTGGAGATATGCAAGTCAATGATCAGAGGAGAAGGCAAATAGCTTCAAGACAGCTGAAAGGCATAGCTTTGGACTGGTGGGAAGTGATTATTGCAGGCAGACAAGAACAAGAAGCCACATGGAATCAGTTCAAAGAGATGTTAGAAGCCAGATTTGTCCCAGCATCAACAAAAGCTTCATTGCTTGAGGAATTTATCAAGTTGAGACAAGGATCTATGAGTGTTACTGAATACACCCAGAAGTTTGAAGGGTTGTCTAAATATGGGACAGTGTTAATTCCAGATGAAACATCAAGGAATGCTAGGTACATTCAAGGGTTGAATGCTGGATTGAGTAGAGCCATGTTGCCATATAAAGATAGAACATTTGACCAAGTTATGGATTTGACACTGTCATTTGAGCAACATGACAATGCCAGAGAAAAGTTCAAGAACTTCAGGAATAACAAGAAAGGGAAGAATAGAGCACATCCATATGAGAGGAAGAAGGGAGAAGCAATGAACAAGGAAGGAAGTAAAGTGGCAACCTCTGACAACAAGAAATCTAAAGTAATTTGTTACAATTGTGGAAGGGAAGGCCATATTAAAACCAAATGCCAAGCACCCAAGTCAACTGTTCTTAGATGCTACAACTGTGGAAAAGAGGGGCACATGAAGAAGCAGTGTCCAGAGATGGCAAGAGTAGCTGTACTTGAGGGAAAAGGCAAGGCAATGGATGCACCAAGCCAAGTGGAAGGTATGTTATTTATAAAAGGCATACCCATATCAGTTGTTTTTGACACAGGAGCCACACATTCTTTTATTTCATATGATATAGTTCAGAAATTAGGGTTAATATGTATTCTTGTTGATAAACCACTGCATATTGATAGTCCCTTAGGTAGCTCCTGCATTACTCACATGAAATGCATGCAAGTAGAAATAAGCATAGGTGGTCACACCTTTATCTCAGAATTATATGTGTTGAATTACCCCAAGCTGGGTGTCATACTGGGAATGGATTGGTTAAAAAGCTTTTGTGCTATTATTAATTTAGGAAATTCTACTCTTTCACTACAACTTCCTGATGGAAAGAGGATTGTGGTTATGTATGAGGCAGCCAAGGATAGGGGTATGGGAAAGGTATTCAACTTGAACAGTGGTGAAGTTGAATTAAGTTTAAATAAGATACCCATAGTTAATGAATACCCTGATGTGTTTGGTGAAGTAAATGGCATTCCTCACAACAGACCAGTAGAATTTCAAATAAGACTTAAACCAGGAACAAGCCCTGTCATTAAGAGACCAAATAGGATGAGTCCTAAAGAACTGAGTGAGTTGAAGAAACAACTAGAGGAATTAGAACAAAAAGGTTTTATTAGGCCTAGCAGTTAAAATTGGGGATCACCAGTAGTGTTTGTTAAGAAACATGATGGTTCCTTAAGAATGTGTATAGACTATAGGGGACTGAATTCAGTCACTATCAAAAACAAATACCCTCTACCTAGGATTGATGATCTCTTTGATCAACTAAACGGTGCTAAAGTATTTTCTAGACTTGATTTAGCAACTGGTTTCCACCAAATGAAAGTAGAAGAGGAAAGCATCAAATATACAGCTTTCAACACTAGGTATGGCTTGTATGAATACTTAGTAATGCCATTTGGTTTGACAAATGCACCATCTTATTTTGTAGATTTGATGAATATAATTTTCAGAGATTATTTGGATAAATTTGTACTGATTTTCATTGATGATATATTAGTGTATTCCAAGACAGATAATGAACATGAAGAGCATTTGCATATGGTACTGAGTAGACTAAGGCAACAAAATCTTAAAGCCAAGGTTGCAAAATGTTCTTTTTGGAAGAATGAAATAAAATTTTTGGGCCACATAATTTCTCAAGAAGGAATCTCAGTAGATCCAAGTAAAGTCATGGCAGTGCAAGCATGGAAAAGACCCAGCAGTGTCACTGAAATCAGATCATTCATGGGTATGGCTGGATACTACAGGAGATTCATAAAGGATTTTGCTAAAAAGGCAATTCCACTAACCAAGTTAACAAGGAAGGACCAGCCTTTTATGTGGACTGAGAAGTGTGAAGAGGCATTTAACCAATTAAAGGAGGCATTGATGGAAGCACCAGTGCTGAAAATCCCAGAGGGCAATGATAATTTAGTGGTATATACTGATGCATGTAGATCAGGTATAGGAGCTGTCCTTATGCAAGATGGTAGAGTAATAGCTTATGCATCAAGACAATTGAAACCCAGTGAAACCAAGTATGCAACACATGACTTGGAATTGGCAGCAGTGGTATATGCACTAAAGCTTTGGAGACACTACCTGTTAGGAGCAAAGTTTGGACTTTATACTGATCACAAGGCTTTAAAGTATTTATTTTCTCAAAAAGATTTAAATATGAGACAACATAGGTGGGTGGAATTTCTTGCTGCCTATGATTTGGACATTATGTACACTCCAGGAAAAGCAAATAAAGTGGCAGATGCATTAAGTAGACAACATGCCAAGTTGGCTACACTGTTGATACAGGAGTTTAAAGGGTTGTTAACACTGACAGATGTAGAGATAGAATACATGGGAGCACAAGAAATGGAGGTGGGTAAGGATGTGGAGTATTATGGTAAGCTCAGCCTTATTACAATAAGGTCAGATTTAGTGGAAGAAGTGAACCAGTCACAAGACACTGATGTGTTCTTGAGAGAAAAGAAGGAATTGTTAAAAGGGGGTGTAAAGCTTGACAAGTTTGAATTGGATGAAAAAGGATGTGTGAGACATAAAGGAAGGTTATGTGTACCTGATACAGAGGCACTTAAAAGGAAAATCATGGATGTTCATCACAAATCAAAGTACACCATACATCCAGGTGGCACAAAAATGTATCATGACCTAAAAAGAAGCTATTGGTGGAAAGGAATGAAGAGAAGTGTGGGTGAATATGTGGCAAAATGTATGACTTGTCAACAAGTCAAGGCTAAGTATCAAAGACCCAGTGGACTGCTGCAACCCTTGGAAGTTCCAAGATGGAAATGGGAAAGCATATCAATGGATTTCATTGATGGCTTGCCAAAATCAAAGAAAGGAAATGACAGTATTTGGGTGGTGGTGGACAGACTAACCAAAGCTTCACACTTCATACCAGTAAAGAGTGATAGAAATGCACCAAAACTAGCACAAGTTTTCATGAAAGAGATAGTAAGGTTACATGGGGTACCTACCACCATTATTAGTGACAGAGATACTATATTTACATCTAAGTTCTGGAGTAGCTTTCAACAGGCAATGGGGGTTGAGTTGTGCTTGAGCACAGCCTACCATCCCCAAACTGATGGTCAAACAGAGGTAGTTAATAAATTCTTGGAGGATCTGCTTAGAGCTTGTGTGTTGGATCATGGTGGGAATTGGGAAGACTACCTACATTTGGCAGAATTTGCCTACAACAACAGCTATCAAAGTAGTATAGGAATGGCACCCTATGAGGCTTTGTATGGAAGGCCTTGTTTGTCACCTGCTTGCTGGTTAGAGGTGGGTGATCGAGTAATGTTGGGACCAGATCATGTAAAAGAGACAAATGATAAAGTTTCACTGATCAGACAGAGGATGAAGGCAGCACAAGACAGAATGAAATCATATGCATATAGGAGAAGGAAGCCACTTGAATTTGAGGTAGGAGAATGTGTGTACTTAAAGGTTTCACCAATGAGGAAAGTGTTGAGATTTGGCAAGGCAGGGAAACTAACCCCAAGGTATATAGGACCATATGAGATTATTGCAAGAATAGGAAAGATGGCCTACAAGTTGAAATTGCCAGAAGAGATGAGTGGAATACACAATGTATTTCATGTATCACAATTGAGAAAATATGTGCATGATGAAGCTTTAGTAGTTCAGCCACCAAGTAAAGTGGAAGTTAGACCTGACCTGGTGTATGAGAAGAAGCCAGTGGGCATTACAGCTAAGGAAGATAAGAGATTGAGAAACAAGATAATTAAACTGGTAAAAGTGCAGTGGAGTTTGGACCCTAATGACTGCACATGGGAGGTTGAAGACAAGATAAAGGCTCAATACCCTCAATTATTTGCAGCAGCTAGTTAAGGCAGAGGTATTTTTAATATTCATGCTTAAATTTTCTTAGTTGAACATGACATCCAATATTATGTGTGCTGGTTTGTTTTGGTTGAATTAAGAATATGTATTTATGTTTGACCCTTAATTTACATGGCAAGAAGTGTTAAATTGTGGGACACAATTTCTTAAAAAAGGGGTGTATGTGACAGCCCTGGTTAATCAAGTATGTAGAAATTTAGGTCATTTGAATTTTTATTTTTTAAAAAAAAAGAGATATATAAATAAATAAATAAATAAACTAATATATAAAAACAGTTTTCTGAAATATATGTTTATACTGTGAAGATGTATGTGGTGGTGCATGTGCACATTGTTGCAGTGTACAAATTAGAGCAAGCAATTCAGTAAGAATCTTGCAAGGAAAAAATATATACAACAATATAAATAAGTACATAAATAAATCAGTGCATGACCATCAAGTATGTATGCATCATAGCTGAATGAAATGCATGAATATCCTGAGAAAATTTTAGCTCTAACTTTCATAGCATGAGTGAAAACATAGTAGTTTGTGTGGGTAGAGAAAATATACACACATAGGGATACACATGCATATACCCAGTAGTTAGCAGAAACACACACCTAGCTGGCCGTTCAAATAAAAATTATATGCATAACTATCACCCAGAAAAGACAAGGAATGCCTGAGCCAAAGAAATCATGCATGAAATGTGTGAAAGAACTTTGCCAAAAAGGGTTAAGACAGGGAAAAAGGAGAACTGCAGGGAGAGGGTAAACTGTTGGGTGAAATTAGGAAGTAATGATGGAATTTCTGATGAAAATAAATTACCTAACTAACCTTAAAACCCTAACAACTCCACTATATACCATACTATCTCCTACGGGTGCACATTGGAAGGCCAGAAATCAAAACACAGAAAAGGGAAGTAAGCAACAGGTTAAGGAGAAAAAAATGACAAACTTGAATCAAGACCTAGGAAGAAGAAACATGGTGAGTAAATCCTCACTTGGCAAGGCATTAAGACCTTTGGAAGGCAGCCATAAAAACCTTTAGCTTATCTTGATTTCTCTGTGATGTTTATATGCATTTTAGTTGACAATTTCCTGTAGTTTCTGGGCTTTGTGTTTTGCAGTGCTTTGTTACTATTTAAATTATGACTTGATTGTACATGTTAATTTAATGATAGCATGATAATAGCTGACTTACTGGTGGAATTCTATGTTTGAGAAAATATTTTTGGTTTAGGTATATACTAGCAAGATAAGTAGGGTGCAAGGCAGTAAGGGGAAGGGAATCCTCTGGCTTATGTCTTGCATTTGAAAAGATGATTGAGATACATTGGAAGTTCCACATGTTAAATCTTGATGCATCATAGGGTACCCTCTGGAAATAAGGTTATTGAGAAAATACATTATAATGCATGGGATGGCTACAAGGACCTTATTACTAGAGAACCCTAGTAGCATTCCATTTGGAAATGCTCTGAGTTATGCTTCAACCAAAAATATGTTTCTGCAGGAAATTAACTTGAAATGACTTTCAAATATGAGTGATGGTTGAATACATGGGTTACTGAATGGTTGATGGATGTGTAAAAACTGCTTGTATGCATAGATTAGGGGCACAACAGGGTGGGACATGACACTGCATAGGCAATAAGGGGTCATGGGAAAGAATTTAGTAATTAAACTCAAGGCATGAGTCACCTCTATCAGGTTGGATATGAGGAAAGGGGGTATGACATGGTAGTTGGCTTGCATCAAGGTTGGGGTGTAAGCTTGCACATGACATGTTTATGTCCAAAAGCTAGTAGTGCACTGGAAGATCAAACAGTAGCTTCCAGGCAGTGTGCACCAGTGCAACTACAAAATGTGATACTGGACTCTTAAAAGAAAAATGTGGTATGGATTGATAAGCAAAGATGTATATGCTAAGAGTATGGTGAGTACTGGTATGCAGACCAGTTTTGATGCTTTAGCTAAATGATAGGAGTTTTGCTTGTTCAATAGTTATGAAATGCCTGTATGATTTGTATGATGGCTGCTATGAATTCTTGAAATAAGAATCTTTGCTAAAGAATTGGTTTTAAGCACTCATACATGCATTTAACAATTCATTCATTTCACTGTAAATACACAACAAAAATGAGTACCTGATGAAAGGGGTTAACAATTTGGGTAAAACAGTTAGTGTCTGAACTTAAGTTGATATGGAATCAGTTTCATAAATCTTATGTACTTGTCAATTGAACTTACTCATACCAGATTTCAATCTGACCTGTTTGTTGCTTGCATCAAATGGGTGTTTCACTTGCATGGTGAAGCAGACCCTGAGATGGTTGCAGGAAGAAAGGATGCTAAATAGTAAGATGCAGTCATATGATGCTTGAAGGAATTGCAAACTAACTAAGCTAGGATTTTGTAGGAGAGTAGTTCTTCTGTTTTGTTTTCAGTAAAAGCTTTATGTAGTGATGTTTCAAATTATGCAAGGAAAAACTTTATTATTATGTAAAGAATGATTGGGGAAAAGCATGTTGTAATGAACATTATTTTCAGTAAAAGGTGATAAGGCCTTTTGCTTTATGTTAGAAACTGTGAACATACTTATTTCTTGAGAATTAGATAAGGAAATTGGTAGTGGGTCTGAAGCATAAGTAAACTAGTATGCTTATGTATTAATTTGTTTAGGAACACCTAGAACCTGTTCATCTAGTCACCATTAGCATCATGAGATAAGAAATACCATGAACAGAAAAAGAAAAGAATAACATAGAAGGGGTAACTCAGAAGTAAAACTGCATTTGGGTAATTATTGGTATAAGTGAAATTTGTAGATTCAGTTAATTCATTTCAGAATCATACCTAAATGAAATTAGTCCCCTTAAGGACCAAAGAGGCAGTAAACTGCAGTTGTGCATGACTATGTGCACACAGTTGCACAGAAACATGCACAGTCTCAAATTGGTCATTGCAAGGGAAAATTTTGGTAAGTTAAAATGTTATGAGTTAGTTCCCATATTTCACTTAATACACCAATGAGAAACACAAGGAAACAAGTAGGAATTAGTTGAATGAATGGCACAGAGGTTCAAATGGAAGGGATCTTCTTGGTTGTTTTGTTGTGAATGATTCAGTTTGATTTTGCTAAAAAAAAAAAAATGGGCTGAGTTAATCAGAACATAAGTATATAAAAAAAAACATACTCTGGTGTAAAAACTATGTGACTAATCAAATAGTTTTTACAATGAGGTGTATCAATATTTTTATATTGATTGGAGTGGATCTTGGGAAGTAAAAAAAAAAAGGGAAAGAAAGAAAAAAAAACAGTAAGAAAATAGTTGGTCAGAAAAGAAGGCAACCCTAATTAGCCAAAACTAAATTGTGTAAAAAAAAAAAAAAATGATGACAAGCAGAAGGGGGTTGTCTCAATTTGCTACTCTTACTTTCGGCTAACTAATTAGATTAGCAGTTTTTGTTGTATACACTTGAGACATAGACTCATAGTTGTATTCTTTTGTATAGCACGTGTTGCTATTCTTTTGTATTATTGTGAATCTTTTTGACCACTACTCTGATGTACACTGTCATGTGCTAGTTATATATTCATATCTTCTTCCGCCTCTGTGATATGGATGTCTGTGACTGATTTGTGTTATGCTTATTTCTATGTTTGTTTTCGAAGATTATTTATAGCCACCATGTGATAAGCAATCACATGGATGGTCGCTCCTCAACAGCCTTATTCTCCGCGCTAGTTGACAGCACTACATCGTAGTGTTCTTGGCTAGCGTGGGTATAGTGGTGGGGCGTCACATCCAACTTCAAAGGTGAGTCTCAAAAGCTGAACCACTCAGTCTGACCCAAGCGTAAAGAAAAACACAAAACACTCGAGTCAGGATTAACATTCTTATGTCAATAAATCCAACTCAAGTGAAATAACAACTGAAATACAAGTAACTCAAAGGATGTTTGGGATAACCATCCTTTAAGGATCCATTAAACTATCTACTATGTAGTAATATATGCTATTACGGTAATGTCTAATGTAAAGTATAATATATTTTAAAAGTAGAATTAAGGTGTTACCCATATCCCCCTTAACATATTTTATAGTGCCAATAGTCTATACAGTACCGTAATACCTCCAGATCGGGAGGCTACCAGAGGATACTCCATTGGTACGACACAAATCAAACTCGTAGTAAAGCTCGCTAGGGTAGGTGACACGGCACAACTAGACAATGCCAGGGTAGATACCAATTACACTTCCCGACCGGTGGTAACGCATAGCTGCAGCTACCGCCCACCTCGAGCCACACCCCCAAAAATTCAAAAGGTGCACCCAATCAATCACAGAGTAATAGAATGGTATCGAAGGAGTGTTTCCGACCAGAGTAGCTATCTCATTAGCCCGTCAATTGCTCTTGTATTATCCACGTTATGCAACTCACGGGAGTCAAGTCCAGTGTATACCTTAATAGAATGTCGCCACCATCCTACTTCATTCTGCAATCTCCACCGCGTACACGGTTGTTAAAGTGATTTTCGGAGTTGGCAGGGAGTTTGAAAACTTCCGATCCCGGTCTCTTTAATAACCAAACGTTATTATAATACTGCGGTCAATTTCGAAATAATATATACTTTAAATCAAAATATCATTGCCATTTCAAAACCATATCAATACGATGTCATTTCCATTTCAAAACCAAATAAGATATCATTTCCATTTCAAAATACATCCATTTTCAAAATCATAGCATTTTTCAAGGTTATAATACTTTTTGAAACTAAACACTTGAAATTAAAACACCTTCGAAACACAATACTATGAAATCATAATACTTCTCACCTAACCGATTTAAATATTAAAATAGTATATATATAATAAAATTGTTTTCCTCAAATTTCACAAATTAATTCCAAATCAACTCGAATTTAAAATTTTAAATTTTATCAGATCTCAAATCATTAATTCCAATTTAGCTTCTAAATAAACCATTCAAAATTATATCGATTTCAAATACTGATTTGAACCACAAATAAACCATTTTAAAATATATATTTCAAAGCTTTGAATATTCTATACTTTCAAAACTAAATGTGATAATTTTATATATATATATATATATATATCTTAATTCAATTTACTATTATTTAGTTTTGAAATATTTACTGAATAAATTCAATATCATTTAAATGAAACTCAAACTTGAAATATTTATTAATCACTTTAAACCAACATCAAGGTATAAAATTATATCCTTCAAAATCTCAAATTCAATAAGTTCCAAACCTATTTTATTTAAATATAATTCTTAATTTAATACAATTTTAAATCAATTTCAAATCCATCTTCTCTACCTTAATTTGTTAAAATCATTATAAACTCTATATTAAAATATAATTTAAATAAATACTTAACCATATTATGTTTTAATAAAATCAAACTTTGTTATTAAAATTATTTTATATTAAACAGATTTATACATAGATTAAATTTAAGAATTTAACTATATACAAAAAATATTTATATTTAATATCAAAAAACGATATTTATTAAACCATATATTTCTTTCCAAAACCATAGAAACCCTTTTTCAATATATATATATATATATATATATATATATATAGACCAGCGGTGTCTGTATATAATTTTCTATCCTATGGTCAAGTGATACAGATATTTATCATTTCAATCCGTAATTTAAATATATGCGGGTATATATAATTTCAACCCGCAATCCCAAGTTCAATTCAAATGAAAATCACTTGGGTTTATCATTTCAACCACAGTACACATGAATACAGTTTGCATATTTATTAGGAATGTAACATTCAAACAGTCATTAAAGTAAAATAAAGTAAGTACAACCGATTTATAGTTATGGATATAGAGAGGATAGTGTTAAGAAAAATGTTACATGCATCAAAACATTATTACAATTTAAATTTTTTGCTCAAATAGTAAAGTAAATGTCCTGGTAGTAATTTTAATATTAAAATGCAACCAACATGTAAAGATGTGATTGAGAGATGATATATCAGTTAGTAAAATATTAAAAAAAATCTAACAAACAGTTGGTGGCATGTCCGTTGGATGTATGCCGAGAAGGAAGGGTGAAAATTTTGTGTCGGCTACAGTTATAGTTGTGAAATACACACACAGAGAGACATATACATACATATGTACACAGATATGTGTGTGTATATATATCTTTAATAATACTTGTAATACCTTTGGTGTCACTTTTTTGGTGTCAGCGTGAACTACCAAAGCATAATATGTACAGAAGGAATTGGTGTTGTAAAAGACTGCAAAATTTTATTTTTTAATCTTATGAAATGTACAGAAGTACAGAATCGTTTGTAGCTTAGTTACTCAATATGCATGTATTCAATGCATAATATTTACTTCAGTCAATAATGAGAAATTTTTATCCAAAACTTCTTGTAACAATATATGTCGTCATTCTACTCAATACATTCGAGACTGAGGAATTAAAACATTTAATAGTTCCAATCAAACACATAATAGACTTATCATAAATATCAATGGGCATATATTTTTTTATATAGCATACGAACTAAGTTGAGTAAAAATCTGGTAAAACATAGACTAAACTTTTGACCGGTGCAGAGAAGCTGAAAGAGTCTAGATATCAGTAAACCTACAATATTTATAGTAGGAATAAAAATTAAGGATGTGCTACACATTGGATACCACAAAAGAAATGTTTTGTCAAATTATTCTGTTGACTTGTCCATCTGCATCAACAACTCCATGCTGGAGTCCAACGCCTATAGCAAGAAATAATTCAACTAAAATGTCAATCTACATTTACACCACCATGCTTGAGTCCAGCACCTATAGCAAGGAATATTTTCCTGTGAAAAGGTAGAACGCTATTATATCACAAAAACAATAAAGTTACCAACTCTATCAAACATGTATATATATATATATCACCCCACTGTCCAATTTAATCATATGATTATTTCAAGCCAATAATACTATATTATAGATAGAAGTCGCAAATATTACCCAATAATCAGCACAGCATCCATAATAATATGCTCTCCACTCATTTTTTTGCCCCAAGCTACCAAATATTCAATGAAAATAAATACTCCAAAAAAAAGCACTAATCGTCTGTTTCAGCACTTTGAGATGACATTGACAACTCATTATCTCAAATAGTAATCGGTATATAAATGTTGCAGTCACTACTCCTTGACATGTGCTGTACAATGCTTGCATATCATCACCAACAGAGATACTATGTTTATATAATACAAATGGAAAAAATTTGACTTTTGTCTTTCAGAAGGGTGTTTGAATTTAAAATAGTAATCGGTATATAAATGTTGCAGTCACTGCTCCTTCACATGTGCTGTACAATGCTTGCATATCTTCACCCAATAGACATACTATGTTTATATAACACAAATGGAAAACAATTTTGACTTTTGTCTTTCATAAGGGTGTTTGAATTTAATAATGGCTCATGTCATATGTTATGTTCACACACCAAAGCAGAAGTAAAAAAAATATATTTAATCGATGGATTTTGAATACCATCAATATTGAAGACGTATCTAATTATGTCTGAAGCAATCAAGCTGTTATCCTTTTCTTTTATTTTTCTTCTTCTTCTTCTTTCATTTTCTTTGATTAATTGATTGAATAGGATCATCGATAGTTTTGCAAAATTGATGTTAAACGTTAAAAAAAGAAAGGACCCAACAAGTCAGTAAGGAAAAACAAAACTACTTAGCCAACTTTCTAGACAATGAAGTGGCATGGGTTCATAAAAATTAAAAAGGATGCCAACCTGATGAGCAAAAAAAGATGCGTGGTTGACTTTTCAAATTCAATTTCAACGCTAAAATGGTATATCCAACCGCACCATCAATCCAAAACAATACTGATTTGTAAAAATAACATAATGTGATTAGTATGGGTGAAAATTGTAAAACCACACTAATGCACACGTTTTTAAGCAAAGTATAGGTTGTTCAAGTTTATATTTGCGTTTTCCATTACCATTCGATGCAGAAAAACTTTGTATGTTCATGATAATATAATTTCTTAATATCACAAATTTTCTGCTATTACTATGTAAGTTTTTTTATCAAAAATTGGTAAAAAAAAGAGTTACCTTCTTTTACTACTTTTACTGCATAAATACAATACAGCATTCCAACCAAATTTTCACCAAATATTAATCATGTATTCCACCCTGAAAGTCAATGCAAGTATGGAATTGCTGGAAGGAAAATATCTAAGCTCTTCCGTATACATAAACATTTCCAAAGTTTTTGATTTTTTATACCAAAGTGTCCTTTGGAAACCATCCATGGACATCTTAAAATGAAAACAAACTGTACAGATGAAAATAATCACTATATATTATGACATACACATGTAACGACCATAGTCCAAAAACATTGAAATACAACGAAAACAAAAGTACTCTTGATCTTTTTACAATATGAATATGTGAAGAAATTCACCAACTTTAAACAATTACATAGTCAAACCCTTACATCTCTATTGGCGCTTATAATTTATTGTGAGAAAATACTTTCATTTACTTGTTCAATATTGTGTGATTCTGTTAAAAAATGTCATATAAGTTTGCTTCTTTTGGATTACAGAATTCAAAAATCAACTTGTACAATTTATAAAGTAAGAGGCACTTAAGATAGGTAAATAATATATGGTATTTTTGGTTACTTTTTTTTCGTCTTATTCCATTTTCTGATAGGTAATATTATGTGCAGATACAGATTACTATCTTTGAACAAATATAAGAGTAAAATCATTACTCAATTTGTAAATGTAGAGCCAAATTGTATAGATCATTGTTTGACAAAGACTAACATGGAAACCAAATTTGTAGAATAATCTTAACTACTTAAATATGCAGGCTAAAATGTATAGATTACTAATATTAAAAATGAGAACAATTATTTTCACAAAGAAGGCAATGGTTCGGATAAATTAAGTCTTTTTTTAACATGATAAATCCCAAGAGTTATTGTAAAACCATATTTGTTTGTGTTGCACGATAAGAATAGTCGGAATTTTTTAATCAATAACTAATTATTAACATAAATGTCAAATAAAATTATAGTACTAAATTATAATTGAAATAAAAACACATGATGAAAAAATAGAGAGCCAAACAGGTGTAAATCAATTAAAGAATCAACTTAACGTTTTTAGCATGTGTGTCCCATAAATATCTATCCAGCTATCTTAGAAGATGCAAAATGATCAGGTAAATTTGAGCTAATAAACTTGTAAAGAAAGATAGTGTTGGAAAGCAGCTAAGTTCAATCCATGATTGAGCCCACTAAATAATTAAAACTGTAAAATCTACTGAATACAATTTGAAATGACTGCCAAATTGTATGCTAAGAATTTAACCTTTTAGTTAACTGGGAAAAACTTTAAAAGAAAACATCTTTGAAAAAAAGATAATGAACATTCAGTTTCCTGGGACGGTCAAAGGAAAATAGGAGATATAATTGTTGAAAAATGATGCTACAAACCATGTGTCATCGAAAAAACAGCTCTAATCAGTACGGTACATGCTTGATTAAAGGAGTAGTTTTCAAAGCATAAATACATCATTCAGTTGTAGCTCTTAAGCTTATCAAAGCTAAACTTTGATTCAGTTATGTTATGAATGAAAAAAGATTAATTCACGACAAATTTCAACATATCATTCATATTCTACCAATCAGAAATCACAAAGAAAACATTAAATTAAAGCAAACCAAAAAATGTAATGAAATTAAGGGAAAATGAATGGAAATAGAAATTGGCACAAATATTACCTCGATCATTTAATATTAAATGTTCGGAATTAAAACAACTATCGTTTTTTGAATCACGGTCTGTATTGGAATTCCTGAAAACCAATAACAATGTGTAAGCAAACTTGTAATGAATGATCAGCGTACCCCCCGTAGGAATGCCTGAATCATAATATAAACATGAAAAAGATAAAGCAGTAAATCAAAAAAAGCAACAAAGTCATAGTTCATAGTTTTAAAGTATATCATAATTGAGTGGTTAAGAGTGGATAACAGTTGAAACTAAAATACCAAAAAACTAAAATGAAGAAGTTGAACAATATTTGGCAATAGAGCTGGAGTCGACGGGCAGTACTGGAGGTGGCATTAGATGAAGCGAAAGACTTAGACGGGAAGTAGAATTAAAAGGAAAGGACGGTCGGTGTAGGGGTGGCGGGTGGACAATTGAAGGAGGGGAGTAGACATTATTTTCCAGTAAACGACGATTAGCTTAGGTTGGGCGGTTATAAAATTGAAGGAGGGGAATAGAAATGGTTTACAAGGAAGGGGAAAGTGGGTTTAGAGGAAAGTGGAGGACGAAGAGGAAAAAGAAGAGGTTGGAAAAGAGACGTGGGAATAATACTGTCGGCAACGTGGTACGCATGCTGAAAAAGACTGAATTGTCCTTCTGGAATGATTGCTTGGTATTCTGAACGGTGGGCAATATGGGAAGTGGATAAAAGGCTTCAGTTTGACCACTTTGACCAAGGTTTTGCTTTATAGTATAGATAAGTCAAATTCAAAATTCAAACATTTTAAATTAAATAAATACTTATATATTAACTTATTAAAATGCAAAATATTTACACATTTAAATCTATATATACATATAATCAAAATCCATGTCCAGATATAAAAAAATCAATAATAAAATATATAACATAAAAATCCATATATTATATTACATTTGAAACAAATATTTAAAGCCAATATAATACCTATCTATAACTTATGTACTATACGAACAACCTTATACAATATATCCTATACAAACAAATAAATATAAAGTCAGACCGGATATATATATATATATATATCTTATTTTATTATTTTAAAATATAACTCAAAAATTTATATATAAATTATAATACACTATATCAATAATCATGTTTTAGTTCAAACACATATATAAAAACTTACATAACTTTATATATAGACAACCAACAAAAAAACATTACAGATAAAAACCTTTATATATGACTAATTCATCTCACAGCAACAAATCAACATACGAAATATGTGTATAAACATCTGTATATTAATATAAGCTTTCAAAAGAAAACAAAAATTTATAACTAAAATAGATACTACTAAACTATATACACACATACGAACATTAATATATCTCTATCCTCTGACATAATACATATAGCAATATGCCTTGCTTTACTATTATACAGATCATACCTACTGTTAACTTTACGTAATACTTAAAATTATAACGTAAAACACATATTTTTAAAACCTATGACATAGGTAAGTATAAAGTGACAACAATTTCATAATATAGTATATATTGCTCTTTCAAAATCTCACATTTATATATTTTCTAGGCATTATTATATTTTAACTCAGTGCCTATTATAAAGTCAAATTAAATTTTAAAATATGTATATATATCTCAAAATATACGAAACATATATAGATAACCAATGTAGGCAACTTAGTTATAACTTATAAATAACTATGTACTTGTGCAGACTAGTATATAACCAAAATATAAACTTCACGTATATATATGTACAACTTCATACTTGCAAGCATATGCAAATTTCAAAACTCTATAGAATATTCATTAACTAATATATATGTACAACATATATATACACATGCTTCTTCAAATGCAAACCTTTTTATAAATATATAAAATCATTAAACAGACCTATATAAACATATATATATGCACAGGCTAGTGGATGAATATATATATATATATATATACATATATATATATATATGTCTACTCAGTAACCAATGCAACTATAGATGCGATAACAAATAAACATTTAGTTTAAATCACAGTATATATATAACACATTTAAACTAATAAATTGAAATCAAGTGCTAATATAAAAAGTAAATATAACATAATATATACAAATACTTTTAAACAGAGCTTATAAATTAGAAAATAGATTTTTTTTATAAACTAAAACATATGTATGTATACATATAAACTTATATAAGTTAACTGTTTTCTATGAATATACTTACAGTATCACAACTGTTATAAAACACAATATACTTTACATATACACACACACACATACATACAAGAACATATTATAACAGCCTAGATTTGAGAATGAAAGAAAGAAAACAATGTAAATAAATATAATAATCAATATATAAAACTTACGTAGATATGCATGCAGAAGGACTTCGAGCAAGCTATTCTGCCATGATCGAGAGAGGAGAGCGGAATTGCTAGAAAGATGGGAGGAAGGGACACTTCGGCCGAGGGTGAGGAGGTGATGAGGCGGGTTGAGGCTTCGGTTGGAGAAAAATGGAACGGTGAAGGGTGGCCCTGGAAGTTGGGTAACATCGCTCGTGCCATGCTCAGCGATGTAGGTTGGCTGCTAGTTGGGAAGTGAGCAAGAGTATGGGCTGAGGGGAACAGGAGAAATCAGGGTTGGGTAAAGAAGATGATTTGGGTTTTGAATAAAATATATGCAGGCATGTGATCTTTTCATGGTTTCCATAAGAATAGAATAAGAAGGAGAAGAGAGAGTTTTATTATTATTATTATTATTTGAAAGGAAGAGGAGGCGTGTTGGTTAGCAAAGAAGAATAAATATCATGGAGATGATATTATTTTATTTATATAAACCAGAGATAGAACGAACGAAAGGGCAACAGGGAATACAAACCAACATACAAATTTAAAACAGGTAATATAAAAAGCTAGAAAGCTGAAAATATTAAATGGCTATTTATTAACCCAGTGGGTAACGAAAAGTCACAGAACCAAAGATCGCAACGGGCACCGATACGGAATCGTTTTCCAGAATTGCATCGCATTACGGACTCCGTAATTGAAAATTAAATATACCATAAAGATCGGCATAATAAGGCGATCAAGACGATATATAGATATCAGTGGTACGATCATCCGAACAAAAGTCGGTATCAGTATCGAAATGCTGCTAATACGCCACAACTAAGATGAACGGAGAAATTGCAGTCCAAATTTGGAGAAATGGATTATGATGTCTCACTCAAAACATGATTTACGAATTTTCCATAGAAAAAATATTCTGGTTTTGAAAACTTTTTAGTATTGTCAATTTCAACTGATTTGAGTTGAAATAGAATTTACACAAGAAAATAAACTTCAATATTTTTAATTGAAAATTTACCATTTGCTATGTTTGATTTGACGTATTCCGAATTCTAAATTTATATTTCAAAATTCAAATATTAAAATTTCATAAAATTTCGAATTAATAAAACCCTAGAATTTATGGATCGTTATAAAATAATACCCGAGTCGATCTGGAAAACCATCCTAAGAAATCACACACAGTTTGACTTTATAGTTATATAAAAACTTTTGAAAACAAAGTACTGTCAGACCACACGCCGCACATAAACATAGACTGATTTTCACCTTACGATAACCAAAACATTTCATATGAAACCCTCTAATATTATAATAATGTCTGTCATACAAATAATTATTAATCATTTCCAAAATTGTTACATTAATTAAACTCTAGCATACTAGGATCTACAAGGAAAACCGAAGGCTCGTATTGGAGAATTTATCCCAACTATGAAAGGGTAACGTTCTACCTACCGAATCCGTACATCTCTATATAAAATGTACGGGAGGCAACCTCACATTGCTCCTCTGCTACTCGGGACCAGCACTACCACCTTCTCGAGTAGCACCTAATCTGATCACCCCTTGGTTGCAATCAACAACCACAAAATGGGACACAGAAAGCATACATAAATATTGCTCCATACTTAGGATGATCATACCCTATTTGGGTACGACCCACTTAGCCTTGCTGCATAACCCTGCTTAATTCATTTCCCGGGTGCGAGGCTCAAAGAGGCTACAATCCTACCATTCATATAGCACTTCTCACTTGGAATGTTAATGCTGCCCTCCAGGCAACAATGCAATATCAGCATTCATCCATACAAGTTCATTCTAGGATTGAACGAAATAATTGAGAGCTCCATCTCCAATTGCATTATCTTCCAGATATCTTCACTTCGAATGCTTGAGTTTGATCGAAGTGATTTTCAGATAACATATTCGATCATGGTCTCTTCGAAACAACATTCGATAGTTTCCGATAAACTCAACCGTGTTGCTTTTAGAAATACATCATCAAAGATAAGATCAGAGATCATCTCCTAACTGTTAGTGGATGGATTTCCTTATCATTGTACTAGGTGAACGAAATGAGATTTCTACGCACAGTACAACATCATCAGAGATGACTGTGCCATATAACTCATGTGTTCCTCCTAGATATTTTCAAAGTTACGTTTGGATCCAATTCGATAGTCGGTTATTTAACTATAGAATAACAAACGTTCAATCAAGGATTTAGTTCCATAGTGAAAATAAACCTACATTGGTTACGCACTAAGCAACACTAAGCCTCCTGAATTAACCTTTTCATTAATTAAAACCATCTTCTAAATTCTTGTATCAAAATACTTTTACAAAGATATATTCACAGTCCTTGTATTTTCAATGCATAGAAAATATCCGTATCCTTATCTCAACGGTATGTATATTTTCTAAACACTGAGAAATATCTCCTTTTACCAAACTAAAAAATCATTTATAAACTCCATTATAAATTTTTAATACCATTTATAAATTATTCGTCTAGTCATTTCTAAACCCTTATAAAATCATGCAATTATTTATAAATTCCATTTAATGAATCCAAAAACCCATTTTTGAACTTGAAAATGTTTTATATTATGTTAATTTACGTGTTGAGTGGCTTATGAATTCTGGTTGATACGTAGGACGCCACAATATCGATAGTGGTTTATAAACACTTAAACAAACTAACCGACATAGTATTGTTTTAAAAGTGGCTAGATGAAATAATTTTACTTAAATTATATGTTATATATAAATAAATAATTTTATATAAATTATTATAAGCTATATATGGTGTGTTTGGATGTTAAGGAGTGATAATATTTGATTATTATTATTTGTTGAAATTATCAGCAATTATAAGGATATGATGTTATAATTGTCCAAGATGATGATTGTGATTGTTATTGTACTCAGATGCACTTATGTATATAACAGTTTTCCATTAATTTAAAAACCCCGTTTATAAATCTATACTTTTATTAAAAAAATATGATTTTACAAAGCTTTACCTCATTTGTAAAATATTACTTTTATAAATTATTATATTTACAAAATCGCACATTTGTAATAAATCTATCGATCTACATTTTACTATAAAAATATTTCTAGTTTCCTTTTAACCGTATCTCTTCATTTTAAAAGACGAACTTATTTTAAGGTTTTCAAAAACCTTTATTTTACAGTTCGAAAATCTCTATTTTAAATATTTTATAAATCTATCGATCTATAATATCCAAAAATCATACCTTTGATTTTTAGATAAATTACACCTCCTTAAAATAATTCAAGCCTAATTATTCAAAATATATATAATTTCCAAAATCGCTCTGAAATTTCTTTAAATCGTATCACTATTTTATAACATTTTAAAATACCAAAAATGAGGCTCGGTGCTACTAAAGCACTCATTAAGCAAATCATATCAATTTTATCAATATAGGATTCAACAAGTCGTATATCACCACATATATGAAAATAAAATCAAAAGTGTGAGGTATCCCATTGGATCCCTCCAACCTATCCCCCTGCATCACATACGGTATATTATCATAAAAATATAAACCAACCACTTTGAGGTGGGATTTGTATATAAAGGGTCATCCGATCTTATACGGGAACGTAATAGAGTCCAATCTGCTCCAGTAGGTGGGAATATATCCAAACCAATAATATAATCTGGTATATTATCGAAACAATCAATAACAGTTAGAAATAAATATTCAAACATTTAGTAAATAATATGCGTTGACTATATAAATTTTTTGATTAACCAAAAATGTGAGATTAACGCACATTGAATTTTATATTCGTCAAAACATTCCTTTTTGAATTAAAATTGAACGACCGTCCAATTTTAAGCCAAAATTCCAACTTGCCCCGAGTCCATTCAATCAAATTCTATAGCGTAGCCTTCGTCGATATGATCGTACTACAACTGGTCGCGTTGGATTTGGACCTCGTGTGGGCATGATATTCAAATTTTAAGACAATAATTTTAATTTATAATTAATATACTAACTACCATTAATTAAAATCAATTACCCCCTTAATAATTTAAACAACTTCTTCCCAAAATTCTTGTCGCCCATTCCAGTATGCGATTTTCACCATGGTTGCACGTTCAAATCCACATCCACTCTTCATATCTCAACAATATACCAAATCGACATCACCAACGTCCTCCTAACCTCGTGGGCTACCCGAACATCACCTCCTATGACCGTCCGCACCTCCCTTTAGCAATGCGACATCCACCCAGTTGACCGTGCCTCCGTTTGAATGTGGCCCCCTCAAGACCATCGTGAACCTTCCATATTCATCACCTAGATGTGGTACCACCTCCAAGACCTGAATAAAACCTCGACCCAAACCCATATTTCATCAATTTCAAGAATTTCCTAGCCCTATTTGGTTGTCCTCTAACACATTCACTGTACGAACTTCTAAATGGAAGACGCAACCCCCAACAAATGCACCAGACGATAGATCGACATCTATCTAGCTTAAAGATGATGCCTTTTAATTTTATTTTGGAAGATTATCCATTTTCTTTTTTTGCCTTGTTTTGTTTACTATAAAAGAAACGTAAGAAGAGGGAATGGAGGGAAATTGAATGATGGGTACAGTTTAAAAATGTTGGAGTATGGGCAATGGTATGTCTGAGAGCATGGTCATTATATATATATATATATATATATATATATATATATATATATATATATATATATATTTCAACGACTAAAAATATAAAACCCCAATCAAGACGTGCTGTTTGGCATTATATATGTTATACCCTTATTTTAAACACAATAGAAATAGTCTCGAGACCAAATTAGATCATATGCAAAAGATAAATTTTCAAACCAAATTTATATATAAATTCCCTTAATAAATTTCTATGCATTTCGATCCCGCATGTTCAAATGATACGTCCGATTGGCATGAAATTAAATGGCATATAATAACTCTCTATTATGGATCCAATGGAATTGATTTCATTAAAATCCGAGATTGTGCCTCAGAAGGCTATTTTTACACGTTAATTAAAGCGAGTAATTCCAAAATTAGTTAAGTTACTTTTTATATCCAAATTAAAAGTTTACTATTTTTATTTTGTTCATATAGAAATTAATTCAACTTTTAAAACCGTTTCATTCATATAAAATCCAAGATTATGTTATTTAAACCATTTCAAATATTAAAGTTAACAATTTATTATCAAATAAATCGCCATATTTGAAATTCAAGGTATTTAACTTTTAAAATTAACTTTTCTATATTTAAATTAAATTAAATATTCCATATTCCAAATTATAATTACTGAATTCCTTAGTCATTACATTCTTCCCCGCTAAAAATGAATTTCGTCCCTGAATTTACCAAGCAAGGAAAATGCCCCCAACCATTAACTTTTCAAAGTAATTAGTTAAAATGGATTACCAAATTCATCTAAGTCGTTTAACTTCTTACAGAAACTTTTCTAAGTCTTTAAATTCATTTATAGTTACTAACTAATACCATTCAAAGTTATAAAACCAAAATTCAAATTTTGTTTATCAAAATTTTCCCAAAATTCTCAAAAAGTTTCTAAACGCCTTAAGCTTTTGGAAATTTTTTCCAACGTCTCCTTTGGGTGCCTCGATTGTAGT
Organism: Allium cepa; assembly: GCA_030765085.1. Taxonomy (NCBI): domain Eukaryota; kingdom Viridiplantae; phylum Streptophyta; class Magnoliopsida; order Asparagales; family Amaryllidaceae; genus Allium; species Allium cepa. Next base: position 580,074,056 of record CM060931.1, read on the forward strand.
AAATCATAATATACATAATCAAAATTATACATCTCATCTTTGAGGATAAGGAATCCCGTAGGGAAAAGTGTAAAAGTACGATATGTAAGTATATGCCATCCGCACCTACTAAACACTCAACAAATAATGAGAACAAATATATGGAAAGTAATATCAATACATATAATATAGACTAATGTAATAACTATATGCAATTTTAGTGAATGTAACAAGAGAGCTTATTAAACAAATAACATCCATCCAATTTATTTGTCATCATATAAATTTTCATTTCCAAATGTCAACATTATATACTTCCCTTTCTTATTAACCCGCTATTGATTCTTTCGATTTATTCCCATTTAATTGATTTACATTCAATTATTAACATTCACTTTAATTACATTCAATCTCAGTTTAACAACAATTCACTTACATTCACTTATTTACATTTCTAATTTCCATCCAATTTATTCATATCCAATTCATTCATGCCAATTAATGTATATTCCATACAAATATGCATTGCATTAATTTATATTAAATCTATTTTCATTCAGTCCATTTGCGTTCAATTGATTTGCATCAAATTCAATTATTCTCATTGATTTTTTTATACCCGTCTATTCACATTCATTTAATCTACATTCGGTTTAAACCAAATTCCATTATTCATATTAATTTCACTTACATTCCATTCATTAAAATTCACTTATTAATATTCGGTTTGCATTCAATTTATGTTTAACAATATTTCATTCCATATTTAATTTATTGATGGATCATTTTCAAAAGATTGTTTCGTTTTAACTTCCCTAAGTTAACTTTTATTTCATTATCACTTAGCGTTTTCTTTAAATACTAATATCCTTTAAGAACCATTCCATACAACAACTTAATTAAGTTTTATTGTAAGCATTTTTATATAACATTCCCCCTGTTTATTTCACTTTATAACTTATGTTCATATTTATTTCTATTAAACAACATTTTAAACTATGTTCATTCCACTAATTCATTTCATTAGCTCAATTCTATTCATTCTACTAGTTCATTTTACTAATTTATTTCATTATTACAATCAATTTTATTTAACTTTTCTTTAATTAAATTTCATTTGAAAATTCATTTATTTAACTTAAGTTAAATTTCATTTCATAATTCAATTTTTAGATTTGGTTTTCTCAACATTTATATTCAACAAATTTAAAATTTGTTTTAACTTACTAATTTTCAAGATCTATAAGTATAAATTTATTTCTTACCTACACCATTTTCCTAGTTCAAAAACTTATTATCTTAATTTTTCAAACATTTGGATAGAAATATTTAGGATTTTAAACACACGCTTTAATTTCAAGTCATTTTGAAATCATATATATGCATAACTCCTTTATATACCAAACCATACGTATGAATTTTAAAGTGAAAATTTGTTTTATCACAACAAACCCCTATGGTAAATTACTCAGGTAGCAATTCCTCACTTAGAAACTCGAAAATGAACGCAGATGATGCTGCAGTTTTCACTACAACTATTTTCTAGCGACTGAAGTAAGTTTAGTGCTTTCTATTTCTTTAAATCCTATTTTAAAATATCTTTAGCCAAATATTATTAAAATAACACCACTGTTATTTTTCTAAAACGTTTGAAAACAGTTTTAAAAAACAAGGGGTTTTAAAATTTCCAACTTCTTGTTTAAGTCCAAATTTATTAAAAAATTATATTTATAAATATACTTAAGAAATTACATTTATAAATCACATTAGTAAAGCATATTTATAAAATATCACTTCTGATGAAATTCATTTCATAATTATTGATTATTTTAGTGATAATCAATTCTCTTTAATTTACACTTATAAATTTATTTTCTTACATAACTTATTTTCCAAATGTTTGTCTTTCTTAGATTATAACAATAATAACTAACAACAAATAAAAATAATCAAATATTATTCCTTAACATCCAAACACACAATATATAGCTTATAATGATTTCTAGAAAAATTATTTCTTTATATATAAAATATAATTTAAGTGAAATTATTTCATCTAGCCACTTTTAAAACAATACTACGTCGGTTTGCCTTATTTAAGTGTTTATAAACTCCTATAGATATTGTGGCATCCCATGTATCAACCAAAATTCAAAAGCCACTCAACACATAAATTAACATAGTACAATTTTTTTTTATATACTAACAAATAAGCGTTCATATCCATACAATCAAACTCGTCCTACGGTCTCGCTTACCCTATCTCAAATGAGTAAATTCCTACCAAAGCCAAGGTGTTCGCATAACCTAAGCACCGATACCATGTTGTGACAACCCGTTTTTCCATACAATGCAAGTTGACAATAAACAACACATGTCCAACCCAAATCAAATAGAAAGACGGATAGTTAAGGGAAAGAAAGAAGGAAATAAGAAGAGAAGAAGAAGAGAAAAGAAACAAATAACAACACTGAATCTTACAATCGCAGCGAAACAGCATATAATATATTAACAATGATCTTTACAAAAAGGAAATTGTTATATACATACATCCATCAAAGTACAACAACAATCACAATTGTCAGACTGGACAGTTATAACATCTTGTCCTTGCAATTGCTGATAATTTCAACAACAAAGCAGCAGAAAATAAACATATACATGAATACAAATTGATGACCTCCAACTCATCTCTTGAGCTCCAATGCATCCAAAAATAATCTATAAACATGATCCGTCTGACCTCAGCATTATAATGAAATAACAACCAAGTCGGTCGAGACAACCAATATGAGAAAGCACACCCAATTGGACTTTACATTTACATAAAAACCTTTGAAAACAAAGGTATCGTAATACCACGCCGCATATAAACACAGACGTGATTTTACCTTATGATAACCAAAACATTTCATATGAAATCCTCCAGTGTTATAATAATGTCTATTCTACAAATACTTATTAATCATAGTCGAATTTTTTACATTAATTAAATTCCAGCATACTAGGTTCTACAACCAAAACCGAAGGATTGTATTAGAGAATGAATTCCAACTATGAAAGATTGAGGGTCTACCCACTGAATCTGTACTTTGCTAGATAAAATGTACGGGAGGCCACAACACGTTCCACCTCTGCTACTCGAGACTGACACTACCACCTTCTCGAGTAGCACGTAATACGATCACCCATTGGTTGTAATCAACAACCATATACTAGGATCTCGAAAGCATACATGAATATCGTTGTATACTTGGGATGATCATACCCTGTTCGGGCGCGACCCACTTAGCCCTGCCGCATATCCCTGCTTAATTCATTTTCTGAGTCTGAGGCTCGAAGTGGCCACGGTATTACCATTTATATAGCACTTCCCATTTGGAATGCTAGCACTTCCCTCCAAGCAACAATGCAACATTAGCATTCATCTGTACAAGTTCATTTTGGGACTGAACGAAACAATTGAGAGCTCCGCCTCCAATTCCATCATCTTCAAGATGTCTTCACTTCGAACGCTTGAGTTGCATTGTAGTGTTTTCGGATAACATATCCGACCCCCGGTCTCATCGAAACAACATCCGAAAGTTTCCAGTAAACTCAACCTCGATTCTTTAGGAAATAAACAGTTAAAGATAAGATCGAAGTTCACCTCCTAACCCTTAATGGTCGAATATCCTTGCCATTGTCTTAGGAGAATGAAAAGAGGTTTATATGCATAGTACAGTAGCATCATCGGAGATGATGGTAACATATAACTCACATGTTTCCCCTAGATATTTCAAAAGTTATGTTTGCGTCCAATTTCGATGGTTAAGATAGTCGATTATTTAACTATTGAATAGCAAACATTTAATCAGGGATTTAATTCCATATAAAAAAGAAACCAACATTGTTTAAGCACCAAGTAATATTAAGCCTCCTTAATTGACCTTTTTATTAACTAAAATCCTATAGTAAATGCGTGTATCAAAATACTTCTATAAAGATATATTCACAATCGTTATATATTTAATATTTAGAAAACATCCATATATTTATCTCAATGGTATAAGTATATTTGCCAAACACTAAGAAAGATCTCCTTATTAGCAAATTCTAAAATCATTTATAAACTCCATTATAAATTTCTAATCCATTTATAAATTATTCATCAAGTCACTTCTAAACCCATATAAAACCATGTGTTTATTTATAAATTCCATTTTATGAATTTAAAAATCCATTTATGAAAATCATTTTCATTTATTTATAAACCTCTTGATCTTGTAAATAATCTCCCTTTGAATCTTTAAACAATTTTATAAGCTGCTCCTATAAAAATCCAAATCCGTTTACAAAACTATATTTATGAATCTCGAAAACATCATAAATAAATAATTATTTTTAAATTTTAACCTCTTAAATAATAAGTAATAATTCAAACATTATGAATAAAACTATCGTTAATCTTCACCTTACAAATAATAATGATAAGTCACCAAAGTATTATTAATAACCATTATACTAATTTCAAACCATACCAATACTTTAAATAATTAACCCTTCAAAATATTTAAATATTAATAAACAACTTTAAACAATATTAACACGAATAACAACTTTGAAACATAATAAATTTCCGTGGTAAATCTTCATTATAAAATTTTCAACCCATTCATTTCCATATTTTCATACATTTAAGAATCTCTCTCCATTTTATAAAAACTTCCTTTCATAAAACCCATTTATTTATGAATTTCATTTATAACGTATTTCCGTTATGAATCTCGCTTATTCATAAATCTTATCTAAAGCATTAATCACCATCCGTTCAACGTTACTTCCATATGGATAAATTCCTTTTATAAATTCCTTTCTATTTATAAAATATCATTTACCATTCCAAATTTACCATCGCCTTCAATTTCCAAAAAAGAGTTAACTATTTCTAAATATCATTCGGAATCTTATAATAAATCTACCTTTTGATTTATTCTCCAATTTAATAAAAGATAATGGTTTCCTTTAATTAAAAAACCTCGTTTATAAATCTGTATTTTTATTAACAGAGTACAATTTTACAATTCTTCACCTCATTAGTAAAATACTACTTTTATAAATTATTATATTTACAAAATCTCACATTTGTAATAAATCTGTCATAAATGTACATATATACATACGTGTATATGTATATGTATATATATTACTTTATCTAAAATGGTTAATAAATATTAAGGTAAAAATATTTCTAACTTCCTTTTAACCGTATCCCTTGATTATAAAAAATGGACTTATTTTAAGAATTTCAAAAATCATTATTTTACAGTTCTAAAATCTCTATTTAAAAATTTTATAAATCTATCAATTAATAATATCCAAAAATCATGCCTTTGATTTTTAAATAAATTACTCCATCAAGTAATTAAAGCATAATTATTTAAAATATATATAATTTCCAAAATCGCTTTGAAATTGCTTTAAATCAAATCACTATTTTATAGTATTTTAAAATACTAAAAACGAGGCTCGCTGCTGCTAAAGCACTAATTAAGCAAATGATATCAATTTCATCAATACGGCATTCAATAAGTCATATATCACTCTATGTACGAAAATAAAATCAACAGTGTGAGGAATCCTGTTGGATCCCTCCAACCTATCCCTCTAAATCACATATGGTATACTATCATAAAAATATAATTCAACCGGTTCGAGGTGGGATTCATATACAAAGGGTCATCTTCCCTTACACGAGAACATAATAGGGTCTCATCCGCTCCAATAGACGGGAATATATCCAAGCCAACGATATAATCTAGTATATTATCCAAACAATCAATAACGATCAGAAATAAATATCCAAACGTTCAATAAATAACATGTATTGACTATATCAATTTTCTAATTAACCAAAAAGGTGAGACTAACGCACATTGATTTTAATAATCGTCAAAACATTCCGTTTTTAATTAAAATTGAATGAACGTCCATTTTTAACCCAAAATTCCAACTAGCTCTAAATTCGTTCAATCCAATTCCATAGTGTAGCCTTCGTCGATATGATCGTAACGCGACTAGTCATGCTCGATTTATACCTCGTATGGGCAACTATTCAAATTTTAAGACAACGATTTTAATTAGTAATTAATATACTAATTACCATTAATAAAATTTAATTACCCCTTTAATCAAATTGAATTCCCTCTTCCCAAAATTCTTGCCGCCCATTCTAGTATGCGATTTTCACCATGGTTGCACATTCGATTCCACCTCCACTCTTCATATCTCAACGATATACCAAATCGACTTCACCAACATCCTCTGTAACGATCCCGATTTTTAAGCCAAATTTAAATTGATAATTTATTTAATTTTTGGATTAAATTGTTAATTTATTTGATTTTTTCCAAATAAAATAAGATATTTGTTTATTTATATGTATGTAAATTGATTTTTGATTAATTGAAATTTGGATTTGAAATTCAAATATAAATGTCTTGAAATATAAATTGGATTTAAAACTATATTTTAAAAATTTATAAAAATTTATTTTCTAATTTTAATGTACATATAATTTGAAAGTTATATTTTGAATTAAATTCAAATGATTTTCAAAGCAATTGTTTAAAGCTAAATTCTATAACATGCATATGTGTGTTTATTTATTTAAAAGTATAATAACTTGAATTTAAAATTTAAAATAAAAATGAATAAAAGCTTTAGATATGTATACATAAGGAAATGTATTAATTAGGATTCAAAATGGAATACGTGCATATAAAATATATGTGTTAAAGTATAATTTGATTTTAAATCAAATTTCTTTAGAGATTTTAAATATATATAAAAGGAAAAGTACAAATAAGAAAACACAAACTTATGTCAATATAGAATAGATGAACTACTTAAATTTGTTATTGGATAATATACAATATAAAAAGCTTTTATAAGTAAAATTTGAGTGGTTATAATAAATATTATACACTTAAATTTGTTATAAAAAGATTAATAGAGGTAAATAGAATAAAAGAGTAAATTGAATAATTTACAATATAAAATAATGTTAAGGAACTAAGAATAAAGTAAAGCAGTTATAAACAGTGTAAGTATATTTAACATAGGTGATAAAATATATTGAGAGGAATAAATTTAATTTCAATTAGGAATAAAGAGGAATTAAATTTATTGAGTACATTTTTAGTATAATAAATGATTTGCAAATCCATGATTTTAGAAATTGTTAATTTAAGATGATTAAAACAAAAAATAATGAAATTAGAGATATTTAAGATTTAATTAACTTGTGAAAAATTAATTTTCTATTTAAGTTGAAATTTCCATGGTTTCAAACTTATTTTCTTATTTTCTGTTTTTCAAACTATCTTTTAGGTATCCTTACTTTCCTTATCTTGCTACAGACTGGTATAGGCATCTTTCTATCATCTTTATATTTGGAAATCTTCCTCCAATTTTTGATAATTTTTTTTTACTCATTTTGGAATCTAAACACTGTTTTCCATCCATAGACCTTCGGTCAAGCAGAAAAGGTAAATCAGATTCTAGTGATCTTTTTCGTGCTTGTGTTCTTGATTCTGGAGGATCTTGGGAAGATCACCTCCACTTTGTTAAAATTAACTATAACAACAGTTATCGGGTATAATTTCAATCTTTTGTCATCTTATCTTAATCTTACTTCATTTTATCTTTTCTGTGCTTTCCCTTACCTCATTCCTTTTTGGGACAAAAAGTTTTGAGTGGGGGAGAGTGTAACAACCCTGTATTTTGTAATTATTTTAACTGTATATTTTAATTATTTTAATTGAATTTTGATTTAAAAACTTATTTTATTTATTTTGAATAATTAATTTTGTTATTTTAAATATAATTTTAATATGAATTATCATTCCAAAGCATGACTAAAAAGAATATTTTCCAAAAAGTGAATTTTGGTCGAAATAGTCAAACTTTGACTTTTAATTTAAAAATTTAAAAGTTTGAAATTATGAATTTTAGCTTTTATTATGAAATTAAATAGAATTTTAAGAACACTGCTTTTCGTTTCGTTGAAATCGGAAAAGTTATGCCTTTTTAAATATTGCGTGTAATTTGCTGTATTTAACAAAAATTATTTATTTTAAATCATATAACTAATATTTTATTTGGCCTTGTAATGTTCTAATTTATATTTATATGGGTAAAATAACATTCTATGTATATATTTTGGTTTTAAAACATTTTTAAAAGTATAATTGACATTTTCCAGTGTTAGTTGTGTCTTGTTTATAACTTTTAATTTCCAGTTTCAATTTATTAAAGTAACTCTGTATTTATCTTTATATTTTTCTTAAGAATTTATTTTTATTCTCATTTCTACTTTATTTTGTTCCTTGTGTATTTTATTTATTTGATATTTTATTTGTTTAAAGCGAATTAGAAATTTTATAAGGCTAGTGATATTCTATTTGTAAATTTTAAGTCCTGTTTTGAATTTTAAAACAAGTTCTTTAGTTTTTTTCCATTTTCTCTAAATTTAATTATTTATTTCACTTTGAATATGTTTTAAAGATTATTTTATTTCAAAGTTTTGCTTTAGAATATTTTTAAAATGAAGTAGATATTTTTCTAAAGCTTGTGATGATTTAATTGTAATTTTTGAACCTTGTTTCCAATTTTTGAGCAATTTCTTTTATTCTTTTCTATTATTCTTTAGATTTAATTATTTATTTTCATATTATTTCACTTTTTTAGGTTTTTAAATGTATTACTGAAATTATTTTGTTGTATTTGATTTAAGAGAAAAAGTAAATTGAAGAGACAAGTCTCTTCCTTTTCCTATGACTTTTCAAGTGCTTGACTCCTCATTTTCTTTTACCGTTTCCTCATTTACTTTTAGCCGTACATTTTTTTTATGATAGCCGTGAGTTCTCATTCCTCGTTCACGAGAAAAACATTTTCATCTCATTACATTTCACGGCTAAGAGAAAGATTGTAATGGCCTCCTTAGTTTTCTCCTTCTCTTTCTTCTTATTTTCATAGTATTTTGCCTTGTTTTCTCATGTATTTGGATTGGCCTATCCCTCATATCTACACCTCTTCCCCGCCATCAGCACCATCTATACTCTAGACCATGACCATGGCCGAGCCCTTCATGGTGACCGGACCCCTCAAAAATGCAACCAAAGGCCTAAAACCATGCTTGTTTGACCACTACTTGCTTATCCACTTCAACCACCACCCTAACCACCACCATAGGCCGCCACCACTCCTCTGACCTGACCGCCACACACCCCTCCAACCACTGTCCAGTCATGGTGCACCCGCAGGCCGAGCCACTCCCCATGGCCGAACAACTTTGATGACCAAAAACCACAATATTGCCTAAAACTCTTCACATCCCATGTTGTAACTCCTCTCCATCATTCTAGCCTTTATGCAGTGCATTAGCATGACCAAACCCAAGCCATGTACTATCGAAACCTGAGCCAAATGTACCCCTAGGCCGTGCATGGCCTATGAGAAAGCAAGGCAAAAGACTTGACATTCAAATCTCTTTTCATTTAAAAGTTTCACCAATTCAAAGTATTGTATTGATGGTTTGTTTTGATTTTTGTTTGGGTTGTAACACAAGATATATAGCATTGGATTGGCTCTCTACTCAAGTCCGTAATGTTTTCATCGTGCTTTGATTTCCTTTGTGTCATTGGTTTTGTTATCTCCATCATTTTGAGATGAGTAAAGCTCACACGACATTTATACTTATGCAGTTGTGAAGCAACAACAACAACTGAATGTGTAGAGAAAAATATATGATGTTATAACTATCTATGGTTATTTATATATGATGTTAAACCTATTAAATTTCATGTCGTATCATCTGTTATTTATATACGTTGTTAACTGTTCATTTATATCTGTTTATCACACTGCAAGTTCCCTGTAGATTAGAATCACTATGGGTTGAAATGATACATACTCGAACGGACTTTAGAATAGGGAAAAATCGTTATGGACTGAAATGGTAGGTCTGAACGGTTTTTATTTATTTTGTTTTAACTTGGGATTACGGGTTGGAAATGATAGAACACGGATTTTCTTTGTAAACTGCAGATTGAAATGATATATATCCGTATCACTTCACCTAGGTTAGAAAACTATATACAGGCCCGTGGTTATTTTATAAAGTATTTTGGATATTTTTAAATATTCTTGAAAGTGAAAATTTATGAAAATTTTATTTATATTAGATTTTATCATTTTAGATAAAGAAATTTTGATTTTTTTTATAAGTTTAAAATGTTGAATAATTAAATAATTAAATTGAATTTTTGAAATATAACTTAAATCTGGAATTTGGACTTTGGCTTTTAAAATGACATTTAAGTTATATAAATAAAATTACAAGTATTTTAAAAATATAAATTTATGAAATTTGATTTAAATATAATTTTAAATGTTTAAAAATAAAGAAATTATGATTTTTCTATGAGTTAAAAATGTAATTAATGAATGGTTAAATTGGATTATTGAAATATAACTTAAGTTTGGAAATTTGGAATTTTGGTTAAAAATGTTATTTAAGTTATATAAATAAAATGGAAATTTAATTTAACTTGGAAATGGTAAATATGATAATTTTATTTAAATTTGAATTTAAGTGATTTATTAAAGTGTTATTGGTTTTTCTATGAATTCAAATGGTTAAATAAATAAATGCTTAAATGTGTCATTTTAAAGTACAAGTTGACTTGGAAATGTGAAATTTGGTTTAATTAAAGGTTTAGTTAAATGAAATAAATTGGAAATTTAGTTTAATTTGTTAAATGATAACTTGAAAATGTATATATATTAATAAAGTGCTAAATGTAAAAATGGGAAAGTTTGCACTTGAATTTATTAAGGTGATTTGTGAAATTTGATTTAATTATAAAATGTTGCTTTATAAAAAAATCACTAATTAAAAAAGTATTTTATTGAACACCTTTGAATGTAAAATATGATTTTTATAATGATTAAATGGTTTAAATTGAAATGTTTTCAAGCATAACTTTCAGCAGCTTTTTCTGAATGCTGCGAAAGGTCGAAATTTTCAATGTTAATGGTTTGAACTTAGTAAATGAACTCATAATGGTTTAAAACTTTGGAAATTGAATACTTGATTTGAATGTATATAAACTTAAATTTTAAGTGGTTTAAATGAATTATTTTTATTAAAATATAAGCTATTTAAAAGGTGATTTGGAATGATAATAAATGAATGATATCTTTGAATTTAAAGGGTATTTAAAGTTTAATATTTGGATTTGAACTTATATGATGATTTGAAATTGAAGCTTTGAAAAGATATGATATTTTGATATATTAAAATGATTTGAAATGTGGTTTTGAAAAGATATGATATTTTGATATATTAAATTGATTTGAAATATGGTTTTGAAAGATATGATATTTTGATATATTAAAATGATTTGAAACGTGATTTTGAAAGATATGATATTTTGATATATTAAAATGATTTGAAATATGGTTTTGAAAGATATGATGTTTGCTATTAAAATGATTTGAAAAGAAGTTCTGAAAGATATGATATTTTGGAAATGAAGCTTTAAAAAGTTATGATATTTTAACATAATAAAATGATTTGGAAGGAAGTTTTGAAAGATATAATAATTTAATATATTGAAATGGTTAGAAATGACTTGATATTTATTTTGATAAATATTTGAATTTGAAAGATATGGTATGTTGATATATTGAAATGGTTTTGGAAATGATTTAATCTTTAGTTGTTAAAGATTTGGATTGAAATGATATCTTTATTTTAATTATAAAATATTATTTTAAAGTTATAACCACAGGTTATAATAACGATTAGTTGGCAAAGAGACCGGGATCAAATATTGACATACTCTCTGTCGATACCCAAAACCACTTTGACTAACCGTGTATGCGGTGGAGATTCCAGAATGAAGTAGGATGGTGGCTGTGATGCCCCACCTCTATACCCATGCTAGCCAAGAACATTACGGTGAATGCTGTCAACTAGCACGGAGAATAAGGCTGTTGAGGAGCGACCATCCGTGTAATTGCTTTGTGCGAGCATCGATATGTCAGATAGTATAACATGCTACCTTATCAAGAGGAAATCCGACATTCCGACACAAACTCAAAGCTACTACACAGTGGCTATAATATCTTCGGAAACAAATATAGAAATAAACATAACACAAATCAGTCAGAGGACAATTCATATCACAAAGGCGGAAATAGATATGAATATTACACATGAAAGTGTACATCAGAGTAGTGGTCTAAAAGGATCCACAAAATCACAAAAGAATAGTTACACGAACTACACAAAAGAATAAGTATACATTATGGAGTCTATATCTCTAATGTATACAACAAAAACTACTAATCTAAGTAGTCAACCAAAAGTCAGAGAAATCAATCCCAAGAGAGATGTCAAGTCGAAGCACCTGCAACATCTCGGTCTGACCCGAGTATTATTTATAAGAAAATAATAAACGGATCAGTCTAACTATAAATATCAGATAACATGATATAGAATAGGAGATATGACTAAACACATAATAATCACAATGCCAAGTTGTGATATATACATAAGTAATTGAAAATCATCAAGGGATATATCAATATCACGATAATCTACTCAAGATAAAAAGGGATGTCATACTCCTGATTTCATTCACCAAGCCACAATAAATGACATATAAGATATGGCAAAGACATATAATATCCATAATGGCATACTACTATAAGTATGTAAATGATCATCAACAAACGATTAATCAATATCAAAGAACCTTCTCAAAGATCCAAAAAGGGTATCATACCCAAAACTTGTATTCACAACAAGTTAATGACACACGAATTCACCTATGCACAAGAATTGATAAATCATATCAATAGAAATCACAAAGTTGGTGAAACATAACTTCCAGAAATCAACACAAGAAATCCAGTCAATGACACACGAATTCACCTATGCACAAGAATTGATAAATCATATCAATAGAAATCACAAAAAATAGGTGAGGAAGAAAATTCCAGAATTCGACACACGAAATCCAGAAATCACACAAAATAAAGGGGGGGAGGCCTATCACATGAACGGGAGCATGAAAACTCACCAACAGCTGTAACACATGAACGAGAAGCTATCTCATGGTAGCTAACCATTAATTTGACACATGAATGGTCCGAAGACCTGACACACGAATGGCCCGAAGACCGTGGGTTGCTACCCCACAAATTTGACACACGAACGGGGTTTAGTCTCCCACGTAGACAAAGAGACATCGCACATTGCTAGTCTAAATCACAAAAATGATCGTCATGATCATCGAGAAGTGTCAATTACACTAAGCTAGTAAATATATGAGTTTAGCTTCATGTCCCATAACCACTTGCTTAACTTAAATATTTACGAACAAACTGTAGATCTCCACTATAAAATTGTCACAAGAGATTCAATCGAACAAGTCCAAGAATTAACCGACAAAGTGAACGCAAGCGTTTCATACCACTTGTTTTACTAAGTCGTTTAATTAGATTTCTCATACGAGTGAGGTAAAGTGTACCAACCCGCATATTTATCGAGTTTGTATTTAAATATTTTATTTAAATATTAACTCAATCGGATTTTGGTCCGAAAAGCTACTTTTTGCAAACGGTCAAATTAGGACTCGAGACCACTTCCATTGAGTTCGAAATGTCGTTTACAACTTTTTTAAGTATAAACATCGATAGGTTTGGAGTTAGTGAAATTTCCCTAACTTTTCCCGCTTTGGACTTTGGGTTAGTTTAGCCTATTAAGCCCAAGTTCTAACCCCCTTCTCCTCACTCTTCATAAATTTCCTAACTAACTCAAGCTTGGGCATTAATGGTGAAAAGAATGGGAAATTAAAACTCCAAGCACAAATTTAATTGCAAATCCAACATTCAACTCCAAATTCAAGTAGAAGATATTGGATTCAAGCTTTGGATTGCTTCTCCTTGCTTTCAAGCTTCATCTTCATAAATTTTAGTGCAAAGGTGAGATTTTTATCTCACAATTCTAGTCTATAACTATATTGGACTGTTGGGAATGATTCCCTATCACTTTTGCATGCACATTTGCATTTGGTTTGAATCGAATTGGCGAAAAACTCCAATTTTTAGTGTTTTTGGTGAAATTCTGCACTTAGGTCGTTCTGCCTATGCTAGGTCGTTCGCGTGGAAAAGTATCGGCCTCAAAATAGCTCGTTTCCGACCTTAAAATGGCCTACAACGTTAAGTCGCTCGGCACTCGGAATTAGGTCGTAGGTCGTATGGCTCTTAGGTCGTAGGTCGCGGGCTTTTAGGTCGTTAGGTCGCAAACACTTAGGTCGTTTCTGGCCTTAAATCCCCTATATAGCCTTAGGTCGCTCGCTCTGGCTCCTTAGGTCGTAAGTCGTGGGCCTTTAGGTCGTAGGTCGTCAGGCCGTTAGGCCTTAACTCGTGTGGCCTTGGTTCTTTAAGTCGCTCGGCCTTGCCTTCCATTTTTAGGTCGCATGACCTTCTAACCTGCTAGGTCGTTGGACCTATAACCCGTTAGGTCGTTGGGCCTATAACCCTTAGGTCGTTAGGCCGTTAACCCACTAGGTCGCATGACCTATAACCTGTTAGGTCGCTCGACCATTTACTCCGTTAGGTCGTATGACCTTGTTCCACTAAGTCGCTCGACCCTTAGGTCGTAACACTTTAGGTCGCACGCCTTTCACACCATTAAGTCGCGAGTTTAATTAGGTCACTCGGCCTTAAAACGTTAGGTCGCTTGACCTGTGCTATTGTTAGGTCGCGAGTTCCTTAGGTCGCTCGTCTCCCTTAGGTCGCTTGACCTGTGCTATTGTTAGGTCGCGAGTTCCTTAGGTCGCTCGTCTCCCTTAGGTCGCTTGACCTGTGCTTTTGTTAGGTCGCGAGTTCCTTAGGTCGCTCTTCTCCTTTAGGTCGTGACTCTTTAGGCCGAAACCCTTTAAGTCGCTCGATCCTATCCTTCCTTTGGTCTTCACTGCTTAGGTCGTTAAACCCTTCCTCTTTTGGGTCGCTCCCCTTTATTTCTTAGGTCGTTGTGGCCTTAGGTCGTGATATTTATAGGTCGCGGCAAAGTTAGGTCGCTCGACCCATGTTGCCGTTAGGTCGCTCGATCCTTGTTGCCGATAGGTCGCGTGCTTTCTTAGGTCGCGTACCTTTAGGTCGCGTGTCCCCTCTACCTCGTTAGGTCGCAAAGAACTTTAGGTCGTGATATTTATAGGTCGCGGCAAAGTTAGGTCGCTCGACCCATGTTGCCGTTAGGTCGCTCGATCCTTGTTGCCGATAGGTCGCGTACTTTCTTAGGTCGCGTACCTTTAGGTCGCGTGTCCCCTCTACCTCATTAGGTCGCAAAGAACTTTAGGTCGCTCGACCTCCTTACCCACCAGGTCGCGCACTTAGTTAGGTCGCTCAGCCATTGTGTTAGGTCGCGTGAACCCTTAGGTCGTTAGACCTCATTTTGCTTTAGGTTGTAGGCCTCTTGCCTTCACTTAGGTCGAACCCCGTAAGCGGTGGCGTTTCCCCCGCACCCCCACCTTGGGGGGTTGCCACCCCCCCTGGACCCCCCCTCCGTAGGGGATCTTATCTGAAAAACATTGAGCTGATTTCCTTGGATTTTATTCGCATCTCCGTATGCGATCTTTGTGACTGATTGTTTCTACAATTGCTTCTGTGTTTTGTCACTTTATAATACAAAGGTTTCAATACTAGTAGTAAATATCAAAACTCTTTTAACAAACAATTTCAACTCTATTTTTAATAACAAAGCTCTTTTCTTAAACCGTTTTCCAATCTATTAGTATATACAAGCCTTTACCTCACTCGGATGAGAAATCTAATTAAACGACTTAGTAAAACAAGTGGTATGAAACGCTTGCGTTCACTTCGTCGGTTAATTCTTGGACTTGTTCGATGGAACCTCTTGTGACAATTTTATTAGTGAAGATTTACAGTTTGTTCGTAAATATTTAAGTTAAGCAAGTGGTTATGGGACATGAAGCTAAACTTCTATATTTACTAGCTTAGTGTAATTGACACTTCTCGTTGATCATGATGATCGCTTTATGAATTAGACTAGCAATTGCGCGATGTCTCTTTCATTGCAAGGTTAGACTAGACACCACTTGTGTGATTCCATTCACACATACCTTTCTGCTTTTTGGTTAGTCTTGACCTTATCTGTGTGATTCCATTCACACATGTGGGGTAGCTCCCCTTGGTCTTCGGACCGTCATGTGATAGGCCTCTTTCCCTTTTTATGATTTCTGGATTTCTCGTGTTGATTTCTGGAATTTATGTCATTGACTTGTTATGAGTACAAGTTTAGGGTATGATGCCCTCTTCGAATCTTTGAGAAGATTCTTGTGATATTGATTATCTCTTATTGATTGATCTTCAGTTGATCATTATTTACATACTTATAGTGGTATGTCATTATGGATGTTTATGTTTATGCCATATCTTTTATGTTATATCATGTCATCTGATATTTATAGCTAGACTGACCCGTTTATTATTTTCTTAAATAATACTCGGGTCAGACCGAGATGTTACAGGTGCTTCTTCTTGACTTCTTCCCAGTGATTCATCACTCTGACTTTTGGCTAACTGTTTAGATTAGCAGTTTTTGTTGTATACACTTGAGAGATAGACTCATAGTTGTATTCTTTTGTATAGCACGTGTTGCTATTCTTTTGTATTATCGTGGATCTTACTGACCACTACTCTGATGTACACTTTCATGTGTTAGTTATATATTCATATCTTCTTCCGCCTTTGTGATATGGATATCTGTGACTGATTTGTGATATGATTATTTCTATGTTTGTTTCCGAAGATTATTTATAGCCACCGTGTGATAAGCAATTACATGGTTGGTCGCTCCTCAACAGCCTTATTCTCCGTGCTAGTTGACAGCACTACTCCGGAGTGTTCTTGGCTAGCGTGGGTATAGAGGTGGGGCGTCACATAAAGGTTTGTATATACTAATAGATTGGTTACTACTAGTATAGAAAACCTTTATATTTTTAAAGTGACAAATCACGAAGAAGATTGTAAGAACAATCAATCACAAAATTTTACATACGAAGACGTGAATAAAATCCAAAGAAATCGATAAAGGATCCATCGAAATGGATATTCAAAAATCCCTAAAAAGAGTCATCAAAGTCATAATAGAGGATAACAACAAATAGGATTATCACGAATCGATTTAAATTGGAATTTCAATCCAAAAAGGCAAATTGGACTCAAACAGCAGGTTCAGTCGACTGAACAGAGTTTTCAGTCGACTGACCCTGTACCTGGAAATTTTCCAGGTTCAGGAAACTTTCTGTTTCCAGTTTCAGTCGACTGTGCAGAGTTTTTCAGTCGACTGAATCATGCCTGGAAACTCTCGGGTTTCAGGTTCAGTCGACTGAATCATGCCTGGAAACTCTCGGGTTTCAGCTTCAGTCGACTGAACAGAGTTTTCAGTTGACTGAATCATGCCTGGGCTGTTTTTCAGCCTTATTCAAATGAAGAGCAAACTCTTCCAAAATGCAACCGGACGAACATTGGCTCTAAGGGTTTATGCCAATCGGCAACCCGACCCTATATTCTCCTCGGTGCATCACCAAAAACATGATCAAACATCCATAAAAGGATTTCACACAAATTTGACTTAAAAACCCAAAAATTGGAGTATTCACAAAACCAATCCAAATCAAGAGCAAATGCGCATGAAGAAGTGTTAGGAATTCATACCCAACAACCAAAGATAATTATAGTCATCGATGTGAGATAAAAATCTCACCTTTTCACAAAATCGAACAAGAAGAAGCTTGAAAGCAAATGGAGAATCAACCTCTCTTCAACACAACCTAATTGAGCTTGAATCTAAGCTCAAAACAAGAACATTCCCGAAATTAGGTTTAGGAATTTCTGAAATTGGTAAGAGAATAAGTTGGAGAAGAAGGATAGAAGCTTACCAATGGGTTCTTCTTGAGTTTGGAGCTAGGAATTTGATTTGCAAGAGAAACTAGGGTTTTGGAGTTTTAATTTCCAATCTCTCCCACCATTAATGCTAAGAAGACTGAAATGAGAAGAGAATGAGAGTGAATGGGGAAGAGTGGCTCAGATTTGAGCATAAGTTAACATAGGGCTGAGCCCAAACCAAACCCAAAGTGAAAAGTAGCAAAAATCAACTTTCTCCAAACATATCGAAGCTTATACTCAAAAAGGTCGTAAACGGCATTTTAAACTCAATGGGAGGGGTCCCGAGTCCTAATTCGACCGTATGCAAAAAGTAGCTTTTCGGACTAAAATCCGACTAACGATAAAATATTTAAATAAAATATTTAAATATATAATCGACAAATATGCGGGTGGTTACAGACTCCCCTCCTTAAAGAAATTGCGTCCTCGCAATATTTAAGAAGAAGATATATATAGTAACAACCATAAAAGCATATTCAACACAAAAGGATTTTGAAATAAGAAGTTCACCTCAAAGAGCACGAGAAAGTAAATCCTGATGTGTACGCTCGATGTACTCTCTAGATTCCCAAGAACAATCCTTAGGATTTGAAGACCATTGAACTTTAACAAGCGGAACATCTTTATTTCGAAGTCGTTTGACTTCCGAAGCAATGATACGAATAGGATGTTGCTCATAAGTTAAATTAGGCGAAACTTCAATCTCTTCCACAGCACCAGGCTCAAGAACAGAATCGGAATCTCGAAGGCATTTTCGTAATTGAGAAACGTGAATCACGTCATGAATAGCAGAAAATTGAGCCGGTAATAAAAGGCGATAAGCCATGGAACCAATACGTTCAGTGATAGGAAATGGCCCAATATATCGAGGCGCTAACTTTCCCGATCGACTGAAACGTACAACACCTTTCATTAGTGAAACACGAATAAACACAAGATCTCCCACAGAAAATTCTAACCTCCTTCTCCGGTTATCGGCATAGGATTTTTTTCTAATCTGGGCTTCTTTCATCCTATGACTTATAAGATCAATCTTTTCTGTAGAATCCCGAATAAAATCTGGACCTAAAACCAGCTTCTCACCGGCCTCAAGCCAACAAGAAGGAGATCGGCATGGCCTTCCATAGAGTGCCTCGAAAGGTGCCATACCAATACTAGATTGGAAGCTATTATTATAGGAAAATTCAACAAGTGAAATATGATCTTCCCAACTTCCACCAAAATCAAGAACACAAGCACGAAGAAGATCTTCAAGAGTTTGATTCACACGCTCGGTTTGTCCATCGAACTGGGGATGATAAGCGGTGCTAAAATTAAGCTTCGTTCCCAAAGCTTTTTGGAGACTCTTCCAAAATCCACTAGTAAACAATGGATCACGATCACTAACAATTGAAGTAGGAACCCCATGCAATTTAACAATCTCTTTAATAAAGAGTTTGGCCAAAAGAGGAACGGTTCGGTTAGACCGAACGGGAATAAAATAGGCGGATTTAGTAAGTCTATCAACAATTACCCATAAGCTATCATAACCCGATCGAGAACGGGGAAGGCCATCTATAAAATCCATGGAAATTTGATCCCACTTCCAAACTAGAATTTCTAAAGGTTGCAATAACCCTCCGGGCCTTTGATGTTCGGCCTTAACGAGTTGGCAAGTCATGCAACGTTTAACGAAGTTAGCGATGTCAAGTTTCATTCCCTCCCAATAATAAAGTCGCTTCATGTCCGCGTACATTTTACTACTACCGGGATGAATGGTAAATTTAGAGTGATGAGAATCTTCTAAAATATCTTTACGAAGATCCCTATCATTTGGCACGATAAGTCTACCAAATTTCCGAATGCCGCCACGAGAATCGATATCAAAGTCTTTCAAACCTTCAATATCAATTTTATCCTTAATATTTTGGCCAAGAAGAACCAATTCAGTATCTAGCCTTTGAGCTTCAAGAATGCGGTCTAAAAGAGATGGATGAGCCTCAAGGCTACATAAAACAAATGATGAGCATAAATCGGAAACACGGTCTCGAATTTCGCAAGTGGATAAGATCTCGAGATCGTTCCATTCGGATATCATCATAGAAACAACAGCTTGTTGTTTACGGCTAAGAGCATCGGCGACACGATTACCCTTACCGGGAGTATAAAGAATATCAAGATCATATGGTGCAAGAAATTCGAGCCAACGCTGTTGACGCAAATTAAGTTCCTTTTGAGAGAATAAATATTTCAAAGACTTATGATCTGTGTAAAGAACAAATTTCTCTCCTAAGAGATAATGATGCCAAATCCGAAGAGCAAAAACAATAGCCGCGAGCTCTAAATCATGAGTGGCATATCTAGTCTCAGCAGGCTTTAATTGCCTAGAAGCATAAGCAATAACGCGTTCCTTTTGCATAAGAACGACACCCAAACCAATGCGACTAGCATCGGTATAAACAACGAAATCTTGATTCCCATCGGGAATAACAAGAATAGGAGCATCGGAAAGAAGTTCTTTTAATTTCTGAAAAGAAGCTTCACATTTGTCCGACCAAATGTATTTAACACGTTTCTTCGTCAAGCTAGTGAGAGGCACGGCAATTTTAGAAAAGTCTTTAATAAAACGACGGTAATAGACCGCCAATCCAAGAAAACTACGAATCTCTGTCACACTCTCCGGTCTCTTCCAATCGTGAATCGCTTCAATCTTTGAAGGATCCACGGAAATTCCGGATTTGGAAATAATATGACCGAGAAACTTCACACGAGATTGCCAAAATGGCATTTAGAAAATTTTGCCTTTTATTGATTACTTCTAAGAGTTTCCAACACAATCCGAAGATGTTTTTCATGCTCCTCCTCGGTTTTAGAATACACAAGAATATCATCGATAAAGATGAGAACAAACCGGTCGAGAAAGTCTTTAAAAACTCGATTCATTAAGTCAACGAAATAAGCCGGGGCATTTGTTAACCCAAATGGCATAACAAGCCATTCATAAGATCCATACCGAGTACGGAACGATGTCAAAGGAATGCTATCCTCTGTAATACGAAGCTGATGAAAACCGGTAGCCATGTCCAATTGTGAAAAGCCTCTAGCACCACTAAGTTGATCGAATAGATCATCAATCCGAGGTAAAGGATATTTATTTTTGATAGTAAGATCATTAAGCTTGCGGTAGTCAACGCAAAGCCTAAGTGTACCATCGGATTTCTTCACAAAAATAGCTGAACCTCCCCAAGGCGAGGAACTAGAGTGAATAAATTGCTTCGTTTCCAATTCAGATAATTGTTTACGCATCTCCTCGTTTTCTTTATTGGACATACGATACGGAGGACGAGTGATAGGTTGAGCTCTAGGAATAAGATTAATTCTGAACTCAATTGCTCGCTTAGGTGGTAATCCTAAAACGGGTTCGAATATGTCGGAAAATTCACAAACGACGTGAATAAGAGAAATAATATCACCCTCATCATCATCATCGTCATCACGAGGATTTAAAGAATATAAAGATGCAACCAAAGCAGAATCTGAATCTTTAAGAATAACAGAAACCTGATTATCAGATTGAGGATGTCGAAGATGAATAGTCCGCTCGGGACATAGGATATGATCTTCATAACGGTTAAGCCAATCCATTCCCAAAATCATTCCAAAGCCTAAATAACGCATGACATGCAAATCGTCTCGGAAAGAAAAATCATACAAAATAATCTCGACATCATTACACAATAAACTGATTGTTGCGGATCCACCAACCGGATTTGCAATTCTCAAAGAAGTCATTAAACACAAAACATCCAAAGAAAAAGTATCAACAAGTTATTTTGATATAAAAGAATGGGACGCACCCGTATCAAAAAGAACTCGAATAGGATGATCACGAAATAAAATAATTCCATCTAGAATAGAATGAGAAATACCTTGGCCACGAGATGTGTTGCCAGGGGCTTGAGCAACATTAAGCTTTCCCTCCCTCCTATTTTGAAGTTTGGGACATACATGCATAAAATGGTCCGGGCTCTTGCAATAGCGAAAAGTACGAGGCTTTGAACACTTGTTCGCAAATTGGTCTTTCGAACCACAATTATAGCATTTCCCTTGAGTAGAGGAAAAGGTCTTTTCAGCAGGAGTTGCTTGCCTCCCTTTCTTATTGGGATAAGGACCTTTGAATTTGCTTGGCCTCTTCTTGTTGTTGAATTTTGGTTTGGAACCCACCACCTCAACATCATTCTCCCTATCCGCCTTTTCAAGACGAAGAGCGATATCAACGAGTTGGTCGAAAGAAACTTCTAATTTTAGGAGCAATGGCTTCTTGAGACTTTTGTTTAAGCCATAAACAAATCATTGATTCTTCTTCAGAGGGGTGTTGATGTATTCAACCCCATATTTGGAAAGCGACTCGAAGGAGGCGACGTAATCAGTCACGGAGGACTCACCTTGAACAAGGTCTATAAACCGTCGAGCCAATGTCACTTTTTCTGCTTCTAGTACGAATTTTAACTCGAAGCGCTCTCGGAATTTCTCCCAGGTGAGATCCGCTTCATTAATCTCAGAAATAAGAAGTTCGTACCAGTCCAATGCTCTTTCTCGGAGCATACTAGAGGCCACCTGAACTCGGTGAAGGTCAATAAGATTCATGCGAGAAAAGATTCGATCGCATGACCTTAGCCAGGCCTGTACTTCAATAACAGTTTCGGAACCCTTGAATGGCTCCCCACCCAAATTAGTGTAATCACTACACAAGTGTGCAAATCCCGACTTAGGGTGAGTAGGTTCCGGGTTAGCTCCAGCTGCTTGAGCATTTGTCACTAAATCAAGAAGCTGTTGAGCAGTCATAAAAACTCCATCCTGGGGTGGAGTGCTAGATGGCACAACTCTGGAGCGGCCTGGTCTAGACATTTCTCTTCCTTCAGAAAGAAAGAAGAAGAAGAAAAAGTTATTCACCAAATTGAATATCAAGCAATCTTGATAGATAAACAAGGAATCATAAGGAAAATAGGATGAATCGGTACGAAGACTCGAATTAAATCCTAAAGCACGACTCCTAAGATGGACTTAGGACGATGATCCTTGTTATAATATTCCATATTGTTCCGAAGTTTGGCTCTGATACCATGCTGTGATGCCCCACCTCTATACCCATGCTAGCCAAGAACATTACGGTGAATGTTGTCAACTAGCACGGAGAATAAGGCTGTTGAGGAGCGACCATCCGTGTAACTGCTTTGTGCGAGCATCGATATGTCATATAGTATAATATGCTACCTTATCAAGAGGAAATCCGACATTTCGACACAAACTCAAAGCTACTACACAGTGGCTATAATATCTTCAGAAACAAATATAGAAATAAACATAACACAAATCAGTCAGAGGACAATTCATATCACAAAGGCGGAAATAGATATGAATATTACACATGAAAGTGTACATCAGAGTAGTGGTCTAAAAGGATCCACAAAATCACAAAAGAATAGTTACACGAACTACACAAAAGAATAAGTATACATTATGGAGTCTATATCTCTAATGTTTACAACAAAAACTACTAATCTAAGTAGTCAACCAAAAGTCAGAGAAATCAATCCCAAGAGAGTAGTCAAGTCGAAGCACCTGCAACATCTCGGTCTGACCCGAGTATTATTTATAAGAAAATAATAAACGGATCAGTCTAACTATAAATATCAGATAACATGATATAGAATAGGAGATATGACTAAACACATAATAATCACAATGCCAAGTTGTGATATATACATAAGTAATTGAAAATCATCAAGGGATATATCAATATCACGATAATCTACTCAAGATAAAAAGGGATGTCATACTCCTGATTTCATTCACTAAGCCACAATAAATGACATATAAGATATGGCAAAGACGTATAATATCCATAATGGCATACTATTATAAGTATGTAAATGATAATCAACAAACGATTAATCAATATCAAAGAACCTTCTCAAAGATCCAAAAAGGGTATCATACCCAAAACTTGTATTCACAACAAGTTAATGACACACGAATTCACCTATGCACAAGAATTGATAAATCATATCAATAGAAATCACAAAGTTGGTGAAACATAACTTCCAGAAATCAACACAAGAAATCCAGTCAATGACACACGAATTCACCTATGCACAAGAATTGATAAATCAAATCAATAGAAATCACAAAAAATAGGTGAAGAAGAAAATTCCAGAATTCGACACACGAAATCCAGAAATCACACAAAATAAAGGGGGTGAGGCCTATCACATGAACTGGTGCATGAAAACTCACCAACAGCTGTAACACATGAACGAGAAGCTATCTCATGGTAGCTAACCATTAATTTGACACACGAATGGTCCGAAGACCTGACACACGAATGGCCCGAAGACCGTGGTTTGCTACCCCACAAATTTGACACACGAACGGGGTTTAGTCTCCCACGCAGAAAAAGAGACATCGCACATTGCTAGTCTAAATCACAAAAATGATCGTCATGATCATCGAGAAGTGTCAATTACACTAAGCTAGTAAATATATGAGTTTAGCTTCATGTCCCATAACCACTTGCTTAACTTAAATATTTACGAACAAACTGTAGATCTCCACTATAAAATTGTCACAAGAGATTCAATCGAACAAGTCCAAGAATTAACTGACAAAGTGAACGCAAGCGTTTCATACCACTTGTTTTACTAAGTCGTTTAATTAGATTTCTCATACGAGTGAGGTAAAGGTTTGTATATACTAATAGATTGGTTACTACTAGTATAGAAAACCTTTATATTTTTAAAGTGACAAATCACGAAGAAGATTGTAAGAACAATCAATCACAAAATTTCACATACGAAGACGTGAATAAAATCCAAAGAAATCGATAAAGGATCCATCGAAATGGATATTCAAAAATCCCTAAAAAGAGTCATCAAAGTCATAATAGAGGATAACAACAAATAGGATTATCACGAATCGATTTAAATTGGAATTTCAATCCAAAAAGGCAAATTGGACTCAAACAGCAGGTTCAGTCGACTGAACAGAGTTTTCAGTCGACTGACCCTGTACCTGGAAATTTTCCAGGTTCAGGAAACTTTCTGTTTCCAGTTTCAGTCGACCGTGCAAAGTTTTTCAGTCGACTGAATCATGCCTGGAAACTCTCGGGTTTCAGGTTCAGTCGACTGAACAGAGTTTTCAGTCGACTGAATCATGCCTGGGCTGTTTTTCAGTCTTATTCAAATGAAGAGCAAACTCTTCCAAAATGCAACCGGACGAACATTGGCTCTAAGGGTTTATGCCAATCGGCAACCCGGCCCTATATGCTCCTTGGAGCATCACCAAAAACATGATCAAACATCCATAAAAGGATTTCACACAAATTTGACTTAAAAACCCAAAAATTGGAGTATTCACAAAACCAATCCAAATCTAGAGCAAATGCACATGAAGAAGTGTTAGGAATTCATACCCAACAACCAAAGATAATTATAGTCATAGATGTGAGATAAAAATCTCACCTTTTCACAAAATCGAACAAGAAGAAGCTTGAAAGCAAATGGAGAATCAACCTCTCTTCAACACAACCTAATTGAGCTTGAATCTAAGCTCAAAACAAAAACATTCCCGAAATTAGGTTTAGGAATTTCTGAAATTGGTAAGAGAATAAGTTGGAGAAGAAGGAGAGAAGCTTACCAATGGGTTCTTCTTGAGTTTGGAGCTAGGAATTTGATTTGCAAGAGAAACTAGGGTTTTGGAGTTTTAATTTCCAATCTCTCCCACCATTAATGCTAAGAAGACTGAAATGAGAAGAGAATGAGAGTGAATGGGGAAGAGTGGCTCAGATTTGAGCATAAGTTAACATAGGGCTGAGCCCAAACCAAACCCAAAGTGAAAAGTAGCAAAAATCAACTTTCTCCAAACATATCGAAGCTTATACTCAAAAAGGTCGTAAATGGCATTTTAAACTCGATGGGAGGGGTCCCGAGTCCTAATTCGACCGTATGCAAAAAGTAGCTTTTCGGACTAAAATCCGACTAACGATAAAATATTTAAATAAAATATTTAAATATATAATCGACAAATATGCGGGTTGTTACAGTGGCGACGTTCTTGAGGTATATTACGTGGACCCAACTCCCATGAGTTGGCATAAGGTGGCTAAAATAGGAGCGATCTCGGGCCAAAAGGGGTAGCTCCTCTGGTCGGACGCATTTCTTCGATACCATTCTATTACTTGTGATTGTTTGGGCACCCCTCCGATTTTGGAAATGTGTTCCAAGGTGGGCGTATGTGGCTGCTGAGTTACCACCAGCCCGTGTGCGTAATTGGTATATCTACCCCGGCATTGCCTTGTGTGCCGTGTCACCTACCATATCGAGCCTTTACTACGAGTTTCTATTTGTGTGGTACCTATGGAGCATCTTCTCGTAGTCTCTCGATCAGGAGATGTGCAGGTGTTGTATAGACTACTGGCATTATTTGTGTTAAAGGCTATATGGGTAACCCCTTAACGCTATTAAAAAGTAAGTTTATTTTACTTTTAAACATTATCATAATTGCGAAATATTACTACATAGTAAATAGTTTAATAGAACCTTAGAGGATGGGCGGTCCCAAGCATCCTTTAAGTTACTTGTACTTTTACTACAGTTTACTTGAGTTGGTTCACATTTTATAAGTATGTATGTCCTGACTCGAGTGTTTGTATTTTTATTTACGCTCGGGTCAGCATGAGTTATTCACAGATTTGAATTCCACCTTCTGGAGACTGGAATCGCTAGAGATTATTTGCTTGTCTAGTTTTATCTACTTCAGTTCTGTTATTCTATTCAGCTTGTACTTGGTTATCATATGGAGACTTCTTTTGTACTTTATTTCTTCTGTTGTATCTTATTTAACTCTGATATATTTATATAATAGCTTCATGAACTACTATCTCTTTTTCTTCCGCTGCACTATTATTGTGACGACCTAGGATTTTGAGCAATATCAATTTAATAATCTTTGATAATAATTATATTATTTGATCATTTTACATTGACAAGTTAAAATTCTTTTAAAGGCTGATAATAATAATTTGATAATATCTATTAACATTTTTCTTTACAATATAAAATAGGCAAGTTTAATTCTTCTGAAAACTAATAATATTTTAATTTGGGAATATTTATTTTGGTAATTTGAAATTGGTAAGAGTTATTTTTCAAAAGTTAATCAAAATATTTTCTATTTATAATATATATATTGATATATACTGTAAATAAGAAGTCTTTAAGTAATAAAAGCTATATATTCAAATTGTAATATATATGAATATATATATTATGATTTGGTTTGTGTTTAAAATATTTAATATAGTAATTTTCAAAACTAATGATTAAAAATGTTTTCTATTTATAATATAAATGTATATATATTTGTATATATTAGAAATAGGAAAACTATTGATTTGAATTTAATAAAGTGTTTTCAAACTTTATTATATGTAATTTGTAATTTGAAAATTTAAATTTGACTTAATACTTTTGAAAATGATATTTGAGATTTAAATTTTAGTAACAAGAATAATTTCTTATTTATTTTAAACATATATTTTAGCTTGAGTTTTAAATAAGATTTAAATTTAAAGGTTCATTTTTTTTCAACATTCTTTCATTTTAATTTTATCATAAGATAAATTGTTTTAATTTTTTTTATATAAAGCGTTAAAATCAATATCTCATGCTTATAAACATTAAATTGAATCAAAAATATAAGTTATTTATAAATGTTTACATGAATTCATTTTTGAATATTTATTTAAAATCTAAAACTTGTTTATTAAAAGATAAGTATACACATTTTATAATCATATAAAAATTTCATAATTACATTCATAGCTTAATTTAATTATAAAAAGAGAAAATAACATTTAAAATACTAATTAAACGTTAAAAAAAATTGTAAAACATTAATAAACATTAAATAACACTTGTAAACAATTTGGTGTATATTAATGACACTTGTAAACTTATGAGCATATGGATAAGTTAACTAAGGGCTTAAAGTGACAAATGTAACTCTCTTAATAATTTAATTTTAAAATAAAAAGGAGTGGTTTATCTTCACCTAATTCCTTTTTCTTCATTCTCAACCAAAACAAAATGAATACAAAATAATAAAAAAGGGAAAGACTAAAAGAAGAAATCTGGAAAAAAAAATCTGAAGACAAAAAGAAGAAAACCTGGAAAATTCAAATCAGAGGCAAATGAAAGTTCATCATCAATGCAATCAGGCAAGGATATTATCAACATGCAAAACTGGAATGAACAAGAAATTTAGAAGTTCTGTAGTAGGATTAAAATTCAACATGCAAATAAATTCGTGAGCCTGCAAAACAATTTCTGTCCTCTGCCAATAAAGGTGATTAAAAGGAATTTTAAAAATAGTTTTGATTCTAAAATTCATCTAGATCTTGTATGACGACCCTGACTTGACCTTCGAAAATCGACACCGAATACGACACTCGTATTCAAATGCAGCAGATCCAAACGTCGAACCTGGTTCGCCGGAGCTTATAACACATTAAGTAAATAACACAGCGGAAGAAAAGAATAGCATATAACAATATACAACATTTGATACAATAACTGATACAACATGAATGATACAACAGAATGGTACAATAGATATCAACATTATCAGAGATACAAAGAATAGCAGCGGAAATATAATAATAACACTAGCAGCGTAACAAATCTCCAAAATAGTCTTCAAGAAAGAACTCCAGTATCAGTAATCTCCATCTCCAAAGCACCAATCCAGAAATAGCTCGAACTCCAAATCAAGATGAAGAGAAGCAACTCGATCCAAAATGCGATTGCCAAATCCTAAGGCTGAAAGCTATTGAATCTACACCTAATATAGATTATCTGAAAATCCCAACTCTAGACTGCCCGTGTGGGAAAATATTGGGCACCCAGAGTTTAGGAAAGGAACAATAAACTCCAGGTCAGTCATGGGACTGGTATGAGCAAACAAAAGCATTTGGTCTTTGAAACAAACAAGAGAATTTAAATTTGAAATCCGCAATGCTTTTTGAAAAATGAAACTACCATAAGGCCTCCCGGCACACACACAATGCAAACGCACACATGGGGGAGATTTCTCCTTATGATAGTCAAACATGCTTACTACGAGAAAAATTCTTTGATATTATTACTAGTGCATATTGGAAAATCTTTCGAAAGTATAATATAAATCCTAGACAGCATAGGTACCATGATGCTATGCCTACTATAGCTGCCATGTTAAATGGCAGGTTCTACAACTAAAACCGTACAAGGCACGTATTGGATGAATGGATTTCCAACAAATGGTCAGGCTAAGGAACTTCCTATTGCCACATGGGTACGCCTCTGGCGGGACATCCCGAGAACTAACGTTACGGTTAGATCTCCGCCAACACAAGGCCGGGTTACCTCTGTAACTAGGTAACTACTACACGAATATGTCATCCCCTGGTCCTTTGGGACCTTTATCCGAGGGCGCGCACAACAACACCACACAGTAATAGATATAGTGTATCAACATGAGTAAGTATCAGGGCTCCATACCATGATACCACCCTTTTCCAGAGGGAAATGACATACCCTAAAGGGCGCGACCCTCATAACCTTGCCGCATCTTTCCTGTTTCGACCATTTCCGGGGAGTGAGGTCCTGATGCAGTCTCGTCCACAAAGCTACGCTTTATACAAAAGCCATGCTTTGATCACAAATGATCAACAAATGATCATCATCACACAGCAGCACTCAGCATGCCACATTACCAAATTGGGAATATATCACTGATAAATATCAACTACATAACCTCTGAGCTCGTGCGTCTCAGAGAAGGGTGTTAAGCTAAGAGAATAAATTCTCCGCCACCAAGCAGAAATGTATTTGATAGAAATCAGTTTAATATCTCAAAGTGTAATGTCGGACATACAACCATACAAGTCTGTTCCGGGTTCGAACAGAACCGAAGGCACTTCCGAAGAAGCCCTTGGAAATCCGGGTATCCACAATCCCGATAGGACTTCCCATCACTTAGGGAATCTCTATACCGTAGCTACTCGGTGCAGAGACAATCGATAGGTTATCCTATCGTTCTCACAAATACCCGGTCTTCACCACCGGTCTTCAAATGCTATCCATAACGTCGTATCATTATTCGGAATGGGTTATATGACACAAGGTCCTCTCCCGGCTAAACCGAATAGTAAGCGCCATATTTAAAGATATATGGATATGCGTTTCAGTTAAGTCACAACTTATAAAATCCAAAACTTTTCTTTCAAATGGTTAACAAATTACCATTTTAAACCTTTAAACAAAAGGATTTATTTCACAAAGTTTCACCCAGTTTCACAAAGATCTACCCATAGATTCCAAAACAATTCCCATTAAATTTGGATTAACCCAAATTAAATCTTTAAAATTAAAGATTTATAGCTTTCAAACCCATTTCCAAAGATTTATCTATAACTTGGAAAACAATCTTCCTTTTTAGACTTGAAAATCCTTTTAACACAACTTGGAAGTCCATTACATATGAGAAAGCAAATCTAATTTATACAAGTTGAAATCTTGAGTTGAATTTAAATTTCAAAACATCGCCTTTTAAAAAAAATGGTTTAAAACCCATATAACCCATTTGTAAGTTGAATAACCTTTTAAACAATAGTTTCCAAGTCATAGAATTCAATTTCAAATATTGAATTCAAATTTAAATTAATTTATTTAAATTTCAAAACTCAATCAAGTTATTCAAATATCTTTTATTTTTGAAAACTCATTTTCAAAAGCTTCAATTCTAATTCCAAAACTATTTTGGAAAAATTCAATTTTAAAACGATTTTTAAAATTTGTGACTTAACCCATTTCCACGTGCAATCCATATTTGTGTGTGTATAGTGTGGTCCAGGCGTTTTACACAATAGTGCACAACATCAATCATATCAACATCGATAAGTGGTATAACCCATAACGCTTATCTTCATCCACAGGTTCATAGATAAAGTAAATTAATCAATCACAAAGATTCACTAATATGATTCGATGTGGGTTTCGGATAATTAGCTGGAATCCGACTCCCTGTCGCATCGAAATCCAAATGTCGTTCTACGGGTCAAGGGTTTGCATAACAATATATACATCACAGATATAACAGCTTAGCACAAAACATTACATAGCATCACATCGAATATATCAATCCATCACATAGCATTCAATAACAATCAAACATCTTTAATTAAGATGAATAAACCGTGCGGTTATAAATTTCTTACCCACAATAATTACTTCTATTTGAAATCTTTAAACCAATAAGTAATTATCGTTAACTATAATTAATTAAGTCTTAACCATCTTCATTTATTAATCATTTATTTAATTAATTATCTTAATTAATTATCCTTTGATTGTAATTAATTAAATCTTAATTACCTATTCCTCAATTAATTACTTTAAAAAAATAAACTTTTAATTATTGAATAATTAAATTATAATTAATTGTCCTTAATTGATTAATCAATAGATTTATTATTCCCTTAATTAATTTCAATAATTAATTACTCCCTAATTAATAATGATTTCTTAATCACTTTAAGTTAATTAACCTTAATCGATTTAGTTCTCTTAATTAATTAACCACATTAATTAATTATTCTTTAAAAGTAATTAACCTCAAATATTTGATTAATCAATCCTTGACCTTTAATTTTCTTCTCTTAATTACTTTTACTAAGTAATTACTATTTTCATTTAATTTTTTATTAATTACCTGATTTATTAACTTAAAAATTTAATGAATCAAAATCATTAAATTCTATCTATTTATTTTTAAGATAACATCTCTTATTTAAATAAAGCATTTAAAACAATCTGCTTCCAAATTTAAATTTAAATTTCATTTTAAATTTAAGATTTAAAATGAATACAAATTTAGCTTAAACAAAATTTTAAAATATATTTCAAAACCCTTTCTATTCTACAAGTTAAAGAATATTTATTTCATAAAGGAGATTTGAAAGAATTCTAAACCAGATTCATTTTTAAATTTAATTCAATTAAAAATACACTATGACATTCAAAGTTGTTTAAATTATTTTTAAATTTAAAACTTCTGTTTATTCTAAAACTGGAGTACAAATTTAAAATTTTTATTCCAGGCTGCATAGATTCAAATTTCAAATCTAAATTACTTTCATTTATCTTCATTTTAAATTTCAAATCATTTAACTATTTTTAAAGTAGTTAATCAATTTAAATTTAAAAGGTTTATTTTATTCCAAAACTGAGATTCAAGTTCAAATTTCAGATTTTAAAACTTATATTTTAACTTATTTACCCTTACTTACAATTCAAACTCTCGGTTTTAAATTCAGGCCAGATTCACTTTAAATAATTAAAGGTGTTAAAACAAATCTAAATTTCAAAAATTTAAATCATTCCAAAACCTAGGTTCAAACTTACTTAAAGTCAGATTCAAACTTAGGTTTAAACCCTAGTTTAAAACCTTGATTTCATTTTTTTTTAAACTTCAGTTTAAATTTTTTTTTAAAAAAAAAAACTACAGGTTTCTGAACAAAAACTGTAACATTATTTTAACCCGAGGCGATCTTAATTTACTTCGAGCCAAAGTTAGACTTCCCCGAGAAAAACACTACAACACTCCGAGTCAACACGAGCACAAACCAAATTCATCTTCACTCGAACAACTGTGCACCGTGCACATGCACGGTGCCGTTGATTACCTCAGATCATCAACGATGATCTTCCCCTACCACTCATCGTCCAAACACTCTAATACGATCATCAGATCGTACCTCAAATCTCGAAGTCGAATTCGAGATGACGAGCTCAACCTGGAACAGCCGAAATCCTCCTCACCCAAACCTGTTAACGTCACGCTCCTTCAACTCCGGCCACCTTAGCATCAGCGACTTCGACCACGTTTTCGTAAACTACCCAACTATCGTTCCCCAAAAATTTGTAACACTCGATCAACTAGGGCAGATGAACGAATCGAAGTACTGGACCTAGTTGAAACTAGGGTTCCAAACAAGAATCTACTGCTGCAAATTCCTTAACGGATTAATCACCCTTCTGACAATTTTCCCCACTTCACTGATCACCCTACTATCTTCAGAACGAACCACGACACCCCAGATCCCAGAGATGACCAGAAAACTCCCCAAAACCCAAAACTGTTCATCTTGCAAATTCTATTACAAATCAAAACTAAAAATTACGATATTAATGTTAAAAATCATCATTTTATAATACAATTCTGTTTGGATAATCAAAGTCTGGAATCACGAGTATTGATTTTCAACATAAATTTTGTTGTTACTGTGCATTTTATTCTTAGAGATAATTACTTTATATAAATATCTAAACCCATTTTTAATCTTAGTATTACATTGTTACTGTTATTTCTTCTTTAGAAGTCATAGCTTAAAAAGGTTTTCGAGAGGTGAGAATTTTTTTTTAAAAACAAATTTTTTTTCCTTTTTAAAACTGTTACCTATAAATAGAAGCACACAGTCATGTATATCACCATACATATAAGTAACATGCAAGAATACCAAACAACATTTTCACAATATGTTCAAGCATCAACAACAAAACATAGAGGCAGATGCAAGTGTGTTTGCTCACTTGGTGTTGAAGACAGAAACCAAAGATCACGCTTTTTAAAAAAAAAAAAAAACTGGGAAAGGATCTTGAAACTTGATGCTTAAATTTTTAAAATGCAATTGCTTAAACCCCATTGTTTCCCAGACTTTATTTTATTTCTTTAGACTTTGCTTTGCTTTAATTTCCTGATTTGAAGTTGTTAGCTTGGTCACGTTGAACTTGAACCTTTTGTTTCAGGTTTTTGCTTTTGATCTGAAAACCTTTAAATTGCTCTTAACTGTAATTCTTATTTTTTTTCATAAAGTTCCTTAATATAAACACATGAGTTTATTTTTAGAAATAGCATTACAGCCTTGCCTTCATTTTCTGTTTGTAAATCAAAATCTGAAATTGATTGCATGAAGTGCAGTTCAATTTTTTCTAGGTGAAACCTAAGTTTGAGCTTCAACAAAACAGTCACAGGTATGTGTATACATACATCCAGTCATGCAAACAAATAACAGTATACAATTTTGCACATCATCACCAAACAATCATCACAACATTAACTTATAGACCTAAGGTTCTGATTTAAAGAGTTGCTCACCTTGATGGGTTCGATGAAGAAAGACAGAGAACAGGAACAGAGGAATGAATTTGAGCCTGTATATTTTTCTTCTTCCTTTAATTTTTTTTTTGAAGCTTTTATCTGCAAGTTGTAAAAAGAACTTTGCTTATTCCCTATTGTATCTACTTACTTCAACAATAGCAACAATTTTGATTTTTACTTACAGTTTTGAATGCCAGAGAAGTTTCCCCTTTTTCTCTACAACTTAAAAACAGAAATCAGATTTGTTTTGAACTTGATTCTTCCTGCAACTTTGTTAATAAAGTTGTTTAAATTTTTTTTAATACTGATCAATATTAAGTTCAAATCTAAAAAGAAAATTTGCTTGCCTTTATTTATCTTCAGAGAAAAACTGCATTCCTCTGGCTAAAAAAAAAAAAACTGCAGCTCTGTGTTGCATAAATCTGCAAGCTTTTTTCTGAGTTTGTTTTATGTTAAAAACTTGATCTTAAATGCATAAATTTATTAAACTATAAGGTATAAAATTTACCTGAGATATAGAATGCAAATCCACTGCTTGATTTGTTGATTTGTAGATTTTTTTTGGTTTTGCTTATCTTTTGTTTTCAGGGTTTTCCATTTCTTTTTTTTTCTCTGATTTTTTTTTTTTTTTGATGTTCGAACTTGTGATACTTAAATCTTTGCTACTGTATACTTTTCAGATTTGTGAAGAGTTATATGATTTCATATAGGGAGGTGAAGATTTTCTACAATTTTTTAATTCTATTTTTTTATTCAGTTAAATACATTGGATGACATTTGTAAAAAGGAATGATTATGGAATCTCAATGTATGTTTACTTCCTTATGTATATGTTCACATTTAAAATTTTCAAAGTACAAGAATTTATTAAATAAATTTTATACCACATTCACTTAAGTCTTTCATGTATATAAATTTTCATTTTACATTTTCATGTTAATAACACTCAAATATAACTTTATTTTGTGCTTCCCATTTAATTAAATACATTTTCCTTTTATTTACCCTTTTATAACTATATTTTACACAATTTACATTCATATTTTTTTTTATTATTTATTTTGTACAACTTTATAAAAAGAAAAGAATGGATTTAAACACTTTGATTTCATATTAACAATAAATCACTTTTATTCATATATAAAAATTTAACTTAAAAATAACATTTGAAAATTAATACATCTTCCAAATAAAAATTGATATTTTAGAAAACAACTGTTACTATCATTTTATTAATCTCAAGCTTTTAAATTCTATTTTTATTTTTTTTAATACATTTTATTTTGAAACTCAATATTCATTTTATAAATCACTTATCCTTAAATTTCTAATATAAATTTCTATTTATAATCAAATTATTTATTTATTTGTCCTAGAAAATTTCCTAATTAATTCACAATTTATTTTCAAAAATTAATTTAATTGCCAAATTAAACTTAATGAATTTTCAGGAATGTTACAGATTTCCCCCCTTAAAAGAATTTCGTCCTCGAAATTACAAGGAAGACGAGAAAGAAAAGATAATAGATAAAGAAGTAATTGATCAGATCAGAATCAAGATATTTATTCTACATTCGGTTTACCAAATCAGAATATCGACATTATGAGAACAATCTCATACAATTATTTCACAAGATACTCGGGCTCATCGGTCTACGAATATGCAAGGGCATTGATTAGTTCGAAGGGATAACAAATCGTTCGTAGAATATATCGGATCCCAGAGAAAAGATAGATAGCCCTAATTTTCAACAATTCCCAAATGCTAGATATGGATACCAAATTCGGGTCGGAATACCCCAAAGTATATGGACTTTGATATACACACTAAATTACAATTTTAAATTTGGTTTTAATCGATATCGTTTTATTTATACAATTCAAGTTTAGCTTTATATTTGTTAATCAATTTAACTTAATTTAAAATTTTCAATTTGTTTAATTTAAATCTTCAAATTCATTAGAGTTTAGAACGAAAAGCTGATAAGAAACGGATGAAGATACAAAGTAAGAATTTCCTGCAACGATTCGTAGGGCCACCTCACACCGAAGCTCCTTTCTGTAGCTGTCACGAAGCAATTGAAAGAATTGAGAATCAAATCAAAGGAGATTGATAGGGAAAAGTTGTTTTCGCTATTGCAAGGTATTGACCATTTGTAGTGGTACTCCCCTGTCCCCTATCTCGCCCTCTTATCGCACTCATACTTACTATCAGTGAATAGTAAGAGAATTAACTGAGGCATTCGAACGGATATCTTAGGGATATACTCATTCTAGGGTATACTTCACCCTATCTCTAATGAGTTACTTAATGTGTTATACTCCTGAGCTAAGGTTTTAACCATCAGCTCTGATACCACTTATAACGACCCTGACTTGACCATCGAAAATCGGCACCGAATACGACACTCGTATTCAAATGCCGCAGATCCAAACGTCGAACCTGGTTCGCCGGAGCTTATAACACATTAAGTAAATAACACAGCGGATGTGACGCCCTACCTCTATACCCAAGCTAGCCAAGAACATTACCGTGAATGCTGTCAACTAGCACGGAGAATAAGGCTGTTGAGGAGCGACCATCTGTATAATTGCTTTGTGCGAGTACCGATATACCGGATAAAAATACAACTTTTCATCTCAAGAGGAAATCCGACATACCGACACAAACTCAAAGCTACTACACAGTGGCTATAATATCTTCGGAAACAAATATAGAAATAAACATAACATAAATCAGTCACAGACAATTCATATCACAAAGGCGGAAATAGATATGAATACTACACATGAAAGTGTACATCAGAGTAGTGGTCAAAAGATCCACGATAATACAAAAGAATAGCAATACGTGCTATATAAAAGAATACAACTATGAGTCTATATCTCAAGTGTATACAACAAAATAAACTACTAATCTACGTAGTTTGCCAAAAGTCGGGATGATAGTCCGATAATGAGTCAAGTAGAAGCACCTGTAAAATCTCAGTCTGACCCGAGTATTATTTAAGAAGAAAATAATAAACGGATCAGTCTAGCTATAAATATCAGATGAAGTGATATATAATAAGAGATATGACATAAACATATAATAATCACAATGCCAAGCTGTGATAAATAAGTAATTGAAAAACCAATAAGAGATTAATCAATATCACAATAATCTACTCGAGATAAAAAGGAATGTCATACTCCTAATTTCATTCACCAAGCCACAATAAATGACATATATATATATCCATGCCAATCGTAAAAGTTGGTGAAACACAAATTCCAGAAATCAACACACGAAATCCAGAAATCACAATAAAAAGGAACAACGATGTCGTACAACGGGACATCCGATGAACCAAATCACAATAAAAAGGATGGCTAATCCCCAAAAAAACTGGACATCGACACACCTAAAAAGACATGCCCCATGAACAGTCGAACATCGACGCACCTAGAAAGATACGCCCCATGCTCTAGCATCGACGCACCTAGAAAGATACGCCCCATGCTCTAGCATCGACGCACCTAGAAAGATACGCCCCATGCACAAATAAATAAACATTGATGTACCTAGAAAGATACACCCCATGCTCTAGCATCGACGCACCTAGAAAGATACGCCCCATGCACAAATAAATAAACATCGATGTACCTAGAAAGATACACCCCATGCTCTAGCATCGACGCACCTAGAAAGATACGCCCCATGCACAAATAAATAAACATCGATGCACCTAGAAAGATACACCCCATGCTCTAGCATCGACGCACCTAGAAAGATACGCCCCATGCACAAATAAATAAACATCGATGCACCTAGAAAGATACAACCCATGTATAAACAAACATCGACGCACCTAAATAGGTACGACCCATGAAGAAATGAGACGAAGCTCAATAAAATGAGGAACAGTCCTCCACATAGACAAAGAGACATCGCACATTGCTAGTCTAAATCACAAAGATGATCGTCATGATCAACGAGAAGTGTCAATTACAATAAGCTAGTAAATATACGAGCTTAGCTTTATGTCCCATAACCACTAGCTTAACTTAAATATTTACGAACAAATTGTAGGTCTCCACTAGAAAATTGTCACAAGAGATTTAATCGAACAAGTCCAAGAATTAACCGACGAAGTAAACGCAAGCGTTTCATACCACTTGTTTTACTAAGTCGTTTAATTAGATTTCTCATACGAGTGAGGTAAAGGTTTATATATACTAATAGATTGGAAAATGGTTTTATAAACAAATTTGGTATTAAAATAGTATTGAAATCGTTTGAGGAAAGAGTTTTGATATTTACTACTAGTATTGAAACCTTTATATTTTTAAAGTGACAAATCACAAAGATGATAGTAGAACAATTGATCATCAAAATTCACATACGAAGACATGAATAAATCCCAAAGAAATCGATATCAAATCCATCAAAATGGATATTTCCAAAAATCCCAAAACAGAAGTCATCAAAGTCGAATAACAATTGATACAACAAGAGGGAATAAACCCGAATCGATTAAATTTGGAAACACAAGAGAAATAGACCAAAATAGGCATAATAGGCATTTAAGAGCAGGTCAGTCGACTGACTCAAAGGTCCAGTCGACTGAACCAGAAGCAGGGAAAAATAATTTCCTGCAGTCAGTCGACTGACCTAAAATTTCAGTCGACTGAATGCAGAAAAACAGAGGACCCGAGCCTCTGCTAGCTGCCTTCGGAATGCCTATGTGCTACAGCCAGTCGACTGACCCGAAGGTCTAGTCGACTGACTGGCACCAAGGCTGTTTTCTTAGCCTATGAAATGAAGATGCAATCTTCATCAAAATGCAATCGAACGAGCACGGTCACTAAGGGTTTATGCAAATCGACTACCCGGTCCAATAAGCTCTTCGATGCATCACCAAAAACAAGTTCAAACAACAAAGCTATGATTTTTGAAGATTTGAACTCAAAACACTAAAATTTGGAATGTTCACAAAACCTATCCATATCAAAATCAAATACACATGAATATGTGCTAGGAATTCATACCTAACAATCGAAGATAATTATAGACTAAGATGTGAGATAAAAATCTCACCTTTGAACCCAAATTAATGAAGAAGATGCTATGTAGCAATGGCAAGAAAAAGCACTCTTCAATTCCAACTCAACAAGCTTGAATCTAAGCTTAGAAGAGAAACATTCCCTAAATTAGGTTTAGGAAATTTTCTGAAATTGAATGGAGAAAGAGTTGGAGAAGATGAAGGAGAAGCTTACCAATGGGTTCTCTTGAGTTTGGAGCAAGAACTTGGATTTGCAAAGGAAGCTAGGGCTTGGAGTTTTAATTTCCTCTTCCACCCTCCATTAACATAAAAGCTTGAGTATTAGGAAAATAGAAGAGAAGTGAATGAAGAGGAGAGGGTTGGAACTGAGTTAGTAAGTGGTTAATTGGCTCAGCCCAAACCAAAACCCTAAGCAAAAAGTAGCAAAATTCAACTTTCTCAAAACATATCGAAGCTTATACTCAAAAAGGTCGCAAACGTCATTTTGAACTCAATGGAGGTGGTCTCGAGTCCTAATTCGACCGTATGCAAAAAGTAGGTTTTCGGACCAAAATCCGACGAACGATAAAATATTTAAATAAAATATTTAAACATAAAATCGATAAATATGCGGGTTGTTACAGACTCCCCTCCTTAAAGAAATTTCGTCCTCGCAATAAGTAAGAAGGAAATATAAGAAGTAACAACCATAGAAGCATATTAACACAAAAGAAAATTTGAAATAGGAATTTCACCATAAAGAGCACGAAGGAGTAAATCCGAAAGTTTTCGTTCGATGAATTCTCAAGATTTCACATGAGCAATCCTTAGGATTTGAGAACCATTGAACTTCTATCAAAAAGAATATCTTTATATCGAAGGCGCTCAACCTCCGAAGCAATGATGTGACTGGAATGGTGCTCAAAAGTCAAATTTGGTGAAACTTCAATCTCCACAATATCACCGGGCTTAAGAATGAAAACCGGAATCCCTAAGGCATTTCCGTAGATAGAAGACGTG
Organism: Allium cepa; assembly: GCA_030765085.1. Lineage (NCBI taxonomy): Eukaryota > Viridiplantae > Streptophyta > Magnoliopsida > Asparagales > Amaryllidaceae > Allium > Allium cepa. The sequence continues at coordinate 580,114,342 of CM060931.1, forward strand.
GGGAACGTCAAGAATAGCAGAAAATTGAGCCGGTGCAACGGCGTAGTACAAAAACGGTACGCCCGAAAAACTAGAAACTCAAACAATTTGGGACATCAGCGCAGTACAAAAACGGTACGCCCAATGAACCCAAGCAAAGACATCGATGTAGTACAACGGTACATCCGATGAATCAAAAGCAAAGACATTGATGTAGTACAAACGGTACATCCGATGAATCAAAAGCAAAGACATCGATGTAATACAAACGGTACATCCGATGAATCAAAAGCAAAGACATCGAGATGAATCAAAAGCAAAGACATCGATGTAGTACAAACGGTACATCCGATGAATCAAAAACCAAATAATTCGGAACACTTACGCAGTACAAAAACGGTACGTCCAATGAACCGAAGCCCGAATGATTTTCGGAACACCGACGTAGTACAAAAACGGTACGTCCAATGAACAGAACACAATAAAAGGACATCGGACGCTAGTCCTTAAAAGGAATGAGATAAAGCTCAATAAAACAAAGTATACCAAAACGTCCAATGAACTTGATAGAAAAATAATTCCATTCATACAACATCAAAGAATCAACCACTTGTTGCCTACGACAAAGCGCATTGGCAACACGATTTCCCTTTTCGGGAATAAAAGAATATCAAGATCATAAGATGCTAGGAACTCGAGTCAACATGAAGTTCCTTATGAGAAAATAATTATTCCAAAGATTTATGATCGAAGTAGAGAACAAATTTCTCATCCAAAAATGATGATGCCAAATTCCAAAAGTAAAAACAATAGCCGCGAACACTAGATCATGAGTGGCATATCTAGTCTCGATAAGCTATAATGATTTAGAAGCACAAGTGATAGCACGTTCTCCTTTGCAAGAGAATGGCATTCCAAACCAATACGACTAGTATCGGTACAAATAGCAAAGTCTTGGTTCCCCTTCAGGAATCACAAGAAAGAATAAGAATATCGAAAAGAAAGAACTTCTTTTAAGTAATTCTCTTCCCCGAAAAGTTAGAACTTTCAAAAATCAAAATTATTTCGATGTAAAAATATTTCTAGAAGAATTTACATTTTACAAGTCAATTTATCGTGTCTGATTGTCACATCAAAGCGTTTAGGAAATTCCTATCGATAACGTTGATCAAGCGCATCGACCAAAATTCTTAAAGCACTCAACGGGCAATACAATCACAAAATCATCTTTTATAGGATAAATAAATCTCTTAAAAAGTTTTAAGAATATTCTTTGTTCGTTTCAAGAACAAAATCCAGTTTTACTTATAAATAAATCTTATGAAAAAGATTTGCAAAATTTTAAATTACTATTTTCATCCAAAATCAATAAATAAAAGAATGGTCTCATCGAAATATTCATAGAATATTCGATTTATAAAATGGATGAAATAAGCTGGACAAATTGAATGACAAAATAAGTCATTCATAAGAATCATATCGAGTGCGGAATGCGGTACTTCCGCAACTCGTAGCAAACGAAAACCGGTTGGTAAAGTCAAACTAAAAAGACCTTAGTATCACAAAAAAGATTACATAGGTGATAATCCTAAGACAAGCTCAAAAATACCGAAAAATTTCTCTAACTACAAGAATGAGGGAAATAACACTTTCCTTATAAGTGGGCTTAAGGAATAAAATGATTCCACCAAATTGGAATCAAAATCACAAAGGAAAAATAGAAATCTGCTTAACAGATTGAAAATGTCGAGGATGAATAGTCCACACGGGACAAAGGATATGGCCTCATAATAATTAAGCCAATCCGTACAAAAGTAAATTCCGAAGCCAAAGTAAATATCGGCTCGGAAAGAAAAGTCACATAAAACAATCTAGACATCTAAACAAAAGCAAATTGAGTGTTGCGGATCTACCATCCGGATTCACAATCCTCAAAGAAGTCATCAAGCCCTAAATATTCAAAGAAAAAGAATCGACAAGTTCTTTTGATATAAAAATAATGAGATGAAACTCATATCAAAAAAACATGAACAAGATAATCACAAAGTAAATGTCATCAAGGATTGAATGAAAAATACCTTGACCAAGAGAAGAGTTACTAGGGGCTTGCACTGCATTGGGCTCTCCCTCCTTCTTACTTTGAAGTACGGGACATGCAGTAATATGGTGACCCGAATTCTTGCAATAGCGACAAAAGAGGGGTCTCGGACACTCCCTTGCATAATGGTCCGTGGAACCAAAATTGTAGCACTGACCACGACTAGAGGTAGGAGCCTTTGCTACTGGAATTTGTTGCTTCCCTTTCATATTAGAATTGGGGCCTTTGAACTTAATTGGCCTCTTCGAGTTATTGTTGAAGTTCTGTTGGGCACGCACAACTTCAACATCACCTTCATTATCGGCCTCTTCAAGATGAAGAGCGATATCAATAAGCTAATCAAATGAAACCTCAAGTTTCAGGAGTAATGGCTTCTTAAGATTCTTATTCAAGCCATAGACAAATCTCTGATTTTTCTTCGATGGGGTATTAATGCACTCAACCCCGTATTTGGATAGAGATTCGAAGGATGTGACATAGTCTGTCACAGAAGATTCACCTTGAACAAGGTCTATGAAACGCCGGGCTAAGGTTAATTTTTCAGCCTCCGGCACAAATTTCAATTCGAATCTTCCCCGGAATTGCTCCCAAGTAAGATCCGCCTCAACGATTTCAGAAATTAAAAGCTCATACCAATCCAATGCTCTTTCTTGGAGCATGCTAGAAGCTACTTGGACTCGATGAAGGTCAATAAGATTCATGCGAGAAAAGATGCGATCGCATGATTTGAGCCAAGCTTGAATTTCTATAACACTCTCGGATCCCCTGAATGGCCTTCCACCCAAATCGGTATAGTCTCGGCACAAGCGTGCAAAACCGGATCTAGGATGAGTAGGCTCTGGATTGGGACCGGCTGCTTGAGCGTTCTTAACAAGATCTAGAAGCTACTGGGCAGACATAAATACTCCATCCTGGGGAGTAGCACTAGATTGACCGGCGCTGGGACGGCCAGGTCTAACCATATCTCTTCTTTAAGAAAGAAAGAAAGAAGAGGAAAAAGTTATTTTCAAAATAAATATCAAGCAATCTTGATAGATAAAACAAGGAATCATAAAATAAAGTAGGATAGAACGGTATGAAGACTCGAATAAATCCTAAGGCACAACTCCTAAGAAAGACTTAGGACGATGATCCTTGTTAAATTATTCTACATTGTTCCGAAGTTTGGCTCTGATACCAAGCTGTGACGCCCTACCTCTATACCCAAGCTAGCCAAGAACATAACCGTGAATGCTGTCAACTAGCATGGAGAATAAGGCTGTTGAGGAGCGACCATCAGTATAATTGCTTTGTGCGAGTACCGATATACCGGATAAAAATATAACTTTTCATCTCAAGAGGAAATCCGACATACCGACACAAACTCAAAGCTACTACACAGTGGCTATAATATCTTCGGAAACAAATATAGAAATAAACATAACATAAATCAGTCACAGACAATTCATATCACAAAGGCGGAAATAGATATGAATACTACACATGAAAGTGTACATCAGAGTAGTGGTCAAAAGATCCACGATAATACAAAAGAATAGCAATACGTGCTATACAAAAGAATACAACTATGAGTCTATATCTCAAGTGTATACAACAAAATAAACTACTAATCTACGTAGTTTGCCAAAAGTCGGGATGATAGTCCGATAATGAGTCAAGCAGAAGCACCTGTAAAATCTCAGTCTGACCCGAGTATTATTTAAGAAGAAAATAATAAACGGATCAGTCAAGCTATAAATATCAGATGAAGTGATATATAATAAGAGATATGACATAAACATATAATAATCACAATGCCAAGCTGTGATAAATAAGTAATTGAAAAACCAATAAGAGATTAATCAATATCACAATAATCTACTCGAGATAAAAAGGAATGTCATACTCCTAATTTCATTCACCAAGCCACAATAAATGACATATATATATATATATCCATGCCAATCGTAAAAGTTGGTGAAACACAAATTCCAGAAATCAACACACGAAATCCAGAAATCACAATAAAAAGGAACAACGATGTCGTACAACGGGACATCCGATGAACCAAATCACAATAAAAAGGATGGCTAATCCCCAAAAAAACTGGACATCGACACACCTAAAAAGACAAGCCCCATGAACAGTCGAACATCGACGCACCTAGAAAGATACGCCCCATGCTCTAGCATCGACGCACCTAGAAAGATACGCCCCATGCACAAATAAATAAACATCGATGTACCTAGAAAGATACACCCCATGCTCTAGCATCGACGCACCTAGAAAGATACGCCCCATGCACAAATAAATAAACATCGATGTACCTAGAAAGATACACCCCATGCTCTAGCATCGACGCACCTAGAAAGATACGCCCCATGCACAAATAAATAAACATCGATGCACCTAGAAAGATACACCCCATGCTCTAGCATCGACGCACCTAGAAAGATACGCCCCATGCACAAATAAATAAACATCGATGCACCTAGAAAGATACAACCCATGTATAAACAAACATCGACGCACCTAAATAGGTACGACCCGTGAAGAAATGAGACGAAGCTCAATAAAATGAGGAACAGTCCTCCACATAGACAAGAGACATCGCACATTGCTAGTCTAAATCACAAAGATGATCGTCATGATCAACGAGAAGTGTCAATTACAATAAGCTAGTAAATATATGAGCTTAGCTTCATGTCCCATAACCACTAGCTTAACTTAAATATTTACGAACAAATTGTAGGTCTCCACTAGAAAATTGTCACAAGAGATTCAATCGAACAAGTCCAAGAATTAACCGACGAAGTAAACGCAAGCGTTTCATACCACTTGTTTTACTAAGTCGTTTAATTAGATTTCTCATACGAGTGAGGTAAAGGTTTATATATACTAATAGATTGGAAAACGGTTTTATAAACGAATTTGGTATTAAAATAGTATTGAAATCGTTTGAGGAAAGAGTTTTGATATTTACTACTAGTATTGAAACCTTTATATTTTCAAAGTGACAAATCACAAAGATGATAGTAGAACAATTGATCATCAAAATTCACATACGAAGACGTGAATAAATCCCAAAGAAATCGATATCAAATCCATCAAAATGGATATTTCCAAAAATCCGAAAATAGAAGTCATCAAAGTCGAATAACAATTGATACAACAAGAGGGAATAAACCCGAATCGATTAAATTTGGAAACACAAGAGAAATAGACCAAAATAGGCATAATAGGCATTTAAGAGCAGGTCAGTCGACTGACTCAAAGGTCCAGTCGACTGACCCAGAAGCAGGGAAAAATAATTTCCTGCAGTCAGTCGACTGACCTAAAATTTCAGTCGACTGAATGCAGGAAAACAGAGGACCCAAGCCTCTGCTAGCTGTGCCTTTGTGCTACAGCCAGTCGACTGACCCAAAGGTCCAGTCGACTGACTGGCACCAAGGCTGTTTTCTTAGCCTATGAAATAAAGATGCAATCTTCATCAAAATGCAATCGAATGAGCACGGTCACTAAGGGTTTATGCAAATCGACTGCCCGGTCCAATAAGATCTTCGATGCATCACCAAAAACAAGTTCAAACAACAAAGCTATGATTTTTGAAGATTTGAACTCAAAACACTAAAATTTGGAATGTTCACAAAACCTATCCAAATCAAAATCAAATACACATGAATATGTGTTAGGAATTCATACCTAACAATCAAAGATAATTATAGACTAAGATGTGAGATAAAAATCTCACCTTTGAACCCAAATTAATGAAGAAGATGCTATGTAGCAATGGCAAGAACAAGCACTCTTCAATTCCAACTCAACAAGCTTGAATCTAAGCTTAGAAGAGAAACATTCCCTCAATTAGGTTTAGGAAATTTTCTGAAATTGAATGGAGAAAGAGTTGGAGAAGATGAAGGAGAAGTTTACCAATGGGTTCTCTTGAGTTTGGAGCAAGAACTTGGATTTGCAAAGGAAGCTAGGGCTTGGAGTTTTAATTTCCTCTTCCACCCTCCATTAACATAAAAGCTTGAGAATTAGGAAAATAGAAGAGAAGTGAATGAAGAGGAGAGGGTTGGAACTGAGTTAGTAAGTGGTTAATTGGCTCAGCCCAAACCAAAACCCTAAGCAAAAAGTAGCAAAATTCAACTTTCTCAAAACATATCGAAGCTTATACTCAAAAAGGTCGCAAACGTCATTTCGAACTCAATGGAGGTGGTCTCGAGTCCTAATTTGACCGTATACAAAAAGTAGGTTTTCGGACCAAAATCCGACGAACGATAAAATATTTAAATAAAATATTTAAACATAAAATCGATAAATATGCGGGTTGTTACAGCGGACGAAAAGAATAACATATAACAATATACAACATTTGATACAATAACTGATACAACATGAATGATACAACAGAATGGTACAATAGATATCAACATTATCAGAGATACAAAGAATAGCAGCGGAAATATAATAATAACACTAGCAGCGGAACAAATCTCCAAAATAGTCTTCAAGAAAGAACTCCAGTATCAGTAATCTCCATCTCCAAAGCACCAATCCAGAAATAGCTCGAACTCCAAATCAAGATGAAGAGAAGCAACTCGATCCAAAATGCGATTGCCAAATCCTAAGGCTGAAAGCTATTGAATCTACACCTAATATAGATTATCTGAAAATCCCAACTCTAGACTGCCCGTGTGGGAAAATATTGGGCACCCAGAGTTTAGGAAAGGAACAATAAACTCCAGGTCAGTCATGGGACTGGTATGAGCAAACAAAAGCATTTGGTCTTTGAAACAAACAAGAGAATTTAAATTTGAAATCCACAATGCTTTTTGAAAAATGAAACTACCATAAGGCCTCCCGGCACACACACAATGCAAACGCACACATAGGGGAGATTTCTCCTTATGATAGTCAAACATGCTTACTACGAGAAAAATTCTTTGATATTATTACTAGTGCATAGTGGAAAATCTTTCGAAAGTATAATATAAATCCTAGCCAGCATAGGTACCATGATGCTATGCCTACTATAGCTGCCATGTTAAATGGCAGGTTCTACAACTAAAACCGTACAAGGCACGTATTGGATGAATTGATTTCCAACAAATGGTCAGGCTAAGGAACTTCCTATTGCCACATGGGTACGCCTCTGGCGGGACGTCCCAAGAACTAACGTTACGGTTAGATCTCTGCCAACACAAGGCCGGGTTACCTCTGTAACTAGGTAACTACTACACGAATATGTCATCCCCCGGTCCTTTGGGACCTTTATCCGAGCGCGCGCACAACAACACCACACAGTAATAGATATAGTGTATCAACATGAGTAAGTATCTGGGCTCCATACCATGATACCACCCTTTTCCAGAAGGAAATGACATACCCTAAAGGGCGCGACCCTTATAACCTTGCCGCATCTTTCCTGTTTCGACCATTTCCGGGGAGTGAGATCCTGATGCAGTCTCGTCCACAAAGCTATGCTTTATACAAAAGCCATGCTTTGATCACAAATGATCAACAAATGATCATCATCACACAGCAGCACTCAGCATGCCACATTACCAAATTGGGAATATATCACTGATAAATATCAACTACATAACCTCTGAGCTCGTGTGTCTTAGAGAAGGGTGTTAAGCTAAGAGAATAAATTCTCCGCCACCAAGCAGAAATGTATTTGATAGAAATCAGTTTAATATCTCAAAGTGTAATGTCGGACATACAACCATACAAGTCTGTTCCAGGTTCGAACAAAACCGAAGGCACTTCCGAAGAAGCCCTTGCAAATCCGGGTATCCACAATCCCGATCGGACTTCCCATCACTTTGGGAATCTCTATACCGTAGCTACTCGGTGCAGAGACAATCGATAGGTTATCCTATCGTTCTCACAAATACCCGGTCTTCACCATCGGTCTTCAAATGCTATTCATAACGTCGTATCATTATTCGGAATGGGTTATATGACACAAGGTCCTCTCCCGGCTAAACCGAATAGTAAGCGCCATATTTAAAAATATATGGATATTGGATTTCAGTTAAGTCACAACTTATAAAATCCAAAACTTTTCTTTCAAATGGTTAACAAATTACCATTTTAAACCTTTAAACAAAAGGATTTATTTCACAAAGTTTCACCCAGTTTCACAAAGATCTACCCATAGATTCCAAAACAATTCCCATTAAATTTGGATTAACCCAAATTAAATCTTTAAAATTAAAGATTTATAGCTTTCAAACCCATTTCCAAAGATTTATCTATAACTTGGAAAACAATCTTCCTTTTTAGACTTGAAAATCCTTTTAACACAACTTGGAAGTCCATTTCATCTGAGAAAGCAAATCTAATTTATACAAGTTGAAATCTTGAGTTGAATTTAAATTTCAAAACATCACCTTCTAAAAAAAATGGTTTAAAACCCATATAACCCATTTGTAAGTTGAATAACCTTTTAAACAATAGTTTCCAAGTCATAGAATTCAATTTCAAATATTGAATTCAAATTTAAATTAATTTATTTAAATTTCAAAACTCAATCAAGTTATTCAAATATCTTTTATTTTTGAAAACTCATTTTCAAAAGCTTCAATTCTAATTCCAAAACTATTTTGGAAAAATTCAATTTTAAAACGATTTCTAAAATTTGTGACTTAACCCATTTCCACGTGCAATCCATATTTGTGTGTGTATAGTGTGGTCCAGAGGTTTTACACAATAGTGCACAACATCAATCATATCAACATCGATAAGTGGTATAACCCATAACGCTTATCTTCATCCACAGGTTCATAGATAAAGTAAATTAATCAATCACAAAGATTCACTAATATGATTCGATGTGGGTTTCGGATAACCAGCTGGAATCTGACTCCCTGTCGCATCGAAATCCAAATGTCGTTCTACGGGTCAAGGGTTTGCATAACAATATATACATCACAGATATAACAGCTTAGCACAAAACATTACATAGCATCACATCGAATATATCAATCCATCACATAGAATTCAATAACAATCAAACATCTTTAATTAAGATGAATAAACCATGCGGTTATAAATTTATTACCCACAATAATTAGTTCTATTTGAAATCTTTAAACCAATGAGTAATTATCGTTAACTATAATTAATTAAGTCTTAACCATCTTCATTTATTAATCATTTATTTAATTAATTATCTTAATTAATTATCCTTTGATTGTAATTAATTAAATCTTCATTACCTATTCCTCAATTAATTACTTTAAAAAAATAAACTTTTAATTATTGACTAATTAAATTATAATTAATTGTCCTTAATTGATTAATCAATAGATTTATTATTCCCTTAATTAATTTCAATAATTAATTACTCCCTAATTAATAATGATTTCTTAATCACTTTAAGTTAATTAACCTTAATCGATTTAGTTCTCTTAATTAATTAACCACATTAATTAATTATTCTTTAAAAGTAATTAACCTCAAAAATTTGATTAATCAATCCTTGACCTTTAATTTTCTTCTCTTAATTACTTTTACTAAGTAATTACTATTTTCATTTAATTTTTTATTAATTACCTGATTTATTAACTTAAAAATTTAATGAATCAAAATCATTAAATTCTATCTATTTATTTTTAAGATAACATCTCTTATTTAAATAAAGCATTTAAAACAATCTGCTTCCGAATTTTAATTTAAATTTCATTTTAAATTTAAGATTTAAAATGAATACAAATTTAACTTAAACAAAATTTTAAAATATATTTCAAAACCCTTTCTATTCTACAAGTTAAAGAATATTTATTTCATAAAGGAGATTTGAAAGAATTCTAAACCAGATTCATTTTTAAATTTAATTCAATTAAAAATACACTATGACATTCAAAGTTGTTTAAATTATTTTTAAATTTAAAACTTTTGTTTATTCTAAAACTGGAGTACAAATTTAAAATTTTTATTCCAGGCTGCATAGATTCAAATTTCAAATCTAAATTACTTTCATTTATCTTCATTTTAAATTTCAAATCATTTAACTATTTTTAAAGTAGTTAATCAATTTAAATTTAAAAGGTTTATTTTATTCCAAAACTGAGATTCAAGTTCAAATTTCAGATTTTAAAACTTATATTTTAACTTATTTACCCTTACTTACAATTCAAACTCTCGGTTTTAAATTCAGGCCAGATTCACTTTAAATAATTAAAGGTGTTAAAACAAATCTAAATTTCAAAAATTTAAATCATTCCAAAACCTAGGTTCAAACTTACTTAAAGTCAGATTCAAACTTAGGTTTAAACCCTAGTTTAAAACCTTGATTTCAAATTTTTTTTTAAACTTCAGTTTAAATTTAAAAAAAAAAACACTACAGGTTTCTGAACAAAAACTGTAACATTATTTTAACCCGAGGCGATCTTAATTTACTTCGAGCCAAAGTTAGACTTCCCCGAGAAAAACACTACAACACTCCGAGTCAACACGAGCACAAACCAAATTCATCTTCACTCGAACAACTGTGCACCGTGCACATGCACGGTGCCGTTGATTACCTCAGATCATCAACGATGATCTTCCCCTACCACTCATCGTCCAAACACTCTAATACGATCATCAGATCGTACCTCAAATCTCGAAGTCGAATTCGAGATGACGAGCTCAACCTGGAACAGCTGAAATCCTCCTCAACCAAACCTGTTAACGTCACGCTCCTTCAACTCCGGCCACCTTAGCATCAGCGACTTCGACCACGTTTTCGTAAACTACCCAACTATCGTTCCCCAAAAATTTGTAACGCTCGATCAACCAGGGCAGATGAACGAATCGAAGTACTGGACCTAGTTGAAACTAGGGTTCCAAACAAGTATCTACTGCTGCAAATTCCTCAACGGATTAATCACCCTCCTGACAATTTTCCCCACTTCACTGATCACCCTACTATCTTCAGAACGAACCACGACACCCCAGATCCCAGAGATGACCAGAAAACTCCCCAAAACCCAAAACTGTTCATCTTGCAAATTCTATTACAAATCAAAACTAAAAATTATGATATTAATGTTAAAAATCATCATTTTATAATACAATTCTGTTTGGATAATCAAAGTCTGGAATCACGAGTATTGATTTTCAACATAAATTTTGTTGTTACTATGCATTTTATTCTTAGAGATAATTACTTTATATAAATATCTAAACCCATTTTTAATCTTAGTATTACATTGTTACTGTTATTTTTTCTTTAGAAGTCATAGCTTAAAAAGGTTTTCGAGAGGCGAGAATTTTTTTCTAAAAACAAATTTTTTTTCCTTTTTAAAACTGTTACCTATAAATAGAAGCACACAGTCATGTATATCACTATACATATAAGTAACATGCAAGAATACCAAACAACATTTTCACAATATGTTCAAGCATCAACAACAAAACATAGAGGCAGATGCAAGTGTGTTTGCTCACTTGGTGTTGAAGATAGAAACCAAAGATCAGGCTTTTTTTTTAAAAAAAAAAAACTGGTAAAGGATCTTGAAACTTGATGCTTAAATTTTTAAAATGCAATTGCTTAAACCCCATTGTTTCCCAGACTTTATTTTATTTCTTTAGACTTTGCTTTGCTTTAATTTCCTGATTTGAAGTTGTTAGCTTGGTCAAGTTTAACTTGAACCTTTTGTTTCAGGTTTTTGCTTTTGATCTGAAAACCTTTATATTGCTCTTAACTGTAATTCTTATTTTTTTTTTCATAAAGTTCCTTAATATAAACACATGAGTTTATTTTTAAAAATAGCATTACAGCCTTGCCTTCATTTTCTATTTGTAAATCAAAATCTGAAATTGATTGCATGAAGTGCAGTTCAATTTTTTCTAGGTGAAACCTAAGTTTGAGCTTCAACAAAACAGTCACAGGTATGTGTATACATACATCCAGTCATGCAAACAAATAACAGTATACAATTTTGCACATCATCACCAAACAATCATCACAACATCAACTTATAGACCTAAGGTTCTGATTTAAAGAGTTGCTCACCTTGATGGGTTTGATGAAGAAAGACAGAGAACAGGAACAGAGGAATGAATTTGAGCCTGTATATTTTTCTTCTTCCTTTAATTTTTTTTTTGAAGCTTTTATCTGCAAGTTGTAAAAAGAACTTTGCTTATTCCCTATTGTATCTACTTACTTCAACAATAGCAACAATTTTGATTTTTACTTACAGTTTTGAATGACAGAGAAGTTTCCCCTTTTTCTCTACAACTTAAAAACAGAAATCAGATTTGTTTTGGACTTGATTCTTCCTGCAACTTTGTTAATAAAGTTGTTTAATTTTTTTTTTATAATACTGATCAATATTAAGTTCAAATCTAAAAAGAAAATTTGCTTGCCTTTATTTATCTTCAGAGAAAAACTGCACTTCCTCTGGCTAAAAAAAAAAACTGCAGCTCCGTGTTACATAAATCTGCAAGTTTTTTTCTGAGTTTGTTTTATGTTAAAAACTTGATCTTAAAAGCATAAATTTATTAAACTATAAGTTATAAAATTTACCTGAGATATAGAATGCAAATTCACTGCTTGATTTGTTGATTTTTTTGGTTTTGCTTATCTTTTGTTTTCAGGGTTTTCCATTTCTTTTTTTTTTCTCTGGTTTGTTTTTTTTTTTTGATGTTCGAACTTGTGATACTCAAATCTTTGCTACTGTATACTTTTCAGATTTGTGAAGAGTTATATGATTTCATATGGGGAAGTGAAGATTTTCTACAATTTTTTAATTCTATTTTTTTATTCAGTTAAATACATTGGATGCCATTTGTAAAAAGGAATGGTTATGGAATCTCAATGTATGTTTACTTCCTTATGTATATGTTCACATTTAAAATTTTCAAAGTACAAGAATTTATTAAATAAATTTTATACCACATTCACTTAAGTCTTTCATGTATATAAATTTGCATTTTACATTTTCATGTTAATAACACTCAAATATAACTTTATTTTGTGCTTCCCATTTAATTAAATACATTTTCCTTTTATTTACCCTTTTATAACTATATTTTACACAATTTACATTCATATATTTTTTTATTATTTATTTTGTACAACTTTATAAAAAGAAAAGAATGGATTTAAACACTTTGATTTCATATTAACAATAAATCACTTTTATTCATGTATGAAAATTTAACTTAAAAATAACATTTGAAAATTAATACATCTTCCAAATAAAAATTAATATTTTAGAAAACAACTATTACTATCATTTTATTAATCTCAAGCTTTTAAATTCTATTTATAGTTTTTTTAATACATTTTATTTTGAAACTCAATATTCATTTTATAAATCACTTATCCTTAAATTTCTAATATAACTTTCTATTTATAATCAAATTATTTATTTATTTATCCTAGAAAATTTTCTAATTAATTCACAATTTATTTTCAAAAATTAATTTAATTGCCAAATTAAACTTAATGAATTTTCAGGAATGTTACATTTTGTGTCAAATATAAGGATGTTAATGAAATATTTGAATTTAGATTTGATGCATGTTGATGAGTGGTGATTTTGAGATGCCTGTAAACATAAAGTATGCTCTGTGTACTATAACAAGTTTTCAATTTCATAGTAAAATCAATAATTCAATGTTGAATTTGAATATGCTTATAATTTGTGAATGAAAGATGTTTGATATCACGTAATCTTTCTTTTAAAAATAATTATAGGTTTTTAAAATGGATAGTTAGCACAAATTCTAAAATTTACAGTAAAAATGAAATTTGGGTAAAAAATTTATGATTCCAATTTTTAATTTTGATTTCATAAAGGGATTGCAAATAGGAAATCATGATTTTTAATGCTTGTATCATGATTTTTAAAAGGGTAATTAGTGAGATATTTGGATTTATCTGCTTTGGGTATATTGGCCGATTCACAACGAACTACGGCAATCTAGGTGACGGGGTTGAGCATGGAGGTTGAGGGGATGTAGAAGATCATCAGAAAAATACCTGTGTAATTTATTGATGATTGAGGTGGTCGTTATTGTTTGAGTTAGGGTTTTATTACCTGTTTTTGCCGATGTTGTTCTTTTGGGATTCATTGCGTCGATAGGTAACCGGAGTGGATCGCGTATGTTGCCGTGGGATTAGAAGGTCGCGACGAAGCTACGGTGGTGATGGTCGGTTTTCTCGAAGCTTGGGTTGCCGTGGTGGGTCGGTTTTCTGGTGATATGGTTTCGAACTGATGGGTTCGATGGTCAAAATTGGATTTTCGATCAATGCTTGATTTCTGGGTAGTGTGTAGTATTGTTGAGGTCGAGTGCGACATGTTGGAGGCCGGCATGGAGTTCGCCGTCGGCCGGCGTGGTGGTGCACGTTGATGTGCATGGTTGCATGCATCAGGAAATGAGTTCTGGGAAGAGGGGGATTCGAGCTCGAAGACTACATCGGGAGTTTTTTGATTTTGCTCGAAGCAGGTTAAGGTTGGGATACTCGGGGTTTTGTTTGTTTTGCTCGAGATCGACGTGGGGGATTTCAGTAGGTTGCTCGAGTTTTGGTGAGCAGATTTTTGTTTTGGGTTCAACAGTTTTTAAAAGTTTTAAAAATGTTAACAGTAATGTTTTTAAAGTTTTAAAAAAAGAAATATGATTTTGTAAATCATTCAAGTTTTAAAACCCAAGTAAAACAAGTTTATTTATAAAACTAAATTTGTTTCAAAATTAAATTGTAAACATGTTTTATATATATATATATATATAAATTATGAAAGTTTTTAAAATAAGATAAAGTGGATTTTGAAATAAAGTTTGCATTAAATTTTATTAAATAACATTGGAAAAGTTTTAAAGATTTAAGAGTTTAATTTAAAATGTGTTTAATTATAAATTGATTTCTAAAATGTTATATTTTATTTTAAATAAAGTTTAATGATTTAGAATTTGGAAATCAATTATAATAAAGATGATCTTAAGTAATTTAGAATTTTGATTTAATTAAAGATAAATAAATTTGTGAAAATAATTAAGGTAGTTCAACTTTTTTTTTAATTAAAGTTTTTTGGTTAATATAAATGATTTATGTGACGCCCCACCTCTATGCTCATAATAACAAAGAGTATTAAAGGAAATACTGTCTGTTATCACGAAGAATAAGCCTGGATAGGAGCGGCCATCCGTAGTTAGGCCTTACACTAGTATTGGTTATTTCGATAAGAGTGGTATATATTTTTATTTTTCATCTCTTATTTATTTACTCCCATCGACATACCCAATTCTAGTATAAAACGAACTACGATGGTTCATAATAGTTTAGGACAATAAATATAATAATAACACAGATAATATATAAATGCGGAACACTGATAAAACAGAAAGTCTCATATATATAATAATTGATGTCAGTTACAATACATTTGATACAATACATATGATACAACTACAACTTTCTACACAGGATGTTACATATACAAGTACATTAATATCATTAAAATACATGAATACATATCAACCTATACAATTACACTAACTTCTAAGAATGACGACTACTCTCAAAAGGTATGAAAAGACTTCATAGCTCTATCAGCAACCCAAAGTAAGATATCTACAACCTGTAAATACTCGGTCTGACTCGAGTATTACATTCAAAAGAAAATAATACACGGGTCAGTCTAATTCAAACTCAGTTATTAGTGTACAGAAGCAATAATAATTAAGTAATAAATAAACGACGGTCACAATAAATCTCGTCTATCCGATCCTTAAATAAAAAAATCGGATAACGATATTTATAACACGTAACAGTATTAGACAACAAATTAGCAAATCTAAATTATCAACGAAGGTAAATTAAAAAGATTATCAATGAAGATAATTTAGAAAACAGCAGAATTGCCTAAACGGCAATTAATGACAAAATCTAATTATTAAATAAATAAATAGAAACTCATAATCTAATTATCAAATTGATAATTAGACAACAACAAAATCATCAAATTAACCAGTCAAAATATAAATCCAAAACATATTGAAATATCAATTTAAAATGTCAACTCGAGTAGGGCTACAGTACACGCACGCGTGTACTGCCTCGCCACTACAACATGCATTACATAAAAGATCAACGCATCAAAAGCAAAAGAAATACGAGTAAAATCGATAACGTGTGGCTGCAGTTCACGCTTGCGTGCACTGCCTTGCCACTACAGTGATGATGTACGCAATGAAAATTCACAAACGAACACAAGGTAAAACCCCAGCATTTAAGCTGGATTCAACTCAAGTGCAATTCGAAAAACAAGCAAATGCAAAGGTCAAGTTAACGACTCAACACATATATGAATGTACTGGCAAGAAATAGGATACACCAGCCTTTCAAACATAATCCAACAGGGGTAAGCTGCAAACAAACGCAACTACATCGATGTATACATATGTATAAATATCAGTAGTAACCAAGAACAGTTGCATAATGAACTGCAGTTGAAACACGCAAATAACCACAAAAGACTATACAGTCAAGCAACGACAACGCAGGTGCCGAACTCAACTGGACAACACCGGTAATTGACTACAACACTACACTACGAGAAGTGTATGCGCAGAGTCAAGACCACACTGAAATCAAGTGCAGTCATATAAAGCAACTCGATAATATAGAAAATAGCATATGCAGTGATACATAAAGAACAATATGAACGTGTGCGCATATAAATGATGTACGTAGTGAGAACTCACATCACATCTCGAATGGTACATGTGCAGTGACTAAAAGCACTACAATGACAACCCAACCTCAATAACGCAACAAACTCAAGTGATGCAAGTTCAAACAAATACTCAATGCAACTATAGTGAAACCAGAAGCTCAAACACCTGCAGTTCAAAGTATTGCCTGCAGTTCATTCGAACAACTGTAGTTCGAATTAAAATGACCAGAAAACAAAATCAGTGCCAAAGCCAATTATTTTCATAAAATCAACATAATCAATTCAAGTGACCAAAGTCAGCTGAAATCGAGATCGTGGTGGTTACGAACGACATTAATATCGTCAAACCAAACTCTATACAGAACGGTTCAACATGACAGCAGGTGGAAGGAGGCCGAGCTAAATGAAAGGCAACAAGTGATGCATCAACGACTCATTATGTAAATAATACAAGTCAGTAAGGATTCAATGAAGCCAGAAGCAACCGAGTTACCAAACTCAAAGTCAAGCAATAAAAAATCAAGGTATGAACAGAAATTACTTGCAACTGTGATAATGCAGTAAAAGCAACTACAAAATCAAGTCAAGGACAACAACAATTTCAAACCAAAACATGCCAACGTCATCCAAAAATCCACAGAACCAAAATTTCCAGAAAAATCAAAATTATATCAACCAAGCAAAATATATATACTAACAGGAACAGGTAAGTAACCAGGTCGACATCCAAACGAAAGTCGAATCACCGAGCATAATACTGACTAAATCAAACAATTGCATATGAACGAAATCAAAGACCTCAAAACACATATAAACAGCTACTTGAATTAGATGTGAGTGGAGTGTCACTCACCTTGTTCGAAGCAAAGACGAACAGTTCAGTGGCGTGGCCGTGGTATTACGAAGTCGCTCGAAGGAAAAAGGAACGAATGAAAACAGAGCCGCCATTATTTTCGGTTTTTTTTTTCATTTGCTAGGGTTTGTAAAAGAAAAAGAAAAATGAAGGAACCCCTAAAAGGATGGGCATCGGCCTACCCAATAACAAAGGAGTAGTTTTGGGCCGGTCTCAATTTCATTTGGGGTTAGTTTTATAAAGTAGGGTTTTGCTTAAGATTTTCGAACGAATGAAAATGAAAAAAGGAACGAGTCAAACTGAAATAAGAAGGGGACGATATTCACTCCGATAACACAACATGAACAAGAAACGTGGCCCAATATTTTTAAAGCCCGTAATCGCTTAACGAATTACAAAAGAATTTTCAACTCGATTGAAAACTTCAATTAGCAATTAACTGGCACAATAATTGTTTAATGACGATTATAAATTGGGCAAAACCCCGGGTTGTTACAGACTCCCCTCCTTATAAAAATTGCGTCCCCGCAATCTTCGTAGTTAAAGTCGTCAATAACAATTATTTTTCTAACATAAACTTGTTAAGCTAGAAAAACAAAGGTCAAGAACACAGACGCTAAAGAAATCTTTCAATTTCATAAAAGAAATTTACAATTCCTCAACAAAATCTAATTATCAATAGATAATTCAGAAAACAGTAATTCAATATAATCAACATAATCTAGAATCAATTAGAGACAAGAAAATCTTATTATTAGCAAAATTAGCAATTTTTCTAATTATCAAAAACGATAATCAGAAACAACAAATATTCGATTATCAAAAACGATAATCAAAATCAACAAATATCCGATTATCAAAAGCGATAATCAGAAACAACAAATATCCAATTATCAAAAACGATAATCAGAATCAACAAATATTCGATTATCAAAACGATAATCAAAATCAACAATTATTTAATTACCTCAAACGATAATCAAAAACAACAAATATTCGATTATCAAAAACGATAATCAAATCAACAAATATTCGATTATCAAAAACGATAATCAAATCTCAAATATTCGATTATCAAAATGATAATCAAATCAAAAAATATTCGATTATCAAAAACGATAATCAAAATCAACAAATATTCGATTATCAAAAACGATAATCAAATCTCAAATATTCGATTATCAAAACGATAATCAAATCAATAAATATTCAATTATCAAAAACGATAATCAAATCAATATCAAAAACGATAATCAAATCAACAAATATTCGATTATCAAAAACGATAATCAAATCAACGAATGTTCGATTATCAAAAACGATAATCGAATCTCAAATCAACAAATATTTGATTATCAAAAACGAATCTCAAATCAACAAATATTTGATTATCTAAAACGATAATCAAATCAACAAATATTCGATTATCAAAAACGATAATCAAAATCAACAAATATTCGATTATCAAAAACGATAATCAAAATCAACAAATATTCGATTATCAAAAACGATAATCAAATCAATTATCAAAAACGATAATCAAATCAACAAATCAACAAGTATTTAATTATCTCAAGCATAATTAAATCTCAAATCAACAAATATTTAATTATCTCAAGCGATAATTAAATCTCAAAGCAATCAAATATTCAATTATCAAAACGATAATTATATCACAAATCAACAAGTATTTAATTATCTCAAGCATAATTAAATCTCAAATCAACAAATATTTAATTATCTCAAGCGATAATCAAATCAACAATTATCTAATTATCAAAACGATAATTAGAACTCATATCAACAAATATTTAATTATCACAAGCGATAATCAAATCAACAATTATCTAATTATCAAAAACGATAATTAGAACTCATATCAACAAATATCTAATTATCACAAGCGATAATCAAATCAACAATTATCTAATTATCAAAAACGATAATTAGAACTCATATCAACAAATATTTAATTATCACAAGCGATAATCAAATCAACAGTTATCTAATTATCAAAACGATAATTAGAACTCATATCAACAAATATCCAATTACCTGCAGATAATTGGAAACAACAAATATCTAGAAATCAATTAAGATGATCTAGAAAATCAACTTAAAAGGTGGATCGATCCCAACAAATGGCGAGTTTTAGCTACGCCGCACGTGCATCAACATATGGCCGAAGCCTACCAAGTACCCAACATAATTTTGGCGCCCAATAAATGGACCGAAGGTCCAACATATGACCCGAAGGTCCGGTATTGGTATTGACCCGAAGGTACAACATATGACCCGAAGGTCCAACATAATGGCTCGAAAGCACACGAAAATCATCATATATTCAATTAACGAGTCCGGAATTAACCAAAATAGCAAATGCACATGTCCCATACCACGTGTTTTACAAAATCGTTTGATTCTCTTCATCGTTTCCTTGAACGTGTAAATCCATCAAAATCATCAAACAACAAATGTTTCAATTAACGAGTCCGGAATTAACCGACATAGTGAAAGTGTGATTCCATACTCCGCACTTTTGCTACATCATTTAAATTTCTTCATCGTTTCCCTGAAAGTGCAAATTGTGTATTCCAAAAATAACATTTCACATTCTCAAACGGACAAGTCCGAAATTAAGCGAATCAGTAAAAGAAAGGGGTCATAATCCTCGATTTTTCTGAAACGTTTAAGTCACTTTCTCATTCTTCTGAAAACGCAAACTGTAAAAATTCTAAAAACAATTTCATTTATTTTATAAAAGTAAATAATCTACATTCTCAAACGAACAAGTCCGGAATTAAGCGAATCAGTAAAAGAAAGGGTTCATAGTCCTCGATTTTGCTGGATCGTTTAAATTGCTTCCTCATTCTTTTGAAAGCACAAACTATAAAAATTTTGAAAAACAATTTTATTTTTAAAACGATTTGCAAATCCGTGATAAAAACAACAACATTAGTGACAATTTCAATAAGAAAATTGTACTTCTCAAAACACCGTAGAAACGGATCTTAAAATCAGCATTGCGGGATAACCGCTTGAAAATCCACTTTAAAATTTGACAGTTACTGAAGTCAGTGCGACAGTAATTTTTAAACGTCAAAATCTCATCAAAATACTTTGCATCAAAATATAATACCAGTGAATTTCCATTCATTAAAGATGTCAACAAAACACTGTGCTTCAAAAATTTAGCACAAGTGTTAAAATCCCATTATAATAATAACGGCAACAAAATACATTTCATAACCAAGCATCGGTTCAACGTAAAATTAATGTAGTAACGTGCAACTCATGTTTTCACGCACACTACAAAATAAACAAACAAATCATTCTATTATATCTTCAATAAAGATATTTTAAAACAGCAGAAATCTAATCGGATATGATTAGCATCAAAGAAAACCAGTGAGAAATTTCAACAAATTAAATCCACTGGTTAAACAACATAATGAAATTAAATTCATTTTCGTATTTCGATTTTTAAATCAAAATAATTATCAGTTGTACTCAGCGAAGCAGTCACACTGTTTTCGCTGCGCACTCTGATAAACAAAGCACAAACCAATCTATCATCAAAACACAAATTCACTTTTTATTTTTAAATAAGGATATTTAAAAATTTCCATCGTATTTTCAAAACTTTAGTTTTGACTCAAAGCACATATAAAACATCGACACATAGTTGTAACACATGTTCCATCTAAGTTATGTTTTGTATTATGTCCATAAACCCCAAGCTATGATAACAAACTGTGACGCCCCACCTCTATGCTCATAATAACAAAGAGTATTAAAGGAAATACTGTCTGTTATCACGAAGAATAAGGCTGGATAGGAGCGGCCATCCGTAGTTAGGCCTTACACTAGTATTGGTTATTTCGATAAGAGTGGTATATATTTTTATTTTTCATCTCTTATTTATTTACTCCCATCGACATACCCAATTCTAGTATAAAACGAACTACGATGGTTCATAATAGTTTAGGACAATAAATATAATAATAACACAAATAATATATAAATGCGGAACACTGATAAAACAGAAAGTCTCGTATGTATAATAACTGATGTCAGTTACAATACATTTGATACAATACATATGATACAACTACAACTGTCGACATAGGATGTTACATATACAAGTACATTAATGTCATTAATATACATGAATACATATCAACCTATACAATTACACCAACTACTAAAAATGACGACTACTCTCAAAAGGTATGAAAAGACTTCATAGCTCTATCAGCAACCCAAAGTAAGATATCTACAACCTGTAAATACTCGGTCTGACCCGAGTATTACATTCAAAAGAAAATAATACACGGGTCAGTCTAATTCAAACTCAGTTATTAGTGCACAGAAGCAATAATAATTAAGTAATAAATAAACGACAGTCACAATAAATCTCCTCTATCCGATCCTTAAATAAAAAAATCGGATAACAATATTTATAACACGTAACAGTATTAGACAACAAATCAGCAAATCCAAATTATCAACGAAGGTATATTAAAAAGATTATCAATGAAGATAATTTAGAAAACAGCAGAATTGCCTAAACGGCAATTAATGACAAAATATAATTATTAAATAAATAAATAGAAACTCGTAATCTAATTATCAAATTGATAATTAGACAACAACAAAATCATCAAATTAACCAATCAAAATTTAAATCCAAAACATATTGAAATATCAATTTAAAATGTCAACTCGAGTAGGGTTGCAGTACACGCACGCGTGTCCTGCCTCGCCACTACAACATGCATTACGTAAAAGATCAATGCATCAAAAGCAAAAGAAATACCAGTAAAATCGATACCGTGTGGCTACAGTTCACGCTTGCGTGCACTGCCTTGCCACTACAGTGATGATGTACGCAATGAAAATTCACAAACGAACACAAGGTCAAACCCCAGCATTTAAGCTGGATTCAACTCAAGTGTAATTCGAAAAACAAGCAAATGCAAAGGTCAAGTTAAAGACTCAACACATATATGAATGTACTGGCAAGAAATAGGATACACCAGCCTTTCAAATATAATCCAACAGGGGTAAGCTGCAAACAAACGCAACTGCATCGATGTATACATATGTATAAATATCAGTAGTAACCAAGAACAGTTGCATAATGAACTGTAGTTGAAACACGCAAATAACCACAAAAGACTATACAGTCAAGCAACGACAACGCAGGAGCCGAACTCAACTGGACAGCACAAGTAATTGAATACAACACTACACTACGAGAAGTGTATGCGCAGAGTCAAGACCACACTGAAATCAAGTGAAGTCATATAAAGCAACTCGATAATATAGAAAATAGCATATGCAGCGATACATAAAGAATAATATGAATGTGTGCGCATATAAATGATGTACTTAGTGAGAACTCACATCACATCTCGAATGGTACATGTGCAGTGACCAAAAGCACTATAATGACAGCCCAACCTCAATAATGCAACAAACTCAAGTGATACAAGTTCAAACAAATACTCAATGCAACTATAGTGAAACCAGAAGCTCAAACACCTGCAGTTCAAAGTATTGCCTGCAGTTCATTCGAACAACTGTAGTTCGAATTAAAATGACCAGAAAACAAAATCAGTGCCAAACCCAATTATTTTCATAAAATCAACATAATCAATTCATGTGACCAAAGTCAGTTGAAATCGAGATCGTGGTGGTTACGAACGACATTAATATCGTCAAACCAAACTCTATACAGAATGGTTCAACATGACAGCAGGTGGAAGGAGGCCGAGCTAAATGAAAGGCAACAAGTGATGCATCAACGACTCATTATGTAAATAATACAAGTCAGTAAGGATTCAATGAAGCCAGAAGCAACCGAGTTACCTAACTCGAAGTCAAGCAATAAAAAATCAAGGTATGAACAGAAATTACTTGCAACTGTGATAATGCAGTAAAAGCAACTACAAAATCAAGTCAAGGACAACAACAATTTCAAACCACATGCCAACGTCATCCAAAAATCCACAGAACCAAAATTTCCAGAAAAATCAAAATTATATCAACCAAGCAAAATATATATACTAACAATAACAGGTAAGTAACCAGGTCGACATCTAAACGAAAGTCGAATGACCGAGCATAATACTGACTAAATCAAACAATTGCATATGAACGAAATCAAAGACCTCAAAACACATATAAACAGCTACTTGAATTAGATGTGGGTGGAGTGTCACTCACCTTGTTCGAAGCAAAGACGAACAGTTCAGTGGCGTAGCCGTGGTATTACGAAGTCGCTCGAAGGAAAAAGGAACGAATGAAAACAGAGCCGCCATTATTTTCGGTTTTTTTCCGTTTGCTAGGGTTTGTAAAAGAAAAAGAAAAGTGAAGGGACCCCTAAAAGGATGGGCATCGGCCTACCCAATAACAAAGGAGTAGTTTTGGGCCGGTCTCAATTTCATTTGGGATTAGTTTTATAAAGTAGGGTTTTGCTTAAGATTTTCGAACGAATGAGAATGAAAAAAGGAACGGGTCGAACTGAAATAAGAAGGGGACGATATTCACTCCGATAACACAACATGAACGAGAAACGTGGCCCAATATTTTTAAAGCCCGTAATCCCTTAACGAATTACAAAAGAATTTTCAACTCGGTTGAAAACTTCAATTAGCAATTAATTAGCACAATAATCGTTTAATGACGATTATAAATTGGGCAAAACCCCGGGTTGTTACAATTTAATTAAGATAATGGGTTCTTAATTAAGAATATTTATAATATAAGAAGTAAAGAATCATTTAATTAAATTTAAATGATTAATTAAATAATTAATTAAGTAATTAATTAGTGATTAATATAAAGATAAACACTTTGGAGTAAATTAAGTATAATTACTGTGTGAAGTAATTAAGTAATTAATTACTGAAAGAAATTAAATAAAGGATAATTACTTTATGGGAGTAATTAAGTGGATGTGATTTAGGGTTAATCACTTGTGTTATTAATTAAGGAATTAATTAATAAAATTAATTAAATGTTTAAATTATTTAATTAATGGTTAACTGATAAAAGAATTAAGAGTATTTAATAATGTGATTAATTACTTGTTAAAGTAATTAATTAAGAAAGAAATTTAATTAATGGAAGAAATCATTAATTAATGGAAATAATTAATTAATAGTTAATTAATAATTAATGAATAATTAATCTATAATTATGTTTTAATTACTAAATGTAATAAAAAGTAATTAATCAAATGTGATTAATTAAAATTAATTAATCAAGTATGATTAATCAAAATTAATTAATCAAGTATGATTAATTAAAAGTAGTTAATCAAGAGTGTTTAATTAAAATAATTAATTAAGTGTGATTAATTAAAAAGGGTGATTAATATGGTGTGATTAATTAAAGGATAATTAATGAATAATTATTAGAATAATTAAAGAATAATTAATAAAGTGTGATTAATTTAAAAGGGTAATTAAGAGATAATTACTTCGTATAATTAGAAAGTAATTAATCAAGATGATTAATTAAAATTATAAATAAGTAATAATTACTTAAAGTAATTAAGTAATAGTTAATCAAGGATGATTAATTCAAAGTGGATAATTAAGTGATGTTAGTTAATTAATTTGGAATTAATTGATGAATATGTAAACTGGATTGATGATAATCCAAGTGATTTAGTAAGGATTAATTTAATTAAGGATCAATTAAATTAATTAAGTTTGAATCAAACCTTGTTATGGATGATTAATGACTGATGATAAATATCATTGGATGGGTTAATGATGTTGGATGACAATGAATGTCATTGGTTGATATGTAATGATACGAATGTGATATATCTATGATGTGATATATATGCTGCTTTGTGATATGTATGGATGAACGTGATAATAGTGGATAATCTATCTGTGTGTTGTGAATCATCCATTTATGTTAAGTATTATTTTGAATATCTACTATTTAAACCCTTAAGTACAACTTGGACATTAAAATGGCGTTTGGATTAGGTGAGACCGAGATCGGGTTTCCATATTTAGATATCTGCAAGCCACATCGATCCAAAATAAACGTTAGGTCGTGAATCCAAGTGGAGAGCAAGTGAAGACTCGAGGTGTAAGAACTATTCGACAGTATAAATCTGGGGGTGATTCCGTGATGAGTTTGACGGAGATGGTACTTACAGGTTCGAGATGGTGATTCAGAGTGCAAGGGCAATGGTCGTTGACTCTGAGGGTGATTCCAAAATGAGTGCAACGAGATAGTGCCTTCGGTTCTGTTCGAACCCGGAACGGACTTGTATGGATTGAATGCTTTCAGAACATCGTCACGTGGACAATGAGCATTCTAAGATAGATGTGCCCTATAAAGGTAATCACAGCCTCAAGCCTCATCAACAGGGAATGGCTAAAACAGGGGAGGTGCAGCAAGGTTAAGTGGGTCATGCCCGAGTAGGACGAGATTTACCCCTATCTAGATGTCCCTTTTTATTTCGGCTTTATGGGCGGTTGGATCTGCAGCCAACTGCGGGGTGGTCTTGTTCGGGACTGTTCAGTAAGGAATGGCTCCGGCCTTGTGTTGCAGGGGATCGGGAGTGGTCCTCGGTACGGTGATCTAGGCCACGTACTGTGACGGGCGGTACCCCAGTAGCCCTATCATTGATGGAAACCCATTCTTCCTACGAGACCCTACGGTTTTGTTTGTATTAACCACTTTTTTGGCTAGTAGTTGGAATTTAATGAATGTAACAATTTCGGCTATTTCTTATTCACTTGAAACCCTAGACACTATTATAATATCACTGGATTTCCTATCAAATGTTTTGGTTAGCGTAAGATAAAAACTTTTCCATGTTTATGGGTGGGAAGTCTTACGTGATACCATTCTTTTCAAAGGATTTTCTAAAGTTAAGCAACTTTAAACCGTTTACTCACACCAGATCCCTGTCTGACCCGAGTGTTTATTTTCTGTTTTATTAAAGTCTTGGGTACTCATATTATGTATGAGTAGTCAGGTGATTCAGGATATCCTTGACGAATTCTTGAGTAGCTTTGGGGCTGGAGGCTTCAGCGTGTAGATATATAGATAGAGTTTCCGCTGTATGTTATTCTGTATAGTTGTTCTTGTATTGTATATTAGATAGAAATGTTATAACCATCTAAATTGAGACGTATAGTTGTGTACTCCGATGTATATGATACTATGTATATGTTATATATTATTCTTTCTTCTCTTTCTTTTCTTCTTCTATCTCTTTCTTTCTTAATTAGTGATGCATCTTTCTGGTGATAGAATGTCGGGTCGCTACAATTATTACTCTGTGTCTGTGATCTATGATTTTTATTTACTGTATATTCTAAGATTTGCCAAATTTTATTTACAACGCGATATTTTGAGCAATTCAAGTCCGACATGTGCGGATGCGAATGGTTGAAAATACCTGGTTGTTACAGTAACTTAAAGGATGCTTGGGATCGCCCATCCTTTAAGGATCCATTAAACTATTTACTATGTAGTAATATTGCGCTATTATAATAATGTCTATAGTAAAATAAACTTACTTTTAAATAGCGTTAAGGAGTGACCAAATATTCCCCTTAACACGTAATAGTCCCAGTAGTCCATCCAGTATCAGCATACCTCTAAATCTAGAGGCTACCCTAAATATTCCATGTGCTACGGGAGAAAAACAGACTCGTAGTAAGCTTGCTATGGTAGGTGACACGGCACATAAGGCAATGCCAGGGTAGATACACCAGATACGCACACGGGCTGGTGGTAACGTAGCAGCCACTAGGCCCACCTCTGAACACACTCCCAATCAAAATCGAAGGATGTCCATCAAATCAATCACCAGTAAAAGTTTAGTATCAAAGAAATCTATCCGATAGGAGGAATGACCCTCACTTGGGCCGAGATCGCTCCTGAGCCAGCTTATGCCAACTCACGGGAGTTGGGTCCACGTAATATACCTCGAGAACGTCGCCACCATCCTACTTTATTCTGGAATCTCCACCGTGTACACAGTTGTTGAAGTGGTTTTCGAAGTTGGCAGAGAGTATGACAACTTCTAATCTCGGTCTCTTTAACAACCAACCGTTATTATAACGCCGTGGCCATTTCAAAATAGTTTATACTTCAAAATCAAATCATTTCATTTCAAAACTATATTCCATTCAAAATAGTTTATACTTCGAAACCAAAACCATTTTTATTTCAAAACTATATCCAAATCAATACGATATCATTTCCATCTCAAATATATATTAACCTTTCAAAAATCATAATACTTTCAAAGTTATAACTCTTTCAAAACAAAAATACTTGAAATCATTACACTTTGAAAATCATAACATTTCGAAATCATACATTTGAAATCATGAAACTGATGTGCACGTAAATGTGCATATTTTTACCACTATATTTATTCTATTTAAATTAAATAAATGAGCATATTGGGTATTTTAACTTGATTTAACCAAAATTCATATTAATTCCAAATTTTCACATATTCATCTTCATATAGGGGCAAAATGGTCATTTAAGTGCATATATTTCTTTGAGAAAAATTGATTGGAAATTTATATATATTTTTGTAGGAAAATGGTCTCAAATAGGAGTGGTTTCATGAATGAATATGCATGCACAAAGAATATAAAGGAATGAAGATGGAAGTAATTCAAAGTGAAGATCATGGAGGACCCCACCTACACACTATCTTAATGTACAAGTCGAAAGCTAATGCACATGCTTATGGAATTAATGGCTTCATGTACACTTAAATAATGATTAGTAGAAGCTAATAATTACTTGGCCTCCACACTTTCTCAAGGGTAGTTTGGTCATTCCCCAAATTATGGATTAGGGTTTCATGCATGTATAAATAACCCCTTATGTTTCTTGTAACATCCTCTCTTCTCTTAGTCTCTCTTAGGCCTCTTTCTCTTTAGTTTAGTTTAGATCAAAAATAAAATGAAAGCTCCTCTTTCTCTTTTCATGGCTACTTAGCCATTTTTATTTTATGTAATCTTTTTTTTATGCAATTTAATACATGCTCTTTCCTTTTCATGTTCATTTACTTTCATGTTGTAGTGTAGATCTCTTCTCTTTATGCAAGTAGAATAAAGTTTTCTTTTCATTTGCTTTCATTTTTCTTTCTTTTTTGCTTTCATGTTGTTGCCACATTTGTTAATAAAATGAAAAATATGAGAAGCTAAACCCCTTCAATTTAGGGGTAATGAAGCTCTCTAATTAATGTAGCTTCAACATTTTGTTAATTCATGCTCTCTTTTTGTCCTTAATGATGATGATAGAAGTAGTTTTATTTGTTGTTTTTGCTTTGAATTTGATAGTCTATATTGTTGACACCAAATAGGCTATGCTTAAACAATCACTAACACAAATGCCTCTTCATCAATATATCATTATGGCATAAGAAGGTGATTTGAAATTAAAATATGATGGTCTATGTTTCTAATCAATAGTTAATAGGTCATACTTAAAATAGATTTCATTCTCATTTTCTTTGTCAAGTTTCATGAGAGTTAGTAAGTGTTTTAAGGGGTGTGTTATAGTTTGATGACTTATGTTGGCTAATTAATAGCTCAAATATGTCATACTTATGATAAATACATCAATTAAAACACTAAGGACCATAAAAGAGAGATCATGATTTCATGTGTTGAACTACATGATCTATGTAACGATCGGGTGTTTTCGTTCTTCGATGATCCGACATCGACACTCACTTTATCGACTGCCGAGAAATCGAAGGCCAAAAACCGAGATGTTATGGGTTTTAAAAAGAAAAGAAAAGAAAGAAGAGAGAAAAAGAAGAAAGAAAAAGAAAAATAGAGGGAAAAGAAGATAGACAATTTTTTTTTTTTGAAACCAGAGAATTAAAACAGAGAATTTGAAAATAGAAGGTAGAAGAATTTTAAAAATGGAACGGGACAGAAAACAACAGAACAACATCAGAATCTCACAATTCGCAGCGGAACAACATATAATAATAAATGAATAATCTTTAAACAAAGAACTATATCAGTTATTACATTACATTTCATTTCATTACATCATATCATCAGAGTGTACAACATCATACAACAACAAACAGTGCAGCGGAACAAGAAATATTATATAAACTAGTAATACGCCATGCCATCCAGCTTGCCTCCAGCAACTCCAGAATATCCAGAATATCCTGATAAACCTAACTCTTAACTACCTGTGTGGAAATTGGTGGGCACCCAGAGTTTAGGAAGGAAAACAATAAACTCCAAGTCAGTCATGTGACTGGTGTGAGAACTCAAAACAGTTTATTTAACTTTAAAATCAAAATAGAGGAATATTTTTAAATCAATTCGCAATGCTTTTAAAAATGTAACTACCATAAGACCTCCCACCACACACACAATGCAAACGCAGACTTGGGGAAGATTTCTTCTTATGTTAGTCAAAGATGCTTGATACGCATTTAAAATAACATTTGATATTATTACTAGTGCATAGTGTAGAACAAATTCTTTCGAAAGTAAAGATATAAATCTTAGCCAGCATAGGTACCATTATATTATGCCTACTAATAGCTACCATATTAAATGGCAGGTTCTACAACTAAAACCGTACAAGTTTCGTATTGTTTCTTTGGATTTCCAACAAATGATCAGGCCAAGGAACTTCCCATTGCCACTGAGAATGCCTCTGGAAAGACATCCCCGAGAACCAAACCGGAACTCTGCCAACACAAGGCCGGGTTACCCCTTAACTGGGTAACTACTGACACGAGCACGCCATTCCCCGGTCCTTTAGGACCTTTTCAACCGAGCGCTCGATATCCAACATCACACCATAATAAATAGAGTGTTTTCAACATGAGTAAGTATCTGGGCTCCATACCATGATACCACCCCTTTCCAGAAGGAAATGCACATACCCTAAGGGGAGCTACAGCAACCCCTAATAACCTTGCCGCATCTTTCCTGTTTTGACCATTTCCGGGATGTGAGGCTCGACGAAGTCACGTCCACAAAAACATACTTTATACAAAAGCCATGCTTTGGGTCAACAAATGATCAACACAATGATCACTAAGATAGACGATCAAATAAATGATCCTATCACAAATAATCAACACAATGATCATTTCAGCATCACTCAGCATGTCACATTACCAAAATGGGATATATTGCTGATAACTTCAACTATATAACCTTTGAGCTCGTACGTCTCAAAGAAGGGTGTTAAGCAAAGAATAAATTCTCCGCCACCAACAGAAATATATTTGAAAGAAATCGGCTTTATATCTCAAATTGTAATGTCAGGCATACAATCCATACAAGTCTGTTCCGGGCTCGAACAGAACCGAAGGCACTTACAAAGAAGTCCTTGCAATCCGGATATTCACAATCCTGATCGGATTCACCATTACATATGGAGAACTCAATACCGTAGCAACTCGGTGCAGAGTCAATCGATAGTTCATCCTATCGCTTTCGCAAATACCGGTCTTCAACACCGATCTTCAAATGCAATTCACAACGACGTATCACATATTCGGAATGGGTTATACGACCCCATGGTCCTTTCCCGGTTAACCCGAATAGTGAGCGCTTATTCAAAAATAAGTGTGCATTCAAATTCAAACATTTCACATCAAATACCCATTCAAAGGGAAATACTGATAGTCGGTTATTGAACTATCACTGGATATGCATACATCACCAGATTCCAAATAATTTTCCAAATTATTTATTTTCCAAAATATCTTTACAAGATATATATAATTTCAACACTTCAAAAAATAAATCAATATTTATTTTTAACCAATTTCACTTTTCACATATATATTCCATAATGAATTTATATTTCAAAATATTCGTGCATATACGATTTCAATCATTCATTTCAATTTACCTTCAAAAAGATAAATTCTAATTTTTCACTTCATATTGGAAAACATTCCCATACTTATTAAATAAGTAATTCACAATCTTTTATTTTCAACACTTAGAAAATATTCAATATACTTAAACCGAATTAAGTATATATTTCTTTCTTTAAGGAAATCATTCACTTAACATTTTTATTTGGGCCAAAACGAATGTTGCGTAAAACATCGTTACGACAACCCAAAATCACTAGTATAGGGATTCGGAATTAAAATAGATATATAAATCCCAATACTATTCAAAACATTTCCTTTCGGAAATCATTTACTATAACAACAGTGTTATAGTCCACCATTTCCTTTTATTTCTCGAAAACGTCTATTTCAACAATAAATGTTGAAATCTATGGTTTCGAATCTCAACACCTTTTAAAACATCACTAGATTGTTTTAATTCTATTTAAAACATCAAATCTAAAATATTTCCTTTAACGTGTTATTCACTATTCAAAAACGTGAATATACTTCTTTAACAAATTCCATCCTTTTATTCATTTTAATTCAAAGAATTATTCACTGTCTAAAAACGTGAATATAACTCTATTTCTAAGTTATAACAATTAACTTATCAAAATAAGTCGTTTGTGAATTTATAAAACAACGTTTATAAATTCCATTTCGATTTATTTATAAAAACTTCCTTTTTATAAATTCCTTTATTAACATATTCCAGTTTATAACTAAATTATAAACTAAACGTTCATATTATAAGTTAAATACTTATAAACGATTATTTCACAAAATCGTTCCTTAGAATTTCATAATTATAAATCTTATAACTTATAAGATTCATTTATTTATCCAAAACTATTATTTTAACAACATAATAAATTTTATAAACCTACTGCTTATAAAATTCCATTTATGACTTCACCGTATAAAATTCTATAAATTTCATTCTATTTATGAAATTCATTCACAATTTATTCTTACACTTATAAAAGCTCGTTTTATAATTCCTACGTTCTAATTTATAAATTATCAATTTATAAATCTTTAATATAAATCAATTTATATTTTTCTTTTAAAACGTCTTTAAATTCCTTTATAATTTCATCATTTCGATTTATAAAATAATCAAATTTTATAAATCCTATATTTAAACTTTTATCATATATTCAAAAATCCAATCTAAATTATTTTATAAAATCATTAGTTCATATTTCTCAAAAATCGACTTTTAATCGTATTTCTAAAAATCAGCTTTTTAACTATATTTCACAAAAACCATAATTTTTATAACTTTAAAAATTATAACGTTTATTTATTTATAATGGATCAATTCCAAAAATATAGTATATTTTCAAAATCACTTTTAAAATTAATTTAAAATCCCAAAATCTGGGTCCAATGATGCTACATACCAAATAGTCAATCACGACTACAACGATCCATCATATATCGATATGATAATCAATCAAATATCAAAATATCTGAAATTAAATAGATACTGTTGAGGAATCCAGTTGGATCCCTCCAACCTGTTTCCTGCATCCAAAAACATTAGCACAATACCAATTTCGCTCCAGTACGAAATTATCGCGGTATATGTTCTTAATAAATATTATCCGCTTAATAACGGCGTAATAGGGTCTCATCCGCTAAACAAAAAAATGCGGGAAATCAACAACTGCAATATATACATATGCCAATATATATATATTGATATTATATATAATACCAATTTCACTGTTTATGAAATATTCGCGGTATATGTTTATATTAAATAACATCCGCTTACTAACGGCGCATAATGTCTATTTTAACAATCAATAATTTACAGTCATCATTCAAACATGCATTCAAATATTTTAAATCTAACTATTTAAAATAAAATCGAAATCTATTCGATTGAGTGAGAAGTTCTCACCTTGGTTTTAATTTCCGTTTTAGCTTTTATTTCGAATAAAATTAAACGCGCGTTTAATTTTACCCGAAATTCTCACTAACTCCAAACGACTCCAAACTAACTCCATCGCGTAGTGCTCGTCCATACGATTCCAACGCAACTGAGTTTGCATTTTTTCGACCTCGTATGAAAAAGATATGAATTTTTGAAGTTTACACAAATTTAAACTTAATAATTACAACTTAAACTTTATAATTTATAACCTATATCCATCTATAGCCATAGGATCCTTGCACCCCCACATCAGGCCGTCCTCCCCATCTTCCTCTTTCACGTTTTTGGCTACAGGTAATAGCCGACCTCTTTGAACCCATCAAGCTCCACTAGGGTTCCACTTTTCTCCACGATCACTTGACGAAATCCGATCACTCCAACGCCATGACGAAGCCCACGAGACAAGCTAGGTTCGGCCTTAACCCCAGCAAGCTCGGCCTCACCCTCCTCCTAGGGATGCGTGCGCAACTTGCTGCCTTCCCACTCGATTTCCCATCAATCCGTGAAGCCATTCGCGATCTCCACCGTTGATCTCGTAGCTCTCGTCGTGCTCTTCATCTTTGTAGTTGAAACCTAAGGCTAATTGTCGACGGATTGGAAGATAATCGAGGTGGAAGTCAAGTGTTTTCTGGCCATTCATATAGGGGGTGGCGGCTGTGAATTATTATGCTAGGGTTAGGGTTTTGTAAATTGAAGAAGGGGTTGGGTGTCTATTTATAAGGAACGAGCGACACTATTCATCCCGGAAATTCCGAACTCCGATTTAGACGTCGTAACCAGCGTACCTAGGGTTTATCCCGCGTTCCGGACACAATGGAACAGGTTTCGGAAGCTAATTCGGAAGTATGTGCGAGTTATGGCTGAAAACGTTCAATTTGAATTAAACCGATTTAAGTCGATTTCTAGGCGTTTTAATTTGTACCGGACAAACGGTAAATCCAATTGACTTGAAATTTGAAACCTTACAATAATATCACATTACGGATCCGATGAAACTGGTTTCGTCGAATTCCGAGACTTTTTGAAAAATGGCTATTTTGACTCGCCAAATTTAAATTAAAAATAATTCGATGCGTTTCGAGCTGCCACGATCAAACGATAACTCCGATTGACACGAAAATTGAAATCCGGTAATAACTAACTATTACGGATCCAATGGAACTGGTTTCGTTCAATTCTGAGACTGTTCAAAAATTGGCTATTTTACAGTCAATTATTAAATATTAAAATATTCAATTTTCACAAATTAACTTTTAATTCGATTTTAAAAGTTCTAAAATATTTCTATAACTCCAGTATGATTAAATAAAATTTTCCAAATTATTTTCAATCATATTTAACTCAATTTTTAATTATTTCCATAATTTAACATATTAAATTATCGATTTAATAATCCAATTAAATCCAATAATTCAAAATAAAATTTATTTGACTTATAAATTCACTTTTAAATATTTAAAATTAATTAAATATTCAAATTTTAATTTAATAAAATTCTGGGTCGTTACAATCTTTCCCCCTTAAAAGAATTTCGTCCTCGAAATTACAAGTAAGAAAAGTTAGAGAATCTATTAATTTTCCCAAAATTTATAATTAAACTTCTTACAAATCTTTACTAAGTTTTCAAATCATACTTAGTTATCTTTTCAAAAACAACTATATCATTTAACTTTAATTCCAAAATCAAAGTTAAAGTTTTCAAAAATTTTCCAAAATTTTCTCAAATTTTTCTAACGCCTTAAATTTCCGGAAAAATTCGCCATAGTCTCCTTTGCGCGGCTCGATCCGAAAAAAAAATGACAGTATATATATATCACAAATATACATCTCATCAAGTAATGAGGCATCCCGAAGGGAAAAAAGTGTAAAAGTACGATATTTAATCCGAGATATGTACCTTATATTTTATTAGCAAGCATATACGGCTAATATAGCGCTAAAGCGAACTCCAAATGCGAAGCAAACGCAATCCGCACCTACTAAACACTCAACAAACAACATGAGAACATGCACATATGCAAATAATCTCAATATACAACATATAGTAACATATCAACTATATATATCACATAGCAAATGCAACAATAGCAATATATATTCAGCCATCATCCAATTACCATTCCATAACCAACAATATTCATTTATATTCTCATTAATATTTAATGAATTGGTTTTCACTTTAAATCACATTTGATTTATTAACATTGGATTTTATCAACATTCATTCTCAATTTTAATTAGTTTACATTCACTAATTAAATCCAATTCACATTCAATTGTATTCAAATCTATTTACTTTCAATTTGAATTCAATTTCATAGCTTTCAACTTCATTAATACTTAATGAATTACATACAATCAAACAACATCCATATAGCAACCAAAGTATATTAATTATAACCAAATTTCTTTTGCTTATATTCATCTTGGTTTAACACCATCACTTTCAATTGAATTAATTAAATTGATTTTCATTCAATTTTATTTAACTTTCAGTAACATTAGATTTTAAATGAATTTACACTTTCATTTATTATTTCATATCAACTTAAATTTACATTTAATTGATTAACATTCAATTCATTTATTCAATTCAATTACAAAGTTGAATTTCATTCACATAACTTAAGTTCATATTCATTTAATCCACTTGATTATTTACTTCGATACTAAAATCAATTCCATCCAACAACACTTAAGTTATATTTCATTTAACTTTAAATATTCATATAGTTTCATTTCTTATATATATAAGTTTATTCACAATTGTAAATCACTTTAATTATAATTCAATTCTTATAATTCTTTTGCTTATACAATTATTCTTTTATTTAGATTATTCAAACAACCTAACAATCAACTTACATATAATTTAATAATTTTGAAAAATTATTTCTTTATATATAAAATATAATCAAGGCAAAAATTATTTCATTTACCCAATTAAAACAATACTGTGTCGAATTGTTCTATTCAAGTGTTTAGAAACCCCTTCGGCTCAGTTTCGAGGCTGTGCTGACGAAAGTTCATATGCCACTCAATAAACCAATCATCACAATATAAAACAATTTTATATTCACTAACAAATACGCTCTCATAGCTATTATTACACTCAAACTCATTCTAGAGTACTACTGACTCCATCTCTAATGAATTATACCCAACAGAACCATGGTTGTCGCTTAACCATCAGCTCTGATACCAAATGTAACGATCGGGTGTTTTCGTTCTTCGATGATCCGACATCGACACTCACTTTATCGACTGCCGAGAAATCGAAGGCCAAAAACCGAGATGTTATGGGTTTTAAAAAGAAAAGAAAAGAAAGAAGAGAGAAAAAGAAGAAAGAAAAAGAAAAATAGAGGGAAAAGAAGATAGACAATTTTTTTTTTTGAAACCAGAGAATTAAAACAGAGAATTTGAAAATAGAAGGTAGAAGAATTTTAAAAATGGAACGGGACAGAAAACAACAGAACAACATCAGAATCTCACAATTCGCAGCGGAACAACATATAATAATAAATGAATAATCTTTAAACAAAGAACTATATCAGTTATTACATTACATTTCATTTCATTACATCATATCATCAGAGTGTACAACATCATACAACAACAAACAGTGCAGCGGAACAAGAAATATTATATAAACTAGTAATACGCCATGCCATCCAGCTTGCCTCCAGCAACTCCAGAATATCCAGAATATCCTGATAAACCTAACTCTTAACTGCCTGTGTGGAAATTGGTGGGCACCCAGAGTTTAGGAAGGAAAACAATAAACTCCAAGTCAGTCATGTGACTGGTGTGAGAACTCAAAACAGTTTATTTAACTTTAAAATCAAAATAGAGGAATATTTTTAAATCAATTCGCAATGCTTTTAAAAATGTAACTACCATAAGACCTCCCACCACACACACAATGCAAACGCAGACTTGGGGAAGATTTCTTCTTATGTTAGTCAAAGATGCTTGATACGCATTTAAAATAACATTTGATATTATTACTAGTGCATAGTGTAGAACAAATTCTTTCGAAAGTAAAGATATAAATCTTAGCCAGCATAGGTACTATTATATTATGCCTACTAATAGCTACCATATTAAATGGCAGGTTCTACAACTAAAACCGTACAAGTTTCGTATTGTTTCTTTGGATTTCCAACAAATGATCAGGCCAAGGAACTTCCCATTGCCACTGAGAATGCCTCTGGAAAGACATCCCCGAGAACCAAACCGGAACTCTGCCAACACAAGGCCGGGTTACCCCTTAACTGGGTAACTACTGACACGAGCACGCCATTCCCCGGTCCTTTAGGACCTTTTCAACCGAGCGCTCGATATCCAACATCACACCATAATAAATAGAGTGTTTTCAACATGAGTAAGTATCTGGGCTCCATACCATGATACCACCCCTTTCCAGAAGGAAATGCACATACCCTAAGGGGAGCTACAGCAACCCCTAATAACCTTGCCGCATCTTTCCTGTTTTGACCATTTCCGGGATGTGAGGCTCG
This sequence comes from Allium cepa, assembly GCA_030765085.1. Classification (NCBI taxonomy): domain Eukaryota; kingdom Viridiplantae; phylum Streptophyta; class Magnoliopsida; order Asparagales; family Amaryllidaceae; genus Allium; species Allium cepa. The sequence continues at coordinate 580,152,306 of CM060931.1, forward strand.
ACGAAGTCACGTCCACAAAAACATACTTTATACAAAAGCCATGCTTTGGGTCAACAAATGATCAACACAATGATCACTAAGATAGACGATCAAATAAATGATCCTATCACAAATAATCAACACAATGATCATTTCAGCATCACTCAGCATGTCACATTACCAAAATGGGATATATTGCTGATAACTTCAACTATATAACCTTTGAGCTCGTACGTCTCAAAGAAGGGTGTTAAGCAAAGAATAAATTCTCCGCCACCAACAGAAATATATTTGAAAGAAATCGGCTTTATATCTCAAATTGTAATGTCAGGCATACAATCCATACAAGTCTGTTCCGGGCTCGAACAGAACCGAAGGCACTTACAAAGAAGTCCTTGCAATCCGGATATTCACAATCCTGATCGGATTCACCATCACATATGGAGAACTCAATACCGTAGCAACTCGGTGCAGAGTCAATCGATAGTTCATCCTATCGCTTTCGCAAATACCAGTCTTCAACACCGATCTTCAAATGCAATTCACAACGACGTATCACATATTCGGAATGGGTTATACGACCCCATGGTCCTTTCCCGGTTAACCCGAATAGTGAGCGCTTATTCAAAAATAAGTGTGCATTCAAATTCAAACATTTCACATCAAATACCCATTCAAAGGGAAATACTGATAGTCGGTTATTGAACTATCACTGGATATGCATACATCACCAGATTCCAAATAATTTTCCAAATTATTTATTTTCCAAAATATCTTTACAAGATATATATAATTTCAACACTTCAAAAAATAAATCAATATTTATTTTTAACCAATTTCACTTTTCACATATATATTCCATAATGAGTTTATATTTCAAAATATTCGTGCATATACGATTTCAATCATTCATTTCAATTTATCTTCAAAAAGATAAATTCTAATTTTTCACTTCATATTGGAAAACATTCCCATACTTATTAAATAAGTAATTCACAATCTTTTATTTTCAACACTTAGAAAATATTCAATATACTTAAACCGAATTAAGTATATATTTCTTTCTTTAAGGAAATCATTCACTTAACATTTTTATTTGGGCCAAAACGAATGTTGCGTAAAACATCGTTACGACAACCCAAAATCACTAGTATAGGGATTCGGAATTAAAATAGATATATAAATCCCAATACTATTCAAAACATTTCCTTTCGGAAATCATTTACTATAACAACAGTGTTATAGTCCACCATTTCCTTTTATTTCTCGAAAACGTCTATTTCAACAATAAATGTTGAAATCTATGGTTTCGAATCTCAACACCTTTTAAAACATCACTAGATTGTTTTAATTCTATTTAAAACATCAAATCTAAAATATTTCCTTTAACGTGTTATTCACTATTCAAAAACGTGAATATACTTCTTTAACAAATTCCATCCTTTTATTCATTTTAATTCAAAGAATTATTCACTGTCTAAAAACGTGAATATAACTCTATTTCTAAGTTATAACAATTAACTTATCAAAATAAGTCGTTTGTGAATTTATAAAACAACGTTTATAAATTCCATTTCGATTTATTTATAAAAACTTCCTTTTTATAAATTCCTTTATTAACATATTCCAGTTTATAACTAAATTATAAACTAAACGTTCATATTATAAGTTAAATACTTATAAACGATTATTTCACAAAATCGTTCCTTAGAATTTCATAATTATAAATCTTATAACTTATAAGATTCATTTATTTATCCAAAACTATTATTTTAACAACATAATAAATTTTATAAACCTACTGCTTATAAAATTCCATTTATGACTTCACCGTATAAAATTCTATAAATTTCATTCTATTTATGAAATTCATTCACAATTTATTCTTACACTTATAAAAGCTCGTTTTATAATTCCTACGTTCTAATTTATAAATTATCAATTTATAAATCTTTAATATAAATCAATTTATATTTTTCTTTTAAAACGTCTTTAAATTCCTTTATAATTTCATCATTTCGATTTATAAAATAATCAAATTTTATAAATCCTATATTTAAACTTTTATCATATATTCAAAAATCCAATCTAAATTATTTTATAAAATCATTAGTTCATATTTCTCAAAAATCGACTTTTAATCGTATTTCTAAAAATCAGCTTTTTAACTATATTTCACAAAAACCATAATTTTTATAACTTTAAAAATTATAACGTTTATTTATTTATAATGGATCAATTCCAAAAATATAGTATATTTTCAAAATCACTTTTAAAATTAATTTAAAATCCCAAAATCTGGGTCCAATGATGCTACATACCAAATAGTCAATCACGACTACAACGATCCATCATATATCGATATGATAATCAATCAAATACCAAAATATCTGAAATTAAATAAATACTATTGAGGAATCCAGTTGGATCCCTCCAACCTGTTTCCTGCATCCAAAAACATTAGCACAATACCAATTTCGCTCCAGTACGAAATTATCGCGGTATATGTTCTTAATAAATATTATCCGCTTAATAACGGCGTAATAGGGTCTCATCCGCTAAACAAAAAAATGCGGGAAATCAACAACTGCAATATATACATATGCCAATATATATATATTGATATTATATATAATACCAATTTCACTGTTTATGAAATATTCGCGGTATATGTTTATATTAAATAACATCCGCTTACTAACGGCGCATAATGTCTATTTTAACAATCAATAATTTACAGTCATCATTCAAACATGCATTCAAATATTTTAAATCTAACTATTTAAAATAAAATCGAAATCTATTCGATTGAGTGAGAAGTTCTCACCTTGGTTTTAATTTCCGTTTTAGCTTTTATTTCGAATAAAATTAAACGCGCGTTTAATTTTACCCGAAATTCTCACTAACTCCAAACGACTCCAAACCAACTCCATCGCGTAGTGCTCGTCCATACGATTCCAACGCAACTGAGTTTGCATTTTTTCGACCTCGTATGAAAAAGATATGAATTTTTGAAGTTTACACAAATTTAAACTTAATAATTACAACTTAAACTTTATAATTTATAACCTATATCCATCTATAGCCATAGGATCCTTGCACCCCCACATCAGGCCGTCCTCCCCATCTTCCTCTTTCACGTTTTTGGCTACAGGTAATAGCCGACCTCTTTGAACCCATCAAGCTCCACTAGGGTTCCACTTTTCTCCACGATCACTTGACGAAATCCGATCACTCCAACGCCATGACGAAGCCCACGAGACAAGCTAGGTTCGGCCTTAACCCCAGCAAGCTCGGCCTCACCCTCCTCCTAGGGATGCGTGCGCAACTTGCTGCCTTCCCACTCGATTTCCCATCAATCCGTGAAGCCATTCGCGATCTCCACCGTTGATCTCGTAGCTCTCGTCGTGCTCTTCATCTTTGTAGTTGAAACCTAAGGCTAATTGTCGACGGATTGGAAGATAATCGAGGTGGAAGTCAAGTGTTTTCTGGCCATTCATATAGGGGGTGGCGGCTGTGAATTATTATGCTAGGGTTAGGGTTTTGTAAATTGAAGAAGGGGTTGGGTGTCTATTTATAAGGAACGAGCGACACTATTCATCCCGGAAATTCCGAACTCCGATTTAGACGTCGTAACCAGCGTACCTAGGGTTTATCCCGCGTTCCGGACACAATGGAACAGGTTTCGGAAGCTAATTCGGAAGTATGTGCGAGTTATGGCTGAAAACGTTCAATTTGAATTAAACCGATTTAAGTCGATTTCTAGGCGTTTTAATTTGTACCGGACAAACGGTAAATCCAATTGACTTGAAATTTGAAACCTTACAATAATATCACATTACGGATCCGATGAAACTGGTTTCGTCGAATTCCGAGACTTTTTGAAAAATGGCTATTTTGACTCGCCAAATTTAAATTAAAAATAATTCGATGCGTTTCGAGCTGCCACGATCAAACGATAACTCCGATTGACACGAAAATTGAAATCCGGTAATAACTAACTATTACGGATCCAATGGAACTGGTTTCGTTCAATTCTGAGACTGTTCAAAAATTGGCTATTTTACAGTCAATTATTAAATATTAAAATATTCAATTTTCACAAATTAACTTTTAATTCGATTTTAAAAGTTCTAAAATATTTCTATAACTCCAGTATGATTAAATAAAATTTTCCAAATTATTTTCAATCATATTTAACTCAATTTTTAATTATTTCCATAATTTAACATATTAAATTATCGATTTAATAATCCAATTAAATTCAATAATTCAAAATAAAATTTATTTGACTTATAAATTCACTTTTAAATATTTAAAATTAATTAAATATTCAAATTTTAATTTAATAAAATTCTGGGTCGTTACAATCTAGAGAGTGGATTTATTCTCTAAATTGACATTTAACTCTCATATTTGCATTTCTTTTCTTTTAGTTAGTTAGCTAATTTTTTCATTTTTCTAGCTTAACATTCTCTTCAACTTTGGTTTAATTTGATTGAATAGAATTTTAAAATCATCAATTCCTTGTGGATCGACCCGTATTCGCCACGTGCTACATTCGTACACCGTGCGCTTGCGGTTATTTTTATTTCAAAATTCGTTCGACGGTTTTCTAAACCGATAGAATTTCAGTCGACGACCAAGTTTTTGGCGCCATTGCCAGGGATTTGTTTGATTTTATTTTCAATTCTTCGAATTATTTTCTTTTGATTATATTGTGTGTTTGTTTTGTGTGTTGAGTGCATTTAAAATAAAAAATTGTTTTGTGTGTTTGTTTAAATTTTGTCTACATTTGTTTGAGTGTTTGTTATTGTTTTCTAGTTTTCTATTTGCATTTTTTTTTTGAAAAAAAAACATACAATCTCAAAAACAAAAACAAAAATTTCATTTCAATTTCTTACATTTACATTTCGAATAAAAAAAAATCTACACATTGCATTGTGCACTTCTCTGGTCTGTGCACTTTCAGCTTGCCTCTGTTCTGTGCATTTTCTCTGGCCCTCCCACATTACAAACAAAACCAAACAGTGCTCCTTTCTTTCACCACAAAACTATGCATACTCCACACTCCTACCATCAAACTACTTCAAAACCACACTCCAAAAAAAATAAAAAAATAAACTACATACAAGCCCACTTCTGCCATTATCACATCCTCATCACTTCTGCTGCCATTACCCTACATCACTACAATACATATAGCACTGGTACATTCACCTTCGTCTGCCACCAACTCCAGTGCAACAACAGACCACAAACACATTGCTTCATTACCCTTCACATATCTACCATAACAACCTCACAAATACCCCACTTCAACAGCATAACCACAACCTTTATTTCAAACCACTAACCATCATCTCTGCCATTCACTTCAAACTGCTGCACATATCTCCTCCATATCAACTCTCCAGTCAACAGTGCATCCAATCATTTCAGTCATTCCTTCAATACAAACCATCACACTCCAATCGACAAACCCAAATTGCAACCTCGACTTCACCAGAACCACAACATTCGAAACCTCCGCTATCACACCAAACAACATCCCTTCCCCCTTGCTTGCTGAGACTTCAACCTTCATCACACCACCTCACTGTCACGCATCAAATCCATCACAGCCACCATCAACCTAGCCTACGCAACAGCCTACTGGCAAATCACCATACATATTCAACATCTACCATCAAGTCCTCATTTGCCAGCACCTTCAAACATCCAAGTCCACTCACTGCTTCCCCCTGTCGCATCAGCCAATTCAACAACCATCTTCACTGTTGCCAACCACTCCGCCCTCAACTGCAGTCGCCACCCACCAAGACAACTCGCGACTTCAACTGCGACTCTCCTCATACCCAAAATCGCCACCTTCAACCATCACCATCGCAACTTCCACCAATCACCAATCTCCCAAATCGACTGCAGCCTCATCACGCAACTCAAGCAATCGATCGCCTCAACACGCGGCACCTCTTCAAGCAACCAAAATCGAACTCAACCCAAAACTTGCCTTCTCCAAATCACCGCAACCCCACACCCAATCGCCTGCAGCAAACCAATTGCTTCTGGTAATCCCCAAATCACCTCCATCATACTGCAATCCCACCGCGAACCAAATCTCCGAACCCTAATTCCAATCACTACGCAAACTTCAAACCGAACCTGAACGCGTCCAATCCCCTCAAATCTGAATTCGACTTTGATATTGATTGCGACTTGAAATTGTGCTTCCGTGAATTCGCATTGAAGAAGTAATTTTTTGTTACCGTGGAATTGAAATCGTGGGAGGCGTTTTATTTGTAATTTTTTTCCTCTGAAGTAGCAATTTGTTTTGGGTAGTGGATCGGGTTTATCATTCCTGTAGGGTGGGGTTGAGTTAGCATTTTCCTTTCTTTTGTTTGTTTTAAGTGTGTTTTATCTAACTTAGTTCAACCTTTTTACAAAAAAGATTTTTGTTTTTAAAGTAAAACTTCACTTTTAAATTTTGTTTCCATTTCAACAATTTTTTTTTTGTTTAGAGTAGTTTTCTTTCCAAAACTTTTCCTTTATAAAAGAAAAAACAACCAAATAATAATAATAATAATAACAACAATTGTATATATCATGTTTTTAATTTTCAGGTTGCTAAAGCAGGAAATAAAGGAAGAATAGCTTGCTGAAAACTGCCGCTCCGCTTGCAAAAAAAATTGCTTGCTTGTTAATTTTTTTTGATGCTTTCATCTCTAGTTTTATTTGAACTGCATTATTGGTTGCTTGCATTTGCATTTTATTCCATTCATAGTTGCATTGTTAAGACACGTTTAATTTCTGCTTTGCATTTCATCCTATATTTTGATTAATAATAACGGTTAGACATCGATAGCTCGTAACTGTATATTGACAAATTGTCTTCTTTGAACAATTTAATTTCTTGGTGTCTAGGCTACGGTAGAGTAATAACCATTTATAAATATTACGGTGATTCATAAATATTATACTGGTTGTTCCTCTAAAGGTACTTAAACCTTCGGCTGCATTGCTACGGTGATTCGTGGTGCACCGATAAATCCTGTCCGTTACCTGGCTAAGAACTATCTTGTTTATCTAAGACAATGTGTGATTACACTGTTTTGGGTTAACTTAGGACAAATCATTTGTAATTAACCCTACATTCATTCAGTTGCATTAGTTCATGCATATTTAAAAAAGAAAAAAAAAATTCCAAAATCCAAAACTAAAAAAAATTGTAAATATTCCTTTTCCATTGAAATTTTTAAATCCTTTTTCTTTGAAATTTCAAAAGTCGAAAAAAATTTAGAAAAACAAAAATTCAAAAAAAATTCTTTTCAAAAAATTTGAAAAATGAAAAAAAACAAAATCAATTTCTCTTTTTAAAAATAAATTTGTAAATATTTTTTCTTTATAAAAAACCAAAAAAAAAACATTCTTGAAAAAGTCCGCGTTTCCCCACTTACGTGAATTTTGCATTAGCTGTGAAAATCAATATAATCCATATGATTTCACTCCAGATTCATATGGATATTTTAACAACAACTATTCTTTAAACAATTCGAATTTTGAACAACAAAGTTTTCAAAATTACGAGCAACCCTCAAATCTTGGGAATAGCATTTTATCTCTACTTGAAATCTCTACACAACAAAATCAAGAGATAAATGATTTGTTTAATTCTTATTTGTGTGATAACACAAGTCAAAATTGTCAAACCAATCAAGATTTGAATTCACTTCAAAATTCAAATGGTTTCGAGTATAACCCATGCCAACTCAATTTCGAGCTTCAAAAAAAATTTCAAAATCAAGACGAAAATGTGAACCAATTTTCAAATAATTTTGGCAATGGGAATAGTTTCAATAACGATACGATTAAAAACTTTGGTTATCAACAAATTCAAAATGAAAATTTTCAAATTAATAATCATGAATTTGATTTTGTTGACCAAATGGAAAAGGATAACGGGGATTTATTACATGAAAAATACAAAAAATTTCGTGAAAATCATAAACAAATCTCAACTTGCGCAGAATCAAATAATAATCTACTGTTTATCGAAATTGACAATTCTTGTTCTCAACAAGTCCAAATCGAAAATTTTCAAGTTAATAATTATAAATTGGATTTTTTTGAGCAAATGAACGAAATTTACGACGATCACACGAATTCGTTGTTTGAAACATATATGAAACAACATGAAAAACAAAATCAAATTCCAACGTGTGACGAGTCAAATAATAATCCATCTTTTACCACAATTGACGATTTTCAAATAACAACTTTTGAAACTGAAAATGATGATCTTAATGAAGTTGTTGAAAACATGATAATTGAGTTGGATTTCAATTCTTTTGAGGGTGCGAAACTCGATTTAAACTTCGATCTTCCTTTTTCTGAAAATTTGAATACGACAACTTTGAATTTTAAACTCGATTCACACGATGAAGTTGTTGATAATCCAACAAAGGAAGTCGAATTTAACGAACATGAGTTTTATGGACTTCTTGAAAACGAGTTGTTGAATTCTAAAGGGGAAAATTTCGATTACCACTTTGATTTTGAAATCGATAATTTTGAAGAAGTTTTCAATGATAAGTTTGAACTTCAATTTGGTGAAAATAAACTTGAATTTCAATCAACTGTTTTATCAACCCTAAAAATCATCGAAAACAAAACAACTCATTCAATTTTCAATAAAACGACATTCGTTTTTCTAAATCAACATTCAACTTCGAAATCTTTTAGGTTTGGTTTTTCGTGCTTAAGCTGTGTCTCACACTTTTGACGAGACAAATGAATCGGTCTTTAGAAGACCGTTTCATTTACTTTCTGACTGTATACATTCTCATCTCTTGTGAATAATAATCCTTCAAGTAAATATTGGATTTTTATTTTATTTTTCTCCTTCCACTTGGGTTGACTATGGGGAGACAGTCAAAATCAAGTGTGGGGGGAGACTCATCTTCAATTTCTTTTTCTTTTCATGGTTTATTTTTGCTTTAAAATTTCAAAAAAAAATCACAAAAACAAATTTTCTTTTGATTTATTTTTAAAGAAACATTAAGATAAATATATGGTTTTGGTTTATTAAATTGAAATTTTTAAAAATTAATTTGTCTTAACAAAAATAAAAATGAAGTTTGATTACAGATAATAATGGTTTAGCTAGTATATAGGAAGACTCATACGTGTTAATTATGAAGTACATCCTAACTGAAAATCAATGTTTTAAAAAGTGGTTGATTTAAAGTAAAGGATATACCATTTTTTTTGGCTTCCAAGTTAAATGGTGCTAAGATGATTTTGCAAAACTCTCTCTCTCTTAAAAAAATATAAAAATAAAAAATAATAACATCCAAATATTCACTCTCATTTAAAAGTCCTCACGGTTATGCATGGGTGAATTACTTGGAATTTTTGATTATGTGCTTTTATACCTCACGGTTATGCATGTATGGAACACATGTAAAAAAAACTTAATAAAAACCACCTACGGTCGATAGGTATATGCACGAAAGTGTGTGCACTCCCCATGCTCTGTACTCCCCTCACATAAGCCCGAAAGGTAGTGCATGGGTGGTATATCTGGCCTCAGTTTACCTGAGCTAGGTGTGTAATTTTTCTTGCAAATAATAAGAGAGCAAGCAATTCAAATCATAGCACTATTTTTACTTAGTTGATTTGATTTGTTATTGAAAAGAAATGAAAATACCACTTTGATAAACTTTGATAATCAACTAAGGATCCATTTTATAATTACACTTTGTTATCAACCTAAACAACAAGTTAAACTATTGTCTATTTGTTATGATAACTTGATTTTTTTTGGAAATTTACAAGTAAATGACTTAAATTTTCAAGATAATGACCAAAACCAATATTTAACTTATTTTTGTCGATTTAAAAATAAATCCTTAATTTTGTAAATATTTCAAAAACTTGCATTCATCTCTTTGTATATAAATTTTGCATTTTATAAATATTTTCATCCTGCATTTGAATTTTGTTGGTAGTATCCGCTGAAAACCCTCACGAGACAACACTCGTCCTACTGGGGACACCCAGAGGTTTAACGGCTTGTTGCATATGCTCAATGCAATCGTGCTCCCTACGAAAACGGATTTATCTTAGTTTTTCTTCATTCAAGGACGAATAAAAAGATAAGTGTGGGGGTATTTGATGTGCACGTAAATATGCATATTTTTACTACCATATTTATTCTATTTAAATTAAATAAATGATCATATTGGGTATTTTAACTTGTTTTAAGAAAAATTCATATTAATTCCAAATTTTCACATATTCATCTTCATATAGGGGCAAAACGGTCATTTAAGTGCGTATATTTCTTTGAGAAAAATTGATTGGAAATTTATATATATTTTTGTAGGAAAATGGTCTCAAATAGGAGTGGTTTCATGATGGAATATGCATGCACAATGAATATAAAGGAATGAAGATGGAAATAATTCAAAGTGAAGATCATGGAGGACCCCACCTACCCACTACCTTAATGTACAAGTTGAAGGCTAATGCACATGCTTATGGAATTAATGGCTTCATGTACACTTAAATAATGATTAGTAGAAGCTAATGATTACTTGGCCTCCACACTTTCTCAAGGGTAGTTTGGGCATTCCCCAAATTATGGATTAGGGTTTCATGCATGTATAAATAACCCTTTATGTTTCATGTAACATCCTCTCTTCTCTTAGTCTCTCTTAGGCCTCTTTCTCTTTAGTTTAGTTTAGATCAAAAATTAAATGAAAGCTCCTCTTTCTCTTTTCATGGCTACTTAGCCATTTTTACTTTATGTAATCTTTTTTTATGCAATTTAATACATGCTCTTTCCTTTTCATGTTCATTTACTTTCATGTTGTAGTGTAGATCTCTTCTCTTTATGCAAGTAGAATAAAATTTTCTTTTCATTTTCTTTCATTTTTCTTTCTTTTTTGCTTTCACATTGTTGCTACATTTGTTAATAAAATGAAAAATATGAGAAGCTAAACCCCTTCAATTTAGGGTAATGAAGCTCTCTAATTAATGTAGCTTCAACATTTTGTTAATTCATGCTCTCTTTTTGTGCTTAATGGTGATGATAGAAGTAGTTTTATTTGTTGTTTTTGCTTTGAATTTGATAGTCTATATTGTTGACACCAAATAGGCTATGCTTAAACAATCACTAACACAAATGACTCTTCATCAATATATGATTATGGCATAAGAAGGTGATTTGAAATTAAAATTTGATGGTCTATGTTTCTAATCAATAGTTAATAGGCCATACTTAAAATAGATTTCATTCTCATTTTCTTTGTCAAGTTTCATGAAAGTTAGTAAGTGTTTTAAGGGGTGTGTTATAGTTTGATGACTTATGTTGGCTAATTAATAGCTCAAATATGTCATACTTATGATAAATACATCAACTAAAACACTAAGGACCATAAAAGAGAGATCATGATTTCATGTGTTGAACTACATGATCTAGAGAGTGGATTTATTCTCTAAATTGACATTTAACTCTCATATTTGCATTTCTTTTCTTTTAGTTAGTTAGCTAATTTTCTATTTTTCTAGCTTAACATTCTCTTCAACTTTGGTTTAATTTGATTGAATAGAATTTTAAAATCATCAATTCCTTGTGGATCGACCCGTGTTCGCCACGTGCTACATTCGTACACCGTGCGCTTGCGGTTATTTTTATTTCAAAATTCGTTCGACGGTTTAGAATTTCCGTCGACGAACAGAAACCTTCCTTAAATTCTTTACATTTTTCAAATTTATTCAATTAAACTCAATAATTCAATTCAAACCATCAATTTCAATTCAATTTAGTTTCCCAACACACCATTTCAAATCTTATAAATTTCGAATACAGATGTAACAACCCGCATATTTATCGATTGTATATTTAAATATTTTATTTAAATATTTCATCATTCGTCGGATTTTGGTCCGAAAAGCTACTTTTTGCAAACAGCCGAATTAGGACTCGAGACCCCTTCCATTGAGTTCAAACTGACGTTTGCGACCTTTTTGAGTATAAGCTTCGATATGTTTGGAGTAAGTTGATTTTTTCCACTTTTTCACTTAGGGCTTTGGTTTGGGCTGAACCCATTATCACTTACTAACTCAGCCCCAACCCACTCCAACTCTTCGTTACTTCATTTCATATTCCTAACACTCAAGCTTAAGCAAAAATGGTGGAAGAGAATGGGAATTAGAAACTCCAAGCCATAGTTCCTCTTGCTAGCTCAAGTTCATGCTCCAAACTCAAGAGAACCCATTGGTAAGCTTTCTCTTCATCTTGTCCAACTCATTCTCTCTTTGATTTCAGAAAATTCCTAAACCTAATTTGGGAAACGTTTCTCTTTTACGCTTAGAATCAAGCTTCTTGAGTTAGGATTGAAGTGTGGTTGATCTTCCTTTGCTTTCAAGCTTCTTCTTCATTGATTTGGGTTCAAAGGTGAGATTTTTATCTCATATCTTAGTCTATATTTATCTTAGATTGTTAGGTATGAATTCCTAACACTTATTCTTGTGCAATTGCTTTTGGTTTGGATTGATTTGGTGAATATTCCAATTTTTAGTGCTTTGGGTTCAAATCTTTAAAAATCATAACTTTGATGTTTTGATCATGTTTTTGGTGATGAACCAAAGAGCTTCTATGGCCAGTAGTCGATTGGCGTAAACCCTTAGTGCCATTTCTCGACGGGTTGCAAATTGAGGAAGTTTGCACCTCTTTTGAAATAGGGTAGGAAGTGCAAGTATACAGGTTCGGCCGACCGAGCTCCGGGTACGGTCGACCGACCTGCTAACCAGGCACTTCCTGCCTCTGTTTTGGAAGTGCGGGTTACAGGCTTCGGCCGACCGAGCCCTTTGGCCGGTCGACAGACCTGGTGCCCGAGCACTTCCAACCTCTGGTTCGGTCAACCGACTCAGGGAGTCCGGTTGACCGACCTGCTCCTATCTCCCTACCATGCTTTTTATTGCCTAGTTGCTTGAATTTCCAACTTTAATCGATTCGTGTTGTTTCCTATTTGTTGCTATCATTTATTATCGACTTTGATGACAATTTCTTTGGGAATTTAGGATATATCCACTTTGATGGATTCAGTATCGATTTCTTGGATTTTATTCACTTCTTTGAATGTGAATTTTTATGAATTGATTGTTTCTACAATCACTTCTATGATTTGTCACTTAAAAATATAAAGGTTTTCTATACTAGTAGTAAATATCAAAACTCTTTCTTCAAATGATTTCAACATTATTTTATTACAAATCTCGTTTTCTCAAACCGTTTTCCAATCTATTAGTATATACAAACCTTTACCTCACTCGTATGAGAAATCTAATCAAACGGCTTAGTAACACAAGTGGTATGAAACGCTTGCGTTTATTTCGTCGGTTAATTCTTGGAATTGTTCGATTGAATCTCTTGTTACAATTATCTAGTGGAGATCTACAATTCTTTCGTAAATATTTAAGTTATGCTAGTGGTTATGGGACATGAAGCTAAGCTCATATATTTACTAGCTTACTGTAATTGACACTTCTCTTTGATCATGACGATCATTTTCAGATTTAGACTAGCAATGTGCAATGTCTCTTTGTCTATGTGGAGGACTGTTCCTCATTTTATTGAGCTTCGTCTCATTTCTTGCATGGGTCGTACCTATTTAGGTGTGTCGATGTTTGTTTATTCATGGGTCGTACCTTTCTAGGTGCGTCGATGTTTATTTATGCATGGGGTGTACCTTTCTAGGTGCATCGATGTTTATTTACTTCGTGGAGCAATCGGCTCAATAAGTCGGGACATGGGGCGTATCTTTCTAGGTGCGTCGATGTTCGTCTATGCATGGGGCGTGTCTTTCTAGGTGCGTCGATGTTCGACTTTGCATGGGGTGTATCTTTCTAGGTGCATCGATGTTAGACATTACGTGGGGTGTATCTCTCTAGATGCATCGATGTTTATTTATGCATGGGATGTATCTTTCTAGGTGCATCGATGTTTATTTATGCATGGGGCGTATCTTTCTAGGTGCGTCGATGCTAGAGCATGGGTCGTACCTATTTAGGTGCGTCGATGTTCGACTGTGCATGGGGCGTGTCTTTCTAGGTGCGTCGATGTCCAGTTTATGGGATTGGCCATCCTTTTTCTTGTGATTTCTAGATTTCTATTTGATGATTTTTGGAATTTATATTTCACCATCTTTTTCAGTTGGCATTGATATGTATGTCATTTATTGTGGCTTGGTGAATTAAATGAAGAATATGACATTCTTTTTGATGCTATGTGATTCTTGAGATTTTGTATGACTTTCGTGATTTTCTAAAGTATACTTGTTGAAGTATGACATTTTTGGTTATCATACGTTTTATTATTATATCTCTTGTTACATCTCATTTTATCTGATAATTATAGCTAAACTGATCCGTTTATTATTTTCTTCTTAAATAATACTCGGGTCAGACTGAGATTTTACAGGTGTTTCTACTTGACTCCTTATCGGACCATCATCTGATCTTTTGGCTAACTACTTTAGTTTAGTAGTTTTTGTTGTATACAATTGAGATCTAGACTCCTTGATGTATACATATTTTTGTCTTGCACTTGTATCTATTCATTTTTGTGATGTTGTGGATCTTATTAGACCACTACTCTGATGAACACTTTTATGTGTAATATTCATATCTATTTCCGCCTTTGTGATATGAATTATCTGTGACTGATTTGTGTTATGTTTATTTCTATATTTGTTTTCGAAGACCTTTATAGCCAGTGTGTAGTCGCTTTGAGTTTGTGTCGGTATGTCGGATTTCCTCTTGAGATGAAAAGTTATATTTTTATCTGGCATATCGGTACTCGCACAAAGAAATTATACAGATGGACGCTCCTCAACAGCCTTATTCTTCGTGCTAGTCGACAGCATTACTCCGTAGTGTCCTTGGCTAGCGTGGGTATAGAGGTAGGGCGTTACAGCTTGGTATCAGTGCCAAACTTCGGAACAATATGGAATATTATAACAAGGATCATCGTCCTAAGTCCATCTTAGGAGTCGTGCTTTAGGATTTAATTCGAGTCTTCGTACCGATTCATCCTATTTTCTTTATGATTCCTTGTTTTATCAATCATGGTGGTTTGATATTCATTCTAAGAATGATTTTTCTTCTTCTTTCTTTCTTTCCAAAGGAAGAGAAATGGTTAGACCAGGCTGTCCCAGCGCCGGTCAATCTAGTGCTACTCCCCAAGATGGAGTTTTTATGTCTGCCCAGCAACTTCTTGACCTTGTCACGAATGCTCAAGCAGCTGGTTCTAGTCCGGAGCCTACTCATCCTAGATCTGATTTTGCACGCTTGTGCAGAGACTATACCGATTTGGGTGGAAGGCCATTCATGGGATCCGAGAGTGTTATTGAAATTCTAGCTTGGCTCAAATCATGCGATCGTATCTTTTCTCGCATGGACCTTATTGATCTACATCGAGTCCAAGTGGCTTCTAGCATGCTCCAAAAAAGAGCATTAGATTGGTATGAGCTTTTGGTTTCTGAAATCGTTGAAGCAGATTTTACTTGGGAGCAATTCCGAGGAAGATTTGAATTGAAATTTGTGCCGGAGGCAGAAAAAGTAACTTTGGCCCAGTGTTTTATTGACCTTGTTCAAGGTAAATCTTCTGTAATGGCTTACGTCACTTCTTTCGAATCTCTCTCTAAGTATGGGGTCGAGTATATTAATACCCCATTGAAGAAAAATCAGAGATTTGTCTATGGATTGAATAAGAATCTTAAGAAGCCATTACTCCTGAAACTTGAGGTTTCATTTGATCAGCTTATTGATATCGCTCTTCGTCTTGAAGAGGCCGATAGATAGAGTAATGTTGAAGTTGTGTTTGCCAAACAGAACTTCAACGACAACATGAAGAGGCTGTTAAATTCAAAGGCCCCATTCCCAACAAGAAAGGGAGGCATGAAACCCCGGTAGCAAAAGCCCCTACCTCTAGTCGTGGACAATGCTATAATTGTGGTTCCACGGACCACTATGCAAGGCAGTGTCCGAAACCTCTTTATTGTCGCTATTGCAAAAATTGGGGTCATCATATAACTGCATGTCCCATACTTCAAAGTAGGAAGGAGGGAAAGCTCAATGTAGTGCTAGCCCCTAGTGGCACTTCTCGTGGTCAAGGTACTTTTTATTCAATCCTTGATGACATTGTTTTATTTCGTGATCTTCCTATTTGAGTTCTTTTTGATATGGGATCATCTCATTATTTTTATATCAAAAGAACTTGTGATTATTTTTCTTTAAACATTTCTGGGCTTGATGAGGATTGTGAATCCGGATGGTAAATCCACAACACTCAATTTGCTTTCTATTGATGTCGAAATTATTTTATGTGATTCTTCTTTCCGAGCCGAATTTTTTTTACTTAGGCTTCAGAATTGATTTTTGTAAGGACTGGCTTAATCGTTGTGAAGCCCATATCCTATTTTGCATGTGGACTATTCATCTTCGACATTTTCTATCTGTTAAGCAGATTTCTATTTTTCTTTGTGATTCTGATTTCAAATTTTTGGTGGAATCATTTTATTCCTTAAGCCCACTTATAAGGAAAGTGTTCTTTCTCTCATTCATGTAGTTTGAGAAATTTTCCGGTATTTTTGAATTTGTCTTAGGATTATCACCTAAGCAATCTTTTGGGTAGTGTTAAGGTCTTTTCAGCTCGACTTTGCCACTGGTTTTCATTTGCTACGAGTTGCGGAAGTTAACATTCCACTTACCACATTCCACACTCGTTATGATTCTTATGAATGACTTATTATGTCATTCGGTTTATCCAGCTTATTTCATCCATTTTATAAATCGAATATTCTATGAATATTTCGATGAGATCATTCTTGTATTTTTTGATTTTGGAAGAAAATAGTAATTTAAAATTTTGCAAATCTTTTCCATAAGATTTATTTATAAGTAAAATTGGATTTTGTTCTTGAAACGAACGAATAATATTCTTAAAAGTTTTTAAGAAACATGTTTATTATCTAGAAGACGATTTTGTGATTTTATTGCCCGTTGAGTGCTTTAAGAATTTTGGTCGACGCGCTTGATCAACATTATCGATAGGAATTTCCTAAACGCTTTGATGAGATAATCAAACACAGTAAAATTCACTTCAAATAAGTAAAATTTTCTAAAAAGCTGATTACATAAGTTAATTGGAATTTTGAAAGTTTTAGTTTTTGGGAAAGAAGATTATTTAAAAGAACTCTTCCTTTCGATACTCTTACTCTTGTGATTCCTGAAGGGGAACCAAGACTTTGTTATTTGTACCGACACTAGTCGTATTGGTTTGGATGCCGTTCTCTTGCAAAGTAGAACGTGCTATCACTTGTGCTTCTAAATCATTATAGCTTATCGAGACTAGATATGCCACTCATGATCTGGTGCTCTCGGCTATTGTTTTTAATTTTGGAATTTGGCATCATCATATTTGGGGAAGAAATTTGTTCTCCACCTCGATCATAAATCTTTGGAATATTTATTTTCTCATAAGGAACTTCATGTTGACTCGAGTTCCTGGCATCTTGTGATCTTGATATTCTTTTTATTCCCGGAAGGGAAATCGTGTTGCCAATGCGCTTTGTCGTAAGCACCAAGTGGTTGATTCTTTGATGATGTCTGAATGGAATTATCTTTTTATTAATTTCATCGGACGTTTTGATATACTTCGTTTTATTGAGCTTTATCTCATTCCTTTTATGGATTAGTGTCCGATATTCTTTTATGGTGTTCGGTTCATTGGATGTACCGTTTTTGTACTACGCCGTTGCACTGGCTCAATTTTCCGCTATTCTTGATGTTTTCTACGTCTTTTAACTATGGAAATGCTTTTAGGTTTCCTATTTTTATTCTCGAGCCGGTGTTATTGATGAAATTGAAGTCTCACAAGTTTTGACTTATGAGCAACATTCCATTCGCATCATTACTTCGGAGGTTGAGCGCCTTCGGAATAAAGATGTTCTTCTTGTGAGAGTTCAATAGTTCTCAAATCCTAGGGATTACTCTTGGGAATCTAGAGAATTCATCGAGCGATCCCGTTCGTGCTAACTCTTTTGTGCTCTTTATGGTGAACTTCTTATTTCAATTTTCTTTTGTGTTGATATGCTTTTATGGTTGTTACTCTTTATTTTCTTCTCAAGTATTGCGAGGACGCAATTTCTTTAAGGAGGGGAGTCTGTAACAACCCGCATATTTGTCGATTGTATATTTAAATATTTTATTTAAATATTTCATCATTCGTCGGATTTTGGTCCGAAAACCTACTTTTGCAAACAGTCGAATTTGGACTCGAGACCCCTTCTATTGAGTTCAAAATGACGTTTGCGACCTTTTTGAGTATAAGCTTCGATATGTTTGGAGTAAGTTGATTTTTGCCACTTTTTCACTTAGGGCTTTGGTTTGGGCTGAACCCATTAATCACTTACTAACTCAGCCCCAACCCACTCCAACTCTTCATTACTTCATTTCATATTCCTAACACTCAAGCTTAAGCAAAAATGGTGGAAGAGAATGGGAATTAGAAACTCCAAGCCAAAGTTCCTTTTGCTAGCTCAAGTTCTTGCTCCAAACTCAAGAGAACCCATTGGTAAGCTTTCTCTTCATCTTCTCCAACTCATTCTCTCTTTGATTTCATAAAATTCCTAAACCTAATTTAGGAAATGTTTCTCTTTTAAGCTTAGAATCAAGCTTCTTGAGTTAGGATTGAAGTGTGGTTGATCTTCCTTTTCTTTCAAGCTTCTTCTTCATTGATTTGGGTTCAAAGTTGAGATTTTTATCTAACATCTTAGTCTATATTTATCTTAGATTGTTAGGTATGAATTCCTAACACTTATTCTTGTGCAATTGCTTTTGGTTTGGATTGATTTGGTGAATATTCCAATTTTTAGTGTTTTGGGTTCAAAATTTTGAAAATCATAACTTTGATGTTTTGATCATGTTTTTGGTGACGAACCGAAGAGCTTCTATGGCCGGATAGTCGATTGGCGTAAACCCTTAGTGTCATTGCTCGACGGGTTGCAAATTAAGGAAGTTTGCACCTCTTTTGAAATAGGATAGGAAGTGCAAGTATACAGGTTCGGCCGACCGAGCTCAGGGTCTGGTCGACCGACCTGCTACCCAGGCACTTCCTGCCTCTGTTTTGGAAGTGCTGGTTACAGGCTTCGGCCGACCGAGCCCCTGGGCCGGTCGACCGACCTGGTGCCCGAGCACTTCCAACCTCTGTTTCGGTCAACCGACTCAGGGAGTCCGATTAACCGACCTGCTCCTATCTGCCAACTATGCTTTTTATTGCCTAGTTTCTTGAATTTCCAACTTTAATCGATTCGTGTTGTTTCCTATTTGTTGCTATCATTTATTATCGACTTTGATGACATTTTCTTTGGGAATTTAGGATATATCCACTTTGATGGATTCAGTATCGATTTCTTGGATTTTATTCACTTCTTCGAATGTGAATTTTTATGAATTGATTGTTTCTACAATCACTTCTATGATTTGTCACTTAAAAATATAAAGGTTTTCTATACTAGTAGTAAATATCAAAAATCTTTCTTCAAATGATTTCAACACTATTTTATTACAAAGCTTGTTTTCTCAAACCGATTTTCAATCTATTAGTATATACAAACCTTTACCTCACTCGTATGAGAAATCTAATTAAACGGCTTAGTAAAACAAGTGGTATGAAACGCTTGCGTTTAATTCGTCGGTTAATTCTTGGACTTGTTCGATTGAATCTCTTATGACAATTTTCTAGTGGAGATCTACAATTTATTCGTAAATATTTAAGTTAAGCTAGTGGTTATGGGACTTGAAGCTAAGCTCATATATTTACTAGCTTACTGTAATTGACACTTCTCTTTGATCATGACGATCATTTTCAGATTTAGACTAGCAATGTGCAATGTCTCTTTGTCTATGTGGAGGACTGTTCCTCATTTTATTGAGCTTCGTCTCATTTCTTGCATGGGTCGTACCTATTTAAGTGCGTCGATGTTTTTTTATACATGGGTCGTACCTTTCTAGGTGCATCGATGTTTATTTGTGCATAGGGTGTACCTTTCTAGGTGCATCAATGTTTATTTACTTCGTGGAGCAATCGGCTCAATAAGTCGGGACATGGGGCGTATCTTTCTAGGTGCATCGATGTTCGTCTATGCATGGGGCGTGTCTTTTTTGGTGCGTCGATGTTCGACTTTGCATCGGGTGTATCTTTCTAGGTGCATCGATGTTAGACATTACATGAGGAGTATCTTTCTAGATGCATCGATGTTTATTTATGCATGGGACGTATCTTTCTAGGTTCATCGATGTTTATTTATGCATGGGGCGTATCTTTCTTGGTGCGTCGATGCTAGAGCATGGGTCGTACCTATTTAGGTGCGTCGATGTTCGACTGTGCATGGGGCGTGTCTTTCTAGGTGCGTCGATGTCCAGTTTATGGAATTGGCCATCCTTTTTCTTGTGATTTCTGGATTTCTATTTGATGATTTCTGGAATTTATTTTTCACCACCTTTTTCAGTTGGCATTGATATGTATGTCATTTATTGTGGCTTGGTGAATTAAATATAGAATATGACATTCTTTTTGATGCTATGAGATTCTTGAGATTTTGTATGACTTTCGTGATTTTCTAAAGTATACTTGTTGAAGTATGACATTTTTGGTTATCATACGTTTTATTATTATATCTCTTCTTATATCTCATTTTATCTGATAATTATAGCTAGACTGATCCGTTTATTATTTTCTTCTTAAATAATACTCGGGTCAGACTGAGATTTTACAGGTGCTTCTGCTTGACTCCTTATCGGACCATCATCTGATCTTTTGGCTAACTACTTTAGTTTATTAGTTTTTGTTGTATACAATTGAGTTCTAGACTCCTTGATGTATACATATATTTGTCTTGCACTTGCATCTATTCATTTTTGTGATGTTGTGGATCTTATTAGACCACTACTCTGATGAACACTTTTATGTGTAATATTCATATCTGTTTTCGCCTTTGTGATATGAATTATCTGTGACTGATTTGTGTTATGTTTATTTCTATTTTTGTTTCCGAAGACCTTTATAGCCACTGTGTAGTAGCTTTGAGTTTGTGTCGGTATGTCGGATTTCCTCTTGAGATGAAAAGTTATATTTTTATCTAGCATATCGGTACTCGCACAAAGCAATTATACAGATGGTCGCTCCTCAACAGCCTTATTCTCCGTGCTAGTCGACAGCATTACTCCGTAGTTACCTTGGCTTGCGTTGGTATAAGGGTGGGGCGCCACAACAGATCTAATCCACAAAATAAACTATTAAATCTTTAGTATGATTTCAAAGCTTTAACTATCCTACATTTCAAAACTAATTTTTTTATAGTATCATATACATCTGATTTAACTTCATTATTACTTAGTTTAGAAATGTTCGTTTCACCAATCCAATATCATTTAAATAACTTCAAATTGCAAGTAAATCAAATATCCTTTCAAACTAATATAAACTTTAGATATTCATTTATCAAATAGATCAAAATCAAACATCATTCCGAATTCACAATCTTTATCAAAATAAAGATGTCATTCAAAACCATTTCAAAAATAATTAAAATATCACATCCTTCTAAAACCTCATTATCAAATCATTATTTGAATTCAAAATCAAATATTAAAATTTAAATACTTTTTAAATTCAAATATATCATTCGTTTATTATTTCAAATATCATTACAAAACACATTTCAAAATTTCACTTAAAAATTCATTTATCTCATTACATTTCCTTCCATTTTACACATAACAAAGTACACATTATTTAAATTCAAATTCAATTTAAATTCCGTAAAATTTAAATTTAAATA
The DNA here is from genome assembly GCA_030765085.1 of Allium cepa. NCBI lineage: Eukaryota > Viridiplantae > Streptophyta > Magnoliopsida > Asparagales > Amaryllidaceae > Allium > Allium cepa. The sequence goes on from CM060931.1 coordinate 580,174,196, forward strand.
TAAATTATATTCAAAACTCCTTAAATTTCACAAATAATCAATTCCAAAAGTTGAATCATTAACACTTTTAAAATACAACTTAAACAGTGTTAAAATCAATAACATTTCAATACATTGTCAAATTACAGCAACGACATCATTTAAAAGTGCTATCGTAGATTAGCTTATAGTTTTCAAAATGGTTTAGTTCAGGAACAATGGCATTTATAAAATGCTGTAATAGATATTTAGTGATTTGAACAAAGTTAAATTCAAAAACAACAGCATTTCAAAATGCTGTCAGAAGACCACATCATTTTTGGAAATGCTATTAATAAAATTCCAGATTTTATTATAACTTTTCAGAAATATTAAAACTTCAAATTTTTGTTATTTTAGAACTTATAAATAATATTTCAAGACTTCAAAATTTCGCATTTATATAATTTTAACATAAGATTTATCATAACTAAATTTTATAATTAAATATCCAATTTAAAAATCAATTCATTTGTTAATTCAAAATTTCACAGTTTTTCTTCTTATTAATTTAACAAAACTTTAACATTTTACTTCAAATATCTTTCCAAAACTTTAAATTTAATTTCTATTATTTACTTACATTTAAAATAAATTTATAGTCAAAAAATCACACTTACTTCAAATTTATATACTTAAATTGTCAAATTCAAACTTAATATTTGGCTTTCTCAAAACCATAAAAAATATTTTTTAAATCAAATTTCATACTTTTAAAAATACATATCTATCTAAAAATCATTTAAAAAAATACCACAGGATCTGTATATAATTTTCTGACCTAGGTCAAGTGATACAGATATGTGTCATTTCGATCCGCAATTTTAAAACGGAAACCGGGTATCATCATTTCAGACCCGCAATCCCAAGTCAAATAAAATAGAATAAAAATCACTTGAGCCTATCATTTCAGTTCATAATGATTTTCCCTATTCTAAAGCCCGTTCGGGTATGTATCATTTCAACCCATAGTGATTCTATTCTAACAGAGAACTTTCAGTGTGAACATAGACATAAACAATACAAACAATTATACTAACATATCAATGTCAAAATATACTGTCATATATCAAATGTCAGGTGATAATTATCAAATTTGACATGGTACATGGCATAGCATATCATATAATCATCATTTAATTGCATAAAAAATTTTATTTACTAATCACTTGTCGTCAATTCACCATTTCATAAGTAAATATGTCAGAGTGAGAAGAACTTACCTTTTACAACGCTAGAGACCAAACAACACACAGGCACAATTCCAAAGGCACGACAAGCACAATTTGATTTGAATGAATTGAGGACCTTGATATTGATCTTGTATACAACAACTAAACAAAGAAATATAATTATATATAATACAAAGATCAATTGAAACAAAATTGGAAATAGAGTTTACAAAAGACATCACCAAGATTTTAAATCGAATTTGCTTGTTCTTAACTCAACATATGCTCGGCCCTAGTGCTTCATTGGCTCAGCCATGGATGTTTTATTGGTGGTATGGCTCTTGTTTGGCATCACAATGGCATGGCTAGCACAAGAATGTGACGTGGTTGGAGTTACCAAGCTTGAAATGCCAAAGGTCAAGGCATAAAGGAGTTTGGTTCACCATCTACGCTCGGCCTATGTCAAGTAGGGCTCAACCATGGTCAGGTATAGGTCAGTTTGTGTAGTGTAGGGACGGCCAAAGGTGTTGGAAGTAGGCGGTGGTGGTTCTATGGTGGTGGTTGAGGCTAACATGAAGGGGATGGTGGAGATATGCTTGGCTAGGCAATGTTTTCAAGGAGTTTGTGCAAAGTATTGTGGTTTTTGGTCCACTTGAAGGTCACGGCTTGAGGTGGTGGTCATAAGAGGAGGTGGTGGTTGCTATGCCTAGTGATGGTGGAAAGGATGGTGGTGATGTTGGGTGGTAGTGGACAAGCAAAGTTGAAGAGAGATCTAGGCAAAACAATGAAAATAGGAAAGAAAAGTAGAGCAAGAAGACATTAGAACTTGCAAATTTTTTCTCAATTTGATAATGGCCGTGAATTTTGAGATGATGAGAAGATTTTTTCATGTGAATGAAATGATAAAACACACGGCTAATCAAGAGAGATGAACGGCAAAAGCAAGGAGAGGAAAAGGCAAAAGAAAATGAAGAGGCAAAGCTAATGAAAAGTCACCAGAAAATGAAAAGACTTGTCTCTTAGAATTTCTAATTTCTTTTATTCAAATTAAAAAAATAAAAATTCAGTAAATAAAATAAAAGAAAAACAAAAATAAAGTGAAAAAGAAAATAAATAATTATTCTTAAGAAAAATAAAAGTAAATAAAGAAAATAGTTATTATATTGAAACTAGAATTAAAAATTTGTAAACAAAATACTTAATGCGTTGGAAAATTATAACTACACTATTAAAATGTTTTTAAAAATAAAATATATACATAACATGTCATGTTACACATATAAACACATGTATGACAAAAACAAGTAATATTTATTTTAATTAAAATAAACAATTTTGTTAAATACAACAATTTACATACAATAGTGTAAAAAGCATAACTTTCACAGTATTAATCTGATTTCAACGAAACGAAAAGCAGTATACTTGAAATCTAATTTACTTTCATAACAAAAGATAAAATTTAAAAATTCAAACTTTTAAGTTTTAAATTTAAAATTCAAAGTTTGACCATATTGACTAAAATTCACATTTCTGGAAAATATTCTATTTAATCATGTTTGAATTTCTAATTCACATACAAATAAAAAATTATATTTAAAATAACAGAAATTATCCATTTTAACAAATAGAATAAAGTTTTTAAATCAGGAATTTCAGTTATAATAATCAAAATATACGATTAGAATAATCACAAAATACAGGGTTGTTACATTTCAAATGCTAAATAAATTCAAATCTCCAGTAGAAATCAACTCAGTTTAAATCAAAAACAGAATGGCAGATCAACTAATCAAGAGCAAAGAAACCTGAGATCAAACAAACTATAAATGCAAGGATCAAGCAAGCTCAGATCAGATACCACTCCAGATTAAAAAAGAAAAGGAAACAGAAGCATGTTCCTCTGTTCTTTCTTTTTAAGGTGATCAAACCGTTTCTTTTAAACCCTTAACATGTTTTAATATTTATGTTGCTTGTATCTTTGAAATGTGATGAGGTATCTGCTGATATGTTTATATGTATAATGGGTGCATGTCTGTATATATATGTTTATATCCCTGTTGCTAACAACAGGCACAAGATTTCATATAAAAATTCTCATCTCAATATATAAGCACATTCGTGTTGTAAATTTTAAAGGAAAAATGTTTGTGTTATCTAAATCTTTATTTTAAAAATACTTATGAATATACTTGGAAAATAATTAACAAGAAAATGGAATATACAGTGGAAAATCATTTCTAAACAAAAATTTAAGCATTTTAATTTCAAGATTGGGTGGAATATCTGTATTCGAATTTGGAAAATATGATTTTTGATGAAGTAAACACGATTTTTAATTTAGTAGTTGTTGAGATATGCTTAGTTGAACAGTTTCGAATATTTTGTTGATTGTCGGTGATCAAAGACGATTCGAAGCTCGGGATCGCTGTCATGGGTAGCTTTAGTGGTGATGGTCTGTGGAAAAATATTGGTTTGATTTAACAAAGGCTGTGCTGGTATGAGAATGGTTATCTATGGTTTAAGCCAGATTTTTGTTAGCGACAGAAAAATTGATCGCCGTATCATCATCATTGCATCGAACCGCACTAGAGGTAGTGGAATAGAAGGAGGGAAGCGAGGCGAGGGTTCAGGCGAGTGGACGTGATCTCCAGTGTCGGAGAGAGGTGATGCGAGGTGTTTCAAGTGATCAGGTTTCTTCCTGATAGTCTCGAATTTGTTCGATTTTGAATTAGGGATTTTTTTTGCAAATTTGGTCGCCCGAATCAATTTTGGTGATCATCGACGATGCTCTGGTGGCTATGGCATTATGTTGTATATATTCTCTGATGGTTTTGGGTTGTTGTATCATGATGTATCTGACATTGTATCTATGTTGTATATCAATGTAACCATCTTTTGTTTCCGCTGTGTTGTTTATCATCTAATGTTGTTATAAGCTCTGGCATGAATCGGATTTCAATGGTTGAATCTGCGACATTCGAGTATAAGTGATGCACGGATGCCGATTTTCAAACGCTAAAATTCGGACCGTGACATCATCCTTGCCTCCTGGACTACCCGAGCATTACCTTCTTTTTGACCGTCCACACCTCCTCCTAGCACAATGACACCCACCCATTCAACCGTGCCTCCGCATGAACAAGGCCCCCCTCTAGACCACCGCGACCTACCATGTAACATCCCCCTACTTAGAGCATCAAAACTAACGGCTACGGATGGTGCATTCATCCATAGTTATTAATCTTCGGTGATCAAATATGATGATATTAGATATGTTAATACATAGAAACACCAGAATATGGAAAAAATTTAAATAACAAACATACTCCGCATTCCATTTAAAAGTATTTCAAATTGATTACATAATCCCAGTACGCAGACCACATTTAAATAAAATATAACTAATACAAAATAGGCCAAGAGCAAAATACGAAGATGCTTCCTTGGTCGATCAGAGTATATAATAAGGCACTAAACAATTTTCCTTTACAATCAAAATACACAGCGGAAATAAAAGAAATCTAACAACAAGCTTGCCTCCTGCACATCTTTGGAAGCTTTATTCATCTCAAAGAGCAAATGGAAATAATAATTCTCAACTACTCAAAATCAATTGATTACCAGAGAGTTTAAGGGGAAAGCGAAAACTTCGAGTCAGACGTAAAGCCTGGTATGAAAAATAATCTACCATCTCAAATCGTTTGGATATCTAGTGAGACCATGCCGCTTAGCGGAATGGGTTTACCCCTCACTAGCCTTCTAAAAAATTTATAAAACCATATAATGTGCTACCCTATCCAAAATGGTTAAAAACATAATATTTCAAAATATTATGATGATATGCAAAATGAGTCAATCAATCTGGATACCCATCCCTATTTATTCTGAATTTCTATTTTAATTATAGTTTCAAGGGTTACCATTAACCTATTAAATGCTTATGGAATATTTTTTCACTTTCATAGTTTTCATAGGATTAGTAAGAGCTATTGAAAACTCCAATATCTTTTCTTTTATACTAGTTGTCATAGGCCAACTACAAACCTATTGACTGGCTGTCAATATCATAATCAAGATACAGTTTTTATGGGCTGATTATGAACCTATTGCTCCTGCCAATATCATAATTTATACAGTTTTCATCGGCTTACTATAACCTATTGGCCCTGCCAATATCTTTGGTTTTAAGGTTTTAAGACTCCTTATTTGTGACGACAACTGTTTACGTCAAAATTGACCACAAACACCCAATATAGTGAAAGCACCCGTTTGTGAACACAAATCGACAACAATCAATATAGAACTCAAATCTAAACAATAATAACCACAATAATTCATGAAACAATCAAAAACACAAGATTTATAGTGGTTCGGCAATCTTGCCTACGTCCACTCTGAAGCTTATGTCTTTATTGATTCACTTGGTGATTTCAATCAATTACAACAGATTACAACTGATGATAGCTCTCAAATCTGATTACAACAGTGATAATGAAGTATGGAATTTGATTCGGTAGAGTCTGGATGTTCAATGGCCGGAGATCCCCCTTTCTGAAGGCTTCAAGGCGCTATTTATAGGCGTTGGAGGCCCAGATCTCGCTCAAACTTCGGGAGACTTTTTCTGGCACGTGAGTTGGCCCACGCGACCGTCCCTGCCAAGTTTCGACTCGATCTGAGATCGATTCGAAGTTATTTCGAATCCATCAAAAAATGATCCAATCGAGCTGAAACTTGGCAAGAACAATCTTTACCTTGTATGGAAGCTACTGTGAAAATTTCGTTGCATTTGGCCTCGTGGTTTGGGAGATATGATCGATTCGAGTTTGATGAATCTCGTTCGGCTGTCCATTTCGAATCCATCGGTTCGAATCGACTCCTTCGAATCGATCACCTCATGTGGTCTTGGTGGTGCGCATACATCGCCTCGATCCGGTTTGTACTCCGAGTTGACCGCTTCGAATCCATAGATTTCGCCTTGTTCGTATCGTTGGATGACACGTCATCCAAGATTCATTGACCTGATGGATACGAACAAACCTCTGTTCACGGATTCGAACATGGTCTTGGATGGAGACGAAGCAGCGAATCCCTGATGGATGCAAAGTTGATGTTAGGTGATCGATTCGAAGCCGGTGGTTACGAACCGAGCCATACCAATGGATTCGAATAAGACACTTTAACCGAAGTTCGATCGATACGAAGTCCGTCGATGCGAAGGCCCTGTCACCTCAATCGATACGAAGCTGATGGATACGAACATGTTGAGACGACGTTCGTTCGATCGATTGGAAACCGATCGGTTCGAAGTGAACAATAGTGCTGATCGATTCGAGCTCGATCGTTTTGAATTGTATGGATTCTGATGGATTCGAAGTGAGCATCTCACCAACTTCAAGATGGGTTCGAACGACACTCCTTGGCTAACTTGCATCGATCGACCTCTGATTAGCCTGAAATTTGGAAGGCTGGCTCCCATGACTTTGCTTGCCGTGTCCTAGCAGTTGTAGCATGATCTGGGCTCGGACAAAATTCATCGATATCCATAGCGATGTAAAGTACAACCAATCTCTGAGACGAACCATCTTTTGCTTTTGACCGATCTTTTGGTATTACGGCTTTGCCAAAAAGCGGGATAACATTTGCCCCCCGAAATAAGCCTTGCGGTAGGAAGGCGTGTTTTGCAATGCCATGAGCTGGATGTTCGTATCCTGTCGATGTCCTGTAAAGGACTTTATAGTTTTATGCGACCTAAAATAACGATCGTTCGAAATCGAGCCATTTGAGGTGAAGTGCGGCCCTGCGCGGTCAAGTGGCGGACCTCAAATGATGACCATTCGTGGTCGGGTGCCGTTCGGGGCGAGTTGTGCCGTTCGGGGCGAGTTGTGACCGTTCGTGGTCAGGTGCCGTTCGAGGCAAGTTGTGATCGTTCGTGATCGTGTGCCGTTCGAGGCGATTTTGTGACCGTTCGAGGTCGGGTGCCGTTCGTGGTGAACTGTGACCATTCGAGGTCGGGTGCCGTTCGTGGCAAATTGTGACCGTTCGCGGTCGGGTGCCGTTCGAGGCGAGAAAGTGTGCCCGGGAGGGCTTGGTATTGTTGATACTAGGTTCACGTTCGAGTGGGTCCCTGGATTATTTGTCAGGGCGCTTTATCGCTATCTCAGAGCATGCCTAAGGACCATTCGCGACCCCGTACATGTGTAAGTAGCTTAGCCATTTCAGAATCGTCGGAATCAAATATCTATTCAACAGATGAGTTTTGAAATAGAAATGTACAAACAAACCAAGTTCAAATGTCCAAATCAACACGAAACAAAAGCAAAGCAAAGATGTCAAAGTGTAAGTTCCAACTACGAAACAATCAATGATCATTCAGGGCATGCCTGGAGAACGTTCGCGATCTCGTACATGTGTAAATTATTTAATTGTGTTAGTGGAAGCTTACGACTTGTTCATCGTTAATTGATAATAAAATGGTGCCTTGATTCAGGGTGGCCTCTAGTTGATGTAGACGGTGGTCGCTCTGGTTCCACCACTGGATTTCGCCTCCTCACATATTGAAGGAGCATACCGTTCCTGATATGTCCTTCTACCTCGTCCTTAAGATGCCTACAATCATTAGTGTTATGACCGTTTAATTCATGAAATACACAAAACTTATCTGATCTTCTTTCGTCGGAAGTTGGATCCCTTCGCATTGGTCTACGATACGGAACCTGCTCCTTGGTATCCTGATAAATTCGTTCCAGACTCTCATTCAGTTCGGTGTAAGTGGTGAATCGCGGCTCCTTCCGTTGCCACTTTGACCTGTCGTTATTATACTCAGTCTTCCTTTTTGCTATACTATTCTCTGCACCTTTTCCAGGTGTATTCCCATCTTTGATTGTGAAAACATCAATTCCCTCTCCTTCCTCTCTTTCTGCGTTCGCATCCTCCAATCATAGAAACTTTTCCGCCTCATGATAGAATTCTCCTAGATCCACGGGTGGATCCTTAGTTAATGAATTTTTGAACTCTGTTCCGTCAGCTATCCCGGACACAGCCGCCATCATAACCATGGATGGATCTGGTCGATCCACCGAAGTTGTTGCCGCATTGAATCGCGTTAGGTAACTCCTCAAAGTCTTTCCGATTTTCTGCTTTAAGGTTGCCAAAGTCATCACATTCTTGGGTCTTGTAATGTGAACCCTGAATTGCCTCATAAATCTCTCAATTAAATCATTCCATGTCTCGATGGATCCATTCTCCAATTGTTTAAACCACAATGCTGCAATATCCGCCAAGTACAATGGAAACCACCGGGCCATAACCTCCTCTGATGCCCCCAGCACTTCCATATGCCTCATATACTTTGTTAGATGAACCATGGGGTCCATTCTCCCATCATACATGTCCAACGATGGTAACTTGAAATACGGTGGTTTCCTAGCTCGTCTGATTGCTGGAGTAAAAGGAATCCTATTAACATCCTCCAAATCTTTGTTTACCGAACCTCCTCTCATTGCTCTTCTAACCGTCTCCGCCAACCTGTCATTGTCTCCGAGATGCAATCTTCGTTCATTACTTTCGACCTGCCCCCCGAGTCCATGAGGGAATTCTGGAATCTGCCCCCTTGACTGAGCGTTCACTCCTCTGCTACTCTCGGGCTGCGCAGATGCTCCTCTCTCTCTCTCTCCGAAATCAGATCAATGTTCTCCATGGGTGTGCCTCCATATCCAGGTGCTATGCCAAACGGTCCTGCTCAGTTCTGGACTCCATATTCTTCTCTATTCTACGCTCCAAGTTGTCCTATTTGTTGAAATAAACTTTGGATCATCTCCTCTTGTTTCTTCATCATTGTCTCCATCTCGTCCCTAGTGATGAAGATCGACTGTTGATTCGATCCTGAAGAAGCCTCTTGACTTCCTTGGTGTTCACTTCTCTCTGGCCTTTGTTTCTTACTTGTTTGTCTCGTCATGGTTTCTCAAATCTGAACTTTCAAACTCTCTGAATCAACTTGTAATTGATAGATCTCCTGAGTTCAATTCTCAGTGAAAGCACCAAGATGTTTGCGTCAAAATTGACCACAAACACCGAATATCGTGAAAGCACCCGTTTGTGAACATAAATCGGCAACAATCAATATAGAACTCAAATCTAAACAATAAAAACCACAATAATTCACGAAACAATCACAAACACAGGATTTATAGTGGTTCGGCAATCTTGCCTACGTCCACTTTGAAGCTTATGTCTTTATTGATTAACTTGATGATTTCAATCGATTACAACAGATTACAACTGATGATAGCTCTCAAATCTGATCACAACAGCGATAATGAAGTATGGAATTTGATTCGGCAGAGTCTGGATGTTCAATGGCCGGAGATCCCCCTTTCTGAAGGCTTCAGGGCGCTATTTATAGGTGTTGGAGGCCCAGATATCGCTCAAACTTCGGGAGACTTTTTCTGGCACGTGAGTGGGCCCACGCGACCGACCTCGCCAAGTTTCGACTCGATCTGAGATTGATTCGAAGTGATTTCAAATCCATCAAAAAATGATCCAATCGAGCTGAAACTTGGCAGGAACAATCTTTACCTTGTATGGAATTTACTGTGAAAATTTCGTTGCATTTGGCCTCGTGGTTTGGGAGATATGATCGATTCGAGTTTGATGAATCTCATTTGGCTGTCCATTTCGAATCCATCGGTTCGAATCGACTCCTTCGAATCGATCACCTCACGTGGTCTTGGTGGCGCGCATACTTCGCCTCGATCCGGTTTATACTCCGAGTTGACCGCTTCGAATCCATAGATTTCGCCTCGTTCGTATCGTTGGATGACACATCATCCAAGACTCATTGACCTGGTGGATACGAACAAACCACTGTTCATGGATTCGAACATGGTCTTGGATGGAGATGAAGCAGCGAATCCCTGATGGATGCGAAGTTAATGTTAGGTGATCGATTCGAAGCTGGTGGTTACGAACCGAGCCATACCGATGGATTCGAATAAGACACTTTAACCAAAGTTCGATCGATACGAAGTCCATCGATGCGAAGGCCCTGTCACCTCAATCGACACGAAGCCGATGGATACGAACATGCTGATACGACGTTCGTTCGATCGATTCGAAACCGATCGATTCGAAGTGAACAATAGTGCTGATCGATTCGAACTCGATCGTTTCGAATTGTATGGATTCTGATGGATTCGAAGTGAGCATCTCCCCAACTTCAAGATGGGTTCGAACGACACTCCTTGGCTAACTTGCATCGATCATATCTCGTTCATACGACCTCCGATTAACCTGAAATTTGGAAGGCTGGCTCCTATGACTTTGCTTGCCGTGTCCTATCAGTTGTAGCCTGATCCAGGCTCGGACAAAATTCGTCGATATCCATAGCGATGTGAAGTACAACCAATCTATGAGACGAACCGTCTTTTGCTTTTTACCGATCTTTTGGTATCACGGCTTTGCCAAAAGGCGGGATAACAACAACCTTTCTGAAATCTTGGAACGACACTTATACATCCATAATATTCATGTATCATTGCCCAAAAGTTCGTAAGGAAAGTTATCTTGGGTAAAATAAAGAATAGAACAAGACAGATTAGATAAACCTCACAACGGAATGGTTACATATAATACAAAATGACTTTTTATACGGAGTTATTAGAGTTATAAAAAATTCTACATCTGATAGATTTGCAGTTGTTCATTCTAACTTGTCATTTTTAGATGCAAAATATACCTAAATACTCATATCGCGAAAATAAAGAACTAGATCACTAAGGAGCATCATGCTTGTCTATTGCCTTCAAAGAGCTCCAAAGAAAAACCTATTGCCCTTGGACTACTAAATTATAATTAAGTACCCGAGAGTTTATGAGAAATAAAAACATTGGGTCAGAAAAAATGTCTGATATGAGTAAAAATCTAAAATAAATGGGGTGTTTTTAAACAATAACATATGGGGACACACTGCTAACGCGGAACAAGTTGTCTCCCATATAAACAACAACCAAACATAACAAAATTGAACAATAGTTAACAAATGCAAACATAGATGATGGGCATAATTAATATACATCTAGACTTGAAAGAATTGAAACAGTCAGAATAACAGTCCTAACCAGACCAAATGGACTAAATAGGATAACAGTCCAAACTCGACAGAATGGACTAAGCCTTATAATTAACATTGTGACGAGTAATTCACTCTTACCATTACGATTAAAGAAAACATATTTAAAGGTTGAATCAAATAAGGAAAGGAAAATTTCCAATAATGACTAGGAGGGTGCGCCCCCCTTACCGAAAGTATACCTCTAGAAGTATACTTGAGAACTCCGTTGGTTCTTAGACATGTCCAAGTCGGACCCCGCCAACGGTTACCGAGAATCCAAGTACTTCACATCTCAATGCACAACATCGAATCGAATCTAGAGTGGATGTGAAAATACCGTAATAGGAGCAACCCCACATAGCTTGGCTTTCACTTGCTCTTTGGGTTCAGTCATTTCTGACAAAGGATAACAAAGCTCCAATGAGCTACACATCATCATAGAGTGACGATAATAAAGCAGCTGAAGTAACCGATAGTTGAGAAATTAACTATCGTGTGACGACCTGGATTTTTTGATGGTAAATTATATCACTACCCGAAATTTAGCGTACAAAAATCCACATCAAATAACTCACTTGTATTCGTCTGCCGGAGATTCGAACGTCGAATTCCAGTTCGGATGGAGCTTATAACAACATCAGATGAATATAAACAGTGGAAACAAAATAAACTGCCATACATCAATATTCCAAATACAACATCGTTTTAAATATTCATTACAACATCATCACAAACATCAGAGTATTCTTATACATAAAACACAACTACAAAATAGACCATCACGACAGAACAACAAGTGATTACATTCCAAGGAAGTCATCAAAGAAAAGAAGTGATAGCGAACATCTAAACTAAGAACCTTGAGATCCAAAAGTTTTCAAAATATGTCCAAGTTAAAAGCCTTAAAAAACTGATAGCGTCCAAACCATAAGACTTCAAAATCCGGCTAGCACCAAAACACGGAAGACCTGCTACTAGGCTGCCCGTGTGGAAATTATGGGCACCCAGAGTTTAGAAAGGAATCAATAAACTTCGGGTCAGTCATGGGACTGGTATGAGTAAACAAAAACAGTTGCTTTGAAATAAACAAATTTTAAAAGAAAACCGTTCATGCTTTTTGAAAAATGAAACTACCATAAGGCCTCCCGGCACACACACAATGCAATCGCACACTTGGGGGAGATTTCTCCTCATTATAGTTAAGTATGCTTTATATGAGGAAACTCTTTGATATTATTATTAGGGCATAGTGTAGAAAACATTTTCGAAAGTATAATATTAATCTTAGTCGACATACGTACCATTATAGTATGCCTACTATAGCTACAATATTAGATGGTGGGTTCTACAACTAAAACCGTACTGGGTTCAAATTGATAATTGGATTTCCAACAAATGGTCAGGCTAAGGAACTTCCTGGGCCACATAGGTACGCCTTTGGAGGGACCCCACGAGAACCTAACCGGATCTCTGCCAACACAAGGCCGGATTACCTCTATAACTAGGTAACTACAACACGAGTATGCCATCCCCCGGTGTTGACCAACCTTTATTCGGGGCCCCGACAACAACAATCACAAAGTAATATATATATATATATATATTTATATATTTGCGATATCCACTTAAGTTAAGTATCTGGGCTGCATACCATGATACCACTCCTATCCAGAAGGAAATGCACATACCCTAAGGGTCGCTACCCTCAATAATCTTGCTGCATCTTTCCTGTTTCGACCATTACCGAGTTGTGAGGTTCGACGAAGTCTCGTCCACAAAGCTACGCTTTTCACAAAAGCCATGCTTTTATCAACAAATGATCAGCAGTACTTGGCATGCCACATTACCAAGTTGGTAATATATTACTGATAACCTTCAACTACAAAACCTCATAGCTCGTACGTCTCAGAGAAGGGTGTTAAGCTAAGGGAATAAATTCTCCGCCACCAACAGAAATGTATTTGAAATAAATATGCTTTATATCTCAAAATGTAATGTCAGACATACAATCCATACAAGTCTGTTCCGGGTTCGAACAGAACCGTAGGCACTTCCGAAAAAGTCCTTGCAATCCAGGCATCCACAATCCCGATCGGACTCCCTATCACAATGGAGAAATCTATACCGGAGCAACTCAGTGCAGAGGCATTCGACAGGGTATCCTATCGTTCTCGAAGACGTCCGGTCTTCACCACCGTCTTCAATTGCTATCCATTTCGTCGTATCACATATTCGGAATGGGTTATATGACACAAAGGTCCTCTCCCGGCTAAACCGAATAGTGAGCATCAATTTTAAAAACATGTGGATACGTCATTCTCAAAGATCCACAGGTTCGATGTGGGTTTCGGATAACCAACTGGAATCCGACACCCTGTCGCATCGAAATTCAAAAGCCGTTTTATGGGCCAAAGGGGTTTCATATTCACATAGGAAAATACAGAATCACAGCTTAGCACAAAGCAATTCATATCACATAGCGTCACGATTACAATCAGAGATATCAGTCAGTACACATCATACAATAGTTATCAATCATCTACAACTAAGATGAATCAATTGTGTGATTTAAACTAATTAATCACATAATTAAGTTTATTAATTATCTTTAATCAATGATTAGTTATCCTTCTTTAATATTAATTAAATCTTAATCATCTTCATTAATAAATCATTTATTAATTAACTACCCTAATTAATTAATCCTTAATTGTTCATAAATTATTTCTTAATTACTTTTATAAATTATTATTTTCCTTAATTAATTCCCTTAATAAATTAATCCTTAATTGTTCATTAATTAATTCTTAATTACTTTTATAAATTAATTATTAAATATTAAGTAATTAATTTAAATAGTTTATTTTAACTAAATCATTTATCACTTAAGTAAATCATAAATTACTTATTAAATTCCAAAAGATAAACCTTCTTATCTTTGTTAACCATTTTGATTTCCTTGTAAACTTAATTTAAATTCATCATATGAATTGTATTGAGAGAACAAAATTATTTTGCATAACATTTTATCTTATCCTCATTCTTAATTACATTTTATAATTGATTTTCTAAGGTAATGTGACAAAATTTAAATTAAATTAAGTTACTTAAAGAAAATGTCTTACTTAAACTTTAATTTGTTTTAAATCCATATCAAAATTTCCTTTAAAAACATGAGTTTTAAAATTGTTTAAAAGTTTTGAATTTTATTGTTTTTATTTGAGCAAATAGCCCTGGTATGCTGACTCCCTTGTAGCTACTTCGGGTCATCATGTTTGCTTCGAGTCATTCCTAAAAATTACCCGTATGTTGTTACTTTTTCCTTCCAATTTTTTTTTCTAAGTACAAACTCGTACAACCCCAAAACCACTTCGAGTCCCTACTTGAGTTTAAATCCCTATCTTCCGAAGCTTTCTTCGAGTCAACTTTATCTTCCATCATCAAAAAACCCTAGGCACACACAAATGCACGGTGTACGTGCACCATCAATTGGATCTACTCCGATCAACGCCGTCGTTGCCAACAAGTCGACAACCTCTCTCTAAGTCAACGCAATCAATCAGATCATCGAAACGATAATAAATTCAAAATCGAGCTCGATCGAACCCATTTGAATGCAACCGACCACCTAAAAAATCACCTCGAACTGTCGACGCCGACCACCAGAAAACTCTAGCCTCCGATCATGACTCCATCATCCACCCAACTATCACCTCCCAAAGCCACGTGCAACTCGATGCACGCACGAAGCCCCAGCGACCATTTTTCCAACCATTGCCTAAATTAGGGTTAAAAATTTAATCCCCTCGCTGCTATCACCACAGTGGACTAGGACACTTCCACGTATTTTTCCCCGACTCACCGTAGGCCCTTACACCTCTACGCCAAGCCACGACCATCCAAATCACCTCTATTGCCAGAAAAGCCCAAATATGCATTTCCAGTTCAACGTCAAAATGCTCTATCCAAACGAAATTTAAAATAATGATTTTGATCTTAAAAATCAACAATTTCAAAGATGATTTGGGTTATATGTTCAAATCAAATAATCAAAGAATTCAAATTTAAATTATGGATCGAGTTACAGTGTTTCCTTGTTCCAGAACCTATATCCTGGATATTTGTCTTTTAAATGTTTTTAAAATTTCAAGCTTAATAAATTTAAACACTTTTTTGTTTTGACACTTCAATCTAACAAAGCTCGAATCAAGGAATTTGGGGTTTTTGACATGTTTTCTAAAACCTGAAAGTAGAACAGGATTAGCAATCCTGTACATCAACATGCACAGGCAAAAAGCATATACACATTCACAAATTTTTGCATGTAAACCCATATTCAAACTTGCATACATCCTGTATTCCAGCAATAGATCGAAAATCAAGGTTTTGTAAGATTTACTCACCTGTATAATTTAGCAGAGACAGTTTCCTATTTTAAAATCCAACCTGGAGCTGTCTTTTTTTCTTCTTAGCTTGATTTGAATTTGTTAGCTGTGACAAATTTTTGTATGAACTTGCTTAATCTTTGATGTAATTTACTTACTTAATCTTTTAACAACAAATTAAAAATTAAATTTACTTACAGTTAATTTTTAGTTTGAAATAGAGGGAAGAAAAGCTCTGGCCTGCACCTTTAAATCTTGTGTTTGCTAGTTTTGCTTTAAGTTGATTCCTGAATCTCTTTAATCCTTGAAGTTCTCTTGCTTGATTCTGTAGTATTTGTTGAAGAGTTGAAATTAACTTTGAATTCTTCTTTTGGCTTAAGATATTGAGAGGAAAGTTTGCTACAGATTTTTTTTTTCTGGAAATTTGTTTGCTTGATTTGAAAGTTGAGGAAAATAGGCTTGTTTTTTATGATATTTTTTTTCTTTTCTGATGTAAAGATTTCAAAGATTTTTTCTTTGAAATGAATAAAAGAGTAAGAGGAGAAGATAAAATGATACAATGACACTTGTTAATTTCTTTCTTCTCATGAATTACACTTGTCTCTATAGTCACTGCTAGCTTAACACTTGTAATGAATTTTTTTTATTAACATAATATTTTATATTATTTAAATTGTATTTAAACTTATATTTCTTATTAAAAATATTAGCTTTATATTAATACACATCATTGAAAAGAGAATGTTTTGACATTAAATGTATATTAAATAAATTACATAGATATATATTTATAAATCCAAATTATTTTACTAAAACATTTATTTCCAAAATTTAAATTCAAGTTAAAAATCAAATTCAATATATAAAATTCAAATTTACACACATATGCACTCATACATATATATTCACATATATGTATACAATTTAGATTCGAATGATTTTAAAAAATTTAGTATTTCAAATTTTAAACTCAAAAGGAATTTGAAATTTTTATTCATTTAAATTATCACTTTTTATTTACTTATTTTGTAACTTTTTAAATTATATTATAAAAGTTCAACAATAACCAGATTTAAATTGATAAAATTTTGGTATGTTACAGATTTCCCCCCTTAAGAAAATTTCGTCCTCGAAATTTTGAGAGAGAGAGAGAAAAGAAAACAAAGAATATACGAATCCAGAAAAGGATAGAGAAATGGCTTACCTGTTTAAGCCGAGATATCTACTCTGCAATTGGGATAAGAATTTTGCATATTATCTTCTGTCTCCCAAGTACAGTCCTTTGGATCACCGCTCCACTGCACTTTAACCAGTTTTACAATTTTGTTTCTTAATTGGTTCTCTTTTAACTGTTAAATTTGGTGTGATCTCTAAATCCTGCTGAGCTGCCTCTTCGATAATACTGTCTGGATCGTGCACATACTTTCAAAGATGTGAAACGTGGAATACTTCGTGTACGCCAGATAACCAGTTAGGTAGCTGTACTCGATATGCTAGAAGACCAATCCTTTCCAGAATAGGAAAAGGACCAATGTGTCGCGGTGCCAGCTTACCAGTCTTCCCAAATCTTAACACACCCCGCATTGGAGATACTTTCAAGAAAATGGAATCTCCAACTTGAAATTCCAAAGCTCTTCTTCTATGGTCGTAATAACTCTTCTGGCGACTTTGGGCAGTTATTAACTTCTTTCGAATAAAATCAACCTTTTCGGTGGCTTCTTTAATCATATCGTGTCCAAGAACGAGTCTATCACCGGATTCAATCCAGCGTGCCGGTGATCGACACGGACGACCATATAAAGCTTCAAAAGGAGCCATTTCAATACTGGCTTGATAACTATTATTATATGAAAATTCTACAAATGTAAATAGTCCTCCCAAGAACCACCAAAGTCGAGAATACAAGCTCGTAAAAGATCCTCTAATATTCGATTTATCCTTTCAGTCTGCCCATCAGACTGTGGGTGATAAGCAGTGCTGAAATTTAGCTTTGTTCTCAACGTGGCCTGAAACGCCTCCCAAAATCTACTAGTGAAGATCGGGTCACGATCACTCACTATACTGCTCGGTATACCGTGGAGACGGACAATCTCTTTGATATATATCTCAGCTAAACTTGCTACTATCCGAGTGGATTTCACTGGGATGAAATGGGCTTTTTTAGTCAAACAGTCCACAATAACCCAGATTGCTTCATTCCCCTTTCGAGTGCGGGCAACCCATCAATGAAGTCCATCGATACCTGATCCCACTTCCACTTTGGTACCTCCAAAGGCTGGAGTAAACCCGCCATCTTCTTCTGATCGCTTTTAATTTGTTGACAAGTAGCACAGCTACTCACATATACAGAAATATCTCTTTTCATTGTCTTCCACCAGAAAGTTCTTTTGATATCTCTATACATCTTATTAACTCCTGGATGCATACTGAGTTTTGACTTATGACATTCATCTAAAACTTCACACTTTAATTCAGGGATATCTGGCACACATAACCTGCCTATCAGCCTAATAACTCCACTATGATTGGTTTCAAAACTATTATCTTCGCCTCGAAAAATTCTCCCATAAATATCTCGAAGAAATTTGTCTTCATTTTGCTTACTGGCGATTTTCTCAAGGAAAGTAAGAGTGACAACAAGATGAGCAAGAGTAGCAAGCTTTCTACTTAAAACATCAGCAACTACATTGGCTTTACCGGGGGTATACAGAATATCTTGGTCATATGACGCTAGAAATTCTAACCATCGTTGTTGCCGTAGATTTAAATCTTTCTAGGTGAAGAGATATTTCAAGGATTCATGGTTGGTGAATAATTCAATTTTTTCACCTAAAACAAAGAGAGTTTATTAAGTATATTTATTTAGTTAATTTAAATTTCTTATATCCTTAAGAAAGCTGAAAAAGTTTCTTACCCAAAACATAATGTTGCCAGATTTTCAAAGCGAAAATAACCGCTAAAAGCTCCAAATCGTGTGTTGGGTAATTTCTCTCATGCGGGCTTAATTGTCTACTGGCGTAGGAGATTGCTTTCCAATTTTGCATTAGTACCGCACCCAAACCATCTCCACAAGCATCAGTATAGACAAATAACCATTGATTCCCGTTAATGATAGCGAGAATAGGAGTGGTAGTTAATCTCTTTTTCAATTCTTGGAAAGCTTCATCACATTTTGGAGTCCAATCGAATTTAGCATTCTTCATTGTTAGCTTAGTCAATGGACTGGCCAACTTAGAAAAATCCTTGACAAACTTTCTACAATATCCCGCTAAACCCAGAAAACTTCGAACTTCTCTAGGAGTAGTGGGCCGCTTCCAGTACAAAATTGCAGAAATCTTGCTTGGATCAACAGAAATCCCTTCTTCATTAACAATACGACCGAGAAATATGACTTCTTTGACCCCAAAGTGACATTTAGAGAATTTAGAGAATAGGATATTCCTTCTCAATATCTCCAAAACAATTCTAAGGTGTTCAGCATGTTCCTCTTCAGTTTTGGAGTAAATCAAGATATCATCAATAAACATGGACAAATCTGTTCAATACTTCTCGAAATACTCGGGTCAATAAATCTACGAAGTACGCGGGAGCATTGGTTAGTCCGAAGGGCATGACTAGCCATTCTTAGAACATGTTAGGACCCCTGAAGGCAGTCAAATGAACACAATCCTCGACTATTCGCAGCTGATGGAATCCATGAGCTAAATCCATCTTAGAAAAGAATCGAGCGCCATGAAGTTGATCGAATAGATCGTCGATTCTAGATAAAGGGAATTTGTTCTTGAGAGTTTGTTTATTGAGATCACGGTAATCTATACACAATCTCAAAGATCCGTCTGATTTTTCCACAAACACGACAGCTGAACCCCGTTCAGAAACACTAGGGCAAATTAGTCATTTCTTTAGCAAATATCGAGTTTGATTGACTAATTCAATTCTTTCCCTAGGTGCCATCCTGCGACTGCGTGAACGACAGGACGGGCATTGGGTACTAAGTCAATTCGGAATTCTATTTCTCTATGTGGAGGTAAGGATTTTACTTCTTCAAATACGTCAGAAAGTTCCCGAACAACAGGTATAGACTCCAAATCAGGTTCAGGATATCCCAAAGTATACATCAATTTATCTCTCTTTGGACTCGGATCCTCACAAGAGATTTTAATAAAATTTCCAAGGTTTATTTTGATGGAGATCGTTCGACTATCACAACCTAATTTGGCTTCGTGTTTTGTTAGCCTATCCATTTCGAGTAAAATTTCGAATTCATTAAAATCAAGAACAAAGAGACTGATAGGGAATCGGTAACAAGAATACGATATAGGAATGTCTCTACATCATAGACAATGGTTTGCAGGACCACCAACTGGTTTTTTCACACAAATGGACTCGTTGACAAAATTAGGTTTAAGTTTTAATTCATTTACGGTTTGTTGTGAGATAAAACTATGTGTAGCGCACGTGTCAACCAAAACTCTAACAACTTTATCATAAATAGTAAGGTTACCTTCCAGAACACCTTTTCCTTCATCTGCTTTTGAAGTTGAAGGGTCTTTCTTTATCGCATATACATTTGCCACCTGTGCTTGCCTCATCACCGGATAATTCTTAACAACATGTCCAGGCTTGTGACAATTATAGCATTCTATAACTCCTTGGACAGTCTTCACGGGTTGTTCCTTCTTAACTTGCTTCTTCGGGTTTTTGCAGCTATTTGAATAATGACCCTTTTCTTGGCAATTGTAACAAGTTACATTTCTAGCCGAATTTCCTTGATTGTTCTTCTTATCCTTGCCTTGATGTGGCTTCTTGCCCCTAAACTTCCTTTTTTTCCAATTCTGATTACTTGAATTTCCTCTTTCCCTTGGAATCTCCTGCATATCCAGGGTGGCATACCTATATCCCATATCAATAAGATCAGAAAAAGATTCTTTGACGTGTGCTGTCATCCTTTCGTGATACTTCTTGTTCATCCCACGAATGAACCTATCATTTTTCTTTAGAGGCGTGTTCACCAACTCTGGACCGAAATGGGATAGTTCGTTAAACTTTTTTAAGTACTCCTCAAATGACAAGCCTCCTTGCTTTAAGTCCATAAATTCTTGATACATTCGGGAAATTCCTACCGACGGCATGTAGCGCTTTTCAAACACCTCCTTAAATCGACTCCAAGTAAATTCGTCTTTTGGTTCATCTACAGTGACTATTTCCCACCAGGCCGAGGCTTCATCTTGAAGTTGCAAAGAAGTAATGAGACGCATCTGATCATCTTGCAGCTTAAGCCCTTTAAAGATCTTTTCACATGATCTGATCCAAGCCTGGGCCTCAATAATCGACTCTTTGCCGGTGAACGGCCTACCACCAAGTCTTGAGACACTCTTATGAAAATCAGCCAGATTCGGTTGATACATAGTAGGCAAAGCTGCTTCTGTCGAAGAAGAAACTTGACTAGCTATTGTAGCATTCCCTTGACCCCTAGGTCTACCTCTTCGCCCACTCATCCTCACTATCTGTAATTAGTAAAAAACTTGATTTAGATATTCGGACGAGATATCTTAAGGAATATCAGCAGTTAAAGAAAATAGACAAAGAAAATTTGAGGTTTCAGTCTCGGTTTATACTCATTCTAGGTTATACTTCACCCTATCTCTAATGAGCCATCTAATGTGTTATACTCCGTAGCTAAAGTTTTTACTCAACCATTAGCTCTAATACCCCTTGTCACGACCCGAAATTCAGCGTTCAAAAATCAACATCGAATACCTCACTTGTATTTGACTGTTGGAGATTCGAACGTCTAATTCCAGTTCGGATGGAGCTTATAACAACATCAGAAGAACATAAACAGTAGAAACAAAATGAACTGCCATACATCAATATTCGAGATACAAAATCATTTTAAATATTTATTACAACATCATCACCAACATCAGAGTATCTTATACATAAAACACAACTTCAAAATAGACCATGACGACAGAACAACAAGTGATTGCATTCCAAGAAAGTCATCAAAGAAAAGAAGCGATAGCGCACATCTAAACTAAGAACCTTGAGATCCAAAAGTTTTCAAAATATCTCCAAGTTAAAAGCCTTAAAAAACCGATAGCCTCCAAACCATAAGACTTCAAAATCCGGCTAGCACCAAAACACGGAAGACCTGCTACTAGGCTGCCCGTGTGGAAATTATGGGCACCCAGAGTTTAGAAAGGAAACAATAAACTCCGGGTCAGTCACGGGACTGGTATGAGTAAACAAAAATAGTTTCTTTGAAATAAACAAATTTTAAAAGAAAACCGTTCATGATTTTTGAAAAATGAAACTACCATAAGGCCTCCCGGCACACACACAATGTAATCACACACTTGAGGGAGATTTCTCCTTATGATAGTCAAATATGCTTTATATGAGAAAACTCTTTGATATTATTATTAGTGCATAGTGTAGAAAACATTTTTGAAAGTATAATATTAATCTTAGCCGACATACGTACCATTATAGTATTCCTACTATAGCTACAACATTAGATGGCAGGTTCTACAACTAAAACCATACCGGGTTCGTATTGATAATTGGATTTCCAACAAATGGTCAGGCTAAAGAACTTCCTAGGCCACATGGGTACGCCTCTGGAGGGATGCCCCGAGATCCTAACCAGATTTCTGCCAACACAAGGCCGGGTAACCTCTGTAACTAGGTAACTACTACACGAGTATGCCATCCCCCGGTTGTAACCAACCTTTATCCGGGGCCTCGACAACAACAATCACAAAGTAATATATATATTTGCGATATCCACATAAGTTAAGTATCTGGGCTCTATACCATGATACCACTTCTATCCAGAAGGAATTGCACATACCTTAAGGGGCGTTACCCCCAATAACCTTGCTGCATCTTTCCTGTTTCGACCATTACCGGGTTGCGAGGTTTCACGAAGTCTCGTCCACAAAGCTACGCTTTTCAAAAAAGCCATGCTTTTATCAACAAATGATCAACAACGCTCGGCATGCCACATTACCAAGTTGGGAATAGATTACTGATAACCTTCAACTACATAATCTCTGAATTCGTACGTCTCAGAGAAGGGTGTTAAGCTAAGGGAATAAATTCTTCGCCACCAACAGAAATGTATTTGAAAGAAATCTTCTTTATATCTCAAAATGTAATGTCATACATACAATCCATACAAGTCTTCTCCGGGTTCGAACAGAACCGAAGGCAGTTCCGAAGAAGTCCTTGCAATCTGGGCATCCACAATCCCGATCGGACTCCCCATCATATATGGAGAACTCTATACCGGAGCAACTCAGTGCGGAGTCGTTTGACAGGTTATCCTATCGTTCTCGAAAACGTCCGGTCTTCACCACCGTCTTCAATTACTATCCATTTCGTCATATCACATATTCCGAATGGGTTATATGACACAAAGGTCCTCTCCCGGCTAAACCAAATAGCGAGCGTCAATTTAAAAAACGTATGGATACGTCATTCACAAAGATTCACAGGTTCGACGTGGGTTTCGGATTACCAACTGGAATCCGACTTCCTGTCGCGTCGAAATTCAAAAGCCGTTTTACCGCCAAAGGGGTTTCATATTCACATAGAAAAATATAGAATCATAGCTTAGCACAAAGCAATTCATATCACATAGCATCACGATTACAATCAGAGATATCGGTTAGTACACATCATATAATAGTTATCAATCATTTACAACTAAGATGAATCAATCATGCGATTTAAATTAATTAATCACATAATTAATTTTTATAATTATCTTTAATCAATGATTAGTTATCCTTCATTAATATTAATTAAATCTTAATCATCTCCATTAATAAATCATTTCTTAATTAATTACACTAATTAATTAATCCTTGATTGTTCATAAATTAATTCTTAATTACTTTTATAAATTAATTTTTTCCTTAATTAATTCCCTTAATAAATTAATCCTTAATTAATTCTTAATTACTTTTTCAAATTAATTATTAAATATTAAGTGATTAATTTAAATAGTGTATTTTAAGTAAATCATTTATCACTTATGTAAATCATAAATTACTTATTAAATTCCAAAAGATAAACCTTCCAATCTTTGTTAACCATTTTGATTTCCTTGTAAACTTAATTTAAATTCATCATATGAATTGTCTTGAGAGATCAAAATTGTTTTGCATAACATTTTATCTTAACCTCATTCATTTTATCTTAACCTCATTCTTAGTTACATTTTATAATTGATTTTCTAAAGTAATGTGACAAAATTTAAATTAAATTAAATTATTTAAAATATTGTCTTACTTAAACTTTAATTTGTTTTAAATCCAAATCAAATTTCCTTTAAAAACATGAGTTTTAAAATTGTTTAAAAGTTTTGAATTTTATTGTTTTTATTTGAGCAAACTACCTTGGTATGCTGACTCCCCTGAAGCTACTTCGAGTCTTCCCCGAGACTTCATCCTGTTTGCTTCGAGTCATTCCTAAAAATTACCTGTGTGCTGTAACTTTTTCCTTCCAATTTTTTTCTAAGTACAAACTCGTACAACCCCCAAACCACTTTGAGTTCCTACTCGAGTTTAAATCCCTATCTCCCGAAGCTTTCTTCGAGTCAACTTCATCTTCCACCATCAAAAACCCCTAGGCACACACAAATGCACGGTGTAAATGCACCATCAATTGGATCTACTTCGATCAATGTCGTTGTTGCCAACAAATCGACAACCTCTCTCTAAGTCAACGCAACCACTTAGATCATCGAGACGATAATAAATTCAAAATCGAGCTCGATCGAACCTATTTGAACGAAATCGACCACCGAAAAAATCACCTCGAACTGTCGACGCTGACCACCAGAAAACTCCAGCCTCCGGTCACGACTCCATCATCCACCCAACTATCACCTCCAAAAGCCACGTGCAACTCGATGCACGCACGAAGCCCCAACGACCATTTTTCCGACCATTGCCTAAATTAGGGTTAAAAATTTAATCCCCTCGTCGCCGTCACCACAGTGGACTAGGACACTTTCACGTATTTTTCCCCGACTCGCCATAGGCCCTTCCACCTCTACGCCAAGCCATGACCATCCAAATTACGTCTGTTACCAGAAAAGCCCAAATATGCATTTCCAGTTCAGCGTCAAAATGCTCTCTCCAAACGAAATTTAAAATCATGATTTTGATCTTAAAAATCTACGATTTCAAAGATGATTTTGGTTATATGTTCAAATCGAATAATCAAAGAATTCAGATTTACATTATGGATCGAGTTTTATAGTGTTTCCTTGTTCCAGAACCTATATCCTAGATATTAGTCTTTTAAATGTTTTTAAAATTTCAACCTTAATAAATTTAAACAATTTTTTGTTTTGACACTTCAATCTAACAAAATTGGAATCAAGGAATTTAGGGTTTTTGACAAGTTTTCTAAAACCTGGAAGTAGAATAGGATTAACAACCCTGTACATCAACATGCACAGGCAAAAAGCATATACACATTCACAGATTTTTGCATGCAAACCCATATTCAAACTTGCATACATCCTGTATTCCAACAATAGATCGAAAATCAAGGTTTTGTAAGATTTACTCACCTGTATAATTTAGCAGAGACAGTTTCCTATTTGAAAATCCAACCTCGAACTGTCTTTATTTCTTCTTAGCTTGATTTGAATTTGTTAGCTGCGACAAATTTTTGTATGAACTTGCTTAATCTTTGATGTAATTTAATTAATCTTTTAACAACAAATTAAAAATTAAATTTACTTACAGTTAATTTTTAGTTTGAAGCAGAGGGAAGAAAAGCTCTGGCCAACACCTTTAAATCTTGTGTTTGCTAGTTTTTTTCATTTTTAAGTTGATTCCTGAATGTCTTTAATCCTTGAAGTTCTCTTGGTTGATTTTGTAGTATTTGTTGAAGAGTTGAAATTAACTTTGAATTCTTCTTTTGGCTTAAGATATTGAGAGGAAAGTTTGCTACAGATTTTTTCTAGAAGTTTGTTTCCTTGATTTCAAAGTTGAGGAAAATAGGCTTGTTTTTTATGATATTTCTTTTCTGATGTAAAGATTTCACAGATTTTTTTCTCTTTGAAATGAATAAAAGAGTAAGAGGAGAAGATAAAATGACTTGTATAAATTTATTTCCTTTTCTATAAATTTCTTAAGAAAAAGAAAATGATATAATGACACTTGTTAATTTCTTTCTTCTCATGAATTACATTTGTCTCTATGGTCATTGCTAGCTTAACAATTGTAATTAATTTTTTTATTAACATAATATTTTACATTATTTAAATTGTATTTAAACTTACATTTCAAATATTAGCTTTATATTAATACACATTATTAAAAAGAGAATGTTTTGACATTAAATATATACTAAATAAATTACATAGATATATATTTATAAATCCAAATTATTTTACTAAAACATTTATTTCCAAAATTTAAATTCATATTGAAAATCAAATTCAATATATAAAATTCAAATTTACCCACATATGCACTCATACATATATATTCACATATATGTATAAAATTTAGATTCAAATGATTTTAAAAACTTTTAGTATTTCAAATTTTAAACTCAAAAGAAATTTGAAATTTTTATTCACTTAAATTCTCACTTATTATTTATTTATTTTGTAACTTTTCAAATTATATTATAAAAGTTCAACAGTAACCAAATTCAAATTGATAAAATTTTGGTATGTTACAAATTATGAATATATAAATGGTTTTAAAAATTTAATTTTAATTCTAGATTGATTTTGAATATGAAAATTTGGGTTTAATTTGTAGAATAGATTCATAATTTAAATATAGCGATTTATTGGATAATTTAATGATTGAAGTTTATTTGTCATATTTTTGTATCTTGAGAATTCGATAAAAATTATTTAAAGGCTTGTAAAATTTATATTAATAATAATGGAGACAATAAAAGTTTTAAAGTTGAATGTAAGGTGATTAGTTCAATTTTAAAAATGGTTTGTTCAAATTGACATTTAAAAATAACCATCCGAGATACAGTCTCAGAATTCGACGAAACCGCTTCCATTAGATCTGTACATTATTATCTGATTTCAATTTTCGTAGCGTTTGGAGTTATCATTTAGCCATACGAGATATAAACGTGCTGGAATTAATATCGAAGATTTAATATAATAATTAGGTTCAAAAAGCTATCTTCTCCTTATGACCGAATTAGGACCCAAACTTTTACATTACATTTGAAATAGGGGTATGACACTATAAATGCCTAGCGGAGCACCTCCATAGGGGTTCAAAATTTCATGATAGGTAATGCAAGATAATTGAATTACAAAAAAATAGAAAAAATATATATTTGGTCAATCGGTCACTTTACCTTCTGAAACACGCTAGCTATATAACTTTAATCAATCGCGTCTATTTTTCGTTTATCCCTTTAGTCGAAATCAATTTGAAAATCATGTATATCCTCTTCCCCTTCTCTTCTTTTAAATCGCACGAACATTTTTCTTTTCTCTCCAAGTTCGAATCCACGAAATAAAAAAAATAAAAAAAGAAGAAGAAATCGAACGAGATAAATTACATTTCACTTCTCTGTCCCACTGATAAGCGAGCAGTTTAAGATCAGCTTCGAAGAAAAGGAAGTGGAGCAAATCAAATCGCATACTGGCAACGTGGTGTTTCGATCGGCGAGTGGTGTTCACTTGGGGGACAGGGCGAGTTGCACGTGTGGTTGTAAGGGCGATGAAGGAGTAACGACCGCGGATGGGAGGTACGACTTAGAGGGTTTCAAAGTTGACGTAGTGGCATGGTTAGGAAATTGAGTCTCGATCAGGTTGCAATGGCCATTCGTTGACCGCATTGGATGTTTGGGGAGATGCGATACTGAGGTAGGAGGTCCGTTGTTCGATGTTGGGGTCTCAGGCGTGATTCAAAGTCGAACTGGGTTATCTGGTCGCATACGTGATTTGAGGAGGAAGGTAATTGAAAATGTAATTAACCATAAGCATGTAATTAGTCTCTATTATTTTTAATTTAAATAACTGATGGATAATAAATTTAATATCTTCTTTGTACGAGGTACTTTCATGATGAAACAAGTTGTGATGTGCTCATGGCATTAAATTCTACATATAAGAATTGGTTTGGGGTTTTCCGAAGTCAGCTTAGATGTTCGGTAAATTTAAAATCTAGGTGAGAAATTCTCACTCGATCGAAATTGCCAAGCTTAAAGTTTTTAAATAGTTATAATAAACTATTGGGTGTTTCGATGAATTTATATAATTATTCTTCATTGAATGTTATATATATAGTGGTATATATTAGTAGTTAGATATATTTCCCTCCGTTGGGAGCGGTTGAGACCCTATGCGCCCCACACAACAGGAGATGACCCTATATACCCCGTTATCCCCTTGAAGTGGGATTAATATTTTTATTGTTTTCTAACATTTGTGGATGTAGGGAAAACAGGCTGGAGGGATCCAACTGGATTTCTCAAATATATTAGTATTTTTCATATATATAAATGATGGATTATTGTGTGTTGTAAAATTTCAAATGATATAATGGCATGGAAATTAATTATGGAAATATATAATACCATAAATGTTATTTTAAATTTTAAGCAACTAAAAAGAGATTTTTAAAATAAAAATTTGTATAATGAAATTTGGATTATTTAAAAGAGATTAGTTTGAATAAGAATGATGAATTTTTGATGGTATTAAATAATGCAAGAAAATATTTTACATAGAGAATTTAAAAAAATTATATAAAGTAATTTTTAATCACTAGATTTAAAAACGATATTTGGGAGAAAGGGTTGAAATCGATATTGAAAATAGATTGGAAAAAATAAATGGAATTTTTAAGGAATTGAATTTTTAAGGAATTGAATTTATAAAATGGAATTTTATAAAGGAGATTATTTTAGTGAAACTTAAAGGGGCTATAAAAATTTATAAATGATGTTTATAAATAAAGAAAAATTGATTTCAGGTGATAAATTGGAAATATAAAATTTACAAGAAGAATTTATATTTAAATATGGATATATAGGGAGAGAAAAAATAGTGGAAACTATTTTTGAAATGAAGATGGTTAAGGAGACCGAAATGGAGGTTATGTGATGGTATCCGAGAGGGGTTATAAACTGGAATTTGGTTATTGAGATTTAAATATATATTTTATTTAACAAGTTAAGTTTTTAATTTGAAAAGGAAGGATATATTTATTAACCTATGAAATTTAAAAGTTAGTTAGTATTGAATACTTTAGAAATGAATTTTCAAATACTTGATATTTATTTTAATAGAATATTAAATTTTAAGTTTGCTCTGGAAAGTGATATTATAAAAAGTGTTCCAATATTTTAAATAATTATTTGAATTGGTCTTAAAAAATATTATTTTTCTTTAAATACTTATTTTTTTATATATATGTAGAGTTTTGAAACATTTTAAAATTTATTTATAAACCTTCTCGTAAGCCTGAAAATGGGGTTATTCCGTAAATGTGATTTATAAGAATATTCTTAAATGGAATTGGGAAGAAAAGCAAGATTTTTTTTGAAGAAGTTAAATAAAAGTGAACTTTGAAGAATGAAAATAGAATGCATAAAGAAGTATAAGGGGAATTTAGTTTAAAAGAAAGTATAATTGGTTTTGAAAATATTAAGGGAATTAAATAAGGAATTTCGGAATTTATAGAATTCATGAAAAACGAGTTGGAAATTTATAAACTATTTGTACCAAAGTTGGTCATAACACTCTATGGATGCGTTTGAAGAGATAAAATGAAGAATGTAAATGAACAATGAGGAATATCAAACATACACACCAATTGAAAACAAGAAAAATGCACAGAAAAATACAGATTTAGAGTGGTTTGGCATATGGCCTAAGTCCACTATGAAATTGATGATTTAATTGATGTTTGCTTGCTGATTACAACGAGTTGCAATGGATTACAAAAGTAGATATCGACTACAATAATGATTTCGGCAGTCTGGACGTAGAAGAGCTAAAAGTCCTCTTTCAATAGGTCCTGGACTGCTATTTATAGTGATAGGCTGCAAATATCTCGCTCAGATCCCAGAAGACCTCTTCTCGCACGTGGGTGGGCCCACACGATCGATCTATGACCGTTTCGAGTTGATCCATGATCAGGATTTAGTCCAACCGAGTCCGGATCGATCATGAACATTCTTGAAGATGTTCGCAAGCTCCTGTAAAAATTCTAG
The DNA here is from genome assembly GCA_030765085.1 of Allium cepa. Classification (NCBI taxonomy): domain Eukaryota; kingdom Viridiplantae; phylum Streptophyta; class Magnoliopsida; order Asparagales; family Amaryllidaceae; genus Allium; species Allium cepa. Next base: position 580,204,120 of record CM060931.1, read on the forward strand.
ATTTTGAGTTATGATCGTTGCAAGTTTCGATTTATTGAAGTCTTCTGAGTTCGCATTAATCCACTTCGCATCACTCTGTTTATATCGCTTTCGAGCATGTGCTTGCTAGTTGACGTGGCGCTAAATTCTTGGATCGACCCACTTTTCATGCCGATTGACTGTTTCTGTCATTTGAATCGTGCTTTGCTCGCATCGACCTGGAACTATTCTTCGTATCAACCTGGAAAGTTCTTTTCGTATCGATGCTTCAGAGGATGCTTCTATCGGTATTCGTCGTTGGCTTTGTATCGTCAATTGTAGGCTGCTTTGTGTCGATGAAAGGTCACATCGTTCGTATCAATCTGTCGTGCGCTCTTTGTATCGATTATTGGTTGATCGATACAAAATGTGTGGATGGGAGGATCGATACGAAGTGTGTGGAAATGGAATCGATATGAAATGATGATCATTGATGGATATCAAAGGGAACAAGCTTTATGGATACGGAGAGAGGTGGTTTATGATGGGTACGAAGAGAGCTACTCGAATGGATACGAAGCGGACTCACTTGCTACTGATCGATATGAAGCCATGCGCAGTTGATGGATTTGAACAAGATCGACGCGAAGGAGGTCTATCTCTGATTGCTTCATGAATATGAATTAGGCGATCACCTGAGTTGCATCGATCATATCTTGAGCATACGAACTCCGATGGACTTGAAATTTGAAATATTGGCTTTCATGGCTTTGCTTGTCGTGTCATGTTAATTGTACCTCGATTCGGACTTGGGCAAAATTTATCAGCATCCATAGCGAACCTGTGTATACCATTTTTCTGGATGAACTATCTTTTGTTCTCAGTCAATTTCTTGGTGTCATGGCGTTGCCAAAAGGCGGGATAACATTTGCCCCTCCAATGTACGTCTTGTGAAAACATGACGTGCTTTGAAAAGTTGGAATTTTCATTCTGAACAGTTTTATCTAATTTGTCTGAACTGTTGTTGTCTTCTCGTCGAAAGGTGTAACATTTGATTGATCTTTAGTAACATAAATAACGAATTGTTGACTGCTAATTTTTGTACTGCGCACTGTTGTGACTGAGTGTTGAATGGTGGCAAACTATTGTTTTTTGTCGTAATTGTCATTAGGTGAGCATTCAACTTATGCGAATTTTGAAAATTGAATATTCGTTCGACATACATCCATGTATGTTAATCCGACTCTTGTTAACGTTCGTGCGTTCATGAGTCATTGTCAGTTTAATTTTTTTATTGAATTTCGTATTGATCGTCTCCTGAATCGATGTGAAATTTGAGTTGTAACAACGCTCAGTGGTTGTTTTAAGTCTTTTCTTCATATCAATCCTCTCCTAGATAGACTTGAGGAGTTCGGGTATATCTTTTGCATTGATGGCTATCGATACGAAACATGCGGTTTTGGAGATTGATGGATACTAGCTCTTATAGTCAACAAAGTGATGGATATGAAATTGGCATTTCTCGTCGATGAGACAGAATGATCGAGGTGACATATGGGATCGATAGCTAATAGGTATGAAAAGATACACTTAAGAACATCCTGGATTGATGGATACGAATAAGCTTCTTCGCACCGATGGAATTTGCGACCGCTTCAATCATATTTTTGTTACGGGGAGGCAAATCGTTTTTTTCTTGGTCATAAGTTCGTATAAATGCGTTTTGGACTTAGTCTAATTTTCAACTTGCTATTACTTTCACATTTACCTTCATATTGATTGAAAACTGGAGAGAATAAAAAGAACTGCACAAGTCTTAGCCTCCATAACATTCAGCGCTTAGCCTTTAACCCAATCCATTCGAACTAGGTAATTAACTAACTAAACCCATCAAAAGATGATGAGGCTTGAAACTTGACGTCATTCCATCCAAGATCGTAGTCCATTCCGGCATCGTCGACACCGGAATTTGTTTGGAGTGAGGATGATGGAGCAGTAATGGCGTTTAGATTGTTTAAAGAAGAAGAAGTAAGAAGGGATGCACGGCTCTAACTTCGTATCAATGAAAGATAAGAAAGGGCTTGGCTTCGTATCAATTATGGACACAAGATTTGGGTTGGTGAGTAATCGATCGATGAAAAAACAAACTTCATGTCGATCTGGAATGATAGTAGTTCGTATCAATCATAGTCGTTTGATAGGAAATTGAATAGCCTCCAATGGATATGAAACCTACAACAGGTGATTGATACGAATTTTTTGGTTTGAGATCGATACGAAACCGTTAATTTCTGACCAATACGAACTCATTGCAACTCGATCGATGTGAAGCCAATGTGGCTTGATCGATACGAAACCAACAGATTTTTGATCGATATGAAATGAAAGCTTCAGACCAATACGAAATGGAGATTCTGCCTTTGTGAGGGACAATCAAAGTTTGGACTTCGATGAATGCGTAATTTCTTGCATACTTGAGCACTTGATTCCGGCGAGCTTCTACCTTGCATAGTTGGACTTAACTATTTCATAGCATATGTCACTGCCCTCCGAAGCTCATCGATGGAACTGTAACTTGATCAATTTAACAAACTTTAACTCTAATTGGTCTCTAATGTCTGGATGGCATGGTTGTGATGGTAAGCGATGATGGTCACTCCAACTGAATTTTGAAGTCTTGTTATTTGAACATTTCCTTAAAATCTGTAGAACTTTTTAAGTATTATGTAGCATTGCACTGCACAACATATTCATGCACTTCACACTAGGGAACACATGGGCTTATTATCTTCTAATGATGGTTTTCGATGAGTTGATTAGTTATGGAATCTACAAGTTCAGAGCAGCAGGAGCCTCGAAGTTCATCTTCTTCGTTGATAGATATCCCAGCCATTGTAGCTGAAGACATAAGTCCTGCTCCGGACGAGCTTCCAGGAGCAACTTTCATTACGAACCCCCAAGATTTTATGCCATCCAATATCTCCGAAGATACGTTGGGGCGAATATGCTTAAGGCATGGATTATCATTAGATGACGTTCTGCTACTCGGGCCAAACGATTGACCTCATGTTCCCTCGGAACGGTTTACTGCCTTTAAGAGACATTCGTGCATGGTCGGAACACTCCCTCGATTCGACTAATATATCCGGCAGGTGCTATCTTTCTTTAGAATAACTCTATCACAATTACATCCAAATGGATAAGCACTGCAGAACAGTCTATTCATTGTTTTCATGGAACATCTCTTCGAGCCCCGACCCCGGAAGAAATTAGGTACTTGTTTAATATCAAGAGTCGTGTAGACAATCCTTCATTCACGTTTCTAGAGGTAGACAGGAATTGCCAAGTGGTGACAGGATCCTTGACCAGACTCAGCTAATTCAAAATGGAATGCTTTTATGTTCGATGTCCGCCAGGGTTTGCTAGGCCATTGTTAGTTAGACGTAAGCAACCTAATTTCTCTAGTAGCTTACGAGATTGTTGTAATCATTGCTGAGCCAAACATTATTTTTCCTTTATAACCGCAATTCCATGACCTGAAGGTGCCCACTTTAAAGAAATAATACGGATTCTTCAGGAGGTGCTGGGTGAAATGCAAGTAATTGATTTGGTGCTTACAGATGAAAATTTGAGGATTGTTGGGCTAATCGATCAAAATCAGAGCATTAGACTCGAAGGGTCGATAATGAAAATTTCAGCAAAAAAGGCCAAGCGTAGGGCGCCTAGAATTATAATAGCTAAAGAAGGTGATGGAGAAGATACGCCTACTAATGACAAACCCATTGCCGGGCCTTTGGATAGTTCTTGGGACTTAGAGGGAAGGAGAAAAGGCAAGGCAATTGCCATAAACTTCATTAGTCTTCTTGGTGGAAATCCGTAGTTGTATCTCTACCAGCTACCGGGGTTGTTATCTCGGAAGCTCCTCCCTCGTAAGTGGAGAACCCTTTCGAAGGACTTGTCGATATTCCAATTTCGGATAATATGTCACTTCATCACGACACCAAATTGGAAGGGCTTCAAAGCGCTCTAGATTCAAGCGAGTCTCTTTCCATAAGTGTGGCTGACATATCTGGTTGATCGGGGGTTACACATGCATAAACACTTCACGGCACTACACGATTTCCAATCTTAAGTTTCTCACTTCTGAAGATTACTAACTCTTTTTCCTTTCACTTTACAGATGCGATGACTAGGAGATAATCTATGCTTGGAAGTCTTGGCTCGGCTCCCCAGTCATCGAGTTCGTACTGTGAATCCTACAGACGAGAAGCTAAAAGAGATCGTGATCGCGGTTATTCTAGTCAGAAAGGATATGAAAGGAAGAGGGATAGAGATAGGGAATATAGACATCGATCTCGATCATGCTCTCTAACCCCTCGAGCTCCAACACAACCCTCCGACCACAATAGACAACCCTTGTAGCCTCCATGCCAAAAACCATCTTTTGAAGTTCCAAGGTCCGATTCGCAGCATCTTAGGGCTGAGGCTGAACCCCCTACTATTACTGAACAAGCAATACCGAGCCCACAAGGGAAGGAGCAATTAGAATCGTCCAGTTGAGAAAAGATTTTCCGAACATTTGCTTCGATGGCTTTATCTTCCCTTCTTACGTAAACAAAATTCTGTTATCCCACCTTTTGGCAAGGCCGAGATATCAAGGAATTGACTGAAACCAAGGATCTTTCATCCCAAATGTTGAGTATGCGCAAGTTTGCTACGGATGCCGATTAATTTTGTCCAAGTCTGGATCAAGCTACAATTGATGAGACACGACAAGCAAAGCCATGAGTGTCAACATTGCAAATTTCAAGACAATCCCAGTTCTATGCTCAAGTTACTATCGATACGAATCAAGGAAATTGGCACAACCGTCTATTCATATCGATCTTATTCGCATCGATCAGGACGCACGACTTCGTATCCATCAGGGAAGCGCGTCATTTCACACCCATCGAACTAAAGAGTCTTGTTCAAATCCATTAAGGGCATGCGACGTCGTATCGATCAAGGGAGATGCATTCTTCGAACTATTCAGTGAGAAAGCTCAATTTCTTATCCATCAGGTGAAGGACTTTATTCGAATCCATCTGCACATGAACATGCTTCGTATCGATCGACAACCAGATGGAGCCTACTTCGTATCCATCCGGACCATCCCACTTCATATCCATCGATTGCCACACGAATGCGCATTTCGTATCGATCGGGCTTTAGATATGTTTCGTATCGGTCAACCACAGATCGATACGAAATCAGCACTTCCCATCCATACGAAGTGCAATTTAATGTATCGTTACGAACAAAACCATGCGACTGATACGTGCCGTGCATCTGGATCGATACAAACAAGGTCGTTCTTATCTATACGAATTGTACAACTTCCATCTATTCGAACACGGGAAAGGTCTTCGATACAAACGAGGCGAAAGCTTTGGAACGACTTGGTCAACTCGGCATCGAAAGTGGATTGATCCAGAAATCACATGCCATGTCATCTCCTAAGCACGTGCCCAGTATCGATTCGACGTAATCGATTCAAATGCAATAGCCTTCATAAAAACACAAATTTGCATCGATCATAACTCAAGATCCACAAGTCCAAATGCTATGAAATTTTCACAGGAGCTTACGTACGACCTAAGGAAGGTTCATGTCAAGTTTCGACCCAATTAGACCAAATCTCGATTGATACAAAATTCGTTCGTATCGATCACGGATCGAGTCGAAAATTCGTGGGATCGATCGCGTGGGCCCACCCACGTGCCATAAGAAGTCTCCTAAGATCTGAGCGAGATATCACCCTCTTAAGCCTATAAATAGAGCCCTAGGGCCTACAGAAGAAGGGTTTTTTGGCTTTCCAATGCCCAGACTTTGCCGAATTCAACTTTGCACCCTATTGCTGCTGTTGTACTCGAATTTCAGAACTGTAATTCACTGAAATCCACTGTAATCAATTGTAATCATCAAGAGAATATCAATAAAGTCAACAAACTTCATAGTGGACGTAGGTAATACACCGAACCACTCTAAATTGCTACATTCCTGTGCATTTTCATACTTGTTATTGGAGTGTTTGTTAGATAATCTGCATTTTTCATTTTTATTCTTCATTTTTATCTATTCAAACACTTTCGAAGAGTATTGTTGTTGCAAAAACTTTGGTGCTTTCACTGAGAAAATGCTCTTGCTCCTTGGATCTACTATCGATACTAGCTTGCATAAATCCAAGAGGAAGATCCAGATATCTAGTTCAGAATCCTTACAACCTATTCAGATTTGCATAAAATCTAGGAAAGGACTCACTATTCACCATGGTCAGCACAAGGACCGCCTCCACTGCTGCAGATGAGGAAGGATGGGATAGACAGAATCCCGCACAATTGCCTCCATCCAAACACAATACCGCCGGACCTTCAGATCCATCAGGCCCAGTCACCAGACAAGAGTTCCAAATGCTGCTTCAAGAGTTGACCCAGAGTCCGCAACAACTAACTGAACAGCTATGTGCTAAGGCTGAGTTACTAACCAGTTGAATCGCCAAAGGCGCAGAAGATCCAAAAAAGATCATGCTTCTCATTCCTCCATAGAAAGTTCAGCCTCATCTGACTACCATCACAGATCTACACGTCCCCGGCCAGACGGGAGTTACACACAAGCCACCAGACATTAACCTTCTATGACCGTTAGACAACTGAAAGTTGGCCCATCGACTAGATTCAAAACAGGATCCTCCTCCCGAGGAGGTATAGTTCCTCACTACACCACAGACAACCGCGCTACCACTGTCGCTGTGGAACCCGTGGTTGATGCCCAGAATCCGCCAAATCTGAACCATCATCAGCGTGGACGTACTCCTGAACCATACATCCATGAAGACTTGGAGCCAAGGAGGCGAGACATGGACCATCGACAGCATCCGGTCCAGCCTCCCATTGCGAAACCCAACCACACTTTGGCTCAACGTGCGCAGAATGTACAAATGCCGGATATACCAACTATGATTCGTCGGATGATCCGTGGGAGTAAGGGTCTTACTAATGACGATTGGAGAATCTCTCAGAGTCATACCCTTTCATAGACGAAATACTCTATGCTGAACCCCCTCGGCGATTCAGAACGCTGGCTCTACCAGTTTATGAAGGAAGTTCTGATCTGGATTAACATATCTTGAAATACAATTGGTTGATGAATGCTGGGAGGAAAGATGATGCCGTGAAATGCCGTTGTTTTCCTATTTCTTTGGGGGCATTGCTACTATGTGGTTCATACAATTGCAACCGTGATCCATTTCTTGCTTTGACCAGTTGGCCACCTAGTTTGTAGAACAATTCTGCATGCATGTTGCAAGAGCCAATGATGTTAATACTCTATCCAGTGTCATCCAAGCTCCTGGGGAAATGCTCAGACGATACTTAGAGAGGTTGCATGCTGCGTGTGCAGAGATAAGCAATCCCAGTGGCAACTCTATATTGATGACATTAACTAAGGGGATTGACCCTGATTTCGAGTTCGGAAATTGTATCACTGGGAAGCCCCCCGCATCGTTGGACCATTTCTACTCTAAGGCCGCCCAATTCTTGAGAAGGGAGGACGTGAAACAGTCTAGGAAGCAAGATGACGTGGGGCCTAGTATGGAAGGGATACAAAGTAATATTGCGGTCAAGCAGTCCGAGGAGAGTTCCGAAAAGGTTCAGTTGAACATTCAAAACAAGCAAACTCGGCAAAGGGATAATGGAAATCAAAACAAAACGCAAGATCAAAACGGTGGTCCACGACATAGGGCTACAGGGTTCGATAATTACGCTCCATTAAACACGTCGTTGGAGAATGTGTATTTGTAGACCCGCAATACAATGCAGTACATGAAGCCTGCTCGAAGCCATCATTGGAGAGGCAAATCCAGACAAGAAATTTTTGTTGGTTTCATGATAGTTATGGCCATAATACAAATGAGTGTTGTCATTTGCAGGATCTCATCGAGAAGTTGATTAGAGCATAAAAGTTGGATCAGTTTGTGCGACACCACAATTAGGAGGTGTGGGCCCATCAAATCAGAATCGTGTACCAAACCAGGAAAGACGAGAGGAACTCGCTCGTACCAGCGGGAGGTTGGTTATAAATACATTTAGTGGTGGTCCTCATCCAGCGGACCGAAGCTGAAGGGAAATGGAGTCATATGCTAGCTCTATCAGGCATGCGGACTTGGAATGTTGTAGTAGTTGTGATGATGGGGCTTCGTCCAAGCAACAGAAGACGATGACCGATGACATCGTGTTCCGAAACAGAGACGCTGATAAGGTCGAAGCCCCCACTATCGATCCACTTGTCATCTCTACTCAAGTAGGTCCTGCTTGGATGAAGAGTATCTTGGTTGACAGTGGAAGCTCCGTGTTTTGTTTAAGTGAGCTTATAATTTGGTTAAGAAGGAAGCCAAAGATTTGAAACCCTATCAATCTCGAATCCACGGCTTCAATGGAAGTGCTACTATACCCACTGGAGTGGTGGAACTGCCAATGGAGTTGGGAGTCGGAGAATGCCGGAGAGTCTAGATATTACAATTTGTTGTGTTGGACATAGACTCCCCTTATAATTCTTTCTTGGGCCGACCGTCCCTTGCTAAATTCAAGGTAGCTATTGTCCCGTGGTGCATGACTCTGAAATTCCCCACCGATCGTGGGGTCGGATTCGTTCAAGGAGATCAGGCTGCTGGACGAGCCTGTTATGTTGCTGAGCAGCGCGAGGCGCAGCGAATGAAGAATGGAAAGGGCGTAGAGGAATCTCTCTATGTCCGTTTTGCTGATAATTGACAATTGGTGCCTGGGCCCAAGCCCGGGCACCCCAACCAATTCTAGAGGGAACTTGAACCAAGAGGTACTGAAAGTAAAGATGAACCTAAAGATAGTCAAGCTTCCCCCGTCGAACTGACGATCGACATTCCGATCGATGATGATGACGAGTCAAAGATGATAAATATTGGATCTCAGTTAGGCCAACAGATGCAACATGTATTGGTTGAATTTCTCTAGGCGAATCTCGAAGTATTCTCCTGGACGCACTCTGACATATATGGGATCTCGCTAGACATCGCGAGCCACACCCTGAATATTGATCCATGGTGTATCCCGGTCAAATAGAAAAGGCGTGATATGGATCCATAGAGATCTGTCGCCCTTAAAGAAGAGGTCGATATGCTGAAATAAAATGGGTTTATTCGAGATGCCTTATACCCGGAATGAGTATCCAATCCCGTACTTCTTCGAAAGCCGAATGGGAAATGGAGGACGTGTGTTGATTATTCCAACTTGAACAAAGCTTGCCCGAAAGACAGTTTCCACTTCCCCGAATCGATCAGCTTCTAGATTCAACGACTGGGCACAAGTTATTATCTTTTATGGATGCTTATTCCAGTTACAACCAGATACCCATGCACTTACCTAACCAAGAGCATACTAGCTTCGTGACCGATCTGGGACTCTACTGCTATAGAGTCATGCCCTTTGTACTCAAGAACGTCGGGGCAATATACCAGCGACTGGTCAATCAGATGTTTGCCAACCAGATCGGAAAGACCATGGAAGTATATGTGGACGACATGTGGTAAAGTCGCAATTCTCCACTGATCATCTAAGAGATTTTGAATCAATGTCAACATCCTTTGAGAATACAAGATGAAGCTATCCACTGAAATGTCATTTTGAAGTTGCATCCGGAAAGTTCCTTGGGTTCATTGTCAATGCTCGAGGAATAGAAGAAAATCCTGAAAAGATCCAGGCAATTAGAAATCTGCAAACTCCAAGAACCACAAAGCAAATCCAGAGTCTCAACGGGAAGGTAGCAGCATTGAGCAGGTTCATTTCAAAGTCTACCGACAAATGCATTCCCTTCTTCGGTCTGATCCGAAAAGGAAAGCGAAACTTTGAATGGACCTCGGAGTGTGAAGGCGCATTTCAAGAACTGATTCAATATCTCTCCACACCGCTGATTTTGTCAAAGCCCATAGACCATAAGCAATTATACCTTTACTTGGTGGTATCTGAAAATACAATCAGTGCTGCCTTAGTTCGAGAGGAAGACCGAGTGGAGAAACCGGTCTACTATTTTAGTAAACGGCTAATTGGAGCTGAGAGAAATTATCCGAAGCTAGAGAAATTGGCTTATTGTCTTGTTACTGCCTCGAGGAAGCTCCATCCATATTTCCAAGCCCATCTTATCACTGTTTACACTGATCAGCCGTTACGACAGGTCCTTACGTAGCATGAGACAACCGGTAGGTTGCTAAAGTGGAACATTGAACTGAGTCAGTTTGATATCACTTATACTCCAAGGAGAGCTATTCAAGGACAAGTCCTAGTGGATTTCATAGCTGAATTCACCGTCCTAGAGGACTTGCCTAAAACCAGTGAATCTCCCGAATATATCTGGAAGCTGCACACTAATGGTGCATCAAACGATCGATGCTCGGGTGATAGGGTAGTACATGAAACCCCCGAAGGCCGATCAATATGCTATGCTCTGAAATTTGATTTTCGTGCGACCATTAATGAAGTTGAATATGAAGGCTTGCTTGCCGGATAGAGACTCGCTTGCGATTTGAGAATTATTGCTATGGAAATTTATTGTGATTCGCAATTAGTCGTATGCCAGGGTTGAGGTGAATATCAAGCCAAAGATCGAAGACTAGCTGCTTATCTAGCTCGAGTCCATGGAATACTTGATCAGTTTGATTATTATGCCATCTTCTACATACGCCGTGAGCATAATCAAAAGGCTGATTCATTGACGAAGTTATTAAGCATGGGCGAAGCACAACAAATGGGACTTGCTCCTGTGGAGACGTTATCTTCTCCAAGCATTGATCAGATGGAGACGGACTTCGTATTTGAAATCACTCCAAGTAAGGAGTCGTGGATGACTCCGTATCGAAATTACATCGAGCATGGAACGCTGCCTAAGCGTAGAAGTGAGAAAAGACAGATTCTTCAGAAAGCCTCACGGTCTACCATTCAGGATGAAGTCATGTATAAAAGAGGATATTCCGTTCCTCTCCTTCAGTATATCATGCACGATGAAATTAAATGAGTGTTACATGATGTACACGAGGGAGAATGTGGCGATCACACCGGGAGGCAAGTTCTCGCTAAGAAAGTACTCCGATACGGGTATTATTGGCCGACTGTGAACCGCGATGTAGCAGATTATGCCAGGAAATGTGATAAATGCCGGAAACATGTTCGAATTCCTAGAGCCCCACCTGCTGAGAAAACCCAAATGATCAGTCCATGGCCGTTTGCAGTATGGGACATTGATATCATTGGCGCTCTACCTCTGGCCAAATGTAACAACCCACATATTTAACGATTTTATATTTAAATATTTTATTTAAATATAGCGTCGTTAGTCGGATTTTTGGTCCGAAATGTTACTTTCTGCAAACGGCCGAATTGGGACTCGAAACCATTTCCATTGTGTCCAAAATGGCATTTGCGGCCTTTTTGAGTATAAGATTTGATATGTTTGGAGTAAGTTGAATTTTGCAACTTTTTCTAGTTGGGTTTGGGTTGGGTTCAGCCCACTAACTGTCTAATTAACCCTAACTCAGTCCCTCTCCTCTCCACACTTAATTCATTTAATAAAACTTAAGCAAAAAACGGAAAATGGGGGAAGAGAATGAGAATTAGAAATTCCAAGCCCTAGTTTCCTCTTGCAACTTGAATTCTTGCTCCAAAATCAAAGAGAAGATAGTGGTAAGCTTCCTCTTCATCTTCTCCAACTCTTCTCCTCTTCAATTTCAGAAAGTTTCCAAAACCTAACTTTGGGAAATATGTGTTTTATTCTTAGATTGAAGCTTGTAGAGTTAGAGTGAAGAGTGGCTAATCTCCTTCTTGTGTTTGAGCTTCTTCTTCTTTATTTTGGGATAAAAGGTGAGATTTTTATCTCACATCTATGCTTATATATATCTTTGTTTGGGTGTAAGAGGGTGAGTTTTGAACTCACATCTACCTCTCTTGATTTCATTGATGTTGGGTATGAATTTCTAGCACTTGTTCATATGCACTTGATTTTGGTTTGGATTGAATTGGTTAATATCCAAATTTTAAGTGTTTGGGTTCAATTCTTTAAAGATCCTAACTTTGAAGTTTGAGCATGTTTTTGGTCGCGAGTCGGAAAGCTAATGGAGCTGGGGTATCTATTGGCTAAAGCTCCTTAGGCCCATTGCTCGACCGGTTTGTGGTTTGGAAGTGTTTGCACTTCGATGAGAAAACGCAGGAACTGTAGAAATTTGCAGTTCGGCCGACCGAGCCCTGTAGCCGGTCGACCGACCTGCTACTCCGAGCAATTTTTCTGCTTCTGGCCAGCCGACCGAGCCCTGTAGTCCGGTCGACCGACCTGCTCCTATTTTGCTGTTTTGCCTATTTTTTCTCATTTTGATTGGTTTTCCAAATTTTATCGATTCAAGTTGGTTTTTAGTGGTTGTCATTGCATCTTTGGCTTTGATAGCTTATTTTTGACTTCATTCACGGTTTTCATAAATAATCCCTCTAAATCGTATTAAAAGTTTCCTTCTCCAATTCTTAAATTCTATTTAAAACGCACATACACAATTTCGCACTTCGAGCGGAGTGGAAGGGAGATTAAATGGTTAGGTAAAACACGGACCATGAATCCATGCGTTTGTCTATCCGATTAATTCCCGACCTATTCGATTGATTGTTTTGACGTTTTTGTCTGGTTTACCAATGAGATGAGTTGAACTTTGTAGTGCTTTGAGTGTGAAATTAACTAACGGATAGTAAATCGTTTAGTGTGAACGAGTGGTTATGGGACTCACGTTGCCACTTTTCGGATTCCTTTTTGGAGAGTTATGACACATTCCGCTAGTTAGTGGTGTCCAGTACTGGGTCTTCGACCTTCACCACTACGGTTTGTTGCCTTCGGGTATAATGCCTTGGGGTTTGTGCCTTCGGGTTTGTTTCCCTTTAGTATCGCTTCCGATGTTGGTCGTTATGAGACGCATGGGTGATATTGGGGTGCCCATTAGCATCGCTTCCGATGTTGGTCGTTATGAGCCGCATGGGTGATATTGGGTTTGGAGTCTTCGGGCTCATGGATTCTTGTTTGTACTGTACTGAGCTCGAGCAAATTTTCTGATGTTTCATTGATATGTATATTCCCTTGGTATCGCCCTTCGGTGTTGGTCTTTTTGAGCCACATGATATGTAGCGATTACCTTGTGGAACTTGTGTTACCTTCATTGGTATTTGTTATTTGCCTTTATGGCTTGATTTGGAATATTTGTATCCTATGTTTATCTATGTTGCCGATGCTATGAGGCTTGTTTTGTTATCATATGATTCATCTTTTGTTAGATGATTGTGTTATCTCCTTTTGAGATATTTATTATACCTTGTAACCTTGCAGGTTTATTGTTGTTCAGTTTATCTAACTGATTTGTTTAGCTAGACTGACCCGTGTATTTTATACTCGGGTCAGACCGAGATGTTTCAGGTTAGGTGCTTTTGGACTTAGCCTATTTTTCTTCCGCATGGACTATTCAGCTTGTTCCATTTTGGTAAAGCTTTTTGTGTAGTCCTTTTTGTTGTAACTCTGATGTGTATTCTTTTGATTCGTCTGTATATTGTGGTTTGCTATACCACTTGACGTGTATTAGTTTGTATACTTTGGTATGTATTTGTATATGTGTACATGATGACATTCTGTTCTGTGATGTACATTACATTTTAGTTGTTATATTCTGTTCTGATAGATTCTTCAACCACCTATGGCTTTGTTTTAAGTATTCATTGTATATGTCGATCTGTTTGGTGTGATTATTGTCGATGTATTCAATAGATAGTTAGAGCAAGGCTATAGATGGTCGCTCCTAACCTGCCTTATTCTCCGTGTTAGTTGACGACATTACCCTGTAGTGTCCTTGGCTAGCGTGGGAATAGAGGTAGGGCGTCACACCAAATGTGGTGCGAAGTACGCCATCATCGCAGTTGATTACTTCACCAAATGGGCTGTAGCTAAACCTCTTGCCACAATCACAACGAAGAAGGTGATCAACTTTGTAGTTCGCAACATTATCTTCCTATTTAGTCTCCCGCGTACCATCATCACTGGTAACGGAGTTTAGTTCGACAGTGTTGAATTCAAGGGTTTCTGTCAACGATTCCATATCCATAAGAAATTCTCTGTAGTTGCGCACACTCAAGCGAACAGCCAAGTTGAAGCTATTAATAAGGTTATCAAGTCTATTCAAAAGAAGCGAGTGGAAAAGGCCGGGGGCAAGTGGGTTGATGAACTTCCTATGGCTTTATGGGCTTATCGATCAACCCACAAGTATGCGACCAGACACACTCCATTTTCTATATCCTATGGCTCAGAAGCCGTTATTCTAGTCGAGATGGAAGTACCTTCTCATCGTGTGACTTGCTATGATCCAAAGACAAATGCCATATTACTTGCTGAGTCCTCGGATCTATTGGATGAGAAACGTGAAGAGGCTGATTTGGGGGCAGCCGCATATCGAAGTCGAGTCGCCCGATTATACAATGCCAAGGTCCGACCACGGACCTTTGAACTCGACGGTCTCATCCTCAAAAGAATCTATCCCGTTCCTTCACACATGAAACCAACTGAGGAAGGACTGTATGTGATTGCATGAAAACTCGGAGTTGGCATGTTTTAGTTATCGACCGTTGACAGTCTTACTTTGCCGAGAGCCTAGAACAGCGATAGTCTCCATCGCTACTACACATAATAGGCTTTATTTATTTAGCCTAATTTTTATTTGAATTTTTTTTCTGCATTTCGAAATGTGAATTTTAATAAGGCAATTGACTCTGCCATATTTTCTCATTTCAGCAATAAAATGCCATCTCTTCGAGCCAAAGTTGTGATTTATTGAATGTGATGCACAACATAACGATGCATGGAGAGATAAATTCCATCATACGGTGGAATTAATTCAAATAAGGAGTGACTGTGATACGATCGGCCACTCACTAAGTGAAACCCAAGCTCAGGGGCAAGTCACTACACTAAAGTTAGAAAAGGATTGATACATGACAATCCTTTAACTAACTCCAAACTCCCAGAGTGCAAGTTGGAGTATAAACTCATAAATGCGGTTCTGAAGAGGGTGGACCTATCCACCTAATGACTTCGACCGTATCCTAACCAAGTTTGAGGAGGATGGATCCGTCCATCTAACTACCTCACCTGATAACTCGAGGTGGATGTGAATCAACTATCCACGATCCTGATAAATCCATCGTTCCCAGAGTGCGAGCGAAATTCGAAAAGCCTAAATAGATGTGGTTGACCATCTGTTGGCCAACTCCAAACTCCTAGAGCACGAATTGGAGTATATACATCAACTTTAGGTTCTCGGAGTGCGAACCTGAGTATAAATGCCAACCCCGAATTCCCAAAGTGCGAATTGGAGTATAACACCAAATCCAAGTTTTCGGAGTGCGAACTGGATTACAAACGTCAATTATCTTCGGATTCCAGAGTGCGAACCAGATTATCGATCCTAAATGACTCTGTGTCCCCAGAGTGTGGTCAGAGTATAAACATAACTTGGGTGTGATTGACCGCTCGTGAAATAACTTAAGTCCCGAAGGCGTGGACACATACTTAAAAACTTAAGCAGGCGTGATTCACCGCCGAAGTTCAAATGCAAATCTCCAGAGAGCGGATGTGATCGTTGTAAAGTTAGCAAGCAGGATTCGACCACTCAAATCACGCTGGTGTTAGCATCGATTCGACGATGCTAAGTTCGATAAAATAAGAGCAAAATGCAATTGCTGGCCAATCTTTGCAACTCATCCTCGAAACTATGGGCATGGCTTAAGTGTCAACCATCGATTGAAGCAGCACAACATCGAAGTTCAATATAATCCCCGATTACAACTCATGTTTGTGATTTTCGGACTTGACACACAAAAAAAACTTGATCCAAAGGTTGAAACTTCAAAAGTGCACTGGACTGAAATTCAAACACTGGAACACTTAAGCATAGAAGACAGTAATAGAGTCAAAGCCAAAAAAAAATTTCATTTCAACTAACTGTAGATGAAGTTCATGTACATAGATTTCCAAAATTCCTACTAGCAGGGGCCGAACCCGCATCTATACACGGCCTACGAAAGGAAAGCAAAAAACAAATTCTATCAACCCAATGCACCGCAGAGGCTTGTCTACTCATTTTTCCTTGACTTCTTCTTCGGCGTAGAACCGCTAGAGCCGCTAATGATTTTCCCCTTTGAGCTCTTTCCTTTTGGCGGACGATCTCTAGGTGGGAGCATGATCTCAATATCCTCCTCCGAGCTTGAGTGTATGGGAATATTTTCTACAAGAGGAGTTGGAGGAGTCGGATCTACTACAGGGGGCGGAATGGGCATGCTCATATCAATGATTGTACCACCAGGTGATATCATTCTTAGCAGAGCCGGGCCAGGCGCTGCCATTCCACCTCCAGAAGTACCACCATGTATCGCTGCATCCATTTTGGCGCTGATTTCGACCAAGATTTCTTCTTTGCAAATCGATTGAGCTTCGCTGGGAGCAATAGTGGTCTGCATTAAAGAGCTGGAAGCAGGCGCGAGTCCACTTATGACAAATGGTAGGTTCGTAAAGGGATCATTGTGTCGACGAAGGAGCTCATTCATCATCTGCTCATCGAAAGAAAGTAAGCTTCCCTGCATTCCATTTATTAGCGCGGTCGTTGTCGTTGTAGTTGCTTTAGTAATAATAGCCTCCTACACTTGGTGTGATTCTTGGATTGCAGAAGCGCTACCAGTGTAACTCCAGTCAGTGGACAAAGAAGAAGAGAAACAGTTAGCAAACGATTCAAGACAAGTTCCTTATTCTGAACGCATATGAGATTTGTTCAGAGTACCTTCCTCAGTTTGGCTCACGGACGGATGAGCGGATTCGTAGGTGTGCCCTTTAATAGGGGAAAGTCGCGGCTGTTCTAGGTTATAAGCAGGGGCAGACTGGGGCTCAACCGCTGGTATAGGCTTAGATTGAGGTGGAGCAGCAATCTCAAGGCTTGTAGTATGATGCTTGACACCTGAGCCTTCCCCAATATCCTAGTCTTGGGCGCTGAGCTTTTCCTTTTCATGAGAAATCATTGACTGATGGAGAATCATCCTTTCATCCTCAGTCAGCCCACGATTCTCTAGCTCGAGCTCATCGAATGATCCACCCAGATGCACCGCCTTCTCCACCTCGACCAACTGGCTCCAGGCATTATAAAGATGTGTCGAATAGTTTTCGAGCCAGGACAAATTCTTATGTTTCAGCACGTTGGCGTTATAGGTGACGAGAAGGTCTTCTATATCGGCTTCCAGCCTAGATTCCGCCATCCGAACTTTTTCCTCAACCTCAGCCTCCACCGTGCGGGATTTTTCCACTGCCGCATCCGTTTTGCCTCGAAGAACCATAGCTTGATAACATGCCTCTTGTGCTAAGGTGTTGGCGGCATTCCTCTCTTTAATATTTTCAGAAAGCTTGGACTTAAGCTCACTAAGCTCTTTGAGGGCTGCATCCCACTCAGCCGTGACAGTGGTGTTCCGATGATCCATTTTCTCTACCAGGGCATAGTCAGATTGCATCATCCTCTCCATGCTGATTTGGCCTCATCGGCCTTTTTAAGGGCCTCCATTTCTATTTTCGGTAGGACTCGGCTTTAGTATTGAGCACCTGGATGATACAGTCCTTCTGACAAAGCTCCTTCTCCAACTTCTCAATGACAGCGGCCTGCTCAAAAGCCACCTTCGATGCTTTTCTCGCAGCCTTCCCCCACTCCTTGTATTTGGAGTAAATGTCATAGATGTAATCGTGCACTGTCTAGGCCTCTGTTGGAATTCTCTTCAAGTGCGGGGGGAAAATATAACCATCAAAGCAGATGTCTAGAAAATCCTTCTTCAATTGGGCAAGTTTAATTGCTCCTTCCCACGTAGGCTCAGTAAGGACGTGCTCTACAATTGTGGGGGCCGTTATTTTAGCTCTACGATGTTGAGTTTCAGGCCTTGAAGCATGAGAAGACAGCTTATGCCGTGAAGTTTCCGGAGGATGTGAGACGTAAATGGGAGGCTGTACAGGGTTTCTATGAGGGGGAGAATGAGATCAAGATCGATACCTGTAGTCCCTGTCTATGTCATATCGCTACTGACTGGAGTACCCACGGTCGTAGTCCTTATCTGCCACTCTTTTGCGCGGCTCGTAATATGTTGAAGATCGACGAGCCTTTCGAAGATTACCTAGCATAGAGCCTCGGTCGGACATTGTATTTGCAAAGTAAAAGAAGAGTAGAGTTAATAATCTCTCGAAGTGATCAACTTACGGTCAGGAATTTTGTGGTTCATGAAGTGTGTATGTATATGTAATCCCCCGACCAACCGGAAATGTCAGCCACACTAGTTGGAAGAGACTCGCTTAAGTCTAAAGCCTGATGAAGCTCCTCCAATCCGACCTCATGTTGGAATGACACATAATCCGAAATCAGAATATCGGCGAGCCCTTCGAATAGGTTTTCCTCCTGCAAAGAAGGAGCCTCTGAAATACTAACCCCAAGAAAAGGCAAAGACGCAACCACAGATTTCCATCTACTAGATTTAGGACATTTAAAGTAGCTGCTTTGCCTTTTCTCTTTCCTTCGGAATCCTGAGCTGCATCCGAAGGCCCGGTTAAAAGTTCATCATCAGTGGGTGTTCTCTTCGAATCAGCCCCTTCGGTTATAACAATTCCAGGTGTCTTACGCTTGGCTCGTTTCTTCGAGACGACCTTTAGCGTTCCCTCGAGCCTTATACTCTAGTTATGCTCAATCAATCCAACAATTCTCAAGTTCCTATCTATCAGAACTGAGTCAATGTTCCTTTCTTCGCTCGGAACTCCTTGAAGCCCCCGGACTATCTCTTTGAATTGAGAGCCCTTGGGTCGAAGAATCACAACTGTAAAAGAAAATGAGAAATAAGTTTGGCATCAGTCACGATTATCTTATTAGCTACTTGTGAAGACTGCGGTACTTACATCTAAATAACCATCGACTGGCGAATCCTGGAAGGCATCGAACATAGAACCACTCCGTTTTGAAGTAATTTTGCCTGGTCCATGAAACCGTAACTACTTGACAGTTTCTGACCGCTTCGAATAATGTGAAAGAAGGGCTATCTCCTCAGCTCTTGATGTTGAATAAATATCTAATCTCGATCGGAGTCGGTGGTCGAAAGAGATGCTCCATAAATACGATGAACAAGCTGTTCAATAGAGCGTATCCATTGGGGGTGTAGTTGGGAAGGAGCGATTCCCAAAAAAGATAACACTTCCCTAATGTATTGGTTGAACGGGGGAAGTGTTCCAACTGTGCATGCATGACGATTGAATGCGGTAAACCCTTCCGGTGGATAGTGCGGTCTACCATTCTGACCTAGCAGTAACACATCGTCCAATGACAGGTCGTGCCTTAAGAATATTCGTCCCAACATGTCTTCGAAAACATGGGAAGGAATAGAGTCTGGTGGATTATCAATGAAAGATGCGCCAAGAAGCTCATCCGGAGCTGGGTCTATGACTTCGATCGCGATGGCCGGTATCTCGATTATTCAGGGAAGTGAACTCTGAAATTCATGCGGTTGTGAGCTTGAAGGTTCCATAACTAACAAACTTATGAGAAATCATATTAGACGGTAATAAGCCCATGCATCCCCCAGTGTGATGTGTGTGAATGTGTTGTGTAGTGCAGTGCTGTATATTACTTGAAAAAATTCAACAGAGTATGAACCAACATGCAAACGACAAGACTTCGAAATTCAACGAGAGTGGCAATCATCGTTGACGTTCACAACTGTGCCATCCAGATGTTAGCAGCCAGTCCAAGTTAAAGTTTGTCTAAGATTTTTTTGAGTTACAGTTCCATCGACGAGCTTCGAAGGGCTGTCAAATATGCAGTTTAACATTTAAGTCCAGATATGCAAGAATGAAGCTCGTTAGAGTCAAATGTTCAATTGTAAGAGATTTCGTATCCATAACAGTGTGTACGTGGATCGATCACGAGGGATGAGTTCGAATCGATCGTGGTAGATGATGGTTCGTATCGATCTTGAGGCGGCATTTCGTGTCGTTCACCCAAAACTCATTTCGTATCGATGGAGTCTTCTAATTCACATCAATCACCAGGCCCATCTTTTGCATCGACCACTTTGCATCGTTATGAATAACCATTCCTGAATTATCGACTCGAATACCCACCAAGAACTTGTTCGCTCAGTCGGTATGAACTATTGTCGCATCTGGATCGATACGAACTTGCATACTATCCACCATCGAGTCAGATCCCTTCCTCGTATCCCTCCTTACTTCATCTTCCCCAATCAACACGAACACCACCGTGACCTCCCTCGCCTAAGCTTTAGCCTAAATCTTGCCTTGGCATCGTCAGAATCGATCATAGACATGGGTGGAATGGCACTGAAATTCGAGCCTCGTTGCTTTGATTTATTCATAATTGATTGATTAACTGAATTGAAATAAGGATTCAAAGAATTAAAGAATCGTGTAGGTTTGGACGAAGGCTGTTAGTTTCTTCTCAGTTTCTCGATCGATACGAAGTAGCGCAAGAGGAATAAAAAGCAAATGAAATGTTTCTAAGTTTTAACAGTATTTATATGGACAAGAGATAAAGGCGAGAAACGTTTCGCCTCCCAGTTGTCTCGACTGGTAGATGCAATTTTCCCCTCAAAGCGATATGAAGGGGTTGTTCGTATCCATCTGCTCGGAACTTATCGATACGAAATTTACAACAACGACTTTTATGGATCCTACCGATGCGAAACACATATTTCGTATCCACAACTTCCAAGCCTGCAGAAATTTGAATCTATCTGATACGCATCGATATGAATAGTGCCTAGGAAACCAAATTATCTATTTGCAACCCACGTAAGTCCATTGATACGGAATGCTAAATTCGTGTCTATCAGTGCAAATAACATTGATGCAAGAATATTCTTTCAACCTTTTACATCAATCTAGGAGAGTATCGATACGAAGGGACATTCCAAAACAACCATCAAGCATTGTTACAACTTGAATTTCTCATCGATTCAGGAGAGGGTCGATATGGAAATCGATCCGATAAAACTGACACGACTTGTGAATGCATGAGTGTTAACAAGAGTCAGTTTAACATATATGCATGTATGTCGATTAATATTCACTTTTCAAATTCTCAGGTCAAATGCCCACCTGATGGCGATTACAACAACAAACAGCCGCTATATACAACAATCGGTTACAGCGGTACAAGGTACAACAGTTGGAAATCAGCAGCTCATACTACTGAAAAATCGGTCAAGAGTTACAGATTTTAAAAAAGAAAACAACCGTTCAGCAAGCCGGATAGTACTATTCAGAGTGAAGGTTGCAGCTTTTCAAAGCGTGTCATGTTTTCGCAAGACGTACTTCGGGAGGCAAATGTTATCCCGCCTTTTGGCAAGGCCGAGATATCAAGAAATTGACTGAAAATCAAGGATCGTTCATCCCGAATGTTGAGTATGTGCAAGTTTGCTATTGATGTCGATGAATTTTGTCCAAGTCCGGAACAAGCTACAATTGATGAGACACGAGAAGCAAAGTCATGAAAGCCAACCTTCCAAATTTCAAGTCAATCCCAGTTCGTATGCTCAAGTTACGGTCGATATGAATCAAGGAAGTCAGCACAACCGTCTATTCGTACCGATCGTATTCGCAACGATCAGGACGCAAAACTTCGTATCAATCAAGGAAGCGCTTCATTTTGCACCCATTAAACTAAAAAGTCTTGTTCGAATCCATCAAGGGCATGCGATGTCGTATCGAATAGGGGAACTGCGTTCTTCGAACCCATCAGTGAGCAAGCTCCATTTCGTATGCATCAGGTGATGGATTTTGTTCGAATATTTTGGCATACGAACACGCTTCGTATCAATCGGCGGCCTGATGGAGCCTACTTTGTATCCATACAGACAATCTCACGTCGTATCCATCGATTGCCACACGAATTCGTATCGATCGGGCTTCGGATATGTTTCGTATCGAT
The DNA here is from genome assembly GCA_030765085.1 of Allium cepa. Taxonomy (NCBI): domain Eukaryota; kingdom Viridiplantae; phylum Streptophyta; class Magnoliopsida; order Asparagales; family Amaryllidaceae; genus Allium; species Allium cepa. The sequence goes on from CM060931.1 coordinate 580,226,168, forward strand.
CAACCACAGATCGATACGAAATCAGCACTTCCCATCTATACGAAGTGCAATTTAATCTATCGTTACGAACAAAACCATGCATCCAATATGTGTCATGCACCTGGATCGATACGAACAAGGTCATTCCTATCGATACGAATTATACAACTTCAATCGATTCGAACAATGCAACGATTTTCGATACGAACGAGGCGAAAGCTTTGGAACAACTCGATCAACTCAGCATTGAAAGTGGATCGATCCAGAATTCGCACGCCATGTCATCTCCTAAGCACGTGCACAGTATCGATTCGAAATGATTGATTCAAAGTCATCAGTTCGAACACGACAGCCTTCATAAAAATGCAAATTTGCATCGATCATAACTCGAGATCCAAAAGTCCAAATGCTATGAAATTTTCATAGGAGCTTACGTACGACATAAGGAAGGTTCATGCCAAGTTTCGACCCGATTGGACCAAATCTTGATCGATAAGTAATTCGTTCGTATCGATCACAGATCGAGCCGAAACTTCATAGGATCGATCGCGAGGGCCTATCCACATGCCAGAAGAAGTCTGTTGAGTTCTGAGCGAGAAATCAGCCTCATACGCCTTTAAATAGATCCCTAAGGCCTACAGAAGGAGGGTCTTTTGGCTCTCTAAATGCCCGGACTATACCGAATTCAACTTTGCATTCCGATACTACCGTTGTACTCGAATTTCGAAACTGTAATTTGTTGTAATCCGCTATAATCAATTGTAATCACCAAGAGAATATCAATAAAGTCATCAAACTTCATAGTGGACCTAGGCAATACGTCGAACCACTCTAAATTGCTGTGTTCCTGTGCATTTTCGTACTTGTTTTTGGAGTGTTTGTTAGATAATTTGCATTTTTCATTTTTATTCTTCATTTTTATCTATTCAAACACTTCCAAAGAGTGTCGTGTCCATTTTTTGTACAAACACATTGGTGCTTTCACTGAGAAAACGTAGTGTTTCTCCTGCTCCTTGGATCTACTATCGATACCGGCTTACATAAATCCAAGAGGATGATCCAGATCTCTAGTTCAGAATACTTCCAACCTATTCAGAATTGCATAAAATCTAGGAAAGGACTTTACTATTCGCCATGGTTAGCACAAGGACCGCCTGCACCGCTGCAGATCAAGAAGGACGGGATAGACAGAATCCCGCACAATTGCCTCCATCCAACAAGAATGTGGTCGGACCTTCAGATCCGTCAGGTCCGGTCACCAGACAAGAGTTCCAGATGCAGCTTCAAGAGTTGACCCAGAGTCGGCAACAACTAATTGAACAGTTACGTGCCAACGCTGAGTTGACTAACTATCGCCAAAGGCGTAGAAAATCCAGAAGAGATCATGCTTCTCATTCCTCCATAGAAAGTTCTGCCTCATCTGACTACCACCACAGATCTACACGTCCTCGGCCAGATAGAAGTTACACACAAGCCACCGGACATCAACCTGTTATGACCGTTGGACAATTTAGAGTTGGCCCATCGACCAAATTCCAGACTCCTTCCGAGGAGGTACTGTTCCTCACTACATCACAGACAACTGCGCTACCACCGCCGCTGTGGAACCAAGGGTTGATGCCCGGAATCAGCCTGATCTGAACCATCATCAACGTGGACGTACTCCTGAACAATACGTCCCTGAAGACTTGGATCCAAGGAGGCGAGACATGGACCGTCGAAAGTGTTCAGTCCAACCTCGCATTATGGAACCCGACCATGCTTTGCCTCAACGTGCGCACAATGTACAGATGCCGGATATACCAACTATGATTCGTCAGATGATCCGTGAGAGTCAAGGTCTTACTAATGACGATTGAGGAATCTCTCGGAGTCATACCCCTTTCACAGACGAAATACTCTTGTTGAACTCCCTCGGCGATTCAGAATGCCGACTCTACCAGTTTATGAAGGATGTTCTGATCCGAATCAACATATCTTGAAACACGAATGACTGACGAATGCTGCGAGAGCTGATGATGCAGTGAAATGCCATAGATTTCCATTTCTTTAGAGGGCATTGTTACTATGTGGTTCACACGATTGCCACCTCGACCATTTCTTGCTTTGACCAGTTGGCCACCAAGTTTGTAGAACAATTCTACATGCATGTTGAAAGACCTAAAGATGTCAATACTCTATCCAATGTCACCCAAGCTCTCGGGGAGACAATTAGATGATACTTAGAGAGGTTTCATGCTGCGTGTGCAGAGATAAGCAATCATAACGACAACTCTATCTTGATGGCATTAACCAAGTGGATTGATCCTGATTTCGAGATCGGAAATTGGTTGGCTGGGAAGCCCCCCGCGTAGTTGGACCATTTCTACTCCAAGGCTGCCCAATTCTTGAGAAGGGAGGACGCGAAACAGTTTAGGAAGCAAGATGACACAGGGCCCCGTGTGGAAGGGATACAAAGTAAAGTGGCCAAGCAGTCCGGGGAGAGTTCTGAAAGGTTCAGTTGAACATTCAAAATAAGCAAACTCAGTAGAGGGATAATGGAAACCAAGACAAAAGGCAAGATCAAAACCGTGGTCCACGACGTGGTGCTCCAATTACAGTTCTTCACCTCATTTGTAAAATACTTATTTTATAAATTGTTATATTTAGAAAATCTCATATTCGTAATAAATCTGTCATATATGTAGATATATAAATACGTGTATATGTATATATATTACATTATCTAAAATGGTTAATAAATATTAAGGTAAATATAATTCTAATTTCCTTTTAACCGTATCCCTTGATTATAAAAAATGGACTTATTTAAAATTTTCAAAAACCATTATTTTACGGTTCTAAAACTCTATTTAAAAAATTTATAAATCTATCAATTAATAATATACAAAAATCATGCCTTTGATTTTTAAATAAATTACTTCATCAAGTAGTTCAAGCCTAATTATTTAAAATATATATAATTTCCAAAATTCGCTTTGAAATTGCTTTAAATCAAATCACTATTTTATAGTATTTTAAAATACTAAAACCGAGGCTCGGTGCTACTAAAGCACTAATTAAGAAAATGATATCAATTTCATCAATATGACATTCAATAAGTCATATATCACCCTATGTATGAAAATAAAATCAATAGTGTGAGGAATCTTGTTGGATCCCTCCAACCTGTTCGTCTGCAAAACATATGGTATACTATCATACAATTATAATTCAATCGGTTCTAGGTGGGATTCATATATAAAGAGTCATCATCTCTTGCACGAGAACATAATAGGGTCTCATCCGCTCCAATAGACGGGAATATATCCAATCCAACAATATAATCTAGTATATTATCCAAGCAATCAATAACGATCAGAAAAAATATCCAAACATTCAATAAATTTATTGACTATATAAATTTTCTAATTAACCAAAAAGGTGAGATTAACTCACATTGATTTTAATAATCGTCAAAACATTCCGTTTTGAATTAAAATTGAACGAACGTCCAATTTTAACCCAAAATTCCAACTAGCTTTAAATCCGTTCAATCAGTTCCATAGTGTAGTCTTCGTCGATATGATCGTAACGTGACTCGTCACGCTCGATTTGCACCTCGTATGTGCAAGTATTAAAATTTTAAGACAACAATTTTAGTTAGTAATTAATATAATAATTACCATTAATAAAATTTAAATACCCCCTTAATCAAATTGAATTCCCCCTTCCCAAAATTCTTGTCGCCCATTGTAGTATGCGACTTTCACCATGGCTACACGTTCGAATCCACCTCCACTCTTCATATCTCAACGATATACCAAATCGACTTCACCAACATCCTCCTTGCCTCTTGGGCTACCCGAGCATTACGTCCTTTGACCATTCGCACCTCCTCTTAGCACCACGACATCTACCCAGTCAACCGTGCCTCTGCATGAACGCGGCCCCCTCTGGACCACCGCTACCTACCACGTAACATCCCCCTACTTGGAGTCTCAAAACTAATGGCTACATATGCTGCATTCATCCATAGTTATTAGTCTTCGACGATCGAATATGATATTAGATACGTTAATACATAGAAACACCAGAATATGGAAAAAATTTAAATAACAAACATACTCTGCATTCCATTTCAAAGTATTTCAAATTGATTACATAACCCCGGTACACAGACCAAATTCAGATAAAAAATAACAAATACAAAATACGCCAAGAGCGAAAAATGAAGATGCTTCCTTGGTCGATCAAAATATATAAAAAGGCACTAAACAATTTGACTTTCAATCAAAATACACAACGGATATGAAAGAAATCTAACAACAAGCTTGCCTCCTGCACGTCTTGAAGCTTTATTCATCTCAAAGAGCAAATGGAAATCTTAACCCTTAACCTACTCAAAATCAATTGATTACCAGAGAGTTTAAGGGGAAAACGAAAACTTCGAGTCAGACGTAAAGCCTGATATGAAAAATAATCTACCATCTCAAATCATTTGGATATCTAGTGAGACTACGCCGCTTAGCGGAACGGGTTTTCCCCTCACTAGTCTTCTAAAACATTTATAAAACCATATACTGTGCCGCCGCATCCAAAATGGTTAAAAACATAATATTTCAAAATATTATAATGATATGCAAAACGAGTAAATCAATCTGGATACCCATCCCCATTTATTTAGAATTTCTATTTAATTATAGTTTCAAGGGTTACCATTAACCTGTTAATGCTTATGGACAATTTTTTCACTTTTATAGTTTTCACAGGATTAGTAAGAACCTATTGGTAACTCCAATATCTTTTCTCTTATATTAGTTTCCATGGGCTAACTACAAACCTACTGACTGACTATCAATATCATAATCAAGATACAGTTTTCATGGGCAGATTGTGAACCTATTGCCCCTACCAATATCATTATTTATACAGTTTTCATGGGCTTATTATAAACCTATTGGCCCTGCTAATATCTTTGGTTTTATGGATTTAAGATTCCTTATTTGTAACGACAACCCTTCTGACATATAGGAACGACACTTATACATCCACTATATTCATGTGCCATTGCCCAAAATTCGAAAAGGAAAGTTGTCTTGGGTAAAATAAAGAACAGAACAAGACAGAGTAGATAAACCTCACAATGGAATGGTTACATATAATATAAAATGACATAGTACAAAAGGTTACTTTTTATATGGAGTTATCAGAATTATAAAAAATCCTACATCTGATAGATTTGTAGTTATTCATTCTAACTTGTCATTTTTAGATACAAAATATACCTAAATAATCATATCGTGGAAATAAATAACTAAATCACTAAGGAGCATCATGTTCGTCCATAGCCTTCAAAGAGCTCCAAAGAAAAACCTATTGATCTTGGACTACTCAAATATAATATAGTGCCGGAGAGTTTGTGAGAAATAAAAACTCAGGTCGAAAAAAATGTCTAATATGAGTAAAAATCTAAAATAAATGGGGTATTTTTAAAAAATAACATATGGGACCACACTGCTAACGTGAAACTAGTTGTCTCCTACATAAACAACAACCAAACATAACAAAAATGAAAATGAACAATAGTTAACAAATGCAAACATTGATGATGGGAATAATTAGTATACCTCCAGACTTGAAAGAATTGAAAACAGACAGAATAATAATCCAAACTAAGCCGAGTGGACTAAATAGGATAACAGTCCAAACTCGATAGAATGGACTAAACCTTATAATTAACATTATGACGAGCGGTTCACTCTTACCATTGCAATTAAAGAAAACAGATTTAACGGTTGAATCAAATAAGGAAAGGAAAATTTCCAATAATGACGAGGAGGGTGCACCCTCCTTACCGAAAGTATACCTCTAGAAGTATACATGAGAACTCCGGTGGCTCTTAGACATGTCCAAGTCGGACCCCACCAACGGTTACCGAGAATCCAAGTATTTCACTTCTCAATGCACAACATCGAATCGAATCCAGAGTGGATGTGAAAATACCCTAATGGGAGCAACCCCTCATAGCTTGGCTTCCACTCGCTCTTTTGGTTTAGCCATTTTCGACAAAGGATAACAAAGCTCAAATGAGCTGCACATCATCATAGAGTGACGATAATAAAGCAGCTGAAGTAACCGATAGTTGAGAAACTAACTATCGTGTGATGACCTGAATTTTTTGACGGTAAATTGTGAATATTTAAATGGTTTTAAATATTTAATTTGAATTATATATTGATTTTGAATATGAAAATTTGGGTTTAATTTATAGAATAGATTCATAATTTAAATATAGAGATTTATTGGATAATTTAATGATTGAAGTTTATTGGTCAAATTTTTTGTATCTTGAGTTTTAAGCTCGATAATACTAGTTTAAAGGCTTGTAAAATTTATATTAATAATAATGGAGATAATAAAAGTTTTAATGTTGAATTTAAAGGTTATTTGTTCAATTTTAAAAATAGTTCGTTCAAATTGACATTTAAAAATAACCATCCTAGATACGGTCTCAGAATTCGACGAAACCAATTCCATTGGATCCGTAATAGTGTATTATTATCCGATTTCAATTTTCATAGCGCTTGGAGTTATCGTTTAGTCGTATGAGATATAAACGTGCTGGAATTTATATCGAAGATTTAATATAGTAATTAGGTTCAAAAGCTATCTTCTCCATACGACCGAATTTGGACCCAAAACCATTTACATTGCATTTGGAATAGGGTACAACATTATAAATGCCTAGCGACACACCTCCATAGAGGTTCAAAATTTCGTGATAGGTAATGCAAGATAATTGAATTATAAAAAAATGTAAAAAATATACTTGGTCAATCGGTCACTTTACCTTCTGAAACACGCTACCATATAACTTTAATCACGTCTATCTTTCGTTTATCCGTTCAATCGAAATCAATTTGAAAATCCGGTATATCCTCTCCCCCTTCTCTTCTTCTAAATCGCATGAACATCTTTCTTTTCTCCCTAGGTTCGAATCCACGAAATCGAAAAAAAAATAAAAAAAGAAGAAATTGAACGAGATAAATTGCATTTCACTTCTCTTTCCCACCGGTAAGTGGGCATTTCGAGATCACCTTCAAAGAAAAGGAAAGGGAGGAAATAGAATCGCGTACTGGCAACGAGGTGTTTTGATCGGCGAGTCATGTTCACTTGGGGGATAGGGTGAGTTGCATGCATGGTTGTAAGGGCGAGGAAGTAGCAACGACCGTAGATGGAAGGTGCAACTTAGAGGGTTCTAAAGTTGACGTTGTGGCATGGTTGGGAAATTGAGTCTGGAGAAGGTCGCAATGGCCATTCATTGACCGCATTGGATGTTTGGGGAGATGCGATACCGAGGTGGGAGGTCCATTGTTCGATGTTCGGTGCTCAAGCGTAAGTCAAAGTCGAACTGGGTTACCTAGTCGCATGCGTGATTTGTAGAGGAAGGTAATTGAAACTGTAGTTAAGCATAAGCATGTAATTAGTCTCTATTATTTTTAATTTAAATAATCGATGGCTAATAAATTTAATATCTTCTCCGCACGAGGTCCTATAATGATGAAACAAGTTATGATGTGCTCACGGCATTAAATTCTACATATAGAATTGGTTTGGGGTTTTTTGAAGTCAGCTCAGATGGTCGGAAAATTTAAAATCTAGGTGAGAAATTCTCACTCGATCGAAATTGCCAAGCTTAAAGTTTTTAAATAGTTATTATAAACTATCGGGTGTTTGGATAAATTTATATAATTATTCTCTTTTGAATGTTATATATATATATATATATATATATATATATAGTGATATACGTTAGTAGTTAGATATATTTCCAACTGTTGGAAGCGGATGAGACCCTATGTACCCCGTACAGTAGCAGATGACCCTATATACCGCGATATCCCCTCAAAGTGGGATAAATATTTTTATTGTTGTCTAACATTTGTTGATGTAGGGAAGCAGGTTGGAGGAATTCAACTGGATTCCTCAAATATATTTGTATTTTTCATATATATATATAAATCCTGGATTATTATGTTGTAAAATTTTAAATGATATAATGGCATGGAAATTAATTGTGGAGATATTAAATACCATAAATATTATTTTAAATTTTAAGCAATTAAAAAGAGAGTTTTAATTTAAAAATTTGTATAATGAAATTTGATTATTTAAAAGAGATTAGTTTGAATAAGAATGATGAATTTTTGATCGTATTAAATAATGCAGGAAAATATTTTACATAGGGAACTTAAAATAAATTATATGATGGAATTTTTAAAGACTGGATTTAAAAACGGTATTTGGAAAAAGGGTCGAAATCGATATTGAAAATAGATTGGAAAAAATAAATGGATTCTTCAAGGAATTGAATTTGTAAAATGGAATTTTATAAAGGAGATTATTTTAGTGAAAATCAAAGGTGTTATAAAAATTTATAAACGATGTTTATAAATAAAGAAAGGTTGATATCAGGTGATAAATTGGAAATATAAAAGTTACAAGAAGAATTTATATTCGAATATGGAAATAAGGGGATAGAAAAAATAGTGGAAACTATTTTGAAATGAAGATGGTTATGGAGACTGAAATGGAGGTTATGTGATGGTATCCGAGAGGAGTTATAAACTGGAATTTGGTTATTGAGATTTAAAAATATATTTTATTTAGTTAGTTAAGTTTTTAATTTGAAAAGGAAGGATATATTTATTAACCTATGAAATTTTAAGGTTAGTTAGTATTGAATACTTTAGAGATGAATTTTCAAATACTTGAGATTTATTTTAATAGAATATTAAATTTTAAATCTGCTCTGGAAAGTGATATTATAAAAAGTGTTCCAATATTTTAAATAATTATTTGAATTGGTCTTAAAAATAAATTATTATTATTCGTTAAATACTTATTATATATATGTAGAGTTTTGAAATATTTTAATATTTATTTATAAACCTTCTCGTAAGCCTGAAAATGGGGTTATTCATTAAATATGATTTATAAGAAAATTCTTAAATGGAATTGGGAAGAAAAGCAAGAAAATTTCTGAAGAAGTTAAATAAAAGTGAACTTCGAAGAATGGAAATAGAATTCATAAAGACGTACAAGGGGAATTCAGTTTATAAGAAAGTATAATTGGTTTTGAAAATATTAAGGGAATTAATTAAGGAATTTTGGAATTTATAGAATTCGTGAAAAACGATTTGGAAATTTACAAATTATTTGTACCAAAATTGGTCACAATACTCTTTGGATCCGTTGGAAGAGATAAAATAAAGAATGTAAATGAAAAATGAGGAATATCTAACAAACACACCAATTGAAAACAAGAAAAACGCACAGAAACATACAGATTTAGAGCTGTTTGGCATATGACCTAAGTCCGCTATGAAATAGATGATTTTATTGATGTTTTCTTACTGATTACAACGAGTTGCAATGGATTAAAACAGTAGATATCGACTACAACATAGATTTCGGTAGAGTCTGGACGTAGAAGAGCTAAACGTCCTCTTTCAATAGGTCCTGGACTGCTATTTATAGGCATAGGCTACAAATATCTCGCTCAGGCCCCGGAAGAGCTCTTCTAGCAGATGGATGGGCCCATGCGATCGATTTATGACTGTTTGGAGTCGATCCATGATCGATACGAACGCAATTCGTATCGATCAAGATTTAGTCCAACTGAGTCGGGATCGATCATCAACATTCTTGAAGATGTACGCAAGCTCCTGTAAAAAATCTGTGGCATTTGGACTTGCAGATTTTGAGTTATGATCGATGCAAGTTTCGATTTATTGAAGGCTGCTGTGTTCGCATCAATCCACTTCGCATCGCTCTGTTTGTATCGCTTTCGAGCATGTGCTTGCTAGTTGACGAGGCACTAAATTCTTGGATCTACCCACTTTTCATGCCGAGTGACTATTTCTATCATTTGAATCGTGCTTTGTTCGTATCGACCTGGAATTATTTTTTGTATCGACCTGGACAGCTCTTTTCGTATCGATGCTTCAGAGGCTGCTTCGTATCAGTATTCATCATTGGCTTCGTATCGACCATTGTAGGCTGCTTCATATCGATGAAAGGTGACATTGTTCCTATCGATCTGTCATGCGCTCTTCGTATCGATTATTGGTTGATCGATACAAAATATGCGGATGGAAGGATCGATACGAAGTGTGTGGAAATGGCATCGATATGAAATGATGAACATTGATGGATACAAAAGTGAACGAGCTTGATGGATACGAAGAGAGGTGGTTTTTGATGGGTAAGAAGAGAGCTACCCGGATGGATACAAAGCAGACTCACTTGTTACCGATCGATACGAAGCCATGCATAGTTGATGGATTCGAATAAGATCAATGAGAAGGAGGTCTCTCTCCGATTGCTTCATGGATACGAACGAGGTGATCACTTGAGTTGTATCGATCATATCTTGAGCATACGAACTCCGATGGACTTGAAATTTTGAATATTGGCTTTCATGGCTTTGCTTGTCGTATCATGATAATTGTACCTCGATTCGGACTTGGGCAAAATTTATCATTATCCATAGCAAACATGTGTATACCATTTTTCGAGACGAATTCTCTTTGGTTCTCAGTCAATTTCTTGGCGTCACTGCGCTGCCAAAAGGTGGGATAACATTTTCTCCCCCAATGTACATCTTGTGAAAACATGACGTGCTTTGAAAAGTTGCAATTTTCATTCTGAACAGTTTTATCTGACTTGTCTGAATGGTTGTTGTCTTCTCGTCGAAAGATGTAACATTTGGTTGATCTTTAGTAACGTAAATAATGAATTGTTGACTGCTAATTGTTGTACTACGCACTGTTGTGACTGAGTGTTGAATGGTGGAAAACTGTTGTTTGTTGTCATTATTGTCATTAGGTGAGCATTCAACTTCTGCGAACTTTGAAAATTGAATATTAGTTCGACATACATCCATGTATGTTAATCCGACTCTCGTTAACGTTCGTACATTCATGAGTCGTTGTCAGTTCAGTTTTTTTATCGAATATCGTATTGATCCGCTCCTGAATCGATGTGGAATTTGAGTTGTAACAATGCTAAGTGGTTGTTTTAAGTCTTTTCTTCATAACGATCCTCTCCTAAATAGACTTGAGAAGTTGGGGTATACCTTTCGCATTGATGGCTATCGATACGTTACAGGCGGTTTCGGAGACGATTCATATTGATGGATACTAGCGCTTATAGTCAACAAAGTGATGGATACGAAATTGGCATTTCTCATTGACGAGACAGAATGATCGAGGTGACATACGAGATTGAGAGCTAATGGGCATGAACAGCTACACTACAGAACATTTTGGATTGATGGATATGAATAAGCTTCTTCGCACCGATTGAATTTGCGCCCGCTTCAATCGTATTTTTGTTACTAGGAGGCGAATCGTTTTTTGCCAGGACACAAGTTCGTATAAATGCATTTTGGACTTAGTCGAATTTTCCGCTTGCGATTACTTTCATATTTACCTTCATATTGATTGAAAACTATAGAGAATAAAAAGAACTGCACAAGCCTTAGCCTCTAAAACATTCAGCGCTTAGCCTTTAACCCAATCCATTCGAACTAGGTAATTAAATAACTAAATCTATCTAAAAATGAGGAGGCTTGAAACTTAACGACATCCCATCCAAGATCGTGGTCCATTCTGGCATCGTCGACGCCGGAATTGGGTTAGCATGAGGTTGATGGAGCGGTAATGGCGTTTAGATTGTTTAGAGAAGAAGAAGTGAGAAGGGATGCATGGCTCTAACTTCGTATCAAGGAAAGGGAAGAAAGGGCTTGGCTTCATATCGATTATGGACACAAGATTTGTGTTGCTGAGTAATCGATTGAAGAAATACCAAACTTCGTGTCAATCTGGAGTGATAGTAGTTCGTATCGATCATAGTTGATCGATAGGTAATTGAATAGCCTCCACTGGATATGAAACTTGCAACAGGTGATTGATACGAATTTCATGGTTTGAGATTGATATGAAACCGGTAATTTCGGACCAATGCGAACTTCATTGCAACTCGATCGATGTGAAGCCATTGTGGCTTGATCGATACGAAACTAATAGATTTTTGATTGATATGAAATGAAAGCTTCGGACCGATACGAAAGGGAGATTTTGCCTTTGCGAGGGACAATCCAAGTTTGGACTTCGATGGATGCGTAATTTCTTGCATACTTGAGCACTTGATTCCGACGAGCTTCTGCCTTGCATAGTTGGACTTAACTATTTCATAGCATATGTGACTGGCCTCCGAAGCTCGTCAATGGAACTGTAACTTGACAAATTTAACAAACTTTTACTCGGATTGGTCTCTAAAGTCTGGATGGCATGGTTGTGACGGTCAGCGATGACGGTCACTCCAATTGAATTTTGAAGCCTTGTCATTTGAACATTTCCTTAAAGTATGTACAACTTTCTAAGTATTATGTAGCACTGCACTGCACAACACATTCATGCACTTCACACTAGGGAACACACGGGCTTATTATCTTCTAAATATGGTATTCGATGAGTTGATTAGTTATGGAATCTACAAGTTCACTGCAGCCGGAGCCTCAAAGTTCATCTTCTCCGATATTAGATATCCCAGCCATTGTGGCTGAATTCAAAAGTCCGGCTCCGGACGAGCTTCCAAGAGCAACTTTCATCGCGAACCCTTAAGATTCTATGCCATCCAATATCTCTGAAGATGCATTGGGAAGAATATGCTTAAGGCGCAGTTTATCATTAAACGACATTCTGCTACCCAAGCCAAACGATAGACCTCATGCTCCCTCGAAAGGGTTTACTGCCTTTAACAAACATTCGTGCATGGTCGGAACACTCCCTTTATTCAACAATATATCCGGGTATGCTATCATTCTTTAGAATCACTCTGTCACAATTACATCTAAATGGATATGCACTGCTGAATAGTTTATTCATTGTTTTCATGGAACATCTCTTTCGACCCCCGACCTCGGAAGAAATTAGGTACTTGTTTAATGTCAAGAGTCAGGGATACAATCCTTCATTCACGTTTCTAAAAGCAGTCAGGGATGCCAACTGGTGACAGGATCCTAGACCAGACTAAGATACTTCAAAATGGAATGGTTTTATGTTCGATGTCCGCCAGGGTTTGCTTGGCGATGGTTAGTTAGACATAAGTGACACAATTTCTCTACTAGCTTTCCGGATTGTTGTAATTGATGTTGGGCCTCACATTATTTTTCTTTTACAGCTGCAATTCCACAACCTAAAGGTGCCCACTTTAGAGAAATAATACGAATTCTTCAGGAGGTGCTGGGTGAAATGCAAGAAATTGATTCGGTGCTCAGAGATGAAAACTTGAGGATTGTTGGGCTAATCGTTCAAAATCAGAGTATTAGACTCGAAGGGACGATCAGGACAGTTTCGGCAAAAAAGGCCAAGCGCAGGGCGCCTAGAATTATAATAGTTGAAGAAGGTAAGGGAGAAGATACGCCCACTGATGACGAACCCATAGCCAGGCCTGTGGATAGTTCTTTGGACTTAGAGGGAAGGAGGAAAGGCAAGGCAAGGCAATTGCCCATCAACTTCATAAGTCTTCCTGGTGGAAATCCGTAGTTGTGTCTCAACCGGCTACCAGAGTTGTTATCTTAGAAGCTCCTCCCTTGCAAATGGAGAACCCTTTCGAAGGACTTCTCGATATTTCATTTTCGGACAATGTGTCACTTCATCACGACATCGAATTTGAAGGGCTTCAAAGCACTCTAGATTTAAGCGAGTCTCTTTCCACAAGTGTGGCTGACATAACTGGTTGATCGGGGGGTTACATATGCATACACACTTCACGGCACTACACGATTTCCAATCTTAAGTTTTTCACTTTTGGAGATTGCTAACACCTTTACGTTTCACTTTGCAGATACGATGACTAGGTGAGAATCTATGCTTGGAAGTCTTTGCTCGATGCATCAGTCATCGAGTTCATACTATAAATCTTACAGAAGAGCGGCTGAAAGAGACCGTGATCGCGGTTATTCTAGTCAAGAAGTTTATGAAAGGGAGAGGGATAGAGATAAGGAATATAGACATCGATCCCGATCACGCTGTCCACCCCCTCGAGCTCCAACAAAACCCTCCAGCCACAATAGACAACCCTTGGAGCCACCATGCCAAAAACCGTCTTCTCAAATTCCAAGGTCCGATTTGCAGCGTCGTAGGACAAAGGCTGAACCACCCACTATTACTGAACAAGCAATCACCGTGCCCACTGGGGAAGGAGCGATTACAGTCCCCTAGTTGAGAAAAGATTTTCCGAACATTTGCTTCGATAGCTTTATCTTCCCTCCTCACTTAACGAAAATTCGGTTATCCCGCCTTATGGCGAGGTCGAGATATCAAGGAATTGACTGAAAGCCAAGGATCGTTCATCCCGAATGTTGAGTATGTACAAGTTTTCTGTGGATGTCGATGAATTTTATCCAAGTCCGGATCAAGCTACAATTGATGAGACACGACAAGCAAAGCCATGAAAGCCAACGTTCCAAATTTCATATCAATCCCACTTCGTATGCTCAAGTTATGATTGATACGAATCAAATAAATCACCACAACCGTATATTCTTTTCGATCGTATTCGCATTGATCAGGACGCACAACTTCATATCCATCAGGGAAGCGCATCATTTCATACCCATCGAAGAAAAGAGTCTTATTCGAATCCATCAGGGGCATGCGACGTCGTATCGATCAGGGGAACTACGTTCTTTGAACCCATCAGTGAGCAAGCTCCATTTCGTATCCATCAGGTAAAGGACTTTATTCGAATCCATCGGCACATGAACACTCTTCGTATCAATTGGTGGCCAAATGGAGCCTTCTTCGTATCCATCCGGACCATCCCACTTCGTATCCATCGATTGCCACACGAATGCGCATTTCGTATCGATCGGGCTTCAGATATGTTTCGTATCGATCAACCACAGATTGATGCAAAATCAGCACTTCCCATCGATACGTAGTGCAATTTAATCTATCGTTGTGAACAAAACCATGCGACCGATACGTGTCGTGCATATGGATCGATACAAACAAGGTCATTCCTATCGATACAAATTGTACAACTTCCATCGATTCGAACAAGGCAACGGTCTTCGATGCGAATGAGGTGAAAGCTTTGGAACAACTTGGTTAACTCGGCATCGAAAGTGGATCGATCCAAAAATCGTGCCCCACGTCATCTCCTAAGCACGTGCCCATTATCGATTCGAAGTCATCAATTGAAACGCGACAGCCTTCAAAAAAACACAAATTTGCGTCTATCATAACTCAAGATCCACAAGTCCAATTACTATGAAATTTTCACAGGAGCATACGTACGACCTAAGGAAGGTTCATGCCAAGTTGCGACCCGATTGGACCAAATCTCGATCGATACAAAATTCGTTCGTATCGATCACGAATCGAGCCGAGACTTCATGGGATCGATCGCGTGAGGCCACCTATGTGTTGAAAGAAGTCTCCCGAGATCTGAGCGAGATATCGACTTCCTACGCCTATAAATAGAGCCCTAAGGCCTACAGAAGAAGGACTTTTGGCTCTCCAATGCCCAGACTCTGCAAAATTCAACTTTGCACTCCATTGCTCCTATTGCACTTGAAATTTAGAACTGTAATTCGCTGTAATCCGTTGTAATAAATTGTAATCATCAAGAGAATATCAATAAAGTCATCAATCTTCATAGTGGACGTAGGCAATATGCCGAACCACTCTAAATTACTGTGTTCCTGTGCATTTTCATACTTGTTTTTGGAGTATTTGTTAGATAATCTGCATTTTTCATTTTTATTCTTCATATTTAACTCTTCAAACACTTTCGAAGAGTGTTGTGCTCATTTTTGGTACAAATATATTCCAACTAACGTGGAACAAATGATGCAGATATTTATGCCCAATGCAAGGAGTGGAGGAAAGCCACGGATAAGGCATAGGCGGTGGCTTTTGAGCGAGAAAAAAAATTGAGAAATAGAAAGCAATCTCGCTCAGAAGGACCGTATTATACAAGTTCTCAATGATGAAGCCGAATCTTCTCGAAAATTGGAAATAGAGGCCACTAAGAAAGCTGATAAGGCAAATCAATCAATAGAAAGAATGTGACAGGTGCATTACATTTTGGTTGAGGAGGCGGGCCACCGAAACACCACAGTTACAGCTGAAAGGGATGCTAAATTAAAGGAACTTAACGAGCTTGAAGCCTAACTTTCTAAAATCATCAAGTAAAGGGATGATGCGAATAAAGCAGCCCAGGAGGCGTGCGAACAAGCTATGGTGCTTCGGGGTGAAAAGAATGTGGCATCACTTAAAATTCGGGTAGTTGAGGCCAGGGTTGAGGATGAAGTTAAGATGGCAAAGACCAGGTTAGAGGCAAATATTGGAGATCTTCTGATCATATATAATGCTAATGTCTTAAAGCATAGAAACCTGACTTGGCTTAATAATTACCCAATCCACTTGTATAATGCTTGGGGCTGATTGGTAGAGGATGAAAAGGCTGCATACCAAGATGAATCGATTGATGAATTCAAACTTGAGAACCGGGTGATGAGTGAAGACGAACGAAAAGTTCTCCATGATATTAAGATCACATACAAAAAGGAGAAACTTGCAACTCTGCACTTGGAGGTTGGAGAAGGTTCTGGGGTTGAGCCCTATGATATAAGTTATGAAAATTTCGCTCCAACTCAGCCTGAATCCACATCTGTGGTTGATCATCAGTCTGTTCCTGCTTATGATCCTGATCAACCATAGTTATCTCCTGCTCGCGAGCAAGTCTCCGAAGCTACTCCGCCACCCGCGAGCCAAACTCAGGAAGGTACTCTGAACATTTCTCATGCTTATTCAAAATCTGAAGCGTTACTTGAAGTAATTACCAACAGTTTTTCCTTTGTCTCTATCCAGTGATTGGAGCCACATCGGGCTTGCCTCCAGCAACTCAAGAATCACATCATGTGTAGGAGGCCATCATAACAGAAGCGATCACCACAACAACCAATGCTAATTGATGGAGCACAGGGGAGCACGCTTTCCTCTGATGAACAGATGAAGGAGGAACTTCTCGGTCATCACACTGACCCCTTTGTGATCTACCATTTGTTATGGGTGGAAGCGAACTATTGACTAGCTCTGCGGACCCATTGCTGGTGTTCTTGGCGATGCGCAAACACTTCATGTCGAGGAGATTATTGCCGAAATTAAGGCCGAGATGGAGATAGCTGCGCGGGATAGCAACTTTGGAGGTGGTATGGAGGGCCCTGGTCCAACCCCTTTATGGATGATCTCTTCCGGTGGTATGGTCGTCGACACTAGTGTGCCTCTCCCGCCTCCTAATGTTGATCATACCCGTCCGACTCCGCCTTCAGGAAGCATTCCAATATATGTGAGTTTGGAGGAGGAAGTTGATATTATGCCCCCGACTGGAGATCAGCCGCTAAAAGGCAAGGGCTCAATGAGACAGCCGAGTGGCAGTTCCAACTGGTCGACACCAAGGAAAAAGAAGAAGATCAAAATTAGAAAATAAACATGTCTCCTCACCACATTTTTGGTAGATAGATAGGAATCTACTTTTGCTTTTGTAGGCTATGTATAGATGCAGGTTCGGCCCCTGCTAGTAGGATTTTTGATATAGTTTTGTACTTATCCTTTTCTTCGAAAGAATAGTTGAAATAAAATCTCATTTTGTCTTCAGCACAACTTGTGTTAATTTGTTCAAGTGTTCCAACATTTGAACTTCAATTCAACGCACTCATGAAATTTTTGTCTTTGAATCGGACCTGAATTTAGTTGTTAAGTTTTGAAGATACAACTTCGGGTCACAATCGAAAGTTACATCAGGTCTCTATACTGCACTATCTTGATCAGTGGATGGTACTTAAGTTCTGCCCCCAGATTCAGGGATACACTGGAAATATCGATCAGCAATCGCTGTTTGCTTTTAACGCATCGATCTTGATTTTATAAAGAGAAACCGAAACATGATGAGTTCGGGTAGTCGAACCACACACGCTCATCGATTGGTGATCGCATCCACACTTTGGGGATTGCACTTGTTCATCGGCAATCTGTCATACCCACTTAAGATTTCGTGATATGTCGATGCTTCAAGGATGAGTTATTTTCGTGGGCAGGAAGTCATGCCTGTTCGATATTTAGACCTATGTCCACACTATAGGGACTTAGATTGATTCGTGGATGGTCAGTCATACCTCATTTACGCTTATACTCTGACCGCACTCCGAGGACTTAAAGTTGTCATACGGATGGTCAATTCATATCTGGTTTGTGTTTAAACTCTAATCCACACTCTAGGTATTTTAGAGTCAGTCAGTGTTTATACTCCAGTCCACGCTCTGGGAACTTAAAGTTAGTTGATGGGTGATCGAATCACACCCATTTGGTTTTTATATTTATACTCCAGTTCACACTCCAGGAATCTGGAGTTGGCCGACGGATGGTCCGTAACATCCTTTTAGGCTTTAGAAGTTCGTTCACACTCCAGGAATGTTGGAATTATTAAGATCGTGGACAGTCCTCTCACATCCACCCTGAGTTAACAAGTGAGGTCGTTAGATGGATGGGTCCATCCTCCTAAAGCTTGTTTTAAGTACGGGCGAATTCGTTAGATGGACGGATCCACCCTCTTTGAAACCGTATTAGCAGTTTTATACTCCAGTTCCCGCTCTGGGAATCTGGAATTTGTTAAAGGATTGTCATGTATCAGTCCTTTTTTGGCTTCAGTGTGATGACTTGCCCCAGAGCTTGGGTTTTACATAGTGAGTGATCGGTCGTATTACAGTCACTCCCTATTTGAATAACTTCCACCATAGGATGGAACTCGGCCCTCCATGCATCGTGATGGTTGTATGACATGTCCAAAACTCACGGCTCTGGCTTGAAGAGATTGCATTTTATTGCTAAAATAAGAAAGTATGGCAAAGTCAGTTGCTTTATTACAAATTCAAATTTTGAAATGAAGAAACAAATTGCAAATGAAAAGCAAATTGAATGAACAAATAGAGCCTATTATGTGTAGTAATGACGACGTCTCTCGCTGTTCCAGCTCTCGGTAGAACGTGACCGCCAACAATTGATAGTTTAAATGTGGCATCTCCAAGTTTTCGTTCAATGGCATATAGTCCTTCCCATGTTGGCTTCATGTGTGAAGGAACCAGATAAATTCTTTTAAGGACGAGATCATCGAGTTCAATGGTTCAGAGTCGGACTTTGGCGTTGGGCTATCAGGCGATTCGACTTCGGTACACGACTGCACTCAAATCAGCCTCTTCTCCCTTTTCATCCAATGAATCCAAAGATTAGGCAAGTAACATAGAATTTGTCTTTAGATCATAATATGTCACACGATGAGAGGGTACTTCCAATTCGACAAGAATAACGGCTTCAGAACCATAAGAAAGTGAGAATGGAGTGTGGGCGGTTGTGAATTTGTAGTTTGTCCGATAAGCCCATAAAGCCATAGGAAGTTCCTCAACCCATTTGCCCTCGGCCTTTTCCAGTTGTTTTTTTAGAATAAACTTTATAACTTTATTAACAGCTTCAACATGTCCATTCGCTTGAGGGTGTACAACTGTAGAGAATTTCTTCTGGATATGGAATCGTCGACAGAAATTCTTGAATTCAACACTGTCGAATTGGGTTCCGTTATCTGTGATGATGGTATGTGGGAGACCAAATCGACAAATAATGTTGCATACTACAAAGTTGATCAATTTCTTCGTTGTGATCGTAGCAAGGGGCTCAGCTTCTGCCCACTTGGTAAAGTAATCAACTGCGATGATAACGTACTTCGCACCACATTTGGCTAGAGGCAGAGAACCAATAATGTCGATGCCCCATACTGTGAATGACCATGGATTGACCATTTGAGTTATTTCGGTAGGTGGAGCTCTTGGAATTCGAGCATGCTTCTGACATTAGTCACATTTTTGGGCATAATTCGATGCGTCGCGATTTATAGTCGGCCAATAATATCCATATCGGAGCACTTTCTTGGCAAGAGCTTGCCCCTCGGTGTGATCGCCACATTCTCCTTTGTGCACATCATGTAATACTCATTTAATTTCATCAGGAGCGATACACCGAAGTAAAGGAATAGAGTACCCTCTTCTATACATGACTCCATTTCGAATAGTGAACCGTGAAGCTTTTTAAAGAATTTGTCTCTTTTCACTCCTGCGCTCAGGCAAGGTCCCATGCTTAAGATAATTTCTAAACGGAGTCATCCATGACTCCTTGTCGGGAACGATCTCAAATACCCAATCTATTTCCATTTGGTCGATGGTTGAGGAAGGTAACGTCTCCACAGGAACGAGTCCCATTTGTTGTGCCTCACCTGTACTGGCTAGCTTCGCTAACGAATCGGCTTTCTGATTGCCTCTCAGGGTATGTAGTAGATGGCATAATGATCGAACTAATTTAATATTTGCTGAACCCGAGCAAGGTAAGCAGCCAGTCTTCGATCTTTGGCCTCCGAACGTGACATACGACCAATTGCAAATCACAGTAAATCTCCACGGCAGTGATTCTTAAATCTCTGGAAAGTCTCAATCAAACAAGTAGAGCTTCGTATTCGGCTTCATTGTTGGTCGCACGAAAATTAAACTTTAAAGCATAGCATATAGATCGACCTTCTGGGGTTTCAAGTGCAACTCCAGTGCCTGAGCAGTGGTCATTTGATGCACCATCAGTATGTAGCTTCCAGATATACGTGGAAGATTCACTAGATTCGGGTGAGTCCTTCAAAATAGTGAATTCGGCGGTGAAGTCTTCTAGGACTTGTCCTTGGATAGATCGCCTTGGAGTGTAAGTGATGTCAAACTGACTTAACTCGATATTCCACTTGAGTAACCTACCAGATGTCTCAGGCCGCATAAGGACCTATCATAATGGCTGGACAGTGTATACAGTGATAGCATGAGCCTAGAAGTACGAACGGAGCTTCCTCGAGGCAATAACAAGGCATAGGCCAACTTTTCCAGCTTTGGATAGTTTCTCTCAGCTATAGTCAGTCGTTTGCTAGTATATTAGACCGGCCATTGTATCCGTTCTTCCTCCCAAATTAGGGCAGCACTGATTGTGTTTACTGACACTGCTAAGTAAATGTATAATCTCTCATAATCCATAGGCTTTGACAGAGTAGGTCGTGTGGAGAGGTGTTGAACCAGTGCTCGGAATGCGCCCTCACATTCCTAGTCCATTCAAAGTTCCATTTCCTTTTTTTGATCAGATCAAAGAAGGGAATGCATTTGTCTGTGGATTTTGAAATGAACCTACTTAGTGTCGCTACTTTCCCGTTGAGGCTTTGGACTTGCTTTATAGTCCTTGGAGTTTCAAGATTTCTGATTTCCCAGATCCTCTTGGCATTGGCTTCAGTTCCTCGGGAATTGATGATAAATCCAAGGAATTTTCCAAAAGCGACCCCAAAGTGACACTTCAACAGGTTGAGTTCCATTCTATACTCTCAGAGGAATTTTAACATTGTTTCCAGGTCTTTGATATGATCGGTGGAGAATTGCAATTTCACAAGCATGTCGTCCACATATACCTCCATGGTTTTTCAAATCTGGTTAGTAAACATTCGATTAACTAGTCGTTGGTAAGTTTCTCCAGCATTCTTGAGTCCAAACGACATGTCTTTGTAAAAGTAAAGTCCCAGTTCGATGTCGAACCTGGTGTGCTCTTGATCGAGGAGGTGCATGGGTATCTGATTGTAGCCGGAATACACATCCATAAAGGACAAGAGTTCATGTCTAGCTATTGAGTCTACGAACTGATCGATTCAGGGAAGTGGAAAACTCTCTTTAGGGCAAGCTTTATTCAAGTCTGAGTAGTCAACACATGTTCTCCATCTCCCATTTGGCTTTCTGACGGGTACTGGATTGGCACCCATTAAGGATATAATGCATCTCGGATAAACCCGTTTGACTTGAGTTTATCTATGTCTTCCTTAAGGGCGACAAATCTTTCTAGATCCATACCACGGCTTTTTTGTTTAAAAGGGACGTGGCGCGGATCAATATTCAATGTGTGGTAGGCGACGTCTAGGGAGATCCCACACATGTCGGAATGTGTCCAGGCAAACACATCAAGGTTTGCCAAGAGAAATTCAACCAATTCCTCTTGCATTTGTTGGCTTAACTGAGATCTAACCTTTATCATTTTAGAATCGTTACTACCATCGATCAGAACATTGATCGTCAGTTCGGCCGGGGAAGCTTGACTATCTTTACTTTCTTCTTCACTTTCGGTATCTCTCGGTTCAAGATCCCTTGGGAATTGGTTAAGGTTCCCAGGCCTAGGCCCAGGCGTTAGCTGTCAATTTTCCATGAAGGGACGTAGAGAGATTCCTCTACGCCTTTTCCCTTTTCTTTCCGCTACGGCTCCTGTAGCTCAGCAACAGAACATGCTCGCCCATCAGCCTGGTCTCCCTGAACGACTCCAACTCCATTGTTGGTAGGGAATTTTAACATCAGAAACCATAGGGCAATGGCAGCCTGGAATTCAGCTAGGGTCGGTCGACCAAGAAAGCATTGTATGGCGAATCTATGTTCAATCAACAAATTGTAATATCCGGACTCTCCGGCCCTCTTCGATTCCCAATTCCACGGGCAGTTCTACCACTCCAGTGGGTATAGTCGTACCTCCATTGAAGCCATGAATGCGAGACTGACAAGGCTTCAAATCCTTTGCTTCCATTTTCATCTGATCATAAGCTCACTTAAACAATATATTCACCGAGCTTCCACCGCCCACCCAGATCCTCTTCATCCAAGCAGGACCTATTTGAGCTGATATGACAAGTGGATCAACGGTTGGGGTTTCGACCCGGTCAGCATCTCTGCCTCGAAATACGATGTCATCGACCATCGTTTTCTGTTTCTTGGCTGCAGCCCCTTCTTTAAATTGCTACAACACTCGAAGCCCGCATGCCTAATAGAACTGGTATACAACTCCATTTCCTTCCAGCTTCGGTCTACTGGATAAGGACCACCATTAACAGTATTAATCACCAACCTCCTACCAGTACGAGCTGGTTCCTCCGGTCTTGCCTGATTTGGTACATGATTTTGATTCGTTGGCCTTGCACCTCCTAACTGCGATGCCCGCACAAACTGCTTCAACTTTCTCTCACGTACCAACTTTTCAATGATATCCTGTAAATGATGACACTCGTTCGTGTTATGGCTATAGCTATAACGAAATCTGAAAAAATTCCTCGTTTGAATCTGCTTCCCCGATGACTACTTCTGAGCAGGTTTCTTATATTGAATGGCATTGCAAGTTTGCAAGTACAACTTCTCCAGCGACGTATTTAAAGGAGTGTGATTGTCAAACATAGGCGCCCTACGTCGCGGTCCACGGTTCTGATCCCGTTTCCTGTTTTGATTTTCATTGCCTTTCTGTTGATTCTATTTATTTTGTATATTCAACTTCACCTTTCCGGAACACTCCCAGGTTTGCATAATAGCTACATTACTTTAGATTCCTTCCATACTGGGCCCTGCGTCATCCTTTTTCCTAAACTGTTTCGCATCCTCCCTTCTCAAGAACTAGGCTGCCCTGGAATAAAAACGGTCCAATGAAGAAGGAGGTTTTCCGGCCAACTAGTTGCCAAATTCGGAATCGGGATGGATCCCCTTAGTTAGTGCCATCAGAATTGAATTATCATTGGGATTACTAATCTCAGCGCATGCAGCATGAAATCGCTCCAGATAACATCTGAGTGTCTCCCCTGGGGCTTGAGTGACAATAGACAAAGATTAACATCGTTCGGCCTTGTGACATGCATGAGGAACAACTCAACAAACTTTGTTGCCAACTGATCAAAACATGAGATTTATTGAGGTGGTAAACGGGTAAACCACGTAGTTCTTATGCCCTCTAGAGAGATCGGGAATCTTCGACACTTGACCGCAACATCAGCTCATGCAGCGTTCATCAACCATTCGTGCTTTAATATACGTTGGTTCGGATCCGACCTCCCTTCATAAACGGGTAGATTTGGCATGCTAAATCACCGAGGTGGTTTAGTGTAGAGTATATTATCAATAAAAGGAGTATGACTCAGGGAGATTCTCCAGTCGTCGTTAGTGAGGCCTTAGCTCTCTCTAATCATCTAGCGGATCATCATTGGGATGTCCTGCATCTGGACATTTTGAGCATGCTGATCCAAGGTGTGGTCGGGTTGCATAATACGAGGATGGGCCAGTCGTGGTCGATGGTTTGTATCTCGCCTCCTTGGTTCTGGGTTCTCGGGGACATAGGGTTCTGGAGTGTGTTCATGTTGGCGGCGGTTCAGATCTGTTTGGTTTCGTCCATCAGCTCCCAATTCAGTAGCAGTAGTAGCAGTGCGGTTCTCTGTAACATGATAAGGAGCAGTACCTCCACGGGAGGAGGGTCTAGTTTGGTGGCTGGTCGACGGGCCAGCTCTCGGTTGTCTAAGATTAAGTGTATGTTGACATCCTGTAGCTTAGGCATAACTTCCATCTAGCTATGGCGTGTGGATATAATGGTAGTCAGAAGTGGCTGAGCTCTTAGTGGAGGAATAAGAAGCCAGATCCCTCTTGGATCTCCTTCGTCTTTAGCGATTTAGCTGATCGGTCAATTCTACGTTGGCACGCAGTTGTTGTCGGCTCTGTGTCAACTCTTGCATTAGTAGTCAAAACTCTTCGCTGGTGACAGGGCCATACGGATCTGATGGTCCGACAACATCTGGTCAGTTGGAGGAAGTTGTACGGGGTTCTGTATGTCCCGTCCTTCTAGATCTGCAGCTGTTGAAGTAATCCTAGTGTTAACCATGATGGATAGCGAAGTTCTTTCCTAGAATTGATGCAAATCTAAATTGGATGGAAGAACTTTAAACTTGAATCTGGATCTTCTCCTTGGATTCCTACAATCCGATCTCGGTAGTAGATCCAATGGGCAGGAGAAAAACTGGGTTTTCTCAGTGAAAGCACCAAAGTTTTTGTACCAAAATTGGGCATAACGCTCTTCGGATGTGTTTGAAGAGACAAAATTAAGAATGTAAAAGAAAAATGAGGAATAACTAACAAACACACCAATTGAAAACAAGAAAAACACGCAGAAACACACAGATTTAGAGTATTTCAACGTATGGCCTACGTCCACTATAAAATCGATGATTTTATTGATGTTTTGTTATTGATTACAACGAGTTGCAATGGATTACAATAGTAGAATTTGAGTACAATAGTGATTTCGATAGAGTCTGGACGTAGAAGAGCTAAAAGTCCTCTTTCCGTATGTCATGGACTACTATTATAACGACCCTGACTCGACCTTCGAAAATCGGCACCGAATACGACACTCGTATTCAAATGCCGCAGATCCAAACGTCGAATCTGGTTCGCCGGAGCTTATAACACATTAAGTAAATAACACAGCGGAAGAAAAGAATAGCATATATCATATACAGCATTTGATACAATAACTGATACAACATGAATGATACAACAGGATGGTACAATAGATATCAACATTATCAGAGATACAAAGAATAGCAGCGGAAATAAAAGGATAACACTAGCAGCGGAACAAAATCTCCAAAATAGTCTTCAAGGAAGAACTCCAGCTGTAACTCCATCTCCAAAGCACCAATCCAGAAATAGCTCGAACTCCCAAATCAAGATGAAGAGAAGCAACTCGATCCAAATGCGATTGCCAAATCTTAAGGCTGAAAGCTATCGAATCTACGCCTACTACTGATTATCTGAAAAACCCCAACTCTAGACTGCCCGTGTGGGAAAATAGTGGGCACCCAGAGTTTAGGAAAGGAACAATAAACTCCAGGTCAGTCATGGGACTGGTATGAGCAAACAAAAGCAATTGGTCTTTTAAAACAAACAACAGAATTTAAATTTGAAATCCGCAATGCTTTTTGAAAAATGAAACTACCATAAGGCCTCCCGGCACACACACAATGCAAACGCACACATGGGGGAGATTTCTCCTTATGATAGTCAAACATGCTTAATACGAGAAAAATTCTGTGATATTATTACTAGTGCATAGTGGAAAATCTTTCGAAAGTATAATATGAATCCTAGCCAGCATAGGTACCATGATGCTATGCCTACTATAGCTGCCATGTTAAATGGCAGGTTCTACAACTAAGACCGTACAAGGCACGTATTGGATGAATGGATTTCCAACAAATGGTCAGGCTAAGGAACTTCCTACTGCCACATGGGATCGCCTCTGGCGGGACGTCCCGAGAACTAACGTTACGGTTAGATCTCTGCCAACACAAGGCCGGGTTACCTCTGTAACTAGGTAACTACTACACGAATATGCCATCCCCCGGTCCTTTGGGACCTTTATCCGAGGCGCCTCAAAGCAACAACCACACAGTAAATGAGATTGGAGCAACCACATGAGTAAGTATCTGGGCTCCATACCATGATACCACCCTTTACCAGAAGGGAATGACATACCCTAAAGGGAGCGACCCTCATAACCTTGCCGCATCTTTCCTGTTTTGACCATTTCCGGGGAGTGAGGTCCTGATGCAGTCTCGTCCACAAAGCTACGCTTTGGCACAAAGCCATGCTTTGGGTCAACAGATGACCAAAGCGATGATCACAAAGATAAATGATCAAACAAATGATCATATCACAAATGATCAACCAATGATCATCACACAGCAGCCCTCAGCATGCCACATTACCTAATTTGGGATATATCACTGATAAATATCAACTACATAACCTCTGAGCTCGTACGTCTCAGAGAAGGGTGTTAAGCTGAGAGAATGAATTCTCCGCCACCAAGCAGAAATGTATTTGATAGAAATCGGTTAACATCTCAAAGTGTAATGTCGGACATACAACCATACAAGTCTGTTCCGGGTTCGAACAGAACCGAAGGCACTTTCGAAGAAGCCCTTGCAAATCCGGGTATCCACAATCCCGATCGGACTTCCCATCACTAAAGGAATCTCTATACCGTAGCTACTCGGTGCAGAGACAATCGATAGGTTATCCTAACGTTCTCGAAGACACCCGGTCTTCAACACCGGTCTTCAAAGGCAATCCATAACGTCGTATCACTATTCGGAATGGGCTATATGACACGAAGGTCCTCTCCCGGCTAAACCGAATAGTAAGCGCCATATTTTAAAACATATGGATATGGGATTTTAGTTAAGTCACAACTTATAAAAATCCAAAACTTTTCTTTCAAATGGTTAAACAAATTACCATTTTTAAATCTTTAAACAAAAAGATTTATTTCACAAAGTTTCACCCAGTTTCACAAAGATCTATTCATAGATTTCAAAACAATTCCCACTTCAATTGGATTAACCCAATTAAATCTTTAAAATTAAAGATTTATAGCTTTCAAAACACGTTTCCAAGGATTTATCTAAAGTTTGAAAAACTATTTTCATTTTAGACTTGAAGCCCTTTTACACACATTGAAAGTCCATTTCTTATAGGGAAGCAAATCTAATTTATACAAGTTGAAATCTGGAGTTGAATTTAAATTCCAAATGTCACCTTTAAAATGGTTTTAAAAACCCATATAAACCCAATTATAAGTTGAATAACCTTTTTAAACCTTAGTTTCCAAATTTTAGAATTCAATTTCAAATATTGAATTCAAATTTAAATCCAATTATCTAAATTTTCAAAACTTAATCAAGTTATTTAAAAATAACCATTTTCAAAAGCTTCAATTCTAGTTCAAAAACTATTTTGGATTTAAAAATCAAATTTTTAAAACAATTTCAAAAAATCTGTGACTTAACTAATTTCCACGTGCAACCCATATTAGTGTGTGTATAAGTGTGGTCGGGGGGTTCAACACAATAAGAGTGCCACATTATCAATCAGCACAGATTCAATTATTAGAATTCGATGTGGGTTTCGGATAACCAAATGGAATCCGACTCCCTGTCGCATCGAAATCCAAATGTCGTTTTACAAGTAAAGAGGTTTGCATATTCATATAACAATATATACATCACAGATATAACAGCTCAGTATAAAGCATCACATAGCATCACATATCAAATATATCAATCCATCACACAACATTCATTAACAATCAAACATCTTTAATTAAGATGAATAAACCGTGTGGTTATAAATTTATTACCCACATAATTACTTCTATTTGTAATCTTTAAATCAATGATTAATTATCATTAACTATAATTAATTAAGTCTTAACCACCTTCATTTATTAATCATTTATTAAATAAATTATATTAATTTATTTATCCTTTAATTGTAATTAATTAATCTTAATTGCTTATTTCTCAATTAATTACTTTAACAAATAAACTTTTAATTATTGATAAATTAAATCTTAGTTAAAATTAATTGTCCTTAATAAATAGATTTATTATTCCTTAATTAATTTCAACAATTAATTATTCCTTAATTAATAATGATTTCTCAATCATTTTTAAATTAATTAACCTTAATCTATTTTTCTTGATTATCTTAATTAATTAACCACATAAATTAATTTTACCTTAAAATAATTAACCCTAAATTCTGATAAATCAATCTTTAATTATCTACTATAATTACTTTTACTAAGCAATGGTTATTTTATTTAATCATTTATTTATTACTTAATTAATTAATTATTAATCATTAATTAAAAACTAATTTTATTTAATAAATCATTCTTAATTACAAGTTAATTATTCAAAGAATAATTAATCCTAACCCTTAATCCTTAATTACCTTAAGTAATCACTTATTTCATTAATCTATTAAATAATTTAATTATTCATTTATTAAAATCAATCTAAAATCCTTAATTGATGATAATTCCTTAATTATGAAAGAAATTTACAAAAGTTAAAATAAATTTCTTTTTAAAATTAAACCATTTAAATTTTTACATTATCAACCAAATTTGGTTTAAACTCTTAAATTTATAAAACTTAAATTCATTTTAAAACCAAGATTCAAAATTAGATTTGAATCAAATTTAACTTTATATAAACATTACTTCATATCTCAATTTCAAATTTAAATTCAAATTCTTTAAAATGCTTCTTACAATTACACCTTCCATTCAATGCAAATCACTTAATCATTTAAAAGAAATTTAAACTTAAATCTTTATGTTAAAACTGAAGTTTAAAATTTTAAATCCAGATTTAAAAACTCAGATTGAATTCATTTTGAATTTCCTAATTTAGATACTTAACCTTTCAATTTCAAATGCCAAAACACAATGCATTTATGCTTGAGGTTTTCAAATCAAATTTAAATTTAAAAAGCTTAAATGATTTCAAATCTCAAATAATCTTATTTGAATTCATATTCAAAATTTTCACATTAAACACCACCTCAATCTCCACTTGCAATTTAAATTCACTTTTACATTTTAAAACAGAAAAACAGTTTCTGTTAAATTTGAAAACCAAACTTTAAAATTTTCTGAATCTAAATTATTTCAAAGAAACAGAATTGAAACTTATTTGATTTCATGCTTAAATTCAGTTTCAAAATCTTAAGTCTCAATTTTAGTTTGTATTAAGTTCAAACTTTACAAAACTGGAAACAGTTTCCTTCTTCTTCTTGTTTTTTTTTTTTAAACCAAATTTGAATTCCTGCATTCAAATTATTACAAAATAAGAATTCAAACAATTTGAATTCATTTTAGATTCAAGTTTAAATCCTAAGCTAAACTTTTAGTTTAAATTTAAACTTAACTTTTAATTTCAAAACTGCAAAGACAGGTTTCTGTTTTGCTAAACCCTAAAACAATGTACTCGAGTAAGCTAAAATTTTACTTCGGGTCATTCCTTTACTTGCTTCGAGTCAATTTCACAAAACCCCGAGTTCTGCTTCGGGTTAAAACCCTGCACACCCCATAGTTCACCTGAGTTCCACTGCAACCAAGAACAACCTGTCATCACCTAGTAATACCACCTCCAGCCACCATCATCGACACAACCTTGGCCATATCTACCTCTACACTCCCTACTCAACCTCTCAAATTCCTAATCCACTTAATGCAACAGATGGATGTGCAGACCTGCAACCTTTAAAACCAGTTTTAAACTTAACTACTCCATTTGAATGCACGGTTAATCATTGATCAAATGCAAAGATTTGGAATTTTAACTTATGTTTTTAATCCCTGTGTCATGACAGGGAAGAACAATGTTTTCTCTTTTTTTTTCCAGTGAGATTTCTAAACTGTCTTTAACTTAAATAGATTTTTAAATTTTACTTTATCAATATACAAACAAGTTTTGCTTAAGTACCCAGGCCTATCAGTGAATTGATCAATAGGAAATGAACTTTGGAAAGAAAGAACTTGACCCTGGAAATTTACAGACAGAGATGGTCTCTGGAAAAAAACAACAGGCTCAAAACATCTGTATTACAACTATATATGTAAAAAAAAAGTATATATAACAAACATGCTTAATCCAGATTTTAGTCAGGGAGCCAATTTTCATTCTTAAGATTTTAAAAATAAACTGTTACTTGCTAAAGAAAAAAAAAATTGGATTTCAAAGTTTTTCTTACAGTAAATAATTTTTCCCCAGGTAATATACATAAAAATGTTCTTATGTTTTTTTTTTTATCTTTAAAATTTGTATTACATCATTATTGTAAATTCCCCTTCAAATATCATACTTAATAAAGGTTTAGAGGGAGAGATAATTTTTTTTTTTTTTTCCTGAGCAACCATGACCTTGTCAAACAGAAGTATGCAGATGTGTGCATACATGCAGTGATAAAGAAATTTGTATATCCAAACAACAGAGCATTTCAAATCATCCATCATCATAGACTCAAGAGGATAAAGAAAATTAAGCTTTCAAGGGTTAAATTTGCTCACAGGGTATTGGAAACAGAGAGGCCAACTTTTATATATATATGTACCAGATAAAAAAAAAATGTAGGTTTGCTCACAGTTTATATGATATTTTTTTTTACTTAAACTGTATACCATAAAGAGGTGAGTATACATATACACATACATAAGCATGCATCCATCATAGTATATATATATTCACATACACACAGGCAAGCAGGCTTTTTAACAACAGAACAACATTCATTGCATATAGCATAGATTTTGGTAGATTTGCTCACCTGGAAGTTTTGCAACAGAGAAGAAACAAAGGGGAATCAAGCCTGAATATTATTTTCTTTAATTCCTGAAGTTTAGATTTGCAAATTGGAAATGGTTTTGTCTTTGATCTTAAATTTTCCTGCAACTCAGATTTGATGCAATTGCTAAAGTCTTTTGTTTTATTTATTCATTTCATAAATAAACAAAGTTTTAAATTTTCTTACTTACAGTATTGTTTTAAATGCAACAGAGAATAGGGTCTGCTGTTGCAAACCAAAAATTCATCTTGACTTGAACTTTATTTCATCCCTGCAACTGATATACAAGGTTGTTTAAAACTTTGTCTTATTTACTAATTTCCACATTAAACTCAGATTTAAAAAAAAAAGTTTCACTTGCCTTTACTTATTTCCAGAGAAAACTGCATTTGCTTTCAAATTTAAGTTGTTCCAGATTGATATTTGCATTGCTACTTGAATTGATCTGCACTCTGTTCTTGCTTTGAAACCTGAGTTGCAAATGCTTGCTACTTTGATTGCTATTTCTTCTTCTTTTTTTTTTTTCTGATTTATCTTTTTTCTTTGTTGAGATTTGAAATGCAAAATCTTTTATTACTGCAGTTTTAGATTTTGGTGAGAGGTTATTATAATTGCATATGGGGAACTCAAAAGTTTCTTTGCAATTTTTTATTTAATTTAAATAAAATGAATGCCACTTGTTTAAAAGAGATGATTATGAGATCTCTATGAAATGTCCACTTCTTTATTCATTTGTATGTGTAGTGTTTCCTTTCATATCTACATTCACAAAATTTACATTCTCACATGCACATGTTTGTATATGTTTATATTTATTTTAAATTTCAATTCAAATTGAATTATAACCACTTATGTACATTTATATATATTCATATCCATACATTTATTTAGAAAAAAGTTATATCTACACAATTTACGTTCATACATATTTTTATTTATTTATTTATTTTTGTACAATCTTTTATAAAAAGAAAAGAATGACTTTTAAATACTTTGATTTTATATTAACAATAGTTATATTTATTTATTTGAGGGAATTTGACTTAAGAATAATATTTCAAAAATGAGTACACTAATTTTTTTCTTTTTAACCACTTCCAAATATTAATATAATTAAAAATTTAGAAAACAACTTTTACTATCATTTTATTAATCTCAAGCTTTTTAATTTCTATTTTATTTTTAATGCATTTTATTTTGAAATTCAATACTTGTTTTATAAATCACTTATTCTTAAATTTCTAATATAAATTTCTATTTATAATCAAATTATCTATTTATTCTAGAAAGTTTTCTAAAAATTCACAATTTATTTTCAAAAATAAATTTAATTGCCAATATTATTTTAAACTTAATTCATTATATTTATTAATTATAATTCATTTGTATAATTAAATGAACAAATATCTTTATTAAATTTGAAGAATTCAAATATACTCAGAATTTTATTTACAATATATTTTAATTTTAGAATTTTCAAATTTTCAAGCCAATTCAATTTTTATTTACTTGAAATCAAATTCCTATTTAAAATCTAAAATTTTAAGTTTATTCTGGAAATATCTAATTAATTCACAAATAACCCCACAATTTAATTTCAAAATTAATTTAATTATTGAATTATTTTGGCTAATATTTCAGGAATGTTACAGATTCCCCCCCTTAAAAAATTTCGTCCTCGAAATTTGCAAGGAAGACGATAAAGAAAAGATAATAGATAAAGGAATGATTGATCAGATCAGACCGAAAAATTTATTCTGCATTTGGCTTACCAAATTAGAATATCAATAATATGAGAACGAACTCATGCAATTATTACACAAGATATTTGGGCTCACCAGTCTACGAATATGCAAGGGCATTGATTAGTTCGAAGGATAACTAATCGTTCGTAGAATAAATCGGATCCCAGAGAATAGATAGATGGGCTTAATTTTCAACAATTCCCAAATGCTAGATATGGATAACGAATTCAAGCCAGAATACTCCAAAGTATATGGACTTTGATATACATACTAAATTACAATTTTAAATTTGGTTTTACCCGATATCGTTTTATTGATACAATTCAACTTTAGCTTCATATTAGTTAACCAATTTACATAATTTAAAATTTCCAATTTATTTTAATTTAAATTTTCAATTTCAAATTCATTAGAGTTTAGATCGAAAAGTTGATAAGAAAACGATGAAGATACGAAAGAAGGATTTACTACAACGATTCGTAAGGCCACCATCGCACCGAAACTTCTTTCTGGAGCTGTCACGAAGGAATCAAAAGAATTGAAAAGACGAATCAAAGGAAATTGATAGAGAAAAGATATTTCCACTGTTGCAGGGTATTGACCATTTGTAGTCGTATTCCCCTGTCCCCTATCTCGTTCTCTTCTCGCACTCATACTTACTATCAGTGGATAGTAAGAGAATTTACTGAGGCACTCGAACAGATATCTTAGGGATATACTCATTCTAGGGTATGCTTCACCCTATCTCTAATGAGTTACTTAATGTGTTATACTCCTGAGCTAAGGTTTTAACCATCAGCTCTGATACCACTTATAACGACCCTGACTCGACCTTCGAAAATCGGCACCGAATACGACACTCGTATTCAAATGCCGCAGATCCAAACGTCGAATCTGGTTCGCCGGAGCTTATAACACATTAAGTAAATAACACAGCGGAAGAAAAGAATAGCATATATCATATACAGCATTTGATACAATAACTGATACAACATGAATGATACAACAGGATGGTACAATAGATATCAACATTATCAGAGATACAAAGAATAGCAGCAGAAATAAAAGGATAACACTAGCAGCGGAACAAAATCTCCAAAATAGTCTTCAAGGAAGAACTCCAGCTGTAACTCCATCTCCAAAGCACCAATCCAGAAATAGCTCGAACTCCCAAATCAAGATGAAGAGAAGCAACTCGATCCAAATGCGATTGCCAAATCTTAAGGCTGAAAGCTATCGAATCTACGCCTACTACTGATTATCTGAAAAACCCCAACTCTAGACTGCCCGTGTGGGAAAATAGTGGGCACCCAGAGTTTAGGAAAGGAACAATAAACTCCAGGTCAGTCATGGGACTGGTATGAGCAAACAAAAGCAATTGGTCTTTTAAAACAAACAACAGAATTTAAATTTGAAATCCGCAATGCTTTTTGAAAAATGAAACTACCATAAGGCCTCCCGGCACACACACAATGCAAACGCACACATGGGGGAGATTTCTCCTTATGATAGTCAAACATGCTTAATACGAGAAAAATTCTGTGATATTATTACTAGTGCATAGTGGAAAATCTTTCGAAAGTATAATATGAATCCTAGCCAGCATAGGTACCATGATGCTATGCCTACTATAGCTGCCATGTTAAATGGCAGGTTCTACAACTAAGACCGTACACGGCACGTATTGGATGAATGGATTTCCAACAAATGGTCAGGCTAAGGAACTTCCTACTGCCACATGGGATCGCCTCTGGCGGGACGTCCCGAGAACTAACGTTACGGTTAGATCTCTGCCAACACAAGGCCGGGTTACCTCTGTAACTAGGTAACTACTACACGAATATGCCGTCCCCCGGTCCTTTGGGACCTTTATCCGAGGCGCCTCAAAGCAACAACCACACAGTAAATGAGATTGGAGCAACCACATGAGTAAGTATCTGGGCTCCATACCATGATACCACCCTTTACCAGAAGGGAATGACATACCCTAAAGGGAGCGACCCTCATAACCTTGCCGCATCTTTCCTGTTTTGACCATTTCCGGGGAGTGAGGTCCTGATGCAGTCTCGTCCACAAAGCTACGCTTTGGCACAAAGCCATGCTTTGGGTCAACAGATGACCAAAGCGATGATCACAAAGATAAATGATCAAACAAATGATCATATCACAAATGATCAACCAATGATCATCACACAGCAGCCCTCAGCATGCCACATTACCTAATTTGGGATATATCACTGATAAATATCAACTACATAACCTCTGAGCTCATACGTCTCAGAGAAGGGTGTTAAGCTAAGAGAATGAATTCTCCGCCACCAAGCAGAAATGTATTTGATAGAAATCGGTTAACATCTCAAAGTGTAATGTCGGACATACAACCATACAAGTCTGTTCCGGGTTCGAACAGAACCGAAGGCACTTTCGAAGAAGCCCTTGCAAATCCGGGTATCCACAATCCCGATCGGACTTCCCATCACTAAGGGAATCTCTATACCGTAGCTACTCGGTGCAGAGACAATCGATAGGTTATCCTAACGTTCTCGAAGACACCCGGTCTTCAACACCGGTCTTCAAAGGCAATCCATAACGTCGTATCACTATTCGGAATGGGCTATATGACACGAAGGTCCTCTCCCGGCTAAACCGAATAGTAAGCGCCATATTTTAAAACATATGGATATGGGATTTTAGTTAAGTCACAACTTATAAAAATCCAAAACTTTTCTTTCAAATGGTTAAACAAATTACCATTTTTAAATCTTTAAACAAAAAGATTTATTTCACAAAGTTTCACCCAGTTTCACAAAGATCTATTCATAGATTTCAAAACAATTCCCACTTCAATTGGATTAACCCAATTAAATCTTTAAAATTAAAGATTTATAGCTTTCAAAACACGTTTCCAAGGATTTATCTAAAGTTTGAAAAACTATTTTCATTTTAGACTTGAAGCCCTTTTACACACATTGAAAGTCCATTTCTTATAGGGAAGCAAATCTAATTTATACAAGTTGAAATCTGGAGTTGAATTTAAATTCCAAATGTCACCTTTAAAATGGTTTTAAAAACCCATATAAACCCAATTATAAGTTGAATAACCTTTTTAAACCTTAGTTTCCAAATTTTAGAATTCAATTTCAAATATTGAATTCAAATTTAAATCCAATTATCTAAATTTTCAAAACTTAATCAAGTTATTTAAAAATAACCATTTTCAAAAGCTTCAATTCTAGTTCAAAAACTATTTTGGATTTAAAAATCAAATTTTTAAAACAATTTCAAAAAATCTGTGACTTAACTAATTTCCACGTGCAACCCATATTAGTGTGTGTATAAGTGTGGTCGGGGGGTTCAACACAATAAGAGTGCCACATTATCAATCAGCACAGATTCAATTATTAGAATTCGATGTGGGTTTCGGATAACCAAATGGAATCCGACTCCCTGTCGCATCGAAATCCAAATGTCGTTTTACAAGTAAAGAGGTTTGCATATTCATATAACAATATATACATCACAGATATAACAGCTCAGTATAAAGCATCACATAGCATCACATATCAAATATATCAATCCATCACACAACATTCATTAACAATCAAACATCTTTAATTAAGATGAATAAACCGTGTGGTTATAAATTTATTACCCACATAATTACTTCTATTTGTAATCTTTAAATCAATGATTAATTATCATTAACTATAATTAATTAAGTCTTAACCACCTTCATTTATTAATCATTTATTAAATAAATTATCTTAATTTATTTATCCTTTAATTGTAATTAATTAATCTTAATTGCTTATTTCTCAATTAATTACTTTAACAAATAAACTTTTAATTATTGATAAATTAAATCTTAGTTAAAATTAATTGTCCTTAATAAATAGATTTATTATTCCTTAATTAATTTCAACAATTAATTATTCCTTAATTAATAATGATTTCTCAATCATTTTTAAATTAATTAACCTTAATCTATTTTTCTTGATTATCTTAATTAATTAACCACATAAATTAATTTTACCTTAAAATAATTAACCCTAATATCTGATAAATCAATCTTTAATTATCTACTATAATTACTTTCACTAAGCAATGGTTATTTTATTTAATCATTTATTTATTACTTGATTAATTAATTATTAATCATTAATTAAAAACTAATTTTATTTAATAAATCATTCTTAATTACAAGTTAATTATTCAAAGAATAATTAATCCTAACCCTTAATCCTTAATTACCTTAAGTAATCACTTATTTCATTAATTTATTAAATAATTTAATTATTCATTTATTAAAATCAATCTAAAATCCTTAATTGATGATAATTCCTTAATTATGGAAGAAATTTACAAAAGTTAAAATAAATTTCTTTTTAAAATTAAACCATTTAAATTTTTACATTATCAACCAAATTTGGTTTAAACTCTTAAATTTATAAAACTTAAATTCATTTTAAAACCAAGATTCAAAATTAGATTTGAATCAAATTTAACTTTATATAAACATTACTTCATATCTCAATTTCAAATTTAAATTCAAATTCTTTAAAATGCTTCTTACAATTACACCTTCCATTCAATGCAAATCACTTAATCATTTAAAAGAAATTTAAACTTAAATCTTTATGTTAAAACTGAAGTTTAAAATTTTAAATCCAGATTTAAAAACTCAGATTGAATTCATTTTGAATTTCCTAATTTAGATACTTAACCTTTCAATTTCAAATGCCAAAACACAATGCATTTATGCTTGAGGTTTTCAAATCAAATTTAAATTTAAAAAGCTTAAATGATTTCAAATCTCAAATAATCTTATTTGAATTCATATTCAAAATTTTCAGATTAAACTCCACCTCAATCTCCACTTGCAATTTAAATTCACTTTTACATTTTAAAACAGAAAAACAGTTTCTGTTAAATTTGAAAACCAAACTTTAAAATTTTTTGAATCTAAATTATTTCAAAGAAACAGAATTGAAACTTATTTGATTTCATGCTTAAATTCAGTTTCAAAATCTTAAGTCTCAATTTTAGTTTGTATTAAGTTCAAACTTTACAAAACTGGAAACAGTTTCCTTCTTCTTCTTTTTTTTTTTTTTAAACCAAATTTGAATTCCTGCATTCAAATTATTACAAAATAAGAATTCAAACAATTTGAATTCATTTTAGATTCAAGTTTAAATCCTAAGCTAAACTTTTAGTTTAAATTTAAACTTAACTTTTAATTTCAAAACTGCAAAGACAGGTTTCTGTTTTGCTAAACCCTGAAACAATGTACTCGAGTAAGCTAAAATTTTACTTCGGGTCATTCCTTTACTTGCTTCGAGTCAATTTCACAAAACCCCGAGTTCTGCTTCGGGTTAAAACCCTGCACACCCCATAGTTCACCTGAGTTCCACTGCAACCAAGAACAACCTGTCATCACCTAGTAATACCACCTCCAGCCACCATCATCGACACAACCTTGGCCATATCTACCTCTACACTCCCTACTCAACCTCTCAAATTCCTAATCCACTTAATGCAACAGATGGATGTGCAGACCTGCAACCTTTAAAACCAGTTTTAAACTTAACTACTCCATTTGAATGCACGGTTAATCATTGATCAAATGCAAAGATTTGGAATTTTAACTTATGTTTTTAATCCCTGTGTCATGACAGGGAAGAACAATGTTTTCTCTTTTTTTTTCCAGTGAGATTTCTAAACTGTCTTTAACTTAAATAGATTTTTAAATTTTACTTTATCAATATACAAACAAGTTTTGCTTAAGTACCCAGGCCTATCAGTGAATTGATCAATAGGAAATGAACTTTGGAAAGAAAGAACTTGACCCTGGAAATTTACAGACAGAGATGGTCTCTGAAAAAAAACAACAGGCTCAAAACATCTGTATTACAACTATATATGTAAAAAAAAAAGTATATATAACAAACATGCTTAATCCAGATTTTAGTCAGGGAGCCAATTTTCATTCTTAAGATTTTAAAAATAAACTGTTACTTGCTAAAGAAAAAAAAATTGGATTTCAAAGTTTTTCTTACAGTAAATAATTTTTCCCCAGGTAATATACATAAAAATGTTCTTATGTTTTTTTTTTATCTTTAAAATTTGTATTACATCATTATTGTAAATTCCCCTTCAAATATCATACTTAATAAAGGTTTAGAGGGAGAGATAAAAATTTTTTTTTTTCCTGAGCAACCATGACCTTGTCAAACAGAAGTATGCAGATGTGTGCATACATGCAGTGATAAAGAAATTTGTATATCCAAACAACAGAGCATTTCAAATCATCCATCATCATAGACTCAAGAGGATAAAGAAAATTAAGCTTTCAAGGGTTAAATTTGCTCACAGGGTATTGGAAACAGAGAGGCCAACTTTTATATATATATGTACCAGATAAAAAAAAAAATGAAGGTTTGCTCACAGTTTATATGATATTTTTTTTACTTAAACTGTATACCATAAAGAGGTGAGTATACATATACACATACACAAGCATGCATCCATCATAGTATATATATATTCACATACACACAGGAAAGCAGGCTTTTTAACAACAGAACAACATTCATTGCATATAGCATAGATTTTGGTAGATTTGCTCACCTGGAAGTTTTGCAACAGAGAAGAAACAAAGGGGAATCAAGCCTGAATATTATTTTCTTTAATTCCTGAAGTTTAGATCTGCAAATTGGAAATGGTTTTGTCTTTGATCTTAAATTTTCCTGCAACTCAGATTTGATGCAATTGCTAAAGTCTTTTGTTTTATTTATTCATTTCATAAATAAACAAAGTTTTAAATTTTCTTACTTACAGTATTGTTTTAAATGCAACAGAGAATAGGGTCTGCTGTTGCAAACCAAAAATTCATCTTGACTTGAACTTTATTTCATCCCTGCAACTGATATACAAGGTTGTTTAAAACTTTGTCTTATTTACTAATTTCCACATTAAACTCAGATTTAAAAAAAAAAGTTTCACTTGCCTTTACTTATTTCCAGAGAAAACTGCATTTGCTTTCAAATTTAAGTTGTTCCAGATTGATATTTGCATTGCTACTTGAATTGATCTGCACTCTGTTCTTGCTTTGAAACCTGAGTTGCAAATGCTTGCTACTTTGATTGCTATTTCTTCTTCTTCTTTTTTTTTTCTGATTTATCTTTTTTCTTTGTTGAGATTTGAAATGCAAAATCTTTTATTACTGCAGTTTCAGATTTTGGTGAGAGGTTATTATAATTGCATATGGGGAACTCAAAAGTTTCTTTGCAATTTTTTATTTAATTTAAATAAAATGAATGCCACTTGTTTAAAAGAGATGATTATGAGATCTCTATGAAATGTCCACTTCTTTATTCATTTGTATGTGTAGTGTTTCCTTTCATATCTACATTCACAAAATTTACATTCTCACATGCACATGTTTGTATATGTTTATATTTATTTTAAATTTCAATTCAAATTGAATTATAACCACTTATGTACATTTATATATATTCATATCCATACATTTATTTAGAAAAAAGTTATATCTACACAATTTACATTCATACATATTTTTATTTATTTATTTATTTTTGTACAATCTTTTATAAAAAGAAAAGAATGACTTTTAAATACTTTGATTTTATATTAACAATAGTTATATTTATTTATTTGAGGGAATTTGACTTAAGAATAATATTTCAAAAATGAGTACACTAATTTTTTTCTTTTTAACCACTTCCAAATATTAATATAATTAAAAATTTAGAAAACAACTTTTACTATCATTTTATTAATCTCAAGCTTTTTAATTTCTATTTTATTTTTAATGCATTTTATTTTGAAATTCAATACTTGTTTTATAAATCACTTATTCTTAAATTTCTAATATAAATTTCTATTTATAATCAAATTATCTATTTATTCTAGAAAGTTTTCTAAAAATTCACAATTTATTTTCAAAAATAAATTTAATTGCCAATATTATTTTAAACTTAATTCATTATATTTATTAATTATAATTCATTTGTATAATTAAATGAACAAATATCTTTATTAAATTTGAAGAATTCAAATATACTCAGAATTTTATTTACAATATATTTTAATTTTAGAATTTTCAAATTTTCAAGCCAATTCAATTTTTATTTACTTGAAATCAAATTCCTATTTAAAATCTAAAATTTTAAGTTTATTCTGGAAATATCTAATTAATTCACAAATAACCCCACAATTTAATTTCAAAATTAATTTAATTATTGAATTATTTTGGCTAATATTTCAGGAATGTTACAACTATTTATAGGCGTATGCTGCAAATACTTCGCTCAGTTCTTGGAAGACCTTTTCTCGCATGTGGGCGGGCCCACGCGATCGATCCCTTACTGTTTGGAGTCGGTCCGTGATCGATACGAACGCAATTCGTATCGATCAGGATTTAGTCCAACCGTGTCGGGATCGATCATGAACATTCTTGATGATGTATGCAAGCTCTTGTAAAAATTTGGTGGCATTTGAACTTGTAGATTTTGAGTTATGATCGATGCATTTACGAGGACTTCCTAGGAGGTCACCCATCCTAGTACTATTCTCGCCCAAGTACGCTTAAATTCGGAGTTTTGATGGGATCCGGTGCTTAAGTGCTGGTATGAATGCACCTATTTCGATTAGGTGAGAAAACTGTTGTTTGTTGATGTAATTGTCATTAGGTGAGCATTCAACATCTGTTAAATTTCAAAATTGAATATTAGTTCGACATACATGCATGTATGTTAACTTGACTCTCGTTAACGTTCGTACGTTCACGAGTAGTTGTTAGTTCATGATAGTTTGAGACAAATGTTGGAAGTTTTATAATAAGGCCTGATGATTGTTTATAGATGTGTATTGATGGTTGAATAACCGACTATCAGTTTTGGCCAATTTCGCTAATCCTTTCGAGAGACCAGGGCCGGATTTAATTATCCGAAAACCACTTCAATCTGTTTGAACGTTACGAATGAATACCATGAAGATGATGAAGACGGTGATTCAGTTTGTCCAGACCCTGGAAAAATTGTATGGATGAATGTTATCAGAACATCATCATTAGAGGACGATGAGCATTCTATTCTAAGTAAAATTTTGTTCTTGAAAGTTAACGCTTAGCCTCGAGCCTCATCAAGCGAGGAATGACTAAAACAGGGGAGATGCAGCAAGACTAAGTGGGTCTCACCTAAGTAGGGTACGTTATTACCTTTCTAAATGTCCTTGGAAACCTATTTATTATGGATATGGTTGTGCATGGAAGGAGCGCTCAGTGGTAAGGGTGGGAACACCGAGGGTGATAACATATATGGTCTATCCAGGTTAGGAGTAGGTCGGTCTTATGTTGCAGGGGATACCGACGTGGTCCTCGGTACATGGTTCTAGAAGTGCACTGTGATGGCCGGTACCCTAGTGGCCTAATCATTCAATGGAATCCATTCTCCAATAAGTGTCGTACGGTATTGATTGTGCCCAACTATGCTGAAACGTGAGATGCAAGCATTTCAGCTATTTTCTATTTACTTTCTATAGACACTATTATAATATCAGCTTATTTTGATAAAAATTGTTTTGGTTATCGTAAGGTAAATACCCGTTGTTTTTATTTGTGATGTGGACTTACCAGATACCTTTGTTTTCAAAGGATTTTGAAAAGGTAATAATTCAAATTGAGTATGTTTTCCCATGTTGATTTTCCAGACTGACTCTAGTATTATTTTATTATAATGCTCGGGTCAGACCGAGTATTACAGATTTAGGATATGATGCTATGGAGCTCAGGAGACGAGCTGGATGACAAGGCGTATTTCCGTTGATTTGTATTTCCACTTTGCAAGGACGAATTATTGAACTATCCAGATTTGATGAAATGATTATGTACTCTGATGATTGTAAGTATTAAACAGTTAAAGATTCTTTTGTATAAAAATCTATTGTTATATATTATATTCTGTTCCGCTGCGATTGTGAGATTCTATGTTGTTGTGTTCCTTTTCTTCTAACTTTTTCTTCTTCAACCCTAACGAGCTGGTATTTCCAGCACTCGGCTGCTCGGCAGCTATATAGTGGACCTATTAGTGTCGATTTTCGAGGGTCGAAAGCCTACCCGTCCAATACATATCAAGGATATAAAACGATCGTATATGGAAATTAAGTCATGTATACTTATCACCGCTCATCGAATTCCAATAGCTGCTATTTCTTGGTTAACGGTACTACTGGACAAGTCAAGGTAGTGTTACCTCAAAGTCATGTCTCATGATTATTCTTAACTTTCAAAAGAGCGACAAGTCTACCTCTTCGATGTTGAATGCTAAACGTACAAATAAATCATTTCCATATAATTGATATCGTTTTATGGAACTTAATTTAGTTCCATAAATGAATCAATATTTTATTTTTGAAAGCCGAATTCGTGCTTGGGTTTCACAAAGTATTTACTTAAACATCTTTGTAAAAATATTTCATTCAGTTTTAAAACAAAATTATAAAATAATTAATAACTTTAGACATCCTGATTTAACTAGTTAATTAGCTTTAGTAAGAATGATTAATCATCTTCAAACTTCATTTTATTAGTTTAATCAACTAACTTCAAATATCTTAAATTAAAAAGGTTTAATCAGTCATAAAACATCGATAATTAAATTAATTAGATTTAAATTTCATTGGTTAAAACTGATTAATTAATTAAAAGATCATTAAAGAAAAAGATTAGTTAAATTTAAACTAATTAATTACTTTTAAAAGTCATTAATTAAAGAGAAATAATTAATTTTAAACACCATTGATTAAAATAATTAATTAACTTCAATCCATTGTTATTAAATGATTAGTTAACCTTAATCATCGTTAGGCAACATGATTAACTAATTTTAGTTATCATTGACAAAGTAATTAATTAAATGTAAAAACATCATTATTAAGTTAATTAATTAACCTTAATCATCTTTAATTAAAATGACTAAATTGAGAATTAAATAAATAGTTAATCAAGTTCAAACCCATCATTATTCAAAAACTTAATTTAACATTGTAAACAAAATCCAAGGCCAAGAATTAACCAAAAGGTTTACAAGGGGAAGTATTTTTTTCAGAAGTGCTGGTATAGCGATAGCCACTATAAGGACAGTTCAAGGGCTACTTTATGCCATAATCATTCTCTTTTTCCCAATCATCACATCACATTCATAAGAAGGGCATATATATATATACACACACACACATATCAACGTAAACAACATTCATAAACATATAGGGGGAATTACTTATACAAATTTTACTTTGAACTATACACTAATTTTAAGTGCCTACAACTACAAAGTTGTCAACTTTTACGGAATAAATCAAGTCAAAAACAATACATCCAAACGTAACCAATAAAGCAACAAAAATAGTGACAAAATTATGGAGGAAATAGAGTTAAAAACATTAGTTTAATAAGGCGAACTTTGCTCACAAAAAGTTTGCAAATTGAGCTGTAACTCCACATGAGCTTGAACAAG
This sequence comes from Allium cepa, assembly GCA_030765085.1. NCBI lineage: Eukaryota > Viridiplantae > Streptophyta > Magnoliopsida > Asparagales > Amaryllidaceae > Allium > Allium cepa. The sequence goes on from CM060931.1 coordinate 580,270,588, forward strand.
ATTGAAATAATTTCTTACCTTAGAAAGAAAGAAAATTTGAAGGGTTTAGGGTGCCAATGTGGTTCGACCTATGTTGTGGTAGGCTCGGCTAAACTAGTAGAGAGGTGGATATAGGTCAGGTTGTTTTGTTTGGTGATGTAGAGGGTGAAGATGGAAGTTGTATTGATTTTTTACTTAAGGAAGATATGAAATTTTCTTTGATTTATGAAACTAAGAAGCCGTTAACAAGCATTTTAAAAAGCTTAAGGGAGGGAATAAAAGATGAAAAACCAATCTTTCTTTCTTGAAATAGGATGTGCATTTATATGCTAATAAAGCTTCCAAGGTAAGCTATCCGAATTAAGGCTTCTAAGAGAAGCTAAAAGGATATCATCAGACAAAACTTCCATGAGAGGCCATCCAAAACAAAGCTTCTAAGAGAAGCTGAAAAGATATTATAAGACAAAGCTTGCATGAGAAGCTATCCAAAACAAGACTTCTAAGAGAAGCTAAAAGGATATTATTAAGACAAAGCTTCCATGAGAAGCTATCCAAAACAAGGCTTCTAAGAGAAGAAAAAAGGTTAATATTAAAACAAAGCTTCCATGAGAAGCTATCCAAAACAAGGCTTCTAAGAGAAGCTAAAAGGTTATTATAAAACAAAGCTTGCATGAGAAGCTACCCAAAACAAGGCTTCTAAGAGAAGCTAATTGAACATTATTAAGACAAAGCTTGCATGAGAAGCTGTCCAAAATCAGGCTTCTAAGAAAAGCTAAAAGAATATTATTAAGACAAAGCTTCCATGAGAAGCTATCCAAAACAAGGCTTCTAAGAGAAGCTAAAAAAATATTATGAAGACAAAGCTTTCATAAGAAGCTATCCAAAATAATGCTTCTGAGAGAAGCTAGCAAATACCATAAAGTGCAAGAAGCCAAGTGGAAATTCTAGAGTTAGGAAGCCTAGATATGGTCTTGACGAATTTTGGGCTTATGAAATAAGTTGGGCATATAAAAGACATTATCACAAATATAGTTCATTTCAGTATTTACAACTTAGAAAAAAATATATTATATATATATATATATATATATATATATATATTAAATATTCATAATTTATAGCGATTAATTTACGGCTCATCTAAGTTTACAGCATTTTTAAAGTGAATTCATATATTAAATATAATTCCAGGTCGTCATGTTCTCCCCTTTAAATGAATTTACTTACCTGATTATTGGTAAATCTGATTAGTTATAATTTCCTATCATAAAAATATGTAATACAACCATATACAGTCAGGTGATATAATGCAACGTAAGTAATGTAAGAAACATATGCAACAAAATAAAGAGAATATTCTATAATAAATGCCGTGCATCCAATATTTTTCAAAATACTTCCAAACTTTAGAGCTAAATGCCTGAGTTTTATATTTAATATACATTTTCCAAATTCCTTCTAAGAGAAACAAATCAAAACTAAAATAACTAGGAGGGTATCCTCCTAAAAAAAGTGTAAAACTCAAATTATAACAATATGGAGCACTCAGTGGTATTCCAGTTCCTCCAAATACAACAACTAGAGTAAACAATTATTATTTCTTTCAAAAAATTTCAAAATCACCTTTTTATCAAGCTCACCGGGATTTTAGTTCTAATAAACAAAAATTCCAAAATCTATTGTTTATAAATTTTAACTCAATAAACTATAGAATATAAGATCATGTAATCAACCAGTCAAATTCAATTAAATCAAATCAACCAAATTCCATAATGAAATACTAACATTATCAATCTTTCAAATTCCATAAGGGAAAAATCTAACATTCAACATTATTTAAAATGCCAAAAGATTAACAACAAACTTCTAACTTAGGTTTAAAACTTTCTTGATTGCCTAAGAATATAAATAATTTACTAAGTGTATCATTTTGCTCATCAGCATTTGGTTATTGGTTAGAGGATTACTTATGTTCCTTCAGACAAAATTGAACGTCACTTTCTAAAATTATTGGTTTCTTAATTATACCAATATTTCTAAATCACTTAAATACGTACTTAGTATTTCATTCAATACCAAAATCATTTACGAATTACTTTATAAATTTTCACCTAAGTTTTAAAAATATATTTTATAAAGCCCTTTCTTTATAAAACATCAAACAATAATTTATTTCACCTTATTTACTTGTATGATACTCTTCTATATCCTAAGAGTACATATAAATACAAATTTTATCTTGCTTTTCACAATCTAGGTGAAGACCTAATCAAAATTTGTGTCTTTTAAAATCGATTCAACCTCTCGACCTCTTTAACTTGGAGTGTTAAAATGGACGATGTTTAAGGGTTGACCTAAACATCAAATAGTTTACACTACTTAAATATTTTAAACAAAGCTATGGTTTTAATAAAAAAATGTTTATTAAACCCTCCTACATTTTTACATTATGATGCTATAATGAATGGAGTTTATGGACTGGCCTAACTAATACCAATTAGTTTATCCTTCTTGGATGTTAAATAAAATCTATGGTTTTGATAAAACAATGTTATCAAAACCGTCATATCCAATCTAATCCATTTAAATTAGTGTTAAATTATCCCTTATCTTATCTAAGGGTAAATATTCATTTATTAACACAATCTCTTATCACAATTAAATTTATTTTGAAATCAATTCCCCACTAAGGGAGCTTATAAACTAGATACGAGTTATATATTTCAAAACTCTTCTTTGAAAGCATAATTCATATATCTCTTTTATGAAATAACCCCAAACAATTTTATATACTAAAACTCACTTTAGGTTCGTACAAATTTGGACTCATTTCGATCGCATAATGGTAAAGAGAATAATTTACAAAGTACACCACAATGTTCGCCTAAGCGAACATCCAATCGTTAATTAGAAGACTGTTTATATTACCACAAAACTAATCAAAATACTTTCCCCCGAATTACCCCAAAGAAAATGCATTTCGTTATTATTTTTCTAACATTTAAACTTAGAAATTTTCCCAAATAATATCACTATTACTTTTCTCAAAATCTTATGAATTATTTCAAATAATTCTGGGATCTAAATTTTCCAAAAACTCTTTAAATTGTTCTTTTAAAAGACAAATTTATAATACTAAGTGTATTAAATGAGGGTTATAAAACCAAATATCATTTTAAACCGTAAACCCAAGACAATTTACACTAAGCTTTATTTTTAAACAATTCCATTTAAAGAATTTTCTCATTTACAAACATCATTTATAAATTTAAAATAATATTAATAATCCCGATGGATGATTTATAACATTATTTTAGAACTTTATAATCACCTAAATTTCCTAAAAGAAAATAAATCAAATTTAAAATCTTTTGTTAGACTTAAAATAACAATGATTATCCCAAAAGATAACTATTCATATTTTTAATCTCTTTTATAAATCGAAAAAAATATTAATTATTCCAAAAAGATAATTAGTCAAATTTACAAATTGATTAATTATATTTCAAATATCATTATTAAAATGACTAACTAAATTTCTGGCATACCATTAGTTAAAACAATTAATTAAATTTAACTAATCATTAATTAAAATAGTTAATTAAAATTCAATATCAATAATTAATTTGATCTAGTTAAACTCAAATCTCATTAACAAAAAAGATTAATTAATTTTAACATCTACTTAAGTTCATAACACACCCAATGGTGTAGGGCGCAATGTTCAATAAAAGACGGTATAGCGGAAATTACTATAACAACATTTAAATAGAATACCTAAATAAATTTCAACTAAACTGTCAAACAAATCTAACTATCATCCAAGAAATCAAAAATAGTTTGTAACATCATGAATATGATATAGTAAATTTGGATGTGTAAACCTACATTTAAATGATTCTCCTTTACTATAATTAAATTTTCTCTAATATCCATTCTTTAAATTTTCTCAAATAATTTGGGAAAACACAAGCTTAAATTTTTTCGCTGCCATTTAGATTATATTAAACAACTTTTTATTACAAGTTTACTTTTAGCTTAACATCTATAAAAGAAGATTTCTAACTTAACCGTTTCACCGAACACCATATAATCAAACTGTTAAACTGAATTCACATGAATTTTTTCCCAAGATTCCCAATTCCTATTTACCTAACCTCTACTATACTAAGGACAATCTCTTATGAACTATTCAGCAATAGTTAATGCTCAAACTGGACGAGTATAACTAATCAAATTCTAAATGATAACAATAAAATATTATCATTTCTAAATAATCTACTCAACGGTACAATTATATTAATTTTGAAACGCATTCAGTATATATAACATATTCCTAGTAAAATTATTTCATTTTCCACCTTAAAACAATACTATATAGGTAGATATGTTCAAGTGTTTAGGAATCTCTATCGAAAACGCTGCTCAGACGCATCGACCAGAATTCATATAACACTTAACTGATCAAACAACACAATATAAAAGTTTTTATAACACTAACAAATATGCACTCAATCTATACTCTTAGACTTATCCTAGGACATTACTAATTCTATACTTAGGGAGCTTACCCCACTAGGGCTAAGGGGTTCGCTAAACCTAAGCTCTAATACCATCTGTGACCACCCAACTTTCTGACCCTTGGATACGACACTTAATACATCCATGACATTTATGTGTCGTTTCCCAAGCCTCCGCTAGGAAAGTTGTTGGATAAAATAAAGAACAGAACAAGACAAAGTAGATAAACCTCACAACAGAATGGTTGCATATAATAGAAAATGACTTAGTACAAAATGTTACTTCTTATATGGAGTTTCAGAGTTATAAAAAATACTACATCTAATAGATTTGCAGTTATACATCCTAAACTGTCATTTTTAGATACAAAATACATCTACGTAATCATATCATGGAAATAAATAACTAGATAACTAAGGAGCATCCTGTTAGTCCATCATTTTCAAAGAGCTCGAAAGAAAAACCTGTTATTCTTGAGCTACTAAAATATAATTGAGTAACCAAAAGTTTATGAAAAATAAAAAACTCGGATCAAACAAAATGTCTGGTATGAGCAAAACTCCAAAACAAATGAGGGTTTTTGAACTATAACATATGGGACCATGCCGTTAATGCGAAACGGGTTGTCTCCTACATAAGCAACAACCAAACATAACAAAAATGGAAATGAACAATAAGGAACAAATGCAAACATAGATAATGGACATAATTAATATACATCCAAACTTGAAACAATGGAAACAGTTTGAATAATAGTCCAAACTGAACGGAATGGACTAAAAAGGATAACAGTCCAAACTCGATAGACTGGAGTAAACCTTATAATTAACACTATGAAGAATGGTTGGCTCTTCCCATTGCAATTAAAGAAAACAGAATTAAAGGTTCGAATCAAATAAGGAAAGGAAAATCACCAACAATGACTAGGAGGGTATACCCTTTTACTGAACGTATACCTCTTGAAATATACTTCGAAACTCCGATGGCTCTCAGACACATCCAAGCCAGACCCCGCCAACGGTTATCGAGTATCAAAGTATTCAACATCTCAATGTACAACACCGAATCCAATCTAATGTGGATGTGAAAATACCCTAATGGGGCAACCTCACATAGCTTGGCTTCTACTCGCTCTTTGGGTTTAGTCATTTTCGACAAAAGATAACAAAGCTCAAATGAGCTACATGTCGTCTTAGAGTGACGATAATAAAGAAGCTGAAGTAATCAATAGCTGAGTACAAGGCTTGTTTCCTTTTAATTCCTTTTGAAACTCTTATATTCGTAATTTTTTTTAGATAATACTGATTATTATATTTAAAATCTTAGAAAACAATTTCAAAAGCACTGGGATTTAAATTTTCATATTCTCAACTTTTAAATCTTTTCTATTTATAAGCTATATTATAAGTATACCTATACAATTTCATTACCTTATTATGAAAATATTTCGTTAATTTACATCTTTGTTATTGTAATAAATTCTAATTATAATTAGATTTCAATTAAATCTAATTATCAAACACTTTGTGAAATAGAGTTCACAAAGTATTCATTTTTAGTTTGATTCAAACAATAATCGATGATAACTAAATATTATCATCTCCTGGCAACAACATTCATTAATAATCATACAGGTTTATAAAAGTTATCATTCTACATACAAAATACAATTTAGGTAAAATTATTTCATTTACTCTATTATAAAACAATATTATGTCGATTTGCCTCGTATAAGTGTTTAGAAACCCCTATCAATAACATAGCGTCCCATGCACTGACCAGAATTCATAAACAACTCAACGGATATGTAAATACAATATAAAACAATTTATAACACTAACAAGTGCACGTTCTCATATATATACACTCAAACAAACTCATTCTAGGATATTACTACCCTATCTCTAATGACTCAAACCTCAAGATTATCGCTAAACCAAAGCTCTGATACCAACTATGAAGGCCCCAATTTTAGAAAGCTTAAATCGACAGTAATCCACACTTATCCAACGCAAACAATCCAAAACACAAATAATCAATGGGGTTAATTAAGAAAATTAAGAAAAGAAGAACAGAAATATAGAATCCCGCAGTGGAATGACAAAGTATAATAATCAAATAAACAATTCATGAAGCTGTTTATACTATACATTTGATTATAATTTTAAAACATCTATCAAATTTATATATACAACAGAACAATAGAATAATGTAGTAGAACAACATGACGTAGGGGATAATATCAGTAATAATAATATACTAAATCTTTGCCTTCATCCTCTAGAAAATAATCTCCAATGCGTTAAAAACTCAAGGCTGACCCGAGCATAATGAAAAGACAAAACATTCGAGTCAAGAATAAAATATTCTTATGTGAGTCAAATCAATATCACATATAATAGGAATGTAATTGTGTCAGTTATGTTTATGGGGTTTCACATCTATTATCTAGCATATAACGTTTATGCAATAACTCAAGAGATGTCACGGGATATTCCATCTCTTAAGGATGTGTCAAAATATCTATATATAGTAGAATACGCTAGATATGTTATGTATAATCCGTAAATAATTTTTTTCATAGCGTTATGGTTTTACCTTCACGTGTTTTTAAGCATTATTGTACAGTTTGCATACAACGCCCCTGTACGTACCACGTCGGGGGATAGGGATGCGCAATGATACAACAACACTAAACTAAACTCGTAGTGGTCACATACAAGGATAAGAATATGACAAAGCACTTGAGGCAATGCCTAAGGTAAGATACTATTAGTTCAGGTTGCAGGGCTGGTGGTAATACATCGTAGTCAAAATCGCCCACCGCGTCCATCAATCCCATATCGAGTCAAAAGGGAGGTTACTATAGATCAAGGTGCACCAAACGAGACCAACAACAAGGAAATAGTATAGACAAAGTAAAAAAATAAAATCGAGAATGGATGTCGACTAGAAGTAATTACCCTCATTGGCCCTATCAACCCATCCTGTTATAGTCATATCAAATTAGAACAAGTGACGATATCTATCCATCATTGTTCTCTTTCTTCAAATCTAGCAAATATACACCAATCCAACCACTTCATTCTGGAGTCTCCTTCATGTACACAGTTGTTAAAATGGTTCCAATATTGATGGAAAGTATGCCAATAAGAGGCCCCGGTATCTTTAACAACCAAACATCATTTTACACTCTGGCTTGTTCCTTTTACATTTCGAAAACGGTTCATATCCAACATCCCTTACTTTAAAATATCATTTACTCCAAAATCATCAAATTTACTTAAAATATCTCAATTTCACTTGAAAATCATTTTCACTTTAATATCTCAATTTCACTTCCAAAATCATTTCGAATTTCAACTTAGGTTATAACTTCATTTTAACCCAATTTGCATCTAAATCCGTGATTTAAATATAAACAGTTCCCTCCCTGACCAGTTTGAATTTTTCGAAATAATTTGAATAATTTTAAATAGTTTTGAAAGTTAAAACAGTTTAAATAGTTTAGATATTAAAATAGATTTTATATTAAATGATTTGAAAATTTAAATAATTTGGAAATTTAAAAAGTTGAATTTTATAACAATTTGTAGGAAAATAGTTTATAGTGAAAATAGTTTCAAATTCAAACTACTTCTTCCTATCTCCAATAAATCTGGACTTAGATCCAAATTCCAGTCAACTAATTTAAATTTTAACTCTTCCACAAATCATCTTTAATCTCAATTCAATTCAAGTCGACTCAATTTTGATTTCAGTTTCAATTCGAATTAATTTCGATTTCGATTTCGATTCGAATTAATTTCAGTTTGAATTAATTTAAATTTCAGAATGCCTATTTGAAACATTTAAATCAAATTTAAGTTCGATGTTCGATCTAAAGTTCGCATCTTTAAAATTATTTAATTTCGAGCCCAAACTAGAAATATCCATTTACACCACTTTTACTTAAACAAATTTGAAGTTCAAGTAAAACTTCAAACCCTTAAAATAATTTCAATTTTCTAATTCAAGTCATATGTCGATTTTACTTCACATTTGAAAATAAATTCTTAAAACGATTCATTTTAGCCAATTTTAATTTCAACTTTAAATACTCTAATTCAAATTTAGTTCAATCTTTATAAATTCGATTTTTGTTACTTTAGATCAAAATCATTTAAATAGATTAAATTCAACAATTTAAAACCATTTAATTTAACCAATCCAGTGGCCGTATATAATTTTCTATCCTATGGCCAAATGATCAGTTATTTCAATTTAATTGCAAGGATGGACATATGTCATTTCAATCCAAATTAAAGTGTCATAGGTATATATCATTTCAACCTGTTCCTTAATTTATTCGAAATAATTCAAATAATATCTTTATATATTGTTAAATAATATATAGGGTGATACATGATATATTTAATAAATAAACATCCAATCATCCAAAATATCAACCAATAGCCATCTATCACATTCAACATCCAAAACTGCCAATAAATCACAACAGTTAACTAACTATCAATAATCGGGAATTTAATTACCAATTTAATTCTAATTTCAATTTAACAATTAATTCGACCTACCTAACATAAAAATTTCTGTGTCGATTTTTGTGACGCCCCACCTCTATACTCATGTTAGCCAAGGACACTACGGAGTAATGCCGTCAACTAGGACGAAGAATAAGGCTGTTTAGGATCAACCATTCGTGTAATTACTTTGTGCGAGCACCGATATGTCAGATAGAATAACATGCATTTCGTTTCAAGAGGAAATCCGACATACCGATACAAACTCAAAGTTACTACACAATGGCTATATAATCTTTGGAAACAAATATAGAAATAAGCATAACATAAATCTGCCACAGATATCCATATCACAAAGGCGGAAAAAGATATGAATATAACACATAGAAGTGTATATCGGAGTAGTGGTCAAACAAGATCCACAATATAACAAAAGAATAGATACAAGTGCTAGACAAAATAATATGTATACATCATAGAGTCTCTATCTCGAATGTATAACAACAAAAACTACCAATATAGTGTAGTTAGCCAAAAGTCAGGTAATACTCCCAGATGAGGAGTCAAGTAGAAGCACATGTAACATTGAGGTCTGACCCGAGTATTATTTAATATGAAAATAATAAACGGATCAGTTTAGCTATAAATATCAGGTAAAATCAGATGGAACAAGAGATATAACAAAACGCATGATAGCAATAATGCCATACTATAAAAAGTATACATATGACAACAACAAAAATCATACAATATCTTAAGAAATCTCATAACATAAAAAAGAATGTCATATTCTTTACTCTATTCACCAAACCATGAATATTGAAAAACATATCATTGCCAATTGCAAAAATTGATGAAACATAAATTCCAGAAATCAACAATTAGAAATCCAGAAATCACAAAAGGGGAGGCCTATCACAAAACAGGAGCATAAAAACTCACCAACACGTGTATCATAAAACGGAACGCTATTCCATGGTCGCTAACCATAAATTCGGAACATCGACGCAGTACAATAATGGTACGTCCAATGAACTAAAACATCAATGAATTTGAAGCATCGACGTAGTACAATAATGGTACGTCCAATAAACCTGATAAACCGAAACAACGATGTAGTACAATATTGGTACATCCATTGATCCGGATAAGCCGGGACATCGATGTAGTACAATAACGGTACATTCGATGAACCGAATATCATAAAAGAACATGGGTCGCTAGCCCATAAAAGAAATGAGACGAAGCTCATTAAAACGAGGTACTATCCGCCACGCGGACAAAGAGACATCGCACATCGCTAGTCTAAACCATAAAATGATCATCATCGATCATCACGAAGTGTCAATTACACTAAGCTAGTAAATATATGAGTTTAGCTTCATGTCCCATAATCACTAGCTTAACTTAAATATTTACGAACAAATTGTAGATTTCCACTCGAAAATGGTCACAAGAGTTTCAATCGAACACGTCCAAGAATTAACCGAGGAGGTAAACACAAGCATTTCATACCACTTGTTTTACTAAGCCGTTTAATTAGATTTCTCATACGAGTGAGGTAAAGGTTTGTATAGACTAATAGATTGGAAAACCGTTTTAATAAATGAGCTTTGTATTAAAATAGTGTTGAAATCGTTTTGATGAAAGAGTTTTGATATTTACTATTAGTATAAAAACCTTTGTATTTTAAAGTGACAACTTACAAAAAAAATGATTGTAGAAACAATCAATCATCAAAATTCACATACGAAGACGTGAATCAAATCCAAAGAAATCGATACCGAGTCCATTAAAATGGATGTTCCCAAAAATCACGAAAAGGAGTCATCAATGTCGATAATAAACGATAACAACAAATCGGATAATCATGAATCGATAAAAATTGGAAATTCCAACAAAATAGGCATAATAGGCAAAATAGAAGCAGGTCAGTCGATTGATTACAAAGGCCAGTCGACTGATTGATTGCAGGAACAGAGACTTCCAGCCTCTATAGACAGCCCATGAAAATTCATTAGCTACAGCCAGTCGACTGACTACAAAGGTCAGTCGACTGACTCGCACTGGGGCTGTTTTTCAACCTATCAAATGAAGAGAAACTCCTCCAAAATTACAACTGGACGAGCAATGGGCGTTGGGAGTTTATGCCAATCGACGACCCGGCCCTATTGGCTCTTCGATACACCACTAAAAGAATGTTCAAACATCAAAGTTAGGATTTTTAAGGATTTGACTTCAAAACACCAAAAATTGAAATATTCACCAAATCAATCCAAACCAAAAGCAAATCCACATGAATAAGTGTTAATTCATACCCAACAATCAAAGATAGTTATAAATATAGATGTGAGACAAAAATCACACCTTTAAACTCGAAAACAATGAATGAGAAGCTTAAACACAAAGGAAAGATCAACCACTCCTCACTTCAGCCCAATGAGCTTGAATCTAAGCTCAAAAGAAGAACATTTTCTAAGTTAGGTTTAGGAATTTTTTGAAACAGAAGAGAGAATAAGTTGGAGAAGAGGAAGAGGATGCTTACCAACAGCCTCTCCTTGATTTCTAGCTAGAAGTTGAACTTGCAAATGAAACTAGGGCTTAGGAATTTCTAATTCTTTTTCTCTTCCTCCATTTTTATCTAAAGCTTGAAGGTATTAGGAATGAAAGTGAATTAAGAGAAGTGGGGGTGAAGCAAGGGTCTTAAGTTGGGGTTAACGGGCTGAAACCCAAACCCAAAGCCCTAAGTGAAAATTAGCAAAAATTCACTCAACTCCAAACATATCGATGTTTATACTCAAAAAGGTCACAAACGGCATTTTGAACTCAATGGAAGTGGTCTCAAGTTCAAGTTAGACCGTTTGCAAAAAGCAGCTTTTCGGACTATAATCCGACTGACGATGCTATATTTAAATATACAATTGCTAAATATGCGGGTTGTTAAAGACTCCGCTCCTTAAAGAAATTGCGTCCTCGCAATACTTAAGAAGAAAATAAAGAGTAACAACCATAAAAGCTTAACAAAAAAAAGAGAATTTGGAATAAGAAGTTCACCATAAAGAGAACGAAAGAGTAAGTCTGAACGTGTTCGCTCGATGAATTCTCCGAGTTCCCAAGAGCAACCCTTGGGACTTGAGAACCATTGAACTTTCACAAGATGAACATCTTTATTTCGAAGGCGCTCAACCTCCGAAGCAATGATGCGAATAGGATGTTGCTCATAATTCAAATCTGGTGAAACTTCAATTTCTCGATGACACTGGGCTCAAGAATAAAATCGGAATCCCTAAGGCATTTTTGTAGTTGAGAGATGTGGAAAACGTCGTGAAAAATAGAGTCGGTGCAACGACGTAGTGCAATAACGGTACGCCCGAGAAACTAGAAACTCGAATAATTTGGAACAACGACGTAGTACAATAATGGTACGCCAGATGAACCAAAGCTCAAATAATTTCAGAGCACCGACGCAGTACAACGGGTATGCTAAATGAACCAAAGTTCAAATAATTCGGAACACCGACGCAGTACAGATGGTACGTCAAATGAACCGAAGTTCAAATAATTCGAAACACCGACGTAGTACAAACGGTATGTCAAATGAACCAAAAAGTCAACTAAATCGGAATATCGACGTAGTACAATACGATACGTCCAATGAACCGAACACCATAAAAGAACATCGGACGCTAATCCATAAAAGAAATGAGACGAAGTTCAACACAGCGAGGTACAACGAAACGTCCGATGAACTTGGTAAAAAGATCATTCCAATCGGATATCTTCAAAGGAACAACCACTTGTTGCTCTCGACTAATTGCATTGGCAACACGATTTCCCTTTCCAAAGTATAGAGAATATCAAGATCATAAAATGCAAGGAACTCAAGCCAACGTTGTTGACACAAATTAAGTTCCTTATGAGAAAATAGATACTCCAAAGATTTATGATAGGGGTAGAGAACAAATTTCTCTCCCAAAATAATGATGCCCAATTTCTAAAAGGTGAAGATAATAGCCACGAGCACTAGACCATGAGTGGCATACCTAGTCTCGATAGGCTTTAATTGTTAAAAGCATAAGTGATAGCACGTTCCCTTTTTCAAGAGAACGACACCCAAACCAATACGACTCATATCGGTACAAACAGTGAAATCTTGGTTCCCTTCAGGAATCACAAGAATAGGAGCATCGAAAGAGAGAGTTCTTTTAAATAATCTACTTTCTCGAAAATCTAAAACTTTCAAAATTACAATTATTTTTGTGTAATAATCTTTATAGAAAAATTTACCTTTTACAAGTCAATTTATCGTGTCTAACTGTCTCATCAAAGCGTTTAGGAGGTTCCTATCGATGACGTTGATCAAGTGCATCGACCATAATTTTAAAGCATTCAATGGGCAATACAATCACAAAATCATCTTCTATACGATAAATATGTCTCTTAAAAACATTATGAATATTCTTTGTTCGTTTCAAGAACAAAAAGCCAATCATACTTATAAATAAATCTTATGAAAAAGATTTGCAAAATTTTAAATTGCTGTTTTCATCTAAAATCAAATAAATACAAGAATGAAGTCATCGATATATTCGTAGAATACTCGACTCAAAAATGGATGAAATAAGCTGGGCAAACTGAATGACATAATAATTCATTCATAAGGATCATAACGAGTGCGAAATGCGGTAAGTGGAATGCTAACTTCCACAACTCGTAGTTAATGAAATCTTGTGGCAAGGTCGAGCTGAAAAGACCTTAACACTACTCAACGACTCAGATAAATCCTAAGGCACGACTCCAAAGAAGGACTTGGGATGATGATCCTTGTTAAATTATTCTACATTGTTCCGAAGTTTGGCTTTGATACCATGCTGTGACGCCCCACCTCTATACTCATGCTAGCCAAGGACACTATGGAGTAATGCCATCAACTAGCACGAAGAATAAGGCTGTTTAAGAGAAAGCATCCGTGTAATTACTTTGTGCGAGCACCGATATGTCAGATAGAATAACATGCATTTCGTTTCAAGGGGAAATCCGACATACCGATAAAAACTCAAAGTTAATACACAGTGGCTATATAATCTTCGAAAACAACTATAGAAATAAGCATAACATAAATCAGTCACAGATATCCATATCACAAAGGCGGAAATAGATATGAACATAACACATAGAAGTGTATATCAGAGTAGTGGTTAAACAAGATCCACAATATAACAAAAGAATAGATACAAGTGGTAGACAAAAGAACATGTATACATCAAGGAGTCTCTATCTCGATTGTATGACAACAAAAACTACCAATATAGTGTAGTTAGCCAAAAGTCAGGTAATACTCCTAGATGAGGAGTCAAGTAGAAGCACCTGTAACATCTCGGTCTGACCCGAGTATTATTTAATAAGAAAATAATTAACGGATTAGTCAGATAAAATGAGATGGAATAAGAGATATAACAAAACGTATGATAACAATAATGCCATACTATAAAAAGTATACATTTGACAACAACAAAAATCATATGATATCTCAAGAAATCTCATAACATCAAAAAGAATGTCATATTCCTTACTCTATTCACCAAACCACGAATATTGACAAACATATCGTTGCCAATCGCAAAAATTGATGAAACATAAATTCTAGAAATCAACAATTAGAAATCCAGAAATCACAAAAGGGGAGGCCTATCACAAAACGGGAGCATAAAAACTCACCAATACGTGTATCACAACAAGGAACGCTATTCCATGGTTGCTAACCATAAATTCCGAACATCCACGCAGTACAATAACGGTACGTCCGATGAACCGAAACATCAATGAATTTGGAGCATCGACGCGGTACAATACGGTACATCCAATGAACCTGATAAACCGGAAAAACGATGTAGTACAATATCGGTACATCCATTGATCCAGATAAGCAGGGACATCGATGTAGTACAATAACGGTACATCTGATGAAACGCATATCATAAAGGAACATGGGTCGCTAACCCATAAAAGAAATGAGACGAAGCTCATTAGAACGAGGTACTATCCACCACGCGGACAAAGAGACATCGCGCATCGCTAGTCTAAACCATAAAATGATCATCATCGATCATCAAGAAGTGTCAATTACAATAAACTAGTAAATATATGAGTTTAGCTTCACGTCCTATAAACACTAGCTTAACTTAAATATTTACGAACAAATTGTAGATTTCCGCTCGAAAATTGTCACAAGAGTTTCAATCGAACAAGTCCAAGAATTAACCGACGAGGTAAACGCAAGTGTTTCATACCACTTATTTTAATGAGCCGTTTAATTAGATTTCTCATACGAGTGAGGTAAAGGTTTGTATATACTAATTGATTGGGAAATGGTTTTAATAAATGAGCTTTATATTAAAATAGTGTTGTAATCGTTTTTATGAAAGAGTTTTGATATTTACTACTAGTATAAAAACCTTTGTATTTTAAAGTGACAAATTACAAAAAAATTGATTGTAGAAACAATCAATCATCAAAATTCATATATGAAGGCGTGAATCAAATCCAAAGAAATCGATACCGAGTCCATTAAAATGGATGTTCCCAAAAATCACGAAAAGGAGTCATCAAAGTCGATAATAAACGATAACAACAAATCAGATAATCATGAATCGATAAAAATTGGAAATTCAAACAAAATAGGCATAATAGGCAAAATAGAAGCAGGTCAGTCGACTGATTACAGAGGCCAGTTGACTGATTGCAGGAAACAGAGACTTTCAGCCTCTGTAGACAGCCCAAAAACGTTCATTAGCTACAGCCAGTCGACTGACTACAAAGGTCATTCGACTGACTGGCACTGGGGCTGTTTTTCATCCTATCAAATGAAGAGCAACTCCTCCAAAATTGCAACAGGACGGGCAATGGGAGCTAGGGGTGTAGCCAATCGACGACCCGGCCCTATAGGCTCTTCGATACACCACTAAAAGCATGTTCAAACATCAAAGTTAGGATTTTTAAGGATTTGACTTCAAAACACCAAAAATTAAAATATTCACCAAATCAATCCAAACCAAAAGCAAATGCACATGAATAAGTGTTAGGAATTCATACCTAACTATCAAAGATAGTTATAGACATAGATGCGAGATAAAAATCTCACCTTTAAACTCGAAAACAATGAATGAGAAGCTTAAACACAAAGGAAAGCTCAACCATTCCTCACTTCAACCTAAGGAGCTTGAATCTAAGCTCAAAAGAAGAACATTTCCTAAGTTAGGTTTAGGAATTTTGTGACACAGAAGAGAGAATAAGTTGGAGAGGAAGAAGAGGATGCTTACCAATAGCCTCTCCTTTATTTCTAGCTTGAAGTTGAACTTGCAAATGAAACTAGGGCTTAGGAATTTCTAATTCTTTTTCTCTTCCTCCATTTTTATCTAAAGCTTGACGGTATTAGGAATGAAAGTGAATAAAGAGAAGTAAGGGTGAAGCTAGGGTCTTAAGTTGGGGTTAATGGGCCCTAAGTGAAAATTAGCAAAAATTCACTCAACTCCAAACATATCGATGTTTATACTCAAAAAGGTCACAAACGACATTTTGAACTCAATGGAAGTGGTCTCGAGTTCAAATTCGACCGTTTTCAAAAATTAGCTTTTCGGACTATAATCCGACTAGCGATGCTATATTTAAATAAAATTGTAACAATACCCGCATATTTATCGATTGTGTATTTAAATATTTTATTTAAATATTTCATCTTCGTCGGATTTTAGTCCGAAAATCTACTTTTTGCAAACAGTCGAATTTGCACTCGGGACAACTGCCATTGAGTTCAAAATGTCGTTTGCGACGTTTTTGAGTATAAACTTCAATATGTTTGGAGCTAGCTAAAAATTTGACCTTTTCACTTAGGGTTTGGGTTTGGGTTCAGCCCTCTAGCCATAATAATACCCCAAACTGAATCATCCCTCCCCATTCACTCTCATTTCCTCCACTTTTCAGTTCTAAAACAAAACTGGTGGAAGAGAATGGGAAATGGAAATTCCTAAGCCCTAGCTTTCTTTGCAAATCCAACTTCTGGCTCCAAATTCAAGAGAACCCATTGGTAAGCCTTCTCTTCATCTTCCCCAACTCATTCTCTCTTTGATTTCAGAAAATTCCTAAACCTAATTTGGAAAATATTTCTGCTTTAAGCTTAGAATCAAGCTTCTTGAGTCGGGATTGAAGTGTGGTTGATCTTCCTTTGCTTTCAAGCTTCTTCTTCATTAATTTGGGTTCAAAGGTGAGATTTTTATCTCACATCTTTATCTATAATTATCTTCGATTGTTAGGTATGAATTCCTAACACTTAATCTTGTGCAATTGATTTTGGTTTGGATTGATTTGGTGTATATTCCAATTTCTGGTGTTTTGAAATCAAAATCTATGAAAATCCTTTTATGGATATTTGGACATTGGTATTTGAGGCGTATCGAAGAGCCGTTAAGGCTGGATGGCCGCTTGGCGTAAATCCTTAGTCGCTGTCACTCGATCGATCGCTTCTGGTATCCATTTGGCCATTTTTGGCCTAGGTTCAAGGAATGCCCTGAACCCCAGTTTCAAACGTCTGAAACATTAGATTCATACGTCTGAATATTATACTGGAGGGATTTGTAAACCCAGATTCAGACGTCTTAATCTATATTTCAGACGTCTGAATTGGTTCATTTTGAACCAGAAAGGAAATAGCCTAAAAAGTGCCTATTTCAGACGTCTGAAATATAGGGTTCAGAAGTCTGAATTCTGTTCTGCAAAACTTTTGGTTTTCCAGATTCAGACATCTGAATCCTTGATTTCGGACGTCTAAGTCTGCAGTCTTTTGCCTATTTGCCTATTTGCTTGAGAATTCCAACTTTAATCAATTCGTGTTGATTCCCTTTTTGTTGTTACCATTTATTATTGACTTTGACGACATTTTCTTCGTTATTTTTGGGAATATCCATTTTGATGGATTCAGTATCGATTTCTTTGGATTTTATTCACGACTTCGAATGTGAATTTTTATGATTGATTGTTTCTATAATCACTTCTATGATTTGTCACTTTAAAATATAAAGGTTTTCTATACTAGTAGTAAATATCAAAACTCTTTCTTCAAATGATTTCAACACTATTTTATTACAAAGATCATTTTCTCAAACCGATTTCCAATCTATTAGTATATACAAACCTTTACCTCACTCGTGTGAGAAATCATTAAACGGCTTAGTAAAACAAGTGGTATGAAACGCTTGTGTTTACTTCGTCGGTTAATTCTTGGACTTGTTCGATTGAAACTCTTGTGATAATTTTCTAGTGGAGATCTACAATTTGTTCGCAAATATTTAAGTTAAGCTAGTGGTTATGGGACATGATGCTAAACTCATATATTTACTAGCTTATTGTAATTGACACTTCTTGATGGTCGATGACGATTATTTTATGTTTTAGACTAGCATTGTGCAATGTCTTTTTGATTCGGTTCATCGGACGTTATGTTGTATGACGTTGTTGTTCCGTTTTAATTGTGATTTGGTTCATCGGACGTTACGTTGTACGATGTCGTTGTTCCATTTTACTGTGTGTTGGTTCATCGGACGTCACACTGTACGACGTCGTTGTTCCCTTTTATTGTGCTTTTGGATCATCGGGGGTCACGCTGTACGACGTCGTTGTTCCCTTTTATTATGCTTCTAGATCATTGGGCTCACGCTGTACGACGTCGTTGTTCCCTTTTATTGTGCTTTTGGATCATCGGGCGTCATGCTGTACGACGTTGTTTTTCCCTTTTATTGTGCTTTGGTTCATTGGGCGTCACGCTGTACGACGTCGTTGTTCCCTTTTATTGTGCTTTGGTTCATCGGGCGTCACACTGTACGAAGTCGTTGTTCCTTTCTATTGTGTTTCTCGATCATCGGATGTCACGCTGTACGACGTCGATGCTCTGAATTATTTGATTTCTGGATTTCTTGTGTTGATTTCTGGAATTTATGTTTCACCACCTTTTTCTATTGGCATTGATATGTATGTCCTTTATTGTGGCTTGGTGAAGCAAATAAAGAATATGATATTCTTTTTGATGCTATGAGATTCTTGAGATATTTGTATGATTTTCCTTTGTTGATTTTTCTATGTAAACTTGTCGCGGTATGACATTTTTGGTTATCATACGTTTTTACTACATCTCTCCTTATATCTCATTTTATCTGATAATTATAGCTAGACTGATCCGTTTATTATTTCCTTTTAATTAATACTTGGGTCAGACTGAGATATTGCAGGTGCTTCTTCGTGACTTCCTATCTGGAACCATCTTCTGACTTTTGCTTATCTACTTTGATCTAGTAGTTTTTGTTGTATACGTATGAGATATAGACTCCTTGATATATACATATTCTTTTGTCTTGCACTTGTATCTATTCTTTTGTGTTATTGTGGATCTTGTTTAACCACTACTCTGATATACACTTTTATGTGTAATATTCATATCTATTTCCGCCTTTGTGATATGAGTTGCCTGTGACGGATTTGTGTTATGTTTATTTCTATATTTGTTTTCGAAGATATCATAGCCACTGTGTAGTAGCTTTGTGTTTGTCTCGGTATGTCGAATTTCCTCTTGAGATGAAATGCATGTTATATTTTATCTGGCATATCGGTGCTCGCACAAAGCAATTGCACGGATGGTCGCTCCTCAACAGCCTTATTCTCCACGCTAGTTGACGGCATTACCCCGTAGTGTCCTTGGCTAGCGTGGGTATAGAGGTGGGGCATCACATCTTGGTATCAGAGCCAAACTTTAGAACAATGTAGAATAGTCTAGCAAGGATCATGTCCTAAGTCTTTCTTAGGAGTCGTGCTTTAGGATTTTATTCGAGTCTTCGTACCGATTCATCCTATTTTCTTTATGATTCCTTGTTTTATCTATCAAGATTGCTTGATATTTATTTTGAGAATAACTTTTTCCTCTTCTTTCTTTCTCTCTTAAAGAAGAGAAATGGTTAGACCAGGCCGTCCCAGCGCCGGTCAATCTAGTGCTACTCCTCAGGATGGAGTATTTATGTCTGCCCAGCAGCTTCTTGATCTTGTAAAGAATGCTCAAGCTGCCGGACCCATTCCAGAGCCTACTCATCCTAGATTCGGTTTTGCACGCTTGTGTAGAGACTATGCCGATTTGGGTGGAGGGCCATTCAAGGGATCCGAGAGTGAAATAGAAATTCAAGCTTGGCTCAAATCATGTGATCGCATCTTTTCTCGCATGAACCATATTGATCTACATCGAGTCCAGGTGGCTTCTAGCATGCTCCAAGAAAGGGCATTAGATTGGTATGAGCTTTTGGTTTCTGAAATCGTTGAAGCGGATCTCACTTGGGAGCAATTCCGGGAAAGATTCGAATTGAAATTTGTGCCGGAAGCTGAAAAAGTAATTTTAGCCCGGCGTTTCATAGACCTTGTTCAAGGTGAATCTTCTGTGACAGACTATGTCGCATCTTTTGAATCTCTTTCTAAATACGGGGTTGAGTATATTAATACCCCGATGAAGAAAAATCAGAGGTTCGTCTATGGGTTGAATAAGAACCTCAAGAAGCCATTACTTCTGAAACTAGAAGTTTCATTTGATCAGCTTATTGATATCGCTCTTCGTCTTAAAGAGGCCGATAATGAAGGTGATGTTGAAGTTGTGCGTGCCAAACAAAACTTCAACAGCGACATGAAGAGGCCTATTAAATTCAAAGGCCCCAATCCCATCAAGAAAGGGAAGCAACAAACTCCGATAGCAAAGACTCCTACCTCTAGTCGTGGACGATGCTACAATTGTGGTTCCACAGACCACTATGCAAGGGAGTGCCTGAAACCTCTCTTTTGCTGTTATTGCAAAAGTTCGAGTCATCTTATATCTACATGTCCCATTCTTCAAAGTAGGAGAGAGGGAGAGCTGAATATTGTACAAACTCCTAGTGACACTTCTCTTGGTCAAGGTATTTCTCATTCAATCCTTGATGGCATTATTTTATTTCGTGATCTTCTTATTCGAGTTCTTTTTTATATAGGTTTCATCTCATTATTTTTATATCAAAAGAACTTGTTGATTCTTTTCCTTTAAACATTTTTGGGCTTGTTGACTTCTTTGAGGATTGCGAATCCGGATGGTAGATCTGCAACCCTTAATTTGTTTCTTTTTATTGATGTCGAAATTATTGTACGTGATTTATCTTTCCGTGCCGATTACTTAGGCTTCGGAATTGATTTTTGTAAGAGTTGGCTTAACCGTTGTGAAGCCCATATCCTATTTTCCGCGTGGACTATTCATCTTCGACATTTTCTATCTGTTAAGCAGATTTCTATTTTTTCCTTGTGATTCCGATTTCAAATTTTTGAAGGCATCATTTTATTCTTTAAGCCCTCAAGATGAGAAAAGTGTTATTTCTCTTATCTAAATAATTTGTGAAACTTTTCCAGTATTTTTGAGTTTGTCTTAGGATTATCACCTAAGAAATCTTTTGTGTAGTGTTAAGGTCTTTTAGCTCGACCTTGCCACCGATTTTCATTTGGCTACGAGTTGCGTGAGTTAGCATCCCACTTACGCACTCCGCATTATGATTCTTATGAATGACTTATTATGTCATTCAGTTTGCCCATCTTGTTTCATCCATTTTATAAATCAAGTATTCTATGAATATCTCGATGACTTCATTTTTGTATTTATTGATTTTGGATGAAAATATAAATTTAAAATTTTGTAAATCTTTTTCATAAGATTTATTTATAAGTACGATTTGATTTTTCTTTTAAATGAGCAAAGAATATTCTTAAAGGTTTTTAAGAAACATTCATATAGAAGATGATTTTGTGATTGTATTGCTCGTTGAGTGCTTTAAGAATTTTGGTCGATGCGCTTGATTAACGTTATCCATAGGAATTTCCTAACGCTTAGATGTGACAGTCAGACACAATAAATTGACTTATGTAAATTTTTCTAGAAAGATTATTACATAAAGATAAATGTAATTTTGAAAGTTTTAACTTTTCAGGAAAGAAGAATTATTTAAAAGAAATTCTTTCTTTTCGATACTCTTGTTCTTGTGATTCCCGAAGGGAACCAATACTTTATCTTTTGTACCAATGCTTATCGTATTCGTTTGGATTTCGTTCTCTTGCATAAGATAACGTGCTATCACTTGTGCTTCTAAATCATTAAAAGCCGATTGAGACTAGGTATGCCACTCATGATCTAGTGCTCGCGGCTATTGTTTTCACTTTTAGAGTTTGTCATCATCATTTTTGGGGGAGAAATTTGCTCTCCACCTCGATCATTATTCTTTGGAATATTTATTTTCTCATAAGGAACTTTATGTCGACTTGAGTTCGTTGCATCTTATGATCTTAATATACTTTGTGTACTCCCGGAAGGGAAATCATGTTGCCAATGCGTTTAGTCGTAAGCAACAAGCGGTTGATCCTTTTATGATGTCTGAATGGAATTATCTTTTTATCAAGTTCATTGGACGTTTGATATACTTCGTTTTATTGAGCTTTATCTCATTCCTTTTATGGACTAGTGTCCGATGTTCTTTTATGGTGTTCGGTTCATTGGACGTACCATATTTGTACTACGTCGGTGTTCCGAAATTATTCGAGCTTTAGCTCATTGGACGTATCGTTTTTGTACTACGTCGGTGTTTCAAATTATTCTAGTTTCTAGCTTCTCGGGCGTGCCGTTTTTGTACTACATCGTTGCACCGGCTCAATTTTCTGTTATTCATGACATTTTCTCACGTCTTTCTACTACGGAAATGCCTTAGGTATTCCGATTTTTATTCTTGAGGCCGGTATTATTTAAGGAAGTGAAGTTTTACCAGATTTGACTTAGGAGTTATATTCTATTCGCATCATTGCTTCGGAGGTTGATTGCTTTCGAAATAAATATGTTCTTTTTGTGAGAGTTCAATGGTTCTCAAATCCTTAGGATTGCTCTTGGGAATCCAGAGAATTCACCGTGCGAACCCTTTCAGGCTTACTCTTACATACTCCTTATGGTGAACTTCCTATTTCAAATTTTCTTTTGTGTTGATATGCTTTTATGGTTGTTACTCTTTATTTTCTTCTTAAGTATTGCGAGGAAGCAATTTCTTTAAGGAGGGGAGTCTGTGACAACCAGCATATTTATCGATTGTGTATTTAAATATTTTATTTAAATATTTCATCGTTCGTCGGATTTTAGTCCGAAAACCTACTTTTTACAAACAGTCGAATTTGGACTCTAGACTACTGCCATTGAGTTCAAAACGCCGTTTGCGACCTTTTTGAGTATAAACTTCGATATGTTTGGAGCTAGCTAATAATTTGACCTTTTCACTTAGGGTTTAGGTTTGGGTTCAGCCCACTAGCCATAATAATACCCCAAACTGAATCATCCCTCCCAATTCACTCTCACTTCCTCCTCTTTTCAGTTCTAAAACAAAAATGGTGGAAGAGAATGGGAAATGGAAATTCCTAAGCCCTTGCTTTCTTTGCAAATCCAACTTCTAGATCCAAATTCAAGAGAACCCATTGGTAAGCCTTCTATTCATCTTCCCCAACTCATTCTCTCTTTGATTTCAGAAAATTCCTAAACCTAATTTGGGAAATATTTCTCTTTTAAGCTTAAAATCAAGCTTCTTGAGTCGGGATTGAAGTGTGGTTGATCTTCCTTTGCTTTCAAGCTTCTTCTTCATTAATTTGGGTTCAAAGGTGAGATTTTTATCTCACATCTTTATCAATAATTATCTTCGATTATTAGGTATGAATTCCTAACAATAATTGTTGTGCAATTGATTTTGGTTTGGATTGATTTGGTGTATATTCCAATTTTTGGTGTTTTGAAATCAAAATCGATGAAAATCCTTTTATGGATATTTGGACATTGATATTTGAGGCGTATCGAAGAGCCGTTAAGGCTGGGTTGTCACTTGGCGTAAATCCTTAATCGTTGTCGCTCGATCGATCGCTTCCGGTATCCATTTGGCCATTTTTGGCGTAGGTTCAGGGAATGCCCTGAACCCCAGTTTGAGACGTCTGAAACGTTAGATTCAGACGTCTGAATATTATACTGGAAAGATTTGTAAACCTAGATTCAGATGTGTGAATATATATTTCAGACGTTTGAATTGGTTCATTTTGAACCAGAAAGGAAATAGGCTAAAAAGTGTCTATTTCAGACATCTGAAATATAGGGTTCAGACGTCTGAATTCTGTTCTGGAAAACTTTTGGTTTTCCAGATTCAAACGTCTGAATCCTTGATTTCAGACGTCTGAATCTGCAGTCTTTTGCCTATTTACTTGAGAATTCCAACTTTAATCGATTCACATTGATTCCCTTTTTGTTGTTACCATTTATTATTGACTTTGATGACATTTTCTTCGTGATTTTTGGGAATATCCATTTTGAAGGATTCGGTATCGATTTCTTTGGATTTTATTCACGACTTCGAATGTGAATTTTTATGATTGATTGTTTCTACAATCACTTCTATGATTTGTCACTTTAAAATACAAAGGTTTTCTATACTAGTAGTAAATATCAAAACTCTTTCTTCAAATGACTTCAACACTATTTTTTTACAAAGCTCGTTTTCTCAAACCGATTTCCAATCTATTACTATATGCAAACCTTTACCTCACTCGTATGAGAAATCTAATTAAATGGCTTAGTAAAACAAGTGGTATGAAACGCTTGCGTTTACTTCGTCGGTTAATTCTTGGACTTGCTCGATTGAAACTCTTGTGACAATTTTCTAGTGGAGATCTACAATTTGTTCGCAAATATTTAAGTTAAGCTAGTGGTTATGGGACATGATGCTAAACTCATATATTTACTAGCTTATTGTAATTGACACTTCTTTATGGTCGATGATGATCATTTTATGTTTTAGACTAGCATTGTGCGATGTCTTTTTGATTCGGTACATCGGACGTTACACTGTACGACGTCGTTGTTCCATTTTTATGTGTGTTGGTTCATCGGACGTCACGCTGTACGACGTCGTTGTTCCCTTTATTGTGCCTCTAGATAATCGGGCGTCACGCTGTACGACGTCGTTGTTCCCTTTTATTGTGCTTCTGGATCATCGGGCGTCACGCTGTACGACGTCGTTGTTCCCTTTTATTGTGCTTCTGGATCGTCGTGCGTCACGCTGTGCGACGTCGTTGTTCCCTTTTATTGTGCTTTGGTTCATCGGGCGTCACACTGTACGACGTCATTGTTCCTTTCTATTGTGTTTCTGGATCATCGAACGTCATGTTGTACGACGTCGATGCTCCGAATTATTTGATTTCTGGATTTCTTGTGTTGATTTCTAGAATTTATGTTTCACCACCTTTCTCGATTGGCACTGATATGTATGTCATTTATTGTGACTTGGTGAAGCAAATAAAGAATATGATATTCTTTTTGATGCTATGAGATTCTTGAGATATTTGTATGATTTTCCTTTGTTGATTTTTCTATGTAAACTTGTCGCAGTATGACATTTTTGGTTATCATACGTTTTTACTACATCGCTCCTTATATCTCATTTTATCTGATAATTATAGCTAAACTGATCCGTTTATTATTTTCCTCTTAAATAATACTCGGGTCAGACTGAGATATTGCAGGTTCTTCCTCATGACTTCCTATCTGGAACCATCTTCTGACTTTTGCTTATCAACTTTGGTCTAGTAGTTTTTGTTGTATACGTTTGAGATATAGACTCCTTGATGTATACATATTCTTTTGTCTTGCACTTGTATCTATTCTTTTGTGTTATTGTGGATCTTGTTTGATCACTACTCTGATATACACTTTTATGTTTAATATTCATATCTATTTCTGCCTTTGTGATATGAGTTGCCTGTGACTGATTTGTGTTATGTTTATTTCTATATTTTTTCCGAAAAATATCATAGCCATTGTGTAGTAGCTTTGTGTTTGTCTCGGTATGTCGGATTTCCTCTTGAGATGAAATGCATGTTATATTTTATCTGGCATATCGGTGCTCGCACAAAGCAATTGCACGGGTGGTCGCTCCTCAGCAGCCTTATTCTCCGCGCTAGTTGACGGCATTAAGTGTCCTTGGCTAGCGTGGGTACAGAGGTGGGGCGTCACAAAAATATTCAAATATACAATTTCTAAATATGCGGTTGTTACAATTTTCATGTAGTTAAATTACCAAACCACAATCAACAAAAGTAAATCACTTCATGATTTAAATTTCCCTAACATCAAAATAATTTAGTATTTCGTGAGTGGTTTAAAACACTCACCTTTGTTTGAATCTGAAAATACGAATGAAACAAATTGCAAGGAATTTAACTCCATAGGATAGACAACGTCAATACGGATCCAACAAAAAAGACGAAACTCGAATCCGACCTCGCATGAACGATATACGAATGAATTAGCAAAATGAATAATTAATATCTAATCAACTAAATTAATTAAACTAATAAAACAATTAACTAACCAAATCACTCTCGTTCCTCTCCCCGCGCACACAGGCCCATGCCTAGAAACCAATTGCGCAACTAAACATCAACGTGCACACACCTCACAGACCATCGGAGTTCGATCGAAGCTCGATCGAAGCTCGCCACAGATGCGCCTTGGCCTACTTGACCACCGCGTCAAGTGTCGCCGCTTCTGCCACCACCTTGTGTCTACGAAATCCCAAAAACCCACACGACTTCAAGTCTCAATTCTGGCGAACTCGAGTTGATTTTCCACTATCCAATCGCACAACATGTAGATCTCGATGAGATCTACACTTTTCCTTTTGGAATCATTTGATTTCATTAAGTGTGGTAAGAGAAATCAAGGCAGAATGATAGATGAATTTTGATCATTAACGATAAGAGGAAGTAGCCGTCGATAGGGTTAGGTTTCGTTCATGAATGTGAAATGAAATGACCTATTATATAAATTTCCTACTAATTTGTCCGCGAAAAATTCCAAACTTCAAACGAAGTGCGCCGCCTGGCGTTCTATATGTTATAACCCTATTCCGAATATAATAGAAAATGTATTAGGAGCCAATTTATCATATTCTGAAGATGGCATTTCAAAATTAAATTATTTTAATTATATTCCTTTAATTAATTTCTATGCATTTCAAAATTCCTGTAATTAATTCAAAACATGGTAATATACTTGCAAAAACATTTGGGTCAGATTCTAGAAGCCGAAAACATCAAAAGTGAGATGTCAACTGCTATTCACATTTAGCTTTTTTGTTAGCGAGTTGAGATTTGATCTTGGATTGAATTTGAGTAATCTTTTCCTCTTGATTTAGCTTTTCTTCCTCTTACTCTTCTAATGGTGGCCAACCTGAGTTGTATTTTGTTTAGTTTGTGAACGTTTGTAAAATGAAAGTTGCCTTAAAGTTTATAGTATAAGAATGTTACTTATTCCTATATTACCCTTATCTAATTTCCCTTTCCCATTTCATCTCAATGCCATTTAGTTCATTATTTATTTAGGCATAGCTAGCCCTTTATTTACACCAATCTCAATCCCTTAACGATTTACATTATTTCATTTAATTTAACTAATTAAATGTCCTAATTAATGTTAATCAAAATTAGGGACCTTAAATATTTCAACTATGAAAATTAAAAGATCTTATGTAAGTAACTTACATAACTAAGATTTATAATGTAGTTTAATTAATGTAGGGAATGATGATGGTCATTCAATATCCCCCATTGATTAATTTAGCCATGCCCGGACGGTTTATGAGCATTGCTATCCTTCGTAGATTATTTTGTCATGCTTTGCTAGTTTATAAGGATTTATTATTTTCTGCTAATTTTTGATTTGTGCTCGACCAGTTTATAAGTATTTATTATCATCTATTGATTGTTGATTTATACTTGACTAATTTATGAACATTTATTATCATCTACTTGTTGAATATGCGATTATATGATTTTTTGTTTAGTGATAATAAACATATATATATATATATATATATATTCGTGTAAATGTATTTGTTAACGTGCTATTTAATTTTTCATAGACTAAATAAATATTTGCTGAATAAAAATAAATAACACAGAATTTGAATTCAAAAGAAATTTTATTCAAACAAATATTTATTACAATTTTGAAAAGTACAAATTCAAGCTCTCACTATACATATACAATTTTGATTACAATATAAATTCAATTACATCACAATCTTTCATTTACAAATGTCCTCACTACATATCGCTCATTCACTCATAATTTATCTTCAACTTCATTCCAAATTGAATCCAGCATCTAAGAAATCTGCAAAAATAAATATTGACGCAGTAAAGTTGAAAAGGAAATATTTTTGCAGTATAAAACAAAATGTGAATTTTGAAAATAATATTTTCCTCAGTTATTTGGGTTGTTCGTCATCATTTAATTTTCAATTCATCTTACACGAACAACTTGTGACATACATAGTGTGTCACTGTATATGCCGTAAGGCCGTGCACACCGATATATACACTTGATAAATTTACAGGTACAGGTGAGCACAGGTCAAACCCAAAATAGCGGATTCAACGCAAGTGCAATAAAATAATCTCATAACTTTCAGCACAAGGTCAAATCCGAGCTTCAAGCTGGATTCAACTCAGGTGAAATTTCGAAAAACAAACAAAATGCAAAGGTCAAGTCACTACTATCATGACTCAAATCAATGCAACAGTATAAAGAAACACACTCGGCTATGCTCAAAGACCAATACACATGAATGCACAGTGCAAACTAATACACTTAGCAAGTGACACTACTAGTTCAAACATATATCAAAGAGCAAATGCAAGGGTCAAGCATGTGATATATGCAAACAAACAAATGGATGCAACAGATGTATGGTGATGCACAAGCAAGGCTAAGGCACAATTGAAGACACATTACAGTGAAAACAGCTGCATAAACGCAACAACCAAAGTCAAGGCAACATGAAGTCTACAACTCAACTTAACTGCAAGTCCAAACCAAAGCACAAAGGACACAGCAATACTCAAGCTCAAGATAGTACAACCGAAGATGCAAACTACAAATACATGAAGCAGTTCAATATCCAAACAATATCAGGACAAAACCAAATGAACAAACAAATGCCACAGTGAAAAAGAAACAAACTCGAAGTACAAGCTAATGCAGACTGAAGAGAATCAATATACGGTGAACTAAGTCATGGTTCAAACCAGCAATGCCAAAGAACAGGTACCACTAGACAAACAAACCATACATGTGAACTCAAATGGAACTGCAACAGCAAGTATAATTTGACATTCAAATACAAGTGCAAAGATGAATGCATATATGGATGTAGACATGCCAAAAATATTATGAAGCTGAAAATGAACAAGGTAATAGAATTCATCATCATTGAACAGATGGTGTAGTTCGAACATTAATCACCAGTTTTTTTTAAGAAATCAAAACAGCCGAAGACGTGGATTCGCATACATAAAATCAAGACCGAAGTCAAAAGAAAATCAAAACCGTAATGACCAAGGAGATCAAATAGTTCAAAAAATCATCAAGCCATGGATAACAAGAATATGATGAACAAGTCAAAATCGTGGTGGCCAAGAAAATTGACCGAGTTAAAAATCAATACCGTGAGAAGCAAGCATCAATTATACGAATTTGATTAAGTCCGAGAAATCATCAACGTTCAACAATAATCAAATGGCCGAAGCACAATTTTTGAAACAATCAGACGAACGCCATTCAAGGAGATCAAACTCTTATATAAACCCAATCATCACTGGCATAATTAACATCGAGGTCAATCAGGCATAACAGAAAAGAAAAAAGGAATAAATAACATATCGAAGCCATCTCGAACTCGATCAAATTCGAAGCAGTCGAAGCAAAACATAGAGACCATCATTTGACCGAAAAGGGACGCCAATGCATCTATTCAATCGTGCAATTAGAATCGGCTTCTTTGAATTATACGATAACCCTAATTTGGAACAAAGGGAACGAAGCCCTAATTTGTAAAGAAAGAACAAAGCCGCCACTAATGAAAAAGGAACGGGCTAAATAATATAAAAGGGGCCGGTTTTTATTTTAAGTTTATAAGGGCTTTTTAATTTTTAATTAGGGTTGTTTTATTTTTAATTGTTTTAAATTTTTATTTCTGTTTTTAAACCGTTGTAATTTCTAGTCGTGTGACTAGGGCACAAACTACGTGGCGTAGTTTGAGAAATCGCAAATTAGTGGCTTAGTTGTGGTAGGGTTTTGAGCGTAGAGTTACGTTAGTCGGTAGCGGGTGTCATGAGTTTACGTGTGTAAGCGTGTGACTACTTAATTTTTAGTAGAAACCTTGGGGGCAGCACGTAGGCAGGGTTTTGCCGAAGCTGGGTAAATTCTGTGTCGTTCTATTTCTGCATTTATTATTCTGCTATTATCTGTGCTGCTATTATTCTATGATCTATATTGAAACAATTTTATAATCTTCCAAAATTAATTTTTATAATTAATACCATCACCCTATTCACCCCCGCTCTCGGGTGAAATCGATCCTACAAGTTTGTATCAGAGCTAGGAATAAAAGTCAACTTTTGTTTTAAAAACTCGTTTTTCAAAAATTAGTTTTTGTTTTAAAAATTTGAATTTTTAAAATGGATTCTTTTAATAATGCTTTTGTTGAGGGTAATTCCAATATTATTCCTTTTATTTTTGATGGAATAGATTTTTTGAATTGGAAATTGGAAATTGAAAATTGAATTTTATTTAAAATCTGTTAATATTAAATGTTGGAATATTATTGAAAATGGGTGTGATATAAATGACAAGAAAATTATCTCGATTAATGCTCTTGGTATGCATATATTATATTCTCATATTAATCAAGATAATTTTAATTTCATCTCTCATTGTGAAAATGCACAGGAAATCTGGAATACTTTCGATGCAATATATGGTGCGAAAGTCAACAGCAATGAGAAATCCTCCACAACAGACTCAGTTAAAGAAATGTACTTGACAGGATTTGTAAAAAGCAGTTGTGATGAGGATGATGATGATGATGGAGCAGCTGAGTTGGCATTACTAATGAAGAAATTCAAAAAGTGGAACCACAAATATGGAAATCCAGCTCTAAATCAACAATTGAAAAGCTGAATAATTAAAGCACTAGACAGCTTAGAAGAACACAAGATCATTTACAACAAAACCGGTGATATCAAGCCTAATTGTCCTCAAAATCGACCCGATTTTAAAAAGAAATCAAAAAGAAATGCTACAGCCACGTGGAATACAAGTGATGAGGATAATCGAAGTACTAGCAGTAAGAGTCAAAAAGCAGGTATATGCCTTCGAGGTAATATAACCAATAGCGATGATGATGAGCCAAGCGAGGTATCAAAACTCACTCACTCAGAATTACTTATATATTTCCACGAAGTAAATGGCTGTTTTGAACGACTTAGGGAAAAATACGCTAAACTTGAATCATAAAAAGACACTTTGATAGAATTAAATGAACAACTTGATCAATTAGTTAAAAATTATCAAAGTAGGATCCCTAAGTGTAATAAATGTCCAACATTCAAAGAAGAAATTAAAAAATCAGAAATTAATATAAAATCACTTGAAAATGAAATTCTGATTTTGAAAGAAAGTGAAAATACTAGGATAGAAAATTCTATTAAAAAGTGCACACAATTATTGAACGAAAATGAATCTTTCAAAACACAAGTCCAACAATTGTCAACGACTTTAGATAAATTTTCAAAAAATGAAAAATCATTGAATATGCTATTAGGAAAACAAACTTCTAATATAGTTAGACAAGGACTTGGATATCATCAATCTGAAAATGTTGAAAATATTAATCAAGTTAATTCTATGTGCACACTTTGTAGAAAATATGGACACAGTCATAATAATTGTTGGTATAGACCCAAACATGTGAAAACTATATCGATTTGGGATCCAAAAGGCATAAATATAAAATCTCTCAAAGTTAAATAAATTTGGGTGCCGAAGGGAACAATTATAAATAGTTTTGGGTCTCAAAAAAATTATTTTTCTAAATATTCTGCCACTAACAACCATGGACCTATTAAAACAAATAGGTCACAAAATCCTTTTCCCATGTAGGTGTGGTGGCAGGCTAAGGAACAACAATAGTGCCACTTGGATTCTGGCTGTTCCAAGGGCATACCAAGCAACAAAGCAAAGTTCCTTAGCCTAGTATAAAGGTGACAAAGGCGCAATGGACAACAACAAAAAATATCGTAAAGGTAAAACAGGTAATGATATATTTATTTGAACGATATATTAAATGTGATAATCTACATCGTAAACTAAGTAAAATCAGCCAATAAAGAGATGATGAAAAGATGATGATTTTGATTCTGACTTATACAAATTATTGGCCAATTATATTCTTATTCCAAAAACACTATAAAAATCTCTAGAGCATTGAATTACTTCACATATATTAAGTTGGATTAAAAATAGTGTTTTGTTGGATGAAAATACATTTGGTTATAATATGGCTAACTCTATACTCACGGTTTTTGATTATTTACACGGTTTCAGTTCAAATTCAAGAGAATGACATTTAAAAACCTATTAAAATTGATTCTGAAATTTTTGTTGCACACTTCATGGTCTGGTCTATCAAATTCAATTAGGGATAATTTGGAGTGAAAGAGAAATTCAGATGCAGATTACACTAGCAATCTAGTAGATAGAAAACATACTAGTTAAACGTGATTTGCTGAGACATTTAGTAACTGCATCGTTTTTCAAAGAAAATATCTGCATATTTTTCATTTCAAATAATTTTCAAATAGCAGAAATTTTTCTTATAAAACCCTTCGAGAAAATCATTTTTGACCATGTTTTCAGATCAGTCATTTTGAAAAATGAATTTCATAATTATTTTTGAATTTGATTTTAAATGACAATTTTGAGTAATCTGACTCCCTAATAATAATTAAAAAGATAAATAGTGATTGAAAAAGTGATGAGCGTTGATATTTATCATATATTATGACTCGAGACGGTATAATTAGTAAATTTCTTTAGAAATTTAAACAAGAGTTATAAAAAATTTTGCTGGTAAAAATTCCATGACCATCTCTATTTCTATCATATTTCTAACGACCATCACTCATCAAAATTCAATATAGTTTGTCGATACGTGGTACTTTAAACAGGAATCATTCGTTTTTCATTTTATATTTCCTTTAAAATAATAATAATAATAAGAACAACAACAACAACAAATACCAAAGTATTCACTCTCATTTAAAAGTCCTCACGTTTATGCATGGGTGAATTACTTGGAATTTGTTATGTGCTTCCATGCTCATTTAATGGTCCTCACGGTTATGCATGTATGGAATGCATATCAAAAATTGATTTTTAAAATAAACAAGTTGATTCTAATCCATTTAAAAGTCCTCACGGTTATGCGTGGTTAGAAGATACTTGAATTCGTTTTTTAAAATCAAATTGGAATACTACTAATTTCATTTAAAAGTCCTAACGGTTATGCATGGTTAGTAGATATTCAAATTCCTGATATAAATATAGCACAAATAGACAAAACTGTATGGTTTTATATGATGACATCATTCCCCATCACTCTAAAAGTGGAATACGCTCCTAACAAAGTATTTATGATTTTTGTTTGGTTTTTTATTGAAATTTAATATTTATATTCAATTGAGTTTTAATGTTGGATTAATATCGATCACTTTATCTCTATTTTCTCTAACATTATTACTCTTTTGCTGATAACAAAAGGGGGAGAGAAAAATTAAGATTTTGTCAAATAAAATCAAGCAAAGGTCAAATATTTTCCATTTGCATCTAGGCTCATTTGCATATTTTTTAATTGTATGCATATTTGTAAGGGATCTTTGTGTAGAGAGGAAGCATTTAAATAGGGGGAGAAATTAGAGTATATCTATGATCAAATACATTTAATATATCCAAAATCTTAAATATATGTTTGTTATCATCAAAAGGGAGAGATTGTTGAATATGCAATTATATGATTTTTTGTTTGATGGTAATAAACATATATATATATATATTCGTGTAAATGTATTTTTAACGTACTATTTTATCTTTCATAGACTAAATAAATATTTGCTGAATAAAAATAAATAACACAGAATTTAAATTCAAAAAGAAACTTTATTCAAACAAATATTTATTACAATTTTGAATAATACAAATTCAAGCTCTCACTATACATATACAATTTTGATTACAATATAAATTCAATTACATCACAATCTTTAATTTACAAATATCCTCACTACATATCGCTCATTCACGCATAATTTATCTTCAACTTTATTCCAAATTGAATCCATTATTTGATCAATCTGCAAAAATAAATATTGACGCGGTAGATTTGAAAAGGAAATATTTTTGCAGTATAAAAAAAATGTGAATTTGGAAAATAATATTTGCCTCGGTTATTTGGGTTGTTCGTCATTATTTAATTTTCAATTCATCATACACGAACAGCTTGTGACATACACAGTGTGTCACTGTATATGCCACAAGGCCATGCACACCGATATATACACTTGATAAATTTACAGGGACAGGTGAGCATAGGTTAAACCCAAAATACCGGGTTCAACTCAAGTGTTATAAAATAATGTCACAATTTTCAGCAAAAGGTCAAATCCGAGCTTCAAGCTGGATTCAACTCAGGTGAAATTTCATTAAATAAAAAAAAATGCAAAGTTCAAGTCACTCCTATCATGACTCAACTCAATGCAACAGTATAAAGAAACACACTCGGCTATGCTCAAAGACCAATACACATGAATGCACAGTGCAAACTAGTGCACTAAGCAAGTGACACAGCCAGTTCAAATATATATCAGAGAGCATATGCAAGGGTCAAGCATGTGATATATGCAAACAAACAAATGGATGCAACAGATGTTGGTGATGCACAAGCAAGGCTTAGGCACAGTTGAAGACATATTACAGTGAAGACAGCTGCATAAATGCAACAGCCAAAGTCAAGGCAACATGAAGTCTGCAACTCAACTTAACTACAAGTCCAAACCAAAACCAAAGTGAACAAACAAATGCCACAGTGAAAAAGAAACAAACTCGAAGTACAAGCTAATGCAGACTGAAGAGAATCAATGTACAGTGAACTAAGTCATGGTTCAAACCAGCAATGCCAAAGAACAAGTACCACTAGACAAACAAACCATACATGTGAACTCAAATGGAACTGCAACAACAAGTATAACTTGACATGCAAATACAAGTGCAAAGATGAATGCATATATGGATGCGGACATGCAAAAGATATTATGAAGCTGAAAATGAACAAGGTAACATAGTTCATCATCATGGAACAGATGGTGCAGTTCGAACATTAATCACCAGTTTTTTTAAGAAATCAAAATGGCCGAAGACGTGGATTCGCATACACAAAATCAAGCCAGAAGTCAAAAGAAAATCAATACCGTAATGACCAAGGAGATCAAACAGTTCAAAAAATCATCAAGCCATGGATAACAAGAATATGATGAACAAGTCAAAATCGTGGTGGCCAAGAAAATAGACTGAGTTAAAAATCAATACCGTGAGAAGCAAGCATCAATTATACGAATTTGATTAAGTCAGAGAAATCATCAACATTCAACAATAACCAAATGGCCAAAGCATAATTTTTGAAACAATCAGATGAACGCAATTCAAGTAGATCGAACTCTTATACAAACCCAATCACCACTGGCATAATTAACATCGAGTTCAATCACGCATAACAGAAAAGCAAAAAGGAATAAATGACATACCAAAGCCATCTCGAACTCGATCAAATTCGAAGTAGTCGAAGAAAATCATAGAAACCATCGATTGACAGAAAAGGGACGCCAAAGCATCTATTCAATCGAGCAATTAGAATCGGCTTCTTCGAATTATACGATAACCCTAATTTGGAACAAAGGGAAAGAAGCCCTAATTTGCAAAGAAAGAACAAAGCCGCCACTAACAAAAAAGGAACGGGCTAGATAATATAAAAGGGGCCGGCTTTTTATTTTAAGTTTATAAGGGCTTTTTAATTTTTAATTATGGTTGTTTTATTTTTAATTGTTTTAAATTTGTATTTCTCTTTTTAAACCGTTGTAATTTCTAGTCGTGTGACTAGGGCACAAACTACGTGGCGTAGTTTGAGAATTCGCAACTCAGTGGCTGAGTTGTGGCAGGGTTTTGAGCGTAGAGTTAGGTCAGTCAGTGGCGGGTGTCGCGAGTTTACGCATGTAAGCGTGCGATTGCTTAATTTCTAGTAGAAACTTTGAGGGCAGCACGTAGGCAGAGTTTTGCCGAAGCTGGGTAAATTCTGTGTCGTTCTATTTCTGCATTTATTATTCTGCTATTATTTGTGCTGCTATTATTCTGTGATCTATATTGAAACAATTTTATAATATTCCGCAATTAAATTATATAATTAATACCATCACCCTATTCACTCCCCCTTTAAGGTGAAATCGATCCTACACTACTAATTGTTGATTTGTACTTGACCTATTTATGAGCATTTGTTATTGTCTATTGATTGTTCATTTAGGCTCGACTAGTTTATGAGCAGTTTACCTATTTACTGCATAGGTTGAGTAAATAATCTTTAAAGCCACATTGAAATGAAACCTTATGAATTAAATTTCACAATTTTATTATAAGGCATTTGGTGATAATGCTGGGTTAGAAATTTTCTTTAATAGAAGACGTTTAGTATAAATTCACCAAAGAAAGTGATTTTACATAAGTACTATTTATAAAATATGGTTTGTAAATGAAGAAGATTTATACTAATATTTTAAGAACTTGAATCCCAAAGTCTAAAATGGTTTCCAACATTTTGGAGAAAAAAATAAGAGTATTTTTTAAAGGTATTTGTGAACATAACATGTTGAGAAGAGTTTTAAAATATGTTTGAGTTCGAATTTTCTCCCAGAATCGATGAGTCAATTCATGAACAAAGATTATTTTTGCTATTTAGTTCGAATGGCTCAAAAATGACTAAAAATGGACGTGAAATATGTTCGGCTGGTAAGGATTTCTCATGAGTATCATGCTTCTTAGTATGGGATATATTATAGACTTAGTAGGACTCGTTTCCTTGATATCATTTTGGCGTTACTTGACCTATATTTTATTCTATGGAATGCAAAGTATATATTTAGGAAATTGGTTTGAAAACGGAGATCATGATACTTAGCAATATTTTATGAAGTATTTAATGTTGTTTTGAAAATTATTTTTGGTTAAATTTTGAAAGTATGATTTGATATCCAAAAGGAATATGTATATATTTTTGTTTCGAATGATTTGGTATAAAATCCGGGTGTTTAGTTCTTAGGTTTTACTTTAGACAATTTTAAGTAAAGCATTTATGATGACCCAGAATTTTAGGCAATAACAATTTGATAATCATTGTTAATAAGTATTTAAATTGGTTTAATAATCGTCTTTTATAAATATTTAATTGGTGAATTTTACCTTTTAAAGCTAATAAAATGTTTTCTATTTACAATGTATATATATTTGTATATATTATGAATAGAAAAGCTTTGGTTTGCATTTAACAAATAAAAACATGTTTTCAAATTCTAATATATATTTTGGTAATTTGGAAGTTATGTTTAAATTCAATTTAATATTTTTCAAAGCTATTTAAAAATGGCAAAAATTATTGTTTTCAAACAATAATAATAATATGTTGTTTTTATATATAAATATAAACAGATTTTAAAGAAAATAGATTTGTTATTTTCAAATTGAATGTGTTTTTATATATATGTATATATAACTTGATTTTAAATTGGATTTTTAAATTTAATTTGAATTTGAATTTGGATTTAAATTTTAAATTCAAAAGATAGATATTTTAAAATATTTTGGACTTAAAATATATGAATAAGATTTTATTTGTATATAATCTGCTTTATAATATTTTCTTTAAAGAAATTTATATATAAATTTAGATAAGTACTTATTAATTAGTAAATTAAGTATAAAGCTTTATATTAACATTTAAAATAAATAAAAATTATTTAATGACAAGTGTAAATATATAAAAGCTTGGTTTTAATATGTATAAGTTAATAAACAATAGTAAATGACAAATGGTAAGTTTTTAACAAGTGTCACTTTTTAATTTTAATTTTAGTTTATTTTTAATAAATCAAAATTTAACCTATATAAACACATGTTTCTTCTCTTTATTTCTTTTTCTATCTTCTTCAATTCAAAACTAAGAAAAACTTAATACCATGTAACTCAAAAAAAATCTGTATCCAAACAATTCTCAAACCAGAAGTAATCCAAATCAATAGCCTATAAATCATTTTTTCAAAATCAAAACCAAACGCCTGTAACTTTTCTTTAACTCGAGATTTAATCAAAGCAAACTCAAGAAGAAAAATCAAAGCAAGATCATCTTTGGTTATAAAATTAAATCATCTCTGCAACAAGTTTCCAGATCATAGCATTCAGTTTCTAAAATCAAAGAAGAATCTTTCCAGCATTCAAGTTTCTAAAGTTTCAAAGCTATTTCAAAAAGGCTCTGTTCGTCTTTTTAACTGGTGAGTAAAATCCTTTTTTAAAAGCTCAAGTATATAGAAATATGGCCGCATGTGAATCACTGGAATAAAGTATGTTTTTGTTTATATGTATAAGTGAATTTTATGCATATATATGAATGTATAGATGTGTGCATGCATGTTGTATCTGTTCATCTCTGTTCTTAGTTTCAACCTTAAGATTTTGATCAAAATTCATTATCTCTTTATCTAATCTCTGTTAGGACTTAGTTTTTAAACAAGATCTGATTGACTAATCATAGATTAATATTTAAAATTTTATTTAAGTAAATTAAATTTATAATTCTTTGGAAAATCCAAGAAGAACAGTCAAAGCTTAAGATTTGTAAAAATTAAAGCATTTTAATTCTTCGATTCAGGCATCTAATATGAATCCTTATCTAAAATCAAGATTTTTAAAATTGATAGCATAATTTTTTGTTTTGGTTTGAGCGAGCATTTCAGTTTTGATCAGCAAGTGAGTTTTGGGTGGTTTCTGATGATCAAGGTGATCGAGGTGGTCGGGGATTTCACTGGAGGTAGAGGTGAGTTCGATGAGCTCGAAAAAAATGTCAGATAGGTGTATAAATCACTATGGCGGCGGCGCGTGTCAGAATTGTTTTAAACCCTAGTTTATGTGATGGTCAGGGAATTTGGTCACCTCCGCGTCTCTGGTGGATCGAGTTCCACCAGACTTTGGGAAATGGTGGTGGGGAAGCTGGCGAAGGAAGGGCCGGGGGCTCAGTCTTTCCGATGGTTAAAGACGTGGGTTCGAGGGTTTTTTCTAGGCTGTAGTTTGTCTTAGGTTTGCTTAGGATTGTTCGATCTTGATTTTGACTTTTTGTCGAAGTTTTGGTCATCTAGATCGGTGTAAGGATGATCGTCGATAGGATAAAGGATTCATGGATGTTTGGAGAAGGCTAAATCGTCGGTGCATGTGCACGACACAGTTGGTAGTGTTAGTTGTTTTGGGTTGTGGTTTTGTCTCGAAGGAAGACTCGGGATTTTGGGTAGGAGACTCGAGTGAGGACACCGTTTGTTCGAGAGTGTAATTTGTTTTCAGATTTTAACTTTTAAACTTAAAAAAATTTGAAAAGGAAAAAAGAAGCGGATTTCCTCGGATCAAAGCTCGAGTAGCCATCGGGTTGAACCCGAAGCATATTTAAAACAGATTTTTAAAGGTTTTAAAAAAGCAAAGTTTTGAATTTAAATAAATTTAGTTTAAACTCTGCTTATATAAATTTCTTTTATATAATTAGTGTTCCTTTACATTTGATTAAGGGGTTTTGTAATTTGTTTAATTTAAATTTTGTTAAGTTAAATTTGTAATCATTTTAAGTCTTAAATTAGAAGTGAAATTTAAAAGTAAATTTAAAAGTATAATGTTTCAAATGCATATGTTAATGATAATTAAGTTATTAATATGGATAATATTTTATCCTAAAGTTAACTAAGATTTAATGATTTGAGATTTATTAAATTAATATGGTAATTAAAGAGTAATTAATTTTTATGATTAATTAATGATTAAGGATTTATAAATTACTAATTAAGGGTAATAAGTTAATTAATTATAGGTTAATTAATTTGTAATTAAGGAACATTAATTAGATAATGAAAGATTATTAATTAATGATTAGAGATTAATTAATTAAGTTGTAATTAGAGATTAATTAACTAAGTAATTAAAGATTAATTAAGTTACAATTATGCATTACTTAATTAAGTAATTAGAGATTAATTAACCGGTAATTAAGAATTAATTAATTTGTAACTAATAACGATTAATTTGTCAGGACACGATTCTTCGTCTTCCGAAAATTCGACATCGACACTCACTTTATCGACTGCCGAGGAATCGAACGACGGAAAACCGAACACTGAGGGTTTTTTAAAAAGAATTTAAGAAAAAGAGAAAGAGAGAAAAGAAAATAGAAGAAGAAAATAGATAATAGAGGGAAGAGAAAACATAAGATAGATAGGACGGAACAGAAACAGAACACAACACAACAACATCAGAATCTCACAATTCGCAGCGGAACAACATATAATAGATAAATGAATAATCTTTAAACAAAGAACTATCAGTTATTACATTTTATACATTACATTACATCATATCATCAGAGTGTACAACAATATACAACAACAAACAGTGCAGCGGAAAAAGGAATACTATATAGTAGTAATACGCCATGCCATCCAGCTTGCCTCCAGCAACTCCAGAATATCCAGAATATCCTGATAAACCTTATCTCTTGACTGCCCGTGTGGAAATTGGTGGGCACCCAGAGTTTAGGAAGGAAAACAATAAACTCCAAGGCAGTCATGTGACTGGTGTGAGAACTCAAAACAGTTTATTTATCTTTAAAATCAAAATAGAGGAATATTTTTAAATTCAATTCGCAATGCTTTTAAAAATGAGACTACCATAAGACCTCCTGCCACACACACAATGCAAACGCAGACTTGGAGAAGATTTCTCCTTATGATAGTCAAAGATGCTTGATACGTATTAAAATCAAATCAATTTTGATATTATTATTAGTGCATAGTGTAGAAGAAATTCATTTCGAAAGTAGAATATAAATCTTAGCCAGCATAGGTACCATTATATTATGCCTACTATAGCTACCTCCTGAGGAAGCAGGTTCTACAACTAAAACCGTACAAGTTTCGTATTGTTTCTTTGGATTTCCAACAAATGGTCAGGACAAGGAACTTCCCATTGCCACATGAGAATGCCTCTGGAAAGACATCCCCGAGAACCAAACCGGAACTCTGCCAACACAAGGCCTGGTTACCCCTAACTGGGTAACTACTGACACGAGCACGCCATTCCCCGATCGTAAACGACCTTTCTCACGGGATCCCGATAACCAACAACCACAAAGTAATAAATTCGTAGTAACCACATAGATTAAATATCTGGGCTCCATACCATGATACAACCTCTATCCAGAAGGAAATGTACATACCCTAAAGGGTGCTACCCCTCATAACCTTGCCGCATCTTTCCTGTTTTGACCATTTCCGGGGTGTGAGGTTCGACGAAGTCACGTCCACAAAAACATACTTTATACAAAAGCCATGCTTTGGGTCAACAAATGATCAACACAATGATCACCAAGATAGACGATCAAATAAACGATCCTATCACAATAATCAACACAATGATCATTTCAGCATCACTCAGCATATCACATTACCAAATTGGGAATATATCGCTGATAACTTCAACTATATAACCTCTGAGCTCGTACGTCTCAGAGAAGGGTGTTAAGCTAAAGAATAAATTCTTCGCCACCAACAGAAATATATTTGAATGAAATCGGCTTTATATCTCAACTTGTAATGTCAGACACACAATCCATACAAGTCTGTTCCGGGCTCGAACAAAACCGAAGGCACTTACAAAGAAGTCCTTGCAATCCGGATATTCACAATCCTGATCGGATTCACCATCACATATGGAGAACTCTATACCGTAGCTACTCCGTGCAGAGTAAATCGACAGGTCATCCTATCGCTCTCGCAAATACCGGGTCTTCAACACCGATCTTCAAATGCAATTCATAACGACGTATCACATATTCGAAATGGGTTATACGACCCCATGGTCCTTTCCCGGTTAACCCGAATAGTGAGCGCTTATTCAAAAATAAGTGTAGCATTCACATTCAAACAAATCACATCAATTACCCATTCAAAGGGAAATATTGATAGTCGATTATTGAACTATCACTGGATATGCACACATCACCAGATTCCAAATAATTTTCCAAATTATTTATTTTCCAAAATATCTTTACAAGATATATAATTTCAACACTTCAAAAATAAATCAATATTTATTTTTAAACCAATTTCACTTTTCTTAATAAATTCTTTTGCGAATTTATAATCCAAA
This sequence comes from Allium cepa, assembly GCA_030765085.1. Classification (NCBI taxonomy): domain Eukaryota; kingdom Viridiplantae; phylum Streptophyta; class Magnoliopsida; order Asparagales; family Amaryllidaceae; genus Allium; species Allium cepa. The sequence goes on from CM060931.1 coordinate 580,313,116, forward strand.
ATATCTATGAATATACGACTTCAATTCGATTTGTAATATTCATTTTCAATTTATCTTCAAAAAGATAAATTCTCTAACGTTTCATTTCACATTGGAAAAACATTTCCATATGTAACGACCCGCAAATCCGTACCCCTTGAGTTTACACTATTCTACAACAATCAACTCAAGTTGCACAGAAATACGAACCATTTGGGTTTAAGAAGAAGAGGTAGAAGAAGAGAAAACAAAATCAACATCAGAATCTAACCATCGCAGCGGAATAAAATATAATAGAGAATAAATAATCTTTACTCAAAACCAAATATATCAGTTTACATATATTACATCATCAGAGTACATCAGTCACAACTCACATCAATAATATCCAATGGGTACACAACAACTCAACAGCGGAAATATATGTATATACAAGTACGAGAATACGTATCGTCATCCAGCTCGTCTCCTGAGCTCCACAGCATCATATCCTGTATCCTATAATACTCGGTCTGACCCGAGCATTACAGTTAAATAATACCCGAGTCAGTCTGGAATACCAGAGTGAGAAAATCACACCCAATTGATTATTAAAGTTTCAAAAATCCTTTGAAAACCAAAAGCATCTCGTAAGACCACGCCACAAATAAACATGTCGGATTTTTACCTTACGATAGCTAAACCAATTTTTATAGAAATCCTCTGATATTATTATAGGGTCTATATACAAATACTTATAAAATAGCCGAAATTGTTACATCTATTAAATTCCAGCTACTAGCCACAAAAGTGGGTAATACAAACAAAACTCGTACAAGGCTCGTAGGGAGAATGGATTTCCAACAATGACTAGGCACTGGGGTACCACCTGTCACAGTACGGGGCCTAGATCACCGTACCGAGGACTACTCCCTTCATCCCCTGCAACACAAGGCCGGAACCATTCCTTACTGAACAGTCCCGAACAAGATAAACCCCGTGGTTGGCGCGACCAACCACCCACTAAGCCGAAATATATATAAGGGACATCTAGACAGGGGAATTATCTTGTCCTGCTTGGGCATGACCCACCTAACCTTGCTGCATATCCCCTGATTTTTAGTCATTCCCATTTGATGAGGCTTGAGGCTAAGCGTTACCTTTAGAACGTATTTACTTAGAATGCCCATCGTCCACCTGACGATGTTTCGCAAGCATTCATCCATACAAGTCCGTCCCGGGTTCGAACGGAACCGAAGGCACTACTCCTACTACATCCATTTTGGAAATATCCTCAGGATTAGTAGCGACTAGCCCTTGCACTTCACTGCTCCATCTTCGAATCCGAACACGTTTTCGCACGAAACGTACAAACCGGATCGAAGTGGTTTTCGAGAAATAAATCTCGATCCCGGTCTCTTCGAAACGATCAGCGCATTTGGCCAATATTGATAGTCGGTTATTTAACTATCAATTATCATTCACAAACAACCATCCAAAATAAATAATTTCCCCAATTATTTATTAACTTCAAAATATCTTCACAAGACATATTTCTACTTCCAATCCTTTGAAAACAGTTTCAAAACCATTTTTCTTTCCCAGAATAAACTTCCCCAAGTATTTTCTATCTCCTCTGAAATTTCCAAGTACAAAACTAGATTTTTAAAATAATTTAAAACACTAAATTTTGAAATATACTTTAAAACATTTAAGATGAAACTAAATCAATAATTTATGTAAAATACCATACTATATTGAATACTTAAAATAAGGTTACTTATTAAATATAATTAGATTAATACTTTTAGAAACATCATGTTAAGTCATTCTTTAAATAATTAATACTATAATAGATTAAGAGAAAATATTTACTTTAGGATTTAAATATTAAAATAAGAAATTTTCCCAAAACTTACCTTTTTAAAACAACTTTAAAACCTTTAACTTATATTTAAAAATTTACTTTAAAAACGTACTTGGTTATTCAGAGAAAAATTCTATCTTCAATCACTTAAATCAATTCCTCAAATTGATTTCCAATCTACTTTATTTGAAATAAGTTTTCTTTAATTACTCAATTCCTTTCAATATTCATTAATTATACACTTAATTATTATTTTTATTATTTTCCATTTGATTTTAAGTCTTTTAACTGAAATACACACATTTCAGATTTTTTTTCTCTAATTTCTTCTTTAATCTTTTCAACTATTCTTAAATATTAACCAAATGTTTTGTTCTTTTAAAATAATAATGCTGAAGTTGAAGATTCATTAATCTTCTGTTAATTTAAATTTCCTTTCCATATACAGGATTTATTTATTTGAATTTAAAACTATTATTATTCTTATCCAATTTATCCTTACTTTATTTGAGTTTAAAATTATTTCACTTGCAAATACTCTTCGTTTTTTTTTTATTATTTCCAAAATCCAATTCTATATATATTGGTAACTTAGTGTACCAGGATATATTCAGGGAAACCGTAATATCCAATATTCCAATTATCCAAAATATTCATCACAGAATATAAAATGATCACAACAGAGGATATTTGATAATTTAAATAACTGCTGAGGGATCCAGTTAGATCCCTCCAACCTGTTTTCCCTGCATCCACAGATGTTAGCACAATATAATATGCCAATTTCAAAATATACCATATTATAACACATCTATCAATTTCAACCATTCAACCAAATTATTTTAAATTTAATCATTTAAATTTAAATATAAATTAACTGAGTGAGATTAACTCACCTTATTCCGTTTCATTTGCGATCCACTTCAAATAGGGCTTTGGTTTTCCCGATTTGACCTTAAATAAACAATTTATATGGTTTATCAATATTCAAAATAAATCGGACAATTGACTTCCAATTTAAAATTTGATTAACAATTTATTTGATTCAAAACTGATTTCCCCTAATGATCTTCCATCAGTAACTCAAGTAATTGATTTCCATTGGGTAATTTTAATTTAATTAACTAATCATTTATTTAAATTAATTTCCTTTAATAAAATTCCCTTAGGTAAGTAAACAAACAGATTTAACAATTTAATCACTACAATACTTTTAAAAATAGACTAGTGAGTAAAACTATATATATTCTTATAAAATAATCTATATAGATTTAAGAATCTATTTTTATATAAACTCCTCACATTTAAAAATATATATATTTTTTTTTAAAACCCTATCTAAAATCATATCCATATATATAGTTCACGATCTATTACATTATATTATTTATTTATTTTTATTTTTATATATATATCTATCGTTCTAATTCATTCAAAATTTCTGCGTATCTATATTAACTAAAATGGACAGAAAATTCCTGTCAACATCTTATTTCTGTTAACTCAAACATCTATATTAACTCAAACATTCATAATCCCTGTTAACATGTTAAAACAGAACTGTAAATATTTTTTCAATCAGTGAATAAATTTAGCTAAGTGAAACCGAAATAGATGAATTAAATACCCTATTGTAAGTTTATTTATTTTCAGCTTAAATCATTCACTAATTAAAATAAAACCATACCTCTGCTTAACACGAAATGCCCAAACCCGCCTATCTCGAACTTCGCCCAGAGCACTTTCGACACCGCTTTGGCCTTCCAACGTTGTTGTGCTACCGCCGAAGATCGCCTCTCACTCGCACGCCTTCGCCTCGTTGCCACATCTTCGCCATAGACAGCTAGGGCTCGGTCGCGATTTCGAATCGCTTTTCCCCTCTAGATTAAAATTGAACGAGGCGCTGGGTTACGCGATTCCAAACGAGGCGCTAGGTGACGCGATTTTCCTCTTCCTCGACTTGATTTCGCGCGGGGCTGCAAAATGTTTTTTTTTTTTTTTTTTTTGATCGGCTGTGTAAACAAATAAAGGAGGAGAGATGAAGCTCGGTTTGGTTGTAAAGAAGAAAAGGGGATTCGAAGTTTATAAAAAGAGAAATAAGGGCTTCGGTTGAAAGATTGGCTTGGCTTCCTTCAGAAGGAAGGCGTGAAAAATACTTTTTTTTATTTATATATATATATATATATATATATATATTTGAAACGGTATTGATTTCATCTCCTTTGAACTCGAGAAGGAAGGAAGAACACACGAGTTATAAAAGAAAGCGAATGGCGTATATAAGAAGCTTGACTTATTAAATAATATTTTGTTAGATTGTTTTCAATTAAATGTCCAGCGCGTTTACATGTCGTACACCCACACACTAACTCCGATCAAAACGAAATTTGAAACCCGATAATAGTTCAACATTACGGACCCAATGGAACTGGTTTCGTCGAATTCCGAGACTGTGCCTCGGAAGGCTATTTTTAATTCAATTTAAAACGATAGAATTTTAAAACTGAACCAACAACTGTTAAATTCAATTTTACAACTCCTATTATCCTCTGTACTATCGATATAAATTTTACAAGCCCTCAAATTATTTTTAATAGGCTTAAAACTCCAGATTCAACATTTGAACCAACTTCAACTTATTTAATTCAGTAATTTAATTATCAAATAATTGATGATATTCGTAATTCAAGTTAAAATTACTTTATTGATATTTAAAATCAATTAAATATCCTGAATTTAAGTGCTCGAAAATTACGGGTCGTCACATTCCTCCCCCCTTAAAAGAATTTCGTCCCCGAAATTACTAGTTAGGAAGAATGGTCCCAAAACCCGTTACCTTTCCAAAACCAAACAGCTTCTAACAATACAACAACTTACCAACTATCTTTTATAAAGGACCATTATTATTCTTATTAACTTTCCAAACCTTTCCCTAGTTTGCAACAATCTATTTGCTCAACCCTTCCAGTTTTAATCTTAAAACCAATTTTGAATTATCAAAATTTTCTCAAAATTTTTCTAACACCCTAAATTTCCGAAAAATTTTGCCAGCGTCTCCTTTGCGCGGCTAGCTCGGTAAAACTACAAAAGGGCTCTACGGCCTCCCAAATCCAAAAGAAAACAAAAAGCCAAGTGGCTCAATCCAAATCCAAATCCAAATCTCAATCAAATTCCATACCAAATTTAAATACATACCTTTTGTCGGGCAATTCAAATTTATCTCTTGAAATCAAATCCAATTTCCTTTTCCCCTTTTATCATACCTGCATATCCTGCTTGGTACTAATATCCAATCACAATATTCCAAAACAATTTATCGATTTTCTTACAAAATGTCAATATCTATTCATTTCAATATTATCTTAGATTATATTTGTAATATCAATTTCCAATCTAGAATTTACCATTCCTTTCTTAAGTTAGTACAAACATTTTATATGTTTCTTATCTTTATTTCTCTTTACCACTTTTAGTTTATACCTATTTCCATTTAAATCGATTTCCATATTACATATGTATTTCATTTATTTTCAACTTTGAATTTTTAATTTTTATCCTTCATTTATTCCTAATTTAAGTCATTACTTTAATTAGTTTCATTTACTAATTAGTTTCATTTACTAACTTATTTTAGTTTCCCATTCTAAATAGTTTTGTCGTTAACAAAATTTTCCAAAATTTTCAAAAAATTTCTAACTCCCAAAATTTCTGAAAAATTTTGGCAGAGTCCCCTTTGTACGGAGGAGCTTTTGCAATTTGACAAAAGAGATAAATATATATACATCGACCCACACGGTCGGAAAAACCAAAAACAGTTCATATTTCCTATTTTTATTGCGTAGGCGTACCTTATTTAGCATTTTAAGCAAGCAGCTTATTATTTTTAGCAAGTAGCACTACCAAATCCAGCCTCACGGCTTCCAGGTACATGTACTTACTCAATTTAAACATGTAAGTGCCAAATATATGAAGTTTAACAACATATCACTTATTTGTAATAGTTAAAACATATGAATTCTAAAAGAATCTCATACCAAACATTTTTCTGTAAGCAATTAATATAGTTTCATGCTAATTCAACTGTTTCAATTAATTTATAACCATTTTCACTCAATTCCGATGGTTTTCGATTCATTCGTATACAATTCCATCAATTTGAATGGTTTAGAATTCAATTGCTTACTTTTAATTTATTCTTAAGCAAATTGAACTCACATTTAATTCAATTGCTTACAAAATCAATTTATTTTACTTCTATCCATTTATAGAATTTAATTACTTCCATTTATATCCAATAACAATTTATTCTATGAAATTCGACGAGATTTATGTGAATAAATAAGCACTTAGGTTCTATAATCAATTTAAATTAACTCCAACTCAACTGACACTTAGTTCAATTCCATTTCGGATTTATTCACAATCCACATATTCTCAGTTTTATTGCATTTAAATTTTATTGACCAAACTAGTCCATTCAAAACCATTAACAATCTAGGCTTCATCTCCATTACCAATTAAGCTTCCCCTTTATTTTAATCCATTCACAATCATTTATTTAGCTCGACACATTCCATTTAAATTTTATTTACAATTCATTTATTTACATTTCATTCCATATTTGTTTATTCCGAACTACTTTATTTAGCTCAAAAATAATCCAAGCTATTTCATTCAAGAACCATTTCTCAACTTATTTAAACTATATTTCATTTGATACTTATTTATTCCATCATTTATTCATTCAATATAATCTGTTTATCCACATTTACTTAAACCATTTCAAATAAACTCGAAACATTCTATTTCCTTAATAATGTAAATGGTTTACAATCATTTATTCTAGAACTTCATTCCATTGACATTATTTATAACTCACCGAATTTTTATTTCGGTTAAAAATTTATTTTCACTTGATTAAAACCAATCCAATATTATTAAACTTTGTTTAAGTTGAATTCAATTCAACTCTCCTACATTTATTTAGCTTAAGTCAATTTCCTTCAACTTATTCAAATTTTGTACTTAAGCTCATTCTCATTTTGCAAACAAAGTTCTCTTTTATACTCAACTTAACTCAATTAATTCCAAGGCCATATCCAATTTATTTCCACTTATTGGATTTCATTTGCATATTCAAACCATTACTATTTTAATCCATTTACATTTTTATTTTATACATCTCAAATTATATTTACTTTGTTAACACTTCAAGTCTAATTTTTAATTAATAACTCAAGTTCTGATTCTATTATCCACTTTTAATTTACCATCCAATTTATTAACTCACAATTCAATTTTATTAACTAATTTATTATCTAATTAGTTCTCCCATTATTTATAATCCAACACTTGAATTTTTTTTTTTTTTTTATATTTCCCATCGAAGTTAACTTCATTTCATTTTAAATTTACATTCCATTATTCAAAGCTTATATTTCCTTTCTGTTTTAAAAAAAAAAAATCTCAATCTATAAGCTTACAATTCATCTCATCAGGATTTTCAAACACCCGCTTTAGATTCAAATTATTTTGAAATCTCCAACATTTCAAAATCACACTTCTCAGAAATTTAAACCAATCCTGGTTTTATTCCCAACAAGTTTCCTCTAAAATTTTCAAAAACAACTCGTTTTTCCTGAACAAATTAATTTGGCAGCAAATCCGTCACTTAGAAACTCGAAAATGAACATCGATGATGCTGCAGTCATCACCGAAGTTATTTTCCAGTGACTAAAGTGAATTCAATGCTATATCACTTTCAAAACCCATTTAAAACAAATTTCCATCCAGAAATACTTCCAAAACAATAATGTTATCATTTATCTTCAAAACACTTCGATAACATTCCCAAAATCTCTGAAATTTTGAATTTCCAAATTCTGCTTAAATAAATTTTAACTATAATTCATTTGCACAGCTTATGTTCATACAAATTCTCATTTGATTATATTTCAATTCACAATTTACATCTATAATTCATATTTATAAATTTTTTTTTTTTTTTTATAATAAATTTATTCCTTCAAACTTTGGTTATAATTCCAATTTCTAATTAAATTTTCACTTAACAATGATAATACTTTAATATTATCAACATCCAAGCAACCATATATTAGTCAAACAGTTTACAAAAACTATGCTTTATATCAAAATATGTCTTTGGGTAAAATTATTTCATTCACCCATATTTAAAACAATATCGTGTCGATTGTTCTATTCAAGTGTTTAGAAACAGTTTCGATACAGTTGTCCAGACTGTGCCGACGAAGGTTCATATGCCACTCAATAAATCAATCAACGCAATATTAAAACAATTTATATTCACTAACAAATACGCGCTCATATTTATTAATACGCTCAAACTCATTATAGAGTACTAGAGACTCTAATATAAATGAGTAATTCCCACCAGAGCCAAGGTTATCTCCAACCTAAGCTCTGATACCACTGTAACGACCCGCAAATCCGTACCCCTTGAGTTTACACTATTCTACAACAATCAACTCAAGTTGCACAGAAATACGAACCATTTGGGTTTAAGAAGAAGAGGTAGAAGAAGAGAAAACAAAATCAACATCAGAATCTAACCATCGCAGCGGAATAAAATACAATAGAGAATAAATAATCTTTACTCAAAACCAAATATATCAGTTTACATATATTACATCATCAGAGTACATCAGTCACAACTCACATCAATAATATCCAATGGGTACACAACAACTCAACAGCGGAAATATATGTATATACAAGTACGAGAATACGTATCGTCATCCAGCTCGTCTCCTGAGCTCCACAGCATCATATCCTGTATCCTATAATACTCGGTCTGACCCGAGCATTACAGTTAAATAATACCCGAGTCAGTCTGGAATACCAGAGTGAGAAAATCACACCCAATTGATTATTAAAGTTTCAAAAATCCTTTGAAAACCAAAAGCATCTCGTAAGACCACGCCACAAATAAACATGTCGGGTTTTTACCTTACGATAGCTAAACCAATTTTTATAGAAATCCTCTGATATTATTATAGGGTCTATATACAAATACTTATAAAATAGCCGAAATTGTTACATCTATTAAATTCCAGCTACTAGCCACAAAAGTGGGTAATACAAACAAAACTCGTACAAGGCTCGTAGGGAGAATGGATTTCCAACAATGACTAGGCACTGGGGTACCACCTGTCACAGTACGGGGCCTAGATCACCGTACCGAGGACTACTCCCTTCATCCCCTGCAACACAAGGCCGGAACCATTCCTTACTGAACAGTCCCGAACAAGATAAACCCCGTGGTTGGCGCGACCAACCACCCACTAAGCCGAAATATATATAAGGGACATCTAGACAGGGGAATTATCTTGTCCTGCTTGGGCATGACCCACCTAACCTTGCTGCATATCCCCTGATTTTCAGTCATTCCCATTTGATGAGGCTTGAGGCTATGCGTTACCTTTAGAACGTATTTACTTAGAATGCCCATCGTCCACCTGACGATGTTTCGCAAGCATTCATCCATACAAGTCCGTCCCGGGTTCGAACGGAACCGAAGGCACTACTCCTACTACATCCATTTTGGAAATATCCTCAGGATTAGTAGCGACTAGCCCTTGCACTTCACTGCTCCATCTTCGAATCCGAACACGTTTTCGCACGAAACGTACAAACCGGATCGAAGTGGTTTTCGAGAAATAAATCTCGATCCCGGTCTCTTCGAAACGATCAGCGCATTTGGCCAATATTGATAGTCGGTTATTTAACTATCAATTATCATTCACAAACAACCATCCAAAATAAATAATTTCCCCAATTATTTATTAACTTCAAAATATCTTCACAAGACATATTTCTACTTCCAATCCTTTGAAAACAGTTTCAAAACCATTTTTCTTTCCCAGAATAAACTTCCCCAAGTATTTTCTATCTCCTCTGAAATTTCCAAGTACAAAACTAGATTTTTAAAATAATTTAAAACACTAAATTTTGAAATATACTTTAAATCATTTAAGATGAAACTAAATCAATAATTTATGTAAAATACCATACTATATTGAATACTTAAAATAAGGTTACTTATTAAATATAACTAGATTAATACTTTTAGAAACATCATGTTAAGTCATTCTTTAAATAATTAATACTATAATAGATTAAGAGAAAATATTTACTTTAGGATTTAAATATTAAAATAAGAAATTTTCCCAAAACTTACCTTTTTAAAACAACTTTAAAACCTTTAACTTATATTTAAAAATTTACTTTAAAAACGTACTTGGTTATTCAGAGAAAAATTCTATCTTCAATCACTTAAATCAATTCCTCAAATTGATTTCCAATCTACTTTATTTGAAATAAGTTTTCTTTAATTACTCAATTCCTTTCAATATTCATTAATTATACACTTAATTATTATTTTTATTATTTTCCATTTGATTTTAAGTCTTTTAACTGAAATACACACATTTCAGATTTTTTTTCTCTAATTTCTTCTTTAATCTTTTCAACTATTCTTAAATATTAACCAAATGTTTTGTTCTTTTAAAATAATAATGCTGAAGTTGAAGATTCATTAATCTTCTGTTAATTTAAATTTCCTTTCCATATACGGGATTTATTTATTTGAATTTAAAACTATTATTATTCTTATCCAATTTATCCTTACTTTATTTGAGTTTAAAATTATTTCACTTGCAAATACTCTTCGTTTTTTTTTTTATTATTTCCAAAATCCAATTCTATATATATTGGTAACTTAGTGTACCAGGATATATTCAGGGAAACCGTAATATCCAATATTCCAATTATCCAAAATATTCATCACAGAATATAAAATGATCACAACAGAGGATATTTGATAATTTAAATAATTGTTGAGGGATCCAGTTGGATCCCTCCAACCTGTTTTCCCTGCATCCACAGATGTTAGCACAATATAATATGCCAATTTCAAAATATACCATATTATAACACATCTATCAATTTCAACCATTCAACCAAATTATTTTAAATTTAATCATTTAAATTTAAATATAAATTAACCGAGTGAGATTAACTCACCTTATTCCGTTTCATTTGCGATCCACTTCAAATAGGGCTTTGGTTTTCCCGATTTGACCTTAAATAAACAATTTATATGGTTTATCAATATTCAAAATAAATCGGACAATTGACTTCCAATTTAAAATTTGATTAACAATTTATTTGATTCAAAACTGATTTCCCCTAATGATCTTCCATCAGTAACTCAAGTAATTGATTTCCATTGGGTAATTTTAATTTAATTAACTAATCATTTATTTAAATTAATTTCCTTTAATAAAATTCCCTTAGGTAAGTAAACAAACAGATTTAACAATTTAATCACTACAATACTTTTAAAAATAGACTAGTGAGTAAAACTATATATATTCTTATAAAATAATCTATATAGATTTAAGAATCTATTTTTATATAAACTCCTCACATTTAAAAATATATATTTTTTTTTTAAAACCCTATCTAAAATCATATCCATATATATAGTTCACGATCTATTACATTATATTATTTATTTATTTTTATTTTTATATATATATCTATCGTTCTAATTCATTCAAAATTTCTGCGTATCTATATTAACTAAAATGGACAGAAAATTCCTGTCAACATCTTATTTCTGTTAACTCAAACATCTATATTAACTCAAACATTCATAATCCCTGTTAACATGTTAAAACAGAACTGTAAATATTTTTTCAATCAGTGAATAAATTTAGCTAAGTGAAACCGAAATAGATGAATTAAATACCCTATTGTAAGTTTATTTATTTTCAGCTTAAATCATTCACTAATTAAAATAAAACCATACCTCTGCTTAACACGAAATGCCCAAACCCGCCTATCTCGAACTTCGCCCAGAGCACTTTCGACACCGCTTTGGCCTTCCAACGTTGTTGTGCTACCGCCGAAGATCGCCTCTCACTCGCACGCCTTCGCCTCGTTGCCACATCTTCGCCATAGACAGCTAGGGCTCGGTCGCGATTTCGAATCGCTTTTCCCCTCGAGATTAAAATTGAACGAGGCGCTGGGTTACGCGATTCCAAACGAGGCGCTAGGTGACGCGATTTTCCTCTTCCTCGACTTGATTTCGCGCGGGGCTGCAAAATGTTTTTTTTTTTTTTTTTTTTTGATCGGCTGTGTAAAAAAATAAAGGAGGAGAGATGAAGCTCGGTTTGGTTGTAAAGAAGAAAAGGGGATTCGAAGTTTATAAAAAGAGAAATAAGGGCTTCGGTTGAAAGATTGGCTTGGCTTCCTTCAGAAGGAAGGCGTGAAAAATACTTTTTTTTTATTTATATATATATATATATATATATATATTTTTGAAACGGTATTGATTTCATCTCCTTTGAACTCGAGAAGGAAGGAAGAACACACGAGTTATAAAAGAAAGCGAATGGCGTATATAAGAAGCTTGACTTATTAAATAATATTTCGTTAGATTGTTTTCAATTAAATGTCCAGCGCGTTTACATGTCGTACACCCACACACTAACTCCAATCAAAACGAAATTTGAAACTCGATAATAGTTCAACATTACGGACCCAATGGAACTGGTTTCGTCGAATTCCGAGACTGTGCCTCGGAAGGCTATTTTTAATTCAATTTAAAACGATAGAATTTTAAAACTGAACCAACAACTGTTAAATTCAATTTTACAACTCCTATTATCCTCTGTACTATCGATATAAATTTTACAAGCCCTCAAATTATTTTTAATAGGCTTAAAACTCCAGATTCAACATTTGAACCAACTTCAACTTATTTAATTCAGTAATTTAATTATCAAATAATTGATGATATTCGTAATTCAAGTTAAAATTACTTTATTGATATTTAAAATCAATTAAATATTCTGAATTTAAGTGCTCGAAAATTACGGGTCGTCACACCATACTTATTTATTCATAAGTAATTCACAAATTTTATTTATTTTCAACACTTAGAAAATATTCAGTATACTTCAATCGAAATTAAGTATATATTTCATTCTATTAAGGAAATCATTCTCTTAAACATATTTATTTGGGCCAAAACGAATGTTACGTAAAACATCGTTACGACAACCCAAATTCACTAGTATAGGGATTCGAAATTAAAATAGATATATAAATCCCAATACTATACAAAACATTTCCTTTCAGAAATCATTTACTATAACAACAGTGTTATAGTCCACTATTTCCTTTTCATTTCTCGAAAACGTCTATTTCAACAATTAATGTTGAAATCTATGGTTTCGAATCTCAACACAATTAAAACTTCGTTAGATCGTTTTAATTCAATTTAAACATCTCATTCAAAACTTTTCCTTTAACGTGTTATTCACTATTCAAAAACGTGAATATACTTCATTAACAAATTTCATCCTTTTTATTCATTTTATTTTAAAGGATCATTCACTGTCTAAAACGTGAATATAACTCCATAAATAAGTTATAACAATTTTATTATCAAAATAAGTCATTTGTGAATTTATAAAACAACGTTTATAAATTCTATTTCTATTTATTTATAAAAACTTCCTTTTTATAAACTCCTTTATTAATCTATTCCAGTTTATAACTCAATTATAACTAAAAGTTCATATTATAAGTTAAATACTTATAATCTATTCGTTTACAAAAATCGTTCCTTTGAACTTCATAATTATAAATCTTATAACTTATAAGATTCAATTATTCACCCAAATCTATTCCTCAATTAACTTCACCAATTTATAAATCTTACTATTTATAAATTTTATTTATAACTTCACAGTTTATAATTCTATAAATTTCATTCATTTATGAAATTCATTTTCACTTCATTCAAACACTTATAAAAACTCGTTTTATAATGTCTATATTTCAATTTATAAATATCCATTTATAAATCTCTTAATATAAATCAATTTATATTATTCTTCTAAAACGTCTTTAAATTCCTTTATAATTTCACCATTCTCTTGATTTATAAAACAATCAAATTTTATAAATCCTATATTTAAACTTTTATAATATGTTCAAAAATCCAATTTAAACTATTTTATAAAAATCATTAATTCACATTTCTCAAAAATCAGCTTTTAACTATATTTCACAAAAACCATAATTTTTATAACATTAAAAATTATAACGTTTATTTATTTAAAATAGATCAATTCCAAAAATAAAGTATATTTTCAAAAATCACTTTAAAAATCATTTTAAAATCCCAAAATTTGGTCTAATGATGCTACACACCAAATAGTCAATCACGACTACAACGATATCATATATCAATATGAAGATCCATCAAATATCAAAATATCTGAAATCAAATAAAAACTGTTGAGGAATCCAGTTGGATCCCCCCAACCTGTTTTCCTGCATTCACAAACATTAGCACAATACCAATTTCGCTCCAGTATGAAATTATCGCGGTATATGTTCTTATTAAATATTATCCGCTTAATAACGGCGCAATAGGGTCTCATCCGCTAAACAAATAAATGCGGGAAATCAACAACTGCAATATATACATATGCCAATATATATATATTGATATTATATATAATACCAATTTCATTGTTTATGAAATATTCGCGGTATATGTTTTTATTAAATAACATCCGCTTACTAACGGCGTATAATGTCTATTTTAACAATCAATAGATATCAATCAACATTCAAACATGCATTCAAATATTTTAAATCTAACTATTTAAAATAAAATCGAAGCTGATTCGATTGAGTGAGAAGTTCTCACCTTGGTTTTAATTTCCGTTTTAGCGATTTATTTCGAATAAAATTAAACGGACGTTTAATTTTACCCAAAATTCTCACTAACTCCAAACGACTCCAAACCAACTCCATCGCGTAGTGCTCGTCCATACGATTCCAACGCAACTGAGTTTGCATTTTTTCGACCTCGTATGAAAAAGTTATGAATATTTGAAGTTTGTACACGATTTATATACTCTAATTACAACATTAATTTATAATAATTTAACCTATTCGTTTACAGCCCTTAGATCCATCGATGCTTGCATCTGGCCCTTGGACGCGTCTTCATCTCTCCCCCTTACTCACACACGCGACATCCTCCAGTACACCGAACCCATCACTTAGATAATAGGGTTTAGAATCGCCGCCTCCACGCTCACCTGCAACTCGATCAAATTGCTCCATGTCGAAGCCCTCACCACAAGCTACTTTCGGCCTCAATAGGGTGGAGCTCGGTGGTCCCTATTGCACGCAGTTCGAGCATGAACGGCAGGCCTTTGAGCCTCGATTTCGACCACTACGTTGCTCCAATCCAGATCTTGACCGTTGGATGTGTGGATGGCATTGTGCTCTTCAATTTACTAGTTGGAGATTCGTTGAATCGATGAACGGATTGGAAGAACGAGAGGGAAAGAGTTTGGCAAATTCTGGCCGTTCAGGGGGGGGGTGGCGGCTGCAACGTGATTAGGGTTTTGTTTATATATATATATTTTTTTTATTGTGTGGGGGGGGGGGGGCTATTTATAAGGAATTCTCAAACACTATTCATCCCGGAAATTCCGAACTCCGATTTGCGTGCCGTAACCAGCGTTTCTAGGGTTTACCCGGCGTTCCGGACACAATGGAACAGGTTTCGAAAGCTAATTCGGACATCTGTGTGAGTTATGGCTACAAACGTTCAATTTAAATTAAACCGATTTAAATCGATTTCTAGGCGTTTTAATTTGTACCGGACAAACGGTAAATCCAATTGACACGAAATTTGAAACTTTACAATAATATCACATTACGGATCCGATGAAACTGGTTTCGTCGAAATCCAAGACTTTTTGAAAAATGGCTATTTTCACTCGCCAAATTTAAATTAAAAATAAATCGATGCGTTTCGAGCTGCCACGATCAAACGATAACTCCGATTGACACGAAATTTGAAATCCGATAATAACTAACTATTACGGATCCAATGGAACTGGTTTCGTTCAATTCTGAGACTTTTCAAAAATTGACTATTTTCACTAGTCGATTTAAATATTAAAATATTCAATTTTCACAAATTAACTTTTAATTCGATTTTATAAGTTCTAAAATATCCTTCTAACTTCCATATGATAAAATAAAATTTTACAAATCATTTTCAATCATATTTAACTCAATTTTCAATTATTTCCATAATTTAGCATATTAAATTATCGATTTAATTATCCAATTAAATTCAATAATTCAAAATAAAATTTATTCGACTTAAAAATTCACTCATTAATATTTAAAATAAATTAAATATTAATATTTTAATTATCAAAAATTCTGGGTCGTTACATAATTAAAGCATAATTACTTAGGGAAGTAATTAAAGGATGGTTAATGAGTATAATTAAATTAAAAATCATTAACTAAGGATTATGAAATGATTAATTAATGTGATTAATTTAAGATAATTAATTAGAGTAATTAATTAAGGATAATCATTTCTGGAGCTGGTTAAGTATAGTTACTTAATGTTATTTAAAGAGTGTAATTACTTAGTGAAGTAATTAATGGGTAATTACTGGATGTAATTAATTGAAGGATAATTAATTAATGGTAGTAAATTAGGTATAATTACTTTGTGTATTTAATAAGAAGGATAATGACTTAGTGGAAATAATTAAGGATTATTACTTAGTGTAATTAATTAAAGAATTAATTAATTTTAAGTGTTAATTAATCAATGAAAGTAAATAAGAATAGTTAATTACTAGATTTGATTAATCAAGGTTGATTAATGAATGTGATTAATTAAAGATTATTTATTAAATGTGATTAATTTGAACAATAATTAATTAAAGAAGTAATTAGAGGATCATTAATTAATGTAATTAATGAAAGTAATTAAATATTGATTAATGCGATTAATAAAAGGTAATTAATCAATATAAGTGATTATAAATTAATTAATTAATGAAATTAATTAATGGTCAATGTAATTAATCATAGATAATTAATTAATGAGAGTAATTAATGGTTAATTGCTATAATTGTTTGAGGATAATTAATTTGTGTAATTAACTAAGGCTAATTACTTAATGTAATTAGAGAATAAATAATCAAGGATGATTAATTAAGGATAATTAAAGGATGATTAACTAATTAGTTTGTAATTAATTATTGGTTAAGTAAGCAGGATATAAAGTGATGGTAGTAATTAAATTAATTTATTTTAAATTAATTGGATACGGTGTGACTAATTAATCTTGCTTATGGATGATTGAATGATGTTGGATGCCTTGGATTGTTGATATCTGTGATATGGGATATGTGCTGATATGTGATATGAGATGTTTTGGTTGAATTGTGATGACATGGATTATCTACCTTTATATGTGAATTACCTATCTGTGTGAATATAGATAATAAACTGAATTGTTTTAACTTAAAACAACATGACCTTAAAAGATGGCGTTTTGGATTTCCCTGAGACCTGGATCGGATTTCCAAATTTGGATATCTAAAAACCACATCGATCCAAACTAAACGTTAGGTCGTGAATCTCAAGTGATGAACGAGATGAATACTCAGAGTGCAAGGGCTATTGTCGTTAACTCTGAGGGTGATTCCAAAATGAGTGTAATGAGATAGTGCCTTCGGTTCGTTCGAACCCAGAACGAACTTGTATGGGTTGAATGCTTTCAGAACATCATCATTGGAGGACGATGAGCATTCTAAGTTATGTGTTCTGAAAGGTAATTGTAGCCTGAAGCCACATCAACTGGGAATGGCTAAAACGGGGGAGGTGCAACAAGTGTAAGTGGGTAGCATCCAAGTAGGATGAGATTTTCCCCTATCTGGAGGTCCCTTTTTATTCGGCTTTGTGGGTAGTTGGTTGCAAACAACTGCGGGGTTGTCTTGTTCGGGACTATCCAGTAAGGGATGGTTCTGACCTTGTGTTGTATGGGATTTAGGGTGGATCCTCGATACGATGACCTAGGCCACGTACTGTGATGGGTGGTATCCCAGTAGACCTGCCATTATGTGGATTCCAATCTCCAATAAGTGCCGATGATGTTGGAACGTGAGATGTAAGCATTCTAGCTATTTCTATATTTTACTTGAAAACCCTAGACCCTATTATAATATAACTGGATTTTCTATCAAATGTTTTGGTTATCATAAGGTAAAATCTTTTACATGTTTATGTGCGGGAAGTCTTACGAGATACCTTTTATTTTCAAAGATTTTCAAAGTTAGGCAACTTTAACCTCTTACTATCACCAGACCCATGTCTGACCCGGAGTTTATTTTCTGTTTTCTTAAACTCTTGGGTACTTAGATTTTTACGAGTAGCTAAGGGATTCAGGTTAGCTTTGACGAACTCTGAAGGAGATATGGAGTAGGAGGATTCAGCGTTTGTCGATATATGGGGTTTCGGCTGTGTTGGTATCTCTGTGTTGTATTTCGAGATGTTCGATAGACCAGTTTTATAATTGTCTAATGTGTTGTAATATAAATTGTGTAAATCTGATAAACGTTGTATATTATGTAATAACTATGTGATTGATATATTTTATTCGTGCCACTGTGAGATTCTGATATTGTTTAGTTCTTTCTTTTCTATCTTTTCTATCTTTTCTCCTTTCTATCCCTTTCTTTCTTAATAATGATACATATTTCTATGGAATGAACGGCGGGTCATTACAACATGTGTAATAAATAAGTTCTGATAATTTGTTCTTTTTATGCATGTATCCAATACATTAGACAATGTGGTATGTTCATCTTGTTAGGATGTGTTTGTTCGGTAGTGTTCATTTGTTAGAAAGAAATGGATTTTTTTGGCGATTATTGATAGTCTAAAACTTCCGGATTGCTATAGAATTTGAAGCTAACTATTTATTGGAATATCAAGATAAGTTTATACAACTTTTTATTGGAGAATGTAGTAAGTTAACACATGTTTAAAATTTATTTAAACATATATGTTAGGCATACCTTTCGATGTTCGTAGCTCAAGTTAATAAGGGTTTCTAGCTCTCTAGTAAAGAGAGATGGTTTGATCGTAATTTAGTGGCTTGTTATTTTTGAAGGCATGTAATAATCCCATAACTGAGTAGAAAATATTGCGATTGATTTGTGCCTCTGTGAGAGCCTGAGTTAAAAGAAGGTGGGATGGTGGCAAATCTTCTTTTATTTCTAGCCTACAAAAGTAGGTTTTTTAATATAAAAAAGAATCATTCAAAATTAGTGGGCCAACTAATAAATGTCTTTACATTATGGGTGTACGATGAAAGTAGACTCTAGTTTTGCGTTTGTATACCAATGTCCAGCTATTTCTAGCTACTTGCCTAACTTGATGGTTAAAGAACTCTAAAAGATTGTTAAATTGTAAGATCCATGTTTAGTTTGTCCTTCATCTAAATTGTAGAAACTAAAATGAATTTTATCAGTTGTATATACTTTTACGATGCAATAAAGTATTATTGAGTAATAACTTAAAGTGAATTTCTATGAAATGTTTTATAAATAAAGTTATGCCCTTATGAAATGTTTATAAATTTAAGTGATGTTCTACGAAATGTTTCAAAAGTGATTTTGGTAATAAATAAGATATTCTATTTGTGCAAACGAAAGTGGTATAAAAAGAAATTGGCATAGCTGAAGAAACAAATAGGATAAGACATGTAAGTTTATGTAGATTATTTTATTTGCATGATCGTCGCTGATCCAGGATTTAAGTACATGGTTTCTAGATGATTTACACCAATCTGAACAGGGATGTTTCACTCGATTCTCGATGATGAACACCAGAAACTCGTACTTGATATGATTTCAAGTTTATCAATCACAATATATTGATATGTAAGGGAAACAGGGGTTTCTAATTAAGGAACCTGAGCAGGGTCCACACTAGATAGGTTAAGGGATCTATACTAGTTTAGAACTGGAACTTATACGATCGAGTAAGTGATCATATCAGATATTGCATACGTATGGTCCACGAATATCGTGGCTTAAGTATATCCATGCTATGTTTTATTTGTGTATGGATATTTTAGGGGATGACTCTTTGATTTGTTTTAGGGTAGCATGAATAATCATCTGAGCAATAACCTAATGCTATTGAGCGTATGGTATGCTTAGTAAATTATTTTTCATTCTTGCGCGATGAGAGAATTTTTGAAACCGAGCAAACCGCAAGCTTCGTTTGTTAGTGATTTTGAATACTGCTAAGTGTTAATGTATGCGTATTCCTTTTGTTAATTGGTCATGTTGGAATTCCAAAGACGAAATGTTTTTAGTAGGGGAGAATGTAGAGATATTAAATTTAGAATACTTCGTACATAAATATCTAAAATATTAACATTTGAATCTTAGTTAAATGTGATTGAATTGATTTTATAATCTTGTTAAACCCCTTTTAATTAATAAAAAATGAAGGGGGAGTTGTTTTGAAATTTTTTTACAAAAATAAATATTTCAAAGGAATATCAATCATGTGATCGATTTTTTTATTGATAAATGGTTTTCTAAAATTTATAAATTTTCAAAATTTTTGGCTGCTTAGAACATTAATGGGTAATTAATTAGCAACTAAAAATATCTAATGTGCTATGGCAAATTAACCACTTTGAGCAACATTGTCATTAACTTTTCTAAATATTCATTGTTCTTTAGAAAGAGTATTTTAAAGATAATGGCAAGTATGGAATAATTTGCAAAAGGGCTATATAATGTAAAAGGCTTAACTTATAAAAAAATGGGTTTAAAATAACAATGTTTTAATATTTGTTTTTAACTCCTTGATTATATTTTAAAGTGGAAAATCTTGCTAAATGATTTATGAATATTCTTATTCCCATAAGTATATGGATAAAGAATACAAGTTACAATGAATAGTAAAGTAGAAGACTACATATATCTTTTATAAAGGTATTTTGAGCATACATATAATACAAGTATTTGACATATAATATTAATTGCAATGAGGATTAGAAGTCGCATATATGGTTTCATCATGTTAGTGTGCATATTCATCCATGGACAGTATTTACTCTTATACATAGCACAAAAAGCCAATAAAATAGACTTTCTCAACCTTTGAGTGTTAAGAATGAGATGTCTCATCACATTTTTGATGCAACTAGTGCTCTAACCTACCCGGCTTCACACTTGACCGACGAATAGTGTAAGTTGAGAAGTTCAGAAAGGGTGATAAGTATATGAGACTTGATTTCCATATGTGACTATTTTCATTTCATACTAGATAGTCGACTAGTCGGCTGTCGAACTTGACTAAACTAGCTTAGGAAGTATATAAAAGCTTCATGACTTTATATGGTTTTAGATACCTTACGGAGTACTTATTTGTATAAAACGTCTCTTATTATAGAGTTCGACTATTTATCCTAAGATTAAGTCCAAAGGAGAGGTTAGCTTAGCATTTTAGATAAATGCTATAGAGTTGAATTGTTCGTCCTAAGGTTAAATCGAAAGAAGTGGTCAATACTAGCATTCATCGGACAACTTATGCTGAATCCGTGGAGAGATTCATGATCTATTCGAGTGATGAAGACTCATGTAGGAGGCCTTAAACGTGCCTTCACCATAAAAAATGATAGAAAATAGAGCAGCGATATAGTGAATTTAGCTAACTCAAAGTTATATCAACTCCGTATCTAGAGATACTTATTTATGTTGCTTATGGGTGTTGATGATATCCGGTATTATTTGCTCAGGCATGGAGAATTTATATTTTCCTTTGAGGTATATTTTTTCTAGAAATATAAGATGCTTAGAAGGTAGTTTCTAACCCTTGTAAGGAGCACTGTTCTTGAGGTGTTGAAGGCACCTCCAACGGAAATTCATATGAGATTGAACCTTAGCAGTTTTAGCTGTACTTCTAATATTTTTGTGTTGTGACATGCAAGCAGCACCGCTACTTTTTATTTGTATTCTACACTCTAGACGTTATCTATTATATCACTATATTTACTTGTTAGGTTGTTTTGGTTTTTTAAGGGGCAAAACCATTACGTTTATTCGAATGGTATCAAAATTCACTATTATGTGGATGTATGTTTCTTGAATTTTTCATAATAAACTTATGTATTATTCATGGTTTTATTTTTCCCTTAATTTCTTGGGGACTCTTTCAAGTAGGCCGAGTAAAGTTAGATAAGCTACGGATGCTTCAAAACTTTAGGAGAAAAGCTAGAGGCATCCATCCATCTATCTATTTTTATTTTTGATGCACTATTAGTATGTATGTATGTATCAGCATTGTAAGACACACAGTTATAACTTTCCAAATTGATGATAGCATTTAGGTTTGTAACTGTCCAATTACTCTACATCTTGGAGTAACCCTCTGCTTTTGTTTGAATATGATGTATTGTCATTTTGCTTTGTGAGATTCTGATGTTGTGTTCGTTCTTACATATTCTGTTCTTTTTCATTTTAATTTACCCTAGCAATCCCTCTTTTTGGTATTTGGCTATTTGGCACGTGAATATCGTGGATGTATTAATGTCGACATTTGGAAGTCAAAAAGGCGGGTCATTTTGACCGGACTCATGATACCTTATTATTACGATATATTTATTAGCCATCGTTTATTTTTCCATAATTACAGACAACACATCATAAATCTTCTTAATATGTTACGATATTCCTAAAAATACAGTGTATTAAGTATGTAAATGGGTAATGTTATCCAACCTTTTGACCTGATTATGTTCAGACTGAATGAAAAAGCCCGACTTGACGATTACAGAGGCAATCAACCCAAAAAATACCATCCTAGTTCCAGAGACCCAGAAGAGACAAGAATATAAGTTAACGGTCAAGCGAACTTAAGTGAATAGCCTCCTGGAATTGACTAACTATGGATCGGTACCTTCCCCAAGCAGGGGATCGGTAACTAACCCTTTCCCTATAGGCAACAGCATCTTGGAATTGACTAAGTATGAATTGGTAACGCCCCCAAGTAGGGGAACAATACCTATCCCTTTCTAGAAATGAAGTAATTAGCTATAGCACGTTCAATAAAAAAAACCCTTTTTGTAGTTAATCATTATCAAGAAAAATTAAAAAACTCAACATGAAGAAGGAGAAAGAAATAATAGTAAGTTGGTCTTAGGCATATACCATTATACCCAAAATGATTGGCCATCCAATCGCTATTCATAATGGAAAGGAACATTTACCTATTTATATAACAGATCGAATGGTAGGTCCCAAATTAGGAGAATTCACACCGACTCTTACTTTTGCGAGACATGTGAGAAATGAGAATAAATCTCGTCATTATTTTGGAAAAAAATAAACACCTATAGGCAGCTTAAACCAGTAGTTCAACTCATCAAAGATCCATTGATATTTCGAAAGAACGCCTAGGCAACTGTGCAAAACAACTCTAGAATCATGAAGTAAACATCAAGATGAGCCACCGGAAGGGGCACAACACCTATGGGGCCCACTATAGGAATCACTGTTGGTCCTCCCCTTAGGGGATCGTTACCTATCCCCAGCCCTAAGTAATCTCGGGTCAAGAATTTTTGGAGGACTTCTTCTATGCGCATAAGAAGGAGGTTCTATGGACTAGACGAGGAGATAGAATAGGCCGTCAGGCCGATGGAGTTCAGAACCATACTATTGTGAAACGGACCAAAGTAGGTTTCAGAAACATTGTTGCAAATGTACAAAACAGGACGAAGACCAAAACAAGGGTCGAGGCATGGCCCTAGACGAGAACCTGAATTCTAGGAGACGATCGAGATTCCCAGGATTTGACACCTATACCCCCTACATGATTCAACTAAAAATATCTACTAGCCACTCGCAACTCAAACCAGTATTGGAAGCCAGCCCTAAGAGAATCGACTGAAAGCCAGAGGAAGTTTGGAAAATTCTAGATTTCATAAGCCCATGGTCAAAGACAAAAGAATGCAGACACCTCCGAAATATGATCGAAGAGATAATCCATAATAAAAGGATCCAATAGTTTATGAAAGCTCCGCAAGTTGATGAGGAAAGGACAGCCAACCCTCAACAAAGATGGACTACCACTAATACTGACAGACCTCAACTGCTTGAAAGACAATCGATCATCAACTTGACCATAGATGGTCATCTCCCGGCTGAGAAGGGCTGGAGCAGCATGGAATGAAGAGCATGATGTCATTTTACCATAGAATAAACTCTTTTCCTTATTTTTTGGAAATTTGCTCATAAGCAGGACTATGTTATTTCTCTGTTTCCAATAGATTTGCTTTTCAATCACACAACCTTGCCTGCACATGTTATATGAGTCATGAAATGCGACCGACTCGAATGGGACTTCATATAAACAATGCAGGTGTTCAGGTACTTAGAGTCAGGTATCCTACCAAATCTCCACGGCCATGGCCTCACTTTCAGAGCCCAACCGAGATAAGCGTGATTTGATCACTCTTTAGCCAACTCTTTTCCCCTTACTCGGGGGCAAGCCAATGATCCAAAGTGGATCTGACTCGACCATCCACTCTCAAATGCATATCCAGAATCTTTTTAAAATACACTCATGCCTTTCCTGGGGCTCAGCAAGCTTAAAATCCAATCTAATATGGGCTTGACATGACCGTTCATTAACTAACTCATGCCCTTCATGCGGGGCCCAAGGCATAATGTGAGATGGATGTGACAAGACCATCCATCGACTAATTCTTTCCATTGACCTGCTCCTTAATTTGATCCGATGGTGGGAGTACAAATTTTGTGATGGATGTGATTCGACCATTCCTCATCAACCCTTAAGCGGATGTGGCTAACCGTTCATTTCCAATACAACGACCCGACATGGGGATTTAAACCAAATGGGGTGTAATTGACCATCCATCGACTTAACTCTCTCCCTTCACCCAACAAGGGGAGTCAAACCAAAGTAGATGTGACTTGACCATCCACTTACCTCCTTTATCTTTAAATTGAAAACGAAAGCGTGAAATTAGGATGAATGTGATCCGATCATTCATCCATCAACTCCATTTCCCATGGCTTCTTTGGAATACAAACATAGAAAGAATGTGACCTGACCATTCGTTCACCTACTCCAACCTTTGATCCATCAAAGGGAGCACAAACTTAGAATGGGTATGACATGACTGCCCATTCGCTAACTCAAACCTTATATTTGACAGAAAAAGGATAACTTCATAAGGAAGAGACTTGATAGTCCACTACCTAACCCCATTGACCTCAAACCAAGGAAACAGGAATATCATCACCTGATAGTTGAAAACGACAGCTCAACACTATGGCTCGTGCCTAGTGTTTGGTACAACTTAAGGCTATGACCAAAAGAATGCCCCAGAATGGAATGATCGGAATCATTCAGTCACCAACCCATGACTTGAATTGACACCATCATGTCCAGCTTCATCACCAACACCTACTATTTCCAGCTTCATTAACAACATCCTAAGCTTCCCTCCCAACAGAGGACTAGGGACATGATCAGAATTAAACATCCTGGAATAGGATATAAGACTGATAACTTACACAAGATTTGCTTCATTCATCAACTAGAATTAGTCGCCTTGAGGACCACCCTTCATCGGACTACCTTGAAAACAATTTGTGATTATAATCCAATAGGATTTAGTAACGACCCCTAGGCATACAGACATTCTTGGAGCCAATGGCATACTTGACATTCAAACTTTCTTGGGGGCCAATGGCATACCCAGCATACACTTTCTTGACTCAATGGAAATTAAATTATTAACCAGGACACTCCAAAGAAAAGAAACCAGTTAAGATAACTGAAGCCTATCGCCTAATCAATAAGATCAATGGAACCCAGCACGGACAATCAGCAAGAGAGTACATCCCAATTAATGATGACAGATACTGACCGTGCATTGCAATAATCATCTAAGACACCGAGTAGAATCAGTCACGGTGATCTTGACTTTTCTTGATTTAAAGTATATAGTGTTCACCACACAATGTGCTTTAAGGGGAAAAAGCTATCCGGCCTTTTGGCCCGGCTATGTTCAGACTGCTTGGAATAGTCTGACTCCATGATTACCTAGCCAATCAACCCGAGAAAATCACCTTATAGTCCATAGACCTAGAATAGGCAAGAACACAAGATAATGGTCAAGTGGACTCAAGCGAACAACCTCCTGGAATTGACTAAGTAAGGACTGGCACCTTCCCGAGGCAAGGGACCAGTACCTATCCCATTCTATATAGGCAACAACATCTTAAAATTGACTATAGATTTATAACTCCCTCAGGCAGGGGATCGATACCCATCCCTTTTCATATAGGTAACTTAAATCAGTAGTTCAACACATCAAAGATTCATCGACGTCTTCCAAAATACCTAGGAAAATATGCAAAACTACTCTGGAATCTTGAAGTAGACATCAAGGCAAGCCCCTATGAGGGATCACACCCTTTATGGCCCCCATATAGGGTTTGGTATCGATATCTTCCCCAGGGGCTTGGTACTTATCCCTAACCCTAGGAAACCTTGGGTCAATAATTTTTGGAAGACTTCTTTTATGCAGCGAGCTTTTGTAGGTGAGAATTATGGAAGATATTTCATTGTTCACCCCAATAAATACATCGGGCAATCTTTATTAGACGGGGCTTCTTTTTTTGGCTAACTCCTTCCTGGACAGCCATTAAAATTCATTGTAATCAAGGATCAAAATGGATCCCAATCACTTGTTATCACAAATTGGTGGAAACTAATAGAGAACCTTCAAGTGGACGTAGGCCCAGATTACTGAGCCACTATAAAAATTCTATGTGCGATATTTACTTTCTTTTTCTTGTTTTCGATTCACATACTTGCATTTACTCCCTATACAAAACTGTCTTGTGTTAACTTTCTGCAACATTTTTCACTTGGATGTTTGGGTAAAAGTCTGCTCAAATAGACCAAGTTTTGCTCAAACAAGTATAATAATTAGTATGATGTTGTGGAGAATCTTTTGTGTTATTTGTTATAAATGCAAATGATTTTGGTTGCTATTAATACAATATTGGTTGCACATGTAGACAATAGTAAATCTTAAAATGTACAATGTAGTAATACTTAGGTTTTTTTTATTTTAATCTTTTTAACAATGAGAAAAAAGGTAGTAAATGTCCTATTGCAACATGCACGAACAACTATAAAAGACATATTAAAATATGATATTGTTGCGATGTTACTGATGAAGATAAGTTATTTAATTATATACTTTGTTGATGAAGTAAAACTTTTAGTATTTTGTTAATGAAGAAGCTTGGTTCAATGTTGAAATATGTTGTTGTGTTATTGATGAAGTAAGGGTTTTTAAAATATGTTTAGAAATGAGAGATTTATGCTTGACAATAAGCATCTTATCATATGTGTTATTCAAACTAGTTCTTTTCTTCTTGTGAAATTATACAACATTGTTTCTTTAGATTTTAGGTTTCTTTTTTGATTGCTATTGGTCTTCCTACAATGACAACAATGGATCTTGAGTGGAATTCTTAGTTCCTTGTGAATTTCCTTGTTTCCTTATTCCTTTTTTGGGATATGACTTTGGATTTTTGATTAAAATTTCACTTCAAATCCTAAAGGTATTTCAATTTTCTCACTTTTGATTCTAGATTTTAAATCTTATTTATGAACTGGGATTCCATTTCCAATCCCTAGGGAATTAATTTATTCATATTCTTTATTCCAAATTTAGACTTCAGACTTTTGGTAAACTGTTTTTGTTTATTATATAATTTCCTACCAGTCCAATTGAAGCTGGTATTGAATGTTACACTTTAGCATCCATTAATTTAATTTTTTGGATGGTCGAGACTATATTACTGCTTATCTATACTATTGTGATCATTTTCTACTGGAAAAAATTGGATTAACACCCTATTGCAATAGAAATAACATGATCATGTTGATGGTGAGGTAAAAAACCAAAAATTAATATCATAAAATAAGCAATCATGGATCATAGCATGCATAAACTGAAAAGAAAATAACATATGAGATTTATAGTGGTTTCACTATCATGAGATAGTGTACATCCACTTTAAGAAGAGGAGGATTTATTACTTTCCGAGGGAAGAAAAATTGCAGGTTTAATAATGAAAGCTAAAAAGAAGAATATGAAGAAATACAACTTAAGGGAATTCTACTCATATAAATTTCTAAAAAATGACTGCCTTTATATAAAGATTAGTACATCGAGTTAAAGTAACTGGTTTATGTTAATAAATCAATCTCTCGTCAATTTTTCTATTCATACGGGAAATATTTATGAAACGACCCGACTTTCTTACCACAGAAAATTGCATCATTTTTAAGAAAGAAAGGGGTAGAAAAGAGAAAAGACAGAGAAGAAGAAAGGAACAACATCAGAATCTAAACACGGAACGAATAAATTTTATTAATCACATAATACATTACATTATATCATATACATCAGAGATACACAGCTAAATAACACATACTAGACAGCTATAAACACCTATCTAGTTATACAACTCAATACAACTCAAAGACAAACGACTCAGAGCACACACAGCGGAAAACTATATAGCTATGCGCAGAAGCCTCCAGCTCCATTGTTCCTCCAGAATTCGTCAAAGCTAACTTGAATCCCCTGGCTACTCGTAAAAATTTGAGTACCCAAGATTTTAAGAAAAACAGAATAAACTCCGGGTTAGACATGGGTCTGGTGTGAGTAAACGGTTAAAATTGCTTAACTTTAAAAAAACTTTTGAAAGAAAAAAGTATCACGTAAGACTTCCCACACATAAACATGGAAAAGTTTTTACCTTACGCTAACCAAAACATTTGATAGGACATTCAGTGATATTATAATAGGTCTAGGGTTTTCAAATAAATATGAAATAGCCGAAATAGTTACATGATTAAATTCCAGCTACTAGCCACAAAAGTGGGTAATACAATCAAATCCGATGGCACTTAATGGAATTTGGATTCCATACAATGGCAGGGCTACTAGAGTACCGCCCGTCACAGTACGTGGCCTAGATCAACGTACTGAGGAATACGCCCGCTCCCCTGCAACACAAAGCCGGACCCATTCCTTACTGAACAGTTCCGAATAAGACAGCCCCGACTGATGTAGCTATTCAACCGCCCACACAGCCGAAATAAAAGGGACCTCTAGACAGGGGTAAATCTTACTCTCAAGTGGGGGCTACCCACGAAGCCTTGCTACACCTCCCCTGTTTTAGCCATTCCTGGTAGATGAGGCTTGAGGTTACGATTAACTTTAGTGAACACATCACTTAGAATGCTTATCGTCCACCTGACGATGTTCTGGAAGCATTCAATCCATACAAGTTCGTTCCGGGTTCGAACGAAACCGAAGGTATTATCTCGTTACACTCATTTTGGAATCACCCTCTGAGTTAACGACAATAACCCTTGCATTCAAAACCTTCATCTTTACTCTTCACAAGAGATTCACGACCTATTGTTATTTGGATCGATGTGGTTTTCGGATATCCAAATAAGGAAACCCGATCCCGGTCTCATCGAAATCCAAAACGTATCTTTTAGGTCCAAGTTGTTTAAAGTTAAACAATTGAATTCAAATATACACACAGAATAGATAATTCACAAGTCACAGTTGATAACCACATTATCAAATAAACAGATGATTCATAACAAAATAGGTAATCCGTATCATCATCATAATAGATAATCTATATTACCATCACAATGCAACCTAGTATTCATACCACACAACATTATTTATCTCATTTTTGAGATTACATTCATTCAAAACAATCAATGTCACCCATTCATACATAAGCAACGATTTACTTAATCATAACATAATTAATTTAAAATGAATTAAATTAACTATCTCTATCTCTAATTAATTTAAAGTGAATTAAATTAATTACTTCATCTCTTAATTAATTTAAAATTAATTAAATTAATTACTTACATCACAACAAATCTTGCTTACTTATTCATTAATTAAACCAATTAATTAATCATCATCCTAATTAATCAACCTTTATTAATCAACTCTTAATCAAGTAATTAATCCTTAATTATTCACATTAATCATATCAAATTAATGAACCTTAATTAATTACTTCCATTAATTAATTAACTATAATTAATTACATTAATTAATCATGCTTAAATTAATTGCTTTCAACTAATCATCTTTAATAAATATAAAGAGTAATTAATTATTCTTAATTACTTCTAATTACCTTTTAAATTCTTTGATTTACTGCACCAAGTAATAAATCCTTAATTACTTTTCCAAGTAATTATCAATTTAAAATTACTTCCAAATAAGTAATTTTACTTATCTCAATTACCCCTGTAATTTATCAATTACTTATCTTAAGTAATTAACCTTATCAAAACTTTATTAAGTAATCTTACTTAATCATTTATCAAGTGGCTCCTTTAATTAATTAACAAATTAATTAACTTACTTGATCACGCTCATATCATAAATCATAGTCGAGTAATTCATTCCTTAATTACTCTTTAACGAAATTAATCTTCAATTAACAGATTAATTATCTTCAATTATTAATTAATAAACCTTAATTATTAATCTATCCTTTAATACAAAGTAATTAATCACTAATTACTTTTATAATTAACTAATTAACCTTAATAACTAATTAATCATTTCTTAATCATTAATTAATAAACTTAATTATTAATTAACAACCTTAATTTACAAATTAATTAAAATTAATCAATCCTTAATTATAATTAATTAGCCTTTAATAATACTTAATTAATTTCTGATTAACTTGCATTATAAATTAATAACCCATTAAATTATTAATTAAGAAAACCTAAATATTACTTAATAAAACCTTTATTAGGAATTAATTACTATTTTAAATTAACCCTTAATTACTTAATTAATAAGTAATTACAATTTAATTAATCATTAGTTATTAATTAAATCATCGTCTTAATTAACAGTTTATTAAATAAATAATTATACTTAATTAATTACTTAATTAATCCTTCAAAATAAATATTAAATAAATTAATTAAACTTAAAATTTATTAATTAACTAATTAATTATTATTCATTAACACTTAATTATTATTTAAGATAAAACATTATCTTAAATTAACCTTGAAATCTTTACTTAACTTAATTCATTAATTAAGTTAAATTTAAAGAAACATTAATTACCTATCTTTAATCATTAATTAACAATCATTAGTTTCAAGTTCACAATTACGTAAACCTTTAATTGTTAATTATAACTAATTTTGCATTAACCAATACAAACGTTTCCTTATAAATTCCTTTTTATAATTTAAAATATGTTTTGAAAATAACATTAAGGTTTTTAACTTAAAAACATTTTATACATTCATACAAATTCATTTATAAAAACACATTAATTTTAAGAAATAAATTTCTAGAAATAACTTTAGCTTAATTATTTAAAGTTTAAAAACTTACTTTATTTTAAATTTAAAATCTAGTTAAATGTTACATTTGGGTTCAACCCATTAATATTTGAACCAAGAAACAAAGTACAACGTTTTTTTAAACAATCTGACTTTAAAAATTTTCAAAACTGATTTGTTAAAACTTAAGAAAACTGTTAACACAACAGTTTACCCCTGCAACACAAATGACCCCAGAACTAACGCGAGACACAACCCAGAATACACGAGTTCCTTCCCAAGTCATCTCCCTTATATCCCGAGTTAAAACCCAGTAGCACAAATTCACATGCTAACTGACACCAACCCTCTCGTGCACCTGCACCAGTGCTGCAACCACCTCCGGTCATCGCCGACTTCACCGACACGTCATCCAAGCACCCTGCAAACTCCTACGACCAACAGAACACCACTTCTTGCCTCAATCCAAAATCGAGCTCCTCATGGTTACTGAAACCCAAAAATCATCAGGAAAATCGCCCCTGAACCATCGCTTCCGATCAACTATAAATCCTACAACTCTGGCCATGGGTTGCAGACTCACAGCGCATCCTCCTCCCAAAAATTTATACAACTCGATGCAATTTTGAAGATGCAGCAGTCAAAATTCCCAAGTTCAAACAGAACTAGGGTCAAAATAAAAATCAAGAAATTCCAATTATCACAGAGATTTACAAATTCATCAACCATTTTTATTATACTCTCCAATGCTTCACCTAGCTCCATCAACAATCTCGAGCAACCCAGATGCACAAATCAAAAGAAATTTGCAAAAACCCAATTTCCAATTGAACTTCAAATACTTACTTAATACAATTTTAAAAATTGTAAATTTCTTTTCAAAGTTCATAATTTCCAATGACACTTTAGTTTATATAATTATTTTAACCAAATTAAACACTTGATTTCAAACATTGATGATAAATTTTTACTACATAATTTGGTTCCCAGGCAAACTTCAAAAACCAGAAACTTTGATCTATTTTTGTTCTTAGTTTATACTTGAACTAACTTGTTTTAGTTTAAATCTATGACTTAACAATTTTTTTTGAATAGAATTGTTTGAAGATTTGATCCTTTTTCTCAGATTCTATAGTAAAATACAGAGAGGAAAAATGAAAATCCACATGCACAGTTTCAACTAAACAAAACCTATTGCAATCCTTATATCTACACAGAGACAACTCATATAAACATCATCACTACTTAATTGCAACAGATAATTACTACTTTAAATTTTAGTAAAAAGTTTACTCACGTCATACAAGAAATGCAGTGCAGGGGTTTGATAAGCTGGAAATTGCAAAAGACATTGTTTTTTTTGATGAACCCCTTTTGAAATAGAAAAGCTTCAGGTTTGCTTCAACAAATTTGCTTCAGGTTTACATGCATAAGAAAGTTGATGCAGACGTTCAAAATTGCAGAACTGGGTTGGAAGTTGTTTTGAAAATAAACTGCAGATATGCAGTTTTGATTTGAGCAATGATTTTTGTTTTGAAAATAAACTGCAGACATGCAGTTTGATTTGGGGGAAGTTCGGGTTAACAAATTTGCAGATTGATGTTGAGGAAGTTTTCAGATTTCATTTTGAGGATTGGTTTGAAGATTGTTTTGTATTTGCAAATTGAAAAGGTTACAGGTTTTGGTAAACAGAAATAAATGTTTCAGGTTTTTGATTTGAACATGGTTTGAATTGAGGAGCTTCTGATTTTGCAATGAGTAAAAGTTTGCATTGATGATTCAAGTTTCTTTTTCAGGAATGAACAAAAGTTTTAAAGAAAAAGAAAATGGAGGAAAATGGTGATTATGTAGGTAAGTTTCAGATTTATTAAATTAAAAAAAAAGTAATTAGAAAAAATGGACACTTGTCTTAATTTCCATAAATATTTTAACACTTGTTGACAAAATGATTTAGAACTAAACATTTGTCAAATTGAGTTTGTTTTAATTCTAAAGAAATTTAAAATCCTTTTTAAATAAATTTCCTAATTACTAATATGCTTTCTTAATTTTAAAAATACTTTTCTAATTAAAATTCTAATAAACAAATACATTTATACATCTATAAATGTTTCTAATTTTATATAAAATACAATCTTTAAAAATAAATGAAACCAAATATAATTAAATAAAATTATAAAATATTGCAAACTTATTTTAAATGCCTTTTCAAAAGCCTTGTATTTATTTTTATTAATAAATACAAATCCAAACTTCCATATATAAATTTCTATAAAAAGAAAAATATAAAACAAATCTTATTTTTAATTAATAACATTATCTATATAATTTAAAACTAAACTATATTATTATTTTATTCTAATATGTATGTAAATCTCTTGAATTCAAATTTATATTCAATTCAAAGTCAATTTAAAAATCAAATCTAAAATTATTTTAAATAAATATAAATATCTACTTTTAAATAAGCTAATTATTATTTACAAATAATTTATCCTATTTTAAGAATCAATTTAGAATACACAGAAATAAATATTTAAACACACTTATCAATTTTGAAAACAATAAGCCAATTTAGAATTTATTTATACAATAAAATAATTAATCTTATTATAAAACCGATTTATAATCATAATTAAAACATTATATTATTATTACTTGGTTAATTATCTTTGGAAATAACAATTTTATCAATTTCAAATAATTAAACTTAAGAGATTATCACATTTTAAATTCCTGGAAATTCCGGGATATTACAATCCTCCCCCTTAAAAGAATTTCATCCTCGAAATTTAAAACAAAGATAATCCAAAGTTTTATTTCAACCAATTCAAACTTACATAACAGCCATACACTATCAATCAAACAAACAATTTCATCCAAACAACCAATTCAATCAAATAAATAACACTAGCTATCCGGACACAGGTCCGGATAAACTTCCTAAAATTATCTCGAGTTTCCCCAGTACAGACATAGGGATACTCGCTCTACTAAATCCAAACCAGCTATACTGCTAAGCTACTGAGTTCCTACTCAGCTAGATCTATAATCTACACAAGATACCAGACCACAGACAAGTCTGATCAACTACTAAATCCTTCACAGAAATACTGGTCTCAAAATCAGTGATGAACCAAAACACGTACTGCTTCAGAGACACATGAAATATATTGAATTCCAATCTTCCAAACTGGCAATTCAACTCTTCAAACCAAAGCACTGATCTCTACAAAATCTCAGAAGAATCCAATATACTTTGAAGATCACCAAATCTTATTTCTTCCTTTACCAGAGGAAATCTCAACAACAACGAAGTCTCCAACTTCGAATTCCAAATTCCTTCATTTAATAACCTCAAAACTTTCCGGACGATCCGGGCTGCCTAATAGATGCTTCCTGATCAGCTCAACCTTCGTTGATGCTTCTACAAACAAACTGGATCACAACAACTCAACAAACTGATCCTCACAAGATTTACCCAAAAATCAAAACCAAACTTTATTATCAACAGTAGAAAACAACTTCTCCCATCCGGAAAAGACAGAACAGAATCACTCGTCACCTTTCCTCAGATCCTGAAAAATAAATTCAGTAGAAACTCTCTAATCCAAAACACTACAACTTCTAGTTGCTTCTACTCAAGAACAACAGCCACCTTGCTTCCGCTGCACAACTCTGATCTGGAGCAGATGAAAATGTCGTAGAAGAACACAGGCACAAACTAAACATCACAACTCGAAAATAAGGTTCAACAGAATTCCAAGAAATACATAGGTGCTTCACCAAACAATCAACCTAGGAGACAACCTTCTACCCAGCTGAATCACCAGTATCACTCTTGACATCAAATCGATTCAGAACTCAAACTCCAATGCGAGCAAATCTTTAACTTTCTTGAAGATATATCCAGAAAAAAAATCTTCAATAATTCCATAACTCCTACATCCTCTAGAGATGCCACAAACCCAAGAAAAAGACTATCTAAGGTAATCACCAAACCATCGCAAGTCACTTTTGCGATCAACCAATCCAATATCCAAGATACTGTTCTCTCTCCACTAATCAGAACAGTTTATCCTTGACCAACTAATCCATCGAAGAAACAGATCCTCACTGCTGCTTCTGAATTCCACCCCTAGCAAATGCTAAACCTAAAAGATCTTCCTGCTGAAACACAGAACATTCCCGAGCTGCACCGATGACACAGATGCCAAAGACTCCTTACCCAAAATTCTTTGAGAAACTCGGACCTCCAACTAAGCACATACATCTTGCAGAACACAGCTTCAACCCCGAAGCAGACACACTTCCTTAAACTGGTTCTGAAAGAAAACATATTCGGAGACATCCATAGTCACTGCATCTCATCACGCAGCTACTACTTCCTGAGGTATCAAAATACCATCACTCGCTTCTGCCCAACCGACGGATCCAAATTCTCAAAAATCCGCTCACACGAGCGCAATCAAACTTACACTTCAAAGATGAACTACGAACCTTAACAGGTTTCCTTCAGAGATCAATGAAATCCTTACACCAAACTGCAAAGATTACTCGAGACGGTATTAGGTCTACAGTCTCGACAAATACACTTCCAATCTCAAACATTCCAATTCCAACCATTGGTAGTTGTGTTACACACAACACTACCTCATCTACCTTTATAACTTATGTTAGAAAACCCTTACAGGTAACCCAACAGATAGGTAGAAATATATATATATATATATATATATACACAAACATTACAAATACGCTCTCTCAAGAAAGACACCACTACAGAGCCTAGGTATTCGCTCAACCTAATGCTCTGATACCAGATGAAACGACCCGACTTTCTTACCATAGAAAATCCCATCGTTTTTAAGAAAGAAAGGGATAGAAAAGAGAAAAGATAGAGAAGAAGAAAGGAACAACATCAGAATCTAAACAGCGAAACGAATAAATTATAATAATCACATAATACATTACATAATATCATATACATCAGAGATACGCAGCTAAATAACACATGCTAGACAGTTATAAACACCTGTCTAGTTATACAACTCAATACAACTCAAAGAAAAATGACTCCGAGAACACAGAGCGGAAAATTATATAGCTATACGCAGAAGCCTCCTGCTCCATTGTTCCTCCACAATTCGTCAAAGCTAACCTGAATCCCCTGGCTACTCGTAAAAATTTGAGTAACCAAGAGTTTAAGAAAAACAGAATAAACTCTGGGTCAGGCACGGGTCTGGTGTGCGTAAACGGTTAAAGTTGCTTAACTTTAAAAAAACTTTTGAAAGAAAAAGGTATCACTTAAGACTTCCCACACATAAACATGGAAAAGTTTTTACCTTACGCTAACCAAAACATTTGATAGGAAATTCAGTGATATTATAATAGGTCAAGGGTTTTCAAATAAATATGAAATAGCCGAAATTGTTACATGATTAAATTCCAGCTACTAGCCACAAAAGTGGGTAATACAATCAAATCCCATGGAACTTATTGGATTTTGGATTCCATACAATGACAGGGCTACTAGGGTACCGCCCGTCACAGTACGTGGCCTAGATCAACGTACCGAGGAGTACGCCCGCTCCCTTGCAACACAAAGCCTGACCCATTCCTTACTGAACAGTTCCGAAAAAGACAACCCCGGCAGATGTAGCTATTCAACCGCCCACACAACCGAAATAAAAAGGACCTCTAGACAGGGGTAAATCTTACTCTCAAGTGGGGGCTACCCACAAAGCCTTGCTGCACCTCCCCTGTTTTAGCCATTCACGGTTGATGAGGCTTGAGGTTACAATTACCTTTAGTGAACACATCACTTAGAATGCTCATCGTCCACCTGACGATGTTCTAGAAGCATTCAATCCATACATGTTCATTCCGGGTTCGAACGAAACCGCAGGCATTATCTCGTTACACTCATTTTGGAATCACCCTCAGAGTTAACGACAATAACCCTTGCATTCTGAACCTTCAACTTTACTATTCACCAGAGATTCACGACCTATCATTATTAGAGTCGATGTGGTTATCGGATATCCAAATATGGAAACCCGATCCCGGTCTCATCGCAGTCTAAAACGTATCTTTTAGGTCCAATTTGTTTAAAATTAAACAATTCAATTTAATTATCTATATACACACAGAATAGATAATTCACAAGTCACAATTGATAACCAAATTATCAAATAAACAGATGATTCATAACAAAATAGGTAATCCACATCATCATCATAATATATAATATATATTACCATCACAAGGCAACCAAGTATTCATACCACACAACATTATTTATCTCATTTCTGAGATTACATTCATTCAAAACAATCAATGTCACCCATTCATACATAAGCAACAATTTACTTAATCACAACATAATTAATTTAAAATGAATTAAATTAACTATCTCTATCTCTAATTAATTTAAAGTGAATTAAATTAATTACTTCATCTCTTAATTAATTTAAAATTAACTAAATTAATTACTTACATCACAACAAATCTTGCTTACTTATTCATTAATTAAACCAATTAATTAATCATCATCCTAATTAATCAATCTTGAGTAATTAATTCTTAATCAAGTAATTAATCATTAATTATTCACATTAATCATATCAAATTAATGAACCTTAATTAATTATTTCCTTTAATTAATTAACTATAATTAATTACATTATTTCTTAATTTATTACATTAACTAATCATGCTTAAATTAATTGCTTTCAATTAATCATCTTTAATAAATATAAATAGTAATTAATTATTCTTAATTACTTCTAATTACTTTTTAAATTCTTTGATTTATTACACCAAGTAATAAATCCTTAATTACTTTACAAAGTAATTATCAATTTAAAATTACTTCCAAATAAGTAATTTTACTTATCTCAATTACCACTGTAATTTATCAATTACTTATCTTAAGTAATTAGCCTTATCAAAACTTTATCAAGTAATCATACTTAATCATTTATCAAGTGACTCCTTTAATTAATTAACAAATTAATTAACTTACTTGATCACAGTCATCTCATAAATCATAGTCGAGTAATTCATTCCTTAATTACTCTTTAACCAAATTAATCTTCAATTAACAGATTAATTATCTTCAATTATTTATTAATAAACCTTAATTATTAATCAATCCCTTAGTACAAAGTAATTAATCACTAATTACTTTTATAATTAATTAATTAACCTGAATTAACTAATTAATCATCTCTTAATCATTAATTAATAAAATTAAGTATTAATTAACAGCCTTAATTTACAAATTAATTAAAATTAATCAATCCTTAATTATAATTAATTAACCTTTAATAATACTTAATTAATTTCTAATTAACTTGCGTTATAGATTAATAACCCTTTTAATTATTAATTAAGAAAACCTAATTATTACTTAATAAAACCTTTATTAAGTATTAATTTATTACTATTTTTAATTAACCCTTAGTTACTTAATTAATAAGTAATTACAATTTAATTAATCATTAGTTATTAATTAAATCATCATCTTAATTAATAGTTAATTAAATAAATAATTATACTTAATTAATTACTTAATTAATCCTTCAAAATAAATATTAAATAAATAAATTAAACTTAAAATTTCTTAATTAACTAATTAATTATTATTCATAAACACTTAATTATTTTTTAAGACAAAACATTATCTTAAATTAACCTTGAAATCTTTACTTAATTTAATTCATTAATTAAATTAAAATATAAAGAAACATTAATTACCTATCTTTAATTATTAATTAACAATCATTAGTTTCAAGTTCATAAATTACTTAAACCTTTAATTGTTAATTAAAAATCATTTTCCATTAACCAATAAAAACATTTCCTTATGAATTCCTTTTTATAATTTAAAATAAGTTTTGAAAATAATATTAAGTTTTTAACTTAAAAACATTTTAAACATTCATGCAAATTCATTTATAAAAACACATTAATTTTAAGAAATAAATTTCTAGAAATAACTTTAGCTTAATTATTTAAAGTTTAGAAACTTACTTTATTTTAAATTTAAAATCTAGTTAAATGTTCCATTTGGGTTCAACCCATTAATATTTGAACCAAGAAACAAAGAACATCTTTTTTTTAAAAAACCAATCTGACTTTAAAAATTTTAAAAACTGATTTGTTAAAACTTAAGAAAACTGTTAACACAACAGTATACCCCTGCAACACAAATGACCCCAAAACTAACGCGAGACACAACCCAGAATACACGAGTTCCTTCCCGAGCCATCTCCCTTATATCCTGAGTTAAAACCCAGTAACACAAACTCACATGCTAACTGACACCAACCCTCTCGTGCACCTGCACCAGTGACGGAACCACCTCCGGTCATCGCCGACTTCACCGACACGTCATCCAAGCACCCTGCAAACTCCTACGATCAACCGAACACCACTTCTTTCGTCAATCCAAAATCGAGCTCCTCATGGTTACTGAAACCCAAACATCATCAGGAAATTCCCCCTTGAACCATCGCCTCCGATCAACTATAAATCCTATAACTCCGGCCATGGGTTGCTGACTCACCACGCATCCTCCTCCCAAAAATTTATACGACTCGATGCGATTTTGAAGATGCGGTAGTCAAAATTCCTAACTTCAAACAGAACTAGGGTTAAAGTCAAAATCAAGAAATTCCAATTATCACAGAGATATACAAATTCATCAACCATTTTTACTATACTCTCCAATGCTTCACCTGGCTCCATCAACAATCTCGAGCAACCCAGATGCACAGATCAACAGAAATTTGCAACAACCCAATTTCCAGTTGAACTTCAAATATTTACTTCATACAATTTTAAAAATTGTAAATTTCTTTTCAAAGTTCATAATTTCCAATGATACTTTAGTTTATATAATTATTTTAACCAAATTAAACACTTGATTTCAAACATTGATGATAAATTTTTACTGCATAATTTGGTTCCCAGGTAAATTTAAAAAACCAGAGACTTTCATCTATTTTTGTGCTTAGTTTATACTTGAACTAACTTGTTTTAGTTTAAATCTATGACTTAATAATTTTTTTTTGAATAGAATTGTTTGAAGATTTGATCCTTTTTCTCAGATTCTATAGTAAAATACAGAGAGGAAAAATGAAAATCCACATGCACAGTTTCAACTAAACAAAACTATTGCAATCCTTATATCTACACAGAGACAACTCATATAAACATCATCACTACTTGATTGCAACACATAATTACTACTTTAAATTTTAATAAAAAGTTTACTCACCTCATACAAGAAATGCAGTGCAAGGGTTTGATAAGCTGGAAATTGCAAAAGACTTTGTTTTTGAAGATGAACCCCTTTTGAAACAGAAAAGCTTCAGGTTTGCTTCAACAAATTTGCTTCAGGTTTGCATGTATAGGAAAGTTAATGCAGACATTCAAAATTGCAGAACTGGGTTGGAAGTTGTTTTGAAAATAAACTACAGATATGCAGTTTTGATTTGAGGAATGATTTTTGTTTTGAAAATAAACTGCAGACATGCAGTTTGATTTGCAGGAAGTTTAGGTTAACAAATTTGCAGATTGATGTTATGGAAGTTTTCAGATTTCATTTTGAGGATTGGTTTGAAGATTTTTTTGTATTTGCAAATTGAAAAGGTTACAGGTTTTGGTAAACAGAAATAAATGTTTCAGGTTTTTGATTTGTACATGGTTTGAATTGAGGAGCTTCTGATTTTGCAATGAGTAAAAGTTTGCATTGATGATTCAAGTTTCTTTTTCAGGAATGAACAAAAGTTTTAAAGAAAAAAAATGGAGGAAGATGGTGATTATATAGGTAAGTTTCAGATTTATTAAATTAAAAAAAAGAAATTAGAAAAAATGGACACTTGTCTTAATTTCCATAAATATTTTAACACTTGTTGACAAAATGATTTAGAACTAAACATTTGTCAAATTGAGTTTGTTTTAATTCTAAAGAAATTTAAAAGCCTTTTTAAATAAATTTCCTAATTACTAACATCTTTCTTAATTTTAAAAATACTTTTCTAATTAAAATTCTAATAAACAAATACATTTATACATTTATAAATGTTTTTAAATTTATATAAAATACAATCTTTAAAAATAAATGAAACCAAATATAATTAAATAAAATTATAAAATATTGCAAACTTATTTTAAATGCTTTTTCAAAAGCCTTGTATTTATTTTTATTAAACAAATACAAATCCAAATTTCCATATATAAATTTATATAAAAAGAAAAATATAAAACAAACCTTATTTTTAATTAAATACAGTATCTATATAATTTAAAACTAAACTATATTATTATTTTATTCTAATATGTATGTATATCTCTTGAATTCAAATTTATATTCAATTCAAAGTCAATTTAAAAATAAAGTCTAAAATTATTTTAAATAAATATAAATATCTATTTCTAAATAAGCTCATTATTATTTACAAATAATTTATCCTATTTTAAAAATCAATTTAAAATACACAGAAATAAATATTTAAACACACTTATCAATTTTGAAAACATTAAGCCAATTTAGAATTTATTTATATAATAAAATAATTAATCTTATTATAAAACCAATTTATAATCATAACTAAAACATTATATTATTATTACTTGGTTAATTATATTTGAAAATAACAATTTTATCAATTTCAAATAATTAAAGTTAAGAGATTATCACATTTTAAATTCCTGGAAATTCCGGGATATTACAATTTATCTACTTGATTTTTCAGTTCCCTCCAATATGCATGCGCTTGATAAAATGTCTTCTTTTTAAGGAATTGATTGATTACTTCAATCTCCTAAAATAACACCTTTTCACATTTAGATAATTTCTTTCCTTCTTTAATGGTGAAAAGTGGCAATAAGAATCATAATTCCACTTTGACTCAAATATTTCCTAAATTTTCTTTAATATGGAAATATTGTATCACCACAATCTAATATTTTGTGCTTTAGCCAACT
The DNA here is from genome assembly GCA_030765085.1 of Allium cepa. Lineage (NCBI taxonomy): Eukaryota > Viridiplantae > Streptophyta > Magnoliopsida > Asparagales > Amaryllidaceae > Allium > Allium cepa. The sequence goes on from CM060931.1 coordinate 580,355,340, forward strand.
CTAGTTGATAGGCACCGTAAGTTTTATGAGGATGTTAAGAGAATATTATCTATATATTAGTAATATTTTGTTAGCAACCCGTAACAAAACACTTCGTCTTTGATTATCGTAACTTTTACAATATGGTTAAGTATTATAAATGTGATTTTATAACTTATTACACTCCGTTTAATTAGTAACTAATGACGAGAAACTTGTTATTGAAATTTTTTTACGAAAATAAATACTTCGAAGGAATATTGATAATGTGATTGAAAACGTTCGATCAATAGAAGGATCTTTTTTCTATAAAAAATTTTTAAACTATTTTTTACTTATCTAAATAACTAATGAAGACATCAACAGCTAAGCAATGCACTTTGTTTCCTGAAAAATTTAATTAGTTTTAGAAGCTTCCAGAAGAAGAGAATAAGGAGTGATTTAAGGAGGGATTAAGGAGGAAAGAGAAGAATTTCTCAATGGCGCATGGGGGTGAGCCTTGTTTGGCCAGCTAGAAAGGAGGAGGAGAGGGGTGTGCTTACCCACTTGAATCCTATATAAGAGAACCTTAGTACAAAAGATCACTTATACATTTATACAAAATAAAATTAAACACTCTCGACTCTCTTCTCTTCATAAATTCCTAAATACAAATCTAATCAAATAACCTCCAACTCAACTTAAACTCAAGAAAAAGCCTCACAACATCGTTATAACACCTTCCATTAACTCAAAGAAAGAATATTTGGAGCACACAAGCCTCTACGTCATTAGGATATGAGCATTAGGAGGCTAAAAATAGCCTAGACTGAGAGAAAAAGCAAAGAGAATGTTGGTTGCAAGATGAAGATAGGAAGTCAAAGCTCGTGCTTAGTTGTTTACGTCTTGAAGGGTGAACTAACTTACCATTTGAATGAATGAAGTGTACATGTATGCTTTTTTTTATTATGATTTGATGCTTGAATTATATTGCTATATTTGTTTGTGAATCTTGCTTTGGAAAGAAAATGGCATATGTAATTGACATATATGGACTCATATGACTTGATTCATAGCCTCGAAATGTAGCACATAGGGTTTGGTTGGACATTGGTTTGAATTGGACTTGAGATTTGAATGGTTTTATGGCGACTAGTCGCTATAAACACACTTAAGAAATACCTTATGTTCATATTTTTCTATAGAAATTTACTGAGAGATTCTTTGGGGTTTCTCAACATGATTATGATTATGATGTATTATGTTATTGTGGTAACCCGGATTTTGGGCATCAGATAATTGAATAATTATCTGATTTTAACTATTAAAACACTAATTTATAGTTGGATAAATAAATATGATAATAAATATTTATATCTAGATAAATATTTATTTGATAATCTCCTAATATAATTACAAGTTATTCTTTTAAAACAAATATTGTTTATATATAAATATAAACAGATTTTAAATAAAAGAATTATGTACAAATTGAATTGGTGTTTGTTTAAATATATATATGGGTTGATTTTAATTTGGACATTAAATTGAATTTGAATTTGAATGGGAAATTCAAAAGATAAACATCTTAAAATATTTTTATTTTAAAATATATATGTATGATTTTATTAGAATATAATTTTTTATATTATTTTCATTAAAAGGATTCTATTTATATAAATTAAGAAAGGTATTTATAATTTAAGAAAAATAATACAAAAGCTTTAATTTAACATTTAAAAATAAATAAGTATGAGTAATTGCAGGTGTTAGCCTTTAAATCATGCTAAATACGTGTGTAATAAGATTAAAATATGAAATTGACAAATGTTAACTAATTTACATGTGTCATCTTTGTATTTTTGTTTTCTTTAAGTTTAATAAATCATAATTAAGCTTATATAAACGTATATCTTCTCCCTTCAATTTTTTTCGCTTTTCTCATTTCTAAAACAAAGAAAACTCAAAAATCAAACCTGTAAAACAAAAATTAGCAAACCAGGAAATTGTAAGCAGCCACACTCTCAACCCGAATCATCAAAACTAAATCAAGCAAACTCAATTAAGTTCAGATCATCAAACATTTCACAGATTCAAGTTTCATTGGAGAAGCATTCAAGTTTTTCAAAATACAAACAGTTTCAACTTCTCTATTATCTTCTATAGGTGAGTAAACCTATTTTGAAAACAGTTTAATCCTGGATTTCATTTTGAAGTTGTGAATGAAAATCTTGTTGTTACCTGAAATGCTTGGATTAAGATGAATGCATGTATGTGTAATAAGTATTGGATGCCTGTGACTATGCAAATAAAGGCTCTATTGTTTTATCAGGGTTTGATTTCCTTTAAAATCCAATATCTCATCTTTGAATCATAGTTACCTTATGATTTGTAAATGAAAAGTGTTTGAAATCATGGAATAACGCTACTAAAAATCATTCTAGGAATTTATATTGAATATTTGTATGGAAATTTTAAAAATAACAGTGAAATTGTAATTTGGGTCAAAATTTTATCAATTCAATTTTAAGATTGGATTGCATGGTTGAATTCATGATGGAAAATCATGAATTTTAATGGGTATATCTCGATTTTTAGTTTGAAAAATAGCGAGCTTCCTCGAGTTGAACGTTTATGATGTTTTGAGCAATTTCCGATCAACGACGAACTGACTGACGTGATTGGGCTTGTAGGTCGAGGGGAAGACGAGGATCATCGGAAAAGTACTACGGTGATTTATCATTGGTCGAGATGGCCAGAAATCGATGATGTAGGGTTTTATTCCCTGAGTTTATCGTGAGTGTTCAATCGGGTTTCGAGACGTCGAGAGATGATCGGTGGCGATCGCGAGGCCTACGATAGGTGCTGGGAGACGTGATGGAGTTACGGTGAAGGTGACGGAGATTCTCGAGGAAGGGATCGTCAGAAGCAGTCGAATTCCGATAGTGTTTGGTTTAGGCTATGTGAGTTTTGGAGTTGATTTTATTCTCATTCGGATCGAGTGAGATGGGTGATCGAGATGGGTTTAGAGGATCGCCGGTGAAGTGTCGAGATCATCGATGATGAACGGAATGCCGTGGTTTGTCGAGGTAGGTGCACACGTGCACAGTTGTGTCAGAGAATGATTGAGGGAAGTTATGCTCGGGTTTTTCTTCGAAGATGTTCGAGTTTTACTCGAAGCAGAAAGAGTGCAGTTTGGTACCGTGTCTTGATCGGGTAAGTTAGGGGTTTGCTCGAGTTTTTGGTGAGGGCGGGTTTAAAGATGTTTCAGGCTTATGATTGTACAGGTTTTATGAAATAAATAAATTTGATTTTTGAAATGTTTCTAAGTTTCAAGACAAAGTAAACAAGTTCTTACCTATTAAACTAAATTGTTTTCAAGAATAATTGTTTAAATAAGTTTTAAATATATAAATAGATATGTTTTTAAAGGGTAGGATAAGTGGATTTTCAAAATGTAGTTTGTTTTAAAGATTTATTAATATCTTTGGAAAGTTTTTTTTATAATGGCTTTCTTTGACAATTGGTTAAGAAGTTTTGAAATTTGTTTGATTTGAATTTTTTTAATTAAATTTTAAAGTTATTTTAAACTTAAACTGGAATTGAAATTTTAAAGCAAATTTTTAAATTTTAATTGAAACTAGTTTTAACTATGTCTTGATAATGTTTTAAGTATTTAAAGGAAGTTTTGGTAACTTTATTTTTCAAGTTAAATGTTATTTTATTTCAAAACTTAATTAATGATTAAATTAAGTATAGTTAATTATTAAGATAAAATGTTTTAAATGATAATTAAGACATTAATAAGATAATGTTTTATCTTAAGATAATTAAGGTTTTAATGATTTGAGATTAATTAAGTTAGTATTAGATTAAATTTATTAGTAATTAAAGGTTAATTAATTTAGGATAATCAACCTATGGGATAATTACTTGACGAAAGTTATTAAAGGAAAATTACTTATGGGAAGAAATTAAGGATTAATTACTTAGTGTAATTAATTAAAGGAATTGATTTATAAAGTAAATTAATTAAGGGTTAGTTAATTAGAGAAGGATAGTTAATCGATGTAAGTGATTATGGGATAATTAATTTGAGTACTTAATTAAGGATCAATGTGATTAATGGATATGGGTAAAGGTTAATTAATTTGTGTAATTAATTAAAGGTCAATTACTTGATGATTAATTAAGATACTAACTAAAGGATGATTAATGTTTTGGGTTGTCATTAATTTATGGTTTAGTAAGCAGGATTAAAAGGTAATTGAAGTAATTAATTTAATTAATTTAAATTAATTAGGAATGGAGTAACTATTTTTACGCTTGTATATGAATGATATCGAGTGCTTTGGATTATTGTTATACTTGGTATGTGATTGTACTGATGGATATGGATTGTCTATCTGAAATAGAGTTGCTATGTGAATCTGTTTTATGAGTATAAATAGAATTGTTTAAACTTAATCAACTTTGTTTTAAGATGATATTGTGTTTGAAGAGACCGGGGTCGGGTATCAGTAATACCCGAAACCACTTTGATTTGTAATCTACATGATTCTATATGGATTTGATGTGGAAAATCAATAGACTGTAATGGAATAATATGGACTTTTGAACTAATTAAGAATACTTAGAATTTGATTTGTGAAACAAGTGTTGAGCATAACAAGTAATGAACTCGTAGTGAAGTACGAGTTACCCGGGTTTCCTTTTATGTTTGAACTTAGTATTTCAAATTATATGAGTTTACTCACGCTGGTTTCTAGCCTGACCTAGATGTTACTTTGACGTAATGCTCGGGTTAGACCGAGTATTACAGATTTTCAGGTACGGACGTTTTGGAGCTCAAGAGACGAGCTGGATGGCAGGAACATATACAGTGTATTCCGCTGTGGTATTTCAGTATATCTGGACATGTGATTTCAATTGTCCTGTGTATTGTGAAAATATTGTAACTCTGATGTATTTAAATGTAATTTACTGATATAGCTTCCTTTGTGTAAAGAATGTTATTTGATATTATTTTTTATCTGCTGTGAATGTGAAATTCTGAGTTTGGTTTTCTGTTCTTCTTCTTCTATCTCTTTTCTTCTTTTCCTAACCATATGGAATTTTCGGGATCGAAATTTCCGGTCGTTACGTTTGGTATCAGAGCTAAAGGTTAAGCGAGAACCTTGGCTCTAGTGGGAATACTCATTAAGGATAGTGTCAATGGCATACTAAAATGAATTAAGTGTACATATATGAGAGCTTACTTTTAATTTTCTTATATAAAGATTTTAAATGATTTTATATAAGAATATATTTTTATATATACAGTAATATTTCTTTCTAATAAATATTAAGGTAATTGGTTGTTAAATTATTGGAATTGAATTAAGTGGTAATAGAAATACAACCAAATTGAAATTAAATAAAGATAAGTATGAAATGGATTCAAATTGAAAATTTAAAATGTTGAATTTGGGGAAGAATTTCAGGATAAGATAATAATGAATTGGTTTCTAGATATGATAATATTGGTTATTATCATAAAGGATTGTTGTGTTTAATAATAAAATGTGTGTTAATGAGTAAGCAAAATGAAATGTTTTTTAGGGAAGTAAAACATTTAGGTAAGTATGAATTACGAATTGGAGCTGAAGATGATCTAAATTGTGAAGTTTTAAATATGGGTCCAGAATTTGAAATTTGTTTCAAAGTGATGAAGAAATAATAAATAATGTTACTTAATATATTTGAATGAAGGGTCTTGTTTCAAACAAGAGTTGTTTGAGAATTTAAATAAATTTGTTTTGAATTAAAAACCAAAGGTGGTCTAAAATTTAAGGATAACTTGGTACGTAAAGGAAATAATATGTATATATGAGGAATATACATAATATCAAAGATGGTTAAAATAAACTCTAAAGTAATGAGTTTTGAATTTTCCTGGGAATATGATGTGAAAACCTAAAGTGAATTATGTTTTTAAACTTAAGTGGGAAGATTATTAATATAAAGTTTAAAATTTGAAATGGGAATTCGAATTTGGGTAAGGTTGGCTGGATTAAGTAAATTGAATTTAACTTGGGAAAAGTTAAAATAAGTTTATGACAAGCAACCTAAATTGGAAATTTTAAGATGAAATTGGGATTTAACTTGGGAAGTTAAATGGTTAATTTGAATTGGTAGTTTGTGTGATCTCAAAATGGGTTTGAGATCGAGAAATTGGAAATAGATGGATGTTTTAAAATAATTTGAATGATACCACCTTCTCGTTATTAATAATCTTTAAGCTGAAATTGGATTTTTTTTAAATGAATGAAGAAATGGGGTAAGGTAATATATCCATTTTTAAGATAAAATGGAATCATTTTGGACTTAAAATCTAAATGCTTAAGATAAAACTTCAAAGGTTTGGTTTCAAAACTGAAAATTGAGTAGTAAATTGGATTTTGAAGATAAAATTGTTTTTGAATTCTTATTCGAATTTTGAAATAAGTTAAGTAAAGGAATTAAATCAGCAATTGAAAACTTAACTCGAATTTATATAATTCGAGATGATTTAAAAATTGTGATTGGAACTGAGATAAATTCAAGTGGAATTGTTATGAATTGAAATTGGTTCAATTTGAAATTTATTTGAATTCATTGAAATTGTGGTTAAAGTTGAATAAGTAAATTCAAATGGATTTTGATTTGAATTTAGGAAAGAAATTGAGGATTAATTAAACTTGAATTGGGGTTAAATCAATTCCAATGGAAATTGAAGTTATTTAAATTGGAATTGAGTCAATTTAAATGGAAGTGGAAATTTAAATTGAATTGATTGAAAATGGTGATTGGGGATTGAACAGTTTACTTTGAAACTATTTTCAAATGGATTATTTTAATACACTGTTTTAATCTATTTTTCCAAGCTATTTACTATATACAACCTTTCTTTTTTAAAGCCAAACTATTTTATACTTATTTTACAATTATTTTTAGAACTATTTAACTATTTTACAACTGTTTTATAAGCTAATTACTATTTTTACTACTTTATAATAAATTACTATTTTACAACTATTTGCAATTATCTAACTATTTTATAATCATTTGACTATTTTATAACTACTTAACTATATTACAGCTATTTTACAAACTAATAACTATTTTACAACTACCTATCTATTTTAAACTTTTCAAACTATTTTCTAAACTCAAGTTGGTCAGAGTGCAAACTGTTTATGATTAAGTACCAATTGAGATAAGGATTTAAGTAATAATCCATATGGGATGGAAGAAATTGTGGATAAGTGAATAGAATTAAAGGAAATGTGAATAGAAAAGAGAATTGATTTGGCTAATAACCAATAAGGATAAATACATAGGATGTACGTATATTATTCTATTCGCATAGTGATTTGATCCAGATTCGAGCACAGAATTTCGAGATAATTATATCAAACCGAGTCGGGATTTTTCGCTCGATTTTCGACGGCGAACCTGGGTATGGATTGTTGATTAGTTCTGGATATTCTCTATCATAGTTATGGCTAGGCAAGGAGAATGAAGGTTTCTGATCAAGAAACCAGATCTGAGTCCACAATCGGAAGTCGGGTGGGCGATACTAGTTCGGAAGTGAGATTATGTGATTGAGTGAGCTTTCAGATTGAAATAGCGTACGGATGATATGTGTACATTGTACGGGTTTGAATGAAATCGATACGGGAATTTATGGATAAGAAATATGAAATGGTTTTGAAATGAAAGGTTTATTTTGTGAAAAGTATGATGAAGTAAAGTGGAAATTTGATATTTCAATGGTAGAAATTTACTTTCTGGAAGTAAGTAATTTGGTAAGTCACTTTATAGAGTAATCAAATTTGAATATTTGATTTGGAATAAAAAAGTTATATATCTTTGTTATATATATAAAACTCCCATTGTTGGATCTATGGCCAAAAGAAAAGTGTTTTGAAAGTATTTGAAGTATAAAAAGGGAACTTATACAACTTTGAAGAGATCCAAAGTTTTTAAAATATATACATACACATATATATATAAAGGATCATATGTGAATTTTTTGGAAAAGGCTTTTCGAACCTATGGATTTTGGAAAGGCTTTTGATTTTTGGGAAAAATCAATATTGGAATTTGGAAAGCCTAATTCAAGAATTATCGATTTTGGATAATCGATTTTGAGAAAGGAGATTTATATGGGATTCATACTAGGTGTATGATTTGGAAAATACTGTATGTGTATAGTATAAAATGTTTTAAAAATAGCTCTGGAGAAAAAGGCGATCCCTTGGAATGAACTTCTCAGGAGTGCCATTGGGTGGTACTGCCTTGAACCTTAAGGGGGGTGTTCTAAAGCTGATCTTGTGAAGAGTCTGGACAAACTAGTTCTTTAGGATTATGTGTAGTGCGTAGCGGAAATCGAGGGCGCTGATGCCTATAGAGGCATTTGTGTTATGCTGTGATGATAGTTTAACTCGATGTGACTACGATCTACTGCAGACCATAGCAAAAGTCGTGTGTGCCACTGAGAGCCAACAGTCTACGTTTGATTTTACGTCGGTAGGCTGCGACCTATGGTAATATAGCGAAAGTCGTGTGTGCTGCTGAGAGCCAACAGTCTACGTTTGATTTTACATCGGTAGACTGCGACCTATAGAGACACGGGAAAGTCGAGAGGTCGTGAGAGCCTAAGGTTACGTTGGGACTTGACTGGTGTAGTCTACGACCTATGTGGGAGTGGAGAAGTTTCATTTTTGGCAGCGAAATTCGAGGGCGCCGATGCTTACGGTTAAATGGACTTTGGCTGCGATGACAAAGTAACCCTGGATGTAACAGTGATCCGTAGCGGGTTCCATAGCGTAATTGAGGGAGTAGAGGACTACAGTTATCTATGGATTTTGCACGGACGACAACGTAACCATCGGGTTAACTACGACCATGGATGGGGGTGATGATTTCTAGAGCATTTTCGCCAAAGATATTTCGTCTATTTTCAAAAATGTTTTCTATATTTTCAATAAAAATTATTTTCCAAGTATTTTCACTAGGTTTTGAAAACGGGTTTACCAAGTACTTATAGATTTTCAGTCCTACGCCCGATCAACGTATGACTGAATTTCTAGGAGAACAAGGATGGACTGTTTGGGACATCGAGTTATAAAAAGTATTTTTATAAAAATCGTTTTGTAATATTATATAGATTTTAAAAGTGTTTTAAAAATGATCAAAGAAAATTTATCTAATTTAAAGTATTGGATAAATTCTGGCTTTGTTCCTTTTCGAGGACGAAAGGATTCAAAGGGGGGAGGAATGTAATAACCCGGATTTTGGGCATCAGATAATTGAACAATTATCTGATTTTAGCTAATGAAACACTAATTTACAGTTGGACAAATAAATCTGATAATAAATGTTTATATGTGGATAAATAGTTATTTGATTATCTCCTAATATAATTACAAGTTATTCTTTTAAAACAAATATTGTTTATATATAAATATAAATAGATTTTAAATAAAAGAATTACGTATAAATTGAATTTGTGTTTGTTTAAATATATATATATATATATATATAATATATATATATGTATGTATGTATCTACATATATGGGTTGATTTTAATTTGGGTACTAAACTGAAAATGAATTTAAATGGGAAATTCATAAGATAAACATCTTAAAAGATTTTGATTTTAAAATATATATGTATGATTTTATTAGAATATAATTTGTTTTATATCATTTTCTTTAAAAGGGTTCTATTTATATAAATTAAGAAAGGTATTTATAATTTAAGAAAAATAATACAAAAGCTTTAATTTAACGTTTAAAAATAAATAAGAATGAGTAATTGCAAGTGTTAGCCTTTGAATCACGCTAAAAACATGTGTAATAAGATTAAAATATGAAATTGACAAATGTTAACTAATGTAACAAGCGTTATCTCTTTATTTTTATTTTCTTTAAGTTTAAGAAATCATAATTAAGCTTATATAAACATATATCTTTTCCCTTTAATTTTTTTTCCCTTTTCTCATTTCTAAAACAAAGAAAACTCAAAAATCAAACCTGCAAAACAAAAATTAGCAAACTAGGAAATTGTAAGCAACCATTCTCTCAACCTGAGTCATCAAAACTAAATCAAGCAAACTCAACTATGTTCAGATCATTAAACATTCCATAGATTCAAGTTTCATAGGAGCAACATTCAAGTTTTTCAAAACACAAACTATTTCATTTTCTCTATTATCTTTTACAGGTGAGTAAACCTATTTTAAAAACAGTTTAATCATGGATTTCATTTTGAAGTTGTGAATGAAAATCATGTTGTTACCTGAAATGCATGGAATAAGATGAATGCATGTATGTGTACTAAGTAATTGATGTCTGTGACTATGCAAATACAGGCTTTGTTGTTTTATTAGGGTTTAATTTCCTTTAAAATCCAATATCTCATCTTTGAATCATAGTTAGCTTATGATTTGTAAATGAAAAGTGTTTTAAATCATGCAATAACACTATTAAAAATCATTCCAAGAAATTATATTGAATATTTGTTTGGAAATTTTAAAAATAACAGTGAAATTGTAATTTGGATCAAAATTTTATCAATTCAATTTTAAGATTGGATTGCATGGTTGAATTCGTGATGGAAAATCATGAGTTTTAATGGGTATATCTCGATTTTTAGTTTGAAAATCAGTGAACTTCCTCAAGTTGAACGTTTGTGATGTTTTGCGCAATTTCCGTCGATCAACGACGAACTAGCTGACATGATTGGGCTTGAAGGTCAAGGGGAAGACGAGGATCATCGGAAAAGTACTATGGTGATTTATCGTTGGTCGTGATTACCTGTGTTTGTCGTGAGTGTTCAATCGGGTTTTGAGACGTCGAGAGATGATCGATGGCGATCGCGAGGCCGGCGATAGGTGCTGGGACACGTGACAGAGTTACGGTGAAGGTTGAGGAGCTTCTCGAGGCAGGGATCGTTAGAGGCGGTCGAATTCCGATAGTGTTTGGTTCAGGCTGTGTGAGTTTTGGAGTTGATTTGATTCTCGTTCGAATCAAGTGAGATGGGTGATCGAGATGGATTTAGAGGATCGCCGGTGAAGTGTCGAGATCAACGACGATGAACGGAATGTCGTGGTTCGTCGAGGTAGGTGCACACATGCGTAGTTGTGTCATAGAATGATGGAGGGAAGTTATGCTTGGGTTTTCTTCGAAGATGTTCGAGTTTTACTCGAAGCAGGAAGATTGTAGTTTGGTCTCGTGTCTTGATCGGGGAAGTTAGGGGTTTGCTCGAGTTTTTGGTGAGGGAAGGTTTAAAGATGTTTCAAGCTTATGATTGTACCGGTTTTATGAAATAAATAAATTTGATTTTTGAAATGTTTCTAAGTTTCAAAACAAAAGTAAACAAATTCTTACCTATTAAACTAAATTGTTTTCAAGAATAATTGTTTAAATAAGTTTTAAATATTTAAATAGATAAGTTTTTAAAGGGTAGGATAAGTGGATTTTCAAAATTAAGTTTGTTTTAAAGATTTATTAAATATCTTTGGAAAGTTTTTTTTATAATTGCTTTCTTTGACAATTGGTTAAGAAGTTTTGAAATTTGTTTGATTTAAATTTTGTTAAGTAAATTTCAAAGTTATTTTAAACTTAAATTAGAATTGAAATTTTAAAGCAAGTTTTCAAATTTTAATTGAAACTAGTTTTAACTATGTCTTGATAATGTTTTAAGTATTTCAGGGAAGTTTTGGTAACTTTAATTTTCAAGTTAAATGTTATTTTATTTCAAAACATAATAATGATTAAATTAAGTAAAGTTAATTATTAAGATAAAATGTTTTAAATGATAATTAAGGTATTAATAAGATAATGTTTTGTCTTAAGATAATTAAGGTTTTAATGATTTGAGATTAATTAAGTTAGTATCAGATTAAATTTATTAGTAATTAAAGATTAATTAATTTAGGATAATTAACTTATGGGATAATTACTTGACGAAAGTAATTAAAGGAAAATTACTTATGGGATGAAATTAAGGATTAATTACTTAGTGTAATTAATTAAAGGAATTGATTTATAAAGGAAATTAATTAAGGGTTAATTAGAGAAGGATGGTTAATCAATGTAAGTGACTATGGGATAATTAATTTGAGTACTTAATAAAGGATCAATGTGATTAATGGGTATGGGTAAAGGTTATTTAATTTGTGTAATTAATTAAAGGTTAATTACTTGATGATTAATTAAGGTATTAACTAAAGGATGATTAATGATTTGGGTTTGTCATTAATTTATGGTGTAGTAAGCAGGATTTAAAGGTAATTAAAGCAATTAAAGTAATTTATTTAAATTAATTAGGAATGGAGTAACTAATTTAAGCTTGCATATGAATGGTATTGAATGCTTTGGATTATTGTTATACTTGGTATGTGATTGTAATGCTGGATATGGATTACCTATCTAAAATAGAGTTTCTATGTGAATCTGTTTTATGAGTATAAATAGAATTGTTTAAACTTAATCAGCTTTGTTTTAAGATGATATTGTGTTCGAAGAGACCAGGGTTGGGTATCAGTAATACCTGAAACTACTTTGATTTGTAATCTACATGATTCTATATGGATTTGATGTGGAAAATCAATAGACTGTAATGGAATAATATGGATTTTTGACTAAGTAAGAATACGTAGAATTTGATTTGCGAAATAAGTGTTGAGCATAATAAGTAATGAACTCGTAGTCAAGTACGAGTTACCCGTATTTCCTTTTATATTTGAACTTAGTATTTCAAATATATGGGTTTACTCATGCTAGTTTCCAGCCTGACCTGGGTGTTACTTTGATGTAATTCTCGGGTCAGACAGAGTATTACAGATTTTTAGGTAAGGTCCTTCTGGAGCTTAGGAGACGAGCTGGATGGCAGAAACGTATAGAGTGTATTTCGCTGTGGTATTTTAGTATATCTAGACATGTGATTTCAACTGTCTTGTGTGTAGTGAAAATGTTGTGACTCTGATATATTTAAATGTAATTGACTGATACAGCTTCCTTCCTGTAAAGAATATTATTTGATATTATTTTTTATCTACTGTGAATGTGAGATTCTGAGTTTGGTTTTCTGTTCTTCTTCTTCTATCTCTTTTCTTCTTTTCCTAACTATTTGGAATTTTCGAGATCGAAATTTTTGGGTCGTTACATTTATCATATCAAAAATCGGTAAAACTTTCAAGATAACAAAACTGGCGCAGGTTACTCTCTTTAAGATCAACGTTTTTATAGCATTCTAGAAATCTTGTAGTTTTGCACCAAAATTGGCACAAACACCCAATAGATTAGTAGTAGAGGAATAAATGAAGGGTAATAAATGTAAATGAAGATAAGATAACAGTAAAGTAGCAATAAACAAGCTAATAACAGAGATACAACAATTTATAGTGGTTTGGCATTGCTTTCCGAAGTCCACTTTGAAGAGATAGCCTTATTAATTAATTCGTAGACTATGTATAAGAGGGATCGGATGAAGATCCTTAATTGTAAAAGAATACAAAGCAATCAGCCACCCAAAGATCCAAAACATAAACAATCAATGTATTTATAGAGGAAGACAGTGAAATATCTTTTTGAAAATTCGGTAGAAGATCTCCAGGACCATAAGGGCCCATATGAGGGATCGCATGGCCCTAATCCTAAGAAATAGGGATCAGGGCTATAACATCCCGCCTTTTTGTACGTTTTAAGCAGACACACGTGTCGACTCAAAACCATACAAAAGGGCGAATTGTTATTGGGTGAATAGTAAAAGAAGAAGAAAGAAAATAAAATATAATCTCGCAGCGGAATGACAAAATATAATAATCAAATAATAATTCATGAAGCTGTTTACAAAATATTTGATTATAATAGTACAATACAAAATCGAAGTTACCTATAACAAAAATGTATAACAATGCAGCGGAACAATATGAATGTAGTGGAATAATAAAATAAATAATATTAATACAATCTTCGTCTTCGTCTTCGTCTTCGTCTTCCAGAAATAAGGTCTTCAAATCTTAAAATGCTCAGGCTGACCTGAGCGAATTGAAAAGAAAAAACACTCGAGTCAAATCTTTTTATATAAGTTAAACCAACGGAAATAAATATGAGTGAAATGGTGTCAGAGATGTTTACGGGTTTTGTCATCTCCTATCCAGTGTCTAACGTGAGTGCAGTAACTTAAGAGAATGTTCGGGATTCACACCTCCTAAGGATCCATTAAACTATCTACTATGTAGTAATACGCTATTAAAATATGTCTATAGTAAAGTAAACTATCAAAGTAGCATTAAGGCTTTACATTTTCCACCTTAACACATTTTATATTTCCCATGGTCTATGCAGTACCGTAATCCCACCCGTACTGGATGTCGTCAAAGGGCACTCCATAGGTATGGTACAAACCAAACTCGTAGAAGGCGCGCTAGGGTAGGTGACACGGCACAACTAGGCAATGCCAAGGTAGATATACCAATTACATATCCAGATTGGTGGTAACGTATAGCAGCCACTACCGCCCATCCCGAAACACACTCCCTAGTTAAAATCGAAGGGTGGCCACTGAATAAATCAAAAGTCAGAATATAGTGTCGATAGAGTGTGCCCGATCAAAGGAACGACCTTGTAACAACCCGTAAATTTTCAATAATTAAATTTGGTTATTTAATAAAAAATTTGTAATCAAATTTAGAAAGAAATAAAAAATTTATAATATATATTGAAGTAAACGTTAAAAATGAAATTGCAATAAATTGATGCAGATTGTAAAGTTATAATTGATTGAACTTAGTAAATTGGGAAACGAATTCAAAGTTATATTTACTGATGAAGTAATACGTAATAAATTGAAAATTTATACAATCAATGTTAGATAAGTAATTATAAAGTTTGTTGTTGATAATAAACATTACTTTAATGATTATTAATATAGCAACGGAAGTGCGAATGAAAATTTAATAGGGACATAAATTTATTTATAAGGAAACAAGAGTATATATTGAACAAATTGTTGAATTAGTATAAAATTAATGATAATTGGATAAGAACAATGTTATGTAATCAATTTTGTTATTTAATATTTGAAGGAATAAAAATTTGTAATCCGTTAATGAATGTATAACAGGAATGAATTGTAAGAATGTTAATGTAAACTAATAAATAATTAATTCAATGCAAATCCAATTGATTGAAACAAATATATGGGTTATAATTGATTGTAAATAGGAATATTTGGTAATAAATGAAATATAAGAAAAACAAATGTAAGTATTGAATTAATTAATGAAATAATACAGTGTTAATGACAATTAATTAGAATTTGTGTTATATATGGAATTTTAACCTGAGTTGGCAAGTAATAAACTTATAAATGCAAGTAAAGGTAAATAGGTGACAATTAATATATGTTTTATTTATTTAGCATGTTACATGAAATTTGTAAATCAAATTGCAATTAAAAGAAATTCAGTGTTACGTTAATTGGAAATAAATTTTAATAAATGTTACATTAATGTGAAATGCAATACAAGGTTGGGAGTTGTTAAATTTGGTACATTAAGGTAATGAATGGAAAGAAAACAAGGTAACTAAGTTTATAGAATAGTAATGAACTTAATAAAAGATTTGGATTAAAACAAATCAATCCATTGAAATCCAAATTTTAATAAGCGTAATTATTGTTGCAATTTAAATGAAAGGTTATGCAATTAGAAATAAAAATAATATGAGGAAATTTATGTAATAGTTTTGAATCCAATGTTTAATCCATCTATTTGACAATACTGAATGGAATAATAATTAATTTATTTAATTAAATGGAATTTTGGGAATTTTATTTATCATTTGTGAATTTAATGAAATTGAGATTAATAATGGAATTTATGAATTAATCATCTCTAAATCGACATTTAAATTTGCTCAAAACCGTGGTAAATGATTGAGAAATCAAAAATGATAAGAATTGTCAATTTTAGAATTTAAATTGGAAATTTGATTTAATTAATCAATTATTAATTTATTTAATTAATGTAAATAGCCATTTTGGCCACTGACTTAGATTTCGACGAAGCTAGTTTCATCGAATCCGTATCGGTGAATTATTGTAGGATTTCAAGTTTCGTAGCGATCGGACTTGTCGTTCGATTGTACGGACTCGAAACGCCTAGAAATCAATAAAATTGTAATAAATTGAAATAAATTTGGAAAATTTTGATTTTAGCATAACTTCTTCATATGATGGAATTTGGACTTGAAATTTGTTCCATCGAGTTTAAAATATTTAAAAACATCTATTTTGATATATGGGTTGACACAATCTTGTTCCGGAGTCAGAACGGGATTTTCGGGGCATTTATCGTTCAGCACGTTTATAAATCAAGTCCATCTATTCTATTTCAGCCTTGTCCATAAATACCCGGTTATAAACTGTAAC
Organism: Allium cepa; assembly: GCA_030765085.1. Taxonomy (NCBI): domain Eukaryota; kingdom Viridiplantae; phylum Streptophyta; class Magnoliopsida; order Asparagales; family Amaryllidaceae; genus Allium; species Allium cepa. The sequence goes on from CM060931.1 coordinate 580,371,767, forward strand.
AACCCACATATTTATCGACTTTATATTTAAATATTTTATTTAAATATTTCATTGTTCGTCGGATCTTAGTCCGAAAAGCTACTTCTTGCAAACAGTCGAATTAGAACTCGAGACCACTTCCATTGAGTTCAAAATGCTGTTTGCAACCTTTTTGAGTATAAGTTTCGATATGTTTGGAGTAAGTTGATTTTTGCTACTTTTTCACTTAGGGCTTTGGTTTGGGCCGAACCCTTTACTAACTCAGTCCCAACCCCCTCTACTCTTCAATACTTCATTCCTCTTTTCATAATACTTCAAGCTAAAGCAAAAATGGTGGAAGAGATTGGAAATGGAAATTACTAAGCCCTAGCTTTCTTTGCAAATCCAACTTCTAGCTCCAAATTCAAGAGAACCCATTGGTAAGCCTTCTCTTCATCTTCCCCAACTCATTCTCTCTTTGATTTCAGAAATTTCCTAAACCTAATTTGGGGAATATTTCTCTTTTAAGCTTAGAATCAAGCTTCTTGAGTTGGGATTGAAGAGTGGTTGATCCTCCTTTTCTTTCAAGCTTCTTCTTCGTTTGTGTGCTTTCAAAGGTTAGATTTTTATCTCACATCTATGTCTATGATTATCTTCGATTGTTAGGTATGAATTCCTAACACATATTCATGTGCATTTGATTTTGGTTTGAATTGATTTGGTGTACATTCCAATTTTTAGTGTTTTGAAATCAAAATCTATGAAAATCCTTTTATGGATATCTTAACATGTTTTGGTGACGCATCGAAGAGCCATAAGGGCGCGGTAGTCGATTGGCATAAACCCCTAGCGCCATTGCTCGAATTCGGTTGCGAATTGGTTGGGATTGCACACCTTGTGCAAAGGCAGGAAAAACTGCCTTAGCTCTAGTCAGTCGACTGGATCTCTTGGTCAGTCGACTGGCTGAAGCTAATAGGCAGGGTGAAGACTTCCTGCAGAGCCTTGGGGGCTCTGTTTACTACAGTCAGTCCACTGACTCACTGAGTTCAGTCGACTGACCTACATCCCGAGAGTTTTTTTGGGACTGTGTTCAGTCGACTGAACTCAGTGGGTCAGTCGACTGACCTGCTCTTAAATGCTTATTATGCCTATTTTTGTCTATTTCTCTTGCGTTTCCAAATTTAATCGATTCGGGTTTATTCCTACTTGTTGTATCAATTGTTATTCGATTTTGATGACTTCTATTTTGAGATTTTTGGAAATATCTATTTCGATGGATTTGATATCGATTTCTTTGGAACTAATTCACGCTTCGTATGTGAATTTTAGTGATTGATTGTTCCTACCATCATTTTTGTGATTTGTCACTTTTAAAAATATGAAGGTTTCAATACTAGTAGTAAATATCAAAACTCTTTCTCCAAATGTTTTCAACACTATTTTATTTCAAAGTTCGTTTTCTCAAACCGATTTCCAATCTATTATTATTTACAAACCTTTACCTCACTCGTATGAGAAATCTAATTAAACGACTTAGTAAAACGAGTGGTATGAAACGCTTGCGTTTACTTCGTCGATTAATTCTTAGACTTGTTCGATTGAAACTCTAGTGACAACTTTCTAGTGAAGATTTACAGTTTGTTCATAAATATTTAAGTTAAGCAAGTGGTTATGGGACATGAAGCTAAACTTTTATATTTATTAACTTAGTGTAATTGACACCTGATCATGACGATCATTTTATGATTTAGACTAGCAATTGGGCGATGTCTCTTTGTTTGCGAGGCTAGGCTAGACACCATTTGTGTGATTTCGACTCACACATACCTTTTTGCTTTTTCGTTAGCCTAGACTTCATCTGGGTGATTCCGACTCATCCTTAAGGGGTAGCTCCCCATGGTCTTCGGGCCGATCGTGTGCCAAAAATTAATGGCTAGCTACCATGAGATAGCTTCTCGTTCGTGTGATAGGCCTCTTTCCCTTTTTTTTTATGATTTCTGGATTTCGTGTGTTGATTTCTGGAATTTTTGCTTCGCTAGTTTTAGTGATTTTCATTGATATGATTTATCAATTTTTATGCATTGGTGAATTCATGCGTCATTGACTTGTTGTGAATACAAGTTTTGGGGTATGAAACCTCTTTTTGGATCTTTGTGAATATTCTTGTGATATTGATTAATCTCATGTTGATTTTCAATTACATACTTATAGTAGTATGCCATTATGGTTATCATGTGTTTATGCCATATTTCTTTTTCTATATCATGTCATCTGATATTTATAGCCAGACTGATCCGTTTATTATTTTCTTATAAATAATACTCGGGTCAGGCCGAGATGTTACAGGTGCTTCTGCTTGACTTCTCCCTTGGGATTCATTACCCTGACTTTTGGCTAACCATATAGATTAGCTGTTTTTGTTGTTTACACTTGAGATATAGACTCATAGTTGTATTCTTTTATGTAGCACATGTTGCTATTCTTTTGTATTATTGTGGATCTTTTGACCACTACGCTGACATACACTTCCATGTGTTAATTATGTATTCATATCTTCTTCCGCCTTTGTGATATGAATTATCTATGACTGATTTATGTTATGTTTATTTCTATATTTGTTTCCAAAGATATTATAGCCATTGTGTAGTAGCTTTGTGTTTGTGTCGGTATGTCGGATTTCCTCTTGATAAAGTATTGCATGTTATACTATCTGACATATTGATGCTTACACAAAGCAATTACACGGATGGTCGCTCCTCAACAGCCTTATTCTCCGTGCTAGTTGACAGCATTCACCGTAATGTTCTTGGCTAGCGTGGGTATAGAGGTGGGGCGTCACAGCTTGGTATCAGAGCCAAACTTCGGAACAATGTGGAATAATCTAGTAAGGATCATGTCCTACGCCTTTCTTAGGAGTTGTGCCTTAGGATTTATTCGAGTCTTCGTACCGTCTAATCCTATCTTATTTAATGATTCCTTGTTTTATCATCATGATTGTTGGATATTCATTCTAAGAATAACTTTTTCTTCTTCTTTTCTTTCTTTCTTAAAGAAAAGAAATGGTTGGTTTTGGCAATCCTAGCGCTGGTCAATCCAGTAGCCCTTCTCTGGATGGCGCATTCATGTCTGCTTAACAACTTTTGGATCTTGTAAAGAATCAAGAGTTTATCAATGCTTTGAGTAAGAACCCCGAAATGGTTCTACCTTTGAAACTTGAAGTTCCTTTCAATCAGCTTGTGGATATCACTCTTCGATATGAAGAAGTTGGTAAAGGAAGTGTTAGTGCTATTGGGATTTCCAAGAAGAGGCATACTAACTTCAACAGCCTTAATCCCAATATGAAAGTGAAGCAATCTACTTTGGTGGTAAAGACTCCAATCCCTAATCGTGGAGGATGCTACAATTGTAATTCTAAGGACCACTATGCAAAGGAGTGTTCGGAACCACTCTTTTGTCGTTATTGGAAAAATACATGTCATCATATTTCTATCTGCCCCACACTTCAAAGCATGAAGAAGGTGGAAGAAGAAACTTTCGTAGACAAGACTCCTACCCCAAGTCGTAAACAATGCTACAATTGTGGTTCCACGGACCATTATGTAATTAAGTGCCCGAAACCCCTTTATTATCGTTATTGCAAAGAATCGGGTCATCTTTTATATGCATGTTCTAAACTTTTGAACAAGGACATGAGAAAGCAAAATATTGTGCAAGCCCCTAGCAACACTTCTCTTGGTCAAGGTATTTCTCATTCAATCCTTGATGACATTTGCTTTGTGATTATCATGTTCGTGTTCTTTTTGATATGAGTTCCATCTCACTATTTTATATCAAAAGAACTTTTTGATTATTTTCCTTTAAACAATTTTGGGCTTGATGACTTCTTTGAGAATTGTGAATCCGGATGGTCGATCCGCAACACTCAGTTTGCTTTCTATTGATGTCGAAATTATTTTATGTGATTTTTCTTTCGGAGCCGATATTTTTACTTAGGCTTCGGAATTGATCTTTGGAAAGGACTGTCTTAATCATTGTGAAGCCCTATCCTATATTTTTGAGTGGACTATTCATCTTCTACATTTTCTATCTGTAAGCAGTTTCTATTTTTCCTTTATGATTTCGATTCCAATTTGGTGGCATTATTTTATTCCTTAAGCCCAATTATAAGGAAAATGTTATTTCTCTCATTCATGTAGTTTGAGAAATTTTCCAGTATTCTTGAATTTGTCTTAGGACTATCACCTAAGCAATCTTTTGAGTGGTGTTAAGGTCATTTCGGTTTGACCTTGCCACCGATTTTCATTTGCTACAAGTTGCTGGAGTTAGCATTCCACTTACCGCATTCCGCACTCGTTATGATTCTTATGAATGACTTATTATGTCATTCAGTTTGCCCATCTTGTTTCATCCATTTTATAAATCGAATATTCTATGAATGTCTCGATAATTCCATTCTTGTATTTATTTATTTTGGATGAAAATAGTAATTTAAAATTTTTACAAATCTTTTTCATAAAAATTTATTTATAAGTATAATTGGATTTTGTTCTTAAAACAAGCAAATATTTGTAAAACTTTTAACAAACTTGTTTATTATAAATAAGAAGATTTTGTGATTGTATTGCCCATTGAGTGCTTTAAGAGTTCTGATCGATGCGCTTGATCAACGTTATCGATAAGAATCTCCTAAACGCTTTGATGAGACAATCAGACATGATATATTGACTTGTAAAATGTAAATTTTTCTAGAAAGATTTTTTACATTGAGATAATTGTAATTTTGAAAGTTTTAGCTTTTTGGGAAAGAAGATTGAAAGAATTCTTTTCCGAAACTCTTATTCTTGTGTTTTCCGAAGGGAACCAAGATTTTATCTTTTGTACCAATGCTTATCGTATGGGTTTGCATGTCGTTCTCTTGCAAACGAGAACGTGCTATCTCTTATGTTTCTAAATCATTAATGCCTATTGAGACTAGTTATGCCCCTCATGATTTAGTGCTCGCGGCTATTAATTTCGCATCTAAAGATTTGGCATCATTATTTTTGGGGTGATAAATTTGTTCTCTACCCTGATCATAAATCTTGGGAATACTTATTTTCTCATAAGGAACTTAATTTAAGTCAACAGCGTTGGCTCGAGTTCCTTGCACCTTATGATCTTGGTATTCTTTATACCCCCGGTAAGGGAAATTGTGTTGCCGATGCTCTTAGCCGTAAGCAACAAGCAGTTGTTTCTATGATGATATCCGAATGGAACGATCTCGTGATCTTATCCACTTGTGAGATTCGAGACCGCGTATCCGATTTATGCTCGTCATTTGTTTTATGTAGCCTGGAGGCTCATCCTTCTCTCTTAGATCGCATTCTTGAAGCTCAAAGGCTAGATCCCGACTTGGTTCTTCTTGGCTAAAATGTTAAGGATAAAATTGATATTGAAGATTTGAAAGGCTTTGATATTAATTCTCGTGGCGGCATTCGAAAATTTGGTAGACTTATCGTACCAAATATTGGTGATCTTCGTAAAGATATTTTAGAAGATTCCATCGTTCTAAATTCACCATTCATCCCGGTAGTAAAATGTACGCGGATATGAAGCGACTTTATTATTTGGAGGGAATGAAACTTTACATCGCTAACTTCATTAAGAGTTGCATTACTTGCCAACTTGTTTGGGCCGAACATCAAAGACCCGGTGGGTTATTGCAACCTTTAGAAATTCCAATTTGGAAGTGGGACCAAATTTCCATGGATTTTATAGATGGCCTTCCCCGTTCCCGTTCGGATCATGATAGCTTATGGGTTGTAGTTGATAGACTTACTAAATCCGCCCATTTTATTCCCGGTCTAACCGAACCGTTCCTCTTTTGGTCAAACTCTTTATCAAAGAAATTATTAAATTGCATGGAGTTTCTACTTCTATTGTTAACGATCGAGATCCATTGTTTACTAGTGGATTTTGGAAGAGTCTTCAGAAGGCTTTTGGAACGAAGCTTAATTTTAGCACTGCTTATCACCCCCAGTCCGATGGACAAACTGAGCATGCGAATCAAACTCTTGAAGATCTTCTTCGTGCTTGTGTGCTCGATTTTGGTGGAAGTTGGAAAGATCATATTTCACTTGTTGAATTTTCCTATAATAATAGCTTCCAATCTAGTATTAGTATGGCACCTTTCGAGTCACTCTATGGAAGGCCATGCCGATCTCCTTCTTGTTGGCTTGAGGCCGGTGAGAAGCTGGTTTTAGGTCCAGACTTTATTCGTGATTCCACAGAAAAGATTGAACTTATTCGACTTAGGATGAAAGAAGCCCTGAGTAGACAAAAATCCTATGCCGATAACCGGAGAAGGAGGTTAGAATTTTCTGTGGGAGATTCTGTTTTTTATTCGTGTTTCACCTATGAAAGGTGTTGTACGTTTCAGTCGGTCGGGAAAGTTAGCGCCTCGATATATTGGGCCATCTCCTATCATTGAACGTATTGGTTCCTTAGCTTATCGCCTTTCATTACCGGCTCTATTTTCCGTTATTCATGACGTGTTTCACGTTTCTCAATTACGGAAATGTCTTCGAGATTCCGATTCTATTCTTGAGCCCGGTGTGGTGGAGGAGATTGAAGTTTCACCAGATTTGACTTTTGAGCAACATTCTATTCACATCATTTCTTCGGGGGTCGAGCACCTTCGAAATAAAGATGTTCTTTTTGTGAAAGTTCGATGGTTCTCAAATCATAAGGATTTCTCTTGGGAAACTAGAGAATTCACCGAGCGAACATATTCGGGCTTACCCTTCCATGCTCTTTATGGTAAACTTCCTATTTCAAATTTATTTTGTTTTGGTATGCTTTTATGGTTGTTACTCTTTATTTTCTTCTTAAGTATTGCGAGGACGGAATTTCTTTAAGGAGGGAAGTCTATAACAACCCGCATATTTATCGATTGTATATTTAAATATTTTATTTAAATATTTCATCGTTCGTCGGATCTTAGTCCGAAAAGCTACTTCTTGCAAACAGTCGAATTAGGACTCGAGACCCCTTCCATTGAGTTCAAAATGCCGTTTGCAACCTTTTTGAGTATAAGTTTCGATATGTTTGGAGTAAGTTGATTTTTGCTACTTTTTCACTTAGGGCTTTGGTTTGGGCCGAACCCTTTACTAACTCAGTCCCAACCCCCTCTACTCTTCAATACTTCATTCCTCTTTTCATAATACTTCAAGCTAAAGCAAAAATGGTGGAAGAGATTGGAAATGGAAATTACTAAGCCCTAGCTTTCTTTGCAAATCCAACTTCTAGCTCCAAATTCAAGAGAACCCATTGGTAAGCCTTCTCTTCATCTTCCCCAACTCATTCTCTCTTTGATTTCAGAAATTTCCTAAACCTAATTTGGGGAATATTTCTCTTTTAAGCTTAGAATCAAGCTTCTTGAGTTGGGATTGAAGAGTGGTTGATCCTCCTTTTCTTTCAAGCTTCTTCTTCGTTTGTGTGCTTTCAAAGGTTAGATTTTTATCTCACATCTATGTCTATGATTATCTTCGATTGTTAGGTATGAATTCCTAACACATATTCATGTGCATTTGATTTTGGTTTGAATTGATTTGGTGTACATTCCAATTTTTAGTGTTTTGAAATCAAAATCTATGAAAATCCTTTTATGGATATCTTAACATGTTTTGGTGACGCATCGAAGAGCCATAAGGGCCGGGTAGTCGATTGGCATAAACCCCTAGCGCCATTGCTCGAATTCGGTTGCGAAATGGTTGGGATTGCACACCTTGTGCAAAGGCAGGAAAAACTGCCTTCGCTCCAGTCAGTCGACTGGATCTCTTGGTCAGTCGACTGGCTGAAGCTAATAGGCAGGGTGAAGACTTCCTGCAGAGCCTTGGGGGCTCTGTTTACTGCAATCAGTCGACTGACTCACTGAGTTCAGTCGATTGACCTACATCCTAAGAGTTTTTTTGGGACTGTGTTCAGTCGACTGAACTCAGTGGGTCAGTCGACTGACCTGCTCTTAAATGCCTATTATGCCTATTTTTGTCTATTTCTCTTGCGTTTCCAAATTTGATCGATTCGGGTTTATTCCCACTTGTTGTATCAATTGCTATTCGACTTTGATGACTTCTATTTTGGGATTTTTGGAAATATCCATTTTGATGGATTTGATATCGATTTCTTTGGAACTAATTCATGTCTTCGTATGTGAATTTTAGTGATTGATTGTTCCGACCATCATTTTTGTGATTTGTCACTTTTAAAAATATGAAGGTTTCAATACTAGTAGTAAAAATCAAAACTCTTTCTCCAAATGTTTTCAAAACTATTTTATTTCAAAGTTCGTTTTCTCAAACCGATTTCCAATCTATTAGTATATACAAACCTTTACCTCACTTGTATGAGAAATCTAATTAAACGACTTAGTAAAACGAGTGGTATGAAACGCTTGCGTTTACTTCGTCGATTAATTCTTGGACTTGTTCGATTGAAACTCTAGTGACAACTTTCTAGTGAAGGTTTACAGTTTGTTCATAAATATTTAAGTTAAGCAAGTGGTTATGGGACATGAAGCTAAACTTTTATATTTATTAACTTAGTGTAATTGACATTTCTTGTTGATCATGACGATCATTTTATGATTTAGACTAGCAATTGGGCGATGTCTCTTTGTTTGCGAGGCTAGGCTAGATACCATTTGTGTGATTTCAACTCACACATACCTTTTTGCTTTTTGGTTAGCCTAGACTTCATCTGGGTGATTCTGACTCATCCATAAGAGGTAGCTCCCCATGGTCTTTGGGTCGATCGTGTGTCAAAAATTGATGGCTAGCTACCATGAGATAGCTTCTCGTTCGCGTGATAGGCCTGTTTCCCTTTTTTTTATGATTTCTGGATTTCGTGTGTTGATTTCTGGAATTTGTGCTTCGCCAATTTTAGTGATTTTCATTGATATGATTTATCAATTTTTATGCATTGGTGAATTCGTGTGTCATTGAATTGTTGTGAATACAAGTTTTGGGGTATGAAACCTCTTTTTGGATCTTTGTGAAGATTCTTGTGATATTGATTAATCTCATGTTGATTTTCAATTACATACTTATAGTAGTATGCCATTATGGTTATCATGTGTTTATGCCATATTTCTTTTTCTATATCATGTCATCTGATATTTATAGCCGGACAGATCCGTTTATTATTTTCTTATAAATAATACGCGGGTCAGACCGAGATGTTACAGGTGCTTCTTCTTGCCTTCTCCCTTGGGATTCATTACTCTGACTTTTGGCTAACCATATAGATTAGCTGTTTTTGTTGTTTACACTTGAGATATAGACTCATAGTTGTATTCTTTTGTATAGCATGTGTTGCTATTCTTTTGTGTTATTGTGGATCTTTTGACCACTACTCTGATATACACTTCCATGTGTTAATTATGTATTCATATCTTCTTCTGCCTTTGTGATATGAATTATCTATGACTGATTTATGTTATGTTTATTTCTGTATTTGTTTCCGAAGATATTATAGCCACTGTGTAGTAGCTTTGTGTTTGTGTCGGTATGTCGGATTTCCTCTTGATAAAGTATTGCATGTTATACTATCTGACATATTGATGCTCGCACAAAACAATTACACGGATGGTCGCTCCTCGACAGCCTTATTCTCCGTGCTAGTTGACAGCATTCACCATAATGTTCTTGGCTAGCGTGGGTATAGAGGTGGGGCGTCACATAAATCCTACCCTCTCTATTTCTCATTTTTCTGTACGTACAATTCAACTATATCCACTCCTCAATGGCAGACAACCAATTCTAGATTCAATTGCAATTCAAAATCAAATCAAAATTTCAAACTCGTCAAAAAAATTCGAAAAAATATACAACTCGAAGTCTCAGCGATACGAATCTTGATCAAGTGTTCGTTTTCGAAACTGATAATCGAATCAATCAGAAATCGCGGTCAAAATCGAATTGAGCGTTTTTGACTTCATCATCAATCGACGAAATTGAAATATGGGTTTTGAAGAGCTCGACGTATGGAGTTCGACGCTGGTGGTCGCTTGACCTGGATTTGCGTGTGGTGGTGGGAATTTGCGATTTTGGGTTTGAAACCCTAGTTCTTCTAGGCGGCGGCGGCGATAAGGGGGCTCGGAGGCGACACAGGCATCACTGGTAGGTGCGGTGGTGGAGTGCGAACCCGATGGTGGTGGTGTGGTCATCACCGGTGGTCATGGGTGTGAAGATTTGGTGGTCAAAGTTTGGGATGTGCGGCGTGTTTGGGTTTGGAAGTCATGGCATGGAGATAAGAGGGAGAAGAGACGTGGCGAAAATCTACTGGTTCGTTTGTTTATTTTATTTTATTTTTAATTTTTGATTTCAATCGTTCAAATGCGCATAACTTTTTCATACGAGCTCGGATTTACGCGCGGTTTTTTTTGTTAGGATCATATTGAAATTTTGGACATTTTGGCGCTAGTTTCTTCAAGTTCTGAGGCTGTTCAATTTTTGTGTTTAAATTGGATTTAAATTCAGTTTAAATTCAAAAGGTGGGTGTTTTAACCCACTCACAAATTCTAAAATTTCTTATGTTTGTTAAATTTAATTTTGATGTGATTAGAAATTTATTTTCACTGTTTGGCATAATTTAATCATCATCTCATTTAAATTAAATTTATTTAAATTAAATTACTATTGAATTTATTATTGTATATAAACTGCCAGTTAATTAGTTAGTTAATTTATTATTGCATATAAACTCCCAGTCAAATTAGTTTATTATTGAATATAAATTGCCAGTAATTACTTGTATTTATTATTCGTTCTATATTGATGTTATTGTTTGAATTGGATGATGATTGTAATAAATGGTTGATGATTGGTATTTGGTGGATGGATGCTGTATTTTATATTGTTATAAATTGCAATTTTTTATGCATTTTTATTCATTCGGGATTGCGGTTTGAAATGATAGATAACCGTAATTTTATTTTAAAATACGGATTGAAATGATAAATATCCGTATCACTTGACCATTGGATAGAAAATTTTATATAAACACCGTCGGTCTATATATATAAATATTTTAAAATGATTTCTATGATTTTGGGATAGAAATATATGGTTCAATAAGTATTGACTTTTGATATTGCATAAATATTATTTTATATATAGTTAAATTCTTGGCTTTAAGCAATGTATAAATTGTTTGAAGTATAAAATAATTTTAATAATAAAGTTTGAATTTATTAAAATATAATATGGGTAAGTATTTAATTAAATTATATTTTAATACAGAGTTTATATTGATTTTTGTAAATCAAGGTTGAGAATATAGTTTTGATATTGATTTGAGACTTTATTTAAATAAGAATTATATTTAATAAAAATCCATTTGGAACTTTTTGAAATTTGGATTTTAAAAGAATATGGTGTTATAACTAAATTAAGTGTTAAGGTGATTTAAGTGAATATATCAAGTCCAAATAAATTGAGGAATATTCAATAATTGAAATTTGAAGTTTTATTTAAAAGGTACTGGATTTATTAAGTAAATATTTCAAAACTAAATAATAGTAAATTGAATTTGGTGTGTGTGTGTGTATATATATATGAATTATAAAATTTAGTTTTGAAATATTAAATATTTAAGCTTTGAAGTATATTGAATTTGAATGGGTTTATTTTGTGATCAAATCAGTTTTGAAATCGACAAAATTTGGAAAAGTTTATTTGGAAACTGAATTTAATTGAAGTATATTATTTTTATTTTGAAGTGTTGAAATGTTTAAAATGTTATCATTTTTATGAAAAGGATATATTTGAAATAAAATGATATTATATTGTTTTGGGTTTTATAAAAATAATATCACATTGATTTGGGTTTTTAAAACGGAAATGATATCGTATTTATATGGTTTTGAAATGGATATTATATTCTTCTTTTAAAAGTACAAGCTATTTTGAAAAGACCGTGGTGTTGTAATAACGTTTGGTTGTTGAAGAGACCGAGATTGGAAGTTGTCATACTCTCTGCCAACTCCATAAACCACTTTAACAACAGTGTATGCAGTGGAGATTTCAGAATGAAGTAGGATGGTGGCGGCGTTTCTTCTGAGGTAAATACATGGACCTGACTCCAGTGAGTTGGCATAAGGTGGATAAAACAGGAGCAATTGACGGGCTAATGAGGTCATTCCTCTGATCTGACACACTCCTTCGCTATTATATTCTGACTTGGTGATTTATTTGGTGGCCAGATTTGATTCTTTTGATTTGGGTGTGTTGTTCGAGGTGGACGTTAGTAGCTACTACACGTTACCACCAGTCCGAAAGTGTAATTTGTATATCTACCCAGGCATTGCCTAGTTGTGCCGTGTCACCTACCATAGCGCGCCTTGTACGAGTTTGGTTTTCTTCCGTAGCCCTTGTGGTATCCTCTGGTGGCTTCCCGATCAGGAGTGACCATGATATTGGATGGACCACTGGGACTATTATTATGTTAAGGAGGATGTAACAACCCGCATATTTTACGATTGTGTATTTAAATATTTTATTTAAATATAGTACCGTTAGTCGGATTATAGTCCGAAATGCTGCTTCTTACAAACAGTCAAATTAGGACTCGGGACCACTTCCATTGAGTTCAAAACACCGTTTGCGACTTTTTTGAGTATAAACTTCAATATGTTTGGAGCTAGCCAAAAATTCGACCTTTTCACTTTGGACTTTGGGTTTGGATTAGCCTAAACTATTAACCCTAGCTCAACCCCCACTTCTCTTCATTCATTTTCTTTTCCTAATACCTTCAAGATTTCATGAAAATGGGAGAAGAGAAAAAGAATTAAAATCCTAAGCCCTAGTTCCATTGCAAATCCAAGCTCTAGTTCCAAATTCAAAGAGAAGCTTAGGTAAGTATCATCTTCTTCTTCTCCAACTCATTCTTTCTTTAATTTCAGAAAATTCCTAAACCTAATTTAGGAAATGTTCTTCTTTTGAGCTTAGATACAAGCTCCTTGGGTTGTGTTGAAAAGTGGTTGATCTTCCTTTGGTTTCCAAGCTTCCTCTTCGTTGTTTTTGTGTAAAAAGGTGAGATTTTCTCTCTCACATCTATGTCTATAACTATCTTTGATTGTTGGGTATGAATTCCTAACACTTATTCATGTGCATTTGCTTTTGGTTTAGATTGAACTGATGAAGATTTCAATTTTGGTTTTAAAAATCAAATCTTTAAAAAAAAATCATAGCATTGATGTTTGGACATGTTTTTGGTGATGCATGGAAGAGCCTATAAGGCTAGGTTGCCGATTGGCGTAAACCCCTAGCGCCATTACTCGTGTGGTTGTGCATTGGAAGAGTTTCCTCTTCAATTGATAGGCTGGAAATTTGCTCCAGTGCCAGTCAGTTGACTGATATTTGTAGTCAGTCGACTGGCTGTAGCTCAAGAGCGTTCCAGAGGCTCTTTACAGAGGCTGGAAGTCTCTGTTTCTTGCAATTAGTCGACTGGCCTCTGTAATCAGTCGACTGACTACAGGAAATGAAATTTCCAAGTTTCCGGTTCAGTCGATGGACCATTTGCGGTCAGTCGACTGACCTGCTTGTTTTTGCCTATTTAGCCTATTTTGCTTGAAATTCCAATTTTTATTGATTGGCGGTTTTCCGATTCGTTGTTATCATTTATTATCGGCCTTGATGACTTCTATTTGGGAATTTTTGGGTATATCCATTTTGATGGATTTGGAATCGATTTTTTGGATTTAATCCACGTCTTTGAACGTGAAATTTTGGGGATTGATTGTTTTTACAATCATCTTTATGGTTTGTCACTTCTAAATACAAAGGTTCCTATACTAGTAGTAAATATTCAAACTCTTTCTCAACGAACTCTATTTTCAATATCAAACTCGTTTGTAAAACCATTTTCCAATCTATTAGTATTTACAAACCTTTACCTCATTCGTTCGAGAAATCCAATTAAATGACTTTGCAAAACAAGTGGTATGAAATGCTTGCGTTTACTTTGTCGGTTAATTCCTAGACTCGTTCGATTGAAACTCTTGTGACAACATTCGAGTGGAGATTTACAATTTGTTCGTAAATACTTAAGTTAAGCAAGTGGTTACGGGACATGAATCTAAACTCATCTATTTACTAGCTTAGTGTAATTGACACTTCTTGATGATCAATTTTTTTGATTTAGACTAGCGATATGCTATGTCTCTTTGTCCATGTAGGGGAAAGTACCTCATTTTATTGAGTATCGTCTCATTTCTTTTATAGGCTAACGACCTATGTATTCTTTGGAGTTTCTGCTCATTTTTTTGTGGGCTAGCAACCCATGTTCTTTCATGGAGTTCGGTCCATCGGTCGTACCTTTGTACTACGTTGTTGTATCAACTTATCAGGATCATCGGGCGTACCGTTGTACTACGTCGTTCTTCCGAATTATTCGAGTTTTAGGTTCCTCGAGCATACCGATATTGTACTACGTCGTTGCACCGGCACTATGGTTAGCGACCATGGGATAGCGTCCTATTTGTGATACACGTGTTGGTGAGTTTTCATGCGCCCGTTTTGTGGTAGGCATCCCCCTTTTTTGTGATTTCTGGATTTCTATTGATGATTTCTAGAATTTTTGTTTCACCAATTTTCGTGATTTCATTGATAAGTTTTATCAAAATTTGTGCATTGGTGAATTTGTGTTTCACTAACTTTTACGGTTGGCATTGATATATTTGTCAATATTTGTGATTTGGTAAAAGTGATAAAGAGTATGACATTCTTTTTGATCTTTGAGAAGATTCTTGTGATATTGATTAATCTCTGGTTGATTTTCAATTACATACTTATCACAATATGGCTTTACGGTAATTATACGTTTTTGTCATATCTCTTATTCTATATCATTTTACCTGATATTTATAGCTAGACTGATCCGTTTTTTATTTTCTTATCAAATAATAATCGGGTCAGACTGAGATGTTACAGCTGCTTATGCTTGACTCCTCATCTGGGAGTATTATCTGACTTTTGGCTAACTACATTAGATTGGTAGTTTTTGTTGTTATACACTCGAGACATAGACTCATTGGTGTATACTTATTCTTTTGTCTAGCACTTGTATCTATTCTTTTTTGTGATATTGTGGACCTTGTTAGACCACTATTCTGATATACACTTTTATGTGTTATATTCATATCTATTTCCGCCTTTGTGATATGGATAACAGCGACTGATTTGTGTTACGCTTATTTCTATATTTGCTTCCGAAGATATTATAGCCACTGTGTAGTAGCTTTGAGTTTGTATCGGCATGTCGGATTTCCTATGCATGTTATACTATCTGACAAATCAGTGCTTGCACAAAGCAATTACACGGATGGTCGTTCCTCAACAGCCTTATTCTTCATGCTAGTTGACGGCATTACTCCGTAGTGTCTTTGGCTAGCGTGACTATAGAGGTGGGGCGTCACAGGGGAGACTGGGCAACTCCTTAACGCTATTTAAAAGTAAGTTTATTTTATAATAGACATTATTATAGTAGCGAAATATTACTACATAGTAAATAGTTTAACGGATCCTTAGGAGATGTGAATCCCGAGCATCTCTTAAGTTACTACACTCACGTTAGACATTGGATAGGAGATGTCAAATCCCGTAGATATCTCTGACGCCGTTCCACTCATATTTTACCGTTGATTTAACTTACATAAGATCTTTTAGTTCTGACTCGGGTGTTTTGTCTTTTCAATTCGCTCGGGTCAGCCTGAGCATTTCAGGATTTGAAGACCTTATTTCTAGAGGATGAGGACGAAGAATTTAGTACTATTATTATTATATTATTCCACTGCATCATACTTTTCCACTGACTTTAGTTATTCTATGGTATGTGTAACTCTGATATGTATTGTATAAGTATAATCAGATGTTTTTGTAAAATAGCTTCATGAACTGTTTATTTGATTATTATATTTTATCGTTCCGCTGCAAGATTCTTTTTTGTTTTTTTCATTCACTGCTTTTTCTTATTTACCCCATAACAATCCGCCCTTCTGTATGGTCTAAGTCTGATGCGTGTGGTTTATCGTCGATTTAAACCATACAAAAAGGCAGGACGTTACATCTAGCATCAGAGCTTTGGTTTAGCGATAAACCTTAGCTTTGTGCGGTCTGACTCTTTATTAATAGGCAGTAATACCCTATGGGGAGTCACTGATTGTATATATATGAGGGAGCGTATTTGTTAGTTTTATAAAAAGTTTTGATATTGTGTTAATTTGTTCTGTTCTGTATGTATATATTCTGGATGGTGCATGGGACGCTATGACATCAATAGGGATTTCTAAATACTCAATAGGACAAACCGACATAATATTTATTTTGAATATAGGTGAATGAAATAATTTTTCCTATTATATTTTCTATATATAAAATGAAATTTTATAAATGATTTATATATATATATATGGTTGCAATATATTGGTTACTAGGTAATGAATTTATAAGTAACAGTGAAATAAGATTTAAAATAAAATAAACGAAAATTGGAAATTTATGACCTAAGTTCTGGGATTTTTCAAAATCTCTTTCAAAGGATTTTGAAATATAATAATATTATTATTAGAAGTATTTTCTGATATAAATAATTCAATATAATTTTAAAGAATTGTTTTAAAGAAATTTTGGAAAAAGAAATAAGTTCCGTACTCCCCTCTCTGTCGCTGGAAAATAATTTCGGTGATGGCAGCCGCATCATCGACATTCATTTTCGAGTTTCGAAGTAGGAAGGCCACTGTAGTAGTTTTACTGCAGATTTATTTTGATAAAAAAATATGTATTTTAATTTTTTTTAAATATAATTGGATATATAAACTATAAGTATATACATTTGTCTATTATTTTAAAATGATTTGAAATTAAACTCGGTATTTAAATTCTTAAGTTTCTGTTAATTAATAGTTTCAATTATTGTAGTCAAATGAATTGTAAGTAATTAATAAATGGAACCTCTGATTTAAATAAGAGACTAAATGCTATGTTATAAATGAAATAACAAGGAAGTTGAAATTTATAATCAATAAAAGCAAAGGATATAATTATTGAACCTCTAAATAATTGAAAGAAATGGGATAAACTTGTATGATTTTCAATTACATTCTTAAAAGCATATAAATATAACTTACCAAATAGTAAAAGTTACAATGTTTAATAAGAAATTGTAAGAGAATATTATACATGTAAAAATTTGAATTAATGAAGTATTCAATGAAATTCTTTAATAAATAAGAATAGGAAGTTGTAGTTGTTATAAACATAAGTATAATTGAAATAATACTGATTAAATATAAAAGAAGGCAGGTATTGTAAGTAAGAAATGTTAAACTTAAGAAAATAAGTTGATGTTATTTCTAAATAAAATTGTAAGAAATAAATGTAAATTGAAAGAAAAACCATTATATGAATGAAAAAGAGAAATCAAACAACAAATGTATGAATGGAATTAATAAGGATAAACTAAATCTGTTGTTTGAAATGGTTGTTGTTTGTTTTGGTTTATGGTTGTTTGGGTAAGGATAGTTTAAATTTGTTTGGATGTATGAATAATCTATTTAGTTTCATCTAAGACTGTTGAGTAAATGGTGTACTTTGTACTTTAGTTTTCATTCCGTACAAAAGTTTTGAACCTGAACAACTATTTGTTTTGTTTGATATGAGTGGATAATTGATGTATGTTGATTTTATGTGATGGTTGTTATATTGAATCGTTGTTTATGGTTGAAAAAACCTTAAATATTTCATTTTATATAATTTTTAACCTTTTTGGATTATATAAGTGAAATACAGGTTATAGAAGCAATTACTACTGTTTCGGTTTCATAATTAAGTGTTAATTGCCCGACAAATAGGTACGTTTTCGGATTTTGGTTTTATAGCGCTATTATATTATTTTTCCGAGTTAGGATATATATTATTTTGGAAATTATATGTTGTATATTGTTTTATTTGATACTATATTTTCTTCCGAGCCTCTCTGTGCCAAGTAGACTCTGCCGAAATTTTCCGTAAATTTTAGACTTAGAAATATTTGGAAATGTTTCCAAACTTTATTAATTTAAGTATAAAAAGATTTAATGGTTATAAATTGGTATATTTTATTTAATTAATTAATTTTGTAAATTTATTTGTTTATAAATTTAGTATTTTAAGTAAGATATATTGATTTCCCAATTCTTCTTTTTCCTTCTTTTCCTTTTCGGGGACGAAAAGTTTTGAGTGGGGGAGAGTGTAACGACCCGTAAATTTTCAATAATTAAATTTGGTTATTTAATAAAAAAATTGTAATTAAATTTAGAAAGAAATAATTTTTTTATAATTTAAATTGATGTAAATGTTAAAAATGAAATTGCAATAAATTGATACAGATTGTAAAGTTATAATTGATTGAACTTAGTAAATTGGGAAACGAATTCAAAGTTATATTTGCTGATGAAGTAATACGTAATAAACTGAAAATTTATACAATCAATGTTAGATAAGTAATTATGATGTTTGTTGTTGATAATAAACGTTACTTTAATGATTATTAATATAGTAATGGAAGTGTGAATGAAAATTTAATAGAGACATAAATTTATTTATAAGGAAACAAGAGTATATATTGAACAAATTGCTGAATTAGTATAAAATTAATGATAATTGGATAAGAACAGTGTTATGTAATCAATTTTGTTATTTAATATTTGAAGGAACAAAAATTTGTAATCCGTTAATGAATGTATAACGGGTATGAATTGTAAGAATGTTAATGTAAGCTAATAAATAAATAATTCGACGCAAACCCAATTGATTGAAACAACTATATGGGTTGCAATTGATTGCAAATTGGAATATTTGGTAATAAATGAAATATAAGAAAAACAAATATAAGTATTGAATTAATTAATGAAATATTACAATGTTAATGATAATTAATTAGAATTTGTGTTATATATGGAATTTTAACTTGTGTTGGCAAGTAATAAACTTATAAATGCAAGTAAAGGTAAATAGGTGACAATTAATATATGTTTTATTTATTTAGTATATTAATAAAATTTGTAAATCAAATTGCAATTAAAAGAAATTCAGTAGTACATTAATTGGAAATAAATTTTAATAAATGTTACATTAATATGAAATGTAATACAATGGTCGGGAGTTGTTAAATATGGTACATTAAGGTAATGAATCGAAAGAAAACAAGGTAACTAAGTTTATATTGTAAAAGCCCGAAAATCCGTACTCCTTTGAGCTGGCAACATTCCACAACCATCCAGCCAAAGGGGAACAAACTTCCGAATCTTTATGGTTGAAGAAGAAGAAAGAGGTAGAAGAAGAGAGAAAAAGATAGAAGAGAACATAACAGAACAATAAAACCATATCAGAATCTCACAATCGCAGCGGAACAACATATAATAGATTAATGAATAATCATTAAAACAAAAGAACTATACATTTTATACATTACATCACATTACATTCATTATCAGAGTGTACAACAACAAACATCGAAAAGAAATACTATATACAATAGATACAATAAATAATAGACTACGCCATCCTGCTCGCCTCCTGAGCTCTATAGCACTCCTAAATCCAGGATGACCTGATAACCAAACTCTAGACTGCCCGCATGGAAATTGGTGGGCAACCAGAGTTTAGGAAGGGAACAATAAACTCCAGGTCAGTCATGTGACTGGTGCGAGAGCTTAAAACAGTTTATTCTTAAAAACAACCACAGAAATATTTTTCTTTAAGTAAATTCGAAATGTTTTTGGAAAATGAAACTACCATAAGGCCTCTCGCCACACACACAATGCAAATGCAGACTTGGAGGAGATTTCTCCTTATGATAGTCAAAGATGCTTACTACGCAGAAATCAAATCATTTTGATATTATTATTAGTGCATAGTGTAGAAAACAATTTCGAAAGTAGAATATAAATCTTAGCCAACATATGACCATTATCGTATGCCTACTACAGCTACTATTTTCAATAGCAGGTTACCGCCACATTCCATAGCAGGTAATACAACTAAAACCGTACAAGGCTCGTATTGTTTCTTTGGATTTCCAACAAATGGTCGGGCCAAGGAACTTCCCATTACCACATGGAAACGCCTCTGGAATGACGTCCCGAGAACCTAACCGGATCTCTGCCAACACAAGGCCGGGTTACCCCTAACTGGGTAACAACTGACACGAATATGTCATTCCCCATCGTAACCGATCTATATCCGAGGATCCCCGATTTCCAACAACCACAAAGTAATAAATTTGCAGTAACCACATAGGTTAAGTATCTGGGCTCCATACCATGATACCACCTCTATCCAGAAGGAATGACATACACAAAGGGGCGCTACCCCCTAATAACCTTGCCACATCTTTCCTGTTTTGACCATTTCCAGGGTGTGAGGCTCAATGAAGTCTCGTCCACAAAGCCACGCTTTACAAAAGCAGTGCTTTGGGTCAACAAATGATCAAAGCAATGATCATCAAGATAGACGATCAAACAAATGATCCTATCACAAATGATCATTCAACGATCATTTCACAGCAACATTCAGTATGCCACATTACCAATTCGGGAATGTATCACTAGTGACCATCAACTATATAACCTCTGAGCTCGTACGTCTCAGAGAAGGGTGTTAAGCTAAGAGAATAAATTCTCCGCCACCAACAGAAATATATTTGATAGAAACCAGCTTTACATCTCAAATTGTAACGTCAGACATACAATCCATACAAGTCCGTTCCGGGATCGAACAGAACCGAAGGCACTTCCTAAGAAGCCCTTGCAATCCGGATATTCACTAATCACGTCCGGACAACCCGTCACTAAGGGTGATAAAAACCTCTTATCGGAGATCAGCCGATGCAGAGTAACTCGACGGTAATCCTTCCGTTTTCACAAATATCCGGTCTTCAACACCGGTCTTCAAATGCAATTCATGACGACGTATCACATATTCGAAGTGGGTATGCGACCCCATGGTCCTTTCCCGGTTAATCCGAATAGTGAGCGCTTATTTTAAAATTAAGTTTGGCATCCAATTCAAGCAATCACAACAAATACCCATTTAAAGGTAAATATTGATAGTCGATTATTTAACTATCAATAAAGATGCGCCACATCATCAGATTCCAAATAATTTCTCAAATTATTTAATTTACCAAAATATCTTTACAAGATATATAACTTTCCACACTTCAAAAATAAACAACGTTTATTTTGAAAACAATTTTCCCTTTCCATTTATAAATTCCATAGTGAATTTATATTTCAAATTATCTATTGATCTACAGTTTTCAATAGATTTCAAATATTCAATTCCAATTTATCTTCAAAAAGATAAATTCTTAAAAACATTCCATTTCATATTGGAAAAGCAATTCCATACGTATTTAAAAATAAGTAATTCATAAATCTCATTTATTTTCAACAATTTGAAAATATTCAATATACTTAACCCATAGTTAAGTATATATTTCATTTGTTTAAGGAAAACATTCTTTTATTCACATTTATTTGGGTCAAAACGAATGTTGTGTAAAACATCGTTACGACAACCCAAAATCACTAGTATAGGGATTCGAAATTAAATAGATATATAAATCCCAATACTATACAAAAATATTTCCTTTCGGAAATCACTTACTATAACAACAGTGTTATAGTCCACAATTTCCTTCTTTTCCTCGAAAACGTCTATTTCAACAATGAATGTTGAGATCTACGACTTCCTTTCCTTCTATTTCTCGAAAACGTCTATTTCAACAATGAATCTTGAAATCTATGTTTTTGATACTTGATGCATTTTAAAACATCTTTAAATCGTTTTAAATTCTATTTCAAACATCCTTTTCCCAAAAGATATCCCTTTTATTTAACGATATATTCATGTTCAAAAACGTGAATATAACTCCTTTAACAAATTCTATATTCAATTTATCAAATTCCATTTATTTCCGAATTTATAACAATGTCTATAAATTCCATCTCTATTTATAAACTTCAATTTACTAATCTCTTTTATTAAATCCAATTCAATTTATATAACCCAATTATAAACCAAAATCTATATTATAAGTTGAATACTTATAATATTATTTATTTATTAAATCATTCCTTTGAACTTCACAAATTTTTAAATCTTATTACTCATAAGATTTCTTTATATATTTTCTTTCAATTTCAACTTATAAAAAATTTCTTTTATTAACTGTTTCTATCAGTATCCCATTTAAATGCCCAAAAGCCAGTTTATAAGTTAATTTCCTATAAACTTTTATTTTCAACATCTATTCATTTGATAACTTTCGCAACTTATAAATCTATGAATTTTAATGAAATTCATTTTATACATCAACTCAACACTTTATAAACCCGTTTCACAATTCCGATAAATTTAATTCACAAATATCCATTTATAAAATCTTTTATATAAACCGATAATAAATTTATCCAAAATCCCAATTTAACTACTTTATAAAAATCTATGTATTTTAAAAATTACCTTTCTGTCATATTTCATAAAAATGTTAATTTTTATAACATAAAAATTTATAAGTTTATTTATTTTAAAATGAATCAATACAAAAATTTAATAAAACATATTCTTTGAAAAACCACTTTAAAAACCCTTTTAAATTCAAAATCGTTATTTTTAACTTTAAAATTGAATCCGATGATGCAACAGCATCGAATAGTCAATCACGACACAAATATCATATATCGACATGATAATCAATAATCACACAATATCTATAATCATATAAATATTTGTGGGGAATCCAGTTGGATCCCTCCAACCTGTTTCCCTGCATCCACAGACGTTAGCACAATACCAATTCCACTTCAAAGTGGAATATCGCGGTATATGGGATTTTATAAAATATATATCCGCTTAATAGGCGGCGCATAGGGTCTCATCCGCTATACAATGCGGGAAATCAATCAATTGCAATATATACATATGCCAATATATATATATATATATATATATATATATATATTGCTATATATAGATATATCCTACTATATCTAATATCACAATCAAATAGCAATCAATCAATCAGCAAATTTTAAATATAACTATTTAAAATTTAAATACCCTTTTTGAGTGAGAAGTTCTCACCTTTGCCTTTTATTTTGCAATCCATTTCCTTTGTGACTTGATTTTCTTCACAATTTTGACCTTGTATAAATATTATACAAATTCATTAATATTCGAACAGATCGAATAATAAATTTTCATTTGATAATTTCGATTCAACGGTGATTTCATCTTAATAGTTAAATTAATTGATAATTCTTTTTGAACCAATTTTTTTTAACTCCGATTTAATTTTATTTTCTACTTTGAAACTATATCTCATATATATATACACACA
The DNA here is from genome assembly GCA_030765085.1 of Allium cepa. Lineage (NCBI taxonomy): Eukaryota > Viridiplantae > Streptophyta > Magnoliopsida > Asparagales > Amaryllidaceae > Allium > Allium cepa. The sequence goes on from CM060931.1 coordinate 580,395,146, forward strand.
CATTATTTACTGTTAAAAAAAATTATTTACCTTGTATATAATAATACATACATGAACTGTATATTTATATCTAACTAAAACTGAAATAGATTTACATCTTACTGTAAAATAAATCTTCTGTTTATTTACACACATTTTTTTTATTTCTAATCCATATAAATTTTAATTAAAGGTAAATTACCTTACTGTAAATCGAAATCCCAGCACACGACCCCCACTGTAGAACTCGCGAACGCCACTGCTCGCAGCCACAGTTGAACTGCAAATCGCATCCAACTGCGAGTGCCTCCTCCTCGAAACTACCGTCGCCTACGCCGCCACTTCGACCTTCGAACGCGACAACCACCAACCACGAATCCATCAGTGCCGACCACGTCGCCTCCTACGCAAGCCTCCACTTCACGATGTCGCCGTGAGAGCTATCGCGAGCACCCTCCCCTTCGACCATACCCAGATCGCACCTCGAAATAGCCACCGTGATTCACGCGAACCCCCCCAACGATGCGCCTCTGTAACGACCCCGGATTTTTATATAAATTTAAAATGATAATTAAAATCTATTTTTGAAGAAAACGGTGAAATTAATCGATTTAGTGATGTGAGTTTCCCCGAGTTCAAATATATTTTATATAAATCATTTAAATTTTTAAATATTGTATATGTATATATATGTGAATATATATATATATATATATATATATATATATTTGGGTATATATGAGTCAATTTGAAATTATAAAATCTTATGTGTGTGTATATATATATATTTTAATTTGAATTTAAATCTTAGATGAATGGTTTAATAAATATTTGAGTTATAAAATAAATTAAGAAATATATATATATATATATATATATAGTAACTCATAAATAAATTTTAACAACATGTTAAAATAGAAGTTATTCATACTATAAAGTAATAAGACAAAGCAGTGGAACAAAACATATATATGAATTAACTTGCAAAACAAACCAGCTATATTTAAACATTAAAACAAAATGTGTGAGCAAATAAAATGAAGAAGCAAGACAAGAAACAAGTAAACATATAAATGAAGTATTCCAAAACAAAAATACATACAAGTATGTAGCTTGCAAAAGAAAGAAATCAAATAGAATACAAAGCAGGTTACAAAGCTAACTAAATAAACATATGCATAAATAAGTACAAACAAAATAAAGTATGCTGCCTATAGGATAGTTAGGCAAAGTAAGATAGTAAAACCAAGATAATAAACATATATTTAACTAAAGCAAAGTACAAAAGAAGATTCTCAGCCGAGCAAATGAAAAGCAAAACAAATAAAGTATAAAAAAGAAATGAAGCAACAAAGGTGTCAGACCTTATTATATACAAGTATGGTAAAGAGTAGTAATGCAAGCATGCCTAGTATTGTACAAACACTATTCTATCACCTGTACAAAGTGATATCAACTAGTAGCTTCTTTCCATACTTCAAACAAAATTCATTTCAGTTCGTTCACTTACAAAAGCTGAGTAAAACTGAAATGAGAAACAACTTGAACAAAACAAAGATTTAAAGAAAAGAAGAAAAACAACTGCAGTTTTCAAATGGGAATGCTCTGCTTTGTCATCTTCTCAAAACTGTGAGCTAAATTCCTCAACCTATATTATGATATGAAGTATGCTTGCATGAATCATAATTTGCTTACATTTATATATACGTATGTGTCATTGATATGCTTGCCTGGACATATAAATAGATGTCTCTGTTTTCTTTCTTTTGAACAATGTGAGTAACATAAACCCAGTATATTCTTCTTTAGATCAATGAGTAAACTTTTTAGTTTAATTAGTAGTTAAATGGACTGCTTGTGAAATTTTCTGCGATGATGGTTTGTATGCATGGATATATTGAAGCATAAACACTGTGTATATGAATGCCAATTGGATATGCAGTATATTTCTCTGTTCTTTAGATTGCAAAGATTTTAAATGAATCAAAATCCAAACTTTCCCCTTTAATCACATTGAAACCTTGAATTTCACACAAATCAAGTTAGTTTGAACTCCATCTAGATTTTGAGGGAAGGATTATGTATTGTAAGTTTGGGGTTTTCCTGTAATTGAGAAAATACAGTCAAATCTTGAATTTGTAAAAAAAATCAAACGTTAAATTTTATTGATTCAAGTATATATCTTGAATCATCTTGGAATGGTAGGATTTTTAAACCAAAAATGATAATTTTTAGGCATGGATTCAAGGAGCAATTCATTAAAGAACTGAAAATACATTTTTATCAATTCATGTCGATTTAATCAATGATTGATGCTGAAATTTGTTGTGAAGTTAGAGTATTGATCCAGGAATATGGGAAAAATGTTGAAAGATTTTTCGAATACAAGGATTTTGGGTTCGAGTCGAATGTAGGGTTTAATAACCCAGTTTGGTTGACAGAGTTGCGTGAAAATCTCGACGTCGATGGTGACCTGGAAGCAATCGGAGTAGGGGGGTTCGACGCGTGGATGATCGGTGGTGCTCCGACCAAAATTTTGTGGTCACTGCTGAACTGAGGCACCGGAATGAGGAAGATTTTTCAATCGTTGTGTTTCCAGTATTTCGTTATTTAACTCGATTTCGACTTCACTATTGTTTCATCGATCTAGGCACTGGAGTTTGTTTTCGAGGTCAGGTCTGACTCGTGGGTGGTCGCGATGTTGATCAGGGGACGTCAGGGCGTTAGTGCACGTGCACCGTGCACATGTGTATCGAGGCAGATAGCGTTGGAGAAGAAGGAAGAGGGAGCTCGAGTTCGAACACGTGAAAAACCATAATTGACTCGAAGCTTTACTCGAGATTTTGGGGGGGGGGGAGGATACTCGTGTGATTCTCGAGTAAACTGTCAATTTACTCGAAGCGGATAGGTGTTGTACTCGAACTAAACCAGGGAGGCTCGGGCAGAAATTTTGTTCAGGGATCAACCTGTACCCGTTTAACTGTAAAAAAAATCTAGTTTTAAATCGAATCAAAGTTTCAACTGGAAAACTTGAAATAATTTTAAACCAGATTTCCAGATTTTGAAATCAATTTAAAATTTGTAACTTAATTGTTTAAAGAAAATTTTAATATGTTACAGCTAAAGAGAAAATAGATTTTTAACTCTTTAAAATTTCTTTAGTAATCAATTGTTATTTTACTATGTAAATTTAAAGGAAAAAAATGAAGATTTATGATTTAAAATTCATTAACGAATGAGTTCCTAATAGTTAATTAATTTATAATAATAAAAAAAATGATTAATAGAAGAAATTTCCTTTAAAAAGGTGATTAAAGAAATTTAATAGTTAATGAAATCAATAACTAAGATTTTATTTTGAATAATTAATTAATGTGATAAATTTTGACAATAAATTAGATTGATTAATTTAATCATAATCAATTGTGGAACTATTAAGTAAAATTACTTAATGACAGTAATTGTGGAGTTAATTATTCAATATCATTAATTGAGTTAATTGAATTTGTTCAAGATAAGTACTTTAGTTAATTAACTCAGAATAATCACTTAATAATTTTGAAAATAAAATTACTTAGAGAAGTAATTAATAGATAATTAATGAATGTAATCAATTAAATGGTGATTTGAAATTTGAGTAAATTATTTGTTAATTTAAAGGATTAATTAATAATGTGATTAATTAAGATTAACTTAATAATTAAAGATTAATTGATTCATTAATTAAGAACGATAGTTAATAATTAAGGGTTAACTAATAAATCGTGAAAGGGAATTTATTTCAAATAATTTGTAATTAGATTATGATAATTAACCTGGATTAACAATTGATACATCCGATTTAAATTAATTATTTGATTAATAAGTTCGTTTGTGAATGTTTGGACTTGGCTGAATAATTGGTTTGTTTGATACCCCTGATATGTGATGCTTTGTTTTGAGCCGTGTGACTTATTTATCTGTAATTTATATATCTGTGATCTGTTATCTGTAAATAAAGATGAGCGTTATAGTTTATATCGCTTATCAACTATATTTCTATGTTTTGATCTGTGATGATTGAATGATGTTGCACTACTGTGTATAACCCCTCGACCACACCATACACACACAAATATGGGTTTCATGAGGAAATCGATTAATTCGTAGATTTTTGAAAATAGTTTTGAATTTGAATTTTTAAATTCAAATGTTTTGGAAATGGATTGGGTTTTAAAGTTAAGAGCAATTAAAAAGGGAATTTCAAAGATGGAAATTTATTTTAAATTACTTGATTAAGTTTGGAATTTAAATAATTTGATTTAAATTTGAATTCAATATTCAAATTGAATTCTGTAATTTGAAACTAGGGATTAATGATATTATACTAGTCATTATGAGTTAAATCATTTTTAAAGTATTATTTTTGAGAATTTGAATTTAACCCAAGGATTTCAACTCGTATAAATGAATCAGATTTCCAAAATGAAAACTGTTGTTTTCAAATGATAAACACTTTTAGATAAGAACTGAGATTCCAGTTAATTAGGGGAATTTCAAGATTGAATAGAGAAATGATTTTCCTAAGTTATGAATGAATTCTTTTTGAAAGCTATGAATTAAATCTGTTTATTTTTAACAGATTTAAATTGATGATTTGTTTAAATCAAATTGAAATGAAATTGTTTTGAAGACTATAAGTTAAATCTTTGATTTAAAGATTTAACGAGTTAATCAAATTGAAATGAAATTGTTTTGAAGACTATAAGTTAAATCTTTGATTTAAAGATTTAACGAGTTAATCAAATTGAAATGAAAATTGATTTGGAAAATCTGTGAATGAATCTTTTATTTAAAAGGTTAAAATGTGAAAATTGTTTAAACCGTTAAAGGTTGTGAAAATGAACCTTTTTGTTTAAAGATAGAAAATGGTAATTTGTTAAGCCATTTGAAGAAAAGTTTTGGGTAATAAGTTGTGACTTAATTGGAATCCCATTATCCATTTGTTTTTGAAATATCGTGCTCACTATTCGGTTTAGCCGGGAAAGGACCTTTGTGTCGTATAACACATTCTGAATATGTGATTCGACGTTATGGATAGCATTTGAAGACCGGTGATGAAGACCGGGTATTTGCGAAAGCGATAGGATGACCTATCGATTGTTTCTGCACCGAGTCGCGCCGGTATAGAAACTCCCTAAGTGATGGGAAATCCGATCGGGATTGTGAATATCCGGATTGCAAGGACTTCTTTGGAAGTACCTTCGGTTCTGTTCGAACCCAGAACAGACTTGTATGGATTGTATGTCTGACATTACAAATTGAGATATAAAGCCGATTTCTTTCAAATATATTTCTGTTGGTGGCGGAGAATTTATTCTCTTAGCTTAACACCCTTCTCTGAGACGTACGAACTCAGAGGTTATATAGTTGAAGTTATCAGCGATATATTCCCAATTTGGTAATGTGACATGCTGAGTGTTGCTGTGAAATGATCATTGTGTTGATTATTTGTGATAGGATCATTTATTTGATCGTCTATCCTGGTGATCATTTCTATGATCATTTGTTGACCCAAAGCATGGCTTTTGTATAAAGTATGTTTTTGTGGACGAGACTTCGTCGAGCCTCACACCCCGTGAATGGTCAAAACAGGAAAGATGCGGCAAGGTTATGAGGGGTAGCGCCCTTTAGGATATGTGCATTTCCTTCTGGAAAAGGGTGGTATCATGGTATGAAGCCCAGATACTTACTCATGTTGAAACACTTTATTATTATGATTGTGTGAATTGATTAGAGAGCTCTCGGATAAAGGTCCCAAAGGACCGGGGGATGGCATATTCGGTCAGTTGTTACTCAGTTAGGGTTAACCCGGCCTTGTGTTGGTAGAGATCCGGTTTGGTTCTCGGGGATGTCCATCCAGAGGCATTCTCATGTGGCAATGGGAAGTTCCTTGGCCTGATCATTCGTTGGAAATCCAAAGAAACAATACGAACCTTGTATAGTATTAGTTGTATAACCGCCATGGAATGTGGCGGTAACCTGCTATTGAACATGGTTAGCTATAGTAGGCATACGATAATGGTCGTATGTTGGCTAAGATTTATATTCTACTTTCGAAATGAATTTTCCTACACTATGCACTAGTAATAATATCAAATGTTTCTTTTAATGCGTATCAAGCATCTTTGACTATCATAAGGAGAAATTTCCTCCGATTCTGCGTTTGCATCGTGTGTGTGTGCGGGAGGCCTTATGGTAGTCTCATTTTAAAAAAAAGCATTGCGAATTGACTTTGAAATCTTTTGTTGAATGTTTTAAAAGATAAACTGTTTTTGTTGCTCACACCAGTCCCACGACTGATCCGGAGTTTATTGTTCTTTCCTAAACTCTGGGTGCTCATTATATTTCTACACGAGCAGTCTAGAGTTGGGTTTTTCAGATAGTTAGATATAGTGGATTATCTGGAGTTAGCTCAGTCTTTGGTTCGCACCAGTCTTGCCTAGCTTGGTGCATTGTTATGGGGAGTTCGAGCTATTGCTGGATTAGTTCTTGGAAATGGAGTTGCAGTTATTTTTGGAGTTCTTCCTTGAAGACTATTTTAGAGTTATATTGTTCCGCTGCTAGATGTTATCTATTTTTCTTTTCCGCTGCTATTTTATTGTATCATGTCTCTGATGTATATTGATATCTATTGGATCATCTGTTGTATCAGATATTATATCAAAGCTGTATACCAATGTATTATTCTTTTATTCCGCTGTGTTATTTACTTAATGTTGTTATAAGCTCCGGCGAATCGATTTGAACGGTCGAATCTATGGCATTCGAATACGATTTGAAGTATGGATGTCGATTTTCGAGCGGGCAAATTCCCAGTCGTTACAGCCTCCACCCAGCATCGCGACAACATGCCCTAGATCAGTCCACTGCCCTTCGACTTGCCTGCCCACGCGAGCGCGCGCGAGCGCCTGCTTTCCCCTCTCGCGAAGTTCGCCGCGACATTGACTTCGAATTGAAGATGTAGGGGGCACGCGGTAGAGGACTTCGATTTTTTTTTTATAAATTTGATTTTGATTTTGAGATGTTCGGGTATAGCCCTTTTGAAGTCACTGAGAAAATCTTCAAACAAAATAGAAGAAAAAGGCACGCTATTCTGAATTGAAGAAAAACGTACGCGGCCATTAATAATTTTGAACGAGATGATTTTTCTTCTGCGTTTGAATCTGAAGACTTTTGCGTGATAAAAGAACGAAGGGGAGATAAGAAGTACGTGATTTCTTCCTTTGCAGGGCATAGGTCTGCTATAAAAAAAAATAGGGTGGTTGTGATTTGAAATGAACTTGACCAATTATATATTTAAATTCAAATTGAATTTGATATAAATTCCAAAGCATTTTCGTGTCGTATTCTCACATGGCAACTCCGAAAAATACGAAATTTGAAATCCGGTAATAATACAATATTATGGACCCAATGGAACTGGTTTCGTCGAATTCCGAGACTGTATGAAAAATTACTAATTTTAAATATTGATTTAAACGATATAATTCCAAAACTGAACAATTCGCCATTAATTTCAAATCTGAAGCTTCTATTATCTTCAGTATTATCAATATAAATTTGATAAGCCTTTGAAATATTTTAAATCAGCTTAAAATGAAGATTCAAATTTTTATTCAACTGTCAATAGATTAAATTTTATAATTTAATCGCCAATTTCATAGTTATATTGAAAATTCAATTCAAATCATTATTCAAATATTTAAAATTAATTAAATATTTCATTTTTTTAATTGTTCAAAATTCTGGGTCGTTACAATCTTCCCCCCCTTAAAAGAATTTCGTCCTCGAAATTGCAAGTTAGGAAGAAAAATGATCCTTAACTGGTTTACAATTTTCCACAATTCAAATAGTTTTATCAACTTACTAACCTAAATCTTTTTATTAGAGATTCATCATCATTTCAACTAGCTTTCCAACTTAAGTTATAAGTTTCAACAATATTGTTTACTTAAAAATTCAAATTTAAATTTAAATTCAAATTTCAAACTTTCAAAATTTTCTCAAAAATTTTCTGACACCCTAATTTTCGAAAAATTTCGCCAGCGTCTCCTTTGCGCGGCTCGATCGGTACGACTACAAAATGGCACCACGGCCCCTCGGAATCAAAAAGAAAAGAGAAAGCCAAGTGGCTGGAGAAGAAAATCATCAAATTTCATACTGAAATTCAAATACGTACCTTTTTGTCGAGCAATTAAATTTTATCTTTGAAATCAAAATCCCAATTTCATTTCTTTTAATATACTTGTATAACCTGCTAGTAGTATCCAATTCCAACATTCAAATATCAATTTGCACGTTCCATTTCAAAATATTCAATATATGCTTCTTATACATTTTTACTTCACTATTGAAGTTACATATTTATTCTCATTCAATTTTACATTTCAATTTCAATTCCATTCAATTTCATTTGAATTCAATTCACAATTTCAATTATATTTGAATTCAGTTTAACTTCTATTCTGAATATTGAGTTTTATCAATTAACTTTCATTCACAACTGCACTATTTTAAATTAGTTCCAATTACTAATTCATAACAAATTCCTATTTACTTTATTCAAATTTGTTTTCAACATTCAGTTTCAATTCCAGTTTTATTCTTTTGTTCATTCCCAAAATTTATTTTCAATTCACTATTTTGGTTTATAACCGCTTATATTAAACTGGATTTCAAATTCTATATGAATTCAATTTACTTCATTTACTTGCAATGGTAAATTCATTCATTCATTCTCAATTTATTTCTATAATTCAATACTCAATTCCAATTCATTTTGATTACTCCAAATTTATTTTCAACTTAATAATATTCCATAAATACTTTTATATAGCATTCCAGAGTCTTTTTAACCTTTCAAAACCATTATTGAAAACAATTCAAATTATTCTTTGAATTTTCAAAACCAAACCCCAAATTTTTTTCAACAACTTCCATTTAAAACAATTCGGTAGCAATTCCTCTTTTGGAAACTCGAAAATGAACACCGATGATGTCGCGATCACCATCGGAATTATTTTCCAGCGACCGACAAGAGTTTAGAGCTTTTCATTCCTTCAAAACAATTTTCCAAAACCTTTGAAATTCATTTTCAAATCAAAAAGGAATTTAAACTTTCCAAACTTTTCCAAAAACATTTCCAAAAACTTCCCTGGAATTCTATTTCCAATTACAAATCACATTTATAATTTACATTCTCAAATTTCATTTGTATATGGATTTTATTTTCTTATCTTTATCTCAAATTTTTTTTTTATAACATTGATTTCAATTCTTATTCAATTTCAATAGTAATAGCTTAATATTATTACTTCCTAGCAACCACATTGTCAAGACCCGATTCTTCGACTTTCAAAAGTCGACATTTATACGTCCACAGTATCAAATGCCGCCTAATCGAAGGCCGGAAAGTCGAACCATGAGGGTTTAAGAAAGAAGAAAGAGATAGAAGAAAAGAGAAGGAAGAGAGAAGAAGAACAGGAAAGAACAACAGAACAATATCAGAATCTAACCATCGCAGCGGAACAACATATAATAGATAAATGGATATTCATTAAAACAAAAGAACTGAATATTTTATATATTACATCACATTACATTCATTATCAGAGTGTACAACAACAAACAGCGTAAAAGAAATACTATATACAATAGATAATATGCTACGCCATCCCGCTCGCCTCCAGATATCTGTAGCAACACCTGAATCCAGAATGACCTGATAAACTAACTCTAGACTGCCCGTGTGGAAATTGGTGGGCACCCAGAGTATAGGAAAGGAACAATAAACTCCAGGTCAGTCATGAGACTGGTTTGAGAAGTTAAAATAGTTATTTATCTTTTGAAACAAAGAATAGGATAATTTTAAAAAAAAATTCGCAATGCTTTTTGAAAATGAAACTACCATAAGGTCTCCCGCCACACACACAATGCAAACGCAGACTTGGAGGAGGTTTCTCCTTATGATAGTCAAAGATGCTTGATACGCATAAAATAAAATCATTTTTTTTTATATTATTATTAGTGCATAGTGTAGAAAACAATTTCGAAAGTAGAATATAAATCTTAGCCAGCATAGGCATTCCGCACTTATGCCTACTATAGCTACTATGTTCAATAGCAGGTTACCGCCACATTCCATAGCAGGTAATACAACTAAAACCGTACAAGGATCGTATTGTTTCTTTGGATTTCCAACAAATGGTCAGGCCCAGGAACTTCCCATTGCCACATGGAAACGCCTCTGGAATGACGTCGCGAGAACCTAACCGGATCTCTGCCAACACAAGGCCGGGTTACCCCTAACTGGGTAACTACTGACACGAATATGTCATTCCCCGATCGTAACCGATCTATATCCGAGGATCCCCGATTTCCAACAACCACAAAGTAATAAATTTTGAGTAACCACATAGGTTAAGTATCTGGGCTCCATACCATGATACCACCTCTATCCAGAAGGAATGACATACACTAAAGGGGTGCTACCCCCTAATAACCTTGCCGCATCTTTCCTGTTTTGACCATTTCCGGGGTGTGAGGCTCGACGAGGTCTCGTCCACAAAGCCACGCTTTATACAAAAGCTTCTTTGGGTCAACAAATGATCAAAGCAATGATCATCAAGATAGATGATCAAACAAATGATCCTATCACAAATTATCATTCAACGATCATTTCACAGCAACACTCGGCATGCCACATTACCAATTTGGGAATGTATCCCTAGTGACCATCAACTATATAACCTCTGAGCTCGTACGTCTCAGAGAAGGGTGCTAAGCTAAGAGAATAAATTCTCCGCCGCCAATAGAAATATATTTGATAGAAATGAGCTTTACATCTCAAATTGTAACGTCAGACATACAATCCATACAAGTCCGTTCCGGGATCGAACGGAACCGAAGGCACTTCCAAAGAAGCCCTTGCAATCCGAATATTCACTAATCACGTCCGGACCACCCGTCACTAAGGGTGATAAAACCTCTATATCGGAGATCAGCCGATGCAGAGTAACTCGACGGTAATCCATCCGTTTTCACAAATATCCGGTCTTCAACACCGGTCTTCAAATGCAATTCATAACGACGTATCACATATTCAGAGTGGGTTATACGACCCCATGGTCCTTTCGCGGTTAACCCGAATAGTGAACGCTTATTTAAAATAAGTGTGGCATTCAATTCAAACAATCACAACAAATACCTATTTAAAGGTAAATATTGATAGTCGGTTATTTAACTATCAATAAAGATGCGCAACATCACCATATTCCAAATAATTTCTCAAATTATTTATCTTCCAAAATATTTTTATTAGATAGATATATATAATTTCCACACTTCAAAAATAAATCAACGTTTATTTTTGAAACCAATTTTCCCCTTTCCATTTATAAATTCTATAGTGAATTTATATTTCAAAATATCTATTGATCTACGGTTTTCAATAGATTTCAAATATTCAATTCCAATTTATCTTCAAGAAGATAAATTCTCAAAAACGTTCCATTTCATATTGGAAAAGCAATTCCATACTTATTTAAAAGTAAGTGATTCACAAATATTATTTATTTTCACAATTTGAAAATATTCGGTATACTTAAACCATAGTTAAGTATATTTTTCCTTCCTTAAGGAAAAACGTTCTTTTATTCACATTTACTTGGGTCAAAACCAATGTTGCGTAAAACATCGTTACGACGACCCAAAATCACTAGTATAGGGATTCAAAATTTAAAATAGATATATAAATCCCAATACTATACAGAAATATTTCCTTTCGGAAATCATTTACTATAACAACAGTGTTATAGTCCATTATTTCCTTATTTTCTCGAAAACGTCTATTTCAACAATGAATGTTGAAATCTACGACTTCCTTTCCTTCTATTTCTCGGAAACGTCTATTTCAACAATGAATGTTGAAATCTATGTTTTCGATACTTGATGCATTTTAAAACATCTTTAAATCGTTTTAAATTCTATTTAAAACATCCTTTTCCCAAAATATATCCATTTTATTTAACGATATATTCACTGTTCAAAAACGTGAATATAACTCCTTTAATAAACTTTTATATTCAATTGATCAAATTCAATTGATTACGAATTATAAACAATGTTTATAAATTCTATTCCTATTTATAAACTTCGATTTATAAATTTCCTTTATCAGTCCAATTCAAATTATATAACTCAATTTTATACCAACAGTCCATATTGTAAGTTAAGTACCTATAATTCATTCATTCATTTGCCAAATTGTTCTTTTTAAGCTTCACAAATTCCAAATCTTATTGCTTATAAGATTCTTTTATATTCCACGACAATTTCAACTTATAAAAAAAATCCTTTATTTACAATTTCTATAAATATCTCATTTAAATGCCCAAAATCCATTTTATAAGTTAATGACTCATGAATCTTTTATTTTCAATATCTATTCATTTTATAACTTTCACAATTTACAAATCTATAATTTTCAATGATCCATTTTATACTTCATTTTAACGCATAATAAACTCGTTTATACTTCCAATATTTATAAATATCAATTTATAAAATCTTTTGTATTCATCCTTTATAATAATTCAGAAATCCAATTTTAAATTATTATATAAATCTATTTATTTTTAAAAAACTACCTTTGGTTATACTTCACAAAAATCTTAAATTCTATAACTTCAAATATTTAAATTTTAATTTAATTAAAAATGAATCAACCCAAAATATTCAATAAAAACATATACTTTGGAAAAATCAATTTCATATCCTTTATAATTCAAATCGTTAAAAATACTTTTAAAAATGGATCCGATGATGCAACAACATCCAATAGTCAATCATGGCACAAATATCATATATCAATATGATAATCAATAATCACACAATATCTATGATCATATAAATATTTGTGAGGAATCCAGTTGGATCCCTCCAACCTGTTTCCCTGCATCTACAGACGTTAGCACAATACCAATTCCACTTCAAGATGGAATATCGCGGTATATGGGATTTATAAAATATATATCCGCTTAATAGGCGGCGCAATAGGGTCTCATCCGCTATACAATGCGGGAAATCAATCAACTGCAATATATACATATGCCAATATATATATATATATATATATATATTGCTATATATATAGATATATCCTATTATATCTAATATCAGAATCAAGAAATCAATCAATCAATCAACAAATTTTAAATATAACTATTTAAAATTTAACAAACCCTTTTGAGTGAGAAGTTCTCACCTTAGCTTTGCGATCCATTTTCCATTCTGAATTGTTTCCCTTGTAGTTTGACCTTGTATAAATATTTATAAAAATTCATAAATATCCGAACATATCAAATAATAAATTCTTTTCATTTTGATATTATCGATTTATCGGTGATTTCATCTTAATAGTTAAATTAATTGATAATTCTTTTTGAACCAATTTTTAACTCCAATTTAATTTCTAAATTTATTTCCTTTTGAAATAAATTCTTTTCTCTCTTCAAACTACTAGACAGACAGTTTTTTTTCTAATTAAAATATCTAAAACTTGTTAAAACCCTTTTAAAACTTTTCTCTGTTTTATATCTCTCTATCACAGTTATCAATATACCTATAATTATAAAATTTAAATTAAAACAGAACCATTTTAAATTAAAACATGTATTTTATTCCCTGTAATATTCTTATCTTTGATTGTAAACAATTTAAAGAAACAGTTATACCTTACTGTAAAAACACCAAGCTCGAACTCGAACTTCCAATACCCACAGGTCCCAGGATCGAAACCTGGCTCTGATACCACTTGTAAAGCCTGAAAATCCATACTCCTTTGAGCTGGAAACATTCTACAACCATCCAGCCAAAGGGGAACAAAATTTCGAATCTTTATGGTTGAAGAAGAAGAAAGAGGTAGAAGAAGAGAGAAAAAGATAGAAGAGAACTTAACAGAACAATAAAACCATATCAGAATCTCACAATCGCAGCGGAACAACATATAATCGATAAATGAATAATCATTAAAACAAAAGAACTATACATTTTATACATTACATCACATTACATTCATTATCAGAGTGTACAACAACAAACAACGGAAAAGAAATACTATATACAATAGATACAATAAATAATAGACAACGCCATCCTGCTCGCCTCCTGAGCTCCATAGCACTCCTAAATCCAGGATGACCTGAAAACCAAACTCCAGACTGCCCGTGTGGAAATTGGTGGGCACCCAGAGTTTAGGAAGGGAACAATAAACTCCAGGTCAGTCATGTGACTGGTGTGAGAACTTCAAACAGTTTATTCTTAAAAACAACCAAAGAAATATTTTTCTTTAAGTAAATTCGAAATGCTTTTAGAAAATGAAACTACCATAAGGCCTCCCGCCACACATACAATGCAAACGCAGACTTGGAGGAGATTTCTCCTTATGATAGTCAAAGATGCTTACTACGCAGAAATCAAATCATTTGGTTATTATTATTAGTGCACAGTGTAGAAAACAATTTCGAAAGTAGAATATAAATCTTAGCCAACATACGACCATTATCGTATGCCTACTATAGCTACTATGCTCAGTAGCAGGTTACCGCCACATTCCATAGCAGGTAATACAACTAAAACCGTACAAGGCTCGTATTGTTTCTTTGGATTTCCAACAAATGGTCAGGCCAAGGAACTTCCCATTGCCACATGGAAACGCCTCTGGAATGACGTCCCGAGAACCTAACCGGATCTCTGCCAACACAAGGCAGGGTGACCCCTAACTGGGTAACAACTGACACGAATATGTCATTCCCCGATCGAAACCGATCTATATCCGAGGATGCCCAATTTCAAACAACCACAAAGTAATAAATTTGCAGTAACCACATAGGTTAAGTATCTGGGCTCCATACCATGATACCACCTCTATCCAGAAGGAATGACATACAATAAAGGGGCGCTACCCCCTAATAACCTTGCCGCATCTTTCCTGTTTTGACCATTTCCGGGGTGTGAGGCTGGACGAGGTCTCGTCCACAAAGCCACGCTTTATACAAAAGCTGCTTTGGTTCAACAAATGATGAAAGCAATGATCATCAAGATAGATGATAAAAAAAATGATCTTATCACAAATGATCATTCAACGATCATTTCACAGCAACACTCGGCATGCCACATTACCAATTTGGGAATGTATCACTAGTGACCATCAACTATATAACCTCTGAGCTCGTACGTCTCAGAGAAGGGTGTTAAGCTAAGAGAATAAATTCTCCACCACCAACAAAAATATATTTGATAGAAATGAGCTTTACATCTCAAATTGTAACGTCAGACATACAATCCATACAAGTCCGTTCCGGGATCGAACGGAACAGAAGGCACTTCCCAAGAAGCCCTTGCAATCCGGATATTCACTAATCACGTCCGGACAACCCGTCACTAAGGGTGATAAAAACCTCTATATCGGAGATCAGCCGATGTAGAGTAACTCGACGGTAATCCATCCGTTTTCACAAATATCCGGTCTTCAACACCGGTCTTCAAATGTAGCATTATGACGACGTATCACATATTCGAAGTGGGTTATACGACCCCATGGTCCTTTCCCGGTTAATCCGAATAGTGAGCGCTTATTTTAAAATTAAGTGTGGCATCCAATTCAAGCAATCACAACAAATACCCATTTAAAGGTAAATATTGATAGTCGGTTATTTAACTATCAATAAAGATGCGCCACATCATCAGATTCCAAATAATTTCTCAAATTATTTAATTTCCCAAAATATCTTTACAAGATATATAATTTTCCACACTTCAAAAATAAGCAACGTTTATTTTGAAACCAATTTTCCCTTTCCATTTATAAATTCCATAGTGAATTTATATTTCAAATTATCTATTGATCTACAGTTTTCAATAGATTTCAAATATTCAATTCCAATTTATCTTCAAAAAGATAAATTCTTAAAAAAATTCCATTTCATATTGGGAAAGCAATTCCATACTTATTTAAAAATAAGTAATTCATAAATCTCATTTATTTTCAACAATTTGAAAATATTCAATATACTTAACCCATAGTTAAGTATATATTTCATTTGTTTAAGGAAAACATTCTTTTATTCACATTTATTTGGGTCAAAACGAATGTTGCGTAAAACATCGTTACGACAACCCAAAATCACTAGTATAGGGATTCGAAATTAAAAAGATATATAAATCCCAATACTATACAAAAATATTTCCTTTCGGAAATCATTTACTATAACAACAGTGTTATAGTCCACCATTTCCTTCTTTTCCTCGAAAACGTCTATTTCAACAATGAATGTTGAAATCTACGACTTCCTTTCCTTCTATTTCTCGAAAACGTCTATTCCAACAATGAATGTTGAAATCTATGTTTTCGATACTTGATGCATTTTAAAACATCTTTAAATCGTTTTAAATTCTATTTAAAACATCCCTTTTCCAAAAGATATCCCTTTTATTTAACGATATATTCATGTTCAAAAACGTGAATATAACTCCTTTAACAAATTCTATATTCAATTTATCGAATTCCATTTATTTCTGAATTTATAACAATGTTTATAAATTCCATCTCTATTTATAAACTTCAATTTACTAATCTCTTTTATTAAATCCAATTCAATTTATATAACCCAATTATAAACCAAAATCTATATTATAAGTTGAATACTTATAATATTATTTATTTACTAAATCGTTCCTTTGAACTTCACAAATTTTTAAATCTTATTACTAATAAGATTTCTTTATATATTTTCTTTCAATTTCAACTTATAAAAAATTTCTTTTATTAACTGTTTCTATCAGTATCCCATTTAAATGCCCAAAAGCGAGTTTATAAGCTAATTTCCTATAAACTTTTATTTTCAACATCTATTCATTTGATAACTTTCACAACTTATAAATCTATGAATTTTAATGAAATTCATTTAATACATCAACTCAACACTTTATAAACCCGTTTCACAATTCCAATAAATTTAATTCACAAATATCCATTTATAAAATCTTTTATATAAACCGATAATAAATTTATCCAAAATCCCAATTTAACTACTTTATAAAAATCTATGTATTTTAAAAATTACCTTTCTGTCGTATTTCATAAAAATGTTAATTTTTATAACATAAAAATTTATAAGTTTATTTATTTTAAAATGAATCAATACAAAAATTTAATAAAACATATTCTTTGAAAAATCACTTTAAAAACCCTTTTAAATTCAAAATCGTTATTTTTAACGTTAAAAATGAATCCGATGATGCAACAGCATCGAATAGTCAATCACGGCACAAATATCATATATCGATATGATAATCAATAATCACACAATATCTATAATCATATAAATATTTGTGAGGAATCCAGTTGGATCCCTCCAATCTGTTTCCCTGCATCCACAGACGTTAGCACAATACCAATTCCACTTCAAGGTGGAATATCGCGGTATATGAGATTTTATAAAATATATATCCACTTAATAGGCGGCGCAATAGGGTCTCATCCGCTATACAATGCGGGAAATCAATCAATTGCAATATATACATATGCCAATATATATATATATTTATATATTGCTATATATAGATATATCCTACTATATCTAATATCACAATCAAATAGCAATCAAGCAATCAGCAAATTTTAAATATAACTATTTAAAACTTAAATACCCTTTTTGAGTGAGAAGTTCTCACCTTTGCCTTTTATTTTGCAATCCATTTCCTTTGTGACTTGATTTTCTTCACAATTTTGACCTTGTATAAATATTATACGAATTCGTTAATATTCGAACAGATCGAATAATAAATTTTCATTTGATAATTTCGATTCATCGGTGATTTCATCTTAATAGTTAAATTAATTGATAATTCTTTTTGAACCAATTTTTTTTAACTCCGATTTAATTTTATTTTCTACTTTGAAACTATATCTCATATATATAGACACACACACACATTATTTACCGTTAAAAAAATTATTTACCTTGTATATAATAATACATACATGAACTGTATATTTATATCTAACTAAAACTGAAATAGATTTACATCTTACTGTAAAATAAATCTTCTGTTTATTTACACACTTTTTTTTATTTCTAATCCATATAAATTTTAATTAAAGGTAAATTACCTTACTGTAAATCGAAATCCCAACACGCGACCCCCACTGTAGAACTCGCGAACGCCACTGCTCGCAGCCACAGTTGAACTGCAAATCGCATCCAACTGCGAGTGCCTCCTCCTCGAAACTGCCGTCGCCTATGCCGCCACTTCGACCTTCGAATGTGACAACCACCAACCACGAATACATCAGTGCCGACCACGTCGCCTCCTACGTGAGCCTCCACTTCACGACGTCGCCGTGAGAGCTATCGCGAGCACCTTCCCCTTCGACCACACCCAGATCGCACCTCGAAATAGCCACCGCGATTCACGCGAACCCCCCCAACGATGCGCCTCCACCCAGCATCGCGACAACATGCCCTAGATCAGTCCACTTCCCTTCGACTTGCCTGCCCACGCGAGCGCGCGCGAGCGCGCGCGAGCGCCTGCTTTCCCCTCTCGTGAAGTTCGCCGCGACATTGACTTCGAATTGAAGATGTAGGGGGCACGCGGTAGAGGACTTCGAATTTTTTTTATATAGATTTGATTTTGATTTTGAGATGTTCGGGCATAGCCTTTTTGAAGTCACTGAGAAAATCTTCAAACGAAATAGAAGAAAAAGGCACGCTATTCTGAATTGAAGAAAATCGTACGCTGCCATTAATAATTTTGAACGAGATGATTTTTCTTCTGCGTTTGAATCTGAAGACTTTTGCGTGATAAAAGAACGAAGGGGAGACAAGAAGTACGTGATTTCTTCCTTTGCAGGGCATAGGTCTGCTATAAAAAAATAATAATAGGGTGGTTGTGATTTGAAATGAACTTGACCAATTATATATTTAAATTCAAATTGAATTTGATTTAAATTCCAAAGCGTTTTCGTGTCGTATTCTCACATGGCAACTCCGAAAAATACGAAATTTGAAATCCGGTAATAATACAATATTACGGACCCAATGGAACTGGTTTCGTCGAATTTCAAGACTGTATGAAAATGACTAATTTTAAATATCGATTTAAACGATATAATTCCAAAACTGAACAATTCGCTATTAATTTCAAATCTGAAGCTCCTATTATCTTCAGTATTATCAATATAAATTTGGTAAGCCTTTGAAATATTTTAAATCAGCTTAAAACTGAAGATTCAAATTTTTATTCAACTGTCAATAGATTAAATTTTATAATTTAATCGCCAATTTCATAGTTATATTGAAAATTCAATTCAAATCATTATTCAAATATTTAAAATTAATTAAATATTTCATTTTTTAATTGTTCAAAATTCTGGATCGTTACAGTTTATAGAATAGTAATGAACTTAACAAGAGATTTGGATTGAAACAAATCAATCCATTGAAATCCAAATTTTAATAAGTGTAATTATTGTAGCAATTTAAATTAAAGGTTGTGCAATTTGAAATAAAAATAATATGAGGAAATTTATGTAATAGTTTTGAATCCAATGTTTAATCAATCTATTTGATAATAATGAATGGAATAATAATTTATTTATTTAATTAAATGGAATATTGGGAATTTTATTTATAATTTGTGAATTTAATGAAATTGAGATTAATATTGGAATTTATAAATTAATCGTCTCTAAATCGACATTTAAATTTTTTTAAACCATTGTAAATGATTGAGAAATCAAAAATGATAAGAGTTGTCAATTTTAGAATTTAAATTGGAAATTTGATTTAATTAATCAATTATTAATTTATTTAATCAATGTAAAATAGCCATTTTGGCCACTGACTTAGATTTCGACGAAACCAGTTTCATCGGATCCGTATCGGTGAATTATTGTAGGATATCAAGTTTCGTAGAGATTGGACTTGTCGTTCGATCGTACGGACTCGAAACGCCTAGAAATAAATGAAATTGAAATAAATTGAAATAAATTTGATTTTTTTGATTTTATCATATCTTCTTCATACGATGGAATTTGGACTTGAAACTTGTTCCATCGAGTTTAAAATATTTAAAAACATCTATTTTGATATATGGGTGACGCAATCTCGTTCTGGAGTAAGAACGGGCTTTTCGGGCCATTTATCGTTCAACACGTTTAAAAATCAGGTTCATCAATTCTATTTCAGCCTTGTCTATAAATACCCAGTTATAAGCCATAGCCTCTCTATTTCTCATTTTTCTGTACGTACAATTCAGCTATATCCACTCCCCAATGGCAGATAACCAATTCTAGATTCAATTGCAATTCAAAATCAAATCAAAATTTCAAACTCCTCAAAAAAATTCGAAAAATATACAACCCAAATATCTCGGCGATACGAATGTGTTTCAAGTGTTCATTTTCGAAATTGATGCTCGAATCAATTAGAAATCGCGGTCAAAATTGAATTGTGCGTTTTTGACTTCGTCATCAATCGACGAAACTGAAATATGGTGTAATAACCCGGATTTCTGGGCATTGTAATTAATTTATGGTTAAGTAGTAGAAATACTGAATTTATAAATTGAACAAATGAATCTGATCAAATAAATAAATATTTATATTTTTAGTTGTGTTATATATATATATATACACGTAGATAAAATTAGTATATATACAAGTTGAAATTGTATTTGTTTAAATATGTGTATATCTAAAATTGATTTGAAAATTTAATTTGAATTTGGGTTTGATATGGAATTTCAAAGAATAGATATATATCTTAAATATATTTTGGATTTAAAAATATAGTATATATGATTTTTATTTCTTTTGGTTTTACATTGTTTTCTTAAAAATATTTATTTATATGAATTAAAACGATGTTTTTACTTAATAAAAAAATATACATGGGTTGTATATATAAAAGTAATATATATAATAATAATTAGTTCTATATTATTTTCTTCAAATGCTTTTATAGAAATAAATTCAGAAAAGGTACTTACCAAATAGAGATTTAATATAAAAGTTTTATAAAACATTTTTTTTATTAACACATGCATGAGTGCTAAATAAAATTTAAGGGTTTAAAAACAATTTTTCTTTTATGACATTTGTAAATTGGGAGGTTCATGTATTGACAAATGTTGATAAGTAATATAAAATTTAAACAAGTGGCTTGATTTCTTCTTAATTGAAATATAGAAAACAATATGATTAAGAAAATAACCTAGTTTCATCCCCATTCTCTAAAACAAGAAAAATGGAAGTCTGTAACATCAAACCTGAGAAATGAACCAAAGGAACAAAATCAAACAAATAAATCTGAGCATCTCAATCCCGATTCCAGAGCAAAGACTAACTCAGTATAAACAATTAAGCAAAGCAAAGATTCTAAACTTCAATCAAGTGTTCCAATCCAAAAAAAAAATCAAGTTCAGAAATATAAGCCGGTAGCTCTGTTCAAGCATTTTTCCTGGTAAGTAAACAAAAACCTTTCAAGCTAAAATCTATTTTTTTTAGGATGCCTGTGATAGATCTGTGTTGAATTATTGTGTATCTGGTTTTGCATGAATGTTTTTCTGGATTTTGTCCGAGCCTTATGTATGTAGATGTGTATATCTTTGTGAACTCACACACACACACATTTCTCTGTAAATTTTCTGGTTTCATTATTTTCATTTGAAATTCAAATATCTTCCTACAATCAAATTTAGACCTCGATTTTTGAATGAAACATGATCATTACAGAGTAATGTTAATTTTAAAAATAGATTCAAGTATATGCATTTAATATTTAGCTCAAAATTTATAAATTACAGTAGAAATCAAGGAAATGGGTAAAAATCGAATGTGTTAATTTAAACCTTTGATTATATAATCTGATTCGTGGAGCAAAATCATGAATTTAGATGTATAAATTGATATTTTTAGTTAGGGGATTGATGAGGTAATCGGGTTTGATTGGATTTGGGTTTATCAGCAATCCTTGGCGATCGACATGGTGAAGGTCTTCGAGATCGCGGTCGAAGCTGACTGGGGGGTGGACGATCACGAGAAAAATGGGGTTGCATTTTTTTATTGGCCGTGGAGGTCGGTTAGTGATGATCTAGGGTTTGGCGTAATGTTTAGGCCGTATGGTTTTCTGAGCCTCGTGTGGAGCCGGTGGATCACCAGAGATGATCGGCAAGAGGAATTAGGAGCAAAGTGGTGTAGTTAAGTTCTGGACGAGGCGACGCGTCAATTTGTGAACGTGGGTGGCGACGCGGTGGATCGTGTTGTTTGGCTCGTTTTCGTTTGAAGACGATTTTCAGCAATCTTAAGGATCGTGTTGGTTATGGGGTTGAGTTGCGACTTGCCGGTGGTGGTGGCACTGGTCGGCGGCGACTGATTGGCGTGTGCACGTGCACAAGATGTCAGAGGAGATTGGGTGTTAATGCTTTTGGGTAAGAAAGGGGTTTTTCTCTATAGAAGGTTCGAGTAAATTGGAAACTGTCTCGAAGTTGTGGAGTGCGTGTTTCGCTAGAGTTGGGTGCGTGAAGTTTGGTCCCAGGCTTGAGATACTCGTATCTTTTCAAAATAAACCCTATACTAGTTCTAAGATAAGAAGATAAGAGTGGTTAGGATTAGCAACAAAGTAAAATATATAGTTTCATTAAGAGTAATGTTTAAGTAACTTTTAAGTTTTAAAAAGTTATCAAGTAAATTATTTATTTTAATTATGTAATTGATTCCAATTTTTTTTTTTCTCTAATGGAAGTTTAATAGTTAATTGATGAAGATAAAGGATTTATCTTTAAATTAGTTAAGAATGTGACTAGATAAATAATTAAGGGTAGACGTACGGAACCTTTAGATTCAAGTGATTTCATATAAATCAATTTCAACGTTTGGTTTAAATCAGAGTTAAGTGTTGATTAAGTAATTAAATTAATCAATTTCAACGTTTGGTAATTAATGTCTAAGGAAATTAAAGTTTAATTAATTGATAACTATGGACAAATAATTTATGTGATTAGTTAAAGGGTAACTAATTAAAGTTAATTGATCAAGGTAAGTTATTAAGGTTAATTAACCTAGATTGGTTAATTAAGTAAGTATAAATAATTGATTATTAGGTAATCAAAGGGTGATTAATCTATAATCAAAGATTAATTTATTAAGGATTGACCAAAGGAAAGTAAGGATTCACCAATATTAATTAAGGGTTGATTAACTGTTTAATCAAACTAGGGATTAAGGATTAATTAATTTGTAATTAAGATTGTTAATTAATAATTAAGTTTATTAATTAATAATTAAGATATAATTGATTTGTTAATTAATAATTAATTGATTTATTATAAGAATAATTATGGATCAATTAATTTGTATTAAGAGATATTGATTAATAATTTAGGGTTATTAATCAATAGTTGATGGTTGATTAATTAGTTAACTAAAGAATAATAAATTGATTTTAAAAGTAATTAAGGATCGACCACTTTGTACTAAAGGAGGTTAATTAATAATTGAGATTTATTAATTGACAGTTAAAGGATAATTATTCTGTGATTAGAAATTAATTAATTGATTTTATAAAGTAATCAAGGAGTGATGGATTAATTAAATGATTGTAATTAATTAATGGTTGTTTAAGCAGGATTATATGATTTATTATGATATGAATTGGCAATGCTTGTTGAATGTCAGAATTGAATGATATCTATTGGACAATATCTATTGGATGATATGCTGTGACGTACTGTTGATATGACATTGGTTATATCAATGATAAATGGGTGATGTTTATATGTGTTATTGTTGTGTAAAGGTAACAACAAGTATTTGAATTTAATAACTTGGGTTAAGATGACATTGGATTCGAAGAGACCGGAGTCGGGTATTAGTAAATATCCGAAACCACTTCGATTCTTTGTAATTTTATTTATGAAACCACTTCGATTCTTTGTAATTTGATTTATGAAACCAATAGGATGAAGTGGAATGATTAAGTGAATTGGACCATTTAATCTAAGTTTGGCACTTAGAAATTGATGTGTGAAATAAGTAATGTTTATAATAGCTTGTGAAGTAAATTGATAAGTTACTCGGGTTTATATAAGTTGTATGTTTTGGGATATTCCTTGTTAGATGAGTTTACTCCCACTGGTTTCCAGCCTGACCCGGGTGTTACTTTGATGTAATGCTCGGGTCAGACCGAGTATTACGGCTTTTCAGGTAAGGACGTTCTAGAGTTCAGGAGGCGAGCTGGATGGCAGCAACTTACGGAGTGATTTCCGCTGTGTATATTATTGCTGTTTAGCTGGGACATGTTTTCAAATTTGTCCTGTGTTGTGTAATAGTCGTAACTCTGATGTATAAATGTATAAGTGTATTAATACAGTTCTTCTTTATAAAACTAATATCATTTATTACTATATTTTGATCCGCTGTGAATGTGAGGTTTTCTGTGTTTTGGCGTTTCTGCTTCTTCTTTTTCTTCTTTCTCTTTATTCTTTTCCTAACTATCTGGAGTTTTCGGGAATGGAAAATTCTGGGTTGTTACTTTTGGTATCAGAGATGAAGGTTAAGCGAGAACCTTGGCTCTGGAGGGATTACTCATTATGGATAGGGTAAGTGGTACCCTAGAATGAGTTGAGTGTGTGTGTGTGTGTGTGTGTGTATGAGAACGTACTTGTTATTTTCTTATATAAAGATTTCAAATGATTTTATATAAGAATATATTTCGATATATAAAGCAATAAATCTTCCTAATAAATATAAAGGTAATTGGATGTTGAATATTGGAATTAAATTAAGAAGTAATATAATACAATCAAACTGAAATTAAATAAAGATAAGTTTGAAATAGATTCAAACTAAAATTGAAATCTTGAATTGGAGAAGTATTTCAGAATAAGATGATAATGGATGGCTTTAGATATGATAATCTTGGATATTATCATAAATGGCTGTTGTATTTAATAATGAAATGTTTCAAGGAAGTAATCATTTAAAAAGGAGAATAAATTTGTAAATTAGGAAGGATGTAAATTAAAGTGGGTTTCAAATTGTGAAGTTCTGAATTCTAAATTTAATCATTTGAATTGGTTTCAAAATGTTAAAGGAAGTTATATTATTCAAACTATTTTAAATATGATCTTATTTTAAAATAACAAATGTTTGAAAATTTTAAAGAGAATTTGTTTTGAATCGAAACCAAAGGTAGTTTAAATTTTAAAATTTGGCTTGGTGAGCCAAGAAGTAAATATGAATATGTGCGGATATACATAAATATTAAAGTTAGTTTGAAATAAACTCTAAATTTGGAATAAGATATGATACCCAAAGTGATAAGTTTTTGAACTTAATAAGTGGGAAGATTATTTATGAGAAGTTCAAAATTTGAAAGGGGAGTTCAAACTGGGTAAGGTCGACTGGATTAAGTGAATTGAGTTTAACTTGGAAGTTAAATATTTTGGAATGTTCAACCTGATTTGTAAATTTTAAGATGGAATTAAAATTTAACTTGGGAAGTTAAATGGTTGATTATAATTGAGAGTTTGAGTGATCTCAAATTTGGTTTAACATCTAGAAATTGAAAATGAATGGATATTTTAAAATAAATTAGATGATATCATCATATTGTTGTTAAAAATCTTTTAGTTGTGAACTAGAATTGTTTAAATGAATGAGAGATGGAATATGGTAATCCATTGTTGAGATAATAGGGGGATTAAACTTTAATTTGAAATTAAGGGTATGGAATTACCTTTTACTAAAAATTTGAGTAATTGAATTTGTAGATTAAAATTGTTTGAAACTCTTACTTGAACCTTGTAATGAGTTAAGTAAAGATAATTTAAAATGGAATTTTGAGAATTGGACTCAGAATTAAATTGTTTAAGGGTTTGGGTTATTGATGTAAAAATAAAGGTTAATTTGATTTGTGGTATAATATGTTAGGTCTGAACTGTGAATTGAATTGTTTAAAACTTTAAAGGTAAATTGATTTAAAGGAATTAAATCAACATTTGAAGTATTACCTCGAATTTATATAATTCGAGATGGTTTAAATTTAAAATTTGAATTAGTTCAAATAGAAATTGATTTGAATTAATTGAGATTGTGATTGAAGATGTATGAGTATAAGATTTAAATGGAAAATTTGAATTGGGTTGATTTGAATAATTTGGAATTGTAATTAAAATTGAATAGTTTCAAATTCAAATGGAATTTGAATTAAATTTGGGAGGAATCAAGAATAATTCAACTTGATTTGGAAATGGAGCTGAAATTAGTTGAAATTGGAACTAGTTCAATTGAAATTTATTTGAATTAGTAGAATTTGAGATCAAGGTTGAATAAAGTTAAATTTGGAAAGAAACTGAGGTTAATTCAACTTGAATTGGGAATTGAATCAATCTCAATGGAAATTGAAGTTATTTAATTTGGAATTGGGTCAATTTAAATGTAAGTGGAATTTAAATTGAATTGATTGGGAATTGAACTGTTTTGACTCTGTACTATTTTCAAAATAAATTGTTTTAGTACAAATCTATTTTTTCAAACTACTTACTATACAACTTTTCTTTTTAAACCTAAAACTATCTTATACTTGTTTTACAATTATTTTTGAAACTATTTTACAATTTTTCAACTGTTTTACAAACTGGTTACTATTTTTCAAGTACTTTATAACTATTTACTATTTTATAGCTATTTTGTAATTATTTAAAATTTCTATAGCTATTTAATTATTTCCAACTACTTTGCAACTACTTAACTATTTTACAGTTATTTTACAAACTAGTAATTATTTTCAAACTACTTATCTATTTTTAATTTTTTCAAGCTATTTTCTAAATAAACTAGTCGGAGTTCCAACTGTTATTTGTTAAATACCCAATCGAGATAAGGATTAAGGTGATAATCCAAATGGATTGAAGCAATTGTGAATAAGTGACTGTGAATAGAAATGGAGTTGATTTGGCTAATAACCAATAAAGATAAATACGTAGGGTGTACGTATGTTATTCTATTCGCACAGTGATTTGATCCAGATTCGAGCACAGAATTTTGAGATAGTTATATCGATCGGAGTGGGATTTTTCACTCGATTTTTGAAGGCGAACCGGGATATGGATTGTTGATTAGTTCTGGATATTCTCTATCATAGTTATGACTATGCAAGGAGAATGACGGATTCTGATCAACCAGATCTGTGTCCGCACTAGGAAGTCGGGTGGAGGATACTAGTTCGGAAGTGAAATTGTGTGATCGAGTAAGCGATCAGATTGGTATAGCATACAGATGATATGTGTACATCGTACGGAATTGAATGAAAATGGTATTGAGAAGAGTAATCAAATTTGAGTATTTGATTTTGAGTAAAAAAAGTTAAATATCTTTGTTTTATAAAATGAAACTCCTCATGTTGAATCTTTTGCCAGAAAAAAGGGTTTTTGAAATGTTTGAAGTATAAAAGGAGTTTTATAAAAGTTTGAAAGGATCCAAAGTTTTAAAAATTATGTTTATCTGTATATATATAAAGGACCTTATGAGGATTTTTGAAAAGGTTTTGGGAACCTTTGGATTTGGAAAGGCTTTTGATTTTTGGGTAAAATCAACATGAGAATTTGGAAAGCCTAGTTTGAGAATTATTGATTTTGGAATAATCGATTTCGTGTAAAGGAGATTTGTATGAGATCATACTAGGTGTATGATTTGAAAGATACTAAATGTGTATAGTATAAAATGTTTTGATGATGGCCCTGGGGAAAAAGGCGCTTCCTTGAAATGAACTTCTCGTGAGTGCCACCGGGTGGTGCTGCCTTGAGCCCCAAAGGGGGGTTCTAATGTTGATCCTATGAGGAGTCCGGACAAAACTAGTTCCTGGGGATTATGAGTAGAGTATACCATAGAGAATGTCGTTGTGTGCCGCTGAGAGCCAACAGTCTGCGTTTGATTTTATATCGGTACACTGCGACCTATGTAGGAGTGGAGAAGTTTCATTTCGACAGCGAAAATCAGAGGCCGTTGAGAGCCTGCAATTACATGGACTTTTGCTGCGATGGCAACGTAACCCTGGAATGTAACTGTGACCTGTTGTGAGATCCATGGCGTAATCGAGAGGCCGCCGAGAGCCTGCAGTTACATGGACTTTTGCTGCGATGACAACGTAACCCTGGAATGTAACTGCGACCATGGATGGGGGTGATGGTTTCCAGAGCATTCTCACCAAAGATATTTCCTCTATTTTCAAAAATTGTGTTCTATATTTTCAATAAAGTTATTTTCCAAGTATTTTCACTTGATGTGCAAAATTAGTCTGCTAAGTATTTATAGATTTTCAGTCTTACGCCTGATCAACGTATGACCGAATTTCTATAAGAACGAGGATGGACTTGTTGAAATATCGAGTTATAAAATGATATTTTTATAAAACTATTTTGACAATACTATATAGATTTTTAAAGGTGTTTTAAAAGTGATCAAAGAAAAATTTATCTTATTTTAAGCAATTTTAAAATTCTAGCTTCGTTCCTTTTCGTGGATGAAAAGATTCAAAGGGGGAGGAATGTAATAACCCGGATTTCTGGGCATTGTAATTAATTTATGGTTAAGTAGTAGAAATACTAATTTATAAATTGTACAAATGAATCTGATCAAATAAATAAATATTTATATTTTTAATTGTTTTATATATATATACGTAGAAAAAATTAGTATATATACAAGTTGAAATTGTATTTGTTTAAATATGCGTATATATAAAATTGATTTGAAAATTTAATTTGAATTTGGGTTTGTTATGGAATTTTAAAGAATCGATATATATCTTAAATATATTTTGGATTTAAAAATATAGTATATATGATTTTTATTTCTTTTGGTTTTACATTGTTTGTAACATCCCGTAATTTTAAGCCGTTGAATTTGAACATTTATTTTGTTTTAAATGTTTAATGTGCGTTCTTAATTGATTTTGAAATGAATGGATTCGGGTTCAATCAATAAAATAAGCTATAATTTTTAATTATAGTGATTCCATTCGATTTTGAATAATGAAGCATAATAATTAAATATTCAAAATTGGAATAAGTGGTGAATTTGGATGTGAATAGTTATACAAATGGTTTTCAAATTTATTTTTAAGTATATTTGAATATAAATAAGGTGGTTGGATTTTTAGACGGACTTAAAAGTCAATAATTAATTATTTGGAATTTTATATTAATTTAAAAATGAATTTAATATTATTAAAATGCAATTTAATCATATTTTGGTCCGGAGTGAGCCAGAATGATTTTTAATGTGCTTATAAATTTCATATGATTTATTATTAAGTTTTTAAAATTTTAAAAGTGAAATTTTAAGCGTTTTCGTTAATTTGGAATTTGCTCGATTTAATAGACGGGTTAAAGTAGCCTTTCGGGGCGCAGTCTCGGAATTCGACGAAACCAGTTCTATTGGATCCGTAATAGTTAGTCATTATCGGATTTCAATTTTCATAGCAATCGGAGTTTTCGTTTGACCGTGGCAGCACGAAACGCTTAGAAATCGATTTAACCGATTTAATTTTAAATTGATCATTTAATTCCATATCTCGCGCATACGACCGAATTAGCCTATGAAACCTATTCCATTGTGTCTGGAATGCGGAAAAACCCTAGGAATGCCTGTTGGTACGTGAAAATTGGAGTTCGTTTGCGTATGAGGTTAAATTGAGAATTTTATTAATTAAATAATATTCAATTTTATTATATAACCTAATATTTTGCAAACCCTAGCATTTTCTCTACAGCCGCCGCTTGCTATATTCCAATGGCCGAAAATCGCTATACTCTCCCCCTCGAATCCGCCAAATCCATAAGTTTTTAGGGAAATGCTTCAACTAGGAAATCGGAGAGCACGTTGAGACGATGCTATCCAACGGTAGATCTTGGCTATTATCGCCGATTGAAGCCAGAAATTGGACGAGAACGGCTGCCGGTCATCTTCATTCGCACGAGGAATTCTAGTCCTAGCGACGCGCGAGTTCAACCATGTTTTGGTCAGGAAGGCGTGACGCGGTAGGCTTCGTGGTGGCGAGCTTCTATCGACCTCGATGGCGTCAGGGTAGCGGCGATCTCGAAACCTAATTTACGGCTATGGGATCGAACAATCCTCTGTTAGTCGCGCGCGTGAAGTTGATGGGGAAGAAGGAAGAGTGGCCGCGTATTCCTGGGTAAATAAAAAAAAAAGAATTTGTTTTAAAGTTAAATTCAAAACTTCAAAATTTAATATCTTGCTCGTATGCTATCGAAATTTGACGAAACAGGAAGCGTTGGAATCGCAGAGACGAGTGCTATGAGATGGTGCAGATCCGGAGTCATTCCGGGAAAGTAGAAAATTTGGGTTAAATCGAACGTCGTTCGGTTTAATTTGAATTTCGAACGCTCGCCGAAACTCAAGGTGAGTTAATCTCACTCACATCTGGAATGTTAGCTGATTTAAGTAGTTGATATTTAAATAATTGTGTTGGTTGAAATGTTTATTTATATCAGTCTGGATTGATATATATATTGTTGTGCTAATATTTGTGGATGTAGGGAAAACAGGTTGGAGGGATCCAACTGGATTCTTCACATTATAATAATTATCTTTATAATTGATGTTATGATCTGTTTTCATATTGTGATTGATAAATCTGAGTTTAAATTGTATTGTGATATTGTTGAAATAAATATAAATCCTGAAGGTTATTTGTAAACGGGATTAATTGGGATTTAAGAAATAAAAGAAATTGTTATATAAAGAATCTAAAGGAATAAAATTTGGGTTTTAAGAAATAAAGAATATGGTTGGATAAACAATAAATTCAGAATTTAATTATACATGGATAAATTGAATTTTAGAGAAATAAAAGATATTGTTAAATCATGAATTTGAAAGAATTAAAATTTGAAATCCATTTGGAATGAAAATTGAAAATTAGTAAATCTGGAATGGTAAACAAAGAGAAAAGTTATTAGTTGATAAATGGGAAAATAAGATTATGTTATTAAAATATAAACCTGAATTGAAATAAATTGACAGATATTGTGA
This sequence comes from Allium cepa, assembly GCA_030765085.1. Lineage (NCBI taxonomy): Eukaryota > Viridiplantae > Streptophyta > Magnoliopsida > Asparagales > Amaryllidaceae > Allium > Allium cepa. The sequence goes on from CM060931.1 coordinate 580,426,284, forward strand.
GAAGGATTTCTGTGATGTTTAAGTGGAAATGAGTTCCCTAGGAAAACCAAGTTCGAGTTTAAACTGATTTTATAAAAAAGAAGCTTTAAAAATTCAAGCTTGTTTAAAAGAGTGTTTGAAGATATTTATTTTCAAAAGTAACTATTATAAATTAGCAATAGTAAATTTTATAAATATCTTAATAATTATTTTTACAAATGGATTTTTTCAAAAGACTAGTTTTGAACTAAGTTATTGAAATTAGTATTAGCCTTTTTAAAAACTCTACTTATAAGTTTAGTTTAAACTAAAAACCTTATTTAAAATCAAGATTTATATCCTAATAAATGGTTTAACTTTAAATATTTTGAAACTATATTTTTAGTAAATAACTAGTAGTAAATTTACCTATTTTAAAGTATATTTCAGAATAAAGTATTTTTTACTGTTTTAAATCTAAATGTTTTGAACTTGGTTATCCCAACGGAAATATTTGGCAAAGGATTTACCTTGTAAAGGAAGAATTTTGGGAAATTGTTTTCAAATGGGTTTTGGGAAATTTGGAAAATATATCTTTTAAAGATATTGAGGCAAATAAATAATGTGGGAATTATTTATTGTGTGATGGATGCTTATGGATGTTTATGAATATAAATTGATAGTTAAATCACCGACTATCAATATTGGACAACTGCGTTGATCATTTCGAAGAGACCGGGATCGAGATTTATTTCTCAAAAACCACTTCGATCCGGTTTGTACGTTTCGTGCGAGAGAAAAACGTGTTCGGAGTCGAAGACGGAGCAGTGAAGTGCAAGGGCTAGTCGCTACTAATCCTGAGGATATTTCCAAAATGGATGTAGTAGGAGTAGTGCCTTCGGTTCCGTTCAAACCCGGGACGGACTTGTATGGATGAATGCTTGCGAAACATCATCAGGTGGACGATGGGCATTCTAAGTGAAAACGTTCTAAAGGTAACGCTTAGCCTCAAGCCTCATCAACCAGGAATGACTGAAAATCAGGGGATATGCGGCATGGTTAGGTGGGTCATGCCCAAGTAGGACAAGATATTTCCCCCGTCTAGATGTCCCTTATATATTTCGGCTTAGTGGGTGGTTGGTCGCGCCAACCACGGGGTTGTGGTGGGTATATCTTGTTCGGGACTGTTCAGTAAGGAATGGTTCCGGCCTTATGTTGCAGAGGATGAAGGGAGTAATCCTCGGTACGGTGATCTAGGCCCCGTACTGTGACAGGTAGTACCCCAGTGCCTAGCCATTGTTGGAAATCCATTTTCCCTACGAGCCTTGTACGAGTTTTGTTTGTATTACCCACTTTTGTGGCTAGTAGCTGGAATTTAATAGATGTAACAATTTCAGCTATTTTATAAGTATTTGTAAATAGACCCTATTATAATATCAGAGGATTTCTATAAAAGGCGTTTTAGCTATCGTAAGGTAAAAACCCGACATGTTTATTTGTGGCGTGGTCTTACGAGATGCTTTTGTTTCAAAGGATTTTAGAAACTTTAATAATCAATTTGGATGCATTATTATCAGATGGTATTCCAGACTGACTCGGGTGTTATTTCATTATAATGCTCGGGTCAGACCGAGTATAGGTCTGGTTGCTATGGAGCAGGAGAGGAGCTGGAGTCCGAGACATATTATATGTACCTATATATATATCCGCTGCTGTGATTGTATGGTAGGTCTGATTTGTGATTGTTGATGAATGAGATACTCTGATGATATGATGTATAAAACAGTAATAGATTTCATTTTGTGCAAAGTTCTATATTTACTATTATATTTTATTCTGCTGCGATTGTGAGATTCTGATATTGTTTAGTTTCTTCTTCTTCTTCTATCTCTTCTTCTTTAACCCTAATGGTTCGTAATTCTGTCCCACTTGAGTTAATAGAGGTAGAATAGTGTTGATTCAAGGGGTACGGATTTGCGGGTTGTCACACTTGGTATCAGAGCCTAGGTTGGCAACAACCTAGGCTTTAGTGGGGAAATTACTCATTAGACAGAGTCAATAGTACTTTATAATGAGTTGAGAGTAATAATAGATATGAGAGCGTACTTGTTAGTGCATATAAAAATAGTTTTATACTGTGTTGACTTATCGGTTGAGTGTTTATGAATTCTGGTCGGTGCGGGAAGTACAACCGTATCGATAGGGGTTTCTAAACTCTTAAAACAAGATAAACCGACATAGAATTGTTTTTAAAGGTGGGTAAATGAAATAATTTTACCCAAAATTATTTAGATATAAAAGAAATAATTTTCTGAAATTATTATATATATATTTGGATGATTGGTTGTTAATGTCTAAATTAAATCAGAATCTAAAATTTAATCTGAAATTTGAAATAGTTATAATGAAAATAAAATTCTGCAAATATAAATTATATATATGGAAGAATCACTAAATCTGAATTGGACCAGAATTTAAATCCCGGAAGTTTTGGAAAGAATTTTAAATGTATGGAAATAAAGATTTGGAAATTTAAATTCCTGGGAAAGTTTGAAATGTCTGCTAAAGTGTTGAAGGGTATATTGGAATATTGATTTAGAAAGTATTTTTGAATGGCAACTGTTTTGAAATAAATTTGGAAAAGTAAGAAGCATTGAACTCACTTCAGTCGTTGGAAAATAATCCTGATGATGCTGGCCACATCATTAGAATTCATTTTCGAGTTTCTAAAGTGATGGATTGCTTCCCTAATATTTAGTTATGGTATTGTTTGGATTTTCTGGGTATAACAGTTGTTTTGAGATGTCAAAATGGGGAATTTGTTTTGGTATAAACAAAATTGTTTTGGGAAAATCTGGTGATTTGATTGATATACCAAATAGGTATATATTTGATATATTTCAAAATGGTTTTGAAATAAATCCGAGTAAATTGAATTTTGGAGATTCTGTTTAAAATAAAAATATGAAAGTTAAAATGAATCAACTATATAACTTGTAAATAAAGTTGATTTAAAAGGAATTGGAGTTGATATTAAGTGAGAAAGGGAATGAAATTTTAATCCTGCAATTAAAATTAATTTGGGTAAATGAAGGTAAATGAAAGAAATTTGTATCCTTAAGAATTCAGTGATACACACACACACACACACACACACACACACACACATATATATATATATATATATAATTTGAAATTGTGATTATATGCTGTAAATGGATTCAAATGAGCAATATGAGCTTTAAAATAAATAAGTTGGAGAACTTATAAATTGAAAGTGAGATTATAATCACAAATGGAAGTAGTTGAATGGTATGGTGAATTCAAACTTAATCTCAAATGAAATGTAAATTGAAATAAGGTAAAGTGAGATATAAAAGAAATGAATGAACTTAAATTAGTAAACAAGTTTTGAACTTGTATATAGAGAATTAGAATTGAGAATTTGAAATTGAATTAAATCTAAATGAATTAAAATTTGATTGAATTGGATTTAACTTAAATCGAATGGAATTGAGATGGAATTGGATTTAATTAAAAACAAGATTCAATTGTGTTGTGAATAAATATGAATGGAATTAAATCCTTATTTAAGATAGTAAGGGAAAAATGAAATGAATTCAAGATAGCTAAATAAATTTAGTTAAAACTTGAATCAAAATTTGGAAAGACTTGAATTGAAAGAAATCTTATTTGCTGAAGGGATATTGTATGAATAAAAGTTTGACTCAACTAAATTCAAAGGGATTATTTGAGAATGAATTTAGCATAAGCTGAATTAAATAAAGAAAAGCTTGAAAGTGAATTTAATATAAGCTAAATTAAATGAAAATAGTACGGAACGGCTATAGTTTTGGAAGCTTGTTAATAATTGAAGGGTAAATGGAACCTAGTTCTTGTTTAGAACATTTGAAAATGGTTGTATTGTAAATAAGTTCAGAATGAATTGGAAAAGTGTATTAGAACATAATATGGATTAGGTTAGGGACTAATTGAGTTATAATTAAATGGAATTTGTTTATTGTAATGAATAGAATTTTGATAATTGATCAAAAAAAATTGAAAAGTAAATAGAGATCCAACTGTAGCATGGGATTTAAGTTTGTGGTAACAAATAATGAGGTGTGAAATATTTTAAAATGGTTTCTTTGCTAATAAAATAAGTCTAAAATGGATTTAATAAATAGGCAAAGTGCATTAAAGTTTGTTAATGAATTGGAATTTGATTTGGATGAGAATCAAAAGAAAATAAAAATTTGATTTATAAGAAGATAACGGAGATATTGTAAAGAAAGCTTAAGCAAATTAAATAATTGTGGTTAAGCTGAATGTTTAAGCTAGTGGGATTAAAATTTGTAAATGGTTTGATTTGGTAAGAATCAATTAAAATGGAAACAAATTGAGATATTATGCAATTGAAATCATTCAAGAAAGATGATGAGATGGTTATTTTTAAGCTTATGAAATAGCTTTAGATGAAATTTGTTTGGACAATAAAATTTGGATGTAAGCAAATGACTTTTAAGATTGTAATTGTGAAAAAGAAAGAATATATGAGTTGTAAATAAGAATGGAATGATATATATAACTTTAAAAAAAAAAAAAAATAATAATAATAATTGTGACACCCCACCTCTATACCCACGCTAGCCAAGAACACTACGGTGTAGTGCTGTCAACTAGCACGGAGAATAAGGCTGTTGAGGAGCGACCATCCGTGTAATTGCTTTGTGCGAGCACCGATATGCCAGATAGTAAAAACGTGCATTTCATTTCAGGAGGGAATCCGACATGCCGATGCAAACTTAAAGCTACTACACAGTGGCTATAATAGTCTAGGACAAAAATATAAAATAATAACACAGATAATATGAATGCGGAACACAGATAAAACAGAAAGTCTCAAATATATAATAACTGATATCAGTTACAATACATTTGACACGGTACATGTGATACAACTACAACAGTCGACTCAGGAAGTTATATATACAAGTACATTATCGACTAATATACATGAATACATATCAACCTATACTATGACACGACAACTCCAAAAGATATGAAAAGTCTTCATAGCTCAAGCAACATCCCAAAGCAGATTATCTACAACCTGAAAATACTCAGGTCTGACCCGAGTATTAAATTCAAAAGAAAATAATACTCGGGTCAGTCTAATTCAAACTCAGTTATTAGTGCACAGAAGACATAATAATTAAATAGAAATTAGACGACAGTCAAAATGAATTTACCTATCCGATTCTCAAGTAAAGAAATCGGATAACGGTAAATACAACGCGAACCAATTCAAACAATTGGAAACATCAATTAAACGGTCAACACGAGTAGGGCTGCAGTATACGTACGCGTATACTGCCTCGCCACTACAACATATGGAATACGAAATAGATCCATAAATCAAAAGCAAAAGAAATAACAATAAAAGCAATACTGTGTGGCTGCAGTTCACGCTTGCGTGCACTGCCTTGCCACCACAATGATGATGTACCCAATAAAAATTCATAAGCAAACACAAGATCAAACCCGAGTCACCGGATTCAACTCAAGTGTAATTCGAAAATCAATCCAAATGACATCAAATAGTACAAGGCCACATATATAAATATGTAGAAAATGACAATAACTAACTCAGGAATGCAGTACAGTGTACCACAAGCAAACCCATATGACATGCGTACAGGGATTTCAAGTGAACTCAATAAGATTGTTAAATCCAAATGAACAAAATAATGCAAACCAACATCAGTGACTCAGGTACAAAGATTGACAAGAAATGCAACTGCAAATTACATGGGGGATGACACGGTAAAATGAACCAAAGTTCGACTGAGAAAATGAATAAGGCAAGCCGACATCAGTGACACAGCCTCAAAATGAAATGGTTAAAATAACCATATATGCACACTACAGCAGCTCAAGTGAATAGAGAGAAGCAACCGGCAACAATGCACAGTGCCTCAATGAATTAAACAAGACTCAAGTGTAGCCTCAATATCAAAGAAGTAAGCCCCAAATACATGAAGCAGTGAACTACATAATTATATGTAGTATAACCACACTTATTTATGTAAACAAGAGTGACACCACCAAACCGAAGAATGCCAAACACTGTCACTAGTGTAACAAAATAAACACAATGTCAAAATAGCACTGCAATTACAAACAGGTAGGTACTTAAGTGAATGTTCACATATATGGCAAAAAAATGGAGCAACCGCATGAATAACACGTCATTTACACATGAAATGCACAAATAACTGGGTGACCCAGCTAGTTCGAACAAGGATACAAGTATCAGGGCATATGCCGAGTATAACAAAGTAAAGGATGCAATAAATCAAGTGCATAATGGCCGAAGCCAATGCACATAGGAAATGCAAAAATCAAAGACCAGATATCGCACAAAACAACCTAGCAATGTGGGAGTGCATGCTGGATGAACAAAATGCAAGAACCAGCGGTGGATAAATATCTCACCGTGACACAAGTACTAGCTTAACCGAGTCATGTGGAAATAACCAATTGCACTTGCAACTGAAACTGTCTCGAGGTGAATGAGAACAAATGCAAAGTCTAATGAATGCAACAGTGACTCAAAACATATGCAGTGAAACAGTAAATGACCCCAATTGAATCAATGATCCAAAGTCCATCAAGCAATACAAAACTTGTCAAGAGAAACCAAAAAACAACAAAATGGGCCAGGTACAACATGCATCATTCGAAACCGCAACAGTATACATATGCCCAAAGCAAGGTAAAAAAAAACCAAATAGAAAGACATGTCTAGCCTGAAGCTCACTCAAGTCAAGCTACAGGGAAGAACACAATAGGTCAGAGTTGAGTGATGACCACGAAAACGAACAACTCGAAACGATAAAGCCAAAAACAATATGCAGTTCGAAATCAAAACAATGCCGAAACCAAAATATTTCATGCAATGACCAAAGTCTATGCTCAAAGTAAATACATAGTCGAATGGTCGACAAATCAAGGGACGATTTCAACAATCACATACGAACGAAAATCATCGAATTCGAACACTAATAAACACGAGATAGGAATTAGATGTGAGTGAAGGGGATCACTCACCTTGCCGACGAGTTGAAGCTATCAACCGAAGCCCAATCGAGCACGAGCACGTCGAATTGAAGAAGCCAGCATCATAAATTTTGAACGCGCCCCAGCTTCAGACGAACGAATACGAGATGCCGCCATTTATTTTCTTTTGAGGATTTTAGGGCTATGAACGAAATAAAAAGAAAATGAGAAAGGGGGTCGGGTCGAACGAAAATGAAGATGGAGGAAAGGGGGTTTATTGGGCCGGTGTGAATAATTATCACGACACCAAAGAAAAGTGGGTCATATAATTTTTAAAGCCCTTTAATTTTACTAAAAATTTGTAAAAGAATTTCAAATTCAAATATAAAAACTTCAAATGGCAATATGCAATAATATTAATCGTCTAGATATCGATTATTAATTGATGCGAAAAAACCGGGTTGTTACAGACTCCCCTCCTTAAAGAAATTGCGTCCACGCAATCTTAAGGAATAAATGGACAAAAGGTAACAACCATAAAAACATATCATCATAAAATGACGAAATTTGAAAATAAGAAGTTCACCATATAGAGCATGAAAGAAAGCCTGAACGTGTTTGCTCGATGAATTCTCTGGATTCCAAAGTGAAATCCATAGGACTTGAGAACACTGAACTTTCACGAGAAGAACATCATTATTTCGAAGGTGCAGAATCCCCGAAACATTGATGTGAATAGAATGTTGCTCAAAGTCAAATCTGGTGAAACTTCAATTTCTTCAATAATACCGGGCTCAAGAATAAAATCGGAACACCTAAGGCATTTCCGTATAAGGAAGACGCGTGAAACACGTCATGAATAACAGAAAATTGAGCCGGTAATAAGAGGCGATAAGCCAAGAAACCAATACGTTCAGTGATAGGAAATGGCCCAATATATCGAGGCACTAACTTTCCCAACCGACTGAAACACACAATACCTATCATAGGTGAGACACGAGTAATTTGGAACAACAGCGTAGTAAAATAACCATACGCCAGATGAATCAAAGCTTCATTAATTCGGAACGCCGACGTAGTACAAAAACAGTACGTCCAATGAACCGATCACCATAAAAGAACATCAGACGCAATTCCATAAAAGGAATGAGAGAAGCTCAATAAAACGAAGTACATCGAAATATCTGATGAACTTGGTAAAAAGATGATTCCATACGGACATCACCAAAGAAACAACCACTTGTTGCCTACGACTAAGTGTATCGGCAACACAATTTCCCATCCGGGAGTGGTAAATAATATGAAGATCATAAGATGTAAGGAACTCAAGTCAATGTGGTTGACGCAAATTAAGTTCCTTATGAGAAAATAAATACTCCCAAGATTCATGATCAGGGTAGAGAACAAATTTCTCACCCAAAAATAACGATGCCAAATTTTGAAGTGCGAAATCAATAGCCAAGAGCACTAGATCATGAGTAGCATATCTAGTCTCAATAGGTATTAATGATTTAGAAACACAAGAGACAGCACGTTCTCTTTTGCAAGAGAATGGTATGCAAACCAACACGATTAGCATTGGTACTAACGATAAAGTCTTGGTTCCCTCGGGAATCACAAGAATAGAAGTGTCAGAAAAGAGTTGTTTTAAATAATATTCTTTCCCGAAAAGCTAAAACTTTCGAAATTTACAATTTACTTTATGTAATTATCTTTTCAGGCAAATTTACATTTTAAAATTCAATTTACTTTGTCTGATTGTCTCATCAAAGCCTCTAGGAGATTCCTATCGATAACGTTGATCAAGCGCATCGACCAGAATTCTTAAAGCACTCAATGGGCAATACAATCACAAAATATTCTTTTAATTTCATAAAAGGAATTCACAAATTTTCAACCTCAAATGGACAAGTCCGGAATTAAACGAATCAGTAAAAGAAAGGGGTCATAGTCCTCGATTTTGCTGAAACGTTTAAATCGCTTCCTCGTTCTTTTGAAAGTGTAAACTATAAAAAATTTGAAAACGATTTTTATTTTGAAACAATTTTTAAAACACGTGATTAAACAGCGATATCAGTAGCAACTTCGATAAGTCGATTTTCATTCATCAAAAGTGTCACAAGAATCTTCTCAAAGATAGAAAGGGATATCATACCCTAAACTTGTATTCATAACAAGTCAATGACACACGAATTCACCAATAGACAAAAATTGATAAAACTTATCAACAGAAATCATGAAAATTGGTGAAGCACAAATTCCAGAAGACTACACAAGAAATCCAAAAATCACAAGATGAGAGTATGACAACTCGAACGGAGTATGAAAACTCGAACGCGAGTATGAAAACTCAAACGCGAGTATGAAAACTCGAACCGGAGTATGAAAACTCGAATGGGAGTATGAAAACTCGAACGCGAGTATGAAAACTCGAACGAGAGTATGAAAACTCGAACGAGAATATGAAAACTCAAATGGGAGTATGAAAACTCAACTACACGCGAGCATGAAAACTCATCAGCACATGTAACGCAAAGCGAGAACGGGAGCATGAAAACTCACCTGTACGCGAGCATGAAAACCCATCAGCACATGTAACGCAAAGCGAGAACGGGAGCATGAAAACTCACCTACACACGAGCATGAAAACTCATCAACACGTGCAACGCAAAGCGAGAACAGGAGCACGAAAACTCACCTACATGCGAGCATGAAAATTCATCAGCACGTGCAACGCATAACGAGAACGGGAGCACAAAAACTCACCTACATGCGAGCATGAAAACTCACCAACACGTGCAATGCAAAGCGAGAACAGGAGCATGGAATCTCACCTACAGGTGAGCAAGAAAAATCATCAACACGTGCAACGCAAAGCGAGAACGGGAGCACGGAATCTCACCTACACGCGAGCATGAAAATCATCAACATGTGCAACTCAAAGCGAGAACGGAAGCACGGAATCTCACCTACACGCGAGCATGAAAATCATCAACACGTGCAACGCAAAGCGAGAACGGGAGCACGGAATCTCACCTACACGCGAGCATGAAAATCATCAACACGTGCAACACATAACGAGACGCTATCTCATGGTTGCAAGCCATTAATTTTGACACACGAATGGCCCGAAGACCGTGGGGCGCTGCCCCACATGTGTGAGTCGGAATCACACAGATTGAGGTCTAGACTAACCAAAAATCAAAAAGGTATGTGTGAGTGTAATCACACAAGTGGTGTCTAGTCTAACCTCGCAAACAAAAGAAAAGTATGTGTGAGTGGAATCACACAAGTGGAGTCCAGGCTAACCGAAAAGGTATGTGTGAATGGAATCACACAGGTGGTGTCTAGCCTAACCAAAAGGAGACATCGCACAATTGCTAGTCTAAATCATAAGAATGATCGTCATGATCAACGAGAAGTGTCAATTACACTAAGTTAGTGAATATAAAAGTTTAGCTTCATGTCCCATAACCACTTGCTTAACTTAAATATTTACGAACAAACTGTAAATCTTCACTATTAAAATTGTCACAAGAGGTTCAATCGAATAAGTCCAAGAATTAACCGATGAAGCAAACGCAAGCGTTTCATACCACTTGTTTTACTAAGTCGTTTAATTAGATTTCTCATCCGATTGAGGTAAAGGCTTGTACATACTAGTAGATTGGAAAACGGTTTAAGAAAAGAGCTTTGTTATTAAAAATAGAGTTGAAATTGTTTGTTAAAAGAGTTTTGATATTTACTACTAGTATTGAAACCTTTATATTTTTAAAGTGACAAATCACAAAAATGATTGTAGAAACAATCAATCACAAGAATTCACATACGAAAACGTGAATAGAATCCAAATAAATCGATATTGAATTCATCAAGATAGGAATACCCAAAAATTCCTGAAATAGAAGTTATCAAAGTCGACAAAGGAGATAACAACTAATCGGAAAAGAAGAATCGATCAACAATTGGAAAGACAAAGCAAAACGAGCATAAATGCATGAATGACTTTAACAAAAGTAAAAGTCAAGTCAATGTCGATATTGACAAGGTAAAGTCAAAGACAATTTCTTTTATACCAAAGAAATTTTAAAACTATCAGAGAGAGGCACATGAAAGCCAACAAACCATGGATAAAAAGATAGAGTCGACAATTGAAATGCAATTTGTCTCAAAGATTGATACCCAAAACTCAATTGCATGGAGACTGCATTAAGTACACGAATCAGAGATAAGAATGCATATATACAGCAGTTCGACTAAACAATGCGAGTTCAAATCGAAGTGGGTACGAGTTGCAGCAATATGCAACTTGGTATAGCATATACACAAGAATACTTAGCAGTGCATACTCGAATGAGCAAGTGCAACAGAGAATAGCAGCAATGCTCATAAATAAGAGTTAAGAATTCATACCTAACAAAATCAAAGATGATCTTAGGCAAAGATGAGAAATAAAACATCGATAAATAGTTGTAACACATGTTCCATCTAAGTTATGTTTTATATTCGTCCTAAACCCCAGGCTTTGATACCAAGCTGTGACGCCCCACCTCTATACCCACGCTAGCCAAGAACACTACGGTGTAGTGCTGTCAACTAGCACTGAGAATAAGGCTGTTGAGGAGCGACCATCCGTGTAATTGCTTTGTGCGAGCACCGATATGCCAGATAGTAAAAACGTGCATTTCATTTCAGGAGGGAATCCGACATGCCGATGCAAACTCAAAGCTACTACACAGTGGCTATAATAGTCAAGGACAAAAATATAAAATAATAACACAGATAATATGAATGCGGAACATAGATAAAACAGAAAGTCTCATATATATAATAACTGATATCAGTTACAATACATTTGACACGGTACATGTGATACAACTACAACAGTCGACTCAGGAAGTTATATATACAAGTACATTATCGAATAATATACATGAATACATATCAACCTATACTATGACACGACCACTCCAAAAGATATGAAAAGTCTTCATAGCTCAAGCAGCATCCCAAAGCAGAATATCTACAACCTGAAAATACTCGGGTCTGACCCGAGTATTAAATTCAAAAGAAAATAATACTTGGGTCAGTCTAATTCAAACTCAGTTATTAGTGCACAGAAGCAATAATAATTAAATAGAAATTAGACGACAGTCAAAATGAATTTACCTATCCGATTCTCAAGTAAAGAAATCGAATAATGGTAAATACAACGCGAACCAATTCAAACAATTGGAAACATCAATTAAAAGGTCAACACGAGTAGGGCTGCAGTATACGCACGCGTATACTGCCTCGCCACTACAACATATGGAATACGAAATAGATCCATAAATCAAAAGCAAAAGAAATAACAATAAAAGCAATACCGTGTGGCTGCAGTCCACCCTTGCGTGCACTGCCTTGCCACCACAGTGATGATGTACCCAATAAAAATTCACAAGCAAACACAAGATCAAACCCGAGTCACCGGATTCAACTCAAGTGTAATTCGAAAATCAATCCAAATGCCATCAAATAGTACAAGGCCACATATATAAATATGTAGAAAATGACAATAACTAACTCAGGAATGCAGTACAATGTACCACAAGAAAACCATATGACATGCATACAGGGATTTCAAGTGAACTAAACAAGATTGTTAAATCCAAACGAACAAAATAATGCAAACCAACATCAGTGACTCGGTACAAAGATTGACCATAAATGCAACAGCAAATTACATGGGGGATGACACGGTAAAATGAACCAAAGTTCGACTGAGAAAATGAATAAGGCAAGCCGACATCAGTGACACAGCCTCAAAATGAAATGGTTAAAATAACCATATATGCACACTGCAGCAGCTCAAGTGAATAGAGAGAAGCAACCGGCAACAATGCACAGTGCCTCAATGAATTAAACAAGACTCAAGTGTAGCCTCAATATCAAAGAAGTAAGCCCCAAATACATGAAGCAGTGAACTACATAATTATATGTAGTATAACCACACTTATTTATGTAAACAAGAGTGACACCACCAAACCGAAGAATGCCAAACACTGTCACTAGTGTAACAAAATAAACACAATGTCAAAATAGCACTGCAATTACAAACAGGTAGGTACTTAAGTGAATGTTCACATATATGGCAAAAAAATGGAGCAACCGCATGAATAACACGTCATTTACACATGAAATGCACAAATAACTGGGTGACCCAGCTAGTTCGAACAAGGATACAAGTATCAGGGCATATGCCGAGTATAACAAAGTAAAGGATGCAATAAATCAAGTGCATAATGGCCGAAGCCAATGCACATAGGAAATGCAAAAATCAAAGACCAGATATCGCACAAAACAACCTAGCAATGTGGGAGTGCATGCTGGATGAACAAAATGCAAGAACCAGCGGTGGATAAATATCTCACCGTGACACAAGTACTAGCTTAACCGAGTCATGTGGAAATAACCAATTGCACTTGCAACTGAAACTGTCTCGAGGTGAATGAGAACAAATGCAAAGTCTAATGAATGCAACAGTGACTCAAAACATATGCAGTGAAACAGTAAATGACCCCAATTGAATCAATGATCCAAAGTCCATCAAGCAATACAAAACTTGTCAAGAGAAACCAGAAAACAACAAAATGGGCCAGGTACAACATGCATCATTCGAAACCGCAACAGTATACATATGCCCAAAGCAAGGCAAAAAAAAAACCAAATAGAAAGACATGTCTAGCCTGAAGCTCACTCAAGTCAAGCTACAGGGAAGAACACAACAGGTCAGAGTTTAGTGATGACCACGAAAACGAACAACTCGAAACGATAAAGCCAGAAACAATATGCAATTCGAAATCAAAACAATGCCGAAATAAAAATAGTTCATGCAATGACCGAAGTCAATACTCAAAGTAAATACATAGTCGAATGGCCGACAAATCAAGGACAAATTCAACAATCACATACGAACGAAAATCATCGAATTCGAACACTAATAAACACGAAATAGGAATTAGATGTGAGTGAAGGGGATCACTCACCTTGTCGATGAATTGAAGCTATCAACCGAAGCCCAATCGAGCACGAGCACGTCGAATTGAAGAAGCCAGCATCATAACTTTTGAACGCGCCCCAGCTTCAAGACGAACGAAGACGAGGTGCCACCATTTATTTTCTTTTGAGGGTTTTAGGGTTACGGACGAAATAAAAAGAAAATGAGAAAGGGGGTCAGGTCGAACGAAAATGAAGATGGAGGAAAGGGGGTTTATTGGGCCGGTGTGAATAATTGTCACGACACCAAAGAAAAGTGGGTCAAATAATTTTTAAAGCCCTTTAATTTTACTACAAATTTGTAAAAGAATTTTAAATTCAAATTTAAAAACTTCAAATGGCAATATGCAACAATATTAATCGTCTAGATATCGATTATTAATTGATGCGAAAAAACCGGGTTGTTACAATAATATAGTAAAATAAACTTAAGATGATTAATAAATTTGTAGGGTGAGAATAAGGATTGAGTTAATAATTGAATATGAATAAGCATGATTGGATTATGAACTATGCAGAATTGAAGAAAAAAATTAAATATAAATCTAAACTAGAATTAATTGTAATGGTTGTGAGTTTAAGTGGTGATTAGTTTTGGCTTGAATGACATGAATATTTGCATGTATTTAGAATTTAGTTGTTCAAACAACAAATGAATCGGTTTTGAATAAATTGGAATGGATTGAAATCTTATTAAGTAATTTTTGCATTAGAATGAAAATAAAGTATAAGAGAAATGAAAATGGTTTAAAATTTAAAATAAAATTGGTTTGTAAATCAATTTGGAATTGAATTGAAATAGATTGATGCTAGTGAAGCATATATTAATCATATTGAAATAGAAATGAATTGGTTGTGATTAATATAAATGGTATATAATGAACTTGTATGTGAATCATTCAAGTGAAATGAATGAAGTTAGTTTGGATGAAATTAGTATGGGTTAAAAATCTTGGATTTGAGTATAAATGTAAGTGAATCATAATAGAAGTGCAAATGTAACAAATTAAAGTGAAAATTTGCTTGGTAAATTAATTCGAAGATTTGGTAGAGTATGAATTAAGAATGGTAAACTTGTATGTAAATCATTTGTGCAAAATAAAATGGTAATTGGCATTAGAAAAGGGAACTTTGTGCACGTTATCAAAAGTGGTTTACTTATGAGATCATGCAAAATTGTTGAATGGATTATGTAATGGATATGTTGGCTTACATTTAGATAGGAGATGTAGATTAAAGTGTTCATATCTTTGAAAACTGATGAGTTTGTTTGAGTTTAGTACAGGTACGGAAGACATTCGATGTAACAACCTGTATTTTGTAATTATTTTATTGTATATTTTAATTATTTTTAATGTAATATTTTGATTTAAAAACTTATTTTACTTATTTGAAATGATTAAATTTATTATTTAAATATAATCTTGATTTTTATACGAGTTATAATTCCAAACTTGTGCAAGTTGAATATTTGCCTGAAATGCTGAATTTGGTCAAATTAGTCAAACTGTGACTTTCAACTTAAAATTTTAAAATTTTAAAATTTTAATTTTTTTTCTTTTATTACAAAATACATAAAATTCTAAGAACACCACTTTTCGTTTCGTTGAAATCGGATGTAAATCGTGAAAGTTATACCCTTTACAATATTGTGCGTATATAGGGTTATTTAACAATGACTATTTTAAATTGTATAAGTCACTTCTTCTTTGTTATATTTACTTTAATATGTGATAATATGTTATATTATGTATATTTTGACTTTTAAGTATTTTTAAAATGATAATATAATTTTTCTAAAGTTCATTTGAATTTATTTCTAATTTTAAAGCCTAGTCTACAATTTTAAGCAATTTTCTTAATTTAATTATATATAATTAAAATTTACTTATTTACTTTATGCACTCACTTTTATTTGCTGTGTTTTACTTTATTTTATTCATTTTATATGTATTTAAATTAAAGTAAATTTTTCCAAAGTATATTGAAGTTATTTCTAATTCTTAAGTCAAGTTTTCATTTTCTGTGCTATTTTTCTTGTTTTAATCATATCTAATTAATATTTAATTATTAATATTTTGTTTATCTGTTATACTTTCGAATTTTAACTGAGATTTTAATTATTTTCAGTTATTTAGATGTATATAAATATATATGAGAAATTTTAAAGGGTTAAAGGCTAAGAAACGTAAAAACGTTTCATTGTTTCTTTTGCAGTTTCTTTTGTCATCAATACATCTGTTTTTTTTGGCATTTCCCTATACCATCTCCAGCCGACTTCCCTTGCTCATTTGTCATGAAATTTTTCTCTTTATCAACCCTAAAAATCATGGCCTCCATCTTGAGGAAAAAAAATCTGGTAATGGCTACATCTTTTTCTACCTTTTTCTTCTCATTTTCTATGTATTTTGCCTAGTTTTCTATGCTTTCTGGATTGGCCTCTACCACCCACCATCACCACTATACTCTCCACCATCCCTTACCACTCTTCCTCGGCATCATCTCCATCCATCATTTCAGATCTATCCATGGCCACACCTCCCTTGGTGACAAAACTCCACAAAATTGCAAATAATGTCCAAAACAATGCCCAAGGCACCACTATTACTTCACCACCTTCATACTCCACCATGGCCACCACCTCTAGCCATGACCACCACCTTGTTACCACCACTACACTTCATCTTAGCCTATGTCCAGATCTGAAATTGACATGGCCAAGACTCCATGAACCAAATCTCCACAAAAACAATGCGTAAAGCCTTGAAACATTCATGATAGCCACCCTATCACTTCATATCTTCATCCACCACCTTGGCCACCACCATAAGCCGCCACCACTACCTTTTCCAGACCTCCCCACACCCCTCCATCTACTGTCCAAACCTGTACAAGTATGGTCAAGCCCCACTTGACCCAAGGCCGAGCCTTGTTGTGCTCAAAAACTTCATATATGTTGCCTTGATCAATTGTATGCTTCATTTATAACCCTACCACTCCATACTCCTTCTAGCCGTGAGTTATGGTGCCAAACCTAAGCTATATCATCATCATGGCTGAACCCAAGAACCTCCTAGGTCAAGCATTTGAATGGTTAAAGCAAGGTCAAGTAATCTATTCCTTGTTGCTTCGTATTTTCATTATTTCAACATTGTTTTGCGTTGAATATTTATGTGTATATTGTCTTGTTTTGGTTATTGTTTACAAGACAAATATCAAGGCTCTCCATTCATTCAAATCAAAAGTCATGTTATATCGTGCTTGTCGTGCTTTTGGAATCGCACTTGTGTTTGTTGTTTTGGTCTTCAGCTTGAAAAAGTGAGTCTTTTTCACTCTGACATTTATACTTTTGAAAAGTGAATTGATGACAAGTATTTAGTAATAAAAAAAATGTTTATGCAAGTTAATGATGAACATATGATATGCTATGCCATGTTATTACCATATTATTACCATGTTAAAACTGTTCATTTTCACCTGACATCTGATATATGACTGTATATTGTGATATTGACCTTGTTTATATTATTTCTGTATACGATCACACTGCAAGTTCCCTGTTAGAAAAAATGTTATGGGCTGAAATGATAGGCCTGAATGGTTTTAAATCCTTCATTTTGACTTGGGATTGCGGGTTTGAAATGATAAAACCCGGATTTTCTTTGTAAATTATGGGTTGAAATGATATATTACCCATATCACTTTACATAGCGTAGAAAATTATATACAGGCCCGTAGTTAAAATATGTTTTTCTAAAATTTTAAATATTTTAGAAATTTAATTATTATAATATTTTGATTTTAAATTTAATAAAAAAAGGATTTTTGTAAATTATTATTGATTTTCTGAACAATTGTAAGTGAAATGAATTAATGAAAAAGTTAGAAATTTTGAACGTAAGTTATTTTGGAAATTTTGATTTAGTTATAATTGGAAATTTAGGCGAATATGAAATTATGATAAATTTATGATAATTTTAATTTAAATAAATTTAAAGTGATTTTTATACCATATTAATGATTTTAATAAAGTTGAAATGTGAAATGAATGAATATTGTAAGTTGAAATTTTGAAATATAACTAAAACTGGAAATTTATGAAATTGACGTAAAAGTAAACTTTTAGTTAAGTAAATAAAAATAAAACAAAGTTATATTTGAGAATTTGAACTTAAGTGTTAAGTTGAAATTTAATATAATGGATTTTAAAAATTCAACATTGCATTTTAATAAGTGAATTATTATTAAATCTTGATTTTTTAATGGAAATTTAACTTTATAAAATCATGTACTTGAGGAAAATTAAATGATGTTTATAAATGTGAAAATGTATGATTTTATAAGTTAAAAATGTTTTTAATAAAAATATAATTGGTTGAGAAATTTTATTGAATATTTGAAGTTAACTGAATGCATTTTTTGAAATGCTATTAATTACAATGTAAATGATATTACAGCATTTGTAAACGTTGTAGTTGATCATAATGAACTAAAAAGCTAAATTGAATTAAAAGCTATTATAGCAATCTTTGTAAGTGCTATAATTTTTGAATTTAACTAAGTTATTCGAAATTTAAGTAAACCTAGTATAACATTTTAAAATGCTGTCTTTTGTTAAATTGAACTGTTTTGAATGTAACTTTCCGTATAAGTTTTCTAAAGAATGCGAAAAATGAATTTTCACAGTTTTGATGAACTTAAGTAAATAAATGAACTTTGGAAGTTGAAATTTTTGGAAATTTAATAATTTAATTATTAAGCATAATAACTTCACTGAAATGAAAAAAAAAGAATTTTTGGAATATAAACTGTTTTAAAATATGAATTGAAATGGTATTTTAAATTTATTAAAATGAATAATGATTTGAAATGAATGAAGTTTTGAAAGGATATGATATTTTGATATATTAAAATGATTTGAAACGAAGTTTTGAAAGATATGATATTTTTGATATAATGATTTGAAAAACGGAGTTTGAAAGATAGGACATTTTGATATTAACATGATTTAAACTGAAAGATATGATATTTTGGAACTGAAAGGTAGTGTTGAAAGGGTATGAAAATTTAATATATTGAAATGGTTAGAAATGACTTGATATTTATTTTGATAAATATTTGAATTGAAAGATATTTTATGATGATATATTGAAATGGTTTTGGAAATGATTTAATCTTTATTTTGATAAAGATTTGGATTGAAAAGGATATTTTATTTTGAAGTATAAAATATTTTTTTAAGTTATAACTACGGGTTATAATAACGATGGGTTGTTAAAGAGACCGAGATCGGATATTGTCTTATAGCCGGCCAATACCGAAAACCACTTTAACAACTGTGTACGCGGTGGAGATTCCAGAATGAAATAGGATGGTGGCGACGTTCTCGAGGTATATATTACGTGGACCCAACTCCCGTGAGTTGGCATATATGACTAAAACAGGAGCTATACCGGGCTACACAAAGGGTCACACCCTTTCAATGAGCATGCTCCATCGGAAACCATTCTATTACTGTTGTGATTCGATTCGTTGGCGCCACTTTGATTCGGGGGTATTGTTCGAGGTGGGCGGAAGCTGCTGGCTTGCCGTCACCACCGGTCTGGGAGTGCAAACGGTGTATCCACCCTGGCTTTGCCTCGTGTGTCGTGTCATATCCTTATATCGAGCCCACTACGATTTTGGTTTTAAAGATCCGACCGCGTTAAGGTTCACCATCCCCTTAATGCTATTTTCTATATGATTATACTTTACTGATTAGACACTACCGTATATAGCGTATATTACTACATAGTAAATAGTTTAACGGATCCTTAGAGGATGGTTGGTCCCAAGCATCCTTTAAGTTACTGATGCATTTTGTTGCTGTTCACTTGAGTTGATTTACAGTTTATAAGTATTTATGTCCTGACTCGAGGGTTTTGTGTTTTGCTTTACGCTCGGGTCAGATTGATTGAGTTAGTATTCAAGATTCACCTTCGGCGTTGGGGCTTTCCTTGAAGATCCAGTCATCTATTTTGTTTCAGTATCCAGTGGTTCAGTGATGTATCTGATTTGTACCTGATGTATCCTGTTACTCTTCTGATGTATCTTATATTTTATATAGTAGCTTCATGAACTACTATCTCTTTTTCTTCCGCTGCATTTTTATATACTCTGTGTCGGTGATTTTTATTTACTGTATATTCTGAGATTTGCCAAATTTTTATTTACAACGCGGTATTTTGAGCAATCCAATTCCGACATGAGTGTCTATGTAACGACCCGTATTTTACGTGTCGACTAATCGTAAAGTAATGACTACTAGGTTGTTAGTGTTGTTCATGTTGTTCAGAGCTTAAGTCATGAAAAGTTAACTCGTGTGGAAGCTAACTCGTGTAGGTGGATTTAGCTTAGGTCGTGTATTTTTAAGTCGTAGACGACTTAAGGGGTTTCGAGTTATAGGAATTACGACCTATAAAAGTTTCATGAGTTATTGTGTTAGAACGAGTTAAGGGGATAGGTCGGTTATACGACCTAAGGAAATGGTTTAGGACTTAGGATGGTTGCCGAGTTAAGGGTTAACGACCTAAGGAACTGGACGAGTTAGTAGCTTAGGCGAGTTATCGGTTTTAGGGGTTAAGCGACTTACTAGACAACGACTTAAGAGTGTTTACGACCTATGGAAGTTGAGTCGTGAACGAGTTATAGTAGTTGACCGACCTATGGGGTTTACGACTTATTCGATGAGCGACCTAAGGAAGTTAGTCATGTTAGTTAGGTCGTAGACGACCTAAGTTAGGATGCTGAGGAATTAAGTCATGTGAGTTTAGGTCGGTGGGGTATTTAGGTCGTAGGTCGTAACTCGTGAAGGCATTAGGTCGCGTAGGAGCTTAAACTATTAAGTCGTTAGGTCGTGTGACCCTGGGTTTAGTTAGGTCGTTGAGCGACCTAAGGGTTAGTGTTAGGTCGCTAGGTAAGATAGGTCGTATCTCGTAACTCGTTTACGAGTTAGTAGTGATAGTTAGGTCGCTAGGGAGGATAGGTCGGCAGGCTTGATGAGTCATGTCTCGTGTGCTTTGATAAGTCGTAGTATGATAGGTCGGCTTTACTGATGAGTCGTTGGGGGCTTAGGTCGTTGTGTCGCGTGTGGGTTAGGTCGGAGATTTCTTAGGTCGGCAACGACCTAGAACCGAGAACGACCTAAGGTGTGATCTGCCTATAAATAGAGGGCTTTGGCTCACTTTTTGGCACCGGTTTTTGAAGCGACGAAGTGCTGCCATTTTGAGAGCTCGACTTCAACATTTCTTCATCTTCTTTTCTCCACTCCAATCTAGTTCTAACATCCATCCAAGATCGAAGATCGAGATTGAAGATCCAAGAGCTAAAGTTGAAGATCTTCATCCAACCAAGCTAGATTTCATCGTTTCAAGCGGGATTTCGACGAATCAAGCTTGAAGCTTCGCTGTCCAGATCTGAAGTTGATAGTTTTTGAAGTGTTTGGGTGATTTGGTGAGTGGTGGTTATCTCTCACGCGGACCCAAAGGAGTATATTGGATTGGTGGTTTGTTGGAGTGTTGTAGATAGTGATTTTATGCATTTTTCCTTAGATCCAAGTGTAGATCCATTACTTACAAAGATGTTTACTTATGCAAGTTCATTTACCAAGTTGTAGAGATAAAAACCCACGATTTATATTTGTTAGATCTATGCTAAAAACCCATGATCCATGCATGTTAGACTTATGTTCATTTATTTACGAAATTGCCACTATAGTTAATATTGCTTATTAGATCTTGTTTGAATGCTTGATTGTTTGGATGTATGATTGATTTGATTGTTTCAAGTTAGCTAGTGGTTGATTTGGAACAAGATGGTTGAGGATGATTCAAATGCTAAATGGAAAGGCTCTTGAATGGTGAAAACTGCTTGTGGCATATGAAGCGGATGTTGAAGCTCATATGTATGGATTAGATGACGTTGAGATGGTACTTTGCCATGATGCGATGAGGCAAGCCATGATGTTGAGATGGGACTTTGCCATGATGCGATGAGGCAAGCCATGATGTTGAGATGAGACTTCGCTATGATGCGATAAAGCGAAGCATGATGTGAGATAGCCTTGGTTTAATCCAGACGGGATCATCCCAAGCATGTTGATAACTCGATGATGCGATGCGAGTTGGTTGATAATGGTTAGCATGAGAGGCGCTTGAGCTAGTATGGAAATAGTCGTCGAGGAGGATGACTAGGAGGCTGAGATCTCATCGTTGTTGAAGGTTCTAGCATGCTCAAAGCAAGAGTACGTTGGAACGGGCTGCGACGACGTTCCAAGCACGGGCTGCGACGACGTGCTAGTACTCTAGGTAGTTGCGAAAATTCCTAGGCAGGGGCTGCGACGACGTGCGGAGTTATGTCTAGAACCGTGGTTACCATTAGCCCTTGACAGATGGATAAAAGAATGAGTTGGTCGTTCAATTAACGGTGAAATCAAGGCAATGATAACAGTGATAGCCAGAGTCATGGATGTTTGGAGGTTTGATTTTATCATCATTCGGTCTCAAGAGCGGTGTTTTCTGGGTGCTTATCTGATCTTGGTTTAGGCCTTGGGGGTTGTATTTGGAAAACATCGACCTTGACTCGAATGATTATTGCTTTACTTTAATTGTCTGCCATGTTATGCTTGCTTCTCCTTAGTGTGTGTCTGGGGGCTATCACTGTAGTAAGAGGCGGAGTGGGATGGTTTGGTTCCTATTCCTTTTATCCCTTATGCTCTTTTGGTATGTTTGATAGTTGATTTACTACTCACTAAGACTTTGTCTGACTCAAGGTTTTATGTCTCCTCTTATTATCTTGGGCTGTTCATCCATGTTGGGATGGGCAGACTAGGTAACAGGTGGCAGGTGCTGATCTTAGCGGCTCACGTTGATGATGACGAAGGCGAGCATGAGGCTTTACATATTATTTTCATATTCTATGTATTGGATATTCCGCTGTTTGTTGATTACTCTGAGTGCTATGTAGTGAGGCTTCTTGTATCCATGATTCAGACCATGTATAAAGCTATTATGATTAGATGATGATATTCTGTTCTATGGGAGCTTCACTATATTATATTTCTCTATTGTATTTTATCCATGCGCTGTGAGTTTTACGATAGAGTCTGAAATGTTTATTTTACCCTTGACGGTCACTCATGGTTGCCTGGCACACTTTCAGCGCACCATTCCCTTGTTTCCGTGCGGGAGTCATGGGCGGTCGTCACATTTGGTATCAGAGCTTTGGTTAATCGATTTTAGCCAACGCTCGCTGACGTAACTACGTATGAGAGACGTAATTGTATTTTGATGAATGATTACTATATATATAATATAGTAGTTTAGAAGGATTTGAACTCCTTATGCAGTTGTTTCTCAAGGTGTTCTAAGTCATTCCTTTTTGTAGATATTAAGGATGAGTCGAAGGGGGAGACCAGCTGCTAGGGAAGGCCATGATGCTAGGGAAGCTGTTGATTATGCTCCTATGTTTGAGGCCATGATGACTTCGATCATGAGAAGGATACCAGCTTCAGGTCCATCAGTGGATGTTGGAGTTCAAGTTCAAGCTCCAAGACCAGTGGATTTTGCTAAGCTTTGTAAGGACTATACTTCTCTTGGAGGAAAGGTTTTCTTGGGAACGGAATCGACCATTGAAGTGCAGAGATGGATAAATGCTTGTAGAAGGATTTTTGGTGACTTGGGAATTGATGATGCAACTAAGAGGAAGCTTGCATCGAGACAGCTTCAAGGAAGAGCTTCTGATTGGTGGAACTCTATCACCATTGATACTCCGGAGGAAGAAATTACTTGGGTACAGTTCCAAGCTAGATTTGAAGCTAAGTTTATTTCTACGGCTCAGAAATCTGTCTTGTTTAAGAAGTTTGTTGAGCTCAAGCAAGGTGGGAGATCGGTTCTTGAGTATGTTTCTGAGTTTGAGGCTTTGTCCAAGTATGCTCGATCGTATACTGATTCTCCCTATCAGAAGAATGAGAAGTTTGTGACCGGTTTGGACGCTCGTCTTGGAAGGCAGTTGGTGGATCACTTGGACGATCCGTTTGAGAAGCTTGTGGAGAAAGCTCTCAGGCATGAGAGTTTGTTTCCTAGGGAGAGTTCTGTTGTTGCTGTAACCAAGGAAGGGTTTAAGTCGCAGAAGGGTGGAAACAAGAAGAGGAAGCAACAGCAACAGAAGGGTAACGATAGTCAGAATAAGCCGAGGGGCGAAATGACTTGCTATAATTGCCAGCAGAAGGGCCATCTATCCAAGGATTGTAGGAATCCAAAGGCGCCGGCAAAATGCCACAACTGTGACAAGCCAGGGCATTTCAGGAAAGATTGTCCAGAACCGAGGAAGGACAGGCAGATTGTGCAAGCATATGCTTTGGGAGCTGTGCCGTCGTTTTCAAAAGCTCTCACTGCTGAAGAGAAGGGGAAGAGTGTGGTGGTTCAAGGTACTCTTTCCATTTGTGGTGTTCCAGTTAGAGTGTTGTTTGATACTGGAGCGTCTCATTCTTTTGTTTGTGATGATTTGGTGGGCCAGTTAGGTTTGAAACCGGATATTGTTGATAGGCCAT
The DNA here is from genome assembly GCA_030765085.1 of Allium cepa. Classification (NCBI taxonomy): domain Eukaryota; kingdom Viridiplantae; phylum Streptophyta; class Magnoliopsida; order Asparagales; family Amaryllidaceae; genus Allium; species Allium cepa. Next base: position 580,450,930 of record CM060931.1, read on the forward strand.
TGGTTGTGACAAATCCAGTTGGGGGTTCGTCATGTTGGTGTATGATATGCCATGGTCTAGTTGTGTCGAGTCATGATTGCTCGTTTGTTTGTGATTGCTTTGTTCTGAACTTTGCGGGGTTCGGAATTATTTTGGGTATGGACTGGCTTAGGAAGTATGCGGCAAGGATTGATTGTGAGAGGCTAGAGGTGACAGTCGGGAATGTGGAAGGGCGAAAGGTTGTGATACGATGTAAGCATGAGGAAGGCGTCTTCATGAGCTTCATGTATTCGCTGGTTGTTCCACGGGATGGACTGTCATCGGTGCCTATTGTGAATGGATTTGAGGATGTCTTTGACGAAGTCAAAGGATTACCGCCGCATAGGGAGATCGAGTTTCGTATCGATCTAGTTGAGGGAGCCAGACCTGTTGTGATGCCTCTTAGGCGGATGGCGCCTAGGGAGCAACAAGAGTTGAAGGTGCAAGTTGATGACCTTTTGCGGAAAGGATTCATTCGGCGTAGTGTGTCCGAATGGGGTGCACCAGTTGTGTTCGCAACCAAAGCGGATGGATCGTTGAGGTTGTGTGTGGATTATCGTGAGCTGAATAAGGTGACTAAGAAGAACAAGTATCCATTGCCGAGGATAGATGACTTGTTTGATCAGCTTCACGAGGCTAAGGTGTTTTCCCAGATGGATTTGGCAACGGGATTTCACCAGTTAAGAGTGGCGAAGGATAGTGTGCCGAAGACTGCTTTTAGGACACCATCCGGTTTTTATGAGTGGCTTGTAATGCCGTTTGGATTGACTAACGCACCAGCATATTCTGTGGATCTTATGAATAGAGTGTTCAGAGATCAGTTGAATAAGTTCGTACTTGTGTTCGTGGATGATATTCTGATTTATTCCAGAACTGAAGAAGAACACGAGACGCACTTGCGTATTGTTTTGGAAATCTTACGGAAACATCAGCTGAAGGCTAAGTTTTCGAAGTATCGCTTCTGGAAGAGTGAAGTGAGATTCTTAGGCCATGTTATTTCTGGAAATGGAATAGCGGTTGATCCCGCTAAGGTGGCAGCGATCCAGGATTGGGTTAGACCTAAGAATGCATCTGATGTGAGAAGTTTTCTTGGATTAGCAGGATATTATCGTCGGTTTATCAAGGACTTTTCCAAGATAGCTGCACCATTAACAGGATTGACGAAAAAGAATCAGGTATTCAGTTGGGATGCTAAGTGTGAGCAAGCTTTTGGAATCCTGAAAGAGCGACTGACGAGTACTCCTGTTTTGACTATTCCAAGTGGGAATGATGAGATGGTGGTTTACATCGATGCATGTGGTACTGGACTTGGAGCAGCGCTAATGCAAAAGGATAGAGTTGTTGCGTATGCAAGTCGACAACTAAAGCCGCATGAAAGGAATTACCCGACTCATGATTTGGAGTTGGCGGTGATTGTGTTTGCTCTGAAGATGTGGAGACATTATCTATTGGGAGTTCGATTCGAGTTATTTACGGATCATAAGTCGTTGAAGTATCTTTTCTCCCAAAAGGATTTGAATCTTCGGCAGCAACGATGGCTAGAGTTTTTAGCATCATATGATTTTGGTATAGCCTATACTCCGGGAAAAGGTAACGCAGTAGCTGATGCGTTAAGTCGAAGACATGCAGGATTGGGAGCCATGTTTTCGGAATGGAAGAGTCTCGAGTTTTTAGCTAGATTTGACTTTAGGACCAGATGTGAATTGGAACCTGAAATGTTGGCAAACTTATCGATAAGGCCTACTCTTATGGAAAGAATTGGCGAGAGCCAAAAGCGAGACGATAAGCTTGTCAAGATTATCCGTGATTTGGAATCTGGATTGGACCGAGAGAAGGATAAAAGATTCGAAGTCGATCGAGAGGGGTGGCTTCGTAAGCAAGGACGACTGGTTGTTCCCGATATCGATGAGTTGAGAGATGAAGTTTTGAAGGAAAGTCATCACTCGAAGTTGACAATTCATCCAGGAGGAAATAAGATGTATCGGGACATGAAGAGAACCTATTACTGGGAAGGTATGAAGAAGGATGTTGGAAATTTTATTTCCAAGTGCATGAACTGTCAGTTGGTAAAAGCTGAACAGAAGAAGCCCAGTGGATTGCTTCAGCCGTTAGAAGTTCCTACATGGAAGTGGGAGAAAATATCGATGGATTTTATCGATGGTCTACCTAGGAAAAGAGCGGGAAATGAAGGGATTTGGGTCATTATAGATCGTTTGACCAAGAGTGCAAGATTCATTCCTGTTCGATCAACTAGGACTGCATCGAAGTTGGCTGAATTGTATGTTAAGTGGATAGTTCGATTCCATGGTATTCCGAAGAGTATAGTGAGTGATCGAGACCCATTGTTCACTAGTGGATTTTGGAAGAGCTTCCAGGAAGTTTTGGGAACCGAGTTGTGTTTGAGTACAGCTTATCACCCCCAAACAGATGGTCAGACTGAGAGAGTCAACCGAGTTTTGGAAGATCTTCTTAGAGCTTGTGTTTTGGATTTCGGAGGATCATGGGAGGATCATCTTCATTTGGTGGAATTTGCGTATAACAACAGTTATCAGTCGAGTATTGGTATGGCACCATTTGAGGCATTGTATGGAAGACCGTGTAACTCTCCGACATGTTGGTTGGAAACTGGAGAAAAACTGATACTTGGGCCAGAGATGATTCGACAGACTTCGGATTGTATAGGGATCATTCGGCAACGAATGAAGGCAGCCCAAGATCGTCAGAAAAGTTATGCCGATAATTGTCGTAAGAATTTGGAATTCGACGTAGGTGATATGGTTTTTGTGAAGATTTCTCCTCTGAAGAATGTTATTCGATTTGGAAAGAAAGGAAAGTTAACTCCGAGATTTGTTGGACCATTCCCGATTATCGAGCGAATTGGAAAGCTCGCTTATAGATTGGAGTTACCGGAAAAGATGGCGGGTGTGCACAATGTGTTTCATGTATCTTATCTACGGAAGTATGTGCATGACTCGAATACGGTGGTTTCTGCTGATAGCTGTGAAGATTTAGAAGTTGATCCAGTTGTTTGGAGACCTCGTAAGCCGCTTCGTGTTGTTGAAACCGACACGAAACAGCTTAGGAGGAAGGCGATTACGTTGCTCAAGATACAATGGAGTGATGATGTTAACGAATGTACGTGGGAGGAGGAAGGGAGGATGAAGGCAGCTCATCCTGAACTCTTCGAGGTATGGCCCTAAGGTGTCGTGACATCTCATGAATTTGTACCTTGTTCTAGTCTTAGAATTCTGCATGCTAGGTTAGGAATTGGATGCATGGTTTGTTGATTGCTATGGATGGTAGGCATGCAGAATAGTTTTGATTGCTGTTGTTTGTTTGGAATTTCGGGGGCGGAATTCCTAAGGGGGAGAGAATGTAACGACCCGTATTTTACGTGTCGACTAATCGTAAAGTAATGACTACTAGGTTGTTAGTGTTGTTCATGTTGTTCAGAGCTTAAGTCATGAAAAGTTAACTCGTGTGGAAGCTAACTCGTGTAGGTGGATTTAGCTTAGGTCGTGTATTTTTAAGTCGTAGACGACTTAAGGGGTTTCGAGTTATAGGAATTACGACCTATAAAAGTTTCACGAGTTATTGTGTTAGAACGAGTTAAGGGGATAGGTCGGTTATACGACCTAAGGAAATGGTTTAGGACTTAGGATGGTTGCCGAGTTAAGGGTTAACGACCTAAGGAACTGGACGAGTTAGTAGCTTAGGCGAGTTATCGGTTTTAGGGGTTAAGCGACTTACTAGACAACGACTTAAGAGTGTTTACGACCTATGGAAGTTGAGTCGTGAACGAGTTATAGTAGTTGACCGACCTATGGGGTTTACGACTTATTCGATGAGCGACCTAAGGAAGTTAGTCATGTTAGTTAGGTCGTAGACGACCTAAGTTAGGATGCTGAGGAATTAGGTCGTGTGAGTTTAGGTCGGTGGGGTATTTAGGTCGTAGGTCGTAACTCGTGAAGGCATTAGGTCGCGTAGGAGCTTAAACCATTAAGCCGTTAGGTCGTATGACCCTGGGTTTAGTTAGGTCGTTGAGCGACCTAAGGGTTAGTGTTAGGTCGCTAGGTAAGATAGGTCGTATCTCGTAACTCGTTTACGAGTTAGTAGTGATAGTTAGGTCGCTAGGGAGGATAGGTCGGCAGGCTTGATGAGTCGTGTCTCGTGTGCTTTGATAAGTCGTAGTATGATAGGTCGGCTTTGCTGATGAGTCGTTGGGGGCTTAGGTCGTTGTGTCGCGTGTGGGTTAGGTCGGAGATTTCTTAGGTCGGCAACGACCTAAAACCGAGAACGACCTAAGGTGTGATCTGCCTATAAATAGAGGGCTTTGGCTCACTTTTTGGCACCGGTTTTTGAAGCGACGAAGTGCTGCCATTTTGAGAGCTCGACTTCAACATTTCTTCATCTTCTTTTCTCCACTCCAATCTAGTTCTAACATCCATCCAAGATCGAAGATCGAGATTGAAGATCCAAGAGCTAAAGTTGAAGATCTTCATCCAACCAAGCTAGATTTCATCGTTTCAAGCGGGATTTCGACGAATCAAGCTTGAAGCTTCGCTGTCCAGATCTGAAGTTGATAGTTTTTGAAGTGTTTGGGTGATTTGGTGAGTGGTGGTTATCTCTCACGCGGACCCAAAGGAGTATATTGAATCGGTGGTTTGTTGGAGTGCTGTAGATAGTGATTTTATGCATTTTTCCTTAGATCCAAGTGTAGATCCATTACTTACAAAGATGTTTACTTATGCAAGTTCATTTTCCAAGTTGTGGAGATAAAAACCCATGATTTGTATTTGTTAGATCTATGCTAAAAACCCATGATCCATGCATGTTAGACTTATGTTCATTTATTTACGAAATTGCCACTATAGTTAATATTGCTTATTAGATCTTGTTTGAATGCTTGATTGTTTGGATGTATGATTGATTTGATTGTTTCAAGTTAGCTAGTGGTTGATTTGGAATAAGATGGTTGAGGATGGTTCAAATGCTAAATGGAAAGGCTCTTGAATGGTGAAAGCTGCTTGTGGCATATGAAGCAGATGTTGAAGCTCATATGTATGGATTAGATGATGTTGAGATGGGACTTTGCCATGATGCGATGAGGCAAGCCATGATGTTGAGATGGGACTTTGCCATGATGCGATGAGGCAAGCCATGATGTTGAGATGAGACTTCGCTATGATGCTATAAAGCAAAGCATGATGTGAGATAGCCTTGGTTTAATCCAGACGGGATCATCCCAAGCATGTTGATAACTCGATGATGCGATGCGAGTTGGTTGATAATGGTTAGCTTGAGAGGCGCTTGAGCTAGTATGGAAATAGTCGTCGAGGAGGATGACTAGGAGGCTGAGATCTCATCGTTGTTGAAGGTTCTAGCATGCTCAAAGCAAGAGTACATTGGAACGGGCTGCGGCGACGTTCCAAGCACGGGCTGCGACGACGTGCTAGTACTCTGGGTAGTTGCGAAAATTCCTAGGCACGGGCTGCGACGACGTGCGGAGTTATGTCTAGAACCGGGGTTACCATTAGCCCTTGACAGATGGATAAAAGAATGAGTTGGTCGTTCAATTAACGGTGAAATCAAGGCAATGATAACAGTGATAGCCAGAGTCATGGATGTTTGGACGTTTGATTTTATCATCATTCGGTCTCAAGAGCGGTGTTTTCTGGGTGCTTATCTGATCTTGGTTTAGGCCTTGGGGGTTGTATTTGGAAAACATCGACCTTGACTCGAATGATTATTGCTTTACTTTAATTGTCTGCCATGTTATGCTTGCTTCTCCTTAGTGTGTGTCTGGGGGCTATCACTGTAGTAAGAGGCGGAGTGGGATGGTTTGGTTCCTATTCCTTTTATCCCTTATGCTCTTTTGGTATGTTTGATAGTTGATTTACTGCTCACTAAGACTTTGTCTGACTCAACGTTTTATGTCTCCTCTTATTATCTTGGGCTGTTCATCCATGTTGGGATGGGCAGACTAGGTAACAGGTGGCAGGTGCTGATCTTAGCGGCTCACGTTGATGATGACGAAGGCGAGCAGGAGGCTTTACATATTATTTTCATATTCTATGTATTGGATATTCCGCTGTTTGTTGATTACTCTGAGTGCTATGTAGTGAGGCTTCTTGTATCCATGATTCAGACCATGTATAAAGCTATTATGATTAGATGATGATATTCTGTTCTATGGGAGCTTCACTATATTATATTTCCCTATTGTATTTTATCCATGCGCTGTGAGTTTTACGATAGAGTCTGAAATGTTTATTTTACCCTTGACGGTCACTCATGGTTGCCTGGCACACTTTCAGCGCACCATTCCCTTGTTTCCGTGCGGGAGTCATGGGCGGTCGTCACAGTCTACCTATACACTTATAATGGATGCGAATGGTTGAAAATACCGAGTCGTTACAGTTGGTATCAGAGCTTTGGTACCTCTAGGAAAAACTCAGCATATGGAGTGAATGTATTTACAGAATCACTTTCATTCGAGTTTCAATCTCTCCCTTTTGACTCGATTCCTTTGAATTTTGGAACATTCCCTACGGTTCCAAAATCCATTCGTATCCCTCACTATTCATCTTCTTTTGATTTTGGAGTAACCCATAACTCCGCTTCGAATGATCTTTCTAGTGAGTCGGCGGTCACGCCAATTTCAAATTTAATTGAAAAAGGGGGAAAACTCCTTTGCAGTTAGCATCGATTCACCAGAGATTCTTATCTATCCTTGGTTTAGATGCTAATATCTTTTGTTATTTCAAACTCTAACTCTTGAGATCGAATGTAGATTTACCCTAGAAAAATCAACATTGATCTTATTCTTTAAGTCACGGTTGACCCGGTTAAGGTTGCCCGTGATTTATATAAGCTTATCCATCTTCCTATTCTGTTATTTAATCTTGTCATCCTTGTTTCCAACTTATTTTTAAATCATAATCTCCTTTGATTTGTGTTAATCAAAAAAAAAAATTTGAATCTCTATCCTTCTTTGAAAATCTATTCATGTATAGTGTATTTGTAAACTAGTATTTAAAATTAAAATGTTTTATATATTGTGTTGTTTGAGTTGTTGATGTTGAGTTGGGTTTCTGATCGATACGTCTGATCAGCGCTATCGATAAGATTTCCAAAACACTTTGACAGAACAAACGCACACAATATATTTTTAAAAAAAAATTTGGTTAATGAAATAAATTTTGATATATAAGTAAATTTATGAAACTTAATGAAATGATTTAAATTGATAATTTGAAATGATAATACTTGATTTATCACTTATTGTTCTACAAATAGATCTATAAATATTTGTTTATAAATTTATTTGGGAACTCAAATGAGTTTGAAACAAGAATTTGAGGATTTAAATTTCGATTATTTGAAACTTTGGTTTAAAGTTTTAAAAGGTTATATTATTTAAAGTATTTTGAATAGAATTTGTTTTCAAAGAATTTTAAAGGTTTAAAATTAGTGCTCTTCTCTTTGTCGCTGGAAAATAACTTTGGTGATGATCACGACATCATCGATGTTCATTTTTGAGGTTCGAAGTGAAGAGACTGTTCTGTAGTCTTGCTACAGTTTTGTTTCGGGGGAATTTAATTGATTTGAATTTCTAAAATATGACTTGATTTATAATATATATAGATATATGATTGAAATTTGATTAGACATATTATATATATATTATTACTTATCTCTAAATAGTTTGGAGAAATCGGAAATACAATTCTTAAATTTTATTTTAAATAATAATTTCAATTATAAAAAGAGAATCAAAAATTTGGATAAATGATTAGAACTTGAGAGAATTGAATTGGAAAGTTTTATTTGTATAATACAATTGCATTCAAATATAACTTACCAAAATTTCAGAAGTTAAAAATGTAATTGGATAATATACGATATAAAAAGATTTTATAAATAAAATTTGAGTAGTTAATGTTATACACTTAAATTTTAAGTCATAAAACGATCAACACAGTTAAAGAATAATAAAGGGTAATTGAATAACTTACAATAAAACAATGTTAGAAGAACTAAGAATAAAATAAAGCAATTATAAAAAGTGTAAATATATTTAACATGAGTGATAAATATATTGAGGGGAATAAATTTAATTTTGATTAGGAATAAAGAAGAATAAAATTTATTAAGTACATTGTGAGTGCAATAGATGATTATTATTCAAACCCATGGTTTTAAAAATTGTTAATTTTAGATGATTGGACAATAAGATAATGAAATTTGAGATAGTTAAGATTTAGTTAACTTGTGTAAAGATTTATTCTCTGTTTAAGTTGAAATCTCCATGCTTTCAAATTCATTTTCTTATTTTGTTTTCAAACTACCTTTTGGTTGTCCTTATTATCCTATCTTGCTATAGACAGGTATATGCATCTTTCTATAATATTTCTGTTTAGAAATCTTTCTATAATCTTTGATAGACCTTTGGTAATCATTTTGAATCCACCTTTTTCGTGCTTGTGTTCTTGATTCTGGAGGATCTTGGAAAGATCACCTCCACCTTGTTAAACTTACCTATAACAACAGTTATCAGGTATAACTTCAATCTTCTTGTCATATTAACTTAATCCTATTTCACTCTATCTTTTCTGTGCCCTTCCATACCTCATTCCTTTTCAGGGACGAAAAGTTTTGAGTGAGGGAGAGTGTAACAACCCTGTATTTTGTAATTATTTTATTGTATATTTTAATTATTTTTAATGTAAGATTTTGATTTAAAAACTTATTTTACTTATTTGAAATGATTAAATTTATTATTTAAATATAATCTTGATTTTTATATGAGTTATAATTCCAAACTTGTGTAAGTTGAATATTTGCATGAAATGCTGATTTTGGTCAAATTAGTCAAACTGTAACTTTCAACTTAAAATTTTAAAAGTTTAAAAATTTAATTTTTTTTCTTTTATTATGAAAGTATATAAAATTCTAAGAACACCACTTTTCGTTTCGTTGAAATCGGATGTAAATTGTGAAAGTTATACCCTTTACAATATTGTGCGTATATAGGGTTATTTAACAATGACTATTTCAAATTGCATAAGTTACTTCTTCTTTGTTATATTTTACTTTAATATGTGATAATATGTTATATTATTCATATTTTGACTTTTAAGTATTTTTAAAATGATAATATAATTTTTCTAAAGTTCATTTGAATTTATTTCTAATTTTAAAGCCTGGTCTACAATTTTAAGCCATTTTCTTAATTTAATTATATATAATTAAAATTTATTTATTTATTTTATGCACTCACTTTTATTTGCTGTGTTTTACTTTATTTTATTCATTTTACATGTATTTAAATTAAAGTAAATTTTTCCAAAGTATATTGAAGTTATTTCTAATTCTTAAGTCAAGTTTTCATTTTCTATGCTATTTTTCTTGTTTTAATCATATCTAATTAATATTTAATTATTAATATTTTTTTTATCTGTTATACTTTCGAATTTTAACTGAGATTTTAATTATTTTCAGTTATTTAGATGTATATAAATATATATGAGAAATTTGAAAGGGTTAAAGGCTAAGAAACGTAAAAATGTTTCACTTTTTCTTTTGCAGTTTCTTTTGTCATCAATACATCTGTTTTTTTTTTGGCATTTCCCTATACCATCTCCAGCCGACTTCCCTTGCTCATTTGTCACGAAATTTTTCTCTTTCTCGACCCTAAAAATCATGGCCTCCATCTTGAGGGAAAAAAAATCTGGTAATGGCTACATCTTTTTCTACCTTTTTCTTCACATTTTCTATGTATTTTGCCTAGTTTTCTATGTTTTCTGGATTGGCCTCTACCACCCACCATCACCACTATACTCTCCACCATCCCCTACCACTCTTCCTTGGCATCATCTCCAGCCATCATTTCAGATCCATCCATGGCCACACCTCCCTTGGTGACAAAACTCCACAAAATTGCAAATAATGTCCAAAACAATGCCCTAGCCACCACTATTACTTCACCACCTTCATACTCCACCATGGCCACCACCTCTAGCCACAACCACCACCTTGTTACCACCACTACACTTCATCTTAGCCTATGTCCAGATGTGAAATTGACATGGCCAAGACTCTATGAACCAAAACTCCACAAAAACAATGCGTAAAGCCTTGAAACATTCATGATAGCCACCCTATCACTTCATATCTTCATCCACCACCTTGGCCGCCACCATAGGCTTCCACCACCACCTTTTCCAGACCTCCCCACACCCCTCCATCTACTGTCCAAACCTGTACAAGTATGGTCAAGCCCCACTTGACCCAAGGCCGAGCCTTGTTGTGCTCAAAAACTTCATATATGTTGCCTTGATCAATTGTATGCTTCATGTTATAACCCTACCACTCCATACTCCTTCTAGCCGTGAGTTATGGTGCCAATCCTAAGCTATATCTTCATCATGGCTGAACCCAAGAACCTCCTAGGCTAAGCATTTGAATGGTTAAAGCAAGGTCAAGTAATCTATTCCTTGTTGCTTCGTATTTTCATTGTTTCAACATTGTTTTGCGTTGAATATTTATGTGTATATTGTCTTGTTTTGGTAATTGTTTACAAGACAAATATCAAGGCTCTCCATTCATTCAAATCAAAAGTCATGCTATATCGTGCTTGTCGTGCTTTTGGAATTGCACTTGTGTTTGTTGTTTTGGTCTTCAGCTTGAAAAAGTGAGTCTTTCTCACTCTGACATTTATACTTATGAAAAGTGAATTGATGACAAGTGTTTAGTAATAAAAAAAATGTTTATGCATGTTAATGATGATCATATGATATGTTATGCCATGTTATTACCATATTATTACCATGTTAAAACTGTTAATTTTGACCTGACATCTGATATATGACTGTATATTGTGATATTGACCTTGTTTATATTATTTCTGTATATGATCACACTGCAAGTTCCCTGTTAGAAAAAATGTTATGGGCTGAAATGATAGGCCTGAATGGTTTTAAATTTTTCATTTTGACTTGGGATTGCGGGTTTGAAATGATAAAACCCGGATTTTCTTTGTAAATTATGGGTTGAAATGATATATTACCCATATCACTTTACCTAGCGTAGAAAATTATATATAGGCGTGTAGTTGAAATATGTTTTTATAAAATTTTAAATATTTTAGAAATTTAATTATTATAATATTTTGATTTTGAATTTAATAAAAAAAAGGATTTTTGTAAATTATTATTGATTTTCTGAATAATTGTAAGTGAAATGAATTAATGAAAAAGTTAGAAATTTTGAACGTAAGTTATTTTGGAAATTTTGATTTAATTATAATTGGAAATATAAGTGAATATGAAATTATGATAAATTTATGATAATTTTAATTTAAATAAATTTAAAGTAATTTTATATCATATTAATGATTTTAATAAAGTTGAAATGTGAAATGAATGAATATTGTAAGTTGAAATTTTGAAATATAACTAAAACTGGAAATTTATGAAATTGACGTAAAAATGAACTTTTAGTTAAGTAAATAAAAATAAAACAAAGTTATATTTGAGAATTTGAACTTAAGTGTTAAGTTGAAATTTAATGTAATAGATTTTAAAAATTCAACATTGCATTTTAATAAGTGAATTATTATTAAATCTTGATTTTTTAATGGAAATTTAACTTTATAAAATCATGAACTTGAGGAAAATTAAATGATGTTTATAAATGTGAAAATGTATGATTTTATAAGTTAAAAATGTTTTTAATAAAAATATAATTGGTTGAGAAATTTTATTGAATATTTGAAGTTATTTGAATGCATTTTTTGAAATGCTATTAATTACAATGTAAATGATATTACAGCATTTGTAAACGCTGTAGTTGATGATAATGAACTAAAAAGCTAAATTGAATTAAAAGCTATTATAGCAATCTTTGTAAGTGCTACAATTTTTGAATTTAACTAAGTTATTCGAAATTTAAGTAAACCTAGTATAACATTTGAAAATGCTGTCTTTTGTTAAATTGAACTGTTTTGAATGTAACTTTCCGTATAAGTTTTCTAAATAATGCGAAAAGTGAATTTTCACTGTTTTGATGAACTTAAGTGAATAAATGAACTTTGGAAGTTGAAATTTTTGGAAATTTAATAATTTAATTATTAAGCATAATAACTTCACTGAAATGAAAAAAAATTTTGGAATATAAACTGTTTTAAAATATGAATTGAAATGGTATTTTAAATTGAATAAAATGAATAATGATTTGAAATGAATGAAATTTTGAAAGGATATGATATTTTGATATATTAAAATGATTCGAAACGAAGTTTTGAAAGATACGATATTTTTGATATTAAATGATTTGAAAAACGGAGTTTGAAAGATAGGACACTTTGATATTAACATGATTTAAACTGAAAGATATGATATTTTGGAACTGAAGGGTAGTGTTGAAAGGGTATGAAAATTTAATATATTGAAATGGTTAGAAATGACTTGATATTTATTTTGATAAATATTTGAATTGAAAGATATTTTACGATGATTTATTGAAATGGTTTTGGAAATGATTTAATCTTTATTTTGATAAAGATTTGGATTGAAAAGGATATTTTATTTTGAAGTATAAAATATTTTTTTAAGTTATAACTACGGGTTATAATAACGATGGGTTGTTAAAGAGACCGGGATCGGATATTGTCTTATAGCCGGCCAATACCCGAAAACCACTTTAACAACTGTGTACGCGGTGGAGATTCCAGAATGAAGTAGGATGGTGGCGACGTTCTCGAGATATATATTACGTTGACCCAACTCACGTGAGTTGACATATATGACTAAAACAGGAGCTATACCGGGCTACACAAAGTGTCGCACCCTTTCATCGAGCATGCTCCATCGGAAACCATTCTATTACTATTGTGATTCGATTCGGTGGCGCCACTTTGATTCGGGGGTATTGTTCGAGGTGGGCGGAAGCTGCTGGCTTGCCGTCACCACCGGTCCGGGAGTGCAAACGGTGTATCCACCCTGGCATTGCCTCGCGTGTCGTGTCATATCCTTATATCGAATGTTAGCACCAAAATTGGTCACTAACACCCTTGAGTAGAGTTATGTAGTGAGACTAATGAAGAGAGTGAGTTAAAACAGAAGAATAGTGTAATTCAATGTCAAAAGAACAATAAAAACGAGAACACCAAATTTATAGTGGTTCGGCGTAATTGCCTACATCCACTTTGAGTTTGATCTTTATTACTTTCTCTATTACTTGAATACAGATACAATCCGTAAATCAATCACTTGGATACAAGTTTGAATTAAAAAGAGGAGAGTATAAGAAATGGCAGAGTCTCCCCAGTGTTCCCGGAAAAAAGGGTCCCTTTCACTGTGCCCATGCCCCTCTATTTATAGACGAAGGTGGGTTGGACTTCCCTGGTGGGCCTGTTAACTGAATAACTCGGTCCAAATGGAGTAAGCCCTATGTGCCGACCCAAATAGGCCGAACGACCAAATGCCGAACCTTCATCTTTATGCCGAACGAAGTGAGGCCGGACGCTCTGCATGCCGAGTGAAACAGGCCGAACGGTCGGCATGCCGTGCCTTTCTTTCCAGGTCGATGGGTCTCTCTGTTGAATGGAGGAAGCGGGCCGAACGATGTTGGGATGCCGAGTGGAAGGATACGCCTTTGTCATGTAAGAATGCCGAGTGGAAGATATGCCGAGTGGAACTTGTGTGCCAGATGAGAAGCATGCCAAGCGAAAGGCTTGCCGTGTGAAGGGTTTGCCGTGTGAGGCGCGGATGCCGAGTGAAAGGATATGCCAAGTAGAAGGAATGCCGAACAGAGGACATACCGAGCAAAGGATATGCCGAGTAAAGAGCAGGCCGAATACAACCCTTTGACAGCCGAACGTTCAAACGTGCCGAGTGCTCATTTGTGCCGATTACAACCCTGCATGCCGAACGTTCTAGTTGCCGAACGTGCTTTAGGTGTCGAACGATATTCAATACCGAACGTCGCTTCATGCCGAACGTCTTTCTAATGGGCCTGACAACTTGCAAACACCTCCAGGCTCTTCGAGTTCAAAATCTTGTCTAGCGCTAATAATAATGTCTTCGACTGTCGTTTTGTAACCGGGCCAAAATGCCGGTTAACATTTGCCCCCCAAAGTGTGTCGTGTGAAGTAACACAACACGCTTTGAATCAGCGAGTATTCCTTGTCTTCAGAAAGAAATCCATCATGTTTCTTGAACAGTCATTATCCTTCGATTTTCTCCTCTAAAGCTGTCATATCCTTCCTTGGTCGTCTTGACGCTTGGTTGTGGCTAAAAGTTCTTCATCTGCCCATTTGGTGAAGTAATCAACTGCTATGATGGTGTATATCGTACCACCTTTAGGATCGGCAAGAAGATGATTTCAGTGCCCCCAAGTGGCAAACGGCTATGGACCAGCCATTTGAGTAATTTCCATCAGTGGGGTTCCTGTAGCAAAGTATCTTCTTTATCATGGTTTTCCTCCTGATGCTATTACCGCATTCTTCTTCATAGAATTTGCTCAAGATATCATCATGGGCGATGCGCCGAAGCATGGGGATGGATAAAATCCTTTTGACAAACGACTTATTCTTAGATGATTTGGTATGAAGATTTGAGGAGGATCTGTCGTTTTCCATTCCTCCGTTCAGTAAGAATTCCTCATTGTAGATAGTCTTTGATGGGAGTCAACCATGACACCTTTCCATTTTGTTCGCTGAGGTGTGTAATGATGTAATACGTGAAGTCGGTTAGTGGCTCTTGGGCTTGGCCGAGATAAGGAGCAAGACAATGCCCCCTAGCAAGATCAACTTCCTTAAATTTGTATACAACCAATCAAGAATCACAAAAGATATGTAAAGTTTTCACTTCAAATCCTCTAGCAAGCTTGAGGTTGGCAGTCAAGGCTTCATACTAAGCAGCGTTGTTTGTTATAAGTAAATCGAGTTTCAGGACGTAGCAGATTGATCGTTCCTCAAGAGTCATTATCATGACTCCTATGCCATAATACTGATAATTAGATGCTCCATCCACGTACATTTTCCATCTTATGGTTGGTTCTCTACTACTCTTCAAGTAGTCATCTGAGGTAGTGAATTTAGGTGTGAGGTCTGCTAATTTCCGTCCTTGGATAGCCCTTCGAGGGAAATAAGTGATATGGAATTAGCTTAGTTTGATATTTTATTTAAGTAGTCTTTCAGACGTCTCAGGTCATTATATGCCCTGTCGCAACGGCTGGTAGGCATAGACGTTGATGGATTGAGCCTAAAAGTAAGAGTGGAGCTTTCCTGGTGAAATCAATAGATATTATGCTAGCTTTTGTAGCTTCGGGTCGATATCCAATGCATGGCTCGCGATAGTTAATGAAATCACATATGCTTGTCAGAATGGGTCCAAGGGAACATATCATCATTTATTCAGAAAATCCAACTAATTCTTTTATCATCACTACACTGAGTTGTGATCCGATGTTCAACGCCCGGAAAGGGTCGCCATGGCTGAGTGTAATGTCGACCGTCACCTTAGCAGGTGCCATCCCAGATTCTTTGAGTATAGATGTAATTATTTTGCATAACATTCAATGTGAAATATGGTTGGGACGACCAATAATGATGGTTGCTCTAGTCGAATCCTAGAGTCTTGTCATGAGTTTTTAAGTCTAATAGCGAAGGACTCTGAATGCTCTAATAGATTATCAACAAATGGCCAAAGATCAGGCTTAAAAGCGCATTGAAGGAAATGTCGAGTGGGGGTCAGCCTCGTGTGGCGTGCAACTGTATAGCTGGATCTTGCTATGAGTTTGAATTTGCTTGTGTATTCGAGTAACGCACTTTCTATTCAATGCATTCATGATCCTTACCCGTCCTTCGGGTTGGAGTGTGTAACGACCCGCCTTTTTGGACAATTTTAAACCGACGATCAAATACACATGTCGATTCCAAACCATTAAAAGGGCAGATAGTTATTGGGGTAATTAAGAAAAGAAAAGGAAGGAAAATAAAGGAAATAAAACAACACAGAATCTCACAGCGGAAGGCTTAAGTATAATAATAAAATAACAGTTCATGAAGCTGTTAATTAAATGAATACATTTGAAATGAATACATTTGATTATTATTATACAACATTTATCAGAGTTACATACACAACAAATATCATACAACAATGCAGCGGAATGGAATGAATATAATAGTAGTAGATAATATGCCAAATCTTCGTCTCCGTCCTCCAAGGAAATGATCTTCAACCTAAACTGAAAACTCAGGACTGACCCGAGCGTAATGAAAAGACAAAACACTCGAGTCAGGACTAAATATCCTTATGAAAGTTAAATCAATCGTAAATAAATATGAGTGTAAACGGCGTCAGAGATGTTTACGGGGTTTGACATCTCCTATCCAGTGTCAACGTGCGTGCAATAACTTAAGAGATGTTACGGGATTTTCCATCTCTCAAGGATCCGTTAAACTATCTACTATGTAGTAATATACGCTAAGTAGATAATGCCTATCAGTAATATAAAGTATCAAAATAGCGTTAAGGCGTTACCATAATCCCCCTTAACACATTTTATATTCCCAAAAGCATATACAAGACCGTAGTTTCCCCAAAACCGGAAGTCACCAGAGGGCAATCCATATACTCAAGGTACAAATCAAAAACGTAGTGGTCGCGAATAGGATAATCAGTATGACAAGGTACATGAGGCGATACCAACTAGGATACTAGTAGTTGCGTGATCCGGACTGATGTTGGGCATAGCCAGCAGCTACCCCAACACCGCGAAACAACACTCCCAAATCAAGGGGTGCACCCAAATCGAATCACAAATGTAATAGATATGGTATCGAAGAAGTGTGTCCGCTAGAGGTGGCGAACCTCAATGGCCCGGCGCGGCTCCTGTTTTAGTCATGTCAGGGGTCATCCAATAATCGTTCTCTTTCTTCAGTCAACGCGTTCACCAAACCATCCACTTCATTCTGGATCATCACTCCGCGTATAATAGTTATTAAAGTGGTTTTCGGTATCGACAGAGAATATGTCCATATCCGATCCCGGTCTCTTTAATAACTACGTATTATTACACCGTTGGCTCTTTTATATTTCAAATCGATTCATAATTGATATCAAAATATCATGTTCGCTTTAAAAATCAAATCCATTTCAAATATCATTTTATATCGCTTTTACATAGTAATATTCAAAGCCCGAATTAAGGTTAAATCTTTAAACAAATCAATTTTCGAATTTAAATCAAATCCCAATTTTTAAATTTCAAAGTCTCGACTTATATTATTTAACAATTTCTTTTAACCAAATTTATTTCAACATTCCAAACCCAAATTTCGATAAATTCGATTTCTATAAATTTATGTCTATTTATAACTTTTAAACAAAACATATAAATAAATTTCAAATCGACGATTTTAAAGTTATTAATTTAGCCAATTCGGTGTCCGTATATAATTTTCTATCCTATGGCCAAGTAATAATTTATTTCAATTAAATGTCAGGGATGAGCATATATTACTTAAATTAAATCACAGTATCATATGTATGCATAACAGGATATATATAAGCAAATAAACATCCAAACATTCAAACATCAACCAATAACATCGTCGAAATACATCGTCCAATAGGCAATACAATTCAAGGCAATTTCATAGTTATCGATGTCGGGTGATTAAATTGCAATTCAATTTCAATTTCAATTTAACTGTCAAATTTAAACTTCAACGATTAATTCGAATGACAATCTATATGACCATTAAATTTTTATCAAACAACGACAAATAAAATCATAACACTACATAATGACAATTTTAACTAGCATAAAGATATTCAGTACGTTGTGAGCGTTATAAAACACTCACCTTGATTTTACGATTTTAAATCAAATCGAACGACGTTCGATTTAACCCAAAATTTTCTCAAGCTCTAAATGATTCCAATCCAGTTGCAATGCGAAGAGCTCGTCGATACGATTCCAACGCAAAAAGTTTCGTCCGAATCCGACCTCGTATGAAAAAGATATGATTTTTACAAGTTTACACGATTTTATATTAACTAAATTTACAACCTTCTTTATAATTTTACCTAACTCAAATCTCAGCCACTAGATCCCTCCTCTGCAAATCTCCACCGCTCCTTCTTTCTTCCATCTCACGTTCATTCTACAGGAAGAAACCGAACAACATGAACCCATAAGCCATCACCTAGGGTTAAATATTGTGACCACCACGATCAACTTCAGGCCGATCAACGACCATGGTTTTGAAGCTCACGACGAAGGCTACCTTCGGCTGTAAGATGGTGGAACTCGGCCTCCTATTTTACCTCGAAAAACGTGAAAAACGCAGCAGGTTTGAACGTGATTTCCCGTCGATCCGTGGCTCCGTTTTTGATCATCTCCGTATGGATTTGAAGCTTTCATCGTGCTCTACAACTTTGTAGTTGAGAGTTTTTGCTAATTGTTGATGGATTGAGAGGAAAATGAGAAAGAAGTTTCGAATTTCGTGGCCATTGATTCAGGAAATGGCGGCTAGGGCTGAAGTCAATTAGGGTTTCTGGATTAAAATAATAATAAAACTGCCTCGGTTTGCGTGCGTATATATATATAGGTAGGTCCAAAATCATCCGAACTCCAATCGAGACGTGCCGCCAGGCGTTTATAAGGTTTTACCCCCATTCCGGACGCAATGGAACTAGTTTCAAGGCCTAATTCGATCATATGTGAGAGTTACGGAAATAAACGATCAATTTTAAATTAAACCGATTAAACGATTTTCTATGCGTTTTGGCTTGCCCCGGACAAACGGTAAATCCGTTTGACTTGAAATTTGAAATCTTACAATAATATAACATTACGGATCCAATGAAACTAGTTTCGTCGAAATCCGAGACCGTTTGAAAAATGACTATTTTTAACTCGCCAAATTAATATTAAACAATTTCAACGCGTTTCGAGCTGCCACGGTCAAACGACAACTCCGATTGCTACGAAAATTGAAATCCGATAATAACTAACTATTACGGATCCAATGGAACTAGTTTTGTCCAATTCTGAGACTGTTCAAAAATTGGCTATTTTCCAGTCGATAATTAAATATTAAAATATTCAATTTTCACAAATAAATTTTAAATTCAGTTTTAAAAGTTCTATAACATCACTATAACTCCAATATGATAAAATAAAATTTTACAAATCATTTTTAATCATATTAAACCCGTTATTTTATTTATCCAATAAATTCCAAATATTTAATTTAGACAATTTCGCTTATCCAATAATTCATTATCTTTTGAAATATTGAAATTGAACTTATAAGATTCAACTTTTAAAACCATTTCAAAATTTAGAACACTATTTTCATTTTACAGTTATTCAATTATTCAATAAGTTTTAAATATTTAATTTAAACAATTACGTGTTCAATATTCAATATTTGATTTCAAATAGATTTTACTTATCAATCAATTACTCTATCATACCCAATGAATTCAACTTTTGATATCCTATTCAACTATTGATTGCAAAGTCATTCACTAAGTAGCTTTTTTTTCATTACTTGGATAATTATTGCAATTCATTCCAGTTATTATTATTCCAAATGAATTACAAATTTTTTTCTAACATTAAATCACGAAATCTTATTAAATTAGCTAATTTAATTATCGAAAATTTACGGGTCGTTACAGAGTGAAAGTCAATTGCTCATGAGCTAAGGTGTCAATTCAATGATTCAATCTCTAGGCATCCTTTCGGTCGTCTCCTTGAGCAACTGTAAGCACTATATATAAGTTTTAATACTGAGCTATCGTAGCCAGTTTTTGGATGACCATGCGTCTTCTCCCAGTCTCGGGTTGATAGATGTACTGCATGGACAGTTAAGTCTCGTCCTAGCTATGCTTACGTTTTCACCTAAGTTCCAAAGACATAGAGGCGATCGGTGAATAGTCGGTTCCTATTCATCTTGCTCCTCGCTCGTGCCCCCAGGTCTGGGGCATATACTGATAAGTAGGAAGGCCAGCCATGCCCACTTTAGCCTTACTCTCTTTCCCGTTGAATCGTGGGATCATGTCAAATGATGGGAGACTAGGTCTCACCTATCTCGGATTTTATCGTGGTTTTTCATTCCAAGAGGAATACTTCGATGCCACGTCAGTTTCAGGGCGTAATTTGGACAGTGGATGGTCATCTACGTCCACTTTGGTTCATGCTCTGTAATCATTTCTCGGGGTAAAGTTGGCTACAAATGCAGTCGGGTTATGCTCATCCAGTTTCATACTCCTTCTGACGAACCGAATGAGGGTGCTGGAGAATTTTTGACCAAGTATTCATGGTTTACCCTCCTTTCCACACTCTGGAGGTCATAGTTTTTCAAGAAACATCCGAGTCACATTCGTATGTGCTTGGTGCGGATCGGTATTGACCCTCGATCTGAGGTATGATATAGTCGATTGCTCGTAGCTTTGGATGCCATTTCGATTGGTTTTGTATTGAGGCTTCCCTGCAGTCGTTGCTTCAAGTTATAAAGAACGCCACGCTAGAGCTATAGTAAGCTGTCGTATTCAGCTTTTTGGTGATTTGTACCCATGCTCCCAACATTGATTTGGCCAGGCCACTAGTTGGATGGTCGAACTCCATCCTTAGCGGGTTAATAATCCTTCGGTCGATTCCATGCCGAAGTTTGCATAATAGAGAATGGTCGGAATCCACTCGTCTATTTATCGATGTTTATACACCACTCCGCATTCTGGTGACTTAGTGTTATTCTCCCCCCGGTTGATTCGCGCCCAATTTGTACCCATGCCTCGGTCCATGCTCCGGGGACTCAGAGATTTGTCGAACGGTTTATGCTTTAGTCCACAGTTCGAGACGCAGGGATTTTTGTCAACTCGTTTATACTCCAGTCCGCATTCTGTGATTTTAGAGTAATCTAATCCGCTTCTGGGATTTGGAGATTCTTCTCAAATCTCCTATAATCTAGTCTGTGCTTTAGGGACTGAGAGTACCGTAGTCTGCACTCTAGGGATGTAGAGGTTTTTTAATCCGTTTATACTCTAGTCCGCACTCAGGGGACTTAGAGCACTCTAATCCGCACTCCGGGGATGTAGAGGTTCTTAGGTCGTTTATACTCTAGTCCGCACTCAGGGGACTACGAGCACTTTAGTCCGCACTCTAGGGACATAGAGGTTTCTGAGTCGTTTATACTCGAGTCCGCACTCTGGGGACATAGAGTACTCCAGTCCGCACTCTAGGGACTTGGAGGTTTAAGTCGTTCATATTCTAGTCCCCACTCTGGAGACTTAGCGTACTACAGTCCGCACTCTGGGGACTTAGAGGTTTAAGTCGTTTATACTCTACTCCGCACTCTGGGGACTTAGAGTACTCCTGTCCGTGCTCCGGGGATGTAGAGGTTCTTAGGTCGTTTATACTCTAGTCCTCGCTCAGGGGACTTAGAGTACTCCCGTCCGCGCTCAGGTGATTGGAGCGCTTGATGAAGACAAGTCCGGAACCTCCTCCTATACCGACGGGGGTTATGAAGTAGAAATTACAGGTGCCTCTAATCACACATCCAAATTGAGCATGAAGGAGCGGCTCGAGAAAGAGAAGGTCAGGGTCAAGGTCGAGCCTCGAGTTGTGGACTTGGACGATCCTTTGAACAAGCCGTTGAAGGTCATCCTTCCTGGCGGGTCCAAGCCTATGGAAGTTCTCCATACTTCTTCAGTTGCTACCCCTCTATCAAAGAAAGGTACCAAGGGTAAATTCTATGGAGAGGAGCCGTCCGGAAAGGAGTTGAAGAAGTACAAGAAGTGATTACTATCCTCGTTCAACGAGAGTTAGTTTAAGTCATGTAATTATTTTCATCTATTTCCTTAGTCCTTGTAAATAGAATGTCGACTCCGAACTTTGGAGGGGTTGTAATAGGAACTCATTTCTCATTAAAGTTTAGTTCCTTTTTCCGTCTTATAAAAGACTCTATTGTTCAGTTTTCTTTGTGATTGTGATGTTGATCCAAGCAGTTGTGAGTAACATAGACTTCTCGGTCCATCTTCATATAACTCGGAAACACTTCGGGAGTTGTTGAGCTTCCATTCTATGCTTCGAGCACTTAGAATACCTTCTAGCCCGTATGTCAGGGATTTGACAAATTCAAGTCATCTGTGTCATAGTCCATATTCAGGGAACTAGGAGATCCGAATTGCTTATATTCGCGTCCGCACTCTGGGGAATTAGAGTACTCCAGTCCGCACTCTGGGGACTTGGAGGTTTAAGTCATTCATACTCTAGTCCGCGCTCTGGGGACTTAGAGTACTCCAGTCCGCGCTCTGGGGACTTGGAGGTTTAAGTCATTTATACTCCAGTCCGCGCTCTGGGGACTTAGAGTACTCCAGTCCCCGCTCTGGGGACTTGGAGGTTTAAGTCGTTTATACTCTAGTCCGCGCTCTGGGGACTTAGAGTACTCCAGTCCACACTCTGGGGACTTGGAGGTTTAAGTCATGTATACTCTTGTCCGTGCTCTGGGGACTTAGAGTACTCCAGTCCGCGCTCTGGGGACTTGGAGGTTTAAGTTGTGTATACTCTAGTCCGCGCTCTGGGGACTTAGAGTACTCCAGTCCGCGCTCTGGGGACTTGGAGGTTTAAGTCGTTTATACTCTAGTCCGCGCTCTGGGGACTTAGAGTACTCCAGTCCGCGCTCTGGGGACTTGGAGGTTTAAGTCTTTTATACTCTAGTCCGCGCTCTGGGGACTTAGAGTACTCCAGTCCGCACTCTGGAGACTTGGAGGTTTAAGTCGTTTATACTCTAGTCCGCGCTCTGGGGACTTAGAGTACTCCAGTCCGCGCTCTGGGGACTTGGAGGTTTAAGTCGTTTATACTCTAGTCCGCGCTCTAGGGACTTAGAGTACTCCAGTCCGCGCTCTGGGGACTTGGAGGTTTAAGTCATTTATACTCTAGTCCGCGCTCTGGGGACTTAGAGTACTCCAGTCCGTGCTCTGAGGACTTGGAGGTTTAAGTCGTTTATACTCTAGTCCGCGCTCTGGGGACTTAGAGTACTCCAGTCCACGCTCTGGGGACTTGGAGGTTTAAGTCGTTTATACTCTAGTCCGCACTCTGGGGACTTAGAGTACTCCAGTCCGCACTCTGGGGACTTGGAGGTTTAAGTCCTTTATACTCTGGTCCGCGCTTTGGGGACTTAGAGTACTCCAGTCCGCGCTCTGGGGACTTGGAGGTTTAAGTCATTTATACTCTAGTCCGCGCTCTGGGGACTTAGAGTACTCCAGTCCACACTCTGGGGACTTGGAGGTTTAAGTCTTGTATACTCTTGTCCGCGCTCTGGGGACTTAGAATACTCCAGTCCGCGCTCTGGGGACTTGGAGGTTTAAGTTGATAGTAGTCGTATTTCCACTCTTTAATTTGTATTCATCTACCGTATCGAGGCTAATGTTGTCGAATGAACAGTCGAACCACGTTTGCTCATGGAATGGGATCTTGCCCCAACATCAAGGGACGAAATTTGAAAAATGGACGATCGGTTCTCGTCCGCTTGGTAATTATAGCTCTTCCAATTGAGTCAACGAAGGAGGTATATGACAGATGGTTGGATCACATCCGTGTTGGGTTAGATAGCAGAATCTCTTACAATTTGCTCCGTATCTCCTTCTTTTGTGTTGAAGGCAGGATTTGGTGTGTAGATGATCAAATCACGTCCACTCTAGACAGATCTTGGCGTCACTGAGCTTCAGAAGAGGCCTCTGTGTTTTGTCAAACTTTGTTTTATGACTTTATTTGAGTGGGCGATCAGGCCATACTAATTCCAAGCCTTGTTCAGGTCTCCGAGTCAAACGTGGAGGTCAATGAATAGATGGTCAGTCATGTCGACTTTATATTTGGGCTCTAATCGTAATGAGCTTTTCAATCTCTAGTTCTTGGCCCTAAATTAAAGGCACATGATTGATGATGAGCGATTGAATTATTCTTATCTAGATGTACTCCACACGTCCGATCATGGTCTGCGTGGATTGGTTGGTGACCAAATCTGAGTATCCAATCTCTATTCGACTTTTGCCCTTGGCTCCTTTCAAAGGGATGTCGGTCGTCAGAAGTCCAATTGATAATCATAGCCCTTGATTAATAGGCATCGGATATTCGCTGCCCGCCATTCCGCAGGACATGTACACACTATTGAAGCTTTACTTTCTAGGTCAGCTTTTTAATTACACCTCGGAGGTGTTTGTAATCGCCCGTGTTAGGATCACTGAGCATCTTGGAATATGCAACATTCCCCCTATTTTCTTTAGACTTTTGGTGTAATCTCTCGAGGTTGGTTTCCAGTACCACTCCGAGTCGTGAGTCTTCAAGTATAGGTTGTCAATTGAATCTTTCAAAGAGCATATGATCCGAATTTTGAGGTCTTCTTTCGGCTAATAGGATCTACATCCTTAGTCAACGGGCCTTCATTGTTATTTTCCTTAGTCTGTTCCGCTCCTCCACACTTTGATTTAGATTCATTATTGTCATAGAGACGATGCATGGTCGTTGGAGGCTCTCCAGCTAACCGGCTGCTAAAATATATATGGAGGTCGATTATCCTCAAGTGATCAATATGATATCCCTTTGAGAGTATCGTTCGAGTAGCAGTTGTTTGTCCGCTCCCTTGTTGTCGTTCAGAAGCTGTCGCTAGATTCTCTATGCCCCGGTCGATCAGGGGATGTAAGGGAAGTAGATAGAATGTTCCTTTATTAAGTTGAGTTTTGAATTCACTATAGGGGTCGTATAAGAGACCGATGTAACTTAAGTTTGGAACGGTCTGGATGCCGCTCGGCATATACAATACCGTTCGGCATTATAAAGGTGGTCGGCATAGAGGTATGTTCGGCCTGGAAGAGCGTTCGGCGTAGAGGTATGTTCGGCCTGGATGAGCGTTCGGCCTAGAGGCATGCTTGGCCTGGAGGAGCTTTCGGCCTAGAAGTATGGATCGGCCTGGAGGAGTGTTCGGCCAAGATGGCTCGGCCACGAGTGTTCGGCCAAGATGGATCAGCCACGAGTGTTCGGCCAAGATGGATCGGCCATGAGTGTTCGGCCAAGATGGATCGGCCAGGAGTGTTCGGCCAAGTGTAACTCGGCATATACATTTTCTGCAACGTTCGGCATAGACTTTTTCTGGGGCAATCAGTTGAATTGCCTTTAGAGGAGGGTTGGCCTTCATTCAACTTGAGTGCAAACTTCAACATCCAATCACCAAATCTTGCGTACATCTGCGAATCCAATCTACGGCTATCAGCTTCCTTTAGATTTCTTTCAAATCTGAGTAGAATAGGAAGTTTTCTATTAGACAACTGGATCTATCTCGCGAATATGGAAATCCAATAGTAGATGATGAGATCCAATCCAGCTGAGAATTCAATTCTCGGTGAAAGCACCAAAATGTTAGCACTAAAATTGGTCACTAACACCCTTGAGTAGAGTTATGTAGAGAGATTAATGAAGAGAGTGAGTTAAAACAGAAGAATAGTGTAATTCAATGTCAAAAGAACAATGAAAACGAGAACACCAGAATTATAGTGGTTCGGCGTAATTGCTTACATCCACTTTGAGTTTGATCTTTATTGCTTTCTCAATTACTTGAATATAGATACAATCCGTAAATCAATCACTTGGATACAAGTTTGAATTAAAAAGAGGAGAGTATAAGAAATGGCAGAGTCTCCCCAGTGTTCCCGGAAAAAAGGGTCCCTTTCACTGTGCCCATGCCCCTCTATTTATAGATAAAGGTTGGTTGGACTTCCCTGGTGGGCCTGTTAACTGAATAACTTGGTCCAAATGGAGTAAGCCCTATGTACCGACCAAAATAGGCCGAACGACCAAATGCAGAACCTTCATCTTTATGCCGAACGAAGTGAGGCTGGACGCTATGCGTGCCGAGTGAAACAGGCCGAACGGTCGGCATGCCGTGCCTTCCTTTCCAGGTCGATGGGTCTCTCTGTTGAATGGAGGAAGCGGGCTGAACGATGTTGGGATGCCGAGTGGAAGGATATGCCTTTGCCATGTAAGAATGCCGAGTGGAAGATATGCCGAGTGGAACTTGTGTGCCAGATGAGGAGCATGCCGAGCGAAAGGCTTGCCGTGTGAAGGGTTTGCCGTGTGAGGCGCGGATGCCGAGTGAAAGGATATGCCAAGTAGAGGGAATGCCGAACAGAGGACATGCCGAGCAAAGGATATGCCGAGTAAAGAGCAGGCCAAGTACAACCCTTTGACAGCCGAACGTTCAAACGTGCCGAGTGCTCATTTGTGCCGAGTACAACCCTGCATGCCGAACGTTCTAGTTGCCGAACGTGCTTTAGGTGTCGAATGATATTCAATACCGAACGTCGCTTCATGCCGAACTTCTTTCTAATGGGCCTGACAACTTGCTAACACCTCCAGGATCTTCGAGGTCAAAATCTTGTCTAGCGCTAATAATAATGTCTTCGACTGTCGTTTTGTAACCGGGCCAAAATGCCGGTTAACATCGAGCCCACTACGATTTTGGTTTTAAAGATCCGACCGCGTTAAGGTTCACATCCCCTTAACGCTATTTTCTATATGATTATACTTTACTGATTAGACACTACCGTATATAGCGTATATTACTACATAGTAAATAGTTTAACGGATCCTTAAAGGATGGGCGGTCCCAAGCACCCTTTAAGTTACTGACGCATTTTGTTACTGTTCACTTGAGTTGATTTACAGTTTATAAGTATTTATGTCCTGACTCGAGGGTTTTGTGTTTTGCTTTACGCTCGGGTCAGAATGATTGAGTTAGCATTCAAGATTCACCTTCGGCGTTGGAGCTTTCCTTGAAGATCCAGCCATCTGATTTTGTTTCAGTATCCAGTGGTTCAGTGATGTATCTGATTTGTACCTGATGTATCCTGTTACTCTTCTGATGTATCTTATATTTTATATAGTAGCTTCATGAACTAATATCTCTTTTTCTTCCGCTGCATTTTTATATACTCTGTGTCTGTGATCTGTGATTTTTATTTACTGTATATTCTGAGATTTGCCAAATTTTTATTTAGAACGCGGTATTTTGAGCAATCCAATTCCGGCATGAGTGTCGACCTATACACTTATAATGGATGCTAATGGTTGAAAATACCGAGTCGTTACATTCGAGAGGGTTGGAGCACGTATATGCGTTATATTAGCCGCTCGCTATTAAGATTTGCTAAAAAGGTACGCCTATGCAAATATAATTGGGAAATGATATATATATTGTGATATATTTTGGTTTCCGACCGTATGGGTCGATGTTTATATATTTATCTGTATCGCGATATTGCTAAAGCTCCTCCGTACAGGGGAGACTCTGCCAAAATTTTACGGAAATTTTGGGAGTTAGAAAATTTTTGGGATTTTGGGAAAATTTTGCTAACTTGGAAAGTTATTTTTGAAAGCAAATGTTAAAATATGAACTTTTGAGTGGATAAAGATAATGGTTTTGAAATGGAGTTGGAAACTTTTTGGGAAAGTAAATATAAGCTTTTAACTAAGCAAATTGGGTAAGTAAATGGGGTTGAAGGGTATTTTCTACCCTAGCAAATTTCGGGGACGAAATTTTTATAAGGGGGGAGGAATGTAACTTCCCGTATTTTTAAGCCGTTGAATTTGAACATTTATTTTGTTTTAAATGTTTAATGTGCGTTCTTAATTGATTTTGAAATGAATGGATTCGGGTTCAATCAATAAAATAAGCTATAATTTTTAATTATAGTGATTCCATTCGATTTTGAATAATGAAGAATAATAATTAAATATTCAAAATTGGAATAAGTGGTGAATCTGGATGTGAATAGTTATACAAATTGTTTTCAAATTTATTTTTAAGTATATTTTAATATAAATAAGGTGGTTGAATTTTTAGACGGACTTAAAAGTCAATAATTAATCATTTGGAATTTTATATTAATTTAAAAATGAATTTAATATTATTAAAATGCAATTTAATCAGATTTTGGTCCGGAGTGAGCCAGAATGATTTTTAATGTTCTTATAAATTTCATATGATTTATTATTAAGTTATTAAAATTTTAAAAGTGAAATTTTAAGCGTTTTCGTTAATTTTGGAATTTGCTCGATTTAATAGACGAGTTAAAGTAGCCTTTCGGGGCACAGTCTCGGAATTCGACGAAACCAGTTCCATTGGATCCGTAATAGTTAGTTATTATCGGATTTCAATTTTCGTAGCAATCGGAGTTGCCGTTTGACCGTGGCAGCACGAAACGCTTAGAAATCGATTTAACCGATTTAATTTTAAATTGATCGTTTAATTCCATATCTCGCGCATACGACCGAATTAGCCTAAGAAACCTATTCCATTGTGTCCGGAATGCGGAAAAACCCTAGGAACGCCTGTTTGTACGTGAGAATTGGAGTTCGTTTGCGTATGAGGTTAAATTGGGAATTTTATTAATTAAATAATATTAAATTTTATTATATAACCTAATATTTTGCAAACCCTAGCATTTTCACTACAGCCGCTGCTTGCTATATTCCAATGGCCGAAAAGCGCTATACTCTCCCCCTCGAATTCACCAAATCCATAAGTTATTAGGGAAATGCTTCAACTAGGAAATCGAAGAGCTCGTTGAGACGATGCTATCCAACGGTAGATCTTGCCTATTATCGCCGATTGAAGCCAGAAATTGGAAGAGAACGGCTGCCGTTCGTCTTTGTTCGCACGAGGAATTCTAGGCCTTGCTACGCGCGAGTTCAACCACGTTCTGGTCAGGAAGGCGTAACGCAATAGGCTTCGTGGTGGCGAGCTTCGATCGACTCGATGGCTTCAGGGTAGCGGCGATCTCGTACCCTAATTTACGGCTATGGGTTCGAACAATCCTCTGTTAGTCGCGTGCGTGAAGTTGAGGAGGAAGAAGGAAGAGTGGCCACGTATTCCTGGGTAAATAAAAAAAAAAAGAATTTGTCTTAAAGTTAAATTCAAAATGTAACGACCCGAAATTTCCGAACCCGAAAATTCCAGATAGTTATGAAAAAGAAGAAAGATATAGAAGAAGAAGAACAGAAACATCAACAACTCACATTCGCAGTGGATAAAATATAATAATAAATAATAATAGCTTACAAAAGAATTCTATATCAGTCGATTACAATTATATACATCAGAGTTTTACATATACAGTCACTGAATATTTACAATTATTCTGTCTCAGATTAACAATAGTATAACTGTATACGATATTGTCATCCAGCTCGCCTCCTGAGCTCCAGAACGTATCTACCTGAAAATCTGTAATACTCGGTCTGACCCGGGCATTACACCAAAGTAACACCCGGGTCAGGCTGGAAGCCAGCGTGAGTAAACTCAACTAACATGAAATACCTATGCAAACAACTTATATAAACCTGGGGTAACTTATTTCAATTTAACCAATTCACAATTTGCTATGGACAACACTTATTTCACATATTAATTTCTATGTACCAAACTTAGATAAATATTCTGGTCTACTTAAATCATTTCAGTCCAGCCTATTGATTTCACAAATCAATGTATAAATATTTGAAGTGGTTTCGGGTATTTACCAAATACCCGGCCCCGGTCTCCTCGAGACTCATATTATCCTAACCCAAGTTATTTAAATGAAATTCACAACATTTCATATTAGAGATATCAACTCATTCAAAACATCCAATACCATTCCATCATCCGTAAGCAAAGCCTAATCCCATATAAATCAATTCAATTGATTCAAATTGAATTTCAAACCCCAATCACATAGATTACTTCATTTAACGTTAATTAATTCCAAATCAATTAATTGGTCAACCCATCATTATCCATATTAATTAATCACCCTGGATTAATTATCTTCCAATTGCATTCAAGTAATTATCTTAAATTAACTTCAGAATATTAATCAGTCTCAAACCGAGATTATTAATAAATCTTAATTTCTTCACGAATTAATTATTTATTTAATTACATTAATCCTTAATTGCTTAAACTAATTAACTTCCCATAAGACACTTACTATAGATTAACCAATCATAATTAATCAATTTTGTTATATTAATGAAACCACGGTATTAACCATTTTCGATTAATCCTAAACTGTAATTATTTATCCTTCATTTTACTTTATTCATAAATTACTTATTTCTTACTTAACTATCTTAATTAATCTCATGATTAATTTCACCAAGTAATTATATTTTATTACTTACATTAAGTAATTATTATCACACCATCAAATGATATTTCTGAATTGCTTTTACTTATTTAATTAACTTACAACTCAATTCCTTATTTATTCAACTCGTTAATTACTAAGCCAAATAACCCAAATCATCACTTAATTAAACCCATAAATTATACATTTCAAATTCCTTACTAATTCAAATGAATCACAACACATCAAGCCCTTATTAAATTTAAAATGAAATCATTTTCTTATTTATGATTTATGTTTGAAACAATTTTAAACCCCATGTACTTCGAGTCAACTCTCAATTAACATGAGAATCAATCAAAACCAAAATCACATCATCATCCATATACATCCAATCAACTTAAACATTCAACCAATTATTTAAATTTAACCATATAAATTTAAATAGAAATCCAACAGAGTGAGATTTACTCACCTTTGCCCCTTAAATTTGCAATCCACTTCATTCTCGATTTGATTCCACGATTTCCAACCTTGTATAAATAATTATATGATTGTTGTTAATATTTGAATCAAATCAAACAATTAAATTTTAACCAATGCTTTATCTTTATTTTCAAACCAATTTTCTTTAAATAAATTTAAGAAATAAATTGTCTTAACACTTACTGTTCTCTATATATATAATTGATCCAAATAAAATTGTTTAAGCCGTCTGTTCACTTCATTATTCGAAATCAGCAAGTTGTAAACTTACTACTTTTTTTTAACTCAAAGCTTTTGAATAAAAACAAGGTTGATATACCTGATAGAAGCATGAGCCAAACACAGAAGACCTTCCCCACCCTCGCGACCACGCTATTAACCACTATCAGGCTCCAACCACCACTGCAAACCAAACATCCTTCGATAGCAATCCTAATCGTCACCAAGCTTCACGCGAACTCCATCGCGCCCAGATCGAGACATGATCACGCCGTCTCCTTCCAGAGGGAATCCTAGCTTCGATCGCGACTTCATCGTCGCTCCGTATCTCGCGACTCCGCCTTCACTCTTACGGCCTCGCGTGCACTCCTTCAAGCGTGAGTCTCCCCTCGCCGCGTCGAAGGCGGCCTCCCTCTAAACTCCAACTACACAGCCATTCTCTTCATTTCATTCATTTTTTTTATCGGTCGCGATCGAAGTGGAACAGAGGAGAGAGACGAAAATTTGGGGAAAAAGAATAATCGGTCGCGATTTAAATGGATTTCGGTCGCCATTTATCTTTGTTTTTTTCTTTAACGAATCGATTTGGGAATGAAGGAAAAGTGGCGGCTCGATTTCGTAACTGTTGAAGGAAGAGAGGACGGGGAAAAATATAGAACTGAGGAAGCTTCACGAATACGAGAGTGGTTAGCTTCTTGAATACGAGAGTGGTTAATTAAATATTTAAATATCGAAAATATCTCTCTCTGCATAACACGAAATCCCAAATCCCAAATCAGAACTGCCGACGGGCGTTAATAAGGTTATACCCGCATTTCGAACACAACGGAACAGATTCCACAAGCTAATTCGATCGTATGTGCGAGTTACAGAAGAAAATGATCAAATTCCAATTAAATCGATTAAAATAATTCTAAGCATTTCGGGCTGCCAGGGTCAAACAACAACCCCGATTGCCACGAAAATTGAAATCCGATAATAACCAACTATTATGGATCTAATGGAACTGGTTTCGTCAACTTCCGAGACTATGCCTCGGAAGGCTATTTTTAAATTCCAATTTAAACGATAAATTATTAAAATTGAACAAATTACCTTTATATTAAATTTCAACCATTCTATTATCTTCAGTATCATCATTATAGATTTTATAAGCCTTCAAATTATTTTAAACAGGCTTAGAATCTCATATTCAACAATTTACCCAATTTCAATTATTAAATTCAATATTTAAACTATACAATTCAATGATTTAATTATCAAGTAAATATTGATATCCTAAAATTCAAGTTAGAATTAACTTTTAAATATTTTAAAATCAATTAACTATTCAAATTAAATTTGTTAGAAATTCCGGGTCATCACATTCCTCCCCCCTTAAAAGAATTTCGTCCCCGAAATTACTAATCAGGAAGAATGTCCCATACCTATCTACTTTTTCCCAAAACCAAACAGTTCTACAACTTACAATTATCTTTCATAAAACCCCCCCTTATTATTCTTACTAACATCCCAAACTCTTCCACAGTATCAAACGATATCCCTTTTTCTCAATCATTTAAATGTCAATTTAAAACCTAATTTTTTGAACTATCAAAATTATCTCAAAATTTTTCTAACTCCCTAAATTCCCGAAATTTTTTGCCAGCGTCTCCTTTGCGCGGCTAGCTCGGTACTACTACAGAAGGCCTCTACGGGCTCCCAAATTCCAAAAAGAAAACAAAAGCCAAGTGGCTACATCAAAAAGCCAATCCAATTTCATACAGAAATTTAAATACATACCTTTTTGTCGGGCAATTCAAATTTATCTTTTGGAACCAAATCCAATTTCTTTTCTCTTTAATACCTGCATATCTCACTTAGCAACAATATCCAATCGCAACCTTACAAATCATTTTATACATTCTCATATATAGGCTTTCACATATACTGCTATTTAATTTTGTTGTTCCCTTTTCATATGAATTCAATTTTATTTCGATTTCTAATATTGAATTTTATCTTTCATTAAAACTGATTCATGTTAGTTTTATTTCCTAGTTTACTTTAATTTCCAATTTGAAATTGTTTTGTCGTTAACCAATTTTCCAAAAAATTTCTAACTCCCAAGATTTTAAGAAAAATTTGACAGAGTCTCCTTTGTACGGAGGAGCTTTTGCAATTTGACAAAAGATATAAATATGTATACATCGACCCACACGGCCGGAAAAAGAAAAAACAGTTCATATTTCCTATTTTAATTGCGTAGGCGTACCTTATTTAGCATTTTAAGCAAGCAGCGTATTTATTTACGCAATTAGTGCAATCCAAATCCAGCCAAACGACCTTCAGGTACCTGTACTTACTCAATTTAAATATGTAAGTGTCATATAAGAAAATCTATTTGCATCGCACTTATTTTTAATGGCTAAACACAAGCATTTCACTTATATTCAATAGCTAACAACATATATAACATAAACAACAACCACCAAAACGCTTCCCAAAAGCTATTTATAAAATCTTAAGGCTAATTCAATTGCTTTCATCCAATTTATAAACCATTTCATTTAATTTAAATGGTTTGCGACTCAATTTCTTACATTCCGTTGATTCATAATTAAAATAAGCTCATTTTCACTTCAAATGATTCAGAATCAAATTTATTTAATCTCTATTATCTCATAGAATTTAATTTCTTTGGTTTTACGCCAAATGATAATTATTTCATGCCAATTTTGACGATATTTACTTAATAGGTTACTTATTTTAGTTTATAACTATTTCAAATTAATTTCAACTTATTCTGAATTTAATTTCATTTCATTTCTAATTTATTAACCAACCATTTATTTAGCTCGACACATTCCATTCTTGTATACTTCAAGCCATTCCCAGATTAAATTAATCCAAGTCGTTATTTACTGAGTTTCCACTCTTATTCGAAGCCGAGCTTCCATAAATTTTAAACTTAAGTTAATTTACTGTAATTTATTCCAACATTAACTTCCATTAAATTCAGTTAGCCCATCAAATTTTAATTTTTAATTTTTAAATTCACCTTCTCACTTTATAACATAATATCCAAGCACATCCTTAATTCATTTATACGTCAATTTAATATACCACCAAATTTAAGTTCATTCTGACAATTCAATTCCAATCACACTTTGATTTAGTTTTTATTCAACCAGACTTCATCCATTTATTATTCAACTCAATTAATCCACTTAAAACTTTTAATTTACTTACTTAATTCGTTATCGAATTTATTTTATTAATACAAAGTCATTTTCAATTTATTTCTATTCATTTGGGTTTTGTTTGCAACCCAACCATTTCTATTATTATTTACTCCCAAATCAAATGACAACACTTCTCTTATATCCAATTTACTTGCAAATTCCATTAAATATTATTCAAATCACCCTTGAATTTTATTTATAATTCAAACCATCGCATTTTTCAATCCAACTCTATTTTATTTTTATTTTACAACATCTCCTCTTATTTAATTTATATCATATCCAAATCGAATTCTATCCACAATTCGAATTCATTACCAAACTCCATTATTAATTTACAATCCATTTATTTACCCAAGTTAAATTTTATTAACGTACTCAATCAAACAATTATTTAACCAATCAGCTTATTTCCAACTTCTAAATCAATATTCAATTTTAATTACAAAATCACTTCACTAAAATTCTAGTGTGGATTTCCTTTTTATTTCCCCAAAATTCTAACTCTTTTATTTAAAATAAATTTAGAAATGCTTTTAAATTCACATCATACTAAATAAAATAGCCCTTTATAAAGATACTTCTTATAACTCGATGTTTCAACCAGTCCATCCTTGTTCTCACAGGAATTCAGTCATACGT
Organism: Allium cepa; assembly: GCA_030765085.1. Classification (NCBI taxonomy): domain Eukaryota; kingdom Viridiplantae; phylum Streptophyta; class Magnoliopsida; order Asparagales; family Amaryllidaceae; genus Allium; species Allium cepa. Next base: position 580,485,707 of record CM060931.1, read on the forward strand.
TGATCAGGCGTAGGACTGAAAATCTATAAGTACTTGGTAAACCCGTTTTCAACACCCAGTGAAAATACGTAGGAACGTAATTTTATTGAAAATATCGAAAACAGTTTTGAAAATAGAGGATTTTTTTTTTAGTGAGGATGCTCTGGAAATCATCACCCCCATCCATGGTCGCAGTTAACTCGATGATTACGTTGCCATCCCGACAAAATCCACAAATAAATGTAGGCCTCCACGCCCCACGATTACACCATGGAACTCACGACAGATCGCAGCTACAACTGGGGTTACGTAGCTATCACAGCAAAAACCCATATAACTGTAGGCATCAGCGCCATCGAATTTCGTTGCCAAAAATGAAACTTCTCCACTCCACTTGACCATAGATCGCAGTCTACCGATGTTGCGTTGCCTTCCCGACAAAATCAAGTGTAGACCGTTGACACTCATCCTCCACACGATTTTCGCTATGGTCCCCACAGTAGATCGCAGCGACATCGAGTTACACTGTCGTCACAGCATAACCCAAATGCCTCTGTTGGCATCAACGCCATCGACTTACGCTACCCAATAATCCTTAGGAACTAGTTTTGTCCGGACTCCTCACAGGATCAACTTTGGAACCCCCCCGGGGCTCAAGGCAGCACCACCCGATGGCACTCCTGAGAAGTTCATTTCAAGGGAGCGCCTTTTTCCCCAGAGCAATCATCAAAACACTTTATACTATACATATAGTATCTTCAAATCATACACCTAGTATGATATCATACAAAGCTCCTTTACACAAAATCGATTATCCCAAATCGATAATTCTCAAACTAGGCTTTCCAAATTCAATATTGGATTTACTGAAAAATCAAAAGCCTTTCTAAATCCAAAGTTTCTCAAAACCCGCTTTCCAAAATCTTCATAAGATCCTTTATATATATACAGATATATATATATATATATATATATATATATATATATATTTACAAAAAACTTTGGATCACTTTAAACTCGTATAAAATCCTTTTTATACTTCAAACACTTCCTAAATCCTTTTTTTTCCAATAACAGATTTAACAAGGGAATAATATATATACATACATATAACTTTGTTTACCCAAAATCAAATATTCAAATTTGATTACTCTTTCCAATATCAATTTCCTTTCTATTCACATTCACTTATTCACATTTGCCTTTATCCTCATTTGGATTATTACCTCAATTCTTATCCCAGTTGGGTTTTTAATCAATAACAGTTTGAACTTCGACCAGTATATTTAGAAAATAGCTTGAAAATTTTGAAAAATAGATAAGTAGTTGAAAAATAATTATTAGTTTACAAAATAGCTATTAACATAGTTAACTAATTGTAAAATAGTTGAGGAATGGTTAAATAGTTCCAAACATTGTAGATAATTGCAAAATGGTTGTAAAATAGAAATTAGTTTGTGAAATAGTTGAAAAATAGGAATTAGTTTAGAAAACAGTTGAAAAATGGATAAATAACTCCAAACCATAAAATAATTTGGCTTTAAGAAAGAAAGGTTGTATATATTTAATAGCTTAGAAAAATAAGTTTATATCAAAACAATTTATTAAAAGTAATCAAGAGTCCGACTATTCACTTCCCCAACAATTCAATTTAAATCTCCATTTAAATCGACCCAATTCCAATCCAAGTAACTCCAAATTCCATTGGATTTGATTAATTCTCAATTCAAGTTGAATCAATCTTGGTTCCTTTCCCAATTCAAATCAAATTCTAGTTGATTTTAATCCTGTTCAATTTTAAATTTGAATTATTACCAATTTAATTTCAGAATCCAAATCACTTCAATTTAATACAATCCAATTTCCATTTAAAAATTTTAATCTTAGACATCTTTAATCACCAATCCAATTACTTTAAACCAAATTCAATTTTAAACTAATTCAATTAAATCTTGAATTTAAACTATCTCGAATTATAGAAATTCGAGTTAAATTCTCAAAGGTTGGTTTAACTCTTTAAACCAAATTAACCTTTAAATCAAAGTGTTTAATCATTTTAATTTTTGAGCCCAATTTCTCAAAATTCTCATTTTAAATTATTTTTACTTATGTATTTCAAGATTCAATACAATTTTATTTTAAAATTTTAATTTATTATTCAATCTAATTTTCCAGTTTGAAGCCAGTTCTTAACAAGTTTATTTTACAATTCAATTATTCAAACCTATTTTATTTATACAATTCCATTCTCAATTTAAAGATTTTTATTAACAATAGGATGATAACATCCAATTTATGTGAAAACGTCCCTCCATTTTCAATTTTTTAATCTCAAACCGTTTGAGATCACACACATTCCCAATTCCAATCAACCATTTACCTTTCCAAGTTAAATTCCAATTTCATCTTAAAATCTTCAATCCAAGTTGTTCATTCAAATTTATTTAACTTCTTCCAAGTTAAATTCAATTTACTTAGTCCAGTCAACCTCATTCTCACATTGAATTTTCCACTTCAACTTCAAATTCTTTCCCTTTTATAAGTTCAAAACTTGTATCACTTTAATATATATTAGAAGGAAATATTGCTTTATATATCAAAATATATATTTTATATAAAATCATTTAAAATCCTTATAGAAGAAAATAACAAGTACACGCTCATATATATATTCTCAACTCATTCTAGAGTACTACAGACTCTATTAAATGAGTAATCCCTACCAGAGCCAAGGTTCTCGCTTAACCTTTCAGCTCTGATACCAAATGTGACGACTCGAAATTTCCGAACCCGAAAATTCCAGATAGTTATGAAAAAGAAGAAAGAGACAGAAGAAGAAGAACAGAAACATCAATAACTCACATTCGCAGCGGATAAAATATAATAATAAATAATAATAGCTTACGAAAGAATTCTATATCAGTCGATTACAATTATATACATCAGAGTTTTACATATACAGTCACTGAATATTTACAATTATTCTGTCTCAGATTAACAATAGTATAACTGTATACGATATTGCCATCCAGCTCGCCTCCTGAGCTCCAGAACGTATCTACCTGAAAATCTGTAATACTCGGTCTGACCCGAGCATTACACCAAAGTAACACCCGGGTCAGGCTGGAAGCCAGTGTGAGTAAACTCAACTAACATGAAATACCCATGCAAACAACTTATATAAACCCGGGGTAACTTATATCAATTAAACCAATTCACAATTTGCTATGGACAACACTTATTTCACATATTAATTTCTATGTACCAAACTTAGATAAATATTCCGGTCTACTTAAATCATTTCAGTCCAGCCTATTGATTTCACAAATCAATGTATAAATATTTGAAGTGGTTTCGGGTATTTACCAAACACCCGGCCCCGGTCTCCTCGAGACTCATATTATCCTAACCCAAGTTATTTAAATGAAATTCACAACATTTCATATTAGAGATATCAACTCATTCAAAACATCCAATACCATTCCATCATCCGTAAGCAAAGCCTAATCCCATACAAATCAATTCAATTGATTCAAATTGAATTTCAAACCCCAATCACATAGATTACTCCATTTTTAATTCCAAATCAATTAATTGGTCAACCCATCATTATCCATCTTAATTAATCACCCTGGATTAATTATCTTCCAATAGCATTCAAGTAATTATCTTAAATTAACTTCAGAATATTAATCAGTCTCAAACCGAGATTATTAATAAATCTTAATTTCTTCACGAATTAATTATTTATTTAATTACATTAATCCTTAATTGCTTAAACTAATTAACCTCCCATAAGACACTTACTATAGATTAATCAATCATAATTAATCAATTTTGTTATATTAATGAAACCACAGTATTAACCATTTTCGATTAATCCTAAACTGTAATTATTTATCCTTCATTTTACTTTATTCATAAATTACTTATTTCTTACTTAACTATCTTAATTAATCTCTTGATTAATTTCACCAAGTAATTATACTTTATTACTTACATTAAGTAATTATTATCACACCATCAAATGATATTTCTGAATTGCTTTTACTTATTTAATTAACTTACAACTCAATTCCTTATTTATTCAACTCGTTAATTACTAAGCCAAATAACCCAAATCATCACTTAATTAAACCCATAAATTATACATTTCATATTCCTTACTAATTCAAATGAATCACAACACATCAAGCCCTTATTAAATTTAAAATGAAATCATTTTCTTATTTATGATTTATGTTTGAAACAATTTTAAACCCCATGTACTTCGGGTCAACTCTCAATTAACATGAGAATCAGTCAAAACAAAAATCACATCATCATCCATATACATCCAATCAACTTAAACATTCAACCAATTATTTAAATTTAACCATATAAATTTAAATAGAAATCCAACAGAGTGAAATTTACTCACCTTTGCCCCTTAAATTTGCAATCCACTTCATTCTCGATTTGATTCCACGATTTTCAACCTTGTATAAATAATTATATGATTTTTGTTAATATTTGAATCAAATCAAACAATTAAATTTTAACCAATGCTTTATCTTTATTTTCAAACCAATTTTCTTTAAGTAGATTTAAGAAATAAATTGTCTTAATACTTACCGTTCTCTATATATATAATTGATCCAAATAAAATTGTTTAAGCCGTCTGTTCACTTCATTATTCGAAATCAGCAAGTTGTAAACTTACTACTTTTTTTTTAAATCAAAGCTTTTGAAAAAAAACAAGGTTGATATACCTGATAGAAACATGAACCAAACACAGAAGACCTTCCCCACCCTCGCGACCACGCTATTAACCACTATCAGGCTCCAACCACCACTGCAAACCAAACATCCTTCGATAGCAATCCTAATCGTCACCAAGCTTCACGCGAACTCCATCGCGCCTACATCGAAACATGATCACGCCGTCTCCTTCCAGAGGGAATCCTAGCTTCGATAGCGACTTCATCGTCGCTCCGTATCTCGCGACTCCGGCTTCACTCTTACGGCCTCGCATGCACTCCTACAAGCATGAGTCTCCCCTCGCCGCATCGAAGGCGGCCTCCCCTTAGAACTCGAACTGCACAGCCATTCTCTTCATTTCATTCATTCATTTTTTTTTATCGGTCGCGATCGAAGTGGAACAGAGGAGAGAGACGAAAATTTGGGGAAACAGAATAATCGGTCGCGATTTAAATGGATTTCGGTCTCCATTTATCTTTGCTTATTTTTTTAACGAATCGATTTGGGAATGAAGGAAAAGAGGGGGCTCGATTTCGTAACTGTTGAAGGAAGAGAGGACGGGGAAAAATATAGAACTGAGGAAGCTTCACGAATACGAGAGTGGTTAGCTTCTTGAATACGGGAGTGGTTAATTAAATATTTAAATATCGAAAATATCTCTCTCTGCATAACACGAAATCCCGAACCCCAAATCAGAACTGCCGACAGGCGTTAATAAGGTTATACCCGCATTTCGAACACAACGGAACAGATTCTGCAAGCTAATTCGATCGTATGTGCGAGTTACAGAAGAAAATGATCAAATTCCAATTAAATCGATTAAAATAATTCTAAGCAGTTCGAGCTGCCAGGGTCAAACAACAACCCCGATTGCCACGAAAATTGAAATCTGATAATAACCAACTATTACGGATCCAATGGAACTGGTTTCGTCAACTTCCGAGACTATGCCTCGGAAGGCTATTTTTAAATTCCAATTTAAAGGATAAATTATTAAAATTGAACAAATTACCTTTATATTAAATTTCAACCATTCTTTTATCTTCAGTATCACCATTATAGATTTTATAAGCCTTCAAATTATTTTAAACAGGCTTAGAATCTCATATTCAACAATTTACCCAATTTCAATTATTAAATTCAATATTTAAACTATACAATTCAATGATTTAATTATCAAGTAAATATTGATATCCTAAAATTCAAGTTAGAATTAACTTTTAAATATTTTAAAATCAATTAACTATTCAAATTAAATTTGTTAGAAATTCCGGGTCATCACACAAAACTTCAAAATTTAATATCTTGCTCGTATGTTATCGAAATTTGACGAAACAGGAAGCGTTGGAATCGCAGAGACGAGTGCTACGAGATGGTGCAGATCCGGAGTCATTCCGGGCAAGTAGAAAATTTGGGTTAAATTGAACGTCGTTCGGTTTAATTTGAATTTCGAACGCTCGTCGAAACTCAAGGTGAGTTAATCTCACTCACATCTGGAATGTTAGCTGATTTAAGTAGTTGATATTTAAATAATTATGTGATTGGTTGAAATGTTTATTTATATCAGTCTGGATTGATATATATATTGTTGTGCTAATATTTGTGGATGCAGGAAAAACAGGTTGGAGGGATCCAACTGGATTCCTCACATTATAATAATTATCTTTATAATTGATGTTGTGATCTGTTTTCATATTGTGATTGATAAATCTGAGTTTAAATTGTATTGTGATATTGTTGAAATAAATATAAATCCTGAATTTTATTTGTAAACGGGATTAAATGGGATTTAAGAAAATAAAAGAAATTGTTATATAAAGAATTTAAAGGAATAAAATTTGGGTTTTAAGAAATAAAGAATATGGTTGGATAAACTATAAATTCAGAATTTAATTATACATGGATAAATTGAATTTTAGAGAAATAAAATATATTGTTAAACAATGAATTTGAAAGAATTAAAATTTGAAATCCATTTGGAATGAAAATTGAAAATTAGTAAATCTGGAATGATAAACAAAGAGAAAAGTTATTAGTTGATAAATGGGAAAATAAGATTATGTTATTAAAATATAAACTTGAATTGAAATAAATTGACAGAAATTGTGAGAAGGATTTTTGTGATGTTTAAGTGGAAATGAGCTCCCTAGGAAAACCAAGTTCGAGTATAAACTGATTTTATAAAAAGGAAGCTTTAAAAATTCAAGCTTGTTTAAAAGAGTGTTTGAAGATATTTATTTTCAAAAGTAACTATTAGAAATTAGCAATAGTAAATTTTATAAATATCTTAATAATTATTTTTACAAATGGATTTGTTCAAAAGACTAGTTTTGAACTAAGTTATTGAAATTAGTATTAGCCTTTTTAAAAACTCTACTTATAAGTTTAGTTTAAACTAAAACCCTTATTTAAAATCAAGATTTATATCCTAATAAATGGTTTAACTTTAAATATTTTGAAACTATATTTTTAGTAAATAACTAGAAGTAAATTTACCTATTTTAAAGTATATTTCAGAATAAAGTATTTTTTTTGTTTTAAATCTAAATGTTTTGAACTTGGTTATCCCAATGGAAATATATGGCAAAGGATGTTTTCAAATGGGTTTTGGGAAATTTGGAAAATATATCTTTTAAAGATATTGAGGCAAATAAATAATGTAGGAATTATTTATTGTGTGATGGATGCTTATGGATGTTTATGAATATAAATTGATAGTTAAATCACCGACTATGAATATTGGACAACTGCGTTGATCGTTTCGAAGAGACCGGGATCGAGATTTATTTCTCAAAAACCACTTCGATCCGGTTTGTACGTTTCGTGCAAAAAAACGTGTTCGGAGTCGAAGATGGAGCAGTGAAGTGCAAGGGCTAGTCCCTACTAATCCTGAGGATATTTCCAAAATGGATGTAGTAGGAGTAGTGCCTTCGGTTCCGTTCGAACCCGGGACTGACTTGTATGGTTAAATGCTTGCGAAACATCGTCAGGTGGACGATGGGTATTCTAAGTGAAAACGTTCTAAAGGTAACGCTTAGCCTCAAACCTCATCAACCGGGAATGTCTGAAAATCAGGGGATATGCAGTAAGGTTAGGTGGGTCATGCCCAAGTAGGACAAGATATTTCCCCTGTCTAGATGTCCCTTATATATTTCGGCTTAGTGGGTGGTTGGTCGCGCCAACCACGGGGTTTATCTTGTTCGGGACTGTTCAGTAAGGAATGGTTCTGGCCTTGTGTTGCAGGGGATGAAGGGAGTAATCCTCGGTACGGTGATCTAGGCCCCGTACTGTGACAGGTGGTACCCCAGTGCCTAGTCATTGTTGGAAATCCATTTTCCCTACGAGCCTTGTACGAGTTTTGTTTGTATTACCCACTTTTGTGGCTAGTAGCTGGAATTTAATAGATGTAACAATTTCGGCTATTTTATAAGTATTTGTAAATAGACCCTATTATAATATCAAAGGATTTCTATAAAAGGTGTTTTAGCTATCGTAAGGTAAAAACCCGACATGTTTATTTGTAGCGTGGTCTTACGAGATGCTTTTGTTTCAAAGGATTTTTGAAACTTTAATAATCAATTTGGATGCATTATTATCAGCTGGTATTCCAGACTGACTCGGGTGTTATTTCATTATAATGCTCGGGTCAGACCGAGTATTATATGTTCAGGTCAGGTTGCTATGGAGCAGGAGAGGAGCTGGAGTCCGAGACGTATTATATGTACCTATATATATATATCCGCTGTTGTGATTGTATGGTAGGTCTGATTTGTGATTTTTGATGTATGAGATACTCTGATGATATAATGTATAAAACAGTAATAGATTTCATTTTGTGTAAAGTTCTATATTTACTATTATATTTTATTCCGCTGCGATTGTGAGATTCTGATATTGTTTAGTTTCTTCTTCTTCTATCTCTTCTTCTTTAACCCTAATGGTTCGTAATTCTGTGCCACTTGAGTTAATAGAGGTAGAATAGTGTTGATTCAAGGGGTACGAATTTGCGGGTTGTCGCATTGTTTTCTTAAAAATATTTATTTATACGAATTAAAACGATGTTTTTATTTAAAAAAAATATACATAGGTTGTATATATAAAAGTATTATATATAATAATAATTAGTTCTATATTATTTTCTTCAAATGCTTTTATAGAAATAAATTCAGAAAAGGTACTTACCAAATAGAGATTTAATATAAAAGTTTTATAAAACATTTTTTTATTAACACATGCATGAGTGCTAAATAAAATTTAAGGGTTTAAAAACAAATTTTCTTTTATGACATTTGTAAATTGGGAGGTTCATGTATTGAAAAATGTTGATAAGTAATATAAAATTTAAACAAGTGGCTTGATTTGTTCTTAATTGAAATACAGAAAACAATATGATTAAAAAAAATAACCAAGTTTCATACCCATTCTCTAAAACAAGAAAAATGGAAGTCTGTAACATTAAAACTGAGAAATGAACCCAAGGAATAAAATCAAACAAATAAATCTGAGCATCTCAATCCCGATTCCAGAGCAAAGACTAACTCAGTATAAACAATTAAGCAAAGCAAAGATTCTAAATTCAATCAAGTGTTCCAATTCAAAAAAAATCAAGTTCAGAAATATAAGCTTGTAGCTCTATTCAAGCATTTTTCCTGGTAAGTAAACAAAAACCTTTCAAGCTAAAATCTATTTTTTTAGGATGCCTGTGATAGATCTGTGTTGAATTGTTGTGTATCTGGTTTTGCATGAATGTATTTCTGGATTTTGTACGAGCCTTATGTATGTAGATGTGTATATCTATGTGAATACACACACACACATTTCTTTGTAAATTTTCAAGTTTCATTTTTTTCATTTTAAATTCAAATATCTTCCTACAATCGAATTTAGACCTTGATTTTTGAATGAAATATGATCACTACAGAGTAATGTTAATTTTAAAAATAGATTCAAGTATATGCATTTAATATTTAACTCAGAATTTATAAATTACAGTAGAAATCAAGGAAATGGGTAACAATCGAATGCGTTAATTTAAACCTTTGATTATATAATCTGATTCGTGGAGCAAAATCATAAATTTAGATGTATAAATTGAGATTTTCAGTTAGGGGATTGATGAGATAATCGGGTTTGATTGGATTTGGGTTTATCAGCAATCCTTGGCGATCGACACGGTGAAGGTCTTCGAGATCGCGGTCGAAGCTAACTGGGGGGTGGACGATCACGAGAAAAATGGGGTTGCATTTTTTTATTGGCCGTGGAGGTCGGTTAGTGATGATCTAGGGTTTGGCATAATGTTTAGGCCGTATGGTTTTCTGAGCCTCGTGTGGAGCCGATGGATCACCGGAGATGATCGCGCGAGAGGAATCAGGAGCAGAGTGGTGTAGTGAAGTTCTGGGCGAGGTGACGCGTCAATTTGTGAACGTGGGTGGAGATGCGGTGGAATTTTCGGTGATCAGGATTTTGGATCAGGTGTTGTTTGGCTCGTTTTCGTTTGAAGACGATTTTCAGCAATCTGAAGGATCGTGTTGGTTATGGGGTTGGGTTGCGACTTGCCGGTGGTGGTGGCACTGGTCGGCGGTGATAGATTGGCATGTGCACGTGCACAAGGTGTCAGAGGAGATTGGGTGTTAAGGCTTTTGGGGAAGAAAGGGGTTTTGCTTGATAGCAGGTTCTAGTAAATTGGAAACTGTCTCGAAGTTGTGGAGTGCGTGTTTCACTCGGGTTGGGTGCGTGAAGTTTGGTCCCAGGCTCGAGATACTCATATCTTTTCAAAATAAACCCTATAATAGTTCTAAGCTAAGAAGATAAGGGTGGTTAGGATTAGCAACAAGGTAAAATATACAGTTTCATTAAGAGTAGTGTTTAAGTAACTTTTAAGTTTTGAAAAGTTATCAAGTAAATTATTTATTTTAATTATGTAATTGATTCCAAATTTTTATTTTTATTTTCTCTAATGGAAGTTTAATAGTTAATTGATGAAGATAAAGGATTTATCTTTAAATTAGTTAAGAATGTGACTAAATAAATAATTAAGGGTAGACGTACGGAACCTTTAGATTCAAGTGATTTCATATAAATCAATTTAAACGTTTGGTTTAAATCAGAGTTAAGTGTTGATTAAGTAATTAAATTAATCAATTTCAACGTTTGGTAATTAACGTCTTGGGAAACTAAAGTTTAGTTAATTGATAACTATGGACAAATAATTTATATGATTAGTGAAAGGGTAACTAATTAAAGTTAATTGATCAAGGTAAGTTATTAAGGTTAATTAACCGATTTAGATTGGTTAATTAAGTAAGTATAAATAATTGATTATTATGTAATCAAAGGATGATTAATCTATAATTATAGATTAATTTATTAAGGATTGGCCAAAGGAAAGTAAGGATTAACCAATATTAATTAAGGGTTGATTAACTGTTTAATCAAACTAATGATTAAGGATTAATTAATTTGTAATTAAGATTGTTATTTAATAATTAAGTTTATTAATTAATAATTAAGATATAATTGATTTGTTAATTAATAATTAATTGATTGGATCAATTAATTTGTATTAAGAGATATTGATTAATAATTTAGGGTTATTAATCAATAGTTGATGGTTGATTAATTAGTTAATTAAATAATAATAAATTGATTTTAAAAGTAATTAAGGATGGATTACTTTGTACTAATGGAGGTTAATTAATAATTGAGATTTATTAATTGGTAATTAAAGGATAATTAATCTGTGATTAGAAATTAATTAATTGATTTTATAAAGTAATCAAGGAGTGATGGATTAATTAAATGATTGTAATTAATTAATGGTTGTTTAAGCAGGATTAGATGATTTATTATGATATGAATTGGCAATTCTTGTTGAATGTCTGAATTGAATGATGTCTATTGGACAATATCTATTGGATGATATGTTGTGACGTACTGTTGATATGATATTAGTTATATCAATGATAAATGGGTGATGTTTATCTGTGTTATTGTTGTGTAAAGGTAACAACCATTATTTGAATTTAATAACTTGGGTTAAGATGACATTGGATCCAAAGAGACCGGAGTCGGGTATTAGTAAATACTCGAAACCACGTCGATTCTTTGTACTTTGATTTATGAAACCACTTCGATTCTTTGTAATTTGATTTATGAAACCAATAGGATAAAGTGGAACGATTAAGTGAATTGGACCATTTAATCTAAGTTTGGCACTTAGAAATTGATGTGCGAGATAAGTAATGTTTATAACAGCTTGTGAAGTAGTAAATTGATAATTTACCCGGGTTTATATAAGTTGTATGTTTTGGGATATTCCTTGTTAGATGAGTTTACTCACGCTGGTTTCCAGCCTGACCCGGGTGTTACTTTGATGTAATGCTCGGGTCAGACCGAGTATTACAGCTTTTCAGGTAAGGACGTTCTGGAGTTCAGGAGGCGAGCTGCATGGCAGGAACGTACGGAGTGATTTCCGCTGTGTATATTATTGCTGTTTAGATGGGACATGTTTTCAAATTTGTCCTCTGTTGTGTAATAGTTGTAACTCTGATGTATAAATGTATAAGTGTATTGATACAGTTCTTCTTTATAAAACTAATATCATTTATTATTATATTTTGATCCGCTGCGAATGTGAGTTTTTCTGTGTTTTGGTGTTTCTGCTTCTTCTTTTTCTTCTTTCTCTTTCTTCTTTTCCTAACTATCTGGAGTTTTCGAAAACTCTGGGTTGTTACTTATGGGTTTTGGAGAGCTCGACGTATGGAGTTCGATGCTGGTGGTCGCTTGACCTGGATTTGCATGTTATGGTGGGAATTTGCGATTAAGGGTTTGAAACCCTATTTCTTATAGGCGGCGGCGGCGATATAGGGGCTCGGAGGCGACACGGGCGGCACAGGTAGGTGCGGTGGTGGAGTACGAACTCGATGGTGGTGGTGTGGTCATCTCCGGTGGGCATGGGCGTGAGGATTTGGTGGTCAAAGTTTGGGACGTGCGGCATGTTTGGGTTTGGAAGTCATGACATGGAGATAGGAGTGAGAAGCGACGTGGATAAAATCTAATGGTTCGTTTTTTTATTTTATTTTATTTTTGATTTTTGATTTCAATCGTTCAAACGCACATTACTTTTTCATACGAGCTCGGATTTAGGCACGGTTTCTTTTATTAGGATCGTATTTAAATTCATGACATTTTGGCGCTTATTTGGACGAATTCTAAGGCTTTTCATTTTTTAGGTTTAAATTGGATTTAAATTTAATTTAATTACAAAAGGTGAGTGTTTTAACCCACTCACAACTTCTAAAATTTCTTATGTTTACTAAATTTAATTTTGATGTGATTAGAAATTTATTTTGACTGTTAGGCATAATTTAATCATCATCTCAGTGAAATTAAATTTATTTAAATTAAATTGCTATTGAATTTATTATTGTATATAAAATGTCAGTTAAATAGTTAGTTAATTTATTATTGTATATATACTGCCAGTTAAATTAATTTATTATTGAATATAAATTGCCAGTAATTACTTGTATTTATTGTCTGTTCTATATTGATGTTATTGTTTGAATTGGATGATGATTGTTATAAATGGTTGATGATTGATATTGGGTGAATGGATGCTGTATTTTATATTGTTATAAACTGCAAAAAAATATGCATTTTATTCATTCGGGATTGCGGTTTGAAATGATATATAACCGTAATTGTATTTTAAATTACAGATTGAAATGATAAATATCCGTATCACTTGACCATAGGACAAATTTTTTTATACAGACACCGTCGGTCTATATATATAAATATTTTAAAATGATTTCTATGGTTTTTGGATAGAAATATACGGTTTAGTAATTATTGACTTTTGATATTGCTTAAATATTACTTTATATATAGTTAAATTCTTGGTTTTAAGCTATGTATAAAATTGTTTAAAGTATAAAATAAGTTTAATAATAAAGTTTGATTTATTAAAATATAATATGGGTAAGTATTTATTTAAATTATATTTTAATATAGAGTTTATATTGATTTTTATAAATCAAGTTTGAGAATATAGTTTTGAAATTGATTTGAGACTTTATTTAATTAAGAATTATATTTAATAAGAATCTATTTGGAACTTATTGAAATTTAGATTTTAAAAGAATATGGTTTTATAACTAAATTCGGGGTTAAGGTGATTTAAGTGAATATATCAAGTCCAAATAAGTTGAGAAATATTCAATGATTGAAATTTGAAGTTTTATTTAAAGGATACTGGATTTATTAAGTAAATATTTCAAAACAAAATAATAGTAAAGTGAATTTGGTATATACATGCATGAATTATAAAATTTAGTTCTAAAATATTGAATATTTAAGCTTTGAAATATATTGAATTTGAAAGGGTTTATTTTGTGGATCAAATCAGTTTTGAAATCGACAAATTTGGAAAAGTTTATTTGGAAACTGAATTTAATTGAAGTATATTATTTTGAATTTGAAGTGTTAAAATGTTTAAAATGTTATGATTTTTGTGAAAGGGATATATTTGAAATAAAATGATATTATATTGTTTTCGGTTTTACAAAAATAATATCATATTGATTTGGGTTTTTAAAACGGAAATGATATCGTATTTATATGGTTTTGAAATGGATATTATATTCTGGTTTCAAATGTATAAACTACTTCGAAAAGACCGCGGTGTTATAGTAACGTTGGGTTATTGAACAGACCGGGATCGGAAGCTGTCGTACTCTCTGCCAACTTCGAAAACCACTTTAACAGCCATGTACGTGGTGGAGATTCCAGAATGAAGTAGGATGGTGGCTGCGTTTCCTTTGAGGTAAATACGTGGACCCGACTCCCGTGAGTTGGCATATGGTGGCTAATACAGGAGAAATTGACGAGCTAATGAGGTCATTCCTCTGATCGGACACACTCCTTCGTTATTATATTCTGACTTGGAGATTTATTTGGTGGCCACTTTTGATTCTTTTGATTTGGAGGTGTTGTTCGAGGTGGGCGGTAGTAGCTGCTATGCTTTACCACTGGTCCGGAAGTGTAATTGGTATATCTACCATGGCATTGCCTAGTTGTGCCGTGTCACCTACTATAGCGCGCCTTGTACGAGTTTGGTTTTCTCCCGCAGCCCGTGTGGTTTCCTCTGGTGGCTTCCCGATCAGGAGGGACCATGATATTGGATGGACTATTGGGACTATTATTGTGTTAAGGGGGAGATTGGGTAACTCCTTAACGCTATTTAAAAGTAAGTTTATTTTATAATAGACATTATTATAATAGCGAAATATTACTACATAGTAAATAGTTTAACATATCCTTAGGAGATGTGAATCCTGAGCATCTCTTAAGTTACTGCACTCACGTTAGACACTGGACAGGTGATGTCAAATCCCGTAAACATTTCTGACGCCGTTCCACTCATATTTTACTGTTGATTTAACTTACATAAGATCATGTAGTTCTGACTTGGGTGTTTTGTCTTTTCAATTCGCTCGAGTCAGCCCGAGCTTTTCAGGATTTGAAGACCTTATTTCTAGAGGATGAAGACGATGATTTTAGTACTATTATTATTATATTATTCCACTGCATCATACTGTTCCGCTGCATTTTAGTTATTCTATGGTATGTGTAACTCTGATATGAATTGTATAAGTATAATTAAATGTTTTTGTGAAACAGCTTCATGAACTATTAATTCGATTATTATATTTTATCGTTCCGCTGCAACATTCTATTTTGTTTTTTTCTTTCTTTGCTTTTTCTTATTTACCCCATAACATTCCCCTCTTTTGTATGGTCTAAGTCTGACGTGTGTGGTTTATCGTTGATTTAAACCGTACAAAAAAGCGGGACTTTACAGACCTCATTGGCCCTTGGATTGCTCCTGTTTTAGCCACCTTATTCCAACTCACGAGAGTCGAGTCCATGTAAATATAACTTTAGGATCATCGCCATCATCCTACTTCATTCTGGAAGCTCCACCGCATACACAGTTGTCAAAGTGGTTTTCGTTATTGGCAGAGAGTATGACAACATCCGATCCCGATCTCTTTGACAACCAATCGCTTATCACACACCAGATGGTTCTTTTACATTTCCAAAATCATTTCATAATTGATATCAAAATATCATATTCTATTCGAAACCATATCACTTTTTGAAATCATTACTTACTTTCGAAATCCTATTCGCCTTTTGAAATTATATCACATTTGAAATCATAATTTGATAATTATATTTCCTTTCAAAGTCAAATTCATAATTTATATCGAAATATCGTATTCTCAAAATTATATCACTTTCAAATCATATCGTTTCCAAAATCATAATTTCTTCCAAAACTCATATTTCCAAAACAGGTTAAGTCCTTGCTTCAAAATCATCATTTCAATTTATTATACATTCAAAATCCCAAATTTGGTTATAACATCATTTAGCCTTATTCTCTTTTTAAACCAAATTGAAATGAATATAATCTCTTCCACATACTTAGTTTGGAAATTTAGAAATTTGTTTTAAATAGTTATAAATAGCTAAAATGCTTTAGAATAGTATAATTATAGGTGAAATACTTTTAAACTAATTTATGATAGTTAAGTAGATTTAAATTAGATTAAATATAATTAAAATAGATTAAATTGCTTTTATAATAGAGTAATTATATCAAAAATAAATTAAAATGGTTTAATTAGTTTTAAAATAAATTAAACTGGTTTAAAATAGATTAAAATAATATATATATATATAGTCAATGTTGGTTAAATAGTTTAATAGATTTGAAAATCTTAATAATTAGAGAATTTTAAATAATATATCATTAAAATTGTTTATAATAAAATATGAATTTTGAAATTAACATCAGATTAAACTATTCATTCCATTTCAACATATTTAGCCCATTTCAAATTTCCAAATTGACAAATTATGTTTCAATAAACTATCGAATTTCATATTGTTTCAATCCGTGTTCGAAAATCAATACAGATTACTCCAATTTCAAAATATTTCAATGTTATTGTCAAACAAATTCAATAACTCGATTTCGATAGAATTTCATTAATACACAAAAGTTTAACTTTTAACTTTTAATTCTTAAAGAAATTACTTTTTAAACCAATCCACAATTCAATGCAAAACTTGATTTTCCCATAATACTTCAGTCTATATAAATTAAATTTCCATTTCAAAATATCATTTAATTATATTCAAAAATCGAGGATTTTAAAATCATTTAGTTTAACCAATCTAATGTCCGTATATAATTTTCTACCCTAGGGTCAAGTGATACGGATATTTATCATTTCAATCCGCAGTTTAAACATTTTATGGTTGTATATCATTTCAAACCGCAATCCCGAAATAAATAGAAAAATCCAAAACGAACTTGCAGTTTATAATTTGCAATTATTAATGATATAAAATAAAACATCCATTCATCCATTATCAAAATCACACATCCATCACAATCATCATCCAAAACAATCAATCAATATCGATATAGAACTGATAATCGATAACTGTTATTTAAATGGCAGTTTATATTCAATGATAAATTAAATAACGATTTAATTTAAGATAAATTCAAATTAATAGGAATAGCAATTTAAAAATATCAAACAGCCATAAATAAATTCCTAACCACATCATAAATTAAATTTAACAAACATAAGAAATTTTAGAAGTTATGAGTGGGTTAAAACACTCACCTTTGAATTTAAATTGAATTTGAATCCAATTTAATCCCAAAATTCAAACGATCTTAGAATCTGTCCAAACCAGCGTCAAAATGTCTGGAATTTGGATAAGGTCCTAACAAAGAAAATCGTGCGCAAATCGGACATAGAATGTAAAACCTATTAACATCAGAACAATAAAGTTTGAATTTAAATAAAATAAAAAAATAGCAAAAAAAAGAGAAAGTCACCACACACTCACGAACACGTCAGCAACACGCGTTTATCACGAACGCAAGCTTCAGCAGAATCGAAACCAGAACCCTAGCCGCCTAACCAATCATCATGTCGGGCTACACACCGTCGCGCCTCCTCAAGCGCCCAACCGCCACTACCTCGAGCTCGCCACCGCTCATCCCAAGTCTCCGACACCCCTTGCAACCACCATAGGTCACACAAAAACTGCAGCTGCCAAAAATCTGTAACCTAATCGAATTATCAATGAAAATCGGACCATCCAACGGCCAAACAAACCACGGCGATGAGTTGCACTCGTCAATCTCTACGCAACGGTAACCTCCAATTGACGATCGGGCAAAGTTGATCATGGCTCCATGAACTACCACAATTTGTTATTCGATTTTTGGACAAATAGTGGTTCGATTTGGAGAAAGAATAATAGACCTGGGATGTGCTCGTCGAGGGCTTCAAATCGATATATAATTCAATATTATTTGAGGAGTATGAATTTTTTTTGTTTTGATTTGAAATAGCAATTGGGAATTAGGTTCTGTCTGCATTGGAATGAGGAGAAGCAACTGGAATTCGGGTTTATAATGATATATATATAGGCAAAGCTGAAGTAGAAATGGCGGATCGGATTTGATTCGGGTTGGAACGATAAACGACCCGAAAAGCCCGTTCCGCCTCCGGAAGGAGAATGAGTCAACCCAAATATCAAATTGATTGATTTCAAATATTTTAAACTCGATGGAACCGGCTTCAAGTCGTATTTCCATCGTATGAAGAAGTTATGCCAAAATCTGCTCATTTCAAATTGATTTCAATTGATTTCAATTAAATTGATTTTAAGGCGTTTCAAGCCCGTACGATCAAACGACAAGTCCGATCACTACGAATCTTGAAATTCTACAATAATTCACCGTTACGGATGCAATGAAACTAATTTCGTTGAAATCCGAGTCATTGGCCAAAATGGCTATATTTCACATTATTAAATCAAATTAATATTTAATTAATTAAATCACTTTTTCCTTTCGGATTTAACAATTCACAAATTCCATCATTTTGATTCTTAAACAATTACAATAATTTAAACAAACTTAGATATCGATTCAAAGTTAATTGATTTGCCCATTACCGTATATAATTTCAGTTTTAATAAATTCATTAATTATCAATTGAAATTCTAATAAATTGATTGATCTTGATTTCCATTCTTTTTATTCAACTCACTGTCATGCTATGAATAAAGTTAACATTATTTCCCATTTATTATCTAGATTTACATTAACATAATATTTAATTTAGATTTATTGTGATTAATTCAAATTATATTTAATTGATTAAATATATGTAACTTATAATAATTGTTGCCATTAACTCTCAATCACAATTTTATAAGTTTATCATTTCCAAACCAATATTATAATTACTTACAGTACATTGATTTTATTTAAAATTATATATCAATTAATTAATTAATTCAATATTTGCATTTGTTTTCTTATATTTAATTTATAGCCTAGTATAACATTTACACTAATTCCATTAATTGTAAGTTCATTCGAATAGTTAATAAATAACTTAGGTTAGCATTATTACATCTTATTTAAGTTATTATCTCATTAATGAATCACAAATTTCTGTTTTTCCAATATTAGATAATAAACATTTAATAAAATTAACAATTAAATTATCGAAAATTTACTCGTCGTTACAGGGGCCAATCCCTATGATTGGTGACTTTAGGGGCATGATCCTTGTAGGAGCTTCTCCATATTGTATTATGCTTAGCCTCTAAGTTTCATGTCAATTAAACTTGTAGATGTTGAGTTTTGGTCGATCATTGTTGCAATGTGTTGGGTTATCTGATTCTGGCTGATCGCTCTAGAGGGAAGAGGGCCTATCCCACTTGCTTGCTCCTTTTAGGATGTGAGCCCTAGGGCAGACACCCTAGGGTCCTCACATCTTATTCCCAAAGTTTCTTATGTACCTGGCCTCTGGATGTTGAGATATCGACTTTTTTTCATTGAGTTGCACGTGTTCAGCTGAAGTAACACGATCCCTTTGGAAAAGAAGGATCATCCCCGGTCCCTTTTCTTGATTGGACTATATTTCATACTTTGATCATTCTATATAGCATATCTCTCAATTCCATTTGATCACAGTTTTATTGTATCATCTGTACTTGATTTTTGGAGCCCACAATGATCGTTATAGGCTTACTGGCCTTTATGATAGTTGAGTCTAACTTGTGCAATCAGTTTGGATATAGGCGGGTCAAAATTCTAGGTAAAAGTTGTGAACTTTAAATGCTTTGAAATGACTTTAAATTTAATTATTCTTCTTCAATTTTTACTAGTCTTTTTCTAACTTATATTAGAGTATTCTAAAAGTGGTTTGGAATTTTTATATAATTTATAAATTAATTATGAACTACTAAAGTAGAGGGTTTATTTCTGAATAAGGGAAAACATGCTTATTCTAGCTTTTAAATGATTATAAAATAGATATTTTTAAGCAATACTTTAAGTTGATATTTAAACCATAATTATAAGTATCTCAAAGTATATTTTAAGTATATATAGTTTTTAGAAATTAGCTAATTATTAAAGTATTAAAAGCTTATGTACATATTATTTTTTAAGTTGTTTTTCTTATTAAATATCTTATCTTATAATGAAATTAGTATACATATAGATGTACCCACACATGTACATCTATATATGTATATCTTATTTTAAAAAGGTTTTTAACTAATAATAAAATGGTTATAAAGAGGTTTTAGAGTTGCTTAGTGGATTAACCATCTTTTGTTTGTTTAACTTGTTCCACGGAAAGTAATTAACTGTACTTAACTCTAAATGCCGATGAATTAGGCTTACCTATCTGTGAGAGTTAAAGTTTAATGTTAGACTATGCTTTAGAAGCAGTTATGCTCTAACCTACTGTAACAACCCGTAAATTTCAACAATTAAAGTCGTTAATTAAATTTGTCATTTTAATAAGATATTGGAATTAAATTTAGGAAGAAAAGAAAAAAAGAAAAAAAAAATTATAATTAATAATGGAATAATAACTAAATTGAAATGAAACTCCAATTCATTGTATTTAAACATGTTATGCTTAGTTATAAAATTTAACAAGCAACAAAATTTAACATTTGATTATTGTATTAAATACATAGTAAATGGTAATTGAAAGATGAGTTTTGTGTAAGGGATTATAATATGTGTGCACTGATTTTAGTGGGATGTAAAAGGTAAAGAATAAATTTACAAATGTTATAAAATGGAAAATGGTGCAACTATTGTTCTTTACCAATGTATTTAATCAATAGCAATTAATTGTAATTAAACATTACCTTATGTAAGTTAAGATAATATTTGAATGAATGACGATTCCATTCATACTTGCAAGCAGTTATTATAAGTTGCATGTTGAAATTGTTGATTGAATTGGGATTTAAAATTTAATTTAAATGAACAAATAAAGGTTTACAATGTAACGACAAAGAATTTTTATTTATTAAAATTTGAATATTTAATTAATTTTAAATATTAATTAGTGAATTTATAAGTCAAATAAATTTTATTTCGAATAATTGGATTTAACTGAATAATTAAATCGATAATTTAATATGTTAAATACAGAAGAAATTGAAACTTGGGTTAAATATGATTGAAAATGATTTGTAAAATTTTATTTTATCATATTGGAGTTAGAATGATGTTATAGAACTTTTAAAATCGAATTAAGAGTTTTTTTGTGAAAATTGAATATTTTAATATTTAATCGACTAGTGAAATTAGCCAATTTTTGAACAGTCTTAGAATTGGACGAAACTAGTTCCGTTGGATCCGTAATATTTAGTTATTACCGGGTTTCAAATTTCGTGTCAATCGGATTTATCGTTTGTCCGGTGCAAGCTAAAACGCCTAGGAAATCGTTTAATCGGTTTAATTTTAAATCGAACGTTTATTGCCATAACTCGCACAGATGACCGAATTAGCTCCCGAAACACATTTCATTGTGTTCGGAACGCGGGGTAAACCATAGAAACGCCAACCGGCACGCTTCGTTCGGAGTTCGGAAAATCCGGGATCAATAGTGTCGCGCGAATTTTCTATATAAGCCCCTCTCTTCATAAATTTGCAAACCAAAATAAACTAGGGTTTCAAAACCCTTCAGCCGCCACTAATGGAACCTAAGGCCGAAATTTTCTATTCTTCTTCCTCGTTTATCTCTTCATCCATCGACTTTTACCAAAAACTTCCAACATGAAACTTGTAGAGCATGAAGAGATCTTGAAGATGAACGGCTATGATCGTGTTTGGAGCGACAGGGTGGGAGCTACGGGGCCGTGTATGGCTGCAGTTCGGCCTGATGTTGCGCACGCAATTCGAGGAGTTGCTGGAGGCCGAGTTCATCATGGTGGTGGTCGTTCGTAGCTCTTGTCGCGAGCTTTCCAATGGAGTAACCTGATCGAATTATAATCAAGCGAGGAGGGAGCATAATTAAACCCTATTTTGTAAAATGGGTTTGGTTCTTGGTGATGTTGCCTGTAGAAACGAACGTGAGAATGGGGGAGAAAGAAAGTGCGGCTGAGATTGCAGGGAGCAAGATCTTGTGGCTGAGATTAGATGTAGGTTAAAAAAATTGAAAATATATTGTAAATTTATATAGTTTAAATTCGTGTAATTTTGGTAACGCGATATCCTTTTCATACGAGGTCGAAAACGCGCGAAACCAGTTGCGTTGGAATCGTATCACCGAGCACTACGCTACGGAATTGGATTGGAGTCGTTTGGAGTTAGCGAAAATTTTGGATAAAATTAAACGCGCGTTTAATTTTATTCGAAATAAATCGCTAAAACGAAATTGAAATCAAGGTGAGAACTTCTCACCCAATCGAATCGGTTTCGATTTTAATTTTAAATAGTTATATTTAAAATTCTTGAATGCATGTTTGAATGACGATTGTTATCCATTGATTGTTAAAATAGACATTATGCGCCGTTAGTAAGCGGATGTTATTTATTAAAAACATATACCGCGAATATTTCATAAACAGTGAAATTGGTATTATTTATGTACTTGGAATTGATTTCCCGTAGTATATAGCGGATGAGACCCTATTGCGCCGCCTATTAAGCGGATAATATTTTAAATCCCATATACCGCGATAGTTTCGTACTGGAACGGAATTGGTATTGAGCTAACATCTTTGGATGCAGGAAAACAGGTTGGAGGGATCCAACTGGATTCCTCAACAGTATTTATTTGATTATGTATATTTTGATATTCGTTGATTATCATATTGATATATGATGTCGTTGTTGTCGTGATTGACTATTTGGTGTGTAGCATCATTGGGCCAAATTTTGGAATTTTAAAATGATTTTTAAAGTGATTTTTGAAAGTATACGTTATAAAATATTTTTGGAATCGGTCCATTATAAATAAATAACGTTATAATTTTAATGTTATAAAAATTATGGTTTTTGAGAAATATAGTTAAAAGTTGATTTTTGAAAATATGAGGCTAATGATTTTATACAATAGTTTAATCGGGATTTCTGAATTTATTATAAAAAGTTAAAAAAATAGGATTTATGAAATTTAATTATTTTATAAATCAAAATGATGAAATTATAAAGGAGTTTAAAGACGTGTTAAAAGAATAATATAAATTGATTTGTATAAAAGAATTATAAGATGGATATTTATAAATTAAAATACTTGAATTATAAAAACGAGTTTTTATAAGTGTTATTGTAACGGCCCATAATTTTCGATTATTAAAATATTAATTAAATAACATTTTATAATTTTATATTGAAATAAAAAAAAATTGATGTTACAAGGAGAAGAATAACTAGAATGTAATGTTAGTAATGTTAATATAAGCTAATTGCTAACTATTTTAAATCTAATTTCCAATTAATTGAAGTGACTTTAAGGTTATAATTAGTTATAACTAAAAATAAGGAAATACGTTGAACGTTGAAATTATATGTAATCAATTAGAATTGGCTAATATTGAATATGAAATCAGTGGTGTTGTCTGAACGCTACTGATAAATATTTAAAGTAGTTTCAAACTAATTGAAATACATTGTAGGTTGACTTGGTTACGATTGTAAATAATGAAATAAATTAAATGATGTAGAAGGTGAACTTGTATGTAGTTAATTGAAATAGGTTAATATTGAATATAAAACCTTTTTGGGTAAGCAAATTATAACCCTTGGTTGTATAGAATAAGATAAGGGGTATGAATTATTATTATAAACAATTGTATTAACTATTTTCTCATTAATTTATCGTTTTAATATTGAATGGGTAATTAATTGAACTAAGGCAATTGAATGTTAGGTTTAATGTTGGAATTGTATGTTAGTGATTAAAATAATTGTAACGTTATTTGATGATAAGTAAAAATAAGGAAATGAATTAAATGTTATATAAAAGGGGAAATTGTATGAAATTAATGGAAAATTGAGTATAATCAAGATTGTGTAAGTAGTCATAGCATTTGTTGTTAATAATAATCTTGTAAATGCGATTAAGTAAGTAAAAGGTAACATTTGTCATTCATCACCTATTTATTTGATCCATTGAAATTAAATTGAAAATCAGCTGCAGTTAATTTAATTACCTACTACAGTTAATATGAACTAAAATGACAAATATAGAAGATTGAGGTAATGAAATGGTAAACCAACGTTAAGTATATATATAATATGATAATTGATTGAATAATAAGATTAAAAAAATAAGTATATGTTGGAATTTAAATTAATTAGTGAATTTATTGCCGTTAATTTGACTTGGAATCTTCTAATAAAAGGGAAAGAGAATTTATTTGAAATTAATGGCGTTTAATGAAAGAAATATACGTTTGTTATAATCCGTTATAAGTGTAATTTTGAAATTAATTACAACTATGTCGATTTGGGATCTTTCAATTTAAAAAAAAAAGAAACATTAATATTAATTTTTGGATTTAATGAAAGAAACATACATTATTGTAAAAAAATAAAAAGAACATTTTAATGAAAATAAAGCGAACATTTTCGTTTTTAAGGTAAAAATAATTCTATATAAAAAAGAAAAAAATGAATTTTAAAACAATATTTTACGGTCATTAAGTATACATTTGAGGCTGTATATAAGTTATTTTAACACTAATCTTGAAGTTTAAATTTAATTGACTTTTTAGGCTGTGCAATTCCCCTATGAGAAAAACATTATTTTGAAAGGAAAAAAAAAACTTGAATTGGAGTTCTAGATCATCTTTTATTTTTTGTAACGTTACACTGGTTATTGTATTCAAATTTATTTACTATATGTTAATTATGTGTAAACGAGTGTGAAAAAGGGTATATTCAGTGATAATATATTTAATTGAGTGGATCATGCAATTATCTAGATCCTAAGCGGTCCCTTCATTTCCTTAATATACAATACACCTGCCACCATTTCTACATTTGGTTTTATTGCAATTCTTTGATGTATCTGAAACGTGAATTTATATCCTTTCTTATTCTTTCGTTTTGTTTATTTATTTCCAAAGAATCTACTTAGATCATACAGTTTTGTTTTATTTGTCCCTTCCATACATATTTCATTGGTCACTTCCCTTTCTTCTTTTGTTTTATATCATATATCATTCTTTCCCCTAGAAATTTCTTATTTTCAAACATCAGACCTCTATTTGTTTCCCTCAAAGTCTCAATGTCAACATAGCTTTATACCTCTACTTAATTACTGCCAATTCATTTTACTGAAGCTATGTTTAGAAAAAGAAAAGAATAAAAAAGTGTGAGCATCCATTTCTTCCTTAACTACATCCGTACCTTTCCTCATCGCCTTGCCTTCTTTTGCAAGAAGCCTTCAAAAAAATTGAACAATGAGAATTAGCCTTAATGGCTTTGGCTTTCCACTTCTTGCCTTTGTTTTGGGTACATCAAATTTGAAAACGTGAGTTATTAAAGTTTATTATTTTAAGAATTAAATATGTATGTATTTTTATTTTATTTTATATCCTTGTAACCTGAATATCTTCCTCATACGAGCTTTGATACATACGTAGTTTCTTCCCTTGGACTCGTATTGGAATTCCTAATAACATAAAATAGGTTTGGCTGAGTTTGGAGACTATTGGAAAAGGAATCTTTGTTTGGATTTTTGCGTTCTAAATATCAAAGGTGAGTGTTTTGACCCACTCACGAATACTAGATTATCTTATGCTAGTTAAATTAAATTTATAATGTGATTAGAAATTTATTAATTGCTTTTGGTGTTATTAGATTGTCATTTAAGTTAAATTTGAATTTATATTGAATTGAATTTGCCATTTATTTAATAATGAATATAAATTGCAAGTTATACACCTGATAATGATAATCAATTGATTGTTGTATTTATTGGCTGATTTGGATGTTGGATTGTGATGGATGTTATTGGTTGTCATTTTGGATGATTGGATATTTATTTATGTATATATCTTTGTTACCACTATGGATTGAAATGATAACTCGAGCGATTTCCATTGATTTGGAAATTTTGATTTGGATACTGGTTGAAATGACATATAACCGTGTAATTTCTTTAATTTGGATTATTTATTAGAATTGAATTATTTGAAAATTTTAAGTTTTAAATTTAAAATTCGGATCTATTTTAATTAAAATGATTAAGATTGGTATTTTTGAATCATTTGAAATCTTTTAAATAATTAAATCCACATTGTACACTTGATAGGAGATGAAATTCCTGTTATACATCTCTGAATCCATTATAGTAATATTTCTATTCTACTTATTTTGATTTGACTTACATAAGATCTTTTAGTTCTGACTCGAGTGTTTTGTCTTTTTATTACGCTCGGGCCAGTCTGAGCTTTTTTAGTGTATTGAAGACCATTATATATTGGAGGATGAAGACGGAGACGAGTCTACTATTTATTATTAATTATTCCACTACATCATGTGTTCCGCTGCATTATTTATTTATTTCTACTGTATGTATAACTCTGATTTGTATTGTAAAGGTGTAACCAAATGTTATTTGTAAAACAACTTCATGAACTGTTTATTTGATTTTTATATTTTGTCATTCCGCTGTGAGATTCTGTGTTTTATCTTTCCTTATTTTCTATTATTTTCTTATTTACCCCATTAACAATCTTACCTTTTGAATGATTTTAGTTGACATGTGTGGTTTTATTGTCGATTTAAATCGTCCAAAAGGGTGGGATGTTACAGTTGGTATCAGAGCCAGGTTTAGACATACCTTAGCCTGTTGGGGTTAACTCATTAGAGATAGGGTAGTAATACCCTAGAATGAGTTGTCTAAGTGTATATATGAGTGCGTGTATTTGTTAGTTTTATAAAAGTGTTTTCTATAAGTTTTGAAATGAATTTTTTTCCAAATATTATATGATATGCAGAGGATTAAATTTTTATAACTAATATAGTTATTTGTAATGTGTTTGATTTATGAAATGGTAATATTTAGTTATTATCATTTATTGTTGATTAGTTGCGTTTTATCAGTTTAAAAGCATTGGCTAATTATTGTTGTTGTGAATTTTGTTGTTTTTGACCGTAGTTCAACTATTGAAAAAAAATATTTGGATATTTTGGATAATCCAAATCTTCTGAATTAGTATGAATTTAATGTGAATTGATTATAAATAAAACCATGACTTGTAAATTGTTATGAAATAAATGGTGTTATAATAAATGGTTATAAATAAAGTTGTGATAACTTTAAACCTGAACAATGTCTTATAAAAAGGAATTATGTTTTTATAATTTGGTTATAAACTTAAGAAAATTCCTTATGAAATGATTTGGTAATAAATGTAATATTAAATGAGAAATATTACATGTGGAATGAATGTAATTTAAATTGAAGAGAAATATAAGCAATATTATGAGAATGAATAAATTATTGTTATATGTTAAATGGAGAAATTATGTGAAACAAATATTAAAGTATGAAATGATACTTTCATTAATCAATGAGATTAATAATGAATTTAGTTGAAGTATAATTGTGATGAATCAAATTGAAATAAATGCGTACGTTGTGTGTATATTATTTTATTCGCGTAATTAATTTGATCCGGATTTGAGTATGTAAGTTTGAGGTGAATTACACCATTTCGCATTATAATTTTTCATTCGATTCTTGATGGTGAATATTGATATGGATTTTTGGTTTGATTCTAGAGTTCTCTATCATAGTATATGGCTATGCAAGGAGAATGATGGTTTCTAGTCAGGAAACCATATCGAAGGCCGCATTAGGGAAGTTGAATGGACAATACTAGTTCGAAAGCGAACTTGTGTAATCGAGCGAACGATCGAATGTAATGTTGCGAAATGATGACATGTGTACATCTTATGTTCTAATATTATTGATATGCTTTGGCATTGAAATTGAAAGTTGTTGGGTTGGATATCTTTGTAATTTAAATTGGGATTTTCTTTTATGAAAAACTACTATTAATTTAAAACCATTTTTCAAACTACTTTCTTTTATTTTCCTTATACAAACTATTTTCTTTAATTTTTCTTATACAAACTATTTTACAAACTATTTTATTTTCAAACTATTTTACAAACTATTTTATTTACAAACTATTTTCCACAACCATTTTATATACCAAACTATTTCACAAAATGATTGTATATAAAAAAAAGAACTATTCTAAATTCAAAATCTTTTGCAAAGCAAAAATGTTCAATTCCATATGGATCTTCATGCAGCGTAATTGATTTGCAAATATTTTTATTCTTGCATAAGACAGACTTTATATAAGTATAAGGTGATTTTTAAAAATGTTGATTTTGGAAGGTTTTTGATCCGAAGAGATAAATCTTATATATAACGGAATTTATATAAGAATGATTTGATATATTTGAGACTATTGATTTTGGAAAATACTCTATCTGAAAATGAAATCTTATATATGATGGAATTTATATAAGTGCAATATTTGAAGCTATGATTCTGAATAGTGACTATATATGGTATGATATATTTTGAAACAAGTGATATGGGAAGTACCTTCCATCGGACCCCTTTGGTGGGTCATTTGTTGGATCCCTTTGGTGGGTCATTATCGGATCCCTTTGGTGGGACATTATCGGATCCCTTTGGTGGGTCACTTATTATATTCATTTGATATTATTGGATAGTGTAAATCGAGGGGTGAGATGCCTACAGCTACAATTGATTCCGCTGGGATAGCGGCATAACCATTGCATAACTGCAATCCATGGGGGAACGTACTTTCATATCTATTTTCAATGATTCTAAGTATTTTCATTGGGTGTTGAAACAGGTCTGCTAAGTACTTGGAGAATTCTAGCCATGCGTCTGATCAATGCATGGCCAAAGTCTACAGGAACAAGGATAAACCTGTTAAAACATCGAGTTATAAAAGTATTTTGATAAAGTATTATATAAAAGATATTTTGATCATTTTTCCTTTCTAAATACTTTAAAATGTTTAAATATTGTTTATTTATGTACAACATGGTTTAGCAGTAAATTATTAGTGTTCCAAATATTGTCAGAAGTTATTAATTAAATAATTTTTTTAAAAGTTAATGATTACTGATTTATTAATGATGTTTAAAAGTATTTTGAGATTTAAAACTAATAAAATTTAAACATAATGGATTTAAGGTTTTCAATAGCTTCTTTTTAAATATAAGTAATAATGTAAGTAATTGTTTTCAAATAATTTACATATATTTAAAAAGATGTTATTTAAAATTACTTAAATGGTATTAATAAATGAAGCAAGAAAATTTATAGATTTTTTTTTTGTAAAGTATTAAAACATTAAAGATGATTGATTTGCAAATGAAGTTTTCAAATGAATTTTTTATGTGTAAATTTTTTTATAAGTTTCTTTGAATGTATAGTTTGAAGATATATTATATAAATAGAAAAAATGATTTGAAAAGTTTTAAATATACTTGGAAAATAAATTAGAATCTCAATTTTGGAAGTATGGTTTTAAATAATTACTTGATTTCGAAGTACTAGTAATAAATTTATAGATTTAGTTACTATTTGAATTTTGTATTAAACCGTGATAAATGTTTTTCCCATGATTTGAATATTCATTTTAAACCAAGTGTGTAAAATTAATCATGAATCTATGAAAATTTATACTTTTATTTAGATATTTAGTGCAAGATTTGAGTATGCTATTAGTTTCACTTTAATAATCTAGAGTTTATACTAATTTTGGAATATTGAGTCTAATAAATTATCAGATTTAAGGAACTTTATTTTTAAAATCTTATCATGATGTTTTAATATAAATTTTTGATACAAATTTCTAACATTGTTTAAACTTTGGGAAAGTCCTTGCATAATGCTATAAAGATGTTTTAAATTTATCTTATATTCCTACTAAGTGAATGAGGTTAAATGTTTTAATTGAATTTCTAGATATATTGAAGTATTTCTTTTCCCTTCAAGGGCGAACACCAAAAACTTAAATTTTTATTCTATAACTAGATTAAGGTATAAAATTAAGTAAGGCTGTAGAAGCTTAAGTAATATTTTGTGAAATGATTCATTAATGGCTTAAATCTTTAATGGAAAACAAATTATGTAAGTGATTGGCCTTTATATAAATAATAATTAAATAAATAAATAAGAATGGAATTTTACGAATAAAATATATAAGAAATTAGAAATTTGTTACTTGTAAATCAAAAGATATAATTTTTTTGAATATGTAATCATTGAATATTTTGTTAACTAACATGAATAAAATAAACTTGTATAACACTCAATTACATTCTTATAACACATATATTTACCAAAAATGTTTAATAAGTTGAAATGTTTATAGAATATGTAATAGAATATTATACAGGTCAAACTTAAGTAATGGAAGCGTTCAATGAAATTATTTCTAAATAAGAATTTTGATGAACAAGAAATGTTATGTATGTAAGTTAATATTGTGAAATAATTTATATATGTACATGTAAGAAAAAGACGTTATATGAGAAAAAAGAATAGTAATGATGTAAAAAAAAAGAAACCAATTGAATAAACTTAAATATTGTGTTGAAATTGTTGGTTATTTTGGCTTTTGAGATGATAGGAAAGGATACTTCTAACTCTATAAGGATGTATAGATAATATATCAAGTATTTATCTAAGGCTATTGAGCATAGGGTACACTTAATAGTCTATTTATCATCTTGTACGACTAAAAACGTATGAACCTGAACAAATCATTAGTTTGGTTGCTATGGACATATGATTGATTCCTTTGTTACATATGATGGTCATGTTGTTTGTTTGCATGTGACTGTTATTATATTGTGTTGATTTGTTTGTTATTAATTGAAGCAACTTAAATATATCTCTTTTCACGTATTATTAACTTCTTTGGATTTTACAAGTGATGTACAAGTTTATGGAAGTAATAGCTACTGCTTTTGGTTTCATAAATTAAGCGTTCTTTTCCCGACTAATAGGTATATTTTTGGATTACAGGTTTCTAGCAATATTATATTGTTTCCCATGGTTTGGGATGTTTATTTTTTTAATATGATATATATATGATGATTATAGATATTATTATTTCTCCGCGACCTCTCCGTACAAAGGAGACTTTGCCGAAATTTTTCGTAAATTTTAGACTTAGAAATTTTGTGAAAAGTGAAATATTTTCAAACTTTGGTAGACTTGAATATGAAGAATTACTTGTAATTAATTGTATATTCTATTTAAATTAATTAGTTATGAAAATTAATTGTTTATAAATTGAATACTTTGAATAAAATATAATGACTCCTTATTTTTTCCTTTTCCTAATTTCCTCCTTTTCCCTTTTCGAAGACGAAAAGTTTTGAGTAGGGGAGAGTGTAACGACCCATAATTTTGGATTATTAAAATATTAATTAAATAATATTTTATAATTTTATATTGAAATATAAAAAAATTGATGTTACAAGGAGAAAAATAACTAGAATGTAATGTTAGTAATGTTAATATAAGGTAATTGCAAACTATTTTAAATCTAATTTCCAATTAATTGAAGTGACTTTAAGGTTATAATTAGTTATAACTAAAAATAAGGAAATACGTTGAACGTTGAAATTATATGTAATCAATTAGAATTGGCTAATATTGAATATGAAATCAGTGGTGTTGTCTGAACGCTACTGATAAATATTTAAAGTAATTTCAAACTAATTGAAATACATTGTAGGTTGACTTGGTTATGATTGTAAATAATGAAATAAATTAAATGATGTAGATGGTGAACTTGTATGTAGTTAATTGAAATAGGTTAATATTGAATATAAAACCTTTTTGGGTAAGCAAATTATAACCCTTGGTTGTAAAGAATAAGATAAGGGGTATGAATTATTATTATAAACAATTGTATTAACTATTTTCTCATTAATTTATCGTTTTAATATTGAATGGGTAATTAATTGAACTAAGGAAATTGAATGTTGGGTTTAATGTTGGAATTGTGTGTTAGTGATTAAAATAATTGTAATGTTATTTGATGATAAGTTGAAATAAGGAAACGAATTAAATGTTATATAAAAGGGGAAATTGTATGAAATTAATGGATAATTGAGTATAATCAAGATTGTGTAAGTAGTCATAGCATTTGTTGTTAATAATAATCTTGTAAATGCGATTAAGTAAGTAAAAGGTAACATTTGTCATTCATCACCTATTTATTTGATCCATTGAAATTAAATTGAAAATCAGCTGCAGTTAATTTAATTACCTACTACAGTTAATATGAACTAAAGTGATAAATATAGAAGATTGAGGTAATGAAATGGTAAACCAACGTTAAGTATATATATAATATGATAATTTATTGAATAATAAGATTAAAAAAATAAGTATATGTTGGAATTTAAATTAATTAGTGAATTTATTGCCGTTAATTTGACTTGGAATCTTCTAATAAAAGGGAAAGAGAATTTATTTGAAATTAATGGCGTTTAATGAAAGAAATATACATTCGTTATAATCCGTTATAAGTGTAATTTTGAAATTAATTACAACTATGTCGATTTGGGATCTTTCAATTTTAAAAAAAAGAAACATTAATATTAATTTTTGGATTTAACGAAAGAAACATACATTATTGTAAAAAAATAAAAAGAACATTTTAATGAAAATAAAACGAACATTTTCATTTTTAAGGTAAAAATAATTCTATATAAAGAAGAAAAAGATGAATTTTAAAACAATATTTTACATTCATTAAGTATACATTTGAGGCTGTATATAAGTGATTTTAACACTAACCTTGAAGTTTAAATTTAATTGACTTTTTAGGCTGTGCAATTCCCCTATGAGAAAAACATTATTTTGAAAGGAAAAAAAAACTTGAATTGGAGTTCTAGATCATCTTTTATTTTTTGTAACGTTACACTGGTTATTGTATTCAAATTTGTTTACTATATGTTAATTATGTGTAAACGATGTGAAAAAGGGTATATTCAGTGATAATATATTTAATTGAGTGGATCATGCAATTATCTAGATCCTAAGCGGTCCCTTCATTTCCTTATTATTCAATACACCTGCCACCATTTCCACATTTGGTTTTATTGCAATTCTTTGATGTAACTGAAACCTGAATTTATATCCTTTCTTATTCTTCCGTTTTGTTTATTTATTTCCAAAGCATCTACTTAGATCGTACAGTTTTGTTTTATTTGTCCCTTCCATACATATTTCATTGGTCACTTCCCTTTCTTCTTTTGTTTTATATCATATATCATTCTTTCCCCAAGAAATTTCTTATTTTTCAAACATCAGACCTCTATTTGTTTCCCTCAAAGTCTCAATGTCAACATAGCTTTATACCTCTACTTAATTACTGCCAATTCATTTTACTGAAGCTATGTTTAGAAAAAGAAAAGAATAAAAAAGTGTGAGCATCCATTTCTTCCTTAACTACATCCGTACCTTTCCTCATCGCCTTGCCTTCTTTTGCAAGAAGCCTTCAAAAAAATTGAACAATGAGAATTAGCCTTAATGGCTTTGGCTTTCCACTTCTTGCCTTTGTTTTGGGTACATCAAATTTGAAAACGTGAGTTATTAAAGTTTATTATTTTAAGAATTAAATATGTATGTATTTTTATTTTATTTTATATCCTTATAACCTGAATATCTTCCTCATACGAGCTTTGATACATACGTAGTTTCTTCCCTTGGACTCGTATTGGAATTCCTAATAACATAAAATAGGTTTGGCTGAGTTTGGAGACTATTGGAAAAGGAATCTTTGTTTGGATTTTTGCGTTCTAAATATCAAAGGTGAGTGTTTTGACCCACTCACGAATACTAGATTATCTTATGCTAGTTAAATTAAATTTATAATGTGATTAGAAATTTATTAATTGCTTTTGGTGTTATTAGATTGTCATTTAAGTTAAATTTGAATTTATATTGAATTGAATTTGCCATTTATTTAATAATGAATATAAATTGCAAGTTATACACCTGATAATGATAATCAATTGATTGTTGTATTTATTGGCTGATTTGGATGTTGGATTGTGATGGATGTTATTGGTTGTCATTTTGGATGATTGGATAATTATTTATGTATATATCTTTGTTACCACTATGGATTGAAATGATAACTCGAGCGGTTTCCATTGATTTGGAAATTTTGATTTGGATACTGGTTGAAATGACATATAACCGTGTAATTTCTTTAATTTGGATTATTTATTAGAATTGAATTATTTGAAAATTTTAAGTTTTAAATTTAAAATTCAGATCTATTTTAATTAAAATGATTAAGATTGGTATTTTTGAATCGTTTGAAATCTTTTAAATAATTAAATCCACATTGTACACTTGATAGGAGTTGAAATTCCTGTTATACATCTCTGAATCCATTATAGTAATATTTCTATTCTACTTATTTTGATTTGACTTACATAAGATCTTTTAGTCCTGACTCGAGTGTTTTGTCTTTTTATTACGCTCGGTTCAGTCTGAGCTTTTTTAGTGTATTGAAGACCATTATATTTTGGAGGATGAAGACGGAGATGAGTCTACTATTTATTATTAATTATTCCACTACATCATGTGTTCCGCTGCACTATTTATTTATTCCTACTGTATGTATAACTCTGATTTGTATTGTATAGGTGTAATCAAATGTTATTTGTAAAACAACTTCATGAACTGTTTATTTGATTTTTATATTTTGTCATTCCGCTGTGAGATTCTGTGTTTTATCTTTCCTTCTTTTCTATTATTTTCTTATTTACCCCATTAACAGTCTTACCTTTTGAATGATTTTAGTTGACATGTGTGGTTTATTGTCGATTTAAATCGTCCAAAAGGGTGGGATGTTAGAGTTAGAATGAATTGTGAATGAATTTCATAAATGAATGAAATTTATAGAATATAAATGGTGAAGTTATAAATGGAATTTTATAAGAAGTAGGTTTATAAAATTTGTAAAGTTATTAAAGAATGGATTTTTAATAAATAAATGGATCTTATAAGTTATAAGATTTATAAACCGGGAAGTTTAAAAGAACGATTTTTGTAAACAAATAAATTATAAGTGTTTAACTTATAATATGAACTTTTGTTATATAATTGAGTTATATATTGAATAGGTTAATAAAGGAGATTTATAAAGGAAGTGGTTATAAAATAAATAGAAATGGAATTTATAAACATTGATTTGTAAATCCACAAACGACTTTTTTTGATAAGTAAATTGTTATAACTTATTTATGAAGTTATATTCACGTTTTAGACAGTGAATAATCCTTTAAAATAAAATGTATAGGAATGATGAAATTTGTTAACAAAGTATATTCACGTTTTTGAGTAGTGAATAATATGTTAAAGAAAATATTTTGGATGTGATGTTTTAAATAGAATTAGAACAATCTAATGATATTTTTAAAATGAGTTAAGATTCGAAACCATAGATTTCAACATTTATTATTGAAATAGACGTTTTCGAGAAATAGAAGGAAATGGTGGACTATAACACTGTTGTTATAGTAAATGATTTCCGAAAGGAAATGTTTTGTATAGTATTGGGATTTATATATCTATTTTAATTTCAAATCCCCATACTAGTGATTTTGGGTTGTCGCAACGATGTTTTACGCAACATTCATTTTGGCCCAAATAAAAATGTTTAAGAGAATGATTTCGTTAAAGAATAAAATATATACTTAATTTTGATTTAAGTATATTGAATATTTTCCAAGTATAGAAAATAGAAAGACTTGTGAATTACTTATGAATAAATAAGTATGGAAATGTTTTTCCAATGCGAAATGAAACGTTTTTGAGAATTTATGTTTTTGAAGATAAATTGAAAATGAATAATTGAGATCGTATATTCATAGATATTTTGGAATATAAATTCACTATGGAATTTATAAAAGAAAAGGGGAATTTGTTTAAAAATAAATATTGATTTATTTTTGAAGTGTGAAAATTATTTATCTTGTAAAGATATAATTTGGGAAAATAAATAATTTGGAAAATTATTTGGAATCTGGTGATGTGTGCATATCCATTGATAGTTCAATAACCGACTATCAATATTTACCTTTGAATGGGTATTTGTTGTGATTTGCTTGAATTTGAATGCCACGCTTATTTTTAAATTTATTACGCTCGTTATTCGAATTACCCATTCCGAATAGTGATACGACGTAATGGATAGCATTGATGACCGCTGTTGAAGACCGGATATTTTTGAAAGCGAAAGGACAACTCGTCGAATATCTTTGCATCGACTGGTCCTTGGTGTAGAGACTCCATATGTGATGGGAAGTCCGGTCGTGATTAGTGAATATCCGGGTTGCAAGGACTTCTTTGTAAGTGCCTTCGGTTCTGTTCGATCCCGGAACAGACTTGTATGGATTGTATGTCTAACATTAGAATTGAGATATAAAGCTGATTTCTTTCAAATATATTTCTGTTGGTGGCGGAGAATTTATTCTCTTAGCTTAACACCCTTCTCTGAGACGTACGAGCTCAGAGGTTAAATAGTTGAAGGTTATTAGCAATATATTTCCAATTTGTTAATGTGACATGCTGAGTGTTGCCGTGAAATGATCATTGTTTGATCATTTGTGATATGATCATTTGTTTGATCACTTATCTTTGTGATCATTTCTATGATCATTTGTTGACCCAAAGCGCAGCTTTTGTATAAAGTGTGGCTTTGTGGACAAAACTTCGTCGAGCCTCACACCCCGGAAATGGTCAAAACAGGAAAGATGCAGCAAGGTTATGAGGGGTAGCTCCCTTTAGGTTATGTGCATTTCCTTCTGGAAAAGGGTGGTATCATGGTATGGAGCCCAGATACTTACTCATGTTGAAACGCTTTATTTATGATTGTGTGATGTTGGTGACGAGTGCTCGGTTAAAGGTCCCAAAGGACCGGGGGATGGCATACTCATGTCAGTAGTTACCCAGTTAGGGGTAACCCGGCCTTGTGTTGGCAGAGATCCGGTTTGGTTCTCGGGGACGTCCTTCCAGAGGCGTTCCCATGTGGCAATGGGAAGTTCCTTGGCCTGACCATTTGTTGGAAATCCAAAGAAGCAATACGATCCTTGTACGGTTTTAGTTGTATAAACTGCTATGGAATGTGGCGGTAACCTGCTATTGAAGATAGTAGCTATAGTAGGCATACGATAATGGTCGTATGTTGGCTAAGATTTATATTCTACTTTCGAAATTGTTTTATACACTATGCACTAGTAATAATATCAAAAAAAAATTTAATGCGTATCAAGCATCTTTGACTATCATAAGGAGAAATCTCCTCAGATTCTGCGTTTGCATTTTGTGTGTGTGCGGGAGGCCTTATGGTAGTCTCATTTTTAAAAGCATTGCGACTTGACTTTAAAAATATTCCTCTATTTTGATTTTAAAGATAAATAAACTGTTTTGAGTTCTCACACCAGTCGCATGACTGACTCGGAGTTTATTGTTTTTCCTTCCTAAACTCTGGGTGCCCACCAATTTCCACACGGGCAGTCAAGAGTTAAGGTTTATCAGGATATTCTGGAATTTAGGAGTTGCTGAAGGCAAGATGGATGGCATGGCGTATTACTAATATATAGTATTTCTTTTCCGCTGTTTGTTTGTTGTAGTTGTACGCTCTGATGTAATGAAATGTAATGTAATGTAATAACTGATATAGTTCTTTGTTTAAAGATTATTCATTTATTTATTATATGTTGTTCCGCTGCGATTGTGAGATTCTGATATTGTTCTGTTGTTTTCTTTTCCGTTCTATCTTCTTATCTCTTCTTCTACCTTCTTCTTTTTCTTTCTTTTTCTTTAAACCCTAAGTGTTCGGTTTTCCGTCATTCAATTGCTCGGCAGTTGATACAGTGAACGTATTGATGTCGGTTTTCGGAAGTCGAAGAATCGGGTGCTTACAATGTGGTATCAGAGCATATGGTTAAGCGACAACCATTGTTCTGTTGGGTATTACTCATTAGAGATAGAGTCAGTAGTACTCTAGAATGAGTTTGAGTGTAATAATAGCTATGAGAGCGTATTTGTTAGTGAATATAATTTTTTTTTATATTGTGATGATTGGTTTGTTGAGTGGTATATGGATTCTGGTTAATACGAGTAATTAACGTCGTTGATAGGGATCTCTAAACACTTGTACAGAACAATTCGGCACAATATTGTTTTAAATTGGGTAAATGGAATAATTTTACCTTGAGTATATTTTATATATAAAGGAATAATTTTTCAGAATTATTAAAGTGTATATAAGTTGATTGTTTAGTTGTTTGAATAATCTAAATTAAAGAATTACTGTATAAGTAAAAAAAAGAATTGTAAGAATTGAATTATAATTAAAGTGATTTACAATTGTGAAATAAACTTATATATATAAGAAGTGAAACTATATGAA
Source organism: Allium cepa (assembly GCA_030765085.1). Classification (NCBI taxonomy): domain Eukaryota; kingdom Viridiplantae; phylum Streptophyta; class Magnoliopsida; order Asparagales; family Amaryllidaceae; genus Allium; species Allium cepa. The sequence goes on from CM060931.1 coordinate 580,524,320, forward strand.
TATATTTATAAATATGAGTTGTAAATAAAAATGAATTTAAAGTTAAATAGAAATTTACTTTAGAATTGGAATCTAAATTGATTTATAAGTGGGAATTTAAGTTATGTAAAACCAAGATGTTTATAAAATGAAGTATGACTTAAGAGATGTTGAATGAAGTTGATTTTGATGTCAAAGTAAATTAATAAAGTTAAGTGATAGATATGAACTTGAGTTATGAAATGAAATTCAACTTTTGTAATTGAATTGAATTAATGGATTAAATGTTAATCAATTGAATGTAAATTAAGTTGATATGAAATAATGGATGTAAGTATTAATTCATTAAAATATTATGTTATTGGAAGTTGAATAATTGAATGAAAATCAATTTAATTAAACCAATTGAAAGTAAAGGTGTTAAACCAAATTGAATGAATATAAGCAAATAAATTTGGTTGTAATTAATATACATTGGTTGTTATATGATTGTTAGTTGATTGTATATAATTCATTAAGTGTTAACGAAATTGAGTTAATGAAATTGAAAGCTAAAGTAATTAAAATTCAATTGGAAGTTAAGTGAACCTTAAGTAAAATTGAATTTGATTTAGAAGTGAACCAACTTGAATATGGATTAGTGAATATACTAATTGAAAATAAATGTTAGTGAAAGAACATCCACTGTTAATAAATCAAATGTGATTATTTTGAAAACCCAATTCATTGAATATTAATGAGAATATGAATGAATATTTATTGGTTATGGATGATAATTGGTTGATGGTTGAATATATAGCTTTTGTTGCATTTGCTATGTTGGCATATATAGTTATTCTGTTGCTATATGTTGTATATCGATACTATTGTCTATATACATGTTTCTCATCTATTTGTTGAGGGTTTAGTAGGTGCGATCGCGTTTGCTTCGCATTTGGAGCTCGCTTTCGCGCTATATTAGCCGTATATGCTCGCTAATAAAATATAAGGTACATATCTCGGATTACATACCGTACTTTTACACTTTTTTCCCTGCGGGATGCCTCATCGCTTGATGAGATGTATATTTGTGATATATATACTGTCATTTTTTTCGGATCGAGCCGCGCAATGGAGACTATGGCGAATTTTTCCGCAAATTTAAGGCGTTAGAATATTTTTGAGAAAAATTGGAAAGTTTAGTAAACTATAACTTTGATTTGGAGTTGAAAGTCAAACAATAGTAGTTTGGTTTTAAAAGATAACAAAGTATGATTTGAAAACTTAGTAAAGTTATTGTAAGAAGTGTAACTATGGATTTTGGAAAGTTAATAGATTCTGCAACTTTTCTTACTTGGTAATTTCGAGGACGAAATTCTTTTAAGGGGGGAAGTATGTAACGACCCAGAATTTTTATTTATTAAAATTTGAATATTTAATTAATTTTAAATATTAATTAGTGAATTTATAAGTCAAATAAATTTTATTTCGAATAATTGGATTTAACTGAATAATTAAATCGATAATTTAATATGTTAAATACAGAAAAAATTGAAACTTGGGTTAAATATGATTGAAAATGATTTGTAAAATTTTATTTTATCATATTGGAGTTAGAATGATGTTATAGAACTTTTAAAATCGAATTAAGAGTTTATTTGTGAAAATTGAATATTTTAATATTTATTCGACTAGTGAAACTAGCCAATTTTTAATAGTCTCAGAATTGGACGAAACTAGTTCCGTTGGATCCGTAATAGTTAGTTATTACCGGGTTTCAAATTTCGTGTCAATCGGATTTATCATTTGTCCGGTGCAAGCTAAAACGCCTAGAAAATCGTTTAATCGGTTTAATTTTAAATCGGACCGAATTAGCTCCCGAAACACGTTTCATTGTGTTCGAAACGCGGGGTAAACCTTAGAAACGCCAACCGGCACGCTACGTTTGGAGTTCGGAAAATCCGGGATCAATAGTGTCGCGCGAATTTTCTATATAAGCCCCTCTCTTCATAAATTTGCAAACCAAAATAAAATAGGGTTTCAAAACCCTTCAGCCGCCACTAATGGAACCTAAGGCCGAAATTTTCTGTTCTTCTTCCTCGTTTATCTCTTCATCCATCGACTTTTACCAAAAACTTCCAACATGAAACTTGTAGAGCATGAAGAGATCTTGAAGATGAACGGCTATGATCGTGTTTGGAGCGACAGGGTGGGAGCTACGGGGCCGTGTATGGCTGCAGTTCAGCCTGATGTTGCGCACTCAATTCGAGGAGTTGCTGGAGGCCGAGTTCATCATGGTGGTGGTCGTGCGTAGCTCTTGTCGCGAGCTTTCCAATGGAGTAACCTGATCGAATTATAATCAAGAGAGGAGGGAGCATAATTAAACCCTAGTTTGTAAAATGGGTTCGGTTCTTGGTGATGTTGCCTGTAGAAACGAACGTGAGGATGGGGGAAAAAGAAAGTGCGGATGAGATTGCAGGGAGCAAGAACTTGTGGCTGAGATTAGATGTAGGTTAAAAAAATTGAAAATATATTGTAAATTTATATAGTTTAAATTCGTGTAATCTTTGTAGCGCGATATCTTTTTCATACGAGGTCGAAAACGCGCGAAACCAGTTGCGTTGGAATCGTATCGACGAGCACTAAGCTATGGAATTTGATTGGAGTCGTTTGGAGTTAGTGAAAATTTCGAATAAAATTAAACGCGCGTTTAATTTTAATCGAAATAAATCGCTAAAACGAAATTGAAATCAAGGTGAGAACTTCTCACTCAATCGAATCAGTTTCGATTTTAATTTTAAATAGTTATATTTAAAATTCTTGAAAGCATGTTTGAATGATGATTGTTATCTATTGATTGTTAAAATAGACATTATGCGCCGTTAGTAAGCAGATGTTATTTATTAAAAACATATACCGCGAATATTTCATAAACAGTGAAATTGGTATTATTTATGTACTTGGAATTGATTTCCCGCAGTATATAGCGGATGAGACCCTATTGCGCCGCCTATTAAGCGGATAATATTTTAAATCCCATATACCGCGATAATTTCGTACTGGAACGGAATTGGTATTATGCTAACATCTTTGGATGCAGGAAAACAGGTTGGAGGGATCCAACTGGATTCCTCAACGGTATTTATTTGATTATGGATATTTTGATATTCGTTGATTATCATATTGATATATGATGTCGTTGTTGTCGTGATTGACTATTTGGTGTGTAGCACCGTTGGGCCAAATTTGGAATTTTAAAATGATTTTTGAAAGTATACGTTATAAAATATTTTTGGAATCGATCCATTATAAATAAATAATGTTATAATTTTAATGTTATAAAAATTATGGTTTTTGAGAAATATAGTTAAAAGTTGATATTTGAAAATATGAGGCTAATGATTTTATAAAATAGTTTAATTGGGATTTCTGAATTTATTATAAAAAGTTTAAAAAAATAGGATTTATGAAATTTGATTATTTTATAAATCAAAATGATGAAATTATAAAGGAGTTTAAAGACGTGTTAAAAGAATAATATAAATTGATTTGTATAAAAGAATTATAAGATGGATATTTATAAATTAAAATATTAGAATTATAAAAACGAGTTTTTATAAGTGTTAGAATGAATTGTGAATGAATTTCATAAATGAATGAAAATTATAGAATTATAAATGGTGAAGTTATAAATGGAATTTTATAAGCAGTAGGTTTATAAAATTTGTAAAGTTACTAAAGAATGGATTTTTGATAAATAAATGAATCTTATAAGTTATAAGATTTATAAATTGGGAAGTTTAAAAGAACGATTTTTGTAAACAAATAAATTATAAGTGTTTAACTTATAATATGAACTTTTGTTATATAATTGAGTTATAAGTTGAATAGGTTAATAAAGGAGATTTATAAAGGAAGTAGTTATAAAATAAATAGAAATGGAATTTATAAACATTGTTTTATAAATCCACAAAGGACTTATTTTGATAAGTAAATTGTTATAACTTATTTATGGAGTTATATTCACGTTTTAGAAAGTGAATAATCCTTTAAAATAAAATGTATAGGAATAATGAGATTTGTTAACAAAGTATATTCACGTTTTTGAGTAGTGAATAATAAAGAAAATATTTTGGATGTGATGTTCTAAATGGAATTAAAACGATCTAATGATGTTTTTAAAATGAGTTAAGATTCGAAACCATAGATTTCAACATTTATTGTTGAAATAGACGTTTTCGAGAAATAGAAGGAAATGGTGGACTATAACACTGTTGTTATAGTAAATGATTTCCGAAAGGAAATGTTTTGTATAGTATTGGGATTTATATATCTATTTTAATTTCAAATCCCCATACTAGTGATTTTGGGTTTTTGTAACGATGTTTTACGCAACATTCGTTTTGGCCCAAATAAAAATGTTTAAGAGAATGATTTCCTTAAAGAATGAAATATAGACTTAATTTTGATTTAAGTATATTGAATATTTTCCAAGTATAGAAAATAGAAAGACTTGTGAATTACTTATGAATAAATAAGTATGGAAATGTTTTTCCAATGTGAAATGAAACGTTTTTGAGAATTTATCTTTTTGAAGATAAATTGAAAATGAATAATTGAGATCGTATATTCATAGATATTTTGTAACATAAATTCACTATGGTATTTATAAATGAAAAGGGTAATTTGTTTGAAAATAAATATTGATTTATTTTTGAAGTGTGGAAATTATTTATCTTGTAAAGATATAATTTGGGAAAATAAATAATTTGGAAAATTATTTGGAATCTGATGATGTATGCATATCCATTGATAGTTCAATAACCGACTATCAATATTTACCTTTGAATGGGTATTTGTTGTGATTTGCTTGAATTTGAATGCCACACTTATTTTTAAATTTATTGCGCTCGTTATTCAGATTACCCATTCCGAATAGTGATACGACGTAATGGATAGCATTGATGACCGGTGTTGAGGACCGGATATTTTTGAAAGCGAAAGGACAACTCGTCGAATGTCTTTGCATCGACTGGTCCCCAGTATAGAGACTCCATATGTGCGGGGAAGTCCGGTCGTGATTAGTGAATATCCGGATTGCAAGGACTTCTTTGTAAGTGCCTTCGGTTCTGTTCGATCCCGGAACAGACTTGTATGGACTGTATGTCTGACATTAGAATTGAGATATAAAGCTGATTTCTTTCAAATATATTTCTGTTGGTGGCGGAGAATTTATTCTCTTAGCTTAACACCCTTCTCTGAGACGTACGAGCTCAGAGGTTATATAGTTGAAGGTTATTAGCAATATATTCCCAATTTGGTAATGTGACATATTGAGTGTTGCTGTGAAATAATCATTGTTTGATCATTTGTGATATGATCATTTGTTTGATCACTTATCTTTGTGATCATTTCTATGATCATTTGTTGACCCAAAGCACAGCTTTTGTGTAACAACCCGCATATTTATCGATTTTATACCTAAATATTTTATTTAAATATTTTATCGTTCGTCGGGTTTTGGTCCGAAAAGCTACTTTTTGCAAACAGTCGAATTGGGACTCGAGACCACCCCCATTGAGTTCAAAATGACGTTTGCGACCTTTTTGAGTATAAGCTTCGATATGTTTGGAGAAAGTTGAATTTTGCTACTTTTCACTTAGGGTTTTGGTTTGGGCTGAGCCCACTTATGTATTCAGTCCCAACCCCTCTCCTCTTCATTCACTTCATTCTTATTTTCCTAACAATCAAGCTTTAGTAAAAATGGTAGAAGAGAATGGGAAATAGAAATCCAAAACCCTAGTTCCTCTTGCTAGCTCAAGTTCTTGCTCCAAATTCAAAGAGAACCCATTAGTAAGCATCTCCTTCTTCTTCTCCAACTCATTCTCTCTTTGATTTCAGAAATATCCTAAACCTAATTTAGGAAAATATGTGTGTTATTCTTAGATTGAAGCTTGTTGAGTAAGAGTGAAGAGTGGTTAGCCTTTCCTTTGCATTTGAGCTTCTTCTTCTTGTTCTTGAGTTAAAAAGGTGAGATTTTTAATCTCACATCTATGCTTATAATTCTCTTCTATTGTTAGGTATGAATTCCTAACACTTATTCATGTGCATTTGATTTTGATTTGGATTGCTTTTGTGAATATTCCAATTTTTAGTGTTTTGAGTTCAATTCGTTAAAAATCCTAACTTTGATGTTTGAACATGTTTTTGGTGATGCATCGAGGAGCATATAGGGCCGGGTAGTCGATTGGCATAAACCCTTAGCATCGTTGCTCGTGCGATTTCAATTAGATCGAGAGTTGCACCTCCTTTGAAATAGGGTAGGAAGTGCAAGTATACAGGTTCGGCCGACCGAGCCCCTTGGGCCGGTCGACCGACCTGTAGTTCAGGCACTTCCTGCCTCTGTTTGGAAGTGCTGGTTACAGGCTTCGGCCGACCGAGCCCCCTGGGCCGGTCGACCGACCTGGTGCCCCGAGCACTTCCAACCTCTGGTTCGGTCGACCGACCTGCTACTATTTGCCAGATTAGCCTATATTGCTAATTCATCTGAATTTCCAACTTTAATCGATTCGTGTTGTCTCCCTTTTGTTGTTGTCATTTATTATCGACTTTGATGACTTATTTTCTTTGGGAATTCTTGGAATATCCATTTCGATGGATTCGGTATCGATTTCATTGGATTTTATTCAAGTTTTCGAATGTGAATCTTAGTGATTGATTGTTCCTACAATCTTCTTTGTGATTTGTCACTTTAAAAATATAAAGGTTTTCTATACTAGTAGTAAATATCAAAACTCTTTCCTCAAACGATTTCAATAATATTTTAATACCAAATTCGTTTATAAAACCGTTTTCCAATCTATTAGTATATACATGCCTTTACCTCACTCGTATGAGAAATCTAATTAAACTAATTAGTAAAACAAGTGGTATGAAACGCTTGCGTTTACTTCGTCGGTTAATTCTTGGACTTGTTCGATTGAATCTCTTGTGACAATTTTCTAGTGGAGATCTACAATTTGTTCGTAAATATTTAAGTTAAGCTAGTGGTTATGGGACATGAAGCTAAGCTCATATATTTGCTAGCTTACTGTAATCGACACTTCTCTTTGATCATGACGATCATTTTATGGTTTAGACTAGCATTGTGCGATGTCTCTTTGTCCACGTGGAGGACTGTACGTCGTTTTCATTGAGCTTCGTCTCACCAGGAGGAGCTTCAGCTCAAAGTCCGCAATGGGGGACTATACCCTGTCACGAGGAGCTTCGGCCCACCAGGAGGAGCTTCGGCTCAAAGTCCGCAATGGGGGACTATACCCTGTCAGGAGTAGTTTTGGCTCACCAGGAGGAGCTTCGGCTCAAAGTCCGCAATGGGGGACTATACCCTGCCACGTGGAGTTTGGGCTCACCAGGAGGAGCTTCGGCTCAAAGTCCGCAATGTAGGACTATACCCTGTCACGAGGAGCTTCGGCTCACCAGGAGGAGCTTCGGCTCAAAGTCCGCAATGGGGGACTATACCCTGTCATGAGGAGCTTCGGCTCAAAGTCCGCAATGGGGGACTATACCCTGTCACGAGGAGCTTCGGCTCACCAGGAGGAGCTTCGGCTCAATGTCCGCAATGAGGGACTATACGCTGTCAGGAGGAGCTCATTTTTCTGGGATTGGCCATCCTTTTTATTGTGATTTCTGGATTTCGTGTGTTGATTTCTGGAATTTATGTTTCACCAACTTTTATGATGGGCATTGATATATATGTCATTTATTGTGGCTTGGTGAATGAAATTAGGACTATGACATTCCTTTTTATCTTGAGTAGATTATTGTGATATTGATTAATCTCTTGTGGATTTTCAATTACTTATTTATCACAGCTTGGCATTGTGATTATTATATGTTTATGTCATATCTCTTATTATATATCACTTCATCTGATATTTATAGCTAGACTGATCCGTTTATTATTTTCTTCTTAAATAATACTCGGGTCAGACCGAGATTTTACAGGTGCTTCTGCTTGACTCCTTATCGGACCTTCATTTGATCTTTTGGCTTACTACTTAAGTTTAGTAGTTTTTGTTGTATACATTTGAGATACAGACTCCTTGATGTATACATATATTTGTCTAGCACTTGTATCTATTCCTTTGTATTATTGTGGATCTTTTTGACCACTACTCTGATGTACACTTTCATGTGTAATATTCATATCTATTTCCGCCTTTGTGATATGAATTATCTGTGACTGATTTATGTTATGTTTATTTCTATATTTGTTTTTGAAGATATTATAGCCACTGTGTAGTAGCTTTGAGTTTGTGTCGGTATGTCGAATTTCCCTCTTGATAAGAAATGCATGTTATACTATCTGACATATCGATGCTCGCGCAAAGCAATTACATGGATGGTCACTCCTCAACAGCCTTACTCTCCGTGCTAGTTGACAGCATTCACCGTAATGTTCTTGGCTAGCGTGGGTATAGAGGTGGGGCGCCACAGCTTGGTATCAGAGCCAAACTTCGGAACAATATGGAATATTATAACAAGGATCATCGTCCTAAGTCTTTCTTAGGAGTCGTGCTTTAAGATTTTATTCGGGTCTTCGTACCGTTCTATCCTACTTTCTTTTATGATTCCTTGTTTTATCTATCAAGATTTCTTGATATTTATTTTGAGAGTAACTTTTTCCTCTTCTTTCTTACTTTCTTAAAGAAGAGAAATGGTTAGACCTGGCCGTCCCAGCGCCGGTCAATCTAATGCTACTCCCCAGGATGGAGTATTCATGTCTGCTCAACAACTTTTGGATCTTGTAAAGAATCAAGAGTTTATCTATGCTTTGAGTAAGAACCCTGAAATGGTTCTACCTTTGAAACTTGAAATTTCTTTCAATCAGCTTGGATGTTAGTCTTCTTCATGGAGAGGTTGGTAAAGGAAGTGTTTGTGATATTGGGACTTCCAAGAAGAGGCATTTCAAGAGCCTTAATCCCAATAAGAGAGTGAAGCAAACTACTTTTGTAGCAGAGACTCCAATCCCTAATCGTGGAGGATGCTACAATTATAATTCTAAGGAACACTATGCGAATATGTGTCCAAAACCCCATTCTTGTCGCTATTGCAAGAAACCGGGTCATCTTTTATCTGCATGTCCCAAACTTTTGAATAAGGACATGAGAAAGCTAAATATTGTGCAAACCCCTAGCAACTCTTCTCGTGGTCAAGGTATTTCTCATTTAATCCTTGATTACATTTATTTTGTGATCTTCTTACTTGAGTTCTTTTTGATATGGGTTCCATCTCATTATTTTATATCAAAAGAACTTGTTGATTCTTTTTCCTTGAAAATATTTTGGGCTTGATGACTTCTTTGAGGATTGTGAATCCGGATGGTAGATCCGCAACACTCAATTTGTCTTTATTGATGTCGAAATTATTTTATGGGATTTTTATTTCCGAGCCGATATTTTTACTTAGGCTTCGGAATTGATTTTTTTGAAGGGATCGGCTTAATCATTGTGAAGCCCATATCCTATTTTTCGAGTGGACTATTCATCTTCGACATTTTCTATCTGTTAAGCAGATTTCTATTTTCCCTTTATGATTTTGATTCCAACTTGATGGCATCATTTTCTTCTTTAAGCCCTTATGGTGAGGAAAGTATTATTTCTTTTACCTAAATAATTTGTGAAAATTTTTCCGGTATTTTGAGCTTGTCTTAGGATCATCACCTAAGTAATATCTTTTGTGTGGTGCTAAGGTCTTTTCAGTTTGACTTTACCATCGGTTTTCGTTTGCTACGAGTTGCGGAAATTAGCATTCCACTTACCGCATTCTGCACTCGTTATGATTCTTATGAATGACTTATTATGTCATTCAATTTGTCACTCGAAATGATCATCACCTAAGCTTATTTCATCCACTTTATAAATCGAATATTCTATGAATATTTCGATGAGACTATTCTTGTATTTATTGATTTTGGATGAAAATAGAAATTTAAAATTTTGCAAATCTTTTTCATAAGATTTATTTATAAGTACAATTTGATTTGCTCTTAAACAAGCGAAGAATATTCTTAAAGGTTTTTAAGAAACATGTTTACTATATAGAAGATGATTTTGTGATTGTATTGCCCATTTAGTGTGTTAAGAATTCTGGTCGATGCGCTTGATCAATGTTATCGATAAGAATCTCCTAAACGCTTTGACGAGACAATCAGACACGATATATTGACTTGTAAAAATGTAAATTTTCGTAGAAAGATTATTACATAAAAATAAAAATGTAATTTTGAAAGTTTTAACTTTTCGGGAAAGGAGAATTATTTAAAAGAAATTCTTTCTTTCGATACTCTTATTCTTGTGATTCCTGGAGGGGAACCAAGACTTTGCTATTTGTACCGATACTAGTCGTATTGGTTTGGATGTCATTCTCTTGCAAAGGAGAACGTGCTATCACTTGAGCTTCTAAATCATTAAAGCCTATCGAGACTAGATATACCACTCATGATCTAGTGCTCGCGGTTATTGTTTCTACTTTTAGAGTTTTGCATCATCATTTTTAGGGAAAGAAATTTGTTCTCTACCTCGATCATAAATCTTGGGAATATTTCTTTCTCATAAGGAACTTAATCTGCGTCAACCTCGTTGACTCGAATTCCTGGCATCTTATGATCTTGATATTCTTTCTATTCCCGAAGGGGAAATCATGTTGCCAATGCGCTTTGTCGTAAGCAATAAGTGGTTGATTCTTTGATGTTGTCTGAATGGAATTATCTTTTTATTAAGTTCATCGAACGTTTTGATATACTTCGTTCTATTGAGCTTTATCCCATTTCTTTAATGGACTAGCGTCCGATGTTCATTTATGGTGTTCGGTTCATCGGATGTATTGTTATTATACTACATCGACGTTCCATCTTATCTGGATCAATGGATGTACCATTATTATACTACATCATTGTTCTGGTTTATCGGTTCGTTGGACGTACTGTTTTTGTACTACGTCGGTGTTCCAAATTATTCGAGTTTCTAGTTTCTCGGGCGTACCGTTTCTGTACTACGCCGTTGCACTGGCTCAATTTTCTGCTATTCTTGACGTCTTCTGCGTCTTTTAACTATGGAAATGCTTTTAGGTTTCCTATTTTTATTCTCGAGCTGGTGTTATTGATGAAATTGAAGCCTCACCAGTTTTGACTTATGAGCAACATTCCATTCGCATCATTACTTCGGAGGTTGAGCGCCTTCGGAATAAAGATGTTCTTTTTGTGATAGTTCAATGGTTCTCAAATCCTAAGGATTACTCTTGGGAATCTAGAGAATTCATCGAGCGACCCCGTTCGTGCTAACCCTTTCGTGCTCTTTATGGTGAACTTCTTATTTCAACTTTCTTTTGTGTTGATATGCTTTTATGGTTGTTACTTCTTATTTTCTTCTTAAGTATTGCGAGGACGCAATTTCTTTAAGGAGGGGAGTCTGTAACAACCCGCATATTTATCGATTTTATATCTAAATATTTTATTTAAATATTTTATCGTTCGTCGGATTTTGGTGCGAAAAGCTACTTTTTGCAAACAGTCGAATTGGGACTCGAGACCACCCCCATTGAGTTCAAAATGACGTTTGCGACCTTTTTGAGTATAAGCTTCGATATGTTTGGAGAAAGTTCAATTTTGCTACTTTTCACTTAGGGTTTTGGTTTGGGCTGAGCCCACTTATGTATTCAGTCCCAACCCCTCTCCTCTTCATTCACTTCATTCTTATTTTTCTAACACTCAAGCTTTAGCAAAAATGGTGGAAGAGAATGGGAAATAGAAATCCAAAACCCTAGTTCCTCTTGCTAGCTCAAGTTCTTGCTCTAAATTCAAAGAGAACCCATTAGTAAGCATCTCCTTCTTCTTCTCCAACTCATTCTCTCTTTGATTTCAGAAAATATCCTAAACCTAATTTAGGAAAATATGTGTTTTATTCTTAGATTGAAGCTTGTTGAGTAAGAGTGAAGAGTGGTTAGCCTTTCCTTTGCATTTGAGCTTCTTCTTCTTGTACTTGAGTTAAAAAGGTGAGATTTTTAATCTCACATCTATGCTTATAATTCTCTTCTATTGTTAGGTATGAATTCCTAACACTTATTCATGTGCATTTGATTTTTATTTGGATTGCTTTTGTGAATATTCCAATTTTTAGTGTTTTGAGTTCAATTCGTTAAAAATCCTAACTTTGATGTTTGAACATGTTCTTGGTGATGCATCGAGGAGCATATAGGGCCGGGTAGTCGATTGGCATAAACCCTTAGCGTCGTTGCTCGTGCGATTGCAATTAGATCGAGAGTTGCACCTCCTTTGAAATAGGGTAGGAATTGCAAGTATACAGGTTCGGCCGACCGAGCCCCCTGGGCCGGTCGACCGACCTGTAGTCCAGGCACTTCCTTCCTCTGTTTGGAAGTGCTGGTTACAGGCTTCGGCCGACCGAGCCCCCTGGGCCGGTCGACCGACCTGGTGCCCCGAGCACTTCCAACCTCTGGTTCGGTCGACCGACTCAGGGAGTCCGGTCGACCGACCTGCTACTATTTGCCAGATTAGCCTATATTGCTAATTCGTCTGAATTTCCAACTTTAATCGATTCGTGTTGTCTCCCTTTTGTTGTTGTCATTTATTATCGACTTTGATGACTTATTTTCTTTGGGAATTCTTGGAATATCCATTTCGATGGATTCGGTATCGATTTCATTGGATTTTATTCACGTTTTCGAATGTGAATCTTAGTGATTGATTGTTCCTACAATCTTCTTTGTGATTTGTCACTTTAAAAATATAAAGGTTTTCTATACTAGTAGTAAATATCAAAACTCTTTCCTCAAACGATTTCAATACTATTTTAATACCAAATTCGTTTATAAAACCGTTTTCCAATCTATTAGTATATACAGGCCTTTACCTCACTCGTATGAGAAATCTAATTAAACGACTTAGTAAAACAAGTGGTATGAAACGCTTGCGTTTACTTCGTCGGTTAATTCTTAGACTTGTTCGATTGAATCTCTTGTGACAATTTTCTAGTGGAGATCTACAATTTGTTCGTAAATATTTAAGTTAAGCCAGTGGTTATGGGACATGAAGCTAAGCTCATATATTTACTAGCTTACTGTAATCGACACTTCTCTTTGATCATGACGATCAATTTATGGTTTAGACTAGCATTGTGCGATGTCTCTTTGTCCACGTGGAGGACTGTACGTCGTTTTTATTGAGCTTCGGCTCACCAGGAGGAGCTTCGGCTCAAAGTCCGCAATGGGGGACTATACCCTGTCACGAGGGGCTTCGGCTCACCAGGAGGAGCTTCGGCTCAAAGTCCGCAATAGGGGACTATACCCTGTCAGGAGGAGTTTTTGCTCACCAGGAGGAGCTTCGGCTCAAAGTCCGCAATGGGGGACTATGCCCTATCACGAGGAGCTTCGGCTCAAAGTCCGCAATAGGGGACTATACCCTGTCACGAGGAGCTTCGGCTCACCAGCAGGAGCTTCGGCTCAAAGTCTGCAATAGGGGACTATACCCTGTCACGAGGAGCTTAGGCTCACCAGGAGGAGCTTCGGCTTAAAGTCCGCAATGGGGGACTATACCCTGTCACGAGGAGCTTCGGCTCACCAGGAGGAGTTTCGGCTCAATGTCCGTAATGGGGGACTATACCCTGTCAGGAAGAGCTCATTTTTCTGGGATTGGCCATCCTTTTTAGTGTGATTTCTAGATTTCGTGTGTTGATTTCTGGAATTTATGTTTCACCAACTTTTACGATGGGCATTGATATATATGTCATTTATTGTGGCTTGGTGAATGAAATTAGGATTATGACATTCCTTTTTATCTTGAGTAGATTATTGTGATATTGATTAATCTCTTGTTGATTTTCAATTACTTATTTATCACAGCTTGGCATTGTGATTATTATATGTTTATGTCATATCTCTTATTATATATCACTTCATCTGATATTTATAGCTATACTGATCCGTTTATTATTTTCTTCTTAAATAATACTCGGGTCAGACCGAGATTTTACAGGTGCTTCTGCTTGACTCCTTATCGGACCTTCATCTGATCTTTTGGCTGACTACTTAAGTTTAGTAGTTTTTGTTGTATACATTTGAGATACAGACTCCTTGATGTATACATATTTTTGTCTAGCACTTGTATCTATTCCTTTGTATTATTGTGGATCTTTTTGACCACTACTCTGATGTACACTTTCATGTGTAATATTCATATCTATTTCCGCCTTTGTGATATGAATTATCTGTGACTGATTTATGTTATGTTTATTTCTATATTTGTTTCCGAAGATATTATAGCCACTGTGCAGTAGCTTTGAGTTTGTGTCGGTATGTCGGATTTCCCTCTTGATAAGAAATGCATGTTATACTATCTGACATATCGATGCTCGCGCAAAGCAATTACATGGATTGTCGCTCCTCAACAGCCTTATTCTCCGTGCTAGTTGACAACATTCACCGTAATGTTCTTGGCTAGCGTGGGTATAGAGGTGGGGCGTCACATTTTGTATAAAGCGTGGCTTTGTGGACGAAACTTCGTCGAGCCTCATACCCCAGAAATGGTCAAAACAGGAAAGATGCTGCAAGGTTATGAGGGGTAGCTCCCTTTAGGGTATGTGCATTTCCTTCTGGAAAAGGGTGGTATCATGGTATGGAGCCCAGATACTTACTCATGTTGAAACACTTTATTTATGATTGTGTGATGTTGGTGACGAGCGCTCGGTTAAAGGTCCCAAAGGACCGGGGGATGGCATACTCGTGTCAGTAGTTACCCAGTTAGGGGTAACCCGACCTTGTGTTGGCAGAGATCCGGTTTGGTTCTCGGGGACGTCCTTCCAGAGGCGTTCTCATGTGGCAATGGGAAGTTCCTTGGCCTGACCATTTGTTGGAAATCCAAAGAAATAATACGATCCTTGTACGGTTTTAGTTGTATAACCTGCTATGGAATGTCGCGGTAACCTGCTATTGAACATAATAGCTATAGTAGGCATACGATAATGGTCGTATGTTGCTAAGGTTTATATTCTACTTTCGAAATTGTTTTATACACTATGCACTAGTAATAATATCAAAAGTTTTTTTAATGCGTATCAAGCATCTTTGACTATCATAAGGAGAAATCTCCTCCGATTTTGTGTTTGAATTGTGTGTGTGTGCGGGAGGCCTTATGGTAGTCTCATTTTTAAAAGCATTGCGAATTGACTTTAAAAATATTCCTCTATTTTGATTTTGAAGATAAATAAACTGTTTTGAGTTCTCACACCAGTCACATGACTGACTCGGAGTTTATTGTTTTTCCTTCCTAAACTTTGGGTGCCCACCAATTTCCACACGGGCAGTCAAGAGTTAAGGTTTATCAGGATATTCTGGAATTTAGGAGTTGCTGGAGGCAAGATGGATGGCATGGCGTATTACTAATATATAGTATTTCTTTTCCACTGTTTGTTTGTTGTAGTTGTACACTCTGATGTAATGAAATGTAATGTAATGTAATAACTGATGTAGTTCTTTATTTAAAGATTATTCATTTATTTATTATATGTTGTTCCGCTGCGATTGTGAGATTCTGATATTTTTCTATTGTTTTCTTTTCCGTTCTATCTTCTTATCTCTTCTTCTACCTTCTTCTTTTTCTTTCTTTTTCTTTAAACCCTAAGTGTTTGGTTTTCCGGCATTCGATTGCTCGGCAGTTGATACAGTGAACGTATTGATGTCGGTTTTCGAAAGTCGAAGAATCGGGTCCTTACATACAATAACGGAAATTTAGGCAATAAAGTTAGAACAAGTTGATAAATAATAACCAAATAAGGAAATAACATTAATATAAATAAAGTTGGAACAAATTGGATATAGAGAAATAAATGTAAGCATTTAATAAATTAATTAATGTGGATTTCGATAAACGGTAATTGGAATAAATTAAGGAATATGTTGGTATAAGTTAATTTTTAATAACTTGAAAGGAAATCCACCCAATTCAAGTTAAAAGTTACACTTGGTTATAAATATAATATAAGAGAACCAATAAATATTGAATAAATTTTGGAATAGTTTGTAATAAATGTTAATTGAGTAAAACCAGTGTTATGTAAGTAATTACAATATTGGGGTGTAAATAATGAACCTCTAAAAGTGTAATTAAGAGTTAATGACGATATTTATTGTACGTTACTTATTTTATTAGGTTGTTAAGTTAATTTGTAATCAATTTCAATCAATTCGCTAAATTACTGCAGTTAACGTGGAATAAATTGATAAGTGAAAAATGTTGAATTCAATAAGATAAAACATTTACGTTGTAAATATTTTATAAATTTTGCTGTATATGAAATTCTATAAAATATGTTTGAATTGGTATAAATGAAAAGAAAACAGTGTTATATAATTAGAATTCGTTGAAATTAGTAATGAAATGAACTGGAATTAGATTAATTTAAATGTTTCAATTTGATGGAAACATAAATTAAATTGTAATCAATGAGTTAATATAAGAACTTCCATTTTTTTTTCTCAAAATGGAATGAACATTTCAACTAAAATAATTGCCTATTTTGAGATGTATAAAGAAAAATTTTCATTTTGAATAAGTATAATTTTATATATACAGAAAAATTGAATTTTCAAATAATATATGCAAACACATTTATAATATTCATATTTTAAAAATATATCGTAGGGTTCATGGTTGTGTAAATGTTATGGAATCAATTAGAATTCACCTTCTATTTAAAGTTGTACATTAATTATACATGTTTATATTTATTTTACACTTTATATATGTGACGACCTGCCTTTCTACTACCAGAAAGACGTATCATCATTAAGAAAGAAAGGAATGAGAAAATAGAAAAGAAAGAAGAAGAAAGAACAACAACATCAGAATCTCACAGCGGAACGGAACAAAATATAATATATCACTTAAATAATCTCATAGTTTTACATATATCAGAGTTATTCAATATTTTACACTTGACAATTTTATATACATCAGTCACTACATACATCACAAAATACAACATACTCTAACTAACACAGCGGAACTAGATAGATATCTACAACGCTAAAGCCTCCTGCTCCATTGCTTCTCCAGAATTCGTCAAAGCAAACCTGAATCCCTTAACTACTCGTAAAAATTTGGGTACCCGAGAGTTTATGAAAAACAAAATATAAACTCCGGGTCAGACATGGGTCTGGTATGAGTAAACAGTTTAAGGTTTTTTAACTTGAAAAATATTTGAAAATAAAGGTATCACGTAAGACATCCCACAAATAAATACGGGTAAGTTTTTACCCTACGCTAACCAAAACATTTCATAGGAAATTCTGTGATATTATAATAGTGTCTAGGGTTTTCAAGTAAATAGAAAATAGCCGAAATTGTTACATTATTAAATTCCAGCTACTGGCCACAAAAATGGGCAATACAATCAAAACCGTGGGCACTTATTGGAAAATGGATTCCATATAACGGCAGGGCTACTGGGGTACCGCCCGTCATAGTACGGGACCTAGATCACCGTACCGAGGATTACTCCCTTCATCCCCTGCAACACAAGGCCGGAACTATTCCTTACAGAAAAGTCCCGAACAAGACAAACCCCGTGGTTCTAGCTAGCAAACCGCCCACTGTAACAACCCGCATATTTAACGATTTTATATTTAAATGTTTGATTTAAATATAGCATCGTTTTTCGGATTTTTGGGGTCCGAAATGTTACTTTTTGCAAATGGCCGAATTGGAACTCGAAACTACCTCCATTGGTTCCAAAATGGCGTTTGCGATCTTTTTGAGTATAATCTTTGATATATTTGGAGTAAGTTGAAATTTGACCCTTTTTCTACTTGGGCTTGAGTTTGGGTTCAGCCCATTGGCTAGCTAACTCACTTAACCTTCTACTTCAGCCCCTTCCCTTCATCTCTCTTCATTTCATTTTATTTCTTAAGCTAAATACTTAAATGGGGGAAAGGAAAGAGAAATAGAAATTAGCAAGCCCTAGTTTCTCCTTTGTAACTTGATTCTTGCTCCAAAATCAAAGAGAATCCATTGGTAAGTTCATCTCCACCTTCTCCATCTTTACTCCTCTTCAATTTCTGTAATTTTCCTAACCCTAACTTAGGAAATACTTGCTTTGATTCTAGATTGAAACTTGTAGTGTTGAAGTGGAGTGTGGGTGGCCTTGTTCCTTTGCATTTGAGCTTCTTCTTGTTGTTCTTGAGTTAAAAAGGTGAGTTTTGAACTCACATCTACTTCTCTTGATTTCATTGATGTTGGGTATGAATTCCAAGCACTTGTTCATATGCACTTGCATTTGGTTTGGGTTGAATTGGTGAATATCCAAATTTTTAGTGTTTTGGGTTCAAATCTTTGAAATCCTAACTTTGATGTTTTGATCATGTTTTGGTGATGCATCGAGGAACATATAGGGTCGGGTTGTCGATTGGCATAAGCCCTTAGAGCCAATGTTCGTCCGATTGCATTTTGGGAAAGTTTGCTCTTCATTTGAATAAGGCTGGAAAACAGCCCAGGCGTGATTCAGTCGACTGAAAACTCTGTTCAGTCGACTGAACCTGGAACCCGAAAGTTTCCAGGCATGATTCAGTCAACTGAAAACTCTGCACAGTCGACTGAACCTGGAAACAGAAAGTTTCCTAAACCTGGAAAATTTCCAGGTATAGGGTCAGTCGACTGAAAACTCTGTTCAGTCGACTTAACCTGCTGTTTCAGCCCACTTTGCCTTTGGGATTGAATTTCCAATTTGAATCGATTCATGATGATCCCATGTATGATTATCAGTTGTTTTGACTTTGATGGTTCCTTTTAATTTTAATCCACGGGTTTTTATAAAATAATCTCTCGAATCGCATTTAAAAGTTCGTTTCTCTAATTTATAAATTCTATTTAAAACACACACTTTCGCACTTCGAACGAAGTGGAAGGGTGATTAAATGGTTGGGCAAAACACGGACCATGAATCTGTGCGTTTATCTTTCCGATTAATGCTCGACCTATTCGATTGATTGTTTTGACCTTCGGGTTTGGTTTATCGATGATATGAGGTAAACTTTGTACTGCTTTGAGTGTGAAAGTGACTGACGGATAGTAAACCGTTTAGTGCGAACGAGTGGTTATGGGACGCACGTTAGCACTGTTCGGATTCCTTTTCGAGAGTTGTGACACATTCCGCCAGTTAGTGTTGTCCAGTACTGGGTCTTCGACCTTCACCACTACGGTTTGTTGCCTCTGGGATAGTGTCTTCGGACTGTCTCCCTAGGTTTGTTACCTTCGGGTATGTTGCCTTCGGGTGTGTGCCTTCGGGTTTGTTGCCCTATATAGTTTCGCTCTTATGTTGGCCTTATGTGCCGCATGGGTGATACTTGGGTTTGGAGTCTTCGGGCTCATGGATCCTTGTTTGTACAGTACTGAGCTCGAGTAAATTTTATGATGTTTCATTGATATGTATATTCCCTTGGTATCGCCCTTCGGTGTTGGTCTTTTTGAGCCGCATGGTGTATAGCGGTTACCTTGTGGAACTTGTATACCTTATGGGTATTTGTTATTTGCCTTCTGGCTTGTTTTGGGATATTTGTATCCTTTGTTTCTATATGTTGCCAATGATATGAGGCATATTCTATATGCTTCATCTCTTGTTGATGATTGTGTTATCTCCTCTAGAGATATTTGTTATACCGTATGACCTTGCAGGTTTATTATTGTTCAGTTTATCTAACTTAATTGTTATCTAGACTGACCCGTGTATTTTGTACTTGGGTCAGACCGAGTTGTTTCAGGTTAGGTGCTTTGGACTTAGCCTATTTTTCTTCCGCATGGACTATTCGCTAGCTTCATTTTATTGTAGCGTCTTTTGTAGTCCTTATCTGTTGTAACTCTGATTTATACTCTTTCGTCTCATATTTATATTATGGTCTCCTGTACCACTTGACATGTATTATTTTGTATACTCTGTGGTGTATCCGTGTATGTGTATATTATGATCGACTGTTCTGTGATGTGATTTACATTTGAGTTGTTATATTTTCTTCTAATAGATAGATCCTATAGCCATTGTAGTTTTGCTTTAAATATTTATTGAATAGGTCGAATTTTAATGTGACTACTTTTCGACGTATTTAGTGAATAGTTAAGGTAAGATTACATATGGTCGCTTCCATTATACTCTATTGTCCGCGTTAGCCGACAGTACTATCTACGTAATACTCTTTGTTAACGAGGCTCTCGGAGTGGGGCGTAACAGCGTGGTATCAGAACTGAGTTCAGAACAAAATATGATAAACACAGAATAGATGCACATATTATGGTACATCAAAGTGTACAAGTGATACAGATCTTTGAATCATCGTGCCTCTTTACTCCATCAAGGCTAGATAGTATTTGGGAATACGTCTAGGAATGCATTTAATTCCGTAGTATTCCATATTGCAATATCTACCTTGTGAATAATCTTTTCCTTATCTTGACTTTCAGCTTATGTCTGGAAGAGGCAGAGGTCGACGTTCGGATGCTGGGCAATCTAGTGGCTCACATCCGGATGGCGTTTATATGTCTGCCGATCAGTTTATGGAGTTGTTTAGGAGCACTCAGCCTCCCGTTCCTCCTCGAGTGTCTCCACCTCGCAAGTCTGCTTTTGCACGTCAGTGCAGTGATTTTGCTCATCTTAGAGGAAAACCGTTTAAGGGTTCCGAATCCGTTCTTGAAGTCCAAGCTTGGCTTCGCACGTGCGAGCGTATTTTCTCTCGCATGGATCTTTCTGACCATGATAGAGTTCTTGTGACTTCTAGCTTATTACAAGAGCGTGATCTTGATTGGTATGAGCTTCTTGTGGCCGAGATTGATGCGTCTACTCTTTCTTGGACTCAGTTTCGTGGACGATTTGAACTCAAGTTCGTTCCTGAATCTGAAAAAGTTTTATTGACCCGTCGCTTCCTTAATTTGAAGCAAGGGAAATCTTCTGTTTCTGAGTATGTCGCATCGTTCGAGGCTTTATCTCAGTATGGTCTTGAATTTATCAGCACTTCTTACAAGAAGAATTTGAAGTTTGTTTCTGGTCTTAAGAAATATCTTAAGAAGTCCTTGTTGCTCCAGCTTAAACTTTCTTTCGAGGAATTGGTTGATTCGGCACTTCATCTCGAAGCTGTCGAGAAGGAGTGTGATAGTGGTGAGGATGTTGAGGTTTCCAAGAACCCCAGCAAGAGGCCGTTTCCAATTTAGAAGAAGCCTTTTCCTTCTAAGAAGAAGAAGACTGGTGGTCCTACTTCTCAGCCTCAGTCTTCCGGAACACCTTTCGTTCGAAAGTGTTTCAATTGTGGTTCTCCGGATCATATTATTCGAGCTTGTCCAAAGCCTCTCTTCTGCCGTTACTGCAAGAAGGAAGGTCATCATGTTTCAGCTTGTCCTACTGCTCCTGCTAATGCAAAATCTGGCAAGCTCAATGTGGCTAATGCTTCTGGAGGTTCATCTCAATCCAAAGGTATGTCTCCATCTATTTTGGAGGGTTCAATTCTATTTCATGATCATAGTATTCGAGTTCTTTTCGATACGGGTGCTTCACATTCTTTCGTATCGGAGAAGCTCGTTGATGATTTATCCTTGGATGTTTCTTGTATGGTTACTTCTTTAAGGATTGCGAATCCTATTGGGGGATCCGCGACCCTTAGCTTTTTTGTGATGATATTGAGATTGTTTTATGTGGCTTTTCTTTCCGTGCGAATCTGCACGTTGTTTCTCATTTGGGTTTTGTTATGATTTTTGGTATGGACTGGCTAGTGAGGTACGATGCCAGGATTATTTGTTCCGAGAGAATTTTATATCTTGGTCATCCGGATTCGCCTTCTCAGTTATCTCTTGTTCTTCGAGATGGGGATAATTCCGAGATGGCTTTGTATTCTCTTGATTCGCGAGATGGTGATGATGTATCTCGTATTCCTATTGCTTGTGACTTTTCTGATGTTTTTGAGCCTGTATCGGGTTTGCCACCCAAACGGGCAATTGAGTTCCGCATTGTTCTCATTCCAGGCGCGCAACCAGTTAGTCGTCCTCCCACGAGGATGTCTACAAAGTAAAATGAGGAACTCAAGAAGCAGCTTTTAGAGCTCGAGTCCAAGCAGTTGATTCAATCTAGTTTTTCTCCGTGGGGATCCGCGGTCGTCTTTGTGAAGAAGTCTGATGGAACTCTTAGGCTTTGCATTGACTATCGCAAGCTTAACGAGTTGACCATTAGAAATAGGTATCCTTTGCCTAGGATCGATGATATGTTCGATCTATTGAGTGGTGCTAAGGTCTTCTCTCAGCTTGACTTTGCCACAGGTTTCCATCAGTTACGAGTCGCGGAGGATAGCATACCTCTTACAGCTTTCCGCACTCGATATGTTTCTTTCGAGTGGCTCGTTATGCCGTTCGGTTTGACGAACGCTCCTGCTTTCTTTGTTGATCTCATGAATCGGGTATTCTGGGAATATCTCGATAAGTTCGTCCTTGTGTTCATTGATGATATCCTTATTTATTCTAAGTCTGAAGCTGAGCATGCTAATCACTTGAGAATTGTCTTGAATACTCTCCGTCATCATCAGCTTACAGTCAAATTCTCCAAATGCCACTTTTGGGAGAATAAGGTTAAGTTTTTAGGCCATGTTGTATCTTCCGATGGCATTTCTGTCGATCCCTCAAAGATCGAAGCCATCCAGAATTGGAAGAGGCCTGAAAATGTTCATGAGATTCGTAGTTTCCTTGGATTGGCGGGTTATTACCGTCGGTTCATTAAGGATTTTTCCCATGTTGTGCTTCCTCTCACTTGCCTTACTCGGAAAGGCATTCGTTTTGATTGGTCCGACAAGTGTGAAGCTTCCTTTCTGTCATTGAAGGAACTTCTCACTAATGCTCCTATCCTTGTGGTTCCCGAAGGGAATCATGATCTTGTTGTCTACACCGATGCTTGTGGTAGTGGTCTCGGTGCTGTTCTTATGCAGAAGGATCGGGTAGTTGCTTATGCTTCTAGGCAACTGCGTCCGAATGAAATTCGCTATGCCACTCATGATCTTGAGTTAGCCGCCCTTGTCTTCGCCTTGAAGATTTGGCGACATTATTCATTAGGCGAGCGCTTCATTCTCTATACCGATCATAAATCTTTGAAGTATTTGTTCACTCAGAAGGAACTCAATATGAGACAACAGCGTTGGCTAGAGTTTCTTGCTTCTTATGACTTTGATATCCAGTATACCCCTGGTAAGGGTAATCGTGTTGCGGATGCGCTTAGTCGCAAACATTCGGCTGTTATTTCTATGATGCTTGCCGAATGGAATGTTCTCGAGACTCTATCTTTTTGTGAAATTCGTGATCGAGGTTCATCTTCTGATTCTCCTATTCTATTATTTAGTTTGGCAGCTCGACCTATTTTATTGGATCGTATTGCCGATGCTCAGCGGCGTGATCCTGATTTGTTGCATTTTATTCAGCTTTGTGAGTCTGGATCTTGTGATGAGGCGTTGCAAGATTTTAGCATTGATTCTCATGGGTGTCTTCGTAAGAAGAACCGTCTTTTTGTGCCTTCTGATCTCGCACTTAGGCATGACATTCTTGATGATTGTCACCGTTCTAAGTATACCATTCATCCCGGTAGTAGCAAGATGTATGCCGATATGCGTCGTCTTTATTATTGGGAAGGCATGAAGCGCGATGTGGCGAGTTATGTGAGCAATTGCATAACTTGTCAGCATTTTAAGGCCGAGCATCAGCGTCCTTCGGGTCTTCTTCAACCTCTTGAGATTCCATTGTGGAAATGGGATCAGATTTCTATGGATTTCATTGACGGCCTACCTCGTTCGAGATCGGGTCATTCGAGTATTTGGGTTATTGTTGATCGCCTCACCAAGTCTGCTCATTTTGTCCCTATTAAGTCTAATAGGACTGCTTCACTTTTGGCCAATTTATATGTCAAGGAAATCGTGAGACTTCACGGTGTTCCTAGTTCTATTGTGAGTGATCGTGATCCTTTATTCACGAGTCATTTTTGGAAGAGTCTTCAGCAAGCTTTGGGAACAAAGCTTAATTTTTCTACAGCTTATCATCCGCAGTCTGACGGACAGACTGAACGGGTAAATCGTATCTTGGAAGATCTTCTCCGTATATGTATCTTTGATTTCGGTGGTAGTTGGGAGGATCACCTACCTCTTGTAGAGTTCTCCTACAACAATAGTTTTCAATCTAGTATCGGTATGGCTCCTTTTGAAGCCTTATACGGAAGGCCATGTCGATCACCTTCTTGTTGGTTAGAATCTGGTGAGAAGCTTATTCTTTGTCCAGATTTTGTTCGTGATTCTTCTGAGAAGATTGATCTTATTCGATTGAGAATGAAAGAGGCACAGAGTCACCAGAAATCCTACGCGGACAACCGTAGGAAGCCTCTCGAGTTCTCGATCGGCGATCTTGTTTTTATTCGTGTTTCTCCTTTGAAGGGGGTTATGCGCTTCAGTACGACTGGGAAATTGGCTCCTCGTTATATAGGACGTTTTCTATTACTGAACGTATTGGCCGTGTGGCTTATAGAGTTTCGCTTCCAGCTCATCTATCTGGCATTCATGACGTGTTTCACGTTTCGCAACTTCGGAAATGTCTTCGGGAGTCGGATTATGTTATTACTTCTCCTGATTTGCAAGAGCTTGAGGTCTCACCAGACTTATCTATTGTACAGCAACCTATTCGCGTGCTTGACACGGAGGTGCGACACCTTCGGAATAAGGACGTGCCGCTCGTTAAAGTTCAATGGTCCGCTAATCCCAATGACTGTACTTGGGAAACCAGAGAGTATATCGAGCGATCTTATCCAGGTTTTCTTTCCTTACTTCGTAATGGTAAGTCTATTTCTGTGTCTCAAGCTTATTTTCTTTTCTTTTGATTGATTGTATTTATGTAGTTGTTACAAATATCATCTCTAGAAATTGCGGGGATGAAATTTTGTAAGGAGGGGAGATCTGTAACAACCCGCATATTTAACGATTTTATATTTAAATGTTTGATTTACATATAGCGTCGTTATTCGGATTTTTGGGGTCCGAAATGTTACTTTTTGCAAATGGCCGAATTGGAACTCGAAACTACCTCCATTGGTTCCAAAATGGCGTTTGCGATCTTTTTGAGTATAATCTTTGATATATTTGGAGTAAGTTGAAATTTGACCCTTTTTCTACTTGGGCTTGAGTTTGGGTTCAGCCCATTGGCTAGCTAACTCACTTAACCTTCTACTTCAGCCCCTTCCCCTCATCTCTCTTCATTTCATTTTATTTCTTAAGCTAAAAACTAAAATGAGGGAAAGGAAAGAGAAATAGAAATTAGCAAGCCCTAGTTTCTCCTTTGTAACTTGATTCTTGCTCCAAAATCAAAGAGAATCCATTGGTAAGTTCATCTCCACCTTCTCCATCTTTACTCCTCTTCAATTTCTATAATTTTCCTAACCCTAACTTAGGAAATACTTGCTTTGATTCTAGATTGAAACTTGTAGTGTTGAAGTGGAGTGTGGGTGGCCTTGTTCCTTTGCATTTGAGCTTCTTCTTGTTGTTCTTGAGTTAAAAAGGTGAGTTTTGAACTCACATCTACTTCTCTTGATTTCATTGATGTTGGGTATGAATTCCTAGCACTTGTTCATATGCACTTGCATTTGGTTTGGGTTGAATTGGTGAATATCCAAATTTTTAGTGTTTTGGGTTCAAATCTTTGAAATCCTAACTTTGATGTTTTGATCATGTTTTGGTGATGCATCGAGGAACATATAGGGCTAGGTTGTCGATTGGCATAAGCCCTTAGAGCCAATGTTCGTCCGATTGCATTTTGGGAGAGTTTGCTCTTCCTTTGAATAAGGCTGGAAAACAGCCCAGGCGTGATTCAGTCGACTGAAAACTCTGTTCAGTCGACTGAACCTGGAACCCGAAAGTTTCCAGGCATGATTCAGTCGACTGAAAACTCTGCACAGTCGACTGAACCTGGAAACAGAAAGTTTCCTAAACCTGGAAAATTTCCAGGTATAGGGTCAGTCGACTGAAAACTCTGTTCAGTCGACTGAACCTGCTGTTTCAGCCCACTTTGCCTTTGGGATTGAATTTCCAATTTGAATCGATTCATGATGATCCCATGTATGATTATCAATTGTTTTGACTTTGATGGTTCCTTTTAATTTTAATCCACGGGTTTTTATAAAATAATCTCTCGAATCGCATTTAAAAGTTCGTTTCTCTAATTTATAAATTCTATTTAAAACACACACTTTCGCACTTTGAACGAAGTGGAAGGGTGATTAAATGGTTGGGCAAAACACAGACCATGAATCTGTGCGTTTATCTTTCCGATTAATCCTTGACCTATTCGATTGATTGTTTTGACCTTCGGGTTTGGTTTATCGATGATATGAGGTAAACTTTGTACTGCTTTGAGTGTGAAAGTGACTGACGGATAGTAAACCGTTTAGTGCGAACGAGTGGTTATGGGACGCACGTTAGCACTGTTCGGATTCCTTTTCGAGAGTTGTGACACATTCCGCCAGTTAGTGGTGTCCAGTACTGGGTCTTCGACCTTCACCACTACGGTTTGTTTCCTCTGGGATAGTGTCTTCGGACTGTCTCCCTAGGTTTGTTGCCTTCGGGTATGTTGCCTTCGGGTATGTTGCCTTCGGGTGTGTGCCTTCGGGTTTGTTGCCCTATATAGTTTCGCTCTGATGTTGGCCTTATGTGTCGCATGGGTGATACTTGGGTTTGGAGTCTTCAGGCTCATGGATCCTTGTTTGTACAGTACTGAGCTCGAGCAAATTTTATGATGTTTCATTGATATGTATATTCCCTTGGTATCGCCCTTCGGTGTTGGTCTTTTTGAGCCGCATGGAGTATAGCGGTTACCTTGTGGAACTTGTATACCTTATGGGTATTTGTTATTTGCCTTCTGGCTTGTTTTGGGATATTTGTATCCTTTGTTTCTATATGTTGCTAATGATATGAGGCTTGCTCTATATGATTCATCTCTTGTTGATGATTGTGTTATCTCCTCTAGAGATATTTGTTATACCGTATGACCTTGCAGGTTTATTATTGTTCAGTTTATCTAACTGATTTGTTATCTACACTGACCCGTGTATTTTGTACTCGGGTCAGACCGAGTTGTTTCAGGTTAGGTGCTTTGGACTTAGCCTATTTTGCTTCCGCATGGACTATTCACTAGCTTCATTTTATTGTAGTGTCTTTTGTAGTCCTTATCTGTTGTAACTCTGATTTATACTCTTTCGTCTCGTATTTATATTGTGGTCTCCTATACCACTTGACATGTATTATTTTGTATACTCTGTGGTGTATCCGTGTATGTGTATATTATGATCGACTGTTCTGTGATGTGATTTACATTTGAGTTGTTATATTTTCTTCCGATAGATCCTATAGCCATTGTAGTTTTGTTTTAAATATTTATTGAATAGTTAGAATTTTAATGTGACTACTTTTCGACGTATTTAGTGAATAGTTAAGGTAAGATTACATATGGTCGCTTCCATTATACTCTATTGTCCGCGTTAGCCGACAGTATTATCTACGTAATACTCTTTGTTAATGAGGCTCTCGGAGTGGGGCATCACACCCACACAGCCGAAATAAAAAGGGACATCTAGACAGGGGAAATATCTTGCCCTGCTTGGGCATGACCCACCTAACCTTGCTGCATCTCCCCTGTTTTATCCATTCTCGGTTTATGAGGCTTGAGGCTGCGATTACCTTTATAGAACAATATTCTTAGAATGCTCATCGCCCGCCTGACGATGTGTTGAAAGCATTCAATCCATACAAGTTCGTTCCGGGTTCGAACGAATTCGAAGGCATTATCTCGTTACACTCATTTTGGAATCACCCTCAGAGTCAATGACGACAACCCTTGCATTCTGAATCTTCGTCTTCTCATCAGATTCACGGCCTAACGTTAATTTGGATCGATGTGGTTTTCGGATGTTCCAAATGTGGAAACCCGATCTCGGTCTCATCGAAATCCAAAACGTGTCTTTTAGGGCCAAGTTGTTTTAAAGTTTATGAACAATTCAATTCCATTAATCCACATACACACGTATAGATAATTCACAGTATCATAATAGATAATCAAACACTATCACCATAAACAGATAGGCAATATTATCATCACAACAGATAATCCATATTATTATCATACTACAATCAAGCATACAGTTCACACTGCATCATTTATCTCCGACTAGAAATCTCACACCATTCAAGGTAAACAATATCATTCATCCATATATGAACAATCATATCAGCTATAATTAATTAAAAATGAATTAAATTAATTACTTGCATCTCTAATTAATTTGAAGTAAATTAAATTAATTACTTAACCATTATAAGTCTTGCTTATATAACTATTATCCAATTATCAAACAATTAATGAATTCATTTCACCTAGTCACACTTAATTAATTAACATTAAATTCAAGTAACCATCTTTAATTATCTTCCAAACTAATTATCTTATCCAAATATAGAAATTAACCTTCAATTACATACATTACTTTACTTCTTAATATCACCAATTAATTATTCTTTAATCTTTCATTATTAATTTCATTATTTAATGATTGCTAATTACATTTCACTTCATTATCTTGTATTAAATTAATTACCTTGAGCAATTAAATCTTCAATTAAACTATATTTATTAATCACTCCTGATTAATATTATTCAGAAATCAATCAACTTTAATTACTCTTATCACATCACTTAATTACTCCTCAACTGATTTCCTTTAATCAATCCCTTGATTAAATTGCACAAAGCAATTATACTCACATTACTTCCACTATCAATCATCTTCATTCAATTATATCCAGTCATTATCATTAATTACTTCTCCAAGTAATTTTACTTATCACATCATCAATTAATTATTTAAATTAATTAAACTTGATTAATTAACTTAAACAATTCTCACTAAACTTCATTAATTACAATAAGTAATAAATTCCTTAATTACTTGAATACTTAATTAGCCTTTCCTTAATCACTCAACCACTTAATCAATTTGTTTAACCTTAAATATTTAATTAACTATTCTTTAATTATAAATTAACATCTTAATAAAACGTAATTATTCATTTATTTTGTACTAATTACTTAGTAAATTGTTAATTTATTTTTAATTAAATTACTTAATTAATTAACTATTAATTCATTCATTAATTATCATAAGTAGTTAATTACTCTTTATTAATCACATAATCATTACCTAATTCTTAATTACACTTGTAAAGTAATTATTCTCAATTAACTATTTATTTATTTTATTTTAAAAATAGTTTATTGACACTAATTTGCTCAACTTGATTAAACATTAAAAGTCTTCTTTAAAATTTTGAAAATAGAATGGACTACAAACTTTGATGTTAATCCATTTCATACTTAATTTAATTATTAAAAATAATAATTAAATGTGAAATGCATTGTTACTTATTTACCCAATAACCTAAAACTGGTATTTAAATCTGTTAAACATTCTTCCAGGTTACTGTAAAAACAAGATTCACAAAACCTTATTATTAATATACTTCTTCCTGAGGATTAAGAAACCCGAGTCTCCCCCTAAGAAATACCGTGTTTACTTCGAGTCGTTCTCACTTCTTCCCCGGGCCTTCCAGTACGCTCCTCTTCTTCTTCTTCTTATTTTTTTTTAAGTTTAAAATAAGAAGACAACAAGCATCAGGTTCCACCCATAAAACTCGCACTCAAACCCGAAGCCCCTAACCTATTTTCTCGTGCACGACTCAAAGAATCACACTGACCAACGTTCGACGCCCTCCTCCACGCTGTGCACGTGCACGGCGGCACCCAAGGCCTCTGGCGAACCTCCACATCCCAGACACACCACAAATGACACGTACACCCTAAAATCCAGATCCAATAGCGTTCAGGAATATCGAAACGAAAAACAACAGCTTGGACGAGATGCAGAGTTCAATCCCAATATCAAAAACACCTCGCCACTGTCAAACACGCCGCCGAGGTTGCTGAAACTTCACCCACACAACGTCACCACTCCAGACAACCACCACCCCGAGTTTCGAACAACTCGATCTCAAATAGACGAAGAACTCAACGCGTTTACAGGCATGTGAAATTTCGATCAAAATCCCTATATTTATCTCAATCCCTTAATTTACTTAATATAAAAATTATTTGATAATTTTTGTGTGATCCTCAATGTTTATATTTGCTTGACTATAAATTTGAACAGTTATCATTGGATTGATAACTTATAATTGGTAAAACTGTCAATTTTGAGAAACCATGAACTGCTATTTCAATTCTACACTAAAAATTCTTATTTCTGCTCTAAAAATCCTATTTTACAATTAAGATCTAGATTATCAACTTGAATTTCTAATTTGTAACAGACGAAGTTTTCAACATAATCTTCGTTACCTGAAAATAAGTTAGTTTACTAAGCATAGCTTCATAATATGTTTTAAATAAAATTTAATTCCTGTCTTAAACTCAAGCATAGAATTTTGTTTGAAAAATTAAAAACTCTCCTATGATCATATGAAGATAATACAAGATTTAACAGTTTTTCAACCCTGTAATTACTTAGCAGAATTAAACAACTCACTTTCCAAATACAACCTATATATGTAACACAGATTTAAACTAAGATAAACACTTATATTTCCATGAAACCCACAAAACATTTCGCTGTTTTTAATTAAACTAAAGCTTGAAATATTTAGGTTTACTCACCAGAATACAAACTGTTGAACATAGCCTGTGTTCCATCTGTGCTTGTGAGTTTAAACTTGGCTTTGCTTCTTTTATGCTTTCTCTTTATATTTTTTTTTCTTCCAGTATACTTATGCTACTGACTAAACTATATAAAAGATGAACACCTATATATAATATAAGAAGTTATGTATGTATGGAAAAGGTTTTAACCAGGTAGGTGTTATCTTACACTGTATAATTTTGTTTTATCAGGCAAGCTTCTTCTTCTCTTTTTTTTTTTTAAAGCTGATAGGATACAACATTAAATGTTAATGTACTATTGTCTACCTTAATCCTATTTGTAACGACCCGCTATTTTGGACTATTCGCATCCGCACATGTCGGACTTGAATAATTCAAAATATCGAATTGTTAATTTAAAATTTGGCAAACTCAGATATACAGTAAATAAATAATCACAGAATCACATACACAGAGTAATAATATGCAGCGGAAGTAAAAGAGATAGTAGTTCATGAAGCTACTATATAAATATATAAGATACATCAGAGTTAAATAAGTTACAACGGAAGTCTCGAATACAACAGTCAAATATAAGAATCAAGATACATCACTGGAATCATCGAATATCTGAAAGCTGGATAGATAGCTGGATCTCCAGGCGAAGCTCCAACTCCAAAGATAAGCCTCGAAAGCTGGTACTCTCGGTCTGACCCGAGCGTAAAGCAAAACACAAAACACTCGAGTCAGGATTAATATTCTCATATCAATAAATCCGACTCAAGTGAAATAGCAATCGAAATACGAGTAACTCAAAGGATGTTGGAATCACCATCCTCTAAGGATCCGTTAAACTATCTACTATGTAGTAATATACGCTAAATAGATAATGTCTATCAGTAATATAAAGTATCAAAATAGTGTTAAGGCGTTACCATTATCCCCCTTAACACATTTTATATAGATGTCATAGTCTATACAGCACTGTAAACTCCACCGTAAACTAGTGGGACATCAGGGAGTACTCCATAGGTATAACACAAAACAAATTCGTAGTGGTCGCGTATATAGGGATACAAGTATGACAAGGCACATGAGGCAATACCCAAGGTAGTGAAACTACCGTTCGCCTGATCCGGACTGGTGAGAACGCATCGCCGCAGCGATCGCAACACCGTGAAACAACACTCCTGAAAAGTACGAGGGTGCACCAATCAATCACAAGTAATGAGTAGTAGTTACGAAGAAGTGTGTTCGCTCGAGGTGGCTAACCCCATTTGGCCCGGCACGGCTCCTGATTTTAGTCATTTCCAATTTGACACAAGTGTCAAGGCTATCCAATATCGTTCACTTTCTTCAATCATCAACGTTCGCCAATCCAACCACTTCATTCTGGATCATCGCTCCACGTATAGTTATTAAAGTGGTTTTCGGTTTAGATAGAGAGTATATCCATAACCGATTCCGGTTTCTTTAATAACCTTCGTATTATTACACCGATTGGTCATTTAATATATTTCAAAACCAAATCAAATTCAATTTCAATTAGAATTCATAAATCAACATTTCGTTGTCTTTCTAAATCAATTTCCAAAGTTTACATTTCAAAACTTCCAAATTACCATTTCAAAATCTTATAATTCGATTTCAACCTTTATTTAAACAATTCAAATATTGATTCGTGTTCATATATAAATTTCATTCTGTAATCATTTAAATTAATTTAATTTAACATTCAAATCAATTTCAATTCATTTATCAATTTCGTTCAATATTCACTAAGTAAATTTATCCTTCAAAACAACTTCTATTTAAATTCCAATTCATCTAAATCAATTACTTACGTTCAACTTCATTATCTCAAAACTTCAAATTGAAATAAATTAGATTCGTCAAATCAATTCTTTAAATTACAAGTTTTACGTTAATTTCTATAATCTCATTTATTTCAATAAATCACATTTTATTTCTTGTTAAAGAAATTCAATTTTCACTTATTTATTGACTTCGTTACAAATTTCAAACTCAATTAATGAAGAACTAAATTTCATATATTCGAGAAGTTTAATTTCACTTATTAACTTACTTAAATTTTCCAAAGCTTAATTAATAAATAAAGAAACTCAATTTCATTTATTAACGAAGTTCAACTTCACTAAATCAAAAGTTCAATTTCTCTTATTAAAGAATTCAGTTTTTATTCAATTATCAAATAATTAAATCTTATTCAATTATTAAATAATTTCAATCTTAATTATTAATAATTTCAAAATTTAATAATTACAAACTTGATTATCAATTCAAACTAAATTTTTAAATCATTTCCACTTAATTATGAATTCAAACTTAGTCATCAAATCATTTCAACTTAATTATAAATTCAACTTAATAATTTCAAACTTAATTATAATTTCAAATTTAATTATAATTTCAATTTTAATTATTAAATGATTTCAAACTTAATAATTTCAAAACTTTGTTATCCAAATAAAATCTTTATTTTATTTTAAATCAAATTATTGACCAATCGGTTTTAATTTAATTCTCTATCCTAAGTCAAGTTCATTTTGGGTATTTATCATTTCAACCCGATTCCAATTCCAATTCAAAAAAAATCAAAACATAACAAAGGGAACTTGCAGTGTGATAACTGGGATGGTGTCAAAGTAAATAAACAAGCAATAACACAATCAATAACAATCCAATAATTAATTCAAATAATCCCGAAATAATCGTATTAATTCGCATTGTTGTTTGTGCGAATTAATATAATTATCTCTAGAATCTACACTATCATTGCATGTAGACTAAAGATTATTACATTACGGTTTTCCCACTTGTCGTTCAATTTCAATTTCAAATTTAATATTACGACAATTGATCCAATATACGTTCAAAGGTTCAAAATGTAATTTATCAAATTCTACGTGTCAATTAACTTAACCATTAAAAGGGTCATATTATTCAAATTAACAAATCAAATTCAACACCTATGTCGATTTACAATTTTAAACTATCCTACGCCAAATTCAATTGCATAATATTTATCACTTTATACATTACAATTTACATCCAATCTAAACAACAACAAAAATCAATCAATCATCAACCAAACTGGATTATCATCGTATAATTAACTGATAATGGTGTCAGATGTCAAAGGTGAACTGATACGTAAATAACAGTGCAATAAATAACAGCAGCATATTTCAATTGTCGTTTCAATTGAAATCAAATTTAATAAATAAAAGAACATTAATCGTGAGTGATTGCTCACCTTTCGAGGCTAGAGAAATGAATAGACAACGAAGTCGAGTCACGGATCGCAGGCACGACTTTCGGAATAAACTAGATTGGCACGAATCGACGAGCAAAGCTGTTAAATATGAATTCCGAAATCAAATCAGAATAGGATCGATGGAAGTAAATTGTATCAGTGACATATATACATAACTAAATTTGTGTATTGAAATGAACTAATATATAGACTAATACATATGTTATATTTCAACAATATCTATATAATTTTTCATATAATAATACCCAAACCAAAATCAACCTATGCATAACTACATAATAATACTATATAACAAATGAACTTATATAAATGCGTACTATATAACTTAGAACTGGTAGTTAAGCAATTATATAAACTATCATAACCATTTACTTATATAACCATTAAAATAACAAATATAATGTAATGCACTAAAGTTAACTACTGTCTACAGAATCCATAAAGTAAATTTTTATGCAATCGAAATGGACTTGTATAGATTTGAATATATAACAGACAGACCCAAGCAACAATAGTATAAACTGTACACTTTTTTTCTTTTTGCTTTCGAACCCAAACCCCAAATATCACAGATCTCAGAATGTAGTATGTTTATAATATAACTATGTATATTATTATAATTTAATATTTTAAACACATACATGGGCACGGATATTTACTAATATATATGGTACGTAAACTAAAATTTAACTCTTTAAACTTGAATATATAAAATACTTTTATACTACAATATTACAAGCCAAACCTCGAATATACACGCAACACATATGTACATATATAATTTGCAATTTATCATAAAACATGCAACATATACTAGCATACAGTACTATATTATGAAGATACAAATAAAGCAATACATATAAAATCCAAGACTATAAACCATATTATAATTATGTACAGAAAATCATATTTTATATTCAACACATTTTATTTTCAAAATCCTTGTTTTTAAATTAAACTCATATGTATATAGATGCTACAAAAACCAATACTGTCATGGGCTACTAAAATCTTTACATTTTTTTTTGTGTGAAACATTTCGACGTACAAAAAAAAAAAAAAAAAAAAAAAAAAATCATGCAAACCCATAACTAAAATCAACCCTTATATAACCTTATACACAACAGAAAAATATATACAAATTCATATAAACATATTACATTAAAATAGCTAACTTTGTATTACTTTATGGACATATGCATATTACCGCACATATATACTACAAGTAAATATATATAACATATTTAATAAAATCTATAACTACGAATATAACACTTCTTTTATAATTACTAAACATGTCCAAGCTAAAATGTAACAGGTTACAGTTTATATATACAGATATAAAAACTTAAATAATAACAGTAACTAATATAACAAAACGACAAATGAATACGTGCAAAGTATTATGACAACTACTCACAAGAGCTTTGGAAACGGCAGAGGAGGGAAACGGCAGAGATTTGAAATACGTGCTATCAAACGCGGTAGAGGAGGGAAGGCGAGTTGGTCGAGCGTGCGGTGGCTTGGTGCGAGGCTGGGGCGGCTTCGGGTTGTGTGCTGAGTTTGAGACGTGGACGGAGGAAGGCGCTCGGCTAGGTGGCAGTTGCGCATGCATAGGACGGTGGGTGAAGGTTGGCGGCTATGGCATGGATGCGTTTTTCTTGTATTAATATGTTTTTTTTTTTTTTAGGAAGTGGGTTGCGCAATTTGCAGTGGAGAAGAGGGGAGGGATTGATTCCAAAATTTAAAGGAGAAGGGGCAACGTTCAGGAAGGAAGTGGAAGTGTCCTATGCTCATGGGTGCATGGTCATGAATGGGAGAAATGAAGTTGAGGCCTTGCATGGAAGATGAAGTGGAAGTTCATGCGTGAGGAGAGAACAAATGTAACAGAAGGGAAAAGAAACAGTGGGAATACCAAAATTGTAAACTGGAATCAAATAAATGTCAATAGACGGTTCCAAGCAAATGTATGAAAGGTCACCAGCTAAAACAGGTAAACTAAATGAATGTGATAATAATTGCTAGTTGTTGATTCGGTTTGAAATTTTGAATTGACGCCACTTTTAAAAGTGTAAAATTGGTACCGCTACGACGAGCTGTTTTATCGTTACCGTCGTTCCCAAAACACGGAAATAAATATACCGCAGAGATCAGCACGACGAGACGATCAAAACGGTGTACGGGTATCAGTGGTTTGATTGGATTATAAAAATTCGAATTTTCTAGTAGCGGAAAATGCATGAAAATCGCAGAAAAATAAGATCGACGGAGCCAAAGATGCCAGAATTTGAAAAAACGACAAACTGACAACTTGCTCAAAAGATGGTTTAGAATTTTTCTGTGTAAAAATATTTTGGTTTTGAAAACGTTTTATTTTCAATGCTTTTTAACTGATTAAATTGAAGTAATTTTACGCACGAAATAAACTTCCATATTTTCGGACGAAAATTTACCAGCTACTATATTTAATTAGACGCATTTCAAATATCAAATTTATATTTCAAAATTTTATCGTTTAAAACTCCAAAAAAAAAATTTCAATAAAATACGTTACGAAAACCGTTTAAATTTACGGGTCGTTACACTCTCCCCCACTCAAAACTTTTCGTCCCCGAAAAGGAAGGAGGTGGGAGAATAGAGATAACCAGAAGAAAATAGACTTGAATTTACATAATAAACAACTAATTTGAACCATACAGATTTCAATTTAAATAATTTATTAACTTTCAAAACATTTTTTCTATTTTATTAATCGCATCTATTATTCAATTAACCTATTATTTTATTTATCTCCCGAAACATTTATAATATAATTAAAATCTAAGTAAATAACATTTATTATAAACACCAAAATTTATTTATAAAGATATTTATATTGTATATTATTAATAATTTCAAAGATTATACTTTGAATAGTCTTTTATTATAATCATACTTTATTCGACAAATTTTAATTCTTCTTTGTTCCACTTAATATATCCTATCACATATATCAAGCATATTTACAGTTATTATAACTACTCAAATTTATTTAAAATTTCCTTTGACGTCATTTTGTACTGTATAATATTCAATTACATAGTTAACTTTTGAAAATTTAGGTAAGTTATATATATAATGCAATTAAGTGTTATCCAAATAAAAATTTCTAATTCAATTATTCAGGCTTAATTTTTATTCAAAATTTCGATTCCATTTATAATTGAAATTATTCTTTAACATAAATTTAAGAATTAACTTTTCGGGTAACTTCAAATTTATTTAGAGATAAATAAATATACATAATATATCAAATCAGATTTAAATCATATATCAATATATATATTACAAATCAAATCATACTTTAAGAAATTCAAATCAATTTATTTTCAAACAAACCATAGCAAAGCTACAGAATAGTCTCTCCACTTCGAAACTCGAAAATGAATGTCGATGATGCGGCCGCCATCACCGAAGTTATTTTTCCAGCGACAAAGAGAAGAGCGCTGATTTAAACATTATAAATTCTTGAAATGATTTCTATTTGAAAATACTTCAAATACTATACACTTTAAAATTTTAAAATCAAAGTTTGAAATCACCGAAAATCAAATTCTTTAATTCCTGATTTACATTCATTTAAATTTCCAAATAAATTTACAAACCAGGTTTTATAAATTCATTTATTTATTTTATGCAATAGTCAATGATTTATAATACAATAAATGAGAATTAAATTTTAACATTTTGAACAACAGATTCATTAACCTTTTGATTTCAGAAAAATTTATGCTTATACATAATATAATTATACAAAACCATTTTATTCACCAAATTTGAAAATATTATTGTGTCAGTTTGCTCTGCTCAAGTGTTTTAGAAATTCTATCGATAGCGTTGATCAGACGAATCGATCGAAAATCCAAATCAACATCAACAACTCAAACAACACAATATATAGATATATAAAACATTTTAATATCAAAACAAATACACTTCCTCTCTTGATGATACAAGGATGGTTTTCAAAGCAAGGATAGAAATTCAATTTGATGGAAATCAAATCGAAGAGAATTTTGATTCGAAAATGGGTTCGAAACAGAAGATAAGATAATTCAATTAACATAATTGGGAGATGGATAAGCTTATTTAATTCACGGGCAACCTTAACCGGATCGACCGTAACTTAAAGAATAAGATCGATGATGAATTCCGAGGTAAATCAACATTTGATTTCAAGGAATAGAGTTCAGGTATAGCAGGAGATAGATAGCATCGAAAACCGAGGATACAGAAATCTTCGGTAAATCGATGTCTAATGTAAATGAGTTTCACCCACTTACAGATAAATTTGGGATTGGCGAGACCGCCGACTCACTATAAAGATCATTCGAAGTGGAGTTACGGGGTACTCCAGAATCAAAAGAAGATAAATAGTGAGAGATATAAATGAATTTTGAGACGCAAAGAACGTTCCAAAATCCAAAGGAATTGAGTTAAAAGGAAGAGACTAAA
Source organism: Allium cepa (assembly GCA_030765085.1). NCBI lineage: Eukaryota > Viridiplantae > Streptophyta > Magnoliopsida > Asparagales > Amaryllidaceae > Allium > Allium cepa. The sequence continues at coordinate 580,562,866 of CM060931.1, forward strand.
ACTCGAGTGGGAGTGATTCTGCAAATACATTTACCCTATATGCCAAGTTTTGCCTAGAGCTACCAAAAGCTCTGATACCAACTGTAACGACCCGCTATTTTGGACTATTCGCATCCGCACATGTCGGACTTGAATAATTCAAAATATCGAATTGTTAATTTAAAATTTGGCAAACTCAGATATACAGTAAATAAATAATCACAGAATCACATACACAGAGTAATAATATGCAGCGGAAGTAAAAGAGATAGTAGTTCATGAAGCTACTATATAAATATATAAGATACATCAGAGTTAAATAAGTTACAACGGAAGTCTCGAATACAACAGTCAAATATAAGAATCAAGATACATCACTGGAATCATCGAATATCTGAAAGCTGGATAGATAGCTGGATCTCCAGGCGAAGCTCCAACTCCAAAGATAAGCCTCGAAAGCTGGTACTCTCGGTCTGACCCGAGCGTAAAGCAAAACACAAAACACTCGAGTCAGGATTAATATTCTCATATCAATAAATCCGACTCAAGTGAAATAGCAATCGAAATACGAGTAACTCAAAGGATGTTGGAATCACCATCCTCTAAGGATCCGTTAAACTATCTACTATGTAGTAATATACGCTAAATAGATAATGTCTATCAGTAATATAAAGTATCAAAATAGTGTTAAGGCGTTACCATTATCCCCCTTAACACATTTTATATAGATGTCATAGTCTATACAGCACTGTAAACTCCACCGTAAACTAGTGGGACATCAGGGAGTACTCCATAGGTATAACACAAAACAAATTCGTAGTGGTCGCGTATATAGGGATACAAGTATGACAAGGCACATGAGGCAATACCCAAGGTAGTGAAACTACCGTTCGCCTGATCCGGACTGGTGAGAACGCATCGCCGCAGCGATCGCAACACCGTGAAACAACACTCCTGAAAAGTACGAGGGTGCACCAATCAATCACAAGTAATGAGTAGTAGTTACGAAGAAGTGTGTTCGCTCGAGGTGGCTAACCCCATTTGGCCCGGCACGGCTCCTGATTTTAGTCATTTCCAATTTGACACAAGTGTCAAGGCTATCCAATATCGTTCACTTTCTTCAATCATCAACGTTCGCCAATCCAACCACTTCATTCTGGATCATCGCTCCACGTATAGTTATTAAAGTGGTTTTCGGTTTAGATAGAGAGTATATCCATAACCGATTCCGGTTTCTTTAATAACCTTCGTATTATTACACCGATTGGTCATTTAATATATTTCAAAACCAAATCAAATTCAATTTCAATTAGAATTCATAAATCAACATTTCGTTGTCTTTCTAAATCAATTTCCAAAGTTTACATTTCAAAACTTCCAAATTACCATTTCAAAATCTTATAATTCGATTTCAACCTTTATTTAAACAATTCAAATATTGATTCGTGTTCATATATAAATTTCATTCTGTAATCATTTAAATTAATTTAATTTAACATTCAAATCAATTTCAATTCATTTATCAATTTCGTTCAATATTCACTAAGTAAATTTATCCTTCAAAACAACTTCTATTTAAATTCCAATTCATCTAAATCAATTACTTACGTTCAACTTCATTATCTCAAAACTTCAAATTGAAATAAATTAGATTCGTCAAATCAATTCTTTAAATTACAAGTTTTACGTTAATTTCTATAATCTCATTTATTTCAATAAATCACATTTTATTTCTTGTTAAAGAAATTCAATTTTCACTTATTTATTGACTTCGTTACAAATTTCAAACTCAATTAATGAAGAACTAAATTTCATATATTCGAGAAGTTTAATTTCACTTATTAACTTACTTAAATTTTCCAAAGCTTAATTAATAAATAAAGAAACTCAATTTCATTTATTAACGAAGTTCAACTTCACTAAATCAAAAGTTCAATTTCTCTTATTAAAGAATTCAGTTTTTATTCAATTATCAAATAATTAAATCTTATTCAATTATTAAATAATTTCAATCTTAATTATTAATAATTTCAAAATTTAATAATTACAAACTTGATTATCAATTCAAACTAAATTTTTAAATCATTTCCACTTAATTATGAATTCAAACTTAGTCATCAAATCATTTCAACTTAATTATAAATTCAACTTAATAATTTCAAACTTAATTATAATTTCAAATTTAATTATAATTTCAATTTTAATTATTAAATGATTTCAAACTTAATAATTTCAAAACTTTGTTATCCAAATAAAATCTTTATTTTATTTTAAATCAAATTATTGACCAATCGGTTTTAATTTAATTCTCTATCCTAAGTCAAGTTCATTTTGGGTATTTATCATTTCAACCCGATTCCAATTCCAATTCAAAAAAAATCAAAACATAACAAAGGGAACTTGCAGTGTGATAACTGGGATGGTGTCAAAGTAAATAAACAAGCAATAACACAATCAATAACAATCCAATAATTAATTCAAATAATCCCGAAATAATCGTATTAATTCGCATTGTTGTTTGTGCGAATTAATATAATTATCTCTAGAATCTACACTATCATTGCATGTAGACTAAAGATTATTACATTACGGTTTTCCCACTTGTCGTTCAATTTCAATTTCAAATTTAATATTACGACAATTGATCCAATATACGTTCAAAGGTTCAAAATGTAATTTATCAAATTCTACGTGTCAATTAACTTAACCATTAAAAGGGTCATATTATTCAAATTAACAAATCAAATTCAACACCTATGTCGATTTACAATTTTAAACTATCCTACGCCAAATTCAATTGCATAATATTTATCACTTTATACATTACAATTTACATCCAATCTAAACAACAACAAAAATCAATCAATCATCAACCAAACTGGATTATCATCGTATAATTAACTGATAATGGTGTCAGATGTCAAAGGTGAACTGATACGTAAATAACAGTGCAATAAATAACAGCAGCATATTTCAATTGTCGTTTCAATTGAAATCAAATTTAATAAATAAAAGAACATTAATCGTGAGTGATTGCTCACCTTTCGAGGCTAGAGAAATGAATAGACAACGAAGTCGAGTCACGGATCGCAGGCACGACTTTCGGAATAAACTAGATTGGCACGAATCGACGAGCAAAGCTGTTAAATATGAATTCCGAAATCAAATCAGAATAGGATCGATGGAAGTAAATTATATCAGTGACATATATACATAACTAAATTTGTGTATTGAAATGAACTAATATATAGACTAATACATATGTTATATTTCAACAATATCTATATAATTTTTCATGTAATAATACCCAAACCAAAATCAACCTATGCATAACTACATAATAATACTATATAACAAATGAACTTATATAAATGCGTACTATATAACTTAGAACTGGTAGTTAAGCAATTATATAAACTATCATAACCATTTACTTATATAACCATTAAAATAACAAATATAATGTAATGCACTAAAGTTAACTACTGTCTACAGAATCCATAAAGTAAATTTTTATGCAACCGAAATGGACTTGTATAGATTTGAATATATAACAGACAGACCCAAGCAACAATAGTATAAACTGTACACTTTTTTTCTTTTTGCTTTCGAACCCAAACCCCAAATATCACAGATCTCAGAATGTAGTATGTTTATAATATAACTATGTATATTATTATAATTTAATATTTTAAACACATACATGGGCACGGATATTTACTAATATATATGGTACGTAAACTAAAATTTAACTCTTTAAACTTGAATATATAAAATACTTTTATACTACAATATTACAAGCCAAACCTCGAATATACACGCAACACATATGTACATATATAATTTGCAATTTATCATAAAACATGCAACATATACTAGCATACAGTACTATATTATGAAGATACAAATAAAGCAATACATATAAAATCCAAGACTATAAACCATATTATAATTATGTACAGAAAATCATATTTTATATTCAACACATTTTATTTTCAAAATCCTTGTTTTTAAATTAAACTCATATGTATATAGATGCTACAAAAACCAATACTGTCATGGGCTACTAAAATCTTTACATTTTTTTTTGTGTGAAACATTTCGACGTACAAAAAAAAAAAAAAAAAAAAAAAAAAAAATCATGCAAACCCATAACTAAAATCAACCCTTATATAACCTTATACACAACAGAAAAATATATACAAATTCATATAAACATATTACATTAAAATAGCTAACTTTGTATTACTTTATGGACATATGCATATTACCGCACATATATACTACAAGTAAATATATATAACATATTTAATAAAATCTATAACTACGAATATAACACTTCTTTTATAATTACTAAACATGTCCAAGCTAAAATGTAACAGGTTACAGTTTATATATACAGATATAAAAACTTAAATAATAACAGTAACTAATATAACAAAACGACAAATGAATACGTGCAAAGTATTATGACAACTACTCACAAGAGCTTTGGAAACGGCAGAGGAGGGAAACGGCAGAGATTTGGAATACGTGCTATCAAACGCGGTAGAGGAGGGAAGGCGAGTTGGTCGAGCGTGCGGTGGCTTGGTGCGAGGCTGGGGCGGCTTCGGGTTGTGTGCTGAGTTGGAGACGTGGACGGAGGAAGGCGCTCGGCTAGGTGGCAGTTGCGCATGCATAGGACGGTGGGTGAAGGTTGGCGGCTATGGCATGGATGCGTTTTTCTTGTATTAATATGTTTTTTTTTTTTTTAGGAAGTGGGTTGCGCAATTTGCAGTGGAGAAGAGGGGAGGGATTGATTCCAAAATTTAAAGGAGAAGGGGCAACGTTCAGGAAGGAAGTGGAAGTGTCCTATGCTCATGGGTGCATGGTCATGAATGGGAGAAATGAAGTTGAGGCCTTGCATGGAAGATGAAGTGGAAGTTCATGCGTGAGGAGAGAACAAATGTAACAGAAGGGAAAAGAAACAGTGGGAATACCAAAATTGTAAACTGGAATCAAATAAATGTCAATAGACGGTTCCAAGCAAATGTATGAAAGGTCACCAGCTAAAACAGGTAAACTAAATGAATGTGATAATAATTGCTAGTTGTTGATTCGGTTTGAAATTTTGAATTGACGCCACTTTTAAAAGTGTAAAATTGGTACCGCTACGACGAGCTGTTTTATCGTTACCGTCGTTCCCAAAACACGGAAATAAATATACCGCAGAGATCAGCACGACGAGACGATCAAAACGGTGTACGGGTATCAGTGGTTTGATTGGATTATAAAAATTCGAATTTTCTAGTAGCGGAAAATGCATGAAAATCGCAGAAAAATAAGATCGACGGAGCCAAAGATGCCAGAATTTGAAAAAACGACAAACTGACAACTTGCTCAAAAGATGGTTTAGAATTTTTCTGTGTAAAAATATTTTGGTTTTGAAAACGTTTTATTTTCAATGCTTTTTAACTGATTAAATTGAAGTAATTTTACGCACGAAATAAACTTCCATATTTTCGGACGAAAATTTACCAGCTACTATATTTAATTAGACGCATTTCAAATATCAAATTTATATTTCAAAATTTTATCGTTTAAAACTCCAAAAAAAAAATTTCAATAAAATACGTTACGAAAACCGTTTAAATTTACGGGTCGTTACACTATTAGTACACAAAATATCTTATTAACTTGCTTTACCACAGTCATTTGCAGGTTACAATATATTCAAACCTGTTATATTATTTTATCTTTATATACTTAACTCCTACTATATAATTATGTTGATCAGATTCATCACTGCAAAATAAAGATTTGTATGTTATAAATGAACACAAAGATGTGCTCGAACAGAAGAGCATTAATTGATGTGTTTTTTAATTTGTTTACATAATTAAAATCCTGTTGTGTTGTGAAAATATTGTATGTGTTTATGTGAGGCTATGTACTCAGTAAGTAGCATGCAGCTGAAAGTACTTGTATTAAGACAATTTGTCAGGTTCTTTATATATATAGTTAAATACTTTCAGATATTTGTCTTGTTTTTATTTTTTCAAATTGCATACTCACATGTGTCAGGTTTGTGTTTACACTTTTGGTTTGCTTTGAAAAAATTTGTTTAATTATTTTATACTTTATGTTTTAGATTTATATGTGAAGATACTGTGTAAAAAAGAATGTTTTATTAATTGCTTGTTTGAATAATGAATATATTTGGGTCTGATTTATTTTGACTTTGGTTTGGTTTGAAAATAATTTGTTTTATTACTTAAAGCTTGAATAATTGTCCTATAGTTGTTGTTATGAAAATATTTTGTTTTGCTGACTTAAAGTTTACATAGTTTATACACACAAATCTGAGTTTGGTTTTACATTATATATTGATTTCATTTTACTTTACTTTGTGTTTTTATCACTTATTCTTATTCTAACTTTGTTTACAAATTTATTAAGTTATGTTGTATAAAATCTTAATTAATTAATTCTTATTTTAAATTTTACATTAGTACGTTATATTTAACTATCAATGTTCAAGTCATATTCAAAATGATTTTCTCACTTATATTTGTATTCATTTCCATTTGTACTTTACTATTACTTATTTAAATTAAGTTATATACACATATTTGATTTATGTTTGACATTTATATTTTACATTGTTAAAAAAAATGGGATTCTGATTTAAACGTTATCGTTTATATGTATATTTCCAAATATAAACAAAATACAGCATTTTAGTTCAATTATATAAGGTCAATATTATTAAAAGATTCTATTTAAATATCCAAGATCAAATTTCCTTTAAAAGTACAAATTTTCATAAACAAATGGCAATTATTCCAAAATCATGTTCATTTGAAAATAATAAGTTTATATAATATATTTGTTAAAATAAACAGGACCAAAATTCAGGGTCGTTACGTTCCTCCCCCCTTAAAAGAATTTCGTCCCCGAAATTTAAAACAAAGATAATTTAAAAGCTGTTATACCAACCATTCACACATACATATCATTCATACAATAGCAAACAATCAAACAGTTTATCCTAACAAGCAACACCAACAATCCAAACATAAATCCGGATAAACTTCCCTAGAACTATCCAGAGTCTCCTAGGTGCAATCACTGGGATTCTCTCTCCACAGCACTCGACAAGCTTCACTACTAACTCCCGAGTTGCCTCTCATCCTGATCAACAATCCGAACAGGATTCCTGACTACAGTCAAACTCCGCCTGGCTTCCAAATCTCCCAGAACTACTAATTCTGCAACTAATGATGGATCCTAAACAAAATTCCAAGATGAGATGCATGGGATACATTATGAGTTCCAGACATCCGTTCTGGCAATTCAATCCTGTAAGATACAACTCCAATCCAAGTTGAATTTTATATTCATACATAACTTGAGGTCTCAGCCTCCCATTCTTTTTAAATTTACAATCAAATTTATTAATTCACCATCCAACTTTATTTGACCAATCCTAATTTCATTTACATGCTTAATTTACTAATTTATTTCGTCTTAGTTTATTTCCACTTCCAATTCAATATCTGATTTTACCACAAAATCACTTCATTATAGTTCTTGAGTTTATTTCTAGTTTGTAATTCTGGTTTGGATATCTATTTCATTTCCCAAGTACAAAATAATTTTATTTTGGCTTATAATTCCACTTTTAAATTTTAAACTTTATGAGCCACAATTTATTTATTCTCTATACTATATTCAGTTACTCTTAATCACATTCATTTTCACTTTAAGCTCCAGATCTTACCTGTATCAAACAAGCATACTTTTTATTTCAAGCCTTTAAATTCTTTTGATAAACCATCAGAGTTTATTTATACAAATTAAATTTCTTATCCAACTATTCCTATTCGAATAAAGATTTCATTCAACTTAAATTATTCAAGCTTTTACTAAATAAACTCTTATTACCTCGAAGCTACGCTTCTATAAAGTTTAATCTTAGGTTAATTTATTTGTTTCAATTTCACACTTAAATTGATTTCCAATATATGTGATACTCACAAGATCAACTTCCATTCATTTTGTTAAGATTAATTCCAAGGCCATACTAATTCCATCCATACTTGAATTGGATTTTATCATCAAAAATCATCTTATTATTTTATCTGTGTTTAATTTTTATTTTATAATTCAAGTTTGGATTTTAATTTCATTTTCCAAATACAAAACAATCTTATTTTGTAAGGCTTACATTCATATCTCACATTACCCAATTTAAGTTGAATATATTCATGTTTTATTTTAACTCGAGATTGAACACTCCACTACAGCCAAAATATTCTTAATCAGTGTGTTGCCAATTTCCCTTACAAGTTATCGGAACATATTTATTCCAATTCAACTTGTTTATCTTAACTTCCATTAAATTAAGCACCATACTATTCACTTCAATCTACCAACCCACTTGGATTTGATTAAGTAAGAACTTAATTTCATTTAAAATCATCCATCTCTCAATTCATTTCTTAAATTGAAATCCAATTATTTAGCTTAGTTAATCTCAACAAAAATTTGTTTCTATTAGATTTCCAAATCCAATTTATTCACACTCTAAATTTTGATTTACTTCCTCATTTTATTTACATCATTATTATTATTTTATCATTAGTTAAATTCCAAAATTAAATTAAACTTTCAACTTAATCCAAAATAAATTCATTTTTAACTTCACTTTTAACTTTAACTCCAAATTCAATCTCATACTTCAATCTCATACTTCCCTTGGTTACACAAGCCAAAAAAAAAATTATAATCCTATTTGTCTATCAACACTATCATCCAAATACTATAATTATATATATAATAATTACAAAAATAATTTTATATATATATATATATCAAAATAGATTTTGGATGAAATTATTTAATTCACCCATCTTTGAAAACAATATCATGTCGAATTGTTCTATTCAAGTGTTTAGAAACCCCTTCGGTACAGTTGTGCAGACTGCACTGACGAAGGTTCATATACCACTCAATAAATCAATCAACATAATATAAAATCATTTAATATTCACTAACAAGTACGCACTCATATCTATTATTACGCTCAGACTCATTCTAGAGTACTACCGACTCTATCTCTAATGAGTAATCTCCACCAGAGTCAAGGTTCTCACTTAACCTTTCAGCTCTGATGCCAATTGTGACGACCCGCCTTTCTACTACCAGAAAGACGTATCATCATTAAGAAAGAAAGGAATGAGAAAATAGAAAAGAAAGAAGAAGAAAGAACAACAACATTAGAATCTCACAGCGGAACGGAACAAAATATAATATATCACTTAAATAATCTCATAGTTTTACATATATCAGAGTTATACAATATTTTACACTTGACAATTTTATATACATCAGTCACTACATACATCACAAAATACAACATACTCTAACTAACACAGCGGAACTAGATAGATATCTACAACGCTGAAGCCTCCTGCTCCATTGCTCCTTCAGAATTCGTCAAAGCAAACCTGAATCCCTTGACTACCCGTAAAAATTTGGGTACCTGAGAGTTTATGAAAAACAAAATATAAACTCCGGGTCAGACATGGGTCTGGTATGAGTAAACAGTTTAAGGTTGTTTAACTTGAAATTTTTTGAAAATAAAGGTATCACGTAAGACTTCCCACAAATAAATACGGGTAAGTTTTTACCTTACGCTAACCAAAACATTTCATAGGAAATTCTATGATATTATAATAGTGTCTAGGGTTTTCAAGTAAATAGAAAATAGCCGAAATTGTTACATTATTAAATTCCAGCTACTAGCCACAAAAGTGGGTAATACAATCAAAACTGTGGGCACTTATTGGAAAATGGATTCCATGCAATGGCAGGGCTACTGGGGTACCGCCCGTCACAGTACGGGGCCTAGATCACCATACCGAGGATTACTCCCTTCATCCCCTGCAACACAAGGCCGAAACCATTCCTTACTGAACAGTCCCGAACAAGATAAATCTCGCGGTTCTAGCTAGCAAACCGCCCACACAGCCGAAATAAAAAGGGACGTCTAGACAGGGGAAATATCTTGTCCTGCTTGGGCATGAACCACCTAACCTTGCTGCATCTCCCCTGTTTTAGCCATTCCCGGTTTATGAGGCTTGAGGCTGCGATACCTTTATAGAACAATATTCTTAGAATGCTCATCGCCCGCCTGACGATGTGTTGAAAGCATTCAATCCATACAAGTTTGTTCCGGGTTCGAATGAATCCGAAGGCATTATCTCGTTACACTCATTTTGGAATCACCCTCAGAGTCAACGACGACAACCCTTGCATTCTGAATCTTCGTCTTCTCATCAGATTCACGACCTAACGTTAATTTGGATCGATGTGGTTTTCGGATGTTCCAAATGTGGAAACCTGATCCCGGTCTCGTCGAAATCCAAAACGTGTCTTTTAGGGCCAAGTTGTTTTAAAGTTTATAAACAATTCAATTCCATTTATCCACATACACACAGATAGATAATTCACAGTATCATAATAGATAATCAAACACTATCACCATAAACAGATAGGCAATATTATCATCACAATAGATAATCCATATTATTATCATACTACAATCAAGCATACAGTTCACACTGCATCATTTATCTCCGACTAGAAATCTCACACCATTCAAGGTAAGCAATATCATTCATCCATATATGAACAATCATATCAGCTATAATTAATTTAAAATGAATTAAATTAATTACTTGCATCTCTAATTAATTTAAAGTAAATTAAATTAATTACTTAACCATTATAAGTCTTGCTTATATAACTATTATCCAATTATCAAACAATTAATGAATTCATTTCACCTAGTCACACTTAATTAATTAACATTAAATTCAAGTAACCATCTTTAATTATCTTCCAAACTAATTATCTTATCCAAATATAGAAATTAACCTTCAATTACATACATTACTTTACTTCTTAATATCACCAATTAATTATTCTTCAATCTTTCATTATTAATTTCATTATTTAATGATTGCTAATTACATTTCACTTCATTATCTTGTATTAAATTAATTACCTTAAGCAATTAAATCATCAATTAAACTATATTTATTAATCACTCCTGATTAATATTATTCAGAAATCAATCACCTTTAATTACTCTTATCACATCACTTAATTACTCCTCAACTGATTTCCTTTAATTAATCCCTTGATTAAATTGCACAAAGCAATTATACTCACATTACTTCCATTATCAATCATCTTCATTCAATTATATCCAGTCATTATCATTAATTACTTCTCCAAGTAATTTTACTTATCACATCATCAATTAATTATTTAAATTAATTAAACTTGATTAATTAACTTAAACAATTCTCATTAAACTTTACTAATTACAATAAGTAATAAATTCCTTAATTGCTTGAATACTTAATTAGCCTTTCCTTAATCACTCAACCACTTAATCAATTTGTTTAACCTTAAATATTTAATTGACTATTCTTTAATTATAAATTAACATCTTAATAAAATGTAATTATTCATTTATTTAGTACTAATTACTTAGTAAATTGTTAATTTATTCTTAATTAAATTACTTAATTAATTAACTATTAATTCATTCATTAGTTATCATAAGTAGTTAATTACACTTTATTAATCACATGATCATTACCTAATTCTTAATTACACTTGTAAAGTAATTATTCTCAATTAACTATTTATTTATTTTATTTTAAAAATAGTTTATTGACATTAATTTGCTCAACTTGATTAAACATTAAAAGTCTTCTTTAAAATTTTGAAAATAGAATGGACTACAAACTTTGATGTTAATCCATTTCATACTTAATTTAATCATTAAAAATAATAATTAAATGTGAAATGCATTGTTACTTATTTACCCAACAACTTAAAACTGTTATTTAAATCTGTTAAACATTCTTCCAGGTTACTGTAAAAACAAGATTCACAAAACCTTATTATTAATATACTTCTTCCTGAGGATTAAGAAACCCGAGTCTCTCCCTAAGAAATACCGTGTTTACTTCTAGTCGTTCTCACTTCTTCCCCGGGCCTTCCAGTACGCTCCCCTTCTTCTTCTTCTTATTTTTTTTTTAAGTTTAAAATAAGAAGACAACAAGCATCAGGTTCCACCCAGAAAACTCGCACTCAAACCCGAAGCCCCTAACCTATTTTCTCGTGCACGACTCAAAGAATCACACTGACCAACGTTCGACGTCCTCCTCCACGCTGTGCACGTGCACGGCGGCACCAAAGGCCTCTAGCGAACCTCCACATCCCAGACACACCACAAATCACACGTACACCCTAAAATCCAGATCCAATAGCGTATAGGAATATCGAAACGAAAAACAACAGGTTGGACGAGATGCAGAGTTCAACCCCAATATCAAAAACACCTCGCCACTGTTGAAACGACCCAGGATTTTTTATTAATTAAAATTTGAATATTTAATTGATTTTAAATATTAATAAGTGAAATTTATAAGTCGAATGAATTTTATTTGAATAATTGGATTTAATTGAATAATTAAATCGATAATTTAATACGTTAAATTATGGAAATAATTGAAAATTGGGTTAACTATGATTGAAAATAATTTGTAAAATTTTATTTTATCATATTGAAGTTAGAACGATATTTTATAACTTTTAAAATCCAATTAAGAGTTAAATTGTGAAAATTGAATATTTTAATATTAAAACCGACTAGTGAAAATAGTCAATTTTTGAATAGTCTCAGAATTGGACGAAACTAGTTCCATTGGATCCATAATAGTTAGTTATTACCGGATTTCAATTTTCATGTCAATCGGAGTTATCGTTTGATCGTGGCAGCTCGAAACGCATCGAATTATTTTTAATTTTAATTTGGCGAGTTAAAATAGCCATTTTTCAAACTATCTCAGATTTCGACGAAACCAGTTTCATCGGATCCGTAATGTGATATTATTGTATGGTTTCAAATTTCAAGTCAATTGGATTTACCATTTGTCCTGTACAAATTAAAACGCCTAGAAAATCGTTTAAATCGGTTTAATTTAAATCGATCGTTTGTTGCCATATCTCGCACAGATGTCCGAATTAGCTTCCGAAACCTTTTCCATTGTGTCCGGAATGCGGGGTAAACCCTAGAAACGCTGGTTACGGCGCGTGAATCGGAGTTTGGGAATTCCGGATGAATAGTGTCTTTCGAAATTCTATAAATAGCCCACCTCCCTTCATAAATTAAAAAAATAAAAATAAAACCTAATTCTCTAAAACCCTAGCCGCCACCCCTTTCACCAATGGCCAGAAAACACCCACGTTCTCCCCTCGATTTCTCCAAATCCATCAACAATTAGACGAAGACATCAACTAACAAAATGAAGAGCTCGATGAGATCCTTAATATCAACGGTTGAGATGTGAAATGGAGTTATATATGGTGAGTTACATAGCCGCGTTCGTCTGCGTCTTGGCACGGTTTTCGGAGCTCATGAGGTGACTGAGCTCTAAGATCTTGGGGCCGATGTTCGCTCGTGTCGTGCTCTTCGAGATGCAAGTTCCTGATCGTCTTCAAAACATTCGTGGTGGTTGCAAATTTAAACCCTAAATGGGTATGGTTGGGTTCGGTTCTAGCATGTATTACCTGGAGATGATACGAAGAGATGGAAGAAGCTAAAGCACGGCTATGATGGAATGTTGATGGATCCTACGGTCCAGATTTGATTTGGGTTAAGAAAAGTTAATTTATTTGTAAATTATGTATATAAAATTTGTGCAAACTTCAAAAATACATAACTTTTTCATACGAGGTCGAAAACGCGCGAAACCAGTTGCGTTGGAATCGTATGGACGAGCACTACGCGATGAAATTGGATTGGAGTCGTTTGGAGTTAGTGATAATTTCGGGTAAAATTAAACGTCCGTTTAATTTTATTCGAAATAAATCGCTAAAACGGAAATAAAATTAAGGTGAGAACTTCTCACTCAATCGAATCAGTTTCGATTTTAATTTTAAATAGTTAGATTTAAAATATTTGAATGCATGTTTGAATGATGATGGTTATCTATTGATTGTTAAAATAGACATTATGCGCCGTTAGTAAGCGGATGTTATTTATTAAAAACATATACCGCGAATATTTCATAAACAGTGAAATTGGTATTATATATAATAGCAATATATATATATATATTGGCATATGTATATATTGGAGTTAGTGATTTCCCGCATTTGTATAGCGGATGAGACCCTATTACGCCGTCTATTAAGCGGATAATATTTTAAATCCCATATACCGCGATAATTCCGTACTGGAGCGGAATTGGTATTGTGCTAATGTTTGTGGATGCAGGAAAACAGGTTGGAGGTATCCAACTGGATTACTCAACGGTATTTATTTGATTTCAGATATTTTAATATTTGATGGATTATCATATTGATATATGATATCGTTGTTGTCGTGATTGACTATTTGGTATGTAGCATCATTGGACCAAATTTGGAACTTTAAAATGATTTTCAAAGTGATTTTTGGAAAATATACTACATGTTTGGAATTGATTCATTTTAAATAAATAAACGTTATAATTTTAATGTTTAAAAATTATGATTTTGAGAAATACGATTAAAGATTTATTTTTGAAAATATGAGGTTAATGGTTTTATAAAGTAGTTTAAAAATTAGGGATTTGAATTTATTATAAAAAGTTGAAAGAATAGGATTTATAAAATTTAATTTTTTTTTATGAATAAAAATGGTGAAATTATAAAGGAATTTAAAGACGTTTTAAAGAATAATATAAATTGATTTATATTAAGAGATTTATAAATGGATATTTATAAATTGAAATATTGATATTATAAAACGAGTTTTTATAAGTGTTTGAATGAAGTGAAAATGAATTTTGTAAATGAATGGAATTTATAAAATTAAAAATGGTGAAGTTATAAATGAAATTTATAAATAGTAAGATTTATAAATTTTATAAAGTTATTAAAAGAATAGTTTTGAATAAATCATTGAATCTTATAAGTTATAAGATTTATAATTATGAAGTTTAAAAGAACGATTTTGTAAATAATCGTTTTATAAGTATTTAACTTATAATATGAACTTTTAGTTTATAATTGAGTTATAAACTAGAACAGGTTAATAAAGGAATTTATAAAAGGAAGTTGTTATAAAATAAATAGAAAAGGAATTTATAAACGTTGTTTTATAAATTCGTAAACGACTTATTTTAAGAAGTAAATTGTTGAAACCTATTAATGGAGTTATATTCACGTTTTTGACCTGAATAATCCTTTGAAATAAAATGAATAAAAGGATGAAGTTTGTTAACACAGTATATTCACGTTTTTGAATAGTGAATAATATGTTAAAGAAAATGTTTAGATTTGATGTTTTAAATAGAATTAAAACGATCTAACGATGTTTTAAAATGTGTTGAGATTCGAAACCATAGATTTCAACATTCATTGTTGAAATAGACGTTTTCGAGAAATAGAAGGAAATGGTGGACTATAACACTATTGTTATAGTAAATGATTTCCGAAAGGAAATGTTTTGTATAGTATTGGGATTTATATGTCTATTTTAATTTTGAATCCCTATACTAGTGATTTTGGGTTGTCGTAACGATGTTTTACGCAACATTTATTTTGGCCCAAACAAATATGTTTAAGAGAATGATTTCCTTAAAGAATGAAATATATACTTAATCTCGATTTAAGTATATTGAATATTTTCCAAGTGTTGAAAATAAATAGGTTCGTGAATTACTTAATAGGTAAGTATGGAAATGTTTTCCAATATAAAGTGAATATTTTGAGAATTTATCTTTTTGAAGATAAATTGAAATGAATAATTGAAATCATATGCATGGATATTTTGAAATATAAATTCGTTATGGAATTATATGAGAAAGTGGAATTTGTTTAAAAATAAATATTGATTTATTTTTGAAGTGTTGAAATTATATATCTTGTAAAGATATTTTGGAAATAAATAATTTGGAAAATTATTTGGAATCTGGTGATGTGTGCATATCCATTGATAGTTCAATAACCGACTATCAATATTTCCCTTTGAATGGGTATTTATTGTGATTTGCTTGAATTTGAATGCCACACTTATTTTTGAATAAGCGCTCACTATTCGGGTTAACCGGGAAAGGACCATGGGGTCGTATAACCCATTCCGAATATGTGATACGTCGTTATGAATTGCATTTGAAGATCGGTGTTGAAGACCCGGTATTTGCGAGAGCGATAGGATGACCTGTCGATTGTCTCTGCACTGAGTTGCAACGGTATAGAGACTCCCTAAGTGATGGGAAATCCGATCAGGATTGTGAATATCCGGATTGCAAGGACTTCTTTGTAAGTGCCTTCGGTTTTGTTCGAGCCCGGAACAGACTTGTATGGATTGTATGTCTGACGTTACAAATTGAGATATAAAGCAGATTTCATTCGAATATATTTCTGTTGGTGGCGGACAAATTTTTCTTTTAGCTTAACACCCTTCTCTGAGACGTACGAGCTCAGAGGTTATGTAGTTGAATGTTATCAGCGATATAATCCCAATTTGGTAATGTGACATGCTGAGTGTTGCTGTAAATGATCATTGTGTTGATTATTTGTGATAGGATCATTTATTTGATCGTCTATCTTGGTGATCATTTCTATGATCATTTGTTGACCCAAAGCATGGCTTTTGTATAAAGTATGTTTTTGTGGACGTGACTTCGTCGAGCCTCACACCCCGTGAATGGTCAAAACAGGAAAGATGCAGCAAGGTTATGAGGGGTAGCGCCCTTTAGGATGTGTGCATTTCCTTCTGGAAAAGGGTGGTATCATGGTATGGAGCCCAGATGCTTACTCATGTTGAAAACACTTTATGATTATGTGAATTGATTACGAGCGCTCGGTTGAAAAGGTCCCAAAGGACCGGGGGATGGCATATTCGGTCAGTTGTTACTCAGTTAGGGGTAACCCAGCCTTGTGTTGGTAGAGATCCGGTTTGGTTCTCGGGGATGTCCATCCAGAGGCATTCTCATGTGGCAATGGGAAGTTCCTTGGCCTGATCATTCGTTGGAAATCCAATTCCCAATACGAAACTTGTACGGTATTAGTTGTAGAACCTGCCATTCACTTATGGTGGTCACCACTGTTTGGATGGTAGCTATAGTTGGCATACGATAATGGTCGTATGTTGGCTAAGATTTATATTCTACTTTCGAAATGAATTTTTCCTACACTATGCACTAGTAATAATATCAAATGTTCTTTTTAATGCGTATCAAGCATCTTTGACTATCATAAGGAGAAATCTTGTAACGACCCGCCTTTTTGGACAATTTAAACCGACGATCAAATACCCATGTCGATTCCAAACCATTAAAAGGGCAGATAGTTATTGGGGTAATTAAGAAAAGAAAAGGAAGGGAAATAAAGGAAATGAAACAACACAGAATCTCACAGCGGAAGGCTAAAGTATAATAATAAAATAACAGTTCATGAAGCTGTTAATTAAATGAATACATTTGAAATGAATACATTTGATTATTATTATACAACATTTATCAGAGTTACATACACAGCAAATATCATACAACAATGCAGCGGAATGGAATGAATATAATAGTAGTACATAATATACCAAATCTTCGTCTTCATCCTCCAGAAATAGATCCTCAAAAATCTGAAAACTCAGGACTGACCCGAGCGTAATGAAAAGACAAACACTCGAGTCAGGACTAAATATCCTCATGTAAGTTAAGTCAATCGTAAATAAATATGAGTGTAACGGCGTCGGGGATGTTTACGGGGTTTGACATCTCCTATCCAGTGTCAACGTGCGTGCAATAACTTAAGAGATGTTACGGGATTTTCCATCTCTCAAGGATCCGTGAAACTATATACTATGTAGTAATATACGCTAAGTAGATAATGCCTATCAGTAATATAAAGTATCAAAATAGCGTTAAGGCGTTACCATAATCCCCCTTAACACATTTTTATATTCCCAAAAGCATATACAAGACCGTAGTTTCCCCAAAACCGGAAGTCACCAGAGGGCAATCCATATACTCAAGGTACAAATCAAAACGTAGTGGTCGCGAATAGGATAATCAGTATGACAAGGTACATGAGGCAATACCAACTAGGATACTAGTAGTTGCGTGATCCGGACTGATGTTGGGCATAGCCAGCAGCTACCCCAACACCGCGAAACAACACTCCCAAATCAAGGGGTGCACCCAAATCGCATCACAAATGTAATAGATATGGTATCGAAGAAGTGTGTCCGCTAGAGGTGGCGAACCTCAATGGCCCGGCGCGGCTCCTGTTTTAGTCATGTCAGGGGTCATCCAATAATCGTTCTCTTTCTTCAGTCAACGCGTTCACCAAACCATCCACTTCATTCTGGATCAACACTCCGCGTATAATAGTTATTAAAGTGGTTTTCGGTATCGACAGAGAGTATGTCCATATCCGATCCCGGTCTCTTTAATAACTACGTATTATTACACCGTTGGCTCTTTTACATTTCAAATCGATTCATAATTGATATCAAAATATCATGTTCGCTTTAAAAATCAAATCCATTCAAATATCATCATATCTTTCAAAATATCAGATTTCATATTTAAATTCAAGATTTATATATAAACATTTCACCTTATTGACCAGCTTAGGATTTTAGAAAAATAGTTTTAAGTAATTTAAAAGTAGTTTAAATAATTAAAATAGTTAAAAACACTTAAAATCTTTAAAATGGATTTAAAATAGATAAATTAGTTTAAAATAATTTAAATTGGGTTAAGTAGATTTAAAATAGATTAAAAAAGTTTAAGGATTCAAAATGGTTTATATAACAGAGTAATTTGGAAAACAAATTAAAACAGCTTCAAAATCAATCCATTTCAATTATAACTTCCCAATTCAAATCAATTTCAATTTCCATTCTACCGATTCAATTTCGATTTCAATTCAAAACAATGTCAACTTTTACTTCAAATCAATTCAATTCTACACTCACCTTTAATTAATTCAATTTCAATTTATATCGATTTGGAGCTTGATTTCTCAAAATATCAATTTATAACACTTAACAAAATTTCCAACAATATTCAAGTTTAAATCCAAATTCCAAATATGATTCAATTCCAAACTCGATTTCAAAATATCATTTTCATATAACTTTTACTTAGTAATATTCAAAGCTCGAAATAATGTTAAATCTTTAAAACAATAAATTTCCGAAATTCAATCATATCCAAATTTCAAATCTCAAAGTCTCCACTTAAATTTTATTCAACAATTTCTTTTAACCAAATTTTATTTCAACATTCCAAACTCAATTTTTCGATAAAGTCGATTTCTATAAATTGATTTCTATTTATGACTTTTAAATCGAAACATTTAAATAAATTTCAAATCGACGATTTTAAAAATTATTAATTTAGCCAATTCGGTGTCCGTATATAATTTTCTATCCTATGGCCAAGTAATTATTTATTTCAATTAAATGTCAGGGATGAGCATATATTACTTAAATTAAATCACAGTATCATATGTATGCATAACAGGATATATATAAGCAAATAAACATCCAAACATTCAAACATCAACCAATAACATCCATCGAAATACATCGTCCAATAGGCAATACAATTCAAGGCAATTTCATAGTTATCGATGTCGGGTGATTAAATTGCAATTCAATTTCAATTTCAATTTAACTGTCAAATTTAAACTTCAACGATTAATTCGAATGACAATGTATATGGCCATTAAATTTTTATCAAACAACGACAAATAAAATCATAACACTACATAATGACAAATTTAACTAGCATAAAGATATTTAGTACGTTGTGAGCGTTATAAAACACTCACTTTGATTTTACGATTTTAAATCAAATCGAACGACGTTCGATTTAACTCAAAATTTTCTCTAGCTCCAAATGATTCCAATCCAGTTGCATCGCGTAGAGCTCGTCCATACGATTCCAACGCAAAAAGTTTCGCGCGTTTTCGACCTCGTATGAAAAAGTTATGCATTTTAGAAGTTTACACAAATTGAAATATAAATAATATACAACTTTTATTTTATTTCTAACCCTAACAGATCTGGGCCACTCATCTTGCTTCCTCCACATCAGGCCGTGAATCTCCTTTCTTCCCATTCACGTTCGCTCCAAGACAGGAAACCACGCACGCAAATAAACCCAAAGGCCGCCTCCTTCCATCAATTTTCACGACCAAACCGAGCAACTTGAAGACGATCAGGTTACACCACTTCGAAGCCACCGCCTTACTCCACCTTCACCCCAAATAGCTCCAAGCTCGGCCTCATCCTCTGCCTCGAATTGCGTGAAAAACGCAGCAGGTTTGAACGTGATTTCCCGTCGATCCGTGGCTCCGTTTTCGATCATCTCCGTATGGATTTGAAGCTTTCGTCGTCCTCTACAACTTTGTAGTTGAGAGTTTTTGCTAATTGTTGATGGATTGAGAGGAAAATGAGAAAGAAGTTTCGAATTTCGTGGCCATTGATTCAGGAAATGGCGGCTAGGGCTGAAGTCAATTAGGGTTTCTGGATTAAAATAATAATAAAACTGCCTCGGTTTGCGTGCGTATTTATATAGGTATGTCCAAAATCATCCGAACTCCAATCGAGACGTGCCGCCAGGCGTTTATAAGGTTTTACCCCCATTCCGGACGCAATGGAACAAGTTTCAAGGCCTAATTCGATCATATGTTAGAGTTACGGAAATAAACGATCAATTTTAAATTAAACCGATTAAACGATTTTCTATGCGTTTTGGCTTGCCCCGGACAAACGGTAAATCCGATTGACATGAAATTTGAAACCTTACAATAATATCACATTACGGATCCAATGAAACTAGTTTCGTCGAAATCCGAGACCGTTTGAAAAATGACTATTTTAACTCGCCAAATTAATATTAAAACAATTTCAATGCGTTTCGAGCTGCCACGGTCAAACGACAACTCCGATTGCTACGAAAATTGAAATCCGATAATAACTAACTATTACGGATCCAATGGAACTAGTTTCGTCCAATTCTGAGACTGTTCAAAAATTGGCTATTTTTCAGTCGAAATTAAATATTAAAATATTCAATTTTCACAAATTTACTTTTAATTCGATTTTAAAAGTTCTACAACATCATTCTAACTGTAATATGATAAAATAAAATTTTACAAATCATTTTTAATCATATTAAACCCGTTATTTAATTTATCCAATAAATTCCAAATATTTAATTTAGACAATTTCGCTTATCCAATAATTCATTATCTTTTGAAATATTGAAATTGAACTTATAAGATTCAACTTTTAAAACCATTTTAAAATTTAGAACACTATTTTCATTTTACAGTTATTCAATTATTCAATAAGTTTTAAATATTTAATTTAAACAATTACGTGTTCAATATTCAATATTTGATTTCAAATAGATTTTACTTATCAATCAATTACTCTATCATACCCAATGAATTCAACATTTAATATCCTATTCAACTATTGATTGCAAAGGCATTCACTAAGTAGCTTTTTTTCATTACTTGGATAATTATTGCAATTCATTCCAGTTATTATTATTCCAAATGAATTACAAATTTTTTTTCTACCATTAAATCACGAAATCTTATTAAATTAGCTATTTTAATTATCGAAAATTTACGGGTCGTTACACTCTCCCCCACTCAAAACTTTTCGTCCCCGAAAAGGAAAAAGAAGGGAAAAAGAACTAAGTATAGAATTCAACATTTGATATATTTTTATTCAAAATTATCCACTTATAAAACAATGAAATTCCATTCATAAAGTCATAACTACGCTTCCACTAAGTTACTCCAAACGGCTTCCTAACATTAAAAGTTAGTAATCAAAACAAGTTATAAAAAGAAAAATTTAAAACTTGAAAAATTTTCTAACACCCGGATTTTTCGGAAAATTTCGGCAGAGTCTCCTTTGCGCGGCTCGATCGGAAAAAATATAATAGCATATATATCACAAATATACATCTCATCTCAATGATGAGGCATCCCATATGTGGGGAAAACAACATATAAATATCACCAATATCATATAAAACCGTAAGCGTACCTTTTATTTAGCATTTATTAACATTTTACTTACATTATGCGTTTAGCGTAGAACCGAACTCCACAACGAAGCGCAACCCCTTTGCTACCTACTACAATGCTCAATAACTAAGTTAGAACCATGCATATAAAGATAGATCGATATATTTAGCCTACACAACATATATATAACATATTTAGCTTCAAAACTGAGATTTCAATTTCTGGACAGCAAACAAATCTTAGCTTTAGGTCACCTAAACGGTAAAATTTGACAACAGAATCTAAACAAAAGTTGTTGCATTCATTTCAGGCTTTCCGGAATGTCCAAAATCATCGAATTTGGATCATCCGTTCAAAAGTTATGGCCGTTTTACTTAGGGGAAACGCTTCAGCCTGGGCAGTGTTGCGCAGGTCTGTGACGTTCACTCGTGGTTTCGACCATCTAAACGGTGTCAAAACACAAAACACTTAAAACAAAAGTTTTAGCTTATGTTCTTAGCTTTCCAGAAAGTACAAGATCATCAAAATCCGATAAACCAGTAAAAAGATATGTCAAAAATACTAAGGGTGTATACTACAGATTTTACTTATTTTTACGCAGTACAGCGAGTAACATTCAAGTTTTTAACCTAGTAGACGAAGTAATTTTCTCAAGTTATCTAAACAAAATTTGTGCTATAGTTTTTGAGCTTTTCGAAAAGTCCAAGATCGTCGAATTCCGTTCAGCCATTTAAAAGTTATGGTTGTTTTCGTTTCTGCATATATTGGACAAATTTGGATTTTCCCAAAAATTTGCTTTTATTATTTCAAACTGCAAACCATCAAAACTTCAAATTTTCTAAAAAAAACAATCATAAACACAAAGTCATTTATTTTCTTATTCATCCATGCAATAGGTTTACATTCAATTTGTTTCCGATTTATTCAAGTTTGTTTCATTCACATTTTAAATTCAAGTCAATTTGCTTGAATTTAAATTGAATTCAATTATATTTAATTTCACTTTGCTTCAAATTTGAATTTCATTATTTTACAATTTTATTCCGTTTATTCAATTCCATTAACACTAATGAATTCTACATAATCAATTATCATCCATCTAACAACCAATGCATATCAAACATTAACAACCATCCAGAATCTACACGAAATCAATTATACATTTCCAAGTCAATTTTTTTAATTTCATACACTTCCAAGTTTATTGACATTTAGTTATATTCAAATTTAATTAGTTTCCATTTACCAATTTTATATTTCATTAATTTTAAATTTTATTCATTCACTTATACATGTATCATTCATTTTACAGCTTAAATTTCTTTTATATTTACAACTATCAATAGATCTTTACATTTTATTTTTCACTCTCACACTGGTATATTATTTCTCTACTTATCCTTATTAGCATTTTAAACCCTTTAAGTATTTGGTAAGTTATAGTTATGCAAATAGAATGTAGTTAAACAATATACAACTTCTTTTCATTTAAAGTTGAATTTTCAATTAATTAATTCTTAAGTCATTACTTAAATTTCACTATAATTTAATTTCACATTTACATTCACATATAGTATTTCCTTTTTATATTAACATAATTGTGAATCACCTTTAAATGTTAATTTGAATTCCAATTATTTACTAACAATTTTATTTATATTTGCAAACCATTAATTAAATGCATATTTCATTATTCAAACCTATACTTGTATATTATCCAATTAACAATTCATATAACATTTTTGAACTTCTTAAATATTTTGGTAAGTTATATCTATGCTATAGAATGAAATTTAATACTATGCGAGTTTTACAGTTTCAATTTTTTATTTTAAGTTCATAATTTCCTAATTCTAAGGATTTCTACTTCAATTGATATTTCACTTAGCTCTTAGGTTCATTTCTCATTTCACAATTCAGAAGTTCCTTAATGATTCAAGTCTAAATTCATTTCACTCATTTAAAAAAAATCATTAATTATTAAAGGACTTAAGAATTCCAATCCCGGTTTCATTTCAAATCAAGTTTTGAAATAATATATACTTATATAATTTATATAACCAATCATACTATAGAGAGTACAAAATAAAATAAAATTTGAATCAAAACAAAGTTTAGACAAGCTATTAAGTGGTCTCCCCCACTCGGACTCTCGAAAATAAACGCCGATGATGCGTGCACTCATCACCGAAATCATTTTCTAGCGTCAAGAGAAGGGAATATAACACTTATCATAAAAAAAAAATCCTTCGAAAACAATTTCAACTCAATTATACTATCATATAATACTCATATTATGTTTTTCATATTCTTGTAAGTCAATTTCAAGCACCGGAATTTAAATTCCCAAATCCAAGTTAAAATTCATTTATATTCATTATCAATTGTGTTTACAAGATTTCATTTTCCTAAATCCATTGTTATTTAATCAATTGTTGTAAATATTGACTGATCAAACAATAACGATAATAATCTAATATTATCATCTCCTAACAATCACTTCAATCAAAATGAATAAATATTCAAATAATTCTTTTATATAAAATATATTCCAAAACGATATTGTGTTGGTTTGTCCTATTCGAGTGTTTAGAAATTCCTATCGACGCCTTGGCGTCCCAAGTATCGACCAGAATTCATAAATACTCAACGGAACAAATTAACACAATATAAAACCATTTTATATCAAATAACAAGTACGCTCTCTCATATACACTCAACTCATTCATATAGTTTACCTCTATTTCAATGAGTTATTCCCCACTAGAGCCAAGGTTTATCGCTAAACCAAAGCTCTGATACCAACTGTAACGACCCGCCTTTTTGGACAATTTAAACCGACGATCAAATACCCATGTCGATTCCAAACCATTAAAAGGGCAAATAGTTATTGGGGTAATTAAGAAAAGAAAAGGAAGGGAAATAAAGGAAATGAAACAACACAGAATCTCACAGCGGAAGGCTAAAGTATAATAATAAAATAACAGTTCATGAAGCTGTTAATTAAATGAATACATTTGAAATGAATACATTTGATTATTATTATACAACATTTATCAGAGTTACATACACAGCAAATATCATACAACAATGCAGCGGAATGGAATGAATATAATAGTAGTACATAATATACCAAATCTTCGTCTTCATCCTCCAGAAATAGATCCTCAAAAATCTGAAAACTCAGGACTGACCCGAGCGTAATGAAAAGACAAACACTCGAGTCAGGACAAAATATCCTCATGTAAGTTAAGTCAATCGTAAATAAATATGAGTGTAACGGCGTCGGGGATGTTTACAGGGTTTGACATCTCCTATCCAGTGTCAACGTGCGTGCAATAACTTAAGAGATATTACGGGATTTTCCATCTCTCAAGGATCCGTGAAACTATATACTATGTAGTAATATACGCTAAGTAGATAATGCCTATCAGTAATATAAAGTATCAAAATAGCGTTAAGGCGTTACCATAATCCCCCTTAACACATTTTTATATTCCCAAAAGCATATACAAGACCGTAGTTTCCCCAAAACCGGAAGTCACCAGAGGGCAATCCATATACTCAAGGTACAAATCAAAACGTAGTGGTCGCGAATAGGATAATCAGTATGACAAGGTACATGAGGCAATACCAACTAGGATACTAGTAGTTGCGTGATCCGGACTGATGTTGGGCATAGCCAGTAGCTACCCCAACACCGCGAAACAACACTCCCAAATCAAGGGGTGCACCCAAATCGCATCACAAATGTAATAGATATGGTATCGAAGAAGTGTGTCCGCTAGAGGTGGCGAACCTCAATGGCCCGGCGCGGCTCCTGTTTTAGTCATGTCAGGGGTCATCCAATAATCGTTCTCTTTCTTCAGTCAACGCGTTCACCAAACCATCCACTTCATTCTGGATCAACACTCCGCGTATAATAGTTATTAAAGTGGTTTTCGGTATCGACAGAGAGTATGTCCATATCCGATCCCGGTCTCTTTAATAACTACGTATTATTACACCGTTGGCTCTTTTACATTTCAAATCGATTCATAATTGATATCAAAATATCATGTTCGCTTTAAAAATCAAATCCATTCAAATATCATCATATCTTTCAAAATATCAGATTTCATATTTAAATTCAAGATTTATATATAAACATTTCACCTTATTGACCAGCTTAGGATTTTAGAAAAATAGTTTTAAGTAATTTAAAAGTAGTTTAAATAATTAAAATAGTTAAAAACACTTAAAATCTTTAAAATGGATTTAAAATAGATAAATTAGTTTAAAATAATTTAAATTGGGTTAAGTAGATTTAAAATAGATTAAAATAGTTTAAGGATTCAAAATGGTTTATATAACAGAGTAATTTGGAAAACAAATTAAAACAGCTTCAAAATCAATCCATTTCAATTATAACTTCCCAATTCAAATCAATTTCAATTTCCATTCTACCGATTCAATTTCGATTTCAATTCAAAACAATGTCAACTTTTACTTCAAATCAATTCAATTCTACACTCACCTTTAATTAATTCAATTTCAATTTATATCGATTTGGAGCTTGATTTCTCAAAAT
Source organism: Allium cepa (assembly GCA_030765085.1). Taxonomy (NCBI): domain Eukaryota; kingdom Viridiplantae; phylum Streptophyta; class Magnoliopsida; order Asparagales; family Amaryllidaceae; genus Allium; species Allium cepa. The sequence continues at coordinate 580,589,531 of CM060931.1, forward strand.
ATCAATTTATAACACTTAACAAAATTTCCAACAATATTCAAGTTTAAATCCAAATTCCAAATATGATTCAATTCCAAACTCGATTTCAAAATATCATTTTCATATCACTTTTACTTAGTAATATTCAAAGCTCGAAATAATGTTAAATCTTTAAAACAATAAATTTTCGAAATTCAATCATATCCAAATTTCAAATCTCAAAGTCTCCACTTAAATTTTATTCAACAATTTCTTTTAACCAAATTTTATTTCAACATTCCAAACTCAATTTTTCGATAAAGTCGATTTCTATAAATTGATTTCTATTTATGACTTTTAAATCGAAACATTTAAATAAATTTCAAATCGACGATTTTAAAAATTATTAATTTAGCCAATTCGGTGTCCGTATATAATTTTCTATCCTATGGCCAAGTAATTATTTATTTCAATTAAATGTCAGGGATGAGCATATATTACTTAAATTAAATCACAGTATCATATGTATGCATAACAGGATATATATAAGCAAATAAACATCCAAACATTCAAACATCAACCAATAACATCCATCGAAATACATCGTCCAATAGGCAATACAATTCAAGGCAATTTCATAGTTATCGATGTCGGGTGATTAAATTGCAATTCAATTTCAATTTCAATTTAACTGTCAAATTTAAACTTCAACGATTAATTCGAATGACAATCTATATGGCCATTAAATTTTTATCAAACAACGACAAATAAAATCATAACACTACATAATGACAAATTTAACTAGCATAAAGATATTTAGTACGTTGTGAGCGTTATAAAACACTCACCTTGATTTTACGATTTTAAATCAAATCGAACGACGTTCGATTTAACTCAAAATTTTCTCTAGCTCCAAATGATTCCTATCCAGTTGCATCGCGTAGAGCTCGTCCATACGATTCCAACGCAAAAAGTTTCGCGCGTTTTCGACCTCGTATGAAAAAGTTATGCATTTTAGAAGTTTACACAAATTGAAATATAAATAATATACAACTTTTATTTTATTTCTAACCCTAACAGATCTGGGCCACTCATCTTGCTTCCTCCACATCAGGCCGTGAATCTCCTTTCTTCCCATTCACGTTCGCTCCAAGACAGGAAACCACGCACGCAAATAAACCCAAAGGCCGCCTCCTTCCATCAATTTTCACGACCAAACCGAGCAACTTGAAGACGATCAGGTTACACCACTTCGAAGCCACCGCCTTACTCCACCTTCACCCCAAATAGCTCCAAGCTCGGCCTCATCCTCTGCCTCGAATTGCGTGAAAAACGCAGCAGGTTTGAACGTGATTTCCCGTCGATCCGTGGCTCCGTTTTCGATCATCTCCGTATGGATTTGAAGCTTTCATCGTCCTCTACAACTTTGTAGTTGAGAGTTTTTGCTAATTGTTGATGGATTGAGAGGAAAATGAGAAAGAAGTTTCGAATTTTGTGGCCATTGATTCAGAAAATGGCGGCTAGGGCTGAAGTCAATTAGGGTTTCTGGATTAAAATAATAATAAAACTGCCTCGGTTTGCGTGCGTATTTATATAGGTAGGTCCAAAATCATCCGAACTCCAATCGAGACGTGCCGCCAGGCGTTTATAAGGTTTTACCCCCATTCCGGACGCAATGGAACTAGTTTCAAGGCCTAATTCGATCATATGTTAGAGTTACGGAAATAAACGATCAATTTTAAATTAAACCGATTAAACGATTTTCTATGCGTTTTGGCTTGCCCCGGACAAACGGTAAATCCGATTGACACGAAATTTGAAACCTTACAATAATATCACATTACGGATCCAATGAAACTAGTTTCGTCGAAATCCGAGACCGTTTGAAAAATGACTATTTTAACTCGCCAAATTAATATTAAAACAATTTCAATGCGTTTCGAGCTGCCACGGTCAAACGACAACTCCGATTGCTACGAAAATTGAAATCCGATAATAACTAACTATTACGGATCCAATGGAACTAGTTTCGTCCAATTCTGAGACTGTTCAAAAATTGGCTATTTTTCAGTCGAAATTAAATATTAAAATATTCAATTTTCACAAATTTACTTTTAATTCGATTTTAAAAGTTCTACAACATCATTCTAACTGTAATATGATAAAATAAAATTTTACAAATCATTTTTAATCATATTAAACCCGTTATTTAATTTATCCAATAAATTCCAAATATTTAATTTAGACAATTTCGCTTATCCAATAATTCATTATCTTTTGAAATATTGAAATTGAACTTATAAGATTCAACTTTTAAAACCATTGTAAAATTTAGAACACTATTTTCATTTTACAGTTATTCAATTATTCAATAAGTTTTAAATATTTAATTTAAACAATTACGTGTTCAATATTCAATATTTGATTTCAAATAGATTTTACTTATCAATCAATTACTCTATCATACCCAATGAATTCAACATTTAATATCCTATTCAACTATTGATTGCAAAGGCATTCACTAAGTAGCTTTTTTTCATTACTTGGATAATTATTGCAATTCATTCCAGTTATTATTATTCCAAATGAATTACAAATTTTTTTTCTACCATTAAATCACGAAATCTTATTAAATTAGCTATTTTAATTATCGAAAATTTACGGGTCGTTACAAATCTCCTCCGATTCTGCGTTTGCATTGTGTGTGTGTGCGGGAGGTCTTATGGTAGTCTCATTTTTAAAAAGCATTGCGAATTGATTTTTTTAAAATATTCCTCTACTTTATTTTAAAGATAAATAAACTGTTTTGAGTTCTCACACCAGTCTTGCTTATGCTAGGTGATATGTGATGGGGGGTTCTCGCTTCGCGGTTTGGTGGCGAACGGGAGACTCTTACCCCCACACGTCCTCTTTACGGGGTTGGTTAGGCGAAACCGTGACATTCGAAAGGGTGGCCGTAAAAGCAAGTTTGGGATACCAGTTGTTGCCACGGTGGGGCTGGGATGGTTGAAAAGCCTACCGGTTGTGACTGTTGTCGACGGTTGAAAAGCCTAGACCTGACAATGTGGTATCAGAGCATATGGTTAAGCGACAACCATGGTTCTGTTGGGTATTACTCATTAGAGATAGAGTCAGTAGTGCTCTAGAATGAGTTTGAGGGTAATAATAGCTATGAGAGCGTATTTGTTAGTGAATATAAAATTGTTTTATATTGTGATGATTGGTTTATTGAGTGGCATATGAACCTTCGTCAGCACGGTATGTACAACTATGCCGAAGGGGTTTCTAAACACTTGAATAGAACAATTCGACATAATATTGTTTTAAATTGGGTAAATGGAATAATTTTTCCTTGATTATATTTTATATATAAAGAAAATAATTTTTCAGAATTATTAAAGTGTATACAAGTTGATTGTTTAGTTGTTTGAATAATCTAAATAAGAGAATAATTCTATAAGTAAAAAGAATTATAAGTATGAAATTATAATTAAAGCAATCTACAATTGTGAAATAAAATTATATATATAAGAAGTATAACTTAAGAGATGTTGAATGAAGTTGATATTAGTATCAAAGTAAATTAATAAAGTTAAGTGATGGATATGAACTTAAGTTATTTAAATGAAATTCAACTTTTGAAATTGAATTAATGAATTAAATGTTAATCAAATAAATGTGAATAAAGTTGATATGAAATAATGTAAGTGTTAATTCATTAAAATCTAATGTTATTGGAAGTTGAATAATTGAATGAAATGAATATAAGCAAAGGAATTTGGTTGTTATATGGTTGTTAGTTGATTGATTGGATATAATTCATTAAGTGTTAATGAAATTGAATTAATGAAATTGGAAGCTAAAGCAATTGGAATTCGATTGGGAGTTAAGTGAATCTTAAATAGAATTGAATTTGATTTGGAAGAGAACCAACTTGAATATGAATTAGTGAATATAAACTAATTGAAAATGAATGCTAGTAAACATCCACTGTGAAAGAATCAAATGTGACTTAAATTGAAAATCCAATTCATTGAATATTAATGAGAATATGAATGAATATTTATTGGTTACGAATGCTAGTTGGTTGATGGTTGTATATATTGCTTTTATTGCATTTGCTATGTTGACATACATAGTTATTTTGTTGCTATATGTTGTATATCGATACTATTGTCTATATACATGGTTCTCATGTTGTTTGTTGAGTGTTTAGTAGGTGCGGATCGCGTTTGCTTCGCATTTGGAGCTCGCTTTCGCGCTATATTAGTCGTATATGCTTGCTAATAAAATATAAGGTACATATCTCGGATTACATACCGTACTTTTATATTTTTTCCCTTTGGGATGCCTCATTACTTGATGAGATGTATATTTGTGATATATATACTGTCATTTTTTTTCGGATCGAGCCGCGCAAAGGAGACTATGGCGAATTTTTCCGGAAATTTAAGGCGTCAGAAAAATTTAAGAAAAATTGGAAAGTTTTGAAAACTTTAACTTTGATTTGGAAATGAAAGTTAAACAATATTAACTGTTTTTGAAAAGATAACTAAGTATGATTTGAAAACTTAGTAAAGATTTTGTAAGAAATTTAACTATGGATTTTAGAAAGTTAATAGATTCTATAACTTTTCTTACTTGTTAATTTCGAGGACGAAATTCTTTTAAGGGGGGAAGATTGTAACGACCCATGATTTTTTAATAATTAAAATTTGAATATTTAATTGATTTTAAATATTAATAAGTGAAATTTATAAGTCGAATGAATTTTATTTGAATAATTGGATTTAATTGAATAATTAAATCGATAATTTAATACGTTAAATTATGGAAATAATTGAAAATTGGGTTAAATATGAATGAAAATGATTTGTAAAATTTTATTTTATCATATTGAAGTTAGAAGGATATTTTAGAACTTTTAAAATCGAATTAAGAGTTAAATTGTGAAAATTGAATATTTTAATATTAAAATCGACTAGTGAAAATAGTCAATTTTTGAACAGTCTCAGAATTGGACGAAACTAGTTCCATTGGATCCGTAATAGTTAGTTATTACCGGATTTCAATTTTCGTGTCAATCGGAGTTATCGTTTGATCGTGGTAGCTCGAAACGCATCCAATTATTTTTAATTTTAATTTGGCGTGTTAAAATAGCCATTTTTCAAACTATCTCGGATTTCGACGAAACCAGTTTCATCGGATCCGTAATGTGATATTATTGTATGGTTTCAAATTTCAAGTCAATTGGATTTACCGTTTGTCCTGTACAAATTAAAACGCCTAGAAAATCGTTTAAATCGGTTTAATTTAAATCGATCGTTTGTTGCCATATCTCGCACAGATATCCAAATTAGCTTCCGAAACCTGTTCCATTGTGTCCGGAACGCGGGGTAAAGCCTAGAAATGCTGGTTACGGCGCGTGAATCGGAGTTTGGGAATTCCGGATGAATAGTGTCGTTCGAAATTCTATAAATAGCCCACCTCCCTTCATAAATTAAAAAAAAATAAAACCTAATTCTCTAAAACCCTAGCCGCCAGCCACTTTCACCAATGGCCAGAAAACACCCACGTTCTCCCCTCGATTTCTCCAAATCCATCAACAATTAGACGAAGGCATCAACTAACAAAATGAAGTGCTCGATGAGATCCTTAATATCAACGGTTGAGATGTGAAATGGAGCTATATATGGTGAGTTACATAGCCGCGTTCGTCTGCGTCTTGGCACGCTTTTCGGAGCTCATGAGGTGACTGAGCTCTAAGATCTTGGGGGCCGAAGTTTGCTCGTGTCATGCTCTTCGAGATGCAAGTTCCTGATCGTCTTCAAAACATTCGTGGTGGTTGCAAATTTAAACCCTAAATGGGTATGGTTGGGTTCGGTTCTAGCATGTATTACCTGGAGATGATACGAAGAGATGGAAGAAGCTAAAGCACGGCTATGATGGAATGTTGATGGATCCTACGGTCCAGATTTGATTTGGGTTAAGAAAAGTTAATTTATTTGTAAATTATGTATATAAAATTTGTGCAAACTTCAAAAATACATCACTTTTTCATACGAGGTCGAAAACGCGCGAAACCAGTTGTGTTGGAATCGTATGGACGAGCACTACGCGATGAAATTGGATTGGAGTCATTTGGAGTTAGTGAGAATTTCGGGTAAAATTAAACGTCCGTTTAATTTTATTCGAAATAAATCGCTAAAACGGAAATAAAATTAAGGTGAGAACTTCTCACTCAATCGAATCAGTTTCGATTTTAATTTTAAACAGTTAGATTTAAAATATTTGAATGCATGTTTGAATGATGATGGTTATCTATTGATTGTTAAAATAGACATTATGCGCCGTTAGTAAGCGGATGTTATTTATTAAAAACATACACCGCGAATATTTCATAAACAGTGAAATTGGTATTATATATAATAGCAATATATATATATTGGCATATGTATATATTGGAGTTATTGATTTCCCGCATTTGTATAGCGGATGAGAACCTATTACGCCGTCTATTAAGCGGATAATATTTTAAATCCCATATACCGCGATAATTCCGTACTGGAGCGGAATTGGTATTTTGCTAATGTTTGTGGATGCAGGAAAACAGGTTGGAGGGATCCAACTGGATTCCTCAACAGTATTTATTTGATTTCAGATATTTTAATATTTGATGGATTATCATATTGATATATGACATTGTTGTCGTGATTGACTATTTGGTATGTAGCATCATTGGACCAAATTTGGAACTTTAAAATGATTTTTAAAGTGATTTTTGGAAAATATACTACATGTTTGGAATTGATTCATTTTAAATAAATAAACGCTATAATTTTAATGTTATAAAAATTATGATTTTGAGAAATACGATTAAAGATTTATTTTTGAAAATATGAGGTTAATGGTCTTATAAAGTAGTTTAAAAATTGGGGATTTGAATTTATTATAAAAAGTTGAAAGAATAGGATTTATAAAATTTAATTTTTTTTATGAATAAAAATGGTGAAATTATAAAGGAATTTAAAGACGTTTTAGAGAATAATATAAATTGATTTATATTAAGAGATTTATAAATGGATATTTATAAATTTAAATATTGATTTTATAAAACGAGTTTTTATAGGTGTTTGAATGAAGTGAAAATGAATTTTGTAAATGAATGGAATTTATAAAATTAAAAATGGTGAAGTTATAAATGAAATTTATAAATAGTAAGATTTATAAATTTTATAAAGTTATTAAAAGAATAGTTTTGAATAAATCATTGAATCTTATAAGTTATAAGATTTATAATTATGAAGTTTAAAAGAACGATTTCGTAAATAATCGTTTTATAAGTATTTAACTTATAATATGAACTTTTAGTTTATAATTGAGTTATAAACTAGAATAGGTTAATAAAGGAATTTGTAAAAGGAAGTTGTTATAAAATAAATAGAAAAGGAATTTATAAACGTTGTTTTATAAATTCTTAAACGACTTATTTTAAGAAGTAAATTGTTGAAACCTATTAATGGAGTTATATTCACGTTTTTGACTGTGAATAATCCTTTGAAATAAAATGAATAAAAGGATGAAGTTTGTTAACATAGTATATTCACGTTTTTGAATAGTGAATAATATGTTAAAGAAAATGTTTAGATTTGATGTTTTAAATAGAATTAAAACGATCTAACGATGTTTTAAAATGTGTTGAGATTCGAAACCATAGATTTCAACATTCATTGTTGAAATAGACGTTTTCGAGAAATAGAAGGAAATGGTGGACTATAACACTATTGTTATAGTAAATGATTTCCGAAAGGAAATGTTTTGTATAGTATTGGGATTTATATGTCTATTTTAATTTCGAATCCCTATACTAGTGATTTTGGGTTGTCGTAACGATGTTTTACGCAACATTCGTTTTGGCCCAAACAAATATGTTTAAGAGAATGATTTCCTTAAAGAATGAAATATATATTTAATCTCGATTTAAGTATATTGAATATTTTCCAAGTGTTGAAAATAAATAGGTTCGTGAATTACTTAATAGGTAAGTATGGAAATGTTTTCCAATATAAAGTGAATATTTTGAGAATTTATCTTTTTGAAGATAAATTGAAATGAATAATTGAAATCATATGCATGGATATTTTGAAATATAAATTCGTTATGGAATTATATGAGAAAGTGGAATTTGTTTAAAAATAAATATTGATTTATTTTTGAAGTGTTGAAATTATATATCTTGTAAAGATATTTTGGAAAATAAATAATTTGGAAAATTATTTGGAATCTGGTGATGTGTGCATATCCATTGATAGTTCAATAACCGACTATCAATATTTCCCTTTGAATGGGTATTTATTGTGATTTGCTTGAATTTGAATGCCACACTTATTTTTGAATAAGCGCTCACTATTCGGGTTAACCAGGAAAGGACCATGGGGTCGTATAACCCATTCTGAATATGTGATACGTCGTTATGAATTGCATTTGAAGATCGGTGTTGAAGACCCGGTATTTGCGAGAGCGATAGGATGACCTGTCGATTATCTCTGCACTGAGTTGCAACGGTATAGAGACTCCCTAAGTGATGGGAAATCCGATCAGGATTGTGAATATCCGGATTGCAAGGACTTCTTTGTAAGTGCCTTCGGTTTTGTTCGAGCCCGGAACAGACTTGTATGGATTGTATGTCTGACGTTACAAATTGAGATATAAAGCAGATTTCATTCAAATATATTTCTGTTGGTGGCAGAGAATTTATTCTTTTAGCTTAACACCCTTCTCTGAGACGTACGAGCTCAGAGGTTATGTAGTTGAATGTTATCAGCGATATAATCCCAATTTGGTAATGTGACATGCTGAGTGTTGCTGTAAATGATCATTGTGTTGATTATTTGTGATAGGATCATTTATTTGATCGTCTATCTTGGTGATCATTTCTATGATCATTTGTTGACCCAAAGCATGGCTTTTGTATAAAGTATGTTTTTGTGGACGTGACTTCGTCGAGCCTCACACCCCGTGAATGGTCAAAACAGGAAAGATGCAGCAAGGTTATGAGGGGTAGCGCCCTTTAGGATGTGTGCATTTCCTTCTGGAAAAGGGTGGTATCATGGTATGGAGCCCAGATGCTTACTCATGTTGAAAACACTTTATGATTATGTGAATTGATTACGAGCGCTCGGTTGAAAAGGTCCCAAAGGACCGGGGGATGGCATATTCGGTCAGTTGTTACTCAGTTAGGGGTAACCCAGCCTTGTGTTGGTAGAGATCCGGTTTGGTTCTCGGGGATGTCCATCCAGAGGCATTCTCATGTGGCAATGGGAAGTTCCTTGGCCTGATCATTCGTTGGAAATCCAATTCCCAATACGAAACTTGTACGGTATTAGTTGTAGAACCTGCCATTCACTTATGGTGGTCACCACTGTTTGGATGGTAGCTATAGTAGGCATACGATAATGGTCGTATGTTGGCTAAGATTTATATTCTACTTTCGAAATGAATTTTTCCTACACTATGCACTAGTAATAATATCAAATGTTCTTTTTAATGTGTATCAAGCATCTTTGACTATCATAAGGAGAAAACTCCTCCGATTCTGCGTTTGCATTGTGTGTGTGTGCGGGAGGCCTTATGGTAGTCTCATTTTTAAAAAGCATTGCGAATTGATTTTTTTAAAATATTCCTCTACTTTATTTTAAAGATAAATAAACTGTTTTGAGTTCTCACACTAGTCACATGACTGACTCGGAGTTTATTGTTTTCCTTCCTAAACTCTGGGTGCCCACCAATTTCCACACGGGCAATCAAGAGTTAAGGTTTATCAGGATATTCTGGATATTCTGGAATTGCTGGATGCAAGATGGATGGCATGGCGTATTACTAGTTATATAGTATTTCTTTTCTGCACTGTTTGTTATTGTTGTACACTCTGATGATATGATGTAATGAAATGTGATGTAATGTAATAACTGATATAGTTCTTTGTATAAAGATTATTCATTTATTATTATATGTTGTTCCGCTGCAAATTGTGAGATTCTGATATTGTTCTGTTGTTTTCCGTTCCGTTCTATTTTGTATTTTTTCTGTTTTCTTTTCTCTCTATCTTATCTTCTTCTCTTTTTCTACCTCTTTTCTTCTTCTTAAACCCTCAATGTTTGGTTTTCCGGCATCCGACTGATTGGCATTCGATACAGTGGACGTATTGATGTCGATATTTTGGAGTCGAAGAATTAGGTCCTGACAACTGTCAAACACGCCGCCGGGGTTGCTGAAACTTCACCTACACAACTTCACCACTCCAGACAACCACCACCCCGAGTTTCGAACAACTCGATCTCAAATAGACGAAGAACTCAACGCGTTTACAGGCATGTGAAATTTCGATCAAAAACCCTATATTTATCTCAATCCCTTAATTTACTTAATATAAAAATTATTTGATAATTTTTGTGTGATCCTCAATGTTTATATTTGCTTAACTATAAATTTGAATAGTTATCATTGGATTGATAACTTATAATTGGTAAAAATGTCAATTTTGAGAAACCATGAACTGCCATTTCAATTCTACACTAAAAACTCTTATTTCTGCTCTAAAAATCCTATTTTGCAATTAAGATCTAGGTTATCAACTTGAATTTCTAATTTGTAACAGACGAAGTTTTCAACATAATCTTTGTTACCTGAAAATAAGTTAGTTTACTGAGCATAGCTTCATAATATGTTTTAAATAAAATTTAATTCCTGTCTTAAACTCAAGCATAGAATTTTGTTTGAAAAATTAAAAACTCTCCTATGATCATATGAAGATAATACAAGATTTAACAGTTTTTCAACCCTGTAATTACTTAGCAGAATTAAACAACAACTCACTTTCCAAATACAACCTATATATGTAACACAGATTTAAACTAAGATAAACACTTATATTTCCATGAAACCCACAAAACATTTCACTGTTTTTAATTAAACTAAAGCTGGAAATATTTAGGTTTACTCACCAAAATACAAACTGTTGAACAGAGCCTGTGTTCCATCTGTGCTTGTGAGTTTAAACTTGGCTTTGCTTCTTTTATGCTTTCTCTTTATATTTGTTTTTCTTCCAGCATACTTATGCTACTGACTAATCTATATAAAAGATGAACACCTATATATAATATAAGAAGTTATGTATGTATGGAAAAGGTTTTAACCAGGTAGGTGTTACCTTACACTTTTTAAATTTGTTTTATCAGGTAAGCTTCTTATTCTCTTTTTTTTTAAAGCTGATAGGATACAACATTAAATGCTAATGTACTATTGTCTACCTTAATCCTATTAGTACACAAAATATCTTATTAACTTGCTTTACCACAGTCATTTGCAGGTTACAATATATTCAAACCTGTTATATTATTTTATCTTTATATACTTAACTCCTGCTATATAATTATGTTGATCAGATTCATCACTGCAAAATAAAGATTTGTATGTTATAAATGAACACAAAGATGTGCTCGAGCAGAAGAGCATTAATTGATGTGTTTTTTAATTTGTTTACATAATTAAAATCCTGTTGTGCCGTGAAAATATTGTATGTGTTTATGTGAGGCTATGTACTCAGTAAGTAGCATACAGCTGAAAGTACTTGTATTAATACAATTTGTCAGGTTCTTTATATATATAGTTAATTACTTTCAGATATTTGTCTTGTTTTTATTTTTTTCAAATTGCATACTCACATGTGTCAGGTTTGTGTTTACACTTTTGGTTTGCTTTGAAAACATTTGTTTAATTATTTTATACTTTATGTTTTAGATTTATATGTGAAGATACTGTGTAAAAAAGAATGTTTTATTAATTGCTTGTTTGAATAATGAATATATTTGGGTCTGATTTATTTTGACTTTGGTTTGGTTTGAAAATAATTTGTTTTATTACTTATAACTTAAATAATTGTCGTATAGTTGTTGTTATGAAAATATTTTGTTTTGCTGACTTAAAGTTTACATAGTTTATACACACAAATCTGAGTTTGGTTTTACATTATATATTGATTTCATTTTACTTTACTTTGTGTTTTTATCACTTATTCTTATTCTAACTTTGTTTACAAATTTATTAAGTTATGTTGTATAAAATCTTAATTAATTAATTCTTATTTTAAATTTTACATTAGTACGTTATATTTAACTATCAATGTTCAAGTCATATTCAAAATGATTTTCTCACTTATATTTGTATTCATTTCCATTTGTACTTTACTATTACTTATTTAAATTAAGTTATATACACATATTTGATTTATGTTTGACATTTATATTTTACATTGTTAAAAAAAATGGGATTCTGATTTAAACGTTATCGTTTATATGTATATTTCCAAATATAAACAAAATACAGCATTTTAATTCAATTATATAAGGTCAATATTATTAAAAGATTCTATTTAAATATCTAAGATCAAATTTCCTTTAAAAGTACAAATTTTCATAAACAAATGGCAATTATTCCAAAATCATGTTCACTTGAAAATAATAAGTTCATATAATATATTTGTTAAAATAAACAGGACCAAAATTCAGGGTCGTTACAATATACGGTTAAAATGTGCAAATTTGGTTGCATTAAAATCACAGTTACAGTGATCAAAAAAGTAAAGTAAATAATTTTATAGTGCATATATATATATACATTCATAAATTAATAAAATTGGTTTGAGTAATATAAATAAAAATCTAGGTAGATTGGTTTGGTAATTGATTGATTGATTGTATAATTGATTGATTTTTTTATCGATTGAGTAATATCATTACTTGATTTTTTAAATTGATTGTTGATTGCGTTAATGGAGGATGCATATATTACCATAAAATGAATGTGTTAATAGAGAATTTAATGATATAAATATGTGCATATTTGGATTTATGGGAATGAATTAACCGAAGTAAGATTCAAAATTTGGACCCTAAAGTTTTGTTTATAGCATATAAGTGGCCCTTCATTTGCTTAATATTTATTATCATATCCGCAATCTTTTTTTTTCTTTCGTTCCAAGTCATCCATGTAGGTTCCACTTGAGAATCCATTTGTTAAACTACTCATTCTTATTAGTTTATAGTAACCTCGTATGATTGATTTCTAATTAATAGCTGGCTCATTCTTTTCATTTGTATCTTTTTTGTTTTGCTCCATTGCAAGTAGTTTTCTTGAATTTTTTTTGACATCCAAATTACTATTCATGCCACGTCATTAGCATTTAATATTCTTTACTTCCAAATTTCATTTTGTTTACACATCATAAGTTCTTGTAGCTTTCTTTTATTGGCAATTCATTCTCCTGAAGCTTCATTTTTAAAAACGGAAGATTTATTTTTATCTTCATTTATATACTTATTCCTTTACGTTACCTCTTTCAACACTACCATTTTCTAAGGCTGTTCATACTTTTACTTATATTTCAATTCTTACTCGGTTTATATATACTTTGTTAGCTTTTCATTTATTTCTATCTTCATTCCTGCAGCCTTAATTTATTCTTCAAATCTCTTTATTATCTCCCATTTTAATTTTTCCTTCCTCCTAAAATATTCTTCTTCTTCAAATTTTATTCTAGTTCAAACTTTCTTCTTTCTTTTCAACTTTCTCTATGAATATCCTGCTATAAACCCTAGCCTCCCTAATTCTCATTTGTTCTTTACGTACATCTCAACTCACTCCTCCTCAATGGCAGACAAACAAATCTTTGATCCAAATAGAAATTTCAAACCAAATCCAAAGCTAAAATTCAAACTCCTTAGAAAAATATGGAAGCAAAATGCGTGAGGGAGAGAGGGAAAGATAAGGGGATGACATGGCGCTTGAAGGTGTTCTTTTATTTCTTTTTTTTTTGAAATTTAAATCAACATTAATGTGTATAATTTTCTCCTACGAACTTCGTTTCACGCGAGATTTTTTTTGTTAGGATCATAATAAAATTCCAGATCTTTTGACATTGGTTTGAACGGATTTGGAGACTGTCAATTTTTTGGGTTTAAATTGAATTTAAATTCAATTTAAATTCAAAAGCTGAGTGTTTTAACCCACTCACAATTTCTACATTTTTTTATGTTTGTTAAATTGATGTATGATGTGTTTAAAATTTTATTTATAGTTGTTTGGCATATATTTCATCATTTTCTCAGTTAAATTGCATTCATTTAATTTACGCATTATTTAATTCATTTTTGCATTTAAAACTGCCAGTTAATTGTTAATTTATTTATTTATTGCATTTAAACTACCATTAAAAATGCTAGTCAAATTTATTTATTTTTGTATATAAACTACAATTGAACAGTTATTTAATTCATTTTTGAAAAATTAACTGCCAGTAATTAATTATCATTTATTGATGTGATTGTTTGAATTGGATGATAAATTGATAAATGTTGATGATTGATATAATGGATGAATGGATGATGTATTTATATTGTATAAACTGCAAGTTATTATGCATTTTCATTTCATTCGGGATTGCGGTTTGAAACGATATACAACCACATTTTTATTTTTAAATTGCGGATTGAAATGACAAATATCCGTATCACTTGACCATAGTATAGAAAATTATATACAGGCACCGCGATATATATATAATTATTTTGAAAATGATTTCTATGGTTTGGATAAGATACGGTTTAATGAATATTAAATTTTGATATTATATAAATATTATTTTATATATACATATATAGTTAAAATTTTGTATTTAAGCTATGTATAATCTATTAAATAAAAATGAATAAGTTAGAAAAATGGAGTTTGATAATTTATATTATATGTTTAAATACAGGTTTAAGATCTTGTGTATATATAGAGTTTTAAATGATTCAAATCAATTTAGATTGGAAGATAAATTGAAATTTATTTGGAATTGAGCTTATTTGAAAATTTAACTCCATAAGTTGATGTAAAACTTATTAAAGCTTGGAAATTTTAAAGGTATGATATTTATAACTGAAATTTTATTTCAAGATAAATTAAATGAATATTTCTAGTATAAATAAATGGAAGGAAATATTTAGTTATAGCAAATTTGAGTTTTATATAAATGATTATGGATTTATCATGCAAATGTTCAAGACTAAATAATAGGACGGTGAATTTGTTGAAAGAATAAAATTCCAACTTTAGCTTTGAAATTTATTAATACTCAAATTTGATATATATTGAAATTGAAGTTGTTTTGGAAATTGAAGCTGAAATTTAAATGTATAGTTTAGACTTTATCTAAAGAAAATATAATTGTAAAGTCATGGAAATTATTTTACTTTACAAAGTAAATCAAAAATTAAACCATTTTATTCTATATACTGTTGAATGTCCAAACCATTCAAGTTTTTAGAAGTTATGGTTTTAAAGCTATGAATTTCGAAGTATTATGTTTTGAAAGTTATAATCCAAATGTTTGGTTTCCAGAAATTATAAATTTTAAGGAGTATGATTTTGGAAAAGAAATATATTTGAAATAAAAATGATATTATAGATTTGGGTTTTATAAAAATAATATTGAAATGAGTTGTTTTTTTGAAATGGGAATGATATCGTTTTTATGGGTTTTGAAATGGATAATTATTTTCTAGTTTTAAAGTATAAACTATTTTAAAGACCGCGGTGTTATAATAACGTTTGGTTGTTGATGACAACGGGATCGGAAGTTGTCATACTCTCTGCCAACCCCGAAAACCACTTCAAAAAGCGTGAACGCGGTGGAGATTCCAGAATGAAGTAGGATGGTGGTGGCGTTTCCTTTAAGGTAAATACGTGGACCCGACTCCCGTGAGTTGGCATAAGGTGGCTAAAACAGGAGCGATCGCGTGTTAATAAGGTAGCATCTTTCGTCGGACACTTCCCTTCGATATTATACTTTGACTTTGGATTGATTCGGTGGCCACTTTTGATTTTATTTGGGGGTGTGCCTCGAGGTGGGCTGTAGCTGCACGCTACGCATTACCACCGACCCGGAAGCGTAATTGGTATATCTACCCTGGCATTGCCTAGTTGTGCCGTGTCACCTACCATATCGTGCCTTGTACGAGTTTCTATTTGTGTTGTACCTATGGAGTATCCTCTGGTAGCCTTCTGGTCAGGAGGTATTATGGTACTGTATAGACTATTGGCATTATTTGTGTTAAGGGCTATATGGGTAACCCTTTAACGCTATTAAAAAGTAAGTTAATTTTACAAATAGACACTATTGTAATAGCGCAATATACTATATAGTAAATAGTTTAACGGATCCTTAGGAGATGTAAATCCCGAGCACCTCTTGAGTTACTGCACTCATATTTATTTCTGTTAATTTAACTCACATAAGATCTTTTAGTTCTGACTCGAGTGTTTTGTCTTTTCAATTCGCTTGGGTCAGTCCGAGCGCTTCAGGATCAAAGATTTTAGCTCTGGAGGACGAAGACGAAGATTTCTATTATTATTATTAATTATATTCCACTACACTATTTAATTCCGCTGCATTGATTATGATTGGTATGTGAACTCTGATATTTATTGTATAAAGAAGAATCAAAAGTTTGTACACAGTTTTATGAACTGCATATTTATTATTATATTTTATCCTTCCACTGTGAGATTCTGTTTATTTTTTTCTCTTCTCTGTTTTCTTATTTACCCCATAAAAATCTGCCCTTTTGTATGGTTTGAATTGGCACGTGTGTCGATTTAAAGCGTGCGAAAATGCGGGACATTACATCTGGTATCAGAGCTTTGGTTTAGCGATAAACCTTTGCTTTGTGGGGTTTGACTCTTTACTAATAGGGTAGTAATACCCTATGGGAGTCGTTGAGTGTATATATATGAGAGAGCGTATTTATTAGTGTTATAAAAAGATTTTTATATTGTGTTAATCTGTTCCATTTTGTATTTATAAATTCTTGTTGATGCATGGGACGCTGTGATATCAATAGGGATTTCTAAACACTTAATAGGACAGACCGACATAATATTTGTTTTAATATAGGTGAATGAAATAATTTTGCCTATTATATTTTCTATATATAGAAAAATATATTCGAATGATATCTATATTTAGCTGCAATAGATTGGTTGTTTGGGGAAAGGATACTATAATTTGGATTTGAGTGAATGAATAATCTATTTAGTTTTTTCTAAGACTGTTGAGTAAATGATGCGCTAGTAGTTTATTCTTCATTTCGTACAATATAAAAGTTTTGAACCGAACAACTATTTGTTTGTTTAATTGTATGATTATTTTGTATTTGTTGTGTATGCTGGTTGTTGAAATTGTTGGTTGTTGTATTCATTTGTTGTTAGTGATTGAAACCACTTACATATTTCACTTTATATAAATTATTTTGAATTTTTTTTTCCAAACTTTATTTATTCAAGTATAAAAAGATATAATGATTATAAAATGGGTATATTTTATTTAAAGTAATGAATTTTGTAAATTATTGTTTATAAGTTAATATTTTGAATAAGATGTAATATTTATTTAATTCTTCCTTCTCCCTTCTTTTTCCTTTTCGGGGACGAAAAGTTTTGAGTGGGGTAGAGTGTATTTAATCAATGGTAATTAAAAGATGAGTTTTGTGTAAGGGATTATAATATGCGTGCACTAATTTTAGTGGGATGTAAAAGGTAAAGAAAAAATTTACAAATGTTATAAAATGGAAAATGGTGACAACTATTGTTCGTTACCAATGTATTTAGTCAATAGCAATTAATTGTAATTAAACATTACCTTATGTAAGTTAAGATAATATTTAAATGAATGATGATACCATTCATACTTGTAAGCAGTTATTATAAGTTGCATGTTGAAATGGTTGATTGAATTGGGAATTTAAAATTTAATTTAAATGAACAAGTAAAGGTATACAATAACAGAAATTTAGGTAATAAAGTTAGAACAAGTTGATAAATAATAACCAAATAAGGGAATAACATAATATAAATAAAGTTGGAACAAATTGGATATAGAGAAATAATGTAAGCATTTAATAAATTAATTAATGTGGATTTCAATATACGGCAATTGGAATAAATTAAGGAATATGTTAGTATAAGTTAATTTTTAATAACTTGAAAGGAAATCCAACCAATTCAAGTTAAAAGTTACACTTGGTTATAAATATAATATAAGAGAACTAATAAATATTGAATAAATTTTGGAATAGTTTTTAATAAATGTTAATTGAGTAAAACCAGTGTTATGTAAGTAATTACAATATTGGGGTGTAAATAATGAACCTCTAAAAGTGTAATTAAGAGTTAATGATGATATTTATTGTACGTTACTTATTTTATTAGGTTGTTAAGTTAATTTGTAATCAATTTCAATCAATTCGCTAAATTATTGCAGTTAACGTGGAATAAATTGATAAGTGAAAAATGTTGAATTCAATAAGATAAAAAATTTACATTGTAAATATTGTATAAATTTTGTTGTATATGAAGTTCTATAAAGTATGTTTGAATTGGTATAAATGAAAAGAAAACAGTGTTATATAATTAGAATTCGTTGAAATTAGTAATGAAATGAACTGGAATTAGATTAATTTAAATGTTTCAATTTGATGGAAACATAAATTAAATTGTAATCAATGAGTTAATATAAGAACTTGCATTTTTTTGTCGAAATGGAATGAACATTTCAATTACAATAATTGCCTATTTTGAGACGTATAAAGAAAAATTTTCATTTTGAATAAGTATAATTTTATATATTCGAAAAAATTGAATTTTCGATTAATGTATACAAACGCACTTATTAGTATTCTTATTTTAAAAATATATCATAGGGTTCATGGTCGTGTAAATGTTATGGAATCAATTAGAAATTACCTTGTATTAAAAGTTGTACATTAATTATACATGTTTATATTTATTTTACACTTTATATACGGTTAAAACGTGTAAATTTGGTTGCATTAATATCATTGTTACAATGATCAAAAAAGTAAAGTAAATAATTTTATAGTGCATATATATATACACACATTCATAAATTAATAAAATTGGTTTAAGTAATATGAATAAAAATCTAGGTAGATTGGTTTGGTAATTGATTGATTGATTGTATAATTGATTGATTTTTTTATCGATTGAGTAATATCATTAATTGGTTTTTTAAATTGATTGTTTAATTGATTGCGTTAGTGGAGGATGCATATACTACCAAAAAATGAATGTGTTAATAAATAATTTAATGATATAAATATGTGCATATTTGGAATTATGGGAATGAATTAACTGAAGTAAGATTCAAAATTTAGACCCCAAAGTTTGTTTATAGCATATAAGTGGCCCTTTATTTGCTTAATATTTATTAGCATATCCGCATACTTTTTTTTTCTTTCATTCCAAGCCATCCATATAGGTTCCACTTGAGCATCCATTTGTTAAACTACTCATTCTTATTAATTTATAGTAACCTCGTACGATTGATTTCTAATTAATAACTGCCTCATTCTTTTCATTTGTTTCTTTTTTGTTTTGCTCCATTACAAGTAGTTTTCTTGAAGTTTTTTTTGACATCCAAATTACTATTCATGCCACGTCATTAACATTTAATATTCTTTATTTCTAAACTTCATTTTGTTTACACATTATAAGTTCTTGTAGCTTTCTTTTATTGGCAATTCATTCTCCTGAAGCTTCATATTTAAAAACGGAAGATCTATTTTTATCTTCATTTATATACTTATTCCTTTTCTTTACCTCTTTCAACACTACCGTTTTCTAAGGATGTTCATATCTTTACTTATATTTGAATTCTTACTTGGTTTATATATACTTTGTTAGCTTTTCATTTATTTCTATCTTCATTCCTGCAGCCTTAATTTATTCTTCAAATCTCCTTATTATCTCTCATTTTAATTTTTCCTTCCTCTTAAATATTCTTCTTCTTCAAATTCTATTCTAGTTCAAACTTTCTTCTTTCTTTTCAACTTTCTCTATAAATATCCTGCTATAAACCCTATCCTCCCTAATTCTTATTTGTTCTATATGTACATCTCAACTCTCTCCTCCTCAATGGCAGACAAACAAATCTTTGATCCAAATAAAAATTCCAAACCAAATCCAAAGCTAAAATTCAAACTCCTCAGAAAAATCTGGAAGCAAAATGCGTGAGGGAGAGAGGGAAAAAAGGGGGATGACGTGGCGCTTGAAGGTGTTCTTTTATTTCTATTTTTTTTTGAAATTTCAATCACCATTAATGCGTATAACTTTCTCCTATGAACTCCGTTTCACGCGAGATTTTTTTGTTATGATCGTAATAAAATTCCAGATCTTCTAACACTGGTTTGAATGGATTTGGAGACTATCAATTTTTTGGGTTTAAATTAAATTTAAATTCAATTTAAATTCAAAAGGTGAGTGTTTTAACCCTCTCACAATTTCTAAATTTTTTTATGTTTGTTATATTGATGTATGATGTGTTTAAAATTTTATTTATAGTTGTTTGGCATATATTTCATCATTTTCTCAATTAAATTGCATTCATTTGATTTACGCGTTATTTAATTCATTTTTGCATTTAAAACTGCCAGTTAATTGTTAATTTATTTATTTATTGCATTTAAACAGCAATTAAAAATGCTAGTCAAATTTATTTATTTTTGCATATAAACTACAGTTGAATAGTTATTTAATTCATTTTTGAAAAATTAACCGTCAGTAATTAATTATTATTTCTTGATGTGATTATATGAATTGGATGATAAATTGATAAATGTTGATGATTGATATGATGGATGAATGGATGCTGTATTTAAGTTTTATAAACTGCATGTTATTATGCATTTTCATTTCATTCGGGATTGCGGTTTGAAATGATATACAACCGCACTTTTATTTCTAAATTGTGGATTGAAATGATAAATATCTGTATCACTTGACCATAGGATAGAAAAATATATACAGGCACTGCGATATATATATAATTATTTTGAAAATGATTTCTATGGTTTGGATAGGATATGGTTTAATGAATATTAAATTTTGATATTATATAAATATTATTTTATATATACATATATAGTTAAAATTTTGTATTTAAGCTACGTATAATCTGTTAAATAAAAATGAATAAGTTAGAAAAATGGAGTTTGATAATTTATATTATATGTTTAAATACAGGTTTAAGATC
Source organism: Allium cepa (assembly GCA_030765085.1). Taxonomy (NCBI): domain Eukaryota; kingdom Viridiplantae; phylum Streptophyta; class Magnoliopsida; order Asparagales; family Amaryllidaceae; genus Allium; species Allium cepa. The sequence goes on from CM060931.1 coordinate 580,610,640, forward strand.
TTGTGTATATATAGAGTTTTAAATGATTCAAATCAATTTAGATTGGAAGATAAATTGAAATTTATGTGGGATTGAGCTTATTTAAAAATTTAACTCCATAAGTTGATGTAAAACTTATTAAAGCTTGGAAATTTTAAAGTGTAACGACCTGGTATTTTCAACAATTCGCATCCATTATAAGTGTATAGGTAGACACTCATGCCAGAATTGAATTGCTCAAAATACCGCGTTGTAGATAAAAATTTGGCAAATTTCAGAATATACAGTAAATAAAATCATAGATTCACAGACACAGAGTAATAATAATGCAGCGGAAGTAAAAGAAATAGTAGTTCATGAAGCTACTATATAAAATATCAGAGTTTCATAAAATACAACAGAAGAAATAAAGTACAAGGGAAGTCTCACTACATAGAAGTCTACTAATACAAGAGCTGAAAGGAACAGCAGACTGCAAAAGATAAGACTTGACAAGTAGATAGTCCCCAACGATTCCAATCCCCAGAAAGTGGAAATCCAAATCTTTGAATAACTCAGGCTGACCCGAGCGTAAATAAAAATACGAACACTCGAGTCAGGACATACATACTTATACAATGTAAACCAACTCAAGTAAACTGTAGTAAAAGTACAAGTAACTTAAAGGATGCTTGGGACCGCCCATCCTCTAAGGATCCGTTAAACTATTTATTACGTAGTAATACTTCGTTATTATAATAGTGTCTATTAGTAAAATAAACTTACTTTTAAATAGCGTTAAGGCTTTACATTTTCCACCTTAACACATAATATATTCCCATAGTCTATACAATACCGTAATCTCCCCCGGAACGGGCGTCGTCAAAGGGCACTCCATAGGCATGGTACAAAACCAAAATCGTATAAGGTTCGCTATAGTTGGTGACACGGCACAACTAGACAATGCCTGGGTAGATATAGCAATTACGCTTCCGAACCGGTGGTAACGCGTAGCGCGCAGCTACCGCCCACCTCGAACAACACTCACATATCAAAGGTGCTCACCAAACAATCACAAAGTAATAGAACGACATACGAAGAAGTGCATCCGATCAAAGGTGCTACCTTATTAGTCCGTCAATCGCTCCTGTTTTAGCCACCTTATGCCAACTCACGGGAGTCGGGTCCACGAAATATACCTCGAGAACGTCACCACCATCCTACTTCATTCTGGAATCTCCACCGCGTACACAGTTGTTAAAGTGGTTTTCGGTATTAGCCGGCTATAAGACAATATCCGATCCCGGTCTCTTTAACAACCAATCGTTATTATAACCCGTGGTTATAACTTTTAAAACAGTATTTTATACTTCAAAATAAAGTATCCCTTTCAATCCGTATCTTTATCAAAATAAAGATTAAATCATTTCCAAAACCATTTCAATAAATCAACATACCGTATCTTTCAAATTCAAATATTTATCAAAATGAATATCAAGTCATTTCCAACCATTTCAATATATTAAATTATCATATCCTTTAAAATCTCCTTTCAAATCATTTTAATATATTAAAATATCATATCTTTCAAAACTTCATTCCAAAATGTTTTTTTTATATCGAAATATCATATCTTTCCAAAGCTTCATTTCAAAACATCATATAAGTTCAAATCCAAATATTCAACTTTAAATACCCTTTAAATTCAAAGATATCATTCATTTATTATCATCCCAAATCACCTTCTTTATAGCTTATATTTTAATCAAAATAAATCTTTTAAACTATTTAAAATTTAAGTTTATATACTTTCAAATCAAGTATTCAATTTTCAAAGCTTTAAACCATTATGAGTTCATTTACCAAGTTAAAACCATAAACATTGAAAATTTCAACCTTTACAACATTCAGAAAAAGGTGCTGAAAGTTATACCTGAAAACATTTCAATTTAAACCATTTAAACATTATAAAAATCATATTTTAACATTCAAAGATGTTCATTAAATACTCTTTTAATTAATGATTTTTATAAAGCAACATTTTATAATTAAATCAAATTTCACAAATCCACTTAATAAATTCAAGTGTAAACTTCCTATTTTTACATTTAACACTTTATTAATGTTTACATTTCCAAATTATCATTTCACAAATTAAACAAAATTCCCAATTTATTTAATTAACTTAAAACTTTAAACAAAACCAAATTCCACATTTCCACATCAAGTTGTATTTTCAAATTTTACTTTTTAAGCATTCATTTATTTAACCACTTAAATTCATAGAAAATCAATAATACTTTAATAAATCACTTAAATTCAAATTTAATCAAATTATCATATTTACCAATTTCCAATAAAATTAAATTTCCATTTTATTCATATAACTTAAATATCTTTTATAACCAAAATTCCAAATTTCCAAACTTAAGTTATATTCAATAATCCAATTTAACAATTCATTAATTACATTTTTAACTCATAGAAAAAAAATCATAATTTTCTTTATTTTAAAACATTTAAAAATCTATTTAAATCAAATTTCATAAATTTATATTTTAAAATGCTTTAAAATATCCAAAATACTTTATAAAATAACCACGGGTCTGTATATAGTTTTCTAACCTAGGTCAAGTGATACGGATATGTATCATTTCAATCCGCGGTTTAAAAAGAAAAATCCGGGTTCTATCATTTGAAACCCATAATCCCAAGTTAAATAAAATAAATAAAAACCGTTCAGGCTTATCATTTCAGCCCATAACTATTTTTCCCTATTCTAAAGTCCGTTTGGGTATGTATCATTTCAACCCATAGTGATTTCTAATCTACAGGGAACTTGAAGTGTGATAAACATATATAAAAATGAACAGTAACAATATATATATATAATAACAGATGATATGACATGAAATTTAACAGGTTTAACATCATATATAATTAATCACAGGCAGTTATAACATCTCATATTTTTTCTACACATTCAGTTGTTGTTGTTTCACAACTGCATAAGTATAAATGTCGTGTGAGCTTTACTCACCTTTTTAGCTGGAGATTGCAATACAAACGACATAAACGGATTCCAAAAGGCAACATGAGACAAAAATAGATCCAAGTGAGAAGAGAACAAAGCTCAATGATCTTGTCACAACCCATAAACAAAACCAAACATAAACATAGATTCAATACCCGATTGAATTGAAATAACTTTGGAATAAAAAGCAATATGAACACACGATCTTTTGCCTTCCTTTCTATTATTGTTTTGCATGGCCTAGGGGTGTATTTTGCTCAGGTTTGGACATAGCATGGCTCAGGTATAAACACAAGAATGCATGGCTACAAGGCATTGAAGGTGTAGGGGTTACAACTTGAGAATGTTAAGGGTTTAAGGCAAAATAGCATGTTTTGGTCAACAAAAGGGCTCGGCCTTGGAGTGGTTTGGCTTAGCCATTCAAGTTTAGATCTAGAATGATGTTGGGGTGGTGTGTGGTGGTCTGGTCAGAGGTGGTGGCGGCGGCTAGAGGTGGTGGTGGTGGTGGAAAATGAAGTGGTGAAGCAACAAGGCTCAAACTAGCATGTTTTCAAGGCATAGGTTGGATTTTGAGGGGTTTTGTCACCATTGGTTGGCTCGGATATGGTCATGACCTGGATTGTAGGTGGTGATGATGGCAAGGAATAGATGTAGAGAGTGGTGGCCATGGCAATAGTGAGGAGGCCATGCAAATATAAGAAAGAAACAAGACAAAAGTATGGAAAAAATAGAAGAAAAAGTGCAAAAAGAGGAGGCCATTACCCAATTTTTTTCTCCTAGCCGTGAATGAATGAGAAGTGGAATTTTTTTTTTAGTGAATGAAGACTGGAATACACGGCAAAATAAAGTAATACACAGCCAAAAGAAGTAAAAGCTAATAAATAAATAAAAACTACCAGAGAGTAAATGAGGAAACGGTAAAAGAATCGACTTACATTTCAAAAGCTTTTAAAACCTTTGGTATTTCCTTAATTTATTCATATAAGTTTATATTACTGAAAGTACTAATGATTCCAGTCAAAATTTAGAAAATATAACAAAATATAAGATATATATAAATATTTATTAATTATATAAGGTTAAAATAAGAAAATAGCACAAAATTGCAAACTAGTCTAGGAAAATGGAAAATAAACAGAATGAACTTTGGAAAATTTATATGGACTTGTAAAAATATTTATAAAAAAGATAATAACATGCAATTAAAAATTAATTAACAAATAAATATATAAATTTTAATTTAAATATAATTTAAATAAAGAAAATAGCAGAAAAATGGAAACTAGACTTTAAAATTTGGAAATAAATTCAATAAGCTTTGGAAAAATTCAAACATCACTTTAAAAATATTTAAAAGACAAAATATACTTAAAATAACATATTAACACATATATAAAAAAATTAAATTTAAAGGAAATAGAAAAAGATTTAAATAAATTGCTTAAAAATCCAAAACGGTGTCCAGAAATTACAAATAAATCACCATTGACTTTGGAAAATTGTTTACTTCATTTTAAAATTATTATAATAAAAAACAAACATACAATAACATAAATATACAAATTAGGATAAGATATATCAAGTAAAATATCATTTATATACATTAAAACAAAGAATATTGTTAAATAACTTAATATACACACAATATTGAAAACAATATAACTTTCACAATTTAAATCCGTTTTCAATGAAAGGAAAACCAGTGTTCAAGTTATTTCATCTATTTTCATAAAAAAAGTTTAAGATTTTAAATAATTTACGTTTGAAGTTTAAAAGTCAAAGTTTGACCAGTTTGACCAGAAATTCACTTTTCAGTAAAATATTCACTTTATACAAGTTTGCAACTATAATTCACATAAAAATCAATATTTCTATTTAAAAAAATGAAATGTTTGAAATAAAAAAATTTAAAATAATAAAAATAAAATAAAGTCAAATTTAAAATATATAAGAAAAATCTAGGGTTGTTACACTCTCCCCCACTCAAAACTTTTCGTCCCCGTAAAGGAATGAGGTACGGGAAAGTACGGGAAAGCACAGACAAAGATAGAGTGAAATAGGATTAAGATAAGATGACAAGGAGACTGAAATTATACCTGATAACTATTGTTATCGGCAAGTTTAACAAGGTGCAGATTATCAAAGATTATAGAAAGATTTCTAAACAGAAAGATTATAGAAAGATGCCTATATCAGTCTATAGCAAGATAAGGATGATAAGGACAACCAAAAGATAGTTTAAAAAACAAAATAAGGAAATAAATTTGAAAGCATGGAAATTTCAACTTAAATAGGGAACAAATCTTTACACAAGTTAAATAAATCTTAACTATCTCAAATTTCATTATCTTATTATCCAATCATCTTAAATTAACAATTTTTAAAACCGTGGGTTTGAAAAATAATCATTTTTTTACACTCGCAATGTACTTAATAAATCTTCTTCTTCTTTATTCCTAATTAAAATTAAATTTATTCCTCTCAATATATTCATCACTTATGTTAAATATACTTACACTTATTATAACTGCTTTCTTTTATTCTTAGTTCTTTTAAAATTATTTTATTGTAGGTTATTCAATTACCCTTTATTCTATTTACCTCTGTTAATCATTTTATAATTAAAATACAAGTGTATAACGTTTATTATAACCACTCAAATTTTATTTATAAAAACTTTTTATATTGTATATTATCCAATTACATTGTTAACTTCTAAAATTAAGGTAAGTTATATTGGAATGCAATTGAGTATTATACAAATAAAACTTTCCAATTCAATTATCTCAAGTTTGAATTATTTATCCAAAATTTTTGATTTTCTTTTTATAATTGAAATTATTCTTTAAAAATAAAATTTAAGAATTAAATTTCCGATTTCTTCAAACCATTTAGAGATAAGTAAAGGTATGTACATTGTTTATCAAATCAAATTTAAATCATATGTCTATATATATTATAGATCAAGTCATATTTTAGAAATTCAAATCAAATCAATTTGATTTACCAAAACAAAGCTGTAGTAAGTCTACAGAGCGGTCTCTTCACTTCCAAACTCGAAATGAACGTTGATGATGTCGCGATCATCGCCGAAGTTATTTTCCAGCGACAAAGAGAAGAGCACTAATTTTTAAACTTTCAAGTTCTATGAAAACAAATTCCTATTCGAAAATTCTTTAAATAATATAACCCTTTAAAACTTTAAACATAAGGTTTGAAACCATCGGAAATTAAATTCTCAAATTTCTTGTTTAAATTCATTTCAGTTCCCAAATCAATTTATAACTATCTATAAATTCATTTATAGAACAATAAATGATAAATCAAGTATTATCACTTCAAATAATCAATTTAAATCAGTTTATTAAGTTCCATAAATTTACTTATATATCAAAATTTATTTCATTAACCAAATTTTAAAATAATGTTGTGTCAGTTTGTTCTATCAAAGTGTTTTAGAAATCCTATCGATAGCGTTGATCAGACGAATCGATCGAAAACTCAAATCAACATCAACAACCCAAACCACAATATATAAAACAAAACATAGATATACAAGTACAATTCAAAATGTTTGGAATAATAGATTGGAAACAAAAGATAAGATGATTAAATAACAGAGTTGGGAGGTGGGTAAGCCTAAATAAATCGTGGGCAACTTTAACCGGGTCAACCGTGACTTAAAGAATAAGACCAATGTTGATTTTTCTGGGGTAAATCTACATTCAATCTCAAGAGTTAGAGTTTGAAATAACAAAATATATTAGCATCTAAACCAAGGATATATATAAATCTCTGGTGAATCGATGTTAAATTATAGAGGAGTTTCACCCTTTTACAATTCAATTTTAGAGATTGACGGGATTGCCAACTCAATATAAAGATCATTCGAAGCGGAGTTATGGAATACTCCAGAATCAAAAGAAGATGAATAGTGAGGGACACGAATGGATTTTGGAACCGCAGGGAACGTTCGAAAATTCAAAGGAAACCGAATTGAAGAAAAAGGAATTCAAGCTCGAACGAAAGTGATTCTGAAATTAAATCTACTCTATATACTGAGTTTTTCCTAAAACCAGATCTCTGATACCAAATGTAACGACCTGGTATTTTCAACCATTCGCATCCATTATAAGTGTATAGGTAGACACTCATGCCGGAATTGAATTGCTCAAAATACCGCGTCGTAGATAAAAATTTGGCAAATCTCAGAATATACAGTAAATAAAATCACAGATTCACAGACACAGAGTAATAATAATGCAGCGGAAGTAAAAGAAATAGTAGTTCATGAAGCTACTATATAAAATATCGGAGTTACATAAAATACAACAGAAGAAATAAAGTACAAGGGAAGTCTCACTACATAGAAGTCTACTAATACAAGAGCTGAAAGGAACAACAGAGTGCAAAAGATAAAACTTGACAAGTAGATAATCTCCAGCGATTCCAATCTCCAGAAAGTGGAAATCCAAATCTGTGGATAACTCAGGCTGACCCGAGCGTAAATAAAAATACAAACACTCGAGTCAGGACATACATACTTATACAATGTAAACCAACTCAAGTAAATTGTAGTAAAAGTGCAAGTAACTTAAAGGATGCTTGGGACCGCGCATCCTCTAAGGATTCGTTAAACTATTTATTACGTAGTAATACTTCGTTATTATAATAGTGTCTATTAGTAAAATAAACTTACTTTTAATTAGCGTTAAGGCTTTACATTTTCCACCTTAACACATAATATATTCCAATAGTCTATACAGTACCGTAATCTCCCTCGGAATGGACGTTGTCAGAGGGCACTCCATAGGTATTGTAACGTCCCACCTCTATGCTCACAATAACAAAGGTTATTGTAAGGAATAACGTCTGCTATTGCAAAGAATAAGTCTTATTAGAAGCGACCATCCGTACGTTATGCCTTAGATGAGCATTGATTACATCGATAGGAGTTGTATAACTTACTCTGAAGGATATAAATTCAATCCAAATCTAAAACAAAACTACGGTGGAAAAAGAAAAATCCAGAACAACTCATAATATCAACAACACTGATAGTATACTCACATCAGAATAGAAATATCAGATATATAGCGGAAGACAAGTCTGGAATACATGGTACAACAATCGATAGTTCACAACAACTAAATGTACATATACATATACATCGACATACATAAGATAGGAGTCAAATAACCAAAAGAACTCCTCAAAGGCTAGACAAAAGATGATGCGAATCCCAAAAGCTGAAGCTGCTACAGAATCAGAGATATCGACTACCATGAAATAACTCGGTCTGACCCGAGTATTATTTAAAAGAAAATAATAAAATGATCAGTCTAATTTATTCTTAGATGTGAGTGCATCAAAAACAACATAAATCAAAATAATAATAATCTCGAATGAGACTATTCAACATAAGAAATCGACATAATTAAATGAAGAAATCACATCAAACTCCACCAAAATCAACTTTCAAATTCACAATTGAATTTAAAATAACAATTCACAAAATCTAGAAATCAACAATAGATAACTAGAAAATCAACACAAAAGTGGATCGATCCCAACAAATGGCGAGTTTTAGCTACGCCATACGTGCATCTCAAATGGCCGAAGCCTACCAAGTACTATGATTTTTGGCGCCCAACAAATGACCCGAAGGTCCAACAAATGACCCGAAGGTCTAGTACTGGTATTGACCCGAAGGTCCAACAAATGACTCGAAGGTCCAACAAAGTGGCTCGAAAGCCCAACAAAGTTATCAAAATCATCAAACAGCAAATATTTCAATTAACAAGTCCGAAATTAACCGAAATAGTAAAAGTATGGTTCCATACTCCATACTTTTGCCAAATCGTTTAAATTTCTTCATTGTTTCCTTGAAAGTGCAAAAATTGTGTATTTTATAAAACAACATTTTACGTTCTCAAAAGGACAAGTCCGAAATTAAGTGAATCGTAAAAGTAAGGGTTCATAGTCCTTAATTTTGCTGAAACATTTAAATCGATTCCTTATTCTTTTGAAAGCGTAAACTGTAAAAAAATGAAACAATTTTATTTTAAAACGATTTTTAAACACGTGATTAAAATAGCAACAACTATAGAAATTTCGACGAGGAAATTGCGTATCTCAAAACACCGTAAAAACGGATGCCAAAACAGTGTTGCGGGATAACCTCTTAAAAATTCACTTTATAAAATTAACGATTACTGACTTTAAAATAACCATAATTTTTATTCACCAAAATGTCGATAATACACACGCTTCAAAATTTTAACATCTTTCAAAAATTTTAAATGCATGACTATACAAATGAAATGTAGCAAAACAAAGTTAAAATGAACATTTCAATGTTGCCAAAATATTTACCCAAGCATGCAGCTAGGAAGGACACGTACAACTATAGGTAGGAACACATTTTACTATTGTAAAATACTTGCATGCGCATGCAGCTAGGGGAAAACATTTCACCGCTACAAAATATACACCCACGCAACTATAGGTATGAAAATGTTTTAATTTTTGTAAAATTGCTCACATGCGCATGCAGTTACACACGAAGGAAAGTGATACCAGAGCTTGGGCAACTTCATTTGCTTCATAAATACATAGCAAAACAACTTGAATTCAACATGCAGGTAGCCTACTCACGTGCATAATAATACATGCATACATTAAATTCTTTTCTAAAAAAGCAACAACTTTAACATGCCTGATCCAATGAAATAAATAACTTTGGACAATCTCAAGTCTTCAGTGCAACATGCATGCCCAGGCGCCCACTATAAAACATACACACATAACCTTCTTTTTTCAAACAATTTTCGCACGAAACATTAACCTTGCATAACTTTTACACTCACAACGCGCCTGCATGCGACTTATATAATGCAAACAAAAGTTATATTCCAGCTACCAATTTGTATGCATGCATGTATAGAAACACAACAGGTTCTGGACATTAATTTCTCATAATACTACCTATAAGTTCCACTGTGAAATAAAACAGAGGCAGAAAGCTTAATACTTACTCAACTATGTTTTGAGCAATTTAGCAAAGCAACATAAACTATGAAATGAAATTTATACGGCCCAGGTTAGTGCACAGGCACAGGAAGCAAAGAAGCAAAAATCACAAAATAGGATTTGAAAATCACAAGAAAACCCACACTTTAAACAGAGGCAGAAACTTGAAGATTGTAAACTAGAGATGTGAGTATAAGTCCCCTTAATTAGTTTCGACTTCAGCTAGAACAGAGGACTTATATCATAGAGCTGCTGCCATTAATGCCCAAGATCTGAAATGAACAAAAAGAATGATGCAAAATTTTTTTTTTTTTTTCCTCCATCGGTAAGTCAAAGAATTTGAGTATTGGCCATCATCTGGTACACTTTGCATTTAATGCAAAAGTGTATTTTGAAGTATTGTACACTGCAATACTTGGCTAATGATAGACAGATGATGATAGATATTCAAAATGTAAACCCTGATGACACACTTTGCTTTCACACTATAATTTGCCTCTGTGAACATGCTTTGCATTACCACTTGCATTCCAAAGTGTGGTCATATGGTGCATAATTCACCTTATATGAAAATCTTTTTTTTATCTAGTGTGGATAATGTATTAAGTAAGACAACTGCGTAGGGTATGGACATGTGAGGCGTGTGCTATGAATATGGGTTAACTGAGTGACGCGTATATGAGTATCACTCATATTATACATGTCACTTAGCAACCTGGGTCAAATGTATGCGAAATCTTTCAAAACGCAAATGTGTTCACACTTGAACAGTTATAAACTTGACTTTAACTCGGCCAAAAGAAAATTATCTCAACTTTGCTTGCACGTGAAAGAAAAAGGCAGTGCACTCTCCCATTCACAAAATTAAGCACTTACCGACCTTGCAACATTTTATTTTCTTCAAATTTTAATTTAAAAAAAATTCTATTTAAAATATTCGCTCCAACAAAATTCTAAAAGGTCGTTACAGATTTTAAAAATATTTATTACGACGGTAATAGAATCATGGTCGTTACAGACTCCCCCTTATAAAATTTGCGTCCCTGCAATTTTCATACTAGAAGCAGTCAATAACGGAAATAATTCATCACAACAACGATTCAAAGTAGAAAAGATAGATAAGAATGCTCACCCCAACCCGAAGAGGAGAGAAAACCGGGATAAGAACGCTCGATGAATTCTCTGGTTTCATAAGTGCAATCCTTGGGGTTTGCGGACCATTGAATCTTTACGAGCGGAACTTCTTTGTTTCAAAGGCGTTTCACCTCCGTAGCTAGCACACGAACAGGATTTTGCACCATGGTCATGTTGGATGAGATCTCAAGATCGGGCAGTATATGAGGATCAATAACCGAATCTGGTTCACGGAGGCAACGACGAAGCTGAGAAACATGAAATACATCGTGAATCCCCGTAAACTGGTTAGGCAAAGCAATACGATAAGCCACGAGACTGGTGCGTTCGGTAATAGGAAACGGTCCAATGTAACGAGGAGCCAACTTTCCTGAGCTACTAAAACGCACCACTCCTTTCATTGGAGAAACCCGAATGAACACATGATCGCCCAAATAAAATTCCAACGGCTTTCAATGGTTATCGGCATAAGATTTCTGCCGATTTTGAGCATCTTTCATCCTTTGCCGAATAAGATGAATTTTCTCAGACGATTCCCGAATAAAGTCGGGGCCTAGAATCAACTTTTCCCCAGACTCTAACCAACAAGAAGGTGATCGACACGGCCTTCCGTAAAGGGCCTCGAAAGGAGCCATTCCGATACTGGATTGGAAACTATTGTTGTAAGCAAATTCAACAATAGGAATGTGGGCTTCCCAACTACCACCGAAATCAAGAATACAAGGCCGAAGAAGATCCGCCATAAGAAGATTCACTCTCTCAGTCTGACCATCCGACTGAGGATGATATGCCGTGCTAAGATTAAGCTTTGTGCCTAAAGCTTTCTGAAGACTGTTCCAGAACCCACTAGTGAAGAGCAGATCCCTATCACTAACAATCGAACTCAGAACGCCATGAAGTCGAACGTCTTCTCTAATAAAAAGCTTGGCCAATAAAGGAGCGGTTCGATTGGATTTGATTGGAATGAAATAGGCAGATTTAGTTAGCCGGTCGATAATCACCCAAATCCTAGTATAGCCCAGCCTCGAACGAGGCAAACCATCAACGAAATCCGTAGAGATTTGGTCCCACTTCCACAGCGGAATCTCCAAAGGTTGCAAGAGACCACCAGGACGTTGATGTTCTGCTTTAACAAGATTACAAGTCGTGCAACGGCTAACAAAACTTGCCACATCACGCTTCATACCTTCCCAATAGTATAAGCATTTCATATCAGCATACATTTTACTACTACCCGGATGGATAGTATAATTCGAACGATGACAATCCTCAAGAATGTCATTTTGAAGATTAGAAATATCAGGCACGATCAATCTACCCTTTTTCTGAATAAAACCACGAACATCAATATCAAAATCCATTAGTTCATCACTTCGGGAATCCGATTCATAACTCTGAATAAGATGGACAAGATTAGGATCTCGTCTCTGGGCCTCGGCAATGCGATCCAAAAGACTGGGATGAGCCTCCCTGCTAAATAAAATCATGGGAGAATCTGGAACTGGGGAATGGTCTCGAATATCACAAATAGATAAAGCTTCCAAAATATTCCACTATGCTAGCATCATGGAAACAATAGCCTGCTGCTTGCGACTAAATGCACCAGCAACTCGATTACCCTTACCAGGGGTCTACTGAATATTAAGATCATATGAAGCAAGAAATTCGAGCCAACGTTGTTGCCTCATATTAAGCTCTTTCTGAGTAAATAAATACTTCAGAGATTTGTGATCAGTGAAGAGAATAAAACGCTCGCCCAATAAATAATGTCGCCAAATCTTTAAAGCAAAGACTATAGCGGCCAACTCCAAATCATGGGTAGCATAATGAATCTCGTTAGGCTTTAGTTGTCTAGAAGCATAGGAAACTAGTCTATACTTTTGCATAAGAACAACACCGAGTCCAAAACCACAGGCATCAGTATAAACAAAAAGATCACGATTCCCTTCGGGAACCACTAAGATAGGAACATGAGTAAGGAGATCTTTTAACTTCAAGAAAGAATTCTCACACTTATCGACCAAATAAAAGGAACAGCTTTTCTCATAAGAGTGGCAAGCGGTAAAGCCATACGAGAAAAGTCCTTAATAAATCGGCGATAATAACCCGCCAATACAAGGAAACTACGGATCTCAGTAACGGTCTCGGGCCTCTTCCAATTCTGAATAGATTCGATCTTGGAAGGATCGACAGAAATACCATCAGAAGAAACAATATGACTGAGAAACTTCACCTTATTCTCCCAAAAGTGACACTTGGAGAATTTGGCATAAAGCTGATGCTGACGAAGAGTGCTCAAAACAATCTCCAAATGCTGAATATGATCAGCTTCAGATTTGGAATAAATAAGAATATCATCAATGAAAACCAAGACGAACTTATCGAGATATTCCCGGAATATGCGATTCATAAGATCTACAAAATACGTCGGAGCGTTCGTCAAACCGAACGGCATAACAAGCCATTCGTAAGAACCATAACGAGTACGGAATGCGGTGAGAGGAATGCTATCTTCCGCCACTCGTAACTGATGAAAATCAGTAGCAAGATCGAGTTGGGAGAAGACTTTAGAGCCACTTAATTGATCGAACATGTCGTCGATCCTAGGTAATGGATACCTATTTTTGATAGTAAGCTCGTCAAGCTTGCGATAATCAATGCAAAGCCTAAGAGCACCATCTGGCTTCTTAACGAAGACAGCGGCGGCACCCGAAGGAGACGAGCTAGAACGGATAAAATGCTTGGCTTCCAACTCAGATAATTATTGCTTGAGTTCCTCATTTTCCTTAGCAGACATCCTCGTGGAGGAAGGCTGACAGGATGTGCACCGGGGATAAGATCTATACGGAACTCTATTGCCCTTTTCGGCGGAAATCTAGAAATAGGCTCAAAAACATCAGAAAAATCACAAACAACTGGAATATTATCTATGTCATCCTCATATTCGAAGGAAGATATAAAAGCATTCGAAGTATGATCCTTGCTTCGAAATATAATAGATAATTGTTCGCTAGTATCGGGATGCTTGAGATATAAAGTTCTTTCGGGACATAATATTTGAACTACATAACGGACGAGCCAATCCATACCCAATATCATATCAAAATCAAGATGATCCATAACATGCAGATTCGCATGAAAGGAGAAACCACAAAGAATAATCTCAACATCAGCACACAACAATCCAAGAGTAGCAGATCCACCAATAGGATTTACGATCCTCAAAGGGTCGCAAAGAGTAATAACATCTAAATGAATAATATCAACAAGCTCCTTTGACATGAATGAATGTGATGCACCCGTATCGAAAAGAACTCTAATAGAACGGCCATGAAATAAAATGAAACCTTCCAAAACAGAAGGAGCAATACCTTTGAGCTGAGAATAATCACCAGAAGCTTTAGCAACATTAAGCTTCCCAGATTTGAGACTCTTAGGAGTAGCAGGACAATCAAAATTCCAATGACCTTCTTTCTTGCGATAACGCAAATGCGAGGCTTAGGACAGCTACGAAGAAGATGATCCAACGAACCACAATTATAGTACGCCCTCTAAACAGAAGGTGCACTACTAGGCTGAGAACTAGAAGTAGCTTGCTTCTTCTTCTTCTGATTAGAAGAATTAGGCTTACGAAAAGGGAACCTCTTCTTGTTGGGGTTCTTAAAAACCTCAACATCATCACCACTATCACGTTCCTTTTCAACAGCTTCAAGACAAAGAGCCGAATCAACAAGCTCTTCAAAAGAGAGCTTAAGCTGAAGCAAAAGAAACTTCTTCAAATACTTATTTAAACCCTCAACAAAACGAAGATTCTTCTCACCCAGAGTGTTAGTGAACTCAACTCCGTATTTGGACAAGGCCTCGAAAGATGCAACATAATCGGAAACCGAAGACTTCCCTTGCTTCAACTCAAGCAAACTACGCGCAAGATTAGCCTTTTCTGATTCAGGAACGAACTTAAGTTCGAATCGTTCCTTAAACTGAACCCAAGAGAGAGCGGACTCATCAACTTCCGAAATAAAGAGCTCATACCAATCAAGCGCACGCTCTTGCAACATACTAGACGCCACGAGAACGCGATGATGATCCGAATGATCCATCCGAGAAAATATACGCTCACAAGTGCGCAACCAAGTCTAAACTTCCATAACACTTTCCGATCCCTTGAAAGGCTGACCTCCAAGGTGGGAATAGTCACTACACATGCGGACGAAGGCAGATTTCTGAGCAGGAGCTGCGGGAGTAGCAACAGGAGGCTGAGTACCTCGAAATAGCTCCATAAACTGATCAGTTGACATATAGACACCGTCCGGATGAGAACCACTAGACGAGCCTACAGAAGAACGCTTCCCTCTACCTCTTCCAACCATAGGCTAAGAGATAAGAGAAGGTAAAGATCAGTTAAAACAATACACAATGATAAGAAGTTTAACAAATGGAATACTACAGAATATATAATTTATTCCTAGACGTACTCAACATGTTAGAGTGAAAAGAATAGATTAGAAAGGCACGAATAAACTCCCGAATAGTTGTAACACATGTTCAATTCTGTTTCTGTTCTGTGTATATTATAATTTGTTCTGAATTTCAGCTCTGATACCAAGCTATAACGCCCCACCTCTATGCTCACAATAACAAAGGTTATTATAAGGAATAACGTCTGCTATTGCGAAGAATAAGGCCTGTTAGAAGCGACCATCCGTATGTTATGCCTTAGATGAGCATTGATTACATCGATAGGAGTTGTACAACTTACTCCCAAGGATATAAATTCAATCCAAATCTAAAATGAAACTACGGTGGTAAAAGAAAAATCCAGAATAACTCATAATATCAACAACACTGATAGTATACTCACATCAGAACAGAAATATCAGACATATAGCGGAAGACAAGTCTGGAATACATGGTACAACAATCGATAGTTCACAACAACTAAATGTACATATACATATATGTCGACATACATAAGATGAGAGTCAAATAACCAAAAGAACTCCTCAAAGGCTAGACAAAGGATGATGCGAATCCCAAAAGCTAAAGCTGCTACAGAATCAGAGATATCGACTATCCTGAAATAACTCGGTCTGACCCAAGTATTATTTAAAAGAAAATAATAAAAGGATCAGTCTAATTATTCTTAGATGTGAGTGCATTAAAAACAACATAAATCAAAATAATAATAATCTCGAATGAGACTATTCAACATAAGAAATCGACATAATTAAATGAAGAAATCACATCAAACACCACCAAAATCAACTTTCAAATTCATAATTGAATTTAAAACAACAATTCGCAAAATCTATAAATCAACAATAGATAACTAGAAGATCAACACAAAAGTGGATCGATCCCAACAAATGGCGAGTTTTAGCTACGCCGCACGTGCATCTCAAATGGCCGAAGCCTACCAAGTACTATGAATTTTGGCGCCCAACAAATGACCCGAAGGTCAAACAAATGACCCAAAGGTCTAGTACTGCTATTGACCCGAAGGTCCAACAAATGACGCGAAGGTCCAACAAAGTGGCTCGAAAGCCCAACAAAGTTATCAAAATCATCAAACAGCAAATATTTCAATTAACGTGTCCGGAATTAACCGAAATAGTAAAAGTATGGTTCCATACTCCGTACTTTTGCCAAATCGTTTAAATCTCTTCATCGTTTCCTTGAAAGTGCAAAAATTGTGTGTTTTATAAAACAACATTTTACGTTCTCAAATGGACAAGTCCGGAATTAAGCGAATCAGTAAAAGTAATGGTTCATAGTCCTCAATTTTGCTGAAACGTTTAAATCGCATCCTTATTCTTTTGAAAGCGCAAACTGTAAAAAAATTGAAACAATTTTATTTTAAAAGGATTTTTAAACACGTGATTAAAATAGAAACAACTATAGAAATTTCGACGAGGAAATTGCGTATCTCAAAACACCGTAAAAACGGATGCCAAAACAGTGTTGCGGGATAACCGCTTAAAAATTCACTTTTTAAAATTAACTGTTACTGACTTTAAAATAACCGTTATTTTTATTCACCAAAATGTCGATAACACACACGCTTCAAAACTATAACACCTTTCAAAAATTTTAAATGCATGACTATACAAGTGAAATGTAGCAAAACAATGTTAAAATGAACATTTCAATGTTGCCAAAATATTTACCCAAGCATGCAACTAGGAAGGACACGTACAACTATAGGTAGGAACACATTTCACTATTGTAAAATACTTGCATGCGCAGGCAGCTAGGGGAAAACATTTCACCACTGCAAAATATACACGCAATCAACTATAGGTTTGAAAATGTTTTAATTTTTGTTAAATTTCTCACATGCGCATGCAGTTACACACGCAGGAAAGTGATACCAGAGCTTGGGCAACTTCATTTGCATCATAAATACATAGCAAAACAACTTGAATTCAACATGCAGGTAGCCTACTCACGTGCATAATAATACATGCATACATTAAATTCTTTTCTAAAAAAGCAACAACTTTAACATGCCTGATCCAATGAAATAAATAACTTTGGACAATCTCAAGTCTTCAGTATAACATGCATGCCCAGGCGCCCACTATAAAACACATGCACAAAACCTTTTTTTTTCAAACAATTTTCGTATGAAACAATAACCCTGCACAACTTTTACACTCACAACTCGCCTGCATGCAACTTATATAATGCAAACAAAAGTTATATTCCAGCTACCAATTTGTATGAATGCATGTACAGAAACACAACAGGTTCTGGACATTAATTTCGCATAATACTACTAATAAGTTCAACTGTGAAATAAAACAGAGGCAGAAAGCTTAATACTTACTCAACTATGTTTTGAGCAATTTAGCAAAGCAACATAAACTATGAAATGAAATTTATACGGCCCAGGTTAGTGCATAGGCACAGGAAGCAAAGAAGCAAAAATCACAAAATAGGATTTGAAAATCACAAGAAAACCCACACTTCAAACGGAGGCAGAAACTTGATGACTGTATCCTAGAGATGTGAGTATAACTCACCTTAATTAGTTTCGAATTCAACTAGAATAGAGGACTTATATCATAGAGCTGCTGCCATTAATACCTAAGATCTGAAATGAACGAAAAGAATGATGCAAAGAAAAAATATATATATTTTTTCTTCCATCGGTAAGTCAAAGAATTTGAGTATTGGCCATCATCTGGTACACTTTGCATTTAATGCAAAAGTGTATTTTAAAGTATTGTACACTGCAATACTTGGCTAGTGATAGACAGAAAGATGACAGATATTCAAAGTATAAACCCTGATGATACACTTTGCTTTCACACTATGATTTGCCTCTGTGAACATGCTTTGCATTACCACTTGCATTCCAAAGTGTGGTCATATGGTGCATAATTCACCTTATATGCAAATCTTTTTTTTCCTTTCTAGTGTGAATAATGTATTAAGTAAGACAACTGTACAGGGTATGGACACGTGAGGCATGTGCTATGAAAATGGGTTAACTGAATGATGCGTGCATGAATATCACACATATTATACATGTCACTTAGCAACCTGGGTCAAATGTATGCGAAATCTTTCACAACGCAAATGTGTTCACACATGCACAGTTATAAACATGACTTTAACTCGGTCAGAAGAAAATTATCTCAACTTTTCTTGCACGTGAAAGAAAAATGCAGTGCACTCTCCCATTCGCAAAGTTAAGCGTTCACTGACCTTGCAACATTATATTTTCTTCAAATTTTAATTTAAAAAAATTCTATTTAAAATATTCGCTCCGACAGAAATTCTAAAATTACGGTCGTTACAGATTTTAAAAATATTTATTACGCCGGTAATAAAATCATGGTCGTTACAGGTATGGTACAAAACCAAAATCGTATAAGGATCGCTATGGTAGGTGACATGGCACAACTAGGCAATGCCAGGGTAGATATACCAATTACGCTTCCGGATCGGTGGTAACGTGTAGCGCCCAGCTACTGCCCACCTCGAACAGCACTCCCATATCAACGGTGCGCACCAAACAATCACAAACTAATAGAAGGCATACGAAGAACTGCGTCCGATCAAAGGTGCTACCTTATTAGTCCGTCAATCGCTCCTGTTTTAGCCACCTTATGCCAACTCACCGGAGTCGGGTCCACGCAATATACCTCGAGAATGTTACCACCATCCTACTTCATTCTGGAATCTCCACCGCGTACACAGTTGTTAAAGTGGTTTTGGGTATTGGCCGACTATAAGACAATATCTGAACCCGGTCTCTTTAACAACCAATCGTTATTATAACCCATGGTTATAACTTTTAAAACAATATTTTATACTTCAAAATAAAGTATCCCTTTCAATCCAAATCTTTATCAAAATAAAGATTAAATCATTTCCAAAACCATTTCAATAAATCAACAGACCATATCTTTCAAATTCAAATATTTATCAAAATAAATATCAAGTCATTTCTAACCATTTCAATATATTAAATTATCATATCCTTTCAAAACTCCTTTCAAATAATTTTATTATATTAAAATATCATATCTTTCAAAACTTCATTCCAAAATGTTTTTTTATATAAAAATGTCATATTTTTCCAAAGCTTCATTTCAAAATATCGTGTAAGTTCAAATCCAAATATTCAACTTTAAATACCCATTAAATTCAAAGGTATCATTCATTTATTATCATCCCAAATCACCTTCTTTATAGCTTATATTTTAATCAAAATAAATTTTTTAAACCATTTAAAATTTAAGTTTATATACTTTCAAATAAAGTATTCAATTTCCAAAGTTTTAAACCATTATGAGTTCATTTACTAAGTTAAAACCATAAACATTGAAAATTTCAACCTTTACAACAATCAGAAAAAGGTGCTGAAATTATACTTGAAAACATTTCAATTTAAACCATTTAAACATTATAAAAATCATATTTTAACATTCAAAGATGTTCATTAAATACTGTTTTAATTAATGATTTTTATAAAGCAATATTTTACAATTAAATCAAATTTCACAAATCCACTTAATAAATTAAAGTGTAAACTTCCTATTTTTACATTTAACACTTTATTAATGTTTACATTTCCAAATTACCATTTCACAAATTAAAATAAATTCCAAATTTATTTAATTAACTTAAAACTTTAAACAAAACCAAATTCCACATTTCCAAATCAAGTTGTATTTCAAATTTAACTTTTTAAGCATTCATTTATTTAACCACTTAAATTCATAGAAAATCAATAATACTTTAATAAATCACTTAAATTCAAATTTAATCAAATTATCATATTTATCAATTTCCAATAAAATTAAATTTCCATTTTATTCATATAACTTAAATATCGTTTTTAACCAAAATTCCAAATTTCCAAACTTAAGTTATGTTCAATAATCCAATTTAACCATTCATTAATTACATTTTTAACTCATAGAAAAAAAATCATAATTTTCTTTACTTTAAAACATTTAAAAATCTATTTAAATCAAATTTCGTAAATTTATATTTTAAAATGCTTTAAAATATCCAAAATACTTTATAAAATAACCACGGGTCTGTATAGAGTTTTCTAACCTAGGTCAAGTGATACAGATATGTATCATTTCAATCCGCAGTTTAAAAAGAAAAATCCGGGTTCTATCATTTCAAACCCGCAATCCCAAGTTAAATAAAATAAATAAAAACCGTTCAGGCTTATCATTTCAGCCCATAACGATTTTTCCCAATTCTAAAGTCCGTTCGGGTATGTATCATTTCAACCCATAGTGATTTCTAATCTACAGGGAACTTGTAGTGTGATAAACATATATAAAAATGAACAATAACAACATATATATAATCACAGATGATATGACATGAAATTTAACAGGTTTAACATCATATATAATTAATCATAGGCAGTTAAACATCACATATTTTTTCTACACATTCAGTTGTTGTTGTTGTTTCACAACTGCATAAGTATAAATGTCGTGTGAGCTTTACTCACCTTTTTAGCTGGAGATTGCAATACAAACGACATAAACAGATTCCAAAAGGCAAGATGACACAACAATAGATCCAATTGGGAAGAGAACGAAGCTCAATGATCTTGCCACAACCCATAAACAAAACCAAACATAAACATATATTCAATACCCGATTGAATTGAAATAACTTTGGAATAAAAAGCAATATGAACACACGATCTTTTGCCTTGCTTTCTATTATTGTTTTGCATGGCCTAGGGGTGTATTTGGCTCAGTTTTGGACATAGCATGGCTCAGGTATGAACAAAAGAATGCACGGCTACAAGGCATTGAAGGTGGAGGGGTTACAACTTGAGAATGTTAAGGGTTTAAGGCAAAATAGCATGTTTTGGTCAACAAAAGGGCTCAGCCTTGAAGTGGTTTGGCTTGGCCATTCAAGTTCAGATCTAGAATGATGTCGGGGTGGTGTGTGGTGGTCTGGTCAGAGGTGGTGGCGGCGGCTAAAGGTGGTGCTGGTGGTGGAAAATGAAGTGGAGAAGCAACAAGGCTCAAACTAGCATGTTTTCAAGGCATAGGTTGGATTTTGAGGGGTTTTGTCAACATGGTTGGCTCGGATATGGTCATGACCTGGAGTGTAGGTGGTGATGATGGTAGGGAATAGATGAAGAGAGTGGTGGCCATGGAAATAGTGAGGAGGCCATGCAAATAGAAGAAAGAAACAAGACAAAAGTATGGAAAAAATAGAAAAAAAAGTGCAAAAAGAGGAGTCCATTACCCAATTTTTTTCTCTTAGCCGTGAATAAATGAGAAGTGGAATTTTTTTTTAGTGAATGAAGACTGGAATACATGGCCAAAAAATGTAATATTCAGCAAAAAGATGTAAAGGTTAATAAATAAATAAAAACTGCCAGAGAGTAAATGAGGAAACGGTAAAAGAAACGACTTACGTTTCAAAAGCTTTTAAAACCTTTGGTATTTCCTTAATTTATTCATATAAGTTTATATCACTGAAAGTAATAATGATTCCAGTCAAAATTTAGAAAATATAACAAAATATAAGATATATATAAATATTTATTAATTATATAAGGTTAAAATAAGAAAATAGCACAAAATTGCAAACTAGTCTAGGAAAATGGAAAATAAACAGAATGAACTTTGGAAAATTTATATGGACTTGTAAAAATATTTATAAAAAATATAATAACATACAATTAAAAATTAATTAACAAATAAATATATAAATTTTAATTTAAATATAATTTAAACAAAGAAAATAGCAGAAAAATGGAAACTAGGCTTTAAAATTTGGAAATAAATTCAATAAGCTTTGGAAAAATTCAAACATCACTTTAAAAATATTTAAAATAAAAAATATACTTAAAATAACATATTAACACATATATAAAAAAATTAAATTTAAAGGAAATAGAAAAAGATTTAAATAAATTGCTTAAAAATCCAAAACGGTGTCCAGAAATTACAAATAAATCACCATTGACTTTGGAAAATTGTTTACTTCATTTTGAAATTATTATAATACAAAATATACATACAATAACATAAACATAAAAATTAGGATAAGATATATCATGTAAAATATCATTTATATACATTAAAACAAAGAATATTGTTAAATAACTTAATATATACACAATATTGAAAACAGTATAACTTTCACAATTTAAATCCGTTTTCAATGAAACGAAAAGCAGTATTCAAGTTATTTCATCTATTTTCATAAAATAAAAGTTTAAGATTTTAAATAATTTAAGTTTGAAGTTTATAAGTCAAAGTTTGACCAGTTTGACTAGAAATTCACTTTTTAGTGAAATATTCAATTTATACAAGTTTGCAACTATAATTCACATAAAAATCAACATTTATATTTAAAAAAATGAAATGTTTGAAATAAAAAAATTTAAAATAATAAAAATAAAATAAAGTCAAATTTAAAATATATAGGCAAAATCTAGGGTTGTTACATAAAGGTATGATATTTATAACTGAAATTTTATTTCAAAATAAATTAAATGAATATTTCTAGTATAAATAAATGGAAGGAAATATTTAGTTATAGGAAATTTGAGTTTTATATAAATGATTATGGATTTATCATGCAAATGTTCAAGACTAAATAATAGGACGGTGAATTTGGTGAATTTGTTGAAGAATAAAATTCCAACTTTAGCTTCGAAATTTATTAATACTCAAATTTGATGTATATTGAAATTGAAGTGGTTTTGGAAACTGAAGGTGAAGTTTAAATGTACGGTTTAGACTTTATCTAAAGAAAATATATTTGTTAAGTCATGGAAATTATTTTACTTTACAAAGTAAATCTAAAATTAAACCATTTTATTTTATATACTGTTGAATATCCAAACCATTCAAGTTTTTAGAAGTTATGGTTTTAAAGCTATGAATTTTGAAGTATTATGTTTTAAAAGTTATAATCCAAATGTTTGGTTTCCAGATATTATAAATTTTAAGCAGTATGATTTGGAAAAAGAAATATATTTGAAATAAAAATGATATTATTGATTTGGGTTTTATAAAAATAATATTGAAATGAGTTGTTTTCGAAATGGGAATGATATTGTTTTTATGGGTTTTGAAATGGATAATTATTTTGTAGTTTTAAAGTATAAACTATTTTAAAGACCATGTACGCGGTTGAGATTCCAGAATAAAGTAGGGTGGTGGTGGCGTTTCCTTTAAGGTAAATACGTGGACCCGACTCCCGTGAGTTGGCATAAGGTGGCTAAAACAGGAGCGATCAACGGGTTAATAAGGTAGCACCTTTGATCGGACACATCCCTTCGATATTATACTTTGACTTCGGATTGATTCGGTGGTCACTTTTGATTTTATTTGGGGGTGTGGCTCGAGGTGGGCGGTAGCCGCGCGCTACGCGTTACCACCGACCTAGAAGCCTAATTGGTATATCTACCCTGGCATTGCCTAGTTGTGCCGTGTCACCTACCCTATCGCGCCTTGTACGAGTTTTTATTTGTGTCGTACCTATGGAGTATCCTCTGGTAGCCTCCCGATCAGGAGGTATTACAGTACTGTATAGACTATTGGCATTATTTGTGTTAAGAGCTATATGGGTAACCCCTTAACGCTATTAAAAAGTAAGTTTATTTTACAAATAGACACTACTGTAATAGCGCAATATACTATATAGTAAATAGTTTAACGGATCCTTAGGAGATGTAAATCCCTAGCTTCTCTTGAGTTAGTGCACTCATATTTATTTCTGTTAATTTAACTCACATAAGATCTTTTAGTTCTGACTCGAGTGTTTTGTTCTTTCAATTCGCTCGGGTCAGTCCGAGCGTTTCAAGATCGAAGATTTTAGCTCTGGAGGACGAAGACGAAGATTTCTATTATTATTATTAATTATATTCCACTACACTATTTAATTCCGCTGCATTGATTATGATTGGTATGTGAACTCTAATATTTATTGTATAAAGAAGAATCAAATGTTTGTAAGCAGTTTTATGAACTGCATATTTATTATTATATTTTATCCTTCCGCTGTGAGATTCTGTTTAGTTTTTTCTCTTCTCTGTTTTCTTATTTACCCCATAACAATCTGCCCTTTTGTATGGTTTGAATTGGCGCGTGTGTCGATTTAAAGCATGCGAAAATATGGGACGTTACACCTACAGGCTTCACTCTTGACCAAGGGGTGGTTAAGTTGAAAAGGTTGGAAATGTGTTAAGTCTATGGATCTTGATTTCCACAAGAGATCGTTTTTAGAACTAGATAGTTAACTAGTCAATGATCAAACTTGACCAATTATTAACTTCAGAAGTATCTAAAAGCTTCGCGGCTTCATACGGTTTGAGATCCCCTAAGGAGGAGCATTGGTATGAAATGCCTCTAACTTTAAGAATTTACATATATGAAATCATCTGGGGTGGACTCCACTTTATATAATTCGCATTTTTCTAAAAGAACCGGAATTGAGTTAATTGGAATTAAGTCATTTAGTTTTAAAGAATCCATGATCAGATAAATGTTTAACTTACCAAAAAACTACAAACTAGTATAAGTGTCTACATTTTGCAAAGTGGTTATGAAGTGGAATGTTAAGAAGTTGAACTCTCTATCCAAAAATTAAGTCCATGGGAAAGGTCTGCATTAACATTTCAGACGAATGCTACATAGTTGAACTGTCTATCTTAAGATTAAATCCAAGGGAGATGTCAACATTAGCATTTGTCAATCGAATTGTGCTGGAATCCATGAAGAGATTAGTGTTCTGTTCGAGTGATAAAGATTTAGTAAGAGATGCCATACATGATCTTGACATCGAAAATGGCTAAAGACGTAGTAGACTGCATAATGGAGTGTAGCTAAACTGCGAAAGGGTATATCAACTACATATCTAGAGTATGTTTACCGATGTTGGTATCAGGAGTTAATGATACTTGGTTCCACATGTTTAGCCATGAGCTAGCTGTGTTTTTCTGATGGTATATTTTATTTATAGATATACGATGCTCGAAAGGTGACTTTTGATCCTTGTGCATGGAAGTCAGATTCAGTTTTACCTTGGATATTTCCACGAAAAATCATTATATGAACATATCTTAGCAGTTTTAAATGTACTTCTAATATAGTAGTGTTGTGAAATGCAAGAACACGGCTATTTTTTGATTTATATTTGATACCCTAGGCGTTATCCATTATATCCCCATATTCACTTAACATATGGTTTGATTTCTTATGAGGAGAAGACTGGTATGGTGATTCGTACGGTCTCATAAGTTACCGTTATATGTATGCATGTATCCTGTGTTTCTCATACTAACACATGGTTTTAGTTTTCCCTAAATTCCTGATGTACTCTTTTGAGTGGGCCGAGTAAAATAGG
Source organism: Allium cepa (assembly GCA_030765085.1). NCBI lineage: Eukaryota > Viridiplantae > Streptophyta > Magnoliopsida > Asparagales > Amaryllidaceae > Allium > Allium cepa. The sequence continues at coordinate 580,636,660 of CM060931.1, forward strand.
TTTGTATTTGGTGCTTTGGAGCTTTAGGAGATGGGCTGTAGGCTTCTGTAATCAATTTATTTCTATATCTATTGCATCACTATTATGTATGTATTAGCATTGTGAGCACATGTAGTTACAACTTTTCAAGTTGATAGTAGTACTTAGGTTTTGTAATTATGAAATTACTGTATTTTGGAGTAACCCTTCATACAGTCTTTTGGATATTCGATTTAATCATTCAGCTTGTGGGATTCTGATATTGTGTACTTTCTTTCTTATTATGTTTCTTTTTTGTTTTATTCTATTGTAATAATTTGTCATTTTGGCAATTAGTTGCTCGAGACACGAATACCGTTGATTTAATTAATGTCAACATTTGAGGGTCAAAAAGTCAGGTAGTATTTGTACTTTTCCAAGTTGTAATGTTTTCTTATTATATAATTACTTTGATTCTAAGCTATATATTTAAAAATACTAGTTATATTTGCAGAACAGTGATCTAGTAATTCAATAAAGAGGTAGTGCCAATTGTTTTACCATTTTCATTTCTTTTTCCTTCTTCCTATTTTCCACTTTGCTGTAATCTTTTTACATGGTATGAAAGATTGATTTCAACAAAAGAATGATTTTTAGAGGTACTTGCGAGGACATGGCTTTATAGAGAAGGCATAAGTTTGCATATCATTATTATATTTTATTTTGCATTGAAAAGAAAAACTAGTAACATTTACACCATAAAGGTTATGTCATTGAAGTATTTTTTTATGCAGTTCTAACAAAAAGTTTTAATTGAAAAGAATTCGTAGTAACATTACTATAGAAATGCTTGCAACAAGTTATAATGACACTAGCTTGTGTACTTCTTAAAAAAATTGAATAGGATTAACCAGATAAGAATATATTATTTACCATGAAGTGCATACATTTCGAAATAATACGAGCATAATATATTATCCATAGTAAAAGTTTAATAACTGGATATTGCACTATAATTATTACGAACAATTGTTTTCATTATACTCAAAAAATGGAATTTAATATCATTAAAATATTTGATTATGGAACCAATAGACAGACATTAAATTAGAGTAGAATTAGAATCTGTAACATTATTATTTATTTCATACTTATCCCTTTTTATTTTAGTTTTTTTCAAAAACAAAAATTATGAATCATAATTCGAGTAGAAAGGAGGCTTAGGTTCTGGTAAAAAAGACCCAGGTTCGATTCCTACCATGCACTTCTCTATCCTATATAAATTTATCAGGGGTATAGGGGCTTGGATCAGCGGACGGCTTTACTATACCCTCCTTAGGCGTTTACCAGCCCGCCAGCTTCTCTTAGGATTTCAAAAAAAAGCTCTGGGTAGAAAGATCGTAATGTATTTTCATAACAAATAATAAGGTAATTAACCTATCAAGTTGAATGTTATATGGTTAACTATTGGTCTGAAGATGGTTGAGAAGAAGAAGGATAAATAAGTACGGGTAGTAATTTAGTGAAAAGATGAGTAGAGTACTGTAAATTTCATGCATATAAAGTAAGAGTGGGTGTATGTTAACTTTTAAGTTTTTAATAAACTAATTAAATATTTCCTAAAAAACTCTTGATAAAGGAAAATCAAAATAAATAAAAATTCATACAAACTAACCTCATAAATAGGAGGAATTCAACAACATTAATGATAGGGAATAATAACCAACAAACAAATATTGAAAAAAAAAATAAACAAACTCTCATGACAGGTTAAGAATCACTTTTCTCATTATCAAAAAAATGTACCTGAATCCATCTTATATAGCTATATTCAAAAACTTTATTTTGCAATATTTGTTTGTGGGATTGTATTCTCTATCCTTATTGTTACTTTTGGATTCCTCCTCTTCATAAGCTAGTGTGTAGGAACTGTTATCTATATTATATTTATTTATTTTATAAATTATTTTCAAATAACTAAAATCTATATTCTAACAAAAAACTCTTAACAAGTCATCTACATCAATTTACATACACAAAGAAAACAAAAATTTCTTATTGCCTTCACTATGAAATTTCAATTCCGCTATTACTATTTCATATTTCACCCTCTATAAAACATCTCGAAACTAGAAATAACAATATAAACTTAAACTCAATATAGTGGGAGAATGTAATCTTTTATTGTGCTAATTTATATCAATCCATGAAATAATATATTTACCATCAAATATTTCAAACAAAATGAGCTATGTTATGTTGATTTGAAAAAATAACTCAATAACTAGAAAAGATAAAATAAATAAAAATGTTAAGTCATTTTGTTCTTATTTGACAGACACACACACAGCCTACAAACTAGATCATATGTTTCAAACATAATAAGAAATATTAGTTAGCTTTACTTAGGAGTTTAACTAAATCATGAATTTTATGCCACTATTTTAATTAGGAACTATGTTAAAAATGCCATCAAACTAATATTAAATGCATTTTTGTAGCTTATGTAAATTTTGGACTATAAATAAAATCGTTCCATTAGTTTCATTTCTTAATTATCATAGTGTTTTATTTATTTTACTCCAACAAAAAATTTCGACCATGAAAAATCCTCTTTTATTGATAGTGATAGGTTTCTCAACGTCTTTATACTTAGTAATGTCACAACTTTAATAATCCCAGCATTTTCATTATGAACAATGTAAAATACTTAACCTTTTAAGTAATCAAAAAATTTATAAGGATTTCTTTGTTGTACATCGAGATACGTGACAACCTTAATGGTCGCTACAGCGGTAGTTGTCATTTGTATTCATATTATCACATACATATCATGATTTTTCATGTATAACTAAAAAATAAAGGTAATGGAAAGAAGAAAAACGTAAAGTGTATGGTTTTAGCATGCTAGTTCTTCCAAAGCTACTAATTATTTTGTTTTATTGTATTTAATTACTTTTTTGTAAGATATGTAGCAAAAAATATATTTCCACTCGAGATGATTGTTTAGATATTTCAATATTTGGATGGATCTAAGTATTTTGTTGTGGATAAATTGTAATTTTATTTACTTTAACAAAAGAATAAAAATACATAATGATTTTAATAAAGTGAACTTCACTTCATGAAGTTCATATGCATAAGAAAATACTATATTAGTAGTCTGCAAATATTCTTTTTTCAACACTTGTACTAAAAATTTAAAGGTTTGTAATTAAATAAAGTAGCACAATATTATATTTATCATATCATACATTCTATAGTAAATGAAAATTGTATATTTTTCTAGTTTATTTCAACGAACATTTTAATCATTTATTGATTGTAAGGTATTAATAGTCAACTATAAAGTTTACTCACTTTTACCTATACATAACATAGTTACTGTTTAGTTAATTTTCTAAAAAATAATTAGTTATCTCATTGGCGCTATTAAAACATTTTGAATTCACATTATTTTTCTATTTATGAGGCAGTATTCGTTTGGAATTAATTTAGAAACTTATAAAACCGAAATAATGAATGTACAATTAATTTTCCTAAATTAATGCTTAATTAATGTGTCGAATTAATTTTCAAGAATACGAATGCTCACCATTAGTACACTCGCACCTCGACTAAATACGTCGATAGATGCTTTCCAATTAATTTGACATGCAAAAGATTGATCTATTTATAAATTACAATGCGAATTAAATATAACATTCTAGTCAATCCCCTCATGAGTATAATTATAGTTGTCTCTTAGGTGAGTGCCAATGATAATAAAGGTCATGATACATAACTGAATATTTTTCCAAAAAGATATTGAACACTTACACATATATTGAGCATTTAATTTGACACCAAATCAACATACTAATTACTGAACCATGAGCATATTTATTCATTTGTTTGATTTCCTCATCAATGATTAATTATTTATATTATAAACCAATTCACAATTTAATACTACAATAATTAATTGTGATAAAAGTAGGCAGCACTGATAATACCTTTTTGTGTGATCGTTAGTAGGAAGGAAGCAACAATGTTGATTCGTCGAAGGAGCTGCCAAGGAATAGTTCAAAAGAATCGGTGAATTGTACGTTCAATCGGACGATCATCTATGGGGATACTAATTAAGTGATGATGGTGGGTGTCTCAACATAGCAATTAAAATCTTTTTCCTTTGTGTCTATGAAGCATTAATTTTTAATTGCCTTTTATTAATGTTTTTTATGCACTTCCTTGAGCGCTATCCTAAAAATGAAACTATTTACAATATATGCTGAAAGAATATTTTCTTAAGGAAAATGCCCTCATTGTGAGTTTAAAATTGAGTTTGATGTGTGTGTATGTGTTTTTCTATGTGTCTATTTGATTCTTATTTAAGTCAAATTCACACAAAAGCTTTATATAACAAACGATTGTAGAATGCATTTGAAGCTAAGTCAAGCTTTATTAATAAGTTACAAGTTTTAATTATGAAAGAATTTATTTCTTCATTATGAAACAGTCTTTTAACGTATTATACGGTATTTTTTTTAATTAAAATGAGCAATCCTCACTAAGAGTAGAACACCAATATCGTGTTATGTGGTATTTTATTTATGGACGGTCTCATATATTTTATTCATCTCTTAAAGACTTAATCCCCACTCATTCTATATATTCTATCTTTTTATTGAAATTGGGTACTTAGAAGCTAGTACATATTAATACCACAAGTCATATGTAGTGTACAACACGCTAGATTTCAATCTATGCTCGAATCACACTACACAAGTATCGAACCTATGACCTCTCACACCAGTGTCGAAGTGCCTAAACACTGGAATAGTTGTAACATCCCGCCTTTTTGCACGATTTAAACGGACACACGTGCCAATTCAAACCATACGTAAGGGCGGATTGTTATGGGATAAATAAGAAAACAGAGAAAGAAACAGAATCTCACAGCGGAAGGATAAAATATATTAATCAAATATACAGTTCATAAATCTGTTTATAAAAACCTTTGATTTATTTATACAATACATATCAGAGTACACATACCATATAACAATGCAGCGGAACAATATGAGTGTAGTGAAACCATATTATCTATAGTAATAATAATAAAATCTTCGTCTTCTTCCTCCGAAAATAAAATCTCCAATCCTGAAACGCTCGGACTGACCCGAGCGAATTTGGAAAGACAAAAACACTCGATTCAGAACTAAAAGATCTTATGTGAGTTACATTAACAGAAATAAATATGAGTACAGTAACTCAAGAGATGCTCAGGATTTACATCTCCTAAGGATCCGTTAAACTATTTACTATGTAGTATATTGCGCTATTATAATAGTGTCTAATTGTAAAATAAACTTACTTTTAAATAGCGTTAAGGCTTTACATTTTCCACCTTAACACATTTATATATTCCCATGGTCTATACAGTAACGTAATCTCCCCCGTACCGGGCGTCGTCAGAGGGCACTCCATAGGTATGGTACAAAACAAAATCATATAAGGCGCGCTAGGGTAGGTGACACGGCACAACTAGGCAATGCCAGGGTAGATATACCAATTGTTATCCGGGCTGATGGAAACGCACAGCGCGCAGCTACCGCCCACCTCGAACAAACACCCCCAAAATCAAAGAAATCAATAGTGGCCACCGAATCAATCCAAAGTCAGAGTATAGTATCGAAGGAGTGCGTTCGATCAGAGGAATGACCTCATTGGCCTGAGAATCGCTCCTGTTTTAGCCACCTTATGCCAACTCACGGGAGTCGGGTCCACGTATTTACCTTGCAGGAAATGCCTCCACCAACCTACTTCATTCTGGAATCTCCACCGCGTACACGGTTGTTAAAGTGGTTTTCGGAGTTGGCAGAGAGTATGACAACTTCCGATTCCGGTCTCTTCAACAACAAAACGTTATTATAACACCGCGGTCCTTTAAAATAATTTATACTTTCAAAACAAGAATAAAACATCTATTTCAAAATCATATAAATACGATATCATTTATATTTTTAAAACCCCAAGTCAATACGACATCATTTAGACCCAAACCAATATAATGTCATTCATTTTCCAATATACATTCTTTTCCAAAATCATAGGGTTTTCAAAGTAAATTATTTAGAAATCAAACTCTTGAATATAATACTTTCAAATTATACTACATTGAAAATCATAACCTTGAAACAAGTTTCCATCTCTTAAATGGTTAAATATTAAACTACTTTTATAAAACAAAATAGCTTCTTTAGATTTCACAAATCAATTTCAAATATCGATTTACACTTCCAAATACCATTTCAATTCTTATGTTTCAAGGCTTTAAATATTTCACCATTTCAAAAAAAAACAACTCATTTGACAAATCCATATGTATCAAATTCAATTACTTCTTATTTAGACTTGAAATGTTTACTTAATGAATTCAATATAATTTAAGTAAAACCTTTAACTTCACATAACTGGATAATCTTTTAATTTATTAAACTTGATATATTCATTTAAATCACTCTACACAAAAATCAAGTTATAAAAATCATATCCTTTAAAAAAAAATTAATTTTTATTAAATTTCAAATTAACTTAATATTCATCTTCCAAATCTTATTCTCATTTAAGTCATAAAAACCCCAGAAATTAGATTTTAAATAAATGCTTAATCGTATTTGATCTTAAAAATCAAACTTTATTTTATACTTCAAATCAAATTTATACAAAGCTTAAACCCGAAAATTACTATATATATATATATATAAATAACTAATTCAATATCCCATAAACCATATATATATATAGCTTTACAAAACCATAAAAACATTCCAAAATATATTTTATTTATACCGCGGTGCCTGTATAAAATTTTCTACCCTATGGTCAAGTGATACAGATGTTTATCATTTCAATCCGCAATTTAAAATAAAATGCGGTTGTATATCATTTCAAACCGCAATCCCGAATGATGAAATGCATGATAACTTGCAGTTTATACAATATAAAATATAGCATCCATTCATCCAAATATCAATCATCAACCATTATTTGCAATCATCATCCAATTTAAACAATCATCGATATAGAGCATATAAATTATACAGGTAATAAATAACAGGTATTAACTAACAGTTTATATTCAATAATAAATTTAATAACTGTTACTAGCAGTTTATATGCAAAAATAAATTCAAATTTAACTGTCAGTTGATATGAAATAAAATTTTAACATAACTACGACTGGCAGTTAATATGCAAATAAATAAATTCTAACTGTCACATTTATATGCAATAAATAAAATAAATTAACAGTTAAATTAAATAAATGCAATTTAACAGAGATAATGAATAAAACATGCCAAACAGTCATAAATAAATTTCTACTCGTATCTAAAATTAATTTAACAGACATAAGAAGTTTTAGAAGTTGTGAGTGGGCTAAAACACTCACCTTTTGAATTTAAATCGAATTTAAATTCAATTTAAACTCAAAAATTCGACGGTCTTCGAATTGGTCCAAACCAGCGTCTACAGATCTGGAATTTAATCACGATCCTAACAAAAAAATCTCACGTGAATCGGACTACGTATAAGAAAGTTATTCGAAAATTTCGAATGAAACAAAAATTAAATAAAACAAAATAAACAAATATACCCCATCACCATGCCACGTCACAGGCCACGTCCTTCTTCTCAAATTCGAGCACGCTACAGCACCAATCAAAAAAAACGGACAGTACCAACAGATTACGCTCTTCGAGAATTATGACATATAATTTTTCTGGAATTTTTAGAGGAGTTTGAAACATTTTTTATTTTTATTTTTTATTTTGTACTGTAATTGGATCTAGAAATTTTGCAGCCATTGGAAGAGAAGAAATTGAAGAAAAGAACACACAGAGAGAAATGAAGATAGATGGAGGCTAGGGTTTACACAGCCTATAAATAGACAAAGTGAAATAGGAAAGGTGGGCACGAATCATAAACGCGCAAAACGGTTGTTGGCCCACCAGAATATTTTATATTAATTGGATACGTTACGGATTAGTAAATAAATTAATTTCTTCCTTAGACATTTACATTGAATTTTAAACGTATTTACAAATGTAAATTTAGATGCTTTATTTATAAGTTTCAATATAAATTCACAATTTCATTAAATTCCAAATTCATAGATAAGTTTCCATTTTCAACTAAAGTTCTAAATTACCATAATAATTATCTTAGATTTTTATTCATTCTCAATAGATTTAACTATTGTAAATTGACTAAGTTTACATACTATAAAAATCCACATTTCTCTGTATATATACATTTGAATTCCCTACTAAAATATTTTATTCATATTTCGCAATTACTTCCAATCCATTTTTTTTTGGCATCGCACTGTTACTTAAATAAATAGCCTATACCAACACTAATTATCATTAATTTGAAAACGGGTTACCAAATTTTGGATTTTATTAATAATTATTATTTATTACTTCATTGTTTATTCAAATTTAGACAATTTAAGATGTTTCTTAAATGTTGAGTACATTATTAACTTCAGCGTAAAACTTCAATTTTATTTTATCTACAAATTATAAATTAACTTTGCAGAAATCCTTTAGTTGACCTTTTATTTAATTATCATATCTATTGGTATCCCATAGATGGGAATTCCTAAAACATCTCCGAATTCCAACTTTAATTTCAATCAAATAAAATGTTCTATTCAGTTTCCAATAAATTCAATAAATTCAAATTATCATGTTCTAAATCCAAATGAATCCATATATCCTGCCTTCCATTCTTTTAATCTGACTAATTATCATATTCTGAATAAAGTTTACGTTATTTCCACCTATAAGCTACAAATAACAACGAATGTTGCATTTGATTTAGGTTCTAAATAAATTGATGGGTAATAATTAATAATTCTCACTATTGCCCGATTTATACCCATTCATGCTTAAATCACCACCAAACAATCATTAAATTTACCTATCTTTTATTGATTCCATAAAATCTATTTGCCCTGAGTTAGTTACTGCATTTATCAAATTCCAATTTCGCAATCACCTTAAATTCATAAATTGGTATTGCATTAACATTTAAATTTATTAGCTTATGTCAACATTATTAACATTAATTGCAATGTATTACCAATTTTAGTCACTACCCTAACTACTAACTCATATTAACCTACATTATTCCCAAGAATTTCATTGGTTTTCTTATATTAAATTTATCAACCATATTAATTAAGGTTTTTTAAAAACAATTAATAAAATTCCATTTAATATATACAACTTACCAATCTATTAAGCATGGTATTATATTTCACGTAAATGTACATTTAATTACATTTATTACAATGTTATACAAATAAATTGAATGATCTATGTATATAACTCCTAATATCCATCCATCTTGCCTTAATCCCAAATAACATACAAATTAAACTACCCTTAATTTCAATTAACCTTATCATTACTTTTTATATCCATCCATCTTGTCAGTTTGGACCACTTGGTAAATTCAGAATCCTTTAACAACTTCCTACATTAATTTATTTTTTAATAATCCCAAAATTTTCAATATTAAAGTACAAATCCAATTTATCAAAAATTAAAACTTAAATTTCAAGGAATTTATTTATTTAGGTTTAGATCCCGTTATTCACTAAAATTGGTTGGTATTTATTTCATTCGCCTCTTTAATTGTACGTAAATTTCTCATAAATACACCTAAAATTTCATTTAATTCCAACTGCTTCCTAATTTCCATTTCTACGTCTTAACACACTCTATATTAAACTTCTAGACATTGTATTACTTATCATACTAATGTAACTTTTATTTAGTGTATTAACATTTATTTCAATTCAAATTCTATCAACCAATTAAACATGTAACCTATTACTATTGCTTACAAATCAAAATATTGCACCCATTGTCATCTTCTGAATGGAATTAGTCTTTATTTCAAAACTTATCTAAATTTACATTGAGACCATATTTAATCCTCTTCGATAATATTAATCCTCAATTTATTAAATGGAATCAATATATCTAACATAACATGTTTTACTCATAAATTTTTAATTAATATTATTTCAACTTATTCCCCATATTCTCAATAATTACCTAACATAAATCTACGCTTATTTTATTCTACGTTCACACATCCATTACTCTCAAATCAATAAGTAACGTTCATATAAATAAATGTTATGTCAGTTTCCTATTTATTGCGATATTTTTATTTATTTATTACTGCATAACTTTACTTATTTTCTTCCCATCACTTTAAAATTAATCGTTAAAGTAACGCTTATCAATACACATCAAATTATTTACCAAATTAAAAGGTTTTGAATTTTTTTAAACAAATTAATTGACATATTAATTAGGTAATGTATACGAATTGTTATTGTACCCATAAATTTACACTTAACTAATTAAATGCCTTACCTATATTCTCTATCTTCCCATTATATTCAGGTACAATACTTACACCAATTTTTATTGAAAACTTTATTCATATTACAAACAAAGGCTTAAATTACAATTGTTAAATTAGCGTTCAATATATATTTATCACCTTTTATTATTTCTACTAAATTTTTATTACAAAATTCTATTAAATAAATTAAATCGTCGAAATTTACGGGTCGTTACAATAGTGGTGTTGGTTTATATATTCTATCTTTTACATAAATAGATGGTTAAATCACTGTTTACTTCTTGTAATTTTGGGAATAACATATAATTTCCAAATAATTTCCTTAAGTTACTTTATTCTCTTTTTACTTATTCATGGTAAAAATAATCTCATTCTAATTTTTTCAGTCAAATATTTTGAAAATGGTGGAATCTTTACATATCTTATTAAAGATTATAAGTTAATATTTTACAATTATTATTTCATTTAAAATTTATTTTGGAAAGCAATGGAGAAAATTGAAAAACGTTAAAAGATTATATGTTTTTGAAGATTACGATGGCGATAATTTTCATTATCAAATACTATGGTTTTATTGCTTAACCTTTCTTTTCTTCTCCATTTTTTTCTCTATAAGTTCTATAACTATTCAATGTTTAGTTATTCCAAGTTTCATTATCAAAACATCCTAATGAATCGATAGAATCCTAGTGCATGTTGAATAGGGATAAAAAATCCTACTGCATAAGAAATACAGAATGACTAAAAACCAAGAGCATATGTAACCTGGAATAAAAACGTCCTTGTAGGTTGTGCACTAGGAAATAATTGTTACTTGTCAAAGGAAAAACAATTATTAATCCAATCATACTAACTATATAACATAGCTTGAGACAAGCTGGAATACCAAATATTTTCGCATCATCCTGAAGTAGGGATCATATCAAACTAGTAAACTAATTACAAACTCTAACCCCTATTGAAATAAAATCTAGATAAAACAAACAAAGAATACATGCTTTTGTTGTATAGCTCAAATTTTGGTACTGTATGGCAGAAATAAATAATTCAAATTCTGTTTTGGGTAAATTTTATTTTGAAATTATATATTATGTTAAAATACACACTATAAAGGAGTATGTTTTTTGTATTCTAATTAGTCCCTTTTCGGAAGTAAAATAAGCTCAAATAACTTTTTGTATGAACATAAAATATTTATATGTTATAAATAATTTTTTATGATTGGAACAAAATAAGTATGAGAAATTTAATTTGATAAATATAATAAATTAAAATAATAAAAGGAGAGAATAGTCCATAAGTGTACATTATTTTGTGTAGATAACAAATAATTTTATTTTGAGTAACTTCTCAGATTTATCTTATCATGTACATTTAAGGATAAAATATGAAAATTAATATAATGAAATGCATAGAAATGAAAATTTGGATTATCGAAAATAATTAGGATAAATAGAATAAATAGAATAAGTTATTTTTCGATATTAAATATCAATAGCTAACAACTTTAATTTTTAGTGACAAGCACCATTGTCCAAGTGGTTAATTGATTCGGCTTTGGTGCAAAAGGTCACAAGTTCGAAACTTGCTTTTCGAATGTTTATTGACATGGGATATGTTATCCCAATGATTTGTTGTATATAAAGTACCATTTCAAAAAAAAACCTTTATTTTTTAGTGACATTGGAATATATTTTCTAATACATGTAGCAAATCAACTTAAATTGATTGAGAATATGCTTATAAATAAAGTGTAGAGTAGTTTATAGAATTTAAAATGTAAACCAAAGAAAGAACGAAAAAATTCAAATACATTTAGGTGCAAAATATCGATTTTAACAAATATAATCAAAATTTCTCATTCATAAATTCATTTCTCCGAACATGTTACCATTTCATGTCCATCTTCACTTAGCCCTAATCATATCCAAATTGAAAGAGAAAACAGGAAAGGTAAGCGAGGCGGATGAGCGTTGAGGACTGGGCAGTTGGAGTGCATTTAGAGGATGAGCATTGACGTGAGGTGTAAATGCGAGAAGCAGAGTTTGTCGTCATTTCAGAGCTTGACAAAAAAACCAATGGTGGATGCTAGTTTTTGAGGCATTGATCTAGAGTCATGATGAATTGGTTGGATTTGAATGATGAACACACGCCATGATGTGGGATTACTAAGAAGGAGCATAATAGATAGTTTTGGGGATGGAGGCTGAGGTAAACTTGCACAATGGTGCTTCTTTTTGTGTGAGTTTAATAGTTATTTATGAATTAATTTATATAATTCTATAATGGTGTGAAATGTTTTTAAAGATTGATTAATTACAGTTAATATTGCTCTCTAGTTGCTCTTTATTACTAAAATCTATTAACTTCAATAAGTGAAAAGTTACTTCTTCCACGTCCATGAATCATTGCATAGTTAGAACCATAAATTTGTTTAACTTGTATTCATATTTTAGAAGTTTCTTTAAAGGTTCATTTCTATTTCTAAATATGAATTATTTTCTTATATTATACTTGTTAACATATAAAAATGTTATATAATATTCTCTTGTTTGAAATTTAATTAATTGAACAACTTTTAATTTAAAAAGTGTTTAGTATTCTAATACTATTTAATTTAAATAAGGATAAGTAATTCTTAAAATGTAAGTAAAAAGAATAATAAATTGAATGATTAAATGGTATGGGAATTTTAACATCCTTTTATTTTGATAATTATCGGAAAATTGTATTGTTACAATAATAGTTATGGGACACTATGGTTCCGTTATTTGTAATCTTGAGATTACATAACCTTTATTTAAAAAGGTTTTTATAAAACTAAAGTGGGTTTTTTAAATCTATATATTATATGAATATCATGACTTTAAGTTTTTGAATATATAAATTTAAACATTTTCGATAATAAAATAAATCATATATCACATAGGGCATTTTGGCAACTCTTTCTTTTCTAAGGTTTTCTTTACTCTTAGAGTATTAATAACTTAATACTTTGTACCTTTCCCCATTCGAAGATTAATCTCTAAACTAGCTACCCTACACATATAAAACTTATAGAAGGATCACTTTAATTTATTAACCAAAGAATCCTTAATCATTTTAATTGTTGTTTTTATGCGTTCTTTGTAATGACCTAGAATTTTGGACACTTTATATTTAAATATCTGAATTATTTAAACAATTGAATCTTAGATTGAATATGATTAAATTGATTTAATAACCTTATTAACAACATTTTACTTAATATCTAATGATAGTAAACCTGATTTGGAATAATTTTTACCAAACATAAATAGTTTGATGAAATATCGGTAATGTGACCAGAAATCGTTTTATCGGTAAACAGCCTTTTACTCGTCAGAAGTTATTAAAACTTTTTTAGTGTAACGACCCAGAATTTTTAGAAATTGAAAATTGAATATTTAATTAATTTTAAATATTTATAAGTGAATTTATAAGTCAAATAAATTTTTATTTAAATTTTTGGATTTAATTGAATAATTAAATCGATAATTTAATATGTTAAATTATGAAAATAATTGAAAATATAGTTAAATATGATTGAAAATGATTTGTAAAATTTTATTTAATCATACTGGAGTTATAGAGATATTTTAGAACTTTTAAAATCGAATTTAAAGTTAATTTGTAAAAATTGAATATTTTAATATTTAATAATCGACTGTAAAATAGTCAATTTTTGAACAGTCTCAGAATTGAACGAAACCAGTTCCATTGGATCCGTAATAGTTAGTTATTACCGGATTTCAATTTTCATGTCAATCGGAGCTATCGTTTGATCGTGGCAGCTCGAAACGCATCGAATTGTTTTTAATTTAAATTTGGCGAGTCAAAATAGCCATTTTTCAAAAAGTCTCGGAATTCGACGAAACCAGTTTCATCGGATCCGTAATGTGATATTATTGTAAGGTTTCAAATTTCAAGTCAATTGGATTTACCGTTTGTCCGGTACAAATTAAAACGCCTAGAAATCGATTTAAATCGGTTTAATTTAAATTGAGCGTTTGTTGCCATAACTCGCACATACTTCCGAATTAGCTTCCGAAACTTATTCCATTGTGTCCGGAACGCGGGATAAACCCTAGGTACGCTAGTTACGGCGTCTAAATCGGAGTTCGGAATTCCCGGGATGAATAGTGTTTACGCTTGCTTTTTCTATAAAAGGAGACACACACCCTTCATTTAAAAAAAAAAAAAAAAAAAAAACCCTAAACCTAAAAACGCAGCCGCCAGTTACATAATGGATGGCCGAAAATTCTCTTCCTTCCTCCCTCAAAATCTCTCAATCCATTCATCGATTCACGAAGCCATCAACTACAAAGTTATAGAGCACATCAAGATCTACAAGATCAACGGTCAAGATCGAGAATAGTTGAGCGGATCGATGGGAAATTGAGCACGAACGAGGCCGTTCCTCTTGCGTGCGCGCGTGCCTATGGGGGGCCGAGCCTGGAGCTCTTCCTGGTGGAGATAGCTTGCGTCGTGTGCTTCGTCATGGCGTTGGTGTGATCGGATTTCGTCGAGTATCGGGGGAGAAATGTTTAACCCTAGTTCAAGCTTATGGGTTCATGTATGTCGGCCTTCACCTGTAGATGGAACGCAAATAGGAAGAAAGGGGGGAGGGTCCAGATGTGGAGGCAGCAGATCCAAGGGTTGTAAATGATTGAGGTTAAAAAAATATAAAGTTATGTTGTGATTTAAGTTATTAAAATCGTGTACGAACTTGTAAATTTCATATCTTTTTCATACGAGGTCGAAAAAATGCAAACTCAGTTGCGTTGGAATCGTATGGACGAGCACTACGCGATGGAGTTGGTTTGGAGTCGTTTGGAGTTAGTGAGAATTTTGGGTAAAATTAAACGCGCGTTTAATTTTATTCGAAATAAATCGCTAAAACGGAAATTAAAATCAAGGTGAGAACTTCTCACTCAATCGAATAGATTTCGATTTATTTTAAATAGTTAGATTTAAAATATTTGAATGCGTGTTTGAATGATGACTGTAAATTATTGATTGTTAAAATAGACATTATGCGCCGTTAGTAAGCGGATGTTATTTATTAAAAACATATACCGCGAATATTTCATAAACAGTGAAATTGGTATTATATATATAATATCAATATATATATATTGGCATATGTATATATTGCAGTTGTTGATTTCCCGCATTTTTTGTTTAGCGGATGAGACCCTATTACGCCGTTATTAAGCGGATAATATTTAATAAGAACATATACCGCGATAATTTCGTACTGGAGCGAAATTGGTATTGTGCTAATGTTTTTGGATGCAGGACAACAGGTTGGAGGGATCCAACTGGATTCCTCAACAGTTTTTATTTGATTTCAGATATTTTGATATTTGATGGATTATCATATCGATATATGATATCGTTGTTTGTCGTGATTGACTATTTGGTGTGTAGCATCATTGGACCCAAATTTTGGGATTTTAAAATGATTTTAAAAGTGATTTTGAAAATATACTATATTTTTGGAATTGATCCATTATAAATAAATAACGTTACAATTTTTAAAGTTATAAAAATTATAGTTTTTGTGAAATATAGTTAAAAGCTGATTTTTGAGAAATATGAATTAATGACCTTATAAAATAGTTAAATTGGATTTTTGAATATATTATAAAAGTTAAAAATAGGATTTATAAAATTTGATTATTTTATAAATCAAGATGGTGGAATTATAAAGGAATTTAAAGACGTTTTAAAAGAATAATATAAATTAATTTATATTAAGAGATTTATAAATGGATATTTATAAATTGAAATATGGACAGTATAAAACGAGTTTTTATAAGTGTTTGAATGATGTGAGAATGAATTTCATAATAGAATGAAATTTATAGAATTATAAACTGTGAAGTTATAAATGAAATTTATAAATAGTAAGATTTATAAATTTGTGAAGTTATTTGAAGAATAAATTTTGTTAAATAAATAAATCTTATAAATTATAAGATTTATGGTTTGGAAAGTCTTTAAAAGAACGATTTTGTAAAATAATCGTTTTATAAGCAATTGACTTATAATATGAACTTTTAGTTTATAATTGAGATATGAAATCAAATAGGTTAATAAAGGAATTTATAAAAAAGAAGTTTTTATAAATAAATAGAAACGGAATTTATAAACGTTGTTTTATAAATCCGCAAACGACTTATTTGATAAGTTAATTGTTATAACTTATAAATGGAGTTATATTCACGTTGTAAATAGTGAATAATCCTTTAAGTTAAAGTGAATAGAAATGATGAAGTTTGTTAACGTAGTTTATTCACGTTTTTGAACAGTGAATAACACGTTAAAGAAATTGTTTAGAATATGAATGTTTTAAATAGAATTAAAACGATCTAACGATGTTTTAAAACATGTTAAGATTCGAAACCATAGATTTCAACATTCATTGTTGAAATAGACGTTTTCGAGAGATAAAAGGAAATGGTGGACTATAACACTGTTGTTATAGTAAATGATTTCCGAAAGGAAATGTTTTGTATAGTATTGAGATTTATATATCTATTTTAATTTCGAATCCCTATACTAATGATTTTGGGTTGTCGTAACGATGTTTTACGCAACATTCGTTTTGGCCCAAATAAATATGTTTAAGTGAATGATTTCCTTAAAGAATGAATTATATACTTAATTCGATTTAAGTATATTGAATATTTTCCAAGGTTGAAAATAAAAATATTTGTGAATTACTTATTTTTTTATAAGTATGGAATTGTTTTCCAATATGAAGTGAATAATTAGAATTTATCTTTTTAAAGATAAATTGACATGAATAATGGAAATCATATACATGGATATTTTGAAATATAAATTCATTATGGAATTTATAAAGAAAGTGAAAATTGTTTGAAAATAAATATTGATTTATTTTTGAAGTGTTGAAAATATATATCTTGTAAAGATATTTTGGAAAATAAATAATTTGGAAAATTATTTGGAATCTGGTGATGTGTGCATATCATTGATAGTTCAATAGCCGACTATCAGTATTTCCCTTTGAATGGGTATTTGATGTGATTTGTTTGAATGTGAATGCCACACTTATTTTTGAATAAGCGCTCACTATTCGGGTTAACCGGGAAAGGACCATGGAGTCGTATAACCCACTCCGAATATGTGTTACGTCGTTGTGAATCGCATTTGAAGATCGGTGTGGAAGACCGGTATTTGCGAGAGTGATAGGATGAACTATCGATTGACTCTGCACCGAGTAGCTACGGTATTGAGTTCTCCATATGTGATGGTGAATCCGATCAGGATTGTGAATATCCGGATTGCAAGGACTTCTTTGTAAGTGCCTTCGGTTCTGTTCGAGCCCGGAACAGACTTGTATGGACTGTATGTCTGACATTACAATTTGAGATATAAAGCCGATTTCTTTCAAATATATTTCTGTTGGTGGCGGAGAATTTATTCTTTGCTTAACACCCTTCTTTGAGACGTATGTGCTCAAAGGTTATATAGTTGAAGTTATCAGCGATATATTCCCAATTTGGTAATGTGACATGCTGAGTGATGCTGAAATGATCATTGTGTTGATTATTTGTGATAGGATCATTTATTTGATCGTCTATCTTAGTGATCATTGTGTTGATCATTTGTTGACCCAAAGCATGGCTTTTGTATAAAGTATGTTTTTGTGGACGTGAATTCGTCGAGCCTCACATCCCGGAAATGGTCAAAACAGGAAAGAAGCAGCAAGGTTATGAGGGGTAGCACCCTTTAGGATATGTGCATTTCCTTCTGGAAAAGGGTGGTATCATGGTATGGAGCCCAGATACTTACTCATGTTGAAAACACTTTGTT
This sequence comes from Allium cepa, assembly GCA_030765085.1. Classification (NCBI taxonomy): domain Eukaryota; kingdom Viridiplantae; phylum Streptophyta; class Magnoliopsida; order Asparagales; family Amaryllidaceae; genus Allium; species Allium cepa. The sequence goes on from CM060931.1 coordinate 580,654,918, forward strand.
ATGATTGTGTGAATTGATTAGAGAGCGCTCTCGGAAAAAGGTCCCAAAGGACCGGGGGATGGCATATTCGGTCAGTTGTTGCTCAGTTAGGAGTAACCCGGCCTTGTGTTGGTTGAGATCCGGTTTGGTTCTCGGGGATGTCCATCCAGAGGCATTCTCAGTGGCAATGGGAAGTTCCTTGGCCTGACCATTTGTTGGAAATCCAAAGAAACAATACGAGACTTGTACGGTTTTAGTTGTAGAACCTGCCATCTAATATGGTAGCTATTAGTAGGCATAATATAATGGTACCTATGCTGGCTAAGATTTATATTCTACTTTCGAAAGAATTTGTTCTACACTATGCACTAATAATAATATCAAATGTTATTTTAATGCGTATCAAGCATCTTTGACTAACATAAGAAGAAATCTCCTCCAAGTCTGCGTTTGCATTGTGTGTGTGGTGGGAGGTCTTATGGTAGTCTCATTTTTAAAAGCATTGCGAATTAATTTAAAAATATTCCTCTATTTTGATTTTAAAGTTAAATAAACTGTTTTGAGTTCTCACACCAGTCACATGACTGACTCGGAGTTTATTGTTTTCCTTCCTAAACTCTGGGTGCCCACCAATTTCTACACGGGCAGTCAAGAGTTAAGGTTTATCAGGATATTCTGGATATTCTGGAGTTGCTGGAGGCAAGCTGGATGGCATGGCGTATTACTAGTTTATATAGTATTTCTTTTTCCGCTGCACTGTTTGTTGTTGTATGAAGTTGTACACTCTGATGTGATGATATGATGTAATGAAATATGATGAAATGTAATAACTGTAGTTCTTTGTTTAAAGATTATTCATTTATTATTATATGTTGTTCCGCTGCGAATTGTGAGATTCTGATGTTGTTCTGTTGTTTTCTTCTGTCCCGTTCTATTTTTAAAATGCTTCTGTCTTCTATTTTCAAATTCTCTATTTTCTTTTCTTTCTCTGTTTTCTAAAAATTGTCTATCTTCTTTCCTCTCTATTTCCTATCTCTTCTCTCTTCTTTCTTTCTTTTTCTTAAATTCTTTTTAAAACCCATAACTATTCGGTTTTTTCGGCAACGAAAAACCGCGTACGTTACATTTGGTATCAGAGCTGATGGTTAAGCGACAACCATGGTTCTGTTGGGTATAATTCATTAGAGATAGAGTCAGCAGTACTCTAGAATGAGTTTGAGTGTAATAATAGATACGAGTGCGTATTTGTTAGTGATATAAAATTGTTTTATATTGTGATGATTGGTTTGTTGAGTGGTATATAGATTCTGGTTAATACGAGTAATTAACGTTGTTGATAGGAATCTATAAACACTTGAATAGAACAATTCGGCACAATATTGATTTTTAATTGGGTAAATGAAATAATTTTACCTTGATTATATTTTATATATAAAGAAATAATTTTCAGAATTATTAAAGTGTATATAAGTTGATTGTTTAGTTGTTTGAATAATCTAAATAAAAGAATAATTGTATAAGCAAAAGAATTATAAGAATTGAAATTATAATTAAAGTATTTACAATTGTGAAATAAACTTACATATATAAGAAGTAAAATTATATGAACTTGAGTTATATAAATGAAATTCAACTTTGTAATTGAATTGAATAAATGAATATAAATGATAATTCATTAAAATCTAATGTTATTAGAAGTTGAATAAATTGAAAGAGAATGAATATAAGCAAAGTAAAGGAATTTGGTTGAAATTAATATACTTGGTTGTTATTTGATTGTTGATTGATTTTATATAAGTTCATTAAGTATTAATGAAATTGGAAGCTATGTAATTGAAATTCAAATTAAAGATAAATAAATTTGAATAGAATTGAATGTGAATTGGATTTAATTAGTGAATGTAAACTAATTGAATTGAGAATGAATGTTAGTAAATCCAATGTAAATAAATCAAATGTGATTTGATATTGAAAACCAATTCATTATATATGAATGAGAATATGAATGAATATTATTGGTTATGAACGTAGTTGGTTGATGGTTGAATATATATTGCTATTGAATGCATTGCTATGTTAGCATATATAGTTGTTATGGAGATATATGTTGTATATTGAGATTATTTTCATATATGCATGATCTCATGTTGTTTGTTGAGTGTTTAGTAGGTGCGGATCGCGTTTGCTTCGCATTTGGAGTTCGCTTTAGCGCTATATTAGCCGTATATGCTTGCTAATAAAATATAAGGTACATATCTCGGATTAAATACAGTACTTTTACACTTTTTCCCTGCGGGATGCCTCATTACTTGATGAGATGTATATTTGTGATATATATACTGTCATTTTTTTTTTCGGATCGAGCCGCGCAAAGGAGACTATGGCGAATTTTTCCGAAAATTTAAGGCGTTAGAAAAAATTTGAGAAATTTGGAAAATTTTGAAAACTTAACTTTGTTTTGAAGTTGAAAGTTAAACAATAGAAGTTGTTTTTGGAAAAAGATAACTAAGTATGATTTGAAAACTTAGTAAAGAATTGTAAGAAGTTTAATTATGAATTTTGGAAAGTTAATAGATTTTGTAACCTTTCTTACTTGTAATTTCGAGGACGAAATTCTTTTAAGGGGGAAAGATTGTAACGACCCAGAATTTTTAGAAATTGAAAATTGAATATTTAATTAATTTTAAATATTTATAAGTGAATTTATAAGTCAAATAAATTTTTATTTAAATTTTTGGATTTAATTGAATAATTAAATCGATAATTTAATATGTTAAATTATGAAAATAATTGAAAATATAGTTAAATATGATTGAAAATGATTTGTAAAATTTTATTTAATCATACTGGAGTTATAGAGATATTTTAGAACTTTTAAAATCGAATTTAAAGTTAATTTGTAAAAATTGAATATTTTAATATTTAATAATCGACTGTAAAATAGTCAATTTTTGAACAGTCTCAGAATTGAACGAAACCAGTTCCATTGGATCCGTAATAGTTAGTTATTACCGGATTTCAATTTTCGTGTCAATCGGAGCTATCGTTTGATCGTGGCAGCTCGAAACGCATCGAATTGTTTTTAATTTAAATTTGGCGAGTCAAAATAGCCATTTTTCAAAAAGTCTCGGAATTCGACGAAACCAGTTTCATCGGATCCGTAATGTGATATTATTGTAAGGTTTCAAATTTCAAGTCAATTGGATTTACCGTTTGTCCGGTACAAATTAAAACGCCTAGAAATCGATTTAAATCGGTTTAATTTAAATTGAGCGTTTGTTGCCATAACTCGCACATACTTCCGAATTAGCTTCCGAAACTTGTTCCATTGTGTCCGGAACGCGGGATAAACCCTAGGTACGCTGGTTACGGCGTCTAAATCGGAGTTCGGAATTCCCGGGATGAATAGTGTTTACGCTTGCTTTTTCTATAAAAGGAGACACACACCCTTCATTTAAAAAAAAAAAGAAAAAAAGAAAAACCCTAAACCTAAAATCGCAGCCGCCAGTTACATAATGGATGGCCGAAAATGCTCTTCCTTCCTCCCTCAAAATCTCTCAATCCATTCATCGATTCACGAAGCCATCAACTACAAAGTTATAGAGCACATCAAGATCTACAAGATCAACGGTCAAGATCGAGAATAGTTGAGCGGATCGATGGGAAATTGAGCACGAACGAGGCCGTTCCTCTTGCGTGCGCGTGTGCCTATGGGGGGCCGAGCCTGGAGCTCTTCCTGGTGGAGATAGCTTGCGTCGTGTGCTTCGTCATGGCGTTGGTGTGATCGGATTTCGTCGAGTATCGGGGGAGAAATGTTTAACCCTAGTTCAAGCTTATGGGTTCATGTATGTCGGCCTTCACCTGTAGTGGAACGCAAATAGGAAGAAAGGGGGGAGGGTCCAGATGTGGAGGCAGCAGATCCAAGGGTTGTAAATGATTGAGGTTAAAAAAATATAAAGTTATGTTGTGATTTAAGTTATTAAAATCGTGTACGGACTTGTAAATTTCATATCTTTTTCATACGAGGTCGAAAAAATGCAAACTCAGTTGCGTTGGAATCGTATGGACGAGCACTACGCGATGGAGTTGGTTTGGAGTCGTTTGGAGTTAGTGAGAATTTTGGGTAAAATTAAACGCGCGTTTAATTTTATTCGAAATAAATCGCTAAAACGGAAATTAAAATCAAGGTGAGAACTTCTCACTCAATCGAATAGATTTCGATTTATTTTAAATAGTTAGATTTAAAATATTTGAATGCGTGTTTGAATGATGACTGTAAATTATTGATTGTTAAAATAGACATTATGCGCCGTTAGTAAGCGGATTTTATTTATTAAAAACATATACCGCGAATATTTCATAAACAGTGAAATTGGTATTATATATATAATATCAATATATATATATTGGCATATGTATATATTGCAGTTGTTGATTTCCCGCATTTTTTGTTTAGCGGATGAGACCCTATTACGCCGTTATTAAGCAGATAATATTTAATAAGAACATATACCGCGATAATTTCGTACTGGAGCGAAATTGGTATTGTGCTAATGTTTTTGGATGCAGGAAAACAGGTTGGAGGGATCCAACTGGATTCCTCAACAGTTTTTATTTGATTTCAGATATTTTGATATTTGATGGATTATCATATCGATATATGATATCGTTGTTTGTCGTGATTGACTATTTGGTGTGTAGCATCATTGGACCCAAATTTTGGGATTTTAAAATGATTTTAAAAGTGATTTTGAAAATATACTATATTTTTGGAATTGATCCATTATAAATAAATAACGTTACAATTTTTAAAGTTATAAAAATTATAGTTTTTGTGAAATATAGTTAAAAGCTGATTTTTGAGAAATATGAATTAATGACCTTATAAAATAGTTAAATTGGATTTTTGAATATATTATAAAAGTTAAAAATAGGATTTATAAAATTTGATTATTTTATAAATCAAGATGGTGGAATTATAAAGGAATTTAAAGACGTTTTAAAAGAATAATATAAATTAATTTATATTAAGAGATTTATAAATGGATATTTATAAATTGAAATATGGACAGTATAAAACGAGTTTTTATAAGTGTTTGAATGATGTGAGAATGAATTTCATAATAGAATGAAATTTATAGAATTATAAACTGTGAAGTTATAAATGAAATTTATAAATAGTAAGATTTATAAATTTGTGAAGTTATTTGAAGAATAAATTTTGTTAAATAAATAAATCTTATAAGTTATAAGATTTATGGTTTGGAAAGTCTTTAAAAGAACGATTTTGTAAAATAATCGTTTTATAAGCAATTGACTTATAATATGAACTTTTAGTTTATAATTGAGATATGAAATCAAATAGGTTAATAAAGGAATTTATAAAAAAGAAGTTTTTATAAATAAATAGAAACGGAATTTATAAACGTTGTTTTATAAATCCGCAAACGACTTATTTTGATAAGTTAATTGTTATAACTTATAAATGGAGTTATATTCACGTTGTAAACAGTGAATAATCCTTTAAGTTAAAGTGAATAGAAATGATGAAGTTTGTTAACGTAGTTTATTCACGTTTTTGAACAGTGAATAACACGTTAAAGAAATTGTTTAGAATATGAATGTTTTAAATAGAATTAAAACGATCTAACGATGTTTTAAAACATGTTAAGATTCGAAACCATAGATTTCAACATTCATTGTTGAAATAGACGTTTTCGAGAGATAAAAGGAAATGGTGGACTATAACACTGTTGCTATAGTAAATGATTTCCGAAAGGAAATGTTTTGTATAGTATTGAGATTTATATATCTATTTTAATTTCGAATCCCTATACTAATGATTTTGGGTTGTCGTAACGATGTTTTACGCAACATTCGTTTTGGCCCAAATAAATATGTTTAAGTGAATGATTTCCTTAAAGAATGAATTATATACTTAATTCGATTTAAGTATATTGAATATTTTCCAAGGTTGAAAATAAAAATATTTGTGAATTACTTATTTTTTTATAAGTATGGAATTGTTTTCCAATATGAAGTGAATAATTAGAATTTATCTTTTTAAAGATAAATTGACATGAATAATGGAAATCATATACATGGATATTTTGAAATATAAATTCATTATGGAATTTATAAAGAAAGTGAAAATTGTTTGAAAATAAATATTGATTTATTTTTGAAGTGTTGAAAATATATATCTTGTAAAGATATTTTGGAAAATAAATAATTTGGAAAATTATTTGGAATCTGGTGATGTGTGCATATCATTGATAGTTCAATAGCTGACTATCAGTATTTCCCTTTGAATGGGTATTTGATGTGATTTGTTTGAATGTGAATGCCACACTTATTTTTGAATAAGCGCTCACTATTCGGGTTAACCGGAAAAGGACCATGGAGTCGTATAACCCACTCCGAATATGTGTTACGTCGTTGTGAATCGCATTTGAAGATCGGTGTGGAAGACCGGTATTTACGAGAGTGATAGGATGAACTATCGATTGACTCTGCACCGAGTAGCTACGGTATTGAGTTCTCCATATGTGATGGTGAATCCGATCAGGATTGTGAATATCCGGATTGCAAGGACTTCTTTGTAAGTGCCTTCGGTTCTGTTCGAGCCCGGAACAGACTTGTATGGACTGTATGTCTGACATTACAATTTGAGATATAAAGCCGATTTCTTTCAAATATATTTCTGTTGGTGGCGGAGAATTTATTCTTTGCTTAACACCCTTCTTTGAGACGTATGTGCTCAAAGGTTATATAGTTGAAGTTATCAGCGATATATTCCTAATTTGGTAATGTGACATGCTGAGTGATGCTGAAATGATCATTGTGTTGATTATTTGTGATAGGATCATTTATTTGATCGTCTATCTTAGTGATCATTGTGTTGATCATTTGTTGACCCAAAGCATGGCTTTTGTATAAAGTATGTTTTTGTGGACGTGAATTCGTCGAGCCTCACATCCCGGAAATGGTCAAAACAGGAAAGAAGCAGCAAGGTTATGAGGGGTAGCACCCTTTAGGATATGTGCATTTCCTTCTGGAAAAGGGTGGTATCATGGTATGGAGCCCAGATACTTACTCATGTTGAAAACACTTTGTTATGATTGTGTGAATTGATTAGAGAGCGCTCTCGGAAAAAGGTCCCAAAGGACCGGGGGATGGCATATTCGGTCAGTTGTTGCTCAGTTAGGAGTAACCCGGCCTTGTGTTGGTTGAGATCCGGTTTGGTTCTCGGGGATGTCCATCCAGAGGCATTCTCAGTGGCAATGGGAAGTTCCTTGGCCTGACCATTTGTTGGAAATCCAAAGAAACAATACGAGACTTGTACGGTTTTAGTTGTAGAACCTGCCATCTAATATGGTAGCTATTAGTAGGCATAATATAATGGTACCTATGCTGGCTAAGATTTATATTCTACTTTCGAAAGAATTTGTTCTACACTATGCACTAATAATAATATCAAATGTTATTTTAATGCGTATCAAGCATCTTTGACTAACATAAGAAGAAATCTCCTCCAAGTCTGCGTTTGCATTGTGTGTGTGGTGGGAGGTCTTATGGTAGTCTCATTTTTAAAAGAATTGCGAATTAATTTAAAAATATTCCTCTATTTTGATTTTAAAGTTAAATAAACTGTTTTGAGTTCTCACACCAGTCACATGACTGACTCGGAGTTTATTGTTTTCCTTCCTAAACTCTGGGTGCCCACCAATTTCTACACGGGCAGTCAAGAGTTAAGGTTTATCAGGATATTCTGGATATTCTGGAGTTGCTAGAGGCAAGCTGGATGGCATGGCGTATTACTAGTTTATATAGTATTTCTTTTTCCGCTGCACTGTTTGTTGTTGTATGAAGTTGTACACTCTGATGTGATGATATGATGTAATGAAATATGATGAAATGTAATAACTGTAGTTCTTTGTTTAAAGATTATTCATTTATTATTATATGTTGTTCCGCTGCGAATTGTGAGATTCTGATGTTGTTCTGTTGTTTTCTTCTGTCCCGTTCTATTTTTAAAATGCTTCTATCTTCTATTTTCAAATTCTCTATTTTCTTTTCTTTCTCTGTTTTCTAAAAATTGTCTATCTTCTTTCCTCTCTATTTCCTATCTCTTCTCTCTTCTTTCTTTCTTTTTCTTAAATTCTTTTTAAAACCCATAACTATTCGGTTTTTTCGGCAACGAAAAACCGCGTACGTTACATTTGGTATCAGAGCTGATGGTTAAGCGACAACCATGGTTCTGTTGGGTATAATTCATTAGAGATAGAGTCAGCAGTACTCTAGAATGAGTTTGAGTGTAATAATAGATACGAGTGCGTATTTGTTAGTGATATAAAATTGTTTTATATTGTGATGATTGGTTTGTTGAGTGGTATATAGATTCTGGTTAATACGAGTAATTAACGTTGTTGATAGGAATCTATAAACACTTGAATAGAACAATTCGGCACAATATTGATTTTTAATTGGGTAAATGAAATAATTTTACCTTGATTATATTTTATATATAAAGAAATAATTTTCAGAATTATTAAAGTGTATATAAGTTGATTGTTTAGTTGTTTGAATAATCTAAATAAAAGAATAATTGTATAAGCAAAAGAATTATAAGAATTGAAATTATAATTAAAGTATTTACAATTGTGAAATAAACTTACATACATAAGAAGTAAAATTATATGAACTTGAGTTATATAAATGAAATTCAACTTTGTAATTGAATTGAATAAATGAATATAAATGATAATTCATTAAAATCTAATGTTATTAGAAGTTGAATAAATTGAAAGAGAATGAATATAAGCAAAGTAAAGGAATTTGGTTGAAATTAATATACTTTGGTTGTTATTTGATTGTTGATTGATTTTATATAAGTTCATTAAGTATTAATGAAATTGGAAGCTATGTAATTGAAATTCAAATTAAAGATAAATAAATTTGAATAGAATTGAATGTGAATTGGATTTAATTAGTGAATGTAAACTAATTGAATTGAGAATGAATGTTAGTAAATCCAATGTAAATAAATCAAATGTGATTTGATATTGAAAACCAATTCATTATATATGAATGAGAATATGAATGAATATTATTGGTTATGAATGTAGTTGGTTGATGGTTGAATATATATTGCTATTGAATGCATTGCTATGTTAGCATATATAGTTGTTATGGAGATATATGTTGTATATTGAGATTATTTTCATATATGCATGATCTCATGTTGTTTGTTGAGTGTTTAGTAGGTGCGGATCGCGTTTGCTTCGCATTTGGAGTTCGCTTTAGCGCTATATTAGCCGTATATGCTTGCTAATAAAATATAAGGTACATATCTCGGATTAAATACAGTACTTTTACACTTTTTCCCTGCGGGATGCCTCATTACTTGATGAGATGTATATTTGTGATATATATACTGTCATTTTTTTTTTCGGATCGAGCCGCGCAAAGGAGACTATGGCGAATTTTTCCGAAAATTTAAGGCGTTAGAAAAAATTTGAGAAATTTGGAAAATTTTGAAAACTTAACTTTGTTTTGAAGTTGAAAGTTAAACAATAGAAGTTGTTTTTGGAAAAAGATAACTAAGTATGATTTGAAAACTTAGTAAAGAATTGTAAGAAGTTTAATTATGAATTTTGGAAAGTTAATAGATTTTGTAACCTTTCTTACTTGTAATTTCGAGGACGAAATTCTTTTAAGGGGGAAAGATTGTAACGACCCAGAATTTTTAGAAATTGAAAATTGAATATTTAATTAATTTTAAATATTTATAAGTGAATTTATAAGTCAAATAAATTTTTATTTAAATTTTTGGATTTAATTGAATAATTAAATCGATAATTTAATATGTTAAATTATGAAAATAATTGAAAATATAGTTAAATATGATTGAAAATGATTTGTAAAATTTTATTTAATCATACTGGAGTTATAGAGATATTTTAGAACTTTTAAAATCGAATTTAAAGTTAATTTGTAAAGATTGAATATTTTAATATTTAATAATCGACTGTAAAATAGTCAATTTTTGAACAGTCTCAGAATTGAACGAAACCAGTTCCATTGGATCCGTAATAGTTAGTTATTACCGGATTTCTTTTTCCGCTGCACTGTTTGTTGTTGTATGAAGTTGTACACTCTGATGTGATGATATGATGTAATGAAATATGATGAAATGTAATAACTGTAGTTCTTTGTTTAAAGATTATTCATTTATTATTATATGTTGTTCCGCTGCGAATTGTGAGATTCTGATGTTGTTCTATTGTTTTCTTCTGTCCCGTTCTATTTTTAAAATGCTTCTATCTTCTATTTTCAAATTCTCTATTTTCTTTTCTTTCTCTGTTTTCTAAAAATTGTCTATCTTCTTTCCTCTCTATTTCCTATCTCTTCTCTCTTCTTTCTTTCTTTTTCTTAAATTCTTTTTAAAACCCATAACTATTCGGTTTTTTCGGCAACGAAAAACCGCGTACGTTACATTTAGATACTTATTTACTTAGAATATCATTAGTTTCAAAAACAAATTCGCACTAAAACATAATTAAGAAGTTCTAGAAGTAATTATGTAAGAGATATTTTGCGTATAAGGGATAGTATGGTAATTCGCTTGGAGAAGATATTATCTTTTACTTTAGAGGTGAGAAGGAGATTTGATGGGCATGTGGGGGTAATCGTTCCTTCGGTATATTTAGGGGTGAGTGTAGGACTAAAGAACACATATTTGAGCCTATATTACAACATACATACTCAATCTTGAATCATTCTAAACATTTAGCGAAACAAAATATCAAAGCCAGTATACAAGCCAAAAATTACCCTCCCTTGTTTCAGCCGTAACCATCTCTCTACTAAGCCAAATTTGATGATTTGCACTCTAAAGGCTGTTAAATAAGGATCAACTTTCATATTGGCCACTTTTTCCAGGTTGGAGTATAGTTTGAATGAAAACTAGTGGGAAGCAAGTGGTTCCGATGGCCCAGTTTTTCAGAACCAGAAAATGTCTCTTCACTTCCAAAAATCATTAATAATTCTCCACAAGTCCGAGTCCTCTCAAATTTGGACCAGATTCTCCATACGATATTATAAACAAATAGTACTTATTTTCGATAAATCAAAGTGCAAGGGGGCTAAAAGTCTGGTTGTTACATCTAGTATTCGAGCTAAAGGTTAATTAAGAATCTTGGCTTTGGCTAGGTATGACTCATTAAGAGATATGGTAATGAAATGCCATATCATGAGTTGAGTGTGTTATACACATGAGTGCATATATTTATTTGTTATATAGAAGTTATATATAAAGGATATATGATGTAGTGTAATCTAATTTACGTAGGAATAAATGATGTTCATCTATTGTCCCTTATTGATTAGCTTAGTCATGCTCGGCCAGTTAATGAGCATTGAATATTGTTTGATGTTTGTTGATTTGTGCTCGAACAATTTACTAGCATTTTTATAATTTTACTACATTGGTAAGGTAGACATTATGTTATCATAGTTATTGATCGTAAAGATGGGCAACGTGTAACATGACTAAAGAGTTAAGGATATCATTTAACATCGATAATACATGTGACCAATGTCGCACTTTCTCAATATTCCTCCAATTCAAGGTTGCTACTCTTTGACGTCGTCGCACAAGCAATACTGCATAACAACAAGGCTAAGATCGATAACGCACTTAGTCAATGTCGCCTCTAATCAGTGTCACTTATTATTGATACCACTATCTTATGCCGCAACTCTTCTATATTTATTGATACCTTACTTCATCAATTATTAAATGATACCACCTAATGATTCCAAGAATCATAGTTGTCTATGTTGCACTAGATAAAGCCACCTCCTATCAACATCATTTATCATTGATGCCACTGGTAATCGATGCCATTAGGCGATGATATCATATCCCTATTGATGACGTTTCCATTCTAACATCGTCGCATTTAGGGTCGTCCTTCAAGTAGTCCATCCATCATTGATTCCACAAATAATCGATGTTGCTACTCTTTGGTAACAAATTTCATATGGCGCATTTCATCAACGTTTGAAGGATACCACGTATCTATATATGTAATGTTGATGGTGAACATCATCAATGTCCATAGAAGCCATCAATGTCGTAAATCATTGATGCCATATGGCTCTACCAATGAGAAAAGTTGAAGATACCCTTGCACCTTAAGGCATCGAAAAATCATTATGTAGCATTGACGATGCTGATACCAAGCTAATGTGCCGTGCTCACATACTAGTATAAATATGACCCTAGAGGGTTAAAGGAGGTGGTGACTAATTCTTGTCTCCTTTCTTACATTTTTTTTACTTTATAAACCTAAATTAATTTGGGCATTTTTTCCGATTGTAACACCCAAACTTTGTATACATAAGAGATTGAATATTAAACAATCGTGTGGAATATTTGACAAACTGACTCTTGAATTGTAACCTGCATATTGGCCTAGTTCACCTATGGTGTTAGACATAATTTTTCCAAAATAGTGAATGCACATTGGAATCACGTGTATTTGATCTTAAGCACATTCTCTCCTACCGACTTAGCCTAGGTGAAATGACCCACACCATTTTACTTTAATTTTCAAAGGATTTTTTTTCAATATCCAAGATCCAAATTTTTACCAATATAAATATATCAGTGTATTCATAAGATATGCACATACATATGAGGATGCATGTGTCTCTCTTGTTTAAATCAGAGTTAGTATAAATAAGAGCTTATTCTGTTTGGCTTGAATTTGAATCAATCTTCCCATAGTTAATTTCCATATTTTCTTTTTCTTTTGATATTTGTAATATATGAGTAGATCCTACTCATATTTATTCATAATAACTTTGATCATGTTAACTATGATTTACTAGTGATTTATTTTGACAAAACAATCTCAAAATATATGGCCTTTTCTTAGTTTAGTTAAAAATACTTGATACTTGATTCAGGTCAGAAAATGATATCTTTATTTATCATTTCAATTCATGGTTTTCTTTGAGTCTCTCCTGTTCTTGACTCAATCAATATGACCTACCATGTGTTGATCATTTGATCACTCGTTTTCTGGGTTTTCTATGATTAGAGTACTAGATTGAAAATGTTACAAAAGTGTGCGATCACTATGTTTTAGGGTGAACGAAGTCTTGAATGCAAAATGCTTCCTGGATCGGTAATATTAACAAGTTAAAATGCACAGTTGGCAAAAGTTTTTTAAAGAGAGTTTTGGTGAAACATTTACTAAATAGACAAAGAATTTTTGAAATGCATTTTACTTCCAAATTACAGACCAACATGATCAACCAAGACTCCATTCTTTTGAAGTTGGTTAATCCTTCTGACTGTGTCAACCAGACACTCAACCGGGTCAATTTAAAATGCCATTCATTTGCAATGTATTTGAAGTCTTTTTAAGATACATACACTTCTCAAAGCAACTCACAAGTGGACTTGAATTCTTTTACAAAATATCCAGAAAGAGTAATTAAATACTCAAAGAATACTCCAAGTTAAAAACTAAATTTTACTTCAAAACTTACTGTTTTTAAATGAGTCAAGCCTGACCGGTACATAATATAAGTTTTGTATGAAATCTGCTCTTATATGAATATAGTTCTTTTCCAGATTTTCATAGATAATACTTTGGACTCATTTTCTTGATCACTACTCAGATCATCCTTCAGTTTTCAATTCTTAACACATAACAAAACTCAACAGAACAAAACTAGTTCAATCAAACATAACAAGTTCATACATATTAGGAAAATTTAAGAACACAACTCCCATGAATACATGCAGATAGGTCATTCTATGCTCTTATTAAAACTAGCAAGCATGCTCATTCATTATTTCTCATTAGCCATACTTTTCTTCTTACTTAGGTTCTTCTTTCCCTGAAAGAGCATTATTGGCTGCCTCATTTTAAAATGAGACACCCCCTTATGCCATGAGCAAACAAGGGTCGGATCTATGATCTGGTATGAGCAATATTAATATATTCATGAGATTAGCAAATAAGTGATACATGAGTGCTGGCCTGTTGCTTCAGCAATTTGTTGAAATTAACTATATTACTTGTTTCAGATGAATTGTTATGCAAGTATAATAACTTCATAAATCAACCATTAACACATACATAATTATGCAAACATTCACATTAATCAGTAGCACATAGATGCACTAGAACAACCATGGTTCCACTCCAACAAATCTAGGAAATATTCATATTCATATTTCATGATTTATGGGTTGCGTGTGTGTATATATATATATATATATATATATATATATATATATATCAATTTATATTCTGGCCTCATCTGCTATCAAGGAATCACTGGGACACATTGCAATGAATTAATTCACATCATTTCACAAAGATCTCAGGGCTTAAACAAACCATGTGCCAACTTGCATACTTCAAATATGATAAGCGTTCCTGCAGCCTTCTTGGCTCACCATTTCTAGTTCATTTACTAATGGTATTTTTTTAATCCTATCTTCAGATAGCTAAGTGAACATGTCATTATATTCCTGAAAACACCCCATACATCTTGCAAGCATATTTTTCAAAGGCAAACAGATAATTATTTTCAAGAATATTGCTAACAGATATCTTGTCTTGAAATTAAATATAAGAATATCTACAACTGAGAATAGAGACATGGAATGTTAAGTTATTATGATTTGCAAGTAACTATGATTGAACCAGATTCAAGATCTAGCTGAATCACAATTTTTGACTTGTGAGTTTCTGCTATTTGATTAGAGACTCAACACATAGAAATCTCTATTGCATCCCTAATACCTTTTTCTTAAGCCTCAACACTTATACTATGTATAATGCAGCTTACATCATTTTCTCTACTGAAATTTTCAAGTCATAATTCCATAGTAGTTATAAGTATTCTTCCAAGGTTTCAAGGTTTGATGCCTTAGCTTTTCAAAATATAATGAAACAGTAGCATGCACACCCATAACAATGTTCATATCAGATCAAAAACTCCCATAAGATATTTAATAAAACTGTTTTCGACAAAACCAGAAATATGCAAATAAAAATATAAAAGATTGGCTGCCTCATATCAGGACTTACCACCATGAATATAGTGAGATTACTTACCTAAGTATTTCCTTCTAATTGATCCAGTAAATCCCTGAATGTTTTTCCCTTCCTTTAAAAAATTTTCTTCCTTTCTTATTTTTAGTATCTCGGGTAAAATGATTTTTCTTGCTATAACTACTTATTTATATGCATTTTTCACTAGGGTTTTTATCAAGACAAAATTCCATTTTTGTCCTGGCTAACATCATGCATTTTGCATTTTGCATTAGTTATGGGCAGTACTTCCCTCTTTTTTACTTTTCAGAAAAATGGCTATTTTTGATTACCTCACACTTACTCAAGTCATGATAAAAATGTGATTTGGTCATATTTTATACTTTTGTTCATTTCTGAAAATCCTCTTTGCTATTTTTACCTACACATACATACTTACTTACATTGTATCTCATTTCATTTTAATGCTATTTTTCTTGCTTAGTTCCAACATATTTCTACTCATAGAAAATATACATGTGTATAGTTATATATGTATTTATCTAATTTTCCTTGCTTTACAGAAAAGTATATGTTCATATACCTATATTTCATATTTAACTTCAATGTACATATATATATATATACATATTTAATTTCAATATGTATACATATTCGATTTTATAGAAAATATTTAATTTCAATATGTACAGAAAAATATATTTAATTTGGTTATTAATTCACATTTCAAAATCAGATTTGAAATGCTTTCTTTCTTTGTTTATTTTTTTAAGAATTTTGGATTCTTTCTTGTGCCATTTCCAGTGTGCATGTGAACACATATTCTTGCACATCATTCAATCTAGAAATCCCATCATAATGTAATCTAAATATTTCAAAACTGAATTATTTCATTAAAATAAATTTTCACAAAATTTTGGTGTATTACATTCACCTGTCCTTTTAGGAATTGGGTCCTCACAATTTTTTATTACCTCTAACAGGCATTCACTGATTCTAAGAAATTTATCAAACACATGCGTAAGAAAATAAATTCAACCAGTGCAACCATACATATTAATATTTCAGAATTTTTTTTTAAAAAAGTTACCTTTAATTTGCAAAAAGCTTAGGGTATTACATCCTAATCTTGTCCTCTAACTCCCATGTACAATCATTAGGATCAAGACTCCACTGGATCTTTACCAGCATCAAAGTTTTGCTTCTCAATTTCTTTTCTTATTTAGCCAAAATCCCTACTGGTTCTTTCTCATAAACCAAGTTAGGGTTGATCTGTACTTGGGGGTAGGCTTTTCCAGAATTTCTTCCTTATCATGTACCCATCTTCTAAGTTGTGACACATGGAATACATTGTGCATTGCTTTCATTCTTTCTGGCAGTTCCAATTTGTATGCTAATGAGCCTACTCTTTCCAGAATTTTATAGGGTCCGACAAACCTTGGTGTGAGCTTTCCTTGCTTGCCAAATCTCAACACCTTTTTCATAGGTGAAACCTTGATGAAAACAAAGTCACCCACTTCATATTCCACCTGTTTTCTTTCATGTCTGCAAACTTCTTCTGGCTGTCTTGAGCTGCTGCCATTCTCTTCCTTACTAGCTCAATTTTTTCTGTAGTTTCTTTTATATACTCAGGTCCTAAGACAGCTCTCTCTCCTGTCTCCACCCAACATATAGGTGATAAGCATAGCTTGCCATATAAGGCTTCAAATGGTGCCATTCCTATAGTGTTTTGATAACTATTATTATATGTAAACTCGGCTAAATGGAGGTGGTCCTCCCAGTTGCCTCCAAAATCAAGTGCACATGCCCTCAATAAGTCTTCTAAAATTTTGTTCACCACCTCAGTTTGTCCATCTGATTGTGGATGGTATGCAGTGCTTAAGCATAATTCACTTCCCATGGCATCTTGAAAACTTTTCCAAAATCTTGATGTGAAAATGGTATCCCTATCACTCACAATAGTTTTTGGAATGCCATGCAATCTTACCACTTCCTTCATGAACACTTGAGCCAATTTTGGTGCATTCCTTTCTGATTTCACTGGGAAAAAGTGTGCCACTTTAGTTATACTATCTACTATTACCCATATACTTGTGTTTCCTCCATTGGATCTATGCAGACCATCTATGAAATCCCTAGATATATCCTCCCATTTCCACTGTGGTATGCTAAGAGGTTGTAATAATCCTGATGGTCTTTGTGTTTTTGCTTTGACTTGTTGGCAAGTCATACACTTTGCAACATGTTTAGCTACATCTGACTTCATTCCCTTCCACCAATAATTTCTTTTTAGATTTTGATACATCTTTGTACTGCCTGGATGTATGGAGTACTTACTCCTATGGTTTTCACTTAATATTTCCTCCTTGAACTCCATGTTTTCTGGAACACATGTTCTATTTTTGTTCCTTATATAACCATTTTTATAAACATGGTAATTTATCACTTCTTTCCCATTTGATATGAGCATTTTCTTCTCCAATAAGTCTGGGTCCTGTTCTTGCATTTTTCCTATCTTCAAAATTAAATCTTATTGTAAGGTTATTAAACTCAGTCTCCCTTTATTCTCATCTTCTTTATTTGTCACCATATGTATCTCACTGCTTGCTTCAATTTCTAAATCAGCAAGTGTAGATAAATCCTTAAATTCTTCCATCATCAACATAGCTACTTTAGCATGTTGTCTACTGAAGGCATCTGCAACTTTGTTTGCTTTACATGGTGTATAAAGTATGTTTAAGTCATAGGCAGCTAGAAACTCTACTCATCTATGTTGCCTCATGTTCAAATCTTTTTGTGAGAAAAGATATTTCAGTGCCTTATGATCTGTGTACAAATAAAATTTGGCACCTAATAAGTAGTGTCTCCAAAGCTTCAATGCATACACCACTGCTGCTAGTTCAAGATCATGGGTTGCATATCTGGTTTCATGTGGTTTTAATTTTTTGGATGCATAGGCTATTACTTGATCATGTTGCATCAACATAGCTCCTAGCCCAGAACTACCTGCATCAGTGTAAATAATTAAATTCTCATTTCCTTCAAGTACTCTTAGTACTGGTGCATAACTAATGCTTCTTTTATCTTGATAAAAGCTTGTTCACATTTTTCAGTCCATACAAATGTATGATTCTTTCTGGTTAGATTAGTGAGTGGTGATGACATTTTGAAACAATCTTTTATGAATCTCCTATAATATCCTGCCATCCCCATGAATGATCTAACTTCACTCATAGTGCTTGGTCTCTTCCATGCATGAATAGCTACAACTTTATTGGGGTTCATATAAATTCCTTTAGCACAAATGACATGACCAAAAAATGTACTCCCTCTTTCCAAAATGCATATTTTGAAAATTTTGCCTTTAAATCTTTTTCCCTCAATCTAGATAAAACCAGATGCAAATGATTTTCTTGCCCTTCTACTGTTTTGGGATAAATCAAAATATCATTAATAAAAATTAGCACAAATTTATCCAGATAATCCCTAAATATTCGATTCATTAAATCTACAAAATATGAGGGGGCATTTGTCAACCCAAATGGCATAACCATAAACTCATATAGACCATATCTAGTGTTGAATGCAGTGTACTTGACACTTGATTCCTCAACGTTCTTCTGATAGAACCCAGATGCTAAGTCTAATCTAAAGAATATTTTAGTTCCACTGAGTTGATCAAAAAGATCATCAATCCTAGACAATGGGTATTTATTCTTGATAGTGACCTTATTTAACTCCCTGTAATCTATGCACATCCTCAAAGTACCATCATGCTTCCTTACAAACACTACTGGAGCACCCTAGCATGAGTTGTTTGGCCTTATAAACCCTTTACTTTCTAATTCCTCTAGCTGGTTTTTCAACTCTTTTAGTTCACTTAGCCCCATTCTGGTGGGTTTCTTAATTATTGGGCTTGATCTGGAATGAGGTTGATTTGAAACTCCACTGATCTATGGGGTGGAACACCCTTAACTTCCCTAAACACATCCAAATATTCATTGACTGTGGGGATTTCTTCAATGGAAGGTTCACTGAAATTCTTTTCCAAGTCAATTAAATGATACAATTTTCTTTCTTTAGCTACTTCACATAAAACTGTGATTTTCTGGCCTCTAAGATTTTGCAATGATATGGTGGATGAGTCTAAATTAGTTATGGCTTTAAATTTTCTTAACCAGTCTACCCCCAATATAACACCTATATTTGGGTAGTTTAAAACATATAAATTGGAAATAAAAATGTTTCCTCCTATGTTTAATTCCGCATCCACACAAATCATGTTTAAAACAATAGAACTCCCTAGTGGACTTTGTACTAGCAATAGGGTTTCAACTAATATGCGGTTCAGTTTTAACATCTTAACTATTTCATAGGAAACTAGAGAATGAGTTGCCCCAGTATCATATACTACTGCTATGGGTATGGTGCAAATAAGTAATGTACCTTCCACTTGACCATGATTTTCAGCACTAGTCTCCACTGTGGATCTGCTTTTGCATTCCAGATTTGCCAATTTTCCTTGCTGTTTGTACTCAGGACAATTTCTCTTCATATGCCCCTCTTTCCCACATAGGTAGCACTTGAAGGCTCCTCCTTTTCATTCCGGGCACCTTGGTTTGATGTGTCCCTCCTTTCCCCAATGATGGCAAACCAATTTCTTCTTAGCATCATTGGCCTTAATGTCACAGGCCTTTTTGTTATTTGTTTCCTCCTTCTTGTCATAAGGGTGGTATCTTACCTTATTCTTCTTGTTATTGTTGTTCTTAAAATTTTTATACTTCTCTCTTTCCTTGTCATGCTGCTCAAATTTCAAAGCTAGATCTATTACTTGATCAAAAGCCCTATCAACATAAGGTAACATGGCCTTGCTAAGTCCTAGGTTCAAACCTTTAATATATCTATCATTTTTGGATGCTTCATCAGCCACTAGCATTTCTCCATATTTGGATAATCCCTCAAATTTGTGAGTATACTCAGTGACATTCAAAGTTCCTTGTCTGAGTCTAATAAACTCTTCAAATAATGCGGTCTTAGCTGATGCTGGTACAAACCTTGCCTCCAACATCTCCTTGAATTGATTCCAGGTGATTTCATTTTCAATTCTCCCAGCTACAATCACCTCCCACCAGCTTAAAGCTGCTCCTTTCAGCTGTCTTGAAGCCACTTTCCTCTTCCTTTGATCATCAAGCTACATGTCATTGGAAATCCTATCCAATGTTCTCAACCATGCTTGAATTTCCATTACATTCTCAATCCCTTCAAAACTCTTGCCTCCCAAATTTGTATAAGCCTTTAATAGTTTTGAAAGTTCCTCATGTGGGTTCTCAGGCCTATGCCCAATTCCATCCCTTAAAACCCTCACAAACTCCTGCATATCAAGCATCTATGGTACACTTGTTCCTGCATTGTGATGAGATCCCCTTCCTACCATGGTCTGATAACTAAGTTATGGGTAGATGAGATTAGTATATTGTGAGTATTTTCTATAATTAATATTTTCCTATCTAAATTATTTCATCCAAACCAAATAGGTATAATATATTTCTATAGTACTCAACAATAAATACAACCATTTGCTCTAATACCAAATGAAATGACCCTCACCATTTTACTTTAATTTTCAAAGGATTTTTTTTCCATATCCAGGATCCAAATTTTTACCAATACAAATATATCAGTGTATTCATAAGATATGCACATACATATGAGGATGCATGTGTCTCTCTTGTTTAAATCAGAGTTAGTATAAATAAGAGCTTATTATGTTTGGCTTGAATTTGAATCAATCTTCCCATAGTTAATTTCCATATTTTCTTTTTCTTTTGATATTTGTAATATATGAGTAGATCCTACTCATATTTATTCATAATAACTTTGATCATATTAACTATGATTTACTAGTGATTTATTTTGACAAAACAATCTCAGAATATATGGCCTTTTCATTGTTTTGTTAAAAATACTTGATACTTGATTAAGGTCTGTTTGCGCAAAAAATGGGCAAACACCTCCAAGTCGTATGATTTAGTTGATTATATGTTTTTCTTAGCGATTTGGGTGATTTATGCAAATATGTAAAAAAACAGGGACTAAACTGTAAAAGACACACAGATTTATAGTGGTTCGGCCAGAACGTGCCTACGTCCACTTTATATGTTATTCTCCTTTTTCTCTTCAGATTACAAGTACAAAGCTTTGATTACAAGAGTATTAAAGTTGTTTGAAAGTTCCTTCCGTGCTTGAGCTCTCAAACCTGTCTGCCATCGTTGTACCCCTGCCCCTCTATTTATAGAGTGATGCTGGGAGCAGGGGTCCTGGATGTATATAGCTGCTGGCGGGCCTGGGCTGAAGCAATTCTTGCCTGGCGGCGTCCTGGTTCGGTAGCGTTTGGAGTGGTTGGAGTTTGGTTCGGTAGGGAAGTGGTTCGGTGATGGTGGGTTTTGGACCGGTGGTGGGTTGGTTCGGCATGGAAGTGGAGAGGTGGTTCGGTATGGTTTGGGAGGAAGGTCGGTTCGGTGGTTTACTTGGTAGTGGATGGAAAGGAGGTTGATTCAGTGGGAGGTGGAAAGGCCTCTGGTTCGGCATGTGGTGCCTTGGGTCTGATTCTGCAAGTAGCGAGGCGAGGTCTGGTTCGGTCATGGAGATGAGATGGTTCGGTGGAGGCTGAGGTTTGGCTCGGCAGTGGAGTTTTGGATTGGTGGGACGTTGGTCCGGTACCGAATGGTTTGGTGGCCTTCTCCTCGTGCTGGTTCGGTAGCGAAGGGACATGGTTCGGCTTTGGTATGTGTACCGGATGAGCTTAGGTACCGGATGGAATGGAACGAATGAAGTGGGCGAACCCAGATGAAACTGATGCTTCTTGGTCTCGAGATATCCTGGGTGAGAATGAACACTTGCACTTGAATCATGAGTGAAATCCCAGACTTATATACGCTTGCTGGCTGCTTCTTCTTGGTTCGATCGTGGTGGAAATGCACACAACATTGATATTCCAGTTTTGACCAAAAATAGGATAACAAGGTCAGAAAATGATATCTTTATTTATCATTTTCAATTCATGGTTTCTTTGAGTCTCTCCTGTTCTTGACTCAATCAATATGACCAACCATGTATTGATCATTTGAACACTCATTTTCTGGGTTTTCTATGATTAGAGTAATAGACTTGAAAATGTTATAAAAGTGTGCAATCACTATGTTTTAGGGTGAACCAGGTCTTGAATGCAAAATGCTTCATGGATTGGTAATATTAACCGGTTAAAAAGCACATTTGACAAAAGGTTTTGAAAGAGAGTTTTGGCGAAACATTTACTAAATAGACAATGAGTTTTTTAAATGCATTTTACTTCCAAATTACAGACCAACATGATCAACCAAGACTCCATTCTTTTGAAGCTGGTTAATCCTTGTGACTGTGTCAACCAGACACTCAACCAGGTCAATTTAAAATGTCATTCATTTGCAATGTATTTGAAGACTTTTTAAGAACATACACTTCTCAAAGCAACTCACAAGTGGACTTGAATTCTTTTACAAAATATCCAGAAAGAGTAACTAAATACTCAAAGAATACTCCAAGTTAAAAACAAAATTTTACTTCAAAACTTACTGCTTTTAAATGAGTCAAGCCTAACCGGTACATAATATAAATTTTGTATGAAATCTGCTCTTATATGAATATAATCCTTTTCCAGATTTTCATAGATAATACTTTAGACTCATTTTCTTCATCACTACTCAGATTATCCTTCCGTTTTCAATTCTTAACACATAACAAAACTCAACAGTACACAACTAGTTTAATCAAACATAACAAGTTCATACATATTAGGAAAATTTAAGGACACAACTCTCATGAATATATGCAGATAGGTCATTCTATGCTCTTATTAAAACTAGCAAGCATGCTCATTCATTCTTTCTCATTAGCCATACTTTTTTTCATACTTAGGTTCTTCATTCCCTGAAAGAGCATTATTGGCTGCCTCATTTTAAAATGAGACACACCCTTATGCCATGAGCAAACAAGGGTCGGATCTATGATCTGGTATGAGCAATATTAATATATTCATGACATTAGCAAATAAGTGATACATGAGTGCTGGCCTGTTGCTTCAGCAATTTGTTGAAATTAACTATATTACTATGTTTCAGATGAATTGTTATGCAAGTATAATAACTTCATAAATTAACCATTAACACATACATAATTATGCCAACATTCACATTAATCAGTAGCACAAAGATGCACTAGAACAACCATGGTTCGACTCCAACAAATCTTGGAAATATTCATATTCCAATTTCATGATTTATGGGTTGCATATATATATCAATTTATATTCTGGCCTCATCTGCTATCAAGGAATCACTGGGGCACATTCTAATGAATTAATTCACATCATTGCACAAAGATCTCAGGGCTTAAACAAACCATGTGCCAACTTGCATACTTTATGTAACAACCTGCAAATCCGTACCCCTTGAGTTCACACTATTCTACAACAATTGTGACGACCGCCCATGACTCCCGCATGGAAACAAGGGAATGGTGCACTGAAAGTGTGCCAGGCAGCCATGGGTGACTGTCAAGGGTAGAATAAAACATCGCAGAATCTATCATATAACTCACAGCGCATGGATAAAATACGATAGAGAAATATATAGTGAAGCTCCATAACAGAAAATCATCATAAAAGCATCATAGTAGTTTTATAAAACCATATGAATAAATCCATACATCAAAGCCTCACTACATAACACTCAAACAAATACAGCAGCGGAACACCCAGTACATATAATATGAAATAATATGCAAAAGCCTCATGCTCGTCCTTGTCATCATCAGCGTAGATCTCCAAGAACAGCACCTGTCACCTGCTACCTAGTCTGCCCATCCCAACATGGATGAACAGCCCAAGGTAATAAGAGGAGACATAAAACCTTGAGTCAGACAACAGTCTTAGTGAGCAGTAAATCAACTATTAAACATACCAAAGGAACATAAAGGATAAAAGGAATAGGAACCCAAATCATCCCACTCCACCTCTTTCTACAGTGATAGCCCCCAGACACACACTAAGGAGAAGCAAGCATAGCAAAGCAGATAATTAAAGTAAAGCAATAATCACTCGATTCAAGGTCGATGTTTTCCAAATACAAACCCCCAAGGCCTAAACCAAGATCAGATAAGCACCCAGAAAACACCGCTCTTGAGACCGAATGATGATACAACCAAACATCCATGACTCTGGCTATCACTGTTATCATTGCCTTGATTTTATCGTTAATTGAATGACCAACTCATCTTTCAACCATCCGTCAAGGGCTAATGGCAACCCCGGTTCTAGACATAACTCCGCACGTCACCGTGACCCGTGCTTAGGTATAACGGATCTACCCAGAGTACTAGCACGTCATCATGACCCACGCCTGGGTATAACGGATCTACCCAACGTACTCTTGCTTTGAGCTTGCTAGAACCTTCAATAACGATAAGATCTCAGCCTTCTAGTCATCCTCCTCGACGACTATTCCCAATATAGCTCAAGCACTTCTCGAGCCCACCATTATCCACCAACTCGAACCGCATCATCGAGTAATCAACATGCTTGGGATGATCCCGTCTGGATTAAACCAAGGCTTCCACATCATGCTTTGCTCCAACGCATCTTAGCAAAGTCCATCTCATCATCATACTTCGCCTCAACATATCATGGCAAAGTCCATTTCGTCATCATACTTCGCTTCCTCTAACTATAGCAAAGTCCTCGAACCCATCCATATGAGCTTCATCATCCGCTTCATATGCCACAGCAGCTTTCACCATTCAAGAGCCTTTCCACTTAGCTTTTGAATCATCTTCAACCATCTTGTCCCAAATAAACTACAAGCTAACTCGAGACAATCAAATCAATCATACATCCAAACAATCAAGCATTCAAACAAGATCTAATCAAGCAATATCAACTATAATGGCAATTTCATAAATAAATGAGCATAAGTCTAACATATATGAAATCATGGATTTTAGCATAGATCTATCAAATATAAAACATGGGTTTTGTCTCTATAACTTGTTAATTGAACTTGCATAGGTAAACATCTTCAAAAGTAATGAATCTAGTCTTGGAACTAAGAAAAATGCATGAAATCTCTAACTTTAACACTCAAACAAGCCACCAATCCAATATACTCCTTTGGGTCCGCGTGAGAGATAACTACCACTCACCGAATCACCCAAACACTTCAAAAACTAATCACTTCAGATCTGGACAGCAAGGATTCAAGCTCGATTCGTCGAAATCTCGCTTGAAATGGTGAAATCTAGCTTTGTCGGATGAAGATCTTCAACTTTGGCTCTTGGATCTTCAATCTTGATCTTCGATCTTGGATGGATGTTAACACTAGATTAGAGTAGAGAAAAGAAGTGAAGAACTGTTATAGACGAGCTCTCAAAATGGCAGCACTTCGTCGCTTCGAAATCCGGATCCCAAAAAGTGCACTAGTGGTCGCGTATTTATAGGCTGAATCGCCCCTTAGGTCGCCCAGATCTTAACTCGTAGGCTCGCTATTAGGTCGTTGCCGACCTAAAAAGTCTCGACCTAACTATACTACGACCTAAGACCCACAGTATGCACGCGACCTAAAAACATAAGCGCGCGACCTAACAATCTATGCAACCTACCTTAGGTCGTCTAACGACCTAACTGCACCACATAACTACCCAGCGACCTAACTAGGACGAGGCTTATCACACGACCTAAAAACTCAACGACTTACTTAGGTCGCTCACGACCTAACTGGGTTACGACCTATCAAATCCACTCGACCTAACACACCCCCTATCTTAGGTCGCTTACGACCTATCTATACACAGCAAACTTAGGTCGTTAATCCTCCTAGGTCGGTCAAATACTTATGTAGGTTAAATTTCTTAGGTCGTTAACTACCTCTAACCCATTAACTCGTCTAACTGCTAGGTCTTTAACCCTAAGTCGCTCATATCTATAGGTCGCTCCACTCGACCTAACTCCCTCACGACCTAAACTGCTCTAAGCCTTAACTTGCTAACTCTTAGGTCGGTCATTCCTATAGGTCGTAACTCGTTAACTACCGACCTAACTTAAGTCGCCCCTACACGAGTTAGCTTCCCCACACGATCTAACTACCATACGACTTAGGCTATAGATGACATAAACAACACTAACGACCTAATAATTCTACGATTTATTGATACGTAAAATACGGGTCGTTACATTCTCTCCCCCTTAGGAATTTCGCCCCCGAAATTCCAAGCAAACAAGAGCAACCAAAACTATTCTACATGCCTACCATCCATAGCAATCAACAAACCATGCATCCAAATTCTAGCCTAGCATGTAGAATTCTAAGATTAGAACAAGTTACAAATTCATGAGATGTCACGACACCTTAGGGCCATACCTCGAAGAGTTCAGGATGAGATGCCTTCATCCTCTCTTCCTCCTCCCACGCACAGTCGTTAACATCATCACTCCATTGTACCTTGAGCAACGTAATCGTCTTCCTCCTAAGCTGTTTCGTGTCGGTTTCTACAACACGAAGCGGCTTACGAGGTCTCGTAACAACTGGATCAACCTCCAAATCTTCACAGCTATCAGCAGAAACCACTGTATTCGAGTCGTGCACATACTTCCGCAGATATGATACATGAAAAACATTGTGCACACCCGACATCTTTTCCGATAACTCCAATCTATAAGCGAGCTTCCCAATTCGCTCGATAATCGGGAATGGTCCAACAAATCTCGGAGTCAATTTTCCTTTCTTCCCGAATCGAATTACATTCTTCAGAGGAGAAATTTTCACAAAAACCATATCACCTACGTCGAATTCCAAATCTTTTCGACGCTTATCGGCATAACTCTTCTGACGGTCTTGGGCTGCCTTCATTCGTTGCCGAATGATCTTTATACAATCCGAAGTCTGACGAATCATCTCACGCCCAAGTATCAGCTTTTCTCCAGTTTCCAACCAACATGTCGGAGAGTTACACGGTCTTCCATACCGTGCCTCGTATGGTGCCATACCAATACTTGACTGGTAACTGTTATTATATGCAAATTCCACCAAATGAAGATGATCTTCCCATGATCCTTCGAAATCCAAAACACATGCCCTCAGAAGATCTTCCAAAACTCGGTTGACTCTCTCAGTCTGACCATCTGTTTGAGGATGATAAGCTGTACTTAAACACAACTCGGTTCCCAAAACCTCCTGGAAGCTCTTCCAAAATCCACTAGTGAACAATGGGTCTCGATCACTCACTATACTCTTCGGAATACCATGGAATCAAACTATCCACTTAACATACAATTCAGCCAACTTCGATGCAGTCCTAGTTGATCGAACAGGAATAAATCTTGCACTCTTAGTCAAACGATCTACAATGACCCAAATCCCTTCATTTCCCGTTCTGGTTCTAGGTAGACCATCGATAAAATCCATCGATATTTGCTCCCACTTCTATGTAGGAACTTCTAACGGCTGAAGCAATCCACTGGGCTTCTCCTGCTCTGCTTTAACCAACTGGCAATTCATGCACTTGGAAATAAAATTTCCAACATCCTTCTTCATACCTTCCCAGTAATAGGTTCTTTTCATGTCCCGATACATCTTATTTCCTCCTGGATGAATTGTCAACTTCGAGTGATGACTTTCCTTCAAAACTTCATCTCTCAACTCATCGATATCGGGAACAACCAGTCGTCCTTGCTTAAGAAGCCAACCCTCTCGATCGACTTCGAATCTTTTATCCTTCTCTGGGTCCAATCCAGATTCCAAATCACGGATAATCTTGACAAGCTTATCGTCTCGCTTTTGGCTCTCGCCAATTGTTTCCACAAGAGTAGGCCTTATCGATAAGTTTGCCAACATTTCAGGTTCCAATTCACATCTGGGCCTGAAGTCAAATCTAGCTAAAAACTTGAGATTCTTCCATTCCAAAAACATGGCTCCCAATCCTGCATGTCTTCGACTTAACGCATCAGCTACTGCGTTACCTTTTCCCGGAGTATAGGCTATACCAAAATCATATGATGCTAAAAACTCTAGCCATCGTTGCTGCCGAAGATTCAAATCCTTTTGGGAGAAAAGATACTTCAACGACTTATGATCTGTAAACAACTCGAATCGAACTCCCAATAGATAATGTCTCCACATCTTCAGAGCAAAAACAATCGCCGCTAACTCCAAATCATGAGTCGGGTGATTCCTTTCATGCGGCTTCAGTTGTCGACTTGCATACGCAACAACTTTACCCTTCTGCATTAGCACTGCTCCAAGTCCAGTACCACATGCATCAGTGTAAACCACCATCTCATCATTTCCACTCGGAATAGTCAAAATAGGAGCACTCGTCAGTCACTCTTTCAGGATTCCAAAGGCTTGTTCACACTTAGCATCCCAACTGAACACTTGGTTTTTCTTCGTCAATCCTGTTAACGGTGCAGCTATCTTGGAAAAGTCTTTGATAAACCGACGATAATATCCTGCTAATCCAAGAAAACTTCTCACATCGGATGCATTCTTAGGTCTAACCCAATCCTGGATTGCTGCCACCTTAGCGGGATCAACCGCTATTCCATTTCCAGAAATAACATGGCCTAAGAATCTCACTTCACTCTTCCAGAAGTGACACTTCGAAAACTTAGCCTTCAGCTGATGTTTCCGCAAGATTTCTAAAACAATACGCAAGTGCGTCTTGTGCTCTTCCTCAGTTCTGGAATAAATCAGAATATCATCCACGAACACAAGTACGAACTTGTTCAACTGATCTCTGAACACTCTATTCATAAGATCCACAAAATATGCTGGTGCATTGGTCAATCCAAACGGCATTACCAGCCACTCATAGAAACCGGATGGTGTCCTGAAAGCAGTCTTCGGCACGCTATCCTTCTCCACTCTCAACTGGTGAAATCCCGTTGCCAAATCGATCTGAGAAAACACCTTAGCATCGTGAAGCTGATCAAACAAGTCATCTATTCTCGGCAATGGATAGTTGTTCTTCTTAGTCACCTTATTCAGCTCACGATAATCAACACACAACCTCAACGATCCATCCGCTTTGGTTGCGAACACAACTGGTGCACCCCATTCGGACACACTACGCCGAATGAATCCTTTCCATAAAAGGTCATCAACCTGCACCCTCAACTCTTGCTGTTCTCTAGGCGCCATCCGCCTAAGAGGCATCACAACAGGTCTGGCTCCCTCAACTAGATCGATACGAAACTCGATCTCCCTATGCGGCGGCAACCCTTTGACCTCGTCAAAGACATCCTCGAATCCATTCACGATTGGCATCGATGACAGTCCATCCCGTGGAACAACCAGCGAATACATGAAGCTCATGAAGACGCCTTCTTCATGTTTACATCGTATCACAACCTTTCGCCCCTCCACATTCTCGACTGTCACCTCCAATCTCTCATAATCAACCTTTGCCGCATATTTCCTAAGCCAGTCCATACCCAAAATAATTCCGAACCCCGCAAAGTTCAGAACAAAGCAATCACAAACAAAAGAGCAATCATGACTCGATATAACTAGACCACGGCATAGCATACACAAACAAGACGAACCCCCAACTGGATTAGTCACTACCAATGGTCTATCAACAATATCCGGTTCCAAACCCAACCGGTCTACCAACTCATTACAAACAAAAGAATGAGACGCTCTAGTATCAAATAACACTCTAACTGGAACACCACAAATGGAAAGAGTACCTTGAACCACCACACTCTTCCCCTTCTCTTAAGCAGTAGGAGCTTTCGAAGATGACGGGACAGCCCCCAAAGCATAAGCTTGCACAACCTGCCTGTCCTTTATCGGTTCCGGACGGTTCTTCTTAATGTGCCCCAGCTTATCACAGTTGTATCACTTCAACAACACCTTCGGATTCTTGCAATCCTTGGAGAGATGGCCCTTCTGCCGACAATTATAGCAGGTCTTTTCCCCCTTCAGCTTCTTCTGACCATCCTTACCCTTCTGCTGTTGCTGCTTCCTCTTCTTGTTTCCACCCTGCTGTGGTTTAGATTCCTCCTTGGTCACAGCAACAACAGATACTTCCTTAGGAAACAAACTCTCGTGCCTGAGAGCTTTCTCCACCAGCTTCTCAAATGGATCGTCCAGATGATCCACCAACTGTCTTCCAAGATAACTGTCCAAGCCTGTCACAAACTTCTCATTCTTCTGATAAGAAGATTCAATATACGACCGAGCATACTTGGACAAAGCCTCAAACTCAGAAATATACTCAAGAACCGATCTCCCACCTTGCTTGAGCTCAACAAACTTCTTAAACAAGACAGACTTCTGAGCCGTAGAAATGAACTTAGCTTCAAATCTAGCTTGGAACTGCACCCAAGTAATTTCTTCCTCCGGAGTATCAATGGTGATAGAGTTCCACCAATCAGAAGCTCTCCCTTGAAGCTGTCTTGATGCAAGCTTCCTTTTAGTTGCATCCTCAATTCCCAAGTCACCAAAGATCCTTCTACAAGCATCTATCCATCTTTGGACTTCAATGGTTGACTCTGTCCCTAAGAAAGCCTTCCCTCCAAGAGCAATATAATCCTTACAAAGCTTAGCAAAATCCACCGGTCTTGAAGCTTGAACTTGAACTCCAACATATAAAGATGGCCCTGGAGGTGGTATCCTTCTCATGATAGAAGTCATCATGGCTTCAAACATAGCTCCATAATCAGCAACTCCTTCAGCGGCACGGCCTTCCCTTGCAACTGGTCTCCCTCTTCGACTCATCCTTAGTATCTACAAAAAGGACTGATTAGAACACCTTGAGGAATAACTACATAAGGAGTTAAAATCCATCTAAACTACTATATTATATATAGTAATCATCCATCAAAATACAATTACGTCTCTCATACGTAGTTACAGCGAGCGTTGGCTAAAATAGATTAACCAAAGCTCTGATACCAAATGTGACGACCGCCCATGACTCCCGCACGGAAACAAGGGAATGGTGCGCTGAAAGTGTGCCAGGCAGCCATGGGTGACTGTCAAGGGTAGAATAAAACATCGCAGAATCTATCGTATAACTCACAGCGCGTGGATAAAATACAATAGAGAAATATATAGTGAAGCTCCATAACAGAAAATCATCATAAAAGCATCATAGTAGTTTTATACAACCATATGAATAAAGCCATACATCAAAGCCTCACTACATAACACTCAAACAAATACAGCAGCGGAACACCCAGTACATATAATATGAAATAATATGCAAAAGCCTCCTGCTCGTCCTTATCATCATCAGCGTAAATCTCCAAGAACGGCACCTGTCACCTACTACCTAGTCTGCCCATCCCAACATGGATGAACAGCCCAAGGTAATAAGAGGAGACATAAAACCTTGAGTCAGACAACAGTCTTAGTGAGCAGTAAATCAACTATCAAACATACCAAAGGAACATAAAGGATAAAAGGAATAGGAACCCAAATCATCCCACTCCACCTCTTTCTACAATGATAGCCCCCAGACACACACTAAGGAGAAGCAAGCATAGCAAAGCAGATAATTAAAGTAAAGCAATAATCACTCGAGTCAAGGTCGATGTTTTCCAAATACAAAACCCCAACGCCTAAACCAAGATCAGATAAGCACCCAGAAAACACCGCTCTTGAGACCGAATGATGATACAACCAAACATCCATGACTCTGGCTATCACTGTTATGATTGCCTTGATTTTATCGTTAATTGAATGACCAACTCATCTTTCAACCATCCGTCAAGGGCTAATGGCAACCCCGGTTCTAGACATAACTCCGCACGTCACCGTGACCCGTGCTTAGGTATAACGGATCTACCCAGAGTACTAGCACGTCATCATGACCTGCGCCTGGGTATAACGGATCTACCCAACGTACTCTTGCTTTGAGCTTGCTAGAACCTTCAATAACGATAAGATCTCAGCCTTCTAGTCATCCTCCTCGACGACTATTCCCAATATAGCTCAAGCACCTCTCGAGCCCACCATTATCCACCAACTCGAACCGCATCATCGAGTAATCAACATGCTTGGGATGATCCCGTCTGGATTAAACCAAGGCTTCCACATCATGCTTTGCTCCAACGCATCTTAGCAAAGTCCATCTCATCATCATACTTCGCCTCAACATATCATGGCAAAGTCCATTTCGTCATCATACTTCGCTTCCTCTAACTATAGCAAAGTCCTCGAACCCATCCATATGAGCTTCATCATCCGCTTCATATGCCACAGCAACTTTCACCATTCAAGAGCCTTTCCACTTAGCTTTTGAATCATCTTCAACCATCTTGTCCCAAATCAACAACAAGCTAACTCGAGACAATCAAATCAATCATACATCCAAACAATCAAGCATTCAAACAAGATCTAATCAAGCAATATCAACTATAATGGCAATTTCGTAAATAAATGAGCATAAGTCTAACATATATGAAATCATGGATTTTAGCATAGATCTATCAAATATAAAACATGGGTTTTGTCTCTATAACTTGTTAATTGAACTTGCATAGGTAAACATCTTCAAAAGTAATGAATCTAGTCTTGGAACTAAGAAAAATGCATGAAATCTCTAACTTTAACACTCAAACAAGCCACTAATCCAATATACTCCTTTGGGTCCGCGTGAGAGATAACTACCACTCACCGAATCACCCAAACACTTCAAAAACTAATCACTTCAGATCTGGACAGCAAGGATTCAAGCTCGATTCGTCGAAATCTCGCTTGAAATGGTGAAATCTAGCTTTGTCGGATGAAGATCTTCAACTTTGGCTCTTGGATCTTCAATCTTGATCTTCGATCTTGGATGGATGTTAACACTAGATTAGAGTAGAGAAAAGAAGTGAAGAACTGTTATAGACGAGCTCTCAAAATGGCAGCACTTCGTCGCTTCGAAATCCGGATCCCAAAAAGTGCACTAGTGGTCGCGTATTTATAGGCTGAATCGCCCCTTAGGTCGCCCAGATCTTAACTCGTAGGCTCGCTATTAGGTCGTTGCCGAACTAAAAAGTCTCGACCTAACTATACTACGACCTAAGACCCACAGTATGCACGCGACCTAAAAACATAAGCGC
This sequence comes from Allium cepa, assembly GCA_030765085.1. Lineage (NCBI taxonomy): Eukaryota > Viridiplantae > Streptophyta > Magnoliopsida > Asparagales > Amaryllidaceae > Allium > Allium cepa. The sequence continues at coordinate 580,688,125 of CM060931.1, forward strand.
GCGACCTAACAATCTATGCAACCTACCTTAGGTCGTCTAACGACCTAACTGCACCACATAACTACCCAGCGACCTATCTAGGACGAGGCTTATCGCACGACCTAAAAACTCAACGACTTACTTAGGTCGCTCACGACCTAACTGGGTTACGACCTATCAAATCCACTCGACCTAACACACCCCCTATCTTAGGTCGCTTACGACCTATCTGTACACAGCAAACTTAGGTCGTTAATCCTCCTAGGTCGATCAAATACTTATGTAGGTTAAATTCCTTAGGTCGTTAACTACCTCTAACCCATTAACTCGTCTAACTGCTAGGTCGTTAACCCTAAGTCGCTCATATCTATAGGTCGCTCCACTCGACCTAACTCCCTCACGACCTAAACTGCTCTAAGCCTTAACTCGCTAACTCTTAGGTCGGTCATTCCTATAGGTCGTAACTCGTTAACTACCGACCTAACTTAAGTCGCCCCTACACGAGTTAGCTTCCCCACACGATCTAACTACCATACGACTTAGGCTATAGATGACATAAACAACACTAACGACCTAATAATTCTACGATTTATCGATACGTAAAATACGGGTCGTTACAACAATCAACTCAAGTTGTACGGAAATACGAACCATTTGGGTTAAAGAAGAAGAGGTAGAAAAAGAAAATAGGAAACAACATCAGAATCTAACCATCGCAGCGGAATAAAATATAATAGATAATAAATAATCTTTACTCAAAATCAAATATATATCAGTTTACATATATTACATCATCAGAGTACATCAGTCGCATCTCACATCAATAACATACCATGTATACACAACAACTCAACAGCGGAATATATATAAATAAGTATGTAAGTACGTATAGTCGTCAAGCTCGTCTCCTGAGCTCCATAGCATCATCCTGTATCCTATAATACTCGGTCTGACCCGAGCATTACAGTTAAATAACACCCGAGTCAGTCTGGAATACCAGCGTGAGAAAATCACACCCAATTGATTATTAAAGTTTCAAAAATTCTTTGAAAACAAAATCATCTCGTAAGACCATGCCACAAATAAACATATCGGGTTTTTACCTTACGATAGCTAAAACGATTTTTATAGAAATCCTCTGATATTATAGTAGGGTCTATATACAAGTACTTATAAAATAGCCGAAATTGTTACATTATTAAATTCCAGCTACTAGCCACAGATTGGGTAATACAAAAAAAACGCGTACAAGGCTCGTAGGGAAAATGGATTTCCAACAATGACTAGGCACTGGGGTACCACCTGTCTCAGTACGGGGCCTAGATCACCGTACCGAGGATTACTCCCTTCATCCCCTGCAACACAAGGCCGGAACCATTCCTTACTGAACAGTCTCGAACAAGATAAACCCCATGGTTGGCACGACCAACCACCCACTAAGCAGAAATATATAAAAAGGGACATTTAGACAGGGGAAATATCTTGTCCTGCTTGGGCATGACCCACCTAACCTTGTTGCATATCCCCTGATTTTCAGTCATTCCCGGTTGATGAGGCTTGAGGCTAAGCGTTACCTTTTTAGAACGTTTCACTTAGAATGCCCATCGTCCACCTGACAATGTTTCGCAAGCATTCGTCCATACAAGTCCGTCCCGGGTTCGAATGGAACCGAAGGCACTACTCCTACTACATCCATTTTGGAAATATCCACAGGATTAGTAGCGACTAGCCCTTGCACTTCACCGCTCCATCTTCGACTCCGAACACGTTTTCGCACGAAATGTACAAACCGGATCAAAGTGGGTTTCGAGAAATTAATCTCGATCCCGGTCTCTTCGAAACGATCAACGCATTTGTCCAATATTGATAGTCGGTGATTTAACTGTCAATTAATATTCACAAACATCCATCACACAATAAATAATTTTCCACATTATTCATTTGCCCAAAATCTTTAAAGGATATATTTTCAAATTTCCACAGCCTACTTGAAAACAATTCCCAAAGTTCTTCTTTTACAAGGTAAATCCTTTACCATTAATTCCCATTGGAAATAACCAAGTTCAAATCATTTAGATTTAAAAACAATTTAAAACACTTCATTCTGCAATATACTTTAAAATATAGAAATGTACTATTAGTTATTACTCATATATATAATTCCAAATATTTTATAAGATATAACTTGATTTAAATAAGGTTTTAGTTAAACTAAATTTAAAAATAGAGTTGTAAAAGGCTTAATACTAATTTCAAATAATTTAGGTCAAAACTAGCCCCTTTAAGCAATCCATTTATAAAATTAATTGCTAATGTAATCGAAAATAACCACTATTGCTACTTTATCAATTAGCTTTTAAAACAATAATTTTCCAAACACTCATTTATAACAAGTTTTAAACTTGAATTATCTTTTAATAAAATCTGTTTAAAACTCAAACTTGATGTTTCCCAGGGAAACTCATTCCTACTCAAATATCCCAAAAATCCTTCTTATAAATTCTGTCAATTTATTTAGATTCAGGTTTAAGTTTAGTAACATAAATTTACTTTCATATTACTTTTATTTCTTTTCAATTCATTCTTAATTTATTCAAACTTTCTATAATTATTTTGCTTACAAATTTACTTCCCTTTAATTTCGTTTCAACAATCCAATTCATATAATTTGGTAATTCATTATACTCAAATATCCAATCAAACCATAACATTCAATATTCCAATATAACTCATCATAGGATATCAAATAATTATAGCAGAGAATATTGAATAATTTAAATAAATGTGAGGGGTCCAGTTGGATCCCTCCAACCTGTCTTCCCTGCATCCACAGACGTTAGCACAACATAATATGCCAATTTCAAATTATACCATACTATATCACATCAATCAATTTAAGCATTCAAACAATTATTTGAATTTAATATTTAAATTTAAATTTAATTGAGTGAGACTAACTCACCTTTGCCCTTTTAATTTGCCACCATATCCATCTCGACTTGTTTTATTTCAAATTTCAACCTTTGAATAAACATCATATGATTTATCAATATTTGAACTTACTGAAAATAAATTCCATTTATAAATTTGATTTAAATTATTTTCTTTTAACTAACTTGTTTTATTTTGCTTCCCTATATCTACTTATTCCAAAAATAATCTGTACAAATTAAATTCAAATAATATAAATGTCCTTCCCAAACCTACATACATGTATATTTATTTTCTTTTGAAACTACATATATATACTTATATAGAATTGATAAAAATATAACTTATATAAATTTTTCAACATTAAAAACCCCTTTTATTTGTCAAAGTCTTTTATATATATTTATATTATATGATTATTGTTTATCTATTTAAAATTGATATCTTAAACCTTACTGTAAAAAAAATGACTTTCCATTAACTATACTATCTCAGTGTAAATTATTTAAATCAAAATAACTTACTGTAAGTTATATATGTATTTCTTGTTCTAAGAATAACTCTTACAATATAAATTTCTATCCTACATATATATATACATATTTTAAACTAAAATTTAGTTACTGTGAATTTAACTGAAACAGAAATTGAAATGTATATATATATTTTAAATTGAAAGTAAATAATGACGAATACCTTACTGCCAAAATCTCAGTTTCCCCCAATCTACCCTCGCACGCAAACGACGAGCATGATTTTCGGCTTCGCGCACTCGAACTCCAACTTACTGTAACCCCAAGCGACCCTTCCCATCGGTCATGGTCGATGTCGACCCTTTTTCCAACGTTGAGCGTCGGCTTGAACTCAAGCCGATCTAACACGAGCCTATCAAGATTTGATTTTCGAACGAAGATTGATCGAAATCTCAGGCCGCCATTTCGTTTCCCCCCCCCCCCTTTTTTTTTTAAAGAATAGGATGGGTTTCGATTTTGAACAGGAAGAAGAAGGGGAAAGCTTGCGAACGAATTTTGAAAAAAAAATGATTCGGCCGGCTTAATTATATCTAGGCGGCCATTAAATTTTTTTTTTGTACAAGAGGAACGAAAAATGTTTTGAAGATAGAAAGGTGAAGAATATAAGGTGAGAAACTGGCGTACAGGAGAAGGTTGGAAAAGGAAATTGACAGGTGAAATGACGAGAGATATTTTAAATTAAAACAATAAATTATTCACTAGGCGTTTAAATCTCGTACAGTCACATGGTAGCTCAGAAAATTACGGAATTTGAAATACGACAATAATTCAATATTACGAACTCAATGGAACTGGCTTCGTCGAATTCTGAGACTGTGTCCCGGAAGGCTATTTTCAAATTTAATTTAAACGATGAAATTTCAAAACTAAATAAATCACTATTAAATTTAATTTTAAAATTCCTATTATCTTCAACATTATCAATATAAATTTTATAAGTCTTCTAATTATTTTTAATCGGCTTAAAATTTTAAATTCAATAAGTTTTTCCCAACTTCAAATTATTTAATCTAATAATTCTATTACCAAATAAATTGTGATATTCGTAATTCAAGTTAAGATTGCTCTATTGAATATTTAAAATCAATCAAATATTCCAGTTTCAAATGCTCGAAAATTCGGGGTCGTCACATTCCTCCCCCCTTAAAAGAATTTCGTCCCCGAAATTACTAACTAGGAAGAATGGTCCAAAACCCGTCTACCCTTCTCTCCAAAACCAACAGTGTTTAACAATTCAACATCTTACCAGCTATCTCTTTTTTTTTTAATAAAAAATCCATTATCATTCTTATTAACTTTCCAAACCTTTCCCTAGTTTCAGACTATACCATTTGTTTAACCATTCAAGTTTCAATTTAAAACCAAATTTTGAATTCTCAAAATTTTCCCAAAATTTTTCTAACTCCCTAGATTCCTAAAAAAATTTCGCCAGCGTCTCCTTTGCGCGGCTAGCTCGGTACTGCTACAAAATGGCTCTACGGCCTCCCAAATCCAAAAAGGAAACAAAAAGTCCAAGTGGATCAATCCAAATCCAAATCCCAATCAAATTTCATACCAAATTTAAATACATACCTTTTTGTCGGGCAATTCAAAATTTTCTTCTGAATCAAAAACCAACTCTCTTTTCCCTTTTATAATGTTTGCATATCCTGCTTAGCACTAATATCCAATCACAACATTCCAAAAACATTTTATCGACTTTCTTACCAAATGTCAATATTCATCCAAATATCAACTTAGAATATATTCGCAATATTCAATTTCCAATTAAGAATTGACCATTCCTTACTTAAGTCAACATAAGCGTGTTATATGTTTCTTTATTTATTTCCGTCTTACCACTTCAGTTGATATCTATTTCTATTCACATTGATTCTTTCATTTCCATACGAATTCAATTTATCTTTAACTTTAAATATTGAATTTTATTTTCCATCTAACTAATTCATGTCATTATTTTAAATTAGTCTCATATACTAATTAATTTTAGTTGCCAATTTAAATTCATTTTGTTACTAACAAAAATTCTCCAAAAATTTTCAAAAATTTTCTAACTCCCAAAATTTTCGAAAATTTTTGGCGGAGTCTCCTTTGTACGGAGGAGCTTTTGCAATTTGATAAAAGAGATAAATATATATACATCGACCCACACGGTCGGAAAAACCGAAAACAGTTCATATTTCCTAATTTTAATTGCATAGGCATACCTTATTTAGCATTTTAAGCAAACAGCTTATTATTTTTAGCATATAGCACAACCCAATCCAGCCTCACGGCTTCCAGGTACCTGGACTTACCCAGTTTAAACTTGTAAGTGCCAAATATAAGAAGTTTAACACATATCACTTACTTGCAATAGTTAAAACATATGAATTCTAAAAGAAATTCGCACCAAACATTTTTCCATAAGCAACTTCTACAATTTCCATGTTAATTCTACTGTTCCAATTTATAAACCATTTTTATGCAATTTGAATGGTTTTCAATCCATTCGTATACAACCTCATCAATTTAAAATGGTTTTAATCTAAATCATTTACATTCAATTTATTTTTAAGCAAACTAAGCTCATATTTAATTCAATTGCTTTCAAAATCAATTTATTTTACTACTCTCACTCATAAAATGTTTAATTACCCCATTTACAACAAACAACAATTTATTCCATGCAATTTGACGAGATTTAGGTGAATAAATAAGTATTTATGTTTTATAACCAATTTAAATTGATTTCACTCAATTTTATTCTTAATTCTATTCCATTTCCAAATTTATTCACAATCCAATTATCCACGCTTCCATTTCAGATTTGAATACATTCACTTGTATTTCATTTATTAACCCAACTAGTTCCATTATTCAAACAAGTTCCATCCAAAACCATTAACAATTTAGGTTCATCTTATTTACCAATTAAACTTCCCTTTTATTTTAATCCATTCACAATCATTTATTTAGCTCGACACATTCCATTTAAATTTTATTTACAATTCATTTATTTACATTTCATTCCATATTTGTTTATCCCAAACTATTTTATTTAGCTCAAAAACAATCCAAGCTATTTCATTTAGTAACCATTTCTCAACTTATTTAAACCAACACTTCCTTTGGTTCTTATTTATCCCATCCATTCACTTATTCAATATAATTAACTTATCCACTCAATCCATTTCGAATTTTCCATTTTCTTAAATATTATTACAACCTACCCAGTTCTATTTTAATCCATATTTATTTTCACTTGATTCAAATTTAACCCAATATCATTAAACTTGGTTTAAGTTGAATTAAATTCAACTTTCTTCGATTTATTCAGCTTAAGTCAATTTATTTCAATTTGTTCAAATTTATACTTAAGCTCATTTCCATTTTACAAGTAAAGTTCTATTTTCAATTTAACTTGATCCTATTTCAATCCAATCTCCTTTCAAACTACAAATTCATTTGATTAGTTATTATAAATTTCAAATTTCCAAGTTCGATCCATTCTCAGTTCACTTAAACAATTTACAAGGTCATTTCTATTTTTTATTTCTTCATATTTGGATTTTATTCACAATATAAACCATTATTATTCTAATCCAATTTCATTTTTCATTTTTTTCATTCGATACCTTTCCAAGTATATCTAATTTGTTAACACTTCAAATTAAATTTAAATTAATAACTCAAGTTCCGAATCCTCTATCCATTCTCAATTTACCATCCAAATTTATGAACTCACGGTTCAATTATATTTACTTCATCGGCAATTTAAGTCGAATTTGATTTATAACTTGAGTTTTGTTTCCATACTTAATATAAGCTCACAATTCAGTTTCATTAACTAATTTATTATCTAATTAGTTCTTCCTTTATTTACAATCCAACACTTGAATTTTTATTCCAAAATCTCTTCATTTAAATTTCTTAAGTTCTAATTTATTTTATAATTCAAGTTTGGATTCCCATTTCATTTTTCAATTCATCAAAATATTGATTTCGGGCATTGTATTCCATTTTCAATTTAATAAGTCACAACTTATTGTTTTATACAATTCCATTCATCATAAGCTTGAATATATTCATCTTTTATTTTTAACTCAAGCCTTCTATTTATTTATAGCCCAAACATATTTTATTTCCATGGATTTTTAATTCCTTTATAAATTATTCTGATTTTTTTTATTTCAACCCAATCCTTATCCAACTTATTTTCCATTTATTCAGGTAAGAATCTAATTTTGTTCAATAATTCAATTGAATTCTTATTCCAATTAAATTTTATTTTAACTCAATTTTATTTAACTCGGTTCGATTTTAACTTAATTCGTATACAACTGGATATTATTATTATTATTATTACTATTTTTTAACTTATTCAATTTATTCCAATCCAGTTAAATTTTTATTCTCAAATCCAAGCTTATTTCCTTTTTAACTTTTCTTTTTAAATTTAAATTCCAACCTTCAAAGCTTATATTCCGTCCTTGATTTAAAAATCATCTCAATTTTATAAGCTTACAACCCATCCTATCAGGATTTTTAAACTCCCGGCTTTGGTTTCAAATCGTTTTGAAATCCCTAACATCTCAAATCACACTTCTCAAAAATTAAACCAATCCTGGTTTTATTCCCCAACAAATTTCCTTCGAAATTTACAAAAACAACTAACTTTTCTGAGCAAATCAATTTTTGGTAGCAATCCATCACTTAGAAACTCGAAAATGAACATCGATGATGCTGCGGTCATCACCGAAGTTATTTTCCAGTGACTGAAGTGAATTCAATGCTATTTCACTTCCAAAATCCATTTTAAAACAACTTATCATTCAGAATTACTTCCAAAACAATAATGCCATCATTTATCATCATAACGTTTCGATAAATTCTTCAAAAATCTTCGGGATTTTAAATTTCCAAATCCTGCTTAAATCAATTTTACCCACAATTCATTTGCATTGTTTATGCTTATTCAAGTTTCCATTTAATTATATTTCAATTTATAATCTACATCTATAATTCATATTTATAAATTTCATTTTATAATTCATATTTATGAATTTTATAATTTATAATGTATTTATTTCCTTAACTTTGGTTAAATTTTCCAATTCTAGTTAAATTTTTACTTAACAATGATAATAATTTAATATTATCATTTCTAACATCCAAGCAACCATATAATAGCTATATAGTTTACCAAAAACTTTCTTTATATCAAAATATATTTTTGGGTAAAATTATTTCATTCACCCATATTTAAAATAATACCGTGTCGATTGTTCTATTCAAGTGTTTAGAAACCCTTTCGATACAGTTGTCCAGACCGTGCCGACGAAGGTTCATATGCCACTCAATAAATCGATCAACACAATATTAAATCAATTTATATTCACTAACAAATACGCGCTCATATTTATTAATACGCTCAATCTCATTCTAGAGTACTATAGACTCTATTTTATAAGTAATTTCCACCAGAGCCAAGGTTATCACCAACATATGCTCCGATACCAAGTGTAACAGCCCACAAATCCGTACCCCTTGAGTTCACACTATTCTACAACAATCAACTCAAGTTGTACAGAAATACGAACCATTTGGGTTAAAGAAGAAGAGGTAGAAAAAGAAAATAGGAAACAACATCAGAATCTAACCATCGCAGCGGAATAAAATATAATAGATAATAAATAATCTTTACTCAAAATCAAATATATATCAGTTTACATATATTACATCATCAGAGTACATCAGTCACAGCTCACGTCAATAACATACCATGTATACACAACAACTCAACAGCGGAATATATATAAACAAGTACGTAAGTACGTATCGTCATCCAGCTCGTCTCCTGAGCTCCATAGCATCATCCTATATCCTATAATACTCGGTCTGACCTGAGCATTACAGTTAAATAACACCCAAGTCAGTCTGGAATACCAGCGTGAGAAAATCACACCCAATTGATTATTAAAGTTTCAAAAATTCTTTGAAAACAAAAGCATCTCGTAAGACCACGCCACAAATAAACATGTCGGGTTTTTACCTTACGATAGCTAAAACGATTTTTATAGAAATCCTCTGATATTATAGTAGGGTCTATATACAAGTACTTATAAAATAACCGAAATTATTACATTATTAAATTCCAGCTACTAGCCACAGAGTGGGTAATACAAACAAAACGCGTACAAGGCTCGTAGGGAAAATGGATTTCCAACAATGACTAGTGTGACGCCCCACCTCTATACCCACGCTAGCCAAGAACACTACGTGTAGTGCTGTCAACTAGCGCGGAGAATAAGGCTGTTGAGGAGCGGCCATCAATAGTTAGGCCTTACACTAGTATTGGTTATCTCGATAGGAGTGGTATATATATATATTTATATAAATATTCTTTCATTTTTCATCTCTGATTTATTTCCTCCCATCGACATACCCCAATTCCAGTATAAAACGAAGTACGATGGTTCATAATAGTTTAGGAAAAAATATAAACTGATAACACAGATAAAATAGAAAGTCTTATATATACAATAAATGATGCTAATTATAAGACAGTTGATACAATACATATGACACGGTACATATGATACAACTACAACAGTTGACTCAGGAAGTTACATATACAAGTACATTAACGTATATAATATACATGAATACATATTTTCCTATACAATTTTACAGACTACTACAAATGACGACGACTAATCCAAAAGATATGAAAGAACTTCATAGCTCTAGCAGCAACCCAAAGCTAAAAAACTACAACCTGTAAATACTCGGTCTGACCCGAGTATTAAATTCAAAAGAAAATAATACTCGGGTCAGTCTAATTCAAACTCAGTTATTAGTGCACAGAAGCAATAATAATTAAATAATGAATAGACGACAGTCACAATAAATCTCGTTTATCAGATCGTTGAATAAAGAAATCGGATAACGATAAATATAACACGTGGCAATGTTAAACAACAAATCAGCAAATTCAACCAAATCAGAATGAAATTTAGAATATTGAATTGAATAAACGAAATAGTTCAAACCATTGAAATATCAACTAAAATATTAAGACGAGTAGGGCTGCAGTACACTCACGCGTGTACTGTAACGACTCGGAAAATTTTAACAAATTTAATTGATTCTATAACGTATTTAATTGAATATTTGTGAAATCTTATAATAATTGAATTTTTAAATAAAATGTTTATATATTTAGAATACGTAATTTAAATATAGCAGATTGTAAATTTTCAAATAATTTTATGGAAGTTTATTTAATTGAGAAAACGTGCTGTCCAATTCAAGCTATTAATTGCTTTAATTGATTTCTGAATCAGTGCGTAACGGTTTCTTTTTACTACCGTTAAAGATTTCTATTGCTTAATACTTTTTCAATGCAGGTAGACTTTTCCATTCGTAACCATTAATAAATTGGAGATCATCGACCTTGCTTTCATTATTCCTTGTAGTTTCGTGCACTGACTTTAACTTTCCCACTACCCATAATTTTCTCTATACGTTTCTTTTGCAATTGAAGCGTATATTTATATTTATGGTGGTGCGTTTATTCTGGTCTCTCTTTATTTTTGTTTTTAACGCTTGAAAGAATCTCAAATCATCAAGCTAGTAGCATCCGTTCCTTCCCTCACTTTCATAAGGCTTATAATATATAAACCACTTGCTTATAGATCTGAACACAACTTTGTCATCAAATTTAATGTGCCTTCCTCTCTCTATTATTTCGGTTCCAACCTTCCTAGTGAATGGATATAATAATTTTTGGCTAAATCATAGCTATGGACTTTTCAAATTTCTTTTATTTTTTATTTTTTTCCAATTCCTTCATTTGCTTCAAAATTTTTGAACGTCCTAATCATCTCAGCATGTATACATAATGTAAGCCTACCTTTCCTTGGAAAGCTATTGCTCACAAAATTTCCTGATTTCTTTCCTTTTATCCATTTTTATATCCTTGACTTTCAAAACTCATTATGTGTTGTACAAACAAACAAAATTTTATTGCCTTAAGTGTATAGCTAAATCAACTATTGACCGTTACAATTACTTTTATTTTTATATTCATTTCAATTTATTACTTAAATAACGTTTTGATGAAACAACATTACGTTTCTTTTGCTTTTGAAAACTTTGTATTTATAGTGTACGTTTCTTTTGCATTTCAAAATTTTGAAACATGCTGCCCCGTTTAAGCCATTAATTGTTTTAATTATTTTTCTTAATCAACATATAAACGTTTCTTTTTATTATTCCAGGATTTACATCCATACTTTAATCTCTGCTGTTTCATTTATTTCATTTGAAATCTAAATTTATTTACCATTCATTTATACGCCTCTTTCTCTTCCCTCTTTTACCTCTTCGTTTCCGTGTTTCTAGGAATATATATATATATATATATATATATATATATAGTATAGCATAGATTGCATCTTCTTTTCTCTCTGTAGGCTATTCGTTGGCCTCAAATTAATATTAAAAGAGGAGAGAGCTTTGTAAATATTATATAAAGTCATATAGCACGTTCACATATCAAATGCAAACCTACCTTTATATTTAAGAAACTAGCATTTTCTCTGTTGCCTGAAGAATGCCCTTCGCCATGTCATGTTGCTTGAATCACGCATGCATTCTTCCTTTAAAAATCGCCTGTTCTCATCTCCCCTCTGTTTGCACCAAAAATGGGCGAACACCCTTCGGAAGTTTTTGAAGAGATAGTAAATAAAGAACTTGAATTGGAAATAGGGACTATCTAACAAAAACTCCAAGTCACAGAAAAATAAATTGCGCAGAAGACAAGGATTTAGAGTGGTTCGGCTATGCGCCTACGTCCACTATGAAGTTTTTTCACTTTATTTCTTAATACTTGAAGATTACAAGTGCTTTTCAGCAAATTACAGCAGGAAATGGACTTAAATTCCAAATTGACAGCAATTGAGACAGCATGGAGTGATTCTGGCAGCGTTTAGACTTGTTCTTCTTCTCCAAATTCTCCGACCCCCCTTCTGAATGACCAGGGGGCTCTATTTATAGGTGTGGAAGGCCAAAATCCCGCCTAAATCATGGAGAGACTGCTTGGCACGTGACGGGGGACCCACAGGCCCGCGTTCTTGAAGTGCGTGCCCAGTTTGGGATCGATTCGAAGTGAACTTCGAATCGATCAAAAAAATCGTCCAATTGCGATGAAACTTGGCGTGGACGTTCTTCGTCATGTAGACAAACTTCTGTAAAAATTTCATGGGATTTGGATCAGTAGACTGGGAGTTATGATCGATTCGAGATGAGGCATCTCGGTACGCTGGTTAGTTCGAATCGATCCTCTGGGTCATTCGAATCCATATGTTTCGAATCCATATGGTTTGAACCCTTAGGTTCGAATCCATATGTTTCGAATCCATATGGTTCGAACCCATAGGTTCGAATCGAACCTGTTGTATGAGGAGGCGGTGACGCTTCGAATCGATGGCTCCAGATCGATTAGAAGTTGTTTTTAACGTGTAGGGTTCGAGGACAGCATGGATTCGAAGCTGTGATGGACTCGAAGCTTGTGATGGACTCGAAGCTTGTGATGGACTCGAAGCTGTCATCGATTCGAAGCGTATTTAGGCGGTGATGGATACAAAGTTTGATGGATGGATTCGAAGTACAAATTGGCTTGATGGTTTCGAAGGAAGGCGTTGGCTGATGGGTTCGAAACAGATGGTTTCGAACACGATGGGTTCAAACGCGATGGGTTCGAACGCGATGGGTTCGAATATGATGGGTTCGAACCGAGCAATGTGCACCTTCTTAACTTGAATCCATCATATCTTGAGCATATGACCTCGGATTGACTTGAAATTTGAATCGGTGGCTTCTATGGTCTTTCTTGTTACGCCCTATCAATTGTGGCCCAATCCGGACTCGGACAGAATTCATCGATATCCATAGCGGACTGAAGTACGATTAATCTCTGAGGCGAACTGTCTCCTGTCTTTGACCAATCTTTTGGTATCACGGCTTTTGTCCAAAAAGCGGGATAACATTTTGCCCCCCAAAGTACGTCTTGTGGGAACATGACGTGCTTTGAATAGTCGCCATTTTATTCTGAAGATTATTGCTCCCTTTTCGTTGAGACTCATATACCGTATTGCCGTAACCTTGCCTTGATATGATTGATTACTGTGTGATTGTGCCTAACCGTTGGCTGTCGTTGCTATAACAGGGTAAATATTTGATCCCTGCGAATGTTCAAAATCGAACATTAGTTCGTTATGTGTGTACATACATTAGCTCCGCCCTTATTAACGTCGTGTGTCCATGAGTCATGTCGGTCTTTGTTTGCTGCCGAACTCCATCCCGGTTTTCTCCTGAATCGATTTTAGATTCAATCCAAAGTGTTGTTAATTAGTGGTTTTTGATGGGTTCGAAGCTTAGAAGGATTCGAAACTCCTGATGGATTCGAAGCTTAGATGGATTCGAATCAGTGATGGATTCGAGGACTCTGATGGACTCGAAGCCCTTGATGGATTCGAAACTTGGATGGATTCGAAGTTTCCTGTGGATTCGAAACTTAGATGGATTCGAAGTTTCCAGTGGATTCGAAACTTAGATGGATTCGAATCAGTGATGCATTCGAGGACTCTGATGGATTCGAAACTGGGATGGATTCGAAAGTGGTCGTTCGAATCGATGGGAGTCAAAGTGACACTAATCCCTCTTGGAATCCGTATAAATACATGAGGTTGACTTCATTTTCACTTTTTACCTTTTACCATTGCTTTAGCTGCTTCACCGAATCGATTTCCCAGAGCCAAATCAAACGTGCTTTTTCACGAATCGACCAAATTCCTTCTAGCTTCCATTTGTAATCAAACTAAATCAGGTAATCAAGGGGTCGATTCGGTTTTGAGAATCATAGATTAATCTTTTTTGGCATTGATTCAACCCCTTCTTCTGGAAATTTTTGGAGAGTGACGAGGTTTGAACGAAGTAGGCCGACTCCATGGAACTGAGGAATGCAAACCTTTGAGCCGTATCGATCAGGGGTGCGCAATTTGAGTTGGTTTCGAATGTGTAGCTTCGAACCGATGATTGCAGGAGAACACAACAAAAAAGGCGTGCGGTGATGGATTCGAAACAGTGGCATTCTGATCGATTCGAAGGAATGATACGTTCATCGATTCGAAGGAGTTCAACGCCGATGGATTCGAAGCTAGGTGGGACTCCGTGGATTCGAACCGCTCTTGATGGATTCGAAGGAGCACGATTTCGATGGATTCGAAGCTAGGTGGGACTCCGTGGATTCGAACCGCTCTTGATGGATTCGAAGGAGCACGATTTCGATGGATTCGAAGTCAGGTGGGGCTCCGTGGATTCGAACCGCTCTTGATGGATACGAAGGAGCCCGACTTTGATGGATTCGAAGTCAGGTGGGGCTCCATGGGTTCGAACTGCGCTGATTCGAGGTTCATCGATCTGACTCGTGTCGAATCGAGTCGATCGATTCGAACGTTTTTGCTTCTGGAACTTCCACCTCATCGATTCGTTCCAATACCTGAACTACGACCACTTTTAAATCGAACTTTAACGAACTCACTAAATTTTTAGCATATTTGATTCCGACGAGCTTCGTCCTTCGCATGATCAAAGTTGACCTGACCTGTCTTTTTGAGCTCGTCGATGGCACCGTGACTTAAACACATATAACGAATTCATACTTGAATTGGTCAGTAGTATCCGAGGGATGCGAAAGCGACGGTCAGTGATGACGGTCGTTTTCGTTCTCTGATTCAAAAGCCTAGTCGTTCGGACACCGTGTTTTACTCTTGTAAAATTAGTTTTAGTTATGTATTTGCACTGCACGGCATATCCATATTCTTCACACCGGGGAATATACGGGCTTTCTTCGTTTTTAACGCTGCTTTTTCGTGAGTTAGTTAGTTATGGAGTCTTCGGGTTCTGAACAACAAGAGTTACAAAGCTTGCCTCCTCTGATGCTAGAAATTCCAGAGATCATCCCTGAAGTAATAGATCCTGCTCCGGACGAATTGCCGGAGGCCTTACTTATCGAGGATCCCATAGATTCCGTCCGATCTAATATTTCTGGAGCATTATTGGGTCGGATATGTTCGAAGCATAGCTTATCCCCGGATGATGTTTTGCTACCGGGAGTTGATGATAGGCCTCACAATCCACCCGAAGGCTATACTGCTTTTTATCGCCACGCTTGTGCGGCTGGAACTCTCCCCCCGTTTAACCAATATATCAGGGAGATGCTATCGTTCATTGGAATCGCTCCCGCACAACTTCACCCCAACGGACACGCGTTACTGAACAGTGTTTTCATCTTATTCATGGACCGCCTTTTTCGTCCGCCTAGGCCAGCTGAGATTAGACATATATTCAACTTCAAGAGCAGGGGTGATAGTCCATCGTTCACCTTTCTGGAGGCAGTTAGAAACTGCCAGATTGTGACGGGAGCCTGGACCAGACTCAGTTACTTTAAGAATGAATGGTTCTTTGTCCGATGCCCCCCAGGATTCACTAGGCGATGGCTGTCCAGACGTAAGTATCGTAAATCGTGTTAGCCTTCTTTAATGGTCATTGTCAACACTTGAACTGACATCAGGTGTTTTTTCTTGCAGCTATCATATCAAGGCCAGACGGTGGTCGATACAGAAACGTCATCCGAAGTCTACAAGAGGTTCCGAGTGACCTGCGGCACATTGACTTGGTCTTAACCGATGATAACTTAAGGACGCTGGGCTTAATTGAGACGAACCAGAGTATTGTCGTTGAAGGGTTTGTGAAATCGGCTCCGAAGGCAAAGAAGAGGACCGGTGTAGCGATAAGAGGAATGGGCGATGATGAGAGGACGCCTACTGACACCGGGCTAGCGGCTGATTTTCCCCAAGCAGGAAAAAAGTGGAAAGGCAAGGCCGTTGTTCCTAAATTTGCGAGACGGAAGTCTGTAATCGTGTTTCGCTTGATTCCTGGAATTATTTCTTCTGACTCCGCTCTTTGTCAATCAGGAAACATTTTCACAGGACTGGATGACGTTCCCATCCCGGAATGCGTTTCTCTTTATCACAAGTCCGGGTTGGTTGAGCTCCGGGAAGCATTAGACATAAGCGGGCTTTTACCCATTAGTGCAGTCGAAACCTCTGGTTGGTCGGGGGCTTTGCACATTTGCATACACTCTCATGACACTACATGACTGTTTCACTCGCCCTATTGATTTTTCCTGGTACTTAACTGAACTGTATCTCTTTTCCAGGTAACATCGCTGGTCGTCAGACTACATTGGACAAACTCCGGAGAGTGCATCACCCCTCAACCTATTATGAATCTCGTCGTGGAGGCCCCGATCGTGATCGTGACCGGAGGCAATATGGCCAGGTGTATTATGCAAAGGATCATCGCCGTGGTAACTCCAGCCAGGAACGATCAGACAGAGATCGTAGGCATCGCTCCCCATCTCGATCTCCTCCGCAATCCCGAAGTCATGTCCAGGCATCCGAGCCTCTGCGACATCAGTCATCTTCGCAGGTTTCGAGGCCTGAGCCACATCATTCTCGAACCGGGGTCGCAACGTCTATGTCTGGGGAGGAGACCCTTATTGAGTCTTCTGGCGAAGGGGCCATCAGGCTTGCACAACTGAGGAAAGATTTTCCAGAGATTTGCTTTGATGCTTGTATTTTTCCTCCCAATCTTAAAAGAATTCCCGATGATGCCGCGACTTCGGCGCTCAACTACACCCGTGACTTTTTTGCTCAGTACAAAGAATGGTACAAAGCGGCTGTTAAGGCTTCCAAAGCTGCCTTCGACCGGGCCCAAATCATTGAGAAGCTAGAGGCCGACTTGGCTCAAAAGAGTCGCATCGTCGACATACTCCAATCTGAGGCGGAATCTTCCCGCAAGGCCGAGGTCGAGTCGTTACAGAAGGTTGATGAGACATTAGCTGAAATGGCGAAAATGCAACAGGCACATTGTACTTTAGTTGAAGACTTAGGCCATCGATACAAGAACGTTGAATCTGAGCGGGATGCGGCAGTGAAGGAACTAGAGGAGCTTAAGGCTAGGTTCGCTGACATGAATAAAGAAAAAGACGACGCGAACGTGGCTGCGTAAGAGGCGTGTGAGCAGGCTGTATCTTTTCGAGCCGAGCGCGATGCGGCAATTGCAAGGGTTAAGGAGGTTGAATCGGAGTTGGAGGAGAGAGTCCAAGAAGAGAGGTTCAAGATGGAGGCCGAATTCGACGATCTTTTGGACACATATAATGCCAATGTATTGGAGCATAGAAATCTCTCCTGGCTAGGGGATTACTCGATGCCTCTCTACAATGCTTGGAAGAAATTAGTGGAAAACAAGAGGATGTCTTGTCCGGATTCGGTATTAGATGAGTTTGAGCTTAAGTCACGTCTGCTCAGCGAGGATGAGAGGAGGACCCTTCATGAAGCAATCATTTCTGTTGAAAAAGAAAGACTTGTCGTCCATCAAACGGAGGTTGGCGAAAGTTCGGGTATCGTGCACCATAGCGAGAATACTGAAGTCCCTGTTTCGACTTCACCCGAAGCTGCTGCCGTGGTTGATCCACAAGCTATTCCCGCCTACAATCCGGACCAACCGGAACTGTCTTCGGGCAAGACGCTCGTCCCCGAGCTTGTTCAAGCTCCAAGGCAAGGTAAAGTAGGTATTTCCCTTTACGTCTTAAAACATTGATTTTCGAGGGAATTTCTTGGTCTGATAGCTCTAATTTTGGTTGTTTAGTGACCGAGAGTGCCGCACCCGTGCTCCCTGTCCCTTCGGCTTTACATCCTCTACGTGGAGTTATTGTCACCGAGGCAATTTCAACTGCCGCCATGGTTGGTGATATGGGAGAGGGAGGCTCAATGTCATTCGATGTTCAAATGTTTGAAGAGCTATTTGGTCATCCTCTTGACCCCATGCCCGACCTCTCTTTTGTGACGAGCGGAGCTGCTCCAGTTTCTAGTTCGATCGTGATGACCACTGGCGTACCTAGCGCAGCTCAACTGTCTCGAGAGGAGGAGATTTTAGCAGAGATAAGTGCCGAGATGGCCAAGACAGTGACAGTTGGTCCCGGTGGTGACGCCGTTCCTTCAAGCTTATCTTCTCTAATGATGATTTCTCCTGGTGGCACAGTAACCGTCTCGAGTGTTGCTGAACAAGTATCTGTTATTGCTCCCATGCCCCTGGTTCGTCCTTATAAAAGGATCTCCATCCCTTCCAGTTCTGAGGAAGATGTTGATATCATGCCGGAACCGGAGGATGTTCCAAAGAAAGGCAAAGAGTCTCGTAGGAAGCCAGGCAGTGGGTCTAGCGGCTCGACTCCGAGGAAGAAACACCGGAGGAAGAAAGAGTGAGCCCCTCGCTTTGTCGTGAGATTTACGGATAACAATTCCTTTGCCTCTTCTTTTGTTCTTTCTTGGACCATGTGTATGTATGGATGCGGCCTCCACTTAATTGAAACATCTTTACTTGCCATGTAATCAAACTTGTTTTCGTTGGTTGATGAAATGGGAAGTTACACTTTTCTTCTTACCTGAATGCCTTGCAGTATTCGTGTTGTATCCGCTCAGTATTTATATAGCTTAGTGTCGTGATTTAATGAATGAGTCGGATTCTGAGTATATTATCACTTAAGCCAGCGGTTAGCACCCAGCTTTTTGCCCCTGGTTGCGGGGAATAATACTCATATTCTGGTGGCTGATTGCGTTTATTGCAAGCCCTGAACACGTGCCTCCCCCTTCTGGGGATTCATGACAATTTGAGATTGATAATCTGTCCTGTATTCCAAGAATCTGAGGGTTATCGATGTTTACACTCCATTCCACGCTATGGGAATTGGGAGTTGATATTGATATCTCGGCCCGTATTTCGGGAATTTCGAATTGTTACTTGTACTTTGATTCGCGCTTCGGGAATCTGGATTAGATGTTTATACTCCAACTCGTACTCTGGGAAGTTGGAGTCCGTTCGCGCTCTGGGAACGACTTATTGGATGTTTTATACTCCAATCCACACTCTGGGAAGTGGGAGTCCGTTCGCGCTCTGGGAACGACTTATTGGATGTTTTATACTCCAATCCACACTCTGGGAAGTTGGAGTCCGTTCGCGCTCTGGGAACGACTTATTGGATGTTTTATACTCCAATCCACACTCTGGGAAGTTGGAGTCCGTTCGTACTCTGGGAACGATTTATTGGATGTTTTATACTCCAATTCACACTCTGGGAAGTTGGAGTCCGTTCGCACTCTGGGAACGATTTATTGGATGTTTTATACTCCAATTCACACTCTGGGAAGTTGGAGTCCGTTCGCGCTCTGGGAACGACTTATTGGATGTTTTATACTCCAATTCACACTCTGGGAAGTTGGAGTTAGTAAAAGGATTGTAGTGTATCAATCCCTGTGAATGCTGGTATTGTGTTTTGCCCCCGAGCTCGGGTCTTATTTAGTAAGTGACTGGTCGTATCACAGTTACTCCCTATTTAGATAAATCCCACCGTGTGATGGAATTTAGCTCTTCGTGCAATGTGATATTATGTGCTATTTTCAGTGAATCACAACTTTTGGCTCGAAGAGATGGCGTTTTATTGCTGAAACAAAAGAAGCATAACAACATCAGTTGCCTTATTACAAGTTCAAATTTCAAAATGCAAAAAACAAAATGCTAAGGAAGAAATTGATAGAAAGACAAATAAAGCCTGTTAGGTGTAGTAGGGACGGAGGCTTCCGCTATTCTAGGCTCTTGGTAAAGTGAGACCATCAACGGTCGATAACTTGAACGTGCCATCTCTGAGTTTTTGTGAAATCATATACCGCCCTTCCCAATTTGGGTTCATGTGCGAAGGAACCGGGTAAATTCTTTTGAGTACCAGGTCGCCGGATTCAAAAGTCCGTGGGCGGACCTTGACGTTGTATATTCGAGCGACTCGACTTCGATATGCAGCTGCCCTCACGTCGGCTTCTTCACGTTTCTTATCAAGAAGATCTAGGGATTCAGCAAGTAATATAGCATTCGTTTTCGGGTCGTAGTATGTCACACGGTGAGAGTGAACTTCCATTTCGACCGGGATAACTTCTTCGGAGCCATAGGATAGAGAAAAAGGGGTGTGTCCGGTCGCAGTTTTGTGAGTTGTTCTGTATGCCCACAGAGCCATTGGTAGTTCATCGACCCATTTGCCCCCGGCTTTCTCCAATCTTTTCTTCAATATAGACTTGATAACCTTATTGACGGCTTCGACCTGACCGTTTGCTTGTGGGTGCGCTACTGTTGAGAATCTCTTATGGATGTGAAATCGCAGACAGAAATCCCTGAATTCAGTACTGTCGAATTGGGCTCCATTATCGGTGATAATAGTATGCGGGAGACCAAACCGGCAGATGATGTTGCGCACCACGAAGTTGATCACCTTTTTTGTTGTTATCGTTGCAAGGGGCTCAGCCTCAGCCCATTTGGTGAAGTAATCAACTGCAACTATGGCGTACTTTGCACCCCCTTTAGCTAAAGGCAATGCACCGATTATATCCATCCCCCACATTGCAAATGGCCACGGGTTGACCATTTGGGTTATTTCAGAAGGCGGGGCTCTAGGGATCCGAGCGTGTCTCTGGCATTTATCACATCTTTTGGCATAATCCATAGCATCGCGGTTAACGGTAGGCCAGTAATATCCGTATCGAAGTATTTTCTTGGCTAGCGCTTGCCCCCCAGTGTGATCGCCACATTCTCCTTCGTGCACCTCACGCAACACTCGCTTGATTTCCTTATGCGCGATACACCGGAGAAGAGGAACAGAGTAACCTCTCCGATACATAACTCCGTCTTGAATGACAAATCGTGACACCTTTCGAAGAATCTGTCTTCTTTCACTTCGTCGTTCGGGCAGTTTGCCATGCTTAATATAATCTTGGTAGGGAGTCATCCATGATTCCTTCTCGGAGGTAGCTTCTAATGTGAATTCATTCTCCGTTCAATCAATGCTCGGAGAGGATAATGTCTCGACAGGGACGAGTCCCAAGTGTTGAGCTTCGCCTGTACTTGCCAGCTTTGCCAATGAATCGGCTTTCTGATTGTGCTCTCGGGGTATGTAGAAAATGGTATAATAATCAAACTGATCCAGTATTTCTCGGACCCGGGCTAGATAAGCGGCTAGCCTTCGATCCTTGGCCTGATATTCACCCCGAACTTGACATACCACCAACTGGGAATCGCAGTAGATTTCCACAGCAATAATTTTCAGGTCTCGGGCCAACTTCAACCCGGTGAGCAAGGCTTCGTATTCAGCTTCGTTGTTGGTTGCCCGAAAATCAAACTATAAGGCGTAGCAGATGGATCGGCCCTCGGGGGTCTCGAGCACAATCCCTACGCCCGAGCATCGATCGTTGGATGCGCCATTAGTGTATAGTTTCCATATATCTTCGGGGGAGTCACTAGTTTCGGGTAAGTCTTCAAGAACAGTGAATTCGGCAATGAAATCTGCTAAGACTTGACCGTGTATGGCTCTCCTTGGAACATATGCGATGTCGAACTGACTCAGCTCAATGTTTCACTTTAGTAACCTGCCAGACGTCTCAGGTCGTGTGAGGACCTGTCGTAACGGTTGGTCGGTGTATACAATGATAGGGTGAGCCTGAAAATATGGACGGAGCTTCCTCGAGGCGATGACTAGGCAGTATGCCAACTTTTCTAGCCTTGGATAATTTCTCTCGGCCCCGGTTAATCGTTTACTGACGTAATAGACTGGTTTCTGTGTTCGGTCTTCCTCTCGAACCAATTCAGCACTAACAGCGTTTTCAGATAGAGCCAGATAAAGGTATAATTGCTCGTGATCAACAGGTTTTGAAAGAATCGGTGGTGTGGAAAGATGTTGGATTAGCGATCGAAACGCGCCCTCACATTCCGTAGTCCATTCGAAGTTTCGTTTCCCTTTTCGGATCAGATCGAAAAAGGGTATGCATTTATCCGTTGATTTCGAGATGAACCTGCTCAGCGCTGCAACCTTTCCGTTGAGACTCTGAACCTGTTTTATGGTCCTCGGGGTTTGAAGATTCCTGATTGCCCAGATCTTCTCGGGGTTGGCCTCTATTCCCCGGGCGTTGACGATGAATCCAAGGAACTTTCCGGAAGCAACCCCAAAATGACATTTTAACGGATTTAGCTTCATCCCATATCTCCGGAGGACGTTGAACATTGACTCTAAGTCCTTGACATGATCAATGGAGTATCGTGATTTTACCAACATGTCATCCACATAAACCTCCATGGTTTTCCCGATCTGATCGGCAAACATCCGGTTGACTAAGCGTTGGTAAGTTGCTCCGGCATTCTTTAAACCAAAAGGCATGACCATGTAGCAGTATAGTCCTAGGTCAGTTACGAAGCTTGTATGTTCTTGATCGGGCACATGCATGGGTATCTGATTGTACCCGGAGTAAGCATCCATGAAAGACAATAATTCGTGTCCGGCCGTCGAATCCACAAGTTGATCGATTCGAGGAAGTGGAAAACTGTCTTTTGGACAAGCCTTATTTAAGTCAGAGTAGTCGACGCACGTTCTCCATTTTCCATTCGGTTTACGGACAAGTACAGGATTGGATACCCATCCCGGGTATAAAGCATCTCGGATAAACCCATTCGTCTTCAACTTATCGACTTCTTCTTTGAGGGCGGCAGATCTCTCTGGATCCATACCGCGTCTCTTTTGCTTGACCGGGATGTATCGCGGGTCAATATTTAAGGTATGGCTCGCGATGTTCGACGAGATTCCACACATATCAGAGTGCGTCCAGGCGAATACGTCTAGATTCTCTTGGAGAAATTCGATCAATTCCTGTTGTGCTTGTAGGTTTAGCTGAGACCTAATTTTCAATATTTTCGAATCGTTATTGTCATCAATTGGAACATCGATCGTCAGCTCGGCTGGAGAAGCTTGACTTTCCTTGGATTCGTCATTATCTTCAGTGTCTCGAGGGTCAAGATCCTTCTGGAATTGGTCGTGGTGCCCGGGCCGAGGCCCAGGCGCTAATTGTCAATCGTCGGCAAAGCGGACGCGGAGAGATTCCCCCACGCCCTTTCCTTTCTCCTTCCTTTGCGCTTCTCGTAGTTCAGCAACATAACAGGCTCTCCCGGCAGCCTGGTCCCTTTGAATGACCCCAATCCCGTGGTCAGTAGGGAACTTTAGAGTCAAACACCACGGGGCAATTGCTGCCCTAAATTCTGCAAGGGCTGGTCGGCCCAAAAAGGCATTATAGGGTGAATGGATATCCAGGACAACAAACTGTAACATTCGGACTCTACGGCGTTCTCCGTTTCCCAATTCTACTGGCAATTCCACCATCCCGGTGGGTATATTAGCACTTCCATCGAAGCCGTGGATCCTACATTGACAAGGCTTTAGATCTTTAGCTTCCATCTTCATCTGATCATATGCCTCTTTAAACAAGATGTTTACTGAGCTTCCACTGTCTACCAGGATCCTCTTCATCCAAGCAGGACCAACCTATGCAGATATGACCAGTGGGTCTATGGTCGGGGCTTCGACTTTGTCAGCATCTCGGTTTCTAAATACGATATCATCCGTCATCGTCTTCTGTTGTTTAGCCGGAGCCCCTTCATCAAGTGTACTACAGCTTTCAAAACTTACGTGCCTGATCGAATTGGCGTATGATTCCATTTCCCTCCAACTTCGATCCGCTGGATGAGGGCCACCACTGACTGTATTTATGACCAACCTTCCGCTTGTACGAGCGGGCTCTTCCTGTCTTTCTTGGTTCTGCGCACGATTTTGGTTTGACGGGCCCACACCACCGGTTTGTGGTGCTCGCACAAATTGATCCAACTTCCTCTCTCTGATCAGTTTTTCAATAAGGTCTTGCAGATGCCTGCAGTCATTGGTGTTGTGTCCATAGCTTTCGTGAAATCTACAAAACTTCCCCGTTTGAATTTGTTTCTCCGATGATAATTTCGGAGTCGGCTTCTTATATTGCATCGCATTACAGGTTTGTAGATATACGTTTTCCAATGTCGTATTCAGTGGTGTATAGCTTTCAAACATTTGCGCCCTACGTCGCGGGCCACGGTTCTGATCCTGCTTCTTATTCCTATTATCGCCATTCCTTGGCTGGGTTTGCTTGTTCTGAATATTCAACTGCACCCTTCCTGAGCCTTCTCCTGACTGTTTAACCGCCACATTGCTTTGAACCCCTTCCTTGTTGGGCCTTGCATCGTCCTGCTTCCTAGATTGTTTCGCATCCTCACGCCTCAGGAATTGGGCGGCTTTGGAATAGAAACGATCCAACGACGCGGGAGGTTTTCCAGCTAGCCAGTTTCCAAAATCAGAGTCGGGGTCAATCCCTTTAGTCAGAGCCATCAAGATTGAATTATCATTGGGGTTAGTGATTTCTGGGCAGGCGGCGTTGAATCTTTCCAGGTATCGCCTGAGTGTTTCCCCAGGAGCTTGAGTGACACTAGATAAAGTGTTTACGTCTTTAGGCCTGGCGATGTGCATACGGAATTGTTCGATAAACTTGGTTGCCAACTGGTCAAACGAGGAGATAGACCGTGGTGGTAATCGTGTAAACCACATTGTCGCAATCCCCCCCAAGGAAATAGGAAAACTACGGCACTTTACTGCATCATCAGCTCTTGCAGCAGTCATTGACCATTCGTACTTTAGAATATGCTGGCTAGGGTCGGAGTTTCCTTCATACATGGGCAAAGCCGGCATTCTGAATCGCCGGGGAGGCTCAGCATATAATATGTCATCGGTGAACGGGGTGTGACTTCGAGAGATCCCCCAATCGTCATTTGTCAAACCTTGACTTTCGCGAACCATTTGGCGGACCATAGCTGAGAGATCAGGTGTTGCTGTATTCGAAGGGTGTCGAGCCAAAGTGTGGTCGGACTCCACAGTGCGAGGTGGGATCGGGCGCTGTCGACGATCCGAATCTCGCCTCCTTGGCTCGACATCTTCTGGGATATTCGGTCCTGGGACACGTTCCTGTGGGTGGTAGTTTGGACTGGAGTGATTTCGGGTGTCAACTCCTGTGCCAACTGCGGTGGCTTGGTTATCTGCGGTGTGCTGTGGAACAGTGCCTCCTCGAGAGGAGGGTCCCGTATGAAAACTGGCAGAGGGGCCAACTCTTATTTGCCCAACAGTCAATGTCTGCCGGAGGCCAGAAGCATGCGCATGACTTCCGTCTAGCCTGGGGCGCGTAGATCTGCCGTCATAGTCGGATGAGGCAGAGCTTTCCGTGGAAGAATGCGGAGCGTGGTCCCTTTTTGATCTCCTTCGCCCTTGGTGGTTTAGTTGGTTAGCCAATTCAGCATTGACACGTAGCTGCTCAGTTAGCTGTTGTAGGCTTTTAGTTAATTCCTGCAGTAATGTTTGGAACTACTGTCTTGTAACCGGACCCGACTGATCCGCTTGCCCAACGGCATCCCGATTGGCTGACTGTAGCTGTGCGGGATTCTGCCTATCCTGACCTTCTTGGTTACCAACGTTGGAAGTGGTTCTCGTACTAACCATCCTGAAGGTTGGATTCCTATCCTAGATTTTGAGCAAACCTGAAAAGAATGGATGGAATCTGAATTTGAAGTCTGGATCTCCCTCTTAGATTTGTGCAATCTGGTATCGAAGATAGATCCATGGAGCGGGAGAAAGAACTGGTTCTTTTTCTTTCTCAGTGAAAGCACCAAAATGTTAGCACCAAAATTGGTCACTAACACCCAAATGTAAATGAAAGCACCAACTAACAGTAATCCAGAAAACAACAAAACAGATCACCAAATTAAGCAGATAAAAAGAAGAAAAGATAAAAGAGACGAAATTTTTATAGTGGTTCGGCAAAATCTATGGCCTACATCCACTTTATAATTTATTTATCACTCGTAGTTTCATATTACAAGAGATTTTGAGGAGCAGAGGAGAAGTCATATTTTCTATTTCATTTTCTTCCCCTTTTTTCTTTTGCAATACTTGGTGTCTTTATAGCTGTAAGCCTTGACCCGGTGATTGTGTGGAATTGTAGTGACGCTGACTAGGCTGGTATTAATTGCAGCATAATCTTCTTATTTAAGATAAGGATGAAGGGAATTAAGGAATATTTGATATAGAAATGGTTGGCATTAATTAGTAATAAATAAGCAGGTTATCATGGCAATTTTGGGCATTAAATCCGGCTTTGGTGGGTACTGGTATTTATGGTGGTGATATGGCTGTTTTTTATTAATTATTTGAGGTAATAAATGCAAGGAAATCAGGAAGTAAATCTTTAATTTCTTCTTCAAGGATGGTGACTAATTTGCTGGATAACATTTGCCCCTCGAATTACGCCTTGTTGGCAACGAGGTGTGCTTCGCTCAAGAACTTGTTTTGGTGAAAGCAAATTTGTTGGCATCAAATTCTCATCTCTCTGAATGTTTGAGAGATGTTAAGTGTCTGACCATTCCTGCATAAAGAGATAGAGTTAATCATTCATATTCGAGAGCATCCATATTCTAAAGAGAGCAGTTCTCAAGTCGCTTCTATAACCTTTTATTGAAAGCAAAGACGATGTTGTAAAGATTTTTGAAAGGTGTCACCCTTAGGAACGAATCAGAGCATGGCTGTGGACCGTTCGTGGTCGCTCATCACATGTGTAAGTCGTTCTCTAAGCACTAACCTTTACAACTAATTTTATGCAAGAAATCATTTTTTTTATGAGTGTCGCTCATGGAAAGGAATCAGAGTATTGGACCGCTTACATTCGGGATTGCTTACATGAGTAAATCGCTTCCCAAATGCTAAATTTTAAAGCATTTTTTGATGATGCATAATTCAAATGCAGAAAGGAATCTAAATCCTAGATCTCATTTTATTTAGTTCAGTTCATTTGATGATAATTTCTATTTGATTAGCAGACCCTAGAGTTGGTTACTTATCTGGGTGAGGGGCTTTGCATGCTCCCTGTTTCTGGTTCTTGCTGATTGCCCCTAGGTATTTGCTTCATGGTAGAAGGAAAGTTTGAATGAGAGGACGCCTCCTAGTTGCCCCCTTGCTGAGTTCCTTCCATAGCACTTTTTTTTATATGAGGCTTCTTCATCTTCTAAAAGCTAGATCTAGGAACCTGTTTTCTAGATCTAAATCTTTTCTTTTAGATCTAGAGTTGGATCTTCTTCCTAACATAAAATAAGCTTCAGATCTGAGATTTCTTTGTTCTTCTCAGTGAAAGCACCAAAATGTTTGCACCAAAAATGGGCGAACACCCTTTGGAAGTTTTTGAAGAGATAGTAAATAAAGAACTTGAATTGGAAATAGGGACTATCTAACAAAAACTCCAAGTCACAGAAAAATAAATTGCGCAGAAGACAAGGATTTAGAGTGGTTCGGCTATGCGCCTACGTCCACTATGAAGTTTTTTCACTTTATTTCTTAATACTTGAAGAT
Source organism: Allium cepa (assembly GCA_030765085.1). Lineage (NCBI taxonomy): Eukaryota > Viridiplantae > Streptophyta > Magnoliopsida > Asparagales > Amaryllidaceae > Allium > Allium cepa. The sequence continues at coordinate 580,716,010 of CM060931.1, forward strand.
TACAAGTGCTTTTCAGCAAATTACAGCAGGAAATGGACTTAAATTCCAAATTGACAGCAATTGAGACAGCATGGAGTGATTCTGGCAGCGTTTAGACTTGTTCTTCTTCTCCAAATTCTCCGACCCCCCTTCTGAATGACCAGGGGGCTCTATTTATAGGTGTGGAAGGCCAAAATCCCGCCTAAATCATGGAGAGACTGCTTGGCACGTGACGGGGGACCCACAGGCCCGCGTTCTTGAAGTGCGTGCCCAGTTTGGGATCGATTCGAAGTGAACTTCGAATCGATCAAAAAAATCGTCCAATTGCGATGAAACTTGGCGTGGACGTTCTTCGTCATGTAGACAAACTTCTATAAAAATTTCATGGGATTTGGATCAGTAGACTGGGAGTTATGATCGATTCGAGATGAGGCATCTCGGTAAGCTGGTTAGTTCGAATCGATCCTCTGGGTCATTCGAATCCATATGTTTCGAATCCATATGGTTCGAAACCTTATGTTCGAATCCATATGTTTCGAATCCATATGGTTCGAACCCATAGGTTCGAATCAAACCTGTTGTATGAGGAGGCGGTGACGCTTCGAATCGATGGCTCCAGATCGATTCGAAGTTGTTTTTAACGTGTAGGGTTCGAGGACAGCATGGATTCGAAGCTGTGATGGACTCGAAGCTTGTGATGGACTCGAAGCTGTCATCGATTCGAAGCGTATTTAGGCGGTGATGGATACAAAGTTTGATGGATGGATTCGAAGTACAAATTGGCTTGATGGATTCAAAGGAAGGCGTTGGCTGATGGGTTCGAAACAGATGGTTTCGAACACGATGGGTTCGAACGCGATGGGTTCGAACGCGATGGGTTCGAATATGATGGGTTCGAACCGAGCAATGTGCACCTTCTTAACTTGAATCCATCATATCTTGAGCATATGACCTCGGATTGACTTGAAATTTGAATCGGTGGCTTCTATGGTCTTTCTTGTTACGCCCTATCAATTGTGGCCCAATCCGGACTCGGACAGAATTCATCGATATCCATAGCGGACTGAAGTACGATTAATCTCTGAGGTGAACTGTCTCCTGTCTTTGACCAATCTTTTGGTATCACGGCTTTTGTCCAAAAAGCGGGATAACACCCTCGATCTTTTCTTATTTCTTCCAAACCTGAGCATGAGCTCTCTCTTTTCCTTGGCCTGCCTCCTCCCCATGGCCGCATGCATTAGTTGGCAAAACATTTCCTCTCTGGTTTTTAAAAGTAAGTACGCATTTTATTTGATATAAGTCTATTTTATATATTAAGGACAGTATAGATTGTGCATAAGTTTTGTTTTATATGTTTACTGCAACTATGTGGATTTTGAATTCCCTAACAGTTGAACTTTAAAAACAATAATATATTTCATAATAGTATATATATGATAATTGTTATATTTATAAACGTGTATATAAATATTTAACTTTTGTTCATATATAAAGGTTAGTATATATTTATACCGTATTATGTATATTATTTTAAGATTTTACGGTATATAGTTTTTGACTTTTGTTAGCATATAGTTATCGTACGGCTTTTAGATACGTATGTTTTACTAACTAGTTGATAAGTTATATATATATATATATATATATATATATATATATATATATATATATTACGCGTTTTATTTTACTATTGATAGCTTACGGTATATATGGTATAAGTTTGGCAGCCTTCTATTAATATACGTATTTTTATATGTTTTATATATTTGGTTATAACAGTTTCAACTATAATAAAATGTGTTATTTTATTAGCATTCATATGTTAGATATATAAAATATAGTATTTCAATTTTCGTTACTGTTTTGGTATATATATTATATAAAATTGGTGGGTACAAGTTTGATAGGTCAATTTATAATATATATTTTTATGATTGTTTTAGTATTTTAGAGTCTACCGTACTATATTTTATTTTATTTTCAACAATTTACGTAAGTTATATTTAAAATGTAGGTGTATATATAAAATTTTCTATGGTAGTTTTACAGTATAAGTTATATCAATATTTTATAATTTCAACAGTATATGCTTTCAAAAGTTTATTTCATGTCAGCCTTAAGGATGTTTGCACTGACTGATATACGTTGGATTTTTTTTTTTGATGTGTATTTTGATTTCAAGTATAGTCATATGTATAGTCATATACAAATTGGTAGAGGAAATGTTATATAGTATATATATGGTTATATTAATATAGTCGGTCTGCACACCTATGTATATATATTAACCGAGGTATGCATATTTTGTTGCATATTTTATAAACTGTGTCTGCATATGTTGGCTAGTTGTATATAAGCTCACTTATCCTATTTATCTTCCTTGATCCAATTCTGATTTGAATTCGTCTATTCCTATTATCAGCTTTGATCATTGAACCGTGTCCATCTAGCTTTGTTTTGGAATTCGAATCTGGATTTCATAACTCACTTCTTTTTCTCTGGCCTCGAAAGGTGAGAAATCACTCACGATTAACATTCTTTTATTTACTAAATTTGATTTCAATTGGGACGATAATTGAAATATGAGGCTGTAGTTATTTGAATTGTTATATATGCTATTAGCTGTAAGTATTCACTTATGGGATATGACACCATATCCTATTGTTTATATATTTACTTTGATGATATATGCCTGTTGTTATTATTATTTACATATCTGTTATCACTCTGCAAGTTCCCTGTTAGTATAGGAATCACTATGGGTTGAAATGATACATACCCGAACAGACTTTAGAATAGGAGAAAATCGTTATGGGTTGAAATGATAAACCCAAGCGATTTTCATTTAAGTGAATTGGGATTACGGGTTGAAATGCTATCAACCCATATTTAGTGTACGGATTGAAATGATAAATATCCGTAACACTGACCATATGATAAGAAATATATACAGACATCGTTGGTCCATATATATAAATATTTTGAAATTTAATTCATTGTTTCGGAAAGAAATATATGGTCTTATTAAATGTTAATCCTTAAATTTTTTTTATATATAAAGGGTAATGATATATAGATTTAATAATATTTAATTTGGTCAAAATTTGATTTAATACATAAATTATGTTAAATATTTATGTAAGTTTTATTCCAAAAAGTATTCTACAATTTACTAAGATTGGGAGATAAATGTGGGTTTATCTAACTGGTATTTAAATAAGGATTTATTCAATTAAATCAATTTGAAATTATTGAATGGGAAATTTAAGGGTATGATTTTGTAACTGGATTTTTATTTAAGTGATTTAATGAATATTTCACGTTTAAATAAATTAAAGAAAATATTGAGTAAAATGTAATTTAAGGTTACTTAAATGATATTGTATCTAATGAGGGATTAATTTAAAACTAGATAATAATGAAGTTAAATCGAGATCTATATGGAACTATTAAATTGAACATTTAATTAAATATTTAAGCTTTGAACTATATTGCGATTTAAATGATTTATTTTGAGATTCAGATATGTATTTGGAATCAGTATAGTTGAATTTATTATTTAGAAACTAAATTGATTAAAAAGTTAGTTTGAAACGTTGAATACTTAAAGTTTTGAAATATATTGAATATAAAGGGTATTTTGTGATTTCAAATCCGAATTTGAGATCGATAAAATTGAAGTGGTTATTTTAGAAATTGAGTTGAATTTAAATTAATAAATTGAGATTGAAATAGATTTAAATGGGATGGTCGGGTTGATGTTAAACGATTTGTTAAGTTGAGGGAATTGAAATTACTTTACTGTACAAATTATTTAATATATAAAAATACTATTTGGGAAGTATAGAGATATTTGAAGTGAAAATGATATTTGGTTTTGAAGTACAAATTAAGTTGAAAAGACTACGGTGTTATAGTGTATATTTCTATCTTTTAGATAGTTCCATGGACCCTTAGAGGATGGTTATCCCAAACATCCTCTAAGTTAATTATATTTCAGTTGATATCTCACTTGAGTTAGATTTATAGATATAAGAATGTTAATCCTGACTCGAGTGTTTTGTGTTTTGCTTTACGCTCGGGTCAGACTGAGAGATACAGCATTTGAGACTCACCTTCGAAGTTGGAGCTTTGCTTGAAGATCCAGCTATCTATCCCTTCTGTCATCCAGTTGATTGGTTCAGAGAAGCCATCTGTTGCATTGGAGACTTCATGGCATTTGAACAATTCGGTTGTATTTTATTTCTAACTATGAGGTATATAGTAGCTTCATGAACTACTATTCTTTATCTATTCCGCTGCATTGTATTACTCTGTGTAAGTGATCTATGATTGATTTGTTTACTGTATATTTTAAGTTTTGCCAAATTTTATTAACAATTCGGTATTTTGAATTATTCAAGTCGGACATGTACGGTTTTATTGTCGATTTGAATTATCCAAAATAGTGGGCTGTTACAGTTGGTATCAGAGCTTTGGCTCTAGGCAAAACTTAGCATATATAGTAAATTTATTGACAGAATCACTTTCGCGCGAGTTGAATCTCTTCCCTTTGACTCGATTTCCTTTGAATTTTGGAATGTCCCTCGGTTTTGAAATTCATTTTATCTCTCCCTATTGTTTGATTCCGGGGTATCCCATAACTCCACTGAATGATTTGTAAAGGAGGGTGAAAACTCCTTTACAATTGGCATTGATTCACCGAAGATTTCTATATCCTCGGTTTACGATGCTGCTATATCTTGATATGCCGAATTCTATCTCTGGCGATCGAAGGTCGATCTATTTTGGAATTCCGCATCGACTTTATTCCTGAAGTCACGGTTGACCCGGTTAAAGTCGCCCGTGATTTATAGAAGTATATCCATCTCCTATTTGTAATTTAATCATCTTTGATCGAGTCTATCTTCGAATCAGGATTCTATTGATTGGAGTTCCTCTAAATTTAAATCTCTACCTTTGTTTTGAAATCCATTCTTAAATCACCCTTTGAAAAATCGAGTATGTTGTATTTTTGAAATTGTTTTGTACCGAAATTATTATTTTGATAACTATGATTTTATTCTATATATAAAAAGAAATTGTTTTCGATAAGGATTATATACCTATATATAAAACAAATAAGAAATGTTATTCTATATATATAAAAGTTTTGAAAGGATTTGAAAATTTGAAAACTTGTAAGAAATTGATTCATATAAAAATGATTTACAACTGAAGGGTTAAATTTGAAATTCGAGAATTGAATTCCGGTATTTTGAAATTTGATTTAAGATTTTGGAAAATATATAAAAATAATACGATTTAAAGGTATTTTTCCAAATAAGAAATGTTTCAAATGAGTTCAAATGAGTTCCAATAATTTGGAAGAAATTTCAAAGAAGTTTTCAAGAAAATAGAAGTCCAGAACTCACGTATGTCGTTGGAAAATAATTTCGGTGATGAGTGCACGCATCATCGACATTGATTTTCGAGTTTCAGAGTGGGGGAGAGGCCACTTTAATAGCTTCGCTATGTAAGTGATTTTGTAAAACCGTTTTTGATTTCAAATTCCGAAGTATAATTTGATATTTTAGAAAGATATAAGTATATATTTGAAACAATTTAAAGTGAGACCGGTGTTCAGTCCTCGAGTTTCGAATTTGGTTTGGTATAACCCTATATATTGAAATTGGTTTATTATTGATTTTCAACTCTTGAATTGAAAATGTGATTTCCCCTTATCATTTTGAAGGTTCGTACAATTCCAAGTCAAGGTCTAAAATTGTAAAACTAAGAAATTTCGAAGAGTATAAAATGTTTGATAAAGAATATAAATTTAGTTTGAAATGTTTTGAAAAAATATATATAGTTTTGAATAATAGTTTTCAGAAAGGTAAATTGAATATTTCAACTAGAAATAGATAGTTTAAAAGTTTTAAAGGGATGATTATAAATTTGGGAAACCATTTTGAGTATAATTGATTTTGAGAAAATATTTGGTTTTGAAATTAAATTGAAATTAAAAACCAGTACTTATATGGTGATTTTGGAAATGAATTTGTTTGACTTGAATTATTTTAATTTGGAAACTGGGATAATTTTCTAAACCTATTATTTTGGGACTTTGAAATTTAGATACTTAATTTGGAAGAAAATTTGGTGAAATCCTATATGATTTTGGAACTGAATTGATATTGAAATGATTTGAAATTGAGAACCTTATATTGTTAAGCACTTGATTTGGGAGTGGTCGAACTTATATAAAATGGATTGTATAAGTATGAAGTTGATTTGAAATCTATTGATTTGAAAGGTACTCAATTTGAAAAGAGATTTTATATAATCGAAGTCTATATAAGTATGAGTTGATCTACTATTGATTTGGAAAGTATTCGATTTGGGAAAAATGGAATCCTATATATATGGACTTTATATAAGTATGATATTTGAAAGTATTTGAAAAGGTACTATATGATATATATTTTCGAAGCAAAGATATGGAAAGTGCCTTCTGCTTGATATCCACTTTGTGGCCACATCGTGGATTCATTCTATCGATATTATTCTCTTTGATTTTTGGTTTTCCGAATGTAATACTCGAGTGTTTCCCACCGTGGCGTAACCCATGGTTTTTTTTTTCTCTCGCGAATGCATAGCGCAATTGCCTGGCTGAGTCTTGCCTAGGGGTACGGATTGTTTCCTGGGGGATCCAGGCGTAACCATTGTGTATCCTGCAATCTGTGTAGGTCGCGAATAGTAGCGCAAGTGCCTGGTTGAGTCTTGCCTAGGGGTACGGATTGTTTCCTGGGGGATCCAGGCGTAACCATTGTGTATCCTGCACTCTACTAGTCATCATGGCGTAACTCGCAGGGCTGAGAAAGCTTACGGATATGGATTGTTTCCTGGGGGACCCAGGCGTAACCATTGTGTATCTGCGAACCATGATCGGACAAAGGTTTTGGTTTGGTTGTTTTGTTTGGATGTACTTTCCATATCTGTTTTTAAAGGTTTTCAAGTATTTTCACTGGGTGTTGAAACAAGTCTACTAAGTACTTGAAGAATTCTAGCTTTGCGCCTGATCAACGCATGGCCAGAGTCTGCAAGAACGAGGATAAACTTGTTAAAACATTGAGTTATAAAAGTATTTTCGAAAGAAAAATTGTTTTCGATATAAAAGTATTTTATTTATAAAGGTATTTTATTATAAAAGCATTTTCAACAAAGAAATTTTGTATTAATATTTGAAATTTAAACTCTTATGGTTTGAAATAAATTATTCATGCCCGATTCTATTCTTTTGAATCTACCTCATCTGCTCAGCTTTATTTTTCACCTATATTCCGTTTTCCGAATCTACCTTCCTTTCCTTTTTGAATAAATCTTTTAAATATTGCTTATTTGTATACTACATTGTTTTATATAAAATTTTAGTGTTATAAATATTTTTTAAGTTATAAATTAAATAAAACATCTTTAAAGAAAATGATTATTAATTTATTGATAATATTTGAAAGGTATCTTGAGAAAAATTAAAAATTTCATAAATTTTGGATTTAATATTTTCAATAGTCTTTGTAAATAGAAGTAATAATGTAAATAATTGTTTGCAAAGGAGTTTGAGAAGTATTAAATATTAAAGAAAATTTAATTTCAAATGAAATTTTCAAATAAATATTTTAAATAAAATTTATATAGTTTTAAAATTTATTGTTTATCTTGGCTTTCAATCTATTTTTTTTTCTGGTTGTTTTATTCTCCTACCTCCTTCCTTTTCGGGGACGAAAAGTTTGAGTGGGGGAGAGTGTAACGACCCAGAAAATTTTAACAATTTTAATTGATTCTATAACGTATTTAATTGAATATTGGTGAAATCTTATAATAATTGAAATTTTAAATAAAATGTTTATATATTTAGAATACGTATATTTAAATATAGCAGATTGTAAATTTTCAAATAATTTTATGGAAGTTTATTTAATTGAGAAAACGTGCTGTCCAATTCAAGCTATTAATTGCTTTAATTGATTTCTGAATCAGTGCGTAACGGTTTCTTTTTACTACCGTTAAAGATTTCTATTGCTTAATACTTTTCCAATTCAGGTAGACTTTTCCATTCGTAACCATTAATAAATTTGAGATCATCGACCTTGCTTTTATTATTCCTTGTAGTTTTGTGCACTGACTTTACCTTTCCCACTACCCATAATTTTCTCTATACGTTTCTTTTGCAATTGAAGCATATATTTATATTTATGGTGGTGCGTTTATTCTGGTCTCTCTTTATTATTGTTTTTAACGCTTGAAAGAATCTCAAATCATCAAGCTAGTAGCATCCGTTCCTTCCCTCGCTTTCATAAGGCTTACAATATATAAACCACTTGCTTATAGATCTGAACACAACTTTGTCATCAAATTTAATGTGCCTTCCTCTCCCTATTATTTCGGTTCCAACCTTCCTAGTGAATGGCTTTAATAATTTTTGGCTAAATCATGGCTACGGACTTTTCAAATTTCTTTCATTTTTTATTTTTTTCCAATTCCTTCATTTGCTTCAAAAATTTTGAACGTGCCTAATCATCTCAGCATGTATATATAATGTAAGCCTACCTTTCCTTGGAAAGCTATTGCTCACAAAATTTCCTGATTTCTTTCCTTTTATCCATTTTTATATCCTTGACTTTCAAAACTCATTATGTGTTGTACAAACAAACAAAAATTTATTGCCTTAAGTGTATAGCTAAATCAACTATTGACCTTTACAATTACTTTTATTTTTATATTCATTTCAATTTATTACTTAAATAACGTTTTGATGAAACAGCTTTACGTTTCTTTTGCTTTTGAAAACTTTATATTTATAGTGTACGTTTCTTTTGCATTTCAAAAATTTGAAACATGCAGCCCCATTTAAGCCATTAATTGTTTTAATTATTTTTCTTAATCAACATATAAACGTTTCTTTTTATTATTCCAGGATTTACATCCATACTTTAATCTCTGCTGTTCCATTTATTTCATTTGAAATCTAAATTTATTTACCATTCATTTATACGCCTCTTTCTCTTCCCTCTTTTACCTCTTCGTTTCCGTGTTTCTAGGAATATATATATATATATATATATATATATATATATATTATAGCATAGATTGCATCTTCTTTTCTCTCTGTAGGCTATTCGTTGCCCTCAAATTAATATTAAAAGAGGAGAGTGATTTGTAAATATTATATAAAGTCATGTAGCACGTTCACATATCAGATGCAGACCTACCTTTATGTTTAAGAAACTAGAATTTTCTCTGTTGCCTGAAGAATGCCCTTCGCCATGTCATGTTGCTTGAATCACGCATGCATTCTTCCTTTAAAAATCGCCTGTTCTCATCTCCCCTCCATCTTTTCTTATTTCTTCCAAACCTAAGCATGAGCACTCTCTTTTCCTTGGCCTGCCTCCTCCCCATGGCCGCATGCATTAGTTGGCAAAACATTTCCTCTCGGGTTTTTAAAAGTAAGTACGCATTTTATTTGATATAAGTCTATTTTATATATTAAGGACAGTATAGATGTGCATAAGTTTTGTTTTATATGTTTACTGCAACTATGTGGATTTTGAATTCCCTAACAGTTGAATTTTAAAAATAATAATACATTTCATAATAGTTTATATATGATAATTGTTATATTTATAAACGTGTATATAAATATTTAACTTCTGTTCATATATAAAGGTTAGTATATATTTATACCATATTATGTATATTATTTTAAGATTTTACGGTATATAGTTTTTGACTTTTGTTAGCATATAGTTATTGTACGGCTTTTAGATACGTATGTTTTACTACTAGTTGGTAAGTTATATATATATATATATATATATGCGTTTTATTTTACTATTGATAGCTTACTGTATATATGGTATAAGTTTGGCAGCCTTCTATTAATATACGTATTTTTATATGTTTTATATATTTGGTTATAACAGTTTCAACTATAAAAAAATATGTTATTTTATTAGCTTTCATATGTTAGATATATAAAATATAGTATTTCAATTTTCGTTACCGTTTTGGTATATATATTATATAAAATTGGTGGGTACAAGTTTGATAGGTCAATTTATAATATATATATTTTTATGATTGTTTTAGTATTTTAGAGTCTACCGTACTATAATTTATTTTGTTTTCAACAATTTACATAAGTTATATTTAAAATGTAGGTATATATATAAAATTTTCTATGGTAGTTTTACAGTATAAGTTATATCAATATTTTATAATTTCAACAGTATATGCTTTCAAAAGTTTATTTCATGTCAGCCTTAAGGTTGTTTGCACTGACTGATATACGTTGGATTTTTTTTTTGGGATGTGTATTTTGATTTCAAGTATAGTCATATGTATAGTCATATACAAATTGGTAGAGGAAATGTTATATAGTATTAATATGGTTATATTAATATAGTCGGTCTGCACACCTATGTACATATATTAACCGAGGTATGCATATTTTGTTGCATATTTTATAAACCGTGTCTGCATATGTTGGCTAGTTGTATATAAGCTCACTTATCCTATTTATCTTCCTTGATCCAATTCTGATTTGAATTCGTCTATTCCTATTATCAGCTTTGATCATTGAACCGTGTCCATCTAGCTTTGTTTTGGAATTCGGATCTGGATTTCATAACTCACTTCTTTTTCTCTGGCCTCGAAAGGTGAGAAATCACTCACGATTAACGTTCTTTTATTTACTAAATTTGATTTCAATTGGGACGACAATTGAAATATGAGGCCGTAGTTATTTAAATTGTTATATATGCTATTATCTGTAAGTATTCACTTATGGGATATGACACCATATCCTATTGTTTATATATTTAGTTTGATGATATATGCCTGTTGTTATTATTATTTACATATCGGTTATCACTCTGCAAGTTATCTATTAGTATAGAAATCACTATGGGTTGAAATGATACATACCCGAACAGACTTTAGAATAGGAGAAAATCGTTATGGGTTGAAATGATACATACCCGAACAGACTTTAGAATAGGAGAAAATCGTTATGGGTTGAAATGATAAACCCAAGCGATTTTCATTTAATTGAATTGGGATTACGGGTTGAAATGCTATCCACCCGTATTTAGTGTACGGATTGAAATGATAAATATCCGTAACACTTGACCATATGATAAGAAATATATACAGACATCGATGGTCCATATATATAAATATTTTGAAATTTAATTCATTGTTTTGGAAAGAAATATATGGTCTTATTAAATGTTAATCCTTAAAAAAATTTTATATATAAAGGGTAATGGTATATAGATTTAATAATATTTAATTTGGTCAAAATTTGATTTAATACATAAATTATGTTAAATATTTATGTAAGTTTTATTCCAAAAAGTATTTTGCAATTTACTAAGATTGGGAGATAAATGTGGGTTTATCTAAATGGTATTTAAATAAGGATTTATTCAATTAAATCAATTTGAAATTATTGAATGGGAAATTTAAGGGTATGATTTTGTAACTGGATTTTTATTTAAGTGATTTAATGAATATTTCACGTTTAAATAAATTAAAGAAAATATTGAGTAAAATGTAATTTAAGGTTACTTAAATGATATTGTATCTAATGAGGGATTAATTTAAGACTAGATAATAATGAGGTTAAATCGAGATCTATATGGAACTATTAAATTGAACATTTAATTAAATATTTAAGCTTTGAACTATATTGGGATTTAAGTGGTTTATTTTGAAATTCGGATATGTATTTGGAATCAGTATAGTTGAATTTATTATTTAGAAACTAAATTGATTAAAAAGTTAGTTTGAAATGTTGAATACTTAAAGTTTTGAAATATATTGAATATAAAGGGTATTTTGTGATTTCAAATCCGAATTTGAGATCGATAAAATTGAAGTGGTTATTTTAGAAATTGAGTTGAATTTAAATTAATAAATTGAGATTGAAATAGATTTAAATGGGATGGTCGGGTTGATGTTAAACGATTTGTTAAGTTGAGGGAATTGAAATTACTTTACCGTACAAATTATTTAATATATATAAATACTATTTGGGAAGTATAGAGATATTTGAAGTGAAAATGATATTTGGTTTTGAAGTACAAATTAAGTTGAAAAGACTATGGTGTTATAGTGTATATTTCTATCTTTTAGATAGTTCCATGGACCCTTAGAGGATGGTTATCCCAATCATCCTCTAAGTTAATTATATTTCAGTTGATATCTCACTTGAGTTAGATTTATAGATATAAGAATGTTAATCCTGACTCGAGTGTTTTGTGTTTTGCTTTACGCTCGGGTCAGACTGAGAGATACAGCATTTGAGACTCACCTTCGAAGTTGGAGCTTTGCTTGAAGATCCAGCTATCTATCCTTTCAATCATCCAGTTGATTGGTTCAGAGAAGCCATCTGTTGCATTGGAGACTTCATGGCATTTGAACAATTCGGTTGTATTTTATTTTTAACTCTGAGGTATATAGTAGCTTCATGAACTGCTATTCTTTATCTATTCCGCTGCATTGTATTACTCTGTGTAAGTGATCTATGATTGATTTGTTTACTGTATATTTTAAGTTTTGCCAAATTTTATTAACAATTCAGTATTTTGAATTATTCAAGTCGGACATGTACGGTTTTATTGTCGATTTGAATTGTCCAAAATAGCGGGCTGTTACATGTACTGCCTCGCCACTACAGCACATGAACTACGCAAAAGATTAATCAATCAAAACAAAATAGAATATCACAAAACCATACCGTGTGGCTGCAGTTCACGCCTGCGTGCACTGCCTTGCCACTATAGTGAGAATGTACCCAAAAGATCAACGAACCAAAATCAATGAATGTTCAAATACCAATGAAATCAAGGCGGTGTGGCTGCAGTACACACGTACATACATGTGCACTGCCTCGCCAACTCGAGTGCACGAGGTCAAATCAAAAATCAGATTCAACACAAGTACAAATGGCCTCAAAACTAAACGATCGAGCAACGACAACGTAAGTGCCGAACACAACTGAAATTAGGAAAAACAAATCCAATTGCATCAATGCGATGCAAATCACAAAGCGAAACTGCATATAAAATGAAACTGCAGTCACTAATGAATACAAAGGCAAACTGCAAAAAATACTGCAGTCACCACAAGTATCATTCATGAAAACAACTTAATGTAGCCACTAACCCAAATGCAACAGGGTTTTAAATGAAGGGCAACAAGTATTGCATCAGTGAACAACTCAACAAATGCATATACAAGAATGCAACAGTGACGATGCACTGATAATAACAATGAACAGTCATGTTAGGTCATATAAATCTGAAACTATCTTCCAAAAATCAGCAATTCATATATGTAATACTTCGTGTTCATATTACGAGAAGAACAAGTGCGCAACTGAAGACAACACTGGGGCCAGCAGTTGCAAACAAGTTCAGAGGCATCAAAGTACCAAAGTTAAAGCCATGCTTTATAAATAAGGAGACAAATCCAGATATAACCAAGAATAAGGCAAAATATACAAAAGGGGCACATCAAATACAAAATGCACCACCACAAGTATGCAAGGGCAACTGCAAACGTAAACTACAGCCACCACAAATGCAAGTCTAAACCAACTCAGATATTCAAGGGAAAAACTGCAAACAAGACTACAGCCCCCACTTGAATACAAGGGAGCCAGTACAAGGTACAACAAATTAAACTGCAAATAATCTCAGTGCATCAATGCAATGCAACCAAGGGAAAAATCTCAACAAAAAGCACTGCAGCCACCACAAACATTCAAGGGCAATACTGCAACGAAAATGCAGCCACCACATGAATACAAGCGCACAGCAATATTCGAGCTCAAGTCAGTAAAATCCAAAAAGGCAACAAAAAGAAACTTCCATAAAACTGATCACAAGTACATGGGACAGTAAGCACATAAATGCAAAGTGTATCTACCAAACTGGGTCAAGCAAGTGCAACACAAGCTCAACCAAATCAAAGATAAACATTTCAATGTCTACAAAAACAATTACCCAAGCATGCAGCTAGGAAGTAAAATATTTCAAAAATGCAAAGTGCTTATTCACATGTGTAGTTACAGTGCAATAGGTCAAACAATGGACTACAAGACAGTTTGCAAGCAATTCCAAGTGGAGATGAAACATATATACAAAATATAGAGAGATGGGTCAACAGTCCCAAGTCAAGATGGAGCTACAGGAATGTACCAAGCGACCAGGTTACAAACAGATAAGTATATGAATGCAAACTATACAAAGTGCATGCAACAAATGGATCCAGACTATCATGATCAAAAAGCAAAAGTCTACAATGAAACCAGAGAGGGTATCAACATTAGAGACTTAGCATATATTCCAGAATATATGCATACACACATACATATGTATGCATGCATATATATAGTCTTGAATAAACAGGAGTAATGTGCAACAAAATGGATCAGTGGAGCTACATGAACATGCAAACTGTACAATAGTGAATAATGCAATGGAAGACTAAGTTAATCAACTACAAAGTATAGATGGAATGGGATGAATCAAGACAGCAACCTCACGAATAATATGGACCATTAGTAACAACATAAAGAAGTGCAACAGTGAAGCACTGAATAGTTAAGTAAAATCTCAAGTCAATGCCGTGTACATCCAACTGCTACAGGGATGAACAAAGGTGCTAAAGATTCAAAAATCAAGTTCGCAGAACTCAAACAAAATCAGTGCCGTGGTAAACATAAGTCGAACCAAAACAGATCAAAATCCTCATCATTAAAACAAAACTTGAATGACTGAAGAATGAAAGTAGGATAAAACATCAACATCGAAACAAGAATTGAATGGCCGAAGACAACAATTGCCAGAAATTCAACTAAGTCGGATTTCAAAACTAAAGTATCAACAGAGAATCGAACGCGGGCATAATACTGAGTTCGAATTAAAGATGTGAGTATAAATTACACACCTTGTCGGCGAATTTAGGAGAAGCCGAGCACGAGATCATCGATCGACGCAGCCACGAGCAAGATGATGGGGCGAACGAGAAATGCAAAAAAGGGCCGCCATTAATTTCCTTCGTTTTTTTTTTGCTTAGGGTTTTAAAATAATAAAGGGGAACGAGTTAAAGAACGAAGAGAAGGGGACGGGTCGAACGGCATTCAAAAGTAAATGGCCGGTAATCACAAATTTCAAAGCTCACAACACTTAACCAATTTTATTTTATTTTATTTTTAAGAATTTCAACCCGGTATAAAAACTCCATCATCAATTTGCTAGCGACAATAATTATTTAATGACGATAATAAATTTTCACAAAAGCTCGGGTTGTTACAGACTCCCCTCCTTAAAGAAATTGCGTCCTCGCAATCATAAGGAACAAACGGACAAAAGGTAACATAAGAGCATATTCATCACAAGATGAAGAAATTTGAAATAGGAAGTTCAACATATAGAGCACGAGAGAGAGAGAGAGAGAGCCTGAACGTGTTTGCTCGATGAATTCTCTGGATTCCAATGTGAAATCCATAGAATTTGAGATCCGCTGAACTTTCACGATAAAAACATCTTTATTTCGAAGGTGCTGAACCCCCGAAGCATTGATATGAATAGAAAGTTGCTCAAGAATAAAAATCGGAAATCCCTAAGGCATTTCCGTAATTGGAAGACGTGGAAAACGTCATGAATAGTAGAAAATTGAGCCGGTACACCGGCGTAGTACAATATAAACGCCAAAGAGATCTTTTAATTTCATAAAAGAAATTTGCAAATTCTTTATAAAATTTAATTATCAAATAGATAATCAGAATACAGAAATCACAAAACAGCAATATCTAATCATCGATTCGATAATTAGAAGACAGCAAAAATTTAATTATCAACAAAGATAATTAGAAAACACGAGTCATAAATATCTACCTATCAAAAACGATAATCGGGAGTTACCACAACGGTAATCAAATTTCAAATCAGCAAATATTCAATTATCAAAACGATAATCAAATCTTAAATCACAAATATTTAATTATCACAATCGATAATAAAATCTCAAATATCTAATTATCACAAGCGATAATCAAAAACAACAAATATCTGATTATCAAAAACGATAATCAGAAATCATAAATCAACGATTATTTAATTATCACAATTGATAATCAAATCTCATATCACAAATGTTTAATTATCACAAGCGATAATCAAACCACAACAAATATCTGATTATCAAAAAAGATAATTAGAAATCACAAATCAACGATTATTTAATTATCAGAATTGATAATCAAATCTCAAATCACAAATGTTTAATTATCACAAACGATAATCAAACCACAATAAATATCTGATTATCAAAAACGATAAATCAGAAATCATAAATTTTTCAATTAACGAGTCCGGAATTAACCGAAATAGCAAACGCACATGACCCATAACCACGAGTTTTACTAAATCGTTTAATTCACTTCATCGTCTTCTTGAAAGTGCATAATGGTGTATTTTAAAAATAACATTTCACATTCTCAAACGGACAAGTCTGGAATTAAGCGAATCAGTAAAAGAAAGGGGTCATAGTCCTCGATTTTTCTGAAACGTTTAAATCGCTTCCTCATTCTTTTGAAAGCGTAAACTGTAAAAATTTTGAAAACAATTTTAATAAAAATTTTTTAAACAATTTTGAAGAATAACAAATTTTTAAAGCACGTGATTAAAATAGCAACGTCAGTAGCAACTTCGACATACGTCAAAATTTCATCGAAATAATTGGCATCAAAATATAATACCAATGAATTTTCATTCATCAAAAATGTCACAAGAATCTTCTCAAAGATAGGAAGGGGTATCATACCCTAAACTTGTATTCATAACAAGTCAATAACACACGAATTCACCAATGCACAAAAATTGATAAAACTTATCAATAGAAATCACGAAAATTGGTGAAGCACGAATTCTAGAAATCATCACAAGAAACCCAGAAAACACAAATTCTAGAAATCTACACAAGAAATCCAGATATCACAAAATGAGAGTATGAAAACTCAAATGGGAGTATGAAAACTCGCCTACACGTGAGCATGAAAAATCACCAACACGTGCAACACGAAGCGAGAACGGGAGCATGGAAACTCACCTACATGTGAGCATGAAAAATTACCAACACGTGCTACGCAAAATGAGACGCTATCTCCTGGTGGCTAACCAAAAAGCAAAAAGGTATGTGTGAATGGAATCACACAAGTGGTGTCTAGCCTATCCAAAAAGCAAAAAGATATGTGTGAATGGAATCACACAAATGGTGTCTAGGCTAACCAAAAAGCATAAAGGTATGTGTGAATGGAATCACACAAGTGGTGTCTAGCCTAACCAGAAAGCAAAAAAAAGAGAGACATCAAACAATTGCTAGTCTAAATCACAAAGATGATCGTCATAATCATCCAGAGATCAATCAATATCACAGAAAAAGGGAAAGAGGCCTATCACATGACGGTCCGAAGACCATGGGGAGCTACCCCGCATGAGTGAGTCTGAATCACCCAGATGAGGTCAAGGCTAACCAAAAAGCATAAAGGTATGTGTGAATGGAATCACACAAGTGTTGTCTAGCCTAACCTTGCAATGAAAGAGACATCGCGAAATTGCTAGTCTAATTCATAAAATGATCGTCAAGATCAACGAGAAGTGTCAATTACACTAAGCTAGTAAATATAAAAGTTTAGCTTCATGTCCCATAACCACTTGCTTAACTTAAATATTTACGAACAAACTGTAAATCTTCACTAGAAAATTGTCACAAGAGATTCAGTCGATTAAGTCCAAGAATTAACCGGCGAAGTAGACGCAAGCGTTATATACCACTCGTTTTACTAAGTCGTTTAATTAGATTTCTCATGCGAGTCAGGTAAAGGTTAGTATATACTAATAGATTGGAAAACGGTTTAGGGAAAGAGTTTTGTAGTAAAATAGTTTTGAAATCGTTTGGAGAAAAGGGTTTTGATATTTACTACTAGTATAGAAAACCTTTATATTTTTAAAGTGACAAATCACAAAAATGATTGTAGGAACAATCAATCACAAGAATTCACATACAAAGATGTGAATAGAATCCAAAGAAATCGATATTGTATCCATCCAAAAGTATGTTCACGAAAATCCCGAAGAAAATGTTATCAAAGTTGCTAATAAATGATAGCAACAAATCGGGGAATTAACAAGAATCGGTTAAATTTGGAAACCAAATCAATTCACTAAAATTCACCTTCGAAGACGTGAATAAAATCCAAAGAATTCGATTCTAAATCCATCAAAGTAGGAATATCCAAAAATTCCGGAAATAGAAGTTATCAAAGTCAACAAAGGAGATAACAACTGATCGGAAAAGAAGAATCGATTAACAAATGGGATAACGAAGCAAAACGAGCATAAATGCATAATGACTTCAACAAAAATAAAAATCAAGTCAATGTCGAAGTCAACAATTAATGGTCATAATAGAGTACAAAACGATTCAACATCATCATCAAAGGACTCAACGACAAACCAAGTCAGAGTCTTGGAAATCAAGAATTTAGAAATTTCTCAAAAACAAAGTGACCGAAGTCGAATGGAAATCAAGCCGAGGAAAACATAAAATATCAAGTTCAGAATTGCTGAGATTCGAGCAAAATCAGTCATCGGCTAAATCAAATCAAAGCCGAAAACACAAGAATCAAAATCAAATGCATATGAATAAGCGTTAGGAATTCATACCTAACAATCAAAGACAATCATATGCAAATATGAGAGATAAAACGTCAAAAAATAGTTGTAACATATGTACTATCTAAGTTATGTTTTATATTTGTTCTAAACCCCAGGCTCTGATACCAAGCTGTGACGCCCCACCACTATACCCACGCTAGCCAAGAACACTACGGTGTAGTGCTGTCAACTAGCGCGGAGAATAAGGCTATTGAGGAGCGGCCATCAATAGTTAGGCCTTACACTAGTATTGGTTATCTCGATAGGAGTGGTATATATATATATAAATATTCTTTCATTTTTCATCTCTGATTTATTTCCTCCCATCGACATACCCCAATTCCAGTATAAAACGAACTATAATGGTTCATAATACTTTAGGACAAAATATAAACTGATAACACAGATAAAATAGAAAGTCTCATATATACAATAACTGATGCCAATTACAAGACATTTGATACAATACATATGACACGGCACATATGATACAACTACAACAGTCGACTCAGGAAGTTACATATACAAGTACATTAACGTATATAATATACATGAATACATATTTTCCTATACAATTTTACAAGCTACTACAAATGACGACGACTACTTCAAAAGATATGAAAGAACTTCATAGCTCTAGCAGTAACCCAAAGCTAAAAATGTACAACCTGTAAATACTCGGTCTGACCCGAGTATTAAATTCAAAAGAAAATAATACTCGGATCAGTCTAATTCAAACTCAGTTATTAGTGCACAGAAGCAATAATAATTAAATAATGAATAGACGACAGTCACAATAAATCTCGTTTATCCGATCCTTGAATAAAGAAATCGGATAATGATAAATATAACACGTAGCAGTGTTAAACAACAAATCAGCAAATTCAACCAAATCAGAATGAAATTCAAAATATTGAATTGAATAAACGAAATAGTTCAAACCATTGAAATATCAATTAAAATATTAAGACGAGTAGGGCTGCAGTACACGCACGCGTGTACTGCCTCGCCACTACAGCACATGAACTACGCAAAAGATTAATCAATCAAAACAAAATAGAATATCACAAAACCATACCGTGTGGCTGCAGTTCACGCCTGCGTGCACTGCCTTGCCACTATAGTGAGAGTGTACCCAAAAGATCAACGAACCAAAATCAATGAAGGTTTAAATACCAATGAAATCAAGGCGGTGTGGCTACAGTACACATGTACATACATGTGCACTGCCTCGCCAACTCGAGTGCACAAGGTCAAATCAAAAATAAGAATCAACACAAGTACAAATGGCCTCGAAACTAAACGATCGAGCAACGACAACGTAAGTGCCGAACTCAACGGAAATTAGGAAAAACAAATCCAATTGCATCAATGCGACGCAAATCACAAAGCGAAACTGCATATAAAATGAAACTGCAGTCACTAATGAATACAAAGGCAAACTGCAACAAATACTGCAGTCACCACAAGTATCACACATGAAAACAACTTAATGTGGCCACAAACCCAAATGCAACAGGGTTTTAAATGAAAGGCAACAAGTATTGCATCAGTGAACAACTCAACAAATGCATATACAAGAATGCAACAGTGACGATGCACTGATAATAACAATGAACAGTCATGTTAGGTCATATAAATCTGAAACTATCTTCCAAAAATCTGCAATTCATATATGTAATACTTCGTGTTAATATTACAAGAAGAACAAGTGCGTAAAGGGCCAGCAGTTGCAAACAAGTTCAAAGGCATCAAAGTACTAAAGTTAAAGCCATGCTTTATAAATAAGGAGACAAATCCAGATATAACCAAGAATAAGGCAAAATATACAAAAGGGGCACAGCAAATACAAAATGCACCACCACAAGTATGCAAGGGAAACTACAAACGTAAACTACAGCCACCAAAAATGCAAGTCTAAACCAACTCAGATATTCAAGGGAAAAACTGCAAACAAGACTACAGCCCCCACTAGAATACAAGGGAGCCAGTACAAGGTACAACAAATTAAACTGCAGATAATCTCAGTACATCAATGCAATGCAACTAAGGGAAAAATCTCAACAAAAAGCACTGCAGCCACCACAAACATTCAAGGGCAAGACTGCAACGAAAATGCAGCCACCACATGAATACAAGGGCACAGCAATATTCGAGCTCAAGTCAGTAAAATCCAAAAAGGCAACAAAAAGAAACTGCCATAAAATTGATCACAAGTACATGGGACAGTAAGCACATAAATGCAAAGTGTATCTACCAAACTGGGTCAAGCAAGTGCAACACAGTGTCGAGCTCAACCAAATCGAAGATAAACATTTCATTGTCTGCAAAAACAATTACCCAAGCATGCAGCTAGGAAGTAAAACATTTCAAAAATGCAAAGTGCTTATTCATATGTGTAGTTACAGTGCAATAGGTCAAACAATGGACTACAAGACAGTTTGCAAGCAATTCCAAGTGGAGATGAAACATATATACAAAATGCAGAGAGATGGGTCAATAGTCCCAAGTCAAGATGGAGCTACAGGAATGTACCAAGCGACCAGGTTACAAACAGATAAGTATATGAATGCAAACTATACAAAGTGCATGCAACAAAAGGATCCAGACCGTCATGATCAAAAAGCAAAAGTCTACAATGAAACCAGAGAGGGTATCAACATTAGAGACTTAGCGTATATTCCAGAATACATGCATACACACATACATATGTATGTATGCATATATATAGTCTTGAATAAACAGGAGTAATGTGCAACAAAATGGATCAGTGGAGCTACATGAACGTGCAAACTGTACAATAGTGAATAATGCAAAGGAAGACTAAGTGAATCAACTACAAAGTATAGATGGAATGGGATGAATCAAGACAGCAACCTCACAAATAATATGGACCATTAGTAACAACATAAAGAAGTGCAACAGTGAAGCACTGAATAGTTAAGTAAAATCTCAAGTCAATGCCATGTACATCCAACTACTACAGGGATGAACAAAGGTGCTAAAGATTCAAAAATCAAGTTCGCAGAACTCAAACAAAATCAGTGTCGTGGTAAACATAAGTCGAACCAAAACAGATCAAAATCCTCATCATTAAAACAAAACTCAAATGACTGAAGAATGAATGTAGGATAAAACATCAACATCGAAACAAGAATTGAATGGCCGAAGACAACAATTGCCAGAAATTCAACTAAGTCGGATTTCAAAACTAAAGTATCAACAGAGAATCGAACGCGGGCATAATATTGAGTTCGAATTAAAGATGTGAGTATAAATTACTCACCTTGTCAGCGAATTTAGGAGAAGCCGAGCACGAGATCATCGATCGACGCAGCCACGAGCAAGATGAAGGGGCGAACGAGAAATGCAAAAAGGGGCCGCCATTATTTCCTTCGTTTATTTTTTTATTTTTATTTTTTGCTTAGGGTTTTAAAATAATAAAGGGGAATGGGTTAAAGAACGAAGAGAGGGGGACGGGTCGAACGGCATTCAAAAGTAAATGGCCGGTAATCACAAATTTCAAAGCTCACAACACTTAACCAATTTTATTTTATTTTATTTTTAAGAATTTCAACCCGGTATAAAAACTCCATCATCAATTTGCTGGCGACAATAATTATTTAATGACGATAATAAATTTTGACAAAAGCTCGGGTTGTTACAACTAGGCACTGGGGTACCACCTGTCACAGTACGGGGCCTAGATCACCATACCGAGGATTACTCCCTTCATCCCCTGCAACACAAGGCCGGAACCATTCCTTACTGAACAGTCTCGAACAAGACAAACCCCATGGTTGGCGCGACCAACCACCCACTACGCCGAAATATATAAAAAGGGACATCTAGACTGGGGAAATATCTTGTCCTGCTTGGGCATGACCCACCTAACCTTGCTGCATATCCCCTGATTTTCAGTCATTCCCGGTTGATGAGGCTTGAGGCTAAGCGTTACCTTTTTAGAACGTTTCACTTAGAATGCCCATCGTCTACCTGACAATGTTTCGCAAGCATTCGTCCATACAAGTCGGTCCCGGGTTCAAACGGAACTGAAGGCACTACTCCTACTACATCCATTTTGGAAATATCCTCAGGATTAGTAGCGACTAGCCCTTGCACTTCACCGCCCCATCTTCGACTCCGAACACGTTTTCGCACGAAACGTACAAACCGGATCGAAGTGGGTTTCGAGAAATTAATCTCGATCCCGGTCTCTTCGAAACGATCAACGCATTTGTCCAATATTGATAGTCGGTGATTTAAGTATCAATTAATATTCACAAACATCCATCACACAATAAATAATTTTCCGCATTATTCATTGCCCAAAATCATTAAAGGTTATGTTTTCAAATTTCCACAACCCACTTGAAAACAATTCCCAAAGTTCTTCTTTTACATGGTAAATCCTTTACCATTAATTCCCATTGGAAATAACCAAGTTCAAATCATTTAGATTTAAAAACAATTTAAAACACTTCATTCTGCAATATACTTTAAAATATAGAAATGTACTATTAGTTATTACTCAAATATATAATTCCAAATATTTTATAAGATATAACTTGATTTAAATAAGGTTTTAGTTAAACTAAATTTAAAAATAGAGTTGTAAAAGGCTTAATACTAATTTCAAATAATTTAGGTCAAAACTAGCCCCTTTAAACAATCCATTTATAAAATTAATTACTAATGTAATCGAAAATAACCACTATTGCTACTTTATCAATTAGCTTTTAAAACAATAATTTTCCAAACACTCATTTATAACAAGTTTTAAACTTGAATTATCTTTTAATAAAATCTGTTTAAAACTCAAACTTGATGTTTCCCAAGGAAACTCATTCCTACTCAAATATCCCAAAAATCCTTCTTATAAATTCTGTCGATTTATTTAGATTCAGGTTTAATTTTAGTAACATAAATTTACTTTTATTTCTTTTCAATTCATTCTTAATTTATTCAAACTTTCTATAATTATTTTGCTTACAAATTTACTTCCCTTTAATTTCGTATCAACAATCCAATTCATATAATTTGGTAATTCATTATACTCAAATATCCAATCAAACCATAACATTCAATATTCCAATATAACTCATCATAGGATATCAAATAATTACAGCAGAGAATATTGAATAATTTAAATAAATGTGAGGGGTCCAGTTGGATCCCTCCAACCTGTTTTCCCTGCATCCACAGACGTTAGCACAACATAATATGCCAATTTCAAATTATACCATACTATATCACATCAATCAATTTAAGCATTCAAACAATTATTTGAATTTAATCATTTAAATTTAAATTTAACTGAGTGATATTAACTCACCTTTGCCCTTTTAATTTGCCACCACATCCATCTCGACTTGTTTTATTTCAAATTTCAATCTTTGAATAAACATCAAATGATTTATCAATATTTGAACTTACTGAAAATAAATTCCATTTATAAGTTTGATTTAAATTATTTTCTTTTAACTAACTTATTTTATTTTGCTTCCCTATAACTACTTATTCCAAAAATAACCTGTACAAATTAAATTCAAATAATATAAATGTCCTTCCCAAACCTATATACATGTATATTTATTTTCTTTTGAAACTACTTATATATATATATACTTATGTAGAATTGATAAAATTATAACTTATATAAATTTTTCAACATTAGAAACCCCTTTTATTTGTCAAAATCTTTTATATATATTTATATTATATGTTTATTGTTTATCTATTTAAAATTGATATCTTAAACCTTACTGTAAAAAAAATTGACTTTCCATTAACTATATTATCTCAATGTAAATTATTTAAATCAAAATAACTTACTGTAAGTTATATATGTATTTCTTGTTCTAAGAATAACTCTTACAATATAAATTTCTATCCTACATATATATATATACATATTTTAAACTAAAATTTAGTTACTGTGAATTTAACTGAAACAGAAATTGAAATGTATATATATATTTTAAATTGAAAGTAAATAATGACGAATACCTTACTGCCAAAATCTCAGTTTCCCCCAATCTACCCTCGCACGCAAACGACGAGCAACATTTTCGGCTTCGCGCACTCGAACTCCAATTTACTGTACCCCCAAGCGACCACTCCCATCGGTCATGGTCGATATCGACCCTTTTTCCAACGTCGAGCGTCGGCTTGAACTCAAGCCGATCTAACACGAGCCTATCATGATTTGATTTTCGAACGAAGATTGATCGAAATCTCAGGCCGCCATTTCGTTTTTCCCCCCTTCTTTTTTTTCTTTTTTTAAGAATAGGATGGGTTTCGAGTTTGAACAGGAAGAAGAAGGGGAAAGCTTGCGAACGAATTTTGAAAGAAAATGTTTCGGCCGGCTTAATTAAATCTAGGCGGCCATTATATTTTTTTTGTACAAGAGGAACGAAAAATGTTTTAAAGATAGAAAGTTGAAGAATATAAGGTGAGAAACTGGCGTACAGGAGAAGGTTGGAAAAGGAAATTGACAGGTGAAATGACGAGAGATATTTTTAATTAAAACGATAAATTATTCACTAGGCATTTAAATCTCGTACGGTTACATGGTAGCTCAGAAAATTACGGAATTCGAAATACGACAATAATTCAATATTACGGACTCAATGGAAATGGCTTCGTCGAATTCCGAGACTGTGTCCCGGAAGGCTATTTACAAATTCAATTTAAACGATGAAATTTCAAAACTAAATAAATCACTGTTAAATTTAATTTTAAAATTCCTATTATCTTCAACATTATCAATATAAATTTTATAAGTCTTCTAATTATTTTTAATTGGCTTAAAATTTTAAATTCAATAATTTTTTCCCAACTTCAAATTATTTAATCTAATAATTCAATTACCAAATAAATTGTGATATTCGTAATTCAAGTTAAGGTTGCTCTATTGAATATTTAAAATCAATCAAATATTCCGGTTTCAAATGCTCGAAAATTCGGGGTCGTCACACTTTAAATATGACAAGCTTTCCAGCAGCCTTCTTGGATCACCATTTCTAGTTCATTTACTAATGGTATCTTTTTAATCCTATCTTCAGATAGCTAAGTGAACATATCACTGTATTCCAGAAAACACCCCATACACCTTGCAAGCATATTTTTCAAAGGCAAACAGATAATTATTTTCAAGAATATTGCTAACAGATATCTTGTCTTTAAATTAAACATAAGAATATCAACAACTGAGAATAGAGACATGGCATGTTAAGTTATTATGATTTGCAAGTAACTATGATTAAACCAGATTCAAGATCTAGCTGAATCATAATTTTTGACTTGTGAGTTTCTGCTATTTGATTAGGGACTCGGCACATAGAAATCTCTATTGCATCCCTAATACCTTTTTCTCAAGCCTTAGGACTTATACTATGTATAATGCAGCTAACATCATTTTCTGTATTGAAATTTTCATGCCATAATTCCATATTAGTTGTAAGTATTCTTCCATGATTTCAAGGTTTGATGCCTTAGCTTTTCAAAATATAATGAAATAGTAGCATGCACACCCATAACAATCTTCATATCAGATCAAAAACCATTCAAAAATTCCCATAAGATATTTAATAAAACTGTTTTCAACAAGACCAGAAATATGCAAATAAAAATATAAAAGATTGGCTCCCTCATATCAGGACTTACCGCCATGAATATAGTGATATTACTCACCTAAGTATTTCCTTCTAATTGATCCATAAAATCCCTGAATGTTTTTCCCTTCCTTTAAAATATTTTCTTCCTTTCTTATTTTAAGTATCTCGGGCAAAATGATTTTTCTTGCTATAACTACTAATTTATATGCATATTTTCATTAGGGTTTTTATCAAGACAAAATTCCATTTTTGTCCTGGCTAACATCATGCATTTTGCATTTTGCATTTTCACATTTTCATCCTTAATACCCCGGCTACATTTGTTAGTTATGGGCAGTACTTCCCTCTTTTTACTTTTCAGAAAAATGGCTATTTTTGATTACCTCACACTTACTCAAGTCATGATAAAAATGTGACTTGGTCATATTTTATACTTTTGTTCATTTCTGAAAATCCTCTTTACTATTTTTACCTACACATACATACATACTTACATTGTATCTCAGGTCATTTTGATGCTATTTTTCTTGATTAGTTCCAACATGTTTCTACTCATAGAAAATATACATGTGTATAGTTATATATGTATTTATTTAATTTTCCTTGCTTCTCAGAAAAGTAAATGTTCATATACCTATATTTCATATTTAATTTAAATATGCATATATATATATATATATACACACACATATTTAATTTCAATATGTATACATATTGAATTTTATAGAAAATATTTAATTTCAATATGTACAGAAAAATATATTTAATTTGGTTATTAATTCACATTTCAAAATCACATTTGAAATGCTTTCTTTCTTTGCTTTTTTAAGAATTTTGGTTTCTTTCTTGTGCCATTTCCAGTGTGCATGTACACACATACTCTTGCACATCATTCAATCCTGAATCCCATCATAATGTAATCTAAATATTTCAAAACTGAATTATTTCATTAAAATAATTTTTCACAAAATTTTGGGGTATTACACTAGCCTTGCCTTAGCCATTTCCTATCCGAATCTACCTCTCTAACACTTTTGGAGTTAACAAAGAAATTCGTTAACATTTTGGCACTAAAAAGAGGGATCCAACCTCCATCTCTATTTAAACCTTAAGTGGAACTATCCTAGCTTGCATATATAGGGCTTAAAGGGATTGCCCAACCAAGCATATCCAATTCCAAGCTAACTTTCCTTTGATCTTCAACACCAATTGATCACATCAACTATTTTACATAGTCATGCCAGTTAATCTTGTTAAGATCTTCGAACAAGAATCCTCTGAGCCTCAAACAACTAGGCCAGTTTGCCAAATCTTTATTGATCCCCGGCTTCATGAAGAACAAATAATAAGGATCTGGGCACTGCAAATCATGGAAAATAAGAGAAGACATGTAGCATCATATAATCTGGACATATATACCTTGAATCTGTTCCATATATGGTCATCACCGAACCTTGCCATAGGAAGACGGCGCAAAAGGGATAGCATCTTCTTGAAAATAAGAAAAGAGATTCAATTCAATACCAAGGGAACCATTTTCGAAAACGAAATAATAAAGGATTTTGTTCTGCTCACTAAAACATAGGAAATGTCCTTAACCACTCTTTACTACTTTCTACAACATCTATATCTTGACTAAGGATGAACTCAACTGCTGGCATTTACAGAGGAAACGTCCAAAAAATGAAAGGAATCTCGGTGGGTCATGTTGCTATTATCATCTAGGCGTAACATTAACCAAAGTCGAAGCTTGGAGGGCTTGGTTAACAATTTCCTAGGGCAAGGAAAGTAGATGAATTTGTAGTCGTTAATGATATACGATCTTCTGATCAAAATAAGTGTATCTACATGGTTGAGGAGTAAGATTCTCCTAAAATAATGAAATGCCTAAACCACTACCTAAGACAGTATTAAGAAGAAAAACCCTGTTATCCCACCAAGATGGCCCGGTCAAAGCACTTCCTAGAGGGAGGATGTAGTAAGCCTTTGGTCCCCCCTAAGATGGCCTGACCAAAGAACCGACTAAGCCTTCGGTCCCATCTCCCTAGTGTAGCCATAGCATAAGCCCAATCCCATATCCGTGGCCTGATTAAGGTGCCTCCTAGAGGGAGGCCAGAGCAATCTTTTGGTCCCACCTAAAAATGGCTTGACCAAAGTTTCTACAAGCCTTCAAGCCTCGCCTATGTGTCCTAGTTGGAGCGTCTCCTAGAGGGAGGACGGGTAAGATTTTGCCATATCCAAAGCACCGAACTGACCTTCAGTGTCGTAATCAATGGTCTTGCCGAAGTGCCTCCTAGAGGGAGGTTGGCTAAGTCGTTGGTTTAGCTAAAAGAAAGCTAGCTAAACGCACCAGGCAACGGACCTAAATTATCACCTAAATCATTGATAAGGGGTTTGATCCTTGTAGAGACCATCACCTGAAATGGTGCCGAACCAATCACTCTAAATCAGAGCCAAGTAGCACTCTAAGTAAATCAGTCTTCTATAAGAAGATCAATCAAAAAACAAAGACAGATAGCATCCTGGGTCAAACAATCTTCCGTAGGAATATCCAATGAATACGAGCCATTTGTGCTCCTCAACAAATACAATTTTCAAGTTACAAATGAGGATTTCCGGTCTTCTATTATTCTGACCAAATAAAGATTTCTAGTCTTCTATTATTCTTTCTTGATAGGGATTTATGGTGTTTTATTATTATTATTATTTCCAGTTAAGGATTTTTTTTCTTCTATTATTCATTCCAGGTAAGGATTTCCGGTCTTCTATTATTCTTGCCAAATAAGGATCTCTAGTATTCTATTGTTATTACAAACTAAGGGTTTCCTAGACCTTTTTTATTAACTACGAAATGAGTATTTTGGTATTTTTTGCACTTCAACTAGAATATTTTTTGGACTCCCTCTCAAATTATTATCAGAAGGATTTTTTGATGGTAGAATTTTGATAAGTTAGCTCTCAATTCATATTTGAATACACTCGATGGGAAACTTCGTTGTTGAACAAGCTGTTGGGCATTCATTAATGGAAAGGAAATTTTTTACATTGTATTCTAAAGAGCTCAATCAATAACTTTCCTAGCTCTCTTGACAAGCAAAAAATCATTCCATGTATGAAAAAGCTCAAAATACAAAAAAGTAGGATATTAGGATATTAATCATCAAGCAATTTCAAATAGGAACTAGTATTCAATTTAAGCTCACATACCTTACATTTGATGTAAATGGATTCAATTACAAATTTGTTTACAATCTAATACACTATATAAAAATTCGCAGGTATAAAAATCAGTTAAAGAAGAATCTACTCATAAAATCCTTTGTCAAAGGCCGAGGTCCCATGCTGTATTGCCCAATTCCTTGCCAATCAAAGAATCGATAATATGGCAAAGAGAGCATTCAAAAGCTCTTTGAATTTCTTTTTCTTTCCTCGAATGATATCTGCATTATCAATCGAATCGATTTGAGCCTTCAAAGCATGTTGGAGAGTCTTGTTGGCTCCTTTCAAAGTTTGGACCATGCTTTTCAACTCTTTAATTTCAAGGTTAAGAATATATTTCTTGTGCTTCAGCTTTTGAACTTTGTTTTCAATTTCATTGCGATGTTGAGATACTTTTTCATTCCATTATTATTGAAAATTTCATGCGTTTGAAATTCGATATCTGCTCCATTTGGAAATCACATCATCACTTAGACCCGAAGGTGGGTTTAGTAAAATAGAAAATTCTTGACTAGCTAAAGATCGAGATATTATTGTTCATCTAGGAGTAGCAATGGAAGGCTGGAATCACCTTCATTAATGAGTTCTAGAGATTGGCAAGATACCTTTCCCTTCATTAACTCTACTTTAATGTCATTTACTAGTTAATATAATTTAGCTATTTCGATCTCTATCTTAACTGAATGCCTGGATTCTAACGAAGAGATTATCCGTTCTTTCAGCTCTGGATCCCTTTATTGTAATGACTCGTAAATATAGCGCTTTAAATAAATGATTGTTTAGCCTTATCGATATAACAACAAATTTGTAAACAATTATTATTAATTTGTATGGTTTTATAAAATAAAATATGATCACTTTTTAGTAAAAAACGATAAGAAAATTTATTTCCATTTTTTCTTAAAATATGCATAGTAATTTAAAAGAGAAAATATGACTGAAAATTGAAATTGGGAGTTGTAACGATACAACATATGGAAGTTGTGCAACATTATAGGAGTATGTCACATACACATATACATGTACATGTGCATACATGAGAAGATGCACATAAATATAAATATATAAAAATAATTAAGTATAAGGAATATAATATAAATATAAGATACTTTAAGCAAGCTTAATCCTTAAGCTTACATAAGTCAATATATGCATACGTGAGATGACGGAAGTGATGTGCACATAGTGGGAGGCCTTTTCCATGCCTAGGGAGGGGGGAGGTGTGTTGGTGAAGCCATATAATGGTAATGAATATGATGATGCATGCATGCATACTTTACACTCTTCTTTTCCTATAAATACCCTACCATATTCTCTTCATTTTCATTCATCTTCTTCTTCATATTCTTAAGCGTTTTCTTCCACTTTAGTGGCTTCCATCCTTAGATAAATAATGTTAAAATTTATTTCACATAGAAATTAAATTATAATACATAGTTATATATAGTTAAACACCTCAAAACAACCCTACTTTTCTCCTTATTCTTCATAAAATTGACGACATTCCATCACTAGGCCGAGCACAACCCTTGCTCCATGCAAGGTCTTTATGCCCCTTGCCATCTCAAGTCTTGGTCGAGGCATCTAGGAGCTAAAATCCAAAGAAAAGTGAGCTCCAAAACTCGCGTAGCGGAGCAATAGTGATTTTTTAAGTAATTGTTTAAAACTTAAGGTGAGAATACCTAAACTATTATACTATATGTTGAATGACGTTATGATATTTGCAAATTGATGTTTAATATGCTTTGATCATCAAGTTTGATTGTTTTCATATGAATGTTCAAAATATATGCAAGTCATGGAAATACACATTGATAAGCACTAAAGAAATCAGTTTCCTCGAATTAATAAATTGTGTTTATGGAATGTTAAACCTCTTTAAAAAAGGTTTAAAATGCATTTGAAATGTTTTATATGCATTTAAAAGTATTTTGGTGAAGTTTGAATGAGAGTGGAAAATTTAGTTAAAAATAGGCGCGTCGCGTAACGGTGGTTCGCGATTTTGCGCCATAAAAGTCAAACTAGTGTAAAAGTTGGAATATAGCTTGGAATACTACAAAATAAGGACTTTCTGAACTATTAGATCCATAATTTTTAATGACGAAAGAAAATCGAGATGTCAATAAGTAGATTTTGAAATATGAGTAAAACAAGCATTTTGAAAAATCAGGGTTTTGAAGTTCGGAATCCAAAACTGGATTTATTCGAAAATAGTGTTTTAAAATATTTACAAATATGGAATAAATATTATAAATATTTTAAAAGGTTTTTAAAGTGATTTGAGTAATAAAAATGAATTTTCAAATAATAAAAGGTAATTTTGATCGATTTAGCTAAAAAAAGCACTTACCACGGCACTTTTTCGCAGCACATTTTATAACATTTGAAATATAGTTTTAAACTTAACAATTTTTTTACAAATGTTTTAAAATGAGTACTAAAGTGTTTCAGAGGTGTTTTGAAGAATTTTTTCGGAATGATTAAAGATTTAGAATCAAACAACTTGATCGCCTTACGGGTGTTTGAGAGATAGTGTCTAGGCTTGAGTTTGGAAAACCATTTTTCTGCTCTTCCTAGCTATTCGGACAAGTCTGATTGAGGGTATAGTGAATTTGGTTTACTTGGATCAATGTATTCCTAAATGAATAATAAATTATTACGAATTTATTCTTAGTAAAAAAGGAGTTAAAAAGTTATCAAAGGGTTTTATAAGAGACATTCAATATTTCTGTATATA
This sequence comes from Allium cepa, assembly GCA_030765085.1. Classification (NCBI taxonomy): domain Eukaryota; kingdom Viridiplantae; phylum Streptophyta; class Magnoliopsida; order Asparagales; family Amaryllidaceae; genus Allium; species Allium cepa. The sequence continues at coordinate 580,748,331 of CM060931.1, forward strand.
CCAGAAAGAATGTTTTATAAATATATATCTCCAAAAGAAATTTCAATAAAAGAACTTAATAAATTAAAGAATGAATTCCTATACACTTAACCTCTTTTATCGATGATTGGTTCGAAGGTACTGGGCCCGGATTCGGATAATTCCTGTCCGAAGACCACTAAGAACCAATTTACGTATTCAAAGTGTAGATATGAAGATAATTATAGAAGATGGAATGTAGGGCTACACTAACCCTTGAGGGGAATTTCCTATTTCATATTATATGTCAATAGTTCTTCATTTAAGATATTCAATGCAAGGACTTTTTGCTACTAATCCTAGGGTTAATTCCCGACAAGATGTGGTAGAAGAGTGCTTTCGGTTTCATTCAATCCCAGAACAAACATGTATGGATGGATGTCTCACACTGCATTCTTGAGATTTCATCGTTGACTTTTATAAACATACATCTGTTTGATGGCAGCGAAAACAACTTCTCTTAGCTTAACACCCTTCTCTGAGACATATGAGCTGAATGATTGTATATTTGTAGAAGTCAATATGGATCGATGGAATGGCAGTGTGGCATGCAAAGAAAGATAATGATCCATGTGAAAGTTGATCGTGACCTCAAGCTTCACACAAGGGAATGACCGAAGTAGGGTAGATGCGTCAAGGCTATGTGGTTCACAATCATTAAGGTATGATCATCCTCTTTTAGGTATATTTCTATATGCTATGACATTCGGGTTTAAATTATTGTGGTGTATGCTAAGAGATGTCTCAGATATGTTGATAACGACTGGGGTGATGACATATTCGGTACTATCTAGAAGGAGGTACGCCGGTCTTATGTTGGTAAAGGACTATCAGTTGGGCCTCATTACATTCCTATAGAGATGTACTGTCGCACGGTAGTCCCTTCATTGGTGTTGTTACCAGTGTTGGTAAAAATCTGCCTCCTCAACACTTGGATTTACAGCATGGGAATACTGTGGATGTACTAGTGTCGATTTTCGAGATTCGAGGAGATATATCTTCACATTTGGTATTAGAGCTGAAGGTTAAGCAAGAACATTGGCTTTGGTGGGGTATAACTCATTAGAGATGGCGTTAGTAATAACATAGAATGAGTTTAATATTTGAGAGTGCGTGTTTAGAATCCTTATTCGAATAAAAGTTGAGCTATATACACATTCCCCAAGATAATTTTGTCTTTATATTCTAAAGTTATCTTACTAAATTCAGGTAGTAAGACATGAGTACTCGTAGTGGACGAAGACCGGGAAATAACTGCACCAAAACAGCCAACGGTCGAGCTTCAACCACTACTGTAGAAGAAGTAGCAACCATATAACCCCAGGTTAATTTTGCCACTCTGTGAAAGAATTAAACCGGCTTTGGGGGAAGACCATTCAAGGGCACAAAAGCTATCATTGATGCACAAGCTTAGATTAAATCATGCGAAAGAGTCTTTGAGGCGTCAGATATTATTTATAAGCAAAAGAGGTTCTTGGCCTCGTGGTAGTTACAAGAAGGGACTCTGACTTAGAGGGAGTCCATTACGCTAGGTGAATCATAGGACACTTTCTCTAGGGAAATGTTTAAGGAGGTCTTGGAGGGCAGTACATGCCAGCGTCTAGGAAATCTCATCTTTACAAAAGCTTTATGGATTTGAAGCAGGATGAAATGACTATTGTGCAATATGCAGGTAAACTCAATGAATTATCTTGTTTTGGGCTAGGTCTAATTGACATGCCTTTAAATAAAAATGAGAAGTTTATTTATAGGATGAACAAGAAATACTAGTGCAGGATAACTGCCCATGTTAAGGGGTCATTCGTAGACTTGCTGGATATAGGATTTCATAATGAAACATTGGACAACAAGAATCCCGTAGTAGTTTAGACCAACAATAACACCAATGCCGACAATTGGAAGAAGAGGAAGTTTAATCAAAATGGGAAAACACTAGGTCAAGGCAAATATGGAGGGGTAGCCCAAGGTAACTAAAGATTCTACGTGTTATAATTGCCAACATAAGGGTCACCTAGCAACTCATTGCAAGAACCCCAAGTTTTATAGGCCACTACTAAACTTCTATAATTGTCATCAACCAGGACACATGATCAAAGATTGTCTGATTATGAGGAAGGGAGAGCAAGCCAAGGTCTACACAATAATGGATGAGCCTTCAACCTCTCAGGATGTGAAGGGCAAAGGAGTTTTGGATGGTAAAAGATGTTTTCGCTAAAGTAATTTTTGATATATGAGATTCCTATATTTTATATCTAAGGAAACTCTAGAAAAATTAAAACTTGAAACTAAGTTAGTTGATACCCCTGTTTGCATGACAAGTCCTATAGGTGGTACCACTAACCTTCATATGAATTGGCGAAAAGTCCAAGTTTCCCACTCGTCCCATAAATTTCCTTTTAACCTATTTTTCCTAGATTTTATTGGATTTGAAATTTTACTTGGTATGGATTGGTTGACTAAACACGAGGCTATTCTAGATTGTGTAAAAAGGGTAATTTTCATAAAAAAAATTAGGGAAGTTTATAGAAATATCTTGCGAAGATCCTAGTTTAAGAAGGGGAAGTTTCTTATATGCATTAGACTCATCCCAGGAAGGATTAGGAACCATACCTATTGTTAAAGAATTCCAAACGTTTTTTTAGAAGTAAGGAGTTCACCTCCATATCGGGAAATTAAATTTCGTAATAACTTGATTTTTGGTGCAATGCCAATTAAACACCGGGAAATAGGGTTGGATTTGAAGGAGAGGGAGGAGTTAAATATCAAAACCGAGGAGCTATTAAAAAAGGGTTGATAAGACTAGTCGTTTCAAGTTAGGGATCGGTAGTAGTTTTTGTTGCCAAGTCAGATGGGTCGCTAAGGTTGTGCATAGATTACCGAGACTGAATAAACAAATAGTTAAGAACAAGTATCCTTTACCATGAATAGATGACTTGTTTTGATCAGTGACACGGTGCTCAGGTATTCTCAAAAATGAATCTAGCTACATGATTCCATCAGTTGAGAATCGTGGAAGAATGCATCCATCTAACTGCATTCAATGGTCCAAACACTTTCTTCAAGTGGTTGGTTATGCCTTTTGGGCTAACCAATGCATCTACTTATTTTTTAGACCTTATGAATAGAGTATTTAGAGATGTACTCAATAAATTCATTTCAGTCTTTATGATGATATCCTTATCTATTCTAAGACAGAAGAAGAACATGAAAGACATCTAGAAATTAGGTTGGAGACATTGGGAAATAATTTGCTTAAAGCCAAATTCTCAAAATGCCATTTCTGGGAGAAGGAGGTAAGATTCCTCGGGCATATAGTATTGGCGGATGAGTTTAGTAGATCCTGTAATGATTGCGGCTGTTCTAAATTGGAAGGAACCACAAACTCGTAAAAAAGTTCGTAGCTTTTTGGGTTTGGCAAGATATTTTAAAAGATTCATTCAAGGCTTCTCAAAGGTTGCCTACCACTTAACAAAGTTGACCATGAAGGATTCCAAATTTATCTGGACTCCTAAATGTGAAGCAGCATTCCAGGAACTCTGGAAGAGATTAACAACTGCTCCAGTTCTAGCATTTATAAATGAGAATAGCGGATTAACCGTTTATATAGATGCTTGTGGAGAAGGAGCTGGTGCAGTTCTAATGCAAGAAGAGAAGGTGATTGCTTATGCAAATAAAAAATTAAAGGTTCACGAGAAGAATTATGCAATGCAGGATTTAGAATTATTAGCTATTGTGTTCGCGTTAAAAATATGGAGGCACTATTGCTGGGTAAGAAATTTTCATAGTTTGTTTCAATTAAAAGTTTGAATTGACCTTTGTAAATAAAATTCCTTCTTTTAATTAGGTAAAAAGTTTGAACTCTTTACCGATCATAAATCATTAAATAACTTTTCACTTATAAAGGTCTAAATATAAGGCAGCAACGTTGGTTAGAATTTCTCACATCTTATGATCCAGATATTTTATACAAACCCGAAAAAGCCAATGCAGTAGCCAATGCATTGAGTTGGAAGTATGCTGCTATTTCTTATTTGGCAGTAACTCCAACTCTTTTGGAAAGAATAGCCAGTAAACAGAGAGAAGATAGACAGTTTGAAAGTTCATCAGGGCAACCGATGAAGGAAGAAATTCAAGCTTTGAAGTGAATAAAAACGGAGTGTTACGGTTGAATGGGCGAATTTGTGTTCCAAATGTGGAAAAATCTTAGGCAGGAGGTGTTAGCTAAATGTCATAAATCCAAATTCATCATTCATCCAGGAGTTAACAAAATGTTTAGTGATATGAAGCACACATTTTGGCGAAGAAGTATGAAAAGGGACATATCTATTTATGATAGCCATGCGTGGATTGTCAACAAGTCAAAAGCGACCAATAGAAAATTGCTGGATTGCATAAACCACTAGAGATCCAGTTTGGAAGTGGGATCAAATATCAATGGATTTCATTGATGGCTTACCTTAAACAAGGAAAGGGAAGGCATTTGGATTATCATAAGCAGATTAACTAAAAGTGCACACTTCATTCCAGTTAAACAAACAAGGATCGCTGCAAGCCTTGCACAAACACACACACACAAACATATATATATGAAGGAGATTGTACGATTGCATGGAGTTCCAAGCAGTATAGTAAGCGATCGAGATCCAATCCTTACTAGTCAGTTTTGGAAGCATTAAAGACAACTTTGGGAACAAGAGTGAATATAAGCATAGTTTATCATCCCTAAAATAATGGATAGGAGGAAATAATTAATCATGTTTTGGAAGATCTTCTCAGGGCATGTATTTTGGACTTTGGAGGCTCCTGGGAAAGTCAATTGAATTCATTAGAGTTCTCTTATAACAATAGTTATCAAGCTGGTATTGTCATGGCACCGTACGAAGCTCTATATGGTCGTCCGTGCAGGTCACCGGCATGTTGATCGAAATAGGAGATCAGTTAATACTTGGTCCTGATACAATAAAAGAAGCATCAAAGAAGTTTGATATGATTAGAAGATGCCAAAGGATGCCCAGAGCAGACATAAACGTTATGCAGACCAAAGGCATAGAAATCTAAAATTCTCAGTTGGAGATTCAGTCTTTTTGAAAGTCTCTCAGATGGGAGTAGGGATGAGGTTTAGAAGAATGGGGAAGTTAACACCTCGATACATTGGACCATTTCCCATTCCTAAATGAATTGTCCCACAATCTTATCAAGTGCAACTTCCAGAAAGGTTGGCATCAGTAAACAATGTCTTCATGTGTCTTGTTTAACGAAACATGTGCATGACCTAGAGAAAATCATAGAAACAACTGTTTAGGAGGTGGAACCAAATTTAGCAGTTGTTAGATAGCCTATTCGAATCATTGATCGTGATGAAAAACGATTAAGGAGGAAGGTAGTAAGGTTAGTCAAAGTTTAATGGAGTGGGGATGCTGAGGATTGCACTTGGGAAACAGAGGATATTATGAAAGGCATATCCCGAGTTTAGAATTGAAGAATGAACTATTTCATTATAATTTACTCATCGCTTGAGGTGTAGTCACTAACTCATAATTTTGTGTACGATCCATCATATCGAATATATTTTCTTTTGAGCTATTTTTCTGTTATCTTAATTTCGAGGATGAAATTCTTTAAAGGAGGGAATCGGTAACGACTCGTAAATATATCATATCAAATAAATGATCATTTAGCCTTATCGATATAACAACAATTTTGTAAACAATTATTATTATTATTAGTTTATATGGTTTTTGTAAATAAAATAAGATATTTTTATTAGTTAAAAATGATGAGAAAATTTATTTTCAATTTTTTTTACAAATATATGCATGGTAATTTAAAAGAGAAAATATGAACGAAAATCAAAATCGAGATTTGTAAAGATACAATGTATATAAGTTGTGCAATTTTTAGGAGTATGTTACATACACGTATACAGGTACATGTGCATACATGAGAACATGCACATAAACATACATATATAAAAATTATTAAGTATAAGAAATATAATATAAAATATATAAGATATTTTAAGCAAGCTAAGTCCTTAAGCTTATATAAGTCAAAATATGCATACATTAGACGATGAAAGTGATGTGCACATAGGTGCAGGCCTTTGTCTTGCCTAGGGAGGGGGAGGTGTGTTGGTGAAGCCAATAATGGTGATGAAGATGATGATGCATGCATGAATACTTTTACACTTTTCTTTTCTAATAAATACCCTGCCATCTTCTCGTCATATTCATTCATCTTCTTCTTCATATTTTTAAGCTTTTTATTCCACTTTATTGGCATCCAACCTAAGATAAATAATGTTGAAATTTATTTCAAAAAGAAATTAAATTATAATACATGTTATATATAGCTAAACACATCAAAACAATCTCAAAACCCCACTTTTCTCCTCATTCTTCACAAACTCCACCCCACTACATCACTAGACCGAGCACAACCTTGCTCTATGATAGGCCATGCACCCCTAGCCATCTCAGGTCATGGTAGAGGCATTTAGGAGCTAAACTTCGAAGAATAGTGAGCTTTCGAACCCGAGTAGCGGAGCTATAGCGAATTTTTAAGTAATCTTTTAAAACTCAAGGCGAGAACTTCTAAACTGTTGTACTTTTTGTCGGATGATGATATGATGTTTCAAAATGGATGTTTAATATGATTTGGTCATCAAGTTTGGTTGTTTTCTCATGAATGATGAAAATACATGCAAGTCATGGAAATACACGTCGATAAGCACAAAAAACGATTATTCTTGAATTAATGAATTGGTGTGTGTGGAATGTTAAATCTCTTTAAAAAGGGTTTACAATGTATTCTAAATGTTTTAAAAACATTTAAAAGTGTTTTGGTGAAGTATGAATGAGAATGGAAAATTTATTTAAAAATAGGCGCATTACACAACGATAGTTCGCGTCGCGCCATAAAAGTAAAACTACTGTGAAAATTGAGTATAGCTCGGAATTCTTCAAGATAAGATTCTTCTAAACTATTATATCCATATTTTTTGAACGAAAAAGGAAAATAAAGATTTTTATAAGTATATGTGGAAATATGAGTAAAACAAGCTTTTTGAAAAATTATAGCCTTGTAGTTTGGAATCCAAAATTGTATTTCCTCGATTGGAGAACTAGCATGACCACATATCATTTTGGAGTAATAATTTCAAATTTCACTCAGTAATATATCCTTTTCATCATCGAGGATATCGAAGCGAAACTTAGGAAACCATATATAAACTTCTTATAGGTCTTTAAGAAAGCAATGTCTTGTTAACTATGATCTCTTGTGAATTGAGATTGCCCTTTAAAATCTTCTTTATGTTGACAAACGTACTCAAAAGTTACATAGAAATAGGACTATTTGAGGTTTCTTTAATCTTTATGATACATTAAAATTAGACTAATAATAGGAAAATTAAAGCAATAAATTCATAAGCTACTGGTTACATATTAAATTATACAATCATCCAGGTTCTTACAAAATTAATATCTTATACAATTTAGGAATAAATCTTTTCCTATTATATTTGAGTTTTTTTAAGGGAAGGGGAGACAATGAGAAGAAAGAGGAATAGGGGTGACCCATGGTAGATTCAACATGTCTCAGGATGAGGATCAGACCCATGTTCCTTCAAGTATCTATGATGAAAGCGTCTGAGCAAAGCCCCGCAGTTATTACCTAAATATGAAAAATAAACACGTACATCCCTAGAGTAAACTTTGTGGAGAAATTATTCCAAAGTGCTACTTTCATCAATCAACATCCAAAGGAGAGTCATTAGCTTTGCATTCTCTACTAAAAGTTTCTCTCAGTGGAAGCTTTCCTTCTTCATTGGTGGAGCAACTTAACTCTCTTTAAAAAATCTTAATTTCTATGCACTAGCTGGAAGATTCGTGCATTTCTCAAGCAATTCATTATAATCTTTTAGTTTCCTACCCATCTCTCTATTTAGTTGATCTATTTCCATTTGTTTCTTTTCAAGCATAAAATTATAATGACATTTCAATTTTCTTCTTAATTAAGATAATCAACATATTAAATAAGAATTATCTGGTAATTTATGATATTTAAGCAAAGAAAGCCATACATGAGAGAGTGGAATGGAAGACGAAGGAGTCTGCTTCTTCTCTTTTGGTTTGTGACCTTAGGGAGCACTACCCTTCCGAGAAGAATCTTTCCTGGGAGGATCCGGGATATCAGCAATCAATGTGACCACCATTGTCATTACCAATCTTATCATTATTATCGTTATTGTAACAACTAGGTATTTTCAACCATTCGCATCCGCAGATGCCGAACTTGAATTGCTCAAAATACCGCGCTGTAAATAAAATTTGGCAAATCTCAGGACATACAGTAAATAAAAATCACAGAACACAGACACAGAGTAAGAAATGCAACGGAAGTAAAAGAGATAGTAGTTCATGAAGCTACTATGAAAATATACCAGAGTTAAATAAAATACAACAGAATAAATAAAGTACAACAGAAGTCTCAAGATGATAACCAAGTACAAGCTGAATAGAACAACAGAACTGGAATAGATAAAACTAGATAAGTAGATGATCTCCAGCGATTCCAATCTCTAGAAACTGGAATCCAAATCTGTGAATAACTCAGGCTGACCCGAGCGTAAATAAAATACAAACACTCGAGTCAGGACAATATATACTTATATAATGTAAACCAACTCAAGTGAACTGTAATAAAGTACAAGTAACTTAAAGGATGCTTGGGACCGCCCATCCACTAAGGATCCGTTAAACTATTTACTATGTAGGAATATTTTGCTATTATAATAATGTCTACAGTAAAATAAACATACTTTTAAATAGCATTCCAGGCTACCCATATCACTCTTCACACATAATAATCCCAGTAGTCCATCCAGTATCATGCCATCTCCACTCCGGGTGGCTGTCAGAGGATACCACACGGGCTACGGGAGAAAAACAAACTCGTAGTAAAGGCTCGGTATGGTAGGTGACAGGTACACAAGGCAATGCCAGGGTAGATATACCAATTACGCACACGGGCTGTTGGTAACGTACCAGCCGCATACGCCCACCTCGGAACACACTCCCATATCAAAATCGGAGGATGGCCATCTAATCAATCACAAGTAAGAGTATAGTATCGAAGGAATGTGTCCGATCGGAGGAATGACCTCACTTGGCCCGACATTGCTCCTATTTTAGCCACTATATACCAACTCACGGGAGTTGGGTCCACGTAATATACCTCAAGATCGTCGCCACCATCCTACTTCATTCTGGAATCTCCACCGCGTACACAGTTGTTCAAGTGGTTTTCGGTATCGACAGAGTATATGCCAGATATCCGATCCCGGTCTCTTTAACAACCAATCGTTATTATAACCCATAGTTATAATTTTAAAATATAATATTTTATATTTTAAAATAGAATATCATTTCAAATCCAAATCTTTATCAAAATAAAGATTAAATCATTTCCAAACCATTTCAATATATCAAAATAGCATATCCTTTCAAAACTTCCTTTTCAAATAATTTCAATATATTGAAATATCATATCCTTTCAAAACTTCACTACAAATCATTTTAATATCAAAATATCATTTCAAAGATAGTTTATACTTCGAAAATCCAAAATCATTTTTTTATTTCAAAACTATATTTATTTTAAAAACAATATCACTTCCATTCCAAACATATATTCACTTTTCAAAATAGTTTATACTTTCAAAGTTATAACTCTTTCAAAACCAAAACATTGAAATCATTACACTTTAAAAATAAGAACATTTTGAAATCATACATTTGCAATCATCCTTTAATTCTATACATTTACCAATTTATTAAATTAAACTAAAATTTCAATTTCAATTTCAATTTAATTTAATTCAAATCATCATTTTCAATTCAAATTCAGTTTACTAACAACCATTTCAAATATTATCAAATTTAAATATAGGTTTAATCCACAAAATACAATATTCAATATTTAGTATATTTCAAGGTTTGAATATCACTAGCCAAATTTCTATCCAACGGTGTATCTTCCACTATGGGACGATTGGGAAGTTCTTACGTGGAGAGGTCGTAGAGCAGGCCCTGGATCTGATGCTTATTCCTCATAGACGATCGAAGGTTCCCTTGAATTGAGACGACCCGCCCTTCTCGACCCTCGAAAATTGACACAAAATACTCCACAGTATGATATGCCGACAATCAAGTGCCGGAAGAGACAGATTGTTGAGGAAAAAGAAAGAAGATAGAATAGAGAAGGAACCAATCAATATCAGAATATAACCATCGCAGCGGAATAAAATATAATACATCGTATCAGATATTTACACAAAATGAAAACTATATCTGTTTTATATATTACATCATCAGAGTATCACAAACAAACAACAATTACCAGCCTGCCAAACATCAACAATCACGGCAACAGATATAAACAAGTACGAATAATACGTCTCGGACTCTAGCTCCTCTCCTGCTCCATAGCATCCTATCCTGAACATATAATACTCGGTCTGACACGAGCATTATAATGAAATAACACCCGAGTTAGTCTGAAATACCAACTGATAAAAATAAACCAAATTGATTATTAAATTTTCAAAAATCCTTTAGAAAACAAAAGCATCTCGTGAGACCACGCCATAAATAAACATGTCAGGTTTTTACCTAACGACAGCTAAAACACTTTTTATAAAAATCTTCCGATATTATTATAGGGTCTATATACAAATACTTATTAAAATAGCCGAAATTGTTACATCTATTAAATTCCAGCTACAAGCGACAAAGTGGGTAATACAAACAAAACTCGTAAAAGGCGCGTAGGGAGAATGGATTTCCAACTAATGACTAGGAACTAGGGTACCACCATCAAAGTACGTGGTCTAGATCACCATACCGGGGACCACTCCCGATCCCCTGCAACACAAGGCCGGAACTACCCCTAACTGGATAATCCCGAGTAAGATCACCCCACGGTTGGGATCAGCAACCGCACCACTAAGCCGGATAAAAAGGGACATCTAGACATGGATGACCTCACCCTAAAATGGATCCTACCCACATAGCCTTGCTGCATAACCCCTGATTTTCAGTCATTCTCGGTTGATGAGGCTTGAGGCTGAGAGTTACCTTTTAGAATGTTTCACTTAGAATGCCCATCGCCCACCTGACGATGTTCTGAAAGCATTCATCCATACAAGTCCGTCCCGGGTTCGAACGAAACCGAAGGCACTACTCCTACTACATCAATTTTGGAAATATCCTCAGGATTAGTAGCGACTAGCCGTTGCACTTCAATGCTCCATCTTCGACTCCGAACTCATTTTTCCCACGAAAACGTGCAAACCGGATCGAAGTGGTTTTCGAGAAATTAATTCCGATCCCGGTCCCTTCAAAATGATCAACGCATTGGCCAATATTGATAGTCGGTGATTTAACTATCAATTAACATTCACAAACCTTCATCACACAATAAATAATTTCCCACATTATTTAATTTCCTTGAAAATACCTTTGCAAGATATATTTTCGTTTCCCAGTCCTTTTTGGAACAGTTTTCAAACCCAACTCCTTTCATGGAGTAAATTCTCAACTCTTTACTTCCTCTGAAAACATCCAAGTACCAATACTTAAGTTTTAAAATAATTTAAATTCTTTATTCTTGAAAATACATTAAAACATTTATACTAAAACTTCTTACATACTTGATTTAAAATAAATATACCTTTAAAAATATTTTGAATCAAACTGCTTTATAAAATATAAACTATTATCTTCCAAAATAAAGTTAAGTCACACTAAATTTTAAAATAAAGTTCTGAAACCCTATATAAGTTTTCAAATATAACTTTAAATTAATTATCTTTAAAATAAACCATTTTATAAAGTGTAAGTATTAATGATATTCTTTAAAACATACTGCTACTTCCCATCCTTTAAAATAAGTACTTCTATAACTAATTTGATGGACGTTCACTTTTAAATTTCTTACCACTTAAATGATTTTCTTGAAACCATTCTTTAATACAACTTCAAAACTTCTAACCATTCAAAAATCTACTTTAAAAACGTATTTGTCTTTTCACGGAAATACACTTCCATTTTAGGATAACCCAAAGAATTCTTTTTATAAATCCTACACGATTTATCCCAATTCAATTTTATGTTCATCCCGTAAATTCCTTCCTATATTTTAAAACTAAACTCCTTTTATTTTTAAGCACATTGCTATTTCTTGGAAATCATTTTCAAAACTTATGTTTAAAATATTTGAAATAAAGCTTCTAGAAATTTCTTCATTCAAAATAATACTAATGGAAATATATAGAGGTTTTCTAAGTAATTTAAGCCAAATATAATTTTTTAAGTAAAGTTATTAAATTAAATATTTATATTATAACTCCCTTTGAAAACTTAATACTACTTTACTTTTAAAAATAATTAAATACCATAATTGCTTAATAAAATATTTGCTTTCACTTGAAAACAATAAAAAATAATCATAATTTTTTTCTAAAATATTTTAAAAACACCATTGCAAAACTTTCCAGTTTGTACTTCAAAAATATTTCTTTAAAACATGCTTAGTTTGTAGGGAAAAAAAACACTTCGCATCCTTCTAAAATATATCTCCCCATTATTTTGAAACAATTCACATTTCCCCTTTAAATCACAATTTCAAACACTTTAAATTACCAACCAATTTCTTGAATTTAATTCCTTTTAAATTCTTTACTTAAGAATTTCTTTTATTTCCTTTAAACACAGTTTATTTATTTATATTTAAATTCTCAATTTGTATTCACCCAATCATAGCACAACACAATTTAATTTCAATTTAATCTATCCTAGTATATAAATGAATCACAGTATAATAAGATCTAAAACAATTTATCACAGGACACTAGTACAAAACTGGTCATTTGTGTAACCCCTCTTGTGTCGGTTTTACAACCGACTCAAATGAAGACGACACAAAAGACATTTTTCTGTTGTGTCGGTTGTACAACCGACACAAATATCAATTATTTGTTTCGGTTGTTAATAGAGAACCGACACAAAACTATGAACAGTTGTGTCGGTCTTTCTAATAGGACCGACACAAATCAGCTTGTATAGTGAAGTAAACCGCCGTTTATTGTGTCGGTCCTTTAAGAAAAACCGACACAACTGTTGCTTGTTTTGTGTCGGTTCTTTATTGACGACCGACACAAATGATTGATATTTGTGTCGGTTATGTTTGTTTTTTCAACCGACACAATTAATATGCAGTTGTATCGGTTCCCTTTGAAGTAACAACCGACACAAGTTATATCTGAAGCAAAAAAAAATATTATTACCATTCAAGATTATTAAAACAGTATGAAATTGAATTTTAATTTTTTATAAACAACGTTACTATGAACTGATTGAACAAAAAATATAATTATATTATCCATCAACATAATTCATGTTTACAGACCAAAATAGAATATAATCTATCACAAACATAACGTACATAACAAAATACCAACGTACGTTACAAAAGATCAGCGTACACAACAAAAAACAACTACATTCAATTATACATGATATAACTAGCTAAATTCTCTCGAACCTCGTCTATCTCTTGTTGGTTATAAGAACCGACTCGTACTAAGTCCTGCACTTAAGAGAATTGTTATACAAAAGACAATAATTAAGTCAGGAATACTCTGCATAAAAGAATCTGAAAGGAATGTAATTCAAACAACCACAATACTCAACCAGTCAACTACCAACAACCATAATCTACATTCAGCAACTTAACTCATCAACATTCAATAGTGCAACATTGCACTGTATCACCACCCTTCCTTGTGCATATCCCATTGCCTTGCCCACCTCTGTCAACAACATATAACCACTGCACCTATCACCACACCTATAACAACAATTGCACAGTGCCATCATCACCTATCACCACCTAAAACAAACTGTCTTCATCTCAATTCCCTATGCCTGCATATCGTTTCATCAATCTACCACACTGCCTTGTAACTTCTTTCATCACAGTGCACTGTTAAAACACTGAATATCAACTACCACCACAGCCACATACATCCATCCACCACACCACCTTCAATCACTCAATCAACCACCATCTAACAACACCTCTGTCCATACTACCTTAACATTCACATTCCCTTCAAACAAACAACTGTAGCCTTCAACCAGCAGACTTCACCAAATAACCTACAGTACTGCCACTTGCAACAACTGCAGCTCATTCCCAAAATTACTGTCATTCCCCTCTCCTACCAATAACACTTTAATATTCATCATCCAACTGTCTGCAACACCTATAAACACACAATCCCCTACCAGCACCCTACTGACATCTCCGATACAGCTCCAAAACCAAATCGAACACCCCAATCGACTCACCCTGCAATCGCCTCTTCGAACATCAAACATTGAATCAACTGCCTGTAGTGACCAAAATCTCCCCCTTCAATCTCCCAAAACGTAACGTAACCTAATTACGCCTGCCTTTAGGTAGTGGCAGGTAGTGTATGGTTGGAGACTGTAGTGAGGCAGGAGATGGAGTTGAAGATTGTGGTGAATGATGATGGTGTAATGATTAGGTAGTGGGTTGATTGGGTGATTGGAGTGTATGGATGTGCGGGTTGCCGATGTGACTGTGCAGTTGAATGTCGGTGAGGGTGAGTCATGGTAGAAGTTTGCATTGAGGAAGTGTATATATGGTTGGTGATTGAATAATGACAGTTGAAAGTTTATGAAGGTAGTGATGGAGAAGTAACTGCTCAGGTTTGATGAAAGGAGGGATGTTTGTGATGCAAGCAGGTGATGTAATGGGCAGTCAAGTTTATGGCAGTGGGAAAGTTTATATTTATGACAGTGGGGAAGTTTGTATGCAAGTAGTTAGTGTGTTTGGTTTGTAATCTTTAGGCTGATGATGGAGGTAGTGTGGATACTTGATAGAGGAAGTGGTGGTTTGGAACAAGTGAGCTGAAGTGGTGGTAGGCTTGCTGACAGGTTGATGGTTGGAGAAGAGGGAGTATGTTGTAGATTGCTGCTGTGTTGATGAAGGCAAGTGAAGGTTTGATGAGGAAGGGGTAGGTTGTACTTGATGGTGGCGGTTTAATAAATGAATGATGATGATTGTAACACAAAAAATGATGATTGTAACAAAGAAGTTTTTGTAACAGAGAGATGTAATGCACCAGAGAAATGCACTATATAATGCAGGAAAGAAATGCACTATATACCTTTTTCTAAATAAAAGCAGTTACTATAAGTTTGTATGCCATATATATGTTGCAGTATCTACCAATCAATTCAAGTATACCTGACTCAAACCTGTATGCCTTTTTCTATTTCTAAATAAAAGCAGTTACTATAAGTTTGTATGCCACATATATGAAATGAATTGAATCTGAAAGGATGGGAATAATTATTTCTAAATACATAGTGTGCACTGTATATATGTTGCAATCACTATAACAGTATGGACATGACTCAAACCTGTATATGTGTACTATAACAGTATGTATATGTGCACTATAACAATATGTATGCCATATATATGTTGCAGTCACTATAACAGTATGGACATGACTCAAACCTGTATACCTTTTTCTATTTCTAAATAAAAGCAGTTACTATAAGTTTGTATGCCATATATATGAAATGAACTGAATCTGAAAGGATGGGAATAATTATTTCAGAATGCTTAGTGTGCACTGTGTACCCCAATTGAAGTATACTTAGCAACTAACTGCAAATTTAAAAATTCTACCACCATGAGTATGTATGACATGAGTTAGTACAACTATTTGTTTTATGTATTAGTGGAATTCTTTATGGATAAATAGCGGTAACTAAACGAAGAAGCAATGCAATATTGGATATGCAGCTATAACAGTGACAATACTATGTGTGAAGGAAAGAAAAAACCAGGCTGATTGTGACAAATGACTTGGTTATAGATTTCATAAATAGTTTGGAATGTGAATATTAATAGTTTGGAATACACGACATTAATAGTTTGGAATGTGAATATTATAGGAAGATATCAGGGTGTAACTATAATATTAATGGCTACTTTGGTTGATGTCTTTTTCAAATACCAGCCTTGTTGCTATTGGTTATAAGCTCAAATACACCTATTGTTTATCAATAAACTTAATAAAGAAGATAACCCATATCTGATTACTTCTGTAATAATGGATCAAATGAACCTTTTTTTTCCAGAAGAAAAGGCGTAACACTCTGGTATATACAGAGTGATTCATATTGGAATGCAGCTATTTTATAAATATACATACCTTTCATGATTATATCCATATGTATGAAACCACCAACTGCAGCAACATCTTCTTTAACCTCATCCCAAATGAGGTCAGTATCAACAAACTGTAAAATATATTATCCTTATAGATGTATCTTTACTGAAAGCAACCCCAGCAAGGGAGCAGCAAAATCTCTGATTTCTTTTTGCATTGTATAAATCTGACTATAATAAATTACAGATATTTATCCATTGTTTTTTTTTACTTGACTGTTGGTTGATCTAGTGGTTTGGCTTAATCGTCCGTTTACAAGTTAGTTGTTCACACCATGAAATCAAAAACCCATGATTTTGAACTGTATTTATGTATCATTAATTTACAAAATTACACATTAGCAATACTTCACACCTCATTTAGAGCTAATCCTTCTGGTTTAAAAATATTATCTTACTCGTACATTAATTTTACTTTCGGTTCACATTTGCTAAAATGCTTGTTAATTATAAACTAGGTGAACACCAAGTTTTATACAAAATTGTCTTAGTATCTTTTTCATTTAATAGGTTGTTTAAACTGCTACTTGTCCAACCATTTATTATCTAAGCCAAATCATATTAGCAAGTTTAAACATATACCGACACACAGTAGGAAAAGAATAGAATGATAAAAATAAAAATAAAAAAGGTTTCAATTGCATATGTTAACACGTATGTTGATAATGAATTTATAAACCCGACATCTAAACAACGTTTACATTAACTATGTATATTTTTCATATATTGCAATTGCAATTGCAATTACGTATGGATGCGTTTGATGAGCTCATTTAACTAGTATATACAACTTAAAGTAATTTTAACCAAATTTAAATAAAATAAAATTTTTATTTAAAATTTTAGATTATAATTAAAATCAACCTAGACTTCGCAGGGTCAATCAAAATCTAAATAAAAGAATTTTCAAAATTCACACTTTTAACCCGCTTTAAATTAGGCCGATTCCAACATTATACGGTGTTTCAACTCTTAGATTCATATAACTACTTGAAATTACATGAACTTTGATCTGTTCATCAACACTTTTCACTTTGCACTCCTAATTTACTCTACTAGAATCTAGGAAATTCGTATAAATTTTTGGACGTGAATGTACGAGTGGTGAAGTAATAAGGCACTTTAGGAAGACATTCCAAGGAAGGAAAATAAAATTTGCAGTACTAAGTTAATAGTCAAAATTGGTGCATGAAGTTAATCGAATTGATATTTAAATCCAATTATTATAATTGTATAATCATATTAGTCAAGGAAGATATTATACTCAACATCGGAGGATTATTCCTTATGACCACTTTAAAAAGGAAAAGGAGAAAAAAGAAAAATAAAACAAGAATAGTATGAACAGATCCTAAACTAAGATGCATAGGCTGTATAGTATCCAAGTAAACTAGAAGAAGCCGTACAAATTGAATATTACGAAGTTTCCAAAATTTTCATAAAAGTTACCAGTTCATCATCTTAATTTCTTACCGCAACTCTAGTGCAGTCAATAACAGCAACTAGGTTTATATCAATAATACGCTTCCATGTTGCACTGCCATCCTCTCATCCTTGCAATCCTCTACTGCTACAAACCATACCCCTCAACTTCCACATGGCAACCAGACCATCAAACCCTATATCACTCAGCAGCAGTTCTGTTCTACACAACCTCTGCCTTGCATCACAAACTAGTTCACTAACCAAAACCAATTCAATGCCTGTTGCAATTCACCACTACATATACAACTGTTCACTTCTGTTATGCACATCCCCTTCATTTAGATACACGACCAACTTCTACCACATCCAAAACTACACAACTCATAACATCTTCCACTTACATCACTGAACAACTGTCAAACAGCCATCACCTTGCTGCCTCATCTTCTTACATCTGAACTTCACACACTTTTAACCATCAAATATACTCATCAACACTCCACTCTGCATACTCTTTTGTGTCTAAATCACCACACTTCGTAACTCAATTTCTGTCAACTTCAAACTTCCAGACAAATACCGCAACACTCACCAGTGCAATACAACACTTACCAATGCAATACACTTACTAGTGCAACACCTACTAGAGCTTCTAAAACCATCACCAGACATACATCATTCAACCTGTCACCATACTGACCAACATTCCCATAGTACGCCCATCCTCAAATCAAAACAAATTGCTCTACGAATCGCCTGATTTGAAAAGTCGAACATCCCTAATTCGAACCGGAAGGCCAGCAACAACCCACGCGAACCACCTCGAACCGCAACCAAAACCATCACCTGAATTTGAACAAGACATCAACCAAAGTCGACAACTCCACCGTTTCTAATATGTATTATCACATAATTTGTATTTAGTAAACTGTTGATAGATGAGTACTGAACAGTTCGTACCATTTAATTATAGAAAATAGTGAATGTAAATGCAACAGATCGAAATTAAAATACCTTCAAGCACATGTGGTCGAAGTCCGATGGGAATGGGCACAGCGATGGCTGAGGTTAACCGTCGGTAGGTGATAGACCTTCGTCAATTGCTGATCGTAGTTATCGAGCTAGGGTATCAGATTCCCAAACTTCGGTTGCAATTGCAGGAATATATTTCGATGGAGGCGGGAGCAGATTGTTAATCGTCGATCGGTAGTTTGGGGTTGGAATCGGGGAGGATGGTAAAGGGAATTAGGGTATGTGAGAAATCTTCAACAGTTGCTGATCGTAGTTAATTGGTAATGGGCGTTGGCGGAGACGGGCATGAGATTGCAAATCATTGGTTGTTAGTTTAGATATAGAAATAGTGAGAATGGGAAAGGGAATTAGGGTTTTAACGTTGAGGAAGGAGTGAGGAGGTGTGAAAATGGAGGAAAATATCTGGAGCCGAATGGGGAGAGCGGAGACGGGTCGGGTACGTGATGACTAAATTTTTCCTCTAAAATTTATGGTTCGTGGGAAAAAATAGGGCGGCTGAAATGGATTTGGCGGCAAAAATTGTGTGCCTATTGTGTCGGTTTTTGGACAACCGATGCTATTGTATTTAATTGTGTCGGTTGTTCAAACAACCGACACGAGTAGATCTATTGCTTCCGCTCAATTTTGTCGGTTTCTTAAGAACAACAGATGCAAATTACATTTTTAACATTTTCATCTTGCCCCATAAGTCAATAGTTTCGGTTGTTAATGAACAACCGACACAAATTACACTATTTGTGTCGATTTTATGGAAAACCGACACAAATGAGGTGAAGCAACTGATCTGCTTTGTACTAGTAGGATATCGATGAGATATATTACAGAATATAAATAAAATTCTATTTGTAAGGAATCAAGTTGGATCCCTCCAACCTGTTTCTCTGCATCCACAGATATTAGCACAACCAATAAATATCGATTCAATCTGATAATAATTATCATATTCAGTTAAACAACCAATCAAACATTTAAATATTAGCTATTTAAATTAACTGGTATCCAGATGTGAGTGAGATTAACTCATCTTGGGTTTTTGAGGAGCGTTCAAATTTAAATGAAGTCAAACGGCGTTGGATTTAACCTAAATTTTTACTTGATTAAAATGATCCCAGAATTGCTCTACTACGAAGTACTCGTCGCTGCGATTCCGTCGTCGCCAGTTTCGTTGAAATCTGATGACGTACGCACAAGATATAGAATTTTTAAGCGTTTGAATATAATTTTATTTATAAATTTCTTTTCATCTTTAACACAAACCAAATCTAACCGTTCGTTCAAGAACGAGATCCAGGCCGCTACCAATCTTCTACCTTCTCGCGTTCGCACACAGGTAATTCGAACCCATCATTACCAATTAGGGTTAGGAAACGCTCCTTCCACAATCGTCTTAAGGATGATCCAGTACCACTACAACGCAGGCCCAGCGCCGCTCCATCCACGCCCATAAAAGCATGAAGCTCGATTCCCTCATATCAAAGAAAAATGCGCGCGAACGCGTGGACATCGTAGTCGACTTTCACCTCCAATCGGCGACAATAGCCGAGATCCACCGTTCAACTTGAAGAGCTCGGCGAGCTCGTCATCTTCGTATTTGGAAGATTTTGCTATAGCCTGATAGATTGTTGGAAAATTTAAGATGAATGTTGATATTTTTCGGCCATTGAATATGTTTCACGGCGGCTCCAAAATAAAGTTAGGGTTTTGGTCTGAAACGTAAATATATATAAGTATAACCCAATTATATTACTATTTAATTCACTTTAAAGCAACATTTTCAAACGATCTCCAAACGACGCATGCCGATAGGCGATTATAAAGTTTTACCCATATTCCGAACACAATGGAATGTGTTTCGGAGGCTAATTTGGTCGTATGAGCGAGTTACCGAAATAAACACTCAATTTTAAATTAAATCGATTAAAATAGTTTCTATGTGTTTTGAGCTGCCATGGTCAAACGACAACTCCGATTACTACGAAAATTGAAATACGGTAATAACTAACTATTACGGATCCAATGGAACCGGTTTCGTCAAATTCTGAGACTGCCTCGGAAGGCTATTTTAACTCGTCGATTAAATTGAGCGATTTCCAAAATCGTCATAATCACCTAAAATTCACTTCTTAAAACTTTACTAACTTTATTATAAATCATAAAGAATTTATATTCACATAAGAAATCATTCTGATTCATTTCGAACCAAAATCTGATTATCTGCATTATTATATTATTAAATTTCATTATTAAATTAGTATAAAATTCCAAAGTAAACCTATCGACTTTTAATTCCATCCAACAGTCCAATATTATAATTCAAATGCAAATAGACTTAAAATAATTTTTAGAATCTATTTTTATATCTATTTACACCCAAAATCACCAATTATCCAATTCTAATATTAAATTATTATTATTCAAATTTCAATTAAATTCCCGTATTTGAAATTTAGCTAATTCTATTAATTTAACCAAAATCTTTTTATTTCAAAATCGAATTAAAATTTACATTCAACATTTAAAATGAATTAAATGTTCAAAATCTAGCGACCAAAAATTCTAGGTTGTTACATTCCCCCTATGAAAATTTCGTCCTTGAAATTTGCTAAGGTAGAAAGAATGCTCCGAACTCAATAGAAAAACCTACTTAGTGAAATCTCAATTTCAGTTTTCCTAAATTCATTAAATTCAAATCAAAACTGCTAATTTCGATTCCTATTCAAAAATCCTTTTTATTTTAATTGTTATTTGAAATTAATTTGTCGTTAACAAAACATTTCAAAATTTCCAAAAATTTCTAACTCCCAAAATTTTCGAATTTTTTTGCAGAGTCTCCCTTGTATGGAGGAGCTTTTGCAATATCACAATAGATATAAAATTTTTTATATTGACCCACAAGGTCGGAAAAACAAATATATCACGATATATATATATATATATATATCATTTTCCCAATTTTATTGCGTAGGCGTATCTTTTATTTGCATTTTAAAAGCAAGCGGCTAATATATTATGCATTTGCGCGCTCCAACTCTATCAATTGCTTTCCTTACCTGTACTTAAACAAACACATCAGTTTTCAATAATATGAGAATTTATTAACATTCTATTCATCAAACTAGCCAAATACATCAATTTCATAGTTTAAACAAGTAAACTTCATAATTTAACATGTTAACCATATTTTATTAGCAATCTAAAGATTTCTATCACCATTTAATTTCCCGACAAATCCAAACTTCATTTTTAATCTTCTCGAATGATTTAAATTCAAGTTTACTCTTTTACAATTCATATTTACTACAACCAATTCACTCTCTCTTCAATATGATTAACATATGCTTTACTTACATCAATTTATTCCAATCCAATTCCAAATTAATTCACAATCAAATTCTTCTATTCAATTTGATATATTTGCATCATATTCATAATTCACTTCATTTATATACAAATTTACTAAATTAAATTTCGACCCATTCCAATTTATTCAAAAACTACTTATTTACTTACTTTAAAAAATTTACTTCCGTTTACCACAAAACGACAAATTTTCTATACAAATTTAAAGTTATCCAAGCAAGTAACAATCACTTAAGCTTATAACCACTTAAAATTAGTTCCAACTTAGATTTATATAAATTTTATTTCAATAAGAATTTTTCACAATCCCAAATATTCTTATTTCCTTGCAATTTTAAATCAAATCCTTAATCTCACTTCAAGTTCATCATCCAACTTAAGTTTATATTAATGTCATTCCATGCTGTATTATTTACAACTCATACATTCTTATTCCATCACAATAATTAGTTAAAATCCTTCCACTTGCATTTCAATTTTATTATCTGTAACGACCCGATATTTTCAACCATTCGCATCCATTACAAGTGTATAGGTAGACACTCATGCCGGAATTGAATTGCTCAAAATACCGCGTTGTAAAATGAAATTTGACAAATCTCAGAATATACAGTAAATAATAACCACAGATCACAGACACAGAGTATTTAATAATGCAACGGAAATAAAAAGAGATAGTAGTTCATGAAGCTACTATATAAATATATCAGAGTTAAATAAATACAATAGAAGAATAAAGTACAACAGAAGAGTAACCAGATGATAACCGAGTACAAGAAGAATAGAACAACAGAACTGAAATAGATAAGACTAGATAAGCAGATAATCTCCAGCGATTCCAATCTTCAGAAAGCGGAATCCAAATCTGTGAATAACTCAGGCTGACCCGAGCGTAAATAAAAATACAAACACTCGAGTCAGGACATACATACTTATACAATGTAAACCAACTCAAGTGAACTGTAGTAAAAGTACAAGTAATTTAGAAGATGCTTGGGGCCGCCCATCCTCTAAGGATCTGTTAAACTATTTACTATGTAGTAATATTGCGCTATTATAATAATGTCTATGGTAAAATAAACATACTTTTAAATAGCGTTAAGGCTTTACATTTTCCACCTTAACACAAATAATGCCAATAGTCTATACAGTACCTGCATATCTCCTGATCGGTGGACTACGAGAAGATACTGCATAGGTATGACACAAATAGAAACTTGTAGTAAAGGCTTGATATGGTAGGTGACACGGCACACAAGGCAATGCCAGGGTAGATATACCAATTACGCACATGAGCTGGTGGTAACGTAGCAGCCACTACGCCCACCTCGGAACACACTCCCAGTCAAATCATAGGATGGCCATCTAATCAATCACAAGTATGAGTATAGTATCGAAGAAATGTGTCCGATCGAAGGTATGACCTCACTTGGCCCAAGATCGCTCCTGTTTTAGCCACCTTATGCCAACTCATGGGAGTTGGGTCCACATAATATACCTCAAGAACGTCGCCATGATCCTACTTCATTTTGGAATCTCCACCGCGTACACGGTTGTCAAAGTGGTTTTTGGTGTCGATAGAGAGTATGCTAGATATCCGATCCCGGTCTCTTTGCCAACCAATCATTATTATAACCCATGGTTATAACTTTTAAAAACAATACTTTACTTCAAAATAGAATATCATTTCCATTTCAAATCTTTATCAAAATAAAGACCAAATCATTTCCAAACCATTTTAATATATCAAAATATCATATCTTCTCAAAACTTCATTTCAAATCATTTCAATATATCCAAAATCATATCTTTCCAAAACTTCATTTCAAATCATTTTAATATATCAAAATATCTTATCTTAAACATCCTTTATATTCGAAGATAACATTCGTTTATTTTCAATTCAAACCACTCTTTAAATGATTTATATTTCAATTAAATTACTTCATTTAAACCCTTTAAAAGTGTAATTATTATCCTTTCAAATCCATTATTCAATTTCCAAAGTTACAAATCATTCTGAGTTCGATTACTAAGTCAAAAACCATAATTATTACAATTTCAGCATTTCACAGTATATAGAAAAAGCTATTATAAGTTATACTTGAACACTTTAATTCAGCAAAGACAGCATTTAAAACTGCTGTTAAAACTCAGTTTTTAGTTAAATTATACTTCAAAACAGAAAAGACAGCAATTCAGAAGTGCTGCGGTAACTCAGATTTCAAAACGAAGGTTTTATTTGATTTCAGCAAAGACTGCAGACCACTATAGCATTTCCAGAGAATGCTATAATAGACCTGAGTTCAATATTAGCCTATAAGTTCAATTACAGCAATTACAGCATTTCAGAAATGCTGTAATAGCTCTTTTTACACAATTTTAGTTCAATTATGAAACTATAGCATTTCTGAATGCTATCAAAAGTTAATTCCAGATTTTAGTGTATTTCTAGCAAATAATAAACTTCATTTTAAACCCTTTAAACATTTCAAAAATCATATTTTTAACATTAAAATGTTCATTAACATATCATTTAACATATACTTTTTTTGAAAAATAAAATAAATTTCTTGTAATTAAATTCAATTTTCAACAGTTTACTTAATAACTTTAAGTGTAAAAGTTTCCAATTCTTCACAATTTAAATAAACAACTTAACACTTATATTTAAATTACCATTTAACAAATTTAACTAAATTTCCAATTTTATTTAATTAACTTAAACCTTTAATTATAACCAAATTTCACATTTCCAAGTCAAGTTATATTTTAAAATATCACTTTTAAACATTCATTTATTTAACTACTTAAATTATCATAGAAAAATCAATAATACTTTAATAAATCATTTAAATCCAAATTTAATCAAATTATCATATTTACCAATTTCAATATAATTAAATTTCCCTTTTTTTCATATAACTTAAATATCATTTATATCTTAATTCCAAATTTCCAAACTTAAGTTATATTTCAAAAATCCAGTTAAACAATTTATTAATTACATTTTTAACACATAGGAAAATAACAATTTCTTTATTTTAAAAACAACATTTCACAATCCATTTAAATCAAATTTCATAAGTTTATGTTTTTAAAATACTTAAAAAAAATCCAAAAACACTTTATAAAATAACCACGGGCATGTATATAGTTTTCTAACCTAGGTCAAGTGATACAGATATGTATCATTTCAATCCGCAGTTTAAAAAGTAAAAATCCGGGTTCTATCATTTCAAACCCGCAATCCCAAGTTTAAATAAATAAATAAAAACCGTTCAGGCCTATCATTTCAGCCCATAACGATTTTTCCCTATTCTAAAGTCCGTTCGGGTATGTATCATTTCAACCCATAGTGATACTAATCTACAGGGAACTGGCAATGGTGATAACTGATAAACTAACAGAATAACATGATATAACCGTGATATGTGATATAACAGATGTAATAACAGTTGTGAACATCATATGATAATAATATAAGCAGTTATAACATGATAATATAGTTCTACAGATTCACAGGGTGTGAATTTACCAATTATATAAGTACATAATGTCTTGTGAGAAATACTCACATTTTATTGCTGGAGATATCAATTAGAATGACACAACGGATCCAGAAGGCACGACCTTTGATTCGAGTGGAGAGAAATGGCCAAAATATCATCTTCTAAACAACCCCAAAACAAGGCAATATAACTTATGAATATTCAACCAAAATGTATCGAAATAAATTGAAATTGAAAAGCAACAAAGACAAGATAACTTGACCTTGTTACAAATTTTCAAAAGCTCGACTAAGGGGGTTCATTTTCTCAACCATGATGATGATGAGTGTGGGAGAGACAAGGTTAACTTCCTTGAATACAAGAAACAAACCCAACCAAATATACATTAATAACCAAATCACAACAATATAAATAACTTGCAAATACATGCACAAAACATTTTCAAACCAATTTCACTTGCTTCCATCTTGCATAGGCTCAGCCATGGCTGGAAAGTACATGACTATGGCATGTTCTAAGGTCTAGTTGTGGACCTATAGGGGTCGGCCTAACCTAGAGGAAGTGGTGCAAAGGTTTGTGAAGCAAGATCTAATGCTACAAGGCAAAAGCAAGGGTTTTGGTCCATATTTGGCTCGACCTATGGCACACTCGGGCTCGGCTATACTTACTCCAGATCTGGACAGTAGAGAGTGATGGTGCCGAAGTGGCCAAAGGTCATGTAGTTGCTGGTGGTGGTGGTTCTAGGGGTGGCCAAGGAGGTTTGGAGGTGGTGGACATGAATGGTGCTTGGTTATGTACATTTAGGTGGTGTTTGTTTAGGTTTTTGGTGGATCTATTTCAACATGGGGCACGAGCAGTGGCTAGGGGTTGGAATGGAGAAGGTGTTGGTCAGGTGTGGTGGTGATGGAGGTGGCCAAGGTGGAGGAGGAAGGAGGAGCTGATCCTAGAAGAGGAGATAGCAAGTGCAAATCAAGTAAAACAAAGGAAAAGAAGTAGTTTTTACCAAAAATTTTTCTCAAGCAATGGAGGCCGGCTATTTTGGAGATGGGAAAGTTTTGTATATGGGATTGAAATGAAAAATAATTTTCTGGAGGAAAGAGTGAAGTCGGCCAATCAATTGAATTAGAAAAGGTTGGAAAACAAAGAGGCGGGAAAACGAAGAGCCTTGAGCAACTAAAGAGATACAAACTCTTCAAATTTCCATTATTTTCTTTTTAAATTTTATATAACTGAAATATATATATAAACTCAGATAAAATACGAAAATTTAGTAAATAAATAAAAATAAATTAATTAATTATTAATTATATATAGTTTAAATAAATAAAACAGCAAAATTTGCAACTAGTCTTGAAAATATGAAAAATAAGTGCAATGAACTTGGAAAATTTTTTATGTACTGAAAAATATTTATAAATAAAGATAAGAACACAAAATAAAATGAATTCACAAAAATAAATAAATAAATTACAATTTAAATATAGTTTAGATGAAGAAAATAGCAGAAAATTAGAAACAGCTTTTAAAAATAGGAAATAAATACAATAAATTTTGGAAAAATTCTATTATCATTTTAAAAATATTTAAAAGTCAAAATATACATAATATAACATATTAAAACATATTAAAATAAAATATGACAAAGAAAATAAATTTATGCAATTTAAAATAACAAAATTGCAAAATAAACAATTTATATTCAAAATTGAAATGTACATATCTTTTGCAGTTTAACTCCGTTTTCAACAAAACAAAAGGCAGTATTCAAGTTATTTCATATATTTTCATAATAAAAGATAAAATTTAAGATTTAAAATAATTTAAATTTGAAGTTTAAAAGTCAAAATTTGACCAGTTTGACTAGAAATCCACTTTATAGTAAAATATTCAAATTATACTAATTTGAACTTTAAATCACTTAATAATCATCATTTATATTTAAAAATGAAATGTTTGAAATAAAATAATTTAAAAATAAAAGAAAGTCTAATTTAAATAATATACAAAATCTTGGGTTGTTACACTCTCCCCCACTCAAAACTTTTCGTCCCCGAAAAGGAATGAGGTATGGGAAAGCATAGAAAAGATAGAAATGAAATAAGATTAAGATAAGGTAACAAGAAGATAGAAATTATACATGATAACTGTAGTTATAGGTAAGTTTGACAAGGTGGAAATGATCAAATCAAGAACACAAGCACGAAAAAAGTGGATTCAAAATGAGTACCAAAGATTATTAAAGATTATAGAAGATTTCTAAACAGAAAGATTATAAAAGATGCCTATACCAGTCTGTAGCAAGATAAGGATAATGAGGATAACCAAAAGATAGTTTGAAAACCAAAATAAGGAAATAAATTTTAATCATAATGTTTTGAAATCATAATACTTTGAATTCATAACCATTTAGAGATGTTATCATTTGGAAATCATACTACTAAAATCATAACACTTTTAAAATAATCTTCATTTAAACAATTTTAAATTCATGGTCAAATAATATTCATTTCAAAATTGTAACATTTCTAAGTTCATTCATTCAATTATAAAATTTCCAAAACATTGTATTTTCAGAAACAGCAACACTTATAATATGCTACGGTAGATATATTAGTATTTCAAATCAATTCAATTTCAGAAATATTCATTTGGATATCATTTGACTTATGATTTATTAAAAACAAACTTTTATGAATGGAATATCCAAATAAACTATACTTCATTTATTAAGTCAAAAGTTCACTATTTTACTTAACTCTTAATTTAACAAATAACCTAACACTTTATTTAAAATACCTATTTCATAAATAAGATATTCCTTTAATAAGTTACACATGAAATTTCCATTTGGAAACTAAATTCTTAATTATTTAATTTTAGTGATATTAAAAATACATCTTAACTATAAAAATCAAAATTATTCATTTTTCAAGACATGTCTATCACATAAATAAAATATTTATCATAGCAAATATAACAATCGAATTTCTTTACACCCTTTTTCATTTAGACATCAATAAAAATATGATTCCAAGTTAAGTGTACTTCATTACAAAATGTCCCATTCAAATATATTTTATTTATCTATTCAAAGGTACATTGTTCAGTATACAAACATATTCATTTGGAAATAACCTTTGTTAAAATTCCTAGGCTAGACTTAAGGTTCCATATTAAATCAAATTTGATTATTAAGTTATTTAAATAAAATTCTTTAAATTTTCTTTTTCTCTATTTACCTCTATTAATCTTTTATAACTAAAATTTAAGTGTATAACATCCATTATAACCACTCAAATTTTATTTATAAAATACTTTCTATATTGTATATTATCCAATTACATATTAAACTTCTGAAAATGATGGTAAGTTATATTAGAATGAAATTGTGTGCTATACAAATAAAACTTTCAAATTCAATTATCTCAAGTTTTAATCATTTATCCAAATTTTTAATTTTTTTATATGATTGAAATTATTCTTTAAGATAGAGTTTAAGAATCAAATTTCCGATTCCATTCAAACCATTTAGAGATAAGTAATAATATATACATAATATGTCAAATCAAATTTCAATCATATATATATATATATATATATATATATATATATATATATTATAAAGCAAGTCATATCTTAGAAATTCTAATCAATTAAATTCCCAAAACAAAGCTGTAGCAAGACTACAGAACTGTCTCTTCATTTTGAAACTCGAAAATGAACGTCGATGATGCTGCAGTCATCATCGAAGTTATTTTCCAGCAACAAAGAGAAGAGCACTAATTTTAAACTTTAAATTCTTTGGAAACAAATTTCTATTTGAAAATACTTTAAATAATATATCCCTTTTTAAAACTTTAAACCAAAGTTCGAAATCATCGAAATTTAAATTCTCAAATTCTCGTTTTAAATTCATTTCAGTTCCCAAATCAATTTATAAACAACTATTTATAGATTCATTTGTAGAACAATAAATGATAAATCAAGTATTATCATTTACAATTATCAGTTTAAACCATTTTATTAAGTTCCATAAACTTATATATCAAAATTTATTTCATTAACCAAATTTAAAATAATATTGTGTCAGTTTGTTCTGTCAAAGTGTTTTGAAGATCTTATCGATAGCGTTGATCAGACGAATCGATCAGAAACCCAATTCAACATCAACAACTCAAACAACACAATGTATAAACATTTTAATTTTAAATATTAGTTTACAAATACACTATACATGAATAGATTTCAAAGAAAGATAGAGATTCAAATATGATTAACTCAAATCAAAGGAAATTCTGATTTAAAAATAAGTTGGAAATAAGGATGACATGATTAAATGAAAAAAATAGAAAAATGGATAAACTTATATAAATCGCGGGCAACCTTAACCGGGTCAACCGTGACTTAAAGAATAAGATCGGTGTGGATTTCTAGGGTAAATCTACATTCGATCTCAATAGATAGAGGTTGGAATAACAAAAGATATTAGCATCTAACCCAAGCATAGATATAAATATCTAGTGAATCGATGTTAATTGTAAAGGAGTTTCCTCCTTTACAAATGAATTCTTGAGATTGGCGGAACAGCCGACTCATCAAAAAGATCCTTTTGAAGTGGAGTTATGGGATACTCCAAAATCAAAAGAAGACGAATAGTGAGGGACATGAATGGATTTTGGAACCGCGGGGAACGTTTCAAAATTCAAAGGAAACTGAATTGAAGAAGAAGGAATTCGAGCTCTAATGAAAGTGATTCTGAAATTAAGTCTACTCTATATACTGAGTTTTGCCTAAAACCAGAGCTCTGATACCAACTGTAACGACCCGATATTTTCAACCATTCGCATCCATTATAAGTGTATAGGTAGACACTCATGCCGGAATTGAATTGCTCAAAATACCGCGTTGTAAAATAAAATATGGCAAATCTTAGAATATACAGTAAATAATAGCCACAGATCACAGACACAGAGTATTTAATAATGCAGCGGAAGTAAAAAGAGATAGTAGTTCATGAAGCTACTATATAAATATATCAGAGTTAAATAAATACAATAGAAAAATAAAGTACAACAGAAGAGTAACCAAATGATAACCGAGTACAAGCTGAATAGAACAACAGAACTGAAATAGATAAGACTAGATAAGCAGATAATCTCTAGCGATTCCAATCTTCAGAAAGTGGAATCCAAATCTGTGAATAACTCAGGTTGACCCGAGCGTAAATAAAAATACAAACACTCGAGTCAGGACATACATACTTATACAATATAAACCAACTCAAGTGAACTGTAGTAAAAGTACAAGTAACTTAGAAGATGCTTGGGACCGCCCATACTCTAAGGATCCGTTAAACTATTTACTATGTAGTAATATTGCGCTATTATAATAATGTCTATGGTAAAATAAACATACTTTTAAATAGCGTTAAGGCTTTACATTTTCCACCTTAACATAAATAATGCCAATAGTCTATACAGTACCTGCATATCTCCTGATCGGGGGAATACGAGAAGATACTGCATAGGAATGACACAAACAGAAACTTGTAGTAAATGCTTGATATGGTAGGTGACACGGCACACAAGGCAATGCCAGGGTAGATATACTAATTACACACATGGGCTGGTGGTAACGTAGCAGCCGCTACGCCCACCTCGGAACACACTCCCAATCAAACCGGAGGATGGCCATCTAATCAATCACAAGTATGAGTATAGTATCGAAGAAATGTGTCCGGTCGAAGGTATGACCTCACTTGTCCCAAGATCTCTCCTTTTTTAGCCACCTTATGCCAACTCATGCGAGTTGGGTCCACGTAATATACCTCAAGAACGTCGCCACCATCCTACTTCATTCTGGAATCTCCACCGCGTACACGGTTGTCAAAGTGGTTTTCGGTATCGACAAAGAGTATGCCAGATATCCGATCCCGGTCTCTTTGCCAACCAATCGTTATTATAACCCGTGGTTATAACTTTTAAAAACAATACTTTACTTCAAAATAGAATATCATTTCCAGTTTAAATCTTTATCAAAATAAAGACCAAATCATTTCCAAACCATTTTAATATATCAAAATATCATATTTTCTCAAAACTTCATTTCAAATCATTTCAATATATCAAAAATCATATCTTTCCAAAACTTCATTTCAAATCATTTTAATATATCAAAATATCTTATCTTAAACATCCTTTATATTCAAAGATAACATTCATTTATTTTCAATTCAAACCACTCTTTAAATGATTTATATTTCAATTAAATTACTTCATTTAAACCCTTTAAAAGTGTAATTATTATCCTTTCAAATCCATTATTCAATTTCCAAAGTTTCAAATCATTCTGAGTTCGATTACTAAGTCAAAAACCATAATTATTACAATTTCAGCATTTCACAGTATATAGAAAAAGCTATTATAAGTTATACTTAACACTTTAATTTAGCTAAGACAGCATTTAAAACTGTTGTTAAAACTCAGTTTTTAGTTAAATTATAGTTTAAAACAGAAAAGACAGCATTTCAGAAGTGTTGCGGTAACTCAGATTTCAAAACAAAGGTTTTATTTGATTTCAGCAAAGACTGCAGACCACTATAGCATTTCCAAAGAATGCTATAATAGACCTGAGTTCAATATTAGCCTATAAGTTCAATTACAGCAACTACAGCATTTCAGAAATGCTGTAATAGCTCTTTGTACACAATTTTAGTTCAATTAAGAAACTATAACATTTCTGAATGCTATTAAAAGTTAATTCCAGATTTTAGTGTATTTCTAGCAAATAATAAACTTCATTTTAAATCCTTTAAACATTTCAAAAATCATATTTTTAACATTAAAATGTTCATTAACATATCATTTAACATATACTTTTTTTTAAAAAAAAATTCTTATAATTAAATTCAATTTTCAACAGTTTACTTAATAACTTTAAGTGTAAAAGTTTCCAATTCTTCACAATTTAAATAAACAACTTAACACTTATATTTAAATTACCATTTAACAAATTTAACTAAATTTCCAATTTTATTTAATTAACTTAAACCTTTAATTATAACCGAATTTCACATTTCCAAGTCAAGTTATATTTTAAAAGATCACTTTTAAACATTCATTTATTTAACTACTTAAATTCATAGAAAAATCAATAATACATTAATAAATCATTTAAATTCAAATTTAATCAAATTATCATATTTACCAATTTCAATATAATTAAATTTCCCTTTTTTCATATAACTTAAATATCATTTATATCAAAATTCCAAATTTCCAAACTTAAGTTATATTTCAAAAATCCAGTTAAACAATTTATTAATTACATTTTTAACACATTGAAAAGTCAAAATTTCTTTATTTAAAAAAAAACATTTCACAATCCATTTAAATCAAATTTCATAAATTTATGTTTTTAAAATACTTTAAAAAAAATCCAAAAACACTTAATAAAATAACCACGAGCCTGTATATAGTTTTCTAACCTAGGTCAAGTGATACGGATATGTATCATTTCAATCCGCAGTTTAAAAAGTAAAAATCCGGGTTCTATCATTTCAAACCCGCAATCCCAAGTTTAAATAAATAAATAAAAACCGTTTAGGCCTATCATTTCAGCCCATAACGATTTTTCCCTATTCTAAAGTCCGTTCGGGTATGTATCATTTCAACCCATAGTGATACTAATCTACAGGGAACTGGCAATGGTAATAACTTATAAAATAACAGAATAACATGATATAACAGTGATATGTGATATAACAGATGTAATAACAGGTGTGAACATCATATGATAATAATAAAAGTAGTTATAACATGATAATATAGTTCTACAGATTCATAGGGTGTCAATTTACTACTTATATAAGTACATAATATCTTGTGAGAAATACTCACATTTTGTTGCTGGAGATATCAATTAGAATGACACAACGGATCCAGAAGGCACGACCTTTGATTCGTGTGGAGAGAAATGGCCAAGATATCATCTTGTAAACAACCCCAAAACAAGACAATATAACTTATGAATATTCAACCAAAATGTATTGAAATAAATTGAAATTGAAAAGCAACAAAACAAGATAACTTGACCTTGTTACAACTATTCAAAAGCTCGACTAAGGGGGTTCATTTTCTCAACCATGATGATGATGAGTGTGGGAGAGACAAGGTTAAATTCCTTGAATACAAGAAACAAACCAAACCAAATGTACATTAATAACCAAATCGCAACAATATAAATAACTTGCAAATACATGCACAAAACATTTTCAAACCAATTTCACTTGCTTCCATCTTGCATAGGCTCAGCCATGGCTGGAAAGTACATGACTATGGCATGTTCTAAGGTCTGGTTATGGACCTATAGGGGTCGGTCTAACCTAGAGGAAGTGGTGCAAAGGTTTGTGAAGCAAGATCTAATGCTACAAGGCAAAAGCAAGGGTTTTGGTCCATATTTGGCTCGACCTATGGCACACTTGTGCTCGGCTATACTTACTCCAGATCTGGACAGTAGAGATTGATGGTGCAGAAGTGGCCAAAGGTCATGTAGTTGCTGGTGGTGGTGGTTCTAGGGGTGGCCAAGGAGGTTTGGAGGTGATGGACATGAATGGTGCTTGGTTATGTACATTTAGGTGGTGTTTGTTTTGGTTTTTGGTGGATCTATTTCAACATGGGGCATGGCTACTGGCTAGGGGTTGGAATGGAGGAGGTGTTTGTCAGGTATGGTGGTGATGGAGGTGGCCAAGGTGGAGGAGGAAGGAGGAGCTGAGCCTAGAAGAGGAGATAGCAAGTGCAAATCAAGTAAAACAAAGGAAAACATAGGAAAAGAAGAAGTTTTTACCAAATTTTTTTCTCAAGCAATGGAGGCCGGCTATTTTGGAGCTGAGAAAGTTTTGCATACGGGATTGAAATGAAAAATAATTGTCTGGAGGAAAGAGTGAAGTCGGCCAATCAATTGAATTAGAAAAGGTTGGAAAACAAAGAGGCGGGAAAACGAAGAGCCTTGAGTGACTAAAGAGACACAAACTCTTCAAATTTCCATTATTTTCTTTTTAAATTTTATATAACTGAAATATATATATAAACTCAGATAAAATACGAAAATTCAGTAAATAAACAAAAATAAATTAATTAATTATTAATTATATATTGTTTAATTAAATAAAACAGCAAAATTTGCAACTAGTCTTGAAAATATGAAAAATAAGTGCAATGAACTTGGGAAAAATTTTATGTGCTTAAAAATATTTATAAATAAAGATAAGAACACAAAATAAAATGAATTCACAAAAATAAACAAATAAATTTTAATTTAAATATAGTTTAGATGAAGAAAATAGCAGAAAATTAGAAAAGGCTTTTAAAAATAGGAAATAAATACAGTAAATTTTGGAAAAATTCTACTACCATTTTAAAAATATATAAAAGTCAAAATATAAATCATATAACATATTAAAACATATTAAAATAAAATATGACAAAGAAAATAAATTTAACAATTTAAAATAATAAAATTGCAAAATAAACAATTTATATTCAAAATTGAAATGTACATATCTTTTACAGTTTAACTCAGTTTTCAACAAAACAAAAAGAAGTATTCAAGTTATTTCATCTATTTTCATAATAAAAGATAAAATTTAAGATTTAAAATAATTTAAATTTGAAGTTTAAAAGTCAAAATTTGACCAGTTTGACTGGAAATCCACTTTATAGTAAAATATTCAAATTATACTAATTTGAACTATAAATCACTTAATAATCATTATTTATATTTAAAAATGAAATGTTTGAAATAAAATAATTTAAATATAAAAGAAAGTCCAATTTAAATAATATACAAAGTCTAGGGTTGTTACATTATCTAAACAAATTTCATTCAAAACCACTTATAAAGCTCGACCATAATCATTTTTTCCTATTTGCTTAAGTTCTTTCAATTTCACAATATTTCCATTTCTTATTATATCAATTTTATTTTATTTTCATTTGATTCTCATCCAATCAAATTCCCATTCATTTATAAATTTTAATTCGACTTGTTTACTTATCCAATCTATTTTAAATTTTTATTCATCTCCTCGATTCATTCTGAATTTTATTAATAATATGACCATTTTCAATTATCTTATACCCAAACTGAATTTTACTTGCATTTTGGACCGTATCCATTTTAGATTGAATTTTTTTCATTCCAATACAATTTCCATTTAATTTAGCTTACACTAAATTCATTCTTAAACAATCCTTTTTGAATTTAGTTGAATGAGAATTTAACTCACTCAATATCATTCTTACTTAATTTAAATTCCATTTAATTCAATTCATTTCCCAAATTTAATTCAAGTTTAACTAAATTTGGTTTAGCTAACTTAAATTCATTCCAATCCCTTTACTATTTTAAGTAAGAATTTAATTCCATTCAATGTTATTTATAATGCAACTAAATTTTGAATTTCAGTTTAATCCATATTTAACTCAATTCCTTTAATTTAGGTGAAATCAAGTTCGATCCAATTTTAGTTCTCCATTCAATTTAAATTTTTACTCTCTAATATATAAGTTCAAAAACTTATTTATTAACCTAAGTCCATTCACCTTTTATATCTCACTTTACCTTATCTTACTTTACATTTCATTTAGGATTAAGTTTGACTTCACCATGCCATTCAACCATTTCCCATTTGTGATTATAATTCCATTTTACTTGGGTTTACGATCTAATTTTCTATTCTTAAGTTCACCAACTTATTTACTTAAAAGTTTATATTGCTCATTTGCGACATTTTCACCTTATAACCACAATGCCAAATTTTATATATATGTATCACTGAATTCTTAAGAATAATTTTTTTTTTCAATTTAATTCTTTGCATAATTTTAAATCCACAATTTCATATTGTAAGTATAACACTTAATAGCTTATGGGTATAATTAATTACACAATGACCCACAATTACAAAGTCATTTTACATTTCAATTTTATATTCAATTTAAATAAATTTCAATTCATATTTAACTTATCCTAAGTTAAATTCCAACATATTTTATTCACTACCATTTACTCAAGTTAAATTTTAAATCCAGGATTAAAAAATTCATTTTCTTCTTATTAATATCAACTTCACTTAATAAGTTCAATAGTTGATTCATTTTAACTTTACACATTATTTAAATAGAATTTTCTAGAATTCAATTACTCGTTTTTATTTCAAAACCATTTTGAAATAATAATCAACACATACCCACTTTGTATATCAAATCAAATCTCCAGATTCCAAATAACTTGTTTATACCAAAACAAATTTCCTCATTGAAATTTCTAAAACACCTTGTATATCAAAAAAATCTAAACAGATATTGTACCCAATTACTATGGAAGCAATCCATCACTTTAGAAACTCGAAAATGAATTCTGATGATGTGCCCATCATCATCGGGATTATTTTCCAGCGACCGAAGTGAGTTCAGTGCTTCCTTACTTTCACAAATTCATTTCAAAACAGTTTCCATTCAAACATATTACCCAAAATAATATTCCATTATTGCCTTCAAATCTTTGGACAACATTCCCAAACATTCCCAAGATTTTAAATTCCCAAACACTTTGTTTAAATTCATTTAAAACCCTTTTTTTAAAATTGCCGGAATTTGAATTTCTATTCTTCTTTTGTACGATTTATACTCATAGAATTTATTTGATTATAACCATTTCAAATTTTAGATCAAATTTTATATTCTTATTTGATTAAGATATCCACATCCAAACAATCAAATATATATAATAATTTCAGAAAATTATTTCTTTTATATCAAAATATAATTTTGGGTAAAGTTAATTTCATTTACCCACTTTAAAAACAATAATATGTCGGTTTATCTTGTTTAAGAGTTTAGACACCCCTATCGATACGGTTGTACTTCCTGTACCGACCAGAATTCATATACACTCAACCGATAAATCAACATGGTATAAAAACAATTTTATATTCAATAACAAGTACGCTCTCATAGCTATTAATACTCTCAACTCATTATAGAGTACTATTGACTCTATTTCTAATGAGTAATTTCCAAACCAAATCCTAGGTTGTCGCTAACCTAAGCTCTGATACCAAGTGAGACGACCCGCCCTTCTCGACCCTCGAAAATCAACACAAAATACTCGACAATATGATATGCCGACGATCAAATGCCGGAAGAGACAGATTGTTGAGGAAAAAGAAAGAAGATAGAAGAGGGAAGGAACTAAACAATATCAGAATCTAACCGTCGCAGCGGAATAAAATATAATACATCATATCAGATCTTTACACAAAATGAAAATTATATATGTTTTATATATTACATCATCAGAGTATCACAAACAAACAACAATTACCATCTTGACAACATCAACAATCACAATAATGGCTATAAAAAAGTACGTATAATACGTCTCGGACTCCAGCTCCTCTCCTGCTCTATAGCATCCTATCCTGAACATATAATACTCGGTCTGACCCGAGCATTATAATGAAATAACACCTGAGTCAGTCAGGAATACCAGCTGATAAAAATACACCCAATTAGTTATTAAAGTTTCAAAAATCCTTTAGAAAACAAAAACATCTCGTAAGACTAAAAATCTTCTGATATTATAATAGGGTCTATATACTAATACTTAATAAAATAGCCGAAATTTTTACATCTTTTAACTTCCAGTTACTAGCCACAAAGTGTAATACAAACAAAACTTGTAAAAGGCGCGTAGGGAGAATGGATTTCCAACTAATGACTAGGCACTGGGGTACCAACTGTCACAGTACGTGGTCTAGATCACCGTACCGAGGACCATTCCCGATCCCCTACAACACAAGGTCAGGACTACCCCTTACTGGATAATCCCGAGTAATATCACCCCACAGTTGGGATCAGCAACCGCACCACTAAGCCGAATAAAAAGGGACATCTAGACAGGGATGACCTCACCCTGAAATGGGTACTACCCACCTAGCCTTGCTCCATAACCCCTGATTTTCAGTCATTCCCGATTGATGAGGCTTGAGGCTAAGCGTTACCTTTTAGAACGTTTCACTTAGAATGCCCATCGCCTACCTGACAATGTTCCGAAAGCATTCATCCATAAAAGTCCGTCCCGGGTTCGAACGGAACCGAAGGCACTACTCCTACTACATCCATTTTGAAAATATCCTCAGGATTAGTAGCGACTAGCCCTTGCACTTTACTGCTCCATCTTTGACTCCGAACTCGTTTTTCCCATGAAAACGTACAAATCGGATCGAAGTGGTTTTTGAGAAATTAATCCCGATTCCGATCTCTTCGAAACGATTAACGCATTGGCCAATATTGATAGTCTGTGATTTAACTAGAAACTAACATTCACAAACATCCATCAGACAATAAATAATTTCCCACATTAATTAATTTCCTCAAAAATACCTTTGCAACATTATTTCCATTTTCCAGTCTTTTTTGGAACGGTTTTCAAACCCAACTCTTTTCATGGAGTAATTTCTCAACTCTTTACTTCCTTTGAAAATATCCAAGTACCAATACTTAAGGTTTAAAATAATTTAAATTCTTTATTCCTGAAAATACGTTAAAACATTTATATTAAAACTTCTTACATACTTGATTTAAAATATGTATACCTTTAAAAATATTTCGAATCAAACTGCTTTATAAAATATAAACTATTATCTTTCAAAATAAAGTTAAGTCGCACTAAATTTTAAAATAAAGTTCTGAAACCCTATATAAGTTTTCAAATATAAATTTAAATTAATTATCTTTAAACCAAACCATTTTATAAAGTATATATATTAATAATATTCTTTAAAAACGTACTACTGCTTACTCCTTTAAAACAATTACTTCTACACTAATTTGATAGATGTTCACTTTTAAATTTCTTACCACTTAAATGATTTTTTTGAAACCATTCTTTAATACAACTTCAAAACTTCTAACCATTCAAAAATCTACTTTAAAAACATATTTGTCTTTTCAGGGAAATACACTTCCATTTTAGGATAACCCAAAGAATTCTTTTTATAAATCCTACACGATTTATCCGAATTCAATTTTACGTTCATCCCATAAATTCCTTCCCATATTTTAAAACTAAACTCCTTGTATTTTTAAACACGTTGTTATTTCTTGGAAATCATTTTCAAAACATATGTTTAAAATAAAGCTTCTAGAAATTTCTTCATTGAAATAATACTTAAGGGAATATATAGAGGTTTTCTTAGTAATTTAAGCCAAATTTAATTTTTAAAGTAAAGTTATTAAATTAAATATTTATATTATAACTCCCTTTGAAAACTTAATACTACTTTACTTTTAAAAAAAATTAAATACCATAATTGCTTAATCAAATATTTTCTTTCACTTGAAAACAATTAAAAATAATAATAATTTTTTTCTAAAATATTTTAAAAACACCTTTTCAAAACATTCTAGTTTATACTTCGAAAATCTTTCTTTAAAACATGCTTATTTTCCAGAAAAAACACTTCCCATCCTTCAAAAATATATCTCACTATTATTTTAAAACAACTCACATTTCCCCTTTAAATCACAATTTCAAACACTTCAAATTACCAACCAATTTCTGAATTTAATTCCTTTTAAATTATTTACTTAAGAATTTATTTTATTTCCTTTAAACCTAATTTATTTATTTATATTTATATTTCCAGGTTGTATTCACCCAATCATAGCACAACACAATTTAATTTCAATTTAATCTTTCCCAGTATATAAATGAAACACGGCATGACAAGATCTAAAACAATTTATCATAGGATATCAATGAGATATATCACAGAATATAAATAAAATTTCTATTTGTGAGGAATCCAGTTGAATTCCTCCAACCTGTTTTGCTGCATCCACAGATATTAGCACAACCAATAAATATCGATTCAATCTGATAATAATTATCATATTTAGCTAAACAACCAATCAAACATTTAAATATTGGCTATTTAAATTAACTGGTGTCCAGATGTGAGTGAGATTAACTAACCTTGGGTTTTCGACGAGCTTTCGAATTTAAATTAAATCGAACGATGTTCGATTTAACTTAAATGTTTACTTTCTCAGAATGATCCCAGAATTTCTCTACTGCGTAGCACTCATCGCTGCGATTCTGGCATCGCCAGTTTTGTCGAAATTTGATAACTTACACACAAGAAATAGAATTTTTAAGCGTTTGAATATAATTTTATTCATAAATTTCATTTCATCTTTAACAAAAACCAAATCTAACCATTCGTTAAAGAACGATATCCAGGCCGCTACCAATCTTCTTCCTTCTCGCGTTCGCACACAGGT
Source organism: Allium cepa (assembly GCA_030765085.1). Taxonomy (NCBI): domain Eukaryota; kingdom Viridiplantae; phylum Streptophyta; class Magnoliopsida; order Asparagales; family Amaryllidaceae; genus Allium; species Allium cepa. The sequence continues at coordinate 580,789,360 of CM060931.1, forward strand.
AATTCGAACCCATCATCGCCGATTAGGGTTAGAAAACGCTCCTTCGACGATCGTCTTGAGGATGATCCAATACCACCACGACGCGCGCTCGGTGCCGCTCCATCCACGCCCAGAAAAGCACGATGCTCGACGCGCCCATCTCAACGAAAAATGCACGCGAATGCACAGACATCGCGGTCCACTTTCACCTCCAATCGGCAACAATAGCTGAGATCCACCGTTCAACTTGAAGAGCTCGGCGAGCTCATCATCTTCGTAGTTGGAAGATTTCACTATAGCCTGATTGACTGCTCGAAAATTTAAGATGAATGCTGATATTTTTCGGCCATTGAATACGTTTCACGGTGGCTCCAAAATAAAGTTAGGTTTTTGGTCTGAAACGTAAATATATATACGTATAACCCAATTATATAATTATTTAATTCACTTTAAAGCAACTTTTCAAACGATCTCCAAATGACGCACGCCAACAGGCAATTATAAAGTTTTACCCATATTCCGAACATAATGGAACGTGATTCGGAGGCTAATTTGGTGGTATGCGCGAGTTACGGAAATAAACACTCAATTTTAAACTAAATCGATTAAAATAGTTTCTATGTGTTTTGAGCTGCAAGGGTCAAACGACAACTCCGATTGCTACAAAAATTGAAATCAGATAATAACTAACTATTTCGGATCCAATGGAATTGGTTTCGTCGAATTCCGAGACTGTTCCCCAGAAGGCTATTTTAACTCGCCGATTAAATCGAGTGATTTCCAAAATCGTAGAAATCACCTAAAATTCACTTTATAAAAATTTACTAACTTTATTATAAATCATACAGAATTTCTATTCACATCAGAAATTGTTCTGATTCATTTTGAACCAAAATCTAACTATCTGCATTATTATATTATTAAATTCCATTATTAAATTAATATAAAATTCCAAATTCAACCTATCGACTTTTAATTCCATACAACAGTCCAATATTATAATTCAAATCCAAATAGACTTAAAATAAATTTTATAATCTATTTTTATATCCATTTACACCCAGAATCACCAATTATCCAATTCTAATATTAAATTATTATTATTCAAATTTCAATTAAATTCCCTTATTTGAAATTTAACTAATTCTATTAATTTAACCAAAATCTTTTTATTTCAAAATCGAATTAAAATTCACATTTAACATTTAAAATGATTTAAATGTTCAAAATCTAACGACTTAAAATTCTGGGTCGTTACAAGAATTCAACCCGAAAGCTTGCGGCGGCGTTGGCCCTCCGGAGTGCCTCAGGCGATCGCGCCTCACCGGCCGAAGGCGTCTTGACATGGGTGCCTCGCTTGAGTTGCTCGGTCGGTGATTCGTGAGTGGAAGCGTCGGTGTGGACGTCGTGAAAGCGGCGGCTGAACGAGATTAGGGTTCGTGCATTTTCTGGAGTAAGGTAGGAATGTAGGCGCTACGCTGACGTGGCAAATAAGTTGAGGGTATATTTATTTTATTTCTGTTTTAATTTAATTTTTATTTCAACCCGTTCTAATTGCTATAACTTTTGCATATGTGATCCAATTCATGCGCGGTTTTCTCGACTAGGTTCGTATTGGAATCCCAGACATTTTGACGCTAGTTTGGATAGATTCTGAGACCGTTCAATTTTTGGTTTTAAATTGGATTTAAATTTAATTTAAATTCAAAAGGTGAGTGTTTTAACCCACTCACAACTTCTAAAATTTCTTATGTTTGTTCAACTGATTTATGGTGTGATTAGAAATTTATTTATGACTGTTTGGCATATTTTTAATCATCATCTCAGTTAAGTCGAATTTATTTGAATTAAATTATTATTTAATTTAGTATTACATTAAACTTCCAGTTGAATTATTATTTAATTTAGTATTGCGTATAAACTGCCAGTTATATTGTTATTTAATTTATTATTGAATATAAACTGCCAGTAAATACCTGTTAATTATTATTTGTTCTGTATTGATGTTATTATTTGGATTGGATGATGATTGTGATAAATGGTTGATGATTGATATTGGATGAATGGATGTTGTATTTATATTGTTATAAACTGCATGTTGTTATGCATTTTATTTCATTCGGGATTGCAGTTTGAAATGATATATAACCGTATTTTAATTTTAAATCATGGATTGAAATGATAAATATCCGTATCACTTGACCATAGGGTAGAAAATTATATACAGACACAGTGGTCTATATATTAAAAGATTTTAAAATGATTTCTATGGTTTTGTAAAGAAAAATATAATTTTATAAGATATTGATTTGGATATTTTATAATTGTCTTTTATATATAGTTAAATTCTTGATTTAAGCTATTGATAAAATTTGTTTAAAGTATAAAATAAGTTAATAGTAAAGTTTGATTTTATAATATGGATAAGTATTTACTTAAATAATCTTTTATATAGAGTTTATATTGATTTTATAAATCAAAGTTGAGAAGATAGTTTTGAAATTGATTTGAGATTTTATGTAATTAAGATCTTATTGAAATTGAGATTTTAAAAGAATATGGGTTTATAACTTAATTCGATTTTAAGGTGATTTTGGTGTGTGTATGTGTGTGTGTGTATATATATATATATATATATATATATATATATATATGGATTTAGTAAGAAAATATTTCAAAACTAAATAATAGTAAAGTGAATTTGGTGTATATATATATGAATTATAAATTTAGTTTTAAAATATTGAATATTTAAGCATTGAAATATATTGAATTTGAAATGGTTTATTTTGTGGGTCAAATCTGTTTTGATATCGATATAATTTGGAATGGTCTATTTGAAAACCGAGTTGAATTGAAATTTATGATTTGGGGATTTGGATAAATTTAGAATTTAGAAATTCAGGTTGTTTTGGAATTGATTTGTGAAATTTAAGAAGATAGTTTGTTTTTTAAAATATTTCATATTTACACCATGTAAGGGTGGAAGTTATGTTTCAAAGTTATAAATTTCAAAGTATTACGCTTTGGAAGTGTTATAGTTTTAAATCTTTGGTTTTGAAATTTTATAACTTGGAAATACTATAATTTCAAATGATATCATATTGATTTGGCTTTTAAAATGAAAATGATATCGTATTTATATAGTTTTGGAATGGATATTATATTTTGGTTTTAAAAGTATAACTATTTTGAAAGACCGTGGTGTTATAATAACATTTGGTTGTTAAAGAGACCGGGATCGGAAATTGTCATACGCTCTGCCAACTCCGAAAACCACTTTAACAACTGTGTACGCGGTGGAGATTCCAGAATGAAGTAGGATGGCGGCGGCATTTCCTTTGAGGTAAATACGTGGACCCGACTCCCGTGAGTTGGCATAAGCTGGCTAAAATAGGAGCGATTGACAGGCTAAGAAGGTAGCACCTTTTGTCGGACACATCCCTTCGATATTATACTCTGATTTTGGATTTATTCGGTGGCCACCTTTGATTTTTGATTTGGGGGTATGGTTCGAGGTGAGCGGTAGTAGCTTCTGCGCGCTGCCACCGGTCCAGAAGCGTAATTGGTATATCTACCCTGGCATTGCCTAGTTGTGCCGTGTCACCTACCATAGTGTGCCTTGTATGAGTTTGGTTTTCTCCCGTAGCCCGTGGAGTATTTAGGGCAGTCTCCCGATCTGGAGATGCGTTGATGTTGGATGAACTACTGGGACTATTATTGTGTTAAGGGGGAAATTTTGTAACTCCTTAACGCTATTTAAAGTAAGTTTATTGTACTATAGACATTATTATAATAGCAAAATATTAATACATAATAAATAGTTTAACGGATCCTTAGGAGATGTGAATCCCAAGCAACTCTAAAGTTACTGCACTCATATTATTTTTGTTGATTTAACTCACATAAGATATTTTAGTTCTAACTCGAATGTTTTGTCTTTTCAATTCGCTCGGGTCTGCCTGAGCATTTCAGGATTCGAAGGCCTTAGCTCTGGAGGACGAAGACGAAGATTTATATGACTATTATTTATTTTATTCCACTACATTCATACTGTTCCGCTGCATAAATTATTATTCTCTGGTATGTGCAACTCTGATATGTGTTGTATAAGAAAAATCAAATATTTTGAAAAACAACTTCATGTACTATATATTTGGTTATTATATTTTATCGTTCTGCTGCAAGATGCTATTTTTTTATATTTCTTTCTCTTCTTTTTCTTATTTACCCCATAACAATCCGCCCTTCTGTATGGTTTAAGTCTGACGTGTGTGGTTTATCGTCGATTTAAAGCGTACCAAAAGGCGGGACGTTAAAGGGGCCCTCCAAGGAAGAGAAGGAGATTGTTGCTAAAAAGCGATAAGCCTTTGATGATCTCCAATTGATGATGAAATGGAATCTAACGATGAGGAGGAGGAGGATGATGAGTATCAGGCAATGATGACCATGATGGTGTTGATAACTGTAACAACCCTAGATTTTTACATATAATTTAAATTTGACTTTATCGTATTTTGAAATTATTTTTAAACTTGTTTTATTCCAAACATTTCATTTTAAAATATAAATTTCGATTTTTGTGTAAATTATAGTTTCAAACATGTATAAATTGGATATTTTACTAAAAAGTGGATTTTCGGTCAAATGGGTCAAACTTTGACTTTTAAATTTTAAATTTAAAAATTTAAATTCTTAAATTTTATATTTAATTATGAAAATAGATTTAATAACATGAATATTTCTTTTCGTTTCGTTGAAAACGGAGTTATATTGTGAAAGGTATGTATATTTCAATATTGAGTACAATTTGAGTTATTTAGCTATTTTGTTTATTTTAAATTATATAAATTATATTTTTATTGTCATATTTTATTTTAATATGTGTTAATATGTTATTTTTTGTATATTTTTGTCTTTCAATATTTTAAAAGTGATAATATAATTTTTCTAAAGTCTATTGAAATTTATTTCAATTTGTTAAGCCTGGTTTTGTATATATTGCTATTTTCTTCATATAATTTAATTAATTTAAGATTTATTTATTTTATTTTATTATTTAATTTATTTCTGAGTTTATTTTATCTTTATTTATTACAATATTATATGTGCTTAAAATTTCAAAAAGAATTAGAGAAATATGAAGAGTTTAAAACCTTTCATTTACCTTTGACTTTTCACCTCCCTGCCTTTTCATTTTTCAACATCCACTTACATTCAATTGTGGCTGACCGTATCTCATTGCTCTAGCCATATACCATCTTCATTTTCACGTGAGAAAATAGTTTCTCAACTCAAAAAAAAAAACTTCGGCCTCCATTCCTGAACAAGGCATGGTAAAGTTCTTCTCCTTTTTCACTTATTTTTCTTGTTTTCCTTATCTCTTTGCACTTGTCTTCATTTTTTTAGCTCAGCCCTTGCCCCACCACCACCATAGCCACCTCCCCCACCACCACATCAGGTTTTCCTCCTGCTCCAGCCCTCTGCCCAAGCCTAGCCATGTACCCCATGATGACCAGATTCAACAAAAATGCACAGAACTTCACCTAATTATGCCTAGTCGAGCACCATCCATCTTCCACCACCTTCAACTCCTCTTTGGCTGGCCATACACCACCACCACCAACTTTTCTTTACCTGAAACCCACTGCCATGTCATCCCTACCCCACCTGAAGATCTTACCGTACTTGTATTGCTTTGGCCGAGCCTTAGTTTGCTTGAAAATCATGTTGTTTATGCCTTATAGCTTGTAGTTCATGCACATATACTTTTCTCCATCACTTTCCCATGCTAGGCCGACCTCTCATGGACCCAAACCAGATCCTAACACACACTTTGGCCATGCAAACCTGACCTAGGACTAAACCATAGAAGGTAGGAAGCAAGCGCAAAGACTTTGGATTTGTTTTATGCATTAATTCTTAGCATTGTTTTAGTATATATTGGTTTGAAAACTTGTGTTATATATACTTGTTTTGTTTGAATGTATCCAAGGCTATTAATCTTTGGCTCTCCATTCTCAAATCATTGTCGTGCTTTCGTGCCTCTGGAAATATTTGTTGTGTGTATTTTGTTGTCATCTCCAGCTTATACAAGTGAGTAATTCTCACCAGACGATTTGTACGTATATAACTAGTAAACTGACCCCTTTTGAATCTGTAAAATGCATTACCATATCACGCCTGCTATATTATGATTATATTATGTTCACCCATTCTTAAACACCTGTTATATCATATGTTACTGTTATATTATGCTGTTCTGTTATTTATATCAATTTATCACACTGCAAGTTCCCTTTAGATTAGAATCACTATGGGTTGAAATGATACATACCCGAACGGACTTTAGAATAAGGAAAAATCGTTATGGGCTGAAATGATAGGCCTGAGTGGTTTTCAAAATCATTCATTTTACTTCGGACTGCGGGTTTGAAATGAAAGAACTCGGGTTTTCTTTGTAAACTGCGGATTGAAATGATATACATCCGTATTACTTGACCTAGGCTAGAAAACTATATACAGACCCGTGGGTTATAAATTATTTTTTGAATTGTTTTAAAATTATTTTTAAAAGTAAAAGTATAATATTTTGAATTAAAATGAATAAAATGATTTTTAAAAAAAATAAAAGTGATTTTTGAATAAATGAAAATGTGAATAAATGAATGTTTTAAGTCAAAATTTTGAAATATAACTTATTGTGGGTGGTATCCCGCCTTTTGGCAAGGCCGTGACACCAAGAACTTGACTAGAGTTCAAGGATGGTTCGTCCTGGAGATCGTTAACGCATAGGTCTGCTATGGATGTCGGTAAATTTTTTCCGTGTCTAGATCGAGCTACAATTGATATGACATGACAAGAAAAGCTAATAAAGCCAACATTCCAAATTTCAAGTCAATCGGAGTTGGTATGCTCAAGATATTGATCGATCACGGTTGAGAAATCCAAACTTTCATCGATCATAACTCAAGATCTGCAAGTCCAAATGCCACCAAATTTTCACGGTAGGTTACTTGCAACACGAGGAATGTTCACGCCATATTTCAGCTCAATCGGATCAAATGTTGATCGATTCGAAGTTGCTTCGTATCGATCACGGACCAACTTGCATCGATCATATCTCACAATCCACATGTCCAAATGCTATGAAATTTTCACAGTATCTTACTGCCAACATGAGGAAAGTTCTTGCCAAATTCGAACTCAATCGGATCAAATCTTGATCGATTCGAAGTTGCTTCGTATCGATCACGGACCAACTTGCATCGATCATATCTCACAATCCACATGTCCAAATGCTATGGAATTTTCACAGCATCTTACTGCCAACATGAGGAATGTTCTTGCCAAATTTGAGCTCAATCAGATCAAATCTTGATCGATTCGAAGTTGCTTCGTATCGATCATTGACCAACTTGCATCGATCGTATCTCATAATCCACGTGTCCAAATGCTATGAAATTTTCACAGTACCTTACTGCCAACATGAGGAATGTTCATGCCAAATTTCAGCTCAATCGGATCAAATCTTGATCGATTCGAAATTGAGTTCGAATCGATCCCGGAACGGGTCCCAATTTCCTAAGGCCGAGCATGTGGGCCCCTTCATGTGCCAGAAGCGGTCTCCCCGGATTTTAGGCGAAATATCAGCCTCCTACACCTATAAATAGAGCCCCTGGTCATTCAGAAAGGGGATCGGAGAATTTTGAGAGTAAAAGAGAGCCCGGACTCTTCCACGTTCACTCCAGAACGCCATTACTGCCATTGATCTCGAATTTAAGCTTATTATCTGCTGTACTTCGTTATAAAAAACTTGTAATCTTCAAGGATAGAGCAATAAAGTGATAAAACTTCATAGTGGACGTAGGCAACACGCAGAACCACTCTAAAACTCTGTGTTTCTGTGAATTTTCTTATATGTTTATTGGTGTGTTTGTTAGGTATGCTTCATTTTACACTTATTCTCTTCATTTTATCTCTTTAAACACATCCGAAGAGTGTTGTGTCCAATTTTGGTGCAAACAGTGGGAAATTTTGAACTTTTGTTAAAAATGACATTTTGATTAAGTAAAATAAATAGAAATAAGTTATAATTTGGTAATTTAAAACATAATGGTTAAGTAAGAAAATTAATTAAAGAAATGGGATTTAATACTTTAATTTAAATAAGAACTTCTGTTAAAATTTGATTTTTAGATGAAATTTAACTATATAAAAATCATAAAAATAAGAGTATTGAAATGATGATTTTAAAATGTGAAATTTTATGATTTTATAAGTTAAATGGTTTAAATTAAAATTAACTATTGGTGAAATTTGTATTGAAGACTTGAATTTGATTTAACAGCATTTTTGAAATGTAATGTAAGGGTATTACAACATTTTATAAATTTGTAGTTGTTTTAAATGAACTAAAAAGTTAAATTGAAATAAAGGCTATTATAGCACTTTGTAAATGTTATAGTGGTTAAACTTAACATTTAAGTTTATTTGAAGTTTAAAGGAAATCTATTACAGCACTTAAACGATGTCGTTTGTCAAATGAACTATTTTAAACTATAACTTTACGTAGCATTTTTAAGTGCTACGGAAACTATATTTTTGTTGTTTTAATAACTTTTATGGAAAAAAATAATCTTTGGAAAAATGATAAAATTTTGGAAATTAAATGTTAAATTGTTAAAGATAATGAAGAGACATTTATATGGCTTTAAATGGAAGGATTTAAGTTTTGGAAATTTAATATTTAATTAATAAATATAAGGAATTGACTTTAAATGATTTAAATGGAGAGATTTAATTTTTGATATAAAATCTTTTGGAACGTAAGTTTGAAATGGTAATTAATTCCTAAATAAAATGAAGGGATTTAAGAGTTATTTAAATGAATAAAAATGAATTATGTTCTAAATAATATTTGACATTTTGATATTTTGAAAGGATATTTGATTTCTGATTTATTTAATTTAATTGATAAATGAATATTTGAAGTATATATCATTTGAGTTTATTTAAATGATATTGGATTTATGAAAGGTGGGACGGCAACGGTTCACTCTCGATTTCTGGACAGACGATGATCCAAATTGGAAAACGAATTACAGATATGAGCTACGGTCTCCGAGAGGCTCGAATCCACATAAAAATCGATAGGGTTTGTAGAGTTTGAATTTTTTTGCTTGGGATTTGATTTGGAATTGTATTTGGGAATTAGGTTTGCAGCCATTGGAAAGAGGAGCTAATAGAACCGAATGTACAGAAACGAGGAATAACAAATGAATTAGGGTTTATAACATGGTATATATAGGAAAGCTGAAATTAGAATGGACCAGATTGATTGGATGTACGGGTTGAATGATAAAATAGCCCGAAAAGCCCGTTCTGACTCTAGAACGAAATTGGGTCAACCCGTATATCAAAATAGATGTCTTAAAATAATTTAAACTCGATTGAATAAGTTTCAAGTCTAAATTCCATCGTATGAAGAAGTTATGCTAAAATCAAAATTTTCCAAATTTATTTCAATTAAGTCGATTTCAATTAAATCGATTTCATGTCGTTTCGCGTTCGTACGCTTAAACGATAGGTCCGATCGCAACGAAACTTGAAATCCTACAATAATTCACCGTTACGGATCCGATGAAACTGGTTTCGTCAAAATCCGAGTCAATGGCCAAAATGGCTATTTTAAATAAATAAATAAATAATTGATTAATTAAATCAAATTTAAATTCTAAAATTGACAATTCTTATCATTTTTACATTTCCAAATCATTCACACTAATTTAACAAATTTAGATGTCAATTTAAAGTTATTTAATTTATTAAATTTCAATGTTAACCTCACTTTATTGAATTCAGAATTTATAAATAAAATTCCCAAGAATTCCATTTAGTCAAATCAATCAGCAATTATTCCATTCATTATCTTAATATACAAAATTTAACAACTCCTAACCATTGTATTACATTTCACATTAATGTAACATTTATTAAAATTTATTTCCAATTAACATACTACTTAATTTCCTTTAATTTCAATTTGATTTCCAAATTTTATTTAACATTCTAAATAAATAAAAGCACATCTTAATTGTCACCTATTTACCTTTACTTACATTTATAAGTTTAATACTTGCCAACACTGGTTAAATTTCCATATATAACACACATCTAATTAATTGTTATCAACACTGTATTATTTCATTAATTAATTCAATACTTACATTTTTTTTCTTATATTTCATTTATTATCAAATATTCCTATTTACAATCAATTATAACCCAAATAGTTGTTTTAATAAATTGGGTTTGCATTGGATTAATTATTTATTTGCTTACATTAACATTCTTACAATTCATTTCCGTTATAAATTCATTAACTGATTACAAATTTTTATTCCTTCAAATATTAAATAACAAAATTGATTACATAACACTGTTCTTATCCAATTATCATAAATTTTATACTAGTTCATCAATTTGTTCAATATACTCTTGTTTCCTTATAAATAAATTTATGTTTCTATTAAATTTTCATTCACATTTCCGCTATTATATTAATTACCATTAAAGTAACGTTTATTCTCAACAACAAACATTATAATTACTTATCAAATATTGATTGAATAAGTTTTCAATTTATTACGTATTACTTCATCGGTTAATATAACTTTGAATTCATTCAATCACCACTAATTATATTATTTCATTAGTTAATACAATATTCCCATTTGTTTTCTTATATTCAATTCTTAGCCTAGTATAACAATTCCCATTACTTCAATTAATCGTAATTTCATTTCAATTGTTAATACTTAGCTTTAATTTCCATGGTTGCATTTAATTTTTTTCATTTACTTCAATATAAATTATAAATTTTTTATTTCTTTTCAAATTTAATTAAAATTTTTTTATTAAAAAACCAAATTAATTATTAAAAATTTACGGGTCGTTTCATTCTCCCCTATTCAAAACTTTTCGTCCCCAAAAGGGAAAGAAAGGAAAAGAGGATTACGAAATCAATATACTTAAAATGTTAAATTTATAAAAAATAGATTAACAAAATTAACGATTTTAGATAAAATATACCAATTTATAACCATTAAATCTTTTTATACTTAAGTTAATAAAGTTTGGAAAATATTTTCAAAAATTTTCTAAGTTCAAAATATACGAAATTTTTTGGCAGAGTCTCCTTTGTACGTAGAGGCTCGGGAGAAAATATAATATCAAATATAACAATACACAACAATATTTTCCAAAATAATATATATCCCAACAACGGGAATAATATATAATAACGCTATAAACCGTAATCTGAAACGTACCTATTTTTCGGGCAAATAACGCTTAATTATGAAGCCAAAAGCAGTAGTAATTGCTTACACAACCTGTATTTCACTTATATATTCCAAAAGAGTTAACAATTATATAAAATGAAATATTTAAGATTGTTTCAATTACAAACGAACAATTCAATACAAACATCAATCACTTGCAATCACAACCTACAACCACCGTATGAAGCCAATAAAATCAAACATCCATAGCAAACAAACAAATAGTTGCTCGGTTTTAAAACTTTATATTGTACGGAATGGAAAATAAAATACTAAGCTCACCATTTACTCAACGGTCTTAGATGAAGCTAAATGGATTATTTATATATCCAAACAATTTTAAAGTATCCTTGTCCCAAACAGCTATAAGTCAAGCAAACAGCAAATATCAAACAATAGATCAAGTTCATTCTTATTAATTTCATTAATATAACAATTTAATTTTTGTATTTATATTTTATTTCTTACAGCTTCATTTACTTCTATTCATTTCTAACAAAATCTCATTCTCTCTTATTCATATCATGAAATTTTCCTTTTTGTTATATTACATTCATTTATTCACTGCTTAATTTCATTTATTTATAGTATTCATCTTTATGCTTATTTTCAAAATAAATAACTTCAATCATTCACTTAAGTCTATAATTACTGACTTACAACATTTACCTTCTACCGTATTTTATTATAGTAAGATTTCCCTTATAGCTTAAGTTTATAACAATTACACCATCAATTCTTATAAATAAAAGCAATTTATTGAACACTTCATTACATACTTTTACTTGTACAATTTCCATTACATTTTCTTATTAAATATTTCAACTTTTAATATTTGGTAAGTTATATATATGCTTTTTAAGAATGTAATTAAAAGTTATACAAGATTTCTCTGTTGAATATGCAAGTATATGATTTTTGTTTGATGATAATAAACATATATATATATATATATAATCATTTAAATGTATTTGTTAATGTACTATTTTATTTTTCACATAATTAAATAAATATTTGGTGAATAAAATAAATAACACAGTACTTAAATTCAAATAGATATTTTATTAAACAAATATTTATTACAATTTTGAATAGTACAAATTCAAGCTCTCATTATACATATACAATTTTTGATTACAATATAAATTCAATTACATCACAATCTTTCATTTACAAATGCACCTCACTATAATTCACTCATTCACTCGTAATTTATCTACAACTTTATTCCAGATTGAATCCAGCATCTGAGCAATATGCAAAAATATGCACTAGCATAGTAAAATAGAAAACAAAACATTTTTGCAGTATAAATAAAATGTGATTTTGGAAATTTTATTTTCCTCGGTCATTTGGATTGTTCGCCATCATTTAAATTTGAATTCATCATACACGAACAACTAGCGACATGCACAGTGTATCACTGTACATGCCACAAGGCCGTGCACGTCGATATATACATTTGATAAAATTACAGTGACAGGTGAGCAAAGGTCAAACCCGAGCTCCAAGTTGGATTCAACACAGGTGCAGTTCCAAAAATCAAGATGAAGTTCAAGTGAAATCAAAATGAAAAGTGACGTGCACAAGCACAAGAACATGTCAGAGAAGCAAGTGCACCACAAACCACACACAAGTAGCATAATCAAACTGCAAATGTCACGAAGGCTCGAGGCTATCAAATACAGGGTGCAAAAGATGAATGCATACACATGTGATCACACACAATAAAACACTATCTACAATGAATGACCAATCAGTTCACATCAATGCCCAACACAAATGAACAAACAATGTCAACATGAAGAAGGCCCAAAGCGATATGCAGTAAACAACATCATGAAGCATGCAACATCTTCAGTGGAAATATATATGGACACAATACAACAGAGGGTGCAACAAAATACATGTGCGATAAGCTACTAATGAATGCAACTCGAGCTCCAGACCACTACAAGTCCAAAAATCAAGACTACAACTACAAAGAGCAAATATATAGCATACATATGGTTGCAGTAACAACCTAAGCATGCAAATACAACATGAACCAGACTCGGGCACAGTTGAAGTTCAAGGTAAACTAGAGATGGAAACATGAAACTTCATCAAACCAGAGAATACAAACAATGGCACAAAAGCATAATCTAGGCAAAGTTGGATAACCACAAACCAAAAACATAAACAATGTCAAATACCAAAAACCCAAAGCCATAATATTTAGAACTCAAGTGAAACGAATGCAAACTAACTCGGTGGTCAACAACAACAATGTACACACATACAAATGAATAAAGCCGTATAAATGTTCAAACAAAGCACAGTTCAAAGCACTGCTACAAGTCGAGTATGCTACAGGGATAAACACAAATGGCCAGAGTCAAGCACAAAGGAAATAAACAATGTCAAACAAAGTCAAAGCCGATGTTAACAGAGTAAAGTCAGGAAGGTTCAAAAATGACCGAAGTCAATCTACAAGCATCAGAAGAGGCCGTAGGTCAAAAGTCAAAGCCAAAGTCAAGTAGGAAGTTCACTACCGTAACGACCAAGGAAGGACCGAACGGTTATGAATCGAAGCCGTGGCAATTAAGGAATCGAGCGAGTTCGAAATCAAAACCGTGTTAATCAAGTAAACGAAATTATTCTATATGAACAAGTGAGAAATTATCATCAGCATTAAAACAAAATCGAATGGCCGAGATAAATCAAGTGACGAATTCAAACAAATGTATACAAACGAAAATCAAGAGTCTCGAATCCTATATAAACAAGTAACATCATCGGCAATTGAATCATCAAGTTCAAGTATTCAAACTAGAGGGCAAAACGGAAAAATTACATACCCGAATCAAAGTCGAACTCAATCAAATAGAAGCAACCGAAAGCATCTCAAGAGACGATCAATCGAAAGAGCAAGGAAATCGAAATCAACTATTTGATTGATCTAATTAAAGTTGGCGTCTTCCAATTTATTCAAAGCCGTAATTACAGAACGAAGAGGAAAGAACAAGGCCGCCATTTCACAGAGCAAAGAGGAATAAAGATATAAAAGAAAAAGGCGACCGGGTTTTCTATTGTTTTAATTTGAGCTTACCTTTTTAAATTAGGGTTTTATTTAAATTTGTTTTAAATTCTTCTGTTAAATCATTGTATTATCTAGTCGTGTGACTAGGGGACAAACTACATGGCGTAGTTCGAAAATTCGCAACTCAGTGTCTGAGTTGTGGCAGGGTTTTGAACGTAGAGTTAGGTTAGTCAATAGCGGGTGTCGCGAGTTTACGTGTGTAAGCGTGTGACTACTTAATTTCTAGTAGAAACCTTAGAGGCAGCACGCAGGCAGTTTTTTGCCGAAGCTGGGTAAATTCTGTGTCGTTCTATTTCTACATTTATTATGCTATTCTCTGTGCTGCTATTATTTTGATATATCTGTGTTGAAATAATTTTATAAGCTTCTGCAATAATTTTTATAATTGATAGTATCACCCTATTCACCCCCGTCTAGGGTGAAATCGATCCTACAAGTGGTATCAAAGCTAGGAATAGAAGTCAGCTTTTGTTTTTAAAAATTTGATTTTTTTTTCAAAAATCAATTTTTGTTTTAAAAAGTTGAATTTTTAAAATGGCTTCTTTTAAAAATGCTTTTGCTGAGGGTTGGTCCATAGTTAGACCACTGATGTTCAATGGTGAATACACCTACTGGAAAAATGGAATGAAAATTTTTCTGAAAACCATTGACGCTTGGAATATTGTTGAGACAGGTTATAGAGCACCAACTATAACTGTAGATAATAAAGAAATAGATAAACCAATGGATAAACGGACGGAGCTAGAAAATAAATTACACGATGGTAATGCTAAAGCCATGAATTCTATTATCTGTTCATTGGATCAATTTGAATTTAATCGTGTCTCACATTGTCTAACTGCGCAGGAAATATGGCACACACTCGAAGTGACTCACGAAGGAACATCTCAAGTCAAAGAATCGCCCCTTGCCATGCTAAGCAGCGAATAGAGAAATTCACAATGGCCAAGGAAGAAAATGTCAAAGAGATGTATGGACGACTTTCCAATATTGTATACAAATCAAAAGCTCTTGGAAAATCATAAACGGAGTTGGAAATAGTTCGAAAAATCCTCGGAGTCCTTCCATGGAGTTTTGGAACAAAAGTCACATCTATTTAAGAATCAAAGGATATGAAACAAATCAAGGTGGAAGAGCTCATTGGAAATCTCACCGCTTATGAGCTAGAAATGAAATTCAAGGAAGAGCGTGAAGGAGGGGACACTCGAAAGAAATCAATAGCTCTCAAAGGAACAACTGAAAATGAAGATGATGATGATGATGGTGAAGCTGAATTAGCAATATTAATAAGAAGATGTAAAAAGTGGAATCGCAAAAATGGCAATCCGACCAAAAATCATCAAGTAAAGAGCAGAATAAACAAAGTTCTAAACAATTCAAAAAAACAAGAGATCATCCGCCATAAGTGTAATAAACCAGGCCAAGCCAAATTGACCTCAATATCTACTCAGTCAAGGAAAGAAACTAAAGAGAAGATGTTTTGCAGCTATTTGGGATGAAAGCGATGAAGATGGAAGTGGTAGCACCGGTAGTGAGAGTGAAAGAGAAAATTTGTGACTTCAGGGTGAAATAAATGACAGTGATGACGACAAGCCAAGTGAGGTATCAAAACTTACTCATTCAGAATTACTTATATATTTCCACGAAGTAAATAGCTGTTTTGAACGACTTAGGAAGAAGTATGCCAAACTTGAATCACAAAAAGATACTTTGATAGATTTAAATAAACAACTTGACCAATTAGTTAAAACCTGTCAAAGTAGGATCCCTAAGTGTGATAAGTGTCCAACATTCGAAGAAGAGATTAAAAAATCAGAAATCAAAACTAAATCGCTTGAAAATATAATTCTGACTTTGAAAGAGAGTGAAAATACAAGAAGAGAAAATTCTATTAAAAGGTGAACACAATTGTTAAATGAAAATGAATCTCTCAAAACACAAGTCCAACAACTATCAATGACATTAGATAATTTTTCAAAAGGTGAAAAATCATTGAATATGCTATTAGGAAAACAAGCCGTTAATACAGTTAGACAAGGACTTGGATGTAATCAATCTAAAAATGTTAGAAATGAAATTAATCAAGTCGATTCAATGTGCAAAATTTATGAAAAATTTGGACACAATCAAAACAATTGTTGTTATAGACCTAAACACGTGAAAACTATACAAATTTGGGTTCCAAAAGGCACAAATATAAAATCTCTCAAAGTTAAACAAATTTGGGTGCCAAAAGGAACATATATAAATAGTTTTGGTCTCCACAAAATTATTTTTCAAAATATTCTGCCACTAACGACAATGGACCTATAAAACAAATAGGTCACAAAAAACTTCCATCGTGTAGGCGTGGTGGCAGGCTAAGGAACAACAACAGTGTTATCTGGATTCTGGCTGTTCCAAAAACACAACGGGCAACAAAGCAAAGTTCCTTAGTCTAGTACAAAGGTGACAAAATAACAATTGACAACAATGAAAAATTATCATAAAGGTAAAACAGGTAATGGTATATTTTGAACGATATATTAAATGTGATAATATGCACCGTAGTCTGAATTAAATCATCGAGTAATGTGATGATGAAATAGATGATGATTTTGATTCTGACTTATTCCAAATTGTTGACCAATTATATTCTTATGCCAAGAACACTATAAAAATCTCTAGAGTCTTTGAATTACTTCATATATATTAGTTTGGATTAATAATAGTGTTTTATTGGATGATAATACATTTGGTTATTTTACGGCCGACTCTATATTCACGGTTTTTGATTATTTACACGGCTTCAATTCAAATTCTCGAGAATTGCATTTAAAAAGTTTTTAAAATTGATTTTAAGATATTTTGATGCACACTTCATGGTCTGGTCTATCAAATTTAACTAATGATAATTTTGAGTAAAGGAAAAATTCAGATGCAGATTACACTGGTAATCTAGTTGGTGGAAAAACTACTAGTGGAACGTGATTTATGATAAGACATTTAGTAACTGCATCGTTTTCCAAAGAAAATATCTGCATATTTTATCATTTCAAATAATTTTCAAAAAGCAGACATTTTTCTTATAAAACTCCTTCTAGAAAATCATTTTTTGCCTTGTTTTCAGATTGGTCATTTTTAGGAAAATTGATTTTATAATTATTTTTGAATTTGAGCTTAAATGACTACATTGACTAATCTGACTCCGTGCTAATTATCAAAAAGATAAATAGTGATTTAAAAAGTGAAGAGTGTTGATATTTATCATATATTATAACTCGAGACGGTAAAACTAGTAAATTTCTTTCGAAATTTAAGCAAGAGTTATAAAAACTTCTGTTTGGTAAAGATTCCATAACCATTTCTATTTCAATCATATTTCTATCGACCATCGCTGATCAAAATCCCATAGTGTGTCGATATGTGGTATTTTAAACAGAAAATCGTTCGTTTTTCATTTTATATATTTTTTAAAAAAATACCCAAAGTATTCGCTCTCATTTAAAAGTCCTCACGGTTATGCATGGGTGAATTACTTGGAATTTTCGATTATGTGCTTTTATGCTCATTTAAAAGTCCTTACGGTTATGCATATATGGAACGCATATCAAAACTGATTTATCAAATAAACAAGTTGATTCTAATCACATTTAAAAGTCCTCAAGGTTATGCGCAGTTAGAAGATACTTTTCATTTTTTAAAATAAAATTGGAATACTACTAATCTCATTTAAAAGTCCTAACGGTTATGCATGGTTAGTAGATATTCAAATTCCTAGTATAAATACACCACAAATAGACACAACTATATGATTTTATATGATGACATTATTCCTATCATTCTAAAGTGGAATATGCGTCTAACAAAGTATTTATGATTTTTTTTTTGAATTTTTTTTTTGAAATTTAATATTAATATTCGATTGAGTTTTAATGTTTTATTAATATCTATCACTTTATCTCCATTTTTCTAACACTATTACCCATTTGCTGATAACAAAAGGGGGAGAGATGGTAGTTAAGATTTTGACAAATAAAGGTCAAATATTTTCTATTTGCATATTTATATTTACATGCATATATGAAGGGGGAGCTCTGTGTAGAGAGGAAGCATTCAAATAGGGGGACCAAATTGAATGTTCAAATACATTTAACAAATTCAAAATCTTAAATATATGTTTGTTATCATCAAAAGGGAGAGATTGTTGAATATGCAAGTATATAATTTTTGTTTGATGATAATAAACATATATATATATATATATATATATTCATTAAATGTATTTTTTAATGTACTATTTTATTTTTCACATAATTAAATAAATATTTGGTGAATAAAATAAATAACACGGTACGTAAATTCAAACAGATATTTTATTCAAACAAATATTTATTACAATTTTGAATAGTACAAATTCAAGCTCTCACTATACATATATAATTTTTGATTACAATATAAATTCAATTACATCACAATCTTTCATTTACAAATGCACCCTACAACAATTCGCTCATTCACTCGTAATTTATCTACAACTTTATTCCGGATTGAATGCAGCATCTGAGCAATCTGCAAAAATATACACTGGCACAGTAAAATTGAAAATAAAATATTTTTGCAGTATAAATAAAATGTGATTTTGGAAAAAAAATTGCCACATTCATTTGTGTTGTTGCTATCATTTAAATTTGAATTCATCACACGCGAACAACTTGTGACATGCACAGTGTATCACTGTACATGCCACAAGGTCGTGCACATCGGTATATACACTTGACAAAATTATAGGGATTGGTGAGCAAAGGTCAAACCCGAGCTCCAAGCTGGATTCAACACAGGTGCGATTCCAAAAATCAAGATGAGGTTCAAGTGAAATCAAAATGAAAAGTGACGTGCATAAGCATAAGAACATGTAGGAGAAGCAAGTGCACCACAAACCACATACAGATAGCATAATCAAACTGCAAATGTCACAAAGGCTCGAGGCTATCAAATACATAGTGCAAAAGATGAGTGCATACACATGTACTGACACACAATAAAACACAAGCTACAATGAATGACCAATCAGTTCACATCAATGCCCAACACAAATGAACAGACAATGTCAACATGAAGAAGGCCCAAAGCGATATGCAGTAACCAACATCAAGAACCATGCAACATCTTCAGTGGAAATATATATGGACACAATACAACAGAGGATGCAACACAATACATGCGTGATAAGCTACTAATGAATGCAACTCGAGCTCCAGACCATTACAAGTTTAGAACTCAAGACTACAACTACAAAGAGCAAATATACAGCATACATATGGTTGCAGTTACAACCTAAGCATGCAAATACAACATGAACCAGACTCCAGCATAGTTGAAGTTCAAGGTAAACTAGAGGTGGCAACATGAAACTTCATCAAACCAGAGAATACAAACTATGGCACAAAAGCACAATCTAGGCAAAGCTGGATGACCACAAACCAAAAACATAAACAATGTCAAATACCAGAAACCCAAAGGCATAATGTTTTGAACTCAAGTGAAACGAATGCAAACCGACTTGGTGGCTGGACAACAACAATGCACACACATACAAATGAAAGCAGCCGTATACATGTTCGAACAAAGCACAGCTTAAAGCAATGCTACAAGTAAAGTATGCTACAGGGATAAAAACGAATGCCCAGAGTCAAGCACAAAGGAAATAAACACTGTCAAACAAAATCAAAGCCGATGTCAACAAAGCAAAGTCAGGAAGGTTCAAAAATGGCCGAAGTAAATCTACATGCATCAGAAGAAGGCATGGGTCAAAAGTCAAAGCCAAAGTCAAGTAGGAAATTCACTACTGTAACGACCAAGGAAAGATCGAACGGTTATGAATCGAAGCCATGGCAATCAAGGAATTGAACGAGTTCGAAATCAAAACCGTGTTAATCAAGTAAAAGAAATTATTCAGTTTGAACAAGTCAGAAATTATCATCTGCTTTAAAACAAAATCGAATGGCCGAGATAAATCAAGTGACGAATTCAAATAAATGTGTACGAACGAAAATCAAGGGTCTCGAATCCTATATAAACAAGTAACATCATCGACAATTGAATCATCAAGTTCAAGTATTCAAACCAGAGAGCAAAAGGAAAAAATTACATACCTGAATCAAAGTCGAACTCAATCAAATAGAAGCAGCCGAAAACATCTCAAGAGCTGATCAAAAGAAAGAACAAGGAAATTGAAATCACTTATTTGATCGATCTAATTAAAGTCGGCGTCTTCAAATTTATTCAAAATCCTAATTACATAACGAAGAGGAAAGAATGAGGCCGCCATTCCACAGAGTAAAGTGGAATAAAGATATAAAAGAAAAAGGGGGCCAGGATTTCTATTGTTTTAATTTGAGCTTACCATTTTAAATTATGGTTTTATTCAAATTTGTTTTAAATTCTTCTGTTAAACCATTGTTATTTCTAGTCGTGTGACTAGGGGAAAACTACGTGGCGTAGTTTCAGAATTCGCAACTCAGTGGCTGAATTGTGGCAGGGTTTTGAGCGTAGAGTTAGGTTAGTCAACAGCGAGTGTCACGAGTTTACATATGTAACCACCCACCTTTCATTCCATAGAAAGACGAATCATTGAGAAGAAAGAAAGGGATAGAAAAGAGAAAAGATAGGAAAGAAAGAAACAAACAACATCAGAATCTCACAGCGGAACGAATAAATTATATTATATCACATATAACATTACATGGTATCATATACATCAGAGTTATACAGCTAATACAACACAAACAAGACAGTTATAAACATCTATCTAGCAAATACAATTCAAGTACATCATAGAAAACATATACAACTCAAGCACAGCGGAACCACTATATATATATATCTACACGTTGAAACCTCCTGCTCCATATGTCCTCCAGAACTCGTTAAAGCAATCCTGAAACACTTGACTACTCATACGTAATATGAGT
Organism: Allium cepa; assembly: GCA_030765085.1. Classification (NCBI taxonomy): domain Eukaryota; kingdom Viridiplantae; phylum Streptophyta; class Magnoliopsida; order Asparagales; family Amaryllidaceae; genus Allium; species Allium cepa. Next base: position 580,810,719 of record CM060931.1, read on the forward strand.
ACCCAAGAGTTTAATAAAACAGAAAATAAACACTCGGGTCAGACATGGGTCTGGTGTGAGTAAATGGGTTTATAGTTGCTTAATTTTAGAAAATCCTTTTTGAAAGCAAAAGGTATCACGTAATACTTTCCACACATAAACATGGAAAAGTTTTTACCTTACGCTAACCAAAACATTTGATAGGAAATCCAGTGATATTATATTAGTGTCTAGGGTTTTCAAGTAAATAAGAAATAGCCGAAATTGTTACATCTATTAAATTCCAGCTACTGTCCACAACAGTGGGTAATACAATCAAAACCGAAGGGTCTCGTGGGAGGAATGGGTTTCCATCAATGGCAGGGCTACCGGGGTACCGACCGTCACAGTACGTGGCCTAGATCACCGTACCAAGGATCACTGCCAATCCCCTGCAACACAAAGCCGGAACCATCCCTTACTGGACAGTCCTGAACAAGACCACCCCGCAGATTGGCCGTCGCCAACTGCCACACAACCGAAATATAAAGGGACCTCTAGACAGGGGTAAATCTCATCCTACTTGTTCATGACCCACTTAGCCTTGCTGCACCTCCCCTGTTTTAGCCATTCCCGGTTAATGAGGCTTGAGGCTACGATTACCTTTATAGGACACATAAATCTTAGAATGCTCATCGTCCACCTAACGATGTTCTGAAAGCATTCAATCCATACAAGTTCGTTCCGAGTTCGAACGAAAACAAAGGCATTATCTTGTTACACTCATTTTGGAATCACCCTAAGAGTTAACGACGATAACCCTTGCACTCTGAATCTTCATCTCGAACCTGAAAGTACTACCCCCGTTAAACTTGTATTGGGATCACCCTCAGAGTATTAACACGAATAGTCCTTACACCTCGAGTCTTCACTCTTCACTTGAGATTCACGACCTAACGTTTAATTTGGATCGATGTGGTTTTCGGAATTCCAAATTTGGAAACCCGATCTCGGTCTCATCGAAATCCAAACGCCATCTTAATGTCCAAGTGATTTTAGTTTGAACAGCTAATTTAATTCATCATTATCTATTTACACACAAATAGATAATTCACGTATCACAATAGATAATCACATTCTCATCATAAACAGATAACCCATATCATCATCACAACAGATAATCATCACAACAGATAATTCACATTATCATACTTTAGCTAATCATCCATATCATATAGATATTACTCACCTCATTACCGAGATCACAACCATCCAATGGAATATCATAACATCCATAAGCAAAGATTTATTACCATCATCTATAATTAATTTAAAATGAATTAAATTAATTACCTCTATCTCTAATTAACTTAAAATAAATTAAATTAATTACTACATCTATAAATCATGCTTATATACCCATTAATTAATTAACCTAGTTAATTAATCATTCAATAAGTATTCAACTTGAGTAAACACCTATGTTATTCATCTTCTAATTACAATAAGTAATTAGCCCTTAATTAATTTCACAAAATTAATTAACCTTAATCATTAGTAATTAACATACAATTACTTCATTATTAATTAACTATAATTAATTACATTTATCCTTAATTAATTACATTAATTAATCACCTCATTATTAATCATTACTTAATTAAACAATCCTTAATTACATCATTAATTATATTAATTAATGATCTCTAATTTATATTTAAATTAATTACTTTATTTAAAATTAATTACATCTAGTCATTAATCTACAATTATTAATCACCTTGATTGATATTAATCCAGTAATTAACTAACCTTAATTACTCATAACAAATTAATTATCCAATAATTAATTATCTTATTAATTAATCCCTTGATCAACTACAAAAGTAATTATCCAAACTATTTATTAGAAATCACCTTCACTAATTACATTCCTGTAATTATCATTTATTACTTCTCTAAGTAATCATGCTCCATTAATTACATTAAGTAATTACTCTTATCAAATCATCAAATGATTTATTTAAATTAATTAACTAAAACAATCATATTATCATAATTAATTACAATAAGTAATTACTTTTATCAAGTAATTATACTTAACAAAATACAATTGATTATCTTCAATTAATTAATCTAATTAATTATCAAAATTAATCATATTAATTAATTACTTAATTATCATTAATCATCTTTAATTAAAAAATTAATCTAAATCATTATTTAAAATCAAATACATAAGTAAATTCTTAATTAAATTCTATTATTATCTTAAATATTTCAAAGATAATTCATTTACTTATTAACGACTTCATTAACATTCAAATGTATTTAAAAAATACATTTCTAAATTTAAATTCAAATTCCATTTTAAAATTTAAAATTCAAAATGTGTAACTATTTAAAAACATTATCCAAACATTAAATAAATTTATAAACCTTAAAAAGTGAAGAAATGTGGAATATACGAGTATATGATTTTTGTTTGATGATAATAAACATATATACATTCATTTAAATGTATTTGTTAATGTACTATTTTATTCTTCATAGATTAAATAAATATTTGTTGAATAAAATAAATAACACAGAATTTGAATTCAAACAGAAATTTTATTTAAACAAATATTTATTACAACCTTGAATAGTACAAATTCAAGCTCTCACTATACATATACATTTTTGAATACATCACAATTATCTTTACATTAATATCCTCACTACATATCACTCACACTCGTATTTTGTCTTCAACTTCATTCCAGTTTGAATCCAGCATCTGAGCAATCTGTAAAAATATGCACTAACGTAGTAAAATTGAAAAAGAAATATTTTTGCAATATAAAATGAAATATGATTTTTGAAAATATGATTTGCCTCAGTTATTTGGGTTGTTCGTCATCATTTACATTTGAATTCGTCACACATGAACAGTGTGACATGCACAGTGTATCACTGTACATGCCACAAGGCCGTGCACATCGATATACACTTGATAATGCTACAGGGACAGGTGAGCACAGGTCAAACCCAAATGAAAAGCCGGATTCAACTCACCTGCAATATATTTAAAATCACGACATGAGCACAAGGTCAAACCCGAGTTTCTGAAACTGGATTCAACTCAAGTAAAATTTCAAAAATCAACATCAAATGTCCAGACCACAACATGTTCAGTTACAACTACAGAGGTTAGTGATGCATACAGCAAAAATGAAGACTGCATGAATGATACAAAGCAGACATGAATGCATCAATAAACCAAACGCAAGACCTCAAGTGATATGGTGAAGCAGCGCAAATGAGCAAGTGCAACAGAGAATAGCAACAAACTCAGTAAAGCCAAAGTTCACAAGTTAAGTCAAATATACACAAGTGCAGACCAAATGAAGACCACAAGATCAACTAATCAACAGTGCACAAGAAAACCAGTTCAACAAGTATGCACAGCAATGCAAGAACCAGCAAGCAGATGCATGAAAAATGCACATCATCAAACAACTAGAATGGATGGAAAGATCAATGACACCAGTATATATCAAGTGAAGCATTTGTGTCAAAGGCATAGCAACTGCAAGAACATGAAAACAGATACAAAGCAATGAACAGAGAACATACATGAAGAACCAGAAGCACAAATGCAGTGCAAGATGGTCAGAGCAAACAGCAATGACACAAACTCAAGCAAGTGCACAACTAAACTACCGAGCTAAATGCAATTCAAGTAAAGATATCAACTACAGCATGCAAGATCCAACAGCTACATGAAGCAAACAGAATGAATAAACTCGAACAAACACACATGTATATGAAGTGACTCAAGCAACATGACCAAGTTCATATGCACAGTGCAGACCATAAAGAAATGCCACCAAGCAAACAAAGACCAGACGATATAGCATGTACAAGCCACAATGAAGTTGTACAAGAATAACCAGAGTTGTACAAGTACAGGGAACAGTATGGTTCAATGTTCTCAAGCATGAACATAGGAAAACTGTATGCAACATGGTGAACGAACACAACAAACACACTCAAGTCAAATGAAACGTACAAAATGCTCAAGTGAAGTTCATGTTGAACTGACCAAAAAAGATGGCCAGAGACGAAGACTACAAGATGAACGAAGTTCAACAGTACAGAGAATTCGAATTCATGACAGTGTACTATCAAAAATAAAATTCGTATCTTTGAAAAAGTCAAAACAAATAAAAGAGGAAAGTTCTTTGCCGTATGAATCAAGACAAATCGAACGTTTGAAAATCAAGGTCGTAAGTAACAAGTCAAAAATATATCAGGAAAGCCTTGCGCATCAGGAAAGCAACAAATTGGGAAAGTATCGAATTGATACGAACAAAATCAAGTGTCTCGAATTCATATAAATATTCACCCAAAGAATTCATCATAGGCATCGAGTCAAGCAAGCAATTATACCAGCAACGAAAGAGAATACATACCAATCTATCGAACTCGATAAAAGGAGCAGCTGCAATCTCGAAGTCAACCAGAATTGATCATCAGAGAACGAGCGAGCAAACCAGACAATCGATTATCGGAGAACCAGCGACCAACAGAGCAAGAAATTCAAACAGTCGCAATCTCCAATTTCAGAAAACCCTAATCTCTATAACAAAGAATCGGCCGCCATTTTACAGTAGCAAAGGAAAAGAGAACGGGGAGAAAAATTGGTTTGGGTCGGCCTTCATTATTACAAAGGGGCTTTAGTTTATTGTCAAAAGGGGGTTTTTGTTTAATTTCTGTGTTTAAGTTTGTTTTTTCTTTTCGAATCAAAGAATTGGTAAATCACCACCTAGGTTGTAGGTAGTGTCAGATTGTCTAGTTACAATTAGTTCAGTGAGAAGGGTGTGCGAGTTTGCAAAACTCTATAGGTGGGAGCAGAGTTTGCGAATTTGCAAAACTCTATAGGCGGAGCAGGGGGTGCGAGTCTAGTAGAGTGTTTGTGAGCGGGAGCAAGGGTTTGCGAGTCTGTTAGAGTGTTTGTAAGCGGGAGACTGTTTAATTCTAATAGAAATCTAGGAATGCAGCAGTAGGAAGGGGTTGCCGAAGCTGGGTAAATTTTGTGTGTGATTTACTTTTCAGCATATTTATTTCTGCAGTTTGTTTCTGTGTTTAAATCGAGAAAATTTGCTATAACCCTATTCACCCCCCCTCTAGTGTTAATCTAGATCCTACAAGTGGTATCAAAGCCCTATATTTTTCTTTAACTCTAGAGTCATGAATTCATCAAATAATGCTTTTTCTAAGGGGCAATCTATTGTTAGGCCACCCATGTTTAATGGGAGTGATTATGCTTATTGGAAGGTTAGGATGGGCATTTATCTTAGTTCTGTTGATTATGATGTTTGGGATATTATTGAAACTAGCTATAATTCTCCCACTATAACCGTGGGCGATACTGAGATTCCTAAACCTAAGGATAGGAGGGATGCTAACGATAAGAAATTAAAAACTACAAATGCTAAATCCATGAATGCTCTGATCTGTGCTCTTGATAAGAATGAATTTAATAGAATTTCTCATTGTAAAACTGCACAGGAAATTTGGCATACCTTCAAGGTGACACATGAAGGTACTTCTCAAGTCAAGGAGTCTCGTCTAGCCCTATTCAGCAATGAATACGAGAACTTTGTGATGGACAAATGCGAGAGCATAAAGGACATGTTCGGACGCTTTTCAACTTTGGTGTACAACGCTAGAGCGCTTGGGAAGGTATTCACTGAGGTAGAGCTTGTGAGGAAGGTTCTACGAGTTTTACCAATGAACTTTGAGGCAAAAGTCACGGAAATACAAGAATCGAAAGATCTGAGTAAACTAAGCATGGAGGAGTTGATTGGAAACCTGATGGCATATGAGCTTGAGCTAAAAGAAAAAGAGGAACGCAACAAGTCCGAACCAAAGAAGAAGACGATTGCCTTAAAGAGCAAAGAAGAGAGCGATGAAGATGAAGAAGATCCGATTGGAGAGCTTTCAATGGCTGTTAATAATCTTAGAAAATGGTCAAGATTCAAGCCACGCAAGAAGAAAACATCTGGTAATAGGTCAAGAGAGTCTAACAATTCCGATAATGAATTGACCTGCTATAACTGCAACAAGCCTGGCCACTTTAAACAAGAATGCCCACTTCTCAAATACAACCAAGGAAGGAAAAAGAAGAAAAAGGCCTTTGCAGCAACTTGGGATGATGAAGGAGGAGAGGAAGTTTCGAATAGTAGCTCAAAGGAGGCTAACTTGTGTTTTATGGAAAAATCGGATTCAGAAGCAAGCTCAGAGGAATCTAGTGAGGTAGGTGACTATTCTTATAAAGATCTTGATTTTATGTGTCTTGATCTTACTAAAGTAGTTGATTCTCTTGAATCTAAAATTGAAAAACTGAAATCTGATAGGAGAGAACTTGCTCGTGAAAATTTTAGGTTAGAAACTGAACTTGAAAATATTCAAAACCTAGAATGTAAAAAATGTAAAAGTTTAGATTCAGAATTGACAAGACTTAAGAATAGCTTTGAGAATCTTGAAAAAGAAAACTTGAGTCTTAAGGAAATCATTGGCACTAGGAAAAAGGATTTTATAAATAGATGCACCTCACTTGTCACTGAAAACACAACACTAAAAACCAAAGTCCAAAATCTTGAGAAATCTCTGAATAACTTTTCAAGAGGCGAAAAATCTTTCAACATGCTATTGGGAAATCAAGTTTTTGCTAACAACAGAAAAGGACTAGGCTTTGGGAAAACACAAGTTGAGGATAATGCAAAAGGTAAGAGTGTCTTTGGTAGTTGTGAAATAATTGGACATTGTGTTGAAAATTGTAGTCATAGGAACAATAACACAAAATTTATACAAGTTTGGGTTCCTAAGAATTCTACTAACAAATTTCATGTCTATTGGAACAAGAATGAAAGGACTAAACAAGTTTGGGTTCCAAAGGGTTTGTTTATTCACAATGCTTCAGCCACTAACAATCATGGACCTATAAAAACAAATAGGCCACAAAAATCTTTCATCGTGTAGGTATGGTGGCAGGCTAAGGAACAACAACAGTGTTCTCTGGATTTTGGTTTTCCAGAAACACAAAGGGCAACAAAGCAAAGTTCCTTAGCCTAGTACAAAGGTGACAGAATCACAATGGGAAATCACGAAAAATTATCGTAAAGGTAAAACAGGTGAAGGGTTATTTATCGATATATTAAATGTGATAATCTGTACCATATTTCGAATGAAATCAGCCAATATTGAGATGTTGTAAAGATGATGTTTTCTGATTCTGACTTGTTCGACATAATTGGCCCATTACATTTATGCCAAAATCACTATTCTTCGAATTACTTCATACATATTTTTTTGGATTAAAAATAGTGTTTTGTTGGATGATAATATTTTTTACGGCTAACTCTATGTTCACAGTTTTCTGATTATTTACACGTCTTCAATTCAAATTCAAAGAATGTCATTTAAATAGTTGCTAAAATTGAGTTTTAAATTTTTCATGCACACTTCATAGTCTAGTCTATCAAATTTAGTTAGTGATATTTTGGAGTGAAAAAGAAATTCAGATGCAGATTCCACTGGTAATCTAGTTGATAGAAAAAATACTAGTTGAACGTGATTTTTGAGACATTTAGTAACTGCATCGTTTTTTAAAGAAAATATCTGCATACTTTTCATTAAAAATAATTTTCATTTAGCAGAATTTTTTTCTCATATAACCCCTTCGAGAAAATCAATTTTGACCATATTTTCAGATTAGTCATTTTTATTTGATTTTAAATGACAAATTTTGACTAATCCGACTCCCTACTAATTATCATAAAGATAAATAGTGATTGAAAAGGTGATAAGTGTTGATATTTAACATACATTACTCAAAAGAGTATATTTGGATAATTTATTTTGGAATTTAAACAAGAGTTATAAAACTTTTTGTTGGGCAAAGATTCCATGACATTTCCATATCTATCATATTTCTATCGACCATTGTTTATCAAATCTTAAATATAGTTTGTCGATATGTGGTACGATAATCAGGAATCACTTCACTTTTTTTTGTAAAAGTAAATAAATATCCAAAGTATTCACTCTCATTTAAAAGTCCTCACGGTTATGCGTGGGTGAATCACTTGGATTTTTGATTATGTGCTTCCATGCTCATTTAAAAGTCCTTACGGTTATGCATGTATGGAACACATATCAAAATTAATTGGTTAAATAGTCAAGTTGATTCTAATCTCATTTAAAAGTCCTCACGGTCATGCGTGGTTAGAAGATACTTGATTTCATTTTTTAAAATTAAATTGGAATACTACTAATCTCATTTAAAAGTCCTAACGGTTATGCATGATTAGTAGATATTCAAATTCCTGATATAAATTTGCCACAAGTTGATACAATTGTATGATTTTATATTATAACATCATTTCCATTCTTTCTAAAAGTGGAATATGCGCCTGACAAGGGTAGTTATGATTTTTGTTTGATTTTATTGAAGTTTAATATTTATATTCAATTTGAGTTTAATGTTGGATTAATATCGATCACTCTATCTCTATTTTCTCTAACACTATTATTCTTTTGCTGATAACAAAAGGGGGAGAGAAAAGTTAAGATTTTGTCAATAGAATCAAGCAAAGGTCAAATAATTTTCCAGTTGCATGTAGGCTCGTTTATATATTTCTATTTGTATGCATATATGTAGGGGGAGCATCATGTAGAGATGAAGCATTTAAATAGGGGGAGAAATTACTGTATATCATTGTTCAAATACATTTAAAATAGTCAAAATCTTAAATATATGTTTGTTATCATTAAAAGGGGGAGATTGTGGAATATATGAGTATATGATTTTTGTTTGATGATAATAAACATATATACATTCATTTAAATGTATTTGTTAATGTACTATTTTATTCTTGATAGATTAAATAAATATTTGTTGAATAAAATAAATAACACAGAATTTGAATTCAAACAGAAATTTTATTTAAACATATATTTATTACAATCGTGAATAGTACAAATTCAAGCTCTCACTATACATATACATTTTTGAATACATCACAATTATCTTTACATTAATATCATCACTACATATCACTCACACTCGTATTTTGTCTTCAACTTCATTCCAGTTTGAATCCAGCATCTGAGCAATCTGCAAAAATATTCACTAACGCAGTAAAATTGAAAAAGAAATATTTTTGCAATATAAAATGAAATATGATTTTTGAAAATATGATTTGCCTCAGTTATTTGGGTTGTTCGTCATCATTTACATTTGAATTCATCACACACGAACAGTGTGACATGCACAGTGTATCACTGCACATGCCACAAGGCCGTGCACATCGATATACACTAGATAGTGCTACAGGGACAGGTGAGCACAGGTCAAAACCAAGTGAAAAGCCGGGTTCAACTCACGTGCAATATATTTAAAATCACGACACGAGCACAAGGTCAAACCCATGTTTTTGAAACTGGATTCAACTCAAGTAAAATTTTAAAAATCAACATCAATTGTCCAGACCACAACATGTTCAGTTACAACTACAAATACTAGTGATGCATACAGCAAAAATGAAGACTGCATGAATGATACAAAGAAGACATGAATGCATCAATAAACCAAATGCAATACCTCAAGTGATATGGTGAAGCAGTGAAAATGAGCAAGTGCAACAGAGAATAGCAACAAACTCAATAAAGCCAAAGTTCACAAGTGAAGTCAAATATACACAAGTGCAGACCAAATGAAGACCACAAGATCAACTAATCAACAGTGCACAAGAAAACCAGTTCAACAAGTATGCACAGCAATGCAAGAACAAGCCAACAGATACATGAAAAGTGCACATCAACCAAACAACTAGAATGGATGTAAAGATCCTGACACCAGTATATATCAAGTGAAGCATTTGTGTCAAAGGCATAGCAACTGCAAGAACATGAAAACAGATACAAAGCAATGAATAGAGAACATGCATGAAGAACAAGAAGTACAAGTGCAGTGCAAGATGGTCAGACCAAACAGCAATGCAAGGGCAGATGACACAGACTCAAGCAAGTGCACAACTAAACCACCGAGCTAAATGCAATTCAAGTAATGATATCAACTACAGCGTGCAAGATCCAACAGCTACATGAAGCAAACAGAATGAATGAACTCGAACAGAAAAACATGTATATGAAGTGACTCAAGCAACATGACCAAGTTCATATGCACAATGCATACCATAAAGAAATGCCACCAAGCGAACAAAGACCAGACAATACAGCATGTACAAGCCACAATGAAGTTGTACAAGAATAACCAGAGTTGTACAAGTACAGGTAATAGTATGGTTCAATGTCACAAGCATGAACATAGGAAAACTGTATGCAACATGGTGGACAAACACAACAAACACAGTCAAGTCAAATGAAACGTACAAAATGCTCAAGTGAAGTTCATGTTGAACCGACCAGAGAAGATTGCCAAAGACGAAGTGTAACGACCCACGTAAATTCGTTGTTTGAAATGAATTAAATTAATAGGATTTTATTTTAAAATTTAGAAAGAAATAAAAATATTATTAATTTACATGAAAGAAAATATTGAAATTTGATGTATCAAAGGTAATTAAAATTTGCAAATTAAATTATATATTGCAATTAATAGTAATAGTGGAAATTGTTGCAAGTATTGAATTTGTCAATGGAATAAAATATTGATTTACGGAAATTGAATATAAACGGAGGGAATAAAGTAATGCAAGAAAATAAATAATGTAATTAGTACAATCCATTTTATTTGTAAACTATTGTAAGGTGTTAATTAATTGAAATATGAAAATTTGGAAATAGATTCAACATTTATGTTAGATAAATGAATTGCAATAATTAAAGTTAGTAATTAATAGGTTAAAGGGAATACCAATTTATTCATAAATGAATATAAGTGAATGTAACAAAATAAATAGGAAACGCTAATTATTCATAAGTGATGGTTGATGATATAAACGTTACTAACTATTAATGTAGTAACGTAAGATGTAAATGTATTTTCAACGGAAATGTAACCATATTTCTAGGTAGAAATTGCAGGTAGATTTATGAAATGGAGTTTATGAGATAAATAGAATTGAATGTTTCGTTAGTATGAGTTTAAGGGAATATGGGGTAAATTGATTAAATCAATAAAAGTCAATAAATGCAATGATGATGGGTTAGTAATAAAAGTGAATAGGGAAATTATTGTATAGTAAAAATGGAATTCCAACTTGTTGGAATGGAGTAAATACACTTAGTAATAAATTTAGGATAGGAAAACGAAATGGAAATATTGAATTAGTTAATTCGTATATATATATAGAATGGCGATTATTGGATTGTAAATAATAAACTTATTAATGGTGATCAAGAGTTGTGACCACAAGTTATTATGAGTGATACATATATATTTAATTCAATTCAATTGATTTGGAAATCATTGCATTAAATATAAAGTAAATGTTACGTTGAATAAATTAAGGTAATAAATGGATAATAACGTAAATGTTCTTCATAGATATGATAATTTGAACCTATTGAAATTTATGGAATTTGAATATAACATTTTACGTTAATTGGAGATAAAGATGGAAATAGGTAATAATTGCATTAGTTTGTAAGTAGAAATAAATCGTTAATGAGAACAAGTATTTAAGATTTACCACCTATTTAGTATATTAAGTTATAACGGAAAATCAATTGCAATAATTAACAATATATTTATTTCATTAATGATAATGACGTAATATTTGAAATATTAAATAGGATGGAATTCAAATGTATATAACGATAGAAATGTGAAATTTGGGGAATAGATTCAAAGTTATAAATGAGCTGTTAAAATAATATATAATAAGTGCAAATTGAATGAATCAATGGGAGCATAGATTTATGTTTAGAAAACGATATTTTGGTTTAATTAAGTATTGCAAAATAAATGAAATTAACGTTTAAATATTTCGTTTATAGAGATTAAACTAAAATTCAAGGATATTAAAATAATAGATTTTGAACCCAACATGGAATCCTTCTACTTAAAATTTTTAGATGGAATAAACATTTGATTATTTAATTGAATAGAGAAAAAGATTTATTTAGTATGTAATTTAATGCTTGTTGAAAACTGTAATTTTATAAACATGTTTGCTTGACTATAAATAAGGATTACAATGTTCACGTATTTATTTAATTGATTTCATCAATTAGGGTCTGTTTTGAAGTGGAAGATTAGAATTAATTGGAAATAAATTTATTAAAATCATTCAATTGAAAAAGGAAAAGAAACAAAGTGCAATTAATAAAATTTATGTAAGAATGTTTTCATTATGAATGTACATTATTTGGAAATATAAGAATTGATTTAATATTGTATAAGTTGATCATTTTAGAATATAAGAATGTTTACATTATGAATTGCAAGTAACAAATAAGCATTTTAAGGAAAATAAAAGAATGTTGAGGAAATAAAGTGAACGTTTCCATTCTAAATATAAGGAAGTGGAGAAATTAACACTGCAATGGATAGACTTATCAGCTTTTAATTTACATCTAAATTTGTTTAGATCAATTTGGAAATTAATAAAATTGTGGATATATTTTGAAACGTAAACGAAACGTCTAGATTTACATTTGTAAATACGTTTAAAATAAAATGTAAATGATAAGGAATTTATTTATTTCCTTTAAATCCATAACGTGTGTAATTAACATTATTTATCTTTTGGGACCACCTCCGTTTGCACGTTAAAATTCATGCGCACCTATTCTTTTGCGATCTATCTATAAATAGGCGGTGAAACCCTAGCCTCCATCTTCATTCCAATGTATAGTCTCTTCTTCAACTTCTTCTCTTCTTCAATGGCAACAGACAATTTCTAGATCCAGTTTCAATCCAAATAGAAGTCAAAATTCAAACTCCTCTAAAAATTCCAGAAAAATTATATGTTGGAGTTCTCAGAATACGCAATCTACTGGTGGTGTTCGTTTTTCGTTTTGGGTTCGGTCGGGAAACATATTCGCGTGCTCCTGTAGTTAAAGCGCGTGGAAGACGATAGTGACGTGGCGAGTATTTAATTAAAGTTTGTTTTGTTTTATAATTTATTTTGATTTTCAAATCGTTTAAATCGCATAACTTTTTCATACGACCTCGGATTCACGCGAATTTTTTTGTTAGGATCGTAATTAAATTCCGGACAGTTTGGAACTAGTTTGGACCAATTCGGAGAGCGTCGAATTTTTGGGTTTAAATCGGATTTAAATTCGATTTAAATTCAAAAGGTGAGTGTTTTAACCCACTCACAACTTCTAAAAGTTTTTATGTTTGTTAAATTTATTTTAAATATGAGTAGAAATTTATTTATGACTGTTGGCGTGTTTTATTCAGCATATCTGTTAAATCGCATTTATTTAACTTAACTGTTAATTTAGTTTATTTATTGCATAAAATTTGACAGGTAGAATTTATTTTTGCACATAAACTGCTAGTTAACCGTCATTAAATTTATTATGGAATAGAAACTGTTAGTTAATAATCTATTATTAATTCTTGTACAATTCATATGCTATGTATCAATGATTGTTTAAAATTGGATTATGATTGCAATTGATGATTGATGATTGATATTTGGATGAATGAATGCTATAATTATATTGTATAAACTGCAAGTCATCATGAATTTCATTTCATTCGGGGTTGTGTGTAACAACCCGCATATTTAACGATTTTATATTTAAATGTTTAATTTAAATATAGCGTCGTTAGTTGGATTTTGGTCCGAAATGTTACTTTCTGCAAATGGCCGAATTGGAACTCGAAACTACCTCCATTGGTTCCAAAAGGGCGTTTGTGATCTTTTTGAGTATAATCTTTGATATATTTGGAGTAAGTTGAAATTTGACCCTTTTTCTACTTGGGCTTGAGTTTGGGTTCAGCCCACTGGCTAGCTAACTCACTTACCCTTCTACTTCAGCCCCTTCCCCTTATCTCTCTTCATTTCATTTTATTTCTTAAGCTAAAAACTGAAATGGGGGAAAGGAAAGAGAAATAGAAATTAGCAAGCCCTAGTTTCTCCTTTGTAACTTGATTCTTGCTCCAAAATCAAAGAGAATCCATTGGTAAGTTCATCTCCACCTTCTCCATCTTTACTCCTCTTCAATTTCAGTAATTTCCTAACCCTAACTTAGGAAATACTTGCTTTGATTCTAGATTGAAGCTTGTAGTGTTGAAGTGGAGTGTAGTTGGTTGATTCCTTGCAATTGTGCTTCTTCATATTCTTTGTTTTGTGTACAAAGGTGAGTTTTGAACTCACATCTACTTCTCTTGATTTCATTGATGTTGGGTATGAATTCCTAACACCTTGTTCATATGCACTTGCATTTGGTTTGGGTTGAATTGGGGAATATTCCAATTTTTAGTGTTTTGGGTTCAAATCTTTGAAATCCTAACTTTGATGTTTTGATCATGTTTTGGTGATGCATCGAGGAACATATAGGGCCGGGTTGTCGATTGGCATAATCCCTTAGAGCCAATGTTCGTCCGATTGCATTTTGGAAGAATTTGCTCTTCATTTGAATAAGGCTAAAAAACAGCCCAGGCGTGATTCAGTCGACTGAAAACTCTGTTTAGTCGACTGAACCTGGAACCCTAAAGTTTCCAGGCATGATTCAGTCGACTGAAAACTCTGTTCAGTCGACTGAACCTGGAAACAGAAAGTTTCCTAAACCTGGAAAATTTCCAGGCATAGGGTCAGTCGACTGAAAACTCTGTTCAGTCGACTGAACCTGCTGTTTCAGCCCACTTTGCCTTTGGGATTAAATTTCCAATTTGAATCGATTCATGATGATCCCATGTATGATTATCAATTGTTTTGACTTTGATGGTTCCTTTTCATTTTAATCCACGGTTTTTTATAAAATAATCTCTCGAATCGCATTTAAAAGTTCATTTCTCTAATTTATAAATTCTATTTAAAACACACACTTTCGCGCTTCGAACGAAGTGGAAGGGTGATTAAATGGTTGGGCAAAACACAGACCATGAATCTGTGCGTTTATCTTTCCGATTAATCCTCGACCCATTCGATTGATTGTTTTGACCTTCGGGTTTGGTTTATCGATGATATGAGGTAAACTTTGTACTTCTTTGAGTGTGAAAGGGGCTGACGGATAGTAAACCGTTTAGTGCGAACGAATGGTTATGGGGCATACGTTAACACTTTTCGGATTCCTTTTCGAGAGTTGTGACACATTCTGCCAGTTAGTGGTGTCCAGTACTGGGTCTTCTACCTTCACCACTACGGTTTGTTGCCTCTGGGATAGTGTCTTCGGACTGTCTCCCTAGGTTTGTTGCCTTCGGGTATGTTGCCTTCGGGTGTGTGCCTTCGGGCTATATAGTTTCACCCTGATGATGGCCTTATGTGCCGCATGGGTGATACTTGGGTTTGGAGTCTTCGGGCTCATGGATCCTTGTTTGTACAGTACTGAACTCGAGCAAATTTTACGATGTTTCATTGATATGTATATTCCCTTGGTATCGCCCTTCGGAGTTGGTCTTTTTGAGCCGCATGGAGTATAGCGATTACCTTGTGGAACTTGTATACCTTATGGGTATTTGTTATTGCCTTCTGTCTTGTTCTGGGATAATTGTATCCTTTGTTTCTATATGTTGCCAATGATATGAGGCATGTTCTATATGATTCATCTCTTGTTGATGATTGTGTTATCTCCCCTAGGGATATTTATTATTGTATGACCTTGCAGGTTTATTATTGTTCAGTTTATCTAACTGCTTTGTTATCTAGACTGACCCGTGTATTTTATACTCGGGTCAGACCGAGATGTTTCAGGTTAGGTGCTTTTGGACTTAGCCTATTTTGCTTCCTCATGGACTATTTGCTAGCTTCTTTTTGTTATAGCGTCTTTTGTAGTCCTTATCTGTTGTAACTCTGATCTATACTCTTTCGTCTCGTCTGTATATTGTGGTCTCCTGTACCACTTGACATGTATTATTTTGTATACTCTGTTATGTATCTGTGTATGTGTATATTATGATCGACTGTTCTGTGATGTACATTACATTTGAGTTGTTATATTTTCTTCTGATAGATCCTATAGCCATTGTAGTTTTTCTTTAAATATTTATTGAATAGGTTGAATTTTAATGTGTTTCTACTTTTCGACGTATTTAGTGAATAGTTAAGGTAAGATTGCACATGGTCGCTTCCATTATACTCTATTGTCCGCGTTAGCCGACAGTATTATCTATGTAATACTCTTTGTTAACGAGGCTCTCGGAGTGGGGCGTCACAGCGTGGTATCAGAGCGAAGTTCAGAACAAAATATGATAAACACAGAATAGATGCACATATTATGGTACATCAAAGTGTACAAGTGATAAAAATCCTTGAATCATCGTGTTTTTTTATTCCATCAAGGTTAGGTAGATATTGGAAATACGTTTAGGAATGCATTTTATTCCGTAGTATCCCATATTGTAATATCTACCTTGTGAATAATCTTGTTCTTATCTTACTTTCAGCTTAAGTCTGGAAGAGGCAGAGGTCGACGTTCGGATGCTGGGCAATCTAGTGGCTCACATCCGGATGGCGTATATATGTCTGCCGATCAGTTTATGGAGTTATTTAGGAGCACTCAGCCTTCCGTTCCTCCTCGAGTGTCTCCACCTCGCAAGTCTGCTTTTGCACGTTAGTGCAGTGATTTTGCTCATCTTGGAGGAAAACCGTTTAGGCTCCGAGTCTGTTCTTGAAGTCCAAGTTTGGCTTCGCACGTGGAAGCGTATTTTCTCTCGCATGGATCTTTCTGACCATGATAGAGTTCTTGTAACTTCTAGCTTATTACAAGAGCGTGCTCTTGACTGGTATGTGCTTCTTGTAGCTGAAATTGATGAGTCTACTCTTTCTTGGACTCAGTTTCGGGGACGATTTGAACTCAAGTTCGTTCCTGAATCTGAAAAAGTTTTATTGACCCGTCGCTTCCTTGAGTTGAAGCAAGGGAAAACTTCTGTTTCTGAGTATGTTGCATCATTCGAGGCTTTATCTCAGTATGGTCTTGAATTCATCAGCACTTCTTATAAGAAGAATTTGAAGTTTGTTTCTGGTCTTAAGAAATATCTTAAGAAGTCTTTGTTGCTTCAGCTTAAACTTTCTTTTGAGGAATTGGTTGATTCGGCGCTTCGTCTCGAGACTGTCGAGAAGGAGTGTGATAGTGATGTTGATGTTGAGGTTTCCAGAAACCCCAACAAGAAGCAGTTTCCAATTTAGAAGAAGCCTTTTCCTTCTAAGAAAATGAAGACTGGTGGTGCTAATCCTCAGCCTCAGTCTTCCGGAACACCTTTTATCCGGAAGTGTTTCAATTGTGGTTCTCCGGATCATATTATTCGAGCTTGTCCAAAGCCTCTCTTCTGTCGCTATTGCAAGAAGGAAGGTCATCATGTTTCAGCTTGTCCTACTGCTCCTGCTAATGCAAAATCTGGCAATCTCAATGTGGCTAATGCTTCTGGAGGTTCATCTCAATCCAGAGGTATGTCTCCATCTATTTTGGAGGGTTCAATTCTCCTTCATGATCATAGTATACGAGTTCTTTTCGATACGGGTGCTTCACATTCTTTCGTATCGAAGAAGCTTGTAGGTGATTTATCTTTGGATGTTTCTTGTATGGTCACTTCTTTAAGGATTGCGAATCCAATTGGGGGATCCGCGACCCTTAGTTTGCTTTGTGATGATATTGAGATTGTTTTATGTGCCTTTTCTTTCCGTACGAATCTGCACATTGTTTCTCATTTGGGTTTTGATATGATTTTTGGTATGGACTGGCTAGTGAGATATGATGCCAGGATTATTTGTTCGGAGAGAATTTTATATCTTTGTCATCCTGATTCGCCTTCTCAGTTATCTCTTGTTCTTCGAGATGTGGAAAATTCTGAAATGGCTTTATATTCTTTTGACTCGCGTGATGAGGATGATATATCTTGTATTCTTATTGCTTGTGACTTTTCTGATGTTTTTAAACCTGTTTCGGGTTTGCCACCCAAACGGGCAATTGAGTTCCGCATTGATCTCATTCCAGTCGTGCAGCCAGTTAGTCGTCCTCCCACGAGGATGTCTACAAAGGAAAATAAGGAACTCAATATGAGACAAAAACGTTGGCTTGAGTTTCTTGCCTCCTATGACTTTGGTATCCACTATACCCCTGGTAAGGGTAATCGTGTTGCAGATGCGCTTAGTCACAAACATTCGGTTGTTATTTCTATGATGCTTGCCGAATGGAATGTTCTTGAGACTCTATCTTTTTGTGAAATTCGTGATCGAGGTTCATCTTCTGATTCTCTTATTCTATTATTTAGTTTGGAGCTCGACCTATTTTATTGGATCGTATTGCCGATGCTCAGCGGCGTGATCCTGATTTGTTGCATTTTATTCAGCTTTGTGAGTCTGGATCTTGTGATGAGGCGTTGCAAGATTTTAGCATTGATTCTCATGAGTGTCTTCGTAAGAAGAACCGTCTTTTTGTGCCTTCTGATTTTGCACTTAGGCATGACATTCTTGATGATTGCCATCGTTCTAAGTATACCATTCATCCCGGTAGTAGTAAGATGTATGCCGATATGCGTCGTCTTTATTATTGGGAAAGCATGAAGCGCGATGTGGCGAGTTATGTAAGCAACTGCATGACATGTCAACGCGTGAAGGCCGAACATCAGCGTCCTTCTGGTCTTCTTCAACCTCTTGAGATTCCATTGTGGAAATGGGATCAAGTTTCTATGGATTTCATTGACGGCCTACCTCGTTCGAGATTAGGTCATTCTAGTATTTGGGTTATTGTTGATCGTCTCACCAAGTCTGCTCATTTTGTCCCTATTAAGTCTAATAGGACAGCTTCACATTTGGCTAAGTTGTATGTCAAGGAAATCGTGAGACTTCACGGTGTTCCTAGTTCTATTGTGAGTGATCGTGATCCTTTATTCACGAGTCATTTTTGGAAGAGTCTTCAGCAAGCTTTGGGAACAAAGCTTAATTTTTCTACAGCTTATCATCCGCAGTCTGACGGACAGACTGAACGGGTAAATCGTATCTTGAAAGATCTTCTCCGTATTTGTATCTTTGATTTTGGTGGTAGTTGGGAGGATCACCTACCTCTTGTAGAGTTCTCCTACAATAATAGTTTTCAGTCTAGTATCGGTATGGCTCCTTTCAAAGCCTTATACGGAAGGCCATGTCGGTCACCTTCTTGTTTGTTGGAATCTGGAGAGAAGCTTATTCTTGGTCCAGATTTTGTTCGTGATTCTTCCGAGAAGATTGAACTTATCCGATTGAGAATGAAAGAGGCGTAGAGTCGTCAAGAATCCTACGCAGACAACCGTAGGAAGCCTCTCGAGTTCTCAATTGGCGATCTTGTTTTTATTCGTGTTTCTCCTTTGAAAGGGATTATGCACTTCAGTACGACTGGGAAATTGGCTCCTCGTTATATAGGACCGTTTTCTATTACTGAACGTATTGGCCTTGTGGCTTATAGAGTTTCACTTCCAGCTCATTTATCTGGCATTCATGACGTGTTTCACGTCTCGCAACTTCGGAAGTGTCTTCGAGAATCGGATTCTGTAATTGATTCTCCTGATTTGCAAGAGCTTGAGGTCTCACCGGACTTATCTATTGTATAGCAACCTATTCGCGTGCTTGACACGGAGGTGCGACACCTTCGGAATAAGGATGTGCCGCTCGTTAAAGTTCAATGGTCCGCTAATCCCAATGACTGTACTTGGGAAACCAGAGAGTATATCGAGCGATCTTATCCAGGTTTTCTATCCTTGCTTCGTAATGGTAAGTCTATTTCTGTGTCTCAAGTTTATTCTTTCTTTTGTATGTTGTATGTATGTAGTTGTTACAAATATCGTCTCTAGAAATTGCGGGGACGCAATTTTGTAAGGAGGGGAGATATGTAACAACCCGCATATTTAACGATTTTATATTTAAATGTTTAATTTAAATATAGCGTCGTTAGTCGGATTTTGGTCCGAAATGTTACTTTCTGCAAATGGCCGAACTGGAACTCGAAACTACCTCCATTGGTTCCAAAAGGGCGTTTACGATCTTTTTGAGTATAATCTTTGATATATTTGGAGTAAGTTGAAATTTGACCCTTTTTCTACTTGGGCTTGAGTTTGGGTTTAGCCCATTGGCTAGCTAACTCACTTAACCTTCTACTTCAGCCCCTTCCCCTCATCTCTCTTCATTTCATTTTATTTCTTAAGCTAAAAACTGAAATGGGGGAAAGGAAAGAGAAATAGAAATTAGCAAGCCCTAGTTTCTCCTTTGTAACTTGATTCTTGCTCCAAAATCAAAGAGAATCCATTGGTAAGTTCATCTCCACCTTCTCCATCTTTACTCTTCTTCAATTTCAGTAATTTCCTAACCCTAACTTAGGAAATACTTGCTTTGATTCTAGATTGAAGCTTGTAGTGTTGAAGTGGAGTGTAGTTGGTTGACTCCTTGCAATTGTGCTTCTTCATCTTCTTTGTTTTGTGTACAAAGGTGAGTTTTGAACTCACATCTACTTCTCTTGATTTCATTGATGTTGGGTATGAATTCCTAACACCTTGTTCATATGCACTTGCATTTGGTTTGGGTTGAATTGGGGAATATTCCAATTTTTAGTGTTTTGCGTTCAAATCTTTGAAATCCTAACTTTGATGTTTTGGTCATGTTTTGGTGATGCATCGAGGAACATATAGGGCCGGGTTGTCGATTGGCATAAGACCTTAGAGCCAATGTTCGTCCGATTGCATTTTGGAAGAATTTGCTCTTCATTTGAATAAGGCTGAAAAACAGCCCAGGCGTGATTCAGTCGACTGAAAACTCTGTTCAGTCGACTGAACCTGGAACCCGAAAGTTTCCAGACATGATTCAGTCGACTGAAAACTCTGTTCAGTCGACTGAACCTGAAAACAGAAAGTTTCCTAAACCTGGAAAATTTCCAGGTATAGGGTCAGTCGACTGAAAACTCTGTTCAGTCGACTGAACCTGCTGTTTCAGCCCACATTGCCTTTGGGATTGAATTTCCAATTTGAATCGATTCATGATGATCCCATGTATGATTATCAATTGTTTTGACTTTGATGGTTCCTTTTAATTTTAATCCACGGGTTTTTATAAAATAATCTCTCGAATTGCATTTAAAAGTTCGTTTCTCTAATTTATAAATTCTATTTAAAACACACACTTTCGCACTTCGAACGAAGTGGAAGGGTGATTAAATGGTTGGGCAAAACACGGACCATGAATCTGTGCGTTTATCTTTCCGATTAATCCTCGACCTATTCGATTGATTGTTTTGACCTTCGGGTTTGGTTTATCGATGATATGAGGTAAACTTTGTACTGCTTTGAGTGTGAAAGAGGCTGACGGATAGTAAACCGTTTAGTGCGAACGAGTGGTTATGGGACATACGTTAACACTTTTCGGATTCCTTTTCGAGAGTTGTGACACATTCAGCCAGTTAGTGGTGTCCAGTACTGGGTCTTCTACCTTCACCACTACGGTTTGTTGCCTCTGGGATAGTGTCTTCGGACTGTCTCCCTAGGTTTGTTGCCTTCGGGTATGTTGCCATCGGGTGTGTGCCTTCGGGCTATATAGTTTCACTCTGATGATGGTCTTATGTGCAGCACGGGTGATACTTGGGTTTGGAGTCTTCGGGCTCATGGATCCTTGTTTGTACAGTACTGAGCTCGAGCAAATTTTATGATGTTTCATTTATATGTATATTCCCTTGGTATCGCCCTTCGAAGTTGGTCTTTTTGAGCCGCATGGAGTATAGCGATTACCTTGTGGAACTTGTATACCTTATGGGTATTTGTTATTGCCTTCTGGCTTGTTTTGGGATAATTGTATCCTTTGTTTCTATATGTTTCCAATGATATGAGGCTTGTTCTATATGATTCATCTCTTGTTGATGATTGTGTTATCTCCCCTAGAGATATTTATTACTGTATGACCTTGCAGGTTTATTATTGTTCAGTTTATCTAACTGCTTTGTTATCTAGACTGACCCGTGTATTTTATACTCGGGTCAGACCGAGATGTTTCAGGTTAGGTGCTTTTGGACTTAGCCTATTTTGCTTCCTCATGGACTATTCGCTAGCTTCTTTTTGTTATAGCATCTTTTGTAGTCCTTATCTGTTGTAACTCTGATTTATACTCTTTCGTCTCGTCTGTATATTGTGGCCTCCTGTACCACTTGGCATGTATTATTTTGTATACTCTGTTGTGTATCTGTGTATGTGTATATTATGATCGACTGTTCTGTGATGTACATTACATTTGAGTTGTTATATTTTCTTCTGATAGATCCTATAGCCATTGTAGTTTTTCTTTAAATATTTATTGAATAGGTCGAATTTTAACGTGTTTCTACTTTTCGACGTATTTAGTGAATAGTTAAGGTAAGATTGCACATGGTCGCTTCCATTATACTCTATTGTCCGCATTAGCCGACAGTATTATCTATGTAATACTCTTTGTTAACGAGGCTCTCGGAGTGGGGCGTCACATTGTGGTTTTAAATGATATACAACCGCAAAATTTTATTTTTAAATTGCAGATTGAAATGATAAATATCCGTATCACTTGACCATAGGATAGAAAATTTTATACAGGCACCGTGGTCTATATATAAATTATTTTAAAGTGATTTCTATGGTTTGGATGGGATACGGTTTATAAAAATTTTTAATTTTGATATTTTATAAATGTTATTCTTCGATATATATACGTATGAAGTAAAAAATTTGAAAATTAAGTTGTGTATAAACCTGTTGAATAAAAATGAAAAATTGAGAAAATGGAATTTGGAAATTTATCTTATATGTTTAAGTTTGGAAATTTTAAGGTATGATATTTATAACTGGATTTTCCAAGATGAATTAAAAATGAAAATTCTAGTATAAAGTAAATTTGAGAAAATATTTAATTGCTAGAAATTGGAGTTTTATTTATGGAATTTATATGAATATTCAAGACTAAATAATAGAATATTAATTGTTGAAAGAAGAAAATCCAACTTTAGTTTTGAAATATTAATACTCCAAATGGATATATATATATATAGAAATTGAAGGGATTTTTGGAACATGAAGTGATATTTACATTATGGTTTAAACTTTAAATAAAGAAATATATTTGAAAAGACATGGAAATTATTTTTATTTACAAAGTAACTTTAAAGTTAAACCATTTATTTTACATTCGTTGATTATCCGAACCATTCAAGTTTTAGAAGTTATGGTTTTAAAATTTTGAATTTGGAAATATTATGCTTTGAAAGTATATTTCAAATATTTGGTTTGCAGATATTTTAAATGTTAAACCAGCATGATTTTGGAAAAGAATTATATTTGAGATAAAATGATATCATATTGTTTTGGGTTTAAATTGATATCGTATTCATAGTTTTGAAATGGAAAATTTTATTCTGGTTTTAAAGTATAAACTATTTTTAAATGACCGCGGTGTTATAATAACGATGGGTTGGCAAAGAGACCGGGATCGGAAATATACATACTCTCTGTCGATACTGAAAACCACTTTGACTAACCGTATACGCGGTGGAGATTCCAGAATGAAGTAGGTGGTGGCGACATTTCCTGTAAGGTAAAAACGTGGACCCGACTCCCGTGAGTTGGCATAAGGTGGCTAAAACAGGAGTGATTCTCGGGCCAATGAGGTCATACCTCTGATCGGACGCTCCTCTTCGATATTATACTTTGACTTTGGATTGATTCAATGGCCACTTCTATTTTTGATTTTGGGGGAGTTTGTTCGAGGTGGGCGGTAACTGCGGCTACGCGTTTCCACCAGCCCGGATAGCAATTGGTATATCTACCCTGGCATTGCCTAGTTGTGCCGTGTCACCTACCATACCGAGCCTTTACTACGAGTTTTGTTTTGTACCATACCTATGGAGTGCCCTCTGACGACGCCAAGTACGGAGGAGATTACGGTACTGTATAGACTATGGGAATATATTCTGTGTTAAGGGCTATATGGGTAACCCCTTAACGCTATTAAAAAGTAAGTTTATTTTACAAATAGACACTATTATAATAGCGCAATATACTACATAGTAAATAGTTTAACGGACCCTTAGGAGATGTAAATCGTGAGCATCTCTTGAGTTACTGTACCCATATTTATTTCTGTAAATTTTACTCACATAAGATCTTTTAGTTCTGACTCGAGTGTTTTTGACTTTTCAAATTCGCTCGGGTCAGTCCGAGCGTTTCAGGATTTTAGGATTTAGCTCTGGAGGACGAAGACAAAGATTTGTATTACTAGTATCTACTATATTATTTCACTACACCATTTAATTCCGCTGCATTGATAGTATTGGTATGGGTAACTCTGATATTCATTGTACAAGTAAAATAAAATAATTTGTAAAACAGTTTCATGAACTGTATATTTGATTATTATATTTTATCCTTCCGCTGTGAGATTCTGTTTTGTTTTATTTCTTCTCTGTTTTTCTTATTGACCCCATAACAATCCGCCCTTCCGTATGGTTTGAATCGTCATGTGTGTCGGTTTAAAGTGTGCGAAAAAGCGGGATGTTACAGTTGGTATCAGAGCTTTGGTTTAGCGATAAACCTTGGCTTTGTGGGGTTTGACTCTTTTTTAATAGGGTAGTAATACCCTATAGGAGTCGCTGAGTGTATGTATATGAGAGAGCGTACTTGTTAGTGTTATAAAAAGGTTTTAATATTGTGTTAATCTGTTCCGTTTTGTATTTATAAATTCTGGTTGATGCATGGGACGATGTGACATCAATAGGGGTTTCTAAACACTAAATAGGACAGACCGACATAATATCTGTTTTAATATAGGTGAATTAAATAATTTTTCCTATTATATTTTCTATATATAAAATAAATTTTTCAATCTATATCTATATTTGGCTGTAATAGATTAGTTGTTAGGTGATTAAGTGTATAATTAATAATATAAGTTAGATTGGAAAAAAAGATTGATGAAATTTGGAAATTTAGAACTTAAGTTCCGGGGTTTTGAAATTTCTTTCGAATAAATTTTGGAATATAATAATATTATTTATAAGTATTTTCTGATATAAATATTTCAATATAATTCGGAAAAATTGTTTTAAAGAAGATTTCGGAAAAAATAAGTTTTGTACTTCCTCCCTGTTGCTGGAAAATAATTTCGGTAATGAGTGCACGCATCATCGACTTTCATTTCGAGTTTCGAAGTGGGAAGGCCACTGTAGAAATTTACTGTAGAATTGTTTAAGAAATTTTTATCGTTTTAATTATAATTGGATATATATATATATATATATATATATATATGTTAAGAATAGATATCTATCTATTATGATTTAAAAATTAAACCGGTATTTGGTTCTTAAGTTCCAGTTAATTAGTAGTTCAATTAAGTGTAGAAATTGGAACCTTTAATTAAAGTAAAAATTTAATACAATAGGAAGATAAGTAATGTAAATAAATGATTGTAAACATTATTAAATGAATTAATGAACTTCTTTATTTATAAGAATTGATGTATAAAGTTGCAAATTTAGTGTAGTTAAATTGTTACCATTATTAAATATAATAGAAATGTAAGCATTAAATAAATGAATGAAATTAAAAGTAAGTTGAAATTGTAATTTATAAAACGAATATATATAATTATTGAACCATTAATTAATTAAAGGAATTGAGAAGAAACTTGTATAATTTTCACTTACATTCTTAAAGCATATATATAACTTACCATATAATAAAAGTTGCAATGTTAGTAAGAAAATGTAAGGGGAAATCTTATAAGTGAAGCTTGAGGTAATAAAGGTATTCAATGAATTTGCTGTTACAAAATGAGAATTAAATGTATAAACTTAAGTTAAAATGGAAATTTTAAGTATTATAAATAGATGATTATAAACTTAAGTAAATAAAACGGAATGCAAATATAATGAATATTGTAATAAATGAAAAATGAAAATTGTAAGTAATGAAGGAATCACTCAATAAATGAAAGAAAAGAAATTAAACAACTAAAGCATGAAATAAATGTATAATAAGTTAATTTGGTTGTTGGTTTGAATTGTTATTGTTTGACTTATGGTTGGTTGGGTAAGAGAATTTGAAGTTGTTGGATGAATAAATAATCTATCGTTGTTCCATCTAAGACTGTTGAGTAAAGGATGCACTTGATAGTTATTTTCATTCCATACAATTTCAAGTTTTGAACCCGAACAACTATTTGTTTGTTGAATTAAATGGTTGCTTTGTCTTGTGTATGTATGCTGTTTGTAAAGTTGATGGTTGTTGTATTGATTGGTTGATTAATGGTTGAAACCACTTAAATATTTCACTTTATATAAATTGTAACCCTTTGGATTATATAAGAAAATGCAGTATCTTGGAAATATTTTGGAAATGTTTTTCCAAACTTTAATAATTTAAATATAAAGGATTAAATAGTTATAAATAGGATATCTTATTTAAAGTGATTAATTTTGTAAATTTAATTGTTTATAAGTTAAATATTTTGGATAAGATGTATTGTATTTAATTTTTCCCTTCTTTTCCTTTTCGAGGACGAAAAGTTTTGAGTGGGGGAGAGTGTAACGACCCGCGTAAATTCGATGTTTGAAATGAATTAAATTAATTGGATTTTATTTTAAAATTTAGAAAGAAATAAAAATCTTATTAATTTATATGAAAGAAAATATTGAAATTTGATGTATCAAAGGTAATTAAAATTTGCAAATTAAATTATATATTGCAATTAATAGTAATAGTGGAAATTGTTGCAAGTATTGAATTTGTCAATGGAATAAAATATTGATTTACGGAAATTGAATATAAACGGAGGTAATAAAGTAATGCAAGAAAATAAATAATGTAATTAGTACAATCCCTTTTATTTGTAAACTATTGTAAGGTGTTAATTAATTGAAATATGAAATTTTGGAAATAGATTCAAAATTTATGTTAGATAAATGAATTGCAATAATTAAAGTTAGTAATTAATAGGCTAAAGGGAATACCAATTTATTCATAAATGAATATAAGTGAATGTAACAAAATAAATAGGAAACGCTAATTATTCATAAGTGATGGTTGATGATATAAACGTTACTAACTATTAATGTAGTAACGTAAGATGTAAATGTATTTTCAACGGAAATGTAACCATATTTCTAGGTAGAAATTGCAGGTATATTTATGAAATGGAGTTTATGAGATAAATAGAATTGAATGTTTCGTTAGCATGAGTTTAAGGGAATATGGGGTAAATTGATTAAATCAATACAAGATAATAAATGCAATGATGATGGGTTAGTAATAAAAGTGAATAGGGAAATGATTGTATAGTAAAAATGGAATTCCAACTTATTGGAATGGAGTAAATACACTTAGTAATAAATTTAGGATAGGAAAACGAAATGGAAATATTGAATTAGTTAATTCGTATATATATATATATATATATATATATATATATATATATATATATATATATATATAGAATGGCGATTATTGGATTGTAAATAATAAACTTATTAATGGTGATCAAGAGTTGTGACCACAAGTTATTATGAGTGATACATATATATTTAATTCAATTCAATTGATTTGGAAATCATTGCATTAAATATAAATTAAATGTTACGTTGAAGAAATTAAGGTAATAAATGGATAATAACGTAAATGTTCTTCATAGATATGATAATTTGAACCTATTGAAATTTATGGAATTTGAATATAACATTTTACGTTAATTGGAGATAAAGATGGAAATAGGTAATAATTGCATTAATTTGTAAGTAGAAATAAATCGTTAATGAGAACAAGTTTTTGAGATTTACTACCTATTTAGTATATTAAGTTATAACGGAAAATCAATTGCAATAATTAACAATATATTTATTTCATTAATGATAATGATGTAATATTTGAAATATTAAATAGGATGGAATTCAAATGTATATAACGATAGAAATGTGAAATTTGGGGAATAGATTCAAAGTTATAAATGAGTTGTTAAAATAATACATAATAAGTGCAAATTGAATGAATCAATGGGAGCATAGATTTAAGTTTAGAAAACGATATTTTGGTTTAATTAAGTATTGCAAAATAAATGAAATTAACGTTTAAATATTTCGTTTATAGAGATTAAACTAAAATTCAAGGATATTAAAATAATAGATTTTGAACCCAACATGGAATCCTTCTACTTAAAATTTTTAGATGGAATAAACATTTTGATTATTTAATTGAATAGAGAAAAAGATTTATTTAGTATGTAATTTAATGCTTGTTGAAAACTGTAATTTTATAAACATGTTTGCTTGACTATAAATAAGGATTACAATGTTCACGTATTTATTTAATTGATTTCATCAATTAGGGTCTGTTTTGAAGTGGAAGATTAAAATTAATTGGAAATAAATTTATTAAAATCTTTCAATTGAAAAAGGAAAAGAAACAAAGTGCAATTAATAAAATTTATGTAAGAATGTTTTCATTATGAATGTACATTATTTGGAAATATAAGAATTGATTTAATATTGTATAAGTTGATCATTTTAGAATATAAGAATGTTTACATTATGAATTGCAAGTAACAAATAAGCATTTTAAGGAAAATAAAAGAATGTTGAGGAAATAAAGTGAACGTTTCCATTCTAAATATAAGGAAGTGGAGAAATTAACACTGCAATGGATAGACTTATCAGCTTTTAATTTACATCTAAATTTGTTTAGATCAATTTGGAAATTAATAAAATTGTGGATATATTTTGAAACGTAAACGAAACGTCTAGATTTACATTTGTAAATACGTTTAAAATAAAATGTAAATGATAAGGAATTTATTTATTTCCTAAATCCATAACGTGTGTAATTAATATTATTTATCTTTTGGGACCACCTCCGTTTGCATGTTAAAATTCGTGCACACCTATTCTTTTGCGATCTATCTATAAATAGGCAGTGAAACCCTAGCCTCCATCTTCATTCCTCTGTATAGTCTCTTCTTCAACTTCTTCTCTTCTTCAATGGCAACAGACAATTTCTAGATCCAGTTTCAATCCAAATAAAAGTCAAAATTCAAACTCCTCTAAAAATTCCAGAAAAATTATATGTTGGAGTTCTCAGAATACGCAATCTACTGGTGGTGTTCGTTTTTCCGTTTTGGGTTCGGTCCGGAAACATATTCGCGTGCTCTTGTAGCCAAAGCGCGTGGAAGACGATAGTGACGTGGCGAGTATTTAATTAAGGTTTGTTTTGTTTTATAATTTATTTTGATTTTCAAATCGTTTAAATCGCATAACTTTTTCATACGACCTCGGATTCACGCGAATTTTTTTTTTTGTTAGGATCGTAATTAAATTCCGGATAGTTTGGAACTAGTTTGGACCAATTCGGAGACCGTCGAATTTTTGGGTTTAAATTCGATTTAAATTCAAAAGGTGAGTGTTTTAACCCACTCACAACTTCTAAAAGTTTTTATGTTTGTTAAATTTATTTTAAATATAAGTAGAAATTTATTTATGATTGTTGGCGTGTTTTATTCAGCATATCTGTTAAATCGCATTTATTTAACTTAACTGTTAATTTAGTTTATTTATTGCATAAAATTTGATAGGTAGAATTTATTTTTGCATATAAACTGCTAGTTAACAGTCATTAAATTTATTATGGAATAGAAACTGTTAGTTAATAATCTGTTATTAATTCCTGTACAATTCATATGCTATGTATCAATGATTGTTTAAAATTGGATGATGATTGCAATTAATGATTGATGATTGATATTTGGATGAATGAATGCTATAATTATATTGTATAAACTGCAAGTCATCATGCATTTCATTTCATTCGGGGTTGTGGTTTGAAATGATATACAACCGCAAAATTTTATTTTTAAATTGCGGATTGAAATGATAAATATCCGTATCACTTGACCATAGGATAAAAAAATTTATACAAGCACCGTGGTCTATATATAAATTATTTTAAAGTGATTTCTATGGTTTTGATGGGATACAGTTTATAAAAAAAATTTAATTTTGATATTTTATAAATGTTATTCTTCGATATATATACATATGAAGTTAAAAATTTGAAAATTAAGTTGTGTATAAATCCGTTGAATAAAAATGAAAAATTGAGAAAATGGTATTTGGAAATTTATCTTATATGTTTAAGTTTGGAAATTTTAAGGTATGATATTTATAACTGGATTTTCCAAGATGAATTAAAAATGAAAATTCTAGTATAAAGTAAATTTGAGAAAATATTTAATTGCTAGAAATTGGAGTTTTATTTATGGAATTTATATGAATATTCAAGACTAAATAATAGAATATTAATTGTTGAAAGAAGAAAATCCAACTTTAGTTTTGAAATATTAATACTCCAAATGGATATATAAATAGAAATTGAAGGGGTTTTTGGAACTTGAAGTGATATTTAAATTATGGTTTAAACTTTAAATAAAGAAATATATTTGAAAAGCCATGGAAATTATTTTTCTTTACAAAGTAAATTTAAAGTTAAACCATTTATTTTACATTCGTTAAATATCCGAACCATTCAAGTTTTAGAAGTTATGGTTTTAAAATTTTGAAATTCGAAATATTATGCTTTAAAAGAATATTTCAAATATTTGGTTTCCAGATATTTTAAATTTTAAACCAGCATGATTTTGGAAAAGAATTATATTTGAGATAAAATGATATCATATTGTTTTGGGTTTAAATTGATATCGTATTCATAGTTTTGAAATGGAAAATTTTATTCTGGTTTTAAAGTATAAACTATTTTTAAACGACCGCGGTGTTATAATAACGATGGGTTGGCAAAGAGACCGGGAACGGATATAGACATACTCTCTGTCGATACCGAAAACCACTTTGACTAACCGTGTACGCGGTGGAGATTCCAGAATGAAGTAGGTGGTGGCGACGTTTCCTGTAAGGTAAGTACGTGGACCCGACTCCCGTGAGTTGGCATAAGGTGGCTAAAACAGGAGTGATTCTCGGGCCAATGAGGTCATACCTCTGATCGGATCCTCCTCTTCGATATTATACTTTGACTTTGGATTGATACAGTGGCCACTTCTATTTTTGATTTTGGGGGAGTTTGTTCGAGGTGGGCGGTAACTGTGGCTACGCTTTTCCACCAGCCCGGATAGCAATTGGTATATCTACCCTGGCATTGCCTAGTTTTGCCGTGCCACCTACCATACCGACCCTTTACTACGAATTTTGTTTTGTACCATACCTATGGAGTGCCCTCTGACGACGCCCAGTACGGGGGAGATTACGGTATTGTATAGACTATGGGAATATATTCTGTGTTAAGGGCTATATGGGTAACCCCTTAACGCTATTAAAAAGTAAGTTTATTTTACAAATAGACACTATTATAATAGCGCAATATACTACATAGTAAATAGTTTAACGGACCCTTAGGAGATGTAAATCCCGAGCATCTCTTGAGTTACTGTACCCATATTTATTTCTGTAAATTTTACTCACATAAGATCTTTTAGTTCTGACTCGAGTGTTTTTGTCTTTTCAAATTCGCTCGGGTCAGTCCGAGCATTTAAGGATTTAAGGATTTAGCTCTAGAGGACGAAGACAAAGATTTGTATTACTAGTATCTACTATATTATTTCACTACACCATTTAATTCCGCTGCATTGATAGTATTGGTATGGGTAACTCTGATATTCATTGTACAAGTAAAATAAAATAATTTGTAAAACAGTTTCATGAACTGTATATTTGATTATTATATTTTATCCTTCTGCTGTGAGATTCTGTTTTGTTTTATTTTTTCGCTGTTTTTCTTATTTACCCCATAACAATCCGCCCTTCCGTATGGTTTGAATCGTCATGTGTGTCGGTTTAAAGTGTGCGAAAAGGCGGGATGTTACACGAAGACTACAAGATGAACGAAGTTCAACAGTACAGCGAATTCGAATTCATGACAGTGTACTATCAAAAATCAAATTCGTATCTTTAAAAAAGTCAAAACAAATAAAAGAGGAAAGTTCTTTGCCGTGTGAATCAAGACAAATCGAACGTTTGAAAATCAAGGTCGTGAGTAACAAGTCAAAAATATATTAGGAAGCCGTGCGCATCATGAAAGCAACAAATTGGGAAAGTATCGAATTGACACGAACGAAATCAAATGTCTCGAATTCATATAAATATTCACCCAAAGAATTCATCATAGGCATCGAGTCAAGCAAGCAATTAAACCAGCAATGAAAGGGAATACATACCAATCTATCGAACTCGATCAAAGGAGCAGATGCAATCTCGAAGTCAACCAGAATCGATCATCAGAGAACGAGTGAGCAAACCAGACAATCGATTATCGGAGAAGCAGCGACCAACAAAGCAAGAAATTCAAACAGTCGCAATCTCCAATTTCAGAAAACGCTAATCTCTGTAACAAAGAATCGGCCGCCATTTTACAGTAGCAAAGGAAAAGAGAACGGGGAGAAAAATTGATTTTGGCCGGCCTTCATTATTACAAAGGGGCTTTAGTTATTTTATTGTCAAAAGGGGGTTTTTGTTTAATTTCTGTTTTTAAGTTTGTTTTTTCTTTTCGAATCAAAGAATTGGTAAATCACCACCTAGGTTGAAGGTAGTGTCAGATTGTCTAGTTAGAATTAGTTCAGTGAGCAGGGTGTGCGAGTTTGCAAAACGCTATAGGCAGGAGCAGAGTTTGCGAGTTTGCAAAACTCTATAGGCGGAGTAGGGGGTGCGAGTCTAGTAGAGTGTTTGTGAGCAGGAGCAAGGGTTTGCGAGTCTGTTAGAGTGTTTGTAAGCAGGAGACTGTTTAATTCTAATAGAAATCTAGGAATGCAGCAGTAGGAAGGGGTTGCCGAAGCTGGGTAAATTTTGTGTGTGATTTACTTTTCAACATATTTATTTCTGCAGTTTGTTTCTGTGTTTAAATCGAGAAATTTTGCTATAACCCTATTCACCCCCCCCCTCTAGGGTTAATCTAGATCCTACAAAGAACAATCATTACTTATACAAACACTTATATAAGAAAAGTTTAAAACCAAATTACTAAATTTTATTTAAAAAAATCAAGCTTTTAAAATAAATTGATTTTTTTAACTTTCAAATTAAGGTTAAACACTTCATAACTTCATTCAAATATTAAAGAAAAGAATTTTATCCAGATTAAACATTTATTTGAAATTAAATTCATTTTTAAAAACATTAAACATATTCAACATATAAAATTTTCAAAACTGTTCTAAATTCAAACCTGGATTCATAATAGACTTAAAACCATATGTAACCTGATTTTTAAAACTTGATCTAAACCTTGTTTAAAAATTAAAATTTTCATTATTAAAACTTTGGATTCAAAGTTCATTTGAAACAAATCCCTCTTAAATTTGGAATTTAAATCCTTGTTTAAAATCCTGCTTATACAATTAGAATTTCATTCAATTTTGAAAACTGCACATGTCAGGTATATAAAACTTGAAACAAAACACACCCGAGACCTCAACAACGTGCTTCGAGTAAAATCCCTATTTGCTCCGAGACAGAAACAAGAATACCCGAGAAAGCATGTTCTTCCCCAAAATCCCAAAAAACACAGAAACATGCAATGGCCACCGTACACGTGCACGACAACCCAGCCTCCCTTCGATCATCGTTCAGACCATCAGTAAGTCGACAACGAGCACAACATCACTCTCAACCACTAAGAAACGAAAATCAAATCGAAAATCAAAAACATGCTTCCAGGTCGAAGTCTGAATATTCCATCATCATCGAAATCCCATCGTCGTCGATGAACAACGCCACCAGGGAACCAGCCCTTCCTTCCAGAGCTTCTCCATGACGAAATGCGACGAACCCCCATGAGCGATCCTGACCGATGCGCCACTGTCGCCGTGCCACCTTCGTGAATCACGATCACCAAAACTTACCCAAAATCCTGCCCCACCAATCCGCCATCACCTCGTCGACCGTAAAAAAAACCATCGAGCATTTTTCCCATGCTCCTCTACTCCCTCGCCACCTTCGATAGCAAATCCACCCCTCATGACCGCAACGATCATCAGAAAAGTCCTAAAACCTCTTTTGTGATCAACCACGAAAATCCCATTCAATATCAATTTAAAAATTATGATTGAACTTTTAAAATTCCTAGCTTTCGAAGGCAATCCAGACTATATAGGTAAATACGAGAATCATCATGTTTGAATTTTACATGTTCTCGAGTATTTCACTGTTTTCTAAATTTCCAAATAAAATTTAAACATATTATACTTGATTTAGAACTTAAATCTTGATAATCCGAGCATACTTTGTCTAAATAATATAAACTGTAAAAGATTTAAGGAAGTGAAGATAAATTTTTAAATTGTTTTTTAAACTGTAAAACAAAACAGAGAGTACTTATTTATATATACAAACATGCCTACTTAACTGATTTATATTTATAAACAGACGAGCATTTTTTACATTCAAGCAAGCAACTTTCATAACAATAATTCATATATCAATCATATGCAGCAAGAATAAACAAGCTAAAGCTTTTATAAAGATCTTTTTACCCACCAGTTTCAAAGCAGAGAGCATTTTACAGTCATGCCATGCTTATATTCACACATTAAAATCAAGCAAGCATTATAAACTATATTTCTACACATGCAACAGATTTTATCGCAGGTTTGTAAACTGTTTTTAAATAAAAGGTTTAGTCACTTATTAATAGAAGAAGCAGAGAACAGCTCTGATGCAAATTCACAATTTCCTGGAACCTGATTGCTAGTTGAAATCTGGGTTTTACTTCAATTTGATTATTGAATTACTAGCTGATTTGTAGATGATTTTAAACTGCATTCTGACCTCATCTAGCTTTGCTGAGAGTTGGAGTTGAATGGAACTTCAAATTGATTTCAGATTTGAAGATTGAACAGATTTGCTTGAATTTGTTACCAGATTGGGTTTGCAGATTTTTATATTGAAGTTGTATTTGGTTTTTGATTTCTTCTAAAATCTGATTTCAGATTTCCATTTGAAGATAATGTTTTGAATGAAATGCTAAGTTTCCCTATCTATATTTTAAATAAAAAGTTTTCAAGAAAAATAAAATCATTGCCACATGTTAATTTAGTATGACAAATTTTTACAAGTGTCTTCCTAAAATTTAATTGCCTTACACATGTACAATTTAGTATAAAAATAGATTTCTTAATTCATAAATGTTTTTAAATTTATTCTAAAACAATTTCTAATTTAATTTAACATGTTTTTATATGTTTTATTACATTTAACCTTTACATGTTTACAAATAAACTTCCTTCACAAAATTACACATCTTAATGTTTATTTTGAATATTTTAAAATAATATTTTTAAAACTAATTTTCAAGAAAGAAAAATTTAAAAGAAAAAGAATGTTGAATTACATTTTATTCCAAAGGTGTCAAACCAAAATATTATACTCTATTGTTCAAAACAATTTTTAAAAGGAAACAAAATAAACTTTTATTATAAAATATAAATTAAACTATTATATATATTTATAAACAAAATAAATATTAATTTTAATTAATTTGAAGATATAAGATTAATTTTTAAAACAAACTTATGAAAAGTTTCAATGCTAATTTAAATTAAATTAACCAATTCACAGGTTATACATCTATATATAAAATAAATTGGAAATATTCTTATTGAATTTAAATTAAATAAAATCAAAACGCCTATGTACAATGTATACACATATATACACTATAAATAAAATATCTATTAAATAAGCTTAGAAAGATCATTTTATCATTTAAATATTTTTAACTTTGAAAAGAATAAAATCCCAAATATAAAGTTATCATTATTATAAATTTTGAAAAGAATATCATTTATCAAACTAAATAATTATTAGTTTTCAAAAGATAATTTCTGTTTGAATTAGATTATTAAATTAATATTTCACATTTTAAAATAATTATTAATGGAAATTATTAAATAATTATTGCCTAAATTTCCGGGACATCACAACATCTATAAGCGCGTGACTACTTAATTTCTAGTAGAAACCTTGGGGGCAGCACGTAGGCAGTTTTTTGCCGAAGCTGGGTAAATTCTGTGTCGTTCTATTTGTGCATTTATTTTGGCATTCTCTGTGCTGCTATTATTTTGATATATCTGTGTAGAAATAATTTTATAAGCTTCCGCAATAATTTTTATAATTGATAGTATCACCTATTCACACCCCCAATAGGGTGAAATCGATCCTACATTCTCATTTCCTTTAATTAATTTACTGTTCAATAATCATATCATTTGTTTATAGATTATAATTTCCACTTTCTTATAGTTTCATTTAAAACCTAGCATTTAATCCCTCATTTTAATTAATGGTTCCAATTATAAATTAAATTCCACTTTACTACACTAATTGAAACTATTAATTAACAGAACTTAAGAACTAAATATCGGATTAAATTTAAAATCATTTTAAAAATAATAGATAAACTTATTTATATATCTAATTATATTTAAAACATTTTAAAAAAATTATATACATTTGGTTATCAATATAAATCTACAGTAAAAACTGCTACAGAGGCCTTCCCACTTCGAAACCCGAAAATGAACGTCGATGATACGTGCACTCATCACCGAAATTATTTTTCAGTAACAAAGAGGGGAGTACATAACTTATTTCTTTCTAAAGTTTCTTCAAAAATAATTCTTTCAAATCTTATTGAAATATTTATATTAGAAAATACCTCTAATAATATTATTGTATATTTCAAAATCATTCAAAAGAAATTTTCAAAACCTCGGAACTTAAGTTCTAAATTTCCAATTTTATTTACTTTATTTCAAATCATATTTTCAACTAATATCTAAAATTTCGCTACCTAACAACCAACATATTACAACGAAATGTATATATCTTTTATAAAAATTTATTTTATATATAGAAAATATAATAGGTTAAATTATTTCATTCACCTGTATTCAAAACAAACATTGTGTCGGTCTGTCCTATTAAGTGTTTAGAAATCCCTATTGATGCCATAGCGTCCTATGCACCAACCAGAATTTATAAATACAAAATAGAACAAATTAACACAATATTAAAACCTTTTACGACACTAATAAATGCGCTCTCTCATATATATACATTCAGCGACTCATCCTAGGATATTACTACCATGTTGACAAAGAGTCAGACACAACAAATCTAAGGTTTATCGCTAAACCAAAGCTTTGATACTAGATGTAACGTCCTGCCTTTTTGTACGCTTTAAATCGACGATAAACTACACACGTCAGACTTAAACCATACAGAAGGGCGGATTGTTATGGGGTAAATAACAAAAAGCAGAGAAAGAAAAAGAACAAAACAGAATCTTGCAACAGAACGATAAAATATAATAATCAAATATATAGTTCATGAAGCTGTTTTTCAAAATATTTGATTTTTCTTATACAATACATATCAGAGTTGCACATACCAGAGAATAAGAATTTATGCAGCGGAACAGTATGAATGCAGTGGAATGTAATAAATAATAGTAATATAAATCTTCGTCTTCGTCCTCCAGAGCTAAGGTCTTCGAATCCTGAAATGCACAGACTGACCCGAGCGAATTGAAAAGACAAAACACTCAAGTCAGAACTAAAATATCTTATGTGAGTTAAATCAACAGAAATAAATATGAGTGCAGTAACTTAAGAGATGCTCGGGATTCACATCTCCTAAGGATCCGTTAAACTATTTATTATGTAGTAATATTTCGCTATTATAATAATATCTATAGTAAAATAAACTTACTTTTAAATAGCGTTAAGGAATTACCTAATCTCCCCCTTAACACAATAATAGTCCCAGTAGTCCATCCAGTATCAGTGCATCTCCAGATCGGAAGACTGCCCTAAATACTCCACGGGCTACGGGAGAAAACCAAACTCATACAAGGCGCGCTATGGTAGGTGACACGACACAACTAGGCAACGCTAGGGTAGATATACCAATTACGCTTCCGGACCGGTGGTAGCGTGTAGCTGCTACTACCGCCCACCTCGAGCCACACCTCCAAATCGAAAATCAAAGGTGGCCACCGAATAAATCCAAAATCAGAGTATAATATCGAAGGGATGTGT
Organism: Allium cepa; assembly: GCA_030765085.1. NCBI lineage: Eukaryota > Viridiplantae > Streptophyta > Magnoliopsida > Asparagales > Amaryllidaceae > Allium > Allium cepa. The sequence goes on from CM060931.1 coordinate 580,848,926, forward strand.
CCGATAAAAGGTGCTACCTTCTTCGCCCGTCAATCCCTCCTGTTTTAGCCGCCTTATGCCAACTTACGAGAGCCGGGACCACGTATTCATCTCAAAGGAAACGACGTCACCATCCTACTTCATTCTGGACTCTCCACCGCGTACACAGTTGTTAAAGTGGTTTTCAGAGTTGGCAGAGAGTAAGACAACTTCCGATCCTGGTCTCTTTAACAACCAAACGTTATTATAACACCGCGGTCTTTTCAAAATAGTTATACTTTTAAAACCCGAATATAATATCCATTCCAAAACCATATAAATACGATATTATTTTTGTTTTAACAACCAAATCAATATGATATCATTTAAAATTATAGTATTTCCAAGTCATAAAATTTTGAAACCAAAGATTTAAAACTACAACACTTCCAAAATGTAATACTTTGAAATTTATAACTTTGAAACATAACATCCACCCTTACGTGGTTTAAATATAAAATATTTTATAAAATAAACTACCTTCTTAAATTTCGCAAATCAATTCCAAAACAACCCGAATTTCTAAATTTTAAATTTACCCAAATCCCCAAATCATAAATTTCAATTCAATTCGGTTTTAAAATAGACCATTCCAAATTATATTGATTTCAAAACAGATTTGACCCAAAAAATAAACCATTTCAAATTCAATGTATTTCAAAGCATAAATATTTAATATTTCAAAACTAAATTTATAACTCATATATATATATATACATACACCAAATTCACTTTACTATTATTTAGTTTTGAAATATTTGCTTACTAAATCCAATATCCTTTAAATAAAACTTCAAATTTTAATAACTGAATTTCCTCAATTTATTCACTTAAATCACCTTAAACTCGAGTTAAGTGATAAACCCATATTCTTTTAATTTCCCAATTTCAATAAGTGTTAATTATATAAATCTCAAATTAATTTCAAAACTATCTTCTCAACTTTGATTTATAAAATCAATATAAACTCTATATTAAAAGATAATTTAAGTAAATACTTATCCATATTATAAAATCAAACTTTACTATTAACTTATTTTATAATTTAAAAAAAAATTATTCATAGCTTAAACCAAGAATTTAACTATATATAAAAGACATTTATAAAATATCCAAGTCAATATCTTATAAAATTATATTTTTCTTTACAAAACCATACAAATCATTTCAAAATATTTTTATATGTAGACCACGTTGTCTGTATATAATTTTCTACCCTATGGTCAAGTGATACAGATATTTATCATTTCAATCCGTAATTTGAAATAAAAATACGGTTATATATCATTTCAAACCGGAATCCCGAATGAAATAAAATGCATTACAACTTGTAGTTTATAACAATATAATTACAACATCCATTCATCCAATATCAATCATCAACCATTTATCACAGTCATCATCCAATTAAAACAATACATCAATATAGAACATATAATAATTAATAGGTATTCAGTGGCAGTTTATATTCAATAATAAATTAAATAAGAATATAATTGGCAGTTTATACGCAATAAGAATATAATTGGCAGTTTATATGCAATATTAAATTAAATAGTAATTCAACTGGCAGTTTAATGCAATACTAAATTAAATAATAATTTAATTCAAATAAATTCGACTTAACTGCGATGATGATTAAAAATATGCCAAATAATCATAAATAAATTTCTAATCACACCATAAATCAATTGAACAAACATAAGAAATTTTTAGAAGTTGTGAGTGGGTTAAAACACTCACCTTTTGAATTTAAATTGAATCTAAATCCAATTTAAACCCAAAAATTGAAAAATCTCAGAATCTATCCAAACGAGCGCGAAAATGTCCGAAATTCCAATATGAACCTAGGGGAGAAAACCGCGTGTGAATTGGATTACGCATGCAAAAGTTATAGCAATTAGAACGGGTTGAAATCAAAATTAAATTAAAACAGAAATAAAATAAACACACCGTCAACTTATTTGCCACCTCAGTGGAGCGCCCACGTTCCTACCTTACTCCAGAAAATGAACGAACCCTATTCTCATTCAGCCGCCGCTTTCATGACCTCCACACCGACGCTTCCACTCACAAATTACCAATCGAGCAACTCCAGCGAGGCACCCACGTCAAGACGCCTTCGGCCGGTGAAGCGCGATCGCCTGAGGCATACCGGAGGGCCGGCACCGCCACAAGCTTTGGGGTTGAATTCTGGTGAACCTTCAATCATCTATGATGAATAAACAATAGATCCAGGGCCTGCTCCGCAACCTCTCCACGTCAGAACTTCCCGATCGTCCCATAGTGGAAGATCCACCGTTGGATCGAAATTTAGCCTATGAACGACCACGGTTTACTCTCGATTTCTGGACAGACGATGATCAAAATTCGAAAACAAATTATAGATCTGAGTTACGCTCTTCGAGAGCTTCGAATCCATATAAAACTAGATAGGGTTTGTAAAGTTTGAATTTTTTGCTTTGGATTTGATTTGGAATTGTATTTGGGAATTAGGGTTTGCAGCCATTGGAAAAGGAGCTAATGGAACCGAACGTACGGAAATGAGGAATAACAAATGAATTAGGGTTTATAACAAGGTATATATAGGCAAGCTGAAATTAGAATGGACCGGATCGATTGGATATACGCGTTGAACGATAAAATGGCCTGAAAAGCCCGTTCTGACTCTGGAACGAAATTGGGTCAGCCCATATATCAAAATTGATGTTTTAAAATAATTTAAACTCGATGGAACAAGTTTCAAGTCCAAATTCCATCATATGAAGAAGTTATGCCAAAATCAAAATTTTCCAAATTGACTTCAATTAAATCGATTTCAAGGTGTTTCGCGTTCGACGATCAAACGACACGTCCGATCGCTACGAAAGTTGAAATCATACAATAATTCACCATTATGGATCTGATAAAACTGGTTTCGTCGAAATCCGAGTCAGTGGCCAAAACGGCTATTTTTACATTAAATAAATAAATAAATAATTGATTAATTAAATCAAATTTCAAATTTAAATTCTAAAATTGACAATTCATAACATTTTTATATTTCCAAATCATTCACACTAATTTAACAAATTTAGATGTCAAATTAAAGTTAATTAATTTATCAAATTTCAGTGTTAACCTCACTTTATTGAATTCAAAATTTATAAATAAAATTCCCAAGAATTCCATTTAATTAAATCAATTAGTAATTATCCCATTCATTATCTTAATATACTAAATTTAACAACTCCTAACCATTGTATTACATTTCACATTAATGTAACATTTATTTAAATTTATTTCCAATTAACGTACTACTTAATTTCCTTCAATATCAATTTGATTTCCAAATTTTATTTAACACTCTAAATAAATAAAAACATATCTTAATTGTCACCTATTTACCTTTACTTACATTTATAAGTTTATTACTTGCCAACACAGGTTAAAGTTCCATATATAACACACATCTAATTAATTATCATTAGCATTGTATTATTTCATTAATTAATTCAATACTTACATTTGTTTTCTTATATTTCATTTATTACCAAATATTCATATTTATAATCAATTATAACCCAAATAGTTGTTTCAATCAATTGGGTTTGCATTGAATTAATTATTTATTAGCTTACATTAACATTCTTACAATTCATTTTCGTTATAAATTCATTAACGGATTACAAATTTTTATTCCTTCAAATATTAAATAACAAAATTGATTACATAACATTGTTCTTATCCAATTATCATAAATTTTATACTAATTCATCAATTTGTTAAATATACTATTGTTTCCTTATAAATAAATTTATGTTTCTATTAAATTTTCATTCACACTTCCGTTATTATATTAATTACCATTAAAGCAACGTTTATTATCAACAACAAACATTATAATTACTTATCTAACGTTGATTGTATAAGTTTTCAATTTATTATGTATTGCTTCATTGGTTAATGTAACTTTGAATTCATTCAGTCACCACTAGTTATATTATTTCATTTGTTAATACAATATTCCCATTTGTTTTCTTATATTCAATTCTTAGCCTAGTCAATTCCCATTACTTCAATTAATTGTAATTTCATTTCAATTATTAATACTTAGCTTTAATTTCCATGGTTGCATTTCATTTTTTTCATTTACTTCAATATAAATTAAAATTTTGTTATTTCTTTCTAAATTTAATCACAAAATTTTTATTAAATAACCAAATTAATTATTGAAAATTTTCGGGTCGTTATAGTCTCTCTCCAAGTGCTTGAGTTTTATTCAGCATCGCTTCTAATTTCTTTGTAAGCATCTTCTTCCAAGTTGAAGGGAGAGAAGGGAAGTCCTAATCTAGGCATTTTTTGATATTGTCGGCATATGGTATAAAAAGTGCTTTTTCATAAGAACTCTTGATGATGGAATCAAGATTCATATCAAGGGCTGAGACACCTTTTAGTTCACCTCTTTGACAAAGTTGGTTGGTTTTTTCAAAAGAGTTAGTTTCCTTTGTATATGTTTCTTAAGAAAATCATTCTCCTCCTCCAACTTAGACTCCATCATGCTAGCCTCCTCAAGCTCTATCTCTAAAGCTTTCGCCTTATCATTTGAAATTTGTTTGGCGCTTCTTACTTGGTTAAGTAAAGTTTTCGCTTCCTTGAGTAAGGTAGTCGGTTTTTATTTTTCTATTATTGCTACGTTTGTCCCATCGAGATGCCAATAATATGATTGTTGAGCCAAGAAACTTGCTCCTTAAAATTGGACACTTCGCTAAAAGTCCCCTCATAATCCACTTGAAGCATAAAGTATGATTAGCAGCTTGAAAAAAGTAATAAGCATAAGTTAGAATGTTATCTATAAAGCATTAAGGACTTGAAAAGGTTGAGTAGGAAAATTATGTACTAAAAAGAATTGCTTAAGAATAGTGAATCAATGATCTTGAGTATAAGAGGAAGGTTGTGGAGGCTTAAGGGCAATGGAAGAAAAAGACTGGATGGCCAATTGGAGAAGGTCATCAAAACCACTAACAGAAGTTGGGGACTGAGATTTAGAAGGAAGCGGATCTTCTGAAGAAATATACAGCCCAAGCTACCTATGGAGAAGATTTAGAGCTCCAAGAGAACCTAGAAAAGTAATACGAAGGAGTGGGTCTTGAGACTATCCCATTTCAGTCAACTGTTGTGCTTTTTCCCTAGAAATGTTTAAGTTTGGGACCCCATTATTTTCACCAATGTCTATAAATTGTTCTTCTTCTATAATAACATGGATCATTCCCGACTTTAGGCTTTTGCTAGCAGTTGTAGCATGTAACGACCTGCGCATCCATACCCTTTGAATCGACAATAATCCATACATGTCCGACCCAAAAAGAAAAGACTGACTGAAAGTCAAGAGAAAGAAAAGAAGAGAGAACAAGAGAAGAGAAGAGAGAAGATAGAACCACACAGAACAATACAAAATCTCACATCGTAGCAAAACATATAATATCGTATCAATGATGTTTACAAAACAGAAACTGTATATACACACATCAATCAGAGTTCAACAATCAATCAATACTTATCTGCTTGAACAGTTGTAATAACCTGTCCTCATAAATGCTGATAATATGCAACAACAAATAAAGCACAGTGGATTAGCAAAACAACTACGTATATAGGAAATGAAGATCTCCAGCTCTCCTACAGAAGCTCAAAAAGCACCAAACTGAACCTGTAAATTATACTCGGTCTGAACCGAGCATTGAAAGGAAAGAACGTCCAGATCAGTCTGGTAAACCAGCGTGAGAAATCAAACGGAATTTATTAAGTTACCAAAACTTTTCCTTTATCAAAACAAAAGTATCTCGTAAACGCGCCCGCACATAAACACGAACATGTTTTTACCTTACGATAACTAAATCATTTCAGATCAAATCCTCTTATATTATACTAGCGTCTAGTATATACAAATAATATTAATCATAGACGAAATTGTTACCTTGATTAAATTCCAGTATATAGCCCAATTGGGTAATACAATTAAACTGGCAAGTACGTAGTGGAGTTTGGATTTCCATACAAATAACCAGGTGAAGGGGCTACCTTCCAAAGGGGTACACCTCTAGATGGATGTCCCAAGGCACAGAACATCAGCCCTCTACCAATACAAGACAGACCCACCTCTACAACTAGATGGTACCGAATATGCCATCCTCCGATCGTTACTGGTCGTTACCGAGGGCCCTCTAGCATACAAACCACGATAATCAGATATATGACATCATAGCGTGTAAAGATATATTTAGAAGATGATGACCATATCCTACTTGGGAATGACCTTCTTAGCCTTGCTGCATCTAACCCTATTTATGTCATTTCTGGTTGACGAGGCCTGACGAGGTAACGATTACCTTTCATATATCACAATCACATCACTTTAAATGCCACATGGCCATATCCGTTGACTACTAATTGCCTTCCACAAAAATACAACCCCTAAGCTCGTATGTGTTAAGGAGGGTGTTAAGCTAAGAGAAGTTGCCTTCTCCGCCACCGGCGATGTACGTTTGTAAAAACTAATGCACGTAATTTGTAGAAATGTAATGTCGGACAAACATCCATACAAATTGTCATGGAACAAGACAAACCGAAGTTACATTCCTACCACATCCTGTCCGGAATTCCCTAGGATTAGTAGCAAATAGTCCTTGCATTGGATATTTCATATTGAAGAGACCACTGCTACTGGATGTATATTGGGATTTTAACCCGAAACGATCAATAAGCAGTCCCCCACTATGAAAATTCAGAATATCAATATCATCACAAGCAACTTGCACAATCATCACATATACATTGGTCCGAAGTGGCTTTCAGATAAATCTGATCCCGGTCTCTTCGCACCAACAATGCAAAAGCATTTCTCAACCACACACAGTAACTAAGCCTCATAGACTTATCACATCTCCAACTTTCAACTTGCTATCCTTCGGCAAAGAAGGAAGCGCGATAGATTGAAGTAATACTCCGCACAATACGAATCAACATCCTCAACACAAACGATAATCAATTCCACATAGAAGGCTACGTACTAAGTGTACGACTAAATAGTTCCCACATCAAGTCGAGGAACTTAAATTTGGCCAAGTCTGATAGTCGGTTATTTAACTATCAAAGCAAATAAACAAATATCTGGCACTACATATAATCACTAGGCCCTTTTAATTAATCTTTTATTAATTAAATCATTTGCCAAATATTCACTTCAAATTATCTTTAAAAAGATATAAATCTCAAAACCCATTTCAATACACGAAAACATTTCCATATACTTATTGTAACGACCCAGAATTTTAATTAATTAAAATTTGTATATTTAATTAATTTTAAATATTAAGAAGTGAAATTTATAAGTCGAATAAAATTTAATTTGAATAATTGGATTTAATTGAATAATTAAATCGATAATTTAATATGTTAAATTATGGAAATAATAGAAAATTGGGTTAAATATGATTGGAAATGATTTGTAAAATTTTATTTTATCATATTGAAGTTAGAATGATATTTTAGAACTTTTAAAATCGAATTAAGAGTTAATTTGTGAAAATTGAATATTTTAATATTTAATCGACTAGTGAAAATAACCAATTTTCGAACATTCTCAGAATTGGACGAAACTAGTTCCATTGGATCCGTAATAGTTTTTTATTATCGGATTTCAATTTTCGTAGCAATCGGAGTTATCGTTTGATCGTGGCAGCTTGAAACGCATCTAAATTGTTTTAATATTAATTTAGCGAGTTAAAATAGCCATTTTTCAAAAAGTCTCGGATTTCGACCAAACCAGTTTCATCGGATCCATAATGTGATATTATTGTAAAGTTTCAAATTTCGTGTCAATCGGATTTACCGTTTGTCCGGTACAAATTAAAACGCCTAGAAAATCGTTTAAATCGGTTTAATTCAAATTGAACGTTTATTGTCATAACTCGCACAGATGACCGAATTAGCTTTCGAAACCTATTCCATTGTGTCCGGAACGTGGGATAAACCCCAGAAACGTCAGTCACCGCGCGTAAATCGGAGTTCGGAAAATCCGGGATGAATAGTGTCGTTCGATTCCCTATAAATAGCCCCCTCTCTCTCACAAATTAAAAAAAAAAAAAAACCCTAAACCTAATGCAGCCGCCACCCCTATATGAACGGCCAGAAAGTTGTTTCGTTCTTTCCCTCCAATCTCCAAATCCGTTCATTAATTCATGAAACTTTCTAAATGAAAGTTGTAGAGCACAACACGATCTTGATATCCAACGGCTATGATCGCGAATGGATTAACGGATTGACGGCAATTCTCGATCAAAGTCGCCGCGTTCTTTCTCGAATTTCGTGCCAACAAGGAAGCCGAGCTCAAGGTGGTTCTGGCCGAGTGTTGTGCTGGTGATGAGCTTTCGTTTGGCTGTGGTGTGATGGAGTTTAGTCGAGCGTGGTGGCCGAACTATTAAACCCTAGTTTCTTGAAATGGGTTGTATGCGTGCGTATCATACTGGAGAAGGGGACGCGCATGAGGAAAAAGGGGGGGGGGGTGCGGCCCTGATGCACTCGAGCTTGATCCAACGGTCTAGAAGATGTTAGGTTGAAAAATTATAAAATTATGTTGTAATTTATATAAATAAATTCGTGTAACTTCAAAAATACATATCTTTTTCATACGAGGTCGAAAACGCGTGAAACCAGTTGCGTTGGAATCGTATGGACAAGCACTACGCTATGGAATTGGATTGGAGTCGTTTGGAGTTAGTGAGAATTTTGGATAAAATTAAACGTCCGTTTAATTTTATTCGAAATAAATCGCTAAAACGAAATTGAAATCAAGGTGAGAACTTCTCACTCAATCGAATCAGTTTCGATTTTTATTTTAAATAGTTAGATTTAAAATATTTGAATGCATGTTTGAATGATGATTGTTATCTATTGATTGTTAAAATAGACATTATGCGCCGTTAGTAAGCGGATGTTATTTATTAAAAACATATACCGCGAATATTTCATAAACAGTGAAATTGGTATTATATATATTAGCAATATATATATATATATATATATATATATATATATATATTGGCATATGTATATATTGCAGTTATTGATTTCCCGCATTTGTATAGCGGATGAGACCCTATTGCGCTGTCTATTAAGCGGATAATATTTTAAATCCCATATACCGCGATAATTCCGTACTGGAGCGGAATTGGTATTGTGCTAATGTTTGTGGATGCAGGAAAACAGGTTGGAGGGATCCAACTGGATTCCTCAACAGTATTTATTTGATTTCAGATATTTTGATATTTGATGGATTATCATATCGATATATGATGTCGTTGTTGTCGTGATTGACTATTTGGTGTGTAGCATCATTGGACCAAAATTTGGAATTTTAAAATGATTTTAAAGCGATTTTTGAAAGTATACGTTTATAAAATATTTTTGGAATTGATCCATTTTAAATAAATAAACGTTATAATTTTAATGTTATAAAAATTATGATTTTTGAGAAATATAGTTAAAAGTTGATTTTTGAAAATATGGGTTAATAACTTTATAAAAAGAGTTCAAATTGGAATTTTTGAATTTATTGTAAAAAGTTTAAAAATAGGATTTATAAAATTTAATTATTTTATAAATCAAAATGGTGAAATTATAAAGGACTTTAAAGACAATTTGAAATAATAGTATAACTTGATTTATATAAGAGATTTATAAATTGATAATTTGTAAATTAAAAATATTTGAATTATAAAACGAGTTTTTATAAGTGTTCGAATGAATTGTGAATGAATTTCATAAATGAATGAAATTTATAGAATTATAAACGGTGAAGTTATAAATGGAATTTTATAAGCAGTAGGTTTATAAAATTTATAAAGTTGTTAAAAGAATAGGTTTGGATAAATAAACGAATCTTATAAGTTATAAGATTTATAATTATGAAGTTCAAAGGAACGATTTTGCAAACAAATAAATTATAAGTATTTCACTTATAATATGAACTTTTGGTTTATAATTGAGTTATAAATTGAATAGGTTAATAAAGGAATTTATAAACGTTGTTTTATAAATCCGCAAACGACTTATTTTGATAAGTAAATTGTTGAAACCTATTAATGGAGTTATATTCATGTTTTTGACTGTGAATAATCCTTTGAAATAAAATGAATAAAAGGATGAAATTTGTTAACAAAGTATATTCACGTTTTTGGAATAGTGAATAATATGTTAAAGAAAATGTTTAGAAGGTGATATTTTGAATTGAATTAAAACGATCTAACGATGTTTTAAAACGTGTTGAGATTCGAAACCGTAGATTTCAACATTCACTGTTGAAATAGACGTTTTCGAGAAATAAAAGGAAATGGTGGACTATAACACTGTTATTATAGTAAATGATTTCAGAAAGGAAATGTTTTGTTTAGTATTGGGATTTATATATCTATTTTAATTTCGAATCCCTATACTAGTGATTTTGGGTTGTCGTAACGATGTTTTACGCAACATTCGTTTTGGCCCAAATAAATATGTTTAAGAGAATGATTCCCTTAAAGAATGAAATATATACTTAATCTCGATTTAAGTATATTGAATATTTTCCAAGTGTTGAAAATAAATGGATTTGTGAATTACTTATGAATAAATAAGTATGGAAATGTTTTCCAATATAAAGTGAATATTTGGAGAATTTATCTTTTTGAAGATAAATTAAAAATGAATAATTGATATTGTATATTCATAGACATTTTGGAATATAAATTCATTATGGAATTTATAAATGAAAAGGAAAATTTGTTTAAAAATAAGTATTGATTTATTTTTGAGGAATTGAAATTATATATCTTGTAAAGATATGAAATTTGGGAAATAAATAATTTGGAAAATTATTTGGAATCTAGTGATGTGTGCATATCCATTGATAGTTCAATAACCGACTATCAATATTTACCTTTGAAAGGTATTTGTTGTGATTTGCTGAATTTGAATGCTACACTTATTTTTAAATTATTGCGCTCGTTATTTGGATTACCCATTCCGAATAGCGATACGACGTAATGGATAGCATTGAAGATCGGTGTTGAAGACCCGGTATTTGCGAGAGCGATAGGATGACCTGTCGATTGACTCTGCACCGAGTAGCTACGGTATTGAGTTCTCCATATGTGATGGAAAATCCGATCAGGATTGTGGATATCCGGATTGCAAGGACTTCTTTGTAAGTGCCTTCGGTTCTGTTCGATCCCGGAACAGACTTGTATGGATTGTATGTCTGACATTACAAATTGAGATATAAAGCAGATTTCTTTCAAATATATTTCTGTTGGTGGCGGAGAATTTATTCTTTTAGCTTAACACCCTTCTCTGAGACGTACGAGCTCAGAGGTTATGTAGTTGAATGTTATCGGCGATATATTCCCAATTTGGTAATGTGACATGCTGAGTGTTGCTGTGAAATGATCATTGTGTTGATTAATTATGATAGGATCATTTATTTGATCGTCTATCTTGGTGATCATTTCTATGATCATTTGTTGACCCAAAGCATGGCTTTTGTATAAAGTATGTTTTTGTGGACGTGACTTCGTCGAGCCTCACACCCCGGAATGGTCAAAACAGGAAAGATGCGGCAAGGTTATGAGTGGTAGCTCCCTTTAGGGTATGTGCATTTCCTTTTGGAAAGGGTGGTATCATGGTATGGAGCCCAGATACTTACTCATGTTGAAACACTTTATTTATGATTGTGTGATGTTGATGACGAGCGCTCGGATAAAGGTCCAATGGGACCGGGGGATGGCATATTCGTGCTAGTTGTTACCCAGTTAGGGGTAACCCGGCCTTGTGTTGGCAGAGATCCGGTTTGGTTCTCGGGGACGTCCTTCCAGAGGCGTTCTCATGTGGCAATGGGAAGTTCCTTGGCCTGATCATTCGTTGGAAATCCAGAGAAACAATACGAGACTTGTACGGTTTTAGTTGTATAACCTACTATGGAATGTGGCGGTAACCTACTATTGAACATAGTTAGCTATAGTAGGCATACGATAATAGTCGTATGTTGGCTAAGATTTATATTCTACCTTCGAAATATTTTCCTACGCTATGCACTAGTAATAATATCAAATGTCTTTTTAATGTGTATCAAGCATCTTTGACTATCATAAGGAGAAATCTCCTCCGATTCTACGTTTGCATTGTGTGTGTGTGCGGGAGGCCTTATGGTAGTCTCATTTTTAAAAGCATTGCGAATTGACTTTAAAAATATTCTTCTATTTTGATTTTAAAGATAAATAAACTGTTTTGAGTTCTCACACCAGTCACATGACTGACTCGGAGTTTATTGTTTTCCATCCTAAACTCTGGGTGCCCACCAAATTTCTACACGGGCAGTCAAGAGTTAGGTTTATCAGGATATTCGGGATATTCTGGAGTTGCTGGAGGCAAGCTGGATGGCATGGCGTATTATTAGTATATAGTATTTCTTTTCCGCTGTTTGTTGTTTGTTGTTGTACACTCTGATGATATGATGTAATGAAATGTAATGTAATAACTGATATAGTTCTTTGTTTAAAGATTATTCATTTATTTATTATATGTTGTTCCGCTGCGATTGTGAGATTCTGGTATTGTTGTGTTCTGTTCCATTCTATTTTCTTTTTTTCTCTATTTTCTATCTTCTTATCTCTTCTTCTACCTTTTTCTTTTTCTTAAACATTGAGAATTCGTATTTCTGTTCATCTTGAGTTAATCTATGGAGATTAGTGTATATTCAAGGAGCACGGATTTGCGGGTCTTCACAGGTGGTATCAGAGCCTATTGTTAAGCGACAACCATGGTTCTGTCGGGTATTACTCATTAGAGATAGAGTCAGCAGTACTCTAGAATGAGTTTGAGAGTAATAATAGCTATGAGAGCATATTTGTTAGTGAATATAAATTGTTTTTTATTGTGTTGACTTATCGGTTGATTGTTTATAGATTCCAGTCGATGTAGTCTAGCTAACTATCGTAGATAGGAGTTTCTAAACTCTTAAACAAGATAAACCGACACGGCATTGTTTTAAAATTGGGTAAATGAAATAATTTTACCTTGATTATATTTTATATATGAAGAAATAATTTTTCAGAATTATTAAAGTGTATATAAGTTGTTGAATTGGTTGTTTGAATAATCTAAATAAAAGAATAATTGTATAAGTAAAAAGAATTATAAGAATTGAATTATAATTAAAGTGATTTACAATTGTGAAATAAACTTATATATATAAGAAGTGAAACTATATGAATATATTTATGAATATGAGTTGTAATAAAAATGAATTTAAAGTTAAATGGAAATTTACTTTAGAATTGGAAGTTGAATTGGATTTATAAGTGGGAATTTAAGTTAAGTAAAGCCAAATAATGTTTGAATGGAATATAACTTAAGAGATGATTGAATGAAGTTGATATGGGTATCAAAGTAAATTAATAAAGTGAAGTGATAAATGTGAACTTAAGTTATTTAAATGAAATTCAACTTTTGTAATGGAATTGAATGAATGGATTGAATATTAATCAATTAAATGTGAATAATTGATATGAAATAATGAATGTAAGTGTAATTCATTAAAATCTAATGTTATTGGAAGTTGAATAATTGAATGAAAATCAATTTAATTAAACCAATTAAAAGTGAAGGTGTTAAACCAAATTGAATGAATATAAGCAAAAGAATTTGGTTGAAATGAATATACATTGGTTGTTATATGATTGTTAGTTGATTGTATATAATTCATTAAGAGTTAATGAAATTGGAAACTAAAGTAATTGAAATTCAATTGGAAGTTAAGTGAAAGTTGAATAGAATTGAATTTGATTTGGAAGTGAACCAACTTGAATATGAATTAGTGAATATAAACTAATTGAAAATGAATGTTAGTAAAATTCAATGTAAATGAATCAAATGTGATTAAATTGAAAACCTATTTCATTGAATATTAATGAGAACATGAATGAATATTTATTGGTTATGAATGCTAGTTGGTTGATGGTTGAATATATTGCTTTTGTTTCATTTGCTATGTTGGCAGGTATAGTTATTATGTTGCTATATGATGTATATTGAGATTATTTTCATATATGCATGTTCTCATGATTGTTTGTTGTGTGATTAGTAGGTGCGGATCGCGTTTGCTTCGCATTTGGAGCTCGCTTTCGCGCTATATTAGCCATATATGCTCGCTAATAAAATATAAGGTACATATCTCGGATTAAATATCGTACTTTTATACTTTTTTCCCTTCGGGATGCCTCATTACTAGATGAGATGTATATTTGCGATATATATACTGTCATTTTTTTTTCGGATCGAGCCGCGCAAAGGAGACTATGGCGAATTTTTCCGAAAATTTAAGGCGTTAGAAAAAAGTTGAGAAAATTGGAAAATTGTGAAAACTATAACTTTGATTTTGGAATTGAAAGTTAAACAATAGTAGTTGCTTTTGAAAAGATAACTAAGTGTGATTTGAAAACTTAGTAAAGTATTTATAAGAAGTTTAAACTATGAATTTTGGAAAAATTAATAGATTCTATAACTTTTCTTACTTGGTAATTTCGAGGACGAAATTCTTTTAAGGGGGGAAGTATGTAACGACCCAGAATTTTAATTAATTAAAATTTGTATATTTAATTAATTTTAAATATTAAGAAGTGAAATTTATAAGTCGAATAAAATTTAATTTGAATAATTGGATTTAATTGAATAATTAAATCGATAATTTAATATGTTAAATTATGGAAATAATTGAAAATTGGGTTAAATATGATTGGAAATGGTTTGTAAAATTTTATTTTATCACATTGAAGTTAGACTGATATTTTAGAACTTTTAAAATCGAATTAAGAGTTAATTTGTGAAAATTGAATATTTTAATATTTAATCGACTAGTGAAAATAACCAATTTTCGAACAGTCTCAGAATTGGACGAAACAAGTTCCATTGGATCCGTAATAGTTTGTTATTATCGGATTTCAATTTTCGTAGCAATCGGAGTTATCGTTTGATCGTGGCAGCTTGAAACGCATCTAAATTATTTTAATATTAATTTAGCGAGTTAAAATAGCCATTTTTCAAAAAGTCTCGAATTTCGACCAAACCAGTTTCATCGGATCCATAATGTGATATTATTGTAAGGTTTCAAATTTTGTGTCAATCGGATTTAACGTTTTTCCGGTACAAATTAAAACGCCTAGAAAATCGTTTAAATCGTTTTAATTCAAATTGAACGTTTATTGTCATAACTCGCACAGATGACCGAATTAGCTTTCGAAACCTGTTCCATTGTGTCCGGAATGCGGGATAAACCCCAGAAAGGTCAGTCACCGCGCGTAAATCGGAGTTCGGAAAATCCGGGATAAATAGTGTCGTTCGATTCCCTATAAATAGCCCCCTCTCTCTCACAAATTAAAAAAAAAAAACCCTAAGCCTAATGCAGCCGCCACCCCTATATGAACGGCCAGAAAGTTGTTTCGTTCTTCCCCTCCAATCTCCAAATCCGTTCATTAATTCAAGAAACTTTCTAAATGAAAGTTGTAGAGCACAACACGATCTTGATATCCAACGGCTATGATCGCGAATGGATTAACGGATTGACGGCAATTCTCGATCAAAGTCGCCACGTTCTTTCTCGAATTTCGTGCCAACAAGGAAGCCGAGCTCAAGGTGGTTCTGGCCGAGTGTTGTGCTGGTGATGAGCTTTCGTTTGGCTGTGGTGTGATGGAGTTTAGTCGAGCGTGGTGGCCGAACTATTAAACCCTAGTTTCTTGAAATGGGTTGTGTGCGTGCGTATCATACTGGAGAAGGGGACGCGCATGAGGAAAAAGGGGGAGGGGTGCGGCCCTGATGCACTCAAGCTTGATCCAACGGTCTAGAAGATGTTAGGTTGAAAAATTATAAAATTATGTTGTAATTTATATAAATAAATTCGTGTAACTTCAAAAATACATATCTTTTTCATACGGGGTCGAAAACGCGCGAAACTAGTTGCGTTGGAATCGTATGGACAAGCACTACGCTATGGAATTGGATTGGAGTCGTTTGGAGTTAGTGAGAATTTTGGGTAAAATTAAACGTCCGTTTAATTTTATTCGAAATAAATCGCTAAAACGAAATTGAAATCAAGGTGAGAACTTCTCACTCAATCGAATCAGTTTCGATTTTTATTTTAAATAGTTAGATTTAAAATATTTGAATGCATGTTTGAATGATGATTGTTATCTATTGATTGTTAAAATAGACATTATGCGCCGTTAGTAAGCGGACGTTATTTATTAAAAACATATACCGCGAATATTTCATAAACAGTGAAATTGGTATTATATATATTAGCAATATATATATATATTGGCATATGTATATATTGCAGTTATTTATTTCCCGCATTTGTATAGCGGATGAGACCCTATTGCGCCGTCTATTAAGCGGATAATATTTTAAATCCCATATACCGCGATAATTCCGTACTGGAGCGGAATTGGTATTGTGCTAATGTTTGTGGATGCAGGAAAACAGGTTGGAGGGATCCAACTGGATTCCTCGACAGTATTTATTTGATTTCAGATATTTTGATATTTGATGGATTATCATATCGATATATGATGTCGTTGTTGTCGTGATTGACTATTTGGTGTGTAGCATCATTGGACCAAAATTTGGAATTTTAAAATGATTTTAAAGTGATTTTTGAAAGTATACGTTTATAAAATACTTTTGGAATTGATCCATTTTAAATAAATAAACGTTATAATTTTAATGTTATAAAAATTATTATTTTTGAGAAATATAGTTAAAAGTTGATTTTTGAAAATATGGGTTAATAACTTTATAAAAAGAGTTCAAATTGAAATTTTTGAATTTATTGTAAAAAGTTTAAAAATAGGATTTATAAAATTTAATTATTTTATAAATCAAAATGGTGAAATTATAAAGAACTTTAAAGACAATTTGAAATAATAGTATAACTTGATTTATATAAGAGATTTATAAATTGATAATTTGTAAATTAAAAATATTGGAATTATAAAACTGTAACAACCGTGGTATTTTCAACCATTCGCATCCATTATAAGTGTATAGGTAGACACTCATGCCGGAATTAAATTGCTCAAAATACCGCGTTGTAAATAAAAATTTGGCAAATCTCAGAATATACAGTAAATAAAAATCATAGAATCACAGACACAGAGTAATAATAGTGCAGCGGAAGCAAAAGAAATAGTAGTTCATGAAGCTACTATATAAAAATATCAGAGTTACATAAAATACAATAGAGGAAATAAGGTACAAAAGAAGTCTCACTTCGTAGAAGTCAACTAATACAAGCGCTGAAAGGAACAACAGGTTTCAAAAGATAAACATGACAAGTAGATAATCTCCAGCGATTCCAATCTCCAGAAAGTGGAAATCCATATCTGTGAATAACTCAGGCTGACCCGAGCGTAAATAAAAATACAAACACTCGAGTCAGGACATACATACTTATACAATGTAAACCAACTCAAGTGAACTATAGTAAAGGTACAAGTAACTTAGAAGATGCTTGGGACCGCCCATCCTCTAAGGATCCGTTAAACTATTTACTATGTAGTATATTGCGCTATATACAGTAGTGTCTAATCAGTAAAGTATAATCATATAGAAAATAGCGTTAAGGGGATGGTGAACCTTAACGCTGTCGGATATTTAAAACCAAAATCGTAGTGGGCTCGATATAAGGATATGACACGGCACGCGAGGCAATGCCAGGGTGGATACACCGTTTGCACTCCCGGACCGGTGGTGACGGCAAGCCAGCAGCTTCCGCCCACCTCGAACAATACCCCCGAATCAAATGTGGCGCCACCGAATCGAATCACAAAAGTAATAGAATGGTTTCCGATGGAGCATGCTCGATGAAAGGGTGCGACCCTTTGTGTAGCCCGGTATAGCTCCTGTTTTAGTCATATATGCCAACTCACGGGAGTTGGGTCCACGTAATATACCTCGAGAACGTCGCCACCATCCTACTTCAATCTGGAATCTCCACCGCGTACACAGTTGTTAAAGTGGTTTTCGGTATTGGCCGGCTATAAGACAATATCTGATCCCGGTCTCTTTAACAACCAATCGTTATTATAACCCGTAGTTATAACTTTAAAACATATTTTATACTTCAAAATAAAATATCATTTCAACCCAAATCTTTATCAAAATAAAGATTAAATCATTTCCAAACCATTTCAATATATCATCATACCATATCTTTCAATTCAAATATCTATCAAAGTAATTATCAAGTCATTTCAAATCATTTTTAATACATAAACATCACATCTTCCAAATTCAATATTTATCAAAATAATTATCATGTCATTTCAAATCATTTTTAATACATAAACATCGTATCTTCCAAATTCAATATTTATCAAAATAATTATCAAGTCATTTCAAATCATTTTTAATACATAAACATCGTATCTTCCAAATTCAATATTTATCAAAATAATTATCAAGTCATTTCAAATCATTTTTAATACATAAACATCACATCTTTCAAACTTCATTTTCAAATCGTCTTAATTTCAAAATATCATAACTTTCAAAACTTCATCTTCGAATCATTTAATATATACCAGAATATCATATCTTTCAAAACTTCATTTCAAATCATTTCAATATATCATATCTTTTCGAAACCACATTTCAATCATTTAATATATCAAAATATCATCTCTTTTCACAACCACATTCATTTCAATATCATTATTCATTTTATTCAATTTAAAATACCATTTCGATTCATATTTCAAAACAGTTTATATTCCAAAAATCATTTTTAATCACTAAAATGAAGTTATTATGTTTAATAATTAAATTATTAAACTTCCAAAATTTTCAACTTTCAATGTTCATTTATTCACTTAAGTTTATTAAAACAGTAAAGATTCACTTTTCGTGGCATTTAGAAAATGCTACGGAAAAATACATTCAAAACAGTTCACTTTAACAAAAGACAACATTTTAAAATGTTGTAATAGGGTTTACTTAAATTTCAAATAAACTTAGTTAAATTCAAAAATTATAGCACTTACAAAATTTTTCTATAATAGCTTTTAATTCAATTTAGCTTTTTAGTTCATTATCGTCAACTACAGCATTTACAATGCTGTAATATCATTCACATTGTAATTAATAGAATTTCAAAAATGCAGTAAATTAACTTCAAATATTCAATAAAATTTCTCAACCAATTATATTTTTATTTAAAACATTTTTTTAACTTATAAAATCATACATTTCACATTTATAAACATCATTTAATTTTCCTCAAGTTCATGATTTTATAAAGTTAAATTCCCATTCAAAAACCAAGTTTTAATAATAATTCACTTATCAAAATGCAATGTTCAATTTTAGATTCACTACATTAAATTTCAACTTAACATTTATGTTAAAATTCTCAAATATAACTTATTTTTATTTTTATTTACTTAACTAAAATTTCCCTTTCAAGTCAATTTCATAAATTTCCAATTTTAGTTATATTTCAAAATTTCAACTTAAAATATTCATTCATTTCACATTTCAGCTTTATTAAAAATCATTAATATGATATAAAATCACTTTAAATTCAATTTATATTCAAATTATCATAAATTCATATTCAATTAAATTTCCAATTATAATTAAATCAATTTTTCCAAAATAACTTACGTTTAAAATTTCTAACTTTTCCATTAATTCAATTCACTTACAATTATTCATAAAATCAATAATATTTTACAAAAATCCTTTTTAATTATATTTAAATCAAAATAATATAATATTTACATTTCTAAAATAACTTTAAAGATTTTAGGAAAACATATATTAACTACGGGTCTATATATAATTTTCTACGCTAGGTAAAGTGATACGGATATGTATCATTTCAATCCGCAGTTTAAAAAGAAAAATCCGGGTTTTATCATTTCAAACCCGCAATCCCAAGTTAAATAAATGATTTGAAAATCATTCAGGCCTATCATTTCAGCCCATAACAATTTTCCCTTATTCCAAAGTCCGTTCGGGTATATATCATTTCAACCCATAGTGATTCTAATCAAAAGGGAACTTGCAGTGTGATAAACTGATATAAATAAACATAATAGCATAATAAATAGTAACAAGTCATATAACAGGTGTAATAACAGGTGTAAACATCATATGATCATAATATAGCAGTTATAACATGATGCAATACATTTACAGATTCAAATGGTGTCGGTTTATCAGTTATATAGGTACAGATTGTCTGGTGAGAATAACTCACCGGTTTGAGCTGGAGACACAACAACGAATTTCACGAACGGAATCTACACAAGCACAAAAGCACGACACAGATACGAATGGAGGAGCCAAGGATTAATTCCCTTGAATACAAATCAAACAAACAATAACAAACATGAATTATAAACCAAGATATTACAAAACAATGCTAGGAATAAGTACACAATTCAAAGCTAGAACTTTTGCACTTGCATTCACCTTTTTATGCTTTAGCTATGGACTGGAAAAGCACTGTAATGGAATGGTTTTGGATCGGGTTTGGATGCAACAGGTCAGCGTATCATGGATTTGATGATGGTGCAAAGGTATGTGTACATGAAACTATGACTACAAGGCATAAACAAGGATTTTGGTCCATATTTGGCTCGACCTATGGCACACTTGGGCAGGCTATACCTACTCCAGATCTAGATAGTGGAGAGTGATGGTATAGCAGCACCCAAAGGTCATGTGGTTGCTGGTGGTGGTGGTTCTAGGGGTGGCCAAGAGGAGTATGTGAAAGGATATTGGCATTAAGGCTCGGCTAGGCTAGTTTTAAGGGTTTGCTTGCAATTTTTTGTGGAGTTTTCAACATGGGGAGGCCACGGCCTGATCTGGTTCAGGTCTGGACAGTGGGTAGGTGGAGGGTCAAAGGTTGTATCGTGGTGGTGGTGGAACAATAGGAGGTGGCCAAGGCAAGATATGAAGGAGATAGTGGAGTATATGGCTAGGCTAGGCAATTTCAAGGGGTTTGGTGCAAAGTTTGTGATGCTAACATCAATGGATGGGCAAAACTTGGTTAATGTCAGAGGAGGAGGAGGAGGAGCTGCTGTAGATGGTGGAGGAGATGGTGGAGCTGATGGTGGAGAGGTTAGGCTGAGCAAAGCATGAAGAAGCAGGGCAAAAATCAAGGCAAACAAATGGAAAAAGGAAGAAGATGAGAGGAGAATGGAAGCCATATTTTTCTTTGAAGTGCCGTGAGTTTTTAGGAGATGAAGGAGGACATTTGTTTACGTGCAAATGATATATGATCAGCTGAAAGAAATGAGATATGGTTGGCCTCAATTGAATGCAAGAGTTAGAAAATGAAAAGGTGGGAAAACAAAGAGACTTAAGCAACTAAAGAGTCACAAAACCTTTCAAATTTCCACTAAATTCTTTTTAATTTTAAATAACTGAAATATATATATAAATCCAGATAAAAATACGAAAATTTAGTAAATAAACAATAATAAATAAATAAATTATTAATTATATATAGTTTAATTAAATAAAACAGCAAAATTTACAACTAGTCCTGAAAATATGAAAAATAAGTGCAATGAACTTGGAAAAATTTTTATGTACTTAAAAATATTTATAAATAAAGATAAGAACACAAAATAAAATGAATTCACAAAATAAATAAATAAATTTTAATTAAAATATAGTTTAGACGAAGAAAATAGCAGAAAAAGGAAACAGCCTTTTAAAAATAGGAAATCATCATAGTAAATTTTAGAAAAATCCTATTATTATTTTTAAAATATTTAGAGATGAAAATATACATAAATTAACATATCTACCCATATTAAAAGAAATATAAGAAAGAAAAATATGATTTATAAAATTTAAAATAGGCAAAATTGCACAATAAAACAAATTATACTAGAAATTGAAATGTACATAACTTTTACATTTTAACTCCGTTTTCAACGAAACGAAAAGTGGTGTTCTTAGAATTTTATGTAATTTCATAATAAAAGATAAAATTTATAATTTTAAACTTTTAAAATTTTAAGTCAAAAGTCAAAGTTTGACTAATTTGACCAAAATCAACATTTCAGGAACATATTCAAATTACACAAGTTTGGAATTATAATTTCATATAAAATCAAGATTTATATTTAAGTAATAAAATTTAATCATTTAAAATAAGTAAAATAAGTTTTTTTTTGTCAAAATAATTAAAATAAAAAAAAATACAGGGTTGTCACAAAAACGAGTTTTTATAAGTGTTAGAATGAATTGTGAATGAATTTCATAAATGAATGAAATTTATAGAATTATAAACGGTGAAGTTATAAATGGAATTTTATAAGCAGTAGGTTTATAAAATTTATAAAGTTGTTAAAAGAATAGGTTTGGATAAATAAACGAATCTTATAAGTTATAAGATTTATAATTATGAAGTTCAAAGGAACGATTTTGCAAACAAATAAATTATAAGTATTTCACTTATAGTATGAACTTTTGGTTTATAATTGAGTTATAAATTGAATAGGTTAATAAAGGAATTTATAAACGTTGTTTTATAAATCCGCAAACGACTTATTTTGATAAGTAAATTGTTGAAACCTATTAATGGAGTTATATTCATGTTTTTGACTGTGAATAATTGTTTGAAGTAAAATGAATAAAAGGATGAAATTTGTTAACAAAGTATATTCACGTTTTTGGAATAGTGAATAATATGTTAAAGAAAATGTTTAGAAGGTGATATTTTGAATTGAATTAAAACGATCTAACGATGTTTTAAAATGTGTTGAGATTCGAAACCATAGATTTCAACATTCATTGTTGAAATAGACATTTTCGAGAAATAAAAGGAAATGGTGGACTATAACACTGTTATTATAGTAAATGATTTCAGAAAGGAAATGTTTCGTTTAGTATTGGGATTTATATATCTATTTTAATTTCGAATCCCTATACTAGTGATTTTGGGTTGTCGTAACGATGTTTTACGCAACATTCGTTTTGGCCCAAATAAATATGTTTAAGAGAATGATTCCCTTAAAGAATGAAATATATACTTAATCTCGATTTAAGTATATTGAATATTTTCCAAGTGTTGAAAATAAATGGATTTGTGAATTACTTATGAATTAATAAGTATGGAAATGTTTTCCAATATAAAGTGAATATTTGGAGAATTTATCTTTTTGAAGATAAATTAAAAATGAATAATTGATATTATATATTCATAGACATTTTGGAATATAAATTCATTATGGAATTTATAAATGAAAAGGAAAATTTGTTTAACAATAAATATTGATTTATTTTTGAGGAATTTAAATTATATATCTTGTAAAGATATGAAATTTGGGAAATAAATAATTTGGAAAATTATTTGGAATCTGGTGATGTGTGCATATCCATTGATAGTTCAATAACCGACTATCAATATTTACCTTTGAAAGGTATTTGTTGTGATTTGCTGAATTTGAATGCTACACTTATTTTTAAATTATTGCGCTCGTTATTCGGATTACCCATTCCGAATAGTGATACGACGTAATGGATAGCATTGAAGATCGGTGTTGAAGACCCGGTATTTGCGAGAGCGATAGGATGACCTGTCGATTGACTCTGCACCGAGTAGCTACGGTATTGAGTTCTCCATATGTGATGGGAAATCCGATCAGGATTGTGGATATCCGGATTGCAAGGACTTCTTTGTAAGTGCCTTCGGTTCTGTTCGATCCCGGAACAGACTTGTATGGATTGTATGTCTGACATTACAAATTGAGATATAAAGCAGATTTCTTTCAAATATATTTCTGTTGGTGGCGGAGAATTTATTCTTTTAGCTTAACACCCTTCTCTGAGACGTACGAGCTAAGAGGTTATGTAGTTGAATGTTATCAGCGATATATTCCCAATTTGGTAATGTGACATGCTGAGTGTTGCTGTGAAATGATCATTGTGTTGATTAATTATGATAGGATCATTTATTTGATCGTCTATCTTGGTGATCATTTCTATGATCATTTGTTGACCCAAAGCATGGCTTTTGTATAAAGTATGTTTTTGTGGACGTGACTTCGTCGAGCCTCACACCCCGGAATGGTCAAAACAGGAAAGATGCGGCAAGGTTATGAGTGGTAGCTCCCTTTAGGGTATGTGCATTTCCTTTTGGAAAGGGTGGTATCATGGTATGGAGCCCAGATACTTACTCATGTTGAAACACTTTATTTATGATTGTGTGATGTTGATGATGAGCGCTCGGATAAAGGTCCAATGGGACCGGGGGATGGCATATTCGTGTTAGTTGTTACCCAGTTAGGGGTAACCCGGCCTTGTGTTGGCAGAGATCCGGTTTGGTTCTCGGGGACGTCCTTCCAGAGGCGTTCTCATGTGGCAATGGGAAGTTCCTTGGCCTGATAATTCGTTGAAAATCCAAAGAAACAATACGAGACTTGTAAGGTTTTAGTTGTATAACCTGTTATGGAATGTGGCGGTAACCTGCTATTGAACATAGTTAGCTATAGTAGGCATACGATAATGGTCGTATGTTGGCTAAGATTTATATTCTACCTTCGAAATATTTTCCTGCACCATGCACTAGTAATAATATCAAATGTCTTTTTAATGTGTATCAAGTATCTTTGACTATCATAAGGAGAAATCTCCTCTGATTCTGCGTTTGCATTGTGTGTGTGTGCGGGAGGCCTTATGGTAGTCTCATTTTTAAAAGCATTGCGAATTGACTTTAAAAATATTCTTCTATTTTGATTTTAAAGATAAATAAACTGTTTTGAGTTCTCACACCAGTCACATGACTGACTCGGAGTTTATTGTTTTCCTTCCTAAACTCTGGGTGCCCACCAAATTTCTACACGGGCAGTCAAGAGTTAGGTTTATCAGGATATTCTGGATATTCTGGAGTTGCTGGAGGCAAGCTGGATGGCATGGCGTATTATTAGTATATAGTATTTCTTTTCCGCTGTTTGTTGTTTGTTGTTGTACACTCTGATGATATGATGTAATGAAATGTAATGTAATAACTGATATAGTTCTTTGTTTAAAGATTATTCATTTATTTATTATATGTTGTTCCGCTGCGATTGTGAGATTCTGATATTGTTGTGTTCTGTTCCGTTCTATTTTCTTTTTTTCTCTATTTTCTATCTTCTTATCTCTTCTTCTACCTTTTTCTTTTTCTTAAACATTGAGAATTCGTATTTCTGTTCATCTTGAGTTAATCTATAGAGATTAGTGTATATTCAAGGAGCACGGATTTGTGGGTCTTCACACTTATTTAATAAAAAGTAATTCACAAATCAATTTATTTTCATCACTTAGAAAATATTCCACATACACAAATGAGGATTAAGTATATATTTTATTCTTCATGGAAAACGTTCTAACAACTTTTATTTGGGCTAAAATGATGTTGCGTAAAACATCGTTACAACAACCCAAAATCACTAGTATAAGGACTCGAAAATAAGATCGATATATAAATCCCATATACTATATAAAACATTTTCTTTCAAAAATCATTTACTATAACAACAGTGTTACAGTCCATCATTTCCTTATTTTTCAAAAACGTCTATTTCAACAATGAATGTTGAAATCTATGCATTCGATACTTAACACATTTTAAAACATCTTTAAACCATTTTACTCCATTTAATATATCACTTTGCAAAAATATCCATTTAATCCAATATATTATTCACTG
Source organism: Allium cepa (assembly GCA_030765085.1). Classification (NCBI taxonomy): domain Eukaryota; kingdom Viridiplantae; phylum Streptophyta; class Magnoliopsida; order Asparagales; family Amaryllidaceae; genus Allium; species Allium cepa. Next base: position 580,874,724 of record CM060931.1, read on the forward strand.
TCTAAAATCGTGAATATAAACCGTTTACCAAATTAAAGCATCTACATATTTAATTAAAGAATTATCCACTGCCCAAAATCATGGATATAATTCATTATCCCAATTCCTTACTTTAAATATTTATTAAAGGACAATTCACTGACAAAAATCGTGAATATAATTCCTTTAAGAAACTCCTATATTTAACTTATCAAATTCAATTGATTTCGGATTTATAAAACAATATTTATAAATTCCACTTATATTTATAAAAATTCAACTTATAAATTCCCTTTATTAACCGATAACATTTATAGCTCATTTATATGCCAAAATCAAAAATTATAAGTTAAATATTTATAATTCTCTTATTTACAAAATTCATTCACTTATAACTTCACAAATTCACAAATCTTATTCACTTATAAAATCCATTTATAACTTTATTTTAACATTTACAAAACTTGTCTATAATTCAATTACTTTGATTTATAAAATATTAATTTTATAAATCCCATATATAAACCATTTAATATAATTAAAAAACTCAATTTAAACTATTTACCAAATCATTGACTCCATATTTCAAAAAAATCATAACTTTTATAACATAAAAATTATAACTTTATTTTATTCAAAATAAATTCATTTCTTTAAAAATTCAAAATTCAATAGAACATCTATTTTCAAAATTACTTTGAAATCCTTTTTAATTCGAAATCACCGCTTTAACATTTTTAAAATACCAAAAATAGGCCCAATGCTGCAACAACACCAAATACCTCAATCATGGCATCCAAAACATCATATATCATATGATAACAGAATATATATCAATATTTGTAAATAAAACCAATACTGGTGAGGAATCCAGTTGGATCCCTCCAACCTGTCACCTGCAACAAATATACATATTAGAAATATATGTACAATGTCCGCTTCGAGGCAGATGAGCGTACAAGGGTCATTCGCTCATACACGGGAACGTACAGGGTCATCTGCTCCACCAGGCAGGAATATATCCAAATACCAATCAATATATCATATCTCATCCAAACAATCATCAATCATCATAAATAAATTTGTTCTCACTTTTATAAAAATACCAGTGAGTTAGAAAGAGTGAGTTGTACTCACATTGATTCCAATAGCTGTTGCAGTGTTTTATTCCGAATAAAATTAAACCGGCGTTTAATATTCCTCAAATTATCACTAGCTCCAATCAACTCCAAACCAGCTTTAAAATATAGTGCTTGTCAATACGAACCCAACGCAATTCATTTCGTCACAAACATACCTCGTATGAAGAAGTTATTATAGGATCGATTTCACCCTAAAGGGGGGGGGGGTTGAATAGGGTGATACCATTAGTTATAAAAATTTAATGCAGAAGTTTATAAAATATTTTCAACACAGATATATCAGAATAATAGCAGCACAGATAATAGCAGAATAATAAGTAGAGAAATAGAACAATACAGAATTTACCCAACTTCGGCAAAACCCTACCTACGTGCTACCCCCAAGCTTTCTACCAGAAATTAAGCAGTTGGATGCTTACACACGTAAACTCACGACACCCGCTATCGACTAACGTTAACTCTACGCTCAAAACTCTGCCACAACTAAGCCACTAAGTTGCGAATTCTCAAACTACGCCATGTAGTTTATCCCCTAGTCATAGGACTAGAAATTACAACTATTTGAAAGAAAAATTCAAATTTAAAAATAAATTAAACTGTAAAACCCTAACTTTAAACTAAAGCCTTAATAACAAGGTTGGCCCAAAATAAATTATGACTAAAATGTCAGCCCCTTTATCTCTTTTATTTCATTGCTTTCTTTTCTCTGTAAAAATGTCGGCGTCGTTCCTTTGCTTGTTCCTCTTTGCTAAAACTAGGGTTTTGAATTTGTTAAAGCTGCCAATTTATGTAGTTTATTGAAGGATGAATTATATACGATTTTCTTTTTCAATCAACCGTCTCTTCGTAGCGCAGTTCAGCTGCTTCTATGATCGAGTTCGATTCAAACAATCTGGTACGTAATTTGTGCTTTTCTGCTTTACTGTTTAGCTAGCTCGAACTCGATCAGGTTCGAGTTGTTGATTTGATATTTGGTATCTATTTTGCTCGAACTCGAATGATTTTTGTAGCCAATGGTGTTATGGTTTATATATGAGTTGAATCCCTAAAATTTCATTCGTCTGATAATCTGCTCGGTCGTTTGATTTTGATCGAATGCTGTGATTTATTTTTGACTTGTTCAAATTCGTATATTTTCTGGTCGCTGGATTCACACGGCTTCGATTCTGACTTGTTTGATTTCTTGGTCATCACGGCGTTGAATTGCTTTGGGATTTTTTTCTTGCTCGCCACGGTGTCGATTTTCTGGTATTCAAATTTGTTGACTTCGGTCACTTGACTTTGTTTGTGCGATTCCATGACTTCGACATTGGTTCCTGTAAGGTTGAGAGAAAAGTTGACTTTTTGCTTTTGTAATTCACTGCATAGTATGTTGGTTCATCATTGTTATTGCTTTGAGTCATGTAAACTTCTGGTTTGTATATGACACTTCAATTTGTGTCTGCACTGTGATATGCACTTTATAAATTCCAGTGTGCCTTTATACTTGACTTTTGTACTTTGTTCATCCTGTCTGCATATGCATATCTGAAGCAATTTTTCGTATATGTATTTTGTCGAATTTTGGACTTAAACCTGATTTGCAAATGTTGTTTTCACTTAAGTCTGGAGCTTTTGATTTGCATTCATTCTTCTTGCTTCACTTTGATATTTTTAGTTTTGTTTTGCATCAAGTACATGCCTAATATGTATGCATATCGGTTTGGTTTCATTGTGGTCTACGGCACCATTGTTGTCATCTGTTGCAATTTGTCACGCTGTTGTAAGTTGTAAGTGCATTACCCGAATCTTGTGTTCTTCATGATTCACCTGACTTTTGCTTCATTTGATTCATGAAGTTGTACTATGGTATTTCAATCTTATTCACATTGCATATATGCTATTTCATGTCTAAACTCGTCCGCATTTTGGTTGTGTGTATACATGTGTGAATATACATGAATATATGTATGTTATTATTTTGTGACCGCACCTGATTGTCTTCATGTGGCTACACTTCATCCTATCACTATTGAAGCTTGATTCTCTGGTCTTTGATTTTGTCTTGTTCGGCATATGTCAGTGTTGCATTATGTTCTTGTTAGTTGTTGGGTCTGGTTCATGATATTTGTGAAGTTGGTTCATTGATCTAGCTCGAGTTGCTTTGAGTCTACATTGGATAGTTGCTTCTGCACCATCTTGTTTGTTGTTAGTACAAATGGTCTTGGTCGAGTCTGGTGTTGTTTTGGTCGAGACTGTGTTCTTGTTTGGTTGTATTTGAATTCTTGTGCTCGACAGTTTTGTGATGTTTTGTAGTGCACCTGAGTTGAATCCAGCTTAAAGCTCGGGTTTGACCTTGTGCTGATATCGTGACTTTCAGTTAAGTTGAATCTGGCTTTTTATTTGGTTTTGACCTTGTGCTCACCTGCCCCTGTAACATTATCAAGTGTATCTATCGGTGTGTACGGCCTTGTGGCATATACGGTGATACATTGCGTATGTCACAAGCTATTCGTCTATGATGAATTCAAAATTAAAGGATGACGAACAACCCAAATAACCGAGGCAAATAATATTTTCAAAATACATTTTATTTTACACTGCAAAATATTTTCTTTTCAATTTTACTACGTCAGTGTATATTTTTGCCGATAACTCAGATGCTGGATTCAATCTGGAATGGAGTTGAAGATAAAATACAAGTGAATGAGTGAAATGTAGTGAGGTGCATTTGTAAAAGATAAATTGTGATGTAATCAAAATTGTATTGCCATTGAATTTGTGTGTGTGTGTCTATATATATATATATATATATATATATATATATATATAGTGAGAGTTCAAATTTGTATTATTCAAAACTGTAAAAGATATTTGTTTGAATAAAATATCTGTTTGAATTTAAAAACCGTGTTATTTATTTTATTCAGCAAATACTTATTTAATTATGTGAAAATAAAATAGTACATTAGAAAATGCATTTAACTGAATATATATATATATATATATATATATATATATATATATACACACCTATGTTTATTATCATCAAACAAAAATCATATACTTGCATATTCAACAGTTATGGCATTAGAAAGTTTATACGATTTAATATAAATCAATCTTAATTTTATTTTTAATTTTTGTAACCTTGCTTCAATCCAGGCCGTTAGCTTTCGAAACCTAGATTTAGGCCACTTCTTTCTTTCTTCCCCCAGGTTACCTCACGCGATCGAACCCATTGAAGCTGCCGACCAACCCTAATTATCTCCACCTCCTCGTGCACTTATACGACGATCGACCAGTGACAGCTGAAAACTCATCGTCGACTCCATCAGTGGCCAAAGCATGGTCAGACTCGGTCGACCATAGGCACAGGAAATCGTGTGTGAATGCCAACCGAACGCGACCCTTTTGTTGTCGATCTTCTCCATAAATTCTGATCGCAACCGTATGGATCGAAAGATCTCGACGATCTCTATTATTTTGTAGTTGAAATATTTTCGTGACTGTGAATGGATTGGAAGAGATTAGGAGGAGAAGAATTGAAAAATATTGGCCATTAAACATAGCCGGTGGATAGGGTTTGGTTTCGACCAAGTTTTGTGAAAATGGAAAGATAATTAGGCCTTATATGGAAAATTGCGCAACACTATTCATCCAGTTTTTTCCCAAACTCCGAACGAAGCGTGCCGCTTGGCATTTATAATGTTTTACCCCTATTTCGAACACAAATATATATCAGGAGCCAATTCAATTTTACTTGGAAGATAGGTTTTCAAATCGAATAATTATATTTAAAATTCACTTAAACAGATTTGTACGCATTTTAGCTTCCCTTGGACAAACCGTAAATCTGATTGACACGATATTTGAAATCTTACAATAATATAATATTACGGATCCAATGAAACTGGTTTCTTTGAAATTTGAGACTTTTTGAAAAATGGCTATTTTTACACGTCAATCAAAAATTAAAATATTTAATTTCTGTAATTCAACTTTTAATTCAATTTTAAAAGTATACCAACATCATTCTAATTCAAATAGAATTTAATTCAACTTTATAAATCATTTTCATTCACGTTAAATCTAAATATCAATTATTTCTTCAATTTCAAATATTAAGTTAATAATTTAATTATCCAATTAAATTACTATATTCGAAATAAAATCTATTCAGCTAAAAAATTAACTCTTGAATATTTAAAATGAATTAAATATCTCAATTTCAAATGATTGAAATTCTTGGTCGTTACATTCTCCCCTGCTTAAAAGAATTTCTCCCTTGAAATTACCAAGTAAGAAAAAGTCACAAAATCCATTAATTTTTCAAAACAATTCTTTCAAATTGGATTACCAAATCTCCTAAGTGTTCAACTTTCCCAAAGTCATTTTAGTTAAACTTCTTACATAAATCTTTTCTAAGTTTTCAAATCCATTTATAGTTATCTTTTCAAACCAACTAATATTGTTTATCTTTTAACTCCAAATCAAAATTTTAATTTTCACAAATTTTCCAAAATTCTCAAAAAAAATTCTAACACCTTTAATTTTCAAAAAAAAATTCCTGTGTCTCCTTTGCATGGTTCGATCGTAGTAGGATCACAACATATATATATATATATATCACAAATATACATCTCATCTCAGTGATGAGGCATCCCGTGGGGAAAAAATATAAAAGTACGATATGTAATCCGAGATATGTACCTTATATATTATTAGCGAGCATATACGGCTAATATAGCATGAAAAAGTGCTTGAAATACGAAGCAGGCCCCATCCGCACCTACTAAACAGTCAACAACAAATGAGAAACATGTGTATATATATATATATATATATATATATATATGAAAGTAATATCAATATACAACATATACCAATATAACTACTATATATGCCAACATAGCAAATGCAATCGAGAGCAACAAATCCAACCATCAAAAAACTATCACCCAACTAACATCCAATAACTGTCCAACCAATCCATACCCAAATCAATATTCGTTCACTTCTCATTAATATTCATTGGATTGGTTTTGAATTTAAATCATAGTTGATTCATTAACATTGGATTTTACTAACATTCATTCATTCGAATTGAATTTGTTTACATTAACTAATTTACATTCTAGTTTGTTCACTTCCAATTCAAATAAAATTTGATTCTAGTTAAATTTACTTACTTCCAATTTGAATTAATTATTTGTCTTTCAATTTCATTAATTCAATTCATTAACACTTAATGAATTCCTATACAATCAACTAACAACCAATGTATAACCAACACAACCAAATTAATTTCATTCACCTACATTCAATTTGGCTTAACACTTTTAATTTCCATTTGGTATAATATCTAAATGACTTCCATTCAATTATTCAATTTAAAATTTCATTACTTAATGAATTAACACTTATATCTATTATTTAATTCAATTGCGAATTCATTTTACCACTAAAGTTGAATTTCATTATATAACTCAAATTCATATTCATTTAATGAATTCATTTTATTAATTCATTTTGATATCAAATTCACCTTCATTCAACATTACTTAAGCTATGTTTCATTTCATATCACTTACATTTACTTCCACTACCGAACTTAAGTTCATCTCTAATTTAAATCAAATTCTATTTTATTTAACTTTTGCCTAAGTCAACTTCATATCACTATTCAAATTCAAATTTCGTTTTGCTTAACAAAATTGTTTAACCATTTTAACAATTAGTTTTACTTAACTTTTCCCACTTAATAAGTTACACAAATTTTTATTTAAACTTAAAAATTCATATTTTATAATCACTACCACTTAAGTTTAATTTCCATTTCAATAATTTATCTAATCCAGTTCAAATCAAATTCAATTTATTTAACTTTTCTTTAGTTAAATTTCAAATCATATATTTTATTATGCTACTCAAATTTATTCCAACTTTACCAAAGCTAAATCTTTATTATTTCACAATATAAGTCCAAAACCCATTTCACTTATATTTATCAATTTCCACTTGGATTTTAATTTGAAATTTGTTTATCACAAAAAACTTCAATTTATTATTGGTAGCATATCCATCACATAGAAACTCGAAAATGATACTGATGATGCTGCAGCCATCACCCTTATTATTTTCCAGTAACAATAGTGAATTCAATGCTTTATATTCTTTCAAAAAAAATCTTTTATATTTACAAATCACATTTAGAAATCTATACTTATATAACTTCACTATTTTACTTAACTTATATAAGATTTATTTCTAATTTATATATCTTATTTAGATTTATAATCCTATAACCTCTTTAACTTTTGAAAAATAACTATCAAAATCAATGGGATTCAAATTTTCAAATTCTTAGCTTAAATCCATTTTATTTATAATTCATATTATAAAAATATTCATGTTGTTCCATTTCTTATATATAAGATTAGTTAGCAATTGTTAATCATATTAATTATAATTTCATACTTCATATAATTCATTTGCTTATATAATTTCATTCTTTTACAATTGTCACTTTTATTTAAATTATTCAAACATCTTGTATTAAATTATATATTTACATTTTCAAACAACCAAACAATTTTTTGCGTACACTTTAATAATTCTGAAAAATGGGTTCCTTTATATATAAAATATAATCGAGGTAAAATTATTTCATTTACCCAGTTTAAAAATAATACTATGTCGACTTGCCTCGTTTAAGGGTTTAGAAACCTATATGGATAATATAGCGTCCCACGTACCGACCAAAATTTACAAACAACTCAACAGATAAGCAAACACAATATAAAACATTTTGTAATCACTAACAAATACATGCTTATATATATGATGCACTCAAACTCAATCTAGGGTGCTACTGCCCATATCTATACTGAATACACATCAAAGCTTTGGAATATACAAAATCTAAGCTCTGATACCACGTGTAACAACCTGCAAATCCGTACCCTTAGAATCAACAATAATCCACACATGTCCGACCCAAAAAGCACAAACTGATGGAAAGTCAAGAGAAAGAAAAGAAGAGAGAAGAAGAGAAGAGAAGAGAAGAGAGAAGATAGAACCAAACAGAACAATACAGAATCTCACATCACAGAGGAAAACATATAATATCATATCAATGATCTTAACAAAACAGAAACTGTATATACACACATTAATCAGAGTTCAACAATCAATCAATAGTTATCAGCTTGAACAGTTATAATAACCTGTCCTCACAAATGATGATAATATACAACAACAAGCAAAGCATAGTGGATAAGGAAAACAGCTACGTATATACAAAATGAAGATCTCCATCTCTCATGCTGAAGCTTCAAAAGCACCAAATTTGAACCTGTAAATTATGCTCGGTCCGACCCGAGCATTGAAAAGGAAGAATGCTCAGATCAGTCTGGTAAATTAGCGTGATAAACACACTCAAACCGAATTTATTAAGTTACCAAAACTTTTCTTTATCGAAACAAAAGCATCTCGTAAGGCACGCCCACACATAAACATGGACATGATTTTACCTTACGTTAACTGAATCATTTCATATCAAATCCTCCTATATTATACTAGTGTCTAGTATATACAAATATATTAATCATAGCCGAAATTTTTACATTGATTAAATTCCAACATATAGCCCAATCGGGTAATACAATCAAAATGGTAGGTACCTAATGGAGTTTGGATTTCCATACAAATGACCAGGTGAAGGGGCTACCTTCCGAAGGGGTTCACCTCAAGATGGATGTCTTGAGGCACAGAACATCTGCCTCCTACCAACACAAGACCGGCCCACGTCTATAACTAGATGGTACCGAATATGTCATCCTCCTAATGTTACCCACCTTTACCGAGGGCCATCTAGCATACAAACTGCAATAATCAAATACACGACGTCATAGCATGTAAAGATATATCTATAAGAGGATGATCATATCCTACTTGGGAATGACCCACTTAGCCTTGCTGCATCTAACCCTGTTTTGGTCATTTTCGGTTGATGAGGCCTGATGAGGTAACGATTACCTTTCACATATCACAATCACATCACTTTGAATGCCACACGGCCATTTCCGTTGACTACTAATTGCCTTTCACAAAGATACAACCCTTAAGCTCGTATGTCTTAAGGAGGATGTTAAGCTAAGAGAAGTTGCCTTCACCGCTACCACTGATGTACGCTTGTAAAAACCAATGTACGTAATCTGTAGAAATGCAATGTCAGATAAACATCCATACAAGTTGTCCAGGAACAGGGAAAACCGAAGGTACTTTCCTACCACATCCTATCGGAAAATCCCTAGGATTAGAAGCGAATAGTCCTTGCATTGGATATTTCATAATGAAGAGACCACTGCTACTGGATGTATATTGGGATTTTAACCCCAAACGATCAAAAAGCAGTCCCCTACTATGAAAATCTGGAATATCAATATCATCACAAAGCAACATGCACACTCGTCGCATATACGTTGGTCCGAAGTGGTTTCAGATAATCTGATCCCAGTCTCTTCGCACCTACAACGCAAAAGTGTTTCTCGACCTCACATAGCAACTAAGTCTCATAGACTTATCCCGTCACCAACTCTCAAATTGCTATCCTTCGGCCAAGAAGGAAGCTCGATAGATTGGAGTAATACTCCACACTATACGAATCAACATCCTCATCACAAACGATAATCAAGCCTATACAAAAGGCTATGTACTAAGTGTATGGCTAAATATTTCCCACATCAAGTCGAGGAACTAAAATTTGGCCAAGTCTGATAGTCGGTTATATAACTATCAAAGCAAAAAATCAAATATCTTGCATTATATACAATCACTAGGCCCTTTTAATTAATCTTTTATTAATTAAATCATTTGCCAAATATTCACTTCAAATTGTCTTTAAAAAGATATAAATCTCAAAATCCATTTCAATACTGGAAAACATTTCCATATACTTATTTAATAATAAGTAATTCACAAATCAATTTATTTTATCACTTAGAAAATATTCCATATACTCAAATCAGGATTAAGTATATATATATATATATATTTATTCTTTAAGGAAAACTTCTCTTAAATATCTTTTATTTGGATTAAAACGATGTTGCGTAAAACATCATTACGACAACCCAAAATCACTAGTATAGGGATTCGAAAATAAGATAGATATATAAATCCTATATACTATGCAAAACATTTTCTTTCGAAAATCATTTACAATAACAACAGTGTTACAGTCCATCATTTACTTATTTCTCGAAAACGTCTATTTCAATAATGAATGTTGAAATCTATGCGTTCGATACTTAACACATTTTAAAACATCTTCAAACCATTTTACTCCATTTTATATAGCACTTTCCAAAAATATCCATTTAATCCAATATATTATTCACTGTCCAAAATCGTGAATATAAACCATTTACCAAATTAAAGCATCTACACATTTAATTAAAGAATTATCCACTATCCAAAATCGTGGATATAATTCATTTATCCAAATTCCTTACTTCTACATATTTATTAAAGGACAATACACTATCAAAAATCGTGAAAATAATTCCTTTAATAAACTTTTATATTTAACTTATCAAAATCAATTGATTTCGGATTTATAAAAGAATGTTTATAAATTCCAAATATATTTATAAAAACTTCAACTTATAAATTCCCTTTGTTAACCGATTCCATTTATGACTCATTTGTATGCCAAAATCCAAAATTATATGTTAAATACTTATAATTCTCTTATTTACAAAATTCATTGAATTATAACTTCACAAACTCGTAAATCTTATTCACTTATAAAATCCATTTATAACTTTGTTTTAACATTTACCAAAATTGTCTATAATACAATTACATCGATTCATAAAATATCAATTTTATAAATCCCATATATAAACCATTTAATATAACTCATAAACTCAATTTAAACTATTTGCCAAATCATTAAATCCATATTTCAAAAATCACATTTTTTATATTTCACAAAAATCATAATTTTTATAACATAAAAATTATAACTTTATTCAAAATAAATTCATTTCTTTAACCATTTAAAATTCAATAGAACATCTATTTTGCAAATCACTTAAAAATCTTTTTTAATTCGAAATCACCACTTTAATATATTTAAAATACAAAAAATAGGCCCAATGCTGCAACAGCGCCGAATACATCAATCACGGCATCCAAAACTTCATATATCATATGATAACTGAATATATATCAATATCTATAAATAAAACCAATACTGGTGAGGAATCCAGTTGGATCCCTCCAACCTGTCATCTGCAACAAATATACATATTAGAAATATATGTACAATGTCCGCTTCGAGGCAGACGCGCGTCCAAAGGGTCATCCGCTCATATACGGGAACATATAGGGTCATCTGCTCCACCAGGCAGGAATATATCCATATACCAATGAATATATTATATATCATCCAAAAAATCATCAGTCATCATAAATAAATTTATTCTCACTTATATAAAAATATCAGTGAGTCAGAAAGAGTGAGTTGTACTCACATTGATTCCAATAGCAGTTGCAATGTTCTATTCGAATAAAATTAAACAGCCGTTTAATACTACCCAAAATTATCAGTAGCTCCAATCAACTCTAAACCAACTCTAAAATGTAATGCTCATCAATATGAACCCAACGCAATTTGTTTTGTCACAAACGGACCTCGTATGAAGAAGTTACGGCGTTACAAACTTTATATGATTTAATATAAATCAATTTCAATTTTATTTTTAATTTTTATTACCTTGCTTCAATCCAGGCGTTAGATTTCGCAATCTAGATCTAGGCCGCTGCTTTCTTTCTTCCCCCACGTTACCCCATGCAATCTAACCCATTGAAGCCGCCGATCAACCCTAATCATCGCCATCTCCTCGAGCACTTGTACGACGATCGACCAATGCTAGTTGAAAACTCATTGCCGACTCCATCAGTGGTCGAAGCACGATCAGACTCGGTTGACCATAGGCAGATGAAATCCTGTGTGAATGCCGGCCGAAAGCGAACCTTTTGCTGTTTATCCTCTCCGTGAATTTCGATCACAACCGTGTGGATCAAAAGATCTCGACGAGCTCTATAATTTTGTAATTGAGAGATTTCCGTGAATATGAATGGATTGGAAGAGATTAAGAGGAGAAGAATTGAAAAATATCGGCCATTAAACATAGCCGGTGGCTAAGGTTTGGTTTTGACCTAGTTTTGTGAAAATGGAAAGATAATGAGGCCTTATATAGAAAATTGCACGACACTATTCATCCGATTTTTTTCCGTACTACAAACGAAGCGTGCCGCCTGGCGTTCATAATTTTATACACTATTCCAAACACAAATATATATTACGTGTTTTAGCTTCCCCTAGACAAATCGTAAATCCGATTGACATGAAATTTGAAATCTAATAATAATATAATATTACGGATCCAATGAAACTAGTTTCGTCGAAATCCAAGACTATTTGAAATATGGCTATTTTTACACGTTAATTACATATTAAAATATTCAATTTCCGTAATTCAACTTTTAATTCAATTTTAAAACTTTACCCACATCATTCTAATTCAAATAGAATTTAATTAAACTTTATAAATCATTTTCATTCACATTAAATCTAAATATCAATTATTTCTTCAATTTCAAATATTAAATTAATAATTTAAATAGCCAATTAAATTACTATATTAGAAATTAAATCTATTCAGCTAATAAAATTAACTCTTGAATATATATTTTTTGAAAAACGGGTTCAAAATTTCTATTGAAACTATAATCAAAGCAATACAATAGCCTAAAGGAATATCAGTTCTAGGCTAAGCCCATTAAGCTAAATACATACAATAAATCACGAGGCCTGCCATGCTTTCTAAACTAAGCCCACTAATCAGAAGGTTCGAGAGTAATCTCGGAGCATTATAGGAAACCAAAGCACTTCCGATTACTTCATTTATTCATCTCTCAAAAGTAATCTAAATCAAGTAACATTAATGGCAGCGAGAGAGGCCATAACGAAACTCCATGTTACGTTGCTAACTCGGCAGTAATTTAAGTTTCTTTCTGCCAGTTCGTAGCTTTTGACGACTTAAGAGATCAATTCCAGCTACACTTTCCTCCTCATAATCAATATAGCAGGTCTAAGTAAGAGATTGCTATAGATTCGACTAAAATGTCATCGACTTCTTCTAGATCTGAACTTCTTCCCACCAAATAAAGCAGATCTAGCAGCTAGTACCACCTTAAGAAAAAGCAGTGAAGCTCTTAACGAGATAAGTCTCTGACACTCTAAAGGTGAAGTCTTTAACTTTATTTGGGTAAACTAACATAATTCTTTTGCATCTAGATTATTCGACTACCACCATGACGGTTGCAGCAAGTGCTCAAAACTACAGCCGGATCTGCCAATCTGCACACTTTTTAATTGTATCGTTAATTATTGAAATTATAAATAATAATGTAAATTAATTGAGAGAAGGAGAGAAACAATGTAACTAATATAGGAAGCTGAGAAACAAAGAGCCAGGAATCAGAGAGGCAAGAAGATTTCCGAAGAACAGAAGCATATGATAAAGCAGATGATCCCCAATTCAGCGTTGGAAGGTATATCCCCATTTATGTGCTATAGTTTCATACATGCCTGTGATGTTTTTGAAATGTTTTGATGTTTTTATTCTGATGTTCATTGTTTGGAAAATGTTTGTGCAAATCTATGACCTTTCAGTAAACTGGTTTTGAAAAATCCTTTCATTCCTTTCTTTCCAAATATGCCAAACACAGACAGATAGGGATAGTTGAAACAGATCTGAATTGAGATTTTTTTGGCTTGTTATGGAAACTATTTTCTGTAAGTCATTTTTCAGAGAGAAGGATGGTAAACTTTTTGGCGATTTACAAAAATTTTTACAGTTCCAAAGCCATATGTTGCTTGTGAAATTACATTGAAAAAATAGGTGATCTATGGTTTCAATGTGATTATTGCAAAAGACACAGTTAGGGTCCACAACTATCTATTTCTGTAATAAATTTTCTTTTTTCAATAGATAGTCGTTAATGGCTTTAAAAAGGCATACCGCCATTTTTGGAACGTGTATTTTATTCCAAACCAAAGACGACCAAAACTTAACTTCACAGCTAGATCTAATAGTATTCCAGACTTTTTTAAACTGATATAACCCATCCTTTGAGCACTTCCAAGACCAGTAATCTTTCTCCATGTCATTATGTATCTTGACTCCTTCTATTTCTGTGTGAATTTGAAATAAAAAACTATACGAATTCCATTTCCACTCTCCATTCTTTAAAAATTTTGAAAGAGACAAATTTTCCGTACCAGTTATAAAACCCGTGTCTCTACCAATACGTTCCATAATAGTACTTCCATTCAACCATGGGTCATACCATAGAGAAGTAGTTTTGCCGTCAGCAATGTTAAGGGATAGGCATTTCAAAGCTTCACGTCTATTTTTCAAAATGAATTTCCACACTCCCGAGTCATCCAATCGCTGGTTAATTTCCCAAAAAAATTTATGACCAATGTATTTACAATGCATGAGGTTCGCCCAAATACCTGCTGAATTTATTACCTTCCATATTAATTTAATAGATAGCGCTTGGTTCATCTCTTCTAGATTTCTTAATCCCATACCACCTTCTTCTTTTTGTCTACACAAGATCTCCCATGGAATTTTACTATTACGGCTTTTCCAAAGGAAATTAAGGATCAGATGTTTAATTTTTTGAATAGTAGCAGCTGGGAGACAAAAACATTGCATCTAAAATTGTATAATGGGATAAATGGTAGATTTGATGAGTTCTAATCTCCCAGCTAGACTAAGAATTCTTGTTTCCCATCCTCCAATTTTTATCTTGATCTTCTCTATCAAGGGAAAAAAGTCCTTATCCCTCAAGTTAGCACTAGACAAGGGAATACCTAGGTATCTTATTAGGAGATCCGCTTGCTGGATATTAAGGATTGTGCTAATATCAGTGCAACAGTCCACTCCTTTTCCAAAGAAAACATTAGATTTCTCACAGTTTAATTCCAAGCCAGTAACTTTCTTCATGGTCTTGAAGACGTCACTGATAGCAGTTGCCGTTTGTGCATTGGCTTTAGTGAAACAATGATGTCGTCGGCATAGATAAGGTGAGACAACTTATTGTCAAAGTCAGTAATTGGAGAAATCAGCCCTGCCCTGACTTTATCTTCCATTAATAATGAAAATATTCCAAGA
Source organism: Allium cepa (assembly GCA_030765085.1). Lineage (NCBI taxonomy): Eukaryota > Viridiplantae > Streptophyta > Magnoliopsida > Asparagales > Amaryllidaceae > Allium > Allium cepa. Next base: position 580,890,085 of record CM060931.1, read on the forward strand.
CAAAGGTGAAAAGAATAGGGGAAAGTGGATCACCTTGTCTTAGTCCATTTGAACTCTTGAAATAACCATGCGATTCCCCGTTTGCAATGATTGAAAAAACAGGGGTCATTATAATGTTTTCTATAATTCTCACCCATTTGTTTGGAAATCCTATGCTTATTAACATATGTATAACAAAAGACCTATTAATAGAATCATATGCTTTTTTTAAGTTTACTTTGATACACATATATTTATTATCCTTGCTTCCAAGACCCCTGATAATTTCATGAGCGAACAGTATTCCATCCCCTGTTGATCTGTCTTTTATAAATGTCGTCTGATTCAGGGACACTAACTTATCCAAAGAAGCAGCCAGTCTGTTACAAAGTATTTTGGTGAAAACTTTGTATAATGTATTGCAACAGGCAATAGGTCTAAAATCCTGAATACAAGTTGAGTAGTCTTTTTTAGGAATCAAATGCAAGAAGTGTGATTCCACTCTTTGATTATTGAACCTTTTTGAAAGATGTCATTCAGGGCTTTGAAAATCAAGTCTTTTGAAAGATTCCAGTGGGTTTTGAAAAACTTCAAATTGAAGCCATCAGGACCTGAAGAAGTAGTGTCTTTAATATCCCAAAGTGCAGATTTTATTTCCTCCAGCGATATATCATCGTTCAAAAAATTAGCACCATACTCAGAAACGATCGATTTACATATGACTTCTGGGAAGTGGTTAAACAGCGGAAGGTTAAAGATACGAGAGTAGAAGTCAATAGCCGGTTCGGCAAACATATCTTCCGAAACCACCTTACCATCTACGTCAATGCTAGTCAAACGCCTTCTACTTCTTCTACTAGACATTTTATCATAGAAAAAGGAGGTAGCCTCGTCACCCATCATCAACCAGTCACATTTAGCCTTTTGTTTGGTATCTAGAAATTCCTTTTTAAGAGCCAATTCCAGATTGCTTTTGGCATTTTGAAATTCTATAGCTAAATTGTGATCGTTAGATGTTTCCAAAAGTTTCTGAAGTCTAGAAGAGTTTTCTCTCTAGACGTTAACCTCTTGTTTGGTGTTGCGTTGTTTCTTACACCAGATCTTGAGCTCTCTCTTGATATTTTTGAGAATATGGATGATTTGATATAGAGGCATGTCTGCATGATTAGAGACCCATAGTTTTTCGATCAGCGGAAAGTATTCTTCGTTTAAAGGCCAATGATTCATGTATCTGAAAGGTCTGTTCTTTTCCCTAGGCTTCAAATGAAACGAAACTAGGACATCGTTATGATCACTCACTATAGGAGGCAGATATTCAACTGATAGATCTAGAAATAAATTGATCCAGTCTAGGTTTGCAAAACCTCTGTCTATCTTGGAAAATATGTTACGACTTAGGCCAGACCACCAAGAATATTCGTAATCTTTAATGGTTATCTCATTAAGACCTATATATTTAGACATATCATCTAGTTCAAAAAAGTTTCCAAATGACACTGGGCTGCCTCCCTTTCTTTCTGAGGGTCTACTAATGCAATTGAAGTCTCCAAGAACTAGCCATGGTCTGAAAATGTTGAAAGCATCCTCCTGTAAATTCTTCCATAATCTTTTCCTGAGGGTAGCATAATTCTGAGCATGGATGAAGGTTAAGTTACATTTGAATTTCGAAGTGTTGATCAGTTCTATGGTGATGTGTTGATCGCTCATACTAATATAATTAAAATCCCATGAATTATGGTCAATAAGGACTAGGATTCCGCATTTAAAATAACATGAAACATTACTTATTATTTTCCATCTATCATCCAACTCTTTTTCCAACTTAAGAATATCCGAATATATTAACTTATTTTCCAAAATACCAAAACAAATTATTTTATGCCTGTCAATAAGTTTTCTTACTTCTCCCATTCTATTAGGGTTATGGAACCCTCTAACATTCCAACATGTGATTGACATTAAGTTATCTTGTTATTACGAGTCCTCAACAACCTAGAGGATTCTCCTTTGCCTTCCACAGTGATGCCTAGCTTCTGAACCCACTTAGGATTCTTACGAACGAGCTTTTCCTTTTGAATGTTATCAAATTCTGTTTCTTGAGGCTTGGGAGATAGATGTTCCTGCTAAGCTGCATCTGCATTATCATATGTGATCTGTTCCTCTATTACTTCTGTCGTTCCTGAGTCCTGACCCTGATTTTCTTGTACATGTGTATCATTACAGAGTTCATTACCTCTACTAAAATTAACATTATTAATTATACAATCATCAATATAGATATCATTAGAAAGTAAAGTATTAGAAAATGAAAGAGTATCCGATGTGGTCGAAGGACGCGTGAGAATAGAGGTGTTGATTGAAGGAGACTTCTGAGGTGATGGACTCTGATCTCTGATTGCCGGTTTGGTCGTGGTCCCAGAGGAGCACGGCACACTGATTCCTATTTCAGGAGGAGAGACCAACCTGGCTTAAAGATTGTGTTCTGTAACTTCTGAATCCAGCAAAATAGAATCAATCTGGTTTTTATCTTGAGACCCATCATAAGGAGGACAATTTTGATTATCTTGATACATTTGTTGAGTAATTTCGATTAAGCCTTCATCCCTTGGAACCTCCGCCTCAAAATTCCTGATTACTTCTTTAGATGAATGATCATTTTGCGTTGCTTCATTATTAGGGAGATCAGTGGAACAGCCATCTTCCAACTTTTTTCCCAGTTCATTAATGATTTCTTTAACACCTTTCTCCCTTACTGTTTCTAAGCTATCAACAATGACTGGGTCCTTAAGGCTTTCCTTATCTGATTCATCAACTTGGGTCAGTTTAGGAACCCAAGCCTTGGTCAGTGGGCATTCGTCTGTTGCATGTCCAAAACACACACATTTGCCACATATGGGTGGGGGGTTCTCATACTCCACTTCCTGTGTATAACTCCTCCCTTCATCATCCATACCTTCGATGGTTTTAGGCATGCCGTAGGAAGCATTAACCTCAATCAAAACTCTGGCATAAGCTAATCTGGTTCTGTTTTTCGTGGCCTCGTCCATTTTATGGGAACTCCTATAGTGCTTGTTAAAGCACTAATTGCCTTATTTCCCCACAATCTAAAACTTAAACCCGGAAGTCTAATCCACATAGGTAGAGATGTAAGTAAATCTCTGTCAATTCTCATACCTGGGGTCAGTCGTTTCATAATGATCAGGTTTCGGTCCATAAACCAAGGACCTGATTTCAAAATCTTATTACAATCCTCTTCGGTACCAAACCTAACCACAAAAAAGCCATTATTCCTTGTGTGAACGGAAAACGGCTTCTGCGTTGACCATACCCTATTGGCATATCCTTCAAAAGTTTTAAGCCATGGTTTATATCCAACCACGTACAGCAAAATACATAGATCCTATCCTCCCTCTGCCTCTTTGATAGCTTCAGACGAAAGGTTACAATCCTTTTACCATCATCTATTTTGGGCTCAATAAATTCCAGATCTAGGTTACCTAAATCTCCAGCTGCACCTATTTTAACTGCCTCACTGTATGAAAACTTTTTAGCATTTTCTGGTACCGTAAATTTGATTTTTTGGTTTCATCCTAGTTTAGAGGCGTACTGCTTTGAAGTTTTCATAGATTTAGCCTAAGTTTTCCCTTCATTAGTCCCCTGTAACCTTCTTGCCAAATTCTGTTCTGAGTTAATCTCTGTTCTGCTCAGGTTGTTCCCTCCTAGTTGCAGCCTAGGTTCAGGTCCCGAAACTGGAGCCTTGCCCCTTTTCCTTCTTACCTCCTCCAGCCTTCTTCATCCCGCAATGGCCTCATGTTTTATAAATGACGTTCCAGGTGTGAGGAGAAAGAATTGAAGACAGAGAATAGATTAAGAAGCAAGAAAACTTGGAAATTTCGAAAGAAATTAGGAGAAAATCTCTAGATCTAGATCTGGAAGCCATTAAAGCCGTAAGTACATAATATGACAATTGGTTGAATGTTAATAAGTGAAATTGAACTTACTCTTGAATATTTAAAATCAATTAAATATCTCAATTTCAAATGACTGAAATTCTGGGTCGTTACATGGCAGCAGTGGAATCATCACTTAATTTCCTTCTTATGGATTTGAACGATAATGTCTTTGAAGGATTGAGACATAGAGCTTGGTTTGAGCCATAAGTACCGTCTTTACTCTCTTTTTCTTATGGAACGTCACTTTGTAATCCCCTTCTTTTTAGAAGCAACGTTTGAGGCAGACGATCTAGAATTTGAAAGAAAAGCTAATTAGAGAATTCCATAAAAGGTTTAGTATAAAATTTATTGATACCTTACCAAGTGTCTTGGGGATGAATTAGAGAATTAGAAGAAAAGGTTTTGATCTGCCCATGACTAATGATTGATTTCTTTTTGCATTATATTTTACCATCGTAGGTTCTCCCTAAATTTTATGATGATCAAGAATGATAGAATATTGAAGGAGTTTCACTAGTTTAATAGCATAAGTCTTTTCTTCATAGTATCTGATACTCGAATCAATGACTCCACAATATCCTTATAGTAAGAATTTTTTCGAGAACAAAATCTAAAAAGAACATTTAATAAGTAATAACAAAAGGAAATGGGTGGTAAGAGACAGGAAACTTACTAACAGTAGAAAATGTTCCTTTGAAGTTAGAGAAGAACATAACGGAAAAGAATTGTGTCTCCCATCCTCTAATTTTGTTAAAACTTTTCAAAATTATACTTTTTCGGTGGGACTGATCTGGTACCATTGATGATCTGATTGTTCCCTAATCTTATCAGGACTAGCTTTTGAATGAAGGATTTTGCACTAAGGGAATGGAGTCCTACCTCTTAAGCCAAGATTCCAAGCATGTCAAATATGTATAAGAGTTTGTCAAGAATTGAATTAGTGCAATGTCCAGATGCTTCAGATATCTTGGGAGAAACTCGGGAAGGGGAAGGTAGCTTGCGTGCCAAATATATATGGGAATAAAATCAAAATACCCCTCTAGTGGGTTATGATGTTGTCTATAGAGTCGTTAGGAATGGCTTCAATCCCAATAATTCCAAACTGCTTAAGGATGGGATTCACTTGTTCTTGGGTCATGATATATAATGGATTCAAAGATTACCTCCTTTCTTTCTGGCTGGAGGTAAAGGATTAGGCCCTTTGCAAGGCTTCTTGATGAACTTCTTAGTAGGCTGTTGACCTTCCATTTGCCTGCCAGGCGACATTATTCCAATTTTAAGAAATATTAAGGCTTATTATGTGGTTTATCATATACTAAGTTTGGAGGCATCTAAGCGGTCAACCTATTACCTAAACCATGACATCAAAGTACTAAAAATATAAATCTTAACATAGTATTTATGATAAATTAATAATTATTAGGTAGTCAAAGTAGAGTTCATAAAAAATTAAAGGCTTTTAAGTCTATTAAAGGTGTGCCATTTAAGCTTATAATAACATATTAAGCCCATGAAATTTGCATAAAAGTTGAATTAAAGTTAAAAATGAAAGTTAAGATGTTGCATCAGTAAGCCCATATCGGCTAAACATACTGTAACAACCCTGGTTTGGAGATTACCGTAAATATTAAATTATAATGATGATTATAATTTAATATTGGGATTAATTAAATTAATAGGAAGAAAATGTTGTTTATTCTAATAAACAATGAATTTGGATTAATTTGAGCTATTGAAAATAAATAAATATGGAGAATAAGAAGAAATAATTGTTCCTTGTTGAATAATTGATGAACTTGAGCAGAATAAAGGTTTTTTTTCTTTATTTCAGGAATTTTTGAGTATAGTTGTTTGACTATATTGGATTTAATATATTGATCATGACAATATTGAGTTTATTGTCAATATTGTCGTTGTATTATTAAAACATAAGAAATAATAATAATTCTTAAGATTTAAATGATAAGCATGTGTGAAATAGAGTTTTTACTTTATTTCATGAATTTTGAATGTATTGATTAGGATATTCAATTAAATTTAATAATTTGTCCAATATTGTGTTATTTGCCAATATTGCCATTTTATTAATTAAAACTCAAGAGAATTGATTAATAAAATAATTAATCATAGTAATTATGATTAAAAACGATAAGAAAATATTCATTTGGTGTTAAATCATGTAATTACAATTATTGGAGTGTAAAATATATTTATGTTTAACCAATTGTGACAACTTGCAATTTATTTGCAAAAATATGAAAATTGGTTAAATTGGAATAATATTAATAAAAATAATAATAAAATTTTTAAAATTGTGTTTTTATCTTTTTATTTGGAATCTAGAAGTTGTAACGGTTCTAATGCACCTAAGTTTGTAAAAATCGGATTTAATATGCATAAGATATGGAGATTTAAAGAAATTACATAAATAAAATTTCATAAACTAAAAAGCAAAGATTTGCCTAAACCCTAATGGGTTTTGTTTTGAAAATTGGATCCTTACCGTAAGCCCAACTGACACTTCTGGAATTTTTTACGTACCTTTCTTCTCTTCTCCGTTCATTTCCTTCTCCAGAAAAGAAAACCTTCAGTAATCATAACCATGGCCTCCTCTTTGTAAATCTTGCCCAAATTAAACCAAATCCCAACTGAAACCAAGAGAATTTAAGTATAAAATCAATAAAAAGGTAATCTCTTAACCAATTCTCATCTCAAATCCATGGAAATTGTAGATTTCAGATATTGTACATTTCTTTTTTCAGCTCCTACAGGTAGTTTAGAGGCCACTACCAGCTGAAATACTCCATCTTGAAGCTCCAATCGACCTCCTCCTTCGCTGTAAAAGTAAGTGAAATACTTACAGCAACTGTAAGCAAAGAAATTGCGCTGCTTGAAAACATTGTGATGCTTAGTTTGATGTTTTAGGCATAAAAACTTTGATTTGGAAAGCTATATTTTGCTGAAACTGTCCATTGTTCTTTTGATCATATCTGGCTCATCCGGTGTCAGATTGATGCCATTCTTTTTTCAGATTGTACTGCACATGATCTAGTTTATTCATGTCAAATTTTGATCGATTTTTGAGTCCGTTTGGACCTCTGAATTTGCTGTGAAAGTTGCAAACCCGACAGGGTTTTACAGAGGAAATATATTTTGCTGAATAGTAATTTTGGCATAACTTTTGTGTTTCACATCGGAATCAGATAATTTTTGATGTTTCGGAAAGCTTATTTCATTGGCTACAAGTTTTGTATATTGATTTTTCTACACTTTTGAGGTTAGCTATGTCAAAATTGAACCTTTCTACTGCTAACCCGAGAGCAAAATCAAACCTGCTCTATTGTTGAGGCAGAAATGAAATCTTTCATAACTTTTTCGTTTTTAAGCGGAATTTGATAATTTTGGATGTTTCAGAAAGCTTGTTTCAGTGGCTACAACTTTCATTTGTTGTGTTTTCTGTGATTTTGATGTTTTCTATGCTAAAATTGCAAATTTTCTTCGCTGTCCTGTGTTTTGTTGCATGGACTAGTGTTTATTTTAAACCATTGAAAATGGTTTGCATCTATAAACATGTATATGCAATTTGTATCTTGATAATAAGATTTTAAACATTTTAAAAGTATTATACTACAATTATTTTATATTTAACCTATATTTTATAAATTTTAGTCCCGTTTTCTCTTCTAAAATTTTTATGCATAATTTTAGTTATTTTAATCATTTTTCATGAATGTTCGAACGTATGAGAAAGTATATTAAACGATTTAGTAAAAACCGCGAGGTATGGGACTCGTGCGTAGTTGCTTTATCGATTAAATACAAACTTGTACGATCGAAATGAATTCGAGGAATTTTTTTGAGATCCTCCAAGATTATTAACCACTATGTGGTACCTTGAGGTTTATTTAGAGCATTTGTCCCATATTAGCAAGATTAGCTAATATGTGGAAGTAGTCTGAGAACTCCCGATTGGAGTATATTGATTATGGACTATCAAGATTGTAGTGCTCCCGCCGATGAAATGAGGCAAAACCAATTATGGTTGATTATGATTTTATAATTTTGATTGGGTTTTCACTTGTCGATGAAATGAGACAAGTTTGAATATATTTTTGGTTTATCGTAGCGGAATTGCTACGACTTGATTATTTACATTCGTCGATGAAATGAGGCATTGTGATTGTATTGATTTATGATTTTTCCTAATGTGGAACCAACGAGTGATTAGTAAACCATTAGGTGATAACTCATGGTATGGGACGTGGGTTATACCCTTATGGGTTCCTAGTCTCGATGTTGATACACATTCAAGATTGGACTAGTACTATGAGACCACGAGTTTATTGGGGAATCAAGATTTGAATTATACCCTAAATCAAGAATTTACTATTACTTGGGTCTTTGACGTCACCGATTGGGATTGATTAAATTATAGGCTACGTTTGTCAAGATTTATCTAGATGACATGATCCCGATCATCATGATTGTTGGTACCAAAGTATAGTACTAGTGAAGATTCAAAAGCACGTGCAAAATTATGTTTTGATGCTTTATGCTTTATCGGAATTTGATGATTTCTATAGCCTTATATATGAATAAGGCGATATTATTTTGGGGTCCATGATTATTTAGATCATATCATGACTTGTTAGAGATTTATGAGATTTCATGATTTCATGGATGTTTATTATAATTTACTTAACTACATTTGCACTTATGCATGATATTAGAATATTAGCTTGACCTCTCCCTTGATTATCATTGAACCTTTCATTTATTCTGTTGGGTACAACAGAATGAATGCTTTCCTTTACTTGTTATCCTAGAGTTCCTTATCTGCTGATGAGTTTAGTTGCCTGACCCGTGTGTTTCTTTTGCACTCGGGTCAGACCGAGTTGCAGGTTAGCTTGGATTTCCTTTGCCTCCAGTTCAGCTTGATACATTTTATGGGACACATATATGTATACTTTGGCTAGCTAGTCTTCGTCTTTTGGGACTACTCCTTTATGATCACTTGTATATTTTTGGGATGTATATTTTGACACTTAGCTACCAAGTAGTTACTCTTGTATGATGTATTTTATGGATATGTATGGTGATGGTTATGTATGTATATGACTGATCTGGTTTGCTTTTCTGTGACTTTGATCATTCCGCATATTATATTACATTATTTTTGAAATGTTATATAGCCACCGTAGTGTGCAATAGTTATGCACTAGACGTGTCAACCACACACGAGGTAATGAAAAAAAAATTGACACATACTTGACATGTTTAGTTCATAGCTATTGTATGCTATGTTGGTCGCTCCTATCCAGCCTTATTCTCTGCGTTAGTAGACAGAATTACTTGTTAATTCCCTTTACTAACGTGGGTCTCGGGTGGGGCGTCACAGCTTGGTATTAGAGCGTCATTTCAGAAAATAATGTAATATACATAGAACAACACACGAGATACCATACATTTAGTATTATACATCTACATGTGTCATCCCATAAATCACAACCCGTTTCACCTTGTCTTATGTTTGTCTTTACCCATAATTCAAGTGTGTCGCTTTTTGATTCCTTTGGGGTAAATAGAAAAGAATACATCTAGGAATGTATATTTTATTCCGTAGTATTCCTTACTTTTCGCATTCGAATTTCTTATGAATATATATATATATTTACCCTGTGAATAATCCTAGCTTATCTTTTCTTAAAGCTATGTCTGGACGTGGTAGAGGACGTTCTCCAGCGGCGGGACCGTCCAGTGGTTCTCGTCCGGAAGGCGTATACATGTCTACCGACCAGATTCTAGAGCTTGTACGGAGCATTCAGTCTCCCGCTTCTGGTTCTTCTTCTACCCCACAGAAGTCTGCCTTCGCACGTATGTGCAGTGACTTTACTCATCTCGGTGGCAAGCCCTTCAAAGGCACCGAGTCTGTTATTGAGGTCGAGGCTTGGTCAGTTCTTGTGAGCGTATCTTTACCCGTATGGAGATTTCTAGCCGCCATCGGGTTCTTGTAGCATGTAGTATGTTGCAAGAACGAGCCCTTCATTGGTATGATCTTCTGATTTCTGAGGCTGATGAGTCCTCAGTTGAGTGGGATCGGTTCCGTGAGTGGTTCGAGCTCAAGTTTATCCTTGATTCTGAGAGAGCTACTCTAGCTCAACGTTTCCTTAAGCTTAAGCAAGGAAAGCTATCTATTTCCGAGTATGTTGCTTCTTTCGAAAGTCTTTCAAAGTATGGTCTTGAGCACATTTCCACTCCTTATAAGAAGAATCTTATGTTCGTTTCCGGGCTCAAGAAGTATTTGAAGAAGGCCCTTATGCTTCGTCTTGAGCTTTCTTTCGAGAAGCTTGTTGACACGGTCCTTCGTCTTGAAGTGGTCGAGAGGGAAAAAGATAGTGATGATGATACTAGTGTTCGGGCCAACCCGAACAAGAAGAAGTTCTTTGGCAAGCCTAAGTCTTTTCCTTCTAAGAAGAAGAAGAAGTATAGTGGTTCTTCTTCTTAGTCTCAGCCAGCTCTTTCAGCTAAATCATTTGCTTGTTTCAATTGTTGCTCCCCGGATCATCATGTCCGAGAATGTCCCAAACCCAAAAGGTGCCTCTATTGCAAGAAAGAGGGACATTTAGTTGCTTCTTGCCCCAAGAAGGGGAAAGGACCTCGTCAGGGACAGCTTAATGTTGCATCTGCTTCTAGTGATTCTTCTCAGCATAAAGATACATCTTCCTCTGTTTTGGAAGGTTCTATTTTATTTCATGATCATTATATTAGAGTGCTCTTCGATACGGGTGCGTCCCACTCATTCGTATCGAAGGAACTCGTTGATGCTTTACAGTTGGATGTGTCTTGCTTGCTTACTTCATTGCGGATTGCTAATCCTATTGGAGGATCCGCTACTTTTAGCTTATATTGTGATGATGTTGAGATTTTGATATGTGGTTATTCCTTCCATGCGAACCTGCACGTGATTCCTTTCCTTTGTTTCGATATGATTCTCGGTATGGACTGGCTAGTTCGGTACGATGCCAGGATTCTTTGTTTGGAGCGAGTCTTATATATTCGACATCCTTATTCTTCTGATCAGTTATCTCTTTCGCTTCGTGATTCCGATTGTGATTCCACGGCTTCTTTATTTGCTCTTGATTCTCGAGATGACGACGACGATGTATCCCGTATTCCTATCGTTTGCGACTTTTCAGATTTATTCGAGGCCGTTTCTGGTTTACCTCCTAAGAGAGCTATAGAGTTCCGTATCGATCTTATTCCCGGCGCACAGCCAGTTAGTCATCCTCCCACGAGGATGTCTACACGAGAGAACGAGGAACTCAAAAAGCAACTTCTCGAGCTTGAAGACAAGCATTTTATTCGTTCTAGTTCTTCACCGTGGGGAGCCGCGGTAGTGTTCGTGAAGAAGTCCGATGGAACTCTTAGGCTTTGCATCGACTATCGCAAGCTTAATGAGTTAACCCTCAAGAATCGTAACCCTTTACCGAGGATCGACGACATGTTCGATCAATTAAGTGGTGCTAAGGTCTTTTCACAGTTAGACCTTGCCACCGGTTTTCATCAACTCCGAGTCACGGAAGATAGTATTCCTCTCACCGCATTCCGCACTTGCTATGATTCTTATGAGTGGCTCGTCATGCCGTTCGGATTGACGAACGCACCTGCCTACTTTGTCGATCTTATGAATCGAGTATTCCGGGAATATCTCGATAAGTTCGTGCTTGTTTTCATTGGTGATATTCTAGTATATTCAAAATCCAAAGCGGACCATGCTCGACATCTTAGAATTGTTTTGAGTACTCTTCGACAACATCAACTCAAAGCAAAACTTTCTAAGTGTCACTTTTGGGAAAAGAAAGTCAAGTTCTTGGGCCACGTTGTTTCTTTCGAAGGCATTTCAGCAGATCCTTCCAAGATCGAAGCCATCCAAAATTGGAAAGAGGCCTGAGAATGTTCATGAGATTTTTCTAGGCTTGGCAGGTTATTATCGCCGCTTTATCAAAGACTTTTCCCGTATTGTGCTTCCATTGACTAGCCTTACGAAGAAAGGCGTTCGCTATACTTGGTCTAATAAGTGTGAGGCTTCCTTTCAAAGATTGAAGGAGCTTCTCACTAATGCTCCTCTTCTTGTGGTCCTTGAAGGGAATCAGGATCTTATTGTCTATACCGATGCCAGTGATAATGGCCTCGGTGATGTTCTTATGCAGAAGGATAGGGTAGTTGCCTATGCTTCAAGGCAATTAAGTCCGAATGAGGTTCGGTACGCTACCCATGATTTAGAACTTGCCGCCATTGTCTTTGCTTTAAAGATGTGGCGTCATTATTTGTTGGGAGAGCACTTTACTCTTTTCACCGATCATAAGTCTCTCAAATACTAGTTTACCCAGAAAGAGCTCAACATGCGCCAGCAGCGTTGGCTCGAGTTTCTAGCTTCATATGATTTTGAAATTCAGTATATCCGTGGCAAGGGCAATCGAGTGGCTGATGCCTTGAGTCGCAAGCATTCAGCTATTGTTTCCATGATGATTGCAGAATGGAAAGTTCTTGAGACACTTTCCATGTGTGATATTCACGATCGTGCTTCCGCATCCAACTCTCCTATTCTATTATATAGCATGGAAGCTCACCCTATTCTTTTAGGTCGGATTGCCGAAGCTCAATGGCAAGACTCCAATATATATGCTATAATTCAGAAGTGTAAGTCTGAATCCCATGATAATATTGAGATAAGGGATTTCAACATTGATATTCATGGGTGTCTTCGAAAGAAGGACCGTCTAGTCGTGCCTCCTATTCCAGACCTTAGGCGGGACATTCTAGCTGAATGTCACCGTTCTAAGTATACTATTCATCCAGGCAGCAGCAAGATGTTTGCTGATATGCGCCGCTTGTATTACTGGGAAGGCATGAAGCGAGATGTGGCAAGTTATGTGTGTAATTGCATGAGTTGTCAGCTTATTAAGGCCGAGCATCAGCGACCCATCGGTCTTCTTCAGCCTTTAGAGGTTCCATTGTGGAAGCGGGACCAAGTTTCTATGGATTTCATTGATGGCTTACCTCGTTCTAGGTTAGGCCATAGTAGTATTTGGGTTGTTGTGGACCGTCTCACCAAGTCTGCACATTTTTTTCCTATTAAGTCGAAGAGGACGACATCTTTTTTATCGAAGCTATATATTAAGGAGATCGTGCGATTACACGGTGTTCCTTCATCTACTGTGTGTGATCGTGATCCTCTTTTCACGAGTCACTTCTGGCAGAGTCTCCAGCAAGCTTTAGGTACAAAGCTTAATCTTAGCACAACTTATCACCCATAGTCTGATGGACAGACTGAACGGGTGAACCGTATTTTGGAAGATCTTCTTTGTGCTTGTATCTTGGATTTTGGTGGTTGTGACGACCCAAACTCGATGTCCAATAAACGACATCAAATTCGCATCGTCGGAGCTTATAACAACAATTAGATGAATATAAAACACCGGAACATAATCTATATCATAAATAACATCCCTGTTACAGCATCAACATAATATCCATACTACAACAGAGTACATAATACATATACCACAATCTCTAAATACAACAGTGAACATATATCCAAAAGTTTCTCAAATGAGAGAGATGCTAACGAACTCCCAAAAGCTAACACCTGTAATCTCCAATAGCTCCTAAGATATATCCAAGATAAGAGCTCCAAAATACTGCTACTCCAAAATATAGAAACCTGCTTCTAGGCTGCCCGTGTGGAAATAATGGGCACCCAGAGTTTAGGAAGGAAAACAATAAACTCCGGATCGGTCATGGGACTGGTATGAGTAAACAAAACAGATGCATTTAAATAAACTAGATTTATAAAAGAATTTTCGGAATGCTTTTAAAAATGGAACTACCATAAGACCTCCCGCCACACACACACAATGCAAACGCAGAATTGGAGGAGATTTCTTCTTATGACAGTTAAATATGCTTGATACGAGAAAAGAATTATTTGATATTATTACTAGTGCATAGTGAAGAAAACATTTCAAAAATAGAATATTAATCTTAGCCAACATAGACATTCCGAACTATGCCTACTATAACTATCATGTTTTGTGGCAGGTTACCGCCATGCTGCATGACAGGTTCTACAACTAAAACCGTACAGGGCTCGTATTGTTTCTTTGGATTTCCAACAAATGGTCAGGCCAAGGAACTTCCCATTGCCACATGAGAACGCCTCTAGAAGGACGTCCCCGAGAACCAAACCGGATCTCTGCCAACACAAGGCTGGGTTACCCCTAACTGGGTAACTACTGACACGAGTATGCCATCTCCCGGTCGTAACCAACCTTTAACCGGGGCCCCAGCAACAAATCACAAAATCATATATATATATATCTGCGATATCCACATAAGTTAAGTATCTTGGCTCCATACCATGATACCACTTATATCCAGAAGGAAATGTACATACCCTAAGGGGTGCTACCCCCAATAACCTTGCTGCATCTTTCCTGTTTTGACCATTTCGGGGTGTGAGGTCTAACGAAGTCACGTCCACAAAAACACGCTTTATACAAAGTCATGCTTTGGGTCAACAAATGATCATAGAAATGATCACAAAGATAGACGATCAAATAAATGATCCTATCACGAATAATCAACACAATGATCATTTCACAGCAACACTCAGTATGTCACATTACCAAATTGGGAATATATTGCTGATAACCTTCAACTATATAACCTCTGAGCTCGTACGTCTCAGAGAAGGGTGTTAAGCTAAAAGAATAAATTCTCCGCCACCAACAGAAATATATTTGAAAGAAATCGGCTTTATATCTCAATTTGTAATGTCAGACAGACTATCCATACAAGTCTGTTCCGGGCTCGAACAGAACCGAAGGCACTTCCAAAGAAGTCCTTGCAAATCCGGATATCCAAAATCCTGATCGGATTCCCCATCACATATGGAGAACTCTATACCGGAGCAACTCGGTGCAGAGTCAATCGACAGATCATCCTATCGCTCTCGCAAATACCCGGTCTTCAACACCGGTCTTCAAATGCCATCCATAACGTCGAATCACATATTCGAAATGGGTTATATGACACACAGGTCCTTTCCCGGCTAATTCGAATAGTGAGTGTCAAATTTTAAAACATGTGGATGTCATTCATAAATATTTACAGGTTCGATGTGGGTTTCGGATAACCAACTGAAATCCGATACCCTGTCGCATCGAAGTTTAAATGCCGTTTTACGGACAACAGGGTTTTCACATCAATACAGAACAAATCATAATCACAGTGTAATAACATGGCAATTACATCATACAGAATTACAAACAGAACAGAGATATCAATGTAAGTTAACAACAATAGTTAATTACTTTCCAATGTGATTTAAATACATTTACCACTGAATTAATTAAATTTAATGATAAGAATCTGGATAAATAAATTACATTTTGATTATTCAATTTATTGTTTCAAAATTTACAAATTCTAACTTACAAATTTATTTAAACACTTAATTGTTTATAAATCAATTTAATTACAAGTTTGTAAATCATTCTTAAATTTCTTTTCACAATCATTGATTTATGACAATTATTCACTTTAATTATCATTTAAAACTACAATTCAATTAGATCTCAATTGAATATATTAATTTATTATTCCTTAATAAATTATTTTAATGTAACTATCAATTTTGAATCAATCATTTTAAATTATAAACTTAATGATTTTTAAATTTACAACTTTAATTTTTTATTGCTTTTATTTATTTAATATTATAAATTACAAAGTAATTATAAATTATAAATTATTTAATCATTGTTTAATTTTAACTTCACATTTCATTAACTATTATCATTTCATAAAGAATGCTTATAAAAATAGTTTAAACTTAAATTGTCTACAAATGTCATACTGGAATATGGTTCAGGTGGTCAACCCGAGACTTCCCCCGAGTCACGCTCGAGTTCGAACGCTGCCTGCTTCGAGTTTCTGCCCAAATCTACCCGTGTTAATAAAATTTTTCAAAATTTGTTTAAGTCAAAACTTTTACACGACTCAACTCTGAAACCCCCCCCGAGTCTCCCTTCGGTTTCTCCCCAGTTTTCCTCGAGTCGTGCTTCGAGTACAACCCCTAAGAAAACCCAACCTGAAAGGCTTCAGGCTATAACCTTTCTGATCATCAACTTGTGCACGTATACGTGCACAACCGGAATCGCCTCCTCTGGTCGAACTTCTGGTCGTCCACACGTCATCGACGACGTGCTCATGCCTCTCAAACACTCACAGGTTCGAACCCATCAAAAATTCAAAATCTCATTCTCGAACCCAAAAGCCTGAACGAACCACCCCTGAACAATTTGCCTCGCCCCAACGCCTGACGCCGCCAGAAACCCAGCAACTCCGTCCATGGCTCGATAACAACCCTAGCTACCCTTCCTCAAGTCATCGTGAAGCTCGGTCAACTCAAAAGGGCGAAATCCTCTTTTTTCTAAACGCGTTCAAAACTGGAAGAAAAACCCTAAAACGATCTCGTATTCCCAATTCATGCAATGGAAAAATAAATTTGTATTTTTCCCAATATGAAGAATGGTTAGGCTTGCCTCAACTCAAATTCAGCAATTTACATTGATTCACTTACACGAAAGTGGTAGAAATTCAATTTTTATTCAAATGCAAATTTCCCTTTGAATACTAAACTAAAATTCTTCACTTTTGTTTTAGAAATCATGATTTTCAGTAAGGATTTAAGCTATTAACTTGGATTAACTTTTTATAATACTTGAATTTATCACAATTTCCCTTTGATTGCCTGTAGATCAAATTTACAGTAGTATATTTCTTCACATCATAGTGAAACAGTTTTTTTTTTTTTAAAAACTTGCTTACAGATTTAATTGCTTGTTTGATTTAAGACTTTTATTACTTAACAATGTTCCAATGTAAATAAATAAAATTCTTTGAATAAATAATCAAATGCTGTGATAGTTACAGAGAAAATGAAATGCAGAGCCTACAAAATCCTATTTATAAACTGAAGCATATACATAAACAACTTATGAATGAAATTTAAACTGTTTAAATAGATTTAAGTTTTTAAAGATTATCTTACTCACTTGTTTGTTTTGAAACAGAAAGCACTATGGTTTCTTTACTACAGATTTGCAGAAGTTTGCAGATGTTTTGCAGAGCATACAAAATCAGGTTTTCATTTTTGTTTTACTGAAACTAAAACAGAGAATGAAATTTGTAAAATCAACATGCACAACCCTACATTCATCATACACTCAATGTTTTTGTGAGCAAACCAAGGACTAACTTCACTACAGGGTCCAAGCATACACAGCAACAAAGAAAAATTAAAAGAAACAGGGGTTTACTCATTTGTTTGTTTTGAAACAGAGACTATTTTTGTTTCTTTTTAACTGCAGTTTGCTCCTTCTTCCCTAGTTTGGTTTTTAACTTCTTTTTACTTTCTATTTTAATCACCTGAATGCTTTTGAATTTATGAAATATGATGTTTTATCTTTTTCAGGTTTGCAGAAGTTTGTTGAATGAAATAACTAAGGCAATTGATGTTCCTTTATAACAGATTTTTTTACTGAAGTTTATTAAAACAAGTACAGGTTAAACCATGCTGGAAGTAAAGCATTGAATGCAGGTATGTTCTTTGTAGATGCTTGCATTTAATGAATGTATGTAGTGTTTCATGCTTGTATATTTTCAGCATGCTGTCTTGTTTATTTGTTCATTTATTTATTTGTTTATTCTTTTGTTCATTTGTTTGTTCTTTTGTTTAACTATTTGTTTGTTTATTTTTTTGCTGTTCATTTGTTTGTTAGTTTAGATGTTGGATTATAATTATGTGATTTAAATCTTATAATTTCTTCATAACTTACCTTAACAAATTTTAAATTCTATTAAAAGATCATCTATCAATATCTCTTTTTATTTAATCCTATATTAATGTGTAATATTAATATCAACAATGTTAAATTAAGATTAAATTTTTTTACTAGTTAGATCCAAAGTTCAAACAATTTATCAAATTTTAAATTTCAAAAATTTCGGGATGTTACAATATCCCCTCCTTAAGAAAATTTCGTCCTCGAAATTGAAAGAGAGAGAAACGTAAACAAATAATATACGAATTCAGAAATAAGGAAATGACTTACAGATTTAAGTCGAGATATCAATTCTGCATTTGGGATATGATTTCTTCATATTCTCTTCAGTCTCCCAAGTACAGTCCTTTGGATCGCCACTCTATTTAACTTTGACTAATTTCACAATTTTGTTCCTCAATCGCTTCTCATCACGATCAATTATTTTCATCGGTTCCCTTCTAACTGCCAAGTTGGGAGTGATTTCTAGATCCTGCTGAGCAGCTTCTTCAATAATATCATCTGGATCGTGCACATATTTTCGAAGATTAGAAATATGGAACACATCATGTACGCCAGACAACCAGCTGGGTAACTGCACTCTATATGCTAGAGAACCAATCCTTTACAGAATAGGAAAAGGACCAATATAACGCGGTGCCAACTTTCCTGTTTTCCCGAATCTCAATACACCCCGCATCGGAGATACTTTTAGAAATACAGAATCTCCAACTTGAAATTCCAAATTTCTCCTTCGACGGTCATAGTAGCTCTTCTGACGGCTTTGGGCAGTTAATAACTTCTTTCGAATAAAATTTACCTTCTCAGTGGCTTCTTTTATCATATCCGGTCCAAGAACAAGTTTGTCACCTGATTCGATCCAGCATGTAGGTGATGGACACGGACGACCATATAAAGCTTCGAAAGGAGCCATTTCTAAACTGGCCTGATAACTGTTATTATAAGAGAATTCAACCAGATGCAAGTGGTCCTCCCAAGAACCACCAAAATCATGAACACAAGCACGCAGTAGGTCTTCTAAAATTCGGTTAACTCTCTCAGTCTGTCCATCAGATTGCGGATGATAAGCAGTACTGAATTTTAATTTCGTTCCCAATGCATCCTGAAATGCTTCCCAAAATCTACTAGTGAAGATCGGGTCACGATCACTCACTATACTACTGGGAATACCATGGAGGCGAACAATTTCCTTTATATATATACCTACCAAGCTTGCCGCAGTCCGAGTAGATTTAACTGGAATGAAATGAGCATTTTTGGTTAGGCGATCCACAATAACCCAAATCGCTTCATTGCCTTTCTTGGTTCGTGGCAATCCGTCGATGAAATCCATCGATACTTGATCCCACTTCCATTTCGGTACTTCTAAAGGTTGAAGTAAACCGGCCACTTTCTTTTGGTCGCTCTTGATTTGCTGACAAGTAGCACAGCGACTTACATATATAGATATGTCTCTCTTCATCGTTTTCCACCAAAATGTTCTTTTAACATCTCGATACATTTTGTTGACTCCTGGATGGATGCTGAATTTGGACTTGTGGCATTCGTCCAAAACTTCACGTTTCAGATCAGGGAAGTCTGAAACACAAATCCTGCCTTTTAATCTTATTACCCCTCTATTATCCATCTCGAAACTAGTGCCTTCTCCTTGGCAAATTCTTTTATAAATTCCCCGAAGAAACTCATCTTCATATTGCTGTCTTGCGATCTTCTCAAAGAGAGTAGGAGTGATAACAAGGTATGCAAGAACAGCATGTCTCCTACTTAAAGCATCAGCAACGACATTGGCTTTTCCCGGCGTATATTGGATATCTAAGTCATAAGATGCCAGAAATTCCAACCAACGTTGTTGTCGCGAATTCAAATCCTTCTGGGTGAAAAGATATTTCAAGTTTTTATGATCGGTGAATAATTCAAATTTTTCACCCAGAAGATAGTGTCGCCATATTTTCAAAGCGAAAACAACAGCCAAAAGTTCCAAATCGTGCGTTGGGTATTTCTTCTCATGCAGACGTAATTGTCTACTTGCGTAGGCAACCACCTTTCCATTTTGCATTAATACTGCACCTACCCCTTCACCACATGCATCAGTATAGACAGATAAGCCTTGGTTCCCGTTAACAATAGTGAGAATAGGAGCAGTGGTCAATCTCTTTTTCAACTCTTGAAAAACTTCTTCACATTTTGAAGTCCAAATGAACTTTGCATTTTTCATTGTTAACTTAGTCAGCGAACTAGCTAACTTAGAAAAATCTTGAACGAATTTCTGGTAATAGCATGCTAAACCCAAAAAGCTTCGAACTTCTCTTGGAGTAGTGGGTTGTTTCCAATCAAGAATAGCGGAAATTTTGCTAGGATCTACTGAAATTCCTTCTTCATTAACAATATGGCCAAGGAATTTTACTTCATTGACCCAGAAATGGCATTTGGAAAATTTTGCATATAGAACATTTTTCCTTAAAATTTCTAAGACAATTCTAAGGTGCTCGGCATGCTCATCTTCAGTTTTGGAGAAAATTAAGATGTCATCAATGAATACTAGCACAAATTTATTCAGAACTTCCCGAAACACACGAGTCATGAGATCTACGAAGTATGCTGGAGCATTGGTTAGCCCGAAAGGCATAACTAACCATTCGTAGAACATATTAGGACCCCTGAAAGCAGTCAGATGTACACAATCTTCGGCGATTCGTAATTGATGGAATCCTTGGGCTAGATCCATTTTTGAAAAGAAGCGAGCGCCATGCAACTGATCAAATAAATCATCAATCCTGGGCAGTGGAAATTTATTTTTGAGAGTTTGTTTATTTAGATCGCGGTAATCTACACACAATCTCAAAGATCCGTCTGATTTGGCAACAAATACGACGGCTGAGCCCCATTCAGAAACACTGGGTCGAATTAATCCTTTTGCTAGTAGCTCATTAGTTTGATGAACCAATTCAATCTTTTCCCTGGGTGCCATCCTGCGACTTGCATGAACAACAGGACGAATATTAGGTACAAGATCAATTCGGAATTCTATTTCTCGATGAGGAGGTAAAGATTTCACTTCTTCAAATACGTCGGAAAAATCCCGAACAACAGGTATAGACTGTAAAGTGGGTTCAAGATTTCCCAAAGTATATATCAATCTGTCGCTCCTTGGACTTGGATTCTCACAAGAGATTTCAATAAAATTTCCAAGGCTTGTTTTGATTAAAACTGTCCGATTACTACACTCCAATCTAGCATCGTATCTCTTTAACCAGTTCATACCGAGTAAGATTTCAAATTCATCAAATTCGAGGACATAAAGGTTGATAGGAAATTTATAGCTAGCATATGAAATAGGAACTCTCTTACAATATGAACTAAGATTTGCGGGACCTCCAACCGGATTTTTCACACAAATAAGATCGTCAGCAAATTTAGTTTCAAGTCCTAATTCATTTACGGTTTGTTGGGAGATAAAGCTATGTGAAGCTCCTGTATCAAATAAAGCTCTAACAGTTCTATTATTAATAGTAAGGTTACCTTCCAAAACACTTTTCCCTTTGTCAGCTTTTGAAGATGAGGGGTCCTCCTTTATCGTGTAAACTTTTGCCACCTGCGCTGGCTTCATCACTGGGCAATCTTTAACTAAATGTCCCGGTTTATGACAATTGTAACATTCTCTAGCTGGTTTCTTCGGTTTTGGGTAGTCATTTGAATAGTGGCCTTTCTCTTTGCAGTTGTAACAAGTGACATTTTCTGTTGCTCTTCCTTGAGTGTTCCTCTTCTTCTCATTGCCTTGCCAAGGTTTCTTGCCTCCGAATTTTCGCTTTTTATAATTCTGACTACCTGAATTACCTTTCTCTACAGTTGCTTCTTGTATATCAAGAGTAGCGTACCTGTACCCCATATCTACCAAATCCGAAAAAGATTCTTTAACATGACCTGTCATTCTTCCATGATATTTCTGGTTCATTCCCCGGATAAACCTTTCGTTCTTCTTCAGAGGTGTATTTAGCAATTCCGGGCCAAACCGAGATAGTTCACTGAATTTATTCAAGTATTCTTCAAACGACAAACTTCCTTGTTTCAAATCCAGAAATTCCTGATACATTCTAGAAACTCCCGCTGATGGCATGTAACGTTTCTCAAACACTTCTTTAAAACGATCCCAAGTAAATTCTTCCTCGGGTTCATCTACAATGATGGTTTCCCACCAAGCTGAAGCTTCTCCTTGGAGTTGCCAAGAAGCTATAAGTCTTTTCTGCTCATCCTGCAGTTTTAGCCCTTTAAAAATCTTTTCACACGATCTAACCCAAGCTTGAGCGTCAATAATTGACTCTTTGCCAATGAATGGTTTGCCACCAAGCTTTTCAAATTTCTTATATAATTCAGCCAAGTCCGGCTGCTGCTGAATTTCTATTACTGCTTCTGCGGCTGCGGGAATTTGATTTGGTGCTGCAGTATTGCCTTGACCACTAGTTCTTCCTCTGCGTCCACTCATTTTCACTATCTGAGATTAGTAAGAAAATTGATTTAGATATATAGACGAAATATCTTAAGGAATATCAGCAGTAAAATAGACTAAGAAATGTCAAAGTTTCAATTTTGATTATACTCATTCTAGGGTATACTTCACCCTATCTCTAATGAGCCATCTAATGTGTTATACTCCGTAGCTAAAGTTCTTACTCAACCAGTCGCTCTGATACCAATTTGTGACGACCCAAACTCGATGTCCAATAAACGACATCAAATTCGCATCGTCGGAGCTTATAACAACAATTAGATGAATATAAAACAGCGGAACAGAATCTATATCATAAATAACATCCCTGTTACAGCATCAACATAATATCCATACTACAACAGAGTACATAATACATATACCACAATCTCTAAATACAACAATGAACATATATCCAAAAGTTTCTCAAATGAGAGAGATGCTAACGAACTCCCAAAAGCTAACACCTGTAATCTCCAATAGCTCCTAAGATATATCCAAGATAAGAGCTCCAAAATACTGCTACTCCAAAATATAGAAACCTGCTTCTAGGCTGCCCGTGTGGAAATAATGGGCACCCAGAGTTTAGGAAAGAAAACAATAAACTCCGGATCGGTCATGGGACTGGTATGAGTAAACAAAACAGTTGCATTTAAATAAACTAGATTTATAAAAGAATTTTCGGAATGCTTTTAAAAATGGAACTACCATAAGACCTCCCGCCACACACACACAATGCAAACGCAGAATTGGAGGAGATTTCTTCTTATGACAGTTAAATATGCTTGATACGAGAAAAGAATTCTTTGATATTATTACTAGTGCATAGTGAAGAAAACATTTCAAAAATAGAATATTAATCTTAGCCAACATAGACATTCCGAACTATGCCTACTATAACTATCATGTTTTGTGGCAGGTTACCGCCACGCTGCATGACAGGTTCTAAAACTAAAACCGTACAGGGCTCGTATTGTTTCTTTGGATTTCCAACAAATGGTCAGGCCAAGGAACTTCCCATTGCCACATGAGAACGCCTCTGGAAGGACGTCCCCGAGAACCAAACCGAATCTCTGCTAACACAAGGCCGGGTTACCCCTAACTGGGTAACTACTGACACGAGTATGCCATCTCCCGGTCGTAACCAACCTTTAACCGGGGCCCCAGCAACAAATCACAAAATCATATATATATATCTGCGATATCCACATAAGTTAAGTATCTGGGCTCCATACCATGATACCACTTATATCCAGAAGGAAATGTACATACCCTAAGGGGTGCTACCCCCAATAACCTTGCTGCATCTTTCCTGTTTTGACCATTTCGGGGTGTGAGGTCCGACGAAGTCACGTCCACAAAAACACGCTTTATACAAAGTCATGCTTTGGGTCAACAAATGATCATAGAAATGATCACAAAGATAGACGATCAAATAAATGATCCTATCACGAATAATCAACACAATGATCATTTCACAGGAACACTCAGTATGTCACATTACCAAATTGGGAATATATTGCTGATAACCTTCAACTATATAACCTCTGAGCTCGTACGTCTCAGAGAAGGGTGTTAAGCTAAAAGAATAAATTCTCCGCCACCAACAGAAATATATTTGAAAGAAATCGGCTTTATATCTCAATTTGTAATGTCAGACAGACTATCCATACAAGTCTGTTCCGGGCTCGAACAGAACCGAAGGCACTTCCAAAGAAGTCCTTGCAAATCCGGATATCCAAAATCCTGATCGGATTCCCCATCACATATGGAGAACTCTATACCGGAGCAACTCGGTGCAGAGTCAATCGACAGATCATCCTATCGCTCTCGCAAATACCCGGTCTTCAACACCGGTCTTCAAATGCCATCCATAACGTCGAATCACATATTCGAAATGGGTTATATGACACACAGGTCCTTTCCCGGCTAATTCGAATAGTGAGTGTCAAATTTTAAAACATGTGGATGTCATTCATAAATATTTACAGGTTCGATGTGGGTTTCGGATAACCAACTGAAATCCGATACCCTGTCGCATCGAAGTTTAAATGCCGTTTTACGGACAACAGGGTTTTCACATCAATACAGAACAAATCATAATCACAGTGTAATAACATGGCAATTACATCATACAGAATTACAAACAGAACAGAGATATCAATGTAAGTTAACAACAATAGTTAATTACTTTCCAATGTGATTTAAATACATTTACCACTGAATTAATTAAATTTAATGATAAGAATCTGGATAAATAAATTACATTTTGATTATTCAATTTATTGTTTCAAAATTTACAAATTCTTACTTACAAATTTATTTAAACACTTAATTGTTTATAAATCAATTTAATTACAAGTTTGTAAATCATTCTTAAATTTCTTTTCACAATCATTGATTTATGACAATTATTCACTTTAATTATCATTTAAAACTACAATTCAATTAGATCTCAATTGAATATATTAATTTATTATTCCTTAATAAATTATTTTAATGTAACTATCAATTTTGAATCAATCATTTTAAATTACCAACTTAATGATTTTTAAATTTACAACTTTAATTTTTTATTGCTTTTATTTATTTAATATTATAAATTACAAAGTAATTATAAATTATAAATTATTTAATCATTGTTTAATTTTAACTTCACATTTCATTAACTATTATCATTTCATAAAGAATGCTTATAAAAATAGTTTAAACTTAAATTGTCTACAAATGTCATACTGGAATATGGTTCAGGTGGTCAACCCGAGACTTCCCCCGAGTCACGCTCGAGTTCGAACGCTGCCTGCTTCGAGTTTCTGCCCAATTCTACCCGTGTCAATAAAATTTTTCAAAATTTGTTTAAGTCAAAACTTTTACACGACTCAACTCTGAAACCCCCCCCCCCCCCCCCCCGAGTCTCCCTTCGGTTTCTCCCCAGTTTTCCTCGAGTCGTGCTTCGAGTACAACCCCTAAGAAAACCCAACCTGAAAGGCTTCAGGCTATAAACTTTCTGATCATCAACTTGTGCACGTATACGTGCACAACCGGAATCGCCTCCTCTGGTCGAACTTCTGGTCGTCCACACGTCATCGACGACGTGCTCATGCCTCTCAAACACTCACAGGTTCGAACCCATCAAAAATTCAAAATCTCGTTCTCGAACCCAAAAGCCTGAACGAACCACCCCTAAACAATTTGCCTCGCCCCAACGCCTGACGCCGCCAGAAACCCAGCGACTCCGTCCATGGCTCGATAACAACCCTAGCTACCCTTCCTCAAGTCATCGTGAAGCTCGGTCAACTAAAAAGGGCGAAATCCTCTTTTTTCTAAACGCGTTCAAAACTGGAAGAAAAACCCTAAAACGATCTCGTATTCCCAATTCATGCAATGGAAAAATAAATTTGTATTTTTCCCAATATCAAGAATGGTTAGGCTTGCCTCAACTCAAATTTCAGCAATTTACATTGATTCACTTACACGAAATTGGTAGAAATTCAATTTTTATTCAAATGCAAATTTCCCTTTGAATACTAAACTAAAATTCTTCACTTTTGTTTTAGAAATCATGATTTTCAGTAAGGATTTAAGCTATTAACTTGGATTAACTTTTTATAATACTTGAATTTATCACAATTTCCCTTTGATTGCCTGTAGATCAAATTTACAGTAGTATATTTCTTCACATCATAGTGAAACAGTTTTTTTTTTTTTTAAACTTGCTTACAGATTTAATTGCTTGTTTGATTTAAGACTTTTATTACTTAACAATGTTCCAATGTAAATAAATCAAATTCTTTGAATAAATAATCAAATGCTGTGATAGTTACAGAGAAAATGAAATGCAGAGCCTACAAAATCCTATTTATAAACTGAAGCATATACATAAACAGCTTATGAATGAAATTTAAACTGTTTAAATAGATTTAAGTTTTTAAAGATTATCTTACTCACTTGTTTGTTTTGAAACAGAAAGCACTATGGTTTCTTTACTACAGATTTGCAGAAGTTTGCAGATGTTTTGCAGAGCATACAAAATCAGGTTTTCATTTTTGTTTTACTGAAACTAAAACAGAGAATGAAATTTGTAAAATCAACATGCACAACCCTACATTCATCATACACTCAATGTTTTTGTGAGCAAACCAAGGACTAACTTCACTACAAGGTCCAAGCATACACAGCAACAAAGAAAAATTAAAAGAAACAGGGGTTTACTCACTTGTTTGTTTTGAAACAGAGACTATTTTTGTTTCTTTTTAACTGTAGTTTGCTCCTTCTTCCCTGGTTTGGTTTTTAACTTCTTTTTACTTTCTGTTTTAATCACCTGAATGCTTTTGAATTTATGAAATATGATGTTTTATCTTTTTCAGGTTTGCAGAAGTTTGTTGAATGAAATAACTAAGGCAATTGATGTTCCTTTATAACAGATTTTTTTACTGAAGTTTATTAAAACAAGTACAGGTTAAACCATGATGGAAGTAAAGCATTGAATGCAGGTATGTTCTTTGTAGATGCTTGCATTTAATGAAAGTATGTAGTGTTTCATGCTTGTATATTTTCAGCATGCTGTCTTGTTTATTTGTTCATTTATTTATTTGTTTATTCTTTTGTTCATTTGTTTGTTCTTTTGTTTAACTATTTGTTTGTTTATTTTTTTGCTGTTCATTTGTTTGTTAGTTTAGATGTTGGATTATAATTATGTGATTTAAATCTTATAATTTCTTCATAACTTACCTTAACAAATTTTAATTTCTATTAAAAGATCATCTATCAATATCTCTTTTTATTTAATCCTATATTAATGTGTAATATTAATATCAACAATGTTAAATTAAGATTAAATTATTTTACTAGTTAGATCCAAAGTTCAAACAATTTATCAAATTTTAAATTTCAAAAATTTCGGGATGTTACAGTGGTAGTTGGGAGGATCATCTTCCTCTAGTTGAGTTTGCTTACAATAATAGCTACCAATCTTCTATCGGCATGGCTCCTTTTGAAGCCTTATATGGAAGGCCGTGTCGTTCTCCATCTTGTTGGCTTGAGTAGGGGGAAAAACTTATTTTAGGCCCCGAATCTATTCGAGAATCATCTGAGAAGATCCATCTTATCCGAGAGAGAATGAAAGAGGCTCAGAGTCGACAGAAATCCTACGCGGACAACCGTAGGAGGCCTCTTGAGTTCACTTTTGGCGATCATGTCTTTGTCCGTGTTTCTCCTATGAAGGGAGTGATGCGCTTTAGCTCTACGGGGAAATTGGCTCCTCGCTTTGTAGGACCATTTCCGATTATTGAGCGCATCGGTCCGGTTGCTTATCGTTTGTCAATTCCGTCTCACTTACCCGGTATTCATGACGTCTTCCATGTTTCTCAGTTGAAGAAGCGTCTTCGAGATTCTGACTCTATCATTGAACCATTCGAGCAGCTTGAGCTTGAGATCTCACCGAGCTTATCTACCTTTCAGCAGCCTATTCGAGTACTTGGTACGGAGGTGAAGCGCCTTCGAAACAAGAATGTGCCCCTTGTCAAGATTCAATGGTCGGAAAATCCCAATGATTGCACTTGGGAAACCGAAGAATCTATCTAGCGTTCTTTTCCGGGTTTTCTTTCTTCTTTTGGTGATGGTGAGAATTTATTATCTCGAGCTATTACTTGTTTCTTTCGTTTGAATCATTGAATTGTTATAGATTTTTCCCTTAGAAATTGCGTGGACGCAATTTTATTAAGGGGGGAAGTCTGTAACAACCCTGGTTTGGAGATTACCATAAATATTAAATTATAATGATGATTATAATTTAATATTGGGATTAATTAAATTAATAGGAAGAAAATGTTGTTTATTCTAATAAACAATGAATTTGGATTAATTTGAGCTATTGAAAATAAATAAATATGGAGAATAAGAAGAAATAATTGTTCCTTGTTGAATAATTGATGAACTTGAGCAGAATAAAGTTTTTTTTTTCTTTATTTCAGGAATTTTTGAGTATAGTTGTTTGACTATATTGGATTTAATATACTAATCATGACAATATTGAGTTTATTGTCAATATTGCCGTTGTATTATTAAAACATAAGAAATAATAATAATTCTTAAGATTTAAATGATAAGCTTGTGTGAAATAGAGTTTTTACTTTATTTCATGAATTTTTGAATGTATTGATTAGGATACACTGTAACGACTGAGTATTTTCAACCATTCGCATCCATTATAAGTGTATAGGTAGGCACTCATGCCGGAATTGAATTGTTCAAAATACCGCGTTGTAATTAAAAATTTGGCAAATCTCAGAATATACAGTAAATAAAATCACAGATCACAGACACAGAGTAATGATAATGCAGCGGAAGTAAAAGAGGAGATAGTAGTTCATGAAGCTACTATATAAAATATGAGATACACCAGAGTTAAATAAGATACAACAGAAGAGTAACAGGATACATCAGGTAAAAATCAGATACATCACTGAACCACAAGATACTGAAACAAAATAGATGGCTGGATCTTCAAGGAAAGCTCTAACGCCGAAGGTGAATCTTGAATGCTAACTCAATCAATCTGAACCGAGCGTAAAGCAAAATACAAAACCCTCGAGTCAGGACATAAATACTTATAAACTGTAAATCAACTCAAGTGAACAGTAACAAAATGCATCAGTAACTTAAAGGATGCTTGGGACCGCCCATCCTCTAAGGATCCGTTAAACTATTTACTATGTAGTAATATACGCTATATACGGTAGTGTCTAATCAGTAAAGTATAATCATATAGAAAATAGCGTTAAGGGGATGGTGAACCTTAACGCGGTCGGATCTTTAAAACCAAAATCGTAGTGGGCTCGATATAAGGATATGACACGGCACGCGAGGCAATGCCAGGGTGGATACACAGTTTGCACTCCCGGACCGGTGGTGACAGCAAGCCAGCAGCTTCCGCCCACCTCGAACAATACCCCCGAATCAAAGTGGCGCCACCGAATCGAATCACGACAGTAATAGAATGGTTTCCGATGGAGCATGCTCGATGAAAGGGTGCAACCCTTTGTGTAGCCCGGTATAGCTCCTGTTTTAGTCATATATGCCAACTCACGGGAGTTGGGTCCACGTAATATACCTCGAGAACGTCGCCACCATCCTACTTCATTCTGGAATCTCCACCGCATACATAGTTGTTAAAGTGGTTTTTGGTATTGGCCGGCTATAAAACAATATCTGATCCCGGTCTCTTTAACAACCAATCGTTATTATAACCCGTAGTTATGACTTTTTAAAACAATATTTATACTTCAAAATAAAATATTATTTCAACCCAAATCTTTATCAAAATAAAGATTAAATCATTTCCAAAACCATTTCAATATATCATCGTAAAATATCTTGAGATTCAAATATTTATCAAAATAAATATCAAGTCATTTCTAACCATTTCAATATATTAAATTTTCATACCCTTTTAACACTACCTTTCAGTTCCAAAATATCATATCTTTCGGAACTTCTTTTCAAATCATGTTAATATCAAAATGTCCTATCTTTCAAACTCCGTTTTTCAAATCATTTAATATCAAAAATATCATATCTTTCAAAACTTCGTTTCAAATCATTTTAATATATCAAAATATCATATCCTTTCAAAACTTCTTTTTCAAATCATTTTAATATATCAAAATATCGTATCTTTTCAAAACTTCATTCATTTCAAATCATTATTCATTTTATTCAATCTAAAATACCATTTGAATTCATATTTTAAAACAGTTTATATTCCAAAAATTCTTTTTTTTCATTTCAATGAAGTTATTTATGCTAAATAATTAAATTATTAAATTTTCAAAAATTTCAACTTCCAAAGTTCATTTATTCACTTAAGTTTATCAAAACAGTGAAAATTCATTTTTCGCATCATTTAGAAAACTCTACGGAAAGTTACATTCAAAACAGTTCAATTTAACAAAAGACAACGCTTAAAAATGTTGTAATAGAGTTTTCTTAAATTTCAAATAAACTTAGTTAAATTCAAAAATCATAGTACTTACAACAATTTCTATAATAGTTTTATTTTCAATAGCTTTTTTTTTAGTTCATTATCACCAACTACAGTATTTACACTTGCTGTAATATCATTTACATTGTAATTAATATCATTTCAAAAATGCAGTCAATTAACTTCAAATATTCAATAAAATTTCTCAACCAGTTATATTTTTATTAAAACATTTTTAACTTATAAAGTCATACATTTTCACATTTATAATATCATTCAATTTTCCTCAAGTTCATGATTTTACAGGGTTAAATTTCCATTCAAAAATCAAGATTTAATAATAATCCACTTATTAAAATGCAATGTTCAATTTTAAAATCCATTACATTAAATTTCAACTTAACACTTAAGTTCAAATTCTCAAACATAACTTAGTTTTATTTTTATTTGCTTAACTAAAAGTTCACTTTACGTCAATTTCATAAATTTCCAATTCTAGTTATATTTCAAAGTTTCAACTTAAAATATTTATTCATTTCACATTTCAACTTTATTAAAAATCATAAATATGATAAAAATCATTTTAAATTCATTTAAATTCAAATTATCATAAATTTATCATAATTTCATACTCAATTAAATTTCCAATTAAAATTAAATCAAAATTTCCAAAATAACTTACGTTCAAAATTTCTAACTTTTTCATTAATTCATTTCACTTACAATTATTCAGAAAATCAATAATAATTTACAAAAAATTTATTTTTATTAAATTTCAAATCAAAATATTATAATAATTAAATTTCTAAAATATTTTAAATTTTTTAAAAAAGCATATTTTAACTATGGGCCTGTATAAAATTTTCTACGCTAGATAAAGTGATACGGGTAATATATCATTTCAACCCGTAATTTACAAAGAAAATCCGAGTATTATCATTTCAAACCCGCAATCCCAAGTCAAAATGAAAAATTTAAAACCATTCAGGCCTATCATTTCAGCCCATAACATTTTTTTTCTAACAGGGAACTTGCAGTGTGATCATATACAGAAATAATATAAATAAGGTCAATATCACAATATATAGTCGTATATCAGATGTCAGGTGAAAATTAACAGTTTAAACATGGTAATAACATGGGAATAACATGGCGTAGCATATCATATGATCATCATTAATTTGCATAAACATTTTATATTACTAAACACTTGTCATCAATTCACTTTTCATAAGTATAAATGTCAGAGTGAGAAAGACTCACTTTTTCAAGCTGAAGACCAAAACAACAAACACAAGTGTGATTCCAAAAGCACGACAAGCACGATATAGCATGACTTTTGATTTGAATGAATGGAGAGCCTTGATATTTGTCTTGTAAACAATAACCAAAACAAGACAATATACACATAAATATTCAACGCAAAACAATGTTGAAACAATGAAAATACGAAGCAACAAAGGAATAGATTACTTGACCTTGCTTTAACCATTCAAATGCTTGGCCTAGGAGGTTCTTAGGTTCAGCCATGATGATGATATAGCTCAGGTTTGGCACCATAACTCACGGCTAGAAGGAGTATGGAGTGGTAGGATTATAACATGAAGCATACAATTGATCAAGGCAACATATATGAAGTTTTTTGAGCTCAACAAGGCTCGGCCTTGGGTTAAGTGGGTCTTGGCCATACTTGTACAGGTTTGGACAGTAGATGGAGGGGTGTGGGGAGGTCTGGAAAAGGTGGTGGTCGTGGCTATGGAGGAGAGGCCAAGCAATACACATGAGAAAACAAGGCAAAATATAAGAAAACAATGGAAAAAGAAGAGCAAAAAGAAGAGGAAAAGAGGAGCCATTACCTAACCTTTCTAACCATGAAAAATGAAGTGGAGAGGAATGTTTTCACGTGAAAACGAGGTAAGAAATGCACAGCTACAATAAAGAAAGGAACGGTCAAAGGAAATTAAATCTATTAATTGGAAAAGAAACGGAAGAAGAAACGTTAAAACGGTTTTACGTTTCTTTGCTTTCAAACCTTTTAAACTTCCTATATATATTCATATACATCTTAAATAACTGAAAACACTTATAAATTTCAGTTAGAATTTGAAAATATAACAGACAAAAAAAATATTAATAATTAAATATTAATTAGATATGATTAAAATAAGAAAAATAGCACAGAAAGTGAAAACTTGACTTAAGAATTAGAAATAACTTCAATACACTTTGGAAAAATTTACTTTAATTTAAATACATGTAAAATGAATAAAATAAAGTAAAACACAGCAAATAAAAGTGAGTGCATAAAATAAATAAATAAATTTTAATTATATATAATTAAATTAAGAAAATGGCTTAAAATTGTGGACTAGGCTTTTAAAATTAGAAATAAATTCAAACGAACTTTAGAAAAATTATATTATCATTTTAAAAATACTTAAAAGTCGGAATATACATAATATAACATATTATCACATATTAAAATAAAATATAACAAAGAAGAAGTAATTTATACAATTTAAAATAGTCATTGTTAAATAACCCTATATACGCACAATATTGTAAATGGTATAACTTTCGCAATTTACATCCAAATTCGACGAAACGAAAAGTGGTGTTCTTAGAATTTTATGTACTTTCATAATAAAAGAAAAAAAATTAAAATTTTAAAATTTTAAAATTTTAAGTTGAAAGTCACAGTTTGACTATTTTGACCAAAATCAGCATTTCAGACAAATATTCAACTTACACAAGTTTGGAATTATAACTCATATAAAAATCAAGATTATATTTAAATAATAAATTTAATCATTTCAAATAAGTAAAATAAGTTTTTAAATCAAAATCTTACGTTAAAAATAATTAAAAATACAATAAAATAATTACAAAATACAGGGTTGTTACACTCTCTCCCACTCAAAACTTTTCGTCCCCGAAAAGGAATGAAGTATGGAAGGGCACAGAAAAGGTAGAGTGAAATAGTATTAAGATAAGATGACAAGAAGATTGAAGTTATATTTGATAACTGTTGTTATAGGTAAGTTTAACAAGGTGGAGGTGATCTTTCCAAGATCCTCCAGAATCAAGAACACAAGCACGAAAAGGGTGGATTCAAAATGATTACCAAAGGTCTATCAAAGATTATAGAAGGATTTCTAAATAGAAAGATTATAGAAAGATGCCTATACCGGTCTATAGCAAGATAAGGATAATAAGGACAACCAAAAGATAGTTTGAAAACAAAATAAGGAAATAAATTTGAAACCATGGAAATTTCAACTTAAATAGAAAATAAACTTTTACACAAGTTAACTAAATCTTAACTATCTCAAATTTCATTATCTTATTATCCAATCATCTAAAATTAACCATTTTTAAAACAATGGGTTTGAAAAATAATCATTTATTACACTCACAATGTACTTAATAAATTTAATTCTCCTTTATTTCTAACTAAAATTAAATTTATTCCTCTCACTATATTTATCACTTATGTTAAGCATACTTACACTTATTATAACTGCTTTATTTTATTCTTAGTTCTTCTAACATTAATTTTATTGTAAGTCATTCAATTACCCTTTATTATATTTACCTCTGTTAATCATTTTATAATTAAAATTTAAGTGTATAACATTTATTATAACTACTCAAATTTTATTTATAAATTCTTTTTATATCGTATATTATCCAATTACATTTTTAACTTCTGAAAATTTGGTAAGTTATATTTGAATGCAATTGTATTATACAAATAAAATTTTCAATTCAATCATTTCATGCTTGATATTCATCCAAAGTTTTGATTTTTTTCTTGGAATTATTCTTTAAAATAAAATTTAAGAATTAAATTTCCGATTTCTTCAAACCATTTAGAGATAAGTAATAATATATGTCAAATCAAATTTCAATCATATATATATATATATATATATTATAAATCAATTCATATTTTAGAAATTCAAATCAATTTAATTTCCCAAAACAAAGCTGTAGCAAGACTACAGAACAGTCTCCTAACTTCGAAACTCGAAAATGAACGTCGATGATGTCGTGATCATCACCGAAGTTATTTTCCAGCGACAAAGAGAAGAGCACTAATTTTAAACCTTTAAAATTCTTTGAAAACAAATTCCATTCAAAATACTTTAAATAATATAAGCTTTTAAAACTTTAAACCAAAGTTCGAAAAAATCGAAATTTAAATCCTCAAATTCTTGTTTTAAATTCATTTCAGTTCCCAAATAAATTTATAAACAAATATTTAAAGATCTATTTGTAGAACAATAAATGATAAATCAAGTATTATCATTTCAAATTATCAATTTAAATCATTTCATTAAGTTCCATAAATTTACTTATATATCAAAATTTACTTCATTAACCAAATTTTTTTTTAAAATATATCGTGTCCGTTTGTTCTGTCAAAGTGTTTTGGAAATCTTATCGATAGCGCTGATCAGATGTATCGATCAAAAACCCAACTCAACATCAACAACTCAAACAACACAATATATAAAACATTTTAATTTTAAATACTAGTTTACAAATACACTATACATGAATAGATTTTCAAAGAAGGATAGAGATTCAAATTTTTTGATTAACACAAATCAAAGGAGATTATGATTTAAAAATAAGTTGGAAACAAGGATGACATGATTAAATAATAGAATAGGAAGATGGATAAGCTTATATAAATCACGAGCAACCTTAACCGGGTCAACCGTGACTTAAAGAATAAGATCAATGTTGATTTTTCTAGGGTAAATCTACATTCGATCTCAAGAGTTAGAGTTTGAAATAACAAAAGATATTAGCATCTAAACCAAGGATAGATAAGAATCTCTGGTGAATCGATGCTAACTGCAAAGGAGTTTTCCCCTTTTCCAATTAAATTAGAAATTGGCGTGACCGCCGATTCACTAGAAAGATCAATCGAAGCGGAGTTATGGAATGCTCCAGAGTCAAAAGTAGATGAATAGTGAGGGATACGAATAGATTTTTGAACTGTAGGGAACGTTCCAAAATACAAAGGAATCGAGTCAAAAGAGAGAGATTCAAACTCGAATGAAAGTGATTCTGTAAATACATTCACTCCATATGCTGAGTTTTGCCTAGAGCTACCAAAGCTCTGTTACCAACTGTAACGACTCAGTATTTTCAACCATTCGCATCCATTATAAGTGTATAGGTAGACACTCATGCCGGAATTGAATTGCTCAAAATACCGCGTTGTAATTAAAAATTTGGCAAATCTCAGAATATACAGTAAATAAAATCACAGATCACAGACACAGAGTAATGATAATGCAGCGGAAGTAAAAGAGGAGATAGTAGTTCATGAAGCTACTATATAAAATATGAGATACATCAGAGTTAAATAAGATACAACAGAAGAGTAACAGGATACATCTGGTACAAATCAGATACATCACTGAACCACTGGATACTGAAACAAAATAGATGGCTGGATCTTCAAGGAAAGCTCTAACGCCGAAGGTGAATCTTGAATGCTAACTCAATCAATCTGACCCGAGCGTAAAGCAAAATACAAAACCCTCGAGTCAGGACATAAATACTTATAAACTGTAAATCAACTCAATTGAACAATAACAAAATGCATTAGTAACTTAAAGGATGCTTGGGACCGCCCATCCTCTAAGGATCCGTTAAACTATTTACTATGTAGTAATATACGCTATATACGGTAGTGTCTAATCAGTAAAGTATAATCATATAGAAAATAGCGTTAAGGGGATGGTGAACCTTAATGCGGTCGGATCTTTAAAACCAAAATCGTAGTGGGCTCGATATAAGGATATGACACGGCACGCGAGGCAATGCCAGGGTGGATACACAGTTTGCACTCCCGGACCGGTGGTGACAGCAAGCCAGCAGCTTCCGCCCACCTCGAACAATACCCCCGAATCAAAGTGGCACCACCGAATCGAATCACGACAGTAATAGAATGGTTTTCGATGGAGCATGCTCGATGAAAGGGTGCGACCCTTTGTGTAGCCTGGTATAGCTCCTGTTTTAGTCATATATGCCAACTCACGGGAGTTGGCTCCACGTAATATACCTCGAGAACGTCGCCACCATCCTACTTCATTCTGGAATCTCCACCGCGTACACAGTTGTTAAAGTGGTTTTTGGTATTGGCCGGCTATAAGACAATATCCGATCCCGGTCTCTTTAACAACCAATCGTTATTATAACCCGTAGTTATGACTTTTTAAAACAATATTTATACTTCAAAATAAAATATTATTTCAACCTAAATCTTTATCAAAATAAAGATTAAATCATTTCCAAAACCATTTCAATATATCATCGTAAAATATCTTTCAATTCAAATATTTATCAAAATAAATATCAAGTCATTTCTAACCATTTCAATATATTAAATTTTCATACCCTTTCAACACTACCTTTCAGTTCCAAAATATCATATCTTTCGGAACTTCTTTTCAAATCATGTTAATATCAAAATGTCCTATCTTTCAAACTCCGTTTTTCAAATCATTTAATATCAAAAATATCATATCTTTCAAAACTTCGTTTCAAATCATTTTAATATCTCAAAATATCATATCCTTTCAAAACTTCATTTTCAAATCATTTTAATATATCAAAATATCGTATATTTTCAAAACTTCATTCATTTCAAATCATTATTCATTTTATTCAATCTAAAATACCATTTCAATTCATATTTTAAAACAGTTTATATTCCAAAAATTCTTTTTTTTTTCATTTCAATGAAGTTATTATGCTTAATAATTAAATTATTAAATTTCTAAAAATTTCAACTTCCAAAGTTCATTTATTCACTTAAGTTTATCAAAATAGTGAAAATTCACTTTTCACATCATTTAGAAAACTCTACGGAAAGTTACATTCAAAACAGTTCAATTTAACAAAAGACAACGTTTAAAAATGTTGTAATAGAGTTTTCTTAAATTTCAAATAAACTTAGTTAAATTCAAAAATCATAGTACTTACAACAATTTCTATAATAGTTTTTTTCAATAGCTTTTTTTTTTAGTTCATTATCATCAACTACAGTATTTACACTTGCTGTAATATCATTTACATTGTAATTAATATCATTTCAAAAATGTAGTCAATTAACTTCAAATATTCAATAAATTTCTCAACCAGTTATATTTTTATTAAAACATTTTTAACTTATAAAGTCATACATTTTCACATTTATAATATCATTTAATTTTCCTCAAGTTCATGATTTTACAGGGTTAAATTTCCATTCAAAAATCAAGATTTAATAATAATCCACTTATTAAAATGCAATGTTCAATTTTAAAATCCATTACATTAAATTTCAACTTAACACTTAAGTTCAAATTCTCAAACATAACTTAGTTTTATTTTTATTTGCTTAACTAAAAGTTCACTTTACGTCAATTTCATAAATTTCCAATTCTAGTTATATTTCAAAGTTTCAACTTAAAATATTTATTCATTTCACATTTCAACTTTATTAAAAATCATAAATATGATAAAAATCATTTTAAATTCATTTAAATTCAAATTATCATAAATTTATCAAAATTTCATACTCAATTAAATTTCCAATTAAAATTAAATCAAAATTTCCAAAATAACTTACGTTCAAAATTTCTAACTTTTTCATTAATTCATTTCACTTACAATTATTCAGAAAATCAATAATAATTTACAAAAATTTTATTTTTATTAAATTTCAAATCAAAATATTATAATAATTAAATTTCTAAAATATTTTAAAATTTTTAAAAAAGCATATTTTAACTACGGGCCAGTATAAAATTTTCTACGCTAGGTAAAGTGATACGGGTAATATATCATTTCAACCCGTAATTTACAAAGAAAATCCGAGTTTTATCATTTCAAACCCGCAATACCAAGTCAAAATGAAAATTTTAAAACCATTCAGGCCTATCATTTCAACCCATAACATTTTTTTTCTAACAGGGAACTTGCTGTGCGATCATATACAGAAATAATATAAATAAGGTCAATATCACAATATACAGTCGTATATCAGATGTCAGGTGAAAATTAACAGTTTAAACATGGTAATAACATGGCATAGCATATCATATGATCATCATTAATTTGCCTAAATATTTTATATTACTAAACACTTGTCATCAATTCACTTTTCATAAGTATAAATGTCAGAGTGAGAAAGACTCACTTTTTCAAGCTGAAGACCAAAACAACAAACGCAAGTGCGATTCCAAAAGCACGACAAGCATGATATAGAATGACTTTTGATTTGAATGAATGGAGAGCCTTGATATTTGTCTTGTAAACAATAACCAAAACAAGACAATATACACATAAATATTCAACGCAAAACAATGTTGAAACAATGAAAATACGAAGCAACAAAGGAATATATTACTTGACCTTGCTTTAACCATTCAAATGCTTGGCCTAGGAGGTTCTTGGGTTCAGCCATGATGATGATATAGCTCAGGTTTGGCACCATAACTCACGGCTAGAAGGAGTATGGAGTGGTAGGGTTATAACATGAAGCATACAATTGATCAAGGCAGCATATATGAAGTTTTTTGAGCACAACAAGGCTCGGCCTTGGGTCAAGTGGGGCTTGGCCATACTTGTACAGGTTTGGACAGTAGATGGAGGGGTGTGGGGAGGTCTGGAAAAGGTGGTGGTCGTGGCTATGGAGGAGAAGCCAAGCAATACACATGAGAAAACAAGGCAAAATATAAGAAAACAATGGAAAAAGAAAAGCAAAAAGAAGAGGAAAAGAGGAGCCATTACCAAACCTTTCTAGCCGTGAAAAATGAAGTGGAGAGGAATGTTTTCACGTGAAAATGAGGTAAGAAATGCACAGCTACAATAAAGAAAGGAACGGTCAAAGGAAATTAAATCTATTAATTGGAAAAGAAACGGAAGAAGAAACGTTAAAACGGTTTTACGTTTCTTTGCTTTCAAACCTTTTAACTTTCTATATATATTCATATACATCTTAAATAACTGAAAACACTTATAAATTTCAGTTAGAATTCGAAAATATAACAGATAAACAAAATATTAATAATTAAATATTAATTAGATATGATTAAAATAAGAAAAATAGCACAGAAAGTGAAAACTTGACTTAAGAATTAGAAATAACTTCAATACACTTTGGAAAAAATTACTTTAATTTAAATACATGTAAAATGAATAAAATAAAGTAAAACACAGCAAATAAAAGTGAGTGCATAAAATAAATAAATAAATTTTAATTATATATAATTAAATTAAGAAAATGGCTTAAAATTGTGGACTAGGCTTTTAAAATTAGAAATAAATTCAAACGAACTTTAGAAAAATTATATTATCATTTTAAAAATACTTAAAAGTCAAAATATACATTATATAACATATTATCACATATTAAAATAAAATATAACAAAGAAGAAGTAATTTATACAATTTAAAATAGTCATTGTTAAATAACCCTATATACGCACAATATTGTAAAGGGTATAACTTTCACAGTTTACATCCAAATTCAACGAAACGAAAAGTGGTGTTCTTAGAATTTTATGTACTTTCATAATAAAAGAAAAAAAATTAAAATTTTAAACTTTTAAAATTTTAAGTTGAAAGTCACAGTTTGACTATTTTGACCAAAATCAGCATTTCAGACAAATATTCAACTTACACAAGTTTGGAATTATAACTCATATAAAAATCAAGATTATATTTAAATAATAAATTTAATCATTTCAAATAAGTAAAATAAGTTTTTAAATCAAAATCTTACATTAAAAATAATTAAAAATACAATAAAATAATTACAAAATACAGGGTTGTTACATACATTCAATTAAATTTAATAATTTGTCCAATATTGTGTTATTTGCCAATATTGCCATTTTATTAATTAAAACTCAAAAGAATTGATTAATAAAATAATTAATCATAGTAATTATGGTTAAAAATGATAAGAAAATATTCATTTGGTGTTAAATCATGTAATTACAATTATTGGAGTGAAAAATATTTATGTTTAACCAATTGTGACAAATTGCAATTTATTTGCAAAAATATGAAAATTGGTTAAATTGGAATAATATTAATAAAGATAATAATAAAATGTTAAAATTGTGTATTTATCTTTTTATTTGGAATCTAGAAGTTGTAACGGTTCTAACGCACCTAAGTTTGTAAAAATCGGATTTAATATGCATAAGATATGGAGATTTAAAGAAATTACATAAATAAAATTTCATAAACTAAAAAACAAAGATTTGCTAAGTCCTAATGGGTTTTGTTGTGAAAATTGGATCCTTACCTAAGCCCGACTGACACTTCTGGAATTTTGTACGTACCTTTCTTCTCTTCTCCGTTCATTTCCTTCTCTAGAAAAGAAAACCTCCAGTAATCATAACCATGGCCTCCTCTTTGTAAATCTTGCCCAAATTAAACCAAATCCCAGCTGAAATCAAGAGAATTTAAGTATAAAATCAATAAAAAGGTAATCTCTTAACCAATCCTCATCTCAAATCCATGGAAATTGTTGATTTCAGATATTGTGTGTGTTGTTTTGATGATTTTCTTCCATGCATGTCTTTTTTCAGCTCCTACAAGTAGTTTAGAGGCCACTACCAGCTGAAATACTCCATCTTGAAGCTCCAATCGACCTCCTCCTTCGCTGTAAAAGTTAGTGAAATACTTACAGCAACTGTAAGCAAAGAAATTGCATTGCTTGAAAACATTGTGATGCTTAGTTTGATGTTTTAGGCATAAAAACTTTGATTCAGAAAGCTATATTTTGCTGAAACTGTCCATTGTTCTTTTGATCATATCTGGCTCATCCGGTGTCGGATTGATGCCATTCTTTTTTTAGATTGTACTGCACATGATCTAGTTTATTCATGTCAAATTTCATCGATTTTTGAGTCCGTTTGGACCTCTGAATTTGCTGTGAAAGTTGCAAACCCGAGAGGGTTTTGCATAGGAAATATATTTCGCTGAATAGTAATTTTGGCATAACTTTTGTGTTTCAAATCAGAATCAGATAATTTTTGATGTTTCGGAAATCTTATTTCATTGGTTACAACTTTTATTTATTGAGTTTTCTGCAATTTTGAGGTTAGCTATGTCAAAATTGAACCTTTCTACTGCTAACCCGAGAGCAAAATCAAACCTGCTCTATTGTTGAGGCAGAAATGAAATCTTTCATAACTTTTTCTTTTTTAAGAGGAATTTGATAATTTTGGATGTTTCGGAAAGCTTGTTTCAATGGCTACAACTTTGATTTGTTGTTTTTTTTGTGATTTTGATGTTTTCTATGCTAAAATTGCAAATGTTCTTCGCTGTCCTGTGTTTTGTTGCATGGACTAGTGTTGATTTTAAACTATTGAAAATGGTTTGCATCTATGAACATGTATATGCAATTTGTATCTTGGTAATAGGATGTTAAACATTTTATTTTAAACATTCTAAAAGTATTATACTACAATTATTTTATATTTAACCTATATTTTATAAATTCTAATCCCGTTTTCTCTTCTAAAATCTTTTATGCATAATTTTAGTTATTTTAATCATTTTCATGAATGCTCGAACGTATGAGAAAGTATATTAAACGATTAAGTAAAAACCGCGAGGTATGGGACTCGTGCGTAGTTTCTTTATCGATTAAATACAAACTTGTACGATCGAAATGAATTCGAGGAATTTTTTTGAGATCCTCCAAGATTATTAACCAATATGTGGTACCTTGAGGTTTATTTAGAGCATTTGTCCCATATTAGCAAGATTAGCTAATATGTGGAAGTAGTCCGAGAACTCCCGATTGGAGTATATTGATTATGGACTATCAAGATTGTAGTGCTCCCGCCGATGAAATGAGGCAAAACCAATTATGGTTGATTATGATTTTATAATTTTGATTGGGTTTTCACTTGTCGATGAAATGAGACAAGTTTGATTATTTTTTTTTGGTTTATCGTAGCAGAATTGCTACGACTTGATTATTTACATTCGCCGATAAAATGAGGCATTATGATATTATTTATTTATGATTTTTCCTAATGTGGAACCAACGAGTGATTAGTAAACCATTAGGTGATAACTCATGGTATGGGACGTGGGTTATACCCTTATGGCTTCCTAGTCTCGATGTTGATACACATTCAAGATTGGACTAGTACTATGAGACCACGAGTTTATTGGGGAATCATGATTTGAATTATACCCTAAATCAAGAATTTACTATTACTCGGGTCTTTGACGTCACCGATTGGGATTGATTAAATTATAGGCTACGTAGTCGTCAAGATTGTCAAGATTTATCTAGATGACATGATCCCGATCATCACGATTGTTGGTACCAAAGTATAGTACTAGTGAAGATTCAAAAGCACGTGCAAAATTATCTTTTGATGCTTTATGCTTTATCGGAATTTGATGATTTCTATAGCCTTATATATGAATAAGGCGATATTATTTTGGGGTCCATGATTATTTAGATCATATCATGACTTGTTTGAGATTTATGAGATTTCATGATTTCATGGATGTTTATTATAATTTAATTAACTCAATCACATTTGCACTTACGCATGATATTAGAATATTAGCTTGACCTCTCCCTTGATTATCATTGAACCTTTCATTTATTCTGTTGGGTACAACAGAATGAATGCTTTCCTTTACTTGTTATCCTAGAGTTCCTTATCTGCTGATGAGTTTAGTTGCCTGACCCGTGTGTTTTTTTTGCACTCGGGTCAGACCGAGTTGCAGTTTAGCTTGGATTTCTTTTGCCTCCGGTTCAGTTTGATACTTTTTGTTGGACACATACATGTATACTTTGGCTAGCTAGTCTTCGTCTTTTGGGACTACTCCTTTATGATCGCTTGTATATTTTTGGGATGTATATTTTGACACTTAGCTACCTAGTAGTTACTCTTGTATGATATATTCTATGGATATGTATGGTGATGGTTATGTATGTATATGACTGATCTGGGTTTGCTTTTCTATGACTTCGATTATTCCGCATATTATATTACATTATTTCTGAAATGTTATATAGCCACCGTAGTGTGCAATAGTTATGCACTAGACGTGTCAACCACACATGAGGTAATGAAAAAAAAATTGACACATACTTGACATGTTTAGTTTATAGCTATTGTATGCTATGTTGGTCGCTCCTATCTAGCCTTATTCTCTGCGTTAGTAGACAGAATTACTTGTTAATTCCCTTTA
This sequence comes from Allium cepa, assembly GCA_030765085.1. Taxonomy (NCBI): domain Eukaryota; kingdom Viridiplantae; phylum Streptophyta; class Magnoliopsida; order Asparagales; family Amaryllidaceae; genus Allium; species Allium cepa. Next base: position 580,933,639 of record CM060931.1, read on the forward strand.
CTAACGTGGGTCTCGGGTGGGCGTCACACATACCAATGCCAAAGGTCACGAAGATTATATTATAAAATGATAGTGAATGTCGGGGTTATAATCAAATTCGAAGTAACAATTATGTCAATATTAATAAATGATGATGACATGGCTCGATAGTGTGCTGATCTTTTAAGTAGCTTATATAGTGTTGAAATAGTAATGCCATAAATAGCGACATTGAAGGATGCTCAATTTGTATTAATTAAAGTAGTAATAGAAGGACGGTAACAGACAATATGTAACGACCCACTATTTTGGACCATTCAAATCGAAAATAATCCACATATGTCAGACTTGAATAATTCAAAATAACATATTGTAATAAAATTTGGAGCAAATGAAATCAATCACAGAATCACAGACACAGAAATATCAGAATAACTCGTAGTGGAAAATAAAATATCATAGTAGTTGATGAAGCTACTATAACAAAGTCTCAAAACAAATACATAATATCAGTCTGAAAACAGTTACAATAGAAATCCCAAATACATAGAAGTCCACTAATACAAGAGCTGAAATAGAACAACAGAAACTGAAATAGATTAAACTAGACAAGCAGATAATCTCTAGCTATTCCAAATATCCATAAAGTGGAAATCCAAATCTGTGAATACTCAGGCTGACCCGAGCGGAAATAAAACACAAACACTCGAGTCAGGACATACATACTTATACAATGTAAACCAACTCAAGTGAACTGTAGTAAAAGCACAAGTAACTTAAAGGATGCTTGGGACCGCCCATCCTCTAAGGATTCGTTGAACTATTTACTGTGTAGTAATATACGCTATTATAATAATGTCTAACAGTAAAATAAACATACTTTAAAATTGCATTAAAGAGTGACCCAATATTCCCTTCAACATGTAATAGTGCCAGTAGTCTATACAGTACCTGCATATCTCCTGATCGGGAGACTACGAGAAGATACTCCATAGGTACGACACAAATTAAACTCGTAGTAAGGCTCGCCATGGTAGGTGACACGGCACACAAGGCAATGCCAGGGTGGATATACCAATTACGCTCACGGGCTGGTGGTAACGTAGCAGCCACTACGCCGACCTCGGAATGTATTACCAAATTGGAGGGTGGCCACTGTAGGATCTAGATTAACCCTAGAGGAGGGGGGGGGGTGAATAGGGTTATAGAAAATTTACTCGAATTAAACACAGAAATAAACTGCAGAAATAAATATGCTGAAAAGTAAATCACACACAAAATTTACCCAGCTTCGGCAACCCCTGCCTACTGCTGCATTCCCGGATTTCTATTAGAATTAAACAGTATCACGCTTACAAACACTCTACTAGACTCGCAGACTCTTTTGCTCCCGCTCACAAACACTCTACTAGACTCGCACACCCTGCTCCCGCCTATAGAGTTTCGCTTACTCGCAAACACTGCTCCCGCCTATAGAGCTTTGCAACTCGCACACCCTGCTCAATGAACTAATTCTAACTAGACAATCTGACACTACCTAAGCCTAGGTGGTGATTTACAAAGTTTTGATTCGTATAGTAAAAACAAAAATTAAATTGTTAAACAAATAACAAATAACCCTAATTAAAAAAGAAAACTAAAGCCTTTAGAAAACAAGGCCGGCCCACTTATTTCATTAAACCCGTTCCTTATTTTCTTCTTCGTTATTCTCCAGCCCGATCCCCTTTATATCTTTGTTGCGAAAAATAATGACGGCAGTTCCTCTTGAAAATTTAGGGCTTCGGCTCTTGTGTAAATCAGGGTATTGAAGCTGCGCCTTTTTCGGGTGCTTCGTTCTCGTTCGTTCGCTCTTGGCTGCTTCTGTTTGATCGAGTTCTCTGTTGATTCGGTATGTAATTTTATGCGTTTGTGCTTTTATGCTTTTCGTACTTGAACTCGATAGATTCTTCGTTGCCGATGATGAATTGGTTTATATAGGAGTTCGAATTCCTATATTTGTGTTCGTATAAATATATTTGTATTTTTCAATTCCTTTTCTCTGCCGCTTGATGATGTTTGAACGATTGATGATCAATCTGACTTGTTCAATACGACTATTTCTAGTAGCTTGATTCACACAGCTTTGAATTGCCTTGCTTATCACGGTTTTGATTTTGCTAGTTCGACTTGGCATTGACTGTTTCAATTTGTCTCACACTTGATTTCTGATTTGTGAATTATTCAACCTTGTTCATCACGGTACTGACATTTGCTTTGACCAGTTGATTTACTTTGGCCATACTGTTGAAATTGTTCTTCACTATGAACTTGTAGTCTTTTGTTTGTGTGCTCGAGTTTGCATTGTTACATTTCACTGGACTGTTTCTGGTCATGTATATGTTTGTGCATGATCTCATATGCATTGAACTCTTGTTTGGATATCCCGGTGTACATTTCATTTGCAGCCTTGACGTGATTTTGTTCACTGATGTTCACTGATATAATTCATGATGTATTCATTTTGTTTACATGAAATCGTGTTCATTGTTGTTGTTTAAGTTAGTCTGCACTTTTATATTCAGTTGAGATCGTTAGTTCTTTCCAGTCAAGTATCATGTAGTATTTGTATATGTCTACACGTTGCCTGACTGCCTTGAACTCCATGTGTTGTCGTAGTGTGTTTGTAGTTGAAGTGGTCTGTTGGCACTGCTCATTTGAGTTGCTGCGTGGTTTGATGCTCCAAGTACATGTTATTTACTGCATATGCTTCTCTTGTATACTTCACTTATTCTATCCATTCAAGTCTGCACCTTGCACGTTGTAACCTTGGTCGAGTCTTGTGTTTTGTGTAGACTGATACTCCTTTCTGGTTTGCATTGTTTTGTAACTTCGAGCATACTTCTGGTTTGAGTGTACTTGCATCTGAGTTGTATTCATAGGCCTACCCTTGTGTTTGCAGTTTGTATTTTGTGTTTGAGATAATGGCGGCATTCGATTGTTGCATTTTGTAGTTGCTGTTAGCTTTTGGATTTCACTGACCACACATGTACATGCTTGCATCTTTGTAGTTGCACTCTGGTTGTCACTGAGTTGAATTTTTTTTATATGATATTGAACTTGATCATTTCATGAACTTGCACCTGTGTTGAATCCAGTTTCGCAACTCGGGTTTGACCTTGTGCTGAAGTCGAGATTTTATTTATGTTGCACGTGAGTTGAACCCGGCTTTGCATTTGGATTTGACCTGTGCTCACCTGTCCCTGTAGCATTATCAAGTGTATATATCGGTGTGCACGGCCTTGTGGCATATACAGTGATACACTGTGTATGCCACAAGTTGTTCGTGTATGATGAATTCAAATTTAAATGATGACGAACAACCCAAATAACTGAGGCAAATAATATTTTCAAAAATCCATTTTTTTTATTTTATATTGCAAAAATATTTTATTTTCAATTTTACTGCGTTAGTGAATAATTTTGCAGTTTGCTCAGATGCTGGATTCAAACTGGAATGAAGTTGAAAATAAATACTAGTGTGAGTGATATGTAGTGAGGTGCTGATGTAAATGTGAAATGCGATGTAATTGTAATCAAAGTTGTATAGTTATAGTGAGAGTTTGAAATTGTACTATTCAAAAATGTAACAAATATTTATTTGAATAAAATATCTGTTTGAATTCAAATTCTATGTAATTTATTTTATTCAACAAATATTTATTTAAACTGTGAAAAATAGAATAGTATATTAACAAATACATTTAAACGAATGTATATATATTTATTATCATCAAACAAAAATCATATAAGCGCAAAGCGCATATTCAACAATCTCCCCCATTTGATGATAACAAACATATATTTAAGATTTTGAATGTATTAAATGTATTTGATCGTTCAATTTGCTCCCCCTATTTGAATACTCCCTCTCTACACAATACTCCCCCCTACATATATGCATACAAATAGAAATATATAAATGAGCCTATATGCAAAGTGAAAATTATTTGACCTTTGCTAGATTCTATTTGACAAAATCTTAACTTTTCTCTCCCCCTTTTGTTATCAGCAAAAGAATAACAGTGTTGTAAAAATAGGGATGAAGTGATAGACATGAATCAAACATTTAACTCAATTGAATATAAATATCAAATTTCAATAAAACTCAAACAAAAATCATAATTACCCTTGTCAAGCGCATATTCCACTTTCAGAAGTGATGGGGATAAAATCATCAAAAATCATACAATTCTGTCTATTTGTGGTATATTTATTTCAGGAAATTTGAATATCTACTAACCATGCATAACCATTAGGACATTTAAATGAGATTAGTAGTATTCATAATTTTTATTTAAAAAATGAAATCAAGTATCTTCTAACCACGCATGACCGTGAGGACTTTTAAATGGGATTAGAATCAACTTGTCTATTTGAATCAATTAATTTTGATATGCGTTCCATACATGCATAACCGTGAGGACTTTTAAATGAGCATGGAAGCACATAATCAAAAATCCAAGTAATTCACCCATGCATAACCGTGAGGACTTTTAAATGAGAGTGAATACTTTGGATATTTATTTTTATTGCTGAATATAATAAGTTGAAGCACAAATAATTTCCTTCACCGATTTAAAGATATTGAAGAACAAATGATTTCCTTTGTAAACTACCACAAATTTACATACTAAATATGATCTTGATGAGTGATGGTCCATAGAAAGATGATAGAAATAGAAATGGTCATGGAATTTTTACCCAACAAAAAGTTTTTATAACTCTTGTTATGAAATTCTAAAGAAATTTTCTAATTATACTTTCTCGAGTTATAATATATGATAAATATCAACACTCATCACTTTTTCAATCACTATTCATCTTTTCGATAATCAAAGGGAGTTAGATTAGTTAAAATAGTCATTTAAAATCAAATTCAAAAATTATAAAATCAATTTTTCAAAAATGACTAATCTGTAAATATGGTCAAACATGATTTTCTCGAGGGGGTTTTAGAAGAAAATTTTCTGCTATTTGAAAATAATTTCTAGTGAAAAATATGCAGATATTTTCTTTGAAAAAAACGATGCAGCAAATGAATGTTTCAAAAATTAATCACGTTCCACTAGTAATTTTCCTATCAACATATTACCAGTGTAATCTGCATCTGAATTTAAATTTCACTCAATATTCACTCGATGGATGTCAACGACCAGATTGTGAAATTTCAACAAACTATCTCAGAATGAAATTTGAAATGAAGCCATGTTATCACTCAAACAAATATCATAGTGTTAAACTTAGAAACCATAGGATGAACAACTATCAACAGTCATTAAAACTTCATTATTATTTCAAAAACAATCTCTTGAAGTTTCAACAATTTCATAAAGTTTCAAAAAAATTCAAAAAATTTCTTAAAATCCTTTTTAACAACTTTCACATGAAAATTGAAATCGTGCAAATTTACAAGCAGTGACCAAAATGTCAAAACAAATATATCTACGTGTAGCATGAGTAACTACCATTTGACAGAACAAATTTATATGGATTAGTTCAAAGTTGAAAATCTGATTGGTCATCATTTAAGCACAAAACAATATCATAAATAAGAACAAGTCAAAAAAAATCATATCAATTATGTCCGAATCAGTCCACCATCATAATTATTCCAAGTAATTCTATTTAAAGATGGTTGGTCAATATTTTGAAAAAAAAAATCATAGCATCCAAAATCATCATCTTTTATTCATCTCAATATTGGCTGATTTTAATTCAGAATATGGTGCAGATATCACATTTAATATATCGTTCAAAACAAATTTACCTGTTTTACCTTTACGATAATTTTTCGTTGTTGTCCATTATGATTCTGTCACCTTTATACTAGGCTAAGGTACTTTGCTTTGTCGCCCGTTGTGTTTCTGGAACAGCCATAATACAGAGAACACTGTTGTTGTTCCTTAGCCTGCCACCACACCTACACGATAAAAGATTTATGTGACCTATTTGTTTTTATAGGTCCATGGTTGTTAGTGGTAGAATATGAAAAATATGTTTGTGGAGACCCAAAACTATTTATATATGTTCCTTTTGGCACCCAAATTTGTTTGACTTTCAAAGATTTTATATTTGTGCCTTCTGGAACCCAAATTGATATAGTTTTCACGTGTTTGGTTCTATACCAACAATTATTTTGATTGTGTCCAAATTTTGTACAAATTGTACACATTGAATTGACTTGATTAAATTTTGTGTTCCTATGGCTATGATTTTCAACATGATGTCCAATTATTTCTGATCGAGCAAAGACACTTTTACCTTTTGCATTATCATCATCTTGTGATTTCCCAAAACCTAGTCCTTTTCTATTGTTAGCAAAAATTTGATTTCCCAATAACATTTTGAAATATTTTTCTCCTTTTGAAAAGTTATTCAGGGATTTCTCAAGATTTTGGACTCTGGTTTTTAATGTTGAGTTTTCAGTGACAAGTGAGGTGCATCGATTTATAAAATCCTTTTTCCTAGTGTCGATGGTTTCCTTAAGATTCAAGTTTTCTTTTTCAAGGCTCTCAAAGTTATTCCTAATTTTTGATAGTTCCGAATCTAAAATTTTACATTGGTTACATTCTAGGTTTTGAATATTTTCAAGTTCAGTTTCTAACCTAGAATTTTCATGGGCGAGTTTCCTCCTTTCAGATTTCAGTTTTTCAATTTTAGATTCAAGCGTATCAACTACTTTAGTAAGATCAGAACACATAAAAACAAGTTCTTTATAAGAAAACTCACCTGCCTCACTAGATTCCTCGGAGGTTGCTTCTGAATTTGAGCATGCCATAAGACATAAGTTAGCCTCCTCTGAGCTGCTATCCGAAGATTCCTCTCCTTCTTCATCATCCCAAGTCGCTGCAAAGGCCTTCTTCTTCGTTTTCTTTCCTTTGTTGTCTTTGAGAAGCGGGCATGCTGGTTTGATGTGGCCAGGCTTGTTGCAGTTATAACACGTTAGTTCATTATCGGAATTTTCGAAATCTTTTGACCTATTGCCCTTTGTTTTCTTCTTGCGTGGCTTGAATTTAGACCATCTTCTAAGATTATTGACAGCCATTGCAAGCTCTTCAATTGGATCTTCTTCATCGCTTTCTTCTTTGCTCTTTAAGGCAATCGTCTTCTTCTTTGGTTCGGAGTTGTTGCGTTCTTCCTTTGCTTTTAAGTCAAGCTCATATGTCATCAAGTTGCCAATCAACTCCTCCATGCTTAGTTTGCTCAGATCTTTCGATTCTTGGATTGCCGTGACTTTTGCCTCAAAGTTCATTGGGAAAACTCGTAGCACCTTCCTCACAAGCTCTACCTCAGTGAAGACCTTCCCAAGCGCTCTAGCGTTGTATACCAAGGTTGAAAAACGTCCAAACATGTCTTTTATGCTCTCGCCTTTGTCCATCACAAATTTTTCGTATTCGTTGCTGAATAGGGCTAGATGAGACTCCTTGAATTGAGAAGTTCCTTCGTGTGTCACCTCCAAAGTATGCCAAATTTCCTGTGCTGTTGTACAATGAGAAATTCTATTAAATTCGTTTTTATCAAGAGCACATATCAAAGCATTCATGGCTTTAGCATTTGTCGTTTTCAATTTCTTATCATTAGCATCCCACCTATCCTTAGGTTTAGGAATCTCAGTACCACCAACGATTATAGTGGGAGGTTCATAGCCAGTTTCAATAATATCCCAAACATCATAGTCAACAGAACTAAGATAGATACCCATCCTAACTTACCAAAAAGCATAATCGTTCCCGTTAAACATGGGTGGCCTAGCAATAGATTGCCCCTCAGAAAAAGCATTATTTTGTAGACTCATGACTCTAGAGTTAAAGAAAAATACCGGGCTCTGATACCACTTGTAGGATCTAGATTAACCCTAGGGGGGGTGAATAGGGTTATAGCAAATTTACTCGAATTAAACACAGAAATAAACTGCGGAAATAAATATGCTGAAAAGTAAATCACATACAAAATTTACCCAGCTTCGGCAACCCCTGCCTACTGCTGCATTTATAGATTTCTATTAGAATTAAACAGTATCACGCTTACAAACACTCCACTAGACTCGCAGACTCTTTTGCTCCCGCTCACAAACACTCTACTAGACTCGCACACCCTGCTCCCGCCTATAGAGTTTCGCTTACTCGCAAACACTGCTCCCGCTTATAGAGCTTTGCAAACTCGCACACCCTGCTCATTGAACTAATTCTAACTAGACAATCTGACACTACCTAAGCCTAGGTGGTGATTTACAAAGTTTTGATTCGTAAAGTAAAAACAAAAATTAAATCGTTAAACAAATAACAAATAACCCTAATTAAAAAAGAAAACTAAAGCCTTAGAAAACAAGGACGGCCCACTTATTTCATTAAACCCGTTCCTTATTTTCTTCTTTGTTATTCTCCAGCCCGATCCCCTTTATTTCTTTGTTGCGAAAAATAATGACGGCAATTCCTCTTGAAAATTTAGGGCTTCGGCTCTTGTGTAAATCAGGGTATTGAAGCTGCGCCTTTTTCGTGTGCTTCGTTCTCGTTCGTTCGCACTTGTCTGCTTCTGTTTGATCGAGTTCTCTGTTGATTCGGTATGTAATTTTATGCGTTTGTGCTTTTATGCTTTTTGTACTTGAACTCGATAGATTCTTCGTTGCCGATGATGAATTGGTTTATATAGGAGTTCGAATTCCTATATTTGCGTTCGTATAAATATATTTGAATTTTTCAATTCCTTTTCTCTGCGGCTTGATGATGTTTGAACGATTGATGATTAATCTGACTTGTTCAATACGACAATTTCTAGTAGCTTGATTCATACGGCTTTGAATTGCCTTGCTTATCATGGTTTTGATTTTGCTGGTTTGACTTGGCATTGACTGTTTCAATTTGTCTCACACTTGATTTCTGATTTGTGAATTATTCAACCTTGTTCGTCACGGTACTGACATTTGCTTTGACCAGTTGATTTACTTTGGCCATACTGTTGAAATTGTTCTTCACTGTGAACTTGTAGTCTTTTGTTTGTGTGCTCGAGTTTGCATTGTTACATTTCACTAGACTGTTTCTGGTCATGTATATGTCTGTGCATGATCTCATATGCATTGAATTCTGGTTTGGATATCATGGTGTACATTTCATTTGCAGCCTTGACGTGATTTTGTTCACTGATGTTCACTGGTATAATTCATGATGTATTCATTTTGTTTACATGAAATCTTGTTCATTGTTGTTGTTTAAGTTAGTCTGCACTTATATATTCAGTTGAGATCGTTAGTTCTTTCCAGTCAAGTATCATGTAGTATTTGTATATGTCTACATGTTGCCTGACTGTCTTGAACTCCATGTGTTGCCGTAGTGTGTTTGTAGTTGAAGTGGTCTGTTGGCACTGCTCATTTGAGTTGCTGCGTGGTTTGATGCTCCAAGTACATGTTATTTACTACATATGGCTTCTCATGTATACTTCACTTGTTCTGTCCATTCAAGTCTGCACCTTGCACACTATAACCTTGGTCGAGTCTTGTGTTTTGTGTAGACTGATACTCCTTTCTGGTTTGCATTGTTTTGTAACTTCGAGCATACTTCTGGTTTGAGTGTTCTTGCATCTGAGTTGTATTCATAGGCTTGTCCTTGTGTTTGCAGTTTGTATTTTGTGTTTGAGATAATGGCAGCATTCGATTGTTGCATTTTGTAGTTGCTGTTAGCTTTTGGATTTCACTGACCACACATGTACATGCTTGCATCTTTGTAGTTGCACTCTGGTTGTCACTGAGTTGAATTTTTTTATATGATATTGAACTTGATCATTTCATGAACTTGCACCTGTGTTGAATCCAGTTTCGCAACTTGGGTTTGACCTTGTGCTGAAGTCGAGATTTTATTTATGTTGCACGTGAGTTGAACCCGGCTTTGCACTTGGATTTGACCTGTGCTCACCTGTCCATGTAGCATTATCAAGTGTATATATCGGTGTGCACGGCCTTGTGGCATATACAGTGATACACTGTGTATGTCACAAGTTGTTCGTGTATGATGAATTCAAATTTAAATGATGACGAACAACCCAAATAACTGAGGCAAATAATATTGTCAAAAATCCATTTTTTTATTATTTTATATTGCAAAAATATTTTATTTTCAATTTTACTGCGTTAGTGAATATTTTTGCAGTTTGCTCAGATGCTTGATTCAAACTGGAATGAAGTTGAAAATAAATACTAGTGTGAGTGATATGTAGTGAGGTGCTGATGTAAATGTGAAATGTGATGTAATTGTAATCAAAGTTGTATAGTTATAGTGAGAGTTTGAAATTGTACTATACAAAAATGTAATAAATATTTATTTGAATAAAATATCTGTTTGAATTCAAATTCTGTGTAATTTATTTTATTCAACAAATATTTATTTAAACTGTGAAAAATAGAATAGTATATTAACAAATACATTTAAACGAATGTATATATGTTTATTATCATCAAACAAAAATCATATAAGCGCAAAGCGCATATTCAACAGCCACCAAAACAATCACAAAGTAATAGAATGTACCGAAGAAATGTGTCGGACCAGAAGAGCTACCCCTTTTTGCCCGAGATCGCTCCTGTTTTAGCCACCTTAAGCCAACTCACGGGAGTCGGGTCCACGTCATATACCTCAAGAACGTCGCCACCATCCTACTTCATTTGGGAAACTCCACCGCGTACATAGTTGTTAAAGTGGTTTTTGGTAACGACGGAGGGTTTGTCCATATCCGATCTCGGTCACTTTAACAACCAATTGTTATTATAACCCGTGGTTATACATTTCAAAATGGTATTTTATAGTTCAAAATAAAATATCATTTCAAGTTCAAATCTTTATTAAATAAAGATCAAATCATTTCCAAACCATTTCAATATATCAAATATCATATCCTTTCAAAATTTCATTATCAAATCATTATTTGAATTCAAATCCGAATATTCAAATTTTAAATACCCTTTAAATTCAAAGATATCATTCATTTATTAATTTAAATACTATTCCAAATCACATTTAAAAATGGTATATTCCAATGAAAATAACTCAGTTAACCCATTTAAAAGTGAAGTTATTATACTTTCAAATCAAATATTCAATTCCCAAAAATTTAGCCCTTTCTGAGTTCATTTAATTATTTAAAAACTACAAAACATTGAAATTTCAGCCTTTCACGGCATTTATAAAATGCTATAGAAAGTTATACTTGAAAACAATTCATTTCAGCAAAGATGGCATTTAAAACTGCTGTAGTATTCAATTACATTTGAAAACAATTCATTTCATCCAACTGCAGCACTTATCAAGTGCTACTATAGCCCTTTTGTTAGTTTCAGATTTTAGTTTTCTTTCAGCAACCACAACACTTACCAAGTGTTGTAGTATCTCTTAGGTAAAATTTAGCCATAGTTCATTTTTATCAACCACGGCACTTACAAAGTGATGTAGTATCCTTTACTACAGATTTTAAGTTAACTTCAGAAATGATAGAATTTCTAAAGTGCTGTTAATTCAATTTCCAGATTTTCAACAAAATTTCAGAAAAAAATTAACTTTGATTTTAACCCTTTTAACCTATAAAAATCATCTTTTTTTCCACTCAAAAATGTTCATTTAAATACACTTTAACTTATGATTTTTATAAAGTAAATTTTTACAAATAAAATCAAATTTTTCAATAATTCACTTATTAAATTCAAGGGTACAATTTTCCTGTTCGTTGCATTTTTAAAATTAACTTACCACTTAAATTTAAATTACCATTTTCAAAATATAAACTTATTTTCCATTTTATTTATATAACTTAAATTTTATTTTTTAAACCAAATCTCAAATTTCCAAATTTAAGTTACATTTAAGTTTCAACTTAACCATTCATTTCTTTAACATTTTCAACTTATAGAAAAATCATAAATCCTTTATTTAAACATTATAAAAATCTATTTAAATCAAATTATCATAAATTTACATTTTAAAAATACTTAAGTTTTTCAGAAAAATCTTTATAAAGTAACCATGGGTTTGCATACAATTTTCTAACCTAAGTCAAGTGATACGTATAATATATCATTTCAATTCGCAATTTACAAAGAAAAATCCGGGTTCTATCATTTCAAACCCGCAATCCCAAGTTAAGTAAAATAAATAAAAATCGCTCAGGCCTGTCATATCAGCCCATAACGATTTTTCCCTATTCTAAAGTATGTTCGGATAAGTATATTTCAACCCATAGTGAATCTATTCTATAGGGAAGTTGTAGTGTGAGAATAGAATAAAATAAACAATATAGCAACATATGGCAGTAACAGATGATGTGACAAGTTTATAAACAAGGGTTAACATCATATGATCATATCACAGGCAGGTATTACATGGTATAACAAATCTACACATTCACTTGTAATCACTTCACAATTCTATAAGTACGAATGTCAAGTGTGAATAACTCACCTTTTCAAGCTAGAATTAGCAAATCAAACTACACAAATGAATTCCAGAAAGTAAGATGACACGACTTAAGACTCAAGTGGGAAGAGAGCCAGGATGTTGATCTTGTAAACAACAAATAAAACAAGACAAAATAAACATATATTCAACACAACTATTTGAAACAATTGGAAATAAGAAGCAACGAAGAATAAGATGGTTTGACCATCCTTTAACCGCTCAAGTGCTTGGCCTAGGGGAATCATAGGCTCGGCCATAGCTGGACGTAGGCTCGGGTATGGATCAATATGGAACGGCTAGTAAGGAATGTGAAAGGGTAAGGGTTACAACATGAAGAATACAAAGGGACAAGTGCAATAGGTGGAGTTTTTATGCACATAGGCTCGGCCTGGTCAACATTGGGGCTCGGCCAAGCATAGTTCAGGTCAGGTTAGAGGAGAGGCTGATGGTCAGGGGTCAGGTCATGATGGTGGTGGAGCTAGGGGTGGCGGCCAAGGCAAGATATGGAAGTGGTGGTGACATATAGGTCGGCTAGCATGGTTTTCATGGAATTTTGCCAAGTTTTTTGATGTTTTGGTCATGGAGAAAGGTACGGCCAGATCTGGTCTGAGGTGGGAGATGTTTCGCAGTGGATGTCGAGGAGGAGGTGGTGGTGGTTGTGGCCAAGCTAGACAAGAGGAAGCAAGGCAAAACAAAGGGAAAATGAAGTGGAAAAATAGAAAGAAGAAGCCATTACTTACCAAATTATTTTGGCCGTGAGAAATGAAAATGAGAAGGAACTTTTTTCACGTGAAAACTAAATGAAACACACAGCTATAGCGTAGGAGTGTACGGCCAAAACAAGGCAAGTGAAAAGCCAAAGGAAAATGAAAAGACTAGAAAAGGAAAAGTCACAATTTAAAACGAAAAGCTTCGTCTCTTTGAATTTCCACTTTCTTTTATTCAAAATAAACCAATAGAAAATCAAGTAAATAAAATAGAAGATGAAAAAATAAATAAAGTAGAAATGAAAATAAATAAATATTTTAGGAAAAATAGAAAATAAGTAAGAAAATAGTTTATTTAATTGAAACAAGAATTTAAAATTGTAAACAAAATACAATTAACATTGGAAAATTACCACTACACTTTAAAAATGTTTTAAGAATAAAATCTTGAAATAAAATCAGTTTAAAAAAATATTTTTAAATTGAAATAAAATCTAATTAAAAATATTTTCAAAAATCTAGAGTTGTCACACTCTCCCCCACTCAAATCTTTTTGTCCTAAAAAAGAACGAACAAGGAAAAATAAGGAAAGCAAGATAGAAAAGCAAATAGAACCTGAAACAAACAATTCTGGATCTGAAGCACGAATGCTCTCCTCTGTTTCCCAAGTATAATCTCAATTATCAGTACTCCACTGTACTTTGACCAGACTAATAGATTTCCTTCTTAGCTACTTCGTACCTCTATCGACAATATGAAGTGGCTTCCTATGGACAGTTAGATTAGGCTCAATATCCAACCTATCAAGAGCAGAAGGTTGAACAATAAGAGATGGGTCATGAAAATACCGACGAAGATGTGAGACGTGGAATACATCATGTACTCCAGAAAGCTTCTCGGGCAAATCCAGACAATAAGCCAAAGAACTAGCTCTTTCCATAATGCGGAAGGGACCAATGAACCTAGAAGAAAGCTTCCCCTTACGACCAAAGAGAATGACATTCCTGAAGGGAGAGACCTTAAGGAAAACCTGATCACCAACAGCAAACACTAAACTCCGTCTATGCCTATCAGCGTACTTCTTCTGCCTATCCTATGCAACCCTCAACTTCTTCTTAATCTCCTCAAATCTCTCAGAAGCCTCCAAAATCAAATCAGGACCAAGAACCAAACGGTTACCGGATTCAATCCTGCAAGATGGAGATCTACAAGGTCATCCGTAAATGATGCAGCATGATCTACAAAATCACAAGGCCTAGGTTGCTCACGACCTAATGGAGGAGTTTTAGGTCGCTCACGACCTAGTGAAGGTCGCTCACGACCTAACGGGTCACGTGATGTAGAATCGCGAACTAACCGGGAACCAGAGAGGGAAGTTGTACTGAGTTCGCGACTTAACAAGGTTGCGAGTCATGACCTAAAAGAGCCACGACCTAATGAAGTCTTAAGTCGCTCGGTATCATTAGGTCGTCTACGACCTATAGCTACGGAAGATAACAAAGGGGCGGCACGAGTTAACATCCAACGACCTAACGGTCTACCATATTGTTGCTACACTGGAGACTTAAGTCGCTCAGAAGGTAGGGACGAGCTACGACCTATGATGAACGACCTAACTCATAGGTCACCCGAAGAATTCCTGTTGCCGCTTCTTTAGGTCGTTCACACGACCTACCGACCCAGGATAAGTCGCTGAAGAGTTAAGTCGTATCATTTTAAGTCGTTTAGACGTGTTTTCTTAAGTCGCTCGAGTGTTGAGTCGTTTGTAACAGTTGAGTCGTTGTTGTGATGTATTGTTTTAAGTCGTATGTCGTTGTATTTGTTGAGTCGCGTACTGTCTTGTAACTCGTAGGTCGGCAAGTAGTTAGGTCGGCCATGTGTGTGTGGTGATGTAATAAGTTGAGTTGCCAGGAGTTAAGTCGTTAACGACCTTGTTTAGGTCGTAGGTCATGTGTGTGTCACTGTTTGTACTAAGTCGCAGGTTATAGGTCGTAAACGACCTAGTGCTAAGTCGTGTGAGTCGTCTATAAATAGGCGTGGGGGTTCATTTGTAAATTCGGTCAGTTTTGAATAAAATTCCTCTTTTGTTAGATTTGTGCTTTCATCTAAATTGGTAGTTGAGTGTGATCTCCTATCTCCACCTACGGTATTCGAGTGCGCTCGAATCAACGTTTGTTGAAGCCAATTCGCGGAATCAAGTGCGCTTGATCAACGTTGAAGAATTGTAGATCTTCTTTCATGGTATCGTGCGCGATCAACGTGTCGAAGATAGCTAGAATTCGGTATCTTTGTGATCAACGAATTTGGGCATTTCAGTATCTTCAATCCACCGTTTGCTACTTTCATTGATCTATATCGTTTTGTTATTATCCGCTGCGTCAGTTTTTGGTATCAGAGCTTGACTTAGCCAATCATAGCTAAGACGAGTCTTGGAGCCAAGGAGTTGAAGTTTGTTGTTCATCGTGTTCATCTTGAAATTGCAACAAGTTAGAAACTTTCGATCCATTTCATTTTGGATCAAAGTTGGAAAGGTGTTTTGAGTTTGAGCAGAGAGTTGAAGCATCATTTTGGTATCATTTGTTGAAGGTAGGCCGTGTATACTTGTGAAAAGTAGCCGAGCCTTGGTGAAGTTTGTTTGAAGTGTTGAGGCCGAGCCAAGTTTGTGGTTGAGCCGTGACTTGCTTGTGTTGAAGATTTTTGAAGTATTAGTTGAAGGTTGTGTTGAATCAATCATGCCGCCGAGGAGAGCTAATCGACATCAAAATGTTGAAATGTTGTATAGAAGAGAAGAAGCCGAGCAAATTGAACAACGTATCAATGAGAAGTTTGATGAAGGCATTGGAAAGTTAGAGAAGTTGATGAATGATTTGAATCAAAATCAAAGGAGGAGATCACCAATCTCGAACCATGGAGGAAACAGAGTTTCACCATCGGTTACGGAAGCGAGAAGGGTATCACCGCAATCTTTTAGAGAAAGAAGAGAAACCTCAATTTCATCGAGAAGAGATCACCATGACTATGGACATGAAGAGAGGAGAACTCCACGAGAGTTTGAAAATGAGCCATATAGAGATGAAGAGAGACATAGTAGAAGAGACATGCGTGATCGAAGGGATGTTGACAGTCGAGATCGATATAGACGTACATTTGATTATGATGAAGAGGGTGATAGAGCTAGCATTCATTATCGTGATCGAGACCAAGTTCGAAATTCATATTGAGATGTAGATGATGATCGTCGATGGGAATCGGGTATGAAGATGGAAATTCCAAAATTCAAGGGTGGAATGGTAGCAGAAGAATTTCTTGATTGGTTGTCTAATGTTGAAGAGATCTTTGATTTCAAAGAGGTCCCAGAGAATCGTCGAGTGAAGTTGGTTGCTACTAGATTGAGGGGAAGAGATTTAGCATGGTGGCAGCAAACTAAACTTACACGGGAGAGAATGGCAAAGTCGAAGAATGAATCATCGGAGAAGATGAAGAAGTTGATGAAAGCTACATTTTTACCTTATAACTATCAATCAGTCATGTACCAGAGGTTGCAGAATCTGAGGCAAGGGACGAAGACTGTTAATGATTATGCTGATGAATTTTATCAACTGATTGCTCGAAATGATATTATGGAGACGGAAGAACAGCTGACTGCTAGATTTGTTGGAGGGTTGAGGATACAGATCCAGGATATGGTGAATATGTTTGATCCATGGTTTGTAGCAGAAGCACATCAGAAAGCGTTGGCTTGGGAGAAGCAGGGAAGGCGTGGAGGTGGTGTGTTTACTAATTCCAACAATCAAGTAAAGGGTGTTAGTGGAAGTTCCAATGTTTCGAAAGCTGTCAGTAAACCAATTGTGAATGAAGTTGCGAAGACGAAGGTTAACAACAGTTTCAAGTGTTACAATTGCCAGGAAGTGGGTCACAAGAGTAATGAATGTCTGAAGCCGAAGAAACGAACTATGATTGCTGAAGTTGAAGGTGAGGATGTTGGTGAAGCTTATCCTAGTCCAGTTGAGGAGGAAGAACATGATATTGCGTCAGGAGATGAAGGATGTAATCTGATGATGAGGAGATCTTGTTTAATACCGAAGCAGGAAGAAGAAGTTAGTTGGTTGAGGAGTAACATCTTTCAGTCAACATGCACTATTCTGGGAAAGGTTTGTAAATTTGTGATTGACGCGGGAAGTTGTGACAATATTATTTCTACTGAAGCTGTGAGAAAGCTGAAGTTGAAGACGGAGAAACATCCAAATCCTTACAAGTTAGCGTGGTTAAGAAAAGGAGGAGAAGTGAAGGTGGAGAGGCGAGTTCGAGTTCCATTTTCTATTGGGAAGAAATATAAAGATGAAATTTGGTGTGATGTAGTTGAGATGGATGTTTGTCACTTACTTTTGGGAAGACCGTGGCAGTATGATCGAGCAGTGCACGTCGGACCAATAGCTACAGTTTTATGTTTGAAGGTGTTAAGATTATTTTAGTTCCAAAGAAGAGACAACAGAAAGAGAGTAAATCTGAAGAGATTGAGGAGCTGAAGACTTTATTGACTTTGAAGGAATTTATTGAAGAAGTAGAAGAGAGTCCACAGGTATTTTTGTTGATTGGACATGAAGCCACTGAATCTATAGAAGTACCAGAGGAAGTAAAGACGGTATTGGAAGAATTCAGAGATGTGTTTCCTGAAGAATTACCAACGGAGTTACCACCGTTACGGGATATTCAACATCAGATTGATCTTGTGCCAGGGGCAGTATTACCACACAGGCCACATTATAGGATGAGTCCTACGGAGCATGAGGAACTGAGAAGGCAGGTGGAGGAGCTGTTAGAACAGGGGCGTGTTTAGGAGAGCTTGAATCCTTGTGCAGTGCCAGTTTTGTTGGTGCCAAAGAAGGATGGTTCGTGGAGAATGTGTACGGACAGTCGAGCTCTAAACAAGATCACTGTGAGATACAGATTTCCTATGCCGAGGTTTGATGATTTGATTGACCAGTTGAGTGGGCTGTTGTGTTTTCAAAGATTGACTTGAAGAGTGGATACCATCAAATCCGTATTAGACCGGGTGATGAATGGAAGACTGCTTTCAAAACCCGGGAAGGTTTATACGAATGGTTGGTTATGCCGTTTGGTTTATCGAATGCACCGAGTACTTTTATGAGACTGATGAACCAGATTTTCAGACCATACATTGGGAAATTTGTGGTAGTTTACTTTGATGATATTTTGATCTATAGTGGGAGTATGGAAAAGCATGTCCAACATTTGCGTGAAGTACTGTTGATTCTACGGCAGGAGAAGTTTTATGCTGCAGCAATGAAGTGCGTATTTATGACAAACAGTGTTTTTTTCTGGGATATGTTCTATCGAAGGAATGGATTCAAATGGATGAAAGTAAAGTAGAAGCTGTCAGGAGTTGGCCACAGTCAAAGACAATTACTGAAGTTAGGAGTTTTCATGGATTGGTATCTTTCTATCGAAGGTTCATTCCAAATTTTAGTAGTGTGATGGCACCTGTAACCGATTGCATGAAGGGAAAGAAGTTTGAGTGGTCGGAGGAAGCAGGGGTTGCTTTTGAGAAGATCAAAACACTATTGACAATAGCACCAATTCTATTTTTACCGGATTTTCAGTTGTTGTTTGAATTACATACTGATGCATCGAAGGTTGGGGTTGGTGGAGTTTTGAGTCAGAAAGGAAGACCAGTTGCTTATTTCAGTGAGAAGTTATCTGGAGCTAAGTTGAGATATAGCACTTATGATGTTGAGTTTTACGCAATTGTTCAAGCAGTGAAGCACTAGAGACATTATCTGTTTCAGAAAGAGTTTGTTCTCTATACGGATCATGAAGCTTTGAAGCATTTGCAAGGACAGGATAAAATCTCAGCTAGGCACGCTTCATGGGTCACGTATTTACAACAGTTTACTTTTGTTGTTAAGCACAAATCAGGGGTGACGAATCGTGTAGCTGATGCATTGAGCAGGAGGAATCATTTGTTGACAACGATAAAGGTTGAAGTGACAAGATTTGAACTATTGCCAGAGTTAATTAAAGAAGATCCTTACTTTACGAAGTTCGTTGAGAAAGTCAAGGATGGGAGTATTGATGAATATGTGTTGATAGATGGATTCTTATTCAAAGGGAATCAATTATGTGTACCAGATTGCAGCTTGAGAATGAAAATTGTGAAAGAGTTGCACGAAGAAGGACATGTGGGTAGAGATCGAACATTGCAGTTGATTTCTCAGTCTTATTATTGGTCGTCAATGAGAAGGGAAGTTGAAAGGTTTGTGCGTAGATGTCATATTTGTCAGGTTTCGAAAGGGACATCTACAAATGCGGGATTGTATATACCATTACCTGTTCCTACAAAACCATGGGTATACATTAGCATGGATTTCGTGTTGGGTTTGCCAAGAACTCAAAGGGGGAATGACTCTATATATGTTGTGGTGGATCGTTTCTCGAAGATGGGACATTTTATTGCGTGTAAGAAGACGGCGGATGTTGTTCATGTCGCATAGTTGTTCTTTAAAGAGATATATAGACTTCATGTTTTACCTGAATCTATTGTTTCGGATAGAGATACTCGTTTTCTGAGCCATTTTTGGTTGAGTTTGTGGAAGATGGTCGGAACGAAGCCGAATTTTAGTAGCGCTTACCATCCGCAAACAGATGGACAAACGGAGGTTGTGAACAGATCGTTAGCAAATTTATTGAGATGTTTGGTGAAAGATAATCTGAAAAGTTGGGATGTGAAGTTATGTCAAGCAGAGTTTGCTCATAATCATGCGGTGAATCGTAGTACAGCTTTCAGTCCATTTCAGATTGTTTATTCAAACTTGCCAAAGGGGCCGTTGGATTTAACGGTAGTGCCACAACCAAAGGGGACTGTTAAACGAGCTACTGATTTTGTTGATGCCTTGAAGGAGTGTCATAGAATCGTTCAGGAACGATTGGAGAAGATGAATGAGAAATATAAAAGATCCGCAGATATGAAGCGAAGAAGTGTTGAGTTTAATGAAGGAGATTTGGTATATGCTGTGTTAACAAAGGATCGTTTTCCAGTAGGCGCTTATAACAAGTTGAAAGCCAGAAAAATTGGTCCTGTAGAAGTCGTGAAACGGATTAATGAAAATGCTTATAAGTTGAAGCTACCGGAAGATGTGTACACTTCTGACGTGTTCAATGTTAAACATCTCATGCCATATTATGGGAATGAACAATCCAAAGTGGAAGGAAATAGTGAAAATTCGAGGTCGAATTTCTGTCAACCGGGGGAGGATGATGCAACACAATCTACAAAATCACAAGGCCTAGGTTGCTCACGACCTAATGGAGGAGTTTTAGGTCGCTCACGACCTAGTGAAGGTCGCTCACGACCTAACGAGTCACGTGATGTAGAATCGCGACCTAACCGGGAACCAGAGAGGGAAGTTGTACTGAGTTCGCGACTTAACGAGGTTGCGAGTCACGACCTAAAAGAGCCACGACCTAACGAAGTCTTAAGTCGCTCGGTATCATTAGGTCGTCTACGACCTATAGCTACGGGAGATAACAAAGGGGCGGCACGAGTTAACATCCAACGACCTAACGGTCTACCATATTGTTGCTACATTGGAGACTTAAGTCGCTCAGAAGGTAGGGACGAGCTACGACCTCTGATGAACGACCTAACTCATAGGTCACCCGAAGAATTCCTGTTGCCGCTCCTTTAGGTCGTTCACACGACCTACCAACCCAGGATAAGTCGCTGAAGAGTTAAGTCGTATCATTTTAAGTCGTTAAGACGTGTTTTCTTAGGTCGCTCAAGTGTTGAGTCGTTTGTAACAGTTGAGTCGCTGTTGTGATGTATTGTTTTAAGTCGTATGTCGTTGTATTTGTTGAGTCGCGTACTGTCTTGTAACTCGTAGGTTGGCAAGTAGTTAGGTCGGCCATGTGTGTGTGGTGATGTAATAAGTTGAGTCGCCAGGAGTTAAGTCGTTAACGACCTTGTTTAGGTCGTAGGTCGTGTGTGTGTCACTGTTTGTACTAAGTCGCAGGTTATAGGTCGTAGACGACCTAGTGCTAAGTCGTGTGAGCCGTCTATAAATAGGCGTGGGGGTTCATTTGTAAATTCGGTCATGTTTTGAATAAAATTCCTCTTTTGTTAGCTTTGTGCTTTCATCTAAATTGGTAGTTGAGTGTGATCTCCTATCTCCACCTACGTTATTTGAGTGCGCTCGAATCAACTTTTGTTGAAGCCAATTCGCGGAATCAAGTGCGCTTGATCAACGTTTGAAGAATTGTAGATCTTCTTTCACGGTATCATGCACGATCAACGTGTCGAAGATAGCTAGAATTCGGTATCTTTGTGATCAACGAATTTGGGCATTTCAGTATCTTCAATCCACCGTTTGCTACTTTCATTGATCTATATCGTTTTGTTATTATCCGCTGCGTCAGTAAAGAGCAGCAAACAGAGACATTTTAATAATGGCTTAAATTCAAAGATGGAATGAGATTGATAAAGGATTAAGATAAGCTTAAAACAAAAGATTAGATTATACCTTGTAACTGTTATTGTAGGTGAATTCGACAAGATGGAGATGATCTTCCCAAGATCCGCTATAATCAAGCACATAAGCATAAAGAAGATCTTCGAGAACCTGTTTCACTCTTCCCGTTTGACCGTCGTCTGTGGATGGTAAGCAGTGCTCAGATTCAGACGAGCACCAAAAGATTCCTGAAAATCTTTCCAAAACTGACTGGAAAAGATAGGACACGATCACAAACTATACTGAGAGGAACACCATGGAGACGAACAATCTCTCTCATGTGGATCTTAGACAAGCTAGAAACAGAACGGGTAGACTTGACCGGAGTGAAATGAGCGGACTTGGTCAGTCTATCCACAATAACCCAGATACACTCATTAGCCCTTCTAGTCCTCGGTAAACCATCAATGAAACCATTGAAACTTGTTCCCACTTCCAATTAGGAATCTCAAGGGGCTGCAACAAACCATGGGTCTTCCAATAATCGGCCTTGACTTGCTGACAAGTCGCACACCTACTAACAAAGATAGAGGTATCCCGCTTCATCCCTCTCCAGCAATAAAGCCTCTTCATATCCTGATACATCTTTGTCACACTAGGATGAATAGAAAGTATGGATCGATGATTTTCCCGAAGTAGCTCTTGCCTTAATCCATCAACATTCGAGACACAAATCCTACCATTAATCTTCAAAATCCCTCTATCATTGATCTAAGCTCCATTACTACCATGACTACTCCCACCAACTCTGCTACGAACACTCTCCTTCGTCAATCTATTCATCTCATCCACATCTTTCTTATCCTTGATACGATCCAAAAGAGGAGAAGAAAAAACTACAAGCTGGCACAACAAAGCCTTCTACAGACTCAGATCATCAGCCACAAAATTAGCTTCACCAGGAGTATAGCTAATATCGAGGTCGTTAGAAGATAGAAACTCAAGCCAACGAACTTGCCTCTTATTCTATTCCTTCTGGGTGAAGATATATCTCAAAGACAGATGACTAGTGAAAAGCTCAAACTTCGTTCCCAAAAGATGATGCCTCAAGGGTTTCAATGCAAAGACAACGACAAGCAACTCCAAATCATGAGCAGCATAATCAGCCTCATGGTTTTTCAACTGACTGCTGGCATATGCAATGACCTTACCATCCTGCATGAGAACAACACTCAATCCCTTACGACTAGCATCAGTGTATACCGTCAATCCCTCACTTCCATTCATAACGGTAAGAACTGGTGACGGAAGTAAGCCTGCTCTTTAACTCATCGAATGCAGCTTCGCACTTCTCATCCTAGATAAACTTAACATTTTTACGAGTCAAAGTAGTGAGAGGTGCAGCAATCCGAGAAAAATTCTCAATGAATCTCCTACAACAATAGAAAAGATAGAATAATTAAATGACAAAGGAAAAGGAGAAAGAAAGAAATACTTTCATTGATCGTAGCGATCTTGACTGGATCAACAGAAACTCCATTACTAGAAAAAATATGTCCAAGGAATCGGACTTCATCCTTCCAGAAATAGCATTTAGAAAACTTAGCCTTCAATTGATGATTTTTAAGAGTTTCCAGAACAGATTTCAATTGCGACTCATGCACTTTCTTGGACTTAGAGAAGACAAGGATATCATCAACAAAGACTAGAATAAATTTATTAATCACATCACAAAAACACGATACATCAAATCAATAAAGAAAGCAGGAGCATTAGTCAAACCAAAAGTCATGACTAACCATTCATA
Source organism: Allium cepa (assembly GCA_030765085.1). NCBI lineage: Eukaryota > Viridiplantae > Streptophyta > Magnoliopsida > Asparagales > Amaryllidaceae > Allium > Allium cepa. Next base: position 580,957,070 of record CM060931.1, read on the forward strand.
GAATCCATTCTCATTACGAAAAGCAGTCTTGGGAAGACTTTCCTCAGCAACCCTGAGCTGATGGAAATCTATGGCAAGATCAAGCTGAGAGAAAACAGTGGCACCATAGAGATGATCAAACATATCATTGATACGAGGCATTGGATATCTATTTTTCATAGTGAGCTTGTTCAGCTTCCTTTAATCAACACACATCCTCAAAGAACCATCGAACTTAGTGACGAAAACCACCGTTGCTCCCCATTCTGAATGGCTAGGCCTGATCAGACCTTTGGAGAACAAGTCCTCAATTTGCTTTCCCAACTCAACCTTCTCGTAGGGTGCCATTCTTCTAGGAGGAAGAACTACAGGTCGGTCTTTAGGAATAAGATCAATACAGAAATTAATTTCCCGCTAAAGAGGTAAAGCGGTGACTTCACCAAATACATCGGAATAGAATCTGACCACATGGGTCAAACGAAGATCACCGAGAGAAGAATCCAGATAATAAATAAAGCTGCCAGCAAAATCCTGGGGCATGCGGCACTGAATAATCAAGGGATTTGCTTGATCATCAATAAGATAAACAGTCCGGGCTTTACAAGAGATATGGGCATCATGCCTACCTAGCCAATCACTTCCAAGCAATAAGTCAAAAGAATCGAATCCCAGAACATAGAAATCACCACTAAAGCGATGATCGGAATATAGAAGTTTCACTTGCTTACAAATACTATTAAGGTTTGCGGGGCCTCCAATGGGACTTGAAACACATAAAGGTACAGAAGCATACTCAAGAGAAAGGAGATACTCGAACTTATCACACAAATCAATAGAAATAAAACTATGGGTAGCTATATTATCAAATAAAACACGAACAAAATGCTGAAATAAAGAAAAGGTGCCCCGAAGAGTACCTTGGTCATCACTAGGAGCAAGAGCTAGAGAAGATGCAGAGGTGACAACAAATACACCGGAAGGCTTACCCTTCTAATGGGTAAGGTAATCCTTCCTGAAATGGCCAGGCTGAAGATAGATATGGCAGAGATCACGTCTCATAAACTGAGTAGGTGGAGGAACAACAACACCAGCTAAAGTAAGGCAACTATTGGCATAGTGTCCCTTCTGATCACATTTGAAGCAGGTGATGGTAGAAAGGTCAACAGGTTGCCTCTGAGAAGGAGATGAAGAAGAAGATCCCAAACCCGGATTCGTGAGCCAATTCTTCTTCTTCTGCTAGAAATTCGGCTTTCTCTTTTTAGAGTTAGCAGAGGAAGACTGAGATAAAGGAGCACCAACAACAGTAGGACCCTTAGAAGTAGGTTCTCATAACGAATAATCATATCCATAAGTCTAGTGAAAGGGCTGTGAACATGGGAAATAAGACGATCATAGTACTCAGGACGAGCACCGGCAATGAACTTCTCATTCTTCTTGAGAGGAGTTTCTATCAGGCCAGGACCGAACTTAGAAAGTTCGTTGAACTTCCTCTCATACTCTGAAAAAGAGATGCTTCCTTGCTTGAGATCCATGAACTCCTTATAAAGCTGGGATTTCCTGGCCTCAGGCATCCACTTAGGAACTAAAGAATCACTAAAAAGATGATAGATAAGCTTAGAAAAGGCACGAAAGAGATGGAAAAATAGAATTCAAAGAAACACAAGAAGATACCTGAACTGTTTCCAAGTAAGATCAGCCTCGACGGTGTTAGCCGTAACAGACTCCCACCAATCTTGGGCAGCCTCCTACAACTGCCATGCTGCTAACGGACGCTTCTGGGCATCAGTAGTCACAAGACCGGTAAATATCCTCTCTATAACCATTACTGGGCTTCAGTAATGCGCTCTGAACCGGTAAACTTGGTTCCACCAAGTTGAGAGAATTCCTTACAGAGAACAGTAAACCTAACAGGTGGAGCAGGCTGAGGAGCTGGGGCAATACCATGACCCCTACCTCTGGCATTTCCACGATTCATCTTATAAAGACAAGAATGAATTTTAGGACAAAGGTAAAGAGAAGAGAAAGATAACTTTACTTGGAAAAAATATCCTAAAGAAAGAAAATACTAACAAGGTAGATACGAAAGGAAGGAAGTTGAGAAAATTTTTCCTTTAAAACAAGAAAATTTTATATCAAAATAATCTTTGAAAATCCTTTGAAAAATCATTTTAAAAATCAGTTTATACTTTGAAAATACGTGCTCTCACAAAGATTGATTCTGAGGTTGATTTCACTCATTCTAGGGTATTCCTACCCTATCTCTAATGAGTTTTTGCTCCATAGGCTGTGGTTTGCCTAAAAACCAAAGCTCTGATACCAACTTTAATGACCCTCTATTTTAGACCATTCAAATCGTCAATAATCCACACATGTTAGACTTGAATAATTCAAAATAGTAGATTGTAATAAAATTTGAAGCAAATGAAATCAATCACAGAATCACAGATACAGAAATATCAGAATAACTCGCAGCGGAAAATAAAATACCATAGTAGTTCATGAAGCTACTATAACAAAGTCTCAAAACAAATACATAATATAAGTCTGAAAACAGTTACAATAGAAATCCCAAATACATAGAAGTCCACCAATATGAGAGCTGAAATAGAACAACTGAAACTGAAATATATAAAACTAAACAAGCAAGTAATCTCCAGCGATTCCAAATCTCCATATAGTGGAAATCCAAATCTGTGAATACTCAGGCTGACCCGAGCCTAAATAAAACACAAACACTCGAGTCAGGACATACATACTTATACAATGTAAACCAACTCAAGTGAACTGTAGTAAAAGCACAAGTAACTTAAAGGATGCTTGGGACCGCCCATCCTCTAAGGATCCGTTAAACTATTTACTTTGTAGCAATATATGCTATTATAATAATGTCTAACAGTAAAATAAACTTAGTTTAAAATAGCATTAAGGAGTGACCCAATATTCCCCTCAACACGTAATAGTGCCAGTAGTCTATACAGTACCCGCATATCTCCTGGTCGGGAGACTATGAGAAGATACTCCATAGGTACGACACAAATCAAACTCTTAATAAGGCTCGCTATGGTAGGTGACATGGCACATAAGGCAATGCCAGAGTAGATATACCAATTACGCACACGGGCTAGCGGTAACGTAGTAGCCACTACACCCACCTCGGAACACATTCCTAAATCGGAGGGTGGCCACCAAAACAATCACAAAGTAATAGAATGGTATCGAAGAAATGTGTCCGACCAGAAGAGCCACCCCTTTTGGCCCGAGATCGCTCATGTTTTAGCCACCTTAAGCCAACTCACGGGAGTTGGGTCCACATAATATACCTCAAGAACGTCGCCACCATCCTACTTCATTCTGGAAACTCCACCGCGTACACTGTTGTTAAAGTGGTTTTCGGTATCGACAGAGAGTATGTCCATATCCGATCCCGGTCTCTTTAACAACCAATCGTTATTATAACCCGTGGTTATACATTTCAAAATGGTATTTTATACTTCAAAAATGAAATATCATTTCAAGTTCAAATCTTTATCAAATAAAGATCAAAACATTTCCAAATCATTTCAATATATCAAAATATCATATCCTTTCAAAACATCATTATCAAATCATTATTTGAATTCAAATCCAAATATTCAAATTTTAAATACCCTTTAAATTCAAAGATATCATTCATTTATTAATTTAAATACCATTCCAAATCAGATTTAAAAGTGGTTTATATTCCAACCAAAATAATTCAGTTAACCCATTTAAAAGTGAAGTTATTATACTTTCAAATCAAATATTCAATTCCCAAAAATTTAGCCCTTTCTGAGTTCATTTAATTATTTAAAAACTACAGAACATTGAAATTTCAGCCTTTCACGGCATTTAGAAAATGCTGCGGTAAGTTATACTTGAAAATAATTTATTTCAGCAAAGACAACATTTAAAACTGTTGTAGTATTCAATTACATTTGAAAACAATTCATTTCAGCCAACTGCAGCACTTATCAAGTGCTATTGTAGTAATTTTGTTAGTTTTAGATTTTAGTTTTCTTTCAGCAACCACAACACTTACCAAGTGCTATAGTATCTCTTAGTTAAAATTTAGCCATAGTTCATTTGTAACAACCACAGCACTTACAAAGTGTTGTAGTATCCTTTACTACAGATTTTAAGTTAACTTCAGAAATGATAGCATTTCTGAAGTGCTGTTATTTCAATTTCTCGATTTTCAACAAAATTTTAGAAATAAATAAACTTTGATTTTAACCCTTTTAACCTATAAAAATCATCTTTTTTTCCACTCAAATATGTTCATTTAAATACTCTTTAACCTATGATTTTTATAAGTAAATTTTTACAAATCAAATCAAATTTTTCAATAAGTCACTTATTAAATTCAAGTGTACAATTTTCCTATTCTTTGCATTTCTAAAATTAACTTACCACTTAAATTTAAATTACCATTTTCAAAATATAAACTTAATTTCCATTTTATTTATATAACTTAAATTTCATTTTTAAACCAAATCTCAAATTTCCAAATTTAAGTTATATTCAAATTTCAACTCAACCATTCATTTCTTTAACATTTTCAACTTATAGAAAAATCATAAATCCTTTATTTAAACATTTTAAAAACCTATTTTAATCAAATTATCATAAATTTACATTTTAAAAATACTATATTTTTTAGAAAAATCTTTATAAAATAACCACGGGTCTGTATACAAATTTCTAACCTAAGTCAAGTGATACAGATAATATATCATTTCAATCCGCAATTTACAAAGAAAAATCCGGGTTCTATCATTTCAAACCCGCAATCCCAAGTTAAATGAAATAAATAAAAATCGCTCAAGGCTATCATTTCAGCTTATAATGATTTTCCCTATCCTAAAGTCCGTTGGGGTATGTATCATTTCAACCCATAGTGATTCTATTCTACAGGGATGTAACAACCCGATATTTTCAACCATTCGCATCCATTATAAGTGTATAGGTAGACACTCATGCCGGCATTGAATTTCTCAAAATACCGCACTGTAAATAAAATTTGGCAAATCTCTGAATATACAGTAAATAATAATCACAGATCACAAACACAGAGTATTTAATAATGCAGCGGAAGTAAAAGAAATAGTAGTTCATGAAGCTACTATATAAATATATCAGAGTTAAATAAGATACAACAGAAGAAATAAAGTACAACAGAAGTCTCAAGATGATAACCAAGTATAAGCTGAATAGAACAATAGAACTGGAATAGATAAAACTAGACAAGTATATAATCTCCAGCGATTCCAATCTCTAGAAAGTGGAATCCAAATCTGTGAATAACTCAGGCTGACCCGAGCGTAAATAAAAATTCAAACACTTGAGTCAGGACAATATATACTTATATAATGCAAATCAACTCAAGTGAACTGTAATAAGGTACAAGTAAATTAAAGGATGCCTAGGACCGCCCATCCTCTAAGGATCCGTTAAACTATTTACTACATATTAATATTGCGCTATTATAATAATGTCTACAATAAAATAAACTTACTTTTAAATAGCGTTCCGGGCTACCCATATCACCCTTCACACATAATAGTCCCAGTAGTCCATCCAATATCATGATATCTCCAGATCGAGAAACTATCAGAGGATACCACACGGGCTACGGGAGAAAAACAAATTCGTAGTAAAGGCTCGGTATGGTAGGTGACACGGCACACAGGCAATGCCAGGGTAGATATACCAATTACGCACACGGGCTGGTGGTAACGTAGTAGCCACATACGCTCACCTCGAAACACACTCCCATATCAAAATCGGAGGATGGCCATCTAATCAATCACAAGTAAGAGTATAGTATCAAAGGAATGTGTCGGACCAGATGAGATACCCCTTTTGGCCGGAGATCGCTCCTGTTTTGGCCACCTTATGCTAACTCACGGGAGTCGGGTCCACGTAATATACCTCAAGAACGTCGCCACCATCCTACTTCATTCTGGAATCTCCACCACGTACATAGTTGTTAAAGTGGTTTTCGGTATCGACGGAGAGTACGTCCATATCCGATCTCGGTATCTTTAACAACCAATCGTTATTATAACCCATAGTTATAATTTAAAAATCATAGTTTATACTTCAAAATAAAGTATCATTTCAAATTCAAATATTTATCAAAATAATGATCTAATCATTTCCAAACCATTTCAAAAACATCATATCTTTCTAAAACTTCATTTAAAATCATTTCAACATATCAAAATATCATATCTTTCCAAAACTTCATTTCAAATCATTTTAATATATCAAAAAATATCATATCTTTCCAAAACTTCATTTCAAATCATTTTAATATAACAAAAATATCACATTTTTCCAAAACTTCATTTCCAATCATTTTAATATATAAAAATATCATATCTTTACAAAACTTCATTTCCAACCATTTTAATACAACAAAATATCATATCTTAAAAAACTACATTTCAAATCATTTTAATACAACAAAATATCATATCTTTACAAAACTACATTTCAAACCATTTTAATATATCAAAATATCATATCTTTTCAAAACCACATTTCAAATCATTTTAATATATCAAAATATCATATTTTTTCTAAACCACATTTCAAATCATTTTAATATAACAAAATATCATATCTTTACAAAACCACATTTGAAATCATTTTAATATATCAAAATATCATATCTTTTCAAAACCACATTTCAAATCATTTTAATATATCAAAATATCATATCTTTTCAAAACCACATTTCAAATCATTTTAATATAAAAAAATATCATATCTTTACAAAACCACATTTCAAATCATTTTAATATATCAAAATATCATATCTTTTCAAAACCACATTTCAAATCATTTTAATATATCAAAATAACATATCTTTTCAAAACCACATTTCAAATCATTTTAATATATCAAAATATCATATCTTTTCGAAACCACATTTCAAATCATTTTAATATATCAAAATATCATATCTTTTTGAAACCACATTTCAAATCATTTTAATATATCATTTCAACACACATTTCAAAATAGTTTATATTTCAAAACAAATTACTACATTTTAAATCATAAAATAAAGTTATTATATTTAATAATTAAATTATTAAATTTTCAAAGTTTTCAACTTTCAAAGTTCATTTATTCACTTAAGTTTATCAAAACAGTGAAAATTCACTTTTCGCGGCATTTATAAAACGATATCGAAAGTTACATTCAAAACAGTTTGATTTAACAAAAGACAACATTTTAAAAGTGTTGTAATAGGTTTTACTTAAATTTCAAATAAACTTAGTTAAATTCAACAATTATAGCACATACGAAAAAATGCTATTATAGCCTTTAATTCAATTTAGCTTTTTACTTCATTATCATCAACTAGAGCATTTACAAATGTTGTAATATCATTTACATTACAATTAACAGCATTTCTAAAATGCAATTAGTTAACTTCAAATGTTCAATATAATTTGACAACCAATTATATATATTTTTTATTTAAACATTTTAACTTATAAAATCATACATTTTCACATTTGTAAACATCATTTAATTTTCCTTAAGTTCATGATTTTTGTAACGATCCTAAATTTTGAACAATTTAATTTGTAAATATTTAATTTATTTTAAATATTTAAATGATAATTTGACTTAAATTTCAAATTATCAGAATGAGTTGGTGATTAAATTTTTAAATTTAATCTATTTAAAAGTTGAATAGAAATTTGAATTTTGACTTTGAAGTTGAAATTTAATATTGAACTTATATTTTAAATTTGAATTAATGATTTAGAAAAATAATTTGGATTTAAAATAAGAAAGAAAATATAATATAAAAATAAATAAATATATATATATATAATAAAATAAATAAAGAATATATATTTAGTTAAAATTTTAACAACTAGATTAAACAAAAACAAAATAAAGAAAATGAATTATACCAAACAATTGAACATGAAATGATATATATTTGTATAATAATAAATCAAAATAAAAAAAATAAAAAAATAAAATAAAAAGAAGTAAACATTACCTTACCTACCTCAGCTGTTAACACGCCGTGTTCCATGCCTTTTATCACGCCACAACCACGATCTCTTCCCCTTAAAAATACGCGAACCCTCCCACCATCATTTCAGATTTCATACGATAGGAAAAAAAAAAAGGAAAAGAAAATTAATGGCGGCCGTGAAATCATTTCGTCTCCCTTCAGCAAATTAGGGCTTTATGATTTGGGGCTTCAATTCGAGTTCTATGCTTCAACTCGCTCGCGGCACCTTCAGAAATTAGGGCTTCGGCTTCAAATCTCTTGCGTGCCCCAATTCGTTTGCAAAGGTGAGTCTTTTGGCTCACGGTTGATTTTAACGCAAGTGTTTGAATTTGTTGAATTGAATGTTGGTTTCATGCTATGATTTGAGGCTAATTGCTATCACTTGCTCGATTTGCTTGAATTTTTACTGATAAAAGCAGAAACTATCTGCTGTCTCTTGCTCGATTTCTTGAACTAAAACTGATGAGAACAGATACTGAAATTTTTGTTGTAAAATTTATAAGAACAGATGCTACTGAAAATTTTGTTTTAAAATTTATAAGAACCACTGAGCACATATTGATAAGTCCACTTGAGTACATGTTGCCCTGTATCATTCTTTGTTTGTCTGCAGTCTATATTGCATTTTCAATTGTGCCTCACTGCTATGTGCAGTTCTACATTGCATCTGTATCATGTTCTTGCAGTCCTATGCAGTTGTTATGCTTTGTGATCTTCACTTTAGCTCATTTTTATCTAAACAGCTGCCACTGTTTTCTTTGTAGTTATACTGCACTTCGATGGCTAATCATTTGCATACATACATTTTTGTATGTATGTATATATATATATATATATATATATGTGTGTGTGTGTGTGTGTGTGTGTGTGTGTGTGTGTGGCCACTGCTTTGAAAATTTTGAATTGGATTTGTTTACAGCTTCGACTTGCATTTTGAGTTGCGGGTTCAAGTTGCATTGTTGGTGTTTTGTTGTACATATGAAATTAATTCATATGTATGCAAGACATTGTTACATTGCATTTGATTGTCATTGAGTTCTTTTGGTTTGAGTATGGCCTTTGTGCCTTTGTGCCTTTATGATGACTGCAGTTTGATTTGTTGTATCAAATTTTGCAGATGTCCTTGATCACTTTGAAATTCATTTGTTGACTTGTAGTTTACATACTTGTTGACATCTCTGATTTTATTTTGGGGCAGTTTGCCCTTGTGTCCAAGTTGTGATTTCAGTTTCATTTCTATGAAAATTGCACTTGCATTTGAGTACTGTTTGCTCCTCTCTGTTTTAAATTGCAGACTCAAACTAAATAGGAAAATTTGTATCTTCCCATTTAAATGAATTTAAGTTATAAATTCTAAAAAAAAGAATATGTCTGTAACAATATAAACAGAAAAGTTGAAGGGAAAGATTTTTGTAAAACTTGGGGAATTTTGATTTGTTGAGATTTTTGGTGTAAGCAGAGTAATTTCTGATCTCTCAACAAAATTTGCCATCAACAAAAAAAGGTTGTCAGACAATCCTACTTGTTGAACCTGCTTTCGACACAATTATTTCTTTCCTTTTCTTATTCCACTTTCTGCTCCTCTTCCATGCTTTTTAAAATACATACTGAAAGTGCAAAACACAAAACTTGAAGTCCAAACAAAAAAAAAGTCTGTGCTAGCATGCACGAAGTAATTTTATGTTTCTACAGGCAAATCATATTTGCCTCATTTTATAGACTTAACAAATAACTGAAAAATGTAACACAATTTTAGTCAGAACCAACAGTTGCAGGAGCACTGCTGCCTTGCCATATTAATTTTTATATGTTCATCTCCAATGATTTCATTTTGGGATTTAAGTGGCACATTCCATCTGCTAATATTTGATGCTTCATGACACTGTCAATTACAGCTTGCATTTTTGAACTTCACTGCCCTGTACACGATAATTTTACAGGCTTCATTTTATGCACTTGCCTCTGTGTTACCTCTGTGTTACCTCTGTGTTGCCTCTGTGTTACCTCTGTGTTGCCTTTGTGCTGCTGTGTCGGCTGCATTTGTTTCACTGTACTTGCTTCACTGCCTGTGCACGATCCGTGTTGCATTCTTCCTGCTGTTGCATGTTTGTTTGCATACTGTTTTTGTTTAAGTTGGCACTGGTTTTGCCTTGAGCCTTTTCTTTGCAGTGATTGTCCGATTTGCGTTTGGTGTACATGTGTTGGCGAGGCAGTGCACATGTGTGCAAAGTACACGTGTGTACTGCAGCCACACGAGATTGACAGATTTTAAAAGTTAAAGTTGTTAATATGAAAATCCATAATAGATTTTGAATTGATTCATGTGATACATTTATTCAGTTCATTTCAAATTTATTTACTTGAGTTAAGATTAATCCTGACTCGAGTGTTTTTGTGTTTTGCAATTAACGCTCGGGTCAGACCGAGTATTTTTACAGCTTGAAGATTTTCAGGCCGCGAAGTTAGAGAGAGGGGGATTAAAGCACTCTACTAAAGTTTTCAGTAAAATTTTTCTTTGTACTCTAAAAAGATATATTCCGCTGTATAAAAAAAAAATTTAATGCATTGTGCAAACTTTGATATATGTATGTAAGAAAAGTTCAATTATGAATAATATTATGATTATTCTGTGATTCTGTGGCTGATTCTGTTTAAACTTTATAAACTGACTAACAATTCGTCATTTTGAATGTTTCTAGTTGGTTTAATTACCGACTAGAGGCGGTCAGAGCGGCGGGTCGTTACAAAAGTGGTATCAGAGCTTTGGTTTACTCAAAGCTCAGTTTATGATGGTTAATACGAATAGTTACTAGAACCACTATAAAGAAAGTGCTTTTCAAATTTAAAAGAAGTATGAAATTGTTTTCTTTAAAAACAAAAAGTATTTTGGAAAATTAAAATTATTTTGAAAATTCCCCTCTCTAAATTTTGGTTTGCGATAGTTCTATTCGGTGAGGTCTCGTTAGATTTGAGTTTCAATCGTTCGGAAACTCATTATCGAATTATTGAGATTTATGAAAAAATGAAATATGAGTAAAGTGAACTTATAAATTAGTAAATTGGTTTAAATTGGTTTAAATCAAATAACTTGAATATTTCGAGTAATAATTGTGAAATAAAATGACATGTTAATTTAGTTATAATCAAGCGGGTTATTGAACTATAACTTGGGAATTTGATTCTGAATTATTTGGAGGAATTGTTTTTAAAAGTGAAGAACGAATTGTTAAATGAATGGATTATAAGTATTTAACTTATAATATGAACTTTTGGGTATATAACTGAGTTATATAAATGGAATTGAATTGAATTAATAAAAGATTTATAAATTGAAGTTTTATAAATAGAAAAGAATTTATGAAGATTGTTTATAAATTCGAAAACAATTGAATTTGATAAGTAAATTGTTATAGCTTATTAAAGGAGATATATCCACGATTTTGGACAGTGGGTAATCCTTTAAAAATAAAAATAAGTTGTAGAAATGATGAAATTGGTTGACAAAGTATATTCACGATTTTGGACAGTGAATATATTATTGAATAAAACAGATATGTTTTAGGGAAGTGATATTATGGAATGAAATTTAATTGTTGATTTAACTGTATGAATCAAATTACTTTGATGAGAAGTTTATATTTCAAGTTTAGACTATTGTCTAAAATGGTTAATGTGGAAATATGAATTTAATGGAGCTAAATTGATGAACAATTTACTAAAGAACTAGTTGACTATTTTTGAAATAGAAAGTAAATGCAAAGTTCAAATAGAATTTAATTTCAAATTTGAAGTTGTCAACATGATAATCCATTATAGGTTTAAATAAATTCAATGATGAATTTGAATTTAAACGTGCGGAAAATTAAATTAAGTGAAAAACTTAATATTGGAAAGTTTGAAATCGGTTCAAAACCAATATTGTGAAAAGTATGAGGAATTCAAACTATGAATTAAGTGAAGTTGAAAAAGTTAATAGTTTTAAAGATGTTTTAAAATGCATTAACTATCGAATACATAGATTTCAACATTCAATTGTTGAAATAGACGTTTTCGAGAAAATTAAGGAAATGGTGGACTATAACACTATTGTTATAGTAAATGGTTTCCGGAAGGAAATATTGTTGATAGTATTGGGATTTATATATCTATCTTAAATCCGAATCCCTATACTAGTGATTTTGAGTTGTCGTAACGATGTTTTACGTAACATTCGTTTTAACTCAAATAAATGTGTTTAAAAGAATGATTTCCTTAAAGAATGAAAATATATACTTAATTTTGATTCAAGTATATTGAATATTTTCAAAATATTGAAAATGAAAGAATTTGTGAATTACTTATTATTGAATAAGTATGGAAATATTTTCCAATGTGAAATGAAAGGTTTGAAATTTTATCTTTTAAAGACAAATTGAAAAATGAATATTTGAAATTAGTTTCAAATGATTAAGTGTGAAAATTATATATCTTGTAAAGATATTATTTTGAGAAATTTGAACAATTAGTTCAACTTGGAAATTTTTCAAAGGATTGAATCTTCAGTTAAATTGAGTTTAACTTTGACACCAAAAACAATATAAGTTGAGCTTTGAATTTTGGATAGTCGATTGGGATTGTATGTCTAATGTTGTGAATTGATGACATATCATTTGATCTCTATTAAATATATATCTGTGGTGGCGGAGAATTTATTCTTTTAGCTTAACACCCTTCTCTGAGACGTACGAGCTTAGAGGTTATATATCGATAGACATCAATTATGTGTTGAGAATTGACGATGTAACGTGAAATCCAAATCGAATGTGAAATCGATAATGAATTGGATTGTGAATGTGAATTAGGTTTGAGATAACCTTAAATTTTCAAATCGATTGAGAGGAAAATTTTAAACGTGAAAAGAAAAATTTGGAATCCTCTATTTGTTGTGAATGTGAATTGAGTTTTCGTAACTTATATATGTGAATATAATCGAAAACTATCAGTTTAGAAAAGTCATCCTGTGTAGGTTTACATAGATATGATATGTACGAAATGTGAATGAAGTACTATATGTATATGACATATGTTTTCTAAAAACTGAGGATATGGAAATGTACCTTCCAATTTATTATGTGTGAAGGTGATTGGAACTCGGTGGAGTGTCCAGTGTAAATCGTAGCTACGTAGAATTCCCTTAGTGGAATGTCCAATGGGACTGATTTGATATCCCATTGTGTTGGGATTATGTGATTGATGCTGGCGTAATTCGAGGGGTGTGATACCTAAAGTTACAAGCGATTCCATTGAGATAGTGGCGCAACCGCCGAGTAAACTGCGATCTGGGAACCGAAGCGTAATTCGAGGGGCGTGATGCCTAAGGCTACGAGCGATTCTACTGAGATAGTAGCGTAACCGCCGTGTGGACCGCGATCTAAGGCGACAACCATGGCGAAATTCAGGAGTGATGAGAAATCTAAGTTACAAGCGATTCTACTGAGATAGTAGCGGAACCGCCGGGTGACTGTGATCCATGGGGGAACGGGCTTTCCATATCCATTTTTAAAAAGAATTTTTAAAAGAATTTTTAAAAGTATTTTCACTGGGAGTTGAAGCAAGTATGTTTAGTACTTGGAGATTTTTAGTCTTGCGTCTGATCAGCGTATGCCTAAAGTCTGTGAGAACGACGATGGACTTGTTAAACTTTGAGTTATCAAGTATTTTCAAAACTTTGAATAGAAAATCAATAATTTGAAATTAGAATTACATAATTCTAACTTAATGAATTAAGGAAGAAGATCATTTTGAATATCTTGAAAGTCCACAGTTTTGGATAAGATATATTATGCAAATATTTAGCATGAAAGATTTCAAGTTTAAAAATCTGAGTTTTGTAAGTCAAAAGTTTAGTAAAAGACTTTTGTGTCTTGATTATTGAAATCGATAAACAAAACTAGTGAAATGAAATAAATGGAATGAATACTATATTTATTTATGAGTTTGAAACTGAGTGAAATTATGTAGGATATAAATATCGGTGAGATTTTAGCAATCGTTTTTCCTAACTTATAATTTCGGGACGAAATTCTTTTAAGTAGGGGAGACTGTAACGATCCTAAATTTTGAACAATTTAATTTGTAAATATTTAATTTATTTTAAATATTTAAATGATAATTTGACTTAAATTTCAAATTATCAGAATGAGTTGGTGATTAAATTTTTAAATTTAATCTATTTAAAAGTTGAATAGAAATTTGAATTTTGACTTTGAAGTTGAAATTTAATATTGAACTTATATTTTAAATTTGAATTAATGATTTAGAAAAATAATTTGGATTTAAAATAAGAAAGAAAATATAATATAAAAATAAATAAATATATATATATATATATAATAAAATAAATAAAGAATATATATTTAGTTAAAATTTTAACAACTAGATTAAACAAAAACAAAATAAAGAAAATGAATTATACCAAACAATTGAACATGAAATGATATATAATTGTATAATAATAAATCAAAATAAAAAAAATAAAAAAATAAAATAAAAAGAAGTAAACATTACCTTACCTACCTCAGCTGTTAACACGCCGTGTTCCATGCCTTTTATCACGCCACAACCACGATCTCTTCCCCTTAAAAATACGCGAACCCTCCCACCATCATTTCAGATTTCATACGATAGGAAAAAAAAAAGGAAAAGAAAATTAATGGCGGCCGTGAAATCATTTCGTCTCCCTTCAGCAAATTAGGGCTTTATGATTTGGGGCTTCAATTCGAGTTCTATGCTTCAACTCGCTCGCGGCACCTTCAGAAATTAGGGCTTCGGCTTCAAATCTCTTGCGTGCCCCAATTCGTTTGCAAAGGTGAGTCTTTTGGCTCACGGTTGATTTTAACGCAAGTGTTTGAATTTGTTGAATTGAATGTTGGTTTCATGCTATGATTTGAGGCTAATTGCTATCACTTGCTCGATTTGCTTGAATTTTTACTGATAAAAGCAGAAACTATCTGCTGTCTCTTGCTCGATTTCTTGAACTAAAACTGATGAGAACAGATACTGAAATTTTTGTTGTAAAATTTATAAGAACAGATGCTACTGAAAATTTTGTTTTAAAATTTATAAGAACCACTGAGCACATATTGATAAGTCCACTTGAGTACATGTTGCCCTGTATCATTCTTTGTTTGTCTGCAGTCTATATTGCATTTTCAATTGTGCCTCACTGCTATGTGCAGTTCTACATTGCATCTGTATCATGTTCTTGCAGTCCTATGCAGTTGTTATGCTTTGTGATCTTCACTTTAGCTCATTTTTATCTAAACAGCTGCCACTGTTTTCTTTGTAGTTATACTGCACTTCGATGGCTAATCATTTGCATACATACATTTTTGTATGTATGTATATATATATATATATGTGTGTGTGTGTGTGTGTGTGTGTGTGTATGGCCACTGCTTTGAAAATTTTGAATTGGATTTGTTTACAGCTTCGACTTGCATTTTGAGTTGCGGGTTCAAGTTGCATTGTTGGTGTTTTGTTGTACATATGAAATTAATTCATATGTATGCAAGACATTGTTACATTGCATTTGATTGTCATTGAGTTCTTTTGGTTTGAGTATGGCCTTTGTGCCTTTGTGCCTTTATGATGACTGCAGTTTGATTTGTTGTATCAAATTTTGCAGATGTCCTTGATCACTTTGAAATTCATTTGTTGACTTGTAGTTTACATACTTGTTGACATCTCTGATTTTATTTTGGGGCAGTTTGCCCTTGTGTCCAAGTTGTGATTTCAGTTTCATTTCTATGAAAATTGCACTTGCATTTGAGTACTGTTTGCTCCTCTCTGTTTTAAATTGCAGACTCAAACTAAATAGGAAAATTTGTATCTTCCCATTTAAATGAATTTAAGTTATAAATTCTAAAAAAAAGAATATGTCTGTAACAATATAAACAGAAAAGTTGAAGGGAAAGATTTTTGTAAAACTTGGGGAATTTTGATTTGTTGAGATTTTTGGTGTAAGCAGAGTAATTTCTGATCTCTCAACAAAATTTGCCATCAACAAAAAAAGGTTGTCAGACAATCCTACTTGTTGAACCTGCTTTCGACACAATTATTTCTTTCCTTTTCTTATTCCACTTTCTGCTCCTCTTCCATGCTTTTTAAAATACATACTGAAAGTGCAAAACACAAAACTTGAAGTCCAAACAAAAAAAAAAGTCTGTGCTAGCATGCACGAAGTAATTTTATGTTTCTACAGGCAAATCATATTTGCCTCATTTTATAGACTTAACAAATAACTGAAAAATGTAACACAATTTTAGTCAGAACCAACAGTTGCAGGAGCACTGCTGCCTTGCCATATTAATTTTTATATGTTCATCTCCAATGATTTCATTTTGGGATTTAAGTGGCACATTCCATCTGCTAATATTTGATGCTTCATGACACTGTCAATTACAGCTTGCATTTTTGAACTTCACTGCCCTGTACACGATAATTTTACAGGCTTCATTTTATGCACTTGCCTCTGTGTTACCTCTGTGTTACCTCTGTGTTGCCTCTGTGTTACCTCTGTGTTGCCTTTGTGCTGCTGTGTCGGCTGCATTTGTTTCACTGTACTTGCTTCACTGCCTGTGCACGATCCGTGTTGCATTCTTGCTGCTGTTGCATGTTTGTTTGCATACTGTTTTTGTTTAAGTTGGCACTGGTTTTGCCTTGAGCCTTTTCTTTGCAGTGATTGTCCGATTTGCGTTTGGTGTACATGTGTTGGCGAGGCAGTGCACATGTGTGCAAAGTACACGTGTGTACTGCAGCCACACGAGATTGACAGATTTTAAAAGTTAAAGTTGTTAATATGAAAATCCATAATAGATTTTGAATTGATTCATGTGATACATTTATTCAGTTCATTTCAAATTTATTTACTTGAGTTAAGATTAATCCTGACTCGAGTGTTTTTGTGTTTTGCAATTAACGCTCGGGTCAGACCGAGTATTTTTACAGCTTGAAGATTTTCAGGCCGCGAAGTTAGAGAGAGGGGGATTAAAGCACTCTACTAAAGTTTTCAGTAAAATTTTTCTTTGTACTCTAAAAAGATATATTCCGCTGTATAAAAAAAAAAAATTTAATGCATTGTGCAAACTCTGATATATGTATGTAAGAAAAGTTCAATTATGAATAATATTATGATTATTCTGTGATTCTGTGGCTGATTCTGTTTAAACTTTATAAACTGACTAACAATTCGTCATTTTGAATGTTTCTAGTTGGTTTAATTACCGACTAGAGGCGGTCGGAGCGGCGGGTCGTTACAATTTTTTAAAGTTAAATTTCCATTCAAAAATCAAGATTTAATCAAATTTCACTTATTAAATTTCAACATTAAATTTTAAATTCATTAAATTAAATTTCAACTTAACACTTAAGTTTAAAATTTCAAAATATAACTTAATTTCAATTTTATTTATTTAAATTAAAGTTCACTTTTAAACCAAATTCACAAATTCCCATTTTGGTTATATTTCAAAATTTCAACATATATAATCATTCATTTCACATTTTAACTTATATTCAAAAATCATTAATATATTAAAAATCACTTTGAATTCATTTTAAATTCAAATTATCATAAATTTATCATAATTTCATACTTAATTCAATTTTCAATTATAATTAAATCAAAGTTTCCAAAATAACTTACATTCAAATTTTCTAACTTTTCCACAATTTATTTAACTTATAAATTTCCAGAAAATCAATAATACTTAACAAAAATCATTTTTAATTAAGTTTAAATCAAAATATAGCAATATTTACATTTCTAAAATATTTTAAATTTTTTAGAAATATATATTTTAACTACGGGTCTGTATATATAATTTTCTAGCCTAGGTAAAGTGATACGGGTAATTTATCACTTCAACCCGTAACTTACAAAGAAAATCTGGGTTTTATCATTTCAAACCCACAGTCCCAAGTAAATGAAAATAATTGAAAATCATTCAGGCCTATCATTTCAGCCTATAACGATTTTCCCCTATTCTAAAGTCCGTCCGGATATGTATCATTTCAACTCATAGTGGTTCTAATCTAAAGGGAACTTGTAGTGTGATAAACTGATATAAACAATTGAACAACATAATATAACAGTAACATATGATATAATAGGTGTTGAAGCATGGGTGAACATCATATAATCATAACATAGGAGGTGTAACATGATAATGCACTTTACAGATTCAAAAGGGGTCAATTCACTAGTTATATATGTACATATTGTCAGGTGAGAATAACTCACTTGTATAAGCTAGAGATGACAACCGAAACACAAAAACTGAGATCTTCAAAAGCATGATGGCATGACAAAGATTCGAGTTTGAGAAAGCCAAAGATTAATTTTCCTTGAACACATTCAAACAAGACAATACAACCAACGTAAGTTTCAACCCAAAATACGATTAAACAATGTTAGAATTGAATGCATAAATAATCTCCAAACCACTTGCACTTGCCTTCTACCACCAATGCTTCAGATATAGGTCAGAAAGGCACGGCTAGAGCAAGGACTAGGATCTAGTTTGGGTTCATAAGAGGTCGGCCAAACATAGGAAAAGATGGTGCAAAGTTGGTACAAAGAGCTAGGTGCATGGAACTAACACTACAAGGCAACTACCATGGATTCTATGCGACATATGGGTTCGGCCACATGCTAGCATGGTGTGGCCATCACTGTAGTGGGCTGGAGGATGGTGTGGAAGAGGGTTTTAGGTCATCCATGGATGGTGGAGGTGGAGTTGGTGGTGGCCAAAGGAAGGTTGAAGATGATGAAGGCATAGGTGTTGGCTATGGTGCGTATATGTGAAGTTTGTGTATATTTAGGTGGAGTTTGATCAACTATTGGGCATGGCCAGTGGCTTGGAGCTGGACAGGTGGAGGTGGCTAGTTCAGGTGGTGGAGGAGGCGGCCATGGTGGCTCGAATGGTGGGGCCGAACCTGAAGTAGAAGAGATGGCAAGTAAAAATCAACATAAACAAGTAGAAAAACAAGGGAAAAGAAGAAAAAGAATTTACCAAACTCCTTGAGATGACGAAGGCTGAATTTTTTTAGAGATGAGAAGTTTATTCACGTGAAAAAAAGTTGGGAGAAGTGGTCGGCTGAATATGTGGATAGTTATTGCCAAAATAAATGAAAAGTTAGGCTAAATGTGAAAAGGTGGAAGATAAAGAGCCATAGGAAAGTCAAATGTCAAAACCTTTTCAAATTACCTTTAATTTATTTATATTAGTTTAAATTACGGAAAATAATAATAATTTCAGTCACAAATTCGAAAATATAAAAAAATATAAAATATGTATAAATATTTATTAATTATACAAGGTAAAAAAAAATATAAGAAAATAGCACAAAATTGCAAACCAGTCTAGAAAAATGGAAAGTAAACAGAATGGACTTTGGAAAATTTATATAGACTTGTAAAAATATTTATAAAAAATATAATAACATAAAAATAAAATGCATTCACAAACAAATATATAATTTTTAATTTAAACATAATTTAAATAAAGAAAATAGCAGAAAAATGGAAACTAGGCTTTAAAATTTGGAAACAAATTCAATAAGCTTTGGGAAAATTGAAACATCACTTTAAAACTATTTAAATGTCAAAATATACATAATATAACATAAATATACAAATTATAATAAGATATATCAATTAAAAGTATCAATTATATAAATTGAAACAAAGAATATTGTTAAATAACCCTGTATACACACAATATTGTAAAGGGTATAACTTTCACAGTTTAAATCCAATTTCAACGAAACAAAAAGCAGTATTCATGATATTAAATCTATTTTCATAATAAAAGATAAAATTTAAGAAGTCAAATATTTAAATTTAAAATTTAAAAGTCAAAGTTTGACTAGTTTTGACCACAAATCCATTTTTCAGGAAAATATTCAATTTATACCAGTTTGAAATTATAATTCATATAATAATCAAAATTTATATTTAGAACGAAATGTTTGAAATAAAACAAGTTTAAAATAATTTCAAAATAAAATAAAGTCAAATTTAAATTATACGCAAAAAATCAAGCGTTGTTACACTCTCCCCCCTCAAAACTTTTCGTCCCAGAAAAGGAATGAGGTACGGGAAAGCATAGAAAAAGATAAAGTGAAATAAGATTAAGAAAAGATGACAAGGAAATTGAAATTATACCTGGTGACTATTGTTATAGGTAAGTTTAACAAGGTGGACATTATCAAAGATTATAGAAAGATATCTAAACAGAAAAATTATAGAAAAATGCATACAACAGCCTGAAGCAAGATAAGGAAAATAAGGAAAACCAAAAGATAGTTTGAAAAAAACAAAATAAGATAATAAGTTAGAAACATGGAAATTTCAACTTAAATAGATAATTAAATTTTTTACACAAGTCAAATAAATCTTAACTATCTCAAATTTTATTATCTTATCTTCTAATCATCTTAAATTAACAATTTCTAATATCATGGATTTGAAAGAAAAAAATCATTCACTACACTCATAATGTGCTTAATAAATTAAATTCTTCTTTATTCCTACTTAAAGTTAAAATTATTCCTCTTAGTATATTTTATCATCTATGCCCTTTATACAAACTCTTATTATAACAGCTTTAATTTATTGTTAGTTCCATTAATCATGATTTTATATTGTAAATTAGTCAATTAACCTTTTATTCTATTTACTCCTGTTAGTCATTTTATAACTAAAATTTAAGTGTATAACATTTATTTTAACCATTCAAATTTTATTTATAAAATCTTTTTTTTATATTGTATATTATCTAATTACAATGTTAACTTCTGTATAATTTGGGTAAGTTATATTTAAATGCAATTGAGTATTATACAAATAAAACTTTCTAATTCCCTCGTCTCAAGTTTGAATCATTTATCTAAATTTTTATTTTCTTTTCATAATTGAAATGATTCTTTAAGATAAAGTTTAAGAATAAAATTTTCGATTCCTTCAAACCATTTAAAGATAAATAGATAAATATACATAATATGTCAAATCAAATTTAAGTCATATATATATATATATATATATATATATATATATATATTATAAATCCAGTATTATTTTAGAAATTGAAATAAATTATATTTCCCAAACAAAGCCGCAGAAAGGCTACGGAACGGTCTCTTCACTTCGAAACTCGAAGATGAACGTCGATGATGTCACGGTCATCACTGAAGTTATTTTGCAGCGACAAAGAGAAGAGCACTAATTTTAAACATTAAAATTCTTGGAAACAAATTTCTATTAGAAAATACTTTAAATAATATACCTATTTTAAAACTTTAAACACACGGTTTGAAATCGTCGGAAATTAAATTCACAAATTTCTTGTTTTAAACTCATTTCAGTTCCCAAATCAATTTATAAACAGCTATTTATAAATTCATTTATAAAACAATAAATGATAAAACAATTATTATCATTTCAAATGATTAATTTATATCAATTTATTAAGTTCCATAAATTTACATATATCAAAATTTATTTCATTAACCAAATTTTTAAAATAATATTGTGTCAGTTTGTTCTGTCAAAGTGTTTTAGAAATCCTATCGACAGCGTTGATCAGACGAATCAATCGGAAACCCAAATCAACATCAACAACTCAAACAACACAATATAAAACAAAACATTAATATTGATTTACAAGTACAATTCAAAATGTTTGGAAGATAGATTGGAAACAAAAGACAAGATGATTGAATAACAAAATAGGGAGGTGGATAAGCTTAAATAAATAATGGGCAACCTTAACCGGGTTAACCGTGACTTAAAGAATAAGATCGATGTGGATTTTCTAGGGTAAATCTACATTCGATCTCAATAGATTGAGTTTGGAATAACAAAAGATATTGGCATCTAAATTAAGGATAGATATAAATCACACGGTGAATTGATGCTAATTGTAAAGGAGTTTCCCCTTTACAAATGAATTTATGAGATTGACGGGACCGCCAATTTACAATAAAGCTCATTCGAAGTGGAGTTATGGATACTCCAGAATCAAAAGGAGATGAATAGTGAGGGACACGAATGAATTTTTGGAACCGTCGGGAACGTGCCAAAAAGTCAAATGAAATTTGAACCAAAGAGGAGGAGATTAAAGTTTGGATGAAAGTGATTCTGTATCTAAATTTACCATACATTCTAAGTTTTGCCTCAAAGCCAAAGCTCTGATAACAGCTGTAACAGCCCGATATTTTCAACCATTCGCATCCATTATAAGTGTATGGGTAGACACTCATGCCGGAATTGAATTGCTCAAAATACCGCGTTGTAAATAAAATTTGGCATATCTCAGAATATACAGTAAATAATAATCACAGATCACAGACACATAGTATTTCATAATGCAGCGGAAGTAAAAGAAATAGTAGTTCATGAAGCTACTATATAAATATATCAGAGTTAAATAAAATACAACAGAAGAAATAAAGTACAACAGAAGTCTCAAGATGATAACCAAGTACAAGCTGAATAGAACAACAGAACCGGAATAGATAAAACTAGATTAGCGGATAATCTCCAGCGATTCCAATCTCCAGAAAGTGGAATCCAAATCTGTGAATAACTCAGGCTGACCTGAGCGTAAATGAAAACATAAACACTCGAGTCAGGACAATATATACTTATATAATGTAAACCAACTCAAGTGAACAGTAATAAGGTACATTAACTTAAAGGATGCCTGGGACCGCCCATCCTCTAAGGATCCGTTAAACTATTTACTATATAGTTATATTGGCTTTTATAACAATGTCTACAGTAAAATAAACTTACTTTTAAATATTGTTCTGGGCTACCCATATTACCCTTCACACATAATAGTCCCAATAGTCTACCCAATATCATGATATCCCCAGATCGGGAAACTATCAGAGAATACCACATGAGCTACGGGAGAAAAACCAACTCGTAGTTAAGGCTCGATATGGTAGGTGACACGGCACACAAGGCAATGCCAGGGTATATATACCAATTACACGCTTGGGCTGGTGGTAACGCGGCAGCTACATACGCCTACCTCGAAACACACTCCCATATCAAAATCGAAGGATGGCCATCTAATCAATCACAAGTAAGAGTACAGTATCGAAGGAATGTGTCCGACCAGTGGAGTTACCCCTTTTGGCCCGAGATCGCTCCTGTTTTAGCCACCATATGCCAACTCATGGAAGTCGGCTCCACGTAATATACCTCAAGAACGTCGCCGCCATCCTACTTCATTCTGGAATCTCTACCGCGTACATAGTTGTTAAAGTGTTTTTCGGTATCGACATAGAGTATGTCCATATCCGATCCCGGTCTCTTTAACAACCAATCGTTATTATAACCCGTAGTTATAATTTAAAAATCATAGTTTATACTTCAACATAAAGTATCATTTCAAATTCAAATCTTTATCAAAATAAAGATCTAATCATTTCCAAACCATTTCAAAAACATCATATCTTTCCAAAACTTCATTTCAAATCATTTCAATATATAAAAATATCATATTTTTCCAAAACTTCATTTCAAATCATTTTAATATATCAAAAATATCATATCTTTCCAAAACTTCATTTCCAATCATTTTAATATATCAAAATATCATATCTTGACCAAACTTCATTTCCAGTTATTTTAATACAACAAAATATCATATCTTTACAAAACCACATTTCAAATCATTTTAATACAACAAAATATCATATCTTTACAACACTAAATTTCAAATCATTTTAATATATCAAAATATCATATCTTTTCAAAACCCCATTTCAAATCATTTTAATATAACATAATATCATATCTTTACAAAACTACATTTCAAATCATTTTAATATATCAAAATATCGTATCTTTTCAAAACCACATTTCAAATCATTTTAATATATCAAAATATCGTATCTTCTCAAAACCACATTTCAAATCATTTTAATATATCAAAATATCATATCTTTTCAAAACCACATTTCAAATCATTTTAATATATCAAAATATCATATCTTTTCAAAACCACATTTCAAATCATTTTAATATCTCAAAATCTCATATCTTTTCAAAACCATATTTCAAATCATTTTAATATATCATTTAAACACTCATTTCAAAATAGTTTATATTTCAAAACAAATTACTTCATTTTAAATCATAGAATAAAGTTCTTATATTTAATAATTAAATTTTCAAAATTTTCAACTTTCAAAGTTCATTTATTCACTTAAGTTTATCAAAACGATGAAAATTCATTTTCCCAGCATTTAAAAAACGCTACGGAAAGTTACATTCAAAACAGTTCAATTTAACAAAAGACAACATTTTAAAAATGCTGTAATAGGTTTTACTTAAATTTCAAATAAACTTAGTTTAATTCAACAATTATAGCACTTACAAAAAAAATGCTATTATAGTCTTTAATTCAATTTAGCTTTTTACTTCATTATCATCAACTACAGCATTTACAAATGCTGTAATATCATTTACATTACAATTAATAGCATTTCTAAAATGCAATTAGTTAACTTCAAATATTCAATATAATTTGACAACAAATTATATATATTTTTTATTTAAATATTTTAACTTATAAAATCATACATTTTCACATTTGTAAACATCATTTAATTTTCCTTAAGTTCATGTTTTTATAAAGTTAAATTTCCATTCAAAAATCAAGATTTAATAAAATTGCATTTATTAAATTTCAACATTAAATTTTAAATTCATTGAATTAAATTTCAACTTAGCACTTAAGTTTAAGTTTCAAAATATAACTTAATTTCAAGTTTATTTATTTAACTTAAAATTCACTTTTAAACCAAATTCACAAATTCCCATTTTGGTTATATTACAAAATTTCAACTTATATAATCATTCATTTCACGTTTTAACTTATATTCAAAAATCATTAATATATTAAAAATCACTTTAAATTCATTTTACATTAAAATTAACATAAATTTATCATAATTTCATATTTAATTCAATTTCTAATTATAATTAAATCAAAATTTCCAAAATAACTTACATTCAAATTTTCTAACTTTTCCTCAATTTATTTAACTTATAAATTTCCAAAAAATAATAATACTTTACAAAAATCATTTTTAATTAAGTTTAAATTAAAATATAGTAATATTTACATTTCTAAAATATTTTAGAATTTTTAGAATAATATATTTTAAATACGGGTCTGTATATAATTTTCTAGCCTAGGTAAAGTGATACGGGTAATATATCATTTCAACCCGTAATTTACAAAGAAAATCCGGGTTTTATCATTTCAAACCCGCAGTCCCAAGTAAATGAAAATAATTGAAAAACATTCAGGCCTATCATTTCACCCCATAACGATTTTCCTCTATTCTAAAGTCCGTTCGAGTATGTATCATTTCAACCCATAGTGATTCTAATCTAAAGGAAACTTGTAGTGTGATAAACTGATATAAGGAACAGAACAGCATAATATAATAGTAACATATGATATAATAGGTGTTTAAGCATGGATGAACATCATATAATCATAACATAGCAGGTGTAACATGATAATGCACTTTACAGATTCAAAAGGGGTCAATTCACTTGTTATATATGTACATATTGTCAGGTGAGAATAACTCACTTGTATAAGCTAGTGACGGCAACTGAAACACACAAACTGAGATCTTCAAAAGAACGATGGCACGACAAAGATTCGAATTTGAGAGAGCCAAAGATTAATTTTCCTTGAACACATTCAAACAAGACAATACAACCAACGTAAGTTTCGACCCAAAATACGATTAAACAACGTTAGAATTGAATGCATAAATCATCTCCAAATCACTTGCACTTGCCTTCTACCACCTATGCTTCAGATATAGGTCATAAAGGCACGGCTAAAGTAAGGATACGATCTGTTTTGTGTTCATAAGAGGTCGGCCAAACATAGGAAAAGATGGTGCAAAGTTGGTACAAAGAGCTAGGTGCATGGAACTAACACTACAAGGCAACTACCATGGATTCTATGCAACATATGGGTTCGAACACAAGCTTGCATGGTGTGGCCATCACTATAGTGGGTTGGAGGATGGTGTGGCAGAGGGTTTTAGGTCATCCATGGGTGGTGAAGGTGGAGTTGGTGGTGGCCAAAGGAAGGTTGAAGGTGATGAAGGCATAGGTGTTGGCTATGGTGCATATAGGTGAAGTTTGTGTAGATTTAGGTGGAGTTTGATCAACTATTTGGCATGGCCAGTGGCTTGAGGCTAGAGAGATGATGGTAGGTTGTTCAGGTGGTGGAGGAGGCGGCCATGGTGGCTGGTGTGGTCGGGCCGAACCTGAAGTAGAAGAGAAGGCAAGTAAAAATCAACATAAACAAGTAGAAAAACAAGGGAAAAGAAGTAAAAGAATTTACCAAACTCTTGGAGATGATGAAGGCTGATTTTTTTTTTGAGATGAGAAGTTTATTCACGTGAAAAATAGTTGGGAGAAGTGGTCGGCTGAATATGTGGATAGTTATTGCCCAAATAAATGAAAAGTTAAGCTAAATGTGAAAAGGTGGAAGATAAAGAGCCATAGGAAAGTCAAAAGTCAAAACCTTTTCAAATTACCTTTAATTTATTTATATTAGTTTAAATTACTGAAAATAATAATAATTTCAGTTACAAATTCGAAAATATAACAAAATATAAAATATATATAAATATTTATTAATTATATAAGGTAAAAAAATAAGAAAATAACACAAAATTGCAAACTAGTCTAGAAAATGGAAAATAAACAGAATGAACTTTGGAAAATTTATATGCACTTGTAAAAGTATTTATAAAAAATATATTAAGATAAAAATAAAATTCATTTACAAATAAATATATAATTTTTAATTTAAGTAGAATTTATATAAAGAAAATAGCAGAAAAATGGAAACTAGGTTTTAAAATTTGGTAATAAATTCAATAAGCTTTGGAAAAATTCAAACATCACTTTAAAAATATTTAAAAGTCAAAATATACGTAATATAACATAAATATACAAATTATAATAAGATATATCATGTAAAAATATCATTTATATAAATTAAAACAAAGAATAGGTACTTGCCTCCTGTTAAAGAGGTCGAGAGTTCGATCCCCGTCTGCCCTACTCCCATTCAAGGCGCGGAGATGGGTCCCTGTTAAATCCACAAATAATGGTGGGGGACATAAGTCTTTGTGCTGGGCTGGTCTAAATCCCAAGTGTCTGTGGTCGGACCAGGAATGAGGGAGCTCCTCCTATCCCTTCGATTTCATCCGGGCTCTAGGTTGAGTTTTTTTTAAAAAATGTTGTTAAATAACCCTATATACACACAATATTGTAAAGGGTATAACTTTCACAATTTAAATCCAATTTCAACGAAACAAAAAGCAGTATTCATGATATTAAATCTATTTTCATATAAAAGATAAAGTTTAAGAATTCAAATATTTAAATTTAAAATTTAAAAGTCAAAGTTTGACCAGTTTTGACACAAATCCATTTTTCAAGAAAATATTCAATTTATACCAGTTTGAAATTATAATTCGTATAATAATCAAAATTTATATTTAAAAATGAAATGTTTGAAATAAAAAAATTTTAAAATAATTTCAAAATAAAATAAATTCAAATTTAAATTATATGCAAAAATCTAGGGTTGTTACAAGGGAACTTGCAGTGTGAGAATAGAATAAAGTAAACAATATAGCGACATATGGCGGTATCAGATGATGTGACAGGTTTATAAACAAGGGTTAACATCATATGATCATATCATAGTCAGTTATAACATGGTATAACAATTCTACACATTCACTAGTAATCACTTCACAGTTCTATAAGTATGAATGTCAAGTATGAATAACTCACCTTTTCAAGCTAGAGTTAGCAAATCAAACTACACAAACGATTTCCAGAAAGCATGATAATACGACTTAACACTCAAGTGGGAAGAGAGCCAAGATGTTTATCTTGTAAACAACAAAGGAAACAAGACAATATAAACATATATTCAACACAACTATATATTGAAACAATTGGAAATAAGAAGCAAAAAAGAATAAGATGGTTTGAACATGCTTTAACCACTCAAGTGCTCGGTCTAGGGGAATCATAGGCTCGACCATGGTTGGACATAGGCTTGGGTATGGATCAATATGGCACGGCTAGCAAGGAATGTGAAGGGGTAGGGGTTACAACATTAAGAATACAAAGGGACAAGTGCAATAGGTGGATTTTTTGTGCACATAGACTCGGCCAGGTCAACATTGGGGCTCGGCCATGCATGGTTCAGGTCAGGTTAGAGGAGAGGCTGATTGTCAAGGTTCAGGTCATGATGGTGGCGGCCAAGGCAAGATATGGAAGTGGTGGTGACATATAGGTCGGCTAGCATGGTTTTCATGGAATTTTAGGCAAGTTTTGTGATGTTTTGGTCATGGAGAAAGGCACGACCAGATCTGGTCTGAAGTGGAGATGTTTGGCAGTGGATGTTGAGGAGGAGGAGATGGTGGTGGTTGTGGCTAAGCTAGACAAGAGGAAGCAAGGCAAAACAAAGGAAAAAAAGGAGGAGAAAAGTAGAAAGAAGAAGCCATTACTTATCAAATTCTTTTGGCCGTGAGAAATGAAAATGAGAAGGATTTTTTTTATGTGAAAACTAAATGGGACACACGGCTATAGCATAGGAATGTATGGCCAAAACAAGGCAAGTGAAAAGCCAAAGGAAAATGAAAAGACTAGAAAAGGAAAAGTCACAAGTTAAAATGAAAAGCTTTGTCTCTTTGAATTTCCACTTTCTTTTATTCAAAATAAACCAATAGAAAATCACGTAAATAAAACAGAAGATGAAAAAAATAAAGTAGAAATGAAAATAAATAAATATTTTAGGAAAAATAGAAAATAAATAAGAAAATAGCTTATTTAATTGAAACTAGAATTTAAAATTGTAAACAAAATACAATTAACATTGGAAAATTACCAGTACACTTTTAAAATGTTTTAAAAATAAAATCTTGAAATAAAATCAATTTTAAAAGATATTTTCAAAATGAAATAAAATCTAATTAAAAATATTTTCGAAAACCTAGGGTTATTCCACAATAAGACCGACGGTATCAAATGAATAGCGAAAGTAAGTGACATGGCACACAATGAATATCGAATAAGTGATGTCGCATGTAAATGATGTAGATTTTTTATTACAATAAAGGGTTGTTTCACTTCATCTTGGTTATTAAACATACAAGAGTCTTGCAATGTAAATATCAAGTTATTAGGATGACAAATTAGTACAAAGCTTCATTAGTGTTGAGAATCATAACAATGTCCTAAATGATCGATGTTGATATAGTGAAAGTCGATATTGAGTTTTACATCGAATAAGTCATCTTTATCATTAGTAAACATAGAACGTTTCAGCTTTCACACCAATATTGGTTAATATCAAAACATAATTGTGATATATTAAATCCTTGTGCTATTGATTAATCAATATTAAAAATTCCAGTGGGGTGGTGAAAGTCTGAAACAACACAGGTCCGAATAGTAACGGGTTTCTGTTTGATAAGCTACCTGTTTCATCACAAAGCAGAAAACCCTTAAATTCCTAAACCAGTGTCACCAAACAATTAATCAATCTATAATCGGTAAGATATTACCATATGTTTAATGTTAATGGAATTAACAATCACAATCACAATCCAAATATAAGTACTAGAGCTGAATGATCGAACGCAAGTGCCGATTCAAAAATAATAAAACCTGAGCTAAAACCTAACCATAATTTCAGTGGAAATCATACAAACTAATTTGTGATTTGGTTAAACAAAATCGTACCTTAGCTTTAAAATTTGTTATCAAAGAACTAGAATTTGGAGTTGATTTTAGAAAGTTCAATTTCCTGCTTGAGCTTCTAGATTACAAGTGAAAGAACGGAGAAGAGGAAGCTTGGCTATTTGTAGATGAAAAGGAGGATGGACTATGATTGTTGCTTAACTTAAATGAATAATTAGACGTTCTTGGAATATCACTAGGTAGTAAATTTAATATCGGCGGTATTGATTTGAAAATTCAAAGGCCCCTCTATACTAAGGGGAAAATGTTATCGCAGTTAATAATTATAAACATGGGCGACATGCAACATGACTAAAGAGCTAAGGATATCATTCAACATCGAAATTGCATGTGAACAATGCCGTACTTTCTCAATATCGCCCACATTCAAGGTTAGTACTCTTCGATGTCGCCCCTCAAGCAATACCGCATATCAACAAGGCAATGATTGGTAAAGCACTTAATCAATATTGCCTCTAATCGGTGTCGCACTTTATTGATACCACTGTCTCATGCTGCAAGTCTTCTATATTTATTGATACTGAGCAAATCCACTAATTCGTCATCCCCAAATCAGCCTTTCCTGGAAACCATTTCATAGAAGTTCATTGATATCTTCTTTTTATAAAGCAAATCGACTTCGATTCTTGAATGATCCACATCACTTCTGGTTCTATTGTAACAAAAGATTCCCTTTTTCTGTGAAAAAGACCCGTATCCATAATGTATGCTTCATCAGTTATTGAATGATACCACATGATGATGCTGAGAATCATAGTTGTCGAAGCTAAGCTAGATGAAGTTTCTTTCTATTAATGTCGCTCATAGTTGATGCTGCTTGTAATCTACGCCATTAGGTGACGATGTCACACTCCTATTGATGATATTTCCATTCTAAAAACACCACTTTTAGTGCCGCCCTTCAAGTAGTGCCGCTGATAATTGATATTTCCAATAATCAATGTTGCCACTCTACATTAGCAACTTTTACATGGCGCATTTCATTAATGTTTGGATGATACCACATATCTATCTATGCGATACCGATGGAAAATGTTGTTAATGTCCACAAAAACCATCAATTTCATAAATCATTGCTATCGTGTGACTACCAATGGAACAAAGCCAAAGTTACCCCTACACCTAAAGGCATAGAAAATCATTGTGTAGCATTGATGATCCTAAAGCCCAAAAAAATGCCTACACCAAGCTAATGTTTTGCTCAACTACCCCTATTAATACGACCCTAGAGGGTTGAAGAAGTGGGAGAATCATTCTTGTCTCTTTTCTTACATTTTTCAGTTTGTAATCCAAAATCAATTCAGAGATTTTTTTTTGTCGCACTAAAACTTTGTACACATAAGGGATTGAATATTAAACAATTGCATAGCATATTTCACAAACTAACTCTTGAATTGTGACTTGCATTTTGATTTGCATATTAACTCATTTCACCAATGACGTTCGACATGATTTTTGCCCAAATAATGAATGCATATTGGAATCACATGGATTTGATCTCAAACACATTCTATCTTAGTGGCTTAGCCTAGGTTTGCCTTAGCCATTTCCTATCTGAATCCACTTCTCCTAACACTTTTAGGGTTAACAAATAAATTTGTTAACATGTGATTATAGGAGCATTGAAACAAACACCCTGTGAATTTAGTTTCACAGTTTGACTATATGGTATTTTGTGATAATGTTATGTTTAATAGTTATCTTTAATAAAAGATGTTTATTTTAATCCAAAGATAAGGTATGTTGGAAACAAACACTTTTAAAAAGATTTTTATATGAGAAAGTAACATTATATTAGCTTGGTTTATAAGATATGGTTTATAAATAACGAGGAATTAAAAATGAGAATTTGATAACTTAATCCCTCATGTGTCTTTAAGAATGTTTTTATTTAAGATTTTGGCAAAAATAATAATAGTATTATTTGAAATTAATTATTTTGAAAATTGATTTATGAAATTGAGATAAAGATACTTAGTACTATTATACAAAGTATTCGATACAACTTTGAAATGATTTTGGTTGGGTACCACAACTACGGTTTGCATGTACTAAGCTCAATTCTATCACTTGAAAATAATTTTGGTGATGACGGCAACACGTCGGCATTCACTTTCGGTTTTCTAAGTAGGGATGCAATGGACGTGTTTTGGCAAAACAGATTATGATTTAATCATGAAAATGTGATTTGATATATAAAAGATATAATTATATATTATTCCTAAATGATTGGGAATAAAATCCAGCTGTTAAGTTCTAAAGTTTTTCTTTAAAGAAATTGGATGTAACACCCCACCCCAAGACCCACCTTAGTAAAGAGAATAAACGACTAATTCTGTCTACTAAAGTGGAGAATAAGGCTGGTTAAGGGCGACCATCTATAACTTTGTCTTAAACATCTACTGAATACGACGATAAATGCAATATGTATTTTTTTCTTTTCTATCTCAATGGATCGACATACACAGTGAATGCTTAATCCAAAACTATAGGTGGCTAACGGATCTATCAGAACAAAATACAAAAACTAAATGTAAAGCACATCACAGAATTGTAATCAACATCATATATATACATATACACTGACACATGTTTAGTACAATACAATATGAATGCAATAAAGGTGGTACTCGACCACACTATATACATTGAATCAAATATAAATACATCAGAGTATGTTGAAGAACAGAAATTGCTCAAGAGAAAGGAGAGCTGATATCCAACATCAACTTCAAGCTAAGACCAATAGATGATACCTGAAACAACTCGGTCTGACCCGAGTATAAATACATGGGTCAGTCTAGCTACACAAATCAGTCAATATCGGTAATATGAAGTAGAATAGACATGAAGATACTTCTTCTCCAAAGAGAAGAATGAATCGATAAACTCATAAGCTCAACACTTAAGTAACAAACACTACTTAAGTGAAAAAATACCTCGAATGAGGTAACTCAAACTCAATACTCAAATCAAACACAAGTTCCTCATATCATCAACGACATCCCAAAATGTCTACATGGTTTTCATGAACTGTATTTCCTCAAAAGGAGAAATATCAATACAAACTCTCGCCAAAATGGCAAGCATAAAACAGTCTCAAATAGGATGATCCAAAACTCAATTATAGATGAATCTCCAAATTCAATTATACCTCATCTCATCGGTGTAAATGTATATAAATCTCAATCTCAACTCGCCAAAATGGCAAAACACAGAATATCCTATAAAATCCTGAAATTATCAAAACTCATAACTCATGGAACTCGATAAGAGTTCAAAACATCATAATTGAAATCACCATATATATATAACATCTCATATAGCACTAGGCTATCGATGTAATAAAACATCTTAAAAAGGTGAAATCACAATAAGATAGAAAACTCAGAAAATCCGGATTGGCCAAATCCCCGATTATAGAGCCGAAGCAATGCTGCACGTGCTAAACTCAGATGGCCGAAGCCTTAGACAAGGTCGCTAACACCTCCCAAAGCAGTTCGTCCTCATGACAAGGTCACTGACACCTCTTCAAGCCATTTTGTCAGCCCTGACAAGGTCGCTAACACCTCTCAAAGCAGTTCGTCCTCATGACAAGGTCACTGACGCCTCTTCAAGCCGTTTTGTCAGCCCTAACAAGGTCGCTAACACCTCCCAAAGCAGTTCGTCCTCATGACAAGGTCGCTGTTACCTCTTCAAGCCGTTTTGTCAGCCCTAACAAGGTCGCTAACACCTCCCAAAGCAGTTCGTCCTCATGACAAGGTAGCTAACACCTCTCCAAGCAGTTCTGTTAGGTAAATGTCATGAATGTGTCACAAACTCACGGATAAGAACCCGAAAAGTGTCAACGTGTGTCTCATACCACACATTCGCACTTACCGGTTTACTAGCCGTTAGTCGATGCCACATTAGAAACATCATAAAACTCAGAAAATTATATCTCGCCTAGTCTCATTGGCGAGTGACAAAGGGACACCATGCTTGTCTCATCTCATCGACAAGTATTAAATGGCATCATAACTTGTTTCATCTCATAGACAAGTGAAAACATCATGATGGTTCCTCATAAACCATAAATCTCAAAATATGAAATCATAAACTCAAGACTTACCTTATATCATTGGCAAGTAAATAAAACACCGTGATGGATCTCATCGACCATACTCCGATACAGGAGATCTCAAACCCATAATGTTTTCCAAATATTGGCCATCCTAAATAATTCCAATAAATAGGAATTATAAAAATCAAAATATGCCATAAAATGGCAAAACATCTCAGAATCAATAATCTCAAATAGCTTCGATCGTACAAGTCCGAAATTAACTGAAATAGTAAACGCACATGTCCCATACCACGTGTTTTACTAAATCATTTAATTCTCTTTCTCATACATTCGAATAGTATAAAAGTGCGTATTTTATATATAAAATAACTTATTTGAGAAAACAAGCTTTAAAAACCATTTTCTGAAATTAATTTTGAAGACGATATTTGAAAATTCCCTTTGTAGAGAATAAATAGTTTTACAGCTTAAAATAATTTAAAAATATTACATAATAATTATTTTAAATGCCAACTTATTTTAAAATTTTGTTTCAAAATTGTTTGGAAAAATTTGTGCTCGAAATCAAAAGAAATCACACAAAACCGTCATTCAAATTTAATTCAAAATCAAATTAGAATCAAATTTAAAATTTAAATACATTAAAAATTTGCTAGCCTATTGACAGGCATCATAGCCCCTCAAAACATTACAGATATTTCACAAAAACATCAAGTATAAGTCAAAAATCGGACAGAAAAGGAACATAAATATACTTAGCTAAAATAATACATAGGTCTGAAATGTTCTCTTGCTTCAATTTTCGGATATAAAACAGAGGACTAAATTTGATCGGATTAATCTAAAAATTCTAAAGCCTATAAAAAAAACTTCATATTTCAAACAAAAAAGGAATCATACAATTTGGATAAAGTGTGAGAAAGTTATGATGTCCCAAAATTGGACCTAGGTAGCGTTTTCACTGTAAAATCTGGGCAAAAACATGCTCCGAGTCAAAGTTCGGCCGCATGTTTCTATAAGCTATATAAGTCCGAATGACCTAAAATTTAACGTGCATAAAGGCCAACAACAATAATTTAAATTGCACCAAGAATAATTCAATTTAGACAAAGAATGAAAAAGATATGATGTTTCAAAGTTAGACCTAGACAGTGTTTTCACTGTAAAAATATGGGAAAAACATGCTCCAAGTCAATGTTCGGCAGCATGTTTCTATAAGATATATAGGTCGAAATGACTTGAAATTTAGCAAGCATAAATAACAACAAAAACACTTTAAACGGCATCAAGAATCATTCAATTTAGACAAAGAATGAAAAAGATATGATGTTTCAAACTTAGACCCAGACATTATTTTCACTGTAAAAATCCGGGCTAAAACATGCCCCGAGTCAAAGTTTGGCAGCATATTTCTATAAGCTACGTAGGTCAAAATGATCTGAAATTTGGTAATAATATAGTATAAAACTTCATATTTTAAACAAAAAAAATCACTCAATTTGAGTAAGGAATGAACAAGTTATGCTATCTCAAACATGGACTCAGACCATGTTTAAGCAACTCTGACAACACAGTTTCTACAGGAAAAAATCTGAGTTTTGCTGATTTTGCAGCAACGATTTGAACAGTCAAATGACCTTAATTTTTGATCAAAGTTTCCAAAAACAAAGGTCAACACATAAACTTAACTCAGGAAAAGATCCGGCAGCATTTCGTTGTTGGATATGAAAGTTATGGACAGCCAAAGTTGGCACTTGAGGCCAGAAACCAAAACATGAATAGCGATGAACAAAAACCAGTACAACCAAAAAATTTAGCGTCTGATTTAATATTTTTGGCCAGTAAATGTGAGATCTTAGTCTCATCTTGCTGATTTGTTGCAAAAGCTTGGATTTTGAGCTGAAAGGAGTGAGCTTGGTGCTAGATTTGACTTCAAATACCTGTAGAATATCAAAACAAATGCATGCAACCCAAAAGAAGAGATTACATACAACACAATATCACAAATTAGATTTTGATGAAATAATTCGGTTTTGAAGTAGATTACCTGTAGAAATATGCTTTAATTTGAAAGAAAATAACAAATTTTTGATTAAATTTGGAGATTTGGCTTGGATTTGAGAAAAGATAAAGTTTCTCTTTTTTTTACTAGAGATGAAGAGGAGAATGTACAGGGAGGATAGAAACTTTTTTTTCTCTCTCTTGGGTTATGTGATAATGGGCTTTGCCCCAAAAGAAAAGATTTAATTAGCCTAAGTAACAAATTATGACTTAATTCATAATATACACCCATGTAATTAAATCAAGCATCATATTTACATAAGTTTTCTTAAAAATAAAATTATACAAACACATCTACAAGTTATATAAAATATTTAACAATTAATAAAATGATAATTTATGTTATAAAAACATTTTTTTATTAAAAACCCCTATTTTTACAAAAATACACAACTTACACAAATGAATGTATAAATCCTTATTTTGGACTTCAAAAAAATTCTAAAAATTATTTTCTAACATAGAAAAATGTAATAAACCATTTCAAACTTAATATTATGACCAAAACTCATTTTTGAACCAATTTTCACCTTTCTATTTGATTAAACAACCCTTAAAAATCTCACTTTTTTTTTAAATTATAAGAAGAAGTAATTGGCCATAATTAATTCAATGATTGCATTTTCTCTAAATAAAAACTATTTCCCATTTATTATTAACCCAAACAAAATAAAATAATGTTCTAAACTTTATTTTCACAATTTGATTCCAACATCATTGTTTATTCCAAATAAACAATATAAAATTTCCAATTTAATTTAATCATAATATTAAACTATAATTATCATTATAATTTAATATTGACAAGTAATCTCCAACCCATGGTTGTTACATTGGAGCTTTGTTAATTTATTTTATGGAGGCATGTAACTTATGCATTATGACAGTATGGTAGTTGCATAATTGTTAACGCTAAAATGTGAACGCTAACACCCCGGTGTGTGAAGTGTAGTTGTGAAAGCACCACCCGATAGATCGGGAAAGAATTACAAGCAAGTAATAGCGGAAAAGCAGTAAACAACAACAATTTTATAGTGGTTCGGCTTAAGGGTACAGCCTACGTCCACTCTAAGTACTTTTATTAATAATCTCGTTACAAGCTGATACAATTCTTCCCAAATACAATACACTTTGAATTACAAGATACTTAGAACGAGTAGCTTAAACTTCGATGGAGATGAGAGTTTTCGAATCCATGTTGGATGTATGTGATCTCTTCTTGAAGTTGTTTGTAGCGTTCTTAATATCTTGAGAGCTTCAAGTGTTGGATTGGATTAGTTTGGAATGCAGCAGAGTAACGGTGTTTGAAGGAAATCAGCTAAAAAAGTCCCTTGTATGTTGGAGGTGGTCGCCTATTTATAGTGAATTCTGGGCTGGAATTACTACCAAGGTATAAGTCGTGGCCGACCTAGCATAAGTCGTGGCCGACTTAACGTAAGTCGTGGTCGACTTACCGTGTCAAGTCTTTGGCTTAACAGAAGTAAGCTTGTCTGAACTCATATCATAAGTCTTAGTTCGTTGCCGAGTTAACATGCGTGTGTCAAGTAGCTGTATAGGATTTGCCTTCATTTGCCTGGGTCGTGAACGGCTTAGCATACGTCGTAAGTCGGTTGCGACTTAAGTATAGGTCGTGCACCTTTCCATGTCTTGATCAATTAGGTCGGCAACTTCCTTAGGTAATTAAATCGGTATTAAGTTAGGTCGGTAGACTTCCTAAGTCGGCATCCTTTAAGGCATTAGGTCGTTATCCATTTAAGGCCTTAGGTCGGGAACTTTGTAAAGGCATTGAGTCGTGAAGTACCTTGAGTCGCTGTCCCTTCTGAGTCATTAAGTCGGTAACCATTGAGTCGTCATTCATTTTAGGTCGGCAATGAGCTAAGGCTGTTGGGTCGGTATTTATGTTGAGTCGGTAGCCTCGTTGAAGTGTTAAGTCGGCATACTTGTTGAAGTGTTAAGTCGGCATAACCCTGTTGAGCCTTAGGTCGGCACCCCCTGTTGAGCCTTAGGTCGGCACCCCCTGTTGAGCTTTAAGTCGGCATGCTTCTAACTGTTAGGTCGGAACCTCTTGATGCACTAGATCGGTGAGTCATGGTCAAGGCGGAGTTAACAATAATGTTATGATATGTTTTTTTGGTACTTTTCATTTGTTAAAATGAAACAAAATTTTGCGATTATGGATAGTCGAAAATTCCAGATTGTTATAAAACTTGAAGCTAAGTGTTTTTGTGAAAACATAGAGATGAGCTTATGTTACACTTGAACTTTGAAGATAGTAGAATTTAAACAAGTTATAATTTGTTGAACATTCATAATAAATGAAACAAATTTGATATTTTGGTATATACTCTTAGGATGCATTAGAGTATTATATGAGTATGAATTTAAGTTGTTTATAAACTTAAAGTCATGTCTTAATAAAATGATTTATAAGTATTTTCGTATTGAATGATATACTACAAAGTGATAAAAGTAATTGGTGTAGTTAAGAAACCAATAGGATAAATATGTAAGTTGTACATAGATCATTTTATTTGCATGACAATTTTTTATCTAGCATTCGAGTACATGATTTCAAGGTGATCTAAAACTGTCCTTACAAGAATTTTCACTTAATTCTTGTTGTCCTACACTTGAAATGGATTCTTGATATGATCCCGAGATTTTCTATCTTGTATATGGCTATGTAATAAGAACGGGGGTTTCTAATCAAGGAACCTGATCAGAGTCCACATTAGAGCTGTTCTGTGATATACACTAGTTTGGAAGTGAAATTATGTGATCGTGCAAGTGATCAAATTGGATATTGCATACAGATGATACTTCACATCGTACAGGCTTAGTAAATATACTATGTTTTGTTGGCTTATGGAGATTTTAGGTGCTGAACCTTTGAGTTGTTATGAGGTTGCATGAATAATAGTCTAAGTAATAACCTAAGACTGCTGAGCATAAGGTGCGCTTAGTAGATTATTCATCGTCCTTATGCGATAATAGGATTATTAAACTTGAACAAACCATAGGCTTTATTTGCTAGTGATTTTAAATACTGTTAAGTATATCTATATGATGTTCATTTTGTTGTTCGTGTTGGAATTTCAAGGACTAAATAATTTAATTGGGAGAGAATGTAACAACCCAAAATTTTGAACACTTCATATTTCTATCTGAATTATTTAAATATTTGAATCTTGGATTAAATATAATTAAACTAGTTTAATAACCTTGTTAACCCTTTTTGATTCATAACTAATGATGTTAAACCTGATTTGGAAAAATGTTTACAGCAATAAACACTTTAAAGAAATACGATAATGTGATCGAAAATTATCGATAAACGGCTTTTTACTCATCAGAAGTTTTTTAAAGTTTTTTTTATATATACTTATTTTCTTAGGAAATCATTAATATAAAATAAAAATTACTTGCACTAAAACATGATTATGAAGTTCTAGAAGTAATTAAGGAAAGAGATATTTTATGTATAAAGGGTATTATGGTAATTGGCTAGAAGGAGGTATTATCTTTTACTTTAGAGGTGGAAAGGAGATTTGATGGGCATAAATGGTGAACCTTCCTTAGGCAGAGATGGAGGTGAGTGTAGGACTATAGAACAACTCTTTGAAGCCTATATTAGCAAACACACTCACACTTGAATCATTTTGGGCATTTAATAAAACAAAATATCATACCCAATATACAAGGCAGAAAATACCCTCTCTTCTTTCTGCCATAACTTTCTCTTTACCGAAACAGATGTGATGATCTTATACTCTCTGGAAATGTGGTTTAGTAAGAAACAATTTACACGTTGACGGCCTTTGCTAGTTTGGAGATAGTTTAGGTGAAAACAAGTGAGAAGTATGTAGTTCGTTGCTCCAGTTTTCAACCTAGAAATTGTTATTTTACTTCCAAAAATCATAACTAATTCTCTACAACTCCAAATCCTCTAAGTGTCAGATCATAACCTCCTTATGATATTTTAAACAAATTGAAAAAAAATTATATGCTAGTTTAAAGTGGAAAAGGATCAAAAAGGTTCAAACCCATGAGCTTCAAGAGGGGAAAAATGGATCATGAACGTTAGCTATATAAGGTTTTGGTAGGAAATTTTGATGGCTTGCTTGGTTATGGTAGGAAGTATAGGCTTCATTTAACTTGTTAAATTGGTTTTGGTTGAGTTAACTCACTATTTGAATAAACGTGAAGTGAATATATGTTTTTTTAAACTATATATGCATTGCTTGCTTTATATGATTTTATTTGATTGTGAATCTTGCTCTGAAAGGCAAATGACACATGTAGAAAATGATGGTAACTTATATGACTTTATATCACTTGCTGCATAGCCTTGAAACAAAGTGCAGAAGGTTTAATAGGGAACAAACTCGAATGGAGTGGAATTGCGGTTTTATAGCGAAAAGGTTGATATAGAAGCACTTCAAAATAGCTTACATTATGGAATTTTTGTAGGGATTCGTAGAGAGATCGTAACATCCCCTACTTTGAGGCCCGAAGCTAAGCACTACAGAATATAGTAACGTTAATTGTATCTATAATATCAGAAGCACGTGAATATGAAATAAAGTTAACACAGATTTCAAAAATAATTTTTCTGATTATATTTCAAACCAACATTTGATATTCAATTACATAATCCCAAAATGATTTCTAGGTTTCGATCAAATATAATTATTACAAATTATATTAAGAGCGATACATGAAGATGCCCCCTTGGATGATCGAGTAAAAGATAGACATATCAGTCATAAATGCATCACAACAAAAATAATACTAAATGGCTCCTATATAGCTAACTTTGCCTCCTGTACGTCTCCGAAAGCTTATTCATCCAACCTACCAAACCTGAAATGTCCCTAACTCTCAATCTACTAAAATTAAATTTTGAGCACGTGAGAGTTTAAGGGAAAAAACACATTGAGAGCTGGGCATAATGTCTAGTGTGAACAATACTATTACATCTCGATTTATGATATTAAGTGATACCACACTGTTTAGAGGAACGGGTTTCCCCTTAGTAATATCCTTTTAAAATCATATCTTTCGCAAATTAGAATTCTGCAATCAAACTAATTATAAAAATAATAGCAAATACATATAAGCATAATAATCAGGAAATCAATAGAATATCTATCCACATTATAGCTTTAATTAGCTAACTATTAACCATTGGTCGACTCAGGCCTACCATACATAATTAACAATCTAACTTCTATTAGACACAATATTGGGCCATCTGCCCTAACCTATCTTCTAAGGTCAACTGATCCTAATGGTTTTGCGGGCTTACCACTAACTTATCTTTACTCTGTATATTCCCTTCCATGTGTAAAAATATTTTAGTCCTACTTATGACAAAGCACTACACTGGAATTTTAGACTTATTTAGGTAGGGACTAATAGCTAAGTATAGGGCACCACCTTACACTAGTCCCATCCGGTCATCCAATATCTTGTCATAAATTTGGGGTTAACTAACCTATTCATATTTCATTTCCTGTCATATACTTAGGGTTAACTACTCTGTTCAAATATCATTTCCTTATAAACTATCTTTACAAATGATTTACCTCTGAAATCAAATCTTTATAAAACAAGGAAACTGTAAACTTTGCTTTACTCAAAACACTTATGTCATGATGTATGCTTTACACAAAACAATGTTGATGAAATCTAATCAATGGCACTATCTATCCTTATAAATCCCTTTTTAACTTAGAAAACTTTAGGCCATGAAGCAAAAATAAAACCTTAGGAACCTTTTATATAAAAACTTAGACATCCCCTTTCGAAACTATTTAAACTTGTCTTTCGAAAGCATTAGGACCTTCCTTTCGAAATACTTAATACATGTCTTTCGAAACATTGGGGGCTTCCCCTCCAAAATATTTACAACATACTTTTCAAAAGTACTGGTTTCAACTAAAGGTTTGCAAAAACATGGCTTCAAAATCATTTAAAACCATTCCTTTCGAAACCATAGGGTTTAACTTTTAATATAACTAAAGGGTTATTAAGAACTGGGGTGAAAGCATTACTTTCAAAAGCTCAATTCCTAAGTAAAAGAAAGAGTATAGTTCCAAAACCCACCAATTCAAAAACCATTGCTTCCAAAACCATTTGAAAACAGCTATATGGCCTTTTCAAAAGCATTGAGAATGCGACTTCAAAGTAAAAGGCAAAACCACCCATTCGAATACGTTGCTTTAAGGCCATAAAGAAAAGCAGCTTTAACTAATTCGAAAGGTACGAATGCGGCAACATAGGTTTCAAATAGGTTCATTATCCTTTCAAAAGCTTCTTTTGAAACATAAGTAAGCCGCAACTTTTTCGAAAGCCATTTTCTAAAAAAAGGCAAATGGAAACTTGTTTGAAAGCTTTCTTGAAAACAAAGATAAGTTAAAAACAAACACTTCGAAAGCATGGTTTTGACACGGTGCCTTCCACCTTTCTCCAATGCACTACATATCAATTGCTTGATAACTTGTGCATTGGATTCGACTGGGTTCATAAGCAGAGGTATGGTGATAAAAGCTAACTAATGAAAGTGGCCAAGTAGTAAATTAAAACAAAAGTGCTTTTATGCCTTTCTAATTAATTTCTTTTCACCTAACTTGCCTAATTTTTAAAAATATAATTGGTTGCCATTTCTTTATCGAAAT
This sequence comes from Allium cepa, assembly GCA_030765085.1. Lineage (NCBI taxonomy): Eukaryota > Viridiplantae > Streptophyta > Magnoliopsida > Asparagales > Amaryllidaceae > Allium > Allium cepa. Next base: position 580,999,813 of record CM060931.1, read on the forward strand.
CCTTTTCTAAAAGTCCACCGAATACAAAATCATTAATTAATTTTTTTAACAAATAAGCCATTCTCTTTGATAAAAAAATTATGTCCTTTAACTTAAATAATTTTATAACCATAGTAAACTACTTATGAAAATTCCCAAAAAATCACCATAACCTACTTTCACTATATTCTCTGACATATTAAATGTCAGATCCGAAATCAATATATAATTGCCCCAAATAATTTAAACCCATTATTAGCTTTTTTCTCTCATTGAAAATTCATAATAAATCCACAATAACATAAAAATTATGAAACTTGAAACCCACTTTAATATAATATTTTTGACTGCATTTCAAAAAAGCAAATCATTTGCATGTCATTTAATAGGTTTTACAGTCCAAGCTTATAAAAAATTTGTATGAAAAAATTATAAATCATCAACAAGCATATATATCTATTTAAACAAACGTAACATGGAATATAACTTGCAAAATAATTCAACCATAATCACAAAACCGAATTCATAGTCAAGACGAGATGTAAATCTATTATTCACCTTGGCTTGTGATCAGATGGTTGAGATTCACACTTTGATTGATTTTCTTAAGCTTTCTACTTGAATCCTAGCTTTTCTTCTTCTTGAATCTTTTTAATGGTGGATGGTCGACCCTGTAATGTTTTATTTTTTATTTTGGAATGATAAAATGAATAAGAGATGAAGGTTAGGAGGGTTTAAGGTATAAAACAAAGGTTATTCCTATTTTACCCTTACCATATTCCTCCTATTACTTCTTTTTAATTCACTTTTTCTTATAGATTCAATACAACATAACCCCCCATATTGATTAACAAATCTCAATCCCTTAACTATATACATTATTTAATTTAATTTATTTAATTAAATGCCCAAAATAGTGTTAGCCAAAATTAGGGTAATTATAGAGATCCTTAGAGGTTTCTCACTATGGTCGTTAGGTATTATTCATATACTAGCTTGTACAAAACAATTGGATGCTAAAAAGAATGTTAACACTTTTCAAATCGACCAGACATTCAAGTGTTAAAAATTGAAAATTTACACTTATGTTGCATCGGTAAAGCACGCTACTTTTTAAAAGCTACATTAGCCTTTGAACTCGTTTAAAATATTCATGAAGTACCGTAACATCTATTTTTTAACTAAAATTAGCATTTTGTTTCAAAAATGGTTTTAAAGTGCCCATCGCTTTTTATAGCACTTTTAGAAATGCTGTAGTATCTGTTTTAACCTAAATTTCTTGTATACATTTTTTAAATATTGGTGCACTTTATTATGGCATTCTATAAGTGATGTTTTTGCTAGTTTAGAGTTTAAAATATGTATAAATGAATTTAAACATTATTTCCCTTCGATCTTTGTGGCTGTCTTTTCTAACATATATTTGAGTAATTTAAAGTAGTTTGGAATTTTTATGAATCTTTAATAATTAATTATGAAGTACTAAAGGAGAAGGTTTATTTTAAATGAAGGAAAAACATGGTTTTTAAAGTTTGAAAATAAATTGTATATAGTTACTTTAAGAAATATTTTAGATAAGTATTTTAAAATGTATTGTAATTATTTTAAAGTATATTTTATGTATTTAAATTTTAAGAACATTAGTTAAATATTAAATTGAAGTAATAAAGTGCTTTTGTAATTTTTTATCATTTAAATAGTTCTTATTATTTTATTAAGTATCCAAGCTTTACAAATAAATTAGTGTGTGTGTATCTTTTTAGAAGTACTTTTAGTGTATTAGGAAGTTTGGAAAAGAAGATATGCATTTTATAAAAGAAAAGAATAAATATGGTTTTTTATTATAAAACTTGTGTTATGATGAACAATTCTGCAAAGTTAATTAAAAAGGTATATTACCTTGTTTAATAGGTTTAGATACACCTAGGTCTTTAAATGGATGTGTTTCGAAGAAAATGACAAGTAGTAAGTGATTTTTATTATAATGATGTTTAAGAAACATTTGTTTTAACCCATTTCATTATACTTTTGAAAGTAATAATATCTTTAAACAAATTGCTCTTTTAAAGATAAGTTGTGTGAATGTTTTAGGTTGGTAGTAAATGATGTTTTACTGATAATTGTTTTTAAACCAAATAATCATAATGTAACAACCCTCATATTTATCGAGTCTATATTTAAATATTTTATTTAAATATTATATCGTTAATCGGATTTTGGTCCGAAAAGCTACTTTTTGCAAACGGTCAGATTAGGACTCGAGACCACTTCCATTGAGTTCGAAATGTCGTTTACAACTTTTTTTAAGTATAAACATCGATAGGTTTGGAGTTAGTGAAATTTCACTAACTTTTCCCGCTTTGGACTTTGGCTTAGTTTAGCCTATTAAGCCCAAGTTCCAACCCCCTTCTCCTTACTCTTCATAAATTCCTAGCTAACTTGAAAATTTCATTAATGGTGAAGGGAATGGGAAATTAAAACTCCAAGCTCAAATTTCATTGCTAATCCAACATTCAACTCCAAATTCAAGTAGAAGATATTGGATTCAAGCTTTGGATTGCTTCTCCGTTAGCTTCAACCTTTATCTTCATCCATTTTAGTGAAAAGGTGAGATTTTTTTCTCACACTCTTGCTTATAACTATATTGGACTGTTGGGAATAATTCCCTATCATCACATTTGCATTTGTTTGGATTGGATTGGCGAAAAACTCCACTTTTTAGCGTTTTTGGTGAATTTCCAGCCTTAGGTCGTTCTGGACCCTAAGGTCGCTCTGCTTCGTGGCTTGCGCGCGTTGAAAAGTCGCCAGGGCGTTAAGCCGTAGGTCGCTCGCGAGTTAAGCCTTAAGCCGTAGGTCGTTCGCGGGTTAAGCCTTAAGCCATAGGGCGTTCGCGAGTTAAGCCTTAGGTCGTTTGGCCTTTATAACGTTAGGACGTTCGCGTGCTAAAACTTTAGGTTGCGCTGGCCTTAAGTCGTAGGTCGTCTCCGACATAATATTGCCTCTGCTATTTCACTAGGTCGCATGAGTCTTAAGTCGTAGGTCGTCTCCGACCTAATATTGCCTCTGCTATTTCACTAGGTCGCGCGAGTCTTAGGTCATAGGTCGTAAGTTGCCTAGGTCGTAGGTCGCTCGGTCCTGCTTCTGTCCCTAAGTCGCGTAAACCCATCACCTTTATGTCGTTAGGTCGTTAGGCCTATAACCCGTGAAGTCGCGAATACCCTAGGTCGTGAACCCTGTTAGGTCGCATTGTAATTTAGGTCGCATGACCTATAGGTCGCTTGCTCCAGCTAGGTTGCTCGGTCACGTTGTTAAGTCGCTCGTCCTATTGCTCTGTTAGGTCGCAACCTCTGTTAGGTTGGCCATGTTTTGTCGCGAGTCATCGTTAGGTCGTGAACACCTCTAGGTCGCAACTACTAAGTCGCTTGACCCCTTAAACCCCTAGGTCGCAACCATTGGGTCGCTCGTCCCTATCCCCCTTAGGTCGTTAGGCCTCCTTTTGTCTTCACTAGGTCGAACCCCGTAGCGGTGGCGTTGCCCCCGCACCCCCACCTTGGGGGGTTGCCACCCCCCTGGACCCCCCCTCCGTAGGCGATCTTAGATGAAAGGTGCATTTTGAGCTGATTTCCTTGGATTTCATTCACGTCTTCGAACGTGAAGTTTTTATGATTTGTCACTTTAAAATATAAAGGTTTTCTATACTAGTAGTATATATCAAAACTCTTTCAACAAAATGATTTCAACTCTATTTTCAACAACAAAGCTCTTTTCTTAAACCGTTTTCCAATCTACTAATATATACAAACCTTTACCTCACTCGAATGAGAAATCTAATTAAAGGCTTAGTAAAACAAGTGGTATGAAACGCTTGCATTCACTTCGTCGGTTAATTCTTGGACTTGTTCGATTGAACCTCTTGTGACAATTTTCTAGTGGAGATCTACAATTTGTTCGTAAATATTTAAGTTAAGCAAGTGGTTATGGAACATGAAGCTAAACTTTTATATTTACTAGCTTAGTGTAATTGACACTTCTCGTTGATCATGATGATCATTCTTATGATTTAGACTAGCAGTTGTGCGATGTCTCTTGTTTGCTTGGTTAGACTAGACACCACTTGTGTGATTTCATTCATACATACCTTTTACCTTTTTGGTTAGTCTAGACACCACTTGTGTGATTTCACTCACACATACGTTTTTGTTTGCGAGGTTAGACTAGTCACCACTTGTGTGATTTCAGTCACACATACCTTTTTGATTTTTGGTTAGTCTAGACCTCATCTATGTGATTTCGACTCACACATATGGGGTAGCTCCCCATGGTCTTCGGACCATCATGTGATAGGCCTCTTTCCCTTTTTCTGTGATTTCTGGATTTCTTGTGTTGATTTCTGGAACTTATGTCATTGACTTGTTATGTGTACAAGTTTAGGGTATGATGCCCTTTTTGGATCTTTGAGAAGATTCTTGTGATATCGATTTATCTCTTATTGATTGATCTTCTGTTGATCATCATTTGCATACTTATAGTAGTATGTCAATATGGATATTTTATGTTTATGCCATATCTTTTATTTTATACCATGTCATCTGATATTTATAGCTAGACTGATCCGTTTATTATTTTCTTAAATAATACTCGGGTCTGACCGAGATGTTACAGGTGCTTCTGCTTGACTTCTTCCCGGGGTTTGCTACTTTGACTTTTGGCTAACTATTTAGATTAGCAATTTTTGTTGTATACACTGGAGATATAGACTCATAGTTGTATTTTTTGTATAGCATGTGTTGCTATTATTTTGTAATATTGTGGATCTTTTTGACCACTACTCTGATGTACACTTTCATGTGTTAGTTATATATTCATATCTCTTCCGCCTTTGTGATATGGATGTCTGTGACTGATTTGTGTTATGCTTATTTCTATGTTTGTTTCCGAAGATTACTTATAGCCACCGTGTGATAAGCAATCACATGGATGGTTGCTCCTCAACAGCCTTATTCTTCGTGCTAGTTGACAGCACTACACCGTAGCGTTCTTCGCTAGCGTGGGTATAGAGGTGGCGCGTCACACATAATTGTAAATCATTTATACTCGGGTCCGTGCTCCAGGGACTTATAGTACTCCAGTCCACACTCTGGGGAATTGGAGATTTTAAACCGTTTATACTCGAGTCCGCGCTCCGGGGACTTAGAGTACTCCAGTCCGCATTCCGGGGACTTGGAGATTTTAAATCGTTAGTACTCGAGTCCGCGCTCTGAGGACTTAGAGTACTCCAGTCCGCACTCCGGGGACTTGGATATTTTAAGTCTTTTATACTCGAGTCCGCGCTCCGGGGACTTAGAGTACTCCAGTCCGCACTCCAGGGACTTGGAGATTTTAAATCATTTATACTCGAGTCCGCGCTCCGGGGACTTAGAGTACTCCAGTCCGCACTCCGGGGACTTGGAGATTTTAAGTCGTTTATACTAGAGTCCACGCTCTGGGGACTTAGAGTACTCCAGTTCGCACTCTGGGGACTTTGAGATTGTAAATCGTTTATACTCAAGTCCGTGCTCCGGGGACTTAGAGTACTCTGGTCCGCACTCCGGGGACTTGGAGATTTTAAATCGTTTATACTCGAGTCCATGCTCCGGGGACTTAGAGTACTCCAGTCGGCACTCCAGGGACTTGGAGATTTTAAGTCATGTATATTCGAGTCCACGCTCCGGGGACTTAGAGTAATCTTGTTTGCACTCCGGGGACTTGGAGATTTTAAATCGTTTATACTCGAGTCCACGCTCCGCGGACTTAGAGTACTCCAGTCCGCACTCCGGGGACTTGGAGATTTTAAATCGTTTATACTCGGGTCTGCGCTCCGGGGACTTTAGAGTATTCTAGTCCGCACTCCGGGAACTTAGGGGTTTTAAGTCATTTATATTCGCATCTGCACTACGGGGACTTAGTGTACTCCAGTCCGCATTCTGAGGACTTAGAGATTTTATGTCATCCGTGCACGTTCGCAGGTTAGTCGGAATAACTTAATTTTATTTGCCCGTCACAGGATCATTATTTGTAGAGACATTGGTAGTTCACGGAAAAGATGGCTTCAAGCCTTTATTAATGAAAACAAGCTAAATTGCCTTATTACATGTCAAGAATTAGAAATAAAAGCATACTGGAAATGAGTGCGACTAAAACATGGAAGAAATTGACTAAGTATAATAACGTCGCAAGTGCTCGTTGTTCCATGCTCGGGGAGCGTCGCACCATCGACGGTCGCTAGCTTGAAAGTTCCTTCTCCAAGCTTCCGTTCGATGACATATGGACCTTCCCATGCGGGATTCATATGAGACGGGATCGGGAAAAATCATTTCAAAACGAGGTCTCCCACATTAAGAGTTCTTGGTCGGACCTTCTCATTATAATATTTAGCGATTTTACGTATGTATGCAGCCGCTCTCAAATTGGCTTCTTCGCGCTTTTCATCAATGAGGTCCAACGATTCCAATAAGAGATTTTGGTTCGACTCGGGGTCGTAATAAGTTACCGATGCGATGGGACCTCAAGTTCCACAGGTATGACAGCTTTCGTGCAATATGCCAATGCGAACAGAGTGTGGCCAGTCGTGGTTTTGTGGGTGGTCATGTAGGTCCAAAGTGCTGTCGGAAGTTCATCCACCCACCTACCTCTAGCCTTTTCCAGACATTTTTTCAATATGGGTTTGATTATTTTGTTTACGGCTTCAACCTGTCCATTCGCCTTTGGATGAGCAACTGCTGCAACTTTCTTCTCAATGCCATACTTCTGGCAAAATTCTTTGAACTCCTTGCTCTCGAATTGAGTTCCATTGTCCGCGGCGATGGTCCGTGGAAGGCCAAAACAACATATGATATTTCATATGACGAAATTAATCACCTTCTTGGTGGTTATCGTAGCCAGGGGCTCTGCTTCTGCCCATTTGGTAAAGTAGTCGACTACAACTATTGCATATTTCGCTCCACCTTTGGCTAAGGGTAAGGAGCCTACCAAGTCAATCCCCCACATCGTAAATGGCCAGGGACTAACCATTTGTGTGAGTTCCGTTGGCGGAGCTCTCGAGATTTTTGCGTATATCTGGCATTTGTCACATTTTCTCACATAGTCTGCAGCATCTCGATTGACAGTCGGTCAATAGTATCCGTAACGGAGGATTTTCTTTGCTAATGTTTGCCCCCCAGTGTGGTCACCACACTCTCCCTCATGGACTTCCTTTAATACTCTTTTTATCTCATCATGGGCCACGAACCAGAGTAAGGGGGTCGAGAATCCCCTCCGATACAATATACTGTCATGTATTACATAATGTGAAGCCTTACGAAGGACTTGGCGTCTTTGGTGCCTCTTTTCAGGTAAATCCCCTTGTAACAAGTACTGTCTGATCGAGGTCAACCATGATTCCTTCTCAAGTTCGGTTTCTAAAATGAGATCTATCTCTATCATCTCTATGCTCGGGGCATGGAGGGTCTCAATAAGGAATAACCCCATTTGCTGTGCATCGCCAGTGCTTGCGAATTTTGCCAATGAATCGGCTTCTCTATTTTGATCGCGCGGGACATGTGAGATGTTGTAATATTCCAGATTCGCCAGCAGCTCTTGAACACGGGAAAGGTAGGGAGCCAATCTCTGTCCCTTCGCTTGATAGTCTTCCCGCACCTGATATACTACTAGTTGCGAGTCACAGAAGATTTCGATTGACTTCACTCCCAGTTGGTTAATAAGTCTTAGGCCAGCAATCAATGTTTCATACTCGGCTTCATTATTTGTCGCTATAAATTCAAGCTTCAAAGCGTAGCAAATTGATCAGTCTTTCGGAGTCACAAGGACTACAACAGACCCCACGCGACAGTCGTTAGATGCACCATCGGTGTACATCTTCCATCGAATGGGAGGTAAGATACTGTGACTGCTCGGTTCATCTGGCATAGTGAATTCAGCAACGAAGTCAGCTAGTGCTTGTCCTCGTATGGCCCTCCGCGGCAAATAGGTAATATCGAACTAACTTTACTCAATGTACCATTTCAGCATCCTTCCGGAAGTTTCCGGTCGTTGGAGTACCTGTGGCAATGGTTGGTCAGTGTAGGCACCGATTGAGTGTGCTTGAAAGTAGAGGCGAAGCTTGCATAATGAGATCACCAAGAAATAGGCTAGTTTTTCAATCTTTGGATAATTTCTTTCCGCCCCTGTCAAGCGTTTACTGACATAGTAAACCGGTTTTTGAATCCGGTCTTCCACGCGGACCAAGGCTGTACTGATAGCGTGCTGGGATACCGCCAAGTATGCATACAACATTCCATGGTCTATCGGCTTGGACAGTACAGGAGGGCTTTCCAAGTGCCTTACCAGAGCCCGGAATGCTTCCTCACAGTTGGATGCCCATTTGAAGTTTCTCTTTCCTTTCTTTATAATATCGAAGAAGGGAATACACTTGTCTGTAGCTTTGGATATGAATCGACTTAGCGCAGCCACTTTTCCATTTTGGCTTTGCACCTGCTTTATGGTTCTGGGTACTTGTATATCTCGGATAGCCTGGATCTTCTCTGGGTTAGCCTCGATTCCACGGGCATTCACAATGAATCCCAGAAACTTTCCTGATGCTACGTCGAATGAACACTTCAACAGATTGATCTTCATTCCACAATGCCTGAGTATGTCAAACATCTCCGCTAGGTCTCGGATGCAGTCGTTTGACTGCCGTGACTTCACGAGCATGTCATCCACATAGACTTCCATTATTTTACCAATCTGGTCTTTGAACATTCGATTCACCAAGCGTTGATAAGTCGCTCCTGCGTTTTTCAATCCAAATGGCATTACTACATAGAAATACAATCCCATGTTCGTGGCAAAATTGGTGTGTTCTTGGTCTGGGAGGTGCATTGGGATTTGATTATATCCTGAATACGCATCAATAAATGATAATAACTCATGTCCGGCAGTTGAGTTGACCAGCTGGTCAATCCTAGGCAATGGGAAACTATCCTTAGGGCACGCTTTGTTTAAATCAGAATAATCAACACAGGTCCTCCATTTTCCATTCGCTTTCTTCACTAGCACCAGGTTAGATACCCATTCAGGGTAGAGGGCATCGCGGACGAAACCGTTGGCTTTGAGCTTGTCCACATCCTCTTTGAGTGCAGCGGACCTCTTCGGGTCCATGCCTCTCCTTTTTTGTTTCATAGGTACATGTTTCGGGTCTATGTTTAACATATGACTTGCGACCGCAGGAGAAATCCCACACATATCAGAATGTGTCCGGGCGAAAACATCAAGATTCGCTCGAAGGAAATCAGTAAGGTTCTCAGCGGCCAAAGGGTCAAGACGCGACCCAATTTTAAGGACTCGTGATGGGTCGCTCCGGCTAATTGGGATGTCAATTGTGAGTTCAGCCGGTGCTGCATTGGTTTCCCTGGGTTCCCCATCATCGTCTCTCGGATCTATGTCCCTATAGATCCGAGAATGTTGCCCGAGCCAGGCTCGGCGCTACTTGTCAATCATCAGCATTTCGGCTGCGGACGGATTGGTCCGCAACCTTTCCTTTCTCTTTACGCTGAGTCTCTCTCAGCTCAGCCATATAACGGGCACGTCCGGTCGGCTGATCGCCGTGCACCACTCCAACACCGCTGTTTGTGGGAAATTTTAATGTCAGACACCTAGGGGCTAATGCTGCCCTAAATTCTGCCAATGTGGTACGTCCTAGAAATAAGTTATATGGAGAGTCAACGTCCAACAGTATGAATGGTAGGATTCGCAACCTCATACGCTCGCCCTGTCCCAGTTCAACTGGTAACTCCACATACCCCACTGCATCCGTTGCTGCGCCGTTAAAGCCATGGATTCTGGTGTTGGATGGTTTCAAATCCTTAGCTTCCAGTTTCATTTGGTCATATGCCTTCTTAAAGATGATGTTAACGGAACTTCCACAATCAATTAGTATTCTCTTCACATACGCCGGCCCGATTGTCGCAAATATGATCATCGGGTCGATGGTTGGGGCTTCTATCTTGTCCGCATCTCGGCTCTTGAATACGATATCATCATTCATCGTGCGTTGCTGCTTTGCAGGAGACCCATCCTCCACGTTCGAACAACACTCATACTCTGCATGTCTTAAAGAGTTATCATATCGCTCCATCTCCTGCCAATTCTTATCTGTAGAATGAGGTCCGCCAGCAATCGTGTTAATAACCAATCTGCCCACAGTTCGAGTAGGTTGTTCTGGTTGGTGTGGGGCCGGCCCACCTCCAGGGTCCAATGTTTCTTGCCTCCCGTCCTGTGGGTCTTTGACAAATTCATGCAGCTTTTTCTGTCTAATCAGCTTTTCTATAGCATCATGGAGGTGTCTGCTCTCCTCCGTGTTGTGCCCATAAGACTCGTGGAAATGGCAATACTTCCCGGTCAGCTTCTGTTCCTCCGTCGATTCCTTTGGACGTGTCTTTCTATGTTGGAAAGTGTTGCATGTTGATAGATAGATGTTTTCTAGAGATGCGTTCAACGGGGTGTATTCATTGTAGGTTGGGATCCTTGATTTCCATCTCCCTATTTCTTTTTTCTTTCCGGGATTTCCACCTCCAGATTCTTTAGACTGCCCAGGCTTGTTTTGGATGTTAACTGGAGTTTTTCCAGAATTATCTCCGGTTCGTTTCACGGCGATGTTACTTTTCACGGACTCTTGAACGGGCCCTGGTGCCTTGTCAAGCCTTGTCCACCGAGCTTCCTCCCTTCTTATGAACTGATGAGCTTTCTAATAAAAACGTTCTAACGTGGCTATGGGCTTCCCCGCCAACCAATCTCCAAACTCAGAATCCGAATCCACTCCACGCATTACTACCATCAAAATCGCGTGGTCGTTAGGATTTCTCACCTCGGTAGCAGCAACATGAAACCTTTGCAAGTATGCTTTTAATGACTCTCCTGTAGCTTGGATTACGCTTGATAAGGACATTACATCCTTTGGGCGAATGGTGTGTATCCTGAATTGTTCTATGAATTTCGTTGCTAATTCGTCAAAGCTGGATATAGATCGAGGTGGGACTCGGGTAAACCATATGGTGGCAATACCATACAAAGTGATTGGGAAGCACCTACACTTGGTCGCATCATTGGCTTCTGTAGAATCGATCATCCATCCATACCTCATCACATGTTGCCTGGGGTCAGTCTTCCCCTCGTAGGTTGGGATAGTCGGCATATTGAACTTCTTGGGGTACTCAGCCTGCAGGATACCATCCGTAAAGGGGGTATGGCTTTTGGTCACTCCCCAATCTTCATTTGTCAAGCCTTGGTTTTCTCTCATCAACTGCCTGACCATTGCTGTTAAGTCCGGGGTTTGTATGGAGGATGGAAGGTTGGGTTCCGTTCCACGGGACCGTACGGTTTGATGTCCTGCCTGATTTGGGTCTTGGAGATTCGGGTGTCCGGTCTCTTCACAGGCTTGATTCCCGATGCCCGCTTGTGCACCTTCATCCTTACGACGTCTATGCTTAGTGGATTCGTTAGCTGAGGTTGAGCTATGTCTTGGTATGCCGAACGATGTCTTTGGCCGAGTGTTGTCTAATGCCGAACGGTGTCTTTGGCCGAGTGTTGTCTAATGCCGAATGGTGTCTTTGGCCTAGTGTTGTCTAATGCCGAGCGGTGTCTTTGGCCGAGTGCAGTCGAATGACAAACGGTGTCTTTGGCCGAGTGATGTCCAATGTCGAACGATATCTTTGGATGTCGGACGTTCCACTATGCTGAATGTCTCTTGGATGCCGGTCGTAATGTGCTGCCGACCGAACCAGTTTGGCCGAACGATAGGGAGGCCGAGTACTAGGTTGCCTGGGCAAATCTCCAGGAAACGGGTATTTTATTCCACTAAATAGATGTCCACAATACCCAATTCAATCAAGTTATAGCGGAATGGGGGTTCATTCTACTAAATATAAGTCATCAATAAAGCATACATATTTATAGGGCTAACTTAATAGTACAAACAAGAGATCCCTTGATTTAAAATCAGTTTACTTATAAAACAAAGCTGACTTAAAAATAATTAATAGAGTTTAAAATTTAGCCTTTATTAACTAATAATTAAATCTTAATTTAATTATAAATTTAAAACATAATTAATCTAATTAAACCATACTTAACTCTAATTAAGAACTTAATCAAACTTAATTGACTCTTAATTAAAGCTGATTAGACTTTTTTTTATTTAACTCTACTTGATTAGTAACTAATTATTAATTAAACCTAATTGAACAATAACTAATTAGATAATTAAACTTAATTAAATAAATTTAATTCTTAATTAATATTTAATTTAATCAACCATTAATTAAAACTTTCTCAATTAATTAATTATAATCAATTTATTTAATTAATACTTAAGCACTAATTACTTAACTTAATTATAAATGAATTAATAATAGATTATTAAACTCATATTTAATTTCAAAAAAATTAATTTTTATACTTAATTAGTATTTTGAAGAAGTTTTGAAAACATTTTAAAAAGAAACCACTTTAAGTTTAAATTGCTAAGTTTTCTCGAACTATAACCATATCGACTATCGATACGGATACCGTAAACTTTTCCAAATTTTTTACTCATAACCTACTTACCTTAAAAAACATAAGTAAAAGTTTGTTGAAAAACAAAACAACTTAGAAACTTGAAATCTTTTTAGTAATTAAAAACTAATAAATGATAGTTGTTTTTCCAAAGGATCTCAAGTCGCTTTTACATTTCAAAATGCTAACTTTTTTTAGTTTATCACAACAAAGCAAGATTTCCAATATATATATATATCTGTGTGTATGTGTGTGTATGTGTGTGTGACATGATTTAACATATAGAATGAATGATTACAAATTGTAAACTAACTTTACTTTCAAACTTCCATTTTCAAATTATATGTCAACTCATCCAAACACGCATACATATATCCAAGCCAACACCATTATTCACCTAAACAAGCAACTATTTTAACAACTGAGAAACAACAAAATATGCATCATAGTTAAAGCTAGAAATTTAAATAAATTAGTGACCTTCACTTAAAGCTAAGATAACCAAACCAAACTTCACTAGAACTTTGAAAAGAGCCTAGATCTTAGCATTTCTTTGAAAAAGACTTGCTTTTAAACCTTAGGGAGGGACTTTTGGTTCAGCCTAGGGGAAAACAAGGGTCAGCCTTGGTGGTATATGGGTATGTTGGCTTGAAATTGAAAGAAGAAGTGGTGTGGAGGAGGAATAAGGCGTAAAAAGGTTAATTTAAAAGGATTTAAAAGGAAAAGCTTTGATTTTTAACCTTTTAAATTAAAATGGAAGCCATTAAAACACTTTGAAAAGCTTAAGAAGAAGGTGTAAATAATTTGAAAAGGATGGAAAATGAAATGGTGAAGGAGAGAGAAATTTTGAATTAGATTTATATAAAATGAAATCATAAAATTACCAAAATGACCCTAACTACAAATGCTCTCCATTCGTATCATGCCACAACATCACCCCCTCGCTTCCTCCTTTCTTTTACATGTTGGAATGGGGGGAGGTTTAGGATCCATCATGTAATACCCTTTAGTGTACTTATGTGTAGGTATGAATGTGACATTTCATTCTTATCTTACTTATTTTAATTTTAAAACTTCAAAAATTGTCACACCACTTCTTCTCTTTAAGAATACATATATCCACATTTTAACATACTTAATTAAACACACATTATTTATATAAGTACATGTTTAAGTGTATTAAGGTGTTCACAATATTTTAAATGATTTTTAGATGATAAAAAATTAGGACTTTTGAAAAAGCTTTTTGGTCACATTTTCTATTTTCTTTTAAACTAATTATATTTGTAAACACATTTTAAAAATCATTTTACTATGATTAGTTATTATTAAATAGGGGTACTTTTGGCTTATAAAATCTGTATTTTAAAATGATTAAATTTTGGGTCTTACATTTTACCTCCTTAAAAGAATTTCGACCCGGAAATTCTACTACAGCCCAAACCTAAAAAGAAACATCCAAAATTATTCATAAGTCTTTATGATGTTCATAAATCATTCCTATACAAAATCTGATTCAATCTCTACTTGAATACATAATTCCTTTTCCAAACTAGTATCGCTTATCCAATTTCCTAGTGTGGACTCTGATCAGGCTCCTTCATCAAGAATTACCAATCTCCTTGCATAACAATATACTATGATAGAAAACTTTGGTTCCATATCAAGAACCCTCACCAAGTGTTCACTGTCAAGAATCAAGTGATAGATTCTTATTTGGAATGGTGTGAAACACCTCGAAGTCATGTACTAGAATCTTGGATTAAACATATGTGAAAATAGGAATGATCTATGTTCAACTTACATATTTATTTTATTGGTTCTTACTAATTCCAATTCTATTGCTGCTAAAAACATTTATGAAAACATTTGATGGAACTAACTTAAACTTAATTTTTGTAATACTCTTTTACATCCTGAGAGTATATATACCTCTATCTGATTCCAACCTTTTCATTTTGAACTTATTTCTCTTAAGTAAACTCAAGATCTAAATAGTCAGTTTTATTTCAAAACACTTTTGGAATGATTTTTATACATTTTAACCATAGAAAATATATTTATATAGCTTGAGTAACCCTAAATGATACTAAGGAACTAGGTATTGCTAAATAATATCATATATTCCCTTACCAAGAAGGAACTACTTAAGAGAAGTGCTCACCATCCGAACACATCTCTTTCTCATTTTTAGTTATTTTCAAACCACTCGAACTAGTTAACATAAAATTCTTCTTCTATTTTAAAATCCATTTATTAAAATAAATAAATAAATAAAATATATACTTCTTACTTAAAATTCTCTTTCCAACATATTCATACTTATAAAAACTTTCAAGTGGTACCATATATTTTGTTCTCCAAAAATCATTTAAAATATTAATATACATATATTTTTTTAAATCAACTCATACTTTTTGGATTTAATCAAAATCCGCTTTATCAAAAAAAATCTTATAGAAAATTGCTATTGTAGCATTTTCCCACGCAGAAACCCGAAAATGAATACCAATGATACTGCAGCCATCACCGGAATTATTTTCCAATGACCAAGGTGAGTTTAGTGCTTTCTACCACTTTTAAAATAATACCAAAATACTTCTATTTACAAATACTTTAAAAATAATACCATTATTTTTTTTTACCAAAACTTTGAAAATAATTTCCGAAACATCGAGTTTTAAGTTCTAGAATTCTCAGTATGAATCTTCTTTCACTCATAACTCCTATGAATAAATCACACTTTTATAATTCCACCTAATTTATAAAAATATTTCATGATGTTTATTCTTAGTTTTGATTATAATAAACAACTTTTATTAAAATCAAATTTAAATTTAAATTTTATCCCAACGCTATCACCAAATGCCTTATAGTCAAATTATAAAAATGAATTAACAATATGTTCATATTCGATTTAACTAAAACAATAAATGCTCATATACTATCTGAGCCTAACTAATCAACAATAATCAAATATTATCATTCTCTAACAACAAACATATCCTAAATAACTATAATAATTTTTTGAAAGTTTTCTTTTGTACATAAAATGTAATCTAGGTAAGATTATTTCATTTACCTAATTTCAAGCAATATTATGTCGGTTAGCCCTACTTAAGTGTTTTAAATATTCTTATCAATAACTTTAGCTACTCATATTGATACGAATCCATAAACCACTCAACAGATCAATCAATACAATATAGAACAATTTTATAAAAATAACAAATATGCGCTCTTATATACATACACTCAAGCTCATTTTAGGGTGCCACTTACCCTATCTACAATGTGTTTACCCCAATAGAGCCAAATTTCTCACTTAACCTTGCACTTTGGCAAGACATGTAACGAACTGCCTTTCATACACCTAAAGACGGCACTTCATACATCCTTGATATTCATGTGTCGATCGTTTATGTGCTCAAAAGATGGTTCATTAGGGATGAATAAAAAAAAGACAGAACAGAATCTCACAAAAACATGACAAGCAATATAGAATGTACATAAAATCTAAATATAAAGAAATCATCTTTATTTATACACAACGTCAGAGTACATTACCCTATTATCCTCCTGGACGGTTATAACAGCCTGTCTTTACAAATGCTAATAAATACAACAATCGCTGCATCTAAAAAATAAAGAAACACATTGATATGTCTTAGGCATCGAGCTTGTCTCCTAAATCATATGAATCTAATCTGAGAAAATATACTTGGCCTGACCTGAGCATTATAAAAAATAACATACAGATCAGTTTGCAAAATACCAACATGAGAAACTCAAGTAATGGGGTGAACATATACTAATTCTGTGAGACCATGATGTTAAAGGCGGAACGGATTTTTATCTCATAGGAACAACATTCATAGATGGAGAAATGGGAAACAAATCAGAACACCAATCCAAACTATAATAAATGAGCATAGATAAGAGAATTATCCAAACTTAAAGGATGGGCACAAATAATTAAACATCGAGAAGGAAGTCACTTCCCGATGCAATAAAGAAAGAGTTACATTTTTAAAAACTTTGAATCAAAGGAAAAAAAGATAAATTTTCCAACAATTGACTAGGAGGATGCGCCTCCCTTACCGAAAGTATACCTCTTGAAATATACTTGAGAACTACGATGGCTCTCAGACAATACCAAGCTGAACCCCGCCAACGATTACCAAGAATCTGAGTATTTCTCTACACGCATACAATCGAATCCAATCTAGAGTGGATGTGAAAACACCCTAATGGAAACAACCCCACAAAGCTTGGCTTCCTCTCACGCTTTGGATTTAGTCATTTTCGATAAAGGATACAAAACTCAAGAGAGCAACAAATCGTCAGGTCATAGATTAACGATACACAATCAAGAAAGCTGAATCGATAGCTAATAAATTAACTATCGAGGATAATTAATAATGATCATATGTAAAACTTAAATCTCATATTCTTATCACTGGTCATCATTTTTGAACAAGTGTCATCCCTCGGTCGATAACGAAGCCAGGAAAGTTGAGCTAGTGTTACCTCTAGGCATTTCCTTGATGGTATGTTTAACCTTCGAGATAGAAATGAGTTATAGCCTTGACATTTAATGTTAACAGTATGAAAAAATCCTTTCCATATAAGAAATATTGAATCATGGAACAACTTTTCCATGATCGAATCGAACTTTTACTTTTAAAACCGAACTTGTGCTAGGTTTCACATTACAAATATTAATTTAAACAACTTTATCAAAATGAATTATTTTGCTATAAAAATGACTTAATTACCTTTTGAAACTAATAACTTCCTTTATTACTTAAAATGATAAGTAATATTCAATCAAAGATCATCTTTGTTTAAAATAATCAACTAGCATTAATCCCGACTAATTGCTTCAAAAAAACATAATTTGAAAGGATTAACCGACTTTAAGAGATCCTTTTTTAAATAAGTAATTTACTTAAAAAACATCATTATTAGAATAATTAATTATCCTTAAGCATAATTTATTTTAAATGATTAATTAATTTTAAACACTATTATTTAGAATGATTAATTAAATTTAAAACATTGTGATTAAAGTGATCGATTAATTTTAAATCATCATTAACAAAATGATTAATTCACATTAATTAAATAATTAATTAGCCTCAAACATCATTAGTCAAAATGATTAATTAATTTTAAAATGTTACAAAAATTTATTAATTGATCTTAATCACATCATTGTTTAAATAATTAAATTATCTTAACTATCATTGCTTAAAATGATTAATTTATTTTAAGATGTCATTAAAAAGATAATTAATTAACTTAAATCTCATCCTTATTTCAAAAATTTATGTCTTTTTAAAATCCATGCATAAGATTTAAAAATACTTCAAAGGGGATAATATTTCCATTCAAAAATCATAGAACTTAAGTATGGAGGTATATATACAAAAGAAAAAATAACTATGCATATATAGCAAATATCACTTATCAAATATTAATTTATTAACATTCAAATCAATGTCCAAACAATATAATAGCACAAAGGGGATCTATTCTATCAGATAGATGTCCAAACAATCTACATAATTTAATTTTAGCAAAATAAGAATTTATTTTGCTAACCAGATATCATCTATATTATTATCTAACTAAATGATAGCATAACGGTGATTTATTATGCTGAACAAATGTCCATAATGCCCTATTCAATTAATTTATAGAAGAGCGAGGGTTTATTCTTCTAAATATAAGTCATTAATAAAGCATTAATATTTATTAGGCTAACTTAGTGGTACAAACAAGAGATCCCTTGATTTAAAATCAGTCTACTTTTACAAGAGGGCCGACTTAAAATAATTGATAGAGTTTAAAATTTAACCTTTATTAATTAATAGTTAAATCTTAATTTAATTATAAATTTAAACCGTAATTAATTCTAATTAAACTATACTTAACTCAAATTAAGAACTTAATCAAACTTAATTAACCCTTAATTAAATCTGATTAGATTAATTCATTAAACCCTGCTCGATTTATTAATTAACCCAAATTGAATAATAATTAATGAAATAATTAAACTTAAATAAATAAAATTTAATTCTCAATTAAGCTTTAACTCAATCAATCATTAATAAAACTTCCTTTACTAATTAATAATAATCAACTTATTTAATTAATACTTAAACATTAAGTATTTATCTTAATTATAAATTAATTAATAATTCAAGAATTAATTAATTATTAAAATCATATTTAATTTCAAAATAATTAACGTTTATACTTAATTAGTATTTTGAAGAAGTTTTCAAAATATTTTAAAAAGAAACCACTTTAAGTTTAAAACACCAACTTTTTTTGAACTGCATCCATAGCGACTATCGTAATAGCTATCGTAACTTAGAGTTAGTTTCTAATTTAAATTTTTCAAACCTTTTACTCCTAACCTTATTTACCTTATAAAAAAATAAGTAAAAGTTTGTTGGAAAACAAAACAAAATTAGAAACTTGAAATCTTTTTAGTAATTAAAAACTAATGAACGATATTTGTTTTTCCAAAGGATCTCAAGTCACTTTTACATTTCAAAACGCTAACTTTTCTTTTACTTTACCAGAACAAAGCAAGGTCTCAAACATATATGTGACATGATTTAACATAACGATGAAAGAATATAAACTGAAAACTAACTTGACTTTAAAACTTCCATTTTCAAACTATATGTCAACTCATCCAAACGCGCATACATACACCCAAGCCAACACTATTATTCACCCAAACAAGAAACTATTTCATCAACTAAGCAACAGCAAAATATGCATCATAATTAAAGTAAGAAACTTTAAATAAATTAGTGAGCTTTACTTACTTAAAGCTAAGATAACCAAACAAAACATCACTATGGTTCGGGCTAGGGAGAAAGATGGCTCGACCGTGGTGATATATAGGTGTGTGGGCTTGAAATTGAAAGAAGAAGTGGTGTAGAGGAGGAATAAGGGGTAAACAAGTTAATTTAAAAGGAAAAGCATTGATTATTAACCTTTCAAATTAAAATGGAAGCCATTAAAACACTTTAAAAAGCTTAAGCGGGTGTAAAAACTTTGAAAAGGATGGAAAATGATATGGTAAAGGAGAGATAAATTTTGAATTAGTTTTATATAAAGTGGAATCATAAAATTACCAAAATGACTGCAAATAAAAATGCCCTCTGTTACCCAGCATTTTGACCCGGCTATATCCGAACTGACTAGACAAGTTAGACTCGACTGCCATCAAGGCCAGTAGCCAAAATTAATGATTGTGATGTCCGAAAATCAAGCATAGACGATAATACGAAGTGGTAGCAAAAAAGAAGCATGAAAGTTCACTACTCACCAAGAGGGATCATGTACGATCCATATTCAACACTACGGATTGTATCATGTTGATTCTACAGCTTAATTCAACGATGATCGATATCTAAGATTCTACAAATCCATTACATAAGAAACATTGGGAACAAGATATGGGGAACCTAGGGACCCTACCCTAAGGATCGCCTCTCAAGAGGATGAAGAAAGAGGGATCGGCCATCTTCCCTCCATAGGGATCGACATAAATCAGAATTCAAGCAACACTACTTCATGGAAAATGTGATATTTCACAAATCTTATGTCAAAATTGCATGAAATTTGGGGAGCAAGTAGCTAACATCATGGGGCACCCCTCATAGGGATTACAACCCATTTGGACACACTAATAGGAATCGGTACCAATCTCTATTTTGGGTCCCGATGGGCCTGGAAATTTTTGGGTGGCTTCGTCTTAGTCTCCTAAACCTTCTGCCGATATTTCAGTCCGATCCTTGCAGGTCTTCCCCTATAAATATAATAGGCATAGCATTAGAAAAGGAATCCTTCTTTCTTCTGAAAAGGCTCTTCCATTTTTATTCTTCATTCTTGTACCAATGGATCCTAGTTGGTCTAAACATTATTGCAATCACAATCAAGTGCAAAGTCAATAAAAATATAAGTGGATGTAGGGCAAGATTGTCGAACCACTATAAGAATATATGTGTTCATTTATCGTATTTTCTTTATTTTAATTTCATTCTTCATTTAATCTCTACTAAATTCTCTTTGGTGTCAATGCCCATTTTTGGCACATCATTTTGGTGCTTTCATTGAGAATCGAATTCTCAGCTTGATTGGATGTCATCATCTACTTGTGGATTCCCATATTTCTGAGTTAGATCTAGTTATTAACTGAAAGACTTCCTATTCTACTCAGATTTGAAGGAAACCTAAAGGAAGCTGATAGGCATAGTCATAGGAACTAACTCTACTTTCCGTGTTTTGGAGGATTTCACTATGCTAGTTTTCTTATTTGTAGTTATTTATGTGTTCGTGTCCATTTGGAAGGGATCGGATTCACTCATGTATTCAAGTTCTTGGGAGCGGATGTTGAAGTTTTCACCCGAGTTATCCAAAATGGTCGATCCCTCTCTCAGGGCCAAAATGGCTGATTCCTCTCTCAGGGCTTAGATGGTCGATCCCTCCAATCTCAACGGCAACCGATACCTTAGCCTAAATAACCGAACCCTTACCACGGCAATTCAGCTGACTCCTAAATACACATACATGCTCAATACAAATCCCTGCAAAGACTACAGTACTGATCCCTCCAGCATCTATACTGATCGCTCCAAATGGTATATATACCGATCCTTCTGCAAGGTATATATACCTATACCTCTTTAAGGTATATATACCGATCCATTTGTAAAGCACATATATTGATCCCTCTACAAGGTACACATACCGATCCCTCAATAAGGTATATATATTGATCCCTCTACAAGGTATATATAATGATCCCTTAGTAAAAGTGACCGACCCCTCACCAACGCAATTAGGGCGATCGCTATATTACCGATCCTTCCCATAAAACATTCACTACCGATCCTCCATACACTGTATGACGGATCCCTCTCATAAAACATTCAATATCGATCCCTTATGCATTCACAAAGGAATGCAACCAAACCCTCCTTCCTAGGGGCCAAAAGGGGTCGGAACCAATACCTCCTTTTTGCCGCACAAAAATATGGATTGGGTACAAACCTGTTTTGGAAAGAATAGCTCTAAAAACCAAACCCATGTCGCAGCGTAATGCCCTAGCATTTTGGATTCGATTGACTGGGGCATAAGGGATTAAGTGGCAGCTAATGAATTACAACCAAGGAATGGACAAGGAACTAGTACTCAAATGGTACACCTAAAGGCTGGTGAACCAAGATGATACAACATGAACTGGGATCAGTTACTGGATAAGATTTCTAGGGAGATTACAACTACTCTCAACAGACCAGCTTCCAAACGACTAACTTGCCAGCTATGACATTATGGTTTGTGTGACGGCCGCCCTACGCCGCTTATTATGCCATCAAAGTATAGTTATCCATCATTATAGTCGAACTTAAAGTATTCACCCATTCGACTCGAAGAAAACCCAGGAAGTTTAGGCCCATGGTCAAACTCAGGTAAAACCAAGATTTTCTCCAAGTAGACACCGGTATGACTTCGAGCACCATTCGTCACCAATCCAGCACTTCAAATTCAATGACTCCAAGCGAACTAGGAGCTAACTCCAAGAAAATAGAAAATTTTCTCGAGTCGGGCTCCAAGTAAATTATCACCAGTTTATCACACGTAGGATAATCATGCAAACAACATTCAAAAGCATTAAAAACAACCATAACTTGAAAATGAACCGGACTAATGGCGACTGGAGCATTTCCCCATTCGAAGCCTATTCACCAAAGCCATTCAATATGCAAAATATCCCAAGAGGTTCAATATGCCAACTATGCCGACGTATTCGGGAAACATAGACCCTCAAGAGCATCTCATGAAATTTGAGGGGCACATGAATTCCACTAGAGCGACAAACGTAACTAAATGCTGATTATTTCCTATATTCCTCGGGGCAGTAGCGATTAATCATGTGATATACGCGATCATCGCCCAGGTACGTCTCCTCATTTAATTAGCTAAGTGAGCTGCTTAAAGACTTTTGGTAAAGATTTAACACCGTTGCCACTAAAGTGAGCAATCCCAACGAGAATATCATATTGATAGCGTTGATAAGAGGAATTGACCCCAAGACAGACTTTGGCGACTGGTAAGCTAGAGAACCTCCTATGACCTTCGATCATTTTTGTTACAAAGTGAACTAGAACCTAAGTAAAGAGGAGGTAGAGCAAACTAGGGGAAAGAATGATGCGGGCCCATTGGTTGAAGGAATTCAAAGTGAGGGCAGCATTGAGGCCTTATATGAGAACTCAGATTCTAGGAGACGACCAAAGATCCCAAAATTCGACTCATATACTCCTTTAAACGGTTCGATCTAAAACATCCACTTGGAGACTCACGACTCAAAGTAGTACTAGAAGCCAACCTCGATAGAGTCCACCAAAACCTAGAAGAAGTCTACGAAATATTATATATTTCAAGAATCACACGATCACAACACCAATGATTGCAGACACCTCTGAAATGTGATCGAAAAATAGATCCGAAAAGGAAAGCTTCAACAATATGTGCAAGCCCCATAGAATGGTAGGCAGGGAACATCTGACCCTTACCAATAATGACCTTTGATTACCAATTGGACCACCTACGGTTGACTTCCAGCTAAGAAGGGCTGGGGCAAGGTGGAATAGCGAGCACTTGACTCTGTTCACTTATCAATAACATTTATTTCATTTTCAATTATGTTGTGAACTACGACCAACTTGAACTAAACAATTTTCAAACTATGTAGATGACCAAGTAATTAGACTTGGGTGCCAACCAACCTCCATGGACCATGATTGGACCTTTGGAGGATCATCAAGAGGAGCGTGATTCAACCGATCACCAGCTACCAAATGCCCCTGACTTAGGGCAAGGACTCGAAATGGAAAGTGGGTGTAACTTGACTATCCACTTCCTGCTCTTTGCTTCAATTCTGACAGAACATCCATGACTTACTATGAGCCCGACGAGGTCAAAATCCAGTACAAAGTGGATACGACTGAATGTCCACTCATCAACTTCCATGCTTAACTTAAAGACCGGAGTAACACTTGGAGTGGATGCAACCCAACCATCCACTCCCCAACTCATAATTAAAGTACACTAAAATATTCTTGCCTCTCCTGAAGCTCAGTACGATTGAGGCCCAACTAAATTGGATGCGATTTGACCATCCACACATTCACTCCTGCCCTGGACACAAGAGGCAGTTTAGAAGCTCGACTTAAAGTAGGCATGAGTCACTGACTTCCCATCAACCACCGCCCTCAACGCATGGACATGGCTGCAGCCTGAGGTGGATGTAACTTGATCGTCCACCCGCAATCTTTCTCCCTTGACTTGCTGGTAGGAATCTAAGCAAATTGGACGGGACCTGATCGTCCAACATAAGCAAGGATGTGATCTAGCCATCCATTACTTATTACCTTCCTTGACTTGATTGGAGGAGCTACAATCACCAAGTGGATGTGAATCAACTGTGCATTTGTCAAGTTTTTTCCTTGACGCTGGGGTAAAATTCTATTCCATGGATGAACCTCATTCGACCATTTATTCGACAACTCTTAATTCGAATTTGACAACTGGAGTATAAATCAGAAATGAGTGTGACTAATCACCTATTGACTAACTTTGGTCCCCAGAGTGCAGACTTGAATATAAATACCAAAAAGATGGATGCAATATGACCGTCCATTGACCAACTCTAGTCGCCAAAGCTTACACTAGAGTATAATCATCAAATGGGTGTGATTGACCACCTATCGACCAACTCTAGTCCCTAGGACGCGGACTGGAGTATAAACATCAAATTGGTGTGACTAACCACCTATCGACCAACTCTGGTCCGCAAAGCATGGACTGGAGTATAAACATCAAATAGTTATGAATGACCACCCATCGACCAACTATGGTCCTAAAAGCACGGAATGGAGTATAAACATCAAAAGGGTGTTACCGACCACTCATTGGCCAACTCTGGTCCCTAGAGCGCGGACTAAAGTGTAAACATCTAATGGGTGTGACTGACCACCCATCGACCAACTCTAGTCCCCAGAGCACATATTGGAGTATAAACATCAAATGGGTGTGATCGACCACCCATCGACTAACTTTGGTACCCTGAGCACGGACTGGAGCATAAAAATCAAATGGGTGTGAATGACCACCCATCGACCAACTCTTGTCCCCAGAGCGCGGACTGGATTATAAACATCAAATGGGTGTGACTAACCACCCATCTACCAACTTTGGTCCTTAAAGCGTGGACTGGAGTATGGACATCAAATGGTTGTAACTGACCACCCATCGACCAACTCTGATCCCCAAAGAATGGACTAGACAATAAACATCAAATGTATGTGATTGACCTCCCATTATAAAGCTCTGGTCCATGGAGTGTGGACCGAAGTATAGCAAAAATGGATGTAGTTCGACCGTCTATTGATCAACTCTGGTCCCTTAGCGCAATCTGGAGTATAAATACCATAAAAAGTGGACACGGTTTGACCGACCACCCCTGAACTCTTGCCTTTGACTTAGGGGCAAACACGCGACCTTGTTTGCACTTGAGGTACGGTGAGCTATTCAAGCCTTGCCTAGATATCAGGAAGTCCAAAATCTAAACCAAGACATGGACGTGGTTCGACCATCCACGACCATTCATCGATCAACTCTAAGTCTTTGGAGCTTAGGTGGGAGTATAAACATGACTAGGACGTGACTCAACCATCCATGCAATACATTTATCAGCCTAAGATCGGTGTGGAAGTGTGATCATCCAAAGACTGATTAAGATAGCTCAATACTGTGACTCATACCTAGTGTTTACAACGACTCGAGGATACGAATGAAAGGATGTCTAGAGATAAAATCATCGAATCAGTGCCCAAGCTCATGGGTAACTGATCATCACTCCAGCCCGAATGACAAGCAAAGGATCATGAGTACATTGAACGGAAAGCGTATTACTTGATTATACAAGCAGATTCAAACTAAAAGCAGGAGCCAGCTATGCAGTTGCACGCAATAGGAGGCTGAACCCTAATCGGCTTTTGCTTCAACGTGCTTTTAAGCCCAATCTTCTGTCATTTGTAGATAATCTCTCAAAGCATTTAGATCCCTTCACCATCAGACTCAATAACTCATGACAAGACTCTGGGATTCAAACGGAGTAACCATCATCATTGACCGATCCAACTAAATATCACATTGATTGTTATAGTTACGTTTGAACTCAAGGAATCCAAGGTTGCACCCGCTGAGCTGATAATCGAAATTACAGTTTTCCATAGTGACTCATCACGAGCACTGAAGACCAAATTATGGCCCAGCGCCACGACAATTAAGGAATTAGCTGGCTTTTTCTAAATGAATCTTGATGCGTTTTCTTGAACCCATTCTGACATGCGTGTGATCTCATCGACTATCATGAACCATGCATTGAATATCGACCCAAGGCATATCCCGGTGAAACAAAAGCAGTGCGCCATGGATCAAGAGGGATTTGCTACACTTAAAGAGGAGGTGGATAAACTAAAAAACAATAGGTTTACCCATGACACCCTCTACCCAAAATGGGTATCCAATCTAGTTCTTGTGAGAAAAGCTAGTGGAAAGGAGCGGTCATGTTTCGACTACTCAAACCTAAACAAGGCATGCCAGAAAGATTGCTTTCCACTTCTGAGGATTGACCAGCTGGTAGACTCAACCGGTGGATATGAACTGCTTTCATTAATGGATGTGTACTTTAAATATAACCAGTTCTCGATGCATGTCTTCGACCAGAAGCACACCAGCTTCATTACCGATCTAGGGCTATATTATTATGTCGTGATGTTGTTTGAACTAAATACCGCTGAACTACTTACCAAAGAATGGTAATAGGATGTATAAAGACCAGATTGGACGATTAATAGAAGTATATGTGGATGATAAGCCCATGAAGTCATGACGATCAAATAACCACAATGAGACTTAGCGGAGATGTTCAGCGTTCTACGAAAATATGGAATGAAACTAAATCCTTTAAAATTCTCTTTCGGCGTTGCTCAGGAAAATTTGAGGGTTTCATCGTTTACTCTAGCGGAACCAAAGCCGATCCTGAGAAGATTCAAGAGATTTGAAACATCAAAGTGCCGAAGATAATTAAGCAGGTACAGAGAGAAGGTCGCCGCCCTAAGCCGCTTCATCTGTAGGGCCACCAACAAGTGTATTCTTTTCTTCGACTTGGTCATAAGAGGGAAGAGGAACTTTGAATGGATGCAGGATTGCATAAGTGCGTCTTAAGTTCTGGTAGATTACTTAGAGAGACCTCCAACCCTATCCAAGCCACTAGATTTTGAAGAATTATACTCTATTTAGTGGTGTCGGTACACGCTATAAGTGCCACACTGTTACGAAAAGAGAACTGGATCCAGAGGCCAGTATATTAAGTTAACAAGCATTGGAAAGGTGTTGAAAAAAACTACCCAAAGCTGAAAAACTAGCGTACTGCCTGTTGATTGCATCACAAAAGCTTCACCTTTACTTCTAGGCTTATCTTATTAGCGTCTACACCGAGCGGACGTTACAACAGGTTCTACAGCAACCTTAGACATCTGGAAGGTCGCTCAAATGGAATATCGAGCTAAGAATATTCAATGTCACTTACTCCCTCGAAGAGCTATCCAGGGACATATATTAGCAGATTTTGTCTCCGAATTCACTGCATCATATGATGATCCGAAGAGCAGTGGAGAATCGACCGACCAATGGAAAATGTATACGGATGGAGCATCCAATGATCAGTATTGTGGCATCAAAGTTGTGTTAATGACTTTTGAGGAATGATCGATCAGCTATGCCCTGAAACTCGACAAAGCTGCAATAAATAACAAAGCAAAGTATGAAGCCTTGATCGCCGGGCTCAGACTTGCTATAGAACTAGAAGTGGAAACTTTACATATCTTTTGTGATTCCTAGTTAGTAATACACCTAGTCTGGGAAGATTATCTTGCTAGGGGACACCGTCTTGCTCCTTATCTTGGTTGGGTCTAAAAGCTACTGGCCGACTTTGAGTAGTACGCCATTACACACATCCTCATAGAACAAAATGAAAAAGCCGAGTCACTTGCCATGCTGGCCAGTTCTGAGGATGCACAACAAATAAACTTTGTTCCGATTGAAGTACTGAACATTCCAAGCATTGATAGATGGAGATCGACTAAATCTTGCAAACGGAGCCAAAAAAGGGGTCATGGTTGACTTCTATCAAAGACTATCTACAATGGGGGATCCTTCCTAGACAGAGGAATTAAAAAGGACAAATCCTCCCTAAAGCTTCATGTTACATCATCGAAGAAGGGGTCATGTATAGAAAGAGTTTCTTCATTCCCCTGCTTCGGTGTATCACCTATGATGAAATCAAACGATACATTAGAGAAGTCCATGAAGAGGAATGCGATAATCAGACCAGGGGGTAAACCCCGACAAAGAGAAAACTCCGCTACAGGTATTACTGACTAACTGTCAATCAAGATGTAGCTGATCACGCTAGACAATGCTATGAGTGCTAGATGTTTGTCAAAATTCCGAGAGCCTCATCGATGGAAATTAATCAAACGGCTAATCCATAACCATTTGCCATTTGGGTATTGACATCATCAACTTCTTGTCGATTCTATAGGTGGTGCAAAATACGCTATTGTAGCAGTTCATTACTTCAATTAATGGGTTGAAGCAGAACCTCTAACCACAATCACGATGAAGAAAATAATCAAATTCATTGTCCAACAAAATATCTGTCATTTTGACCTTCCATGAACCATTATAACTGTTAATGGAACCCAACTTGATGGCGCTAAATTTAAAAACTTCTACCGATGACATCATATTAAAAAGAGACTTGTGGCAGTAGCTCACCCTCGAACAAATGGACAAGGCGAAGATGTGAAAAAAATCATAAATGCCATTTTGAAGAAACGTCTAGAAAATTATAGAGGCAAGTGGGTGGATAAACTCCCAACAACATTATCGGCTTATATAACCACCTACAAGTCCGGACTGACCGTACTCCACTCACCCTTGCTTATAGCTCCGAGGCCGTCATCCCTATAGAATTTGAAGTCCCCTCTCATTGAGTGACTTATTACAACCCTTATTTTATTATAAAATAAAATATAAACAAGGAATTGCAATTAAACTAGAAGGAATTTGTGATGACTCGTAAGCATACAAATATATCTGCGAGCCAATAACAAGAATATGCACCTGAACGTGCACATGTAGTTATTTTATTGGTTCTTACTAATTCCACTTCTATTTCTACTAAAATTATTTATGAATTTTTTTTGTAGAACTAACCTAAGCTTAACTTTTGTAATTCTCTTCTATATCCTAAAAGTATATACCTCTATCTAGTTCCAATATTTTCATTTCGAACTTATTTCTCTTAAGTAAACACGAGATCTAAATAGCGGGTTTTATTTCAAAACACTTTTGAAATGATTTTTACATATTTTAACCATAGAAAATATATTTATATAGCGCGAGTAACCCCAAAATGATACTAAGGAATTGGATATTACTAAATAGTATCATATATTCCCTTACCAAGAAGGAATTACTTAAGAGAAGTTCTTTCTATCCAAACACATCTTTTCTCATTTTTAGTTATTTTTGATCCACTCAAACTAGTTAATATAAAATTCTTCTTTCATTTTAAAATCAAATTTATAAAATAAATAAGTAAATAAAATATATACTTCTTACTTAAAAATTCTCTTTCCAACATATTCATACTTGTAAAATTTATCAAGTAATATTATCTATTATTTTCTCCAAAAATCTTTTAAAATAATAATATACATTTTTTTAAAACCAACTCATGCTTTTTAGACTTAATCAAAATCATCTTTATCAAAAAAAATCTTATAGTAAATTGCTACAGTAGCATTTCCAAACTCAAAAACCCTTAATGAACACCAATGATGTTGCAGTCATCATCAGCATTATTTTCCAGTGACAAAAGTGAGTTCGGTACTTTCTACCTCTTTTAAAATAATTCTAAAGTACCATTATTCATAAATACTTTCAAAATAATACCATTATTATTTTTTTCTAGAACTTTGAAAACAATTTCCCAAACATCGGGTTTTCAGTTCTTGGATTCTCAGTTTGAATCTTTTATCACTCATAACTCTTATAATCAATTCGTACTTATATAATTCTACCTTTTTTATAAAAGCATTGCATAATGCTTATTCTTAGTTTAGATTATAATAAACAACTCTTATTAAAATCAAATCTAAATTTAAATTTTATCATAAAACTATCACCGAACATCTTATAGTCAAATTGTGAAACTAAATTGACAATGTGATCGTATTTAATTTAACTAAAATAACAAATGCTCATAAACTATCAGACCCTAACCGATCAACAATAAATGATAATGACCAAATATTATCATTCTCTAACAACAAACATATCCTAAATAAGTATAATAATTTTTTGAAAATATTCTTTTATTTATAAAATATAATTAGGTAAAATTATTTCACTTACCTAATTTAAAACAATACTATGTTGGTTGGTCTTGTTTAAGTGTTTTAGAGATTCTTATCAATAACGTTAGCTACTCGTATTGAACCGAATCCATAAACCACTCAACAGATCAATCAACATAATATAAAACAATTTTATAAAAACAACATATACGGGCTCTTATATATACACACTCAAAATCATTCTAAGGTATCACTTACGCTATCTCTAACGAGTTTACCCCATCAGGGCCAAGGTTCTCGCTTAATATTATCCTCTAATATCGCATGTAACGAACAACCTTTCTTAATACCTAAACACAACACTTCTTACATTCTCAGCATTCATGCACCGATCATTTAAATGTCTAAAAGACGGGTCATTAGGGTTGAAGAAAGAAAAGATAGAACAGAATCTCATAAAAACATGATGAGCAATATATAATATACACAAAATCTTTATAAAAAGAAATCATCTTTATTTATACACAACATCAGAGTACACTATCCTATTATCATCCTAGACGATTATATCAGCCTATCCTTACAAATGATGATAAATATAGTAATCAATATAGTGGAAAAATAAAGAAATACGTAGATATGTCTTTAGCGTCCAGCTTATCTCCTGAACTCCAAAGTATTTGAACCTAATCTGGAAAAATATGCTTGGTCTGACCTGAGTATTAAAACAAAATAACCTGGATCAGTTTGAAAATTACAGCGTGAGAACTCAAGTAATAGTGTGAACATATAATAATTCAGTGAGACCACGCCACTAAATGTAAAACGAGTTTTTACCTCGTAAGAACAACATTCATAGATGAAGAAATAATTAACAAATCAGAACAACAATCCAAATAATAATAAATGAGCATTGATAAGATAAATATCCAAACTTAAAGGATGGGCACAAATAATTAAACATCGAGACGGGCTAATGCCCCTGATGCAATTAAGAAAGTGGTACATTTAAAAACTTGGAATCAAAGGAACAAAAAGAGAAATTTTCCAACAAATGACTAGGAGGGTGTGCCTCCCTTACTGAAAGTGCACCTCTAGAAATATACTTGAGAACTATGATGCCTCTTGAACAACACCAAGCAGACCCCACCAATGGTTACCGAGAATTCGAATGTTTCACATCTCCCTGTGCATACAGCCGAATCCAATCTTGAGTGGATATGAAAATACCCTAATAGGAGCAACCCAACATAGCTTAGCTTCCTCTTATGTTTTGGATTTAGTCATTTCTGACATAGAGTAATAAAGCTCAAAAGAGCAACAAATCATCTTATATTGACGATATACAATAAAGAAAGCTGACCAATAATTGATAAATCAACTATAGAGGATAATTAAATATAATCGTTTACGGAAACTAAATCTCATATTTTTATCACTACTCATCAATTCTAGACAAGATTCGAATGGAATTACATGGGGATGAGCATACTGGTAGCTCTATGGGCTTATAAGCACATCTTATAGGTTCAACTCCTACTCTCGTCTCAAGAGAGAAGGAGTCCTTCCTCTTATGATGCCATACCTCCTAAAGGTAGCAATACCCATTAGTTTAAATCGTTGTCGTCCCTCGGTTGAAAATGAAGCCAGGAAAGTTGAGGTTGTGTTACCTCTAGGCATTGCCTTGGGGACATTTTTAACCTTCGAGATAGAAATGAGTCCAAGCCTCGACAGTGTTAAAAGTATGACTAAATCCTTTCCATATAAGTGATATTGGATTATGGAACTACTTTTCTATAACCAAATTGAACTTTTACTTTGAAAACCAACTTTTACTTTAAAAACCATACTTGTGCTAAGGTTTTGTGTAAAATATTAACTCAAACAACTTTTTCAAGATGAATTGGTTTGCTTTAAACACAACATAATTACCTTTTAAAACTAACAATTGTTATTTAAAATGATAAATCCACTGTAATCAAAGATTAATTATTTTCAAAACATCTTTGTTTAAAATAATCAATTAACTTTAGTCCTGATTAATTGTTTCAAAACAACACTATTTAAAAAGATTAATCAACTTTAAAACAACCTTGTTTAAATGATTTATTTACTTTAAAAACATCATTATTAGAATAATTAATTAATGCTTATGCATTATTTATTAAGATAATTAATTAATTTTAAACATTTTTATTTAGAATGATTAATCAAATTTAAAACACTATTATTAAAGTGATTAATTAATTTTAAATAATCGTTAACAAAATGATTAATTATCATTAATTAAATAATTAATTAGCCTTAAACACATTAGTTAAAATGATTAATTAATTTTAAAATGCCATTAAAAATGATCAATTAATCTTAATCACATTATTATTTAAATAATTAATTCACCTTAATTATCGTTATTTAAAATTATTAATTTATTTTAATATGTCATTAAAAAGATAATTAACTTACCTAAATCTCATTTTTATTTTAAAATTTTGTTATCTTTATAAAACCTTGCACAAGACTAAAAAATATTTCACATGGGATAATATTTCCACTCAAACATCACATAACTTAAGTATGATGGTGTATATACAAAAGCAAATAACTACATTGCACATATAGAAAACATCACTTATCAAATATTAATTAATTAACATTGAATTCAACGTCCAAACAATAAAATAGCAGAATCGGGATTTATCCTACTAAATAGATGCCTAAATATTCTACTTAATTTTATTATAGCAGAATGGGGATTTATTCTGCTAAACAGATGCCATCTATATTTTTATCTAATTAAATGATAGTTGACCGGTGTTGTATTTTGCTAAATAGATGTCCACAATACCATATTCAATTAAGTTATAGTAGAATGGGGGTTTACTCTACTAAATATAAGTCATCAATAAAGCATTCATATTTATTTGGCTGACTTAAAAGTACAGACAAGAGGTCTCTTGATTTAAAATCACTCTACTTATTAAAGAGAGCCGACATAAAAATAATTGATAGAGTTTAAAATTTAACCTTTATTAATCAATAATTAAATCTTAATTTAGTTATAAATTTAAACCATAATTAACTCTAATTATACCACACTTAACACTAATTAAAAAATTAATCAAACTTGATTAACCCTTGACTAATTCTGATTAGATTAATTAATTAACCTAGTTTGAATAGTAATTAATTATTAATTAACCATATTTAAATAATAATTACTTAAATAACTAAACTTTATTAATTAAAATTTAATTCTTAATTTACCTTTAACTTAATCAATCATTAATTAAAGTTTTCTTAATTAATTAATTATAATAAATTTATTAATTAATACTTAAACACTAATTACTTAACTTAATTACAAATTAATTAATAATTATTCTTAAATAAATAAATAAATAAATATTAAACTCGTATTTAATTTCAAATAAATTAACTTTATACTAAATTAGTATTTCGAATGAGTTTTCAAAAAAATTTAAAAAAACCACTTCAAATTTAAAATGCTAATTTTTCTCGAACTACACCCACAGCAATTATCGTTATGGATATCATAACTTAGAATTAGTTTCTAAGTTAACTTTTCCAAACCTTTTACTCCTAACCTTACCTACCTTATAAAAAATAAGTAAAATTTGTTGAAAAAAACAAAATTAGAAACTTGAATTCTTTTTAGTGATTATAAACTAATAAGTGATATTTGTTTTTCTAAAACATCTTAAGTCGCTTTTACATTTCAAAATTCTAACTTTTCTTTTAGTTTACCAAATAAAGCAAGGTCTTAAACATATATATATGTATGTATGTACGTACGTACGTATGTATGTACGTACATACGTACGTACGTACGTATGTATGTACGTACGTATCTATGTGTGTATGACATGATTTAACACATATAATGAAAGATAACAAATTGCAAACTAATTTGACTTTCAAACTTCCATTTACAAGCTATATGTCAACTCATCCAAACACATATATACACATCCAAGCCAACACTATTATTCACCCAAAAAACCGAATATTTTAACAACTAAGCAACAACAAAATATGCATTAAATTGAAGTTAGAAATTTTAAATAAATTGTGATCCTTACTTAGACTAAGATAACCAAACAAAACTTCATTAGAACTTTAAAAAGAGCCTGGATCTTAGCTTTTCTTTGAAAAAGACTTGCTTGTAACCTTAGGGAGGGACTTTTAGTTTGTACTAGGAGAAAACAAGGCTCTGCCTTTGTAACAGCCCGATATTTTCAACCATTCGCATCCGCACATGTCAGACTTGAATTGCTTAAAATATTAGATTGTTAATTTTATTTGGAAAAACTCAGCATATACAGTAAATAAAATAATCACAGAATCACAGAGTAACATAACAATAAGCAGTGGAAACAAATGAATAGTAGTTCATGAAGCTACTATATATATAACAAATTAAACAAGATACAACATAAGTCTCGAATACATATAAGTCTCGATACAATAGTCAAATATAAGATCAGAATACATCACTGGAATCAACTGAATAACTGAAAGCTGAATCAATAGTTGGATCTCCAAGCGATGCTCCAAACTCCAAAGGTGAGTCTCGAATGTTGTGACACTCAGTGTGACTCGAGCGCAAAGCAAAACACAAAACACTCGAGTCAGGATTAACATTCTTATATCAATAAATCCAACCTAAGTGAAATACCAACTGAAATACAAGTAACTCAAAGGATGTTGGGATAACCATCCTCAAAGGATCCACGGAACTATCTACTGTGTAGTAATATACTAAATTTTAATAATGTCTAAAGTAAAGTAAACTATTAAAATAACACTAAGGCATTACTCATATCCCCCTTAACACATTTTATAGTGCCAATAGACTATACAGTTTCATCGTGCCGTGCTTTGTCTCGCCAAGATCTAAATTGGTTCCATTAGCTTTTGATTTGCTGTGTCCATATCTGTGTCATCTTCTAGTCTCTCTAGCCTCGAAAGGTGAGCAATCACCCATGATTAATGTTCTTATATTTATTAAATTTGATTTTAATTGAAACGACAATTGAAATATGTTGTCGTTAGTTCTTTACATTGCTATATATGTGTTATTATCCGTATCTGTTCACCTGTAACATTTGACACCATTTCCTATTATTTATATTGATGATATATGCCTGTTATATTATTATATCTCTATTATCACTCTACAAGTTCCCTGTTAGTATAGAATTCTTTATGAGTGAAAATAACACATGCCCGAACGATCTGTAGAATATGAGAAAGTTTTTATGGGTTGATATGATAAACCCAAGCGATTTTCATTGAATTGAATTTGGGATTATGGGTTGAAGTGATATATATAAATATATATATATATATATATATATATATATATATATATTGCGGATTGAAATGATAAATATCCATATCACTTGACCATAGGATAAAAATTATATACAGACACCGTCGGTCTATATATAAATATCTTGAAAATGATTTCTATGGGTTTGGAAAAGAAATATATAGTTTAATAAATATCGATTTTAAGATATTATACATAAATGTATTTTCATAAAGTTTTAAATTTTAGATTTTTAAAATTTTAATTTTGAAGTTTTTATGGTTACAAGCTATAATTGAAATTATAAATTATAAATTTACTTGTAATTTTACTATTTTAAAATATATAAATAAATTTAATAATATGTATAAGTATTTATTAGAAACTATATTTCAAATATAGAATATATAATAAATTTTAATAAATTAAGGTTGGAAAGATAGATTTGAAATTGATTTGAAATGGTATTTAATTAAGAGTTATATTCAATTTTAATTAAAATCGATTTGAAGCTTACTGAATTTGAGATTTTAAAGGGTATGATTTTATAACTTGATTTTGGTTTAAAGTGATTAATGAATATTCCAAGTTTTAATAAATTGAAGGAAATATTTGGTTTAAATGTAATTTATGGTTTATTTAAATGTTATTGGATTTATTAAGTGAATATTTCAAAACTAAATAATAAAGAAGTTAAGATATATGTGAAATTATCAAATTTAATTTTGAAATTTTTGAATATTTAAAGCTTGGAAATATATTGAAATTGAAATGTTTATTTTGTGGTCCAAGTCCGTATTTGAAATCGATATAATTTGAAATGGTTTATTGAGAAACTGAATTGAGTTGAAATTATGAATTAAGATTGAATTAAATTTGAATTTTGTAATTCGAATTAGTTTGAATCGATTTGTGAAATTGAGGAAATTATTTTATTACATAAAGTATTTTAATATATATATAAATATTTTACTTTATAAACTATTTTAGTACAAACTATTTTAATATAAATCATTTTTAATATAAAATATTTTTAATATACTAGTTATTTTAATATAGAATAGTTTAACTTATAACAATTTTTATTTAAACTATTTTATTATATATATATTTATTAATATGTAAACTGTAAAGGAAAGTGTTATAATTTCAAGTGTTGTGGTTTCGAAAGTGTTATTACTTTGAAAGTACTATGATTTTTGAAATGAATATATTTGAAGTGAAAATTTGTATCGTATTGATATGGTTTTGAAATGGAATAATATTTTGGTTGAAGTATGAACTATTTTGAAATGACCGTGGTGTTATAATAATGATTGGTTGTTAAAGAGACCAGGATCGGTTATTGTCATACCACTGCCAATTCCGAAAACCACTTTAACAACCGTGTACACGGTGGAGATTCCATAATGAAGTAGTATGGTGGCGAAGATCCTATATGAGGTATATACGTGGACTCGACTCCCGTGAGTTGACATAAGGTGGCTAAAACAGGAGCAATCGACGGGCCATGTGAGCTAGCTCCTCCGATCGGATACACTTCTTTATATGCCATTTCTATTACTTTGTGATAGATTAAGTGCGCACCTTTGATTTGGGAGTATGGCTCGAGGTGGGCGGTAGATGCGGCAATGCGTTACCACCAGCCCGGAAGTGTAATTGGCATATCTACCCTGGCATTGCCTAGTTGTGCCGTGTCACCTACCATATCGAGACCACTATGAGTTTATTTTATGTTGTACCTATGGAGTATCCTCTGGTAGCTTCCCGATCAGGAGGTATTACAGTACCGTATAGATTATTGGCACTATAAAATGTGTTAAGGGGGATATGGGCAACGCCTTAACGCTATTTTAATAGTTTACTTTGCTTTAGACATTATTATAATAGCGTATATTACTACATAGCAGATAGTTCCACTTATCCTTAGAGGATGGTTATCCCAACATCCTTTGAGTTACTTGTATTTCAGTTGATATTTCACTTCGGTTGGATTTATTGATATAAGAATGTTAATCCTGACTCGAGTGTTTTATGTTTTTCTTTATGCTCGGGTCAAACTGAGTGTCACAGCATTCGAGACTCACCTTTGGAGTTTGGAGCTTCGCTTGGAGATCCAACTATCGATTCAGCTTTCAGTTATTCAGTTGATTCCGTTGATGTGTTCTGATCTTCTATTTGACTATTGTATTGAGACTTCTATGTATTCGAGTGTAACGACCCTGGCTCGACCTTCGAAAATCGGCACCCGTACTTCACTTGTACTCGAATGCCGTAGATTCAAATGTCGAATCTGGCTCGCCAGATCTTATAACATGAATACAATATCCAATGATATACATCAATATCAGAGCAACAAAAATAACAGTGGAAACTAATAACAATGATCTCAACTAGAAAGAATAGTCTTCAGAAGAGAACTCCAATATCAGCAATCTCCATCTCCAAAGCACCAATCCAAAAATAACTCGAACTCCCAATCAGGATGTACTAAGAAAATCCATGTCAGTATGAATCCAAAGACTGAACTAGCTCCAGATAATCTACTAAACCTGGCTATCTGAAAAAACCAACTCTAGACTGCCTGTGTGGAAAATTGTGGGCACCCAGAGTTTAGGAAGGGAACAATAAACTCTGGGACAGTCATGGGAGCAAACAAAAACAGTTTTATCTTTAAAAAAACAATAAAGAATTTTAAAACATTGAAATCCGTAATGCTTTTTGGAAAATGAAACTGCCATAAGGCCTCCCGCCACTCACACAATGCAAGCACACACTTAAAGGAGATTTCTCCCTACGACACTAAAAAATGCTTGATACGCAAAAACCATTTGATATTATTATTAGTGCATAATGCAGAAAAAACTTTTGAAAATATAATATTAATCTTAGCCAGCATAGACATTTCGTATTATGCTTACTATAGCTACCACATTAAATGGCAGGTTATACAACTAAAACCGTACAAAGCGCATATTGGTTGATTGGATTTCCAACAAATGGTCAGGTCAAGGAACTTCCTTACCAATATGGGAATGCCTTTGGAAGGATACCCTCGAGAACCTAACCGGATCTCTGCTAACAAGGTCGACGCTACCTCACGCTTTAACCAAGCTATAACATAGGTAATTAACACACAAGTATGCCATCCCCGGTCGTTACCGACCTTTATCCGAGGGGCCTCAACACCAACAACCATAAAGTAAAGTATTTTCTGTAACCACATAATTTAAATATCTGGGATCCATACCATGATATCACCTTTTATCCAAAAGGAAATGGACATACGCTAGGGGCGTGAACCCTAAAAACCTCGCCGCAACATTCCTATTTAATCATTTCAGGGTTGTAAGGCTCGACGAAGTCACATCCACAAAGCTACGCTTTTCACAAAAGCCATGCTTCAATCAACAAATGATTAGCAGCACTTCGTATGCCACATTACCAAATTGGGAATGTATCACTAGTAACCATCAACTACATAACCTCTGAGCTCGTACGTCTCAGAGAAGAGTACTAAGCTAAGAGAACAAATCTCTGCCACCAAACAGAAATGTATTTGATAGAAACCAGCTTTACATCACAAAGTGTAATGTCAGACATACATCCATACAAGTCTGTTCCGGGTTCGAATAGAACCGAAGGCACTTCACAAAGAAGCCCTTGCAAATCCGAATAATCTCTAATCACGTCCGTACTCCCCATCACAAAGGGTGATCAAATCTCTATACCGGGGATCAGCCGGTGCAGAGACGTTCGACGAGTTATCCTTTTGCTTTCGGAAATATTCGGTCTTCACCACTGGTCTTCAAATGTTATCTATAACGTCGTATCACTATTCAGAATGGGTTATATGACACAAAGTCCTCTCCCGGCTAAACCGAATAGTGAGTGCAATATTAAAAACATATGGATATGGGATTTTAGTTAAGTCACAACTTAAAACCCAAACTTTATTTTCAAATGGTTTAAACAAATTACCATTTCCAAATCTTTAAACAAAAAGGTTTACTTCACAAAGTTCACCCAGATTTCACAAAGATTCATTCACAGCTTTTCAAAACAATTTCCTTTCCTAATTGGATTATCACATCCAATTATTAAACCAAAGACTCAATTTATAGTTTTCAAAACTATTTCCAAAGATCCATTCATAACTTTCAAAACAATTCTCATTTCAAATCTTTTATATATAAAAGGTACACCATTTAGAATCCTCTTCGATTCCAAAACAAAGCTTAACAATCTTTCACAAAGGTTTATTCATAGCTTTCAAAACATTCACAACTTCATCTCAAACTTGAATTTTTTCAACACAAATTGGAAATCCTTTCATTATATGAAAGCTATTCTTATTTGAAAACAATTAGTTTTCATTTCGGAAAAATTCAATTTCATTTATACAAGTTAATGTCCTTGGGTTAAATTCGAATTCCAAAATAATACTTTTAAAATGGTTTAAAACACATTTAAACGCATTTATAACTCGTATAATCTTTTAAACCATAATTTCCAAATATAGAATTCAATTTCAAATTTTGAATTCAGATTGAAACCAAATTATTTAAATTTTAAAATTTTATCAAGTTATTCAAAATAACTTTTTATCTTCAAACTCCTTTTCAAAAGCTTTTTAACCCAATTCCATTCCCAAAACCGTTTGGATTCAAAATCAAACTTTAAAACCATTTCAAAAATCTATGACTTAAGCAATTTCCTCATGCAATCCATATTTGTGTGTGTATAGTGTGGTCCAGGGGTTTTACAAAATAGTGCAACAACATCAATCATCACATCACAGATTAAAGCACATCAACATCGACAAGTGGTATATTACAATAACGCTTATCATCATTCACAGATTCACAGATAGATATGTAAATGCATGATAGATAATATGTAAATACATTATAGATAAATTATATACACACATAGCTCAATCAAAATAATCCACATCACAGAATCATTATAGATCAACTCAAGGCATTCACACAATTCATACATCCATAAGCAAAATAAATTAATTTTCTGATTAATTTAAATCAAATTAATTACTTATGAATAAACACTAATCATGGTTAATTAATATTAATTATGTAACAACCCTGTATTTTGTAATTATTTTATTGTTTATTTTAATTTTTTTAATGTAAGATTTTGATTTTTAAAAAAAACTTATTTTACTTATTTGAAATGATTAAATTTATTATTTAAATATAATCTTGATTTTTATATGAGTTATAATTCCAAACTTGTGTAAGTTGAATATTTGCTTGAAATGCTGATTTTGGTCAAAATAGTCAAACTGTGACTTTCAACTTAAAATTTTAAAAGTTTAAAATTTTAAATTTTTTCTTTTATTATGAAAGTACATAAAATTCTAAGAACACCACTTTTCGTTTCGTTGAATTTGGATGTAAATTGTGAAAGTTATACCCTTTACAATATTGTGCGTATATAGGGTTATTTACATTGATTATTTTAAATTGTATAAATTACATCTTCTTTGTTATATTTTTTTTAATATGTGATAATATTTTATATTATGTATATTTTGACTTTTAAGTATTTTTAAAATGATAATATAATTTTTCTAAAGTTTATTTGAATTTATTTCAATTTATAAAACCTAGTTGGTATTTACTGCATTTTTCTTTATTTAACTTTCTATTTAATAAAAATTAAAATATTATTTTACCTTGAAAATGTTTTAAAATCATTTTTAATTCAAATTTTGTGTTAAATTTTTTTTTTTGTGAAGTGATAAATTTTCCAAAGTCATTGGAGATTTTCTTGTAATTTTTATGTCAGGGTTGCTATTTTTAAACAATTTCTTATTTCCTTTTTCTATTTTACTTAAAATAAATTATTTATTTTATTTTATTCTTACTTAGTTTCGGTTTTAAATAACATTTCTGAGTTTATTTTGTTTTTATAAAATTAAAAAGAAAAGGAAATGCAAAAGGTTTAGAAAGTTAAGAGATCTTAAAAGCCTGAAACGTAAAGGCGTTTTATCCGTTTCTTTTTGCAATTAATACATCAATTTATTGATTTATTTTATACATTCACTTTTATTGCTGTGTTTTACTTTATTTTATTCATTTTACATGTATTTAAATTTAAGAAATTTTTTCCAAAGTGTATTGAAGTTATTTCTAATTCCTAATTCTAGTTTTCATTTTTCTGTGCCATTTTTCTTATTTTAATCATATCTAATTAATTATTAATTATTAATATTTTGTTTATCTGTTATATTTTCGAATTCTAACTGAAATTTATAAGTGTTTTCAGTTATTTAAGATGTATATGAATATATATAGGAAGTTTAAAAGGTTTGAAAGCAAAGAAACGTAAAACCGTTTTAACGTTTCTTCTTCCGTTTCTTTTCCAATTAATAGATTTAATTTCCTTTGACCGTTCCTTTCTTAATTGTAGCTGTGCATTTCTTACCTCATTTTCACGTGAAAACCTTCCTCTCCACTTCATTTTTCATGGCTAGAAAGGTTTGGTAATGGCTCCTCCTTTCCACTTCTTTTTGCTCTTCTTTTTCCATTGTTTTCTTATATTTTGCCTTGTTTTCTCATGTGTATTGCTTGGCCTCTACCACCCACCATCACCACCATACTCTCCACCATCCCCTACCACTCTTCCTTG
The DNA here is from genome assembly GCA_030765085.1 of Allium cepa. NCBI lineage: Eukaryota > Viridiplantae > Streptophyta > Magnoliopsida > Asparagales > Amaryllidaceae > Allium > Allium cepa. The sequence continues at coordinate 581,041,873 of CM060931.1, forward strand.
GATCATCTTCAGCCATCATTTCAGATCCATCCATGGCCACACCTCCCTTGGTGACAAAACTCCACAAAATTGCAAATAATGTCCAAAACAATGCCCTAGCCACCACTATTACTTCACCAACTTCATACTTCACCATGGCCACCACCTCTAGCCATGACCTCCACCTTGCTAGCACTACTACACTTCATCTTAGCCTCTGTCCAGATCTTAAATTGACATGGCCAAGACTCCATGAACCAAAACTCCACAAAAACAATGCATAAAGCAGCCTTGTTGTGCTCAAAAACTTCATATATGTTGCCTTGACCAATTGTATGCTTCATGTTATAACTCTACCACTCCATACTCCTTCTAGCCGTGAGTTATGGTGCCAAACCTGAGCTATATCATCATCATGGCTGAACCCAAGAACCTCCTAGGCCAATCATTTGAATGGTTAAAGCAAGGTCAAGTATTCTATTCCTTTGTTGCTTTGCATTTTCATTGTTTCAACATTGTTTTGCGTTGAATATTTATGTGTATATTGTCTTGTTTTGGTTATTGTTTACAAGACAAATATCAAGGCTCTCCATTCATTCAAATCAAAAGTCATGCTATATCGTGATTGTCGTGCTTTTGGAATCACACTTGTGTTTGTTGTTTTGGTCTTTAGCTTGAAAAAGGTGAGTCTTTCTCACTCTGACATTTATACTTATGAAAAGTGAATTGATGACAAGTGTTTAGTAATAAAAAATGTTTATGCAAGTTAATGATGATCATATGATATGCTATGCCATGTTATTACCATATTATTACCATGTTAAAACTGTTAATTTTCACCTGACATCTGATATATGACTGTATATTGTGATATTGACTTGTTTATATTATTTCTGCATATGATCACACTACAAGTTCCCTGTTAGAAAAAAAATGTTATGGGCTGAATTGATAGGCCTGAATGGTTTTAAATTTTTCATTTTGACTTGGGATTGCGGGTTTGAAATGATAAAACCCGGATTTTTCTTTGTAAATTACGGGTTGAAATGATATATTACCCGTATCACTTTACCTAGCGTAGAAAATTTTATACAGGCCCGTAGTTAAAATATTGTGACGACCCGCAAATCCATTTATTTTCAACACTTGGAAAATATTCAATATACTTCAATCGAAATTAAGTATATATTTCATTCTTTAAGGAAATCATTCTCTTAAACATATTTATTTGGGCCAAAACGAATGTTGCGTAAAACATCGTTACGACAACCCAAAATCACTAGTATAGGGATTCGAAATTAAAATAGATATATAAATCCCAATACTATACAAAACATTTCCTTTCGGAAATCATTTACTATACCAACAGTGTTATAGTCCACCATTTCCTTCTATTTCTCGAAAACATCTATTTCAACAATAAATGTTGAAATCTATGGTTTTGAATCTCAACACATTTAAAACATCGTTAGATCTTTTTAATTCAATTTAAAACATCACATTCAAAACAATTTCTTTAACATATTATTCACTATTTAAAAACGTGAATATACTACGTTAACAATTTCATCATTTCTATTCATTTTATTTCAAAGGATTATTCACAGTCAAAAATGTGAATATAACTCCATAAATAAGTTATAACAATTTTCTTATCAAAATAAGTCGTTTGCGGATTTATAAAACAACGTCTATAAATTCCATTTCTATTTATTTTACAACAACTTCCTTTATAAATTCCTTTATTAACCTATCTCAATTCATAACTCAATTATATAACAAAAGTTCATATTATAAGTGAAATACTTATAATTTATTTTCTTGAAAAATCGTTCCTTTGAACTTCATAATTATAAATCTTATAACTTATAAGATTCAATTATTTATCCAAAACCATTCTTTTAATAACTTTATAAATTTAATAAACCTACTGCTTATAAAATTCCATTTATAACTTCACTGTTTATAATTCTATAAATTTCATTCATTTATGAAATTCATTCACAATTCATTCTAACACTTATAAAAACTCGTTTTATAATTCCAATATTTTAATTTACAAATATCCATTTTATAAATCTTTTATATAAATCAATTTATATTATTATTTCAAAACGTCTTTAATGTCCTTTATAATTTCATCATTTTGATTTATAAAATGATCAAATTTCATAAATCCTATTTTTAAACTTTTCACAATAAATTCTAAAATCCCAATTTAACTATTTTATAAAATCATTAACCCCATATTTTCAAAAATCAACTTTTAACTATATTTCTCAAAAATCATAATTTTTATAACATTAAAAATTATAACGTTTATTTATTTAAAATGAATCAATTCCAAAAATATTTTATAAACGTATACTTTAAAAAATCACTTTGAAATCCTTTTAAAATTCCAAAATTTGGTCCAATGATGCTAAGTACCAAATAGCCAATCACGACAACAACGACATCATATATCAATATGATAATCCATCAAATATCAAAATATCTGAATTCAAATAAAAACTGTTGAGGAATCCAGTTGGATCCCTCCAACCTGTTTTCCTGCATCCACAAACATTAGCACAATACCAATTCCGCTCCAGTACGGAATTATCGCGGTATATGGGATTTTAAAATATTATCCGCTTAATAGACGGCGCAATAGGGTCTCATCCGCTATACAATGCGGGAAATCAATAACTCCAATATATACATATGCCAATATATATATATTGCTATTATATATAATACCAATTTCACTATTTATGAAATATTCGCGGTATATGTTTTTAATAAATAACATCCGCTTACTAACGGCGCATAATCTCTATTTTAACAATCAATAGATAACAATCATCATTCAAACATGCATTCAAATATTTTAAATCTAACTATTTAAAATAAAATCGAAACTATTCGATTGAGTGAGAAGTTCTCACCTTGATTTCAATTTCGTTTTAGCGATTTATTTCGAATAAAATTAAACGGACGTTTAATTTTACCCAAAATTTTCACTAACTCCAAATGACTCCAATCCAATTGCATCACGTAGTGCTCGTCCATACGATTCCAACGCAACTGGTTTCGCGCGTTTTTGACCTAGTATGAAAAAGTTATGAATTTTTGAAGTTTACACAAATTTATATAACTAAATTACAACATTTATATTATCTTTAACCTACACTAGCTCATGGCCGTTGATTTCATCATGGAAGCATCAGGGCCGTGCATTGCATCTTCCCCATCGCGCGTCTTCATCTATAGGTAACCACGCAAATGAACCCACTAGCTTTGAATTTAGGGTTAAGAAATTCGACCACCACGATGCATGAAAACACGATCAGATAGCGCCATGTTGCAGAGCATCTCCACCCCTACCCACGCCCAACGCAGCTCCAAGCTCGGCCACCATATGAGTCTCGAAAATCGTGCCCATATGCATGCGAACGCGGGCCTGTAGTTCCTACCACACAGCTCCAAAACTCATCAACTCCGTATAGATTTAAAGATCACGTCGCCCTCTACAACTTTCGTGTTGAAAGTTTCCGATGATATTGAGTGGATTGAAAGAAATTAAGGGGAGAAGATGAACAATTTTCGGCCTTCCATTGAATAAGAGGCGGCTGAACAATTAGGGTTAGGTTTTTTTTTTCTCTTGTGAAGGTGGCTATTTATAGGAAAACGAACGACACTATTCATCCCGAAAATTCCGAACTCCGATTCACGCGTCGTAACCAGCATTTCTAGGGTTTACCCCGCGTTTCAGACACAATGGAACAGGTTTCGAAGCTAATTCGGACATCTGTGCGAGTTATGGCAATAAACGTTCAATTTGAATTAAACCAATTTAAACGATTTTCTAGGCGTTTTAATTTGTACCGGACAAACGGTAAATCCGATTGACACGAAATTTGAAACCTTACAATAATATCACATTACGGATCCGATGAAACTGGTTTCGTCGAAATCCGACACTGTTTGAAAAATGGCTATTTTAACTCGCCAAATTAATATTAAAAATAATTCGATGCGTTTCGAGCTGCCACGATCAAACGGTAACTCCGATTGCTACGAAAATTGAAATCCAGTAATAACTAACTATTACGGATCCAGTGGAACTGGTCTCGTCCAATTATGAGACTGTTCAAAAATTGACTAATTTCACTAGTTGATTAAATATTAAAATATTCAATTTTCACAAATAAACTTTTAATTCGATTTTAAAAGTTCCATAATATCATTCTAACTCCAACATGATAAAATAAAATTTTACAAATCATTTTCAATCATATTTAACCTAATTTTCAATTATTTCCATAATTTAACATATTAAATTATCGATTTAATTATCCAATTAAATCCAATTATTCGAAATAGAATTTATTCGACTTATAAATTCACTTATTAATATTTAAAATTAATTAAATATTCAATTTTTAATTAATAAAAATTCTGGGTCGTTACAATCTTCCCCCCTTAAAAGAATTTCGTCCTCGAAATTATCAAGTAAGAAAAGTTACAGAATCCATTAACTTTCCCAAAATCCATAGTTAAACTTCTTACAATACTTTACTAAGTTTTCAAATCATACTTAGTTATCTTTTCAAAAACAACTACTATTGTTTAACTTTCAATTCCAAATCAAAGTTAAAGTTTTTTAAAATTTTCCAATTTTCTCAAATTTTTTCTAACGCCTTACATTTTCGGAAAAATTCGCCATAGTCTCCTTTGCGCGGCTCGATCCGAAAAAAAATGACAGTATATATATCACAAATATACATCTCATCAAGTAATGAGGCATCCCGCAGGGAAAAAAGTATAAAAGTACGGTATGTAATCCGAGATATGTACCTTATATTTTATTAGCGAGCATATATGGCAATATAGCGCGAAAACGAGCTCCAAATGCGAAGCAAACGCGATCCTCACCTACTAAACACTCAACAAACAACATGAGAAACATGTATATATGAAAATAGTATCAATATACAACACATAGCAACATAATAACTATATATGTCAACATAGCAAATGAAACAAAAGCAATATATTCAACCATCAACCAACTAGCATCCAACTAATTCATAACCAATAAATATTCATTCATATTCTCATTAATATTCAATGAAATGGTTTTCAATTTAATCACATTTGATTTATTAACAGTGGATTTTTACTAACATTCTTTCATATTCAATTTTTATTAGTTTGCATTCACTAATTCATATTCAAGTTGGTTCACTTCCAAATCAAATTCAATTCTATTTAAGATTCACTTAACTTCCAATTGGATTTCAATTATTTTAGCTTCCAATTTCATTATTTCAATTTCATTAACACTTAATGAATTATATACAATCAATCAACTAACAACCATATAACAATCAATGTATATTAATTATAACCAAATTCCTTTGCTTTCAATTGGTTTAATTGATTGATTTTTATTCAACTATTCAACTTTCAATAACATTAGATTTTAATGAATTAACACTTATACTTATTATTTCATATCAATTATTCACATTTAATTGATTAATATTCAATCCATTCATTCAATTCAATTACAAAAGTTGAATTTCATTTATATAACTCAAGTTCACATTTATCACTTAACTTTATTAATTTACTTTGATACCAATATCAACTTCATTCAACATTTCTTAAGTTATACTTCCATTTTATAACATCACTTGGTTTTACTTAGCTTAAATTCCCACTTATAAATCAATTCAGCTTCCAATTCTAAAGTAAATTTCCATTTAACTTTAAATTCATTTTTATTTCAACTCATATTTATAAATATATTCATATAGTTTCACTTCTCATATATATAAGTTTATTTCACAATTGTAAATCACTTTAATTATAATTCAATTCTTATAATTCTTTTTGCTTAGATTATTCAAACAACTAAACAATCAACTTACATACACTTTAATAATTCTGAAAAACTATTTCTTTATATATAAAATATACTCAAGGTAAAATTATTTCATTTACCCAATTTTAAAACAATATCGTGTCGGTTTGTCTTGTTTAAGAGTTTAGAAACCCCTATCTACGATAGTTAGCTAGACTACATCGACTGGAATCTATAAACAATCAACCGATAAGTCAACACAATACAAAACAATTTATATTCACTAACAAATACGCTCTCATAGCTATTATTACACTCAAACTCATTCTAGAGTACTACTGACTCTATCTCTAATGAGTAATACCCAACAGAACCATGGTTGTCGCTTAACCATATGTTCTGATACCACCTGTGACGACCCGCAAATCCATTTATTTTCAACACTTGGAAAATATTCAATATACTTAAATCGAAATTAAGTATATATTTCATTCTTTAAGGAAATCATTCTCTTAAACATATTTATTTGGGCCAAAATGAATGTTGCGTAAAACATCATTACGACAACCCAAAATCACTAGTATAGGGATTCGAAATTAAAATAGATATATAAATCCCAATACTATGCAAAACATTTCCTTTCGAAAATCATTTACTATAACAACAGTGTTATAGTCCACCATTTCCTTCTATTTCTCGAAAACATCTATTTCAACAATAAATGTTGAAACCTATGGTTTTGAATCTCAACACATTTAAAACATCGTTAGATCGTTTTAATTCAATTTAAAACATCACATTCAAAACAATTTCTTTAACATATTATTCACTATTTAAAAACGTGAATATACTACGTTAACAATTTCATCATTTCTATTCATTTTATTTCAAAGGATTATTCACAGTCAAAAATGTGAATATAACTCCATAAATAAGTTATAACAATTTTCTTATCAAAATAAGTCGTTTGCGGATTTATAAAACAACGTTTATAAATTCCATTTCTATTTATTTTACAACAACTTCCTTTATAAATTCCTTTATTAACCTATCTCAATTCATAACTCAATTATATAACAAAAGTTCATATTATAAGTGAAATACTTATAATTTATTTTCTTGAAAAATCGTTCCTTTGAACTTCATAATTATAAATCTTATAACTTATAAGATTCAATTATTTATCCAAAACCAATCTTTTAATAACTTTATAAATTTTATAAACCTACTGCTTATAAAATTCCATTTATAACTTCACCGTTTATAATTCTATAAATTTCATTCATTTATGAAATTCATTCACAATTCATTCTAACACTTATAAAAACTCGTTTTATAATTCCAATATTTTAATTTACAAATATCCATTTTATAAATCTTTTATATAAATCAATTTATATTATTATTTCAAAACGTCTTTAAAGTCCTTTATAATTTCATCATTTTGATTTATAAAATGATCAAATTTCATAAATCCTATTTTTAAACTTTTCACAATAAATTCTAAAATCCCAATTTAACTATTTTATAAAATCATTAACCCCATATTTTCAAAAATCAACTTTTAACTATATTTCTCAAAAATCATAATTTTTATAACATTAAAAATTATGACGTTTATTTATTTAAAATGAATCAATTCCAAAAATATTTTATAAACGTATACTTTCAAAAATCACTTTGAAATCCTTTTAAAATTCCAAAATTTGGTCCGATGATGCTACATACCAAATAGCCAATCACGACAACAACGACATCATATATCAATATGATAATCCATCAAATATCAAAATATCTGAATTCAAATAAAAACTGTCGAGGAATCCAGTTGGATCCCCAACCTGTTTTCCTGCATCCACAAACGTTAGCACAATACTAATTCCGCTCCAGTACGGAATTATCGCGGTATATGGGATTTTAAAATATTATCCACTTAATAGACGGCGCGATAGGGTCTCATCCGCTATACAATGCGGGAAATCAATAACTCCAATATATACATATGCCAATATATATATATATTGCTATTATATATAATACCAATTTCACTGTTTATGAAATATTCGCGGTATATGTTTTTAGTAAATAACATCCGCTTACTAACGGCGCATAATGTCTATTTTAACAATCAATAGATAAAAATCATCATTCAAACATGCATTCAAATATTTTAAATCTAACTATTTAAAATAAAATGGAAACTATTCGATTGAGTGAGAAGTTCTCACCTTGATTTCAATTTCGTTTTAGCGGTTTATTTCAAATAAAATTAAACGGACGTTTAATTTTACCCAAAATTTTCACTAACTCCAAACGACTCTAATCCAATTGCATCGCGTAGTGCTCGTCCATACGATTCCAACGCAACTGGTTTCGCGCGTTTTTGACCTCGTATGAAAAAGTTACGAATTTTTGAAGTTTACACAAATTTATATAACTAAATTACAACATTTATATTATCTTTAACCTACACTAGCTCATGGCCGTTGATTTCATCATGGAAGCATCAGGGTCGTGCATTGCATCTTCCCCATCGCGCGTCTTCATCTACAGGTAACCACGCAAATGAACCCACTAGCTTTGAATTTAGGGTTAAGAAATTCGACCACCACGATGCATGAAAACACGATCAGATAGCGCCATGTTGCAGAGCATCTCCACCCCTACCCACGCCCAAAGCAGCTCCAAGCTCGGCCACCATATGAGTCTCGAAAATCATGCTCATACGCACGCGAACGCGGGCCTGTAGTTCCTACCACACTGCTCCAAAACTCATCAACTCCGTACAGATTTAAAGATCGCGTCGCCCTCTACAACTTTCGTGTTGAAAGTTTCCGATGATATTGAGTGGATTGAAAGAAATTAAGGGGAGAAGATGAACAATTTTCGGCCTTCCATTGAATAAGAGGCGGCTGAACAATTAGGGTCAGGTTTTTTTTTCCTCTTGTGAAGGTGGCTATTTATAGGAAAACGAACGACACTATTCATCCCGGAAATTCCGAACTCCGATTCACACGTCGTAACCAGCTTTCTAGGGTTTACCCCACGTTCCGGACACAATGGAACAGGTTTTGAAAGCTAATTCGGACATTTGTGCGAGTTATGGCAATAAACGTTCAATTTGAATTAAACCGATTTAAACGATTTTCTAGGCGTTTTAATTTGTACCGGACAAACGGTAGATCCGATTGACACGAAATTTGAAACCTTACAATAATATCATATTATGGATCCGATGAAACTGGTTTCGTCGAAATCCGAGACAGTTTGAAAAATGGCTATTTTAACTCGCCAAATTAATATTAAAAATAATTCGATGCGTTTCGAGCTGCCACGATCAAACGGTAACTCCGATTGCTACGAAAATTGAAATCCAGTAATAACTAACTATTACGGATCCAATGGAACTGGTCTTGTCCAATTCTGAGACTGTTCAAAAATTTACTAATTTCACTAGTCGATTAAATATTAAAATATTCAATTTTCACAAATAAACTTTTAATTCGATTTTAAAAGTTCCATAATATCATTCTAACTCCAACATGATTATAAAATTTTACAAATCATTTTCAATCATATTTAACCCAATTTTCAATTATTTCCATAATTTAACATATTAAATTATCGATTTAATTATCCAATTAAATCCAATTATTCGAAATAGAATTTATTCGACTTATAAATTCACTTATTAATATTTAAAATTAATTAAATATTCAATTTTTAATTAATAAAAATTCTGGGTCGTTACAAATATGTTTTTCTAAAATTTTTAAAATATTTTAGAAATTTAATTAATATAATATTTTGATTTGAGATTTAATAAAAAATGATTTTTGTAAATTATTATTGATTTTCTGAATAATTGTAAGTGAAATGAATTTATGTAAAAGTTAGAAATTTTGAACGTAAGTTATTTTGGAAATTTTGATTTAATTATAATTGGAAATTTAATTGAATATGAAATTATGATAAATTTATGATAATTTGAATTTAAATGAATTTAAGGTGATTTTTATATCATATTAATGATTTTAATAAAGTTGAAATGTGAAATGAATAAAAAAATTAAGTTGAAACTTTGAAATATAACTAGAATTGGAAATTTATGAAATTGACGTAAAGTGAACTTTTAGTTAAGCAAATAAAAATAAAACTAAGTTATATTTGAGAATTTGAACTTAAGTGTTAAGTTGAAATTTAATGTAATGGATTTAAAATTGAACATTGCAATTTAATAAGTGAATTATTATTAAATCTTGATTTTTGAATGGAAATTTAACTTTATAAGATCATGAACTTGAGGAAAAATTAAATGATGTTATAAATGTGAAAATGTATGATTTTATAAGTTAAAATGTTTTAAATAAAAATATAACTGGTTGATAAATTTTATTGAATATTTAAAGTTAATTGACTGCATTTTTGAAATGCTATTAATTACAATGTAAATGATATTACAGCATTTGTAAACGATGTAGTTGATGATAACGAACTAAAAAGCTAAATTGAATTAAAAGCTATTATAGCAATCTTTGTAAGTGCTATAATTTTTGAATTTAACTAAGTTTATTCGAAATTTAAGTAAACCCTATTACAACATTTTAAAATGTTGTCTTTTGTTAAATTGAACTGCTTTGAATGTATTTTTCCATATTCTAAATGCCACGAAAAGTGAATTTTCACTGCGTTGATAAACTTAAGTGAATAAATGAACTTTGGAAGTCGAAAATTTTGGAAATTTAATAATTTAATTATTAAACATAATAACTTCATTTTAATGATTAAAAATGATTTTTGGAATATATACTGTTTTGAAATATGGATTGAAATGATATTTTAAATTGAATAAAATGAATAATGATTTGAAATGAATGTGGTTTCGAAAGGATATGATATTTTGATATATTAAATGATTGAAATGTGGTTTTGAAAGGATATGATATTTTGATATATTAAAATGATTTGAAACGAAGTTTTGAAAGATATGATATTTTTGATATTAAATGATTTGAAAACGGAGTTTGAAAGATAGGACATTTTGATATTAACATGATTTAAAAAGAAGTTCTGAAAGATATGATATTTTGGAACTGAAGCTTTGAAAGGTTATAATATTTTGATATATTAAAATGATTTGAAAGGTAGTGTTGAAAGGGTATGAAAATTTAATATATTGAAATGGTTAAAAATGACTTGCTATTTATTTTGATAAATATTTGAAATGAAAGATATTTTACGATGATATATTGAAATGGTTTTGGAAATGATTTAATCTTTATTTTGATAAAGATTTGGATTGAAAAGGATATTTTATTCTGAAGTATAAAATATTGTTTTAAAGTTATAGCTACGGGTTATAATAACGATTGGTTGTTAAAGAGACCGGGATCGGATATTGTCTTATAACCGGCCAATACCGAAAACCACTTTAACAACTGTGTACGCGGTGGAGATTCCAGAATGATGTAGGATGGTGGCGACGTTCTCGAGGTATATTACGTGGACCCAACTCCCGTGAGTTGGCATATATGACTAAAACAGGAGCTATACCGGGCTACACAAAGGGTCGCACCCTTCCATCGAGCATGCTCCATCGGAAACCATTCTATTACTGTTGTGATTCGATTCGGTGGTATTGTTCGAGGTGGGCAGAAGCTGCTGGCTTGCCGTAACCACCGGTCCGGGAGTGCAAACGGTGTATCCACCCTGGCATTGCCTCGCGTGCCGTGTCATATCCTTATATCGAGCCCACTACGATTTTGGTTTTAAAGATCCGACCGCGTTAAGGTTCACCATCCCTTTAACGCTATTTTCTATATGATTATACTTTATTGATTAGACACTACCGTATATAGCGTATATTACTACATAGTAAATAGTTTAACGGATCCTTAGAGGATGGGCGGTCCCAAGCATCCTTTAAGTTACTGATGCATTTTGTTACTGTTCACTTGAGTTGATTTACAGTTTATAAGTATTTATGTCCTGACTCGATGGTTTTGTGTTTTTCTTTACGCTCGGGTCAGATTGATTGAGTTAGCATTCAAGATTCACCTTCGACGTTGGAGCTTTCCTTGAAGATCCAGCCATCTATTTTGTTTCAGCATCCAGTGGTTCAGTGATGTATCTGATTTGTACCTGATGTATCCTGTTACTCTTCTGTTGTATCTTATTTAACTCTGATGTATCATATATTTTATGTAGTAGCTTCATGAACTACTATCTCTTTTTCTTCCGCTGCATTTTTATATACTCTGTGTCTGTGATCTGTGATTTTTATTTACTGTATATTCTGAGATTTGCCAAATTTTTATTTACAACGCGGTATTTTGAGCAATCCAATTCCGGCATGAGTGTCTACCTAAACACTTATAATGGATGCGAATGGTTGAAAATACCAGGTCGTTACAGTTGGTATCAGAGCTTTGGTAGCTCTAGGCAAAACTCAGCATATGGAGTGAATGTATTTACAGAATCACTTTCATTCGAGTTTGAATCTCTCTCTTTTGACTCGATTCCTTTGTATTTTGGAACGTTCCCTACAGTTCCAAAATCCATTCGTATCCCTCACTATTCATCTTCTTTTGACTCTGGAGTATTCCATAATTCCGCTTCGAATGATCTTTCTAGTGAGTCGGCGGTCACGCCAGTTTAAAATTTAATTGAAAAAGGGGGGAAACTCCTTTGCAGTTAGCATCGATTCACCAGAGATTCTTATCTATCCTTGGTTTAGATGCTAATATCTTTTGTTATTTCAAACTCAAACTCTTGAGGTCGAACGTAGATTTACCGTAGAAAAATCAACATTGATCTTATTCTTTAAGTCACGGTTGACCCGGTTAAGGTTGCCCGTGATTTATATAAACTTATTCATCTTCCTATTCTGTTATTCAATCATGTCATCCTTGTTTCCAACTTATTTTTAAATCATAATCTCCTTTGATTTGTGTTAATCAAAAAAATTTGAATCTCTATCCTTCTTTGAAAATCTATTCATGTATAGTGTATTTGTAAACAAGTATTTAAAATTAAAATGTTTTATATATTATGTTGTTTGAGTTGTTGATGTTGAGTTGGGTTTCTGATCGATACGTCTGATCAGCGCTATCGATAAGATTTCCAAAACACTTTGACAGAACAAACGGACACAATATATTTAAAAAAAAAAATTGGTTAATGAAATAAATTTTGATATATAAGTAAATTTTTGGAACTTAATGAAATGAATTTAAAACAAGAATTTGAGGATTTAAATCCCGATTATTTCGAACTTTGGTTTAAAGTTTTAAAAGGTTATATTATTTAAAGTATTTTGAACATAATTTGTTTTCAAAGAATTTTTAAAGGTTTAAAATTAGTGCTTTTCTCTTTGTCGCTGGAAAATAACTTCGGTGATGATCGCGACATCATCGACGTTCATTTTCGAGTTTCGAAGTTAGGAGACTGTTCTGTAGTCTTGCTACAGCTTTGTTTTGGGAAATTAAATTGATTTGAATTTCTAAAATATGACTTGATTTATAATATATATATATATAGATATATGATTGAAATTTGATTTGACATATATTATTAGTTATCTCTAAATGGTTTGAAGAAATCAAGAATTTAGTTCCTAAAATTTTATTGTTTTTTAAAATAATTTCAATTATAAAAAATAAAATCAAAATTTTTTAATAAATGATTTAAGCTTGAAATGATTGAATTGGAAATTTTATTTGTATAATACAATTGCATTCAAATATAACTTACCAAAATTTTAGAAGTTAACAATGTAATTGAATAATATACAATATAAAAAGTTTTTTTATATAAAATTTGAGTGGTTATAATAAATGTTATACACTTAAATTTTAATTATAAAATGATTAACAGAGGTAAATATAATAAAGGGAAATTGAATAACTTATAATAAAATGATGTTAAAAGAACTAAGAATAAAAGAAAGCAGTTATAATAAGTGTAAGTATATTGAACATGAGTGATAAATATATTGAGAGGAATAAATTTAATTTTTATTAGCAATAAAGAAGAATAAAATTTATTAAATACATTGTGAGTGTAATAAATGATTATTTTTCTAGCCCATGGTTTTAAAAAAAAATTGTTAATTTAAGATGATTGGATAATAAGATAATGAAATTTGAGATAGTTAAGATTTATGTAACTTGTGTAAAAGTTTATTTTCTATTTAAGCTGAAATCTCCATGCTTTCAAATTCATTTCCTTATTTTGTTTTTCAAACTATCTTTTGGTTGCTCTTATCATCCTTATCTTGCTACAGACTAGTATATGCATCTGTCTATGATCTTTCTGTTTAGAAATCTTTCAATAATCTTTCATAATCTGCACCTTGCGAAACTTACCTATAACAACAGTTATCAGGTATAATTTCAATCTCCTTTCCATCTTTTCTTAATCCTATTTCAGTCTATCTTTTCTGTGCCCTTCCATACCTCATTCCTTTTCGGGGACGAAAAGTTTTGAGTGCGGGAGAGTGTAACAACCCTGTATTTTGTAATTATTTTATTGTATATTTTAATTTTTTTTAATGTAAGATTTTGATTTAAAAAAAAAACTTATTTTACTTATTTGAAATGATTAAATTTATTATTTAAATATAATCTTGATTTTTATATGAGTTATAATTCCAAACTTGTGTAAGTTGAATATTTGCCTGAAATGCTGATTTTGGTCAAAATAGTCAAACTGTGACTTTCAATTTAAAATTTTAAAAGTTTAGAATTTTAAATTTTTTATTTTATTATGAAAGTACATAAAATTCTAAGAACACCACTTTTTGTTTCGTTGAATTTGGATGTAAATTTTGAAAGTTATACCCTTTACAATATTGTGCGTATATAGGGTTATTTACAATGACTATTTTAAATTGTATAAATTACTTCTTCTTTGTTATATTTTATTTAATATGTGATAATATGTTATATTATGTATATTTTGACTTTTAAGTATTTTTAAAAAAATAATATAATTTTTCTAAAGTTTATTTGAATTTATTTCAATTTATAAAGCCTAGTTGGTATTTACTACATTTTCTTTATTTAACTTTGTATTTAATAAAAATTAAATTATTATTTTACCTTGAAAATGTTTTAAAACCATTTTTAATTCAAATTTTGTGTTGAAATATTTTTTTTGTGAATTAATAAATTTTCCAAAGTCATTGGAGATTTTCTTGTAATTTTTATGTCAGGGTTGCTATTTTTAAGCAATTTCCTATTTGCTTTTTCTATTTTACTTAAAATAAATTATTTATTTTATTCTTACTTAGTTTCGGTTTTAAATAACATTTATGAGTTTATTTTGTTTTTATAAAATTAAAAAGAAAAGGAAATGCAAAAGGTTTAGAAAGTTAAGAGAACTTAAAAGCCTGAAACGTAAAGGCGTTTTATCCGTTTCTTTTTGCAATTAATACGTAAATTTATTGATTTATTTTATACATTCACTTTTATTGCTGTGTTTTACTTTATTTTATTCATTTTACATGTATTTAAATTTAAGTAATTTTTTCCAAAGTGTATTGAAGTTATTTCTAATTCCTAAGTCTAGTTTTCATTTTTCTGTGCCATTTTTCTTATTTTAATTATATCTAATTAATAATTAATTATTAATATTTTGTTTATCTGTTATATTTTCGAATTCTAACTGAAATTTATAAGTGTTTTCAGTTATTTAAGATTTATATGAATATATATAGGAAGTTTAAAAGGTTTGAAAGCAAAGAAACGTAAAACCGTTTTAACGTTTCTTCTTCCGTTTCTTTTCCAATTAATAGATTTAATTTCCTTTGACCGTTCCTTTCTTTATTGTAGCTGTGCATTTCTTACCTCATTTTCACGTGAAAACATTCCTCTCCACTTCATTTTTCACGGCTAGAAAGGTTTGGTAATAGCTCCTCTTTTCCTCTTCTTTTTGCTCTTCTTTTTCCATCGTTTTCTTATATTTTGCCTTGTTTTCTCATGTGTATTGCTTGGCCTCTACCACCCACCATCACCACCATACTCTCCACCATCCCCTACCACTCTTCCTTGGCATCATCTCCAACCATCATTTCAGATCCATCCATGACCACACCTCGCTTGGTGACAAAACTCCACAAAATTGCAAATAATGTCCAAAACAATGCCCTAGCCACCACTATTACTTCACCACCTTCATACTTCACCATGGCCACCACCTCTAGCCACGAACACCACCTTGATAGCACCACTACACTTCATCTTAGCCTCTTTCCAGATCTTAAATTGACATGGCCAAGACTCCATGAACCAAAACTCCACAAAAACAATGCATAAAGCAGCCTTGTTGTGCTCAAAAACTTCATATATGTTGCCTTGATCAATTGTATGCTTCATGTTATAACCCTACCACTCCATACTCCTTCTAGCCGTGAGTTATGGTGCCAAACCTGAGCTATATCATCATAATGGCTGAACCCAAGAATCTCCTAGGCCAAGCATTTGAATGGTTAAAGCAAGGTCAAGTAATCTATTCCTTTGTTGCTTCGTATTTTCATTGTTTCAACATTGTTTTGCGTTGAATATTTATGTGTATATTGTCTTGTTTTGGTTATTGTTTACAAGACAAATATCAAGGCTCTCCATTCATTCAAATCAAAAGTCATGCTATATCGTGCTTGTCGTGCTTTTGGAATCGCACTTGTGTTTGTTGTTTTGGTCTTCAGCTTGAAAAAGGTGAGTCTTTCTCACTCTGACATTTATACTTATGAAAAGTGAATTGATGACAAGTGTTTAGTAATAAAAAATGTTTATGCAAGTTAATGATGATCATATGATATGCTATGCCATGTTATTACCATATTGTTACCATGTTAAAACTGTTAATTTTCACCTGACATCTGATATATGACTGTATATTGTGATATTGACCTTGTTTATATTATTTCTGCATATGATCACACTGCAAGTTCCCTGTTAGAAAAAAAATGTTATGGGCTGAAATGATAGGCCTGAATGGTTTTAAATTTTTCATTTTGACTTGGGATTGCGGGTTTGAAATAATAAAACCTGGATTTTTCTTTGTAAATTACGGGTTGAAATGATATATTACCCGTATCACTTTACCTAGCGTAGAAAATTTTATACAGGCCCGTAGTTAAAATACGTTTTTCTAAAATTTTTAAAATATTTTAGAAATTTAATTAATATAATATTTTGATTTGAGATTTAATAAAAAATGATTTTTGTAAATTATTATTGATTTTCTGAATAATTGTAAGTGAAATGAATTTATGAAAAAGTTAGAAATTTTGAACATAAGTTATTTTGGAAATTTTGATTTAATTATAATTGGAAATTTAATTGAATATGAAATTATGATAAATTTATGATAATTTGAATTTAAATGAATTTAAGGTGATTTTTATATCATATTAATGATTTTAATAAAGTTGAAATGAGAAATGAATAATTTTTTTTAAGTTGAAACTTTGAAATATAACTAGAATTGGAAATTTATGAAATTTACGTAAAGTGAACTTTTAGTTAAGCAAATAAAAATAAAACTAAGTTATATTTGAGAATTTGAACTTAAGTGTTAAGTTGAAATTTAATGTAATGGATTTAAAATTGAACATTGCAATTTAATAAGTGAATTATTTTTAAATCTTGATTTTTGAATGGAAATTTAACTTTATAAGATCATGAACTTGAGGAAAAATTAAATGATGTTATAAATGTGAAAATGTATTATTTTATAAGTTAAAATGTTTTAAATAAAAATATAACTGGTTGAGAAATTTTATTGAATATTTGAAGTTAATTGACTACATTTTTGAAATGCTATTAATTACAATGTAAATGATATTACAGCATTTGTAAACGCTGTAGTTGATGATAATGAACTAAAAAGCTAAATTGAATTAAAAGCTATTATAGCAATCTTTGTAAGTGCTATAATTTTGAATTTAACTAAGTTTATTCGAAATTTAAGTAAACCCTACTACAACATATTAAAATGTTGTCTTTTGTTAAATTGAACTGCTTTGAATGTATTTTTCCGTAGCGTTTTCTAAATGCCACGAAAAGTGAATTTTCACTGCGTTGATAAACTTAAGTGAATAAATGAACTTTGGAAGTTTGAAATTTAATAATTTAATTATTAAACATAATAACTTCATTTTAATGATTAAAAATGATTTTTGGAATATATACTGTTTTGAAATATGGATTGAAATGATATTTTAAATTGAATAAAATGAATAATGATTTGAAATGAATGTGGTTTCGAAAGGATATGATATTTTGATATATTAAATGATTGAAATGTGGTTTTGAAAGGATATGATATTTTGATATATTAAAATGATTTGAAATGAAATTTTGAAAGATATGATATTTTTGATATTAATGATTTGAAAACGGAGTTTGAAAGATAGGACATTTTGATATTAACATGATTTAAAAAGAAGTTCTGAAAGATATGATATTTTGGAACTGAAGCTTTGAAAGGTTATGATATTTTGATATATTAAAATGATTTGAAAGGTAGTGTTGAAAGGGTATGAAAATTTAATATATTGAAATGTTTAGAAATGACTTGATATTTATTTTGATAAATATTTGAATTGAAAGATATTTTACGATGATATATTGAAATGGTTTTGGAAATGATTTAATCTTTATTTTGATAAAGATTTGGATTGAAAAGGATATTTTATTTTGAAGTATAAAATATTGTTTTAAAGTTATAACTACTGGTTATAATAACGATTGGTTGTTAAAGAGACCGGGATCGGATATTGTCTTATAGTCGGCCAATACCGAAAACCACTTTAACAACTGTGTATGCGGTGGAGATTCTAGAATGAAGTTGGATGGTGGCGACGTTCTCGAGGTACATTACATGGACCCAACTCCCGTGAGTTGGCATATATGACTAAAACAGGAGCTATACCGGGCTACACAAAGGGTCGCACCCTTTCATCGAGCATGCTCCATCGGAAACCATTCTATTACTATTGTGATTCAATTCGGTGGCGCCACTTTAATTCGGGGGTATTGTTCGAGGTGGGCGGAAGCTGCTGGCTTGCCGTCACCACCGGTCCGGGAGTGCAAACGGTGTATCCACCCTGGCATTGCCTCGCGTGCCGTGTCATATCCTTATATCGAGCCCACTACGATTTTGGTTTTAAAGATTCGACCGCATTAAGGTTCACCATCCCCTTAACGCTATTTTCTATATGATTATAATTTACTGATTAGACACTACCGTATATAGCGTATATTACTACATAGTAAATAGTTTAACGGATCCTTAGAGGATGGGCGGTCCCAAGCATCCTTTAAGTTACTGATGCATTTTGTTACTATTCACTTGAGTTGATTTACAGTTTATAAGTATTTATGTCCTGACTCGTGGGTTTTGTGTTTTGCTTTACGCTCGGGTCAGATTGATTGAGTTAGCATTCAAGATTCACCTTCGGCGTTGGAGCTTTCCTTGAAGATCCAGCCATTTATTTTGTTTCAGTATCAAGTGGTTCAGTGATGTATCTGATTTGTACCTGATGTATCCTGTTACTCTTCTGTTATATCTTATTTAAGTCTGATGTATCTTATATTTTATATAGTTGCTTCATGAACTACTATCTCTTTTTCTTCCGCTGCATTTTTATATACTATGTGTCTGTGATCTGTGATTTTTATTTACTGTATATTCTGGGATTTGCCAAATTTTTATTTACAACGTGGTATTTTGAGCAATCCAATTCCGACATGAGTGTCTACCTAAACACTTATAATGGATGCGAATGGTTGAAAATACCTGGTCGTTACAAATTACAAACCAGTTTGATTAATTATTCTTGAATCATTTATTAATAAATTAATTAACCTTTTATTAATAACTAATGCTTTGATTATCTATCCTTAATTAATTACAAAAATTAATTAACTCTTAATTAATAATCATCCCTTAATTACTTTCATTAATTAATTAACCTTTAATTAATTAATTATGCTCAAATTATTTACCTTAATTAATTAATCACATTAACTAATTATTCTTTAAATTAATTAACCTTTAAACCCTTGATCTTTAATCATTTATTATTCATCCTTAATTACTTTTATTAAATAATTATTTTTAAGTAATTAATCATCCTTAATTAATTATGAACTAATTAACCTTTAATTAATTATAATAAGTGATTATTCTTATTCATTTTCATTAAATAACCTTAAATTAATTATCCTTAATTAATAAACCTCATAATTCATTATTATTAACCATAAATTTATTCAAGAAATTAAGGTTAATTAAAACAACATTTTATCTTGATTAACTCATTTATAATATAAGAATTTATTGTAAATATTAATCACATAATCAAATGACTCAAGTACTTTAAACATAACTCTCTCAACCCTTTAATTATCCAATTTTGAATCAAGAGAATTATTTCTAAAACATTGGTTTAAAAAAAATGTTTTAAAATTTAAATCTAATTTGTAAAGTTAAAACTGGTTTGTCCGAGACTCGCTCGAGTCTCCCCCGAGATCCACTTCGAAGCAACCGCACAACATTCCCGAGCCCCATTATATTTTCCTTTCCAGAACCTTGGTTTACCTTTAATATTTTCAAAAACTGTTACATACACGCTCACATCCTTTCCTCCAGTTAAACACGAGAGAACTTCGAGTAAGAACTCAAACAAGCCGAAGATTCAGCAACAACCAAAATCAACCCCTGACACCATTTCACCATCGTGCACGTGCACGATGGCCAGAACCAACTTCGATCAATGCCGAGTTCTCAGGCACGACGACGAACGCGTCCATATTCGTCTCGAACACCCAACAAACTCAAAAGCATCGAGAAACAGAATCGAGCATATTGAACGAACTGAAACCCCATCTCGATCAATAAATTTGCTCCATGCCGAAGATCGCAGGGACCTGCATCTATGCCATCACAACCTGAGCTTCGACAACGACATACACGACGATACCCTCCGGTCCCATTGATTCTGGTGCTCTGTCGAAGCTGTGACAATCATTTTTCTAGCTAAGTCCAAAACATGGGTCGAAACCCTAAATTGATCTCATATGATCATCCTGGTTTATTATAAATTCGACGATTATTTTTCCAATAATCTACGACCCTTCATCTTCCTCCAGAAATAATTCCGAGATTTTTCAATTACACGATCATCAGAAATCGATCGAAAACCCTTCTCCATTCAACTCGAGAATTCACAAAAACTACTGACTTAGAAATCAGTATTTTATTTTCAAAATTCACTATTTTAAAAATCAAATCAGTTTATATACTTGAGATAATAATTATCGAAGTTGAGTTTCTTTGTCTACCTGGGTTCCTACTGTATCTTTTATATTTCTAGAAAACTTAACCAAATTTCTCTTAGAAACAAATTTTACAATTTAGATCTTACGATTTTAAACATTTTATGTTTTGTGACATCCCGGAAATTTGGGGCAATATCAATTTAATAATCAGCATTAAAAATTAAATTGATTTGATAATATTTGTTAATAATATTGAATTGATTTAATACTCTTCCTTAAAATAAATATTTAACTGATAGTTTATCTTTTAAAAGCTAATTTAATTTGTTTTCTATTTATAATGTATATATATGTGTATATATATTGTAAATAGTTAATCTTTGTTTTAAATATAACAAATAAAGATATGTTTTCAAATTCTAATATTTTTGATAATTTGGAAATTTGATTTGAATTTAATATTAAATGAGTAACAATTTGGCTTTAAAGATTAAGTTAAAATTTGTTTAAATGATTTTAAGTTAAATTTAAATTTAACAAAGGTTGTTTTGTAATTATTTTAAATCTAGTTGATAAAATAAGAATTAATTTATATAGAAATGATTTCTTTATAAATTTATTTTAATTTGATAATGAGATTTATTTATACTATAATATCTTTAAAAGTAGATTTTAAAATAAATAGAGATTGTTATATATATATACATATATTTGGAAGGAACTATGGTTTGAAGTTTAAAATAAAATCTTGCAAAAGTTGTTTATAATAAAATAATAATAATCTTTAAACAAAAATACATGCTTTGAACTTAAAAGAGAGATAATATAAGCAATCATGTTAAAAATAGAATTAAATACTTAAGTTAAATTTTATAACAAATGACTATAACAACTTTATATTTATAAGACAAAAGTATATATGTGAACATAAGATATAAATATACAAGTTAACATTATAACTATAATAACCATAACAACTTTCAAGTAAAAACTTATGTAAATTCTAGAGAACCTTATATAGGAAGTTTAGATATGCTGGAAAGAAAAGAAACGTCTATGAACACACATACATGAATAGGACAAGTCTAAATGTATGTTACAGGCAAGTAATAAGTAAAAAGTAAAGTATTGCAGGCAACAAAACATAGTCAGGCAAGTATAGTTATAATAGATATGTATGTTGCCAGGTAAGAATGAAGATAGCCTGTAGGATAAGTATGAAAATACAAATGTGCGGGATAAAGAACAAACTAATTAAAACATCTTAGCATAACAAATAAGCAAGTTGAGACATGAAGTACATTTGCATTAAATGTTTGATCATCTCAGCACAACATTTGGTCAATTCGTGAAGAGATTCCAGCCTCCATTTATAAAAAATCTCTGATTTGATAAAATATGTAATCTTTGTACCTGCAATAGCCTAAACCCAAATATCACCTACCCCCTATACAACTCTTCTATATCTATACATGCCTTCTTATTTTATTTTTAGTTCGTTCAAGTCATAACAAACCAGAAAAATACAAGTAGAATTTCTACTTTTATAATCTGAAGCTTTACAACAACAAAGGCAAGATTGATCAAAGGAAAATCAAGCAAACTACTTCTCAGTTTTTAAAGTTCAAAGCTTTTCAAAATAAAATGCTATGTTCACTGTTTAATTTCAGGTGAGTAACTCAATATTTTAAAATATTCTATATTTTAATCTAGATGCATGATGGATATCAGAGAATTTGTTTGTGTGAAATATATGCATTGTATTGAATTTTGGTGAAATGAAGCCTGCATACCGTTATCTGGATGTTGCCTCTGTTTATAATTTCAAAGGTCTGGGTTAATTCAAAAATCATTATTGCTCAACCTATTGATTGTTAGGACAAAGCATCTAAACAAAATATGTTTGGTTGGGTGTAAAGTAAATTTTAAAACTGAATTCATGCTAAATAAAATTGAACTGCTCTGGAAAAAAACCTAAAGAACAGTTAAATTTAATACAGGTGATATTTTCGAATATCTTGAATTATCGATTCAAGTTTATAAACTGATTACTAAATCAAAATTAGGATTTTTAGACTTAAATCACATTTTTTAGTAATGGGTGGAGTTTGCTTTACTGGTTGATCAATTCGAGAATTTTGGGTTGCCTCTGGCAACACAGTTGATTTGAGTGGCTGTGGTTCATCATGGAGGTGGAGAAGTGACTGGAGAGGCCGGGAAAAATGGTGAGTGGTGTTGAACTTCGTCGAGGAGGCAGCGGTGGTGAGTTATCTCCTGTAAACCTAGTTTGGTCTGGGTGGAGTTTTTGCGTCAGTTCGAATTCCATGAAGCATCGAGTTCAACGGGGGTTTTGGAATTGGTAGAGGGGTGGAAGGAGACTACGTGGCCAGTGGTGGTGGTTCTCTGGTGGTCGGAGGAGGAGCGGTGAAGCGTTGACTGGTTTGGGTAATGGTCTTGCGCGTGTGTTTCCAGGTTTGGGTTTCGAACCCATTTTCGATTCAGGTTGTCGTGACGAATTTGAGTGGTCGTGTTGTTATCTGAGGGTAGTCGGCGACGTGTTGGAGTTCGTGTGGATGGCCGGAGATGGCCCGAGCCTCGGTGCACGTGCACCGTGTCCATTGCAGTGCTGTGTATTTTTGAGTGCAGGGGTATCACCTGGTAGCATATGAAGATGGAACTGTCTTGTTCCAGTTTCTATAACCTGATATCAATTGCAAATAAAATTACCTTGTTCAAGTTTCTACAACCTGATAGCAAATGCAAATGAAACTTTAATTTGTAAACTAGATTTAACAAAGCTTAAATCCAGGTAGAAGTTTGAATTCAGGTTTATTTTTGAATTCAAAATTGAAATAAAGTAAAAGTTGGAAGAAAATTTAAAGTGGAATCCAGGTTTAAAAGCCTGACTGTTTCCAGGTTTTAAATTTATAGTAAAATTTGAAAACAGGATTTTAATAGTAATTTAGAATTCAAAGACAAAGTATAGATTCAAATGAACTCTTGTATCTAAGGTTTTTAAAAATGTATTTGGATTTTAAATCAAGAATTAAAATCAAGCTTTTAAAAAAAACAAGCTAAACCAAAGTTTTAAACTCAAAGTTAAACTAATGAATTCAAGCTTTTCATGAATTCAAATCTGAAAATTTAAATCAGTTTTTAAGCTTAAAACCGGTTTAAATCAAATAGTATTTAGGTAATTTGTTTCACAATAAATATTTGAATTGATTTCGACATAGTTCTTTAAAAAAGGGATTTTTGAATAGAAGTTAAATAAATTATTTTAACTTGAATTTGTAAGTAATAAATGTTATCTACATCAATTTAAAAGACTTTAAATTGAATTTAAATTGGGTTAATGCTTAAAAGAATGATCATTTTGAATTTTAAATTCAAAATGTGATTTAAATTTAAATTCAAGAGTGTAATGTTTTACACTTTAATGCTAATGAAATCACTATAAAGAAATGGATTATCTTAGAAATAATTAAGATATTAAAATGACTTCATGAATAGGTTAAATTTTAGAATGACTTCTTTATTTAATTAATAATTTAGAATTAGGGATAAATTAAGAAGTAAATTAAGAAATGTTTTTAGTTAATAAAGATAATTAACTAAGAATTATTTGGATAATTATTTAATGTGATTAAATTTGATAATTAATTAGATTAATTAAATTAGATAAATCTATTATAGATTGTTAAGAGTAATTACTTGATAAAAGTAATTAAGAGATTAATTACTTATTGTAATTAATTTTGATGATATGATTAGTTTAAGTTAATTAATTCATTTTAATTAATTTAAGGAAATCATTTAATGGTTTGATAAGTGTAATTACTTGGTGTAATTAATGGAGCAGAATTACTTAGGGAAGTAATTAATGTTAATTACTGAATGTAATTAATGAAAAATGATGTGATAATAAAGTAATTTGGATAATTACTTTCATAATTAATCTTGGAATTAATTAGTGGAGATAATTAATTATGGGATATTTAATTTAATTATATGAGTAATTAAGTGTAGTAAATTACTGGAATGATATTAATCAAGGGTGATTAATAATTATGTTTAACTAAAGATCGATTACTTAAGGTAATTAATTTAATCAAAGTAAATTAATTTAAATCTAAATTAAAGGTCATTAATTAATTTAATTAATGATGAAATGAAGAATTGATAAATTAAGAAATTTAATAATGTGGTGATTAATTTATGTAATTAATCAAAAATAAATGTAATTAATTAAATTTATAAATAAGGTAATACATGTTATTTACTATAAATGATTTAAAATAATTAATTTGTAAAGTTAATTAAAGACTAATTTCCTATTGTAATTAGTGAATGATTAACCAAGGGTGATTAATCAAGATGAATATCTAGAGATTAATTAATTTGATTCATAATTAATTAATAGTTGTATATGTAGGATTTATAGATGAAGTAATTAATTTAATTTATTTTAAATTAATTAGAGATTGAAGTAGTTAATTTAATTCATTTTAAATTAATTACAAATGGTATGATTATAAATCATTGCTTATGGATGAATGATATTGATATTTCATTTGATGATTGTGATCTGGCATGAATTATATCTATGTGTCATGGATGCTTGGTTTAAATTTGATAATATTTGGTTATCTGTTTAGATGATAATATTGATTATCTGTTTATGAGATTATCTGTGATTATCTATTGTGATATTATGAATTATCCATCTGTGTGTATATTGAATTATATTGAATTAAACTGTTAAGACTAAATAGACAACTTGGCCTCAAAAGACACGTTTTGGATTTTGATGAGATCGGGATCGGTTTTCCGCATTAGGAATAACCGAAAACCACATCGTTTCCAAATTAACGATAGGTCGTGAATCGGAAGTGAAGACAGAGTGCAAGGGTTATCGTCGTTAACTCTAAGGGTGATTCCAAAATGAGTGTAACGAGATAATGCCTTCGGTTTCGTTCGAACCCGGAACGAACTTGTATGGATTGAATGCTTTCAACACATCGTCAGGTGGGCGATGAGCATTCTAAGAATATGTTCTCTAAAGGTAATCGTAACCTCAAGCCTCATCAACCAGGAATGGCTAAAACAGGGGAGGTGCAGCAAGGCTAGGTGGGTCATGCCCAAGCAGGACAAGGATATTCCCATGTCTAGATGTCCCTTATTTTTCGGCTGTGTGGGCGGTTGATTGCAACAACTGCCGGGGTTTATCTTGTTCGGGACTGTTCAGTAAGAAATGGTTCCAGCCTTGTGTTGCAGGGGATGAAGGGAGTAATCCTTGGTACGTTGATCTAGGCCACGTACTGTGACGGGCGGTACCCCAGTAGCCCTGCCATTGTATGGAATCCACAATCCAATAAGTGCCCACGGTTTTGATTGTATTACCCACTTTTGTGGCTAGTAGCTGGAATTTAATCATGTAACAATTTTGGCTATTTTCTATTTACTTGAAAACCCTAGACCTATTATAATATCACAGAATTTCCTATCAAATGTTTTGGTTAGCGTAAGGTAAAAGCTTACCCATGTTTATTTGTGGGAAGTCTTACGTGATACCTTTTATTTTCAAAGATTTTTGAAAATTAAGCAACTTAAACCTGTTACTCATACCAGACCTATGTCTGACCCAAAGTTTATTTTTGTTTTTCATAAACTCTCGGGTACCCAAATTTTTACGGGTAGCCAAGGGATTCAGGTTAGCTTTGGCGAATTCTGGAGGAGCAATGAAGCAGGCGGCTTCAGCGTGGTAGATATATATATAGTTCCGCTGTGTTGGTATCTCTGAGTCTCATTGTTTGAGCTGTAATGTATTGAGGTGTGTTAACTAGACAGGTGTTTATAACTGTCTAGTATGTGATGTATTGTCTGTATAACTCTGATTGATGTTGTATATTAATAAATATTTATGTGATTATTATATTTTATTCGTTCTGCTATGAGATTCTGGTGTTGTTGTTCTTTCTTCTCTATCTTTTCTATTTTCTCATCCCTTTCTTTCTTAAAGACGCTACGTCTTCCTGGGCGTAGGAGGGCGGGTCGTCACAGTTGGTATAAGAGAGCTAGGTTGAGCGAATACCTAAGCTCTTGAGTGATTTCTTTCTTGAGAGAGCGTATTTGTTATTTTGATATATATATATATATATATATATATATATATATATATATATATATATATATATATATATATATATATTCCTACCTATTTTTGGGTTACCTGTTCGGGTTTTCCAATAAGTTATAAAGGTAGATAAGGTAGTGGTGCGTGAAACACGACTACTGATGGTTGGAGTTTGAATGGTTAGATTGGATGTGTATTTGTTGAGACTGTAGACTTAATACCGTCTCGAGTGAGCTTAGCTGTGGTAAGGATTTCATCGATCTCTGAAGAAAACCTATTAAGATTCGGAGTTTATTTTTTTGAAGTGTAAATGAGGTAGAATTTGGATCTGTCGGTTGGACAGAAGCAAGTAATGATATATTAATACCTTAGGATGTAGTAGTTGTGTGATGAGACACAGTGACTATGGATGTTTCTGAAGATATTTCTTTGGAACAAGTTAGGAAGTGTGACTGCTTGGTGTTGTGGCTGCGTTCAGCAGTGGCAGCTCAGAGTGTTCTATGTGTTGTTAAGGAAGTCTTCTGGCTTGGCAGTTTTTCTTGGGGTAATTTCAGAAGCAGCAGAGTGATTCCATTTCTTCGATGGATTGGCTAGTTAAGTGTAAGTTGTTCTGATTGGTAAAGAGAGAGCAGTTTCTTCTTTGGAATTAGACTGGGTTGATCGCAAAAGTGACTTGCGATAGTTTGAGCGTTCTCTCGCGTTTCAGAGATTTTTTTCTGGATGTCTTCAGGAAGTCAGAGTTTGCTAGCATCTGGAAATTTGGTTTGGTTCCGATTGGATTTCCAGAAGTGGTACCGATGGTTCAGCTTAGTAATAGGATTTTTTTTGAGTTTGGTGAAGTAGCTCAGATTTTGGAGAAACTTCTGAGTTATATTTTGGATATGTTGAACCATATTTTTGGAATGTGTTGTCCAGTCTGTGTTTGTGATCGTCACCAGCATTTTCATCTGCTCAGTCAGAGTTGCGCAGTGGAAGCATGGTGGCAGCTATTTTAAAGTGGAAGCAATTGGATGTTGCAGTGTTTGGATTGGAAGAGTTTTCTACAGGGAATTTTTCAGGATCTGAGGCCAGATTGGGAGTGCATCTGTTTTATCTCTTCTGGATGTGAGAAGTGAGATCAGTCTTCTGATTTTGGAATAGAGTTGTGTTCTGAGTTTTGGTCGATCTTGGAAAGATCATTTTGTTGGATTGTTTTTTGGTCCAGTTTATTTCTAGGAGCATCAGCAAGGGTTGAGCTGATCGGGAAAGATGAAGGAAGCCCAGGATCGTCCGAAGGATTTTGTGGATAAGAGACGGAGGAATTTGGATTCCAAAGTCGGAGATTTGATTTTGGATAAGTGTTTGGTCTTCAGAATCGAATTGTCAGTTTGGATAACTGGGATTCATTGTGTTTCACGTATCTCTGAGGGAGTACGTGTAAGATCTATCTTTTGTTGTAGAACCAGCAGTTCAGAGAGTTTTGATTGTTGAGTCAGACTTGTTTATAGTCTGATATCCTGTCTTATTTTGTAGATCTAGATAGGTGGAAGCTCTGTAGGTTAGTAGTATTGATTGATTGGATTCTATAGGGCGAGTATCCCGGTATTTATACCTGGAAAACTCGAGAAAATTCTATGCAGAATTTTGTCTGGATGGTTAGATTTGGTTGTTTGGATGAATTGGTTGCTATGGTTGTTAGCATATAATTGACATATGCTTGTGTTTTAAAAATTAAATTTATTACATTATTAAATTACCTTTGTTTTAAATTTCGGGGATGAAATTCTTTTAAGGGGGGAGGAATGTGACATCCCGGAAATTTGGGGCAATATCAATTTAATAATCAGCATTAAAAATTAAATTGATTTGATAATATTTGTTAATAATATTGAATTGATTTAATACTCTTCTTTAAAATAAATATTTAACAAACAGTTTATCTTTTAAAAGCTAATTTAATTTGTTCTCTATTTATAATGTATATATATATATGTATGTATATATATATTGTAAATAGTTAATCTTTGTTTTAAATATAACAAATAAAGATATGTTTTCAAATTCTAATATTTTTGATAATTTGGAAATTTGATTTGAATTTAATATTAAATGAGTAACAATTTGGTTTTAAAGATTAAGTTAAAATTTGTTTAAATGATTTTAACTTAAATTTAAATTTAACAAAGGTTGTTTTGTTCTTGTTTTAAATCTAGTTGATAAAATAAGAATTAATTTATATAGAGACGATTTCTTTATAAATTTATTTTAATTTGATAATGAGATTTATTTATACTATAATATCTTTAAAAGTAGATTTTAAAATAAATAGAGATTGTTATACATATACATATATTTGGAAGGAACTATAGTTTTAAGTTTAAAATAAAATCTTGCAAAAATTGTTTATAATAAAATAATAATAATCTGTAAACAAAAATACAGGCTTTGAACTTAAAAGAGAGATAATATAAGCAATCATGTTAAAAATAGAATTAAATACTTAAGTTAAATTTTATAACAAATGACTATAGCAACTTTATATTTATAATACAAAAGTATATATGTGAACATAAGATATAAATATACAAGTTAACATTATAACTATAATAACCATAACAACTTTCAAGTAAAAACTTATGTAAATTCTAGAGAACCTTATATAGGAAATTTAGATATGCTGGAAAGAAAAGAAATGTCTATGGACACACATACATGAATAGGACAAGTCCAAATGTATGTTACAGGCAAGCAATAAGTAAAAAGTAAAGTATTACAGGCAACAAAACATAGGCAGGCAAGTATAGTTATAATAGATATGTATGTTGCCAGATAAGAATGAAGATAGCCTGTAGGATAAGTATGAAAATACAAATGTGCAGGCTAAAGAACAAACTAAGTAAAACATCTTAGCATAACAAATAAGCTAGTTGAGACATGAAGTACATTTGCATTATATGTTTGATCATCTCAGCACAACATTTGGTCAATTCGTGAAGAGATTCCAGCCTCCATTTATAAAAAATCTCTGATTTGATAAAATATGTAATCTTTGTACCTGCAATAGCCTAAACCCAGATATCACCTACCCCCCTGTACAACTTTATTATATCTATACATGCCTTCTTATTTTATTTTTTAAGTTCGTTCAAGTCATAGCAAACCTGAAAAATACAAGTAGAATTTATACTTTTATAAACTGAAGCTTTACAACAACAATGGCAAGATTGATCAAAGGAAAATCAAGCAAACTACTTCTCAGTTTTTAAAGTTCAAAGCTTTTCAAAATAAAATGCTCTATTCACTGTTTAATTTCAGGTGAGTAACTCAATATTTTAAAATATTCTAAATTTTAATCTAGATGCATGATGGATATCAGAGAATTTGTTTGTGTGAAATATATGCATTGTATTGAATTTGGGTAAAATGAAGCCTGCATACTGTTATCTGGATGTTGCCTCTGTTTATAATTTCAAAGGTCAGGGTTAATTCAAAAATCATTATTGCTCAACCTATTGATTGTTAGGACAAAGCATCTAAACAAAATATGTTTGGTTGGGTGTAAAGTAAATTTTAAAACTGAATTCATGCTAAATAAAATTGAACTGCTCTGGAAAAAAACCTAAAGAACAGTTAAATTTAATACAGGTGATATTTTCGAATATCTTGAATTATCGATTCAAGTTTATAAACTGATTACTAAATCAAAATTAGGATTTTTAGACTTAAATCACATTTTTTAGTAATGGGTGGAGTTTGCTTTACTGGTTGATCAATTCGAGAATTTTGGGTTGCCTCTGGCAACACAGTTGATTTGAGTGGCTGTGGTTCATCATGGAGGTGGAGAAGTGACTGGAGAGGCCGGGAAAAATGGTGAGTGGTGTTGAACTTCGTCGAGGAGGCAGCGGTGGTGAGTTATCTCCTGTAAACCTAGTTTGGTCTGGGTGGAGTTTTTGCGTCAGTTCGAATTCCATGAAGCATCGAGTTCAACGGGGGTTTTGGAATTGGTAGAGGGGTGGAAGGAGACTACGTGGCCAGTGGTGGTGGTTCTCTGGTGGTCGGAGGAGGAGCGGTGAAGCGTTGACTGGTTTGGGTAATGGTCTTGCGCGTGTGTTTCCAGGTTTGGGTTTCGAACCCATTTTCGATTCAGGTTGTCGTGACGAATTTGAGTGGTCGTGTTGTTATCTGAGGGTAGTCGGCGACGTGTTGGAGTTCGTGTGGATGGCCGGAGATGGCCCGAGCCTCGGTGCACGTGCACCGTGTCCATTGCAGTGCTGTGTATTTTTGAGTGCAGGGGTATCACCTGGTAGCATATGAAGATGGAACTGTCTTGTTCCAGTTTCTATAACCTGATATCAATTGCAAATAAAATTACCTTGTTCAAGTTTCTACAACCTGATAGCAAATGCAAATGAAACTTTAATTTGTAAACTAGATTTAACAAAGCTTAAATCCAGGTAGAAGTTTGAATTCAGGTTTATTTTTGAATTCAAAATTGAAATAAAGTAAAAGTTGGAAGAAAATTTAAAGTGGAATCCAGGTTTAAAAGCCTGACTGTTTCCAGGTTTTAAATTTATAGTAAAATTTGAAAACAGGATTTTAATAGTAATTTAGAATTCAAAGACAAAGTATAGATTCAAATGAACTCTTGTATCTAAGGTTTTTAAAAATGTATTTGGATTTTAAATCAAGAATTAAAATCAAGCTTTTAAAAAAAACAAGCTAAACCAAAGTTTTAAACTCAAAGTTAAACTAATGAATTCAAGCTTTTCATGAATTCAAATCTGAAAATTTAAATCAGTTTTTAAGCTTAAAACCGGTTTAAATCAAATAGTATTTAGGTAATTTGTTTCACAATAAATATTTGAATTGATTTTGACATAGTTCTTTAAAAAAGGGATTTTTGAATAGAAGTTAAATAAATTATTTTAACTTGAATTTGTAAGTAATAAATGTTATCTACATCAATTTAAAAGACTTTTAATTGAATTTAAATTGGGTTAATGCTTAAAAGAATGATCATTTTGGATTTTAAATTCAAAATGTAATTTAAATTTAAATTAAAGAGTGTAATGTTTTACACTTTAATGCTAATGAAATCACTTAAAGAAATGGATTATCTTAGAAATAATTAAGATATTAAAATGACTTAATGAATAGGTTAAATTTTAGAATGACTTCTTTATTTAATTAATAATTTAGAATTAGGGATAAATTAAGAAGTAAATTAAGAAATGTTTTTAGTTAATAAAGATAATTAACTAAGAATTATTTGGATAATTATTTAATGTGGTTAAATTTGATAATTAATTAGATTAATTAAATTAGATAAATCTATTATAGATTGTTAAGAGTAATTACTTGATAAAAGTAATTAAGAGATTAATTACTTATTGTAATTAGTTTTGATGATATGATTAATTTAAGTTAATTAATTCATTTTAATTAATTTAAGGAAATCATTTAATGGTTTGATAAGTGTAATTACTTGGTGTAATTAGTGGAGCAGAATTACTTTGGGAAGTAATTAATGTTAATTACTGAATGTAATTAATGAAAAATGATGTGATAATAAAGTAATTTGGATAATTACTTTCATAATTAATCTTGGAATTAATTAGTGGAGATAATTAATTATGGGATATTTAATTTAATTATATGAGTAATTAAGTGTAGTAAATTACTGGAATGATATTAATCAAGGGTGATTAATAATTATGTTTAATTAAAGATCGATTACTTAAGGTAATTAATTTAATCAAAGTAAATTAATTTAAATCTAAATTAAAGGTCATTAATTAATTTAATTAATGATGAAATTAAGAATTGATAAATTAAGAAATTTAATAATGTGGTGATTAATTTATGTAATTAATCAACAATAAATGTAATTAATTAAATTTATAAATAAGGTAATAAATGTTATTTACTATAAATGATTTAGAATAATTAATTTGTAAAATTAATTAAAGACTAATTTCCTATTGTAATTAGTGAATGATTAACCAAGGGTGATTAATCAAGATGAATATCTAGAGATTAATTAATTTGATTCATAATTAATTAATAGTTGTAT
Organism: Allium cepa; assembly: GCA_030765085.1. Classification (NCBI taxonomy): domain Eukaryota; kingdom Viridiplantae; phylum Streptophyta; class Magnoliopsida; order Asparagales; family Amaryllidaceae; genus Allium; species Allium cepa. Next base: position 581,075,181 of record CM060931.1, read on the forward strand.
AAGCAGGATTTATAGATGAAGTAATTAATTTAATTTATTTTAAATTAATTAGATATTGAAGTAGTTAATTTAATTCATTTTAAATTAATTACAAATGGTATGATTATAAATCATTGCTTATGGATGAATGATATTGATATTTCATTTGATGATTGTGATCTGGCATGAATTATATCTATGTGTCATGGATGCTTGGTTTAAATATGATAATATTTGGTTATCTGTTTAGATGATAATATTGATTATCTGTTTATGAGATTATCTGTTTATGAGATTATCTGTTGTGATATTATGAATTATCCATCTGTGTGTATATTGAATTATATTGAATTAAACTGTTAAGACTAAATAGACAACTTGGCCTTAAAAGACACGTTTTGGATTTCGATGAGACCGGGATCGGTTTTACGCATTAGGAATAACCGAAAACCACATCGTTTCCAAATTAACGATAGGTCGTGAATCTGAAGTGAAGATGAAGATTCAGAGTGCAAGGGTTATCGTCGTTAACTCTGAGGTTGATTCCAAAATGAGTGTAACGAGATAATGCCTTCGGTTTCATTCGAACCCGGAAAAAACTTGTATGGATTGAATGCTTTCGACACATCGTCAGGCGGGCGATGAGCATTCCAAGAATATGTTCTCTAAAGGTAATTGTAACCTCAAGCCTCATCAACCGGGAATGGCTAAAACAGGGGAGGTGCAGCAAGGCTAGGTGGGTCATGCCCAAGCAGGACAAGGATATTCCCCTGTCTAGATGTCCCTTATTTTTCGGCTGTGTGGGCGGTTGATTGCAACAACTGCCGTGGTTTATCTTGTTCGAGACTGTTCAGTAAGGAATGGTTCCGGCCTTGTGTTGTAGGGGATGATGGGAATAATCCTCGGTACGTTGATCTAGGCTACGTACTGTGACGGGCGGTACCCCTGCCATTGTATGGAATCCACAATCCAATAAGTGCCCACGGTTTTGATTGTATTACCCACTTTTGTGGCTAGTAGTTGGAATTTAATCATGTAACAATTTTGGCTATTTTCTATTTACTTGAAAACCCTAGACCTATTATAATATCACAGAATTTCCTATCAAATGTTTTGGTTAGCGTAAGGTAAAAACTTACCCATGTTTATTTGTGGGAAGTCTTACGTGATACCTTTTATTTTCAAAGATTTTTGAAAATTAAGCAACTTAAACCTGTTACTCATACCAGACCCATGTCTGACCCAAAGTTTATTTTTGTTTTTCATAAACTCTCGGGTACCCAAATTTTTACGGGTAGCCAAGGGATTCAGGTTAGCTTTGGCGAATTCTGGAGGAGCATTGGAGCAGGTGGCTTCAGCGTGGTAGATATATATATAGTTCCGCTGTGTTGGTATCTCTGAGTCTCATTGTTTGAGCTGTAATGTATTGAGGTGTGTTAACTAGACAGGTGTTTATAACTGTCTAGTATGTGATGTATTGTCTGTATAACTCTGATTGATGTTGTATATTAATAAATATTTATGTGATTATTATATTTTATTCGTTCCGCTATGAGATTCTGGTGTTGTTGTTCTTTCTTCGCTATCTTTTCTATTTTCTCATCCCTTTCTTTCTTAAAGACGCTACGTCTTCCTGGGCGTAGGAGGGCGGGAGGTCACATGTTTGAACTACAACGTCTAAATCGAATCAAAGGATGAGATTTTTAATTTGGAACAGGTTTTGAAACCTGAAAACTTTGAACAGAGTAGTTATACATAGGTACAGATCTGCACATATACACCTTCATATACACACACATGCAATCATAATTTATATTCATTCATCAATGATCATCACATGCAAACCAAAGTATAAAAGGGTTTTAAGAGTTTTCTCACCTTGGGTTTGAAAAAGCAGAGACAGTTTTATATTTTTTTTCTTTTATTTGTCTGTTTGATTTGGAGCTTGCTTTAGTTTCCAGTTTGAAATCTAAAGTTGAAACCTTGAACTGCTTCTGGAGTTTGATTATTAACTTGCTTCTTGCTGTTTGATTTTGTTGTTTGCCTGATCCCCTTTACATTTGCTTCGGGTTTGAGAGCTTCTGAAACTAGAAGTGTTTTGCTTCCAGGTTTGATCTGATTACTTGTGATGATGCTTCTGTACGTTGGTTTCCGGATTTGATTTTGAACTTTTCTTAAGTTAAAAATGATTTTGTTTTCAAATTTGTATATTTTGATTTCTCTTATTTATATTTTCATTTCGGCTTCTAGGTTTGAGAAAATGAGAATAAAATCTGGTTTTGTTTCTTCTTACATAAATTTTCATATTACTTAAATTTTAAATGTGCCACTTATAATTGTAAGCCACACAAAGTTCACAAGTGTTAATACATATGGTTACTTATTTTACAAATGTCCATTATTGTTAAAATTGGGTTTAAATCCCACTTTTGAATAACTTTCAAAAAATTTGTTTTAACACTTTATGCATATATATTTTCATATCTCATTTTATAACTTTACATATGTTTATGTAATACATTTTCTACTTAGTTTGGATATATAAACAACTAAATTCATTTCAAAAAGAAGAGTGTTTTAAACTTTTACTTTATTTAATTATGTAATCTATTTTGTTTCCTTATTTAGTTTTTTTTCAAATATATATATATATATACATTAATTCCAAAATATAACTTTTATATATATCATATATTCAAATCAAATTCAAATTCAAATTATTTTATAAAATCTATTTATAAAGCACTTTTTTTATTGTTTCGGAGAAACTCAAATTAATTTACCAATTAATCTCACAATTTAATTCAAAATTTTATATTAATTACCAAATATTTCAAAGTTTAATTCCAAAGATCAAATTAACTATCGAATTAATCTTAGCTAAATTCCAGGAATGTTACATCGAGACTTCTATTGTATCTTGTTTAACACTGTTATGTATAGTAGATTCAAGAACTACTACTCTTTTGTTTCCGCAGCTTATTGTTATATTATTCTGTATCTGCGATTCTGTGATTACTTTATTTACTGTATATGTTGAGTTTTTCCAAATAAATTTAGCAATCTGATATTTTGAGCAATTCAAGTCCAACATGTGCGGATGCGAATGGTTGAAAATATCGGGCTGTTACAACCTTGGTGGTATATGGGTATGTGGGCTTGAAATAGAAAGAAGATTTTATGTAGAGGAGGAATAAGGTGTAAACAAGTTAATTTCAAAGGAACTAAAAGAAAAGGCTTTGATTTTTAACTTTTAAATTTAAAATGGAAGCCGTTAAAACACTTGGAAAAGCTTAAGGAGAAGGTTTAAAAACTTTTAAAAAGATGGAATGGTGAAGGAGAGAGAAATTTTGAATTAGTTTTATATAAAATGAAATCATAAAATTACCAAAATGGTCCTAAGTACAAATGCCCTTCATTCATAGCATGCCACATCATCACCCATCACTTTCTCTTCTCTTTTACATGTTGGAATGAGGAGGAGGTCTAATATCCACCATGTAATACCCTTAAGTGTACTAATGTGTAAGTATAAATGTGACATTTCATTCTTACCTTATTTATTTTAATTTTAAACCCTTAAAAATTGTCACATCACTTCTTCTCTTTAAGGATACATATATTTATAATTTTAACACACTTAATTAGACATTCATTATTTATATTTAAGTGTATATTCAAGTGTACTAAGGTGTTCACAATACTTCAAAAAAAAATTAGATGATCAAAAATCAGAATTTTTGAAAAGGCTTTTCGGTCATATTTTCTATTTTCTTTTAAACTGGTTATTTTCGTAGAAACATTTTAAAAATCATTTTACCATCATTAGTTATTATTAAAAATGGATATTTTCGGTTATAAAATCACTATTTAAATGATTAAATTTTGGGTCTTACATTCTGAGGGGTCTGGCCCTACTACGGGAGGAGAGTCTGCATCCTCGGAGGGTTTTATTGCTGTTGGCAAGGAAAGTAAGAGGAGGAAGATTTTGATTTATCCGAGCAAGGATGATAAAGGTGGCTATAGCAGAAAGAAACGATGATGTGATAGAGTTCTAGTGGTGTGGAGCTTTTATGATTTTTGTACATATTTTGAGTCGATCGAGTCTGTACAAATACAAAGTCGGCACTTTCTATTTTGTTCGGGTTTTTGTTGTGTGATGTCTGAAATTGGCTAGTGTTATGCAGGAATGGCCCTTGCTTTTTGTTGAGTCTGTACATAAAATGATAGTAGTAATTAAAGATAATTATTTCTACTATAGTCTCTCCTATGTACTTTTCCTGCATTCTATGTACAGGGTGTGCTGATAAATAACTTCCTGTGTGTATAATACGGTTGCTAGTATTGCAATTTCTTATATTCTATATTTCTGTGTTTGTATTATATATTTATTTACCACAACTCTATGCATGTAAATGTTATTCTTGCAGTTATTTAGCATGCTATATTACTTAGCATTGTTATGATTTGCCACAATACTCCATTCGGCATAACAGAACTGTGGTGTTTCCCGGTTTAGCTTGTCCTGATCATGTGTTGGTTTATGTATGCCCCTACTCCACAAGGCCGATTACTTCAAACTCAAATTTTATAAATTAGTTAGAGATCGGTTGTTCTGGGTAGGTCATTCGGTTGCCCCTAGTTTGGGATGCATAGTAGTCTCCTGTCTATGAGAACCTATGGTTTTGATTGTCGACTCTGAGCATTTCGTTCCCTGACTATGACTGGATTCTTCCAAATTCAGTGTTGAGATCTGTTTTGCATATCAGTTTCTATCTTTGGAAAATTTGAAATAGCTCAAGTGCTTGGACCTTCCTCCGATGTTGTCGTCGATTCAGTGATTTGGACTTTCATGATATAGCCGGAGTAATGTTGATTTCCACCAATCCGATGATAGAAAACTTTCCCGACACCGTTGGAGCAATGCCGGTACTTAGAAAGTTTAAATGAGCTGTCGGTGTTATTGGGGTAATATCGATTACTTGAAAATATAAGGATTTTCCAATGTTGCCAGGACAACACTAGCGCTTAGGAAATTTTGAATTAATTTTTCCATCGATCCAGAGGTTTGACGGTCTATACTTATAATAATGTGCACCTTAATAGGCCAAAATTTTGACAAAAATCAAAACCCAAGTCCATCAAAGCATAGATAGATTTGGTACCTAAAATAAGCATGAGTATTATCAGAGACTGAAAGAAATCAAAACTCACAGCGGAAACAATTATAGGATTAGAATACTGACTATGACTACTAGCTTGAAACTAAGGGTATTCCTTGGGTAGCAGGTTTTCACATCAGCGTCGAGCATAAGAGAGAGAAGACTCTCCAATAATAAAGCACATCCAGCTCCAGTGACATGTTCCTCTAAATTATATCCTATGGTTTGTAATGAGGAGGGGTTCGAACAATGTTCTGGAAATTGGAAAAATATAAATTGTTCATAACATAAACTTATATCAATAGGTTTCCACTTAATTATTATTTCCATTAAGGTTAGCAATTATAATCTAACATTGCATTGCAGACACGATTATATACTTACCCCTTTTCAAGGTATGAAATATTAATGAAGCTGTATCAACCACCTAATACTTCCAAACTCATTAACCACTTAATACTTCTAAATATGAAGCAGGCTTCTATAATACTTTTTAAAAGAGAAATGTGTAGACTTTGTCATTTATGACCTTAAATGAGGTAGACCCCATCATTTAAGACCTATTCCCAAGGTGGTTTCCTAATAATGTTGTTAATGGTCAGTGGGACCTCTAACCATTATATAAGGCTTCTAACATTTAATGTCCAACTATTACCGCATCTATCGTCGATAAAATCGTAATCATGTAATAAACTGTACCCAAGCCACTTAATACCTTTTATTAGAAAATAGGCAGACTCTGGTCATTTAGGACCTTAAGTAAGGCAAACCCTATCATTTAATACCATACCTAAGGCATGCTCCTAAATACTACAATTATTATTTCGTCTTTAGCAATGTAAGATATTGTACACCAACCACTTAATACTTCCTAGTGGAAAATAAGTAAACCTCGTCAATTAAGACTGAATTCTAGAAGCATGCTCCTCAATGGTACTATCTACCTGTCATTACTTGCAAATCTCATTGGGCTACTTAATACTTCTTTTATAGAAAACAGTAGGACTTTATAGTCACTTAAGACCCCAAACCTGAAACGGTCTCTTCCTGAGATATCCACTCTCACTCTTTAAATAAAAATATGGCATCTCATTAGGTTAATTCTTTCAGTAGGAGGTGGACTCTTCAACCACTTAAGACCTCAACACTAAAGTAATCCCTTTTAGAGACATCTTTACGTATTTATTTGGAATCTCACTAGGTTACTTAATACTTCCATTTAGGAGAGAGACGGCCCCTTAAGCCATTTAAGACCTCAAAACAAAAGCGAATCCCAATGGATATATCCCTCACCACGGCCTGATTCCAAATTTGGATACTTTCCAATTAAGGAAGCAAGCCCAATCTCTCACATTGCCACGTGTCATTAGATTAGTGATTTCTCATATCAGTAGTAAATACACTCAACTGGTGGTAGCCTTAAAGTGAAAGGCGGTCTTTCGTCGAGTGACTCTACTGACCTTGCATCACTAATATACTAAGTCCAATTAACCATTCTAAGCCTTTATTTATATTATCTTAGGTAGACATTAGATTTAGCTTACTAATTCCATTTTTATTTAAGGAAATAAGATTTACCTTAAATATTTATCTATCCACAAATCCCTGTTTAATGCTCATAAATATCAATCTGTCCATAAAATCCCAAAGGACATTTCTTAAGACATTTATGTATGATTACTAATTTTAAATTAGTAACTTTTTATATCTGTTCCATTTTTATAAATTTAACTTCTTTGTTTATCAGTCCCATTAATCCATTTATCCTATCAAATTATTGCAACTTCCATATTTATTACCATTTATTGGAGTTGCAACCTTTTAAATTCTTTTCTTACTAGTCAATTATCCTAAATGTGAATATTATGTGCAAGCATCATTATTAACTTTTTATTTAATTATTATAAGTGCATTAATTATGTACAAATATTTATTTTTATTAAATACGTTCTAGTTATATATCTTCACTAGAATATACATTTCCATGTTAAATTGTTGTTATCATGTCTAAAAATATTATCCATTAAGATTTCCATAAATTAGTCCAAAATAAAATATTTAAATTTAAAATATAAAAGAATACACCATTTGAAATTACAAGGAATAATCAATTCTTTTTATTACTAGAGCAGACAGCGTAAAATACAATGAATTCATACTTTACACATCTCTTTCTGTTTGCATCTATTTCTTGTGAGATCGAACTCTGTATCTTTCTAAAGGGAAAGAAATTAAAATAATTTACAAATATTGGACGAATCAAAATTCCAACAATTCAAATATAGAAAAGTTTATATTCTAACAGTATTAGGGTAATAATCCAAATCTATAACATTCTTATACAACCTATTTCTGATCACAACCTATTTCTGATCTGCAATAAATTTCATTCAAGTTAATATTCTAAATTCATACTTTTGGGACTGATTTTCAAATCAGGTTGTGTACATTGCTAAATCAATTTATAAACAAGAATATATAGGAAATATTTGTTATATTTAGATCGTATTCAATTCGTTGCCTACAACTCATATATAATTATCCAATTAGGCATAAAAATAAAATACACACCAAAGGGATAATTTTCATATTATACAATTTATATAAATCATTCACCTTTTAAAAATGATCAAAATCTCCAGATCTGAACCTTTGACTCATTTCCAAATCCTTTTTAATCCAAGAGATGTGTATAAAAGGGTATATACATATATTAGAATTACGGATTTAAGAAGATATTTGGGATTGGGAGAGAAAATAGATACAAATATAAATAAATATATAAATTACCTTAAATACGCATATGGTTGATTCTCTTCTCTTCTACTTTTTATTAGATTTCTACTCTTCTCCGATTTGTATGAATATAGATACAAATATCTTATCTTTATAAATTAGAAATAAATTGGAGAGGAAGAAATGACAGAGCTTCGCTGCTGCTGCGATAAAAATATGAGAAGAGAAGGGAGGATTGGGCCTGAATTTATAGATGTTATAATCAACCAGAACCATTAGATTGAAATATATTAAATCCAGGCCATTGCTGCTTAAGTTTACTAGAGCTGCTAGGTCGCCACCAGTCGACCGCTAAGGGTCGACCATCCCTAATGATGGATCGGCCTGTGGGACCGGGTAATTAATATGAAAACGTTAATTATTTCTTATTTAATTATTTTTGTTTCAAATTCATTTTTCGTCCGTAACTTCTTCGTCTGGACTCCGATCGCAAAACTCCAAATATGAAAGTTGTTCAGAATTTCACCACGAACGCAATGGCGCAATATTCATGGTCAAATGCCATCGTTTTCACAAACTACATTTTCGAAGCCTGGTTAATTAACTAAGTAACTAAATAAATAACTAATTCCAAATTAAGGTGTTACAATACTCCCCATCCGGAGTTTAGGAAGTATTTTCTCAGTCGAATGGGATGTGTGTTGCTTACAAGAATGCAGCTCCATCGGTTCCAAAAGCAGCGTCCAACTTACTGAAGGCGTACGAGGATTTTTTCGTACTTGGATGAGGCTCCATTGGTCTAAGTAGCAGCGTGTGGCTTATTAGTGGCACATAAGAAGTATTGCGTACCTGAACGCTATTCCATCAGCTCAAGCAGCGATGTGCGACTTATAGGTAGTGCACAAGGAGATGGACCTTCCTGATGTGGCTGGACCAATGCTAGTTTTCAAAAGTCGTGGATTGATTTTTGCCATCGATCTGGTGGTTTGAATCTATTTCTCTATCGACTCGACGGTTTGCTTATAGGAACGCGGGTCCATTGGTTCAAGTAAGGAGATATATTATTAGTAAAGGAAAGACAAGTCATGCCTATTACAATACCCCAACGTCCCTGGATGGCTTATTTTGCAAAAATAGAAGATGTGTTAAATATAGTAGTACCACAACAAATCGTTGTTCCAAGGGCAATTGAAATTCCATCAATCATCGTTTGTTTGACTGTTCCATCTTCAAATTTTTGGCCGATCACAAAGGTTCTTTACCAATTTAGGCCAAGTGCTCCAGTACTTGGTAAGATCTATTTTAGCATGAGACCTCCTACTTTGAAGTTACAGTTTCAAACCTTGGTATTGAACTATCGTACCGCTCTTTTCTGGTGAGTAGCAGTCCAAAGCTTAGCTTCCTCCCTCTTCTCATTGACCTTGTCAAGTTATTCGAGAATTAGTTACTCATTTTCTCTTTGACTGAAATGCCTTCTACGATGAGAGGGGACTTCCAGGACCATTGATATTATACCTTTTGAACCATAGCTAAAGCGAAGGGAGAGTGTCCAGTCGCAGATTTGTATGTCATTTATAAACCCATAGTGTAAGCAGAAGCTCATCAACCTAATTTCCATTAGCTTTTGCTAACCTCTTCTTTATAGTGGATTTGATTATTTTTTTCGCTACCTCCGCTTGCCATTTGCCTATGGATGTGCTACCGCAGAAAAGCTTTTCTCGATCCCGTAACCTTGCAAAAGTCCTTAAGCTCGAAACTCTTGAACTTAGTTGTATTATCCGTGATAATTTTCGATGGCACCCCAAAGCTGCAAATAATGTTTTTAGTTACAAATTTAATCACTTTTTTAGTAGTAATCATGGAAAGCGGTTTTTCTTTGGCCTATTTTTTAAAGTAATCGACTGCAATGATGACGTATTTAGCTCCTCCTTTTGCTATTGGTGACACACGGAGTAGATCAATCCCCTAGATTAAAACGACCATGGAATGATCATTTGCGTAAGTTCCGTATAAGGGGTTCGTAGAATCTTTGCATATCTCTAGCATTGATTGCATCATCTGGAATAGTTTTCCGCATCTAGTTTATTATTCCATAGTAGAGAGTCTTTTTTGCCAATGTTTTCCCCTGGGTGTGGTCAGCGCAACTGCCTTGGTCAATCTTCATAAGGATATTCTAGGCTTCATTTTTGATCAACACCTGGGTAAGGGAGCGGAGAACCCTCTTCGGTACAGTACTCCATCCTGCATTATGAATCATGGTGCCTTCCGAAGGAGCTTCTTTCATTCATTCCACTCCCTTAGGAGTACTCCTCTGAGTAGGTAGTCCTTGATCCGCATCATGGACGATTCCTCCTCTTCTGTAGTTTTCAAAATCATATCGACGTCCATCAGATCTGTATTGCGAGCCGACAATACTTCCACTAAAACCAGTCCTAGTTATTGTGCAACTTCGAACCTAGCGAATTTAGCCAGGTAATCGACCTTCAGATTATATTCCCTGGGAATATGAGTTACCGTGTAGTGTTCATTGTTGTTGAGCAATTCCCATGCGTTCGATAGGTAAGGGGCGAGTTTCGCACCCTTAGCCCGATACTTTCATTTCACTTGACAGAAGACTAACTGAGAGTAGCTGTATATATAGAGAGCTTTGATTACTAGTTCCTCCACAATCTTTAACCCCGTTATCAACGCTTTATACTGTACCTTATTGTTAGTACCAGGGAATTTTATCCTTAGAACATAATAGATCCACTATCCTTCGGGTGTTTCAAGCATAACCCTTTCTCCTAAGCATAATTCGTTTGATGCACTGTCAACAAACAATGTCCATTATGATGCTACAACAGCTGTGTCATACTCCTTATCATCTTGAATTATGAAGTCGATGATGAAGTCAGCCAACGCCTATCCATTAATCACTTTCCAAGGAAGATAAGTCACGTTGTATTGGTTTAACTCAATATTCCACTTTAGAAGCCATCCCAAAGCCTCAGGTCAATAAAGGACCTGCTTCAAGGGTTGATCCGTCAACACCTTGGTGGGGTGAGCTTAGAAATATGGCCGCAGCTTCCTTGATGCTGTCAACAAGAAATATGCTGACTTTTCTAACTTTTAATAGTTTCATTTAGCTCCGATGAACCGTTTGCTGATGTAGTAGAAGGATCTTTGAATCTTAGCCACCTAATGCACAAGTGCTACACGCAGTGCACGGCCAGACATTGCCAGGTAGATAAATAGATCTTCCCTATCTACTAGTTTAGATAGAATTGATGGTGTTTCCATGTGTTGAAGTAATTCCTCAAATGCTATCTGGCATTCTTGATTCCATTCGAAGTTTTTTTACCGTTCTTCAATGCATCGAAGAATGATGTACACTTATCCGTTGCTTTGGATATGAAGTGACCCGATGTTGCAATTTTCCCATTAGACTCAGGAACACATTTTTTCGATGAGGCTTTGACATTCCATAATGCAGTGATCTGTTCTGAATTGGCCTCGATGCCCCTCGTGCATACTAGGAATCCGAGAAATTTTCCTAATGAAAGACTGAACCAGCACTTCAAGGGATTCAATTTCATTCCATACTTCTGAAGGATTTCAAACATCTCCGAGAGATTATCTAGAAGGTTGAGGATACTCATGATTTCACAAAGCATGTCATCCATATATACCTCCATCATCCGTCCAATTTGATTCTTGAACATTGCATTCACTAATCTTTTGTATGTAGCACCAGCATTCTTTAAGCCAAATGACATTACTCGATAAATGTATAGTCCCAAGTCAGTAATGAAGCTGGTGTTCTTCTGATCGGGCTCATGCGTTAAAATCTGATTGTATCCTGGGTAGGTGCTCATTAAGGAAAGCATGCCCCTCAGTTCCACGAATGAGTTGGTCGATTCTAGGTAGTGGAAAGCTATCCATCGTGTAAGCTTTGTTCAAGTCTAGTCGACACGAGTCCACCACTTTCTATTCAATTTCTTAACCAGTATAGGGTTTGATACCCATTCAAGATACATTGCATCACGGATAAAGCCGTTGACCAATAATTTATCTACTTCCCCTTCAATGTAATAGATCGCTCTGGACCCAGACTGTGTCTCTTCCTCCTTACTATTGTGAAATTGGGTCGATATTAAGTGCATGACATGCTAAATTCAGCGGTATCCCACACATATCGGAATGCGTCTAAGCAAACACATCTAGATTGGCTCAAAGAAATTTTATCAGTTCGTCTTACATCTTGACTCCAAGCCGTGAACCTATCTTCAAGACCCGAGTTGGGTCATCCATGTCGATAGGGATGGTAATCGTAAACTCCACCGGTGTTGCTTGTTCCTCCCCTGCACTCTTCTTCCTAGGGTCTATAGTCTTATCAAAGTGACAATGGTCCTTGAGGCAGGACCGCTCTGCAATTGAATGTTTGCGAGTCACTATTGTGGAGAGTCTTCTCCATTTTCTTCCTCATCTTACATCATTTGGCTTCGTGCAATTCGACGATGTAACATTCTCTTGTCAGGCTTTCGTCTCCTCTCACCACTCCAACCCTATTCTCTGTTAACGACTTCGACTTCGTTGTAAGGCACCATAAAGCTAAAGAAATTTTGAAATTGATAAGGACTGATTGATCGAAGAAAGCATGATATGCTGAGAATTCATCAATTATCACGAAGGTCTGAATAAGAACCACCCTCTGTTCTCTTTCTCAAAGTTCCATAGGTCATTCAATTGTCCCGACTTACTGTTTTGGTTCACATGTAAATCCTTGAATCTTCATCCTTAAGTGGTCACATCCTTCATATTGATCTTCGTCTAGTCGAACGTTTGTCAGAAAAGGATGTTAACCAAACTTCCACTGTCAACTATGACTCTTCGCACAACTGTCTTCCCGGTTCCAACTGTTAGAAACATTGGGTCAAGAGTTCGCACCTCTATACCTTCAGTATCCCAATTCCAGAATATACTGACATCGATTAACATTTTCTATTCTTTGGTCGGGGTTCCATCTTTAATGGCATAACAAGTTTCCTTAGGAGACTGCTTTAAAGAACTAGTGTTTCACTCCATCTTGCCCAACTCTTCTGCGCCGAGTGAGGTCCTCTGATTATGGTACTTATCACTAGCCTTTGATCAGTACGTCTGGGTAATTCCCCATAGGGTCCAGACTGATTTCTTTGATTGCTTGGAACTTGGGCTTTAGATTGTTGGTTAGAATTATGCGATTTCTCCATGTGTTGTTGGTGCCTATTGTTCCTCATTAGTTCCTTAACTAAGTCCTTAAAATGCTAGCATTCATTTATATTTAGTCTGTGAGTTTCATGAAAGTGACAAAACTTCCTAGATTTCTTATGTTATTTAGACGCTTTCCGCTTGGACAGTTTGTCGTATCACTCGGTTTCCTAAGTGGAAAGGTAGTTGTTTTCCCAGCTATCATTCGACAGTGCATAATCCTCTTCTTCTGATTTGAATTTTTTTCTGTGTTTCATGGTGTAGCACCAGAATTGTTTCCATCCTACTTAACCACGACATTGCTTTGAACCATTTCCTTTGGTTGCTCACAAAGGTTTTTCCTTTGACTATACTTGCCTCTTCTTGTCTTAGAAATTGATTTACCTTTCGGTGGAATTCCTCCATGGTGGTGGGTTGTTTCTTTTTAATCCATCTATCGAAATCCATATCTAAGTGAATAGCTTAGACCAAAGTCATAAAAATCATGTCCTCCTTTGGATTGTTTACCTTAATAATAGTGATGTTAAATCGGTTTATGAAAGATTTCAATGAATCATTGGGTCCTTGGATGAAGCTAGATAAGGATATCACATCTTTTGGTCATGCAGTATGGAGTATGAACTACTTTAGGAACTTTTTGGCTAATTCATCGAAAGTGCAAGTAGACCATGGTGCTAGTCTGTTAAACCACATGGAAGCAACTCCTTCCAAGAATATAGGGAAACATCTGTAGCGGACTACATCCATCGCCCTAGCTCCATCCATATGCTACTCATATTTGTACAAGTGTTGTTTACGGTCTATCGCCACGTTATATGATGAAATAGTCGGCGGATGAACTTCTTACGATATTCTTATCTTAGAACCTTTTAGTGAATATAGTCGGCTTCGTGCGGAACCGTAGTCTTCATTCTTCCTACCCCTATTCTCCTCCATTAACCGTTTGACCATGTCAATGATGTAATCCTCACTATCACAATGGTCTATAGGTCGGCTGTCAGGGGCAACGTCGAGTGTTTGACTCCGTTAATGCTCACATTTTACGCCCAGTTGAAGCCTAGGTTCTCCATTTTTCGGGAGAACCACTCCTACAGGGTCCCGTTGACGAATGATCGGTCTTACCGGGGCAGTTTGAATTTCATTTTTAGTATTTTTTCTATTTACATCAGTGTTTAGTTCCAATCTATCACCTTCAAGATGCATGTCATTTTCAGAGTCAGAAACAAGCATTGTGTTGTACACTGGAGAAGTGTTCACTCTAAGATTTGGGTTTGCAGCAGATTATTTTCCAATAGGGGAAGCACTTCCGTTGCCATCTATTACGATTCCTGCAACTCCCCCAACAACTTCATTCTACTTTTGTTTTCAGCCTCTTATTCAGGCCTGAAACAGAGTAATTCCATTATTCCATAGTAGCTACAGTTTCTTGTCTAGCTCTCAAGACTCCCAGTGGCTGCGGCGCTAGCAAAGCATCGACCTTATTGAATTTCATGTTGGTTCACTACGGATGGTTATAATTTTTAAAGAAAGTTGATTTTGAATCCCTTTTTGTAAAGTTCTTCAAACATTCAAAAGTATCACTTTTATGTTTCAAAAATATTGTCCATGTAAATCTAGAATAATCATCTACAATTACAAAAACATATTTACTACGATTTATTGACAAAATTTGAGATGGACCAAATAAATCAAGATGAAGTAATTCAAGAGGTTTTGAGGTTGAAATCATATCTTTTAATTTAAAGGAACTTTTTCTAAGTTTTCCTAATTGACATGCATCACATAAACATCTACTTTAAAATTCATTTTAGGGAGACCTCTTACTAGATCATGTTTTGACAGTCTAGATAAGAGTTTGAAATTCAAATGTCCAAATCTCTTATGCCAAATCCAAGGGTCACTTGTATTCTTCAAAAGACACAGGTTATCATTTGAAACTTTCATACTAAGAATATAAATATTCTTTTTCCTAATTCCCTCAAATATAATGGTTGAATTATTATCTTCAATGTGACACTTATCTTTTTCAAATTTAATTTAATATCCTTTATCACAAGTTGACTAATACTTAGCAGATTATGTTTCAGATTCTTAACGAGCAAAACATTAGTAATAATAGGAGTTTCAGAGTTACCGACTTTGTCGATACCAATCACATATCCTTTTGAATTGTCTTCAAATTTAACCAGTCCTCCGTCTTTGTGTATTATATCATTCATCATATCTAGATTCCCAGTCATGTGTCTAGAACATCCACTATCGAGTATCCATTTATTCTTTTTGATCTGCTCAATTTGTCCACTGTGGATTGATTCCTCAACACCCATAAAGCATGTTTCTTCCACATCATACAATTTTGGTAGAAAACTTGAATTTGAATATTGATTATATGCAGACTCGACAATGATGATCTGAATATTTCTAAACAAGTATTAACAAGTTTTCTAAACATAGCCATTTTAAAAACTTATTCAAAAACCATACTATGAAACTTTGGAAACCTTGCTCTGTTACCAAATGTGGGAAACGCAGAATACAGATCTTAAGGCTAGGATTAACACTAGAGGGGGGGTGAATAGTGTTTTAAGGAATTACTAAATCTTTTTGAGTTTTTGTTCATTTGAACACAAATGTATGCAATATTCAGACACAGAAATGATCACAGAAACAAACACAGATGAAGAAATAAAGTAAAAGCAATAAAGGAAAGAACACAACGGATTTTATATTGGTTTGGAGTTATCCTACATCTAGTCCCGCACACAAGTACGTATTTCCTTTAAAAAGCAATTGTAAAATTACACCCTCCATTTCAAGGTCACGAGGTACACCACTCCAGATTCACAATCCTCTGGGTAGAGATACTTGATTTCATGGGCAACAAGTTCACCCAATTGATTTCCAAGGCAACAATCACACCATTTCTCACTTGATTGATTTCATGGGCTACAATCACACCTTTTCTCCCTTAGTTTATCACAAAGAAGCCTATAACTCTGAATAGCACTGAGATCTTGTTGAGATAGTGATAGAGAAACAAATCAGAGATGATCTAGTAAGATTCAATGTTGATTTCGGCAGAGTAATGGTAAAAGTATATATAAAGAAATGTGGAAGAAAAAGGGGAGTGAAATCAGAGAAAATATGAATACAAATTCGTTCAAAACTACCCTTATTTATAGTAGAACAACAACCATGTCCATTCGTGAAAGGATATGACGAATAGACACTTCCTTTGAAATCAAATTTTTGAAATATACTGCTACCATATCGACAAGGGGTGCTTGAGGATGTCGATATGCCTAAGGTATTTTTGGTAATTTGCTTTTCTTTGAAAATAACTTCTATCTTGCATTAAGACAATTTTAAACTTTATAAATATACTTAACTATAGTTAAAATACATAAGTAAATATAGAGAATAATATTTTGGTATATATAAAAAAATTTACTATAATTTTATATTTAAATCTAAGTATAAATAAATTATTAAAAGACTAAGGATAATTTGATTTTGAAAATAAAGATTATTTTGAGGCTAAAAGTATTTAAAACCAGGATAGATGTTTTTGATTCTTTTGAAAGGAAGGTTTTGAATTCATTTTGAAAACAAGATATAACTTTGCAAAAACATTTTGAATAAAAGTTAGTGGATACAAAACAATGTTCCAGTATATTTTTCGTAGGTTCCATCATACTTAGGGTTCCATCCCTTTAACAGGCCCGAAGTGGATTCCATTACACGAATAAATTGGATTTTAAGATGCCAGTGCTTTTCTAGGAGTTTTAACAAAATTCCTAATTAGATTACTTATTATTGAAATCTTGAGCTCTTTATAATCTTGATACTCATGAGTCTTCAATCTTGATATCTTGAATCCCTATACTGTACGGTCTTAATTCTTGGTACCTGCATGGTTAAATCATGCATATACATATATATCTAAACTATAATATTAGTATTTATATTTTATAATCTTATTCTAAGGTTGTTGTCATCAAAACCATCATCTCAAGGACTAACTCAAATTTCGGTCGTTCATCGCGTCACGATGAACTGTACCGACCGTCAAATCGTCTTAGGGGTTTTGTAGAGCAGACTGTGGGGACCTCATCGGAGTAATTGGGTCGTCGATTCAATGGTTGGATCGATTTCAGTAATTCTATCTAGGGTAAAATTTTAGACGGCTGAGCAACTGTCGCAAGAATCAGAGTGGCGCAGCGTCGTTGGTGGCTAAGGAGGTCCGGCGACGTCAGGTATGGGGCACGTGGGCTACGTCGACCGTGGGGGAATGTGCGACGATGTTGTCTGGCTAGGCTAGGGTTCCTATGCGAATCTAGAACGATGGAGGTGGGTTGTGTTCAATGGTGACGTGTGTTTTATTTTGGTCATTTAATTATTTTAAAAATTTAAATCTTGTTATGTTCTAACCTACATAACTTCTACGTACGAGGCCATTTTCAAACGCGGCTTTCTCTGCTAGGATCATATTTAAATTCCATACATTTTAACGAAAGTTTGGACGAATTCGGAGATTGTTTCAATTTTGGGTTTAAATTGGATTTAAATTCAATTTAAATACAAAGGTGAGTGTTTTAACCCACTCACAACTTCTAAATTTTATTATATTTGATAAATTAAATTTATGATGTGATTAGGAATTTACATATGACTGTTTGGTACATTTTAATCGTCATCTCATTTAATTTGAATTTATTTGAATTAAATCATTATTTAATTTATTATTGAATATAAACTGCCAGTAAATGCCTGTTATCGATTATCAGTTCTATATCGGTATTTATTGATTGTTTTGGATGATGATTGTGATGGATGTGGATTGTTGATATTGGTTGAATGGATGTTTTATTTTATATCGTTATAAAATGCAAGTTCGTTATGGATTTAGATTTTATTCGGGACTGCGGTTTGAAACGATATAACCGTAAAAATTTAAATTATGGACTAAAATGATAAATATCTGTATCACTTGACTCTAGGGTAGAAAATTATATACGGACACCGGCTTGGTTAATTTAAATGATTTTTAAAATCCTCGATTTTTGGAATTCAATAAAATGATATTTTGAAAATAAAATTTTGATTTATGTAAATTGAAGCATTATTGGAAAATCTAGTTTTGTGTTGAAATGCGAATTGGTTTAAAAAAGAATTTCTTTAAAAAGGTAAATCGGGAGTTTAAAGTTAAACTTTTATGTATAAATGAAATTCTATTGAGATTGAGTTATTAAGTTTGTTTGGAAATAACTTTGAAATATTTTGAAATTGGAGTAATCCGTATTGATATTTTGAACATGGATTGAAACGACATGAAATTTTGATAGTTTATTGAAATTTGGTTTGTCGATTTGGAAATTTGAAATGGTCCAAATATGTTGAAATGAAAATGAATAGTTTAATTTGATATTAATTTCAAACTCATAGTTTAATATAAACTGTTTTAAAGATGTATTACTTAAAATTTCAAATTACTAAGATTTTCAAATTTCTTAAACTATTTAACCAATATTAACTATATAAATTATTTTAATTTATTTTAAACCAATTATTATTTTAAACTAATTAAACTAGTTTAATTTATTTTAAATCTAATTAATCTATTTTAAGCTATTTAATCTATTTTAATTATATTCAATCTAAATTAAATCTATTTAAATTATCTTAAACCAATTTAAAAGTACTTTACCTATAATTAAACTATTATAGAGCATTTTAACTATTTATAACTATATAAAACTAATTTTTAAATTCCCAAACTAAGTACGTGGAAGAGTTTATATTCATTTCAAGTGGTTTAAAAAGAGAATAAGGTTAAATAATGTTATAACCTAAGTTGGAATTTAAATTTAGAATGAATTGAAATGATGATTTTGAAGTAAGGACTTAACCAAAAAGGAAATATGATTTTTGGAAGAAATTATGATTTTTGAAACGATATAATTTCAAAGTGAAATGATTTGAATGATATGGTTTTTGAGAAATATGATATTTTAATATAAATTGTGAATTTGACTTTGAAAGGAAATATAATTATCGAACTATATTTTTCAAATGTGATATAACTTTAAAGGTGAATACGATTTCGAAAGTAAGTAATGATTTCGAAAGTGATATGGTTTGAATTGAGGATGATATTTTGATATCAATTATGAAACTATTTTGGAAATGTAAAAGAACCATCCAGTGTGTAAAAAGCGGTTGGTTGTCAAAGAGACCGGGATCGGATGTTGTCATAATCTCTAGCAGTGCCGCAAACCACTTTGACAACTGTGTACGCAGTGGAGATTCCAGAACGAAGTTGGATGGTGGCGACGATCCTAAAGGTATATTTACGTAGACCTGACTCCCATGAGTTGGCTTAAGGTGGCTAAAACAGGAGCAATTGACGGGCCAAGTAAGGTCACTCCTTCGATTGGGTACACTCCAACGATACTATATTCTGACTTTTGATTTATTCGGTGGCCACCCTTCGATTTTACTTGCGAGTGTGTTTCGAGTTGGGTGGTAGTTGCGGCTATGCATTACCAATAGTCGGAAAGTGTAACTGGTATATCTACCTTGGCATTGTCTAGTTGTGCCATGTCACCTACCCTAGCGCTCATTTTACGAGTTTGGTTTGTACCATACCTATGGAGTGCCCACTAACGGCGCCCAGTACGGGTGGGATTATGGTATGCTATAGACTATGGGAATATATAAAATGTGTTAAGGGGGAAATGGGTAACGCTTTAGCGCTATTTTAACAGTTTACCTTGCTATAGACATTATTGTAATAGCGTATTTTACTACATAGTAGATAGTTTAACGAATCCTTAGGAGGTGTGAATCCCGAACATCTCTTAAGTTAGTGCACTCACGTTAGACACTGGATAAGATATGTTAAACCCCGTAAACATCTCTGATGCGGTTCCACACATATTTATTTCTGTTGATTTAACTTACATAATATCTTTTTTTTCTGACTCGAGTATTTTGTATTTTGATCCCTATTGCTGGCCCCGATGGGCCTGCAAATTTTTGGGTAGCCTCGTCTTGGTCTCCCGAACCTTTTACCAAAAAATTTGTCCGATCCGTGAACGTCTTCTCCTATAAATACAGCAGGCATGGAGTCAAAAAGAGGATCCTACTTTCTCTACCGAGGCTCTGCCATTTTTATTCTTCACTTTTGTACTTATGGATCCCGCTGATCCAAACACTCTTGTACGGATAATCAAGTGGAAGGTCAATAAAAGTATGAAGTGGACGTAGGCCAAGATTGCTGAACCACTATAAAAAACTATGCATTTATTTATGATTTTTGCTCTATTTTTGTTGCATTCTTCATTTAATCTTTACTACATTCTATTGGATGTTGATGCCCATCTATGGCATCAACAATAATATAAAATGTATAAATAAGTAATAATAATTCTTTTAATTTCTAATTCATTTATCTTAGAAAAATTATCGTGCATTACATAACATAATTTCATTTTTAACACCTTTTAAAAGATAAATTTATATTTACAACATTACTATGTGAATGCACAGATTACACTGATGTTAGTTTATAAAAACATTCTTCCTTTCAACATATTATCACTGATGTTAGTTTATAAAAACATTCTTTCTTTCAACATATTATCAAACCATACATAACTCATGACTCAATTAATTGTTACATAATAGTATATTGCAAAATTGTTGTAAGAATAATCCTCCTAGAACAACATGAAATCTATGGTTAATTATAAGGCTAAAATTATATAAAAATGAATACTAGATAAATGCAGAAAAGTTCACATGCAGATAACCTAATGATAAGACCTGTGCTCTTCCCAATTATAAATACGTACAAAGCTCTTCTCAAGTTTCACTATTTTTTTACATTCAATTCCTTGTATTTGATTAGTTATGTTGATCATTAATTCAAATTATTTAAATAAATTCAACTATTTATTAATCCATTTATATATCCAGTGAAAAATATGACAATTTAACACACACACACACAACAATCATATTAACAAAATAGTAAAGCCTTACCCATACATATAAAATTATACATCGTATAACATAAATTATTTATGTCATCAAGAAAAAACGTAAATTATTTACATATACAATACTAAAATTTTTAATCTACAATTTTTTTTGAGTTAGGACATTAATTTTTACAGAGATATGTAATTAGCAAGGATTTAAGCCTCAACCTCATATCCGAGCTTCGCAATGTCATTTTAATTTATGATTAATATAGTGGAAATTAGCGAGGAGACCCTAGAAACTAGGCCTAATAATTTATAGGACACGAACTAATTTCTTTCTAGGACAAAAATTGTTTCGTCCCGTTTATTCTCAAATCCACTCGTTATTTCCTCAAATCGATCAGGCTTTTTTCCTAAATTATAGAGGAATTCTCAGATCGGGTACATTTAAGATTTAATCTCAAGTCAGAAGAAAGCGTCAGGTGTTGTTGAGGATTTTGTTCAAGATTGCGGTTTATGTTCTTCGATTTCTTATTCTCATTTTTATGAATTATTCAGTTGTGTTAATGGAAACTCAAACTTAAAGTTCAAGCATTCAATTAATGGATCCTAGTAATCAAAGGTATTGTTCGTTATTTTTGTTGATTTTAAGAATTTGTTTATGTTTAGTTGTGATTAATGAATTTATCATTTTGGCAGCAAAAACAACTTTTTAGTAATACAGTATAATGAGTTGGCAAGAAGCTTTTATTGGTATAATTAATGCCTACTCAAGTATAATGGAAAGCATATAAAAATGAGGTTGAAACTTTTGGTTGACAATAAGCATATCTGTGTTGTTCTTGCTAAAACTGATAATTATTGATTTTTTTTTTAGTTTTCTCACAATGCTTCTTGGAAGAACACAAAAACTATTGTAGGAGAGCTAACCTATAGGATGCATTAGCAATCTTTATTATATATGACATTGTCGGAACATTGGCCATCTTTAGATCAAAATGGATGCATGAAAAAGTATGACAATAAAATTTTTTGGCGAGGCAGATAGACACTACTATAATTTTCGATGGTAATCATATTGTATAAATAACATACTATGAAAATAATCTTTCTTATATATCAGTAATGATGAAACTATAGTTCTATAATTAAATAATAAACGCTTTTATCTTTTTTAAACAGTGGATTAGATAAGGATCTGGCACCTAATATTTTATGCAATTTCTTGCTAATTAAGATCAATTATTGTAAAAATATTTTTCATATAGATATTCATCTTCTTACATTTTCAATTGCACTGATGATCCATCTATTATGATTGTGTTTGATTTCAATCAGAATTTTCTTAGTGGTCATTTTGATTGGATGCTTCTATTTCCTCTGTTAGAAATAAGATTTGTGAGGAGTGGAATAATTTTGCTCCATTGTGCTTCAATATTCTTTATATCAGAGAATCAAAGACCACTTTTGTTGAATGGATAGTGATCTTCAAGCTATATTATGCTTATTGTATTTTAAAAAGGAAGAATTTTTGGTTTTTTGTGAGATTAAAGAATAATTCTATGGATAATTTATTGGTGAAAGTAGTAAATCTTGTTCACTTGCTATTGGAGAGTCGGGTAGTTATATGTTAGACTATGCTGATGGTTTTGAATTTGGTTTCACACAAGACAGAGATTTACATGAATTGATGAAGAAGAATTCAAATTTAGAAATTTTTTACTGGGATTGGCCAACATTTGATTCTGCTCTTGGATTTCATTAAAGAATTAATTTTTACTATTTGAAGAAAGGGTTTAAAGTCCAGCATGTCAAGAATTGTAAGGAACGATTGATTTTTTGATATGCTATAGATGGTTGTCCTTTTAGGATTCATGCTTCTTGCAAATTGACTCAGTTGGATCAATTGTCTATTAAAGGTATTCGATTAACTCATTCTTACAGTGGTGGATTTCGATCTATTAGTAGTCAAACTACTAAATGTTATCTTGTGAAAACTTTAATCGTTAATCAAATATATGATGAGCCAAAAAGAAAAAACACGATATTATGAAAAGTTTTAGAAGAGATCATGACGTGGATTTGAGCTATTATTTTTCTTATAAGGGAAAGAAAACGGCTATGAATGATATTATGGTGATGTAAAAAAAATATTGTGACGACCCAGATTTTTCTAACAATTTAAAATAGAACTGTTAATTGATTTTAAAATATTTAAAAGTTAATTTTAAATTGAATTTAAGACATCGATATTTACTTGATAATTAAATCATTGAATTATAGGGTTTAAAAAATGAATTTAATAATTGAAATTGGGTAAATTGTTGAATCTGGGATTTCGAAGCCTGTTTAAAATAATTTGAAGGCTTATAAAGTTTATAATAATGATACTGAAGATATTAGAATGGTTGAAATTTTAATTTAAAAGTAATTTGTTCAATTTTAATAAAATATTGTTTAAATTGAATTTAAAAATATCCTTCCGAGACACAGTTTCGGAATTCGACGAAACCAGTTCCATTGGATCTGTAATAGTTAGTTATTATCGGATTTCAATTTTCGTAGCAATCGGAGTTGTCAAGTGACCCTGGCAGCTCAAAACGCTTAGAATTGTATAATCCATTTAATTTAAAATGGATCGTTTAATTCCGTAACTCGCACATACGTTCAAATCAGCTTCTGAAACACGTCACATTGTGTTCAGAGCGCTGGTAAAACCTTATAATCACCAGCGACATTCCTTAAGAGGAGTTCGAAATTGGCATTTTACTAAGCGTTTGGGGCATTTTATAATATAATAAATTATCGTCAAATCGATCAGAGATATTTTTTTATTTATTTACAAAACGTTCTCAAGAAGCTTTCACGTATCGTTATTTATTTCACCGTCTTGCTCTCAAATCCAGAAGTAGAATAAAAAAAAACGATCATGGCCGAAGACCTTTGTTCTCTAATTAATAGAAATTGAAACAAATATACAAAATTTAATCACAGCCGTAGCCTCATAGGTTCTGCTCGAAAATTTACTCGCTTCCTCTCACCGCTGTCAGAGTCGAGATCGCGATTTCAAATCGCGATGAGTTCGCGTGGAGCTCGGCAAGGCGACGCATGGGCGATCGAGAGGCTAGGGAAGGGGGCACTGTTACTTCTAGCGCCTGGTGGCC
Source organism: Allium cepa (assembly GCA_030765085.1). NCBI lineage: Eukaryota > Viridiplantae > Streptophyta > Magnoliopsida > Asparagales > Amaryllidaceae > Allium > Allium cepa. The sequence goes on from CM060931.1 coordinate 581,099,439, forward strand.
TCGATTGGCGATCTTGGATATAGGGTATCGTTTGGGGTTTTGGCAAATCGATTGCGTGAAGTGAAGGCCGCGAGCTGTCGAAGTCCAAGCTAGGGTTTCACATGGGGACGTTGAAAGGGCTGCGGGCACGCGTTCAAGAAGGGGGAGACGCGATCTCGGTTGAGTGGACGATCGATTGTGAGTAATTTGCCCCTTTATTTACTTATTTTTATCACTGCTTGTTTTTAAACTTAAGTAATTAAAAAGAAGAAAAAAGAAAAGAAAAAAAATTCTTGGTTCATCTGAGTAGTTGAATAATTATTCAGATTTTGGAAGTTGAATGATTGATTCCCAATTAAAATAGAACAGGATTAGTTGAACCATTAAGAGTTTGGAAGTTACTCAGGAATTAGTATTTTAAATGTTTTAATTATCAACTTTAAAATAGAATATATAATTATATTGACTTTTAAATGCCTTTCAGAGTTGGAAGTTGAACCAAAGTTTTAAAGTTGAAGGCATAGTGTTTTAAACTTAAATTCAATAAAAAAACAATAAATGTATAGACAGGGGAAGATAACTCAAAGTAGGGTCGAGTTATCATCGGGGCTAACCCGAAGTTAGGGAACCAAATTTGAAATCTATTTAATTTATTCTGTGGGAATGTAAAAAGGAATGGTTTAATCATTCATAAATTCTTTAAAATAAAGGTCTTCCAAACTTTAATTAAGAACAGCCTGCCTGTTAAATTAAGTATGTCGAATACTTAAAGGATATTTATATCTTAATTATTTTATAAACATCGGTAAAGGTTATTTAAAGGTAAATGTTTTAGTAATGTGGTGTAGCATTTAACAAAGAGAATGTTTACCTTAAGTATGATTAAGATTTGATAATTATGAAATAAGTTAAAGACTAATTAAGTAACGGATTTGTAATTAGAGATCGATTAATTTGTAATTAGAGATCGATTAATTTGTAATTAGAGATTTACAAATGGGTAATTAAGTTTTATAAATTAACAATGAAGGTTATTAATTAATAATTATGGAGAAGTGAATTAATAATTACTTGGATAAAAATAAATAAATTAATAGTTTCTGGATGTAAGTAATTGAAAGATAATTTGTAACAAAAATAATTTGGATATACTTACTTTATGAGATTAATCAAGAGATTAAATAAGGTAATAGATTGCGGTAAATCAAAAGGGATTAATATGTGGTTTAATAAACGATTTAATTATTTGAGGTAATTAAATTAGATTAGGATAAATTGAAATGTAAATGTAAAATCATAATCTATATAATTAATGACGTAATAAAAGATTGATTAATTATGATGTATACATCAGGAATAAGTGACATAAGAGAATTTAATAAATATAAGTAATTAAGGATTAATGTAATTTAAAAGAGAACTAATAAGATTACTTATTGATTTGGTTAACTATAATTAACAACGTGGAATTAATTAAAGATAATTAATCCAGTGTGATTAATTAAGATGAACAGATAGGGAATGGTTGATTAATTAATTTGGATTTAATAAATGAAGAAATCTAACTGATTGAGGTTTAAGATTAATTAGAACCTATTGAATTGATTAAGTTCTGCTTCCGAATGATTGAATGGTATTGGATGATTTGAAGGAGTTAATAACTTTGATATGAAATGTTGTGTTTTTTTTTCATTTGGATAACTTAGTATGACATGTTATTCGAAGAGGCCGAGGTCGGGTATCAGGAAATACCCAAAACCCCTTCGGACTAAAAATAAATTGATGTGTGAAATCAATATGCTAGAATAAAACGATTTAAGTGAATTGGATTATTTTATCTAAGTTTGGTACTTAGAAATTGAAAATGTGAAATAAGTGTTGTCTATAGTAAATATTGAATTGGTTAAATTGGTATAAGTTACCCCGTATTTTATTTAAGTTGTATGCTGTGGTATTCCATGTTAGTTGGGTTTACTCACGCTGGTTTCCAGCCTGACCCGAGTGTTACTTTGGTGTAATGTTCGGGTCAGACCGAGTATTACAGATTTTCAGGTTAGGACGTTCACGAGCTCAGGAGGCGAGATGGTGGCAATATCGCATGCAGTTTATCCGCTGTATTCATATTATTGTTTATATGAGTCATGATAATTGTATATATATTCAGTAAGTGTATACATGTAAACTCTAATGTAAATTAAAATGTAATCGACAGATATAGTATTCTTTTGTAAACTGTTATTATTTATTTATAATATTTTATCCGCTGCGAATGTGAGATGTTGTTGATTTTCTTCTTCTTCTTCTTCTATCTCTTTCTTCTTTCCATAACTATCTGGAGTTTTCCGCTTTGAAAATTCCGGGTCGTTACATTTGGTATCAGAGCCGAAGGTTAAGCGAGAACCATGGCTCTGGTGGGGATTACTCATTAAATAGGGTCTGAAGTACTCTAGAATGAGTTGAGTGTGTGTGTGTGTGTGTGTGTGTGTGTGTGTATGAGCGCGTACTTGTTATTTTCTTATATAAAGGTTTTAAATGGTTTATGTAAAAGTATATTTTGATATATAAAACAATATTTCTTTCAAATAAATATTAAGGTGATTGGGTGTTAAATTATTAGAATTAGGTTAAGTAGGAATATAATACAACCAAATTAAAGAAAAATTAATTAAAAATGAAATTCTAGAATTAGAACTCAAAAATTAAAATTGTTTGTAACTTTAAATGAACAAAGTTAAATTTGGTTTAAAAAGGTTAAACCAATCTTTGTGAATATAGCTCGAATTATATAATTCGAGATGGTTTAAATTTGACGTTGGAATTGAACTCATTCAAATTAAATCCGATTTGCATTAATTGGATTTGGATGGAAGATGTATAAGTTCAAAAAGTTAATGGAAGATTTGAATTGGATTGAATTGAAATGATTGAAATTGAAGTGGGTTCAATTGAATGGATGCTAGTCCAAAGTAATTAGAATAATTTTGGAATTGTAATTTAAGTGGAAGTGGTTTAAAATCAAAAAGGAATTTGAAATAAAGATTGTAAATGTAATTTATTAATTGAAATAAACTTTATAAATAAATGAGATTGTAAATTGAAATAGAATTCCAGAGAATATTTGAAAATAAAGTGAGATGAAATTCCAGAGTAATGTGTAAATATGAATTGGATGGATTGGGAATTTGGAATTTTTGGGAAATTTAAAATTCCTTTGGATTTGAAAGTGGTTTCCAAAGGTTTTGGAGAAATAATAGTATTATTTCGTAAATATTTTTGGTGTTGAATTGGAAATCTGGAAGATTTGAAATTAAAAATATTTGGAAATGTTTTTAAAGAAATAAAAGCATTGAACTCTTTCGGTCACTGGAAAATAACGTCGGTAATGACCGCAGCATCATCGATGTTTATTTTCGAGTTTCTAAAAGAGAAATTGCTACCAAAATGTTTTTAATTGGAATTGTTTGTGAACTGGGTTTGGATTTGAAATTCTGGAATCTTGATAAAATGTTTATGGAATAATAAAAATAATAATATAAGTAGAGATAAGTTGAAATGAAGAATTGGACTCAGGAATTTGAGATTGTTTAAAAACTTTAAATAAAAGATAATTTGGTTTAAAAGGTTAAATCAACCTTTGAGAATTTAACTCGAATTTATATAATTCGAGGTAGTTTAAAATTCAAGATTGAAATTGAATTAGTTCAAAATTTAATTTGGGTTGAAGTAATTGGATTGATGATTGAAAATATATAAGTTTAAAAAATTTAAATGGGAAATTGGAATGGATTAAATTGAAGTGGTTTGGATTCTGAAATTAAATTGATAATAATTCAAATTGATTAGAATACTATGAAATTATAGTTAAAATTGAACAGGATTAAAATCAATTAGAATTTGATTTAAATTTGGGAAGGAATCAAGATTGATTCAACTTGAATTGGGAATTAATCAAGTCCAATGGAATTTGGAGTTATTTGGATTGGAATTGGGTCACTTTAAGTGGAGATTTAAATTGAATTGTTGAGGAGGTGAACAGTTGGCTCTTGACTATTTTCAATATAAGTTGTTTTGATATAAACTTATTTTCTAAGCTATTAAATATATACAGCCTTTCTTTTTAAAGCTAATTTATTATATTTGTTTTACCATTATTTTTGGAGCTATTTAAATATTTTTCAATTGTTTCCTAAACTATATATTATTTTTCCTCTACTTTACAAATAAATTACTATCTTTCAATTGTCTAAAAATCTCTGGAACTATTCAACTATTTTTCGACTATTTTACAATTAGTTAACTATTTTACAATTATTTTGCAACTAATAATTATTTTCAACTACTTACCTATTTTTAAAATTTTCAAGCTATTTTTCTAAATTGGTCGGAGTTCAAACTGTTATTGATTAAAGTACCCAACTGAGATAAGGATGGAAGTAATAATCCAAATGGGGATTAATGTAAAGGTGAATAAGGAATGTGAAATGGTTCTTTTGAACTGAAAAAATATTTTGAGAAATATGAAATGAATAAAGATGGAAATTGGATATTTCTATGGTTTTTGAGAGTATTTGGAGTATAAAAGGGTTTTATACAAGAAAGTAAGGATCTAAAGTTTTAAAAATTTATATACATATACATATATATATATATATATATATATATATATATATCTGAATATATATAAAGGATCTTATGAGGATTTTGGGAAAGGCTTTTGATTTTTGGGAAAAATCAATATTGAGTTTTGGAAAGCCTATTTTGAGAATTATCGATTTTGGGATAATCGATTTTGTGTAAAAGAGCTTTGTATGATATCATACTAGGTGTATGATTTGAAGATACTATATGTGTATAGTATAAAATATTTTGATGATGGCTCTGGGGAAAAAGGCGTCCCCTTGAAATGAACTTCTCAGGAGTGCCACTGGGTGGTGCTGCCTGGAGCCCGAGGGGGTTCTAAAGTTGATCCTGTGAGGAGTCCGGACAAAACTAGTTCCTGGGGATTATGAGTAGTGTATACCATAGCGGAAGTCGTGTGTGCCGCGGAGAGCCAACAGTTTACGTTTGATTCTATATCGGTAGACTGCGACCTATGGTATAACATAGCGAAAGTCGTGTGTGCCGCTGAGAGCCAACAGTCTGCGTTTGAGTTTATCTCGGTAGACTGCGACCTATGTAAGAGTGGAGAAGTTTCATTTTGATAGCGAGATCAGAGACCGCGGAGAGCCTGCAGTTGCATGGACTTTTGTTGTGACGGTAACGTAACCCTGGATGTAACTGTGATTTGTTGTGTGGGATCCATGGCGTAATTGAGAGGCCGCGGAGAGTCTGCAGCTACATGGACTTTTGTTGTGACTGCAACGTAACCCGGGTATGTAACTGTGACCATGGATGGGGGTGATGATTTCCAGAGCATCCTCAGTAAAGATATTTCCTCTATTTTCAAAAAAAAATATAATAATTGTTTTCTATATTTTCAATAAAATTATTTTTCAAGTATTTTCACTAGATGTTGAAAACGAGTTTGCCAAGTACTTATAGATTTTCGGTCCTACGCCTGATCAACGTATGACTGAACTTCTGTGAGAACAAGGATGGACTGGTTGAGACATCGAGTTATAAGCAATATTGTATAAAGGCTATTTTAATAATATTATGAGATTTTAAAGGCATTTCTAAATTTTTAAAAATGAAAGAGTTGGAATTTGGAAAAATAAAAAAGGAAACTCCAAATTGGAATTATAAAAATAAATTTGAACTCAGGAAAAATTTAATGAAGTAATTTTCTTTGTAATAAAAGTTGGAACTAAGCTAATAAATAATTATTTGATAAAGTATGTTAATAAAATTTAACCTTGGTAAATAAATGGATTGTAAATGAATAATGGAGTTTGGAAATGAATTAAAATTGTAAATAGAATTCGAGTTAGATTTGATAATGAATTTAATAAGAGGGGATGTTGTAAAATAAAAATAAAATAGAGTTGGATTGGAAAAAAATGTAGTGGTTTGAATTACAAATAGAATTCAAAGGTGATTGAATAATATTTAATGGAAGTTGCAAGTAAACTGGATATATGAGAATGTTGTCAAATGAAATGGAAGTGATTATAATAGAAATGTTTGAGTTGCAAAGAAAAATCCAAGTGAATAGAAATAAATTGAGATGGTCTTGTATTAATAAAATAAATTCGAAATAAACAAGTAAATTAACAATTTTAATTGGATCACTGGAATTATATAATAAATGGATGAAGCCTGGTGAATAAAAAAAATTGAATCAAACTTTAATTGGAATTGGATTATCAGACTGGACTTAAGTTCGGTGGCAAATGTGCATGGATATTGTTTTGATAAATTGAGAAGGTGGATTAAATTTACAATGAAGGAGATGGGCTAACTGAATTAAATGGAATTCGATTTAATGAGAATCAAATTTAATGAAAGTGAACTTAAGTTGATGTTGGAATAAATTAAAGTAATTAACTTAAGTTTAAAGTTTATGGAAGCTTGGCTTCGAATAAGGATAAAAGCCTATTAAATTAAAGCTTGGATAAAATTAATTTGGAAATGGTTATAAATTTAGAAATATTGAATATGCTAAGCTTAATAAATAGTTTGAATGAAGTCAATAAGGTGATGAAATGAAATGCGTATGTATGGTTGGTGAATAAATTAAAATGGAATTGAATTAAATAAAACTGAGTTGGAATCAATTTTAATTGGTTATAAAACTTAAACAATTAATTATTCACATGGATATTATCAAATTAAATGCTATGAATTAGTGGAAGCGATATAATTGATTTTTGAATCAATTGAAGTGAATACTAGATTGTTTCGCTTAAAATGAGTTGAATGCAAGTAATTGTGTGTAAACCATTAAAATTGAATGAAAAGGCATATAAATTTGGTTGGAAACAATTAGATGTGCTTTAAAACATATAAATTGCTTATTGGAAATGTGTGGTGCTTGTTATTTATGTAACGCATGTGTTTGGCTTTTGAAAGTAAGTGTTAGGTTAATAAAATTTCTATATATGGCACTTACATATTTAATTTGAGTAAGTACAGGTACAGGGAAGCCGTTTGGCTAGATTTGGGTATGCTAATTGCTAGAATTTATAAGCTGCTTTCTTAAATGCTAAATAAGGTACGCCTACGCAATAAAAATAGGAAATATGAACTGTTTTTGCTTTTTCCGACCGTGTGGGTCGATGTATACATATTTATATATATTGTCAAATTGCAAAAGCTCCTCCGCACAAAGGAGACTCTGCCAAAATTTTCTGAAAATTTTGGGAGTTAAATTTTTTTTGGAAATTTTGGTTAACGACAAAACAATTTTAAATTGGAAGTTAAAGTAAACTAGTAAATGAAACCAATATCAATCGGTTTAAAAGAAAGATATAACTCAATATTAGAAATCGAAAATAAATTGAATTCAAATGAAACGGCGAAAACTAATTTGAATAGAAGTGTAACGACCCGATATTTTCAACCATTCGCATCCGCACATGTCGGAATTGAATTGTTCAAAATACCGCGTCGTAAATAAATTTTTGGCAAAACTCAGAATATGCAGTAAATAAATCACAGACACAGATATCAGAAATCTCGCAGCGGAATTTAAAATACTTAGTGGTTCACGAAGCCACTAAAAATCTCAACCAAATAAAATTTTACATGGTTTAGAATCTCCAGTACAGTTTAAAACATCAACAGAAATCCAAATATTCCAAAGTCTCCATTACATAAATAAGATATAGACTGAAAGTTTTTGCCAGCATCTCGAAAGGTCTACATAATGTCCTAGCTCCGGGAAGAAAACTGAAACTGCAACTCAGGCTGACCCGAGCGTAAAATAAAACATAAACACTCGAGTCAGGACATACATACTTATATAGTGTAAGCTAATTCAAGTGTACTGTAATATAGAGCAAGTAACTTAAAGGATGCTTGGGACCGCCCATGCTCTAAGGATCCGTTAAACTATTTACTATGTAGTAATATTCGCTATTATAATAGTGTCTATATTAAAATAAACTTACTTTTAAATAGCGTTAAGGAGTGACCCAATATTCCCCTTAACACGTAATAGTCCCAATAGTCCATCCAATATCATAGTCCTTCCTGATCGGGAAGCCACCACAGGATACCACACGGGCTACGGGAGAAAAACAAAATCGTACAAGGCTCGCTATGGTAGGTGACACGGCACAACTAGGCAATGCCATGGTAGATATACCAATTACGCTTCCGGACCGATGGTAACGCGTAGCGCGCAGCTACCGCCCACCTCGAACAACACTCCTAAATCAAAGGTGCGCACCAAACAATCACAAAAGCAGTAGAATGGCATACGAAGAAGTGTGTCCGATCAGAGGTGCTACCTCATTAATCCGTCAATCGCTCCTGTTTTAGCCACCTTATGCCAACTCACGGGAGCCGGGTCCACGTATTTACCTTAAAGGAAAGGTCACCGCCATCCTACTTCATTCTGGAATCACCACCGCGTACACGGTTGGTAAAGTATTTTTCGGTATCGACAGAGAGTATGCCAGATATCCGATCCCGGTCTCTTTCACAACCAAACATTATTATAACCCGTGGTTACAGCTTTTAAAAATGGTATTTGTACTTTGAAATCAAAATAAATTTCAAATACCTTCAATATCAAATATTGTTTGTAAACATTGGTCATTTTATAAAATACCATTTAAATCTATTCAATTTAATTAGAAATTTATTTGCCTTTTTCTCCCTTTTTAAAATTAAATTATTCCATTTAAAACCATTCAAAGTCAAATCCTTATTTTTATTAATTACATATTAACTTCCAAAATTTAAAACCATTTCCCCAAATATTATTTCCATAAATTTATTTTTAAATAATTAAATTCCCAGTTTCTGTAGCACTTATGAAATGCTACTTAAAGTCTATAGGTTAAAACAGTTCGTTAATAAAAGACAGCATTTAAGTGCTGTAATAGACTATTAACTTAACCATCAAGTTGTAAATTCCCAAATAAAACTTTTTATCAATTATTTACTTAACTTAAACCTTATTTTTAACAAAATTAAGAAATTCCCAAAACAAGTTATATTCCAAAATTTATTTAAACATTTATTTATTTATTTAACATTTTTAACTCATTCAAAACATTATAAATCTTATAAAAATCCTTTAAATATATTTAAACCAGAATATTATAAACTTCCATTTTAAAATAAATTTAAAATATTTTAGAAAAACATTATATAAACCACGGGTCTGTATATAGTTTTCTAGCCTCGGTCAAGTGATACGGATTTATATCATTTCAATCCACAATTAACAAAACCCCGGGTTCTATCATTTCAAACCCGCAATCCCAAGTTAACAAATCAAATTTTAACAATTAAATAATATATATGGATAATAATTGTCGTTCAGGCCTATGATTTCAGCCTATAACGATCTCAATTTACAGGGAACTTGCAGTGATGATTTAACAGTAAATAAGCATTAAATAACATAACTGCAACTATATTACAACAGATAAACAACTAATGAGGTGTCAATTTAAAATGGGGTTTAACATCATACGTTATATTACAGACAGATAAAATTTAATAAAAATTTTACAAATACACTTGCGATAATTCACAGAAATATAGGTATGTTTGTCTGGTGAGAAATACTCACCTTAAAGCTGCAGAAATTTTGATTCAAAATGAAAATCCCCCGAAAAAGAATCGCACAGCGGGTAACGATCAAATTTTCCACGGATGTCACGCCTAGATTCAAGATCCAAATACCGAATACCTGACTTTAAAAATTACGGTCAAAGCAAAATTTTTGAGACAATTGGAACAAATGGAGTAAAAGAAATTTTGGTTCAACTTTTGCTCGACTGCCTCACCCCACATCCCGACCCCAACTTCATAGGCTTGGCAATACTATTTATTATCATTATTATATATACATATATAAATTTTTCCCACGGCATGTCCTAACTTATCTAGTTTTGAAAAATATGTATTTACACAAAACCTGCGACTCTGCCTAATGCAAACTCTCTCTGTTCATAAATACAATACGTCTCTGCCACTTAAATTTCAAAACATACACACATGCACCTAAACACGCTACTTCATAAACCATATACGTGTACTCTGCACTCCTATTCTCCTTCTCTACCAAATATCAAATTTCCTTTCTCAACACGTGACAAGATTTGCAAAATTATAAACACTTTGGAAAAAATATGCAGGCAGCACTTATGCATGGCACACGCAACTACTATATCACAAAGTATTCAGATGGCTCCAAATATATTCCCATTTGCTAACTCACATCACTATGACTCACGCATCTATGATATATGTTTAAAAATGATATTGCACTGCTTCCTAGTTCAACACGCTCAGCCCAAAATTTAAGAAAAACTGAATGCATGCTTCATGTATCTACAATATATGCATGGCCCTGCCTATTCACGAAACTGACATGTATGTGTGCAAATATGTTTTGTTTGAGGTGAGGGCATGCTCTAGATATTAGTTGATGAAATTTATATGCTCGGTTATGAAAACTTAGAGGGATGTGTCGTGGTGGAGAAGTAGCCGAGCAAGGCAAAAGGGAAACAGAGAACAACAAGAAGAAGAAAGGGAAAAACAGAAAGAAGAAAAGAAAAGGTAAAACCATTACCTGATAGAGGCTTCAGCACAAAAGAAGAAGAAGGCTAAACTATGAGATGCAGAGGAAAGTTTTGGACGAGGCTATGTATTTATAAAGAGGAGTTGCTTTGTATGCAAGGAAGTAAAATATACACATGAAAAATCAAGGCAAGTTATCTCGGTAAGATTTATGATTCCCAGTCTACGCAAATTTAATTGAGATAGCAGTGAATTTCGTACTAAATAAAAATGGAAGTGTTATTTTTTTTTTTGTGGATAAGGCTTGCGTGATTTACTTCCCAGTTTGGTTTGTTAGAATGGATAAGTCTGAGTGATTTTAAATGCAGAGAGGAAAGAATTTGAACCATTCCAAGTTATACGAAAATTCTTGATTTAATGCATTCATTCTGATGTGTGAATTAAAAATGAATACAGGGACATGCGCAAGAAATAAATGGTAAGAGGAAAATGCCAAAAATGTTAAAAGAATAAAAATTTATGTCACGCGCAAAGGAAGGCAAATTGATTTTCTCTCAGATGATATATGCGTGATTTACTGCCAGATATATGGAAAATTTGATTTCAACGTTATCTCTTTTTATTCTCTCCCCAATTAATAGTTGCGTGATTTATATAGTCTGAGAGATTTATATACAAAGAATCAGCAAGCATTAATTTGCTTTGGATGCTACTTCAAGGACAGATTTGAATGCTTGCGTTGATTTATGTCACGGAGAGAAAATGGTAAGAATTTAATTTTCTGATTTGATTGAATTTTAGAAGGCAAGCAATTATATTTGATTCAGAGGAATGAATGGCAAGTGGAATAAAATTTATTTGTGAAAGTTTTTAAATCAAATCTCTATAAAAAGGCAAATGACAAAGATGTTAATGGAAATAAATTTCACTGATATGTCGCGCGCAAGGAAAGCAAGTTTGATTTCTTTCCAGATGATATTTGCGTGAAAGGGAAGCACGATTTTGAAAACAATATTGGTAGTGGGAATCTCCTTAATCAGTGCATGATTTTAGAGAAACGGATAGGCATGAAATCAATACGTTTTGGTTGGAAATCTCCTAACTAATTTATTAATCCATATAGATATTGAAATATAATTTTTTTAAAATACGCCAAACTGACGCATTACAATACACCCAAAAATTTATACAAAAGTAACGTTTTTAATTTATACGTTTTTACGTTACTCATATCATTACAATGCGTGCCCTTTTTAAATTCGAAATTATCAGTTTATTAATATGCTATAAATTCTTAACATTTATTACTAAATTAAAAAGATGAAACTTGGTTACATCTCTCTCTGATTCTTATTACCATAAAAAGGCGATTTATTATCCGAATGGACCAAATATTACAAATTTTTAAAGCAAGTATATAATCCAATTTTTTATTTTTTTTATTTTTATTTTTATTCCCATTTAGAGTTATCCTTAAACAAAGTGAAACTTTCATTTATTATTTTGCATTTTGGAAATGATTTGATCAAATTAAAATATATATAAATTGGGAAGTAATTTTTACTGGAAAGAGAAAAATAACGTAAGAGATATGAGTAAAAAGAAAAACGCATATGAAATAGGCAAGCAGATAGGAGAATGGATAGTGCGCATGACTGAGATTTAGGAGAAAATTGTGTTTTGAAAAATGCAAGAAATAAATTTTGTTGAATGGAAAAAAATCTATGGAAATCAAATTTTTAAAGTAATGCGTTGAATTTAGAGGCAACGTATTTGATTTGAACGCTAGAATATTCCTTCCCTCTAAAAACACATGCCACTGATAAATTTACTCATTTACACTAAGGTCATATTTTTAAGAATGTGTACCATAGCCATAATATTTTATGCCCAAAATATACCGAAATAACGGATTAAAATTCTATACGTGTTCTTATATATATATATATATATATATATATATATATATATATATGTTATTAGTTCCCTAAATTTATGCGCCCTTTTTAAGGGGTAATTACCCAGTTCATTTATACACTAAAAAAAAATTCGAAATTCTGACCGTGCTGAGACTCGAACTCGTGACCTGTCATGAATAGCCTAGATGTCTTAATCACCTATGCTATTAATGTTTTCTTAATTAAAACTTGATTTTGCTAGAAATTAAGTTATTTACCATCTTCGACAAAACCCCCAAATTAAAGTTAATTCTTAACCATGTCAAAATTTCAGTGATCTTATTATTTAATTAAAAATTTGGTCAATTGTTTTTATTTTTAATCATTTTAAAATTTAGATTTTTATATAATAAACCCCAAAGTTTTTAAAATACAATTGAAAAATAATTGTTAAAAATTTGGGCTGTTACACTCTCCCCCACTCAAAACTTTTTGTCCTCGAAAAGGAAGAAGGTAGGGGAATAGAAACAACCTGAATGAAAACTAAATTGAAACTTAAATTAGAATCATTAATCTAAACAATAAAAATTCAATTTTAAATTAATCATTGATTTCATCTATTTATACTTAAAATTTTAACATTTATTTATTTACATATTTACTTGTATAATATCCCTACACTAAAAAAAAATCATTCATTTTTTTTATCCAAATTTTACACAAGGTATTATAACATTCTAATTTAAAATGTTTAATTTTAATCCAAATTTGAAATGGTAATTTAACTTAATTGTTAAAGTAAATTTACCATTTCCCAAAATAAACTAAATTCTCCATTTAGTTTCTTCTTTATTCCAAACTATAATTAAATTTATTTCTCTCAATATATTTTTCTTATCTATGTCAAATATGTTTACACTTATTACAACTGTTTAAATTTATTCTTAGTTCCTTAACATCATTTTATATTGAAAATTATTCCATTACCCTTTTATTTTATTTACCTCTTTTAATCTTTTTATAACTAGAATTTAAGTGTATAACATTTACTCAAATTTTATTTATAAATCTTTTTATATTGTATAATATCCAATTGCATTGTTAACTTCTGAAAATCAAGGTAGGTTATATTGAAATGAAATTGAGTATTATACAAATAAAACTTTCAAATTCAATTATCTCAAGTTGGAATTATTTATTCAAAATTTTGATTTTTTTATTGAAATTATTCCTTAAGATAAAATTTAAGAATTAAAACCCAAATAAATATATGTACATAATATGTCAAATCAAATTTAAATCATATATATCTATATATTATAAATCAAGTCATATTTAGAGATTCAAATCAATTAAATTCCCAAGGTAACACTGTAGCAAGACTACAGAATGGTCTTTTCACTTCGAAACTCGAAAATGAATGTCGATGATGTTGCTGTCATTACCGAAATTATTTCCTAGCGACAAAGAGAAGAGCACTGATTTTTAAATCTTTAAAATTCTTTGGAAACAAATTTATATTCGAAAATAATTTAAATAATAATATATCCTTTTAAGACTTTAAACACAAGGTTTGAAACTATCAGAAATTAAATTCTTAAATTCTTGTTTTAAATCCATTTCTGTTTCCAAATAAATTTATAACCATGTTTTATAGTTCAATTATTTATATAAGCCAAAACCAATGGTTTACAAAACCATAAATAAAATCAAACACTATTATCTCTAAACAACTAGTTAAATTCTGAAAATTATACTTATATATATAATATTAGATTTTTCCCAAATATAGGAATAAATTTTTCAAAACAAGGATAGAGATTCAAATTTGATGGATTTAAATCAAAGAGAATTTAGATTTAAAGATAAATTGGAATCAGAAGATCCGATGATTACATAACAGAACAAGGAACTAGATAAGTTTATATAAATCGCGGGCAACCTTAACCTGGTCAACCGTGACTTAAAGAGTCAGATCGAATGTAGATTTAACAATTGATCCGAAGAGATAGAGTTTCGAATAACCAAAGATACTAGCATCTAAACCGAGGTTAAATATAAATCTTTGGTGAATCAATGCTAATTGTAAAGGATTTTCACCCCTTTATTAGAATATTGGCGAGACCGCCAATTCACTATAAAGATCATCCGAAGTGGAGTTATGGGATACTCCAGAATCGAAAGAAAATGAATAGTGAGGGACACGAATGAACTTCGGAACCGCAGGGAACGTTCCAAAATTCAAAGGAAATCGAATCAAAAGGAAGAGATTCAAGCCCGAATGAAAGTGATTCTGTAAATCAAATTTACCATACATTCTAAGTTTTGCCTAGAGCCAAAGCTCTGATATCAAACTGTAACGACCCGATATTTTCAACCATTCGCATCCGCACATGTCGGAATTGAATTGTTCAAAATACCACGTCGTAAATAAATTTTTGGCAAAACTCAGAATATGCAGTAAATAAATCACAGACACAGATATCAGAAATCTCGTAGCGGAATTTAAAATACTTAGTGGTTCATGAAGCCACTAAAAATCTCAACCAAATAAAATTTTACATGGTTTAGAATCTCCAGTACAGTTTAAAACATCAATAGAAATCCAAATATTCCAAAGTCTCCATTACATAAATAAGATATAGACTGAAAGTTTTTGCCAGCAGCTCGAAAGGTCTACAGAATGTCCTAGCTCCGGGAAGAAAACTGAAACTGCAACTCAGGCTGACCCGAGCGTAAAATAAAACATAAACACTCGAGTCAGGACATACATACTTATATAGTGTAAGCTAATTCAAGTGTACTGTAATATAGAGCAAGTAACTTAAAGGATGCTTGGGACCGCCCATCCTCTAAGGATCCGTTAAACTATTTACTATGTACTAATATTCGCTGTTATAATAGTGTCTATATTAAAATAAACTTACTTTTAAATAGCATTAAGGAGTGACCCAATATTCCCCTTAACACGTAATAGTCCCAGTAGTCCATCCAATATCATAGTCCCTCCTGATCGGGAAGCCACCAGAGGATACCACACGGGCTACGGGAGAAAAACAAAATTGTACAAGGCTCGCTATGGTAGGTGACACGGCACAACTAGGCAACGCCAGGGTAGATATACCAATTACGCTTCCGGACCGATGGTAACGCGTAGCGTGCAGCTACCGCCCACCTCGAACAACACTCCCAAATCAAAGGTGCGCAGCAAACAATCACAAAAGCAATAGAATGGCATACGAAGAAGTGCGTCCGATCAGAGGTGCTACATCATTAATTTGTCAATCGCTCCTGTTTTAGCAACCTTATGCCAACTCACGGGAGTCGGGTACACGTATTTACCTTAAAGTAAACGTCACCGCCATCCTACTTCATTCTGGAATCTCCACCGTGTACACGGTTGGTAAAGTGGTTTTCGGTATCGACAGAGAGTATGCCAGATATCCGATCCCGGTCTCTTTCACAACCAAACGTTATTATAACCCGTGGTTACAGCTTTTAAAAATGGTATTTATACTTTGAAATCAAAATAAATTTCAAATACCTTCAATATCAAATATTGTTTGTAAACATTGGTCATTTTATAAAATACCATTTAAATCTATTCAATTTAATTAGAAATTTATTTGCCTTTTTCTCCCTTTTTAAAATTAAATTCTTCCATTTAAAACCATTCAAAGTCAATTCCTTATTTTTATTAATTACATATTAACTTCCAAAATTTAAACCCATTTCCCCAAAGATTATTTCCATAAATTTATTTTTAAATAATTAAAATCCCAGTTTCTGCAGCACTTATGAAATGCTACTTAAAGTCTATAGGTTAAAACAGTTCGTTTACAAAAGACAATATTTAAGTGCTGTAATAGACTATTAACTTAACCATCAAGTTTTAAATTCCCAAATAAAACTTTTTATCAATTATTTACTTAACTTAAACCTTATTTTTAACAAAATTCAGAAATTCCCAAAATAAGTTATATTCCAAAATTTATTTAAACATTTATTTATTTATTTAATATTTTTAACTCATTCAAAACATTATAAATCTTATAAAAATCCTTTAAATATATTTAAACCAGAATATTATAAACTTCCATTTTAAAATAAATTTAAAATATTTCAGAAAAACATTATATAAACCACGGGTCTGTATATAGTTTTCTAGCCTAGGTCAAGTGATACGGATTTATATCATTTCAATCCGCAATTTACAAAACCCCGGGTTCTATCATTTCAAACCCGCAATCCCAAGTTAACAAATCAAATTTAAACAATTAAATAATATATATGGATAATAATTGTCGTTCAGGCCTATCATTTCAGCCTATAACGATCTCAATTTACAGGGAACTTGCAGTGATGATTTAATAGTAAATAAGCATTAAATAATATAACTGCAACTATATTACAACAGATAAACAACTTATGAGGTGTCAATTTAAAATGGGGTTTAACATCATACGTTATATTACAAACAGATAAAATTTAATAAAATTTTTACAAATACACTTGTGATAATTCACAGAAATATAGGTATGTTTGTCTGGTGAGAAATACTCACCTTAAAGCAGTAGAAATTTTGATTCAAAATGAAAATCTCCCGAAAAAGAATCGCACAGCGGGTAACGATCAAATTTTCCCCGGATGTCACGCCTAGATTCAAGATCCAAATATCGAATACGTGACTTTAAAAATTATGGTCAAAGCAAAAATTTTGAGACAATTGGAACGAATGGAGTAAAAGAAACTTTGGTTCAACTTTTGCTCGACTGCCTTACCCCACATCCCGACCCCAACTTCATAGGCTTGGCAATACTATTTATTATCATTATTATTTATATATATATATATATAAATTTTTCCCACGGCATGTCCTAACTTATCTAGTTTTGAAAAATATGTATTTACACAAAACTTGCGTCTCTGCCTAATGCAAACTCTCTCTGTTCATAAATACAATACGTCTCTGCCACTTAAATTTCAAAACATACACACATGCACCTAAACACGCTACTTCATAAACCATATACGTGTACTCTGCACTCCTATTCTCTTTCTCTACCCAATATCAAATTTCCTTTCTCAACACGTGACTAGATTTGCAAAATTATAAACACTTTGGAAAAAATATGCAAGCAGCACTTATGCATGGCACACACAACTACTATATCACAAACTATTCAGATGGCTCCAAATATATTCCTATTTGCTAACTCACATCACTATGACTCACGCATTTATGATATATGTTTAAAAATGATATTGAACTGCTTCCTAGTTCAACACGCTCAGCCCAAAATTTAAGAAAAACTGAATGCATGCTTCATGTATCTAAAAAATATGCACGGCCCTGCCTATTCACGAAACTGACATGTATGTGTGCAAATATGTTTTGTTTGAGGTGAGGGTATGCTCTAGATATTAGTTGATGAAATTTATATGCTCGGTTATGAAAACTTAGAGGGATGTGTCGTGGTGGAGAAGTAGCCGAGCAAGGAAAAAGGGAAACAGAGAACAACAAGAAGAAGAAAGGGAAAAACAGAAAGAAGAAAAGAAAAAGTAAAACCATTACCTGATAGAGGCTTCAGCACAAAAGAAGAAGAAGGCTAAACTATGAGATGCAGAGGAAAGTTTTGGACGAGGCTATGTATTTATAAAGAGGAGTTGCTTTGTATGCAAGGAAGTAAAATATACACGTGAAAAATCAAGGCAAGTTATCTCGGTAAGATTTATGATTCCCAGTCTACGAAAATTTAATTGAGATAGCAGTGAATTTCGTACTAGATAAAAATGGAAGTGTTTTTTTTTTGTGGATAAGGCTTGCGTGATTTACTTCCTAGTTTGGTTTGTTAGAATGGATAAGTCTGAGTGATTTTAAATGCAGAGAGGAAAGAATTTGAACCATTCGAAGTTATACGAAAATTCTTGATTTAATGCATTCATTCTGATGCGTGAATTAAAAATGAATACAGGGACATGCGCAAGAAATAAATGGTAAGAGGAAAATGCCAAAAATGTTAAATGAATAAAATTTTATGTCACGCGCAAAGGAAGGCAAATTGATTTTCTCTCAGATGATATATGCGTGATTTACTGCCAGATATATGGAAAATTTGATTTCAACGTTATCTCTTTTTATTCTCTCCCCAATTAATAGTTACGTGATTTATATAGTCTGAGAGATTTATATACAAAGAATCAGCAAGTATTAATTTGCTTTGGATGCTACTTCAAGGACAGATTTGAATGCATGCGTTGATTTATGTCACGGAGAGAAAATGGTAAGAATTTAATTTTCTGATTTGATTGAATTTTAGAAGGCAAGCAATTATATTTGATTGAGTGGAATGAATGGCAAGTGGAATAAAATTTATTTGCGAAAGTTTTTAAATCAAATCTCTATAAAGAGGCAAATGACAAAGATGTTAATGGAAATAAATTTCACTGATATGTCACGCGCAAGGATAGCAAGTTTGATTTCTTTCCAAATGATATTTGCGTGAAAGGGAAGCACGATTTTGAAACAATATTGGTAGTGGGAATCTCCTTAATCAGTGCATGATTTTAGAGAAACGGATAGGCATGAAATCAGTACGTTTTGGTTGGAAATCTCCTAACTGATTTATTAATCCATATAGATATTGAAATATAATTTTTTTTAAATACGCCAAACTGACGCATTACAATACACCCAAAAATTTATACAAAAGTAACGTTTTTAATTTATACGTTTTTACGTTACTTATATCATTACAATGCATGCCCTTTTTAAATTCGAAATTATCAGTTTATTAATATGCTATAAATTCTTAACATTTAGTACTAAATTAAAAAGATAAAACTTTGGTTACATCTCTCTCTGATTCTTATTACCATAAAAAGGCGATTTATTATCCAAATGGACCAAATATTACAAATTTTTAAAGCAAGTATATAATCCAATTTTTTATTTTTTCTATTTTAATTTTTATTCCCATTTAGAGTTATCCTTAAACAAAGTGAAACTTTCATTTATTATTTAGCATTTTGGAAATGATTTGATCAAATTAAAATATATATAAATTGGGAAGTAAATTTTACTGGAAAGAGAAAAATAACGTAAGAGATATGAGTAAAGAGAAAAACGCATATGAAATAGGCAAGCAGATAGGAGAATGGATACTGCGCACGACTGAGATTTAGGAGAAAATTGTGTTTTGAAAAATGCAAGAAATAAATTTTGTTGAATGGAAAAAAAATCTATGGAAATCAAAATTTTAAAGCAATGCATTGAATTTAGAGGCAACATATTTGATTTGAACGCTAGAATATTCCTTCCCTCTAAAAACACATGCCACTGATAAATTTACTCATTTACACTAAGGTCATATTTTTAAGAATGTGTACCATAGCCATAATATTTTATGCCCAAAATATACTGAAATAACGGATTAAAATTCTATACGTTTTCTTATATATATATATATATATGTATATATATATATATATACGGTATTTATTCCCTAAATTTATGCGCCCTTTTTAACGCGTAATTACCCAATTCATTTATACACTTAAAAAAAATTCGAAATTCTGACCGTGCTGAGACTCGAACTCGTGATCTGTCGGGAATAGCCTAGATGTCTTAACCACCTAAGCTATTAATGTTTTCTTGTTTAAAACTTGATTTTGCTAGAAATTAAGTTATTTACCATCTTCAACAAAAACCCCAAATTAAAGTTAATTCTTAACCATGTCAAAATTTCAGTGATCTTATTATTTAATTAAAAATTTGGTCAATTGTTTTTATTTTTAATCATTTTAAAATTTAGATTTTTATATAATAAACCCTAAAGTTTTTAAAATACAAGTGAAAAATACTTGTTAGAAATTTAGGCTGCTACAAGAAGTGGGTATGAAACTTATGTAAAAAGATGTATAAAATGATTTATAAGGTTACGATTGGATATTGTTGCTAAGTGAGATATGCAGGTATTAAAGAGAAAAGAAATTGGATTTGGTTCCAAAAGATAAATTCAAATTGCCCAACAAAAAGGTATGTATTTAAATTTCTGTATGAAATTGGATTGGGTTTTTGATGCAGCCACTTGGCTTTTGTTTTCTTTTTGGAATTTGGGAGCCCGTAGAGGCCTTTTGTAGTAGTACCGAGCTAGCTGCGCAAAGGAGATGCTGGCAAAAAATTTCGGCAATTTAGGGAGTTAGAAAAATTTTGAGATAATTTTGATAGTTCAAAAATTAGGTTTTAAATTGACATTTAAATGATCGAGAAAAGGGGTATCGTTTGATATTGTGGAAGAGTTTGGGAGATAGTAAGAATAATAGAGGGGGGTTTTTAAGAAAGATAATTGTTAAGTTGTAGAACTGTTTGGTTTTGGAAAAAAGTTGACTGGTATGGGACATTCTTTCTAACTAGTAATTTCGGGGACGAAATTCTTTTAAGGGGGGAGGAATGTGACGACCCAGATTTTTCTAACAATTTAAAATAGAATTGTTAATTGATTTTAAAATATTTAAAAGTTAATTTTAAATTGAATTTAAGATATCGATATTTACTTGATAATTAAATCATTGAATTATAGGGTTTAAGAAATGAATTTAATAATTGAAATTGGGTAAATTGTTGAATCTGGGATTTCGAAGCCTGTTTAAAATAATTTGAAGGCTTATAAAGTTTATAATAATGATACTAAAGATATTAGAATGGTTGAAATTTTAGTTTAAAAGTATTTTGTCCAATTTTAATAAAATATTGTTTAAATTGAATTTAAAAATAGCCTTCCGAGACACAGTTTCAGAATTCGACGAAACCAGTTCCATTGGATCCGTAATAGTTAGTTATTATCGGATTTCAATTTTCGTAGCAATCGGAGTTGTCAAGTGACCCTGGCAGCTCAAAACGCTTAGAATTGTTTAATCGATTTAGTTTAAAATGGATCGTTTAATTCCGTAACTCGCACATACGTTCAAATCAGCTTCCGAAACACGTCACATTGTGTTCGGAGCGCTGGTAAAACCTTTCAATCACCAGCGACATTCCTTAAGAGGAGTTCGAAATTTTATTGGCATTTTACGAGGCGTTTGGGGCATTTTATAATATAATAAATTATGGTCAAATCGGTCAGAGATATTTTTTATTTATTTACAAAACGTTCTCAAGAAGCTTTCACGTATCGTTATTTATTTCACCGTCTTGCTCTCAAATCCAGAAGTAGAATAAAAAAAAACGATCATGGCCGAAGACCTTTGTTCTCTAATTAACAGAAATTGAAACAAATATACAAAATTTGATCACGGCCGCAGCCTCATGGGTTCTGCTCGAAAATTTACTCGCTTCCTCTCACCGCTGTCAGAGTCGAGATCGCAATTTCAAATCGCGATGAGTTCGCGTGGAGCTCGGCAAGGCAACGCATGGGCGATCGAGAGGCTAGGGAAGGGGGCACTGTTACTTCTAGCGCCTGGTGGCCTCGATTGGCGATCTTGGATATAGGGTATCGTTTGGGGTTTTGGCAAATCGATTGCGTGAAGTGAAGGCCGCGAGCTGTCGAAGTCCAAGCTAGGGTTTTACATGGGGACGTTGAAAGGGCTGCGAGCACGCGTTCAAGAAGGGGGAGACGCGATCTCGGTTGAGTGGACGATCGATTGTGAGTAATTTGTCCCTTTATTTACTTATTTTTATCACTGCTTGTTTTTAAACTTAACTAATTAAAAAGAAGAAAAAAGAAAAGAAAAAAAATTCTTGGTTCATCTGAGTAGTTGAATAATTATTCAGATTTTGGAAGTTGAATGATTGATTCCCAATTAAAATAGAACAGGATTAGTTGAACCATTAAGAGTTTGGAAGTTACTCATGAATTAGTATTTTAAATGTTTTAATTATCAACTTTAAAATAGAATATATAATTATATTGACTTTTAAATGCCTTTCAGAGTTGGAAGTTGAACCAAAGTTTTAAAGTTGAAGGCATAGTGTTTTAAACTTAAATTCATAAAAAAAAACAATATATGTATAGACAGGGGAAGATAACTCGAAGTAGGGTCGAGTTATCATCGGGGCTAACCCGAAGTCAGGGAACCAAATTTGAAATCTATTTAATTTATTCCGTGGGAATGTAAAAAGGAATGGTTTAATCATTCATAAATTCTTTAAAATAAAGGTCTTCCAAACTTTAATTAAGAACAGTCTGCCTGTTAAATTAAGTATGCTGAATACTTAAAGGATATTTATAACTTAATTATTTTATAAACATCGGTAAAGGTTATTTAAAGGTAAATGTTTTAGTAATGTGGTGTAGCATTTAACAAAGAGAATGTTTACCTTAAGTATGATTAAGATTTGATAATTATGAAATAAGTTAAAGACTAATTAAGTAACTTATTTGTAATTAGAGATCGATTAATTTGTAATTAGAGATCGATTAATTTGTAATTAGAGATTTACAAATGGGTAATTAAGTTTTATAAATTAACAATGAAGGTTATTAATTAATAGTTATGGAGAAGTGAATTAATAATTACTTAAAAAGAATAAATAAATAAATAGTTTCTGGATGTAAGTAATTGAAAGATAATTTGTAACAAAAATAATTTGGATATACTTACTTTGTGAGATTAATCAAGAGATTAAATAAGGTAATAGATTGCAGTAAATCAAAAGGGATTAATATGTGGTTTAATAAACGATTTAATTATTTGAGGTAATTAAATTAGATTAGGATAAATTGAAATGTAAATGGAAAATCATAATCTATATAATTAATGACGTAATAAAAGATTGATTAATTATGATGTATACATCAGGAATAGGTGACGTAAGAGAAGTTAATAAATATAAGTAATTAAGGATTAATGTAATTTAAAAGAGAACTAATAAGATTACTTATTGATTTGGTTAACTATAATTAACAACATGGAATTAACTAAAGATAATTAATCCAGTGTGATTAATTAAGATGAACAGATAAGGAACGGTTGATTAATTAATTTGGATTTAATAAATGAAGAAATCTAACTGATTGAGGTTTAAGATTAATTAGAACCTATTGAATTGATTAAGTTCTGCTTCCGAATGATTGAATGCTTTCGGATGATTTGAAGGAGTTAATAACTTTGATATGAAATGTTGTGTTTTTTTTTCATTTGGATAACTTAGTATGACATGTGATTCGAAGAGGCCGAGATCGGGTATCAGGAAATACCCAAAACCCCTTCGGACTAAAAATAAATTGATGTGTGAAATCAATATGCTGGAATAAAACGATTTAAGTGAATTGGATTATTTTATCTAAGTTTGGTACTTAGAAATTGAAAATGTGAAATAAGTGTTGTCTATAGCAAATAGTGAATTGGTTGAATTGGTATAAGTTACCTCGGATTTTATTTAAGTTGCATGTTGTGGTATTCCATGTTAGTTGGGTTTACTCACGCTGGTTTCCAGCCTATCCCGGGTGTTACTTTGGTGTAATGCTCGGGCCAGACTGAGTATTACAGATTTTCAGGTTAGGACGTTCAGGAGCTCAGGAGGCGAGCTGGTGGCAATATCGCATGCAGTTTATCCGCTGTATTCATATTATTGTTTATCTGAGTCATGATAATTGTATATATATTCAGTAAGTGTATATATGTAAACTCTAATGTAAATTAAAATGTAATCGATAGATATAGTATTCTTTTGTAAACTGTTATTATTTATTTATTATATTTTATCCGCTGCGAATGTGAGATGTCGTTGATTTTGTTCTTCTTCTTCTTCTATCTCTTTCTTCTTTCCATAACTATTTGGAGTTTTCGGCTTTGAAATTTCCGGGTTGTTACAAATATTATAATGAATTAGTTTGGCATTTGAAGGCAATAGAAAGAAATAACCCGAATAGTTACTCATCTATGGAAATAATTCCAGATACTAATCAATTTGAGAGAGTTTTTGTTTGCTATGAGGCATAAATCTATGGATTTGGCTATTGTCATCCTATGGTGTTTTTAGATGTGACATTTTTGAAAGGTCGAAGTGGTATGATGGCCGCGACTGCAAAAAATGGGAATCAAGGTACTAATTTTTATCCCTTTATGTTGTCAACGTATGTGTCCATACTTAGTAATATTTATGTGTCTTCCCTGTTGTAAGCTTATATTATATACTAGCATTCCTATAATTCATTATTCTAGTGAATAAAACATATTTCACTTTCTTGTGTACATAGACAATGACCGCGTGTGAAAGTACTAGATATTCTAGTTAGTATAGAAGTTTGGCAAAGCATTTATATATATGAGTATGCATATGAGTCATATTAGATATGATAAGGTAAAATTAATACCGATTAGTTTACGTCTATGTTATTTATATTTTATTTCAGGTTTTTTGTAACTAATATTCAAATTGATGATGTTGCGGACATGTCATAGTTAGTTTACCTATTTATGATGTTTATGTTGTTTTAGGCTTTTTTCCACTGGCAATGGCTCTTGTTCCTAAGGAAAATGAAGAGTGTTGGCCTTGGTTTCTTACTCATTTAAAAATGCTCTTAGGTATGATAGATCATTGGCTTTTTTAAGTGATAAAATGGGGTTTGCTCTTAAGTATTCTTAAAAATTTTCAAAATGGTCATCATTATTACTGTTTACATCATATGCAAAACAATATTGCTGGTATTGTGAAAAGTGGAAGGAGTATTTGGGTAGCTCATCTGCTAGAGAGTTGTGTTTTAGCTTCTAATTATTATGACTTTGAAAAAGCTATATCTAAGTATAAAGAAATTGGAGCTACAAAAGCTACTGAATATTTGAATGATAAGCCTTATGATCATTGCGCTGATTTAATTTTTCCTGGGAAACGATATGGTGAAAATTAGTCTAACGTAGCCGAGAGTTTTAACTCTTGGATTTTGGATGAAAGAAGTCTCCCTATCACTTTATGTCTTGATGGTATTCTACAATATTTATGGTTCAAATGTCTAATCGAAGAGAAGAGTCATTTAAGTGGACTAGTGTGCTTTGTCCGAAAATGGAAGCCCGTTTGTTAAAATTAAAGGAAGAAGGATTTGGATGGAGTATTTATAAATCATCTAGGTATGTGTTTTCATAACAATATTTCCATCTATGTATGGATTTGGAGTGAGTGTTTATATATTTTTATCTATCTTTGAACAATAAATTTTTAGATTTCTAACTGTAACAACCCGCATATTTTACGATTGAATATTTAAATATTTCATCGCTAGTCGGATTATAGTCCGAGAAGCTACTTTTTGCAAATAGTCGAATTAGAACTCAAGACCACTTCCATTGAGTTTAAAATGACGTTTGCAACCTTTTTAGTATAAACTTCGACATGTTTGGAGCTAGCTAAAAATTTGACCTTTTCGCGTAGGGCTTTGGGTTTCAGCCCATTGACCCAACATATCAACCCAAGCTCCACTCCATTTCTCTTCATTCATTCTTCATTTCCTAATACAACTCAAGCTTTAGCAAAAATGGTGGTGAAGAGTGGAAATTAAAATCCTAAGCCCTAGTTCCATTGCAAATCCAAGTTCTAGCTCCAAATTCAAAGAGAAGCTATTGGTAAGCATCCGCTTCTTCTTCTCCAACTCATTCTCCCTTCAGTTTCAGAAATTCCTAAACCCTAACTTAGGAAATGTTTTTCTTTAAAGTTTAGGTTCAAGCTTCTTGGGTTAGAATTGAAGAGCGATTGTTCTTGCTTGCTCTATAGCTTCTTCTTCATTGTTTTGAGTAAAAGGTGAGATTTTTATCTCACGTCTATGTCTATAACTGTCTTTGATTGTTGGTTATGAATTCCTAACACTTATTCATGTGCATTTGCGTTTGGTTTGGATTGAATTGGCGAATATTTCAATTTTTGGTGTTTTGAAGTCAAATCTTTAAAAATTCTAACTTTAATGTTTGAACATGTTTTTGGTGAGGCATCGAAGAGCCTATAGGGCTGGGTTGCCGATTGGCGTAAACCCTTAGTGCCCGTTGCTCGTCCGATTGCAATCGTTGAGAGTTTGCCCTTCATTTAGATAGGCTGGAAATGCCGGAAAAAAGGCACCAGTCGACTGGCACTATGAGTCCAATCGACTGACCTGTAACCCGAGAGTTTTCTAGGGTCTGGTCCAATTGACTGTTCTCAGAGTCCCAGTGGACTTACCTGCTTTTATTTTGCTTGAGGTTCCAATTTTTATCGATTCGTGAATTATCCAATTTGTTGTTATCGTTTATTATCGACTTTGATGACTTCTTTTTTTGGGATTTTTGGGAATGTCCATTTTGATGGAATTGGTATCGATTTCTTTGGATTTGATTCACGTGTTCATATGTGAATTTTTGATGATTGATTGTTTCTACATCTATTAGTATATACAAACCTTTACCTCATTCGTATGAGAAATCTAATTAAACGGCTTAGTAAAACAAGTGGTATGAAACGCTTGCGTTTACTTCGTCGGGAAATTTTTGGACTTGTTCGATTGAATCTCTTGTGATAATTTTCGAGTGGAGATCTACAATTTGTTCGTAAATATTTAAGTTAAGCTAGTGGTTAGGGAACATGAAGCTAAACTCATATATTTACTAACTTAGTTTAATTGACACTTATTTTCGAGTGGAAGTCTACAATTTGTTTGTAAATAATTAAGTTAAGCCAGTAGTTATGGGACATGAAGCTAAACTCATTTATTTACTAGCTTAGTGTAATTTACACTTATCGATCAATGATGATCATTTTGTGATTTAGACTAGCATTGTGCAATGACTCTTTGTCTGCGAGGGAGACTAAACCCCGTTTTTGTGGAGCTTCGGCTTGGTGGGGTAGCGACCCACAGGCTTGGTGGGATAGCGACCCATGGTCAAAATCGATGGTTAGCAACCGTGTAATAGCATTCTGTTTTGTGATACACGTGTTGGTGAGTTTTCATGGTCCCATTTTGTGATAGGCCTCCCCATTCTTGTGGTTTCTGGGTTTCTATTGATGATTTCTAGAATTTGTGTTTCACCAATTTTTGTGATTAAATTGACAAGTCTTATCAATATTTGTGCATTGGTGAATTTGTGTTTCAACAACTTTTATGATTGGCATTGAGATGTTTGCCAATATTTGTGACTTGATGAACAAAAATAAAGAATATGACATTCTTTTTGATCTTTGAGAAGATTCTTGTGATATTGTATGATTTTTGGTTAATTTTCAAATGTATGCTTATCACGGTATGGCATTATCATTATCATATGTTTTTGTCATATCTCTTATTTTATCTCTTCTTATCTAATATTTATAGCTAGACTGATTCGTTTATTATTTTCTTATTAAATAATACTCGGATCAGACCAAGATATTTCAGGTGCTTCTGCTTGACTTCTTCTCATGGTCCTTCATCTGACTTTTGGCTAACTACTTTAGTTTAGTATTTTTGTTAGTATACATTCGAGATAGAGACTCCTTGATGTATACTTATTCTTTTGTCTAGCACTTGTATCTATTCTTTTGTGATGTAGTGGATCTTACATGACCACTACTTTGATGTACACATTTACGTGATATATTCATATTTGTTTCCGCCATTGCGATATGAATATCTATGACTGATTTATGTTATGCTTATTTCTATATTTGTTTCTGAAGACCACATAGCCACTATGTAGTAGCTTTGAGTTTGTATTTGATATGTCAGATTTCCTCTTGAAAAGAAATGCATGTTATACTATCAGACATATCGGTGCTCGCACAAAGCAATTACACGGATGGTCGCTGTAACGACCCGAAATTTTCGATCCCGAAAATTCCAGATAGTTCTGAAAAAGAAGAAAGAGATAGAAAAAGAAGAAGAAAACACCAACATCTCACATTCGCAGCAGATAAAATATAATAATAAATAATAACAGTTTACAAAAGAATATTATATCTAACGATTACATTTTAATACATCAGAGTTACACAAATACAGACACTGGATATACACAAGCATCATGGCACAGATATACAGCAATATAATACAACGCAAACACTCCCTACGTTCTTGCCATCCAGCTCGCCTACTGAGCTCCTGGACGTCCTTACCTGAAAATCTGTAATGCTCGGTCTGACCCGAGCATTACATCAAAGTAACTCCCGGGTCAAGCTGGAAACCAACGTGAGTAAACTCATCTAACATGAAATACAAAAGTATACAACTCATATAAGACCGGGTAACTTATATCAAATTTTCACTTCACAAGTTGTTATAGACATCACTTATGTCACGCATCAATTTCTAAGTGCCAGAACTTAGATTATGTGGTCCAATTTCACTTAAATCATTCCATTACACCCTATTGATTTCACGTATCAATTCGTAAAGAATCAAAGTGGTTTCGGGTATTAACTAATACCCGACACTACAACAAATTTTTTTTTAGTTGCATAAATTGGTAGCGTTTGAAGCTATGTGCAACCATTGATCGGTTTAACTTATAAAAATGAACAAAGAAACGCTACAAAGTGCTTCCCGCCAACAATTCACATAAATTTGAATAAAATTTTCATTGTCCGCTCATATCTCTATATACTTAGCGAAATTTTTGGTACCTTCCTCGATCAAACTTTCATTGGCCGCTCATGTTTAATTTTTCTCTCCTTCCTTTTTTTTTCCACAAAATCGAGTTCCAATACCCTCATTTTCATTTTCCCTCAAATTTATCGCTCGAATTCATCACAAAATCCCTAGTCTTCGTTTCCAAATCCCCCTTACTCTTTTGGTATAACTACCGCTGCTACATCTACCGCCAACGCGTCAGCTTCCTCCATAACTTTAGTAATGGCCGCAGAGAACAAAGCTCAGACCCGGCTCAGGGCATAGGCAAGAGAGACATTTGCATACGACGGCAGCAAACCATGAGGCAACAAAAAAACTCGAAAATGCCAATTCTCGTCTCTCCCTCGAATTAAAAGATGCCGATGCCGCCTCAAACTTGGAGCCACCGGTCAATCTCTCAACCTTCGACTGTCGACGCAGTGTTAAAAGACTCGAACTAGAAGTCACCGGCTCTAATTTGTTTTGCCCTAAATCATGTGAGTAACCGATTTTATTTTATTTACTAGTTTATCATTCTGCAATTTTATTTATGTGTTATTTGCCCTAATTGGATTTCAACTTCAGTTTTACATATTTTGTGCTGCTCATCCTTCGACCGTTACTTCATTTCATTGTAAATTATTCTCTATTATTAATCAATATGCATTTAGTTGTTTTAATTAGTTAGTGCATTCAGGTGGTTGGGAAAAGGGAAAACAAGTTAATGTCAAATAATTACTAACAACTAATATGGCTAATAATCAGTCACTGATGATGCTTACTTTAGTAATAAAGGGTGAACTGTGATGCATGTGGTATTGAAATAGCACATTCGATGGTGATGATGTATGATGGAGTCGACAGGGATGGTAATATGTTCTGGTGAACTGTTTGCTTGTTGTATTGAGTGAATGCAAGAAGTGTGGGTTTACTGAGACAGTGGTAAAGTAGTGGGCAAAAATGTGACAGGTAGGGGGTGATGACAATTGAAGGTATATGAGTGGAAGAAGTTGTAAAATATGCAGATGACAGGTTAAGGTAGATGAGTGGAAGAAGTTGTAGAATATGCAGTTGACAGTTGGTTGGTCAGGGGTAGGAGGTCTGGTGATAGGCAGTGATGATGTAATGTGTTTGTATATGGTGTGGTAAGGAGTATGCCAAGCAGTGAGGAGGTGGATGATATTTGTTGTCGACAGTGGTTGATAGAGTCAGATTGGTTAATAGTGGTAGTGTGCATAGTGGTGGTGAGTGGTGCACTGAATTACAGATTGGTTAATAGGCTAACACTAGCTTTGCAAGATTGCAACGAAGGATTCACAAAAGCTTACATAAAACTAAATTACAGTATACTTTCTTTTCAGATTACAGAAACTGAATGCTTGCTATAAATTACTTGTACGAATATTTTTTCTCATACTGTAACAACTAGAGTGCATGCTCCTAATCACTTTATATTATGACTTCTGTCATCATATATCCTTTCATTATTTTATTCACAAAGCCAAAGATTCTGACTTTTCTGC
This sequence comes from Allium cepa, assembly GCA_030765085.1. Classification (NCBI taxonomy): domain Eukaryota; kingdom Viridiplantae; phylum Streptophyta; class Magnoliopsida; order Asparagales; family Amaryllidaceae; genus Allium; species Allium cepa. The sequence goes on from CM060931.1 coordinate 581,130,024, forward strand.
CGTCTTACAAGTTTCTACTACTGCAATAAGACAAAAAAATGTCATTTTTACGCTTTTTAAATTCTCATATTCATTTTCACACAACAGAAAATGATGCATTCGTAGTTTTCTTTAATCGGTTGTCATAACATGCACTATGCATGGCAATATAAATAATTCTCTCTTCGTTTTCAGCTGTTTTTCAGCAGGCTTATGAAACATGCTTCACTTTTACACAGTTTCCTTTGCACACACTGAGACTAAAAACCCGCCAACAAATAATTAACTCGTTTCGCTAGCAACAGTACATCTTCATACGCAATTCCACCTTTAGACACCTTTGTTTATGCACACGTCCATCAGACGTTCTTTTGTACCGGTATATACAAAGAAGCTTCGTTGCCTTGACTGCAGTGGTAAATTTAATTATTTTCCCATGAGCTCTTCTTTTCTTAAAGCTCGATAGAAAATAAGTTTTTAATTCAAGTTCTACCTGCATTTTATATCATACATTTGAACATTTGTTGGCATTACCTAGTTGTCTTCGAACATTTCCTGGTATTAACTAGTTGTGTGAATCTTCGTAATGCAAACTGTCTTTTTATTTTAACAGTTTATAAAATATTGCTTATTATTGGTTATTGTTATTTTGTTTGTCTCTTCGTTTCTCATGGATAAAGTAGAATAAGTCTTGCATAATATGGTGGTATACCCATGGAGTTGGAAAATTAGTCCAATTGAGATGTAAGTCGTTATTCAAAAATCTCCATTTTGAGATTGTGTTCGAGTCGACTGATTATACCTATTTTTTATTTTCTTTGTGAATCCTTCGCTTGCCGATTTTGGAATGGCAGATTTTTTTTTTCAGCATTAGATTATTCAACGATGCTTTTATTCCAATAGTTCCATGCTCGATATTAATCTAAACCCATATCATTTATTGGATTGACTTGGTCATCTTCTTTGCACTATCATAGTTCCTTGGATCAATGAAAGGTATGGTTTTTTTGATTGAGATAGGAAGTTCATATCTTCATTATAATAGAGAGAATGACAAAGGGGTTATCAGCTGATAATGTTGCATGGGTGTATCCGTTGTCATGATGAGATGGATTATTTGCATGGGAATCCAATGCTTCCATAGAAGTAGTTGTTTCATTTTCATTGGTAGGATGATTGAAATTGTGAGCAGGATGGGGTTTGTGAATGGCTGGCAGGGAGTTTTTGTTATGAGTGGAGAATACCGCTAAGTTAGGTTGTGGATTTTTATTGGCATTTGAGTTTTGGGGCATTGTGTCAGCAAGTAGGCAATGGGTAATGATTGGATTTGTCTTGCTAATTTGACTAATCTGAACAATAGTATATTGTGAAAATTGAATAGCAATCAGTTCAAGCGATAATGAGTCATTGACTATTTATTTATTTACTCATCGTAATAGGAATTATGCAAATCTTTTTACCCTTAAATTTTTTATTTATTTTATGAATTTTGATTATTTCAATTTTGTATTTTGATAAACCAGTATGGGAGCCACTAGGATCTTGCAGGATTGCGAATGCATGACTGAATGCTATGCACAATTGAATTGGTTGGAGTAAGTATGTATCACATCCTACTTGCTATATATTAGTTGAAAATTGAAGGCAGATATACACAAATTGATTTGACGGTTATATGAATATTGTTTGGGAAGTGCAATACATTTTGACAATTAAGTTACCCGAAAATTTTGTTCATTCTACTGAACTTAATTAACTAGGAGCAGACACAACTGGATGTCTGAACCTGAATCCGAATGTAATCTTCCCTGACCACATACCGAATCTACAAGATCCAGTAGCTATGTCTCTAACACAATCTTCAGTTATCACTAGCTCTGCCGACTTAGGAGTTATTTCTGATATAGATGTAGATCGCAGTGGAGTAGTGGATTAGGATGGAAATGTGATAAATGGTGATAAACTGATTGGGCTTATGGCATGTATTATACTTGAGGAACGTCCTGGTAGTGTGTTTGTGACTGATGCACCAACTAGTGTGGCATTATCTAAGTTCAATGGGAGGAACGGGGAAATGCATCGTCTTTATAGGGTCAGGTATAGGAATGGTATCGATAAAGGTATAAAGTTGAATGCTATGTGGTGGAGGCTGTGATGACGATGGACACTTGTGGTCATGGTGCACTAAAGCAGAAAGTTGTGTGTTTTCTAGTGGTGAGTGGTGACTGATTGGATGTTGGAACAGTGTACTATACTTTCAACAAGACATCAAAGAAAATGACTAGATGTTTTAGAAAAGATAAACAAGAAAAAAACATACATAAAAACATTGGTTTGCAGTGTTTGTTGGAAGCTCGGTAGGTTGAGTGCAGCAGTTATGGTGTGAAGTTGGGGATGATGTGTTCCGTTAGCAGTCTGTGGTGTGAAGTATAGTTGCTCTGGTGATCAGTTGTTATTCAGTGATGTTCAAGTGGAGAGGTAAGTGATAGTAGTAGCTTGTATTTGACATTTTAGTGGATAGTGAAGGGTTTGTTGAAGGTAGATGGCATGTGGGCAGTGAATTAAATGTTGTAGCAGAGGAGTGGTTTGTATGTGTTGCAGTTTGCTGATTGTAGATGAATGGGTTGTAGTGAGCTGCTTCGGGTCGGTGAGGTTTGTGGAGTGTTGGTCGGTGATGAATGCACATTTATGGAATGAAATGGTTATGGTGTTTGTGGTAGTTGATTATAGTGAAGTTTCAAGGCAAACAGCAGATGATGGTAGATGATGTTAAACAGTAGATAAAGTATGCCTAGGTGGCTCTGTTGTATTGTCTGCAGGTGATGGTAGGAGATGTTGGTTGAAATGTGAGGAAGGATGTGGCAGGGTGTAATGGACAATGGTAGATGGGATGTAACCGTGAGTATGTTCTTGTTTACAGAAATTTGAAATGTAGCAGACAGTTGTATTGGAGTTTGTTTCTGGTCCTCGTTTGATTGGGAGAAGTTCGGAGACATGAAGTTGTAGGCAAGGTGCACAGATGACAGTTTTTCCAATTGAAGTGAAGTGAGTGATTAGGCAGTATGTTTGAAATGTTGGTGGTAGTATGTATGCAATGGATGGTTTAAGTGCTATTACCAGGTTGTGATTGTATGACAGGCAGAGGCAAGTGAGGGGGAGTTATGTATGTTGTTGAAGCAGTGGGCGGCAGGCTAAAGGCGGAACAGTTTTGAGGGGAAGCATCAGCTGATGTAGTGTTATGTCAGCGAAGTAGAAGTTTTTAAGTTGAAGTGCTGGAGGTTGATATGGAGGAGGGGAGTACTGTTGTGGTTGTGGGCAGAGGAGATAAAGGCTGTAAGGCAGGTGAAACGTTTATAGCAAGAAGTTGAAGAAATGGCAGTGATGTTAGCAGCAGTAATGATGTTGTATGGAGTGGCTGTTGTATTGCTGGAGAATGTGCAGTAAGGCAATCATTTGATGATGAAGTATGTATGGGTGATGAAGCATTGGTTTGCTGGTTGGGTATGACTATGAGTTTGATTGCTATGTGGTTATGGTTGTATGGCAGAAGGTTGTATGATGATGGAGCACTAGAAGGGGAGGTTGTGCAAGCTATGCACCGTGATGTGCACAGAAGTATGTGTGCAGTTAGAGTATGGAGTATAGAAAGTTGACAGTGGATGTTTGAATGGGTTTGTGATGTTGTGATGAGAGTGAAAGGTGGTAGTTGATGGTTTGAGAAGTGGTATTGTAGTAGCAAGTAGATGTAGGAAAGGCAATGTGATCAGGAAGGCAATGGGGGAGGCAGTGGTTTGTTGGGTGCTGCAGGCAGAAATGAAGTAGCAGTTTTGGATAGTGGTTAATACGCAGAGGCATATTTTATTTGTTTGAAGTATTATAGTCTAAGGACTTCTATATTTTTCCATTTTTGATCTTTGATACCTTCACCTCCCAAATATTTAGTAACATTATTATTATTGTTTACATGTAGATAAACGTTTGTGAAGAATTCAAGCAGCAGCACTGGTTTTTGGTATGGTAGCAGCACATGTATGTAGTTAGGTTGATTAAAACTGTTATGAAACTAGTATGTATGGTAGCAGCAATACTTTAGCTGCATGTACTATTATGAAACTGTTTATGGTAGTTTGGTTGTGTAAACGTATGGTTAACCTTTTGTCTTGACACTAATGTTATGATATAGTGGTGATTATGTAATTGCTTTTGTTTGTGTTATTGTGGTTCATTGAATGTGTTATGTTTTAATGTGTATGTGTTTATATATTACTTTATAGTATAAGTTTTGAAGTACTTGAATTGGAGGCGAAATCAGATGTAGTCGTGGAACACCAGGCAACAAAATCGAAATATACAGTGGCGGAGAAAAAACGCCACCAAAAATATTTTTTTATAGCATTTAAAAAGCGCTACAGAATCAGCAATTATAGTAACTCAGATAATCTCCGTGGCGTTCAAAAAAATGCTGCAAAAAATAATAATAAGTGCAACAAAAAATAAGATAGTAAACGGCACCTTTTCGGTGGCGTTTCTGAAACGCTGTAAAAAAGATCTTTAGTAAAGTTTAAAAAACGCTGCCAAAAATTCATTTATAGTGGCGTTAAAATAAATGCAACAAAAAATCATGGATTTTTAGTCGTATGTTTTCTAGCGGCGTTTATCAAAACGCCAACAAAACTTTTTGTAACGTTTTTTGAGCGCCACTAAAAATCAAATTTCTTGTATTGCGACTCCGGTCTCGTCGAATTCAGTTCATATTAACACATGTTATTCAAGTGAAAGGCACTTCAACTTTAAATAAAAGATGTCACCCTTTTTTTTACTCAGCATTTCATCATTGATAGATAATCACGTTATCATTGCCCACCCATCACATCATATCATGAATCATTTCATAACAGAGGTATCAATCAATTCAGGGCATTTAATCATCATTCAATCATACATAAGCAAGATAAATCAATCACACCATCTCGAATAAATCTAATTAGCAATAATTGAATTAAATCAGTCACCTTTAAGTCCTGCTTAATGATTAGTTACAACTCAATTGATTTACCATCCCATAATCGTTCATCTTAGTTAATCCTCCTTGATTAATTATTCTTTAATTACATTAAGATTATCATCAATATCTAATTACATCCATTAAGTAATTATACCTAACCACATTCCGTGAATGATTATCCTTAATTCATTAGTTAAACTTAATTAGTTGTAGAATAAACTTCAGTTAACGCTCTTCATTAACAATTCTTTAATTACTTCTCTACAGTAATTAAATTTAGATTAACCATTATTAATTACAGACCAATTAATTATCCTCTAATTATCCATCTTAACTAATCACTCTTGATTAATTATTCTTAATTAATTTAATTAAGCACCAATTAAATTAGTTACTAACTTAAAGCTCTTAGCTTATCTTAAATCTGGCTTACTTATCATTAATCTATTACAAATTAATTATTTAATCTCCCATAAATTTCCTTCCTTGATTAACCATCCCTGATTAATTAACCTTTAATTATATTAAGCAATTTTTCTTTAATTAATTGACCAATTCCATTAATTAACCTTTAATTACTTTTACTAATTACATTAATTAATGATCCTCGAATTACTTATTAATTTACTATCATTAATTGATTATATTGATTAGTTATCCATTCATGAATCAAGACCTATACTACCTTAAGATAAGTCATTATCTTACTTAATTATCATCACTAAGTTTTCATTTGAAAACACTTTGAATAAAATTAGATAATTAACCTATTATAGAATTTTATTAAAACAAACAAATTTAAATTCTAAGAAAAAACATTTGGCTTTTCAACTTATATTGAGATTTGTTTGAGAACTTAACTTGCTATTTTTTTATAAAAGAAAACTTGTTTAAAGATTTATTATAAAACTTACTAACCGACATATACCTGCAAATTTGATGACTCAAATTGTTCATGCTTTTAAGCTTTGGTTCATGTTTTAATTTTATACCCAGGTTAATTATCCCTAAAAAAAATTCTTGGCGAATACCTTATTAATTGAAAACTTGATAACCCTGTTTTTAGCTTATACAAATTCATCACTTAGCTTCAGGTTAAAGAAACGCAAACCAACGATAAATCACATGAATGCCTCGTGAACAATATCGAGCTCCATCCCAAATCTCCCGAGCTTCTCTTCGAGACCCAACCCGAGACACCCTCCATTCCCAAAATACTAACACAACAACCTTGTCGTGCACGTACACCGATGCTCCACGCCACCGTAACCTTCGCCGATACCTTCCATATGTCGGCGACGAACTTAAGAGTCGACTTCGACCATCAATTCAACACCACCAACCCCAATTCGAATTTGAGTACTCCAGTCGAAATTGGAACCCATCCCACCAGGCAAATCGCTTCGCCCTCGTCACTCCGACAATCGGAGATGCCCCTATTTCATCCTCACCTCGTCGATCCCCCCGTGCTACCACCCCCTTGAATACTACACAACACGGTCAACCTGAGGTGGTGAAAACACCTCATCTCTGACCACATCCTAATTCGAAAATTAAACCCTAAAGTTGTCTCGTGCGATCATTTCCTACAATAGAAAAATTATTTAACATTTTTCTTAACTCCATTGATGACCAAGCAAGCTTCAAACAAAGTTTCAACATTCAAAGATTCTTCAATTATCAGAGATTGATCAAAAAACATTTCCTGTTCATCTATGAACTGCTTCTAATTTACACCACTAAAAATCACCAATTTAGTTTTAAAAATCCTATCTTGGGTTGTTGATTCAAGTTACATAATCAAATTAATATTTTTAAAATGTTCGAATTTATCATATGATTTGCCTCTATACTGTAAAACTAAATTTACACAGTAAATTCTTTACTTTCAAGCTTTAAACAAATTCTTCGGCCATAATTTAAATTTAAACAAACTTGCTTTGTTGATGCTTTAAGCCTAACCAAGATTGGATGATAATATTTTGAAATTTGATTAAATATTCAACTCTGTAACAATGAAAAAAGAAGACCAGTATATCCAGATTTTCACAAAAACAACATATATATATAAACACAGAACCATATTTCAAAATAACACATATACAACACAATATTATCAATGAATCACCTGTACAGTAATTTGTGTTTACTCACCAGAAAAATTATGAACAAAGTACACTTTGATGTTTTGAATCCACAGTATGAATCTGCTTGAGTTTCTGTCCTGTTCTTGCTTGAGTTAAAATTTGAGTTTGTTTCTTTTCCTTGTTTTTTTTCTCTTGACATAACTGAACTGAGCTTGCTGATCTTAGATTTTACTCAAGGCATTGATTATATTTCTTACTTCTCTGGTTTTGATAATCTGTTTGAAGATCTCAAAATTTCATTTGTTTGAAGATGGAATCTTGCTTTTAAAAACTGAAATGAATTTTGCAGATTGAAGTTTCTGGTTTTAGCACTTGTTTTCAGGAATGAAATTTTAAGTTAAGTTTTTCTTGTTTTATCAAAATTAAAGAAAAAGAAAAATTAAGGAGGGCACTTGTCCTTATCAATTTATAATTCATCTACACTTGTAACTAGATACACTCTTTCACTTACATTTGTAATTATGCACAAGTTAATTTGTTTTTATATGGTTTTAAAAGTTTTTATAATTAATTTCCTAATTAGTAACTACATTTATTAATTTATATAAACAAAATCCTTAAGAAAATGACATAAAAACTAATTATATTCTAAATAAAGTCATATATATAATATAATTTCAAATCCAAAATAATTTTAAGATATATGTTTCTATCTTTTGAATTTCAATATTCTAATCCAAATTCAAATTCAATTTTTAAAATTAAATTTAAAAATCAAATAAATAAACACCAATTCAATTTGTAAATGATAATTCTATTAAAAATCTATTTATATCTATATATATAAACAACACATTATTATTATTCTTTGAAAATATCAATTTTGCCAATTTAAATGATTATACTAGAAAGACTATCAAACCAATACTTATTCAGATATATACTTTCATTACCAGAATTATTTATTTAACTTATAAATCAGTATTTCCACTAATTAAATTCAGTTACTTTATCAATTATAGATATTCTAGAATTCTGGGTTATCACATTCCTCCCCCCTTAGAATCTTTTCGTCCTCGAAAAGGAACGAAGCTAGAATTTATTAAAATCAGATAAACACTTTTTGATCATTTCTTAAAACACTTATAAAATCTATATATATTACTAAAATAGTTTTATAAAAATATCATTTTGTAGCTCGATGTTTCAACAAGTTCATCCTCGTTCTCACAGAAATTCGGTCATAGTTGATCCGGCGTAGGACTGAAGATCTATAAGTACTTAGCAGACCCATTTTCAACACCCTGTGAAAATACTAGAAAATAATTTTATTGAAAATATAGAAAATACTTTTGAAAATAGAGGGAATATTCTTGGTGAGAATGCTCTGGAAATCATCACCCCCATCCATGGTCGCAGTTACATCCTGGGTTACGTTGCCATCGCAACAAAAGTCCATGTAACTGTAGGCACTCCACGCCCCTCGATTACGCTACGGAACCCACAACAGATCGCAGTTACATTCCAGGGTTATCTTGCCATCGTAGCAAAAGTCCATGTAAATGTTGGCTCTCAGTGGCACACACGATTTTCGCTGTCAAAATGAAACTTCTCCACTCCTACATAGGTTGCAGTCTACAGATGTAAAATCAAACGTAGGTTGTTGGCTCTCCGGGGCACACACGACTTTCGCTATGTTACCATAGGTCGTAGTTACATCCTGGGTTACGTTGTCATCGCAGCAAAAGTCCATGTAACTGTTGGCTCTCAACGGCACCCACGACTTTCGCAATGTTATACTCTACTGATAATCCTCAAGAACTAGTTTTTTTCGGACTCCTCACAGGATCAAATTTAGAACGCCCCTTGGGGCTCAAGGCAGCACCACCCGGTGGCACTCGTGAGAAGTTCATTTCAAAGGAGCGCCTTTTTCCCCAGAGCTATCATCAAAACACTTTATACTATACACATATAGTATCTTTCAAATCATACACCTAGTATGATCTCATACAAACTCCTTTACATAAAATCAATTATCCCAAAATCGATAATTCTCAAACTAGGCTTTCCAAATTCCAATATTGATTAACCCAAAAATCAAAGCCTTTCCATAATCAAAGGTTCCCAAAACCTTTTCCAAAATCCTCATAAGGACTTTTATATATATAGATATATATAATTTTTAAAACTTTGGATCATTTCAAACTTGTATAAAATTCCTTTATACTTCAAACATTTTCAAAAATCCTTTCCTCCTGGCAATAGATTCAACAAGGAAAGATTTATCTTATATAACAAAGATATATAGCTTTGTTTATTCAAAATCAAATATTCCAATTTTGATTACTCTTTTAAATATCATTTTCACTCAAATCCGTACGATGTACACATATCATCCGTACGCTATACCAATCTGATGGCTCACTCAATCAAACAATTTCACTTCCGAACTAGTATCGTCCACCCGACTTCCTAGTGCGGACACAGATTTGGTTTCTTGATCAGAAATCGTCATTCTCCTTGCATAGCTATAACTATGATAGAGAATATCCAGAACCAGTCAACAATTACATCTAGGTTCGCCGTTGAAAATCGAGTGAAAAATCCCAACTCGGATCGATAACTTTCTCGAAATTCTGTGCTCGGATCTGGATCAAATCACTATGCTAATAGAATAATATACTTACATCCTATGTATTTTAACTTCATTGATTATTAGCCAAATCAATTTCTCTTTCCATCCACACTTCCTTTAATTCCCATTCGTTTATTTTACAATTGCCTTAATTCCATTGGATTATCACTTCAATCCTTATCTCAGTTGGAAATTTAATCAATAACAGTTTGAACTCCGACCAGTTTTTATTTAGAAAATAGCTTGGAAATTTTAAAAATAGATAAGTAGTTGAAAAATAATTATTCGTTTGCAAAATAACTGTAAAATAGTTAACTAATTATAAAATAGTTGGAAAATAGTTAAATAGTTATAAAATAGTTAGATAATCGCAAAATAGTTTAAAATAGTAATTAGTTATAAAACAGTTGGAAATCGGTAATTAGTTTATAAAATAGTTACAAAATAGTTAAATAACTCCAAAAGTAGTTATAAAATAAGTATAAGATAGTTTTGGGTTTAATACGAAAGGTTGTATATATAATAAATAACTTGGAAAAAAATAGATTTGTACTAAAACAATTTATTTTAAAAATAGTCTAGAGTCAAACTGTTCAATTCCCAATCTCCATTCCCATCAATTCAATTTTAATTTTCACTTCCATTTAAATTGAATCAGTTCCAATTTGAAGGACTTCAATTCCCATTGAAATTTAATAACCCCAACTCAAGTTAAATCAATCTTGATTTCTTTCCCAATCCAATCAAATTCCATTTGATTTTAATCATGTTCAACTTTAATTATAATTTCAAATTATTCCAATAAATTTTGACTAATATCAATTGAACCCACTTCAATTTCAAATCATTTCAATTTAATCCAATTCTAAATTTTCCATTTAAATTATTAAACTTATACACCTTCAATCTCAAATCCAATTTATTCAAATCAGATTCAATTTGAACTAATTCAATTTCAATCTTAATTTTAAACCATCTCGAATTATATAAATTCGTGTTAAATTCCCTAAATGTTGATTTAACCCCTTAAATCAAATTAATCCTTATTTATTTTTATTTTTATTATAAATCAACCATCCGAATCTTTATACAATTTAATTTTGTGTCCAATTTTCAAAATTCCATTGTAAATTATTTTTACTTAACCTTTTCCAAAGTTCAAATAAGAGTTTAAAAACAATTTTATCTTTAAAATTTAACTTATTATTCGGTTTTATCTTCTAGTTTGAAATTAGTTCTTAAACAAGTTTAATTTACAAATTCAATTATTCAAATTTTCAGTTCAAAGTAATTCCATATCCTTTATTTCAAATTAACGTTAGATTTCCCTTTTATCTCAATAATGGATATATTACCACACTTCATTTCTCATTCGTTTAAACAAATTCAATTTGCATTTGAATGTTTTTTAATAACAATAGGATGATATCATCCAATTTATTTTAAAACGTCCATCCATTTCCAATTTCTAGATCTCAAACCCGTTTTGAGATCACACAAACTCCCAATTTAATTAACCATTTAACTTCCCAAGTTAAATCCCAATTTCATTTTGAAATTTCCAATGCGGGTTGCTTTTTAACTTATTTAACTTTCCCAAAGTTAAATTCAATTCATTCCTTCAGTCAACCTTACTAAAATTTGAATTCCCATTTCAAATTTTAAACAGCACACTAATAATCTTATAAGTTTAAAAACTTATCACCTTGGATATCACATCTCATTCCAAATTTAAAACTCAACATTAGAGTTTATTCAAACTATTTTTGATTTATGTATATTCATCATATATACATATTATTTCTTTTACACACGAGGTCATCTTTAAATTTTAAACCACTTTTGGTTTTTAATTCAAATCAAATTTTCAAACAACCCATTGTTTGCAACAAGTCTCTTTTATTCAAATAATACTTATGTATTATTATTTTTTAGCACTTTGAAACAAGTTTCAAATTTCTGGATCTAGATTTAAGATTTCACAATTTAGGTATTTTTAATTTCAATTTATAAGTCATATTTTACCTAAATGTTTACTTCTTTAAAACATTTCATTTCGCTTACTCATTAAGCACATCTTATCATTAAACACGCAACAATCATTTATGATAATAACCAAGATTATCATATCTAAAACCATCCATTATCATCTTATTCTAAAATACTTCTCCAATTCAAGATTTCAATTTTAGTTTGAATCCATTTCAAACTTATCTTTATTTAATTTCAGTTTGGTCGTATTATATTACCTCTTAATTTTAATTCTAATAATTCAACAGGAAATTTCCTTAATATTTATTAGAGTGAAATATTGCTTTATATATCAAAATATAATCTTATATGAAATCATTTAAAATCTTTATATAAGAAAATAACTAGTACGCTCTCTCATATATACATACACTCAACTCATTCTAGGGTACTATTGACCCTATCCTTAATGAGTACACCCACCAGAGCCAAGGTTCTCGCTTAACCTTCAGCTCTGATACCAACTGTAACGACCCAAAATTTTCGATCCCGAAAATTCCAAATAGTTATGAAAAAGAAGAAAGAGATATAAAAGGAAGAAGAAAACATCAACATCTCACATTCGCAGCGGATAAAATATAATAATAAATAATAACAGTTTACAAAAGAATATTATATCTGTCGATTACATTTTAATACATCAAAGTTACACAAATATGCAAACACTGGATATACACAAGCATCATGGCACATATATACAGCAATATAATACAGCGGAAACACTCCCTACGTTCTTGCCATCCAGCTCGTCTACTGAGCTCCTAGACGTCCTTACCTGAAAATCTGTAATGCTCGGTCTAACCCGAGCATTACATCAAAGTAACACCTGGGTCAGGCAGGAAACCAGCATGAGTAAACTCATCTAACATGAAATACAAAAGTATACCACTCATATAAGCCCGGGTAACTTATGTTAAATTTTCACTTCACAAGTTGTTATAGACATCACTTATGTCACACATCAATTTCTAAGTGCCAGAACTTAGATTATATGGTCCAATTTCACTTAAATCAATCCATTACACCCTATTGATTCCACATATCAATTCATGAAGAATCGAAGTGGTTTCGGGTAATTAACTAATACCCGACTCCGGTCTCTTCGAATTCAGTTCATATTAACACATGTTATTCAAGTGAAATGCACTTCAACTTTAAATAAAAGATGTCACCCTTTTTTTACTCAGCAATTCATCATTGATAGATAACCACATTATCATTGCGCACCCAACACATCATATCACGAATCATTGCATAACAGAGGTATCAATCAATTCAGGTCATTTAATCATCATTTAATCATACATAAGCAAGATAAATCAATCACACCATCTCGAATAAATCTAATTAGCTGTAATTGAAGCCGTAATTGAATTAAATCAATCACCTTTAAATCCTTCTTAATGATTAGTTACAACCCAATTGATTTACCATCCCATAATTATTCATCTTAGTTAATCCTCCTTGATTAATTGTTCTTTAATTACATTAAGATTATCATCATTATCTAATTACTTCAATTAAGTAATTATACCTAACCACATTCCATCAATGATTATCCTTAATTCATTAGTTAAACTTAATTAGTTGTATAATAAACTTCAGTTAACGCTCTTCATTAACAATTCTTTAATTACTTCTCGACGGTAATTAAATTTAGATTAACCATTATTCATTAAAGATCAATTAATTATCCTCTAATTATCCATCTTAATTAATCACTCTTGATTAATTATTCTTAATTATCTTAATTAATTTAATTAAGCACCAATTAAATTAGTTACTAACTTAAAGCTCCTACCTTATCTTAAATCTGGCTTACTTATCATTAATCTATTAGAAATTAATTATTTAATATCCTATAAATTTCCTTCCTTGATTAATTAACCTTTAATTATATTAAGCAATTTTTCTTTAATTAATTGACTGATTCCATTTATTAACCTTTAATTACTATTATTAATTACATTAATTAATGATCCTCAAATTGCTTATTAATTAACTTTCATTAATTGATTATATTGATTAGTTATCCATTCATGAATCAAGAACTATACTACCTTAAGATAAGTCATTATCTTACTTAGTTATCATCACTAAGTTTTCATTTGAAAACACTTTGAATAAAATTAGATAATTAACCTATGATAGAATCTTATTAAAACAAACAAATTTAAATTCTAAAAAAAACTTTTGGCTTTTCAACTTATATTGAGATTTGTTTGAGAACTTAACTCACTATTTTTTTATAAAAGAAAACTTGTTTAAAGATTTATTACAAAACTTACTAACCGACCTATGCCTGCAAATTTGCTGACTCAAATTGCTCATGCTTTTAAGCTTTGGTTCATGTTTTAATTTTATACCCAGGTTAATTATCCCTAAAAAAAATTCTTAGTGAATACCTTATTAATTGAAAACTTGATAACCCTGGTTTCAGCTTATACAAATTCATCACTTAGCTTCAGGTCAAAGAAACCCAAACCAACGATAAATCACACGAATGCCTGGTGAACAATATCGAGCTCCATCCTAAATCTCCCGAGCTTCTCTTCGAGACCCAACCCAAGACACCCTCTGTGACACCCCACCTCTATACCCACGCTGGCCAAGGACACTACGGAGTAATGCCATCAACTAGCGCGGAGAATAAGGCCATTGAGGAGCGATCATCCGTGTAATTGCTTTGTGCGAGCACCGATATGTCAGATAAAATATAACTTGCATTTCATCTCGAGAGGAAATCCGACATACCGCCACAAACTCAAAGCTACTACGCAGTGGCTATAATATCTTCGGAAACAAATATAGAAATAAAAATAACGCAAATCAGTCACAGATAGTTCATATCACAAAGGCGGAAAAAGATATGAATATTACACATAAAAGTGTGTATCAGAGTAGTGGTCAAACAAGACCCACAATAACACAAAAGAATAGCTAGAAGTGCTACACAAAAGAATATGTATACATCAAGGAGTCTATATCTCTAAAGTATACAACAAAATAAACTACTCATCTAAGTAGTTAGCCAAAAGTCAGGGTGATAATCCCAGATGTGAAGTCATGCAGAAGCACCTGCAACATCTCGGTCTGACCTGAGTATTATTTAATAAGAAAATAATAAACGGATCAGTCTATCTATAAATATCAGATAAAATGATATAGAATAGGAGATATGACATAAATATATAATAACCATAAAGCCACACTGTGACAAGTATGAAATTGAAAAATCAACTAGGGATTAATCAATATAACGAGAATCTTCTCAAAGATCAAAAGGAATTTCATACTCCTTATTTACCAAAGTACCAAACTATAAATATTGACAATAATATCAATGCCAATCTCAAAAGATAATGACACACAAATTCACCAATGCACAAATATTGATAAAACTTATCAATGTAAATCACGAAAATTGGTGAAACACAAAATTCTAGAAATCATCAATGGAAATCCACAAATCACAAAAAAAAAGGAGGCCTATCACAAAACGGGACCATGAAAGCTCACTAACACGTGTATCACAAAACGGAATGCTATTCCATGGTAGCTAACCATTAATTTTTGAGCCGAGGCTCCACAAAACGGCCCGAAGACCATGGGTCGCTACCCCACCAATTTGAGTTGAAACTCCACAAAAGCGGGGTTTAGTCTCCCTCGCAGACAAAGAGACATCGCACATTGCTAGTCTAAATCAAAAAAATGATCATCATCGATCATTAAGAAGTGTCAAGTACACTAAGCTTGCAAATATACTAGTTTAGCTTCAAGTCCCATAACGACCAGCTTAACTTAAACATTTATGAACAAATTGTAAATCTCCATTATAAAATTGCCACAAGAGATTCAATCGAACAAGTCCAAGAATCAACCGACGAATTAAACGCAAGCGTTTCACACCACTCGTTTTACTAAGCCGTTTAATTAGATTTCTCATACGAGTGAGGTAAAGGTTTGTATATACTAGTAGAATGGAAAACGGTTTGAGAAAACGAGCTTTGTAATAAAATAGTGTTGACATCATTTTGAAGAAAGAGGTTTGATATTTACTACTAGTGTTAAAACTTCTATATTTTTGAAGTGACAAATAACAAAAACGATTTTAGGAACAATCATTCATCAAAATTCACATACGAAGACGTGAATCAAATCCAAAGAAACCGATACCTAATCCATCAAAGTGGATATACCCAAAAATTCTTATAACAGAAGTTATCAAAGTCGACAAAGGTGATAACAACTAATCGGAGAAGAAGAATCGATTAAAGATTGGAAAACAAAGCAAATTGGGAATAAATAGCAAAACAGGCAAAATAGGAGCAGGTCAGTCGACTGATTTCCCTGAGTCAGTCGACTAAACACAATCCTGAAAAATTTCGGTCTTCAGCTTAGTCGAGTGACTCAGAGAACTCAGTCGACCGAACCTGATTTCCTGCCTTTTCTATCCCATTTCAAATGAAGTGCAAACTCTTCCAAAATGCAACCAGACGAACATTGGCTCTAAGGGTATATGCCAATCGGCAACCCGGCCTTATATGCTTCTCGATGCATCACCAAAAGCATGATCAAACATCCATAAAAGGATTTTCACACAAATTTGACTTAAAAACCCAAAAATTGGAATATTCAGAACACCAATCCAAATCAAGAGCAAATTTACATGAAGAAGTGTTAGGAATTCATACCCAACAACCAAAGATAATTATAGTCATAGATGAGAGATAAAAATCTCACCTTTAAACCCAAAACAAAAAAAGAAGAAGCTATAAAGCAATGGCAAGGGCAATCACATTTCAATTCCAACTCAACAACCTTGAATCTAAGCTAAAAAGAGAAACATTTCCTAAGTTAGGTTTAGGAATTTCTAAAATTGATAAGAGAATAGTTGGAGTAGAAGAAGAGGAGGCTTACCAAAGCTTCTTCTATAAATTTGGAGCTAGAACTTGTTTTGCAAAAGAAAACTAGGGCTTGGAGTTTTAATTTCCCATTCCTCACTCCATTGTTGCAAAAGCTTGAGTATTAGGAAATAGAAGTAAAGTAATGAAGAGAGGAGGGGTTAAGCTTGGGTCTAATAAGCTGAAACAAGGCCAAAGCCCAAAGTGAAAAAGTAGCAAAATTCTACTATCTCCAAACATATCAAAGTTTATACTTAAAAAAATCGCAAACGGCGTTTTGAACTCAACGGAAGTAGTCTCGAGTCCTAATTCAACCGTATGCAAAAATTAACTTTTCGGACTAAAATCCGACTAACGATAAAACATTTAAATAAAATATTTAAATATTCAATCGTAAAATATGCGGGTTGTTACAGACTCCCCTCCTTAAAAAAAATTGTGTCCTCGCAATATTTAAGAAGAAAATACGAGGTAACAACCATGAAAGCATATCAAAAAAAAAGAATTTGAAATAAGAAATTCACCGCAAAGAGCATGGGAAAGTAAGTCCGGATGTGTTCGCTCGATGTACTCTCTAGATTCCCAAGAGCAATCCTTAGGATTTGAGGACCATTGGACTTTAACAAGCGGAACATCTTTATTTCGAAGGCGCTTGACCTCCGAAGCAATAATACGAATAGGATGTTGCTCATAAGTTAAATTAGGTGAAACTTCAATTTCTTCAACAACACCGGGCTTAAGAATAGAATCGGAATCTCAAAGACATTTCCGTAATTGGGAAACGTGAAACATGTCATGAATAGAAGAAAACTGAGCCGGTAACAAAAGGCGATAAGCCACAGAACCAATACGTTCGGTGATAGGAAATGGCCCAATGTATCGAGCCGTTAACTTTCCCGATCGACTGAAACATATAACACCCTTCATAGGTGAAACACGAATAAACACAAGATCTCTCACAGAAAATTCTAATTTCCTTCTACGGTTATCGGCATAGGATTTTTGCCTACTCAGGGCTTCTTTCATCCTATGACGGATAAGATCAATCTTTGTTGTGGAATCACGAATAAAATCTGGACTTAAAACTAGCCTCTCACCGGCCTCAAGCCAACAAGAAGGATATCGGCATGGCCTTCCATAGAGTGCCTCAAAAGGTGCCATACCAATTCTAGATTGGAAGCTATTATTATAGGAAAACTCAACAAGAGAAATATGATCTTCCCAACTTCCATCAAAATCAAGAACACATGCACGAAGAAGATCTTCAAGAGTTTGATTCACACGCTCGGTTTGTCCATTGGACTGAGGATGATAAGCGGTGCTAAAATTAAGCTTTGTTCCCAAAGCTTTTTGAAGATCTTTCAAAATCCACTAGTAAACAATGGATCAAGATCACTTACAATAGAAGTGGGAACTCCATGCAATTTAACAATTTCTTGAATAAAGAGTTTGGCCAAGAGAGGAACGGTTTGGTTGGACCGAACGGGAATAAAATGGGCGGATTTAGTAAGTCTATCGACTATCACCCATAAGCTATCATGACCCGAACGAGAACGGGGAGGGACATCTATAAAATCCATAGAAATTTGGTCCCACTTTCAAATTGGAATTTCTAAAGGTTGCAATAACCCACCAGGCCTTTGATGTTCGGCCTTGACAAGTTGGCAAGTCATGCAACACTTAACAAAGTTAGCAACATCAGATTTCATTCCCTCCCAATAATAAAGTCGCTTCATATCCGCATACATTTTACTATTACCGGGATGAATGGTAAATTTAGAACGATGGGAATCTTCTAAAATATCTTTATGAAGATCACTAATATTTGGCACGATAAGTCTACCAAATTTTCAAATACCGCCACGATAATCAATATCAAAGTCTTAAAAACTTTCAACATCAATTTTATCCCTAAAATTTGGGCCAAAAAGAGCCAATTCGGGATATAGCTTTAGTGCTTCAAGAATGCGGTCAAAAAGAGAAGGATGAGCCTCAAGACTACATAAAGCAAGAGATGAACACAAATCGGAAACACGATCTTAAATCTCACAAATAGATAAAATCTCGAGATCATTCCATTCGGATATCATCATAGAAACAACCGCTTGTTGCTTATGACTAAGTGCATCGGCAACACGATTTCCCTTTCCGGGAGTATAAAGAATATCAAGATCATAAGCTGCAAGAAATTCGAGCCAACATTGTTGACGCAAATTAAATTCCTTTTGAGGATCGGTGTAAAGAATAAATTTTTCTCCCAAAAGATAATGACGCCAAATACGGAGGGCGAAAACAATAGCCGCGAGCTCTAAATCATGAGTGGCATATCTAGTCTCGGCTGGCTTCAATTGCCTAGAAGCATAAGCAATAACACGTTCTCTTTGCATAAGAGCGGCACCCAAACCAGCACGACTAGCATCGGTATAAACAATAAAATCTTGGTTTCCTTCGAGAATCACAAGAATATGTGCATCAGAAAGGAGTTCTTTTAATGTCTGAAAAGAAGCTTCACATTTGTCCGACCAAATGTATTTAACACCTTTCTTGGTCAAACTAGTAAGGGGCACGGAAGTTTTTGAAAAGTCTTTTATAAAACGACTGTAATAGCCCGCCAATCCAAGGAAGCTACGGATTTCCGTCACACTCTCCGGTCTCATCCAATTTTGAATGGCTTCAATCTTTGAAGGATACACGGAAATTCCGGATTCGGAAATAATATGACCGAGAAACTTCACATGAGATTGCCAAAAGTGGCATTTAGAAAATTTTGCTTTTAAATGATTGCTCCTAAGAGTTTCCAACAAAATCCGAAGATGTTTTTCATGCTCATCCTCGGTTTTAGAATACACAAGAACATCATCAATAAAGATGAGAACAAACCGATCGAGGAAGTCTTTGAAAACTCGATTCATAAGGTCAACGAAATAAGCCGGAGCATTCGTTAAGCCAAATGGCATAACAAGCCATTCATAAGATCCATAACGAGTACGGAATGATGTCAATGGAATACTATCCTCTGCAATACGAAGCTGATGAAAACCGGTAGCTAAGTCTAATTGCGAAAAGACTCTAGCACCACTAAATTGATCGAATAGGTCATCAATTCGAGGTAAAGGATATTTATTCTTGATAGCAAGATCGTTAAGCTTACGGTAGTCAACGCAAAGCCTAGGTGTACCATCGGATTTCTTCATAAAAATAGCCGAAGCGCCCCAATGCGAGGAACTAGAGCGAATAAATTGCTTCGTCTCCAATTCAGATAATTGTTTGTGCATCTCCTCATTTTCTTTATTGGACATACGATAAGGAGGACAAGTAATAGGTTGAGCTCCAGGGATGAGATTAATTCTGAACTCAATTTCTCGCTTTGGTGGTAATCCTAAAACGGGCTCAAATATGTCGGAAAATTCACAAACAACGTGAATGAGAGAAATAATATCTTCCTCATCATCATTATCGTCATCATGAGGATTTAGAGAATACAAAGATGCTGCCAAGCTGGAATCCAAATCTTTAGGATCAATAGAAATCTTCTTAAAAGATTGAGGATGTCGAAGATGAATAGTCCGCTCATGACACAGGATTTGAGCTTCATAACGGTTAAGCCAATCCATTCCCAAAATCATTCTGAAGCCAAGGTAACGCATAACATGCAAATCGGCACAGAAAGAGTAATCACACAAAATAATTTCAACATCTTTACACAATAAACTGATTGTTGCAGATCCACCAACCGGATTCGCAATTCTCAAAGAAGTCATTAAACACAAAACATTCAAAGAAAAAGTATCTACAAGTTCTTTTGAAATAAAAGAATGGGACGCACCCGTATCAAAAAGAACTCAAATAGGATAACCACGAAATAAAATAATGCCATTGAGGATAGAATGAGAAATACCTTTACCACGAGATGTGTGGCCAGGGGCTTGAGCAACATAAAGCTTTCCCCCTTCCAATTTTGAAGTTTGGGACAAGAAGATAAATAATGATCTGGGCTTTTGCAATAGCGACAAGTACGAGGCTTTGAACACTTGTTCGCAAAATGGTCCTTAGAACCACCGTTGTAGCATTGCCCACCACTTAGGGTAGAAGTCTTAGTTGCCGGAGAGGCTTGCTTCCCTTTCTTATTGTTGGGATAAGGACCTTTGAACTTATTAGGCCTTTTCTTGTTGTTGAAGTTTGGTTTAGCACCCGTGACTTCAACATCACTCTCCCTATCTTTCTCTTCAAGTCGAAGAGCGATATCAATGAGTTGATCAAAAGAAACTTCTAATTTTAGAAGTAATGGCTTCTTGAGATTTTTGTTCAAGCCATAGACAAATCTTTGGTTCTCCTTCAATGGGGTGTTTATGTATTTGACCCCGTATTTAGAAAGTGACTCTAAGAATGCGACATAATCTGCCACGGAAGATTCACCTTGAACAAGTTCTATGAAACGATTAGCCAATGTCACCTTCTCAGCTTCTGGCATAAATTTTAACTCAAATCGTTCCCGGAATTTGTCCCAAATAAGATCCGCTTCAATTATTTCGAAAATCAGAAGCTCATACCAGTCTAATGCTCTTTCTTGGAGCATACCAGTGGCCACCTGAACTCGGTGAAGATCAATAAGATTCATGCGAGAAAAGATTCGATCGCATGTTCTTAGCCAAGCCTGGACTTCAATAATGGTTTCAGAACCTTTGAATGGCTTCCCATCCAAATTGGTATAATCATTGCACAAACGTGCAAATCCAGACTTAGGGTGAGTAGACTCCGGATTAGAACCGGCTGCTTGAGCATTCTTTACTAGATCAAGAAGCTGCTGGGCAGACATAAAAACTCCATCCTGGGGAGTAGCACTAATTTGACCGGCGGTGGGACGACCAGGTCAAACCATTTCTCTTCATTAAGAAAGAAAGAAGAAAAAGGAAAAGGTTATTCACCAAATGAATATCAAACATTAATGATTGATAAAACAAGAAATCACAAAAGAAGGTAGGATAAAACGGTACAAAGACACGAATTAAATCCTAAGGCACGACTCCTAAGATGGACATAGGACGATGATCCTTGTTAAATTATTCTACATTGTTTCGAAGTTTGGCTCTGATACCAAGCTGTGACGCCCCACCTCTATACCAACGCTAGCCAAGGACACTACGGAGTAATGCCGTCAACTAGCGCGGAGAATAAGGCCGTTGAGGAGCGACCATCAGTGTAATTGCTTTGTGCAAGCACCGATATGTCAGATAAAATATAACTTGCATTTCATCTCGAGAGGGAATCCAACATACCGACACAAACTCAAAGCAACTACACAGTGGCTATAATATCTTCAGAAACAAATATAGAAATAAAAATAACGCAAATCAGTCACATATAGTTCATATCACAAAGGCGGAAAAAGATATGAATATTACACATAAAAGTGTGTATCAGAGTAGTGGTCAAACAAGACCCACAATAACACAAAAGAATAGCTAGAAGTGCTACACAAAAGAATATGTATACATCAAGGAGTCTATATCTCTAAAGTATACAACAAAATAAACTATAATCTAAGTAGTTAGCCAAAAGTCAGGGTGATAATCCCAGATGTGAAGTCATGCAGAAGCACCTGTAACATCTCGGTCTGACCTGAGTATTATTTAATAAGAAAATAATAAACAGATCAGTCTATCTATAAATATCAGATAAAATGATATAGAATAGGAGATATGACATAAATATATAATAACCATAAAGCCACACTGTGACAAGTATGCAATTGAAAAATCAACTAGGGATTAATCAATATAACGAGAATCTTCTCAAAGATCAAAAGGAATTTCATACTCCTTATTTACCAAAGTACCAAACTATAAATATTGACAATAATATCAATGCCAATCTCAAAAGATAATGACATACAAATTCACCAATGCACAAATACTGATAAAATTTATCAATGTAAATCACGAAAATTGGTGAAACACAAAATTCTAGAAATCATCAATGGAAATCCACAAATCACAAAAAAAAGGGAGGCCTATCACAAAACGGGACCATGAAAGCTCACTAACACGTGTATCACAAAACGGAACGCTATTCCATGGTAGCTAACCATTAATTTTTGAGCCGAGGCTCCACAAAACGGCCCGAAGACCATGGGTCGCTACCCCACCAATTTGAGTCGAAACTCCACAAAAGCGGGGTTTAGTCTCCCTCGCAGACAAAGAGACATCGCACATTGCTAGTCTAAATCAAAAAAATGATCATCATCGATCATTAAGAAGTGTCAAGTACACTAAGCTTGCAAATATACGAGTTTAGCTTCATGTCCCTTAACGACCAGCTTAACTTAAATATTTACGAACAAATTGTAAATCTCCATTATAAAATTGCCATAAGAGATTCAATCGAACAAGTCCAAGAATCAACCGACGAATTAAACGCAAGCGTTTCACACCACTCGTTTTACTAAGCCGTTTAATTAGATTTCTCATACGAGTGAGGTAAAGGTTTGTATATACTAGTAGAATGGAAAACGGTTTGAGAAAACGAGCTTTGTAATAAAATAGTGTTGACATCATTTTGAAGAAAGAGGTTTGATATTTACTACTAGTATTAAAACTTTTATATTTTTGAAGTGACAAATAACAAAAATGATTATAGGAACAATCAATCATCAAAATTCACATACGAAGACGTGAATCAAATCCAAAGAAACCGATACCTAATCCATCAAAGTGGATATACCCAAAAATTCCTATAATAGAAGTTATCAAAGTCGACAAAGGTATTAACAACTATTCGGAGAAGAAGAATCGATTAAAGATTCGAAAACAAAGAAAGTTGGGCATAAATAGCAAAATAGGCAAAACAGGAGCTGGTCAGTCGACTGAATTCCCTGAGTCAGTCAACTGAACACAGTCCTGAAAAATTTCGGGCTTCAGCTCAGTCGACTGAACCTGATTTCCTGCATTTTCTATCCCATTTCAAATGAAGTGCAAACTCTTCCAAAATGCAACCGGACGAACATAGGGTCTAAGTGTTTATGCCAATCCACAACCCGACCCTATATGCTCCTGGATGTATCACCAAAAGAACGATCAAACATCCATAAAAGGATTTTCACACAAATTTGACTTAAAAACCCAAAAACTGGAATATTCACAACACCAATCCAAATCAAGAGCAAATTTACATGAAGAGGTGTTAGGAATTCATACCCAACAACCAAAGATTATTATAGTCATAGATGTGAGATAAAAATCTCACCTTTAAACCCAACACAAATAAAGAAGAAGATATAGAGCAATGGCAAGGGCAATCATAGTTCAATTCCAACTCAACAACCTTGAATCTAAGCTAAAAAGAGAAACATTTCCTAAGTTAGGTTTAGGAATTTCAGAAATTGATAAGAGAATGAGTTGGAGAAGAAGAAGAGGAGGCTTACCAAAGCTTCTTTTATAAATTTGGAGTTAGAACTTGATTTGCAAAAGAAAACTAGGGCTTGGAGTTTTAATTTCCCATTCTTCTCTCCATTGTTGCAAAAGCTTGAGTATCAGGAAATAGAAGTGAAGTAATGAAGAGAGGAGGGGTGAAGCTTGGGTCTAATAAGCTGAAACAAGACCAAAGCGCTAAGTGAAAAAGTAGCAAACTTCTACTATCCCCAAACATATCAAAGTTTACACTTAAAAAGATGGCAAACGGCGTTTTAAACTCAATGGAAGTAGTCCCGAGTCCTAATTCGACCGTATGCAAAACGTAACTTTTCGGACTAAAATCCGACTAACGATAAAACATTTAAATAAAATATTTAAATATTCAATCGTAAAATATGCGGGTTGTTACACTCTCCATCCCCAAAACACTGACACAACAACCTTGTCGTGCACGTACACCGATGCTCCACGCCGCCGTAACCTTTGCCGATACCTTCCATAAGTCGACGACGAACTCAAGAGTCGACTTCGATCATCAATTCAACACCACCAACCCCAATTTGAATTTGAGTACTCCAGTCGAAATAGGAACCCTTCCCCACCAAGAAAATCGCTTCACCCTCGTCACTTCGACCATCGGAGATGCTCCTATTTCATCCCCACCTCGCCGATCCCTCGTGCTACCACCCCCTTGAATACCACACAACTCGGTCAACCTGAGGTGGTGAAAACACCTCATCTCCGACCGCGTCCTAATTCAAAAATTAAACCCTAAAGTTGTCTCGTTCGATCATTTCCTACAATAGAAAAATTATTTAACATTTTTCCTAACTTCATTGATGACCAAGCAAGCTTCAAGCAAAGTTTCAACATTCAAAGATTCTTCGATTATCAGAGATTGATCAAAAGCATTTCATGTTCATCTATGAACTACTTCTAATTTACACCACTAAAAATCAACAATTTAGTTTTACAAATCCTATCTTGGGCTGTTGATTCAAGTTACATAATCAAATTAATATTTTAAAATGTTCGAATTTATCATATGATTTGCCTCTATACTGTAAAACTGAATTTACACAGTAAATTCTTCACTTTCAAGCTTTAAGCAAATTCTTCAGCCATAATTTACATTTAAACAAACTTGCTTTGTTGATGCTTTAAGCCTAACCAAGATTGGATGATAATATTTTGATATTTGATTAAATATTCAACTCTGTAACAATGAACAGAGATGACCAGTATCTAGATTTTCACAAAAACAACATATATATATAAACACAGAACCATATTTCAAAATAACACATATACAACACAATATTATCAATGAATCACCTGTACAGTAATTTGTGTTTACTCACCAAAAATATTATGAACAAAGTACACTTTGATGTTTTGAATCCACAGTATGAATCTGCTTGAGTTTCTGTCCTGTTCTTGCTTGAGTTAAAATTTGAGTTTGTTTCTTTTTCTTGTTTTTTTTCCCTTGAAATAACTAAACTGAGCTTGCTGATCTTAGAGTTTACTCAGGCCTTTGATTATATTTCTTACTCCTCTGGTTTTGATAATTTGTTTGAAGATCTGAAAATTTCATTTGTTTGAAGATGGAATCTTGCTTTTAAAAACCGAAATAAATTTTGCAGATTGAAGTTTTTGGTTTTAGCATTTGTTTTTAGGAATGAAATTTTAAGTTAAGTTTTGCTTGTTTTATCAAAATTAAAGAAAAAGAAAAATTAAGGAGGACACTTGTCCTTATCAATTTATAATTCATTTACACTTGTTACTAGATACACTCTTTCACTTACATTTGTAATTATGCACAAGTTAATTAGTTTTTATATGGTTTTAAAAGCTTTTATAATTAATTTCCTAATTAATATCTACATTTCTTAATTTATATAAACAAAATCCTTAAAAAAAGACATAAAAACTAATTATACTATAAATAAAGTCATATGTATAATATAATTTCAAATCCAAAATAATTTTAAGATATATATTTCTATCTTTTAATTTCAATATTCTAATCCAAACTCAAATTCAATTTTTAAAATTAAATTTAAAAATCAAAAAAACAAACACCAATTCAATTTGTAAATGATAATTCTATTAAAAATCTATTTATATCTATATATATAAACAACACATTATTATTATTGTCTGAAAATATCAATTTTGCCAATTTAAATGATTATAGTAGAAAGACTATCAAACCAATACTTATTTAGATATATATGTTCATTACCAGAATTATTTGTTTAACTTATAAATCAGTATTCCTACTAATTAAATTCAGTTACTTTATCAATTATAGATATTCTAAAATTCTGGGTTATCATAGTCGCTCCTCAACAGCCTTATTCGTCGCGCTAGTTGACGGCATTACTCCGTAGTGTCCTTGGCCAGCGTGAGTATAGAGGTGGGGCGTCATACTAACATAGGTTAGTAGTTATTCATTTTCTAATACTTTTGAATCATATTGACACTAATGATTTTAGGTTTGCTTATTTTCCTGAGTAGTCTGATCTTAACAATATGTTGCTAAAGCATTAGCCTAAGTACATAAATATGCAATAACTAGTTTTCCAGTTAAATGTTTTTTTATAATATTTACAACAAAGCAAGCGATAAGGACTTTATTTTTTTCTCTCACATTATTTTATACATATTTCATCTTTGTTGCACAAACTTTGGGCCTTATGTATTAGACAGATTATATATAGTACCAATAACTTTTTTTTTGCAAATACATGTTTATATATCTAATCATTTATCATTTCTTAATTTTGTAGATATATTTTTGAAGTTCATTCTCCTATATTGCAAAAAGCTAATCTTAAAAATCATATATGTAGCTGTAATCAATGGAAAGTGATGGGTTTTCCTTGTGCACATGCTTTGAAGTACATCTCTTTGTCTAATAATTCTATTTATGATTTCATTAAGAATTACTTCACTATTGAGTTTTATCGAGCTTCATATTCATATGTAAAAAATCTTATTCCAACTTTTGATAAAGAAGCAATTGAAGCGAAAGAGTCATCGACTATTCTTCCACCTAAGTCGATTGGTGGAGCTGGTAGGCTTAGGTTGAATAGGATCGAAGGGCCTAGTTTTCATGCTAAGCAAAACAAGTGTGGAAAGTGCAAAAAACTAGAACATAATCGAAAAGGATGTCCTTTGAATAATTGATTGACCATTTTATGATAAACTGCAATGTATTTGATTAAAATTGCAATATATTTTATTAACTGTTTTTACAGTAAATTTTAGAGTTGAATAATTAAGTTTGTTGAATCGTTGCTTATGCGTTTGTGACGTCTGTTGATTTTAAGAAATTGTTTATGTTTCATGATTAAAATTCTCCAAAATCTGTTTTTATTATAAGTTATTCATAGTTTCGGATAAATGAATTTATCTTTTCGATAGTAGAGACTTTTTTATTATTACGTGTAATCAGTTGGCAGGAACCTCTTGTTGTTTTGTTTTCTATCTACCAATCTTTTGGTTGATTAGTGTCCTTTTTATATATGGTTTTCTTATGTTGCTAGTTAGTTCATTTTTGGAACATAATTTTATTGATTAAGAACATCTCCAAGTTTTTTTTTTCACTTGAAATGAACCACCATGTTTAAACATGTGGAAACATCTTGTTTGATTGGGTTTTGGAAAAGAAAAGATTTACTTGAATTTATTAAAAAAAATGAAATTTAAAGGTAAAAAGTGTAAGAAATAAATCCTGACCGCAGCTGAATAATGGTTGCATAAAAGATTAGCAACTTTGATTAATTTTAAGAGCAACTAATTCACATTGAAAATGGTAACTTTCACAAGGCCATTTTGAGACATAAAGAATATCCAACATAGAGAAAAAATCACAAAAACACCGAGGTACAACAAATCTACTGGGAAATAAATCCAGATAAACGACATATGTATTACAACATAAGGCAAACATAAGTAAGCCAGATTTGTATACCACACTAACAAACCACATAAACATAATAACTCCAAAGTTAAAAGATAAAGCTTTTATCATTTTTTATAGTGCACTAAAAACAAATCAGTCACATAATATTTTATGCAATTACTTGCTAATTAACATCGATCGTGTTAAAACCTTTCCACTTAAAGTCAGTCATTACAAATTCATCACCAAATCCATCGGCAATCCAACAACACTACTTTAAATCCATTATAAACAACATAATTTCAGATATTGTTAACCTACCTTTTTCCCGGACAATATACAAGCGGATTTAACCCAATAGATTTCACGACTATTGAGGCCGATGAGTTCAGAGTGGTGATTATGGGACCTAGAAGTCATGTAACGATTATATGAAGTCAAAAATCAATGGATTTGATGGATAAACAGTGTAAGTGCTTAAAATATGAAATATAACTCAGTGACTGGCAGGGATTGGTATGGACATGCTCAATTTAGAAGGATCATCATGGCTATTTGAAACGGTTCGACATGCTTTATTGGAAGGTAGTTCATCATACTTCACTGGAAAATATGGATCGGCATGCTTCACCAAGGGATGGATCGACAAACTTCATTGAATAGGGATCGACATACTTGATCAAGAGGGATCGGTCAGATTCATTGAAGAGGGATCAACATCCATCAAGTTTCAAGTGCATTCTTGCATACAACTATCAATATCTAAAGATCTACAAGTCTAAAGCATATGAAATTTGGAAAGCATGGTATATGGAAACTAAGGAGCCTACTCTAGGGATTACATGTCATTTGGAGGGGTTTGGAGGGATCAACACTTTTTCCTTGTTAGGGATCAGTACCCATCCCTGTTTAGAATGGGTTTAGTTGGATTTGCAGCAAAGATTGATCAATAACTTGATTTCTACTAACCCAATTGTCATGAAACTTGAAGGCTAAGCAAAATACAATACGGAGAAGCTCCCCTTCAGATTGCATTGCATCTGGAAGAAGTTGGAGGGATTGGTACCTATCCCTTTATTGGGATGGGCAGAAATTAGTATTTAAACGATACCACTTCATGGAAAACGCGATATCTCACAAACAATAAGTCGAAATGGCCTGTTATTTGAAGGGCAAGTAGATAACATCATGGAGAAGCCCCAAAAGTGATCGCACCCCATTTGGATACCAAAATATAGGGTCGGTACCGATTCATGTTATGAGCCCCAATGGGCTAAGAAATTTATGGGTGGCCTCATTTTAGTCCCTCGAACTTTCTGTCAAAATTTTAGCTCGATCCGTGCGCTTCGTCCCCATAAATAAAGCAGGCATGACATCAGAATAGGGATCTTCTTTCTACTTCTCTTTATGTTCAACCGAGGCTAAACTCTATCAATTTTATTCTTGGATTCGTATTGTAACTATAAACAAACTTCAGTACAATAAAAAGAATTATTTGGGAGTGGACGTAGGCCAGAGTTAGCCGAACCACTATAAATCTTGTCTCCTTTTACGTGCTTTTCGATTGTTTTAATTTTTTTCTTCATTTATTTCTCTTCATATTTATGTGATTGAATTAGATATTGGAGCTTTTGCATATTTGGGTGTCGGTGGCCAACTTTGGCGCCAATTGTTGCTTTCACTAAGAGGAATTACACCAGCAGATTTGGAAGCTAGGATCTTAGATTTGGAAGCTTGGATATTTGGATCTAGAAAGCAATGGTTAGGCAATCAACAAGGAGAGTGCTACCAAAAAGGAGCCACCATGGGGGGAGTCAAGAGGCTTCCTCAGAAGCTGAAGCTAATCAAGCATTTATATACATCACTAGGAATGAAATGGAAACGATGATGGATGCTATGCAGGAGAGGATGCTAAAAAGATAGGAGGAGATGATGCATAATTTGCTCCAACAGATTGGACAAGCTGGAGCACGGAATCAAGGAGTTGAAGCGGCATGAATTGCTGGAAATCAGAACAGGGAACATAGAAACGAAGCCAATGGATGAAGGAATGGAGAAGAGCAAGCAGGGGTAGTCCTCTACCATTTTAAAGGGATCGGCACCGATCCCTCTAGAGGGATCGGTAGCGATCCCCAAAGGCTAGCGGGCATGCCCAGCGGGTCTGGTTGGTTGTGATGCATAAGAATATGCTGTCAATCCCATGGAGCTTGGTGTGAATTGAAATTAGGACGCTCTTCCAGAGGAATACGTTCTAGAATTCCCTCGTAGACTCGGGGGGAGCAGCTTGGACATAATGATAGGATATTACCACCGGAAGGCAACGACAGGTTTGCAGAGATGATAAGGCGAGCTATGCGTAGAGGATTAGTGAACATGGATCTGGAGGATGTAAATAGAAGTCCATTCGCTCCAAATATCAAGAATGCTAGGTATCCACCAGAATTTAAACTATCAACACTAGAAGCTTATGACAGAAACTCATATCCAACTATGCATATGATGTGGTATATATGGCCATGGAAGTACTGGGGGCATTGGAAGTAGTCCTGGCATGATGTTCCCCTTGTACTTAACGGATGTAGAGAACTATGGTTCAGACAGTTGGAAAGCGGTTCTATTAGCATGTGGATGGTCATGAAGCAGTTTTAGGTTTCCATTACGAGACCTAAGAATGTGATGACATTGACATCTGTAAAGCAATGGGTAGGAGAATCACTCGAGCATTTCTTAACCAGGTTAAATGCAGTAGTTATTTCGGTGGATTGGCCAGATCCATCTATGGTTTTAATGACGGCAGTGTTAGGAGTTGTAGGTAATTCATATTTTAAGAGATCACTGATATGGGATCCACGGACGGATCTCGGGGAATTCTACCATGAAGCAGAGAGGTTTCTACGACAAGAAGATGCTAAAGCTGATAAAAAGGCAACGAAAGTTAATACTATACAGGGTGAAGAATTTCCTGGTGAAAGCTCAGGAAAGGGTAAGGGTAAACAGAACATGGATACTAGCTTCGATGGATTGAAACGACAAAGGGGGAACCCAAATTCTCTTCTTACTTGGAATTAAACGAAAACCAAGAATGGTATATCTGGATACTCGAGGACTCCTTCCATATTGGAGGCCGACAAGAAGGGAGCCCTCCGAACGCGAGCGAACATCACGAAAGTACTGCCTATTCCATGAAATGGATGGGCATAATACAAAAGATTGCATGCATTTAAAGGATATCATTGAAGAATATGTGAGGAACGGTCAGTTAAAATAACACGTAAGGACTCGGGCTGTGATGGTGGAACTGGAGCAGCTATCGTCCACCTCGAATGAAAATGGCACTGGATCAAGGCATCATCAACTTGTCGTAAATTGATCGGGATAACATGGAATAAGCAGCAAACTCCACGGTAAGATGGCTAAGTCACTCACACATGTACACGATCTATGACCGTCCCTCGGCATGCTTTGAGGTGTTGACAAACCGTATTGCTAGGGATTGTGAAATTTGTTTTTTTCCTTTCTTCTTGTTTGCTTCGAACTCTTATTTTACTATTTTATTTGAACTCTGGTTTATTGGTTGTACAGACTCTTATTTTATGGACTTAGGAATGCTTAAATTTGGATTAATGTAATGGATAATACAGGTCAGTAGGTATGGATTATGCCTAGTAAGGGGTAGGTCGCTTCGCTCGAACGTGATGGATCATCCTACTTAGGTCGTTGAGTATGGGTTATGCTCAGTAAGGATCCAAAGAGATCAAGGTCGTCAGCGATGGACTATGCCTGACAAAGGGTAGGTCACACCACTTGAATGCGATGGATCATGCGACCCAGAATTTCAGTCATTTGAAATTCGTATATTTTATTGGTTATAAATATTCACAAGTTAATTTTATAAGCTGAATAACTTATATTTCGAATATCTGGATTTAGTTGGATAATTAAATTGTTAATTTAATATTTGAAATTATAGAAATAATTGAAATATGTATTTAATATGAATAAAAATGATTTATAAAGTTGAATTAAAATGTATCTGAGTAAGAATGATTTAAGTAAACTTTTAAAATTGAATTGAAAGTTAATTTGTCGAAATTGAATACTTTAATATTTAATTGACGAGTCAAAATAAATATTTTAAAAACGGTCTTGGATTTCACCGAAAGTAGTTTCATTGGATCCGTAATGTTATATTATTGTAAGAATTCAAATTTCGTGTCAATCGGATTAACGGTTTGTCCATGGCAAGTTGAAACGCGTAGAAATTTGTTTAAGTGAATTTTAAATTTAAATAATTCGATTCGAAAACCTATCTTCCAAATATGATCGATTTGGCTCTCGATATATATTCCATTGTGTTCGGAATAGGGGTGAAACATTATAAATTCCAGGCAGCACGCTTCGTTTCGAGTTCGGAAAATTTGACGATGAATAGTGTCACAGAATTTTATATAAAAGGACTTCATTTTTCTATATTTTCACTAAAACCTAAAGCAGCTAGGGCTATCCACCAACTTTGAATCAATGGCCAAGAACTTCAAATCTTCCCCTTTAATTGTTTTCCAGTCCGTTGACAATTACGGAATACTCTTAACTGCAAATTTGAAGAGCACGACGAGACGTAGCCGATCAACGGTTGTGATCAAAAACTACAAAGCGGATCGACGTCAATCCTCACTCAAAGTCGCTAGTCGCACGCGTTTATCAAGGCAAATACATGACCAAGCTCGCCGTGCCTCTAGGCGGTGGTGCACGGTGCTGCGACGCTTGGCGGCCTTCGATCGTTCTCTAGATGCACGAAGGTCGCGCGATAATTCGAAGAGACGACGGCTCTATAGGTTTCCTTTGATTGGCTCTTTCGTACGTGAGGAAGAAGCTACTCACGGCCCAAATCGCGTTTGATCAAAATCTACGGCCTGGATTGAATCTAGGTTAGAAATAAAATAATAGCAGTGAATTTATATATATATATATATATATATATATATATATATATATATATATATATATATATATATATAGATACACACACACATTAAAATCGTACAAACGTTAAATATATAACTTCTTCAAACGATGTCCGTTTTTGATGAAATAAGATGCATTGGGTCCGTATTGATGAGCACTACATTTTAAAGCTAGTTTGGAGCTGATTGGAGCTAGTGTAAATTTTGGGTAGTATTAAACGCTCGTTTAATTTTATTTGGAATAAAACACAATAACTGCTATTGGAACCAAAGTGAGTACAACTTACTCTTTCCAATTCATTGATATTATTATATAAGTGAGAAACAATTTATTATATGACGATTAATGATTGTTTGGATATATTATCTACATATTGATTGGCAGTTGGATATATTTCTGCCTATTGGAGCAGATGACCCTATACGGTTTGTCGTGTATGAGCGGATGACCCTTTATATGCGCGTCTGCCTCAAAGCAGACATTGTACACACATTCTAATATGTATATTTGTTGCAGGTGACAGGTTCGAGGGATCCAACTGGATTCCTTTCCACTGTTGATTTATTTACAGATATTGATATATATGCTGTTATCATATGATATTTCATGTTTGGATGCAATGATTGTTGTATTTAGTGCTGTTGCAGCATTGGGCCTATATTTGGTAATTTAAAAATGTTTAAGTGATGATTTCAATGTAAAAGGTATTTTCCAAATGATTTTGGGAAATAGATGTTTTATTGAATTTTAAATGGTTAAGGAATTGATTTATTTTAAATAAATAAAAGTTATAATTTTTAATTTAAAAAAATTATGATTTTTGTGAAATAAAATTAAAAATATGATTTTTGAAATATGGAGATAACTATTCTGAAAACAGTTTAAATGGAGATTTTTTATTTATTACTAATGGTTTATATATAAGATTTATAAAATTGAATTTTTATAATCAAAGTGTTGGAATTATAAAGGAGTTTTGTAAATGTTAAAATGAAGTATAAAATTGAATCTTATAAGTGTATAAGATTTATGAATTTGTAAAGTTATAAAAATAATGAATTTTTTAAATAATAGATTTATAAGTAATTAACTTATAGTTTGGATTTTTGACATGTAATTGAGTTATAAATGGAATCGGTTAATTAAGGGATTTATAAATGGAAGTTTTTATAAAATAATAAATGTGATTATAAACATTGTTTTATAAATCTAAAATCAATTGAATTTGATAAGTTAAATATGGAAGTTTACTAATGGAATTATATTCGTGATTTTTGACAGTGAATTATCCTTTAATTAAATATGTAGAAGTTTCGATTTCGTAAAGAAGATATATCCACGATTTCGGACAGTGGATTATCTTTTAATAAATGGATAGAAATATTGGATTTGGTAAATGAATTGCATTCATGATTTTGGACAGTGAATAATATATTAAATGAAATAGATATTTTTGGAAAGTGATATATTAAATGGAGTTTAATGGTTTGAAGATGTTTTAAAATGTGTTAAGTATCGAATACATAGATTTCAACATTCATCATTGAAGTAGACGTTTTCGAGAAGTAAGAAAATGATGAATACAATACTGCTGTTATAGTAAATGATTTTCGAAAGAGAATGTTTTTTATAGTATATGGGATTTATATATCTATCTAATTTTTGAATACCTGTACTAGTGATTTTGGGTTGTCGTAACAATGTTTTACGCAACATTCATTTGGACCCAAATGAATATGTTAAAGAGAATGTTTTCCTTAAAGATTAAAATATATACTTAATCCTGATTTAAGTATATGCAATATTTTCTAAGTGTTGAAATAAATTGAATTGTGAATTACTTATTGTTAAATAAGTATATGGAAATGTTTGCCAATGTTGAAATGGCTTTGAGAATTTATCATTTTAAAAGATAATTTGAAGTGAATATTTGGCAAGTGATTTAATTAATAGAAGATTAATTAAAAGGCCTAGTGATTGTTATGGTGCTAAATATTTGTTTGTTTGCTTTGATAGTTAAATAACGGACCATCAAATTTGGCCATTTTAGTTCCTAGACTTGATGTAAGAACTATTTAGTCGTACACTTAGTACATAGCCTTCTGTGTAGGCTTGATTATTGTTTGTGTTGAGGATGTTGATTCGTATAGTGTGGAGTATTACTCCAATCTATCGAGCTTCCTTCTTGGCCCGAAGGATAGCAAGTTGAAAGTCGGAGACGTGATAAGTCTATAGGACTTAGTTTTTGTGTGAAGTTGAGAAGCGCTTGTGTAACGACCCGAAAATTTCGTGGATTTAATTTGGTTGAATTATTAAGTTTTGTAGTTTATTTTAGTAAATGGTAACTTATAACCTTTTTATAGTAATTCGAATTTAATCCGAATGAATTAAGTTGAAAGAGATGCTTACCTGGAATTTAATATGAGAAATTTAAGAAAGTATTAATTTGATTTAATGCAATAAAAGTTTGTAAATGGTAATTGGAATATAATTAAGGAATCATATTAGTGCAAGTAATAATTTATGACTTGGATGAAATTCCAATTCAATTAAATCATTTAAATGTTATGATTTGATTTTATGGAGTATTTGAAAAACAAATGTTAGGATTTGATTAATATATATGTATTTATTTAGGTTATTGAATAAAAATTGGTAAGCCAATTGTAATTAATGGTAATATTGTGATATAAGCTAATAAATTAGATTTCATTGCAATACCCATTAATGAATGTAATGAAATAGGATTTAGGAAAATGTATAATAGGTTATAAATTAAATAGAAGGAAACAAACTTATATATCGAATTGATTAAGGCATAAATACTTTGAATAGTGATTGAATGTACAGTTAATGGTAATTAAAACTTATTTATAGTAAGATTGCATAAGATTCAATAAATTCAGTAGTGGAAAGATTTTTACCTAGATATACATTGAAGATGAGAAATTAAAGGAATATATTAAATTTGGTTAATGTAATATAACATTGATTAACCGTAATTGGGAATAAATTTAAAGAATTATGTTAATGCAAGTGGATCATTTATAAACTTAAATGAAACGTTCCAATTTAATAGAGATATTCGAATGTTATGATTTATTTTAAAGGTAATAATTGGATTTAAGTGGAATTTGTTATATTTGGTTTAAACAGGAAAGGAGTATACAAAAGTAACTGTGAACAGTAAAGTCGCAACTGTAAATGGAAGAATTTGAAACAAGGGGCAGTAAACATTAATAAATTAATAGTAATAAATGCCAACATATAGTTGTAACAAATATAATTTAATATTACAAGTGGGTGAACTTAAAGATAAGGGTTAAGAGTGTTGGAAGGGCTATATTAAAATAACTATAAAGTGTAAACGTAAGTATTTATAGAGACATAAATTATTTGAAGAAAAATAATTGGTAAAAGGGGTTGGGCTTATTGATTGTTTGAAACCTTATTAATGTGGGAAATTTATTTAGTACAAGCAAAACCAATGCAAATATTAAATTTATCAGTGAGGCAAGTAATCAATTCAAATTTATGTAACAATAGAAATGTGAAATTTGGGGAATAGATTCAAAGTTATGAATGAGTTGTTAAAATAATGCATAATAGTGCAAATTTGAATGAATAAATGGGAGTATAGATTTAAGTATAAAAAGCGATATTTTAGTTTAATTAAAAGTATTGCAAAATAAATGAAATTAATGTTAAACATTACGTTTATAGAGATTTAACTAAAAGTCAAGAATATTAGAACAATAGATTTTGAACCCAACCTGGAATCCATCTACTTAAAAATTATAGGTGGAACAAGCATTGATTATTTAATTTAATAGAAATTTTGGGAACTAAAAATTATAATTTTGAATATAATGAAATTTAAGATAGGGCATTTCAATTGATAAATCTATCTTCTCTAAATTGACATTTAAATTATGTTTAAATAATTGCGAATGATGGAGAAGTATTAAGGTGATAAATTGTCATCTCTATAATTGAAATATAAAATTCGATTTAATTGATTTAATTTAATTTTATTAGTTAATATAAAAATAGCCATTTTGGCCACCGACTCGGATTTCGACGAAACCAGTTTCATCGGATCCGTATCGGTGAATTATTATATGGTTTTAAGTTTCGTATCGATCGGACTTGTCGTTTGATCGTACGAACGCGAAACGCCTTGAAATCGATTTAATTGAAATCAATTTGAAATCAATTTGAAAATACTGGCTTCAGCATAACTTCTTCATACGATGGAATTTGAACGTGAAACTTTTTCCATCGCGTTCAGAATATTTTAAAACACCTATTTGGATATATGGGTTTAACAAATTTCGTTCCGGGGTCAGAATGGGCTTTTTGGGCCAACTACCGTTTAGCACGTTTATAATTCGTGCCACACCTATTCTATTGCAGCTTGTCTATAAATAGGCTGTGATAAACCCTAGCCTCCATTCTATTCTCTTTTGTTGTACGTTCATTTCTTCAACTCTTTCTCTTCCTCAATCGATGCAAATTTCAGATCCAATTCTATTCAAAATTCAAATGAAAACTCAGGCATCTCAGAAAAATTCCAAAAAAATATATGTTGATGTTCTCGACGAGCTTAATTCAATGGTGCTATTCGTTTTTCAATTCGTCGCACCATTTGTCCAAGAATTTCGAATCAATTCAGACCGTCCGTATTAGGGTTTTATTGTTTCGACGGTGGATCCTTCATAATTTCTCGATCGGGGAGTGGCAGACTGTTGAGGGCGACCTGCAGTTAACATCGGCACGATCGGCTTGAGGCATAGGGGTCTCGATCGCCAGAAATTGGCGTTTTCATGGGGCGGCGGCGGAGGTGGTTCCAGCCACCTAGGGGCACGCGCGAGCTGCCAGGGGGGTCGGCTTGGGGTGAGCAGCGTGGTGATGGGCATCGATTCACGTGGTGGTACATGTAGGTGGCGTGAAAATTGAGGTTAGGGTTTCATGCGGCAGCCCTGTTCGAATTCGAGAAGTTAGGGTCGCGTTCTTGTTGTTTCCTGTGCGCGAGTGGAGGCCCTATTGACGTGGAATCTAGTATGGTTAGTTTATTTTAATTTTTAATTTTGTTTTCAACTAGTTTAAAACAAATAACTTTAGCATACGTTGTCCGTTTTACATGAGATTTTTTTTGTTAGGATCGAAATTAAATTCTGGATCTGTTGGTGCTGGTTTGGACAGATTTGGGGACCGTCAAAAATTTGGGTTTAAATTGGATTTAAATTCGATTTAAATTCAAAAGGTGAGTGTTTTTACCCACTCACAACTTCTAAAACTTCTTATGTCTGTTAAATTAATTTTAGATATGAGTAGAAACTTATTTATGACTGTTTGGCATGTTTTATTCATTATCTCTGTTAAATTGCATTTATTTAATTTAACTGTTAATTTATTTTATTTATTGCATATAAATTTGACAGTTAGAATTTATTTATTTGCATATTAACTGCCAGTCATAGTTATGTTAAATTTTTATTTCATATCAACTGACAGTTAAATTTGAATTTATTTTTGCATATAAACTGCTAGTAACAGTTATTAAATTTATTATTGAATATAAACTGTTAGTTAATACATGTTATTTATTACCTGTATAATTTATATGCTCTATATCGATGATTGTTTAAATTGGATGATGATTGCAAATAATGGTTGATGCTTGATATTTGGATGAATAGATGCTATATTTTATGTTGTATAAACTGCAAGTTATCATGCATTTCATTCATTTGGGATTGCGGTTTGAGATGATATACAACCGCATTTTTATTTTAAATTGCGGATTGAAATGATAAACATCCGTATCACTTGACCATAGGGTAGAAAATTTTATATAGGCACCGCGGTATATATATATATAATTATTTTGTTGAAATGTTTTTCTATGGTTTATGGGTTTTTGATTTGGTTATTAAAAAAGGTTATTTATATGTAGTAATTTCCGGTTTTAAGCTCTATATAAATTGTTTTGAAGTATGAAATAAAGTTTGATTTTTAAGATCAAATACGATTAAGAATTTATTTAAAATTTAAGTTCTGGAGTTTTATTGACTTAAATGAGAATAAGGTCGGAAGATGAATATTGAGTAAAATTTGAAATTAAATAAAAAGGTTATTGATTTTTAAAGGGTATGATTTTTATAACTTGATTTTTGTGTAGAGTGATTTAAATGAATATATCAAGTTTAATAAATTGAAAGATTATCCAGTTATATGAAGTTAAAGGTTTTACATAAATTATATTGAATTCATTAAGTAAACATTTCAAGTCTAAATAAGAAGTAATTGAATTTGATACATATGGATTTGTCAAATGAGTTGTTTTTTTGAAATGGTGAAATATTTAAAGCCTTGAAACATAAGAATTGAAATGGTATTTGGAAGTGTAAATCGATTTTTGAAATTGATTTGTGAAATCTAAAGAAGCTATTTTGTTTTATAAAAGTAGTTTAATAATTAACCATTTAAGAGATGGAAATTTGTTTCAAAGCTATGATTTTCAAGGTAGTATAATTTGAAATTTTATATTCAAGAGTTTTGACCTCGGAATATTTACTTTGAAAACCCTATGATTTTGGAAAGTATATATATTGGAATAAAATGATATCGTATTAATTCGGGTTTTAAAAGGAAATGATGTCATATTTATATGGTTTTGAAATGGATATTTTATTCTGGTTTTAAAGTAT
Source organism: Allium cepa (assembly GCA_030765085.1). NCBI lineage: Eukaryota > Viridiplantae > Streptophyta > Magnoliopsida > Asparagales > Amaryllidaceae > Allium > Allium cepa. Next base: position 581,169,662 of record CM060931.1, read on the forward strand.
AATTATTTTAAATGACCGCGGTGTTATAATAACGATTGGTTGGCAAAGTGACCGGGATCGGATATGAACATACTCTCTGTCGATACCGAAAACCAATTTGACTAACCGTGTACGCGGTGGAGATTCCAGAATGAAGTAGGTTGGTGGCGGCGTTTCCTGTAAGGTAAATACGTGGACTCAACTCCCGTGAGTTGGCATAAGGTGGCTAAAACAGGAGCGATTGACGGGTTAATGAGGTAGCACCTCTGATCGGACACTTTCCTTCGATACTATACTCTGACTTTGGATTTTTCGGTGGCCACCTTCACTTTTGAATTCTTTGATGTGGGGAGTTTGTTCGAGGTGGGCGGCGGCTGCGCGCTGCGCATTTCCATCGGCCAGGAAGCGTAATTGGTATATCTACCCTGGCATTGCCTAGTTGTGCCTGTCACCTACCCTAACGCGCCTTATACGATTTTGTTTTCTACCATACCTATGGAGTGCCCTCTGACGACGCCCAGTACGGGGGATATTACGGTACTGTATAGACTATGGGAATATATAAATGTGTTAAGGTGGAAAATGTAAAGCCTTAACGCTATTTAAAAGTAAGTTTATTTTTCAATTAGACACTATTATAACAGCGCAATATACTACATAATAAATAGTTTAACGGATCCTTAGGAGATGTAAATTCCGAGCATCTCTTGAGTTACTGTACTCATATTTATTTCTGTTAATTTAACTCACATAAGATCTTTTAGTTCTGACTCGAGTGTTTTGTCTTTTCAAATTCGCTCGGGTCAGTCCGAGCGTTTCAGGATCGAAGACTTTAGCTCTAGAGGACGAAGACAGAGATTTCTATTATTAATATTAATTATATTCCACTACACTCATATTGTTCCGCTGCTTTGTCGTATGGTATGTGTAATCTGATATGTATTGTATAAATAAAATCAAAGGTTTTGTAAAACAGCTTCATGAACTGTATATTTGATTATTATATTTTATCCTTCCGCTGTGAGATTCTGTTTAGTTTTTTTCTTTCTCTGTTTTTCTTATTTATCCCATAACAATCCGCCCTTACGTATGGTTTGAATTGGCACGTGTGTCCGTTCAAATCGTGCGAAAAGGCGGGATGTTACAACTTTTGTGTTGTTGGTGCGAAGAGACCGGGATCAGATTTATCTGAAAACCACATCAGACCAACGTATATGCGACGATTATGCAGGTTGCTTATTGATGATATTGATATTCTGGATTTTCATAGCGGGGGGGGCTGCTTGTTGATCGTTTGGGGTTAAAATCCCAATATACATCTAGTAGAAGTGGTCTCTTCATTGTGAAATATCCAATGCGAGGACTATTCGCTACTAATCCAAGGGATTTCCCGATAGGATGTGGTAGGAATGTACCTTTGATTTGTCCTGTTCCTGGACAATTTGTATGGATGTTTGCCTGACATTACATTTCTATAGATTACGTACATTGGTTTTTACAAACATACATCAGTTGTGGCGAAGAAGGAAACTTCTCTTAGCTTAACACCCTCCTTGAGACGTATGAGCTTAAGGGTTGTATTCTTGTGGAAGGCAGTTAGTAGTCAATGGAAATGGCAGTGTGGCATTAAAAGTGATGTGATTGTGATTTGTGAATGGTAATCGTTACCTCCTCCTTCCTCATCAACCGGAAATGACTAAAATAGGGTTAGATGCAGCAGCGCTAAGTGGGTCGCTCCCATAAGGGTATGATCATCCTCTTCTAGATATATCTTTACACGCTATGACGTCGTGTATTTGATTATTGTGGTTTGTATGCTAGAGGGCCCGCGGTAAAGGTTGGTAACGACACTGAAGGATGTCATATTCATTACCATCTAGTTATAGAGGTGGGCTGGTCTTGTGTTGGTAGAGGGCAGATGTTCTATGCCTCAGAACATCCATCTAGAGGTGTACCCATTCGAAAGGTAGTCCCTTCACGTGGTCATTTGTATGGAAATACAAACTCCACTACGTTCCCGCCAATTTATTTGTAGAGCCTAGTATGCTGGAATTTAATAATGGTAATAATTTCGGCTATTTGAATATTGTTTGTGCAATTGACACTATTATAATATAAGAGAATTTGATATGAAATGTTTTAGTTACCGTAAGGTAGAAACATGTCCGTGTTTGTGTATGGGCGTGTCTTACGAGATACTTTTGTTTTGATGAAGGAAAAGTTTGGTAATTTAATAAATTCAGTTGAGTGTGTTTCTCACGCTGGTTTACCAGACTGACCCGGGCATTCTTCCCTTTCAATGCTCAGGTCAGACCGAGTACCTTTACAGGTTTAGATTTGGTGCTTTTGGAGCTTCAGCAGGAGAGCCAAAGATCTTCATTTTCGTACACACGTATCTGTTTTGATTATCCACTGCATTGTTGCTTAGTTGTTGCGTATATTATCAGTAATTGTGAGGACATGTTATTATAACTCTCCAGGCTGATAACTTGTGATGAATTGTTGAACTCTGATTGATGTATGTATATACAGTTTCTGTTTTGTAAAGATCATTGATACGATATTATATGTTTTCCGCTGCAATGTGAAATTCTGTATTGTTCTGTTTTATTTTCTCTTCTCTCTTTGTTCTCTTCCCTTCTTCTCTCTTCTTTTCTTTCTCCTTACTTTCCATCGGTCTGTGCTTTATAGGTCGGAAATGCATGGTTTATTGTCGATTCAAAGGGTATGGATTTGCGGGTCGTCACATTTGGTATCAGAGCTTAGATTTTGTATGTTCCTATGCTTTGATGTGCACTCAGTATAGATAGGCATAGTAACACCCTAGATTGACTTTGAATGTATTTATATATGAGCGCGTATTTGTTAACGATGTAAAATGATTTATATTGTGTTTGCTTATCCGTTGAGTTGTTTGTGAATACTAGTCGGTACGTGGGACGCCATGTTATCGATAGGGATTTCTAAACTGTAACAACTCGATTTTTCGATGCTCGAGAATCGGCATTAATACGTCCACTGTATCAAATACCAAACAATTGAATACCGAAAAGCCGAACCATTAGGGTTAAAGAAGAAGGAGGTAGAAGAAGAAATAGAAAACAATATCATAATCTCACAATCGCAGCGGAACAATATATTTTTATACAAAAGAATCTATAATTGTTTATACATTACATCAATAAGAGTACAACACAAATCAACAACCAAATTTAGGACAATTATAATAACTAAATAATAATTTCTTTAAAAACAATTTTTTAGGAAAACAACTTTAAACCTCTAACTTATACTTGAAAATCTTACTTGTAAATATACTTGGCTTTTCAGGAAAATACACTTTCCTTTCCACACCTTTAAAAATAAACCACTATTTATTTTTAATAGATCACCATTTCCTTATAAATTCCCATCCTGAATTTATACTTCCAAATTATCCTCTGATAAATATTCCACTTCATTTATAAACCCTGTTTATAAATTTCATAATCTCATTCACCTTTATTCACAGTTTCAACACTAGTTGGTTTTCAAATTGATTTTCCAAAGCCAACTTCATTTAAAAATAAATTCCTTTACTTGACCAAATTTATTTCAGAACACATTTATCTCATCTTCACACCTTTATTTATGATTTAAATTTTTATTTAAATCGAAAATATTAATTTCATACTTTATTTCAAATTCTCCTTTTATTTTTCTCAAACTCATTTCAAATCTTAAATTTTAAAAATATATTTCTCCATTCTTTACAACAATATTGCTTAAGTCTCCAAAATTCTTTTATTTTCATTTATTTAAAATCTCTATCTTTATTTTCATACTCATAATTTATTTAATAGAATTTAAAAATCAAATTTTATATTTTTTTCTTTCCAAATACAATCTTTACTTTACCCAAATTCACTATATTATTATTTTACTTAAAAATTTCCCTTTTTATTTCCTTTAAAATTCCAAATATATATATTTTTCATTCTCTCAAATACCAATACATATTCAACCAAGCCATAGCATTCAACAATTTCAGTTCCCAATATAATCAATATAATCATCACAGATTATCACATAAATCACATTGTTGAATATAAAATAAATTCAACGTTTTGAGGAATCTAGTTGGATCCCTCCAACCTGTTTATAGAGATTCATTTGTTAAATTAACTTATTTAATTATTTTTTGTTACTAAAAGGTTTTTAAAAAGAGGAAAATTAGTTAAAATTTAATTACTAGTTTAAATAAAATCATTGGTTAATTAAATTTATCAAATGGAAATTTAATTGTTCGATTGGTTTGAATATTAATAAAATCATCTAATGTCTGTACAAGCTCTAAATCATGGTGAATCAAGCCGGTGTGGATCGGATTGCAAATTAAAAGTCAAATGTGAGTTAATCTCACTCATTTAGATTACCTTTTTAAATTTAAATAGAAAATTTAAATTATTGGTTATTGCATGGATTGATAATTTAATATTAGTTTGGATGTGGTATATTATATATAATAGTATATATATTGGAGTGATTGATTCCCGTATTATATAGCAGATGAGACTCTATGCGCCCCACATAATAGCGGATGACCCCATACACCGCGATATAGCCTTGAAGCAGGATTAGTATTTTAATATTGTGCAAAAACCTGTGGATGCAGGGAATAGGTTGGAGGGATCCAACTGGATTCCTCAAAACGTTGAATTTATTTTATATCCAGCAATGTGATTTATGTGATAATCTATGATGATTATATTGGGAATTGAAATTATTGAATACTATGGCTTGGTTGAATATATATTGGTACTTGAGAGAATGAAAAATATATTTGTTTGGAGTTTAAAAGGAAATAAAAAGGGAAATTTTTAAGTAAAATAATAATATAGTGAATTTGGGTAAAGTAAAGAGTGAATTTGGAAAGGAAAAAATATAAAATTTGATTTTTAGATTCTATTAAATAAATTCTGAGTATGGAAATAAAGATAGAGATTCTACATAAATGAAAATAAAAGAGATTTGGAGACTTAAGCAATATTGTTTGTAAAGAATGAAGAAATATATTTTTAAAATTTAAGATTTGAAATGAGTTTGAGAAAAATAAAAGAGGAATTGAAAAAAAGTATGAAATTAATATTTCGGATTTAAATAAGAATTTAAATCATAAATAAAGGTGTGAAGATGAGATAAATGGGTTTTGAAATCAATTTGGATAAGTAAAGGAATTTATTTTTGAAATGGAGTTGGTTTTGGGAAATCAATTTGAAAGCCTACTAGTGTTGAAACTGTGAATAAAGGACAATGAGATTATGAAATTTATAAAAAGGGTTTATAAATGAAGTGGAATATTTATCAGAGGATAATTTGGAAGTATACATTCAGGATGAGAATTTGTAAGGAAATGGTGATTTGTTAAAAATAAATAATGGTTTATTTTTAAAGATATGGAAAGGAAAGTGTATTTTCCTTAAAAGCCAGGTATATTTACAAGTAAGATTTTCAAGTATAAGTTAGAGGTTTAAAGCTGTTTTCTTAAAAGAATTTTTTTAGAGAAATTATTCAGTTATTATAACTGCCCTGAATTTGGTTGTTGATTTGTGTTGTACTCTGATTGATGTAATGCATAAACAATTACAGATTCTTTTGTATAAAAATCTATTGTAATCTATAATATATTATTCCGCTGCGATTGTGAGATTCTGATATTGTTTTCTATTTCTTCTTCTACCTCCTTCTTCTTTAATCCTAATGGTTTGGTTTTTCGACATTCGATTGTTCGGCATTTGATAAAGTGGGCGTATTAATGCTGATTTTCGAGCGTCGAAAAATTGGGTCGTTACATAAACACTTAAACGAGGCAAGTCGACATAGTATTATTTTAAACTGGGTGAATGAAATAATTTTACCTCGATTATATTTTATATATAAAGGATTAATTTTTTAGAAATTATTAATGTGTATATAAAATTGATTGTTTGGTTGTTTGAAAATATAAATATACATAAGTTGATGAAAGATGTTTGAATAATCTAAAATAAAAGCAACAATTGTATAAGCAAATGAATTATAAAGTATGGAATTATAAATTAATATGATTTACAATTGGAAATAATCTTATAAATAAGAAATGAAACTAAGTGAATATATTTATAAAAATGAGTTATAAATAAAAATGAATTTTAAACTAAGAATTGGTAAATTTGAATCCCGTTGATTTTGATAGTTGTTTTTCAAAAGTTAAAGTGATTATATTTTTCTAATTCTAAATAAGATAAAATAATTTGAAATAAATCTTATATAATTAAAGTAAAATAGTGAAGTTATATAAGTAAAGGATTTGTAAATGTGATTTGTAAATATAAAAGAATATACAGCACTGAATTCACTATTGTTGCTAGGAAATAAAAAGAGTGATGACTTCAGTATCATCGGTATCATTTTCGAGTTTCTATGCGATGGATTTGCTACCAATTGTAAATTAGAAATTTAAGTTTTGTTGTGATAAAAAAATTTGAATTTAAAATCCAAGTTGATAATTGATAAATATAAGTAAAACGAGTTGTGGACTTATAATATAAACTAATAAAAATTTAGCTTTGGTAAAGTTAAAATAAATTTGAGTTAGCATTATAAAATATATGATTTGAAATTTAACTAAAGGAAGGTTAATTAATTTGAATTGGAATAGATAAGTGATTATATAATATGATTTGGAAGTTTTAATTAATAAGTTGTATAACTTATAGGATGAGAAAATGTAAGTAAGACCAAATATTAAAATGGTCAAATAATTTTGTTACGCAAAACAAAATCTGAATTGAATAGTGATATGAAATTTGACTTAAATAAAAGTTCAATAAGATAGAAGTTGAATTAAATTAGTAGTGAACTTAAGTTATATAGTGAAAGTAAACTCAAGTGAGTTGAAATAAAACATAACTTAAGTAATGTCGAATGAAGTTGAATTTGATATCAAAATGAAATGAAATCATTAAATGAATATGAATTTGAGTAATATAATTAAATTCAACTTTAATTGTAAAAAGGAATTAGTGAATATTAGAATTAAATCCAAACTGAATATTAAACTAATTGAATAATTGAATGGAAGTCAATCAGATATTAAACTAATTGGAATTAAAAGGGTTAAACCAAATTGAATGTAAATGAAGTAAAGTGAAATAAATTAATTTGGTAATGTGGGATATGCATTAGTTATTAGATTGTTGTTAGTTGATTGTATAGAGATTCATTAAGTGTTAATGAAAATGAATTAATCAAAGTGAAAGATAAAAAATTGAAATCAAATTGAAAGTTAAATAATTGAATACAAATTGAAAGTGAACAAACTTGAATGTAATTAGTGAATGTAAACTAATTGAAATGAATAGATGAATATTAGTAAAATCCAATGTAGTGAATCAAATGCGATTAAATCGAAAACCAATTCAATGAATATTAATGACAAGTGAATTTATATTGATTTGATTATGGATTGATTGGATGGATATTGATTTGTTGGATGATAGTGGTGGTGGTTGGATTTGTTGCTTTTGATTACATTTGCTACATTGGCATATATAGTTGTTGTATTCATATATGTTGTATATCGATACTACTTTTCATATATACATGTTTCTTATTGTTTATTGAGTGTGTAGTAGGAGCGGATGGTGTTTGCTTCGCATCTGGAGCTCGCTTTCGCGCTATATTAGCGGTATATGCTCGTTAATAATATGTAAGTTACATATCTCAGATTACATATCGTACTTTTGCACTTTTTCTCCAACGGGATGCCTCATCCTCGAAGTTGAGATGTATATTTATGATATATGTGTGTGTGTGTGTGTGTGTGTGTGCGTGTGTTGTGATCCTACTACGATCGAACCGTGCAAAGGAGACGTTGGCGAATTTTTTTCGAAAATTTAAAGCGTTAGAAATTTTTTGAGAATTTTGGAATAATTTTTTTGATAACTAAAATTTGGATTTTGGGTTAAAAGTTAAGCGATGATTACTTGATTTTGAAAAGACAATTAAGAAATGATTTGAAAACTTACAAAATTTTTTGTAAGAAGTTTAACGAAAGGATTTTGGGAAAAGTTAAAAGCTTAAATGAATTTGAAATTTAATTTGAATAATTTGATTTGAAAAGTTAAAGGATTTTGTGGCTTTTTCTTATTTGGTAATTTCGAGGACGAAATTCTTTTAAGTAAGGGAGAATGTAACTACCTAGAATTTCAGTCATTTGAAATTCGTATATTTTGTTGTTTTAAATATTCACAAGTTAATTTTATAAGCTGAATAACTTATATTTCGAATATCTGGATTTAATTGGATAATTAAATTGCTAATTTAATATTTGAAATTATAGAAATAATTGAAATATGTATTTAATACGAATAAAAATGATTTATAAAGTTGAATTAGAATGTATTTGAATTAGAATGATGTTAGTAAACTTTTAAAATTGAATTAAAAGTTAATTTGTAGAAATTGAATATTTTAATATTTAATTGACGAGTGAAAATAGCCATTTTACAAACTATCTCAGATTTGGACAAAACCAATTTCATTGGATCCGTAATGTTATCTTATTGTAAGATTTCAAATTTTGTGTCAATCAGATTTACGGTTTGTCCATGGCAAGCTGAAATGTGTAGAAATTTGTTTAAGTGAATTTTAAATTTAAATAATTCGATTCGAAAACCTATCTTCGAAATACGATCGAATTGGCTCTCGATATATATTCCGTTGTGTTTGGAATAGGGGTAAAACATTTCAACGCCAGGTGGCACGCTTCGTTTCGAGTTAAGAAAATTTGACAATGAACAGTGTCGTAGAATTTTATATAAAAGGACTTCATTTTTCTATATTTTCACTAAAACCTAAAGCGGATAGCGCTAGCCGTCGGCTCTGAATCAATGGCCGAGAACTTCGAATCTTCCCATTCAATTATCTTCCAATCTGTAGACAACTACGGAAAACTCTCAACTGCAACTTTGAAGAGCACGACGAGACCTAGCCGATCAGCAGTTGTGATCGAAAACAACAAAGCGGATAGACGTCCATCCTCACACAAATTTGCTACAGTCGCGTGCATTTATCGAGGCAAATACACGACCGAGCTCGCCCTTCCTTTGGGCGGTGGTGCACGGTGATGTGGCGCTTCAAATGGCGGTCTACGATCGTTCTCTAGATGCACGAAGGTGGGGCGATAATTCGAAGAGACGGCGGTTCTATGGGTTTTCTTCGATCGGTTCTTTTGTACATGAGGAAGAAGCTACTAATGGCCTAGATCGCGTTTGATCAAAATTTACTGCCTAGATTGAATCTAGGTTAAAAATAAAATAATAGTAGTGAATTTGGATATATATTAAAATCGTACAAACTTTAAAAATGTATAACTTCTTCATACGAGGTCCGTTTTTGATGAAACAAATTGCGTTGGCTCCATATTGACAAGCACTACATTTTAGAGCTTCTTTGGAGTTGATTGGAGTTAGTGTAATTTTTGGGTAAAATTAAATGCACGTTTAATTTTATTTGGAATAAAACACTACGACTGCTATTGGAACCAAAGTGAGTGCAACTCACTCTTTCTGATTCACTAATATTTTTATACAAGTGAGAAATAATTTATTATATGATGATTGATGATTGTTTGGATATATTATCTATATATTGATTGGTATTTGGACATATTCCTGTCGATTGGAACAGATGACCATATACATTCCCGTGTATGAGAGGATGTTCCTTTGTACGCACGTCTGCCTCGAAGCGAACATTTACATATATTCTAATACGTATATTTGTTGCACGTGAAAGGTTGGAGCAATCCAGCTAGATTCCTCACCATTGTTGATTTATTTATAGATATTGATATATATGCCGTTATCATATGATATTTGATGTTTGGATGCAGTGATTGATGTATTTAGCGTTGTTGCAGCATTGGGCCTATTTTTGGTAATTTAAAAATGTTTAAGTAATGATTTCAATTTAAAAAGCATTTTCCAAGTGATTTTGGGAAATAGATGTTTCATTGAATTTTAAATAGTTAAGGAATAGATTTATTTTAAATAAATAAAAGTTATAATTTTTATTTTATGAAAATTATGATTTTTATGAAATATAATTAAAAATATGATTTTTGAAATATGGAGATAACTACTTTGAAAATAGTTTAAATGGAGATTTTTGATTTATTATTAATGGTATGTATATAAGATTTATAAAATTGAATTTTTTATACGTAACGACTCGATTTTTCGACGCCCGAAAATTAACATCAATACGTCCACTGTATCAAATGCCGAACAATCGAATGTTGGAAAACAGAACCGTTAGGGTTAGAGAAGAAGAAGATAGAAGAAGAGAAAGAAAAATAATATCAGAATCTCACATTCGCAGTGGAACACTATATAATAGATAAATGAATAATCTTTAAACAAAAGAACTATATCTGTTTATACATTACATCATTAGAGTACTACAACAACAAAACACGACACTAGGCATTTATGACAACTTGTCCATATGAAAACTGAACTTGCAGCAACCCATACGCAGCAGATACTGCATAATATAAGTGATACGTCTCGCCATCCATCTTGTCTCCTGATATCCATAGCATACTTCCGGAATTTGCTCTCGAACAACTATAACCAGACTCTATGATGCCCGTGTAGAAAATTATGGGCACACATGTTTAGAAAGGAATAATAAACTTCAGGTCAGTCATGGGACTAGTGTGAGATCTTAAAACAGTTATTTGCACAAAATAAAAGTAAAAGAAATCCGTTATGTTTTTGGAAAATGAAACTACCATAAGGCTTCCCGGCACAGACACAATGCAATCGCACACTAGGGGGAGATTTCTCTTTATAGCAGTCAAATATGCTTGATACGCAAAATCTTTTTGATATTATTATTAGTGCATAGTGTGGAAAACATTTCAAAAGTATAATATTAATCTTAGCCAGCATAGGTACCATTGTATTATGCCTACTATAGCTACCACCTGAGGTGGCAGGTTGCACAATTGCAATTGTAAAGGGCTCATATTGTTTTGTTTGGATTTCCAACAAATGGTCAAGGCTAAGGAACTTCCTTCACTGATTGGGTACGCCTCTGGAGGGACGCTCCGACAACTTAACCAACTCTCCGCCAACACAATGCCGGGTTACCTCTGTAACTAAGTAACTAACTATCATGAGTATGCCATCCCCCGGTCTAGACCGACCTTTACCGAGGCACCTGAACAACCAACAACCAAAAAAGTAAATAATGTGGGCTCTATACCAGAATACCACATTTTATCCACACAAGTTAAATATCTGGACTCCATACCAGATACCACTATTTATCCAGAAGGAAATGCACATACCCTAAGGGGCGCGACCCCCATAACCTTGCCGCATCCTTCTTAGTTCGACCATTTTCGAGGTGTGAGGTCCGACGAAGTCTCTCCACAAAGCTACGCTTTTCACAAAAGCCGTGCTTCGATCAACAAATGATCAGCACTTAGCATGCCACATTACCAAATTGGGAATATGTCACTAGTAACCATCAACCACATAACCTCTGAGCTCGTCTGTCTCAGAGAAGGGTGTTAAGCTAAGAGAATAAATTCTCCGCCACCAACAGAAATGTATTTGATAGAAACCAGCTTTACATCTCAAAGTGTAACGTCAGACATACATCCGTACAAGTCCATCCTGGATCTGAATGGAACCGAAGGAACTTCCTCCAATTAAGGAAACAAGCCCTTGCAAATTCAGATATTCCCTAATCACGTCTAGACTCTCCATCATATGGGGTGACATAAATCTCTATACCGGAGCAACTCGGTGCAGAGACATTCGACAGGTAATCCTTTCGTTTTCGAAAATACCCGGTCATCAACACCATCTTCAAATGCAATCTCATTTCGTCATATGATTTATTCGGAATGGGTTTTATGATATAACGTCCTCTCCCGGCTTAACCGAATAATAAGAGCTTATTTTAAAGACAAATTCAAGTGACATTTCAAAGGCCAACATTGATAGTCGGCTATTTAACTATCAAACAACATTCACAACAACCATCAAGTTTAAATAATTTCCCCAAATTATTTTTTTCAAAATACTTCGCAAGATATATTTTTACACTTCAACCCTTTGAAAAAAAATTTCAAATCGCTTTCCTCTCGCGGATAAATTTCCAAATATTATTTATTTCCATTGACAATTTGCCAAGTCCGAATACATTAAAATAATTTAAATCACTTATCCAAAATATGTACTTGGAAACACTTAAAATGAAAACTATTTTTAAACACTTTATTTAATATATTAGTAATGAAATTTTTATTCTAATATCTCATATAAAACTTAAGCCCAAAGCAAATTTTAAAAATAAATTATTGGATAGAGTGTAATTATTTAAATAACCAACTTTCAAATAAAATACCAATTGATCCTTTAAAATAATCGCTTCTATAATTAACTTAATAAATATTTACTTTAAAATTTGAAACAATTTAAGAAAGCAATTTCTCCAAAAACATTCTCTTTAAAACCAATTTTATAACATTTAATTTGTATTTAAAAGCTACTTTGAAAACATACTCGGCTTTCCAGGGAAAAATACGCTTTCCCTTTCAAAATGACCCATTTAAATCAATTAATAAATCCTTCTCGATTTGTTTCAATTAGCATTCCAAATTTGTAAATTTTCTTTCCACATTTTTAAAAATAACCCAATATTTATTTTTAAAACAAATTACCCATTCCCTTATAAATTCCTTTGTGAATTTAAAATTCCAACTATCCACTAATATACAATTTTCAAATCGATTTCCCAAAATTTACTTTGAAACACCAAATTGATTTCCAAATTGATTTCCAAAAAAATATTTACAAACACCAAATCAATTTTCCAAAAGTTTAGTCCATTTACAAATTATTCCTTTATTTATCCAATTTATTTCAAATACCATTAATCCAATGTACACATCTTTATTTAGATTTGAAAATCCGAATTCTGGAATAAATTCTTCAACTTTTAAAAAATACGATTCAAAATCCATTTATTTTCATTTATTAAAATATTTTCCCAATACTATTGAAAGGTTTCAAAAATCATCCTTTATCCTTTTCAAATTTCTTCTTTTAAATTTATTCAATTCTCAAAATTTAATTTACTTAAAGTTTTCTACTTTAATTTCCAAAAATCCAATTATATATTTCTGGTATTTTAAAATACCAGAATATATTCGGCCAAAATATTGCCTTCAATAAGTTTCATTCACCAATATAATCATTCACAAATTATAAATAAATCACATCACAACATATGAAATAAATTTAAACATTTAACTAATCCAGTTGGATCCCTCCAACCCGTTTCCCTGCATCCATATATTTTAGCACAACAATTAAATACCAATTCCACTTCGAGGTAGAATATCGCGGTATATGGGATTATATCATCTCATCCGCTATTATGCGGCACATAGGGTCTTATCCGCTATATAATGCGGGAAATCAATCACTCCAATAGACACACACACACACACTACTATATATAATAACACCCAACAGATAAATCATCGAATTTATCCAAGCACATTTAATAATTTAAATTTAACTATTCAAATTAAACAAAGCAATTCGATTGAGTGAGAATATCTCACCTTTGCCTTTGTTTTGCAATCCATTTCCATTCCAGCTTGTTTTCATGATTTTTGACCTTGCATAACAATTACATGATTTTATTAATAGTCGAACCAAATCGAACAATTTAAATTTCCATTTGATAATTTTAATTAACTAGTGGTTTTATTTTAAACTAATTCCTTTTAATAAATTATTTTCAGTAACTAGATAAATTAAATAGGTTAATAAAAAAATAGCTCACCAAAACCATTATTTTTAAAATAAACTAGCAAACTAAAATATGTAAATGTATATTTATTTTGTTTTTGAAACTTTATATATGCTTATAAGAAATAATCTATATAAGTCTAAAATTCTAATTTTCATATAATCCCTTTTGTTATTATTTTATTTAAAACCTTAATGTAAATTATTTACCTAATATATATACGTATATACATATATTTGAAAAATAAATATCTGGTTTTGAAATTCCTGTTTTCAACCCTAAATATTTTCCAGTAAAAAAAAATAATTTTCTGTTTTACTGTTTAACTAGAAATAAAAAAACAGGAATCTTATACCTCATTGTAAAAATAAATTTTCTATTTAACTACACTATAGATTATTTTAATTAAAATAAAACCAAAATACCTTGCTACAAATCACATGGCATCGATCTGACCGATCGTCATTGCCGAAAGCTCCTCCTCATCTACCCATCCTTCCATCGAGGCCGAAGACAAATCAAACATAGCTACCACAATCAACCGACGTCATCACATCACCGTAGTCCTGCCTGAACGCCACGGTTGCAAACATGTGTCATCTTGCTGCCATTGTCATCGCCTTGCTCCAGACATCGCGCTCACCACCACATGCCTTCGACCTTCGGTTCTCTTGCCACCGCGAACTTGGGTCCTCCTCCGTGCGCGCTCCCTCCTCAACGACCCAGATTCCCATTGAGCCCAAACTAAGTCGCCGATTTCGACATGATTCTGCCCTTTTTTTATAGATCTGTTTCAATTTTTAAAAATCGAAGAAGAGGAGAAAAGGGATGGGGAAGAAAACTAGATTCCACGGCTTTAATTCAAAGCTACGTTCATTTGTCCCTCGACTGGGCTGGGCCATTATTTTGAAGCTACTGAGTTGTTTTGGAATAAAAGAAAGGTTTTCGTTCGCATTTTTTATTATAAATTACTCGGTTATGATAAAAATAAAGGAGACGCGTATATACCAAACGACCACGTGGTTGATAATTTTTTCAACGTGTCTTCAAAGGTCTGTTATAATATTAAATGCAAAAATATTCTATTTTAAATTCTAATTCAAATTTAAATCGTAACAATTTCGCAACTTAAAATCTCGATCTCCAATCATGGCGTGCCGCTGGGCGTTTATAATGCTAAACCCCTATTCCGAACTGTAACGACCCGCCTTTTTGGACAGTTTAAACCGACGATCAAATACACATGCCGGTTCCAAACCACTAAAAAAAGGCAGATGGTTATTGGGGTAATTAAGAAAAGAAAATAAATAAAGGAAATGAAACAACACAGAATCTCGCAGCGGAACAATAAAATATAATAGTCAAATAAACAGTTCATGAAGCTGTTTACTATACTTAGACAATTATTTATACAACATTTATCAGAGTTATACATATACAACAGAACAAATAAATAATGCAGCAGACAACATGATGCATAGATAATAATAGTAATAGTATACCAAATCTTCGTCTTCGTCCTCCAGAATAGATCTTCAAAAATCTGAAAACTCAGGACTGACCCGAGCGTAATGAAAAGACAAAACACTCGAGTCAGGACTAAAATATCCATATGAAAGTTAAATCAATCGTAAATAAATATGAGTGTGACGGCGTCAGAGATGTTTACGGGGTTTGACATCTCATATCCAGTGTCAACGTGCGTGCAATAACTTAAGAGATGTTACGGGATTTTCCACCTTTCAAGGATCCGTTAAACTATCTACTAGGTAGTAATGTACGCTAAGTAGATAATGTCTATCAGTAATATAAAGTATCAAAATAGCGTTAAGGCGTTACCATAATCCCCCTTAACACATTATATATTCCCAAAAGCATATACAAGACCGTAGTTTCCCCAAAACCGGAAGTCACCAGAGGGCAATCCATATACTCAAGGTACAAACCAAAACGTAGTGGTCGCGAATAGGATAATCAGTATGACAAGGTACATAAGGCGATACCAACTAGGATACTAGTAGTTGCGTGATCCGGACTGGTGTTGAGCATAGTAGCTACTACCTCAACACCGCGAAACAACACTCCCAAATCAAGGGGTGCACCCAAATCAAATCACAAATGTAATAGATATGGTATCGAAGAAGTGTGTCCGCTAGAGGTGGCGAACCTCAATGGCCCGGCGCGGCTCCTGTTTTAGTCATGTCAGGGGTCATCCAATATCGTTCTCTTTCTTCAGTCAACGCGTTCACCAAACCATCCACCTCATTCTGGATCAACACTCCGCGTATAATAGTTATTAAAGTGGTTTTCGGTATCGACAGAGAGTATGTCCATATCCGATCCCGGTCTCTTTAATAACTACGTATTATTACACTGATGGCTCTTTTATATTTCAAATTGATTCATGATTGATAACAAAATATCATATTCGCTTTAAAATCAAATCCATTTCAAAATCATCATATATTCAAAATTATCAATTTTGTCCGATAAATCAATTTCACTTCAAAATTTGATTCGAATTCAATTTAGGTTATAATCTCTACTTTAACCTAGTTCGTATTTAAACCAAAGGTTTAAATATAAACATTTCCGTCTCTTTAACCAGTTTGAATTTAAGAAAATAGTTTAAATAGTTTAAAATAGTTAAATAATTCAAAATAGTTTAATAGAAAATATTTAAATAGTTTAATCGAAAATAATTTGAATATAAAATGGTTTATATATAAAATAGTTTGGAAAAAATCAAAAATTATTTGATAAATAATTCCAAAGTCAAACCGGTCAACTTCCCAAATTTCCTATCCAAATCAAATCCAAATTCCATTTCGATTTAATCGATTTATTCCAATTTCAACTTGAATAAATTTCTATTCCACGTAAATTTCGATTTCAATTCACAAATTTCTTTAAATTTCAATTCAATTCCAAATTAATTTAAATCTAAATTTCAAATAAATTTTCAATTCCAAACTCATACTTGAAATATCATTTCATATCAATTTTCTTAGAAATATTCAGAGTTCGATTAAAAGTCCAATCTTTTAAAACAAATCAACTTTCAAAAATTTACACCGTATTTCAATTTTCAATTTAAATCTAAACTTCGATTTTATTTAATAATTTCGTTTACCAAGTTTAAATTCTAACATTTCGAGCTCCAATTCAAAATAATTCAATTTCCATAAATTGGATTTTATTCTTAAAATCAATTCATTTAAATAATTTCAAAACAACTTTTAAAATCATTTAATTTATCCAACTCGGTGTCCGTATATAATTTTCTAACCTATGGCCAAGTGATTAGTTATTACAATTAAATGTCAGGGATGAATATATCATTTAAATCAATCACAGTGTCATATGTATGCATAGCATGATATATATAAACAAATAAACATCCAAACATTTAAATATCAACCAATAACATCCATCGAAATACATCATCCAATAGGCAATACAATTCACGGCAATTTCATATTTATCAATGTCAGGTAATTTAATCGCAATTCAATTTTAATTTAAATTTAACTGTCAATTTAAATTTTTTAACGGTGAATTCAAATGACAATCAATATGATAATTAAATTTTATCAAACAACAACAAATAAAAATCATAACTATGCATAATGTCAAATTTAACTAGCATAAAGATATTCAGTACGTTGTGAGCGTTATAAAACAATCACCTAGATTTTACGATTTTAAATCAAATCGAACGACGTTCGATTTAACATAAAAATTTAATGAGCTCCAAACACTTTCGGATCTGCACTGCAGCGCAGCTCTCATCTCCGTAATTCCGGCGCTTCTTCCCCAACGTGAAATTCACGTATGTAAACGCATTAGCCGCCGATCTTCAAGCAATTTTCACGACCACCTCGTCGACTTCCAGAACGATCAGCTAGCGCCACCACGAAGCCCTTCACCAGAGCCACCTACGCGCCAAGTTTCATCCCCTCATTCGCCGTCGTTTGCACGCAATCCAAGGAAATACGTACACACTTCCAAGTCAGATCTGGACGAATCCATGAAAAATTAGCATACGTTAACCGTATGGATTTGAAGAGATCGTCGAGATCTACACTTTTGCTTTTGGAATTTTTCGATTTCGTCGAACGGATTGAGAGATATTAAGGAAAGAAGATCGGTAATTTCTGGCCATGGAATAGGTGGCGGCCATGATTTAGAATTAGGGTTTCTGGATTAAAATAATAATAAAACTGTCTCGGTTTGCGTGCGTATTTATATAGGTAGGTCCAAAATCATCCGAACTCCAATCGAGACGTGCCGCCAAGCGTTTATAAGGTTTTACCCCCATTCCGGACGCAATGGAACTAGTTTCAAGGCCTAATTTGATCATATCTGGAAGATAGCTTTTCGAAGTCGATTATTTTAATTAAATTCGAAATTAAATTTCTACGCGTTTCAAGCTCGCACGGCCAAACGACAAGTCCAATTGCTACGAAAATTGAAATCCTACCATAATTTACTATTACGGATCCGATGAAACAAGTTTCGTTGAAATCCGAGACTGTTTGAAAAATGGCTATTTTAACTCGTCAATTAAATATTAAAATATTCAATTTTCACAAATTTACTTTTAATTCGATTTTAAAAGTTCTACAACATCATTCTAACTTTAATATGATAAAATAGAATTTTACAAATCATTTTTAATCATATTAAACCCGTTATCCAGTTATTCAAATAATTTCAAATATTAAATTATTCAACAAATTACATTAATAATCATTTTCCTTCAATAATCACCTTAAATTTTCTAATTAAAATAGCTAAAAATACGGGTCGTTACACTCTCCCCAACTCAAAACTTTTCGTCCCCGAAAAGGAAAAGAAGGGAAAAGGAACTAAGTATAGAATTCAACATTAGATATATTTTATTCAAAGTTACCAACTTATAAAACAATGAAATTCCATTTATAAAGTCATAACTACGCTTCCACAATGTTACTCCGAACGGCTTTCTAAATTTAAAAGTTAGTTATCAAAACAAGTTATAAAACTTAAAAACTTGAAAAATTTTCTAACACCCGGATTCACGGAAAATTTCGACAGGGTCTCCTTTGCGCGGCTCGATCGAAAATTTTACAATTCAATATATAACACAAATATAACCAATATATATCAAATATACATCTCATCTCAATGATGAGGCATCCCATATCTGGGGAAACAACATATATATATCACCAATACCATATAAAACCATAAGCGTACATTTTATTTAGCATTTATTAGCAGTTTACTTACATTTTGTATTTAGCACAGAAGCGAGCTCTACAACGAAGCGCAACCCCTTT
Source organism: Allium cepa (assembly GCA_030765085.1). Lineage (NCBI taxonomy): Eukaryota > Viridiplantae > Streptophyta > Magnoliopsida > Asparagales > Amaryllidaceae > Allium > Allium cepa. Next base: position 581,188,828 of record CM060931.1, read on the forward strand.
GCTACCTACTAAAATGCTCAATAACTAAGTTAGAACCATGCATATAAAGATAGATCGATATATTTAGCCTATACAACATATATATAACCTATTTAGCTTCAAAACTGAGATTCCAATTTCAGCACAGCAAACAAATCTCAGTTTTAGGTCACCTAAACTATAAAATTTGGCAACAGAATCTAAACAAAAGTTGTTGTATTCATTTCAAGCTTTCCGGAATGTCCAAAATCATCGAATTCGGACCATACATTCAAAAGTTACGGCCGTTTTACTTAGAGGATACGCCTCAGCCTGGGCAATGAATTGCGCCGGTCAGCGACGTTCACCCACATTTTCGACCTTCTAAACGATATCAAAACACAAAACACTTAAAACAAAAATTTTAGCTTAAGTTCTTAGATTTCCAGAAAGTGAAAGATTATCAAAATCCAATATATCAGTCAAAAGATATGGCGAAAATACTAAGGGTGTATACTACTAATTTTACTTATTTTTACACAGGACAGCGAGTAACATTCAAGTTTTTAACCAAGCAGACGAAGAAATTTTCTCAAGTTATCTAAACAAAAGTTGTGCTATAGTTTCTAATCTTTCCGAGAAGTCCAAAATCGTCGAATTCCGTTCAGCCATTTAAAAGTTATGGTTGTTTTCGTTTCAGCATATATTGGACAATGTTGGATTTTTTTTTTCCAAAAATTTGCTTTCGTTATTTCAAAGTACAAAACATCAAAACTTCAAATTTTCTAAAGAACAATCGTAAACACAAAGTCATCTATTTTCTTATTCATCCATGCAATGGGTTTACATTCAATTTGTTTCCGATTTATTCAAGTTTGTTTCATTCACATTTTTAATTCAAGTCAATTTGCTCCCAATTTGAATTTAATTATTTAAAATTTTATTCCTTTTATTCAATTCCATTAACACTAATGAATTCTACTTAATCAATTATCATCCATCTAACAACCAATGCATATCAAACATTAACATCCATCCAAAATCTACACTAAATCAATTATACATTTCCAAGTCAATTTTAATTTCATACACTTCCAAGTTTATTGACATTTAGTTATATTCAAATTTAATTAGTTTCCATTTACCAATTTTATATTTCATTAAGTTTAAATTTTATTCATTCACTTATACATGTATCATTCATTTTACAGCTTAAATTTCTTTTATATTTACAACTATCAATAGATCTTTACATTTTATTTTTCACTCTCACACTGGTATATTATTTCTCTACTTATCCTTATTAGCATTTTAAACCCTTTAAGTATTTGGTAAGTTATAGTTATGAAAATAGAATGTAGTTAAACAACATACAACTTCTTTTCATTTAAAGTTGAATTTTCAATTTATCAATTCTTAAGTCATTACTTAAATTTCACTATAATTTAATTTCACATTTACATTCACATATAGTATTTTCATTTTATATTAACATAATTGTGAATCACCTTTAAATGTTAATTAAATTCCAATTATTTACTAACAATTTTATTTATATTTGCAAACCATTAATTAAATGCATATTTCATTATTCAAACCTATACTTGTATATTATCCAATTAACAATTCATATAACATTTTTTAACTTCTTAAGTATTTTGGTAAGTTATATCTAAGCTATAGAATGAAATTTAATACTATGCGAGTTTTACAGTTTCAATTTTATTTGAAGTTCATAATTTCCTAATTCTAAGGATTTCTACTTCAATTGATATTTTCACTTAGCTCTTAGGTTCATTTCTCATTTCACAATTCAGAAGTTCCTTAATGATTCAAGTCTAAATTCATTTCAATCATAAAAAAAATCATTAATTATTAAAGAACTTAAGAATTCCAATCCCGGTTTCATTTCAAATCAAAGTTTGAAATAATATATACTTATATAATTTATATATCAAATCATACTATAGAGAATGCAAAACAAAATAAAATTTGAGTCAAAACAAGGTTTAGACAAGCTATTAAGTGGTCTCCCCCACTCGGACTCTCGAAAATAAACGCCAATGATGCGTGCACACATCATCGAAATCATTTTCTAGCGTCAAGAGAAGGGAATATAACACTTATCATAAAAAAAATCCTTCGAAAACAATTTCAACTCAATTATACTATCATATAATGCTCATATTATATTTTTCAAATTCTTGTAAGTCAATCTCAAACACCGGAATTTAAATTCCCAAATCCAAGTTAAAATTCATTTATATTCATTATCAATTGTGTTTACAAGATTTCATTTTCCTAAATCCATTGTTATTTAATCAATTGTTGTAAATATTGACTGATCAAACAATAACGATAATAATCTAATATTATCATCTCCTAACAATCAATTCAATCAAAATGAATAAATATTCAAATAATTCTTTTATATAAAATATATTCCAAAATGATATTGTGTTGGTTTGTCCTATTCGAGTGTTTAGAAATTCCTATCGACGCCTTGGCGTCCCAAGTATCGGCCAGAATTCATAAATACTCAACGGAACAAATTAACACAATATAAAACCATTTTATATCAAATAACAAGTAAGCTCTCTCATATACACTCAACTCATTCATATAGTTTACCTCTATTTCAATGAGTTATTCCCCACTAGAGCCAAGGTTTATCGCTAAACCAAAGCTCTGATACCAACTGTAATGACCCGCCTTTTTGGACAGTTTAAACCGACGATCAAATACACATGCTGGTTCCAAACCATTAAAAAAAGGCAGATGGGTATTGGGGTAATTAAGAAAAGAAAAGAAATAAAGGAAATGAAACAACACAGAATCTCGCAGCGGAACGATAAAATATAATAGTCAAATAAACAGTTCATGAAGCTGTTTACTATACTTAGACAATTATTTATACAACATTTATCAGAGTTATACATATACAACAGAACAAATAAATAATGCAGCAGACAACATGATGTACAGATAATAATAGTAATAGTATACCAAATCTTCGTCTTCGTCCTCCAGAATAGATCTTCAAAAATCTGAAAACTCAGGACTGACCCGAGCGTAATGAAAAGACAAAACACTCGAGTCAGGACTAAAATATCCATATGAAAGTTAAATCAATCGTAAATAAATATGAGTGTGACGGCGTTAGAGATGTTTACGGGGTTTGACATCTCATATTCAGTGTCAACGTGCGTGTAATAACTTAAGAGATGTTACGGGATTTTCCACCTTTTAAGGATCCGTTAAACTATCTACTAGGTAGTAATGTACGCTAAGTAGATAATGTCTATCAGTAATATAAAGTATCAAAATAGCGTTAAGGCGTTACCATAATCCCCCTTAACACATTTTATATTCCCAAAAGCATATACAAGACCGTAGTTTCCCCAAAACCGGAAGTCACCAGAGGGCAATCCATATACTCAAGGTACAAACCAAAACGTAGTGGTCGCGAATAGGATAATCAGTATGACAAGGTACATGAGGTGATACCAACTAGGATACTAGTAGTTGCGTGATCCGGACTGGTGTTGAGCATAGCAGCTACTACCTCAACACCGCGAAACAACACTCCCAAATCAAGGGATGCACCCAAAACAAATCACAAATGTAATAGATATGGTATCGAAGAAGTGTGTCCGCTAGAGGTGGCGAACCTCAATGGCCCGGCGCGGCTCCTGTTTTAGTCATGTCAGGGGTCATCCAATATCGTTCTCTTTCTTCAGTCAACGCGTTCACCAAACCATCCACTTCATTCTGGATCAACACTCCGCGTATAATAGTTATTAAAGTGGTTTTCGGTATCGACAGAGAGTATGTCCATATCCGATCCCGGTCTCTTTAATAACTACGTATTATTACACTGATGGCTCTTTTATATTTCAAATTGATTCATGATTGATAACAAAATATCATATTCGCTTTAAAATCAAATCCATTTCAAAATCATCATATATTCAAAATTATCAATTTTGTCCGATAAATCAATTTCACTTCAAAATTTGATTCGAATTCAATTTAGGTTATAATCTCTACTTTAACCTAGTTCGTATTTAAACCAAAGGTTTAAATATAAACATTTCCGTCTCTTTAACCAGTTTGAATTTAAGAAAATAGTTTAAATAGTTTAAAATAGTTAAATAATTCAAAATAGTTTAATAGAAAATATTTAAATAGTTTAATCGAAAATAATTTGAATATAAAATGGTTTATATATAAAATAGTTTGGAAAAAAAAATTATTTGATAAATAATTCCAAAGTCAAACCGGTCAACTTCCCAAATTTCCTATCCAAATCAAATCCAAATTCCATTTCGATTTAATCGATTTATTCCAATTTCAACTTGAATAAATTTCTATTCCACGTAAATTTCGATTTCAATTCACAAATTTCTTTAAATTTCAATTCAATTCCAAATTAATTTAAATCTAAATTTCAAATAAATTTTCAATTCCAAACTCAAACTTGAAATATCATTTCATATCAATTTTCTTAGAAATATTCAGAGTTCGATTAAAAGCCCAATCTTTTAAAATAAATCAACTTTCAAAAATTTACACCGTATTTCAATTTTCAATTTAAATCTAAACTTCGATTTTATTTAATAATTTCGTTTACCAAGTTTAAATTCTAACATTTCGAGCTCCGGTTCAAAATAATTCAATTTCCATAAATTGGATTTTATTCTTAAAATCAATTCATTTAAATAATTTCAAAACAACTTTTAAAATCATTTAATTTATCCAACTCGGTGTCCGTATATAATTTTCTAACCTATGGCCAAGTGATTAGTTATTACAATTAAATGTCAGAGATGAATATATCATTTAAATCAATCACAGTGTCATATGTATGCATAGCAAGATATATATAAACAAATAAACATCCAAACATTTAAATATCAACCAATAACATCCATCGAAATACATCATCCAATAGGCAATACAATTCACGGCAATTTCACATTTATCAATGTCAGGTAATTTAATCGCAATTCAATTTTAATTTAAATTTAACTGTCAATTTAATTTTTTTTAATGGTGAACTCAAATGACAATCAATATGATAATTAAATTTTATCAAACAACAACAAATAAAAATCATAACTATGCATAATGTCAAATTTAACTAGCATAAAGATATTCAGTACGTTGTGAGCGTTATAAAACACTCACCTTGATTTTACGATTTTAAATCAAACCGAACGACGTTCGATTTAACATAAAATTTTAATGAGCTCCAAACACTTTCGGATCTGCACTGCAGCGCAGCTCTCATCTCCGTGATTCCGACGCTTCTTCCCCAATGTGAAATTCACGTATGCAAACGCATAAGCCGCCGATCATCAAGCAATTTTCACGACCACCTCGTCGACTTTCAGAACGATCAGCTAGCGCCACCACGAAGCCCTTCACCAGATCCACCCACGCGGCAAGTTTCAACCCGTCATTCGCCGTCGTTTGCACGCAATTCAAGGAAATACGTACACACTTCCAAGTCAGATCTGGACGAATCCATGAAAAATTAGCATACATCAACCGTATGGATTTGAAGAGATCGTCGAGATCTACACTTTTGCTTTTGGAATTTTTCGATTTCGTCGAACGGATTGAGAGATATTAAGGAAAGAAGATCGGCAATTTCTGGCCATGGAATAGGTGGCGGCCATGATTTAGAATTAGGGTTTCTGGATTAAAACAATAATAAAACTGTCTCGGTTTGCGTGCGTATTTATATAGGTAGGTCCAAAATCATCCGAACTCCAATCGAGACGTGCCGCCAGGCGTTTATAAGGTTTTACCCCCATTCCGGACGCAATGGAACTAGTTTTAAGGCCTAGTTCGATCATATCTAGAAGATAGCTTTTCGAAGTCGATTATTTTAATTAAATTCGAAATTAAATTTCTACGCGTTTCAAGCTCGCACGGCCAAACGACAAGTCCAATTGCTACGAAAATTGAAATCCTACCATAATTTACTATTACGGATCCGATGAAACAAGTTTCGTCGAAATCCGAGACTGTTTGAAAAATGGCTATTTTAACTCGTCAATTAAATATTAAAATATTCAATTTTCACAAATTTACTTTTAATTCGATTTTAAAAGTTCTACAACATCATTCTAACTTTAATATGATAAAATAGAATTTTACAAATCATTTTTAATCATATTAAACCCGTTATCCAATTATTCAAATAATTTCAAATATTAAATTATTCAACAAATTACATTAATAATCATTTTCCTTCAATAATCACCTTAAATTTTCTAATTAAAATAGCTAAAAATACGGGTCGTTACACGAACGTAATGGAAAAGGTTCCGAGTGCAAATTTGATCATATGGAGAAGATAGCTTTTTGGACCCAGTTATTAAATTAAATTTCAATACAAATTTTCAGCGCATTTGTCCACCGTACGGCCAAACGATCACTCCAAACTCTACGAAAATTGAAATCTAAAAATGATACATTATTACGGATCTAATGGAACTGGTTTCGTCGAATTCTGAGACTGTGCCTCAGAAGGCTATTTTTAAATATTGATTTTAAACGATATAATTTCAAACTGAACAACATAGTTTTAAATCCAACTTTTAAAAGTTCTATTATCTCCAGTTTTAACAATATAAATTTTACTAGACTTCAATTTATTTTTAACAAGCTCAAAACTAAAGATACAATATTTTATCCAACATTCAAAAAATTAATTTCAATAATTTAATTGCCAAATAAACCGTGATATTTGAAATTCAATTTAAACTAACTTTCAAATATTTAAAATCAATTAAATATTTTAATTTCAAATGTCCAAAATTCTGGGTCATCACATTATAAATCGAAGCGTTGGAATTATAAAGGAGTTTTGTAAATGTTAAAATGAAGTATAAAATTGAATCTTATAAGTGTATAAGATTTATGAATTTAAAAGGTCATAAAAAGAAAGAATTTGAAAACTAATATATTTATAAGTAATTAACTTATAATTTGGATTTTTGGCATGTAAATGGATTATAAATGGAATCGGTTAATTAAGGGATTTTATAAATGAAAGTTTTTATAAAATAATAAATGTGATTTATAACATTGTTTTATAAATCCAAAATCAATTGATTTTGACAAGTTAAATATGGAAGTTTATTAATGGAATTATATTCGCAATTTTTGACAATGAATTATCCTTTAATTAAATATGTAGAAGTTTTGATTTGGTAAAGGAGATATATCTACGATTTCGGACAGTGGATTATCCTTTAATAAATGTATAGAAATATTGGATTTGGTAAATGAATTGCATTCACCATTTTGGACGGTGAATAATATATTAAATAAAATGGATATTTTTGGAAAGTGATATTTGAAATGGAGTTTAATGGTTTGATGATGTTTTAAAATGTGTTAAATATCGAATACATAGATTTCAACATTCATTGTTGAAGTAGACATTTTTGAGAAGTAAGGAAATGATGGACTATAACACTATTATTATATTACATGATTTTCGAAAGGAAATGTTTTTTTATAGTATATGGGATTTATATATCTATCTAATTTTCGAATCCCTATACTAGAGATTTCGGGTGTCGTAACAATGTTTTACGCAACAATCATTTTAACACAAATAAATATGTTAAAGAGAATGTTTTCCTTAAAGATTAAAATATATACTTAATCCTGCTTTAAGTATATGCAATATTTTCTAAGTGTTGAAAATAAATTGAGTTGTGAATTACTTATTGTTAAATAAGTATATGGAAATGTTTTCCAATGTTGAAATGGTTTTGAGAATATATATTTTTTAAAGGTAATTTGAAGTGAATATTTGACAAGTGATTTAATTAATAAAATATTAATTAAAAGGGCCTAGTGATTGTTATGGTGCTAAATATTTGTTTGTTTGCTTTGATAGTTAAATAACCGACCATCGAATTTAGTGCGGGATAGGCTTGATTATCGTTTGTGTTAAGGATGTTGTTCGTATAGTATGGAGTATTACTCTAATCTACTAAGCTTCCTTCTTATCCCGAAGGATAGCAAGTTAAAAGCTGCACACATGATAAGTCTATGAGACTTAGTTTCTGTGTGACGTTGAGAAACGATTTTGCCTTGTTAGTGCAAAGAGACCGGGATCAGATTTATCTGAAAACCACTTTGAACCAACGTATATGCGACGATTGTGCAGGTTTCTTATTGATGATATTGATATTCCGGATTTTAATAGTGGTGGACTACTTGTTGATCATTTGGGGTTAAAATCCCAATATACATCCAATAGTAGTGGTCTCTTCATTATGAAATATCCAATGCGAGGACTATTCTCTAATAATCCTAGGGATTTCCCGATAGGATATGGTAGGAAAGTACCTTCGGTTTGTCCTGTTCCTGGACAACTTGTATGAATGTTTGTCTGACATTGCATTTCTACAGATTACGTACATTGGTTTTTACAAAGGTACATCAGCGGTGGCGGAGAAGGCAACTTCTCTTAGCTTAACATGCTCATTGAGACGTATGAGTTTAAGGGTTGTATTTTTGTGGAAGGCAATTAGTCGTCAATGGAAATGGCAGTGTGGCATTCAAAGTGATGTAATTGTGATTTGTGAAAGGTAATCGTTACCTCCTCAGGTCTCATCAACCGAAAATGACCAAAACAGGGTTAGATGCAGCAAGGCTAAGTGGGTCGCTCCCATCAGGGTATGATCATCCTCTTCTAGATATATATTTACATGTTATGATGTTGTATATCTGATTATTGTGGTTTGTATGCTAGAGGGCCCTCGGTAAAGGTCGGTAACGATCGGAGGATGACATATTCTGTACCATCTAGTATAGAAGTGGGTCGGTCTTGTGTTGGTAGAGGGCAGATTTTCTGTGCCTCGAGACATCCATCTAGAGGTGTACCCATTCAGAAGGTAGTCCCTTCACCTGGTCATTTTTATGGAAATCCAAACTCCACTACATTCGTACCAATTTATTTATAGAGCCTAGTATGCTGGAATTTAATAATGGTAACAATTTTGGCTATTTGAATAATATTTGTGCAATAGCCACTTTTATAATATAAGAGGATTCGATATGAAATATTTTAGTTATCGTAAGGTAAAAGCATGTCCGTGTTTATGTGTGGGCGTGTCTTGCGAGATACTTTTGTTTTGATAAAAGAAAAGTTTGGTAATTTAATAAATTCAGTTGAGTGTGTTTCTCACGCCGGCTTACCAGAAGGATCCGGGCGTTCTTCCTCTTCAATGCTCGGGTCAGACCGAGTATATTTATAGGTTCAAATTTGGTGCTTTTGGAGCTTCAGCAGGAGAGCTGAAGATGTTCTTTTCGTACACACGTATCTATTTTTATTATCCGCTGCATTGTTGCTTATTTGTTGTGTATATTATTGGTAATTGTGAAGACATGTTATTTTAACTGTCCAGGCTGATAATTTGTGATGGATTGTTGAACTCTGTCTGATGTATGTATATACAATTTCTATTTTGTAAAGATCATTGATATGATATTATATGTTTTCCACTGCGATGTGAGATTCTGTATTGTTCTGGTTTGTTTTCTCTTCTCTCTTTCTTCTCTTCTCTTCTTCTCTCTTCTTTTCTTTCTCCTAACTTTCCGTCGGTTTGTGCTTTTTGGGTTGGACATGTGTGGTTTATTGTAGAGTCAAAGGGTACGGATTTGCGGATCATCACAGATCGGCCTACTCAGGTCGTCGAGTATGGATTGTGCTTTGCAAGGAAGCGAACAGATTAAGGTAGTCAGGTATGGACTATGTCTGGCAAAGGGTAGGTCGCTTTGCTCAAATGCGATGGATCAGTCTACTCAAATCATCGAATATGGATTGTGTTCAACAAGGATCCAGTGCGATTGAGGCTTTGGATTTGGCAAACGGTCCGGTAAGATCATGAATTTGGCTATTGGCTTTGGATAGATATGGATTTAGCTAAGGATTTGGAATGTATTTGGAATTGTATATCGGCTCGGAACAGTCATGGATTTCATTCACGGTCCGGAGAGATTATGGTTTTGGATCGGCAAAGGATCAGATTCTGGATTGGAAAATACGGCTATCAGTGGATCATGGATTTCGGATTTTGGATTTTTGGTAATTCAAAATGTAACATTCCTGAAATATTAGCCAAAATAATTCAATAGTTAAATTAATTTTGAGTTTAAACTGTGAATTTAATTGTGAATTAATTTGAGATTCCCAAGATAAACTTAAAATTTAGATTATAAATAGAAATTTGGTTGGAATTTAAGGATAAGTATTTTATAATAACAAAAAATTGGATTTAAGGATAATTATATTAGAGATAATATGCACTATAATTTGAATAAATATGTATATATTGAAAGTTAAAATTTTAAATAAGATTTTGATTTTGAAAAATTCAAAATATATATATTTATAAATTTGGATTTTAAAACCACATAATTTTAGACTAGTAGAAATTGGTAATATTTATTTTGAAAAATTTATTTTGAATTAGATATTAATGATTTCCAAAACAATTGTTTAAAACTAAATACTATTTTATATGGGTTTATTTATTAAAAGCATAACTAGTTTAAAATTCATTTTCTTTCTTTAGATTAGCATAAGTAGGAATAATGGACAAAATGGTTATAAAATAAGAAATAAAGATTTGAAATAATATAAATATAGATAATTATTTATTTAAATGGGAAGCACAATATAAAGTTATATTTGAGTGTTATTAACATGAAAATGCAAATTTATATACACGAAAGACTTAAGTGAATATAATGTAAAATTTAATTAAAAATTCTTGTATCTTGGAAATTTGCAAATGATAAATATATAAGGGAGATAGAGTAAAGGAGTAAACATTTCTTTGGAATCTCATGATCATCTTTGTACAAATGGCATCCAATGCATTTAACTGAATAAAAAAATAGAATTAAAAAATTGTAGAAAATCTTCACTTCCCCATATGAGATCATGATATATCGGCCAAATCTCTGAAAAGAAAGGAAAAACAGTAAAAAGGATATTTGAGTATCACAAGTTCAAACTCCCAAGAAAAAAAAATGATGATAAAAAAAACTTGTAAGCAAACTAGAAGATCTGAGAAATCTTCCTTAACATCAGGCTATGGATTATTCTCAGGTAAATTTTAACTTTAGAGTTTAATAAATTATGATTGCAAGATCAAGTTTTAACATCAAAACAAATTTAGAAAAAACTGCAGATTTGTTCAATAAAAAAAAGGACTGGAGCTTCAGTTTTTCCAGTGAGCAGTTTACTCTGGAATGGAATAAAGGAAGAAAATAGAGTGCAAGTATTCTCTGTTATATGAAAAAGGATTTAAAACAGTTGAAAACAAAAATCAAAAGTGCAGATTCAACTAGAAAGCAAATGCTAAGTGAAGTCTGCAGCCTGGGAAGAATAAATCCAATTGAAGCTTTAAACAAATTTAAAACTGTAAGTAGAATTAACTCTTTTGTTTGTTATTGATAAGGTAAACAAGTGAATACAACAGGAGATTGAGCAAACTTTTGTATTTACAAATTTTTGCAGAACTAATATTCAGGCTTGATTCCCCTTTGTTTCTTCTCTGTTGCAAAATTTCTTCATCAAAATCATCAGGTGAGTAACTTTAATTTTTAAACCCATTTCTTTGAATCCAATGCTTGAAAAATCTGTGTGCAAGCCTGCATCTTTTAAACTAAATCTTGCATGCCTGGTTGATGCTAACTGGCTCCTCTGTCTTTAATCTAATGTAGCCAAAACTTTTAAAACTTAAAAACTAGAATCTGTTACAGTTTGATGATACTTGAAAGAATTTTGTTGTGATGTGTTTGCATGTGAAATTTGAGTAACTTCACTCTTTAAACTCAAAGTAAAATTATGGTTGCATGGTTTGAGTCCTTTCTGTTCATGTTTTCCAGATTCTGGTTTTAATTAAAACAAAAAAAAAATATTGAAGTGTCTCTGGAATTACCTGGGAATCAAATGACTGAGCAAACCCACTTTTATTTGCCTATGCTCTCTGATATCAACTCTGTGTAGTTACAGAGCTTGGAAAAAAATCGGATTAAAATCCCTATATCTCATTTTCAAAATTCTGATAGACTTAGGAATTCAAAAGAGATTTGATTAAACATGAATGAATTTTAAAAAACACATAAAATTAAGTAATAAAGGGTTGAAGTTTATCTGGGTATAAGAAATACAGAAGAAAAAAAAACCTAGTAACTTGAAAAATTCAAATATCGTAATTGTCTGGTTCTCTGATATAGTTCGAATCCCCATCGCAAATCATGATTTTTAAATTTAAAATGGGAATTTTTAATGAAGAAATGAATGTGGAAATCAGGGTTGAACGGAATCGCTTCTTTCACAAATTTCCGGTGATCGACTAGACCTGGGGACTCGAGACTTAAATCGTAGCTTGCTGGGAGGTAGAAGATTATCAGAAAATTGTTCGTAGAATTTATAGGTTGGTGTGGAAGGAAAATCTGGTTGATATAGGGTTTGACTGAAGCTTTTGATCAACGTTGGAAACGAGGCAATGCGTGAAAGTGCGGTGTGTATACAATTATATGTGCTAATATAGTACACACGGATCGTGTAATATGGACTACAATATAAATGCGGAAATAGATGATAATAGCATAGTAAATAAAAAATAGAAAAATCACACCAGAGATTTTTATACTGGTTCGGAGCACCGTCCTACGTCCAGTCCCAGACTTCTATCTGGATTTTCACTATTAACAACCTCGCTTCACCCGGAGGAACAGGTTTACAACACCCGAGCAACCGAACGGGATTTCACGCCTCTAATACACTGAGGATTTCAACACTTGCCTCTTACAACACAGAGGACTTCAACACAAGAACAAATACAATTGTTGTTGACAACTTGTGTTCTTGAAAACACGGATTTGTCACTAGCAGTACACCCTTCCTATAATCTTATCCTCAAAGTATGCGAAACGATGTTTTGAGAAGATTAAGGAAAGTATATTACTTATTGAATCAAAAGATATGAAATAGTTTCAATGATTCAATAAATAATTGAGAGCTTTTAGAATGCAGGAGTATATATAGAGTAAGATCAGAGATTAGAGTAAAAGCATATAAAATCATGTTTTCACGTCTCTTGAATCAATGATTTAGATGAGTATATATAAAGAAAAATAGTTGTAACTCTTTGTGAATAGTTGCCATTAATAGATATGATTATTTGATGAAAGGTAAGAGATGCAACCATTGGAGAAAGAAGTGTCTTTTGGAAAAGGTTGCTCTCTGTTTAAAAACGGTCGACCGGTCAAAAAATGACCAGTAGACAGGAATTTGAATATATGTATACGTTATGTTCACTTGTGCACATTATCTGTGCATTCTGGGCAAAAACGGTCGACCACCTGGTTTTTGACCGGTCGACCGGTTTTGTCCAGACTGCACAGTTAATGTGCACTCATATGTATTTATATATATATTAGAAGATTAAAGGCATAAGATTATTTGAGGATAGATTTTAACATAAATAATCATTACTAACATACCAAATAATCAACCTCTAATCATATGGGGCTCTTTGTGTCTAAATAACTTCTTTTTGTCGATCACGGCTTATCCCTTTGTCAGAAATCAAAACTCTATAAAAATCTTGACTCAACAATGGGGTGGCCATTGACGAACAGGAAGCGATCGCACCGCAGTAGATCGAGGCATAGTGGTGTGACGGAGGTTTGGACGGAGGCGCGTGGTCTCCGATGACGTCACGCGGTGGGACGAGGCGAATTTTGGCGATCGAATGGGTTTTGGGAAGAAAGAATTGGCCTTGAATTCGCTCGATTTCGATTCGTTGATGGTTTCGTATCGTGGTTCGCTTGAAACGATTAGGATGGTCATCGGTGACCTGAGAGCAATCTTGGTGATGGTCGGAGTCGAACAAGCAGCGTGTGCACGTGCACGATGAAGCGTTAGTGTCAGCAGTGGCTACAGGTAGGAGAAGAAGAATTTGCTCGAGGACAAACGCAAGGGAAACTTGACACTGGCTCGGGTTTTTTTGTTCGTTTCAATCGTGTTCGACTCGAAGCGTAATAGGTTGCGTGATTGCTCGAGAGTATTTCAGGATTTTGGTGATTTTACTCGAGTCTTGGAAGTTTGGGCTGAAATCAGTTTTTAAATTTCTTAAATGTAAAGTTTTTTTCGAATTTCAGTTTAGTTTAAGTTTTAAAATGCTTTCTTGATTAAATTTTTCTTGATCAGTTTCCATTAAGCTTTAAAATAATTATTCTGAAATTGAACTACGTGTTAATAATAATTTACTTTATCTAAAAGGATGTAATTAAGGGAATAAGTAAGTATAGTTACTTTGTGAAATTTAATTTAAGCTAACTATCTTGTGTAATTACAATAAAGGATAATTAATAAAGTAAGATAAATTTATTAAGGGTAATTAATTAAGACGAATTATTTAATTAATAAAGTAATTAATGAATGATTAAGTAAAAATAGTAATTACTTAGTGAAAGTAATTAAGGGTAGATAATAAATGATTGAAGATCGATTAATCTAATATTAAGGGTTAATTACTTCAAAGCATAATTAATTAATGTTGTTAATTAATTAGGGTGATTTAAATTAAGATTAATCAATTAAAGAATAATTAATTATAATTAGATTTAATTAATAATTGAGGATTTATTAATTAAAGTAATTAATTAGAGGTTGATTAATAAAGGTAATTAAGGTTTAATTAATTACAATTAAGGGTTAATTAATTAAGATAATCAATTAGATAAATGATTAATGAAGGTGGTTAAGACTTAATCAAATGTAATTAATGATAATTAATCATTGATTTAAGATCATTAATGAAGGTAATTATGTGAGAATAAATCTATAACCACACGATTTATTCACCTTAATCAAAGATGTTTGATTGTTATTGAATGCTATGTGATGGATTGATATATTTGATATGTGATGTGATGCTATGTGATGCTTTGTGATAAGCTGTTATATCTGTGATGTATATATTGTTATGCAAACCCTTAACCCATAAAACGACATTGGAGTTTCGATGCGACAGGGAGTCGGATTCCAATTGGTTATCCGAAACCCACATCGAATCACATTAGTGAATCTTTGTGATTGATGACCCACATCGAATTGTAATGATTTAATCTGTGCTGATTGATGATGTTGCACTTCTATTGTGTAAAACCCCTGGACCACACTTAAACACACACAATTATGGATTGCACGTGGAAATGGGTTAAGTCACAAATCTTTGAAATAATCTTAAAATTGAATTTTTGAACCCAAAATAGTTTTGGAATTAGAATTGGAAAGCTTTTGAAAAAAATGTATTTCAAAAGATATAAGTTATTTTAAATAACTTGATTGAGTTTTGAAATTTAAATAATTGGATTTAAATTTGAATTCAATATTTGAAATTGAATTCCATGATTTGGGAACTATGGTTTAAAAAGTTATTCAACTTATAAATGGGTTTATATGGGTTTTTAAACCATTTTAAAGGTGATGTTTTGGAATTTAAATTCAAGCCAAGATTTCAACTTGTATAAATTGGATTTTTCTAAAACAAAAACTATTTGTTTTCAAAATTAAAGCTTTCACATAAGAAATGAACTTTCAATTTGTGTTATAGGGCTTCGAGTCTAAAAATGAAAATAGTATTCCAAGTTTTAGATAAATTTTTGGAAACGTGTTTTGAAAGCTATAAATCTTTAATTTAAAGATTTAATTGGGTTAATCCAAATCGAATGGGGATTGTTTTGAAATCTATGGATAGATCTTTGTGAAATTGGGTGAAACTTTGTGAAATAATTTTTTTTTTGTTTAAAGATTTAAATGGTAATTTGATAACCATTTGAAAAGAAAAGCTTTAGATTTCTAAATTGTGACTTAACCGGAATCCCATATCCATATGTTTTTAAAATATGTCGCTCATTATTCGGTTTAGCCGGGAGAGGACCTTGTGTCATATAACCCATTTCTAATAGTGATACGACGTTATGGATTGCATTTGAAGACCGGTGTTGAAGACCGGGTATTTGTGAGAACGATAGGATAACCTATCGATTGTCTCTGCACCGAGTAGCTACGGTATAGAGATTCCCTTAGTGATGGGAAGTTCGATCGGGATTGTGGATACCCGGATTTGCAAGGGCTTCTTCGGAAGTGCCTTCGGTTCTGTTCGAACCCGAAACAGACTTGTATGGTTGTATGTCCGACATTACACTTTGAGATGTTAACTGATCTCTATCAAATACATTTCTGCTTGGTGGCGGATAATTTATTCTCTTAGCTTAACACCCTTCTCTGAGACGCACGAGCTCAGAGGTTATGTAGTTGATATTTATCAGTGATATATTCCCAATTTGGTAATGTGGCATGCTGAGTGCTGCTGTGTGATGATGATCATTTGTTGATCATTTGTGATCGAAGCATGGCTTTTGTTATAAAGCGTAGCTTTGTGGACGAGACTGCATCAGGACCTCACACCCCGGAAATGGTCGAAACAGGAAAGATGCGGTAAGGTTATGAGGGTCGCGCCCTTCAGGGTATGTCATTCCCTTCTGGTAAAGGGTGGTATCATGGTATGGAGCCCAGATACTTACTCATGTGGATACTGCAGATCTATTACTTTGTGATACTTTGTGGTTGTTGGTGCGAGCGCTCGGATAAAGGTCCCAAAGGACCGGGGGATGGCATATTCGTGTAGTAGTTATCTAGTTACAGAGGTAACCCGGCCTTGTGTTGGCAGAGATCTAACCGTAACGTTAGTTTCTCGGGACGTCCCGCCAGAGGCGATCCCATGTGGCAGTAGGAAGTTCCTTAGCCTGACCATTTGTTGGAAATCCATTCTTCAATACGCGCCTTGTACGGTTTTAGTTGTAGAACCTTCCATTTACTTATGGTGGTCACCACTGTTTAGATGGTAGCTACAGTAGGCATAGTTCGGAATGTCTATGCTAGCTAGGATTTATATTGTACTTTCGAAATGGTTTTCCTGCACTATGCAATAGTAATAATATCAAAGAAAACTTTCTCGTATCAAGCATATTTGACTATCATAAGGAGAAATCTCCTCCAATTCTGCGTTTGCATTGTGTGTGTGGCGGGAGGCCTTATGGTAGTTTCATTTTCCAAAAAAAACATTACGGATTTATTTTAAATTCCTTGTTGCTTGTTTTTAAAGACCAATTGCTTTTGTTTGCTCATACCAGTCCCATGACTGACCTGGAGTTTATTGTTCCTTTCCTAAACTCTGGGTGCCCACTATTTTCCCACACGGGCAGTCTAGAGTTGGGTTTTTCAGACAGTCAGGTTTAGTAGATTATCTGGAGCTAGTTGAGTCTTTGGATCTGAACTGCACTTTCTTATCTTTGTGCATCGTGATTTGGAGTTCGAGCTATTTCTAGATTGGTGCTTTGAAGATGGAGTTCTTTCTTGAAGACTATTGGAGTTATTGTTCCGCTGCTGTGTTATCTTTACTTTCCGCTGCTATTATCCTGTATCATATCTCTGATGTATATTCATTGTATCATCTGTTGTATCATATTGTATCTGAGATTGTATCAATGCTGTATGTCAAATGTATATTCTTTTTCTTCCGCTGTGTTGTTATACTTAATGGTGTTATAAGCTCCGGCGAACCAGGTTCGATGTTTGAATCTGCGGCATTTGAATACGTGAGTCGTATTCGGTGCCGATTTTCGAAGGTCGAGTCTGGGTTGTTACATTTGGTATCAGAGCTGAGGGTTAAAACTTTAGCTCAGGAGTATAACACATTAAGTAGCTCATTAGAGATAGGGTGAAATATACCCTAGAATGAGTAATCCCTAAGATATCCGATCGAATGCCTCAGTAAATTCTCTTACTATCCACTGATAGTAAGTATGAGTGCGAGAAGAGGACGAGATAGGGGACGGGGGAGTACCACTATGAATGGTCAATACCCTGCAACGGTGGAAATATCTTTTCTCTATCAATCTCCTTTGATTCGATTCACAAATTCTTTTGATTGCTTCATGACAGCTCTAGAAAGAAGTTCGGTGTGGTGGTGGCCCTAGGAATCGTTGTAGAAAATTCTTACTTCGTATCTTCATCGGTTTCTTATCATCTTTTCGATCTAAGCTCTAGTGAATTTGAATTTGAAAATTTAAATTAAATAAATGGGAATTTCTAAATTGAGTTAAATTGGTTAATAGAATGTAAGAATAAATTTGAATTATATTAATAAAACGATATCGATTAAAACCAAATTTGGAATTCTATTGTAATTTCTTGTGTATATCAAAGCCCGAAGAGGGACAAATCGGTATATACTTTGGGGTATTCCGACCTGAATTCGTTATCCATATCTAGCATTTGGGAATTGTTGAAAATTAAGCCCATCTATCTATTCTCTGGGATCCGATATATTCTACGAACGATTAGTTATCCCTTCGAACAAATCAATGCCCTCGTATACCCGTAGACCGATGGACCCAAATATCTTGTGTAATAATTGTATGAGTTTGTTCTCATATTGTTGATATTCTGATTTGGTAAGCCAAATACAAAATTGATACCCAGTTTGATTCGAAAAGATACTTCTTTACCTATCATCTATTCTTTGTCGTCTTCCTTGCAAATTTCGAGGACGAAATTCATTTAAGGAGGGGAATCTGTAACATTCCTGAAATATTAGCCAAAATAATTCAATAATTAAATTAATTTTGAGTTTAAACTGTGAATTTAATTGTGAATTAATTTGAGATTCCCAAGGTAAACTTAAAATTTAAATTATAAATAGAAATTTGGTTGGAATTTAAGGATAAGTATTTTATAATAACAAAAAAATTAGATTTAAGGATAATTATATTAGAGATAATATGCACTATAATTTGAATAAATATGTATATATTGAAAGTTAAAATTTTAAATAAGATTTTGATTTTGAAAAATTCAAAATACATATATTCATAAATTTGGATTTTAAAACCACATAATTTTAGACTAGTAGAAATTGGTAATATTTATTTTGAAAAATTTATTTTGAATTAGATATTAGTGATTTCCAAAACAATTGTTTAAAACTAAATACTATTTTATATGGGTTTATTTATTAAAAGCATAATTAGTTTAAAATTCATTTTCTTTCTTTAGATTAGCATAAGTAGGAATAATGGACAAAATGGTTATAAAATAAGAAATAAAGATTTGAAATAATATAAATATAGATAATTATTTATTTAAGTGGGAAGCACAATATAAAGTTATATTTGAGTGTTATTAACATGAAAATGCAAATTTATATACATGAAAGACTTAAGTGAATATAATATAAAATTTATTTAAAAATTCTTGTATCTTAGAAATTTGCAAATGATAAATATATAAGGGAGATAGAGTAAAGGAGTAAACATTTCTTTGGAATCTCATGATCATATTTGTACAAATGGCATCCAATGTATTTAACTGAATAAAAAAATAGAATTAAAAAATTGTAGAAAATCTTCACTTCCCCATATGAGATCATGATATATCGGCCAAATCTCTGAAAAGAAAGGAAAAACAGTAAAAAGGATATTTGAGTATCACAAGTTCAAACTCCCAAGAAAAAAAAATGATGATAAAAAAAACCTGTAAGCAAACTAAAAGATCTGAGAAATCTTCCTTAACATCAGGCTATGGATTATTCTCAGGTAAATTTTAACTTTAGAGTTTAATAAATTATGATTGCAAGATCAAGTTTTAACATCAAAACAAATTTAGAAAAAATTGCAGATTTGTTCAATAAAAAAAAAGAGTGGAGCTTCAGTTTTTCCAGTGAGCAGTTTACTCTGGAATGGAATAAAGGAAGAAAATAGAGTGCAAGTATTCTCTGTTATATGAAAAAGGATTTAAAACAGTTGAAAACAAAAATCAAAAGTGCAGATTCAACTAGAAAGCAAATGCTAAGTGAAGTCTGCAGCCTGGGAAGAATAAATCCAATTGAAGCTTTAAACAAATTTAAAACTGTAAGTAGAATTGACTCTTTTGTTTGTTATTGATAAGGTAAACAAGTGAATACAACAGGAGATTGAGCAAACTTTTGTATTTACAAATTTTTGCAGAACTAAACATCAAAAGGAAATTAAAGAAAATAATATTCAGGCTTGATTCCCCTTTGTTTCTTCTCTGTTGCAAAACTTCTTCATCAAAATCATCAGCTGAGTAACTTTAATTTTTAAACCCATTTCTTTGAATCCAATGCTTGAAAAATCTGTGTGCAAGCCTGCATCTTTTAAACTAAATGTTGCATGCCTGGTTGATGCTAACTGGCTCCTCTGTCTTTAATCTAATGTAGCCAAAACTTTTAAAACTTAAAAACTAGAATCTATTACGGTTTGATGATACTTGAAAGAATTTTGTTGTGATGTGTTTGCATGTGAAATTTGAGTAACTTCACTCTTTAAACTCAAAGTAAAATTATGGTTGCATGGTTTGAGTCCTTTCTGTTCATGTTTTCCAGATTCTGGTTTTAATTTAAAAAAAAAAAAAATATTGAAGTGTCTCTGGAATTACCTGGGAATCAAATGACTGAGCAAACCCACTTTCATTTGCCTATGCTCTCTGATATCAACTCTGTGTAGTTATAGAGCTTGGAAAAAAATCGGATCAAAATCCCTATATCTCATTTTCAAAATTCTGATAGACTTAGGAATTCAAAAGAGATTTGATTAAACATGAATGAAGTTTAAAAAACACATAAAATTAAGTAATAAAGGGTTGAAGTTTATCTGGGTATAAGAAATACAGAAGAAAAAAAAACCTAGTAACTTGAAAAATTCAAATATCATAATTGTCTGGTTCTCTAATATAGTTCGAATCCCCATCGCAAATCATGATTTTTAAATTTAAAATGGGAATTTTTAATGAAGAAATGAACGTGGAAATCAGGGTTGAACGGAATCGCTTCTTTCACAAATTTCCGGTGATCGGCTAGACCTGGGGACTCGAGACTTAAATCGTAGCTTGCTGGGAGGTAGAAGATTATCAGAAAATTGTTCGTAGAATTTATAGGTTGGTGTGGAAGGAAAATCTGGTTGATATAGGGTTTGACTGAAGCTTTTGATCAATGTTGGAAACGAGGCAATGGGGTGGCCATTGACGAACAGGAAGCGATCGCACCGCAGTGGATCGAGGTATAGTGGTGTGACGGAGGTTTGGACGGAGGCGCGTGGTCTCCGATGATGTCACGCGGTGGGACGAGGCGAAATTTGGCGATCGAATGGGTTTTGGGAAGAAAGAATTGGCCTTGAATTCGCTCGATTTCGATTCGGTGATGGTTTCGTATCGTGGTTCGCTTGAAATGATTAGGATGGTCATCGGTGACCTGAGAGCAATCCTGGTGATGGTCAGAGTCGAACAAGCAGGGTGTGCATGTGCACGATGAGGCGTTAGTGTCAGCAGTGGCTACAGGTAGGAGAAGAAGAATTTTCTCGAGGACAAACGCAAGGGAAACTTGACACTGGCTCGGGTTTTTTTGTTCGTTTCAATCGTGTTCGACTCGAAGCGTAATAGGTTGCGTGATTGCTTGAGAGTATTTCCGGATTTTGGTGATTTTACTCAAGTCTTGGAAGTTTGGGCTGAAATCAGTTTTTAAATTTCTTAAATGTAAAGTTTTTTTCGAATTTCAGTTTAGTTTAAGTTTTAAAATGCTTTCTTGATTAAATTTTTCTTGATCAGTTTCCATTAAGTTTTAAAATAATTATTCTGAAATTGAACTACGTGTTAATAATAATTTGCTTTATCTAAAAGGATGTAATTAAGGGAAAAAGTAAGTATAGTTACTTTGTGAAATTTAATTTAAGCTAACTATCTTGTGTGATTACAATAAAGGATAATTAATAAAGTAAGATTAATTTATTAAGGGTAATTAATTAAGATGAATTATTTAATTAATAAAGTAATTAATGAATGATTAAGTAAAAATAGTAATTACTTAGTGAAAGTAATTAAGGGTAGATAATAAATGATTGAAGATCGATTAATCTAATATTAAGGTTTAATTACTTCAAAGCATAATTAATTAATGTTGTTAATTAATTAGGGTGATTTAAATTAAGATTAATCAATTAAAGAATAATTAATTATAATTAGATTTAATTAATAATTGAGGATTTATTTATTAAAGTAATTAATTAGAGGTTGATTAATAAAGGTAATTAAGGTTTAATTAATTACAATTAAAGGTTAATTAATTAAGATAATCAATTAAATAAATGATTAATGAAGGTGGTTGAGACTTAATCAAATGTAATTAATGATAATTAATCATTGATTTAAGATCATTAATGAAGGTAATTATGTGAGTAATAAATCTATAACCACATGATTTATTCACCTTAATCAAAGATGTTTGATTGTTATTGAATGCTATGTGATGGATTGATATATTTGATATGTGATGTGATGCTATGTGATGCTTTGTGATAAGCTGTTATATCTGTGATGTATATATTGTTATGCAAACCCTTAACCCATAAAATGACATTGGAGTTTCGATGCGACAGGGAGTCGAATTCCAATTGGTTATCCGAAACCCACATCGAATCACATTAGTGAATCTTTGTGATTGATCACCCATATCGAATTGTAATGATTTAATCTGTGCTGATTGATGATGTTGCACTTCTATTGTGTAAAACCCCTGGACCACACTTAAACACACACAAATATGGATTGCACGTGGAAATGGGTTGAGTCATAGATCTTTGAAATAATCTTAAAATTGAATTTTTGAACCCAAAATAGTTTTGGAATTAGAATTGGAAAGCTTTTGAAAAAAATGTATTTCAAAAGATATAAGTTATTTTAAATAACTTGATTGAGTTTTGAAATTTAAATAATTGGATTTAAATTTGAATTCAATGTTTGAAATTGAATTCCATGATTTGGGAACTATGGTTTAAAAAGTTATTCAACTTATAAATGGGTTTATATGGGTTTTTAAACAATTTTAAAGGTGATGTTTTGGAATTTAAATTCAAGCCAAGATTTCAACTTGTATAAATTGAATTTTTCTAAAACAAAAACTATTTGTTTTCAAAAATAAAGCTTTCACATAAGAAATGAACTTTCAATTTGTGTTATAGGGCTTCGAGTCTAAAAATGAAAATAGTATTCCAAGTTTTAGATAAATTTGTGGAAACGTGTTTTGAAAGCTATAAATCTTTAATTTAAAGATTTAATTGGGTTAATCCAAATCGAATGGGGATTGTTTTGAAATCTATGGATAGATCTTTGTGAAATTGGGTGAAACTTTGTGAAATAAATTTTTTTTTTGTTTAAAGATTTAAATGGTAATTTGATAACCATTTGAAAAGAAAAGCTTTAGATTTCTAAATTGTGACTTAACCGAAATCCCATATCCATATGTTTTTAAAATATGGCGCTCATTATTCGGTTTAGCCGGGAGAGGACCTTGTGTCATATAACCCATTCTGAATAGTGATACGATGTTATGGATTGCATTTGAAGACCGGTGTTGAAGACCGGGTATTTGTGAGAACGATAGGATAACCTATCGATTGTCTCTGCACCGAGTAGCTATGGTATAGAGATTCCCTTAGTGATGGGAAGTTCAATCGGGATTGTGGATACCCGGATTTGCAAGGGCTTCTTCGGAAGTGCCTTCGGTTCTGTTCGAACCCGGAACAGACTTGTATGGTTGTATGTCCGACATTACACTTTGAGATGTTAACTGATCTCTATCAAATACATTTCTGCTTGGTGGCAGAGAATTTATTCTCTTAGCTTAACACCCTTCTCTGAGACGCACGAGCTCAGAGGTTATGTAGTTGATATTTATCAGTGATATATTCCCAATTTGGTAATGTGGCATGCTGAGTGCTGCTGTGTGATGATGATCATTTGTTGATCATTTGTGATCGAAGCATGGCTTTTGTTATAAAGCGTAGCTTTGTGGACGAGACTGCATCAGGACCTCACACCCCGGAAATGGTCGAAACAGGAAAGATGTGGCAAGGTTATGAGGGTCGCGCCCTTTAGGGTATGTCATTCCCTTCTGGTAAAGGGTGGTATCATGGTATGGAGCCCCGATACTTACTCATGTGGATACTGCAGATCTATTACTTTGTGATACTTTGTGGTTGTTGGTGTGAGCGCTCGGATAAAGGTCCCAAAGGACCTGGGGATGGCATATTCATGTAGTAGTTACCTAGTTACAGAGGTAACCCGGCCTTGTGTTGGCAGAGATCTAACCGTAACGTTAGTTTCTCGGGACGTCCCGCCAGAGGCGATCCCATGTGGCAGTAGGAAGTTCCTTAGCCTGACCATTTGTTGGAAATCCATTCTTCAATATGCGCCTTGTACGGTTTTAGTTGTAGAACCTGCCATTTACTTATGGTGGTCACCGCTGTTTAGATGGTAGCTACAGTAGGCATAGTTCGGAATGTCTATGCTGGCTAGGATTTATATTGTACTTTCGAAATGGTTTTCCTGCACTATGCAATAGTAATAATATCAAAGAGAACTTTCTCGTATCAAGCATATTTGACTATCATAAGGAGAAATCTCCTCCAATTCTGCGTTTGCATTGTGTGTGTGGCGGGAGGCCTTATGGTAGTTTCATTTTCCAAAAAAACTTTACGGATTTATTTTAAATTCCTTATTGCTTGTTTTTAAAGACCAATTGCTATTGTTTGCTCATACCAGTCCCATGACTGACCTGGAGTTTATTGTTCCTTTCCTAAACTCTGGGTGCCCACTATTTTCCCACACGGGCAGTCTAGAGTTGGGTTTTTCAGACAGTTAGGTTTAGTAGATTATCTGGAGCTAGTTCAGTCTTTGGATCTGAACTGCACTTTCTTATCTTTGTGCATCGTGATTTGGAGTTCGAGCTATTTCTAGATTGGTGCTTTGAAGATGGAGTTCTTTCTTGAAGACTATTGGAGTTATTGTTCCGCTGCTGTGTTATCTTTACTTTCCGCTGCTATTATCCTGTATCATATCTCTGATGTATATTCATTGTATCATCTGTTGTATCATATTGTATCTGAGATTGTATCAATGTTGTATGTCAAATGTATATTCTTTTTCTTCCGCTGTGTTGTTATACTTAATGGTGTTATAAGCTCCGGCGAACCAGGTTCGATGTTTGAATCTGCGGCATTTGAATACGTGAGTCGTATTCGGTGCCGATTTTCGAAGGTCGAGTCAGGGTCGTTACACAAAACACATCTTCCTATCGCAAGGCATGTTTTGAAGGCAAAGTGTTAACCCACCTTTTTCCAAGACAGTATACAAGCGGATTTAACCCAACAGATTTCGCGATTATCGAGGCCGATAAGGCCAGAGTGATGATTATGGAACCCAAAAGTCAAGTACAAATGATCATATGAAGTCATAACTGAATGGATTTGAAGGATAAACAATATAAGATACTTAAAATATGTAATATAACTCAGTGACTGGAAGGGATCGGTATGGATATGCTCAATTTAGAGGATCGTCATGGCTAATCAAAGGGTTTGGCATGCTTTATTGGAAGGTACGGTTCACCATGCTTCGTTGGAAAATATGGATGGACATGCTTCACTCAGGGATGGATTGGAAAATTTCATTGAATAGGGATCCGCATACTTGATCAAGAGGAATCGATCGGCTTCGCTGAAGAAGGATTGGCATCCATCTAGGTTCAAATGCATTCTTGCATACAATAACCAATATCTAAAGATCTACAAGTCCAAAGCATATGAAATTTGGAGAGCAAGGCATATGGACCCTAGGGAACCTATCCTAGGGATCGCATGTCATTTAGAGGGGTATGGAGGGATTGACACTCCTCCTTTGGCAGGGATCGGTACCTATCCCTATTCAGAATTGATTTAGTTGGATTTGCAATAAAGATTGATCAATAACTCGAGTTCTACTAATCTAGTTGGCATTTAACTTGGAGGCTAAGTATAATACAATAAATTGAAGCTTCTTTAGGGCACGTGTGGCGTTTGGAAGAAGTTGGAGGGATCGATACCTTTCCCTCCATAGGGATCGACAAAAATCAAGATTTAAAGAACACCACTTCACGGAAAATACGATATCTCATATATTGTAAGCCGATGGCAAAAAAATTAGAGGGAAAGTAGCTAACATCATGGGGAACCTCCCAGAGGGATCATGCTCCATTTGGAACTAAAATTAGGGTCTTTACCAATCCCTATTGTGGGCCCTAATGGGCCTGGAAATTTACGGGTGGGCTCGTCTTGGTCCCTCGAACCTTCTGTCAAAATTTCAGCCCAATCCATGCATGTCTTCCCCTATAAATACAGCAGGAATGGAGAAAGAAATGGGATCTTCTTTCTTCTTCTCTTTATCTTCAACCATGGCTAAACTCTGTCAATTTTATTCTCGGATTTTGGATTATAACTGTAAACAAACTTTAATATAATAAAATGGGTTATTGGGAGTTAACGTAGGCCAGAGTTAGCCAAACCACTATATATCTTGTCTACTTTTACATGTTTTTTTTATTGTTTCAATTTTTTCTGCATTCATTTCTCTTTATATTTCTATGATTGAATTGTATACTGGAGCTTTTGCATAATTGGGTGTTGGTGACCAATTTTGACGCCAACAGTTATCATAACAAGTTTTAGCAAATTTATCATAAAAACACCATCAGTCATTATAAGTTTAAAACAAATTCTACTCATCATCCTCGTTTTGTAATTTTTGTAAAAGCAAATTCTATTTATCATCCTCATTTTTTAATTTTTGTAGCTTGAGCCGAGCTACAAAAATTTTCTTGCATCCAACAATACAGTTCATTGCAAAGAACATCTGTAGCTATTTGTGCTCTAAAACCATTAACTTCTTCAAGCTGGATTTTTTATGTTGGGTCCATTTCTTGTGCAAGCTTTTAGCATGAACATTGTTACGAAGGTACCATAAGCGTACCTAGATTTATGAATTTCTGCAATTTCTATATAATGATAAAACAATTTAACTTTTTTTCATTTCAGTAATGAAAGAAGGTTATAATTTAAAGTCTGTTGATCCAAATCAGTAACAATAACTTTGGAGCAAAATGTTAATTACGATAACAGTAAAAACTAAGTCATTGTGAGCCTAAATAAGTTTGCATATCCACAAAGTTGGAAACTTTGATTATAATAATGGAAAAAGGAATGAAATTTGGTTGATTACAAATGTTTAACTTTATAATAAATTAATTCCAAAATGAATAAAAACTTTAGGTGGGTATGGGTGTGTTTGTGAATGTGTGGAAGAATTTGAACACTTTTTGATTTACTGTAGAAAAAAGTTTAGCCTAGAATGTACATAATTCTAAGTGCATAACTGGGTGACTACTTAACATGTAACATTATTATAATTAACATGCATTTTTGGATAAACAATTTTTTTGTTTAATATTACCCAGTGGTTTGTTGGGCAGAAGTCAACATTTTTGAGTAGTGTAGAGTTCCTCAATTTTTTCCGGTTACCTGCATCTTTAAGTTCTTTGTTAATGTTGTTAACAGCTGCTTTTTGGAAAAAAAGAATTACTAATTTTTTAGAATAAAGATAAATCCTTTTACCTTTTTATTTTATGTGTAAATTTTCTCACCAAGTTTATAGTAAATTTTAATGCTAGCTTCTCGGGCACCTTGTTCTTGTGGTCAAGTGTAAAGAATCATAATGATTCCAAGTAAATGATTCAATAACTAGTTCTAGTGAACTCCAATGTTCATTGCCATGTATAGGGAACAATATATTGGAAGGCAATGGATTTAAAATTGCTTTTTTTATAAAAGCTATAAACAAATCTCTTCTCATATTTTCCATTGTTGCAACCGTGGCAACTTTCTATTAATTTTTTTTTCAGAAACTATATTTTATAAACAATGTTTTTATTTGGCATTATAACTCGCTTACCATCATTGTAGTGCTAATATAGATAATGCTAGAACTTTGTTCCTTTAACTTTACTTTTCTAAACCAAAACAAATCAATCGCCTATATTTCAAAAAGGAAATGGATAAAGTTCAAAATTTATAATTAAGAAAAGTATAGTTTATTTTTCTTATTTAATTGGAAAATAAAGAAGTTCCTCAAGTATACTTTTTTGTAATGACGATCATGTTTTCATTGTCACAATCAAAAGCATCATCACTGGAAAATTTCACGGTTGTAATTAATTGAATGTAACAAACTATTTCAAATTAAGATCAAAAGTGACTGTATCGATTACAATTACTTATTAATAAATAAAAATAACACACTACGGAAACATAAATTATTTTATTTTTATTGGTTCTGTTTACTTTTTTGACATTTAGTTACTTTGTAAATAAATAATGGGATTTTGGCACTAAAATAAAAAGTATTTTTGAAGTATACTTTGTAAAAAAAATAGGACGATAAACAATATCTTACCGAAATAAAACTATATTTACCTTAATTCATCAAAAAGTAGTTAATTTACTTACTTATTCCCACCAAGAATTTTGAAATTTTTTGGACAGTCACTTTTTGTTCTTCAGTCAGACGCTTGAGTAGAAGATACTTTTCAATGTTTCTTGGTTTCTTCTTTTTCTTCTTTTCTTTAATAACCACCTCTTCCACATTTATGACCTTCTCTGGATTTTTGTATTTGATATCTTCTTCCAATTTTTTTAGTGCCACTTTCTTCAACGGCTGCTTCCATATTGTAAGATTTCAAATTTTCTTCTGTCTCATCGTTAAATGTGTCATTTTGAGTTTGTATTATAAAGTTGGAAAATTAGAAGGACTATTAATGTGAACCAATCCAGTTATTTTTCTTCCTTTCTTACCTTTTTCAAGTTCAATTTTTTCTGGTTGGTTTTGCTAGAAAACACGGTCTTCTATATTTTCTAACTTCTACATCTTCGTTTTAAGGTCTTGGATTCTTTTTTCAACAATTTGTCTTAAATGTCTTTCTTCATCTAACTATTTAGAAACAATTTTCATCTCACTAATCAAAATGTTAACTTTTGGCTCTGATTCTTTTATTTCAATGGAAGATTCTATGGCACTTTAATCCAGCTTTTTCACTTCTTCATGCTGATATTTTTCAACCTTTTTCTTTGTTCTTCCTCTTCAATTACCTTGATTTTTTTAAAGTAACTCATTTTCCTCTTGGGTTACATTTGATTTTTTTTAAATCTATAAGAAAAATATTTAAAGTTCAACTTCCATGCATGTTGTCATTCAAGTATTAAAGAAGTTAGAAGCATAAATATAGATGATTATGAAACAAAAATTTTGTACTAAAATGTTTCTATTTTTTTATTAGTTAAATAAAATAAGATTTGGCATATAATATTTTTTGCAATTTTTTGTTAATTAACGTCATTTGATATTAATTCATCACAGAAATAAAAAGAATACCTTTTATACCCAGTTTATATTTTCTTGGATTTTAGAGAGTGCTTATCTCCTTGTAGAAGCATATGTTAACAATTTTGGCATAGAATGTTTTACATTTTAGCGTATCAAATCTTTTTAGTCTTTAGTGATTTCATTCTTTATTCGCTAATTTTAACAATTGGTTCAAAGGTTGGGATTATAGGTTTGCATCCAATTTTAATTTTAATATTTATAATTATTATTCAACGTCAATACATGGATAAGTTAAATACATTTATATATTAGAATATATAATCATTATTCTAGACTAATACATGAGAAAGATAAATACATTTCTATTTTACTATTTAAAATTATTATTGTAGATTAGTACATGAAAAAGAAAATTACATTTATATTTTAGTATTTATAATTATTATTTTGGATTAATACATGAAAAGATAAATTTCATTTATATGCATGTACTTGTTTTTGAAATATCATAATGCCATGTTCATTATCATTCTTTTTTTGATATGCACGTATTTGATTTTGAAAAATCATAATGTCATATTCATTTATCGTTCTTCATTTAGTGTTCATGTGTTTGATTTGAAAAATCAAAAAGCCATATTCATCTATCATTCTTAATTTTGTATGCATGTATTTGTTTATGAAAAATCATAATGCTATATTCATCCATCATTCTTCATTTTATATGCATGTATTTGATTTTGCAAAATCATAATGTGATGTTCATCGATCATTTTTAATTTTATATGCATGTGTTTGATTTTGAAAATCATAATGCTATGTTTATCTATCATTCTTCATTTTATATGCATATATTTTATTTTCAAAAATCATAATGTCATATTCATTCGTCATTCTTCATTTTATAAGCATGTATTTGTTTAAAAAATTATGCACATCTCCCATCCTTTCAAACGAGTAAGTACGCTTGTTAAAATATTGTTGAATCTTTTTATAAATTTCTTACATACATACAAGGAGGAAGAATCAACCTACCATGTTTAGTCATCAATTTTGAGAGTATACTTAATATATTGATTAATAAATAGTTAGCTTGCGGCTCCATTAACAATTTGGTGATTGTATAATTAAAAAGGATAAGTTTGTGAATGTATATGATACACTGATGCGTACAACTAGGTGATGATATTACGGAAAGTGTCTCATTAGTTGTGAAACTTCATTTGACACAATCTGAAACAGATTTGCATTTTAATTAAAGATCAAAGTCTTACATCAGACAATTAGTTTATGATTGGTTGAGAAAAATGGATTGGCTACAAGATTTTCTATTGGGTTATAAGTCAAAACTGAATTAAAAAAAAAGATAATATCATATTGTAAAATATAACATATACAATAAAAAAATTACGTGCCTTATCATCGTCAATATCACCAAGGTCCAAATCTTTAAGTTTTGATGAATCCCATTTTATCATTCTTGGGATTTTGTCTTTAAGATTTTCTTTCTCTTCTATTACCTGAGTTCTTCCACAAAACTAATATTGCAAGAAAAAGATAAACAGATATTTTTTTGATAAATATTAATTTCAACTTATTTATTTTTAGTCAGAGATAAGAAAGATACCACTAACAACATTGTACCACCTGGTGTGCTCCTAGGATCTGCATAATACTTTTCATCTTTTTTCAATATGTTTTCACATAATCCTCTGGGCCAAGATGTTGAATTTAGTTTCTTTAAATTTAATAGTTTCATCAAGAAACCCCATCGCATATAACTTTGATTGTCTGAAAATAGAAAAGTTATTACCAATAGTAGTAATAGCAGCTTCACTAAATCTGTATTTCTTATTTCTTAATCTATCATCACCTTCAATCTTTTTGTAACCATTTTTTGCAATTATCTCATCTTGTTGAAAATTAGCACTCAAAAAATTTGTGAAATTTTCCATTGCAGTGGCTCTGTTAGAAGATGCTACTAGGAATAAGTCTTCATTAACCATAGGCATTCTAAATATCAAACTTACTTCCTCATGTTTAATTTTCGGCAATTATTTTCCTATTCTAAAAGCCTTCTATTTTTTGTCGAAAGATATAATTATTTCATCCAAGTTGCTAGTACTTTTCCTAAAATCTTGCCTTACTATCCTATCTCTTAGAAAAAAGTTAAAGAAAATTTTGAATGATGTTTTTTCTATATAAGAGATACCTTCAGGTGGTCCCCTCCATCTTTCTTCCATCTTAGCTGTCGCCGCTCCACTCCTTTTATATTTTATAATTAACGTCGAAAATTCAAAACATAAAACATATTTTAAACCAAACGCTGATTGTTTGATGGGAAGAGGCCCTTATTGTATATTCTACCACTAATATATCATGATATATTTATCATATATTACATAATAAAATATATTTTAGCAATAACTAAAATATAAATACTATATATTTTTACAACGTTACCGTGTGCAATGCATGGGTTACCCAGCAGTAGTCATGAAAACAAGATGAAAGGTGAGCACGTGGCTGATAGATGAGAAGAAGTAAATTGAAGAAGCAAAAATCATGGTCCATACTTATATATATACCACGAGTACCCAGGAAGCACGTGACTGCCTTTACCTCTTTTTTACCTATCGTTCAATTTTTAGTTGCAATACCAAACCCAGCATAACACAAGGCGTGCTCCTTTGTCCGCTTTTCATTATTATTATTATAGTTAATTTATTATCATTGTTTGTCTGACTCACCCACTGCCGAGCTCTATTCAATTTTAATTATAAATAGCATGTCAAAACAATAAAATCTCATTCGACGTTGGTTATAAACCATAGTGTTATAAAATAAAGGAGATAAGAAACTACTAGAAAAGAGGAGATGATGTAATTCAAACTGATATCAGTTATATAGAGTTTGATTGGTACAATCATATTACATAGGCTCCTTTATATATATGCCTTAGAGCATGAGATTGAACATATCTCATGATTTGGGACTAAATAGAAAAATACAAAAGCATATTCTCTTTTATATTTACATATATTATAACACGTAGACAATATTTCGAACTGCTCAAATAAAAAGATAAAAATGTATAAAAAAAATAACCGTAAATGTAAACTGGGGCTAAATATTGTTATCGGTTGTTAAAATCCAATCCTAGTTTAACCATTATCAAATACCCTTTACTGCTTGCGGTGACCCGTCTAAAATAAATATTATATACACTATACTTTATATATATATATATATATATATATATATATATATATATATATATATTATAGAAAAGAAAAGATGGTACAAGTAACTAAATATTATCTTGTCACCATGTTTGTATAATGTATGCCTCTTAACTCAGTGCAGCTAAGATTTTGATAGATAATGAACATGATAATATTAATAGATGGAAAGCTGTAACGACCCAGAATTTGGTCGTTACATTTTGAACATTTAATTCATTTTAAATGTTAAGTGTGGATTTTGAATTGAGTTTGAAATAATAATTTTGTTAAATCAATATAATTTAGTTGTAATTTTCGATATGGAAATTCAATTAAAATTTGAATAATAACTAAATATTTGAAATTGAAATAATTTGTGAATCTGGAGGTAAATAGATACGGAAATGGTTTCTAAAATTTTTTTAACTCCATTTGGATTCGAATTTTAATATTGGGCTGTTGGATGGAATTAAAAGTCGATAGGTTAAATTTGAAATTTTATATTAATTTAATAATGGAATTTAATAATATAATAGTGCAAATAATTAGATTTTGATTCGAAATGAATCAGAATGATTTCTAATGTGAATGTAAATTCTATATGATTTATAATTAAGTTAGTAAAATTTTAAAAGCGAAATTTTAAGTGATTTCGACGATTTTGGAACTCGCTCGAATTAATCGACGAGTTAAAATAGCCTTCTGGGGCACAGTCTTGGAATTCGACGAAACTAGTTCTATTTGATCGGTAATAGTTAGTTATTATCATATTTCAAATTTCGTAGTGTTTGAAGTTACCGTTTGCTCGAACGGATGAGAAATGCGTTGAGATTAAAGTTTAAAATTAAATATTTTAAATCGATTCAAAAAGCTATCTTCCACACACGACCAAATTATCTATCGAAACACGTTCCATTGTGTTCGGAATGCGGGTAAAACCTTATAAATGCCTGGCGGCATGTGAGATTTGAAGTTCGTTTGTAAAAGTTTGTTAAAACGGAGAATATTAATAAAATAATGTTTTATAAACGTATATATACACGTATAAGGGCAGAAACCATCGTTTTTTCTAAGCCGCCGCTCTATCCTATTTCTATGGCCGGAAATGTATCGCCTTCCATCTCGAAAATCTCTCCATCCATCAAATTTTAGCCAAATCCACCAACTAAAGAATCGTAGAGCACTCCTAGGTCACCACATCCAACGATGGTGAAGGGTTTTAGCATAACGGAGGGGGAGTTTGAGGGACGTGTTCATCGTATGTTCATGCGCCAATCGCGAGGCATAGGGGTAGCCGAGCGTCAAGAGGTTTTGGGCCAGGGTGAAGCTCGTGTGGTGGTTTCTTTGGTGGTCGCCGATCGTTGAAGAAGTGGCCATGGTGGCCGCGTTGGTAAACCCTAGTAAGCGACGAGTTAGGTTGTTCGCATTCTGGACACGCGAGAGGAAGAAGTATAGTAGCGGCCTTGATTTCTTTCTCTAATCGAACGACTGTTGGTAAAATAAATAAAAGTAAAGTAAATTAATTTATATAATTGTTATTCAAATGTTTAACATTTCATATCTTTTACATGTATTATCAGAATTCGACGAAACGAGAAGCATCGGGACCGCAGCGATGCGATCAACGCTACAGTCTAGATTTGGAGACGATCAGAGTTAGCGGAAGTTTAGGTTAAATCGATCGCGGTCGATTTAATTCAAAATTTAAAACCCTCGTCGAAATTCAAGGTGAGTTAATCTCACTCACATCTGTAATTTCCAGTTAATTTAAATAGTTAAAATTTAAATGAATGATCGATTGGTTGAATGTGAATATTATTATCTGTCTGGATATGATATTTTATCTGTTATGCTAATGTTTGTGGATGAAGGGAAACAGGTTGGAGGGATCCAACTGGATTCCTCATAAATAGAAATTATATTTATAATATGTGATATATTTCATTAATATCCTGTGATAGATTGATTTGGAGTTTATTATGTTGTGTTATGGTTGGATAATATAATTTTGTATTTTAAATTATCAATAAAGTGAAATGGGATTAAAAAGGAAATGAAAAGTAATTTTAAGTAATGAATTTAAGTGAATTAAATTCGAGAAATTGGGTTGAAATTTGTAAATGGTTTTGAAAACTGAGATTTGAATGGAAATGAGAAACTGAAATTTATAAATTGAATTCATAAATAAATTGGTACATTTATCGGTGGATAAATTTTGAAAGATAGATTTCCAAGGAAAAATTCTATAGGAAAAGTAAAATTGTTTTAAAGGTAGAGATGAGATTATCTTTAAAGGATGGAAAGTGCATTTTTTTTCCCGGAAATTTGGTGTGTTTCAAAGAAAAGCTTTCAAATTATAAGTTGGCAGTTTAAAATGGGTTTTGGAATATTTTAGGAAAAAATATTATTTTAATTATTTTTAAGCATAAGTAGATACTTATTTAAGTAATTATGATATTTAATTATTTTAAAGGTAAAGTAGTAATAAGATTTCAAAAAGGAAATTATAATAAATAATGGATTAGTAACTTTATTTTAAAGGGCAATTTTGTTTTAAATTACTTAGAAACTCCTCTATATTTTCTTAAGTATTATTTTCATTTAAGAAATTTCTAGTAGCCTTATTCTAAATATTTTAAGCATATATTTTGGAAGTGATTTCCAGGAAATAAAAATGTGTTTAAAATAAAAAGAAGGTTTACTTTTAAAGTGTTGGAAGAAATTTACGGGATATAAACGTAAATTTGAATTGTGATAAATCGTGTAGGATTTATAAAAGGTTCTTTGGTTTATTCTGAAATGGGAGTGTAGTTCCCTGAAAACCCAAGTACATTTTAAAGCAGATTTCTAAGTAAAAGTTAAAAGTTTTAAACTTGATTTTAAAAGAATGTTTTTAAGAAAATTCTTATTTAAGTTGTAAAGATTTCAGAAGTAAATATTTACTATTTTAGTGATAGTAGTAATTATTTTAAAGGGGTTAATTGGTATATGCTTTAAAAGAATATCATTAATATTTATATTTTATAAACTAGTTTTATTGTAAAGATAGTTTGGTTAAAGTTTTATTTTAAAACTTGTATTGGATTTCATAACTTTATTTTAAAATTTAGTATGACTTAACTTTATTTCGAAGAAAAATAGTTTATATTTTATAAAGCAGTTTTATTTGAAAAATTTAAAATGATATATATATATATATATATAATTCAAATAAAGTATGTAAATAGCGTTAATTTAAATTATTTTAAATCTAAAGCATTGGTACTTGGATGTTTTCACAGGAAGTAAAGATTTGGGAATCTATTCCATGAGAAGAGTTGGGTTTGAAAACTGTTTTCAAAAGGATTTGAAAATGGTAGCATATCTTATAAAGATATTTTTGAGGAAAATAAATAATGTAGGAAATTATTTATTGTTGATGGATGCTTATGGATATTAATTGATAGTTAAATCACCGACTATCAATATTGGCCAATGCATTGATCGTTTCGAAGAGACCAGGATCGGGATTAATTTCTCGAAAACCACTTCGATCCGGTTTGTACGTTTTCATGAGGAAGACGAGTTCAGAGTCGAAGATGGAGCAGTGAAGTGCAAGGGCTAGTTGCTACTAATTCTGAGGATGTTTCCAAAATGGATGTTGTAGGAGTAGTGTCTTTGGTTCCGTTCGAACCTGGGACGGACTAATATGGATGAATGCTTTCGGATCATCGTTAGTTGGACAATGGGCATTCTAAGTGAAACATTCTTAAGGGTAACGCTTAGCCTCAAGCCTCATCAACCGGGAATGACCGAAAATCAGGGGATATGCAGCAAGGCTATGCGGGTAGCACCCATTAGGATAAGGTCATCCATGTCTAGATGTCTGTGACGCCCCACCTCTACACCCACGCTAGCCAAGAACACTACGGTGTAATGTTGTCAACTAGCATGGAGAATAAGGCTGTTGAGGAGCGACCATCCGTGTAATTTCTTTGTGCGAGCACCGATATGTCAGCTAGTATAACATGCATTTTATTTCAAGAGGAAATACGACATACCGATACAAACTCAAAGCTATTACACAGCGGCTCTAATAATCTTCGGAAACAAAAATAGAAATAAACATAACACAAATCAGTCATAGATAATTCATATCACAAAGGCGGAAGAAGATATGAATATATATATATATATATATATATAACACATAAAAGTGTTCATCAGAGTAGTAGTCAAGAAGATCCACAGTAATACAAAAGAATAGCAACACATGCTATACAAAAGAATACAACTATGAGTCTATATCTCAAGTGTATACAACAAAATAAACTACTAATCTAAGTAGTTAGCCAAAAGTCAGGATAATAACCCTAGAAGAGAAGTCAAGCAGAAGCACCTGTAACATCTCGGTCTGACCCGAGTATTATTTAACAAGAAAATAATAAACGGATTAGTCTAGCTATAAATATCAGATGAAATGATATATAATAAGAGATATGACTAAACGTATGGTAATCACAATGCCAAGCTGTGATAAATAAGGAATTGAAAAAATATCAATAAGAGATTAATCAATATCACAAAAATCTTCTCAAAGATCAAAAGGAATGCCATACTCCGAATTTCATTCACCAAGCCACAAATATTGACAACATATAAATGCCAATCATAAAATTGGTGAAACACAAATTCTAGAAATCATTAATTAGAAATCCAGAAATCACATGAAAAGGATGTCCAATCCCAAACGAAACGCTATTCCATAGACCGGGCATCGACGCACCAAAATAGAGACGCCCCATGCATAGTCAAACATCGACGCACCTAGAATGGTACGACCCATACAAAGACAAACATCGACGCACCTAAATAGATCGCCCCATGTAATATCTAACATCGATGCACCTAGAAAGATACACCCCATGCATAAATATGCATCGACGCACCTAGAAAGATACGCCCTATGCATAAATCAACATCGACGTACCTAGAAAGATACGTCCCATGCATAAACGAACATCGATGCACCTAGAAAGATACACCCCATGCAAAATCGACCATCGACGCACCTAGAAAGATACGTCCCATGCATAGACGAACATCGATGCACCTAGAAAGATACACCCCATGTCCCGACTTATTGAGCCGATTGCTCCACGAAGTAAACAAACATCGACGTACCTAAATAGATACGACCATGTGTAAATAAACAACGACGTACCTAGAAAGGTACGACCCATGCGAGAAATGAGACGAAGCTCAATAAAATGAAGTACAGTCCTCCATATAAGAAAAGAGACATCGCACATTGCTAGTCTAAATCACAAAGATGATCGTCAAGATCAACGAGAAGTGTCAATTACAGTAAGCTAGTAAATATATAAATTTAGCTTCATGTCCCATAACCACTAGCTTAACTTAAATATTTACGAAAAAATTGTAGATCTCCACTAGAAAATTGTCACAAGAGTTTCAATCGAACAAGTCCAAGAATTAACCGACGAAGTAAACGCAAGCGTTTTATACCACTCGTTCTACTAAGCCGTTTAATTAGATTTCTCATACGAGTGAGATAAAGGTTTGTATATACTAATAGATTAGAAATCGGTTTGAGAATACGAGCCTTGTAATAAAATAGTGTTGAAACCATTTGAAGAAAGAGTTTTGATATTTACTACTAGTATAGAAAACCTTTATATTTTTAAAGTGACAAATCATAGAAGTGATTGTAGAAACAATCAACCACCAAAATTCACATTCGAAGACGTGAATAAAATCCAAAGAAATCGATACCGAATCCATCAAAATGGATATTCCCAAAAATCACTAAGAAAATGTCATCATAGTCGACAATAAGTGATAATAACAAAAGAGAATCAATACAAATCGATTAAAGTTGGAATTCTCAAGCAAATAGGCAAAAAGAGTGCAGATTCAGACGTCTGAAACCAAGGATTCAGACGTCTGAATCTGGAAAATAAATATTTTCCAAAAACAGGATTCAGACGTCTGAATCCTTTCAGACGTCTGAAATAGGCACTTTTTAGCCTATTTCCTCTCTGGTTCCAAATGAACCAATTCAGACGTCTGAAATCATATATCTAGACGTCTGAATCTGGGAAATCTTCCCAGAACAATATTTAGACGTCTGAATATTACGTTTCAGACGTCTGAATGAAGGGTTCAGGGCATTCCCTGAACCTAGGCCAAAAATGGCCAAACGGATACCGAAAGTTATCGATCGAGCGACAACGACTAAGGAATTACGTCGAGCGACAACCCAGCCTAAACGGCTCTTCGATACGCCTCAAATATCAATGTCCAAATATCCATAATAGGATTTTCATAAATTAGACCAAAACACCAAAAATTGGAATATACACAAAATCAATCCAAACCAAAATCAATTGCACAAGAATAAGTGTTAGGAATTCATACCCAACAATCGAAGATAATTATAGACTAAGACGTGAGATAAAAATCTCACCTTTGAACCCAAATCAATGAAGAAAAGCTCGAAAGCAATGGCAAGAACAATCAACTTCAATCCCAACTCAAGAAGCTTGATTCTAAGCTTAAAAGAGAAATATTTCCCAAATTAGGTTTAGGAATTTTTCTGAAATCAAAGAGAGAATGAGTTGGGGAAGATGGAGGAGATGCTTACCAATTGGTTCTCTTGAATTTGGAGCTAGAAGTTGGATTTGCAAAGCAAGCTAGGGCTTAGGAATTTCCATTTCCAATCTCTTCCACCATTTTTTTACTTTAGCTTGAAGTGTTAGGAACATGAAATGAATTAATGAAGAGTTGGAGTGGAGCTAGATGCTTAAGGTGGAAC
Organism: Allium cepa; assembly: GCA_030765085.1. Classification (NCBI taxonomy): domain Eukaryota; kingdom Viridiplantae; phylum Streptophyta; class Magnoliopsida; order Asparagales; family Amaryllidaceae; genus Allium; species Allium cepa. Next base: position 581,228,207 of record CM060931.1, read on the forward strand.
ATTGGGCTGAAACCCAAACTCAAACCCAAAGCGAAAAAGTAGCAAAACTTTACTAACTCCAAACATATCGAAGCTTATACTCAAAAAGGTTTCAAACGACATTTTGAACTCAATGGGAAGGGTCTCGAGTCCTAATTCGACTGTTTGCAAAAAGTAGGTTTTCGGACTAAAATCCGACGAACGATGAAATATTTAAATATACAATCGACAAATATGCAGGTTGTCATAGACTCCCCTCCTTAAAGAAATTGCGTCCTCGCAATACTTAAGAAGAAAATAAGAAGTAACAACCATAGAAGCATATCAACACAAAAGAAATTTTAAATAGGAAGTTCACCATAAAGTGCACGAAAGAGTAAGTCCAAACGGGTTCACACGGTGAATTCTCTGGATTCCCAAGAGCAATCCATAGGATTTGAGAACCATTGAACTCTCACAAAAAGAACATATTTATTCCGAAGGCGCTCAACCTCCGAAGTAATGATGCGAATGGAATGTTGCTCATAAGTCAAATCTGGTGAAACTTCGCTTTCATCAATAACACCGGGCTCAAGAATAAAAATAGGAAACATAAAAGCATTTCCATAGTTAAAAGACGTGGAAAACGTCAAGAATAGCAGAAAATTGAGCAGGTGCAACGACGTAGTACAAAAACGGTACGCTTGAATAATATTGGAACACTGACGTAGTACAAAAACGGTACGTCCAATGAATCAATAAACTGGAACAATGATGTAGTATAATAATGGTACATCCATTGATCCAGATAAGACGGAACATCGATGTAGTATAATAACAGTACATCCGATGAACCGAACACCATAAAAGAACATCGGACGCTAGTCCATAAAAGAAATGAGATAAAACTCAATAGAACGAAGTACATCAAAACGCCCGATGAACTTGGTAAAAAGATAATTTCATTTGGTCATCAACAAAGAAACAACCACCTATTGCTTACGTCAAAGTGCATAGGCATCACGATTCTCCTTTCCGGGAGTATAAAGAATATCAAGATCATAAGATGTAAGGAACCCGAGTTGACATGAAGTTCCTTATGAGAAAATAAACATTCCAAAAACTTATGATCGAGGTGGAGAACAAATTTCTCCCCAAAAATGATGATGCCAAACTCTAAAAGCGAAAACAATAGCCGCAAGCACTAGATCATGAGTGGCATACCTAGTCTCAATCGGCTTTTAATGATTTAGAAGCACAAGTGATGGCACGTTATCTTATGCAATAGAACGACATCCAAACCAGTACGATAAGCATTGGTACAAAAGATAAAGTCTTGGTTCCCATTGGGAATTACAAGAATAAGAGTATCGGAAAAGAATTCTTTCAAATAGTCTTCTTTCTCGAAAAGCTAAAACTTTCAAAATTACATTTATCTTAATGTAAAATATTTTTTTAGAAAAAATTACATTCTACAAGTCAATATATCGTGTCTGATTGTCTCATCAAAGCGTTTAGGAAATTCCTATCGATAACATTGATCAGGCGCATCGACCAAAATTCTTAAAGCACTCAACGGGCAATACAATCACAAAATCATCTTCTATATGATAAAATTATCTTTTAAAAAGGTTTAAGAATATTCTTTGCTCGTTTAGGAACAAAATCCAACTATACTTATAAATAAATCTTATGAAAAAGATTTGCAAAGATTTTAAATTTCTATTTTCATCCAAAATCAATAAATACAAGAATGGTCTCATCGAGATATTCATAGAATATTCGATTTATAAAATGGATGAAATAAGCTAGACAAACTGAATGACAAAATAAGTCATTCATAAGAATCATAACGAGTGCATAATGCGGTATGTGGAATGCTAACTTCCGCAACTCATAGCAAATGAAAACCGGTGGTAATGTCGAACTGAAAAGACCTTAGCGCCACACAAAAGACTACTTAGGTGATAATCCTAAGACAAGCTCAAAAATACCGGAAAGTTTCACAAACTATTTAGATGAGAGAAATAACACTTTCCTCATCATGTGAGCTTAAAGAATAAAATGATTCCAACAAAAATTTAAAATTGGAAATCACAAAGAAAAATAGAAATATGCTTAACAGATAGAAAATGTCGAAGATGAATAGTCCACACGGAAAATAGGATATGGGCTTCACAACGTTAAGCCAATCCTTACAAAAATCAATTCCGAAGCCTAAGTAAAAATCGGCTCGGAAAGAAAAATCACATAAAATAATTTCGACATCTATAAAAAGCAAATTGAGTGTTGCGGATCCATCAACCGGATTCGCAATTCTCAAAGAAGTCATCAAGCCCAAAATGTTTAAAGAAAAGGAATTAACTAGCTCTTTTGATATAAAAATAATGAGATGAACCCATATCAACAAGAACTCGAAAGGATGATCACAAAACAAATGTAATCAAGGATTAAATGAGAAATACCTTGACAACGAGAAGTGTTACCAGGAGCCTGCACTACATTGATCTTTCCCTCCTTCCTACTTTGAAGTATGGGACATGCAGTTATATGGTGACCCTAATTTTTGCAATAGCGACAATAAAGAGGTTTCGGACATTCCCTTGCATAGTGGTCCATGGAACCACAATTGTAGCATTGCCCACGACTAGAGGTAAGAACATTTGCTACCGGGGTTTCTCGCCTCCCTTTCTTGTTGGGAATGGGGCCTTTGAATTTGCTTGCCCTCTTCATGTTGTCGTTGAAGTTCTGTTTGGCAACCACAACTTCAACATTACTCTCTCTATCGGCCTCTTCAAGACGAAGAGCGATATCAATAAGCTGATGAAATGAGACTTCAAGTTTCAGGAGTAATGGCTTCTTAAGATTATTATTCAAGCCATAGACAAATCTCTGATTTTTCTTCAATGGGGTATTAATATACTCGACCCCGTACTTAGAGAGAGATTCGAAAAATGCGACGTAGTCCGTCACAGAAGATTCACCTTGAACAAGGTCAATAAAACGTCGGGCCAAAGTTACTTTTTCAGCCTCCGGCACAAATTTGAGTTCGAATCGTTCCCAGAACTGTTCCCAAGTAAGATCCACTTTGATAATCTCCGAATTTAAGAGCTCATACCAATCTAATGCTCTTTCTTGGAGCATGCTAGAAGCCACTTGGACTCGATGTAGATCAATAAGGTTCATGCGAGAAAAGATGCGATCGCATGATTTGAGCCAAGCCTGAATTTCTATAACACTCTCGGATCCTTTGAATGGCCTTCATCCCAAATCGGTATAATCTCTGCACAAGCGTGCAAAACCGGATCTAGGATGAGTAGGCTCTGGATTGGGTCCGGCTGCTTGAGCGTTCTTTACTAGATCAAGAAGCTACTGGGCAGACATAAATACTCCATCCTGAGGAGTAGCACTAGATTGACCGGCGCTGGGACCGCCTGGTCTAACCATTTCTCTTCTTTAAGAAAGAAAGAAAGAAAGAAGAGGAAAAGTTATTCTCAAAATAAATATCAAGCAATCTTGATAGATAAAACAAGGAATCATAAAAGAAAGTAGTATAGAACGGTACGAAGACTCGAATAAATCCTAAAGCGCGACTCCTAAGATGGACTTAGGACGATGATCCTTGTTACATTATTCTATATTGTTCTGAAATTTGGCTCTGATACCAAGCTGTGACGCCCCACCGCTATACCCACGCTGACCAAGAACACTACGGTGTAATGTTGTCAACTAGCACGGAGAATAAGGCTGTTGAGGAGCGACCATCCGTGTAATTTCTTTGCGCGAGCACCGATATGTCAGCTAGTATAACATGCATTTTATTTCAAGAGGAAATCCGACATGCCGATACAAACTCAAAGCTACTACACAGTGGCTATAATAATCTTCGGAAACAAAAATAGAAATAAACATAACACAAATCAGTCACCGATAATTCATATCACAAAGGCGGAAGAAGATATGAATATATATATATATATATATATATATATATATATATATATATATATATATATATGTTAGCACCAAAATTTGTCACTAACATCCTTGAGTAGAGTTATGTAGAGAGATTAATGAAGAGAGTAAGTTAGGACTGAAAAATAGTGTAATTCAATGAAAAAGAATAACAAAATCGAGAACACCAGATTTATAGTGGTTCGGCGTAACTGCCTACATCCACTTTGAGTTTAATCTTTATTGCTTTCTCAATTACATGAATACATATACAATCCGTAAATCAATCACTTGGATACAAGTTTGAATTAAAAAGAGGAGAGTATAAGAAATGGCAGAGTCTCCCCAGTGTTCCCGGAAAAAAGGGTCCATTTCACTGTGCCCCTGCCCCTCTATTTATAGACGAAGATGGGTTGGACTTCCCAGGTGGGCCTGGTAGCTGAATAACTTGGTCCAAATGGAGTAAGCCCCGTGTGTCGACCCAAATAGGCCGAATGACCAAACGCCGAACCTTCATCTTTATGCCGAACAAAGTGAGGCCGGACGCTCTACGTGCCGAACGAAGTGAGGCCGGATGCTCTGCATGCCGGACGAGGTAAGGTCGGATGCTCTACATGCAGCACGAGATTTGTGCCGAATGGTGCAAGGTGTTGAGTGAGGGGTGTAGACCGAACGAGGCTGGTAATGCCGAACAGTCCAGGAATGCCGAGTGAAGCATGAATGCGAGCGCTCTAGAAGTCAAACGCTCTTAATTACCATTTGACCCATACGTGCCGAACGTATCTTGTATGCCGAACGTTCATGGATGCCGAACGTTCCTTGTATGCCGAATGTTCATGGATGCCGAACGTTCCTTAGGTGCCGTTCGATATTCAATACCGAACGTCTCTTTATGCCGAACGTCCTTCTAATGGGCCTGACAACTTGCTAACACCTCCAGGCTCTTCGAGGTCAGAATCTTGTCTAGCGCTAATAATAATGTCTTCGACCGTCGTCTTATAGCTGGGCCAAAATGCCAGTTAACAATATATATAACACATAAAAGTGTTCATCAGAGTAGTAGTCAAGAAGATCCACTATAATACAAAAGAATAGCAACACGTTCTATACAAAAGAATACACCTATGAGTCTATATCTCAAGTGTATACAACAAAATAAACTACTATTCTAAGTAGTTAGCCAAAAGTCAGGATAATAACCCCAGAAGAGAAGTCAAGCAGAAGCACCCGTAACATCTCGGTCTGACCCGAGTATTATTTAATAAGAAAATAATAAACGGATCAGTCTAGCTATAAATATCAGATGAAATGATATAGAATAAGAGATATGATTAAACGTATGGTAATCACAATGCCAAGCTGTGATAAATAAGGAATTGAAAAAAAATCAACAAGAGATTAATCAATATCACAAAAATCTTCTCAAAGATCAAAAGGAATGTCATACTCCGAATTTCATTCACCAAGCCATAAATATTGACAACATATAAATGCCAATCATAAAATTGGTGAAACACAAATTCTAGAAATCATTAATTAGAAATCCAGAAATCACAAGAAAAGGATGGCCAATCCCAAACGGAACGCTATACCATAGACCGGGCATCGACACACCTAAATAGAGACGCCCCATGCACAGTCAAACATCAACGCACCTAGAAAGGTACGACCCATGCAAAGACAAACATCGACGCACCTAAATAGATACGCCGCATGTAATGTCTAACATCGATGCACCTAGAAAGATACACCCCATGCATGAATATGCATCAACGCACTTAGAAAGATACGCCCCATGCATAAATCAACATCGACGTACCTAGAAAGATACGTCCTATGCATAAACGAACATCGATGCACCTAGAAAGAAACACCCCAGGCAAAGTCGAACATCGACGCACCTAGAAAGATACGTCCCATGCATAGACGAACATCGATGCACCTAGAAAGATACACCCCATAACCCGACTTATTGAGCCGTTTGCTCCACGAAGTAAACAAACATCGACGCACCTAAATAGATACGACCCATGTGTAAATAAACATCGACGCACCTAGAAAGGTATGACCCATGTGAGAAATGAGACGAAGCTCAATAAAATGAAGTACAGTCCTCCATATAAGAAAAGAGACATCGCACATTGCTAGTCTAAATCACAAAGATGATCGTCAAGATCAACGAGAAGTGTCAATTACAGTAAGCTAGTAAATATATAAATTTAGCTTCATGTCCCATAAACACTATCTTAACTTAAATATTTACGAACAAATTATAGATCTCCACTAGAAAATTGTCACAAGAGTTTCAATCGAACAAGTCCAAGAATTAACTGACGAAGTAAACGCAAGCGTTTCATACCACTCGTTTTACTAAGCCGTTTAATTAGATTTCTCATACGAGTGAGATAAAGGTTTGTATATACTAATAGATTAGAAATCGGCTTGAGAAAACGAGCCTTGTAATAAAATAGTGTTGAAACCATTTGAAGAAAGAGTTTTGATATTTACTACTAGTATAGAAAACCTTTATATTTTTAAAGTGACAAATCATAGAAGTGATTGTAGAAACAATCAACCACCAAAATTCACATTCGAAGACGTGAATAAAATCCAAAGAAATCGATACCGAATCCATCGAAATGGATATTCCCAAAAAACACTAAGAAAATGTCATCATAGTCGATAATAAGTGATAATAACAAAAGGGAATCAACACAAATCGATTAAAGTTGGAATTCTTAAGCAAATAGGCATAAAGAGTGCAGATTCAGACGTCTGAAACCAAGGATTCAGACGTCTGAATCTGGAAAATAAATATTTTCCAAAAACAGAATTCAGACGTCTGAATCCTTGAATCAGACGTCTGAAATAGGAACTTTTTAGCCTATTTCCTCTCTGGTTCCAAATGAACCAATTCAGACGTCTGAAATCATATATCTAGACGTCTGAATCTGGGAAATCTTCCCAGAACAATATTTAGACGTCTGAATATTACGTTTCAGACGTCTGAATGAAGGGTTTAGGGCATTCCCTGAACCTAGGCCAAAAATGGCCAAACGGATACCGAAAGTGATCGATCGAGCGACAACGACTAAGGAATTACGTCGAGCGACAACCCAGCCTAAACGGCTCTTCGATACGCCTCAAATATCAATGTCCAAATATCCATAATAGTATTTTCATAAATTAGACCAAAACACCAAAAATTGGAATGTACACAAAATCTATCCAAACCAAAATCAATTGCACAAGAATAAGTGTTAGGAAGTCATACCCAATAATCGAAGATAATTATAGACTAAGATGTGAGATAAAAATCACACCTTTGAACCCAAATCAATGAAGAAGAAGCTCGAAAGCAATGGAAAGAACAATGACCTTCAATCCCAACTCAAGAAGCTTGATTCTAAGCTTAAAAGAGAAATATTTCCCAAATTAGGTTTAGGAATTTTTCTGAAATCAAAGAGAGAATGAGTTGGGGAAATGGAGGAGATGCTTACCAATGAGTTCTCTTGAATTTGGAGCTAGAAGTTGGATTTGCAAAGCAAGCTAGGGCTTAGGAATTTCCATTTCCAATCTCTTCCACCATTTTTTTACTTTTGCTTGAAGTGTTAGGAATATGAAATGAAGTAATGAAGAGTTGGAGTGGAGCTAGAGTCTTAAGGTCGAACATTGGGCTGAAACCCAAACTCACTCAAAGTGAAAAAGTAGAAAAACTTGATTAACCCCAAACATATCGAAGCTTATACTCAAAAAGGTTGCAAGCGACATTTTGAACTCAATGGGAAGGGTCTGTGTAACAGCCCAATTTTTTTTAACAAGTATTTTTCACTTGTATTTTAAAAACTTTGGGGTTTATTTAAAGTGATTAAGAAGAAAAAAAAACAATTGACCAAATTTTTAATTAAATAATAAGATCTCTGAAATTTTGACATGGTTAAGAATTAACTTTAATTTGGAAATTTGGGGTTTTGTCGAAGATGGTAAATAACTTAGTGTCTAGCAAAATCATGTTTTAATTAAGAAAACATTAACAGCTTAGGTGGTTAAGACATCTGGGCTATTCACGACAGGTCACGAGTTCGAGTATCAACATGGTCAGAATTTCGAAAAAAAAATTTGTGTATAAATGAACTGGGAAATTACGCGTTAAAAAGGGCGCCTAAGTTTAGGGAATAAATACCGTATATATATATATATATATATATATATAAGATTATATATAGGAAAACGTATAGAATTTTAATCCGTTATTTTTCTCTTTTCAGTAAAATTTACTTCCCAATTTATATACATATTAATTTGATTAAATCATTTCCTAAAAGTCTAAACATAAACTGAAAGTTTTGAAGTTTTAAATTTTGTTAAAAGACAACTCAAATTCGCAATGTTAATAAAATTAATTTTGTATATGTATAATATATGTAAACCAATAAAATTTTGGTAAGTAATAACTTTGTAAAAAATTTAGTGTACTAATGAACTGTTGGATTTCGCGTTTAAAGGACGCGTAAAATTTATGGTATAAGTAACGTAATAAACGTATAAACTAAAAAAGTTATTTTATATAAATTTTGGTGTTTTGCATTGCGTCGGTTTGGCATATTTTAAAAATCATATTTATATCTGTATGGATTAAAATATCAGTTAGTAGTTTATAGTAAACGTTACATTTTCCATAGTTGTCAATTGGGTTTTAATTTTTGTATTTGACTTTTTCATTCCAAAATCTTTGCCAATTCTTGCCGTTTCATTTAATTCAATCAAAATAAAGATCAAAATTTCATATAGTTGATCACGCAACTATAAAATGGTATAAAATGTTGAAATCAAATTTTCATAAATTGGCAGCATAAATCATGCATATAAAATAACGTTCAAACTAAAGAAACTGGAAAGTAATCAACGCATGCATTTAATCAAGATTTTCGTATAACTGGGAATAGTGAATCACGCTCCTCTATTTCATAAAGCACGAATCCATATCTCTTGCTTCTTGTTTCCCACTGCAATTTGTTTTGCAAATTTTCGTACAACTGATCAAGCAAATTATGTAAACATTTATTTCATTTGCCTTTTCAATACAGAGCAAATTTATATTCGCTGACCGTTTTGCCTAAAATCACGCAAGCTTATCCAAAAAAAAAAGAAACAACGTTCAAGCATAACAAACTGGAAAGTAAATCGCGGAGATCTCTTGCCAATTTTCACCTATTTGTTTCCCTACATGCCATGCCTATGTTCCATTTTGGACCAAGTATACTTCACTTCCTTGCATACAAAGCAACTCCTCTTTATAAATACAAAGCCTCGTCCAAAACTTTCCTCTGCATCTCATAGTTTAGCCTTCTTCTGCTTTTGTGCTGAAGCCTCTATCAGGTAATGGATTTACTTTTTCTTTTCTTCTTCCAGTTTTTCCCTTTCTTCTTCTTGTTGTTCTCTGTTTCCCTTTTGCCTTGCTCGGCTACTTCCCTCTAAGTTTTTATAACCGAGCTTATATCCCGAACAAGCTCATGGTTAATATATTATAATATTTTTCTAAAAATTATTAAGTATTTTTGAAATAAAATTTATGTAATTTGACTAAAAATTTGACTTAAGGCTTTAAAATTTTAAAGGTGTTTTGTTTTCTATAAGTTAAATTTTTGTAAGTTAATAAATGGTTTTAAAGTGAATTTAAAGATTTTAGTGACGATAAATGACATAATAATTAAATTTGATTTAATATGGAGTTGAAATCAAACCTAGAAATTTTAATAAAATTTATTTCCGAAAATGGATATGTTTGGTATAATAAATAATGTACTTTGAATTGATAAAATGAAAGACGGTTGAAATGGAACATTTGAGAATAACTTTTATTTAACTTGAATCATAGTTGAATTGATGTCTAAATGAATAAAGTTGTGAAGAAAATTTATTGCATATTAACTATAAAAGGAAAAAAAATTATGGAACGGATGTGTTTTGTAAGTAAATAATTGAAAATGTTGTTTTCAAATGGAAAGGTGAAATTTCCATTTATGACTTAACTTGAAAATTTGGAAATTTGGTTTTAAATAAAATTGTTAAGTTAAGTAAATAAATGAGAATTTAGTTTTATTTAGGAAGTGGGTATTTTTAAATTTAGTGTAAAGTTATTTGGAAAAATATATATACAAGTTAAGTAAAATCGGGAAATTCGGACTTACAAATGATTCATAGTAAATTTGGATATTTTATTTATAAAATTTATTTTATTTAATCATAAGATAAATGGTATCCAAATGAACATTTTCTGAAGCAGGAATATGATTTTATAAGTTAAGAATGGTTAAAAATTTAAATTTTTATGTTTTTGAATTCGACAATGTTTTGAAATTAAAGTGGCAGAGACGTGTTGTATTTATGAACAGAGAGAGTTTGCATTAGGCAGAGACGCAAGTTTTGTGTAAATACATATTTTTCAAACTAGATAAGGGACATGCCGTTGGAAAAAAATATATATATATATATATATATATAATAATAATAATAATAATAAATTGTATTGCCAAGCCTATGAAGTTGGGGTCGGGATGTGGGGTGAGGCAGTCGAGCAAAAGTTGAACCAAAATTTCTTTTACTCCATTCGTTCCAGTTGTTTCAAAATATTTGCTTTAACCGTAAATTTAAGTCGCGTATTGGTTTTATTTGGATTTTCTTCTAGATTTTGATCAAGTCGTTGCTTCCGCTGTAAATTGATCGTGCTTTCTATACTCTTATTTCGGGATTTTCGTTTTATCAAATTTTTCTACAACAATCAGGAGAGTATTTCTCACCAGACAAACATACCTATATTTATGTGAATTATCGCAAGTGTATTTGTAAATTATTTATTAAATGTCATCTGTCTGTAATACAACGTATGATGTTAAACCCCATTTTAAATTGACACCTCATCAGTTGTTTATCTGTTGTAATATAGTTGCAGTTATATTATTTAATGCTTATTTACTGTTAAATCATCACTGCAAGTTCCCTGTAAATTGAGATCGTTATAGGCTGAAATGATAGGCCTGTACGATAATTATTTATTCGTTTATTTAATTGTTTAATTTTAAATATTTAACTTGGGATTGCGGGTTTGAAATGATAGAACCCGGGGTTTTTGTAAATTGCGGATTGAAATGATATAAATCCGTATCACTTGACCTAGGCTAGAAAACTATATACAGACCCGTGGTTTATATATTATTTTTCTGAAATATTTTAATTTATTTTTTAAAATGGAAGTTTATAATATTCTGGTTTAAATGATTTAAAGGATTTTTATAAAGATTTATATTGATTTGAATGAGTTAAAAATGTTAAATAAATAAATAAATGTTTTAATAAAATTTTGGAATATAACTTATTTTGGGAAATTCTGGATTTTGTTAAAGGTAAGATTTCAGTTAAGAAAATACTTAATAATAAGTTATATTTGGAATTTAAACTAAAATTGTTAAGAACATAATCTATTACAGCATTTAAGTGCTATCTTTTAGAATTGAACTGTTTTAACCTATAGACGTTAGGTAGCATTTCAGAAGTGTTACGGGAACTGAAATTGATTGTTTTAAACAAATTTATGGAAATAATCTTTGGGAAAGGGTTTTAAATTTGGAAGTAAATATGTAATTAATAAAAATAAGGAATTGATTTTATATGGTTTTAAATGGAAGAATTTAACTTTTAAATGTGAGTTGAAAGGCAAATTAATTCCTAAATAAATTGAATAGATTTAAATGGTATTTTATATTAAATAAAATGACTGATGTTTAAATAAATGATGGTTGAAATGATATTATGGTATTGAAATGTATTTGAAACTTATTTTGATTTTTAAAGTATAAATACCATTTCTGAAAGTTGTAACCACGGGTTATAATAACGTTTGGTTGTTAAAGAGACCGGGATCGGATATCTGGCATACTCTTTGTCGATACCGAAAACCATTTTGACAACCGTGTACGCGGCGGAGATTCCATAATGAAGTAGGATGGTGGTGACGGTTCCTTTGAGGTAAATACGTGGACCCGACTCCCGTGAGTTGGCATAAGGTGGCTAAAACAGGAGCGATTCTCGGATTAATGAGGTAGCACCTCTGATCGGACGCACTTCTTCGTATGCCATTCTATTACTTTTGTGATTGTTTTGGTGTGCACCTTTGATTTGGGAGTGTTGTTCGAGGTGGGCGGCAGCTGCGCGCTGCACGTTTCCATCGGTCCGGATAGCAATTGGTATATCTACCCTGGGATTGCCTAGTTGTGCCGTGTCACCTACCATAGCGAGCCTTATACGATTTTGGTTTTGTACCATACCTATGGAGTGCCCTCTGACGACGCCCAGTACGGGGGAGATTACGGTACTGTATAGACTATGGGAATATATTCCGTGTTAAGGGCTATATGGGTAACCCCTTAACGCTATTAAAAAGTAAGTTTATTTTACTAATAGACATTATTATAATAGCGAAATATTACTACATAGTAAATAGTTTAACGGATCCTTAGAGGATGGGCGGTCCCAAGCATCCTTTAAGTTACTTGCTCTATACTACAGTACACTTGAATTAACTTACTCTATATAAGTATGTATGTCCTGACTCGAGTGTTTATGTTTTATTCTACGCTCGGGCCAGCCTGAGTTGCAGTTTCAGTTTTCTTCCCGGAGCTAAGACATTCTGTAGACCTTTCGAGCTGCTGGCAAAAACTTTCAGTCTATATCTTATTTATGTAATGGAGACTTTGGAATATTTGGATTTCTATTGATGTTTTAAACTGTACTGGAGATTCTAAGCCATGTAAAATTTTATTTGGTTGAGATTTTTAGTGGCGTCATGAACACTAAGTATTTTAAATTCCGCTGCGAGATTTCTGATACCTGTGTCTGTGATTTATTTACTGCATATTCTGAGTTTTGCCAAAAATTTATTTACGACGCGGTATTTTGAACAATTCAAGTCCGACATGTGCGGATGCGAATGGTTGAAAATACTGGGTCGTTACAGTCTCGAGTCCTAATTCGACTGTTTGCAAAAAGTAGGTTTTCGGACTAAAATCCGACGAACGATGAAATATTTAAATAAAATATTTAAATATACAATCGACAAATATGCAGGTTGTTACAATGTCCCTTTTTATTCGGCTTAGTGGTGCGGTTGTTGATCCCAACCGTGGGGTGATCTTACTTGGGATTATCCAGTAAGGGGTAGTCATGGTCTTGTGTTGCAGGGGATTGGAAGTAATCCTCGGTACGGTGATCTAGGCCGCGTGCTGTGACAGGTGATACCCTAGTGACTAGTCATTAGTTGGAAATCCATTCTCCCTATGCGCCTTTGACGAGTTTTGTTTATATTATCCACTTTGTGGCTAGTAGCTGGAATTTAATAGATGTAACAATTTTGGCTATTTTAATAAGTATTTGTATATAGACCCTATTATAATATCGGAGGATTTTGATAAGAAATGTTTTAGCTATGGTAAGGTAAAAACCCGACATGTTTATTGGTGGCGTGGTCTTACGAGATGATTTTGATTTTCGAAAGATTTTTGAAACTTTAATAATCAATTTGGGTCTATTTTTATCAGCTGATATTCCAGACTGACTTGGGTGTTATTTCATTATAATGCTCGGTACAGACCGAGTATTATATGTTCAGGATAGGATGCTGTGGAGCTCAGGAGAGGAGCTGGAGACCGAGACGTATTATTCGTACTTGTTTATATCCGCTGCTGTGATTGTTGATATTGTCAGGTTGGTAATTGCTGTTTGTTTGTGATGCTCTAATGATGCAATATATAAAATAGATATAGTTTTCATTTTGTGTAAAGATCTGTTATTGACTATTATATTTTGTGCCGCTGTGATTGTGAGATTATGTTATTGTTTAGTTCCTTCTTTCTTCTATCTTCTTTTTTTTCCCTCAACAATCTGCCATTTTCCGGCACTCGAGCGTCAGCATATTATTCCGTGGTGTATTTTATGTCGATTTTCGAGGGTCGAGAAGGGCGGGTCGTCACAAAAGCATATTTCAAGAGAATGGATAAAGGAAATGGAGTGATTGTTGGATTCTTCTTCAACTTTTTTTTCTTAGCTTCTTTTTCTTAAGTTTGTTCTTATGAAACAAACATGGAAAACCAGAGTATCCTATGTGGTTTTCATAGTTATATTTTCATCATTTTTTAGCTCCTTACCACACATTTCAATTATAGCTTCAGGTCCATGTATTCAGTGTTCATTGCGTATCCCCTTCCCACTTAGAAAGTTGTTGTCTTCTTCTTCTCTTCTCAGAATGGTCAATCATGTAGCCTCTTGATTCATATTCTTGCAGGTATCCAAGGCGCTAATTTGTGCTTTGGATCTATACGTTCTTATCCTTTAGTTAAAATGAATGGGATCTATGCATTTGTTATCTTGCTAATTCAATTACGCTATAAATTTAAAGAAAAAGAATCAAACTTTTCCCATGGAAAATCAAGCATGCTCGGGTGTCATTTCAGCTAATCCAAACCCACGTCACTCTTTTTGGATCCTAGATCCAAATTGTTGAGTTTTGATTCCTAAACTAGAAATGCGGTAGAGGAGTTTTGGGGAAGGTGTTTGATTATATTGCCTTAAAGGTGGCAAAGAGAGAGGGAAGTGTTGTAATAAATAAATAAATTCTAGATCTGAATACATACAACCCATATTGATTCTATCGAGAAACAAATATATAAAGTTAAATAGTTCAGCAGAAGTCGTACCTGAATCCATTGATGTTTGCAAAAAGAAGATCAAATAGGTTTTAGATCTTCCAAATTGACACAAGGTTAGATCTGAAAATTCTCTTTAGAAGAGGGTAGAGAGAATATGATAAGACTTATGTAATTTGGGGACCATAACCCATATATATAGTGTGTGACATTTTTCAGTTCGGCCCTTCAACAAAATAAAATTCACTCTGGTATCCACACATTATAAATTTACATGACGAATATACCCCTTAAGTCTTGTTGTATTTATTCCAAATAGATCACATAATTAAACTTAATCCCAAGATAGCCCATACATTCAAATATTAAAATATGTGGCCCCATAATGCTGAATTATTCCAACAATCTCCCCCGGGCCACACATGTAACCTTATAGAATGTATTTAACTTTATGAGCTCTAAAATAGCTATCTTGACAATATGGTATATCTAAAACAATCTCGTCCATTGATTGTGTTAACATAGGATCAAAGCGGTTTTCATTATCGTTAGTGTAACTAAACCCATCAATGGTCATGTATATCAATACAATCAAATGACATAGATCAATCATGTATGTGTAGCATGGAAATTACATGAAATGTGATCTTTACATGTCTATTTCCAACTGGTCCTACTTTACTTTATTGAGATCAAAATCTAAACATATATATAAATAATCTGAGTGCAATTAAAAAAAACTTTATTTCTGATCAGAAAAACTGAAGCATATCCATAATCAAAATATTGAGCAATGCCACAAAAGAAATGACTTAGTACAAACTCCCCCTAAACCAAAATATTCTTACATAAAAGATACACCCATTTTAGCAACATGCTTATGAAAGACCTAGGGTGGTAATGCTTTTGTAAGTGGATCCGCTAACATGGAATTTGTCCCAATATGCCCTATGGACATTAACCCATTTTTCACTCTTTACTTCACAACTAGAAACTTGATGTCAATGTAATTTGACTTACTTGAGCTTCTATTGTTATTAGAATATAATAATGCTGATCTATTGTGACAAAACAACTTTAGTGGTCTTTCAATATTATCTATAATGCGCAGCCTAGTGACAAAATTTCGCAGCCATTTTCCATGATTAGATGCCTCATAGCAAGCCACAAACTCTGCTTCCATAGTGGAAGAAGCTATAAGCGTTTGCTTAATGTTTTTCCATGATATAGCCCCTCCACTCAACATAAATATGCATCCTGAAGTGGATTTTCTGCTATCCGGACATCCAACAAAGTCAGAATCAGAATACCCAATGATCTCCAACTGATTTGATCTTCTATATGTAAGCATATAGTCCTTTGTTCTTCGAAGATACCTCATTACCCTTTTTGCTGCTTTCCATTGATCCATTCCAGGGTTACTAAGATACCTGTCAAACACTCCTACAATGTACGCAATATCTGGACGCATACATACTTGAGCATACATTAGACTCCCTATAGCAGATGCATAAGGGATCTTCTGTATTTCATCAACTTCAAGGATGTTATTAGGGCATTGTTTGAGACAAAACTTATCTCCTTTAGCGACAGGGGTATCACCTGGTTTACAATCTTGCATGCCAAATCTCTTAAGCACCTTTTCTATATAGTTCTTTTGTGACAATCCAAGAATGCCTCGTGAACGATCATGATGTATTTGGATCCCTACTACAAAAGAGGCATCACCAAGATCTTTTATTTCAAAATTATTTGAAAGAAATCTATTAGTTTCATGCAACATATTTAAATCATTGCTGGCAAGCAATATATGATCAACATATAAAATTAAAAATATAAATTTACTCCCATTAAACTTGTGATACACACAGTTATCAACGATGGTTGCCTCAAAACCAAAAGAGGTAATTACATTATGAAATTTGTGGTACCATTGACGAAAAGCTTGTTTGATTCCATAAATGGATTTCTTTAGTTTGCAAACCATATTCTTTGGTTCTTCGACCACAAAGTTTTCCGGTTACACCATATAAATTGTTTCCTCAATGTCTTCATTGAGCAATGCAGTCTTAACATCCATTTGATGCAACTCAAGGTTAAAATGTGCAACAAGTGACAAAATTATTCTAAAAGAGTCTTTCGATGAAACCAGAGAGAAAGTTTCTTTGAAATCAAGGCCTTCCCTTTGAGTAAAACCTTTTGCTACAAGGCGAGCCTTATATCTTTCCACTTTACCTTTTGCATCCCTCTTGGTTTTAAATATCCATTTACAACCAATGGGCTTCTTACCTTCAGGTAAACAAGATCCCAAACTTTATTGTCTTGCATTGATTTATACTCTTCATTCATAGCATCAATCCACTTTTGAGAATTAATATCTTGCATGGCTGGCGAAAGTTGATAGGATCATCTTCCATCAATCCATTATTATCCTCTAACTCTTGAAGAAATACAACATAATCATCCGGAATAGCATTTCATCTTTCCCTAGTGGATCTTTTTAATGGCAATTCATTTTGAGGTTGTTGAATTTGTTCTTGTGGAACATTAACTTCAAATTGAAGAGGATTTTCTTCAACATTGTTTTGTTGGGGTTCTGGATTCACTTCTTGATCAATGACAGGAATAATAATCTGCACTTTGTCCGAAGAAGTAACTGTAGTGGGAATCATAGACGATGATTCCTCCTCAAAAACAATGTTCCTTACTTCATTTCTCCCTCTCAACTCAACATCCTCAAAAAATGTTGCATTTCCCGTCTCAAATATTTTCCTCAGTATGGGATCATAAAATTTATAGCCCCTAGATCGCTCAGAATAACTAATAAATTAGCTACTCACTGTTTTGGAGTCCAATTTTCTTTCATTTGGCCTATATGGCCTTGCCTCAGCTGGACATCCCCAAATGTGAAAATGCTTTAGAGTAGGCTGTTTGCCTTTCTAGAGCTCATAAGGTGTTTTAGTAGCTTCTTTAGTGGGTATTCTATTAAGGATATAAACTGCTGTCTTTAATGCCTCTCCCCAGAGTGATTTTGATAAGGTAGAATGACTGATCATACTCCTTACCATGTCTTTAAGAGTCCGGTTTCGTCTCTCAGCAACACCATTCATGCTAGGTGAACCTGGCATAGTGCATTGTGGGACTATTCCACATTCATCTAGGAAGGCAAATGGTCCTAGACATTGTTCACCTGATCCGTCAGATTTACCATAATATTCACCGCCACGGCCAGATCTGACAGTTTTAATCCTTTTGTTGAGTTGGTTCTCAACTTCTACCATAAATTTCTTGAACATGTCTAAGGATTCTGATTTATCATGAATAAGATATAGGTAGCCATATCTTGAGTAGCCGTCTATGAATGTTATAAAATATTGTTGACCATTCCATGATGCCTCGGGGAATGGCCCACAAATGTCTGTGTGTATTAATTCTAAGATGTCAGTTGCTCTACTGGCACCTTTTTTCTTACGTTTGGTTTGTTTTCCCTTGATACACTCTACACAGACATCAAGGTCTGAAAAATCAATGGATTCCAAAATGCCATCTGACACGAGCCTTTGAATTCTATTTTTAGATATATGACCAAATCGCTTGTGCCACAATGTGGCTGAAGTTTCCTTATTAGCTTTTCTTTTAGTACCATGTGACTCTACATGCAAGGCTTCATTATAAGAGGTATTAACATCAAGCATATATAAGTTATCATAAACATTAAGAGAACCAGTTCCAATAAGAGTTGAATTCATTGATAAACTAAAAGTACCATTCCCAAATGAACAAGAATAACCAAATTTGTCCAACTTAGAAACAGAAACCAAATTCCGTCTAAATGACAGTATAATAAAAGTATCAAATAAATCTAAATAAAACCGAGTTCTTAATAACAACTTAAAATGCCCAATAGCCTCCACTTCTACCGATTTTCCATCACCCACATAGATGTATCTTTCCGCATCAGTTGGATTTCGGTAGCTCAGGCAACCCTGCATAGAAACACTTATGTGAGTAGAAGCACCAGAATCTAACCACCAAGTGTTTCCAGGTACTCTAGCTAAATTTACTTCAGAACAGACCAAAGTAAAACATGTACCTTTCTTAACACGCCATGCGTGGTATTTGGCACAATCTTTCTTCAAATGTCCAGCCTTTTTGCAAAAGTAACAACCATCAGTCTCCTTTTGTTGTTTCTTTTCATTCGGACCCTTAGCAGTTTCTTTCCCCTTCTTTCTCTTTTTTGTCTTTTCCCTTAGAGGTGTATGCTAAATGAGCACTTTCAGCCTTATCATGCTTCAATCTCTCTTCTTCTTGTACACAATACGAAATGAGCTCATTAAGAATCCATTTCTCCTTTTGACAGTTATAACTAATTTTGAACTGGTTGTATTGTGAAGGAAGAGAGATTAATACCAAATGCACGAGCAAATCATCTGAAAGCTCAAGCTTAAGTGCCTTAAGTTTTGAAGTAGTGTTAGATATTTCCATAATGTACTCCCTTATGTTTCCTTTGCTTTGATACTTAATGGAAATCAAGCGTTCCAAAAGCGTGCTTGTTTCCGCCTTATCGTTTTTAGCAAAACGTTTTTCAATCTCAACAAGGAAATATTTAGCATTGGTTATCTTTTCAGATACCGCACCCCTAAATGCCTCTGGAATGCCACGCTTTATGATCATTAGACCCATGCGGTTTGAACGATCCCACCTCTCAAAGTTCTTTATAATATCAAAAGAACTTTCATCCATAAGAGGGGCGGGTTCATCTATCCTAAGTGCAAGGTCAAGATCCATGCAGCCAAGAACAAGCAATATGTTCTCTTTCCAGTCCTTAAAGTTTGTTCCAGTCAGAATAGGAATGTTTTTCAGATTGGTAGATACCGTAGTCAAATTAGCTCTAATTTAAAATTAATCAAATATGCTTACATTATAAAACAACTGTAGTAAATTTAAAATAATTGGTAAGTCTTTGCTCAAGATACCTAGCATAACATTAATATCAAGTCTTTGGACAGTAATATTAACTGTAAGTGGTATTCTTGTTGTAATCATCAAATACTAACAATAAATTCAAGTCAAATAATAATCTTCCTTTGGGCCGATTAATTATTTTCTTGTAAAACTTTATAATTGTTACATATTTATCATCACACATGTGTATCGAATTTGGCCAGATACTAACCTTCCTTTAGGTCGACTAATATTCGCATAAATACACACAAATATCTAACATTTTTCATGAACAACTAAAATAAGAGAGGTCACTTTGGTGACATATTATTTCAATTAGTTCACTTGTAACATAGGATATTCACAATCAATTTGCAAAAGACGCCAAATAGTATATGAATTTATTTTAACTCCTTCATTTATAAATTTGCCATAAATATCAATGTCAAATTTGACATCAAGGAAACTGTAATAATATATAAATGAATAATACTTGCAATAATAATTAGTATCAGATTATTGCGTACTTTATTTAACTGGTACTATTCAAAATAGAAGGTGAAACATATTAAGTAGTAACACTAAATTACAAAAAAATATATACATATATGTCAAATCTGACAGCATCAATTAATGTGCTGATTCATAGTGTACAAAAGTAATGAATAGTAAAAGCTTGGCCAATATTTCAACAATGCCTGTTGCTATTTTATGCTTTTGTAGGAGAAAACAAAACCACAAACATGTCATGGTACAATTATTATAAAAGATGTAGATGAATTCTTAGATCATAAATCCAATGCTACGGTTCAATTAAATCCAAATTGCTATCATTTCAGGAAACTTTTGGTCAAATCAACAGAATCCAATATTTCATTAAATCTATGGATCCATGTATAATACTGTTTATTAACATGTTTTGAATCACCATAATTGAAGCATTCACAAATCAGAACGAAATAAGTCGATCAGGTGAATCAACCGAAAATTGTAAATCCAAGAACCCTAATTTCATATGTTCTTAAAACCAAAGAATTTCTCAATAAAATCAATGTTGGGTGGCTCTGATACCACTTGTTGTAATAAATAAATAAATTCTAGATCTGAATACATACAACCCATATTGATTCTATCGAGAAACAAATATATGAAATTAAATATTCAGCAGAAGTCGTACCTGAATCCATTGATGTTTGCAAAAAGAAGATCAAATAGGTTTTAGATCTTCCAAATTGCCACAAGCTTAGATCTGAAAATTCTCTTTAGAAGAGGGTGGAGAGAATATGATAAGACTTATGTAATTTGGGGACCATAACCCCATATATATAGTGTGTGACATTTTTCAGTTCTGCCCTTCAACAAACTAAAATTGTCACTCTGGTATCCACACATTATAAATTTACATGACGAATATACCTCTTAAGTCTTGTTGTATTTATTCCAAATAGATCACATAATTAAACCTAATCCCAAGATAGCCCATATATTCAAATATTAAAATATGTGGCCCCATAATGCTGAATTATTCCAACAGGAAGGCATTGATGTCTACGAGTTTAGACGCGCGGCAGTGGCCATGAATTTGGAGGATCGAGCTTTTGGTCGGTTATCGTTAAATAGTGTTATATATTTCGCCTATTATTTATTGCTTTTTTAATATGATGAGAGTATGGCGGTTGTTATCATTGTGCTCGATTTATCAGATAGGAAATTTTCTTGAAATGTTTAATACTATTCAGTCAATTAATTTTATATTTGGTTGTTCTATCTTACCTATGTTTTGTTGGAAAATCTACTTGCTAAATTACACATAACCAATTGTATATTGTGGTTTAAATTATCATTGTATATTACCGTGTTATAAAAATATCCAACAAAATCATATTTTCATTAACTTTGAGCAAAAACCTAGGTTCAACTCGCTAAATTGGAAAATATTGAGTAAGTTATGGCTTTTATATAATAAGAATAATGCTATATTTTTAGAATTCTTTATCCATTCATGTGCTTTAGTAGTAATAAAATTTTGATTAGTTCACTAATTTTTTTGATCACTTCTTCTACTATGACATATATTGTGTTATTACAAGGTTAATAATCAAATTAGTTCCTTTCCGCGTTCATAAGTGATTGTATGTTAACTAAATCATTAAGACTTTTTTCCCTGATTTACGTTTATATACTACTATTCCAAAATAAACTCATTGTGTTGAAAGGTATTTATTTTCCACCTTGCCTTTTGTACAACTTTTAAAGTAAGAAATAAAGAGTGATGTCGACTAAAGGATAATAGCATTGCTTTGTATCCGTATATATGATATAGGGTAAAGCTGGTTTACTTGAGCCAATTTGCCCATATAAGTAATTCTCTGTATTTAAATACAATAGTTTGTAACCAAAATGTGTAATAATCTTTGTACCAAATATACAACATTTCAAAGCAATGAATATTATTCTTCCTTCATTCAAACACTAAAATCATTCAGAATTTATTACTTCTTTCTTAGTATCAGAGCCAACATATCAGAAGATTAACATCATTCACCACTTCCAAATTCAAAAAGACCAATCCATTAGAGAAATCTCATCATCTGGATCGGTTTTACCCATCAGTTTAAATTTCATCATTTGGGTAAGGAACTTTTCGAAGAAAATTATTGTCGTGCTAAGCAAAGTCACTGGCTGCAAAAATATATCTAAAAAAAATTCAACACTGGAAGAAAACCCAGAAAATCATTCAGAAAAGATCAAGAAATTCATCAGCTCGGCAAAAAGAAGTAGGTGCCCTACCGGAAGCAATCGAAGAAACCACATCATATTGCTTGGTTGCAACATACCTTGTTTGTAGGGAAGAATTTTTTGATTTCACCAGTTATTTCTTTTTTCAAGAAGCATCTTCATGGAAGAGGGCAGTTTGCAACATCCAGTAATGCATCAGATTCATCTCAACAGACCATGGCAATGACAGATAGCCTTATCAAGACCATCATCAGCCCCCAAACTTATCTCATTACTGCACAACTAGAAGAAGACATCTATCTTCTTTAGAAAGTTCAAGTTGAAATTAAGCAAGAGGATATGGTCTTGAAGGATACATCATTGGCACTATTGTTACTCCACCCAAATTTATTATTGATCAAGAAAAAAACAGTCAACAACAAAGATATGTGGAATATCTTGCACAAATCAAGAATACTTATGACCTACTTGAGGTGGCAGGCCATAAAATGTTAAATACAGAGCAAGTCTTAATAATCTTGAGTAGTTTAATGATGAATATGAGGATATTATAACAGTCACATCATTACAAGAAACCCCTACCATCACTTGAATACGTTCATTCCATTCTCCTAGCACATGAAGGAAGACTTAATTATAAGAAACCTCCAGATACTGACATGTCAATTAATATTGCAGCAAATAATAAAAGTAGAAATCAAAGCTATGGTAGCACTGATCATCAATGTCAGAGGGGAAGTCAGTCAGTCAAGGGAAGAGGTATAGGGAGATGGAGTGGTAATAACAAATCAAAATGTCTGATATGTGAAAAGTGCGTCACACTGCCCCAAAGTGTTATTTCTGTTTTAATGCAAGTTATGTTCTAGGACAAGGATCAAATAATCATAGAAATAGCAATTACAATGCAAACATGGCACAAATGCAAAAACAATCAAATAAACAATCCAATGGGAACAAGAATCGGAACCTGGATGAAATCACAAAGACTGAACACATTCAAGATGAGGTAAGGTACCAAAATTCAGGAGCAGCCAATCATTTAACAAGCAATTTAGATAATCTGAATCTGGGCAGCAGAGATACAGAGGTAAACAGTCCATTTCCATGGGAAATGGTAAGTCAATTGAGATCATACACATTGGTAATGCCTACATCAGAGGTGAAAGACAGTTATATCTTAAAAATTTATCAAAGAGTACTAAGAATAAAGAAAAACCTTATGAGTGTCTCTTAATTTTCCCATGATAATAATGTTTATTTTGAATTTTGTCTAAAGGATTGCTTGGTTAAAGATATACTAACAAAAGAAATACTCTAGCAAGGTGATGCAATGAATGGGCTTTACAAGTTTACTTTGATTAACTACGAAATTCCTATTCAAAAAGTGAAAAATTGTAACAATACTAAATTATAGTCAAGTGAAAGTGACAAAAATATTTTTGATCTTTGGCACTACAAGTTAGGCCATTCCAACGCAAGTGTTGTAAAATAGGTTCTTGTAGATAATGGAATTTCTTTTAATAATATTATTCTACCATATGTCCGTACTTATTGTCAAATGGGAAAAAGTCATAAACTAGCTTTTGCAGACTCTGTAACAGGATATAAAGTGCCTCTAGAATTAATTTCAACAAATCTCTAGGGTCCAGCACCAGTTAGTTCAAATTATGGTTACAAGTATTATATATCATTTGTTGATGCATACACTAGATACTCTTGGATATATTTTCTAGAAACAAAAGCAGAAACCTATAATGTAGTTATATATTTTATAACTCAAGTTGAAAAGCAAACAAATCACAAAGTTAAAATTATCCAAAGTGATGGTGGTGCTGAATACAGGTCACTTAGTAAATTTTTATCAGACAAGGGTTTAGTTTATAGAACAACATGACCTTATACATCTGAAAAAAATGGTCTAGTTGAA
The DNA here is from genome assembly GCA_030765085.1 of Allium cepa. NCBI lineage: Eukaryota > Viridiplantae > Streptophyta > Magnoliopsida > Asparagales > Amaryllidaceae > Allium > Allium cepa. The sequence goes on from CM060931.1 coordinate 581,252,426, forward strand.
AGAAAAAATAGACATATTGTTGAAACTGGCCTAACACTGGTTGCACAAGCATCATTTCCTTTAAAATTTTGGTTAGATTCTTTCAGTATAACAGTATACTTAATCAATAGATTACCAACTAAAGTACTGAAAGGAATAAGACCATTAGAAAAGTTCTTAGGAGTAAAACCAGACTATCAAAGTTTAAGAACTTTTGGGTGTTTATGTTTTCCCTACTTAAGACCATATAACAATCACAAGTTAAACTTCAAATCACAACCATGTACCTTTATAGGTTATGCAATTAAACAGAAAGAATATTACTGCTTAGATGGTACTGGGAAAATATCTATAAGTGGACATGTTTTGTTTAATGAGAAAGCATTTCCATTTACATGTACAAGTGTTAAGACAACACATAAAGTATATAATCCAAGAGTGTCCATACCCACTGTACCTGTGCATTCATGTATATGGTATCAAGCTGAAACTGAGAAGGAAACATGAGTCTCTGGACGTAACAACCCTGTATTTTGTGATTTATTTTTTGTATATTTTAATTATTTTAATTAAATTTTTGATTTAAAAACTTATTTTATTTACTTTTATTTCAAAGCATGACTAAAAAGAATATTTTCCAAAAAGTGAGTTTTTGGTCAAAATAGTCAAACTTTGACTTTTATTTTAAAAAATTTAAAAGTTTGAAGATTTAAAATTTATCTTTTATTATGAAAGTACATAAAATTTTAAGAACACTGCTTTTTGTTTCGTTGGAAACGGATGTAAATTGTGAAAGTTATGTATATTTCAATATTGAGTGTAATTTGTTTATTCTGCGATTTTGTTATTTTAAATAGTATAAATTTTATTTTTCTTTGTCATATTTTATTGTAATATGTATTGATATGTTATTTTATGTATGTTTTTGTCTTTTAATATTTTTTAAGTGAGGTAGGAATTTTTCTACAGCCAGTTGTATTTTTCTTGTAATTTCCATGCCCTGTTTTCAATTTTTAAACATCTTCTTTAGTTCTTTTCTATTTTTCTCCAATTTAGTCATTTATCTTACTTTAGAATTGATAAATAAATTATTTTATTTCAAAATTTTGCTTTAGAATATTTTTAAAATGAAGTAGAGATTTTTCCAAAGCCATCGATGTTTTAATTGTAATTTTTGAACCCTGTTTTCAATTTTTAAGCAATTTCCTTAATTCTTTTTATATTTTCTTTAAATTTAATTATATATTTTTATTTTTTTTCACTTTGTTTCGGTATTTAGATGTACTTTATGAAGTTTATTTTGTTTTACTTGATTTAAAAGAATAGGAAGTACGGAAGGTTTTAAAAGCTAAGAAACGTAAAGTCGTTTCACCGTTTCTTTTACCGTTTCTTTTTCAATCATTGCATCAATTTATTGTTGTCGTTCCTTTTGTTTTGCTTATTCACGTGAAAGTTTCTCATTCCATCAATAATACACATCCATTTCAGATCTGAGCAAAGAAAAATAAGCAATGGCCTCTCTTCCTCCTTACATTTTTCTACCTCTTCTTCTTTGTTTTGCTTGATTTTTGCCATGACCTCTCATTGCTTTGTTTGGCTTAACACCTCCACCATCTCCTCCACCGAACACCACCACTTCCTTCCCCACATCATACACGACCAAAACCCTTCCTCCTCTGACCATCAAGTGCCATGACCATCCCATGATGCGAAATCCACAAAAACTATGTTAAAACTCCTTAAAAAGCATGTCTAGCCACCTAGTCTTCATCACCATCACCTTAGATGACCTTGGCCACCTCCTCTTGCTCCACCACCACCTTGACACACCCCTAACCATCACCTTAATCCTCTATCCAGATCTGAAACATGCCATAGCCGAGCCATAGATCCATGTAGCCTAGCCCAAAATGAACCAAAAACCCAGTATTTGCATAAGCCTCTTCATATTCATGCATAGTAACTCCTCCACCACTTCAATACCTTGTAGCCATGCCTTATAGGACCCAAAACTAAACCAAAGTACGTCCAAACCTGAGCCAAAACATTCCCTAAGCCATGCTAGCAAGTGCAGAAGGCAAGACAAAAGACTGTGTATTCGTATCTCTTTTTATTTCAAAGTTATTCCTATTTAATGTTGTACTGAATTGTAATTTTATTTTGTTTTGTTTTGGGTTGTAACACGAATTCTAAGCTTGGATCTCTACCAATTTGAGCCTATTGTTGTGTCATCGTGCCTTCTGGAATCCGTTGTGTCATTTGTATTGCAATCTCCAGCACAAAAAGGTGAGTAAAGCTCACACGACATTTATACTTATGCAGTTGTGAAACAACAACAACTGAATGTGGAGAATTAAATATGATGTTATACTACCATGTGATTATTTATATATGATGTTAAACCTGTTAAATTTCATGTCATATCATCTGTTATTGTATATATGTTGTTACTGTTCATTTTTATATATATTTATCACACTGCAAGTTCCCTGCAGATTAGAAATCCCTATGGGTTGAAATGATACATACCCGAACGAACTTTAGAATAGGGAAAAATCGTTATGGGCTGAAATGATAGGCCTGAACGATTTTCAACTTATTTTATTTACTTGGGACTGCGGGTTTGAAATGATAAAACCCAGGTTTTTATTTGTAAATTACGGGTTGAAATGATATATTACCCGTATCACTTTACCTAGCGTAGAAAATTATATACAGGCCCGTAGTTAAAATATGTCTTTCTAAAAATTTTAAAATTTAGAAATTTAATTATTATAATATTTTGATTTAAAATTAAATAAAAATATAATTTTTGTAAAGTAATATTGATTTTCTGGAAATCTATAAGTTAAATAAATTATGGAAAAGTTAGAAAATCTGAAATGCAAGTAATTTTGGAAATTTTGATTTAATTTTTAATGGAATTTAAATTAAATTTGAAAATATGATTAATTTATGATATTATGAATTTAAATTAATTTAAAATGATTTTTTAACATATTAATGAATAAAGTTAAAATGTTAATGAGTGAATATTGAGTTGAATTTGGAAATATAACTTAAATTGGAATTTATGAATTTGGTTTAAAAGTGAAATTTGAAGTTAAGTTAAATAAAATAGAATTAAGTTATATTTGAAATTTTAAACTTAGGTATTAAATTGAAATTAATGTAATGAATTTAAATTTGAATGTTGAAATTTAATAAATGAATTATTAATAAATATTGATTTTTGAAAGGAAACTTAACTTTATAAAATCATGAATTTAAGGAAAATTAAATGATGCTTATAAATGTGAAAATGTATGATTTTATAAGTTAAAAATGATTTAAATAAAAATATAAGTGTTTGTGAAATTCTATTGAATATTTGAAGTTAATTAACAACATTTTAAATGCTGTCTTTTGTTAAATTGAATTGTTTTGAATGTAACTTTCTGTAGCATTTTCCAAATGCTGCGAAACTTGAATTTTCATTGTTTTAATAAATTTAAGTGCATAAATGAACACTAAAAAGTTTAAATTATTGGAATTAATAATTTAATTATTAAATGTAATAACTTCATTTTTATGATTTAAAATGAAGTAATTTGTTTTGAAATATAATTATTTGATATATTAAAATGATTGAAATGTGATTTCGAAAAGATATGGTATTTTGATATATTAAAATGATTTGAAATGTGGTACTGAAAGATATGATATTTTGGTATATTGAAATGATTTGAAATGTGGTTTTGAAAAAAAATTGTTTTGATATATTAAAATGATTTGAAATGCGGTACCGAAAGATATGATATTTTGGTATATTGAAATGATTTGAAATGTGGTTTTGAAAAAAATTGTTTTGATATATTAAAATGATTTGAAATGTGGTTTTGAAAGGATATGATATTTTGGTATATTAAAATGATTTTAAATATGGTTTTGAAAAGATATGATATTTTGACATATTAAAATGATTTGAAACATAGTTTTGAAGATATGATATTTTGATATTAAATGATTTGAAAAATGGAGTTTTGAAAGATATGACATTTTGACATTAAAATGATTTGAAAAGAAGTTCTGAAAGATATGATAATTTGGAAATGAAACTTTGAAAGGTTATGATATTTTGATGTATTAAAATGATTTGAAAGGAAGTTTTTAAAGGATATGATAATTTAAAATATTGAAATGGTTAGAAATGACTTGATATTTATTTTGATAAATATTTGAATTGAAAGATATGGTATGATGATATATTGAAATGGTTTGGAAATGATTTAATCTTTATTTTGATAAAGATTTGGGTTGAAATGACATTTTATTTTTGAAGTATAAAATATTGTTTTAAAGTTATAACTACGGGTTATAATATCGATTGGCTGTTAAAGAGACCGGGATCGGATATTGTCTTATAGCTGGCCAATATCGAAAACCACTTTAACAACTGTGTACGCGGTGGAGATTCCAGAATGAAGTAGGATGGTGGCGACGTTCTCGAGGTATATTACGTGGACCCAACTCCCGTGAGTTAGCATAAATAACTAAACAGGAGGATACCGGGCTACACAAAGGGTCGCACCCTTTCATCGAGCATGCTCCATCGAAAACCATTCTATTACTTTTGCGATTCGATATGTGGCGCCACTTCGATTCGGGGGTATTGTTCGAGGTGGGCGGAAGCTGCTGGCTTGCTGTCACCATCGGTCCGGGAGTGCAAACGGTGTATCCACCCTGGCATTGCCTCGCGTGCCGTGTCATCTCCTTATAGCGAGCCCACTACGATTTTGGTTTTAAAGATCCGACCGCGTTAAGGTTCACCGTCCCCTTAACGCTATTTACTATATGATTATACTTTATTGATTAGACACTACTGTATATAGCGTATATTACTACATAGTAAATAGTTTAACGGATCCTTAGAGGATGGGCAGTCCCAAGCATCTTCTAAGTTACTTGTACCTTTGCTACAGTTCACTTGAGTTGGTTTACATTGTATAAGTATGTATAACCTGAATCGAGTGTTTGTATTTTTATTTACGCTCGGGGCAGCCTGAGTTATTCACAGGGTTGGATTTCCACTTTATGGAGATTGGAATCGCTGGAGATTATCTACTTGTCAAGTTTCATTTTTTCGGTTCGGTTGTTCTATTCATCTTGTACTTGGTTATCATATTTAAACTTCTGTTGTACTTTATTTCTTCTACTGTATCTTATGTAACTCCAATATATTTATATCGTAGCTCCATGAACTACTATCTCTTTTACTTCCGCTGCATTATCATTACTCTGTGTCTGTGACCTGTGATTTTATTTACTGTATATTCTAAGATTTGCCAAATTTTTATTTACAACGCGGTATTTTGGGCAATTCAATTCCGGCCTGAGTGTCTACCTATACTCTTATAACGGATGTGAATGGTTGAAAATACCGGGTCGTTACAGTTGGTATCAGAGCTTTGGTAGCTCTAGGCAAAACTCAGCATATGGAGTGAATGTGTTTACAGAATCACTTTCATTCGAGTTTGAATCTCTTCCTTTTGACTCGAATCCTTTGAATTTTGGAACGTTCCCTGCGGTTCCAAAATCCATTCATGTCCTTTACTATTCATCTTCTTTTGATTCTGGAGTATCCCATAACTCCGCTTCGAATGATCTTTTAGTGAGTCGGCGGTCTCGCCAATTTCAAATTGAATTGTAAAAGGGTGAAACTCCTTTACAATTAGCATCGATTCACCAAAGATTTATATCTATCCTTGGTTTCGATGCTAATATCTTTTGTTATCCCAAACTCTAACTTATGAGATCGAATGTAGATTTACCCCAGAAAAATCCACATTGATCTTATTCTTTAAGTCACGGTTGACATGGTTAAGGTTGCCCGTGATTTACTTAAGCTTATCCACCTCCCTATTTTGTTATTTAATCATCTTGTCTTTTGTTTCCAATCCATTCTTCCAATAATTTTGAATTGTACTTGGATATCTATGTTTTGTTTTATATATTGTGTTGTTTGAGTCGTTGATGTTGAATTGGGTTTCTGATCGATTCGTCTGATCAACGCTATCGATAGGATTTCTAAAACACATTGACAGAACAAACTAACACAATATGATTTTAAAATTTGGTTAATGAAATAAATTTTAATATATAAATAAATTTATGGAACTTAATAAATTGATTTAAATTAATCATTTGAAATGATAATACTTGATTTATCATTTATTGTTCTATAAATGAATTTATAAGTAGTTGTTTATAAATTGATTTGGAACTGAAATGAAGTTAAAAGAAGAAATTTGAGAAATTTAATTTCCGATGGTTTCAAACCTTGTGTTTAAGTTTTAAAGTATATTATTTAAAGCATTTTCGAATAATCCAAAGGATTTTAAAGTTTAAAAATTAGTGCTCCTCTCTTTGTCGCTGGGAAATAATTTCGGTGATGACTGCAGCATTATCGACATTCATTTTCGAGTTTCAAAGTGAAGAGACTGCCCTGTAGTCTTGCTACAACTTTGTTTTGTGAAATTTAATTGATTTGAATTTCTAAAATATGACTTGATTTTAATATATATAGATATATGATTGAAATTTGATTTGACATATTATGTATATATTATTACTTATCTCTAAATGGTTTGAATGTAATCAGAAATTTAGTTCATAAATTTTATTTTAAAGAATAATTTCAATTATAAAAAAAAACAATCAAAATTTTAGATGAATATCAAGCATGAAATGATTTAATTGCAAAGTTTATTTGTATAATACAATTGCGTTCAAATATAACTTACCTTAATTTCATAAGTTAAAAATGTAATTGGATAATATACAATACAAAAACATTTTATAAATAAAATTTGAGTGGTTATAATAAATGTTATGCACTAAATTTTAATTATAAAATGATTAACAGAGGTAAATATAATAAAGGGTAATTGAATAACTTACAATAAAATAATGTTAAAAGAACTAAGAATAAAAGAAAGCAGTTATAATAAGTGTAAGTATGTTTAACATAAGTGATAAATATATTGGGAGGAATAAATTTAATTTTAATTAGGAATAAAGAAGAATAAAATTTATTAAGTACATTGTGAGTGTAATAAATGATTATTTTTCAAACCCATGGTTTTAAAAATTGGTAATTTTAGATGATTGGATAATAAGATAATGAAATTTGAGATAGTTAAGATTTATTTAACTCGTGTAAAGATTTATTCTCTATTTAAGATGAAATTTCCATGCTTTCAAATTTATTTGCTTATTTTGTTTTTCAAACTATCTTTTGGTTGTCCTTATCATCCTCATCTTGCTATAGACTGGTATATGCATCTTTCTATAATCTTTCTGTTTAGAAATCTTCTATAATCTTTGATAATCTTTGGTACTCATTTTGAATCCACCTTTTCGTGCTTGTGTTCTTGATTCCGGAGGATCTTGAAAAGATCAGCTCCACCTTTTTAAACTTACCTATTACAATAGTTATCATGTATAATTTCCTTCTTCTTGTCTTCTTGTCCTAATCTTGTTTCACTCTATCTTTTTCTGTGCTTTCCCGTACCTCATTCCTTTTCGGGGACGAAAAGTTTTGAGTGGGGGAGAGTGTAACAACCTTGTATTTTGTGATTTATTTTTTTGTATATTTTAATTATTTTAATTAAATTTTTGATTTAAAAACTTATTTTATTTATTTTGAATGATAAACTTTAGTTTTGATATGAATTATCATTCCAAAGCATGACTAAAAAGAATATTTTCAAAAAAGTGAGTTTTTGGTCAAAATAGTCAAACTTTGACTTTTATTTTAAAAATTTTAAAAGTTTGAAAATTTAAAATTTATCTTTTATTATGAAAGTACATAAAATTTTAAGAACACTGCTTTTTGTTTCGTTGGAAACGGATGTAAATTGTGAAAGTTATGTATATTTCAATATTGAGTGTAATTTGTTTATTCTGCAATTTTGTTATTTTAAATAGTATAAATTTTATTTTTCTTTGTCATATTTTATTGTAATATGTATTGATATGTTATTTTATGTATGTTTTTTTCTTTTAATATTTTTGAAGTGAGGTAGGAATTTTTCTAGAGCTGGTTGTATTTTTCTTGTAATTTCCATGGCCTGTTTTCAATTTTTAAACATTTTCTTTAGTTCTTTTCTATTTTTCTCCAATTCATTTATTTATCTTATTTTAGAAATTATAAATAAATTATTTTATTTCAAAATATTTCTTTAGAATACTTTTAAAATGAAGTAGAGATTTTTCCAAAGCCTTTGATGTTTTAATTGTAATTTTTCAACGCTGTTTTCAATTTTTAAGCAATTTCCTTAATTATTTTTATATTTTCTTTAAATTTAATTATATATTTTTATTTTTTTCACTTTCTTTCGGTTTTTAGATGTACTTGCTGAAGTTTATTTTTTTTTACTTGGTTTAAAAGAAAAGGAAGTATGGAAGGTTTTAAAAGCTAAGAAACGTAAAGTCGTTTCACCGTTTCTTTTACCGTTTCTTTTTCAATCAATGCATCAATTTATTGTAGTCGTTCCTTTTCTTTTGCTTATTCATGTGAAAGTTTCTCATTCCATCAATAATACACATCCATTTCAGATCTGAGCAAAGAAAAATAAACAATGGCCTCTCTTCCTCCTCTCATTTTTCTACTTCTTCTTCTTTGTTTTGCTTGATTTTTGCCATGACCTCTCATTGCTTTGTTTGGCCTAACACCTCCACCATCTCCTCCATCGAACACTACAACTTCCTTCCCCACATCATACACGACCAAAACCCTTCCTCCTCTGACCAGCAAGTGCCATGACCATTCCATGATGCGAAATCCACAAAAACTATGTTAAAACTTCTTTAAAAGCATGTCTAGCCACCTAGTCTTCATCACCATCACCTTAGATGACCTTGGCCACCTCCTCTTGCTCCACCACCACCTTGACACACCCCTAACCATCACCTTCATCCTCTGTCCAGATCTGAAACATGCCATAGCCGAGCCATAGATCCATGTAGCCTAGCCCAAAATGAACCAAAAACCCACTATTTGCATAAGCCTCTTCATATTCATGCATAGTAACTCCTCCACCACTTCGATACCTTGTAGGCATGCCTTATAGGACCCAAACCTGAACCAAAGTATGTCCAAACCTGAGCCAAAACATTCCCTAAGCCATGCTAGCAAGTGTAGAAGGCAAGACAAAAGACTGTGTATTCGTATCTCTTTTTATTTCAAAGTTATTCCTATTTAATGTTGTACTGAATTGTAATTTTATTTTGTTTTGTTTTGGGTTGTAACACAATTTCTAAGCTTGAATATCTTCCCACTTGAGCCTATTGTTGTGTCATCGTGCCTTATGGAATCTGTTGTGTCATTTGTATTGCAATCTCCAGCACAAAAAGGTGAGTAAAGCTCACACGACATTTATACTTATGCAGTTGTGAAACAACAACAACTGAATGTGGAGAATTAAATATGATGTTTTAACTACCATGTGATTATTTATATATGATGTTAAACCTGTTAAATTTCATGTCATATCATCTGTTATTATATATATGTTGTTACTGTTCATTTTTGTATATGTTTATCACACTGCAAGTTCCATGTAGATTAGAAATCGCTATGGGTTGAAATGATACATACCCGAACGAACTTTAAAATAGGGAAAAATCGTTATGGGCTGAAATGATAGGCCTGAACGATTTTCAACTTATTTTATTTACTTGGGACTGCGGATTTGAAATGATAAAACCTGGATTTTTATTTGTAAATTACGGGTTGAAATGATATATTACCCGTATCACTTTACCTAGCATAGAAAATTATATACAGGCCCGTAGTTAAAATATGTTTTTCTAAAATTTTTAAAATTTAGAAATTTAATTATTATAATATTTTGGATTTAAAATTAAATAAAAATATAATTTTTGCAAAGTATTATTGATTTTCTGGAAATCTATAAGTTAATAAATTATGGAAAAGTTAGAAAATCTGAAATGCAAGTTATTTTGGAAATTTTGATTTAATTTTTAATGGAATTTAAATTAACTTTGAAAATATGATAAATTTATGATATTTTTAATTTACATTAATTTAAAATGATTTTTTAACATATTAATGATTTTTGAATGAAGTTAAAATGTTAATGAGTGAATATTGAGTTGAATTTGGAAATATAACTCAAATTGGAATTTATGAATTTGGTTTAAAAGTGAAATTTTAAGTTAAGTTAAATAAAATGGAATTAAGTTATATTTGAAATTTTAAACTTAAGTGTTAAGTTGAAATTAATGTAAATAATTTAAATTTGAATGTTGAAATTTAATAAGTGAATTATTAATAAATATTGATTTTTGAAAGGAAACTTAACTTTATAAAATCATGAATTTAAGGAAAATTAAATGATGCTTATAAATGTGAAAATGTATGATTTTATAAGTTAAAAATGATTTAAATAAAAATATTAGTGTTGGTGAAATTCTATTGAATATTTGAAGTTAATTAACAGCATTTTAAATCCTGTCTTTTGTTAAATTGAATTGTTTTGAATGTAACTTTCTGTAGCATTTTCTAAATGCTGCGAAACTTGAATTTTCATTGTTTTAATAAATTTAAGTGCATAAATGAACACTGAAAAGTTTAAATTTTTGGAATTTAATAATTTAATTATTAAATGTAATAACTTCATTTTTATGATTTAAAATGAAGTAATTTGTTTCGAAATATAATTATTTGATATACTAAAATGATTGAAATGTGATTTCGAAAAGATATGATATTTTGATATATTAAAATGATTTGAAATGTGGTACTGAAAGATATGATATTTTGGTATATTGAAATGATTTGAAATGTGGTTTTGAAAAAAATTGTTTTGATATATTAAAATGATTTGAAATGTGGTAATGAAAGATATGATATTTTGGTATATTGAAATGATTTGAAATGTGGTTTTGAAAAAAAAAATTGATATATTAAAATGATTTGAAATGTGGTTTTGAAAGGATATGATATTTTGGTATATTAAAATGATTTGAAATGTGGTTTTGAAAAGATATGATATTTTGACATATTAAAATGATTTGAAACGAAGTTTTGAAGATATGATATTTTGTTATTAAATGATTTGAAAAATGGAGTTTTGAAAGATATGACATTTTGATATTAAAATGATTTCAAAAAAGTTCTAAAAGATATGATATTTTGGAAATGAAACTTTGAAAGGTTATGATATTTTGATGTATTAAAATGATTTGAAAGGAAGTTTTTAAAGGATATGATAATTTAAAATATTGAAATGGTTAGAAATGACTTGATATTTATTTTGATAAATATTTGAATTGAAAGATATGGTATGATGATATATTGAAATGGTTTGGAAATGATTTAATCTTTATTTTGATAAAGATTTGGGTTGAAATGACATTTTATTTTTGAAGTATAAAATATTGTTTTAAAGTTATAACTACGGGTTATAATAACAATTGGTTGTTAAAGAGACCGGGATCGGATATTGTCCTATAGGCGGCCAATACCGAAAACCACTTTAACAACTGTGTACGCGGTGGAGATTCCAGAATGATGTAGGATGGTGGCGACGTTCTCGAGGTATATTACGTGGACCCAACTCCCGTGAGTTGGCATAAATGACTAAAACAGGAGCTATACCGGGCTACACAAAGGGTCGCACCCTTTCATCGAGCATGCTCCATCGAAAACCATTTTATTACTTTTGCGATTCGATATGTGACGCCACTTCGATTCGGGGTATTGTTCGAGGTGGGCGGAAGCTTCTGGCTTACCGTCACCACCGATCCGGGAGTGCAAACGGTGCATCCACCCTGGCATTGCCTCGCGTGCTGTGTCATCTCCTTATAGCGTGCCCACTCCTTATAGCGTGCCCACTACGATTTTGGTTTTAAAGATCCGACCGCGTTAAGGTTCACCATCCCCTTAATGCTATTTCCTATACAATTATACTTTGCTGATTAGACACTACTGTATATAGCGTATATTACTACATAGTAAATAGTTTAACGGATCCTTAGAGGATGGGCGGTCCCAAGCATCTTCTAAGTTACTTGTACCTTTGCTACAGTTCACTTGAGTTGGTTTACATTGTATAATTATGTATGTCCTGACTCGAGTGTTTGTATTTTTATTTACGCTCGGGTCAGCCTGAGTTATTCATAGGGTTGGATTTCCACTTTCTGGAGATTGGAATCGCTGGAGATTATCTACTTGTCAAGTTTCATTTTTTCAGTTCGGTTTTCTATTCAGCTTGTACTTGGTTATCATATTTAAACTTCAGTTGTACTTTATTTCTTCTATTGTATCTTATGTAACTCTGATATATTTATATAGTAGCTTCATGAACTACTATCTCTTTTACTTCCGCTGCATTATCATTACTCTGTGTCTGTGATATGTCATTTTATTTACTGTATATTCTGAGATTTGCCAAATTTTTATTTACAACGCAGTATTTTGGGCTATTCAATTCTGGCATGAGTGTCTACCTATACTCTTATAACGGATGCGAATGGTTGAAAATACCGGGTCGTTACACTAGACCATAACACACAGTGTCATCTGGATTAGGTCATGATACAGAAGACCGACCTGATACACATGCTCAGTCACATGAAGGATCAAGTAATCAAAATCAAAGCATTCACGAAAGACATTCACTGGACAACACTGATCAGGACAGCAATTCAGCATCCTTGGACACTGAAATACCGACTAGAATAGGTCATTACATGATAATCAGATCAAAGAGTTGAATATTTAAACCAAAAATCAATACGTCAACTTCAAGTATTATAGAGACTGAAATATTTGAGTAAGCATTTAAAGATGAAAACTAGAAAGCTGCAATGAATGAAGAGTATCAGGCACTTATGAAAATATAAGACATGGAGTCTGGTTCATCCGCCAACCAATAAGAATGTAATGGGATGCAAATGGACTTACAAATTGAAAAGAAATCCAGATGAAACAGTATCAAGTTATAAAGCAAGACTTGTTGCTAAAGGATACACAACAATATGGGTTTGACTTTAGTGAGGCCTTTTCACCAATGGTGAAATCAACAACTATTAGAATAGTTCTCATAATTGCACTTCACAAAAACTGGTACATAAGACGGTTATATGTGAATAATGATTTTCTGAATGGCATTTTACAGGAAGAAATCTATATGGAGCAGCCACAGAGATATAAACAAGATACTCATCTTATGTGCAAGTTAAACATAGCCATATATGGATAAAACAGGCTCCAAGAGTATGATTTGATAGATTGAAAGCCACTCTGGTTAATCTAGGCTATCAATCCACCACATCAGATAACTCTTTATTTGTCAAAATTTAATAGCAATCTTATCATTTATATACTATATATGTTGATGACTTAATTATAACAGACAATGACGAAGATGAGATTAACAAAATTATTCAGTATCTCCATAAACAATTCTCAATCAAAGATCTTGGTAGTTTAAACTACTTTATTGGTATTGAAGTAAAGAGGAAATATGACTCAGAAATAATATTGAGTCAAAAGAAACACATCAAAGAGCTACCGATCAAGTCAAAAATGGATGGAGCCAAACCACAACCAACACCTATGATCAGTCATCGACAACTCTCAAAATACATGGGAGAACCAATATTAAATATTAAACAGTATAGAAGCATTGTAGGAGCTCTACAATACTCTACTATAACTAGACCAGATATATCATTCAGTGTTAACAGAGTTTCACAATTTATGCAGGAGACTCATGATGAACACTAGAAAGCAGTTAAGAGAATTCCAAGATATCTTAATGGCACTACAAACTATGGTCTTACACTAAAGAATTACAACAACTTAAATCACAGCATATGCAGATGCAGACTGGGCAACCGATGTTGATGACAGGAAATAAGCGACTGGCTACTACATATATATTAGAGACAACTCAGTATCATGGTGCTTAGAGAAATAAACAGCCATCTTCAGATCCAACACAAAGGCCGAATACAGGAGTGTAGCAAGTATAGTAGCAGAAATTATATGGATATAGTCATTTCTATCAGAATTACAAATCAAAACAGAGATCAAACCAATGTTATCGTGCGACAATCAAAGTACAGTGTACATGACAGCAAATCCAGTGTTGCATTCAAGAACAAAGAATATAGAAATTGATTTATACTTCATTCAAGAACGGATACAAAAAGGGAAATTACAAGTAAATCATTTACCTTCACCTTACCAACTTGCATACATCCTTAGCAAAGCACAGCCAGCGAAGAACTTCCTGCGATTCAGAACAGATCTGAAGGTAGAGCTAATCGAAGAGAGATGGATCTGATGCCCTCTTCAGATCCAACCCTCATTGGTATATTGAACGCTCAACCTCTTTTGCTACAAATCTACAAAATATAATATCACTTAATCTTTGTATTCGAACAAGTAGAAGTATTTAAAAAAGAGATTGAAGAAGAGAAGATTTATTTCAAAGCAGCACAGCCAAAGCCCTAATTTGATCGAAGAGATGAAACCCTGACCCTAACATTAGTTTGAGGGGGGGGGGGTAAGAAATAAAGAGTGATGTCAGATGAAGGATAATAACTTTGTTTTGCATCTGTATATAGGATATAGGATAAAACGGGTTTACTTGGCCCAATTAGCCTATATGAGCAATTCTCTGTATTTAAATATAATAGCTTTGTAATCGAAATGTGTAACAATCTCTATATAAAATATACAACATTTCAAAGCAATGGATATTATTCTTTCTTCATTCAAACACTAAAATCATTCAGATTTTATTAATTCTTTCTTTTAATAAGCTATAGCTATCACAAATTTTTTAGAGTTGCTATCAATCACTAAATAAGAATGTTTACCACGTTATTGGAATTTAGTATTGCATATCTTTACTGCTTGCCAATTAATATAGCAATTTTATGGCTTCTTAACTATAGCTTTGACTGATCCATTTTGCTAATTGAAAAACTCACCAATAATGCAAAATTGAGGCATGACCACATCAGCGTCAACTTATTATTAAGCCATGTTAGTTTGGAACTATACCACATAAGTTCATTGATATTTACATTAAAACTTAAGAATGAATAGAATGGCTGAGTTCTTAAATATGCATACCGCTATAGTTCTAGTAGAGATGTTTTTATAATGGGTATCTTAAATTTATTTCTTATTGCTGTCCTATTTAGTTTTGTATGAAAATATGTTTTCAATAAATCCATAATTCGAGTTTTGTTGACTTTTGTATGTTTGTGAATCCCATGCTTGATCTACCGGTACTAGGATGACATTAAACATGGCAATTGGTACATTTGACAAAGATATATTTGTTATATTGCATATGTCATAAAGCATGATTGTTTATTTCATGTATGATCGAAGATTCATCTACCGATGCATTTTCCTTATATATGTGTTCGTAAGGACAAATATCCATGTTCTCATTCATCTCTATTTAGTCCAGTATCACATAGTTTCATTGTTAAGGTGATCATGGTTGATAAATGAAAACATAGCCATTTAACTCTACGTGCTATAGTAAGATTTTCAAAATTAATAAATCACTACAAATTTTAATAAACATGTTATATATAATAGTGGTGGTATATTTTATATCTAATAAATAACCTACTATCTTTTTTCACAAGTAATCTTAGTTTCCACTAAAGGTCATATAAATTTACATTTCTTTTAATTCACAAAGTAAGTTGTAAGTAAGATTTACACCCCAATATGGTAATGTTGGTTTATGTTGGATGCTTTAGTTTCCAACTTAAAAGGTTAATTTATTGTTTATAGGTAACCCTTTGTTTTTAGAATTCCTTAGTCTCTTGATAATTATTTTGTTTTGTATTTGAATAGTAAGATAATACTCTTTATCAGTTTTTTGGTTTAGAAATTTATTCACTATTATTTGTTTTTATTTAGACTATGATCTTACCGTCTATAAGAATTAGGCTTGGGTGATAATACTTTATCCTATGAAAGGTAGTATTCTTGGGAATGATAGGCATGAAAGATTCATAATGCTACCTCTATTAAGGCATGTGTTCATTTTTCCTTTCATCAATTTACATTTTCTAAACCATAATCTATTGTTGTAAGAGAGCATGTCTTATGAATACTCATGGTTGTACATATGCACGGAAACCTCCATGTTAGTTCATGTTGGAAGAATAGCTAGCTAAAAATTGCATATCTTGTGTATTTGTGTGGTGGAGATTTTATTAAAAGTAACAAGGTTATATTTCTATTACATACAACTTCTATATATGTATGCATTTGAAAAAATGCAATCAATAGGCCAACAGGTAATAATGTATAAATCCATGAGAAATAAAGCTAATCAAATAAGGATATTGAGCTAGTGGTTAAACATTCTAGACTGTATTTAATTGAAAAAACAAGTTATCACGTACTAAGTAGGTAAGAAAATGAGCAGTATCGTGATGGTAGAGATATACTTAAACAAAGAAGTGAGGTAGTTAGGTTGAATATTTTTCAATCATTCTCTAATGAAAAAGGAAAGGGCATGGAGGTTAGGGCCTGGGGTTGCAAAAGAAACCGTCTACTATTATAAATTTTTCTTAAGATACAGTGGTTTGTCACATATTTGACAACCTGTTGTTTATATTGCATAACTTAGTTTGGTGACGTTCATCTGAACTTCTACACAATTTTTAATCTTTCAATGAACCATGATGAGACTTTTCACAATTTTCTATTTGGCTGCAAAAACATGTAGATGGATGTCCATCTGATTTAATATATATAACAATTAATATACTTGTTTATTAAGCACAGTTACTTTCTTATGTATCGTCGTGTTCTTATGTTGCAACTTACGGGAATAGTACGACTAGAGACGTTGGAAAAACTATAATAAATGAATTTACAAATATAGCCATTCTTATGGACTTAAAAAAACAAATAATATATATTTTGGTCTGCTTGTTTACCCGCGTTTTGCCGCAGCATCCACATTTATTATCAATGAAAACCTTAGGTAGTGTTTTGTTTATTATGCTTAGTTTTGAATTTTCGTCCATACAAAAATGCACATGATGCATGTATATTGTCGAAAACAACCAGTTCAAAAAACGAAGTTAACATATAAAGTAGAATACAACATTTTTTATTTTTTGGATTTTGGGAAATAACACAAGCACGTGAAACAATCTATTTTTCCGTCGTCCCTTTATCTCCTACGTTCTTCCATCCGTTTTTTCTTTCATTCCCTCCGTCTACACCCCAATTTTTTTCATATTTGACATTCGTATTGAAAACTGAAAACATAAAATTTATTTTTAAAACAAACACTATCTAAGCCTTTTTCGATTTCCAAACTCCAAGGATATTCGTTTTCAAGATCTACTTCTTAATACCCAAAATATTTAGTTAAGGTGCCTTTTTGGCACTTCCAAACAGAAGTTGGTACAATTCTTCGACCTCCAACATAGATGCGGCCTTTTAAAGGTTTTGTTAGTTCTCTTACTTAATTATTTCATCTCAATTTTATCATCTTATTTTCTTTATTTTTTTGCATTTCCATTTATTTTGACAATATTTTCTCTCCCTAGCAATATAGTCAATACTACTGGCTACCAACTTCTAACTTTTTTTTGCATATGACCACTCCCATCCAATACTTTCTATAAAGCTCTATTTTTTGGTCGGCTAATAACAGTCTTACTACGAGCTTATGGTACTACTTATAGCAAGGTATTTATATTGAGACCAAATTCGTATTTTATTTTTATGTTTGGGTTGAATATTATTTGCCCCATTGTGGTTAGCCAACATTCTCATGCTAACATATCCATATTTTAGTTTTGAATTCAAAAAACGTTAGTAAAATATGTTACTATATCAAAAATTCACAATTTAAATTGCGTTCGTTTATTTGTTTGACTTAACTACCAGTGTACGCGTTGTTAATTTCTTGCAATAAAAATGAGTGAAATTACCACCGACAAAGTTATATATGTGGACACTTTAGACAAAAGGAAGCAATAAGATTAATAAGCATTTGTGGTCTGGCCAAGGCACGGAGAGATGGGTTTTGGAGAGATTTGGAATTGTGAAGGAGCATGTGACTTTGGTGTTGCTTGATGTAATGAGGTATTAAAAGTGTAGATATTTAGCAATTTAAAGGAGTTTCTTTTAGTATGTTACATTACGACATTTTGGAATTATCTTTTAGGTAATATGGTTTTTTCATACTGATATACCACGTATATGTGTAATAACTGGGTGACTAATTAGCAATTTATTTTATTTGTGTAATCTATTTATTTTTTTCGAAAAATGTAGCCTGCAACATTATTGTAGTGTTTTTAAGGATATAAAAAGTTAAGTATACCTTGAATATGTACTACTTAACCAAAATTACGATAATATTTCGCTTATAGTTAAAGGTAGACAAACTTAACTACAAATTAGGACTATATAAAAATTTAAGAAGGGTTCAACATAGGGAAGTTTACAAATAGCTTGCTGCTACAAACCTATAGACACAAGCATGCAACACATGTTAACTTTTTTCTAATTTACAAAGATATAAAAACCAATCATGGGTAGAACAAAACATACAATGATATGTCGAAAAGCATGCAATTAAAGATACAATAAATGAATATGTGCACCAAAATAATCAAATACTAAACACAAAAATGATCAAATATTGATCAACAAAACATACAAAATAACTATTTTTGGAATTGAAATTGACAAAAAAACATTTAATTTATGTACTATAAAGTATAATATTTGCACTTTTATGTAAAATTTAAAATATTGATGAGATGTCATGTCTATATTTTTTTAATGGAAATAGGGAGGCACTTTAATTTTAAAACTTAATACATAGCAGCCCATTCTCAAAAACACGTTTCAGCTTACCTTGTAGAATTATTTTTGATTTGTTTTTTTTTTCAAAATATAAATCTGACTTTAATTGGGAATTATTAAATGGTTTGGGTTATTTAAGTCGATTCAAACAGACGGTAAATTTGCGCTTTCATTTAAAATCATCGATGAAGAGGAGAGCTTATTAAATAAGGACATGACTATTACTAGAAAAATAACTTTATGAGTGAGGCATTTATTAAATAAAGGCTTCATCCTTCAAATAAAGTATTACTCCTTTTCTAAATAAAAAGGGAATCATATGATCTTTTGGGGATTTTTCGCTTACATAGATTTCACTTATAATTTTTATGGTGCCTAAATTGTTTGGGATACTCTTAGCAAGTGGTTATGTAAGTTAGGGCTATTATTATTAAATTATTTATGGAAGAAGTTGATGGGTTTAAGAAAATATTTATTGTTGAAAATATTTGAACATAATATACCATGACATAAGTTTTTGTATACATACACGCATACTGTTTTACATCGAATAGAATTGATTATGGGACAATGATATTTCTAGATTATTTATCTATAAGATCAAGTCTCATTGCATTTAGTTAATTATCTTCTATATATAATGGAAATTTCCTAAAATGAAGCCTTTTGATATTGTAAAATTATCATTAGGTTTTTAACCTTTAATATTAAATAAACCAGGGTGTTTTTGTACTTTACGCGATCCCGTAACATTATTTTCCACTATATCATATCTCACTTTCTTCTTAAAATCATTGATTTCCTACCATCTTTGTAATTTATTAAAGAATAAATAAATAATTACCAAAGAACATTTTTAGTAATCAATCAACGAACAAAATTGAAATTCATTGAAACCCTTACTTTTTCATTTCTTCGTTCTTAATTTTGTTCTCACCAATAACAAACTTAACTTTCCTCATCAGAGACATAGATAATGATCTAAGCTATCAAAGTACGACCTTAAATATATGTAAACATGGAAACCATTATTTATGCATATGACCACTATTTCACATTAAATAAACTAACTCTCAGTTTTCTTTGCACACATCCAACGGACGTACCTAAGGTATTAGTATATATATTAATAGTAGTAGTAATAGTAATATATTATAAATTGCAAACATCGTTGAAATTTATATAATAATGATAAGAGTTACAAAATTTAACAACTAAATCAAGATATTGTAAGATTAGGTATGTCTTAAATTATCTGTAGTCTTCCGTGATTTATTTTAAAAAACAGTTATAATATAAACATCTACATATTTTATCACATTTCTTGTTAAATTTTGCATTAGAACTGAAATATTATAAGACAAATCATAAAATTGCATATCATTTCAATTAAGAACTTAACGTAACGATCCGGATTTTTTGTCATTCAATTTTGAATATTTAAATGGCTTAAATATTTGATTCGGATTTATAATTTAATTAGTAAGATTTTAATATTAAATTTTCAAGCAATTTCATAAATTTTTGAAATCATCGATTTAATCGACGAGTTAAAGTAGTGATCCGGGGCATGGTCCCATAATTCAGTAAAACCAGTTCTACTAGATCCGTAATAGTATATTATTATCGAATTTCAGATTTCGTAGTGTCTGGAGTTATGTTTGATCGTACGGGATATAAACGCGCCGAAATTTATATCAAAAATTTAATATAAATTGGGTCCAAAAAGCTATCTTCTCCATAAGATCGGATTAGGACTCGAAACCTTTTCCATAGTGTTTGGAATAGGGATATAACATTATGAACACCTAGCAGCACGCCATGATAAGGATTCGAGATTTTTGGTTACGAAATCAAGACGGTTTGAAAATTTAAAATTAATACATATATATATATTACTAGTCAAATCTGTCGTATTTTTTTGCAACTTAGGATTCATCTTTACCTATTCAAACACGTTGCCTCCAAAGAATTACGTATATCTCTCCCTTCCTTTTAGTTAGTCACGAAGTTAAAATCAAAACAAAAAAATCAAACGAAATCAGTTCAACTATAAAAAAGGAAGATGTTCGCAACGGTACCATAATGTCGAGGGAAGAACGTGGCAAGAGTTAAGGCGCGATGGCTTAGGGCTCGACGATACAGAATGAGGAGGTAATGTCATGCTCTAGTAGGGGGAATGGCGACGGGGCTACATTGGAGGCGATCGATGGAGGGAGTCGCGATGGGCGGATGCGGTCGTGGAGACGAGGCGGGGTGCGGCGGTAGTAGGGTATTGTTGCGATGTGGTTTTGGGGGTTGCGCTCGTGGTTGGAAGGAGAAGGCGATGCGGTAGTGGGTCGTGAGCACGCAAGGGTGAACGAGGAGGAGATTGGCGCCGCATGTGGAGGTGGGGAGGTCAAACTCAGCAGGCATGCATATGTTATGGAGGTGAGGTCGTGATCGACTTGAGATGTCAGAGCGATGATGTCAGGGGTGCGACTTGTCGCTTGCACGGGAGCGTTCGTGGTCGAGCGTTGGGCAGCGTGATTGTACGGGAGAGAATAATGAGCAACTGAAAGTTTAAAATTTAGATTGTTTTATAAATTGTTAATTTATGTTAGTTAGTCGTACGCTAATAAGATATAATAAAACACATACGAGGTCCAAAAATCATGAAGGAGGGGTTCGGAGCTGCGAAATCTAAGCAAAATGATTTAAATTGGAACGAATTGCAATTAAAAATTAAGATGAGTATAATATCTCATTTGGATTGCTAGTATAATTTAAAAAAATTGAATTTAAATTATTGCTTGTTTGGATGAATTTATAAATTTTTATCTGTTGGATGTTCAATATATATAGTAGTATATATGTTAGTATTTGGATTGATTTTCCCACACAATGTAGCAGATGAAACCCTATGCGCCCCGCATAATAGTGGATGACCCTATATACCTCGATATCCTCCTCGATGTGGGATTGGTATTTTTTATGTTGTATTAACATTTGTGGATGTAGGGAAACAGGTTGGAGGGATTCAACTGGATTCCTCAAATATATTGTTTATTTTTTATGTAAGTGATACATGATGTGTGCAGATACTCTGTTATCGATTACTGTTGAAATCTAAATTATTGGATGTTATAGTAGCACTCGCTTTTAATTTTGGTATTTTTAAATACCATAAATATTAGTCTTTGGAATTCAAAGAAATAAAAAGAAATTTTGATATAAAATTATTTATACTGGAAATTAGGTTATTTCAAAGAAAACTGGATTAAGAAATAAAATAATAAATTTTTGTTTAAGTTGCACTTAACTATTCATAAAATTTTTTAAGATATAGATTTTTAAAAATGAATTACATAAAAAGAATTTATAAATGATGTTCGAAAAAAATAGAAAGGAGTTGGAATGGATATTTAAAATGGATTAGAAAAATAAATGGAATATATTAAGAAATGGATTTATAAATGAGGTTTTACAAATAAGATTGTTTTATAGATAGGTGAAACTCAAAGGAGTTTATAAATTTATAAACGATGTTTACAAATAGGGAAAATGATATCAGTTGATAAGTTGGAATATAAGTTTACAATGTGAATTTATGTCAAGTTCTGGGAATCATTTTGGAAAGAAATAGGGGAATCAATTTTGAATGTGAGAATAATGAATAAATTGAGATATAATCGATGTGATACAAATCGAGAGGGATTTATAAACTTAATTTGGCAATATTGGATTTTCAAAGTAGACTTTTGTCGAGAAATTAAAAATTGTTTAAAAGGGATTTTTTTTACTATGTTATGTAACTTAAACTATTATTTAGACTTAGAATATTCCGAAAAGTTAGTTATTATAATATTAAATATTTATTGAAATAAATTCTAATTTTATTAATCAGCTTTGTGAATTAATTAGTCATTCAAAATGATTTGGATATGAGTTATTGATGTTATTTGGAACGTTTTGGTTTTACTTAAACATTTTTAAAAATAAACTGCTATTCCTTACAAAAATACTTATTTTATATATATACTTTTAAAAGATTGAATTTATTTATAAATCCGCTCGAGATTGGAAGTGAAGTTATTAAACAAGTATGACTTTAGAAGGGAAACCTTATAGTGGGATTTTGGAAGTTTAAAGAAAATTCCGAAGTGCAAAAAATACAGAAATTCAAAAAACGAATAAGAATTCATAAAATAAGTTAGAAATGGATGTTTGGAGATATAGTTAAGTGTATTTGACCTTGGAAGTATTAAGGGATTTATAAATAAAATTTGTAAAAAATTTTGAGAAATAGGAAATAAATGGACTACTTCCAGAATATTGGAAATAAAAATGCTTATAAATATTCCTATGTTTTGGATGGGAAGAATTTGAAAATATTTAACTTCGAGATTTTAATTATAAAAATATTTTCAAATGGATGGATTATAATTGGAAGCGAGAAAAATATTCTAAATATTGAAATGACTTGAAAATAGCCTGTTAAGGATATAAGAATTTGAGTTTGATTTCCACTATTAAAATATTAAAAGCATTTGAATATATACGTCTTATAAAGATATTTTGAAAATAATTTTTGGAAAAATTAATTATAATAAGGCCGATGACTGCTTATCGGTGTTATATTGATAGTTAAATAACCGACTATCAATGTTGGCCAATTTCGTTAATCGTTTCGAAGAGACCAGGGTCAGATTTAATTATCCAAAAACCACTTTGATTTGGTTTGAATGTTAAGAATGAATACCGTGAAGATGATGAAGATGGCGATTTGGTTTGCCCAGACCCAGGACAACTTGTATGGACGAATGATATCATAACATTGTCAATAAAGATGAGCATTCTAAGTAGAATTGTTTCATGAAAGGTAACGCCTCAAGCATCATCAACTAGGAATGATTAAAAGGAGATGCAACAAGGCTAAGATGGTCGCACCCAATTAGGGTATGTTATCACTTTTCTCGATGTCCTCGGAAACCTATATATTATGAATATGGTTGTGCATGAAAAATGGAGCGCTCGATGTTGAAGGTGGGAACACCTAGGGTGATAACATATTCGTTCAATCCAAGTTAGGAGTAAGCCGGTCTTGTGTAGCAGGGGATCCCGACATGGTACTCGGTACATTGTTCTAGAGATGTACTGTGATGGGCGGTACCCCAGTTGTAACAACCCGCATATTTAATGATTATATATTTAAATGTTTTATTTAAATATAGCGTCGTAGTCGGATTTAGGTCTGAAATGTTACTTTTTGCAAACGGCCGAATTGGGACTCGAAACCACTTCCATTGAGTCCAAAATGGCATTTGCGATCTTTTCGAGTATAATCTTTGATATGTTTGGAGTAAGTCGAATTTTGCTACTTTTTCTATTTGGGTTTTGGGTTTGGGTTCAACCCCTTGGCTTAACTTAATACCTTAACTCAGCCCCACTCTTCTCTCCATTCACTCATTTTCATTTCTCAAACTCTTACTCAACTGAAAATGGGGGAGAGGAAGAAGAATTAGAAATTCCAAGCCCTAGTTCCTCTTGCAAACTTGAATTCTTGCTTCATAATCCAAGAGAAGCTATTGGTAAGCCTCCTCTACGTCTACTCCAACTATTTCTTCCTTCAATTTCATAAAGTTTCCTAAACCTAACTTAGGAAATACTTGTTTTGATCTTAGATTGAAGTTTGTAGAGTTCAAGTGGAGAGTGGTTGGTCGTTTCTTTGCATTTGAGCTTCTCATCCTTGTTTTGAGTTAAAAGGTGAGATTTTTATCTCACATCTTTGTCCACAACTTTGTTGGATTGTTAGGAATAAATTTCCTAACATAATTGCATGTTCATTTGCTTTCGATTTGGATTGAATCGGTGAAATTGCCAATTTATGATTTTTGAAGCCAAATCTATGAAATCCTCATATGTTGATGGTTATGTTGTTCGGATTGTATCGGTGAGTCGATAAGGTTGGATAGTCGTTTGACGTAAGCCCCCGTAATCATCGCTCATCCGACCGCTTTCGATTTGTTGTGGCCATCTTTGGCCTAGGTTCAGGAAATGCCTGAACATCAGGTTTCATACGTCTGAAATCTTATTTCCAGGCGTCTGAATATTATACTGGGAATTTTCTTTCCCCAGTATTCAGACGTCTGAATTAAAGCCCCCAGATGTCTGAATTGGTTCGATTGCAACCAGAAAGGAAATAGGCTTAAAATGCCAATATCAGACGTCTGAATTATATGGGCTAGACGTCTGAATGGGATTCTGGAAAACTTTTAATTTTCCAGATTCAGACGTCTGAACCATATATTTCAGACGTCTGAATCTGTAGTCTTTTGCCCAATTTGCCTTTGGGATTGAATTTCAAATTTTTATCGGCTTTAGTTGTTCCGATTTGTTGTTATCATTCATCATTGACTTTGATGATTCCTTTTTGAATTCATACGCGAGTTTTTATAAAATGATCTCTTCAAATCGTATTAAAAGCTCACTTCTCTAATTTATAAATTCTGTTTAAAACACACACACAATTTCGCACTTCGAGCAAAGCGGAAAGGAGATTAAATGGTTAGGTAAAACACGGACCATGAATCCACGCGTTTATCTTTCCGATTAATCCCCGACCTATTCGATTGATTGTTTTGACCTTTGGTCTCATTTACCGATGAGATGAGGTAAACTTTGTACTGCTTTGAGTGTGAAATTGACTATCGGATAGTAAATCGTTTAGTGCGAACGGGTGGTTATGGGACTCACGTTAATACTTTTCGGGTTCCTTTTCGAGAGTTGTGACACATTCTGCCAGTTAGTGGTGTCCAGTACCGAGCCTCCGGACCTTCACCACTACGGTTTGTTGCCTTTGGGATAGTGTCTTCGGACTGTCTCCTTCAGGTTTGTTGCCTTCAGATATGTTGCCTTCGGGTTTGTACCTTTGGGTTTGTGCCTTCGGGTTTGTTGCCCTATTGTATCGCTTTTGGAGTTGGTCATTCGTCACCGCTCGAGTGATATTGGGTTTGGAGTCTTCGGGCTCATGGATCCTTGTTATACAGTACTGAGCTCAAGCATCTTTTGTTTCATTGATATTTATATTCCCTAGGTATCGCCCTTCGGTGTTGGTCTTTTTGAGCCGCACGATATATAGCGGTTACCTTGTGGAACTTGTGTTACCTTCATTGGTATTTGTTATTTGCCTTTTTGGCTTGTTTGGGATATTCATATCCTTTGTTTATTGTGTTGTAGATGATATGAGGCTTGTATTGTTATGATTCATCTTCTATTAGATGGTTGTGTTATCTCTTTTAGAGATATTTGTTATACTTTATGACCTTGCAGGTTCATTGTTGTTCAGTTTATCTAATTGATTTGTTTAGCTAGACTGACCCGTGTATTCTATACTCGGGTCAAACCGAGATGTTTCGGGTTAGGTGCTTTTGGACTTAGCCTCTTTTACTTCCGCATGTACTATTCAGCTTGCTCCTTTTTGTTATAGCTTTTTGTGTAGTCCCTTTTTGTTGTAACTCTGATATGTACTCTTTTGGATTCGCCTGTACATTGTGGTTTTCTATACCACTTGGCATGTATTAGTTTGTTTACTTTGTTATGTTTCTGTATATGTGTATATGTTGATCTACTGTTCTGTGATGTATATTACATTTGAGTTGTTATATTATGTTCTGATAGATCCTCTAGCCACCTATGGTTTTGTTTTAAGTATTCATTGGATAGGTCGATCTGCTTAGTATGGAAATTGTCGATGTATTCAATAGATAGTTAAAGCAAGGCTATGGATGGTCGCTCCTAACCAGCATTATTCTCCATGTTAGTTGACGGCATTACCTCGTAGTGTCCTTGGCTAGCGTGGGTATAGAGGTGGGGCGTCACAGCTTGGTATCAAAGCTGAGTTCAGAACAAAATATGATAAACACAGAATAGAAGCACATATTACGATGCAGCAAAGTGTATGAGTGATACAAATCTTTGAATCATCTTGCCTCTATTCCTTCTTTGCCTTTGGTGGTAGATAGAATTTGGGAACACGTCTAGGAATGCATTTTGTTCTGTAGTATTCCACATTTGTAATAATGATATCTACCTTGTGAATAATCTTGTTCTTATCTTAACTTTCGGCGTATGGCTGGAAGAGGCAGGGGACGACGTTCGGGTGCTGGCAATCCAGCGGCTCACATCCGGATGGCGTTTATATGTCTGCCAATCAGTTTTTGGAGTTGTTTAGGAGCACTCAGCTTCCAGCTCCTACTCGAGTATCTCCACCTCACAAGTCTGCCTTTGCACGTTTGTGCAATGATTTTTCTCATCTTGGAGGAAAGCCGTTTAGAGGCTCCGAGCCTGTTCTTGAAGTCCAAGCTTGGGTTTGCATGTGCGAGCGTATCTTCTCTCGCATGGATCTTTCTTATCATGATAGAGTTCTTGTAACTTCTAGCTTATTGCAAGAGCGTGCCCTTGATTGGTATGAGCTTCTTATAGCCGAAATTGATGAGTCTGCTCTTTCTTGGACTCAGTTTCAGGAGCAATTTGAACTCAAGTTCGTTCCTGAATCTGAGAAAGTTTTATTGACCCGTCGCTTCCTTGAGTTGAAGCAAGGGAAATCTTCTGTTTCTGAGTTTGTTGCATCATTCGAGGCTTTATCTAAGTATGGTCTTGAATTCATTAGTACATCTTATAAGAAGAATTTGAAGTTTGTCTCTGGTCTTAGGAAATATCTTAAGAAGTCCTTATTGCTCCAGCTTAAGCTTTCTTTCGAGGAGTTGGTAGATTCCGCACTTCATCTCTAAGCTATCGAGAAAGAGTGTGATAGTGGTGACGATGTTAAGGTTTCTAAGAACCCCAACAAGAAGCCGTTTCCATTTCAGAAGTCCGGGTCTTTTCCTTCTAAGAAGAAGAACATTGATGGTTCTAACTCCCAGTCTCAGTCTGCTGGAACATCTTCCATTCGAAAGTGTTTCAATTGTGGTTCTCCTGATCATATGATTCGAGCTTGTCCTAAGCCTCTCTTCAGCCGCTATTGCAAGAAGGAAGGTCATCATGTTTCCACCCGCCCTACTGTTCCTCTTGGTGCCAAGTCTAGTAAGCTTTATGCTGCTAAGGCTTTTGAAGGCTCTTCTCTGCCCAAAGGTATATCTCCATCTATTTTGTAAGGTTCTATTTTATTTCATGATCGTAGTATTCGAGTTCTTTTCAATACGGGTGCTTCACATTCTTTCGTATCAAAGCAGCTCGTTGATGATTTATCTTTGGATGTTTCTTGTATGGTTACTTCATCGAGGATTGCGAATCCTATTGGAGGATCCGCGACCCTTAGCATGTTTTGTGAAGATGTTAAGATTGTTTTGTGTGGCATTTCTTTTCGTGCGAATCTGCACGTTATTTCTTATTTGGGATTTGATATGATTTTGGGTATGGACTGGCTAGTGAGATGCAATGCCAGGATTATTTGTTCTGAGAGGATTATATATCTTCGACATCCAGATTTGTTTACTCAGCTATCACTTGTTCTTCGGGATGTGGATAATTCCGAAATGGCTTTATATTCTCTTGACGCGCAAGATGATGATAATATATCTCGTATTCCTATTGCTTGTGACTTTTATGATGTTTTTGAGCCTATTTCGGGTTTGCCACCCAAGCGGGCAATTGAGTTTCACATTGATCTCATTCCAGGCGCGCAGCCAGTTAAGTCGTCCTCCTATGAGGATGTCTACGAAGGAAAATGAGGAACTCAAGAAGCAGCTTTTAGAACTTGAGTCCAAGCAGTTGATTCAATCCAGTTTTTCTCCGTGGGGATCCGCGGTCGTCTTAGTGAGGAAGTCCGATGGAACCCTTAGGCTTTGCATTGACTATCGCAAGCTTAACGAGTTAACCATCGGGAATAGGTATCCATTTCCTAGGATCGATGATATATTCGATCTATTGAGTGGTGCTAAGGTCTTTTCTCAGCTTGACCTTGCCAAGGTTTTCATCAGTTACGAGTCGCGGAGGATAGCATACCTCTTACAACTTTCTGCACTCGTTATGGTTCTTTTGAGTGGCTCGTTATGCCGTTCGGTTTGACGAACGCTCCTACTTTCTTTGTCGATCTCATGAATCGCGTATTCTAGGAATATATCGATAAGTTCGTCCTTGTGTTCATCGATGACATCCTTGTTTATTCTAAGCCTAAAGCCGAGCATGCTAATCACTTGAGAATTGTCTTAAGTACTCTCCGTCATCATCAGCTAAGAGCCAAATTCTCCAAGTGCCATTTTTGGGAGAATAGGGTTATGTTCTTAGGCCATGTTGTATCTTTCGATGGCATTTCAGTCGATCCCTCAAAGATCGAAGCCATCTAGAATTGGAAGAGGCCTGAGAAAGTGCATGAGATTCGTAGCTTCCTTGGATTGGCGGGTTATTACCATCGATTCATTAAGGATTTTTCCCGTGTTGTGCTTCCTCTCACCAGCCTTACTCGGAAAAGCATTCGTTATATTTGGTACGACAAGTGTGAAGCTTCCTTTCTGAAATTAAAGGAACTTCTCACTAATGCTCCTATTCTTGTTGTTCCCGAGGGGAATCATGATCTTATTGTCTACACCGATGCTTGTGGTAGTGGTCTCGGTGTTGTTCTTATGCAGAAGGATCGGGTAGTTACTTATGCTTCTAGGAAACTGTGCCCAAATGAAGTTCGCTATGCCACTTATGATTTTGAGTTATCCTCCATTGTCTTCGCCTTGAAGATTTGGCGGCACTATTTGCTAGGGGAGCGCTTCATTCTTTATACCAATCATAAATCCTTGAAGTATTTGTTCACAAAGAAGGAATTCAATATGAGACAACAACGTTGGCTCGAGTTTCTTGGGTCCTATGACTTTGATATCCAGTGTACCCCTGGTAAGGGTAATTGTGTTGCTGATGCGCTTAGTCACAAACATTCGGCTATAGTTTCTATGATGCTTGCCGAATAGGATATTATTGAGGCTCTATCTTTTTGTGAAATCCGTGATCGAGGTTCATCTTCTGATTCACATATTCCATTATTTAGTTTGGGTGCTCGACCCATTTTACTTGAATGTATTGCCGATGCTCAGCGGCGTGATCCAGAGTTGTTGCATTTTATTCAGTTTTGTTAGTCTAGATCCTTTGATGAGGCGTTGCGGGATTTCAGCATTGATTATCATGGGTGTCTTCGCAAGAAGAATCGGCTTTTTGTGCCTTCTGATTTTGCACTTAGGCATGACATTCAAGATGACGGTCACTTTTCTAAGTATACTATTCATCCTGGTAGTAGTAAGATGTATGCCGATATGCATCGCCTTTATTATTGGGAAGGCATGAAGCGCGATGTGGCGAGTTATTTGAGTAATTGCATAACTTGTCAGCGTATTAAGGCCGAACGTCAATGTCCTTCGGGTCTTCTTCAGCCTCTGGAGATTCCATTGTGGAAATGGGATCAGATTTCTATGGATTTCATTGACGGCCTACCTCATTCGAGATTGGGCCATTCTAGCATTTGGGTTATTGTTGATCACCTTTGCTCATTTTACTCCTATTAAGTCTAATAGGACTGCTTTGCATTTGGCTAAGTTGTATGTCAAGGAAATCGTGAGACTTCACGGTGTTCCTAGTTCTATTATGAGTGACCGTGATCCTTTATTCACGAGTCATTTTTGGCAAAGTCTTCAGCAAGCTTTGGGAACAAAGCTTAATTTTAGCACAGCCTATCATCCGCAGTTTGATGGACAGACTGAACGGGTGAATCGTATCTTGGAGGATCTCCTCCGTATTTGTATTCTTGATTTCGGTGGTAGTTGGGAAGATCACCTACCTCTTGTAGAGTTCTCCTACAATAATAGTTTTCAGTCTAGTATCGGTATGGCTCCTTTCGAAGCTTTATACGGATTGATGATCTTGTCTTTATTCGTGTTTCTCCTTTGAAGGGGGTTATGCGCTTCAGTACGACTAGGAAATTGGCCCCTCGCTTTATAGGACCATTTTCTATTACTGAACCTATTGGCCCTGTGGCTTAAAGGGTTTCACTGTCTACTTTTTTATCTGGCATCCATGACGTGTTTCACATCTCTCAACTTTGGAAGTGTCTTCGAGAGTCGGATTCTGTTATTGATTCTCCTGATTTGCAAGAGCTTGAGAATCTGTCTTCGAGAGATGTACTGTGATGGGCGGTACCCCAGTTGTAACAACCTGCATATTTAACGGTTATATATTTAAATGTTTTATTTAAATATAGCGTCGTTAGTCGGATTAAGGTCCGAAATTTTACTTTTTTCAAACGGCCGAATTGGGACTCGAAACCACTTCCATTGAGTCCAAAATGGCATTTGCGATCTTTTCGAGTATAATCTTTGATATGTTTGGAGTAAGTCGAATTTTGCTACTTTTTTTATTTGGGTTTTGGGTTTGGGTTTAGCCCCTTGGCTTAACTTAATACACTAACTCGACCCCTCTCTTCTCTCCATTCACTCATTTTTATTTATTAAACTCTTACTCAACTTAAAATGGGGGAAAGGAAGAAGAATTAGAAATTTCAAGCCCTAGTTCCTCTTGCAAACTCGAATTCTTGCTCCATAATCCAAGAGAAGCTATTGGTAAGCCTCCTCTGCATCTTCTCCAACTCTTTCTTCCTTCAATTTCAGAAAGTTTCCTAGACCTAACTTAGGAAATACTTGTTTTGATCTTAGATTGAAGTTTGTAGAGTTGAAGTGGAGAGTGGTTGGTCTTTTCTTTGCATTTGAGCTTCTCATCCTTGTTTTGAGTTAAAAGGTGAGATTTTTATCTCACATCTTTGTCTACAACTATATTGGATTGTTAGAAATAAATTTCCTAACATAATTGCACGTTCATTTGCTTTCGATTTGGATTTATTCGGTGAAATTGCCAATTTATGATTTTTGAAGCCAAATCTATGAAATCCTCAAATAGTTGATGGTTATGTTGTTCGGAGCGTATCGGTGAGTCGTTAAGGTTGGGTAGTCGTTTGACGTAAGCCCCCGTAATCATCGCTCATCCGATTGCTTTCGATTTGTTGTGGCCATCTTTGGCCTAGGTTCAGGAAATGCCTGAATATCAGGTTTTAGACGTCTGAAATCTTATTTCCAGACGTCTGAATATTATACTGGGAATTTTCTTTCCGCGGTATTCAAACGTATGAATTAAAGTCCCCAGACGTCTGAATTGGTTCGATTGCAACTAGAAAGGAAATAGGCTTAAAATGCCAATTTCAGACGTCTGAATTATATGGGCCAGACGTCTGAATGGGATTATGGAAAACTTTTAATTTTCCGGATTCAGACGTCTGAACCATATATTTCAAACGTCTGGACCTGTAGACTTTTGCCCAATTTGCCTTTGGGGTTGAATTTACAATTTT
The DNA here is from genome assembly GCA_030765085.1 of Allium cepa. Taxonomy (NCBI): domain Eukaryota; kingdom Viridiplantae; phylum Streptophyta; class Magnoliopsida; order Asparagales; family Amaryllidaceae; genus Allium; species Allium cepa. The sequence continues at coordinate 581,284,651 of CM060931.1, forward strand.
TATCGGCTTTAGTTGTTCCGATTTGTTGTTATCATTCCTCATTGACTTTGATGATTCCTTTTTGAATTAATACATGGGTTTTTATAAAAAGATCTCTTCAAATCGTCTTAAAAGCTCACTTCTCTAATTTATAAATTCTATTTAAAAAACACACACAATTTCGCACTTCGAGCAAAGCGGAAATGAGATTAAATGGTTAGGTAAAACACGGACCATGAATCCACGCATTTACCTTTCCGATTAATCCCGACCTATTCGATTGATTGTTTTGACCTTTGGTCTGGTTTACCGATGAGATGAGGTAAACTTTGTACTGCTTTGAGTGCGAAATTGACTATCGGATAGTAAACCGTTTAGTGCGAATGGGTGGTTTTGGGACTCACATTAATACTTTTCGGGTTCCTTTTCGAGAGTTGTGACACATTCTGCTAGTTACTGGCATCCAGTACTGGGCCTCCGGACCTTCACCACTACGGTTTGTTGCCTTTGGGATAGTGTGTTCGGACTGTACCCTTCAGGTCTGTTGCCTTCGGGTATGTTGCCTTCGGGTATGTTGTCTTTTGTTTTGTACCTTCGGGTTTGTGCCTTCGGGTTTGTTGCCCTATTGAATCGCTTTTGGAGCTGGTCATTCGTCACCGCTCGAGTGATATTGGGTTTGGAGTCTTCAGGCTCATGGATCCTTCTTATACTTGTACTGAGCTCGAGCATCTTTTGTTTCATTGATATTTATATTCCCTAGGTATCGCCCTTCGGTGTTGGTCTTTTTGAGCCGCACGATATATAGCGGTTACCTTGTGGAACTTGTGTTACCTTCATTGGTATTTGTTATTTGCCTTTTTGGCTTGTCTGGGATATTCGTATCCTTTGTTTTTTGTGTTGCCGATGATATGAGGCTTGTTTTGTTATGATTCATCTTCTGTTAGATGATTGTGTTTATCTCTTTTAGAGATATTTGTTATACTTTATGCCCTTGTAGGTTCATTGTTGTTCAGTTTATCTAACTGATTTTTTTAGCTAGACTGACCCGTGTATTCTATACTCGGGTCAGACCAAGATGTTTCAGGTTAGGTGCTTTTGGACTTAGCTTCTTTTGCTTCCGCATGGACTATTCAGCTTGCTCCTTTTTGTTATAGCTTTTTGTGTAGTACCTTTTTGTTGTAACTCTGATATGTACTCTTTTGGATTTGCCTGTATATTGTGGTTTGCTATACCACTTGGCATGTATCATTTTGTATACTCTGTTATGTATCTGTATATGTGTATATGATGATCTACTGTTCTGTGATGTATATTACATTTGAGTTGTTATATTCTATTTTGATAGATCCTCTAGCCACCTATGGTTTTTTTTAAGTATTCACTGGATAGGTTGATCTGCTTAGTATGGAAATTGTCGATGTATTCAATAGATAGTTAAAGCAAGGCTATGGATGGTCGCTCCTAAACAGCCTTATTCTCCGCGTTAGTTGACGGCGTTACCTCGTAGTGTCCTTGGGTAGCGTGGGTATAGAGGTGGGGCGTCACACCAGTGGCCTAGTTATTCGTATGGAATCCATTCTCCAATAAGCGCCGTACAATTTTTATTATACCCAACTATGCTGGAACGTGAGATGTAAGGATTTCAGTTATTTTCTATTTACTTTTTGTAGACACTACTATAATATCAAAAAAATTTGATAAAAATTATTTTGGTTATCGTAAGGTAAAAACCATTGTGTTTATGTTTGATGAGGTCTTACGAGATACCTTTGTTTTCAAAGGATTTTGGAGAAAAGTAAATAATTCAAATTGAGTGTGTTTTCTCATGCTGGGTTTCTAGATAGACATGGGTGTTATTTTATTATAATGCTCGGGTCAGACCAAGTATTACAGGATGTTATGAAGCTTAGGAGATGAGCTAGAGGACAGAGACATATTCTCGTATTTGGTTTATATTCCCGTTGTGTAAGTTATGTATGTGAGGACAAGTTATAAACTGTTCAGATTGATTGTTGCCCATAGTACTCTAATGATGGTATGTATAGTAATAGTACAGTTCTTGTATTTAAAATCTGCTATCATATATTATATTTGTTCCACTGCAATTGTGAGATTTTGTGATATTGTTGTTCTATCTTCTTCTACCTTTTTCTTCTTCACCCAAAAGATTCGTATTTTCCGCTCAATTTGAGTCGAACTGTGTGAATTATGGTCGATTCAAATAGGTACGGATTTGCGGGCCTTTACATTTGGTATCGGAGCTGAAGATTAGGCGAGAACCTTGGGTCTGGTAGAGATCACTCGTTAGAGATAGGGTTTTTAGTACCCTAGAATGAGCGTGTATTTGTTAGTGAATATAAAACTATTTTATATTGTGTTAATTTATCTGTTGAGTGGTATCTAAATTCTGATCGAATAATGGGATGCCACTTAAATTTATAGGAGTTTCTAAACACTTGAACGCAATAAACTGACATAGTATGGCTTTGAAGAGGGTAAATGAGATAATTTTACCCAAAATTATATTTTGATACAAAAGATATAATTTTACGAAATTATTATATTATAAATTGACATGTTTGGATGTTATAACCAAAATAAGATTATAAAATTTAAATGGTTATATATATATGAACAAATAGAGATTGTATAAGTACGAATTATACAATGAGTTAAAAACTAAAAATCTGTTCAAACAAGAATTTGGTAAACTAAATCTCGATGATTTTTGGAAATGTTTTCTAAAGTGTGTTGAAATGAATAATAGTGATATATTTTGGATTATTTCCGAATGGAAATTGTTTTAAATGGATTTTGGAAGTGATATAGCACTGAACTCACTTTAGTCGCTAGGAAATAATCCAAGTGATGACTGCACGGCATCATCAATATCCATTTTCAAGTTTCTAAGTGACAGATTGCTACCGTAGTAATTTGTTATGGAGATTTTTGTGAAAATAAATGTTGTTTTTAGAAATTCCAAAAGGAATTGTTTTGGGTAAAATCGGGTTGACTTTGAAAATTTCAAAGAAATGGTTTGTTAAAACTAAAAGCTATATATTAGTTCCAAAATGATTTGAAGTGAAACAGTGTATTTGAATTCTGAAATCCTTATCGAAATGTTTTAGGCAATACCAGGAAATAAGTTTTTTTGAACTTTTAAGTGGAGAATGTTGTTAATAAGGAGGGAAGGTGAAAAATTGAAGTTGGAGTAAAATTTAAAGTGAGAACGTTGAATTGGAATTCAACTTAAGATTGTATAAATTAAATTTTAGAAATTTAAATTGATCGGATTGAATTGAATTAATAGTGTATAAATGAAATGGGAGTAACTTACACGAAGTAATTGGAATATATAACGAAATTGAATGAATTAAAAATAAATTTGTTTGGGGTGAAATTAATTTAACTCGAAATTGATTTTGAAACGTTGATTAAAACAAATTGGAATTTAAATAAAAAGGTGAATTAGATTTGAATCATGTGGAATTGAATTAAATATGTAAAGGTAAATTATAAAGTGTAACCATAAGTTATAAAATTTGAAATGGATTAGAAATAATATTGCATGGAAGTAAATATAAATTTTGAGTTGTGAAATAATTATATAACCATAAGGTATAAATCTCGAATGAAATAAAATTTGAGTGGAAATCTAGAATTGTGAATAAATAAATTGGAATAGCTTATAAAAATTGAAACTAACTGAACAAAAAAATATACTTAGGCTATAAATAAATGTCTAATTTCCTGTTAAAAATAAAATGTGAATATATTCGAGTATAGAATTGATGGAAACGTGAAAAATAACTTGTGTGACTTATAAAATTGAAAAGTAAATTAGAAGACCAAAATAAATGGTGTAATATTTTAAAGTGAAGAAATAAAGTCCAAACTTGAATTTTAAAATGAAATTAAACTCAAGTAAATTAAATGAAGTGATTTTTGAAATAAAATCAAAAATTGAATAGGGAACTTGAGTATAAATTAAAATTCGACAAAATGTAAGCGAATTAAATATAATTGGAAATATTATCGAATAAAATAGGAATGGATTGAAATAGTAATGACTTAAGTTATAAATAAATTCAGTTTAAGTGTAAATAAATTGAATATGGCCTTGGATATGAATTAAATAAATTCGAGAATGAATGTGAGTATGGAATTAAAATTGAGGTGGACTGAATCAATGAACTAATTAATTAATTAGTAAATGAAATGGAAGTTATAAGGTGGAAGTAAATTAAAAATAACGGATTAACATAAGTAAATATTTTGGATGGGAGTTTGGCTCGAATAAATTGTGAAATGGTCATTTAATAAATAGCGTGAGATGATTCCAAGCTTAATAGAATAGATTTGAGTATAATGAATGTGGATATGAATGAAATGCAAGTAAATTGATTAAGAATCAAATTGAAATGAAATAACAATGTAATATAAATTGATTTGGAATCAATTTAAAATGGGCATAAGCTTAAATTTTTATTTCATTGAGTGAATATCGTCAAATTTGCATAGAAAAAAATTGTCGCTTGACACAAACAGAAGGTAAATAAAATTCTATGATTAAATAGAATGTGAATAAATTTATTTTGAAAACAATTTGGAATGAATACGAGTTTGTTTGGTATGAAAATTATTTGAATGTAAATCATTAGGTTGTAAATCATTCAGATTTAATGAAATGATATATGGATCGATGGAAAGTAATTAAATTGGTGTTGGAACCTCATAATTGCCTATAAATATGTGTTTAACATGCATTGCTTGTGAAGATTGGGCGTTTTAACTATTTAAATAAATGAAATGTCAGTGAATTTCATATTTTGGGGCTTACGGGTTTAAAATTGAGTAAGTACAGGCACCCGGAGGTCGTTTGGCTGGTTTTTGGTAGCGCAAAATTGCATATAAAGATAAGTCGCTTGCTAAAAAAGGCCAAAAAGGTACGTTTTCGGATTAAATACTGCAAAATATAAATATTGATATATATATATATATGTATATATATTTTGTTTTTCAAATGTGTGGGTCGATGTATATATATTTATCTCTCTTGTCATATTGCAAAATGTCCTCCATATAAAGGAGACCCTACCAAAATATTTCGAAATTTTAGGGTGTTAGAAAAATTTTAAAAATTTTTGGAAATTTTTTATTAACGACAAATTGATTTCAAATTGAAATTGAAATAAGTTTTTTGGAATTAGAATTGAAAACTAATTGTTTGGGTGAAAATAAAAGATTAAAAAAGTGAATATCGGATTTTAACTAAGTAGGGTTTTATTAAGTAACAGTGTTGGAGCATTTTTCCTGCCTTAGCAATTTCGAGAATGAAATTCTTTTAAGGGGAGAGGAATGTAACGATCTAGATTTTTCCTCATTTGATTTTGAATATTTAAATATGTTAAATGTTTAATTTGGATTTATAATTTAGTTAACAAGATTTTAAAACTGGATTTTCAAATGATTTCGTAAATTTTTTAAATCATCGATTTAACCGACGAGTTAAAGTAGCGATCCGAGGCACAGTCTCTGAATTCAAAAAAACAAGTTCCATTGGATCCGTAATAGTGTATTACTATCGGATTTCAAATTTCATAGCGTTTGGAATTATCGTTTTCTTGTATGGGATATAAATGTGTTGAAATTTATATGGAAAATTTAATATAAATTGGGTCCAAAATGCTATCTTCTCCATACGATCGAATTAAGACTCGAAACTTTTTCCATTGTGTTCGGAATAGGGGTATAACATTTTGAATGCCTTGCGGCATGCTTCGATAGGGATTCGAGATTATAGGTTACGAAATCAAGACGGTTTGGAAATTCAAAAGTAATATATATATATATATATATATATATATATATATATATATATATATATTGCTAGTCAAATCTGTCATATTTTCCACAACCTCGGATTTGGCTTTACCCATTCAAAGACGCTACCCTCGAAAATCAATGTATATCAATCCCTTCCTTTAAGTTAATCACGAAATCAAAATTAAAACAAAAAAATCGAATGAAATCAGTTCGATTATAAAAAAATAAAGGATCTTGTATGCGATGGAAGTGCGATGTTGGGGGAAGGGCGCGGCACAAGTTGAGGGGCGGTGGCTTAGGGCTCGACGTCAATGGAAGGGGAGGTCCCATCATGCTCTGGGTTGGGGGAGTGGCGACGAGGCTACGATGGGCGCAATCGATGGAGGGAGTCGCGATGGGCGCATATTTTCGTGGAGAGGAGGCGGCGGTGACAACAGTAGGGTTTGGTCACGATGGGTTTTAAGGATCGTACTCGTGGTTGGAAGGAGAAGGCAATGCGGTAGTGGGTCGTGAGCAGGCAAGGGTAAACGAGGAGGAGAAGGGTACCACACGTGGAGGTGGGGAGGTTAAACTCCGCAAGTGCGCATATGTTTTGAAGGTTAGGTCATGATCAACTTGGGATGTCAAAGCGTTGTTGTCAGGCGTGCGGCTTGTTGCATGCACGACAGCGTTCGTGGTCGCGTGTTAGGCAGCGTGATTGTACGGGAGAGAAGGCGAGGAACTGTAAGTTTAAAATTTAGCTCGTTTGATAAATTGTTAATTTTGGGTAGTTAGTCTTATGCTAATAAAATATAATAAAATATGTACGAGGTCCAAAAGTTATGAAGGAGGGGTTCGGAGCTGCGAAATCTAAGCAAAAGAATTTAAATTGGAATGGGTTGCAATTAAAAATAAAGGTGAGTAAAATCTCTCTCATTTGGATAACTATTATAATTTAAAAATGTTGAATTTAAATTATTGGTTGTTTGGCTGAATTTATAATTTTTTATCTATTGGATTTTAAATATATATAGTAGTATATATATTAGTATTTGGAGTGATATTCCGACACACTATAGCGGATGAAACTCTATGCGCCCCGTATAATAGCGGATGACCCTATATACCGCGACATCCCCTTCGAAGTGGGATTGGTAATTTTATATTGTATTAACATATGCGAATGCAGAGAAACATGCTGGAGGGATCCAACTAGATTCCTCGAATATATTGTTTATTTTTCATATATAGTGATATATGATGTATGCAGATAATCTGTTATCGATTATTATTGAAATTTGAATTATTAGACGCTGTAGTAGCACCCACCTTTAACTTTGGTATTTTTAAATACCATAAATATTATTCTTTGGAATTCGAATGAATAAAAAGAAATTTTGGATATAAAAATATTTATATTGGAAATTGGTTTATTTTAAAGAAAATGGGATTGAGAAATAAAATAATAAATTTTTGTTTAAGTTTTACTTAACTATTCGTAAATTGTTTTAAGATAAAGATTTTTAAAAATGAATTATATAAAAAGAATTTGTAAATGATATTCACAAAAAATAGAAAGGAGTTGGAATCAGTATTTCAAATGGATTTGAAAAATAAATGGAATATATTAAGAAATGGATTTATAAATGAGGTTATACAAATAAGATTGTTTTATAGATAGGTGAAACTAAAAGGATTTATAAATTTATAAAGAACGTTTTTAAATAAGGAAAATGATATCAGTTGATAAGTTGGAATATAAGTTTATAGTGTGAACTTACATCGAGTTATGAGAATCGTTTTGGAAAGAAATAGTGGAATCTATTTTTAAAATGTGAGAATAGTGATAAAATTGGGATATAATCGATGTGATATGAATCGAGGGGGATTTATAAACTAAATTTGGCAATATTGGATTTTTAAAATGGATTTTTGTTGAGAAATTAAAAATTGTTTAAATGGAATTTTTAATTACTATGATATAAAACTTAAACTATTATTTAGATTTAGAATATTTTTAAAAGTTGGTTATTATAATATTTAATATTTATTGAAATTAATTCTAATTTTATTAATCAGCTTTGTGAATTAATTAGTTATTAAAAATGATTTGGATTTGAGTTATCGATGCTATTTGGAATGTTCTGGTTTACTTAAACGTAATTTAAAAATAAACTACTATACCTTAAAATAAATACTTATTTTATATATGTAGTTTTAAAAGATTGAATTTATTTGTAAATCCTCTCGAGATTGGAAGCGAAGTTATTAAATGAGTATGATTTTAGAAGGTAAATCTTATAGTACGATTTTGTGAGCTTAAAGAAACCTCCAAAGTGTTAAAAATACAAGAAATTTAGAAAATGAATTAGAATTCATAAATGAAGTTAGAAATGGGTACTTGAAGATATGACAAGTGCATTCAACCTTGGAAATACTAAGGGATCTACAAATAAAATTTGTAAAGAATTTTGAGCAATAGGAAATAAATGGACTACTTCCTAAATATTAGAAATAAAAAATCTAAGGGAATATGCTTATAAATATTCCTAAGTATTGGACTGGAAGAATTTGAAAATATTTAACGTCAAGATTTTAATTACAAAAATATTTTCAAAGGGATGAATTATAATTGGAAGCGAGAAAAATATAAAGTATTGAAATGACTTGAAAATATCCTATTATGGACATAAGAATTTGAGTTTGATTTCCACTATTAAAATATTGAAAGGGTTTGAATATATATATATATATATATATATATATATATATATATATATATATATATATATATATATCTTATAAAGATATTTTGAAAGAAAATTTTGGAAAAAAATTATAATGAGGTCGATGACTGCTTATGGATGTTATATTGATAGGGGAATAACCGGCTATCAATATTGGCCAATGTCGTTAATAGTTTCGAAGAGACCGGGATTGGATTTAATTATTAGAAAACCACTTCGATTCTGTTTGAACGTTATGAATGAATACCATGAAGATGATGAAGATGGTAATTTGGTTTGTCCGGACCCAGGACAACTTGTATGGACGAATGCTATCAGAACATCGTCATTGGAGGACGATGAGCATTCTAAGTAGAATTGTTTCTTGAAAGGTAACGCCTAGCCTCAAGCCTCATCAACCAGGAATGACTAAAACATGGGAGATGCAGCAAGGCTAAGTGGGTCGCACCTAATTAGGGTATGTTGTCACTTTTCTAGATGTCCTCGGAAACCTATATATTATGGATATGGTTATGCATGAAAGAAGGAGCGTTCAATGCGGAGGGTGGTAACACCTGGGGTGATAATGTATTCGGTGTATCCAGGTTAGGGGTAGGCCGGTCTTGTGTAGCAGGGGATCCTGGCGTGGTCCTCAGCAGATTATTCTTGAGATGTACTGTGATGGGCGGTACCCCAGTGGCCTAGACATTCTATGGAATCCATTCTCCAGTAAGCGCCATACGGTTTTGATTGTGCCCAACTATGCTGGAACTTGAGATGCAAGCATTTCAGCTATTTTCTATTTACTTTCTGTAGACACCATTATAATATCAGAAGAATTTGATAAAAATTGTTTTGCTTATCGTAAGGTAAAAACCCATCATGTTTATGTATGATGTGGTCATAAAAGATACCTTTTTTTTCAAAGGATTTTGGAGAAAAGTAAATAATTCAAATTGAATGTGTTTTCTCACGCTAGTTTTCCAAACTGACTTGGGTGCTATTTTATTATAATGCTCAGGTCAGACCGAGTATTATAGAGTCAAGATAGAATGCTACGGAGCTCAAGAGACGAGCTGGATGACAGAGACGTATTCTCGTATTTTCTTTATATTTCCACCATGTAAACTATGTATGTGAGAACAAGTTATTAAACTGTCCAGATTGATTGTTGTCCATTGTACTCTGATAATGGTAGGTATAGTAACAGTATAGTTCTTGTATTTAAAATCTATTATTATATATTATATTACTTCGCTGTGATTGTGAGATTTTGTGATATATTTGTTGTATCTTCTTCTACCTTTTTCTTCTTCACCCTAAAGATTCGTATTTTCCGTTCAGTTTGAGTCGAACTGTGAAAATTATGGTCGATTCAAAAGGGTATGTATTACGGGCCTTTTGATTAACAATTTAGATCATTGCAAAAATAAATATGAATTTGCAGATTTTGATATTTGAAACCAAGCTAGATTAGGTATATAGAGCAACGAGGTAGATATGACTAACTTTGAGGGAAAAAAATCATTTTTTTCACTATGCGCTATATCAATGTAATGTGTGGTTATGAATAGCCTAGTCTTCATGAATCATAACGAATGTATTATTTTATATAATTGTTAGCACCAAAATTGGTCACTAACACCCTTGAGTAGAGTTATGTAGAGAGATTAATGAAGAGAGTAAACTAGAACTGAAAAATAGTGTAATTCAATGCAAAAGAACAACAAAAATAAGAACACCATATTTATAGTGGTTCGGCGTAATTGCCTACATCCACTTTGAGTTTGATCTTTTTTGCTTTCTCAATTACTTGAATACATATACAATCCGTAAATCAATCACTTGAATACAAGTTTGAATTAAAAAGAGGAGAGTATAAAAAATGGCAGAGTCTCTCCAGTGTTCCCGGAAAAAGGTCCATTTCACTATGCCCCTACCTCTCTATTTATAGACAAAGATGGGTTGGACTTCCCTAATGGGCTCAAGGCTGAGGTGACTTGGCCCATATAGGGCGATCTCAAGCTGGTTGGTCTATTCCTGTCGAACCGTACCTAAATGCCAATACATGTGGACTGCATCAAACCCGTATATCTTCAGCTCTCCTTGGTCAGAATCTTGTCTAGAGCTAACGATAATATCTTCAACTGTCGTTTTGTAGCCGAGCCAAGGTGCCGGTTAACACTTGCCCTCCAAAGTGTGTCGTGTGAAGCAACACGACACGCTTTGAATCGGCGGGTACCCTTTGTTTCTAGAAAGAAATCCATCACGTTTCCTGAATAGTCATTATCCTTCGATTTTATCCTCCCAAGCTGTCATATCCTTCTTTGGTCGTCCTGACACTTGGTTGATTCCCAATATTATAAATCCAGGGTTGTAGTTCATCAATGGCCATCCGTGTCTAATTCTACAGAGCTAGCAAGCTCTGGCTATTTGATCTAGTCTTTTCTTAGTAACCCTAAGCCAGAATTTAATTTATGTTGATTTCAAGAAATTGAACTTTTTCGAATGTACTAATGCATGTTCGGGTACATGTTCTTTCCATTGGCTCTCGGATGCGTTTTATATTCTCATAAGTCGTCACCAATTCCATCTAGTTCAATTGCAATTCAATTGCGGTTCTTTGTTTGTATTTTCTTAGAGCAGTAAGCAAGAGTGAATGGAGTATGGCCAGTCATAGACCCATGGGTAGTTCTATAAGCCCATAATGCTGTTGGAAGTTCATCTACCCACTTGCCTCTAGCCTTTTCCTAACGCTTTTTTAATATGGATTTGATTATTTTGTTCACGACTTCCACTTGTCCGTTGGCTTTCGGATGAGAAACTGCTGCAAACTTTTTCTTAATGCCATATTTTTGGCCAAATTCTTTGAAATCCTTGCTTTTGAATTGAGTTCCATTGTCTGTAATGATAGTTCGTGGAAGGCCAAAATGGAATATAATATTTCGTACGACGAAATTAATGACCTTTTTGGTGGTTATAGTGGCCAAAGGCTCTGCTTCTGCCCACTCGGTAAGGTAATCGACCGCAATTATCGTGCATTTCGCAACACCTTTGGATATGGGTATGGAACCAACTATATCGATCCCCCACATTGCAAACGGTCGAGGACCAACCATTTGTGTGAGTTCCATCGGCGGAGCTCTCGGGACTTTTGCATATTTCTGGCATTTGTCACATCTCCTCACATAGTCTATGGCATCTCGATTTACGGTTGGCCAATAGTATCCAGCGAAGGATTTTTTCGCTAACGTCTGCCGCCTAGTATATTCACCACACTCTCCTTCATGGACCTCCGTCAGGACTCGTTTTATCTCATCATGGGTTATGCACCGGAGTGAGGGGTCGAGAATCCCCTTCGATACATTATTTCGCTCTCCATTACATATCGCGAAGCCTTACGAATGAATTATCGTCTTTCGCTCCTTCTTTCGTGTAAGATCCCATGTAGTAAGTATTGCTTAAATGGGGCATCCATGATTCCTTATCGATTTCGGTTTCTAACATGAAATCTACCTCCATCATATTTATACTCGGAGTATGTAAGGTTCCAATGGGAATTAATCCCATTTGCTAGGCATCGCCAATGCTTGCAAATTTGGCCAATGAATCAGCTTATTTGTTTTGTTCACGCGGGACGTGCCAGATTTGCTAGCAGCTCCTGAACCCGTTCAAGATATGGGGAAAGTCTTTGTCCCTTTGCTTGATAGTCGTCCGGCACTTGGTACACAACCAGTTGCGAGTCATAAAGGATTTCAATCGATTTTACTCCTAGTTCTTTGATAAGTCTCAAGCCAGCAATCAATTCTTCGTACTCGGCTTCGTTATTTCTTACTGGGAATTCAAGCTTCAAAGCAGAACAAACTGATCGGTTTTCAGGAGTTACAAGAACTATGCCAGCCCCCAAACAATGGTCGTTAGATGCCCCATCGGTGTACATCTTCCATCAAATGGGAGGTATGACATTGTGGCCGTTTGAGTCGTCTAACACAGTGAATTCAGCAATGAAGTCTGCTAGTGTTTGCCTCTATATGGCCCTTCGTGGCAGATAGGTTTTATCGAGCCGACTCAACTCGATATTCCATTTAACATCCTTCCAGAAGTTTCCGGTCGTTGGAGTACCTGTCACAAGGGTTGATCAGTGTAAACACTGATTGAGTGTGCCAGAAAATATTGGCGAAGCTTGCGTGACGCAATCACCAAGCAATAGGCTAATTTCTCGATCTTGGGCTAATTTCTTTCTGCCCCCATCAGACGTTTACTGACATAGTAAACTGGCTTTTTAGCTTGGTCATCTTCGCGAACCAAAGCCGTACTGATAGCACGCTGGGATACTGCCAAGTACACATACAACATTTCGTAGCCTATTGTTTTCGATAGCTCCGGGGAACTTTCCAAATGCCTTACCAGAGCTCGAAATGCTTCCTCATAATCGGATGTCCACTCGAAATTCCTCTTTCCTTTCTTTATCACATCGAAGGAAGGAATACACTTGTCTGTAGCTCTGGATATGAATCGACTCAGTGCAGCCACCTTTCCATTCAAGCTTTGTACTAGCTTCATAGTTCTGGGCACTTGTATGTCTCGGATAGCTTGAATCTTCTCCGGCTAAGCTTCGATTCCCCGCGCATTCACAATGAAACCCAAAAACTTTTCCGACGCTACGCCAAGTGAATACTTCAAAGGATCGATTTTCATTTCATAATGCCTGAATATATCAAACATCTCCGCCAGGTCTCGGATGTGATTGTTCGACTACCGTGACTTCACGACCATGTCATCCACACAGACTTCCATCGTTCTACCAATCTGGTCTTTAAACATTCGATTCACCAGACGTTGATAAGTTGCTTCCGCTTTTTTCAATCCAAAAGGCATTACTACATAGTAATATATCCCCACATCTGTGACAAAACTGGTGTGTTCTTGGTCTGGAATGTGCATCGGGATCTGATAGTATCCCAAATACGCATCCTTTAAAGACAATAATTCGTGTCCGGCCGTAGAGTCGACGAGCTGGTTGATTCTAGGTATAGGGAAACTATCCTTCAGGCATGCTTTATTTAGATCAGAGTAATCAACACAAGTTCTCCACTCTCCGTTTGCTTTCCTCGCAAGCACAGGGTTAGAAACCCATTCAGGGTAGAGGGCGTCGCGGACGAACCCATTGGCTTTGAGTTTGTCCACCTCCTCTCTAAGAGAAGCGGACCACTCCGGGTCCATGCCTCTCCTTTTTTGTTTCACGGGGACGTATTTCGGGTCTATGTACAACATATGACTCGCAATAGCGGGAGAAATCCAGCACATGTCAGAATGTGTCCAAGCGATATCGTCTAGGTTCGCTCGGAGGAAATCAGTAAGATCCTCGGCCAATGATGGGTCATCCCGGCTGACTGGTATGTCAATCGTCAGCTCAACCGATGCTGCATTCGTTTCCTTAGGTCCCCCATCATCAATTCTCGGATGTATGTCTCTATAGATCTGAGAATGCTACCCGAGCCAGGGCTCGGGCACTACTTGTCAATTGTCATTGTTTTGGATGTGGAAGGAGCTGTCCACCTTGTCTACATCTCGACTCCTAAACACTATATCGTCTGTCATCATGCGTTGTTGTTTTGCAGGGATTCCATCTTCCATATTCGAGCAGCATTCATGATCCGCATGCCATGGTGTAACGACCCGTAATTTTCGTTAATTCAATTTAGTCATTTTAATAGGATTTAAATAATTTAAGTTAGAAAGAAATTAAGATCTGTGATTTTTTTTGAAGCAAATGACTAAATGAAATGAAACCATGGGAATTTAAGTCTAAGAATTTCCAGTTGGAACAAAATGACGAGAAATTTAAGTGCTGTAAATTGTTATTTATAGGCTAAGAAATTAATATAAGAAAACAAATGGGAAGATTTCATTTATTTCATGGTTTTAATTCGTTTTTCTTTAATAAGTTGTAATTGAATTTAGTAGAAAATAATATGTATTAAACCTACTTATAGAATTCGAAGCTAATTCAAATGAATTTAAGTAGTGAAAAGGCTTTACCTGTATATATATTTAATATGAGAAATAAATGGGAATATTAAATTAATTTAATGCAGTAAAGGAATGAAAACGGAAATTAGAATAAATTAAGGAATTCTGTAACGCAAGTAATAAATCTGTACCTTGAATGAACGTTTCACTTTGATAAATTATTTAAATGAGATGACTTAATAAATAAATAATTAGGTTTGGTATGTGGTGAAATTTGATGTTGAAATATTTTGTAGATAAGGGTTTAGGTGGAATGAGTTAATTTATGAAGTAAAGGATAGAAATCATATAAAACGTTAAGATAGTTGATTAATGTTGTAACGTAAGGTGTAAATGTAAATTCCAGTGGAAACGTATCCTTATTTTAGGTAGAAATTTCAAGTATATTGATAAAGTGGAGTATATACACTTAGTAATAAATTTAGTACAGGAAAAAAACGAAATGGAAATATTGAATTTATTTAATTCGTATATATATTACCTATTTATATGGCCTATTAAATTTAATCGGATATCAATGGCAATTAATTCCTTAAATTAGTGCAATCAATGTATGATTAATTGATAATGATGAAAAGGTTGATTATATTCAGTGTGAACAACGTAAAATATTATCATAGCATGATACTTGGTTTGAATAGAAGGGTGAAATGGGGAATCAAATTTTATTTAATGATAATAACGTTAGTATTGGTTAATAAATAGATTTCAATGCAGTAACCAAATAAATGGAATAAGATGAGTATATATTGCATAGAAATGAAATGTAAATTGTCACATTTGGTAGGAGCTAATTTTTAGAAACATATAAATGTTGAATCAGTAAATATTAAATTCCATTTAATATAAGAATTCAAAGGTGGAAGATTTACATTTGGATTGGGAATTTGATAGTTATTAATTAAAAGTGACCATTGAATAAATTTATGCAAACGTGATATAATGTAAATAGATGGGGATCAACTTTTATTTATGTGGTTAAGGGAATTTAATTTCTATAGTATGATAATCGAAATTAATGGAAGTTGGAATAGCTAATTTATATGTTAGTTGAAATTTAGCTAGAATATGTAGATATTGAATGTTAGTAAAAAAAAAAATTAAAAATTATGGATATAAAAGTTTAAATTATACATTGAAATTCATACTCGCCATAAAAGGTTAATTGAGACCAAAGAAGTAGTATAGGAATCTAACCTTCTTTATTAAATTGGATTTATTGCAATAGTTAATTTCATAAAATAAAGGTAAAGCTAATTCAAATTTAACTGGACCATTGTTGGTATAACTTTAGAAGCAAGATTTATTTATGATTTGAGTATTTAATTCAACAAGTGGTATTTACGACAAATGAAATAGAATTGAACGTAAAATATTACGTTATTAAATGGAAATGGAATTTGTAAACATTGAGTGAAATCTTAAACTAATGTTAGTATTCGTCGTATTTACAACAAATACTTTGAATAATAGAAAGGAAGTGAATATAATAAATTAATCAAATTTATAGTGGTGAATTCAATTGGATTGGAATTAATAAATAGTTAAGAAAAATAAGGGTTATTAATAATTTGGAATTTAATTATGGTAAAAAGGCTAATTGCAATCAAGATAATGAGTTGAAATGGAAATCCAATTATTTATTTAGTTAGATTTTGTTGAGAGTATAAGGGTATAAGTTTTAATAATTGGGTTTTAGAATAAAATTTTAAATTTCCTAATAATAAGAAAGTGCGGATATTAACGCTGCAAATTAATATACTTATACATTTTAATTCAAATCCAAGCGTGTTAAATCAATTGGAACTGATTGAATTATCTTAGTAATGAAATTTGGTCAATATTTAAAGTTGAAAGAAAATTTGGATTTTATGATTTATTTTAATTTATTTAATAAATATTAAAAATAGCCATTTTTGTCACGGACTCGGATTTCGACGAAACCAGTTTCATCGGATTCGTAACGGTGAATTATAATAATGTTTCAAGTTTCGTAGCGATCGGACTTGTCGTTTGATCGTACGGACTCGAAACGCCTTGAAATTTACGCATTTTGAAATCAATGTGAAATTTTTGTTTTTTTAGCATAACTCCTTCATACGATCGAATTTGGTCGCGAAACTTTTTCCATCGCGTTCAGAATATTTTAAAACACCTATTTTGATATATAGTTTTAACAAATCCGACTCCGGAGGCATAGCGGGCTTTTTTTGGACCATGGTTTGTCACGCACGTTCGCGTATCCAGTCTAGCTACCCTACCTCTAGCCTATCTATAAATATACATCTATAAACCCTAGCTCCTTTCTTTTTCATTTGCTGTACGTTCATTTCTTCACTCCTTTCTCTTCCCCAAGTGTATACATCTCAGATCCAATTCCAGATCCATCCACAGTTCAAAATCAAAAGTCAAAACTCAAAAATTTCAGAAAATTCCAGAAAAAATATATGTTGAAGTATTCGATACGCGTAAAATACTGGTGAAATTCGTTTTTCAATTGGAGTTGTCGTTCATTCAGAATAAATTCAAACAGCCCCAAAACCGTTCATCATCGCCGTAACAAAATTTGTCGGATCGGAAAAACATTTCTGGGTTTTGGAGAGGGAACCGAGGGGATCGCATCTATGTAGTTTGTTTCGAGTATCGACGGTTGGATTGGCGGCAAAATTCGATTAGGGTTTGAGTTTTTAAGGTGGCGGCTGCTGTAGCGCGTGTGCGTTCTCTGTTGGGGTCGCGGCCTGTAGCACGCGCAGGTGATTTGAATGTGGTATGAAATGTGTTCTTTTTTTATTTTTTTATTTTATGATTTCATTCGCAATTTTCGACATAACTTTCTCATACGAAGTCGGATTCGCATGAAATTTTTTTTGTTAGGATCGTAATTTAATTTCGGATCTGATGACGCTGGTTTGGACGAATTCTGAGACGGGCGAATTTTTGGGTTTAAATCGGGTTTGAATTCGATTTAAATTCAAAAGGTGAGTGTTTTAACCCACTCACAACTACTAGAAGCTTTTATGTTTGTTAAATAAATTTTAGAAATGAATAGAAATTTATTTATGAGCTTTTGGCATGTTATTTCATTCATATCTGTAGAATTGCATTTTTTTGAATTTAACTGTTAATTTAATTGTTTTATTGCGTGTTAATTGGCTGTTAGAAATTATTGTTTGCATATGAACTGCTAGTTAACAGTTATGTCAATTATCACTGAATATAAATTGTTAGATTAATAGTTGATAAATATAATTTGAAATAAAACTGCCAATTATTACCTGTTGTATATTACCAAACATATATTGTTGTTGATTGATATTGCTTGATGTTTGTGATTGGATGATGGATGTGTTATTGAATGGATGTTTTATTTGATATCATTAAACTGCAAGTTAGTATGCATTTTTTTTTCATTTCATTCGGGATTGCGGTTTGAAATGATATACAACCGCAGTTTTATTTTTTAAATTGCGGATTGAAATGATAAATATCCGTATCACTTGACCATAGGATAGAAAACTATATACAGGCACCGTGGTCTATATATAACTATTTTTAATGTGATTTCTATGGTTTGGATGGAATACGGTTTATAAAATCTTAAATTTTTATACTGAATAAATGTTTTCTTCCATATTTATATACATATGAAGTTGAAAATTTGAAATAAAAAGGTGTATAAATCTCTTTATTAAAATGGAAGAAAATTTAGAAAATGGAGTTTGATAATTTATATCCTATGTTTAAATGTTAAGTTGGAAATTTTAAGATATTTATAATTGGATTGTTCCCAAATAAATTAAAATGAATATTCTAGTATAACTTGAATTGAAAAATGTATATAATTTATTACTAGAAATTGAAGTCTTATTAATTATGGATTCTATGTGAATATTCAAGAATAATTAATAGAACATTTGATTTGAAAGAATAAAATCCAACTTTAGTTGAAATATTTATACTCAAAATGGATATACGTATATATATGAATTTATTGAAATGGTTTTGGAACTTGAAGCGATATTAAATTTTGGTTTTAACTTTAAATAAAGAAATGTATTGTAAAGCCAAGAGAAATATTTCTTTTCAAAATAACATTTAAGTTAAACCACTTATTTTATATACTGTTGAATATCCAAACCATTTAGTTTTGAAAGTAATGGTTTTAAAAACTATGGATTTCGAAGTAGTATGTTGAAAGTTAATATTCAAATATTTGGTTACAAGGAATTATAAATTTTAAAAGTGGCATAATTTTTGGAAAAGATTTATATTTGGGAAATGATATCATTGATTTGGGTTTTATAAAAATAATATCAAAATGAATCTTTTTGGGTTTTAAAGAAGAAATGATATCGTAATATTATGGTTTTGAAATGGATTATATTCTGGTTTTTAAAGTATAAACTATTTTTAAATGACCGCGGTGTTATAATAACGATGGGTTGGCAAAGAGACCGGGATCGGATATCTGACATACTCTCTGTCGATACCGAAAACCACTTTGACTAACCGTGTACGCGGTGGAGATTCCAGAATGAAGTAGGTGGTGGCGACGTTTCCTGTAAGGTAAATACGTGGACCCAACTCCCGTGAGTTGGCATAAGGTGGCTAAAACAGGAGCGATTCTCAGGCCAATGAGGTCATTCCTCTGATCGGACGCTCCTCTTCGATATTATAATTTGACTTGGATTTGATTCAGTGGCCACTTCTATATTTTGATTTTGGGGAGTTAGTCCGAGGTGGGCGGTAACTGCGGCTACGCGTTTCCACCAGCCTGGATAGCAATTGGTATATCTACCCTGGCATTGCCTCGTTGTGCCGTGTCACCTACCATATCGAGCCTTGTACGAGTTTGGTTTTCTCCCGTAGCCCGTGTGGTATCCTCTAGTTGCTTCCCGAGTAGGAGGAGCTATGGTATTGGATGGACTACTGGGACTATTACGTGTTAAGGTGGAAAATGTAAAGCCTTAACGCTATTTAAAAGTAAGTTTATTTTATAAATAGACACTATTATAATAGCGCAATATACTACATAGTAAATAGTTTAACGGATCCTTAGGAGATGTAAATCCCGAACATCTCTTGAGTTACTGTACTCATATTTATATTCTGTTTATTTAACTCACATAAGATATTCTAGTCTGACTCGGGTGTTTTTGTCTATTCAAATTCGCTCGGGTCAGTCCGAGCGTTTCAGGATAGCAGGTTTTAGCTTTGGAGGACGAAGACGAAGACTTAGTTTTATTTTATATATATATAGTATTGCACCACACTTTTCTATTCCGCTACATTGTTATTGGTATGTGTAACTCTCATATGTATTATATAAATGTTTGTAAACAGTTTTATAAACTGTATATTTTCTTATTATATTTTATCCTTCCGCTGTGAGATTCTATTTGTTTATTTCTTCTCTGTTTTTTTTTTCTTATTTACCCATAACAATCCGCCCTTCCGTATGCTTTGAATTGGCACGTGTGTCGGTTTAAAGTGTGCAAAAAGGCGGGATGTTACAGTTGGTATCAGAGCTTTGGTTTAGCGATAAACCTTGGCTTTGTGGGGTTTGACTCTTTGTTAATAGGGTAGTAATATCCTATGGGAGTCGCTGAGTGTATATATATGAGAGAGCGTATTTGTTAGTATTAATAAAAAGATTTTTATATTGTGTTAATCTGTTCCGCTTTGTATTTATAAATTCTGGTTGATGCATGGGACGCTATGTCATCAATAGGGATTTCTAAACACTTAATAGGACAGACCGACATAATATCCGTTTTAATATAGGTAAATGAAATAATTTTGCCTATTATATTTTCTATATATAAAAATAGTTTTATAAAGATATATATATATATTTGGTTGCTATAGATTGGGTGTTAGAAAATAAAAATATCTATAATAACTGAAGCTAAGTTGAAATTATGATAAATCAAATTGGAGATTTTAGAACTTAAGTCCGGGATTTTTCCAAATCTGCTTTCAAAGAATTTGTGAAATTTATTGATTTGGTTTATAAGTATTTTCTTATATAAATATTTCGTATAAATTGGAAGAATTGTTTTAAAGAAGATTTTGGAAAAGAATTAAATTCTGTACTTTCCTCTCTGTCGCTGGAAAATAAATTCGGTGATGACGGCCGCATCATCGACTTTCATTTTCGAGTTTCGAAGGGGAAAGGCCACCGTAGTAAATTCTACTGCAGATTTATTTTGAAATTTTCTAAAATTTTTCTTTTATTGTTCTAAATATAATTAGAGATATAAAGGTTGCAAGAAATTAATTATCTATTATTTTGGAATAAATTGAAATTTAACCCGGTATTTAATTCTAAATTTTTCCGTTAATTAATTGTTTAAAATTTGTTAGTGAAATAAAAGTTAAGTAATAAATGAATTGAAACCTCTAATTGAAATAAGAGAATAATTGCAAAGCTATAAAGAGGAATTTGCATACATATGAGACAAAGAGTAATATGGATAAACATTAAATTTAATTAAAAGAATGGAGATTAAACTTGTATAAGTTCAATTGCAATTTCCTTAACATAAATAACTTACCCAAATATAAAAGTTGAAGTGTTAAATGAGAAACTGGAATTGAATATTTTACAAGTAGGAATTTAGGAAAAATGAAGTATTCAATAAATTACTGTTATAATAAGAATTTATTGGTATAAACTTAAGTGATAATTGAAATTTTACCCAAATTAAAGGTGAGTATTATTAATAGGTGATTTTTAACTTAAGTAAATAAAATGAAATTCTTTAATAAATAAAGATTGATGTGTAGGGTTATAAACTTAAGTATGTCTTAAAATGCTACTAGTAATATAATAAAATGTAGGTAATATAAATAAATGTCTGTAAACCCTAGATAATGAATTAATAAGATCCTTTATTTATAAAAATGGAGGTTTTAAGGTTAATAATTTAAGTGTAAGTAGAGGGTTACTGTAATTAAATATAATAAAACGTAAACATTAAATAAAGGAATGAAATTAAGGGTAAGTTGAAATTGTAATTAATAAAACGAATATATATTTATTGAACCATTAATAAATAAAAAGGAATTGAGAAGAAACTTGTAAATTTTCACTTGCATTCTTAAACATACATAACTTACCATATAATAAAAGCTGCAATGTTAGTAAGAAAATGTAAGGGGAAATCTTACAAGTGAAGCTTGAGGTAATTAAGGTATTCAATAAATTTGCTGTTATAAATGAGAATTAATTGTATAAACTTAAGTTAAATTGGAAATTTTACTATATAAGAAAGGGTAAGTAGTATAAATAGATGATATAAACCTTAGTCAATAAATTGGAATACAATATAATGAATTTTGTAACAAATGGAAAATGAAAATTGTAAGAAACAAAGAAATCCCTCCATAAATGTAAGAAAGAAAATAAAACCACTGAAGCATGAAATAAATGTATAATAAGCTATTGTGGTGTTGATTTGAATTGTTTGGTTGATGTATGGTTGTTGGGTAAGGAATTTTGAAGTTGTGGGATGGAGAAATAATCTATCTTTGTTCCATCTAAGACTGTTGAGTAAAGGATGCACTTGATAGTTATTTTACATTTCGTATAATTTCGGAATTTGAACCTAACAACTAATTGTTTGGTTGATTGAATGATTGTCTGTTGGTGGCATGTGCTGTTTGTTAAAATTTATGGTTGTTGCATTTGATTGGATATAAATGATTGAATCTACCCAAACATTTCACTGTAAAATAAATATTTAACCTCTTAGATTATATAAGTGAATACAGGTGTTGGAAGCAACTGCTACTGCTTTTGGTTCCAAAATAATAAGCGTATTGCCCGACAGATAGGTACGTTTTCGGATTACGATTAAAGCGCTATTTATATATTTTCCCGTGTGGGATATTTTATTTTGGATATATATGTAATATATTTGTATATTTGGATATTATATTTTCTCCAGAGTCCCTCCGTACAAAGGAGACTCTGCCAAAAATTTTCGTAAATTTTGGACTTAGAATTTTGTTGAAATTGTTTTCCAACTTTAATAATTCAAGTATTAAAAGACATAATGATTATAAAACAAGTGTAATTCATTAAAGGAAATTAATTTAGTAAATTATTGTTATAAGTTAATATTTGAAATTAGATATACTGTTTATTCTTCCTTCTCCCTTCCTTTTCCTTTTCGGGGACGAAAAGTTTTGAGTGGGGGAGAGTGTAACGACCCGTAATTTTCGTTAATTCAATTTAGTCATTTTAATAGGATTTAAATAATTTAAGTTAGAAAGAAATTAAGATCTGTGATTTTTTTTGAAGCAAATGACTAAATGAAATGAAACCATGGGAATTTAAGTCTAAGAATTTCCAGTTGGAACAAAATGACGAGAAATTTAAGTGCTGTAAATTGTTATTTATAGGCTAAGAAATTAATATAAGAAAACAAATGGGAAGATTTCATTTATTTCATGGTTTTAATTTGTTTTTCTTTAATAAGTTGTAATTGAATTTAGTAGAAAATAATATGTATTAAACCTACTTATAGAATTCGAAGCTAATTCAAATGAATTTAAGTAGTGAAAAGGCTTTACCTGTATATATATTTAATATGAGAAATAAATGGGAATATTAAATTAACTTAATGCAGTAAAGGAATGAAAACGGAAATTAGAATAAATTAAGGAATTCTGTAACGCAAGTAATAAATCTGTACCTTGAATGAACGTTTCACTTTGATAAATTATTTAAATGAGATGACTTAATAAATAAATAATTAGGTCAATTGGTATGTGGTGAAATTTGATGTTGAAATATTTTGTAGATAAGGGTTTAGGTGGAATGAGTTAATTTATGAAGTAAAGGATAGAAATCATATAAAACGTTAAGATAGTTGATTAATGTTGTAACGTAAGGTGTAAATGTAAATTCCAGTGGAAACGTATCCTTATTTTAGGTAGAAATTTCAGGTATATTGATAAAGTGGAGTATATACACTTAGTAATAAATTTAGTACAGGAAAAAAACGAAATGGAAATATTGAATTTATTTAATTCGTATATATATTACCTATTTATATGGCCTATTAAATTTAATCGGATATCAATGGCAATTAATTCCTTAAATTAGTGCAATCAATGTATGATTAATTGATAACGATGAAAAGGTTGATTATATTCAGTGTGAACAACGTAAAATATTATCATAGCATGATACTTGGTTTGAATAGAAGGGTGAAATGGGGAATCAAATTTTATTTAATGATAATAACGTTAGTATTGGTTAATAAATAGATTTCAATGCAGTAACCAAATAAATGGAATAAGATGAGTATATATTGCATAGAAATGAAATGTAAATTGTCACATTTGGTAGGAGCTAATTTTTAGAAACATATAAATGTTGAATCAGTAAATATTAAATTCCATTTAATATAAGAATTCAAAGGTGGAAGATTTACATTTGGATTGGGAATTTGATAGTTATTAATTAAAAGTGACCATTGAATAAATTTATGCAAACGTGATATAATGTAAATAGATGGGGATCAACTTTTATTTATGTGGTTAAGGGAATTTAATTTCTATAGTATGATAATCGAAATTAATGGAAGTTGGAATAGCTAATTTATATGTTAGTTGAAATTTAGCTAGAATATGTAGATATTGAATGTTAGTAAAAAAAAAAATTAAAAATTATGGATATAAAAGTTTAAATTATACATTGAAATTCATACTCGCCATAAAAGGTTAATTGAGACCAAAGAAATAGTATAGGAATCTAACCTTCTTTATTAAATTGGATTTATTGCAATAGTTAATTTCATAAAATAAAGGTAAAGCTAATTCAAATTTAACTGGACCATTGTTGGTATAACTTTAGAAGCAAGATTTATTTATGATTTGAGTATTTAATTCAACAAGTGGTATTTACGACAAATGAAATAGAATTGAACGTAAAATATTACGTTATTAAATGGAAATGGAATTTGTAAACATTGAGTGAAATCTTAAACTAATGTTAGTATTCGTCGTATTTACAACAAATACTTTGAATAATAGAAAGGAAGTGAATATAATAAATTAATCAAATTTATAGTGGTGAATTCAATTGGATTGGAATTAATAAATAGTTAAGAAAAATAAGGGTTATTAATAATTTGGAATTTAATTATGGTAAAAAGGCTAATTGCAATCAAGATAATGAGTTGAAATGGAAATCCAATTATTTATTTAGTTAGATTTTGTTGAGAGTATAAGGGTATAAGTTTTAATAATTGGGTTTTAGAATAAAATTTTAAATTTCCTAATAATAAGAAAGTGCGGATATTAACGCTGCAAATTAATATACTTATACATTTTAATTCAAATCCAAGCGTGTTAAATCAATTGGAACTGATTGAATTATCTTAGTAATGAAATTTGGTCAATATTTAAAGTTGAAAGAAAATTTGGATTTTATGATTTATTTTAATTTATTTAATAAATATTAAAAATAGCCATTTTTGTCACGGACTCGGATTTCGACGAAACCAGTTTCATCGGATTCGTAACGGTGAATTATAATAATGTTTCAAGTTTCGTAGCGATCGGACTTGTCGTTTGATCGTACGGACTCGAAACGCCTTGAAATTTACGCATTTTGAAATCAATGTGAAATTTTTGTTTTTTTAGCATAACTCCTTCATACGATCGAATTTGGTCGCGAAACTTTTTTCATCGCGTTCAGAATATTTTAAAACACCTATTTTGATATATAGTTTTAACAAATCCGACTCCGGAGGCATAGCGGGCTTTTTTTGGACCATGGTTTGTCACGCACGTTCGCGTATCCAGTCTAGCTACCCTACCTCTAGCCTATCTATAAATATACATCTATAAACCCTAGCTCCTTTCTTTTTCATTTGCTGTACGTTCATTTCTTCACTCCTTTCTCTTCCCCAAGTGTATACATCTCAGATCCAATTCCAGATCCATCCACAGTTCAAAATCAAAAGTCAAAACTCAAAAATTTCAGAAAATTCCAGAAAAAATATATGTTGAAGTATTCGATACGCGTAAAATACTGGTGAAATTCGTTTTTCAATTGGAGCTGTCGTTCATCCAGAATAAATTCAAACAGCCCCAAAACCGTTCATCATCGCCGTAACAAAATTTGTCGGATCGGAAAAACATTTCTGGGTTTTGGAGAGGGAACCGAGGGGATCGCATCTATGTAGTTTGTTTCGAGTATCGACGGTTGGATTGGCGGCAAAATTCGATTAGGGTTTGAGTTTTTAAGGTGGCGGCTGCTGTAGCGCGTGTGCGTTCTCTGTTGGGGTCGCGGCCTGTAGCACGCGCAGGTGATTTGAATGTGGTATGAAATGTGTTCTTTTTTTATTTTTTTATTTTATGATTTCATTCGCAATTTTCGACATAACTTTCTCATACGAAGTCGGATTCGCATGAAATTTTTTTTGTTAGGATCGTAATTTAATTTCGGATCTGATGACGCTGGTTTGGACGAATTCTGAGACGGGCGAATTTTTGGGTTTAAATCGGGTTTGAATTCGATTTAAATTCAAAAGGTGAGTGTTTTAACCCACTCACAACTACTAGAAGCTTTTATGTTTGTTAAATAAATTTTAGAAATGAATAGAAATTTATTTATGAGCTTTTGGCATGTTATTTCATTCATATCTGTAGAATTGCATTTTTTTGAATTTAACTGTTAATTTAATTGTTTTATTGCGTGTTAATTGGCTGTTAGAAATTATTGTTTGCATATGAACTGCTAGTTAACAGTTATGTCAATTATCACTGAATATAAATTGTTAGATTAATAGTTGATAAATATAATTTGAAATAAAACTGCTAATTATTACCTGTTGTATATTACCAAACATATATTGTTGTTGATTGATATTGCTTGATGTTTGTGATTGGATGATGGATGTGTTATTGAATGGATGTTTTATTTGATATCATTAAACTGCAAGTTAGTATGCATTTTTTTTTCATTTCATTCGGGATTGCGGTTTGAAATGATATACAACCGCAGTTTTATTTTTTAAATTGCGGATTGAAATGATAAATATCCGTATCACTTGACCATAGGATAGAAAACTATATACAGGCACCGTGGTCTATATATAACTATTTTTAATGTGATTTCTATGGTTTGGATGGAATACAGTTTATAAAATCTTAAATTTTTATACTGAATAAATGTTTTCTTCCATATTTATATACATATGAAGTTGAAAATTTGAAATAAAAAGGTGTATAAATCTCTTTATTAAAATGGAAGAAAATTTAGAAAATGGAGTTTGATAATTTATATCCTATGTTTAAATGTTAAGTTGGAAATTTTAAGATATTTATAATTGGATTGTTCCCAAATAAATTAAAATGAATATTCTAGTATAACTTGAATTGAAAAATGTATATAATTTATTACTAGAAATTGAAGTCTTATTAATTATGGATTCTATGTGAATATTCAAGAATAATTAATAGAACATTTGATTTGAAAGAATAAAATCCAACTTTAGTTGAAATATTTATACTCAAAATGGATATACGTATATATATGAATTTATTGAAATGGTTTTGGAACTTGAAGCGATATTAAATTTTGGTTTTAACTTTAAATAAAGAAATGTATTGTAAAGCCAAGAGAAATATTTCTTTTCAAAATAACATTTAAGTTAAACCACTTATTTTATATACTGTTGAATATCCAAACCATTTAGTTTTGAAAGTAATGGTTTTAAAAACTATGGATTTCGAAGTAGTATGTTGAAAGTTAATATTCAAATATTTGGTTACAAGGAATTATAAATTTTAAAAGTGGCATAATTTTTGGAAAAGATTTATATTTGGGAAATGATATCATTGATTTGGGTTTTATAAAAATAATATCAAAATGAATCTTTTTGGGTTTTAAAGAAGAAATGATATCGTAATATTATGGTTTTGAAATGGATTATATTCTGGTTTTTAAAGTATAAACTATTTTTAAATGACCGCGGTGTTATAATAACGATGGGTTGGCAAAGAGACCGGGATCGGATATCTGACATACTCTCTGTCGATACCGAAAACCACTTTGACTAACCGTGTACGCGGTGGAGATTCCAGAATGAAGTAGGTGGTGGCGACGTTTCCTGTAAGGTAAATACGTGGACCCAACTCCCGTGAGTTGGCATAAGGTGGCTAAAACAGGAGCGATTCTCAGGCCAATGAGGTCATTCCTCTGATCGGACGCTCCTCTTCGATATTATAATTTGACTTGGATTTGATTCAGTGGCCACTTCTATATTTTGATTTTGGGGAGTTAGTCCGAGGTGGGCGGTAACTGCGGCTACGCGTTTCCACCAGCCTGGATAGCAATTGGTATATCTACCCTGGCATTGCCTCGTTGTGCCGTGTCACCTACCATATCGAGCCTTGTACGAGTTTGGTTTTCTCCCGTAGCCCGTGTGGTATCCTCTAGTTGCTTCCCGAGTAGGAGGAGCTATGGTATTGGATGGACTACTGGGACTATTACGTGTTAAGGTGGAAAATGTAAAGCCTTAACGCTATTTAAAAGTAAGTTTATTTTATAAATAGACACTATTATAATAGCGCAATATACTACATAGTAAATAGTTTAACGGATCCTTAGGAGATGTAAATCCCGAACATCTCTTGAGTTACTGTACTCATATTTATATTCTGTTTATTTAACTCACATAAGATATTCTAGTCTGACTCGGGTGTTTTTGTCTATTCAAATTCGCTCGGGTCAGTCCGAGCATTTCAGGATAGCAGGTTTTAGCTTTGGAGGACGAAGACGAAGACTCAGTTTTATTTTATATATATATATAGTATTGCACCACACTTTTCTATTCCGCTACATTGTTATTGGTATGTGTAACTCTGATATGTATTATATAAATGTTTGTAAACAGTTTTATAAACTGTATATTTTCTTATTATATTTTATCCTTCCGCTGTGAGATTCTATTTGTTTATTTCTTCTCTGTTTTTTTTTTCTTATTTACCCATAACAATCCGCCCTTCCGTATGCTTTGAATTGGCACGTGTGTCGGTTTAAAGTGTGCAAAAAGGCGGGATGTTACACATGGCTTGGAGTGATAGTTAGTGGTCCACTAGCTTAGGTATCGATTTAATGATTCTATCCTCAGGCATTCTTTTAGTCGTAGCCTTGAGTAGTTGTAAACGTTATATACAAGTTTCTATATTGAGCTATCGCAGCCAGTCTTTGGATGACCATGCATCTGCTCCCAGTCTCAGGTTGATAAATGTTCTGCATGGATGGTTGAGTCTCGTCCTAGCTATGTTTATGTTCCCACCTAAACTTCAAAAACACAGAATTGATCGATGAATAGTCGGTTCACATTCATGTTGTTCTAGATCATGCCCCCGGGTCTGAGGCATATATACCAATAAGTAGGAAGGTCAGCCATGCCCACTTTAACATTACTATCTTTCCCATTGGATCGGGGATCAGGTCGGTCGATGGGAGACGGGGTCTCGCCTATCTTGGATTTTATCGTGGTTTTTCATTCCAAGTGGAATACTTCGATGCCTCATTAGTTTTAGGGCATAATTTGAACACTGGACGGTCATCCATGTCCACTTTGGTTCATGTTCTGTAATCAGATCACGAGGTAAAGTTGGCTACAAATGCAGTCGGGTCATGCCCGTCCAGTTTCATACTGCTCCTAATGGATCGAAGGAGGGTGCTGGATAATTTTTGACAAAATCATCATGGTTTACTATCCTTTCCACACTATGGAGGTTATAGTTTTTCAAGGAACATCCCAGTCACATTCGTATGTGCATAGTGCCAATCGGTATTGACCCTCGATATGTGGTATGATATAGTCGGTTGCTCGTAGCTTTGGAAGCCGTTTCGATTAGTTTTGTATTGAGGCCTCCATGTAGTCGTTGCCTTAAGTTATAAGAAACGCCAAGCTAGAGCTATAGTAAGCTGTCGTATTCAGCTTTTAGTGATTTGTACCCCTGCTCCCAGCATTGATTTAGCTAGGCCACTAGTTGGATTGTTGAGCTCCATCCTTAGCGAGTTAATAATCCTCGTGTCGATTTTCGGCCGAAGTTTGCGGAATAGAGAATGTTCGGAATCCACTCATCAATTTGACGATTTTTATACACCACTCTGCATTCTGGTGACTTAGTGTTATTCTCCCCTCGTTCGACTCGCGCGCAATTTTTGTTCATCTTTCAGTCCACGCACTGGGGACTTAGAGATTTGTCGAATGGTTTATACTTTAGTCCGCAGTTCGGGATGCAGAGATTTTCGTCAATTCGTTTCCGCATTCCAGGAACTAAGAGTACTTTAGTCCTAACTCAGGGGATGTAGAAGTTTTTAAGCCATTTATACTCTAGTCCATGCTCAGGGGACAGAGAGTACTCTAGTCCGCTTCAAGGAACTTGGAGATTTAAGTCGCTTGTACTCTAGTCTGCACTCTGGGGACTGAGAGTACTCCGGTCCGCACTTAGGGGACTTATAGATTTAAGTCGTTTATACTCTGGTCCGCACTCTGGGGACTCAGAGTACTCCAGTCCGCACTCTGGAGACTTGGAGATTTTGAGTTGTTTATACTCTGGTCCGCACTCTGGGGACTGAGAGTACTCCAGTCTGCACTCTGGGGACTTGGAGATTTTGAGTTGTTTATAGTCTGGTCCGCACTCTGGGGACTCAGAGTACTCCAGTCCGCACTCCGGGGACTTGGAGATTTTGGGTCGTTTATACTCTGAGTCCCCAAGATAGCGTCCATGGACATGGACTCCTGTCTCGAGGCGGCTAGAGAAGAAGGTAGGGAGGAGGTCAAAAGCATGTTTGACACGCTAATCGCTGAATTCAATGCCCGTGTTCTCATGCATCGAGACTTGACTTTTTTAGGCATGGGGCTATCTTGAATCGTTAGCCGAGGCGTGGGAGGCCTTGATAGAAATCAGGAAGGCCGAGCATGGCTCCGAGGAGGTTAATGAAGTGGTTTTGATAAAAGAATTTCTTAAAGGAAACGAGCCTTCGGACCTATCAGCGACAAAAGTTCTTTACTGCAAAGGCTTCCCCTCAGTGAAAGGGAAAGAAGTTATCACCGGTCCATCCGGAGTCGTGCCTCCAGCTCATGTGCCTACTCAGTTGGCCGATCGGCCGATACTCGATCCATTTGAGCAGCATATTGGTTACAACTCGGAGGACCCTGGCATTGGCGTCCACATTCTATCCCTCATTCCAGAGGGTGAGACCCCTCTGACGGCTGAGAATTTGACATAACCTGGTAGATAACCCTTCACTTTAAGATTCCAGAAGTCGTCATTCTTTATGAAGGACTATTGTATTCTAAGGCTTGTTTTTCATGATTTTGTGCATGCCGTTCTGATCCCCATCCCACTCCGAGGAGCGATGTCGCCAAGGAGGTGGGGAAGGAAACAAGTGAGGCGCCTCATGTAGGAGAGGCTCCTGGTCTAGATGCCCAAGTGATCGGAGCGCTTGATGAAGATAAATCTGAGGCTTCCTCTCCCATTGTTGGGTGTTATGAAGTTGAAATTACAGGCGCCTCCGAGAACAGATCCGAGCTGAGCATGAAGGAGAGGCTTGAGAAAGAGAAGGAATAAGTGACCAAAATCAAGGTCGAACCTCAAGCCTGAACCCCGACGATCCTTTAAACAAGCCGATGAAGATCATTCTCCCTGGTAGGTCCAAACCCATGGATATTCCTCATACTTCTTCGGCTGTCACTCCTCCATCAAAGAAGGGTACCAAGGGTAAACGCGGAGGAGAGGAGTCGTCTGAGAAGACAACGAAGGTGAAGAAGTCGAAGAAGCACAAGAAGTAATAATTACTCTCGTTCAACGAGAGTTAGTTTAAGTTATGTAATTATTTTCATCTACTTCCGTAGTTCGTGTGAATAGATTGTCGACTCTGAACTTTGGAAGGGTTGTAGTAGAAACTTATTTCTGAATAAAGTTTAGTTCCTTTTTCTGTCTTACAAAAGACTCTTATCATTCAATTTTCTTTGTGATTGTGATTTAAATCCAAGCCGTTGTGAATAACATAGACCTCTCGGTTCATCTTCATATAGCTTGGAAATTCTTTGGGAGTTGTTCATTTTTCCACTCCAGGATTCAAGCACTTAGAATATCTCGTAATCTGTACATCAGGGATTTAGTGAGTTCAATTCATTAGTGTCCTAGCTCATCCTCATATAACTTAGGGATTTGAACCACTTATACTCGAATCTGCACTATGGGGACTTAGAGTACTCCAGTTTGCACTCAGGGGACTTGGAGATTTGAATCGTTTGTACTCGAGTCCGCACTCTGGGGACATAAAGTACTCCCGTTCGCACTCTAGGGACTTGGAGGTTTGAATTGTTTATACTCGAGTCCACACTCTGGGGACATAGAGTACTCCAGTCCACACTCTAGGGACTTGGAGGTTTCAATCATTTATACTTGAGTCCGCACTCTGGGGACATAGAGTACTCCAGTCCGCACTCTGGGGACTTGGAGGTTTGAGTGTTTATACTTGAGTCCGTGCTCCGGGGACTTAGATTACTCCAGTCCGCACTCTGAGGACCTGGAGATTTTGAGTTGTTTATACTCGAGTCCGCGCTCCGGGGACTTGGAGATTTTTAGCCGTTTATACTCGAGTCCGTGCTCCGGGGACTTAGAGTACTTCGGTCCGCACTCCGGGGACTTGGAGATTTTGAATTGTTTATACTCTGGTCCGCGCTCTGGAGACTCAGAGTACTCCAGTCCGTACTCCGGGGACTTGTAGATTTTGGGTCGTTTATACTCTGGTCCGCACTCTGGGGGCTCAAAGTACTCCAGTCCGCACTCTGGGAAATTGGAGATTTTGAGTCGTTTGTACTCTAGTCCGCACTTTGAGGACTTAGAGATTTTGAGTCATTTATACTCGAGTCCACGCTCCAGGGACTCAGAGTACTCCAGTCCGTGCTCCGCGGACTTAGAGATTTTGAGTCGTATATACTCGAGTCCACGCTCCGGGGACTTAGAATACTCCAGTCCATGCTCCGGGGACTTGGAGATTTTGAGTTGTTTATACTTTGGTCCGCACTCTAGGGACTCAGACTACTCCATACGCACTCCGGGGACTTGGATATTTTGGTTCGTTTATACTCTGGTCCGCACTCTGGGGACTCAGAGTACTCAGAGTACTCCAGTCAGCACTCCGGGGACTTGGAGATTTTGAGTCGTTTATACTCTGGTCCGCACTCTGGGGACTTGGAGATTTTGGGTCGTTTATACTCTAGTCCGCACTCTGGGGACTGAGAGTACTCCGGTCCACACTCAGAGGACTTGGAGATTTAAGTCGTTTATACTCTAGTCCACACTCTGGGGACTTAGAGTACTCCAGTCCGCACTCAGGGGGCTTGGAGATTTGAGTCGAGAGCAGTCGTATTTCCACCTATTTAATTTGTATTTCTTTTACCGTATCGAGGCTAATGCTGTCGAATGAATGATCGGACCACGTTTGCTCATGGAATGGCACTCTGCCCCCAGCATGAAGGATGAAACTTGAAGAATGGACGACCGATTCTCGTCCGCATGGTGATTATAGCTCTTCTAATCAAGTCAAGGAAGGAGGTATATGACAGATGGTTGGATCACATCCATGCTGGGTTAGATAGTCAAATCTCACACTGTTTTTTTGTATCTCTTTCTAGAAACCAAGAATAATGGATTATTGAGTAGACACAGTAAGTTGCATATGTTTTAAGGTGCAGTCGTGTCCATGCATTGAGAGTGATGGTTGACGAGTAGGTAGTCCATCATGACAACTCCAAGTCGGGCTTTCGAATAACCTTTTATGTTCAAGGTAGGATTTAATATGCAGACGATCAAATCACGTCCACTCTAGACAGATCCTGACGTCACTGAGCTTCAAGAGGGGCATCTGTATTTTGACGGACTTTGTTCTATGACTTGATTTGAGTGGACGATAGGGCCATACTCATTTCAAGCCTTGTTCAGGTCTCCAAGTCAAATGTTAAGGTCATTGAATGGATGGTCAGTCATGTTGACTTTGTATTTGGGCTCTAATCGTGATGAGCTTTTCAATCTCTAGTTCTTGGCCCTAAATTAAAGGCACATGATTGATGATGAGCGATTGAATTATGCTCGTCTAGATGTAACTTCACATGTCCAATCATGGTTTGCATGGATTGGTTGGCGACTAAATCTGAGTACCTGGTCACCTGCATCGTTTTGAAAGTAGTTTAGTGCAAGTTATCCGTAGTTCATAGAAAAATCAAAATAGAAATAGATTTGGAAATAATTCAAAGAAGATTAGGATAAATCTCATTGATAATTGAAGTAGCGTCGTGTGCTCGCTATTCGACTTTGCCCTGGCTCCTTTCAAAGGGATGTAGGCCTTCAGCAGTCCAATCGATAATCATATCCCTTTATTAATAGGCATCGGATGTTCGCTACCCGCCATTCCGCATGACTTGTACATACTATTGAAGCATTCCTTTCCAGATCGGATTTTCGATCACACCTCGAAGGTGTTTGTAATTTCCCGTTTTAGGATCAGTGAGCATTTGGGAATATACAACATTCCCCTAATTTTCATTAGACTTTGGTGTACTCTCTCAAGTTTGGTTTCCAATACCACTCCGAGTCGTGAGTCTTCAAGTAGAGGTTGTTAATAGAATCTTTCAAAGAGCATATGAGCTGAATTTTAAGGTCTTGTTTTGATAACTGGGATCTGCATCCTTAGCTAATGGGCCTTCATTGTTATTTTTCTTAGTCTATTCTGCACCTCCACACCTTAGCTTAGATTCATTTTTGTCATGGAAACGATCCGTGGTCATAGGAGGTTCTCCAGCTAACTGGCTGCCAAAATATATATGGAGGTCGATTCTCCTCAATGGTGATCAGTATGATATCCCTTTGAGAGTATCGTTTGAGTAGCGGTTGTTTGTCCGTTCCCTTATTGCCGTTCAGAGGCTGTCGCTAGATCCTCTATGCCTTAGTCGGTCAGGGGATGTAAGGAAGTAGATAGAACGTTCCTTTATTTTTTAGCCTCTTTTTTGAAAATTTGGGTCGTACCCGAATTTTTTTCCCCAAAATAGGGGTCGTTTAAGAGACCGGTGTAACTTAAGTTTCGATCGGCATTGAGGGCCGTTCGACATGACAAACTTGCTCGGCATACAAGATTGTTCGACATTCCACGCTATTCGGCATTTAGGAACGCCCAGCACTCAAGATCGTTCGGCATTTGAGAGCTCGGCATTCAGGAGCGTTCGGCATTAGAGACCACTCGGCATTCAAGAACGTTCGACATCCGAGAGCGTTCGGCATTCAGGAACGTTCGGCATTCACACTGTTCGAGATTCCACACTGTTCGGCATTCGCACCGTTCGGCGTTCGCACTGTTCGGCATTCGCACTGTTCGACGTTCGCACGGTTCGGCATTCCACACCGTTCGGCATTCGACACTATTCGGCATTCCACACCATTCGGCATTAGCACTATTCGGTATTCCACACCGTTCGACATTCGCACTGTTCGACGTTCCACACAGTTCGGCACTCCACATTGTTCGGCATTCCACACTGTTCGGCATTCGCACATTCGGCATTCGCACTGTTCGGCATTCCACACCGTTCGGCATCCACACTGTTAGGCATTCCACACTGTAGGGCACTCCACATTGTTTGGCATTCCACATTGTTCGGCATTAGCACGTTCAGCATTCGCACGTTCGACATTCGCACTGTTCAGCATTCGACACTGTTCGACATCCACACTATTCGACATTCCACACTGGATCGGCATTCGGATGTCGTTCGGCATAGAGGTATGGATCGGCCTGGAGGTATGGATCGACCTGAAGGTATGGTTTGGCCTGGCGGTATGGTTCGGCGTAGAGGTGTGGTTCGGCCTGGAGGTATGGATCAGCCTGGAGGTATGGTTCTGCTAGGAGGTGTGGATCGGCCTGGAGATATGGTTCGGCCTGGAGGTGTGGATCGGCCTGGAGGTCAGGTTCGGCCTGGAGGTATGGTTCGGCCTGGAGGTGTGGATTGGCCTAGAGGTATGGATCGTCCTGGAGGTATGGTTCGGCCTGGAGGTGTGGATCGACCTGGAGGAGCGTTCGGCCTTGAATTGGAGCGGCTCGGCATACACATTTTCGAGGGCGATCGGCATATACCATTTCTGGGGCGATTGGCTGAATTGCCTTCGGAGGAGTGTCGGCCTTCATTCAACTTGAGTGCAAACATAAACGTCCAATCCTTAGATCTTATGTACATCAGTGAATCCAATCCTTTCACATGAACATGAACACTTGATTAACTTACGGCTATTAGTTTCCTTTAGATTTTTTTTCAAATCTGAGTAGAATAGGAAGTTTTCTAGCAAACAACTGGATCTATCTCACGAATATGGAAATCCACTAGTAGACGATGATATCCAATCAAGTTGAGAATTCAATTCTCAATGAAAGCACCAAAATGTTAGAACCAAAATTGGTCACTAACACCCTTGAGTAGAGTTATGTGGAGAGATTAATGAAGACAGTAAATAAGAACTGAAAAACAGTGTAATTCAGTGCAAAAAGAACAACAAAAATGAGAACACCAGATTTATAGTGCTTTGGCATAATTGCCTACATCCACTTTGAGTTTGATCTTTGTTGCTTTCTCAATTACTTGAATACAGATACAATCCGTAAATCAATCACTTGAATACAAGTGTGAATTAAAAAGTGGAGAGTATAAAAAATGGCAGAGTCTCTCCAGTGTTTCCGGAAAAAGGTCCATTTCACTGTTCCCCTACCTCTCTATTTATAGACAAAGATGGGTTGGACTTCCCTAGTGGGCTCAAGGCTGAGGTGACTTGGCCCATATAGGGCGATGTCAAGCTGGTTGGTCTATTCCTGTCGAACCGTACCTAAATGCCAAAACATGTCGACTGCATCAAACCCATATATCTTCAGGCTCTCCTTGGTCAGAATCTTGTCTAGTGCTAATGATAATATATTCAACTGTCGTTTTGTAGTCGGGCCAAGGTGTCGATTAACAATAACAAGATTTATTTAAAATTAAAATTAACCATATTGTAATATATTAAAAAATAAGTATTCCTCGACAAAGAGGACTTACTAAATTAATATAATGTAACTATTACAACTAAATTACTTATAATGAAATCATATATCCAATATTATAATATAAGCCATAGGAATTCACAAAATCCTCCATACACACATGTATGTATGATAATTATATGAATATACACAATTATATATATATGTATGTATGTATGTATGTATGTATGTATGTATGTATAATGATATATATTATATTATATTATGTATATATTAATACTTATATAATTATCATATATATAGTTTATTAATATATTTATAATTATCAGAAAAAGTTTGAAATTTGTGCGTGTGTATGTATGTATAGTTTATTAATATATTTAACAAAATCTAAATTTTATAATAACAAATGCAACCATGGAAAAATTTAACAAAAATATCATAATGCATGATAACGTTTACTTTTACTTCTTTGATTCGAAAATGATTTCCTAGACTAGTCTATTAGTTTAACAAACTAATGGAAATATATTTAACTAGTTTAAAATTTGTAGTAATTAATATATTCATGGTAAAAATCAAATAAAAATACTATATTTCTCAAAATACATAATTTCATTTTCCATATCCATAAAATAATTTTGAAGTTTAAAATTCAATTTCATATGTTCGACTAGTTCAAAATTTATAATATAGTTAATACATCCATAAAATATTCAAACAAAAATATTTCCTACACTGTCTTAAAAAATTTCACTGAAAATAATATATGCAATTGATTTATTATTCATTTCATTATTTAGATGCATTTCATTATCACTATTTCAAAAATTCGTAATAATTAAAATAAGGATGATAAAATTGAAATGAAATTATCGTAGTGCTTGCTAAACAATGTGGAAATTTTGCGTATCAAAAAATAATTATATATATATATATATATATATATAAATGAATTATAACACTTATTTAAGTATATATTAAACTATTAAAATCAAAAAATAGTATAAATAAATTAATTGAACACTTTTTCCTAAAGAACATTTTTTGTTGGATTTTAGAAAAATGGATTTTTATTTTATTTTTTATTTTTATAACTATATTTTTTGAATTATAGTATAATATAATATATTAAAATATTTTAATAAGCATTGCTATTCTTATAGTTTTATTTTGAGAAAACTATTAAATTAGGATATTTACATTGATGAATAATTTCAATTGATTAAACATAGAGTTGGAAGCGATTTTGTAACAACCCGACTTCCAATGTGTTTATAGTCAATTAAAATTTATCAAAATAATCTATTTGACTTCTTTTCTAATAAATATTATCATGTAAGCATGTTTTATTGAGTTAAAATTTACTTCGTAAAAGAATTTTGTTTTAATAACTTGAGTTTAATTCCTTTATAGGAAATAAACTGAACTTAAAAAAATATTTTACAATTAACCTAAAATATATATAGGTCGTAAATAAATTTGTATATGGTTGGAATAACGAAAATAAGAATTATATTTAGAAAAAGGATGAATGACAAAGTGGAGTTAATAATATATCTGATTTAAATTATTTTGTGAAAGGAGTTAAAAAATACATTGAATAAATATTCATAATAATTATTATGTTATTAATTGCATTAAGAAAGTATTTGCATATAAATAAAAGAGGTTCAACAGCAAACTAAACATTTTGAAAGGGCTTAAGTGAAAAATGTAATTAAAAAAACATCTTTAATTCCTCTCCTTGTTTCATTTAGACCCCATCTCCCTTCCATTCAGTATTGTTGCTCATTTTTCTTGTAGAAATATAAAAAGACATATCATATCCAGAACCCATTAAAAAAGGCATGCATAATATATAATGACCAACACCTTTATCGGCTCTATAATCAATCCGACTAGTACGTCCTCACCTACAAGGCCCGTTTGCTTCGTCATCTTTATTTGAAACCTTTCGTCGTCATTCCCAAGAACAATGCAAAATCAAGACTCATGGGAAACATCTTCCAACCACCCTTCATTTACCTTTTAGCCTTGCTCTTCAGTGAACAAGCCGCAAAACAACGTCAAACCCTCAGGCCGCTTGACGCCCATAAGCCCTGTCTATGTCTTTTCATATTTTCCAAGCTCCTTGTCGATAAGCTTCTCTACCCATATTGTTTTGTCATGAGTGGATAGACCTATGACAAAATCTTTTGGTGGTCTCAATAAAAAGAGCAGCGAACATGTACTATTTGTAACAACCCGCATATTTAACGATTTTATATTTAAATGTTTAATTTAAATATAGCGTCGTTAGTCGGATTTTGGGTCCGAAATGTTACTTTTTGCAAACGGCCGAATTGGAGCTCGAAACTATCTCCATTGGTTCCAAAATGGCGTTTGCGATCTTTTTGAGTATAATCTTTGATATGTTTGGAGTAAGTGAAATTTTGACCTTTTTCTATTGGGTTTTGGTTCAGCCCATTAGCTTAACGAATACCCTAACTCAACCCCTTCTCTTCATTTCATCATCTTTCATTTTCATTTCTCAAGTAAACTGAAAATGGTGGAAGGGAAGAGGAAATAGAAATTGCAAGCCCTAGTTTCTCCTTTGTAACTTGGTTTCTTGCTCCAAAATCATAGAGAAGCCATAGGTAAGTCTCTCTTCTTTTTCTCCAACTCTTTCTCCTTCAATTTCAGAAAGTTTTCCTAAGCCTAACTTAGGAAAATACTTGTTTGTTCTTAGATTGAAGCTTGTTGGGTTGAATTAGTGATTAGTTGGTCTTCTCCTTGTGTTTTAGCTCCTTCATCTTCTTTGTTTGTGAGATTAAAGGTGAGTTTTGAACTCACATCTACTTCTCTTGATTTCATTGATGTTGGGTATGAATTCCTAACACCTTGTTCATATGCATTTGCCTTTAGTTTGAATTAAATTGGTGAACATTTCATTTTTGGAATTTTGTAGTCAATTCCTGAAAATCATAACTTTGATGTTTGATCATGGTTTTTGGTAGTAAATCGGAGTCAATGGTGTTGGGTTATTGATTGGCAAAAATCCTCTTAAGTCCATTGCTCGATATGTTGCAAATGGGGTGAGTTGCTCCTCCATTTGCTAGGCTGGAAAACAATTCCAGCTACAGCCAGTCGACTGACCCCCTGCAGTCAGTCGACTGACTGCAGAGAGTAAAAACTCTCGGGTTATGGTTTAGTCGACTGACTGGAGGGAGTAAAAACTCTCGGGTAATGGTTCAGTCGACTGACTGCAGTAGGCCAGCCGACTGACCTGCTTCATTTAGTCTAGTATGCCTATTTGTTTGTGATTTTCACTTTTATTGATGTATATTGATTCTAACTAGTTATTTATGCATATTTGACCTTAATGATTCCTTTTTGACTTCATCCACGGGTTTTATAAAATAATCTTCTAAAATCACATTTAAAAGTTCGTTTCTCCAATTTATAAATTCTATTTAAACCACACGTACAATTTCGCACTACGAGCGAAGTGGAAGGGTGATTAAATGGTTGGGCAAAACACGGACCATGAA
This sequence comes from Allium cepa, assembly GCA_030765085.1. Classification (NCBI taxonomy): domain Eukaryota; kingdom Viridiplantae; phylum Streptophyta; class Magnoliopsida; order Asparagales; family Amaryllidaceae; genus Allium; species Allium cepa. The sequence continues at coordinate 581,324,805 of CM060931.1, forward strand.
TCTGTGCGTTTATCTTTCCGATTAATCCCCGACCTATTCGGTTGATTGTTTTGACCTTCGGGTTTGGTTTATCGATGATATGAGGTGAACTTTGTACTGCTTTGAGTGTGAAAGTGGCTGACGGATAGTAAATCATTTAGTGCGAACGAGTGGTTATGGGACATACGTTAACACTTTTCGGATTCCTTTTCGAGAGTTGTGACACATTCCGCCAGTTAGTGGTGTCCAGTACTGGGTCTCTGACCTTCACCACTACGGTTTGTTGCCTTCGGGTATGTGCCTTCGGGTTTGTGCCTTTGGGTTTGTTGCCCTTTACTATCGCTTCCGATGTTGGTCGTTATGAGCCGCATGGGTGATATTGGGTTTGGAGTCTTCGGGCTCATGGATCCTTGTTTGTACAGTACTGAGCTCGAGCAAGTTTTATGATGTTTCATTCATATGTATATTCCCTTGGTATCGCCCTTCAGTGTTGGTCATTATGAGCCGCATGATGCGTAGCGTTTACCTTGTGGAACTTGTATACCTTATTGGTATTTGTTATTGCCTTTTGGCTTGTTTTGGGATATTCGTATCCTTTGTTTCTATATGTTGCCGATGAGATGAGGCTCATTATTATATGATTCATCTTTTGTCAGATGATTGTGTTATCTCTCTTAGAGATATTTGCTATACCTTGTAACCTTGCAGGTTTATTGTTGTTCAGTTTATCTAACTGATTTGTTTAGCTAGACTGATCCGTGTATTTTATACTCGGGTCAGACCGAGATGTTTCAGGTTAGGTACTTTTGGACTTAGCCTATTTTGCTTCCGCATGGACTACTCCGCTAGCTTCTTTTTGTCATAGCCTTTTGTGTAGTCCCATTTTGTAGTAACTCTGATATGTATTCATCTGGAACTCGTCTGTATATTGTGGTCTGCTATACCACTTGACATGTATGATTTTGTATACTTTGCAATGTATCAGTATATGTGTATATGATGATTTACTGTTCTGTGATGTATATTACAATTGAGTTATTATATTCTGTTCTGATAGATCCAACCACCTATGGTTTTGTTTTAAGTATGCATTGGATATGTCGATCTGATTATTGTCGACGTATTTAATGGATAATTAGAGCAAGGCTATAGATGGTCGCTCCCAAACAGCCTTATTCTCCGCGTTAGTTGACGGCATTACTTTGTACTGTCCTTGGTTAGCGTGGGTATAGAGGTGGGGCGTCACAGCGTGGTATCGGAGCTGAGTTCAGAACAAAATATGATAAACATAGAATAGATGCACATATTACGGTACATCAAAGTGTACAAGTGATACAAATCTTTGAATCATCGTGTCTCTTTATTCCATCAAGGTTAGATAGAGTTGGGAATACGTTTAGGAATTCATTTTATTCCGTAGTATTCCATATTGCAATATCTACCTTGTGAATAATCTTGTTCTTATCTTACCTTCAGCGTATGGCTGGAAGAGGCAGAGGACGACGTTCGGATGCTGGGCAATCCAGCGGCTCACATCCGGATGGCGTTTATATGTCTGCCGATCAGTTTTTGGAGTTGTTTAGGAGCACTCAACCTCCAGTTCCTCCTCGAGTGTCTCCACCTCGCAAGTCTGCCTTTGCACGTCATTGCAGTGATTTTGCTCATCTTGGAGGAAAGCCGTTTAAAGGCTCCGAGTCCGTTCTTAAAGTCCAAGCTTGGCTTCGCACGTGCGAGCGTATCTTCTCTCGCATGGATCTTTCTGACCATGATAGATTTCTTGTGACTTCTAGTTTATTACAAGAGCGTGCTCTTGATTGGTATGAGCTTCTTGTAGCCGAGATTGATGAGTCTACTCTTTCTTGGACTCAGTTTCGGGAACAATTTGAACTCAAGTTTGTTCCTGAGTCTGAAAAAGTTTTATTGACCCGTCGCTTCCTTGAGTTGAAGCAAGGGAAATCTTCTGTTTTTGAGTATGTCGCATCGTTCGAGGCTTTATCTTAGTATGGTCTTGAATTCATCAGCACTTCTTACAAGAATAATTTGAAGTTTGTTTCTGGTCTTAAGAAATATCTTAAGAAGTCTTTGTTGCTCCAAATTAAACTTTCTTTTAAGGAGTTGGTTGATTCGGCACTTCACCTCGAAACCGTCGAGAAGGAGTGTGATAGTGATGTTGATGTTGAGGTTTCCAAGAACCCCAACAAGAGGTCGTTTTCAATTCAGAAGAAGCCTTTTCCTTCTAAGAAGAAGAAGGCCGGTGGTCCTAGTTCTCAGCCTCAGTCTTCCGGAACATCTTTAGTTCGCAAGTGTTTTAATTGTGGTTCTACGGATCATATTATTCGAGCTTGTGCTAAGCCTCTCTTCTGCCGTTATTGCAAGAAGGAAGGTCATTATGTTTCAGCTTGCCCCACTGTTCCGGCTGGTGCCAAGTCTAGCAGGCTTTATGCTGCTAAGGCTTCTGAAGGTCCTTCTCAGCCCAAAGGTATATCTTCATCTATTTTGGAATGTTTTATTTTATTTCATGACCATAGTATACGAGTTCTTTTCGATACGGGTGCATCACATTCTTTCGTATCGAAAAAGCTCGTTGATGATTTATCTTTGGATGTTTCTTGTATGGTTACTTCTTTAAGGATTGCGAATCCAATTGGGGGATCCGCGACCCTTAGTTTGCTTTGTGATAATGTTGAGATTGTTTTATGTGGCTTTTCTTTCCGTGCGAATCTGCACGTTATTTCTTGTCTGGGATTTGATATGATTTTGGGTATGGACTGGCTAGTGAGATATGATGCCAGGATTATTTGTTCGGAGAGGATTGTATATCTTCGACATCCGGATTCGCCTACTCAGCTATCTCTTATTCTTCGGGATGTGGATAATTCCGAAATGGCTTTGTATTCTCTTGACTCGCGAGATGATGATGAGATATCTCGTATTCCAGTTGCTTGTGACTTTTCTGATGTTTTTGAGCCTGTATCGGGTTTGCCACCCAAGCGGGCAATTAAGTTCCGCATTGATCTCATTCCAGGTGCGCAGCCAGTTAGTCGTCCTCCCATGAGGATGTCTACAAAGGAAAATGAGGAACTCAAGAAGCAGCTTTTGGAGCTTGATTCCAAGCAGTTAATTCAGTCCAGTTTTTCTCCGTGGGGATCCGCGGTCTTCTTCGTGAAGAAGTCTGATGGAACTCTTAGGCTTTGCATTGATTATCGCAAGCTTAATGAGTTAACCATCAGGAATAGGTATCCGTTGCCTAGGATCGATGACATGTTCGATCTATTGAGTGGTGCTAAGGTCTTTTCTCAGCTTGACCTTGCCACAGGTTTTCATCAGTTACGAGTCGCGGACGATAGCATACCTCTTACAGCTTTCCGCACTCGTTATGGTTCTTTTGAGTGGCTCGTTATGCCGTTCGGTTTGACGAACGCCCCTTCTTTCTTTGTTGATCTCATGAATCGAGTATTCCGGGAATATCTCGATAAGTTCGTCCTTGTCTTCATTGATGATATCCCTATTTATTCTAAGTCTGAAGCTGAGCATGCTAATCACTTGAGAATTATCTTGAGTACTCTCCGTCGTCATCATCTTAGAGCCAAATTCTCCAAATGCCACTTTTGGGAGAATAAGGTTAAGTTCTTAGGCCATGTTGTATCTTCCGATGGCATTTCTGTCGATCCCTTAAAGATTGAAGCCATCCAGAATTGGAAGAGGTCTGAAAATGTTCATGAGATTCGTAGTTTCCTTGGATTGGCGGGTTATTACCGTCGGTTCATTAAGGACTTTTCCCGTGTTGTGCTTCCTCTCACCTGCCTTACTCGGAAAGGCATTCGTTTTGATTGGTCCGACAAGTGTAAAGCTTTCTTTTTGACATTGAAGGAACTTCTCACTAATGCTACTATTCTTGTGGTTCCCGAAGGGAATCATGATCTTGTTGTCTACACCGATGCTTGTGGTAGTGGTCTCGGTGCTGTTCTTATGCAGAAGGATCGGGTAGTTTCTTATGCTTCTAGGCAACTGCGTCCGAATGAAGTTCGCTATGCCACTCATGATCTTGAGTTAGCCACCATTGTCTTCGCCTTGAAGATTCGGCGACACTATTTATTGGGCAAGCGCTTCATTCTCTATACCGATCATAAATCTTTGAAGTATTTGTTCACTCAGAAGGAACTCAATATGAGACAACAGCGTTGGCTCTAGTTTCTTGCTTCTTATGACTTTGATATCCAGTATACCCCTGGTAAGGGTAATCGTGTTGCAGATGTGCTTAGTCGCAAACATTCGGCTGTTATTTCTATGATGTTTGCCGAATGGGATGTTCTTAAGACTCTATCTTTTTGTGAAATTCGTGATCGAGGTTCATCGTCTGATTCTCCTATTCTATTATTTAGTTTGGGAGCTCGACCTATTTTATTGGATCGTATTGCCGATGGTCAGCGGCGTGATCCTGAATTGTTGCATCTTATTCAGCTTTGTGAGTCTGAATCTTGCGATGAGGCATTGCAAGATTTCAGCATTGATTCTCATGGGTGTCTTCGCAAGAAGAACCGTCTTTTTGTGCCTTCTGATCTTGCACTTAGGCATGACATTCTGGATGACTGTCACCGTTCTAAGTATACCATTCATCCCGGTAGTAGCAAGATGTATGTCGATATGCGTCGTCTTTATTATTGGGAAGGCATGAAGTGCGATGTGGCGAGTTATGTGAGCAATTGCATAACTTGTCAGCGTTTTAAAGCCGGGCATCAGCGTCCTTCGGTCTTCTTCAGCCTCTTGAGATTCGATTGTGGAAATGGGATCAGATTTCTATGGATTTCATAGACGGCCTACCTCGTTCGAGATCTGGCCATTATAGCATTTGGGTTATTGTTGATCGCCTCACCAAATCTGCTCATTTTGTCCCTATTAAGTCTAATAGGACAGCTTCGCTTTTAGCTAAGTTATATGTCAAGGAAATCGTGAGACTTCACAGTGTTCCTAGTTCTATTGTGAGTGATCGTGATCCTTTATTCACGAGTCATTTTTGGAAGAGTCTTCAGCAAGCTTTGGGAACAAAGCTTAATTTTTCTACAGCTTATCATCTGCAGTATGATGGACAGACTGAACTGGTGAATCGTATCTTAGAAGATCTTCTCCGTTTTTGTATTTTTGATTTTGGTGGTAGTTGGGAGGATCATCTACCTCTAGTAGAGTTCTCCTACAACAATAGTTTTCAGTCTAGTATCGGTATGGCTCCTTTCGAAGCCTTATACGGAAGACCATGTCGATCACCTTCGTGTTGGTTGGAATTTGGTGAGAAGCTTATTCTTGGTCCAGATTTTGTTCGTGATTCTTCCGAGAAGATTGATCTTATTCGGTTGAGAATGAAAGAGGCACAGAGCCGCCAGAAATCCTACACAGACAACCGTAGGAGGCCTCTCGAGTTCTCGATCGGCGATCTTGTTTTTATTCGTGTTTCTCCTTTGAAGGGGGTTATGCGTTTCAGTACGACTGGGAAATTGGCTCCTCGCTTTATAGGACCATTTTCTATTACTGAACGTATTGGCCCTGTGGCTTATAGAGTTTCACTTCCTGTTCATTTATCTGGCATTCATGACGTGTTTCACGTCTCGCAACTTCGGAAGTGTCTTCGGGAGTCGGATTCCGTTATTACTCTCCTGATTTGCAAGAGCTTGAGATCTCACCAGACTTATCTATTGTACAGCAACTTATTCGCGTGCTTGACACGGAGGTGCGACACCTTCGGAACAAGGACGTGCCGCTCGTTAAAGTTCAATGGTCCGCTAATCCCAATGACTGTACTTGGGAAACCAGAGAGTATATCGAGCGATCTTATCCGGGTTTTCTTTCTTCGCTTTGAAACGGTGAGTATGTCTTTTCATCTCGAGCTTATTTCCTTTTCTTTGGAATGTTTTATGTATGTAGTTGTTACAAATATCGTCTCTAGGAATTGCGGGGACGCAATTTTGTAAGGAGGGGAGATCTGTAACAAACCGCATATTTAGCGATTTTATATTTAAATGTTTAATTGAAATATAGCGTCGTTAGTCGGATTTTGGGTCCGAAATGTTACTTTTTGCAAACGGCCTAATTGGAGCTCGAAACTACCACCATTGGTTCCAAAATGGCGTTTGCGATCTTTTTTAGTATAATCTTTGATATGTTTTGAGTAAGTGAAATTTTGACCTTTTTCTATTGGGTTTTGGGTTTGGGTTCAGCCCATTAGCTTAACTAATACCTTAACTCAACCCCTTCTATTCATTTCATCTTCTTTCATTTTCATTTCTCAAGCAAACTGAAAATGGTGGAAGGGAAGAGGAAATAGAAATTGCAAGCCCTAGTTTCTCCTATGTAACTTGATTTCTTGCTCCAAAATCATAGAGAAGCCATAGGTAAGTCTCTCTTCTTCTTCTCCAACTCTTTCTCCTTCAATTTCAGAAAGTTTTCCTAAACCTAACTTAGGAAAATACTTGTTTGTTCTTAGATTGAAGCTTGTTGGGTTGAAGTAGTGATTAGTTGGTCTTCTCCTTGTGTTTTAGCTCCTTCATCTTCTTTGTTTGTGAGATTAAAGGTGAGTTTTGAACTCACATCTACTTCTCTTGATTTCATTGATGTTGGGTATGAATTCCTAACACCTTGTTCATATGCATTTGCCTTTAGTTTGAATTAAATTGGTGAACATTTCATTTTTGGAGTTTTGGAGTCAATTCCTGAAAATCATAACTTTGATGTTTGATCATGGTTTTTGGTGGTAAATCGGAGTCAATGGTGTTGGGTTATTGATTGGCAAAAATCCTCTTAAGTCCATTGCTCGATATGTTGCAAATGGGGTGAGTTGCTCCTCCATTTGCTAGGTTGGAAAACAATTCCAGCTACAGCCAGTCGACTGAGTCGACTGACCCCCTGCAGTCAGTCGACTGACTGCAGAGAGTAAAAACTCTCGGGTTATGGTTCAGTCGACTGACTGGAGAGAGTAAAAACTCTCGGGTTATGGATCAGTCGACTGACTGCAGTAGGCTAGTCGATTGACCTGCTTCATTTTGTCTAGTATGCCTATTTGTTTGTGATTTTCACTTTTATCGATGTATATTGATTCTAACTTGTTATTTATGCATATTTGACCTTAATGGTTCCTTTTTGACTTCATCCACGGGTTTTATAAAATAATCTTCTAAAATCACATTTAAAAGTTCGTTTCTCCAATTTATAAATTCTATTTAAACCACACGTACAATTTCGCACTTCGAGCGAAGTGGAAGGGTGATTAAATGGTTGGGCAAAACACGGACCATGAATCTGTGCGTTTATCTTTCCGATTAATCCCCGACCTATTCGATTGATTGTTTTGACCTTCGGGTTTGGTTTATCGATGATATGAGGTGAACTTTGTACTGCTTTGAGTGTGAAAGTGGCTGACGGATAGTAAATCGTTTAGTGCGAACGAGTGGTTATGGGACATACGTTAACACTTTTTGGATTCCTTTTCGAGAGTTGTGACACATTCCGCCAGTTAGTGGAGTCCAGTACTGGGTCTCTGACCTTCACCACTACGGTTTGTTGCCTTCGGGTATGTGCCTTCGGGTTTGTTGCCCTTTAGTATCGCTTCCGATGTTGGTCGTTATGAGCCGCATGGGTGACATTGGGTTGCCCTTTAGTATCGCTTCCGATGTTGGTCGTTATGAGCCGCATGGGTGATATTGGGTTTGGAGTCTTCGGGCTCATGGATCCTTGTTTGTACAGTACTGAGCTCGAGCAAATTTTATGATGTTTCATTCATACGTATATTCCCTTGGTATCGCCCTTCGGTGTTGGTCATTATGAGCCACATGATGCGTAGCGTTTACCTTGTGGAACTTGTATACCTTATTGGTATTTGTTATTGCCTTTTGGCTTGTTTTGGGATATTCGTATCCTTTGTTTCTATATGTTGCCGATGAGATGAGGCTCGTTATTATATGATTCATCTTTTTTTAGATGATTGTGTTATCTCTCTTAGAGATATTTGCTATACCTTGTAACCTTGCAGGTATATTGTTGTTCAGTTTATCTAACTGATTTGTTTAGCTAGACTGATCCGTGTATTTTATACTCGGGTCAGACCGAGATGTTTCAGGTGAGGTGCTTTTGGACTTAGCCTATTTTTCTTCCGCATGGACTACTCCGCTAGCTTCTTTTTGTCATAGCCTTTTGTGTAGTCCCATTTTGTAGTAACTCTGATATGTATTCATCTGGAGCTCGTCTGTATATTGTGGTCTGCTATACCACTTGACATGTATTATTTTGTATATTCTGCAATGTATCAGTATATGTGTATATGATGATTTACTGTTCTGTGATGTATATTACAATTGAGTTATTATATTCTGTTCTGATAGATCCAACCACCTATGGTTTTGTTTTAAGTACGCATTGGATATGTCGATCTGATTATTGTCGACGTATTTAATGGACAATTAGAGCAAGGCTATAAATGGTCGCTGCCAACCAGCCTTATTCTCCGTGTTAGTTGACGGCATTACATTGTAGTGTCCTTGGCTAGCGTGGGTATAGAGGTAGGGCGTCACACTATTCCTCTATCAAAAGCACCATAGCAACACTGTTCGTTCGACAAAGCATCACTATGTCATAACCGCTCTTGTACTTCACTGCCTACCTAGCTAAAGTGCAAGTAAAACCACTTCAAATGCCATGTTGCCCCACTGACATAAGCACACCAAGGTGTGGCTCCCCTTTTAGCATGCATATCCACTACTCCGTCCACGTGGAATCCAAGCTAGATGCATCTGGATCGTTGCTCGCAACTAAGGATTTTCATGAAACTTATCAGCTAAGGCATTAATCTAAGTCCTTCAAAGCACGATCTTTGTAATTATAAACAGAGTTTCCTATGCATTTGTACAAGGATCGTTTTTTCTCCTTCTCAAGAGATATTTTAAATGATTTTAAGCTTTTGTAATAGCCATTAAAGTTTTCCTTGTAATCGAAAGCTTAAAGTAATAATAAAAGCACTAATGGTGGATGTAGATCTCCTATAGATCGAGCCATTTTACTTCTTGTGTTATTTACTTTACATGCACCACATCATATTCTCTTAATCAATCATTATTATACATTTCAAACAATGATCTTGGTGAGTTACCTTCATTAAAATCCATTTTAATCATAATTCTTAGGCTATCCAGAAATATAGTCAAAATTTAGTACTAAAACCAGGACCTCCTCTAAACGCTCTTAATTTTCATTGTTGTGTAATGATGGTCGGAACAAACTTCTCATCTCCAGCATGTAGTCTGCTAATATAAGTTCGCACATACTTATTATAATAAAAGGAACCCTAAATAATATGTGTCTAGCAACCCTTACACACTACACCTTGATCAAATTTTAGTAATGTGGGACTATTCCAATTCCAAACCATCATTTCCATTTCCACATGCGAGACAACCCCAACAATCCTCCTCTTGACTCGCATCCCCTTGGAGTACTTTGAGAGCATTGTTTTATCTGCATAGTCCAGTCAGCAAAAGTCTGCAACCTTTAGCTCTTATACCCATTTGTTATGTAATGGTAGTTGACTAAGCTCCCCATCTCTAGCACATGGCATAAGCGTATGAGTTGGAACTTAATTATTGTAATACAAGGAACCTCCAATGTCACATGTCTACCAACCCATATTCATACACCACATCTCCATCAAATTTTAGCGATGGGAGACTATTCGAATTCCAAGCCGTCATTCCTATTTCCACATGCATGACAACCTTAACATTCATCACCATCTTTTTTAAAGCATGTTATCCTTAAAATACACATCCACAATATAACCTAATCATGGTGAAGTTGGGGCCAATAACTCAAACATCCACAACATTAATGATGGCACTTAGGCTAGTGTCATCAGCCCCATTCATGGCATGAGCAATAACACATGGCTTAGGCTGGTTAATGGGACTAAAAATATTTAAAAAAATGGCATGTGATCTGAATGATGTTCATGTTTGATGGATGCTCTTGAAAATACCAATTATTGTTCAAGGGTCCCAACTGCTTTGGATAGGACCACCCACCCACCTATGTTTCCTAGCACTTTTAACATTATGCAAGACGCTAGGGAGAGGATCATGATCAAGAGCTCTATCATGGTGGTTTCTATCTGGATAGGATTGCGTATGCCATTGATAAAGTTAGGATATACCCTCCGGACAATTGTGTAATTTATTACATATATCCAACACGATACCAATCTTGTTTAAAATATAAGGTTTTTTCTTTCTATTTTACTTGATATAATATGTTATATTAATTATATAAAATTATATCTAATAGAAAATCCATAAATTGTATGTTTTGTGATAGTAGTTATAAAATGATGTAACCATGAGTAATTAATGACAATAAAAATAAATACACCATTTTAAATTTTGCAGTCAAGATATATCGAGATTGGATATCAGTGTATCTATTAAGACAAGAATACGTAACGCTTTCCAAATGTTAGGCAGCGTATTACTCATGACTCTTAAGGGTATTTAGGGGTTATGTAATTATAGTTATTGGATAACTATGGAACGGCTCACTTGATAGCTTTATATTGGCTAATATAACTAAGGCCAAATAGAAAATATCGATGTAATTGATTTACACAGTTCTCTCGACTTGAGAATATTGTCGGTCTTTAATATGAAAGCTTCGCTTTGATTATAGTCAAATCATAGCATAGTGTCCATCGAGTTGCTATTTTTGGGTCGATGGTAGTATTGGAAGTGAAACAATATTTAAAAGATGATTCGTCTCCTCGGTTGTATGGATTTAGTATTATGGTCAACTTAAAGTCATAGTCTCTGGACAAAGCAGTTTGGTTAATAATAAATTATTATTATTGAACCAAAGGCTTTGTGTTTGGACTATAGAGTTGTATGTGAAGGATTTTGGAATTTTGATCGTTACCAAATTCCATAAGTTTAGAGTGATATAGTTTTGACAAAGAAAATTGGTGTAAATAAAAGTCACAACTAGGTAGCTCTTAACAAAATTGGATTTCACTCAAACCAAGTAAGCGATAAATTTGACCAAAATGTCACACCACCTGCTAAGTGATGTGTGAACGTTAATATTCGAATAGTTTAATATTAATCTTTGACCTAATTTACGGCTGACGAGTCATACAACCGAAATGATGAATTCTCTTTTGACCAGGCGATTTAATTAGTTTATAATTATTATAAATTAATTAATATTTATGAAATATTAATTATAAAATTAAGAATATGATTTAAGGAATAAATATTTTTAAATATATTTATAATAGTTATAAATATTAATTGATATACGATATCGATAAGCGATTAAATTGGATTTAACTAAATAAATTTTCTTTGGGCTTAAATGGATTTTTGGGCCATCAAGATGGTGAAATTTTTCGGCAGCAACATGACATAGGAGACGACTCAGAATAGGGTTTAGATGCTAGATTTTGGATGGCCGGTATGGAATGAGTTCCACTTTTTTCTCCTTTTTGTCCACTATATAAATATACCTAAACTGATTTGGTCAAGACTTTTGGCTGCCACCTCCATCACATCTTATTGGATAAGATTATTCCATTAGTACTCCATCATATTAAGATCAAATCCACTCAAAACCGATCACTATCCACTAATCAAATATCAATGGTTCAAGGACCAGCACTCTGCCGAATCGAAAAAAGTTTCAAAGAAAGATTTCATCCTTACAAGGTATGCTTTAAGGCTTGGGTTCTTAGGTATATTTTATCAAATTATAGTTTAAAATTATTTAAATAATTTTTTTATTATGTGTGTATAGATTATTGTTATTATTATTATTTTGTTAGTTTAGTGGCGATTTTGATATAAAGTAATGCTACAAATTGATTTGGTTATATGTATGTATATACTTATTTAAAAAACAATTTTTTCATATTAGACCATTGTAGCAGCATAGCATATACACTAACTAATATTTTATTAAATTATATATATATATATATATATATTATTTAATTACATGTAACGCCCCGAAAATTTTCGACTTTCGAAAAACCGACATCGATACTCACTTTATCGACTGCCGAGAAATCAAAGGCCGAAAACCGAGATGTTATGGGTTTTAAAAAGAAAAGAAAAGAAAGAAGAGAGAAAAAGAAGAAAGAAAAAGAAAAATAGAGAGGAAAGAAGATAGACGATTTTTAGAAAACAGAGAATTTGAAAAATAGAAGATAGAAGAATTTTTAAAAATAGAACGGGACAGAAGAAAAACAACAGAACAACAACAGAATCTCACAATTCGCAGCGGAACAACATATAATAATAAATGAATAATCTTTAAACAAAGAACTACAGTTATTACATTTCATCATATTTCATTACATCATATCATCAGAGTGTACAACAACATCATACAACAACAAACAATGCAGCGGAACAAGAAATACTATGTAAGTAATACGCCATGCGATCCAGCTTGCCTCCAGCAACTCCAGAATATCCTGATAAACCTAACTCTTGACTGCCCGTGTGGAAATTGGTGGGCACCCAGAGTTTAGGAAGGAAAACAATAAACTCCAAGTCAGTCATGTGACTGGTGTGAGAACTCAAAACAGTTTATTTATCTTTGAAAACAAAATAGAGGAATATTTTTAATCAATTCGCAATGCTTTTAAAAATGAGACTACCATAAGGCCTCCCGCACACACACACAATGCAAACGCAGAATCGGAGGAGATTTCTCCTTATGATAGTCAAAGATGCTTGATACGCATTTAAAATAACATTTGATATTATTACTAGTGCATAGTGTAGGGAAATCATTTCAAAAATAAAGATATAAATCTTAGCCAACATAGACATTTCGAACTATGCCTACTATAGCTACTATCCAAACAGTGTTGCGACACCATAAGTGAATAGCAGGTTCTACAACTAATACCGTACAAGTCACGTATTGTTTCTTTGGATTTCCAACAAATGATCAGGCCAAGGAACTTCCCATTGCCACATGAGAATGCCTCTGGAAAGACATCCCCGAGAACCAAACCGGAACTCTGCCAACACAAGGCCGGGTTACCCCTTAACTGGGTAACTACTGACACGAGCACGCCATTCCCCGGTCCTTTAGGACCTTTTCAACCGAGCGCTCGATATCCAACATCACACCATAATAAATAGAGTGTTTTCAACATGAGTAAGTATCTGGGCTCCATACCATGATACCACCCCTTTCCAGAAGGAAATGCACATACCCTAAGGGGAGCTACAGCAACCCCTAATAACCTTGCCGCATCTTTCCTGTTTTGACCATTTCCGGGATGTGAGGCTCGACGAAGTCACGTCCACAAAAACATACTTTATACAAAAGCCATGCTTTGGGTCAATAAATGATCAACACAATGATCACTAAGATAGACGATCAAATAAATGATCCTATCACAATAATCAACACAATGATCATTTCAGCATCACTCAGTATGTCACATTACCAAATTGGGAATATATCGCTGATAACTTCAACTATATAACCTTTGAGCTCGTACGTCTCAAAGAAGGGTGTGAAGCAAAGAATAAATTCTCCGCCACCAACAGAAATATATTTGAAAGAAATCGGCTTTATATCTCAACTTGTAATGTCAGGCATACAATCCATACAAGTCTGTTCCGGGCTCGAACAAAACCGAAGGCACTTCTTACGAAGCCCTTGAAATACGGGTATTCACAATCCCGATCGAATTTCCCATCACTTAAGGAATCTCTATACCAGGAGCTACCCAGTGCAGAGACAATCGATAGGTCATCCTATCGCTTTCACAAATACTCGGTCTTCAACACCGATCTTCAAATGCAATTCATAACGACGTATCACATATTCGGAATGGGTTATACGACCCCATGGTCCTTTCCCGGTTAACCCGAATAGTGAGCGCTTATAAAAAAAAATAAGTGTGCATTCAAATTCAATCAATTCACATCAAATACCCATTCAAAGGGAAATATTGATAGTCGGTTATTGAACTATCAATTGATATGCATACATCACCGATTCCAAATAATTTTCCAAATTATTTATTTTCCCAAAATATCTTTATAAGATATTAAATTTCAACACTTCAAAAATAAATCAATATTTATTTTTATACAAATTCCACTTTTCACATATAAATTCCATAATGAATTTATATTTCCAAAATATCCATGCATATGCGATTTCAATAATTCATTTCAATTTATCTTCAAAAAGATAAATTCTAATTATTCACTTCATATTGGAAAACATTTCCATACTTATTTATTCATAAGTAATTCACAAATTCCTTTTATTTTCAACACTTAGAAAATATTCAATATACTTAAATCGAATTAAGTATATAATTCATTCTTTAAGGAAATCATTCTCTTAAACATATTTATTTGGGCCAAAACGAATGTTACGTAAAACATCGTTACGACAACCCAAAATCACTAGTATAGGGATTCGAAATAAAATAGATATATAAACCCCAATACTAAACCAAAACATTTCCATTCGGAAATCATTTACTATAACAACAGTGTTATAGTCCACTATTTCCTTTTATTTCTCGAAACATCTATTTCAACAATAAATGTTGAAATCTATGGTTTCGAATCTCAATACCTTTTAAAACATCGTTGGATCGTTTTAATTCTATTTAAAACATTCACATTCTAAACAATTTCTTTAACATGTTATTCACTATTCAAAAACGTGAATAAACTACGTTAACCAATTTCATTCTTTTATTCATTTTAATTCAAAGGATTATTCACTATAAAAAAATGTGAATATAACTCCATTAATAGGTTTCAACAATTAACTTATCAAAATAAGTCGTTTGCGAATTTATAAAACAACGTTTATAAATTCCATTTCGATTTATTTATAAAAACTTCCTTTTTATAAATTCCTTTATTAACATATTCCAGTTTATAACTAAATTATAAACTAAACGTTCATATTATAAGTTAACTACTTATAAACGATTATTTCACAAAATCGTTCCTTAGAATTTCATAATTATAAATCTTATAACTTATAAGATTCATTTATTTATCCAAAACTATTATTTTAACAACATAATAAATTTTATAAACCTACTGCTTATAAAATTCCATTTATGACTTCACCGTATAAAATTCTATAAATTTCATTCTATTCATGAAATTCATTCACAATTTATTCTTACACTTATAAAAGCTCGTTTTATAATTCCTACGTTCTAATTTATAAATTATCAATTTATAAATCTTTAATATAAATCAATTTATATTTTTCTTTTAAAACGTCTTTAAATTCCTTTATAATTTCATCATTTCGGTTTATAAAATAATCAAATTTTATAAATCCTATATTTAAACTTTTATCATATATTCAAAAATCCAATCTAAATTATTTTATAAAATCATTAGTTCATATTTCTTAAAAATCAACTTTTAATCGTATTTCTAAAAATCAGCTTTTTTACGATATTTCACAAAAACCATAATTTTTATAACTTTAAAAATTATAACGTTTATTTATTTGAAATGGATCAATTCCAAAGATATTTTATCTTTTCAAAAATCACTTTAAAAACATTTTAAAATCCCAAAATCTGGGTCCAATGATGCTACACACCAAATAGTCAATCACGACTACAACGATCCATCATATATCGTATATGATAATCAACGAATATCAAAATATCCATAATCAAATAAAAACTGTTGAGGAATCCAGTTGGATCCCTCCAACCTGTTTCCTGCATCCAAAAACATTAGCACAATACCAATTTCGCTCCAGTACGAAATTATCGCGGTATATGTTCTTATTAAATATTATCCGCTTAATAACGGCGTAATAGGGTCTCATCCGCTAAACAAAAAATGCGGGAAATCAACAACTCCAATATATACATATGCCAATATATATATATTGCTATTATATATATATAATACCAATTTCACTGTTTATGAAATATTCGCGGTATATGTTTTTATTAAATAACATCCGCTTACTAACGGCGCATAATGTCTATTTTAACAATCAATAATTTACAGTCATCATTCAAACATGCATTCAAATATTTTAAATCTAACTATTTAAAATAAAATCGAAATCTATTCGATTGAGTGAGAAATTCTCACCTTGGTTTTAAATTCCGTTTTAGCTTTTATTTCGAATAAAATTAAACGCGCGTTTAATTTTACCCGAAATTCTCACTAACTCCAAACGACTCCAAACCAACTTCATCGCGTAGTGCTCGTCCATACGATTCCAACGCAACTGAGTTTGCATTTTTTCGACCTCGTATGAAAAAGTTATGAATTTTACAAGATTACACGATTTAAACTATATTTAAATTTACAACTTTTTATAATAATTTTTAACCTAACTCTCCTGGGCCGTAGGATTTACCCTTGCTTGCATCTGGCCCTTGAACGCAACTGCTCCCCTCCTTCTCTCTCGCGCACACGGCTACAGCTATAGCCGAAACCCATATGTTGAAATTAGGGTTTATTTACGCGTGCAAAACATCGATCTCCATCACGATCAAGAACCCCCACGAGATGCGCCTTCCTCCACTCCACGCTCGGCCCAAATGGCACTGAGCTCGGTACCCCCCCCTCGCACGCAGTTCGAGGCCGAACTCGTGACGTTTAATTGAGAATTGCCGTCCATTTACTCAACGAAAACCCATCACAGCCGTTCACATCGAAGTTCTCATCATGCTTAACGATATTGTAGTTGATACTTTCACGAATCGACGCATGGATTTTGAGAAATTGGAGGGGGAAGTTGGGATAATTTCAGCCTTTGATTATGGGGTGGCGGCTGGCTAGGGTTTCATTATATATATATATTTTTTTTTTTTATTTTGAAGGGGTAGGAGCCTATTTATAAGAGAACGAGCGACACTATTCATCCCGGAAATTCCGAACTCCGATTTAGACGCCGTAACCAGCGTACCTAGGGTTTACCCCGCGTTCCGGACACAATGGAACAGGTTTCGGAAGCTAATTCGGAAGTATGTGCGAGTTATGGCAGAAAACGTTCAATTTAAATTAAACCGATTTAAGTCGATTTCTAGGCGTTTTAATTTGTACCGGACAAACGGTAAATCCAATTGACTTGAAATTTGAAACCTTACAATAATATCACATTACGGATCCGATGAAACTGGTTTCGTCGAAATCCGAGACTTTTTGAAAAATGGCTATTTTGACTCGCCAAATTTAAATTAAAAATAATTCGATGCGTTTCGAGCTGCCACGATCAAACGATAGCTCCGATTGACACGAAATTTGAAATCCGGTAATAACTAACTATTACGGATCCAATGGGACTGGTTTCGTTCAATTCTGAGACTGTTCAAAAATTGGCTATTTTACAATCAATTATTTAATATTAAAATATTCAATTTTCACAAATTAACTTTTAATTCGATTTTAAAAGTTCTAAAATATCATTCTAACTTCAACATGATAAAATAAAATTTTCCAAATTATTTTCAATCATATTTAACTCAATTTTAAATTATTTCCATAATTTAACGTATTAAATTATCGATTTAATAATCTAATTAAATCCAATAAATCAAATAAAAATTTATTTGACTTATAAATTCACTTATAAATATCTGAAATTAATTAAATATTCAAATTTAAATTATTAAAAATTCTGGGTCATTACAATCTTTCCCCCTTAAAAGAATTTCGTCCTCGAAATTACAAGTAAGAAAGTTACAGAATCTATTAACTTTCCAAAATTCATAATTAAACTTCTTACAATAACTTTACTAAGTTTTCAAATCATACTTAGTTATCTTTTCAAAAACAACTATCTATTGTTTAACTTTCAATTCCAAAATCAAAGTTAAAGTTTTCACAATTTTCTAATTTTTCTCAAAAAATTTTTTCTAACGCCTTAAATTTTCGGAAAAATTCGCCATAGTCTCCTTTGCGCGGCTCGATCCGAAAAAAAAAAAATGACAGTATATATATCACAAATATACATCTCATCAAGTAATGAGGCATCCCGAAGGGAAAAAAGTGTAAAAGTACGATATTTAATCCGAGATATGTACCTTATATTTTATTAGCGAGCATATACGGCTAATATAGCGCTAAAGCGAACTCCAAACGCGAAGCAAACGCGATCCGCACCTACTAAACACTCAACAAACAACATGAGAACATGCTCATATGTAAATAGTCTCAATATACAACATATAGCTACATAATAATTATATGTCAACATAGCAATGTAGTAAAACAACAAATGCAATATATATTCAACCATCAACCAACTAACATCCATATCCAATAAACATTCCCTCATATTCTCATTCATATTTAATGAATTGGTTTTCACTCTAAATCATATTTGATTTATTAACATTGGATTTACTAACATTCATTCTCAATTCAATTAGTTTACATTCACTAATTAAATCCAATTCACTTTCAATTCTATTCAAATTTATTTACTTTTAATTTGAATTTAATTACATGGCTTTCAATTTCATTAATTCACTTAATGAATTTTATACAACCAATCAACAATCAAGTAACAACCAATAGATATTAATTATAACCAAATTCCTTTGCTTATATTCATTCAATTTGGTTTAATTAAATTGATTTTTATTCAACCATTCAACTTCTAATAACATTAGATTTTAATGAATTAACACTTACATTCATTATTTCATATCAATTTTAAATTACATTCAATTGATTAACATTCAATCACAAAGTTGAATTCTATTATATAACTCAAGTTCATATCCATTTAATCCACTTGATTATTTACACCTCATATTCATATAATTTCACTTCTTATATATATAAGTTTATTTCACAATTGTAAATCACTTTAATTATAATTCCATTTTTATAATTATTATTTTTTTTTTCTTATACAATTATTCTTTTATTTAGACTATTCAAACAACTAACAATCAACTTACATACAATTTAATAATTTTGAAAAATTATTCCTTTATATTCAAAATATAATCAAGGCAAAATTATTTCATTTATCCAATTTAAAACAATATTGTGCCGAATTGTTCTATTCAAGTGTTTAGAAACCCCTTCGGCATAGTCTTGCGGACCACGCTGACGAAAGTTCATATGCCACTCAATAAACCAATCATCACAATATAAAACAATTTTATATACACTAACAAATACGCTCTCATAGCTATTATTACACTCAAACTCATTCTAGAGTACTGCTGACTCTATCTCTAATGAATTATACCCAACAGAACCATGGTTGTCGCTTAACCATCAGCTCTGATACCAAATGTAACGCCCGCGGAGGAAGTGGTCACAACCGGTAGGCTTTTCAACCATCCCAGCCCCACCGTGGCTTACACTGATATCCCAAACTTGCTTTTACGGCCACCCTTTCGAATGTCACGGCTTCGCCTAACCAACCCCCTAAAAGAGGATGTGTGGGAGTAAGAGTCTCCCGTTCGCCACCAAACCGCGAAGCGAGAACCCCCCATCACATAGCCCAATAGCTTAACAAGACTGGTGTGAGAACTCAAAACAGTTTATTTATCTTTGAAAACAAAATAGAGGAATATTTTTAATCAATTCGCAATGCTTTTAAAAATGAGACTACCATAAGGCCTCCCGCACACACACACAATGCAAACGCAGAATCGGAGGAGATTTCTCCTTATGATAGTCAAAGATGCTTGATACGCATTTAAAATAACATTTGATATTATTACTAGTGCATAGTGTAGGGAAATCATTTCAAAAATAAAGATATAAATCTTAGCCAACATAGACATTTCGAACTATGCCTACTATAGCTACTATCCAAACAGTGTTGCGACACCATAAGTGAATAGCAGGTTCTACAACTAATACCGTACAAGTCACGTATTGTTTCTTTGGATTTCCAACAAATGATCAGGCCAAGGAACTTCCCATTGCCACATGAGAATGCCTCTGGAAAGACATCCCCGAGAACCAAACCGGAACTCTGCCAACACAAGGCCGGGTTACCCCTTAACTGGGTAACTACTGACACGAGCACGCCATTCCCCGGTCCTTTAGGACCTTTTCAACCGAGCGCTCGATATCCAACATCACACCATAATAAATAGAGTGTTTTCAACATGAGTAAGTATCTGGGCTCCATACCATGATACCACCCCTTTCCAGAAGGAAATGCACATACCCTAAGGGGAGCTACAGCAACCCCTAATAACCTTGCCGCATCTTTCCTGTTTTGACCATTTCCGGGATGTGAGGCTCGACGAAGTCACGTCCACAAAAACATACTTTATACAAAAGCCATGCTTTGGGTCAATAAATGATCAACACAATGATCACTAAGATAGACGATCAAATAAATGATCCTATCACAATAATCAACACAATGATCATTTCAGCATCACTCAGTATGTCACATTACCAAATTGGGAATATATCGCTGATAACTTCAACTATATAACCTTTGAGCTCGTACGTCTCAAAGAAGGGTGTGAAGCAAAGAATAAATTCTCCGCCACCAACAGAAATATATTTGAAAGAAATCGGCTTTATATCTCAACTTGTAATGTCAGGCATACAATCCATACAAGTCTGTTCCGGGCTCGAACAAAACCGAAGGCACTTCTTACGAAGCCCTTGAAATACGGGTATTCACAATCCCGATCGAATTTCCCATCACTTAAGGAATCTCTATACCAGGAGCTACCCAGTGCAGAGACAATCGATAGGTCATCCTATCGCTTTCACAAATACTCGGTCTTCAACACCGATCTTCAAATGCAATTCATAACGACGTATCACATATTCGGAATGGGTTATACGACCCCATGGTCCTTTCCCGGTTAACCCGAATAGTGAGCGCTTATAAAAAAAAATAAGTGTGCATTCAAATTCAATCAATTCACATCAAATACCCATTCAAAGGGAAATATTGATAGTCGGTTATTGAACTATCAATTGATATGCATACATCACCGATTCCAAATAATTTTCCAAATTATTTATTTTCCCAAAATATCTTTATAAGATATTAAATTTCAACACTTCAAAAATAAATCAATATTTATTTTTATACAAATTCCACTTTTCACATATAAATTCCATAATGAATTTATATTTCCAAAATATCCATGCATATGCGATTTCAATAATTCATTTCAATTTATCTTCAAAAAGATAAATTCTAATTATTCACTTCATATTGGAAAACATTTCCATACTTATTTATTCATAAGTAATTCACAAATTCCTTTTATTTTCAACACTTAGAAAATATTCAATATACTTAAATCGAATTAAGTATATAATTCATTCTTTAAGGAAATCATTCTCTTAAACATATTTATTTGGGCCAAAACGAATGTTACGTAAAACATCGTTACGACAACCCAAAATCACTAGTATAGGGATTCGAAATAAAATAGATATATAAACCCCAATACTAAACCAAAACATTTCCATTCGGAAATCATTTACTATAACAACAGTGTTATAGTCCACTATTTCCTTTTATTTCTCGAAACATCTATTTCAACAATAAATGTTGAAATCTATGGTTTCGAATCTCAATACCTTTTAAAACATCGTTGGATCGTTTTAATTCTATTTAAAACATTCACATTCTAAACAATTTCTTTAACATGTTATTCACTATTCAAAAACGTGAATAAACTACGTTAACCAATTTCATTCTTTTATTCATTTTAATTCAAAGGATTATTCACTATAAAAAAATGTGAATATAACTCCATTAATAGGTTTCAACAATTAACTTATCAAAATAAGTCGTTTGCGAATTTATAAAACAACGTTTATAAATTCCATTTCGATTTATTTATAAAAACTTCCTTTTTATAAATTCCTTTATTAACATATTCCAGTTTATAACTAAATTATAAACTAAACGTTCATATTATAAGTTAACTACTTATAAACGATTATTTCACAAAATCGTTCCTTAGAATTTCATAATTATAAATCTTATAACTTATAAGATTCATTTATTTATCCAAAACTATTATTTTAACAACATAATAAATTTTATAAACCTACTGCTTATAAAATTCCATTTATGACTTCACCGTATAAAATTCTATAAATTTCATTCTATTCATGAAATTCATTCACAATTTATTCTTACACTTATAAAAGCTCGTTTTATAATTCCTACGTTCTAATTTATAAATTATCAATTTATAAATCTTTAATATAAATCAATTTATATTTTTCTTTTAAAACGTCTTTAAATTCCTTTATAATTTCATCATTTCGGTTTATAAAATAATCAAATTTTATAAATCCTATATTTAAACTTTTATCATATATTCAAAAATCCAATCTAAATTATTTTATAAAATCATTAGTTCATATTTCTTAAAAATCAACTTTTAATCGTATTTCTAAAAATCAGCTTTTTTACGATATTTCACAAAAACCATAATTTTTATAACTTTAAAAATTATAACGTTTATTTATTTGAAATGGATCAATTCCAAAGATATTTTATCTTTTCAAAAATCACTTTAAAAACATTTTAAAATCCCAAAATCTGGGTCCAATGATGCTACACACCAAATAGTCAATCACGACTACAACGATCCATCATATATCGTATATGATAATCAACGAATATCAAAATATCCATAATCAAATAAAAACTGTTGAGGAATCCAGTTGGATCCCTCCAACCTGTTTCCTGCATCCAAAAACATTAGCACAATACCAATTTCGCTCCAGTACGAAATTATCGCGGTATATGTTCTTATTAAATATTATCCGCTTAATAACGGCGTAATAGGGTCTCATCCGCTAAACAAAAAATGCGGGAAATCAACAACTCCAATATATACATATGCCAATATATATATATTGCTATTATATATATATAATACCAATTTCACTGTTTATGAAATATTCGCGGTATATGTTTTTATTAAATAACATCCGCTTACTAACGGCGCTTAATGTCTATTTTAACAATCAATAATTTACAGTCATCATTCAAACATGCATTCAAATATTTTAAATCTAACTATTTAAAATAAAATCGAAATCTATTCGATTGAGTGAGAAATTCTCACCTTGGTTTTAAATTCCGTTTTAGCTTTTATTTCGAATAAAATTAAACGCGCGTTTAATTTTACCCGAAATTCTCACTAACTCCAAACGACTCCAAACCAACTTCATCGCGTAGTGCTCGTCCATACGATTCCAACGCAACTGAGTTTGCATTTTTTCGACCTCGTATGAAAAAGTTATGAATTTTACAAGATTACACGATTTAAACTATATTTAAATTTACAACTTTTTATAATAATTTTTAACCTAACTCTCCTGGGCCGTAGGATTTACCCTTGCTTGCATCTGGCCCTTGAACGCAACTGCTCCCCTCCTTCTCTCTCGCGCACACGGCTACAGCTATAGCCGAAACCCATATGTTGAAATTAGGGTTTATTTACGCGTGCAAAACATCGATCTCCATCACGATCAAGAACCCCCACGAGATGCGCCTTCCTCCACTCCACGCTCGGCCCAAATGGCACTGAGCTCGGTACCCCCCCTCGCACGCAGTTCGAGGCCGAACTCGTGACGTTTAATTGAGAATTTCCGTCCATTTACTCAACGAAAACCCATCACAGCCGTTCACATCGAAGTTCTCATCATGCTTAACGATATTGTAGTTGATACTTTCACGAATCGACGCATGGATTTTGAGAAATTGGAGGGGGAAGTTGGGATAATTTCAGCCTTTGATTATGGGGTGGCGGCTGGCTAGGGTTTCATTATATAATTTTTTTTTTTTTTATTTTGAAGGGGTAGGAGCCTATTTATAAGAGAACGAGCGACACTATTCATCCCGGAAATTCCGAACTCCGATTTAGACGCCGTAACCAGCGTACCTAGGGTTTACCCCGCGTTCCGGACACAATGGAACAGGTTTCGGAAGCTAATTCGGAAGTATGTGCGAGTTATGGCAGAAAACGTTCAATTTAAATTAAACCGATTTAAGTCGATTTCTAGGCGTTTTAATTTGTACCGGACAAACGGTAAATCCAATTGACTTGAAATTTGAAACCTTACAATAATATCACATTACGGATCCGATGAAACTGGTTTCGTCGAAATCCGAGACTTTTTGAAAAATGGCTATTTTGACTCGCCAAATTTAAATTAAAAATAATTCGATGCGTTTCGAGCTGCCACGATCAAACGATAGCTCCGATTGACACGAAATTTGAAATCCGGTAATAACTAACTATTACGGATCCAATGGGACAGGTTTCGTTCAATTCTGAGACTGTTCAAAAATTGGCTATTTTACAGTCAATTATTTAATATTAAAATATTCAATTTTCACAAATTAACTTTTAATTCGATTTTAAAAGTTCTAAAATATCATTCTAACTTCAACATGATAAAATAAAATTTTCCAAATTATTTTCAATCATATTTAACTCAATTTTAAATTATTTCCATAATTTAACGTATTAAATTATCGATTTAATAATCCAATTAAATCCAATAAATCAAATAAAAATTTATTTGACTTATAAATTCACTTATAAATATCTAAAATTAATTAAATATTCAAATTTAAATTATTAAAAATTCTGGGTCATTACATTACACATATATGGTTTATACTTAATTACAGCATAATACTAAAGTGAAATTTGATCATATAATTTTGTATATGTAAATTTATGGTAAGAGTAATTTTTGAAAGGAAAATTATAATTTTATAATAATTTATTATTATTTAATATTGCTTAAATTAATATACAACATAAATAAATCATCTAAAAACAAATACGTTATGAATTTTTTAATTTTGTAAAATTATTTCAACATTAGATAAGCTCTCATCTAGAAAAGAATTAAAAATATTTTTTTATTATTTTTAAAAATTATTATTCAAATCGGGTGAAAATTAATAAATTAATTATAAATAAAATTTGACCTAAAAAATTGTGTATTTTTATAAAACCTTTAAAATATTATTTGTGATATATTGGATATTTTAATTTTTAGTTTTTTTCCAAAAAAACTTTTATTAATATTTTATATAATTTCAAATAAGTTTTCAACTGTAACATCTCGCCTTTTTGTACGTTTTAAATCGACGATAAACCACACACGTCACACTCAGACCATACAAAAGAGCTGATTATTATTGGGTGAATAAGAAAAAGGGAGAAAGAAATAAACAAACAGAATCTTGCAGCGGAACGATAAAATATAATTATCAAATAAACAGTTCATGAAGCTGTTTTCTAAAATATTCGATTATACTTATACAATACGTATCAGAGTTACACATACCAGAGAATAATAAATAATGCAGCAGAACGATGATGCAGTGGAATAATATAATAAATAATAATAATACAATCTTCGTCTTCGACCTCCAGAAGGAAAGTCTTCAAATCCTGAAATACTCAGGCTGACCCGAGCGAATTGAAAAGACAAAACACTCGAGTCAGAACTAAAAGATCTTATGTAAGTTAAATAACGGTAAAATATGAGGAACAACGTCAGAGAAGTTTACGGATCTAACATCTACTATCCAGTGTCAAACGTGAGTGTAGTAACTTAAGAGATGCTCGAGGTTCATAGCTCCAAAGGATCCGTTAAACTATTTACTATGTAGTAATATTTCGCTATTATAATAATGCCTATAGTAAAGTAAACTTACTTTTAAATAGCATTAAGGCTTTACATTTTCCACCTTAACATGTAATAGTCCCAGTAGTCCATCCAGTATCATGGTTCCTCCTGATCGGGATTCCACCAGAGGATACCACACGGGCTATAGGAGAAAACCAAACTCGTACAAGGCACGCTATGGTAGGTGACATGGCACAACTAGGCAATGCCAGACTAGATATATCAATTACGCTTCCGGGCCGGTGGTAACGCGTAGCGCGCAGCTACTGCCCACCTTGAGCTACACACCCAAATAAAAAATCAAAAGTGGCCACCGAATCAATCCAATGTCATAGTATAATATCGAAGCGATGTGTCCGATCAAAGGTGCTACCTCATTAGCCCGTCAATCGCTCCTGTTTTAGCCACCTTATGCCAACTCACGGGAGTCCAGTCCACGTATTTACCTCAAAGGAAACGCTGCCGCCATCCTACTTCATTCTGGAATCTCCACTACGTACACGGTTGTTAAAGTGGTTTTCGAAGTTGGCAGAGAGCATGACAACTTCCGATCCGGGTCTCTTCAACAACCAAACGTTATTATAACATCGCGGTCATTTCAAAATAATTATACTTCAAAACCAAAATATACTATCCATTTCAAAACTATATAAATGCGATATCATTTCCCTTTCAAAAACCAAATAAATATGATATCATTTTTATAAAACCCAAATCAATATAATATCATTTTTAGTTCGAATATATCCTTTTCAAAATCATACACTTTTAAAATTTTAATATTTCGAAACCAAACACTCTAAATATAACCTTTCAAAACATAATACTTCGAATTTCATAGCTTCTAAACCATAACTTCCAAAACTTAAATGGATTGGATATTCAAACAATATATAAAATAAAATAGTTTGAATTTAAAATCACATTATAAAGTAGAATAGTTTCCTCGACTTCACAATTTTATTCACTTTATATTAAATCTCAATTCATAACATTCAACTCACTTTTAGTTTTAATAAACCATTTCAATTTCAATATATTTCAAACTTTGAGGAGTAAACAATTTCAAAATTAAGGTCGATAATTACGATTCAACAATTCAATGTTCTATTATTTAGTTTTGAAATATTTTCATAATAAATCCATTATCATTTAAATAAAACCCAAATTACAAATAATTAAATATTTCCTTTAATTTATTTATACTTGAAACATTCGTTTAATTCATCTTGAACAAAAATCCAGTGATAAAAATTCTACCTTTTAAATTTTCAAGTTTAATAAATTTTACATCAACTTATGGAGTTTAATTCTTAAATAAGCTCAGTTTCAAATAAATTTCCAATTTACCTTCCAATCTTAATTTATTTAAATCATTACAACGTCTGTATTAAAGAATGATTTAAATACTTAACCATATTTTATTTTAATAAAAAACAAACTCCATTATTAAACTTATTGTTATGAAACAAATTTATACATAGCTTAAAACCAAGAATTTAACTATATATAAAATATATTTGTTATATAATATCAAAAAAATCAATATCTATTAAACCGTATAATTCTATCCAAAACCATAGAAATCATTTCCAAATATTTATATATATAGACCGATGGTGTTTGTTTATAATTTTCTATCCTATGGTCAGGTGATACGGATATTTATCATTTTTAAAATAAACATACGGTTATATATCATTTCAAACCGCAATCCTAAATGAAATAAAATGCATAACAACTTGTAGTTTATAACAATATAAAATACACCATCCATTCATCCAATATCAATCATCAACCATTTATCACAATCATCATCCAATTCAAACAAAAACATCAATATATAATAGATAATAGATAATAGGTATTTACTGGTAGTTTTATTCAAAAATAAATTATTAACAATTTAACTGGAAGTTTATATGAAAAAATAATTTAATTAATAATTTAATCCAATAAATCTAATTTAACTGAGATGATGATTAAAAAAATGCAAAACTGTCATAAAAAATTTCTAATCACATCAAAAATAAATTTGGCAAACATAAGAAATTTTAGAAGTTGTGAGTGGGTTAAAACACTCACCTTTTGAATTTAAGTTGAATTAAATCCAATTTAAACCCGAAATTCGAACTGTCTCAAAATTCATCCAAACCAGCAACAAAATGTCCGGAATTCCAATACGAACCTAGCGGAGAAAACCGCGCGTGAATTCGACCCTGTATGCAAAAGTTATCAACATTTGAACGTTAAACGATTAAATTTAAAACAACTAAACAAATAAATTAGCAACTAACATACCATGCCACGTCAACGAGCACGTCTCTTCCAGAATGAACCAAATGCATGAAACACGAACAAACCCTACTGGTCGCCGCCCTCTTCACGATCGCCACGCCCAAGGTTCACTACCGCACGCGCCCTCCAGGTGACGCGTCACCTCGCCTAGCCTCGCGACCCACCTATGACAACCTAGCTCTCGATTTTCATGCCATGAAGGGGACAGACGCCACCGGTCAAAATAACACTAATCGAATTATTCGCCGAGATCCAGCCATCAAAACACCGAAATAACTACACTGATGGGCTACGCTCAGCACTCTCTACGCCCCAGTATCATCAATTTGACGATCAGTCGGAGTTGATTTCGACGTAATGAATGGCTGAGAATAGTTCTTCCATTTCTGGACGAACAGAGCTTCGAATCAAAAAACGTATATCAAATCTGAGATGCATTCGTCGAGAGCTTTACGACGATATAAAATATGATATATTTTGAAAAGTTTGAAATTTTGGCTTTGAATTTGATTTGAAATTGCAATTGGGAATTAGGGTTTGCAGCCATTGAAAAGAGGAGGTGCTAATGGAACTGAACGTATAGAAA
The DNA here is from genome assembly GCA_030765085.1 of Allium cepa. Lineage (NCBI taxonomy): Eukaryota > Viridiplantae > Streptophyta > Magnoliopsida > Asparagales > Amaryllidaceae > Allium > Allium cepa. Next base: position 581,353,353 of record CM060931.1, read on the forward strand.
TGAGGAATAAAAAATAGGCAAGGGTTTATAACAAGGTATATAAAGGTAAAGCTGAAATAGAATAGATGGATAAGATTGATATATGCATTGAACGATAAAGTGGCACGAAAAGACAATTCCGACTCCGAAACGAAATTGGGTCAACCCATATATCCAAATTGATGTTTTTAATATTTTAAATGCAATGGAACAGATTTCACGTCCAAATTCCATCGTATGAAGAAGTTATGCTAAAATTAAATTATTTCAAATTGATTTCAATTGATTTCAATTTAATTGATTTCAATTGATTTCAATTTAATTGATTTCAAGGCGTTTCAAGCCTGTACGATCAAACGACAAGCCCGATCGCTACCAAACTTGAAATCCTACTATAATTCACCATTACGGATCTGATGAAACCGGTTATATCTGAGTCAATGGCCAAAATGGCTATTTTTCAATTAATTAAATAAATTGATATTAAATTAATTAAATCACTATTTCCATCCAAATTCTATAATTTATAAATTTTATCGCTTTTGATTTCTTAGACAATTATAATAACTTGAAACAAATTTCTATGTTAATTCAACGTTAATTATTTCGCTAATTACCATATTTAAGTTCAATTACAAATTTAATTTTTCCATAATTCCATTTAGTTGACCTTTCAATCTATTGTTCAATCCATTATTATCAAAAGGATGGAGTTAATATTGGTTCATGATTGTTTACATTTATATTCTCAGATTTCATCTAAATTTCCATTTATGTAATATTTAAATATTTAATTTCATTAAATTGCAATTAATCCTATTATCATAAATTAATTTCCAATATATTGATAAAACTTTATTTCCATTCCTTTTTATTCAACCAACAGTCATATTATAAATAAAATTGACATTAATTCCAATTATTTCCTTAATTTATACTACGTAACTTTTAATTTAGATTTATTGCAATTAATTGCCAGTTTTAATTCAATATACTAAATAAAAGGTTAACTTATACTAACTGCTACCATTAACATTTAATTTCACTTATAAGCTATTATTAACAACAATTGTTGAAATTGATTTATATCTAATTCAATAAATTAAATGAATGGGTAAACAATTAAAAATTATCATTATATGCCTAATTTACTCACATTCATACTTAAATATCAACCAACAATTGTTATAGTTACTTATATAACATTGATTCTATCAATTTGCAATTTATTACGTATTATTTCATCAATTAATATAACTTTGAATTTATTTCCGAATTACTAATTACAATCAATTATAATCTTACCATTGTTTCAATTAAATTAGGATTGCACTAAATTAGTTATTTATTAACTGGCATTAACATTACTTCCTAAATTTACATTCAGTTACTATTAATCAATATATTATTACATTGCTTAATTAAATGCTTACTTTAATTTACTTATTTTAAATTTTATACCCAAATGTAACAATTAACCTTATTTCTTTATTGGGTTCTCACTCCAATTGTCAAACCTTAATTTTAATTGCCATTGCTTCATTTCATTTTTAACATTTGCTTCATTATGAATTATAATTTTTTTTATTTCTTTCTAAATTTAATTACAAAGATCTAATTAAATTAACCAATTTATTTATCAAAATTTACGGGTGGTGACACTCTCCCCTACTCAAAACTTTTCGTCCCCGAAAAGAAAAAGAAGGGAAAAGAAGAATTTAGAAATCAATATATCTTACTTAAAATATTAAATTTATAAACAAATAAATTTACAAAATTAATTAATAGGTAAAATATACCGGTTTATGACCATTAAATCTTTTTATACTAAAATTAATAAAGTTTGGAATACATTTTCAAAATATTTTCCAAGTCCAAAATTTACGGAAAATTTCGGCAGAGTCTCCTTTGTACGGAGAGGCTCAAGAGAAAATATAATATCAAATATAATAATATACAACATATATTTTCCAAATAATATATATCCCAGGATAGGAAAACTATAATAGCGCTATAAAACCGTAATCCGAGAACGTACCTATTTGTCGGGCAATTTACACTTGTTTTATGAAACCAAAAGTAGTAGCAATTGCTTCCATAACGTATATTCCACTTATATAATCCAAGGAAGTTAATAATTATATAAAATGAAATATTTAAAGTCGTTTCAAACATAAACAACAAATCAATACAAACAACAATCAATTGCAACAAAGCGTACAACCATCACATACAATCAACACAAATCAATTATCTATTCACATCAACAAAACAAATAGTTTTTCGGGTTTAAAACTTTATATTGTACGGAGTGGATAATAAACTATTAAGTGCAACAATTACTCAACAGTCTTAGATGAACTAAATAGATTATTCATACATCCCAACAATTTTAAAGTATCCTTGCCCAAACAACTATAAACCAAACAAACAAAATTCCAAACAATAGACCAAGTTTATTTTTATCAATTTCATTTCATAATATTTGTTGTTTGATTTCCTTTTCATCCATATATGATTTATCCTTTATATTTACACTTATAACTTGCAAATTTTCATTTCCATCCGTTGATTCAATGTCTATTTCACTTATTTACACTTATACTTACATAAATTCATTTTATTTATTCATATCATATAAATTTTCTTTTTATGGCATTACATTCATTCATGTCTCAATTTCATTTATTTTCATTCCTTTATTACTTAATTTCATTTATTCATTTATTTATGATACTTACCTTCAATTTATTTAATTTGTTGCCTATCAATTATACTTAAGTTTGCAACAACTACAACTATAAAATTTTATTTATTAAAGAATTCCGTTGAATACTTTCATTACTTTAAGTTTTTTCCTATATAGTATCGTATTGCGTTTTCTTATTAAACATTGTAACTTTTATTATTTGGTAAGTTATATATATGCTTAAAGATTGCTATTGAAAATTATACAAGTTTGCCTTATTTATTTTAAATTAATTTAACGTCCAATAATCCTATTTGTTGTCATATAGGTTACATTTTTCAAATTTTCTCGTAATTTCATTTATAACCTAGCATTTAATCTCTTATTTTAATTAGAGGTTCTAGTTATTAATTAGTTACATTCCATTTCACTACAATAATTGGAACTATTAATTAACGGAAACTTACGAACTAAGTATCGGGTTAAATTTCAAATCGTTTTAAAATAATAGACAAATATATACTTACAACTTATATGCCCAATTATATTTAAAACAATTTAAAATTTATATTTGTTTATCAAAATAATTCTGCAGTAAAACTACTACAGTGGCCTTCCCACTTTGCAACTCGAAAATGAATGTCGATGATGCGTGCACTCATCACCGAAATTATTTTCCAGCGACGAAGAAGGGAGTACAGAACTCATTTCTTTCCAAAATTTCTTTAAAACAATTCTTTCAAATTGCATTGAAATGTTTATATCAGAAAATACTTCTAAATAATATCATTATTGTATTACAAATCCTTTGAAAAAATTTACAAAATCCCAAAACTTAAGTTCTATAATTTCCAAATTTCATTTATTTTGTTAGGAATCTTATTTTCAACTAATATCTAAAATTTTCACTACCTAGCAACCAATACATTACAACCAAATATAATCTTTATAAATTTTATTTTATATATAGAAAATATAATAGGCAAAATTATTTCATTCACCTATATTCATAAACAAATATTGTGTCGGACTGTCCTATTAAGTGTTTAGAAATCCCTATTGATGTCATAGCGTCCTATGCACCAACCAAAATTTATAAATTAAAAAAGGAACAAATTAACACAATATTAAAAAAAATTATAACACTAACAAATACGCTCTCTCATATATACACTCAGCGACGCATCATTGGGTATTACTACCCTATTAATAAAGAGTCAGACCCCATAAAGCTAAGATTTATCGATAAGCCTCGCTCTGATTCCAAATGTAACATCCCGCCTTTTGTACGTTTTAAATCGACGATGAACCACACACGTCAGACTCAAACCATACAAAAGAGCCGATTATTATTGGGGTGAATAAGAAAAAGGGAGAAAGAAATAAACAAACAAAATCTTGCAGCGGAACGATAAAATATAACAGTCAAATAAACAGTTCATGAAGCTGTTTTACAAAATATTCGATCATACTTATACAATACATATCAGAGTTACACATACCAGAGAATAATAAATAATGCAGCGGAACAATGATGCGGTGGAATAATATAATAAATAATAATAATACAATCTTCGTCTTCGTCCTCCAGAAGGAAAGTCTTCAAATCCTGAAATACTCAGGCTGACCCGAGCGAATTGGAAAGACAAAACACTCGAGTCTGAACTAAAAGATCTTATGTAAGTTAAATCAATGGTAAAATATAAGTGGAACGGCGTCAGAGATGTTTACGGGATCTGACATCTCCTATCCAGTGTCAAACGTGAGTGCAGTAACTTAAGAGATGCTCGGGATTCACATCTCCTAAGGATCCGTTAAACTATTTACATGTAGTAATATTTCGTAATTATAATAATGTCTATAGTAAAGTAAAATTACTTTTAAATAACATTAAGGCTTTACAATTTCACCTTAACACGTAATAGTCCCAGTAGTCCATCCAGCATCATGGTTCCTCCAGATCAGGAAGCCACCAAAGGATACCACACGGGCTACGGAAGAAAACCAAATTCGTACAAGGCGCGCTGTGGTAGGTGACATGACACAACTAGGCAATGCCAGGATAGATATACCAATTACGCTTCCGGGCCGGTGGTAACACGTAGCGTGCAGCTAATGCCCACCTTGAGCTACACCCTCAAATAAAAAATCAAAGTGGCCACCGAATCATTCTAAAGTCAAAGTATAATATCGAAGGGATACGTCCCATCAAAGGTGCTACCTCATTAGCCTGTCAACCGCTCCTATTTTAGCCACCTAATGCAATCTCACGGGAGTTGGGTCCACGTATTTACGTCAAAGGAAACGCCGCCACCATCCTACTTCATTCGGTAATCTCCACCGCGTACACGGTTGTTAAAGTGGTTTTCGGTGTTGGCAGAGAGTATGACATCTTCCGATCCCGGTCTCTTCAACAACCAAACGTTATTATAACACCTCGATCATTTCAAAATAATTATACTTCGAAACCAAAATATACTATCCATTTCAAAACCATATAAATACGATGTCATTTCCCTTTCAAAAACCAAATAAATATGATATCATTTTTATAAAACCCAAATCAATATAATATCATTTTTATTTCGAATATATCCTTTACAAAATCATACACTTTCAAAATATCGAAACCAAACGCTTGAAATATAACCTTTCAAAACAAAATATTTCGAATTTCATGGCTTCTAAACCATAACTTCCAAAACTTAAATGTTTTGGATATTCAAACAATATATAAAATAAAATAGTTTGAATATATAATCACTTTATAAAGTAGAATAGTTTCCTCGACTTCACGATTTTATTCACTTTATATTAAATCTCAATTCATAACTTTCAACTCACTTTCAGCTTCAATAAACCATTTCAGTTTCAATATATTTCAAATTTCGAGTATTAAACAATTTCAAAACTAAGGTTGATAATTACGATTCAACAACTCAATGTTCTATTATTTAGTTTTGAAATATTTGCATAATAAATCCATTATCATTTAAATAAAACTCAGATTACAAATAACTAAATATTTCCTTTAATTTATTTATACTTGAAATATTCGTTTAATTCATCTTGAACAAAAATCCAGTTATAAAAATCCTACCTTTTAAATTTTCAAGTTTAATAAATTTTACATCAACTTATGGAGTTTAATTCTTAAATAAGCTCAATTTCAAATAAATTTCCAATTTACCTTCCAATCCTAATTTATTTAAATGATTATAGCCTCTATGTTAAAGTATGATTTAAATACTTAACCATATTTTATTTTAATAAAAACCAAACTCCATTATTAAACTTATTGTTATTAAACAAATTTATACATAGCTTAAAACCAAGAATTTAACTATATATAAAATATAATTTTTTATAATATCAAAAAATCAATATTTATTAAACCGTATAATTCTATCCAAAACCATAGAAATCATTTCTAGATATTTATACATATAGACCGATGGTGTCTGTATATAATTTTCTATACTATGGTCAAGTGATACAAATATTTATTATTTCGATCCGTAATTTAAAATAAACATACGGTTATATATCATTTCAAACTGCAATCCCGAATGAAATAAAATGCATAACAACTTGCAGTTTATAGCAATATAAAATACAACATCCATTCATTCAATATCAATCATCAACCATTTATCACAGTCATCCTCAAATTCAAACAAAAACATCACTATATAACAGATAATAAACAATAGGTATTTACTGGCAGTTTATATTCAAAAATAAATTAATTAACAATTTAACTAGCAGTTTATATGCAAAAACAATTTAATTAACAATTTAATCCAATATATCAAATTTAACTGAGATGGTGATTAAAAATAAGCCAAAGAGTCACAAATAAATTTCTAATCACATCAAAAATAAATTTAGCAAACATAAGAAATTTTAGAAGTTGTGAGTGGGTTAAAACACTCACCTTTTGAATTTAAGTTGAATTAAATCCAATTTAAACCCGAAATTCGAACTATCTCAAAATTCATCCAAACCAGCAACAAAATGTCCGGAATTCCAATACGAACCTAGCGGAGAAAACCGCGCGTGAATTCGACCCTGTATGCAAAAGTTATCAACATTTGAACGTTAAACGATTAAGTTTAAAACAAATAAACAAATAAATTAGCAACTAACATACCATGCCACGCCAACGAGCACGTCTCTTCCAGAATGAACCAAACACATGAAACACGAACAAACCCTACTGGCCGTCGCCCTCTTCATGATCGCCACGCCCAAGGTTCACTGCCGCAAGCGCCCTCTAGGTGACGCGTTACCTTGCCTAGCCTCGCGACCCAGCTCTCGATGTTTGTGCCATGATGGAGACAGCTGCCACCGGTCCAAATAACCCTAATAGAATTATTCGCCGAGATCCAGCCATCAAAATACCGAACTAACTATACCGATGGGCTACGCTCATCACTCTCTACGCCCAGTATCGTCGATTTGACGATCAGTCGGAGTTGATTACGACGCAATGGATGGCCGAGAATAATTCTTCAATTTCTAGACGAATAGAGCTTCAAATAAAAAACGAATATCAAATCTGAGATGCGCTCATCGAGAGCTTTTCGACGATATAAAATATCATAAAGTTTGAAAAGTTTGAAATTTTGGCTTTGAATTTGATTTGAAATTGCAATTGGGAATTTGGGTTTGCAGCCATTATAAAGAGGAGGAGCTAATGGAATTGAATGTGCAGAAATGAGGAATAAGAAATAAGCTAGGGTTTATAACAAGGTGTATATATATATATGCAAAGTTGAAATAGAATAGTTGGATAAGATTGATATACGCGTTGAACGATAAAGTGGCCCGAAAAGCCCGTTTCGACTCTAGAACGAAATTGGGTCAACCCATATATCCAAATAGATGTTTTGAATATTTTAAACATAATGGAACAGGTTTCACGTCATGTATGAAGAAGTTATGCTAAAATGAAATTATTTCAAATTAATTTCAATTGATTTCAATTTAATTGATTTCAGGGCATTTCAAGCCCGTACGATCAAACGACAAGCCCAATTACTACGAAACTTGAAATCCTACTATAATTCACTGTTACGGATCCAATGAAATTGGTTTCATCTGAGTCAACGGCCAAAACGGCTATTTTCCAATTAATGAAATAAATTAATATTAAATTAAGTAAATCACTATTTCCATAAAATTCTATAATTTATAAATTTTATCGCTTTTGATTTCTTAGACAATTATAATAACTTGAAACAAATTTCTATGTTAATTCAACGTTAATTATTTCGCTAATTACCATATTTAATTTCTATTTCAATAATTGTAGAAATTACAAATTTAGTTTTTCCATAGTTCCATTTAATTGACCTTTCACCCTATTGTTCAATCCATTATTATCAAAAGGATGGAGTTAATATTTGGTTCATGACTGTTTACATTTATATCCTCAGATTTCATCTAAATTTCCATTTATGTAATATTTAAATATTTAATTTCATTAAATTGCAATTAATCATATTATCATAAATTAAATTCCAATATATTGATAAAACTTTATTTCCTTTCCATTTTATTCAACCAACTGTCATATTATAAATAAAATTGACATTATTTCCAATTATTTCCTTAATTTATACTACATAACATTTAATTTAGATTTATTGCAATTAATTGCCAGTTTTAATTCAATATACTAAATAAATGGTTAACTTATACTAACTGCTACCATTAACGTTTAATTTCACTTATAAGCTATTATTAAAAACAATTGTTGCAATTGATTTAGATCTAATTCAATAAATTAAATGAATGGGTAAACAATTAAAAATTATCACTATATGCCTAATTTAATCAAATTCATACTTAATTATCAACCAACAATCATTATAGTTACTTATGTATCATTAATTCTATCAATTTGCAATTTATTACGTATTATTTCATAAATTAATATAACTTTGAATTTACTTCCTAATTTACTATTTACAATTAATTATAACCTTACCATTGTTTCAATTAAATTAGGATTTCACTAAATTAGTTATTTAACTAGCATTAACATTACTTCCTAAATTTACATTCAGTTGCTATTAATCAATATATTATTACATTTGTCAATTAAATGCTTACTTTAATTTACCTATTTTAAATTTTATACCCAAGTGTAACAATTAACCTTATTTCTTTATTTGGATCCCACTCCAATTGTCAAACTTTAATTTTAATTACCATTGCTCCATTTCATTTTTAACGTTTGCTTCGTTATAAATTATAATTTTTTTTTATTTCTTTCTAAATTTAGTTACAAAGATCTAATTAAATTAACCAATTTATTTATCAAAATTTACGGGTCGTTACATCAACAAAAATATATTTTAAAATCAAAATAAATAATAATAAAATTTCTGTGTTGTACACATGATTTGGAATAGAAAATATTTTTTGATTTTATTAATATATATATATATATATATTCTTATATTATAAATGTATTCATATGTATATATATTATGAAATAAATACAGAATATTTGTAACAACCCGGTGTTTCGCATCAATTGATAATTGACATTAAACGATTAATCTTGTTGCTAATTGTTGTCAGGAGTTTGTAATCGGGTTTAAAATTCTTGAGAAATTGGTTAGTATAGTTAGGACTTTAAATAAATATTTCTTTTATTTTTTATTTGGCCTTAGCAAAAATCAATGACCAGTTCCCCACTCCATTTTGAATTGTATTCATTCACTAACCTTAGCACCAAATAAACGAAAAATAAATAATATAACCGGTTTCTTTTCCCCCCCTTTTATTCATTCTCGTTCAAAACCCTAACAAAATCACGAAAAGATTAAAAATGGAGGCGGTCTTGTTCGTTTCCCCCCTTTTTCAAAATAAGGGCTTCGTGCAATTCGCGACTTCGACCGCTCAATTTAACTCGATTCCTTGCTCTATAGGTTGCTCATCGCTGGGATGCTTCGGCACTGGGTTCGAGTTCGTCTTCGCATCGACAAAGGTGAGTGATTCTTGTCACTCACATCTAATTCAAGCGTTAGAGTTTTCTGTCTTGTTCAAATTTGCGACCTTTGCTGCTTGAATTTACGATGTTGATTTTGTAATCGACTTGATTGATTTATGGTTTTGGTTAGAATCTGTACCATAGAATTTAGTTGAAGCTGTTGATTTCTTTGTGACTTCGAACTCAGTTGATCATGGATTCGATTTGTTTACCATCTGATCTTCGGCATTGCTTTGATTTGGTGTAACCTGCTACTTCGATTATTTTAAAAAAATGCAATTTTATCACTCTGGCTATCTTGTGTTCATCCCTGATAGTATTTTCGAACTTGTTCTTGTGCACTTTTCTGCATTGCATCTGGACATGTACGTCTCGTCTTTGATTGTCGAGGCTGCTGCACCATATGTAGTGGATGATTCATTGATGTATCTTTAACTCTTTCTTCAGCTTGATTTTTGTTATAACCATTAAAGGCTTTGTAGTATTCTATGGTTTGAACCATAACTTGATAAATACAACTAGTTTTATAAGTATATCGGCAGCTGAAGTTGTTTGTAGCTGGTTCTCATGCTTACATGTAGCTTTGTGGAGTCTGGATGCATTCTGGTTTGTAGTCTCACTTCAAACACATTGCCACTATATATGTATTCCAGGTCTCAACTTTGTTATGCACTGCATATACATTCTAATACATGTATACCTGTTTCTTGTAGTATTGGGCACATTTAGGTTGTGTTCATAAAAATCCATTGATGTTGCCTCTGTTTATTATATATATGAGCTGTTGTCAAATTTCAGTGCATACCATATGGAGTTGTATTTATCCAGCAGTGTAGCTTCATGTAAATGATGCCTGTTGAACTGTTATCGATTTTTCCTTCTGTCTTTAACAAGTGCTACTGCTGTATTACCATACATGTATATTCATGTATCATTTGGGTCTGCACTTGCATATCTATATAAACTTGCTATACACATGCATATATGTGCTCAGTGTGGCTTGGTATCAATGATTTCAGGCTGCTTTGAGCATTTATGTCATACTGTAAATTGTAGTAATAAGTGCATTTCATGTGTACTTCATACTTGAACTTGATGGTTGGACCTAGTTGTCCTATCTGCAGTGCAATGACCACTGTTGCCTTGAGTAGTTGTAGTCTGCATCACTGGTCTTTGCAGTCTAGTTTCCATAGCTTGATGAACATATCTATCTGCACTTGTCTTGTTGAACTGTAACTGTACATGCCTGTACAATGGTTTGATATCTTTTACACGAATATATTTTATCACATGTACATATATTGATCACAAAGCATTCTTGCTTTGACATTCAATTTGTTGCTCTAATTGACAAAGGGGCAGTAACGTGAATCTTGTTGTTGTTGCACATGTTTGTTTCTCTGACTTGTTGCAGTATAGCTTTCATATCACGGCTAGATCGAGTTTTGCTGGTATACTTCATGCGAACTTTGGAGTTTTGGTCGAGACTTGTACTACTTGATGTATACTGTATTGTATCTTGCACTTGTTTACCAGCAGTTGTCACTGCCTATTTCCATTAGCACATGGGTTTTGAATTGTAGCAGTGACCCTGTCCACTGTTGCATTTTGTTTCACCTGATTCTTTTGAAGTTGTAGCCCTGATTTTCATTTAGATGTTACTAGAATTTGTTGCAGTGCCTTGCTGTTTTGACTTATCTGGGCACTGTTTGGTTCACGTTGCATTCACTTGCACACTAGTTCAGCATATAGTTCCTTGTATCAAATTATAAACATGTACACTTCTCTGGGCATCCTTGTTTGCCCATGACCTTTGTGTCCATTTCTTGGTTCAACTGTCTATGCTATGTTGAACTGAACCTGGTATATTGCCTTTATGCATTTCCCTTTTGTTTCATATTTATGGTTTGGGCTCGTGAAATTCTTATGTTGATGTTCATGCGTGTGCACACTCTTTTACCTTTTTGTGCATGGGACATTCCTTTTTCCTGCACATGTGCAGTTGTATATTTGGGTTATGATACATGCACTTGAGTTGAATCCGGTATTCGGGTTTGACCTTGTGTTCGTTTGTGAACTTTCATTGTGTACATTTGGGTTCGCATTTATGTCGTCCAAACTTGACCTCTGCAGTTTTTGATTGCTGTCGGTATTCAATGGGTACATCATCACTGTAGTGGCACGGCAGTGCACGCAAGCGTGAACTGCAGCCACACGGTATTCATTGGGTACCTCGTCACTGTAGTGGCAAGGCAGTGCACGCAAGCGTGAACTGCAGCCACACGGTTTGATTTTGTGATATTCTATTTTTGTTGTGATTTATTAATCTTTTGCGTATTCCATATTCCGTAGTGGCGGGGCAGTGCACGCGCGCGTGTACTGCAGCCCTACTCGACTTAATATTTTAATTGATATTTAAATGTTTTGAACTGTTTTGTTTATTTCAATTCAATATTCTGAATTGCATTCTGATTTGGTTTAATTACTGTCGTCTATTCATTATTTGCTTATTATTGCTTCTGTGCACTAATAACTGAGTTTGAATTAGACTGACCCGAGTATTATTTTCTTTTGAATTTAATACTCGGGTCAGACCGAGTATTTCAGGTTGTAGATATTCTGCTTTGGGTTGCTGCTAGAGCTATGAAGTTCTTTCATATCTTTTGGAGTAGTCGTCGTTATTTGTAGTAGTCTGTATGATTGTATAGGAAGATATGTATTCATGTATATTATATACGTTAATGTACTTGTATATGTAACTTCCTGAGTCGACTGTTGTAGTTGTATCATATGTACCGTGTCAAATGTATTGTAACTGACATCAGTTATTGTATATATGAGAATTTCTGTTTTATATGTGTTCCGCATTTATATTTATCTGTGTTATTATTTTATATTTACTGTTCTAAACTATTATGAACCATCGTAGTTCGTTTTATACTGGAATTGGGGTATTTCGATGGGAGAAAATAAATCAGAGATGAAAAATGAAAGAATATATATATATATATATCACTCCTATCGAGATAACCAATACTAGTGTAAGGCCAACTATTGATGGCCGCTCCTCAACAGCCTTATTCTCCGTGCTAGTTGACAGCACTACACCGTAGTGTTCTTGGCTAGCGTGGGTATAGAGGTGGGGCGTCACAGCTTGGTATCAGAGCCTGGGGTTTAGAACAAATATAAAACATAACTTGGATGGAACATATGTTACAACTATTTGTTGACGTTTTATCTCTCATATTTGCATATGATTGTCTTTGATTGTTAGGTATGAATTCCTAACGCTTATTCATATGCATTTGATTTTGATTCTTGTGTTTTCGGCTTTGATTTGATTTAGCCGATGATTGATTTTTGTTTGAATCTCAGCGATTCCGAACTTGATATTTTAAGTTTTCCTCGGCTTGATTTCCATTCGACTTCGGTCACTTTGTTTTTGAGAAATTTCTAAAATTCTTGATTTCCAAGACTCTGACTTGGTTTGCCGTTGAATTCTTTGATGATGATGTTGAATCGTTTTGTACTCGATTATGGTCATTAATTGTTGACTTCGACATTGACTTGATTTTTATTTTTGTTAAAGTCATTTATGCATTTATGCTCATTTTGTTTCGTTATTCCATTTGTCAATCGATTCTTCTCTTCCGATTAGTTGTTGTCATCTTTGTCGACCTTGAAATCTTCTATTTCTGGAATTTTTGGATATTCCTACTTTGATGGGTTTAGAATCGAATTCTTTGGATTTTATTCACGTCTTCGAATGTGAATTTTAGTGAATTGATTTGGTTTCCAAATTTAATCGATTTTTGGTTATTTCCCGATTTGTTGCTATCATTTATTAGCAACTTTGATGACCATTTCTTCGGGAATTTTTGTGAACATACCTTTCGATGAATTCGGTATCGATTTCTTTGGATTCTATTCACGTCTTCGTATGTGAATTCTTGTGATTGATTGTTTTTACAATCATTTTTGTGATTTGTCACTTTAAAAAAAATATATAAACGTTTTAATACTAGTAGTAAATATCAAAACTCTTTTATCAAAATGTTTTCAACTCTATTTTCAATATCAAAATCTTTTCCTAAACCGTTTTCCAATCTATTAGTATATACAAACCTTTATTTCACTCGTATGAGAAATCTAATTAAACGGCTTAGCAAAACAAGTGGTATGAAACGCTTGCGTTTACTTCGTCGGTTAATTTTTTGACTTGTTCGATTGAACCACTTGTGACATTTTTCTAGTGAAGATCTACAATTTGTTCGTAAATATTTAAGTTAAGCTAGTGGTTATGGGACATGAAGCTAAACTTTTATATTCACTAGCTTAGTGTAATTGACACTTCTCGTTGATCTTGATGATCGCTTTATGAATTAGACTAGCAATTGCGCGATGTCTCTTTCATTGCAAGGTTAGACTAGACACCACTTGTGTGATTCCACTCACGCATACCTTTTTGCTTTTTGGTTAGTCTTGACCTCAATCTGTGTGATTCCATTCACACATGCTTACTGTAATTGACACTCCTCGTTGATCATGATGATCGTTCTGATGGTCAGACTAGACACCACTTGTGTGATTCCATTCACACATACCTTACCTCAATCTGTGTGATTCTATTCACACATGCGGGGTAGCTCCCCTTGGTCTTCGGACCGTCATGTGATAGGCCTCTTTCCCTTTTTCTGTGATTTCTAGATTCCTTATGTTGATTTCTGGAAATTTTATGCTTCACCTATTTTTGTGCATTGGTGAATTCATATGTTATTGATTTGTCATAAGTACAAATTTGGGGTATGATACCTCTTTGGATCTTTGAGAAGATTCTTGTGATATTGATTATCTCTTATCGGTTGATCTCCTGTTGATCATTATTTGCATGCTTATAGTTGTATGTCAGTATGGATATTTCATATTTATGCCATACCTCTTATCGGTTGATCTCCTGTTGATCATTATTTACATACTTATAGTAGTATGTCATTATGGATATTTTATGTTATGCCATATCTTTTATTCTATTTCATACTCCGTTCGAGTTTTCATACTGCGTTTGAGTTTTCATACTCCGTTCGAGTTTTCATACTCCGTTCGAGTTTTCATACTCCGTTCGAGTTTTCATACTCCCGTTCGAGTTTTCATACTTTCATCTTGTGATTTCTGGATTTCTTGTGATGATTTCTAGAATTTGTGCTTCACCAATTTTCGTGATTTCCATTGATAAGTTTTATCAATTCTTGTGCATTGGTGAATTCGTGTGTTATTGACTTGTTATGAATACAAGTTTAGGGTATGATATCCCTTTCTATCTTTGAGAAGATTCTTGTGACATTTCTGATGAACGAAAATTCATTGGTATTATATTTTGATGCCAATTATTTCGATCAAATTTTGACGTATGTCGAAGTTGCTACTGACATTGCTATTTTAATCACGTGTTTTAAAAATTTGTTATTCTTCAAAATATTTCAAAATATAAATCAAAATTGTTTTCAAAATTTTTACGATTTGCGCTTTCAAAAGAATGAGGAAGCGAATTAAACGTTTCAGAAAAATCGAGGACTATGACCCCTTTCTTTTACTGATTCGCTTAATTCCGGACTTGTCCGTTTGAGAACGTAAAATGTTATTTATTTAAAATACACAATTTTGCACTTTCAAGGAAACGATGAAGTGAATTAAACGATTTAGTAAAACTCGTGGTTATGGGTCATGTGCGTTTGCTATTTCGGTTAATTTCGGACTCGTTAATTGAAAATTTATGATTTTTGATTTATCGTTTTTGATAATCAGATATTTATTGTTTCTAATTATCGTTTGTGATAATTAGATATTTGTGGTTTGATTGTCGTTTGTGATAATTAAACATTTGCGATTTGAGATTTGATTATCAATTGTGATAATTGAATATTTGTGATTTAAGATTGATTTTCGATTTTGATAATCGAATACTTGTTGATTTGATTATCGTTTTTGATAATCGAATATTTGTGATTTGAGATTTCTGAATTATCTATTGATAGTTAGATTTTGTTGATAATTTGTGAATTTCTTTTATGAAATTAAAAGATTTCTTTGGCGTTTATATTGTACTACGCCGGTGTACCGACTCAATTTTTCTGCTATTCATGATGTTTTCCACATCTTCCAATGACGGAAATGCCTTAGGGATTTCCGATTTCTATTCTTGAGCAACCTTATATTCACATCATTGCTTCGAGGGTGTAGCATCTTCGAAATAAAGATGTTCCTCTTGTGGAGATTCTCAATGGTTCTCAAATCCTCTGGATTTCACATTGGAATCCAGAGAATTCATCGAGCAAACACGTTCAAGCTTAATCTTTCATGCTCTTATGGTTGTTATCTGTTGTCCAATTATTCCTTATGATTGCGAGGACGCAATTTCTTTAAGGAGGGGAGTCTGTAACAACCCGGTGTTTCGCATCAATTGATAATTGACATTAAACGATTAATCTTGTTGCTAATTGTTGTTAGGAGTTTGTAATCGGGTTTAAAATTCTTGAGAAATTGGTTAGTATAGTTAGGACTTTAAATAAATATTTCTTTTATTTTTTATTTGGCCTTAGCAAAAATCAATGACCAGTTCCCCACTCCATTTTGAATTGTATTCATTCACTAACCTTAGCACCAAATAAACGAAAAATAAATAATATAACCGGTTTCTTTTCCCCCCCTTTTATTCATTCTCGTTCAAAACCCTAACAAAATCACGAAAAGAATAATAATGGAGGCGGTCTTGTTCGTTTCCCCCCTTTTTCAAAATAAGGGCTTCGTGCAATTCGCGACTTCGACCGCTCAATTTAACTCGATTCCTTGCTCTATAGGTTGCTCGTCGCTGGGATGCTTCGGCACTGGGTTCGAGTTCGTCTTCGCATCGACAAAGGTGAGTGATTCTTGTCACTCACATCTAATTCAAGCGTTAGAGTTTTCTGTCTTGTTCAAATTTGCGACCTTTGCTGCTTGAATTTACGATGTTGATTTTGTAATCGACTTGATTGATTTATGGTTTTGGTTAGAATCTGTACCATAGAATTTAGTTGAAGCTGTTGATTTCTTTGTGACTTCGAACTCAGTTGATCATGGATTCGATTTGTTTACCATCTGATCTTCGGCATTGCTTTGATTTGGTGTAACCTGCTACTTCGATTATTTTAAAAAAATGCAATTTTATCACTCTGGCTATCTTGTGTTCATCCCTGATAGTATTTTCGAACTTGTTCTTGTGCACTTTTCTGCATTGCATCTGGACTTGTACGTCTCGTCTTTGATTGTCGAGGCTGCTGCACCATATGTAGTGGATGATTCATTGATGTATCTTTAACTCTTTCTTCAGCTTGATTTTTGTTATAACCATTAAAGGCTTTGTAGTATTCTATGGTTTGAACCATAACTTGATAAATACAACTAGTTTTATACGTATATCGGCAGCTGAAGTTGTTTGTAGCTGGTTCTCATGCTTACATGTAGCTTTGTGGAGTCTGGATGCATTCTAGTTTGTAGTCTCACTTCAAACACATTGCCACTATATATGTATTCCAGGTCTCAACTTTGTTATGCACTGCATATACATTCTAATACATGTATACCTATTTCTTGTAGTATTGGGCACATTTAGGTTGTGTTCATAAAAATCCATTGATGTTGCCTCTGTTTATTATATATATGAGCTGTTGTCAAATTTCAGTGCATACCATATGGAGTTGTATTTATCCAGCAGTGTAGCTTCATGTAAATGATGCCTGTTGAACTGTTATCGATTTTTCCTTCTGTCTTTAACAAGTGCTACTGCTGTATTACCATACATGTATATTCATGTATCATTTGGGTCTGCACTTGCATATCTATATAAACTTGCTATACACATGCATATCTGTGCTCAGTGTGGCTTGGTATCAATGATTTCAGGTTGCTTTGAGCATTTATGTCATACTGTAAATTGTAGTAATAAGTGCATTTCATGTGTACTTCATACTTGAACTTGATGGTTGGACCTAGTTGTCCTATCTGCAGTGCAATGACCACTGTTGCCTTGAGTAGTTGTTGTCTGCATCATTGGTCTTTGCAGTCTAGTTTCCATAGCTTGATGAACATATCTGTCTGCACTTGTCTTGTTGAACTGTAACTGTACATGCCTGTACAATGGTTTGATATCTTTTACACGAATATATTTTATCACATGTACATATATTGATCACAAAGCATTCTTGCTTTGACATTCAATTTGTTGCTCTAATTGACAAAGGGGCAGTAACGTGAATCTTGTTGTTGTTGCACATGTTTGTTTCTCTGACTTGTTGCAGTATAGCTTTCATATCACGGCTAGATCGAGTTTTGCTGGTATACTTCATGCGAACTTTGGAGTTTTGGTCGAGACTTGTACTGCTTGATGTATACTGTATTGTATCTTGCACTTGTTTACCAGCAGTTGTCACTGCCTATTTCCATTAGCACATGGGTTTTGAATTGTAGCAGTGACCCTATCCACTGTTGCACTTTGTTTCACCTGATTCTTTTGAAGTTGTAGCCCTGATTTTCATTTAGATGTTACTAGAATTTGTTGCAGTGCCTTGCTGTTTTGACTTATCTGGGCACTGTTTGATTCACGTTGCATTCACTTGCACACTAGTTCAGCATATAGTTCCTTGTATCAAATTATAAACATGTACACTTCTCTGGGCATCCTTGTTTGCCCATGACCTTTGTGTCCATTTCTTGGTTCAACTGTCTATGCTATGTTGAACTGAACCTGGTATATTGCCTTTATGCATTTCCCTTTTGTTTCATATTTATGGTTTGGGCTCGTGAAATTCTTATGTTGATGTTCATGCGTGTGCACACTCTTTTACCTTTTTGTGCATGGGACATTCCTTTTTCCTGCACATGTGCAGTTGTATATTTGGGTTATGATACATGCACTTAAGTTGAATCCGGTATTCGGGTTTGACCTTGTGTTCGTTTGTGAACTTTCATTGTGTACATTTGGGTTCGCATTTATGTCGTCCAAACTTGACCTCTGCAGTTTTTGATTGCTGTCGGTATTCAATGGGTACATCATCACTGTAGTGGCACGGCAGTGCACGCAAGCGTGAACTGCAGCCACACGGTATTCATTGGGTACCTCGTCACTGTAGTGGCAAGGCAGTGCACGCAAGCGTGAACTGTAGCCACACGGTTTGATTTTGTGATATTCTATTTTTGTTGTGATTTATTAATCTTTTGCGTATTCCATATTCCGTAGTGGCGGGGCAGTGCACCTGCGCGTGTACTGCAGCCCTACTCGACTTAATATTTTAATTGATATTTAAATGTTTTGAACTTTTTTGTTTATTTCAATTCAATATTCTGAGTTGCATTCTGATTTGGTTTAATTACTGTCGTCTATTCATTATTTGATTATTATTGCTTCTGTGCACTAATAACTGAGTTTGAATTAGACTGACCCGAGTATTATTTTCTTTTGAATTTAATACTCGGGTCAGACCGAGTATTTCAGGTTGTAGATATTCTGCTTTGGGTTGCTGCTAGAGCTATGAAGTTCTTTCATATCTTTTGGAGTAGTCGTCGTTATTTGTAGTAGTCTGTATGATTGTATAGGAAGATATGTATTCATGTATATTATATACGTTAATGTACTTGTATATGTAACTTCCTGAGTCGACTGTTGTAGTTGTATCATATGTACCGTGTCAAATGTATTGTAACTGACATCAGTTATTGTATATATGAGAATTTCTGTTTTATATGTGTTCCGCATTTATATTTATCTGTGTTATTATTTTATATTTACTGTTCTAAACTATTATGAACCATCGTAGTTCGTTTTATACTGGAATTGGGGTATTTCGATGGGAGAAAATAAATCAGAGATGAAAAATGAAAGAATATATATATATATATATCACTCCTATCGAGATAACCAATACTAGTGTAAGGCCAACTATTGATGGCCGCTCCTCAACAGCCTTATTCTCCGTGCTAGTTGACAGCACTACACCGTAGTGTTCTTGGCTAGCGTGGGTATAGGGGTGGGGCGTCACAATATTATTTTATTATTATGCATGTACTACAACATATTTTTATTCATAGTCTATAAAAAATTATTATATATTTAGTATTTAACTAACTGAGTAACATTTAACTAAATATATTATAATAATATGAATATATATGTATGTATTATTAATACTTCATTTATGGAATTATATATGTATAGATATATATATAAATATCATACACATTTACATAAAATTATTTAAACAAACTTAATACATACATACATACACACACACACAGAGAGATATATATGTATATATAATATTTATAAATAGTTTATATACATAGATATATTTGGATAACATATAGTTGAAATTAAATGAGCTAATTTGTCTGTTACGATGTAAATCACAACATCTATACACGGGCATGTTATGTCGTGCATTGGTATACATGTTACACATGTACACACACACACATATATGTATATGATACATACATACATACATACATACATATACATATATGTATATATATAAATTTAGTAAAATTATATATCATTTATAAATTTAAATAATATTTAGAAATGTTCTGAATGAGTTTGACTTCATATGCTCAATATAGATCCAATAAGGGATTTTTTTTTTAAAATTCACCCATAACTTCTATTATGGGCTAGCCTAATTCCAATAATGGTATTAGAGCCCAATAGTTTATACGGTTTAAATTAATCATGTTATGGTTAACTAGTTAAAACCTACCTATATACTAAGGTGTCTAGAAAAGTAGTGCCTAAGGTTGGGCTTGGGTAATCAAGTACTCTGCCCTACTTGGTTACTAACCTGGCCCGAAATGATGAGGCAAGCCCAGAAGGTTATCCATAACTGGGAAGACCCAATTTGAATTGGACATTGGGCTAATTCCAAAATTGTTTTGGAAGTAAAAATAAAAGTTTTAAATTCAAAGGTTAAATTTAAAATAAGAAAAATATTATAAATGTTATAATACAAATATTCAAATTGTTCAAAAAATAAAAAATGTAAGATTTATAAATTTAAAAGTTAAATTTAAAATAAGATATACCTATAATATGAAAGTTATAATGGAGTGAAAATTTCAAAATGTTTTAAAACTAATATATATTAATGAAATTTACAAAATTCATTAATAAGGTTAATAAAAAATATTAACTAAATAAGTTAATAAATAAATATATACATGTCTTATATATTATGATATATGTTATCTTATTTTCAATGTTAAAATAACATAAGTATAAATATTTGTATACAAAAATGAATTTTGAAATTAATGTAATTTAATTAAAAAAATTAATTAACTAAATTAATTAAAAAATATTCACGCATATATTATATATGTGTTATACTATAAAGGTTATAGTATATAATAAATATAAGATATAAATGTTATATTAAGATAATATAAAATTAATTAAAATGTTAATTAATTAAAATTAATTAAGTAAGATTTAATTAAAATAAGACTATTATACAAGTAATATGAAATATAAAAGTTATATAATAATAAAAGTTATATAATATTAATGTATAAATTAAAGGTCGAACATTAAGAAACCCTAATTAGAGTTAAGGAATAAATACATACGTATAGTGTGTATACCGTGATTTCGAATGTGTCTGACACTTGAGTCATGAGGGTATTTAATATGAAATATGTTATTCCATCTGTCGATATCACTCGATATAACATATTGAAGATGAATTTTTAACATAAAGTTGTCCTCTATAATTTATATATTAATAGATCACTTGGATACTGTTTAATTGTTGACATTTCCTAAAGGTAGGGATGTTATGTGTAGTACTATTAACATATTGAATAGATGAGGAAATATAACTCCACATATTAGTTGGGCTTCCATCAATGTATGTGCATTATACTTAGGCCGTCGCGAAATGATAGGTTCGAGTGAATAATCCCATTACTTGTTAAGCTTTCCTCAAGGTAAAGACGGGATTAGGACAAGGCACCATAGGTTAGGAGTTATAAGTGATACAACTGATAAAGAGCTATCGTATACGGGCCTATGATTTGTTGAGCTTTCATTAATGTTAACATCCCAAGGCATATGAGTCCTAGCACCCACCAGTGAAGTCAAAGAGTTCCATGTTTCGACTTAGAGTTTTGCAAAACATAAAAGACTGCTTGGAGCCCTATTAGAAAAATGAAATGATAACATTTAACATTTCTAATATTGTAAGAACATATGTTATATAATGTTATAGTAAGCTACATTGATAAATTTGTACATTTAATATAATTGACAAAACGTTTATCAATTAATATATATAAAAGAACTAAATTGAAGATTAAAAAATAGAAATATAATATATAGTACTAGTAAATGCTTATTGCATGTTAACATTTCAACACCTATGCGAGCGCGCAAATCTACAACTACTAAATACATTCGTAATTTGGTCGCTTACATATTTATTTGGTTGAGATCGTGTATCGCATTCTACAATTTGTAAACTCAAAATCAATATGTGACTATTGTTATTTGATCCATACACTATCACATATAAGTGTTATATGATGAATGGTCATAGTTCGTAATGTACAATACTTCAATGGAATTAGTTCATTCAAAACAAAAAAATTAATCGAACCGTGAGGCTGAATATTCGGTTTGATTAATTTCAATAAAAGATTATATTGTGTTGAATGTACCACACGACCAAAACTACAATATAGATGTAAGAACTCGTTCGTTGAAAAGTCAGTTTGATCAGTTTACACAAAGTGCAATAAATTTGATATCCTTAAATGTGATCGAGTGCGCTTTTGTGAAGAGTTCAATATGATATTTTAGTAAGGGAAATCTTTTGAACAGTTTGACCATTTAGAAAGAAAAATGAATGTATAAGAGTAGATGTGATATAAGGAAGTTAGGATGAAGAGAGTGAATAGTCACTTCTACTTCATAAAGAAACATTGAAAATGCAAATTGTAATAATAATAATTAATACTCAACATCGAAATAAGAAATATGACTTCTATTCCAAAATGTATTTTCATATAAAAAATTACTTTCTGTGAGATTTATTTCTTTGAGTTCAAGATATTTGATCAAGGAACTCTCCATTGTAAACTAGTTGTAGTATATGAAATAAATAACCTATATTAAGTGAATGATGGACCTTTTAATTTAGTATGCTATTATAGCAATGTCGAAAATAGTAGGAGCATGCCATATAGCACTTATCGAACGCATCAAATTACGAAAACTATTTTTGTAAAACATACTAAACATTATATATGAAATAATGACTTCAGTTGACTGAAAAATAGACAAAGATATAATTCAATGGGAATACTAAGAATATTCATTACAAAATAAAACTATAATGTAGTATTTTTTTGCACAAGTGATGCAATTGAAAATACAAAACTATCTAAAATCATTTACAAATATTTTGGAACTATATACTAAGTCGTGGTTTTGAGAAATAATTTTTATTATATGATTAGGGATCACATGATATTGGTTAATTATATCTCAAATAATTAAAGGGCTATGCACCCATTTAGTAGGAGCATCACAAGAGTTGATGAACTTTTCCGATTGATACATATAGATGTATACAATCGTAAGTCTATTAATACCAAAATGGTTCCATGTACTTCATCATATTCACCAATGAGTTGTCACAGACGTGGACATGTGTATTCAATGCACATGTATAACTCTATGATTAGGCAATATAACATAAAATGGAAGTAAATAATGTAACATGCGATAGAAATGATTCCATTTGATCGAATGGGTTAATATATTAGAAGGAGTTTTGTATGCACGTAATATGAATAAAGATTCAATCTAAAGGTCACTCATCCCTATAATACATAATTATGTGTTGATATGGAGTAATCAAACTTTGTTGGACAAAACAAGATTAATGATGAATGAACTTGAGTTAAATTCTTTCTATAAGGTGTGTGCTTAAGAGTAGTACACAAGGTTAAAACTAATATCATCCAAAGAATAGCTTACAAAACCATATAAGATAAAGGATTTATAAGAAACCCTTACATATCATAAGACAAGGAGTTTTCAGGTTGTACGAGTTGAAAGACCGCACATAATAATTATATGTAAGAGACCTTGTATAAATCATCCCTATATATTTATGTTGTGAACATAAATATATTGTGAGCTAATGCAAAATCAGTTTTATATAAGGTAATTCATAAAATGTTTATGAAGGCTCATTCCATTGCATTGAGAAACAACCGTTGTTTTAAGAAATATCTGTTAGTCCGTGAGATGATGGTTTTGATGATAACAACCTTAGAATAGATTATAAAATATAAATACTAACATTATAAGTTTAGATATATATGTACATGCAGGATTTAACCATGCAGGTACTAAGAATGAAGACTGTACAGTATAGAGATTCAAGATATCAAGATAAAATATCAAGATAGAAGACTCATGAGTATCGAGACTATCAAGAGTTCAAGATTTCAAGGATAAGTATTTTTTATTATTAGGAATATTTGTTAAAACTCGTAGAAAAGCACGGACATCTTAAAATCCAATTTATTCGTGGAATGGAATCCACTTCGAGCCCGTTAAAGGGGTGGAACACTAAGTAGGATGTAACCTACGAAAATTCTAGTGGAATATTGTTTTGTATTCACTAACTCTTATTCAAAATGATTTTTCAAAATTATATCTTGTTTTTAAAATGTTATCAAAACTTTCCTTTTAAAAGATTCAAAACCCTCGATCCTGATTTTAAATAATTTTAGCCTCAAAAACATCTTTATTTTCAAAGTCAAATTACTCTTGATTTTAAACTATCTTTTTAAATAATGCATTTAACTTTTAAATATTTATACTTAGATTTAAATATAAAATTATAGTTAAAGTCTATGTATATTATTCTTTATATTTACTTATGAATTCTAACTATAGTCAAGTATGTTTATTAAGTTAAAAATAGTTTTTATATAAGATAAAGGTTATTTTCAAAGAAAATCAAAAACACCAAAAAATCCTTTGGGATGTCGACATGCCTAGCATGACCATGTCGACATGGTGACATTTTGATTCAAAAATTCAAATTTCAAAAGAAGTGTCTATTCGCCATAACTCTTCATGAATGGTCATGGCTGTTGTTCTTCTATAAATAGGGGTCAATTTCAATGAATTTTCAATCACTTTTTTCTAGTTTTCACTCCTCTTCTTCTTCCTCGTTTCTTAATACATATTCTTATCATTACTCTGTCGAAATCAACATTGAATCATACTCGATTACTTCTAGTTTGATTCTCTATCACTATCTCTATAAGATTCTCAGTGCTATTCAGAGCTATAGACTTCTTTGTAATCTATTAAGCGAGAAAAAGTGTGATTGTAGCCTTGAAAATCAATCAAAAGGGAAAAGGT
The DNA here is from genome assembly GCA_030765085.1 of Allium cepa. Lineage (NCBI taxonomy): Eukaryota > Viridiplantae > Streptophyta > Magnoliopsida > Asparagales > Amaryllidaceae > Allium > Allium cepa. Next base: position 581,378,493 of record CM060931.1, read on the forward strand.
GTGATTGTAGCCTAGGTAAATCAATTGGGTAAACTTGTGGTCCGGAAATAAAGTATCTCTACCCAGAGGATCGAAATTCTGGAGGGTGTACCTCGTAGCCTTCAAACCGATGGTGTAATTGTACAATTTCTTTTGAAAGGAAATCCGTACTTGTGTTGTAGGACTGGATGTAGGGTAACTTCGAACCAGTATAAAATTCGGTGTGTTCTTTCCTTTATTACTTTTATTTTATTTCTGCATCTATGATTGTTTCTGTGATCATATCTGTGTCTGTATATTGCATAATTTTGTGTCTAAATTAACATGAATTAAAAAGATTTAGTAATTCTTTATTAACATTATTCACCCCCCTCTAGTGTTAATCTTAGCCCTAAGATCCGTAATCCGCATTTCTCACAATTGGTATCAGAGCAAGGTTTTCAAAGTTTCATAATATGATTTTTGAAAAGTTTTCAAAATGGCTACCAACATTGGTACTGTTATTAACACTAGTATCCCTGTCACTAGTTCATTTGTAGAGGGTCAGTCTCCTGTCAGACCACCACTTTTTAATGGCAGTAACTATGCATATTGGGCGTGTAGGATGAAAATATATTTACTATATGTAGGATTAGACACTTGGAATATCACACAAACTGAATATTCTGAACCCACAATTGATTTTGCACAGTGTACTGCTGAGCAAAAGACCGTTGCACAAAATAATTCTAAGGCAACAAACATTCTGTTTTGTTCACTAGATAGAAATGAATTCAATAGAGTGTTAGTTTGTAAGTCTGCATATGAAATCTGGAAAACTTTGCAAGTTACTCACGAAGGAACAAGCAAAGTTAAGCAGACCAAAATTTCCATGCTCACAAATCAGTTTCAGTTATTTAAAACGAATACTAATGAGTCTATTTCAGATATGTATAGTAGATTTCAGGATATTGTGCATTCTATAATATCTTTGGGAAAGGAATTTTCTAAAGAAGATCAAGTTAGAAATTTTTTAAATTCTCTAGCTCCAGAGTGGTATCAAAAGACACTTGCTATCGAAGAGGAAAATGACATCAGTATTTTGAAGATTGAAGAATTAATTGGAAATCTAATGTCGTATGAAGTTCAAATGATATGGAGAAGAGAAAGTAAAGCATCTGAAAAGAAATCAGTGGCACTCAATCCGTTGACCGATGGATCAGACTCAAACCGCGATAATGATGAAGAGATAGCCTTTATGACCAGAAATTTTAGGAGATTCCTGAAATAGAGAAAGATGAATAATCTCAAGAGAAACAACTATAAGAATTCTGGAAATCAGAATATAGTGCCAAATAACGACAAGTGTTACAACTGTGATAAACCATGCCACTTCAAAAGAGACTGTCCGTATCCAGAAAGGCAGAATCCTCCTATGAACAATGAACCAACAAAGAAACGGAAGCGTGCATTTACTGCTACTCTAGATGACTCAGACTCGTCCTCAAGTGATGATGATCAGAAGACGGATAATTCCAATTTATGTTACACAGCTGTTCACGACTCCGACGAATTCAGAGATACGGATTCAGAAAAAGGTACATGTTTATAATACAATTTGTTGAAATTGCTTGCTTAAGATTAGTTGCTTGATTGTTTGATTGATTGATTTTGAATTGGTGTGTTGTTTGAATTTTAAAATTTATTTTGTATTTTTTATTATTTTTATTTTTATTTTTATTATTTTTGATACTTTCTGAAATATGTTATGAGTATAATAATATTTCAAAAATATATAATAGACATTAATAATAATACATATATTAGAGATCTTAGGAAAAATCAATTCATGAAAATTCAAAAGCACATGTCGACATGGTCCCTACCATGATGTCGACATGGCTACCTGAATTTGAATTTCAAAATTTGAATTCAAATGTTTGAATTTCCCTCCACCTTTTCACTTCATTCAATTCTCTGAAAAGATACCTTTGACCAGAGAATATGTCCTTTAAGAATCTATTTATTCACTATCTTTTATTATATCTTTTCACTTTTATTTTAAAATTCAAACTCTATCTTAATAACTTCAAGCTCTCTACTCTCTACTCTCTACTCTCTACTCTAATGGCTTCTTCAAGCAACCCCTCAACCATGAGAATTTCCAAAAAAATCAAAGAGCAATTATTCAATGATCCGGAGGCAATTAAAGCATACATGAATTATGCTAACTATGCCAAAGTCCATCTCGGAAAATTTGCTATTTTTCAAGATTTTTCTTCTTATGAAATTGATTCTCTTTTTGCAAACAATGGTGTTCTTAGTCTTATTGATGCTTCTCAAAATGATTTTGTTTGCTATCCTGATTTTGTCAAAATTTTCCATGCAAATTTAAATCGTGGATTTTATGTTGGAAACGAAGATGAAATTTGGAGTAGTGTCAAAGGCACTCAAATTGTTGTGAATTGTGATCTTTTGGGTATTATTCTCAATTGCAAGAGTTCGGGAATCGATCTTTCTAATTTTAAAATAGATGAACATCATCGTGAGGCATTTCATCACATTTTCGAAAGAGATGATGATTTTGATTTTAAAAATAGAAATTTTCGACCAAAAGCAAGAATTGTTAATCTTCTTTTGCAACATACTTTGACCCCAAGATCGGGAAATTTTAACAATCCTACTTCAAAAGTTTGCAAAGCTCTTTTTTCTATTTTCGGAAACTATGGCATAAATTGGGCGTAAATTATTTTGGATGAACTTCGTCCTAAAAATCTTGAAATGGGTGAGAATACTTTATACCATGGAATTTATCTCACTCGGATTTTTAACTATTTTGCAGTGGATTTCAAAGGCGAAGAATTTGTTTCTAGAAAAGTTTTCAATCATTCCAAAATTTCTCTTATGAAAATTCCATTTGTTTTTCAACCTTATGAGACACTTACTGAAAAGGAAGAGCGTTTGGCTCATGAGGAAATGGAAGAAGAGGAATTTGAAGAAGAAGAAGAAGGGGATGAAATGGAAATTGAAGAAGAAGAAGAGGGTGAAAGTCTTTGGAAAGCATTGAATATCCTTCCAATCCACCCAATAAAATCCTTCTCAAAAACCAAAAGTTAATTATGGAGAATCAACGGATTCTAAAATGATCCGTTATTAAAAAGTTGGATAACATTTCTTCGAAGATGAACAAGTTCTTTTCCAAAGTCAGCAAGAAACTTGGACTATCTTCATCATCTTCATCCTCTAACTTGTTTTATCTTTTCGTATCTTGTTGTATTTGTTTTAGTTTGCTTTATTTCAAATGTTCATGTAGTTTGTTGTGTGCTTAATCATTGTATTATCGTAGTATGCAATGAAATGAAATTTCCTTTCTGTTATCTACCTTATCTTATCTGTAGAATAAATGTTAGTATATTATATATATACACAATTATTCACAAAATCAAATTAGTCATAACATTTCACTAACCCATGTCGACATCCCCTATGTGACCATGTCGACATGTACTGGTCAGAAATGGAAATTGATTTTGAATTTGAAAATTTGAATAACGACTACATGTCTATTCAATTCAAACGAATTTCTACACCTATATATACTTGTTTCTTCCAGAAGTCTTCACTGAAATTTATTTCTTATCATCTATATCCTACATTTCTTTCACAAATTCAACTATGGCAAATCCTATTCACAATTTATCCGAAAATCTTGAAGAAACTCTTAATTCGTTCAAGAATATTCTCTCATTTATTCTACGAAACCAGCGTCATTTAGAATTAAGTCAAATGCAGATGATAAAGGAACAAGAAAGGCACTTCGATGCAATACGATGGATGATCACCTCTCTGCACAAGGATGATAACGAAGCACATCCTCCTGTCTCTCTCACCAATGACAATGATAGTTGGGATGCTATTATGGCAGTCCCAATCTTTGGAGAAGAAGGATGGGTGAAAGTTCCACGTAACGTTTGATTTTTTTATTTACTTTGTTTGATTTGTTTGAATTGATTTGGTTTGAATTGATACTTTGTGTGGATTGATTTCGTATTAATTTGAAGATTGGTGTGTAAAATATATATATATATGTATGTATGTATGTATGTATATACATTGAAATGTATATAATCTTTAAATCAGTACCATGCTTAGAAGTATAATTATTTCCTACTCTACATATTCCGTTGTATAGTTTATCAATGCAGGTATTGAAGTCCAAGAATGAGGGTGAGCAAGTTTTTCTTGATGACAAAGGGAGAGAAATATAAAATAGGGTAGTTAGGTATAGATTAAGGAGGAGTTGTTAGTTTTAGGGGGAGTTATTAGAATAGAAATAATATTTTTTAAACAAAGGTTGTCATCATCAAAAAGGGGGAGATTGTTAGTCTGTGAGATGATGCTTTTGATGACCACAACCTTAGAATAGATTATAAAATATAAATACAAACATTATAAGTTCAGATATATATGTATATGCAGGATTTAACCATGCAGGTACGAAGAATGAAGACTGTACAGTATAGAGATTCAAGATATCAAGATAAAATATCAAGATAGAAGACTCATGAGCATCGAGACTATCAAGAGTTCAAGATTTCAAGCATAAGTATTTTTTATTATTAGGAATTTTTGTTAAAACTCGTAGAAAAGCACTGGCATCTTAAAATCCAATTTATTCATGGAATGGATTCCACATCGAGCCCGTTAAAGGGATGGAACCCTAAGTAGGATGGAACCTACGAAAAATCTAGTGGAACATTGTTTTGTATCCGCTAACTTTTATTCAAAATGATTTCTCAAAATTATATCCTTTTTTCAAAATGTTTTCAGAACTTCCCTTTTAAAAGATTCAAAACCCTTAATCCTGATTTTAAATAATTTTAGCCTCAAAAACATCTTTATTTTCAAAGTCAAATTACTCCTGATTTTAAACTATCTTTTTAAATAATACGTTTAACTTTTAATATTTATACTTATATTTAAGAATAAAATTATAGTTAAAATCTATATATATTATTCTTTATATTTACTTATGAATTTTAACTATGGTCAAGTATATTTATAAAGTTTAAAATAGTTTTTATATAAGATAAAGGTTATTTTCAAAGAAAATCAAAAACACCAAAAAATCCTTCGGGATGTCGACATGGTGATAGTTTGATTCAAAAATTCAAATTTCAAAAGAAGTGTCTATTCGCCATAACTCTTCATGAATGGTCATAGCTGTTTTTCTTCTATAAATAGGGGTCACTTTCAACAAATTTTCAATTACTTTTTTCTGGTTTTCTCTCCTCTTCTTCTTCCTCATTTTTAATATATATTCTTATTATTACTCTGCCGAAATCAACATTGAATCATACTCTATTACTTCTAGTTTGATTCTCTATCACTATCTCTACAAGATTCTCAGTGCTATTCAGAGTTATAGACTTCTTTGTAATCTATTAAGCGAGAAAAGGTGTGATTTTAGCCTTGGAAATCAATCAAAAGGGAAAAGGTGTGATTGTAGCCTTGGTAAATCAATTCTCACAATATCAACTTCGTAGTGAAGGAATTTATTTAGGAAATTATTGGTATAAAATGGAGTTGGATATGATCCAATAATAAAGCTGATTACATGGGTGAAATAAAATTGACCGAACCTAAATGAACACAAATACGTTAGAATGCCTAATGAGTATTCTTATTCATTAAAGAGAAACTATGATTTTGTTATCAAGTTCAAGAATATATAATCCCTGGTTGTTTAATTGAACCAATAAGAGTATTGCCTTATTAGACGGTAGTGATGCGCCAATTCGAAATTGATTCCAAATACGTTATCAAAATAATAGTTGCACCTAAGGGTATATGAATAACTGGACGCAAATTTATCTTTTAAGAGAAAGACAAACAAAGTTGGAATGTAGTGAGCCACATAAATAAGAATAATACCACAAATTTCAATTGTTGAAATTAACGTGACAGATTCACCATTCGACGTGCTCAAGTTAGTTCGAATTTAACTCACAAGATTACCACCTAGTTTGACTTTGTGTTTTAATATATAAATATATATATATGTGTGTGTGTGTGTGTGTGTGTGTGTTAAAATAGAAATATCTGAATATAGATTTAGACTACTTTGTTTGCACATAATAACTAATGTGTATCAAAGTCATTGGGAGCAATATGAGTTTGTGAGTTTTTGGGTAAGGTCCAAGAACGAAAGTGTCACTTGACAAGCATCAAAATTGAACAAGTGTTTTAATAGATATATCAAATTGTTTGATTGTTAGTCAAAATGCAAAGGAAACATGTGCTTATAAGAAAGAAAGTTAACAGGTACATAAATATTTCTAAATCACAAGTAAACAGGACACTGACGATTGTTAATGATGTACTTATGATAAAATCATCTTTAGTTGTTTTAATGCTCGACGTTGATTTGTAAATGATGTCATATAGCAAGTATAAAATTTTGGGTATGTCCTAAACGATATGCAAGGAGACCTTGTTAAAATAATTAATGCGGAACATGTAAAACGTTTTCTTATGCATTGGACATAGAAATTATCATATGTGTTATGTTGCCTATGATATAGTAATTTGTCAAGTATTTGAGAAATGAAGTAAATATCAAATTCAAATAGATATTATTAAATGGTTGTTTGAGGTGTTCTCGTGTATTTATGAAATACTAGACAATTGTTTACAGAAACAACGAACTCCTTATGAAGGAGTGTTTGGACTCAAACTTCATAAGTGATATTGAGTATAACATGTCAATAATAAATTCAAGTTAAGAATCTTATGTTGAAAATGTCCCAATTAGAAGTGATTTTAGGTGATTCAATGAAAAGGCTAAATACGTTGACTTTAATACTGCCACAATAAAAGCAATGTATATATATAATAAATGCACAAATTTATAACTTAGCCGATGGTAATTCCAAATGTTGAGAATCACATAATATTGTTATATGATAATAATGTCATGATATAGTTCACAACAAAATTTAGAGTTCACGGGACATGCAGTGAATTGAAATGTAATAGCATAACTGAAACGTAATAGTATACTCATTCACTAAGTGGCTCACCTGATTGGTTTGGAGATGGAGAAGTTGGGGTAAGATTCCATTATTGATCCTAAGTGTGAGTAGGAGATTGATAGAGTTAAAGGTTTGCCTAAGGGCGATTATGTAATTTGTTACATATACCTAACTCGATAGCAATCTTATTGAAAAGAAAATGTGTTTTCTTTCTATTATATACTTGATATAATATTTGTATTAATTAATTAGTTAGTTAATTTAAAGTATATTTAATATAAAATCTACAAATGGTATGTTTTGTGATAGTATACCTATGAGTAATTTATCACAATAAAAACAAATATAGCATTTTAAACGTTGCTAGTCAAGGTGCACCGAGACAGGATATTGATGTATCCATTGAAACTAAACTATGTAACGATCTCCAAATATAGAGCAGTGTATTACTCATGACTGCTGAGGGGACAACTAGGGGTTACATAATAATATTTATTAGATAACTATGGAATGGCTCACTCAATAGTTTTCTATTGGTTAATATAAATAAGGTCAAACAAAAAATATCGATATGACTAATTTACACAGTTCTCTCAACATAAGAATACTGTTGATCTTCAATATGAGATCTTAACTTTGATTATAGTCAAATCATGGCACAACATCTATCGAGTGACTATAGTTGGCTTGAGTGAAAGTATTGGAAGTGAGGAACTATTCAAGAGAGGATTTATCTCCCCAATTATATGGGGTTAGCGTCAAGGTCAACTCAAGTCAACTCAAAGTCAAAGTATTTGGCCAGAGAAGTTTGGTTAATAATATAGTAATTATTGACCCGAAGACTTTGTGTTTGGACTATAGAGTTGAATATCAATGACACTGGAATTTTAACCGCTACCAAATTCCATAAGTTCAAAGTGATATAATTTTGATGAATAGAATCGGTGTAAAGTCACAACTGGGTAACTCTTAACAAAAAGAAATTGGATATTTACCGAAAATAAGTAAGCATTAAATTTGGCCAAAATGTCACACCACTTGCTAAGTGACATGTGAACATTAATATTTGGATAGTTCAATAATAACCGCTGACCGAATTTACACTTGACGAGCCACATAAGCAAAATGATGCATTCTTCTTTAACCAAACGATTTAATTAGTTTATAATTGTTATAATTAATAAATATTTATGTAAATTAATTATAAAAAAAATTAGTAATGATTTGAGGAATAAATACTATTAAATATATTAGTAATAGTTGTATATATATATATTAGTTGATATGTGTGTGTGTGTGTGTGTATATTAATTGATATACGATATCACCAAGCGATTAAATTGGATTTAGTTAAATAATATTTTCTTTAGGCTTAGATGGATTTTTGGCCCATCGTTATAGGTGAAATTTTTGGCAGAAACATGATATGTGGGCGGCTCAAAATAAGGTTTAGATGTTAGATTTTGGATGGCTCAGATCATGGGAGAATTAATGTGGGATGAGATTCACTTTTTCCTCATTTCTTTCTACTATATAAGCAAACCTAAACTATTTTGATTAGGAAATTTGGTTACCATCTCCATCACATCATAATGGCAGAAAGTACTCCATTAATGCTTCATCATATCAAGATCAAATCAAGGAAAAATCAATCAATATCTGATAATCAAAGGTCAACGGTTCAAGGACTGACAATCTGCCGACTCGGAAAAGGTTTCAAATGGGAGAGTTCATCCCCTCAAGATGTGCTTCAAGGCTTTGGTTCTTTGGTATATTTCATCAAATTGTAGTTTATAATTCTCTAAATAATGTTTTATTATGTGTTATATAATTATTATTATTATACTGTCAGTTAGACGATGATTCCAATATGAATTAATGTTATTGCAAATTGATTTCATTATATATATGTGTATATTTATAAATAAAAACCAAATTTTCCATATTAGATCAGTACAACAACATAATATATGTACTAATTAATATTTTATAAAATTATATATATGGTTACATATATATGGTTTATATTTAGTTACAAAATTATACTACAGTTAGAACTGATTTTATAATTTTGCATATGTAAATTTATGGTAATAGTAATTTTTGAAAGAAACAATTTTACAATTATTTATTCTTATTTAATATTATTTAAATAGCATGCTACATAAAAAATTATACGAAATCGAATATATTATGAATAATACTTTTTTAATTTTATAAAATTATATTAATATCAGATAAGCTCTTGCGCAGAAAAGAAAATTTGAAACCATATTTTGTTATTTTTAAAAATAAAAATTCAAACCGACCGAAAATTGATAAATTAATTATAAATAAAATTTAACCAAAAAAATTATGAATTTTTTTTTCAAACTTTAGAATATCAGTTTTGATTTCCGGTAAATTCTAGATTTGAAAAAAGGTTTTGAAAATTTTGTTGTTGATCTTTTATGTAATATCAAATGAATAACCAATTAAAGTATAGTTTAAAGTAGTGAAATTAATAATAAAAAATTTCTATTATATACATACAATTTGTAATAAAAATAAATTTTTTATTAATTAATTATATATACATATTCATATATTAGAAATATATTTATGTATGTGTGTGTTTATATGTATATTTTAAAAATAAATACAAAATATTATTTTACTATATATTAGTACATATTCTATTCATGATTTTATAAAAAAAAATATTTTTTTAAATATTTAAATATCTCATTTACATTTAAATAGATATATTATAATAGTATGCCATTATATTTATGTTTTGTTAATGCTTTACTTATAAAATTACACACACACATATATGTATTTAAGCATTATATACATTTGCATAAAATTATTTAAACAAATTTAATATGTACATTTATACATGTATAATATATATATAAGTAATAGTTTACATACATACATATATTTAAATAACGTATATATGAATACTGGATGAGCCAACGTGTCTATTGCAATGTAGACCCCAACATCTATACACATGCATGGTATACCTTGCACAGGTTGACATGTTACACATGTACACATACATATATATATCTATGTATGTATGTATGTATGTATGTATGTATGTATATGATACACATATATATTAATATATAAATTAAATAAAATTATATATAATTAAATTTAAATGAAATAAATGATTTTATTTAAATAATATTAGAAAATGTTCTAAATAAATTAGACTTTATCGGCTCAATATAGATCGAATAAGGGTATTTTTTTCAAAATTCACTCATAACTTCTACTACGGGCTGACCTAGTTCCAACAGTGCCTATATATGAATTTTGTAGTGATGCTCCTATGCCTAAGCATGCCCCGCTATGTAGGACTCATGCAGCTCATCGCCCCTGTAATGACCCATATTTTATGTATCAAAGGATCGTAAAATATTAGTTATAAATTCATTTAAGGTCATATAACTCTATAAAGTTGACACTACTAGGGACATTTTCCATCCCAAAAAATTTTATCGGACGGTTTTGACTTTGAAAATCTTATAAAGCTTATAACTTTTGATATGAGCTAATTTAGTGTCTGAAACCATTTTTATTAGATTGGGATGATTGTTTCTCTTTCCTTAAAGTAGTCATAGTAGGAAATCAGGCTTAACGTTTAGAAGATATGATCAGTTTAGGTTTAGAATTCTCTGGTAAATTAGTGGGTAATTAGTTATACGCAAACTAAGTCCACTAACTTATTTCGGGATTTATGCCTAGTTTGGGGTGATGGATAAATCTAATCTTTGTTCCCACTTCTTAAAATAGATCTAAACCACTATAGTTCATTTTCCATCAAAAAACTCTACCTTTTAATACTTAACTAGTCAAAATCACATCATTAAGGGGTAATTAGCAAGGGGAATCTAAGATATACCGTTTGGCTACTTTGGAATCCATACTACTACTGTCCATCTTGGATTTGGAGCAACAATTGGGTAAATTTGGCGTTTGATGAGTGATATTGCTTCTTTCACTAAATTATCTTGTTGATGTAGTTAAATTATGGTGTTTGAGATAATTTTTAGAGTTGAAACAATTTCAAACTTATATTTGATGTTAATAATACCCTTACACTAAATTTAAAAAGATAGATCTTGATTTTGATATGTTCGTTGCATTTACCAACCATGATTGCCATTTTCTTTAAAATTAGTTCTAGGACGATTCATGCTATTCAACTATGTTTGGATGATGTGTATATATTACTTGGATGTTTTTGGATGAATTTTTTTGATGTTTTGCTAGTCATTTTGTTTTGCTAGGATTTTGATACGTCGTTTGGTGCAAATGACACTAAGTGGCTTGAAACACAATAAAATTTAGATACGTTGTTCTTAAAGTTTAAGGGAGTGCACTTAACAAGTTTTAAGTGATTTGGAGTTAATTAGATGCCCCAAAATATGGTCGTAAAATTAGGTCGGTAATCGACGAAAGCGGTCGATAGTGGGCGAAAGTGGTCGGCATTGGGAAGTCATTATCATAGTTGGCCATGCTTCGGGTCATGGTGATGGTCGCTTTGGTTTGAAAGGAAAAAATTATAGGAAATGGCTTAGGAAGAAGTGGTTGGTATTGGAATAAACTTAGGAAGCTGGTCTTTGCAAATCATCTTATGGCTTAGGCGTACTTCTAGTCCAAGCAAGTTGAGCTTGGGTTTTTGGTTGGCATGCTTCGTTTCAAGCAAGAGATGATGGAAGTTTGCGATTTAATCAAATTTTGGGAAAGGAAAGTGGTCGAGGCCGACCACCTTTTACTTCAAGGAATTTGGTCAAAAGCTTTGGGTTTGGGTTAAGGAAACTTAAAGGTGGCATGAAGTAAAGCAAGGAGGGGGAAAATTCAACTTAGTGAAGTTTTTGCTTGGCCTACGTGAATAGGGTCGATCATTTATTGTAGGTATCTACCACACTGGTTGGTGGCCAATGGGGTCAAAACTTACGGGACATGCAAGTGAGGTTCTGGTGTTCGTGTGCATGTGTTTGTTCGATCATTCAATGTTCATTTTCAATGGTTACAGCAGAATAAAGATCAACGATGAAATGACGAGGTAAAGGCATGGCGCTTCGATGTGATGGCTTTAGAACTTTGATGTGTTGATTCTATGACCGATGGCTAGACGTGTTCTGATGATGATGACCCAAATGATAGAGTTGTGATGATGATTATCCACCAGGTCGAGTTCAAGGAAGGGAAATCATGGATGGAACATTGAAGGGTTCTATTATGTAAAGTGGAAGATTGATGGGTTCCATAATGATGAATGGAAATAAATGAACTGAAGAAGGCCTCGGATATGCATGCGAAGGGTTCGTTGATACTCCAAGTGTTTCCTAATATATTAACTGTTGGAACTGTGCTAACCCGTAGAGAAAGAAATGAGTGAATTTAGAAAATAATAATTCATTTTGGATCTTTATTGGGCATATGAATTCTAGTTTATTTAGAATGTCTCTAAATTTCTTTTAATAAAATCATTATTTGTATTTATAACATAGTTTTCATTATGTAATTGATGATATTATATATATATATATATATATATCCGCACGTGTGTGTAACTTAGAAATTCATGTAAGGTTTAACATGCCCATGTATAAGTGTGGGATTTATACCACAACGAACATTATATATCGTCCAAATGCATTATAAACGCTTTTAATTGTTGTATATAAAATATTATAAACATATATATATATATATTATTTTGAAATTATATATATGTGTGTGTGTGTGTGTATTTGTATGGAATTTATAATATATACATATATAATTATGTATATTTAATCTTTTAAACATCTAGTTATTTGGTTGAAAATTCAAAATCAAAATTAATTTCTTTAATTAAATGTATCTTCCTATTATAATTCAAGAGGAAAAATGTTTTTTTTTTAAAATTTAAAATGGTTTTTAAAAAAAATCAAATGGAAAACAATTAAAAATTAAACCAAAAAATAATTTCCTATTGATAATTTCAAATTTTAATTTAACAGTAAAAATATGAATGATATTTTAATGTTTATATTTTATATGAATGATATTTTGATATTTATATTTTATATGTATTTAAAAAAATTAAAATCAAGTTTGAATTTCAACTAATTAAATGTTTAAAAAAATATTAATTAATTAATTATTTTTTTCGAAAGTATGTTAGGGGCAAATTCAATTTTATAAGTGTTATCCAGCTTTTTGGTCAGGCCATATTCGAACGAACTAAATCGATCAACATGAATATAGAATGACAATTGCTAAACTTAAATGCCAAACAGGATCAACAGATAAGGTTTCTAACATGCAAACAACCTCCCCAAGTGGCCCATGTACCATACTGCTTCAAGTACCAGCACCAGAGTCCAACATTCAAGCAAATTTATAGATCGGTACATTCCATGCCTATGGACTATTACCGATCCCCACCTTTGCCCAACATACTTCAATTCCACACAAACAAGCCCAGAAACCAAGTACAACTAGGACCACAAAGTTAAACTAGACCATCTCAAGGAACAACAAACCAATATCTATGTAATTGATGGACCGATATCGATTCACTCCTATGGATCGGTGTCGATCCATAGAGTTTCACCAAAAAACTCCAAAATCCCTCTACTTCCATGTATTGTTTGTTACAACACTTTTCAAGCCTCAGAATATTGATCGCATGCAGTTTACCACTGATCTCCTCAAGCACTTAAAGTTAGAAACTCCATTCTTCCATCGATCCATCTATTGCCCAGAAACAAGCTCTTAACAATGCAAATAGGATGGAAAACATGAAGCTAACAACAAGTCATCATGACACAAAGCATTGGAATCAATCCATAAAGTTACCTTATGGATCGGTACCGATCCATCATAACTGCTGATATGGTCCCGTTTTCTCGAGCTTAACACCGCGAGGACTTGGGAAACATAATTGAAATCGTGGCGGGGAGTTTTCAGGCAATCTACAGCTAGAAATAGGAGGCCAAGGGCTCATTTTTGATGATCCTTTTTGCTTCCATATAAGTTTTCCATAATTCTCTTGTATCCTCCATGGGCCCTATCGATCGATAAGAATAATACTTGTAAACAACTACCAAATCAGCAATAAAGCTAAGTGGGCGTAGGCAACAATTCGCAGAACCACTATAAAACTTTAATATCACGTTTCTTCTTGTTTTTATTCATTTTCTTCATTCTTTTCTCTACTATACTCATTTGGGTGTTTATGCCACATTTTGATGTAAACATTTTAGTGCTTTCACTGAGAAAACTCAGGATTTGACAAATTTGAACGTAGAATTTATGAAAGATGACAAGACAATCAACCAGAAGAACTACTGGAGAATGCCAACAAGGTCTTGGGGGAAACCAAGAGCTGTCCTTCGGATCTAACCCTCCTTTTATCTACATAACTAGATATGAGATGCAAGTGATGATGGAGATCCTGAGCCGATTGATAGCCCGCTAGGAAGAGATAATCGAGGGATTCTTCAGAAGGCCGGGACAACCCCGAACAACCAAAGTACCTGCGAATCAAAACCAAAGATCGAAGGTCAAAGTATATACCCTTGGAAGCAGAATGGAGTAAAGTGGAGCGATCCCCAAAGAGATGTCGTGGATTGGTACCAAAGCCTAAGCATGGAGGGATACTGATCCCCAAGGACATGAGGCATTGCCAACTTGAATCCAAGGCTTTGGGATACTCAAGTAAGGAATGTTGTTGGACAATCGAACTTGAATCAGAATGCAGAGGCATGACTAGAGGAGTACATGCAAAAGTATCCTAGAGGAATGGAGGGCATAACGAAAATGTGGAATGGAGACTTCCATTGAATGACGACAGTAGGATTGCTGAGATAGTTAGATGAGAAATGAGAGATGGACCACTAGACTAGAGCCTAGAAGACATGACCACAAATCCATTTACTCCTAATATCCACTACGCAAGGAATCCATCCGATTTCAAGCTGCCAACACTAGAGAGGTACGATGGGTAAACTGACTCAACGATACATTTGATGAGGTACATTCGACATATGGAGGTGTTGGGTGCGCCTGAAGAAGTGATAGGATTATTTTTCGCTTTATATTTGAGGACCTAGTGGCATTGTGGTCCCAATAGTTGGAAGGCGGTTCCATTGGCAACTGGACTAAGCTACTGAACAGATTCATGATGCGGTTCAAAGTGTATAATTCACGACTGAAGAACATGATGACGTGACCAAGCATGAAGCAAAGGGATGGAGAGACCTTGAGAAGTGTTCTGACCTGATTTAACGCAATAGCTGATGTGACGCCCCACCCCGAGACCTACATTAGTAAAGAGAATTACTAAGTAATCTTATCTACTGATGCAGAGAATAGGGCTGGTTAAGGGCGACCATCATAGTAATACGTTAGTTAAGAGCTAAGCATGTCAATTATGTCTTGATGATTTTTTTTTTCATTACCTCATAAGTGGTAGACACGCTTATTCCCTAACTAATGCACACTATGGTGGATTCGAACCATTTCAGAAATAATGTAATATACACGCAGATAGAAAACATCAGTCACAGAACAGCAAACCCAGATCAGAGTGTATATATAGATAAATACATACATCACCATACATCTCCATAATAATACATCATATATAAGTAGCATGGACTACCGAATCACATATACCATTCTATCCCACAAAATAATATACAACAAGACACATAAAAGCAGACGACTCAAAACGACATCCAAGCCAAAATGATAAGTCCAACAAAAGCGATCTAGCTGATCCAAGAAGTGAAGCAATCCAAACTAACCTGCAACTCGGTCTGACCCGAGTGAAAAACACACGGGTCAGGCAAGCTAAACTTATCGGTAGTAAGGATCTCAATAATAAGCGGAATGGGGAGAATCACTCCGTTGTTGCCAACGGAACGATAATATATTCTTTATATCATTTATAAGAAAAGGGGACATCGGGGGTTCATCAATTTGTTTCAAAGGAATTCAATAAGTAACATGCATATGGTTTCTCTTAAGGACATCTCTAAGTAGAGTGGATAAGTGATGAGAACCATATAATAAATTCATAAAGAAACATCAAATCATCAAAATCTATCATAAGAACTCATTAAGAGTTAAAGGAAATCATAATCGAAATCACCATATAGAATAATATGAATGTAGCCTATAACATACTCAAGGCCATACTCAAATAACACATCACAAAAAGGTGAAATCGAACATAGAAAACTTCACAGAAAATTGCACGTGCTTTTCATCTTGACCAGTACTACGATTATTTGGTACCATACATCGTGATGACTTGGGGTCATTAACATCTTAGCATCGTGATCGTCTTGATTGACTATAGTCGAATATCGCGATGACACCCAAATCATAAAATCCGAGCAAACATCATGATGATTGGAATCTACTAATGACATCAAGAACATCATAATGATTCCAATCTTATACTCGGTTTGTAGTACTAATAACATCTTGAATGTGTCACAACATCTCGAATAGGAACTCAATGGGTGTTAATGTACGTCCCATACCATACATTCGCACCTATTGGTTTACTAATCGTCAGTCAACGCCACATTAGAAAATAGTCATAAAAATCCAAATCAAACATACACCGCCTCGTCTCATTGGCGAGTGTAAAGCACCCAACTCATCGTATCTCAAACTTTGATGAGTTTAAAGTGACATCAAAACTTGTCTCATTTCATCGACAAGTAAAATTCCATCTTAAACATAATAACCATCATCAATTCATCATAAAAATCCAGATTTCAGCCAAATTTTTGTGGCATTATACCATGACATGAGGACTATAACATATCCAAAATTTGAAGCAATTCGCTGCAAAGCGAAAGAGTTATGATTCTTCGAACATTGCACTTTTGAGCAAGCACAAAGCAAAAAAACAAGATTTTTGGCTATTTTCAACTAATAATTTTATAAATCAAAACAACATATAATTCAATGAAAATATACAGATATGTAGAACTATCTGACTATAACATCATACAAAAATCTGAGATCAATTTGCAAAAAATTGAAGAAGATATGATTTTTTGATTATGGTGCATTTTTGGCCTATAAACAGAGAGGGATTTTTGGCCATTTTCAACTAATAATTTTATAAATCACACATCATATAATTCAATGAAAATTCCCAGATATGTAGAACTATCTGACTACAACATCATATAAAAATCTGAGATCAATTTCCAAAAAACTAAAGAAGATATGATTTTTTGATTATGGTGTATTTTCGGCCTATAAACAGAGAGGGATTTTTGGCCATTTTCAGCTAATAATTTTATGAAACAAAGCATCATATAATTCAATGAAAATTTCCAGATATGTAGAACTATCTGGCTAAAACATCATACAAATATCTGAGGTAAATTTGAAATTTTTTGAAGAAGATATGAATTTTCTAATATGACCTATTTTCGGCCAAAACACAGAGGTCAGTTTTTGACCAATTTCAAACAATAGTTTCCTATAGCAAATTAACACAAAATTGAACGAAATTTTTCAGAAATGTAGAGTAGCCAGACTAAAACAACATATCAAAAACTAAGATTAATTTACTAAGAACTGAAAAAGATATGATTTTTACAATATGACCTATTTTCGGCCAAAACACAGAGATCAGTTTTTGACCAATTTCAAGCAATTGTTTCCTATAGCAAATTGACTCAAAATTGAACGAAATTTTCCAGAAATATTGCCCAGTCCAAGTACTAAAACATGTGAAAACTTCAAACTTAAATAATGTAAATTGGAGAAGAAACGAATTTTTGAACATAGGGCTTTTTCAGCCAGCAAAACAGAAACAAAGTAGACAAATAGAGCAATTCCATCAAAGATTGATAGCAAAATTCGATTTTTCTTTGTTTAGCTTGCTGTAAGGAACCCTTACCTTGCTTACCAAATTGTTTCAGGGAGATCTAGTAGAGAATTGATAGAAATTTGTGATCTTTTGAGGCGATTTGAGGCTCTAAACACCTGTAGAAACTTGAAAGTAGACATGCAAAACAAACATAAGCAATAAAAAGGAAATCACATCTCAATCTCTCAAATTTTGATGAAAATTATCTGGTATTGGAAGGAGATTACCTTTCTATTCTTAATTTATATGATTTCTCTCTTTAATTCGCATAAAAATTTGGGTAGAAATTTGATTTAGATGAAAGCAGCCATTGCTTTCTCTTGTTTTTCTTTTCTGAGTGTTTGGAGAAGATGAGACAATAGAAAGTTACGTACAGGGATTTTTCTCAAGCCAGAAAGTTCTAGTAAAGGCTATTGGGTCAAGCTACTACCCAAATAAGCCCAAGAGAAAAATATGCTTAGTGAAAATGCAATGTTATGTTTACATATTACCCTATTTTAACACTATACACACATATTTTCAACATTTAAAGTCATATAAAATGCATACATCTTATTGTATTGAAATAAAATGGTTATTGTGACAAAATAAAATTTATTTTAACAATAAAAAGTTATTTTAACAATAAAACAATATCTTTAATAATATTTTATGATTTGCACAATTTTAGTGTAAAAACACTATTTTTAAAGTATAACTTGATCAAAATTTATTCTCTTAGTCAAATAAATTTTAATAAATCATTCTAAAACTTTCAAAACCTCAAAATAATATTTTTGCACAATATTTCATCTTTTATATTCAATAGGAGGCTAATATTGGCAATAAATGTCAATATTATCTCATTGACTTAATTAAAATACAGTAATTGACTAATTTCACTCCAATACCTCAAAATAAAGTTTTTAAAACTTTATTTCCATCAATTTGCATTTATTTGAAATACACAATTTAAACCAAATTTATTTCTCCATTACATTTTATTCACCATATTAAATTATAACTATCATTATAATTTAATATCATTAGTAATCTCCAATACCAGGGTTGTTACAGACTCCCCCTCTTATTAAAATTGCTCCCTCGCAATTTCTAGAGGAAATCTGTATGCAACACAATTTATTTCATCAAACAAAGGAATCTAGATAGATTAAATGAAAAATTCTTACCTTCAAAGTGAGAAGATAAGAAATCAGGATACGATCGCTCGATGAATTCTCTGGTTTCCCTAGTGCAGTCATTGGGATTATCAGACCATTGAATCTTCACGGGCGGGACACTCTTGTTTCGAAGACGTCTAGTCTCCGAAGCAAGAACTCTCAGAGGATGCTACACAAAAGATAGATCAGGAGAGACTACCAACTTCTCTAAAGCACGAGAATCGAGCATAGAATCTGAATCTCGTAGACACTTCCTTAACTGAGAGACGTGGAATACGTCGTGAACTCCAGAAAACTGATCGGGAAGTGCTACACGATATGCAACAGGACCGATACGCTCTGTAATAGGAAATGGCCCAATATAGCGTGGTGCCAATTTCCCGGTCTGACTAAAGCGTACTACTCCTTTCAGAGGAGAAGCCCGAATAAAAATAAGGTCACCCACTGAGAATTCAAGAGGCCTCCTACGGTTGTCCGCATAGGATTTCTGGCGACTCTGTGCCTCTTTCATTTTCTCACAAATAAGATGGATCTTATCAGATGATTCTCGAATAGATTCGGGCCCTAAAATAAGCTTTTCCCCCGACTCAAGCCAACAAGATGGAGAGCGACATGGCCTTCCATATAAGGCTTCAAAAGGAGCCATGCCGATAGAAGATTGGTAGCTATTATTATAAGCAAGCTCAACTAGAGGAAGATAATCCTCCCAGGTACCACCAAAATCCAAGATACAAGCACGAAGTAAGTCTTCCAAAATACGGTTCACTCGTTCAGTCTGTCCATCAGACTGTGGGTGATAAGCTGTGATAAGATTAAGCTTCGTGCCTAAAGCTTGCTGGAGACTCTGCCAAAAGTGGCTTGTGAAAAGAGGATCACGATCACACACAATAGATGAAGGGATACCGTGCAATCGCACGATCTCCTTAATATATAGCTTCGATAAAAGAGATTTCGTCCTATTCGACTTAATAGGAATAAAATGTGCGGACTTGGTGAGACGGTCCACAACAACCCAAATACTGCTATGGCCTGACCTCGAACGAGGTAAGCCATCAATGAAATCCATCGATATCTGATCCCATTTCCACAACGGAATCTCTAAAGGCTGAAGAAGACCGGATGGCCGCTGATGCTCGGCCTTAATAAGCTGACAAGTTATGCAATTACCCACATAACTTGCGACATCACGCTTCATGCCTTCCCAATAATAAAGGCGACGCATATCGGCATACATTTTACTGCTGCCAGGATGAATAGTATACTTAGAGCGATGACAATCATCGAGAATGTCACACCTAAGTGATGAATCAGAAGGTACAACAATACGGTCCTTCAAACGAAGACAACCATGAGAATCAATACTGAAATCCCTCATCTCATCATCATGGGATTCAGATTCACAAAGACGAATAAGGCGCAACGTCTCGGAATCACGCCGCTGGGCCTTCGAAATACGGTCTAAAAGAGAAGGTCGAGCTTCCATACTGAATAATAAGATAGGTGAATCGAAAGAAGAAGCTCGATCACGAATATCACAATAAGATAAAGATTCAAGGACAACCCATTCGGCTAACATCATTGATACAACAGCCGAATGCTTGCGACTAAGCGCATCTGCCACACGATTCCCCTTCCCCGGGGTGTACTGAATATCAAAATCATATGAGGCCAGAAACTCAAGCCAACGCTGCTGCCTCATATTAAGCTCCTTCTGAGAGAACAGATACTTTAAAGACTTATGGTCAGTAAAAAGAACGAAGTGCTCTCCCAAAAGGTAATGACGCCACATCTTCAAAGAGAAGACAATGGCTGCAAGCTCTAAATCATGAGTAGCGTACCGAACCTCATTCGGACGCAACTGCCTAGAAGCATAGGCCACAACACGATCTCTTTACATCAAAACAGCACCGAGGCCGCTATGACTGGCATCGGTATAAACGATAAGATCTTGGTTCCCTTCAGGAACCACAAGGATGGGGGCATTAGTGAGATGCTCCTTCAATTTCTGAAAAGAAGCCTCACACTTATCGGACCAAATGTATCGAACACCTTTCCTGGTAAGGCTAGTCAGTGGAAGCACGATACGGGAAAAGTCTTTGATGAAACGGCGGTAATAACCTGCCAAACCCAGAAAACTACGAATCTCGTGAACATTCTCGGGCCTCTTCCAACTCTGAATAGCCTCGATCTTAGAAGGATCAACGGAAATGCCTTCTGAAGATACTACATGGCCTAAGAACTTCACTTGCTTTTCCCAGAAGTGACACTTAGAAAGTTTTGCTTTGAGTTGATGCTTTCGGAGAGTACTCAAAACAATTCTAAGATGTCGAGCATGGTCCTCTTCGGACTTTGAATATACTAGAATGTCATCAATGAAAACAAGCACGAACTTATCGAGATATTCCCGGAATACTCGATTCATAAGATCGACAAAGTAGGCAGGTGCGTTCGTTAACCCGAACGGCATGACAAGCCACTCATAAGAACCGTAGCGAGTGCAGAATGCGGTGAGAGGAATACTATCTTCCGCGACTCGGAGCTGATGAAAACCAGTGGCAAGGTCTAACTGTGAAAAGACCTTAGCACCAGTTAATTGATCGAACATGTCGTCGATCCTCGGTTAAGGGTAACGATTCTTGATGGTTAACTCATTAAGCTTGCGATAGTCGACGCAAAGCCTAAGAGTCCCATCGGACTTCTTCACAAATACTACCGCAGCTCCCCATGGTAAAGAACTAGAACGAATGAAATGCTTGGCTTCAAGCTCGAGAAGTTGCTTTTTGAGTTCCTCATTCTCTCGTGTAGACATCCTCGTGGGAGGACGACTAACTGGCTGTGCGCCGGGAATAAGATCGATACGGAACTCAATAGCTCTCTTAGGAGGTAAACCAGAAACAGGCTCGAATAAATCTGAAAAGTCGCAAACGATAGGAATACGGGATACATCGTCATCATCATCTTGAGAATCAAGAGCAAATAAAGAAGCCATGGAATCACAATCGGAATCACGAAGCGAAAGAGATAACTGATCATAAGAATCAGGATGTCGAATATATAAGACTCGCTCCAAACATAAAATCCTGGCCTCGTATCGAACTAGCCAGTCCATTCCCAATATCATATCAAATCCAAGAAAAGGAATAACGTGCAGATTCGCACGGAAAGAAAAGCCACAAATCAAAATCTCAACATCATCACAATGCAAACTAAGAGTTGCATATCCTCCGATAGGATTCGCAATCCGTAAAGAAGTAAGCATGCAAGAAACATCTAACTGCAAAGCATCAACGATTTCTTTCAATACAAATGAGTGAGATGCACCCGTATCGAAAAGAACTCGAATATAACGATCATGGAATAAAATAGAGCCCTCTAAAACAGAAGAGGAAGTACCTCTAGACTGAGCAGCACCTCCAGAGGTAGTAGCCACACCAAGATGACCCTGACTAGAACCCTTCTCCTTTTTGGGACAAGCTGACACTAAATGTCCCTCCTTCTTACAATAAAGACAACGCTTAGGCTTGGGACACTCCCTCACTGGATGGTCAGGTGCACCACAATTGTAGCATGCAAAAGGCTTAGTTGTAGGAGTAGACTAAGACTGAGAAGAAGGTCCCCTCTGTTTCTTCTTCTTATTGGGATGGAACGGCTTCGGCTTGCGTAAAAACTTCTTCTTATTCGGGTTTCCCCAAACATTACCCTCATCATCACTATCTTTCTCCTTCTCGACCGCTTCAAGCTGAAGGGCCGCATCCACAAGCTTTTCAAAGGTAAGCTCAAGGCGAAGCATGAGGGACTTCTTCAGATATTTCTTAAGCCCGGAGACGAACTTAAGATTCTTCTTATAAGGAGTAGAGATGTGCTCGAGACCATATTTAGACAAGGCTTCAAAGGATGCAACATATTCAGAAATGGTCGACTTTCCTTGTTTGAAATCAAGGAAACATCGAGCAAGAATAGCCTTCTCGGATTCTGGAACAAACTTGAGTTCGAATCTCTCACGGAACTGATCCCACTCTAGAGTGGACTCATCAATCTCGGCAATAAGAAGATCATACCAATGTAAAGCTCGTTCCTGTAACATACTAGATGCTACAAGGACTCGGTCATGACTAGAGATCTCCATACGACTAAAGATATGCTCACAAGAACTGAGCCATGCCTCAACCTCTAAAACAGTCTCGGTGCCTTTAAAGATCTTGCCACCAGGATGTGTGAAGTCACTACACATGCGCGCAAACACGGATTTGCACGGAGGAGAAGAGTGAGCTGGAGCAGGAGGCTGAGTGCTCCGAATAAGCTCAAGGATCTGATCGGTAGACATATATACGCCTTCAGGACGAGAACCACTGGACGGTCCCGCCGTCGAAGAGCGTCCTCTACCTCTACTTGACATAGCTGAAAGATAAGATAAGATAGGATTATTCACAGGGTAAATATATATATTAGCAATTCAAGTGCATAAGTTAAGGAATACTACGGAATATAATTAACATTCCTAGACATATTCCTTTCTATCTACCCCAAAGGAATTAAAAAGGGACACAAATCAAAACAAGGATAGGGGCAAGGCAAGGTTAAGGTGAAACCGATCATGATTAAGGGGTGATGTACGTGGATGTATTATATCTGATGTATGGTATCTCGTATGCTGTTCTGTATATATTACATTATATTTTGAAACAATGCTCTGATACCAAGCTGTGACGCCCCACCCCGAGACCTACATTAGTAAAGAGAATTACTAAGTAATCCTGTCTACTAATGCAGAGAATAGGGCTGGTTAAGGGCGACCATCATAGTAATACGTTAGTTAAGAGCTAAGCATGTCAATTATGTCTTGATGATTTTTTTTTCATTACCTCATAAGTGGTAGACACGCTTATTCCCTAACTAATGCACACTATGGTGGATTCGAACCATTTCAAAAATAATGTAATATACATGCAGATAGAAAACATCAGTCACAGAACAGCAAACCCAGATCAGAGTGTATATATAGATAAATACATACATCACCATGCATCTCCATAATAATACATCATATATAAGTAGCATGGACTACCGAATCACATATACCATTCGATCCCACAAAATAATATACAACAAGACACATAAAAGCAGACGACTCAAAACGACATCCAAGCCAAAATGATAAGTCCAACAAAAGCGATCTAGCTGATCCAAGAAGTGAAGCAATCAAAACTAACCTGCAACTCGGTCTGACCCGAGGGAAAAACACACGGGTCAGGCAAGCTAAACTTATTACTAGTAAGGATCTCAATAATAAGCGGAATGGGGAGAATCACTCCGTTGTTGCCAACGGAACGATAATATATTCATCATATCATTTATAAGAAAAGGGGACATCGGGGGTTCATCAATTTGTTTCAAAGGAATTCAATAAGTAACATGCATATGGTTTCTCTTAAGGACATCTCTAAGTAGAGTGGATAAGTGATGAGAACCATATAATAAATTCATAAAGAAACATCAAATCATCATAATCTATCATAAGAACTCATTAAGAGTTAAAGGAAATCATAATCGAAATCACCATATAGAATAATATGAATGTAGCCTATATCATACTCAAGGCCATACTCAAATAACACATCACAAAAAGGTGAAATCGAACATAGAAAACTTCATAGAAAATTGCACGTGCTTTTCATCTTGACTAGTACTACTATTATTTGGTACCATACATCGTGATGACTTGGGGTCATTAACATCTTAGCATCGTGATCGTCTTGATTGACTATAGTCGAATATCGCGATGACACCCAAATCATAAAATCCGAGCAAACATCATGATGAGTGGAATCTACTAATGACATCAAGAACATCGTAATGATTCCAATCTTATACTCGGTTTGTAGTACTAATAACATCTTGAATGTGTCACAACATCTCGAATAGGAACCCAATGGGTGTTAATGTACGTCCCATACCATACATTCGCACCTATTGCTTTACTAATCGTCAGTCAACGCCACATTAGAAAATAGTCATAAAAATCCAAATCAAACATACACCGCCTCGTCTCATTGGCGAGTGTAAAGCACCCAACTCATCGTATCTCAAACTTTGATGAGTTTAAAGTGACATCAAAACTTGTCTCATTTCATCGACAAGTAAAATTCCATCTTAAACATAATAACCATCATCAATTCATCATAAAAATCCAGATTTCAGCCAAATTTTGTGGCATTATACCATGACATGAGGACTATAACATATCTAAAATTTGGAGCAATTCGCTGCAAAGCGAAAGAGTTATGATTCTTCGAACATTGCACTTTTGGGCAAGCACAAAGCAAAAAAACAAGATTTTTGGCTATTTTCAACTAATAATTTTATAAATCAAAACAATATATAATTCAATGAAAATTTCCAGGTATGTAGAACTGTCTGACTAAAACATCATATAAAAATCTGAGATCAATTTGCCAAAAATTGAAGAAGATATGATTTTTTGATTATGGTGCATTTTCGGCCTATAAACAGAGAGGGATTTTTGGCCATTTTCAACTAATAATTTTATAAATCAAAACATCATATAATTCAATGAAAATTTCCAGATATGTAGAACTGTCTGACTACAACATCATACAAAAATCTGAGGTCAATTTGCAAAAAATTAAAGAAGATATGATTTTTTGATTATGTTGCATTTTCGGCCTATAAACAGAGAGGGATTTTTGGCCATTTTCAACTAATAATTTTATAAATCAAAACATCATATAATTCAATGAAAATTTCCAGATATGTAGAACTATCTGGCTACAACATCATACAAAAATCGGAGATATATTTGAAAAAATATGAAGAAGATATGAATTTTTTAATATGACCTATTTTCGGCCAAAACACAGAGGTCAGTTTTTGACCAATTTCAAACAATAGTTTCCTATAGCAAATTAACTCAAAATGGAACGAAACTTTCCATAAATGTAGAGTAGGCCGACTACATCAACATATCAAAAACTGAGATTAATTTACTAAGAACTGAAAAAGATATGATTTTTCAATATGACCTATTTTCGGCCAAAACACAGAGATCAGTTTTTGACCAAGTTCAAGCAATTGTTTCCTATAGCAAATTGACTCAAAATTGAACGAAATTTTCTAAAAATATTTCTCAAACCAAGTACTAAAACATGTGAAAAATTCAGACTTAAATAATGTAAATTGGAGAAGAAACGAATTTTTGAACATAGGGCTTTTTCAGCCAGCAAAACAAAAACAAAGTAGACAAATAGAGCAATTCCATCAAAGATTGATAGCAAAATTCGATTTTTCTTTGTTTAGCTTGCTGTAAGGAACCCTTACCTTGCTTACCAAATTGTTTCAGGGAGATCTAGCAGAGAATTGATAGAAATTTGTGATCTTTTGAGGCGATTTGAGGCTCTAAACACCTGTAGAAACTTGAAAGTAGACATGCAAAACAAACATAAGAAATTAAAAGGAAATCACATCTCAATCTCTCAAATTTTGATGAAAATTATCTGGTATTGGAAGGAGATTACCTTTCTATTCTTAATTTATATGATTTCTCTCTTTAATTCGCATAAAATTTGGGTAGAAATTTGATTTAGATGAAAGCAGCCATTGCTTTCTCTTGTTTTTCTTTTCTGAGTGTTTGGAGAAGATGAGACAATAGAAAGTTACGTACAGGGATTTTTCTCAAGCCAAAAAGTTCTAGTAAAGGCTATTGGGTCAAGCTACTACCCAAATAAGCCCAAGAGAAAAATATGCTTAGTGAAAATGCAATGTTATGTTTACATATTACCCTATTTTAACACTATACACACATATTTTCAACATTTAAAGTCATATAAAATGCATACATCTTATTGTATTGAAATAAAATTGTTATTGTGACAAAATAAAATTTATTTTAACAATAAAAAGTTATTTTAACAATAAAACACTATTTTTAATAATATTTTATGATTTGCACAATTTTAGTGTAAAAACACTATTTTTAAAGTATAACTTGATCAAAATTTATTCTCTTAGTCAAATAAATTTTAATAAATCATTCTAAAACTTTCAAAACCTCAAAATAATATTTTTGCACAATATTTCATCTTTTATATTCAATAAGAGGCTAATATTGGCAATAATTGTCAATATTATCTCATTGACTTAATTAAAATACAGTAATTGACTAATTTCACTCCAATAGCTCAAAATAAAGATTTTAAAACTTTATTTCCATCAATTTGCATTTATTTGAAATACACAATTTAAACCAAATTTATTTCTCCATTACATTTTATTCACCATATTAAATCATAACTATCATTATAATTTAATATCATTAGTAATCTCCAATACCAGGGTTGTTACAGCTGCTGTGATTCATAGGCCAGATCAATCAGTGGTTATGATGGTGGCCTTTTTAGGAGTTGCTAGTAATACGGATTTTTAAATTGCTTTGGAAAGGGATCGACCATTGTATTTCACAGAATCTTATCATAACGCCGGAAGATACTTGCGCCGGGAGGATGTTGAAGCAAAAAAGCAAGAGGTGAATGCCCTGGATGACAAAGGATCGTCCGAGGCATGATTTGGTAAACATAAAGGAAAACAAAAGGTTGATGATGGCTTTGGAGAACCAAAGCGGTAAAGAAGAGAATAGAAATTCTCTTCCTATATAGAGTTGAATGAAATCTCATAGAGGATTTACCTGGATATCGGGGGAAAATCCCCTACTAAAAAATAATAAGAAGAGAACCCACCGATTGGAAGAGAAAATCAGGAAAATACTACTTGTTCCATGAACTGGATGTGCATAACACAAATGAGTGTGAGCACTTACGTAATTTGATTAAGGAACAGGTCAAAAACAACCAATTATAATAGTATATGAGAAACCAAGTCACGGTGGTAGAACAGGAGCAGCCATTATTTAAGATAGATGGAAACGACCTTGGGTCAATTTCACGGATAGTCATCTCATGATTAGTATTGCGAAAAACTTGGTTCGGTTCTTGCACTTTATTCTCATATAAAGTAAACGATGCTGTATTATAATGTAGCCACTTACTAATGTATGAGACCTCGATCAGTCTTCAGGCATGCTCTAAGCTAGATGCTAGGCTGTAACACCCAGTGAAGTAGTTATCATGATGTTTTACTTCATGTTTGTTAATGTTTGGATTTGAACCCTATAAATGAATGCTTTGTTTTAATGTGATGAACTATATTGATCATGGTAATCCTGTCCGAAGAGACAGGGCGATAACCACAAGGTACAGGTCCCCTTGTCGAAGAACAAGTGGATCGGACTTCAATGAAAAGTAAGTCACCCCATCGAAGTGTAAACGGATGGATTACTTGATCATTAGGTCCCCTTATTGGAGAGAGAGCGGATTGGACTCAGCAAGGATCTGGAGAGATCGAACCCTAGATTGAATGATAAATGATTTGAAGAGATCAAAAAATGACCTAGATTTGTCGAACCCTAGATTGGATAATACATGATCCGACAAGATCAAGAAATGACCTACATTGGTCGAACTCTAGATTGGATGATAAATGATCCAACGAGATCAAGAAACCACCAGA
Organism: Allium cepa; assembly: GCA_030765085.1. Taxonomy (NCBI): domain Eukaryota; kingdom Viridiplantae; phylum Streptophyta; class Magnoliopsida; order Asparagales; family Amaryllidaceae; genus Allium; species Allium cepa. The sequence continues at coordinate 581,407,121 of CM060931.1, forward strand.
TTGGTCAAACTCGAGATTGGATGATAAACAATCCGGCGAGAACAAGAAGCGACCTAGATGGGTCGAATCCTAAATTTGATGATTAAACAATCCGATGAGATCAAGAAATGACTTAGATTGGTAGAGCCCTAGATGGGATGTTATATGGTTCGACAAGATTAAAGAATGGTTCAGCGAGTCCAAGGATTAAACTAATGATCTAGAGAGATCGATGATCGAATCAATGATCCAAAAAGATCGATAATTGATTTAATGATTGAAAGAGGTCAAGATTTGATTAACGATCCAACATGATCAGGAATTGAATTGGTCATTGAATACAAGGCCTGAAGATCTCCAAAACTACACTCTAATTTCGAACACCAATCGACCTTAAAACAATTTGATATCCATTACCGAATTGAACTATTGATTTTAATACATGTTTATTAACTCCTGGGTGAACACAGGACGATCCTCATTTATGATGTATTATATGATATGTTAATTCAGGGAGAACACGGAATGATTGTCTGTGACTGACACTCAAGCAAGGATACAAGTGTTTAGCTATCATGATCTGGAACGGTCTTTGATTTATAGGTAAATCCAGAGGAACATGATGATTCTCCATAACTCGATTGATTGACGGCTAGAAAACTTACTACTTGTATTGCATGAACTTCAATATCTGTCCTTGAGCAAAGCACATCGTCCATTTGAAAGGCGTGCTTTCAGGGGGTAAGTGTTTTCCAACCTTATGGCCAGGGCATGTTCGAATGGATCGAACCAACCAAATAGAAATCAAAAACGATAACCGCTAAACATGGATGCCAAACAGAGTCAAGAGATAAGGTTGCCAACACGCAAATAACTTCCATACACTATACTACTTCAAGTACCAGAACCAGAGTCCAACATTCAAGCAAAGTTATGTACCGGTACCAATCCATGCTTATGGACTGGTACCAATCCTAAACTTTTATCCAACACCACTTCAAATTCACATAAACAAGCCTAGAAACCAAGTACAACCAGGACAATAAAGAAAAACCAGTCCATCTCAGAGAACAATAAACCAAAATCTATCTATGTGATGGATTGGTATCGATCCATAGAGCTTCACTAGAAAACTCCAAAATCCCTATACTTCCATATATTGTAGGTTACAACCCTTTCCAAGCCTAGGAATAACAATCACATGTAGTTTACCATTGATCTCCTCGATCACTTAAAGTCAGAAACTCCATTCCCCAACTAATCCACCCTATTGGCCCAGAAACAAGCTCCTAACAGTGCAAATAAGGTGGAAAACATGAAGCTAACAAGTAGCCATGACACAAAGCATTGGAATCGATCCATAAAACTATCTTATGAATCGATATCGATCCATCACAACTATTGATATGGCCACGTTTTTTCGAGCTTAACTACTGCGAGGGCGTAGGGAACTTGGTGAAAATTGTGGCGGAGAGTTTTTAGCTAATCTTCGGTTTTAAACAAGAGGCTAGGGGCTTATTTTTTAGGATCCTTTTGCTTCCTTAAAAGTTTTCCATAATTCTCTTGTAACCCCTATGGATCCCTACCAATCCATAAGAACTGTACTGTAAACAACAACCAAATCAACAAAACAGCTAAGCGGAGTAGGCAACGATTATTTGAACCACTATAAAACTTTTGTGTCCTGTTTTTTCTTCGTTTTCTTCATCTTCTTCATTTTTTTCTCTATTATACTCATTTGGGTGTTTGTTCCACATTTTGTTGCAAATAATAAGATGAAAAACATATTTATAATTTAATACTATTAATTTATAGAATTGATTAATTCAAATAATATTTAAATAATACATATAAACTATTTTATTTTTTTCGAAAGTCTTTTAAGTATTATATTGCTTTTTTTAAAATTTTAAAACTATATTTTATATAGTATAAGATCTAAGATTTAAATTATAAAGCCGGTATAATTTAAATAATGTATATCAAAGTAATATAAATTAACAAAAATCAATTTTTTATGGAGCCATGAGTACCAAAGGAAATTACATATCATACATTTTTTATAAACTTAATATAATCGTATAAACAAATAACCTTTCTGAATGTGATGATATATCGATATATTAGAATCATCACATAACTAGCAAAATAATATATGATATACAAATTTTCTAAATATAAATATATAATTGTAGATCAAAAAATTACCTTATCTCCAAAGCCTATTAGTACATGTTGAAATGAAGATATTAACACCTTGAATAAGATTCAATTTCAACAAGGTGTAAGCCCCTGAATTAATGATTACTTCTATCGAATAACAATTGTTTTAATATGGTTTGAGCTTGGAAAATGTGAAGGGGATGAAGATATGTTTTGGCAAGAAGAGAGGTAGATGTAGGCCCTAAAGAGTAGTAAATGAGTGCGGGTTGATATGCTTATATGGAGGAGATATTAGAGAGATAAGTTAGGATCAAGATCCATATTTCTCTCTTACCTATTAATTCCTCTAAGAAAACCAAAACCATATCCCCTCTTTCCATCTTAAGGTCACAACTCACGTGGTTTCTTATGGCCAAAATATGCATGCCACTATATGGGCTTCGAACCCATTTAGAACCCAAACAAATTATATTCCATTTAAATCTAACTTAAAAGCATATCGACATTGTATATCGATCAATGTATTTATAACTATTATAAACATATTTAATATTGTTCATTAAATTAAAATAAAATATTATAATTAATATTTCATGAATACTAATTACTTTATAAGAATTACAAATTAATTAAATTATTTGGTCAAAGGAGTATTCAATGTTTTGGTTATATGACTCTCTAAGTGTAATTTCAGTTAGCGGTTAATATCGAACTATTCGAATATTGATGTTCATGCTTCACTTAGCAGATGGTTTGACATTTCGGCCAAGTTTATTGCTTACTAGGTTTCAATAAAACCCAATTTTACTTTGTTAAGCATTGCCAATCGTTATTATTATTTATACCAATTCTCTTCGTCAAACATATATCACTTTGGACTTATGAAATTTGGTAATGGCCAAATTCCAGTACCGTCAATATTCGGCTCTATAGTCCAAAAACAAAATCTTTAGTTTATTAATAACAATTATTATTTACCAAATTACTCTGGCCAGTGATTTTGACGTTGAGTTGACTTGAGTTAACTGTGATACTAGCCTCGTTTAACTAAGGAGACGAATCCTTTGTTGAATAGTGTTTCACTTCCAATACTTCCACTTGACCCAACTATAATCACTCGATGGATGTCGTGCCATGATTTAATTGTAATCAAAGCGAAGCTTTCATTTTGAAGATCAATAGCATTCTCAAGTCGAGAGGTCTGTGTAAATCAATCACATCAATATTTTCTGTTTGACCTTAGTAACATTAGTCAAAGAAAACTATCAAGTAAGTCATTCCATAGTTATCCAATAACCATCGATAAGTATCTTTTTTGGTGCCTCCAGCAGTCATGAATAGTACACTGCTCAACTTTTGGAGAGCTTACATACTCTAATCTCAATGGATGCATCGATATGTTGTCTTGATGCATCTTGACTAGGAACATTTAAAATAATGTAATTATATCGGAATACAATAATCGTCTTTGCAATTATTTGTAATTACTACCACAAACAGACCATTTATGGATTTTCTTTTAAATATATTTTAATCAAATATTTAAATGTTTATGACACATTATAATGAATATATAACAGAAAGAAAAACATCTTTATTAAAAATGATAATTGATTAAGGACATAATTAATTTATAATAAATTACAAAATTGCCTCTCGAGCATACCCCTAACTCTATCGATCTACCACTTGCAGTTGGGGCCAATTATGAAATCTCAATCTTATCCCTTCAATCAGCTTATTGAGATCCTACGGAGCTAGACTCTTAGTGCATGGATCTATTATGTTGTCCTTGGTATCTACCATTTGTATCATAACTTCTATCTTTTCAACGAATTCTCTAATGAGGTGGAACTTCCGAAGACTATGCCATGACCTCTTGTGTTCTTTAGGTTCCTTTGAGATTTGAATCGCTACATTTTTATTATAGAACAATGACATAGGATTCTCTCTATGAGAACCATTCTGAGCCCACTCAAAAAATTTCGCATACTGCATCTTTAGCTGCTTCTTTGAGGGCGATGTATTCGACCTTCATCATTGAATCATCCATTGTCTCTAAGTTGGAACTTTTCTAACTGATGGCTCTATCATTAAGTGTAAAGACATAAACAGACACTTACTATCATATATATATTTCTTTGAAAGCTAGAGTCTATATTCGCATTCATAAGGAGGCCACCATTCCTGCGAATGAGGAATAAGTCTCGGGTATTTATTAAATACTGTCATATATATTTTACGGCATTTTTCTCTAAGATTAGAATGGTATCGGCTTAAGCATCCTAATGTGCATGCCACATCTGGTCTTATACATAGCATAACATACATTATGCATCCTTTGGCTGAAGCATAGGGGATCCTCTTGATACACTTTTTCCCCTTATTGGTATGATGAGCGTCCTTCTTAGAAAGGAGGATTCTAGATTGTGTTGGAAGTTTTCCACATTTGGAATTCCCCAAACTGATCCTTTTCAGTTAGGTATCTATGTAAGGGATGAGGACAATCCGAACAGCCTCTTTAATCTAACTCTATAAATCTTTATACCTACTATATAGGCCACTCTCCTAAATCCTTCATGGAGAAATTCTTGGAAAGCCAAGCTTTCACTGATTGCCATAATGAAAGTCATTCCAATCAATAATATATCATTGACATATAACATTAAGAATACGATAGCATTACCTTATTACTTTCTGTATATGCACTCTCTCTCAGTGTTCGATGGAAATCAAACCATCTGACTGCTATAACAAAACTCTTGTTCCAACTTCTTGAAACTTGTTTAAGTTTATAAATGAACTTTAACAACTTGCAAGCCTTACCCGCACTCCCACGGACTACAAAACTCTCAGCCTACGACATATAGACAGTTGAAATGCTATCTTTACATCCAATTTCCATATTTCATGGTCATAGATGCAGCAATGACTAGCATAATCCTAATGGACTTGAGCATAGCTATGGATGGAAAGGTCGCATCATAATCAACGCCTTGAATTTGGCGGAATCCTTTAACAACTAGCATTGCCTTATAAGTCTCTACTTTCCATCTGCATTTAGCTTTCTCTTAAAAATTCATTTGTAGCCGATGGATTTTATCCTTTTGGGTATGCTCCACAAAGTCTATGAATAGCTCCACCTCTATACTCATACTATACAAAAGCAATGCGGTGTAATACCGTCGAATAATATGAAAAACGAGGCGATATAGTGTGCACACGTAAATATTCCATTGGACTAACATCGGTACACATCATATATCACATATAATACTTACTATAGATGTACGTGGTCTCAGTACAACGCAATAAACATGTGTGCTAATCATGGAATAATATAAGAGTATATAGAGTCACAATGTAATAGATAAATATAATACATAACATAATACATAGTCCATGGTTACAAAATGATCATCTCTAGGCCATTATGCAATACATCATCCGATACAACTACTGGAAGCTCAATGAGGCTACAAAACATATAGGAAATGTATCATCCTATAACTAATATTACTAGCCTCCTCAAAATGCCACGCCAAATCTTTCTATCTATATGGCACTTATTCCTGCAATGTCTTGGATTAACCCAAGTATAATTATACATGGGTCATACTATATCTATAATGATGTATTTGATGGTGATATATCATAATAATAAGTCCATGAATGATGCGTAGATTAATCATGCAAATAACTCATACTGTGATGTAATATAATAAGTATCCATTAATCTATCCGTATTAACATATGAAATATATAAATGTAAATTAAAATCTAGTGGTGGCGGGAATCAACTGTATCATAGACTTTAGATCTTAAGTAGACCCGTCTCAATGTGAGGGTCACCTAACCTAAATATGTACTGAAATGAGAAGTAAAATCAATATATATCCATCTATCATTCAGCATAGAAACAAACGAGAGATTGATGGTCGTATGCTCGCTCTAGGAACCTAGGGACACCTAACCGGATCAGTTCCTACAGTCTTTATTTATTTCAACAAACATCGTGACTCGTATATACCAATGGTTTGTCAGTGCGTAGCCTCAATCACTACCTTTCTTTTCCCTTATGGTTAATAGATTTTCGGCTTAAGCGACACAAGGGGCAAAAAAGGCACCTATCCTATGGTTTCCTAACCTAATAATAATAAAGGTGTCATGGATCTAGGAACAACCACAAAATCAGGCCAACGAGGTGGAAACTGGCCTAATTTGGTTCTTTTCAATGCCAATAACAGAAGTACATAATGATAGTGGCATCCAGTATCAATAAATGTAAAAGCACCTACCATGGTCATACCTATGAGCATCACCTCAAGTAAGTACAATATATTATAACTATTCCCATCAAATGAGTATCATCTGCTTACACTGAATAACCGAATAAGTATCATATCAACATCCCAAAATACCATGTCATACAAGCCTGTTTATCCAATTTTCGTAAACTATACTCAAACCACTCGATATATCTATTCAACAAGTATACTGAATAATTGGAAATGTGTTACCGAAGGTCTCATTTGAAATGTTATCACAAAATCATTTATTTAAATTTATTATTACATGAAAATGAAAACACATAAATAATAAACAAAGTAATTTATATAAATGTTTTTTCTGTATTTAAAAGTATAGTAATAATTAGTATAATAAAATACAACAATGATTTATATTATATAAAATGATACTTAAAGCATACTCAAATGCCATAGAATTTGTTATTAAATCTATAATATAAGTACATAACCTTTAACAATTATTAGGAGATCATTTGACAACATTATAAATAAGAATTTATAAACTTTTATAAATTTCCGTTGAAATAATATTATTAAATTTACATTATTTAATCATTAAATATTTTAAATAAAATTCGTACGTTAATCATGATATAATATAGTATATTAGTATGTTTGTAGTAAGTGTTGTATATATATATATATTATTTTATTATCTTATTTTTCTATGTATTAGGGAACCGATCTCCTGATAGATTGCAACCACCGGTCGACTGATGGCGATCGACCAGTCAGTTGGATGAGGTTGACCGATTCAACCTTCAAGCACACGATTCTATGTTCCTGTCTATGTGCACTTTCAACCTTCTCCTCCCTAATCTCTGCCACTCTTTCATCATTCAACATTATATAACCCAATTCCATCATTCAGTTGTCATTCCAAGGCCCAAAAAAGTATTAATTTCACATTATCATTATTATATAATCAAAGAGATGAAGAAACAATGTTTTAGTGTTTGAGTTAATTTGTGTGTACTGACATTTCCATTTCTAGATAACTCAGTATCATAAAAAAAACATAATTAGTGAGTGATATACTAACCTTTTATTAGAGAATCAAAATAGCTTCACTAACCTCTACTGGTTCTACTTCCTGTTTCTCCTTTACCACTTACTCTAAGTGATTCTTCAAATTGATGAACAAAATTGATTTTTTTTCTTGCTAAGTGGTATAGAGTTATCAAGAGCTATGATTTGAGTTGTTGACATCTATAGATTTAATTGTTGATTTTATTTCAATTTGAAGAGGTAGGGTTTGGGCAAGATGTTGATTTTCTAAAGTAAATAAAGAAATACATTGGGTTATATTTATAGAAGGAGATGAAGAATCTAGATAATGGGATGTTTGGAAAATGGAATTATGTCCAAAAAGTTCGAAACAATTGGGAGTTTTTCGGAGATTGGATGCAGTTACTAATTTATGATCTGGCATGTACAGAATGAAAACTTCATTCTCGATTCTACGAGAATTTTTAGGAACTTGTTCGGAAATAGCGTAATGAAAGGACGAAAAACATAAATTCTAGTGTTTGGAAACCTGGGCTCGGGAGATATTGGGCTTTGATTTATTTCTTCTTTTCTTTCATTTAGTTTAATTCATGAAACAAGTTTCAAATTCATGCCCACTTACAACTGTTTATTCTCCACTAAATTTCTTATTAATTAATCACTTTACTATTTATGTTATAAAAATCAATCTTCATAGTATATTCATTCAATTAAATCATTATATTATACTTATTTACTAATTAATTCCAATATACTTTCTTTTATCGAAAATAAGTTTCAAACTTACAAAAATTTAATTTGACATTATATTCTAAATAATTAGTTTATATTTACCTTCAAAATTTTTAAATAAATTTTTTTTTTAATCATTATTCTTTTCATCTCAAATTCTTATCATTTTAATAAGATAATTCCTAGCTACTTTTCAAACCATTTCCAAAATCCGTGTTAATTAATTATAATAAAATTTAATATATATATTATTATTATTTAATTATTAATTAACTTCTTCTTGACAATAGGTTGTTATAGACTCCCTCTTTAGAAAATTGCATCTAGGCAATTTCTTCTTGGGAAAAATCCATAATTTACCTAGATAAATTCTAGCTCTCTACTCCATCGGTTAACAATAGACAGGGAACTAATTACATACCTCGATCATGCACATATGATAAAAACTCAAGGTAGGACTGTTCCATGAGCTTATCTGTCTCCCAAGTGCAATCCAATGGTTTGTCAGACCAATGTACTTTCACCAGTTGAACTCTCTTGCTCCTAAGCTGTCAGATTTCTGAGTCAACTTTCCGAACTAAATGCTACATGTAGGTCAGATCAGGGGATAACTCGAGCTTCTGAATGTCTCTAGACTCAACGTTTATCTTCATATCTCCTAGATACTTCCTCGATTGAGATACGTGAAAGACATTATGAATCCAAGAGAAGTTATCAGCCAATGCAACTCTATAGACCACTCATCCAACATTCTCGGTAATAACTTATGAATCCACATAATATGGTGCTAATTTCCCCAATTTGCTAAATCCATAACTCCCTTTAATGGAGAAATCTTCACATACACTAGATCTTCAATTACAGACTCTATACCTTTCCACCTACGATCGACATATGATTTCTGTAGATCCTAGGTCTCTTCATTCTTCGTCTAATCAACTCAATCTTCGTTGTTTCTTCTCTAATAGAATTTGCACCCAAAACAAAATTGTCTGTAGTCTACAATCAATAGGATGGCGATTGACACGGTCTGCTATATAAAGCTTCAAATGGAGCCGCATTGATGCTTTTTTGATAACTTCTATTATGAAAAAACTCAACCAAGCATAAATGGTCCTCCCAATTACCACCAAAGTCTAGTATACATGAAGAAGCAAATCCTTAAGAAAATTGTCTACCCGCTTCGGTGTTCCATCTATATGCAGATGATATGCTATACTAAATTTTAGCTTCATTCCTAATGCTTCCTGGAAACTTCTTCAGAATCTAGTAGTGAATAGGGGATCACGGTCACAAACTATAGAGCTAGGAACTTTATGAAGCCAAACCACTTCTTTTACGTACAACTTAGCTAATTAAGGTATAGTATGTTTCAACTACACTGGTATAAAGTGCGCTGACTTAATCAACGGATCCACCACTACCCAAATATTGTTGTGTCCACTGTTAGATCGTGGTAACCCATTCATGAAATCCATCGATGCCTGAAATCCATATAATGAAAAAACCATTCTAATGGGATTTATATAAGTGAATCATTGATTACTAATCCACCTATACTTCATCCTACTTCCATTGAGGGATTTTTAACAGCTGTAGAAGACCATTGGGTCTTTGATGCTTCGCTTTATTATCTGGCATGTTATGTAGTCCTTAATAAACTTTCCATTATCACATTTCACACCTTCCTAATAGTATACTCACTTCATATCCAAGTACATTTTGCTACTACGTGGGTTTATACTATATCATGATCTATGGTAGTCGTTCAATACTAATTTACAGTGATCATCAACCTCTGATACTACAAACCTATTCTTTCTCCGTATGCATCTAAGAGAGTCTAAAGAATAGCTAGCCAAATCTTCTCCTTCATCTTAAGATTCTAGTTTTTGAATAAGTGCTACAGTAGTTAGATCTTTCTTCTGTGCTTCTATGATCCAGGCAATCAGAGATGGCCTTGCTACAAGGCTAGCTAACATCGCATTTGAACGAGCTTCTATCTTGAATCTCACACATAGATAATGTCGCAAGATCCTTCCACTCGGCTATCATCATAGAAATTATAGTTTGGTGCTTTTGACTCAATGCATCAGCAACTTAATTGCCTTTACTAGGTATACTGGATCTCAAAGCCGTAAGATGTTAACCATCACTGTTGTCTCATGTTAAGATCCTTCTATGTAAAGAAATACTTCGATAATTTATGATCTGTATAGAACACAATTTGCTCTCTAAGCAAGTAGTGTCGCCAAATCTTCCGTGCGAACACTTTGAATGTTGGTTTGAAAATATGCATAACATATTTAATTTCACTAGCTCTTAACTGTCTCAATGCATATGCCACAACTCTTCCCTTCTACATTAGTGCTACACCTAATCCAGAACCACATGTATCCGTATAAACTTCCATGTCCTGATTGCCTTTAGGTACTATCATCATAGGTGCATTCATAAGCAATCCTTTAACCTTTAATAAGCTTCCTCACACTTATCCATCCAATGCAACTTTACTCCTTTCCTAATTAGGTTGGATAGAGGCTGTACAATCTTTGAGATTTCTTTGATGAATCGTTGGTAATAACGAGCTAATCCCAAGAAACTACTAATCTATGAAACTGTCTCATGCCATTTCCAATTCTAGATTGTTTCTACCTTAGCGAGGTCAGTTGAGATACCTACTTTACAATAGACATGGATTAAGAATTTAACTTGCCTCTGCCAAAAATGACATTTGTAGAACTTGGGTTTTAATTTATTCTACATTAGAGTCTTCAACATCATCATGCAGTGCTTGTCATTCTCCTCCTTAGATTTAGAGTATACCAGTATATCATTAATGGAAAATAGGATAAACCTATCCAAGTGGTCTTTGAAGACTCTGTTCATTAGATCAATAAAGTAAGGTGCAGAATTCGTCAAGCCAAACATCATTAACAACCATTCGTAAGAGCCATACCTAGTTCTAGATGTTGTTTGTGGGATGTTGTCTTCGGCAATATTGAGCTGGTAAAATCCCATAGTTGAGCCCAATTGTGAGAAGATTTTGTCTCCACTCGGCTGATCTAACATATCATCAATCCTAGGAAGGGGATATTTGTTCTTAATAGTTAGCTTATTCAACTTCCTATAATCGATACATATCCTAAGGAATCCATCCGGTTTCTTTAAAAATATAGCTATGACTCCTTAGGTTGAACTACTCAATCTAATAAAATTCTTTGACTCTTGCTTAGACAACTACTTCTTATGTTCTTTATTTTCTTTCAGATGCATCATTGTTGGAGGTCGATTAACAGGTTAAGCTCTGGGAACAAGAACTATTCAGAACTCAATAACCCGCTTAAGAGGGAGTGTGTTATAGGTTTAGAGATATCTTGCTATTCTTTAACCATTGGAATCCAAACAATCTCGTCCCTATCTTGAGCTTAAATAGCAAAACGAGATCCACTCGAATCTTTACTAAAATTTTATAGAGTTATGATAACTCTTTCCTCAGAATCTGGACGGCTGAGAGTTACGATCCTTTAAGGGAATAATAGGTGCACCCCATATCAATCCAGCCAATCCACCATAAGGATGATTCCAAATCACATGTATTCAAATATGTGCAAATCGCAATTAATAGAGTGACCACCCAAAAGAAATTACATCTTTACATAACATCATAGGTTTGCATCTAATAGGATTCACAATCCACAAAGATGTTATTAAATATAGCACATCAGGATTAAAATTTTCCACTAGTTCTTTTGATATGAATGAACGTGGCACACCAATATCGAATATAATTCTAAAAAGAAAATCTCTAAACAGTATCGTACCATCAAGAACTGCATGTGCCTTCCCTTTGACCTGAAAAGTACTACCAGCTGCCTCAATAGCATTCAATTTCTCAGCTTTCCTTGGACAAGCATTATAAAATGTCCCATTGCCCTACGAATCTTGCATATAGACTATGATGGTCCTTAATCTAGTTTTATCCACCGTCACATCGCTCTTTACCGGCTTCTTTTTGAAGAAGCTTGGCCTTTGCTTCTTAAATGGAAATTTCCTCTTCTGTCCAAAAAAAAATTTTCTCTTAGGCCATCCTCTTTACCACTACCTTTCTCCTCTTCCTTAAGCCTCAGTGTCGAACCTTCTGGTAGAAATTTCCAACTGAAGTAGTAAGGGTTTTCTCGAAGATTTCTTTAGCCTATGCACAAAATTCTAAATATTCTTCAATGGTGTGTTGAAGGGTTCAATACCATACTTTGATAAGGCTCCAAATTCTACAACACACTCAGCTACAAACATGGTATGCTACTTCAAGTCGATAAAAATACATGCTATAGCCGCCTTCTCCTCTTTTGGTAGAAATTTCCTCCCAAATCAACCTTTAAAATCTTCCCAAGTCAGTTCTAACTCATCTCTCTCTATTACCAAAAGATCGTACAAATCCAAAGCTCTTTCCTTAAGCTGGCTGGAAGCAACTTGGACCTTCTTCCACTTAGTAATGCCCATATGTGTGAAAATGTGTTCACACTTCTTCAGCCAAGCCTGCACTCCTATCAGTCCATATGTGCCATTGAAGGTTTTGCCTCATAGTTTAGCATAATTACTGCATAGGTTAGCAAAGACAAATCAAGGATTGGGAGGATTTAGAGTTATGGAAGCACTCGACTATTGGATGCTCCTTATTAATTTCGTAAGTTGCTCCATAGTCATATAGACTCCCTCGGATCCACTAGACTGGCCTAGGTCTCCTCGATTTCAGTTCGAGGACCAGCCATTCCTTGCTTTTACACTTGATTAAGACATATGTTATAAATATTAAAAAATAGTAATAATAACATATCAAATGACACAAATAACAAATACTTACCCAGATGGCTACACCCTGTAATCACCATATATACCTAGATAATATATTTAGACAACCTACCCAGTTCCAAGAGTCAAGGTCTCCTAAGTCATCTATGCCCATGACTCGTGTCTCTTTATGATATGTACTTTTCTAAAACTTCTATGATACCAAATGTGAACACCTCCACCTTTATACCTATACTATCCAAGAGAATTACAGAGTAATGCCGTCGGATAATAAAGAGAATGAGGAGATATGGATACACATGTGAATATTCCTTTGCACTAACAACATTACACATCACATATCACAAATAATACTTACATAGACATAAGTAGTCTCAGTACGAAGCAATAAACATGTGTGCCACCAGGATGAAAAAACATAATCATAGAATGATGTCAGAGTACACGGAGTCACAACGAAACAGATAAATATAATACATAACATAATACATAGTCTAAGGCTACAAATTGATCATCTTTAGCCCGCTATAAATACATCATTAGATACAACTACTAGTACATCAATAAGGCAACAAAAACATATAGGTATTGTATTATCCTATAATTACTGTTACTAGCCTTTCAAAAATGCTAAGGTGAATCTTGCTATCTCATGGTACTAATTCTTGTAATGTCTCGAACTGACACGAGTATAATAACACATATGTCTTACTATGTCTTTAATGATGTATTTGATGATGATAAATCATAATAATTAGTTCATGAGTAGGTGTTTACATTAATCATGTAAACAACTCATATTATGATGTAGTATAATATGTATCCATTAATCTATCAGTATAAACATATCAAATATATAAATGTAAATTAAAATTTAGTAGTGACAGGAGTCAACTATACCGCAGACTCAAAGTCATAAATAAAGTCACCTCAATGTGACGGTCACTAAACCTTGGTCACCTAACCTAAATATATACTTAAGTGAGAAGTAAAATCAATATATATCCATCAATCATTCTACATAGAATCAATAGGGAGACTGATGGATGTATGCCCGCTCATGGAACCGAGGGTCACCAAACCACATCCATTCCTATGTTAGACCCTGAGAAGATGGTTTTGATGACAACAACCTTAGAATAAGATTATAAAATATAAATACTAACATTATAGTTTAGATATATATATAATATATGTATATGCAGGATTTAACCATGCAAATACCAAGAATGAAGACTGTACAGTATAGAGATTCAAGACTGAAGATATCAAGATTGAAGACTCATGAATATCAAGATTATCAAGAGTTCAAGATTTCAATAATAAGTAAGTTAGTTAGGAATTTGGTTAAAACTTCTAGAAAAGCACTGGCATCTTAAAATCCATTTTATTCGTGGAATGGAATCCACTTCAAGCCTGTTAAAGGGATGGAACCCTAAGTAGGATGGAATCTACGAAAAATCTAGTGGAAAATTGTTTTCTATCCACTAACTTTTATTCAAATATTTTACAAAATTATATCTTGTTTTCAAAATGATTTCAAAATCTTCCTTATAAAAGAATCAAAAACAACTATCCTGGTTTTAAAATACTTTTAGCCTCAAAATGATCTTTATCTTCAAAATCAAATTATCCTCGTTTTTAAACTATCTTTTAATTATGATATATTGAACTTTTAATATTTATAAAATTATAGTAAAATTTTATATATACCAAAATATTATTCTCTGTACTTATTTATGTATTTTAACTATAGTTAAGTATATTTATAAAGTTTAAAATAGTTTTACTACAAGATAGAAGTTATTTTCAAGGGAAAATAAATTACCAAAAATACCATAGGCCTATCGACAACTCCAATATACCCTTGTCGTCAAGATGGCAGTTTATTTAAAAAATTTGAATTTCAAAGGAAGTGTCTATTCGTCATATCCTTTCATGAATGGACATGGCTGTTGTTCTACTATAAATAGAGGCTATTTTAAACGAATTTATATTCATATATTCTCTGTTTTCACTCCTCTTCTTTTTTCACATTTCTTTATATACATTTTTACCATTACTTTGCCGAAATCACTACTGAATCTAACTAGATCATTTCTGGTTTGATTCTCTATCACTATCTCAACAAGATCTCAGTGCTATTCAGAGTTACAGGCTTCTTTGTAATTAATTGAGTGAGAAAAGGTGTGATTATAGCCTGTGAAGTCAATCAAGCGAGAAAAGTTGTGATTGTAGCCTGTGAAATCAATCAAGCGAGAAAAGGTGTGATTGTAGCCTGAGAAATCAATTAGGGGAATTTGTTGCTGGTAAAATCAATTATCTCTGCCAAGAGGATTGTGAATCTGGAGTGGTGTACCTCGTGGCTTTGAAATCAAGGGTGTAACTGTAAGAATTGATTTTGAAAGGAAATCCGTACTCGTGTTACGAAACTGGATGTAGGGTAACTCCGAACCAGTATAAAATCCGTTGTGTTCTTTCGTTTATTGCTTTTACTTTATTTCTGCATCTGTGTTCATTTCTGTGATCATATTTGTGTCTGAATATTGCATACATTTGTGTTCAAATTAATATAAACTCAAAAAGAAATAGTAATTCCTTAAAACACTATTCACCCTCCTCTAGTGTTAATTCTAGCCTTAAGATCTGTAATCCGCATTTCTCACATATGGTATTAGAGCAAGGTTTTCATAATCTCATAATATGATTTTTGAAAAAGCTTTTAAAATGGCTATGTTTAAAAAACTTATTAATACTAGTTTAGAAATATTCAAAACAACATTGTCTCTTGAGTTTGCATATAAATATTCAAATTCAAGTTGTCTACCAAAATTGTATGATGGGCAGGAAACATGTTTTATGGGTGTTGAGGAATCAATCCAAAATGGACAAATTGAGCATATCAAAAAGAATAAATGGATACTCGATAGTGGATGCTCTATACACATGGCTGGTAATCCAGATATGCTGAATGATATAATATACAAAGATGGAGGACTGGTTAACTTTGGAGACAACTCAAAAGGATATGCGATTGGCATCGGCAAAGTCAGTAACTCTGAAACTCCTATTATTACTAATGTTTTGCTAGTTAAGAATCTTAAACATAATCTGCTAAATATTAGTCAACCTTGCTATAAAAGATATAAAATTAAATTTGAAAACGATAAATGTTACATTGAAGATAATAATTCAACCACAATATTTGAGGGAATTAGTAAAAAGAATATAGTATGAAAGTTTCAAATGATAACCTGTGTTTTTTGGCAAATACAAGTGATCCTTGGATTTGGCATAAGAAATTTGGGCATTTGAATTTCAAACTCTTATCTAGACTGTCAAAACATGACCTAGTAAGAGGTCTCCCTAAAATGAATTTTAAAGTAGAAAGTTTATGTGATGCATGTCAATTAGGAAAACTTAGAAAAAGCTCCTTTAAATTAAAAGATATGATTTCAACTTCAAAACCTCTTGAATTACTTCATCTTGATTTATTTGGTCCATGTCAAATTCTGTCACTAATTCATAGTAAATATGTTTTTGTAATTATAGATGATTATTTTAGATTTAAATGGACAATATTTTTAAAACATAAAAGTGATACTTTTGAATGTTTTAAGAACTTTACAAAAAGGATTCAAAATCAACTTTCTATAAAAATTATAACAGTCCCTAGTGATCGTGGTGGTGAATTTGAAATTGAAAATTTTGAGGAATCCTGCAATAAAAAGGGAATAACTCACAATTTTTCATTTCCAAGAACTTCATAACAAAATAGAGTAGTAGAACGTAAAAATAGGACGATTCAAGAGTGCGCGAGAACTATGATTTCAGATAGTATATTACCAAAGTATTTTTGGACAGAAGCAGTTGCTACCCCCCTATTATATTTTAAATAGAATTTTAATTAGACCTTTAACTGGTAAGACATCTTATGAACTTCTGCACACAAAGAAACCTAAGGTATCTTATTTTAAAAATTTTGGAAGTAAATGTTTTATTTTAAATACGAAAGATAACGTTAATAAATTTGAACCTAAATCCGACAAAGGTATCTTTATCGGATATTCTAATAGAAGTAAATCATACATAGTGTTTAATTTAAGAAAGGGATAGAAAAGAGAAAAGAAAGAAGAGAAGAAGAAACAATATCAGAATCTCAACAGCGGAACGAATAAATTATATTAATAACATAAGTATTACATAGTATACAAAAATTATCAGAGTTACACAGCATAAACAACACATACTAGACAGTTATAAACACCTGTCTAGTTATTACAACTCAATACACAAAACAGAAAACACTCAAAGATATCAACATAGCGGAAAACTATATATCTGTGCGCGGAAGCCTCCTACTACATTGCTCCTCCATAATTCGTCAAAGCTAACCTGAATCCCTTGGCTACTCGTAAAAATTTAAGTACCCAAGAGTTTAAGAAAAACAGAAACAAACTCCGGGTCAGACATGGGTCTGGTGTGAGTAACAGGTTAAAGTTGCTTTACTTTTGAAAACCTTTGAAAAGAAAAGGTATCACGTAAGACTTCCCACACATAAACATGGAAAAGTTTTTACCTTACGCTAACCAAAACATTTGATAGGAAATCCAGTGATATTATAATAGGTCTAGGGTTTTCAAAGTAATTTAATCTAAATTACTTCCAAAAATAAACATCTTTAAATTACATTCAGTAATTATCAATTAATTACTCCCCTAAGAAATTACAAACCCATTAATTACATAAAGTAATTATCAATAAAATCATCAAGTGTTTAAATTAATTAAACTAAATTAATTAACCTAAACTAATCACATTAACCCAATTAATTACATTAAGTAATTAATTTATTAATTACTTCCATTAAGTAATTAAACATAAACAATTACAAAAAATGATTATTATAAATTAATTAGTCTAATTAATTATCAAAATTAATCTGTAACGTCCGTGCCTTTTCGCACGATTTAAACAGACACACGTGCCAATTCAAACCATACGGAAGGGCGGATTGTTATGGGGTAAATAAGAAAACAGAAAAGAAATAAAACAAAATAGAATCTCACAGCGGAAGGATAAAATATAATAATAAAATATACAGTTTATAAAACTGTTTACAAAACAATTGATTCTTCTTTATACAATTAAATATCAGAGTTCACATACCAATAATATCAATGCAGCGGAATATAGTGTGAGTGTAGTGCAATACTATAAATAATAATAATACAAATCTTCGTCTCCGTCCTCCAGAGCTAAATCTTCAAAGCATGAAACGCTCGGATTGACCCGAGCGAATTTGAAAAGACAAAAACACTCGAGTCAGAACTAAAAGATCTTATGTGAGTTAAATTAACAGAAATAAATATGAGTGCAGTAACTCAAGAGATACTCGGGATTTACATCTCCTAAGGATCCGTTAAACTATTTACTATATAGTATATTGCGCTATTATAATAGTGTCTAATTTTAAAATAAACTTACTTTTAAATAGCGTTAAGGGGTTACCCATATAGCCCTTAACACAGAATATATTCCCATAGTCTATACAGTACCTTAATTTCCCCCGTACTGGGCATCGTCAGAGGGCACTCCATAGGTATGGTACAAAGCCAAAATCGTATAAGGCGCGCTAGGGTAGGTGACACGGCACAACTAGGCAATACCAGGGTAGATATACCAATTGCTATCCGGGTTCGTGGTAACGCATAGCCGCAGCTACCGCCCACCTCGAACTAACACCCCAAATCAAAGAAATCAATAGTGGCCACCGAACAATCCAAAGTCAGAGTATAGTATCGAAGGAGTGCGTTCGATCAGAGGAATAACCTCATTGGCCCGAGAATCGCTCCTGTTTTAGCCACCTTATGCCAACTCACGAGAGTTGGGTCCACGTATTTACCTTATAGGAAACGTCGCCACCATCTTACTACATTCTGGAATCTCCACCGCGTACACGGTTAGTCAAAGTAGTTTTCGGTATCGACAGTGAGTATGTCCATATCCGATCCCGGTCTCTTTGCTAACCCATCGTTATTATAACACCGCGGTCATTTAAAAATAGTTTATACCTTAAAACCAGAATAAAAATTTCCATTTCAAACTATGAATACGATATCATTTTAAAACCCAAACAATATAATATCATTTTATCCCAAATAAAATACTTTTCCAAAATCATACTGCTTTAAAAATTTATAATATCTGGAAACCAAACATTTGAATTATACTTTCAAAACGTAATATTTCGGAATTCATACTTTTAAAAACCATAACTTCTAAAACTTGAATGGTTTGGATATTCAACGGTATATAAAATAAATGGTTTAACTTTAAGGTTACTTTGTAAAGAAAAATAGTTTCCATGGATTTACAAATATATTTCTTTATTTAAAGTCTAAACCAAAATTTAAATATCACTTCCAAGTTCCAAAATCATTTCAATTCTATTTATATATATATGTATATATAAAAATATATATATCCATTTGGAGTATTCATATTTCAAAAACTAAAGTTGGGTTTTATTCTTTCAACAATTAATATTCTATTATTTAGTCTTGAATATTCATATAAATTCCATAAATAAAACTCCAATTTCTAGCAATTAAATATTTTCTCAAATTTACTTTATACTAGAATTTTCATTTTTAATTCATCTTGGAAAATCCAGTTATAAATATCATACCTTAAAATTTCCAAACTTAAACATATAAGATAAATTTCCAAATTCCATTTTCTCAATTTTTCATTTTTATTCAACAGGTTTATACACAACTTAATTTTCAAATTTTTAACTTCATATGTATATATATCGAAGAATAATATTTTATAAAATATCAAAATCAAATTTTTATAAACCGTATCCCATCCAAACCATAGAAATCACTTTAAAATAATTTATATATAGACCATGGTGCCTGTATACAATTTTCTATCCTATGGTCAAGTGATACGGATATTTATCATTTCAATCCGCAAATTTAAAAATAAAAATACGGTTATATATCATTTCAAACCACAATCCCGAATGAAATGAAAAATGCATGACAACTTGCAGTTAAATGATAAAATAAACATCCATTCATCAGCATCATCCATAATCCAAATCACAATCATCATCCAAAAATTAAATCAATATCAATATATATCTGATAATATATAACAGGTAATAACTGGCAGTTATTTTAAAAATAAATTTATCCACTATTAAGCTAACAGTTTATATTCAGTAATAAATTTTATAACTGTTTTCTAGCAGTTTATATGCAAATAAATAAATTCTAACTGTTAATTAATATGCAATAAATAACTAAATTAACAGTTAAATTAAATAAATGTGAATTAACAAATATGCTGAATAAAACATGCCAAACAATCATAAATAAATTTCTGCTCATATCCAAAATAAATTTAACAAACATAAAAACTTTTAGTAGTTGTGAGTGGGTTAAAACACTCACCTTTTGAATTTAAATCGAATTTAAATTCGATTTAAACCCAAAAATTGCACAGTCTCCAAATCAGTCCAAACCAGCATCAACAGATCCGAATTTTAATTACGATCCTAACAAAAGAAATTTCACGAGAAACGGAGGTCGTATGAGAAAGTTATCATCTTTAAACGATTCGAAACTTTAAATTAAAAACAAATAGAAGAAAACAAAACATCACCTACAAATGCTTGCCACGCCACAGAGAAAAACGCGTCTCCTCTGCACTAAAAAAAATTCCAGGCCGAAGCCTACTGCTCGTCAACACGCAACTACCCATTTGACCGAGATGTTGACCGACTTTCCACGTCTCCACGCACCACCGTTGACCATGCCGACGCCACCATCCTCCTTGCCTCCTCCGGCCGCACCTGCTCATCCAAGTCCGGTCGCCTATGGTGCTCGCCGATCGAGACCCAAAAACCCACAGCCGCCTCTAAAAACGAACCCTAGTCGCGATTTCACAACGATCCAACCATTGAAACAGCGAACCATTACCACAGATCACCTCCCCTACGTTCCCTCGTCAAAACCCAAAAACCGTTTCCTGATCTGACCAAGTTTGTCGCGGCGTTGATGAACGACCGAAGATAAAAGGCAAATTTCTGAGCAAACGATAAATCCAATCGGAAAACGAACAGCACCATTGAATTACGCTCGTCGAGAGCATCATCATATATATTTTTTGGAATTTTTGTGGAGAGTTTGAATTTTGACTTTTGATTTTGAACTGTAGATAGATCAAGATCTTGCAACCATTTGAGGAAGAGAAAGAGATGAAGAAAATGAAAGTACAGACAAATGATAGAAGATGGAGGCTAGGGTTTATCAGAGTCTATTTATAGACAAATTGAAGAAGGCAAGGGGGCACGAATAACGAACGTGCCAAACGGTAGTTGGCCCCAAAAACCCGTTCTGACCCCGGAACGAAATTTATTAAACCCATATATCCAAATAGGTATTTTAAAATATTCTGAACGCGATGGAAAAAGTTTCACGTCCAAATTCGATCGTATGAAGAAGTTATGCTGAAAACAAAATTTCCAAATTGATTTCAAATTGATTTTAATTAAATCGATTTCAAGGCGTTTCGCGTCCGTACGATCAAACGGCAGGTCCGATTGATACGAAACTTGAAACCCTACAATAATTCACCAATACGGATCCGATGAAACTGGTTTCGTCGAAATCCGAGTCCGTGACAAAAATGTCTATTTTTATACTAATTAAATAAATTAAAAATTAGTCAATTAAATCAAATTTCCCATTTCTTTTTTGATAATTGACGATTCTTATTATTATAAATTTTTCAATCACCTATACTAATTTAACAAAATTTAACTTGTCGAAATTTAAAATTTTAGAAATCCCCAAATTTCATTAATTTCACCAAATTATAAATTAAATTTCCAAAATTTTAATTAAATTTACTTTCCATTATTATTGTCAAATAGAAGAATTTATCATTGGATTCATATTTCAATCTGTAAATATTTCCAATTTCATCTGAACTTCTATTTACATAATTCCTAAATATTAAATTTTCAAATATCACTTCAATTAACGTTAACGTAATAATTATTTATTATTTATTGCAGTTGATTATCAGTTACAATTAATATACTAAATAGATGGTAAATCTTGAATACTGGTTATCCTTAACGTTTTATTTCCCATTTAATTGCAACAACGCAATTCCAAAAATTTAACTCAATTAAATAGACAACTCTTTATATTCTAAATCAATTGCAATGGTTTAAAAGTTGCTAAATTTTGATTTCAGTAATCCCTTTAATTCGATTCAAAAACAGCAATTACCTATTAAATGCCCCAAAATTCCTATTAAATAAATCTAACAAATCTTTATCATCAATTAGATGAATTAAATATTGCAATCAAACTATTGCGTTAAAAATTTCCGTTTCACTTTAAAGTATCTAAATTAGCCAATTACAATACTTATTACCCAAATAACTTCAATTTCTTCCAAATAATATTTACACAATTAATTTACATATTGAATCCATTTAATTGCAAAAAAATTCAATTGATTGCAAATCAATTCCAAATAAATTTGATTTCTATCCAGTTACAACTTAATATCAAATCAGTTTTCACTTTACTAACAAAGTCATTATTACTTAGAATTTCATTGCATTTTATATTTTCACATTTTCATTTTGGTTTCATTTCTTTTCCCACATAGTTTTTAAAAAATGGGATTTTCCTTGGTTACAACTTATTTGGATCCAACATTCTTCATTTACCAATTTATTCCACTTTAAGTGCAGTAATTTTGGGGATAAATTGAATTTGATTTCAGATTAACATTGACAACTAATAAAATAAGTAGCGTACAATAATTATAGTCATTAACTCTATTTCACACGTCTACATTCAGTTACTATTTGAAAATCTTATTGCATTGGTTTTATACAATTGCCATTTACTTTACATTTCATTACTAATTAATATATATATATTTATTCATCAATCAAATCCGATATTTACTTTCTATCCTTCTATTTGATAAATAACCTAGTATACATTTTACATATATTCATTTCATTTCATTCATTTATGGGCATTGCATTGAAATTTATTTATTAACTAATATCAACGTTATTATCATTAATTTAAATTGGATTCCCAATTTTATTCAATACCTTGAACAAATAACATATATATTAATCAAATCCCTACATTTGTATTTCTCATATCCCATAAAAATCAAATCATAACATTTAAATGATTTTATTAAATTGGAATCTCATTCAAGTCGTAATCTATTAACTGGAACTAATATGATTCCTTAATTTATTCCCATTTACCGTTTAATATCTTTCATTGCATTAAAAACATTTAACATTTTCATAAATTTCTCATATTAAATTCCATATCCAGGTGAGAATCCTTTTCTACTTAATTCATTTGGATTTCATTCTAAATTAAATTAGAACTCCTATTAAATTATCACATTTAAAATCATCGAATTTAACGGGTCGTTACACTCTCCCCCACTCAAAATTTTTCGTCCCCGAAAAGGAAAAAGAAGGGAAAAGAAAGAATAAAAAAAAACAGTACATCTTATTTCAAATATTAATTTATAAACAAAAATTTACTAAATTAATTTCCTTAAATGAAATATACCCGTTTTATCATCATTATATCTTTATGTACTTAAATAATTAAAGTTTGGAAAACATTTTCAACATAATTCTAAGTCCGAAATTTACGAAAATTTTTGGCAAAGTCTCCTTTGTACGGAGAGGCTCGAGAAAATATAATACCAAAATATAACAAAGTATCATATTGAATATTCAAAATAGTATATCCCAACACGGGAAAATATATAAAAATAGCGCTACAAAACGTAATCCGTACCTATTTGTTGGGCAAATTACGCTTAATTTATGGAACCAAAAGCAGTAGCAATTGCTTCCATACCTGCATTTCACTTATATAATCTAAAAAGGTTAACTATTTATATAAAGTGAAATATTTACATGGTTTCAACTACTAACAACAATAAATACAACAATCATCAATTTCAACAAACAGCATACACAACAAAACAAACAATCATTCAATCAAACAAACATAATAGTTGTTCGGGTTCAAAACTTGAAATGGTATGGAATGAAAAATAACCATCCAGTGCATCATTTACTCAACAGTCTTAGATGGGACAGAAATAGATTATTTATTCATCCAACAACTTCAAATTTCCTTACCCAGCCAACCATAAAGCAAACAATATCGATTTAAACCAACAAATCAATTTAACCTATAAAAATTCATTACCTACTTCAGTTGTTTGATCTCCTTTCTTTTATACAAACCGCATAAATTTTCCTTTTTATAATTTACATTTATTTCTAACAAACTTCTAATTTTAATTCTCATTCAATGGTTGTTTCCATATTTCTACTTATTACTTACCATTATTCCCTTTTTATTTATTTATTCAGATCATTCAAGTTTCTTTTATTTGTATTATATTTAATACACTTCTTAATTTCAATCATTTATTAAATGCTTACATCATATTATATTTAATTACAGCAACCCCTTTTAATTTACCTTAAATTCTTAACCTTATAACATCTATTCTTATAGGTAAGCATTTTATTAATTCTTTAACTAGGGTTTACAGTCCTTTATTTATATTACCTTTGATTTTTGGTAAAATTTCAATTATAACCTAAGTTTATACCATTAAATTCTTATTTATAATAGCAATTCATTGAATGCTACATTATTTCCAAATTCCTACTTGTATAATATTCTATTCCAATCTCTTTTTTTAACATTTCAACTTTTCATATTGGTAAGTTATATATGTTAAAGAAAATGCAAAAGATCTTATACAAGTTTTATCTCATCTTTTAATTAAATTTAATGTTAATCAATATTACTCTTTGTCTCATACGTTAAAAATTTTAAATTTCCCTTTATAACCTTGCATTAATTCTCTTGCCTAAATTAGAGATTTCAATTCTTTCATTTCACTAAAATAATTTAAACAATTAATTAATGGAAATTTAAGAGTTAAATACCGGGTCGAATTTTATATAATTTTTAAAAATAATAGATAAATAATTTCTTACAACTTATATATCTCTAATTTTATTTAAACAATTCAAATTTTAGATAATTTCAAAATAAATCTGTAGTAGAATCTACTCCAGTGGCCTTTCCCCTTTCGAAACTCAAAAATGAAAGTCGATGATGCGGCCGCCATCACCGAAATTATTTTCCAGCGACAGAGAGGAAAGTACAAAATTTATTTTCAAAATCTTCTTTAAAACAATTCTTCCGAATTATACTAAATATTTATATAAGAAATACTTATAAACCAAATCATTATATTCCATAAATCCTTTGAAAGCAGATTTTCAAAATCCCGGACTTAAGTTCTAAAATCTCCAATTTTATTTATTATAATTTCAACTTAGCTACAATTATTATAAATATTTTTTTATTACCTAACACCCAAACTATAGCAACCAAATATATATATCTTTATAAAATATATTTATGTATAGAAAATATAATAGGCAAAATTATTTCATTCACCTATATTAAAAACAAATATTATGTCGGTCTGTCCTATTAAGTGTTTAGAAATCCCTATTGATGTCATAGCGTCCCATGCACCAACCAGAATATATAAATACAAAACGGAACAGATTAACACAATATTAAAATCTTTTTATAACACTAACAAATACGCTATCTCGTATATATACACTCAGCGACTACCATAGGGTATTACTACCTTATTAGTAAAGAGTCAAACCCCACAAAGCTAAGGTTTATCGCTAAACCAAAGCTCTGATACCAGATGAAACGTCCGTTCCTTTTCGCACGATTTAAACAGACACACGTGCCAATTCAAACCATACGGAAGGGCGGATTGTTATGGGGTAAATAAGAAAACAGAAAAGAAATAAAACAAAATAGAATCTCATAGCGGAAGGATAAAATATAATAATAAAATATACAGTTTATAAAACTGTTTACAAAACAATTGGTTCTTCTTTATACAATTAAATATCAGAGTTCACATACCAATAATATCAATGCAGCGGAATATAGTGTGAGTGTAGTGCAATACTATAAATAATAATAATACATATCTTCGTCTCTGTCCTCCAGAGCTAAATCTTCAAATCCTGAAACGCTCGGACTGACCCGAGCGAATTTGAAAAGACAAAAACACTCGAGTCAGAACTAAAAGATCTTATGTGAGTTAAATTAACAGAAATAAATATGAGTGCAGTAACTCAAGAGATGCTCGGGATTTACATCTCCTAAGGATCCGTTAAACTATTTACTATATAGTATATTGCGCTATTATAATAGTGTCTAATTATAAAATAAACTTACTTTTAAATAGCGTTAAGGGGTTACCCATATAGCCCTTAACACAGAATATATTCCCATAGTCTATACAGTACTGTAATCTCCCCCGTACTGGGCGTCGTCAGAGGGCACTCCATAGGTATGGTACAAAGCCAAAATCGCATAATGCGCGCTAGGGTAGGTGACACGGCACAACTAGGCAATGCCAGGGTAGATATACCAATTGCTATCCGGGCTGGTGGTAACGCATAGCCGCAGCTACCGCCCACCTCGAACTAACACCCCAAATCAAAGAAATCAATAGTGGCCACCAAACAATCCAAAGTCAGAGTATAGTATCGAAGGAGTGCGTTCGATCAGAGGAATGACCTCATTGGCCCGAGAATCGCTCCTGTTTTAGCCACCTTATGCCAACTCACGGGAGTTGGGTCCACGTATTTACCTTACAGGAAACGTCGCCACCATCCTACTTCATTCTGGAATCTCCACCGCGTACACGGTTAGTCAAAGTGGTTTTCGGTATCGACAGAGAGTATGTCCATATCCGATCCCGGTCTCTTTGCTAAACTATCGTTATTTTAACACCGCGGTCATTTAAAAATAGTTTATACTTTAAAACCAGAATAAAAATTTCCATTTCAAACTATGACTACGATATCATTTTAAAACCCAAACAATATGATATCATTTTATCCCAAATAAAATCATTTTCCAAAATCATACTGCTTTAAAATATTATAATATCTGGAAGCCAAACATTTGAATTATACTTTCAAAACATAATATTTCAGAATTCATACTTTTAAAAACCATAACTTCTAAAACTTGAATGGTTTGGATATTCAACGGTATATAAAATAAATGGTTTAACTTTATGGTTACTTTGTAAAGAAAAATAATTTCCATGGCTTTACAAATATATTTCTTTATTTAAAGTCTAAACCAAAATTTAAATATCACTTCCAAGTTCCAAAATCATTTCAATTCTATATATATATATATATATATCCATTTGGAGTATTCATATTTCAAAAACTAAAGTTGGGTTTTATTCTTTCAACAATTAATATTCTATCACTTAGTCTTGAATATTCATATAAATTCCATAAATAAAACTCCAATTTTTAGCAATTAAATATTTTCTCAAATTTACTTTGTACTAGAATTTTCATTTTTAATCCATCTTGGAAAATCCAGTTATAAATATCATACCTTAAAATTTCCAAACTTAAACATATAAGATAAATTTTCAAATTCCATTTTCTCAATTTTTCATTTTTATTCAACAGGTTTATACACAACTTAATTTTCAAATTTTTAACTTCATATGTATATATATCGAAGAATAATAATTTATAAAATATCAAAATCAAATTTTTATAAACCGTATCCCATCCAAACTATAAAAACCACTTTAAAATAATTTATATATAGACCACGATGCCTGTATATAATTTTATATCCTATGGTCAAGTGATACGGATATTTATCATTTCAATCTGCAATTTAAAAATAAAAATGCGGTTATATATCTTTTCAAACCACAATCCCGAATGAAATGAAAAATGCATGATAACTTGCAGTTAAATGATAAAATAAACATCCATTCATCAGCATCATCCATCATCCAAATCACAATCATCATCAAAAAATTAAATCAATATCAATATATATCTGATAATATATAACAGGTAATAACTGGCAGTTATATTCAAAATAAATTTATCCACTATTAAGCTAACATTTCATATTCAGTAATAAAATTTATAACTGTTTTCTAGCAGTTTATATGCAAATAAATAAATTCTAACTGTCAATTAATATGCAATAAATAACTAAATTAACAGTTAAATTAAATAAATGCGAATTAACAAATATCTGAATAAAACATGCCAAACAATCATAAATAAATTCTGCTCATATCCAAAATAAATTTAACAAACATAAAAACTTTTAGTAGTTGTGAGTGGGTTAAAAGACTCACCTTTTGAATTTAAATCGAATTTAAATTCGATTTAAACCCAAAAATTGCACTGTCTCCAAATTAGTCCAAACCAGCGTCAACAGATCCGAATTTTAATTACGATCCTAACAAAAGAAATTTCACGAGAAACGGAGGTCGTATGAGAAAGTTATCATCTTTAAACGATTCAAAACTTTAAATTAAAAACAAATAGGAGAAAACAAAACATCAACTACAAATGCTTGCCACGTCATAGAGAAAAACGCGTCTCCTCTGCACTAAAAAAAATTTCCAGGCCGAAGCCCTATTGCTCGTCAACACGCAACTACCGAGTTGACCGAGATGTTGACCGGCTTTCCACGTCTCCACGCACCGCCGTTGACCATGCCGACGCCACCATCCTCCTTGCCTCCTCCGGCCGCACCTGCTCATCCAAGTCCGGTCGCCTATGGTGCTCGCCGATCGAGACCCAAAAACCCACAGCCGCCTCTAAAAACGAACCCTAGTCGCGATTTCACAACGATCCAACCATTGAAACAGGGAACCATTACCACAGATCACCTCCCCTACGTTCCCTCGTCAAAACCCAGAAACCGTTTCCTGATCTGACCAAGTTTGTCGCGGCGTTGATAAACGGCGGAAGATAAAAGGAAAATTTATGAGCAAACGATAACTCCAATCGGAAAACGAACAGCACCATTGAATTACGCTCGTCGAGAGCATCATCATATATATTTTTTGGAATTTTTGTGGAGAGTTTGAATTTTGACTTTTGATTTTGAACTGTAGATAGATCAAGATCTTGCAACCATTTGAGGAAGAGAAAGAGATGAAGAAAATGAAAGTACAGACAAATGATAGAAGATGGAGGCTAGGGTTTATCAGAGTCTATTTATAGACAAATTGAAGAAGGCAAGGGGGCACGAATAACGAACGTGCCAAACGGTAGTTGGCCCCAAAAACCCGTTCTGACCCCGGAACGAAATTTATTAAACCCATATATCCAAATAGGTATTTTAAAATATTCTGAACGCGATGGAAAAAGTTTCACGTCCAAATTCGATCGTATGAAGAAGTTATGCTGAAAACAAAATTTCCAAATTGATTTCAAATTGATTTTAATTAAATCGATTTCAAGGCGTTTCGCGTCCGTACGATCAAACGGCAGGTCCGATTGATACGAAACTTGAAACCCTACAATAATTCACCAATACGGATCCGATGAAACTGGTTTCGTCGAAATCCGAGTCCGTGACAAAAATGTCTATTTTTATACTAATTAAATAAATTAAAAATTAGTCAATTAAATCAAATTTCCCATTTCTTTTTTGATAATTGACGATTCTTATTATTATAAATTTTTCAATCACCTATACTAATTTAACAAAATTTAACTTGTCGAAATTTAAAATTTTAGAAATCCCCAAATTTCATTAATTTCACCAAATTATAAATTAAATTTCCAAAATTTTAATTAAATTTACTTTCCATTATTATTGTCAAATAGAAGAATTTATCATTGGATTCATATTTCAATCTGTAAATATTTCCAATTTCATCTGAACTTCTATTTACATAATTCCTAAATATTAAATTTTCAAATATCACTTCAATTAACGTTAACGTAATAATTATTTATTATTTATTGCAGTTGATTATCAGTTACAATTAATATACTAAATAGATGGTAAATCTTGAATACTGGTTATCCTTAACGTTTTATTTCCCATTTAATTGCAACAACGCAATTCCAAAAATTTAACTCAATTAAATAGACAACTTTTTATATTCTAAATCAATTGTAATGGTTTAAAAGTTGCTAAATTTTGATTTCAGTAATCCCTTTAATTCGATTCAAAAACAGCAATTACCTATTAAATGCCCCAAAATTCCTGTTAAATAAATCTAACAAATCTTTATCATCAATTAGATGAATTAAATATTGCAATCAAACTATTGCGTTAAAAATTTCCGTTTCACTTTAAAGTATCTAAATTAGCCAATTACAATACTTATTACCCAAATAACTTCAATTTCTTCCAAATAATATTTACATAATTAATTTAAATATTGAATCCATTTAATTGCAAAAAAATTCAATTGATTGCAAATCAATTCCAAATAAATTTAATTTCTATCCAGTTACAACTTAATATCAAATCAGTTTTCACTTTACTAACAAAGTCATTATTACTTAGAATTTCATTACATTTTATATTTTCACATTTTCATTTTGGTTTCATTTCTTTTCCCACGTAGTTTTTAAAAAATGGGATTTTCCTTGGTTACAACTTATTTGGATCCAACATTCTTCATTTACCAATTTATTCCACTTTAACTGCAGTAATTTTGGGGATAAATTGAATTTGATTCCAGATTAACATTGACAACTAATAAAATAAGTAGCGTACAGTAATTATAGTCATTAACTCTATTTCACACGTGTACATTCAGTTACTATTTGAAAATCTTATTGCATTGGTTTTATACAATCGCCATTTACTTTACATTTCATTACTAATTAATATATATATTTATTCATCAATCAAATCCGATATTTACTTTCTATCCTTCTATTTGATAAATAACCTAGTATACATTTTACATATATTCATTTCATTTCATTCATTTATGGAAATTGCATTGAAATTTATTTATTAACTAATATCAACGTTATTATCATTAATTTAAATTGGATTCCCAATTTTATTCAATACCTTGAACAAATAACATATATATTAATCAAATCCCTACATTTGTATTTCTCATATCCCATAAAAATCAAATCATAACATTTAAATGATTTTATTAAATTGGAATCTCATTCAAGTCGTAATCTATTAACTGGAACTAATATGATTCCTTAATTTATTCCCATTTACCGTTTAAAATCTTTCATTGCATTAAAACCATTTAACATTTTCATAAATTTCTCATATTAAATTCCATATCCAGATGAGAATCCTTTTCTACTTAATTCATTTGGATTTCATTCTAAATTAAATTAGAACTCCTATTAAATTATCACATTTAAAATCATCGAATTTAACGGGTCGTTACATAATCACATTAATTAATTGTTAAATAATTGTAGTTAATGACCTTCATTAACTATTCTTAATTACTTTATTGAGAAATTAACTCAGATTAATCATTATTAATTACAAATAAATTAATATTAATTATAATTTAATTAATCTCTAATTATTAAATTAATTAAGTGTTAACGGTAACTTAATTAATCTTTAATCACTTGATTAATTAATCTTAATCATTAATTAAAATTTAATTAATAATCCCTAATTACAAATTAATTAACCATAATTAATTAATCTTAAGTCTTTAATTAATCAATTTAAAAACTCTTAATTACTTAATTAATCATCTTGTCATTAATTAATTAAATAATTAATTACCCATCTAAATTAACTTAATAATTTAAATGAATCTAAATCATTAAATTTTATTTATCTTTAAGATAAACATTTCTTACTTAAATCAAAGTATCTAAACAATTTGTTTCCAAATTTACTTTAAAATTCCATTCTAAATTTCATTATAAAGTTCACATTTTTTTAAAAATGAAAACCAATTTATCTAAACAAGGTTTTAAAAAAATTTAAAACCTTTTTATCTTATACGTTAAGATATACCATTTTATAAAATATGATTAAAAGAATTTAAAACAAGTTCACTTTAACATTCCAAGTTATTTAAAAACAAATTCAATTTAAAAATTTCTTTTAATTTCAAATCTGAAATACAGCTTTAATCTTCATTCCAGATTTAAACTTAAATTTTAAAAGCTCTTCTTACATTTTACATCTTCATTTTTAAATTCAAATTATTTAACCATTTCTAAAATAGTTAAAACAAATTAAATTTAAAAACTTATTTTATTTTAAAAACTGAAATTCAAAACTAAATCACAGATTTTAAATCTCAGTTTCGAACTTATTTTAAATTTTATATTTTTCAGTTTATACTTCCAGTTTAAATCCAAAACTAAATACCTTTTTATACTTAAAAGTTTTTAAAAACCTAACTTAAATTTCAAAATTAAATTATTTCAAAACTCAAATTCAAACAAATTTTAAATCAGGTTCAAACTCAGGTTTAACTTAGTTTAAATTTTTAGTTTACATTTAAACTCTGCTTTTAATCTCAAAACTGAAACAGGTTTCTATTTTTTTAAAACCAAACTTAAATTTTCAAAACTCAAATTATTACAAAACCAAGATATAAACTATTTGAATTCATATTTAAATTCAGGGTTTAAACTTAGTTCAAATTTTAGTTTACATTTTTAAATTTGCTTTTAAACTTATAAAAACAAAACGGGTTTTCTTTTTTATTATTAAAACTTGAAATAACAATTATACTCGAGCCTCCCCTATATTTACTTCGAGACAAAACTATTACCGCTTCGAGTTGAAACACAAATCCCCCAAGAATTTACCCGAGTACGCTACAACCCCAAACTTCACAACTAACGTCATCAGATCAAAATGCACCATGCACCTGCATGGTGACTTTGATCAACACCGACCAACATCAACGACCATCTCCCATCGGCCAGCAACCCTTCATCTCCCATCAATCATCAGATTGCCCCAAATCAATTTGAATTTGCATTCGAGTTCAAACATCAAAACCTGTAACAAGTAGAACCAAATAATACCCAACCTTTCAACGCCACTTACACGCGCCTCCGGCCACCGTTGACTCTGCAACTCCGGCAATGACTTTGTCAACCCTCCAACCTCCATTCCCTAAAACCCCAAGCAACTCGATCCACATAGCAGATCGAACCCAAGTAAAAACAATAACCAAATAAAAACAAGGGTTCTAAAATTTAAATCACAATCTCCATTTCCAAAATGAAAAACTCCATGATCTGATAATTTTCCCAGCTTCACAGATCATCCTTCCACCTACAGAAGCAAACTCGACCTCCAAGATCAAATAGATCACCAGAAAATTCAAATTTTCCCCTTTCCAGTTCAACAAGAACTTCACTAAACTCCTAATGCTAAAAATCTTAATTTTGGTTTTAAAATTCATGATTTGGTATGATGTTTTGATTCATATTCTTGAAACATTGAATTGTAATGTTTGAATTTTCACCTTATACAAATTTATTGCTCTGTTATTTATGTTTCCAGTAAATTCCTATTTACTTTTAACTTGAATAAAATCTTAAATCTTAATCTTTAAAGTCAACATATATATCTTGTTTAAATCCTATATTTTAACAGCAACCAAATCAAAGGATATTGGATTCTTTTGTTTTAGAATCTAACTTTAACTAAGAACAGGCAAAAGAAATATCAACAACAAAGTCACCAATTCATTTATACATACATAGGAATTTTCAGATATATATAAACATAATATAAACTTCATCTCATATAAACCAGTATGCAACTCAAACTTTTACCTACTTAAAATTAAAACGGAGTTACTCACCATTTTTGATGAGCAGAGCACAATTTTTTTCTTTCTGAATAACCCTTGAATCTTTTGCAAAATTGTTTGAGTGCTTTAAAACTTTTGCTTCCTGATTTTTGAACAGCCTTTAAATCATTTTAAAACTTGCTTTTTGTCTTGCATGTACTTCCAAATTTAAGAAGATGGAATGCAGGTTGCTTGCTTGAAAATGGAATGCAGGATTTCTTGTATCCAGGTTTTTGAAAAAGAATTGAATGCATGCTTGCTTTTGTCTTTTTGAAAATGAGTTACAGGGGTTTTGTAGATGATTTGCGTGCTGAAGATGAGTTGCAGGGTATGATTATGAAGAGTGATTTTTAGATTTTTAGAAGAATGCATTTGAACAGGGGTTTTTGTATGAAGATAAATTCAGATTTGCATATGGAAAAATGTTTCAGGGATTGGAGAATGTAGTTTGAACAGGAAATGATTTGCAGGTTTGAGGATGAAAATGTTACAGAATTTTTTTGATATGAGGATGGTTTTTGTATTTTCTCAAATTTGGTTTTGAAGATTGTTTAAAGTGAATGTTTTCGGCTGAAAAAAAATTCCTAGTTTAGGAATTGAAAATGAGGAAAGAAAAAGAATAAAAGATTGCATGAGTTTATATATCTTATTTATGATTTAACTAAAATCAAAGAAAAATAAAAATATTTAAATTTGACACTTGTCTTAAGTTACAACACTTGTTAATATCTTGTTTTTTAAATTACACATGTTAATTATGTTTCTAAGATGCTTACACTTGTCCTTTAAGAGATTTGTATTTATAATTAAGTGTAAATAAAGGTTTAAACTTAATTAATTAGTTTCTAATACTTAGTTATATAGATAAATAATTTTTTAAAGAATAAAACAAAGTATGATTATAAATAAAAACAATATACAAATCAATCATTTGAAAATAATATTTTTAATCATTTAAAATAAATTTATAAAATAGATTATAAATTACTTGTTATTTAAATTAGTAAATGTTTCATTTATTAATTGTATTTCAAACTTCATATCTAATTTACAAATCACATTATAAATTAATATTTCAAAAAGAAATAAAATAAACATTTTTATAACTTTATTTTAATATTCAAACTTAAGTCAAAATATATTTTAAACAAATAAAACATTTATCGTATATATTTAAAATAATATAGTTATTTAAAAAATAATTTTGAAAAGCTTAATCATTAAATAAAATCATAATTTCCCAATTTCAAAATATTATAATTAGAAAATATGCTTTATCAGTTAAAATTTAAAACCAAACTCATCCATTTAATATATATATAAATATATATACATATTATAAGTAGAAAACAGTTTATTAACTTATTAAAAGATAAATTCACTAATTAAATATTTAATAAAAGAAGGTTATTAAATCAATTCAATTTATTAACAAAAATTATCAAATTAATTTAATTTTAAACACATATTATTAAATTTATATTGCCATAAATCCAGGATATCACAATCCTTCCCCCTTAAAAGAATTTCGTCCTCGAAATTTAATAAAAAGGTAATTTAGTAATCTTATTAAAGAATTAATTTAAAACACAGCATATGTTAATCATATGCTAACAACCATAGCAATCAATTCACACAATCAAAATAAATCTAACTATCCAGAAAAAATTCTGAATAGAACTTCAACGAGTTTCCCCGGTAAAAATCAGGATACTCGCTCTATAGAATTCAAACAATCAATACTACTAAGCTATAAAGCTCCTATTCATCTATATCTACAACTCTAAACAGGATATCATACTACAGACGAGTCTGATTCAACAGCCAAACCCTCCCAAACTGCTGGTTCCAAAACCAAAGATAGTTCATACTCGCACTCCCTTAGAGATACGTGAAACACACTGAATTGCAGTTATCCAAACTAGCAATTCAACTCTTGAAAACCCAACACTTATCTTACCAGAACACTAAAGAAACACAAAACACCACGGAGATAGCTTCACGGACTTGCCAAAACTTATAGCTCCTTGGATCGGAGAAAACATATCCATAATCAGATCTTCGACTCAAGAATCCAAATTCCTCTGCCTCTTATCCTCAAAAACTCTTCGGAGGACATGGGCTACCAACATCCTTCCTAATCTGCTCAACTCTATTGATTCCCCTAGAAACAGACTGGATCAAAACAACCCAACCCCATGATCTCCTAAAGATCAATCCAAAACTAGGAACACAAACTCTACTCCTCAAACAACAGAAGACAGAACAAACTTCTCCTTATCTGGGAAAAGACAAAACAGATACACCCCCAAACTGCTTCCGCTGCACAACTCTGATCTGAAGTAGAAGAAAATGCTGATGAAGAACACGACACAAACTGGACAAACCATCCCAGAAATATGGTTCCACATATCCATAAAAGAAAACTCAGAAATTCCTCCGAAACATGAGCTGCTTCACCAACTCTATCTCTAGGAATCATCCTTCAACTAAGTTGAACCACAGTAGCAATCCTGGAATCCTAGCCGATAAGAAAACTCGATCTCCAGATGCAGACAAAGCTCAGAATTCCCTGAAGACATGTAAAAACCCTAGATTTTTTCATATATTTTAATATTTGACTTTATTTTATTTTGAAAATATTTTTAAACTTGTTTTATTTCAAACATTTCACATTTTTAAATATAAATGTTGAATATTATGTGAATTATAATTTCAAACAGGTGAAAGATGAATTTCTATTCAAACTGGTCAAACTTTGACTTTTAAATTTCAAATTTAAATATTTAAACTCCTAAATTTTATCTTTTATTATGGAAATAGATTTAACCACTTGAATACTGCTTTCTGTTTCGTTGAAAACGGACTTAAACTGTGAAAGTTATGCACATTTCAATTTTGAGTATAATTTGATTTATTTTGCAATTTTGTCTATTTTAGATTATATAAATCAAATTTTCTTTGTTATATTTTATTTTAATATGTGTTAATAAGTTATTTTATGTATATTTTTGTCTTTTAATATTTTTAAAGTGATAATATAATTTTTCCAAAATTTACTGTATTTATTTCCTATTTTTAAAGGCAGTTTTCTAATATTCTGCCATTTTCTTCATTTTAAATTTCTTTATTTTATTTTAAATTTGTTTTATTTATGAAAATTCATCTCTAAATATTTTTAAAATAATAATAGAATTTTTTCAAAAATTACTGTGTTGATTCCCTATTTTTAAGGGCTGTTTTCCCATTTTCTGCTATTTTCTGCATTAAAATTTTGTATTTCAATTAAATTTTAAATGTTTATTTTGTGAATATATTTTATTTTATGTTATTATATATGTTTAAAAATACTTTACAAGCTTATATGAATTTTCTAAAAATTATTTCATTTAACTTCAAATTTTTCTAGTCTAGTTCACTGTTTTAACTATTTTCCTTAATTTTACTTTACATAATTGATAAATATTATATATATTTGTATATTTGTTAAAAATTTAGAAATATTATCTGATATTATTTTTATTTCAGCTACATAAACTTATATAAATAATAAAAGATAAATTGAAAGGGTTTGTGACCTTTTGTTTCCTATGGCTTTTGATTTTCCCACCTTTTCACATTTTAACGTTTCTTTTCACTCAAATGGCCATATCTCTTCATTCTTTCAGCTGCCATCCTCATTTCTCATTCACGTACTTCATTTTTTTCTCTCATTTACTCAAAAATATTCACCCATTTCTGATCTCAAGAGTTTGGTAAAATTTCTTCTTCTTTTCTATAATTTTCTCTTGTTTCCATGTGAATTGCACTTGCTTTCATCACTTCTAGGATCGGCTCATCTCCATTCCAGCACTGTGGCCTCCTCCACCACCACCACAACCAGTCACCACCATCTCCAGCACAACCCCAAGCCATAGCCATGCTCCCTTTATGTGTAGATCCAACAAAATTTGCAAACACTTCACCTTGTAGCCTAGCCGAGCTCACCTCTTGATCCACCTCCACAAAACCCCACCTTGGCCGCCACTTCCATCACACCACCAGCCAGATTCCGACCTGACACCACTGTCACATCACCACATCACCTCACCTTGCCTCTGGCCGTGACCACTTGCCTTGGCCGTGGCATGTTGGTGCTTTATTTTGCCTTGAAACCTTTGTTATGCCATATATTTGAAATTCCAAGCACCTACCTCTTCACTATCATGTAAACCATGCTAGGCCGACCCTATGGACCCAAGACCAGATCCAAACTCACCCCTTAGTCATACATTTTAGTCCTGTAGCTGAACCATAGGTGGTTGAAAGCAAGTGCAATAGCCTTGGATTCGTTTTATGCAATCATTTCTAACAATGTTTTATTGAAATTTTGGGTTGAAAACTTATGCTGTTTGTATTGTTTGTTTGATTTGTATTCAAGGGAATTAATCCTTGGCTCCTCCATTTCGTATCTGTATCGTGCTTTTGTGCTTGTGTAGATCCCATTGTGCAATTCTTCGTTGTGTCATCAGCTCAAAACAGTGAGTAAATCTCACCAGACTAATATGTAATTATATAGTGATAAACTGACATCACCTGAATCTGTAAATGCATATCATCCTGTTATAACTGCTATATTATATTCATATGAAGTTCACGCCTATATTTACACTTGTTATACCAGATGTTACTGTTATTTCATGCTATTCTGTTATTTCCATCAGTTTATCACACTGCAAGTTCCCTTTAGATTAGAATCACTATGGGTTGAAATGATACATACCCGAACAGACTTTAGAATAGGAGAAAATCGTTATGGGCTGAAATGATAGGCCTGAATGATTTTCAATTATTTTCTTTTACTTGGGCTTGCGGGTTTGAAATGATCAAACCCGGGCTTTTTTTGTAAATTACGGGTTGAAATGATATATTACCCGTATCACTTTACCTGGGCTAGAAAATGAAATATAGACCCGTTGTTAAAATATGTTTTTCTAAAAATTTTGAATTTTTTTAGAAATGTAAATATTATAATATTTTGATTTAAATTTGATTAAAAACGATTTTTGTAAAGCATTATTGATTTTCTGAAAATTTATAAGTGAAATAAATAAATGGTAAAGTTAGAAAATCTGAAATGTAAGTTATTTTGGAAATTAGAATTTGGTGATAAATGGAATTTAAATTAAATACGAAAATATGATAAATTTATGATATTTTGAATTAAATGAATTTAAAATGATTTTATAATATATTAATTATTTTTGAATAAAGTTAGAATGTGAAATGAATGAATATTTAGGTTGAAATTCGGAAATATAACTAAAATTGGAAATTTGTGAATTTGGCTTAAAAGTGAATTTTAAGTTAAGTAAATAAAAATGAAATTAAGTTATATTTGAAAATTTTAAACTTAAATGTTAAGTTAAATTTAATTTAATGAATTTAAAATTTAATGTTGGAATTTAATAAGTGAATTATTATTAAATTTTCATTTTTGAATGGAGATTTAACTTTATAAAATCATGAATATAAGGGTATTTGAATGACTATTTTAAAAGTGAAATTATATGATTTCATAAGCTAAAAATTATTTAAATAAAAATATAATTGTTTGTGAAATTATATTGAATAATTGAAGTTGATTAACTGCATTTCTGAAATGCTATTAATTCTAATGTAAATGATAATACAGCATTTGTAAATGCTGTAGTCGATAATAATGAACCAAATGGCTATGTTTAATTAAAGGTTATTATAGCATTTTTGTAAATGCTATAATTGTTGAATTTAACTAAGTTTTATTTGAAACTAATGTACCCTATTACAGCATTTTTAGATGCTATCTTTTGTTAAATTGAACTGTTTTGAATGTAACTTTCCGTAGCAATTTCTAAATGCTGCGAAAGTTGAATTTTCATCTTTTTTAATAAATTAAGTGAATAAATGAATTTTTAAAGACTAAAATTTTGGAAATTTAATAATTTAATTATTAAATATAATAACTTCATTTTATGATTTAAAATGAAGTAATTTGTTTCGAAATATAAACTATTTTGAAATGTGTTTTGTAATGGTATTTAAATTAAATAAAAATGAATGTGGTTTGGAAGATATGATATTTTGAATGATATTGAATTTTGAAATTACATTTGATTTTGAAGTATAAAATACCATTTTGAAATTTTAACCACGAGATGTAATTAATTTATAGTTTAACTGATTCTTAAAGGATGGGCGATCCCAAGCATCCTTTAAGTTATTGTGTACTTCTACTACAGTTCACTTGAGTTGGTTTACATTATATAAGTATATATTGCCCTGACTCGAGTGTTTTGTGTTTTACTTTACGCTCGGGTCAGCCTGAGTATTCACATCTTTGGATTCTCTTTCTGGAGCTGGTCTTTGCGGGAGTTTCTTCTTATCACATTTATATCTACTCTCTGTTTCAGCTGTTCTAGTTTATCTCACGTATTAGTGAGCTTCTATGTAATTGGGATTTCTATTATGTTGTTTCCAGACTGTATTATGTATTTGGTTTGAGACTCTGCCGTAGTAGTTTCATGAACTACTATGTATTTTATTTCCGCTGTGAGTTATTCTGATATTTCTGTGTCTGTGATTCTGTGATTGTATTTCATTTGCTCCAAATTTATTTACAACGCGGTATTTTGAGCAATTCAAGTCCGACATGTGCGGATGCGAATGGCTGAAAATATCGGGTTGTTACAGTTGGTATCAGAGCCAGGTTTTAGGCAAACCTTAGCCTGCGGAGCAAAACCTCATTAGAGATAGGGTAGAAACACCCTAGAATGAGTGAAATCAATCTCAGAAACCTTTCTTTGTGAGAGAATGTATTTTCGAAGTATAAAATGATTTCCAAATGATTTTAAAGGATTTTCAAAGATTATTTTGGTATAAAAATTTTCTTATTTTGAAATCAAGATTTTCTAAACTTCTTCTGAATCCACCTTGTGTAGTAATCTCTTGGTTAGGATTCTTATCTATTAAGATTCCTTGAACTTTGGAACACTCCCACATGTTCTGAAATCCAGTCCTGTCCCTATTTTATTCCTTTGATTTTGGAGCATTCCATAACTCCACTTTGGAATGACCTCTATAAGATTGGTATTCCGTAAATCTTTGAATGATTTGTAAAGGGGTAAAACTCCTTTACAATTAGCATTGATTCACCAAAGATTTTAGTATCCTCGGTTTACGATGCTATCTATCTCCTGCTCTACTCGGATTCTATCTCTGGCGATCGAATGTCGATTTGCCTTAGATTTCCGCATTGGTTATATTCCTGAAGTCACGGTTGACCGGTTAAGGTTGTCCGCAATTTATATAGGCTTATCCATTTTCTAGTTGGTAATTAAATTATCTCATTTTCGTCCGAGCTTATCTTCGAACCAGAATTCTATTTGATTAGAGTCCTCCAACTTTGAATTTCTATTTGTTTGAAATCTATCCTTGAATCTTCCTTTGGAAATTTGTGTTTAATTGTATTTTGAAATTGTGCATACATCAAAATTATTAAGGATGACCATATTTTGTATATAAAAAGTGAAATTTTTTCGATAAGGACTATATACCTTTCAAAAATGAAAATTTGAAATTTCGAAAGAATTTGAAATTTTGAAAATTTTATAAGAACTTGATTTATACAAAAATGATTTATAACTGAAGGGTTCTGAATTTGAATTTCGAGCAATCAAATTCCAGTGTTTTGAAATCGGTTTTAAGATTTTGGAAAATATATAATAATAATATGATTTAAAGATGTTTTTTTTTCAAATAAGAAATGTTTCAAATGTATTCGAATGAATTTCAATGATTTCGAAGGAATTTCAAAGAAGTTTTTCAAAGTTAATTGAAGTCCAGAACTCACTCATTTCGCTGGAAAATAATTTCAATGATGAATGCATGCAACATCGACATTGATTTTCGAGTTTCTAAGTGAGGGAGAGGCCACTCTAGTAGCTTTGCTATGCGAGTGATTTCGTGAAACCTATTTTGATTTTAGATTTCGAAGTATGGTTTGATATTCGAAAGATAGATCCGTGTGTGTGTATATATATATATATATATATATATATTTGAAAAGATTTAAAGTAAGCCGGTGTTCAGTTCTCGAGTTTTAGATTTTGAAATCTAACTTTTGAAATTGATTTACTGATTTAGTGTTGATTTTCAACTCTTGGATTGAAAATATGACTTCTTTGACTATTTTAAGATTCGAGCACTTCCAAATCAAGGTTAATTTTTCAAAGCTAAATTTTTTGAAAGGTATAAGGTATTTGATAAAGAATATAAGTTTAGTTTGTATGTTTCAAGTATGAAATAATATGCTTTTTATAAGTTGAAACTGTTTTGTTAAGTAAATAAATAAGACTATTTTGAGTTATACTAATATGAAATTTAGTTTTCAAATGTTTTGGATAAAAATTAGTCTTCAAATGTTTGAGAAAAATTTGGTTTTAAATGTTTTAACGTAGTAACATCTTTATGAAACTTTTTATTTAACAAGTTGGAATAGATACATAAGTTGTACGTATGCTGTTTTATTCTCATAATTAACTCGATCCAAGTTTGAGTACACAATTTCGAGGTGAATTACACCATTTCGTGTTAGATTTTTCATTTGAGTCTTAATGACGAACATTTGATATGGATTTTGGGCTTGATTCTAGAATTCTCTATCATAGTATATGGCTATGCAAGGAGACTGATGGCTTCTAGTCAAGAAACCATATCGAAGTCTGCATTAGGGAAGTCGAATGGACAATACTAGTTCGAAAGCGAACTTGTGTGATCGACCGAGCGATCGAATGTAATG
Source organism: Allium cepa (assembly GCA_030765085.1). Lineage (NCBI taxonomy): Eukaryota > Viridiplantae > Streptophyta > Magnoliopsida > Asparagales > Amaryllidaceae > Allium > Allium cepa. Next base: position 581,449,727 of record CM060931.1, read on the forward strand.
TTGCGAAATGATGACATATGTATATCTATATCCTAATGTCATTGGTATACTTGACGCTGAAATTGAAAGTTGTTGGGTTGGATATCTTTGTAATTTAATTGGAATTTTTCTTTTATGAAAAACCACTATCAAATTTAAAACCATTTTTCAAAACCATTTTTATTTTTCTTAAACTAACTGTTTTATTCTATTTTTCTTAAAAACTATTTTATATACAGAACTATTCTTAATTAAAAATCTTTTAGTAAGCAAAGATGTTCAATCCCATATGGCGTTTCATGTAGCGAAATTTATTTTTTGAAAATTTTGATCCTTATATAAGATAAACTTTATGTAAGTATAAAATGATTTTGAAAACCATTGATCATGATAAATCTATAATTGAAGCTTATATTAGTATGAAAGGATATTTGGTTTACCTGTAATTTGAGTTTATTTAAAAAGAATGGATCTATGAAATAAATATTTCAACACTAAGTAATAATGAAGTAAAATTTGAGATATATGAAATTATAAAATTTAGTTTGAAATATGGTATATTTAAGCCTTGATACATATTTAAGATTTAATAGTTTATTTTGTAAATCAAATCTATATTTAAAATTGGATAATATTTGAAATGGTTTCGCTGGAAAACTAAATTGAATTGAAACTGATGGTTTGAATGGAATTAAAATTTGGAAATTTTAGATTTTGGTTTAATTGAATAAATTTTTGAAATGTAAAGAATTAAGGGAATGTTTCATGATTCCAAATGTATGATTTCAAAATGTTATGATTTTCAAAGTGAAATGATTTCAAGTATTTTGGTTTCGAAAGATTCATAACTTTGAAAGTATTATGACTTTTGAAGTGAATACATGTTTGAAATGGAAATGAATTTATTTGACCTAAATTTTGTTGATTTTGAAATTTGGATTATTTTCTAAACCTATTGTTTTAAGAAATTTTGAAACTGAATATGTATAACTTGAAAGAAATGATTTGGTGAAATCATATATGATTTTTAAACTGAAATACTATTGAAATGAATTAAAATTTAGAACCTTTTTTATTTAATACTTGATTTGGGAGCTATCGAACTTATATAAAAATGATTTGTATAAGTAAACCATTGATTGAGAACTGTTGATTTGAAAAGGTACTCAATTTTGAAAAATGAAATCTTATATAATCGAAATCTATATAAGTGTGATTTGATATATTATTGTTTTGAAAAGTATTTGATTTGAAATGAAATCTTATATAAAATGAACTTTATATAAGTATGATATTTGGAAGTGATTTTGAAAGGTACTATATGATACATATTTTCGAAGTAAAGATATGGAAAGTGCCTTCTGCTTGATATCCGCTTTGTGGCCACACTGTGGATTCATTCTATCGATATTATTCTCTCTCTTTGATTTGGGTTTTCCGAATATGATACTCGAGTGTCCATCGAATTCCACGCCGATCCCCGTGGTCTTATGATCGTGACTACATAGCGCAACTGCCTGGATGAGCTGGCCTGGGGGTACGGATTGTTTCCTGGGGGATCCAGGCGTAATCATTGTGTATCCTGCACTCTATGTAGGTCGCATTATTAGCGCAAATGCCTGGCTGAGCTGGCCTGGGGGTACGGATTGTTTCCTGGGGGATCCAGGCGTAACCATTGTGTATCCTGCATTCTACTCGTCATCATGGCGTAACTCGCAGGGCTGAGAAAGCTTACGGATACGGACTGTTTCCTGGGGGATCCAGGCGTAACCATTGTGTATCTGCGATCCATGGTTAGATAACTGTTTCGGTTTGGTTGATTTGTTTGGATTGTACTTTCCATATCTGTTTTAAAAGTGTTTTCATTATTTTCACTGGGTGTTGAAACAAGTCTACTAAGTACTTGGAGAATTCTAGCTTTGCGCCTGATCAACGCATAGCCACAGTCTGCAGGAACGAAAGTAAACTTGTTAAGACATCAAGTTATAAAAGTATTTTGATAAAAGCATCTTGATAAAGTACTGTATAAAGAATATTTTGATCAGTTATTTTCCCTTCTAAAAATTTAAAATGTTTTAAATATTGTTTACCTTGAACCATCAGATTTGAATTAAATGACTATTCATCATATTATAAAACGTTTAAAATGTTATGAAATTTTAATTGAAATGTATAATGGTTTAAATAATGGTTCACTCTTGTCTTCCAACATGCTTCCCTTCCTTGCTACCTTTTCCCTACCGTCTTTCGAGAATGTCTTCCAACCTATTGTTCTCTCTTGTTGTTTCTCCGCTTCCTTCCTTTTCGAGGACGAAAAGATTTGAGTGGGGGAGAGTGTAACAACCCTAGATTTTTTCATATATTTTAATATTTGACTTTATTTTATTTTGAAATTATTTTTAAACTTTTTTTATTTCAAACATTTCACATTTTTAAATATAAGTGTTGATTATTATGTGAATTATAATTTCAAACAGGTATAAATTAGGTATTTTACTAAAAGATGAATTTCTGTTCAAACTGGTCAAACTTTGACTTTTAAATTTCAAATTTAAAAATTTAAACTCCTAAATTTTATCTTTTATTATGGAAATAGATTTAACCACTTGAATACTGCTTTTTGTTTCGTTGAAAACGGACTTAAACTGTGAAAGTTATGCACATTTCAATTTTGAGTATAATTTGTTTTATTTTGCAATTTTGTCTATTTTAGATTATACAAATCATATTTTCTTTGTTATACTTTATTTTAATATGTTTTAATATGTTATTTTATTTATAATTTTGTCTTTTAATATTTTTAAAGTGATAATATAATTTTTTTCAAAATTTACTGTATTTATTTCCTATTTTTAAAGGCTGTTTTCTAATTTTCTGCCATTTTCTTCATTTTAAATTTCTTTATTTTATTTTAAATTTGTTTTATTTATGAAAATTCATCTCTAAATATTTTTAAAATAATAATAGAATTTTTCCAAAAATTACTGTGTTGATTTCTTATTTTTAAGGGCTGTTTTCCCATTTTCTGCTATTTTCTGCATTAAAATTTTATATTTAAATTAAATTTTAAATATTTATTTTGTGAATATATTTTTATTTTATGTTATTATATATGTTTAAAAATACTTTACAAGCTTATATGAATTTTCTAAAAATTATTTCATTTAACTTCAAATTTTTCTAGTCTAGTTCACTGTTTTAACTATTTTCCTTAATTTTAATTTACATAATTGATAAATATTATATATATTTGTATATTTGTTAAAAAATTTGAAATATTATCTGATATTATTTTTATTTCAGCTACATTAATTTATATAAATAATAAAAGGTAAATTGAAAGGGTTTGTGACCTTTTGTTTCCTATGGTTTTGATTTTCCCACCTTTTCACATTTTAACGTTTCTTTTCACTCAAATGGCCATATCACTTCATTCTTTCAGCTGCCATCCTCATTTCTCATTCACGTGCTTTATTTTTTCTCTCATTTCCTCAAAAATATTCGGCCATTTCTGATCTCAAGAGTTTGGTAAAATTTCTTCTTCTTTTCTATAATTTTCTCTTGTTTCCATGTGAATTGCACTTGCTTTCATCACTTCTAGGATCGGCTCCTCTCCATTCCAGCACTGTGGCCGCCTCCACCACCACCACAACTAGTCACCACCACCTCCAGTACAACCCCAATCTATAGCCATGCTACCTTGATGTGTAGATCCAACAAAATTTGCAAACACTTCACCTTGTAGCCTAGCCGAGCTCACCTCTTGATCCACCTCCACAAAACCCCACCTTGGCTGCCACTTCCATCACACCACCAGCCAAATTCTGACCTGACACCACTGCCACATCACCGCATGACCTCACCTTGCCTCTTGCCGTGATCACTTGCCTTGGCCGTGGCATGTTGGTGCTTTATTTTGCCTTGAAACCTTCGTTATGCCATATAGTTGAAATTCCAAGCACCTACCTCTTCACTATCATGTAAACCATGCTAGGCCGACCCTATGGACCCAAGACCAGATCCAAACTCACCCCTTAGTCATACATTTTAGTCCAATAGCTGAACCATAGGTGGTTGAAAGCAAGTGAAATAGCCTTGGATTCGTTTTATGCAGTCATTTCTAACAATGTTTTATTGAAATTTTGGGTTGAAAACTTATGCTGTTTGTATTGTTTGTTTTATTTGTATTCAAGGGAATTAATCCTTGGCTCCTCCATTTCGTATTTGTATCGTGCTTTTGTGCTTGTGTAGATCCCATTGTGCAATTCGTCGTTGTGTCATCAGCTCAAAACAATGAGTAAATCTCACCAGACTAATATGTACTTATATAGTGATAAACTGACATCACCTGAATCTGTAAATGCGTATCATCCTGTTATAACTACTATATTATATTCATATGAAGTTGACACCTATATTTACATTTGTTATACCATATGTTACTGTTATTTCATGCTATTCTGTTATTTTCATCAGTTTATCACACTACAAGTTCCCTTTAGATTAGAATCACTACGGGTTGAAATGATACATACCCAAACGGACTTTAGAATAGGAGAAATCATTATGGGCTGAAATGATAGGCCTGAATAATTTTCAATTATTTTCTTTTACTTGGGGTTGCGGGTTTGAAATGATCGAACCCGGGCTTTTTTTGTAAATTACGGGTTGAAATGATATATTACCCGTATCAATTTACCTAGGCTAGAAAATGAAATACAGACCCGTTGTTAAAAAATGTTTTTCTAAAAATTTTGAATTTTTTTTAGAAATGTAAATATTATAATATTTTGATTTAAATTTGATTAAAAATGATTTTTGTAAAGCATTATTGATTTTCTGAAAATTTATAAGTGAAATAAATAAATGGTAAAGTTAGAAAATCTGAAATGTAAGTTATTTTGGAAATTAGAATTTGGTGATAAATGGAATTTAAATTAAATATGAAAATATGATAAATTTATGATATTTTGAATTAAATGAATTTAAAATGATTTTATAATATATTAATTATTTTTGAATAAAGTTAAAATGTGAAATGAATGAATATTTAGGTTGAAATTTGGAAATATAACTAAAATTGGAAATTTGTGAATTTGGCTTAAAAGTGAGTTTTAAGTTAAGTAAATAAAAATGAAATTAAGTTATATTTGAAAATTTTAAACTTAAATGTTAAGTTAAATTTAATTTAATGAATTTAAAATTTAATGTTGGAATTTAATAAGTGAATTATTATTAAATTTTGATTTTTTAATGGGGATTTAACTTTATAAAATCATGAATATAAGGTTATTTGAATGACTATTTTAAAAGTGTAATTATATGATTTTATAAGCTAAAAATGATTTAAATAAAAATATAATTGTTTGTGAAATTATATTGAATACTTGAAGTTAATTAACTGCATTTCTGAAATGCTATTAATTCTAATGTAAATGATAATACAGCATTTGTAAATGCTGTAGTCGATAATAATGAACCAAATGGCTAAGTTTAATTAAAGGTTATTATAGCATTTTTGTAAATGCTATAATTGTTGAATTTAACTAAGTTTTATTTGGAACTAATGTACCCTATTACAGCATTTTTAGATGCTATCTTTTGTTAAATTGAACTGTTTTGAATGTAACTTTCTGTAGCAATTTCTAAATGCTGCGAAAGTTGAATTTTCATCTGTTTTAATAAACTAAGTGAATAAATGAATTTTGAAAGACTAAAATTTTGTAAATTTAAAATTTTAATTATTAAATATAATAACTTCATTTTATGATTTAAAATGAAGTAATTTGTTTCGAAATATAAACTATTTTGAAATGTGTTTTGTAATGGTATTTAAATTAAATAAAAATGAATGTGGTTTGGAAGATATGATATTTTGAATGATATTGAATTTTGAAATTACATTTGATTTTGAAGTGTAAAATACCATTTTGAAATTTAACCACAAGATGTAATTAATTTATAGTTTAACTGATTCTTAAAGGATGGGCGATCCCAAGCATCCTTTAAGTTATTGTGTACTTCTACTACAGTTCACTTGAGTTGGTTTACATTATATAAGTATATATTGTCCTGTCTCGAGTGTTTTGTGTTTTACTTTACGCTCGGGTCAGCCTGAGTATTCACAGCTTTGGATTCCCTTTCTGGAGCTGGTCTTTGCTGGAGTTTCTGCTTATCACATTTGTATCTACTCTCTGTTTCAGCTGTTCTAGTTTATCTCATGTATTAGTGAACTTCTATGTAATTGGGATTTCTATTATGTTGTTTTCAGACTGTATTATGTATTTGGTTTGAAAATCTGCCGTAGTAGCTTCATGAACTACTATGTATTTTATTTCCGCGCCGAGTTATTCTGATATTTCTTTGTCTGTGATTCTGTGATTGTATTTCATTTGCTCCAAATTTATTTACAACGCGGTATTTTGAGCAATTCAAGTCCGACATGTGCGGATGCGAATGGCTGAAAATATCGGGTTGTTACAAGACATCCGGACAATCTCCAACAACTCAAGAGAACATTCAACTATCGCAAGTCACTTTTGCGATCAACCCAGCCTAATTCCCAAAGAAACTGCTCTTCCTTAACCAATCCGAAGAGCTTACGCTAGCATAGCCAATCCATCGAAGAAACGGATCCACTTTGCTGCTTCTGAACTCTACTTCAGTAAAACTACTCAGCCAGAAAACTTCCTGCCAACACAGAACACTTCGAGCTGCACTGCTAACACCAAGCCAAAGAATTCTCAATCCAAAGCTTTTCGAGAAACTCGAACCTCAAAGCAAACAGAAACTCCCTGCTGGACTCAGCCACATCACCGAAACAGACACACTTCCTTATTCTTGTTCCAAAGAAAACATCTTCGGAAACATCCATAGTCACCGGACTCATCACGCAGCTACTACTTCCTAAGGTATCAAGATACCGTCACTTGCTTGCTTCTGCCCAACCGACAGATCCAAACTCAACTTATCCAACTCTGCACTTCAAAGATGAACTCCAAACCTTAACAAGTTTCCTTCAGAGATCGATGAAATCCTCACTCCAAGCTAAACTCACTTGAGACGGTATTAGATCTACAGTCTCGTCAGATACACTTCCAACCAATGGTAGTTGTGTTACACACACCACTACCTTATCTACCTCTATATCTTATATTGGAAAACCTGTATGGGTAACCCAACAAATAGGTAGAAATATATATATATATATATATATATATATATATATATATATATATACATATACATATATATATATATATACATATACATATATATATATATATATATTAAAAATACAAATAATCTCTCTCAAGATAGACACCACTCCAGAGTCTAGGTATTCACTCAACCTAGCGCTCTGATACCAACTGTGACGACCCAACTATTTCTCCATAAAAAGTCGTATCATCTTTAAGAAAGAAAGGGATGGAAAAGAGAAAAGAAAGAAGAGAAGAAGAAAAAACATCAGAATCTCAACAGCGGAACGAATAAATTATATTAATAACATAAGTATTACATAGTATACAAAAATTATCAGAGTTACACAGCATAAAAAACACATATAGACAGTTATAAACACCTGTCTAGTTATTACAATTCAATACATAAAACAGAAAATACTCAGAGATACCAACACAGCGAAAAACTATATATCTATACGCGGAAGCCTCCTACTCCATTGCTCCTCCATAATTCATCAAAGCTAACCTGAATCCCTTAGCTACTCTTAAAAATTTGAGTACCCAAGAGTTTAAGAAAAATAGAAATAAACTCCGAGTCAGACATGGGTCTGGTGTGAGTAATATGTTAAAGTTGCTTAATTTTTGAAAACCTTTGAAAAGAAAAGGTATCACGTAAGACTTCCCACACATAAACATGGAAAAGTTTTTACCTTACGTTAACAAAAACATTTGATAGGAAATCAAGTGATATTATAATAGGTCTAGGGTTTTCAAGTAAAATACAGAAATGGATGGAATGTTTACATCTCACGTTCCAACATAGTTGGGCACAACTAATACGTATGGTACTTATTCGATTTTGGATTCCATACAATGGCAGGGCTAACGGGGTACCGCCCGTCACAGTACGTGGCCTAGATCACCGTACTGAGGATCACTCCCAATCCCCTGCAACATAAAGCTGGAACCATTCCTTACCGAACAGTTCCGAACAAGACCACCCCGCAGTTGTGATCAGCAACCGCACCACAAAGCCAAATAAAGGGACATCTAGACAGTGGTAAATCTCGTCCTACTTGGGCATTTCCCACTTAGCCTTGCTGCACCTCCCTAGCCATTCCCGGTTGATGAGGCTTGAGGCTGCGGTTACCTTTATAGGACATATCACTTAGAATAGTCATCGTCCACCTGACGGTGTTCTGAAAGCATTCAATCCATACAAGTTCGTTCCGGGTTCGAACAAAACTGAAGGCATTATCTCGTTACACTCATTTTGGAATCACCCTCAGAGTTAACGACGATAACCCTTGCACTCTGAATCTTCATCTTCACTTGAGATTCACGACCTATCGTTAATTTGGATCGATGTGGTTTTCGGATATCCAAATATCGAAACCCAATCCCGGTCTCATCGAAGTCCAAAACGTGTCTTTTAAGGCCAAATTGTCTTAAAGTTTAAAACAATTTCAATTCATTATCTATATACACACAGATAGATAATTCATAGATTCACAATGGATAATCAACATTATCATCACAACAGATAATCCATATCATTATAAACAGATAATCCATATCTTCATCACAATGCAACCAATGCATCTATATCATTACTCATCTCATAGCTGAGATTACAAACCATTCAAGGAAATCAATATCATCCATTCATACATAAGCAATTATTTAATGATCACACCGTTTATAATTAATTTAAAATGAATTGAATTAATTATATTATCTCTAATTAATTTAAAATGAATTAAATTAATTACTTCATCATTATAATCCTGCTTAACTTAACCCTTAACTAATTTCAAATTAATTAATTAATCACCATCCTTTTATTCATTTCAATTAATCATTGCTGATTAACAATTCCCTAATTACAATAAGTAATTAGCCTTAAATAATTACACAAGTTAGTTATACTTAACACTTTACAATAATTAACTTTTAATTACTTAATCAATTAATTTACTCAAATTAATTACATTAATCCTATATTAATTAATTACTTCATATATTAATTACTCCTTAATTAATCAATTCTAAATTTACATCATTAATTTATCAATTAATGGTTTCGAATTACATTTAATCAATCTCTCTAAATAAATTAATTACATTGAGTAATTAATCTTCTATTAAACCACATATATATTAATCACCCTTGATTAATAACAATTCAGTAATTAACTACACTTAATTACTTCATTAATAAATTACTTCTTAATTTATTATCTCAATTAATCCCTTGATTAATTCCAAAGTAATTTAATCTAAATTACTTCTATAAATAAACATCTTTAAATTACATTCGGTAATTATCAATTAATTACTCCCCTACGTAATTACAAACCCATTAATTACATAAAGTAATTATCAATCAAATCATCAAGTGTTTAAATTAATTAAACTAAATTAATTAACCTAAACTAATCACACTAACCCAATTAATTACATTAAGTAATTAATTTATTAATTACTTCCATTAAGTAAATAAACATAAACAATTACAAAAAATGATTATCATAAATTAATTAATCTAATTAATTATCAAAATTAATCACATTAATTAATTGTTAAATAATCTTAGTTAATGACCTTCATTAACTATTCTTAATTAATTTATTAAGAAATTAACTCAGATTAATCATTATTAATTACAAATAAATTAATATTTAATTATAATTTAATTAATCTCTGATTATTAAAATAATTAAGTGTTAACGGTAACTTAATTAATCTTTAATCACTTGATTAATTAATCTTAATCATTAATTAAAATTTAATTAATAATCCCTAATTACCAATTAATTAACCTTAATTAATTAATCTTAAGTCTTGAATTAATCAATTTAAAAACTCTTAATTACATAATTAATCATCTTGTCATTAATTAATTAAATAATTAATTACCCATCTAAATTAACTTAATAATTTAAATGAATCTAAATCATTAAATTTTATTTATCTTTATGATTAACATTTCTTACTTAAATCGAAGTATCTAAACAATTTGTTTCCAAATTTACTTTAAAATTCCATTTTAAATTTCATATAAAGTTTAGATTTTTTTAAAAATGAAAACCAATTTGACTTGACAAGGTTTTACAACAATTTGAAACCTTTTTATCTTATATGTTAAGATATAACCATTTTATAAAACAAGATTAAAAGAATTTAAAAAAAATTCACTTTAACATTCCAAGTTATTTAAAAACAAATTCAATTTAAAAATTTGTTTTAATTTCAAATCTGAAATACAACTTTAATCTTCATTCCAGATTTAAACTTAAATTTTAAAAGCTCTTCTTACATTTTACATCTTCATTTTTAAATTCAAATTATTTAACCATTACTAAAATAGTTAAAACAAATTAAATTTAAAAACTTATTTTATTTTAAAAACTGAAATTCAAAACCAAATCCCAGATTTTAAATCTTAGGTTCAATCTTATTTTAAATTTTATATTTTTCAATTTATACTTCTAGTTTAAATCCAAAACTAAATACCTTTTTATACTTAAAAGTTTTTAAAAACCAAACATAAATTTTCAAAATTCAAATTATTACAAAACCAAGATTTAAACTATTTGAATTCATATTTAAATTCAGGGTTTAAACTTAGTTCAAATTTTAGTTTACATTTTTAAACTTGCTTTTAAATTTAAAAAAAACAAAGCAGGTTTTCTGTTTTATTATTAAAACCTGAAACAATAGTTATACCCGAGCCTCCCTTATATTTACTTCAGGACAAAACTATTACCGCTTCGAGTTGAAACCCAAATCCCCCGAGAATTTACCCGAGTACGCTACAACCCCAAACTTCATAGCTAACATCATCAGATCAAAATGCACCGTGCACCTGCACGGTGACTTTGATTAACTTCTACCAATATCAACGACCATCTCGCATCGGCCAGCAACCCTTCATCTCCCCTCAATCATCAGATTGCCCCAAATAAATTCGAATTTGCATTCGAGTTAAAACATCAAAACCTGTAACAGGTAGAACCAAATAATACCCAACCTGTCAACGCCACTTACACGCGCCTCCGGCCACCGTTGACTCTGCAACTCCGGCGATGACTTCATCAACCCTCCAACCTCCATTCCCTAAAACCCCAAGCAACTCGATCCACAGAGGAGATAGAACCAAGTAAAAACTGTAACCCAGTAAAAACTAGGGTTCTAAAATTTAAATCACAATCTCCATTACCAAAATGAAAAACTCCATGATTTGATAATTTTCCCAGCTTCACAGATCATCCTTCCACCTACAGAAGCAACTCGACCTCCAAGATCAAACAGGTCACCAGAAAATTCAAATTTTCCCCTTTCTAGTTCAACAGGAACTGCACTAAACTCCTAATGCTAAAAATCTTAATTTTGGTTTTAAAATTCATGATTTGGTATGATGTTTTGATTCATAATCCTGAAACATTGAATTGTAATGTTTGAATTTTCACCTTATACAAATTTATTGCTCTGTTATTTATGTTTCCAGTAAATTCCTATTTACTTTTAACTTGAATAAAATCTTAAATGTTAATCTTTAAAGTCAACATATATATCTTGTTTAAATCCTACATTTTAACAGCAAACAAATCAAAGGATATTGGATTCTTTTGTTTTAGAATCTAGCTTTAACTAAGAACAGGCAAAAGAAATATCAACATCAAAGTCACCTATTCATTCATACATACACAGGAATTTTCAAAGATATATAAACATAATATAAACTTCATCTCAGATAAACCAGTATGCAACTCAAACTTTTACCTACTTAAAATTAAAATGGAGTTACTCACCGTTTTTGACGAGCAGAGCACAATTTTTTTCTTTCTAAATAACCCTTGAATCTTTTGCAAAATTGTTTGAGTGCTTTAAAACTTTTTCTTCCTGATTTTTGAATAGCCTTTAAATCATTTGAAAAATTGCTTTTTGTCTTGCATGTGCTTCCAAATTTAAGAAGATGGAATGCAGGTTGCTTGCTTGAAAATGGAATGCAGGATTTCTTGTATCCAGGTTTTTGAACAAGAATTGAATGCATGCTTGCTTTTGTCTTTTTGAAAATGAGTTACAGGGGTTTTGAAGATGATTTGCACGCTGAAGATGAGTTGTAGGGTATGATTATGAAGAGTGATTTTCATATTTTTAGAAGAATGCATTTGTACAGGGGTTTTTGTATGAAGAAAAATTCAGATTTGCATGTGGAAAAATGTTTCAGGGACTGAAGAATGCAGTTTGAACAGGAAATGATTTGCAGGTTTGAGGATGAAAATGTTACATAAGTTTTTTGATATGAGGATGGTTTTTGTATTTTCTCAAAATCGGTTTTGAAAATTGTTTAAAGTGATTGTTTACAGCTGAATTTTTTTTTCTTGGTTTAGAATTGAAAATGAGGAAAGAAATAGAATGAAAGATTGCATGAGTTTATATTTGTTATTTATGACTTAATTAAAATCAAAGAAAAAATAAAAAATATAAATTTGACACTTGTCTTAAGTTACAACACTTTTTAGTATCTTGAGTTTTTAAATTACACATGTTAATTATGTTTCTAAGATGCTTACACTTGCCCTTTAAGTGATTTGTATTTATAATTAAGTGTAAATAAAGGTTTAAACTAATTAGTTTCTAATACTTAGTTATATAGATAAATAATTTTTTAAAGAATAAAACAAAGTATGATTATAAATAAAAACAATATACAAATCAATCATTTGAAAATAATATTTTTAATCATTTAAAATAAATTTATAAAATAGATTATAAATTACTTGTTATTTAAATGAATAAATGTTTCATTTATTAATTGTATTTTAAACTTCATATCTAATTTACAAATCACATATAAATCAATATTTTAAAAAGAAATAAAACATTTTTATAACTTTATTTTAATATTCAAACTTAAGTCAAAATTTTTTTTAAACAATATCTTATATATTTAAAATCATATAGTTATTTATAAAATAGCTTTGAAAAGCTTAATCGTTAAATAAAATCATAATTTCCCAATTTCAAAATATGATAATTAGAAAATATGATTTATCAATTAAATTTATAACCAAACTCATCCATTTAATATGTATATATATATACCTATTATAAATAGAAAACAGTTTATTAACTTATTAAAAGATAAATTACCTAATTAAATATTTAATAAAAGAAGATTATTAAATCAATTCAATTTATTAACAAAAATTATCAAATTAATTTAATTTTAAACATAGATTATTAAATTTATATTGCCATAAATTCCGGGATATCACATTTTATTCTATGAAAGTCTCAAAATTTTTGAAGATACAAATGATGAAAAAGATTTAATCACTCAAAATCAAGAGTCAACTGAAACTAATAATGAAATTAATCATCCTAATAAAAAGATTAAACTTTTAAAAGTTCATCCTATAGAAAATATACTATGAGATATGCAATCTGTTGTTACAACTAGAAAACAACTAAGTAAAATGAGCAATGTAGCCTTTATATCGGCTATTGAACCCAAAAATCAAAAAGAAGCATCAACTGATGATTCATGGATTTTGTCTGTGTAAGAAGAACTAAATCAATTAAATAGAAATGATGTTTTGGAACTTGTTCCTAGACCTGAGAATACAACTATAATTGGAACAAAATGGGTTAATAAAAATAAAATGAATGAACAAGGTGAGGTTGTTAGAAATAAAGCCCGATTAGTCGCTCAAGGTTATTGTCAAGAAGAAGGAATATATTTTAACGAAGCTATTAGGTTTCTACTTGCTTTCGCAAATCATAATAATTTCAACTTATTTCAAATGGATGTTAAAAGTGTCTCTTTAGATGGATTTTTAAAAGAGGAAATATATGTTGAACAACCACCGCATTTTGAAAATGAAAAATTACCAAATCATGTTTACAAACTTAAGAAAGCTCTATATGGTCTAAAACAAGCTCCTAGAGCCTGGTATGATAGATCTTACTTATTACAATCAAACTTTGAAATTGGTAAAGTAGATAATACTCTTTTTATTAAAAGAAATAAAAATGATATTCAACTAGTACAAGTTTACATAGATGATATCATTTTCGGATCAACTAATTTTGAATTGAATAAAGAATTTTCTGAAATAATGACAAAAGAGTTTGAGATGAGTCATATGGGTGAATTAAACTTCTTTCTAGGATTGCAAATAAAACAATTAGATAATGGTATCTTTATCAGTGAAGAAAAACATGCTAAAGACCTAGTTAGTAAATTTAGTTTGACTACTGCACGTCGAAAACCCACTCCCATGGCAACCAATGAGTACTTAAGTAAAGAAGATCTCTCGAAAGATGTAGATCAAAAATTATATAGGGAAATGATTGGATCACCACTCTATATCACTGCTAGTAGACCTGATATCATGCATAGTGTTTGTCTCTATGCAAGATAGCAATCCCAAACTAAAGAGACCCACTTAAAAGCTATAAAACGTATCATAAGATATGTTAAACACACCCTTGATTATGGCTTATTTTATCCTAAAAATGATTCTTTTGAATTAATATTTCACTGTGATGCTGATTATGCTGGTTGTAAATCAGACCGAGAAAGTACAAGTGGAACTTGTCACTTTTTGGGGCATTCTCTGATTTCCTGGTTTGGTAAAAAGCAAAATACTATTTTTTTATCAACAACTGAAGCAGAGTATATATCACCTACTTTAGCTTGTTCTCAAGTAATATATATGCAACAAACTTTAAAAGATTTTGGTTGAAATATCTCAAAATCACTAATTTATTGTGATAATGCTAGTGCAATAAATTTATCCAAAAATCCTACGCATCATGCTCGAACTAAACATATTGATATCAGACATCATTTTCTCAGAGATAATATAAGTGAGGAAGTAATTACTCTCGATTATATCAATTTCGAGAACCAAATTGCTGATATCTTAACAAAACCCTTAAATGAATCTATATTTACTAAATTAAGAAGAGAATTAGGTATTTGTTCAATAACTGAAATATAGAATATAAATAACAAAGTATAATTAAAAATTAAATTAAAATAAATCAAATTGTAAAAATATTGGTACCATGTTGACAACCTTCCCTTACCCCTGTTGACATGTAACGATTTTTTTCTATTAAAATTTTCCCACCAAAATTCAAATAAGTGGTTATATATTCTTCTTATTTCGAAATTTTGTTCATTCTTTCTATCCTTTCTCTGATCTATCTTCTGAAAACAATAAAACAATGGCCTCCTCTTTCAAATTAAATAAAAATTCGACCTTTTCATTCCCTTCTCCTTCTACTGAACCATTTCAACGAACTACTCTTGCACAAGTGATGAAAATTGAGGATTCCTTGAAGGATGCACTGCAACTAATGACTCAAATTCAAGTAGTACAACTCAGAATAGCCAAAGAACAAGAACGGCAAGGCAAAATCCTTAGAAGCTTGTAAAAGTTTCTAATCGACAATCACGCTAATCCAATCTTGATTGATGAAGAATCTTCAGGAGGTCAAGTGCAAGAGGACAGCAAGGAAGACGAAGAAGAAGCCCTCATGGAAGAAGAGCACGCTGAAGATGAGGACAAAGTTGTTTGCGTTGGCGAAGTGTGCTTTGTCAAGGATGGAAATCTAGTTGAATAACGTGGAAATTTCAATTTCCACTACCCAAATTGCTCAGTTCATAGATCTCCCATTTTCAAAGACACACGTTAGTTTCTTTTCTCTCTTTCTTATCGTTATATGACTTTACTTATGTTTTCCATGAAAATGTAAATATAACAATATATAATTAATAAATGATTTGTGTTCTCATGTTTGAATTATCACATTATCACTATTATAAGTATTATTATATATGGATTCTTAGTTAGGATAGTTAGTAATTAAGGACTAAGTTTTAGTTTTAGAATTAAGTGTTGATTATTTATGATAGCCCTAACATTATAATCACGTGTCATATAGTATTAGATTAAGGGGGAGTTATATAGTTTGGAGTTAGTTTTTGTTTGTTAACGGTAAAAATAGCTTTAACACTAACACCCGGTGTATATCGTGATGAAATGAAAGCACCGCCCGCTTGCACGGGAATCAAAGTAAAAAAAATAGCAGAAAAGTAAAAGAGACTGAGATTTTTATAGTGGTTCGGCTTCTAGCAAGCCTACATCCACTTTACATCCTCCATTATCTTCTTCGAGCACAGTTTTACAAGATTACAACACCTTTACAACACGATTGATTGATTACAACACTTTTACAATTCACTTTCGAGTTTACAACACAATTGAAGAAGGAGATTAGAACTTTGATCATAGATTATTCCTCGGATCCATGCTGAATGGAGTAGATGCATTGATGAAGAATCTTCAATGGTTGAGGTGCTCGGAGAGTCGAGAAATCAGCAGAGTGTAGGCACCTTGAAATATAGAAAAGTCCCTTTGTCGTTGGAGTAGGCGGAGTATTTATAGGAGAGTTCAGAGTTGGGTCGGCTGGGTATAGGTCGAGGGGTAGGTCGTAGGTCGTCAGCGACCTAAGAGGTAGTAGGAGAAGGAGCGGCGACCTAAGGAGTGGCAGGAGAAGGGGGAGCGACCTAGAGTAGCCTTCGTCTTCTAAGGTCGTGAGCGTCCTAATAGAGGAGGGAAAATGAGGCTTAGGTCGTGAGCGACTTACTGGAAGAGGGAATGTGAGGCTTAGGTCGTGAGCGACCTACTGAAAGAGGGAATGTGAGGCTTAGGTTTGGTGAGAGATAGGCCGCGAGCGACGTATGGGTTAAGGATAGGAGTTAGGTCGCGAGTGACCTAACTTGGAGGGAGATAGGTCGCTAAGTCGCAAGGAATTCTCTAGCTCGCTAAGTCGCCAGTCCCTTTAACTCTTTAGGTCGCTGGAGACGTTAGGTCGTTGGACGCTATAGATCGCTGCATACTTGAGAAGTTAGGTCACTAGGTCGTGTACCATCCTAGGTCGCACCCCCCTGGACCACCCCACCGTAGGGGATCTTAGATGAGAAATCATTCAACAGAACTTGCTTTGTTGAGATGCTGAGTTGACCAATCTTTGAGACGAGCTATCTTGCTTTTCTCGGTCGATCTTTTGATATCACAGCCTTGCTAAAAAGGCGGGATAACACTTGCCCTCCAAAAACATGCCTTGCGGTAGGAAGGTGTGTTTTGTAATGGCATAATCCGTATGTTCATATCCTGTTGACAACCTGTAAAGGAATTGACAATTTTATATGGCCCCAAAATGACGACCGTTCGAGATCGAGCTAATTGGGATGAAGCGCAGCCGTTCGTGGTCAAGCGCTTAACTTCAAGTGACGACCATTTGTGGCCAAGTCATTTGAGGTGAAGTGCGGCCCTGCGCGGTCAAGAGTCTAAATCCATGCGAAGATCGTTCGGAATCGAGTCATTTGTAGTGAAATGTGATCATTCATGGTCAAGCGCTTTACTTCGGATGACGACCATTCGGGGGTCGAGCCACTCGTGCTAAAGTGCGGCCCTGCGCGATCAAAATGACGACCGTTCATGGTCAAGCGCTTTACTTCAAATGACAACCATTCAGGATCGAGCCATTTGTGGTAAAGTGCGGCCATGTGCGGTCTAGTGGTAGAGCTCAACCGTTCATGGTCAAGCGCCTTACTTCAAATGACGTCCATTCGGGGTCGAGTCATTTGTACTAAAGTGCGGCCCTGAGCGATCAAGTGGTAAAGCGCGGCCGCTCGCGGTCAAGCGCTTAATTCAAATGACGACCATTTGTGATCGAGTCATTTGAGGTGAAGCAGGGCCGTCCATGGTCAAGCACTCAACTTTATATGATGATCAGGATCAAGCCAAGTGAGCTGAAATGCAACCGTCCACAGTCAAGCGCTTTACTTCAAACGACGACCATTCGGAGTCGGGCCATTTGAGGTGAAAATGTGACTTTTGGCGGTGTGAAGCGCGGCCTTTCATGGTCAAGCGCTTAACTTCAAACGACGACCATTCATGATCGAGTCATTTGAGGTCAAGTGCGGCCCTGCACGGTCAAGCACTTAAATCTATGCGACGATCACTTAGGATCGAGTTATGAATTGAAGCGCGGCCGACCACAGTTCGTGTTATGAATTGAGACTGTTCGAAGACGGGTGCCTGTTCGTAGGGCTTGATGATGCCTGTTCGTAGTGCTTACACATTTCAAAATCATGAAAAATCAAATATTCAACTGAAAAGTTGTCAAGTAGAAATGTTTGAAAAAGTCAAATCCAAACATTCGAAGCAAATCGTGAAA
Source organism: Allium cepa (assembly GCA_030765085.1). NCBI lineage: Eukaryota > Viridiplantae > Streptophyta > Magnoliopsida > Asparagales > Amaryllidaceae > Allium > Allium cepa. The sequence goes on from CM060931.1 coordinate 581,468,155, forward strand.
GCAATGTGGAATCAAATCCAAACATCGGAAGCAAATCATGAAAGCACAGTGGAATTAAATCCAAACATCAGAGGCAAAACATGAAAGCAAAGTAGTGTCAAACTCAAACATCAAAAGAAAAACATGAAAGACATGTAGAGTCAAACTCAATCGTCGGAAACAAATCATGAAAGCAGTGTTAAGCCTAGTCCAAACACAGAAGGCAAAGTAATCAGTCATCAGAAGTAAAATACAAAAGTAAAGTAGTCAACCATCAAAAGTAAAATTCAAAAGCAAAGAATTGACGTCCGAGTGCAAACATCTACATCAGTATGATTTATAGTTGTATCAGAGCATGCCTGGGGATCGATCGTGGTCCCACACATGTGTGAACAACTTAATTGTGTTGATGTAGATTTTCCACTCATTCGTCATAACCTTAATTATTCGATGATAGGTCGATGCTTTGATCCTGAGGCCTCTCCAGTTGGTGCAGGTGGTCGTTCTTGTTCCACCATTGCAGCCTTCTTTTTCACATATTAAGATAGCAAACCATCCTGGATATGCCCCTCAATTTCATCTTTCAAGTGTCTGCAGTCATTCGTGCTATGGCCATTTAGCTCATGGAACAAGCAATACTTGTCCGACTTTTTCTCATTGTTAGTTGGATCTCTCTTAATTGGCTTTTGATAAGGAACATGTCCATTGGTGTCTTGATAGATTCGCTCCAAGGTCTCATTCAAATCTGTGTACGAGGTGAATGTCAACCTCCGCTGTTGGCATGCTGATTTATCATTGTTATCCTCAGCCTTTCGTTTGCCTTTGCTGGTTTTTGCACATTTCCCAGGAGGATTCCCGCTTTTAACTACAAAAACATCGGTTCCTTCTCCTTCTTCTATATCAGCATTTGCATCCTCTAATCGTAACCCTCCAGCCTCATGGAAAAATTCTACCAAATCCATAGGAGGGTCTTTGGTCAATGAATTCTTGAACTCTGTGCCATCAGCTATGCCCGACACAGCTGCCATTAGAACCATGGACGGATCTGGTCGATCCACCGATGTCGCGGCCGCGTTGAATCGCGTCAAAAAACTTCTCAAAGATTCTCCGATTCTTGCTTTAGTACTGTCAAACTCATAACATTCTTGGGCCTCGAGATGTGGACCCTAATTGCCTCATAATCCTCTCAATCAAATCATTCCACGTTTCAATCGATCCATTTTCCAATTGCCTGAACCATAGTGCCGCAATATCTGTCAAGTACAGCGGAAAGCACCGGGCCATGACTTCCTCTGATTCCCCCAGCACTTCCATATGCCTTGTATATTTTGTCAGATGAACTATAGGGTCTGTCCTTCCATAGTACATATCCAATGATGGTAGCTTAAAGTCTGTTGGGTACTTAGCTCGCCTGATTGTTACGGTAAAAGGACTTCTTTTGACATCCTCCAAGTCTTTGTTTACCAAACCACCTTTCATAGCCTTTTTCACCATTTCCGCTAATCTGTCGTTATCTCTTAGTGACATTCCTCGCCCTTGGCTTTCGTCTTGCCCCCCGAATTCATGAGGGGATGGTGGAATTGGTTCTTCTGGTTGGGCTTCTGTTCCTCTTTGATTCTGTGCTCCAAGTTGCCCAATCTAATGAAACAAATTCTGGATCAAATCCTCTTGCCTTTTCATCATTGCCTCCATCTCCTCTCTTGTAACAAAGGCTGAAGTTTGGCTTGCTCTCGAAGAAGCCTCTTGACTTCCTTCATGCTGACTATTCTCTGTTCTTTGTAGTCTACTTGATCGCCTTACCATAGTTCTTCGGATTTCAGTCTCAATCTCCCGGATTCAAGTATTGATTAATAGGATTCCTGAGTTCAATTCTCAGTGAAAGCACCAAAATGTTAACGGTAAAAATAGCTTTAACGCTAACACCCGGTGTATATCATGATGAAGTGAAAGCACCACCCGCTTGCACGAGAATCAAAGTGATGCAGCTCAGGCCAGAGATGAAAATACGCAACCCATAATTCTCCAAGGGATAAGTCGCACACGACTTAAGGAAGATATATGTCACACACGATTTAAGAAAAAGGCTATAGGTCGTCCACGACCGAAGGGGTCACGTACGGGGGAGCTGCGACTTAACAAAGCTCGGGGAAAAGAGCTACGACCTAACAGATCAGATGGAAAAGAGTTACGACTTAATGGAAGCTTAAGTCATTCGGGTTTGATGAGTCGCACACGATCTAACGACATGGCTATAAGTCGTCCACGACTTAACAAAAAGCAGGAAGAAGTTCCAATGGTTGAAGGCCTTAAGTCGAAAGCGGGTTACGACTTAGCTGAGTCGTGGGAAGTTACCTTTCCTTCAAGCTGCCGACGAGTTACGACTCATTTTAAGTCGTTGAAGTCTTAAGTCGTCCAAGTTAGGTCGCGTGAAGATGTCCCGAACCTGTTTCTTAAGTCGTTGCTATTTTAGGTTGTGGCTTGGTTAAGTCGTATCATTTTAAGTCGTCGTATGTTGAGTCGTTGGTAACAATTAAGTCGTTGTTGTGATGTATTTTCTTAAGTCGTAACTCGTAGGTCGTCTTGTATTGAGTCGCTGTGTGTTTGTTAAGTCGTGTAATCAGTTGAGTCGTATATGGATAGGTCGCTAGCGACCTAAGTTGAGTCGGCATTGTGTTGTAACTGGTAAGCCGTGTACGTTGAGTCGTTGCCGACATACGATGAGTCGTAAGTCGTGAACGACCTAAGGCACCGGTTGTGAAATGCTATAAATAAGGAGTGTGTTGTACATTTTGAGTGGTTGATTGTTGAATAAAAACTTTGTTTGATTGCTGTGTGCTTTCATCTAAATTGGTAGTTGAGTGTGATCTCCTATCTCCACTTTCGGTTATTCGAGTGCGCTCGAGTCAACGATCGTTGAAGCCAATTTACGGTATCAAGTGCGCTTTATCAACGTTTGAAGAATTCTAGATCTTCTTTTACGGTATCGTGCGCAATCAACGTGTTTAAGATAGCTAGAATTCGGTATCTTTGTGATGAACGAATTTGGGCATTTCAGTATCTTCAATCCACCGTTTGCTACTTTTATCGATCTATATCGTTTTGTTATTATCCGCTGCGTCTGTTTTTTCATATCGGAGCCTGACTTAGCCAATCATAGCTAAGACGAGTCTTGGAGCCAAGGAGTTTGAAGATTGTTGTTCATCGTGTTCATCGGTCGTTGCAACAAGTTTAGAGTTTTCGATCCATATTCTTTTGGATCAAAGTGTGGAAGTTGTTTGAATTTGCCGTGAGATTTTTGCACGCCAAAGTTTGAAAGTAAAGTGCTTGAAGCCGTTCTTGTTGAAGCCGAGCCGACCTAAGCCTTAGGTCGTTGCCTATTGCCGAGTTGAGTTGGAGCCGAGCATGGGGTAGCCTACAGCTGAAGTTTGAAGTTTGTCTTGTTTAAAGTTTGCATTTGATTTGTTGAATTATTTATGAAGATCAATCATGCCGCCAAGAAGAGCTAATCGTCATCAAAATGTGGAACCGTTGTATAGAAGGGAAGAAGCCGAGCAAATGGAACAATGCATTAATGAGAAATTTGATGAAGGTATCGGAAAGCTAGAGAAGTTGATGAATGATTTGAATCAAAATCAAAGGAGGAGATCACCAATCTCGAACCATGGAGGAAAACGAGTTTCGCCATCGGTTACGGAAGCGAGAAGGGTATCACCGCAATCTTTTAGAGAGAGAAGAGAAACATCAATTTCATCGAGGAGAGATCACCATGACTATAGAAATGAAGAGAGAAGAACTCCACGTGAGTTCGAAAATGAATCACATCCCGATATGGATAGACAAGGTAGAAGGACCATGCATGATCATAGAGATGAAGAAAGACAGAATCGATATCAACGAATTTTGATTTTGATGAAGATGGTGATAGAGCTAGTTTTCATTATCGAGATCGAGACCAATTTCAAAATTTATATAGGAATGTAGATGATGATCGACGATGGGAATCGGGTATGAAGATGGAAATTCCAGAATTCAAAGGTGGAATGGTAGCAGAAGAATTTTTGGATTGGTTGTCTAATGTTGAAGAGATCATCGATTTCAAAGAAGTTCCGGAGAATCGTCGAGTGAAGTTGGTTACTACTAGGTTGAGGGGGAGAGCTATGGCGTGGTGGCAGCAAACCAAACTTACGCGAGAACGGATGGGGAAGTCGAAGATTGAGTCATGGAAGAAGATGAAGAAATTAATGAAGGCTGCATTCTTGCCTTACAATTATCAATCACTCATGTATCAGAGGTTGCAGAATCTGAGGCAAGGGACAAAGACTGTTAGTGATTATGCTGATGAATTCTATCAACTAATTGCTCGAAACGACATTATAGAGACAGAGGAACAGCTGACTGCTAGATTTGTTGGAGGGTTGAGGGTACAGATCCAGGATATGGTGAATATGTTTGATCCAAGATCTGTAGCAGAAGCACATCAGAAAGCATTAGCTTGGGAGAAGCAGGGAAGACAAGGAGGTGGTGTATTTACTAATTCTAACAACCAGGTGAGGGGTGTTAGTGGGAGTTCCAATGTTCCTAAAGTTATCGGTAAACCAGTAGTGGAAGAGACTGAGAAGGCAAAGGTCAACAACAGTTTCAAATGTTACAATTGCCAGGAAGTGGGTCACAAGAGTGATGAATGTCCGAAGCCGAAGAAATGAACTATGATTGCTGAAGTTGAAGGTGAGGATGTTGGTGAAGGTTATTCTAGTCCAGCTGAGGAGGATGAACAGGATATCGCATCAGGAGATGAAGGATGTAATCTAATGACGAGGAGGTCTTGTTTGATACCGAAGCAGGAAGAAGAAGCTAGTTGGTTGAGGAGTAACATCTTTCAGTCAACATGCACTATTCTGGGAAAGGTTTGTAAATTTGTGATTGACGCGGGAAGTTGTGACAATATTATTTCTACTGAAGCCGTGAGAAAGTTGAAGCTGAAAACGGAGAAGCATCCAAATTCTTACAAGTTAGCGTGGTTGAGAAAAGGAGGAGAAGTGAAGGTGGACAGGCGAGTTCAAGTTCCATTTTCCATTGGGAAGAAGTATAAAGACGAGATCTGGTGCGATGTGGTAGAGATGGATGTTTGTCACTTGCTTTTGGGAAGACCGTGGCAGTATGATCGAGCAATGCAACATGACGGTCGGACCAATAGCTATAGTTTTATGTTTGAAGGCGTTAAAATTATTTTAGTTCCAAAGAAGAGACAGCAAGGTGAGAGCAAGTCAGAAGAGATTGAGGAGCTGAAGACTCTGCTGACTTTGAAGGAATTTATTGGAGAAGTAGAGGAGAGTCCAGAGGTGTTTTTGTTGATTGGACGCGAAGCTACTAAATCAGTTGAAATCCCAGAGGAAATAAAGCCGGTATTGGAAGAGTTCGGAGATTTGTTTCCTGAAGAATTGCCAACGGAGTTACCACCGTTGAGGGATATTCAACATCAGATTGATCACGTGCCAGGATTAGTATTACCACACAGGCCACATTACAGGATGAGTCCTAAGGAGCATGAAGAACTGAGAAGGCAGGTGGAGGAGCTGTTAGAACAAGGGCGTGTTCAGGAGAGCTTGAGTCCTTGTGCAGTGCCAGCTTTATTGGTGCCAAAGAAGGATGGTTCGTGGAGAATGTGTACGGATAGTCAGGCTCTGAACAAGATCACTGTGAGATACAGATTTCCTATGCCAAGGTTTGGTGATTTGATTGATCAGTTGAGTGGAGCTGTTGTGTTTTCCAAGATTGACTTGAAGAGTGGATACCAACAGATTCGTATTAAACCGGGTGATGAATGGAAGACTGCTTTTAAAACCAGGGAAGGTCTATACGAATGGTTGGTTATGCCGTTTGGTTTATCGAATGCACCGAGTACTTTTATGAGAGTGATGAACCAGATTTTCAGACCATACATTGGGAAGTTTGTAGTAGTTTACTTTGATGATATTCTGATTTATAGTGGGAGTATGGAAGAACACCTCCTGCATTTGCGAGAAGTACTGTTGATTCTTCGACAAGAGCAGTTCTATGCAGCAGCAAAGAAGTGCGTGTTTATGACGGACAGTGTTTTATTTCTGGGGTATGTTTTTTCAAAGGAAGGTATTCAAATGGATGAAAATAAAGTGGAAGCTGTCAGGAGTTGGCCACAGCCAAAGATAATTACTGCAGTGAGGAGTTTTCATGGATTGGTATCTTTCTATCGAAGGTTCATTCCACATTTTAGTAGTGTAATGGCACCTATAACCGATTGCATGAAGGGGAAGCAATTTTCATAGTCAAAGGAAGCGGGATTTGCTTTTGAGCGGATCAAGGAACTTTTGATGACAGCACCAATTCTTGTATTACCTGATTTTCAGTTGTTGTTCGAGTTACATACCGATGCATCTAAAGTTGGGATTGGTGGAGTTTTGAGTTAGAAGGGAAGACCAGTTGCTTATTTCAGCGAGAATTTGTCTGGAGCTAAGTTGAGATATAGCACTTATGATGTGGAGTTTTACGCAATTTTTCAAGCAGTAAAGCACTGGAGACATTATCTATTTCAGAAGGAGTTTGTTCTCTATACGGTTCATGAAGCTTTGAAGCATTTGCAAGGGCAGGATAAAATTTCAGCTAGGCACGCTTCATGGGTCGCGTATTTACAACAATTTACTTTTGTTGTGAAACACAAGTCGGGGGTGACGAATCGTGTGGCTGATGCATTGAGAAGGAGGAACCATTTGTTGACAACGATGAAGGTTGAAGTGATAGGATTTGAGATATTGCCAGAGTTGATTGAAGAAGATCCTTACTTTACGAAGTTCGTTAAGAAAGTCAAGGACGGGAGTACTGATGAATTCGTGTCGGTAGATGGGTTCTTATTCAATGGGAATCAATTGTGCGTACCAGAAGGTAGTTTGAGAATGAAGATTACCAAAGAATTACATGAAGAAGGCCATGTCGGTAGAGATCGAACATTGCAGTTGATTTCTCAATCATATTATTGGCCGTCGATGAGAAGGGAAGTTGAAAGGTTTGTGTGTAGATGTCATGTTTGTCAGGTTTCGAAAGGGACAGCTACAAATGCGGGATTGTATATGCCATTACCTGTTCCTACAAAACCGTGGGTAGGCATTAGCATGGATTTCGTGTTGGGTTTGCCGAGAACTCAAAGGGGGAATGACTCTATATATGTTGTAGTGGATCGTTTCTCGAAGATGGTACATTTTATTGCTTGTAAGAAGACGGCGGATGTTGTTCGTGTGGCACAGTTGTTCTTCAAAGAGATCTATCGTTTACATGGATTACCAGAGTCTATTGTTTCGGATAGAGATACTCGTTTTCTGAGTCACTTTTGGCTAAGTTTGTGGAAGATGGTTGGAACGAATCTGAAATTTAGTAGCGCTTACCATCCGCAGACAGATGGACAGACTGAGGTTGTGAACAGATCGCTGGCAAATTTGTTGCGATGTCTTGTGAAGGAAAATCTGAAGAGTTGGGACATGAAGTTATGCCAGGCAGAGTTTTCACATAATCATGCAGTGAATCGTAGTACGGGTTTCAGTCCATTTCAGATTGTATATTCAAAACTACCAAGGGGACCGTTGGACTTAACGGTAGTACCACAACCGAAGGGGACGGTTAAACGAGCAGTAGGCTTTGTTGATGGGTTGACTGAATGTCATAGAATCGTTCAGGAGCGATTGGAGAAAGCAAATGAGAAGTACAAAAGATCCACAGATATGAAGCAAAGAAGTGTTGAGTTTAATGAAGGAGATTTGGTATATGCTGTGTTAAAAAGGATCGTTTTCCAGTGGGGGCTTATAACAAGTTGAAAGCCAGGAAAATTGGTCATGTAGAAGTCGTTAAATGGATTAATGAAAATGCTTATAAGTTGAAGCTACCGGAAGATGTGTACACTTCTGATGTGTTCAATGTTAAACATCTCATGCCCTATTATGGGAATGAACAATCCGATGTGGAAGAATTTACAAATTCGAGGACGAATTTTTCTCAACCTGGGGAGGATGATGTAGCTCAGGCCAGAGATGAAAATACGCAACCCATAATTCTCCAAGGGATAAGTCCCACATGACTTAAGGAAGATATAAGTCGCACACAACTTAAGAAAAAGGCTATAGGTCGTCCACGACCGAGGGGGTCACGTAAGGGGGAGCTGCGACTTAACAAAGCTCGGGGAAAAGAGCTACGACCAAACAGATCAGATGGAAAAGAGTTACGACTTAATGGAAGCTTAAGTCGTTCGGGTTTGATGAGTCGCAGACGATCTAACGGAATGGCTATAAGTCATCCACGACTTAACAAAAAGCAGGAAGAAGTTCCAATGGCTGAAGGCCTTAAGTCGAAAGCGGGTTACGACTTAGCTGAGTCGTGGGATGTTACCGTTCCTTCAAGCTGCCGACGTGTTACCACTCATGTTAAGTCGTTGAAGTCTTAAGTCGTCTAAGTTAGGTCGCGTGAAGATGTCCTGAAGCTTTTTCTTAAGTCGTTACTGTTTTAGGTCGTGGCTTGGTTAAGTTGTATCATTTTAAGTCATCGTATGTTGAGTCGTTGGTAACAATTAATTCATTGTTGTGATGTATTTTCTTAAGTCGTAACTCGTAGGTTGTCTTGTATTGAGTCGTTGTGTGTTTGTTAAGTCGTGTAATCAGTTGAGTCGTATATGGATAGGTCGCTAGCGACCTAAGTTGAGTCGGCATTGTGTTGTAACTGGTAAGCCGTGTACGTCGAGTCGCTGCCGACATATGATGAGTCGTAAGTCGTGAACGACTTAAGGCACCGGTTGTGAAATGCTATAAATAGGGAGTGTCTTGTACATTTTGAGTGGTTGATTGTTGAATAAAAACTTTGTTTGATTGCTGTGTGCTTTCATCTAAATTGGTAGTTGAGTGTGATCTCCTATCTCCACTTTCGGTTATTCGAGTGCGCTCGAAACAACGATCTTTGAAGCCAATTCACGGTATCAAGTGCGCTTGATCAACGTTTGAGGAATTATAGATCTTCTTTCACGGTATCGTGCGCGATCAACGTGTCGAAGATAGCTAGAATTCGGTATCTTTGTGATCAACGAATTTGGGCATTTCAGTATCTTCAATCCACCGTTTGCTACTTTCATCGATCTATATCGATTTTTTATTATCCGCTGCGTCACAAAGTAAACAAAAAATAGCAGAAAAGTAAAAGAGACAGAGATTTTTATAGTGGTTCGGCTTCTAGCAAGCCTACATCCACTTTACATCCTCCATTATCTTCTTCGAGCACACTTTTACACGATTACAACACCTTTACAACAAGATTGATCGATTACAACACTTTTACAATCCACTTTCGAGTTTACAACACAATTGAAGAAGGAGATTAGAACTTTGATCATAGATTGTTCCTCGGATCCATGCTGAATGGAGTAGATGTATTGATGAAGAATCTTCAATGGTTGAGGTGCTCGGAGAGTTGAGAAATCAGTAGAGTGTAGGCGCCTTGAAATCCAGAAAAGTCCCTTTGTCGGTGGAGTAGGCAGAGTATTTATAGGAGAGTTCAGAGTTGGGTCGTCTGGGTATAGGTCGTGAGCGACCAAGGGGTAGGTCGTAGGTCGTTAGCGACCTAAGAGGTAGTAGGAGAAGGAGTGGTGACCTAAGGAGTGGCAGGAGAAGCGGGAGCGACCTAAGGCCGGCGGCATAAGGAGTAGCCTTCGTCTTCTTAGGTCGTGAGGGGCCTAATAGAGGAGGGAAAGTGAGGCTTAGGTCGTGAGCGACGTACTGGAAGAGGGAATGTGAGGCTTAGGTCGTGAGCGACCTACTGGAAGAGGGAATGTGAGGCTTAGGTCGGTAAACTATAGGTCGCTAGGTCGCTCTGTGTTTGGTGAGAGATAGGCCGCGAGCGGCCTACGGGTTAAGGATAGGAGTTAGGTCGCGAGCGACCTAAATTGGAGGGAGATAGGTCGCTAAGTCGTAAGGAATTCTCTAGCTCGCTAAGTCGCCAGTCCCTTTAAATCTTTAGGTCGCTGGAGACGTTAGGTCATTGGACGCTATAGATCGATGCATACTTGAGAAGTTAGGTCACTAGGTCGTGTACCATCCTAGGTCGCTGCCTTTAGACCGTTGCTCTTAACTCGCTGAGTTGCTTTAGCTCGTTGGATACTCCATGCCCTAGGTCGCATACCGTTTTGGACGGAGCGCTACCCCGTACCCCGCCGGGGGCGCTGCCACCTGGACCCCTGCGACCTGACCGATCAGGTCGAACACCGTAGCGGTGGCGTTGCCCCCGCACCCCCCTGGATCCCCCCTCCGTAGGGGATCTTAGATGAGAAATCATTCAACAGAACTTGCTTTGTTGAGATGCTGCGTTGACCAATCTTTGAGACGAGCTATCTTGCTTTTCTCGGTCGATCTTTTGATATCACGGCCTTGCTAAAAAGGCGGGATAACACTTGCCCCTCAAAACATGGTTGCGGTAGGAAGGTGTGTTTTGTAATGGTATAATCCGTACGTTCATATCCTGTTGACAAACTGTAAAGGAATTGACAGTTTTATATGGCCCCAAAATGACAACCGTTCGAGATCGAGCTATTTTGGATGAAGCGCGGTCATTCATGGTCAAGCGCTTAACTTCAAGTGATGACCATTTGTGGTCAAGTCATTTGAGGTGAAGTTCGGCCCTGCACGGTCAAGCCTCTAAATCCATGCGACGATGTTTCGAATCGGGTCATTTGTAGTGAAATGTGATCATTTATGGTCAAGCGCTTTACTTCGAATGACGAACATTCGGGGGTCGAGCCACTCGTGGTAAAGTGCGGCCCTGCACGATCAAAATGACAACCGTTCATGGTCAAGCGCTTTACTTCAAATGATGACCATTCGGGATCGAGCCATTTGTGGTAAAGTGCGGCCCTGTGCGGTCTAGTGGTAGAGCTCAACCGTTCATGGTCAAGCGCCTTACTTCAAATGACGACCATTTGGGGTCAAGTCATTTGTTCTAAAGTGTGGCCCTGAGCGATCAAGTGGTAAAGAGCGGCCGCTCGCGGTCAAGCGCTTAATTCAAATGACGACCATTTGTGATCGATTCATTTGAGGTGAAGCACGGCAGTCCGTGGTCAAGCACTCAACTTTATATGATGGTCAGGATCAAGCCAAGTGAGCTGAAATGCAACCGTCCACAGTCAAGCGCTTTACTTCAAACGACGACCATTCGGAGTCGGGCCATTTGAGGTGAAAGCGCGACTGATGGCGGTGTGAAGCGCGGCCGTTCATGGTCAAGCGCTTAACTTAAAACGACGACCATTCTTGATCGAGTAATTTGAGGTCAAGTGCGGCCCTGCGCGGTCAAGCACTTAAATCTATGCGACGATCGCTTAGGATCGAGTTATGAATTAAAGCGCGGCCGACCACAGTCAAGCGACTGTTGGCGGTCAAGTACTTAAATCCATGAGTTTTTGACTATTAAAAGTCGGTGTGCCTGTTCATAGGACTTAATCATTGAGACTGTTCGAAGTCGGGTGCCTGTTCGTAGGGCCTGATGATGCCTGTTTGTAGGGCTTACACATTTCAAAATCATGAAAATTCAAATAGTCAACTGAAAAGTTGTCAAGTAGAAATGTCTGAAAAAGTCAAATCCAAACATTCGAAGCAAATCGTGAAAGCAATATGGAATCAAATCCAAACATCGGAAGCAAATCATGAAAGCACAGTGGAATTAAATCCAAACATTAGAGGAAAAACATGAAAGCAAAGTAGAGTCAAACTCAAACATCAGAAGCAAAACATGAGAGCCATGTAGAGTCAAACTCAATCATCGAAAACAAATCATGAAAGCAATGTCAAGCCTAGTCCAAAAACAGAAGGCAAAGTAATCAGTCATCAGAAGTAAAATACAAAAGTAATGTAGTCAACCATCAGAAGTAAAATTCAAAAGCAAAGAACTGACGTCCGAGTGCAAACATCTACATCAGTATGATTTATAGTTGTATCAGAGCATGCCTGGGGATCGATCGTGGCCCCATACTTGTGTGAAAAACTTAATTTTGTTGATGTAGATTTTCCACTCATTCATCATAACCTCAATTATTCGATGATAGGTCGACGCTTTGATCCTGAGGCGTCTCCAGTTGGTGCAGGTAGTCGTTCTTGTTCCACTGTTGCAGCCTTCTTTTTCACATATTGAGATAGCAAACCATCCCAGATATGCCCCTCAATTTCATATTTCAAGTGTCTGCAGTCATTCTTGCTATGGCCATTTAGCTCATGGAACAAGCAATACTTGTCCGACTTTTTCTCATTGTTAGTTGGATCTCTCTTAATTGGCTTTCGATAAGGAACATGTCCCTTGGTGTCTTTATAGTTTCACTCCAAGGTCTCATTCAACTTTGCGTACGAGGTGAATCTCAACCTCCGCTGTTGGCGTGCTGATTTATCATTGTTATCCTCAGCCTTTCGTTTGCCTTTGCTGGTTTCTGCACATTTCCCAGGAGGATTCCCGCTTTTAACCACAAAAACATCGGTTCCTTCTCCTTCTTCTATATCAGCATTTGCGTCCTCTAAACGTAAGAACCCTTCGGCCTCATGGAAAAATTCTCCCAAATCCATAGGAGGATCTTTGGTCAATGAATTCTTGAACTCTATGCCATCAGCTATGCCCGACACAGCTGCCATTAGGACCGTGGATGGTTCTGGTTGATCCACCGATGCCGCGGCTGCTTTGAATCGCGTCAAAAAACTTCTCAAAGATTCTCCGGTTCTTTGCTTTAGTACTGTCAAACTCATAACATTCTTGGGCCTCGAGACGTGGACCATGAATTGCCTCATAAACCTCTCAATCAAGTCATTCCATGTTTCAATCGATCCATTTTCCAATTTTCTGAACCATAGTGCCGCAATATCTGTCAAGTACAGCGGAAAGCACCGGGCCATAACTTCCTCTGATTCCCCCAGCACTTCCATATGCCTCATATGTTTTGTCAGATGAACTATAGGGTCTGTCCTTCCATAGTACATATCCAATGATGGTAGCTTAAAGTCTGGTGTGTTCTTAGCTCGCCTGATTGCTACGATAAAAGGAATTCTATTGAGATCCTCCAAGTCTTTGTTTACCAAACCACCTTTCATAGCCTTTTTCACCTTTTCCGCTAATCTGTCGTTATCTCTTACTGACAGTCCTCGCCCTTGGCTTTCGTCTAGCCCCCCGAGTTCACGAAGGGATGGTGGAATTTGTTCTTCTGGTTGGGCTTCTGTTCCTCTTTGATTCTACGCTCCAAGTTGCCCAATATGATGAAACAAATTCTGGATCAAATCCTCTTGCCTTTTCATCATTGCCTCCATCTCCTCTCTTGTAACAAAGGCTGAAGTTTGGCTTGCTCTCGAAGAAGCCTCTTGACTTCCCTCATGCTGAACTATTCTCCGGTCTTTGTAGTCTACTCGATCGCCTTACCATAGTTCTTCGGATTTCAGTCTCAATCTCCCGGATTCAAGTATTGATTAATAGGATTACTGAGTTCAATTCTCAGTGAAAGCACCAAAATGTTGATGGTAAAAATAGCTTTAACGCTAACACTCGGTGTATATCGTGATGAAATGAAAGCACCACCCGCTTGCACGGGAAGTAAAGTAAACAAAAAATAGCAGAAAAGTAAAAGAGACAGAGATTTTTATAGTGGTTCGTCTTCTAGCAAGCCTACATCCACTTTACATCCTCCATTATCTTCTTCGAGCACACTTTTACAAGATTACAACGCCTTTACAACACGATTGATCGATTACAACATTTTTACAATTCACTTTCGAGTTTACAACACAATTGAAGAAGGAGATTAGAACTTTGATCATAGATTGTTCCTCGGATCCATGCTGAATGGAGTAGATGCATTGATGAAGAATCTTCACTGGTTGAGGTGCTCGGAGAGTCGAGAAATCAATAGAATGTAGGTGCCTTGAAATCGAGAAAAGTCCCTTTGTCGTTGGAGTAGGCGGAGTATTTATAGGAGAGTTCAGAGTTGGGTCGGCTGGGTATAGGTCGTGAGCGACCTAGGGGTAGGTCGTAGGTCGTTAGCGACCTAAGAGGTAGTAGGAGAAGGAGCGGCGACCTAAGGAGTGGCAGGAGAAGGGGGAGCGACCTAAGGCCGGCGGCATAAGGAGTGGCCTTCGTCTTCTTAGGTCATGAGCGACCTAATAGAGGAGGGAAAGTGAGGCTTAGGTCGTGAGCGACGTACTAGAAGAGGGAATGTGAGGCTTAAGTCGTGAGCGACCTATTGGAAGAGGGAATGTGAGGCTTAGGTCGGTAAACTATAGGTCGATAGGTCGCTCCATGTTTGGTGAGAGATAGTCCGTGAGCGACCTACGGTTTAAGGATAGGAGTTAGGTCGCGGGCGACCTAACTTGGAGGGAGATAGGTCGCTAAGTCGCAAGGAATTCTCTAGCTCGCTAAGTCGCCAGTCCCTTTAACTCTTTAGGTCGCTGGAGACGCTATGTTGGCTGAATGGAAAGATCAACTGCCAGGTCTAGTCTGGCACCACAATGTTATCTTGTTTGGAAGTTCAACCAGTATTGATCACAGTAATTACTTCTAAGCAAAGAGATATCCACTGCTAGCTGAGAAAACTAGAAGATTTGAAGGTGGAACTAAGACTGATGATTTGAAATATTTTTATCTTGATTAGAATGGGTGGTTAAGAAAGAGGGGACGATTATGTGTTCCCGATGTTGGTAACCTAAGGAAAGAAGTTCTTAGGGAATGTCATCGATCATAGTTTACTACTCATCCTGGAGGAACAAAGATGTAACAAGATATGAGGAGAAGTTTCTTTTGAGAGTGTATGAAAAGATATGTAGGCTCATGGGTAAAATAGTGTCTGAATTCCCAGCAAGTGAAAGCCGAACATTAGAAGTCGAGTGGACTGCTTCAAACTTTAGACATACCAGTATGGAAATGAGATTCGATATTGATGGATTACATTGATGGGTTTCCAAGGCTGAATAGAGGAAATGAATTTTTTTGGATTATAGTGAACAGAATAACTAAGAGTGCACATTTTATACCCGTTAAGGCGATAAGGATGGCACCTGTTTAGTTAAATTATTCATGAAGAATATAGCTAGAATTCATGGGATTCCTAGTAGTATAGTCGGTGATGGAAATTCTTTATTTACTAGCGAATTTTGGAAGAGTCTACAGGAAGTACAAGGTACCAAGTTTAAGATGAGTACCGCTTATCATGCTTGGACAAATGGACAGATAGAGGGAGTCACTTAAGTACTTCAAGATTTGTTGAGAGCTTGATTTTGGTAGGTTATGGGAAGACCATTTGCACCAGGTTGAGTTTTCCTATAGTAATAATTATCAGACTAGTATAGGAATGGCAACTTTTGAAGCTTCATACGTGTGATGACCCGGAATTTTGAAACAATATCAATTTAATAATATGAAATAAAAAATTAAATTGATTTGATAATCTTTGTGATAAGATTTGAATTAATTTAATTAATCCAATAAAATAAATATTTAATTGATAGATTTTATCTTTTTAAATCTAATCAATTGTTTTCTATTTATAATGTATATAGAATATGTATATAGAATATGTATATATTGTAAGTAGATCTTGTTTTAAGTTTAATAAATAAATAAATCTTGTTTTCTATAAATATATATCTTTAGTAAAAATTGGGAATTTCGATTTTATTTAAAAGTTAAACTTTTACAAGGTTATTCAATAAATAAGTATGGTTTTAAATTGATAAGATGAAATTTAATTTGTTTAAATTAATTTATTTGATATTAAGTTTTTAAAAGTATAATAAATAACTTTATGATTTTAAATACACAAGGTAAATATTGAAATGATTTAAAATATGTTTTAACTCAAGTTTAAATTTAAATAAAAATAACAAAAAGGATTATTTGGATATAATTGGATAAAATAAATAATTTATTGATAAAGAAACAATTTTTTTTATAACTTATTTATAGTTATCAAATGTTGTTATTTTTAAAATATAATAATACATTGTTTTTAACAAATAGATTTTTAATAAAAATAATTGTTTTTCAAAAAATTTAATTGTGTAGTTATATTTGTAAATAAACTTGATTTCAAAAATTTAATTTGAACTTGAATTCAAAGATTTGAAATCTAAAGTATAAATATTTTTAATTTGTTTGATTTTGGAATATTTGTATAAACTTTATTTTATAAATATAATTGGATTTATTTCATTTTAAAATTTATCTACATATAAATAAATACATATTAACTAATATATTAAATATGGATTTACATTTATCTTGTATTAACATTTAATAAAATACAAATTAACCTAATTATAACTAATTAACTTTAAAATGAGACATGTGTTAATCAGTAAACTCTACAACTTGACAAATGTTAGAATTAGAGACATGTGGCATCTTTTTAAAAATTTGATTTTTATTTTTATTTTTATTTTTATTTCAGTTTTTATAAACATGTTCTCTTTCATTTTATTTCTTTCCTAAATCTAAATGCAAAAGAGAAATACACTTCCTCAAAAAAAATTAAAATCTGAAACATCTTCAAATCTAGCAAAATCAGAAGCATACGTAATCATTTTTTTCAAAATTTAAATCAAAGCATGCAGATCCATTTACTCTTTGAAAATACTTTCTCAAAATACCTCCACCAAAATCATGCAAATCAAATTTCAAATAGTATGCAAGCAAAATTGTTTAAAACTGCATATTAAATCAAGGCAGCCTGCATTTCAAAAATCTAGAGTCTCAAAGAAGCATGCATGCAACTGTATTGTGAAATCTGGAGCAAATGCAAAACAAGATTTAAAGTTTACAAAATTAAATAAGCAAGCCACCCAGATTCATTAAGCAATTCAAGATTTGAAGCATAGGGGGTTTCCAGTTTTAAAAGCACCCAAGTCTTTTTCAAAATCACTGCTCTGTCCATCAAGTTAAAGTGAGTAACTTTTAAACTTAAAATGAACTAAGGATGCTTGTTCTTTTTTGTAGAAAATATGCAATTGGGTATGTTTACAAGTATGTTTGTGCAAATATGATTGATGAATTCTGCTGTATGAAGAGTGCATTTGAATATCAGGAACATCTCTGTTCTAATGCAGCGCATAATGAGATAAGTCGTCCCAACTCCTCATGTCGCTCGGAAGATAGCGTGGGAGCTTTAGGTCGCTCAGGTTCTTTAAGTCATCAGCGACCTAACAAGCTACGGTGTAGCAAGATACAAGGGGAGGAAGAAACATTGTACCAGAATAGCGAGTTAACGAGCTACGACCTAGCGAGTTATGAAGTGGAGGAGGGTGGTACGACCTAGTGAGTTAAGTCGCATGCATCTTATGTCTTTCAAGATTCCTGAAGCGGAGTTTCCTTAGGTCGCGAGCTTACTTAGGTCGCAAGATCCTATGCCGCTGATTGTTAGGTTGTTGAAGCTCTTAGGTCGCAAGCCTTTGAAGACGAGCTATTTCCTTATGTCGCAGAAGCCTATGCCGCTGACTTGTTAAGTCGTGTAATGTGTTGTTGTTGTAAATACGTTAAGTTGTATGTCGTTTCTTATTAAGTCGTGATTCATGTAACGTTGTATCTGGTTATATTTGTTAGGTCGCTTGTATATCTTAGGTCGTAGGTCGCGTGCCGTTGGATTGTTAGGTCGCACGTGTTGTAACTCGAGATTATTAGGTCGTGAACGACCTGTACTGTGTTGTGCTGCTGTGTGTAAGCCTATAAATAGGCAGGTTGTGTCATTTGTAAAATTAGTTGATTTTGAATAAACTTTGTTTGAGTGCTTTGTGCCTCTTTTAAAATTGGAAGTTGAGTGTTATCTCCTTTCTCCATTTTTGGTTATTCGAGTGCGCTCGAATCAATGGATTTGAAGCCGATTCACGGAATCTCGTGGGCGAGATCAACGTAGAAGAATCATAGATCTTTTAACACGGTATCGTGCGCGGTCAACGTGTTGGAGATAGCTAGAATCCGGTATCTCTTGAGATCAACGGATTTGGGTACTTAGGTATTTTCAATTCATCGATTCAACTTTTCACCGTTTCATCCATTTTTGTATATCCGCTGCGTCAGCTTGGTATCAGAGCTAGACTTAGCCAATCATAGCTAAGCCGAGCCTCTTGGGAGACGAGTTTAAGTATTGGATATTGTTTGTTGATAAGTGCGGGCCGAGAGTTAAAGAGTGTTTTGATTTTATTGAAGATTCGCCAATGCCTCCGAGAGGTGCTAATCGATTTCAAAATGTTGAAGATGTATATCGAAGACAAGAAGCTGAACAAATGGAACAATGAATCAATGAAAAGTTTGATGAAGGTATCGAGAAGTTAGAGAAATTGATGAATGACAATAATCAAAGGAGAAGGAGAAGGTCACCAATCTCAAACCATGGAGGAAACAGAGTTTCGCCATCGGTTGCGGAAGCGGGGTGGTGTGTTTACAAATTCCAACAATCAAGTGAAAGGGCCTAATAGCAATACGAATGTTTCCAAGGCTGTTGGAAAACCGGTTGTCAATGAAGTTGCTAAGACCAAGGTTAACAACAATTTCAAGTGTTATAATTGTCAGGAGTTTGGTCATAAGAGCAATGAATGTCCGAAGCCTAAGAAGTGAGCGATGGTTGCAGAGGTTGAGGATGCAGAATTAGAATGTTCCAATTCACCAGAAGTTGAGGAGGAAAAAGAATTATTGTCAGGAGATGAGGGTTGTAATTTGATGATGTGGAGGTTGTGTTTGACACCAAAGAAAGAGGATGATTCAAGTTGGTTGAGGAGTAACATTTTTCAGTCAACATGCACTATTTTGGGAAGAGTTTGTAAGTTTATTATCGATGCAGAAGTTGTGATAATATCATCTCTACAGAAGCTGTAAAGAACTTGGCGTTAAAGACAGAAAAGCATCCCAAACCTTACAAATTAGCTTGGTTGAGGAAAGGTGGGGAAGTGAAGGTTGGTCGAAGAGCTTGTGTAACTTTTTCCATCGGAACGAAGTATAAGGATGAGATTTGGTGTGATGTGGTTGATATGGATGTATCCCATTTGTTGTTGGGGAGACCGTGGCAATACGATAGAGCTGTGCAACATGATGGGAGGACTAACTGCTATAGTTTGATGTTCGAGGGAACCAAAATCACCTTAGTTCCTAAAAAGCGACAACAAGATGAAAACAAGTTGGAGGAGATTGAAGAACTAAAGACTCTGTTATCTTTGAAGGAATTTGTCAAAGAAGTAGAAGATGAGCCTGAAGTATTTTTATTGATTGGACGTGAAAGTAGTGAAGCGGTCGAAATTCCGGAGGAAGTCAAGCCAGTGTTAAAGGAGTTTGAAGATGTATTTCCTGAAGAATTGCTGAAAGAGTTACTACCGTTGTGAGACATACAACATCAAATTGATCTTGTTCCGGGAGCAGTGTTACCACATAGACCACATTATAGAATGAGTCCCAAGGAGCACGAGGAGTTGAGAAGGCAAGTGGAAGAGTTACTTGAACAAGGGCGCGTACAAGAAAGTTTAAGTCCTTGTGCAGTACCAGCATTGTTAGCGCCGAAGAAGTATGGAACTTGGAGAATGTGTACGTATAGTTGAGCACTAAACAAGATCACTGTGAGGTATAGATTTTCGATGCCTAGATTGGATGACTTGTTAGACTAGTTGAATGGAGCTAGTATCTTTTCGAAGATTGATCTTAAGAGTGGTTATCACCAGATTCGCATTAGACCAGGTGATGAATGGAAGACAACATTCAAGACTCGGGAAGGATTATATGAATGGCTGGTCATGCCGTTTGGTCTATCGAATGCACCAAGTACATTTATGAGGGTGATGATCAAATTTTCAGACTTTACATTGAGAAGTTTTTTGTTGTTTACTTTGATGATATCTTGATTTACAGTGCAAGCACAGACGAGCATATTCAACACTTGCGAAAGGTATTAATTATTCTTCGTCAGGAAAAGTTCTACGTAGCAACGAAGAAATGCGTGTTCATGACGCGAAGTGTTTTATTTCTGGGATATGTTGTATCTGAAGGAGGAATATAGGTGGATCAAAGTAAAATTAAAGCAACCAGAAATTGGCCACAGCCCAGGACTATAACTGAAGTGAGAAGTTTTCATGGTTTAGCATCATTCTACTGAAGGTTTATTCCACATTTCAATAGCGTGATGGCGCCTATGACTGATTGTATGAAGGGATAGCAGTTTTCATGGTCGAAGGAAGCCGGATTTTCTTTTGAGAAAATCAAGGAACTTTTGACATCAGCACCAATTCTAGTGTTGCAGGATTTTCAGTTGTTATTTGAGTTACATACAGATGCATCTAAAGTTGGAATTGGAGGAGTGTTGAGTCAGAAGGGTCGTCCAATTGCTTATTTCAGTGAAAAACTTTCTGGAGCGAAGATGAGATATAATACTTATGATGTGGAGTTCTATGTTATCGTCCAAGCCATAAAACATTGGAGACACTATTTGTTTCATAAAGAGTTTGTTCTGTATACTGATCATGAAGCGTTGAATCATTTGCAGGGGCAGGATAAGGTTGCAGCCAGACATGCTTCATGGATCGCATACTTGCAACAGTTTACATTTGTGGTAAATCTTAAGTCGGGAGTTACAAACCGTGTGGAAGATGCCTTGAGTAGAAGAAATCATTTGTTGACTATAATAAGGGTTGAAGTGACGGGGTTTAATGTTTTGCCAGAATTGTTTGTTGAAGATCCTTACTTTGCTAAGATTATTGATGAAGTCGAGAAAGGGAAGACATATGAGTATGTGTTGGTGGATGGTTTTCTTTTCAAAGGAAATCGATTATGTATACAAGAGGGCAGTTTGCGAATGAAGATTGTGAAAGAATTGCATGAAGAAGGACATGTGAGAAGAGATCGTACTTTGCAGTTGATTTCCCAATCATATTTTTGGCCTTCCATGAGGAAAGAAGTTGAAAGATTTGTGGAGAGATGTCAAATATGTCAAGTTTCCAAAGGGACGGCTACAAATGCGGGATTGTATATGCCATTGCCCGTGCCTACTAGACCATGGGTTGATGTTAGCATGGACTTTGTTTTGGGTTTGCCAAGAACTCAACGGGGAATGATTCTATATATGTTGTGGTGGATAGATTTTCAAAGATGGCACATTTTATAGCTTGTAAAAAGACCGCTGATGCAGTCTGTGTTGCTCAATTGTTCATTAAAGAGGTGTATCGACTACATAGGCTACCTGAGACCATTGTTTCTGATCGGGATACTCGATTTTTAAGTCATTTTTGGTTGAGTCTATGGAAGATGGTTGGGACTAAGCTGAATTTTAGTAGCGCTTATCATCCACAAACCGATTGGCAGAAAGAAGTGGTGAACAGATCGTTGGGAAACTTGTTGAGATGTCTTGTGAAGGATAATGTGAAGAGTTGGGATGTGAAATTATATCAAGCTGAGTTCGCACACAATCATGCTGTTAATCGAAGTACTGGATTCAGTCCATTTCAAGTGGTATATTCAGCAACTCCGAAGGGACCGTTGGATTTTTTGATAGTTCCATTTCAGAAAGGGGTTGTTAAACGAGCTTGTGATTTCGTGAATGAGTTGTAGGGATGTCACGGGATTGTTCATGAACGATTGCTTAAGTCAAATGAGAAATATAAACAACTTGCAGATAAGAAGCGAAGGAGTGTGGACTTCAAAGAAGGTGATTTTGTTTATGCAGTGTTGACCAAGGATCGTTTTCCAATTGGAACTTACAACAAATTGAAAGCTCGAAAGATTGGTCCAGTAGAAATCTTGAAGAAGATCAATGATAATGCTTATCGGCTGAGATTGCCGGACCATATCCATATTGCCGATGTTTTTAACGTCAGACACTTGATTCCGTATCACGAGGATACGCGTCTTGAAGAAGAGGAAAGTATGAATTAGAGATCGAATTCTTGTCAACCAGGGGAGGATGATGCATCTCATAATGAGATAAGTCGTCCCAACTCCTTAAGTTGTTCGAAAGATAGCGTGGGATCTTTAGGTCGCTCGGGTTCTTTAAGTCGTCAGCGACCTAACAAGCTATGGTGTAGCAAGATACAAGGGCAGGAGGAAACATTGTACCACAATAACGAGTTAACGAGCTACAACCTAGCGACTTATGAAGTGAAGGAGGGTGGTACGACCTAGTGAGTTAAGTCTTATGCATCTTATGTCGTTCAAGATTCCTGAAGCAGAGTTTCCTTAGGTCGCGAGTTTACTTAGGTCGCAAGATCCTATGCCACTGATTGTTAGGTCGTTGATGCTCTTAGGTCGCAAGCCTTTGAAGACGAGATATTTCCTTATGTGGTAGAAGCCTATGCCGCTGACTTGTTAAGTCATGTAATATGTTGTTGTTGTAAATACGTTAAGTCGTATGTCGTTTATTATTAAGTCGTGAGTCATGTAACTTTGTATCTGGTTATATTTGTTATGTCGCTTGTATACCTTAGGTCGTAGGTCGCATGCCGTTCGATTGTTAGGTCGCACGTGTGGTAACTCGAGTTTGTTAGGTCATGAAAGACTTATACTGTGTTGTGCTGCAGTGTGTAAGCCTATAAATAGGAAGGTTGGGTCATTTGTAAAGTTAGTTGATTTTGAATAAACTTTGTTTGAGTGCTTTGTGCCTCTACTAAAATTGGAAGTTGAGTGTTATCTCCTTTCTCCATTTTCAGTTATTCGAGTGCGCTCGAATCAACGGATTTGAAGCCGATTCATGGAATCTCGTGCGCGAGATCAACGTAGAAGAATCGTAGATCTTTTAACACGGTGTCATGCGCGATTAACATGTTGGAGATAGCTAGAATCCGGTATCTCTTGAGATCAACGGATTTAGGCACTTGGGTATTTTCAATTCATCGATTCAACTTTTCACCGTTTCATCCATTTTTGTATATCAGCTGCGTCATGTTCCCAGTCTTAAATTTCTGGTTTCTAATTTAGATTCAAATCTTTAGTTTAGTCATGTTAAAACTTAAGATTCAAAAGAAACTCTTGTGTTCCAGTGAAGATTTAGTTAAAATACATTTAAGTCAAACAGGATGGTAACATCACTGGGAATCAAGGGGGAAGACTGAACGAACTTGATATGAGTAAAATGCAAACATCTTAATTGATAAATTTAAGAATGTAAACCATATTATTACTCTAAATCATTATTTGTGAAGCTTAATACATAATTTAAAATGATGTGATAATGGTGTAATTCTGTAATGAACAGAAAAGGGAAATTAGGGGATTTCTGATGATCTATTGATACTGAGGGATCGACGTTCATTTTGTGGGAAGAGGAGTTACCAATGAAGCTGGAAAAAATAATTGATGTTAATTCAAAACAACATGGAAGTAGCGGTAGTTTTTTTTTGCCTGAAGCCCTAGTTTTTGGAGGATAAAATAAATTGATCGTCCCAGCTTTAATATTTGATCGAGTGTCAAATGCTTTTGGGAGGTGGTTGCTGACGTGTAGTCGAGGCGGTGGCCGGAGTTGTTGGATTTTTTATGGTCGGAAGAGGGGTGTTGAAGTGCTGACAGGTTTGGGATGGGTTTTGGTCTTCCGTTTCCAGGTTTTGGAATAAACCTCGTATTCGATTTCGTGTTTTTGGAAAGAGGATCTGATGGTGGTGGTTTGTCGTGGGGTTGATCGTCGTTGTTGGGAAGCCACCGGAGGTGGATGATGAAGGTCGGAGGCACGGTGCACGTGCACCGTGCACTTTTGGGTTTCTGGTAAAATCTGGGTATTGCAGTTTTTTTTTACTCGAGTTTTACTCGAGATTTTGGAAGTTTTCTCGAAGGAGAGGGCCTGATGTCTCGAAGCAAAATTCTTTTGGCTCGGGTTAGAGAAGTGTTATAGTTTTCTGTAGCCTGCCTGCTTAGTTTTAAATTTAAATCAAATTTAAATGAATTTTAAAGTTGTTATGATAAGAATTAAACAAGTTTAAATTCTAGTATGTATTATAGTTTCAAATGGTTTTGAAATATTATAGGTTTTTAAATTTTGAAAGTGGGTTTTCAATTTTTTTTAAGAAAAAAGAAACCTGACAGTTTCTGGAAATTAAATTTCATTTTTAAAATCTGAAACATATTTAAAAACAGTAGTTGAATTCAAATATTATGTTCAGCTTTTCTTAAGACCTTTGAATCTTCAGGTTTTAAAAATGGAATTTGGATTTTAAATAAAGAGTTTAAAATCAAGGTTTAAATCAAAAGTTTAATTCAAGTTTAGTTCAAATGATTTAAATAAAGAATGGGTTCAAGTATCTTGTTTTTTAAACTGGATATTTGAATAAGTTTTAAAATTTTGAATGTTTTCAAACAAGTTCAAATTTAAATTGCTTGTTAGAGGTAAATTTGTTTTCAAACAAATATTTAAACTTGATTTCCTTTTTGACTGAAGTTATTTATAAAAGGTTTATAAAAGGAAGTTTAATGATTTGTTAACTTGAATTTGCAATTTAAATGGTAATGTACTTTAAACTTAATTTTAAATGAAATTAAGCAAATTAGTTAAAGACTTATCTTATATAAGTTTTAAATGAAAGTAATAAATGTTATTTACATTTATTTTAAAGGATTATAAATGGAATTTAAATTTGGTTAATGTTTAAATAAATATCATTTTCGAATTTTAGATTAAAAATGGAATTTGAATTTAAATTTAAAAATGCAATGTTCTAGTACATTTTAATATTTATAAAATCATTAATAAGAAATGGATTTTCTTAGAGATTATTAAAGTATTAAAATGATCATATGAATAAGATAATTTAAGGAATGTTTTATTTATTTAATGTATAAATTAATAATTTAGATTAGGTCATACTTAAAAAGTAATTAAAGAATGATAAATAGTTAATGAAGGTCATTAACTAAGAATTATTTAGTACTTAATTAATATGATTAATTTTTAATAATTAATTAGATTAATTAATTAGTGATAATCAATTGTGAAAATTATTTAAGTTTAATTACTAAATGAAAGTAATTAAGACATTAATTACTTAATGTAATTAATGGAGTTTATTGAGTTTGGTTTAATTTAATTAATTAAGTTTAATTAATTTTAAACACTGGATTTGATAATAATTACTTTATGTAATTAATGAAGTAAAATTACTCAGTGAAGTAATTAAAAGATAATTACTGGATGTAATTAGTGGATGATGATGGAATTGTGAAAGTAATTTGGATTAATTTACTTTATAATTGATCAAGGGATTAATTAAAGAAATTAATTTAATGAGTAATTAATTTGATAAGTAATTAAGGGTAGTTAATTACTGAATGTGATTAATCAAAGGTGGTTAACAATTATCGTTTAATTGAGATAAATTATTTAATGTAATTAATTTAAATAAGATAATTAATTAAATATAATTGAAGATCATTAATTAATATAATAATGATGTAATTAAGATTGATTAATTTAGATTAAATAATCATTAATAAGTGATTAAGTGTAATTAATTAATTGTGATTAATTAAGTTTTAATGTAATTAATTATAGTTAATTGATTAATGGAGTAATTAAAGGTAAATTACTGTAATTGGTTTAGAGTAATTAATTTTGTAGAATTAATTAAAGTATAATTAATCAGGGGTGATTAATTAAGTTGATTAACTAGAGGTTAATTAATTAATTAATTAATTTGTATTAATTAATGGTGATGTAAGCACATTTTATATGGAGGTAAGTAATTAATTTAATTCACTTTAAATTAATTAGAGATGATGTAATTAATTTAATTCATTTTAAATTAATTATAAATGGTATGATTATAGATCATTGCTTATGAATGGATGATATTGGTTGCCTTGAATGGTTAAAGTCTCAACAATGAGATTTGTAATGTTGAGTGATATGGATGCATTGGTTGCATTGTGATGATGATATGGATTATCTTTTGATAATGATAATATAGATTATCTGTTGTGATAATAATGATAATTATCTGTTGTGAATCTGTGAATTATCCATCTGTGTGTATGTAGATAATTGTATTGAATTGTTTTAAACTCTAAAACAACTTGGACCTAAAAGACACGCTTTTGATTTCGATGAGACCGGGATCGGGTTTCCATGTTTGGATATTCGAAAACCACATCGATCCAAATTAATGATAGGTCGTGAATCTTATGTGAAGAGTGATGACCCGAGGAGTAAGGACTATTCGTCAGTATAACTCTAGGGGTGATTCCGTGATGAGTTTTAAGGAGATAGTACTTACAGGCCCGAGATGGTGATTTAGAGTGCAAGGGTTATCGTCGTTAACTCTGAGGGTGATTCCAAAACGAGTGTAACGAGATAATGCCTTCGGTTTCGTTCGAACGTGGAACGAACTTGTATGGATTGAATGCTTTCAAAACATCGTCAGGTGGACGATGAGCATTCTAAGTGATATGTTCAGTAAAGGTAATCGTAGCCTCAAGCCTCATCAACCGGGAATGGCTAAAACTGGAGAGGTGCAGCAAGGCTAAGTGGGTCATGCCCAAGTAGGGCAAGATTTTCCCCTGTCTAGAGGTCCCTTTTTATTCGACTTAGTAGGCGGTTGGAATTGCGCACCTACTGCGGGGTTGTCTTGTTCGGAACTGTTCAGTAAGGAATGGTTCCGGCCTTGTGTTGCAGGGGAGCGTGCGTACTACTCGGTACGTTGATCTAGGCCACGTACTGTGACGGGCGATACCCCAGTAGCCCTGCCATTGTATGGAATCCAAAATCCAACAAGTGCCAATGATTTTGATTGTATTACCCACTTTTGTGGCTAGTAGATGGAATTTAATAAATGTAACAATTTCGGCTATTTCATATTTACTTGAAAACCCTAGACCTATTATAATATCACTGAATTTCCTATCAAATGTTTTGGTTAGCGTAAGGTAAAAACTTTTCCATGTTTATGTGTGGGAAGTCTTACGTGATACCTTTTCTTTTCAAAGGATTTTTGAAAGTTAAGCAACCTTAACCTGTTACTCACACCATACCCATGTCCGACTCGGAGTTTAGGCTTTGTTTTCTTAAACTCTTGGGTACTCAAATTTGTACGAGAAGCCAAGGGATTCAAGTTATCTTTGACGAGTATTGGAGAAGCAATGGAGCAGGAGGCTTCTGCATTGGATATATAGTATTCCGCTGTGTTTGGTATCTCTGTGTTGTCTGTTGGGTTGTATTGAGTTGTAATAACTAGACAGGTGTTTATAACTGTCTAGTATGTGTTGTATTATCTGTGTACTCCGATAATTTTGTTGTCCTATGTAAAACTTTATGTTATTAATATAATTTATTCGTTCCGCTGTTTAGATTCTGATGTGTTGTTTCTTCTTTCTTCTCTTCTTTCTATTTTCTATCCCTTTCTTATTAACGATGCGACTTTCTAGTGTTAGAAAGTTGGGTCTTTACAGTGGTATCAGAGCATTAGGTTGAGTGAATACCTATGCTCTTGAGTGGTGTCTATCTTGAGAGAGCGTATTTGTAATTTTAAATATTTATATATATTTTATCTATTTCTACCTATCAGTTGGGTTACCTGTTCAGGTTTTCCAATATAGGTTATAAAGGTAGATAAGGTAGTGGTGTGTGTAACATGATTACTACCATTAGTTTAAGTTTGTACGTTGAGATTGGAAGTGTATCTGTCGAGAATGTAGACCTAATACTGTCTCGAGTAAGCTTTGTTGTGATGAAGTATTTCATCGATATCTAAAGGAAACATGTTAAGGTTCGAAGTTCATCTTTGATGTTGGATGAGTTGAATATTGGATCTATCGATTGGGCTGGAGCAAGCGATGGTATTTTGATACCTCAGGAAGTTGTAACTGCGTGATGAGATGTAGTGATTATGGATGTGTCCGAAGATATTTCTTTGGAACAAGTTTTAGAAAGTGTGTCTGCTTCGATGTTATGGCTAGATTCAGCAGGATGTGTGGTTAGCTTTGAAGTCCGAGTTTCTCGAAGAGCTTTGGATTAGGAAGTTTTGGCATCGGTGTCAACAGTGCAGCTCGGAATGTTCTATGAGCCAACAGAGAGGTCTTGGCTAAGTAGTTTTTTTAAAGGTGGAATTCAGAAGCAGCAGAGTGAATCCATTTCTTCAATGGATTGACTGGACCAGTTTAAGATGTTCTGTTTGGTAAAAAGAGGATGGGTTGATCGCAAAAGTGACTTGCGATAGTTGAGTGTTCTCTTGAATTGTCAAAGATTTGTTCGCATTTGGAGATTGAGTTTTCTTATCGACTAGAATTCCAGGACTGGAGCTGGTGGTCCAATTTTTTTGAAGGATGGTTCCTAGAGATAGAGTTTGGTGAAGTAACTCAGGTTTTGGAGGAACTTCTGAGTTTTCTTTATAGATCTGTTGAACTATATTTCTGGGATGTGATGTCCAGTTTGTGCTCGCGTTCTTCATCAGCATTCTTATCTACTTCGGATCAGAGTTATGCAGTGGAAGTAGTTTGGAGGTGTTTGTTGTTGTCTTTTCCGGATAAGGAGAAGTAAGTTCAGTCTTCTGCTGATTATGGAGTAGAATTGTGTTTTTAATTTTGGATTGATCTTGAGGAGATCATTGGGTTGGGTTGTTTTGGGTTCTGATTGTTTCTAGAGGAATCAGCAAGGGGTTGAGATGATCAATTTGGATGTTAGAAGCCCAGGATCGTCCGAAAACATTTTATGGATAAGAGATGGAGGAATTTGGATCCCAGAGTCGGAGATCTGTTTTGGATAAGTTTTCTCCAATCAAAGGAACTATAAGATGGGGTAAGGCTGGAAAGCTAACTCCGAGATGTTTGGATCTTTTCTGTGTTTTGGTTGGATCAGTATTTGGTTTTCAGGATTGAATTGCCAATTTGGACAGCTGAGATTCGATATGTTTCACGTATCTCTGAGGGGATACGTGAATGGTTTATCTCTGGTTTTGGAACCAACTGTTCAGGGAAGTTTGGTTGTTGAATCAGACTCGTCTGTAGTCTGATATGCTGTCTAGTTCTGTAGATCTTGATGAGTAGGAGCTCTGTAGCTTAATAGTATTGATTGTTTGGAATCTATAGAGCGAGTACCCCGATATTTTTACCGGGGAAACTCGAAGAAACTTTATCCGAAATTTTATCTGGATAGATAGGTTTGATTGATTGGGTGAATTGGTTGCTATGATTGTTAGCATATCATTGGTATATACTTGTGTTTTAAAATTAAATCTTTAAATAGATTATTAAATTACCTTTGTTTTAAATTTCGGGGACGAAATTCTTTTAAGGGGGAAAGAATGTGATGACCCAGAATTTTGAAACCAATATCAATTTAATAATCTGAAATAAAAAATTAAATTGATTTGATAATCTTTGTGATAAGATTTGAATTAATTTAATTAATCCAATAAAATAAATATTTAATCTATAGATTTTATCTTTTTAAATCTAATAAATTGTTTTCTATTTATAATGTATATAGGATATGTTTATATTGTAAATAGATCTTGTTTTAAATTTGATAAATAAATAAATCTTGTTTTCTATAAATATATATCTTTAGTAAAAATTGGGAATTTCGATTTTATTTAAAAGTTAAACTTTTAAAAGGTTATTTAATAAATAAATATGGTTTTAAATTGATAAGATAAAAATTTAATCTGTTTAAATTAATTTATTTGATATTAAGTTTTTAAAAGTATAATAAATAACTTTATGATTTTAAATACACAAGGTAAATATTGAAATGATTTAAAATATGCTTTAACTCAAGTTTAAATTTAAATAAAAATAACAATAAGGATTATTTAGATATAATTGGATAAAATAAATAATTTATTGATAAAGAAACAATTTCTTTTATAAATTATTTATAGTTATCAAATGTTGTTACTTTTTAAAATATAATAATACATTGTTTTTACCAAATAGATTTTTAATAAAAAGAATTGTTTTTCAAAAAATTTAATTGTGTAGTTATATTCGTAAATAAACTTGATTTGAAAATTTTAATTTGAACTTGAATTCAAAGCTTTGAAATCTAAAGTATAAATATTTTTAATTTGTTTTGATTTTGGAATATTTGTATAAACTTTATTTTATAAATGTAATTGGATTTATTTCATTTTAAAATTTATCTACATATAAATAATTACATATTAACTAATATATTAAATATGGATTTACATTTATCTTGTATTAACATTTAATAAAATAAAAATTAACCCAATTATAACTAATTAACTTTAAAATGAGACATGTGTTAATCAATAAACTCTACAACTTGACAAATGTTAGAATTAGAGACATGTGGCATTTTTTTAAAAATTTGCTTTTTCTTTTTATTTTTATTTCAGTTTTTATAAACATATTCTCTTTCATATTATTTCTTTTCTAAATCTAAACGCAAAAGAAAAATACACTTCCTCAAAAAAAAACTAAAATCTGAAACATCTTCAAGTCCAGCAAAATCAAAAGCATACATAATCATTTTTTTTAAAATTTAAATCAAAGCATGCAGATCCATTTATTCTCTGAAAATACTTTCACAAAATACCTCCACCAAAATCATGCAAATCAAATTTCAAATAGCATGCAAGCCAAACTGTTTAAAACTGCATATTAAATAAAGGCAGCCTGCATTTCAAAATTCTGGAGTCTCAAAGAAGCATGCATGCAACTGTATTGTGAAATCTGGAGCAAATGTAAAATAAGATTTAAAGTTTACAAAATTAAATAAGCAAGCCACCAAGATTCATTAAGCAATTCAAGATTTGAAGCATAGAGAGTTTCCAGTTTTAAAAGAACACAAGTCTTTTTCAAAATCACTGCTCTGTCCATCAAGTTAAAGCGAGTAACTTTTAAACTTAAAATGAATTAAGGATGTAGAAAATATTGCAATTGGGTAAGTTTACAAGTATGTTTGTGCAAATGTGATTGATGAATTCTGCTGTATGAATAGTGCATTTGAATATCAGGAACATCTCTGTTCCCAGTCTTAAATTTCAGGTTTCTAATTTAGATTCAAATCTTTAGTTTAGTCATGTTAAAACTTAAGATTCAAAAGAAACTCTTGTGTTCCCGTGAAGATTTAGTTAAAATACATTTAAGTCAAACAGGATGGTAACATCACTGGGAATCAAGGGGGAAGACTGAACAAACTTGATATGAGTAAAATGCAAACATCTTAATTGATAAATTTAAGAATGTAAACCATATTATTACTCTAAATCATGATTTTTGAAGCTTAATACGTAATTTAAAATGATGGGATAATGGTGTAATTCTGTAATGAATAGAAAAGGGAAATTAGGGGATTTCTGATGATCTATTGATATTGAGGGATCGGCGTTCATTTTGTGGGAAGAGGAGTTACCAATGAAGCTGGAAAAAATAATTGATGTTAATTCAAAACAACATGGAAGTAGCGGTAGTTTTTTTTTTGCCTGAAGCCCTAGTTTTTTGAGGACAAAATAAATTGATCGTCACGTCTTTAATATTTGATCGAGTGTCAAATGCTTTTGGGAGGTGATTGCTGACGTGTAATCGAGGCTGTGGCCGGAGTTGTTGGATTTCTTGTGGTCGGAGGAGGGGTGTTGAAGTGCTGACAGGTTTGGGATGGGTTTTGGTCTTCCGTTTCCAGGTTTTGGAATAAACCTTGAATTCGATTTCGTATTTTTGGAAAGAGGATCTGATGGTGGTGGTAGGTCGTGGGGTTGATCGTCGTTGTTAGGAAGCCACCGGAGGTGGATGATGAAGGCCGGAGGCACGGTGCAGGTGCACCGTGCACTTTTGGGTTTCCGGTAAAATCTGGGTATTGCAGTATTTTTTTACTCGAGTTTTACTCGAGATTTTGGAAGGTTTTCTCGAAGGAGAGGGCCTGATGACTCGAAGCAAAATTCTTTTGGCTCGGGCTAGAGAAGTGTTATAGTTTTCTGTAACCTGCCTGCTTAGTTTTAAATTTAAATCAAATTTAAATGAATTTTAAAGTTGTTATGATATGATTTAAACAAGTTTAAATTCTAGTATGTATTATAGTTTCAAATGGTTTTGAAATCTTATAGGTTCTTAAATTTTGAAAGTGGGTTTTCAATTTTTTTTTTAGGAAAAAGGAAACCTGACAGTTTCTGGAAATTAAATTTCATTTTTAAAATCTAAAACATATTTTAAAACAATAGTTGAATTCAAATATTATGTTCATCTTTCCTTAAGACCTTTGAATCTTCAGGTTTTTAAAATGGAATTTGGATTTTAAATAAAGAGTTTTAAAATCAAGGTTTAAATCAAAAGTTTAATTCAAGTTTTAATCAAATGATTTAAATAAAGAATGGGTTCAAGTAACTTAAATTTAAATCTGGATATTTGAATAAGTTTTAAAATTTTCAATGTTTTCAAACAAGTTTAAATTTAAATTGCTTGTTAGTGGTAAATTTGTTTTCAAACAAATATTTAAACTTGATTTCCTTTTTGAATGAAGTTATTTATAAAAGGTTTATAAAAGGAAGTTAAATGATTTGTTAACTTGAATTTGCAATTTAAATGGTAATGTACTTTAAACTTAATTTTAAATGAAATTAAGCAAACTAGTTAAAGGCTTATCTTATATAAGTTTTAAATGAAAGTAATAAATGTTATTTACATTTATATTAAAGGATTATAAATGGAATTTAAATTTGGTTAATGTTTAAATAAATATCATTTTTGAATTTTAGATTCAAAATGGAATTTGAATTTAAATTTAAAAATGCAATGTTCTGGTACACTTTAATATTTATAAAATCATTAATAAGAAATGGATTTTCTTAGAGATTATTAAAGTATTAAAATGATCATATAAATAAGATAATTTAAGGAATGTTTTATTTATTTAATGTATAAA
The DNA here is from genome assembly GCA_030765085.1 of Allium cepa. Classification (NCBI taxonomy): domain Eukaryota; kingdom Viridiplantae; phylum Streptophyta; class Magnoliopsida; order Asparagales; family Amaryllidaceae; genus Allium; species Allium cepa. Next base: position 581,500,970 of record CM060931.1, read on the forward strand.
TTAATAATTTAGATTAGTTTATAATTAAGAAGTAATTAAGGAATGATAAATAGTTAATGAAGGTCATTAACTAAGAATTATTTAGTAATTAATTAATATGATTAATTTTTAGTAATTAATTAGATTAATTAATTAACTAGTGATAATCAATTGTGAAAATTATTTAAGTTTAATTACTAAATGAAAGTAATTAAGACATTAATTACTTAATGTAATTAATGGAGTTTATTGAGTTTGGTTTAATTTAATTAATTAAGTTTAATTAATTTTAAACATTGGATTTGATAATAATTACTTGATGTAATTAATGAAGTAAAATTACTCAGTGAAGTAACTAAAAGATAATTACTGGATGAAATTAGTGGATGATGATGGAATTGTGAAAGTAATTCGGATTAAATAACTTTATAATTAATCAAGGGATTAATTAAAGAAATTAATTTAATGAGTAATTAATTTGATAAGTAATTAAGGGTAGTTAATTACTGAATGTGATTAATCAAAGATGATTAACAATTATGGTTTAATTGAGATAAATTACTTAATCTAATTAATTTAAATAAGATAATTAATTAAATATAATTAAAGATCATTAATCAATATAATTAATGATGTAATTAAGATTGATTAATTTAGATTAAATAATCAGTAATAATTGATTACGTGTAATTAATTAATTGTGATTAATTAACGTTTAATGTAATTAATTATAGTTAATTAATTAATAAGTAATTAAAAGTTAATTACTGTAATTGGTTTGAAGTAATTAATTTTGTGGAATTAATTAAAGTATAATTAATCAGGGGTCATTAATTAAGTTGATTAACTAGAGGTTAATTAATTAATTAATTAATTTGTAATTTATTAATGGTGATGAAAGCAAGTTTTATATGGAGGTCAGTAATTAATTTAATTCACTTTAAATTAATTAGAGATGATGTAATTAATTTAATTCATTTTAAATTAATTATAAATGGTATGATTATAGATCATTGCTTATGAATGGATGATATTGGTTGCCTTGAATGGTTGAAGTCTCAACTATTAGATTAGTAATGTTGAGTGATATGGATGCATTGGTTGCATTGTGATGATGATATGGATTATCTTTTGATAATGATAATATAGATTATCTATTGTGATAATAATGATAATTATCTGTTGTGAATCTGTGAATTATCTATCTGTTTGTATATAGATAACTGTATTTAACTGTTTTAAACTCTAAAACAACTTGGACCTAAAAGACACGCTTTGGATTTCGATGAGACTAGGATCAGATTTCTATATTTGGATATCCAAAAACCACATCGATCCAAATTAACGATAAGTCGTGAATCTTATGTGAAGAGTGAAGACTCGAGATGTAAGGACTATTCGTCAGTATAACTCTAGGGGTGATTCCGTGATGAGTTTGAAGGAGATAGTACTTACAGGCTCGAGATGGTGATTCAGAGTGCAAGGGTTATCGTCGTTAACTCTAAGGGTGATTCCAAACGAGTGTAACGAGATAATGCCATTGGTTTTATTCGAACCCTTAACGAACTTGTATGGATTGAATGCTTTCAGAACATCGCTGTGCAATTAAAGCGCTCGGAGATTCAAAGCGGTGGAGGTGCAAAAAGTCATAACGGGGATATAGCAAGGATATAGCGGGATATAGAGGATGGCTTTAAAATAGCATACAAAACTCGTACTTAATATTTTTACAAATATATAAATGATAATTAAATGAAAAATTATCATTCAGTTGAATTATAATTAATACATAAATAATTTTAAACAAAAAACATGTGTGAATATGCTTTAAATAAACGTAAAACTGTTATATAACATAATTGAATTTAGTAGGATATTAGAGTATTTTCATTTCTAAAGATATATTAAAAATTAAATCAAATAAATTAGTTTCATAATTTTTATAATGTATAAATGCAATTTTTTAATTCATTTTGTTAATGAAGGTATAGCGAAAATAGCAAAATATAGCGGGAATAACGGGATATAGCGGAAATAGCGAGGATTAAAGCGGAAAGGCTATATTTTGGGGCTATACGGAAAAATTGTTGCGGTAGAGATATGCTATATGATATAGGGGGGTTATAGCGGGGTAATAGCGGGGCATTAACTACACAGGAACATCGTCAGGTGGACGATGAGCATTCTAAGTGATGTGTTCACTAAAGGTAATCGTAGCCTCAAGCCTCATCAACCGGGATGGCTAAAACAGGGGAGGTGCAGCAAGTCTAAGTGGGTCATGCCCAAGTAGGATGATATTTTCCCCTGTCTAGAGGTCCCTTTTTATTCGGCTTAGTGGGCGGTTGGAATTGTGCACCAACTGCGAGGTTGTCTTGTTCGGAACTGTTCAGTAAGGAATGGCTCCGGCCTTGTGTTGCAGGGGAGCGGGCGTACTCCTTGGTACGTTGATCTAGGCCACGTATTGTGACGGGGGCACCCAGTAACCCTGCCATTGTATGGAATCCAAAATCCAATAAGTGCCAATGATTTTGATTGTATTACCCACTTTTGTGGCTAGTAGCTGGAATTTAATGAATGTAACAATTTCGGCTATTTCATATTTACTTGAAAACCCTAGACCTATTATAATATCACTGAATTTTCTATCAAATGTTTTGGTTAGCGTAAGGTAAAAACTTTTCCATGTTTATGTGTGGGAAGTCATACGTGATACCTTTTCTTTTCAAAGTATTTTTGAAAGTTAAGCAACCTTAACCTGTTACTCACACCAGACCCATGTCTGACCCGGAGTTTATTCTTTGTTTTCTTAAACTCTTGGTTACTCAAATTTGTACGAGTAGCCAAGGGATTCAGGTTAGCTTTGAGGAGTATTGGAGGAGCAATGGAGCAGGAGGCTTCTGCGCTAGATATATAGTATTCCATTGTGTTTGGTATCTCTGTGTTGTCTGTTGAGTTGTACTGAGTTGTAATAACTAGACAGGTGTTTATAACTGTCTAATATGTGTTGTATTATCTGTGTACTCTGATAATTTTGTTGTACTATGTAAAACTTTATGTTTTTAGTATAATTTATTCGTTCCGCTATTTAGATTCTTAAGTGATGTTTCTTCTTTCTTCCCTTCTTTCTCTTTTCTATCCCTTTCTTTCTTATTAACGATGCGACTTTCTAGTGTTAGAAAGTTGGGTCGTTACAATGCAGAAGGCTGTGTAAATCACCCATATGTTGGTTAGAGATCGAGGATAGAGTAGTTGTTGGTCTGGATACGGTAAGAGAAGCTACATAAATGATTAAGTTGATTCGAGCCATAATGAAGGAAGCTCGGTCTAGGCAGAAAAGTTATGCAGATAAGAGATGAAAGGACTTGGACTACTCAGTGGGAGATCATATTTTTGTCATAGTATCACCGATGAAAGATGTAATAGGATTTATGAAACCAGAGAAGTTGGCAATTAGGTTTGTTAGACCATTTCCTATTATAGAAAGGGTCGGCAAACTCGCTTAAAGTCTAGTGTTACCGAACAGTTTGGCAGGAGTCCACAATGTTTTTCATGTTTCTCATCTAAGGAAGTGTGTAAAAAATCCAGAGGCTACTATTGCACCACTGCATTAGAAAATTTAGTAATAGAAGTAGATCTGACTTTTGTAAGACAACCAGTTCGAGTTGTAGCGAGGGATAAGAAGAGGCTAATGTAACATCCTGCTACTGTTTCAACTTATAATAATAAATTTCGTTGAATTAAAAAAAATTGTTATGGATATGAAATAAAATTTGGTGTAAAATTCCTTGAAAGGAACTGCAATCGAAGACCATATTGCTGTAGGGCAATATCGCGGTTAAGGGCATGAAATTTATTTGAGGGTATAAAATTATTTATTGAAAAATAAAATAAATAGCTTTATTCTCATTCGACCCCACCTCTGCATACTTATCTCTTTCATGATTATAAATTTACTTAAACATTTAACTTTTTACTCAAGGTGAATCTCTCTCTACCTATATAAGCACTACATCCTAATTCAAGCAAACTCACACTTTTCTATCACTTTTCACTTTCATCAGACTGTGCAAATCAAAGTGAGTATACTTTCCTTTTTTTATTGTGTACGTGCTTTAGTTCTATCTTCTGTTCACGTTAATATCAGCGCACATATATATTTCACTGTTCCATTTCATGATCAGTCCATAGGTTTTTTCTTGACTAAATTAAAAATAGTTTAGGTATACGATGCTATTGAATATGAACTGCAAAGAAAAAGCGAGTATATCCTCTGCCATAACATAAGTATTTTGAGTGATTCTTCTATGTTTCAACTATATATTTCACTACAAAGAACTGAAAAGTAAAATAAAAACATATGTTTCTTTAGTGTATGTATAGATTTAGTCATTACTTATGTCCAAGCAACCGAATGTCCATCAAGTTTGGATTAATACGTACACAGGAACATAGGTCTAAATAATACGTATAATAACAGCTGATATAGGTGAGGCAGTAGAAAGATTTGAAATCAAGAGGCTACAAAATTAATTATAAACACTCATAATATGTTTTTATATTTATAAACTTACGTAGAGATAGGCATGTATTAATGGCAATGAGATTTCTCTTTAAACATGTATCCATATATTTACACATTAGGCTACCAATTTTCAATAAGATATAACTCAATGTCTACCATGAATTTGAGCATGCAACTAAAAGGTAATATGTAGAGGGAAGTGGGACGAATAAATTGACTTAAATTTCGCCTTACCGACGAACCCCATGGTGATCAGAAATGACACCACTATATCCGCCTTCATTTGATGAATAGGAGCGTGACGACCAAAATATAAGGTACCAGCAGGACCGTATTGCATAGCTGAGTGCGATGATGGTCTCGATTTGGTAATGGGGACATAATTGAAAAGTCCATGTGGAAGAAAATAAAAACCACATGTATATAAAAAAATATAAATCAACAAAGCAAGAAAATGGAAAGAAATAAAAGAAATTGGTAGGACATGCATGATTATACGTAGGGAAAAGTGACTAAATATTTGAGAAAAGAGAAAGGAAAAGAAAACAACTAAACAAAAAGAAGGCGGTAAATGAAAAGCAAAAGGAAATAAACGGACATACCCATGTACCATGCACAGGAGAAGGCAACGAAGTTGCATGTGTTTGGTGCATAGAGAACAAATAATATATAAGCTAAGAGAATTTTGAAGAATTATTTTAGCTATTATTGAAATTACTTTATAAATGAATTTGAAAATACAACATTTGATTTTGGGCATGAATATTGAAAAATACATAAGAGCGACAGTCTAAATCGATCAAAAAGCTTCAAATAATAATGGACAAAAAAATTAATAAATTTATCGATTTTTGAAATTAAATTAACATATTTTAATTATTTTGAGATGAAATAATGTATTTTTAATTATTCTATAAAATAATGAGATCTAAATTTCAGTTCAAATTTAAATCATGTTTAAAATTAATTTAAATGAATAATGGTTTGAATAAAGATTGAAGTATTTATAGTGTTATACTATTTGTCTTGACATGAATTTAAAGTTCGTCTATGAATTCAAATATTTAATTTAAATTTTCTGATGAATTTCTCCTAGGTCGTGCTTATATATTACGTTTATGAATGTTCGTTATACATGATGTTATACACTGCAAGTTAATGCTATGATGCACGAACACGACATCTATATGTGATATAAAATAGAACACGATACCATTTCGGGAATTAATGGTATGTTGGGAAGTTAAATACAAATGAATTTGAATGAGTTTAACCGATGAAGAAAATGAGATGAGGTGGGACTACTAGATGCTAGAATCCATTCTAGCAGACAGATTCGGGGTCGCATCCTAAATCGTGACGATCTGGTCCCTCGCCACTTATTGTCCAAACGATCTATTACACGGACACAACCATGGTGACAAGTGCAGTGCAAATGGAAAATGAGAAAGAGTTGAGATTATTCTCATTGATGGATATATGGTGAAACAAAGATGAAGATTACAACACAATGGGGTGAGCACCAATGGTGAACAGAGAAGTTAGTGTAACTAATTGATCGTGTGGTGGCACCCACCATTTCTGATCGAAAGGTATACGAACGAAAAAGTTCGTGATATTGGTTCGATATAGAGTCTAGAAAGAATGAATAATAATTAGGATTCAATAGTAATTCCAAACCTCATATATGGTTAACTTGACGGTGAAGTGTCTATTGAATAATGATTGCAACTTATAAATGAAGAGGATGTGATATCCCGATTGATTAGAGTTGCAGCTGTGACTCACTTTAAATAGTGCCATGACACGTGTATTTAAACTAAAATAATTCAATGGGATGTGGGCTGGTTTAGATTATGGAGTGTGTGACGTATCTATTTCTTTTAATATCACATATATAACCCGACTCCACATATCTGTATGAATCATTGTTACACTATTATACTCACAGCTAGATTTATATCCTAACTCGAGGTTTTGTTTTGTGACAACTCCTCAGATCAGACCGAGGTGTTGTAGGATGATCTCCATCTCGTGTTTTGAAGTGACCTCCTATGACATTGTAATGGAGGGAGACTAGCATACCATGTACAAAATTAAGATAGTGGTAGAGTTAGAGCTCGATGGACGCACATTCGCAATAGGTCTCAGTGGTACATTTCTAGTTATATGGCGAGACAACGTTAGAGAGACTCATCTTGAGTCCTTTGAGTTATATTAGTTGTTTGTGCATGATCTGATGATATGCAGTTGGTACACATTTGACTGAGTATGGTTAGGACGTCATTTTTGTGATGGTTAGAAATATATGATGGTACTCTGATGTCTGCTTGTACAAATATTATGCTATGTATGTATATCTATTTTTTGATCGGTTGTTTTGTGAAACCATTGTATTTTGTGTTCTTGATATGTGATTTAGATAAAAAAATCTTTGAACACGTATATACTACATTGAGTCGAGATGAAATACGTATCATTTCAGATACGTACAGATATTTTAAACATATATGTGTTGACCCAAAGTGGTATATACGAGAGATCACTCCTTTCGTGCCCATTGATTCAAGTTATTGCAGGTAAACTCCCTCTGATATTTCGGTCATTTGAGCCAAGGCGTCACATCATGGTATCAGAGCAAGGATTCAAAAGAATTTGTATAAATTAGTAATCAAAACACATTTGACTATAAAGGAGTCAGACTTAGTATGTTACCTAGTCAGTATAACCCCATAGGAATTAGGATTAACTCGTATATGTGATAGACTAGTTCTAACGAGTATTTTAAAGGGAAAATACTGGGATAATACTTTATACGTATTTATGTTACCTACTGTTAACCCTAACTCGTTCACAAGTTAACAGGTCCACGAGTTAAGGCATGTACGACTCAAGGCATGTACGACTCAAGGCATGTACGACTCAAGGCATGTACGAGTTAAAGGATACATGAGTCAGCAACTTCCTACAACTTAAAGACCTCTACGAGTTAGCAAGCTTACGAGATAAGCAGCCTACGAGTTAAGGAGTACCCGAGTTAAGCTACTTGCGAGATAAGCCTTTACGAGTTAGCATATCTACAAATTAGCAAGTGTACGAGTTAAGATCTTCCACAAGTTAAGCCTCTACGAGTTAATCCTCTGCGAGTTAAGATCTTCTACGAGTTAGCAGGCATACGAGTTAAGAAAAGCTAACGACTTAAGGTCTTTACGACTTAAGGAAATTGATGGCCTACGACTTAATGATAACTGCAGTTTGTACGACTTCAGACCCTTACGACTTAAAGAAGTTATACGACTTAAGGAGGATACGACCTAAAGACACACCTCTTAACTCGTCTACGAGTTAAGACTTGCTTTAAACCAGTTGCAATTGGTTAAGTCGACTACGACTTACGACATAAAAAGAGTCGTATACGACTTAAGAAAGGAAATTAGCAATTGCAGCCAGATAACTCGCACACGACTTAGAACTTAGGGATGGGTTCAAAAAAGGGGAACTGCCATAGACTCGGCTCAGTGACCCGGGGACGACTTACCTTAAGTCGAACACGACTTATCTTAAGTCGGCCACGAGTTAGGACTTAGCACTTTTTCCGCCCAGAACTCTCTATAAATATGAAACCATCTCCAACATGCAAAGGACCTTTGGGGCTCATTCTCTTCAAGCGCCATTACTCTGCCGAATTCCAGACGACTTCAAAGCTTTTTAGATCCAACAAACTTCTAAAGGAACTCCATGAAGGAATCATCCACATTCACCATGGATTTGAAGATGATTGTCAACATCAAAGCTTGAGCTACTTGTTTCACATATCCTATCACTTGAAGTGTGTTGTAATTGAAAGATCTTGTAAAGAATTGTAATCAAACTAGTGATAAAAAGATTAAAGTGGACGTAGGCTGGATTATAAGCCGAACCACTATAAATACTGTGTCTCTTACTGTTTTTCTACATACTTTCTGCTTATTTCTGTTTCCCGTACAAACGGGTGGTGCTTTCACAATCACATCTTATACACCAGGGTGTTAGCGTTTAAATTTTTTCGTTAACATTTTTGGTGCTTTCACTGAGAATTGAACTCAGGACATCTATCATCATTGTTTCAGAAAGATTTGTAGATAGAGTTTCTTTAAGAACCAGAAGTCTATCCGAAATCATGGCTCCTGGAAGGAAAAGTAAATCTGTGAGATCTGCAAACATTCAAGAGGGAACCTCCACTTCCCCAACACCAAATCAAGCCACTCCAGCTGTTGGAGTTTCAAAAGCGGAATTGGACGCTGCTATCTTTGGGTTGAATCAGCAAATAAATGCCCAGAACGCGCAATTGGAAGCTCAGAATGCTCAGAATGCTCTGATTCTGAATAGGTTAAACGATCTGCTCGGGGCAAACCGTCAACCTGCGAATAATGAAAGGAACTTTGTCGGTAATGTCCATGATGCTGAAACTAGAAACATTCCCGAAAGGGCTGCTAGCCCCTTTGAACAGACATTGCCTGAGGCTGGAGGATCCAGAAATAGGAATGACGAAGAATATCTTTCTGGTATGGTTCGACAGATTATGAAAGAAAGTATGCAAAGGGTCGAAGATGAGAAAGAGTGGGGTTTCGCTCCGAGCAAGACTCCGTTTACTGAAAAGATCCTAAAAGCTGAATTCCCAAGGAAGTTCGTCCCTCCGACCATTCCAGCTTACAAAGGGACAAGTGATCCAAATGAGTTCCTGTACAAATATGATTGGCACATGACAGGTGCCAGAGCTTCTGACGAAATAAAATGCCGCTATTTTCCTGTGTATTTGGAAGGGGTAGCTCTGCTTTGGTTCACAAAACTACCTGTCCGGTCCATCGATCAGTTTTCAGACCTAACCAGGAAATTTAAAGAGCAATTTAGGCTATATGCTTCAAAGGCAAAAGACATCATGTCGTTATCCGGTTTGGAACAGAATCCGGGGGAAACTATCAAGTCTTTTTTAAATCGCTTTAATATAGCGTTAGCTGAGGTGGATAATGCAGAACCCCGCATGGTCTTGACCTATTTGATGAGAGCTATTGATAAGTCAAGTGAATTCGGAAAGTGGCTGAACATGAAGGAGCCAAATTCTCTGGAAAAGTTCTACAAAAAGGCGGATGAATTCATGCGTTTGGAAAGCCGTCCTGTCCCGGCAAAGGCAACAGTAGAGAAAGCTGAAGACAACACTGCTGCGCCACGTAAGAATGGATCTGTGGGACAGAAAAGAGAAAATAATGATGGAAGGAAACAACACAATTCGAAGAAGCCTCGATCCTTCAAGCCATCAGAATATACTCCTTTGTTAGAGACACCAGAGCGCATCTACCTGGCTACAAAAGATTCTTTTGAGTATCCCAAACCTCCTGTTCTCAGAACCGGAAGAAAAGCTGTGCAAAGTGGGAAGTTCTGTCGCTTCCATAATCAGCCTGGTCATGACACAGACGACTGCCGTCAATTGAAAAATATAATCGAAGAATTGCTAAGAGAAAATAAGCTGCAGCAATTTGTGAAGAAGAGTGGAAATGATCCTGCTTCGTCAAGTCAGGGGCAACAAGCTCTTGCTCATCAGCCCAGGACAAATGAGAACGCCGCAGGACATGAATCTGGAAGGCCAGTTATTAATGTCATCACAGGAGGACCCCACCCAGCAGGCAGAAGCTGGGGTGAAATGGAGAGGTACACTCGAGCTCTGAAACATATGCCAACTGAAGAGAATGTCTTTGTTTTAGAGGACTCTACACCCCTGAAACAACAAAGGACTTTTAATGATGATATTGTGTTCAGGGCTAGAGATTCCACGGGCATTGAGGCCCCTACTTTGGACCCGTTAGTCATCTCGGCCGGTATTGGACCGGCTATTGTCAGAAGAGTTCTTATTGATTGCGGCGCATCTTGCAACATCCTCTTCAAGAAAACGTTTGACCAGATGAGAATCCCGATGGCGGATGTGCAAGCCTCATCTCAGAAGATTGTTGGCTTCACTGGGGAGCCAAAGCAACCAGTAGGAACCATTGACTTGCTTGTGGAACTCGGAGAAGGAGAAAGAAAAGTAGTTCGCAAGCAGACTTTTGTGATAGTAGATGAATTTTCTGCTTATAATGCTTTCTTTGGTCGACCTATTCTTGCTGCATTCAAAGCTGTCCTTGCCCCATGGTGTCTTACTATTAAATTCCCTACAGACAATGGGGTAGGAGTTATTAAAGGAGACCAGAACGCTGGGCGAGAATGTTATATGACAGAGCTGCGAGAAACAAGGAAGAGAGAAATGGGGAAAGATGCGGCAACCCCAATCCGCATCAAAACACCAACCCTATAGCAACTACAGGGCGGACCCTGCACTGGCGAGCATAGCGGGGCACGAAAAGTGATGGATCCTAGAAAGGCCAGTGCGGGGGAGAGTAGGGTGGTACCAGCAGAAACAACGATACCAGTGCCCGTTGATCTGAAGGACCCAAACAAGGTGCTGAATGTGGGTTCACAACTTAATGTGTCAGTTCAGAATGCCTTGATATCTTTTTTGAAAGCAAACCTGGATGTTTTCGCTTGGACCCATGCCGATATGTGCGGAATATCCCCAGAAGTTGCGGTACATGCTCTGAATATTGACCCAAAGTTCACGCCAGTAAAGCAGAAAAGAAGAATCCAAGGTCTAGAAAGGTCGACAGCATTGAAAGAGGAAGTTGACCGGCTCATGGAGAATAATTTCATCAGAGAATCTACCTATCCAAATTGGGTTTCAAATCCAGTGCTAGTTAAGAAAGCCAATGGTAAATGGAGAGTGTGCATCGACTTTTCAGATCTAAACAAGGCCTGTCCCAAAGACTGCTTCCCATTACCCAGGATCGATCAACTGGTAGATGGAACAGCGGGTCATGAATTGTTGTCTTTTATGGATGCCTACTCCGGATATAATCAGATCATGATGCATGAGCCAGATCAGGAGGACACAAGCTTTATCACCGATGTCGGTCTTTACTGTTACAGAGTTATGCCCTTTGGGTTGAAGAATGCGGGGGCAACATACCAAAGACTGGTTAATGCTATGTTCAAACCGCAGTTGGGAAAGACTATGGAAGTTTACGTTGATGACATGCTAGTAAAATCTAAGAAAGCAGTGGATCACATCGAACACTTAGCAGAAATGTTCGCAATTCTCCGAAGATACGGAATGAAGCTTAACCCTTTAAAATGTTCTTTCGGGGTAGAATCTGGGAAGTTCTTGGGTTTCATCGTGAGCGCTAGGGGCATTGAAGCTAGTCCGGCTCAAATCACTGCTCTAAAAGAAGTCAAAGCTCCTAAAACAAAGAGGGAATTGCAAAGTCTCAATGGAAAAATTGCCGCCTTAAGTCGGTTCATATCCAAAGCTACTGATAAATGCATTCCATTCTTCGACGCTCTAAAGAAAGGAAAGAAAAACTTTGACTGGACTCCCGAATGCCAGAAAGCTTTTGAAGAATTGATTCAACATATGGAAACGCCTCCAATACTTTCCAGGCCCGGCGATGGCGAGGATCTTCTTATATACTTGGCAGTTTCATCTCATGCTTTAAGTGCAGCGCTGGTACGGGAAGACAAAAGGATTCAACATCCAGTTTACTATATCAGCAAAAGACTCACTGGGGCAGAAATGAATTACTCCAAGTTGGAAAAACTCGCCTATTGTCTATTGATTGCCTCAAGAAAGTTGAGGCAATATTTCCAGGCTCATCCTATCAAAGTCCTCACTGATCAACCTTTAAAGCAAGTCTTGTTTCGCCCTGAGACTTCGGGCCGCCTTTTAAAGTGGAATATTGAATTGAGCCAATATGACATCACTTATCATCCTAGAAAAGCGATCAACGGACAAGCTTTGGCAGATTTTATTGCAGAATTTACAGACAAGGGTAACAGCGAGGAAGAAACAATCGAGAACTCCCCAACCCAATGGAAGTTATTTGTAGATGGCGCAAGAAATGATTACTGTTCAGGTGCTGGAATTGTTCTTGAAACTCCTGAAGGCCGGTCATTATGCTATGCGCTAAGATTAGAATTTCCTTCAACAAACAATGAAGCAGAATATGAAGCTCTGATCGCTGGTTTGAAAATTGCTAAAGAACTAAACATTCGAGCGTTACAGATCTTCAGTGATTCTCAGCTTATAGTATGCCAAGTCAAGAAGGAGTTTCAAACGAAAGGAGGAAATCTGCCCGCTTATGTGTCAAAGGCTTGGGAACTTTTATGTGAATTCGACCATTACACGATAAGTCATATTCCTCGAGAAGAAAACATGAAAGCAGATTCTCTCGCAAAATACTCAAGTTCTGGCGAAGCCCAATCCTTAGGGTTAGTTCCAGTGGAAGTTTTGTCAAATCCGAGCATTGATGAAATGGATATCGATTGGGTTATGAGTATGTCGCAAGAGCAAGAATCATGGATGACTCCAATAACAAAGTATCTACTCAATGGCTCTTTACCAGAAAACTCTAAAGAACGACAAAAGCTACTGAGAAAAGCTTCTCGATATATAATCCAGGATGGTCAATTATACAGACGAGGATTCTCAATGCCATTGCTTCGATGTGTATCCCGGGAAGAGTCCAAAACAATCCTAACTGAAGTGCATGGAGGAGAATGCGGTGATCATTCAGGTGGTCAAACATTAGCAAAGAAAATTCTCCGATACGGATATTTTTGGCCAGAAATTAATCGGGATGCCGCAGATTACTCCCGAAAATGTGACAAGTGCCAAAGATATGCCAAAATTCCTAGAGCACCTTCTACCGAACTCACACAGATGATCAGTCCATGGCCATTTGCAATTTGGGGAATGGATCTCATTGGGCCGCTACCAACCGCTAAATCAGGGATTAAATATGCTATTGTTGCGGTTGATTATTTTACTAAGTGGGCTGAAGCTGAACCATTGGCTACTATCACTTCTAAGAAAGTGATAAGCTTTGTGACCAAGAATATCATTTGCAGATACGGTGTGCCTCAAAAAATAATCACAGACAATGGTACTCAGTTTGAAAGTGAGGAATTCCAGGATTTTTGCAAACGATTCAAAATCCAGAAAAGCTTTTCGGCAGTAGCTCATCCGCAGGCAAACGGGCAAGTGGAAGCAGTGAACAAGATCATCAAATCAACCATCAAAAAGCAACTCGAAAGAGCAAAAGGTGGTTGGGTCGATAAACTACCACTTGCACTATGGGCATACAGAACTACTCACAAAACTGCAACTGGGCATACTCCTTTTTCGTTAGCATACGGATCGGAAGCAATGATCCCGGTTGAAACAGAGGTCCCTTCACACAGAAGAATCCATTTCAATCAAGCAGAAAATGAAAAGCTGCAACTTGAAGCGCTGGATCTCCTTGATGAAAAAAGAGATGAAGCTAACCTCAGAGTTGCAGCTCATCAGCAAAGGATAGCCAGACATTTCAATTCCAAAGTTCGTCAACGCAGCTTTGAAATTGGAGATCTAGTCCTAAAAAGAATTATGACTGCGACAGGTGTGTTTGGGCCAAATTGGGAAGGACCGTATGTGATAGGTCAGAAACTTCTTGACGGCACATTCAAGCTCACCACAGTTGATGGAGATCAAATTCCAAGGGCATGGAACAGCAATCACTTGCGTCCATACTTTACTTGAAAATTTTGTTGAAACATTGTAAAAAGAATTATGAATGTATGATTCCTGTAATTGAAAGCAATTGTGAAACTGATGCAAGTAAATAATGAAAGAATATAAAGTGGATGTAGGCCCAATTTCATGGCCGAACCACTATAAATCTTGTGTTCCTTATTATCATTATATGTTTGCTTTGTTTTCGATATAAAAATACACAAAATGTATTGCTGAAATATCGATTTAAATTTTTGCAGACAGTGGAGATAAAACTTGCGCATAATAAGACCGAGCGATTCTCACCATCATTCAACAAACAAATTTCAAGTCACAAAGACCCCGAATTCAAATCCTAGATAGGAAATGCTTCAATTGAACGGCTAATGATTTCGATAGGAACGAGCCCTTGCTGATAAATTGAGATTGTTTAAACAAACAAACATCCAATTAGGAAGCTAGTGCCCGTTCTCACGAACTTGCCTGGCAATGAAGTACACTTCCTTGGATTAAACAAGCCACTTGTGAGAAAAAGGGGGATGAAAACTTGAAAAGAAAGAAAAAAAAAAAAAAAAAAAAAAAAAAAAGGATCGCTGAAAAGGCATAAGCAAGTGAACAGAGGAACAACCAAAGCTACCATCAGCGCCACAAGTCCTCTTCGGAGGCGCAACTCTTCGGATAATAAAAGACCTCTAATGGGTCATATGCCACAAAAAAGAAAGTTCTCTACTCAACAAAAAAGATTGGAGGAGTCATGACCCTCCAACCATGAGAGAGTAACTTCCAGGCGATGAAAACCCTCTCTGAGGCACATTTCACCAGGAGTTGAAGTGTTATAACCGCTCTTCGGGATTTCACTTCACCAGAGTTGAAATGTAAACAAAATAAAAGCCCTCTTCGGAGGCCCATTTCACCAGGAGTTGAAGTGTTATAACCGCTCTTCGGGATTTCACTTCACCAGAGTTGAAATGTAAACAAAATAAAAGCCCTCTTCGGAGGCCCATTTCACCAGGAGTTGAAGTGTTATAACTGCTCTTCGGGATTTCACTTCACCAGAGTTGAAATGTAAACAAAATAAAAGCCCTTTTCGGAGGCCCATTTCGCCAGGAGTTGAAGTGTAGCAGCCGCTCTTCGGAATTTCACTTCACCAAAGTTGAAATGTAAAAACAAAGACCTTCTTGAAAGCACACGTTTCACCGAGATTGAAATAAAACTTCCAAGTGTTGAAACGTGAAAAGGCTTTCTTCAAAGGCACAACTCTTTGGGGGTACACGTTTCACCAAGATTGAAATAAAACTTCCAAGTGTTGGAACGTGAGAAATCCCTCCTCAGAGGTACAACCCCCTCCCGGGAACACAATTAAGAAAAAAGACCTCTTTGGAAACCCACGTTTCACCGAGATTGAAATAAAACTTCCAAGTGTTGAAACGTGAAAAGGATTTCTAAAGCATAACTCTTTGGAGGTACACGTTTCACCGAGATTGAAATAAAACTTCCAAGTGTTGAAACGTGAAAAAATCCCTCCTCAGAGGTACAACTTTCTATAAAAAAAAAATCCTCATCAAAAGCGTACTTTAACTTTCAAAGGAAAAGTAATTTGCCTACTGTGGGAAATGATCGTAAAAAGAAAAGAAGTTAAAGTACCCTTCAGAGGTCCGCTTTACCACATAGAGGAATTCACTTGATGAGATATGCACATAAGCAAAAGAAAAAAGTGATTTCTTCGAACGACCAAGCGTAAAAACTTATACGAAGGGAGTTGTACTCTATAAAATTTTCTTTAAAGAATAAAATAATTATTCTTTAGCAAATAAGAGTGTAAGTCCCCTCGAGGTATAGAATATTGCAGCATACTTATGGAATGGGGGCAATATAGTATAATTACACACAATATGGTATAACTAAACCAGCAAAAGGTAACGCTCAAGTAACATACCATAAGCTCGCTGCAATATCAAATAAACTCATGCCAAAACGAATAACAAATGTATTCTTTAATTCAAACAAAAGTTTGTACAAACGAGGAATCATTTTATTCAATTACAACGCAGGTACAGGTTTCAAAATAAAGAAAAGCGGGGGCCGGTACCCGCACAATTCTCGGCCAGTACATGCAAAACACAAAAAACTAGAAACTGAAGATCTTCACTTCTTTTTGCTGCCTTTAGACCCTTTACCCGGCCGAATGATCAGCTTTTCAGGTCGGCCAGTGGGTATAAGGGAGGAAGGAGAGGTAGGCGCAGCTGGCCCAACTTCTGGCTCCTCTTCAGTGGCAGTGATTATCTTCCCTCTCCTCCTTGATGCTCCTTGCTTCCTTCTCCTCTTTGAGGAAGACTCACTTCCTGGAGTGACAAGTTTAGATAAAGTTATATCGTCAGAAGGAGTCCGCTCCGGAGATATGTCACCTCCCTCAAGTCCCTCATCTTTTTGCTCTTGCGAAGCAATGGGATCATCCAGGCCATGGAGAGCTTCTATTTGTTCTTCTTGTGACCCAGGTTGAGAAGCAGAGGGAGGCGCCACTTGAAGAGATGGAGGAAGGATCACCGGGGGAGAAGAAGCTTGAGTTTGACTCGGTGCTTTCTCTACAAAGGAGAAAAAACTTAAAATATCAGTATCTTTCGAAAAGAGAGGGGATGACAGCTCATCAAAAGTCGGGAATTCATTGACATTTGAAAAATAATCAAGAAGATCGTCAAGTTCACAAGGAGCGAACGAGCAGTTCACCACTTGAGCTGGTCCGGTGTCAAGTTTACCTGGGGTAGTTGGATCTCTGAGGCTGATTTCATATCGCTGTACTTCGTTGCTTTCACCACCTTCATCCCCGCCTTGTGCACTTGTAGTTTCAGTTACTGTCTTAGTTGCAGGCGGAGTAGAGGAGCTCGAACCCGTGATGTCAACCACAGGAGAAACTGGAGGATGGACAGAGGAAATAAGCGTTAATTCCTTTCCAGAACATTCCTCTTCCGCCATTCCAGTTCTCATCCTGGCAAGTTGTTCTCGCCCCTTCGCAAGAGCAGCGCGAGCTCCCTCATCCAGGTAACGCGCCTCAAAATCTTCATCGCCATACCCGACGTCTTTAAACATGTTAAGAGCACCTTCCCACACCTCGGCCAGGGTGATTTCATACTTAGGACCAAGAAAAGAGAGGCTGCCGCGTCCCAAGACACAATGTAAATAAAAATCGAATAAAGTCGAATTGATATCGTTTTCCATGGTCTGAGCAGTTTCTTCGGCTGCAATTTTGCCAGCCATGGCCTCATCTCGATCTTTTTCGTTCTGAGCAAGTTGGGCTTTTAGCGCTTCAATCTCCATGTCCCGGGCGCTCAGTTTATTCTGCAGCTGGGTGACATCAGTGCGGTGGTTCTCTACAGCTTGTTCCAACCTCTCAGCTTTAGCTTCAGCGTCCCTCTGGCTGGCGTGCGCATCTCGCACTTGTTTTTGCAATACCTCTTCTCTTTGGGTGTAAGTATTAGTAGAAGAGACAAGATCATCTTTGAGCTGCTTTACTTCAGCTTCGAGTTTTTCATTGTATTCGGCTATCTCCTTCATCTCAGCGTTGTGTTGATCAAGAATCTTCTGCCATTCTGATTTGTCATTTTCCATGGTCAGCATTGCTTCGATGTTAGCCCGATTAACTCTTTGAAGTTTATCAACCAGCTTTTGCCATCCAGACATTCTATCGATATCAAGCTTGACAGCATCGAGATTTCTGTACATAGCTTCTTTGTCGATGGGGACCAAATCAAGGTCGAAGCGTACCCCCCTCAAACACCAGTTCGGGAATCGGCTCTGCAAAGTCGGGGGCCCCCTTTCAACATGGTATGAAGGCCTGTTGAGAAGTGTTTGGATGGCACTTCCTTCAAGAGCAGGAGATTTGGAAGGGATGTCAATAGAAACTGAGGCACCAGGTCTCTCAGATGTCACGGGCACGTGCTCCTCGCCAAGTTTGGTCCGCTTTCTCGAATCCTCAATATGGCTCTTCCCCCTATCATCGTGCGTTTTACGTTTATGGGAGTCATCATCCCTTGGGAAGGATTCATGTCGCGTGCCCGCTCCCTCATGACGTTCTTCATACCTTCTCCTCTCTTCAGCTTTTCGCGCAGCTCTCTGCTCATTGGTTTCTCTGGGATCGGCATAGTATTGCTTGTAGTCATAGCTGCCACGCCCTCCATAGCGTCGAAAGTCCTTGTAATAGGAACCGCTGCCGCTGCGCCCCATAGAGGAATCTGAAAAGGCAAAAATAGCAAGTCTTAGAAACTTCCGAAGAAAAGAAGTTAAATATGAACAAATGCCGAAAAATCCTAAGTATTGTGTGATGTGCAAGCTACGCGCATTAAGCTACAAACCACTCATTGGTGTAGGGGTGATGATAGCTTGGGTATGAGGAGTTGGTGTTTGTGTTGGTGTTAGTCGAAGAAGGGACGTCGCCTCAATTATAGGAGAGATAGTTTTAGACACGTCATCTCTAAAAAGCTCCTGTGAGGTCACTATTATGTCGCTCAACCCATCATAAACATCGTCACCATCATGCTCGGTGAGACTTGTTTTCTCAGTTCCTACATCAGCTAATCCCCCGAGAGGCTGTGAAGGTTCTTCTTCTTCCTCAATCGGGGCAAGTGCCGTCTTACTAGATGACCCCATAATGTCGGTAGGGGTGGAACATTTCACCAATGAAGCTTCGATGTTAGACTCTTTTGATGAAGATTGTTCGATAGTAACGGGGGCATCCGATGCTTCAGTCGGGGAATCGGGAACTTCAGTCGGGGCTTCATGAGGCTGAGTATAGCGAGAAGAGTGAAGAAGCCCGTATTGATGTAAAAAGTCATCTCTCAGCAAAAACTTTATATTCCTCTCTTCTACTGGCACAGCATTCAATCTTTCAAAAATTTGCTTATAGCCTGGGTCTCTAGAAGGAGGTGGAAGCGCTGAAAAGTAAAAAGGGAAATTAACATCTAACTACTCAGGCTATGAAAAGATTTTATAAGGAAAACATGTGTCAGGAATAAAGCTGAACGCCCTTACTTCCAACTCTCCACACACCATAAAACCCCGGAGGGCAACGAACATAGAAGAATTGGGTTAAAAACCCGTGAGCAGTATCAGGGAGGCCAACAATCAGTTTGCGGTTTCGGGCGCTCCTCACAACAGTAATGGAAGGATGATCCTTAGTCCGAGAAAAAGAGCATAGATAACAAACTTCACCAAAGCTTGGAAGTCGATCAAGTGTTCTCCTAAAAAGCACACACAACCCCATTAGAATGGCATAGCCATTGGGGTGTAGCTGGGATGGAGCAATGGCCAGTTGACGGAGAAGTTGTTGGAAAAAGTCGTTGAAAGGAGGAATGCCTCCACTTAGGCACATTTGCCGGTTAATTGTCACAAAGCCAGAAGGAGCTATATCGGCAGTGTTATTTCTTTCGGGAAGAATGGCATCTGATTCAACGATACCAAACTGAGCACACAACTGGCGAAAAACTTTGTATGATAGTGAAGTAGGAGCTCTTTCGGGAGGATTAACCAGTGGAGCCGGAAGAACAGTTACCTCTCCAGTCCGAACTGTTGTATCACCTTCCTGAGAAGTCATTCTACACAAACAACTGGATATTCAAATATGAAGGTGCACGTTTCCTAAAAAAGTGTGAAGTGTTGTGCAAAAAAACTAAAAAAAAAAAATAATAATAACAAGTAAATATAACTGAAATAAAACTAGTCGACGATTGATCGATTACAAAAATTTCAGAACTTGTTAGTCTTTAGTTCAAGTATAATATTAATGCGAGCTGGTCGATTTTAATTGACTATTTCAGTATTGCTTTAGTATTTTACTTGAAGTTAATAAGTTGAGCACTTCATTCACACAATCTGTTTAAGTTTAATGACTGTTATTAGCTAATCTGTCATTCGAAGAGGGCGATCAATGGCAGTATATTCGCCCCGGTTTTTCTGTAAATGTTGTATTGGACAGGTTGTTAACTTGCGAGTCAAAGTAATTTGTAAAAGAAGGCATCAAAGTTCAACAGTTCAACATCACTGCAACAATTCAAGGTTTAAGCAGATCCTAAAAAAAAAAAAAAAAAAAAAAAAACAACACAAGTGCTAAGTCGTATCGAACACAAGTGCTAAGTCGTATCGAACACAAGTGCTAAGTCGTATCGAACACAAGTGCTAAGTCGTATCGGACTCAAGTGCTAAGTCAAAACCGACTCAAGTACTAAGTCGCAACCGACTCAAGGGATGAGTCGTTCCTATCCTCAGCCATCAAACACATCAAGCTGCTTATCCTCTAAGTCCTAAGTCGTAACTCGGGGAACAGGAGAAAGGCTCTGATCCAAAACAACTAGAAATCCTCCAAGTCTTAACTCGGCTACGGCTCATGGAAATCGCTAAGTCACATGGAAGAAGCCGAGTCATATATGAGATGATCCCTTGTTATTTTCAATCAACCTATTCGACCAACTCGCCTCCCTTTCAAATCTCTTAACCTGTTCATCCTTGGCTTCTTCAGCAGCGACAACCTTAACCCGTTACACTATGAATCGCCCCAAAGCGCGAATCACCATAGGCCAAATCAGATGAATTTTAGTTCATCGGTAATCAATTCGAATAGAATTCGCAGGGTTTGAATGGGGCAAACCAAAGATGATGAACTGAATACATAAAGTAACAATGGTTAACGGTTGAAGTTTGAAGCAAGATCTCTTACGATTGTTTGATGCTAGAAAGAATCAGAGATGAATCGGGTCGAAATCGCCTCGGAGAGCTTGAAGATGCGTTAATGGCAGAAAGCAGTTTAAAAGGTTAAGTGATGAGAAGAAGGACGACTCAGGCTTTTATATCTGGAAAGGTTGGGATTTGAAACGACATGACCGAGTTATGATAAGTCGAAGCACACGACTTACGATTTAAGCGTATGCTTCGAGGGGCAAATGTTAACCCTAACTCGTTCACAAGTTAACAGGTCCACGAGTTAAGGCATGTACGACTCAAGGCATGTACGACTCAAGGCATGTACGACTCAAGGCATGTACGAGTTAAAGGATACATGAGTCAGCAACTTCCTACAACTTAAAGACCTCTACGAGTTAGCAAGCTTACGAGATAAGCAGCCTACGAGTTAAGGAGTACCCGAGTTAAGCTACTTGCGAGATAAGCCTTTACGAGTTAGCATATCTACAAATTAGCAAGTGTACGAGTTAAGATCTTCCACAAGTTAAGCCTCTACGAGTTAATCCTCTGCGAGTTAAGATCTTCTACGAGTTAGCAGGCATACGAGTTAAGAAAAGCTAACGACTTAAGGTCTTTACGACTTAAGGAAATTGATGGCCTACGACTTAATGATAACTGCAGTTTGTACGACTTCAGACCCTTACGACTTAAAGAAGTTATACGACTTAAGGAGGATACGACCTAAAGACACACCTCTTAACTCGTCTACGAGTTAAGACTTGCTTTAAACCAGTTGCAATTGGTTAAGTCGACTACGACTTACGACATAAAAAGAGTCGTATACGACTTAAGAAAGGAAATTAGCAATTGCAGCCAGATAACTCGCACACGACTTAGAACTTAGGGATGGGTTCAAAAAAGGGGAACTGCCATAGACTCGGCTCAGTGACCCGGGGACGACTTACCTTAAGTCGAACACGACTTATCTTAAGTCGGCCACGAGTTAGGACTTAGCACTTTTTCCGCCCAGAACTCTCTATAAATATGAAACCATCTCCAACATGCAAAGGACCTTTGGGGCTCATTCTCTTCAAGCGCCATTACTCTGCCGAATTCCAGACGACTTCAAAGCTTTTTAGATCCAACAAACTTCTAAAGGAACTCCATGAAGGAATCATCCACATTCACCATGGATTTGAAGATGATTGTCAACATCAAAGCTTGAGCTACTTGTTTCACATATCCTATCACTTGAAGTGTGTTGTAATTGAAAGATCTTGTAAAGAATTGTAATCAAACTAGTGATAAAAAGATTAAAGTGGACGTAGGCTGGATTATAAGCCGAACCACTATAAATACTGTGTCTCTTACTGTTTTTCTACATACTTTCTGCTTATTTCTGTTTCCCGTACAAACGGGTGGTGCTTTCACAATCACATCTTATACACCAGGGTGTTAGCGTTTAAATTTTTTCGTTAACACCTACGATTAGTGAAATTTTATTTTATAGTAAAACGATAAATGTTCTTTATCAGAAAATGGTAGGACCAGGTAGACCCAAACATGCTCGACAGTTGAGTCACTAAATGGTCAACCAAGCAATCAAAATTTACTTTTAACCATGGATCAATAGGTCGAAGTCAAGAGGCATGTTCAAGATATGGGCATGCTCAGAGACAATAATCAAAATCTCGGATCAGAATTTACCAAGCTCTGCAAAGACTACTCAAGTCTAGGTGGTAAACCATTCATGGGAAATGAAGGCATAAGGGGAGTTCACACATGGATGAGAACATGTGAATGAATCATCAGAGATCTGAATCTCCTTGATTAGGACATGAGAAGGTTAGCATCTCGAGAGTTACAAGCAGGTGCCTTAGATTGGGATAAAACTATAACTGCTGCAACTCCAGAGGAAGACATATCTTGGCAAGAATTCAAAGATATTTTCAAAGTCCATTTTCTACCCAAAGCAGAAAGGGTAGCACTGCTTTGGAAATTTATTGATTTTACTCAAAAAAATTATCTGTAACTGAGTATGCCAATGAGTTTAATGCGCGACCGAAGTATGGACCAGCACTCATTAGCACCCTATTGGAAAAGAATGAGAAGTTTGTGCTTAGTCTAAATAATGAAATGAGAGATAAGTTACTTACTCGACTCAGATTTCCATTCGAGGAGATTCTGGATATGGCTTTAAGGTTTGAAAAGGTGCGAGGGTGAGAATCAGTTTTTGAAAGTCAACATACTCGGAAATGCGAGTAACAAAGGAAGAGACCATTCTTTTCGAAGAAGAATGCAACTTTTCAAAAGAACAAGCGACCAGTCCAACCCAAACAAGAGGACCAAAAGAGCAAAAAGCTAAAGCAAAGTGGAATGTTACTCATGTAGAAGGAAGGGTCATTATGCCAATGAATGTAGAAACATAGGTCAATGTCCTATGAAGCAATGCTACAATTGCAATGAAATTGGACATATAGCGAGACAATGCACAAAGCCAAAGAAGCAAACTTAATGGTAAATGTTTGCACTAGATGGTTCCAGTTCAATGAAACCGGATGAGGGAAAGCAAGCTTCGGTCCTATAAGGTACTATATTAAGGCATGGATTATATATTAGAGTTCTTTTTTATATAGGTGCATCACGTTCATTTGTATCGAAAGGAATAATGTAACAACCAGGTATTTTCAACCATTCGCATCCATTATAAGTGTATAGGTAGACACTCATCCCGGAATTGAATTGCTCAAAATACCGCGTTGTAAATAAAAATTTGGCAAATCTCAGAATATACAGTAAATAAAAATCACAGATCACAGACACAGAGTAATAATAATGCAGCAGAAGTAAAAGAGATAGTAGTTCATGAAGCTACTATATAAATATACCAGAGTTACATAAGATACAATAGAAGAAATAAAGTACAACAGAAGTTTAAATATGATAACCAAGTACAAGCTGGATAGAACAACCGAACTGAAAAGATGAAACTTGACAAGTAGATAATCTCCAGCGATTCCAATCTCCAGAAAGTGGAAATCCAAATCTATGAATAACTCAGGCTGACCCGAGTGTAAATAAAGAATACAAACACTCGAGTCAGAACATACATACTCATACAATGTAAACCAACTCAAGTGAACTGTAGCAAAGGTACAAGTAACTTAGAAGATGCTTGGGACCGCCCATCCTCTAAGGATCCATTAAACTATTTACTATGTAGTAATATACGCTATATACAGTAGTGTCTAATCAGTAAAGTATAATCATATAGAAAATAGCGTTAAGGGGATGGTGAACCTTAACGCGGTCGTATCTTAAAAACCAAAATCGTAGTGGGCTCGCTATAAGGAGACGACACGGCATGCGAGGCAATGCCAGGGTGGATACACCGTTTGCACTCCCGGACCGGTGGTGACGGCAAGCCAGCAGCTTCCGCCCACCTCGAACAATACCCCCGAATCAAAGTAGCGCCACATATCGAATCACAAAAGTAATAGAATGGTTTCGGATGGAGCATGCTCTATGAAAGGGTGCGACCCTTTGTGTAGCCCGGTATAGCTCGCCAACTCACGGGAGTTGGGTCCACGTAATATACCTCGAGAACGTCGCCACCATCCTACTTCATTCTGGAATCTCCACCGCATAAACAGTTGTTAAAGTGGTTTTTGGTATTGGCCGGCTATAAGACAATATCCGATCCCGGTCTCTTTAACAACCAATCGTTATTATAACCCGTAGTTATATATTTAAAACAATATTTTATACTTCAAAAATAAAATGTCATTTCAACCCAAACCTTTATCAAAATAAAGATTAAATCATTTCCAAACCATTTCAATATATCATCATACCATATCTTTCAATTCAAATATTTATCAAAATAAATATCAAGTCATTTCTAACCATTTCAATATTTTAAATTATCATATCCTTTAAAAACTTCCTTTCAAATCATTTTAATGCATCAAAATATTATAACCTTTCAAAGCTTCATTTTTCAAATCATTTAATATCAAAATATCGTATCTTTCAAAACTTCGTTTCGAATCATTTTAATATATCAAAATATCATATCTTTCAGCACCACATTTCAAATCATTTTAATATATCAAAATATCATATCTTTTCGAAACCACATTTCAAATCATTATTCATTTTATTCAATTTAAAATACCATTTCAATTCATATTTCAAAACAGTTTATATGCCAAAAAATCATTTTTAATCATAAAAATGAAGTTATTATGTTAAAAATTAAATTATTAAATTTCCAAAATTTTCAACTTTCAATGTTCATTTATTCACTTACGTTTATCAAAACAGTGAAATTCCACTTTTC
Organism: Allium cepa; assembly: GCA_030765085.1. NCBI lineage: Eukaryota > Viridiplantae > Streptophyta > Magnoliopsida > Asparagales > Amaryllidaceae > Allium > Allium cepa. The sequence goes on from CM060931.1 coordinate 581,526,092, forward strand.
GCAGCATTTAGAAAACGCTACGGAAAGTTATACTCAAAACAGTTCAATTTAACAAAAGACAACATTTTAAAATGTTGTAATAGGGTTTACTTAAATTCCAAATAAAATTAGTTAAATTCAAAAATTATAGCACTTACAAAATTGCTATAATAGTTTTTAATTCAATTTAGCTTTTTAGTTCATTATCATAAACTACAGCATTTACAAATACTGTAATATCATTTACATTGTAATTAATAGCATTTCAAAAATGCAGTCAATTAACTCCAAATATTCAATATAATTTCTCAACCAATTATATTTTTATTTAAAACATTTTTAACTCATAAAATCATACATTTTCACATTTATAAACATCATTTAATTTTCCTCAAGTTCATGATTTTATAAAGTTAAATTTCCATTCAAAAATCAAGATTTAATAATAATTCACTTATTAAATTGCAATTTTCAATTCTAAATTCCTTGCATTAAATTTCAACTTAACACTTAAGTTCAAATTCTCAAATATAACTTAGTTTTATTTTTATTTTCTTAACTAAAAGTTCACTTTTAAGTTAATTTCACAAATTTCCAATTTTAGTTATATTACAAAATTTCAACTTAAATATTCATTCATTACACATTCAACTTTATCAAAAATCATTAATATGGTATAAAATCACTTTAAATTAATTTAAATTCAAAATATCATAAATTTATCATATTTTCAAAGTTAATTTAAATTCCATTAAAAATTAAATCAAAATTTCCAAAATAACTTACATTCATATTTTCTGACTTTTCCATAATTTATTTAACTTATAGATTTCCAGAAAATAAATAATACTTTACAAAAGTTATATTTTTATTAAATTTCAAATCAAATATTATAATAATTAAATTTCTAAATATTTAAAAATTTTAGAAAAACATATTTTAACTACGGGCCTGTATATAATTTTCTACGCTAAGTAAAGTGATACGGGTAATATATCATTTCAACACGTAATTTACAAAGAAAATCCTGATTTTATCATTTCAAACCCACAATCCCGAGTTAAAATAAATTAAATAAAAACCGTTCAAGCCTATCATTTCAGCCCATAACGATTTTTCCCTATTCTAAAGTCCGTTCGGGCATGTATCATTTCAACCCATAGTGATTCTAATTTACAGGAAACTTGCAGTGTGATAAACTGATAAAATATACAAATAGCATGAAATAACGGTAACATATGATATAACAGGTGTTTAAGCATGGGTTAACATCATATGATAATAATATAAGCATGTATAACATGATAATATAGTTCTACAGATTCACAGGGTGTCAATTCACATTTGTATAAGTATAAACATCTGGTGAGAAATACTCACATGTCACAAGCTGGAGAACGACACCAAAGCATACGATACAGACACAACGAAGGCACGATAACACTACCATGATTTGAGAGTGGAGAGACAAATACAATTGCCTTGTATACATATAAACAAAACAATTCAAAATACATAAATTTTTCAAAGCCAAATTACACTAAACGACACTTGGAATCAAAGCCCAAAACAAAGACAAATGCTTTGCACTTGTTCTCAACTTCACATACTTCAGTTATGAACTGAAATAGCATAGCCAAGGCATGTATAATGGTCTGGTTTGGGTGGTCAGCCTATCATGGTTTAAAAGTGTGGAGAATAATAGGTGCAACAAATCAACACTACAAGGCAATTTCAAGGCAAATTCAACAACTCTATGCTATAATTTGGTTCGGCCATAGGCTCTAGGGTCATGGTCAGAGACTCAGGTGGTGATGGCTGATGTTCCGGGGGTGGTGGTCAGGTCAGAGCTGGTGGTGGTGGTGGAAGTGGCGGCAAAAGGTGGATGAAGGTGATGGTACCAAAACTAGGTCAGCTTGAGTGCATAGGTGATGGATTTGTGGATTTGGGTGATGGTGCTTGCCTTGGGGTTGCTTGGCCTGCCATGGTGATGATCTAGGGTAGATGATGATTAGAGAATAAAGTGGTGGAGGTTGGCCTAGATCTGGTTGCGGAGGAGTGGAGCCATGAAGTTGAGAACAAGTTGCAAAATCACATAGAAAAACTAGAAAACAAGAGAAAAGAAGAAGATTTTACCAAATTTTTGCAAGATGGAGGCCGTGATTTTTTTTTTTAGGGTTGAGAAGCTTTGAAAATACGTGAAAATATGAGAGAATGCAGCTAAAAAAGAATAGAGAAAGGTACGGCCAAAATAAATGGTGTATTGATTGAAAAAGAAACGGTAAAAGAAACGGTGTAACGACTTTACGTTTCTTAGTTTTTAAAACCTTCCATACTTCCTTTTCTTTTAAATCAAGTAAAACAAAATAAAATGCATCAAGTACATCTAAAACCGAAACAAAGTGAAAATAAAAATAAAAATATATAATTAAATTTAAAGAAAATATAAAAAGAATTAAGGAAATTGCTTAACAATTGAAAACAGGGTTCAAAAATTACAACTAAAACATCAGTGGCTTTGGAAAAATATCTACTTCATTTTAAAAATATTCTAAAGTGAAAATTTGAAATAAAATAATTTGTTTATCATTTTAAAAATATAATAAATAATTAAATTGGACAAAAATAGAAAAAGAACTAAAGAAAATGTATAAAAATTGAAAACAGGGCATGGAAATTACAATAAAAATGCTACTAACCCTAGAAAAATCCTACCTCACTTTAAAAATATAAAAAGACAAAAATATACATAAAATAACATACTAATACATATTAAAATAAAATATGACAAAGAAAAATAAAATTTATACTATTTAAAATAACAAAATTGCAGAATAAACGAATTGCACTCAATATTGAAATATACATAACTTTCACAATTTCAATCCGTTTCCAACGAAACAAAAAGCAGTGTTCCTAAAATTTTATGTACTTTCAAAATAAATGAAAAAATATAAATTTTCAAACTTTTAAAATTTTAAAATAAAAGTCAAAGTTTGACTATTTTGACCAAAAATTCACTCTTTGGAAAATATTCTTTTTAGTCATGCTTTGGAATGATAATTCATATCAAAACTAAAGTTTATCATTCAAAATAAATAAAATAAGTTTTTAAATCAAAAATTTAATTAAAATAATTAAAATATACAAAAAAGTAAATCACAAAATACAGGGTTATTACACTCTCCACCACTCAAAACTTTTCGTCCCCGAAAAGAAAAGAGGTGCGGGAAAGCACAGAAAAAGATAGAGTGAAACAAGATTAGGACAAGATGACAAGGAGAAGGAAATTATACATGATAACTATTGTGATAGGTAAGTTTACCAAGGTGGAGATGATCTTTCCAAGATCCTCCGGAATCAAGAACACTAGCACGAAAAGGTGGATTCAAAATGAGTACCAAAGATTATAGAAGATTTCTAAACAGAAAGATTATAGAAAGATGCCTATACTAGTCTATAGCAAGATGAGGATGATAAGGACACCCAAAAGATAGTTTGAAAAACAAAATAAGGAAATAAATTTGAAAGCATGGAAATTTCAACTTAAATAGAGAATAAATCTTTTACACAAGTTAAATAAATCTTAACTATCTCAAATTTCATTATCTTATTATCCAATCATCTAAAATTAACAATTTTTAAAACCATGGGTTTGAAAAATAATCATTTATTACACTCAATGTACTTAATAAATTTTATTCTTCTTTATTCCTAATTAAAATTAAATTTATTCCGCTCAATATATTTATCACTTATGTTAAACATACTTACACTTATTATAACTACTTTCTTTTATTCTTGGTTCTTTTAACATTATTTTATTGTAAGTTATTCAATTACCCTTTATTATATTTTCCTTTGTTAATCATTTTATAATCAAAAATTTAAGTGTATAATATTTATTATAATCACTCAAATTTTATAAAAAAATCTTTTTATATTGTATATTATCCAATTACATTGTTAACTTCTAAAATTAATATTGGAATGCAATTGAGTATTATACAAATAAAACTTTCCAATTCAATCATTTCAAGCTTAAATCATTTATTCAAAAATTTTGATTTTCTTTTTATAATTGAATTTAAGAATTAAATTTCCCATTTCTTCAAACCATTTAGAGATAACTAAATGTATGTACATAGTTTATCAATTAAAATATCAATCATATGTCTATATATATTATAAATCAAGTCATATTTTAGAAATTCAAATAAATTTGATTTCCCAAAACAAAACTATAGCAAGACTACAGGATAGTCTCTTCACTTCGAAACTCGAAAATGAACGTCGATGATGCTGCAGTCATCACCGAAGATATTTCCCAGCGACAATGAGAAGAGCGCTAATTTTAAACTTAAAATTCTTTGGAAACAAATTTCTATTTGAAAATACTTTAAATAATATAACCTTTTTAAAACTTTAAACACAAGGTTTGAAACCATCGAAAATTAAATTCTCAAATTTCTTGTTTTAAATTCATTTCAGTTCCCAAATAAATTTATAAACAACTATCTATAAATTCATTTATAGAACAATAAATGATAAATCAAGTATTATCATTTCAAATGATCAATTTAAATCAGTTTATTAAGTTCCATAAATTTACTTATATATCAAATTTTATTTCACTAACAAAATTTTAAAATAATATTATGTCAGTTTTTTCTGTCAGAGTGTTTTAGAAATCCTATCGATAGCGTTGATCAGACGAATCGATCAGAAACCCAACTCAACATCAACAACTCAAACAACACAATATATAAACAAAACATAGATTTATAAGTACAATTCAAAATGTTTGAAAATAGGTTGGAAACAAAAGACAAGATGATTAAATAACAAAATAGGGAGGTGGATAAGCTTAAAGAAATCACGTGCAACATTTACCTGGTCAATCGTGGCTTAAAGAATAAGATCAATGTGGATTTTTCTAGGGTAAATCTACATTCGATCTCAATAGATAAAATTTTGAATAACAAAAGATATTAGCATCTAAACAAAGGATAGACAAGAATCTCTGGTGAATTGATGCTAATTGTAAGGGAGTTTCCCCTTTTTTTCAATTCAATTTGAAATTGGCGTGACCGCCGACTCACTAGAAAGATAATTCGAAGCGGAGTTATGGAATACTCCAGAATCAAAAGAAGATGAATAGTGAAAAACTCGAATAGATTTTGGAGCCGCAGGGAACGTTCCAAAATTCAAAGGAATCGAGTCAAAAGGGAGAGATTCAAACTCGAATGAAAGTGATTCTGTAAATACATTCACTCCATATGCTGAATTTTGCCTAGAGCTACCAAAGCTCTGATACCAACTGTAACAACCAGGTATTTTCAACCATTCGCATCCATTATAAGTGTATAGGTAGACACTCATGCCGGAATAAAATTTCTCAAAATACCGCGTTGTAAATAAAAATTTGACAAATCTCAGAATATACAGTAAATAAAAATCACAGATCACAGACACAGCGTAATAATAATGCAGCGGAAGTAAAAGAGATAGTAGTTCATGAAGCTACTATATAAATATATCAGAGTTACATAAGATACAATAGAAGAAATAAAGTACAACAGAAGTTTAAATATGATAACCAAGTACAAGCTGGATAGAACAACCGAACTGAAAAGATGAAACTTGACAAGTAGATAATCTCCAGCGATTCCAATCTCCAGAAAGTGGAAATCCAAATCTGTGAATAACTCAGGCTGACCCGAGCATAAATAAAGAATACAAATACTCGAGTCAGGACATACATACTTATACAATGTAAACCAACTCAAGTGAACTGTAGCAAAGGTACAAGTAACTTAGAAGTTGCTTGGGACCGCCCATCCTCTAAGGATCCGTTAAACTATTTACTATGTCGTAATATGCGCTATATACAGTAGTGTCTAATCAGTAAAGTATAATCATATAGAAAATAGAGTTAAGGGGATGGTGAACGTTAACGCGGTCGGATCTTAAAAACCAAAATCGTAGTGGGCTCGCTATAAGGAGATGAAACGGCACGCGAGGCAATGCCAGGGTGGATACAGCATTTGCACTCCCGGACCGGTGGTGACGACAAGCCAGCAGCTTACGACCACCTCGAACAATACCCCCGAATCAAAGTGGCGACACATATCGAATCACAAAAGTAATAGAATGGTTTCCGATGGAGCATGCTCGATGGAAGGGTGCGACCCTATGTGCAGCCCGGTATAGCTCCTATTTTAGTCATTTATGCCAACTCATGGGAGTTGGGTCCACGTAATATACCTCGAGAACGTCGCCACCATCCTACTTCATTCTGGAATCTCCACCGCATACACAGTTGTTAAAGTGGTTTTCGATATTAGCCGGCTATAAGACAATATCCGATCCCGGTCTCTTTGACAACCAATCATTATTATAACCCGTAGTTATAACTTTAAAACAATATTTTATAATTCAAAAATAAAATGTCATTTCAACCCAAACCTTTATCAAAATGAAGATTAAATCATTTCCAAACCATTTCAATATATCATCATACCATATCTTTCAATTCAAATATTTATCAAAATAAATATCAAGTCATTTCTAACCATTTCAATATTTTAAATTATCATATCCTTTAAAAACTTCCTTTCAAATCATTTTAATACATCAAAATATCATAACCTTTCAAAGCTTCATTTTTCAAATCATTTAATATCAAAATATCATATCTTTCAAAACTTCGTTTCAAATCATTTTAATATATCAAAATATCATATCTTTCAGTACCACATTTCAAATCATTTTAATATATCAAAATATCAAATCTTTTCTAAACCATATTTCAAATCATTATTCATTTTATTCAATTTAAAATACCATTTCAATTCATATTTCAAAGCAGTTTATATTCCAAAAAAATGATTTTTAATCATAAAAATGAAGTTATTATGTTAAAAATTAAATTATTAAATTTTCAAAATTTTCAACTTCCAAAGTTCATTTATTCACTTACGTTTATCAGAACAGTGAAATTCCACTTTTCGCAGCATTAAGAAAACGCTACGGAAAGTTACATTCAAAACAGTTCAATTTAACAAAAGACAACATTTTAAAATGTTATAATAAGGTTTACTTAAAATCCAAACAAACTTAGTTAAATTCAAAAATTATAGCACTTACAAAATTGATATAATAGTTTTTAATTCAATTTAGTTTTTTAGTTCATTATCATCAACTACAGCATTTACAAATATTGTAATATCATTTACGTTGTAATTAATAGCATTTAAAAAATGCAGTCAATTAACTCCAAATATTCAATATAATTTCTCAACCAATTATATTTTTATTTAAAACATTTTTAACTCAGAAAATCACACATTTTTCACATTTATAAACATCATTTAACTTTCCTCAAGTTCATGATTTTATAAAGTTAAATTTCCATTCAAAAATCAAGATTTAATAATAATTCACTTATTAAATTGCAATGATCAATTTTAAATTTCTTGCATTAAATTTCAACTTAACACTTAAGTTCAAATTCTCAAATATAACTTAGCTTTATTTTTATTTGCTTAACTAAAAGTTCACTTTTAAGTCAATTTCACAAATTTCCAATTTTAGTTATATTTCAAAATTTCAACTTAAATATTCATTAATTTCACATTCAACTTTATCAAAAATCATTAATATGATATAAAATAAATTTAAAATCAAAATATCATAAATTTATCATATTTTTAAAATTAATTTAAGTTCCATTAAAAATTAAATAAAAATTTCCAAAATAACTTACATTCACATTTTCTAACTTTCCCATAATTTATTTAACTTATAGATTTCCAGAAAATAAATAATACTTTACAAAAGTTATATTTTTATTAAATTTTAAATCAAATATTATAATAATTAAATTTCTAAAATATTTTAAAATTTTTGGAAAAACATATTATAACTACGGGTCTGTATATAATTTTCTACGCTAGGTAAAGTGATACGGGTAATATATCATTTCAACCCGTAATATACAAAGAAAATCCGGGTTTTATCATTTCAAAACCGCAATCCCGAGTTAAAATAAATTAAATAAAAACCGTTCAAGCCTATCATTTCAGCCCATAATGATTTTTCCCTATTCTAAAGTCCGTTCGGGTATGTATCATTTCAACCCATAGTGATTCTATTTTACAGGGAACTTGCAGTGTGATAAACTGATAAAATATACAGAATAGCATGAAATAACAGTAACATATGGTATAACAGGTGTTTAAGTATGGGTGAACATCATATGATAATAATATAAGCATATATAACATGATAATATAGTTCTACAGATTCACAGGGTGTCAATTCATATTTGTATAAGTATAAACATCTGGTGAGAAATACTCACATGTCACAAGCTGGAGAACGACACCAAAGCAAACGATACAGACGCAACGAAGGCACGACAACACTACCATGATTTGAGAGTGGAGAGACAAATATAATTGCCTTGTATACATATAAAAAAAACAATTCAAAATACATAAGTTTTTCAAAGACAAATTACGCTAAACGACACTAGGAATCAAAGCCCAAAACAAAGACAAATGCTTTGCATTTGTTCTCAGCTTCACATACATCAGTTATGAACTGAAATAGCACAGCCAAGGCATGTATAAAGGTTTGGTTTGGGTCCATAGTGGTCAGCCTGTCATGGTTTAAAAGTGTGGAGATTTATAGGTGCAACAAGTCAACACTACAAGGCAATTTCAAGGCAAATTCAACAACTCTATGCTACAATTTGGTTCGGCCATAGGCTCTAGGGTCATGTTCAGAGACTCAGGTAGTGATGGCTGATGTGCCAGGGGGTGGTGGTCAGGTCAGAGCTGGTGGTGGTGGTGGAAGTGGCGGCAAAAGGTGGATGAAGGTGATGGTACCGAAACTAGGTCATCTTGAGTGCATAGGTGATGGATTTGTGGACTTTGGTGGTGGTGCTTGCCTTGGGGTTGCATGGCCTTCCATGGTGGTGATTTAGGGTGGATGATGATCAGAGAATAAAGTGGTGGAGGTTGGCCAAGATCTGGTTGAGGAGGAGTGGAGCCATGAAGTTGAGAACAAGTTGCAAAATCACATAGAAAAACTAGAAAACAAGAGAAGAGAAGAAGATTTTACCAAATTTTTGCAAGATGGAGGCCATGATTTTTTTAGAGTTGAGAAGCTTTGAAAATACGTGAAAATATGAGAGAATGCAGCTGGAAAGAATAGAGAAAGGTACGGCCAAAATAAATGGTGTATTGATTGAAAAAGAAATGGTAAAAGAAACGATGAAACGACTTTACGTTTCTTAGCTTTTAAAATCTTCCATACTTCCTTTTCTTTTAAATCAAGTAAAACAAAATAAGCTTCAGCAAGTACATCTAAAACCGAAACAAAGTGAAAAAAAATAAAAATATATAATTAAATTTAAAGAAAATATAAAAAGAATTAAGGAAATTGCTTAACAATTGAAAATAGGGTTCAAAAATTACAATTAAAACATTAATGGATTTGGAAAAATATCTACTTCATTTTAAAAGTATTATAAAGTGAAAATTTGAATTAAAATAATTTATTTATCATTTTCAAAATATAATAAATAATTAAATTGGATAAAAATAGAAAAATAACTAAAGAAAATGTATAAAAATTGAAAAAGGGCATGGAAATTACAAGAAAACTGCTACTAACTCTAGAAAAATTCCTACCTCACTTTACAAATATGAAAAGACAAAAATATACATAAAATAACATATTAATACATATTAAAATAAAATATGACAAAGAAAAATAAAATTTATATTATTTAAAATAACAAAATTGCAGAATAAACGAATTGCACTCAATATTGAAATATACATAACTTTCACAATTTAAATCCGTTTCCAACGAAACAAAAAGCAGTGTTCCTAAAATTTTATGTACTTTAAAAATAAAAGAAAAAATTAAATTTTCAAACTTTTAAAATTTTAAAATAAAAGTCAAAGTTTGACTATTTTGACCAAAAATTCACTTTTTTGGAAAATATTCTTTTTAGTCATGCTTTGGAATGATAATTCATATCAAAACTAAAGTTTATCATTCAAAATAAATAAAATAAGTTTTTAAATCAAAAATTTAATTGAAATAACTAAAATATACAAAAAAATAAATCACAAAATACAGGGTTGTTACAAATAATAGAAAGGTTAAAATTGGTTGATTCTTCTCTTAACAATTCTCTTAGGGTGGCCAATCCTATTGAAGGATGCGTTACCTTGGAAATGAAATGTAATGCAGTCGTGATTTTCATGCCTGGGTATTCTTTCCATGTGATTTGTTTATTATGGATTCGCTGAGTTATGGAGTAATTTTGGGAATGGATCGGCTCGAGAGCTATCAAGCTTAATTATACTATTTAGGACAAGTAATCACTCTCCAACATCCCGATTACCCCAAGCGAATCCTTATAGCTCTAAAAAGAGCAAATGCCTCTTCAGGTTATTCTTTATTTGGTTTGGAGTCTAGAGATAATGAAATAAGCCATATTATGGTAGTTAGAGATTTTTTTTGATATCTTTGAACCAGTTACTTATTTACCACCTCATTGAGAAGTTGAGTTCAGTATAGATTTGATGCCTGTAACATCCCACTGCTATTTCAACTTATCATAATAAATTTTGTTGAATTAAAAAAAATTGTTATGGATGTAAAAAAAATTGAAGTAGAATGCCACGAGAGGAATTGTATCAGAGACCATATTGTGGTAGGGCGATATCACGGTTAAGGGTTTCAAAATTCATTTGAGGGGTATAAAACTGTTTACCAAAAAAAAAATTGGCTTTATTTTCATTCGACCACACCTCTGCATACTTATCTCTTTCATGATTATAGATTAACTTACACGTTTAATTTTTTACTTGAGGTAAATCTATCTCTACCTATATAAGCACCGCATCCTAACTTAAGCAAATTCACACTATTCTATAACTTTTTCTTAACCCGCCTTTTTGGTCAAGGCCGAGATATAAACAAATATGCTAAAAAGGATGGAAATCAGTATTAGAGATCGAATGGAAACAAGGCTATGATCGCTACCATCAAAACTTGACCAAGCTCCAATGTGACGTCCCACCTCTATACTCACACTAGCCAAGGACACAACGGAGTAATGCCATCAACTTGTATGAAGAATAAGGCTGTTGATGAGCGACCATCTATGTAATTGCTTTGTGTGAGTACTGATATGTTAGATAGTATTACATGCATTTCGTTTCAAGAGGAAATCTGACACATCAATTACAAACTTAAAACTACTACACGGTGGCTATGTGATCTTCGAAAACAAATATAAAATAAACATAACATAAATCAATCACAGATATTCATATCACAAAGGCGGAAATAGATATGAATATAACACATAAAAGCGTACAAAAAAGTAGTGGTCATATAAGTTCCACTACATCATAAAAGAACAGGTATAAGTGCTAGACAAAAGAATATGTATACATCAAGGAGTCTCTATCTCGAATGTATATAAGCAAAAACTACTAAGCTAAAGTAGTTAGCCAAAAGTTAGAAGACAGTCCCAGATAATAAGTCAAGTGGAAGCACCTGAAACACCTCGGTCTGACCCGAGTATTATTTAAGAAAAAAAATATCTAGCTATAAATATCATATAAAATGAGATAGGATAAGGGATAGGACAAAAACGTATGATAACAATAATGCCATACTGTGACAAGTATACATTAAACAACAACAAAAATCATACAATGTCCCAAATTTTCTTAAATACCAAAAAGAATGTCATATTCTTTATTTTATTTACCAAACAACAAATATTGACAAAACATACCTATACTGATCGCAAAAATTAGTGAAAGATAAATTCTAGAAATCATCAATTAGAAAAACAGAAAACACAAAGGGGAAGGCCTATCACAAAGAGGAGCATGAAAACTTGCCAACACGTGTATCACAAACGGGTCTCTATTATATGGTCGCTAACCATAGAGCCAATGCAACGATGTAGTACAATAATGGTGCGCCCCATGAACCTGAAACTCAAATAATTCGGAACAACGACGTAATACAATAACGGTATGCCCGATGAACCTGAAACTTAAATAATTCGAAACAACGACGTAGTATAATAACGGTACGCCTGATGAACCTTATAAGCCTGAACAACGACGTAGTACAACAACGGTATGTCCGATGAGCCGAACTCCATCAAAGAACATGGGTCGCTAGCCCATAAAAGAAATGATGCGAAGCTCAATAAAACGTGGTACAGTCCCCACGTGGACAAAGAGACATCGCATATCGCTTAGTAAATTTTTATCAGACAAGGGCATAGTTTATAGAACAACATGTCCTTATACATCTGAGAAAAATGGTCTAGTTGAAAGAAAAAATAGACATATTGTTGAAACTGGCCTAACACTGCTTGCACAAGCATCATTACCTTTAAAATCTTGGTCAGATTCTTTCAGTACAACAGTACACTTAATCAATCAATTAGCAAACAAAGTACTGAAAGGAATAAGACCATTAGGAAAGTTCTTAAGAGTAAAACCAGACTATCAAAGTTTAAGAACTTTTGGGTGTTTATGTTTTCCGTACTTAAGACCATATAACAATCACAAGTTAAACTTCAGATCACAACCATAGGTTATGCAATTAAATAGAAAGGCTATTACTGCTTAGATGGTACTGGGAAAATATCTATAAGTGGACATGTTGTGTTTAATGAGAAAGCATTTCCATTTGCATGTACAAGTGTTAAGACAACACAGAAAGTATATAATCCAAGAGTGTCCATACCCACTATACCTGTGCATTCATGTATATGTTATCAAACTGAAACTGAGAAGTAACCAGGAGTCTCTGGACCATAACACACAGTTTCATCTGGACTAGGTCATGATACAAAAGACCAACCTGATACACATGCTCAGTCACTGAAGGATCAAGTAATCAAAATCAAAGCATGCACGAAGGAAATTCTGGGACAACACTGATCAAGACAGCAATTCAGCATCATCAGACACAGAAATACTGACTAGAACGGGTCAATACATGATAAACAGATCAAAGAGTTGAATATTTAGACCAAAGATCCATACAACAACTTCAAGTATTATAGAGCCTGAAACATTTGAGCAAGCATTTAAAGAAGAAAACTAGAAAGCTGCAATAAATGAAGAGTATCAGGCACTTATGAAAAAATAAGACATGGAGTCTAGTTCATCTGCCAACTAATAAGAATGTAATAGGATGCAAATGGACTTACAAATTGAAAAGAAATCCAGATGAAACGATATCAAGTTATAAACCAAGACTTGTTGCTAAAGGTTACACACAACAATATGGGTTTGAATTTAGTAAGACCTTTTCACCAGTGTTGAAATCAACAACTATTAGAATAGTTCTCACAATTGCACTTCATAAAAACTGGTACATAAGACGATTATATGTGAATAATGCTTTTCTGAATGGCATTTTACAGGAAGAAATCTATATGGAGCAGCCACAGGGATATAAACAAGATACTCATCTTGTGTGCAAGTTAAATAAAGCCATATATGGACTAAAACACGCTCCAAGAGTATGATTTGATAGATTGAAAGCCACTCTAGTGAATCTAGGCTATCAATCCACCACATCAGATAACTCTTTATTTGTCAAAATTTAATAGCAATCTTATCATTTATGTACTATATATGTTGATGACTTAATTATAACAGGTAATGATGAAAATGAGATTAACAACATTATTCAGCATCTCCATAAACAAATCTCAATCAAAGATCTTGGTAGTTTAAACTACTTTATTGGTATTGAAGTAAAGAGGAAATCTTACTCAGAAATATATTGAGTCAAAAGAAATACATCAAAGAGCTACCAATCAAGTCAAAAATGGATGGAACCAAACCACAACCAACACCTATGATCAGTCATCAACAACTCTCAAAATACATGGGAGAACCAATATTAAATATTAAGCAGTATAGAAGTATTGTAGGAGCTCTACAATACTCCCTTATAACTAGACAAAATATATCATTCAGTGTTAACGAAGTTTCACAATTTATGCAGGAGACTCATGATGAACAATGGAAAGCAGTTAAGAGAATTCTAAGATATCTTAATGGCGTTGCAAACTATGGTTTTACACTAAAGAATTACAACAACTTATATATCACAGCATATGCAGAATGGGAAACCGATGTTGATGACATGAAATAAGTGACTGGCTACTACATATATATTAGAGACAACTCAGTATCATGGTGCTCAAAGAAATAAACAACCATCTCCTGATCCAACACAAAGGCCGAATACAGGAGTGTAGCTAGTACAGTAGCAGAAATTATATGGATACAGTCATTTCTATCAGAATTACAAATCAAAACAGAGATCAAACCAATGCTATGGTGTGACAATCTAAGTACAGTGTACATGACAGTAAATCTAGTGTTGCATTCAAGAACAAAGCATATAGAAATTGATTTATACTTCGTTCGAGAACAGATACAAAAAGGGAAATTACAAATGAATCATTTACCTTCGCCTTACCAACGTGCATACATCCTTGGCAAGGCACTACCAGCGAAGAAATTCATGCGATTCAGATTAGATCTGAAGGTAGAGCTAATCGAAGAGAGACGGATCTGATGCTCTCTTTAGATCCAACCCTCATCTGTATATTGAACGCTCAACCTCTTTTGCTACAAATCTGCAAAATATAACATCACTTAATCTTTGTATTCGAACAAGTAGAAGCATTTAAAGAAGAGATTGAAGAAGAGAAGTTCGATTTCAAAGCATCGCAGTCGAAGCCCTAACTTGATCGAAGAGATGTAACCCTAACCCTAGCTTTAGTTTGAGGGGGGGGGTAAAAAATAAAAAGTGATGTCGGATGAAGGACAATAACTTTGTTTTTTATCCGTATATAGGATAAAGCAGGTTTAATTGGCCCAATTAGCCTACATAAGCAATTCTCTATATTTAAATACAATAACTTTGTAACCGAAATGTGTAACAATCTCTGTATCAAATATACAACATTTCAAAGCAATGAATATTATTCTTTCTGCATTCAAACACTAAAATCATTCAGATTTTATTAATTCTTTCTTTTACTAAGTATAGTTATCATAAATTTTTTAGAGTTGCTATCAATCACTAAATAAGAATGTTTACCACAGTTATTGGTGTAACGGCCCGCAAATCCGTACCCCTTCGAATCAGCACTATTCTACCTCTATTAACTCAAGTGGCACAGAATTACGAACCATTAGGGTTAAAGAAGAAGAGATAGAAGAAGAAGAAACTAAACAATATCTGAATCTCACAGTCGCAGCGGAATAAAATATAATAGTAAATATAGAACTTTACAAAAAATGAAATCTATTACTGATTTATACATCATATCATCAGAGTATCGCATACATCAAATTACCAACCAGACATACCATACAATCTCAGCAGCGGAAAATACATATATATAGATAATACGTCTCGGGCTCCAGCTCCTCTCCTGTTCCAAAACATCAAGTCCTGCACATATAATACTCGGTCTGACCCGAGCATTATAATGAAATAACACCCAAGTCAGTCTGGAATACCAGCTGATACTAAATATGCATCCAACTTGATTATTAAAGTTCCAAAAATCCTTTGAAAACAAAAGCATCTCGTAAGACCACGCCACAAATAAACATGTCGGGTTTTTACCTTACGATAGCTAAAACACTTTTTATAGAAATCCTCTGATATTATAATAGTGTCTATTTACAAATACTTATAAAATAGCCGAAATTGTTACATTCATTAAATTCCAGCTACTAGCCACAAAAGTGGGTAATACAAACAAAACTCGTACAAGGCTCGTAGGGAGAATGGATTTCCAACAATGACTAGGCACTGGGGTACCACCTGTCACAGTACGGGGCCTAGATCACCTACCGAGGATTACTCCCTTCATCCCCTGCAACAAAAGGCCGGAACCATTCCTTACTGGACAGTCCCGAACAAGATAAACCCCGTGGTTGGCGCGACCAACCACCCACAAAGCCGAAATAAATAATGGACATCTAGATAGGGGAAATATCTTGTCCTTCTTGGGCATGACCCACCTAACCTTGCTGCATATCCCCCGATTTTCAGTCATTCCCGGTTGATCAGGATTGAGGCTAAGCGTTAGCTTTAGATCATTTTCGCTTAGAATGCCCATCGTCCACCTGACGATGTTTCGCAAGCATTCGTCCATACAAGTCCGTCCCGGGTTCGAACGTAACCGAAGGCACTACTCACACTACATCCATTTGGAATATCCTCAGGATTAGTAGCGACTAGCCCTTGCACCTCACTGCTCCATCTTCGACTCCGAACACGTTTTTCGCACGAAACGTACAAATCGGATCGAAGTGGTTTTCGAGAAATAAATCTCGATCCCGGTCTCTTCGAAACGATCAACGCAATTGTCCAATATTGATAGTCGGTGATTTAACTATCAATTTATATTAATAAACATCCATAAGCATCCATCACACAATAAATAATATTCCATATTATTTATTTGCCTCAAATATCTTTAAAAGATATATTTCAAATTTCCAAAGCCCATTTGAAACAATTCCCAAAATCTCTTCCTTTACAAGGAAAATTATCTAACATTTATTCCCATTGGAAATAACCAAGTTCAAAACAATTTTAAATTTAAAACAGTTAAAATATTTTGTATTGAAATATACTTTAAAATATGCAAATTTACTTCTAGTTATTTACTCAAAATATAATTTCGAAATATTTTAAGTAAAACTATTTTACAAGATATAACTTGATTTAAAATAAGGTTTTAGTTAAACTAAATTTAAAAATAGAGTTATAAAAGGCTTAATACTAATTTCAAATAATTTAGGTCAAAACTAGCCTTTTTAAAACAATCCATTTATAAAATTAATTACTAATGTAATCGAAAATAACCACTATTGTTACCTTATTAACTATCTTTTAAAACAATAATTTTCCAAACACTCATTTATAACAAGTTTTAAACTTAAATTCACTTTTAATAAGATCTGTTTAAAACTCAAACTTGGTGTTTCCCAGGGAAACTCATTCCTACTCAAATATCCCAAAAATCCTTCTTATAAATTCTGTCAACTTATTTAGATTCTGGTTTAAGTTTAATAACATAAATTTACTTTCACATTTATCAACTGATAAAGTTTCTCTTTGTTTATCATTCCAGATTTACCAAATTTCAATTTTCATTCCAAATAGATTTCAAATTTTAATTCCTTTAAATTCATTATTTAACAATATCTTTTATTTCTCTAAAATTCAATTTATCCATTTATAATTAATTATGGATTTATAATTTTCCCAGCAATATTCCAATACAATTTTATTTCAGTTTTCCATCCAAACAGATTCTAATTTTTATATTTCTTATTTATTAGTTTCTTAGCTCCATTTTAAAACCCAATTTAATTTCTTTATAATTAAAACTCCAAATTTCTTTATAACTAACATTTTGGGTTTGTAGTTTATCCCACAATTTCACAATCCAATTTAATCCCAATTTATCAATCACAATATATAACAGGCATCATCATCAATTATAAAAATAATTACTACATTGTGAGGAATCCAGTTGGATCCCTCCAACCTGTTTTCCCTGCATCCACAAATATTAGCACAACACTATAAATATATATCAATCCAGGCTGATATAAATAAACATTTCAACCAATCACACAGATATTTAAATATTAACTATTTAAATCAGCTAACATTCCAGATGTGAGTGAGATTAACTCACCTTGAGTTTCGGCGAGCGTTCGAAATTTAAATTAAACCGAACGACGTTCGATTTAACCCAAATTTCTACTTGCCCGGAATGACTCCGGTTCTGCACCATCGCGTAGTACACGTCGCTGCGATTCGAACGCTTCCTTTTTCGTCAAATTTCGATAACGTATGAATACGTTACAGCACTTTAAACTTTTAATTTTAAATTTATAAACAAATTTATTTTTATATTAAACCTCATAAATCTCGACCGTCCAAAAACAATTGATGATTAGAGCCGCTCCCTCGTGCTTCTTCCTGTACGCAATATCCAGATAAAAGAAACCCATCAATTTCGAACTAGGGTTCGAGATTGCATCCACCACAAATCCTGAGACGACGATCAGAACCTGGCGCCACGACGTCCCTGCCGCTAGCCACCTTCGTCCAGAGCGCGGGCCCACTCGGTCACCCTGATGCGTGGAAATTTGCGCACGTAACCCCCATGAACGCAGCCCCAAAACTCCCTCTCCGATCGATGAAAATCCATCTCTACCGTTCACTTCGAAGATCTTGACACTCCCTGCGATTTTCCAGTAGAGAGTTTTGCGAATTAAAGCTTGGATGGAGAGAAATTGGTGAGGGAAAGACGATCGTTTTCGGCCATAGAAATAATAAGCGGTGGCCTGAACGTTTTGGCTAGGGTTAGAGATATTTAATATATATATATATAATAGTTTAATATTATTTAATTAATATGATTTCTCGATATAATAGTTTATGCAAACGACCACCAATCTACGCGTTTTGACAGGCGATCCTAGGGTTTTTCCACGTTCCGGACACAATGGAACAGGTTTCTTAAGCTAATTCAGTCGTATGCGCGAGTCACGGAATTAAACGATCACTTTGAATTTAAACCGATTAAAACGATTTTTATGCGTTTCGAGCTACCACGGTCAAACGACAACCCCGATTGCTACGAAAATTGAAATCCGATAATAACTAACTATTACGGATACAATGGAACTAGTTTCGTCGAATTCCGAGACTGTGCCCTGGAAGGCTATTTTAACTCGTCTATTAAATCAAGCGATTTTAAAAATTGTCGAAAACGCTTAGAAATTTACTTTTAAAATTTTATTAACTTTACAATACATCATATATCATTTAAAAACACATCAACAATCATTTTGACTCATTTCGAATCAAAATTCGATTAATTGCATTTTTATATTATTAAATCCTATTATTAAATTAATATAAAATCCCAAATTCAATCTATTAACTTTTAATTTCTTCCAATGGTCTAATATTAAAACTCAAACCCAATTAGACCTAAATTAAATTTTAGAATCTAATTTTATCTCCATTTACACTCGAAATTACCAATTACCCCAATTCTAATATTGAATTAGTATTATTCAGTTACCAATTAAATTCCCGATTCAATATTTAATTATTGTTCTCAATTATTTGAAATTGAATAGAATTACTATAACTAAAAATTATAGCTTATTTTATTTCAAGATTCAATTTATAATCCATATTCAACATTTAAAATGAATTAAATGTTCAAATTCAATGGCTTAAAAATACGGGGTGTTACATTCCTCCCCCCTTATAAAAATTTCGTCCTCGAAATTTGCTAAGATAGAAAATACTCTTCAACCCATTTGCTTACCCAATTAGCTTAGTTAAAAGCTTATATTTACTCTCCTAAAATCCTTTAGCTTAATCCCAAACTCATTTGCTTTACTTATTCTAAAGCTTTAATTTTAACTTGTAACTTTCAAAGTTAATTACAAATTTTCAAAATTCCCAAAAATTTTCTAACTCCCAAAATTTTCGGAAAATTTTGGCAGAGTCTCCCCTGTACGGAGGAGCTTTCGCGATATCGCGATACACATAAATATATATACATCGACCCACACGGTGGGAAATCAAAATATATCACAATGTATATATCATATTCCCATTATATTTGCGTAGCGTACCTTTTTAGCAAATTTTAAAAGCAAGCGGCTAATATTTTAGCATATATGCGCTTCAACTCTATCGAACGCCTCCCATACCTGTACTTACTCAACAAACTCATCAGTTTTCAAAGATATGAACATTTTAATCAACATTTCCAATCTAAATGTAAGCCAACTTATCCATTTACATTCCAAACAACATTTTGCATAATGTCATAAGTAATCATATTTTTATAACATACACAAGTTCCTTTCCTAATACCAAATTCCATTTTATTTCACACAAATGATTGATATATAAATTCAGCTATTCCAATTCATACTTTACCTAATTTTGGAATTGATTCACCCAGCAAATTTTATTTCAATTTGATACATTCGCTTTCTATTTTAACTCACTTGCATTTACACACAAATCCATTTATTAAGATTTTAGCTCATTCTACTTTCATCCAAACTAACTTCATTTTATTTCATTTGACTAATTTACATTCAAGTTCATTATATACCATTTATATTAATAACAACCAATTCATTTCTATTTAAATATGATTAATATATGCTTCACTAACATCAATCTATTTCAATTCAATTCCAAATTGATGTACAAACCAATTTCATTTTCAATTTTGAAGCATTTGCATTTCTTTTATGATTCATTTGTATTAATATACAAAATGACTTAATACAATTCCAATCTATTCCCATTTAAAATTAATTTCAGTTTAGATTTATATTAATTTTATTCAATTCTGCATGGTTCACAATCCAAGTATTCTTATTCCATTTGGAATTATTCACAACCCAATATTCTTATTTCCTTGCAAATTAAAAATCAAGTCCTTATCCTCACTTTTCAAATTTATTATTCATCTTAAGTTTATTTTTATTATTTTATTATTCTTATTTCTATTATTCTATTCTGAATTATTTACAATTCTTATATTCATATGGTATCACAATAATCAATTAAAATTCATTCACTTGCATTTCAATTCTATTATCTAACGGAATATCATTTAAAGCTATCCCAAAAGCTTAACAATAACCATCTCACTATTCCTTTCAATATCTTCCAATTTCGTAATATCTTTCTTATAATCAAATTTTATTTTCATTTGGTTCTCATCCAAATCAATTCCAATCTATTTATAAATTTTAATGCACTTTGCTTATTTATTCAATTCATTTTTAAATTTATTTTATTGGCAAAGAAACCACTTTAAATTATTTCCTTCCGTTGAATTTATTCACAATTCAACTATCCCAGTATAATCTAATTGCATTTTCATCCACACATTAATATTTGTTACCACAAATTTAAATCCCATGCCACAATTGGATTTTTATCCACCTTCCAATTTTGACCATTTATCAAAATTCTATTCATTACAATACAAATCTCATTCAATTGTAATTCAATTTAGTCCATAACCTAACCCATATTAGGTTTCAATACACTTTCCCAATTCATACTGAACTTATTTACAATACGACCATTTTCAAATGTTCTAAACAAGAACTAGGTTCCATTTTACCCTTAAATTATTAACAAGCTTCCAAAATTATACCCATTCCGGTACTATTTTTGTTTAACTTAGCTTATACTAAATTCATCTTCAAGCTTCTCTTTATTTAATTCAGCTTATGCTAATTTCATTCTCAAATAATCCCTTTGAATTTAGTTAAGTCAAACTTTTATTCACATATATCCTTTCAGCACAATTAGATTTCCTCCTATTCGAGTCTTTCCAAAATTAGATTCAAGTTTTAACTAAATTTATTTAGCCATCTTGAATTCATTTTATTTTTTTCCCTTACCATCTTAAATAAGGATTTAATTTTATTCACTTTTATTCATAACACAACTGAACCTTGTTTTTAACTAATCCAAATTGAACTCAATTCCATTCGATTGAAGTTAAATCCAATTCAATCTAATTTTAATTCATTTAGATTTAATTCAATTTCAAATTCTCAACTTTAATTCTCCATATACAAGTTCAAAACTTGTTTACTAATTTAAGTTCATTCATTTCCTTTATATCTCACTTTACATTATTTCAATTTACATTTCATTTGAGATTAAGTTTGGACTCACCATACCATTCAACTATTTCCCAATTGTGATTAAAATTTCATTCTTATTTATGTACGTTCACCAACTTATTTATTTTAAAGCTCATATTGCTCATTTGAATCCATTTACAGCATATAATCAAAATTTCAAATTATATATATGTGTATCACTGAATTCTTAAGGATACAAATTTCTTTCATTTACCTTCTTACACAATATTAAATCCTCAATCTCAAATTATAAGTATACAACTTAATAACTTATGGGTACAATCCATTTCACAATGACCCACAATTTCAAAGCCAACTTACATTGTAATTTCATCCAAATCAATTTAATTCTAAGTCCAATCTATTTAACTTATCCAAGTTATATTCAAATTTTCTACTTACTTCAATATATTTTATTCACTTCCAATTACTCAAGTTAAATTTTTAATTCCAAGATTAAAATTTTCATTTCTTCCTTCTTATTAATATCTACTTCACTTAATAAGTTCAATAGTTAATTCATTTCAACTTTACCCATTATTTAATTAGAATTTTCCCAGAATTCATTTTACCCGGTTTTTATTCCAAAACCATTTTGAAATATATCAAATATATTCCTATTTGATATATCAATCAAATCTCCAGATTTTTCCAAAACAATATGTTTATACCAAAACAAATTTCCCCAATTTTGGAATGTCCAAAACAACTATTATACCCAACTAGTCCAAACAATACCATAACCAAATATTAGGGAAGCAATCCATCACTTTAGAAACTCAAAAATAAATTCTAATGATGTGGCCAACATCGTCAGGATTATTTTTCAGCGACTGAAGTGAGTTCAATGCTTCTTACCTTCCCAAATTCATTTCAAAACAGTTTCCATTCAAAAATATCTTCCCAAAATAATTCTCTCTCATTGCCTTCAAACACTTTGGAAAACATTTCAAACCTTTTCAGGATTTCAAATTTCCAAACCTTTTATTTTCCATTTCATTTAAAATCCTTTCCAAAACTTCCTGGTTTTTAATTCTGGTTTAATTCACATTTAGTTATTCTTCCCTTTATATAATATATACTCATGAAATTTATTTAGTTATAACCTTTTCAAATTTTAGATTAAATTTTAGATTCTCTTTTGATTAGGTTATTCACATCCAAACAATCCAGTATATATATAATAATCTCAGAAAATGATTTTCTTTATACCAAAATATAAATTTGGGTAAAATTATTTCATTTACCCACTTTAAAAACAATACTATGTCGGTTTATCTTGTTCAAGAGTTTAGAAACCCCTATCGATACGGTTGTACTTCCCGCACCGACCAGAATTCTTAAACACTCAACCGATAAGTCAACACAGTATAAAATAATTTTTATATGCACTAACAAGTATGCTCTCATATTTATTATTACTCTCTACTCATTATAGAGTACTATCGACTCTGATTAATGAGTAATTTCCCCACAAAGCCTAGGTTGTCGCCAACCTAAGCTCTGATACGAAGTGTGACAGCCCGCAAATCCATACCCCCTCGAATCAACACTATTCTACCTCTATTAACTCAAGTGGCACAGAATTACGAACCATTAGGGTTAAAGAAGAAGAGATAGAAGAAGAAGAAACTAAACAATATCAGAATCTCACAGTCGCAGCGGAATAAAATATAATAGTAAATATAGAACTTTACACAAAATGAAATCTATTTCTGATTTATACATCATATCATCAGAGTATCGCATACATCAAATTACCAACCAGACATAACATACAATCTCAGCAGCGGAAAATACATATATATAGATAATACGTCTTGGGCTCCAGCTCCTCTTCTGTTCCAAAACATCAAGTCCTGCACATATAATACTCGGTCTGACCCAAGCATTATAATGAAATAGCACCCGAGTCAGTCTGGAATGCCAGCTGATACTAAATATGCATCCAACTTGATTATTAAAGTTCCAAAAATCCTTTGAAAACAAAAGCATCTCGTAAGACCAAGCCACAAATAAACATGTCGGGTTTTTACCTTACGATAGCTAAAACACTTTTTATAGAAATCCTTTGATATTATAATAGTGTCTATTTACAAATACTTATAAAATAGCCGAAATTGTTACATTCATTAAATTCCAGCTACTAGCCACAAAAGTGGGTAATACAAACAAAACTCGTACAAGGCTCGTAGGGAGAATGGATTTCCAACAATGACTAGGCACTGGGGTACCACCTGTCACAGTACGGGGCCTAGATCACCGTACCGAGGATTACTCCCTTCATCCCCTGCAACACAAGGCCGGAACTATTCCTTACTGAACAGTCCCGAACAAGATAAACCCCGTGGTTGGTGCGACCAACCACCCACAAAGCCGAAATAAATAAGGGACATCTAGACAGGGGAAATATCTTGTCCTGCTTGGGCATGACCCACCTAACCTTGCTGCATATCCCCTGATTTTCAGTCATTCCCGGTTGATGAGGCTTGAGGCTAAGCGTTACCTTTAGAACGTTTTCACTTAGAATGCCCATCGTCCACTTGACGATGTTTCGCAAGCATTCGTCCTTACAAGTCCGTCCCGGGTTCGAACGGAACCGAAGGCACTACTCCTACTACATCCATTTGGAAATATCCTCAGGATTAGTAGCGACTAGCCCTTGCACTTCACTGCTCCATCTTCGACTACGAACACGTTTTTTGCAAGAAACGTGCAAATCGGATCGAAGTGGTTTTCGAGAAATAAATCTCGGTCCCGATCTCTTCGAAACGATCAACGGAATTGTCCAATATTGATAGTCGGTGATTTAACTATCAATTTATATTCATAAATATGCATATGCATCCATCACACAATAAATAATATTCCATATTATTTATTTGCCTCAAATATCTTTAAAAGATATATTTCAAATTTCCAAAGCCCATTTGAAACAATTCCCAAAATCTCTTCCTTTACAAGGAAAATTATCTAACATTTATTCCCATTGGAAATAACCAAGTACAAAACAATTTTAAATTTAAAACAGTTAAAATATTTTGAATTGAAATATACTTTAAAATAATCAAATTTACTTCTAGTTATTTACTCAAAATATAATTTTGAAATATTTTAAGTAAAACTATTTTATAAGATATAACTTGATTTAAAATAAGGTTTTAGTTAAACTAAATTTAAAAATAGAGTTATAAAAGGCTTATTACTAATTTCAAATAATTTAGGTCAAAACTAGCCTTTTTAAAACAATCCATTTATAAAATTAATTACTAATGTAATCGAAAATAACCACTATTGTTACCTTATTAATTAGATTTTAAAACAATAATTTTCCAAACACTCATTTATAACAAGTTTTAAACTTAAATTCACTTTTAATAAGATCTGTTTAAAACTCAAACTTGGTGTTTCCCAGGGAAACTCATTCCTACTCAAATATCCCAAAAATCCTTCTTATAAATTCTGTCAATTTATTTAGATTCTGGTTTAAGTTTAATAACATAAATTTACTTTCACATTTATCAACTGATAAAGTTTCGCTTTGTTTATCATTCCAGATTTACCAAATTTCAATTTTCATTCCAAATAGATTTCAAATTTTAATTCCTTTATATTCATTATTTAACAATATCTTTTATTTCTCTAAAATTCAATTTATCCGTTTATAATTAATTATGGATTTAAAATTTTCCCAGCAATATTCCAATATAATTTTATTTCAGTTTTCCATCCAAGCAGATTCTAATTTTTATATTTCTTATTTATTAATTTTTTAATTCCTTTTTAAAACCCAATTTTATTTCTTTATAATTAAAACTCCAAATTTCTTTATAACTAACATTCTGGGTTTGTAGTTTATCCCACAATTTCACAATACAATTTAATCCCAATTTATCATTCACAATATATAACAGGCATCATCATCAATTATAAAAATAATTACTGCACTGTGAGGAATCCAGTTGGATCCCTCCAACCTTTTTTCCCTGCATCCACAAATATTAGCACAACACTATAAATATATATCAATCCAGGCTGATATAAATAAACATTTCAACCAATCACACAGATATTTAAATATTAACTATTTAAATCAGCTAACATTCCAGATGTGAGTGAGATTAACTCACCTTGAGTTTCGGCGAGCGTTCGAAAATTTAAATTAAACCGAACGACGTTCGATTTAACCCAAATTTCTACTTGCCGGAATGACTCCGGATCTGCACCATCGCGTAGTACACGTCGCTGCGATTCCAACACTTCCTGTTTCGTCAAATTTCGATAACGTATGAATACGTTACAACACTTTAAACTTTTAATTTTAAATTTATAAACAAATTTATTTTTATATTAAACCTCACAAATCTCGACCGTCCAAAAACAATTGAAGATCAGAGCCGCTCCCTCGTGCTTCTTCCCGTACGCAATATCCAGATAAAAGAAACCCATCAATTTCGAACTAGGGTTCGAGATTGCATCCACCACAAATCCTGAGACGACGATCAGAACCCGGCGCCACGACGTCCCTGCCGCTAGCCACCTTCGCCCAGAGCGCGGGCCCACTCGGTCACCCTGATGCGTGGAAATTTGCGCACGTAACCCCCATGAACGCAGCCCCAAAACTCCTCTCCGATCGATGAAAATCCATCTCAACCGTTCACTTCGAAGATCTTGACACTCTTTGCGATTTTCCAGTAGAGAGTTTTGCAAATTAAAGCTTGGATGGAGAGAAATTGGTGAGGGAAAGGCTATCGTTTTTGGCCATAGAAATAATTAGCGGCGGCCTGAACGTTTTGGCTAGGGTTAGAGAAATTTAATATATATATATATATAATAGTTTAATATTATTTAATTAATATGATTTCTCGATATAATAGTTTATGCAAACGACCACCAATCTACGCGTTTTGACAGGTGATCCTAGGGTTTTTCCGCGTTCCGGACACAATGGAACAGGTTTCGTAAGCTAATTCGGTCGTATGTGCGAGTCACGGAATTAAACGATCACTTTTAATTTAAAACGATTTTTATGCGTTTCGAGCTTCCACGGTCAAACGACAACCCCGATTGCTACAAAAATTGAAATCCGATAATAACTAACTATTACGGATCCAATGGAACTAGTTTCGTCGAATTCCGAGACTGTGCCCCGGAAGGCTATTTTAACTCGTCTATTAAATCAAGCGATTTTCAAAATTGTCGAAAACGCTTAGAAATTTACTTTTAAAATTTTTATTAACTTTACAATACATCATATATCATTTAAAACACATTAACAATCATTTTGACACATTTCGAATCAAAATTCGATTAATTGCATTTTTATATTATTAAATCCTATTATTAAATTAATATAAAATCCCAAATTCAATCTATTAACTTTTAATTTCTTCCAATGGTCTAATATTAAAACTCAAACCCAATTAGACCTAAATTAAATTTTAGAATCTAATTTTATCTCCATTTACACTCGAAATTACCAATTACCCCAATTCTAATATTGAATTAGTATTATTCAGTTAGCAATTAAATTCCCGATTCAATATTTAATTATTGTTCTCAATTATTTGAAATTGAATAGAATTACTATAACTAAAAATTATAGCTTATTTTATTTCAAGATTCAATTTATAATCCATATTCAACATTTGAAATGAATTAAATGTTCAAATTCAATGGCTTAAAAATACGGGATGTTACATTCCTCCCCCCTTATAAAAATTTCGTCCTCGAAATTTGCTAAGATAGAAAATACTCTCCAACCCATTTGCTTACCCAATTAGCTTAGTTAAAAGCTTATATTTACTCTCCCAAAATCCTTTAGCTTAATCCCAAACTCATTTGCTTTACTTATTCTAAAGCTTTAATTTTAACTTGTAACTTTCAAAGTTAATTACAAATTTTCAAAATTCCCAAAAAATTTCTAACTCCCAAAATTTTCGAAAAATTTTGGCAGAGTCTCCCCTGTACGGAGGAGCTTTCGCAATATCGCGATACACATAAATATATATACATCGACCAACACGGTCGGAAATCAAAATACATCACAATGTATATATCATATTCCCATTATATTTGCGTAGGCGTACCTTTTTAGCAAATTTTAAAAGCAAGCGGCTAATATTTTAGCATATATGCGCTTCAACTCTATCGAACGCCTCCCATACCTGTACTTACTCAACAAACTCATCAGTTTTCAAAGATATGAACATTTTAATCAACATTTCCAATCTAAATGTAAGCCAACTTATCCATTTACATTCCAAACAACATTTTGCATAATGTCATAAGTAATCATATTTTTATAACATGCACAAGTTCCTTTCCTAATACCAAATTCCATTTTATTTCACACAAATGATTGACATATAAATTCAGCTATTCCAATTCATACTTTACCCAATTTTGGAATTGATTCACCCAGCAAATTTTATTTCAATTTGATACATTCGCATTCTGTTATAACTCACTTGCATTTACACACAAATCCATTTATTAAGATTTTAGCTCATTCTACTTTCATCCAAACTAACTTCATTTTATTTCACTTGAATAATTTACATTCAAGTTCATTATATACCATTTATATTAATTACAACCAATTCATTTCTATTTAAATATGATTAACATATGCTTCACTAACATCAATCTATTTCAATTCAATTCCAAATTGATGTACAAACCAATTTCATTTTCAATTTTGAAGCATTTTCATTTCTTTTATGATTCATTTGTATTAGTATACAAAATGACTTAATACAATTCCAATCTATTCCCATTTAAAATTAATTTCAGTTTAGATTTATATTAATTTTATTCAATTCTGCATGGTTCACAATCCAAGCATTCTTATTCCATTTGGAATTATTCACAACCCAATATTCTTATTTCCTTGCAAATTAAAAATCAAGTCCTTATCCTCTATTTTCAAATTTATTATTCATCTTAAGTTTATTATTATTATTTTATTATTCTTATTTCTATTATTCTATTCTGAATTATTTACAATTCTTATATTCATATGATATCACAATAATCAATTAAAATTCATTCACTTGCATTTCAATTCTATTATCTAACGGAATATCATTTAAAGCTATCCCAAAAGCTTAACAATAACCATCTCACTATTCCTTTCAATAACTTCCAATTTCATAATATCTTTCTTATAATCAAATTTTATTTTCATTTGGTTCTTATCCAAATCAATTCCAATACATTTATAAATTTTAATGCACTTTGCTTATTTATTCAATTCATTTTTAAGTTTATTTTATTGGCAAAGAAACCACTTTAAATTATTTCCTTCCGTTGAATTTATTCACAATTCAACTACCCCACTATAATCTAATTCCATTTTCATCTACACATTAATATTTGTTACCACAAATTTAAATCCCATGCCACAATTGGATTTTTATCCACCTTCCAATTTTGACCATTTATCAAAATTCTATTCATTACAATACAAATCTCATTCAATTGAAATTCAATTTCGTCCATAACCTAACCCATATTAGGTTTTAATACACTTTCCCAATTCATACTGAACTTATTTACAATACGACCATTTTCAAATGTTCTAAACAAGAACTAGGTTCCATTTTACCCTTCAATTATTAACAAGCTTCCAAAATTATACCCATTCCGGTACTATTTTTATTTAACTTAGCTTATACTAAATTCATCTTCAAGCTTCTCTTTATTTAATTCAGCTTATGCTAATTTCATTCTCAAATAATCCCTTTGAATTAAGTTAAGTCAAACTTTTATTCACACAATATCCTTTCAGCACAATTAGATTTCCTCCTATTCAAGTCTTTCCAAAATTAGATTCAAGTTTTAACTAAATTTATTTAGCCATCTTGAATTCATTTTATTTTTTGCCCTTACCATCTTAAATAAGGATTTAATTCTATTCACTTTTATTCATAACACAATTGAACCTTGTTTTTAACTAATCCAAATTGAACTCAATTCCGTTCGATTGAAGTTAAATCCAATTCAATCTAATTTTAATTCATTTAGATTTAATTCAATTTCAAATTCTCAACTTTAATTCTCCATATACAAGTTCAAAACTTGTTTACTAATTTAAGTTCATTCATTTCCTTTATATCTCACTTTACCTTATTTCAATTTAAATTTCATTTGAGATTAAGTTTGGACTCACCATACCATTCAACTATTTCCCAATTGTGATTAAAATTTCATTCCTATTTATGTACGATCACCAACTTATTTATTTTAAAGCTCATATTGCTCATTTGAATCCATTTACAGCATATAATCACAATTTCAAATTATATATATGTGTATCACTGAATTCTTAAGGATGCAAATTTCTTTCATTTACCTTCTTACACAATATTAAATCCTCAATCTCAAATTATAAGTATACAACTTAATAACTTATGGGTACAATCCATTTCACAATGACCCACAATTTCAAAGCCAACTTACATTGTAATTTCATCCAAATCAATTTAATTCTAAGTCCAATCTATTTAACTTATCCAAGTTATATTCAAATTTTCTACTTACTTCAATATATTTTATTCACTTCCAATTACTCAAGTTAAATTTTTAATTCCAAGATTAAAATTTTCATTTCTTCCTTCTTATTAATATCTACTTCACTTAATAAGTTCAATAGTTAATTCATTTCAACTTTACCCATTATTTAATTAGAATTTTCCCAGAATTCATTTTACCCGGTTTTTATTTCAAAACCATTTTGAAATATATCAAATATATTCCTATTTGATATATCAATCAAATCTCCAGATTTTTCCAAAACAATTTGTTTATACCAAAACAAATTTCCCCATTTTTGGAATGTCCAAAACAACTGTTGTACCCAACTAGTCCAAACAATACCATAACCAAATATTAGGGAAGCAATCCATCACTTTAGAAACTCGAAAATAAATTCTAATGATGTGGCCAGCATCATCAGGATTATTTTCCAGCGACTGAAGTGAGTTCAATGCTTCTTACCTTCCCAAATTCATTTCAAAACAGTTTCCATTCAAAAATATCTTCCCAAAATAATTCTCTCTAATTGCCTTCAAACACTTTGGAAAACATTTCAAACCTTTTCAGGATTTCAAATTTCCAAAACTTTTATTTTCCATTACATTTAAAATCCTTTCCAAAACTTCCGGGTTTTAAATTCTTGTTTAATTCACATTTAGTTATTGTTCCCTTTATATAATATATACTCATGAAATTTATTTAGTTATAACCATTTCAAATTTTAGATTAAATTTTAGATTCTCTTTTGATTAGGTTATTCACATCCAAACAATCTAGTATATATATAATAATCTCATAAAATGATTTTCTTTATACCAAAATATAAATTTGGGTAAAATTATTTCATTTACCCACTTTAAAAACAATACTATGTCGGTTTATCTTGTTCAAGAGTTTAGAAACCCCTATCGATGCGGTTGTACTTCCCGCACCGACCAGAATTCATAAACACTCAACCGATAAGTCAACACAGTATAAAATAATTTTTATATGCACTAACAAGTACGCTCTCGTATCTATTATTACTCTCTACTCATTATAGAGTACTATCGACTCTGATTAATGAGTAATTTCCACACCAAAGCCTAGGTTGTCGCCAACCTAAGCTCTGATACCAAGTGTGACAGCCCGCAAATCCGTACCCCCTCGAATCAGCACTATTCTACCTCTATTAACTCAAGTGGCACAGAATTACGAACCATTAGAGTTAAAGAAGAAGAGATAGAAGAAGAAGAAACTAAACAATATCAGAATCTCACAGTCGCAGCGGAATAAAATATAATAGTAAATATAGAACTTTACACAAAATGAAATCTATTACTGATTTATACATCATATCATCAGAGTATCGCATACATCAAATTACCAACCAGACATACCATACAATCTCAGCAGCGGAAAATACATATATATAGATAATACGTCTCGAGCTCCAGCACCTCTCCTGTTCCAAAACATCAAGTCCTGCACATATAATACTCGGTCTGACCCAAGCATTATAATGAAATTACACCCGAGTCAGTCTGGAATACCAGCTGATACTAAATATGCATCCAACTTGATTATTAAAGTTCCAAAAATCCTTTGAAAACAAAAGCATCTCGTAAGACCACGCCACAAATAAACATGTCGGGTTTTTACCTTACGATAGCTAAAACACTTTTTATAGAAATCCTCTCATATTATAATAGTGTCTATTTACAAATACTTATAAAATAGCCGAAATTGTTACATTCATTAAATTCTAGCTACTAGCCACAAAAGTGGGTAAAACAAACAAAACTCGTACAAGGCTCGTAGGGAGAATGGATTTCCAACAATGACTAGGCACTGGGGTACCACCTGTCACAGTACGGGGCCTAGATCACCGTACCGAGGATTACTCCCTTCATCCCCTGCAGCACAAGGCCGGAACCATTCCTTACTGAACAGTCCCGAACAAGATAAACCCCGTGGTTGGCGCGACCAACCACCCACAAAGCCGAAATAAATAAGGGACATCTAGACAGGGGAAATATCTTGTCCTGCTTGGGCATGACCCACCTAACCTTGCTGCATATCCCCCGATTTTCAGTCATTCTCGGTTGATGAGGCTTGAGGCTAAGCGTTACCTTTAGAACGTTTTCACTTAGAATGCCCATCGTCCACCTGACGATGTTTCGCAAGCATTCGTCCATACAAGTCCGTCCCGGGTTCGAACGGAACCGAAGGCACTACTCCTACTACATCCATTTGGAAATATCCTCAGGTTAGTAGCGACTAGCCCTTGCACTTCACTGCTCCATCTTCGACTCCGAACACGTTTTTCACACGAAACGAACAAATCGGATCGAAGTGATTTTCAAGAAATAAATCTCGATCCCGGTCTCTTCGAAACGATCCACGCAATTGTCCAATATTGATAGTCGGTGATTTAACTATCAATTTATATTCATAAACATCCATAAGCATCCATCACACAATAAATAATATTTCATATTATTTATTTGCCTCAAATATCTTTAAAAGATATATTTCAAATTTCCAAAGCCCATTTGAAACAATTCCAAAAATCTTTTCCTTTACAAGGAAAATTATCTAACATTTATTCCCATTAGAAATAACCAAGTTCAAAACAATTTTAAATTTAAAACACTTAAAATATTTTGTATTGAAATATACTTTAAAATATGCAAATTTACTTCTAGTTATTTACTCAAAATATAATTTCGAAATATTTTAAGTAAAACTATTTTATAAGATATAACTTGATTTAAAATAAGGTTTTAGTTAAACTAAATTTAAAATAGAGTTATAAAAGGCTTAATACTAATTTCAAATAATTTAGGTCAAAACTAGCCTTTTTAAAACAATCCATTTATAAAATTAATTACTAATGTAATCGAAAATAACCGCTATTGTTACCTTATTAATTAGCTTTTAAAACAATAATTTTCCAAACACTCATTTATAACAAGTTTTAAACTTAAATTCTCTTTTAATAAGATCTGTTTAAAACTCAAACTTGGTGTTTCCCAGGGAAACTCATTCCTACTCAAATATCCCAAAAATCCTTCATATAAATTCTGTCAATTTATTTAGATTCTGGTTTAAGTTTAATAACATAAATTTACTTTCACATTTATCAACTGATAACGTTTCTCTTTGTTTATCATTCCAGATTTACCAAATTTCAATTTTCATTCCAAATAGATTTCAAATTTTAATTTGTTTAAATTCATTATTTAACATTATCTTTTATTTCTCTAAAATTCAATTTATCCATTTATCATTAATTATTGATTTATAATTTTCCCAGCAATATTCCAATACAATTTTATTTCAGTTCTCCATCCAAGCAGATTCTAATTTTTATATTTCTTATTTATTAATTTCTTAATTCCTTTTTAAAACCCAATTTAATTTCTTTATAACTAAAAATCCAAATTTCTTTATAATTAACATTCTGGATTTGTAGTTTATCCCACAATTTCACAATACAATTTAATCCCAATTTATCAATCACAATATATAACAGGCATCATCATCAATTATAAAAATAATTACTACATTGTGAGGAATCCAGTTGGATCCCTCCAACCTGTTTTCCCTGCATCCACAAATATTAGCACAACACTATAAATATATATCAATCCAAGCTGATATAAATAAACATTTCAACAATCACACAGATATTTAAATATTAACTACTTAAATCAGCTAACATTCCAGATGTGAGTGAGATTAACTCACCTTGAGTTTCAGCGAGCGTTCGAAATTTAAATTAAACCGAACGACTTTCGATTTAACCCAAATTTCTACTTGCCCGGAATGACTCCGGATCTGCACCATCGCGTTGTACACGTCGCTGCGATTCCAACGCTTCCTGTTTCATCAAATTTCGATAAAGTATGAATACGTTACAGCACTTTAAACTTTTAATTTTAAATTTATAAATAAATTTATTTTTATATTAAACCTCACAAATCTCGACCGTCCAAAAACAATTGAAGATCAGAGCCGCTCCCTCGTGCTTCTTCCCGTACGCAATATCCAGATAAAAGAAACCCATCAATTTCGAACTAGGGTTCGAGATTGCATCCACCACAAATCC
The DNA here is from genome assembly GCA_030765085.1 of Allium cepa. Classification (NCBI taxonomy): domain Eukaryota; kingdom Viridiplantae; phylum Streptophyta; class Magnoliopsida; order Asparagales; family Amaryllidaceae; genus Allium; species Allium cepa. The sequence goes on from CM060931.1 coordinate 581,560,532, forward strand.
TGAGACGACGATCAGAACCCGGCGCCACGACGTCCCTGCCGCTAGCCACCTTCGCCCAGAGCGCGGGCCCACTCGGTCACCCTGATGCGTGGAAATTTGCGCACGTAACCCCCATGAACCCAGCCCCAAAACTCCTCTCCGATCGATGAAAATCCATCTCTACCGTTCACTTCGAAGATCTTGACACTCTTTGCGATTTTCCAGTAGAGAGTTTTGCAAATTAAAGCTTGGATGGAGAGAAATTGGTGAGGGAAAGACGATCGTTTTCGGCCATAGAAATAATAAGCGGCGGCCTGAACGTTTTGGCTAGGGTTAGAGATATTTAATATATATATATATATATATATATATAATAGTTTAATATTATTTAATTAATATGATTTCTCGATATAATAGTTTATGCAAACGACCACCAATCTACGCGTTTTGACAGGCGATCCTATGGTTTTTCCGCGTTCCGGACACAATGGAATAGGTTTCGTAAGCTAATTCGGTCGTATGCGCGAGTCACGGAATTAAACGATCACTTTAAATTTAAATCGATTAAAACGATTTTTATGCGTTTCGAGCTGCCACGGTCAAACGACAACCCCGATTGCTACGAAAATTGAAATCCGATAATAACTAACTATTACGGATCCAATGGAACTGGTTTCGTCGAATTCCGAGACTGTGCCCCGGAAGGCTACTTTAACTCGTCTATTAAATCAAGCGATTTTCAAAATTGTCGAAAACGCTTAGAAATTTACTTTTAAAATTTTTATTAACTTTACAATACATCATATATCATTTAAAAACACATTAACAACCATTTTGACTCATTTCGAATCAAAATTCGATTAATTGCATTTTTATATTATTAAATCCTATTATTAAATTAATATAAAATCCCAAATTCAATCTATTAACTTTTAATTTCTTCCAATGGTCTAATATTAAAACTCAAACCCAATTAGACCTAAATTAAATTTTAGAATCTAATTTTATCTCCATTTACACTCGAAATTACCAATTACCCCAATTCTAATATTGAATTAGTATTATTCATTTACCAATTAAATTCCCGATTCAATATTTAATTATTGTTCTCAATTATTTGAAATTGAATAGAATTACTATAACTAAAAATTATAGCTTATTTTATTTCAAGATTCAATTTATAATCCATATTCAACATTTAAAATGAATTAAATGTTCAAATTCAATGGCTTAAAAATACAGGATGTTACAATAGGAATTTGAGTATTGCATATCCTTATTGTTTACCAATTAATATAGCAATTTTATGGCTTCTTAATTATAGCTTTGACTGATCCATTTTCCTAACTGGATAACTCACCAATAATGCAAAATTGAGGCATGACCATATCAACATCAACTTATTATTATGCCATGTTAATTTGGAACTATACCACGTAAGTTCATTCATATTTACATTAAAATTTAAGAATGAATGGAATGGCTGAGTTCTTAAATATGCATACCTCTACAGTTCTACTTGAGATGTTTTTATAATGGGTATCTTAAACTTATTTCTTATTGCTATCCTATTTACTTTTGTATGAAAATATGTTTTCAATAAATCCACAATTTGAGTTTTGCTGGGATGACAAACATGCCAATTGGTATATTTGACAAAGATATATTTGTTATATTGCATATGTCATAAAGCATGATTGTTTATTTCAAGTATGATCGAAGATTCATCTACTGATTCATTTTCCATATATATGTGTTTGTAAGGACAAATATCCATGTACTCATTCATCTCTATTTAGTCCAGTATCACATAGTTTCATTGTTAAGGTGATCATGGTTGATAAACGTAAACATAGCCATTTAACTCTACATGCTATAGTAGGATTTTCAAAATTGATATCACTACAAATTTTAATAAACATGCTATATATAATAGTGGTAGTGTATTTAATATCTAATAGATAACCTACTATGCTTTTTCACAAGTCATCTTAATTTCCACTAAAGGTCATATAAATTTACATTTCTTTTAGTTCATAAAGTAAGTTGTAAGTAAGATTTTGTGATAACTCGGAATTTTGGGCAATAACAATTTAATAATCTGTATCAAAAATTAAATTGATTTGATAATTTTTGTTAATAATATTTAAATTGATTTAATAATCTACTTTTAATAAATATTTTATTGGTAAATTTTATATTTTAGGAGCTTATAAAATGATCTCTACTTATGATGTATATATATATATTCATAAATATTGTAAATAGAAGAACTTTGGTTTGAATTTAACAAATAGAAATATGTTTTCAAATTCTAATATCTTAGTAATTTGAAAATTATGATTTATTTAATATTAAGCTTTTCTAGGCTATTTAATAAATAACTATATGGTTTTAAATACTTAAGGTAAATGTTTAAATTTATTTTAGCTTAAGTTTAAATTTAAATTAATTAACATAAAGGTTTGTTATGTTTTATTTTGTAAATATAGCTTGATAAGTATGATTTGACGTACATATAAGTTTAAAATACAATTTTACAAATAAAACATTAATACATATAATAATATAGTAATTTATTAATACTAAGATAATTTCTTTTATAAATTGATAAATTGTTATTTTTAAATGATAATAAATGTATAGATAATTAGATTTTAAGGAATTTAGAAGTTGTTATTTTCATACAATATTAATAATGTATTGTTATATATATATATATATATATATATGGATTTTAATATAAATAGAATTGTTATTTCAAATTGAATTTGTGTAGTTATATATGTATATATATAAGTTGACTTTTTATTGGACTTTTGAATTTGATTTGAATTTAAAGTTCTGAAATTCAAAAGATAGATATTTTAAATTGTTTTGGATTTTAAAATATATGTAAAAACTCTTATTTATGAATATAATTGGTTATATATATATTTTCTTAAATAAATTCATATGCATTTAAATAAGTATTCATAATTAATAAATTGAGTAAAAGCATTTTTATTAACATTTAAGTAAATATTAACCATTTAAAAGACAAGTGATATTTTCCTAAGGCTTCATATAACAAGTGTTGGATAGTTAAATATGTTATAGGACAAGTGTCAATTTAATTTTAGTTTTTCTTTTGTTTTTATTAAATCATTTCATCCTTTATATAACTATTGATCCTTCCTTCATTCTCTTTTTTCTATCTTCTTTCTCAAAAGCTAAGAGTAAAAAATCTGAAAAGTGAAAACCATTTCAAAAACAAAATCAGTAATCATCTTCAAACCAGAAAACAAATCTATAAATCACTCCTTATAAACCAAAACCTGCAATACATTTTCCAAATCAAAAGATCAACCCTGTAACCATTTTCAAAATGAAATCAATAAGCCTATAGTTCAGTTTCAAAACCAAAAGCCTGTTTCTTCTTCAACCTGAGATGATCAAGCTTGCATGCAAACCTGAGATTTTCAAATGCCTGCATCTTTTCAAATTAAGCAACCATTCTTGTTTTTAAGATCAAAGCTTTTTTATTCAAGCAACTCAAATTTTCAAGGGCTTTTCAATTTTTAAAGTTCAAAAGCTTTTCAAATGTGGAAGCTCTGTTCTTTTATTATTCAATCAGGTGAGTAACATCACTTTTAACAAGTTTACATATATGAATATGGTTGCATGTTGATCTCTGTGATAAGCATGTATTCTATGTATATATAAGTGAAAATCTACTGTGAATATATATGAATATATAGTGTGCATGCTATTGTATATATGTGTACTCTGTTCTTTTTTGTTTTCCCAGGCTCAAGATTTCATTTAAATCCATTACCACTTGATCTAGTCTTTGATAGGATTTAATTTAAAAACAAAAGTTATTGGATTTAGCATAGATAAATGTTTAAAATTATAAGTAAGTTAAATATAAATTTGTCTGGCTCGGGAAAAAAACAACATAGCAAAAACTACTAAGTCAAAATTCAAACTTAGTAATTCATTAATTCTGGATTATAAATCGAATACCTAAACTAAAACATGATTTTTAAACCCAAAATCATAATTTTTAGCGATGGGAGGAATGAGCAGTTTTGGGTTGAACTGAAAATGGAAAATTAGGTGTTTCTGGTGATCTACTTGATCGTAAAGGTCGGGTTTCTTCTTGGAGGTGGAAGAGTGATCGAAGGATCTACGAAAATTGTTAGGAAGAGGATCAGATCAATTTGGAGGTAGCAATAGTTGATTTCAGTTTGTAACCCTAGTTTTAACTAGGTTAGGTATTTTGATCATCTCGTCTTCCCTAGTTGGTCGAGTGCAACAAGATTTAGGGAGATGGAAGCTTGGATGTTGGCGATGGTGTAGCCGGAGTTACAGACCCTCTGGTGGTCGGAGATGCAAAGACGAGGCGTTTCCAGGCTTTGCTTTGGGTTGTTCCAGGTTTGGTTTGAGCACTCGAATTTGACTTCGAGTTGGTTATGATGACCTGATGTTTGGGATAGGGTGTTTGGGTGATTGCCGATGTGGAAAGATCACCGGAGGTGGCCAGAGGTGATCAGCGCCACCGCGCACGTGCATGATGCACTGTTTGATTTCTGATGAAGTTTGGTTTGAGCAGAGGGATTGTTCTTGGGTAATTCGAATGTTTAACTCGAAGTGATGTGTGTTTGGGCTCGAAGTAAATTGAGATGGGATCGGGTAAATGATGGCTTACAGATTTCAAACCTGTAGTGTTTCAAAAAAATTTAAAAATGATTTAAAAAAAATGTAAAGCAAAGTTTTAAACAAAGTTTAAATCCAAGTTTAAAACTGGATTCAAGTTTAATTTGAATCTTAGCTTTGAAATAATTTAAGTTTTTGAAATTTAAAATGTTTTAAACAAATTTAAAGTGTTTAAAGTATAATTTAAATTGTTTGAATTTAAAAATGGATTTGGTTTAAATTCTTTTAAATCGCTTTTGTAAGGTATGTATTTCTTTAACATGAGATTTTAAAAGGTTTTTAAATTGTTTTAAGCTTTGTTAAAGTTAAATTTGTATTCATTTTTTAATCTTAAATTTAGAATGAAATTTGAAAGTAAATTTAAAAGTAAATTGTAATTTAATCGTTAATAAGAATAAAGCTTTATCTTAAAGATAATTTCTATTTAATGATTTGTAATTCATTAAATTATTAAGGTAATTAAAAGGGATAATTAATTTATTTAATTAAATTAATGATTTGGGTTAATTAATTAAGTAATTAAGGGTTTAAATTAATTTATTAATTAAGGTTTAAGTTAATTAATTAAGGATAATTAATTTGTAATTAAGAATCATTAATTTAATAAAAATAGATTTTAAATTAATGATTAACGATTAATTATTCAAGTAATTAAAGATTAATTAAGTTACAGTTATAACCTAATTAATTAAATAATTTGGATTAATTAACGGATTATTAAAGATTAATTAATTTGTAATTAAGAATGATTAATGTAAGTTTAATTACTTAAGAAAAGTAATTAAAGAATTGTTAGTAGTTAATGAAGGTCATTAACTTGAGATTATTTAACAATTAATTAATGTTATTTATTTTAATAATTAATTAGATTAATTGATTAAAGATAATCATTTGTGAAATATGGTAAAGTATAATTACTTAATGAAAATAATTAAGGAATTAATTACTCAATGTAATTAATTGAGTTTAATGTGATTATTTTAAGTTAATTGATTAAGTTTAATTAATTCAAGATAATCACTGGTTGATATATTAGCATAATTACTTAATGTAATTAATGAAGTGTAATGACTTAGTGAAGTAGTTAATGGATAACTACTGGAGGTAATTAACTGAAGATGATTTAATAATGGAAGTAATTTGGATCAAATACTTTGTGTAATTAACCAAGGGATTAATTAAGATAATTAATTAAGGAGTAATTAGTATATTTAATGAAGAAATTAAAGGTAGTTAATCACTGAATTTGATTAATCAAGAGTGATTAATAATTATGGTTTAATTAAAGAATTAATTACTTAATGTAATTAATTTAAACAGAGTAACTAATAACTAAAGAAGCAATTAGGGATCATTAATCGATATAATTAATGATGTAATCAAGGGTTGATTAATTAAGATTAATTAATCAATAATAAGTGCTTAAAGTGTAATTAATTAATGTAATTAGTTAAGGATTAATGTAATTAATTATAGTTAATTAATTTATGAAGTAATTAAAGGTTAATTACTATAAGTGGTTAAGGATAATTAATTTGTGAAATTAACTAAAGGATAATTACTTGAATGTAATTAAAGGATAATTAATCAGGGATGATTAATTAAAATGGATAATTAGAGGATAATTAATTAATTAATTTGTAATTAATTAGTGGTTATGTAAGCAAGATTTTTAATGATGAATGTAATTAATTTAATTTAAGTTAAATTAATTAGAGATGGAAGTAATTAATTTAATTCATCTTAAATTAATTATAGTGTGGTTAATTAATCCTTGCTTATGTATGAATGGATGATATTGATTGCCTTGAATGGTTTGAGATCTCAGATATGAGATGAGTTTTGCTGTGTGATATGGATGATTTGGTTGAAGTGTGATGATAATTTGGATTATCTATTTGTGATGATAATATGAATTATCTATTTGTGAGATGTGAATTATCTATCTGTGTGAATATAGATAATGGATTAAATTATTTTCAACTTTAAAAACAACTTAGCCTTAAAAGATACGTTTTGGATTTCGATGAGACCGGGATCAGGTTTCCAGATATGGATATCCGAAAACCACATCGATCCAAATTAAAGATAGGTCGTAAATCTGAAGTGAAGATAAAGATTCATAGTGCAAGGTTATCGTCGTTAACTCTGAGGGTGATTCCAGAATGAGCGTAACGAGATAATGCCTTCTGTTTCGTTCGAACCCGGTACAAACTTGTATGGATTTAATACTTTCAGAACATCGTCAGGTGGACGATGAGCATTCTATGATAGAAGTGTTCTATAAAGGTAATCGTAGCCTCAAGCCTCATCAACCTGGAATGGCTAAAACAGGGGAGGTGCAGAAAGGTTAAGTGGGTAGCACCCAAGTAGGATGAGATTTACCCCTGTCTAGAGGTCCCTTTCATTTCGGCTGTGTGGGCAGTTGTTGGCCACAACTACGGGGTTGTCTTGTTCGGGACCGTCCAGTAAGGGATGGTTCCGGCCTTGTGTTGCAGGGGATTGGGAGTAATCCTCGGTACGGTGATCTAGGCCCCGTACTGTGATGGACAGTACCCTAGTAGCCCTGCAATTGTATGGAATCCAAACTCCAACAAGTGCCCTCGTATTTGATTGTAAACTTATGTATGCTGGAATTTAATAAATGTAACAATTTCGGCTATTTCTTATTTATTTGAAAACCCTAGACCCTATTATAATATCACTGGATTTCCTATTAAATGTTTTGGTTAGCGTAAGGTAAAAACTTACCCATGTTTATGTGTGGGGAGTCTTACGTGATACCTTTTGTTTTCAAAGGCTTTCCAAAGTTAAGCAACTTTAACCTGTTACTCAAACCAGACCCATGTCTGACCTGGAGTTTATTTCTGTTTTCTTAAACTCTTGGGTACTCAAATTTTACGAGTAGCTAAGGTATTCAGGTTAGCTTTGTCGAATTGTGGAGGAGCAATGGAGCAGGAGACTTCAGCATTTTAGATATACATAGTGTTCCACTGTGTGATATCTGAGTCGTTTGTTTGAGTTGTATCTTGTATTGTAATAACTAGACATGTGTTTATAACTGTCTAGTATATGATGTATAAGCTGTGTAATTCTGATTGACGTTGTATATTGTAACATCCCACATTTTCGCACACTTCAAATCGACACACGTGCCAATTCAAACCGTACGGAATGGCGGATTGTTATAGGGTAAATAAGAAAAATACAGAGAAGAAAAAACAAAATAGAATCTTGCAGCGGAACAATAAAATATAATAATAAATATACAGTTCATAAAACTGTTTACAAAACATTTGATTTTTCTTTATACAATAAGTATTAGAGTTCACATACCAATAAATATCAATGCAGCGGAATAAAATGGTGTATTGGAATAATATAATAGATAGTGATGCAAATCTTCGTCTTCGTCCTCCAGAGCTAAATCTTCAAATCCTAAAATGCTCGGACTGACCCGAGTGAATTGAAAAGGCAAAACACTCGAGTCATAACTAAAAGATCTTATGTAAGTTAAATTAACAGAAATAAATATGAGTGCAGTAACTTAAGAGATGCTCGGGATTTACATCTCTTAAGGATCCGTTAAACTATTTACTATGTAGTATATTTCGCTATTATAATAGTGTCTATTAGTAAAATAAACTTACTTTAAAGTAGCGTTAAGGCTTTACATTTTACACCTTAACACGTAATAGTGCCAATAGTCTATACAGTGCCTGCATATCTCCAGATCGGAAGACTACAAGAAGACACTCCATAGGTACGAAACAAATAGAAACTCATAGTAAAGGCTCGGTACGGTAGGTGACACGGCACAACTAGGCAATGCCAGGGTAGATATACCAATTACGCTTCCGGGTCGGTGGTAATGCGTAGCGCGCAGCTACCGCCCACCTCGGACAAACTACCCAAATCAAAGAAATCAAAAATGAAGGTGGCCACCGAATCAATCCAAAGTCAGAGTATAGTATCAATGGGAAGTGTCCGATCAAAGGTGCTACCTTATTAACCCGTCGATCGCTCTTGTTTTAGCCACCTTATGCCAACTCACGGGAGTTGGGCCCACGTATTTACCTCAGAGGAAACGCCGCCGCCATCCTACTTCATTCTGGAATCTCCACCGCGTACACGGTTGTTTAAAGTGGTTTTCGGAGTTGGCAGAGAGTGTGACAACTTCCGATCCCGGTCTCTTCAACAACCAACGTTATTATAACACCGTGGTTATTTCAAAATAATTTGTACTTTAAAACCAGAATATAATATCCATTTCAAAACTATAAATACGATATCATTTTTATTTTTAAAACCCAAATCAATATGAAATCATTTTTACTTAATAAATATCCCTTTCCCAAAATCATTATAATTTCAAATATATATGCCTTAAAACCATAGCTTGAACATAACTTTTAATACTTAATGGTTCGAATACTAATTTACTTTATAAAATAAAACAGCTTCTTTAAATTTCGCAATAAATTCCCAATACCCATTTGAACCTCCAAATAAACCAATTTAATTACCATATATTTGAAGGCTTAAATATTTTGTATTTCAAAACTTTACAGTTCATATATTTCAATCTTTAAATATTCCACTATTTCAAAAAATGGATTCTTTGATAATTTAATATATGTCAATCAAATTCCTATTATTTCGATTTGAAATATTTACTTAATAAATCAATATTACTTACGTAAAACCCATAAACTTCAATAACATGATATTCTTTTAATTAAATTATCTTGAAAATATTCTTTAAATAAATTTGATATTCGTTTAAATCCTCTAATCAAAAATCAAGTTATAAGGTCATACCCTTCAAATCTTAATTTACTTACATTTCAAAACAAGTTTTCTGAGGAAAATTTTTAAATACCTTAATTCAAAACATATTCACATTTATCTTCAACGTTACTTTTATTTGAGTTATTATAAACTCTATATACAATAGAATTTCAAATATATTCTTAACCATATTATATAAACGAAATCAACTTCATTGTGTAGCTTATTTTAAAATTCGAAATAAATTTTTACATAGCTAAGTTCACGAATTTTACTATATATATATATATATATATATCAAAAATTAATATTTATTAAACCGTATTTTTTCCAAAACCATAGAAAATCATTTCAAAAATAATTTTATATATATACCACGGTGCCTGTATATAATTTTCTATCCTATGGTCAAGTGATAAGGATATTTATCATTTCAATCCGCAATTTAAAAATAAAAATGCGGTTGTATATCATTTCAAACCGCAATCGCGAATGAAATGAAAATGCATAATAACTTGCAGGTTATACAATATAAATACAGTATCCATTCATCCATCATATCAATCATCAAACATTCATCAATTTACATCCCATTCAAACAATCACATAAATAAATAATTATTAATTACTGACCGTTAATTTTTCAATAATGAATTAAATAACTGTTTAACTGTAGTTTATATGTAATAATAAATGAATTTAACTAGCAGGTTATATGCAATAATAAATTTTACTGAAATTTTAACTGCCAGTTTTAATGCAATGAATAAATTAATTAACAATTAACTGGCAGTTTTAAATGCAATAATGAATTAAATAATGCGTAAATTAATGAATGCAATTTAACTGAGAAAATGATGAAATATATGCCAAACAGCTATAATTAAATTTCTAAGCACATCATAAATCAATTTAACAAACATAAGAAATCTTAGAAGTTGTGAGTGGGTTAAAACACTCACCTTTTGAATTTAAATTGAATTTAAATCCAATTTAAACCCAAAACTTGACCAGTCTCAGAATTCTTCCAAACTAGTGTCATTAAGTGTGGAATTTTATTACGATCCTAACAAAAAAATCGCGCGTGAAATGGAGTTCGTATGTAGAAGTTATAGCGATAATTGCGAGTTGAAATCAATAAAAAAATATAAAACAAAAGAACACATTTTACCTCTTTCAAGTTCCACATCACCATTCGTTCAAACTCAAGCTATAGAGGCACGTAACTACAGGACACGCAAGCTACAGAACACCACTTCCTCACATAACCATCGTTCGAACCCATCGACTCATGAAAGCACACCGCTTCGACGACGAACTTTCGTCAACGCCTGACGCCGCCCTCGCCTACTCGACCATGGACGCTCCCCATCGGCCCCACGTGCAGCAACACGAGGCCAGAAACTCACCGGCGCCGTCATGAACAAGGAACCCTAATCGAATTTTTTGCCCAATCTGACCGTTGAATCGCCAAACGAACACCGCCGATGAACTCCCCTCGGCTTCCTCTCCAAAACCCAGAAATCAATTTCCGATCAGGCGACAAATGATTTCGACGCAACGGATGGCCGAGAATAAACTAGGGTTTTTTGGAAAAAATTTAATTCGATTTCAAAAACGAATTGTAGATTTAGGTTGCGCTCGTCGAGAGCTTCAAATCTATATATAATTTGTATGGTTTGAGGAGATTGAATTTTTGCTCTGGATTTGATTTTTGAATTGTATTTGGATCTAGTGCTTATAGCCATTGGAAAGAGGAGGAGCTGGGTGATTGTATACATAAACAAATGAGAATAGATGGAGGCTAGGGTTTAGCATGGTATTTATAGGAAAATTGAAATAAATATATGGATCGGATTGATAGATGTACGTGCTAACGCTAACGTGGTCTAAAAAGCCCGTTCTGACCCCGGAACGAAATAGGATCAACCCATATATCAAAATAGGTGTTTTAAAATATTTAAAATGCAATGGAAAAGGTTTCAGGTTCAAATTGCATCGTATGAAGGAGTTATGCTAAATTCAAATTTTCCAAATTGATTTCAATTGATTTCAATTGCATAAATTTCAATGCGTTTCGAGTCCGTATGATCAAACGACATGTCCGATCGCTACGAAACTTGAAACATTATTATAATTCACCGTTATGGATCCGATGAAACTAGTTTCGTCGAAATCCGAGTCAGTGGCCAAAATGGCTATTTTCACACTTTTTAAATAAATTAATAATTAATTAAATAAAACCCATTCTTGATTTCAATTCTAAAATTCACAATTTATATCACTTTATATTGCTCAGTCATTTGCAATGATTTAAAGAAATTTTAAATGTCAAATTAGAGAAAAACAATATATCAATTCCAATATTAACCTCAATTTCATTAAATTCCAAATTTATAAATTTAATCTCCCATAATTCTATTAAATTCTCTTTCATTCTATTTTTCAATTCACTAACATTAAACGGATAAAATATTGGATTTACAACTATTACCATAATATTCTTACATTCCATTTAACATTCTATTAACGTAATATTTAGATGTTTGATTTCATTTAATTACAATAAAACCTATTTATTATACACTAATTTTCCAATATATTGACACAACTTATATTTGCATTCTTTTCATTCAATATCAATTGTCATTTTATAAGTAAAATTAACATTAGATTCATACTCATTACATTAATAACTTCAATTTCATCTAAATAAATGTTTACGTAATTTTTTAAAATATTAAATCCGTTTAATTGCAATAAGTCATATTATCGTAATTTAAATTCAAATAAATAATTAAATGTTGATTCCCATTCTTTTTATCCAACAATCGTTATCCTATAAGCATACTTAACATTTGTTTACATTTCATTAAACTGATACTTCTATATACATCTTAGATTTGTATCAACGGTTATATTTAAAAATGTGAATCTTGTCAATTACGTGTATTAATTAAGGTTTTAAACTCAATTAACAAAATTTCCTAAGTCTAATCCCCTTTTACCAAATTTGACAATCACCAACCATTTGTACTACATTCCATATTAATGTAATATTTATTAGATTTTATTTCAAATTAACGTACATATTAACTACCCTTAATTGACATCTGATTCCCAAATTTTTTTAACATACTAAATAAATAAATAACCTAAATAAATGGTCACCTACTTACTTTCTTTCATTTATAAGTTTACTACTTACCCACCCAGGTATAGATCCCATATATAACACTAATCAATTTCCATTAACACTACATTATCCAATTATCATAAATTTGCTCAATATATACTCTTGTTTACTTATAGATAAATTTATGTTTTCTATCAATCCTCATTCACTCTTCCGTTACTAAATTTAAAATCATTAAGTAACATTTCCTTAATAACAGTTATTAAAATTACTTAACATTTAAGAGGACTTTATTTCAAATAAATTGATTGACCAATAAATTAGGTAATATATAATAATTGTTATCATACCCTTAAGATTTACGCTTGTTCTCTTCTATTTGATTTATAGCCTAAAATAATAAAAACAATCTAACTCCATAAATAAACTTATTTTATTACCCAAATTGTACATAGTTTGAATTCAATACTTACTTTTATGTTTCTCCATATTCAATTATATTCAGGTATAACACTTACCCTATTTCATTTATTTCGGTTTCATTAAATCTATCCAAATTTTATTCGTTTCAATATTATTCCATTTATTTCAATTGCTCATTTAAATTCTAACATTCCTTTTTATTATAAATTATAAGATTTTCTTCTCTACCTAAACATTAATACAAAATCATATTCAATTGCAGTTTTAAATCTTCAAAAATTTTAGGTCGTTACACTCTCCCCCACTCAAAACTTTTCATCCCCGAAAAGGAAAAGAAGGGAAAAAGGAAGAATTAAGAAATCAATATATCTTATTCAAAACATTAACTTTATAACCTATTAAAATTTTCAAATTAATTAATTTAGATAAAATATCTCAATTTATAACCATTAAATCTTTTTATACTTAAACAATTAAAATTTAGAAAACATTTAAAAAAAAATTAAGTCAAAATTTTACGGAAAATTTTGGCAGAGTCTTCTTTGTACGGAGAGGCTCGGGAGAAAATATAATATCAAAATATAACAATTATTTTACATATATTATCCAAAATATTATATCCCAACCCGGGAAAATATATAAAATAGCGTTATAAACCGTAATCCGAAACATACCTATTTGTCGGGCAATTTACGCTTAATTTATGGAACCAAAAGCAATAGCAATTGCTTCCATAACCTGCATTTCACTTATAAAATCCAAAGGGTTAACAATTTATATAAAGTGAAATATTTAATTGGTTTCAATCACTAACAACAAATCGATACAACAACCATCAATTCCAACAAACAGCATACACAACAAATACAAAGCAACCATTCAATCAAACAAACAAATAGTTGTTCGGGTTCAAAACCTTTAAATTGTACGAAATGAAGAATAAACTACTAGCGCGTCATTTACTCAACAGTCTTAAATAAAACTAAATAGATTATTCATTCACCTAAATCCAATTTTAAAGTATCCTTGCCCAAACAACCATCAACTAAACAACAACAAATCCAAACAAAATCAACTTAACTAATTATTAATTTCATTGCATACCTTTGTAGTTTGATATTCTTTTTATTTATACAGTGATTTATTTTTTTAATTTACATTTACTCATTAAATGTTTTCTTCATTTATTTTTACTTATTACTTACAATTATTCAAATCCATTAACTCAGGTCATGCTAGTTCCTTTTATTTCGTTATAATTATTCATACATTTATTATTGCATGTGCTCATTTATTGTGACGATCCAAATTCCAGCGTTCGGAAATCGACATCCGTACTCCACGGTACTTGAATGCCGCAGATTCAAACGTTGAAATTCGAGTCGCGCCGGAGCTTATAACACATTAAGTATAACAACACAGCGGAAGAAAAAGAATAATACATATCAATATACAACATTAATACAATATGATACAACAGACGATACAAAAGATATCATTATACATCAGAGATATGATACAAGATAACAACAGCGGAAAAGAAAAGATAACACAGCAGCGGAACAAAAATTCTAATATGGTCTTCAAGAAAGAAGTCCATCTTCAAAGCACCAATCCAGAAAATAGCTCGAACTCCCAATAATGATGCACAAAATAAGCAAATGCAGTTCAGATCCAAAGAATGAACTAGCTCTAGATAATCTACCGGACCTGACTATCTGAAAAACCCAACTCTAGACTGCCCGTGTGGGAAAATAGTGGGCACCCAGAGTTTAGGAAAGGAACAATAAACTCCAGGTCAGTCATGGGACTGGTATGAGCAAACAAAAACATTTGGTCTTTAAAACAAGAAAAATAATTTAAATTTGAAATCCGCAATGCTTTTTAGAAAATGAAACTACCATAAGGCCTCCCGCCACACACACAATGCAAACGCAGAATTGGAGGAGATTTCTCCTTATGATAGTCAAACATGCTTAATATGAGAAATTCTTTGATATTATTATTATAAGTGCAAAGTGTGGAAAACCATTTCGAAAGTATAATATAAATCCTAGCCAGCATAGACATTCCGAACTATGCCTACTATAGTTACCATCTAAACAGTGGTGACCACCATAAGTAAATGGCAGTTTCTACAACTAAAACCGTACAAGGCACGTATTGAAGAATGGATTTCCAACAAATGGTCAGGCTAAGGAACTTCCTACTGCCACATGGGATCGCCTCTGGCGGGACGTCCCGAGAACTAACGTTACGGTTAGATCTCTGCCAACACAAGGCCGGGTTACTTCTGTAACTAGGTAACTACTACACGAATATGACATCCCCCGGTCCTTTGGGACCTTTATCCGAGGCGCCTCAAAGCAACAACCACACAGTAAATGAGATTGGAGCAACCACATGAGTAAGTATCTGGGCTCCATACCGTGATACCACCCTTTACCAGAAGGGAATGACACACCCTAAAGGGAGCGACCCTCATAACCTTGCCGCATCTTTCCTGTTTCGACCATTTCCGTGGTGTGAGGTCCTGATGCAGTCTCGTCCACAAAGCTACGCTTTATACAAAAGCCATGCTTTGATCACAAATGATCAACAAGTGATCATCATCACACAGCAGCACTTAGCATGTCACATTACCAAATTGTGAATATATCACTAATAAATATCAACTACATAACCACTGAGCTCGTACGTCTCAGAGAAGGGTGTTAAGCTAAGAGAATAAATTCTCCGCCATCAAGCAGAAATGTATTTGATAGAGATCAGTTTAATATCTCAAAGTGTAATGTCGGACATGCAACCATACAAGTCTGTTCCGGGTTCGAACAGAACCGAAGGCAATTCCGAAGAAGCCCTAGCAAATCCGGGTTTCCACAATCCCGATCGGACTTCCCATCACTAAGGGAGAACTCTATACCGGAGCAACTCAGTGCAGAGTCAATCGACAGGTTATCCTATCGTTCTCGAAGACACCCGGTCTTCAACTCCGGTCTTCAAATGCAATACATAACGTCATATCACTATTCGGAATGGGCTATATGACACAAAGGTCCTCTCCCGGCTAAACCGAATAGCGAGCGCAATATTTAAAAACATATGGATATGGGATTTCAGTCAAGTCACAACTTAAAAATCCAAAGCTTTTCTTTTAAATGGTTAAACAAATCACCATTTTAAATCTTTAAATAAGATTCATTTCACAAAGTTCACCTAGTTTCACAAAGATCGTCCATAGATTTCAAACAATTTCCATTTCATTTGGATTAACTCATTTAAATCTTTAAATCAAAGATTTACTTATAGCTTTCAAACCGTTCCCAAAGATTTATCCATAACTAGGAAAAAATATTTTCCATTTTATACTTGAAATCCTTTTAACACAAATTGGACGTTTACTTCTTATGTGAAAGCTTTTATTATTTGAAAACGATAGTTTTCGTTTCAGAAAAATCCAATTATATTCATACAAGTTAAAACCTTGGGTTAAATTTAAAGTCCCAAAACAA
Source organism: Allium cepa (assembly GCA_030765085.1). Taxonomy (NCBI): domain Eukaryota; kingdom Viridiplantae; phylum Streptophyta; class Magnoliopsida; order Asparagales; family Amaryllidaceae; genus Allium; species Allium cepa. The sequence continues at coordinate 581,577,074 of CM060931.1, forward strand.
CACTTTTTAAAATGGTTTAATAACAAATATAAACCCAATTATATGTTGAATACCCTTTTTAAACCTTTGTTCCAAATCATTGAATTCAATTTCAAATATTGAATTCAAATTTAAATCAAATTATTTAAATTTCAAAACTCAATCAAGTTATTCAAAATAACTTTTATTTTTGAAATTCATTTTCAAAAGCTTTCAATTCTAATTCCAAAACTATTTTGGATTCAAAAATTCAATTTTAAAACAATCTCAAAAATCTGTGACTTAACCCATTTCCAGGTGCAATCCATATTTGTGTGTGTATAGTGTGGTCCAGGGGTTCAACACAATAGTGCACAACATCATCATCACAGATCCGATCATATCGATAAGCGATATAACCCATAACGCTTATCAATTTTCACAGATTCATAGATAAAGTAAATTATCAATCACAAAGATTCACTCATATGATTCGATGTGGGTTTCGGATAACCAACTGGAATCCGACTCCCTGTCGCATCGAAATTCAAATGTCGTTCTACGGGTCAAGGGTTTGCATATACATATAACAATATATACATCACAGATATAATAGTTTAGCACAAAACATTACATGGCATCACATCACATAACAGATACTTCAATCCATCACATATCATTTAACAATCAAACATCCATAAGTAAGATCAGTTAATTGTTTGATACAAATCAATTTTAATTGCTCATGAATAACTACTAATCCTGGTTAATTTATCATTAATAAATTACAAATCATTTTAATTAACTTTTCCTTAATCATTTATTAATTGACCATTTATGATAAATTCAATTAACCCTTAATTATAATTTATTAACCTTTAATTATTAAATAATTAACCTTAATTATTTAATTCACCATTCAATAAATTATCTTTAATAAATTAATCAACCCTAAATTAATTAATTATCGTTAAATTAGTTATCCTTATCCTTATTTAATTACCACAATTGATTAACCTTAAGTTAATCACAAGATAAATTAGTTTTTTTAATTAATAACATCCTTTAATTACTTTCACAAATTATTAATAATTTTTTTTTCTTAATCACTTTAATTAATTATCCTTTAATTAATTAATCTAAAATCTTAATTAAATAAATTTAAGCCTTTAGTTACTTATTTAATTAACCCAAATCAAAAATTAATTGAAAAATAAATTTCTCATTTTAATTAGCTTAATAATTTAATGAATTTCAAACCATTAATTCCTAATTAAATTTCAAGGAAAGCATTATTCTTATTAATGATTAAATTTATCGTTAATAAAGTATTTTAGCTATTTTCTTTCAAATTTATTTGCAAATTTCATTTTAAATTTTAAATTTAAAATGAGCCCAAATTAAAGTTAAAAACAATTAAAAACACATTTTGAAAATTTATGTTAAGGAAATACTTATTTTATAAAAGAAGTTTTAAAGGAATTCAAACCAAATTCATTTTCTTAATTCAAATCAATTTAAAAATAAAACACTTTAATATTCAAAGTTTTTTTTTAAATCATTTTTTTTTAAATTTAAACTCTTTTTAATTTCTAAAACTGGTATTCAGACTAAGTCATGATTCCAGATTTAACTTTGATTTAAGAGAGAACTTTCTTGCATTTTAAAGCTTTAATATTCAAACCATTTTCCCATTTTAAAGTAGCTAAACAAATTAAATTTGAAAACTTTATTTTATTTTTAAAACTGAGATTCAAGCTAACATTGAACCAGATTCAAAACTTGGATTTAACTTGTTTGAAACTTTACCTTTTATTTTAAACTTCAGTTTAGATTTTTAAAACAAACATTACAGGTTTTGTTCTGAAACCTGTAACAAAATTTCATCCCGAGGCTAACCTATCTTGCTTCGAGCAAAGCATCACCTTACTTCGAGTTACACGTGAAACCAACTCGAGAAAACCAAAACCCACCTTCACCAAACAACAGTGATTACTACACATACCCAAACCTGGCAACGCCTCCGACCACGACCCTCCGACCACTAGAATTCCTGAATCTCCGTCCATAGTCTCGTCAACACCCCTACTTCTATTTCCCAGAGACAGGTAGCACTCGGTCATCAATTGAGGTCGTGCCAATAAAATCTATTCAACCTATCCAAACTAGGTCTATGAACTTCCCAGATCGACCACCAACGCCACCCTCACTTGATCACCGTTGTGTTATTTTTCCGTGATTCTCCGATCATCATTGCATCTCCAGAAAGAACCACGAGTATCCCGATCGAGTAAATCGTCATAGGGGACTCAAAATACCAAATCCAGTTCAACTCGAACTGCTCTCGAATGCTAACTTTAAAAATTGTAATTTCACTTCTAAAAATCGTATTTTGGGATAAGGTTTCAATAAATATTACTGGATTGCCAAATTAAAATGTGTGAGTTTCCTCTAATATCAGACTGGTTCGGTCTTTTTTTGGATTTTTAGAGATATCTAGAGTTTAATTTACTTAATCATAATTTTTAATCAATAATGTATGTTGAAACAAACAACTTGTGTTTGAATCTAAAACCCCGATAAGGATCAGATCAATAGGAATTGGTTTTTTTTTTGTTTTTTTTTGAAGAAAGATTATGATTCTGGGAAAAACAGAAACACAGAAGCCTGCACATCCCTCTACAATTATACATATATACTGACAATTACATACTTGTATATGTTCACACAAAAACACCTATTTCCAGATACACAAAAACAACCAGGTTTCACATTTTTTTCTTTGTTTTTTTTGTTGAGGTTGTCAGTTGGCTTATATTTATTCCCAGGCTTTATTCACTTCCAGATTTTTTTTTGAAACATATTTAAATTTATAACATTTGAACATATTTTTAAATCTTATTTTAAATTAAACTCGGCTAATTTGTTGAAGCAAGGTTGAATAATGATCATATAAAAGAGAACTGGCATTTTTGTTTTTAAAATTTAAAACCCAGTATCAAAACAGGAAGTAGAAATCACATTTCCAGGCCAAAAAACTCAAGCATAGCAATCCATTTGCAAGCAAAAGGTACTCACATTCATGCAGGAATTAAAACACAAATAATAGAATAAAGCAAGGTGTTTACTCACTTGGATTCCAATAGAACAGAGAGAACAGATCTTTGTTCTGAAATCTGGAATTTTATTTTTAATGTTGATCTTGTTGTTGAGTTGCCTTATCTTGTTGTTCCAGTTGACCCCCTGCTTTGTTTTAATCTAGTTGAAGTTGAAGTTTTTATTTAATCCAGGTTGAAGATTTGTATTGCTATTTGAAATGATTTCCAAATCCGATATGATAAACAGAGCAAGGGCTAGAGGTTTACTCACCAGAAAGATTTGAACAGAGGGTGGCAAAGAACAGGCTTTGAAATTATTTTTTTCTCTTTTGCAAATTGGAATTGCCTTTGTTTCTGATCTTAGGTTTCATATTTTATTTCTTTTCTCCAGACTAAAGCTTCCAGATTCAATTTTAAAGAAAGTTTGTTTCCCTGCAACTTATTAAATGAAGTTTTTCATATCTTTGTTTTGTTTACTGATTACAAGATTAAATCCAATTTTTTTTTAAAAAGGAATTTCACTTGCCTTTACTTATTTGAGAGAATTTGCACTGTCTCTGCCCACAAAAAATGCAGCACTGTATCTTTTATAGATCTGCAAATTACTTTGAATTTGTGTTCAAACTTGTTTTTGAAACCAAAAATTTATTACTTTTGATGTTAAAAACTTACCTAAGATTGATCTTGCACTTGTTTGCTTTTACACTAATTTCTCATGTTCTTGTTGTTGAAGAAGATTTTTCAGGTTTGAAACTGTATACCCTTTTTTTTCTTTTGGTTTTAAAAACTGAGTTGTTTTTGTTTTTGAACAACTTTATGTATTGAAAAATGTGAGGCCAAATCCTTTTTCTACTATTTTGTTCAGATTTTCTAAGATACTATATGATGGCATATGGGAAGATGTGAAGTTTCTTTTTAATTTTAAATTTCATTATTTTAAATAAAAGTAATGATGCTATTGGTATGTATATAGATATGTAAGATCTAAAGGTATGTTTACATTTGTTTTGTTTTCATGTACTTTAAACTTTACACTTTCAAATTATGCATTCATCTCAAAGCTTTGTATAAACAAAATTTGTTTGTATATATATATGTACTATGTGTTTTTAAGTCCTTCTTATTTTATCAAATCTAATTATTAAGTATACAAGATAATTTAGCTTTTGTAAACTTTTGTTTATATCAATTTTATAATATTACTTTTAAACCAATATCTTTCTAAGCTTAGTTCATTATATTTTTCTTTTTGAATTAAAACCATTATATCTTTTAAATAAATAATCATCTATATATATGTATATTATTTTAAACTTTTATTTCTTATTTTTCATTATATTTGTATTTGAAATTCAAATTTCAAATTCCAAATTTGTAATATATTTATAAAATGTTTACCTTTAAATTCCAAATAGGAATCTTATTAACATAAATTTATTGAATTTCTTAAATCAATTCCTTTATTTGCTATCTTTTGATATATATATTTATTCAAATCAAATTCAAATGATCTTATAGAAATCCATTTATATAAATAGATAAACATACCTCTAATTGAATTTGAAAATTAAAACACAATGCAGATTTTTACTCACAATTTAATTTCAAAAATTAAATTAATTAACAAATTATCTTAACCAAAATTTCAGGGATGTTACAGATTTCCCCCCTTAAGAAAATTTCGTCCTCGAAATTTGCAAGGGAGACAACAAAGAAAAGATGAAAGATAGAAAAATATCTTTCCAAATCAAACTGGATATCAATTCTGTATTTGGCTTACCAAATCAGAACATCGATAATATGAGAACAAATTCATACAATATTACACAAGAAATTTGGGTCCATCGGTCTACGAATATACGAGGGCATTGATTAGATCGAAGGGATAACTAATCGTTCATAGAATATATCGGATCCCAGAGAATAGATAGATGGACTAAATCTTCCATAATTCTCAAACACTAGATATAAATCCCAAATTTGGTTTTGACCGAAATTGTTTTATTGATACAATTCTAATTTAGCTTCATATTTGTTAACCAATTTATGTAATTTAAAATTTCCAATTTATTTAATTTAAATTTTCAATTTCAAATTCATTAAAGTTTAGATCGAAAAGTTGATAAGAAACAGATGGAGATACAAAGTAAGAATTTTCTACAACGATTCGTAGGGCCACCATCGCACCGAAACTTCTTTTGGGAGTTGTCACGAAGCAATCAAAAGAATTTGGAATCGAATCAAAGGAGATTGAAAAGAAAGGTTGTTTCCACTGTCGCAGGGTATTGACCATTTGTAGTGGTACTCCCCTGTCCCCTATCTCGCCCTCTTCTCGCACTCATACTTACTATCAGTGGATAGTAAGAGAATTTGCTGAGGCATTCGAATGGATATCTTAGGGATATACTCATTCTAGGGTATACTTCACCCTATCTCTAATGAGTTACTTAATGTGTTATACTCCTGAGCTAAAGTTTTAACCCTCAGCTCTGATACCAAATGTGACGATCCAAATTCCAGCGTTCGGAAATCGACATCCGCACTCCACGGTACTTGAATGCCGCAGATTCAAACGTTGAAATTCGAGTCACGCCGGAGCTTATAACACATTAAGTATAACAACACAGCGGAAGAAAAAGAATAATACATATCAATATACAACATTGATACAATATGATACAACAGACGATACAAAAGATATCATTATACATCAGAGATATGATACAAGATAACAGCAGCGGAAAAGAAAAGATAACACAGCAGCGGAACAAAAATTCTAATATGGTCTTCAAGAAAGAAGTCCATCTTCAAAGCACCAATCCAGAAAATAGCTCGAACTCCCAATAATGATGCACAAAATAAGCAAATGCAGTTAAGATCCAAAGAATGAACTAGCTCCAGATAATCTACTGGACCTGACTATCTGAAAAACCCAACTCTAGACTGCCCGTGTGGGAAAATAGTTGGCACCCAGAGTTTAGGAAAGGAACAATAAACTCCAGGTCAGTCATGGGATTGGTATGAGCAAACAAAAACATTTGGTCTTTAAAACAAACAAAAGAATTTAAATTTGAAATCCGCAATGCTTTTTAGAAAATGAAACTACCATAAGCCTTCCCGCCACACACACAATGCAAACGCAGAATTGGAGGAGATTTCTCCTTATGATAGTCGAACATGCTTAATACGAGAAATTCTTTGATATTATTATTATAAGTGCAAAGTGTGGTAAACCATTTCGAAAGTATAATATAAATCCTAGCCAGCATAGACATTCCGAACTATGCCTACTATAACTACCATCTAAACAGTGGTGACCACCATAAGTAAATGGCAGGTTCTACAACTAAAACCGTACAAGGCACGTATTGAAGAATGGATTTCCAACAAATGGTCAGGCTAAGGAACTTCCTACTGCCACATGGGATCGCCTCTGGCGGGACGTCCCGAGAACTAACGTTACGGTTAAATCTCTGCCAACACAAGGCCGGGTTACCTCTGAACTAGGTAACTACTACACGAATATGCCATCCCCCGGTCCTTTGGGACCTTTATCCGAGGCGCCTCAAAGCAACAACCACACAGTAAATGAGATTGGACCAACCACATGAGTAAGTATCTGGGCTCCATACCATGATACCACCCTTTACCAGAAGGGAATGACACACCCTAAAGGGAGCGACCCTCATAACCTTGCCGCATCTTTCCTGTTTCGACCATTTCCGGGGTGTGAGGTCCAGATGCAGTCTCGTCCACAAAGCTACGCTTTATACAAAAGCCATGCTTTGATCACAAATCATCAACAAGTGATCATCATCACACAGCAGCACTTAGCATGTCACATTACCAAATTGGGAATATATCACTGATAAATATCAACTACATAACCTCTGAGCTCGTACGTCTCAGAGAAGGGTGTTAAGCTAAGAGAATAAATTCTCCGCCACCAAGCAGAAATGTATTTGATAGAGATCAGTTTAATATCTCAAAGTGTAATGTCGGACATGCAACCATACAAGTCTGTTCCGGGTTCGAACAGAACCGAAGGCACTTCCGAAGAAGCCCTTGCAAATCCGGGTATCCACAATCCCGATCGGACTTCCCATCACTAAGGGAGAACTCTATACCGGAGCAACTCAGTGCAGAGTCAATCGACAGGTTATCCTATCGTTCTCGAAGACACCCGGTCTTCAACACCGGTCTTCAAATGCAATCCATAACGTCGTATCACTATTCGGAATGGGCTATATGACACAAAGGTCCTCTCCCGGCTAAACCGAATAGCGAGCGCAATATTTAAAAACATATGGATATGGGATTTCAGTCAAGTCACAACTTAAAAATCCAAAGCTTTTCTTTTAAATGGTTAAACAAATCACCATTTTAAATCTTTAAATAAGATTCATTTAACAAAGTTCACCTAGTTTCACAAAGATCGTCCATAGATTTCAAACAATTTCCATTTCAATTGGATTAACTAATTTAAATCTTTAAATCAAAGATTTACTTATAGCTTTCAAACCGTTCCCAAAGATTTATTCATAACTAGGAAAAAATATTTTCCATTTTATACTTGAAATCCTTTTAACACAAATTGGACGTTTACTTCTTATGTGAAAGCTTTTATTATTTGAAAACGATAGTTTTCGTTTTAGAAAAATCCAATTATATTCATACAAGTTAAAACCTTGGGTTAAATTTAAAGTCCCAAAACAACACTTTTTAAAATGGTTTAATAACTCATATAAACCCAATTATATGTTGAATACCCTTTTTAAACCTTTGTTCCAAGTCATTAAATTCAATTTCAAATATTGAATTCAAATTTAAATCAAATTATTTAAATTTCAAAACTCAATCAAGTTATTCAAAATAACTTTTATTTTTGAAATTCATTTTCAAAAGCTTTCAATTCTAATTCCAAAACTATTTTGGATTCAAAAATTCAATTTTAAAACAATCTCAAAAATCTGTGACTTAACCCATTTCCACGTGCAATCCATATTTGTGCATGTATAGTGTGGTCCAGGGGTTCAACACAATAGTGCACAACATCATCATAACAGATCCGATCATATCGATAAGCGATATAACCCATAACGCTTATCAATTTTCACAGATTCATAGATAAAGTAAATTATCAATCACAAAGATTTACTAATATGATTCGATGTGGGTTTCGGATAACCAACTGGAATCCGACTCCCTGTCGCATCGAAATTCAAATGTCGTTCTACGGGTCAAGGGTTTGCATATACATATAACAATATATACATCACAGATATAATAGTTTAGCACAAAACATTACATGGCATCACATCACATAACAGATACATCAATCCATCACATATCATCTAACAATCAAACATCCATAAGTAAGATCAGTTAATTATTTGATACAAATCAATTTTAATTGCTTATGAATAACTACCAATCCTGGTTAATTTATCATTAATAAATTACAAATCATTTTGATTAACTTTTCTTTAATCGTTTATTAATTAACCATTTATGATAAATTTAATTAACCCTTAATTATAATTTATTAACCTTTAATTATTAAATAATTAACCTTAATTATTTAATTCACCATTCAATAAATTATCTTTAATAAATTAATCAACCCTAGATTAATTAATTATCGTTAAATTAGTTATCCTTACTTAATTACCACAATTGATTAACCTTAAGTTAATCACAAGATAAATTAGTTTTTTTTAATTAATAACATCCTTTAATTACTTTCACAAATTATTAACCTTTAATTAATATTTTTTTTTCTTAATCACTTTAATTAATTATCCTTTAATTAATTAATCTAAAATCTTAATTAAATAAATTTAAGCCTTTGATTACTTATTTAATTAACCCAAATCAAAAATTAATTGAAAAATAAATTTCTCATTTTAATTAACTTAATAATTTAATGAATTTCAAACCATTAATTTCTAATTAAATTTCAAGGAAAGCATTATTCTTATTAATGATTAAATTTATCGTTAATAAAGTATTTTAACTATTTTCTTTCAAATTTATTTGCAAATTTCTTTTTAAATTTAAAATTTAAAATGAGCCCAAATTAAAGTTAAAAACAATTAAAAACACATTTTGAAAATTTATGTTAAGGAAATACTTATTTTATAAAAGAAGTTTTAAAGGAATTCAAACCAAATTCATTTTCTTAATTCAAATCAATTAAAAAAAAACACTTTAATATTCAAAGTTTTTTTTAAATCATTTTTTTTTAAATTTAAACTCTTTTTAATTTCTTAAACTGAAATTCAGACTAAGTCTTGATTCCAGATTTAACTTTGATTTAAGAGAAAACTTTCTTGCATTTTAAAGCTTTAATATTCAAACCATTTTCCCATTTTAAAGTAGCTAAACAAATTAAATTTGAAAACTTTATTTTATTTTTAAAACTGAGATTCAAGCTAACATTGAACCAGATTCAAAACTTGGATTTAACTTGTTTGAAACTTTACCTTTTATTTTAAACTTCGGTTTAGATTTTTAAAACAAACATTAGAGGTTTTGTTCTGAAACCTGTAACAAAATTTCATCCCGAGGCTAACCTATCTTGCTTCGAGCAAAGCATCACCTTACTTCGAGTTACACGTGAAACCAACTCGAGAAAACCAAAACCCACCTTCACCAAACAACAGTGATTACTACACATACCCAAACCTGGCAACGCCTCCGACCACGACCCTCCGACCACTAGAATTCCTGAATCTCCGTCCATGGTCTCGTCAACACGCCTACTTCTATTTCCCAGAGACTGGTAGCACTCGATCATCAATTGAGGTCGTGCCAATCAAATCTATTCAACCTATCCAAACTAGGTCTATGAACTTCCCAGATCGACCACCAACGCCACCCTCACTTGATCACCGTTCTGTTATTTTTCCCTGATTCTCCGATCATCATTGCATCTCCAGAAAGAACCACGAGTATCCCGATCGAGTAAATCATCAGAGGGGACTGAAAATACCAAATCCAGTTCAACTCGAACTGCTCTCGAATGCTAACTTTAAAAATTGTAATTTCACTTCTAAAAATCGTATTTTGGGATAAGGTTTCAATAAATATTACTGGATTGCCAAATTAAAATGTGTGAGTTTCCTCTAATATCAGACTAGTTCGGTCTTTTTTTGGATTTTTAGAGATATCTAGAGTTTAATTTACTTAATCATAATTTTTAATCAATAATGTATGTTGAAACAAACAACTTGTGTTTGAATCTAAAACCCCGATAAGGATCAGATCAATAGGAATTGGTTTTTTTTTGTTTTTTTTTTTTTGGAGAAAGATTATGATTCTGGGAAAAACAGAAACACAGAAGCCTGCACATCCCTCTACAATTATACATATATACTGACAATTACATACTTGTATATGTTCACACAAAAACACCTATTTCCAGATACACAAAAACAACCAGGTTTCACATTTTTTTCTTTGTTTTTTTTGGTTGAGGTTGTCAGTTGGCTTATATTTATTCCCAGGCTTTATTCACTTCCAGAATTTTTTTTTGAAACATATTTAAATTTAAAACATTTGAACAAATTTTTAAATCTTATTTTAAATTAAAGTCAGCTAATTTGTTGAAGCAAGGTTGAATAATGATCATATAAAGAGAACTGGCATTTTTGTTTTTAAAATTTAAAATCCAGTATCAAAACAGGAAGTAGAAATCACATTTCCAGGCCAAAAAACTCAAGCATAGCAATCCATTTGCAAGCAAAAGGTACTCACATTCATGCAGGAATTAAAACACAAATAATAGAATAAAGCAAGGTGTTTACTCACTTGGATTCCAAAAGAACAGAGAGAACAGATCTTTGTTCTGAAATCTGGAATTTTATTTTTAATGTTGATCTTGTTGTTGAGTTGCCTTATCTTGCTGTTCCAGTTGACCCCCTGCTTTGTTTTAGTCTAGTTGAAGTTGAAGTTGTTATTTAATCCAGGTTGAAGATTTGTATTGCTATTTGAAATGATTTCCAAATCTGATATGATAAACAGAGCAAGGGCTAGAGGTTTACTCACCAGAAAGATTTGAACAGAGGGAGGCAAAGAACAGGCTTTGAAATTATTATTTTCTCTTTTGCGAACTGGAATTGCCTTTGTTTCTGATTTTAGGTTTCATATTTTATTTCTGTTCTCCAGACTAAAGCTTCCAGATTCAATTTTAAAGAAAGTTTGTTTCCCTGCAACTTATTAAATGAAGTTTTTCATATCTTTGTTTTGTTTACTAATTACAAGATTAAATCCAAATTTTTTTCGAAAAAGGAATTTCACTTGCCTTTACATATTTGAGAGAATTTGCACTGTCTCTGCCCAAAAAAAATGCAGCACTGTATCTTTTATAGATCTGCAAATTACTTTGAATTTGTGTTCAAACTTGTTTTTGAAACCAAAAATTTATTACTTTTGATGTTAAAAACTTACCTGAGATTGATCTTGCACTTGTTTGCTTTTACACTAATTTCTCAGGTTCTTGTTGTTGAAGAAGATTTTTCAGGTTTGAAACTATATACCCCTTTTTTTTCTTTTGGTTTTAAAAACTGAGCTGTTTTTGTTTTTGAACAGCTTTATGTATTGAAAAATGTGAGGCCAAATCCTTTTTCTACTATTTTGTTCAGATTTTCTAAGATACTATATGATGGCATATGGGAAGATGTGAAGTTTCTTGTAATTTTAAATTTCATTATTTTAAATAAAAGTAATGATGCTATTGGTATGTATATAGATATGTAAGATCTAAAGGTATGTTTACATTTGTTTTGTTTTCATGTACTTTAAACTTTACACTTTCAAATTATGCATTCATCCCAAAGCTTTGTATAAACAAAATTTGTTTGTATATATATAGGTACTATGTGTTTTTAAGTCCTTCTTGTTTTATCAAATCTAATTATTAAGTATACAAGATAATTTAGCTTTTGTAAACTTTTGTTTATATCAATTTCATAATATTACTTTTAAACCAATATCTTTCTAAGCTTAGTTCATTATATTTTTCTTTTTGAATTAAAACCATTATATCTTTTAAATAAATAATCATCTATATATATGTATATTATTTTAAACTTTTATTTCTTATTTTTCAATATATTTGTATTTGAAATTCAAAATTCAAATTCCAAATTTGTAATATATTTATAAAATGTTTACCTTTAAATTCCAAATAGGAATCTTATTAACATAAATTTATTGAATTTCTTAAATCAATTCCTTTATTTGCTATCTTTTGATATATATATTTATTCAAATCAAATTCAAATGATTTTATAGAAATCCATTTATATAAATAGATAAACATACCTCTAATTGAATTTGAAAATTCAAACACAATGCAGATTTTTACTCACAATTTAATTTCAAAAATTAAATTAATTAACAAATTATCTTAACCAAAATTTCAGGGATGTTACAGATTTCCCCCCTGAAGAAAATTTCGTCCTCGAAATTTGCAAGGGAGACAACAAAGAAAAGATGAAAGATAGAAAAATATCTTTCCAAATCAAACTGGATATCAATTCTGTATTTGGCTTACCAAATCGGAACATCGACAATATGAGAACAAATTCATACAATATTACACAAGAAATTTGGGTCCATCGGTCTACGAATATACGAGGGCATTGATTAGTTCGAAGGGATAACTAATCGTTCATAGAATATATCGGATCCCAGAGAATAGATAGATGGACTAAATCTTCCATAATTCTCAAACACTAGATATAAGTCCCAAATTTGGTTTTGACCGAAATTGTTTTATTGATACAATTCTAATTTAGCTTCATATTTGTTAACCAATTTATGTAATTTAAAATTTCCAATTTATTTAATTTAAATTTTCAATTTCAAATTCATTAAAGTTTAGATCGAAAAGTTGATAAGAAACAGATGGAGAAACTTCTTTTGGGAGTTGTCACGAAGCAATCAAAAGAATTTGGAATCGAATCAAAGGAGATTGAAAAGAAAGGTTGTTTCCACTGTCGCAGGGTATTGACCATTTGTAGTGGTACTCCCCTGTCCCCTATCTCGCCCTCTTCTCGCACTCATACTTACTATCAGTGGATAGTAAGAGAATTTACTGAGGCATTCGAATGGATATCTTAGGGATATACTCATTCTAGGGTATACTTCACCCTATCTCTAATGAGTTACTTAATGTGTTATACTCCTGAGCTAAAGTTTTAACCCTCAGCTCTGATACTAAATGTGACGATCCAAATTCCAACATTCGGAAATCGACATCCGCACTCCATGGCACTTGAGTGCCGCAGATTCAAACGTTGAAATTCGAGTCACGCCGGAGCTTATAACACATTAAGTATAACAACACAGCGGAAGAAAAAGAATAATACATATCAATATACAACATTGATACAATATGATACAACAGACGATACAAAAGATATCATTATACATCAGAGATATGATACAAGATAACAGCAGCGGAAAAGAAAAGATAACACACCAGCGGAACAAAAATTCTAATATGGTCTTCAAGAAAGAAGTCCATCTTCAAAGCACCAATCCAGAAAATAGCTCGAACTCCCAATAATGATGCACAAATAAGCAAATGCAGTTCATATCCAAAAAATGAACTAGCTCCAGATAATCTACTGGACCTGACTATCTGAAAAACCCAACTCTAGACTGCCCATGTGGGAAAATAGTTGGCACCCAGAGTTTAGGAAAGGAACAATAAACTCCAGGTCGGTCATGGGACTGGTATGAGCAAACAAAAACATTTGGTCTTTAAAACAAACAAAAGAATTTAAATTTGAAATCCGCAATGCTTTTTAGAAAATGAAACTACCATAAGCCCTCCCGCCACACACACAATGCAAACGCAGAATTGGAGGAGATTTCTCCTTATGATAGTCAAACATGCTTAATACGAGAAACTCTTTGATATTATTATTATAAGTGCAAAGTGTGGAAAACCATTTCGAAAGTATAATATAAATCCTAGCCAGCATAGACATTCCGAACTATGCCTACTATAGCTACCATCTAAACAGTGGTGACCACCATAAGTAAATGGCAGGTTCTACAACTAAAACCGTACAAGGCACGTATTGAAGAATGGATTTCCAACAAATGGTCAGGCTAAGGAACTTCCTACTGCCACATGGGATCGCCTCTGGCGGGACGTCCCGAGAACTAACGTTACGGTTAGATCTCTGCCAACACAAGGCCGGGTTACCTCTGTAACTAGGTAACTACTACACGAATATGCCATCCCCCGGTCCTTTGGGACCTTTATCCGAGGCGCCTCAAAGCAACAACCACACAGTAAATGAGATTGGAGCAACCACATTAGTAAGTATCTGGGCTCCATACCATGATACCACCCTTTACCAGAAGGGAATGACACACCCTAAAGGGAGCGACCCTCGTAACCTTGCCGCATCTTTCCTGTTTCGACCATTTCCGGGGTGTGAGGTCCTGATGCAGTCTCGTCCACAAAGCTACGCTTTATACAAAAGCCATGCTTTGATCACAAATGATCAACAAGTGATCATCATCACACAGCAGCACTTAGCATGTCACATTACCAAATTGGGAATATATCACTGATAAATATCAACTACATAACCTCTGAGCTCGTACGTCTCAGAGAAGGGTGTTAAGCTAAGAGAATAAATTCTCCGCCACCAAGCAGAAATGTATTTGATAGAGATCAGTTTAATATCTCAAAGTGTAATGTCGGACATGCAACCATACAAGTCTGTTCCGGGTTCGAACAGAACCGAAGGCACTTCCGAAGAAGCCCTTGCAAATCCGGGTATCCACAATCCCGATCGGACTTCCCATCACTAAGGGAGAACTCTATACCGGAGCAACTCAGTGCAGAGTCAATCGACAGGTTATCCTATCGTTCTCGAAGACACCCGGTCTTCAACACCGGTCTTCAAATGCAATCCATAACGTCGTATCACTATTCGGAATGGGCTATATGACACAAAGGTCCTCTCCCGGCTAAACCGAATAGCGAGCGCAATATTTAAAATCATATGGATATGGGATTTCAGTCAAGTCACAACTTAAAAATCCAGAGCTTTTCTTTTAAATGGTTAAACAAATCACCATTTTAAATCTTTAAATAAGATTCATTTCACAAAATTCACCTAGTTTCACAAAGATCGTCCATAGATTTCAAACAATTTCCATTTCAATTGGATTAACTCATTTAAATCTTTAAATCAAAGATTTACTTATAGCTTTCAAACCGTTCCCAAAGATTTATTCATAACTAGGAAAAAATATTTTCCATTTTATACTTGAAATCGTTTTAGCACAAATTGGACGTTTTCTTCTTATGTGAAAGCTTTTATTATTTGAAAACGATAGTTTTCGTTTCAGAAAAATCCAATTATATTCATACAAGTTAAAACCTTGGGTTAAATTTAAAGTCCCAAAATAACACTTTTTAAAATGGTTTAATAACTCATATAAACCCAATTATATGTTGAATACCCTTTTTAAACCTTTGTTCCAAATCATTGAATTCAATTTCAAATATTGAATTCAAATTTAAATCAAATTATTTAAATTTCAAAACTCAATCAAGTTATTCAAAATAACTTTTATTTTTGAAATTCATTTTCAAAAGCTTTCAATTCTAATTCCAAAACTATTTTGGATTCAAAAATTCAATTTTAAAACAATCTCAAAAATCTGTGACTTAACCCATTTCCACGTGCAATCCATATTTGTGTGTGTATAGTGTGGTCCAGGGGTTCAACACAATAGTGCACAACATCATCATCACAGATCCGATTATATCGATAAGCGATATAACCCATAACGCTTATCAATTTTCACAGATTCATAATTAAAGTAAATTATCAATCACAAAGATTCACTAATATGATTCGATATTGGTTTCGGATAACCAACTGGAATCCGACTCCCTGTCGCATCGAAATTCAAATGTCGTTCTACGGGTCAAGGGTTTGCATATACATATAACAATATATACATCACAGATATAATAGTTTACCACAAAACATTACATGGCATCACATCACATAACAGATACATCAATCCATCAAATATCATCTAACAATCAAACATCCATAAGTAAGATCAGTTAATTGTTTGATACAAATCAATTTTAATTGCTTATGAATAACTACTAATCCTGGTTAATTTATCATTAATAAATTACAAATCATTTTGATTAACTTTTCTTTAATCATTTATTAATTAACCATTTATGATAAATTTAATTAACCCTTAATTATAATTTATTAACCTTTAATTATTAAATAATTAACCTTAATTATTTAATTCACCATTCAATAAATTATCTTTAATAAATTAATCAACCCTAAATTAATTAATTATCGTTAAATTAGTTATCCTTATTTAATTACCACAATTGATTAACCTTAAGTTAATCACAAGATAAATTAGTTTTTTTAAATTAATAACATCCTTTAATTACTTTCACAAATTATTAACCTTTAATTAATATTTTTTTTTTCTTAATCACTTTAATTAATTATCCTTTAATTAATTAATCTAAAATCTTAATTAAATAAATTTAAGCCTTTAATTACTTATTTAATTAACCCAAATCAAAAATTAATTGAAAAATAAATTTCTCATTTTAATTAACTTAATAATTTAATGAATTTCAAACCATTAATTCCTAATTAAATTTCAAGGAAAGCATTATTCTTATTAATGATTAAATTTATCATTAATAAAGTATTTTAACTATTTTCTTTCAAATTTATTTGCAAATTTCATTTTAAATTTAAAATGAGCCCAAATTAAAGTTAAAAACAATTAAAAACACATTTTGAAAATTTATGTTAAGGAAATACTTATTTTATAAAAGAAGTTTTAAAGGAATTCAAACCAAATTCATTTTCTTAATTCAAATCAATTAAAAAAAACGCTTTAATATTCAAAGTTTTTTTTTAAATCAATTTTTTTTTTAAAATTTAAACTCTTTTTAATTTCTAAAACTGGAATTCAGACTAAGTCTTGATTCCAGATTTAACTTTGATTTAAGAGAAAATTTTCTTGCATTTTAAAGCTTTAATATTCAAACCATTTTCCCATTTTAAAGTAGCTAAACAAATTAAATTTGAAAACTTTATTTTATTTTTAAAACTGAGATTCAAGCTAACATTGAACCAGATTCAAAACTTGGATTTAACTTTTTTGAAACTTTACCATTTATTTTAAACTTCAGTTTAGATTTTTAAAACAAACATTACAGGTTTTGTTCTGAAACCTGTAACAAAATTTCATCCCGAGGCTAACCTATCTTGCTTCGAGCAAAGCATCACCTTACTTCGAGTTACACATGAAACCAACTTGAGAAAACCAAAACCCACCTTCACCAAACAACAGTGATTACTACACATACCCAAACCTGGCAACGCCTCCGACCACGACCCTCCGACCACTAGAATTCCTGAATCTCCGTCCATGGTCTCGTCAACACCCCTACTTCTATTTCCCAGAGACTGGTAGCACTCGATCATCAATTGAGGTCGTCCCAATCAAATCTATTCAACCTATCCAAACTAGGTCTATGAACTTCCCAGATCGACCACCAACGCCACCCTCACTTGATCACCGTTCTGTTATTTTTCCCTGATTCTCCGATCATCATTGCATCTCCAGAAAGAACCACGAGTATCCCGATCGAGTAAATCGTCAGAGGGGACTCAAAATACCAAATCCAGTTCAACTCGAACTGCTCTCGAATGCTAACTTTAAAAATTGTAATTTCACTTCTAAAAATCGTATTTTGGGATAAGGTTTCAATAAATATTACTGGATTGCCAAATTAAAATGTGTGAGTTTCCTCTAATATCAGACTGGTTCGGTCTTTTTTTGGATTTTTAGAGATATCTAGAGTTTAATTTACTTAATCATAATTTTTAATCAATAATGTATGTTGAAACAAACAACTTGTGTTTGAATCTAAAACCCCGATAAGGATCAGATGAATAGGAATTGGTTTTTTTTTTGTTTTTTTTTTTTGAAGAAAGATTATGATTCTGGGAAAAGCAGAAACACAGAAGCCTGCACATCCCTCTATAATTATACATATATACTGACAATTACATACTTGTATATGTTCACACAAAAACACATATTTCCAGATACACAAAAACAACCAGGTTTCACATTTTTTTCTTTGTTTTTTTTGTTGAGGTTGTCAGTTGGCTTATATTTATTCCCAGGCTTTATTCACTTCCAGATTTTTTTTTTGAAACATATTTAAATTTAAAACATTTGAACATATTTTTAAATCTTATTTTAAATTAAAGTCAGCTAATTTGTTGAAGCAACGTTGAATAATGATCATATAAAAGAGAACTGGCATTTTTGTTTTTAAAATTTAAAACCCAGTATCAAAACAGGAAGTAGAAATCACATTTCCAGGCCAAAAAACTCAAGCATAGCAATCCATTTGCAAGCAAAAGGTACTCACATTCATGCAGGAATTAAAACACAAATAATAGAATAAAGCAAGGTGTTTACTCACTTGGATTCCAAAAGAACAGAGAGAACAGATCTTTGTTCTGAAATCTGGAATTTTATTTTTAATGTTGATCTTGTTGTTGAGTTGCCTTATCTTGCTGTTCCAGTTGACCCCCTGCTTTGTTTTAATCTAGTTGAAGTTGAAGTTGTTATTTAATCCAGGTTGAAGATTTGTATTGCTATTTGAAATGATTTCCAAATCTGATATGATAAACAGAGCAAGGGCTAGAGGTTTACTCACCAGAAAGATTTGAACAGAGGGAGGCAAAGAACAGGCTTTGAAATTATTTTTTTCTCTTTTGCAAACTGGAATTGCCTTTGTTTCTGATTTTAGGTTTCATATTTTATTTCTGTTCTCCAGACTAAAGCTTCCAGATTCAATTTTAAAGAAAGTTTGTTTCCCTGCAACTTATTAAATGAAGTTTTTCATATCTTTGTTTTGTTTACTGATTACAAGATTATATCTAATTTTTTTTTTAAAAAGGAATTTCACTTGCCTTTACTTATTTGAGAGAATTTGCGCTGTCTCTGCCCACAAAAAATGCAGCACTGTATCTTTTATAGATCTGCAAATTACTTTGAATTTGTGTTCAAACTTGTTTTTGAAACCAAAAATTTATTACTTTTGATGTTAAAAACTTACCTGAGATTGATCTTGCACTTGTTTGCTTTTACACTAATTTCTCAGGTTCTTGTTGTTGAAGAAGATTTTTCAGGTTTGAAACTGTATACCCCTTTTTTTTCTTTTGGTTTTAAAAACTGAGTTGTTTTTGTTTTTGAACAGCTTTATGTATTGAAAAATGTGAGGCCAAATCCTTTTTCTACTATTTTGTTCAGATTTTCTAAGATACTATATGATGGCATATGGGAAGATGTGATGTTTCTTGTAATTTTAAATTTTATTATTTTAAATAAAAGTAATGATGCTATTGGTATGTATATAGATACGTAAGATCTAAAGGTATATTTACATTTGTTTTGTTTTCATGTACTTTAAACTTTACACTTTCAAATTATGCATTCATCTCAAAGCTTTGTATAAACAAAATTTGTTTGTATATATATAGGTACTATGTGTTTTTAAGTCCTTCTTATTTTATCAAATCTAATTATTAAGTATACAAGATAATTTAGCTTTTGTAAACTTTTGTTTATATCAATTTTATAATATTACTTTTAAACCAATATCTTTCTAAGCTTAGTTCATTATATTTTTCTTTTTGAATTAAAACCATTATATCTTTTAAATAAATAATCATCTATATATATGTATATTATTTTAAACTTTTATTTCTTATTTTTCAATATATTTGTATTTGAAATTCAAAATTCAAATTCCAAATTTGTAATATATTTATAAAATGTTTACCTTTAAATTCCAAATAGGAATCTTATTAACATCAATTTATTGAATTTCTTAAATCAATTCCTTTATTTGCTATCTTTTGATATATATATTTATTCAAATCAAATTCAAATGATCTTATAGAAATCCATTTATATAAATAAATAAACATACCTCTAATTGAATTTGAAAATTCAAACACAATGCAGATTTTTACTCACAATTTAATTTCAAAAATTAAATTAATTAATAAATTATCTTAACCAAAATTTCAGGGATGTTACATTTATTTATTACAGTATTCATTTTCCTACTAATTTTATTTATAAATAGCTTTAACTGGTTACTTAAGTTCATTATCATTTGTTTATACTACTTCATTTCATTTATTTATCATTTTTTTATTACTAAATTCCATTTACAATACTCACTTTTCTATTTTAATTTGTAGTCTTTTCAATTCAAAATTAAGTTTAGAACTCTATGCCAACAATTCAAATAAATAAAAGCAATTTATTGAACACTTTCATTACATACTTTTACTGTACAATTTTCGTTACATTTCTTATTAAACATTTCAACTTTTAATATTTGGTAAGTTATATACATGCTTTTGAAGAATGTAATTGAAAGTTATACAAGTTTTCTCCTTTCTTTTAATTAATTCATTGTTCAATAAATTTTTACCTTTTATTTCACAACAATAATTGAAACAATTAATTAACGGGAATTTAAGAATTTAATACCGGGTTAAATTTCAAATTATTTTAAAATAATAGATAAATATATTCTTACAACTTATATATCTCTAATTATATTGAAAACAATTCAAATTATATATATATATATATATTTCAAAATGAATCTGCAGTAAAACTACTACAGTGGCCTTCCCCTTCGAAACTCGAAAATGAAAGTCGATGATGTGGCCGCCATCACCGAAATTATTTTTCAGCGACAGAGAGGAAAGTACAAAACTTATTTTCTCTAAAATCTTCTTTAAACAATTCTTCCAAATTATATTAAAATATTTATATCAGAAAATACTTATAAACAATATTATTATATTCCAAAATTTGTTCGAAAGAAATTTCAAAACCCCGAAACTTAAGTTCTAAATTTTCAAATTTCATTTATTTTATTTTTCAATCTTATTTTTATTATTATTTATACACTTTATTACCTAACAACCAATCTATTGCAGCCAAATATAGACATCATTTAAAAAAATATTTTATATATAGAAAATATAATAGGCAAAATTATTTCATTTACCTATATTAAAGACAAATATTATGTCGGTCTGTCCTATTAAGTGTTTAGAAATCCCTATTGATGTCATCGCGTCCCATGCATCAACCAGAATCTATAAATACAAAACGGAACAGATTAACACAATAGTAAAACATTTTTATATCACTAACAAATACGCTCTCTCATATATATACACTCAGCGACTCCCATAGGGTATTACTACCCTATTAATAAAGAGTCAAACCCCACAAAGCAAAGGTTTATTGCTAAACCTGGCTCTGATACCACGTTGTAACATCCTACCTTTTCGCACACTTCAAATCGACACACGTGAGAATTCAAACCATACGGAAGGGCGGATTGTTATGAGGTAAATAAGAAAAATAAAGAGAAGAAAAAAACAAAATAGAATCATGCAGCGGAACGATAAAATATAATAATAAATATACAGTTCATAAAACTATTTACAAAACATTTGATTTTTCTTTATACAATAAATATCAGAGTTCACATACCAATTAATATCAATCAGCGAAATAAAATGGTGTAGTGGAATAATATAATAGATAGTAATGCAAATCTTCGTCTTCGTCCTCCAAAGCTAAATCTTCAAATCCTGAAACGCTCGGACTGACCCGATCGAATTGAAAAGACAAAACACTAGAGTCAGAAATAAAAGATCTTATGTAAGTTAAATTAACAGAAATAAATATGAGTGCAGTAATTTAAGAGATGCTCGGGATTTACATCTCTTAAGGATCCGTTAAACTATTTACTATGTAGTATATTTCGCTATTATAATAGTGTCTATTAGTAAAATGAACTTACTTTAAAATAGCGTTAAGGCTTTACATTTTCCACCTTAACACGTAATAGTGCCAATAGTCTATACAGTGCCTGCATATCTCTAGATCCGGAGACTACGAGAAGAGACTCCATAGGTACGACACAAATAGAAACTCGTAGTAAAGGCTCGGTATGGTAGGTGACACGACACAACTAGGCAATGCCAGCGTAGATATACCAATTACGCTTTCGGGTCGGTGTTAACGCGTAGCGCGCACCTACCGCCCACCTCGGACAAACTCCCCAAATCAAAGAAATCAAAAATGAAGGTGGCCACCGAATCAATCCAAAGTCAGAGTATAGTATCGAAGGGAAGTGTCCGATCAAAGGTGCTACCTTATTAACCCGTCGATCGCTCCTGTTTTAGCCACCTTATGCCAACTCACGGGAGTTGGGTCCACGTATTTACCTAAGAGGAAATGCGGCCACCATCCTACTTCATTCTGGAATCTCCACCACGTACACGGTTGTTTAAAGTGGTTTTCGGAGTTGGCCGAGGGTATGACAACTTCTGATCCCTGTCTCTTCAACAACCCAACGTTATTATAACACCGCGGTTATTTCAAAATAATTAGTACTTTAAAACCAGAATATAATATCCATTTCAAAACTATAAATACGATATCATTTTTATTTTTAAAACCCAAATCAATATGATATCATTTTTACTTAATAAATATCCCTTTCCCAAAATCATTATAATTTCAAATATATATGCCTTGAAACCATAACTTGAACATAACTTTAATACTTAACGGTTCAAATACTAATTTACTTTATAAAATAAAACAGCTTCTTTAAATTTCACAATAAATTCCCAATACCCATTTGAACCTCCAAATAAACCAATTTAATTCTCATATATTTCAAGGCTTAAATATTTTGTATTTCAAAACTTTACAGTTCATATATTTCAATCTTTAAAAATTCCACTATTTCAAAAAATGGATTTTTTGATAATTTAATATATGTCAATCAAATTCCTATAATTTTGATTTGAAATATTTACTTAACAAATCAATATTATTTAAGTAAAACCCATAAACTTCAATAATAGGATATTCTTTTAATTAAATTATCTTGAAAATATTCTTTAAATAAATTTGATATTCGTTTAAATCCTCTAATCAAAAATCAAGTTATAAGGTCATACCCTTCAAATCGTAATTTATTTACATTTCAAAACAAATTTTCCGAGGAAAATTCTTAAATACCTTAATTCAAAACATATTCACATTTATCTTCAATGTTGCTTTTATTTGAGTTATTATAAACTCTATATACAATAGAATTTCAAATATATTCTTAACCATATTATATAAACGAAATCAACTTCATTGTTTAGCTTATTTTAAAATTCGAAACAAATTTTTACATAGCTAAATTCATGAATTTTACTGTATATATATATATCAAAAATTAATATTTATTAAACCGTATTCTTTCCAAAACCATAGAAAACCATAGAAAATCATTTCAAAAATAATTTTATATATATACCGCGGTGCCTGTATATAATTTTCTATCCTATGTTCAAGTGATACGGATATTTATCATTTCAATCCGTAGTTTATTGTATATCATTTCAAACCGCAATCCCAAATGAAACGAAAATGCATAATAACTTACAGTTTATACAATATAAATACAGTATCCATTCATCCATCATATCAATCATCAAACATTCATCAATTTATCATCCAATTCAAACAATCACAGAAATAAATAATAGTTAATTACTGACCGTTAATTTTTCAATAATGAATTAAATAACTGTTTAACTATAGTTTATATGCAATAATAAATAAATTTAACTAGCAGGTCACATGCAATAATAAATTTCACTAAAATTTTAACTGACAGTTTTAATGCAATGAATAAATTAATTAACAATTAACTGGCAATTTTAAATGCAATAATGAATTAAATAACGCGTAAATTAATGAATGCAATTTAACTGAGAAAATGATGAAATATATGCCAAACAGCTATAATTAAATTTCTAAGCACATCATAAATCAATTTAACAAACATAAGAAATCTTAGAAGTTGTAAGTGGGTTAAAACACTCACCTTTTGAATTCAAATTTAATTTAAATCCAATTTAAACCCAAAAATTGACCAGTCTTAGAATTCGTCCAAACCAGTGTCATCAAGTCTAGAATTTTATTACGATCCTAACGAAAAAAATCGCACGTGAATCGGAGTTCGTATGTAGAAGTTGTAGCGATAATTGCGAGTTGAAATCAAATAAAAAATATAAAACAAAAGAACACATTTTACCTCTTTCAAGTGCCACGTCACCATTCGTTCAAACTCAAGCTACAGAGGCACGTAACTACAGGACACGCAAGCTACAGAACACCACCTCCTCACATAACCGTCGTTCGAACCCATCAAATCACAAAAGCACACCGCTTCGACGACCAACTTTCGTCAACGCCTGACGCCGCCCTCGCCTACTTGACCATCGACGCCCCCCATCGGCCCCACGTGCAGCAACACGAGGCCAAAAACTCACCGGCGCCGTCATGAACAAGGAACTCTAATCGAATTTTCGCCCAATCTGACCGTTGAATCACCAAACGAACACCGCCGATGAACTCCCCTCGGCTTCCTCTCCAAAACCCACAAATCAATTTCTGATCAGGCGACAAATGATTTCGACGCAACGGATGGCCGAGAATAAACTAGGGTTTTCTGGAAAAAATTTAATTCAATTTCAAAAACGAATTGTAGAATTAGGTTGCGCTCGTCGAGAGCTTCAAATCTATATATATTTTGCTATGGTTTGAGGAGATTGAATTTTTGCTTTGGATTTGATTTTTGAATTGTATTTGGATCTAGTGTTTGCATCCATTGGAAAGAGAAGGAGCTGGGTGATTGTATAGACAAACAAATGAGAATAGATGGAGGCTACGGTTTAGCATGGTATTTATAGGCAAATTGAAATAAATATATGGATCGGGTTGATAAATGTACGTGCTAACGCTAACGTGGTCCAAAAAGCCCGTTCTGACCTCGAAACGAAATTGGATCAACCTATATATCAAAATAGGTGTTTTAAAATATTTCAAATGCAATGGAAATGGTTTCAGGTTCAGATTGCATCGTATGAAGGAGTTATGCTAAATTCAAATTTTCCAAATTGATTTCAATTGATTTCAATTGCATAAATTTCAAGGCGTTTCGAGTCTGTACGATCAAACGACAAGTCCGATCGCTACGAAACTTGAAACATTATTATAATTCACCGTTACGGATTTGATGAAACTGGTTTCGTCGAAATCCGAGTCACTGGCCAAAATGGCTATTTTCACATTTTATATATATATTAATAATTAATTAATAAAACCCATTCTTAATTTCAATTCTAAAATTTACAATTTATATCACTTTATATTGCTCAGTTATTTACAATGATTTAAACAAATTTTAAATGTCAAATTAGAGAAAATAAATATATCAATTCCAATATTAACCTCGGTTTCATTAAATTCCAAATTTATAAATTTAGTCTCCCATAATTCTATTAAATTCACTTTCATTCTATTTTTCAATTCACTATCATTAAATGGATAAAATATTGGATTTATAACTATTACCATAATATTCTTACATTCCATTTAACTTTCTATTAACGTAATATTTAGATGTTTGATTTCATTTAATTGCAATAAAACCTATTTATTATACACAAATTTTCCAATATATTGACACAACTTATATTTGCATTCTTTTCATTCAATATCAACTGTCATTTTATATGTAAAATTAACACTAGATTCATACCCATTACATAAATAACTTTAATTTCATCTAAATAAATATTTACGTAATTTTTTTAAATATTAAATCCATTTAATTCCAATAAGTCATATTATCGTAATTTAAATTCAAATAAATAATTAAATGTTGATTCCCATTCTTTTTATCCAACAATCGTTATCCTATAAGCATACTTAACATTTTTTTACATTTTATACACTGATACTTCTATATACATCTTAGATTCGTATCAACGGTTATATTTAAAAATGTGAATCTTGTCAATTACGCGTATTAATTAAGGATTTAAACTCAATTAACAACAATTTCTAAGTATAATCCCCTTTTACCAAATTTGACAATCCCCAACCATTTGTACTACATTCCATATTAATGTAATATTTATTAGATTTTATTTCAAATTAACGTACATCTTAACTTCCCTTAATTGAGATCTGATTCCCAAATTTTTATTTAACATACTAAATGAATAAATAACCTAAATGAATGGTCACTGTAACAACCCGCATATTTAACGATTTGATATTTAAATGTTTAATTCAAATATAACGTCGTTAGTCGGATTTTTGGGTCCGAAAAGCTACTTTCTGCAAACGGCCAAATTGGAACTCGAAACTACCTCCATTGGTTCCAAAATGGCGTTTGCGATCTTTTTGAGTATAATCTTTGATATGTTTGGAGTTTGTGAAATTTTGACCCTTTTTCTATTGGGTTTTGGGTTTGGGTTTAGCCCACTAGTTTAACTAATACCCTAACCCAACCCCTTCTCTTCATTCATCCTCATTTCATTTCATTTCTTAAGCTACAACTGAAAATGGTGGAAGGGAAGAGGAAATAGAAATTGCAAGCCCTAGTTTCTTCTTGTAAACTTGATTCTTGCTCCAAAATCAAAGAGAATCCATTGGTAAGCTCTTCTTCATCTTCTCCAACTCTTCTCCTCTTCAATTTCAGAAAATTTCCTAAACCTAAATTGGGAAATATGTGTTTAATTCTTTGATTGAAGCTTGTTGAGTTGAAGTAGTGTTTGGTTGGTCTTCTCCTTGTTATTGAGCTCCATCTTCTTGTTTTTGGGTTAAAGGTGAGTTTTGAACTCACATCTACTTCTCTTGATTTCATTGATGTTGGGTATGAATTCCTAGCACTTGTTCATATGCACTTGCTTTTAGTTTGGATTTAATTGGTGAATATTCGAATTTTTAGTGTTTGGGTTCAATTCTTTGAAATCCTAACTTTGATGTTTTGATCATGTTTTTGGTGATGAATCGAAGTGCTTATAGGGCCGGGTAGCCGCTTGGCGTAAACCCCTAGCGTCCGTGCTCGTCCGATTGAACTTGGGAGAGTTTGCACTTCATTGGTAGTAAGTAGGAAATGCACGAAATTGGGTTCAGTCGACTGGATCCTCTGCTCAGTCGACTGAACTGAAGCCCGAAATTTTTCTGGACAATTTTCAGTCGACTGAACAGGGATTTTAGTCGACTGACCTGCTCCTGTTTTCCTGTTTTGCCTATTTATGCTCGTTTTCATTGGTTTTCCGATTTTTTCGATTCCTGTTGGTTCTTAGTGGTTGTTATTGCTTCTTTGGCGTTGATAACTTATCCTCGACTTCATTCACGGGTTTTTATAAAATAATCTTTCGAATTATATTAAAATCTCCCTTCTCCAATTTATTAATTCTAATTAAAACACACACATCTTCGCACTACGAGCGATGTGGGAGGAGAATTAAATGATTGGATAAAACGTGTGCAATGAACACGTGCGTTCATCTTTTCAGTTAATTCTCAATCTATTCGTTTGAACGTTTTGACCTTTGGTTTGGTTTACCGATGATATGAGATGAACTTTGTACTGCTTTGAGTGTGAAATTAACTAACGGATAGTAAACCGTTTAGTGCGAACGAGTGGTTATGGGAGTCACGTTACCACTTTTCGGATTCCTTTTTGAGAGTTATGACACATTCCTCCAGTTAGTGGTGTCCAGTACTGGGTCTCTTACCTTCACCACTACGGTTTGTTGCCTTCGGGTATGTGCCTTCGGGTTTGGGCCTTTGGGTTTGTTGCCCTTTAGTATCACTTTCGACATTGGTCGTTATGAGCTGCGTGGGTGATATTGGGTTGCCCTTTAGTATCACTTCCGATGTTGGTCGTTATGAGCCGCATGGGTGATATTGGGTTTGGAGTCTTCGGGCTCATGGATCCTTGTTTGTATAGTACTGAGCTCGAGAAAATTTTCTAATGTTTCATTCATATGTATATTCCCTAGGTATCGCCCTTCGATGTTGGTCATTATGAGCCGCATGATGCGTAGCGTTTACCCTGTGGAACTTGTATACCTTATTGGTATTTGTTATTGCCTTTTGGCTTGCATTGGGATATTCTTATCCTTTGTTTATATATGTTGCCGATGATATGAGGCTTGTTCTATATGATTCATCTTTCGTTAGATGATTGTGTTATCTTTTTTAGAGATATCTATTATGCTTTGTAACCTTGTAGGTTTATTATTGTTCAGTTTATCTAACTGATTTGTTTAGCTAGACTGACCTGTGTATTTTATACTCGGGTCAGACCGAGTTGTTTCAGGTTAGGTGCTTTTGGACTTAGCATATTTTGCTTCCGCATGGACTATTCAGCTTGTTCCTTATCGTTATAGCTTTTGTGTAGTCCTATTTTGTAGTAACTCTGATATGTATTCTTTTGACTCGTCTGTATATTGTGGTTTGCTATACCACTTGACATGTATTAGTTTGTATACTCTGTTATGTATTTTTATATATGTATATGATGATTTACTGTTCTGTGATGTATATTACATTTGAGTTGTTATATTCTGTTCTGCAACCACCTATGGTTTTGTTTTTAAGTATTCATTGGGTATGTCGACCTGCTTGGTATGTTTATTGTCGATGTATTCAATAGATAGTTAGAGCAAGGCTATAGATGGTCGCTCCTAACCAGCCTTATTCTCCGTGTTAGTTGACTGCATTACCCTATAGTGTCCTTGGCTAGCGTGGGTATAGAGGTAGGGCGTCACAGCGTGGTATCAGAGCCGAGTTCAGAACAAAGTATGACAAACACAGAATAGAGCACATATTATAGTACATCAAAGTATACAAGTGATACAAACCTTTGAATCATCGTGTCTCTTTATTCCATCAAGGTTAGATAGAATTTGGGGAATACGTCTAGGAATGCATTTTATTCCGTAGTATTCCGTAATGAAGTATCTACCTTCTGAATAACCTTGTTCTTATCTTACTTTCAGCGTATGGCTGGAAGAGGCAGGGGACGACATTCGGATGCTGGGCAATCCAGTGGCACACATCCGGATGGCGTTTATACGTCTGCTGATCAGTTTTTGGAATTGTTTAGGAGCACTCAGCCTCCAGTTCCTCCTCGAGTATCTCCACCTCGCAAGTCTGCCTTTGCACGTCAGTGCATCGATTTTTCTCATCTTGGAGGAAAGCCGTTTAAGGGCTCCGAGTCTGTTCCTAAAGTCCAAGCTTGGCTTCGCAAGTGCGAGCGTATTTTCTCTCGCATGGATCTTTCTGACCATGATAGAGTTCTTGTAACTTCTAGCTTATTACAAGAGCGTGCTCTTGACTGGTATGAGCTTCTTGTAGCCGAAATTGATGAGTCTACTCTTTCTTGGATTCAGTTTCGGGGACGATTTGAACTCAAGTTCGTTCCTGAATCTGAAAAAGTTTTATTGACCCGTCGCTTCCTTGAGTTGAAGCAAGGGAAATCTTCTGTTTCTGAGTATGTTGCATCATTCGAGGCTTTATCTCAGTATGGTCTTGAATTCATCAGCACTTCTTATAAGAAGAATTTGAAGTTTGTTTCTGGTCTTAAGAAATATCTTAAGAAGTCTTTGTTGCTCCAGCTTAAACTTTCTTCTGAGGAGTTGGTTGATTCGGCACTTTATATCGAGACCGTCGACAAGGAGTGTGATAGTGATGTTGATGTTGAGGTTTCCAAGAACCCCAACAAGAGGCCGTTTCCAATTCAGAAGTCCAGGACTTTTCCTTCTAAGAAGAAGAAGACTAGTGGTCGTAGTTCTCAGCCTCAGTCTTTCGGAACACCTTTCGTTCGAAAGTGTTTCAATTGTGGTTCTCTGGATCATATTATTCGAGCTTGTCCTAAACCTCTCTTCTGTCGTTATTGCAAGAAGGAAGGTCATCATGTTTCAGCTTGCCCTACTGTTCTGGCTGGTGCTAAGTCTAGCAATATTTATGCTACCAAGGCTTCTAAAGGTCCTTCTCAGCCTAAAGGTATATCTCCATCTATTTTGGAAGGTTCTATTTTATTTTATGACCATAGTATTCGAGTTCTTTTCGATACGGGTGCTTCGCATTCCTTCGTATCGAAGAAGCTCGTTGATGATTTATCTTTGGATGTTTCTTGTATGGTTACTTCTTTAAGGATTGCGAATCCTATTGGAGGATGCGCGACCCTTAGCCTGCTGTGTGATGATGTTGAGATTGTTTTATGTGGTTTTTCTTTTCATGCGAATCTGCACGTTATTTCTTGTCTGGGATTTGACTTGATTTTGGGTATGGACGGGTTAGTGAGATATGATGCCAGGATTATTTGTTCGGAGAGAATTTTGTATCTTCGATATCCGGATTCGCCTACTCAGTTATCTCTTGTTCTTCGGGATGTGGATAATTCCGAAATGGCTTTATATTCTCTTGATTCGCGAGATGACGATGATATATCTCGTATTCCTATTGTTTGTGACTTTTCTGATGTTTTTGAGCCTGTCTCGGGTTTACCACCTAAGAGGGAAATTGAGTTCCGCATTGATCTCATTCCAGGCGCGTAGCTAGTTAGTCGTCCTCCCACGAGGATGTCTACAAAGGAAAATGAGGAACTCAAAAAGAAGCTTTTAGAGCTTGAGTCCGAGCAGTTGATTCAGTCCAGTTTTTCTCCGTAGGGATCCGCGGTCGTCTTCGTGAAGAAGTCCGATGGAACTCTTAGGCTTTGCATTGACTATCGCAAGCTTAACGAGTTAACCATCAGAAGTAGGTATCCATTGCCTAGGACCGATGATATGTTCGATCTATCGAGTGGTGCTAAGGTCTTTTGTCAGCTAGACCTTGCCACAGGTTTTCATCAATTACGAGTCACGGAGGATAGCATACCGCTTACAGCTTTCCGCACTCGTTATGGTTCTTTTGAGTGGCTCGTTATGCCGTTCGGTTTGACGAACGCTCCTGCTTTCTTTGTTGATCTCATGAATCGAATATTCCGGGAATATATCGATAAGTTCGTCCTTGTGTTCATTGATGATATCCTTATTTATTCTAAGTCTAAAGCTGAGCATGCTAATCACTTGAGAATTGTCTTGAGTACCCTCCGTCATCATCAGCTTAGAGCCAAATTCTCCAAGTGCCATTTTTGGGAGAATAGGGTTAAGTTCTTAGGCCATGTTGTATCTTCCGATGGCATTTCTGTCGATCCCTCAAAGATCGAATCCATCCAGAATTGGAAGAGGCCTGAGAATATACATGAGATTCGTAGTTTCCTTGGATTGGCGGGTTTTTACCGTCGGTTCATTAAGAATTTTTCCCTTGTTGTGCTTCCTCTTACTTGCCTTACTCGGAAAGGCAT
This sequence comes from Allium cepa, assembly GCA_030765085.1. NCBI lineage: Eukaryota > Viridiplantae > Streptophyta > Magnoliopsida > Asparagales > Amaryllidaceae > Allium > Allium cepa. The sequence continues at coordinate 581,608,511 of CM060931.1, forward strand.
TCGTTTTATTTTGTCCGACAAGTGTGAAGCTTCCTTTCTGTCATTAAAGGAACTTCTCACTAATGCTCCTATTCTTGTGGTTCCCGAGGGGAATCATGATCTTGTTGTCTACACCGATGCTTTTGGTAGTGGTCTCGGTGCTGTAATTATGCAGAAGGATCAGGTAGTTGCTTATGCTTCTAGGCAACTGCGTCCGAATGAAGTCCGCTATGCCACTCATGATCTTGAGTTAGCCGCCATTGTCTTTGCCTTGAAGATTTGGCGACACTATTTATTGGACGAGCGCTTCATTCTCTATACCGATCATAAATCTTTGAAGTATTTGTTCACTCAGAAGGAACTCAATATGAGACAACAACGTTGGCTCGAGTTTCTTGCTTCCTATGACTTTGTTATCCGGTATACCCCTGGTAAGGGTAATCGTGTCGCAGATGCGCTTAGTCACAAACATTCGGCTGTTATTTCTATGATGCTTGCCGAATGGAATATTCTTGAGACTCTATCTTTTTGTGAAATTCGGGATCGAGGTTCATCTTCTGATTCTCCTATTCTATTATTCAGCTTGGGAGCTCGACCTATTTTGTTGGATCGTATTGCTGATGCTCAGCGGCGTGACCTTGATTTGTTGCATTTTATTCAGCTTTGTGAGTCTGGATCTTGTGATCAGGCATTGCAAGATCTTAGCATTGATTCTCATGGGTGTCTTCGTAAGAAGAACCGTCTTTTTGTGCCTTCTGATCTTGCACTTAGGCATGACATTCTTGATGACTGTCACCGTTCTAAGTATACCATTCATCCCGGTAGTAGCAAGATGTATGCCGATATGCATCGTCTTTATTATTGGGAAGGCATGAAATGCGATGTAGCGAGTTATGTGAGCAATTGCATAACTTGTCAGCATTTTAAGGCCGAGCATCAGCGTCCTTTGGGTCCTCTTCAGCCTCTTGAGATTCCATTGTGGAAATGAGATCAGATTTCTATGGATTTCATTGACGGCCTACCTCATTCGAGATCAGGTCATTCTAGTATTTGGGTTATTATTGATTGCCTCACTAAGTCTACTCATTTTGTCCCTATTAAGTCTAATAGGACCGCTTCGCATTTGGCTAAGTTATATGTCAAGGAAATCGTGAGACTTCATGGTGTTCCTAGTTCTATTGTGAGTGATCGTGATCCTTTATTCACGAGTCATTTTTGGAAGAGTCTTCAGCAAGCTTTGGGAACGAAGCTTAATTTTTCTACAACTTATCATTCGCAGTCTGATGGACAGACTGAACGGGTGAATCGTATCTTGGAAGATCTTCTCCGCATTTGTATTTTTGATTTTGGTGGAAGTTGGGAGGATCACCTACCTCTTGTAGAGTTCTCCTACAATAATAGTTTTCAATCTAGTATCGGTATGGCTCCTTTCGAAGCCTTATATGGAAGGCCATGTCGATCACCTTCTTGTTGGTTAGAATCTGAAGAGAAGCTTATTCTTGGTCCTGATTTTATTCATGATTCTTTCGAGAAGATTGATCTTATCCGGTTGAGAATGAAAGAGGCACAAAGTCGCCAGAAATCCTACGCGAACGACCGTAGGAAGCCTCTCGAATTCTCAATTGGTGATCTTATTTTTATTCGTGTTTCTCCTTTGAAAGGGGTTATGCATTTCAGTACGACTAGGAAATTGGCTCCTCGCCTTATAGGACCATTTTCTATTACTGATTGTATTGGCCCTGTGGCTTATAGAGTTTCACTTCCTGCTCATCTGTTTGGCATTGATGACGTGTTTCACGTCTCGCAACTTCGGAAGTGTCTTCGGGAGTCGGATTCTGTTATTGCTTCTCCTGATTTGCAAGAGCTTGAGGTCTCACCGGACTTATCTATTGTACAGCAACCTATTCGCGTGCTTGACACGGAGGTACGACACCTTCGGAATAAGGACGTGCCCCTCGTTAAAGTTCAATGGTCTGCTAATCCCAATGACTATACTTGGGAAACCAGAGAGTTTGTCGAGCGATCTTATCCGTGTTTTCTTTCTTTGCTTTGAAACAGTGAGTATGTCTTTTCATCTCGAGCTTATTTCCTTTTCTTTTGATTGATTATATGTATGTAGTTGTTACAAATATCGTCTCTAGGAATTGCGGGGACGCAATTTTGTAAGGAGGGGAGATCTGTAACGACCCGCATATTTAACGATTTGATATTTAAATGTTTAATTTAAATATAACGTCGTTAGTCGGATTTTTTGGTCTGAAAAGCTACTTTCTGCAAATGGCCGAATTGGAACTCGAAGCTACCTCCATTGGTTGCAAAATGGCGTTTGCGATCTTTTTGAGTATAATCTTTGATATGTTTGGAGTTTGTGAAATTTTGACCCTTTTTCTATTGGGTTTTGGGTTTGGGTTCAGCCCACTAGTTTAACTAATACCCTAACCCAACCCCTTCTCTTCATTCATCCTCATTTCATTTCATTTCTTAAGATACAAATGAAAATGGTGGAAGGGAAGAGGAAATGGAAATTGCAAGCCCTAGTTTCTTCTTGTAAACTTGATTCTTTCTCCAAAATCAAAGAGAATCAGTTGGTAAGCTCTTCTTCATCTTCTCCAACTCTTCTCCTCTTCAATTTCAGAAAATTTCCTAAACCTAAATTGGGAAATATGTGTTTTATTCTTAGATTGAAGCTTGTTGAGTTGAAGTAGTGTTTGGTTGGTCTTCTCCTTGTTATTGAGCTCCATCTTCTTGTTTTTGGGTTAAAGGTGAGTTTTGAACTCACATCTACTTCTCTTGATTTCATTGATGTTGGGTATGAATTCCTAGCACTTGTTCATATGAACTTGCTTTTAGTTTGGATTGAATTGGTGAATATTCGAATTTTTAGTGTTTGGGTTAAATTCTTTGAAATCCTAACTTTGATGTTTTTATCATGTTTTTGGTGATGAATCGAAGTGCTTATAGGGCCAGGTAGCCGCTTGGCGTAAACCCTAGCGTCCATGCTCGTCCGATTGAAGTTGGGAGAGTTTGCACTTCATTGGTAATAAGTAGGAAATGCAGGAAATTGGGTTCAGTCGACTGGATCCTCTCTTCAGTCGACTGAGCTGAAGCCCGAAATTTTTCTGGCTAATTTTCAATCGACTGAACAGGGATTTCAGTCGACTGACCTGCTCCTGTTTTCCTGTTTTGCCTATTTATGCTCGTTTTGATTGGTTTTCCGGATTTTATCGATTCATGTTGGTTCTTTGTGGTTGTTATTGCTTCTTTGGCTTTGATAACTTATCCTTGACTTCATTCACGGGTTTTTATAAAATAATCTTTCGAATTATATTAAAAGCTCCCTTCTCCAATTTATTAATTCTAATTAAAACACATACATCTTCGCACTCCGAGCGATGTGGGAGGAGAATTAAATGATTGGATAAAACACATGCAATGAACACGTGCGTTCATCTTTTCAGTTAATTCCCAATCTATTCGTTTGAACGTTTTGACCTTTGGTTTGGTTTACCAATGATATGAGGTGAACTTTGTACTACTTTGAGTGTGAAATTAACTAACGGATAGTAAACCGTTTAGTGCGAACGAGTGGTTATGGTACTCACGTTACCACTTTTCGGATTCCTTTTTGAGAGTTATGACAATTCCGCCAGTTAGTGGAGTTCAGTACTGGGTCTCTGACCTTCACCACTACGGTTTGTTGCCTTCGGGTATGCGCCTTCGGGTTTGTTGCCCTTTAGTATCGCTTCCGACGTTGGTCGTTACGAGCCACGTGGGTGATATTGGTTTGCCCTTTAGTATCGCTTCCGATGTTGGTCGTTATGAGCTGCATGGGTGATATTAGGTTTGGTGTCTTCGGGCTCATGGATCCTTGTTTGTACAGTACTGCGCTCGAGCAAATTTTCTGATGTTTCATTCATATGTATATTCCCTAGGTATCGCCCTTCGATGTTGGTCATTATGAGCCGCATGATTCATAGCGTTTACCTTGTGGAACTTGTATACCTTATTGGTATTTGTTATTGCCTTTTGGCTTGCTTTGGGATATTCTTATCCTTTGTTTCTATATGTTGCCGATGATATGAGGCTTGTTCTATATGATTCATCTTTCGTTAGATGATTGTGTTATCTCTTTTAGAGATATATTTTATGCTTTATAACCTTGTAGGTTTATTGTTGTTCAGTTTATCTAACTGATTTGTTTAGCTAGACTGACCTATGTATTTTATACTCGGGTCAAACCAAGTTGTTTCAGGTTAGGTGCTTTTGGACTTAGCCTATTTTGCTTCCGCATGGACTATTCAGCTTGTTCCTTTTCGTTATAGCTTTTGTGTAGTCCTATTTTGTAGTAACTCTGATATGTATTCTTTTGACTCGTCTGTATACTGTGATTTGCTGTACCACTTGACATGTATTAGTTTGTATACTCTGTTATGTATCTGTATATATGTATATGATGATTTACTGTTCTGTGATGTATATTACATTTGAGTTGTTATAATCTATTCTGATAGATCCAACCACCTATGGTTTTGTTTTTAAGTATTCATTAGGTATGTCGACCTGCTTGGTATGTTTATTGTCGATGTATTCAATAGATAGTTAGAGCAAGGCTACAGATGGTCGCTCCTAACCAGCCTTATTCTCCGTGTTAGTTGACGACATTACCCTGTAGTGTCCTTGGCTAGCGTGGGTATAGAGGTGGGGCGTCACAGTCACCTACTTACTTTCTTTCGTTTATAAGTTTAATACTTACCCACCCAGGTACAGATCCCATATATAACACTAATCAATTTCCATTAACACTGAATTATCCAATTATCATAAATTTGCTCAATATATACTCTTGTTTACTCATAGATAAATTTATATTTTCTATCAATCCTCATTCACTCTTCCGTTACTAAATTTAAAATCATTAAGTAACGTTTCCTCAATAACAGTTATTAAAATTACTTAACATTTAAGAGTAATTTATTTCAAATAAATTGATTGACCAATAAATTAGGTAATATATAATAATTGTCATCATACCCTTAAGATTTACGCGTTTTCTCTTCTATTTGATTTATAGCCTAAAATAATAAAAACTATATAACTCCATAAACAAACTTATTTTATTACCCAAATTATACATAGTTTGAATTCAATACTTACTTTTATGTTTCTCCGTATTCAATTATATTCAGGTATAATACTTACCCTATTTCATTTATTTCGGTTTCATTAAATCTATCCAAATTTTATTCGTTTCAATATTATTCCATTTATTTCAATTGCTCATTTAAATTCTAACATTCCTTTTTATTATAAATTATAAGATTTTCTTCTCTACCTAAATATTAATACAAAATCATATTAAATTCCAGTTTTAAATCTTCAAAAATTTTAGGTCATTACATATATTATGTAATACTTATGTTATTAATATAATTTATTCGTTCCGCTGTTGAGATTCTGATGTTGTTTCTTCTTTCTTCTCTATCTTTCTCTTTTCTATCCCTTTCTTTCTTTAAGATGATGCGACTTTCTGTGGAGAGAAAGTCGGGTCGTTAAAGTTGGTATTAGAGCACTAGGTTGAGTGAATACCTAGGCTTTGGAGTGATTTCTTTCTTGAGAGAGCGTACTTGTAGTTTTGATACATACATACATACATACATACATACATACACACACACATATATATATATATCTACCTATTTGTTCGGTTACCTATTCGGGTTTTCCAACATAAGTTATAAAGGTAAATGAGGTAGTGGTGTGTGTAACACGACTACTACTAATGGATGGAGTCTGAGTGTTGAGGTTGGAAGTGTATCTATCGAGACTGTAGACCTAATACCATCTCGAGTGAGATTTGCAGTGGTGTAAGGATTTCATCAATCTCTGAAGATAACCTGTTAAGGTTAGGAGTCCATCTTTGAAGTTGGATGGGTAGAGTTTGGATCTGTCGGTTAGACAGAAGCGAGTGATGGTAACTTGGCAACCTCAGGAAATAGTAGCTACGTGATGTAACGTAGTGACTATGGATTGTCTCCAAAGATGTTTTCTTTGGAACATGTTTAGGGAAGTGTGGCTGAATTCAGCAAGGTGTTTGTGTTTGGTTTGATGTCTAAGTTTCTCGAAGAGATTTGGATTAGGAATTCTTTGGCATCTGCGTCAACAGTGCAGCTCGGAGTGTTCTATGTGCCAGCAAGGAGGTTTTCTGGCTAAGCAGTTTTTCTAAAGGTGGAGTTCAGAAGCAGCAGAGTGGACCCATTTCTGCGATGGATTGGCTAGGTAAGCATAAGCTGTTCTGATTGGTAAAGAGAGAATAGTTTTCTTTGTCTGGGTTGATCGTAAAAGTGACTTGCGATAGTTTGAGTGTTCTCTTGGGTTATCAGAGGTTTTTCGGATGTCTTCGGGGAAGTCAGAGGTTTGCCTTAGCATCTGGAGATTGAGTTTTCTTATCTACTGGATTTCAGGAGTGCTACCGGTGGTTCAGCTAGTTGAAGAATGGTTTCTAGAGTTTGAGTTTGGTGAAGCAGCTCAGGATTTGATGGAATTCCTGAGTTTTCTTTTTATGGATCTGATGAACCATATTTCTGGGATGGACTGTCCAGCTTGTGCTCATGTTCATCATCAGCATTTTCATCTACTCCAGATCAGAGTTATGCAGTGGAAGCAGTTTGGGAGTGCATCTGTTCTGTCTTTTCCTGATGGGAGGTATGTTAGTCTTCTGATATTTGAGGAGTAGAGTTTGTGTTCTTGGTTTCGGTTGATCATGGAAAGATCATTTTGATGGGTTATTTTTGATCTAGTTTGTTTCTAGAGGTAACAACGAAGGTTGAGCTAATCAGGAAGGATGTAGGCAGTCCAGGATCGTCCGAAGAATTTTTTGGGTAAGAGACTAACGAATTTGGATTCCAGAGTTGGAGATTTGATTTTGTATAAGTTTTCTCCGATCAAGGGAGCTCTAAGATTTGGTAAGACTGGAAAGCTTGCTCCGAGGTGTTTTGGATCTTTTCTGTATTCTTGTGAGGATAAGTGTTTGGTTTTCAGGATTGAATTGCCAGTTTGGATAACTGGGATTAAGTATGTTTCACGTATCACTGAGGAAGTACGTGTATGATCCATCTCTGGTTGTGGAACCAGCAGTACAGGAAGATTTGGTAGTTGAGTTGGACTTGTCTACGGTCTGATATCTTATTTAGTTTTGAAGATATAGATGAGTGGGAGCTCTGTAGCTTAGTAGTATAGATTGTTCGGATTCTGTAGAGCGAGTATCCCGTTATTTATACCTGGAAAACTCTAGGGAATTCTATCTAGGATTTTGTCTGAAAAGTTAGATTTGTTTGTTTGGTTGATTGGTTGCCATGGTTGTTAGCATATGGTTGATAATATATGCTTGTGGTTTAAAATTAAAATATTTAATGAGATTATTAAATTACCTTTGCTTTTAATTTCGGGGACATAATTATTTTATGGGGGAGGAATGTGATAACCCGGAATTTTGGGCAATATTAAGTTAATAATCTGCATCAAAAATTAAATTGATTTGATAATTTTTGTTAATAAGATTTAAATTGATTTAATAATCTTCTTTTAACGAATATTTAGTTGGTAAATTTTATCTTTTAAAAGCTAATAAAATGATTTCTATTTATAATGTATATATATATTTGTATATATTGTAAATAGAAGAACCTTGGTTTGAATTTAACAAATTCTAATATTTTAGTAATTTGGAAATTATGATTTATTTAATATTAAGCTTTTCAAGGCTATTTAATAAATAACTATATGGTTTTAAATACCTAAGGTAAATGTTTAATTATTTAAATTTATTTTAGCTTAAGTCAAAATAAAAATTAATTAACATAAAGGTTTGTTTTATTTTATTTTTAAATATAGCTTGATAAATATGATTTGAAATATATATAAGTTTAAAATACAATTTTATAAATGAAACATTAATACATACAGTAATATAAGTAATTTATTAATACTAAGATAATTTCTTTTATAAATTGATAAATTGTTATTTTTAAATGATAATAAATGTATAGATAAATAGATTTTAAGGAATTTAGAATTTGTTATTTTCATATAATTTTAGTAATGCATTGTTATATATATATGTGTGTGTATATATGTATATATATATATATATGGATTTTAATATAAATAGACATGTTATTTCAAATAGAGTTTGTGTAGTTATATATGTATATATATAACTTGATTTTTTATTGGACTTTTGAATTTGATTTGAATTTGAATCTAAAGTTTTGAAATTCAAAAGATAGATATTTTAAATTGTTTTGGATTTTAAAATATATGTATAAGCTCTTATTTATGAATATAATTGGTTTTATATATATTTTCTTAGATAAATTCATATGCATTTAAACAAGTATTCATAATTAATAAATTGAGTAAAAGTATTTTTATTAACATTTAAATAAATATTAACTACTTAAAAGACAAATGTTATTATCCTAAGGCTTCATATAACAAGTGTTAGATAGTTAAATATGATATAGGACAAGTGTCATTTTAATTTTATTTTTTCTTTTATTTTTATTAAATCATTTCATCCTTTATATAACCTTTGATTCTTCCTTCATTCTCTTTTTTCTAACTTCCTTTTCAAAAGCTAGAGTAAAAAAATCTAAAAACTCAAAACCATTTCAAAAACAAAATCAGTAGTCATCTTCAAACCAGATAACAAATATGTAAATCACTCCTCATAAAACAAGACCAGTAATACTTTTTCCAAATCAAAAGATCAACCCTTTAACCATTTTCAGAATGAAATCAATAAGCCTGTAGTTCAGTTTCAAAATCAAAAGCATGTTTCTTCTTCAACCTGAGATGATCAAGCCTGCATGCAAACTTGAGATTTTCAAATGCCTGCATCTTTTCAAACTAAAGCAAGCATTCTAGTTTATAAGATCAAAGCATTTTTATTCAAGCAACTCAAATTTTCAAGGGCTTTTCAGTTTTTAAAGTTTGAAAGCTTTTTAAATCTGGAAGCGCTGTTCTTCATTATTCAATCAGGTGATTAACATCACTTTTAACAAGTTTAAATATGTGAATATGGTTGCATGTTAATCTCTGTGATAAGTATGTATTGTATGTATATATAAGTGAAAATCTGTTGTGAATATATATGAATATATAGTGTGCATGCCGTCGTATATATGTGTACTATGTTCTTGTTTTGTTTTCCCAGGCTCAAGATTTCATTTAAATCCATTACCACTCAATCTAGTCTTTGATAGGATTTAATTTACAAACAAAAGTTGTTTGATTTAGCATAGATAAATGTTTAAAATTATAAGTTAGTTAAATATAAAATTTGAGTGGCTCTGGAAGAAAAAAACAACATAGCAAAAACTACTAAGTCAAAATTCAAACATAGTAATTCATTGATTCAGGATTATAAATCGAATACCTAAACTAAAACATGATTTTTAAATCTAAAATCATATTTTTTAGTGATCGGAGGAATGAGCAGTTCTGGGTTGAACTGAAAATGGAAAATTAGGTGTTTCTGGTGATCTACTTGATCGTAGACGTCGGGTTTCTTCCTGGAGGTGGAAGAGTAATCGGAGGATCTAGGAAAATTGTAAGGAAGAGGATCAGATCAATTTGGAGGTAGCAGTAGTTAATTTCAGTTTGTAACCCTAGTTTTAATTAGGTTAGGCATTTTGATCATCTCGTCTTCCCTAGTTGATCGAGTGCAACAAGATTATGGGAGATGGAAGCTTGGATGTTAGCGATGGTGTAGCTAGAGTTTCAGACCCTCTGGTGGTCGGAGATGCGAAGACAAGGCGTTTCCAGGTTTTTCTTTGGGTTGTTCCAGGTTTGGTTTGAGCACTCGAATTTGACTTCGAGTTGGTTATGATGATCTGATGTTTGGGATAGGGTGTTTGGGTGATTGTCGATGTGGAAAGATCGCCGGAGGTGGCCAGAGGTGATCAGCGCCACCGCGCACGTGCATGATGCACTGTTTGATTTCTGATGAAGTTTGGTTTGAGCAGAGGGATTGTTCTTAGGTAATTCGAATGTTTAACTCGAAGTGACGTATGTTTGGGCTCGAAGTAAATTGAGATGGGCTCGGGCAAATGATGGGTTACAGGTTTCAAACCTGTAGTATTTTAGAAAAATTTAAAAATGATTTAAAAAAAATGTAAAGCAAAGTTTTAAACAAAGTTTAAATCCAAGTTTAAAAATGGATTCAAGTTTAGTTTGAATCTTAGCTTTGAAATAATTTAAGTTTTTGAAATTTAAAATGTTTTAAACAACTTTAAAGTGTTTAAAGTATAATTTAAATTGTTTGAATTTAAAATGGATTTGGTTTAAATTCTTTTAAATCGCTCTTATAAGGTAAGTATTTCTTTAACATGAGATTTTAAAAGGTTTTTGAATTGTTTTAAACTTTGTTAAAGTTAAATTTGTATTCATTTTTTAATCTTAAATTTAGAATGAAATTTGAAAGTAAATTTAAAAGTAAATTGTAATTTAATCGTTAATAAGAATAAAGCTTTATCTTAAAGATAATTTCTATGTAATGATTTGTAATTCATTAAATTATTAAGGTAATTAAAAGGGATAATTAATTTATTTAATTAAATTAATGATTTGTGTTAATTAATTAAGTAATTAAGGGTTTAAATTAATTTATTAATTAAGGTTTAAGTTAACTAATTAAGGATAATTAATTTGTAATTAAGAATCATTAATTTGATAAAAATAGATTTTAAATTAATGATTAAAGATTAATTAATCAAGTAATTAAAGATTAATTAAGTTACAGTTAAAACCTAATTAATTAAATAATTTGGATTAATTAACGGATTATTAAAGATTAATTAATTTGTAATTAAGAATGATTAATGTAAGTTTAATTACTTAAGAAAAGTAATTAAAGAATTGTTAGTAGTTAATGAAGGTCATTAACTTGAGATTATTTAACAATTAATTAATGTGATTTATTTTAATAATTAATTAGATTAATTGATTAAAGATAATCATTTGTGAAATATGGTAAAGTATAATTACTTAATGAAAGTAATTAAGGAATTGATTACTCAATGTAATTAATTGAGTTTAATGTGATTATTTTAAATTAATTGATTAAGTTTAATTAATTCAAGATAATCACTGGTTGATTTATTAGCATAATTACTTAATGTAATTAATGAAGTGTAATTACTTAGTGAAGTAATTAATGGATAACTACCGGAGGTAATTAACTGAAGATGATTTAATAATGGAAGTAATTTGGATCAAATACTTTGTGTAATTAATCAAGGGATTAATTAGGATAATTAACTAAGGAGTAATTAATATATTTATTGAATGGTTTGAGATCTTAGATATGAGATGAGTGATGCTGTGTGATATCGATGATTTGGTTGAAGTGTGATGATAATATGGATTATCTGTTTGTGATGATAATATGAATTATCTATTTGTGAGTTGTGAATTATCTGTCTGTGTGAATATAAATTGTGAATTGAATTGTTTTTAATTTTAAAAACAACTTAGCCTTAAAAGATACGTTCTAGATTTCGATGAGACCGGGATCGGGTTTCTAGATTTGGATATCTGAAAACCACATCGATCCAAATTAACGATAGGTCGTGAATCTGAAGTGAAGATGAAGATTCAGAGTGTAGGGATTATCGTCGTTAACTCTGAGGGTGATTCTAAAATGAGTGTAACGAGATAATGCCTTCGGTTTCGTTCGAACCTGGAATAAACTTGTATGGATTGAATGCTTTCAGAACATCATCTAGTGGACGATGAGCATTCTAAGATAGATGTGTACTATCGTAGCCTCAAACTTCATCAACCGGGAATGGCTAAAACAAGGGAGGTGCAGCAAGGTTAAGTGGGTATCACCCAAGTAGGACGGGATTTACCCCTATCTAGAGGTCCCTTTTATTTCGGCCGTGTGGGAAGTTATGTGCCACAACTGCGGGGTTGTCTTATTCGGGACTGTCCAGTAAGGGAAGGTTCCGGCCTTGTGTTGCAGGGGATTGGGAGTAATCCTCGGTACGGTGATCTAGGCCCTATACGGTGACGGGCGGTACCCTAGTAGCCCTGCCATTGTATGGAATCCAAACTCCAATAAGTGCCCTTGGATTTGATTATAAACTTATGTATGCTGGAGTTTAGTAAATGTTACAATTTCGGCTATTTCTTATTTATTTGAAAACCCTAAACCCTATTATAATATCACTGGATTTCCTATCAAATGTTTTGGTTAGAGTAAGGTAAAAACATACCTATGTTTATGTGTGGGGAGTCTTACGTGATACCTTTTGTTTTCAAAGGTTTTTCAAAGTTAAGCAATTTTAACCTGTTACTCACACCAGACCCATGTCTAAACCGGAGTTTATTTATGTTTTCTTGAACTCTTGGGTACTCAAATTTTACGAGTAGCCAAGGGATTCGGGTTAGCTTTGTTGAACTGTGGAGAAGCAATGGAGCAGGAGGCTACAGCGTTGTAGATATATATAGTGTTCCGTTGTGTGATCTCTGAGTCATTTTTTTGAGTTGTATCTTGTATTGTAATAACTAGACAGGTGTTTATAACTGTCTAGTATATGATGTATAAGCTAAGTAATTCTGATTGATGTTGTATATTATGCAATACTTATGTTATTAGTATAATTTATTCGTTCCGCTGTTGAGATTCTGATGTTGTTTCTTCTTTCTTCTCTATCTTTTCTCTTTTCTATCCCTTTCTTTCTTTAAGATGATGCAACTTTCTACGGAGAGAAAGTTGGTTCGTTACAGATTTACACCCCAATTTGGTTATGTAGGTTTACGTTGGATGCTTTAGTTTGCCACTTAAAAGGTTAATTTATTGTTTATAGGTAACCCTTTATTTTTAGAATTCCTTAGTCTCTTAATAATTATTATTTTTTGTATTTGAGTAGTAAATTAATACTCTTTTTCAGTTTTTTGTTTGAAAATTTATTCACTATTTTATTATTTAAACTATGATCTTACCATCTATAAGAATTAGGCTTTGGTGATAATACTTTATCCTATGAAAGGTAGTATTCTTAGGAATGGTGGGCATGAAAGATTCATAATGTTGCCTCTATTATGGCATGTGTTCATTTTTCCTTTTATTAGTTTACATTTTCTAAATCATAATTTATTGTTGTAAGAGCACATGTCTTATGAATACTCATGGTTGTACATATGCAGGGAAACCTCTATATTGGAAGAAGTAGCCAACTAACAATTGCATATCATGTGTATTTGTGTGGTGGAGATTTTATTAAAAGTAACAAGGTTATATTTCTATTACATACAACTTCTATATATATATATATATATATATATATATATATATATGCATTTGGAAAAATGTAATCAATAGGACAACAGGTAATAATGTATAAATCCATGAGCTTCTACACAATTGCAAAAGAAACAGTCTACTGTTATAATTTTTTCTTAAGATACAGTGGTTTCTCGCATATTTGACTACCTATTGTTATATAGCATAACTTATTTTAGTGACGTTCATCTAAACTTCTACACAATTTTTAATCTTTCAATGAACCATGATGAGGTTTTTCATAGTTTTTTGTTTGGCTGCAAAAACTTGTAGACGGACGTCCATCCGATATAATATATATAACACTTAATATATTTGTTTATTAAGCATAGTTACTTTCTTATGTATCGTCATGTTCTTATGTTGCAACTTACGGGAATAGTACGATTGAGAAGTTGGAGAAACTATAGTAAATGAATTTACAAATATAGCCATTCTCATGAACTTAAAAAAACAAATAATATATATTTTAGTGTGCTTGTTTTACCCACATTTTGCTGCAGCATCCACATTTATTATCAATGAAAACCTTAGGTAGTGTTTTGTTTGTTATTTTTAGTTTTGAATCTTCGTCCATAAAAAATGCACACGATGCATGTATATTGCCGAAAAGGACCAATTTAAAAAATGTAGTTAACATATAAAATAGAATACAACAATTTTTATTTTCCAGATTTTGGGAAATAACACAAGCGCGTGAAACAATCTATTTTTCCATCGTCCATTTATCTCCTTCGTTCTTCAATCCGTTTTTCTTTCATCCCTTCCACCTACCCTCCATTTTTTTCATATTTGACATACATATTGAAAACTGAAAACTGAAAACACAAAAATTATTTTTAAAACAAACACTACCTAAGCCTTTTTCGATTTCCAAAGTCCAAATATATTTGTTTTCAAGATCTACTTCTTAATACCCAAAATATTTAGTTAAGGTGCCTTTTTGGCACTTCAAAACAGAAGTTGGTACAATTCTTCGACCTCAAAAATAGATGCGGCCTTTTACAGGTTTTGTTGATTCTCTTACTTAATTATTTCATCTCAATTATATCATCTTATTTTCTTTATTTTTTTGCATTTCCATCTATTTTTACAATATTGTAACAAACCAGGAATTTCCCACCAATTTATAATCATCGTTAAACAGTTTATGGCGATAGCAAATTGCTGTTTGGAGTTTATAAAACCCGGATTGAGTTCCTTTCAAAAATTTGATGAACATGGGTGCGGGCTTCAATCTCAATTTGGCCCACATGTTTCATTTGTTTGTTTTGTGCCGATGGTTATCAAAAGAAAATAACCGACCCTTTTATTTCATTTTCGTTCACAACCCCAAAAACAATCGAAAGAAAATAAATGGTTGTTCGTTCTCGTCGCCCCTCTTTTCGAAAACTAGGGCTCAAGAAAATCGAAAATCGCCAACTACTGAAGCTTGATCGAATGAAGACTTTGGTTTTGCTTTGACGATTGATGCCTTCTCCTCACTTGCGGATGCTTCGTTGGCGACAAAGGTGAGTGATTTCCTCACTCACATCTAACTATTCAAAGTCGTTTAATATTTTGTCGCTTGGATTTCTTGATAACCATGGCTTTAAACTGTTTTGGAATTTTGTCTCGTTAGACTTGTACCTTGTTGTGTTTTGCTTGAATTTGTCGAGTGTTTTTGACCTGAGCATTGATTCCTATTGTGACTTCGGTCTTGACTTCTGGTGACACTTGTGTATTACCATGGTTTTGTTAGATTTTAGCATTGACTTATAGAAACGTTTTTATGCTCGGTAGTTTTGGCTTTGACTCAACTAGTTACGTGAAGTTATCTTCGTGTACAGATTGTACCATTATCTCTGTTTCATATTTAAACTTGTCTGAGCTTCTTGTACTTCACTTGCCGTTGAAATCACTTGACTTTGATTGTGATAATTGTTGTCACTGTTATTTTGTTGTATTTTGATGCTAGTTTGTACATGCTGATTCAGTTTGCAGTTTTCATTTTGATGTTCATTTGCTGTTGGACTTCATGTATCTATGTACTCCATTGTCCATGTTTTAATGATACTGTAATTTGGGTTTGGTTCCATTTGCCTGTCGCCATTCAGTGGCATGTGTTCGTTTTGCTGTACATATGTTTTGTGTATACACATGTGTAATCATACATGTATATAGGTAGTATATG
Source organism: Allium cepa (assembly GCA_030765085.1). Lineage (NCBI taxonomy): Eukaryota > Viridiplantae > Streptophyta > Magnoliopsida > Asparagales > Amaryllidaceae > Allium > Allium cepa. Next base: position 581,624,011 of record CM060931.1, read on the forward strand.
TTGCAGACTTATGTTGTTGTTCTTTAGGTTAGCATTTGCATGTCTCGAATGCTCATTTGCTGAATCACCATATAATTTGAAGTTATTGAGCTTCTTTCCTCACATGATCTGCTTGATATTCTCTTTGTGTACATTGCAACATGAACACTGTCTACATACGTGTACATGCTTTCACTTAGCTGTCTGCATAATGGAAACTCGGTTGTTATCGGGTTGAGCAGTGCATACACTTTATATGTTGGCTTCGGCCATTATGTCTTTGACTTTGATGACTTCGGTACTGTCACTGACATTACTTCAATTATTTGATTATGCGAGTTTGTTTCTTTGTACTATTGCTTTTGTTTGATTGTTACATCTGAGTTTTTGGTTGATGTCCTTGGTTCTGCTCGGGAATTATTTGCATCTGTGTTTCACTTGTGTTGAATCTGGCTGTAAAGCTTGGGTCTGACCTTGTGCTTGTATCGTGGCTTTGTTTGTTTCACTTGAGTTGAATCCGATATTCGGGTTTGACCTTGTGTTCGTTTGTGAACTTTCATTATGTACATACATGCACATTTTCCATATTTGTCTGCTTTGACCATTGAGGCCGTGGCATTGATATTTGAATCTTCATTGATTTTGGTTCGTTGATCTTATGGGTACATCATCACTGTAGTGGCAAGGCAGTGCACGCAAGCATGTACTGCAGCCACATGGTAGCGAGCTTTTGGGCACATCATCACCGTAGTGGCAAGGCAGTGCACGCAAGCGTGAACTGCAGCCACACGGTATGGCTTGTATGATATTCTATTTTGTTTTGATTAATTGATCTTTTGTATATTTCATAAGCTGTAGTGGCGAGGCAGCACACGCGTGCATGTGCTGCAGCGCTACCCGAATTGACATTTTAAATTGATATTTCGATTGCTGGATTTGTTTCGTGTTACCAATTCAATAATTTGAAATCATATTTTTGATTTGTTTAATTTTCTGATTTGTTGTTTAACACTATTACGTGTTATATTCACCGTTATCCGATTTTCTTGTTAAGGGATCGGATAAGAGAATTTATTTTGACTGCCATCTAATTACTATTTAATTATTATTGCTTCTATGCCTTAACAACTGAGTTTGAATTAGACTGACCCGTGTATTTTATTCTTTTGAATGTAATACTCGGCTCAGACCGAGTTATTACAGGTTGTAGATATCCTGCTTTAGGTTACTGCAAGATCTATGAAGTCTTTTCATACTTTTTGGAGTAGTCGTTGTCTTAGTGTAGGATGTTGTATATTTATGTATATTATTCACGATAATGTACTTGTATATGTAACTTGCACAGTGGACAGATGTAGTTGTCTCATATGAATTGTATCACATGTATTGTAACTGACATCAGTTATTGTATATATGAGACTTTCTGTTTTATCTGTGTTCCGCATTTATATTGTCTGTGTTATTATTATATTTATTGTCCTAAACTATTATGAACCATCGTAGTTCGTTTTATACTGGTATTGGGGTATGTCGATAGGAGTAAATAAATCAGAGATTAAAAATGAAAGAATATATATACCACTCATATCGAGATAACCAATACTAGTGTAAGGCCTAACTACGGATGGCCACTCCTCAACAGCCTTATTCTCCACGCTAGTTGACAACATTACACCGTAATGTTCTTGCCTAGCGTGGGTATAAAGGTGGTGCGTCACAGCTTGGTATCAGAGCCTGGGGTTTATGGACATAATATAAAACTTAACTTAGATGGAACATGTGTTACAACTATTTGTCGACGTTTTATCTCTCATCTTTGCCTATGATTATCTTTGCTTGTTAGGTATGAATTCCTAACGCTTAATTATGCGCATTTGATTTTGATTTCGTGAAAGAATTTTGGCATTTGCCTCCGTTTGCTTTGCGAACTCAAGTTGAGTTTTTGATGATGATGTTGATTCGTTTTTGTACTCGATGTGGCCATTACTTGTTAACTTCGACATTGACTTGATTTTTACTTTTCTTGAAGTCATTTATGCGTTTATGCTCGTTTTACTTTGTTTTTCCAATTGTTAATCGATTCTTCTTTTCCGATTAGTTGTTATCACCTTTGTCGACTTTGATAACTTCTATTTCTGGAATTTTTGGGTATTCCTACTTTGATGGATTTGGAATCGAATTCTTTGGATTTTATTCACGTCTTCATATGTGAATTTTAGTGAATTGATTTGGTTTTCAAATTTAATCGATTCTTGATTATTTTGCCGATTTGTTGCTATCATTTATTAGCAACTTTGATGACATTTTCTTCGGGATTTTTGTTAACATACTTTTTGAAGGATTCGGTATCGATTTCTTTGGATTCTATTCACATCTTTGTGTGTGAATTCTTGTGATTGATTGTTTCTACAATCATTTTTGTGATTTGTCACTTTAAAAATATAAAGGTTTCAATACTAGTAGTAAATATTAAAACTCTTTTATCAAAATGATTTCAACTCTATTTTCAATACCAAACTCTTTTCCTAAACGGTTTTCCAATCTATTAGTATATACAAACCTTTATTTCACTCGTCTGAGAAATTTAATTAAACGGCTTAGCAAACTAGTGGTATGAAACGCTTGCGTTTACTTCGTCGGTTAATTTTTGGACTTGTTCGATTGAACCACTTGTGACATTTTTCTAGTGAAGATCTACAGTTTGTTCGTAAATATTTAAGTTAAGCTAGTGGTTATGGGACATGAAGCTAAACTTTTATATTCACTAACTTAGTGTAATTGACACTTCTTGTTGATCATGACGATCATTTTTATGATTTAGACTAGCAATTGTGCGATGTCTCTTTGTTTGCAAGGTTAGACTAGACATCATTTGTGTGATTCCACTCACACATAACTTTTTGATTTTTGGTTAGTCTAGAACTCATCTGTGTGATTCCACTCACACATACTTTCTTTTTGTTTGCGAGGTTAGACTAGACACCATTTGTGTGATTCCACTCACACATACCTTTTTGATTTTTGGTTAGTCTAGACCTCATCTGTGTGATTCCACTCACACATGCTTTCTTTTTGTTCGCGAGGTTAGACTAGACACCATTTGTGTGATTCCACTCACACATACCTTTTTGATTTTTGGTTAGTCTAGACCTCATCTGTGTGATTCCACTCACACATACTTTCTTTTGTCTGCGAGGTTAGACTAGACACCACTTGTGTGATTCCACTCTCACATACCTTTTTGATTTTTGGTTAGTCTAGACCTCATCTGGGTGATTCCGACTCACCCATATGGGGTAGCTCCCCATGGTCTTCGGACCGTCATGTGATAGGCCTCTTTCCCTCTTTGTGTTTTCTAGATTTCTTGTGTAGACTTCTAGAATTTGTGTTTTCTGGATTTCTTGTGTAGATTTCTAGAATTTGTGTTTTCTGGATTTCTTGTGATGATTTCTAGAACTTGTGCTTCACCAATTTTCGTGATTTCTATTGATAAGTTTTATCAATTTTTGTGCACTGGTGAATTCGTGTGTCATTGACTTGTTATGAATACAAGTTTAGGGTATGATACCCCTTTCTATCTTTGAGAAGATTCATGTGACATTTTTGATGAATGAAAATTCATTGGTATTATATTTTGATGCCAATTATTTTGATGTGATTTTGACGTATTAACTTCAGTAACCGTCAATTTTAAAAATGAATTTTCAAGCGGTTATCCCGCAATGCTGATTTTGTTGTCCGTTTTTATGGTATTTTGAGATGTGAGATTTCCTTGTCGAAGTTACTACCGATGTTGCTGTTTTAATCATGTGTTTTAAAAATTTGTTATTTTTAAAAATTGTTTCAAAATATAAATCAAAACTGTTCTCAAAATTTTACAGTTTACGCTTTCAAAAGAATGAGGAAGCGATTTAAACGTTTCAGAAAAATCGAAGACTATGACCCCTTTCTTTTACTGATTCGCTTAATTCTGGACTTGTCCGTTTGAGAATGTGAAATGTTATTTTTAAAATACACAATTATGCACTTTCAAGAAGACGATGAAGTGAATTAAATGATTTAATAAAACTCGTGGTTATAGGACATGTGTGTTTTCTATTTCGGTTAATTCCGGACTCGTTAATTGAATATTTTTGATTTCTGATTATCGTTTTTGATAATCGGATGTTTTTGATTTCTGATTATCGTTTTTGATAATCGGATAGTTGTGGTTTCTGATTATCATTTTTGATAATCAGATGTTTGTGATTTCTGATTATCGTTTTTGATAATCGGATGTTTGTGATTTCTGATTATCGTTTTTGATAATCTGATGTTGTGATTCTGGTTATCGTTTTTGATAATCGAGTATTTGTGATTTCTGATTATCGTTTTTGATAATCGAATATTTGTGATTTCTGACTATCGTTTTTGATAATTGGATACTTGTGATTTAACTATCGTTTGTGATAACTAAATATTTGTGATTTAAGATTTAATTATCAATTGTGATAATTAAATATTCGTTGATTTGTGATTTCTGATTATCGTTTTTGATAATCAGATATTTGTTGTTTCTGATTATCGCTTGTGATAATTAGATATTTGAGATTTAATTATCGTTTGTGATAATTAAATATTTGTGATTTAAGATTTGATTATCGTTTTGATAATTTAATATTTGTTGCTTTGAAATTTGATTACCGTTGTGGTAATTTCTAATTATCGATTTTGGTAATTAGATATTTGCAATTTTGCGACTTGTGATTTTTGTTTTCTAATTGTCTTTGTTGATAATTAGATTTTGATGTCTTCTAATTATCGTATCGATAATTAAATATTGCTGTTTTGTGATTTCTGTATTCTGATTATCAATAGATAATTAAATTTTATAGAGAATTTGTGAATTTCTTTTATGAAATTAAAAGATTTCTTTGGTGTTGTTATTGTACTACGCCGGTGTACCGGCTCAATTTTCTGCTATTCATGACGTTTTCCACGTCTTCCAATTACAGAAATGCCTTAGGAATTTCCGATTTTTATTCTTGAGGCCAGTGTTATTGAAGAGATGGAAGTTTTGCCTATTTGACTTTTGAGTAACCTTCTACTCACATCATTGCTTCGGGGGTGTAGCACCTTCGAAATAAAGATGTTTTTCTTGCGGAAGTTCAATGGTTCTCAAATCCTAAGGATTGCACTTAGGAATCCTAAGAATTCATCGAGCAAACACGTTCAGGCTTACTCTTTCAAGCTCTTTATAGTGAACTTCTTATTTCAAATTTCTTCATCTTGTGATGATGTTCTTTATGGTTGTTACCATTTGTTCATTTATTCCTTATGATTGCGAGGACGCAATTTCTTTAAGGAGGGGAGTCTGTAACAACCCAGGAATTTCCCACCAATTTATAATCATCGTTAAACGGTTTATGGCGATAGCAAATTTCTGTTTGGATTTTATAAAACCCGGATTGAATTCCTTTCAAAAATTTGATGAACATGGGTGCGGGCTTCAATCTCAATTTGGCCCACATCTTTCATTTTTCTGTTTTGCGCCGATGGTTATCAAAAGAAAATAACCTGCCCTTTTTTTCATTTTCGTTCGCAACCTCAAAAACAATCGAAAGAAAATAAATGGATGTTCGTTCTCGTCGCCCCTTTTTTCGAAAACTAGGGCTCGAGAAAATCGAAAATCGCCAGCTACTGAAGCTCGATCGAATGAAGACTTTGGCTTTGCTTTGGCGATTGATGCCTTCTCCTCACTTGCGGCTGCTTCGTTGGCGACAAAGATGAGTGATTTCCTCACTCACATCTAACTATCCAAATTCGTTTAATCTTTTGTCGCTTCGTTTTCTTGATAACCATGGCTTTAAATTGTTTTGGGATTTTGTCACGTTCGACTTGTACCTTGTTGTGTTTTTCTTGAACTTGTCGAGTGTTTTTGACCTGAGCATTGATTCCTATTGTGACTTCGGTCTTGACTTCTGGTGACACTCTTGTATTACCACGGTTTTGTTCGATTTTAGCCTTAACTTATCGAAACATTTTTATGCTCGGTAGTTTTGGCTTTGACTCAACTAGTTACGTGAAGTTATCTTCACTATACATGTATAGATTGTACCATTATCTCTGTTTCATATTTAAACTTGTCCGAGCTTCTTGTACTTCACTTGCCGTTGAAATCACTTGACTTTGATTGTGATAATTGTTGTCACTGTTATTTTGTTGTATTTTGATGCTAGTTTGTACATGCTGATTTAGTTTGCTGTTTTCATTTTGATGTTCATTTGCTGTTGGACTTCATGTATCTATGTACTCCATTGTCCATGTTTTAATAATACTGTAATTTGGGTTTGGTTCCATTTGCCTGTCGCCATTCAGTGGCATGTGTTCGTGTTGTTGTACATATGTTTTGTGTATACACATGTGTAATCATACATGTATAAAGGTAGTATATGTTGCAGACTTATGTTGTTGTTCTTCAGGTTAGCATTTGCATGTTTCGAATGCTCATTTGCTGAATCACCATATAATTTGAAGTTATTGAGCTTCTTTCCTCACATGATCTGCTTGATATTCTCTTTGTGTACATTGCAACATGAACACTGCCTAGATACGTGTACATGCTTTCACTTAGCTGTCTGCATAATGGAAACTCGGTTGTTATCTGTCTGTACTTGAGCAGTGCATACACTTTATATGTTGGCTTCGGCCATTATGTCTCTGACTTTGATGACTTCGGTACTGTCACTGACATTACTTCAATTATTTGATTATGCGAGTTTGTTTCTTTGTACTGTTGCTTTTGTTTGATTGTTGCATCTGAGTTTTTGGTTGATGTCCTTGGTTCTACTCGGGAATTATTTGCATCTGTGTTTCACTTGTGTTGAATCCGGCTGTAAAGATTGGGTCTGACCTTGTGCTTGTATCGTGGCTTTGTTTGTTTCACTTGAGTTGAATCCAATATTCGGGTTTGACCTTGTGTTCGTTTGTGAACTTTCATTGTGTACATACATGCACATTTTCCATGTTTGTCTTCTTTGACCATTGAGGTCGTGGCATTGATATTTGAATCTTCGTTGATTTTGGTTTGTTGATCTTATGGTTACATCATCACTGTAGTGGCAAGGCAGTGCACGCAAGCGTGTACTGCAACCACACGGTAGTGAGCTTTTGGGTACTTCATCACCGTAGTGGCAAGGCAGTGCACGCAAGCGTGAACTGCAGCCACACGGTTTGGCTTGTATGATATTCTATTTTGTTTTGATTAATTGATCTTTTGTATATTTCATAAGCTGTAGTGGCGAGGCAGCACACGCGTGCGTGTGCTGCAGCCCTAACCGAATTGACATTTTAAATTGATATTTCGATTGCTGGATTTGTTTCGTGTTACCAATTCAATAATTTGAAATCGTATTTTTGATTCGTTTAATTTGCTGATTTGTTGTTCAACACTATTACGTGTTATATTCACCATTATCCATTTTCTTGTTAAGGGATCAGATAGGAGAATTTATTTTGACTGTCGTCTAATTGCTATTTAATTATTATTGCTTTTGTGCCTTAACAACTGAGTTTGAATTAGACTTACCCGTGTATTATTTTCTTTTGAATGTAATACTCGGGTCATACCGAGTTATTACAGGTTGTAGATATCCTGCTTTGGGTTGCTGCTAGAGCTATGAAGTCTTTTCATACTTTTTGGAGTAGTTGTTGTCTTAGTATAGGATGTTGTATATTCATGTATATTATTCACGATAATGTACTTGTATATGTAACTTGCAGAGTCGACAGATGTAGTTGTATCATATGAATTGTATCACATGTATTGTAACTGACATCAGTTATTGTGTATATGAGACTTTCCGTTTTATCTGTGTTTCGCATTTATATTGTCTGTGTTATTATTATATTTACTGTCCTAAACTATTATGAACCATCGTAGTTCGTTTTATACTGGAATTGGGGTATGTCGATGGGAGTAAATAAATCAGAGATGAAAAATGAAAGAATATATATACCACTCCTATCGAGATAACCAATACTAGTGTAAGGCCTAACTACGGATGGCCGCTCCTCAACAGCCTTATTCTCCGCGCTAGTTGACAATATTACACCGTAGTGTTCTTGGCTAGCGTGGTTATAGAGGTGGGGCGTCACAAATATTTTCTCTCCCATGCAATATAGTCAATACTGCCAGCTGCCAACTTCTAACCTTTTTTGCATATGACCACTCCCATTCAATACTTTCTGTAAAGCCCTATTTTTTGGTTGGCTAATAACAGTCTTACTATGAGCTTATGGTACTACTTATAGCAAGGTATTTAAATTGAGATCAATTTCGTACTTTATTTTTATGTTTGGGTCGAATATTATTTGCCCCATTGTGGTTAGCCAACGTTGTCATGCTAACATATCCATATTTTAGTTTTGAATTCAAAAAACGTTAGTAAAATACGTTACTATATCAAAAAATTGACAATTTAAATTGCGTTGGTTTATTTATTCAACTTAACTACCAGTGTACACGTTGCTAATTTCTTGCAATAAAAATGAGTAAAATTGCCACCTGCAAAGTTATATGTGTGGACGCTTTAGATAAAAGGAAGCAATAAGATTGATAAGCATTTGTGGTCTGGCCAAGGCATGGAGAGATGGGTTTTAAAGAGATTTGGAATTGTGAAGGAGCATGTGAATTTGGTGTTACTTGATGTAATGAGGTACGAAAAGTGTAGATAATTGGCAATTTTAAGGTGTTTCTTTAAGTATGTTACATTATGACATTTTAGAATTATTTTTTAGGTAATATGGTTTTTCGAACTGATATAGCCATGTATATGTGTAATAATTGGGTGACTAATTTGCAATTTTTTTGTGTAATATATTTATTTTTTCCAAAAATGCAACATGCAACATTATTGTAGTGTTTTTAAGGATATACAAAGTTAAGTATACCTTGAATATGTACTACTTAACAAAAATTACGAAAATATTTCGCTTATAGTTAAAGGTAGACAAACTTAACTACAAATTAGGACTATATAAAAATTTAAGAAGGGTTCAACATAGGAAAGTTTACAAATAGCTTGCTGCTACAAGCCTATAGACACAAGCATGCAACACATGTTAACTTTTTTCTAATTTACAAATTATAAAAACCAATCATGGGTAGAACAGAATATACAACGATATGTCGAAAAGCATGTGATTAAAGAAACAATATATGAATATGATGCGCCAAAATAGTCAAATACTAAACACCAAAATGATCAAATATTGATCAAAAAACATAATAAATAAATTATTTTTGGAACTGAAATTCACAAAAATAAATAAATTTATGTAGTATAAAATATAGTATTTGCATTTTTTGTAAAAATTTAAAATATCGATGAGATGTCATGTTTATATATTTTCTTTAATGGAAATAGGGAGGCACTTTAATTTTCAAACTTAATACATAGCAGTCCATTCTCAAAAACACGTTTCAGCTTACCTCGTAGAATTATTTTCGATTTTTTTTTCAAAATATAAATGTGACTTTAATTGGGAATTATTAAATGGCTTGGGTTATTTAAGTCGATTCAAACAGACGGTAAATTTGCGCTTTCATTTAAAATCATCGATGAAGAGGAAGGCTTATTAAATAAGGATATGACTATTACTAAAAAAGAACTTGATGAGTGAGACATTTATTAAATAAAGGCTTCGTCCTTCAAATAAAGTATTACTCCTTTTCTAAATAAAAAGGGTATCACATGATCTTTTGGTGATTTTTTTCGCTTACATAGATTTCAATTATAATTTTTATGGTGCCTAAATTGTTTGGGATACTCTTAGAAAGTGGTCACGTAAATTTGAGCTCTTATTATTAAATTATTTATGGCACAAAGTTGATGGGTTTAAGGAAATATTTATTGTTGAAAATATTTGAACATAATATACCATGACGCAAGTTTTCGTATACATACACACTATTTTACATCGAATAGAATTGATTATGGGACAATGATATTTCTAGATTATCTATCTATAAGATAAAGTCTCATTGCATTTATTTAATTATCTTCTATATATAATGGAAATTTCCTAAAATGAAGCCTTTTGATATTGTAAATTATCATTAGGTCTTTAACCTTTAGTATTAAATAAACCAGGGTGATTTTGTACTTTACGCGATCCTGTAACATTATTTCCACTATATCATATCTCACTTTCTTCTCAAAATCATTGATTTCCTATCAACTTTGTAATTTATTAAAGAATAAATAAATAATTACCAAAGAACATTTTTAGTAATCAATCAACAAACAAAATTGAAATTTATTGAAATCCTTACTTTTTCATTTCCCTATTCTTAATTTTTTTTTTCAACAATAACAAACTTAACTTTCCTCATTAGAGACATACATAATGATCTAAGCTATCGAAATATGACCTCAAATATATGTAAACAAGGAAACCATTATTTATGCATATGACCACTATTTCACATTAAATAAACTGACTCTCGATTTTCTTCGCACACTTCCAGCGGACGTGCCTAAGTTATTGGTATATATAATAACAGTAGAAGTAATAGTAATATATTATAGATTGCAAACATCATTGAAATTTATATAATAATGATAAGGGTTACAAATTTTAACAACTAAATCAAGATATTGTAAGATTAGGTATGTTTTAAAATATCTGTAGTCTTCCGTGATTTTTTTTAAAATAGTTGCAATATAAACATCTACATATTTTATCACCATTCTTGTTAAATTTTGCATTAGAACTAAAATATAATAAGACAAATCATAAAATTGCAAATCATTTCAATTAAGAACATAATTGTAACGATCCGGATTTTTCATCATTCTATTTTGAATATTTAAATGGTTTAAATATTTGATTTGGATTTATAATTTAGTTAGTAAGATTTTAAAAATAAATTTTCAAGAAATTTCGTAAATTTTTGAAATCATCGATTCAATCGACGAGTTAAAGTAGTGATTTGGGGCATGGTCCCAGAATTCAGTAAAGCCAGTTCCACTGGATCCATGATAGTATGTTATTATCGGATTTCAAATTTCATGATGTTTGGAGTTATCGTTTGATCGTACGGGATATAAATGAGCTGAAATTTATTTCAATAATTTAATATAAATTGGGTCCAAAAAGCTATCTTCTCCATACGATCGGATTAGGACTCGAAACCTTTTCCATTATGTTTAGAATAGGGATATAACATTATGAACACCTAGCAGCATGCCTCGATAAGGATTCGAGATTTTTGGTTACGAAATCAAGACGGGTTGAAAATTTAAAATTAATATATATATATATATATATATATATATATATATATCACTAGTCAAATCTGCCATATTTTTTGCAACCTAGGATTTAGCTTTACCCATTCAAACACGCTACCCTAAAAAAATCATGTATATCTCTCCCTTTCTTTTAGTTAATCACGAAGTTAAAATCAAAAAAGAAATTAGTTCGATTATAAAAAAAGGAAGATGTTCGCAATGGAACCATAATGTCGGTGGGAGGACGTGGCACGAGTTAAGGGGCGGTGGCTTAGGGCTTGACGTCAGAGAATCGGGAGTCGCGACATGCTCTGGGCTAGGGGAATGGCGACGGGGATACGCTGGAGGCGATCGATGTAGGGAGTCGCGATGGGCGCATGCAGTCATGGAGACGAGGCAGGGTGCGACGGAAGTAGGGTTTAGTTGCGATGTGGATTTTGAGGTTGTGTAACGACTCGATTTCTCGTTGCTCGAAAACCGACATCAATACGTCCACTGTATCAAATGCCACATAATCGAATGCTGGAAAACTGAATTGTTAGGGTTAAAGAAGAAGAGGTAGAAGAAAAAGATAGAAGAAATAAGAAAAGATGGAAAAGAACAGAAAACAACAGAACAATATCAGAATCTCACAATCTCAGCGGAACAACATATAATAATTGAATGAATAATCTTTAAACAAAAGAATTATATCAGTTATTACATTACATCACATTACATTACATCATATCATCAGAGTGTACAACAATCAAACAACAATAAACAGCGGAAAAGAAATACTATATACTAGTAATATGCCATGCCATCCAGCTAACATCTTGCTACTCCTGAATTTCAAAATATCCTGATAAACCTGACTCTTGACTGCCCGTGTGGAAATTGGTGGGCACCCAGAGTTTAGGAAGGAAAACAATAAACTCCGAATCAGTCATGTGACTGGTGTGAGAACTCAAAACAATTTATTTTATCTTCAAAACAAAATAGAGGAATATTTTTAAAGTAGATTCCCAATGCTTTTAAAAATGAGACTACAATAAGTCCTCCCGCACACACACACAATGCAAACGCAGAATCGAAGGAGATTTCTCCTTATGATAGTCAAAGATGCTTGACACGCATTAAAAAGAAACATTTGTTATTATAACTAGTGCATAGTGTAGGAAAAATCATTTCAAAAGTAAAGATATAAATCTTAGCCAACATACGACCATTATCGTATGCCTACTATAGCTACCATATAAACAGTGGTGACCACAATAAGTAAATGGTAGGTTCTACAACTAAAACCGTACAAGACCGTATTGTTTTAATGGATTTTCAACAAATGGTCAGGCCAAGGAACTTCCTACTGCCACATGGGATCGCCTTTAGCGGGACGTCCCGAGAACTTAACCAACTCTATGCCAACACAAGGCCGGGTTACCTTTGTCACTAGGTAACTACTACACGACTATGCCATCCCCCGGTCCCTTTGGACCTTTATCCGAGCGCTCGATTCCAACAACACCACACAGTAATAGATATAGTGTATCAACATGAGTAAGTATCTGGGCTCCATACCATGATACCACCCTTTCCAGAAGGAAATGACATACCCTAAAGGGAGCTATCCCTAATAACCTTGCCGCATCCTTCCTGTTTTGACCATTTCCGGGGTGTGAGGTCCGACAAGTCTCGCCCACAAAGCCACGCTTTGGTACAAAGCCATGCTTTGGGACAAAAAATGATCAAAGCAATGATCACAAAGATAAATGATCAAACAAATGATCATATCACAAATGATCAAACAATGATCATCTCACAGCAACACTCAGCATGTCACATTACCAAATTGGGAATATATCGCTGATAACCATCAAATACATAACCTCTGAACGCGTACGAGAAGGGTGTTAAGCTAAGAGAATAAATTCTCCGCCACCAACAGAAATGTATTTGAAAGAAATCTGCTTTATATCTCAAAATGTAATGTCAGACACGTAACCATACAAGTCTGTTCCGGGTTCGAACAGAACCGAAGGCACTTACAAAGAAGTCCTTGCAATCCGGATATTCACTAATCACGTCCGGGCTTCCGATCACATATGGAATTTCTATACCGGGGGCATTCGGTGCAGAAACATTCGACGGTAATCCTTTCATTTTCAAAAATATCTGGTCTTTAACACCGGTCTTCAAATGCAATTCATAATGACGTATCACATTTTCGGAATGGGTTATACGACCCCAATGTCCTTTCCCGGTTAACCTGAAAAGTGAGCGCTTATTCAAAAATAAGTGTGCCATTCAAATTCAAGCAAATCTCAACAAATACCCATTCAAAGGTAAATATTGATAGTCGGTTATTGAACTATCAATGGATATGCACAACATCACCGGATTCCAAATAATTTTCCAAATTATTTATTTTCCCAAAATATCTTTACAAGATTTATAATTTTCACACTTCAACCATTTGAAAACAATTTTGAAATCACTTTTCATCTTTACCACCTTTGAAAACAAATTTCAAACATTTTCCTTACGCGGAAATACTTTCATTTCAACATGGTTCATTTAAATCCACTAAATAAATCCTTAACAATTTACTTTATATTTACGTTCCAAATCCGTAAATTAATTCCCACACTTCAAAATAAATCAACATTTATTTTTAAACAAATTCCCCTTTTCATTTATAAATTCCATAGTGAATTTACATTCCAAAATATTTATGAATATACGATTTCAATTATTCATTTTCAATTTATCTTCAAACAGATAAATTCTCAAAACGTTTCATTTCACATTGGAAAAACATTTCCATACTTACTTAATAATAAGTAATTCACAAATCTATTTATTTTCAGCACTTGGAAAATATTCAATATACTTAAATCGAAATTAAGTATATATTTCATTCTTTAAGGAAATCAATCTCTTAAACACATTTATTTGGGCCAAAACGAATGTTGCGTAAATCATTAGGACAACCCAAAATCACTAGTATAGGGATTCGAAATTTAAAATAGACATATAAATCCCAATACTATACAAAACATTTCCTTTCGTAAATCATTTACTATAACAACAGTGTTATAGTCCACCATTTCCTTCTATTTCTCGAAAACATCTATTTCAACAATGAATGTTGAAATCTATGGTTTCGATTCATAATACATTTTAAAAACATCGTTAGATCGTTTTAATTCTATTTAAAACATCACATCCAAAACATATTCTTTAACATATTATTCACTATTCAAAAACGTGAATATACTTCGTTAATCAATTTCATCATTTCTATACATTTTATTTTAAAGGATTATTCACTGTCTAAAACGTGAATATAACTCCACTAATAAGTTACAACAATTTGCTTATCAAAATAAGTCATTTGCGGATTTATAAAACAACGTTTATATATTCCATTTCTATTTATTTTATAGCAGCTCCCTTTTATACATCTCCTTTATTAACCTACCTCAATTAATAACTCAATTATATACCAAAAGTTCATATTATAAGTTAAATGCTTATAATTTATTTGTTTACAAAATCATTCTTTTAAAACTTCCCAAATTATAAATCTTATAACTTATCAGATTCATTTATTTACCCAAATCTGTTCTTTTAATAGCTTTACAAATTTTATAAACCTACTGCTTATAAAATTCCATTTATAACTTCACCATTTATAATTCTATAAATTTCATTCATTTTTGAAGTTCATTTACAATTCATTCTAACACTTATAAAAACTCGTTTTATACTTCAAATATTTTAATTTATAAATATCAATTTATAAATCCCTTATATAAATCAATTTATACTATTATTTTAAAACGTCTTTAAACTCCTTTATAATTCAGTATTTTCTTTGATTTATAAAATAATCAAATTTCATAAATCCTATATTTAAACTTTTTACAATAAATTCAAAAATCCCAATTGAGCTATTTTATAAAATCATTAACCTCATATTTTCAAAAATCCACTTTTAACTATTTTTCTCAAAAAATCATAATTTTTATAACATTAACATTATAACGTTTATTTACTTAAAATGAATCAATTCCCAAAAATATATTATAAACGTATACTTTCAAAAAATCATTTAAAAAAAAAATCCTTTTAAAATTCCAAAACTGGCCCAATGATGCTACACACCAAATAGTCAATCACGACAACAACGACATCATATATCTGTATATGATAATCAACAAATATCAAAATATCTGAAATCAAATAAATATTCTTGAGGAATCCAGTTGGATCCCTCCAACCTGTTTTCCTGCATCCAAAGATGTTAACACAATACCAATTCCGTTCTAGTACGGAATTATCGCGGTATATAGGATTTAAAATATTATCCGCTTAATAGACGGCGCAATAGGGTCTCATCCGCTATATAATGCGGGAAATCAACTCCAAGTACATAAATAATACCAATTTCGCTGTACTGTGAAATATTCGCGGTATATGTTTTTAATAAATAACATCCGTTTACTAACGGCGTATAATGTCTATTTTAACAATCAATAGATAACAATCATAATTCAAACATACATTAAAGAATTTTAAATCCAACTATTTAAAATTAAAATTGAAACCGATTCGATTGAGTGAGAAGATCTCACCTCACTTTTAATTTCGTTTTCAACTTTTATTTCGAATAAAATTAAACGGACGTTTAATTTTACCCGAAATTTTTGGTAGCTCCAAACGACTCCAATCAAATTCCATAGCGTAGTGCTCGTCCATACGATTCCAACGCAACTGGTTTCGTGCGTTTTCGACCTCGTATGAAAAAGATATGATATTACGAAGTTTACATGAATTTATAATTATAAATTTTACAATTTCTTTTTTATATTTTTAACCCTCACTTAATCTCAACCGTGCATTCCAAGGCTAAGCAAATCAGGCCGTCCCCTTCCTTTCTTCGTCCAACAGATAAAAGAACGCACGCAAAATACCCATACGCACGCTCACAATCTCGATGGCCGCACCTCCTACCGACGAACTCTACAACGATCTGGCACCTCCAGGTCGTAGAACACACTGTCGCGCATCACCGCCCCCAGGCTGGCACCACTCCGTTCTATCATAGCCTTGAAAAACGTGCATAACAGCCGCGTCTTCCAAATGAAATTGCCATTGATCCACTCAACGAATTTCGATCACAACCGTTGGTTTTAAAGATCTCGAGGAGATCTACAACTTTGTAGTTGACAACTTTTTGAATTAATGTGTAGATTGAGAGAAAATTAGAGGAGAAGCAGGCAAATTTCTGACCATTGAATTATTATGAACGGCGGCCTGAAGAGGAAACCCTAGGGTTTTTAATTTTTTGGAAAAATGAAATATTTAGGGGCTTATATAGAAAAAATACGCGACACTATTCATCCCAGGTTTTCCGAACTCCAAACGAAGCGTGCCGGTTGGCGTTCCTAAGGTTTACCCCGCGTTCCGAACACAATGGAACGTGTTTCGGAAGCTAATTCAATCATCTGTGCGAGTTATGGCAATAAACGTTCGATTTTAAATTAAATCGGTAAATCAAATTTCTAGGCGTTTTAGCTTGCACCGGACAAACCGTAAATCCGATTGACATGAAATTTGAAACCATAAAATAATATCACATTACGGATCCGATGAAACTGGTTTCATCGAAATCCGAGACTTTTGAAAGATGGCTATTTTAACCTGCCAAATTAATATTAAAACAATTTCGATGCGTTTCGAGCTACCACGGTCAAACGAAAACTCCAATTGCTACGAAAATTGAAATCCGTTAATAACAAATTATTACGGATCCAATTGAACTAGTTTCGTCCAATTCTGAGACAGTTCGAAAATTGACTAATTTCACTAGTCGATTAAATATTAAAATATTTAATTTTCACAAATTAACTTTTAATTCGATTTTAAAAGTTCTAAAATATCATTCTAACTCCAACATGATAAAATAAAATTTTACAAATCATTTTCAATCATATTTAACCCAAATGTCAATTATTTCTGTTATTTAACATATTAAATTATCAATTTAATTATCCAATTAAATCTAATTATTCGAAATAAAATTATTCGACTTATAAATTTCACTTATTAATATTTAAAATTAATTAAATATACAAATTTCAATTGACAAAAATTCTGGGTCGTTACATACTTCCTCCTTAAAAGAATTTCGTCCTCAAATTACCAAGTAAGAAAAATTACAGAATCTATTAACTTTCCATAAATCCATAGTTAAACTTCTTAAATAACTTTACTAAGTTTTCAAATCTTACTTAGTTATCTTTTCAAAAACAACTACTATCGTTTAACTTTCAACTCCAAATCAAAGTTATAGTTTTCAAAATTTTCCAATTTTTCTCAAATTTTTCTAACGCCTTAAATTTTCGGAAATATTCGCCATAGTCTCCTTTGCGCGGCTCGATTCGAAAAAAAATGACAGTATATATATCATAAATATATATCTCATCAAGTGATGAGGCATCCCGCAGGGAAAAAAGTGTAAAAGTACGATATGTAATCCGAGATATGTACCTTATGTTTTATTAGCGAGCATATACGGCTAATATAGCGCGAAAGCGAGCTCCAAATGCGATGAAAACGCGATCCGCACCTACTAAACACTCAACAAACAGATGAGAAACATGTATATGGACAATAGTATCGATGTACAACATATAGCAACATAATAACTATATATGCCAACATAGCAAATGCAGTAAAAGCAATATATTCAACCATCAACCAACTATCATCCAACTAACATTCATAACTAATAAATATTCATTCATATTCTCATTAATATTCAATGAAATGGGTTTTCAATTTAATCACATTCGATTCATTAACAGTGGATGTTTTTACTAACATTCATTTTCAATTGGTTTATATTCACTAATTCATATTCAAGTTGGTTCACTTCCAAATCAAATTCAATTCTGTTTAAGATTCACTTAACTTCCAATTGGATTTCAATTACTTTAGCTTTCAATTCCATTAACTCAATTTCATTAACACTTAATGAATTATATACAATCAACTAATTATCACATAACAACCAATGTGTATTAATTACAACCAAATTCCTTTGCTTTACTCATTCAATTTGGTTTAAGACCTTTACTTTCAATTGGTTTAATTAAATTGATTTTCATTCAATCGTTCAATTTCCAATAACATTAGATTTTAATGAAATACACTTACATTCATTATTTTATATCAATTATTTTCATTTAATTGATTAACATTCAATCCATTTATTCAATTCAATTACAAAACCTGAATTTCATTTATATAACTCAAGTTCACATTTATCACTTAACTTTATTATTTTTCTTTGATAGCCAAATCAACTTCATTCAAGATCTCTTAAGTTATATTCCATTTAAACATTATTTGTCTTTACTTAACTTAAATTCCAACTTATAAATCAAATTCAGATTCCAATTCTAAATAAATTTCCATTTAATCTTTACTAAAGTCAAATTTCATCACTTATTCAAACTCATTTTTTTTACTTACAACTTATATTCATGAATATATTCATATAGTTTCACTTCTTATATGTATAAGTTTATTTCACATTTGTAAATCACTTTAATTATAATTCCATATTCTTATAATTTATTTGCTTATACAATTATTCTTTTACAATTGTCTTTTTTTATTTAGATTATTCAAACATCTTTTAATTAACTTACACATATTCTTACATTTTCAACAACGTTAATTACTAGTATTAAACAGAATCTATATACCACTCAACAAACCAATCATCACAATATGAAATAATTTATATTTACTAACAAATACGCTCTCATAGCTATTATTACACTCAAACTCATTCTAGAGTACTACTGACTCTATCTCTAATGAGTAATACCCAACAGAGCCATGGTTGTCGCTTAAACATATGCTCTGATACCAACTGTAACGACTCGATTTCTCGTTGCTCGAAAACCGACATCAATACGTCTACTGTATCAAATGCCGCATAATCGAATGCCGGAAAACCGAATTGTTAGGGTTAAAGAAGAAGAGGTAGAAGAAAAAGATAGAAGAAATAAGAAAAGATGGAACAGAACAGAAAACAGCAGAACAATATCAGAATCTCACAATCGCAGCGGAACACCATATAATAATTAAATGAATAATCTTTAAACAAAAGAATTATATCAGTTATTACATTACATCACATTACATTACATCATATCATCAGAGTGTACAACAATCAAACAACAATAAACAGCGGAAAAGAAATACTATATACTAGTAATACGCCATGCCATCCAGCTTGCCACCAGCTACTCCTGAATTCCAAAATATCCTGATAAACCTGACTCTTGACTGCCCGTGTGGAAATTGGTGGGCACCCAGAGTTTAGGAAGGAAAACAATAAACTTCGAGTCAGTCATGTGACTGGTGTGAGAACTCAAAACAGTTTATTTTATCTTCAAAACAAAATAGAGGAATATTTTTAAAGTAGATTCGCAATGCTTTTAAAAACGAGACTACCATAAGGCCTCCCGCACACACACACAATGCAAATGCAGAATCGGAGGAGATTCGTCCTTATGATAGTCAAAGATGCTTGATACGCATTAAAAAGAAACATTTGTTATTAATACTAGTGCATAGTGTAGGAAAAATCATTTCGAAAGTAAAGATATAAATCTTATCCAACATACGACCATTATCGTATGCCTACTATAGCTACCATCTAAACAGTGGTGACCACCATAAGTAAATGGCAGGTTCTACAACTAAAACCGTACAAGACCTTATTGTTTTATTGGATTTCCAACAAATGGTCAGGCCAAGGAACTTCCTACTGCCACATGGGATCGCCTCTGGCGGGACGTCCCGAGAACTTAACCAACTCTCTGCCAACACAAGGCCGGTTTACCTTTGTCACTAGGTAACTACTACACGACTATGCCATCCCCTGGTCTCTTTGGACCTCTATCCGAGCGCTCGATTCCAACAACACCACACAGTAATAGATATAGTGTATCAACATGAGTAAGTATCTGGGCTCCATACCATGATACCACCCTTTCCAGAAGGAAATGACATACCCTAAAGGGAGCTACCCCTAATAACCTTGCCGCATCCTTCCTGTTTTAACCATTTCCGGGGTGTGAGGTCCGACAAAGTCTCGTCCACAAAGCCACGCTTCGGTACAAAGCCATGCTTTGGGTCAACAAATGATCAAAGCAATGATCACAAAGATAAATGATCAAATAAATGATCATATCACAAATGATCAAACAATGATCATTTCACAGCAACACTCAGCATGTCACATTACCAAATTGGGAATATATCGCTGATAACCATCAACTACATAACCTCTGAGCGCGTACGTCTCAGAGAAGGGTGTTAAGCTAAGAGAATAAATTCTCCGCCACCAACAGAAATGTATTTGAAAGAAATCCGCGTTATATCTCAAAATGTAATGTCAGACACGTAACCATACAAGTCTGTTTCGGGTTCGAACAGAACCGAAGGCACTTACAAAGAAGTCCTTGCAATCCGGATATTCACTAATCACGTCCGGACTTCCCATCACATATGGAATTTCTATACCGGGGCCATTCAGTTCAGAAACATTCGACGGTAATCCTTCCGTTTTCAAAAATATCCGGTCTTCAACACCGATCTTCAAATGCAATTCATAACGACGTATCACATATTCGGAACGGGTTATACGACCCCAATGTCCTTTCCCCGTTAACCCGAATAGTGAGCGCTTATTGAAAATAAGTGTGGCATTCAAATTCAAGCAAATCTCAACAAATACCTATTCAAAGGTAAATATTGATAGTCGGTTATTGAACTATCAATGGATATGCACAACATCACCATATTCCAAATAATTTTCCAAATTATTTATTTTCCAAAAATATCTTTACAAGATATATAATTTTCACACTTCAACCATTTGAAAACAATTTTCAAATCACTTTTCATCTTTACCACCTTTGAAAACAAATTTCAAACATTTGCCTTACGCGGAAATACTTTCATTTCAACATGGTTCATTTAAATCCACTAAATAAATCCTTAACAATTTACTTTATATTTACGTTCCAAATCCGTAAATTAATTCCCACACTTCAAAATAAATCAACGTTTATTTTTAAACAAATTCCCCTTTTCATTTATAAATTCCATAGTGAATTTACATTCCAAAATATTTATGAATATACGATTTCAATTATTCATTTTCAATTTATCTTCAAAAAGATAAATTCTCAAAACGTTTCATTTCACACTGGAAAAACATTTCCATACTTACTTAATAATAAGTAATTCACAAATCTATTTATTTTCAACACTTGGAAAGTATTCAATATACTTAAATCGAAATTAAGTGTATATTTCATTCTTTAAGGAAATCATTCTCTTAAACACATTTATTTGGGCCAAAACGAATATTGCGTAAAACATCATTACGACAACCCAAAATCACTAGTATAGGGATTCGAAATTTAAAATAGATATATAAATCCCAATACTATACAAAACATTTCCTTTCGGAAATCATTTACTATAACAACAGTGTTATAGGCCACCATTTCCTTCTATTTCTCGAAAACATCTATTTCAACAATGAATGTTGAAATCTATGGTTTCGATTCGTAATACATTTTAAAAACATCGTTAGATCGTTTTAATTCTATTTAAACATCACATCCAAAACATTTTCTTTAACATATTATTCACGATTCAAAAACGTGAATATACTTCGTTAATCAATTTTATCATTTCTATACATTTTATTTTAAAGGATTATTCACTATCTAAAATGTGAATATAACTCCATTAATAAGTTACAATAATTTACTTATCAAAATAAGTCGTTTGCGGATTTATAAAACAACGTTTATAAATTCCATTTCTATTTAATTTATAACAACTTCCTTTTATACATCTCCTTTATTAACCTATCTCAATTTATAACTCAATTATATACCAAAAGTTCATATTATAAGTTAAATGCTTATAATTTATTTATTTACAAAATCATTCTTTTAAAACTTCCCAAATTATAAATCTTATAACTTATCAGATTCATTTATTTACTCAAATCTATTCTTTTAATAGCTTTACAAATTTTATAAACCTACTGCTTATAAAATTCCATTTATTACTTCAATGTTTATAATTCTATAAATTTCATTCATTTTTGAAGTTCATTTACAATTCATTCTAACACTTATAAAAACTCATTTTATACTTCAAATATTTTAATTTATAAATATCAATTTATAAATCCCTTATATAAATCAATTTATACTATTGTTTTAAAACGCCTTTAAACTCCTTTATAATTCACCATTTTCTTTGATTTATAAAATAATCAAATTTCATAAATCCTATATTTAAACTTTTTACAATAAATTCAAAAATCCCAATTGAACTATTTTATAAAATCATTAAACTCATATTTTCAAAAATCAACTTTTAACTATTTTTCTCAAAAAATCATAATTTTTATAACATTAATATTATAACGTTCATTTATTTAAAATGAATCAATTCCCAAAAATATTTTATAAATGTATACTTTCAAAAAATCATTTTAAAAAAATCCTTTTAAAATTCCCAAATTGGCCCAATGATGCTAGACACCAAATAGTCAATCACAGCAACAATGACATCAATATATTTGTATATGATAATCAACAAATATCAAAATATCTTAAATCAAATAAATATTGTTGAGGAATCCAGTTGGATCCCTCCAACCTGTTTTCCTGCATCCAAAGATGTTAGCACAATACCAATTCCGTTCCAGTACGGAATTATCGCGGTATATAGGATTTAAAATATTATCAGCTTAATAGACGGCGCAATAGGGTCTCATCCGCTATATAATGCGGAAAATCAACTCCAAGTACATAAATAATGCCAATTTCACTGTACTGTGAAATATTCGCGGTATATGTTTTTAATAAATAACATCCGCGTACTAACGGCGTATAATGTCTATTTTAACAATCAATAGATAACAATCATCATTCAAACATACATTCAAGAGTTTTAAATCTTACTATTTAAAATTAAAATCGAAACCGTTTCGATTGAGTGAGAAGTTCTCACCTCGCTTTCAATTTCGTTTTCAGGTTTTATTTCTAATAAAATTAAACGGACGTTTAATTTTACCCGAAATTTTAGCTAGCTCCAAACGACTCCAATCCAATTCCATAGCGTAGTGCTCGTCTATACGATTCCAACGCAACTGGTTTCGCGTTTTTTCGACCTCGTATGAAAAAGATATGATATTACGAAGTTTACACGAATTTATAATTATAAATTTTACAATTTCTTTTTTATATTTTATAACCCTCACTTAATCTCAGCTGTGCATTCCAAGGCCAAGCAAATCAGGCCATCCCCTTCCTTTCTTCCTCCAACAGATAAAAGCACGCACGCAAAATACCCATACACACGCTCCCAATCTCGATGGCCGCCCTTCCTACCGACGAACTCTACAACGATCAGCCACCTCCAGGTCGTAGCCCTCACTGTCGCGCATCACCACCCCCAGGCCGGCCCCACTCAGTTCCATCACGGCCTTGAAAAACGTGCATAACAGCCGCGCCTTCCAACTGAAATTGCCATTGATCCGCTCAACGAATTTCGATCACAACCGTTGGTTTTAAAGATCTCGAGGAGATCTACAACTTTGTAGTTGACAACTTTTTGAATTAATGTGTAGATTGAGAGAAAATTAGAGGAGAAGCACGCAAATTTCTAACCATTGAATTATTATGAATGGCGGCCTGAAGAGGAAATCCTAGGGCTTTTAATTTTTTGCAAAAATGAAATATTTAGGGGCTTATATAGAAAAAATACGCGACACTATTCATCCCGGATTTTCCGAACTCCAAACGAAACGTGCCGGTTGGCGTTCCTAAGGTTTGCCCCGCGTTCCGAACACAATGGAATGTGTTTCGGGAACTAATTCTATCATCTTTGCGAGTTATGGCAATAAACGTTCGATTTTAAATTAAATCGGTAAATCAAATTTCTAGGCGTTTTAGCTTGCACCGGACAAACCGTATATCCGATTGACATGAAATTTGAAACCATACAATAATATAACATTAAGGATCCGATGAAATTGGTTTCGTCAAAATTCGAGACTGTTTGAAAAATGGCTATTTTAACTCGCCAAATTAATATTAAAACAGTTTCGATGCGTTTCGAGCTACCACGGTCAAACGAAAACTCCAATTGCTACGAAAATTGAAATCCGATAATAACAAATTATTATGGATCCAATGGAACTAGTTTCGTCAAATTCTGAGACTGTTCGAAAATTGACTAATTTCACTAGTCGATTAAATATTAAAATATTCAAGTTTCACAAATTAACTTTTAAATCGATTTTAAACGTTCTAAAATATCATTCTAACTCCAACATGATAAAATAAAATTTTACAAATCGTTTTCAATCATATTTAACCCAAATTTCAATTATTTCTGTAATTTAACATATTAAATTATCGATTTAATTATCCAATTAAATCTAATTATCCGAAATAAAATTATTCGACTTATAAATTACACTTATTAATATTTAAAATTAAATAAATATACAAATTTTAATTGACAGAAATTTTGGGTCATTACAGGTTGCGCTCGTGGTTGGAAGGAGAAGGAGATGCTGTAGTGGGTCGTGAGCAGGCAAGGGTGAACGAGGAGGAGATGGGCGCCGCACGTGGAGGTGGGGAGGTCAAACTCGGCAGGCGCGCATATGTTTTGTAGGTGAGGTCATGATCGACTTAGGATGTCAGAGCGTTGATGTCAGGAGCGCGACTTGTCACTTGCACGACAGTGTTCGTGGTCGAGCGTTGGGCAGCGCGATTGTACGAGAGAGAAAGATGAGGGACTGAAAGTTTAAAATTTTGCTTGTTTTATAAATTGTTAATTTTGGTTAGTTAGTCGTATGCTAATAAGATATAATAAAACACATACGAGGTCCAAAAATAATGAAGGAGGGGTTCATAGCTGCGAAATCTAAGCAAAATGATATAAATTGGAACAAATTGCAATTAAAAATAAAGGTAAGTATAATATCACTCATTTGGATAGCTAGTATAATTTAAAAAAATTTGAATTTAAATTATTGCTTGTTTGGATGAATTTATAAATTTTTATCTGTTGGATGTTCAATATATGTAGTAGTATATATGTTAGTATTTGGATTGACATTCACGCACAAAGTAGCAGATGAAACCCTATGCGTCCTGCAAAATAGTGGATGACCTATATACCTCGATATCCCTTTCGAAGCGAGATTGGTATTTTTATGTTGTTTTAACATTTGTGAATGTAGAAAAGCAGGTTGGAGGGATCCAACTGGATTCCTCAAATATATTGTTTATTTTTTATATAAGTGACATGTGATGTGTGCAGATACTCTATTATTGTTTATTGTTGAAATTCGAATTATTGGATGTTATAGTAGCACTCGCCTTTAATTTTGGTGTTTTTAAATACCATAAATATTATTCTTTGGAATTCAAAGAAATAAAAAGAAATTTTGGATATAAGTTATTTACACTAGAGATTAGGTTATTTCAAAGAAAATTGGATTAAGAAATAAAATAATAAATTTTTATTTAAGTTGTACTTAACTATTCGTAAATTGTTTTAAGATAGAGATTTTTAAAAATGAATTATATAAAAAGAAATTATAAATGATGTTCGAAAAATAGAAAGTAGTTGGAATCGATATTTAAAATGGATTTGAAAAATAAATGGGATATATTAAGAAATGGATTTACAAATGAAGTTTTACAAATAAGATTGTTTTATAGATAGGTGAAACTCAAGGAGTTTATAAATTTATAAACGATGTTTATAAATAAAGAAAATGATATTAGTTGATAAGTTAGAATATAAGTTTACAATGTGAATTTACATCAAGTTATGGGAATCATCTTGGAAAGAAATAGTGGAATCTATTTTTGAATGTGAGAATAGTGAATAAATTGAGATATAATCGATGTGATACAAATCGAGAGGGATTTATAAACTTAATTTGGCAATGTTGGATTTTTAAAATAGATTTTTGTCGAGAAATTAAAAATTATTTAAGAGGGATTTTTACTATGCTATATAACTTAAACTATTATTTAGACTTAGAATTTATAATATTAAATATTTATTGAAACAAATTCTAATTTTATTAATTACCTTTGTGAATTAATTAGTCACTAAAAATGATTTGGATATGAGTTATCGATGTTATTTGGAATGCTTTGTTTTACTTAAACATATTTTAAAAATAAACTACTATTCCTTAAAAAAATACTTTTTTTATATATATAGTTTTACAAGATTGAATTTATTTATAAATCCTCTCGAGATTGAAGCGAAGTTATTAAGCGAGTATGACTTCAGACGGGAAATCTTATAGTGGGATTTTGGGAGCTTAAGAAAATTCTAAATTGTTAAAAATATGAGAAATTCGAAGAACGAATTAGAATTCATAAAATAAGTTAGAAAAGGATATTTGGAGATATAGTTAAGTGCATTTGACCTTAGAAATATTAAGGGATTTATACATAAAATTTGTAATGAATTTTGAGAAATAGGAAATAAATGGACTACTTCCTGAATATTGGAAATAAAAATGTTTATAAATATTCCTAAGTTTAGACAAGAAGAATTTGAAAATATTTAACTTCGAGATTTTAATTATAAAAATATTTTCAAATGGATCGATTATAATTGGAAGCGAGAAAAACATTCTAAGTATTGAAATGAGTTGAAAATATCCTATTAAGGATATAAGAATTTGAGTTTGATTTCCACTATTAAAATATTGAAAGCATTTGATATATACATCTTATAAAGATATTTTGAAAATAATTTTTGGAAAAAATAATTATAATAAGGCTGATGACTGCTTATGGGTGTTATATTGATAGTTAAATAACCAACTAACAATGTTGGCCAATTTCGTTAATCGTTTCGAAGAGACAGGGATCAGTTTTGATTGTCTAAAAACCACTTCGATTCGGTTTGAATGTTACGAAAGAATA
Organism: Allium cepa; assembly: GCA_030765085.1. Lineage (NCBI taxonomy): Eukaryota > Viridiplantae > Streptophyta > Magnoliopsida > Asparagales > Amaryllidaceae > Allium > Allium cepa. The sequence continues at coordinate 581,651,333 of CM060931.1, forward strand.
CTGTGAAGATGATGAAGATGGTGATTTAGTTTGTCCAGACCCAGGACAACTTGTATGGACGAATGCTATCAGAACATCATCATTGAAGATGAGCAAAAGTAGAATTGTTTCGTGAAAGGTAACGCCTCAAGCCTCATCAACTAAGAATGATTAAAAGGAGATGCAGCAAGGCTAAGTGGGTCGCACCCAATTAGGATATATTATCACTTTTCTAGATGTCCTCGGAAACCTATATATTTTGGATATGGTTGTGCATGAAAAAGGAGTGCTCGATGTTGAAGGTGGGAACACCTAGGGTGATAACATATTCGGTCAATCCAGGTTAGGAGTAAGCCGGTCGTGTGTAGCAGGGCATCCCGACATGGTCCTCGGTACATTGTTCTAGAGATGTACTGTGATGGGCAGTACCCCAGTGGCCTAGTCATTCATATGTAATCCATTCTCCAATAAGCGCCTTATAGTTTTGATTATGCCCAACTATGCTGGAACGTGAGATGTAAGGATTTCAGCTATTTTCTAGTTACTTCTGTATACACTATTATAATATTAGAATATTTTAATAAAAATTATTTTGGTTATCGAAAGGTAAAAATCATTGTGTTTATGTGTGTTGAGGTCTTACAAGATACCTTTCTTTTCAAAGGATTCTGGAGAAAAGTAAATAATTCAAATTGAGTGTGTTTTCTCATGCTAGGTTTCTAGACAGACTTGGGTGTTATTTTATTTTAATGCTCGGGTCAGACCAAGTATTACATGATGCTATGGAGCTCAGGAGATAATCTGGATGACAGAGACATATTCCCGTATTTGGTTTATATTTCCGCTGTGTAAACTATGTATGTGATGACAAGTTATTAAACTGTCCAGATTGATTGTTGCCCATTGTACTCTAATAACGGTATGTATAGTAACAGTATAGTTCTTGTATTTAAAATCGGTTATTATATATTATATTTGTTCCACTGCAATTGTGAGATTCTATGATTTTGTTGTTCTAACTTCTTCTACCTTTTTCTTCTTTACCCTAAAGATTCGTATTTTGCGTTTAATTTGATTCAAACCGTGTGAATTATGGTTGATTCAAATGAGTACGGATTTATGGGCCTTTACATTTGGTATCGGAGCTGAAGGTTAAGCGAGAACCTTGGCTTGGGCAGGGATCACTCATTAGAGATAGGGTCAGTAGTACCTTAGAATGAGTCTGAGTGTATTAATAGATATGAGCACATATTTGTTAGTGAATATAAAACGGTTTTATATTGTGTTAATTTATCTGTTGAGTGGTATATAAATTCCGATCGAATAGTGGGACGCCACTTAAATTGATAGGAGTTTCTTGTTAGGGATGCAGATTAAGGATCTTAAGGCAGAAATAACACTAGAAGGGGGGTGAATAGTGTTTTAAAGAATATATGAACTATATGACTAAATTAAAACTTTCAACACAAATCTAAACAGAATTCTAACACAGAATGATCACAGAACATATAACAAATGCAAATTGTAAAGTAAAGCAAGTAAAAGGGAAGAACACACCGGATTTTATACTGGTTCGGAATCCTCCTACATCCAATCCTGCACCAAGGCAATATCCTTGTACAGATTTTTACATGACAATATTCAAATTACAACCCTTAATTTCTAAGGCCTTGAGGAACCCTCCTATCTCCGAGTCTGGGGTAAACTCTCTTATTTTACAGGACACAAGATCACCCTAATACTTCTTAATAACAATCCTTTTGAATGGATAGACTCTATGGACTTTTTGAATACAAATTAATCTTATAACTCTGAATAGCACTTGGATCTTTAGTAGAATGATGGAGAATCAAATAAAGAGAGTATCTAAATGATTTCCTATTGAGAATTTGGCAGAATGATGGCACGATCTTGAAAATATGAAGTTTTATGGATATGGAATGGTGGAGAAGAAAGAGTGAAGAAAATAAGAAAGTATTTGTTAAAAAAATTCGTTTTGGAAGCCTTTATATAGATGCACAACAGTCATAACCATTGGCGAAAGGTTTTCGAACGAATGGACATTTCTTTTGAAAATTGAATTTTGAATCCAACTGTCACCATGTCGACATGGGGTATCCCCTTATGTCGACATCCCTCAGTTCAAAATTATAGAGTTGTTGTTTTGTAAAGGCATTTGAATTTAAAACAAGTTGAAACTTATCTGAAGCAAAGTAAAGTGTTTAAACAATATTTTGAGATAGAGAATGAATATAAAACATTATTTTAAATATATATATATATATAATTGATATAGACCGTCAATTATATAAGTAATATTTAAATCAGAATAAGTTTTGATGTTTAAAAAATAGAAGTTTATTAAAATCAGAATAGAGGAATATTTCAAGGCTAAATCAAAGTTTGAAAACATTTTTGAAAACATGATTTTGAATGCTAAAACATTTTGAAAACAGATTTTTTTTAAAAAACATTTTGAAAAATCTATTCAAACTGAAATTGCAAGAACCTTCCTACAGAGCTCCTCCATAGGACTCGAGAACTTGTACAAAGTAGTTTAAATGATTTTGATTTTCGTGGGTTTGTAAGGCACTTGTGATAGGTTTGTAAGCTACTTGTTGTGGGTTTGTAAGCCACTGGTTTTGATAGAAATTGGGTTCCGTCCCAAAAGAAAATTGGAAGAAAGATGAGAGCGCTATTATAAAGTTTTAACAAAATACTAAACACTTATCTTGAGATCTTGAAATCTTGATTCTCTAGAGTCTTGAATCTTGAATCTCTAATCTTCATCTTGATGCTTGATTCTTTATATTGATCAGTCTTCGATGATACCTGCATATACTTCCTGTATACATACATATATATATATACCTATATGGAAATGATAGTACATATTTTATAAAGTAAAGTATAATAACTATATAAGGTTGTTGTCCTCAAAACATCATCAACTCGGTTCCTAACAATCTCCCCCTTTTTGATGATGACAACCTTTATTTATAAAATATTCTTACCATACCATAACTCCCCCTTACTCCGTGATTTCTTCTTAAAACTACAACTCCCCCTTACTCCATGACTCCCTCTTACACCAAGCACATATATTTTTATAACTTTCTCCCCCTTTGTCATCAACAAAAACTATTAACTACTTAAGAATTCAAGAATGATTAGTATGAACAAATAATATGTATAGAACAAGCATGAAACAATGAGTATAAGTGAACACATTGTAGTTATTACATCATATATAAGAACATACATAAACACGAACAAACAAAACAATTTAAAACAAAGAATAAAATGAAAGTACGCTTTAATGGCGATCCTTAATTACAGGAGACTTATGAATCAAACAATTGGGGTAGTGGAGACAAAAGTTTCCACGTTGTTCAATTATGTTTCCATTAGTATCAACAAGGATCTCACCAACGCAAATAACGCTCTCATCCGTATTCATAGGGACTTCGGGTTGAGGTAAAGGTTGATCTTCCTCTTGGTCTTCTTGTGGTTCTTCCATAGGTTCTTCTTCCTCGGATTCCATGACTTGTGAAGAGTCTTCAATATTAATAGGATTTGTACGGTTATCCATAAGGAATTTTTGTACATTCCTAATAATATTCCCTTGCCTTTGTTGTTCTCTAGCCATCCTAAGTTGACTTACTTGAATTTCAGTCATCAATTGAAGGATATCTTTCATCTTCTCTTGCAATTTGATCACTCGAGCGTGCGTAGTCCATTGAAATGGACCAGAATGAGGAGATGTGGGTGAAGTGGGTTCATTAGTAGAAGAGGAGGCCATTATTTTATTATTTCAGAAGTTATGTACAGAGAATATAGTGAAGAAAGAGGAGAGAAAAGGAAATGAATAGATAAATAACCAAATAACTAACTTTGGAGGGAAATTCAATTTTCAAATTTTTGTTGGGTATGTCGACATCATGAGATGGGGCATGTCGACATGTTCATCAAAAAAATGTAATTTTTATTTTGAATTTTTATTGATTATTATATTATATTATTTTATATTTCAGATTTTGAACAAATACCTAATTCTCTTCTAAATTTAGTAAAATTCTGTTCGGTTAATGGTTTGGTTAATATATCAGCAATTTGTTTTTCAGTATTTATATAATCTAAAGTTATTATTTCTTTAGTTATATTATCTCTAAGAAAATGATGTCTTATATCAATATGTTTAGTTCTAGCATGATGAGTTGGATTTTTAGATAGATTTATTGCACTAGTATTGTCACGATATATTGGTGATTTACTTATGTTAATTCCAAAATCTTTTAAAGTTTGTTGCATATATATGACTTGTGAACAGGCCAGAGCAGCAGATATATACTCTGCTTCAGTTGTTGACAATGAAACAGTATTTTGTTTCTTGCTGAACTAGGAAACCAGTGAATGTCCTAGAAAGTGACAAGTTCCACTTGTACTCTTTCGGTCTGATTTACAACCAGCATAATCAGCATCACAATATGATATTAAATCAAAAGTATTATTTTTAGGATAAAATAAACCATAAACTAAAGTGTATTTTACATACCTTAAAATTCTTTTAACAGCTTTTAAGTGAGTTTCTTTAGGTTGTGATTGGTGTCTTGCACAGAGACAAACACTATGCATAATATCAGGACGACTCGCTGTTATATAAATTAGCGAACCAATCATTCTCCTATATAAAGTTTGATCAATATCTTTTGATTTATCTTCTTTACTTAAACCTACATTTGTTGACATTGGAGTTGGTTTCCCACTAGAGGTGCTTAAACCAAATTTATTGATTAAGTCTTTAGCATATTTTTCTTGACTTATGAAGATTCCATTTTCTAGTTGTTTAATTTGAAGCCCTAAGAAGAAACTTAATTTTCCCATATGACTCATTTCAAATTCTTTAGTCATTATATCTGAAAATTCTTTATTCATTATGTTATTAGTTGATCCAAAGATTATATCATCTACATATATTTGAACCAGTTGAATATCTCGATTATTTCTTTTAATAAAAAGTGTTGTAACTACTTTACCAATTTCAAAACCAGATTGAAGTAAATAAGATCTTAGTTTTTCATACCAGGCTCTAGGAGCTTGCTTTAGACCACATAGAGCTTTCTTTAACTTGTATACATGGTTTGGAAATGTATTATCTTCAAAAAGTGGAGGTTGTTCAACATAAACATCTTCTTTTCCAAAACCATTTAGAAAAGCACTTTTAACATCCATTTGATATAATTTGAAATTATTATAATTAGCGAAAGCAAGTAGAATTCTTATAGCTTCTAATCTTGCTACCGGGGCAAAGGTTTCATCGTAGTCAATTCCTTCTTCTTGACAATTACCTTGCGCGACTAAACGAGCTTTATTTCTTACAACCTCACCGAGTTCATTCATTTTATTTTTGTAAACCCATTTAGTTCCAATTATACTTTTATCCTCGGGTTTAGGAACAATTTCCCATACATCATTTCTGGTAAATTGATTCAATTCTTCTTGCATAGCAAAAATCCATGAATCATCAGACGATGCTTCCTTTGAATTTTTAGGTTCAATTGTTGATATAAAGGCTACATTACTCATACTACTTAATTGATTTCTAGTTCTTACTACAGATTCAATATTTCCTAAAACATTTTCTATAGGATGATCTTTTGATATTTTAAATCTCTTATTAGGTTGATTTATTTCACTAATAGTTTCATTAGATTGATTTAAATTTATAAAATCTTCTTCATCATCTATTTGTACATTATCTTTAAGATTTTCATCAAAAGATACATGCATAGTCTCTTCAATAGTATTAGTTTTTAAATTAAAAACTCTAAATGCTTTGCTTCTATTAGAAAAACCAATAAAGAATCCGTTATCAACTTTTGGTTCAAATTTATCTAAATTATCTTTTGTATTACGTATAAAACATTTACTCGCAAAGACTTTAAAATAAGCAACTATAGGTTTCTTATTATAAAGTAATTCATATGGAGTTTTATTTGTTAATGGTCTAACTAAAATTCTATTTAATATATAACAAGCTGTAGCAACTGCTTCAGCCCAAAAATGTTTAGGTAAATTACTATCAGAAAGCATTGTACGAGCACACTCTTGAATCGTTCTATACTTACGTTCTACTACTCCGTTTTGTTGATGAGTTCTTGGAAATGAAAAGTTGTGAGTAATTCCCTTTTGAGTACAAAAATTCTCAAAATTTTCATTTTCAAATTCACCACCGTGATCACTTCGAATAGTTTTAATTTTGAAAGAATCTTGTTATTGAATTCTTTTAGAAAAGTTTTTAAATATTTCAAAAGCATCACTTTTATGTTTTAAAAAGATTGTCCAAGTATATTTTGAATAATCATCTACTATAACAAAAACATATTTACTATGGTTAATTGATTGAACTTGAGATGGACCAAATAAATCTAAATGAAGTAATTCTAGAGGACTAGAGGTAGAAATAGCATCTTTTAATTTAAATGAACTTCTCTTAAGTTTTCCTAATTGACAAGCATCACAAATACTATCTACGTTAAAGTTTAACTTGGGTAGACCTCTAACTAAGTCAAGTTTTGATATCCTAGATAATAATTTGAAATTCAAATGGCCAAATCTTTTATGCCAAATCCAAGGGTCACTTGTATTAGCCAAAAGACATAGATTATCATTTGAAATTTTCATACTAAGGATATAAATATTTTTCTTTCTAATACCTTCAAAAATTATATTAGACTTATCATCTTCAATGTGACATTTATCTTTTTCAAATTTAATTTTAAAACCTTTATCGCAAAGTTGACTTATACTAAACAGATTATGTTTTAAGTTCCTAACTAATAAAACATCATAAATAAGTAAAGTTTTAGAGTTACCGACATTACCGACGCCAACCACATATCCTTTAGAGTTGTCACCAAAATTGACTAATCCACCATCTTGATAAGTAATGTCCTTGAGTATCTCGGGATTTCCAGTCATGTGCCTCGAACAGCCACTATCAAGTGTCCAATTATCTTTCTCAATTTGCACAGTTTTTCCATTGGGTGTTGATTCGTCAAAAGCCATATAACATGTCTGTCCTTACATAACACATCAATTCGGTAGATAACTTGATTTTTCAAAATAACTGTATGCAGACTTATGATACTTTGATGAAATGCATAGATTCAAAACAGTTTTAACACAATTTTCCAAAAATTCCATTTTTATATTTTTCAAGTTTCAGATTATGAAAACAATGTAAACCAATACTCTAATACCAATTGTTAGGGATGCAGATTAAGGATCTTAAGGCAGAAATAACACTAGAGGGGGGGTGAATAGTGTTTTAAATAATATATGAACTATTTGACTAAACTAAAACTTTCAACACAAATCTAAACAGAATTCTAACACAGAATGATCACAGAACATATAACAAATGCAAATAGTAAAGTAAAGCAAGTAAAAGGAAAGAACACACCGGATTTTATACTGGTTCGGAATCCTCCTACATCCAGTCCTGCACTAAGGCAATATCCTTGTACAGATTTTTATAAGCCAATATCCAAATTACAACCCTCAATTTCTAAGGCCTTGAGGAACTCTCCTACCTCCGAGTCTGGGGTAAACTCTCTTGATTTACGGGACACAAGATCACCCTAATACTTCTTAATAACAATCCTTTTGAATGGATAGACTCTATGGACTTTTTGAATACAAATTAATCCTATAACGATGAATAGCACTTTGATCTTTGGTAGAATGATGGAGAATCAAATAGAGAGAGTATCTAAATGATTTCCTATTGAGAATTTGACAGAATGATGGCACGATCTTGAAAATATGAAGTTTTATGGATATGGAATGGTGGAGAAGAAAGAGTGAAGAAAATAAGAAAGTAGTTGTTAAAAAAATTCATTTTGGAAGCCTTTATATAGATGCACAACAGTCATAACCATTGGCGAAAGGTTTTCGAACGAATGGACACTTCTTTTGAAAATTGAATTTTGAATCCAACTGTCACCATGTCGACATGGGGTATCCCCTTATGTCGACATCCCTCGGTTAAAAATTATAGAGATGTTGTTTTGTAAAGGAATTTGAATTTAAAACAAGTTGAAACTTCTCTTAAGCAAAGTAAAGTGTTTAAACAATATTTTGAGATAGAGAATGAATATAAAACATTATTTTAAATATATATATATATATATATATAATTGATATAGACCGTCAATTATATAAGTAATATTTAAAATCAGAATAAGTTTTGATGTTTTAAAAATAGAAGTTTTTTAAAATCAGAATAGAGGAATATTTCAAGGCTAAAACAAAGTTTGAAAACATTTTTGAAAACAAGATTTTGAAAGCTAAAACGTTTTGAAAACAGATTTAATAAAAAACATTTTGAAAAATCTATTCAAACTAAAATTGCAAGAACCTTCCTACAGAGCTCCTCCATAGGACTCGAGAACTTGTACAAAGTAGTTTAAATGATTTGGATTTTCGTGGGTTTGTAAGCCACTTGTCGTAGGTTTGTAAGCTACTTGTCGTGGGTTTGTAATCCACTGGTTTTGAGAGAAATTGGGTTCCATCCCAAAAGAAAATTGGAAGAAAGATGAGAGTGCTATTATGAAGTTTTAACAAAATACTAGACACTTATCTTGTGATTTTGAAATCTCGATTCTCTAGAGTCTTGAATCTTGAATCTCTAATCTTCATCTTGATGCTTGAGTCTTTATACTGATCAGTCTTCGATGATACCTGTCTATACTTCTTATATCTATATATATATATATATATATATATATATATATATATATATGGAAATGTTAGTATATATTTTATAAAGTAAAGTATAATAACTATATAAGGTTGTTGTCATCAAAACATCATTAACTCAATTCCTAACATTTCTAAACACTTGAACACATTAAACTGACATAGTATGGCTTTGAAGAGGGTAAATGAGATAATTTTGCCCAAAATTATATTTTGATATAAAAGGTATAATTTTATGAAATTATTATATTATAAATTGACGTGTTTGGATGTTGTAACCAAAATAAGATTATAAAATTTAAATGGTTGTATATATGAACAAATAGAGATTGTATAAGTATGAATTGTACAAATGAGTTAAAAACTAAAAATCTGTTCAAACCAGAATTTGGAAAACTAAATCTCGGTGATTTTTGGAAATGTTTTCTAAAGTGTGTTGAAATGAATAATAGTGATATTATTTGGAATATTTCTGAATGGATATTGTTTTAAATGGATTTTGGAAGTGATATAGCACTGAACTCACTTTAGTCGCTGGGAAATAATCCAAGTGATGACTGCGTAGCATCATCAATATTCATTGTTGAGTTTCTAAGTGACAGATTGCTACCGTAGTAATTTGTTATGGAGATTTTTGGTGAAAATAAGTGTTGTTTTTAGAAATTCCAAATGGAATTGTTTTGGGTAAAATCAGGTTGACTTTGAAAATTTCAAAGAAATAGTTTGTTAAAACTAAAAGCTATATATTGGTTTCAAAATGATTTAAAGTGAAACCGGGTATTTGAATTCTGAAATCCTTATCGAAATGTTTTAGGCAATACTAGGAAATAATTTTTTTTGAACTTTTAAGTAGAGAATGTTGTTAATAAGGAGGGAAGAGTGAAAAATTGAAGTTGGAATAAAATTTAAAGTAAGAACGTTGAATTGGAATTCAACTTAAGTTAAGACTGGATAAATTAAATTTTAGAAATTTAAATTGATTGGATTGAATTGAATTAATAGTGTATAAATGAAATGGAAGTCACTTACATGAAGTACTTGGAATATATAATGAAATTGAATGAATTAAAAACAAATTTATTTGGGGTGAAATTAATTTAACTCGAATTTGATTTCGAAATGTTGATTAAAATAAATTGGAATTTAAATAAAAAGGTGAATTAGATTTGAATCATATGGAATTGTATTAAATATGTGAAGGTAAATTACAAAGTGACTATATAACCATAAGTTATAAAATTTGAAATGGATTAGAAATAATATCGCATGGAAGTAAATATAAATTTTGAGTTGTGAAATAATTATATAACCATAAGGTATAAATGTCGAATGAAACAAAATTTGAGTGGAAATCTGGAATTGTGAATAAATAAATAGGAATAGCTTATAAAAATTGAAACCAACTGAACAAAAAATATATGCTTAGGCTATAAATAAATGTATAATCTCGAGTTAAAAATAAAATGTAAATATATTCGAGTATAGAATTGATGGAAACGTGAAAAATAACTTGTGTGACTTATAAAATTGAAAAGCAAATTGGAAGACCTAAAATAAATGGTGTAATATTTTAAAGTGAAGAACTAAAGTCCAAACTTTAATTTTAAAATGAAATTGAACTCAAGTAAATAAAATGAAGTGGTTTTTGAAATAAAATCAGAAATTGAATGGAAAACTTGAGTATAAATTAAAATACGACAAAATGTAAGAGAATTAAATATAATTGGAATTATTGTCGAATAAAATAGGAATGAATTGAAATAGTAATGAGTTAAGTTATAAATAAATTCATTTTAAGCGTAGATAAATTGAATATGGCCTTGGATACGAATTAAATAAATTCGAGAATGAATATGAGTATGGAATTAAAATTGGTGGATTAAATGAATGAACTAATTAATTAATTGATTAGTAAATGAAATGGAAGTTATAAGGTAGAAGTAAATTAAAAATAATGGATTAACTTTGGTAATTTTGGATGGGAGTTTGGCTCGAATAAATTGTGAAATGGTTATTTAATAAATAGCATGAGATGATTACAAGCTCAATAGAATAGATTGGAATATAATGAATGTGGATATGAATGAAATGCAAGTAAATTGATTAAGAATCAAATTGAAATTAAATAACAATGTAATATAAATTGATTTGGAATCAATTTAAAATAGGGATAAGCTTGAATGATTATTTTATTGAATGAATATCGTCGAATTTGTATAGAAAAAACTGTCGCTTGACGCAAACAGAAGGCAAATAAAATTCTATGAATAAATAAAATGTGAATAAATCGATTTTGAAAACAATTTGGTATGAATATGAGTTTGTTTGGTATAAAAATAATTTGAATGTAAACCATTTGGTTGTAAATCATTCGGATTGAATAAAATGATATATGCATGATGACCCGGAATTTTGGGCAATATCAATTTAATAATCAGTGTTAAAAATTAAATTGATTTGATAATATTTGTTAATAAGATTTGAATTGATTTAATAATCTAATTAAATAAATATTTAGTTAATGAATTTCATCTTTTAAAATTGAAAAAATTGTTTACTATTTATAATGTGTATATATTTGTATATATTGTAAATAGATAAGCTTGTTTTAAATTTAATAAATAAAGCATATTTTCTAATTCTAATATTTTTGGTAATTTGGAAAATTTGATTTAATTCAATATTAAGCTTTTCAAAGCTATTTAATAAATGAACTATATGGTTTTAATTATTTAAGGTAAATCCTAATTTGTTTAAATTTACCTTAGCTTAAGTTTAAATTTAAATAAAAGGTTTATATTATTTTTAAATATAGATTGATAAATATGATTTGAAATATATATAAGTTTAAAATACAATTTTACAAATGAAACATTAATTCATATAAGTAAAATAAGTAATTTATAATAAAGAGATAATTTCTTTTATAAATTGATAAATTATTATTTTTAAATAATAATAATAATAATAATGTTATATTTTCAAACAATATTAATAATGTACTGTTTTTACAAATAGATTTTAATATAAATAAATTGTTATTTCAAATTAAATTTGTATAGTTATATTTGTATATGTATAACTTGATTTTTAAATCCGACTTTTGAATTTGATTTGAATTTGAATTTATAGTTTGAAATTTAAAAGGATAGATATTTAAATTGTTTTGGATTTTAAAATATTTGTATAAACTTTTATTTATGAATATGATTGGTTTCATTTCGTTAAAATTTTCTATACATATAAATAAGTACTTATTAACTAATTAATTAAGTATAATCTTACATTAACCTTTATTAACATTTAAAATAAATACTAATTACTTAAAAAAGACAAGTGTTATTATCTTAAACCTCATTTTACAAGTGTAAGATAGTTAAATAGGATATAGGACAAGTGTCATGTTTTATTTTCATTTTTCTTTGATTTTTAATGAACCATAAATTAAGTCTATATAAACATACATCTTCCATTCTTTTTTCTTTTTCTCATCTCTTTCCAAATTAAGAAATCTCATATCAAAACTTCAGCTGAAACATTAACTCAAAAACACATTTGTAATCAATCTTTCCAAATCAAAAGATCAACCCTGTAAACTTATTTTCAAAAACCTGTACATTTTCGAGTTCAAAGCAAAACCTGTAACATCTTCATAATGCAATCCGAAGCAAGATAATCAAGCCACATCTGTAACCATTTTCAAAATGAAATCAAATCCTATAATTCAATTTAAAGATCAGGAGCCTGTGCATTCTTCTTCAACTTGAAATCTATCAAAAGCAAGCATGTAGTTTTAAATCAAAGCATTTTATTCAAGCAATTCAAGTTTTAAACCAAAGGGCATTTCAGTTTTAAAGTTCAAAAGTTTTCAAGCTGTTTTTAAAACAAAAGGGCTCTGTTCATCATCAATTATTTTCAGATGGGTAACACTTTTATTAAAAATAACTTAAGTAAATATGGTTGCATGTTAATTTCTGTGGTAATTGCGTTTTGTGTGAATATATATAGATGGTTATTTATATATATGGATATATATAGGAGTCTGCATGTTGCTATGTATCAGTACTTCTCTGTTTTTGAATTCTAGGCTCCAGTTTTTGATTCAAAAATCATTTTCCCTTGATCCAGTTTATGTTTGGATTTAAGTTCCAAACAATACTTTTTTTTATCATTGATTAAGGTTTAAAATTTATTTAAGTTAGAAATTTTTTGAAATATCACCTGAAATCAAAAACAACAGTATAAGCTTAAGATAGTAAATATTCAATTACCCTGATTCATGGATTCAGGAAAATAAATTAAATTCTTAAACTAAAACATGATTTTTAAGAAAGAAATCATAATTTAGTAAAGAGGTAAGGGTGCAGTCCTGGTTTGACCAGAAATGATGTTTTGGGAAAGTACTGATGATATAGATGGTTTGGAGGGTCAGTGTTTTCACCGATGATGCGGTAATGATCGGTGAGTGGAGGAAAAATATCAAGAAGGCGATCATTAGTCGATGGCGATGGTGGTTGATCTAGGAAGTTTTTAACCCTAGTTTGGATAGGATGGACAAATTTGATCGAGGCATTGTCTCTGGTGGATCGAGTGCCACCGGCCTTTTGGGAATGGAAGCATGGTGGTTGGTGAATGTGTTGCCGGAATTGTTGTCTCTCCGGTGGTCGAAGGAACGTGGATGAGGTGGTTCCAGGATTGGGCGTTTTTTCCAGGTTTTTGTTCAAGGTAATCGATTTTGATTTCGAATATGAATCGATGGGATTGATGTTTGGATGGCCTGAGGTTGTGATCGTCAGGAGGGTTGCGAAGATGACCAGAGGTGGCCGGGGCCACCGTGCATGTGCACGGTGCAATTTGGTTCATGGTGAAGTTTGGGTTGTTGTAGGGATTTTGTACTCGAATAATTCTCGAGTAATTCGAGTGTAACTCGAAATGAGGTTAGGTTTTTCTCGAAGTAATTTGGGGGTGGCTCGAGTCATGTATTTGGTCACAGGTTTTAAAGAAAACCTGTTTGTTTTTAAATTTTTAAATTGATTTTAAAAAATTAAAAGCAAGATTTAAATAAGTTTTAAATCTAAGTTTAAATCTGGATTCAAATCTAAATTTGTATCCTAGTTTTGAAATAAAACAAAGTTTTTAAAATTTAAAATGTATTAAACAAGTCTGAATGTTTAAAACATAATTTAAATGGTTTGGATTTAAAAATGATGGTTTAAACAATTTTTAAAATTCTTTTATAACATAAGTATTTCCTTAACATGAGATTTTAGAGATTTTTAAATTGTTTTAAAATTTGTTAAAGTTAAATTTGTATTCATTTTAAATCTTAAATTATAAAATGAAATTTAAAAGTAAATTTAGAAGTAAATCGTTTTTAAATACTTTGTTAATGATAATTTAATTCATAAGTAAGAAATGTTATTTTCTTAAGGTTTATTAGGATTTCAATGATTTGTTATTAATTAAATTATTAAGGTAATTAAAATGGATAATTAATTAATTTAATTAATTAATGAATTAGATTAATTAACTAGTACTTTAGGGTTTTAAATTAAATAATTAATGTTTAATATTACTTAATTATGAATAATTAATTTGTAATTAGGGATCACTAATTTGATAAGATTAAATTTTAAATTTATGATTAGAAATTAATTAATCAAGTAATTAAGAACTAATAAAGTTACAGTTAAACACTTAATTAATTAAATAATTAGAGATTAATTAATGGGTAGTTACAGATTAATTGATTTTTAATTAATAATGATTAATCTATGTTTAATTAATTTAGAGAAGTAGTTAAAGAATTGTTAATAGTTAATGAAGTCATTAGCTTGAGATAATTAAACAATTAATCAATGAGATTAATTTTAATAATTAATTAGATTAATTAATTAAGAATAATCAATTGTGGAATTGGTTAAGTAAAATTACTTAATGGAAGTAATTAAGGAAGTAATTACTCACTGTAATGAATTGAGTTTAATGTGATAATTTTAAATTAATTTATTAAATTTAATTAATTTAAGAAAATCACATGGTAATTTGATAAGTATAATTACTTAGTGTAATTAATAAAGGATAATTACTTAGTAAAGTAATTAAGATGGGTAATTACTAAATGTAATTAATTGGATTATGGAAGTAGTTTGGATTAATTACTTTGTGTAATTAATGTGAAGGATAATTACTTAGTGAAAGTAATTAATAATTAATTACTTAGTGTAATTATTTTAAGAATTGATTAATAATGTTATTTGATGATAATTAAGTGATGTAATTAATTAAGGTTAATTAATTACTGAATGGGATTAATGAAAGGTGATTAAATAATATAATTAATTAAAGATTAATTATTAAAGGTAATTAATTAAGGACTAATTAATTTATTTAATGAAGTAATTAAGGGTCGTTAATTACTGAATGAGATTAATGAAGAGGGATTAATAAATGTGGTTTAATAAAAGATTAATTAATTAATGTAATTAATTAATTTAAATAGAATAATTAATTAAAAATATAATTAGGGATCATTAAATAGTATAATTAATGATGTAATTAAGGGTTGATTAATTAAGGATAATTAATAAATGATAAGTGATTATAGAGTAATTAATTAATGTAATTTATTAAAGATGAATGTAATTAATTATAGTTAATTAATTAATGAAGTAATTAAAGTATAGTTATTGTAAGTGGTTAAGGATAATCAACTTGTGAACACAATTAAAGGATAATTACTTGAATGTAATTAATCAAGAAGGATTAATTAAGATGTACGATTAGAGGATGATTATTTAATTGATTTGTAATTAATTAATGTTTAAGTAAGCAGGATTTATGTGATGAAAATAATTAATTTATTTTATTTTAAATTAATTGGAGATGAAGTAATTAATTTAATTCATTTTAAATTAATTATAGTTTGATTTATTAATCCTTGCTTATGTACGGATGGATGATGTCGATTGCCTTTAATGGTTTGAGATCTCAGATATGAGATACGATGCTGTGTGATGTGGATATTTTGGTTGAGAATGATGATAATGTGAATTATCTATTTGTGATGATAATGTAGATTATCTATTGTGATATTGTGAATTATCTATATTTGTGTATATGTATAATAGAATTGAATTGTTTTAACTTTAAAACAACTTGGACCTAAAAGATGGCGTTTTGGAGTTCGATGAGACCGTGATCGGGTTTCCAGATTTGGACATCCGAAAACCACATCGATCCAAATTAAACGATAGGTCGTAAATCTCAAGTAAAGATGAAGATTCAGAGTGCAAGGGTTATTGTCGTTAACTCTGAGGGTGATTCTAAAATGAGTGTAACGAGATAATGCCTTCAGTTTCGTTCGAGCCCGAAACGAATTTGTATGGATTGAATGCTTTCAGAACATCGTCAGGTGGACGATGAGCTTTCTAAGATAGGTGTGTTCTATAAAGGTAATCGTAGCCTCAAGCCTCATCAGCCGGGAATGGCTTAAACAAGGGAGGTGCAGCAGGGCTAATTGGGTAGCACCCAAGTAGGACGATATATACCCCTATCTAGAGTCCCTTTTTATTCGGCTGTATGGGCCGTTGCTGAACCCAACCGCGGGGTTGTCTTGTTTGGAACTGTTCAGTAAGGAATGGTTCCAGAAAGATGCTTCATCTTTAAGAAAGAAAGGGATAGAAAAAAGAAGATAGAGAAGAAAGGAAAAACAACATCACAATCTCAACAACGGGACGAATAAATTATATTAATTACATAAAATAATACATAGTATACAACATCTTTCAGAGTTACACAGATTACACATCACATATTAGACAGTTATAAACACTTGTCTTGTTATTACAAATCAACACAACACAAACATTTGACTTAGAGATCACACAGCGGAACACTATATATATCTACAAATGCTGAAGCCTCCTGCTCCATTGCTCCTCCAGAATTCGTCAAAGCTAACCTGAATCCCTTGGCTACTCATAAAAAATTTGAGTATCCAAGAGTTTAAGAAAACAGGAGATAAACTCTGGGTCAGACATAGGTCTGGTGTGAGTAACATGTTTTGGTTGCTTAACTTTGAAAATCTTTTGAAAACACAAGGCATCACGTAAGACTCCCCACACATAAACATGGGTAATTTTTTACCTTACGCTAACCAAAAAATTTGGTAGGAAATCCAGTGATATTATAATAGGGTCTAGTTTTTTCAAATAAAATACAGAAATAGCCAGAATGCTTACATCTCACATTCCAACATAGTCGGGCACAACTAAAACGTACGGCACTTATTGGAGATTTGATTCCATACAATGACAGGGCTACTGGGGTACCGCCCATCACAGTACGTGGCCTAAGTCACCGTACCGAGGATCTATCCTAAATCCCTTGCAACACAAAGCCGAAACCATCCCTTACTGGATAGTCCCGAACAAGACAACCCTGACAGTTGTTGCAATCAACTACCCCACACAACCGAATATAAAGGGACTTCTAGACAGGGGTAAATCTCGTCCTACTTGGGTGCTACCCACTTAGCCTTGCAGCACGTCCCCTGTTTTAGCCACTCCCGGTTGATGAGGCTTGACGCTATGATTACCTTTAGAGAACACATCTCTTAGAATACTCATCATCCACCTGACGATGTTCTGAAAGCATTCAATCCATACAAGTTCGTTCCGGGTTCGAACGAAACCGAAGGCATTATCTCGTTATACTCATTTTGAAATCACCCTAAGAGTTAACGACAATAACCCTTGCACTCTGAATCTTCATCTTCACTTGAGATTCACGACCTATCATTAATTTGGATCGATGTGGTTTTCGGATATCCAAATCTGGAAACCCGGTCCCGGTCTCATCGAAATTCAAAACGCCATCTTTTAGGTCCAAGTTGTTCTAAAGTTAAAACAATTCAATTCTATTATCTATATACACACAGATAGATAATTCACATTATCATCACAAATAGATAATTCACAATATCATCATAAATAGATAATCCACATTATCATCACACTTCAACCAAAGCATCCATATCACATAGCATTACTTATCTCATATCTGAGATCTCAAACCATTCAAAGCAATCAGTATAATTCAACATCCATAAGCAATGGTTTATTAATCACCATCTATAATTAATTTAAAATGAATTAAATTAACTACTTCATCTCTAATTAATTTAAAAATAAATTAATTACTTTCATCACTATAAATCTTGCTTACTTAACCATTAATTAATTTAAAGCAATTTATTAATCATCTTCTAATTATCCATCTTAGTTAATCATCCTTGATTAATTATATTCTAATTACTTCAAGTAATTAGCATTTAATTAATATCACAAATTAATTATCCTTAACCATTTATAGTAATTAAACTTTAATTACTTCACTAATTAATTAACTATAATTAATCCTTAATTAATTACATTAATTTATTACTCTATAATCACTTATTATTGATTAAGTAATCTAAATTAATCAACTTTTAATTACATCATTAATTACTTTAATTATTGATCCCTTAATTACTTCTTTAATTAATTAATTTATCTTTAATTAATTATATTTAATTAATTTATCTTTAATTAAACTCATTCATTAATCTGCCTTGATTAATCATAATCAGTAATTAACTACCCTTAATTAATTGCCTTGCTTAATTAACTTCAAATAACTTTATTAATTCTTAAATTAATTACACTAAGTAATTAATTATTAATTACTTTCACTAAGTAATTATCCTTTATATTAATTACACAAGGTAATTAAACCCAAAACTACTTTCAATTTCAATTAATTACATCCTGTAATTACCATCACTAATTACTTCACTATGTAATTATACATTAAGTAATTATACTTAACCCATCCTTCAATGATAATTTTAAATTAATTAAACTAATTAATTAACTTAAACAAATCATATTAATTTAATAAATTACCTTGAGTAATTAATTCCTCTAATTACTTTCATTAAGTAATTATACTTAAACAATTTCCATAAATGATTATCCTTAACTAATTAATATAATTAATTATTAAAATTAATCACAATAATTAGTTATTTAATAATCCCTAGTTAATGATCTTCATTAACTATTAAAAATTCTTTAATTACTCCTCTTAAGTAATTAAACTTAGATTAATCATTATTAATTACAAATTAATTAATCTTTAATAACCAATTAATTACTCTATAATTATTTAATTAATTAAGTGCTTAACTATAACTTAATTAATCTTTAATTACTTGATTAAAATTGATTTCTAAATTTATTTCAATTACCAAATCCAAACTATCCAGACAAAATTCTAGATAGAACTTCCTAGAGTTTCCTGAGTATAAATACCGAGATACTCGCTCTATAGAATCCAAACAATCTATACTACTAAGCTACAGAGCTCCTACTTATCTAGATCTACAACTGAACAGGATACCAGACCACAGACAAGTCTGACTCAACAACCAAATCTTCATGAAATGCTGGATCTACACCCAGACATGGATCATACACGTACTCCTTCAGAGATACGTGAAACACATCGAATCCCCGTAATCCGAACGGGCAATTCAATCCTAAAGACCAAACACTTATCCTCACAAGGATACAGAAAAGATCCAATACCTCGGAGCTAGCTTCCCAGCCTTACCCCTCAACTACGGAATCCAAATTCCTTCGTCTCTTATTCACAAAACTATTCGGACGATCCTGGGCTGCCTACATCCTTCTTGATCAGCTCAACCTTCGCTGATACTTCTAGAAACAAACTGGACCAAAAACAACCCATCAAAACGATCCCTTCAAGATTAACCAAAAACCAAGAACAAACTCTACTCCACCAACATCAGAAGACTGAACTTACTTCTCCTATCCGGAAAAGACAAAACAAAAGCACTCCCAAACTGCTTCCGCTGTACAATTCTGATCTGGAGTAGATAAAAATGCTGATGATAAACACAAGAACAAACTGGCCAACACATCCCAGAAATATGGTTCAACAGATCCATAAAGAGAAAACTCAGAAATTCCATCAAAACCCTGAGCTGCTTCACCAAATCTTCTCTTTAGAAACCATCCTTCTATTAAGCTAAACCATCGATATCACTCCTAGAATTCTAGTCGATAAGAAAACTCAATCTCCAGATGCGGACAAACCTTTGACCTCCCTGAAGATATCCGGAAAAATCTCTGATAACTCAAGAGAACACTCAAACTATCGCAAGTCACTTTTGCGATCAACCCAGCCTAATTCCAAAGAAAATTGTTCTCTCTTTACCAATTATAATAGCTTATACTTATCTAGCCAATCCATCGAAGAAATGGATCCACTCTGTTGCTTCTGAACTTCACCTTTAGATAACTGCTCAGCCAAATAACCTCCTTGCCGGCACATAGAACACTCCGAGCTACACTGCTGATACAAATGCCAAAGACTTCCTAATCCAAAGAACTTTGAGAAACTCGAACCACAAACCAAACAGAAACACCCTGCTGAACTCAGCCACATCACCGAAGCAGACACACTTCCTTAAAATTGTTCCAAAGAAACTTCTTCGGAGACAATCCATACTCACTGCCTCTCATCACGCAGCTACTATTTCCTGAGGTAGCCAAGATACCATCACTCGCTTCAGCTCAGCCTACAGATCCAAACTCTACTCATCCAACTTGCACTTTAAAGATGGACACCGAACCTCAAAAGGTTTCCTTCAGAGATCGATGAAATCCTTACACCACCGCAAAGCTCACTTGAGACGGTACTGGGTCTACAGTCTCGACAGATACACCTCCAACTTCAAACATTCAAACTCCAACCAATGGTAGTCGTGTTACACCCAACACTACCCTATCTACCTTTATAACTTATGTTGGAAAACCCGAACAGGTAACCCAACAAATAGGTAGAAATATATGTATATATATATATATATATCAAAATTATAAATATGCTCTCTCAAGAAAGAAATCGCTCCAAAGCCTAGGTATTCACTCAACCTAGCGCTCTCATACCAATTTTCCTTGTCTTGAGGAACCTTTTGGGAATGGAAGTATGGTGGTTGGCGAACGTGTGGCCAGAATTGCTGTCTCTCCAGTGGTTGGAGGATTGTGGACGAGGTGGTTCCAAGATCGGGTGTTTTGTTCCATATTTTTGTTTAGGGTACTCGATTTTGATTTCGAGTATGAATCGGTGGGATTGGTGTTTGGATGGTTGAAGGTTGTGATCGTCGACTGTGGGAGTGTCTTGAAGATGACCAGAGGTGGCCAGGGCCACCGTGCATGTGCACGGTGCAATTTGGTTCATGGTGAAGGTGGGGTTGTTGTAGGGATTTTGTACTCGAGTAATTCTCGAGTAATTCGAGTGTTTAACTCGAAGTGAGGTAAGGTTTTGCTTGAAGCTATTGAGGGTGGCTCGCGTAAAATGATGTGTTACAGGTTTTAAAGAAAACCTGTCTGTTTTTAAATTTTTAAATTGATTTTAAAAATTTGAAAGAAAAATTTAAATAAGTCTTAAATCTAAGTTTAAATCCTATGACGACCGACTTTTTCTCCATAAAAAGTCGAATCATCTTGAAGAAAGAAAGGGATAGAAAAGAGAAAAGATAGGAAAGAAAGAAGAAACAACATCAGAATCTCAACAGCGGAATGAATAAATTATATTAATAACATAAGTATTACATAGTATACAACAATTATCAGAGTTACACAGACAATACATCACATATTAGATAGTTGTAAACACCTATCTAGTTATTACAACTCAATACAATGCAAAGAAACCACTTAGAGATACCAACACAGCGGAACACTATATATATCTACAATGCTGAAGCCTCCTGTTATTGCTCCTCCATAATTTGTCAAAGCTAACCTGAATCCCTTGGATACTTGTAAAAATTTGAGTATCCAAGAGTTTAAGAAAAACAGAAATAATAAACTCCGGGTCAGACACGGGTCTGGTGTGAGTAACGGGTTAAAGTTTCTTAACTTTGAAAAACCTTTGAAAACAAAAGGTATTACGTAAGAATCCCTTCATATAAACATGGTAAGTTTTTCCCTTACGCTAACCAAAACATTTTTATAGGAAATCCAGTGATATTATAATAGGGTTTAGGGTTTTCAAGTAAATACAGAAATAGCTGGAATGCTAGCATCTCACGTTCCAACATAGTTGGGCACAACTAATATGTAAGGCGCTTATTGGAGATCGGATTCCATACAATGGCAGGGCTACTGGAGTACCGCCCAATACATTACATGGCCTAGATCAACGTACCGAGGATCCACCCTAAATCCCCTGCAACACAAGGCCGAAACCATTCCTTACTGAGTAGTTCCGAACAAGACAACCCCATGGTTGGGATAAGCAACCGCACCACACAGCCGAAATAAAAAGGGACATCTAGACAGGGGTAAATCTCGTCCTACTTGGGCATGATCCACTTAGCCTTGCTGCATCTCCCCTGTTTTAGCCATTCGCAGTTGATGAGGCTTGAGGCTGCGATTACCTTTATAGATCACATATATCTTAGAATGCTCATCATCCACTTGACGATGTGCTGAAAGCATTCAATCCATACAAGTTCGTTCCGGGTTCGAATGAAACCGAAGGCATTATCTCGTTACACTCATTTTGGAATCACCCTCAGAGTTAACGAAAATAACCCTTGCACTCCGAATCTTCATCTTCACTTGAGACTCACGACCCATCGTTTAATTTGGATCGATGTGGTTTTCGGATATCCAAATCTGGAAACCCGATCTCGGTCTCATCACAATCCAAAATGCCATCTTTTAGGTCCAAGTTGTTTTAAAGTTAAAACAATTCAATTCTATTATATATATTCACACAGATAGATAATTCACAATATCACAATAGATAATCTACATTATCATCACAAATAGATAATTCATATTATCATCATACTCAACCAAAGCACCCCTATCACACAACATCACTTATCTCATATCTGAGATCTCAAACCATTAAAGGCAATCAACATCATCCATCCATACATAAGCGAGGATTAATGAATCACACTATAATTAATTTAAAATGAATTAAATTAATTACTTCATCTCTAATCAATTTAAAATAAATTAAATTAATTATTTTCATCACATAAATCCTGCTTACTTAAACATTAATTAATTATGAATCAATTAGTTAATCATCCTCTAATCATACATCTTAATTAATCCTCCTTGATTGATTATCTTTTAATTACATTCAAGTAATTAGCCTTTAATTGTTTTCACAAGTTAATTATCCTTAACCACTTACAATAATTAACCTTTAATTACTTCATTAATTAATTATAATTAAATATAATTAATTACATTCATCCTTAATTAATTACATTAATTAATTACTCTAATCAATTGTCATTGATTAATTATCCTTAATTAATCAACCCTTGATTACATCATTAGTTATATTAATTAATGATCCCAAATTATATCTTAAATTAATTATTCTATTTAAAATAATTAATTAAATTAAGTAATTAATCTTTTATTAAACCACATTTATTAATCACTCTTGATTAATATTATTTAGTAATTAACTACCCTTAATTACTTCATTAAATAAATAAATTACTCCTTAATTAATTACCTTTAATAATTAATTTTTTAATTAGTTATATTATTTAATCACCTTTGATTAATCCCGTTCAGTAATTAATTACCCTTAATTACATCACTTAGTTATCTTCAAATAACAATATTAATCAATTCTTAAATTAATTACACAAAGTAATTAATTATTAATTACTTTCACTAAGTAACCATCCTTCATATTAATTACACAAAGTAATTAATCCAAACTACTTCCATACTTCAATTAATTACATTTAGTAATTACCCATCTTAATTACTTTACTAAGTAATTATCCTTTATATATTACACTAAGTAATTATACTTATCAAATCACCAAGTGATTTTCTTAAATTAATTAAACTTAATTAATTAATTTAAACTTATCACATTAAACTCAATTAATTACAGTGAGTAATTAATTCCTTAACTACTTCCATTAAGTAATTTTACTTAACCAATTCCATAAATGGTTATTCTTAATTAATTAATCTAATTTATTTTTAAAATTAATCACATTAATTAATTATTTAATAATCTCAAGTTAATGACTTCATTAACTATTAACAAGTCTTTAATTACTTCTCTAAAGTAATTAAACTTAGATTAATCATTATTAATTACAAATCAATTAATCTTTAGTTACCCATTAATTAACCTCTGATTATTTAATTAATTAAGTGTTTAACTGTAACTTAATTAATTCTTAATTACTCGATTAACTAATTTCTAATCATTAATTAAAATATAATCTTATCTAATTAATAATTCTTAATTACAAATTAATTATTCCTTAATTAATTAAATTAAACCTTGATTACTAAATTAATTAATCCAAACATTAATAAATTAATTTAATTAATTATCCAGTTTAAGTAACTTAATAATTTAATGAATCACAAATCATTAAATCCTAATTAACTTTAAGATGAATCACACATCATTAAATCCTAATTAACTTTAAGTTAAAACTTTATTCTTATAAATGATTAAATTATCGTTAACAAAGCATTTAAAAGCAATTTGCTGTTAAATTTCATTTAAAATTTAAGATTTAAAGTGAATACAAATTTAACTTTAACAAAGTAAGAAAATAATTTAAAAACCTTTAAAATCTCATGTTAAGCAAATACTTATCTTATAAAAGAATTTTAAAAAGAGTTTAAACCATATTCATTTTTAAATCCAAACTATTTGAATTATGCTTTAAATATTCAAAGTTGTTTAAAACATTTTAATTTTTAAAAACTTTCTTTTATTTCAAAACTAGGATACGAATTTAGATTTGAATCCAGATTTAAACTTAGATTTAAAACTTGTTTAAATCTTTTCTTTACATTTTAAAATCATTTTTAAAATTTTAAAACAAATCAGGTTTGAAACCTGTAACCAAAACATATACCCGAGCCACCCCTCAACTACTTCGAGCAAAACCCCACCTCACTTCGAGTTAAACACTCGAATCACTCAATAATTACTCGTGTACAAAACCTCTACCTAAACCAAACATCACCAGAAAAAAGGCAGTGCACCGTGCACATGCACAGTGGCACCGATTGACTCCAGCCATAACCGATGGTCTTCACACATCGGAAATCACCCTTACACCCTATCGCGATCATTAGATCATCTTCCCTTACTCGAAATCGAATTCGAGCTTCAAACCCAAACCTGGAACAACTAAATGCAAAACCTGGGACACCATCGTTCTCGAATCTCCGATCACCAAAGTGACAGTGCCTCCGGCCATACCATTGCCAATATTACCTTTACCATCTCCTTGAATCTTGTTGAACTCGATCCACTAGGGAAGACGTGCCACTCCAAATGCCCAACCTAGTTACAACTAGGGTAACAAACATAAACCATCCACCCCCACCACCACGATAACCTGCATATACATCTGGTATTTTTCCCTTATTGTGACGACCCGTAAATCCGTACCCTTTGAATCGACAATAATCAACACATGTCCGACCCAAAAAGCACAGACCGACGGAAAGTTAAGAGAAAGAAAAGAAGAGAGAAGAAGAGAAGAGAAGAAGAGAAGAGAAGAAAGAGAGAAGATAGAACCAAACAAAACAATACAGAATCTCACATAACAACGGAAAATATATAATATCATATCAATGATCTTTACAAAACAGAAATTGTATAAATACATACATAAATCAGAGTTCAACAATCAATCAGTAGTTATCGGCTTGAACAGTTATAATAACATGTCCTCATAATTGTCGATAATATACAACAATAAAAAAAAGCAATGCAACGGATAATCAATAATCAAAACAGATACGTGTATACAAAGTGAAGATCTCTAGCTCTCTTGCTGAAGCTCCAAAGGCACCAAATCTAAACCTGTAAATATACTCGGTCTGACCCGAGCATTGAAAGGGAAGAACGCCAGGATCAGTCTGGTAAACCAGCATGAGAAACACACTCAACTAAATTTATTAAATTACCAAACTTTTCCTTAGTTTTCAAAACAAAAGTATCTTGTAAGACAAGTCCACACAGAAACACAGACA
Source organism: Allium cepa (assembly GCA_030765085.1). NCBI lineage: Eukaryota > Viridiplantae > Streptophyta > Magnoliopsida > Asparagales > Amaryllidaceae > Allium > Allium cepa. The sequence goes on from CM060931.1 coordinate 581,677,213, forward strand.
TTTTTGTACCTTACGATAATTAAAACATACCATATCAAATCCTCTTATATTATAGTAGTGTCTACTATATACAAATAGTATTAATCACAACCGAAATTGTTACATTGATTAAATTCCAGCATATATCCCAATTGGTTAATACAATCAAAATGGAAAGCACGTAGTGGAGTTTGGATTTCCATACAGATGACCAGGTGAAGGGACTACCTTCAGGCAGTACATCTCTAGAAGAATGTACCGAGGACCATCACAAAGGATCCTCTACTAACACAAGACCGGCCCCTCTATAACTAGATGGTACCGAATATATCATCCTCCTGTCGTTACCGACCTTTACCGAGGGCCCTCTTAGCATAGAAACCACAATAATCAGATACACGACGTCATAGCGTGTAAAGATATATCTAGAAGAGGATGATCATATCCTACTTGGGAATGACCCACTTAACCTTGCTGCATCTATCCTTGTTTTGGTCATTTACGGTTGATGAGTCCTGACGAGGTAATGATTACCTTTCACAATCACATATCACATCACTTAGAATACCACATGGCCATTTCCGTTGACTACTAAATGCCTTCCACAAAAATACAATCCTTAAGCTCATACGTCTCAAGGAGGCTGTTAAGCTAAGAGAAGTTGCCTTCTCCGCCAACACTGATGTTCGTTTGTAAAAACCAATGTGTGTAATCTGTAAAAATGCTATGTCAGATTGTTTGCACAAAAAATGGCAAACAACTCCAAGTCATATGATTTAGTAAATTTTATGTTGTTCTTAATGATTTGGGTGATTTATCCAAATATGTAAAAAGCAGGGACTAAATTGTAAAAGACACATAGATTTATAGTGGTTCAGCCAGAATGTGCCTACGTCCACTTTATATGTTATTCTCTTTCACTGTTCAGATTACAAGTAAAAGGCTTTTATTATAAGTGTATGAAAGTTATTTGAAAGTTATGTCCGTGCTTGAGCCCTCAAACCTTGTCCTCTATTGTTGTACCCCTACCCCTCTATTTATAGAGTGAAGCTAGGGGTAGGGGCCTTGGATGTATATAGCTATTGGTGGGCCTGGGCTGATGTGATCTGGCCTGGCAATGCTGGTTCGGTAACGCCTTCTTCACTTTGGTTCGGTAGCATTGTTTCGGTGGTGAAAGCACGGATTAGTCCGGTGGTGAGTGGAGTTGAGTTCTGGTCCGGTGGTCTTGGTCCGGTGGCCCTGGTCCAGTGGTGAGTAGAGTTGAGTTCTGGTCCGGTGGAAATAGGCCCAACATTTGCCCCCCAATGTGGGGCATATGCCTGCATATGTCGTGCTTTGTTTTAGATAGTTTGGACAATCTCATTCGGCCCAAGTACGGAACCAGTTGGTAAGGTCATCCTACGCTTGCCTATAAGTATGGGCTTCACGCCTCTATTATTCCCCACTATTTGCAATAGCCGAACCAAACTTCTGTTCTGCCGAATCAACCATATAACCGAACCAGTTTCGTCTACCGGACCAGGTGAGGCTTTCTTCTGCCGAATGAACTTTATGCTCGAACTACCGATTGAGCTTGGGGAGTATGAGTGTCGAATGGACATTTAGCCTCGAACTACCGAATGAACTCGGGGAGTACAAGTGCCGAATGGGCTCTTAGCCTCAAACTACCGATTGAACTCGGGGAGTACAAGTGCCGAATGGACATTTAGCATCGAACTACTGAATGAACTTGGGGAGTACAAGTGCTGAATGGGCTTTGATGTTTTGAATTATGAATGAGATTCCCGATTGTAGGTACTTGTTTGTCTACATTCCTTGCTCTGATGTGTTTTCTCGTGTTGCAGATAATGTCTCATAAAGTAGAAACTCGTTCAGACAAGAAGAAGTCCAGGGACAAAGGAGAGTCCTCCATAGTGCCCTCGGTTCGGGAAGAACCAGAACGTCATGGACCAACCCCAAAATCATTAGTAGACGGGTACGGTCCTCAGGAGCTCTTGAACTCACCGCCTGACTGCTTTCCCAGCTACCTCAAAGATGAGCAGCTTGACGTTATATCTCGATCTTTTGGGATTGACAAAGCGCATACGATGTTGCCGGGGGAAGGAGTGATGCCGTATAACCCCCCAGAAGGGTATTTTGCTTACAGTAGGTATCACAGCATGTGCGGAGCCATCCCTCCGATCAATGCTCGGATAGCCAGCTTCATCACATACTTGAAGGTGGCCCCTTTCTAGCTTCAGCCCAACTCCTACGCCATCTTGGTGAGTCTGTTCATTATCTTCCAGAGAAAATATGGGCGTCCCCCTTCCAACCGGGAGATCCGATACCTGTATAACTTGAGAGGCTATAAGAAGGGGTCTCCATATATAAGCTTAGAATCGGCCGTGTCTTTCAAGCCAGTCCTGGACTTATATTCAAAATTTAGCATGTTCAAGAAGGAATGGTTCTTTGTCAGGGATGTCTCTGTTTCTTTCTACCGCTTTACCTCTGGCTGTAAGTTGAATCTCATTTTTAATTTCCATTCTGACTGCAAAGCTCCTCCTTATGTGCTTTATTTCTTGCTAGCGACAGGTGGCTTTGCGGTTGTAGAGAACGATCGTCTAGTTCGGATGGCTGAGGAAATAGAAGTCATTCCAGAAAATGAGAGGGCAACTTCTTATTTGATCAGGAATGCTACTCTTTTGGGGCTCAACTTGATTCTGCCACGCCAGTCTGTGGTCAAGCAAAGAGACACAACTGAGGAGAGGGCCGCCAAGGCTAGAGGAGGGGCTACGGTGAAGAGTGGAAAAAGGAAACCCTTCTCGAAACATCCAATTGCCGGGGGGAAGAGACTTAAGAAGTCCGATGGACCCTCCCCCAGCACAAGTCCAGACATCCCGGAGGAGGAAGATGTGGAGGAGGAAAGAGGCGAGGATGAAGGAGGTGAGGTGGAGAGTGGAAGTGGTGGAGAAGGTGAGGGTGATGGTCATAGCGATGATGGTGGCGACGGACAGAGTGGTGATGGTACTGGGGCTTTGTGTTCTAAGCAAGCAGGTGTGATCCAGGAGTGGACAGACGATGCTCTCCGCCCAGCTTTTGAAGGGTTGGAGGAAGGATCGGCTGTAGTAGAGAAGCCTAAGAAAGCTGACAAGGCCGAGACCGGCGCCGATTCATCTTCCAAGAGCGCTTCAGCGGAGGCAATTCCTGCGATTCAAGGTGAATTTTTGACTCCTGCAGACTCCATTTATGATAAGGATTTAGGAATATTTTATCGCCAACTCCCGTCCTGGAATGAGATCCAGGACTTATTGCAGTATCCTACTCCTCCCCGGGGTTTGTATAACAAAGCATCTCTTTACTCTTCTTAAGTTGATATATTTCTTGAGTTATAGTTCAATGTATGCCTGTAACACGTTGTTTTTATCCCAGAAGCAGGTAAGGCGGCCAAGACGTCAGATGTTCGGCACGGTCTTGAACAATACAAACTTCTCAAGGCTTCAACTAAACCAAGGCCTCCGACCAACCGCCCTAGAGACGTAGTCGACTACCGCCCTCTTCTTGGAGTTATCAAAGAGGATGTCCAAAGGAAGAAGTGGAGTCGTTCCTTGTTTGAATCCTCATCTGGTCCTCAGTTCCCAACTCTGCCTCTTCGGGATACCACGAAGGAGGATATTGAATTTATACCTTCTCCGCACCCGTCTGAAAATCCTACCGTTACCCAGATAGATCATCCCGGCTTGGCTCGTAATCCGTTTGCAAGCCATCTGGATCTGGATCCGGGTTCTTGCGATATTACCTTTATGAGGCTACCGGTGAGCACTTTCTCCCTCGTAATTCTATGGTAAGAGTACTAGATGAATTTAAATCCCTGGACCTTGATTTGCTTACCACTCGGGTTGTAACTTTGGGGGACGAAGCTAAGGCGAACATTGACCGGGTTGCTGAGGAAACCAGGAAGCTGATGGGGCATCATGCCTGACTGCTCAAGGCTGGAGAAGAAATTGGGAGTGCTAACATTCGACTGCGGTTAATGGTTTCCGACCAGGCCAAACAATTTGCTGATCAAGCTATCCAGATCTCTCAACATGAGGCCACCTCAAGACAACTAAAGAAAACCATGGAAAAGGCCAGCAGAGCAGAGTTACGGAAATTGGAGGTTGCTTGTAAGGAACGGATTGATATGGCTATTGCAAAGGTGGAGAGGTCCGGAAAGCGGATCTCGAGCGGGTACAAGAGCTATCCGGGAAACTTGAAGCCGCAGAGCTTATTCAAACCAAGTGAAGGAGGAGATGGAGGCGATGAGGAAATCCTTCCAGGATGACTGCTCGCGATACCAATTGGAGAGGGATGCTACTACTGTAAAGTTGTTGGCTTCTGTGGACCGAATAAGAGAGTTTGAGGAGAATGAGGGGATAATGGATGAGATGCTTCAGGACATATACTTTCGCACTTGGAAACAGGGCAACTTATCTTGGATGCATGATTATCCCCGAGTCATGGCCAGGATTTATCTCAGGGCCCTGGAGGAGGCTAAGGCCAATGCAGATAAGGAGGGTGGCGTGGCCTTTAGAATGGATGCGGTCATGGCTCAATTCACCAAGGAGGAGAAAGCGGCGGTGAAAGAGGGTATGCGGCTGCTTACTGCTGAGGAGGTTGGTGTGCAGTTAGAGGATGATGATCAAGGAGCAGATGCTGTTAAGTCTTCCTTTTGAGCTTCTCGTAACTTGATTGCTTATTGTTTATGACTATTAATGGATTCTCTCCTGAATTGGACAGGCGGGACCTCCGGAGCACCCATTACCTCTGGTCAACATACCGAGAGTTCCAATCCGGCAGGATAGAGGTGAAGCCCCGACGCAGCCGATTCCTTGACTTGATCAGGATATCTTTCGGTCTGTTTGACATTGCTGTCTATGCTAGTCCCAAAAAATTCGTGTATCTTTTAAGCTGTAATTGTGTTATTGGTAACGAACGAGTTTTCTCTTGGCATGTAATTTTTAGCTTAAGCTGATTCTGCCATATTTGAATGCTTTTGTTATTTCGGTGTGTTGCATAAGAAATACATTTGTGCACACGCCCGTGATTGAATTTTGTTTGATGTCAACTTCTTACTTAAGATATAGTTTCATATCTTACAATGTTAGTGTGATGCGTGAATAAAATACAGCTACGTATTCATATACAAAAGAAGAAAGTACAGCCCTTCATGTTTTAGTCGTAGATGGTTGCTTTGAATGTCTTGTATGACTGAGTATGGAATGTAGTTGAGTGACCTGTCATCCAGTTGTGAATTCCTATTCCCATTAGCGAGCGTCTCCTATGTTGTGTCTTGTACTTTAGGGAATGTTATAGAGGATAGGAGGAAAGTTTTTAAATAAAATAGAAATATAAGAAATAGTAAAAATTTCCAATCACGGAAGGCTTGCGATGTGCTTAAGTTCGTGGCAAACGAGTTTTGTAGTCACTTTCCCTAGCTGTGGGTCTTGGAGACATTTGTCACCCATCTTACGCCTCCGCGGGGAGTTTCTCTTTTTTACCACAGCCGTACTTAAGACACTCGGAGCCGAGATCGCGCACAGTAACTATCTGAGCCATTATGGCCCGTAATCGTGGATATTATTCGTTTTACCGTGGCCGACTAGCGTGGGTGCCGATCGTCAACTGTGAACTACCCCTGCCTGGCCACACCTTATATTGGGGTTTAAAGTAGGTTCACGGTTGCCGGCGAGCCGAACGCCGTAATGAGCTGCCTAGGCTATAGTCGGCCTACTCGGTGGCTTATAATCGGCTCATTAAAGTTGGCTTTAAGGGCCGATCGCGAGCAATGAGTTAACCCGCAGCAGAGGGATGCTGGAGCAAAAGTGTCCCATTGGCGAGGGCATAGATTCGTATACCTGTTAGGTCTCGTCCAGGTGAAGTCGCGCTGTGATATGTCTTGAATGGAAATGCCATTACACAGGATTTTGTTCTACAGAAAAGGATAAAGTTAACAAGCAGCCAAGATATAAAGGAACAAGTTAAAAAAAAGAGACAAGTTTTTAAAGTGGTTGGCCACGAAAATGCCTACGTCCACTGATTCTTTTTGTTAATTCACTTTATATGGGTGGTACAAGTTAAGAAAAGTATCGACGAAGGTGTTGGATGTTCCATGCCCTTTGGAACACTTCTCCGTCCACTATTGACAAAATATAAGCTCCGTTGTGGAGATCTTTATGAATTACATATGGTCCGCCCCAGATTGGATCTAGTGCACCGGGGCACGGGAAGATTTGCTTGAGGTCAAGATCTCCTTCTTGTAAGCTGTGATGCTTGACTTTGGAGTTCTATTGTGCTACCACTTTTTACTTGTGAGCTGCTGCTTTGAGTGCTGCATCGTTTCTTCTCTCTTCAATTAGATCCAAAGACATGTGAAGGAGTTCTTCGTTCTCTTCTGGGTTATAGTGGATCCTACAGTGGGAAGGCACTATAGTTTCTACTAGGAGCATGGCCTCCGATCCGTATGCCAAAGAGAAAGGAGTATTCCCCGTTGATGTTCTGAAAGATGTGCGGTAGGCCCAAAGTGCCGTAGGAAGTTCATCCACCCAAGCGCCTTTTGACTTTTTAAGTTTCTTCTTGATTAGAGGCTTTGAGAATTTTGTTGACAGCTTCGACTTGTCTGTTTGCCTGGGGATAAGCTACAGACGAGAAGCACTTGTGAATTTCGTGCTCTTGGCACCAGTCGGCGAACTCCTTGCTGTCAAACTGAAGTCCATTGTCCGATATGATTTTGAGTGGAACTCCGTACCTGCATAGAACACTTTTGATCAAGAAGTTTATAACTTTTGTCGAAGATATTTTATTTAGAGGTTCTTCTTCCACCCATTTGGTGAAATAGTCGACTGCCACTATAGCATATTTGGCTCCGCCTTGGCCCACTGGCAGTTCGCCAATCAACTCAATTCCCCATATTGCAAAGGACCAACGGCTATTCATTTGAGTAATCTCATTTGTTGGTAGTCGAGGAATCTTAGCGAATTTCTGACATCTGTCACATTTTTTGACGAAGTCTAAGGTGTCTTTGTTTAAGGTGGGCCATAAATATCCATATCGGAGTATCTTTTTCACCAGAGTCTGCCCTCCAGTGTGATCTCCGCAGCTTCCTTGATGGATGTTGGATAAGATTTCCTTGGCTTCCCTTCCAGCAACACACCTTAATAGGGGGTTAGAGAAGCCACGCCAATAGAGGACGCCTTCTTGTATTGTATAGCGGGAAGCGTTCCTCAAGATTTTCTTGACTTCGTTACGCTCGCTGGGCAGTGTGCCATCTTGTAAGAATTTTCGGATGGGAGTCATCCAAGTTTCTTCTTCGATTGCAGCTATCAGATTCACTTGCTCGAAACTCGAGGTTAGATGCTTTGAGATGGCTACAGTTTCGGAAATGGTACCGTCTTTCATGCTAGCTTGCTTTGCCAGTTCGTCGGCCTCTTGGTTCTCTTCTCTAGGAATGTGTTTGATTAAATAGCGATCCAATTGATCGAGTAGCAGTTTGGTCTTCTTTAGATATGTTGTGAGTCGTTCTCCTCGAATCTGAAATTCTCCTAGTATTTGATTTACAACAAGTTGTGAATCACTATGAAGACATAAAGAACCGACTCCAATCTCTAAGGCAAGTTCTAATCCAGCTATTACTGTTTCATATTCTACATCGTTGTTGGCGGCGGTGAATTCCAACCTTAGAGCATAGTGCAGCTTCCTTCCCCTGGGAGTGATTATTACAATACCTGCCCCCAAGCCTTGTTCGTTCGATGCTCCTTCCACTAAGAGATTCCACTTGATGTCTTCTGCTATTTCAGATTGCTCCTTACATTCGTTGGTAGTGAATTCGGCAATGAAATCGGCCATGGCTTGTCCCTTGATGGCGGTGCGAGGATGGTAGGAGATATCATATTGACTTAGTTCAATGCACCATTTAAGTAGTCGCCCAGAAGTGTCAGGACGATGGAGTACCTACCTTAGCGGTTGATCGGTTATACTCTGATGGAATGAGATTGGAAATAGTGTCGTAGTTTTTGTGATGTGATTAGTAAACAATATGTCAGCTTCTCAAGTTTAGGATATCTGGCTTCTTCCCCCGTAAACCTCTTGCTTACAAAGTATACTGGCCGCGGCGCACGGTTGTCTTCTCTTACCAAGCGGCACTTAGAGCATGAGATGACACAGCAAGGTATAGGTATAGCTCTTCGCCTTCGTTTGGAGTTGAGAGTACTGGTGGTCTCTGGAGGTGTTCGATTAGGTTAAGGAAGGCTGTTAAGCATTCGTCAGTCCATTCGAACTTTTCTTTGTCTTTCTTTAGAGCTTCGAAGAAAGGGATGCACTTGTCAGTCGCTTTAGAGATGAATCTGCTTAGGGTGCCCACTTTCCCATTTAGGCTTTGCATTTCTCTTCGAGTGGAAAGTATCCTGATATCTTTCAGAGCTCGGACTTGTTCGGGGTTTGCTTCAATTCCTCTGGCATGGACGATGAATCCAAAGAACTTTCCTGATGATACTCCGAAGGAGCACTTTAGGGGATTCAGCTTCATTCCAAATTGGCGAAGTACCTGAAACATCTCGCTCAGGTGGCTTACGTGATCGTTGGCTTTCCTCGACTTTACTAGCATGTCATCCACATAAACTTCCATAGTTCGTCCTATTAGTTCCGCGAACATCTTGTTGACGAGGCGCTGATAAGTAGCTCCGGCGTTTTTAACTCCAAAATGCATTACTCTGTAGCAGTACAATCTCCGGTCAGTGATGAAACTAGTGTGGTCTTGATTGGGGGCGTGCATAGGAATTTGGTTATATCCTGAGTATGCCTCCATAAAAGATAAAAGTTCGTGCCCGGCTGTGCTGTCCACAAGCTGATCGATTCGGGGGAGTAGGAAGCAATCCTTCGGGCAAGCGTCATTTAAGTTGGAGAAGTCAATGCATGTTCGCCACTTCCTATTAGCCTTCTTTACTAGTACTGGGTTAGCGATCCACTCTGGGTAGATGGCTTCTCGTATGAAGTTATTGGCAAGTAGGTTCTTTACTTCTTCATCGAGGGTTGCTGATCGTTCTGTCCCCATACTTCTCTTTTTTTTCTTTACTGGCACCTTGGTAGGATCGATGTTCAGTACGTGGCATGCTACGTCTGGGGAGATTCCAATCATGTCAGCGTGCGTCCATGCAAATACATACAAGTTGTGGCGGAGAAAATCAATGAGTCGATCCTTCAATTCTGCTTTTAGCTGAGATTCAATTTTCAATATTCTACTTGAGTCGTGTTTGCCTATAGATACAAACTCCATAGCCACTGCAGGCTCGGCGGTGGCCTCCTCCTCTTCATCCCTGGGGTCTAATTCATTGAAAGGATCACTGGTATATCGAAGAGGAGGGGCTTTCTTTAGTTGCTATGCTTCCATGTTTTTCGTGCAGAGAGCAGTCTCTGCATTCTTTCCTTTATCCTTCCTGCGGTTATTGCGAAGTTCAGTTACATAGAAATCTCGAGCAGCGTCTTGATCTCCCTCTACTTCCCCTATTCCATTCTTTGTCGGAAATTTCATCTTCAGGCACCACGGGGCCAGGACAATTTGGAAGTAAGACAAGGCTGGTCTTCCGAAAAAGGCGTTGTAGGCCGAGTGGTTTTCTATTAGCATAAATGTTTGTTTCCGCACAACGGAGCGGGGATGACTTCCTATTTCAACAAAAAGATCCAGTTGCCCGAGGGGCATCTTCGCATCTCCAGTGAAACCGTGTAGTGGTTTGTTGCAAGGAGACACATCCTTCATTGACAGCTTCATTCTATCGAAAGCATGTTTGAATAGGATATTTACTGAGCTTCCAGTGTCTACTAGAATTCGAAAAACTTCGGCTGGACCAAACCAGGCAGAGATGACCATAGGATCCATGTGAGGGTATTGCCTTCCCTCTAGGTCACGCCTATTGAATGTGATGTCATCATTCTCTTCCGCTTCGGGTGGCGTTCTTCTATAATAGAATTAACGCAGTCTTCATTGTTTCTAAGCGACTTTCCATATCTTTCCATCTCTGCCCAGCTTCTGTCAGCGATGTGTGGTCCTCTCGACATGGTATGGACTACCATCTTCTCTTGACTGGAGCCGCTGGTGTTGCGATTTCCTCCGCCTATTTCTGGGGGAGGGGGGTAGCCTTGGGTCCTCAATGGAAAAAGCTGGAGTCATGTTTTGATCTTTTACATAGCGTTCCAGTCTCTTCCTTCTGATGTGTAATTAAGTCCCGGAGATGATGGCATTCATTGGTATCATGCCCATGAGATTCATGGAAGCGGCAGAACTTTCCAAATTTAATTGTGTTATCTGATTCCTTCTTATGCGGGGGGCGTCTGTATTTAACTTCGTCTTGGGTGGCCCAGAAGATGTTTTTGATTGTTTCATTCAAAGGAATGTAAGTGTCAAATCTCGGTCCTGGCCGATATAGACGCTTTTCTCCCTTCTTGCCCCCAGCACCGTCTCTGGAGTCACTTCTTCGAACGTCCTTTGCTGCAGCGGATGTGTCGCCATGAGCTGCCTGAGTTTATTGCCCTGTCTGCCTTTCAGTGGTAGCGTCTTCAAGTCTCATATACTTTCCGTCTTTATGGCAGAAATCGGGTAAGGTAGCTGGTTTTTCTTTCGTTAATCTTCTAGAAAATTTAGTATCCGATGCACACCACTACAGAGGGCCATTAAGATAAGTTTCTCATCGGCATCTTGGACTACGGTCGCTGCGGCATTGAATCGGGTTAGATATTATTGCACTGTCTCTCCAGGCTTCTGTTTGATATTAGAGAAGGAATAAGCGTCCTTGGGTTGTTCCACATGAATGCGGAACTGGCTGATGAACTTTTCTTTCAACATTTCCCATGAGCTGATGGATCCTTGGGGCAGATGGCAGAACCAGGAGGTAGCTAGATCTGCCAAGAATAGTGGAAAGCATTTGCACAATATTCCTTCTGTTGCTCCGCTCATGAGCATATGCTGTGTGTATCTCTGCAAGTGTACAACGGGGTCAGAGGTTCCCCTGTAAGGTTCCATCGTTGGCATTTTCCATTCTCGGGGGGTGATGGCAATTTCGATATTGCGGGCGAAAGGGCTGGTTACCCTAGCGCCTATCCCTCGATCTCTTTGATCCCGTTGGACGCATTCTCTGAACAATCGTGCCATCCTTTCATCGGAATTTGGAGCAGATAGAAATGAGTTTGGTTCTTCTCTGCGGGATTGATTCCGTCCAGATGACCTATAGGGATGGTATCGTCTATCACTCCTAATATTTTCCACTGGCTGTCTCTGGTCTTCTGGGAGCATGCTAGGGTCAGCTACAGTTGGCCCTTGCCTTGATCTTCCCCTGCTGGGTTCTGTTCTAAGCACTTCCTCGAGTCCAACTTCGGGCTGGACCCTAGCTCGGCTCCGTTCATTGGTGTTTCCATGGCTAGGTAGCATGATAGGCTCAGCTACAGCCGACCCTCGCTTGGTACCTCCCCGCTGGGTTCGGTTCCAGGTGTTTCCTCGGGTCGAAGTTCGGGCTGAGTTCGGGCTCGGCTCCTACCATTGTTGTTTCTGTTGTTAGCTTCTTCGAAGAAGAAAGATCTTTGTTGCCTCCGAGGTCCTCCAGACTGGGACTCATTCCATGATTCAGTGTTGCGGTTGGATTCTTCAGCATCCCTTAAGCGTGACATGAGCTGGTCCACCAAGGCTTCTTGTTGGGATGTGAAGTTGCTAGTAACTTCAGCCACAACCCTCACTTCAGCCACAACCCTGTCTAGATCTGCCCTAGTAATTGCTGCTGGCTGCTCCGTGGCAGGGGCTATCGGATTTGCCTGATTCCCATTTTGTACTGCTGTTGGAAAGGGACGATTCTCTTGATCTGTGACCACTGGATCTAGAATACTGCTAGTTGCGTTGTTCTTTCCTTTGTTAACATCTTTCTTCTACTTAGGAGGCATGTCTTCCAAGCAATATGCGATGCTGTTGGGAAGAATGTTAAGTGGGAGAAGCTGAAGCTCCGAGCTCCCCGCTCTCAGTGAAAGCACCAAAAATGTTTGCAAAAAAATTGGACAAACAACTCCAAGTCGTATGATTTAGTCAATTTTATGTTGTTCTTAATGATTTGGGTTATTTATGCAAATATGTAAAAAGCAGGGACTAAACTATAAAAGACACACCGATTTATAGTGGTTCAGCCAGAATGTGCCTACGTCCACTTTATATGTTATTCTCTTTCACTGTTCAGATTACAAGTACAAGGCTTTTGTTATAAGTGTATGAAAGCTGTTCGAAAGTTCTGTCCGTGCTTGAGCCCTCAAACCTTGTCCTCTATTGTTGTACCCCTACCCCTCTACTTATAGAATGAAGCTGGGGGTAGGGGCCTTGGATGTATATAGCTGCTGGTGGGCCTGGGCTGATGTGATCTGGCCTGGAAATGCTGGTTCGGTAACGCCTTCTTCACTTTGGTTCGGTAGCATTGGTTCGGCGGTGAAAGCATGGATTGGTCCGATGGTGAGTGGAGTTGAGTTCTGGTCCGGTGGTCTTGGTCCGGCGGCCCTGGTCCGGTGGCCCTGGTCCGATGGTGAGTGGAGTTGAGTTCTGGTTCGGTGGTCTTGGTCCAGTGGCCATGTTCCGGTGGTGAGTGGAGTTGAGTTCTCGTCCGGTGGAAATACGCCCAACAAAGATAAACATCCATACAAGTTGTCCAGGAACAGGACAAACGAAGGTACTTTCCTACCACATCCTGTCGGAAAATCCCTAGGATTAGTAGCGAATAGTCCTGGCATTGGATATTTCATAATAAAGACACCACGACTACTGGATGTATATTGGGAATTTAACCCCAAACAATCAACAAGCAGTCCCCCACTGTGGAAATCTGAAATATCAATATCATCAATAAGCAACCTGCACAATCGTCGCATATACGTTGGTCCGAAGTGGTTTTCAGATAAATCTAATCCCGGTCTCTTCGTACACACAACGCAAAAGCATTTCTCAACCTCACACAGCAACTAAGTCTTATAGACTTATCACGTCTCCAACTTTCAACTTGCTATCCTTCGGGCCAAGAAGGAAGCTCGATAGATTGGAGTAATACTCCGCACTATACGAATCAGCATACTCAACACAAACGATAATCAAGCCTACGCAAAAGGCTATGTACTAAGTGTACAACTAAATAGTTTCCACATCAAGTCGAGGAACTAAATTTTTGGCCAAGTTTGATAGTCGGTTATTTAACTATCAAAACAAAAAAACAAATATTCAGCACCATAGCAATCACTAGGCCCTTTTAATTAATCTTTTATTAATTAAATCATTGCCATATATTCACTTTAAATTATCTTTTAAAAAGATATAATCTCAAAGCATTTCAACATTGAAAAACATTTCCAAATACTTATTCAATAATGAGTAATTCACAATTCAATTTATTTTTTCAACACTTAGAAAATATTGCATATACTTAGATCACGACTGAGTATATATTTTATTCTTTAAGGAAAACATTCTCTTTAACATCTTTTATTTTGGTCAAAATGGATGTTGCGTAAAACATCGTTACGACAACCCAAAATCACTAGTATAGGGATTCGAAAATAAGATAGATATATAAACCCCAATACTATACAAAAATATTTCCTTTCGAAAATCATTTACTATAACAACAGTGTTATAGTCCATCATTTCCTTGTTTCTTGAAAACGTCTATTTCAACAATAAATGTTGAAATCTATGCATTCGATATTTAACACATTTTGAAAACAACTTTAAACCATTTTATTCCATTTAAAATATCACTTCCCAAAACATTTCTTTAATTCAAAAGGTTATTCACTTTGCAAAGCATATCATTTTACTCAATATATTATTCACTGTCTAAAATCGTGAATATACTTCTCTTATCCAAATTCAATACTTCTGCACATTTATCAAAGGATAATCCACTGTCCAAAATCTTGGACATATCTCCTTTAATAAACTTCTATATTTAACTTAACAAATCCAATTGTTTTTGGATTTATAAAACAATGTTTATAAATTCTATTTATATTTTTATAACCACTTCCACTTATAAAATCCTTTTATTAACGAATTCTATTTACATCATTTATATGCCAAAAAACCAAATTATAAGTTAATAACTTATAATTCATTTATTTTACAAAATCCATTCATTTTATAACTTCACAATTGTAAATCTTATTCACTTATAAAATTCATTTATAACTTCATTTTAACACTTATAAAAACTCCTTTATAATTCCTTCATTCTGATTTATAAAAATATCAATTTTATAAATCTTATATATATAAAACCATTTATAATTATTCAAAAATCCCACTTTAAACAAGGCTATTCATTTAATAATTTACAAAATGTTATTAAAATTTATATAACTCCAAAATCATACTTAAGTGTTATTTTCCAAAAATCATAGCTTTTATAACAATAAAAATTATAACTGTCATTTATTAAAAATCAATCCCTTTCCTTAACAATTCAAAATTCAATAAGCGTATATTTTCAAAATCACTTTAAAATCCTTTTTAAATTTGAAATCATCACTTAAATCTTTTTAAAATTACAAAAATAGGCCCAATGCTGCAACAGCACCAAATACATCAATCACAGCATCCAAAATATCATATAACATATCATAGCCGAATATATAACAATATCTGTAAAATAAAGCCAATACTGGTGAAGAATCAGTTGGATCCCTCCAACCTTTCAAATATACATATTAGAATATGTGTACAATGGCCGCTTCAAGGCAGACGCCTGTACAAAGGGTCATCCGCTCATACACGGGAACGTATTGGGTCATCTACTCCACTAGGCTGTTATATATCCAAATACCAATCAATATATCATATATCATCTAAAGAATCATCAATCATCATATAATAAATTATTTCTCACTTATATAAAAAAAATAGTGAGTCGAAAAGAGTGAGTTGTACTCACATTGCTTGCAGTCGTCGCGATAGCGATTTATTTCGATTAAAATTAAAAGAGCGTTTAATTTTAACCAAAATTTTTGCTAGCTCAAATAAATCCCAATCTTGCTCCATAATATAGTGCTCATCAAAATGAACCCAACACAATTCGTTTCATGCTAAACAGACCTAGTGTGACAAAGTTACGATGTTTAGAAGTTAATACGTATTTATATTATAATAATTTACAATTTTATTTTTATTTTTATAACCTCAGCAAATTGTAGCCGTTTGATTTACTATTCTCAAATCTAGGCCGCTATCTGTTTCTTATCCATCATCACATTCGAATTTTCCCAGGCAACGAAACCCAATTGCCGCCAATTAACCCTAATTCGACGCGACCCATCGTCCACTTCCACGACGATCGGGGACCATAATTTGAAAGCCCTTCACGAGCATCACCTTCGCCTAGAACCGCTTGGAGCTCGGTCACACCATCTACCAGAAATTCATGCATGAACTTGGCCGTTCAAACGTCTATTGCCGCCAATCCACATCATATTTTCCGATGTAGCCGTTAACATCGAAGCTCTCAACGTGCTCTACGAAATTGCAGTTGTAGATTTTTCGAATTAATGTGTGGATAGGAAGAAATCGAGGGAAGAAAACAATGATTTTTCGGCCATTGAACGAAGAAGTGGCGGCCAGCCCTAAGTTGATTAAGTTTAGATGAAAATAGTGAAAAATTATGGCCTTATATAGAAAATTCTCGCGCACTATTCACCCGAAAATTTTCCGAACTCCAAATGAAGCATGCTGCCTGACATTTATAATGTTTTACCCCTATTCCGAATGCAATGGAATATATATCAGAAGCCAATTCGATCGTATTTGAAAGATAGGTTTTCAAATCGACTATTTAAATTTAAAATTCACTTAAACCGATTTCTACACATTTTAGCTTGCACCGGACAAACCGTAAGTCCGATTGACACGAAATTTGAAATCTTATTATAATATAACATTACGGATCCAATGAAACTCATTTTGTCGAAATCTGAGACTGTTTGAAAAATGACTATTTTTACACGTCAATTGAATATTAAAATATTCAATGTTTTACAAATTAACTTTTATTTCGATTTTAAAAGTTCTCTAACATCATTTTAATTCAAATAGAATTTAATATAATTTTATAAAACATTTTTATTCATATTATATTCAATTTTCAATTATTTACGCGATTTCAAATATTAAATCAACAATTTAATTATCCAATTAAATCCTTATATTTCAAATATAAGTTATTCGACTTATAAAATTAACTTGTGAACATTTAAAATCAATTAAATATATGAATTTCAAATGATAGAAATTCTGGGTCGTTACATTCTCCCCTACTTAAAAGAATTTCGTCCTCGAAATTACCAAGTAAGAAAAAGTCACAAAGTCCATTATCTTTTCAAAACAAATCGTTCAATTTAGATTTACCAGATCTCTAAGTGTTTAACTTTCCCAAAATCCAATAGTTAAACTTCTTATAAAAACTTTTCTAACTTTTCAAATCCATATTTAGTTACCTTTTCAAAACAACTAATGTCGTTTAACTTCTAACTCGAAATCAAAATTTAGTTTTCACAAATTTTCCAAAAATTTTCTAGCGCCTTAAATTTTCACAAAAATTCGCCAGCGTATCCTTTACGTAGTTCGATCTGAAAAAAATAACAATATATATAACAAATATACATCTCATCATCAAGGATGAGGCATCCCGAAGGGAAAACGTATAAAAGTACGATATATAATCCGAGATATGTAACTTATATATTATTAGCGAGCATATACCACTAATATAGCGCGAAAGCAAGCTCCAAATGCGAAGCAAATGCCATCTGCACCTACTAAACACTCAACAAGCAATGAGAAACATGTATATATGAATGTAATATCAATATACAACATATACACATACAACAACTGAGACGACCCGACTTTCAACGACCTCGCATCATCTTGAAGAAAGAAAGGGATAGAAAAGAGAAAAGAAAGAAGTGAAAGAAAAAACAACATCAGAATCTCAACAGCGGAATGAATAAATTATATTAATCACATAAGTATTAAATAGTATATAACATCAATCAGAGTTACACAGATAATACATCACATACTAGACAGTTATAAACACTTGTCTAGTTATTACAACTCAAATACAACATCAACAAATAACTTAGAGATACCAAACACAGCAGTACACTGTACATATCTATAACGCTGAAGCCTCATACTCCATTGCTCCTTCACAATTCGTCAAAGCTAACCAGAATCCTTTGGCTACTCGTAAAAAATTGAGTACCCAAGAGTTTAAGAAAAACAGAAATAAACTCCGGGTCAGACATGGGTCTGGTTTGAGTAATAGGTTCAAGTTGCTTAACTTTTGAAAACCTTTGAAAGAAAATGAATCACGTAAGACTTCCCACACATAAACATGGGTAAGTTTTTACCTTACGCTAACCAAAATATTTGACAGGAAATCTAGTGATACTATAATAGGTCTAGGGTTGTCAAGTAAATAAGAAATAACTGAAATTGTTACATGATTAAATTCTAGCTACTAGCCACAAAAGTGGGTAATACAGTAAAAACCGTAAGGGCACGTAGGAAGAATGGGTTTCCATCAATGGCAGGGCTACTGGGGTACCATACGTCACAGCATAGAACCTAGATCACCGTACCAAGGATTACTCCCAATCCTGTGCAACACAAAGCCGAAACTATTCCTTACTTAACAGTTCCGAACAAGACCACCCCGCAGTTGTGATCAGCAACCGCACCACACAGCCGAAATAAAAGGGACATCTAGACAGGGGTAAATCTCGTCCTACTTGGGCATGACCCACTTAGCCTTGCTGCACCTCCCCTATTTTAGCCGTTCGCCGTTAATGAGGCTTGAGGATACGATTACCTTTATCAAAACACATCACTTAGAATGCTCATCGTCCACCTGACGATGTTCTGAAAGCATTCAATCCATACAAGTTCGTTCCGGGTTCGAACGAAACCGAAGGCATTATCTCGTTACACTCATTTTGGAATCACCCTTAGAGTTAACGACGATAACCCTTGCACTCTGAATCTTCATCTTCACTTGAGATTCGCGACCTATCGTTAACTTGGATAGATGTGGTTTTCGGATATCCAAATCAGGAAACCCGATCTCGGTCTCATCGAAATCCAAAACGTATCTTTTAAGGCCAAGTTGTTTTAAAGTTTAAAACAATTCAATTCTATTATCTATATACACACAGATAGATAATTCACATATCACAATAGATAATCAACATTATCATCACAAACAGATAATCCATATTATCATTATAAACAGATAATCCATATTATCATCACAAATAGATAATTCATATTATCATCACAATGCAACCAAACCATTCATATCACACAGCATTATTTACCTCATAGTTGAGATTTCTAACCATGCAAGGCAATCAATATCATCCATTCATACATAAGAAAGGATTTACTTAATCACACTATAATTGATTTAAAATGAATTAAATTAATTACTTGCATCTCTAATTAATTTAAAGTGAATTAAATTAATTACTTCATCTTTAATTAATTTAAAATAAATTAAATTAATTACTTAAATCTTGCTTACTTAACAATTAGTTAATTACAAATCAATTAATTAAACATCCTCTAATTAATCACCTTAATTAATCTCCCTTGATTAATTATCCTTTAATTACATTCATGTAATTATCCTTTAATTAATTTCACAAATTAATTATTCTTAACCACTTATAGTAATTAACCTTTAATTACTTCCTTAATTAATTACATTAATCCTTAATTAATTACATTAATTAATTACCCTTTAATCACTTATCATTGATTAA
Source organism: Allium cepa (assembly GCA_030765085.1). Lineage (NCBI taxonomy): Eukaryota > Viridiplantae > Streptophyta > Magnoliopsida > Asparagales > Amaryllidaceae > Allium > Allium cepa. The sequence continues at coordinate 581,696,032 of CM060931.1, forward strand.
TAAATCTTAATTAATCAACCCTTAATTACATCATTAATTATATTAATTAACGATTCTCTAATTACATTTTAGTTAATTACTTTATTTAAATTAATTACAATAAGTAATTAATCTTTAATTAAACCACAATTATTAATCAACCTCGATTAATCACATTCAGTAATTTACTACCCTTAACTACTTTATTAAATAAATTAATTACTCCTTAATTAAATATCTTAATTAATGACTTGATTAATTATACAAAGTAATTTAATCCAAATTACTTCCATTATTAAATCATCTTCTACTAATTACATCCAGTAATTATCAATTAATTACTTCACTAAGTAATTTCAATCCATCAATTACATCAGGTAATTATTTTTCAAAGCATCCAGTGTTTAACTTAATTAAACTTAATTAATTAACTTAAAAAAATTACATTTAAACTTATTTAATTACATTAAGTAATTAATTCCTTAATTACTTCCATTAAGTAATTACACATATACAATTTCACAAATGATTATCATTAATTAATTAATCTAATTAATTATTAAAATTAAACACATTAATTAATAATTAAATAATCTTAAGTTATAGACCTTCATTAACTATTAACAATTCTTTAATTACTTACTTAAGTAATTAAACTTACATTAATCATTATTAATTTCAAAATTATTAATCTTAATAACCAATTAATTAATCTCTAATTATTTAATTAATTAAGTGTTAGCTGTAACTTAATTAATCCTTAACCACAACATTAATTAATTCTTAATCATTAACTAGTATTCTAATTAATAATTCTTAATTATAAATTTATTATTCCTAATTAATTAATCTTAAACCTTAATTAATTAATTTTAAACCTTTAATTACTTATAATTAATCCAAATAATTAATTAATTAAATATATAAATTATCCATTTTAATTAACTTAATAATTTAATGAATCCAAACCATTAAACTCTATTTATCTTTAAGATAAAACATTTCTTACTTAATCCAAGCATTAAAAAAAACAATTTGCTTTCAAATTTACTTTAAATTTCATTTTAAATTTAAGATTTAAAAGTAATACAATTTTAACTTTAACAAAGTTTAAACACAAATCTAAAACCTTCTAGATTCTCATGTTAAGGAAATACTTATTTTATAAAAGAAGTTTCAAAGAATTTAAAACAAAATTTATTTTAAATTCAAATCAATTTAAAAAATACACTTTAACATTCAAAATTGTTTGAATCATTTTAAATTTAAAAACTTTCTTTCATTTTAAAACTGGAATACATATTTAAATCTGAATTCAGATTGGACTTAGATTTAAAAAATTTACTTACAATTTAAAACTTCATTATAAATTCAAACCATTAACCATTTTAAAGTTAAAACAATTTAAATTCAAAAACTTATTTTATTTTAAAAACGAGATTCAAACTCAAATTCCAGATTTTAAAACTTAGATTTAAAACTTATTTTAAACCATTTACAATTTAAACTTTCAGTTTTAAAATTCAAACCAAATATACTTTAAACACTTAAAAGTTGTTAAAGCCAATTTAAATTTCAAAACTTAAATCATTTCAAAACTAAGGTTCAAACTAACTTGAATTCAGATTTAAACTTAGGTTTAGAACATAGTTAAAACTTTACTTTACAATTTAAACTTTAGTTTAAATTTTAATAGAATAGGTTTCTCTTCTTTTTTTTAAACCCGTAACAAATATTTACCCGAGCAATCATCAATTGTCTTCGAGTCCAAACCCACACTGCTTCGAGTCAAAAACTAAATTTACTCGAGAAAACTCGAGGCTACTAAATCACACAACCCAAAACATCACCGGAAATTATCAAGTGCACCGTGAACATGCACGGTGGCACTGATCGACTTCGATCATCAATGATGATCTCCTCCAGTCATCAATCACCTTTAGATCCTTCCGTGATCATCAAATCACTACCCAAACTCGAGATCAAAAATAAAGCTTCACATCCCACCTAGAAACAACTGTAATCCACCACCACCAAACCTGGAAACACCACGCTCCCACAACTCCGACCACCTGAGCATCAGCGACTCTGGCCACACATTCGCCAACTCCCAACTATCATCCCCCAAAAACCCATAACACTCGATCACTCCTACAAGCCGTGGTGATCAAATCACTCCACCTTGTTAAAATTGGCGTTCCAGCCTTCAAACCACAAACCACAACCACCACCTCTCCAATTCTCTGATCATCCTCCAGTTATTTTTCCCCACTTCACCGATCACTCCTCCACCTCCAAGAGTAAATTCAACCCATCTGATCACAAAGATCATCAGAAATAACCCCAAATGAAAAATACAGACAATATAGAACTACTCCCAAATTCTAACACTAGAAATTGTGATTTTGATTTTAAAAATCTTTATTTTGTATGATGATTCAGATCCTAACTCAGAAACAACATATTATGTTATCTAAATTTTTACTTATTTTAACTAGATCAGTAGATTTGGTTTCCAGAGTCAAATAAATATTATTTTGACTTAAGTAAAAATTAAAAAGAAAGCTTATAATTAAGAAAAAAAGTTTCATTTGAAACTTAAATTTAAAAGAGACAAGATCACAAGATTTGAAATTTTTTAAAATCAAAACTTGCATACTGGATGATAAAAGCAGAGGATACTCTGATGAAAGCAACATACATCCCATACATGCATATATTCACAGCAGATATCATAAGATACACATTCATTTCAAATTAACTAGCATGCAATCCCAATTTACCTACTTAAATTTTAAAAGTAAAGTTACTCACCTTTTTAACAGTAGAAAGAGCACCCAGATTTGAAAAACAGCTTGAAAATTGGAATCCTTTAGCTTTAAAACTCTTGACTTGAATGCTTTTGTTTTTAAACTTAAGTTGCTTTGATTAAAAACTGCAGTTGCTTTATCAACCAAAAATGCTTTTTCTTTAAAACTTGTTTAGAAACTGAGTTACTGAAAAGCTTGTAGAAAACAAATTCTAGATTTGCTTATATATACTCAGGTTGAAGATGATGTTGTAAAAGAATTGCAGGTTTCGGTTTTTATCTTTTTGAAAATGGATTGCAGGTAAATGATTTGAAGATGATTAGTGGTGATTTATTTCTGGTTTGTGAGGGATTACTGATTTTGCTTGAGAAGTTCATACAGGGTTTTGATAATGCTTGGAAGGTTACTGATCTGGAAATGTGTTACAGGGATTTTAAGTTTTGAAGTGTGATTTGTTTTATGAGGAGTGATTACTGATTTGTATTTTGAAATGAGGATTGTTTTAGAGTGAAGTGTTTCAACTGAAAATATCTTTTTCTTTGCTTAGAAATAAAAATGAGAGAAAGAAAAAGGAAAGGAAGAAGGCAAGTGTTTGTAAACTAAATTTATGATTTATTAGAAATCAAAGAAAAATAAAAATACAATATGACACTTGTCCTAAATATTTACATTTGTCAATTTCCTTGTTTAACACATGTTAAATGAAGCTTTTATATACTTACACTTGTCTTTATACATCTTTACTTATTTTTTAATGTAGACAAAAGCTTTTTAACTTAATTAATTAGTTTATAAATACTTATTTATATATATATATAATTTTAAGGAAATAAAACCATTTATATTTATAAATAAAAATAATACACATATCTATTATTTGAAAATAACACATTTGACAATTTAAATAAAATTTATAAAAGAGGTTATAAATTGCTTATTACTTAAATGAATTAATGTTTCATATACTAATTGAATTTTAAACTTTCATAGCTAATTACAGATCATATTTATTAAACAATATTTAAAAAGAAATAAAACAAATCTTTATTGCTAATCTTATTTAAAAATCAAATTAAAAGATATTTTAAATAAATAATACTTACCCAAAGTATTTTAAAAACCTTATAGTTATTTTATTAAATAGCTTTGAAAAGTTATATTAGATTAAATCAAATTTCCAAATCACTAAAATGTATATTAGAATTTGAAAACAAGATTTATTTATTAAATTCATAGCAAGCTTTTCTATTTACAATATTTGCGAACATATATACACATTATAAATAGAAAACATTTATTAGCTTTTAAAAGATAAAATTTCACCAATTAAATATTTATTAAAAGAAGATTATTAAATCAATTCAAATTTTGTTAACAAAAATTATCAAATCAATTTAATTTTTAAATACAGATTATTAAATTGATATTGCCCAAATTCCGGGTCATCACATTCCTCCACCCTTAAAAGAATTTCGTCCTCGAAATTTAAAAAAAAGGTAATTTAATAATCATCGTTAAAGATTTAATTTTAAAACACAAGCATATATCAATCATATGCTAACAACCATACCAACCGATTCATCCAATCAAACAAATCTAACTATCCAGACAAAATTCTAGATAGAATTTCCTCGAGTTTCCCAAGTATAAACACCGGGATACTCACTCTATAGAACCAAAACAATCTAAATTACTGAGCTATAGAGCTCCCACTCATCTAGATCTTACAAAACTAAACAAGATATCAGACCACAGACGGTTCCGACTCACAACCAAACCTCCTGAACTGTTGGTTCTACAACCAGAGATATATCATACACGTACTCCCTCAGAGATACGTGAAACATACTAAATCCCAGTTATCCAAACTGGTAATTCAATCCGGTAGACCAAACACTTATCCAAAATCAAATCTCCGACTCCGGAATCCAAATTCCTCCGTCTCTTATCACAAAATCCTTCGAGCGATCTTGGTCTGCTTACATCTTTCCTGATCAGCTCAACCTTCGCTGATGCTTCTCGGAACAAACTAGATCAAAAACAACCCATCAAAACGATCCTCTCACGATCAACCAAAAACCAAGAACAAACTCTACTCTACAAACATCAGAAGAAAACAAACTTCTCCTATCCGAAAAAGACAAAACAGATGCACTCCCAAACTGCTTCCGCTGCACAACTCTGATTTGGAGTAGATGAGAATGCTGATGATGAACACAAGCACAAATTGGACAACCCATCCCAAACATATGGTTCAATAGATCCAAAAGAGAAAAACTCAGAGCCTCTATCAAAATCTGAGCTGCTTCACCAAACTCAGTCTCAAGGAACCATCCTTCTATTACCTGAACCTCCGGTACCAATCCTAGAATCCAAGTTGATAAGAAAACTCGATCTCTAGATGCAAACAAATCTCTGACTACCCTGAAGTCATTCAGAAAATAACTCTGATAACCCAAGAGAACATTCAGCTATCGCATGTCACTTTTGCGATAAATACGACTTAGTTCCAAAGAAAATATTGTTTTCTCTTACTAATCAGAACAGCTAACACTTATCTAGCCAATCCATCGAAGAAATGGATCCACTTTGCTGCTTCAGAACTCCACCTCTAGAAAAACTATTAAGCCAGAAAACTTACTACCGACTTACAGAACACTCCAAGCTGCACTGCTGAAACAGATGCCGAAGAATTCCTAATCCAAAGCTCTTCGAGAAACTTGGACCTCCAACCAAACAGAAACACCTTGCTAAACTCAGCCACAACAGCGAAGCGGACACACTTCCTTAAACTTGCTCCAAAATAAAACATATTAAGAAACATTCCATAGTCACTACATCTCATCACGCAGCTACTACTTCCTGAGGTACCAAGATACCATCACTAGCTTTTGCCCAACCGACAGATCCAAATTCAACTCATCCAACTTGCACTTCAAAGATGAACTCCGAACCTCGAGAAGGTTTCCTTCAGAGATCGATGAAATCCTTACACCATAGCAAAAATCACTCAAGTGGTATTAGGTCTACAGTCTCGATAGATACACTTCCAACCTCAACATTCAAACTCCAACCATTGGTAGTTGTGTTACACACACCACTACCTTATCTACCTATATAACCTATATTGGAAAACCCGAATAGGTAACCCAACAAATAGGTAGAAATAAATATATATATATATATATATATCAAAATTACAAATACGCACTCTCAAGAAAGAAATCACTCCCAAGTCTAGGTATTCACTCAACCTAGCGCTCTGATACCAAAATAAGACGACCCGACTTTCAACGACCAGAAAGTCGCATCATCTTGAATAAAGAAAGGGATAGAAAAGAGAAAAGAAAGAAGAGAAAGAAGAAACAACATCAGAATCTCAACAACGGAACGAATAAATTATATTAATCGCATAAGTATTACATAGTATATAACATCAATCAGAGTTACACATATAATACATCACATACTAGACAGTTATAAACACCAGTCTAGTTATTACAACTCAAATACAACATCAACAAATAACTCAGAGATACCAAACACAGTGGAACACTATACATATCTATAACGCTGAAGCCTCCTGCTCCATTGCTCCTTCACAATTCGTCAAAGCTAACCTAAATCCCTTAGCTACTCGTAAAAAATTGAGTACCCAAGAGTTTAAGAAAAACAGAAATAAACTCCGGGTCAGACATGGGTCTGGTGTGAGTAACAGGTTAAAGTTGCTTAACTTTTGAAAACCTTTGAAAGAAAAGGTATCACGTAAGAATTCCCACACATAAACATGGGTAAGTTTTTACATTACGCTAACCAAAACATTTGATAGGAAATCCAGTGATATTATAATAGATATAGGGTTTTCAAGTAAATAAGAAATAGCTGAAATCGTTACATGATTAAATTCCAGCTACTAGCCACAAAAGTAGGTAATACAATCAAAACCGTAAGGGCACGTAGGAAGAATGGGTTTCCATCAATGGCAGGGATACTGGGGTACCGCCCGCCACAATACGGGGACTAGATCACCGTACCGAGGATTACTCCCAATCCCCTGCAACACAAAGCCGAAACTATTCCTTACTTAACAGTTCCGAACAAGACCACCCCGCAGTTGTGATCAGCAACCGCACCACACAGCCGAAATAAAAGGGACATCTAGACAGGGGTAAATCTCGTCCTACTTGGGCATGACCCACTTAGCCTTGCTGCACCTCCCCTATTTTAGCCGTTCCTCGTTGATGAGGCTTGAGGATACGATTACCTTTATCAAAACACATCACTTAGAATGCTCATCGTCCACCTGACGATGTTCTGAAAGCATTCAATCCATACAAGTTCGTTCCGGGTTCGAACGAAACCGAAGGCATTGTCTCGTTACACTCATTTTGGAATCACCCTTAGAGTTAACGACGATAACCCTTGCACTCTGAATCTTCATCTTCACTTGAGATTCGCGACCTATCGTTATTTTGGATCGATGTGGTTTTCGGATATCAAAATCAGGAAACCCGATCCCGGTCTCATCGAAATCCAAAACGTATCTTTTAAGGCCAAGTTGTTTTAAATTTTAATTCACATATACACACAGATAGATAGATAATTCACATATCACAATAGATAATCAACATTATCATCACAAACAGATAATCCACATTATCATTATAAAAAGATAATCCATATTATCATCACAAATAGATAATTCATATTATCAATGCAACCAAAGCATCCACATCACACAGCATTATTTATCTTATAGTTGAGATTTCTAACCATTCAAGGCAATCAATATCATCCATTCATACATAAGTAAGGATTTACTTAATCACACTATAATTAATTTAAAATGAATTAAACTAATTACTTGCATCTCTAATTAATTTAAAGTGAATTAAATTAATTACTTGATCTTTAATTAATTTAAAATAAATTAAATTAATCACTTCATCATTTTAAATCTTGCTTACTTAACAATTAGTTAATTACAAATCAATTAATTAAACATCCTCTAATTAATCACCTTAGTTAATCTCCCTTGATTAATTATCCTTTAATTACATTCATGTAATTATCCTTTAATTCATTTCACAAATTAATTATTCTTAACCACTTATAGTAATTAAACCTTAATTACTTCCTTAATTAATTACATTAACCCTTAATCAATTACATTAATTAATTACCCTTTAATCACTTATCATTGATTAATTAATCTTAATTAATCAACCCTTAATTACATCGTTAATTATATTAATTAATGATTCTTTAATTACATTTTAATTAATTATAATAAGTAATTAATCTTTAATTAAACCATAATTATTAATCATCCTGGATTAATCACATTCAGTAATTAACTACCCTTAATTACTTTATTGAATAAATTAATTACTCCTTAATTAAATATCTTAATCAATCCCTTGATTAATTATACAAAGTAATTTAATCCAAATTACTTCCATTATTAAATCATCTACCACTAATTACATCCAGCAATTATCAATTAATTACTTCACTAAGTAATTTCAATCCATTAATTACATTAAGTAATTATTTATCAAAGCATCCAATGTTTAACTTAATTAAACTTAATTAATTAACTTAAACAAATTACATTTAAACTTAATTAATTACATTAAGTAATTAATTCCTTAATTACTTCCATTAAGTAAATACACATAAACAATTTCACAAATGACTATGATTAATTAATTAATCTAATTGATTATTAAAATTAATCACATTAATTAATTATTAAATAATCTTAAGTTAATGACCTTCATTAACTATTAACAATTCTTTAATTACTTCCTTAAGTAATTAAACTTACATTAATCATTATTAATTTCAAAATGATTAATCTTAATAACCAATTAATTAATCTCTAATTATATAATTAGTTAAGTGTTAACTGTAACTTAATTAATCCTTAATCACAACATTAATTAATTTTTAATCATTAACTAGTATTCTAATTAATAATTCTTAATTATAAATTTATTATTCCTAATTAATTAATCTTAAACCTTAATTAATTAATTTTAAACCTTTAATTACTTATTTAATTAATCCAAATCATTAATTAATTAAATAAATAAATTATCCATTTTAATTAACTTAATAATTTAATGAATCCAAATCATTAAATTCTATTTATCTTTAAGATAAAACATTTCTTACTTAATCAAAGCATAAAAAACAATTTGCTTTCAAATTTACTTTAAGTTTCATTTTAAATTAAAGATTTAAAATGAATACAATTTTAACTTTAACAAAGTTTAGACACAAATCTAAAACCTTTTAGATTCTCATGTTAAGAAATACTTATTTTATAAAAGAAGTTTAAAAGAATTTAAAAAAATACAATTTAACATTCAAAATTGTTTGAATCATTTTAAATTTGAAAACTTTCTTTCATTTTGAAACTGGAATACATATTTAAATCTGAATCTAGATTTAAAAACTTAAATACAATTTAAAACTTCATTATAAATTCAAACCATTATCCATTTTAAAGTTAAAACAATTTAAATTCAAAAACTTATTTTTTTTAAATTGAGATTCAAACTCAAATTCTAGATTTTCAAAACTTTGATTTAAAACTTATTTTAAACCATTTACAATTTAAACTTTTAGTTTTAAAATTCAAACCAAATATACTTTAAACACTTAAAAGTTGTTAAAGCCAATTTAAATTTCAAAATCTAAATCATTTCCAAACTAAGGTTCAAAATAACTTGAATTCAGATTTAAACTTAGGTCTAGAACTTAGTTAAAACTTTACTTTACAATTTAAACTTTAGTTTAAATTTTAACAGAACAGGTTTCTCTTTTTTTAAAACCTGTAACAAATATTTACCCGAGCAATCATCAATTGTCTTCGAGTCCAAACCCACACTGCTTCGAGTCAAAAAATAAATTCACTCGAGAAAACTCGAGGCTACTAAATCACACAACCCAAAACTTCACCCGAAAATATAAAGTGCACCATGCACATGCACGGTGGCACTGATCGACTTTGATCATCCACGATGATCTCCTCTAGTCATCAATCACCTTAAGATCCTTTCGCGATCATCAAATCACTACCCAAACTCGAGATCCAAAATCGAGCTTCACATCCCACGTGGAAACAACTGGAATCCACCACTACCAAACCTGGAAACGCCACGCGCCGACAAATCCGGCCGCTTGAGCATCAGTGACTCCGGCCACACATTCGCCAACTACCCAACTATCATCCCCTAAAAACTCATAACACTCAATCACTCCTACAAGTCGTGGTGATCAAATCACTCCACCTAGTTAAAATTAGGTTTCCAGCCTTTAAATCGCAACCACCACCTCCCCGATTCTACGATCATCCTCCAGTTATTTTTCCCCACTTCACTGATCACTCCTCCACCTCCAGGAGGAAATTCAACCCATCTGATCACAAATATCATCAGAAATAACCCCAAAAACAAAATACGGACAATATAAAACTGCTCCTAAATTCTAACACCAGAAATTGTGAATTGGTTTTTAAAAATCATTATTTTGTATGATGATTCAGATCCTAACTCAGAAACAACAGATTGTGTTATTTAAATTTTTACTTATTTAAAGTTGATTAGTAGATTTGGTTTCCAAAGTCAAATAAATAGTAATTTGACTTAAGTACAAATTAAAACTAAAGCTTATAATTAAGAAAACAAGTTTCATTTGAAACTTAAATTTAAACAGAAACAAGATCACAAGATTTGAATTTTTTTAAATCAAAACTTGTATACTGGAAGATAAAAGCAAAGGATACTCTGATGAAAGCAACATACATACCATACATGCATATATTCACAGCAGATATCATAAGATACACATTCATTTCAAATTAACTAGCATGAAATCCCAATTTACCTACTTAAATTTTAAAGTAAAGTTACTCACCTTTTTAACAGATGACAGAGCACCCAGATTTGAAAAACAGCTTGAAAATTGGAACCCTTTAGCTTTAAAACTCTTGACTTGAATGCTTTTGTTTTTAAACATGAGTTGCTTTGATTAAAAACTGCAGTTGCTTTATCAACTAGAAATGCTTTTGCTTTAAAACTTGTTTAGAAACTGAGTTGCTAAAATGCTTGCAGAAAACAAATTCAAGATTGCTTTTGTATACTCAGGTTGAAGATGATGTTGCAAAAGAATTGCAGGTTTCAGTCTTTATCTTTTTGAAAATGGATTGCAGGTAAATGATTGGAAGATGATTAGTGGTGATTTATTTCTGGTTTGTGGAGGGATTACTGATTTTGCTTGAGAAGTTCACACAGGGTTTTGATAATGCTTGACAGGTTAATGATCTGGAAATGTGTTATAGGGATTTTAAGTTTTGAAGAGTGATTTGTTATATGAGGAGTGATTACTGATTTGTATTTTGAAATGAGGATTGTTTTAGAGTGAAATGTTTCAGCTGAAAATATTTTTTTCTTTGCTTCGAAATAAAAATGAGAGAAAGAAAAAGGAAAGGAAAAAGGCAAGTGTTTATAAACTAAATTTACGATTTACTAAAAATCAAAGAAAAATAAAAATACAATATGACACTTGTCCTAAATATTTACATTAGTCAATTTCCTTGTTTAACACATGTTAAATGAAGCTTTTATATACTTACACTTGTCTTTATACACCTTTATTTATTTTTAAATGTAGACAAAAGCTTTTTAACTTAATTAATTAGTTTATAAATACTTATATATATATATATAATTTGAAGGAAATAAAACCATTTATATTTATAAATAAAAACAATACACATATCTATTATTTGAAAATAACACATTTGACGATTTAATTAAAATTTATAAAACAGGTTATAAATTACTTATCACTTAAATGAATTAATGTTTTATATATTAATTGAATTTTAAACTTTCATGGCTAATTACAGATCATATTTATTAAACAATATTTAAAAAGAAATAAAACAAATCTTTATTGCTAATCTTATTTAAAAATCTAAATTAAAAGATATTTTAAATAAATAATACTTACCCAAAGTATTTTTAAAAACATATAGTTATTTTATTAAATAGCTTTGAAAAGTATATTAGATTAAATCAAATTTCCAAATCACTAAAATGTATATTAGAATTTGAAAACAAGATTTATTTATTAAATTCAAACCAAGCTTTTCTATTTACAATATTTACAAACATATATACACATTACAAATAGAAAACATTTATTAGCTTTTAAAGATAAAATTTCACCAATTAAATATTTACTAAAAGTAGATTATTAAATCAATTCAAATTTTGTTAACAAAAATTATCAAACAAATTTGATTTTTAAATAAAGATTATTAAATTGATATTGCCCAAATTCTGGGTCATCACAACAACTATATATGCCAATATAGCAAATGAAATCAAAAACAACAAATCCAACCATCCAATAACTATCATCCAATAAACCAATATCCATCCAATCAATCCATAACAAATCAATATTCATTCACTTTTTATAAATATTCATTGAATTGGTTTTTTAATTTAATCACTTCTGATTTATTAACATTAGATTTACTAACATTCATTTATTCATATTCAATTAGTTAGCATTCACTAATTCATATTCAAGTTAGTTCACTTCCAAATCAAATCAATTTCATTTCTATTTATTCTTACCTCACTTTTAATTTGGATTCAATTATTTTACTTTCAATTTCATTAATTCAACTTCATCAATATTTAATGAATTACCATACCATCAACTAACAACCATTGTATATTCAAAATAACCGAATTAATTTACTTCACATTCAATTATTCAATTTGGTTCAATATTGGGATTGAATTCTTGTATTCACTATATTCACATTTTTATACGACACTTCCAATACTATTATTAATTCACAACTTCTTAACAACAACATTTTTAATGTTAATTCATTTTACAAATAAAGTTGAATTTCTTTATATAATTCAAATTCACATCATCACTTCATTTTACTAATTCACATATTAATTTACTTTGATACCAAAATCAACTTCATTTACATTCACTTTCACTATACAACTTAAGTTCAGTTCTAATTTAATTCAAAATTCTCAATTTAAACTATTTTAAAAAAAATCATTAACTACATATTTCAAAAATAACATTTCAATTATATTTCTCAAATATCGTAATTTTTATAACATAAAAATTATAACATTTATTTATTTAAAATAAATCAATTCCAAAAAAAATTATTCCTTTATATATAAAATATAATTAAGGTAAAATTATTTCATTTACCCAATTTAAAACAATACTATGTCGACTTGCCTCGTTTAAGTGTTTGGAAATCCCTATCGATAATATGGCATCCCACATACTGACCAGAATTCACAAACAACTCAACGGATAAGCAAACACAATATAAAACATTTTATATTCACTGACAATTACGTGCTCATATAGATAATACACTCAAACTCAATCTAGGGTGCTACTATCCCTATCTATAATGAGTACACACCAAAGCTTAGGAATATACAAAATCTAAGCTCTGATACTAGCTGTGACGACCCGCAAATCCATACCCTTTAAATAGCAATAATCCACACATGTCTGATCCAAAAAGCACAAACTGACGGAAAGTCAAGAGAAAGAAAAGAAGAGAGAAGAAGAGAAGAAAGAGAGAAGATAAAACTAAACAGAACAATACAAAACCTCACATCGCAGTAGAAAATATATAATATCATATCAATGATCTTTACGAAACAGAAACTGTATATATACATACATAAATCAACATGTCCTCACAATTGCCGATAATATACAACAACAAACAAAGCAATGCAACGGATAATCAATAATCAAAACAGATACGTGTATACGAAATGAAGATCTCCAGCTCTCCTGCTGAAGATCCAAAGGCACCAAATCTAAACCTATAAATATACTCGGTCCGACCCGAGCATTGAAAGGGAAGAATGCCTGGATCAGTCTAGTAAACCAGCGTGAGAAACACACTCAACTGTATTTATTAAATTACCAAACTTTTCCTTAGTTTTCAAAACAAAGGTATCTCGTAAGAAAAGTCCACACGTAAACACAGACATGTTTTTACCTTACGATAACTAAAACATATCATATCAAATCCACTTATATTATAGTGGTGTCTACTATATACAAATAATATTAATCATAGCCGAAATTGTTACATTGATTAAATTCCATCATATAGCCCAATTGGGTAATACAATCAAAATGGAAAGCACGTAGTGGAGTTTGGATTTCCATACAAATGACTAAGTGAAGGGACTACCTTCCGACAGTACATCTCTAGAAGAATGTACCGAGAGCCATCACAAAGGATCCTCGACCAATACAAGACCGGCCCACCTCTATAACTAGATGGTACTGAATATATCATCCTCCGGTCATTACCGACCTTTACCGAGGGCCCTCATAGCATACAAACCACAATAATCAGATACACGACGTCATAGCATGTAAAGATATATCTAGAAGAGGATGATCATATCCTACTTGGGAATGACCCACTTAGCCTTGCTGCATCTAACCCTGTTTTGGTCATTTTTGGTTGATGAGGCATGATGAGGTAACGATTACCTTTCACAATAACATATCACATCACCTAGAATGCCACACGGCCATTTTCGTTGACTACTAATTGCCTTCCATAAAAATACAACCCTTAAGCTCATACGTCTCAAGGAGGGTGTTAAGCTAAGAGAAGTTACCTTCTCCGCCACCACTGATGTACGTTTGTAAAAAGCAATGTACGTAATCTGTAAAAATGCAATGTCAGACAAACATCCATACAAGTTGTCCAGGAAAAGGACAAATCGGCGGTACTTTCCTACCATATCCTGTCGGAAAATCCCTAGGATTAGTAGCGAATAGTCCTTGCATTGGATATTTCATAATAAAGAGACCACTGCTACTAGATGTATATTGGGATTTTAACCCCAAAAGATCAACAAGCCGTCCCCCACTATGAAAATTCAAAATATCAATATCATCAATAAGCAACCTGCACAATCGTCGCATATACGTTGGTCCGAAGTTTTTCAAATAAATCTGATCCCGGTCTCTTCGAACCAACAATGCAAAAGCGTTTCTCAAACGCACACAGCAACTAAGTCTCATAGACTTATTATGTCTCCAACTTTCAATTTGCTATCCTTCGGGCCAAGAAGGAAGCTCGATTGATTGGAGTAATACTCCGCAATATACGAATCGACATCCTCAACACAAACGATAATCAAGCCTATACAGAAGGCTACGTACTAAGTGTACGACAAAATAGTTCCCACATCAAGTCGAGGAACTAATTTTTTAGCCAAGTGATAGTCGGTTATTTAACAATCAAAATAAACAAACAAATATTCGGCACCATAGCATTCACTAGGCCCTTTTAATTAATCTTTTATTAATTAATCATTGCCAAATATTCACTTTAAATTATCTTTTAAAAATATACAATCTCAAAACATTTCAACATTGGAAAATATTTCCAAATACTTATTCAATAATAAGTAATTCACAATTCAATATATATTTTCAACATTTAGAAAATATCGCATATACTTAAATCACGATTAAGTATATATTTTATTCTCTAAGGAAAACATTCTCTTTAAACATCTTTTATTTCGGTCAAAACGGATGTTGCGTAAAACGTCGTTATGACAACCCAAAATCACTAGTATAGGGATTCGAAAATAAGATAGATATATAAACCCCAATACTATACAAAAATATTTCCTTTCGAAAATCATTTACTATAACAACAGTGTTATAGTCATCATTTCCTTATTTCTCGAAAACGTCTATTTCAATAATAAATGTTGAAATCTACGTATTCGATATTTAACACATCTTAAAACAACCTTAAACCATTTTATTCCAATTAAAATATCATTTCCCAAAACATTTCCTTAATTCAAAAGGTTATTCACTTTGCAAAGCATATCATTTTATTCAGTATATTATTCACTGTCCAAAATCGTGAATATACTTCTCTTATCCAAATTCAATACTTCTACACATTTACCAAAGGATAATCCATTGTCCAAAATCGTGGATATATCTCCTTTCATAAACTTCTATATTTAACTTAACAAATTCAATTGTTGTCGGATTTATAAAACAATGTTTATAAATTCTATTTGTATTTTTATAAAAACTTCCACTTTTAATATCCTTTTATTAACTAATTCCATTTATATCATTTATATACCAAAAAACCAAATTATAAGTTAATAACTTATAATTCATTTATTTTACAAAATCCATTCATTTTAAAACTTCACAATTATAAATCTTATTCACTTATAAAACTCACTTATAATTTCATTTTAACACTTATAAAAACTCCTTTATAATTCCTTCATTCTAATTTATAAAAATATCGATTTTATAAATCTTATATATATAAAACCATTTATAATTATTCAAAAATCCCACTTTAAACAAGCCTGTTCTTTTAATAATTTACAAAATGTTATTAAAACTTTTATAACTCCAAAATCGTACTTAAGTATTATTTTCCAAAAATCATAACTTTTATAACAATAAAAATTATAACTAAAATCAATCCCTTTCCTTAACAATTCAAAATTCATCAAACGTATATTTTCAAAATCACTTTAAAATCCTTTATAAATTCAAAATCATCACTTAAATATTTTTAAAATTCCAAAAATAGGCCCAATGCTGCAACAGCACCAAATACATCAATAACGGCATCCAAAATATCATATATCATATGATAACAGAATATATAACAATATCTGTAAAATAAAACCAATACTAGTGAGGAATCCAGTTGGATCCCTTCAACCTATCACCTGCAACAAATATACATATTAGAATATGTGTACAATGTCCGCTTCAAGGAAAACGCGCGTACAAAGGGTCATCCGCTCATACACGAGAACATATAGGATCATCTCCTCCACTAGGAAGGTATATATCCAAATACCAATCAATATATCATATATCATCCAAAAAATCATCAATCATCATATAACATATTATTTCTCACTTATATAAAAATATTAGTGAGTCAGAAAGAGTGAGTTGTACTCACATTGCTTGTAGTCGTCGCGATATCGATTTATTGCGATTAAAATTAAACGAGCATTTAATTTCAACCGAAATTTTCACTAGCTCAAATAAATCCTAATCTAGCTCCATAATATAGTGCTCGTCAAAACGAACCCAACGCAATTCGTTTCGTGCGAAAGGGTCTCTTATGAAAAAGTTATGATGTTTAGAAGTTAATACGAATTTATATTATAATAATTTACAATTTTTTTTAACCTCAGCAAATCATAGCCATTTGATTTACTATTCTCAAATCCAAGCCACTATATATTTCTTCTCCATCATCACGTTCGAATTTTCCCATGCAACGAAAACCAATTGCCGCCAATTAACCCTAATTCGACGCGACCCATCGTCCACTTCCACGACTATCGGGGACCATAGTTTTAAAGCCCTTCGAGGGCATCACCTTCGCCTAGAACCGCTTGGAGCTCGGTCACGCCATCTACAAGAAATTCATGCATGAACTTGACCATTTGAATATCTATTGCCGCCACTCCACATCGTATTTTCCGATCGTAGCTGTTGACATCGAAGCTCTCGACGTGCTCTATGAAATTGTAGTTGAAGATTTTTTGAATTAATGTGTGGATAGGAAGAAATCGAGGGAAGAAAACAATGAACTTCTAGCCATTGAATGAAGAAGTGGCGGCTAGCCCTAAGTTGATTAGGTTTAGATGAAAATAGTGAAAAGTTATGGCCTTATATAGAAAATTCTCGCGCACCATTCACCCGAAGTTTTTTCGAACTCCAAACGAAGCATGCTGCCTTGCGTTTATAATGTTTTGCCCCTATTCCGAATGCAATAGAATATATATCGGAAGCCAATTCAATCGTATTTGAAAGATAGGTTTTCAAATCGGCTATTTAAATTTAAAATTCACTTAAACCGATTTCTACGTGTTTTATCTTGCCCCGGATAAACCGTAAGTCCAATTGAGATGAAAATTGAAATCTTATAATGATATAACATTATGGATACAACGAAATTGGTTTCGTCGAAATCCGAGACTGTTTCAAAAATGACTATTTTTACACGTCAATTAAATATTAAAATATTCAATTTTTTACAAATTAACTTTTAATTTGATTTTAAAAGTTCTATAACATCATTTTAATTCAAATAGAATTTAATATAATTTTATAAAACATTTTTATTCATATTAAATTCAATTTCCAATTATTTACGCGATTTCAAATATTAAATCAACAACTTAATTATCCAATTAAATCCTTATATGTCAAATATAAGTTATTCGACTTATAAAATTAACTTGTGAATATTTAAAATCAATTAAATATACGAATTTGAAATGACAGAAATTCTGGGTCGTTATACTTATTCTCCGATCATCACTGCATCATCAGTGAATACCTCAATCCTCCAAACCTACGAGATCACTAGAGACAACCCAAAACACCCAAACTGATCGATCAAGAACTGCTACTTCATCCCTCTATTAAAAAGTATGATTTCATTCTTAAAATTCATGTTTCAGTTTAAGAATTCGATTTATGTTCCTGAATCCATGAAGTAGGGTAATTAATTTTTTTACTTATCTTAAGCACATACTGTTGTTTTTGATTTCCAGTGATATTTCAAAATTTTCCCAACCTAAATAAAATTTTAAACCTTAATCAATGATAAAACAAACAAGTATTGTTTGGAACTTAAATCCAAACATAAATTAGATCAAGGGAAAAAGATTTTTGAATCAAAAACTGAGCCTGGAATTCAAAAACAGAGAAATACTAATACACAGTAACATGCACACTCCTATATACATCCATATATATATACAGAACCATCTACATATTTCACATAAAACACAATTACCACAAAAATTAACATGCAAACATATTTACTTAAGTTATTTTTAATAAAAGTGTTACTCACTAGGTTGCAAATGAAGATGAACAGAGCACCTTTATTTTTCTTTGAAAAGCTTTAGACTTTTAAAACTTGAATTTGCTAGAGATGTCTTTGATTTTTATCAAACTGGAGTTGCTTGAACTCTTTGGAAAATGCATGTCACAGAATCTTGCTTTTGTTTTAAAAATGCAGGCATTTGTTGATGCTTTCGAAATAGAATTGAAGAATGATGTTTAGATTCTATTTCCAGGTTTTAAGAAATGAGTTCAGGCTTTTATTTTGAACTTGCTTTTGATTGAAACAAATTTCTAGTTTGAAGATGATTTCAAATTTGTTTTTGAGGGAATTTTGTTAGAGGAAGTACCGCAGTTTTGTTTTGGAAAATGAAGATTAAAAAAGAAATGAAGAAGAGAAGGCTTATGTTTTTATATGTAAATTTTGAGATCTAAATAAAAATAAAAGAAAATGAAAATATATAAGGACACTTGTCATTAGCATTTCTAATTACTTAACACTTGTTATTATGAGGCCTTAGTAAAATAACACATGTCTTTTATGTTAACTAGTATTTATTTTTAAAAGTTAATATAAGCTTATATTTAATTATTTAGTTTATAAGTACTTATTTATATATATAGATAATTTTTAAAGAAATAAAACCAATCATATTCATAAATATTTATACAAATATTTTAAAATCCAATACAATTTAAATATCTATCCTTTTAAATTTCAAAACTATAAATTCAAATTCCAATCAAATTCCGAAGTCCAATTTAAAAATCAAGTTATACATATACATATGTAACTATACAAATTTAATTTGAAATAACAATTTATTTATATTAAAATCTATTTGTAAAAACAATACATTATTAATATTGTTTGAAAATAACACATTATTATTATTATTTAAAAATAACAATTTAACAATTTTAAAATAATTTATAAAAGAAATTATCTCTTTATTATAAATTACTCATTTTACTTATATGAATTAACGTTTCATTTGTAAAATTGTATTTTAAACTTATATATATTTCAAATCATATTAATCAAGCTATATTTAAAAATAAAATAAACCTTTTATTTAAATTTAAACTTAAGCTAAGATAAATTTAAACAATTAAACATTTACCTTAAGTATTTAAAATCATATACTTTATTTATTAAATAGCTTTGAAAATCTTAATATTAAATTAAATCAAATTTCCAAATTACCAAAATTATTAGAATTAGAAAATATGCTTTATTTATTAAATTTAAAACAAGCTTATCTATTTACAATATATAATAATATATATACATTATAAATAGAAAACAATTTATTAGCTTTTAAAACATAAAATTCATTAATTAAATATTTATTTAATTAGATTATCAAATCAGTTTAATTTTTAACACAGATTATTAAATTGGTATTTCTTAAAATTCTGGGTTATCACGTTCCTCTCCCCTTAAGAGAATTTCGTCCCCGAAATTTAAAAGCAAAGGTAATTTAATAATCTCATTAAAGATTTTAATTTTAAATCACAAGCATTTATTATAAATCATATTCTAACAACCATAGCAACCAATTCACTTAAACAAACAATTTTAACTATCCAAACAAAATTCTAGATCGAACTTCCTAGAGTTTCCCAGGTATAAATACCGGGATACTCGCTCTACAAAATCCAAATGATCTATACTACTAAGCTACAGAGCTCCTACTCATCTTGCTCTACAACTGAATAGGATATCAGACTAGAGACAAGTCTGACTCAACAACCAAATCTTCCTGGGCTGCTGGTTCTACACCCAGAGATGGATCATACACATACTCCCTAAGAGATACGTGAAACACAACGAATCCCCGTTATCCAAACTAGCAATTCAATCCTGAAGACCAAACACTTATCCTTACAAGAATACAAGAATACAGTTAAGACTTACCCAAATCTTATAGCTCCTTAGATCGGAGAAAACTTATCCAAAATAAAATCTCCTACTCCGGAATCAAATTCCTTCGTCTCTTATCTGTAGGATCTAGATTAACCCTAGAGGGGGGGTGAATAGGGTTATAACAAATTTTTGCGAATTAAACACAGAAGCAAACTGCAGAAATAAATATGCTGAAAAATAAATCACACACAGAATTTACCCAGCTTCGGCAACCCCTGCCTACTGCTGCATTCCCAGATTTCTATTAGAATTAAACAGTTTCCCGCTTACAAACACTCTAACAGACTTGCAAACCCTGCTACCGCCTATAGAGTTTTGCAAACTTGCAAACCCTGCTAACTGGACTAACTCTAACTAGACAATCTGTCAACACCTAAACCCTAGGTGATAAATTATCATGTTTTGTTTTGAAAAGAACATACAAATAAACCAAATTATAAAAGCAAGCACTAAATTTAAAACTATTTAAATTATCTTGCCTTTATAAAAATAAAAAAAAACTTAACCCAATACAAACATAAGATAAGCGGTCACTTCCCTTTATCTTATTTTACCCGGTCCATTTTCTTTTGTTTGTGAGAAAAAAAATGGCCGATCCTTTTCTTTTTCAATTTAGGGCTTCGGTTCTTCTGTGAGATTTGGGGCTTTGTTCTGATGATTGATTCTGTGACTTGTGTTGATCTTTCTCACGCTCGTTCTCTGATGATTTGATGCTTGTTGCTAGCTCGTTCTCTGATGATTTGATGCTTGTTGCTAGCTCGTTCTCTGACAATCGAGTTTACTGTTGCGGTATGTAATCTTTTTGCTTGTTTGTGGTTTTGTGATTTTCGAACTCGATTGTTCTGTGTCTATGATGATTTCTTGGGGTGTATTTATAGGGTTGAAACCCTAATTAACACTGTCAGATTTGATTTCTTCATGTCGTTGATTATTTTCCTGAATTTGTTCTGGATTTGGAGTATTCCTTTCTTGATTCAATTTCGAATAATTGCTGACCATATTTGAATTCGAATTAATTGATTCGAAGATATCTTGCTGTATTTGTTGTCTCGGTCCTCATTTGAATTAATACTGTCCATATATGAATTCGAGAAATTTCCTGCAAAGATTTCTTTCCAAATTAGAAATCTTTGACTTAATCAAAGACATAATCAGAAAAACTACGAATTTATTCTTTCGGCTTGATTTCTGCACTGCCTTGTACTTGCCACTGTCTTGTGTTCCTACTGCACATTCACCAGTTTACTATATATGTGCATATATACATTTGTATGTGTGTATGCATATATTTTTGGGTTTGTACTTTCATTGTGACTTGATTTTGCTATGGGATTGAATCAGAACTTCATTTGATCTGCATGTAGTTGTGATCTGATTCTTGATAGCTTGCTGGTGCATGTCATTTGTTTCTAGCTCGAATTCGTCTTTGAGGAACACTGTACTTGTTGTTATGATGTTTTGAACTTGATTCACTTCATGTTGCATTAGTCACTTGCATTGGTGCATTGCCTTGTACATCCATGTTCTTTACTTGGTTGTTGTCACTGGTCTGCTGCCATGTTCACGTGCACTTGAGTTTGTTTCCACTGCTTTGATACAGATGCTACACTTGTTCATGTTGCCTTGAGTTGAACTTATCTTGGGTTTGACCTTGTTTGTGACTTTTGTGCATTGTGCTAAGTTGTTGTATGTGCATTGTGTTACTGATTTTGATCGAGACTTTGTTTGTTGCAGTTTGTCACTGTAATTGCTGTTATATTTATACACAGTGTTGCATTTGTTCATGTAGCTCTGTTGTTGCTGTGTTCCATGAGCATGCTTCACTGCATTATGAAAATGTTGCATTGTACTCTGACCATGTTGTACAATTTCTGTTGTTTCCAGTTGCACTTGCTTACTGCTTGATGGTCTTGTGACTTTTGCCATGTCTTTGTGCATTTTAACCTGTAACTTGAACTTGAATCTGCAACCATTACTGCATTATGAAAATGTTGCATTGTACTCTGTGTTCACTGTTGCACTTGGTGTTTGTAGCTGCTATGCAGTTGCTATGCATCACTATATATATATACTATGTTCTGTACTGCATTGATGCAGTTTCTATATTTTGTGTATTTTGATGTTTTATGCTGCTGTGATGCAGTTTCTTTCACTGTTGTATCTTTGAGAACTTGCACTGCTTCATGTTGAATTTGTGCAGTGTTGTACTTGTTGCCTTGTATCACTGGTTCATTCTGGTTGGTGCATTCTGATGCTGCACTTGGTCTTTGTTCTTCTCTGTTATGTTGCTTTGAATGAATTTGTGTTTTGTTGTAGTTTGTGCACACGAGTTGGCGTGGCAGTGCACACGTATTCGAATGTATACGTGTGTACTGCAGCCACTTATAATTGCCTGTCCCTGATAAAAATTACTGATATGCATAGATATTGCACAATCAAAGATGATGACAATAACCCATGTATCTGAGACACAAACAAATTTTATTTTTGCAAATTTAAATTTGTTTGTTTTTCAGATTACTGTTGTAGTTGCTAATTATACAGGTACACAGGAGACAGGACGAGAAGTGGAGCTGGACAATGCAGATAGATGCAGATGTGCAGACAGAGTGAAAAACTGAGTGTCGAGTGTTGTAGTGAGAAAAGTAAAATGTATGAACTGATGTATGTATGTATATAGAGAGAGCTGAAGACTTTGTATTGTTTAAGTGTTGTAATAAAATATTATATTGAATAAAAAATACTAGTTGAATTATATAGATTCTGTGCAATAGTATAATTATTCAATATGAATATAGTCCAAACTGCAAACACATATATATATTGATATATATATATATATATGTTTGTTATCATCAAACAAAAAATCACATCAAACAATCTCCCCCTTTTGATGATGACAAACATATATATTAAAGATTTTGAAATGCTAATACATGTGTTTGAACACGAAATTTTTAGCTCCCCCTATTTGAATGCTCCCCCTACAACCAAGACCACTCCCTATTTAGAAGATAACAAAAATTTCAAAAGAATAAAAGAACTAAAGAAAAATTAACTAACAACATTTAACCAAATTTGTTGAAATAGGTCAAAAAAATATTTACTTTCTCATCAAAATCTTGTTCTTCTCCCCCTTTTGTCATTATCAAAAGACTGACAAAAAAAATGGAATAGTAGGAACAAAAAATAATATACCATAACGAGATAAAAACTTCCATATTGTAGAGGATGGATCGATGATTAGTTTTAATAAGAAGAGAGATATTTTAACATTAATTTGAAATTTAAGCACAAAAAATAAGCATTTACTAACCACGCATAACCATAAGGACTTTTAAATGGGATTAGCAGTTACTTATAAGTCTAAGCATCCAGACTGTTAAGTGAGACCAGAATACTTAGTTACCATACTCCATCCATGCATAACCATAAGGACTTTTAAATGAGAATGGAGTAATGATAATAATAATTCACTCACATGCTCCATCCATGCATAACCATAAGGACTTTTAAATGAGAATGGATGCATGAGAGTTATTATTATTTATTTTATTTTTTTTTTAATTTGAAATAATTCACTCTTCTTATTTTATCAAACCATTATGAACGATAGAAAGATGGTAGAAATAGAGATGATCGTGGAATAAGTTACCAAGTTAATTATATTATGTAATATCCAGTACTGAATACCATATTCGAATCAATCTTTGGAAAATATCCAAAACTTGTTTGAATCCTAGAAATTGAAGTTGAAAGTATATATCCAAGAATATTTCAACCTAAAAATGAAAAAAAATGGTTAGTCAATTTCTATAATCCCCAAATCCAAACGTAATCTAGAAAATCTGTCTTCGGGGAGGGGTTTTGTGAAAATATCAGCAAGTTGAGCCTCAGTTGAAATATATTCAATGCAAATGTCTTCCTTAGCAATGTGATCTCTAAGAAAGTGGTGTCTCACATCAATGTGTTTTGTGCGTGAATGATGAACAGGATTATTTGATAAGTCTATTGCACTTTTACTGTCACATTTTAATGGAACTTGTTTATAAACTAAGCCAAAATCAGAAAGAGTTTGCATCATCCATAAAATTTGAGCACAACAACTTCCTAAAGCAATATATTCTGCTTCAGTGGTGGATAATGCAACACAATTCTGTTTTCGACTTGACCATGAAACTAATGAATGTCCTAGCATGAAACATGTTCCACTGGTGCTTTTCCTGTCAACCAATGAACCAGCATAATCAGCATCAGAATAACCAACTAAATCAAAGTTTTCACAAGAAGGGTACCATAATCCAAATTTGTGTGTGTGTGAAAGATATCTCAAAATTCGTTTAGTGGCTTTCAAATGAGATTCTTTAGGCTTAGATTGAAAACGTGCACACAAACACACAGAAAACATAATATCAGGTCTAGAAGCAGTAAGATAGAGAAGTGAACCAATTATCCCTCGATATTTTTTCTGATCAACAGCACTTCCTTTCTCGTCTTTGTCCAACTTTGTTGATGGGCTCATAGGAGTTCTCAATGGTTTGGAGTTCTCAGTTCCAAATTTCTTCAACAGTTCCAACACATACTTGGATTGCGAAATGAAAATGCCATTACTGCTTTGCTTGATTTGAAATCCAAGAAAATATTTCAATTCTCCAACCAAGCTCATCTCGAATTTAGCCTGCATGACTTGTTCAAATTTCTCGCACAAGAGTTCATTAGTAGCACCATAAATGATATCATCCACATAAATCTGAACAATCAAAAAATCACTTCCTTTATGTAATAGAAACAGTGTCGTGTCAGCACTCCCCTTTTCAAAGCCATTTTCCAGAAGATATGTACAAAGGCAGTCATACCAAGCTCTAGGGGCTTGCTTAAGACCATATAATGCTTTTTCAAGTTTATACACATGATTTGGAAAATCGTGTTTTTCAAAACCGGGGGGTTGTTCAACAAAAACTTCTTCTTTCAGATCACCATTTAGAAATGCACTTTTTTCATCCATTTGTTTTAGTTTGAAACCTTTATAACAAGCAAAGCTGAGCAAAATCCTAATGGCTTCTAACCTAGCAACTGGTGCAAATGTCTCATCAAAATCTATGCCTTCTATTTGGTTATATCCTTTTGCGACCAACCTAGCTTTGTTTCTAATTACATTTCCTGATTCATCAAGTTTGTTTTTGAATACCCATTTAGTTCCTACAATTGGATAGTCATTAGGCCTAGGAACTAATTTCCAAACTTTATTTCTCTCAAATTGATTAAGTTCATCTTGCATTGCTAAAACCCAACTTTCATCATTAAGAGCCATTTCAACAGAATCAGGTTCTATTTCAGAAATAAAACCACTATGACAACAAAACGCACACAAATTTTTATCAAATGCAGAGCGAGTGCGTATACCTTCCGTAGGATCTCCTATAACCAATTCAGGACGATGATTGGATTTGAACTTCAATCTATCAGCATCAACAGTCCTACTTCCATCTTTCTCAGTAGATGTCCCTTCTTTAATGCCTTCATGATCTACCCCATCATCACCCGTTTTTTCAGTCGTCCTTTCCAGATCAGGTTCATCAAATTTCACATTGACTGATTCAACAATTGTCTTTGTTCGTTTGTTGTATATCCTGTAAGCCTTGCTCCTTGTTGAATAGCCCATGAAAATTCCCTCATCGGCCTTTGATTCAAATTTTCCAAGTTGATCACCTGTGTTAAGAATGAAACAAGGACATCCAAAAACACGAAAATAAGAGATGTTAGGTTTCCTTTCATGCCACACTTCATAAGCAGTTTTGCCAAGTATTGGTCTAATCATTACTCTATTCATTACGTAGCACGAAGTATTCACCGCCTCTGCCCAAAAAGTTAGAGGTAGTTTATACTCACTCAACATGGATCTAGCCAATTCTTGTAATGTACGATTTTTCCTTTCAACCACCCCATTTTGTTGAGGTGTTCGTGGGGCAGAAAAATCATGTTTTAAACCATTTTCTTCACAAAAGTTTTCAAATTCTAAATTTTCAAATTCGCCTCCATGATCACTTCTCAAAGTTTTAATTGAAACTCCTTTTTCATTTTGAACAAGTTTAGCAAATTTTGAAAAATAATCAAAAGATTCAGACTTTTTGGCTAAGAAATAAACCCATGTAAATCTAGAATAATCGTCAACCAATACATAACAATAACGTTTTCCATTCAAGCTTGCAATTTCATTTGGTCCAAATAAGTCCATATGAATTAATTCGAGGACCCTTGATGTGCTAACAATGTTTTTAGGGCGAAATGATGATCGACTAAGCTTGCCCAAGGAACATGCTTTACATACTTTGTTATCTTTAAATTTCTGATGTGGTAACCCTCTGACTAATTCTTTCGTTTCAAGATTTCTTAAGAGACTCATGCTAGCATGTCCAAGTCTCCTATGCCATAAAGATGCCTCTTCGTCAGTGGCTACCAAACATTTGGAAAGATTTAGATTGTCAAACGAAAGTGAGTAAACATTTCCTTTTCTTTTGCCCATAAAAACAATGTTATTAGAAGTTTTATCAATGATTTTGCAAGTATCACTATCAAAAACCACATTCATACCTTTGTCACATAGTTGGCTAATAGAAATGAGATTGTGATGCAAATTATCAACGTATAAAACATTAGTCAAGGAAAAAGTACCATTACTTACTTCACCTTTCCCAATGATCTTACACTTGCTATTATCTCCCATGATCACATTTCCACCTCTAAACTTCTCTAGGCTAAGGAACTTAGATTTATCACCTGTCATATGTCTAGAACAACCTGAATCTAGAAACCATTCTTGTTGCTCCTTAGCCCGCCAACAGACCTACATAAAGAGAGAGGAGGATGACCTAGAGAAACTCTTAGGTCCAATGATATTAGTAACTGAAGCATTGTGAACAAACAATCCCTTTGGAACCCAAACTTGTTTCGTCCTTTTATTTTTGTTCCTATAGACATGAAATTTGTTTGTAGAATTCTTAGGAACCCAAACTTGTATAAATTTTGTGTTCTTGTTCCTATGACTACAATTTTCAACACGATGTCCAATTTCACTTCTAACAAAGACACTCTTACCTTTTGCATGATCATCAACCTGTGTTTTCCCAAAACCTAGTCCTTTTCTGTTGTTAGCAAAGAGTTGATTTCCCAATAACATGTTAAACGATTTTTCTCCTCTTGAAAAGTTATTCAGAGATTTCTCAAGATTTTGGACTTTGGTTTTTAGTGTTGTGTTTTCAGTCACAAGTGTGGTGCATCTATTTATAAAATCCCTTTTTCTAGTGTCAATGGTTTCCTTAAGACTCGAGTTTTCTTTTTCAAGATTATCGAAGCTATTCTTAAGTCTTGATATTTCTGAATCTAAAATTTTACATTTTTTACAGTCTAGGTTTTGAATATTTTCAAGTTCAGTTTCTAACCTAGTATTCTCATGAACGAGTTCTCTCCTGTCAGACTTCAATTTTTCAATTTTAGTTTCAAGAGTATCAATTGTATTAGTAAAATCATAACACATCAAAACAAGTTCTTTATAAGAATAGTTACGTACCTCACTGGATTCCTCTGAACTTGTTT
The DNA here is from genome assembly GCA_030765085.1 of Allium cepa. Lineage (NCBI taxonomy): Eukaryota > Viridiplantae > Streptophyta > Magnoliopsida > Asparagales > Amaryllidaceae > Allium > Allium cepa. The sequence goes on from CM060931.1 coordinate 581,724,328, forward strand.
CTGAATCTGATTTTGCCATAAGGCACAAGTTAGCCTCTTCTGAGCTATTATCTGAAACTTCTTCTCCTTCTTCATCATCCCAAGTTGCTGCAAAGGCCTTCTTCTTCTTTTTCTTTCCTTTGTTGTTCTTGAGAAGTGGACATTTTTGTTTGAAGTGGCCAGGCTTTTTGCAGTTAAAGCATGTTAATTCATTATCGGAATCATCAGAATCTTTTGACTTATTACCACTTGTTTTCTTCTTGCGTGGCCTGAATTTTGACCATTTTCTAAGATTATTGACAGCCATCGCAAGCTCTTCAATTGGATCTTCTTCTTCTTCACCGCTTTCTTCTTTGCTTTTTAAGGCAATCGTCTTCTTTTTTGATTCGGAGTTGTTACGTTCCTCCTTTTCCTTTAGCTCAAGCTCATATGTCATCAAGTTTTCGATCAACTCCTCCATGCTTAGTTTACTCAGATCTTTTGATTCTTGTATCGCAGTGACTTTTGCCTCAAAGTTCATTGGTAAGACTCGCAGTATCTTCCGTACAAGCTCTACTTCAGTGAAGACCTTCCCAAGCGCTCTAGCATTGTACACCAAAGTTGAAAATCGTCCAAACATATCTTTTATGCTCTCGCCCTTTTCCATCATAAAGTTTTCGTATTCATTGCTAAATAGAGCTAGTCGTGACTCCTTGACTTGAGAAGTTCCTTCGTGTGTCACCTCCAGAGTGTGCCAAATCTCCTGTGCTGTTGTACAATGAGAAATTCTATTAAATTCATTTTTATCAAGAGCACAGATTAAAGCGTTCATTGCTTTGGCATTTGTAGTTTTTTAATTTCTTATCGTTAGCGTCCCACCTATCCTTAGGTTTAGGAATCTCAGTATCACCAACAACTATAGTGGGGGATTTATAGCCAGTTTCAATAATATCCCAAACATCATAATCGACAGAACTAAGATAAATACTCATTCTAACTTTCCAATAAGCATAATCATTCCCATTAAACATGGGTGGCCTAGCAATAGATTGCCCCTCAGAAAAAGCATTATTTGGTGGATTCATGACTCTAGAGTTAAAGTAAAATACCTTGCTCTGATACCACTTGTAGGATCTAGATTAACCCTAGAGGGGGGGGGTGAATAGGGTTATAACAAATTTTTGCGAATTAAACACAGAAGCAAACTGCAGAAATAAATATGCTGAAAAATAAATCACACACAGAATTTACCCAGCTTCGGCAACCCCTGCCTACTGCTGCATTCCCAGATTTCTATTAGAATTAAACAGTTTCCCGCTTACAAACACTCTAACAGACTTGCAAACCCTGCTACTGCCTATAGAGTTTTGCAAACTTGCAAACCCTGCTAACTGGACTAACTCTAACTAGACAATCTGTCAACACCTAAACCCTAGGTGATAAATTATCATGTTTTGTTTTGAAAAGAACATACAAATAAACCAAATTATAAAAGCAAGCACTAAATTTAAAACTATTTAAATTATCTTGCCTTTATAAAAATAAAAAAAAACTTAACCCAATACAAACATAAGATAAGCGGTCACTTCCCTTTATCTTATTTTACCCGGTCCATTTTCTTTTGTTTGTGAGAAAAAAAATGGCCGATCCTTTTCTTTTTCAATTTAGGGCTTCGGTTCTTCTGTGAGATTTGGGGCTTTGTTCTGATGATTGATTCTTTGACTTGTGTTGATCTTTCTCACGCTCGTTCTCTGATGATTTGATGCTTGTTGCTAGCTCGTTCTCTGATGATTTGATGCTTGTTGCTAGCTCGTTCTCTGACAATCGAGTTTACTGTTGCGGTATGTAATCTTTTTGCTTGTTTGTGGTTTTGTGATTTTCGAACTCGATTGTTCTGTGTCTATGATGATTTCTTGGGGTGTATTTATAGGGTTGAAACCCTAATTAACACTGTCAGATTTGATTTCTTCATGTCGTTGATTATTTTCCTGAATTTGTTCTGGATTTGGAGTATTCCTTTCTTGATTCAATTTCGAATAATTGCTGACCATATTTGAATTCGAATTAATTAATTCGAAGATATCTTGCTGTATTTGTTGTCTCGGTCCTCATTTGAATTAATACTGTCCATATATGAATTCGAGAAATTTGCTGCAAAGATTTCTTTCCAAATTAGAAATCTTTGACTTAATCAAAGACTTAATCAGAAAAAATACGAATTTATTCTTTCGGCTTGATTTCTGCACTGCCTTGTACTTGCCACTGTCTTGTGTTCCTACTGCACATTCACCAGTTTACTATATATGTGCATATATACATTTGTATGTGTGTATGCATATATTTTTGGGTTTGTACTTTCACTGTGTCTTGATTTTGCTATGGGATTGAATCAGAACTTCATTTGATCTGCATGTAGTTGTGATCTGATTCTTGATAGCTTGCTGGTGCATGTCATTTGTTTCTAGCTCGAATTCGTCTTTGAGGAACACTGTACTTGTTGTTATGATGTTTTGAACTTGATTCACTTCATGTTGCATTAGTCACTTGCATTGGTGCATTGCCTTGTACATCCATGTTCTTTACTTGGTTGTTGTCACTGGTCTGCTGCCATGTTCACGTGCACTTGAGTTTGTTTCCACTGCTTTGATACAGATGCTACACTTGTTCATGTTGCCTTGAGTTGAACTTATCTTGGGTTTGACCTTGTTTGTGACTTTTGTGCATTGTGCTAAGTTGTTGTATGTGCATTGTGTTACTGATTTTGGTCGAGACTTTGTTTGTTGCAGTTTGTCACTGTAATTGCTGTTATATTTATACACAGTGTTGCATTTGTTCATGTAGCTCTGTTGTTGCTGTGTTCCATGAGCATGCTTCACTGCATTATGAAAATGTTGCATTGTACTCTGATCATGTTGTACAATTTCTGTTGTTTCCAGTTGCACTTGCTTACTGCTTGATGGTCTTGTGACTTTTGCCATGTCTTTGTGCATTTTAACCTATAACTTGAACTTGAATCTGCAACCATTACTGCATTATGAAAATGTTGCATTGTACTCTGTGTTCACTGTTGCACTTGGTGTTTGTAGCTGCTATGCAGTTGCTATGCATCACTATATATATATACTATGTTCTGTACTGCATTGATGCAGTTTCTATATTTTGTGTATTTTGATGTTTTATGCTGCTGTGATGCAGTTTCTTTCACTGTTGTATCTTTGAGAACTTGCACTGCTTCATGTTGAATTTGTGCAGTGTTGTACTTGTTGCCTTGTATCACTGGTCATTCTGGTTGGTGCATTCTGATGCTGCACTTGGTCTTTGTTCTTCTCTGTTATGTTGCTTTGAATGAATTTGTGTTTTGTTGTAGTTTGTGCACACGAGTTTGCGTGGCAGTGCACACGTATACGAATGTATACGTGTGTACTGCAGCCCCTTATAATTGCCTGTCCCTGATAAAAATTACTGATATGCATAGATACTGCACAATCAAAGATGATGACAATAACCCATGTATCCGAGACACAAACTAATTTTATTTTTGCAAATTTAAATTTGTTTGTTTTTCAGATTACTGTTGTAGTTGCTAATTATACAGGTACACAGGAGACAGGACGAGAAGTGGAGCTGGACAATGCAGATAGATGCAGATGTGCAGACAGAGTGAAAAACTGAGTGTTGAGTGTTGTAGTGAGAAAAGTAAAATGTATGAACTGATGTATGTATGTATATAGAGAGAGCTGAAAACTTTGTATTGTTTAAGTGTTGTAATAAAATATTATATTGAATAAAAAATACTAGTTGAATTATATAGATTCTGTGCAATAGTATAATTATTCAATATGAATATAGTCCAAACTGCAAACACATATATATATTGATATATATATATATATGTTTGTTATCATCAAACAAAAAATCACATCAAACATTATCCACAAAACTCTTCGGACGATCCTGGGCTGCCTACATCCTTCCTGATCTGCTCGACCCTAGCTGATGCTTCTAGAAACAAACTGGACCAAAAACAACCCATCAAAATGATCCCCTCAAGATTAACCAAAAACCAAGAACAAACTCTACTTCACCAACATCAAAAGACTGAACTTACTTCTCCTACCCGGAGAAGACAAAACAAAAGCACTCCCTAACTGCTTCTGCTGCACAACTCTGATCTGAAGTAGATGAAAATGCTGATGATGAACACGAGTACAACTAGACAACCCATCCCAGAAATATGGTTCAACAGACCCTTAAAGAAAACTCAAAAGTTCCACCATATCCTGAGCTGCTTCACCAAACTCTCTCTTTAGGAACCATCCATCTATTGAGCTGAACCATCGATATCACTCCTGGAATCCAAATCGATAAGAAAACTCAATCTCTAGATGCGGACAATCCTCTGGCTTCCCTGAAGATATCTGGAAAATCTCTGATAACTCCAAAGAACACTCAAACTATCGCAAGTCACTTTTGGGATCAACCCAACCTAATTCCAAAGAAAACTGTTCTCTCTTTATCAATCAAAACAGCTTAAGCTTATCTAGCCAATCCATCGAAGAAATGGATCCACTCTGCTGCTTATGAACTTCACCTCTAGAAAACTGCCCAGCCAGATAACCTCCTTGTCGGCACACAGAACACTCCGAGCTGCACTGCTGATGCAGATGCCAAATACTTCCTAATCCAAAGCTCTTCAAGAAAAACCTCAAACCAAACAGACACACCCTGCTGAGCCAAGCCACAACACCAAAACAGACACACTTCCATAAACTTGTTCCAAAGAAACATCTTTGAAAACATCCATAGTCACTGCGTCTCATCACGCAGCTACTAATTTCTGAGGTTGCCAAGATACCATCACTGTCTTCTGTCTTACCGACAGATCCAAACTCAATTCATCCAACTTGCACTTCAAAGATGGACTCCGAACCTCAACAGGTTTCCTTCAGAGATCGATGAAATCCTTACACCACTACAAAGCTTACTCGAGACGGTATTAGGTCTACAGTCTCGATAGATGCACTTCTAACCTCAACACTCAAACTCCAACCAATGGTAGTCGTGTTACACACACCACTATCCCATCTACCTTTATAACTTATATCGGAAAATCTGAACAGGTAACCCAACAAATAGGTAGAAATACATACATACATACATATATATACATACATATATATATATATATATATATATATATATCAAAATTACAAATACGCTTTCTCAAGAAAGTAATCACTCCAAAGCCTAGGTATTCACTCAACCCAGCGCTCTTATACCACCTGTGACGATCGACATTTTCTCCACAAAAAGTCATATCATCTTGAAGAAAGATAGGGATAGAAAATAGAAAAGATAGGAAAGAAAGAAGAAACAACATCAGAATCTCAACAGCGAAATGAATACATTATATTAATAACATAAGTATTGCATAGTATACAACAATTATCAAAGTTACATAAACAATACATCACATGCTAGATAGTTATAAACACCTGTCTAGTTATTACAACTCAATACAATACAAAGAAACCACTCAGAGATACCAACACAGCGGAACGCTATATATATCTATAACGCCGAAGCCTCCTGCCCATTGCTCCTCCACAATTCGTCAAAGCTAACCTGAATCCCTTGGCTATTCATAAAAATTTGAGTACCCAAGAGTTTAAGAAAAATAGAAATAAACTCCTGTGAGACATGGGTCAGGTGTGAGTAACAGGTTAAAGTTGCTTAACTTTGAAAACCTTTGAAAACAAAAGGTATTACGTAAGACTCCCCACAAATAAACAGGGTTAAGTTTTTCCCTTACGCTAACCAAAACATTTTTATAGGAAATTCAGTGATATTATAATAGGGTCTAGGGTTTTCAAGTAAAATACAGAAATAGCTGGAATGCTTGCATCTCACTTGCCAACATAGTTGGGCACAACTAATACGTACGGTGCTTATTGGAGATTCGATTCCATATAATGGCAGGGCTACTGGGGTATCGCCCGTCATAGTACGTGGCCTAGATCAATGTACCGAGGATCCACCCTAAATCCTCTGTAACACACGTCCGGAACCATTCCTCACTGAACAGTTCCGAACAATACAACTCCGCGGTTGGGATCAGCAACCGCACCACGCAGCCGAAATAAAAAGGGACATCTAGACAGGGGTGCATCTTGACCTACTTGGGCATGACCCACTTAGCCTTGCTGCACCTCACCTATTTTAGCCATTCCCGGTTGATGAGCGTTAAGGCTGAGATTACCTTTATAGAACACATCTATCTTAGAATGCTCATCGTTCACCTGACGATGTTCTGAAAGAATTCAATCCATATAAGTTCGTTCCGGGTTTGAACGAAACCGAAGGCATTATCTCGTTACACTCATTTTGGAATCACCCTCAAAGTTAATGACGATAACCTTTGCACTCTGAATCTTCATCTTCACTTGAGATTCACGACCTATCGTTTAATTTGGATCGATGTGGTTTTCGGATATCCAAATCTGGAAATCCGATCTCGATCTCATCGAAATCCAAAACACCATCTTTTAGGTCCAAGTTGTTTTAAAGTTAAAACAATTCAATTCTATTATCTATATACACACAGATAGATTATTCACAATACCACGATAGATAATCTACATTATCATCACAAATAGATAATTCACATTATCATCATACTCAACCAAAGCATCCATATCACACAACATCACTTATCTCATATCTAAGATCTCAAACCATTAAAGGCAATCAACATCATCCATCCACACATAAGCAAGGATTAATATATCACACTATAATTAACTTAAAATGAATTAAACTAATCACTTCATCTCCAGTTAATTTAAAATAAATTAATTTAATTACTTTCATCACATAAATCCTGCTTACTTAAACATTAATTAATTACAAATAAATTAATCAATCATCCTCTAATCATACATCTTAATTAATCCTCCTTGATTTATTATCTTTTAATTACATTCAAGTAATTAGCCTTTAATTGTTTTCACAAGTTAATTATCCGTAACCACTTACAATAAATAACCTTTATTTACGTCATTAATTAATTAACTATAATTAGTTACATTCATCCTTCATTAATTACGGTAATTAATTACTCTATAATCACTTATCATCGATTAATTATCCTTAACTAATCAACCCTTAATTACATCATTAATTATATTAATTAATGATCCCTAATTATGTTTTAAATTAATTATTCTATTTAAACTAATTAATTGCATTAAGTAATTAATATTTTATTAAACCACATTTATTAATCACTCTTGATTAATCTCATTCAGTAATTAACTATCCTTAATTACTTCATTAAATAAATTAATTACTCCTTAATTAATTACCTTTAATAATTAATCTTGAATTAATTATATTATTTAATCACCTTTGATTAATCCCATTCAGTAATTAATTACCCTTAATTACATCACTTAATTATCTGCAAATAACATTATTAATCAATTCTTAAATTAATTACACAAAGTAATTAATTATTAATTACTTTCACTAAGTAACCATCCTTCATATTAGTTACACAAAGTAATTAGTCTAAACTACTTCCATACTTCAATTAAATACATTTAGTAATTACCCATCTTAATTACTTTACTAAGTACTTATCCTTTATTAATTACACTAAGTAATTATACTTATCAAATTACAAAGTGATTTTCTTAAATTAATTAATTAAACTTAATTAATTAATTTAGACTTATCACATTAAACTCGATTAATTACAGTGAATAATTAATTCCTTAATTCCATTAAGTAAAAATTTTACATAACCAATTCCATAAATGGTTATTCTTAATTAATTAATTTAATTAATTATTAAAATTAATCACATTAATTAATTGTTTAATAATCTCAAGTTATTGACTTCATTAACTATTAACAATTCATTAATTACTTCTCTAAAGTAATTAAACTTAGATTAATCATTATTAATTACAAATCAATTAATCTTTGCTTACCCATTAATTAATCTCTAATTATTTAATTAATTAAGTGTTTAATTATAACTTAATTAATTCTTAATTAGTTGAGTAATTATTTTCTAATCATTAATTAAAATCTAATCTTATCTAATTAATGATTCTTAATTACAAATTAATTATTCCTTAATTAATTAACTTAAACCTTAATTACTAAATTAATTAATACAAATCATTAATAAATTAATTTAATTAGTTGTCCAGTTGAACTAACTTAATAATTTAATGAATCACAAATCATTAAATCAAGATAAAACTTTATTCTTATAAATGATTAAATTATCATCAACAAAGTATTCATAAACAATTTACTTTTGAATTTCATTGAAAATTTAAGATTTAAAATGAATACAAATTTAACTTTAACAAAGTAAAAAAACAGTTTAAAAACCTTTAAAATCTCATGTTAAGGAATTACTTATCTTGTAAAAGAATTTTAAAAAGAGTTTAAACCGTATTCATTTTTAAATCCAAACTATTTAAATTATGCTTTAAATATTCATAGTTGTTTAAAACATTTTAAATTTTAAAAACTTTCTTTTATTTCAAAACTAGGATACAAATTTAGATTTGAATCCAGATTTAAACTTAGATTTTGAACTTGTTTAAGTCTTTTCTTTACATTTTAAAATCATTTTTAAAATTTTAAAACAGATCAGGTTTGAAACCTATAAACAAAACATATACTCGAGCCACCCCTCAATTACTTCGAGCAAAACCCCACCTCACTTCGAGTTAAACACTCGAATTACTTGAGAATTACTCGAGTACAAAACCTCTACCTAAACCAAACATCACCAAAAAATAGGCAGTGCACCGTGTACATGCATAGTGGCGTTGATCGACTCCATCCATTACCGATGATCTTCACGCATCGGAAATCACCCTTACACCCTATCGCGATCATTAGATCATCATCCCATACTCGAAATCGAATTCGAGCTTCAAACCCAAACCTAGAACAGCTAAATGCCAAACCTGGAACACCATCATTCTCGAATCTCCGATCACCAAAGTGAAAGTGCCTTCGGCCGTACCATCGTCAACATCCCCTCTGCCATCTCCTTGAATCTTGTTGAACTCGATCAACTAGGGAAGACGTGCCACTCCAAATACCTAACCAAGTTAAAACTAGGGTTACAAACTTAAATCATCCACCGCCGCCGCCACGATCACCTACACATACATTTGGTATTTTTCCCTTATTCTCCGATCATCACTGCATCATCAGTGAAAACCCTGATCCTCCAGACCTCTGAGATCACCAGAGACAACCCAAAACACCCAAACTGATCAATTAAGAACTGCTTCTTCATTCCTCTATTAAAAATTATGATTTCATTCTTAAAATTCATGTTTTAGTTTAAGAATTCGATTTATGTTCCTGAATCCATGAATCAAGGTTATTAAACTTTTTCTTATCTTAAGCTTATACTGTTGTTTTTGATTTCCAGTGATATTTCAAAATTTTCCAACTTAAATAAAATTTTAAACCTTAATCAGTGATAAAACAAACAAGTATTGTTTGGAACTTAAATCCAACCATAAATTGGATCAAGGGAAAAAGATTTTTGAATGAAAAACTAAGCCTGGAATTCAAAAATAGAGAAGTACTGATGCGTAGTAACATGCACACTCCTATATACATCCATATATATACAGAACCATCTACATATATTCACATAAAACACAATTACCACAAAAATTAACATTCAACCATATTTACTTAAGTTATTGTGACGCCCCACCTCTATACCCACGCTAGCCAAGAACACTCCGGAGTAGTGCTGTCAACTAGCACAGAGAATAAGGCTGTTGAGGAGCGACCATCCATGTAATTGCTTATCACACGGTGGCTATAAATAATCTTCGGAAACAAACATAGAAATAATCATATCACAAATCAGTCACAGATATCCATTTCACAAAGGCGGAAGAAGATATGAATATATAACTAACACATGAAAGTGTACATCAGAGTAGTGGTCATTAAGATCCACGATAATACAAAAGAATAGCAACACGTGCTATACAAAAGAATACAACTATGAGTCTATATCTCAAGTGTATACAACAAAAACTGCTAATCTAAACAGTTAGCCAAAAGTCAGAGTGATGAATCCCTGGGAAGAAGTCAAGCAGAAGCACCTGTAACATCTCGATCGGTCTGACCCGAGTATTATTTAAGAAAATAATAAACGGATCAGTCTAGCTATAAATATCAGATGACATGATATAACATAAAAGATATGGCATAAACATAAACATCCATAACGACATACCACTATAAGTATGTAAATAATGATCAACAGAAGATCAATCAATAAGAGATAATCAATATCACAAGAATCTTCTCAAAGATTCGAAGAGGGCATCATACCCTAAACTTGTACTCATAACAAGTCAATGACATAAATTCCAGAAATCAACACGAGAAATCTAGAAATCATAAAAAGGGAAAGAGGCCTATCACATGACGGTCTGAAGACCATGGGGAGCTACCCCGCATGTGTGAATGGAATCACACAGATTGAGGTCAAGACTAACCAAAAAGCAGAAAGGTATGTGTGAATGGAATCACACAAGTGGTGTCTAGTCTAACCTTGCAATGAAAGAGACATCGCGCAATTGCTAGTCTAATTCATAAAGCGATCATCAAGATCAACGAGAAGTGTCAATTACACTAAGCTAGTAAATATAGAAGTTTAGCTTCATGTCCCATAACCACTTGCTTAACTTAAATATTTACGAACAAACTGTAAATCTTCACCAATAAAGTTGTCACAAGAGGTTCAATCGAACAAGTCCAAGAATTAACCGATGAAGTGAACGCAAGCGTTTCATACCCCTTGTTTTACTAAGTCGTTTAATTAGATTTCTCATCCGAGTGAGGTAAAGGCTTGTATATACTAATAGAATGGAAAACGGTTTAAGAAAAGAGATTTGTTATTAAAAATAGAGTTGAAATTGTTGTTAAAAGAGTTTTGATATTTACTACTAGTATTGAAACCTTTATATTATAAAGTGACAAAACACATAAGCAAGTGTAGAAACAATCAGTCACAAAGATCGCATACGGAGATGCGAATAAAATCCAAGGAAATCAGCTCAATGTTTTTCAGATAAGATTCCCTACGGAGGGGGGTCCAGGGGGGGTGGCAACCCCCCAAGGTGGGGGCGCGGGGGCAACGCCACCGCTTACGGGGTTCGACCTGCCCGGTCAGGTCGCGGGGGTCCAGGGGGCAGCGCCCCCGGTGGGGTGCGGGGCAGCGCCCCATCCAAAACGGTACGACCTAAGTGAAGACAAGCGGCCTACGACCTAAAGCAAAATGAGGTCTAACGACCTAAGGGTTCATGCGACCTAACACAATGGCCGAGCGACCTAAAGGAGACGCGACCTAAAAGAGGCGCGACCTAAAGGAGACGCGACCTAAATTAGGCGCGACCTAAAGGAGACGTGACCTAAAAGAGGCGCGACCTAAAGGAGACGCGACCTAAAAGATCGCGACCTAGTGACCTAACGGTTTAAGGGTCTTGCGACCTAACTGGAAACAAGGTCCAAACGACCTAACGACTTAAAGTGAAACGTGGCTGAGCGATATAAGGTCGGAGACGACCTATGACTTAACTCCGTGTGAGCGACCTACGACCTATGGTTGCTACGACCTAACGAGTTCCAATAGTGAAGGCTTAAGGTCTAACGACCTAAGGGGTACGACCTAAGGTCTTACGACCTAAGGTGTTGAGGTTGAACGACCTAACCAAATTGCATAGGCCATACGAGCTAAGGCCTAACGACCTAACTCCGAACGAGCTATACGCGAGTGACCTAGGGCGCTAACTCGCAAACGACCTAACGTTAACTCGCAAACGACCTAACTCCAGACGCGCCTTTTCAACGCGTGCGAGCTGAAGACCTGCCGACCTACGACCTAACTCCAAGCGACCTAAGGCCTAACGACCTATGGTGGGCGAATGGGCTAAGGCCAGAAACGACCCAAATGAAGGTGACGACTTTTCCACGCAAACGACCTATAGATGCTGGGCGACCTAAGGGGGACAGAGCGACCTAAGCCAGAAATTCACCCCAAAACACTAAAAAGTGCAGTTTTTTGCCAATCCAATCCAAACCAAATGCAAATGTGCATGCAAACATGATAGGGATGCATTCCCAATAGCCCAAGATAGATATAGACTAGAATTGTGAGATAAAAATCTCACCTTTGCACTAAAGTTTATGAAGATGAAGCTTGAAAGCAAGGAGAAGCAATCCAAAGCTTGAATCCAATATCTTCTACTTGAATTTGGAGTTGAATGTTGGATTTGCAATTGAATTTGAGCTTGGAGTTTTAATTTCCCATTCTCTTCACCATTAATGCCAAAGCTTGAGTTAGTTAGGAAATTTATGAAGAGTGAGGAGAAGAAGGTTGGAACTTAAAAAATGAAAACTCCAAACCTATCGATGTTTATACTTAAAAAATTGTAAACGACATTTCGAACTCAATGGAAGTGGTCTCGAGTCCTAATTTGACCGTTTGCAAAAAGTAGCTTTTCGGACCAAAACCCGATTAACGAGTTAATATTTAAATAAAATATTCAAATACAAACTCGATAAATATGCGGGTTGTTACAGTTAATTTTAATAAAAGTGTTACTCACCAGATTGCAAATGAAGATGAACAGAGCATCTTTATTTTTCTTTGAAAAGCTTTAGACTTTTAAAACTTGAATTTGCTGGAGATGTCTTTGATTTTCATCAACTGGAGTTGCTTGAACTTCTTAGAGAATGCATGTTACAGAATCTTGCTTTATTTTGAAAAATGCAGGCATTTGTTGATGCTTTCAAAATAGAATTGAAGAATGATGTTCAGATTCTATTTCTAGGTTTTAAAAAATGAGTTCAGACTTTTGTTTTGAATTTGCTTTTGATTGCAACAAGTTTCTGGTTTGAAGATGATTTCAAATTTGTTATTGAGGGAATTTGGTTAGAGGAAGTACTGATTTCAGTTTTGCTTTTGAAAATGAAGATTAGAAAAGAAATGAAGAGGAGAAGGCTTATGTTTTTATAAGTAAATTTTGAGATTTAAATAAAAATAAAAGAAAATGAAAATAAATAAGGACGCTTGTCATTAGCATTTCTAATTACTTAAAACTTGTTATTATGAGGCCTTAGTAAAATAACACATGTCTTTTAAGTTAATTAGTATTTATTTTTAAAAGTTAATATAAGCTTATACTTAATTAATTAGTTTATAAGTACTTATTTATATATATATAGATAATTTTTAAAGAAATAAAACCAATCATATTCATAAATAAAAGTTTATAAAAATATTTAAAAATCCAAAACAATTTAAATATCTATCCTTTTAAATTTCAAAACTATAAATTCAGATTAAAATCAATTTCAAAAGTCCAATTTAAAAATCAAGTTATACATATACATATATAACTATACAAATTTAATTTGAAATAACAATTTATTTATATTAAAATATATTTGTAAAAACAATACATTATTAGTATTGCTTGAATATAACGCATTATTATTATTATTTAAAAATAACAATTTATCAATTTTTAAATAATTTATAAAAGAAATTATCTCTTTAATATAAATTACTTATTTTACTTATATGAATTAATGTTTCATTTGTAAAATTATATTTTAAACTTATATATATTTCAAATCATATTTATCAATCTATATTTAAAAATAAAATAAACCTTTTATTTAAATTTAAACTTAAGCTAAGATAAATTTAAACAATTAAACATTTACCTTAAGTGTTTAAAACAATATAATTTATTTATTAAATAGCTTTGAAAAGCTTAATATTAAATTAAATCAAATTTCCAAATTACCAAAAATATTAGAATTAGAAAATATGCTTTATTTATTAAATTTAAACAAGCTTATCTATTTACAATATATAATAATATATATATATTATAAATAGAAAACAATTTATTAGGTTTTAAAAGATAAATTCATTAGTTAAATATTTATTTAATTAGATTATTAAATCAATTTAATTTTTAACACAGAGTATTAAATTGATATTGCATAAAATTCCGGGTCATCACATACTCATACGTAATATGAGTACCCAAGAGTTTAATAAAACAAAAAATTAACACTTGGGTCAGACATGGGTCTGGTGTGAGTAAACGGGTTAAAGTTACTTAACTTTGAAAATCCTTTGAAAACAAAGGTATCACGTAAAACTCCCCACAAACAAACATGGGTAAGTTTTTACCATACGCTAACCAAAACATTTGCTAGGAGATCCAATTATATTATAATAGGGTCTAGGGTTTTCAAGTAAAATACAGAAATAGCTGGAATGCTTGCATCTCACTCCAACATAGTTGGGCACAATCAAAACGTACGACACTTATTGAAGATTGGATTCCATACAATGGCAGGGCTACTGGGGTACCTTCCATCACAGTACGTGGCCTAGATCACCTTACCGAGGATCCACCCTAAATCCCCCTGCAACACAAGGCCGGAACCATCCCTTACTGGACAGTCCCGAATAAGACAACCCCGACAGTTGTCATGATCAACCGCCCACACAACCAAAATAAAAAGGACCTCTAGACAGGGGTATATCTCGTCCTACTTGGGTGCTACCCACTTATCCTTTGTGCACCTCCCTTGTTTTAGCCATTCTCGGTTGATGAGGCTTGAGGCTACAATTACCTTTATAGAACACATCTATCTAAGAATGTTCATCGTCGACCTGACGATGTTCTAAAAGCATTCAATCCATATAAGGTCGCTCTGGGTTCGAACGAAATCAAAGGCACTATCTCGCTACACTTATTTTGGAATCACCCTCAGTGTTAACTACAATACCCTTGCACTCTGAATCTTCATCTTGAATCTGAAAATATTGCCCCCACTAAACTCGTATTGGAATTACCTATCCTCCAACCTCAACATATGAATTTCTATCATTGGTTGTGGTCATGCTATACACACCACTACCTCTCCTATCTCAAGAACTAATATTGGAGAACCCAAACAGGTAACCCAACAAATAGGTGTATGCACACACACACACACACTCTCTCTCTCTCTCAAGAAAGAAATCACTCCAAATCCTAGGTATTTCACTCAACCTAGCGCTTTGATACCATATACCTCATATACCCACATTGTAATCAAAGTGATCTTCTCAAATGCAAGTAAATTCAACAACAGTAAATTCAATAGCAAATTCAATTCGAAACAAAAAGTTCAATTTAGCTGTTCCAGGAAACAATGTTCTCTGCTCTGCATGTTGGTGAGTAAACTTTTGATTCAAAAACAGTTTTCAAATCTGGGATGAAATTCTGGTTGCATGCTTGAGTTTTGAATATAAATGTGTGTATACGATTATAATATTGCCTGCAAATTTGTTTTTGGATATTTTAGTTTTGTGCTCTGATACCACAATTGTAACGTCCCGCATTTTTTGCACGATTTAAATAGACAATAAACCACACACGTCAGACTTAAACCATACAGAAGGGAGGATTGTTATGGGGTAAATAAGAAAAGTAGAGAAAGAAAAAAACAAAATAGAATCTTGCAGCGGAACGATAAAATATAATAATCAAATATACAGTTCATGAAGCTGTTTTATAAAACATTTGATTATACTTATACAATACATATAAGAGTTACACATACCAGAGAATAATAGATAACAATGCAGCGGAATAAAATAGTGTAGTGGAATAATATAATAGATAATAATAAATCTTTGTCTTCGTCCTCCAAAAATAAAGTCTTCGATTCCTGAAATGCTCGGACTGACCAAAGCGAATTAAAAAGACAAAACACTTGAGTCAGAACTAAAAGATCTTATGTAAGTGAAATCAACGGTAAATAATATGAGTGGAATAGCGTCAGAGATGTTTACGGAATTTGACATCTCCTATCCAGTGTCTAACGTGAGTGCAGTAACTTAAGAGATGCTCGGAATTCACATCTCCTAAGGATCGGTTAAACTATTTACTATGTAGTAATATTTCGCTATTATAATAATGTCTAATAGTAAAATAAACTTACTTTTAAATAACATTAAGGCTTTACATTTTCCACCTTAACACGTAATAGTCCCGGTTGTCCATCCAGTATCAGCGCATCTCCAGATCGGGAGACTGCCCTAAATACTCCACGGGTTACGGGAGAAAACTAAACTCGTACAAGGTGCACTAGGGTGGGTGACACGGCACAACTAGGCAATGCCAGGGTAGATATACCAATTACGCTTCCGGGCCGGTGGTAACGCGCGCAGCTACCGCCCACCTCGAGCCACACCCCAAAAAGAAAATCAAAAGTGGCCACCGAATCTATCCAAAAATCAGAGTATAATATCGAAGGGATGTGTCCGATCAAAGGTGCTACCTTATTAGCTCGTCAATCGCTCCTGTTTTAGCAACCTTACGCCAACTCACGGGAGTCAGGCCCACGCATTTACCTCAAAGGAAACGCCGCCACCATTCTACTTCATTCTGGAATCTCCACCACGTACATGGTTGTTAAAGTGGTTTTCGGATTTGGCAGAGAGTATGATAACTTCCGATCCTGGTCTCTTCAATAACCAAACGTTATTATAACACCGTGGTCATTTCAAAATTATTTATAGTTCAAACCAGGATATAATATTCATTTCAAACCATATAATTTCGATATCATTTCTCCTTTTAAAACCAAATAAATATGATATCATTTTCAAATATATCCTTTTCTAAAACTATAACATTTCAAAGTTATAATATATCGAAACCAAAACTTAAAATATAGCAGTTCAAAACATAAAACTTGAATTTCATAACTTTGAAACATACTACACCGCTTAAATGGTTGAAATATTTAATTACTTTATATAGTAAAATAGCTTCTTCACCTTCACAAATCAATTCCAATATGGATTTTAAATTCCCAAATAAACCAATATAATTTTCATATATTTCAAAGCTTTAATTATTCAACCATTTCAAAACTTATTCTTTGATAATTTCATATATATCAATTTCAACTACTATTATTTAGATTTGAAATGTTTACTTAATAAATCAAATATCATTTCAGTAAGACCTTTAGATTTCAAATAACTGGATATTCTTTCAATTACATTAACTTGATAATATTCATTTATATCAATTTGATGTTCATTTAAATCCTCTAAACAAAAGTCAAGTCATAAAATCATACCTTTTAAATCTCAGTTTATTTATATTTCAAATAAATTTTTTCAAGGATAATGCTTAAATCTTAAATTCAAATCAAATTCACATTTATCTTCCAACCTTAATTTTATTTGAGTCATTATAAACTTTATATACAACAGAATTTTAAATAGATACTTAGCCATATTATATAAAAGAAATTCAAACTTTATTATTTAGCTTGTTTTAAAATTCAAAACAGATTTATACATAGCTAAATCAATAATAAAATAGCATTTATATAACATCTAAAATCAATATCTGTATAGCCCATATATTTCTTTACAAAACAACAAAAATCATTTCAAAAATAATTTTATATATATATCGCGGCGCCTGTATATAATTTTCTATCATATGGTCAAGTGATACAGATATTTATCATTTCAATCCGCGATTTAAAAATATAAATGCGGTTGTATATCATTTCAAACTGCAATCCCGAATCAAAATAAATGCATAACAACTTGCAGATTTTGATGATATAAATAAAACATCCATTCATCCATCATAAAATCATACATTCATCACAATCATCATACACAACAATCAATCAATATCAATATATAACTGATAATATATAACAGGTAATTAATTGACAGTTACATTCAATAATAAATTAAATAACGATTTAATTTCAATAAATGCAATTAACTGAGATGATGATTAAAATTATACGAAACAGTCATAAATAAATGCATAATC
Organism: Allium cepa; assembly: GCA_030765085.1. Classification (NCBI taxonomy): domain Eukaryota; kingdom Viridiplantae; phylum Streptophyta; class Magnoliopsida; order Asparagales; family Amaryllidaceae; genus Allium; species Allium cepa. The sequence goes on from CM060931.1 coordinate 581,742,234, forward strand.
ACAACATAAATTAATTTATCAAACATAAGAAATTTTAGAAGTTGTGAGAGGGTTAAAACAATCACCTTTTGAATTTAAATTGAATTCAAATCCAATTTAAACCCAAATATTGACCTATCTTAGAATTCATCCAAACCAGTGCCAAAATGTCCGAAATTCCAATACGAACCTAGCAGAGAAACCGAGCGTAAATCTGATACCGTATGTAAAAGTTATACGCATTTGATTATCAAAAAAAAAATTAAAATAAAAACAAATAAAAAAGAAAAGGAAGACACCCATGCCACATCATCCAGACCTTCTCCCTCTACAGGAAACGCACGCATCTGGTTCGCACCCAGTCAAAATGGAACGCATCCCAGACCGTCACTTTGACCGCCGATAACCGGCGCCCCAACCGACCGTTCCAACGCCGATCACCACCATACGTTCCCCCTGTCTTGGCGCACCCAGTGAACACCCCGCGCTTCGCTCATGAGACCCCAAGTGACGGTCGTCGCCATAGGATTTTAAACCTAATCGAATTTCTGTCATCGATCTAACCGTTGAATCGACCAACTCCTGCGTCGATGTACTCCCCTTGTCGATCACCACCCAACTGTACCATCAATTTGATGATCCGTCAAAGTTCATCGACGATCAACAGATGGCTGAGGTTTGTTCCACGAATTGTGGCCACACAAAAATCCATATTGAAAAATGAACAGAAGAATTGACTTGCGCTCTTCGAGAGCTTCGATATATAATTTTTCTAAATTTTTTTGAGGAGTTTGAAATTTCAATTTGATTTTTGAATTGCTATTGGATTTAGGGTTTGTCTGCCATTGAAATGAGGAGGGATAGTTGAATTTTATGTGCAGACAGATGAGAATTAGAGAGGCTAGGCTTTATAACCGGGTATTTATAGACATGGTTGAAAAAGAATAGATGGATCAGATATGTATACGCGTTAAACGATAAAGTGGCCCGAAAAGCCCGTTCTGCCTCCGGAACTAAATTGGGTCAACCCATATATCAAAATAGATGTTTTAAAATATTTAAAATGCGATGGAAAAGGTTTCAAGTCCAAATTCCATCGTATGAAGAAGTTATGCTAAAATCAAAATTTTCCAAATTGATTTCAATCGATTTCAATTTCATCGATTTCAAGGCGTTTCGAGTCCGTACGATCAAACGACAAGCCCGATCGCTATGAAACTTGAAATCCTACAATAATTCACTGTTACGGATCCGATAAAACTGGTTCCATCGAAATCCGAGTCCGTGGCCAAAATGGCTATCTTTTACATTAATTAAATAAATTATAATTAATTAATTAAATAAAATTTTCAATTTAAATTCGAAAATTGGCAATTCTTATCATTTTAAATTTCTTAATCATTTACAATGATTTAAAACAAATTTAGATGTCAATTTAGAGATGATTAATTTATAAATTTCAATATTAATCCTCCATTTATTAAATTCAAAATTATAAATTTAATTTCCAATAATTATATTAAATTCACTTTTCATTCTATTATTCAGTTCATCATTATCAAAAGGATAAAATTAACATTGGATTTACAAACTATTACCTTACAATTCTTACATTCCATATTGATCTCAATTAAAGCAAAATTAGAGATTTAATTTCATTAAACTGCAATTACTCCAATTATTATCATAGTCCAAATCCCAATAAATTTATAAACCTTGACTTCCATTTTTCTTATCCAACCAGTTGCTTTAATTAATTGGGATTGCACTAATTAAGTCAATTACTACAATTGCTTTCAAATTAAATTCTATGAACTAAACAAATAGGTAATTCATAACAATTGTAACCATTAAACTTTAATTAACTTTAAGTTTATTACTTTCAAACAAATATTATAATTACTTGCAGAACATTGATTTTATTCAATCACTATTTATTCAATATAAATTCATTGATTAATCCAATTTTTACATTTACTTTTCTTATATTAATTTATTACCAAATATTCCTATTTACAATCAATTATTTACTAGCTTACATCATCCTATAACCAAGTTATACCATTTTACATTATTTCATTTATTGCAATCTCATTCAATTTACATAATTCAACTTTAATTAACTTCGTTGTTATATTCCATCCTAGTCATTATTTCCTTATTTATTATAATTACTTACATCATATGAATTCATTCTCCATAAATCATACATTAATTCATATATTCATACAATACTTTACCTTTATTTACTTGTAATAAAATCTCATTCCCAAATATAACACTTACAACAAATTAATAGGAAAATTAAATAGTAACTACGGCCGTTACTATTTCTTTGATTCATTAATTACAATTAATATTCTCAATAAATTTATTTACTTGGTTTCATGCTTTTTATTACATTAATTACTGCCTTATATATAAATTTTCGTTTCTATTCAATTCACATTCACACTTCCGTTATTATATTAATTATCATTAAAGTAACTTTTATTTTAAATTGGTAAACCACTGGTAACGACCACCATTTGTCACCATTTTCCCTTTATAATACATGTATGTTTATTCTTCACAAATGATTTCCATCTATTACACTATTTCATACATTAATCCAATAATTTCATTTGTTTTCTCATATTCCATTTATAACCAAGTCATAACATTTAAATTATTTTATTTTATTTAATTGAAATTTCATTCAAGTCATTAATTATTAACTTTAATTAACCTTGTTACGTTTCCTCTAAGTTAATTTTCATTACATTATCACAACTTTTATTCATAATTCAATAATTTTTATTTTCTTCAATATTAAATCTCAATAAATTAAAAAAATTAATTATTTATAATTTACGGGTCGTTACAACAATCGTAACGACCTGCCTTTCATACCATAGAAAGGTGCGTCATTAAGAAGAAAGAAAGGGATAGAAAAGAGAAAAGAAAGAACCAAACAGCATCAGAATCTCACAGCGAAACGAATAAATTATATTATATCACATAAAATATTACATAGTATCATATACATAAGAGATATACAGTTAATACAACACAAACTAGACAGTTATAAACATCTGTCTAGTTATTACAACTCAAGTATCACAGGAATGCAGATACAACACTACACAGCGGAACCACTATATATCTACATGCTGAAGCCTCCTGCTCCATTTCTCCTCCAGAACACATCAAAGCTAACCTGAATCCCTTGACTACTCATACATAATATAAGTACCCAAGAGTTTAATAAAACAGAAAATAAACACTTGGGTCAGACATGGGTCTGGTGTGAGTAAACGGGTTAAAGTTGCTTAACTTTGAAAAACCTTTGAAAACAAAGGTATCACGTAAGACTCCCCACAATTAAACATGGGTGATTTTTTACCTTACACTAACCAAAAAATTTGATAGGAAATCAAGTGATATTATAATAGGGTCTAAGGATTTCAAGTAAAATACAGAAATAGCTGGAATGCTTACATCTCACGTTCCAACTTAGTTGGGCACAATCAAAATGTATGGCGCTTTTGGGGATTGGATTCATACAATGGCAGGGATACTAGGGTACCTCCCGTCACATTACGGGGCTAGATCATCGTACCGAGGATCCACCCTAAATTCTCTGCAACAAAAGGCCGGAACCATCCCATATTGGATAGCCCCGAACAAGACAACCCCGTAGATGTTCGTCACCAACTGCCCACACAGCCGAATAAAAAGGGACCTCTAGACAGGGGTGAATCTCGTCCTACATGGATGCTACCCACTTAGCCTTGCTGCACCTCTCCTGTTTTAGCAATTCCCAGTTGATGAGGCTTGAGGCTATGATTACCTTTATAGAACACATCTATCTTAGAATGCTCATCGTCCACCCGACGGTGTTCTGAAAGCATTCAATCTATACAAGTTCGTTCCAGGTTCAAACGAATCCGAAAGCACTATCTCGCTACACTCACTTTGGAATCACCCTCAGAGTTAACGACAATAGCCCTTGCACTCTGAATCTTCATCTCGAACCTGAATGTACTACCCCGTTAAACTCGTATTGGAATCACCCTTGATTAATTATTACTTAACTACAATTAAGTAATTAACCTTTAAACTAATTACACAAATTAATTATTATTTTTATCACTTAGTAATTAACCATAATTATATCCATTAATTAATTAATTATAATTAATTACATTAATCTTCAATTAATTACATTAATCCTTGATTAATTTCATTAATTAATTAAATCTTAATCACTTCATTAATTAATTATCTTATAATTAATCACATTTATTAGTCAATTAAACCTTTAATTATTATCACTAATTACATTAATTAATGATCCTCTAATTACCTTTATTAATTAATTATTCTTATAATTGCCTTTTAATAATTAATCTTTAATTAATTACATTCATTAATCAACCATGATTAATCACATTTGTAATTAAAATGTGATGTCCCGGGAATTTAGGCAATATTTATTTAATAATTTTCATTTATAATTATTTTAAAATGTGTAATATTGACTTAATAATCTAATTATCTTTTCAAAAACTAATAATTGTTTAATTTTACAAGTGCTATCTTTTCAAAATTTATAATTGTAATAATAATTTAATTTGGAAATTTTATTCTTTTCAAAGTTAAAAATATTTGATTGATAAAATTTATCTTTCTATGCTAATTAAAAATATATTCTTTTTATAAGGTATATGTGAGTATACATTGTGAAAAGGAAGTTGTTTCCAATTTAAAATTTAACAAAAATATTTTCAAATTTTTATTATATATATGTATATATATTGTGAATTGGAAAATTTGATTGAATTTAATACTGAAACTTTTTCAAAAGCTTTTTTTAAAATATATCTTATATTTTCAAAAGTAATTAAAGTAAATATTTATGTTATTTAGAAATATAATAGCTTTAAATAGTGTATTATAATAAAAGTTTAATTTGTTTCCTTTTAAAAATTGTTTTTTGAAATAATTTAGTTTATATATACTAAAATACAATAATTTAGTATGAAACTTTGAAATAAGATTTAATTCAATATCCTTTTCTTATTGAATTTTATTTCTTGAAAATTTAGCTTTGAAAATTAATTTTTAAATGTATACAAATAGACATAAAAGAATGTACTTAATAGAGGTAATTTATATATGTAAACATTAAAGCTAAAATGGGAATAAACATTCAAAACAAGTTAATATAAATAAGAGATCAATTTAAAAACATTTATAAAATTAAGTAATTATTTTAATATTGAATTGTAACATGTGTAAGGCATTTAACTCTTGAAAATGCACTTATAAACATTCTAATAACTTAAGATAACAAGTGGCATTTTCTAGATTATTTTTTAAAACATTTTATTTATAAATGTATTTTAGTTCAAACCCTTTTCCTCTCATAAAAAGATGAAAAATAGATCTTAAGTGTTAACATAAAGAGTCAGACGCTAACACCCCGATGCAAATAGAGATTGAATGAAAGCACCATCCGTTAACACGGGAATCAGAAAATGCAGTAATTCACTGAAAAAACAGTAAGAGACACAGAGTTTATAGTGGTTCGGCTTATAATCAAGCCTACATCCACTTCAATCCTATTTTATTGCTTATATGATTACAATCCTTTACAATTTCCTTCAATTACAATTCACTTCAAAAGACAAGTAGCTAGAAAAACTTCGATCCAAGAGAGTTCTCCGAATTCATGGTTGAATATGTTGAATCCCTGTTTGAAATTGACTGAAGCTTCTTGTGAGTTTCGAATGTTGGAGTAAGGCTCGGCTTGAAGATGGCAGAGTCTCGATGCTTTGAAGAAAATGATCGGAAAAGTCCCCTCCAAGTTGGAGATAGCACTATATTTATAGAGGAATTTCCATGCCAGGTCGTAAGTAGTAACTGACCTAAAATAGGTTGTGGATCGTAGCCGACCTAAGATAGGTCGTAAGTCGTGCTCAATCTCTCATGCATGGCTCACGGCTTAACTGGGATAAGCATGTTCTTCTGGATTCATATCACAAGTCCCAAGTCGCGGACGAGTTAACATGCCACGGCTTAAGTGACGCTGTATTGGAATTGTCTTCGTTTGCCTAGGTCGCTTACGACCTAACATAGGTCGTAAGTCGGTCGCGACTTAAGTGTGGTTGCATTGAGTTTTTCCTTTCTTGAGTTGTTAGGTTGTTATTCTTCTTAGATCCCTAGGTCGGTACCCTTTAAGTTGTTAGGTCGGTAACGTTTTAAGTCGTTAGGTCGGTAACCTTTTAAGTCAATAGGTCGTAACCTTTTAAGTCGGTAGGTCGTAACCTTTTTAGGTCGCTAGGTCGGTACCCTTTTTAGGTCGTTACCTTTTAAGTCGGTAGGTCGTAACCTTTTTAGGTCGCTAGGTCGGTACCCCTTTTAGGTCGTTACCTTTTAAGTCGTTAGGTCGTAACCTTTTTAGGTCGCTAGGTCGGTACCCCTTTTAGGTCGTTACCTTTTAAGTCGTTAGGTCGGTAACCTTTTAAGTCGGTAGGTCGTAACCTATTTTAGGTCGCTGAGTCATTATCAAAGCGGAGTTAACATTTGCCCCTCGAAGTACACGCCTAATGGTTAGGTCGTGTGCTTCGATATCTTTTAACCCGTCCCCCTCTAGGTCGCTAGGTCGTGTGCGACCTAAAGGTTAGGTCGTATGTGCCGCTTTAGGTTTCTCCACTGTAATGTATAAGTCATCCATCCTCTTCTTTCTTCTCATTACTTACTTCCTCATTTGTTTCTGCCATTAACATTTTCTCGAGCTCCCAAAGGCGATCTCAATCCGATCAATCACCGATTATCCTTGATATTACATCGCCTAAGTGAACCTGCTTCTTTCTCGATCCTTTATCACCATTGATTCATGAATTCCATTTTTTCAACCTTAACCCACATCCTTACGCAATATTTCATCGCGAATCTCGTTACATCGATAGTTGATGAACTTGAGTTAGCTCGATTTGGCTTTGAAGGATTGATGAGATGATGGCGATGGATTGCAATGCTTCAGGCTAACTGATTTTTGATTTGTGTTAGAATGGCAGGGCATTGAATTTGTGGTGATTTCGAATTAGTTTTTTGGATGATTCGATAGCATGAGAAAATGAGGGCTTCTGTTGATGGAGAGGCTAACGGGTAACGGGTTAAAATGATGACGAGTTACCGATTAGATTGGAGGTTTGTCGGTTGAGTGAAGTGAGACATTAGCTTAGACACGACCCAGCAATTTTGGGCGACCTATAAACCTTCGCGACTTAACTTTTGACCGACTTAACTAGATATGACATAAGCCTTGAGTCGCGGCCGAGCTAGGACTTAGAGAAATTCACGTCACTTTGAACTGAAGCCTTTTCTCCTTACTATGCCTCACGATTTAAAGGACCAATGATTTAAAGAACCAACGACTTAACTTAACTCGCAAGAAATCTTTTAGGTCGTGGACGATTTAGTACTTGGATGCTCAACTCGAATTCACACTTAGATGCATAATCTTAACTTGATTGCTTAACTTGAACTACTGGACTGAATTGCCTAAACTCTGAATTGCTTGAACTTTGAATTATCGAGACAACTTGCATGACTTTGCTACGCTTTCTTAACAAATTATACCAAATTCGATGCTAATAACCTATTAAATATAACATTTGTAGAAAACTAGGGCAAATATACTACCACTGATTGCCCACATCAAATGACAGATTAGTCGATAAAATGTAATCAACTTAAAGAAATCGTATGAAATGCTGCGAATCAACGAATTCAAGTGAAGTAGTAAAGCGATATTAATCAACTAGAGCTGATTTTTTGCATCAATACTGCACTTGTATTCGGACAAGTCCTGAAATTTTTCATGTTTATTAATTTAATTTCAGTTATGTTTGCTTGTCACTCTACTAGTTTTGCACAACACTTCACACATTTAGGAAACGTGCACCTTCATATTTGAATATCCGGCTGCTTATGTAGAATGGCTTCTCATCAAGAAGAAGGAGCAGTACCAACTGGAGAGGCCCTCCCGATGGCTGGTCTACTGGTCAACCCACCAGAAAGAACAACAACTACCCTGAGTTACCGGGTGTTTAACCAGTTACGCGCCCAATTTGGGATTGTAGAAGCAGATGCTATTCTCCCTGGGCCAAATGATTTTGCTGACAGTCCTCCCTTTGGGTTTGTTGTCGTTAACCGCCAAATGTGCCTTTGTGGAGCCATTCCTCCTTTCAACAGTTTTCTCCAACATATCCTTCACCGATTGGTTATTTCTCCTTTTCAATTGCACCCCAACGGCTATGCCATTTTGATGGGACTATGCGTTCTCTTTAGAAGGACGCTTGATCGCCTCCCAAGCTTTGAAGAAATCTGGTATTTATGCATATTTGCGAGAAACAAAGAACATCCTTCCATTATATATGTGAGGAGCGCCAGGAAACGCATGCTTATCACCGATCTCCCTGATAGCGCTCATGGTTTTCTAAACCAGTTCTTCTTTGTCCTTGCCTCCAGGGATTCTACGCTATCTGGAGAGTAGGGGGTAAGCTTACTTATCCCCATTCTTTCCTCTTCTGAGCTTTGTGAGAACCAAATTGCTAAATGTTAACCTCGCTTTCTACTTTTGCAGTCCTTCCTCCTCTTTGTAGAGATCCAAGCCACAAGCAGACTTTTGAGAGGCTTAACGCTGTGGCGGCTGAGGAGAGAAGTATCAAGTTTTTGCTAAGAGACGAGTTCCTTCATCAGTTCGGACTCTTACACCCTTCCCGCTCTACTCAGCCTTATGAAGTTCCTGATTCTCCGGCCGAGGCACCGGATGCCCCAGTTTCTTTTGAGGAGCCTACACTGAAAGATCCTGCTCCTAAGGCTTCTCTGGTGAAGTGCTCTACTTCTACTGATATCGCGGGGTCATTTGGAAAATTTGCACTTGCCCCGGTCATTGAAGAAGAAGAGCCTCGAGAATCTCCCCAACATTCAGGGAAGTCCGATGACGGAGGAGCCGGGAAAACAAGTCCTGCCAAGCAGAGCGGGGATGACACTTTTGAAGGGTTGAGCGACCTGTTTATCACCTCACCGGAACTCTTTAAAGATGATCCTGTTGCCACTAGGGTTTCCTCTTCAGTGGTTGAAGCAACTTCTGTTTTGCAACAGAACCCATCGACTCAAAAGTTGATGTTAGCTACTACACCCATCATTCCTTCACAACCGAGGAGTGGTTCGTAGTTCAACGCGCGTAGTCTGCACGTTGCACACACTTTGGATTTTTCAGCACTTATATGCACTTAACTCCTTGCAATTTGAAGATTCTCAAGTTATGCTTTTTTTTCAATTGCAGGTTCTCCAATGGGGCGAAGTGGCTCGTATTATGTGAATTTAAGTAGTATGGAAGGCGCAGTCAATATGATTACAGGCGCTATCTTCCCCCTCATAGGGAAACTGATGAAGAGAGGGCTGCTCGAAAAGCTCAGGAGAGAAGAACATACGAAGAACGGTACGGGAGAGGGGATGAACGTCATGACTCTTCCCACAGAGAGGGTGATTCCCTCAAACGAAAATCTCATGATGACAAAGGAAAGAGCCACGCTGCCGAAGATTCGAGCAAACGGAGCAAGCATGTTGAAAAGTCATCATCTGACATTCTTAAAGAGCCCATTGCTTCGGTGCCTTCTCAATCTCCCGCTTTCGCTCGTACCAACATTCAGACGATCATTGGCAGGCCCTCATATCAGGTTGGACCAGGCCCAGCTACTCTTCAAAGCCGATTTCCAAACTGGTGCTTGAAGGGAGTTTGCTTTGATCTTGATCTGGTTCCAATCGACAAACCAGCCATGTTGCGAAATCTTGATGCTGTCAAACTTGATATTGAGAGAATGTCGAGTTGGCAGAAACTTGTTGACGAACTCCAGAGAGTGAATCGCGCGAACCTTGAGGCTATGTTGACCACGGAGAATGATAAATCCAAATGGCAAAAGATTCTCGATCAATATGATGCAGAGATGAGGAGCATCGCCACTTATAATGAAAAGCTAGAAGCGGAAGTTGGAAAACTTAAAGAGGAGCTTGCTACTTCCTCCACTTCCTACTCTCAAAGGGAAAGTGTGCTTCAGCAACAAGTGCGGGATGCTCATGCTAGCCAACGAGAGGCCGAAGATAAACTCAAGTGGCAGGAAAAGGTTGTAGAAGATTATCGCGTTGAAGTTGCACAGTTGCAACAACAAACCAACTCCCAGAACCTCGAAATTGAGACATTACAAACTCGACTTGCTATAGTTGAGAAAGGGCGCGATGAGGCCGTTGCCGGTAAAATTGCCGCTGAAGAAGCTCATCAAGCCACTAAAGCTGATGTCAGTTCGACATTATTTGACTTCTACTTGCAAAGTGTCCTAGGGCATGGCAGTCTCGCATTTTTGGGCCCCAAATATGAAACCACTTTGGCTGAAGTATGGGAAGATACGCTTGATATGCTTAAAGATGCTGGGTATGCCGAAGAAGAACTTGAGGCACATTATCTGGATGACGGAGCTCATGCAGCCCTTGCCAGAGGAAAAGAGCAGCTCGCTAGAGAGCGTGCTGGGACGATGAGAGAGGAGCGTCCAGAGAAAGAAGCACCATTAATTGCCCCTGTCCCTCCTCCAATTTCAGCCGACGTTGATATCGAGGCTCCGGTTCCCATTCTCCGTCCCCTGCTAAAGTCATAACTGAGATTACAAGTGCACAGGGTGGAGATGAATGCGAAGAAAGCACTGAAGCACAAGCTTATGAAGTTGACATTAGGAAGCCCACTTCTCCAGGTAATATTAACGTCGAACCAGGTCAAGCGGATTACTCATTTGCTTCGGCCGAGCTTGATGAATTTCTTTCTTATTACTTAAGACTCGATGAGACGTTATATCCTCTCTTCGCGGGAGATACTAATATTTTTGCTTTTCTTCTATAGCAAAAACTCCTAGTGTCATAGAAACTTCTCCTCCTCCAGATGTTCCTCCTCCATCCTTTCAAATCCCTCCTACTTCCCATCCGGGATCGCAGGAAGAATTAATAGGAGCCCTTCAAGACTTGGACGATCCAACCGCTTCGCAGGAGCAGAAGGCCGAAGGACTTGAAGGAGGCGAAGTATCTCTGGAGCGAACCCTTTCTGATGACATAAAATCGTCTGCTCTTGTCACTCCGGGGAGTGAGTCTTCTTCAAAGAGGAGGAGGAAGCGTACAACTACAAAGAAGAAAGGGAGAAGCATTTCTGTTACCGAAAAGGAAACGGAAGTTGATCCAGCACTAGCTCTCTCCCCTTCTCCCCCATCTCTCCCAAACCGACCTGAAAAATTGCCTATTAAGCCAGGTGAAGGCTCTAAAGGTGGTGGGAGAAAGAAGTGATGAGTCCAGCTTTCCCTTTTTTGCTTTACTTTTTGCTTTTTTGCATGTATATAAGCTTGTGTTGACTGGAGATTGTGCGGGTACCAGTCCCCGCTTTCTTTTACTTTGAAACCTGCATATGTATAAAATTCTCATAGTATGGAATAAAATGGTTCTTTTACTTATACAAATTTCTGTCTGTATTTGAGAACGCTTTTACTTTCTGTTTTTATGCAAGTTTCTTTATCCTCTTTATGTGAGGTTGCAGTAAACCTATGGTATGTTTATTGAGCATTGTCTTCATTTTTGTGATGACTATACTGTATTGCCCCTATACCATAGGTTTATTGCAATCTTTTTCACATTGGCAAAGTTTCGGAGAACAACTCTTCTGTTTCAAGAAGACTTGTACTCTTCCTTTAGAGAACAACTAATCCATTCGAAGGAAGTTTGCATTTGTACTTTATAGGATAATATTTCCGTTCCAAGAAAATATTTTTCTAGCTTAGTAGAATGCACTTCATATTGGAGGAGTCTTCTCCTTTTTTTTGTTGCAAAGTTTTTACACTTCACTTTTTTGAAAAAAGTCACTTTTGCTTTAGCAAGTGAATTTCACTTCATAGTGCAGTGGGCCTTCCGAAAAAGAGGCTTCAACCTGATTGAGCCTCTGAAGAGAGTTTTTGATTGTGCCTCTGGGAAGAGGTCTTTTTGTTTGGTTGCGCCTCTGGGAAGAGGTCTTTTTTTTTTATTGTGCCTCTGGGTAGAGGTCTTTTTGTTTCTGCCTCTTGGGAGAGGCTTTTATCTTTTCCCTGTTCGCTAGGAAGCGGGCCTCCGAAGAGGGCTTTTCATATTTCGACTCGTGTGAAGTTTTATTTCAGATCATGGTGAAATGTGTGCCTCTGAGTAGGGCTTTTGCCTGGAAGTTTGGAGCTTCTTTCTCTTAGTTGGATGGATTCACGGGGCGGACACAATTGTTCTGTGCCACCGATCAGTCCGCAACTTTATGTCGAGAAAGAACTCTCTTTTTCTTGCGAGGCCCGCTCGAGGTCTTTTAGCATTTTAACTATGGTGAAATGGGCCTCCGAAGAGGGCTTTTCACATTCTAGCACTTGTGAAGTTTTATTTCAAATCTCGGTGGAATGCATGCCTCCGAGTCTACCTGGAAGTGTTTTCCTCATGGTTGGCCGGATTCACGGGGTGGACGCAAGTTACTTGGACGCTTATTTGTGCAGATTGTCTCAACTAGTGAACAAGCGCCTTGCCTTCCACTTGGGAAGGTGCCTCCGATCATCGTATGGATTCACGGGGCGGACGCAAGTTACTTGGACGCTTGTCTGCGCAAACTGTCTCAGCTAGTAAACAAGCGCCTTGCCTTCCAGTCGGGAAGGTGCTCCCGGTCATTCCATACCAATCTTTTTTGATGAGAAAGTCTTCTGGCATGCCCGTTTGAGGTCTTTATCCTCCGAAGAGTTGTGCCTCCGAAGAGGTCTTTTGCTGTTTGATGCTTGCTCGCCCATGTCTCTTTTCAATCTATTCATATCGGCGATCCCCGTTATCTTTTCCAAATACACTTCCCTTTTAGTTGCCAACAATTTCCCTTATCCAAAGAAATATACTTCATTGTTAAGCGAGTTGGTGGTGGCAGACACAAGCTATTTAACTGGATGCTCGTTTGTACAAACATTCACAATTAGTTAGCGATGGTCCACTCCCAGCCAAATCGCTAACTTTTGTTCGAAGCACTTCTTTCGTAGGATTTGAGTATGGAAATTTTGAACGGCTTAGCGTTTGCTTGTTGGGTGATGCCAAGGATTGCTTGGTCTTGTGATGGGTAAGCTTTGTTTTTATGGCCTACATTATTAAATCGACATTTTAGTAATACAATTGACATATTTTATATATTGAAATAAAGCAAAGCAATCCATAATAGTAAAGAACACAGGATTTATAATGGTTCGGCCAAGAACTGGGCCTACATCCACTTTATAGTTCTTATTATTCACTTGCACTGGCTTTACACGGCTTTCAATACAAGAATCATACATTCGTCATTCTTTTACAATATTTCATTAAAGCCTTTAAGTAAAATATGGGTGCAGATGATTGCTGTTCCAAGCTCTTGGAATTGGGTCTCCTTCGACAGTTACAAGTTTGAATGTGCCATCAAGAAGTTTTTGGCCTATAACATACGGCCCTTACCAGTATGGTAACACGCCTCTAGGTATCATAATTCTTTTTAAGATTAGATCCCCAACTTCAAAGCTGCATCGGCGAACTTTGGAATTGAAGTGTCTGGCTATTCTTTGCTGATGAGCCGCAATTCTGAGCTCATCTTCTTCCCTTTTGCGTCAAGGAAGTCAAGGGCTTCAAGTTGTAGCTTTTCATTTTCGACTTGATTGAAATGGATTCTTCTATATGAAGGGACCTCTATTTCTACTGGAATCATTGCCTCTGATCCATATGCCAATGAAAATGGAGTGTGCCCTGTCGCAGTTTTATGTGTAGTCCTATATGCCCATAGTGCTAACGGAAGTTTATCGACCCAACCACCTTTTGCTTTTTCCAGCTGTTTTTTGATGGTTGATTTGATAATTTTGTTTACTGCTTCCACTTGGCCGTTTGCCTGTGGATGGGCCACTGCCGAGAAACTTTTCTGGATCTTGAATTTTTTGCAAAAATCTTGGAACTCTTTACTTTCAAATTGGGTTCCATTGTCCGTGATTATCTTTTGAGGCACTCCATACCTGCAAATGATATTCTTAGTTACAAAGTTTATCATTTTCTTAGATGTAATAGTAGCTAAGGGTTCAAATTCAGCCCATTTAGTAAAATAATATACAGCAACAATAGCATATCTGATTCCAGATTTTGCAGTTGGCAGAGGCCCGATGAGATCCATTCCCCAAATAGCAAATGGCCACAGACTGACCATGTGTTATCTCAGTGGAAGGTGCTCTTGGGATTTTTGCAAAACTCTGGCATCAGTCACATTTCCGGGCGTAACTCGCGGCATCATGATTAATATCCGACCAAAAATATCCATAACGCAGAATTTTCTTTGCTAAAGTTTGACCTCCTGAATGGTCTCCACACTCTCCTCCATGTACCTTAGTTAGAATTGTTTCAACTTCTTCCTTGGTCACACATCGGAGTAATGGCATTGAGAATCCCCGCCTATACAATCAGCCATCTTGAATTACAAATCTGGATGCTTTTCTTGACAACTTCTGTCGTTCTCTTGGGTTTTCTGGTAGAGAGCCGTCGCGCAGGTATTCCAATATCAGAGTCATCTATGATTCTCGCTCCTGTGATACAGTCATGATCTAGTCAATATCCATTTCATCAATGCTTGGAGTTGGCAGGACTTCCACAGGAACTAATCCCAATAATTGAGCTTTACCAGTGCGTGCATACTTTGCGAGGGAATCTGCCTTCATGTTTTCTTCCCGAGGTATATGGTTTATCGTATAATGGTCCAGGTCCTCGAGAACCTCTCAGGCTCTTGACAAGTAAGCGGGAAGATTTCCTCCTTTGGTTTGAAACTCTTTCCTGACTTGACACACAATAAGCTATGAATCACTAAAGATTTGCAATGCCTTGATGTTCTGTTCTTTAGCAATCTTCAGGCCAGCAATGAGAGCTTCATATTCTGCCTCATTATTAGTCGAAGGAAATTCTAATCTTAATGCATAACATAGTGACTGTCCTTCAGGGGTTTCAAGCACAACCCCAGCCTCGGAACAGTAATCGTTTCTTGCGCCATCGACATACAATTTCCATAGAATTGGGGAATTATCGGTTACCACCTCCTCAGTATCACCTTTGTTTGTACATTCTGCGATGAATTCTGCCAAAGATTGTCCATTGATTGCTTTTCGGGGATGATATGTGATGTCATATTGACTGAGCTCAATATTCCACTTCAAGAGACGACCCGAGGTCTCAGGACGAAACAAGACTTGCTTCAAGGGCTGATCGGTGAGGACCTTGATGGGATGAGCTTGGAAATATGGCCTCAATTTTCTTGATGCAATCAGTAGACAATAAGCGAGCTTTTCCAACTTTGAATAGTTCAATTCTTCCCCAGTGAGTCCTTTGCTGATGTAGTAGACCGGGCGCTGAATTTTCGCATCCTCCCGTACCAAAGCTGCACTGAGGGCATGAGACGAGATTGCCAAATATACAAAAAGATCTTCACCATTGTCAGGCTTAGAAAGTATAGGAGACGTTTCCATATGACGAATCAGCTCATCGAAAGCTTTCTGGCACTCAGGAGTCCAGTCAAAGTTTTTTCTTCCTTTCTTTAGAGCCTCAAAGAATGGAATGCATTTATCAATAGCTTTGGAAATGAACCGACTCAAGGCAGCAACTTTTCCATTGAGACTTTGCAATTCCTTCTTCGTTCTAGGAGATTTGACTTCTCTTAAAGCAGTTATCTGAGCAGGATTAGCTTCAATGCCCCTTGCACTTACAATGAAACCCAGAAACTTTCCAGATTCTACCCCAAATGAACACTTCAAAGGATTCAGCTTCATACCGTACTTTCGGAGGATTGAGAACATCTCTGCCAAGTGATCCATGTGGTCTGTTAACGTAAAAATCAGACGCTAACACCCCGGTGTAGATTGAAGTTGAGTGAAAGCACCACCCGTGTACACGGGAACTACAAACAAGTAGAGAAATAACAGAAAAAGAAGAAAAAACAACAGTTTTTATAGTGGTTCGGCTTAGGGTAAGCCTACGTCCACTTTAACTCTCTTTATTACTGAATTGATTACAAATTTTACAACAATCTTCAATTACAATTCCAATGAGACAAACAACTAAAACTTTGATGTAGAAGAATTCTTTAAATCCATGTAGATTGTGTTAGATTTCCTCTCGAAGTTAGTTGAGATGTCTTTCGTACTTGAAGTGTTGAGTGAGTCGAGAATTCAGCAGAGTATTTGGCGCTTCAAGAGATCGGCCAAAAGTCCCCTTCATGCTCGAGGTAGGTTGGTATTTATAGGGGAAATCCCCCCTTAGGTTGTAAGTCGTGACCGGTCTAAGGTGAGTTGTGGCTGGTCTAAGTTAGGTCGTGGCCGATTCATCTGGCCCCTCCATGGCTTCTCAAGAGTTTATTTGTACAAGTCCTAAGTCGCCCACGAGTCATCCTCTGAGTCACAAATGAGTCAACCGGTCTTCCTTATGCGGCATTGAACCTTTACCCAGTAGCTTTAGGTCGTGGACGACCCGAGTTAGGTCATGAGCCGTGTACGAGTTAAGAGACCATGCGCCAAGTAGATGCATTGAACCTGTCTTCCTCTGCTTGGACCGTGAACGACTTAACATTGGTTATAGGTCGGTGGCAACTTAGGTCAGTAGCTATCTTAGGTCGGTGGCACCTGTTCAGCCTTAAGTCAGTATTCCTTCCAGGCCTTAGGTCGTCCTCCTTTTAAGGCAGTTAGGTCTGTATGCCTCTTAAACCTGTTAGGTCGGTTACCCTTTTAAGCCTTAGGTCGGCATCCCTTTAAAGCATTAGGTCGGAAACTGGGTCAAGTCATTGAGTCGGCATCTCTCTTAAGTCTTAAGTCGGTAATTTTTTAGGTCGCTGGGTCATGGCCGAGACGGAGTAAACATTTTCCCCTCGAAGTACACGCCTAACGGTTAGGTCGTGTGCTTCGATGTCCTTTAACCCGTCCACTCTCTAAGTCGGTAGGTCGTACGCGACCTAACAGTTAGGTCATACGTGCCGCTCCAGATCCCTCCACTGCAAGGTATAAATCACATCCCCTTCTTCCTTCTCATTACCTATTCCTTTGATTCTGCCATTTAAAACTTTCCGATCTCCAAAAGGCGATTTAATTCCAATCAACCACTGACAACCTCTGCTATTCATTTTATAAGTAAAACCTCTTCTTCGATTATAGATCACTGTTGGCTCATGAATTCCGTCACTTAAACCGCTTCCTCGCACGATGCTCCATCGCGAATCCTATTACACCCATTGCTGATGGAGTTTAGGTTGCTCGGTTTGACTTTAACTGACCGATGAGACGACGAAGATGGTTTACTAATTCAGGCTTGTTGATTTTGATTCGCTCTAGGATTGCAAGGTGTTGAATTTGTGGTGGTTTCGAATTGGTGTATTGGATGATCCGATAGCATGAAGTAGTATAAATGAAATGAGGGTTTTTTGGTTGAGGGAGTAGCTAACGGGTTAACGGGTTGAGTGGGGCGAGGTGTTGATTTAGATGCGACCCGGTGATTTTAGGTGACTTAGCTTTTGGCCGACCCAATCCTTAAATCGTGGCCGTGTTAGCACTTGAGGGAAATCTACCGACCTATTCCTCTGCCGATCTAAGCCTTAAACCGTGGCCGAGCTAATCCTTAAGCCGTGGTCGAGTTAGCCCTTAAACAATGGCCGAGTTAACCCTTCAATCGTAGCCGAGTTAAACCTTAAACAGTGGCCGAGTAAACCTTCGAACTGTGGCCGAGTTAACCCTTATGGAATTTCACACCACTTTTTGAACCAGAGCTTTCCTTCTTACTACTCTTCATGACTCGATTTACTGGACTGAACTGCTTAAATCCTGGATTGTTTCAACTTTGCTGTCTTATTTTGCAGACCACATTAACTCATAGGCTATCAACCTGCTGAAAACAACAATCACAAAAAACCAAAGCGAATATACTGCCATTGACTGCCCACATCAAATGACAGATTAGTCGACATAAAGTAATCAACTTAAACACATTGTATGAAATGCTGTGAACCAATCAACTAAAGTGAAGCATTAATGCAAAGCATCGTTAACTTGAACTGATTTATCTGCATTAACATTACACTTGCATATTAAAACAACGTACCTTGGACTTTACAACTGATAAATATTTGCTATTTATTATTTTTTATTCCAGTTACATTTGCCTGTTGCTTGATTGATTTTACACAACACTTCACACACTTTAGGAAACGTGCACCTTTATGTTTGAATATCCAGTTGTTTGTGTAGAATGACTTTCCATCAAGAAGAAGAAGGGGTAGCTCAATCTGAAGAGACCTTTCCGATAGCTATTCCCATAGAGAACCCTCCAGAGAGAACTCCGACTATCTTAAGTCCGAGAGCATTTATTCAGCTACGCACTCAGTTTGGCTTTGCTGAAAATGATGCTCTACTTCACGGACCGAATGATACTGCCGACAGTCCTCCTCATGGTTTTGTTGCAGTCAATCGTCAAATGTGCTTAAGCGGGGCGATTCCTCCTTTCAACGACTTCCTCCGAACCCTTCTCCTTCGGTTGACAATCTCTCCATTCCAACTTCATCCTAATGGCTACGCCATTTTGATGGGGTTATGTGTTTTGTTTAGGAGAACTCTTGATTGCTTGCCGAGTTTTGAATAAATTCGCTACTTATGCTCATTTGCAAAGAGTAAAGACCATCCTTCCCTCATTATCGTGAGAAGTGCTAGAAATCGCAAACTTATTTCTGATCTTACAGAAAGCGTTCACGGATTTTTGAACCAGTTTTTCTTTGCTCGCTGCCCCCCAGAGTTTCATGCCATATGGAGAGTAGGAAGTAAGATTACCTGTTTCTATTTTCTCCATTTCCAAACTTTTTCCGAGATCCGAACTATCAATTGCTAATCTCAATCTTTGCTCTTTTCAGCACTTCCTCTCCCTTCTAGAGACCCAATCCATAAGCAAGTTTTTGAGAGACTGAGTGCCGTGGCCGCGGAAGAGAGAAGTGTAAAATTTTTGTTGAGGGATGAACTTTTACATCAATACGGGCTTTTACACATCTCACGCTCTACACATCCTCATGAGATCCCGGATTCCCCGGCTAGAGCATCAGATGCACCGGTTTCTTCTGACGCACCCGTACCAAAAGATCCCGCTTTCGAAGCTTCTTTAATGAAATGTTCTACTACCGTCGATGCTGCGGGGTCATCTGGAAAACTCACACTTGCCCCAGTTATTGAGGAAGAGGAGCCTCAGGGATCTCCCCAACGTTCACAGAAGTCTGGTGAAGAAGCCAGAAAAATAAGCCCTGTTAGGCACAGCGGGGACGACACTTTCGAAGGGCCGAGCGACCACTTTGCTACCTCACAGGAGATCTTTAAAGACGATCCTGTCACTGCCAGGGTTTCTTCTTCAGTAGTCGAAGCAACTTCTTCTTTGCAACAAGCTCCGTTGACCCAAGAGTTGGTGTTAACTACTACTCCCACGATTACTCCGCAATCAAAGAGTGGTTCGTAGTTTGATGCGCGTAGTTTGCACATCACACACACTTAGAACCTTTCAGCACTTTCATGCACTTAACTCTTTATACTTTGAAGATTCTAAAGTTACATTTCTTTTCTCTGAAGACTTTTAAGACTTGTCTCCCTTTTTATTTCAGATTCTCCGATGGGACGCAGCGGCTCTTACTATGACGACTTTCAATGCTACGGGAGGCGTAGTCAATATGATTATAGGCGCTACCTTCCCGTTCATAGAGAAACCGATGAAGAGAGAGCCGCTCGAAAGGCTAAGGAGAGAAGGCTCAAGAAGAGCGTTATGAGAGAAAAGAAAGGGAGGAGCACCATGATTCTTCCTAGAGAGGTGACGATTCTCACAAGAGAAAGTCGCATGATGATCGGGGAAAAAGCCACATAGTTGAGGACCCAAGAAAGCGTGATCGACACGGTGAGAAGCATACTTCTACAACTCCTGAAAAGGTCACTGCCTCCGTCTCACTTGACATTCCTTCTGGCTCTCCCGCTCTCGAGAAGACAGACATTCAAACAATAATCAGCAGGCCTAAATTCCAAGTTGGATCAGGCCCGGCTACTCTGCAAAGCCGGTTCCCGCACTGGTGCCTGAAGGGAGTGCGGTTCGATCTTGACTTGATCCCTATCGACAAGCCTGCCATGCTGCGAAATCTCGATGCCGTCAGGCTTGATATTGAAAGGATGTCGAACTGGCAAAAGCTTGTTGACGAGCTTCAAAGGGTCAACCGTGTGAATATAGAGGCCATGCTTACTATGGAGAATGATAAGGCCGAATGGCAGAAGGTTCTTGAGCAGCATGATACCGAAATGAGGAGCATCACTACTTACAATGAAGAGCTTGAAGCGAAAGTTGAGGAACTTAAACAAGAGCTTGCTACTTCTTCTACCACATATACTCAAAAAGAAGAAGTATTTCAGAAGCAAGTTCGCGATGCTCACGCAGCTCAGCGACATGCCGAGGCACAACTTGAAGCTGAGCAGAAAACAGCAGGAAGGTATCGTGCTGAGGTTACAGAGTTACAGGAGAAAGTCAACTCTCAGGAGGCGGAAATTCAAATGCTAAAGCTTCAACTTTCGAAGACTGAAAGAAAGCGCGATGAGGTCGTTGCCGGTAAAATTGCAGCTGAAGAATCTCATGAGGCAACGAAGACCAACATCAGCTCGTCACTGTTTGACTTTTACCTGCACAGCATCTTGAGGCACGGTTGTCTCGCCTTTTTAGGCCCCAAATATGAAGTTACACTGGCTGAAGTGTGGGAGGCTGCACTTGACATGCTTGGCGGTAAAGGTGCTGGCTATGCCGAATCAGCTCTTGAGGAGCATTACTTGGATGAAGATTCTCGCGTTGCTCTTGCCAAAGGAAAGGAACAACTTGCAAAATTAAGAGCTGAAATGGCAGAAGGGGAACGGTTAGGAAAAACTACTTCAACTATTCCAGTCCAGCCTTCACCTTCGGCCAAAATCGACATTGTCGGCTCCAGTTCTCATTCTCCATCCCTGGCTAAAGTTACAACTGAGATCACAAGTATACAGGGTGGAGATGAAGGCGAAGAGAGTGCCGAAGCACAGGCTTATGAGGTTGATATCAGTAAGCCGACTTCTCCAGGTAATCCTACTGTCAATCTTGCCCAAGTAGACTGCTCATTTGCTTCTTATGAGTTCGATGAGCTTCTCGACTATTTTCTGAACCTCAATGAGCCTTTATCTCCTCTCTTTACTGACTTTAACTTCTTTTCTTCTATAGAGAAAGCACCGAGCATTATTCAAGCTTCCCCTCCTCCAATTATTCCTCCTTCGGTTCTCCAGGTCACTCCTCCGTCAGCCTCTCAACCCGGGCGCAGGAGGAGCAAATAGAAGCTCTTCATGGCTTAGATGATCCTATTGCTTCTCAAGAACATGTGGGAGAGGGGCTTGGAGAAGGCAATGAGTCTCCGGAGCGAACCACTTCTGATAACATAAAATTATCTGCTCTGTAACTCCGGGAAGTGAGTCTTCTTCAAGGAGAAGGAGGAAGTGTGCCACTTCGAAGAAGAGAAGAAAAGAAATTCTTATTTCTGAAGAGGAAACGAAAGTTGATCCGGCAGTAACCCTTTCTCCTTCATCCCCAACTATCCCAAGCCGTCTTGAAAAGTTTTTGCTTTTTGCATGTACTGGCCGGAGATTGTGCAGGTACCGGCCTCCGCCTTTCTTTTTTGTTTTAATTTTTAAACCTGTACCTGTACAAAATTTTGACAGTGTTGAATAAAATGATTCTTTTTGTTTGTACAAACTTCTGTCTGTATCTGAGAATGCATTTACTATTCACTTTTTTGTACAAGTTTCTTTATATGATATTGCAGTGAGCTTGTGGTATGTTGTTCGAGCGTAATTTTGCCAATGTAGTTATACCATGTTGTATGTAGCTATACCATGTTGTATGTAGCTATACCATGTTGCCCCTATACCATAAGCTCGTTGCAATATTTTATACTTTGAGGGGACTTGTACTCTTATTTTCTGGAGAATAATTATTCCATACTTGGAGGAATATTATTTCGTTAAAAATAGAGTACAACTCCTTCCATATAAGTTTTTACGCTTCATGCTTCGAAGATATCACTTTTTCTTTTGTGCCTTCATACATTTTTACTAAGTGAATTCTTCTATGTGGTAAAGCGGGCCTTTGAAGGACACTTTAACTTCTTTTTGAGGAAGAATATTTCCAATAATAAAAGAACAAATCTTCCTTTGAAAGCTAAAGTGTGCCTTTGAAGAGGGCTTCCTTCTTTTTTCTTTTAAATTGCGCCTCGGTGGAGGGCTTTGATCTTTGCCTTGCATTTCTGACGAAATGCTTCTTTGGAAAGTTGTACCTCTGAGGAGGGCTGTTTCACGTTTCAACACTTGGAAGTTTTATTTCAATCTCGATGAAACGTGTGCCTCTGAAGAGTTGTGCCGCCGAGGAGGGCTTTCCACATTTCAACACTTGGAAGTTTTATTTCAATCTCGGTGAAACGTGTGCCTCCGAAGAGGTCTTTCTGTTCGATTGTGCCTTTGGGAGGAGGTCTTTTTATTTCTGCCTCTGGGAAGAGGTCCTTTTTTGTTTCTGCCTCTGGGAAGAGGTCTTTTTGTTTGGTTGTGCCTCTAGGAAGAGGTCTTTTTTGTTTCTACCCCTTGGGAGAGGCTTTTATTTTTCCCTGTTCGCTAGGAAGCGGGCTTCCAAAGAGGGCTTTTCACATTTCATTTCACGGGAGTGTATCGACCGATCACGATGAAATGTGTGCCTCTGAGTAGGGTTACTGCCTGGAAGTTTGGAGTTTCTTTCTCTCGGTTGGACGGATTCACGGGAGTGTATCGATCGATCATTCTGCAACTTTGTATCGAGAAAGATCTCTCTTTTTCTGGTTTAGCCCGCTCGAGGTCTTTTAGCATTTCAACTGTGGTGAAATGGGCCTCCGAAGAGGTCTTTTCACGTTTCAACACCTGGAAGTTTTATTTCAATCTCGGTGAAACGTGTGCCTCTGAGTAGGGCTTTTGCTTGGAAGTTTGGAGTTTCTTTCTCTCGGTTGGACGGATTCACGGGAGTGTATCGGCCGATCATTCCGCAACTTTGTATCGAGAAAGATCTCTCTTTTTCTGGCTAGGCCCGCTCGAGGTCTTTATCCTCCGAAGAGTTGTGCCTCCGAAGAGGGCTTGTGCCTCTGAAGAGGTCTTTTGCTGATTGATGCTTGCAAACCCATGTCTCTTTGTCATCCATTCATGTTGGCGATCCCCGTTGTCTTTTGCAAGTGTCATCACTTTTTAGTTGCCAATAATTTCTCTTATCCAAAGAAATATACTTCATAGTTAAGCGAGTTGGTGGTGGTAGACACAGGCTATTTAACTGGTTGTTTGTTTATTCAAACATTTGCAGTTAGTTAGAAATGGTCCACTTCCATCCACATTGCTAACTTTTGTTCGGAGCACTTCTTTTGTAGGATTTGAGTATGGAAATTTTGAATGGCTCAGTGTTTGCTTGCTGAGTGATGTCGGAGATCGCTTGGTCTTGCGATGGGTAAGCTTTGCTTTTATGGCATGCATTATTATTTTAGTAACACAATTAACGTATTTTATATGTCGAAATAAAACAAAGCAATTTATAATAGTAGAGAACACAAGATTTATAGTGGTTCGGCCAAAAGTTGGGCCTACATCCACTTTATAGCTTTTCATTATCCACTTGCTTTACAATTGCTTTCAATACAAGAATCATATATTCATAATTCTTTTACAACATTTCAGCAAAGTTTTCAAGTAAAATAGGGACGCAAATGATTGCTGTTCCAAGCTCTTGGGATTGATTCTCCTTCGACAGTTGTGAGTTTGAATGTGCCATCAAGGAGTTTCGCGCCTGTAACATATGGCCCTTCCCAGTTTGGCCCAAACACACCTATGGCTGTCATAATTCTCTTCAGGACTAAGTCCCCAACTTCAAAGCTGCGCTGACGAACTTTGGAATTGAAGTGTCTGGCTATTTTTTGCTGGTGAGCTACAATTCAAAGTCTAGCCTCTTCTCTTCTTTCATCGAGGAGGTCAAGTTCTTCCAATTGCAATTTTTCATTCTCGTTTTGATCAAAATGGATCCTTCTGTGTGAGGGGACTTCAGTTTACACTGGAATCATCGCTTCTGATCCGTATGCCAATGAAAATGGAGTATGCCCAGTCGCAGTTTTGTGGGTGGTTCTGTATGCCCATAGTGCAAGTGGTAACTTATCGACCCAACCACCTTTTGCTTTTCCCAGCTGCTTTTTGATGGTTGATTTGATGATTTTGTTTACTGCTTCCACTTGCCCGTTTGCCTGCGGATGAGCCACTGTTGAGAAGCTTTTTCGGATCTTGAATCGTTTGCAAAAATCTTGGAACTCCTCACTTTCAAACTGAGTACCATTGTCTGTGATAATCTTCTGAGGCACACCATACCTGCAAATGATATTTTTAGTCACAAAACTTATCATTTTCTTAGAGGTAATAGTGGCCAATGGTTCGGTCTCTGCCCATTTAGTAAAATAATCAACAGCAACGATAGCATATTTAATCCCTGATTTGGCAGTCGGCAAAGGCCCAATCAGATCTATTCCAAAGATGGCAAACGACCATGGATTGACCATTTGTGTTAGCTCAGTGGAAGGTGCTCTAGGAATTTTAGCGAATCTCTGGCATTTATCACACTTTCGGGAATAGTCAGCAGCATCCTGATTAATTTCTGGCCAAAAGTATCCATAACGGAGGATTTTCTTTGCTAAAGTTTGACCACCTGTATGATCCCCACATTCCCCTCTGTGTACTTCAGTTAGAATTGTCTTAGCTTCTTACTTTGTCACACATCGGAGTAATGGCATTGAAAATCCTCGTCTGTACAAACGACCATCTTGAACTATATATCTGGAGGCTTTCCTCATCAGCTTTTGTCGTTCTTTTGAATTTTCTGGCAGAGAACCATTGAGTAGATATTCAAGTATCGGAGTCATCCATGATTCTTGCTCTTGGGATACATTCGTAATCCAATCAACATCCATTTCATCTGTGCTTGGAGCTGTCAAAACTTCGACGGGCACTAATCCCAATAGTTGAGCTTCACCAGTACTTGAATACTTCGCGAGAGAATCCGCCTTCATATTTTCTTCTCGGGGATATGGTTTATTGAATAACGGTCAAAATCTTGAAGGAGCTCCCAGGCTTTTGATAAATAGGCTGGTAAAGTCCCTCCTTTAGCTTGAAATTCCTTCTTGACTTGACAAACAATAAGTTAAGAATCACTGAAGATATGCAATGCCTTGATGTTTAGTTCTTTAGCGATCTTTAAACCAGCGATGAGAGCTTCGTATTCAGCTTCATTATTTGTCGAAGGGAATTCTAATCTCAGTGCATAACATAGCGATCGCCCTTCTGGGGTTTCAAGGACAACCCCTGCTCCGGAACAATAATCATTCCTTGCGCCATCGACATACAATTTCCATTGGATTGGGACGCTATTAGTAGCTTCCTCCTCACTATCACCCTTATCCGTACATTCTGCAATGAAATCTGCCAAAGCTTGTCCATTGATTGCTTTTCGGGGATGGTAAGTGATGTCATATAGACTGAGTTCAATATTCCATTTCGAAAGACGGCCCGAAGTCTCTGGACGGAAAAGGACTTGCTTTAGAGGTTGATCAGTGAGGACTTTGATGGGATGAGCTTGGAAATACGGCCTCAATTTTCTTGATGCGATCAACAGACAATAGGCGAGCTTTTCTGACCTTGAATAGTTCATCTCTGCCCCAGTGAATCTTTGCTGAAATAATAGACTGGGCGTTGGATCCTTGCGTCTGCCCGTACCAACACTGCAATGAGAGCATGAGACGAAATTGCCAAATATACAAAGAGATCTTCACCACTGTCAGGCTTTGAAAGTATCGGAGGCACTTCCATATGACGAACCAACTCATCAAATTCTTCCTGACATTCAGGGGTCCACTCAAAGTTTTTTCTTCCTTTCTTCAGAGCATCAAAGAATGGAATGCATTTGTCAGTAGCTTTGGAAATGAACCGACTCAAGGCAGCAACCTTTCCATTGAGACTTTGCAATTCCTTCTTCGTTCTAGGAGCCTTGACTTCTCTCAGAGCGGTGATCTGAGCTGGATTGGCTTCAATGCCCCTAGCGCTCACAATGAATCCCAAAAACTTTCCGGACTCCACTCCAAATGAACATTTCAGGGGATTAAGCTTCATTCTGTACTTGCGGAGTACTGCAAACATCTCTGCCAGGTGATCCATATGCTCCACTGCTTTCTTAGACTTTACTAGCATATCATCAACATAAACTTCTATTGTCTTGCCAATCTGTGGTTTAAACATGGCATTAACAAGCCTCTGGTAAGTTGCCCCTACATTCTTGAGTCCGAAAGGCATGACCTTGTAGCAGTAGAGTCCAACATCTGTGATGAAACTAGTATCCTCTTAATCTGGCTCATGCATCATAATCTGGTTATATCCGGAGTATGCATCCATAAAAGATAACAATTCATGTCCCGCCTCCCATCCACCAACTGATCGATCCTGGGCAGCGGGAAACAGTCTTTGGGGTAGGCTTTGTTCAGATCTGAAAAATCAATGCACACTCTCCACTTTCCGTTAGCTTTCTTAACCAGCACTAGATTTGAGACCCAATTTGGATAAGTAGATTCCCTAATGAACCCGTTCTCCATGAGCCGGTCCACTTCTTCTTTTAACGATGCCGTTCTTTCAGGACCCTGAGTCCTTCTCTTCTGTTTCACAGGTGTAAACTTTAGATCAATGTTCAGAGTATGTACTGCAATCTCTAGGGATATTCCGCACATGTCAGCATGAGTCCAAGCAAATACATCCAAATTAGCCTTCAAAAATGAAATCAGAACATTCTGAACTGTTGTGTTAAGCTGCGAACCCACATTAAGTACTTTGTTTGGGTCCTTTGGGTCAACGGGCACCGGCACTGTTACCTCTACCGGTACTACCCTATTCTCCCCTGCACTGGCTTTCCTTGGATCCATCTTTCTTCGTGCACCACTACATTCGCCAGTGCAGGGTCCACCCTGTAATTGCTAAAAGGTTGGTTCCTTGGTGCGGACCGGAGCCGCCGCACCTTTTCCCATTTCTCTTTTCCTTAATTCTCGCAACTCTGCAAAGTAACATTCTCGCCCCGCATCTTGATCTCCCTTAATCACACCAACTCCGTTATCTGTGGGGAATTTTAGAGCCAGACACCATGGGGCAAGAACAGCTTTAAACGCATCAAGAGTTGGTCGGCCTAAAAAGGCATTGTAGGCAGAGAATTCTTCAACAATTATAAAGGTTTTCTTTCGAGCTACCTTCCTTAGCCCCTTTTCGAGTTCTATAAACAAATCAATGGTCCCAATCGGCTGTTTGGGTTCTCCAGCAAACCCAACAATCTTAAGTAACGAAGCTTGAACGTCAGCCATTGGAATTTTCATTTGATCGAAGGTCTTCTTGAAGAGGATGTTGCATGAAGCTCCACAATCAACTAGAACTCTACTCACAGTTGCCGGCCCAATACCTACGGATATGACCAAAGGATCTATGGTCGGAGCCTCAATACCCAAAGAATCCCTGGCACTGAACACGATATCATCTGTGGAAGTCTTTTGTTGCTTTAAAGGCGCATCATTCTCTAAGACAAAGACATTCTCATCAGCTGGTACATGCCTCAAGGCCCGGGCATACCTTTCCATTTCGCCCCAGCTTTTGCCTGCTGGGTGAGGTCCTCCAGTTATTATGTTGATAACAGGTCTTTCCGATTCATGTTCCACGGCTTTCTCACTTGAGGCAGGACGGTGAACGGGAACTTGTTGTCCCTGAGTTGACGAAGCTGGGGCATTTCTGTTCCTTTTCACATACTGCTGGAGTTTGTTTTCCTTCAAGAGTTGTTCAATTACCTCTTTCAACTGACGGCATTCGTTGGTGTCATGGTCGGGCTGGTTGTGGAACCGACATAATCTTCCACTTTTTTCCATCTTAATCGCAACTCTCATTTTAGGTGGTGTCGGATAATTAACATCATCTTTGGTTGCAAAGAAGATGTTTTCGGGGGTATCAGTCAAGGGTGTGAAATTGAAAGAATGGCCTTTCTTAGCGTCTCCCTGTTTCTTTCCACCATCATTTCCCCTTTTCTGTGTGTTGGGTTCTTTCTTATTCGAAGCAGCACCATTGTTCCCGGCTTCCGCTGATACCACCTTAGCCGGTGTTTGGAGGCTTTCCAAGCGCATAAATTCATCCGCTTTCTTATAGAATTTGTCAAGCGAGTTTGGTTCTTTCATTTTCAACCATTTTCCAAATTCGCTCGATTTGTCAATCGCCCTCATCAAGTATGTCAGGACCATGCGTGGCTCAGCATTATCTACCTCAGCCAATGCTATGTTAAAGCGATTCAAAAACGACCTGATAGATTCTCCTGTATTTTGCTCTAGACTTGATAGCGACATTATATCCTTTTCTTTAGAAGCATACAATCGAAATTGCTCCTTGAACTTCCTGGTCAAATCAGAAAATTGATCGATGGACCTGACCGGCAGCTTCGTAAACCACAATAGAGCTACACCTTCGAGATATACCGGGAAATATCGACATTTAATTTCATCCGACGCCCTGGCACCATTCATATGCCAGTCGTACTTATACAGAAACTTGTTTGGATCACTCGTCCCCATGTAAGCTGGAATAGTAGGGGGAACGAATTTCCTTGGGAACTCTACCTTCAAGATCTTTTCAGTAAATGGTGTTTTGCTCGGAGCAAATCCCCACTCTTTCTTGTCTTCATCTCTTCGCATACTTTCTTTCATGTTTTGACGAACCATACCCGAAAATTACTCTTCATCATTTAGATGCTCTGGAGGGCACACATCAGCCACTCTCTCTGAATTCTGCCTTGACAATCGTTCACGGAGGGTTGGCTGCGGTCCTGATCCTCCAGCTTGAAGAGGAGTCCTTTCTATAGGGTCTGCGGCTCTTTGAGAAATGTTCCCTTCAACATCTTGAACTTCCGCAGTAGGGTTCCCATCATTATTAACCGGTTGACGATTTGCCCCTAGTAGATCATTCAACTTACTCAAGATCAGGGCATTCTGGGCTTCCAACTGCGCATTCTGAGCATTCAATTGCTAATACAATCCCAAAACTACGGCGTCCAATTCTGCTCAAGTAACTCCCACAGTTGGAGCAGCTTGACTTGAAGGAGGAGAGGTAGCGGTATTCTCTTGAACATTGTCGGATCTTACAGAACTTCGTTTTCTCCCAGGAGCCATTATTTCCAATAAACTTCTGGTTTTAAAAGAAATCCTTTCAACAATCCTTCACGGAGCAATAGTGGAAATTTCCTGAGTTGGGTTCTCAGTGAAAGCACCAAAAATGTTAACGTAAAAATCAGACGCTAACACCCCGGTGTAGATTGAAGTTGAGTGAAAGCACCACCCGTGTACACGGGAACTACAAACAAGTAGAGAAATCACAGAAAAAGCAAAAAAAACAACAGTTTTTATAGTGGTTCGGCTTAGGGTAAGCCTACGTCCACTTTAACTCTCTTTATTACTGAATTGATTACAACTTTTACAACAATCTTCAATTACAATTCCAATGAGACAAACAACTAGAACTTTGATGTAGAAGAATTCTTTAAATCCATGTAGATTGTGTTAGATTTCCTCTCGAAGTTAGTTGAGATGTCTTTCATACTTGAAGTGTTGAGTGAGTCGAGAATTTAGCAGAGTATTGGCGCTTCAAGAGATCGGCCAAAAGTCCCCTTCATGTTCGAGGTAGGTTGGTATTTATAGGGGAAATCCCCCCTTAGGTTGTAAGTCGTGACCGGTCTAAGGTGAGTTGTGGCCGGTCTAAGTTAGGTCATGGCCGATTCATCTGGCTCCTCCATGGCTTTTCAAGAGTTTATTTGTACAAGTCCTAAGTTCGCCCACGAGTCATCCTCTGAGTCGCAAATGAGTCAACCGGTCTTCCTTATGCGGCATTGAACCTTTACCTAGTAGCTTTAGGTTGTGGACGACCCGAGTTAGGTCGTGAGCCGTGTACGAGTTAAGAGACCATGCGCCAAGTAGATGCATTGAACCTGTCTTCCTCTGCTTGGACCGTGAACGGCTTAACATAGGTTATAGGTCGGTGGCGACTTAGGTCGGTAGCTATCTTAGGTCGGTGGCACTTGTTCAGCCTTAAGTCGGTATCCCTTCCAGGCCTAAGGTCGTCCTCCTTTTAAGGCAGTTAGGTCGGTAACCTTATCGAGGCAGTTAGGTCGGTATGCCTCTTAAACCTGTTAGGTCAGTAACCCTTTTAAGCCTTAGGTCGGCATCCCTTTAAAGCATTAGGTCGGCAACTGGGTCAAGTCATTGAGTCGGCATCTCTCTTAAGTCTTAAGTCGGTAACTTTTTAGGTCGCTGGGTCACGGCCGAGGCGGAGTTAACATGGTCCACTGCTTTCTTTGACTTTACCAGCATATCATCGACATAAACTTCCATAGTCTTGCCAATCTGTGGTTTAAACATGGCATTAACAAGTCTTTCCCCGCATTCTTAAGTCCGAAAGGCATGACTCTGTAGCAGTAGAGACCAACATCGGTGATAAAGCTTGTGTCCACCTGGTCTGGCCCATGCATCATGATCTGGTTATATCCGGAGTAGGCATCCATAAAAGATAGCAGTTCATGCCCTGCCGTTCCATCCACCAACTGGTCAATCCTTGGTAACGGGAAGCAGTCTTTGGGGCAGGCTTTGTTTAGATCTGAAAAGTCAATGCACACTCTCCATTCTCCATTAGCTTTTTTAACCAGTACTGGATTTGAAACCCAATTCGGATAAGTGGATTCCCTGATAAAACCATTCTCCATGAGCCAATCAACCTCTTCTTTCAATGCTGTTGACCTTTCAGGACCTTGAGTTCTTCTTTTCTGCTTTACCGTTGTAAACTTTGGATCAATATTCAAGGTATGTGCTGCAATTTCTGGAGATATTCCACACATATCGGCATGAGTCCAAGCGAATACATCCAGATATGCTTTCAAAAATGATATCAAAACATTTTGAACCGTTGCATTAAGCTGCGAACCCACATTCAACGCTTTGTTTGGGTCTTTCGGGTCTACAGGTACCGACACTGTCACTTCAACTGGTACCACTCTATTCTCCGCTGCACTGGCTTTTCTGGGATCCATCTCTCTTCGTGCACCGCTATGTTCGCCTGTGCAGGGTCCACCCTGTAATTGCTACAAGGTTGATTCTTTGATGCGGACCGGGGCCGCCGCATCTTTTCCCATTTCTCTCTTCCTCGTTTCACGCAACTCTGTAAGATAACATTCTCGTCCAGCATTCTGATCCCCTTTCACCACACCGACTCCATTATCTATGGGGAATTTTATAGTCAGACACCATGGGGCAAGAATAGCTTTAAATGCTGCCAGAGTTGGTCGGCCTAGGAAGGCATTGTAGGCAGAAAATTCTTCAACAATAATAAAGGTCTGTTTTCGAGCCACTTTTCTTTGTCCCTCTCCAAGCTCTTCGAACTAATCAATAATCCCAATTGGCTGTTTCGGCTCCCTAGTAAAACCAGCAATCTTTAGTGATGAAGCTTGAACGTCGGCCATTGGAATCTTCATCTGATCAAAAGTCTTCTTGAAGAGAATGTTGCATGAAGCTCCACAATCAACCAGAACTCTTTTCACAGTAGCTGGCCCAATGCCAGCGGAGATGACTAAAGGATCAATGGTAGGAGCTTCAACACCCATCGAATCCCTAGCACTGAATATAATGTCATCATTAAAAGTTTTCTACTGCTTCAGGGGTGCAGCATCTTCTAACACAAAAACACTTTCATCTGCCGGTGCATACTTCAAAGCACGGGCGTATCTTTCCATCTCACCCCAACTCCTGCCAGCTGGGTGAGGGCCCCCTGTAACCACATTTATAACAGGCCTCTCTGATTCATGAGTTGTTGCCTTTTCACTTGAGCTAGGACGATGAACACGAACCTGTTGTCCTTGAGTTGACAAAGTTGGGCCATTCTTGTTTCTTTTAACATATTGCTGGAGCTTGTTTTCCATCAATAGTTCTTCAATTACCTCCTTCAAGTGACGACACTCGTTAGTATCATGCCCGGGTTGGTAATGGAACCGGCAAAACCTTCCATTCTTCTCAGCTTTCCTATTAACTCTTTGCTTAGCTGGTGCGGGGAATTCGACCGTGTCTTTGTTCGCAAAGTAGATGTTCTCCGGGGTATCAGTCAGAGGGGTGAAGTTGAGGGGACGACCTTTCTTTGCATCTCCTTGCCTCTTTTGACCATCATTCCCCCTCTTCTGATTGCCTGATTCTCTCTTATTTGGAACAACATTACTATTTTCAGCCCCTGTCGTTGCCACCTTAGCCGGTGCTTTGAGGCTTTCCAGGCGCATGAATTCATCGGCTTTCTTATAAAACTTGTCAAGTGAATTTGGTTCTTTCATTTTCAACCACCTCCCGAACTCACTTGTCTTATCAATAGCTTTTATCAGGTGTGTCAAAATCATTCTCGGCTCTGCGTTGTCCACTTCGGCTAGAGCTATATTGAAGCGATTCAAGAAAGCTCTAATGGATTCTCCAGGATTCTGCTCCAAGCTGGATAACGACATTATATCCTTTGCCTTTGAAGCATACAATCGAAACTGTTCCTTGAATTTCCGAGTCGAATCATCAAATTGGTCTATCGATCGGACCGGCAGCTTTGTGAACCAAAGTAAAGCAACTCCTTCCAAGTATACTGGAAAATACCGGCATTTGATCTCATCAGAGGCTCTGGCACCCGTCATGTGCCAATCATACTTATACAGAAACTCATTAGGATCGCTCGTTCCTTTGTAAGCTGGAATAGTTGGAGGGACAAACTTCCTTAGGAATTCTGCTTTCAAGATCTTTTCAGTGAATGGAGTTTTGCTCAGAGCGAAACCCCATTCTTTCTCTTCTTCATTTCTTCGCATACTTTCCTTCATAATCTGACGAACCATGCCTGAGAAATACTCTTCATCATTTTGATGCTCAGCGGGACAAACATCAGGCATTCTCTTCGAATTTTGTCTTGACAACCGTTCACGGAGGGTTGGTTGCAGCCCCGATCCTCCGGCTTGGGGAGGTGTCCTTTCCACTGGGTGAGCTGGCTTTTGAGGGATATTTCTTCCTTCCACATTTTGCGCTTCATCGGCAAGGTTTCCCTCCTTAGTTGTCGGCTGGCGGTTTGCCTCAAATAAAGCATTCAACCTTTCCATCATTAGGTTATTCCGAGCTTCCATTTGTCGATGTAGCCCAGATACGACGGCATCCAGCTCTGCCCGTGTAGCTCCGATAGTTGGAATTGTTTGACTTAAAGGAGGAGAAGTGGCAGTGGTCTCGCGAACATCGTCGGATCTAACAGACTTGCGTTTTCTTCCGGGAGACATTATTTCTGATAAACTCCTAGGTTTTAAAGAGATCCTTTCTACAAATTTCTGTGAAGCTATGATGACAGTATCCTGAGTTGGTTCTCTCAATGAAAGCACCAAAAATGTTAACATAAAAAGTCAGACACTAACACCCCGATGCAAATAGAGATTGAATGAAAGCACCACCCGTTAACACGGGAATCATAAAATGCAGTAATTCACTGAAAAACAGTAAGAGACACAGAGTTTATAGTGGTTCGGCTTATAATCAAACCTACGTCCACTTCAATCCTTTTTTGTTGCTTATATGATTACAATCCTTTACAATTTCCTTCAATTACAATTCACTTCAAAAGACAAGTAGATAGAAAAACTTCGATGCAAGAGAGTTCTCTGAATTCATGGTTGAATATGTTGAATCCCTATTTGAAATTGACTGAAGCTTCTTGTGAGTTTCGAATGTTGGAGTAAGGCTCGACTTGAAGATGGCAGAGTCTCGATGCTTTGAAGAAAATGATCGGAAAAGTCCCCTCCAAGTTGGAGATAGCGCTGTATTTATAGAGGAATTTCCATGCCAGGTCGTAAGTAGTAACCGACCTAAAATAGGTCGTGGATCGTAGCCGACCTAAGATGGGTCGTAGTTCGCACTCAATCTCTCATGCATGGCTCACGGCTTAACTGGGATAATCATGTTCTTCTGGATTCATATCACAAGTCCCAAGTCGCGGACGAGTTAACAGGCCACGACTTAAGTGACGCTGTATTGGATTTGTCTTCGTTTGCCTAGGTCGCTTACGACCTAACATAGGTCGTAAGTCGGTCACGACTTAAGTGTGGTTGCTTTGAGTTTTTCCTGTCTTGAGTTGCTAGGTTGTTATTCTTCTTAGATCCCTAGGTCGGTAACCCTTTAAGTTGTTAGGTTGGTAACCTTTTAAGTCGTTAGGTCAGTAACCTTTTAAGTCGGTAGATCGTAACCTTTTAAGTCGGTAGGTCGTAACCTTTTTAGGTCGCTAGGTCGGTACCCCTTTTAGGTTGTTACCTTTTAAGTCATTAGGTTGTAACCTTTTTAGGTCGCTAGGTCGGTACCCCTTTTAGGTCGTTATCTTTTAAGTCGTTAGGTCGTAACCTTTTTAGGTCGCTAGTTCGGTACCCCTTTTAGGTCTTTACCTTTTAAGTCGTTAGGTCGGTAACCTTTTAAGTCGGTAGGTCGTAACCTATTTTAGGTCGCTGAGTTATTATCAAAGCGGAGTTAACATTAAGAAGAAGGTTAAAAATCTAAATCTAAATCTGATCAAAAATCTACAAAATTAAGGTCTTGCAATAATGAAGATCATTAGCAAATTCAATCCAAAACTATAAATCAACTAGTGCAAAGATCTCTGGATCAAAACATCAAATTCAAAATTCAACTCCAAGATTTAACTCAAACAACAGTAAATTCAACAGCAATCATTTCAAATCAGCAAGATTAACAACATGAATCAAAACTGCAATCAATCATTAAACTCCAGATTCAAAATGCAAATTAAAACAGTTCCAGGAAACAATGTTCTCTGCTCTGCATGTTTTGCGAGTAAACATTTTAAAAACAAATCTTTGGTGTTGATTGATCTGTGTGATGATGTTATAAACATGATTGTCGCTTAGATTTTTCATTTAGAATCTGGTTTGTGCCGTATAAATTTGAATGCATGCCTGTTTTATGTTCTCTGTAATTGTCTGTTGGAAGATTAACTACAAATTAATTCTTATATCTCTACAAAATCAAAATTGGACTTTGATTGTAGAAAAGAAAAGGTGAATAACAATGTGTTCTTGCTTTTAAAAATAATTATAGGTGATTATATTTGATAAATATACTGTAAAATTTAAAGTTACAGTGAAAATTAGAAAATAGGTAAAATTCAAGCATAATGATTATCAAATTCACTTATATTGTGTGATATCCCGGAATTTCGAGGAATTTAAAATGTGATAATCTTCTTAATAAATTATTTATAATTAGTAAAATTGTTATTTTCAAATATAAATAACCAAATAATTAATAATATAATTATTTTAAATATAGTTATAAATAGATTTTTAAAATAAAGTTATTATTTTCAAATTTAATTTGTGTTTGTTCAAGATTAACTTAACTTGAATTGATATTAAATTTGATTTCAAATTGAATTTGAATTTAAAGTTAGATTTAAATATGAATTTAAATGAATACTTATATCTTGAAATTATTTTGGATATTTAAAGAAATATATGCATGAGTTTTTATAAAATAGAATTTGTTTTCCTTAAAAAGAATTTATTTTGATTAATTAAGATAGTGTTTAAAAATCATAAAATAAATGTAAAAGGTTTATATTAACGTTTTAAAATGAGTTTAATATACTACACATAATTTTATTTAAATTTTAATGGTTTTATACTTTATTCTCTTTTAAAGATTTTATTTATCAATTTACAATGGTATTAATTAATTTAGGAATCTATTTATTAATTTAGAAAATTAATGTAAAAGCTTTTAATGTCTTTTAAAAATAAATATAAATAAAACAAGTACAAGTCTTGATTTATTAAAGCTTTTAAGTACACATGTAAGTTAAGTAGTGTAAAGAAGTGTTAAAATTAATTTTGTTTTCCTTATTTCTAAATTCTAATTTTCATTTTATAAACATACTTATTCATCTTTCCACTTCTTTTTTTCTCAACTTCTAAAAAAATGAGAGAAACTCCACTTTGTTAAACCATTCTTCCCAAACCAGGAAGTGTACATGAATCAAATCTGAAACCCTTTTCAAATAATCACCTCCTCAAAATAACTCAAACCTGAAAATCCATTTTTCAAAACAAAAACCACCTCCATTTCAATTTCTTTTCAAATCTGTAAGGAATCAAGTCTGTAAACATCTTTTTCAAATCAATGAGCCAAACCTGTAAATTCCTCAAACTCAAGAATCAAAAATAGTAAGTCAAGCCTGAAGCCATTTTCAAAACTGTGAGAAATGCCAAAAACCTCCTTAATCAAGCCCGTAGCAGATTTCTAAAGCAACTCAACCGTGTTGCCAATTTCAAATCTGAATTTTGCAAAGCAATTTTTTTTAAAAAAAAACAAGTCTGTAGCCATCTTTCAAAAATAAATTTTCAAGGCAACCTTCTCAAGCATCTTAGTAATTCAAAGATTTCAGCAAAATAGATCAAGTTCCAGTATTTAAATCAAAGTCTTCAATTTCAAGTCTTCCAGTTTTCAAAATATCCCAGTTTCAAGCCTCTGCATTTTTAAAATCTGTGAGTAAACATCTGCTTAAAAATTTAAGTAAATCATAATTCGTTGCTTGTGAAATTTTCTGAGATTATTGATGCTTACTTGTAAATATTTAAGTGGTAGTTCTGTATGAAATTTGACGTATATGTTGTGATACAAGTGTGCATGTCTGGAAATGTTTGTTTCTTCCCTGTTCTTGATATAGGGTTTAAAAATCCAGATCAAATCCCAATTCTTTTACCTGTTCATTGATAAACTTTGTATTTCAAATAAATTAGTGAAGTTTAAACTTAGTCTAAGATATAAAAATATGAACAGACATTTTAAGTTTGGAAATTGCTAGTATCTGGAAATAACGGTAGAAATTCTTGTTAACATGATAAAATTAAGTATTATAATTTGATAATCTAATTTCATAACTTGAAACACGTTTCGAAAATATGATTATTACGATAAAAATCATGAAGTTTAGTTTAGGATTTCTTGTGAAATTCTAAGATGACTGGAATTGGGTCTCAAGGCAATCTCTGGGGATCGGCAGTCGCTGGAGGGTTGGGGTTTCATCTAGAAGTAGAGGGATGTATGGCGAGGCTAGGAAAAATAGCCGGTGGTTTGTTTGAACATCGAGGCATCGGCGGCGATTAGATTTAAGTTTCGATACCTAATTTGGTCAGGTTTGGTAACTGGAGAAATGCGAATTCTCTGGTTGATTGAGTAGCACCGGGCTCTGGTGATGGCTTCATGGAAGGTTCGTGGAGGTGTGGCAGTGATTTCTGGAGTTCTGATGGTCGGAGACATGGATGCGACTATTTTTCTGGTGATGGTTGGGTTTTCTTGTTCTCCTGCATTGCTCGATTTTGGTGTGAGGCCGGTGATGGTGTTTTGACGAAGCGCTTACCCCGATAGGTCGCGGCCGACCAAACCCTAGGTCGCTTCCCTCTAGGTCGCTAATGACGACCCACTGCAAGTCGCTGCCGCCCTCCACCATAGGTCGCGATCGACCTTCGAACAAGCCGCCGCGATTTCCCAACCCTAATTCGCGAGTGAACTTGCGCCTCTTCCTCCGTATGTCGCGCGTGAACGAGTTTCAATAGGTCGCGAAGCTCTGTTTCTAGGTCGCTGCCGAGCTTCCTTAGCTCGCGTGAAGGTTATAATGTCGCGTGAAGGATGTTAGGTCGCGAACGACATTATTTTAAGTCGCAGCAAATTTTCAATAGGTCACTGAAGTTCTGAAGCCTAAGTTTTAGGTCGCGAAGAAGCTTTTTAGGTCGCATTGCTGTTGAAATGTAAATTTCTTATGTCGCTGGTATATGTGAAATGTTAAGTCGTTTGTGTTGTAAATACTGTACGTCGTGTGTTGTTGTGGTAACTTGTTTGTTAGGTCGTTAATGACCTATACTAGGTAGCAAGTATGTTGAAGGTCATGTAATGACCTAGTGTTGTTTTTTTCTTTGTTTGAGTCGCTTAGTCGCATACGACTTATGGGATGATGTGTTGTAAGCCTATAAATAAGCGAGTTGAGTCATTGTAAAGGTTGTTGAATTTTGAATAAAATTTGGTTTGTGCTTTGTGCCTCCATTTAAATTGGTAGTTGAGTGTTATCTCCTATCTCCACTTTCGGATATTCGAGTGCGCTCGAATCAACGATTGTTAAAGCCAATTCATGGAATCATGTGCGCTTGATCAACGTTCGAAGAATTGAAGATCTTCTCTTACGGTATCGTGCGCGATCAACGTGACGAAGATTGCTAAAGTCCGGTATCTTCGTGATCAACGGATTTGGGCCTTGCGGTATTCTTAAATTCATCGATTTATCAAAGATTCGCTGATTATTTCCGCTAATTATGTGAGATCCTGAACGGATTCGATTTACATCGTCGAATTCGCTTCCCGCTCTGCTTCAGTTTTTGGTATCAGAGCTAGATCGCAAGGAGTTTGCGTCATTTGAAGTTTGAATCATCTGGAGAATTAGGTTTCGAGATTTTGTAGTTTGGAGATCGGATTTGCAATTTTTGAGAAGTTTGGTGTTCATCGTGTTCATCGTGAAGTTGCAACAGGTTTGGAGCTTTCGATCCATATCATTTTGGATCAAAGTTCGAAAAGTTTTTGAAGTTGAGTCGTGCATCACTTTGAAGTGTTCAAGGCCGAGAGCCAAGTATTGGAGTAATCCGTGACTTTTTTGTTCAAGTTTGAGTTGAAGTTTCTGAAGATTGTTTGATTTGTTGAAGTTCAATCATGCCGCCGAGACGAGCTCAACGTCATCGCAATATTAATGCTTTGTATGGAAGAGAAGAGGCCAATGAAATGGAGCAATGAATCAACGAGAGTTTCACCGAATATTTGAATGAAGGGATTGGTCGATTAGAGAGAATGATGATTGAAATGAATCAAAGTAGAAGAAGGGTTTCACCTGAATCGAGTCATGGCGGGGACAGAGTTTCACCACAGTCAGAACGGGAGAGAAGGGAAGTTCATGATCGTAGAAGTGTTGACAATCGTGATAGGAATGTAGATCGAAGAAATGTTGGTGGTAGAAATGGTGGTAGAGATGTTGGTGGTCATGATCGACAACGAGATGCATCAGATTTTGATGAGGAGTTTGATGGTGGTAGTGTTCATAGTCGAAATCGAAGCCGAGGAAGAAATCATTCAGAGTATGATCACAAATGGGAGTCCGGAATGAAAATTGAAATTCCAGAGTTAAAGGTGGTATGCAGGCTGAAGAATTTCTAGATTGGTTATCTAATGTTGAAGAGATCTTTGATTTCAAGGAGGTTCCAGAAGATCGTAGAGTGATGTTGATTGCTACTCGTTTAAGAGGGAGAGCAATGGCGTGGTGGCAACAGACAAAACTAACATGAGAACGGATGGGGAAGACAAAGATTGTTTCATGGGGGAAGATGAAGAAGTTAATGAAAGCTACTTTCATACCTTACAATTATCAATCTCTTATGTATCAACGCTTACAAAATCTCAGGCAGGGGACAAAGACTGTTAATGATTATGTTGAAGAGTTTTATCAACTGATTACTCGAAATGACATTATGGAGATAGAGGAACAGTTGACTGCTAGGTTTGTTGGAGGTTTGCAAATGCAGATCCAGGATATGATTAATATGTTTGACCCGAGATCTGTGGCTGAAGCGCACCAGAAAGCGTTGGCTTGGGAGAAGCAGGGAAGACGAGGAGGTGGTGTGTTTACAAATTCCAACAATGAAGTGAAGGGTGCCAGTGGGAGTTCCAATGTTTCTAAAGTTGTCGGTAAACCAGTTGTGAATGAGGTTGCGAAGGCATAGGTCAACAACGGTTTCAAATGTTATAATTGCCAGGAAGTGGGTCATAAGAGTAACGAATGTACAAAACCAAAGAAGAGAACGATGATTACTGAAGTTGAAGGTGAGGATGTTGGTGAAGGTGATTCTAGTCCAGTGGAGGAAGATGAACATGATATCGCGTCAGGAGATGAAGGATGTAATCTAATGATGAGGAGGTCTTGTTTAACACCGAAGCAAGAGGATGAGGCTTGTTGGTTGAGGAGTAACATCTTTCAGTCGACATGCACTATACTGGAAAAAGTTTGTAAGTTTGTAATTGACGCAGGGAGTTGTGACAATATCATTTCTACCGAAGCTGTGAGAAAGTTGAAGTCGAAAACGGAGAAACATCCTAATCCTTACAAGTTAGCGTGGCTAAGAAAATGAGGAGAGGTGAAGGTGGACAGTGGAGGTCGAGTTCCATTTTTTATTGGGAAGAAATATAAAGACGAGATCTGGTGTGATGTAGTCGAGATGGATGTTTGTCATTTTCTTTTGGGAAGACCGTGGTAGTATGATCGAGTAGCGTAGCATGACGGTCGAACCAATAGCTACAGTTTTATGTTTGAAGGCGTTAAGATTATTTTAGTTCCAAAGAAGAGACAACAGGGAGAGAGAAAATCAGAAGAGATTGAGGAGCTTAAAACTTTGTTGACTTTGAAGGAATTTGTCGAAGAAGTAAAGGAGAGTCCAGAGGTGTTTTTGTTGATTGGACATGAGGCTAGTGAATCTGTTGAAGTGCCAGAGGAGGTAAAGCCAGTAGTGGAAGAATTCAGAGATGTGTTTCCAGAAGAATTGCCGAAGGAGTTACCACCGTTGAGGGACATTCAACATCAGATTGATCTTGTGCCAGGATCAGTACTACCTCACAGGCCGCATTACAGGATGAGTCCTAAAGAGCATGAAGAACTAAGAAGGCAGGTGGAGGAGTTGTTAGAACAAGGGCGTGTTCAGCAGAGTTTGAGTCCATGTGTTGTGCCAGCCTTATTGGTACCGAAGAAGGATGGGACGTGGAGGATGTGTACGGACAGTCGGGCTCTTAATAAAATCACTGTGAGATACAGATTTCCAATGCCGAGGTTTGATGATTTGATAGATCAGTTGAGTGGGGCAGTAGTGTTTTCAAAGATTGACTTGAAAAGTGGATACCATCAAATTCGTATTAGACCGGGTGATGAGTGGAAGACTGCTTGCAAAACCAGGGAAGGTTTATACGAATGGTTGGTTATGCCATATGGTTTATCAAACGCTCCTAGTACTTTTATGAAAATGATGAACCAGATTTTCAGACCATTTGTTGGGAAGTTCGTGGTTGTTTACTTTGATGATATTTTGATTTATAGTGGGAGTACGGAAGAGCACATCCATCATTTGCGAGAAGTATTGTTGATTCTACGACAAGAGCAGTTTTATGCAGCAACAAAGAAGTGCGTATTTATGACCGATAGTGTTTTGTTTTTGGGATATGTACTGTCGAAGAAGGGCATTCAAGTGGATGAAAGCAAAGTGGAAGTTGTCATAAGTTGGCCACAACTGAAGACAATTACTGAAGTAAGGAGTTTTCATGGGTTG
The DNA here is from genome assembly GCA_030765085.1 of Allium cepa. Taxonomy (NCBI): domain Eukaryota; kingdom Viridiplantae; phylum Streptophyta; class Magnoliopsida; order Asparagales; family Amaryllidaceae; genus Allium; species Allium cepa. Next base: position 581,783,901 of record CM060931.1, read on the forward strand.
GTATCTTTTTACCGAAGGTTCATTCCACACTTTAGCAGTGTGATGGCACCTGTAACCGATTGCATGAAAGGAAAGAAGTTCGTGTGGACAGAGGAAGCAAAGTTAGCTTTTGAGAAGATCAAGACACTATTGACGTCAGTGCCAATTCTTGTTTTACCGGATTTTCAGTCGTTGTTTGAGTTACATACTGATGCATCGAAGGTTGGAATTGGTGGAGTTTTGAGTCAGAATGGAAGACCAGTTGCTTATTTCAGTGAAAAATTATCTGGAGCCAAGATGAGATATAGTACATATGATGTAGAGTTTTACGCGATTATTCAAGCTGTGAAGCACTAGCGACATTACTTGTTTCAGAAGGAGTTTGTTCTTTACACTGATCATGAGGCGTTGAAACATCTACAAGCGCAGGACAAGATTTCAGCGAGACATGCTTCGTGGATAGAATATCTACAACAATTTACTTTCGTTGTAAAACACAAATCAAGGGTGACAAATCGTGTGGCTGATGCTTTGAGCAGGAGGAATCACTTGTTGACAATGTTGAAAGTTGAAGTAACAGGATTTGAACTATTGCCGGAGTTGGTTGAAGAGGATCCTTACTTTGCAAAGTTTGTTGAGAAAGTTAAGGATGGGAGTACTGATGAATTTGTGTTGGTTAATGGATTCTTGTTCAAGGAGAATCGATTATGCATACCAAACTGTAGCTTGAGAATGAAGATTGTTAAAGAGTTGCATGAAGAAGGACATGTTGGACGAGATCGCACCTTACAGTTAATTTCACAACCTTATTTTTGGCCGTCAATGAGGAAAGAGGTAGAGAGATTTGTGGAGATGTGTCATATCTGTCAGGTTTTGAAGGGAACAGCGACGAATGCGGAATTATACATGCCATTACCCGCGCCTACTAAACTATGGGTTGATATTAGCATGGATTTTGTGTTGGGTTTGCCGAGAACTCAGAGGGGAAATGATTCTATATATGTTGCAGTGGATAGGTTTTTGAAGATGGCGCATTTCATAGCCTGTAAGAAGACAGCTGATGCCGTCCGAGTGGCTCAATTATTCTTTAAAGAGGTGTATCGATTGCATGGTTTACCAAAATCTATTGTTTCTGATCGAGATACTAGATTTTTAAGCCATTTTTGGTTGAGTTTGTGGAAGATGGTCGGAACAAAACCGAAATTAAGTAGCGCTTACCATCCGCAAACTGATGGGCAAACAGAGGTGGTTAACCGATCGTTGGGAAATTTACTGAGATGTCTTGTGAAAGACAATTTGAAGAGTTGGGATTTGAAGTTGTGTCAAGCTGAGTTTGCACACAATCACGCAGTTAACCGAAGTACAGGTTTCAGTCCATTTCAAATTGTATATTCAAGCTTGCCAAAGGGACCGTTGGATTTAACGATAGTGCCATATCAGAAGGGAGTCGTTAAGCGGGCTAGTGATTTGGTGAATGAGTTACAGGAATTCCACAAAGTTGCACAGGAATGATTTCTTAAGACAAATGAGAAGTATAAACAAATAGCGGATAAGAAACGAAGAAGTGTTGTCTTCAAAGAAGGAGATTTTGTATATGCCGTTTTGACGAAAGATCGTTTTCCAGTTGGAACTTTCAACAAGTTGAAAGCACGAAAAATTGGTCTAGTAGAAATCTTGAAGAAGATCAATGATAATGCATATCGATTAAGGTTGCCGGAAGAAATTCATACGTCTGATGTTTTCAATGTCAAACACTTAATTCCGTATTATGAAGAGGAATTTGTCGAAGATGACGAGAGAGTGTGAATTCGAGGACGAATTCGTTCCAACAAGGGGAGGATGATAAAGCGCTTACCCCGATAAGTCGCAGCCGACCAAACCCTAGGTCGCTTCCCTCTAGGTCGCGAGCGACGACCCACAGCAAGTCGCTGCCGCCCTCCACCATAGGTCGCGATCGACCTTCGAACGAGCCGCCGCGATTTCCCAACCCTAATTCGCGAGTGAGCTTGCGCCTCTTCCTCTGTATGTCGCGCGTGAACGAGCTACGAGCTCCAGTAAGTCGCGTGAACGAGTTTCGATAGGTCGCGAAGCTTTGTTTCTAGATCGCTACCGAGCTTCCTTAGCTCGCGTGAAGGTTATTATGTCGCGTGAAGGATGTTAGGTCGCGAACAACATTATTTTAAGTCGCAGAAAATTTTCAATAGGTCACTAAAGTTCTGAAGCCTAAGTTTTAGGTCGCGAAGAAGCTTTTTAGGTCGCATTGCTGTTGAAATGTAAATTTCTAATGTCGCTGGTATATGTGAAGTGTTAAGTCGTTTGTGTTGTAAATACTGTACGTCGTGTGTTGTTGTGGTGATGTGTTTGTTAGGTCGTTAACGACCTATACTAGGTCGCAAGTATGTTGAAGGTCATGTAACGACCCAGTGTTGTTTTTTCTCTTTGTTTGAGTCGTTAAGTCACATACGACTTATGGGATGATGTGTTGTAAGCCTATAAATAGGCGAGTTGAGTCATTGTAAAGGTTGTTGAATTTTGAATAAAATTTGGTTTGTGCTTTGTGCCTCCATTTAAATTGGTAGTTGAGTGTTATCTTCTATCTCCACTTTCGGATATTCGAGTGCACTCGAATCAACGATTGTTGAAGCCAATTCACAGAATCAAGTGCGCTTGATCAACGTTCGAAGAATTGAAGATCTTCTCTCACGGTATCGTGCGCGATCAACGTGACGAAGATTGCTAAAGTCCGGTATCTTCGTGATCAACGGATTTGGGCCTTACGGTATTCTTAAATTCATTGATTTATCAACGATTCACCGATTATTTCCGCTAATCGTGTGAGATCCTGAACGGATTCGATTTACAATATCGAATTCGCTTCCCACGCTGCGTCATGTTTGGATGATTGGGAATGGATGCTGGTATCATGGTCGGTGTGTCGATGTCACCGGAGGTGATCAACGTCGGCGTAGTGGATTGTGAAGGGGCACAGGTAAGTTTGGGTATCTGTGTTTGGGATTGATATTTGGACTCAAAGGAGATATCAAGTGTTTGGGGAAGAAACTCGAGATCATACTCGAGTGGTTTTGAGGGGTTTTGCCTGCAAGTTTTAAAACTTAAATTCAAACTAAGTTTAAATAAAAAAAAATACGGGTAGAGAAGATGTCACTCGAGGCTAGACCAGAGTTGTCTTCGGGTTTGACCCGAAGCAGAGATGATAAACAATTTCTAAAACATTTTAAATTAATTTGTTTTGAAATTTAAATTCAAATCTAGTTCAAACTTACTTATTTAAACTTACACCTTTTCCTAATTTTTTTCTTTAACTGTTGATTTAGATGTTTGAAAATTTGTTTAATTTAAATTTTATAAAATTTAAAGTGATTTTAAAACATTAATTTAAAATGAAAATTTAAGATTTTATAAAAGTAAATTTTAAAATACAAATTGTAATTAGTTTTGAAACCTTTACTTGATAATGGTTTAGGTTTTTTTTGGGGAAGTTAAGCATTGATAACTTTAAAATTATCAAGTTAAATGATTATTTATTTTAAAACTTAATTAATGATGTAATTAAGTAAAGATAAATTATAGTGTTAAAATCTTTTTAAGTGTTAATGTTGATAAAGGTATTAATAAGATAATGTTTTTTCTTAAGATCATTAAAGGTTTAATGCCTTGAGATTAACTAAGTTAATTGTGGAAATTAAGTATAATTAATTAATTTGGTTAATTAATTACAAAAGATTAATTAAGTAATTAATTAAGAATAATTAATTGGTTTATTTAATAATTAATTACATGTTACTATTAAATTAATTAAGGGTTAATTAATTATAATTCAGGATTATTAATTTAAGATTGTTAATTAATGATCAGAGATTAATTGATTGAGTAATTAAGTAATTAAGAATGAATTAATCAAGTAATTAAGATTTGATTAATTTAGTAATTAGAAAGTTGTTAATTAAGTAATTAGAGGTTACTTAATTAATATTAAGATGTACTTAATTCGTAATTAAGTTTAATTAATTAATATTTACGTTTTATTAATTAATACTTAAAGGAAGATTAATCAAAGGTAATTAAGGATTAATCAAAGGTAATTAAGGATTAATCAAAGTTAATTAAGGATTAATCAAAGGTAATTAAGATTAATCAAATGGTAATTAAGGATTGATTAATTTGTAATTATGGATTAATTAATTTGTAATTAAGATTGTTAATTAATAACTAAATTTTATTAATTAATAATTAAGGGATAATTAATTAGTTAATTAATGATTAATTGATTAATTATAAGAGTAATTATGGATTAATTAATTTGTAATTAAGAGACATTGATTAATAATTAAGGTTATTAATCAATAGTTAATGGATAATTAATCAATTAATTTAAGGATAATTAATTGATTATAAAAGTAATTAAGGGTTGATTACTTTGTATTAAAGAAATTAATTAATAATTAAGGTTTATTAATTGATAATTAAAGGATAATTAGTCTGTGGTTAGAGACTAATTAGTTGATTGATAAGGTAATCAACGAGTGATTAATTAATTAAAAGTTTGTAATTAATTAATGATTATTTGAGCAGGATTAGGAGATTAATTCTTAAGTAGTTATTTTAATTTAAGGTGATTAAATTAATTATAACAAGGATTAATAATTCCTGTTTATGGATGATTGTTTGTGTAGAATATCTAAATTGGATGATATCTACTAGATGATATCTATTGGATGATATATATTGGATGAAATCTATTGGATGATATCTATTGGATGATATCTGTTGGATTATATCTATTGAATGATATGTTGTGATATTCTGTGATATGATATTGGATATATCAGTGATAAATGTGTGATATTTATCTGTGTTAAATGCTTTGTGAATTCATGTATTGAATTGAATCGAAATGAATTGTTTTAAACTTTAAAACAACTTGGACCTAAAAGATGACGTTTTGGATTTCGCTGAGACCGGGATCGGGTTTCCAGATTTGGATATTTGAAAACCGCATCGATCCAATATAAGCATTAAGTCGTGAATCTCGAGTGAAGATGAAGATTCAGAGTGCAAGGGTTATCGTCGTTAACTCTGAGGGTGATTCCAAAATGAGTGTAACGAGATAATGCCTTCGGTTTCATTCGAACCCGAAATGAACTGTATGGATTGAATGCTTTCAGCACATCATCAGATGGATAATGAGCATTCTAAGATAGATGTGTTCTATAAAGATAATCGTAGCCTCAAGCCTTGTCAACCGAGAATGGTTAAAACAGGGGAGGTGTAGCAAGGCTAAGTGAGTCGCGCTCAAGTAGGATGAGATTTACCCCTGTCCAGATATCTGTAACGCCCCACTCTCAGACCCACTGTAACAAAGAGTATTACGGGAGTAATACCATCTGTTAAAGCGGAGAATGGAGTATAATGGAAGCGACCATTTGTAATCAAGCTATAACTATCTACTTAATACGTCGAAAAGATGGTATCTATTTTTTTTCAAGTGGTTCGACCTATTCAATAAATATTTATAACGAAATTACAATGGCTAAAGACCTATCAGAATAAGCATAGTAATAAATGATAAACATCACAGGACAGAATCACATAACAGATATAACATCCCAGAACAATACATCATCAATACAGATCCAAATACTATAAGTGGGTACAAAGCCGCCGCTCACACATGTGATCAAAAATATGTACATAAGAGTCTGAAATAAAATAGTAGCGGAATAATGGACAAATAAAAGCACTATCTATCAGCACATAAGATAATGTCCAAGCGGAAGCACATAAGCTAAGTCCAGAGACCTAACCTGAAACAACTCGGTTTGACCCGAGCGTAAACACTCGGGTCAGGCTAGCTAAATAATCAGTAATAACTGAGATATATATAATAATGCAGTACATAAATAAAACAATACTTCTCCAAAGAGAAGAGTCATATGGACTACATGAATATAATGACGATCCCTAATCATCAATAAACAGTAAAAATCTCCAAAGAGAATACAAACACCAAAGTGTTTAATAAATAAAATCGCCTCATATCATCGGCGTAGCCAAAGCTATATAAAGTTGCCCATAGGCAATAATCCCAAGAGTGACCAGAGTCAGTAATCAATGCCCAAGCAAAGATCGATGCTCCATAGAGCAATAGGGATATATTGAAAAATCAATGAAATCAAACACTAAAAAGCAGTGTCCAGAGACACTGTGAATCCACAAGGTAATCGCACTTACATCGTATGGTTCCATAGAACCAACACCGAATGGCGATACTCGAATGGATATAAAATCATCAGATAATACAAATTTTGCACGTGCACCGACCAGAGTCGTTGTTGCCAAGTACTATAGAGTTGTGATCGATCACTCGCACAGATGCGGAACGCGCGACACGACGAGATCCTTCCCAGAAGGATAAAGGCCCAGAGGCGCACGCCGAAAAATAAACTGCTCCATAGAGCAGGTGTCCAGAGATGGTTGCCCAGAGGCGTGGTGACCCAGAGGTCCAGTACTGGCCGCCCAAAGGCTAATGTGTCACTAACTTCTTGGAGAGGAACCCGTAAAGTGTTAACACTGAGTCTCATACTGCACGTTCGCACTAAACGGTTTACTAACCAATAGCAATCTCACACTCCAAACAATAAAAAGTCCACCTCATATCATCGGTAGACTAGACCCAAAGGTCAAAACGATCAATCGAATAGGTCGGGGATTAACCGGAAAGAAAATACACACGGTTTCCATAAGCCGGATATTTCCTAACCATTTAAGCACCTTTCCACTTCGCTCGACGTGTTAAAAGTGAGTGTGAGATTTTTATTATAGAAAATAATGGTGTAAAACGGATTTGTAATTGATTTCGAAATCACTTTTAAAACGGTCTTTTGAAAAGTCTCCTATTATGGAGTAATTAATTTAATAATTAAAAATAATATTATGTAATAATTTTCAAAAGCCATTTTGGAGTGAAAAATCCTTCTAAATCCTTTTTATAAAGCCCGTGTACGAAATCCAGGAACAAATCTCAAAGAAATCGACGAAAACCAGAAAATCATCAAAAATATTCTAAGTGTTTGAAACCATTCGAAAACTACTGCGAACCCAAGTTCGGCAATTTATTTGGACCAGCAAACTGTGTCCAAATGGCATGAAAACTGGTAGGCATGTAGTCTGATATCCCTACTTTAAGATACAAAAAGAATTTCTGGATTCCGAGTTGAGACGAAGTGGCAGCGACGTCTCAAAGTTGAACCCAGAAAAAGATTGACACTGTTTTCCAACAGCGACCAGAGTCTAATTTTGACACGAAATTCGGAGTAGCAAACTAACTCCAATGTTGCCCAAATTTTCCAGAGATGGAGTTCGCAACTCCACCTATCCAACGAGACCAAAAACGTCGAATTCCGACTTCAGATGCGAACGTGGAGGCATCGCGAAGTAGCGCTCAAAAGCTGGAAACAGAGGTGTTTTTTTTTTATAGCCCAGCCCACATGGGCTGGGAAAATAATAAGCCCCCAGCCCAATTGGGCTGGGGAAACTTGGGCCCGCCCGCAGCCCGCGCGGGCTGGGGGACTTGGGCTAGCCCCCAGCTCGCGCGGGCTGGGGGAAACCCCCCCAAGCCTACGCTGGCTGGGGGTACTGGGCCTACCCCAGCCCACACGGGCTGGGGACTTGGGCCGCGCACCCAGCCCGCGCGGGCTGGGGGAAACCCCCCCGGCCCACGCGGGCTGGGGATCTTGGGACCGCCCCCAGCCCACGCGGGCTGGGGGTACTGGGCCCGCCACAGCCCACGCGGGGTGGGGACTTGGGCCCCGCGCCAGCCCGCTGCGGGCTGGGGTCTGTGGCCCGCCCCAGCCCCTTGCGGGCTGGGGGAAAAGGGGGCCGCCCCAGCCCCTTGCGGGCGGGGGTCTGTGGCCCGCACCTAGCCCGGGCGTGCTGGGGGCCTGTGCGCGCCCGGGCTGCGCCCGGGCTGGGGCCTCGGTGCAACCCAGGCCTGTCCTGGTGCACCTAGAGGCTTTTTTTGGTCTGTTTTGGCCTGTTTTCAGCCTGCACATTTCCAGCCAGCAGAAATTGTGCATTTTAGTGATTTTGGAGTGTTTTGTTCAAGTTTTTGGCATCAAATTTTGCTAATAACAATCACTAACCATCATATAATGATTATTATACTAAATTAAAGAAAACATAGGGTCAAAGCTTAGCATTACCCTATGAAGCAATTTTACAAACACCTTATGTGCAACCCCAAATTGAATGCAAAGATGAATAAGGAGCTATGATTCACATGTTACATAAATAAGCATGTGTTACTAATTGATTTATGACATCAAAAGAGGATCAAACACATACTATAAGAAGTTTTTAGCAATATACCTCTCTTAGAAAGCAACAATGATCATAATAGCATCAACCCAAGTTAGCAAAAGAGAATTAGGAGGCTATAAGATCATAAAAACACATAAAACATGTGTTAACAAACTAATTTCAGAAATTAGAAAGTTATAAAAGAGGGATTTGAGGTGGGTATTTGCATTACCTTTGCATAGAATGACTTGCATAAGCTAAAACTTGAAGGAGATGAAGATGGAGGCCATTTTTGTTAAGAAGCTTTAGGAAATGATTAAGGTTTTGATTAGGGTTGAATGAAGAAGGTTATGAGAGTTTGAGATAATATATAGGGGAGGATTAGGGTGGGTTATTGGGTTAAGTTTTGTAACCCAATAAGAAGAGAGTTATTACAATGTTTCCAAAAAAAATTCTAAGTGTTCATGTATGTATATGAACTCATTTATTACCCAAACCCGTTTTAAAATCTCTCCTAAAATATTTAACTCTCCAAAATAACATTTTATTCTCATTTTAAAATCCCATATTTCCCATTTAATTAAAATAGCCTTTTCCAAATAAATTTTGTTATTCCAAATCCTTTTATGCTTCATTAAGAATAAATAAAAATCCTAACTTTTATTTATTAATTGGTAATGCAAATCCCGGGTTGTTACAGACTCCCCCCCCCCAAAGAAAATTGCGTCCCCGCAATTCCTTAAGATAGATGTCGTCTATAACGTCAAATCCACAAAAAAGTGATAGAGATAAAATAGAGAATTCTTACCCGCAGAAGAAGATGGGAGAAAGACAGGATAAGAGCGCTCGATAGATTCTCTGGTCTCCCAAGTGCAGTCCTTAGGATTCGGTGACCATTGAATCTTCAAGAGTGGAACCTCTTTGTTGCGAAGGCGTCTAACCTCCGAATCAAGCACACGGAGAGGTTGCTGCTCCAAAGATAAGTCAGATAAGATCTCGAAATCAGGTACGACATGCGGCTCAATGATAGAATCAGGATCGCGAACACACTTGCGAAGCTGAGAAACATGGAACACGTCATGCATTCCGAAAAAATGAGCAGGTAGAGCCACACGATAAGCAATGGGGCCGATGCGTTCCGTAATAGGAAAGGGTCCAACATAGCGAGGAGCCAACTTCCCTGTAGAGCTGAAACGCACAATCCCCTTCATGGGAGAAATCCGAATAAAGACATGATCACCAATGGAGAACTCAAGAGGCTTCCTACTGTTGTCCGCGTAGGATTTCTGGCGGTCCTGTGCCTCTTTCATTCTCTGATGGATAAGAACAATCTTTTCAGAAGATTCCCGAACTGAATCTGGACCAAGAATAAGCTTCTCGACAGATTCCAACCAACAAGCAGGAGAGCGACATGGCCTTCCATATAGAGCCTCGAAAGGTGTCATGCCGATACTAGACTGAAAGCTGTTGTTGTAGGAGAACTCTACGAGCGGTAAGTGATCCTCCCAACTACCTCCGAAATTCAGAATACAACAGCGCAAAAGATCCTCCAAAACCCGATTCACCCTCTCCGTCTGACCGTCGGTCTGAGGTGATAAGCAGTCGAGAGATTCAGCTTTGTGCCCAAAGCTGACTGTAGGCACTTCCAGAAGTGACTAGTAAAGATAGTGTCTCGATCACAGATGATAGAGCTAGGAATGCCATGAAGTCGAACGACTTCCTTTACATATAGCTTGGCAAGTGGAGGAGCAGTCCGAGTGGACTTAATAGGAATGAAATGAGCCGCTTTGGTCAAGCGATCAACAATAACCCAGATAGAAGTATGGCCTGACCTCGATCGAGGCAGACCATCAATAAAATCCATGGATATCCGATCCCATTTCCATAATGGAATCTCTAGCGGCTGAAGAAGACCAGACGGACGCTGATGCTCGGCTTTGATCTGTTGACAAGTCATGCAACCACTCACATAACTTGCCACATCTCTCTTCAAACCTTCCCAATAATATAGGCGACACATGTCGTCATACATCTTACTCGACCCGGGATGAATAGTGTACATAGTGCGATGGCACTCGTCCAGAATGTCCCGCCTAAGTGATAAATCAGATGGTATAATAATACGGTTCTTCCTACGAAGACACCGATGAAAATCAAGAGAATAATCGAGCAATGTCTCATCACTGGATCCCGACTCGAGAAGATGAATAAGATGCAATAAGTCTGGATCCTGCCGCTGAGCATGGGCAATGCGATCCAATAAGATAGGACGAGCTTCCAAGCTAAATAATAAGACCGGAGAATCAGAGGATGGAGCTCGATCTCTAACATCACAAAAAGATAGGGTCTCAAGAATATCCCATTCGGCAATCATCATAGAAACTACTGCCGAGTGCTTGCGACTGAGCGCATCTGCAACACGATTACCTTTGCCAGGGGTATACTGAATATCTAAATCATATGAGGCGAGAAACTCAAGCAATCGCTGCTGCCTCATATTGAGATCCCTCTGACTGAATAGATACTTCAGCGACTTGTGATCGGTATAAAGAGTGAAGCGTTCGCCTAATAGAAAATGACGCCACGTCTTCAAGGCAAAGACGATAGCTGCCAACTCAAGATCATGAGTCGGATAGCGAACCTCATTCGGACGCAGTTGCCTGGAAGCATAAGCAACTACCCGATCCTTCTGCATAAGCACAGCACCGAGCCCGCTACCACAAGCATCGGTGTAAACAACCAGATCCTGATTACTCTCAGGAACCACAAGAATAGGAGCATGAGTGAGAAGTTCCTTCAATCGCTGAAAAGAAGCTTCACACTTATCAGACCAAATAAAGCGAACACCCTTACGAGTCAGCGTCGTAAGGGGAAGTGCAACTCGAGAGAAATCCTTGACAAACCGACGGTAATAACCCGCCAGACCAAGAAAGCTGCGAATATCATGAACGTTCTCGGGCTGCTTCCAATTCTGAATAGCTTCGATCTTGGCAGGATCGACAGAAACACCCTCAGATGATACAATATGGCTCAAGAACTTGACCTTGCTCTCCCAAAAATGGCATTTGGAGAGCTTGGCCTTAAGCTGATGCTGACGAAGAGTATCCAAGATGATTTGCAAATGATGAGCATGCTCTGCCTCGGATCTAGAATAAATAAGAATATCGTCGATGTAAACCAGAATGAATCTATCGATGTATTCCCGGAATACTCGATTCATAAGATCGACGAAGAAAGCTGGTGCATTCGTCAAGCCGAATGGCATGACCAACCACTCAAAAGAACTATAATGAGTGCGGAAAGCGGTAAGAGGGATGCTATCTTCCGCAACTCGGAGCTGATGAAATCCGGTGGCAAGGTCGAGCTGTGAAAAGACCTTCGCACCGCTCAACTGACCAAACATATCGTCTATCCGTGGCAATGGATAACGATTTCTGATGGTCAACTCATTAAGCTTGCGATAGTCAATGCAAAGCCTAAGAGAGCCATCAGGCTTCTTAATGAAGACGACAGCAACACCCCATGGCGAAGAACTGGATCGAATGAATTGCTTCGCCTCAAGCTCCACTAACTGCTTCCTAAGTTCCTCATTCTCTTTAGTAGACATCCTCGTGGGAGGACGTCCAACTGGGTGGGAGCCTGGAATGAGATCGATGCGGAACTCAATGGCCCGCTTTGGCGGCAGGCCAGATACTGGCTCGAATATATCGAGGAAATCCCGAACGACAGGAATACGAGATATGTCCAAATCCTCATCTCGTGTATCAAGAGTAAATAAAGTAACATCAGAAAGACCAACATCCTGAAGAACAATAGCTAACGGAGCGGACGAATCAGGGTGATGAATGAATAATATCCGCTACGAACAAATAATTTTGGCGTCGTGCTGAACGAGCGAATCCATGCCAAGAATCATATCAAATCCCAAATACTCCATAACGTGCAGATTCGCACGGAAAGAAAATCCACAAAGATCGATATCTATATTCTCACAAAGCAAGCTGAGGGTCGTGGATCCGCCAATGGGATTCACAATCCTTAGTGAAGAAACTAGACAAGTAACATCCAAGGACAAAGCATCTACTAGCTCCTTTGATACGAATGAGTGAGAGGCACCCGTATCAAAGAGAACTCTACAAGATCTACCATGAAATAAAATAGAATCTTCGAGAACGGAAGGATGCGTACCTCGAGGCCGAGCTGAAGATGCAGGAGCCTTGGCAGCATTAAGCTTGCCAGGCTTGGCACTAGCTGGAGCAATAGGAAAAGTGGAGATCCTGTGTCCCTCCTTCTTGCAGAAGGTGCAATAGAGAGGTTTGGGGCACTCTCGAATAAAGTGATCTGGAGGACCGCAGTTGAAGCATTTCCTCGGAGGATGGGTTCCACTAGGCTGTGACTAAATCTGAGGCTGAGTCTGAGGCTGAGCCTGGACTGCAGAATTGCCAGTCTTCTTCTTCTTGTTCCAAGGCTTGTTCTTCTGAAATGGACCCCGCTTCTGGTTGGGGTTTTTGGAACCCCCGCCATCATCATCACTATGCTCCATCTCGACTGACTCAAGATGTAGGGCTGCATCGACTAGCTTCTCGAATGAGAGCTCAAGCTGTAGCATAAGATGCCTCTTCAGATATTTCTTCAAGCCCTCAACAAATTTGAGGTTCCTCTTATAAGGAATAGCAATAAACTCAAGGCCGTACTTGGACAGGGCCTCGAAGGAAGAGACATAGTCGGATACGGAGGACTTCCCCTGCTTGAGATCAAGAAAGCAGCGAGCAAGGGAGTTCTTCTCTGACTCTGGGATGAATTTGAGTTCAAATCTCTGACGAAACTGAGCCCAAATAAGTGTGGTCTCATCGACCCCGGCAATAAGTAGTTCGTACCAATCCAGGGCACGACTCAGAAGCTGACTAGAAGCAATAAGAACACGGTCATGATCCGGGATATCCATACGAGTGAAAATGCGCTCGCATATCCGAATCCAAGCCTGGACCTCTAAGACATTCTCGGAGCCACTGAACGGCTTCCCTCCAAGATGGGTAAAATCACTGCAGAGATGTGCAAAAACAGACATGCGCGGAGCATCAGCAACTGGGGCTGGAGACTGAGAATGAGACTGAGAATTCCGAACCAGCTCCATGATCTGGTCGGTATTCATGAACATGCCCTCTGGATGAGTGTTGCTGGACTGCCCAACAGCACTAGTCTGACGTGTGGTTCTCCCTCTTCCCCTTCCAGACATACTGAAAGTCAAACGGGAATTAGAGTTAGACATGATTCAATGATTGATACTTAATTAAGGAATACTACGGAATATAATAAATTCCTACACATATTCTTAACTTAACTATCAATAAGCATAAGGAAGGGATTTGATTTAATTCGGATCCAATTAAAATGTATTGTACTAAGTGTATCCGTTCTGTGTTTGTTATGCTTAATTCTGAACCTTGCTCCGATACCAAGATGTAACGCCCCACTCTCAGACCCACTGTAACAAAGAGTATTACGGGAGTAATACCGTCTGTTAAAGCGGAGAATAGAGTATAATGGAAGCGGCCATTTGTAATCAAGCTATAACTATCTACTGAATACGTCGAAAAGATAGTATCTATTTTTTTCAAGTGGTTCGACCTATTCAATAACTATTTATAACGAAATTACAATGGCTAAAGACCTATCAGAATAAGCATAGTAATAAATGACAAACATCACAGGACAGAATCACATAACAGATATAACATCCCAGAACAATACATCATCAATACAGATCCAAATACTATAAGTGGGTACAAAGCCACCGCTCACACATGTGAGTAAAAAATATGTACATAAGAGTCTGCAATAAAGGAGTAGCGGAATAATGGACAAATAAAAGCACTATCTATCAGCATAGCAGATAATGTCCAAGCGGAAGCACATAAGCTAAGTCCAGAGACCTAACCTGAAACAACTCGGTCTGAGCCGAGCGAAAACACTCGGGTCAGGCTAGCTAAATAATCAGTAATAACTGAGATATATATAATAATGCAGTACATAAATAAAACAATACTTCTCCAAAGAGAAGAGTCATATGGACTACATGAATATAATGACGATCCCTAATCATCAATAAACAGTAAAAATCTCCAAAGAGAATACAAACACCAAAGTGTTTAATAAATAAAATCGCCTCATATCATCGGCGTAGCCAAAGCTATATAAAGTTGCCCATAGGCAATAATCCCAAGAGTGACCAGAGTCAGTAATCAATGCCCAAGCAAAGATCGATGCTCCATAGAGCAATAGGGATATATTGAAAAATCAATGAAATCAAACACTAAAAAGCAGTGTCCAGAGACACTGTGAATCCACAAGGTAATCGCACTTACATCGTATGGTTCCATAGAACCAACACCGAATGGCGATACTCGAATGGATATAAAATCATCAGATAATACAAATTTTGCACGTGCACCGACCAGAGCCGTTTTGCCAAGTACTGTAGAGTTGTGATCGATCACTCGCACAGATGCGGAACGCGCGAGACGGCGAGATCCTTCCCAGAAGGATAAAGGCCCAGAGGCGCACGCCGAAAAATAAACTGCTCCATAGAGAAGGTGTCCAGAGACGGTTGCCCAGAGGCGTGGTGACCCAGAGGTCCAGTACTGGCCGCCCAGAGGCTAATGTGTCACTAACTTCTTGGAGAGGAACCCGTAAAGTGTTAAGAATGAGTCCCATACCCCACGTTCGCACTAAACGGTTTACTAACCAATAGCAAGCTCACACTTCAAACAATAAAAAGTCCACCTCATATCATCGGTAGACTAGACCCAAAGGTCAAAACGATCAATCGAATAGGTCGGGGATTAACCGGAAAGAAAATACACACGGTTTCCATAAGCCGGATATTTCCTAACCGTTTAAGCACCTTTCCACTTCGCTCGACGTGTTAAAAGTGAGTGTGAGATTTTTATTATAGAAAATAATGGTGTAAAACGGATTTGTAATTGATTTCGAAATCACTTTTAAAACGGTCTTTTGAAAAGTCTCCTATTATGGAGTAATTAATTTAATAATTAAAAATAATATTATATAATAATTTTCAAAAGCCATTTTGGAGTGAAAAATCCTTTTAGATCCTTTTTATGAAGCCCGTGTACGAAATCTAGGAACAGATCTCAAAGAAATCGACGAAAACCAGAAAATCATCAAAAATATTCTAAGTGTTTGAAACCATTTAAAAACTACTGCGAACCCAAGTTCGGCAATTTATTTGGACCAGCAAACTGTGTCCAAATAGCATGAAAACTGGTAGGCATGTAGTCCGACATCCCTACTTTAAGATGCAAAAAGAATTTTTGGATTCCGAGTTGAGACGAAGTAGCAGCGACGTTTCAAAGTTGAACCTAGAAAAAGATTCACACTGTTTTCCAACAGTGACCAGAGTCTAACTTTGGCACGAAAATCGGAGTACCAAACGAACTCCAGTGTTGCCCAAGTTTTCCAGAGATGGAGTTCGCAACTCCACCTTTCCAACGAGACCAAAAACGTCGAATTCCGACTTCCGATGCGAACGTGGCGGCATCGCGAAGTGGTGCTCAAAAGCTGAAAACAGAGGTGATGTTGTTGTTTTTTTTTTTTTAGCCCAGCCCACATGGGCTGGGAAAATTACAAGCCCCCAGCCCAATTGGGCTGGGGAGACTTGGATCCGCCCGCAGCCCGCGCGGGCTGGGGGACTTGGCCCAGCCCGCGCGGGCTGGGGGTACTGGGCCCGCCCCAGCCTACCCACAGCCCGCGCGGGCTGGGGAAACCCCCCCAGCCCACGCGGGCTGGGGGTCTTGGGCCCGCCCCCAGCCCACGCGCGCTGGGGGTACTGGGCCTGCCCTAGCCCACGTGGGCTGGGAACTTGGGCCGCGCCCCAACCCGCTGCGGGCTGGGGTCTGTGGCCCGCCCCTAGCCCCTTCCGGGCTGGGGGAAAAGGGGGCCGCCCCTTGCGGGCTGGGGTCTGTGACCCGCCCCCAACCCGGGTAGGCTGGGGGCCTGTGCGTGCCCGGCCTGCGCCGTGCTGGGGCCTGGGTGCAACCTAGGCCTGTCCTGGTGCACCCAGAGGCTTTTTTTGGTCTGTTTTGGCCTGTTTTCAGCCTGCACATTTCCAGCCAGCAGAAATTGTGCATTTTAGTGATTTTGGAGTGTTTTTTTCAAGTTTTTGGCATCAAATTTTGCTAATAACAATCACTAACCATCATAAATGATTATTATACTAAATTAAAGGAAACATAGGGTCAAAGCTTAGCATTACCTTATGAAGCAATTTTACAAACACCTTATGTGCAACCCCAAATTGAATGCAAAGATGATTAAGGAGTTATGATTCACATGTTACATAAATAAGCATGTGTTACTAATTGATTTATGACATCAAAAGAGGATCAAACACATACTATAAGAAGTTTTTAGCAATATACCTCTCTTAGAAAGCAACAATGATCATAATAGCATCAACCCAAGTTAGCGAAAGAGAATTAGGAGGCTATAAGATCATAAAAACACATAAAACATCTGTTAATAAACTAATTTCAGAAATTAGAAAGTTATAAAAGAGGGATTTGAGGTGGGTATTTGCATTACCTTTGCATAGAATGACTTGCATAAGCTAATACTTGAAGGAGATGAAGATGGAGGCCATTTTTGTTAAGAAGCTTTAGGAAATGATTAAGGTTTTGATTAGGGTTGAATGAAGAAGGTTTTGAGAGTTTGAGATAATATATAGGGGAGGTTTAGGGTGGGTTATTGGGTTAAGTGTTGTAACCCAATAAGAAGAGGGTTATTACAATGTTTCCAAAAAAAATTCTAAGTGTTCATGTATGTATATGAACTCATTTCTTACCCAAACCCGTTTTAAAATCTCTCCTAAAATATTTAACTCTCCAAAATAACATTTTATCCTCATTTTAAAATCCCATATTTCCCATTTAATTAAAATAGCCTTTTTCAAATAAATTTTGTTATTCCAAATCCTTTTATGCTTCATTAAGAATAAATATTAATCCTAACTTTTATTTATTAATTGGTAATGCAAATCACGGGTTGTTACAATATACCTTTTATTTCGGCTGTGTGGGCAGTTGGATCTGCAGCCAACTGCGGGGTTTTCTTATTCGAAACAGTTAAGTAAGGAATGGTTTCGGCCTTGCGTTGCAGGGGATTTAGGTTGGATCATCGGTACGTTGATCTACGCCGCGTACTATGATGGACGGTACCCCAGTAGCCCTGCCATTGATGGAAAGCCATTCTTCCTACGTGCCCTTATGATTTTGATTGTACTACCCACTTTTGTGGCTAGTAGCTGGAATTTAATCATGTAACAATTTCAGCTATTTCTTTTTTATTTGAAAACCCTAAACCTTATTATAATATCACTGGATTTCCTATCAAATGTTTCGTTTAGCGTAAGGTAAAAAATTACCTGTGTTTATGCGCGGGAAGTCTTATGTGATACCTTTTTTTTTCAAAAGTTTTCAAAAGTTAAGCAACTTTATACCGTTTACTCACACCAGACCCATGTCTGACCCGGAGTTTATTTCTATTTTTCTTAAACTCTCGGGTACTCAAATTTTTATGAGTAGCGAAGTGATCATGTTTTGGCTTGACGAATATTAGAAAGCATGGAGCAGGAGTCCAGACGTAGATATATCTATAATTCCTCTATGCTGAGTTAAAGTCTTTGTCTGTTGTAATGGAATGTAATGCATTAGACAAAGCCTTATAACTGTCTAATGTGATGATGTTGTGTATCTGTGTAACTCTGATGTAATGACTATGTAATATTTATGTGATATATTATATTTTGTTTTGTTCCTCTGTGAGATTCTAATTTTATTGAGTTCTTTCTTCTTTCGATTCTATTTCTATTTCTTTCTTTTTATTGATGATGCGTATTTCTATGGAATGAAAGGCGGGTCATCACAGTTGGTATCAGAGCGTAGTTTGAGATAATAACTAGGCTCTGGAGTGGCATCTATCTTGAGAGCGCATATTTGTAGTTTTTTATGATTATATATCTATTTAAATTTGTTGGGTATCTGTTCGAATTTCCTGCATGAGTTCTAGAGGAGTTTCATTCCTTTCTTTGATTGGTTGACCATCCTATCCTTAGGCGGAGCAATTGAGTTAGGTAAGATATGTAGATGCTTTCTTATCTCTCCCATAGTTTTCTTGTGACCCGTCTGTATTGGATCCCGAAGGGTTTGATCGTATTCTGTATATGGATTGGATGGATAGTAAGGATTGTTTCTATGGAGACCGAGTTGGGAAGAATCGCAAAAGTGACTTGCGATGATTCCGGAATTCTTTTGAGCATCTGTTGCTTGGAGGCGTGGCATCTCCAGAGGGCGTAGAGTCCATCATTGTGGTTAGAGATTGTTCGGATGTTTCCAAGGTAGTGGAAGGTTTTGTCTTCTTCAGGAGATAGAGTTGGAGAAGCAGATTCAAGGTTTCATTGAAGAGGCCTTCTATTTCTAGTGAGGGTATTTCTGTAGTTCTAGCTAGGGTATCTACTATTCAGGAGTGGAAACAACCGCAGATTTTTGGATTTGGCAGAGTTCTACATGAAGTTTATCAAGTCTATTTCTAAGATTTCTTCGAGTTGACTTAGGAAGGAGCTATGTTTAGGTGGAACCGATTGTGAAGAGGCTTTCTTGGATTTGAAGGCAAGGCTGACCAGTGTGCCTATTCTAGCTATTTCTTATGGCAAGAGTAAGTTGAGTTCTACATAGGTGTTGTGTGTACCAGTTAAGGATGGATTGAGTCAAGGATTTAAGTCAAGGAGTTCTATCAGAGAATCTTCTGGTAGCTGAGCATGAAGAAGGATGTAGCTGTTTTCGTTATTAGATGTGTGATCTGTCAACTGGTGAAGGTGATCAACAGAAGACTGCTAGTTTGTTGAAGCCTCTGAAGCTCTGAAGTGGAAGTGAGAAATGATTTCTCTAGATTTCATCGACGGTTTGCCAAGGTCCAAAGAGGGAAATTGTAACGACCCGTAAATTTTCGTTAATTTAATAAGTTTGGATAATTTAATTTAGAAAAGAAGTAAAGATTTATAGTTGATAATGAAGCATATGTTGAAAGAGAAACGAAACCATAGAAATTTAAGCTAAGTATTAATTGTTGATCTAAATTGATGAATAAATTAAAATGATGTAAATGGTTATACTTGGCTAAGAGTAGAATATAGGAAAACAAGGGTAAGTTGTGAATTTATTTTATGGATTAATAATATTTGATAGTACATTGAATTAAATCAATGTCCTGTAGAGGTGGGGTATGGTTAGTAATAAAAGCTTTTAAAGAAAAACCTTTAATTTATAAATGAAAATCAATGTATTAAATTAAGTGTAACTAAATGTATGTAAATAAATTTGTAAGAATAAGTTAATAAATAATTTATTTGTGCATACCAGATTTAACTGAAATAACAAAAAGGGCAAGAACTTGATGCGCCTAGGTATATATATATTGAGACTATAGCTAAATAGGAAAATTGGTAGTAAATAGGAAAAAGATGACAAAGGCAGCTAGTAAATTAATAAATGAATCCTAATAATAAGTAGTAATTAATATATATACAGTGGGCATTTGTGATAATTACCAAATTTTAACCATTCATATAATTTATTTAATTAAATCTAAATCTATGGCAACATTGTTGTTAGTGATGTTAGTATTAGTTAATAAATTTAATTCCAATACGATACCCATAAATGAATGGAATGGAATGATTGTATAAAAAAACAGGGTATACTAGGTTGTTTATCAAATAGAAGGATAGAAAGTAAATATCGAATTTGATTGATGAATAAATATACATTGAATAGTAATGTAATGTAAAGTAATAGCAATTGTATAGAAATCAATCAATAAAATGTATATAGATTGTAGAGTTATAATAATAAATAAAAATTTGATGACATTTATATAAGGTAATGAATTGCAGATTTGGGTTTATAATAAAGAGTGAATGGAAATTTTGATTTGTTATAAATTGAATGGAATTCAAAATCTATTAGGAAAGGTAGATGGATTGGTAATAAAATTTTAACGGACTTGAATAGTGAATTCATTTAAGTAACATATAATAAATAATGAATGAAAACCAATACTCCGTAAATATCCTTATAATACGATGATTTGTGAGTAAAAGAAATGGAAAATAAGTTTATTTAATATATTGGAATTTAATTTATGGTAAAAAAAGGTCAATTGAAATCAAATGAGTTAATAGGGGAATCAAGCTTTATTTATTAAATTGGATTTAAGATATGGTAATTTGGATTTATTTCAATAAATTTAAAGTAAATGTAAATTTTTACGGTAATTTAAAACTGGAGTTGAAGCGGGAAATATTGGTGCAATAAATTTTAAATCCAAATGGTAAAACCCTTCTATTTAGAATTTTGAATGGGATAGTAATTAATTTATTTAGCTAAATTGGAATTTTAAGGATTTTATTTATAATTTTGTGAATTTGGTAAAATTAATAATATAAAATGAGATTAACATTTGACTTGATAAATTTATTTTCTTTATATTGACATTTAGATTGGCTATAACCATTGTAAACGTTTGAGTAGTAAAGATGATGAAATTTCCAATTTTAGAAAATAAATTATGAAATTTGGATTTAAGCAATTAATTAATTAATATAAAAATATCCATTTTGGCCACGGACTCGGATTTCGACGAAACCAGTTTCATCGGATCCGTATCGGTGAATTATTGTAGGGTTTCAAGTTTCGTATCAATCGGACCTGTCGTTTGATCATATGGACGTGAAACGCCTTGAAATCGATTTAATTAAAATCAATTTGAAATCAATTTGGAAATTTGGTTTTCAGCATAACTTCTTCATACGATCGAATTTGGACGTGAAACTTTTTCCATCGCGTTCAGAATATCTTAAAATACCTATCTGGATATATGGGTTTAATAAATTTCATTCCGGGATCAGAACGGGCTTTTTGGGCCAACTACCATTTAGCACGTTCATAATTCGCGCCTACCTAGCCTTCTTCTATTTGTCTATAAATATGTTGTGATAAACCCTACCTCCTTTCTATTGTCATTTGGCTGTACGTTCATTTTTCTTCATCTCTTTCTCTTCCTCAATGGTTGCAAAGCCTAGATCTACTTCAATTCAAAATTCAAATGAAAATTCAAAGCCCTCCTAAAAATTCCAAAAAAATATATGTCAATGCTCTCGATGAGCGTAATTCAGTGGTGATATCCGTTTTTCGTTTGGAGCTATCGTTTGTCCAGAAAAATTCAATCATTTTCGGCCTTACATCATCGCCGTAACAAACTTCGTCAGATCGTCAAACGATTTCTGGGTATTGGAGAGGGGATTGAGGGGGTTAGATCTATGTGGTTATTGCATCAAATCAACGGTTAGGTTTGGCTCGAAATCGTGCCCTAGTTTCGAAAGTGGCGGCGGCTATGGCATTTCTGGTGGTCGCGACACATGGGAGGGAGGCGGCTCTTTGAGCTGAGGACGATGGAGGTGGTCGGCCTGAAGGGCGTCGGCCGTGGACGATGGAATTTGCGGTCAAAGCTCGGTCAGAGCTCGGTTTTTGGGTTCATTTTCTTGCGTGTGGTTCCGGTAGCCTGACCGCGTGAGAGAGAGAGAGCAACGCGTTTTCTCTGTTGTGACGTGGCATTGATTCTTGGGTGAGATGATTATGGTATTGTTTTCTTTTAATTTATAATTGATTTCAATGGAAAAATCGTCATAACTTCCGCATACGACATTCATTTCTCACGAGAATTTTTCCGTTAGGATCGTATTGAGATTCCGGATCTGTTGACACTGGTTTGGACAGATTTGGAGACCGTCAAATTTTTGAGATTAAATTGAATTTAAATTCGATTTAAATTCATAAGGTGAGTGTTTTAACCCACTCACAACTTCTAAAAGTTTTTATGTTTGTTAAATTTATTTTAGATATGAGTAGAAATTTAATTATGACTGTTTGGTATGTTTTATTCAGCATATCTGTTAATTTGCATTTAGTTAATTTAACTGTTAATTTATTTTATTTATTACATAAAATTTGACAGTTAGAATTTATTTTTGCACGTAAACTGCTAGTTAACAGTCATTTAAATTATTATGGAATATAAACTGTTAATTAATATCTGTTATTGATTTCTGTATAAATTCAAATGCCATGTATCGATGATTGTTTAAAATTGGATGATGATTGCAATTGATGATTGATGATTGATATTTGGATGAATGAATGCTATAATTATATTGTATAAACTGCAAGTCATCATGCATTTTCATTTCATTCGGGATTGCGGTTTGAAATGATATACAACCGCAAAGTTTATTTTTAAATTGCGGATTGAAATGATAAATATCCGTATCACTTGACCATAGGATAGAAAATTTTATACAGGCACCGTGGTCTATATATAAATTATTTTTAAGTGATTTCTATGGTTTGGATGGGATACGGTTTATAAAAAATTTTAATTTTGATATTTTATAAATAGTATATTTTTTCCTATATATATACATATGAAGTTAAAATTTTGAATTCAAGCTGGGTATAAATCTGCAAATGAAAATAGAAAATTTTTGAGAAATGGGATTTGATAATTTATATCATATGTTTAATGTTTAAGTTTGGAAATTTTAAGATATGATATTTATAACTGGATTTTTTTTTCAAGATGATTAAAAATGAATATGTTAGTATAAATTAAATTGATGAAAATATTTAATTGCTAGAAATTGGAGTTTTATTTTATATATTCAAGACTAAATAATAGTACGTTTAATTTGCTGAAAGAATAAATTCCAACTTTAGTTTTGAAATATTAATACTCCAAATGGATATATATATATATATATATATAGAAATTGAAGTGGTTTGTAACCTGAAGGGATATTTAAATTTTGGTTTAGACTTTAAATAAAGAAATATATTTGTGAAGCCGTGGAAATTATTTTTCTTTACAGAGTAACCTTAAAGTTAAACCATTTATTTTATATACTATTGAATATCCAAACCATTCAAGTTTTAGAAGTATGATTTTTAAAAGTATGAAGTCCGAAATATTATGTTTTGAAAGTATAATTCCAATGTTAGGTTTCCACATATTATAAATTTTAAAGCAGTATGATTTTTGGAAAAGAATTATATTTGGGATAAAATGATATCATATTGTTTGGGTTTTAAAATGATATCGTATTCATAGTTTGAAATGGAAAATTTTATTCTGGTTTTAAAGTATAAACTATTTTAAATGATCGCGGTGTTATAATAACGATGGGTTGGCAAAGAGACCGGGATCAGATATGGACATACTCTCTGTCGATACCGAAAACCACTTTGACTAACCGTGTACGCGGTGGAGATTCCAGAATGAAGTAGGTTGGTGGCGACGTTTCCTTTAAGGTAAATACGTGGACCCAACTCCCATGAGTTGGCATAAGGTGGCTAAAACAGGAGCGATTCTCGGGCCAATGAGGTCATTCCTCTGATCGAACGCACTCCTTCGATACTATACTCTGACTTTGGATTGTTCGGTGGCCACTATTGATTTCTTTGATTTGGGGTGTTAGTTCAAGGTGGGCGGTAGCTGCGGCTATGCGTTACCACCATCCCGGATAGCAATTGGTATATCTACCCTGGCATTGCCTAGTGGTGCCGTGTCACCTACCCTACCGCGCCTTTACTACGAGTTTCTATTTGTGTCGTACCTATGAAGTATCCTCTGGTAGCCTCCCGATCAGGAGGTATTACGGTACTATATAGACTATTGGCATTATTTGTGTTAAGGGCTATATGGGTAACCCCTTAAGGCTATTAAAAAGTAAGTTTATTTTACAAATAGACACTATTATAATAGCGCAATATACTATATAGTAAATAGTTTAACGGATCCTTAGGAGATGTAAATCCCGAGCATCTCGTGAGTTACTGCACTCATATTTATTTCTGTAAATTTAACTTACATAAGATCTTATAGTTCTGAATCGAGTGTTTTTGTCTTTTCAAATTCGCTCGGGTCAGTCCGAGCATTTCAGGATTTGAAGTTTTAGCTCTGGAGGACGAAGATGAAGATTTGTAGTATTACTATCTACTATTTTATTTCACTACACTGTATTCCGCTGCATTAATATTATTGGTATGTGAACTCTGATATTTAATTTTATAAAGAAGAATCAAATGTTTTGTAAACAGTTTTATAAACTGTATATTTTATTATTATATTTTATCCTTCTACTGTGAGATTCTATTTTGTTTTTTTTCTTCTCTGTTTTCTTATTTACCCCATAACAATCCGCCCTTCCGTATGGTTTGAATTGACATGCATGTCTGTTTAAATCGTGCGAAAAAGCGGGATGTTACAGCTGGTATCAGAGCTTTGGTTTAGCGATAAACCTTAGCTTTGTGGGTTTGACTCTTTGTTTATAGGGTAGTAATACCCTATGGGAGTCGCTGAGTGTATATATATGAGAGAGCGTATTTGTTAGTGTTATAAAAAGATTTTGATATTATGTTAATCTATTCCGTTTTGTATTTATAAATTCTGGTTGGTGCATGGGACGCTATGACATCAATAGGGATTTCTAAACACTTAATAGGACAGACCGACACAATATTTGTTTTATATAGGTGAATGAAATAATTTTTCCTATTATATTTTCTATATATATAAATAAATTTTCCGAAAGATATATATATATATATATATATATATATATATATATATATATATTTGGTTGCAATAGATTGGTTGTTAGGAATAAAATTTTAATAATAGGTGAAATAAGATTTAAATTTAAAAATCAATGAAAATTTGAAATTTAGGACTTAAGTCCGGGGTTTTGAAAATTTGCATTCAAAGGATTTGGAAGTATAATAATATTGTTATATATATTTTCCGATATAAATATTTCATTTTAAATTCGGAAGAATTGTTTTAAAAGAAGATTTTGGAGAAAAATGAGTTTTGTACTTTCCTCTCTGTCGCTGGAAAATAATTTCGGCGATGGCGGCCGCATCATCGACTTTCATTTTCGAGTTTCGAAGGGGAAAAGCCACTTTAGTAAATTCTACTTGAGATTTATTTTAAAATTATCTAAAATTTTGATTGTTTTAAATATAATTGAGATATATGAGTGGTAAGAAATTATTTATCTATTTTTTTTAAAAATAATTTGAAATTTGACCCGGTATTTAATTCATAAATTTCCATTAATAAATTGTTTAAATTATGGTAGTAAAATAGAATTAAATTAATAATTGAAACCCTAAATAAAATAAGAGACTAAAATGCTAAGTTATAAATGAATTTTAAAATTGTAACTTATAAGGAAAAGGTGAAGATTTATTGAACAATGAATTTAATTAAAAGATGAGATAAAGTTTGTATAAGTTCTTTTGCATTTTCTTTAACATATATAACTTACCAATTATGTAAAGTTGAAATGTTAAATAAGAGATTTGAATAGAATATTATACAAGTAGAAAATTTTGGGGAAAATGAAGTATTCAATGAATTGCTATTATAAATAAGAAATTAATGGTTATAAACTTAAGTATGATATAAATGCTACTAGTTTAATATAATGGAAAGTAGATGATATAGATAACTGACTGCAAACCATAGTTAAAGAATTAATAAAATCCTAACTTATAAGAATGGATGTTATGAGGTTAAGAATTTAAGTGTAATAAATATAATAAAAATAAAAGAAACTTACATAACCTGAATGAATAAATAGAATGAATAACTGTAAGTAATAAGAAAAAAATAAAGGAAACAACCACTGATGAGTAAATAAAATTTAAAGTTGTTAGAAATAGATGTAAATTATAAAGGGATAATTTATGGGTTATGGTAAACTTAAGAAAAGGGTTGAAGTTATTCTAAATAAAATTTAAAGAAATAAATGAAAATAAAATCTAAACTGTTATATGAATAAAAAGATCAAACAGCTAATGTTTGAAATAAAATTTTATAATGAGTCAATTGATTGGTTGGCTTGAATTGTTATTGTTTGATTTACGGTTGGTCGGGTAAGGAAATTTGAAGTTGTTGGATGAATAAATAATCTATTTTGTTCTATCTAAGACTGTTGAGTAAATGATGCACTGGATGGTTATTTTTCATTACGTACCATTTCAAGTTTTGAACCCGAACAGCTATTTGCTTGTTTGATTGAATGATTGTTTTGGATGTATATGATGTTCGTGAAATGGATGGTTGTGTATTAATTTGTTGTTAGGGATTGAAACTACTTAGAATTATGTTGAAAATGTTTTCCAAACTTTAATTATTTAAGTATAAAAGGATATAATGATTATAAACGGGTATATTTTATTTAAGGTAATAAATTTAGTAAATTATTGTTTAAAGATGTACTGCTTATTTAAATTCTTCCTTCTCCCTTCTTTTTCCTTTTCGGGGACGAAAAGTTTTGAGTGGGGGAGAGTGTAACGACCCGTAAATTTTCGTTAATTTAATAAGTTTAGATAATTTAATTTAGAAAAGAAGTAAAGATTTATAGTTGATAATGAAGCATATGTTGAAAGAGAAACGAAACCATAGAAATTTAAGCTAAGTATTAATTGTTGATCTAAATTGATGAATAAATTAAAATGATGTAAATGGTTATACTAGGCTAAGAGTTGAATATAGGAAAACAAGGGTAAGTTGTGAATTTATTTTATGGATTAATAATATTTGATAGTACATTGAATTAAATCAATGTCCTGTAGAGGTGGGGTATGGTTAGTAATAAAAGCTTTTAAAGAAAAACCTTTAATTTATAAATGAAAATCAATGTATTAAATTAAGTGTAACTAAATGTATGTAAATAAATTTGTAAGAATAAGTTAATAAATAATTTATTTGTGCATACCTGATTTAACTGAAATAACAAAAAGGGCAAGAACTTGATGTGCCTAGGTATATATATATTGAGACTATAACTAAATAGGAAAATTGGTAGTAAATAGGAAAAAGATGACAAATGCAGCTAGTAAACTAGTAAATGAATCCTAATAATAAGTAGTAATTAATATATATACAGTGGGCATTTGTGATAATTACCAAATTTTAACCATTCATATAATTTATTTAATTAAATCTAAATCTATGGCGACATTGTTGTTAGTGATGTTAGTATTAGTTAATAAATTTAATTCCAATACAATACCCATAAATGAATGGAATGGAATGAATGTATAAAAAAAAGGGTATACTAGGTTGTTTATCAAATAGAAGGATAGAAAGTAAATATCGGATTTGATTGATGAATAAATATACATTGAATAGTAATGTAATGTAAAGTAATAGCAATTATATAGAAATCAATCAATAAAATGTATATAGATCGTAGACTTATAATAATAAATAAAAATTTGATGACATTTATATAAGGTAATGAATTGCAGATTTGGGTTTATAATAAAGAGTGAATGGAAATTTTGATTTGTTATAAATTGAATGGAATTCAAAATCTATTATGAAAGGTAGATGGATTGGTAATAAAATTTTAACGGACTTGAATAGTGAATTCATTTAAGTAACATATAATAAATAATGAATGAAAACCAATACTCCGTAAATATCTTTATAATACGATGATTTGTGAGTAAAAGAAATGGAAAATAAGTTTATTTAATATATTGGAATTTAATTTATGGTAAAAAAAGGTCAATTGAAATCAAGTGAGTTAATAGGGGAATCAAGCTTTATTTATTAAATTGGATTTAAGATATGGTAATTTGGATTTATTGCAATAAATTTAAAGTAAATGTAAATTTTTACGGTAATTTAAAACTGGAGTTGAAGCGGGAAATATTGGTGCAATAAATTTTAAATCCAGATGGTAAAACCCTTCTATTTAGAATTTTGAATGGGATAGTAATTAATTTATTTAGCTAAATTGGAATTTTAAGGATTTTATTTATAATTTTGTGAATTTGGTAATATTAATTATATAAAATGAGATTAACATTTGACTTGATAAATTTATTTTCTTTATATTGACATTTAGATTGGCTATAACCATTGTAAACGTTTGAGTAGTAAAGATGATGAAATTTCCAATTTTAGAAAATAAATTATGAAATTTGGATTTAAGCAATTAATTAATTAATATAAAAATAGCCATTTTGGCCACGGACTCGGATTTCGACGAAACCAGTTTCATCGGATCCGTATCGGTGAATTATTGTAGAGTTTCAAGTTTCGTATCAATCGGACCTGTCGTTTGATCGTACGGACGTGAAACGCCTTGAAATCGATTTAATTAAAATCAATTTGAAATCAATTTGGAAATTTTGTTTTCAGCATAACTTCTTCATATGATCGAATTTGGACGTGAAACTTTTTCCATCGCGTTCAGAATATTTTAAAATACCTATCTGGATATATGGGTTTAATAAATTTCGTTCCGGAATCAGAACGGGCTTTTTGGGCCAACTACCATTTAGCACGTTCGTAATTCGCGCCCACCTAGCCTTCTTCTATTTGTCTATAAATATGCTGTGATAAACTCTAGCCTCCTTTCTATTGTCATTTGGCTGTACGTTCATTTTTCTTCATCTCTTTCTCTTCCTCAATGGTTGCAAAGCCTAGATCTACTTCAATTCAAAATTCAAAGTCCTCCTAAAAATTCCAAAAAAATATATGTCAATGCTCTCGATGAGCGTAATTCAGTGGTGATATCCATTTTTTGTTTGGTGCTATCGTTTGTCCAGAAAAATTCAAATCATTTTCGGCCTTACATCATCGCTGTAACAAACTTCGTCAGATCGTCAAACGATTTCTGGGTATTGGAGAGGGGACTGAGGGGGTTAGATCTATGTGGTTATTTCATCAAATCAACGGTTAGATTTGGCTCGAAATCGTGCCCTAGTTTCGAAAGTGGCGGCGGCTATGGCGTTTCTTGTGGTCGCGACACATGGGAGGGAGGCGGCTCATTGAGCTGAGGACGATGGAGGTGGTCGCCTGAAGGGCATCGGCTGTGGATGATGGAATTTGCGGTCAAAGCTCGGTCAGAGCTCGGTTTTTGGATTCATTTTCTTGCGTGTGGTTCCTGTAGCCTGACCGCGTGAGAGAGAGAGAGCAATGCGTTTTCTCTGTTGTGACGTGGCATTGATTCTTGGGTGAGATGATTATGGTATTGTTTTCTTTTAATTTATAATTGATTTCAATGGAAAAATCATCATAACTTCCGCATACGACATTCGTTTCTCACGAGATTTTTTCCGTTAGGATCGTATTGAGATTCCGGATCTGTTGACGCTGGTTTGGACAGATTCGGAGACCGTCAAATTTTTGAGTTTAAATTGAATTTAGATTCGATTTAAATTCAAAAGGTGAGTGTTTTAACCCACTCACAACTTCTAAAAGTTTTTATGTTTGTTAAATTTATTTTAGATATGAGTAGAAATTTAATTATGACTGTTTGGTATGTTTTATTCAGCATATCTGTTAATTTGCATTTAGTTAATTTAATTGTTAATTTATTTTATTTATTACATAAAATTTGACAGTTAGAATTTATTTTTGCACATAAACTGCTAGTTAACAGTCATTTAAATTATTATGGAATATAAACTGTTAATTAATATCTGTTATTGATTTCTGTATAAATTCATATGCCATGTATCGATGATTGTTTAAAATTGGATGACGATTGCAATTGATGATTGATGATTGATATTTGGATGAATGAATGCTATAATTATATTGTATAAACTGCAAGTCATCATGCATTTTCATTTCATTCGGGATTGCGGTTTGAAATGATATACAACCGCAAATTTTATTTTTAAATTGCGGATTGAAATGATAAATATCTGTATCACTTGACCATAAGATAGAAAATTTTATACAGGCACCGTGGTCTATATATAAATTATTTTTAAGTGATTTCTATGGTTTGGATGGGATACGGTTTATAAAAAATTTTAATTTTGATATTTTATAAATATTATATTTTTTCCTATATATATACATATGAAGTTGAAATTTTGAATTCAAGCTGGGTATAAATCTGCAAATGAAAATGGAAAAATTTTGAGAAATGGGATTTGATAATTTATATCATATGTTTAATGTTTAAGTTTGGAAATTTTAAGATATGATATTTATAACTGGATTTTTTTTCAAGATAATTAAAAATGAATATGTTAGTATAAATTAAATTGAAGAAAATATTTAATTGCTACAAATTGGAGTTTTATTTTATATATTCAAGACTAAATAATAGTACGTTTAATTTTCTGAAAGAATAAATTCCAACTTTAGTTTTGAAATATTAATACTCCAAATGGATATATATATATATATATATATATAGAAATTGAAGTGGTTTTGTAACCTGAAGGGATATTTAAATTTTGGTTTAGACTTTAAATAAAGAAATATTTTTGTGAAGCCATGGAAATTATTTTTCTTTATAGAGTAACCTTAAAGTTAAACCATTTATTTTATATACTATTGAATATCCAAACCATTCAAGTTTTAGAAGTATGATTTTTAAAAGTATGAAGTCCGAAATATTATGTTTTGAAAGTATAATTCAAATGTTAGGTTTCCAGATATTATAAATTTTAAAGCAGTATGATTTTTGGAAAAGAATTATATTTGGGATAAAATGATATCATATTGTTTGGGTTTTAAAATGATATCGTATTCATAGTTTGAAATGGAAAATTTTATTCTGGTTTTAAAGTATAAACTATTTTAAATGACCGCGGTGTTATAATAACGATGGGTTGGCAAAGAGACCGGGATCGGATATGGACATACTCTCTGTCGATACTGAAAACCACTTTGACTAACCGTGTACGCGGTGGAGATTCCAGAATGAAGTAGGTTGGTGGCGACGTTTCCTGTAAGGTAAATACGTGGACCCAACTCCCGTGAGTTGGTATAAGGTGGCTAAAACAGGAGCGATTCTCGGGCCAATGAGGTCATTCCTCTGATCGAACGCACTCCTTCGATACTATACTCTGACTTTGGATTGTTCGGTGGCCACTATTGATTTCTTTGATTTGGGGTGTTAGTTCGAGGTGGGCGGTAGCTGCGGCTATGCGTTACCACCAGCCCGGATAGCAATTGGTATATCTACCCTGGCATGCCTAGTTGTGCCGTGTCACCTACCCTACTGCGCCTTTACTACGAGTTTCTATTTGTGTCGTACCTATGGAGTATCCTCTGGTAGCCTCCCGATCAGGAGGTATTACGGTACTGTATAGACTATTGGCATTATTTGTGTTAAGGGCTATATGGGTAACCCCTAAACGCTATTAAAAAGTAAGCTTATTTTACAAATAGACACTATTATAACAGCGCAATATACTATATAGTAAATAGTTTAGAGGATCCTTAGGAGATGTAAATCCCGAGCATCTCGTGAGTTACTGCACTCATATTTATTTCTGTAAATTTAACTTACATAAGATCTTTTAGTTCCGACTCGAGTGTTTTTGTCTTTTCAAATTCGCTCGGGTCGGTCCGAGCGTTTTAGGATTTGAAGTTTTAGGTCTGGAGGACGAAGATGAAGATTTGTAGTATTACTATCTACTATTTTATTTCACTACACTGTATTCCGCTGCATTGATATTATTGGTATGTGAACTCTGATATTTAATTTTATAAAGAAGAATCAAATGTTTTGTAAACAGTTTTATAAACTGTATATTTTATTATTATATTTTATCCTTCCGCTGTGAGATTCTATTTTGTTTTTTTCTTCTCTGTTTTCTTATTTACCCCATAACAATCCGCCCTTCCGTATGGTTTGAATTGACATGTGTGTCTGTTTGAATCGTGCGAAAAAGAGGGATGTTACAGAAATGGAGTATAGATAATTGAAGACCGGTTAATTACGAATGCCCATTTTATTTCGGTCAAGGCAACCCTGTGGTTGCATCTTTGGCTGAGTTTTCTTGAAGAAGTTTGTCTGATTGCTTGGTGTTTCAATCAGCATTGTTAGAAACTATGATCCTATCTTCTCCAGCAGATTTTGGAAGGATTGTGATCAGCTTTGGGTTCGAGTTTAAGTTTGGCTTCAGCCTATCATTCCTAGATGGACGATCTGACGAAAAGGCTGAATAGATTTTTTGAGATTATGCTGAGGGCTGTGTTTTGGATTTTGGATGGGTTTTGGAGGACCATTTGTATTGAATGGAATTCTCATTCAATTATCAGGTGAGTATCTAGATGGCACCTTATGGAATTTTATATGGAAGATCTTGTAGTTTACTATTCTGTTGGGTAGAGTCGAGAGATCTTCTGGTTCTTGGTCCAGTTTTGATCCATGAGGCATCTACCAAGGTGGAGATTATCTGGAAGAGTTTGAGAGCAGCGTAGGATCATCAAAAGGATTTGTGGATAGGAGACAAAGAAAATTGGAAATTGGGATCCAAGGATTTAGTCTTTATCAAAGTTTCCCGATTTTAAAGGAATTATCAGTTTTGGTAAGATAGGAAATTTGCTCCAAGATGTATTGGTCTGTTCTGAGTGCTTGAGGAGATTAGTGATTGTGGTCCACAGGATTGAATTGCCAGTTTGTATCGCTGGAATTCATGTTGTTATTCACGTATCTCATCTGAGGAAGTATGTGAATGATCCATCTTAGTTGGGATGTGTAATTCAGAAGAATCTGGAAGTTGAGCTGGTTTTTAGTGTGGTCTGATATCTGGTTCAGATTTTTGGATCAGAGTAAGAGAAAGCTCTGGATCATAGTGGTATAGCTACTTAAGATTCTGTGGAACTAGGATTTCAGAGTTTGTCTTAGGAAACTCTGAGTAGTTTCAAGAAGGTTTATCGGGATTGTTGTCCGGATAGCTAGTGATGTTTGTTTGAATAAATTATTTGTTCGAATAAATTGTTTGTTGAATGAAAATGTTTGTTTGGTTGATAGTATATGTTTGATATGTATGCTTGGATGATTAAAATGAAATAAAAGTTTTGGATTATCTCTGTTTTAAATTTCGGGGACGAAATTCTTTTAAGGGGAGGAATGTGATATCCCGGAATTTCGAGGAATTTAAAATGCGATAATCTTCTTAATAAATTATTTAGGATTGGTAAAATTGTTATTTTCAAATATAAATAACCAAATAATTAATAATATGATAATTTTAAATATGGTTATAAATAGATTTTTAAAATAAAGTTATTATTTTCAAATTTTATTTATGTTTGTTCAAGATTAATTTGAATTGGTATTAAATTTGATTTCAAATTGAATTTGAATTTGAATTTAGATTTAAATATGAATTTAAATGAATATTTATATCTTTGAATTATTTTGGATATTTAAAGAAGTATATGAATGAGTTTTTTTTTAAAATAGAATTTGTTTTCCTTAAAAATAATTTATTTTTTTATTAATTAAGACAGTGTTTATAAAATTATAAAATAAATATAAAAGGTTTATATTAACATTTTAAAATGAGTTTAATATACTATATATAATTTTATTTAAATTTTAATTTGATTATACTTTATTCTCTTTTAAAGATTTTATTTATCAATTTACAAAGGTATTTATTAATTTAGGAATGTATTTATTAATTTAGAAAATTAACGTAAAAGCTTTTAATGTCTTTTAAAAATAAATTTAATTAAAATAATTACAAGTGTTGATTTATTAAAGTTTTAAGTACACATGTAAGTTAAGTAATTATGAATAATGACAAGTGTAGCAATTGTAAACAAGTGTCAAAATTAATTTTGTTTTCCTTAATTCTAAATAAATTCTAATTTTCATTTTATAAACATACTTCTTCATCTTTCCATTTCTTTTTTTCCCAACTTCTAAAAAAAAAGAGAAACTCCATTTTGTTAAACCATTCTTCCAAAACTAGGAAGTGTACATGAATCAAATCTGAAACCCTTTTCAAATAATCACCTCCTCAAAACAACTCAAACCTGAAAATCCATTTTTCAAACCAAAAACCCACCTCTATTTCAATTTCTTTTCAAATCTGTGAGGAATCACGTCTGTAAACATCCTTTTCAAATCAATGAGCCAAAGCAGTAAATGCCTCAAACTTAAGAATCATAAACAGTAAGTCAAGCCTGAAGCCATTTTCAAAACTGTGAGAAATGAAAAAACCTCCTCAATCAAGACTGTAGCAGATTTCCAAAGCAACTCAACCTTGTTGCCAGTTTCAAATCTAAATTTTGCAAAGCAATTTCAAAAAAAATCAAGTCTGTAGCCATCTTTCAAAACTAAGATTTGCAAAGAAACCTTCTCAAGCATATCGGTAATTCAAAGATTTCAGAAAAACAGATCAAGTTCCAGTATTTAAATCAAAGTCTTCAATTTTAAGTCTTCAAGTTTTCAAAACATCCCAGTTTCAAGCCTCTGCATTTTTAAAACCTGTGAGTAAACATGTACTTAAAAATTAAAGTAAATCATATTCTGTTGCTTGTGAAATTTTCTGAGATTATTGATGCTTGCTTGTAAATATTTAAGAGGCAGTTCTGTATGAAGTTTGATGTATATGTTGTGATACAAGTGTGCATGTCTAGAAATGTTTGTTTCTTCCCTGTTCTTGATACAGGGTTTAAAAATCTAGATCAAATCCTAACTCTTTTACATGTTAATTGATAAACTTTATATTTCAAATAAATTAGTTAATTTTAAACTTAGCCTAAGATATAAAAATATGAACAAACATTTTAATTTTGGATATTGCTAGTATCTGGAAATAAAGTAGAAATTCTTGTCAACATGATAAAATTAAGTATTATAATTTGATAATCTAATTTCATAACTTGAAACACCGTTGGAAAATATATTTTTAGGATAAAAATCATGATGTTTAGTTTATGGTTTCTTTTGAAATTCTAAGACGATTGGAATTGGGTCTCAAGGCAATCTCTGGTGATAGGCAGTTGCTGGAGGGTTGGGGTTTCATCTGGAAGTAGAGGGATGTATGGCGAGGCTAGGAAAAATAGCCGGTGGATTGTCTAATCATCGAGGCGTCGGCGACGATTAGATTTAGGTTTCTAAACCTAATTTAGTCAGGTCTGGTAACTGGAGAAATGCGAATTCTCTGGTTGATCGAGTAGCATTGGGCTCTGGTGATGGCTTCATGGAAGGCCGTGAAGGTGTGGCAGTGGTTTTAGGAGTTTTGATAGTCGGAGACATGGATGCGACAGTTTTTCTTGTGGTGGTTGGGTTTTCTAGTTCTCCTGCATTGCTCGATTTTGGTGTGAGGCCAGTGATGGTGTATGGATGATTGGGAATGGATGTTGGTAGGATGATCAGTGTGTCAACATCACCGGAGTTGATGAACGTCGATGAAGTGGATTGTGCAGGTGCACAGGGAACTTTGGGTATCTGTGTTTGGGATTGGTATTTGGACTCGAAGGAGATATCAAGTGTTTAGGGAAGAGACTTATGTTCATACTCGAGTGGTTTTGAGGGGTTTTGCCTGTAAGTTCTAAAACTTAAATTTAAACTAAGTTTAAATAAAAATAAAAATATGGGTAGAGAAGATGCTACTTAGGGCTAGACCAGAGTTGTCTTCGGGTTTGACCCGAAGCAGAGATGATAAACAGTTTCTAAAACATTTTTAAATTAATTTGTTTTGAAATTTAAATTCAAATCTAGTTCCAACTTACTTATTTAAACTTACCCCTTTTTCTGATTGTTTTCTTTATACATTGATTTAAAAGTTTGAAAATTTATTTAATTTAAATTTTATAAAATTTAAAGTGATTTTAAAACATTAATTTAAAATGAAAATTTAAGATTTTATAAAAGTAAGTTTTAAAATACAAATTGTAATTAGTTTTGAAACCTTTTCTTGATAATGTTTTATGTTTTTTTTTAAGGAAGTTAAGCTTTGATAACTTTAAAATTACAAGTTAAATGATTATTCATGTTAAAACTTAATTAATGATGTAATTAAGTAAAGATAAATTATAACGTTAAAATGTTTTTAAGTGTTAATGTTAATAAAGGTATTAATAAGATAATGTTTTATCTTAAGATGATTAAAGGTTTAATGCCTTGAGATTAACTAAGTTAATTGTGGAAATTAAGTTTGATTAATTAATTTGGTTAATCAATTATAAAGGAATAATTAAGTAATTAATTAAGAATAATTAATTGGTTTAATTAAAAATTAATTAAGGGTTATTATTTAATTAGTTAAAGGTTAATTAATTATAATTAAGGATTATTAATTTAAGATTGTTAATTAATGATCACAGATTAATTAATTAAGTAATTAAGAATAAATTAATCAAGTAATTAAGATTTGATTAATTTAGTAATTAGAGAGTTGTTAATTAAGTAATTAGAGGTTACTTAATTAATAATTAAGATGTACATAATTTGTAATTAAGTTTTATTAATTAATAATTAGGTTTTATTAATTAATACTTAAAGGATGATTTATCAAAGGTAATTAAGGATTAATTAAAGGTAATTAAGGATTAATCAAAGGTAATTAAGGATTAATCAAAGGTAATTAAGGATTAATCAAATGGTAATTAAGGATTAATCAAATGGTAATTAAGGATTGATTAATTTGTAATTATGGATTAATTAATTTGTAATTAAAATTGTTAATTAATAATTAAGTTTTATTAATTAATAATTAAGGGATAATTAATTAGTTAATTAATGATTAACTGATTAATTATAAGAGTAATTATGGATTAATTAACTTGTAATTAAGAGGTATTTATTAATAATTAAGGTTATTAATCAATAGTTAATGGTTAATTAATCAGTTAATTTAAGGATAGTTAATTGATTATTAAAGTAATTAAGGGTTGATTACTTGTATTAAAGAAGACTAATTAATAATTAAGGTTTATTAATTGATAATTAAAGGATAATTAATCCGTGGTTAGAGATTAGTTAATTGATTGATAAGGTAATCAATGAGTGATTAATTAATTAAAAGTTTGTGATTAATTAATAATTGTTTGAGCAGGATCAGGAGATTAATTCTTATGTAATTAAATTAATTTAAGGTGATTGAATTAATTATAACATGGATTAATAATTCATGTTTATGGATGATTGTTTTTGTATAATATCTGAATTGGATGATATCTATTGGATGATATATATTGGATGATACCTATTGGACGATACCTATTGGAAGATATCTATTGCATGATATCTATTGGATTATATCTATAGAATGATACATTGTGATATTCTGTGATATGATATTGGATATATCATTGAAAAATGTGTGATATTTATCTATGTTAAATGTTGTGTGAATTCAAGTATTGAATTGAATTGAAATGAATTGTTTTAAACTTTAGAACAACATGGACCTAAAAGATGGCGTCTTGGATTTCGATGAGACCGGGATCGGGTTTCCAGATTTGGATATCCGAAAACTACATCGATCCAAATGAAGCAATAGGTCATGAATCTCAAGTGAAGATGAAGATTCAAAGTGCAAGGGTTATCTTAGTTAACTATGAGGGTGATTCCAAAATGAGTGTAACGAGATAATGCCTTCGGTTTCGTTCGAACCCAGAACAAACTTGTACGGATTGAATGCTTTCAGCACATCGTTGGGTGGACGATAAGCGTTCTAAGATAGATGTGTTCTATAAAGGTAATCGTAGCCTCAAGCCACATCAACCTAGAATGGCTAAAATAGGGGAGGTGCAGCAAGGCTAAGTGAGTTGCGCTCAGGTAGGACGAGATTTACCCCTGTTTAGATGTCTCTTTTATTTAGGCTATGTGGGAAGTTGGATCTGCAGCCAACTACGAGGTTGTCTTGTTCGAAACTTTTCAGTAAGGAATGGTTCCGGCCTTGTGTTGTAGGGGATTAAGGGTGGATCCTCGGTACGTTGATCTAAGACACGTACTGTGATGGGCGGTACCCCAGTAGCCCTGCCATTGATGGAAACCCATTCTTCCTACGTGCCCTTACGGTTTTGATTGCATTACCCACTTTTGTGGCTAGTAGATGGAATTTAATCCTGTAACAATTTCAGCTATTTCTTATTTATTTGAAAACCCTAGACCCTATTATGATATCACTGGATTTCCTATCAAATGTTTTGGTTAGCATAAGGTAAAAACTTACCCGTGTTTATGTGTAGGACGTCTTACGTGGTAACTTTTGTTTTCAAAGGTTTTCAAAAGTTAAGAAACTTTAAACTGTTTACTCACACTAGATCCATGTCTGACCCGAAGTTTATTTCTGTTTTTCTTAAACTCTCGGGTACTCAAATTTTCATGAGTATCTAAGAGATCAGGTTTTGGCTTGACGAATATTGGAAAGCATGGAGCAGGAGTCCAGAAGTAGATATATCTATATTTCCGCTGTGCTGCGTTAAAGTCTTTGTCTGTTGTAATGGAATGTAATGTATTAGACAGAGCCTTATAACTGTCTAATGTGATGATGTTGTGTATTTGTCTAACTCTGATGTAATGACTATGTAATATCTATGTGATATATTATATTTTATTCAGTTCCGCTGTGAGATTTTGATTTTGTTGAGTTCTTTCTTCTTTCTATTCTATTTCTACCTCTTTCTTTCTTATTGATGATGCGTCTTTCTATGGAATGAAAGGCGGGTCGTCACATATAGTTTGATTTGCCTTCTAATACTAGGAATTTTAAAGGCTAAATCATAAATTTTAAGTCAGAATTGAGTGTGATATTTGGGGTTGTTCAAAAAATGGGTTTTGAGGGTAGGTTTTCCTACCGAAGGTGGCGAATGAGTAGAGGAGCAAGGGAAAAATGTTCTCTGAATTTTTCAAACATCGTGCGATGGCGAATCGATGTAGAGGGTTTTGGACCTGCTCCAAGTCGTTTATGTTCTCGAGGCAACTGCAGCATCGCCAAAGCTTCGGAGATCATCGGAATGGTGGGAAAGGCTTCGGTGATGGTCGATGAATGCTTGGACGTGGTTACGAGTCGCCTGGTGGTCGACAGCGTCAGAACGTGGTGAGTTTGGTCGATCAGTGAGTTTCAAGGGAGGTCGTCATTGCTCGATTTTCGATTTTGGGCTTTGCACTGTTTTTGGGCGATCTGAATCGAATCAGGGAAGGTTCGACGACATGCCGGAAGGAGTGTCGATGGTCAAAGACTGGTGGCCGAAGCGTGCACGTGGACGATGGCCATTTCGTGCATCTGTTGTTTTTGAGTTTGGAGAAGAAATTTTAGACCCAAAGTTTTTTTCGAGTTTCTCTCATGTACGTCTCGGGTAGTTGCAAAGTGGGAAGCTTGGATTTTTGCTGCTATGAGTCTGCGCGAGCTTGTATGGAGTGTTTTGCTTTATTTACTCGAGAAATTACTGTATTGGCTTGAAAAAATTTCGTTTCCTGTTTTACTTAATGAAGTCCAGATTTTAATTGATTTGATTTCCAAATTTTAAAAAGCAAACTTAACTTTTAAGCAAAGTTTAACTGGTTTTAAAAGAAGGTAAGAAATGTTTAAGTTAGAAAATAATGTTTAAACAAATTTATATTTTAAAGGTATGGATTTTAAAGTTTTTAATTCTTGTTTTAAAATAGTTTTGATAAATATTACTTTAGAGTAAATTTGTAATTAGTTTTTAAATGTTTCAACTTAAATAAAAATTGTTGAAATATAATTATGATTTAAGTAAAAAGTATTTAGCTTGAATCAAAGAATAATGATTTTAATAAATCATATTCAAGTTTTAAAATTTAATTTATTTTAAATAGAAGTGAATAATTAATTTAATAAATGATTTATCTTAATTTAATCATGTTTTTATTTACTAAAGTAATTAGAATATAATTACTTAATTAACTACGTTATTTAATTTGGGTAATTAAATTAAAATAAATTAATTTGAGCAATTAATTAAGTGTTATCACTTAATTAAGGATTGATTAATCAATCAATTAAGAAATAATTATGTAATAAGTAATTAAGAGGTTAATTACTTAATGTTAAGAAGATTATTAAATATAATTACTTAATAAAGTAATTAAAGGAGATTAATTACTCAATGTAATTAATTAATTTATGTGGTTAATTTTATTAATTAATTAAGTTTAATTAATTAAAGAGAATTACTTAATGATGGAATTAAGAATAATTACTTAATGTAATTAATAAAGTGTAATTACTCAGTGAAGTAATTAATGAATAATTACTTGATGTAATTAATTAAAGGAAAATTACTTGATGGATAGTAATTAAAGGATAATTACTTAAGGGAAGCAATTAAGTGATGATTACTTAGTGTAATTAAAGGATTAACTAATGTAATTAATCAATGAGTTGATTTAATTAATAAGTAATTAAGGGAAGTTAATTACTAATGTGATTAATTAGGGTTGATTAGTGAATGTAATTAGGTTAAAGAGTAATTATTAAAAGGGAATTAGAAGAATAATTAATTAATGAAGGTAATTAGAGGATCATTAATTAATGTAATTAATGATAATAATTAAAGGTTTAATTGATTAATAAATGTGATTAATTATAAGA
Source organism: Allium cepa (assembly GCA_030765085.1). Lineage (NCBI taxonomy): Eukaryota > Viridiplantae > Streptophyta > Magnoliopsida > Asparagales > Amaryllidaceae > Allium > Allium cepa. The sequence goes on from CM060931.1 coordinate 581,824,685, forward strand.
TAATTAATGAATGAAGTGATTACGATATAATTAATTAATGCAATTAATTAAGGATTAACGTAATTAATTATAATTGATTATTTAATTAAAGTAATTAAGATTAATTACTAAGTGATTAAGAATAATTAATTTGTGTAATTAATTTAAAGACTAATTACTTAATGTAATTAAGTAATAATTAATCAAGGGTGATTAATTTAAGAGAATAATTAAAGGATAATTAATCTGTTAATTAAAGATTAATTAATTGGTTTATAAAGTGATTAAAGGTTGATTAATTAATTAAATGGTTTGTAATTAATTAATTAATGACTGAGTTAAACAGGTTTATGTGATTAATTCTCAAGTAGTTAGTTTAATTTAAGATGATTAAATTAATTATAATATGGATTAATGATTCTTGATTGTGGATGATTGATTGAGTGGAATGGCTGAATTGAATGATGCTTATAGTTTGAATAAATCTGTGATGTGCTATGATATGATATTGATTATAGCTGTGATAAATGTGTCATATTTATCTGTGGATGATGCTATGTGAATTTAATGTTTTAAATTGAATTAAATTGTTAAAACCAAAATCACTTGGACATTAAGATGGCATTTAGGATTTCGGTGAGACCGGGATCGGATTTCCATATTTGGAATTTCGAAAACCACATCGATCCAAATTAAACGTTAGGTCGTGAATCTCAAGTGAAGAGTGAAGACTCGAGGTTTGAGGACTATTCGTCGTTGAAGATCTAAGGGTGATTCCAATACGAGTTTAATGGGGGTAGTACTTTCAGGTTCGAGATGAAGATTCAGAGTGCAAGGGCTATTGTCATTAACTCTAAGGGCGAATCCAAAATGTGTAACGAGATAGTGCCTTCGGTTTCTTTCAAACCCGGAATGAACTTGTATGGATTGAATGCTTTCAGAACTTCGTTAGATGGACGATGAGCATTCTAAGATAGATGTGTTCTATAACAGTAATCGTAGCCTCAAGCCTCATCAACCGACAATGGCTAAAACAGGAGAGGTGCAGCAAGGCTAAGTGGGTAGCACCCAAGTAGGACGAGATTTACCCTTATCTAGAGGTCTCTTTTTATTCGGCTGTGTGGGCAGTTGGCGACGGCCATCTGCGTGGTTGTCTCTTTCGGGAGTGTCCAGTAAGGGATGGTTCCGACTTTGTGTTCTAGGGGATTTAGAGTGGATCCTCGGTACGGTGATCTAGGCCCCATACTGTGACGGACGGTACCCAGTAGCCCTGCCATTGTATGGAATCCAATCTCCAATAAGCGCTGTATATTTTGATTGTGCCCAACTATGTTGGAATGTTAGATGTAGGCATTTCAGTTATTTTTGTATTTTACTTGAAAACCCTAGACCCTATTATATTATCATTGGATTTCCTATCAAATGTTTTGGTTAGCATAAGGTTAAAACTTACCCATGTTTATTTGGGGGGAGTCTTACGTCATACCTCTGTTTTCAAAGTTTTTTCAAAGTAAAGCAATTTTAACCCGTTTACTCACACTAGACCCATGTCTGACCCGGAGTTTATTTTCTGTTTTATTAAACTCTTGGATACCCAAATTTTTACGAGTAGCCAAGGGATTCAGGTTAGTTTTGACGAGTTCTAGAGGAGATATGGAGTAGGAGGCTTCAGCATGTAGATATATAGAGGTTCTGCTGTGTAGTGTTGTATCTGTATTTCTGTGATATTCTTGAGTTGTAATAACTAGACAGGTGTTTATAACTGTCTAGTTTGTGTTGTATTAGCTGTATAACTCTGATGTATATGATACTATGTAATATCTTATGTGAAATAATATAATTTATTCGTTCCGCTGTGAGATTCTGATGTCGTTTGTTTCTATCTTTTCTATCTTTTTTCTTTTCTATCCCTTTCATTCTTCTTAATGATGCGTCTTTTTGTGGAATGAAAGGCGGGTCGTTACAATTGTGGTATCAGAGTGCTAGGTTGAGTGAATACCTAGGCTTTGGAGTGATTTCTTTCTGAGAGAGCGTACTTGTATTTATATATATACCAACCTATTGTTGGATTACCCGTTTGGGTTTTCCAATATAAGTTCTAGAGGTAGGAGAGGTAGTGGTATGTATAGCACGCCTACCACTAGTGGTAGAAGTCTGAGTAATTGTGATTGGAAGAGTATCTTCTAGGGCAGTATTGGGCATCTTGAGTAAGCTTTGCAGTATGGTGTAAGGATTTCACCAATCTCTGAAGGAAACCTGTTAAGGTTCGGAGTCCATCTTTAAAGTGTAAGCTTGGTTGAGCTCAGATGAGCCGATTTCCTAGAATTTAGATCAGTCGAAGTGCTGAAACGAGTGATGGTATCTTGGCAACCTTAAGAAGGAGTCTTGTTAGTATTGGAGTTTGAGACTCAATTTGGCAAGGTGTTTGTGCTTGGATTGAAGCCGAGTTTCTTGAGAGATATCTGCCTTCTTGAAGACTCTTTTGTGGAGTACGCTGGTATAGCTTTGTGATTCGAGGAGATTTTGGACAAGGAAGTCTTTGGCAGCAATAGCAGCTCGGAGGTGTTTAGTGTGCTGTCAGGAAGGTCTCTTAGCTTAGCAGTATCCTAGAGGAGGAGTCCGAAAGTAGTTGAGTGGTCTAATTCTTTAGTGGTTCAGGAGTCATTGGGATTCTTTTGTCATTAGGCCGGACAGATGGTAGAGGATTGCCATTTCTTCTGGAAGCTTAGCTGAGTTTGATGTTGTGGTTAGGGTAGACCATCAGTTTCTTCTTTTGGAAGACTTAGGCTATTCTGATTTGTGAAGAGAGAACGGTTTCTTTGGAATCTGAACTAGGACAAATCGCAAAAGTGACTTGCGATGGTTTGGTAGTTCTTTAGTAATCTTTATTTATGATTGAGGCATCTCTAGAGGATGTGGGAGCTATCGAAGTGGTTTAAGGTTTTTTGGATATCTTCGATGGAATCAAGTTTTGCATCCGCATTAGGAGATTGAGATCTGTTTCGACATGATTCTTAGGGCTTTACCAGTAGTTCAGCCTAGTAGGAGGGCTCCTAGAGAGAGGCCTGGTTAAGCAGTCAGGATTGATCAGATCTAGTTTTCTAGTTGAATTTTGCTGTGGTCTGTGTGATCGAATCAGACAGGTCACTAAGATCTAATGGAATTTGATGAACATGTTTCTGGGATGAGTGGATCAAGTCTGTGCTTGTGTTCATCAAAAAAATTCTCATATTCTTCAAATCAGAGTTGTGAAGTAGAAGCAAGGTGTTAGCTATTTTGGAATAGAAGCAACCTCAGATTTCTCGAAAGTTTGTGTTGGTCTTGGATCAGAGGATTTCTACAGGAAGCTCATTCAGGATCTGAAGGCCTAGTTATCTAGTGCTTCTGTTATGTTGTTTTTCTGAATAGGTGGTGTGTGTTTGAAGTCTTCTGATGTTTGTGTAGTAGAGTTTGAGTGGTGGATTTTAATGGCTCTTGGAAGAACAATGTTGATGAGTATGATCCAAAGGTTATCTATTTCTTGATCCAGATTTGATCAGTGAGGCATCTGCGAAGATTTGGATTGATCAAGAAGGTTGAAGGCAGCCCAGGATCGGCAAGAGAGTTTTGTGGATAAGAGTCAAAGAAAATTCAGAATTAGAAGTCGGAGATTTGATTTTGGGTAACCTTTTTTCGATCGGAAGAGCTATAAGATTTTGATAAGACTAGAAGTAGCTTAGAAGTGTATTGGATTTTTCTGTATGCTCTTAAGGTTAAGTGTTTGGTCTATAGGATTGAATTGCCAGTTCGGATAGCTGGGATTCGTTTTGTATTTCACGTATCTCCGAGAGAGTACATGTATGGTCTATCACTGGTTTTAGAACCAGCAATTCTAAAGAGATTTGGAAGTTGAACAGGACTTGTCTATGGTCTGGTGTCCTGTTCAGATTGTAGATCTAGATATAGGAGCTCTAGATCTGAGTTGTGTAGCTAGTTTAGACTCAGTAGAGCGAGTATCCCGGTGTTTACACTTGGGAAACTCTAGGAAGCTCTGTCCATGATTTTTTCTGGATAGTTAGTGTTGTTTGTTTGAATTGGTTGATATGGTTGCTAGTATATGGTTGATAGCACATGCTTTCTATTTTAAAATTAAAATCTGTGTGGGATTATTAAATTAACTTTGCTTTTAAATTTCGGGGATGTAATTCTTTTAAGGGGGAGGAATGTGATGTCCCGGGAATTTAGGCAATATTTATTTAATAATTTACATTTATAATTATTTTAAAATGTGTAATATTGATTTAATAATCTAATTATCTTTTCAAAAACTAATAATTGTTTAATTTTATAAATGCTATCTTTTCAAAATTTATAATAGTAATAATAATTTAATTTGGAAATTTTATTCTTTTCAAAGTTAAAAATATTCAATTGATAAAATTTATCTTTCTAAGCTAATTAAAAATATATTCTTTTTATAAGGTATATGTGAGTATACATTGTGAAAAGAAAGTTTTTTTTCAATTTAAAATTTAATAAAAATATTTTCAAATTTTTATTATATATATGTATATATATTGTGAATTGGAAAATTTGATTGAGTTTAATATTGAAACATTTTCAAAAGCTTATTTTAAAATCTATCTTATATTTTCAAAAGTAATTAAAGTAAATATTTATGTTATTTAAAAATATAATAGCTTTAAATAGTGTATTATAATAAAAGTTTAATTTGTTTCCTTTTAAAAATTGTTTTTTGAAATAAATTTAGTTTATATATACTAAAATACAATAATTTAGTATGAAACTTTGAAATAAGATTTAATTCAATATCCTTTTCTTTTTAAATTTTCTTTCTTGAAAATTTAGCTTTGAAAATTATATTTTAAAAGTATACAAATAAACATAAAAGAATGTACTCAATAAAGGTAATTTATATATGTAAAAATTAAAGCTAAAATGGGAATAGACATTTAAAACAAGTTAATATAAATAAGAGATCAATTTAAAAACATTTATAAAATTAAGTAATTATTTTAATACTGAATTGTAACATGTGTAAGGGATTTAACTCTTGAAAATACACTTGTGAACATTCTAATATACACAATGTAATCAAAGTGATCTTCTCAAATGCACGTAAATTCAATAACAGTAAATTCAATTCAAAAAAGAAAGTTCAATTTAGCCTTGCTGCACCACAGAAAGACACATCATCTTTAAGAAAGAAAGGGATAGAAAAGAGAAGAAAGAAAAAAAAAACATCAGAATATCAACAGCGGAACAAATAAATTATATTAAGTCTTACGTGATACCTTTTGTTTTCAAAGGTTTTCAAAGTTAAGCAACCTTAACCCGTTACTCACACCAGACCCATGTCTGACCTAGAGTTTATTTCAGTTTTTCTTAAACTCTTGGGTACTCAAATTTTTACGAGTAGCCAAGGGATTCAGGTTAGCTTTGACGAATTATGGAGGAGCAATGGAGCAGGAGGCTTCAGCATTGTAGATATATTTCATGTTCCGCTATGTTTGTATCTCTATATTTTATTGATTTGTAATAACTAGACAGGTGTTTATAACTGTCTAGTATGTGGTGTATAATCTATGTAACTCTGATAATCGTTGTATACTATGTAATACTTATGTTATTAATATAATTTATTCGTTCTGCTGTTGACATTCTGATGTCGTTTCTTCTTTCTTTCCTATATTTTCTCTTTTCTGTCCCTTTCTTTCTTTAAGATGATACGACTTTTTATGGAGAAAAAGTTGGGTCGTCACAGGTGGCATCAGAGCGGTAGGTTGAGTGAATACCTAGGCTTTGGAGTGATTTCTTTCTTGAAAGAACGTATTTGTAATTTTGATACATACATACATACAAACATACATACATACATACATACATACATACATACATACATACATACATACATATACATACATATATATATATATATATATATATATATATATATATATATATTTCTACCTATTTTTTGGGTTACCTGTTCGGGTTTTCCAATATAAGTTATAAAGGTAGATATGATAGTGGTGTGTGTAACACGACTACCATTGGTTGGAGTTTGAATGTTTGAGGTTGGAGGTGTATTTTTCGAGACTGTAGACCCAATATCATCTCAAGTGAGCTTTGCTATGGTGTAAGGATTTCATCGATCTCTGAAGGAAACCTTTTAAGGTTCGGAGTCTATCTTTGAAGTGCAAGTTGGATGAGTAGAGTTTGGATCTGTCGGTTGAGCAGAAGCGAGTGATGGTATCTTGGCTACGTCAGAAAGTAGTAGCTGCGTGGTGAGACGTATTGACTATAGATGTTTCTGAAGATGTTTCTTTGGAACAAATTTAAGGAAGTGTTTCTGTTTCGGTGTTATGGCTTTGCTCAGCAGGGTGTTTCTGTTTGGTTTGAGGTTCGAGTTTCTCGAAGAGCTTTGGATTAGGAAGCCTTTGGCATCTGTGTCAGTGGTGCAGCTCGGAGTGTTCGGTGTGCTAACAAGGAGGTTTTATGGCTGAGCAGTTTTCTGGCGATGAAGTTCAGAAGCAGCAGAGTGGATCCATTTCATCGATGGATTGGCTAGATAAGCGTAAGCTATTCTGATTGGTAAAGAGAGAACAGTTTTCTTTGGAATTAGGCTGGGGTGATTGCAAAAGTGACTTGCGATACTTTGAGTGTTCTCTTGAGTTATCAGAGATTTTTTCAGATTTCTTCTGGGAAGTCAAAGGTTTGTCCGCGTCTAGAGATTGAGTTTTCTTATGGACTAGGATTCTAGGATTGGTACCGATGGTTCAGCTTAATAGAAGGATGGTTCCTAGAGAGAGAGTTTGGTGAAGCAGCTCAGGATATGATGGAACTTCTGAGTTTTCTTTAGGGGCCTGTTGAACCATATTACTGGGATGGGTTGTCCAGTTTTTGCTTGTGTTCATCATCCGCATTTTCGTCTACTACAGATCAGAGTTGTACATCGGAAGCAGTTTCGGAGTGCATCTATTTTTTCGGATAGGAGAAGTAAGTTAGTCTTCTGATGTTGGTGGAGCAGAGTTGTGTTCTTGGTTGTTGGTTGATGTTAAGAGGATCATTTTGATGGGTTGTTTTTGGTCCAGTTTTTCTCTAGAGGTATCAGCGAAGGTTGAGCTGATCAGGAAGGATAAAGGCAGCCCTGGATTGTCAGGAGAATATTGTGGATAAGAGATGGAGGAATTTGGATTCCGAAGTCGGAGATTTGATATTGGATAAGTTTTCTCCGATCAAAGGAGCTATAAGTTCTGGTAAGGATAGGAAGCTAGCTCCAAGGTATTGGATATTTTCTGTATTCTTGTGAGGATAAGTGTTTGGTCTTCAGAATTGAATTGCCAGTTTGGATAATAGGGATTCGATGTGTTTCACGTATCTCTAAGGGAGTACGTGTATGATCCATCTCTGGGTGTAGAACCAGCAGTTCAGGAAGATTTGGTTGTTGATTCAGACTTGTCTGTGGTCTATATCATGTTCAGTTGTAGATGTAGACGAGTAGGAGATCTGTAGCTTAGTAGTATGAATTGTTTGGATTCAGTAGAGCGAAAATCTCGGTATTTATACTCGGGAAACTCTAGGAAATTCTATCCAGAATTTTTTCTAGATAGTTAAATTTGTTTGTTTGAGTGAATTGGTTGTTATGGTTGTTAGCATATGATTTATAATATATGCTTGTGATTTAAAATTAAAATCTTTAATGAGATTATTAAATTACCTTTGCTTTTAAATTTTGGGGACGAAATTCTTTTAGGGCGGAGGAATGTGATGACCTGGAATTTTAGGCAATATCAATTTAATAATCTGTATTAAAAATTAAATTGATTTCATAATCTTTGTTAATAAGATTTGAATTTATTTAATAATCTAATTAAATAAATATTTAATTAATGAATTGTATCTTTTGAAAGCTAATAAATTGTTTTCTATTTATAATGTATATATATTTGTATATATTATAAGTGGATAAGCTTGTTTTAAATTTAATAAATAAAGCATATTTTCTAATTCTAATATTTTTGGTAATTTGGAAATTTTATTTAATTTAATATTAAGCTTTGCAAAGCTATTTAATAAATAAACTATATGGTTTTAATTACTTAAGGTAAATGCTAATTTGTTTAAATTTATCTTAGCTTAAGTTTAAATTCAAATAAAAGGTTAATTTTATTTTTAAATATAGCTTGATAAATATGATTTGAAATATATAAGTTTAAAATACAATTTTACAAATGAAAAATTAATTCATATAAATAAAATAAATAATTTATAATAAAGAGATAATTTCTTTTATAAATTATTTAAAAATTAATAAATTGTTTTTTTAAAATAATAATAATAATAATAATGTGTTATTTTAAAACAATATTAATAATGTATTGTTTTTACAAATAGATTTTAATGTAAATAAAATTGTTATTTCAAATTAAATTTGTATAGTTATATATGTACATGTATAACTTGATTTTCAAATTGGACTTTTGAATTTGATTTGAATTTGAATTTATAGTTTTGAAATTTAAAAGGATAGATATTTAAATTGTTTTGGATTTTAAAATATTTGTATAAACTTTTATTTATGAATATGATTGGTTTTATTTCTTTAAAATTTTCTATACATATAAATAATTACCTATTAACTAATTAATTAAGTATAATCTTACATTAACCTTTATTAACATTTAAAATAAATACTAATTACTTAATAAAGACAAGTGTCATTATCTTAAGCCTCATTTTACAAGTGCTAGATAGTTAAATAGGTTATAAGACAAGTGTCATGTTTTATTTTCATTTTTCTTTGATTTTTAATAAACCATAAATTAAGATTATATAAACATACAGCTTCCATTCTTTTTCTTTTTCTCATCTCTTTCCATATTAAGCAATCTCAGATCGAAACTTCAGCTGAAACATTAACTCAAAAACACATCTGTAATCAATCTTTCCAAATCAAAAGATCAACCCTGTAACTTATTTCAAAAACATGTACAATTTCATGTTCAAGGAAAAACCTGTAACATCTTCATAATGCAATCTGAAGCAAGACAATCAAGCCAAATCTGTAACCATTTTCAAAATGAAATCAAAGCCTGTAATTCAATTTAAAGATCAAGAGCTTGTGCATTCTTCTTCAACTTGAAATCTATCAAAAGAAAGCATGCAGTTAAATCAAAGCATTTTATTCAATCATTCAAGTTTTAAAGCAAAGGGCATTTAAGTTTTAAAGTTCAAAAGTTTTCAAGCTGTTTTAAAATAAAAGGGCTATGTTCTTCATCAATTGTTTTCAGGTGAGTAACACTTCTATTAAAAATAACTTAAGTAAATATGGTTGCATGTTAATTTCTATGGTAATTGTGTTCTTTGTGAATATATTTAGATGGTTCTGTATATATATGGATGTATATAGGAGTATGCATGTTACTGTGTACCAGTACTTCTCTGTTTTTGAATTCCAGGCTCCAGTTTTTGATTCAAAGTTCATTTTCCGTTGATTCAATTTATGTTTGGATATAAGTTCCAAACAATACTTGTTTGTTTTATCATTGATTAAGGTTTAAAATTTATTTAAGTTAGAAATTTTTTGAAATATTACTGGAAATCAAAACAACAGTATAAGCTTAAGATAGTGAAAATTCAATTACCCCGATTCATGGATTCAGGAACATAAATCGAATTCTTAATCTAAAACATGATTTTTAAGAATGAAATCATAATTTTTAGTAGAGAGGTAAAGGGGTAGTTCTTGTTTGACTAGAAATGATGCTTTGGGAAAGTACCAATGATATAGATGGTTTGCAGGGTCAAGGTTTTGACAAATGATGTAGAGATGATCGGTGAGTGGAGGAAAAATATCAAGAAGGCGATCAGTAGTTGATGGCAATGATGGTTGATTTAGGAAATTTGTAACCCAAGTCTGGATGGGATGGACAAATTTGATCGGGGCATTGTCTCTGGTGGCTTGTATGCCACCGGCCTTTGGGAATGGAAGTATGGTGGTTGGCAAATGTGTGGCCAGAATTGCTGTCTCTCCGGTTGTCGGAGGACCGTGGACGAGGTGGTTCCTGGATTGGGTGTTTTGTTCCAGGTTTTTGTTCAGGGTACTCGATTTTGATTTCGAGTATGAATCGATGGAATTGGTGTTTGGATGGTCTGAGGCGGTGATCGTCGACTATGGGAGGGTCGCGAAGATGACCAGAAGTCGCCGGGGCCACCGTGCATGTGCACGGTGCAATTTGGTTCATGGTGAAGTTTGGTTTCTTGCAGGGATTTTGTACTCGAATAATTCTCGAGTAATTCGAGTGTTTAACTCGAAGTGAGGTAAGGTTTTGCTCGAGTGTATTTGATTACAGGTTTTAAAGAAATCCTGTTTGTTATTAAATTTTTAAATTGATTTTAAAAATTTGAAAGCAAGATTTAAATTAGTTTTAAATCTAAGTTTAAATCTGGATTCAAATTTTAATTTGTATCCTAGTTTTGAAATAAAAGAAAGTTTTTAAAATTTAAAATATTTTAAACAATTTTGAATGTTAAAACATAATTTAAAAAGTTTGATTTAAAAATGAATATGGTTTAAACTTTTTTTTAAAATTCTTTTATAAGATAATTATTTCCTTAACATAAGATATTAAAGGTTTTTAAATTGTTTTTAACTTTGTTAAAATTAATTTTGTATTCATTTTAAATCTTAAATTTTAAAATGAAATTTAAAAGTAAATTTGAAAGTAAATTGTTTTTAAATACTTTGTCGATGATAATTTAATTCATAAGTAAGAAATGTTGTTTTCTTAAGGTTAATTAGGATTTTAATGATTTGTGATTCATTAAATTATTAAGGTAATTAAAACGGATAATTGATTTATTTAATTAATTAATGATTAGGATTAATTAATTAGTAATTTATGGTTTTAAATTAATTAATTAAGGTTTAAGATTAATTAATTAGGAATAATTAATTTGTAATTAGGGATCATTAATTTGATAAGATTAGATTTTAAATTTATGATTAGAAATTAATTAATCAAGTAATTAAGAATTAATTAAGTTACAGTTAAACACTTAATTAATTAAATAATTAGAGATTAATTATGGGTAATTAAAGATTAATTGATTTGTAATTAATAATGATTAATCTAAGTTCAATTACTTTAGAGAAGTAATTAAAGAATTGTTAATAGTTAATGAAGTCATTAACTTGAGATTATTAAACAATTAATTAATGTGATTAATTTTAAGAATTAATTAGATTTATTAATTAAGAATAGTCAATTATGGAATTGGTTAAGTAAAATTACTTAATGGAAGTAATTAAGGAATTAATTACTCATTGTAATGAATTGAGTTTAATGTGATAAGTTTAAATTAATTAATTAAATTTAACTAATTTAAGAAAATCACTTGGTGATTTGATAAGTATAATTATTTAGTGTAATTAATAAAGGATAATTACTTAGTAAAGTAATTAAAATAGGTAATTACTAAATGTAATTAATTGAAGTATGGAAGTAGTTTGGATTAATTACTTTATGTAATTAATATGAAGGATAATTACTTAGTGAAAGTAATTAATAATTAATTACTTAGTGTATTAATTTAAGAATTGATTAATAATGTTATTTGAAGATAATTAAGTGATGTAAATAATTAAGGGTAATTAATTACTGAATGGGATTAATCAAAGGTGATTAAATAATATAATTAATTAAAGATTAATTGTTAAAGGTAATTAATTAAGGAGTAATTAATTTATTTAATGAAGTAATTAAGGGTAGTTAATTACTGAATGAGATTAATCAAGAGTGATTAATAAATGTAGTTTTATAAAAGATTAATTACTAAATGTAATTAATTAATTTAAATAGAATAATTAATTAAAAATATAATTAGGGATCATTAATTAATATAATTAATGATGTAATTAAGGGTTGATTAATTAAGGATAATCAATCAATGATAAGTGATTATAGAGTAATTAATTTATGTAATTAATTAGTGTAATTAATTAAGGATGAATGTAATTAATTATAGTTAATTAATTAATGAAGTAATTAAAGGTTAATTATTGTAAGTGGTTAAGGATAATCAACTTGTGAAAACAATTAAAGGCTAATTAATTGAATGTAATTAATCAAGGAGGATTAATTAAGATGTATGATTAGAGGATGATTAATTAATTGATTTGTAATTAATTAATGTTCAAGTAAGCAGGATTTATGTGATGAAAATAATTAATTTAATTTATTTTAAATTAATTGGAGATGAAGTAATTTATTTAATTCATTTTAAATTAATTGTAGTGTGATTTATTAATCCTTGCTTATGTATGGATGAATGATGTTGATTGCCTTTAATGGTTTGAGATCTCGGATATGAGATAAATGATGCTGTGTGATATGGATGCTTTGGTTGAGAATGATGATAATGTGAATTATCTGTTTGTGATGATAATGTAAATTATCTATTGTGATATTGTGATATTGTGAATTATCTATCTGTGTGTATATAGATAATAGAATTGAATTGTTTTAACTTTAAAACAACTTGGACCTAAAAGATAGCATTTTGGATTTCGATGAGACGGGGATCGGGTTTCCAGATTTAGATATACGAAAACTACATCGATCCAAATTAAAAAATAGGTCGTGAATCTCAAGTGAAGATGAAGATTCATAGTGCAAGGGTTATTGTTGTTAACTCTGAGGGTGATTCCAAAATGAGTGTGATGAGATAATGCCTTCGGTTTCGTTCGAACTCGGAACGAACTTATATGGATTGAATGCTTTCAGAACATCTTTTGGCGGACGATGAGCATTCTAAGATAGATGTGTTATATAAAGGTAATCGTAGCCTCAAGCCTCATCAACTGGGAATGGCTAAAACAGGGGAGGTGCATGAAGGCTGAGTGGGTAGCACCCAAGTAGGATTAGATGTATCCCTGTCTAGAGTCCCTTTTTATTCGGTTGCGTGTGCGGTAGCTGATCCCAACCGTGGGGTTGTCTTCTTCGGAACTTTTCAGTGAGGAATGGTTTCGGCCTTTTGTTGCAGGCTATTTAGGGTGGATCCTTGATACGTTGATCTAGGTCACGTACTGTGACAGGCGGTATCCCAATAGCCCTGCCATTGTATGAAATCCAATCTCTAATAAGCGTCGTACGTATTAGTTGTGCCCAACTATGTTGGAACGTGAGATGCAAGCATTCCAACTATTTCTGTATTTTACTTGAAAACCCTAGACCTTATCATAATATCACTGTATTTCCTATCAAATGTTTTGGTTAGCGTAAGGTAAAATGTTACCCATGTTTTTGTGTGGGGAGTCTTACGTGATACCTTTTGTTTTCAAAGGTTTTCAAGGTTAAGCAACCTTAACCTGTTACTCACACCAGACCCATGTCTGACCCGGAGTTTACTTCTATTTTCCTTAAACTCTTTGGTACTGAAATTTTAACGAGTAGCCAAGGGATTTAGGTTAGCTTTGACGAATTATGGAGGAGAAATGGAGCAGGAGGCTTCAGCGTTATAGATATATTTAGTGTTCCGCTTTGTTGGTATCTCTGTATTGTATTGAGTTATAATAACTAGACATGTGTTTATAATTGTCTAGTATGTCGTGTATAATCTGTGTAACTCTGATAATTGTTTTATACTATGTAATACTTATGTTATTAAAATAATTTATTCGTTCCGCTGTTGATAACTTGCTTTCCAATCCTTAGGTCATGGACGAGCTAGCCAAAGAACCAAAGATTTATCTTAACCCGTAGGAAAAAATTTTGAGCCGTTGACGAGTTAGGACTTTTATGAATTCTGTTCGAACTTTGAACCATTGCATAAATTTTGAACCGTTGAATTTTATTGCATTCATTCACAGGTTACTTTGACTTGCAGGCTAACAATCTGTTCAATACAACATTTACAGAAAATTGGGACGAATATACTGCCATCGACCGCCCACATCAAATGACAGATTAGTTAATAACAGATAATTAACTTAAATAAATTGTGTGAACGAAGTGCTATCGATTTCAAGTAGAATATTAAAGCAACACTGAAATAGTCAATTGAAACTGACCAGCCTGCACTAATATTATGCTTGAACTTTAAATTAACAAGTTCTGAAATTACTGTAGTCGATCAATCGTCGACCAGTTTAATTCCAGTTATATTTACTTGTTATTTTATTAGTTTTGCACGACACTTCACACTTTTAGGAAACGTACACCTTCATATTTGAATATCCAGTTGCTTGTGTAGAATGACTTCTCAGGAAGAAGATGCAACAGTTCAGACTGGAGAGGCAACTGTTCTTCCGGCTCCACTAGTTAATCCTCCCGAAAGAGCCCCTACCACACTATCATACAAAGTTTTTCGCCAGTTGTGTGGTCAGTTCGGCATTGCTGAATCAGATGCTATTCTTCTCGGAAGAAGTAATACTGCCGACGTAGCACCTCCCGGCTTTGTGACAGTTAATCGACAAATGTGCCTGAACAGGGCCATCCCTCCTTTCAACAACTTTCTCGAGCATCTTCTTCGTCGACTGGCCATTTCTCCATCCTAGCTACACCCCAATGGCTATGCTATCCTAATGGGGTTGTGCGTGTTATTTGGGAGAACGTTTAATCGACTTCCGGACTTTGACGAAATCTGTTACTTATGCTCCTTTACCCGGACCAAAGATCATCCTTCCATTACCGTTGTGAGAAGTGCCCGAAACCGCAAATTAATCGTTGGCCTTCCCGACACTGCTCATGGGTTCCTGACCCAGTTCTTCTTTGTTCGATGCCCCCCGGGGTTCTATGCTGTGTGGAGGGAAGGAAGTGAGATCGTCTATCTCTACTTCTTCTATTCTTTGAGTCTTGCGAATTCTGAACTATCAAGTGCTAACTTTGTTTTTCCATTTCAGCGCTCCCCCCTCATCTAAAGATCCCAGCCACAACCCAATTTTAGAGAGGCTCATGGCTATCCCAATTGAAGAGCGGGACATAAAATTTCTGTTGAATGACGAATTCCTTCATCAGTTTGGACTCCTTCACCCTTCTCGTTCCACTCAGCTTTGTGAAGTTCGCGATTCTCCAGCGGAGGCTGAAAAGCTTATGCCAAAAGATCCCTCCACTGAAATTTTACTGGTGAAGTTCCCCACTCTCACTGATGTTGCGGGGCCGTCTAGCAATTTGACACTTGCCCCAGTTATCGAAGAGGAAGAACCTCCACGATCTTCCGGGAGATCTGCTGACGAAGGAGTAGAGAAAGCAAGTCCTAGAAAGCATGATGGTGATGATGTTTTTGAGGGGTTGAGCGACCTAATTGTGACTTCACAAGAACTTTTTAAAGATGATGTTTCCAAAACAATCTCTTCTGTAATCGAGGCGACATCTTCTCTACAACAAATGCCAACTCCTCCTACTCAAGCTATCACCACCTCTACTCCACAGAGTGGTCTGTAGCTTGATGCGTGTAGTTTACACATTACACAACACTTAGGATTTTTCAGCACTTGTTTGTGTTTGACTTCTTTTCTCTAAAGGCTTTTAAGACTTGTCTTTTTGCCTTTCAGATCCTTCAATGGGGCGTAGCGGCAGCGGCTCTTACTATAAAGACTTTCAACGCTATGGAGGGCGTGGCAACTATGATTATAGACGCTACCTTACTGGTCCCAGAGAAACCGATGAGTAGAGAGCTGCTCGAAAAGCTAGAGAGAGGAGAGAATATGAAGAACGTCATGAGAGGGTAGATGTGTGACATGAGTCTTCTTCAAGAGGCGATGACTCTCACAAATGTAAAACACATGATGGTCGGGGGAAGAGCCACATTGTTGAGGACCCGAGCAAGCGGGCCAAACCTAGTGAGAAGCACGCATCTGCAATATCTGAAAAGTTTGACGCTCCCATCTCTATCGACATTCCTTCCAAATCCCCTGCTCTTGAAGGAAGCGCTATTCAAACACTTCTTAATAGGCCTTCATATCGTGTTGAAAGGGGCCCACCGACCCTACAGAGCCGATTCCCGAATTGGTGCTTGAAGGGGGTGCGCTTCGATCTTGATTTAGTCCCCATTGATAAAGAAGCCATGTACCAAAATCTTGATGCCGTCAGACTCGATATTGAAAGAATGTCTGGATGGCAAAAGCTTGTTGATGAACTTCAAAGGGTCAATCGGTCCAATATCGAGGCGATGCTAACTATGGAGAACGATAAGTCAGAATGGCAGAAGATTCTTGACCAGCACAACATCGAGATGAAAAACATAACCGAGTATAACGTGAAACTTGAAGCTGAAGTCAAGCAGCTTAAAGACGATCTTACCACCTCTTCTAACACTTACACTCAAAGAGAAGAGGTGCTACAAAAACAAGTGCGGGATGCACATGCTGGCCAAAGAGATGCCGAAGCTAAAGTTGAGAGGCTAGAAGTGGTCGTAGAGAATTACCGCACTGATGTCGCTCAGTTGCGGAGTAAAATGAGCGCCCAAGACATGGAGATTGAAGCGTTAAAAGCTCAACTTGCTAAAACTGAAAAAGAACGAGATGAGGCCATGGCTGGTAAAATCGCAGCTGAAGAATCTATTCAAACCATGGAAGCCAACGTCAGTTCAAATCTATTCGACTTTTACTTGCACAGCGTCTTGAGGCATGGCAGTCTCTCTTTTCTTGGTCCTAAATACGAAATCACCTTGGCTGAAGTGTGGGAAGCTGCTCTCGACATGTTCAGAGGCGCCGGGTATACTGAGGAAGAGCTTGAGGCGCGCTACCTAGATGAGGAAACTCGCGCTGCTCTTGCGAAGGGAAAAGAGCAACTCGCCAGAGTGCGGACTGGGATGGCGGAAGAGGAACGTTCTGAAAAAGAATTACCACCTACTACCTCTGAACGTCCTTTAGTTTCTCCTGGGGTTGACATCACAGGTTCCAGTGCTCATTCCCCGCCTCCTACAAGAACCGGGGTAATTACCCCTACTGATGATGAGGCTTTGGAGGATATTGGAGCTCAAAATTATGAGATTGAACTAACGAAGCAAATATCTTCAGGTAACTTTGACATTGGTCCGATTCAGGTGGATTGCCTGCTTGCTCCTCAAAACTTTGATGAGCTTCTCGATTACTTCTTGAATCTTGACGAACCCATATCTCCCTTCTTTTGGGGAGATACTAATATTTTTAACTTCTCTTCTTCTACAGTTGAAACACCAAGTGCTGTGCAAACTTCGCCTCCTCCGGTTATCCCTCCTCCGTCTCTTCAGGTGACTCCTCCTTCTGCTTCACAGCCCGCGTCACAAGAGGAGCAAATAGAGGCTCTTCATGGCTTAGATGACGCTATCGCTTCGCAAGAGCAGAAAGACGAGGGACTTGAGGGAGGTGAGATATCTCCGGAGCGGACTCCTTCTGATGACATAATTTTGTCTGCTCTTGTTACACTAGGGAGTGAGTCTTCTTCGAAGAGGAGAAAGAAGCACGGAGCATCGAAGAGGAGGGGGAAGAAAATCATTGCTACTGAAGAGGAACCGGAAGTTGCACCAGTTGCACCTCCCTCTCCTTCTTCCCTTATGCCTACAGACCGACCTGAAAAGCTAACCATTCGGCCGGGTAAAGGGTCCAAAGGTGGCAAGAAGAAATGAAGATT
Organism: Allium cepa; assembly: GCA_030765085.1. Lineage (NCBI taxonomy): Eukaryota > Viridiplantae > Streptophyta > Magnoliopsida > Asparagales > Amaryllidaceae > Allium > Allium cepa. The sequence goes on from CM060931.1 coordinate 581,842,279, forward strand.
CCAGCTTTTAGCTTCTTGTCTTTTGCATGTACTGGTCGAGAATTGTGCGGGTACCGGCCCCTGCTTTTTATTTTGAATCTTGTATCTGCAATACAATTGAATAAAATGATCCTTTATTTCTACAGACTCCTGTTTGAATTTGAGAATGCATTTATTATTCATTTTTGCACAAGTTTATTTATATGATATTGCAGCGGGCTTATGGCATGTTGTTTGAGCATTACTTTTGCCGATGTGGCCATACCATATTGTATGTAATTATACCATGATGCCCCCATACCATAAGCTTGCTGCAATATTTTATACTTCGAGGGGACTTGCACTCTTATTTTCTGAAGAATAATTATTTCATTCTTGAAGAAATTTTTCGTAGAGTACAACTCCCTTCATATAAGTTTTTACGCTTTGTCCTTCGAAGAAATCACTTTTTTCTTTTGCTTATGTACATATTTTACCAAGTGAATTCTTCTATGAGGTAAAGCGGGCCTCTGAAGGGTACTTTAACTTTCTCTTTTTTTTTTGAGGAAGATTATTTTCCAGAATAGGTAAATCACTCTTCCTTTGAAAGTTAAAGTGTGCTTTTAATGAGGATTTTTTTTTTAAAACATAGAAAGTTGTACCTATGAGGAGGGATTTTTCACGTTTCAACACTTGGAAGTTTTATTTCAATCTTGGTGAAACGTGTATCTCCAAAGAGTTGTGCCTTTGAAGAAAGCCTTTTCACGTTTCAACATTTGGAAGTTTTATTTCAATCTCGGTGAAACGTGGGCTTCCGAAGAGGTCTTTCTTCTTGATTGTGTCTCCGGGAGGAGGTCTTTATTTTGTTTTGCATTTCAACTCTGGTGAAGTGAAACTCCGAAGAGCGGTTGTAACACTTCAACTCCTGTTGAAATGGGCCTCCGAAGAGGGCTTTTATTTTGTTTTAGATTTCAACTCTGGTGAAGTGAAATTCCAAAGAGCGGTTGTAACACTTCAACTCCTGGTGAAATGGGCCTCCGAAGAGGGCTTTTATTTTGTTTTACATTTCAACTCTGGTGAAGTGAAATTCCGAAGAGCGGTTGTAACACTTCAACTCCTGGTGAAATGGGCCTCCGAAGAGGGCTTTTACTTTGTTTTACATTTCAACTCTGGTGAAGTGAAATTCCGAAGAGCGGTTGTAACACTTCAACTCCTGGTGAAATGGGCCTCCGAAGAGGGCTTTTACTTTGTTTTACATTTCAACTCTGGTGAAGTGAAATTCCGAAGAGCGATTGTAACACTTCAACTCCTGGTGAAATGGGCCTCCGAAGATTGCCTGGAAGTTACTCTCTCATGGTTGGAGGGTCATGACTCCTCCAATCTTTTTTGGTTGAGTAGGGAACTTTCTTTTTTACGGCATATGCTTCGTTAGAGGTCTTTATCCTCCGAAGAGTTGTGCCTCCGAAGAGGACTTTAGTTGTTCCTTGTCCACTTGCTTATGCCTTTTCAGTGATCCTCTGTATATATTTTTTTTAAGCTTGCACTCCCTTCTCTTACAAGTAGCTTGTTTAATACAAAGAAGTGTACTTCATTGCTAGGCCATTTCACGAGAACGGACATAAGCTTCTTAATTGGATGTTTGTTTGTTCAAACTTCTCAATTTATTAGCTAAAGCTCGTTTTCGGCGAAATCATTGACCGTTCAATTGAAGTACTTCTTATCTAGGATTTAAGCTCGGGAATTTTGCGACTTGGAATTTGTTTGTTGAATGATAACAAGAATCACTTGGTCTTGTAATGTGCAAGTTTTGTTTTCGTTGCCTGCAAGTAATACATTTAATGTACTTTTCATATCGAAAATAAAGCAAACATGTAATAATAATAAGGAACACAAGATTTATAGTGGTTCGGCCAAGAATTTGGGCCTACATTCACTTTATATTCTTTCATTATTTACTTGCATCGGTTTTACAATCGCTTTCAATTATAGGAATCATACATTCATAATTCTTTTTACAATATTTCAACAAAGCTATCAAGTAAAGTATGGACGCAAGTGATTGCTGTTCCAAGCTCTTGGAATTTGATCTCCTTCGACAGTAGTGAGTTTGAATGTGCCGTCCAGAAGCTTTTGACCTATGACATATGGTCCTTCCCAATTTGGCCCAAACACACCTGTCGCTGTCATAATTCTCTTTAGGACTTGATCTCCAATTTCAAAGCTGCGTTGGCGAACTTTGGAATTGAAATGTCTGGCTATCCTTTGCTGATGAGATGCGACTCTGAGCTCAGCCTCTTCTCTTTTTTCATCAAGGAGATCTAGCGCCTCAAGCTGTAGTTTTTCATTCTCCGCTTGATTGAAATGGATTCTTCTATGTGAAGGGACCTCTGTTTCTACCGGAATCATTGCCTCTGATCCGTATGCCAATGAAAACGGAGTATATGCCCAGTCGCAGTTTTGTGGGTAGTTCTGTATGCCCATAGTGCTAGTGGTAGCTTATCGACCCAACTACTTTTTGCTCTTTCGAGTTGCTTCTTGATGGTTGACTTGATAATTTTATTTACTGCTTCCACCTGCCCGTTTGCCTGCGGATGAGCTACTGCTGAGAAGCTTTTTTGGATTTTGAATCGTTTGCAAAAATCTTGGAATTCTTCACTTTCGAACTGAGTACCATTGTCTGTAATTATTTTTTGAGGCACACCATATCTGCAAATGATACTTTTAGTCACAAAACTTATCATCTTTTTTGAGGTGATAGTAGCCAATGGTTCAGCTTCTGCCCATTTAGTAAAATAATCTACAGCAACAATGGCATATTTAATTCCAGATTTGGCAGTTGGTAACGGTCCTACAAGGTCTATCCCCCATATTGCAAACGGCCATGGACTGACCATCTGTGTGAGTTCAGTGGAAGGAGCTCTAGGAATTTTGGCGAATCTTTGGTATCTGTCACATTTTTGGGAATAGTCTGCTGCATCTTGATTAATTTCTGGCCAAAAATATCCGTATCGCATTCTTTTTCGCTAAAGTTTGACCACCTAAATGATCACCACATTCTCCCCCATGCACCTCAGCTAGGATTGTTTTGGACTCTTCCCTGGATACACATCGAAGTAACGACATTGAGAATCCCCGTCTGTATAACTGGCCATCCTGGACTATATAGCGAGAGGCTTTCCTCAATAGCTTCTTTCGTTCTTTTGAATTTTCCGGTAAAGATCTATTGAGCAGATATTCTGTTATTGGAGTCATCCATGATTCTTGCTCTTGAGACACGCTCATGATCTAATCAATATCCATCTCATCAATGCTCGGAGTCGACAGGACCTCCACTGGAGTTAACCCCAGAAATTGAGCTTCGCCTGTGCTAGAGTACTTTGCGAGAGAATCTGCTTTCATGTTTTCTTCTCGAGGAGTGTGACTTATCATGTAATGATCGAAATCACCCAGGAGTTCCCAAGCCTTTGACAAGTAGGCGGGCAGATTCCCCCCTTTTGCTTGGAATTCCTTTTTGACTTGGCATACAATAAGCTGAGAATCACTGAAGATCTGTAACGCTCGGATGTTTAATTCTTTAGCAATCCTCAAGCCAGCGATAAGGGCTTCGTATTCTGCTTCATTGTTTGTTGAAGGAAATTCCAATCTTAGTGCGTAGCATAATGATCGACCTTCATGGGTCTCGAGTATAACTCCGGCTCCAGAACAGTAGTCGTTTCTCGCGCCATCGACATATAACTTCCATTGGATTGGGGAATTGTCGATTGTTTCCTCCTCACTGTTACCCTTATCTGTGAATTCTGCGATGAAGTCCGCTAAAGCTTGTCCGTTGATTTCTTTTCGAGGATGATAAGTGATGTCATATTGACTGAGTTCAATATTCCACTTTAGAAGACGGCCCGAAGTCTCAGGGCGAAACAAGACTTGCTTTAAAGGTCGATCAGTGTGGACTCTGATAGGATGAGCTTGGAAATATTGCCTCAACTTCCTAGATGCAATTAGTAGGCAATAGGCGAGTTTTTCCAACTTAGAGTAATTCATCTCTACCCCAGTGAGTCTTTTGCTGATATAGTAAACTGGATGTTGAATCCTCTTGTCTTCTCGTATCAGTGCTGCACTTAAAGCATGAGATGATACTGCCAAGTATATAAGAAGATCCTCGCCATCGCCAGGCCTAGAAAGTATTGGAGGCGTTTCCATATGGCGAATCAATTCATCAAAGGCTTTTTGGCATTCGGGAGTCCAATCGAAGTTTTTCTTTCCTTTCCTTAGGGCGTCAAAGAATGGGATGCATTTATCTGTGGATTTGGAAATGAACCGACTCAAGGCGGCGACTTTTCCATTGAGACTTTGCAATTCCTTCTTCGTTTTAGGAGCTTTGACTTCCTTTAAGGCGGTAATTTGAGCTGGACTAGCCTCAATGCCCCTAGCGCTCACGATGAAACCTAAAAACTTTCCGGATTCCACTCCAAATGAACATTTTAAAGGATTGAGCTTCATTCCGTATTTTCGGAGGACTGCGAACATGTCTGCTAAGTGTTCTATGTGATCCACTGCTTTCTTAGACTTTACTAACATGTCATCGACGTAGACTTCCATAGTCTTGCCCAATTGCGGTTTGAACATAGCATTAACAAGTCTTTGGTATGTTTCTCCTGCATTCTTCAGCCCGAAGGGCATAACTCTGTAGCAGTAAAGACCAACATCGGTGATAAAGCTCGTGTCCTCCTGATCTGGCTCATGCATCATGATCTGGTTATATCCGGAGTAGGCATCCATAAAAGATAACAATTCGTGTCCCGCTGTTCCGTCTACCAGTTGATCGATCCTGGGCAATGGGAAGTAGTCTTTGGGGCAGGCCTTGTTTAGATCTGAAAAATCGATGCATACCCTCCATTTTCCGTTGGCTTTCTTAACCAGCACTGGATTTGAAACCCAATACGGATAGGTAGATTCTTTGATAAAATTATTCTCCATGAGCCGATCAACTTCTTCTTTTAACGCTGCCGACCTTTCTGGACCTTGAGTTCTCCTTTTCTGCTTCACAGGTGTAAATTTTGGATCAATATTTAAAGCGTGTACTGCTACTTCTGGGGATATTCCGCACATATCGGCATGAGTCCAAGCAAAAACATCCAAATTTGCCTTTAAAAAAGATATTAAGATATTCTGAATTGACACATTAAGTTGTGAACCCACATTCAACACCTTGTTTGGGTCCTTTGGGTCAACAGGTACTGGTATTGTTGTTTCCACTGGTACCACTCTATTCTCCTCTGCATTGACTTTTCTAGGATCCATCTCTTTCCGTGCTCCGCTGTGCTCGCCAGTGCAGGGCCCGCCCCGTAATTGCTACAAGGCTGGCTCTTTGATGCGGACTGGGGCTGCCGCATCCTTTCCCATTTCTCTTTTCCTTGCCTCTCGCAGCTCTGTCAGATAACACTCCCGCCCAGCATTTTGATCCCCTTTTATAACTCCCACTCCATTATCTGTGGGAAATTTAATGGTGAGGCACCATGGGGCCAGAACAGCTTTGAATGCTGCGAGAGTTGGACGGCCAAGGAAAGCATTATAAGCAGAAAATTCGTCGACAATCACAAAAATTTGCTTGCGGACCACTTTTCTTTCTCCTTCTCCAAGTTCCACAAACAAATCAACGGTTCCTATCGGCTGTTTTGGCTCTCCAGTGAAGCCAACGATTTTCTGTGATAATGCTTGCACATCAGCTATAGGGATCTTCATTTGGTCGAATGTTTTCTTGAAGAGGATATTGCAGGATGCACCACAATCAATGAGAACTCTTCTGACAATAGCTGGCCCGATACCAGCCGAGATGACTAAGGGATCCAAGGTAGGAGCTTCAATACCTGCGGAATCTCTGGCTCTGAACACAATATCATCATTGAAAGTTCTTTGTTGCTTCAGGGGCATAGCACCTTCCAAAACAAATACATCTTCCTCAGTCGGTACATACTTCAAAGCTCGGGTATACCTTTCCATCTCACCCCAGCTCCTGCCTGCTGGGTGAGGTCCTCCCGTAATGACATTGATAACAGGCCTTCCGGATTCATGCCCTGTAGTCTTTTCACCTGTCCTGGGTTGATGAGCAGGAGCTCGTTGCCCCTGACTAGTCGAAGCGGGATTGCTGCTATTCTTTTCCACAAATTGCTGCAGCTTGTTTTCCCTTATCAATTCTTCAATCAAATTTTTCAATTGGCGGCATTCATCGGTATCATGACCGGGTTGATTATGGAAGCGGCAAAACTTTCCGCTTTGTACAGCTTTTTTCCCTGTTCTCAGAACGGGAGGTTTAGGATAATCAACAGAATCTTTAGTGGCAAGGTATATACGCTCCGGCGTATCAGATAAAGGAGTATATTCCGATGGTTTGAAGGAACGAGGCTTCTTCAGATTTTTCTGTTTCTCTCCATCGTTATTTTCCCTTTTCTGTCCTACAGATTCTCTCTTGCGCGGAGCAGCAATGTTATCTTCAGCTTTTTCTAACTCTGCCTTTACCGGTACAGGACGGCTTTCCAGGCGTATGAACTCATCTGCTTTCTTGTAGAATTTTTCAAGGGAATTTGGTTCCTTCATATTAAGCCATTTTCCAAATTCGCTCGACTTGTCGATGACCCTCATCAGATAGGTCAAGATCATCCGTGGTTCTGCATTGTCTACCTCAGCCAGCGCTATATTAAAGCGATTCAAGAAAGATCTGATAGTTTCACCTGGATTCTGCTCTAAACTTGACAACGACATAATATCTTTGGCTTTTGAAGCGTATAGTCTGAACTGCTCCTTGAATTTCCGGGTTAAGTCAGAAAACTGATCTATAGACCGGACTGGCAGCTTGGTGAGCCAAAGCAGAGCTACACCTTCCAGGTATACAAGAAAATATCGGCACTTTATTTCATCAGAAGCTCTGGCACCTGTCATGTGCCAATCATACTTATACAAGAATTCGTTCGGATCACTTGTTCCTTTGTAAGCTGGGATAGTTGGGGGAACGAACTTCCTTGGGAACTCAGCCTTTAAGATTCTTTCGGTAAACGGGGTTTTACTTGGAGCGAAACCCCATTCCTTCTCATCTTCATTCCTTTGCATGCTTTCCTTCATGATTTGTCGAACCATTTCAGAAAGATATCCCTCATCATTTCGAGCTCTAGATCCACCAATTTCAGGAAATGTCCGCTCAAAGGGGCTGGCAGCCCTCTCAGGAATGTTTCTTTCTTCATCCTCATGAATGTTGCCAGCAAAGTTCCTTTCATTGCCCGTTGGTTGACGATTTACCCCAAGCAAGTCATTCAACTTATTCAAAATTAGGGCATTTTGGGCGTTCTGAGCTTCCAATTGTGCACTTTGGGCATTTATCTGCTGGTTCAGCCTAAGATTACAGCATCCAACTCCGCTTTTGTAACCTCAACAGGTGGAGTGGCTTGATTAGGTACTGGGGAAGCGGAGGTTCCCTCTTGAGCATTTCCAGATCTAACAGATCTACTCTTTCTCCCCGAAGCCATGATTTCGGATAAACTTCTAGTCTTTAGAGAGGTTACTTCAACAAACTTTCGTGGAGCAATGATGACGATTTGCCTGAGTTCAGTTCTCAGTGAAAGCACCAAAAATGTTAACGCTAGAATTTGAACGCTAACACCCCGGTGTATGAAGTGTAATTGTGAAAGCACCATCCGATAGCTCGGGAACAGATTATAAGCAGATAATAGCGGAAAAGCAGTAAACAACAGCAATTTTATAGTGGTTCGGCTTAAGAGAGAGCCTACGTCCACTTTGAATATCTTTATTGACGATTTGATTACAAGTCGATGCAATTACACTTTGATTACAACACACTTCGAGTTACAAGTGACTTGGAACAAGTAGCCTAAACTTCAATGTCGACAAAAATCTTTGAACTCATGTTGGACATGTATGATTTCTTCGTGAAGTTCCTTGAGGCGTTCTTTGTATCCCAAAAGCTTTAAGTGTTGAAGTAGTTCGGAATGCAGCAGAGTAACGGCACTTGAAATGAATGAGCCAAAAGTCCTTTTCTAGTTGGAGCTAGGGTCGTATTTATAGGCATTTCTCGGAATTAGCTCATAACTCGTACACGACTCATAGTAGGTCGCGGCCAACCTACTGGGTTAGCTCACCGCTTGGTCCAAAGCTATGCTCCCATTCAAATGAATAACACAAGTCTTGAGCCATTCACGAGTTAACCAGTGCAACTTTCCTTGATGTTAGTATGAGTCGTACACGACCCATCATAAGTCGTATGTCGTCAACGAGTTATCTCATTATAGCATGGTATTGAACTTGTCTCTGAAGTCTTAGGTCGTATCACCTTTATGTCGCATTCCTCTTAAGTCGTAGACCTCCATAAGTTGTGACATTCCTCAGGTCGTTAATATCTTAACTCGCAAGCCTTCCTTGACCCGTAAGATTCCTTAAGTCGTAAGGTTCCTTAACTCGTAAGGTTCCTTAAGTCGTAAGGTTCCTTAACTCGTAAGGTTCCTTAAGTCGTAAGGTTCCTCAAGTCGTACAATCTCTGTTGAATATGCGTTTATATGATTTTTGTTTGATGATAATAAACATATATACATTCGTTTAAATGTATTTGTTAACATACTATTTTAATCTTCACAGAATAAATAAATATTTGCTGAATAAATATAAATAACACAGTTTTTGAATTCAAATGAATATTTTATTCAAACAAATATTTATTACAATTTTGATAGTACAATCTCAAGCTCTCACTATAACTATACAACTTTGATTACAATACACGACATTTCACATTTACATCACAACCTCACTACATATCACTCACACTCATATTTATCTCCAACTGCATTCCAATTTGAATCCAGCATCTGAGAAATCTGCAAAAATATTCACTAACGCAGTAAAATTGAAAATAAAATATTTTTGCAATTCAAAATAAAAGATGATTTTGAAAACATTGTTTGCCTCAGTTATTTGGGTTGTTCGTCATCATATTTTTGTATCTGTGCATATCAGTATTTTATTAGGGACAATAGTGGCTGCAGTACACTGTGTGCACTGCCTCGCCTACTCGTGTGTGCAAAACAAAATGCACAGCTAACAAATCAAGTACAAAGTCAAACCCACACAGGTTCAACTCAAGTGACCACAGTATAAAGCTCCAACAACGAGGCAACATGAACACAAACTACACAAACTGCAGTGGACAGCAAGCACTACCAAGACCACATGCATGTACAATATCACACAATCAAACAGCAACAAAGAAACCAATATGATACTGTTCAATATCCAAGAGACAAGACTAAGGCAACATGAATTGGAACTGCACTAAAGGTTACAAGATGACCAAGAACCAGTGACACAAGGCATAGGACTGCAACAATTAAGAATATATAGAGAACAAGCTACCATGAGTCGAGTACATGCTACAGCAACATTGGACCCAACATCAAAGACAGGCCGCAGCAAACATACATATGAAGTAGTTCAAATACAAGTGCAGGTGAACAAATGTGCAATACTCAAGACCACACAGTGAACAACTTCACAAACAAGGCAATGCACAAATACAAGATGACCAAGTGAAGTAAGTTCAGGTACACGAGCTAGTGAAGATCACAAAGGCTGTGAATCAGAATGATGCAGTGCATACACAAATCACAAATGTTCAAGACTAAGCAAGCAAACAGCATGTACTCAAGCATCTAAAGCAAGGATACAAATGCAATTCACAGTCTCAAATGAAGTAGCTATGAACAAAATAACCATGCATCAGTGAAATCACAGTGGACAGAGAAGAATACAACCAAGTGCAGCATCAGGCCGAACATGAAAGAATGTAAATTACAATATCAAGTAGCAGTTATGATATAAAGAACGGCCACAGAAACAAGCAACAATATGCATAGATCAGTATGCAAAGTCAAGTCAAGGCCGAAGGTGAATGAATCAAACTTCATCACAACGTCAAAAATCAAAGCCGAAGTCACAATTGAACAAGTCAACAGAGAAATGATCGGAGCAGTGATATATACGCATTTGAATTAGCCAAAAATTTATCACAATCATCCAAACAAAATCGTATGGCTGAAGCACAATTTTGAAAAAATCAGACGTACGCAAATTAAGGAAATCGAACGCGTATAAAACCCAAATCATCATCGGCAAAATGATCATAGAGTTCAAGCATTCAATCAGAGAATTAAAAGAGCAAAAAATCACTTACAGAAGCCATCTCGAACTCGAACAAATTCGAAGCAACCGAAGTGAGCAACAGCGATTCGATCGAACAAGGCTTCAGGCAATTAACCACTGATTCGATCAACTTAGAATCGGAGCTTCGAAATAGCCCTAAATCTCAGAGCCAAGCAAAGAGAACAAAGCCCTAAAAGAGGAACGGCCGCCATTACAACGAAGGGAATAGAAAAGAAAGGAGACGGGTTGAATAATAAAAGGGGCCGGCCTATTTACTTTTATTGTTTTATTATTAAGGGTTTTAAATTTTTAGATAGGGTTATTTTACTTTAAATTGTTTTTAGTTTGTATTTCTTTTTAAACCGTTTTAATTTTCTAGTCGTGTGACTAGGGTGCAAACTACGGTTTGTAGTTTGGGAATTTGCAACTCGGTAGTTGAGTTGTGGTCAAGGTTTTGAGCGTAGAGTTAGAATAGTCAATAGCGGGTATAGCGAGTTTACGTGTGTAAGCGAGGGACTTTCTAATTTCTAGTAGAAACCTTGGGGCAGCACGTAGGCAGGGTTTTGCCGAAGCTGGGTAAATTCTGTGTTGTTCTGTTCTGCATTTTATTATTCTGTTATTTATTTCTGTGCTGGTAATATTCTGTGATCCGTGTTAATATTAGTTTATAAGCTTCCGCAATTAATTTTTATAATTAACACTATCACCCTATTCACCCCCCCTCTAGGGTGAAATCGATCCTACAAGTGGTATCAGAGCTAGGATTAGAAGCCAATTTATTTTGAAAAAATTCGATTTTTCAAAAATCAGTTTTGTTTTAAAAAAAAAAAATTCAATTTTTCAAAAGTCGGTTTTTTTAAAAATTTGATTTTTCAAAAACCAGTTTTTGTTTAAAAATTTGAATTTTTAGAATGGCTTCTTTTAATAACGCTTTTGCAGAGGGGCAGTCGATAGTTAGACCACCAATGTTCAATGGTGAATATGCTTATTGGAAAAATAGGATGGAAATTTTTCTGAAAACCATTGACGCATGGAATATTGTTGAGACAGGTTATAGAATACCAACTATAACTGTAGATAATCAGGAAATAGAGAAACCAAAGGATCAATGGACAGAACTAGAAAGTAGATTACAAAATACTAATGCTAGAGCTATGAATTCTATTATCTGTTCATTAGATCAATTTGAATTTAATCGTGTCTCGCATTGTCTAACTGCGCAGGAAATATGGCACACGCTCGAAGTGACTCACGAAGGAACATCTCAAGTTAAAGAATCTCGCCTTGCAATGCTAAGCAGCGAATACGAGAACTTCAAAATGGCGAAGGAAGAAAATGTCAAAGAGATGTACGGACGACTCTCCAATATCGTATACAAATCAAAAGCTCTCGGAAAAACATACACCGAATTGGAAATAGTCCGGAAAATCCTCAGAGTCCTTCCACGAAGCTTTGAAGCAAAAGTAACTGCCATACAAGAATCGAAAGATTTAAAACAACTCAAAGTTGAAGAACTCATCGGAAATCTCACCACATATGAACTAGAAATGAAATTCAAAGAAAAGCGTGAAGAAGGAGACACTCGAAAGAAATCAATAGCTCTCAAAGGAACAACTAAAAGTGACGACGATGACGATGACGATGGTGCAGAAGAACTAGAGTTGTTAATAAAGAAATTCAAAAAGTGGAATCGCAAACACGGAAATCCAGCTCGAAATCAGGAAATGAAAAGCAGAATAAGCAAAGCATTTGACCACTCAGAAGAACAGAAGTTCATTTGTTATAATTGCAACAAACCCGGTCATATCAAGCCCGATTGTCCACAAATTAAACTCAGCCATGGAAAGAAACAGAAAAAGAAAAGTTTTGCAGCCACTTGGGATGAAATAGACGAGAATAATCAAAGCACTGGCAGTGAAAGCGAAAAAGCAGAATTGTGTCTTCGAGGTGATACAACTGACAGTGACGATGACGAGCCAAGTGAGGTATCAAAACTTACCCATTTTGAGTTGCTTATATATTTTCATGAAATAAACGGCTGTTATGAACGACTTAGGGAAAAATATGCTAAACTTGAATTACAAAAAGATACTTTGATAGAATGTAATGAACAACTTGACCAATTAGTTAAAACCTATCAGAGTAGGATCCCTAAGTGTGATAAGTGTCCAACATTCGAAGAGGAAATTAGAAAATCAGAAATCAATATAAAATCACTTGAAAATGAAATTCTGATTTTAAAAGAAAATGAAAATACTAGGAGAGAAAATTCTATCAAAAAGTGCACTCAATTGTTGAACGAAAATAATTCTCTCAAAACACAAGTCCAACATTTGTCAACGACTTTGGATAAATTTTCAAAAAGTGAAAAATCGTTGAATATGCTATTAGGAAAGCAAACTGTTAATACGGTTAGACAGGGACTTGGATATAATAATTCGAAAACTGTTGAAAGCAACATTAATCAAGTTAATTCTATGTGCACAATTTGTAGAAAATATGGACACAATCACAATAATTGTTGGTATAGACCCAAACATGTGAAAACTATACCGATTTGGGTTCCAAAAGGCACAAATATAAAAACTCTCAAAGTTAAACAAATCTGGGTGCCGAAGGGAACAATTATAAATAGTTTTGGGTCTCCACAAAATTATTTTTCTAAATATTCTGCCACTAACAATCATGGACCTATGAAAACAAATAGGTCACATAAATATTTTCCCGTATAGGTGTGGTGGCAGGCTAAGGAACAACAACGGTGTTATCTGGATTTTGGTTGTTCCAGAAACACAACGGGCGACAAAGCAAAGTTCCTTAGCCTAGTATAAAGGTGACAGAATCACAATGGGCAACGCCGGAAAATATCGTAAAGGTAAATCAGGTAAATTTATTTTTGAACGATATATTATTTGTGAAAATCTGCACCATTTTCTGAATAAAATCAGCCAATTATGCAATGATAATATGATGATGATTTAATGATGATTTTGATTCTGACTTTATTCAAAATAGTTAGCCAATTATATTCTTATGCCAAAAACACTATAAAATTCTCTAGAATAACTTGATATATAGGTTTGGGATAAAAATAGTGTTTTGATTGGATAATACTTTTTGTTATAATATTTTTGGCTAAATCTAAATTCATGGTTTGACACGGCCTAAATTTAAAATCCTAATGAATTCTGTTTAAAATTATAAAAAGGATTTTAAGAAATTTTTGAAATTGTAAAAAGGATTTTAAGGAATTTTTTTTGAAATTCAAGAAATTGCTTGGAATAAAAATGAAGTTTGATGGATTGTAAAATTGACACTTTGATATATGTTTGATTGTTGACACAGCCTTCATTTCAAATCCAAGAAAATTTCATTCAAAATTTGTTGATAATAATCATGAGATAATTTGTTGAAATTTTTTGATGCACAATTCATGGTTTGGTCTATCAAATTCAACGAGTGAATATTGAGTGAAATTGAAATTCAGATGCAGATTACACTAGTAATATAGTTGTAGAAAAATTACTAGTGGAATGTGATTATTACTTGACACATTCATTTGCTGCATCGTTTTTCAAAGAAAATGTCTGCATATTTTTCATTTGAAATATTTTTTTAATAGCAGAAAATTTTCTTATAAAACCCCTTCTAGAAAAAAACATTTTTGATCTTGTATCGGATTAGTTATTTAAGAAAACTTGATTTTATAACTATTTTTGAAATCGATTTTAAATAACTATATTAACTAATCTGATTCCCCTAAAAATTATCGAGAAGATATATAGTGATTGAAAATAAGATGAGTGTTGATATTAATTATATATTATAACTCAAGACGGTATAATTAGTAAATTTCTTTAGAAATTTAAACGAGAGTTATAAAAATTTTTTGTTGATAAATATTCCATGACCATTTCTATTTCTTTCATTTTTCTTTCGACCATCACTCATCAAAATTCAATATAGTAGGTCAATATGTGGTATTTTAAAACGGGAAATCATTTGTGCTTCAATTTATATCTTTAGCAATAAAAAAAAAAAAAAAAAAAAAAAAATCCAAAGTATTCACTCTCATTTAAAAGTCCTCACGGTTATGCATGGGTGAATTACTTGGATTTTTGATTATGTGCTTCCATGCTCATTTAAAAGTCCTCATGGTTATGCATGTATGGAACGCATATCAAAATTAATTGGTTAAATAGACAAGTTGATTCTAATCCCATTTAAAAGTCCTCACGGTTATGCGTGGTTAGAAGATACTTGAATTCATTTTTTAAAATAAAAATAAAAATTGTGAATACTACTAATCTCATTTAAAAGTCCTAACGGTTATGCATGGTTAGTAGATATTCAAATTTCCTGAAATAAATATACCACAAATAGACACGACTATATAGTTTTATTTGATGAAATCATTCATACCATTCTAAAGTGGAATATGCGTCAATTAAAGGATTTATGATTTTTGTTTGATTTTTTATCGAAATTTAATTTTTATATTCAATTGAGTTTTAATGTTGAATTAATGTCGATCACTATATCTCTACTTTTCTATTACTATTATTCTTTTGCTGATAACAAAAGGGGGAGAGAAAAGTTAAGATTTTGTAAAAAGGGAGAGAAAAGGTCAAAGAAGTTTTCAATATGCATATAGACTCATTTGCACATTTTATTTGTATGCATATATGTAGGGGGAGTCATATATGTAGGGGGAGTATCATATAGAAAGGAAGCATTCAAATAGGGGGAGCAAATGAAATTATCAAATACATTTAAATATTCAAAATCTTAAATATATGTTTGTTATCATCAAAAGGGGGAGATTGTTGAATATGCGTTTATATGATTTTTGTTTGATGATAATAAACATATATACATTCGTTTAAATGTATTTGTTAACATACTATTTTAATCTTCACAGAATAAATAAATATTTGCTGAATAAAAATAAATAACACAGTTTTTGAATTCAAATGAATATTTTATTCAAACAAATATTTATTACAATTTTGATAGTACAATCTCAAGCTCTCACTATAACTATACAACTTTGATTACAATACACGACATTTCACATTTACATCACAACCTCACTACATATCACTCACACTCATATTTATCTTCAACTGCATTCCAATTTGAATCCAACATCTGAGAAATCTGCAAAAATATTCACTAACGCAGTAAAATTGAAAATAAAATATTTTTGCAATTCAAAATAAAAGATGATTTTGAAAACATTGTTTGCCTCAGTTATTTGGGTTGTTCGTCATCATATTTTTGTATCTGTGCATATCAGTATTTTATTAGGGACAATAGTGGCTGCAGTACACTGTGTGCACTGCCTCGCATACTCGTGTGTGCAAAACAAAATGCACAGCTAACAAATCAAGTACAAAGTCAAACCCACACAGGTTCAACTCAAGTGACCACAGTATAAAGCTCCAACAACGAGGCAACATGAACACAAACTACACAAACTGCAGTGGACAGCAAGCACTACCAAGACCACATGCATGTACAATATCACACAATCAAACAGCAACAAAGAAACCAATATGATACTGTTCAATATCCAAGAGACAAGACTAAGGCAACATGAATTGGAACTGCACTAAAGGTTACAAGATGATCAAGAACCAGTGACACAAGGTATAGGACTGCAACAATTAAGAATATATAGAGAACAAGCTACCATGAGTCGAGTACATGCTACAGCAACATTGGACCCAACATCAAAGACAGGCCGCAACAAACATACATATGAAGTAGTTCAAATACAAGTGCAGGTGAACAAATGTGCAATACTCAAGACCACACAGTGAACAACTTCACAAACAAGGCAATGCACAAATACAAGATGACCAAGTGAAGTAAGTTCAGGTACACGAGCTAGTGAAGATCACAAAGGCTGTGAATCAGAATGATGCAGTGCATACACAAATCACAAATGTTCAAGACTAAGCAAGCAAACAGCATGTACTCAAGCATCTAAAGCAAGGATACAAATGCAATTCACAGTCTCAAATGAAGTAGCTATGAACAAAATAACCATGCATCAGTGAAATCACAGTGGACAGAGAAGAATACAACCAAGTGCAGCATCAGGCCGAACATGAAAGAATGTAAATTACAATATCAAGTAGCAGTTATGATATAAAGAACGGCCACAGAAACAAGCAACAATATGCATAGATCAGTATGCAAAGTCAAGTCAAGGCCGAAGGTGAATGAATCAAACTTCATCACAACGTCAAAAATCAAAGCCGAAGTCACAATTGAACAAGTCAACAGAGAAATGATCGGAGCAGTGATATATACGCATTTGAATTAGCCAAAAATTTATCACAATCATCCAAACAAAATCGTATGGCTGAAGCACAATTTTGAAAAAATCAGACGTACGCAAATTAAGGAAATCGAACGCGTATAAAACCCAAATCATCATCGGCAAAATGATCATAGAGTTCAAGCATTCAATCAGAGAATTAAAAGAGCAAAAAATCACTTACAGAAGCCATCTCGAACTCGAACAAATTCGAAGCAACCGAAGTGAGCAACAGTGATTCGATCGAACAAGGCTTCAGGCAATTAACCACTGATTCGATCAACTTAGAATCGGAGCTTCGAAATAGCCCTAAATCTCAGAGCCAAGCAAAGAGAACAAAGCCCTAAAAGAGGAACGGCCGCCATTACAACGAAGGGAATAGAAAAGAAAGGAGACGGGTTGAATAATAAAAGGGGCCGGCCTATTTACTTTTATTGTTTTATTATTAAGGGTTTTAAATTTTTAGATAGGGTTATTTTACTTTAAATTGTTTTTAGTTTGTATTTCTTTTTAAACCGTTTTAATTTTCTAGTCGTGTGACTAGGGTGCAAACTACGGTTTGTAGTTTGGGAATTTGCAACTCGGTAGTTGAGTTGTGGTCAAGGTTTTGAGCGTAGAGTTAGAATAGTCAATAGCGGGTATAGCGAGTTTACGTGTGTAAGCGAGGGACTTTCTAATTTCTAGTAGAAACCTTGGGGCAGCACGTAGGCAGGGTTTTGCCGAAGCTGGGTAAATTCTGTGTTGTTCTGTTCTGCATTTTATTATTCTGTTATTTATTTCTGTGCTGGTAATATTCTGTGATCCGTGTTAATATTAGTTTATAAGCTTCCGCAATTAATTTTTATAATTAACACTATCACCCTATTCACCCCCCCTCTAGGGTGAAATCGATCCTACAATCTCTCCTTGGGTCGTTGAGTCGTAACCCTTTAAGTCGCTTTGAGCTTTAGGTCGTTAACTTGTTGAGTCGGTGACTTGTTGAGTCGTCAGGCTTCCTGAGTCGTAGATCCTTCCTGAACCGTTAAGCACCTTAAGTCGTGGCCCATCCCGGGCCTTAACTCGTTGACTCCTTTAACTCGTGGGCCTCTTAACTCGTAGGCTGGAATGGGGTTAACATCCAATAACATTATCAGATGGATGGTCTCTTAATAATCTAGGTGGAGATCTTAATTCATTGTCATTGTGAATAATGTTTTCATTCTTTTCAAGATTTGAAATTTCTATATTCGTGGTATTATCAGGGAAATCTTCATCATCTCTTATTCTTTGGATTGATTTAAAATTCTCATCGAAAGATACATGAAGTGTTTCTTCGATAATGTTTGTTCTTTTATTATAAATTCGATAAGCTTTGCTTCGATCCGAATATCCTAGAAAGATTCCTTCATCGGATTTTAGATCAAATTTACCAAGCTGATCTTTTGTGTTTAAAACAAAACATTTTGAACCGAAAACTTTAAAGTAATAAATATTTGATTTTTGTCCATTAAGAAGTTCATAAGGAGTATTCTTAGTTAGTGGTCGAATAGAAACACGATTCAAAACATAACAACCTGTTGCAACTGTTTCAGCCCAGAAATGTTTTGGTAACGTACTTCCATTTAACAAAGTCCTTGCACATTCTTGAAAGGTTCTATTTTTACGTTCTACAAGCCCATTTTCTTGTGGAGTTCTAGGGAACGAAAAATTATGGAATATCCCTTTTTTCTTACAGAAATTTTCAAAGGCTTCATTTTTGAATTCACCTCCATGATCACTTCTTATGTTTTTGATTTACAAATTTTTACAATTTTGAATTCTTTTAACAAAAGTTTTAAAATTATCAAAGGTATCACTTTTATTTTTCATAAAATAGTCCAGGTATATCAAGAAAAATCATCAACAATAACAAACACATATCTACTATGATTAATGGATTGTACTTGTGTTGGTCCAAATAAATCCATATGTAGTAATTCAAGTGGTTGTAAAGTTGAAATGACATTTTTAGATTTAAAAGATGACTTAGTTAACTTTCCTAACTGACATGCATCACAAAAATGATCAATTTTAAAATTCATTTTTGGTAGACCTTTCACTAAATCATTTTTAGATAACTTGCTTATAGTTTGAAGTTAATATGGCAGAATCGTTTGTGCCATAACCAAGGATCATTTTCTTTGGCTATTAAACACATATCTGAATTATGATTTATTTTCATATTCAAAACATAGATATTTCTGTCTCTATTTCCTTCAAAGATAAGATTTTGATTTTGATCGAAAATACAACATTTGTTTTCAAAAAAAGTGATTTTGAATCCTTTGTCACACAATTGGATGATACTAAGTAAATTATGTTTTAAATTTTTGATAAGTAAAACATTTGAAATACGAGGTAAATTTGAAATACCGTTGTTGCTCACATCGCCTTTGCCGATGATATATCCTTTGGAGTTGTCTCCAAATGTGACGGAGCCCCCATCTGAGTAAATAATATTTGATAGCATATCTTTGTCTCCTGTCATATGTTTTGAGCAACCACTGTCGAGTATCCATTTTCCTTTTTTCTTGAGTGGGACCTAAAAAATATAATATAATATTGGTACCCACTTTTTTAATAGGGTCCTAAGAGTTAAATCTTAGGAAACCAAACCCAAGAGGGCTCAGTATCCCATTTAAAAATATAAGCTTTATTTTTATGAACAGTTTCTAAAAAGGTGTTTATATATTTCTTCCTAATCAAACTGTTGTTTGTTTTAGGAACCCGAACTTTTATGCTTTTTAAGTAAAAATTCCTTTTTGTCTGAACTGTAATAGGATTAACATTTCTCCTAATTTTCTTTTTAGGTGGAGATGTTGTTTTCTTAACATATCCTAATCCTTTCTTACTTGAAACAGATTGAGAGTTATCAATAATTTTTGATAAAGTTTATCTTCCTTTATTAAAGTTCGAAACATTTTTGGTGATGCTTTCTAACTTAGTTTTGAGACTAGTATTATCCAATTCTATCAATTTTACTTTTGTTTTTAGTTCATGATTTTCAAAAAAAAGAGCATCATTCTTCTCCTTTTGAGTTTCAATTTCTTGACTCAAAAGAGTGAGTTGAGAATTGATATTAGAGAATGATTCTTGTAATTTTTCAAGTTCTTCCTCTAGTATTTTTTTCATCCTTAAGCATATCTCTTTCGAATTCATCTTTGTTCTGATGTTCACGAGTCTCCTTATATTTTCTTTTGAGATTTTTCAAAGTATCAACTAGTTTTGAATTTATTTCAATCATATCATCAAAAGTAAAATCACTAACCTCGTTTTTAGTAGCCACGAAGCAGACATTTGCTTGCTCGTTTTCACTGTCACTACTGTTCTCTGATGAAGAAGTGTCTGAATCATCCCGTGTTACCGAGAATGCTTTCTTTTTCTTGTCTTTTCTGCCTTTGTTGAAATTTTTTTTTTAATTCTGGGCATTCCTTCTGAATATGACCTTTCTTATAACAATTGAAACATTCTAGAACTGAGGATGATGGTTTGTTTAGAAAATTTCTTTTTCCATTATTTTTGTTATTTTTTCGGAATTTGAAGAACTTTTTGAAATTTTGGCAATAAATGCTAGATCTTCTTCATCTGAATCTCCATCTTTTTCTTCTTCAACATGAAAAGCCATGTTCTTTTTGTCTTGTGCTTGTACTCGTTTTGCCAGCAAATTCACTTCATAGGACATTAGATTTCCTATTGACTCTTCAGGTTTTATGGAAGAGAGGTCATTAGCTTCTTCAATATCCAAGACTTTTCTTTCCCATTCATCCGTTAAAGAGTTTAGGATTTTGGATACAATATCAAAATCATTACTTTTATCCTAATCCTAATAGTGAATGATAGATATCTTGAAATCTATAGTGCATATCATTGATAGATTCATCTTGTTTCATTCTAAAGTTTTGAAACTGATTTGTGAGCATGGAGATTTTGCTTTGTTTGACTTTGTTAGTTCCTTCATGAGTGGTTTTAAGCGTTCTCCATATTTCATAAGCAGTTTGACACATGCTAACACGATTAAATTCATTTCTATCTAGAGCACAAAATAACATGTTCATAGCTTTAGCATTGGCAGTTGCATCTAATTTTTGTGTGTTTGACTAAGTGGAGTATTCTCCAGTAGGAAGAGTGTATTCATTCTGTGTGAAATTCCATGATTCAAAACTATTAGACTGCATATAAATCCTCATACGAGTAGACCAATAATTATAATTCAAGCTATTAAAAAATAGAGGTCGGGCAGTGGAGTGACATTCAATAAAACTAGTGTTAGTGACAGTGTTTGTGGTAGTGCTGGTGTTATTTTCCATATTAGCAAGATATCAGATAACTTTGTGACGGTTGTAAGATGCCTTGCTCTGGTACCAAATGTAAGTGTATAGAACCGTATAATATGGATAAAAGTAACACAGAGTATATATAGTGCGGAATATAAAAGTAGTATAGTAAAATGACACCAGAGATTTTATACTGGTTCAGAGAACCGTCCTATGTCCAATGCCAGACTCCTTCTGGAATTTAACTAACAACAATCCTCACTTAACCCGGAGGAACAGGTATACACATTCTGAGGAGCAGAATAGACACCTAAGCAGCAGAACAGGATTTTCGCCTCAGCGGCAGAAGAGGACTTCACTAATATAAAGAATATCTGACACTATGTGTTCTTGATAACACTAATTTGTCTCTGATAGTACAAGCCTCCTATAATCAAATCCTCAAGTATATAAGAAATGTATGTGAAGATATGAAGAAAAGGTAATGCTAAGAATCAAAGATTAAGAAAGTTATTTGTAGATTCAAAGCAGTAGAAAGTATGTTCGCTGCTTGAATGCAAAGATTAAAGCACAAGAAGAGTATTAGATAGTTAGAATGAATATCGGTAAGTATGAAGTGTTTGGGAGTATCTATATATAGTAGTTGAAGAGTTACTGTCATTGGTGAAGGATTCTGACGAAAAGAAGCAACTATTTCCATTCAGAGAAGGGTTGCATCCTTTCGGGGAAGAAGATGTCTTTTCGAAAATATGGCAGTTGGTCTCAGGTCAGTCGACTGGTCATTCCTGGTCAGTCGACTGACTATGCAATATATTTAAAAAATAAACAGTGCATATCGTATATGTACACAGTCAATCGACGGGTTGGGTTTGGTCAGTCGACTGGCTGTGACATTTTTATAAGTATGCTTCTGTTTTGATTTTTGATGTGACATATGAAGTGCGGACTACTTGAGGATAGATTTTAACATAATTCTAAGACTCAATCATACATACTAGACAGTGAAAGCATAGATGAAAAGACAGCCTTTGATGATATAGCCATAGTCCGTTTTCTTTTTGTCGTGAATTCTCTTTTTGTCGTGAATTCTCCTTTTCTTGCTTTGTCATGAATCAAAAAACTAGTGATTCGACACATTGATCATGTCATGTGAGAAAATCTTTAGAGGGCTAAAGTTGCAAGACGATCAGAAGCGACTCATAGCTTCTTGGGAACTTCAATATGAAGCCTTAGCCTGGTAGGAGACAGTCACTGTAGATAAACCAGAAGACGAGTTTACTTGGGAGAAATTCAAAGAAATTTTTGAGAAGCGCTATCAGCCATCAGCTGGAATTTCTCGAACGTACAAGGAATTCATGGACTTAAAGCAGGGGAGTTTGTCATTCGAGGAGTATCTAAACAAATTCAATGAATTGTCTCGTTTCGGTCCAGAATTAGTGAACACGCCTTTAAAGAAGAATGAAAGGTTCATTCGTGGATGAATAAGAAATTCCACGAAAGGATGACCGGCCATGTCAAAGAATCCTTTTCAGATTTGGTTGATATGGGGTACAGATATGCTACACTCGATATGAAAGAAGCCCCGGTGGAGAAAGAAAATTCGAGCAATCAAAATTGGAAGAAGCGGAAATTTGGAGGCAAAAAACCATGGCAGGGTAAGGAGAAAAAGAAGAGCAATCAGGAAAGCACAATAGAGAATGTCACTTGCTATAATTGCTTGGAGAAGGGCCATTATTCTAGCAGATGTACGAAGCCTAAGAAACAAGTAAACCAATCTGTTCAAGCGAGGCCGAGGAAATGTTATTATTGTCATAAAGTGGGACACGAAGTTAAAGACTGCCCAGTCAAGAAGCAAGCTCAGACAGCAAAGGTGTACTCAGTCAAAGACCAAGCTGCATCTTCCAAAGAAGAAAAAGGGAAAGGAGTTCTTGAAGGTAATCTCATCATTTATGATAGCATTGTTAGAGTTCTATTTGACATGGGCTCTACACATAGTTTTATCTCTTAGCAATCTATAAATGAATTAAATCTTGAACCCGATTTTGTTGATGAACCCATATGTGTAAAGAATCCAGTTGAGGTCCCACGAACCTTCGTCTTCAATGTAGAGACGTTCCTATTTCATATTCTTGTTATCAATTCCCTATCCATCTCTTTGTCCTTGATTTTAACGGGCTTGAAGTCTTACTCGGAATGGATTGGGTAGTAAAATACGAAGCCAAATTGGATTGTAACAATCGACTGATTTCAATCAAAACTGAATTTGGAGATTTCATCGAGATTTCTTGTGAGGACCCTAGTCCAAAATGGAAGGGTTGATGTATAATTTGGGTTATCCCAAACCCAGTTTGGAGTCTATACCAATTGTTAGAGATTTTCTAGGCGTGTTCGAAGAATTGAAATCCTTACCTCCACATTGGGAAATAGAATTCAGAATCGACCTTGTACCCAATGCTTATCCTGTCGTTCACGCAAGTCGCAGGATGGCACCTAGGGAAAAGGTTGAATTGGTTCAGCAAACCAGAGATTTAGTAGAAACAAGATTAATCCGTCCTAGTGTTTCTAAATAGGGTTCAGCCATTGTGTTTGTTGCTAAATCGGATGGATCTTTGAGATTATGTGTAGATTACTGCGATCTCAATAAGATGACTCTCAAGAATAAATTTCCACTACCTAGAATTGATGATCTGTTTGATCAACTACATGGCGCTCGTTTCTTTTCAAAGATGGATCTAGCCCAAGGGTTCCATCAACTACGAATTGCCGAAGATTGTGTCCATTTGACCATTTTCAGGGGTCCTAATATGTTCTACGAATGGTTAGTCATGCCTTTCGGGCTAACCAATGCTCCATAATACTTCGTAGATATTATGACTCATGTGTTTTGAGAAGTATTGAATAAATTTGTGCTCGTGTTTATTAATGATATTTTGATCTATTCGAAGACCGAAGAGGAGCATGCCGAGCACCTTAGAATCGTTTTGGAGATATTAAGGAGAAATATCATATTCGCAAAATTTTCCAAATGCCACTTTTGGGTTAAAGAAGTTAAATTTCGCGGCCATACTGTGAATGAAGATGGAATTTTTGTTGATCCTAGCAAAATTTCCGCTATTCTTGATTGGAGAAAACCCACTACCCCAAAAGAAGTTCAAAGCTTTTTGGGTTTAGCAGCTTACTATCGGAAGTTTGTTCAGGACTTTTCTATGATAGCTAGTCCGTTGACTAAGCTAACAATGAAGGATGTAAAATTCAGTTGGACTCTGAAATGTGATGAAGCTTTTTAGGAGTTGAAGAAGTGAATAACCACAGCTCTTGTTCTCACTATTATCAACGGGAATCAGAGATTATCTGTTTATACAGATGCTTGTGGTGATGGTTTGGGTGCGGTATTAATGTAGAATGGGAAGGTAATTGCCTACGCAAGTAGACAATTACGTCCTCTTGAAAGAAACTACCCAACCCATGATTTGGAACTCTTAGTTATTATCTTCGTTTTGAAAATATGGCGACATTATCTTCTGGTTAAAAAAATCTTTTCACTTTCTTAAAAATTTACGAAATTAACTTAACAAATATACTTAATGAACTCTCTTTCTCTAGGTGAAAAATTTGAATTATTCACCGACCACAAATCTTTGAAATATCTCTTCACCCAGAAAGATCTAAATCTGCGACAACAACGTTGGTTGGAATTTCTAGCAGCTTATGACCTAGATATTCTAGATACGCCCGGAAAAGCCAATGTAGTTGCCGATGCTTTGAGCAGAAGACATGTTGTTCTCGCATATCTTGTTATCGCTCCTACTCTTCTTAAGAGAATCGCGAGCAAGCAGTATGAAGATGAGTTTCTTCGGGGAATTTATAAAAGAATATGCTAAGGAGAAGACACTAGTTTTGAGATGGATAGTAGAGGAGTTATAAGATTAAAAGGCAGGATATGTGTCCCAGACTTCCCTGATCTGAAACGTGAAGTTTTGGAAGAATGTCACAAATCTAAATTCAGCATCCATCCAGGAGTTAATAAAATGTATACAGATATCAAAAGAACTTTCTGGTGGAAGATGACGAAAAGGACATATCTATATATGTGAGTCGCTGTGCTACTTTCCAACAAATCAAAAGTGATCAAAAGAAAATGGTGGGTTTACTTCAGCCTTTAGAGGTACCCAAGTGGAAATGGCACCAAGTATCGATGGGTTGCCTCGTACTCGAGAAGGCAATGAAGCAATTTGGGTTATCATGGACTGTTTGACTAAGACAGCCCACTTTTTGCCAGTAAAATCTACCCGCACGGCAGCAAGTTTAGCCAAGTTATATGTGAAAGAAATTGTTCGTCTCCATGGTATTCCTAGCAGTATAGTGAGTGATCGTGACCCGATCTTCCCTAGTAGATTTTGGGAAACATTTCAAGACGCATTGGGAACAAAACTGAATTGCAACACTGCTTATCACCCACAATCTGATGGGCAATCTGAGAGGATTAACCGAAACTTAGAAGGCCTATTGCGTGCTTGTATACTTGATTTTGGTGGTTCTTGGGAGGACCATTTACATCTGGTCGAGTTCTCATATAACAACAGCTATCAGGCCAGTATAGAGATGACTCCTTTTGAAGCTTTATATGGTCGTCCGTGTCGATCACCGGCATGCTGGATTGAGGCAGGTGATAGACTTGTTCTTGGACCGGATATGATTAAGAAGCCACAGAAAAAGTTGATTTTATACGAAAGAAGTTGAAAACGGCTCAAAGTCGTCAAAAGAGTTATTATGATCGTAGAAGAAGGGATTTGGAATTCCAGATTAGTGACTCTGTCTTTCTCAAAGTATCTCAAATGCAAGGAGTATTAAACTTCGGGAAGCCCGGTAAGCTGGCACCATGGTATATTGGTCCTTTTCCTATTCTAGAAAGGATCGATTCCTTAGCCTGTGGACTGCAATTGCCTAGCTGGTTGTCTAGCGTGCATGATGCGTTCCATATTTCTAATTTTCGAAAGTATGTGCACGATCAAGATAACATTATTGAAGAAGCGGCTCAGCAGGATCTCGAAATCACTCCCAATTTAACAGTTAATAGAGAACCGATAAAGATTGTAGATCGTGATGAAAAGCGATTGAGAAACAAAGTTGTGAAGTAGTTAAAGTTCAATGGAGTGGCAATCCAAAGGACTGCACTTGGGAAACCGAGGATAATATGCAGAAATCACACCCCAATTGCAGAGTGGATATCTCGGCTTAAACTGGTAAGCCATTTCCTTATTTTTTTTGAATTCGTATATTCTTTGTTTGCTTTTCTCTCTCTTTCAAATTTCGAGGACGAAATTTTCTTAAGGGGGATATTTGTTAATTTAAATTTGGTAAATTGTTTGAACTTTTGAAATTTAATTTGAAAAGTTTCCAAAGAAATAAAATATTATTAATAATTAATATTACAAGGATATATGGATATAAATAAAATATTTGGTAGTTTAAGCTTTATATGAATATATATAATAAACAAGAATTGGTGTTAAACCATAAAATAAAATATATGTTATAAATTAAATGTTGATAGTTAAACTTTGAATGGAAATAAAATTTAGAGTTTATGCTTGCATAAGATTATATGGTTATAAAATGACAAATGAAATACATATAAAGTTGCATGTAAATTGTGTAAACCAGGAAACAGTCAAACAAAAAAAATGT
Source organism: Allium cepa (assembly GCA_030765085.1). Lineage (NCBI taxonomy): Eukaryota > Viridiplantae > Streptophyta > Magnoliopsida > Asparagales > Amaryllidaceae > Allium > Allium cepa. The sequence goes on from CM060931.1 coordinate 581,868,742, forward strand.
ATGCAAGGAAAAAATCTATAGATGAAAACAAAATTGTACTTACAAAAAAAACAAAAGTAAGATTACATGTAAACAAAAATGGGAACAAAGGCATTAAATGCTATCTATTCAAGCACAAATAAAAATCTTGCTTAGCACACCATAATGGATTATCAGCCGAAATAAACATTGCTTAGTGAAAGTAGGAAAATCTTATTATATAAATAAATAAAAAAATAGAACTTGCTTGTACCAGTTATAACCTACCTATACAAAGTCTTTCCTTTATATATACACATCTATACATGTTCGTTCAAAATAAAAAACATAGCAAAGCCAGAAAGAAAAATATAAAAAACATCACTATTTGTTTACAAATTCAAACTCAGTTTATACAACAAAACACAAAGGTGATACAGAAAGATCAATACTACAGTTTCAAAAACAAGTCTCTGTTCATCAATATTTCCAAGTGAGTAAACATACAACTTTAAAAGATTAAATTTGTGTATTGATTCATGAATAGCTTTATACTTTGCTACATATTGAAAAAAGTTTGTTCTGTATGTTTTTTCTGTGTTACTGGAAATCTTATATAACTTGTTCTTTTATATTTTTGTTTCAGAGCAAAGTGAATTAGGAAAAAAATCAAATAAACCTTCATCCAAACATTTTTAGCTTAGGGTTTTTAAACAATATAAGTTTGTTTATACTCGAATCACAGACTAAAAATTTGTTCAAAGCTTAAAAGTGAAGTGTGACTTTGTAACTTTCAGTTTTACAATAAAAGGGAATTTTTGGATAAATTCGAATGTTGTTAAATATTTATTTGATTACATAACTCGAATGAACATACAAAGATATGATTTTTAAAAGCAATATGATGATTTTTACTTGAATATTCCTACAGCAATTCACAGTTGAACAAAATCTGTTCTTTTTCCATTTTCTGATGATCGATCAAATGTTAGTTGATGGAATTTGGTTTGAAGCGAATTTATTGATCAACGATTTCAGGAAAATTGTCAAATAATTTTTTTATTGTATAAATTGGAGGTTCGAGTTCAATTTATGGTTGTATTCGAGTTTTGTTTTCGTGTTTGTAAATAGGGTGATTTCATCACCTCGGAGGCATCGAGTTGCTTGAGATTGAGGGGGATGATAGTGCACGGGGGCGACGTGGTGTGGACGGGGTGGAAGCTCTTCCGGTGGTCTGAGACATGGTGGCGAGGCGATTTGTTTTGGGTGTGTTGGAGTTGCAGTGTCGAGCAAAATACTTATTTTCGATTTCGAGTTTTCTGTGTCGAATCGAGTTATGATTTCGAGTATAGGGGATGTTTGCAACTTGCTGAAGTTATTGGAGTTCGCCAGAGGGACTGCACGATGCCATGCACGTGTACAGCGATGATACAATGTCAGCGTTGTTGAAATGGTAAGTGACTCGAGTCGTTACTCGAGAAAAGGGAAGGCGTGCTTCGGGTTAGTATGCGATTACTTGAGCCTAGGAACAGTTGTTAAGTTTAAACTTAAGCTAGAAAAAGAATAAAAAGAAGAAGAAGAAGAAGTAAGTAGAAGAGGAGCGAAGGAAGGACTCGGGCAAACATAGGGGGAAACTCGAGTTTGACTCGAGTAAAAACCTGGGTTGCTCTGGTTATTTTCAAAATGGGTTAAGCCCAGCAAATCTAAGTTAATGTTGTTAAATAAATTTTAGTGCTAATAAAGTGATTGTTATTTGACAACTTAAATAAGAATTTGTTCCAAGTTTTAATAAATTAAGTAAATTTTTAACAATGTTTTAAAATCTAATTAGTACTTTAACTAAATAATTAATTTAAGATAAGTATTAAAGTTAATTAACATTAAACTTTTTGTAATAATAATAAATTGATTTCGAAATAATTAAAGAAGATTTTTGAATGTTAATTTAGATAAATGACCAACTGTTTTGGAAAACGATCAAGAATAATAAAATTAATAATTGTAGTTAACTAAGCAATTAAGGATTTATAATTTGTAATTAAAACTGATTAATAAACAATTAACTATCTAAATTATTTATAATTAAGAATTGTTAATTAGATAAGATTAATTTATAATTAGTAGTTAATTAAGTTAATTGATCGAGGATTAATTTATTAACAAAGTTGATTAAGATTTTATTAATTTGTTTATCGTTAATAATAATTAATTATTGATTAAAATAATGACGTAGTTAATCCACTTAAACCACATTGGAAAATAATTAACTATTGTTCTGCACTAGATTGTTATTTCTGTTGTGGTCGTGATACTGTGTGATGCGAATTGCTTTGTGTTGGACTGTGATTTGTGAATTAGTTCTCTATTAATGTGAAAACCTTTTTGCCCATAAAACGACATTTAAACTTCGATGCGACAGGAAGTCGGATTTCAGTTAGTTATCCGAAACCCACATCGAACCCTGAATGTGAATCTTTGTGATTGATACATCCACGTGTTTTAAAATCAAGCGTTCTCTATTCGGTTTAGCCGAGAGAGGACCTTTGTGTCACATAACCCATTCCGAATAGTGATACGTCGAAATGGATGACATTTGAAGACCGGTGGTGAAGACCGGGTATCTTCAAAAACGATAGGATAACCTATCGAATATCTCTGCACTGATTTGCTCCGATATAGAGATCTCTAAATGTGATGGGGAGTCCGATCGGGATTGTTGATACCCGGATTTGTAAGGGCTTCTTCCTTTATTGGACGAAGTTCCTTCGGTTCTGTTCGAACCCGGAAGAGACTTGTATGGTTGTGTGTCTGACACTACACATTGAGATATGAAGCAGATTTCTTTTAAATACATATCTGTTGGTGCGGAGAATTTATTCTCTTAGCTTAACACCATTCTCTGAGACGTACGAGCTCAGAGGTTATGTAGTTGAAGGTTATCAGCGATATACTCCCAATTTGGTAGTGTGGCATGCTAAGTGCTGCTGTGTGTTGATGATCATTCGTTGATCATTTTGTGATCAAAGCATGGCTTTCGTGTAAAGCGTAGCTTTGTGGATGAGACCTCATCGGACCTCATAACCCTAAAATGGTCGAAATAGGAAATATGCGGCAAGGTTATGAGGGTCGCGCCTTTTAGGGTATGCCATTTCCTTTTGGAAAAAGTTAGTATCATGGTATGGAGCCCAGATGTGACAACCCGGCTTTCTAGCCACAGAAAGTCGTATCATCATGAAGAAAGAAAGGGATAGAAAAGAGAAAAGATAGAGAAGGAAGAAGAAACAACATCAGAATCTAAACAGCGGAATGAATAACTTATGTTAATCACATAAGTATTACATAATATACAATATCCATCAGAGTTACACAAATAATACAACACATACTAGATAGTTATAAACACCTGTCTAGTTATACAATTCAATACACAATACAATACAGAGATACCAACACAGCGGAATACTATATATATATATATATATATATATAGATATCTACAACGCTGAAGCCTCCTGCTCCATTGCTCCTCCAGAATTCGTCAAAGCTAACCTGAATCCCTTGGCTACTCGTAAAAATTTGAATACCCGAGAGTTCATGGAAAACAGAAATAAACTCCGGGTCAGACATGGGTTTAGTATAAGTAACAGGTTAAAGTTGCTTAACTTTGAAAACATTTGAAAAAAAAGGTATCACCTAAGACTTCCCACACATAAACATGGTAAGTTTTTACCTTTCGCTAACCAAATCATTTAATAGGAAATTCTGTGATATTATAATAGGGTCTAGGGTTTTCAAGTAAATAGAAAATAGCCGAAATTGTTACGTTCATCAAATTCCAGCTACAAGCCAAAAAAGTGGGTAATATAATCAAAACCGTAGGGTCTCGTAGGGAAAATGGGTTTCCATCAATGGCAGGGCTGCTGGGGTACCGCCCATCACAGTACGTGGCCTAGATCACTGTACCGAGGAGCCACCCTAACTCCCCTGCAACACAAGGATGGAACCATTCCTTACTGAACAGTCCCGAACAAGATAACCCCGGCAGTTGGAGTTCAAAAACTGCCCACAAAGCCAAAATAAAAAGGGACATCTAGACAGGGGTATATCTCATCCTTCTTGGGCATGACCCACCTAACCTTGCTGCACCTCCCCTGTTTTAGCCATTCCCGGTTGATGAGGTTTGAGGCTGCGATTACCTTTAGAGAACACATCTCTTAGAATGCTCATCGCTCACTTGACGATGTTCTGGAAGCATTTAATCCATACAAGTTCGTTCCGGGATCGAACAAAACCGAAGGCATTATGTCAGTTACACTCATTTTGGAATCACCCTCAGAGTTAACGACGATAAACCTTGCACTCTGAATCTTCACTTGAGAATTCACGACCTAACGTTTAATTTGGATCGATGTGGTTTTCGGATGTCCAAATATTGAAACCCAATCTCGGTCTCATCGAAATCCAAACGCCATTTTAAAGGCCAAGTTGTTTTAGAGTTTAAAACAATTTAATTCAACTATCCAGATACACACATATAGATACTTCACAATACCATAATAGATAATCAACATCATTATAAACAGATAATCCATATTATCATCATAACAGATAATCCATATTATCATCATACTTAAATCAAAGCATACATATCACAAAGCATCATTTATCTCATATTTGAGATCTCAAACCATTCAAGGTAAACAATATCATCAATCCATATGTAAGAAATCACATCAGCTATAATTAATTTAAAATGAATTAAATTAATTACTTCATCTCTGATTAATTCAAATTAAATTAATTACTTCACCATTTTAAATCTTGCTTATTTATCTATTAATCAATTTCCAATTAATTACTAAATCATTCACAAATTATTCATTTCAACTAATCACCCTTGATTAATTAACTTTTGATTACATTCAAGTAATTATCCTTTAATTATTTCTCTAATTAATTATCCTTAACCAAACACAGTAATTAACTTTTAATTGCTTCATAAATTGATTAACTATAATTAATTACTTAAATCTTTAATTACACTAATTAATTACTCTTTAATCACTTATTATTGATTAATTAATCTTAATTGATCAACCCTTAATTACATAATTAAATTATATTTATTATTGATTTCTAATTACATTTTAATTAATTATCTAATTTTAATTAATTACCTTAAGTAATTAATCTTAAATTAAACCATACTTATTAATCACCCCTGATTAATACCATTCAGTAATTAACTACCCTTAATTACTCCATCAAATAAATTAATTACTCCTTAATTAATTTCTTTAAATTAGTCCCTTGATTAATTCCACAAAGTAATTATACTCAAATTACTTTCATCATTAAATCATCCTCAGTTAATTACATCCAGTAATTATCACTAATTACTTCCCTAAGTAATTATACTTATCACATCAAATGATTATTTAAATTAATTAAACTTAATTAATTAACCTAAACAAATCATATTAAACTGAATTAATTACAATGAGTAATCAATTCCTTGATTACTTCCATTAAGTAATTATGCTTAACAATTCACAATTGATTATCTTAAATCTAATTAATCTAATTAATTATTAAAGTTAATCGCATTAATGTTATTTAAATAATCCTAGTTACCGACCCTTATTACTATTAACAATTCTTTAATTACCTTCCTAAAGTAATTAATTAAGACTAATCATTATTAATTACAAATTTATTAATATTTTATTACCAATTAATTAATCCTTAATTATTTAATTAATTAAGTGTTGACTGCAACTTAATTAATTCTTAATTACTTGATTAATTAATTACTAATTATTAATTAAAAATTTAAAACCTTATTTAATATAATGATTTTTAATTACCAATTTATTTATCCTAATTTAATTACCTTGAAACTTATTTAAATAAATTTAAACTCTTAATTACTAAGTTAATTAATTCAAGTCATTAATTATCCATTTAATAAATTTAATAATTACAAATCCTTAAATCTTTAACTATAAAAACCCATTTCTTATTAATGATCAAATTATCATTAACGTGGTATTTAAGAAAAACAATTTAATTTCAAATTTAACTTTAAAATTTCATTTTAAAATTTAAGATTTAAAATAAAAATAAATTAACTTAAACAAGTTTAAAACAATTTCAAAACCCTTTTAATTTCACAAGTTAACTAATTATTTATCTTATAATAGAAGTTTAAAAGAATTAAAACCCAATTTAATTTATTCAAATCAATTTAAAAATTCACTTTATCATTTAAACTGTTTAAAATAAATTTTAAAATCTTCTTTTATTCCAAAACTAAGATTCAAATTTAGATTTGAATCAGATTTAAACTTAGGTTTAAATCTCTAGTTTATTTAAAGCTTTACTTTAAATTCAAACCATTTAAACCTTTTAAAGTTGTTTCAATTAATTTAAATTTAAAACTTTATTTTTCAAAATTCCGATCCAAACTAGATTTGAATCAGAGTCAAACTTGGATTTAAACTTAATTAAAACTTTGCTTTTCATTTGAACTTAGTTTTTAAACTTTATTTAAAAAAAAACATTAAAACAGAACAACATGTTTTCTGTAAAACCTGTAACCAAGAAATCAACCCGAGGCACCTTCAGCGGCTTTAAGTCAAATTTGAACGAACTTCGAGTAAAACCTCTCAACAACTCGAGTAAACATTCGAGTCCCATTTCTTGCTCAAACCAAAAACCCACTACATCCACCAATGAACACCGTGCACATGCACGGTGGCTCCGGTCACCATTGATCATTGACGATGATTGAAACACGTCAGAGAACAACACAGCAACCCACCATGATCAACAAATCGAACTTCCACTCTCGAAATCAAAATCGAGACCTCGACCCAAACCTGGAAACAAGTGCAGTCACCCCTAACCCAAACCTGTCAACGCGCCGCTTACAATATTCCGACCATCTGGCGTTCTGCCACTTCGGCCATTCCTACTTCGACATCCAAGCCAACATTACCCCAAGCCTCGACACACTCGATCCACTAAACACACCATAATGATCAATTACTTAAGCCAAAAACTAGGATTCTAAAAGGAATTTCACTACCGTAACTTCTCTGGCGAATTTCATCACCATTCACTATTTTTCCTAGCATTTCTGATCATTCCTCCATCTCCAGGAAAGTCCACGAGCACCTCGATCAACTTGATCACCAGAAAAACCAAATATGCCCATTCTAGTTCAAACCCAAACTGCTCCTTTAATCCCAATCTAAAAATCCTAATTCTTGTGTTAAAAATCATATTTTGGTTGAAGTATTCAATTTGTAATACTGAATTTATAAATTAAGAAGTTTGTTTTTTTATTTTACTTAATATGCTCTGTTGTTTAATGCTTCCAGAGACAAACAAACCCTATTTTAACTGACTTAGATTTTTAAATATTAATCTAGGTTGAATCAAACAATATTTGTTTGATAACCAGATCTTATCAAGAACAAAATCATGTGGAAGGAATTTTTTATCAAAAACTTGAGCCTGGGAAACATATCAGAGCACAAAACATAAACACAGTATGCACACACACATACACACAGAGACACACTTACACATATACATCACAAACATATTATTCAGAGATCAGTATGCAACAGAATTTATAACTTAAACTATATAAATTTGTGATGTTACTCACTATTGCTTTGAGAATGAACAGAGCATTTGGTTTGAAATAGCTTTGGACTCTAAAAACTGAGAATTGTTTGGTTTGATCCCCTAATTTTCTTGTTTGTTGAGTTGCAAACATTATTTAAGTTGTATAAAAATGGAAATGCTAACTTGTATTTTCCCCTAACTTGTTATGACTTGAACGAATGAAATAGGGATAGATATATAAGAGTTGTACATGGGGGTAGGTGGTATCTGGGTAGCTACTTGCAGGAACAAATATTTTCATTTTTTATTTTATTTTATAGATTGGTCAGAGATTTTATTTTGTAGGCTGAGTAGATTTTTGGAACAATTCGAATGGACTAAAATGTTGCTAGCATTTAATGTTTGAGTACTTTGTGTCTCCTACATAGCTTACCTTTGTGTTTAGATATTTTACTTTTACTTTGTCATTGCCCTTTATATATATTTTACAGGTTACATACAAATATAATCTTGCATGGTTTCTTTTATTTTCAGTTGTCTTATTCCTTACCTCATGTACATATACATTTTTATTATTACTTTGTTTATTCGCCTTGCATATAATACTTACAGGTTACATACACATACAAGCCTGGTTTGCTTCCATTCTTCAGATACATAGATATTTATTTTACTTTGTTCTTAGCTTTGCATTTATTTATTTCTTTTACTTGCCCGGGTAATGTTTTTACTTATGTCCAAATATATAAAGTTGTTTTAGTCTTTTCTATGAATTTTAGCCTAAGTATTTAGTTCCATTTCTAACATGTGTGTTTATTTTTATTTTTATTTTATTTTTATACTTAAACTATCAATACTAAATTTACTTATTATTTATATACTTATGTCAATATTTATAAAATTTGTTTTATTTCAAATATTATTGAAAAACTTTATTTTAAATTTTCAAATGATAGATTTCTATCAAGATACATACATATATATATATATATATATATATAAATTTAAGGTAACAATTTCTATTTATATTAAAAATCCATTTGTAAAAATATTTCATTATTAATATTATTAAATATAACTCATTATTAAATTAAAATAATTCATAAAAGAATTTGTCTCTTATTTAAAAATAACTCATTATTAAATTAAAAACAATTTAAAAAATAAATTATCTCTTTATTAATAAATTGCTTATTTTATCAAGATATATTTAAAACAAAACTAACCTTTTTATTTAAATTTAAACTTAAGCTAAAATTCAATTTTAAACAATTAAGTTTCTATCTTGAGTAATTTAAAACCATATGGTTATTTATTTAATAGCTTAATATTAAGTTAAGTCAAATTTCTAAATTACCCAAAATATTTAGATTAGAAAACATGCCTTTATTTATTAAATTTAGAACAAAGTTTATCTATTTACAATATACATAGATATATATATATATATATATATATTATAAATAGAAAACAATTTAATTAGCTTTTAAAGGATGAAATCATCCATTTAAATATTTATTAAAGAAGATTATTAAATCAATTCAAATTTTATTATTAACAATATTATCAAATAAATTTAATTTAACACAAATTATTAAATTGATATTGTCAAAAAAATTGGGATATCACATTCCTCCCCCCTTAAAAGAATTTCGTCCACAAATTTAAAACAAAGGTAATTTAGTAATCTAATTAAAGATTTAATTTTTAAACACAAGCATATATCAATCATATGTTACTAACCATAGCAACCAATTCATCCAATCATAGCAATTCTAATTATCCAGATAAAATTCTAGATAGAATTTTCTTGAGTTTCCCCAAGTATAAATACCGGGATACTCGCTCTATAGAATCCAAACAATTAATTCTACTAAGCTACAGATCTTCCACTTATCTGGATCTACAAAACTAATCAAGATATCAGACTACAGACAAGTCGGATGTTAACTCCGCTTTGATAATGACCCAGCGACTTAAAAGGTTACGACCTAACGACTTAAAAGATTACGACCTAACGACTTAAAAGATTACGACCTAACGACTTAAAGGGTTACCGACCTAGGGATCTAAGAAGAATAATGACCTGGCAACCCAAGACAGGAAAAACTCAAAGCAACCACACTTAAGTCGCGACCGACTTACGACCTACGTTAGGTCGTAAGCGACCTAGGCAAACGAAGGCAAATCCAATACAGCGTCACTTAAGTCGCGGCCTGTTAACTCGTCCGCGACTTGGGACTTGTGATATGAATACAGAAGAACATGCATATCTCAGTTAAGCCGTGAGCCATGCATGAGAGATGGAGCGCGACTACGACCTATCTTAGGTCGGCTATGATCCACGACCTATTTGAGGTCGGTTGCTACTTACGACCTGGCATGGAAATTCCTCTATAAATACAGCGCTATCTCCAACTTGGAGGGGACTTTTCCGATCATTTGCTTCAAAGCATCCAGACTCTGCCATCTTCAAGCCAAGCCTTACTCCAACATTCGAAACTCACAAGAAGCTTCAGTCAACTTCAAACAGGGATTCAACATATTCAACCATGAATTCGGAGAACTCTCTTGCATCGAAGTTTTTCTAGCTACTTGTCTTTTGAAGTGAATTGTAATTGAAGGGAATTGTAAAGGATTGTAATCATATAAGCAATAAAAAAGGATTGAAGTGGACGTGGGCTTGATTATAAGCCGACCCACTATAAACTTTGTGTCTCTTACTGTTTTTTCAGTGAATTACTGCATTTTCTGATTCCCGTGTTAACGGGTGGTGCTTTCATTCAATCTCTATTTGCATCGGGGTGTTAGCTTCTGACTTTTGACGTTAACATTTTTGGTGCTTTCACTGAGAAACCCAACTTAGGATACTATCATCATAGCTTCATAGATATTTGTGGAAAGGATCTCTCTAAAAACCAGGAGTTTATCAGAAATAATGGCCCCCGGAAGAAAACGCAAGTCTGTTAGATCCGACGATGTTTGCGAGACTACTGCCACTTCTCCTCCTTTAAGTCAAACAACTCCAACCGTCGGAGTTACACGGGCAGAGCTGGATGCCGTGGTATCTGGGCTACATCGACAAATGGAAGCTCAGAATAACCTAATGATGGAAAAGTTGAATGCTTTATTTGAGGCAAACGCCAGCCAACAACTAAGGAGGGAAACCTTGCCGATGAAGTGCAGAATGTGGAAGGAAGGAATATCCCTCAAAGGCCAGCTGATCCAGTGGAAAGGACACCTCCCCAAGCCGGAGGATCGGGGCCGCAACCAACCCTCCGTGAATGGTTGTCAAGACAAAATTCGAAGAGAATGGCCAATGTTTGTCCCGCTGAGCCTCAAAATGATGAAGAGTATTTCTCAGACATGGTTCGTCAGATTATGAAGGAAAGTATGCAGAGAAATGAAGATGAGAAAGAATGGGGTTTCGCTCCGAACAAAACTCCATTCACTGAAAAGATCCTGAAGGCAGAATTCCCAAGGAAGTTTGTCCCTCCAACTATTCCAGCTTACAAGGGAACGAGCGATCCTAATGAGTTTCTGTATAAGTATGATTGGCACATGACGGGTGCCAGAGCCTCTGATGAAATCAAATGCCGGTATTTTCCGGTATACCTGGAAGGAGTTGCTTTACTTTGGTTCACAAAGCTGCCGGTCCGATCCATAGACCAATTTTCTGATTTGACTCGGAAATTCAAGGAACAGTTTCGATTGTATGCGTCAAAGGCAAAGGATATAATGTCGTTATCCAGCTTGGAGCAGAATCCTGGAGAATCCATTAGAGCTTTCCTGAATCGCTTCAACATAGCTCTGGCTGAAGTGGACAACGCAGAGCCGAGAATGATTTTGACGTACCTGATGAAGGCTATTGATAAGACAAGTGAGTTCGGGAGGTGGTTGAAAATGAAGAACCAAATTCAATTGACAAGATTTATAAGAAAGCCGATGAATTCATGCGCTTGGAAAGCCTCCAAGCACCGGCTAAGGTGGCATGGACAGGGGATGAAAATAGTAATGTTGTTCCAAATAAGAAAGAATCTGGCAATCAAAAGAGGGGGAATGATGGTCAGAAGAGGCAAGGAGATGCAAAGAAAGGTCGTCCCTTCAACTTCACCACTCCGACTGAAACCCCGGAGAACATCTACTTTGCGAACAAAGACATGGTCGAATTCCCCGCACCAACTAAGCAAAGAGTTAATAGGAAAGCTGAGAAGAATGGAAGGTTTTTCCGGTTCCATAACCAACCCGGGAATGATACTAACGAACCCCGTCACTTGAAGGAGGTAATTGAGGAACTATTGAAGGAAAACAAGCTCCAGCAATATGTAAAAAGGAACAAGAATGGCCCAACTTCGTCAACTCAAGGACAACAGGTTCCTGTTCATTGTCCTAGCTCAAGTGAAAAGGCGACAGCTCATGAATCAGAGAGGCCTGTTATAAATTTGGTTACAGGGGGCCCTCACCCAGCTGGCAGGAGTTGGGGTGAGATGGAAAGATACACCCGTGCTTTGAAGTATGCACCGGCAGATGAAAGTGTTTTTGTGTTAGAAGATGCTGCACCACTGAAGCAGCAGAAAACTTTTAACGATGACATTATATTCAGTGCTAGGGATTCGATGGGTGTTGAAGCTCCTACCATTGATCCTTTGGTCATCTCTGCTGGCATTCGGCCAGCTACTGTGAAAAGAGTTCTGGTTGACCGTGGAGTTTCGTGCAACATTCTCTTAAAGAAGACTTTTGATCAGATGAAGATTCCAATGGCTGACGTTCAAGCTTCATCACTAAAGATTGCTGGTTTTACTGGGGAGCCGAAACAGCCAATTGGGACTATTGATTTGTTCGTAGAGCTTGGAGAGGGGCAGAGAAAAGTGGCCGAAAACAGACCTTTGTTATTGTTGAAGAATTTTCTTCCTACAATGCCTTCCTAGGCCGACCAACTCTGGCAGCATTTAAAGCTATTCTTGCCCCATGGTGTCTGACTATAAAATTCCTTATAGATAATGGAGTCGGTGTGGTGAAAGGGGATCAGAATGCTAGACGAGAATGTTATCTTACAGAGTTGCGTGAAACGAGGAAGAGAAAAATGGGAAAAGATGCAGCGGCCCCGGTCCGCATCAAAGAATCAACCTTGTAGCAATTACAGGGTGGACCCTGCACAGGTGAACATAGCGGTGCACGAAGAGAGATGGATCCCAGAAAAGCTAGTGCAGGGAGAATAGAGTGGTACCAGTTGAAGTGGCAGTGCCGGTACCTGTTGACCCGAAAGACCCGAACAAAGTGTTGAATGTGGGTTCGCAGCTTAATGCAACGGTTCAAAATGTTTTGATATCATTTTTGAGAGCAAATCTGGATGTATTCGCTTGGACTCATTCCGATATGTGTGAAATATCTCCAGAAATTGCAGTACATACCTTGAATATTGATCCAAAGTTTACACCGGTAAAGCAGAAAAGAAGAACTCAAGGTCCTAAAAGGTCAGCAGCATTGAAAGAAGAGGTTGATCGGCTCATGGAGAATGGTTTTATCAGGGAATCCACTTATCCGAATTGGGTTTCAAATCCAGTACTGGTTAAAAAAGCTAATGGAAAATGGAGAGTGTGCATTGACTTTTCATGTCTAAACAAAGCCTACCCCAAAGACTGCTTCCCGTTACCCAGGATTGACCAGTTGGTGGACGGAACGGCAGGGCATGAATTGCTATCTTTTATGGATGCCTACTCCGGATATAACCAGATCATGATGCATGAGCCGGACCAGGAGGAAACAAGCTTTATCATCGATGTTGGTCTCTACTGCTACAAAATCATGCCTTTTGGACTTAAGAATGCGGGGGCAACTTACCAAAGACTTGTTAATGCCATGTTTAAACCACAGATTGACAAGACTATGGAAGTTTATGTCGATGATATGCTAGCAAAGTCAAAGAAAGCAGTGGACCACATGGATCACTTGGTAGAGATGTTCTTAATCCTCCGAAAGTACGGTATGAAGCTAAATCCTTTGAAGTGTTCATTTGGGGTAGAATCTAGAAAGTTTCTGGGTTTCATTGTAAGTGCAAGGGGCATTGAAGCTAATCCTACTCAGATAACTGCCTTAAGAGAAGTCAAAGCTCCTAGAACGAAGAAGGAATTGCAAAGTCGCAATGGAAAAGTTGCTACCTTGAGTCGGTTCATTTCCAAAGCTACTGATAAATGCATTCCATTCTTTGATGCTCTAAAGAAAGGAAGAAAAAACTTTGACTGGACTCCTGAGTGCTAGAACGCTTTCGATGAGCTGATTAGTCATATGGAAACGCCTCTTATACTTTCTATGCTTGACAATAGTGAAGATCTTTTTTGTATATTTGGCAATCTCGTCTCATGCCCTCAGTGCAGCTTTGGTACGGGAGGATGCGAAAATTCAACGCCCGGTCTACTACATCAGCAAGAGACTCACTGGGACAGAATTGAACTATTCAAAGTTGGAAAAGCTCGCTTATTGTCTACTGACTACATCAAGAGAATTGAGGCCATATTTTCAAGCTCATCCCATCAAGGTCCTCACCGATCAGCCCTTGAAGCAAGTCATGTTTCGTCCTGAGACCTCGGGACGTCTTTTGAAGTGGAATATTGAGCTCAGTCAATATGACGTCACATATCATTCCCGGAAAGCAATCAATGGACAAGCTTTGGCAGACTTCATCGCAGAATGTACAGACAAAGGTGAAGCGAGGGGGTGGTAACCGATAATTCCCCAATTCTATGGAAATTGTACGTGGATGGCGCAAGAAACGATTACTGTTCCGGGGCTGGGGTTGTGCTTGAAACCCCTGAAGGACGGTCACTGTGTTATGCATTAAGATCAGAATTTCCTTCGACTAATAATGAGGCAGAATATGAAGCTCTCATTGTTGGCCTGAAGATTGCTAAAGAACTGAACATCAAGGCATTGCAAATCTTCAGTGATTCACAGCTCATTGTGTGTCAAGTCAGGAAAGAGTTTCAAACCAAAGGAGGAAATCTGCCCACTTACTTGTCAAGAGCCTGGGAGCTTCTCGAGGACCTGGACCATTATACGATAAACCATATACCTCGAGAAGAAAACATGAAGCCAGATTCCCTCGCAAAGTATGCAAGCACTGGTGAAGCTCAATTATTGGGATTAGTTCCCGTGGAAGTCCTATCAACTCCAAGCATTGATGAAATGGATATTGATTGGATCATGACTGTATCACAGGAGCGAGAATCATGGATGTCTCCGATATTGGAGTACCTACGCGACGGCTCTCTTCCAGAAAACCCAAGAGAACGGCAGAAGTTGTTAAGAAAAGCATCCAGATTTGTAATTCAAGATGGCCGAGTGTATAGGCGGGGATTCTCAATGCCATTACTCCGATGTGTAACCAAGGAAGAAGCTGAAACAATTCTAACTAAGGTACACGGAGGAGAGTGTGGAGACCATTCAGGAGGTCAAACTTTAGCAAAGAAAATTCTCCGTTATGGATATTTTTGGCCGGATATTAATCGTGATGCCGTGAGTTACGCCCGAAAATGTGACCGATGCCAGAGATTTGCAAAAATCCCAAGAGCACCTTCCACTGAGATAACACAGATGGTCAGTCCGTGCCATTTGCAATTTGGGGAATGGATCTCATCGGGCCTTTGCCAACTGCAAAATCCGGAATCAGATATGTTATTGTTGCTGTAGATTATTTTACTAAATGGGCTGAATCTGAACCCTTAGCTACTATTACCTCTAAGAAAATGATAAACTTTGTAACTAAGAATATCATTTGTAGGTATGGAGTGCCTCAAAAGATAATCACAGACAACGGAACCCAATTTGAAAGTAAAGAGTTCCCAGATTTTTGCAAAAAATTCAAGATCCAGAAAAGTTTCTCGGCAGTGGCTCATCCGCAGGCAAACAGGTAAGTGGAAGCAGTAAACAAAATTATCAAATCAACCGTCAAAAAACAGCTGGAAAAAGCAAAAGGTGGTTGGGTCGATAAACTTTCGCTAGCACTATGGGCATATATAACAACACATAAAACTGCGACGGGGCACACTCCATTTTCATTGGCATATGGATCAGAGGCAATGATTCCGGTCGAAATAGAGGTCCCTTCACATAGAAGAATCCATTTCAATCAAGCCGAAAATGAAAAGCTGCAACTTGAAGCCCTTGACTTCCTTGATGAAAAAAAAAAGAAGTTGAGCTTAGAATAGCGGCTCATCGGTAAAGAATAGCCAGGCACTTCAATTCCAAAGTTCGTTGACGCAGCTTTGAAGTTGTGGATCTAATCTTAAAAAGAATTATGACACCTACAGGCGTGCTTGGACCAAATTGGGAAGGGCCGTATGTTATAAGCCAAAAACTTCTTGATGGCACATTCAAACTTGTAACTGTCGAAGGAGACCCTATTCCAAGAGCTTGGAACAGCAATCATTTGCGCCCATATTTTACTTAAAGGCTTTAATGAAATATTGTAAAAGAATGATGAATGTATGATTCTTGTATTGAAAGCCGTTGTAAAGTCAGTGCAAGTGAATAATAAGGACTATAAAGAGGATGTAGGCACAGTTCTTGGCCGAACCACTATAAATCTTGTGTTCTTTACTATTATAGACTGCTTTGCTTTATTTCGATATATAAAATACGTCAATTGTATTACTAAAATGTTGATTTAATAATGCAGGCCATAAAAACAAAGCTTACCCATCACAAGACCAACCAATCCTTGACATCACCCAACAAGCAAACGCTAAGCCGTTCAAAATTTCCGTACTCAAATCCTGCGAAAGAAGTGCTTCGAACAAAAGTTAGCGATTCAGCTGGAAGTGGGCCATTGCTAACTAACTGTGAATGTTTGTACAAACGAGCATCCAGTTAAATAGCATGTGTCTGCCGCCACCAACTCGCTTAACTATGAAGTATATTTCTTTGGATAAGGGAAATTGTTGGCAACTAAAAGGGAAGTGTATTTGGAAAAGATAACGGGGATCGCCGATATGAATATGTTGGGGATGTGGATTAAGGATCTTAAGGCAGAAATAACACTAGAAGATGGTGAATAGTGTTTTAAAGAATATATGAACTATATGACCAAATTAAAACTTTCAACACAAATCTAAACAGAATTCTAACACAGAATGATCACAGAACATATAACATATGCAAATAGTAAAGTAAAGCAAGTAAAAGGAAAGAACACACCGGATTTTATACTGGTTCGGAATCCTCCTACATCCAGTCCTACACCAAGGCAATATCCTTGTACAAATTTTTATAAACCAATATCCAAATTACAACCCTCAATTTCTAAGGCCTTGAGGAACCCTCCTATCTCCGAGTCTGGGGTAAACTCTCTTGATTTACGGGACACAATATCACCCTAATACTTTGTAATACCAATCCTTTTGAATGGATAGACTCTATGGACTTTTTGAATACAAATTGATCCTATAACTCTGAATAGCACTTTGATCTTTAATAGAATGATGGAGAATCTAATAGAGAGAGAGTATCTAAATGATTTCCTATTGAGAATTTGGCAGAATGATGGCACGATCTTGAAAATATGAAGTTTTATGGATATGGAATGGTGGAGAAGAAAGAGTGAAGAAAAATAAGAAAGTAGATATTAAAAAATTCGTTTTGGAAGCCTTTATATAGATGCACAACAGTCATAACCATTGGCGAAAGGTTTTTGAACGAATGGACACTTCTTTTGAAATTTGAATTTTGAATCCCACTGTCACCATGTCGACATGGGGTATCCCCATATGTCGACATCCCTTTGTTCAAAATTGTAGAGATGTTGTTTTGTAAAAGCATTTGAATTTAAAACAAGTTGAAACTTCTCTGAAGCAAAATAAAGTGTTTAAACAATATTTTGAGATAGAGAATGAATACAAAACATTATTTTAAATATATATATAATTGATATAGACCGTCAATTATATAAGTAATATTTAAAATCAGAATAAGTTTTGATGTTTTAAAAATAGAAGTTTTTAAAATCAGAATGGAGGAATATTTCAAGGCTAAAACAAAGTTTGAAAACATTTTTGAAAACATAATTTTGAAAGCTAAAACATTTTGAAAACAGATTTGAAAACATTTTGAAAAATCTATTCAAACTGAAATTGCAAGAACCTTCCTACAGAGCTCCTCCATAGGACTCGAGAAGTTGTACAAAGTAGTTTAACTGGTTTTGATTTTCGTGGGTTTGTAAGCCACGTGTCGTAGGTTTGTAAGCTACTTGTTGTAGGTTTGTAAGCCATTGGTTTCGATAGAAATTGGGTTCCATCCCAAAAGAAAATTAGAAGAAAGGTGAGAGTGCTATTATGAAGTTTTAACAAAATATTAGACACTTATCTTGAGATCTTGAAATCTTGATTCTCTAGAGTCTTGAATCTTGAATCTCTAATCTTCATCTTGATACTTGAGTCTTTATACTGATCAGACTTTGATAATACCTGCATATACTTCCTATATATATATATATATATATATATATGAAAATGTTAGTATATATTTTATAAAGTAAAGTATAATAACTATATAAGGTTGTTGTCATCAAAACATCATCAACTCAGTTCCTAACAATCTCCCCCTTTTTGATGATGACAACATTTATTTATAAAATATTCTTACCATACCATAACTCTCTATAACTCCCCTTACTCCGTGACTTCTTCTCAAAGCTACAACTCCCCTTTATTCCATTACTCCCCCTTACACCAAGCACTTATTTTTATAACTTTCTCCCCCTTCGTCATCAACAAAAACTATTAACTACTTAAGAATTCAAGAATGATTAGTATGAAAAAATAATATGTATACAACAAGCATGAAACAATGAGTATAAGTGAACACATTTTTGTTATTACGACATATATAAGAACCTACATAAACACGAACAAACAGAACAATGTAAAACAAAGAATAAAAAAGAAAGTACGCTATAATGGCGATCCTTGACTATAGGAGACTTATGAATCGAACAATTGGGGTAGTGGAGACAAAAGTTTCCACGTTGTTCAATTATGTTTCCATTAGTATCAACAAGGATCTCACCAACGCAAATAACGCTCTCGTCCTCATTTATAGGGACTTCGGGTTGAGGAAAAGGTTGATCTTCCTCTTGGTCTTCTTGTGGCTCTTCCGTAGGTTCTTCTTCCTCTGATTCCATGGCTTGTGAAGAGTGTTCAATATTAATAGTATTTGTACGGTTATCCATAAGAAATTTTTGTACATTCCTAATAATATTCCCTTGCCTTTGTTGTTCTCTAGCCATCCTAAGTTGACTTACTTGAATTTCAGTCAACAATTGAAGGATATCTTTCATCTTCTCTTGCAATTTGATCACTCGAGCGTGCGTAGATCGTTGAAATGGACCAGAATGAGGAGATGTGGGTGAAGTGGGTTCATTAGTAGAAGAGGAGTCCATTATTTTATTGTTTCAGAAGTTATTTACAGAGAATATAGTGAAGAAAGAGGAGAGAAAATGAAATAAATAGATAAATAACCAAATAACTAACTTTGGAGGGAAATTCTATTTTCAAATTTTTGTTGGGTATGTCGACATCAGGGGATGGGGCATGCCGACATGTCTTTCAGTAAAAGTGTAATTTTTATTTTGAATTTTTATTGATTATATTTTATATTTCATATTTTGAACAAATACCTAATTCTCTTATAAATTTAGTAAAATTCTATTCGGTTAACGGTTTAGTTAATATATCAGCAATTTGTTTTTCAGTATTTATATAATCTAGAGTTATTATTTCTTTAGTTATATTATCTCTAAGGAAATGATGTCTTATATCAATATGTTTAGTTCTAGCATGATGAGTTGGATTTTTAGATAGATTTATTGCACTAGTATTATCACAATATATTGGTGATTTATTTATGTTAATTCCAGAATCTTTTAAAGTTTGTTGTATATATATGACTTGTGAACAGGCCAGAGCAGCAGACGTATATTCTGCTTCAGTTGTTGACAAGGAAACAGTATTTTGTTTCTTGCTGAACCAGGAAACCAATGAATGTCGTAGAAAGTAACAAGTTCCACTTGTACTCTTTCGGTCTGATTTACAACCAGCATAATCAGCATCACAATATGATATTAAATCAAGAGTATTATTTTTAGGATAAAATAAACCATAAACTAAAGTGTATTTTACATATCTTAAAATTCTTTTAACAGCTTTTAAGTGAGTTTCTTTAGGTTGTGATTGGTATCTTGCACAGAGACAAAAACTATGCATAATATCAGGACGACTCGCTGTTATATAAAGTAGCGAACCAATCATTCTCCTATATAAAGTTTGATCAATATCTTTAGATTTATCTTCTTTACTTAAACCTACATTTGTTGACATTGGAGTTGGTTTCCCACTAGAGGTGCTTAAACCAAATTTATTGATTAAGTCTTTAGCATATTTTTCTTGACTTATGAAGATTCCATTTTCTAGTTGTTTAATTTGAATCCCTAAGAAGAAACTTAATTTTCCCATATGACTCATTTCAAATTCTTTAGTCATTATATCTGAAAATTCTTTATTCATTATGTTATTAGTTGATCCAAAGATTATATCATCTACATATATTTGAACCAGTTGAATATCTTGATCATTTCTTTTAATAAAACGTGTTGTATCTACTTTACCAATTTCAAAACCAGATTGAAGTAAATAAGATCTTAGTCTTTCATACCAGGCTCTAGGAGCTTGCTTTAGACCATATAGAGCTTTCTTTAACTTGTATACATGGTTTGGAAATTTATTATCTTCAAAAAGTGGAGGTTGTTCAACATAAACATCTTTTTTTACAAAACCATTTAGAAAAGCACTTTTAACATCCATTTGATATAATTTGAAATTATTATAATTAGCGAAAGCAAGTAAAATTCTTATAGCTTCTAATCTTGCTATGGGGGCAAAGGCTTCATCATAGTCAATTCCTTCTTCTTGACAATAACCTTGCGCGACTAAATGAGCTTTATTTCTTACGACCTCACCGTGTTCATTCATTTTATTTTTATAAACCCATTTACTTCCAATTATACTTTTATCCTCAGGTTTAGGAACAAGTTCCCATACATCATTTCTGGTAAATTGATTCAATTCTTCTTGCAGCAAGAATCCATGAATCATCAGACGATGCTTCCTTTGGATTTTTAGGTTCAATTGTTGATATAAAGGCTACATTACTCATACTACTTAATTGATTTCTAGTTCTTCCTACAGATTCAATATTTCCTAAAACATTTTCTATAGGATGATCTTTTGATATTTTAAATCTCTTATTAGGTTGATTTATTTTACTAATAGTTTCATTAGATTGATTTAAATTTATAAAATCTTCTTCATCATCTATTTGTACAATATCTTTAAGATTTTCATCGAAAGATACATGCATAGTTTCTTCAATAGTATTAGTTTTTAAATTAAAAACTCTAAATGCTTTGCTTCTATTAGAATAACCAATAAAGAATCCTTTATCAGCTTTTGGTTCAAATTTATCTAAATTATCTTTTATATTAAGTATAAAACATTTACTCCCAAATACTTTGAAATAAGCAACTCTAGGTTTCTTATTATAAAGTGATTCATATGGAGTTTTATTCGTTAATGGTCTAACTAAAATTCTATTTAATATATAACAAGTTGTAGCAACTGCTTCAGCCCAAAAATATTTAGGTAAATTACTATGAGAAAGCATTGTACAAGCACACTCTTGAATCGTTCTATTCTTACGTTCTACTACTCCGTTTTGTTGTGGAGTTCTTGGAGATGAAAAGTTGTGAGTAATTCCCTTCTGAGTACAGAAATTCTCAAAATTTTCATTTTCAAATTCACCACCGTGATCACTTCGAATAGTTTTAATTTTGAAAGAATGTTGTTTTTGAATTCTTTTAGAAAAGTTTTTAAATATTTCAAAAGCATCACTTTTATGTTTTAAAAAGATTGTCCAAGTATATCTTGAATAATCATCTACTATAACAAAAACATATTTACTATGGTTAATTGATTGAACTTGAGATGGACCAAATAAATCCAAATGAAGTAATTCTAGAGGACTAGAGGTAGAAATAGCATCTTTTAATTTAAATGAACTTTTCTTAAGTTTTCCTAATTGACAAGCATCACAAATACTATCTACTTTAAAGTTTAACTTGGGTAGACCTCTAACTAAGTCAAGTTTTGATAGCCCAGATAATAATTTGAAATTCAAATGGCCAAATCTTTTATGCCAAATCCAAGGGTCACTTGTATTAGCCAAAAGACATAGGTTATCATTTGAAATTTTCATACTAAGGATATAAATATTTTTCTTCCTAATACCTTCAAAAATTATATTAGACTTATCATCTTCAATGTGACATTTATCTTTTCCAAAGTTAATTTTAAAACCTTTATCGCAAAGTTGACTTATACTAAGCAGATTATGTTTTAAGTTCCTAACTAATAAAACAACAGAAATAAGTAAAGTTTTAGAGTTACCAACATTGCCGACGCCAACCACATATCCTTTAGAGTTGTCACCAAAATTGACTAATCCACCATCTTGATAAGTAATGTCCTTGAGTATCTCGGGATTTCCAGTCATGTGCCTTGAACAACCACTATCAAGTATCCATTTATCTTTCTCAATTTGCATAGTTTGTCCATTGGGTGTTGATTTGTCAAAAGCCATATAACATATCTGTTCCTGCATAACACACCAATTCGGTAGATAACTTGATTTTTCAAAATAACTATATGCAGACTTATGAAACTTTGATGAAATGCATATATTCAAAACAGTTTTAACACAATTTTCCAAAAATGCCATTTTTATATTTTTCAAGTTTCAGATTATGAAAACAATGAAAACCAATGCTCTCATACCAATTGTTGGGGATGCGGATTAAGGATCTTAAGGCAGATATAACACTAGAGGGGGGTGTGAATAGTGTTTTAAAGAATATATGAACTATATTACTAAATTAAAACTTTAAACACAAATCTAAACAGAATTCTAACACAAAATGATCACAGAACATATAACATATGCAAATAGTAAAGTAAAGCAAGTAAAAGGAAAGAACACACCGGATTTTATACTGGTTCAGAATCCTCCTACATCCAGTCCTACACCAAGGCAATATCCTTGTACATATTTTTATAAGCCAATATCCAAATTACAACCCTCAATTTCTAAGGCCTTGAGGAACCCTCCTATCTCCGAGTCTGGGGTAAACTCTCTTGATTTACGGGACACAAGATCACCCTAATACTTTCTAATACCAATCCTTTTGAATGGATAGACTCTATGGACTTTTTGAATACAAATTGATCTATAACTCTGAATAGCACTTTGATCATTAGTAGAATGATGGAGAATCAAATAGAGAGAGTATCGAAATGACTTCCTATTGAGAATTTGGCAGAATGATGGCACGATCTTGAAAATGTGAAGTTTTATGGATATGGAATGGTGGAGAAGAAAGAGTGAAGAAAAATAAGAAAGTAGATATTAAAAAATTCATTTTGGAAGCCTTTATATAGATGCACAACAGTCATAACCATTGGCGAAAGGTTTTTGAACGAATGGACACTTCTTTTGAAATTTGAATTTTGAATCCAACTGTCACCATGTCGACATGGGGTATCCCCATATGTCGACATCCCTTTGTTCAAAATTGTAGAGATGTTGTTTTGTAAAAGCATTTGAATTTAAAACAAGTTGAAACTTCTCTAAAGCAAAATAAAGTGTTTAAACAATATTTTGAGATAGAGAATGAATATAAAACATTATTTTAAATATATATATAATTGATATAGACCGTCAATTATATAAGTAATATTTAAAATCAGAATAAGTTTTGATGTTTTAAAAATAGAAGTTTTTAAAATCAGAATGGAGGAATATTTCAAGGATAAAACAAAGTTTGAAAACATTTTTGAAAACATAATTTTGAAAGCTAAAACATTTTGAAAACAGATTTAAAAACATTTTGAAAATTCTATTCAAACTGAAATTGCAAGAACCTTCCTACAGAGCTCCTCCATAGGACTCGAGAGCTTGTACAAAGTAGTTTAAATGATTTTGATTTTCGTGTGTTTGTAAGCCACTTGTCGTAGGTTTGTAAGCTACTTGTCATGGGTCTGTAAGCTGTTCGTCGACGGAAATTCTATCGGTTTATAAAACTGTCGAACGAATTTAGAAATAAAATTTATACCGCAAGCGCACGGTGTACGAATGTAGCACGCGGCGAATACAGGTCGATCCGCAGGGAATTGATGATTTTAAAAAATCTATTCAATCAAATTATGCCAAAGACGAAGAGGATTTGTTAACTAGAAATAAAATGAGGCTAACACTAGAAAATGCAATTCAAAAATTATTAGACTAAAGAAAAATTTAGAGGCAAACCCACTCTCAAATTTTTGTAAATCAACAAACACATAATTTATGATCTCTAACTTTGATACTAAGTGAAATAATCATTGCATTTATCATAAGTATGGTTTGTTTATGTTATTAGTTAACATAACTCAAACCATCAAACTATAATACAACAATTATACCACTTACAATTCTCATGAAAAAGAAGCCAAGCAAAAACTATTTTAAGTATGATCTATTTACTATTGTAACTAGTAACATAGATCATCAAATTTCATTTTTACTTTCATTTCATAATCAAAAATTAATTAGCAAATGTTGATGTAAATTGTGTTTATGTTGAGTAAGAATAGCTCAGTTGCATAAGCAATATAAGCTATCAAACCCACTTGTATAAACTTACATCAAAATTCACACTCATGAAGCATAAACAAAGAGATCATAAATCATAAAAAATGTTGAAATTACATAAAGTTAAAGAGCTTCATCACCCCTAAATTGAAGGGGTTTAGCTACTCATTTGTGGCATTGAAGCAACACAAATAAATTTCAACATTGAAAAGAAAAGCGAATAAAAATAAGCAAAGAAAGCAAAAGAGATTAGCTACTAACTACTTGCATAAATGTAAATCTAAGCTATGAACATAAAGAAGAAGAGAGCATAGAAATAAACATTAACAATAAAACAAAGAAAAACATGTAGAGAAGAAAGAAGCTTGGAAGCTATTAGAACATTGAGCTTACACTTTGATTTCTTAATTTCCTAAGTAAAATGAAAGAGTAGATGATAGTTTCATATACATAAGAGGGCTATATATACATGCATAAAACCCTAATTCTATTTTTAGGGGCTACCTAAAATGCCCTTTAGGAAGTGTAGCCAACAAGTAACCATTAACCACTAATTAATCCATCATTTGTTTTGCATGAAGTTTTAACCTCCACTTAGCTGTCCATTAGCTCCAAATTGTACTTTTAGGTAAGTGGGTGGGGTCCTCCATGTTCATGGCTTGAATTATTTCCCTCTTCTTTCCTTTGTATTCATTTGTGCATGCATATATCTTCATATAAGCCTCTTCCATATGCATCCAAATTCCTATAAAAATTATCAAAAAATGTCCAAGTAAAAATTCTTATATGGACACATGCACAAAATGACCGTTTTGCCCCTAAATGAAGATGAAAATATGATGGTTGGAAATAATTGAATTTTGGTTTTAAACACGTTAAAATGCCCAAATATGATGATTATTTAAATAAAAAGAGATAAAATATGGATGTAAATATATGCACAATTACGTGCATATCAAATACCGCCACACTTATCTTTTTATTCGTCCTCGAATAAAGGAAAAACTAAGATAAATCCGTTTTCGTAGGGAGCACGATTGCATTGAGCGTATGCAACAAGCCGTTAAACCTCTAGGTGTCCCCAGTAGGACGAGTGTTGTCTCGTGTGGGTTTTCAGCGGATACTACCCACAAAATCCAGATGCAGGATGAAAATATTTACAAAATGAAAGATTTATTTACAAGGAGATGAATGCGAGTTTTTGAACATATTTACAAATGAAGGATTTATTTTTAAATTGACACGAATAAGTTAAATACAAGTTTTGGTCATTGTCTTGAAAATTTTACTCGTCAAAATTTCCAATAAAAATCAAGTTGTCATAACAGATAGACCATAGTTTGGCTAGTTGTTTCGGTTGATAACATAATGTAATTATGAAATGGATCCTTAGTTGATTATCAAAGTTTATTAAAGTGGTATTTTCATTTCTTTTCAATAACAAGTTAAATCAAACAAGTTAAAATAGTGCTAGGATTTCAATTGCTTGCTCTCTCATTATTTGCATGAAAAATTACACACCTAGCTCAGGTAAACTGAGGCCAGATATACCACCCATGCACTGCCTTTCGGGATTATGTGAGGGGAGTACAGAGCATGGCTAGTGCACACACTTTCGTGCATACACCTATCGACCGTAGGTGGTTTTTATTAAGTATGTTTTTTTTTGGGTATGTGTTCCATACATACATAACCGTGAGGACTTTTAAATGAGTATGAAAGCACATAATCAAAGATTCCAAGTAATTCACCCATGCATAACCATGAGGACTTTTAAATAAGAGTGAATATTTTAGATGTTATTATTTTGTATTTTTTTTGCATATGTATTTTTTTTATGAGAGAGAGAGAGTTTTGCAAAACCATCTTAGCACCATTTAACTTAGAAGACAAAAATGTTATATCCTTACTTTAAATTTACCACTTTTTAAACAAAGATTTTCAATTAGAACATACTTCATCATTAACATAGATGAACCTTCCTATATACTAGTAAAACCATTATTATTTGTAATCATACTTTATTTTTATTTTTATTTTGTTAAGATAAATAAATTTTCAAAAATTTCAATTTATTAACCAAAACTTATACTTATCCCGTAATGTTTCTTCAAAAATAAATCAAAATAGTAAAAAGAAAATGTTTTTTGAGATTTAGGAGTTTTGAGATTTTTTTTTGAAGAAAATTAAAATTCAAAAATGCCATGAAAAACTAAAGAAAAAATGAAAATGAGACTCCCCCCCACACTTAATTTTGACTGTGTCACCACAGTCGATGCATGATATAATGAGTGTAACAGGGAAAAATATGTACATATTTACAAAAGACGGTTAACATTCTTACTAGACGTAGCTTGGCTCATGAAGGATCATGAGCACCTCCTCTTGGTTACCGGGCAGTTCCAAGAAGGGTTTCAAACGATGACCATTGACTTTGAAAATCGATCCATCCTTTGGGTTTTCTATTTCTATGGCACCATGTGGAAAAATAGTTCGTACCATAAATGGTCCGGTCCACTTTGATTTAAGTTTCCCAGGGAATAAATGAAGTCTCGAGTCATATAAAAGAACTTTCTGGTTAGGCAAAAACGTTTTCCTTAGGATCGACTTGTCATGAAAAACTTTGGTTCTTTCTTTGTAAATTTTCTCGTTTTCATTCACGTCGTTCCTAAGTTCTTCGAGTTCGTTGAGTTGTAGTTTTCGAGCTTCTCCAGCTTTTTCAAGATCAAAGTTTAACTTTTTTATTGCCCACAACACTTTGTGTTCAATTTCAACGGGTAAATGGCAAGCTTTACCGTAAACTAAACGAAATGGGGACATCCCAAGGTTAGTTTTAAAAGCAGTACGGTAAGCCCAAAGCGCGTTGGTTAATTTCTGAGACCAATCTTTTCGATTTTTATTGACAGTTTTCTCCAAGATTTGTTTTATTTGTCGATTTGAAACTTCAACTTGGCCACAAGTCTGAGGATGATACGGAGTGGATAACTTGTGGGTTATCAAGTATTTTTTCATTAAAGTTTCAAAAGAATGGTTGCAAAAATGGGTTCCGTTATCACTGATTATTGTGCGAGGTGTGCCGAATCTCGAAAAGATGTTTTCTTTGAGAAATTTCACAACAATTCTGTGGTCATTGGTTTTGCAAGAAACGGCTTCGACCCATTTTGAAACGTAATCGACAGCGAGAAGGATATACAAGTTTCCAAAAGAATTTGGAAAAGGTCCCATAAAGTCGATACCCCATACATCAAAGATTTCGATCGTAAGAATGGGGTCGACAACGAGAAGGATATACAAGTTTCCAAAAGAATTTGGAAAAGGTCCCATAAAGTCGATACCCCATACATCAAAGATTTCGATCGTAAGAATGGGGTTTAAAGGCATCATATCTCGTCGAGAAATTCGTCCAAGCATTTGACATCGATCACAAGTTTTACAAAATTCAAACGAGTCTTTGAAAAGAGAAGGCCAATAGAAACCACACTGAAGCACTTTTTCCGCAGTTTTTCGAGGACTGAAATGTCCACCGCACGCTTGATCGTGGCAAAATGAAAGAACACTCCATATCTCATTATCCGGAAGCAACGTCGGATGATTTGGTCGGGACAATATTTGAACAAATATGGATCATCCCAATAGAAATATTTCACTTGGGACATGAATTTACATTTGTCCTGTTTGGACCAAAATGAGGGAGTTTCTTTAGTGACTAAGTAGTTCACTATATCAGCGTACCATGGATCGATAGAAATAGAAAGAAGTTGTTCATCGGGGAAGTTTTCATTGATCGGCAAGGAAGATGGTGCGTTCGAAAGACGAGATAAATGATCGGCTATGACATTATCGGATCCTTTTTTGTCTTTGATTGTAAGGTCGAATTCTTGAAGTAAAAGGATCCAACGAATCAAACGGGATTTAGCATCCTTTTTAGCGAAGAGATATTGAAGCGCAGAATGGTCAGTGTAGACCGTAATGTGTGAACCTATCAAGTGAGGTCAAAACTTTTCAAGCGCAAAAACGACAGCTAGAAGATCTTTTTCAGTTGTTGTGTAGTTGAGTTGAGCGTCGTTCAAGGTCATACTTGCGTAGTAAATGACATGAAGGATCTTGTTGATGCGTTGTCCTAAGACAGCACCAACGGCAAAGTTCGAAGCATCACACATTATTTCGAAAGGAAGATCCCAATTGGGTGCCCAAATGATTGGGGCAGAAATGAGTTCGCTCTTAAGACGTTCAAAAGAAGAGATACAATCAGAGTTAAAATCGAAAGGAACGTCTTTTCCAAGAAGGGTCGTCAGAGGACGGGCGATTTTGCTAAAGTCTTTCACAAAACGACGGTAAAAGCCAGCATGTCCTAGAAATGATCGAATGTCCTTAACGTATTTGGGAATGGGTAGATTTGCAATGACATCGATTTTTGCTTTGTCTACTTCAATGCCTTTATTTGAGATGATATGTCCAAGGACTATGCCTTGTTTGACCATAAAGTGGCATTTTTCCCAATTCAAAGTTAAATGTTTTTCTCTACATCGATTTAGAACCAACTCGAGATGATGTAAACATTGGGAAAAAGAATCGCCAAAGATTGAGAAATCGTCCATGAAAACTTCTAGAAAGCGTTCTACCATGTCGGAAAAGATTCCAACCATGCATCGTTGGAAAGTCGCAGGAGCGTTACATAGTCCGAATGGCATACGTCGATAAGCGAAGGTACCGAATGGACATATGAAAGTTGTTTTCTCTTGATCTTCGGGAGCGATTGGAATTTGGTTATAGCCAGAATAACCATCAAGGATACAGTAAAATTCATGGCCGGCTAAACGTTCGAGCATTTGGTCAATGAAAGGAATAGGAAAGTGATCTTAACGTGTTGCGACATTTAGTTTTCGATAGTCAATGCAAACACGCCAACCCGTTTGAGTATGTAACGACCCGTATTTTTACGGATCGAAACATTGTTTAACTATATGCTTAAAATCGTTTTGTTGTTAAGTCGTTTAAAGTTTGATTCGACCATAGTTTAAGTCGTATGGAAGCTAACTTGTGTGGTCCTTAAGTCGTGGGAAGCTTAGGTCGTATGGGGCGACTTAAGGTAGGTGGCCGACCCATAGGGTTAGCGGCTTATAAGGTTTGGCCGACTCATAGGCTTAGGCGACTTAAGGTTACCGGGTTAAGGTGTTGAACGACCTATAGATGATGGCCAACTCATGGATTAACCGACCTAGGGAAAACTAAGTGGGGTTAAGGAGATAACCGACTCAATTGAATCGGCGACTTAAGGTTAGGTCGTAAGTCGGCTAGGGGCTAGGTCGGCCATAAGGCTAAGTCGTTAGGTCGCATATAGGGTTAAGTTGTGTGACCTTGTGTCTTTGTTGAGTCGCACATTGGTTAAGTCGTGCGCATGTTAGATCGGCTTAGAGTTAGGTCGGCATGCTAGTTAAGTCGTCATACGACTTAGGACTTAGGAACTGTGCGGCCTTGAGGTTGAGTCGTGAGCTGTGTGTGTTGAGTCGTGTATGGGTTGTGCTGTGTTGAGGTGAGTCAGTAGGTCGTACGCTGGCTTGAGTCATGAGTCGTGGACGACTCATAGGGGGGACGACTCATGGGTTAAGTCGTGACCGACTTATGGGCAGACGAGATAAGGATTCAGCCTATAAATAGAGGGCTTTGGCTCACTTTTTGGCACCGGATTTTGAAGCGACGAAGTGCTGCCATTTTGAGAGCTCGACTACAACACTTCTTCACTTCTTTTCTCCTCTCTAATCTAGTGCTAACATCCATCCAAGATCGAAGATCAAATCGAAGATTCAAGAGCCAAAGTTGAAGATCTTCATCCAACAAAGAGAGATTTCATCGATTGAAGCGAGATTTTGCGGGATCAAGCTTAGTTCTTTGTTGTCTAGATCTGGAGTTGGTTGTTTTTGAGGTGTTTAGGTGTTTTGGTGAGTGGTAGTTATCTCTCACACGGACCCAAGGGAGTATATTGGATCGGTGGTTTGTTTATGTGTTAAAGATAGTGATTTCTTGCATTTTCGCTAAATATGCATGTAGATCTATCATCTATGAAGTTTTGACACCTATTTTACTACATGTTCACTTATGCAAGTTCATTCATCAAGTTGTAGGGATATTGTTCATAATTTATGCTTGTTGGAATGCATGTTAGATTTGGACTCTTTATTTACGAAATTGCCATTATTGTTGTAATTGCTTATTAAACCTTGTTTGAATGTTTGATTGCTTGGATTAATGATTGTCTTGATTTATTGTTTAGAGTTAGTTGATTTATGGCTAGATCTAGACAAGTATGTCGAAAAGGATTCAAAAAGCTAAGGGAGAGGCTAAGGGATGAGAAAAGCTGCTCGTGGCATATGTAGCGGATGATGAAGCTCATATGGACGGATATGATGACAATGTTGAGATGGAGCTTTGCTTTGATGAAATGAGGCGAAGCATGATGTGATATAGTCTTGGCATAATCCAAGCAGGGATCATTCCAAGCAAGTTGATAACTCGAGGGATGGTTCGAGTTGGTTGATAATGGATTGCTCGAGAAGTAGCATGGGCTAGTATGAGGATAGTCGTCGAGGAGGATGACTAGGAGGCTTGGATCTCATCGTTGTTGAAGGTTCTAGTAAATTCAAAGCAAGATTACATGGGATGCCCAAACGACTAAAGGTAGGTGGTCGGGACACCCAAAAGACTACAGGTAGGTGGTCGAGTACTCTGGGTAGAGTAGGTAAGTCCTAGGCACGGGTCACGATGACGTGTAGAGTCTATCTAGAACCGGGGTTACCATTAGCCCTTGACTGGCGGTCATTCAACTAACGATGATATCGAGGCAATGATAACAGTGATAGCCAGAGTCATGGATGTTTGATTGTACCATCATTCGATCTCAAGAGCGGTGTTTTCTGGGTGCTTATCTGATCTTGGTTTAGGCCTTGGGGGTTTGTGCTTGGAAAACATCGACCTTGACTCGAGTGATAATTACTTTACTTAAATTGTCTGCTTTGCTATGCTTGTTTATGCTTAGTGGGTCTGGGGGCTATCACTGTAGAATGAGGTGGAGTGGGATGGTTGAGTTCCTATTCCTTTTATCCTTTATGCTCTTTTGGTATGTTTGATAGTTAATTTACTGCTCACTAAGACTGTTGTCTGTCTCAAGGTTTTATGTTCAACTCTTATTACCTTGGGCTGTTCATCCATGTTGGGATGGGCAGACTAGGTAGCAGGTGATAGGTGCTGTTCTTGGCTACCAACGCTGTTGATGACGAAGATGAGCTGGAGGCTAGCATATTAGTTTTCTTACTATATGTACTGGATGTTCCGCTGCTTGTATATGTTTGAGTGTTATGTAGTGAGGCTTGATGTATTAATTGTTCAGATGCTTGTATCAAACATTTATGAAGTCTATATGATGTTATTCTGTTATGAGCTTCACTATATACATATATTTTACTATTGTATTTTGTCCATGCGCTGTGAGTTGTACGAAAGAGTTTGTTGTTTTACCTTACCTTGACCATCGTCCATGGCTGCCTGGCATGCTCTTCAGCACAATATTTCCTTGTTTTGGTGCGGGAGTCATGGGCGGTTGTCACATTTGGTATCAGAGCTTTGGTTAATCGATTTTAGCCAACGCTCGCTGACGTAACTACGTATGAGAGACGTAATTGTAGTTTGATGGATGATTACTATATATATAATATAGTAGTTTAGAAGGATTTGAACTCCTTATGTAGTTGTTTCTCAAGGTGTTCTAAATCATTACTTTTTGTAGATATTAAGGATGAGTCGAAGTGAGAGACAAGCTGCTAGGGAAAGCCGTGCTGCTAGGGGAGCTACTGTCTATACTGCAATGTTCGAAGCTATGATGACTTCGATCATGAGAAGGATACCAACTCCAGGACCGTCAGTAGATGTTGGAGTTCAAGTTCAAGCTCCAAGGCCAGTGGATTTTGCTAAGTTGTGTAAGGACTATACTGCTCTTGGAGGAAAGGTTTTCTTGGGAATAGAATCAACCATAGAAGTTCAGAGATGGAATGATGCCTGTAGAAGGATTTTTGGTGACTTGGGAATCGAGGATGCAACTAAGAGGAAGCTTGCATCGAGACAGCTTCAGGGAAGAGCTGCTGATTGGTGGGGTTCTATCACTATTGATACTCCAGAGGAAGAGATTACTTGGGAGAAATTCCAAGTTAGATTTGAAGCTAAGTTCATCTCTACGGCTCAGAAATCTGTTCTGTTTAAGAAGTTTGTGGAGCTCAAGCAAGGTGGGAGACCAGTTCTTGAGTATGTTTCTGAGTTTGAAGCTTTGTGCAAGTATGCTCGATCGTATATTGAATCTCCCTATCAGAAGAATGAGAAGTTTGTGACAGGCTTGGACAATTATCTTGGGAGACAGTTGGTGGATCATTTGGACGATCCATTTGAGAAGCTTGGGGAGAAAGCTCTCAGACATGAGAGTTTGTTTCCTAAGGAAGGATCTGTTGTTGCTGTAACCAAGGAAGGGTCTAGGCCACAGCAGGATGGAAACAAGAAGAGGAAGCAACAGCAATAGAAGGGTAAGGATGGCCAGAAGAAGCCGAAGGGCGAAGTGACGTGCTATAACTGTCAGCAGAAGGGCCATCTTTCCAAAGATTGTAGGAATCCCAAGGTGCTGGGAAAATGTTACAACTGTGATAAGCTGGGACATATCAAGAAGGACTGTCCAGAACCGAGGAAAGATAAGCAGATTGTGCAAGATTATGCTTTGGGGCTGTTCCATCATCTTCTAAAGCTTTTACTGAAGAAGAAAAGGGGAAGAGTGTGGTGGTTCAAGGTACTCTTTCCATTTGTGGTGTTCTAGTTAGAGTGTTGTTTGATACTGGGGCATCGCATTCGTTTGTTTGTGATGATCTTGTAGGCCGGTTGGGTTTGGAACCGGAAATTGTTGATAGACCATTGGTTGTGACTAATCCAGTTAGGGGTTCGTCTTGTTTGTGTATGGTATGCCGTGGTCTAGTTGTATCGAGTCATGATTGCTCTTTTGTTTGTGATTGTTTTGTTCTGAACTTTGCGGGGTTCGGAATTATTTTGGGTATGGACTGGCTTAGGAAGTATGCGGCAAAGGTTGATTGTGAGAAACTGGAGGTGACAGTCGGGAATGTCGAAGGGGGAAAGGTTGTGATACGATGTAAGCATGAAAAAGGCGTCTTCATGGGCTTCATGTATTCGCTGGTTGTTCCACGGGATGGACTGTCATCGATGCCGGTTGTGAATGGATTTGAGGACGTCTTTGACGAGGTCAAAGGGTTACCGCCGCATAGGGAGATCGAGTTTCGTATCGATCTAGTTGAGGGAGCCAGACATGTTGTGATGCCCCTTAGACGGATGGCGCCTAGAGAACAACAAGAGCTGAAGGTGCAGGTTGATGACCTTTTTCGGAAAGGATTCATTCGGCGTAGTGTGTCCGAATGGGA
Source organism: Allium cepa (assembly GCA_030765085.1). Taxonomy (NCBI): domain Eukaryota; kingdom Viridiplantae; phylum Streptophyta; class Magnoliopsida; order Asparagales; family Amaryllidaceae; genus Allium; species Allium cepa. The sequence goes on from CM060931.1 coordinate 581,902,530, forward strand.
TGCACCAATTGTGTTCGCAACCAAAGCGGATGGATCGTTAAGGTTTCGTGTGGATTATCGTGAGCTGAATAAGGTGACTAAGAAGAACAAGTATCCGTTGCCGAGAATAGATGACTTGTTTGATCAGCTTCACGAGGCTAAGGTGTTTTCTCAGATGGATTTGGCAACGGGATTTCACCAGTTGAGAGTGGCTAAGGATAGTGTGCCGAAGACTGCTTTTGGGACACCATCCGGTTTTTATGAGTGGCTGGTAATGCCATTTGGATTGACCAATGCACCAGCATATTTTGTGGATCTTATGAATAGAGTGTTCAGAGATCAGTTGAACAAGTTCGTACTTGTGCTCGTGGATGATATTCTGATTTATTCCAGAACTGAGAAAGAGCACAAGACGCACTTGTAAATTGTTTTGGAAATCTTGCGGAAACATCAGCTGAAGGCTAAGTTTTCGAAGTGTCACTTCTGGAAGAGTGAAGTGAGATTCTTAGGCCATGTTATCTCTGGAAATGGAATAGCGGTTGATCCCGCTAAGGTGGCAGCAATCCAGGATTGGATTAGACCTAAGAATGCATCTGATGTGAGAAGTTTTCTTGGATAGCAGGATATTATCGTCGGTTTATCAAAGACTTTTCCAAAATAGCTGAACCGTTAACAGGATTGACGAAAAAGAATCAGGTATTCATATGGGATGATAAGTGTGAGCAAGCTTTCGTAATCCTGAAAGAGCGACTGACGAGTGCTCCTGTTTTGACTATTCCAAGTGGGAATGATGGGATGGTGGTTTACACCGATGCATGTGGTACTGGACTTGGAGCAGTGCTAATGCAGAAGGAAAAAGTTGTTGCGTATGCAAGTCGACAACTGAAGCCGCATGAAAGGAATTATCCGACTCATGATTTGGAGTTAGCGGCGATTGTATTTGCTTTGAAGATATGGAGACATTATCTATTGGGAGTTCGATTCGAGTTGTTTACGGATCATAAGTCGTTGAAGTATCTGTTCTCCCAAAAGGATTTGAATCTTCGGCAGCAAAGGTGGCTAGATATTTTGGCATCATATGATTTTGATATAGCCTATACTCCGGGAAAAGGTAACGCAGTGGCCGATGCGTTAAGTCGAAGACATGCAGGATTGGGAGCCATGTTTTCGGAATGGAAGAATCTTGAGTATTTGGCTGGATTTGACTTCAGGCCTAGATGTGACTTAGAACCTGAGATGTTGGCAAACTTATCGACAAGACCTACTCTTATGGAAAGGATTGGCGAGAGCCAAAAGCGAGACGATAAGCTTGTCAAGATTATCCGTGATTTGGAATCTGGATTGAATCCAGAAAAGGATAAAGGATTTGAAGTCGATAGAGAGGGTTGGCTTCGGAAACAAGGACGACTAGTTTTTCCCGATGTAGATGGATTGAGAGATGAAGTTCTTAGGAAAGTCATCACTCGAAGTTGACGATTCATCCAGGTGAAAACAAGATGTATCGGGATATGAAGAGAACCTATTACTGGGAAGGTATGAAGAAGGATGTTGGAAATTTTATTTCCAAGTGTATGAACTGCCAGTTGGTAAAAGCCAAGCAGAAAAAGCCCAGTGGATTGCTTCAGCCATTAGAGGTTCCTACATGGAAGTGGGAGCAGATATCGATGGATTTTATCGATGGTCTACCTAGAACCAGGGCAGGGAATGAAGGGATTTGGGTCATTGTAGATCGTTTGACTAAGAGTGCAAGATTCATTCATGTTCGGTCAACTAGGACTGCATCGAAATTGGCTGAATTGTATGTTAAGTGGATAGTTCGATTCCATGGTACTCCGAAGAGTATAGTGAGCGATCGAGACCCATTGTTCACTAGTGGATTTTGGAAGAGCTTCCAAGAAGTTTTGGGAACTGAGTTGTGTTTGAGTACAGCTTACTGTCCCCAAACAGATGGTCAGACCGAGAGGATCAACCGAGTTTTGGAAGATCTCCATAGAGCGTGTGTTTTAGATTTCGGAGGATCATGGGAAGATCACCTTCATTTGGTGGAATTTGCATATAATAACAGTTATCAGACAAGTATTGGTATGGCACCATATGAGGCACTGTATGGAAGACCGTGTAACTCTCTGACATGTTGGTTGGAAACTGGAGAAAAGTTGATACTTGGGCCAGAGATGATTCGACAGACTACGGATTGTGTAGAGATCATTCGGCGACGAATGAAGGCAGCCCAAGACCGTAAGAAAAGTTATGCTGATAATCGTCGTAAGGATTTAGAATTCGATGTAGGTGATATGGTTTTTGTGAAGATTTCTCCACTGAAGAATGTTATTAGATTCGGGAACAAAGGGAAATTGACTCCGAGATTTGTTGGACCATTCCCGATTATCGAGCGAATTGGAAAGCTCGCTTATAGATTGGAGTTACCGAAAAAGTTGGCGGGTGTGCACAATGTTTTTAATGTATCTTATCTATGGAAGTATGTGCATGACTCGAATACGGTAGTTTCTGCTGATAGCTGTGAAGATTTGGAAGTTGATCCAGTTGTTACGAGACCTCGTAAGCCGCTTCGTGTTGTTAAAACCGACACGAAATAGCTTAGGAGGAAGACGATTACGTTGCTCAAGGTACAATGGAGTGATGATGTTAACGACTGTACGTGGGAGGAGGAAGAGAGGATGAAGGCAGCTCATCCTGAACTCTTCAAGGTATGGCCCTAAGGTGTCGTGACATCTTACGAATTTGTAGCTTGTTCTAAGTCTTAGAATTCTGCATGCTAGGCTAGTAATTGGATGCATAGTTTGTTGATTGCTATGGATGATAGACATGCGGAATAACTTTGGATGCTCTTGTTTGTTTGGAATTTCGGGGGCGAAATTCCTAAGGGGGAGAGAATGTAACGACCCGTATTTTTACGGATCGAAACATTCTTTAACTATATGCTTAAAATCGTTTTGTTGTTAAGTCGTTTAAAGTTTGAGTCGACCATAGTTTAAGTCGTATGTAAGCTAACTTGTGTGGTCCATAAGTCGTGGGAAGCTTAGGTCGTATGGGGCGACTTAAGGTAGGTGGCCGACCCATAGGGTTAGCGGCTTATAAGGTTTGGCCGACTCATAGGCTTAGGCGACTTAAGGTTACCGGGTTAAGGTGTTGAACGACCTATAGATGATGGCCGACTCATGGATTAACCGACCTAGGGAAAACTAAGTGGGGTTAAGGAGATAACCGACTCAATTGAATCGGCGACTTAAGGTTAGGTCGTAAGTTGGCTAGGGGCTAGGTCGGCCATAAGGCTAAGTCGTTAGGTCACATATAGGGTTAAGTTGTGTGACCTTGTGTCTGTGTTGAGTCGCACATTGGTTAAGTCGTGCGCATGTTAGATCGGCTTAGAGTTAGGTCGGCATGCTAGTTAAGTCGTCATACGACTTAGGACTTAGGAACTGTGCGGCCTTGAGGTTGAGTCGTGAGCTGTGTGTGTTGAGTCGTGTATAGGTTTTGCTGTGTTGAGGTGAGTCGGTAGGTCGTATGCTGGCTTGAGTCGTGAGTCGTGGACGACTCATGGGGGGACGACTCATTGGTTAAGTCGTGACCGACTTATGGGCAGACGAGATAAGGATTCAGCCTATAAATAGAGGGCTTTGGCCCACTTTTTGGCACCGGATTTTGAAGCGACGAAGTGTTGCCATTTTGAGAGCTCGACTACAACACTTCTTCACTTCTTTTCTCCTCTCTAACCTAGTGCTAACATTCATCCAAGATCGAAGATCAAATCGAAGATTCAAGAGCCAAAGTTGAAGATCTTCATCCAACAAAGAGAGATTTCATCGATTGAAGCGAGATTTTGCCGGATCAAGCTTAGTTCTTTGCTGTCCAGATCTGGAGTTGGTTTTTTTTGAGGTGTTTAGGTGTTTTGGTGAGTGGTAGTTATCTCTCACACGGACCCAAGGGAGTATATTGGATCGGTGGTTTGTTTATGTGTTAAAGATAGTGATTTCTTGCATTTTCCCTAAGTATGCATGTAGATCTATCATCTATGAAGTTTTGACACCTATTTTACTACATGTTCACTTATGCAAGTTCATTCATCAAGTTGTAGGGATATTGTTCATAATTTATGCTTGTTGGAATGCATGTTAGATTTGGACTCTTTATTTACGAAATTGCCATTATTGTTGTAATTGCTTATTTAACCTTGTTTGAATGTTTGATTGCTTGGATTAATGATTGTCTTGATTGATTGTTTAGAGTTAGTTGATTTATGGCTGGATCTAGACAAGTATGTCGAAAAGGATTCAAAAAGCTAAGGGAGAGGCTAAGGGATGAGAAAAGCTGCTCGTGGTATATGTAGCGGATGATGAAGCTCATATGGACGGATATGCTGACAATGCTGAGATGGAGCTTTGCTTTGATGAAATTAGGCGAAGCATGATGTGATATAGTCTTGGCATAATCCTAGCAGGGATCACTCCAAGCATGTTGATAACTCGAGGGATGGTTCGAGTTGGTTGATAATGGATTGCTCGAGAAGTAGCTTGGGCTAGTATGAGGATAGTCGTCGAGGAGGATGACTAGGAGGCTTGGATCTCATCGTTGTTGAAGGTTCTAGTAAATTCAAAGCAAGAGTACATGGGATGCCCAAACGGCTACAGGTAGGTGGTCGGGACACCCAAAAGACTACAGGTAGGTGGTCGAGTACTCTGGGCAGAGTAGGTAAGTCTTAGGCACGGGTCACGATGACGTGCAGAGTTTATCTAGAACCGAGGTTACCATTAGCCCTTGACTGGCGGTCATTCAACTAACGATGATATCGAGGCAATGATAACAGTGATAGCCAGAGTCATGGATGTTTGATTGTACCATCATTCGATCTCAAGAGCGGTGCTTTCTGGGTGCTTATCTGATCTTGGTTTAGGCCTTGGGGGTTTGTGCTTGGAAAACATCGACCTTGACTCGAGTGATAATTACTTTACTTAAATTGTCTGCTTTGCTATGCTTGTTTATGCTTAGTGGGTCTGGGGGCTATCACTGTAGAATGAGGTGGAGTGGGATGGTTGAGTTCCTATTCCTTTTATCCTTTATGCTCTTTTGGTATGTTTGATAGTTAATTTACTGCTCACTAAGACTGTTTTCTGACTCAAGGTTTTATGTTCAACTCTATTACCTTGGGTTGTTCATCCATGTTGGGTTGGGCAGACTAGGTAGCAGGTGACAGGTGCTGTTCGTGGCTACCAACGCTGTTGATGACGAAGATGAGCTGGAGGCTAGCATATTAGTTTTCTTACTATATGTACTGGATGTTCCGCTGCTTGTATATGTTTGAGTGTTATGTAGTGAGGCTTGATGTATTAATTGTTCAGATGCTTGTATCAAACCTTTATGAAGTCTATATGATGTTATTCTGTTATGAGCTTCACTATATACATATATTTCTCTATTGTATTTTGTCCATGCGATGTGAGTTGTACGAAAGAGTTTGCTGTTTTACCTTACCTTGACCATCGTCCATGGCTGCCTGGCACGCTCTGCAACGCAATATTTCCTTGTTTTGGTGCGGGAGTGTAACGACCCGTATTTTACGTGTCGATAAAACGTAGAATTTGCAGGTCGATAGTGTTGTTTGTGTGGCCTCTAGCTTGAGTCGTTTAGGAGTTGACCCGAGTGCAAGTGATGAGTCGTGACCGACTCATAGATAAGTCGTAGACGACTTAAGGGGATGGACCGAGTTAAGGGATAGAACGGCATAGTAGTTGCCGACTTAAGAAGAGAGGCGAGATAGGGGTCAAGTGATGAGTCGTGGCCGACTCATAGAGGGCCGACTCATAGGCTTAGACGAGTCAAGGGGGGGGTGACCGACTCATAGGAGGGGCGGCTTATAGGTTTGGCCGAGATAAGGATAGACCGACCTAAGATAGTGACCGACTCATGGGTTAGCGGCTTAAGGGGCTAAGGCTTAGGTCGTGGGGTCTTGAGTCGGTAGGGGCTGGGGTCGGCAGGGTGTTGTCTCGTGGGTTGTTGAGTCGTATGTGTCTTAGGTCGGAGGCTTTTTAGGTCGTGACCGACTTAAGTTGAGTCGTTGGGATATAGGGTCGGCTTTGTAGATAAGTCGGCTGTGTTGAGTCGGCATGGGGATGAGTCGGGGACGACTCAGGAGTTGGGTCGGCGACGACTTAAGAGCGACGACTCATGGTTGATTCAGCCTATAAATAGAGGGGTTTGGCTCACTTTTTGGCACCGGTTTTTGAAGCGACGAAGTGCTGCCATTTTGAAGACTCGACTACAACATTTCTTCATCTTCTTTTCTCCATTCCAATCTAATTCTAACATCCATCCAAGATCGAAGATCGAGATCGAAGATCCAAGTGCCAAAGTTGAAGATCTTCATCCGTTCGAGCTAGAATTCATCGATTGGAGCGAGATATTGCCGGATCAAGCCTTGATCTTTGCTGTCCAGATCTGAAGTTGATTGATTTTAGGTTGTTTTGGTGATTTGGTGAGTGGTAGTTATCTCTCACGCGGATCCAAAGGAGTATATTGGATTGGTGGCATGTTTGGGTGTTAAAGTTAGAGATTTCATGCATTTTTTCTTAGATCGAAGTTTAGATCCATGGTTTTTGAAGATGTTTACTTATGCAAGTTTGTTTAATAAGCATTAGAGACAAAACCCATGTTTTATATTTGATAGATCTATGCTAAAAACCATGATTTCACATATGTTGGACTTTTGCTCGTTTATTTACGAAATTCCCATTATAGTTGATATTGCTTAAATTGCTTAATAGATCTTGTTTGAATGATTGATTATTTGAATGTATGATTGATTTGATTGTTTCCAAGTTAGCTAGTAGTTGATTTGGAACAAGATGATGAAAGAGGATTCAAAAGCTATGGAAGAAGGCTCTTGAATGGTGAAAGCTGCTTAAGGCATATGTAGCGGATGTTGAAGCTCATATGTATAGATTGGATGATGTTGAGATGGGACTTTGCCATGATTTGATGAGGCAAGCCATGTTGTTGAGTTGAGACTTTGCTTTGATGCGATGAAGCGAAGTATGATGTGAGTCTTGGCTTAATCCAAGCAGGGATCATTCCAAGCATGTTGATAACTTGAAGAGTAGTTCAAGTTGGTTGATAATGGATTGTTCAAGAGGTAGCTTGAGCTTGTATGAGGATAGTCGTCAAGAAGGATGGCTAGGAGGCTTGGATCTCGTCGTTGTTGAAGGTTCTAGCATGCTCAAAAGCAAGAGTACATGGGGCGCCCATAACGACTACAGGTAGGTAGTCGGGACACCCAAAAGACTACAGGTAGGTAGTTGAGTACTCTGGGCAAAGTAGATAAGTCCTAGGCACAAGGCAGTGTGCGGAGTTATGGTTAGAACCGGGGTTACCATTAGCCCTTGACAGATGGTCATTCAACTAACGGTGAAATCGAGGCAAGGATAACAGTGATAGCCAGAGTCATGGATGTTTGGTTGTATTATCATTCGGCTTCAAGAGCGGTGTTTTCTGGGTGCTTATCTGATCTTGGTTTAGGCCTTGGGGGTTTGTATTTGGAAAACATCGTCCTTGACTCGAGTGGTATTCGCTTTACCTTAATTGTCTATGTTGTTATGCTTGCTTCTCCTTAGTGTATGTCTGGGGCTATCACTGTAGAAAGAGGTGGAGTGGGATGGTTTGGTTCCTATTCCTTTTATCCTTTATGCTCTTTTGGTATGCTTGATAGTTGATTTACTGCTCACTAAGACTTTGTCTGACTCAAGGTTTTATGTCTCCTCTTATTACCTTGGGCTGTTCATCCATGTTGGGATGGGCAGACTAGGTAGCAGGTGACAGGTGCTGTGCTAGGAGTTCTACGATGAAGATGACGAAGACGAGCAGGAGGCTTTGCATATTAGTTTTCTTACTATATGTACTGGGTATCCGCTGCTGTATTTGGTTGAGTGATTTGTAGTGAGGCTTTCATGTATGGATTTGAGTAGATGATTGTATAAAACTACTGTGATGCTTATATGATGATGTTCTGTTCTATGGAGCTTCACTATATTATATTTCTCTATTGTATTTTATCCATGCGCTGTGAGTTGTACGATAGAGATTCTTTTGTTTTGTTTTACCCTGACTATCGTCCATGGCTGCCTGGCACGCCTTTCAGCGCATTATTTCCTTGATTTGGTGCGGGAGTCATGGGCGGTCGTCACATTTGGTATCAGAGCTTTGGTTAGTCGATTTTAGCCAACGCTCGCTGACGTAACGACGTATGAGAGGCGTAATTGTATTTTGATGAATGATTACTATATATGATATAGTAGCTTAGGAGGATTTGAACTCCTTATGCAGTTGTTTCTTAAGGTGTTCTAATCATTCTTTTTACAGATACTAAGGATGAGTCGAAGTGAGAGACAAGCTGCGAGGGGTAGCCGTGATGCTAGGGAAGCTGTTGATTATGCTCCTATGTTTGAGGCCATGATGACTTCAATCATGAGGAGAATACCAGCTTCAGGATCATCTGTGGATGTGGGAGTTCAAGTCCAAGCTCCGAGACCGGTGGATTTTGCCAAGCTTTGCAAGGATTATACTGCTCTTGGAGGGAAAGTTTTCTTGGGGACGGAGTCGACTATTGAGGTGCAGAGATGGATTGATGCTTGCAAAAGAATCTTTGGTGACTTAGGGATTGAGGATGCAACTAAGAGGAAGCTTGCATCGAGACAGCTTCAGGGAAGAGCTGCTGATTGGTGGAATTCTATCACCATCGATACTCCAGAAGAAGAGATTACTTGGGAGCAATTCCAAGTTAGATTTGGAGCTAAGTTCATCTCTATTTCTCAGAAATCTGTCTTGTTTAAGAAGTTTGTAGAGCTCAAGCAAGGGGGGAGACCTGTTCTTGAGTATATTTCTGAGTTTGAAGCCTTATCTAAGTATGCCAGATCGTATATTGATTCTCCCTACCAGAAGAATGAAAAGTTTGTGACTGGTCTGGATGCTTATCTTGGGAGGCAGTTGGTGGATCATCTGGACGATCCGTTTGAGAAGCTTGTGGAAAAAGCTCTTAGGCACGAGAGTTTGTTCCCTAAGGAAGTATCTGTTGTTGCTGTAACCAGGGAAGGATCTAAACCACAGCAGAGTGGCAATAAGAAGAGGAAACAACAGCAACAGAGGGGTAGGGATGGCCAGAAGAAGCCGAAGAGTGAAGTGACTTGCTATAACTGCCAGCAGAAGGGCCATCTTTACAAAGATTGTGAGAATCCCAAAGTGCCGGGAAAGTGTTACAACTGTGATAAGCTGGGACATATCAAGAAGGATTGTCCAGAACCGAGGAAAGATAGGCAGGTTGTGCAAGCCTATGCTTTGGGGGCTGTTCCATCGTCTTCGAAAGCTCCTACTGCTGAAGAGAAGGGGAAGAGTGTGGTTGTTCAAGGTACTCTTTCTATTTGTGGTGTTCCAGTTAGAGTGTTGTTTGATACTGGAGCGTCGCATTCTTTTGTTTGTGATGATTTGGTAAGCCGGTTAGGTATGAAACCGGATATTGTTGATAGGCCATTGGTTGTGACTAATCCGGTAGGGGGTTCGTCATGTTTGTGTATGATATGCCGTGGTCTAGTTGTGTCGAGTCATGATTGCTCGTTTGTTTGTGATTGCTTTGTTCTGAACTTTGCGGGGTTCGGAATTATTTTGGGTATGGACTGGCTTAGGAAGTATGCGGCAAGGATTGATTGTGAGAGGCTTGAGGTGACAGTCGGGAATGTGGAAGGACGAAAGGTTGTGATACGATGTAAGCATGAAGAAGGCGTCTTCATGAGCTTCATATATTCGCTAGTTGTTCCACGGGATGGACTGTCATTGGTGCCTATTGTGAATGAGTTTGAGAATGTCTTTGAGGAAGTCAAAGGGTTGCCGCCGCATAGGGAGATCGAGTTTCGTATCGATCTAGTTGAGGGAGCCAGACCTGTTGTGATGCCTCTTAGGCGGATGGCACCGAGGGAGCAGCAAGAGCTGAAGGTGCAAGTTGATGACCTTTTGCGGAAAGGATTCATTCGGAGAAGTGTGTCCGAATGGGGTGCGCCAGTTGTGTTCGCAACCAAAGCGGATGGATCGTTGAGGTTGTGTGTTGATTATCGTGAGCTGAATAAGGTGACTAGGAAGAACAAGTATCCATTGCCGAGAATAGATGACTTGTTTGATCAGCTTCACGAGGCTAAGGTGTTTTCTCAGATGGATTTGGCAACGGGATTTCACCAGTTGAGAGTGGCAAAGGATAGTGTGCCGAAGACTGCTTTCAGAACACCATCCGGGTTTTATGAGTGGCTGGTAATGCCGTTTGGATTGACTAACGCGCCAGCATATTTTGTGGATCTTATGAATAGGGTATTCAGAGATCAGTTGAATAAGTTCGTGCTTGTGTTCGTGGATGATATTTTGATTTATTCCAGAACTGAGGAAGAGCACAAGACGCACTTGAGGATTGTTTTGGAAATTTTGAGGAAACATCAGCTGAAGGCTAAGTTTTCGAAGTGTCACTTCTGGAAGAGTGAAGTGAGGTTCTTAGGCCATGTTATCTCTGGAAATGGAATAGCGGTTGACCCCGCTAAGGTGGCAGCGATCCAGGATTGGGTTAGGCCTAAGAATGCATCTGATGTGAGAAGTTTTCTTGGATTAGCAGGATATTATCGTCGGTTTATCAAAGACTTTTCCAAGATAGCTGCACCGTTGACAGGATTGACGAAGAAGAATCAAGTGTTCAGATGGAATGATAAGTGTGAACAAGCTTTCATAATCCTGAAAGAGCGACTGACGAGTGCTCCTGTTTTGACTATTCCAAGTGGGAATGATGAGATGGTGGTTTACACCGATGCATGTGGTACTGGACTTGGAGCAGTGCTAATGCAGAAGGATAAAGTTGTTGCGTATGCAAGTCGACAACTGAAGCCGCATGAAAGGAATTATCCGACTCATGATTTGGAGTTAGCGGCGATTGTGTTTGCTTTGAAGATGTGGAGACACTATCTATTGGGAGTTAGATTTGAGTTGTTTACAGATCATAAGTCGTTGAAGTATCTGTTTTCCCAAAAGGATTTGAATCTTCGACAGCAACGGTGGCTAGAGTTCTTAGCATCGTATGATTTTGGTATAGCCTATACTCCAGGGAAAGGTAACGCAGTGGCTGATGCGTTAAGTCGAAGACATGCAGGATTGGGAGCCATGTTTTCGGAATGGAAGAGTCTTGAGTATTTGGCTGGATTTGATTTCAGGCCTAGATGTGAATTGGAACCTGAGATGTTGGCAAACTTATCGATAAGGCCTACTCTTGTGGAAAGAATTGGTGAGAGGCAAAGGGGAGATGATAAGCTTGTCAAGATTATCTGTGATTTGGAATCTGGATTGGACCCGGAGAAGGATAAGGGATTCGAGGTCGATCGAGAGGGTTGGCTTCGAAAGCAAGGGCGACTAGTTGTTCCCGATGTAGATGGATTGAGAGATGAAGTTCTGAGGGAGAGTCATCACTCGAAGTTGACAATTCATCCAGGTGGAAATAAGATGTATCGGGATATGAAGAGAACCTACTACTGGGAAGGTATGAAGAAGGATGTTGGAAATTTTATTTCCAAGTGTATGAATTGCCAGTTGGTGAAAGCTGAGCAGAAGAAGCCCAGTGGATTGCTTCAGCCATTAGAGGTTCCTACATGGAAGTGGGAGCAGGTGTCGATGGATTTTATCGATGGTCTGCCTAGGACAAGAGCGGGAAATGAAGGGATTTGGGTCATTGTAGATCGCTTGACCAAGAGTGCAAGATTCATTCCTGTTCGGTCGACTAGGACTGCATCGAAGTTGGCTGAGCTGTATGTTAAGGGGATAGTTCGTTTCCATGGTGTTCCGAAGAGTATAGTGAGCGATCGAGACCCGTTGTTCACTAGTGGATTTTGGAAGAGCTTCCAGGAAGTTTTGGGAACCGAGTTGTGTTTGAGTACAGCTTATCACCCTCAAACAGATGGTCAGACTGAGAGAGTCAACCGAGTTTTGGAAGATCTTCTTAGAGCATGTGTTTTGGACTTCGGAGGATCATGGGAAGATCACCTTCATTTGGTGGAGTTTGCTTATAATAACAGTTATCAGTCGAGTATTGGTATGGCACCATATGAGGCATTATATGGAAGACCGTGTAACTCTCCGACATGTTGGTTGGAAACTGGAGAAAAGCTGATACTTGGGCCAGAGATGATTCGACAGACTTCAGATTGTATAGAGATCATTCGGCAACGAATGAAGGCAGCCCAAGATCGTCAGAAAAGTTATGCCGATAATCGTCGTAAGGATTTGGAATTCGACGTAGGTGATATGGTTTTTGTGAAGATTTCTCCTCTGAAGAGTGTCATTAGATTCGGGAAGAAAGGAAAGTTAACTCCGAGATTTGTTGGACCATTCCCGATTATCGAGCGTATTGGAAAGCTCGCTTATAGATTGGAGTTACCGGAAAAGATGGCGGGTGTGCACAGTGTTTTTCATGTATCTTATCTACGGAAGTATGTGCACGACCCAACTACGGTGGTTTCTGCTGATAGCTGTGAAGACTTGGAGGTTGATCCAGTTGTTTCGAGACCTCGTAAGCCGCTTCGTATTGTTGAAACCGATACGAAACAGCTTAGGAGGAAGACGATTACGTTGCTCAAGGTACAATGGAGTGATGATGTTAACGACTGTACGTGGGAGGAGGAAGAGAGGATGAAGGCAGCTCATCCCGGACTCTTCGAGGTATGGCCCTAAAGTGTCGTGACATCTCATGAATTTGTAGCTTGTTCTAAGTCATAGAATTCTGCATGCTAGGTTAGAATTGGATGCATGGTTTGTTGATTGCTATGGATGGTAGGCATGCGGAATAATTTTGATTGCTGTTGTTTGCTTGGAATTTCGGGGGCGAAATTCCTAAGGGGGAGAGAATGTAACGACCCGTATTTTACGTGTCGATAAAACGTAGAATTTGCAGGTCGATAGTGTTGTTTGTGTGGCCTCTAGCTTGAGTCGTTTAGGAGTTGACCCGAGTGCAAGTGATGAGTCGTGACCGACTCATAGATAAGTCGTAGACGACTTAAGGGGATGGACCGAGTTAAGGGATAGAACGGCATAGTAGTTGCCGACTTAAGAAGAGAGGCGAGATAGGGGTCAAGTGATGAGTCGTGGCCGACTCATAGAGGGCCGACTCATAGGCTTAGACGAGTCAAGGGGGGGGTGACCGACTCATAGGAGGGGCGGCTTATAGGTTTGGCCGAGATAAGGATAGACCGACCTAAGATAGTGACCGACTCATGGGTTAGCGGCTTAAGGGGCTAAGGCTTAGGTCGTGGGGTCTTGAGTCGGTAGGGGCTGGGGTCGGCAGGGTGTTGTCTCGTGGGTTGTTGAGTCGTATGTGTCTTAGGTCGGAGGCTTTTTAGGTCGTGACCGACTTAAGTTGAGTCGTTGGGATATAGGGTCGGCTTTGTAGATAAGTCGGCTGTGTTGAGTCGGCATGGGGATGAGTCGGGGACGACTCAGGAGTTGGGTCGGCGACGACTTAAGAGCGACGACTCATGGTTGATTCAGCCTATAAATAGAGGGGTTTGGCTCACTTTTTGGCACCGGTTTTTGAAGCGACGAAGTGCTGCCATTTTGAAGACTCGACTACAACATTTCTTCATCTTCTTTTCTCCATTCCAATCTAATTCTAACATCCATCCAAGATCGAAGATCGAGATCGAAGATCCAAGTGCCAAAGTTGAAGATCTTCATCCGTTCGAGCTAGAATTCATCGATTGGAGCGAGATATTGCCGGATCAAGCCTTGATCTTTGCTGTCCAGATCTGAAGTTGATTGATTTTAGGTTGTTTTGGTGATTTGGTGAGTGGTAGTTATCTCTCACGCGGATCCAAAGGAGTATATTGGATTGGTGGCATGTTTGGGTGTTAAAGTTAGAGATTTCATGCATTTTTTCTTAGATCGAAGTTTAGATCCATGGTTTTTGAAGATGTTTACTTATGCAAGTTTGTTTAATAAGCATTAGAGACAAAACCCATGTTTTATATTTGATAGATCTATGCTAAAAACCATGATTTCACATATGTTGGACTTTTGCTCGTTTATTTACGAAATTCCCATTATAGTTGATATTGCTTAAATTGCTTAATAGATCTTGTTTGAATGATTGATTATTTGAATGTATGATTGATTTGATTGTTTCCAAGTTAGCTAGTAGTTGATTTGGAACAAGATGATGAAAGAGGATTCAAAAGCTATGGAAGAAGGCTCTTGAATGGTGAAAGCTGCTTAAGGCATATGTAGCGGATGTTGAAGCTCATATGTATAGATTGGATGATGTTGAGATGGGACTTTGCCATGATTTGATGAGGCAAGCCATGTTGTTGAGTTGAGACTTTGCTTTGATGCGATGAAGCGAAGTATGATGTGAGTCTTGGCTTAATCCAAGCAGGGATCATTCCAAGCATGTTGATAACTTGAAGAGTAGTTCAAGTTGGTTGATAATGGATTGTTCAAGAGGTAGCTTGAGCTTGTATGAGGATAGTCGTCAAGAAGGATGGCTAGGAGGCTTGGATCTCGTCGTTGTTGAAGGTTCTAGCATGCTCAAAAGCAAGAGTACATGGGGCGCCCATAACGACTACAGGTAGGTAGTCGGGACACCCAAAAGACTACAGGTAGGTAGTTGAGTACTCTGGGCAAAGTAGATAAGTCCTAGGCACAAGGCAGTGTGCGGAGTTATGGTTAGAACCGGGGTTACCATTAGCCCTTGACAGATGGTCATTCAACTAACGGTGAAATCGAGGCAAGGATAACAGTGATAGCCAGAGTCATGGATGTTTGGTTGTATTATCATTCGGCTTCAAGAGCGGTGTTTTCTGGGTGCTTATCTGATCTTGGTTTAGGCCTTGGGGGTTTGTATTTGGAAAACATCGTCCTTGACTCGAGTGGTATTCGCTTTACCTTAATTGTCTATGTTGTTATGCTTGCTTCTCCTTAGTGTATGTCTGGGGCTATCACTGTAGAAAGAGGTGGAGTGGGATGGTTTGGTTCCTATTCCTTTTATCCTTTATGCTCTTTTGGTATGCTTGATAGTTGATTTACTGCTCACTAAGACTTTGTCTGACTCAAGGTTTTATGTCTCCTCTTATTACCTTGGGCTGTTCATCCATGTTGGGATGGGCAGACTAGGTAGCAGGTGACAGGTGCTGTGCTAGGAGTTCTACGATGAAGATGACGAAGACGAGCAGGAGGCTTTGCATATTAGTTTTCTTACTATATGTACTGGGTATCCGCTGCTGTATTTGGTTGAGTGATTTGTAGTGAGGCTTTCATGTATGGATTTGAGTAGATGATTGTATAAAACTACTGTGATGCTTATATGATGATGTTCTGTTCTATGGAGCTTCACTATATTATATTTCTCTATTGTATTTTATCCATGCGCTGTGAGTTGTACGATAGAGATTCTTTTGTTTTGTTTTACCCTGACTATCGTCCATGGCTGCCTGGCACGCCTTTCAGCGCATTATTTCCTTGTTTTGGTGCGGGAGTCATGGGCGGTCGTCACAGGGAGTCATGGGCGGTCGTCACAGAGTACGAGTTGGAATAAGCTCGTTTGAATCGTTCTTGACAACGGTTAGGCCGGACTTTTTCGGTACAACGTGAATTGGTCTAACCCATGAACTATCGGAGATTGGGTAAATGATTCTGTTGTCGAGAAGTTTAAGTATTTCATCACGCACCGCACCTTTCATTTTTGGATTAAGCCTTCGTTGCGCGTCACGAACAGGCTTGGCATCATCGATTAAATGGATGCGATGTTGAACCAGAGCGGGACTAATTCCTTTTATATCGAAAATCGACCATCCCATTGCTTCCTTATTTTTCGAAAGGACAGAGAGAAGAGAAACTTCTTGGTCAAGAGAAAGATTGTTAGAAATGATGACAGGACAGGTTTCATTTTCACCTAAGTATGCGTACTTAAGGTGGTCGGGAAGCGGTTTGAGGTCCAACTTTGGAATTTTTTTGATCGAAAAATTGGGTTGAGATTCGGACTCAACTGGAAGAGATTCAAAAGAAAGAGTGTATTCAATATCGTTGGGAAATTTGTGAAACAATTTTTCATACTTGGCCTCACGTTCATCGTTAAGATCAAGTGTTTCGTTTTCAACATTTACGTGAATAGCACTAACTTCCAACGTTTGGTCACAAGGTTCATTCGATTGGCTTTCAAGATTGAAAATATTAAGATCCAAAGTCATGTTTCCAAAAGAGATTTTCATTGATCCGTTACGACAATTGATTAAGGCATTTGAGGTGGCTAAGAATGGTCGGCCTAAAATCAACGGAATTTGAATCGAGGGATTCGTCACAGGTTGTGTTTCGAGAACGATAAAGTCAACGGGGAATATAAATTGCCCTACACGAATGAGTACGTCTTTGATTTCTCCCACGGGCTTCTTAATGGAACGATCGGCAAATTGAAGCGTAACTTTCGTGGGTTTGAGCTCACCTAAGCCTAATTGTTCGTACACGGAGTATGGAATAAAGTTGACACTCGCGCCTAAGTCTATCAAACATTTGTTAACCGTCTTGTCTCCAATTGTACACGAAATCGTAGGGCAGCCAGGATCTTTATATTTAACGGGCATGGATTGGGACAAGACTTCACTCAAACTAGCTGCTAAGAAGACTTTTTTGGGCACTTGAGTATGTCGCTTTTGGATGCATAAGTCCTTAAGAAATTTTGCGTAAGTGGGGACTTGTTGCACGATGTCAAGAAGCGGGATGTTAATCTTCACTTGTTTAAAAATTTCCATCATCTTTTCCATTTGGTCCGAGTTTTTCTTTGGTCGAAGACGATGTGGAAATGGAACATGATACTCGGTAGGCGGGTATACTCGAAGAAGAAGAATTTTGATTGTCGTTCGATTCGACGTTTGGCTCCATGTTCTGTTCTGAGTCGTTCGTTGTTTTAGAAGCGTCGAGAAAAGTTTCCGGTAAATCATTTGGATTAACGACTTGATTATTGATTTGTTTACCAGAACGGAGAGTTGTGATAACATTCAACTGGGTGACGTTGCTATCTTGAACAACATGGGCTTGATTTGAATTTGCGTTTTGATTTCTGGGATTTGGAAGGAGCTGGCTTGGGAATGTTCCACGTTCACGTTCACTTACATACGTGGCTAATTGACTCATTTGCATTTCGAGTTTTGAAATCGATTGGTTTGTGTTTTGCATATATGAAGTCAATAAATTTTGCAAATTGCTGTTTGATTGAAGGCTTTGAGTAGTTGCCTTAGCCAACGTTTCAAGAGTTTTCTCAAGCGAAGTTAAACGTTTATCATCTTGTGGAAGATGAGCAGAATTTGGTGGAAAATTTGGTTGTTGTGGTTGATTATGAGACGGGCCCGTAAAGTTTGGTTTAAAATTATTGGGCTGAAAGGGAGGATTCGAAGCATTATTCGGAAATTCTTGAAAATTGGGACGAATCGCATTCGTATTGGGATTGTTTTGGCTCCACGCAAAATTCGGATGATTTCTCCAACCAGGGTTGTACGTTGGAGAAAACGGTTCGTTTTTGGTTTTATTGAAAGCATTGATTTGTTCGACGGAATTAGGACATTGATCGGCTATATGATTAGGATCGTTACATTTATAACACATTGGTTGGGAAGCTTGGTTCGTTTGATTCGATGAGAAAATGTTATCAAATTTTTAATCATTGCATCGATCTTAGCTTCCAAAGCAACTGAAGATCCTATCGAGTGTGCACTCGATCGTGAGTATATTGATTTTTCGTTCGAGCGTTCCCATTGGGACGACTTTTCAGTGAGGTTTTCAAGAAATTGCCAAGCATCGTCGTGATGTTGGGCAAGAAAATTGCCTTGGCACATTGATTCGAGCATGGTTCGTGAGCTGTTTTCGAGTCCATCGTATAAGATTTGGCAAATCGTCCATTTTTCAAAGTTATGGTGTGGACATTTTATCAAAATCTCTTTGAATCTTTCAAAATATTTTCCAAATGGTTCACCCTTGAATTAATGAAAATTTACAATTTCGTTTCGAATTCTACTTGTTTTTTCTAAGGGGTAGAACTTTTTTAAGAAAGCTTTTACAAATTCTTCCCACGTTTTAATCGAGTTCGAAGGTAAGCTGTACAACCATTTTTCAGCGTAATCCGTAAGAGCAGATGGGATTAATCGAAGTTTGATTCCGTCATCAGAAAGTTGTTGGAGTTTAATGGTTGCACAAACTTGTTCGAATTTAGTCAAAAAGATGTATGTATCATCGTGCTCGAAATTGCCAAATTTTGGAAGCGTGGCAATATGGTTCGAATGGATTTCGAAATAGTTACCCGTAGGGGCGGGTAACGTGATGCAATATGGAATAGAAACTCTATCGGGAAAGATTCTATCCATAAGAGTTCGAGGGGCGTTTTCGTTCGCCATTTCAGAAGAATCGTTTGTTCGAGTTAAACGGTTTGTAGAAGGGTCGCGAGTCCAACGATTCGTTGTTGTGTCACGAGTCCAAGTACTCATGCACAAGTGAAAGTCGAGAAGAGAAAAGAGTTAGAACTGAGTTTAGGGAGTGAAAGAAGATTTGAAAACGTGATTTTTTTTACAAGGGAGAAAACTATTTAACAAGTGAGATTTATTTTCAAAAGAAAAGTTTAATTTTTATTTTGTTTTTGGTTTTTCAAATTTTTTTTAATATATTTTTGGTTTTGTATTTTTTTTTGTTTTTTGAATTTCCAAATATTTACCAAAAAGATTTTTTTTCTTAAGAAAATGGAAACTGATTTTTGTTTTTCAAATTTTTTTCTTTTTTGAAAAGATTATATATATATATATATATTTTTTTTTATTTTTGAATACTTTCAAAGGAAAGAAAGAAAAGGATTTTTTTTTGAATGAAAATCAAGTTAAAATTTACAATTTTTTTTTTGGATTTTGGATTTTTTATTTTTTTTTTTAAATATGCATGAACGAATGCAACTAAATGAAGGCAAAGGACTTAATTACAATTTTCTGTCCTTAGTAGCTCCTAACCCAAAATTGTATAATCACACTTTGTCTTAAATCAACAAAAATATTTCTCAGCCAGGTAACGGACAGGAGTTATCGGTGCACCACGAATCACCGTAGCAATGCAGCCGAAGGTTTAAGTACCTTCAGAGGAACAACTAGTATAATAGTTACGTATCACAGTAATTTTTATAACTGGTTATTACTCTGCCGTAGCCTAGACACCAAGATTTAAAATCGTTCAAATAAAACAATTGTGAAGATACAATTAAGCCCTAAGTGAGCTCGTGACACCCTTAGGTCCAACGTCTAACCTTTATTATTAGTCAAATTCTACGATGAAATGCGTTTGTGGGCTAAGGAAAGGGTGATGAAATCCCTCACCTTATGTGAATTGGGGCATTGCCCTTAGAAAAGAAAATTAGATGAGATGAATGCAAAACAAGAAATTAAACGTGTATTAACAATGCAACTAAAATGAAGTTTGTTTTTGGTTTTTTGGATTTTGAATTTTTTTTTAATGCAAATGCAAGCAACCAACAATGCGAATAAAGATGGAAGCACAATACCAGAGCGTGCAGATTATTTTAGCAATATTTTTTTTAGCGGCGATTTTTCTTAGCAAAGCAAAGCAGTTTATTTGTTGGCAAACACTTTTCCCTTTTGAATTTCTGCTTTGGCAACCTGAAAATTTGGAAAAGATATATACAACGCGTTTATTAAAAATTAAATAAATTAAAACAAACCAAATTACAACAAAACAACACAAAATTTAAATTTCCTTTTTTTAAGGCAAAAGCTAAACGAAACTAAAACAATTAAAACAAAACAAAGTGAACAATTTTTTTTTGTTTTTATTTTAGAAAGGAAACTTAAAAGCTAATCAGGGCCTGACCCGAAATAATTCGAAACAAACCAAAATCACTGCTATCTAAATTTCACCACTCTGATAAAATTGAACGGAACTTCAATTACACATATTTCTCAAAAAAACTAAAATCACTGTCTAGCCCCAATTCAAAAAATTTAAAATTCTGAAACGAAAGTCGATCAAATTGTCGCCATATCAGTCCGAAGCTGTAAGATGCAATCGAAGGTGGATGCGAATTTGGGTAGAGGCGGCGATCGATGTCTGGAATTTGGTTCGATGTCGTTGCGGCAGTGGTTCTTGAGCTCTGGGGATTTTTCGAAGTTCGATTGCTTTTTGAGGGGAAGTGATAGAGTTGGCGATTTGGGAGGAGTGGGGTTGAGAAGATTGTCGTGAGGGGTTCAAGGAGGAAAGTTGGTTGTGATAGTTGTTTGACTGTGATGGAGATGAATGGAGGTTCTGGTGAGGTGTTTTGTTTGGCTGTGGTTGGTCGTGATTAGGCAGCTGTTGATTTGAGCGATTGGCGAGGCTTCAGAGGTAATGATGTCGCGATTGGCTCTCGTGGTTTGGCTGTAGTTATGGTTTGTGAATGTGACAGTATGGAAAAGATGTGAGTGGTGCAGGGTGTTGTATGAAACGGAAGCAGCTGGTTGGTCTATGGAAGGCACTGGTGGCTGTATTTGTGTGTGGAAGCGCTGCAGTTTGGTTTGAAGTTTGTGACTGCTGTTGGAAGGTTTACAGAGAATTCGTTTAAGGCAGGGAAGTGGCTTGGTTTAGAGGAAATGGGTGTAATTGTAAGACTGTTAATGTTGTGATGATGGTACGTGAAGTTTGAAGTTCAGGTGGTAACTTTGAAGTATGAAATGCAATTGTTTTGATGGTCAGGTGGCAGCACAGTGGTGGAGTTTGTGGATGAACTGGGTTTGTATGGTGGATGGCAGTTATTCTTAGGGATTGTGAAGGTTGTAAGGATGGTGAAGTGTTTTCGTTGATGGAGCAGTGTTGTCATAGAGTGATGTGGTTGCTGACTTCGAGTTAGGTTAGAGGTTTGTGGGGAGATAAGGCAGAGAGTTGAAGTTGTGGTGGTACAGTGAAGTTGTTGTGGAGGGGGTTTGTTGGAACAGTGGAGTTTGGAGTGTAGTTCAGAAATATGGGTTGACAGTGCTATTGTATATGAGGCAGTGAAGTAAATGGAGATTTAGGAAAATGGTTGTATGAAGGTTGTTGATGCACTATAGTAGTGGAGTGCAAGTGCTACTGCAAAGGAAGAATTGGTGGAATGGTGAGGCAAGTTGAAGTGATGGCCGATTGACGAAGCTGAAGGCGCAGTAGTTGTATGCACTGTGATGAAGTTTCTGGTGGTTGAAATTCTTTATGGTGGCAGTCTTGATCTATGCTGGTGGAGGAAGTGGTAGGCAGAGGGGAGATGGTTGAACTGTGCAATGTTATGGAGTGTTGGGTGTTTGATGAAAGTGGAGATGGTTGTAGACAGGGCAGTTTTGTCTGTTTGGGGAGTTTTCTGTTGAGCGTTTGGTTGGAGAAGTGGGCTTGGTTTATGGAAATGATGGAGATGGTGGAGGAGAATGTGGAGGAGAACAAGAACAGAAAAGTTTTTTTTTTACTTAAGATGTAACAGAAATATGAAAACAAAAGGCAACAGAAATGAAATGCAAACAGAGTGTAGAAACAAGCACTGCAATGTACACAGTTTCAAACAGAGCTAATGAAATGTGAACATTTTTTTTCAATGAAATTGTGTACTCTTTTTTTTAGAGATGCAAAGAGAAGAACAAGAGGAAAACAAGAAACAAGCGTTCAAAAATCAAGTCACACAACAAACATACAAACTAACAAACAATTTTTTTTTTAATGAAAGTTAACACACAAAAAAAAAAAGATACAAAAATCAAACAAAAATAATTCGAAGAATAGAAAAGCAAAATCAAGACAAATTCCCCGGCAACGGCGCCAAAAACTTGTTCGTCGATGGAAATTCTATCGGTTTAGAAAACCGTCGAACGAATTTAGAAATAAAATTTATACCGCAAGCGCACGGTGTACGAATGTAGCACGCGGCGAATACGGGTCGATCCGCAGGGAATTGATGATTTTAAAAAATCTATTCAATCAAATTATACCAAAGTCGAAGAGGATTTGTTAACTAGAAATAAAATGAGGCTAACACTAGAAAATGCGATTCAAAAATTATTAGACTAAAGAACAATTTAGAGGCAAATCCACTCTCAAATTTTTGTAAATCAAAAAACACATAAGTTATGATCTCTAACTTTAATATTAAGTGAAATAATCATTGCATTTATCATAAGTATGGTTTGTTTATGTTATTAGTTAACATAACTCAAACCATCAAACTATAATACAACAATTATACCACTTACAATTCTCATGAAAAAGAAGCCAAAGCAAAAACTATTTTAAGTATGATCTATTTACTATTGTAACTAGTAACATAGATCATCAAATTTCATTTTTACTTTCATTTCATAATCAAAAATTAATTAGCAAATGTTGATGTAAATTGTGTTTATGTTGAGTAAGAATAGCTCATTTGCATAAGCAATATAAGCTATCAAACCCACTTGTATAAACTTACATCAAAATTCACATTCATGAAGCATAAACAAAGAGATCATAAATCATAAAAAATGTTTAAATTACACAAAGTTAGAGAGCTTCATCACCCCTAAATTGAAGGGGTTAAGCTACTCATTTGTGGCATTGAAGCAACACAAATAAATTTTAACATTGAAAAGAAAAGAGAATAAAAATAAGCAAAGAAAGCAAAAGAGATTAGCTACTAACTACTTGCATAAATGTAAATCTAAGCTATGAACATAAAGAAGAAGAAAGCATAGAAATAAACATTAACAATAAAACAAAGAAAAACATGTAGAAAAGAAAGAGGCTTGGAAGCCATTTTTAATTCATAGAACATTGAGCTTACACTTTGATTTCTTAATTTCCTAAGTAAAATGAAAGAGTAGATGATAGTTTCATATACATAAGAGGGCTATATATACATGCATAAATCCCTAATTCTATTTTTAGGGGGCTACCAAAAATGCCCTCTAGGAAGTGTGGCCAACAAGTAACCATTAACCACTAATTAATCCATCATTTGTTTTGCATGAAGCTTTAACCTCCACTTAGTTGTCCATTAGCTCCAAATTGTACTTTTAGGTAAGTGGGTGGGGTCCTCCATGTTCATGGCTTGAATTAATTCCCTCTTCTTTCCTTTGTATTCATTTGTGCATGCATATATCTTCATATAAGCTTATTCCATATGCATCCAAATTTCTATAAAAATTGTCAAAAAAATGTCCAAGTAAAAATTCTTATAATGACACATGCACAAAATGACTATTTTTCCCCTGAATGAAGAGGAAAATATGATGGTTGGAAATAATTAAATTTTGGTTTTAAACATGTTAAAATGCCCAAATATGATGATTATTTAAATAAAAAGAGATAAAATATGGATGTAAATATATGCACAATTACGTGCATATCATAAGCTACTGATTTCGATATAAATTGGGTTCCATCCCAAAAGAAAATTGGAAGAAAGATGAGAGTGCTATTTCGAAGTTTTAACAAAATACTAGACATTTATCTTGAGATCTTGAAATCTTGATTCTCTAGAGTCTTGAATCTTGAATCTCTAATCTTCGTATTGATGCTTGAGTCTTAATACTGATCAGTCTTCGATAATACCTACATATACTTCCTATATACATACATACATACATATATATGTATATATATATATATCTATATGAAAATGTTAGTATATATTTTATAAAGTAAAGTATAATAACTATATAAGGTTGTTGTCATCAAAACATCATCAACTCGGTTCCTAACAGAATAGATGGCAAAGAGACATGGGCGAGCAAGCATCAAACAGTAAAAGACCTCTTCGGAGGCACAAGCCCTCTTCGGAGGAACAACTCTTCGGAGGATAAAGACCTCAAACGGGGCATGCCAGAAGACTTTCTCAACAAAAAAGATTAGTATGGAATGACCAGGAGCACCTTCCCGACTAGAAGGCAAGGCGCTTGTTTACAAGCTGAGAGAGTTTGCGCAGACAAGCGTCCAAGTAACTTGCATCCGCCCCGTGAATCCATACGATGATCGGAGGCACCTTCCCAAGTGGAAGGCAAGGCACTTGTTCACTAGTTGATACAATCTGCGCAAATAAGCGTCCAAGTAACTTGCGTCCGCCCCGTGAATCCGGCCAACCATGAGGAAGAGACTTCCAGGTAGACTCGGAGGCACGCATTCCACCGAGATTTGAAATAAAACTTCACAAGTGCTGGAATGTGAAAAGCCCTCTTCGGAGGCCCATTTCACCATAGTTGATATGCTAAAAGACCTCGAGCGGGCCTCGCCAGAAAAAGAGAGTTCTTTCTCGACATAAAGTTGCAGACTGATCGGTGGCACGGAACACTTGTGTCCGCCCCGTGAATCCATCCAACTAAGGGAAAGAAGTTCCAAACTTCCAGGCAAAAGCCCTACTCAGAGGCACACATTTCACCGTGATCTGAAATAAAACTTCACACGAGTCAAAATGTGAAAAGCCCTCTTCGGAGGCCCGCTTCCCAGTGAACAGGAAAAGATAAAAGCCTCTCCCAAGAGGCAGAAACAAAAATACCTCTTCCCAGAAGCACAATCAAACAAAAAGACCTCTTCCCAGAGGCGCAACCAAACAAAAAGACCTCTTCCCAGAGGCACAATCAAAAACTCTCTTCAGAGGCTCAAGCAAGTTGAAGCCCCTTTTTCTGAAGGCCCACTGCACTATGAAGTGAAATTCACTTGCCAAAGCAAAAGTGACTTTTTTCAAAAAAGTGAAGTGTAAAAACTTTGCAACAAAAAGAAAAGGAGAAGACTCCTCCAATATGAAGTGCATTCTACTAAGCTAGAAAAATATTTTCTTGGAACGGAAATATTATCCTATAAAGTACAAATGCAAACTTCCTTCGAATGGATGAGTTGTTCTCTAAAGGAAGAGTACAAGTCTTCTTGAAACAAAAGAGTTGTTCTCCGAAACTTTGCCAATGTGAAAAAGATTGCAATAAACCTATGGTATGGGGGCAATACAGTATAGTCATCACAAAAATGAAGACAATGCTCAATAAACATACCATAGGTTTACTGCAACCTCACATAAAGAGGATAAAGAAACTTGCATAAAAACAGAAAGTAAAAGCGTTCTCAAATACAGACAGAAATTTGTATAAGTAAAAGAACCATTTTATTCCATACTATGAGAATTTTATACATATGCTGGTTTCAAAGTAAAAGAAAGCGGGGACTAGTGCCTGCACAATCTCCAGTCAACACAAGCTTATATACATGCAAAAAAGCAAAAAGTAAAGCAAAGAGGGGAAAGCGGGACTCATCACTTCTTTCTCCCACCACCTTTAGAGCCTTCACCTGGCTTAATAGGAAATTTTTCAGGCCGGCTTGGGAGAGTTGGGGGAGAAGGTGAGAGAGCTAGTGCTGGATCAACTTCCGTTTCTTTTTCGGTAACAGAAATGCTTCTCCCTTTCTTCTTTGAAGTTGTACGCTTCCTCCTCCTCTTTGAAGAAGACTCACTCCCTAGAGTGACAAGAGCAGACAATTTTATGTCATCAGAAAGGGTTCGCTTCGGAGATATTTCGCCTCCTTCAAGTCCTTCGGCCTTCTGCTCCTGCGAAGCGGTTGAATTGTCCAAGTCTTGAAGGGCTCCTATTAATTCTTCCTGCGATCCCAACTTGGAAGTAGGAGTGATTTGAAAGGATGGAGGAGGAACAGCTGGAGGAGGAGAAGTTTCTATGACACTAGGCGTTTTCGCTACAGAAGAAAAGCAAAAAATATTAGTATCTCCCGCGAAGAGAGGAGATAACGGCTCATCGAGTCTTAAGTAATAAGCAAGAAATTCATCAAGCTCGGCCGAAGCAAATGAGTAATCCGCTTGACCTGGTTCGACGTTAATATTACCTGGAGAAGTGGGCTTCCTAATGTCAACTTCGTAAGCTTGTGCTTCAGTGCTTTCTTCGCCTTCATCTCCACCCTGTGCACTTGTAATCTCAGTTATGACTTTAGCAGGGGACGGAGAATGGGAACCGGAGCCTGTGATATCAACGTCGGCCGAAATTGGAGGAGGGACAGGGGCAATTAATTGTGCTTCTTTCTCTGGATGCTCCTCTCTCATCATCCCAGCACGCTCTCTAGCGAGCTGCTCTTTTCCTCTAGCAAGGGCTGCACGAGCTCCGTCATCCTGATAATGTGCCTCGAGTTCTTCTTTGGCATACCCAGCATCTTTAAGCATATCAAGCGCAGCTTCCCATACTTCAGCCAAAGTGATTTCATATTTGGGCCCCAAAAATGCGAGACTGCCACGCCCTAGGACACTTTGCAAGTAGAAGTCAAATAATGTCGAACTTACATCGGCTTTAGTGGCTTGATGAGCTTCTTCAGCTGCAATTTTACCGGCAACAGCCTCTTCGCGGTCTTTTTCAACTATAGCAAGTCGAGTTTTTAATGTCTGAATTTCGAGGTTCTGGTCTGTTGTCGCTACTGTGCAACTTCAACGCGATAATCTTCTACAACCTTTTCCTGCCACTTGAGTTTATCTTCGGCCCCTCGTTGGCTAGCATGAGCATCCCGTACTTGTTGCTGAAGCACACTTTCCCTTTGAGAGTAGGAAGTGGAGGAAGTAGCAAGCTCCTCTTTAAGTTTTCCAACTTCCTCTTCAAGCTTTTCATTATAAGCGGCGATACTCCTCATCTCTGCATCATGTTGATCGACAGTCTTTTGCCATTCGGATTTATCGTTCTCCATGGTCAACATAGCCTCAAGGTTCGCGTGATTCACTCTTCGGAGTTCGTCAACAAGTTTATGCCAACTCGACATTCTCTCAATATCAAGTTTGACAGCATCAAGATTTCCCAACATGGCTGGTTTGTCGATTGGAACCAGATCAAGATCAAAGCGATCTCCCTTCAAGCACCAGTTTGGAAATCGGCTTTGAAGAGTAGCTGGGCCGGGTTCAACCTGATATGAGGGCCTGCCAATGATCGTCTGAATGTCCGTATGAGCGAGAGCGGGAGATTGAGAAGGCACCGAAGCAATGGGCTCTTTAAGAATGTCAGATGATGACTTTTCACCATGCTTGGTCCGTTTGCTCGAATCTTCGGCAGCGTGGCTCTTTCCTTTGTCATCATGGGATTTTCATTTGAGGGAATCACCCCCTCTGTTAGAAGAGTCATGACGTTCATCCCCTCTCCCGTACCGTTCTTCGTATGTTCTTCTCTCCTGAGCTTTTCGAGCAGCCCTCTCTTCATCAGTTTCCCTATGAGGGGGAAGATAGCGCCTGTAATCATATTGACTGCGCCTTCCATACTGCTTAAAGTCATCATAATACGAGCCACTTCGCCCCATTGGAGAACCTGAAATTGAAAAAAAAAAGCATAACTTGAGAATCTTCAAATTGCAAGGAGTTAAGTGCATATAAGTGCTGAAAAATCCTAAGTGTGTGCAACGTGCAGACTACGCGTGTTGAACTACGAACCACTCCTCGGTTGTGAAGGAATGTTGGGTGTAGTAGCTAACATCAACTCTTGAGTCGACGGGATCTATTGCAAAACAGAAGTTGCTTCAACCACTGAAGTGGAAACCCTAGTGGCAACAGGATCATCTTTAAAGAGTTCCTGTGAGGTGATAAACAGGTCACTCAACCCTTCAAAAGTGTCGTCCCCGCTCTGCTTGGCAGGACTTGTTTTCCTGGCTCCTCCTTCACCAGACTTCCTTGAATGTTGGGGAGATTCTCAAGCCTCTTCTTCTTCAATGACCATGGAAAGTGCAAATTTTCCAGATGACCCCGCGACATCAGTAGAAGTAGAGCACTTCACCAGAGAAGCCTCACGAGCAAGATCTTTCAGTGTAGGCCCCTCAATAGAAACTGGGGCATCTGGTGCCTCGGCTAGAGAATCAGGAACTTCATAAGGCTGAGTAGAGCGGGAAGGGTGTAAGAGTCTGAACTGATGAAGGAACTCGTCTCTTAGCAAAAAATTGATACTTCACTCCTCAGCCGCCACAGCGTTAGCCTCTCAAAAGTCTGCTTGTGGCTTGGATCTCTATAAAGAGGAGGAAGGACTGCAAAAGTAGAAAGCGAGGTTAACATTTAACAATTTGGATCTCGCAAAGCTCAGAAGAGGAAAGAATGGGGATAAGTAAGCTTACCCCCTACTCTCCAGATAGCGTAGAATCCCTAGAGACAACGGACAAAGAAGAACTGGTTTAGGAAACCATGAGAGCTATCAGGGAGATCGGTGATAAGCTTGCGTTTCCTGGCGCTCCTCACATATATAATGGAAGGATGGTCTTTGTTTCTCGTAAATGTGCATAAATAGCAGATTTCTTCAAATCTTGGGAGGCGATCAAGCGTCCTACTGAAGAGAACGCATAATCCCATCAAAATGGCATAGCCGTTGGGGTGTAATTGAAAAGGAGAAATAGCCAATCGGCGAAGGATTTGTTGGAGAAAACTGTTGAAAGGAGGAATGGCTCCACAAAGGCACATTTGGCGGTTAACGGCAACAAACCCAAAGGGAGGATTGTCAGCAAAATCATTTGGCCCAGGGAGAATAGCATCTGCTTCTACAATCCCAAATTGGGTGCGTAACTGGTTAAACACCCGGTAACTCAGGCTAGTTGGAGTTCTTTCTGGTAGGTTGACCAGTGGACCAGCCATCGAGAGGGCCTCTCCAGTTGGTACTGCTCCTTCTTCTTGATGAGAAGCCATTCTACATAAGCAGCCGGATATTTAAATATGAAGGTGCACGCTTCCTAAATGTGTGAAGTTTTGTGCAAAACTAGTAGAGTGACAAGCAAACATGACTAAAATTAAGTTAATAAACATGAAAAATTTCAAGACTTGTTCGAATACAAGTGCAGTATTGATGCAAAAATCAGCTCTAGTTGATTAATATCGCTTTACTACTTCACTTGAATTCGTTGATTCGCAGCATTTCATACGATTTCTTTAAGTTGATTATATTTTATCGACTAATCTGTCATTTGATGTGGGCAATCAGTGGTAGTATATTCGCCCTAGTTTTCTGCAAATGTTATATTTAACAGGTTATTAGCATCGAATTTGGTATAATCTGTTAAGAAAGCATAGCAAAGTCATGCAAGTTGTCTCGACAATTCAAAGTTCAAGCAATTCAAAGTTTAGGCAATTCAGTCTGGCAGTTCAAGTTAAGCGCTCAAGTTGAGATTATGCTTCTAAGTGTGAAGTCGAGTTGAGCGTCCAAGTACTAAATCGTCCACGACCTAAAAGATTTCTTGCGAGTTAAGTTACGTCGTTGGTTCTTTAAATCATTGGTCCTTTAAATCATGAGGCATGGTACGGAGGAAAGGCTTCAGTTCAAAGTGACGTGAATTTCTCTAAGTCCTAGCTCGGCCGCGACTCAAGGCGTATGTTGCATCTAGTTAAGTCGATCAAAAGTTAAGTCGCGAAGGTTTATAGGTCGCCCAAAATTGTTGGGTCGTGTCCAAGCTAATGTCTCACTTCACTCAACCGACAAACCTCCAATCTAATCGGTAACTCGTCATCCTTTTAACCCGTTAACCCGTTAGCCTCTCCATCAACAGAAGCCCTCATTTTCTCATGCTATCGAATCATCCAGAAAACTAATTCGAAATCACCACAAATTCAATGCCCTGCCATTCTAACGCAAATCAAAAATCAGTTAGCCTGAAGCATTGCAACCCATCGCCACCGTCTCATCAATCGTTCAAAGCCAAATCGAGCTAACTCAAGTTCATCAACTATCGATGTAACAAGATTCGCGATGAAACATTGCGTAAGGAGGTGGGTTAAGATTGAAAAAATAGGATTCATGAATCAATGATGATAAAGGATCGAGAAAGAAGCAGGTTCACTTACGCGATGTAATATCAAGGATAATCGGTGATTGATCGGATTGAGATCGTCTTTGGGAGCTCGGGAAAATGTTAATGGCAGAATCAAATAAGGAAGTAGGTAATGAGAAGAAAAAAGAGGATGGATGACTTATACATTACAGTGGAGAAACATGAAGCAGCACATACGACTTATCGACCTAGAGGGGGACGGGTTAAAGGATATCGAAGCACACGACCTAACCATTAGGCGTGTACTTCGAGGGGCAAATGTTAACTCCACTTTGATAATGACTCAGCGACTTAAAAGGTTACGACCTAACGACTTAAAAGGTTACCGACTTAATGACTTAAAAGGTTACGACCTAACGACTTAAAAGGTTCCGACCTAACAACTTAAAAGGTTAAGGACCTAACGACTCAAAATGTTACGGACCTAACGACTTAAAAGGTTAGCGACCTAACGACATAAAGGGTTGCCGACCTAGGGATCTAAGAAGAGTAACGACCTAGCAACTCAAGACAGGAAAAACTCAAAGCAACCACACTTAAGTCGCGACCGACTTACGACCTATGTTAGGTCGTAAGAGACCTAGGCAAACGAAGGAAAATCCAATACAACGTCACTTAAGCCGCGGCCTGTTAACTCGTCCGCGACTTGGGACTTGTGATATGAATCCAGAAGAACATGCTTATCCCAGTTAAGCCGTGAGCCGTGCATG
The DNA here is from genome assembly GCA_030765085.1 of Allium cepa. Classification (NCBI taxonomy): domain Eukaryota; kingdom Viridiplantae; phylum Streptophyta; class Magnoliopsida; order Asparagales; family Amaryllidaceae; genus Allium; species Allium cepa. Next base: position 581,933,060 of record CM060931.1, read on the forward strand.
AGAGATGGAGCGCGACCTATGACCTATCTTAGGTCAGTTACGATCCATGACCTATTTTAGGTCGGTTACTACTTACGACCTGGCATGGAAATTCCTCTATAAATACAGCGCTATCTCCAACTTGGAGGGGACTTTTCCGGTCATTTTCTTCAAAGCATCGAGACTCTGCCATCTTCAAGCCAAGCCTTACTCCAACATTCGAAACTCACAAGAAGCTTCAGTCAACTTCAAACAGGGATTCAACATATTCAACCATGAATTCGGAGAACTCTCTTGCATCGAAGTTTTTCTAGCTACTTGTCTTTTGAAGTGAATTCTAATTGAAGGGAATTGTAAAGGATTGTAATCATATAAGCAATAAAAAAGGATTGAAGTGGATGTAGGCTTGATTATAAGCCGAACCACTATAAACTTTGTGTCTCTTACTGTTTTTTTAGTGAATTACTGCATTTTCTGATTCCCGTGTTAACGGGTGGTGCTTTCATTCAATCTCTATTTGCATCGGGGTGTTAGCGTCTAACTTTTGACGTTAACATTGGATTCACAACCAAAACTCCCTGAACTGTTGGTTCCCAACCAGAGATAGATCTCGCACATACTCCCTCAGGGATACGTGAAACACTCTGAATTCCAGTTATCCAAACTGGCAATTCATTCCTGAAGATCAAAGACTAATCCTTAAAAAACAACAGAAAAAGATCCAAATATCTCGGAGCTAGCTTCCCAATCTTATAGCTCCCATGGATCGGAGAAAACCCCAACAACAACGAAGTCTCTAACTTCGAGTTCCAAATTCTCCGTCTTCGGAAATCCAAATTCCTTCCTCTCTTATCCATAAAACTCTTCTTACGATCCTGAGCTACCTACATCCTTCCTGATCAACTTAACTCTTGCTGATGCCCCCAGAAACAAACTGAACCAAAAACAATCCGACAAATGATCTTTCCCAGATCAACTCAAAAATCAGAACACGGTCTCTACTCCAAAATCAAGAGACTGATCTCACTTCCCTCATCTGGAAGAGATAAAAACAGGTGCACCTGCCAAACTGGCCTTAAAATCCTAAAAAATTTCCTGTAGAAACTCTCTAATCCAAAACACTGCAATTTCCAGTTGCTTCCACACCAAACAGCCTCCACCATGCTTCCACTGCGCAACTCTTTCCAGGGCAGATGAAAATGGTGATGATGATTATGGGCACAAACTGGACAACACATCCCAAAACTATGGTTCAACAGATCCATAAAAGAAACTCAGAAGTTCCTCCAAAACCCGAGCTGCTTCACCAAATCCTCACTCTCCAGAAACCATCCTACTGCTAGGCTGGACAATCGGTACCACTCCTGGAATCCAGTCGATAGAAAAACTCACTCTCTAGATGCAAACAAAACTCTGACTTCTTGAAGACATCTAGAAAATTCAGATAACCCAAGAGAACACTCGGCTATCGCTAGTCACTTTTGCGACCAATCCATCCCATTTCCAAAGAAAAACTGTTCTCTCTTTACCAAACAGAATAGCCTACACTTAATTAGCCAATCCATCGAAGAAATGGAACCACTCTGCTACTCCTGAAATCACCACAAGAAAAATTGCTAAGCCAGAAGATCTCCTTGATGGCACACAGAACATTTCGAGCTGCACTGCTGACTCAGATGCCAAAGACTACCTATCCAATGCTCTTCGAGAAACTCGGACCTCAAACCAAAAAAAACACCCTACTGAACTTAGCCACAACACCGAAGCAGACACACTTCCTTAACTTATTCCAAAGAAACATCTTCAGAGACGTCCATAGTCACTGTGTCTCATCACACAGCTACTACATCCTAAGGTATCATGATATCATGACTTGCTTCTGCCAAACTGACAGATCCAAACTCTAGCTCATCCAAACTTACGCTTCAAAGATGAACCCTGAAACTTAACAGGTTTCCTTCAGAGATTCGATGAAATCCTTACACCACCCAAAGCTCACCCGAGACGGTATTAGGTCTACAGTCTCGACAGATACACTTCCAACCTCAAACATTCAAACTCCAACCATTGGTAGTCGTGTTACACACACCACTACCCTGTCTACCTTTATAACTTATACTGGAAAACCTAAACAGATAATCCAACAAATAGGTAGAAATAAATAAATATGTATATATATCAAAATTACAATACGCTCTCTCAAGAAAGAAATCACTCAAGAGCCTAGGTATTCGCTCAACCTAGAGCTCTGATACCAACTGTGATGCCCCGATTTTCTAGCCATAGAAAGTCGTATCATCACAAAGAAAGAAAGGGATAGAAAAGAGAAAAGATAGAGAAGGAAGAAGAAACAACATCAGAATCTAAACAGCGGAACGAATAAATTATATTAATCACATAAGTATTACATAATATACAATATCCATTAGAGTTACACAGATAATACAACACATACTAGATAGTTATAAGCACCTATCTAGTTATACAATTCAATACACAATACAATACAGAGATACCAACACAGCGGAATACTATATATATATTTACAACGCCGAAGCTTCCTGCTCCATTGCTCCTCCAGAATTTGTCAAAGCTAACCTGAATCCCTTGGCTACTCGTAAAAATTTGAGTACCCGAGAGTTTATGGAAAACAGAAATAAACTCCGGGTCACACATGGGTCTGGTATGAGTAACAGGTTAAAGTTGCTTAACTTTGAAAACATTTGAAAACAAAAGGTATCACATAAGACTTCCCACACATAAACATGGTAATTTTTTACCTTCCGCTAACCAAATCATTTAATAGGAAATTCTGTGATATTATAATAGGGTCTAGGGTTTTCAAGTAAATAGAAAATAGCCGAAATTGTTACAATCATTAAATTCCAGCTACTAGCCACAAAAGTGGGTAATACAATCAAAACCGTAGGGCCACGTAAGGAAAATAGGTTTCCATCAATGGCAGGGCTACTGGGGTACCGCCCGTCACAGTACGTGGCCTATATCACTGTAACGAGGAGCCACCCTAACTTCCCTGCAACACAAGGTCGGAACCATTCCTTGCTGAACCGTCTCGAACAAGATAACCCCAGCAGTTGGAGCTCAAAAACTGCCTACACACCCGAAACAAAAGGGGACATCTAGACAGGGGTATATCTCATCCTGCTTGGGCATGACCCACCTAACCTTGCTGCACCTACCCTGTATTTGCCATTCCCGGTTGATGAGGCTTGAGGCTGCGATTACCTTTAGAGAACACATCTCTTAGAATGCTCATCGCCCCCCTGACGATGTTCTGGAAGCATTCACTCCATACAAGTTCGTTTCGGGTTCGAACGAAACAGAAGGCATTATATTGTTACCCTCATTTTGGAATCACCCTCAGAGTTAACGACGATAACCCTTGCACTCTGAATCTTCACTTAAGAATTCACTACCTAACGTTTAATTTGGATCGATGTGGTTTTCCGATGCCCAAATATGGAAACCCGATCCCGGTCTCATCGAAATCCAAACACCATTTTAAAGGCCAAGTTTTTTTAGAGTTTAAAATAATTCAATTCAATTATCCATATACACACAGATAGATAATTCACAATATCATAATAGATAATTAACATCATCATAAACAAATAATCCATATTATCATCACAACAGATAATCCATATTATCATCATACTTAAATCAAAGCATACATATCACGCAACATCATTTATCTCATATTTGAGATCTCAAACCATTCAAGGTAAACAATATCATCAATCCATATATAAGCAATCACATCAGCTATAATTAATTTAAACTGAATTAAATTAATTACTTCACCATTTTAAATCTTGCTTATATATTTATTAATCAATTTCCAAATAATTAATAAATTATTCACAAATTATTCATTTCAATTAATCACCCTTGATTAATTAACTTTTGATTACATTCAAGTAATTGTCTTTTAATTGTTTCTATAATTAATTATCCTTAACCAAACACAGTAATTAACCTTTAATTTCTTCATAAATTGATTAACTATAATTAATTACTTAAATCATTAATTACACTAATTTATTACTCTTTAATCACTTATTATTGATTAAATAATCTTAATTGATCAACCCTTAATTACAAAATTAAATTATATTTATTATTGATTTCTAATTACATTTTAATTAATTATCCAATTTTAATTAATTACCTTGAGTAATTAATCTTCAATTAAACCACATTTATTAATCACCCATGATTATTACCATTCAGTAATTAACTACCCTTAATTACTCCATCAAATAAATTATTTACTCCTTAATTAATTTCTTTAAATTAATCCCTTGATTAATTCCACAAAGTAATTATACTCAAATTATTTTCATCATTAAATCGTCCTCACTTAATTACATCCAGTAATTATCAATAATTACTTCCCTTAGTAATTATACTTATCACACCAAATGATTATTTAAATTAATTAAACTTAATTAATTAACTAAAACAATTCGTATTAATGAGTAATTAATTCCTTGATTACTTCCATTAAGTAATTATTCTTAACAATTCACAATTGATTATCTTAAATCTAATTAATCTAATTAATTATTAAATTTAATCGCATTAATGTTATTTAAATAATCCTAGTTACTGACCTTTATTACTATTAACAATTCTTTAATAACCTTCCTAAAGTAATTAATTAAGACCAATCATTATTAATTACAAATTTATTAATCTTTTATTACTCATTAATTAATCCTTAATTATTTAATTATTTAAGTGTTGACTGCAACTTAATTAATTCTTAATTACTTGATTAATTAATTACTAATTATTAATTAAAAATTTAAAACCTTATTTAATTTAATGATCTTTAATTACCAATTTATTTATCCTAATTTAATTAGCTTAAACCTTATTTAAATAAATTTAAACTCTTAATTACTAAGTTAATTAATTCAAGTAATTAATTATCCATTTAATAAATTTAATAATTACAAATCCTTAAACCTTTAACTATAAAAACCCTTTTCTTATTAATGATCAAATTATCTTTAACAAGGTATTTAAGAAAAACAATTTAATTTCAAATTTAACTTTAAAATTTCATTTTAAAATTTAAGATTTAAAATGAAAACAAATTAACTTAAAAAGGTTTAAAACAATTTCAAAAGCCTTTTAATTTCACAAGTTAACTAATTATTTACCTTATAATAGAAGTTTAAAAGAATTTAAAACCCAATTTAATTTATTCAAATAAATTTAAAAAATCACTTTATCTTTTAAACTGTTTAAAATAAATTTTAAAATCTTCTTTTATACCAAAACTAAGATTCAGATTTAGATTTGAATCAGATTTAAACCTAGGTTTAAATCTCTAGTTTATTTAAAGCTTTACTTTAAATTCAAACTATTTAAACTTTTTAGAGTTGTTTCAATTAATTTAAATTTAAAACTTTATTTTTCAAAATTCAGATCCAAACTAGATTAGAATCAGAGTCAAACTTGGATTCAAACTTAATTAAAACTTTGCTTTTCATTTAAACTTAGTTTTTAAATTTTATTTAAAAAAAACATTAAAACAAAACAACGGGTTTTTTGTAAAACCTGCAACCAAGAAATCAACCCGAGGCACCTTCAACTGCTTCGAGACAAATTCGAACGAACTTCGAGTGAAACCTCTCAACAACTCGAGTAAACACTCGAGCCTCATTTCCTGCTCAAACCAAAAACCCACTACATCCACCAATGAACACCGTGCATATGCACGGTGGCTCTGGCCACCATTGATCATCGACGATGATTGAAACACGTTAGAGAACAACACAGCAACCCACCATGGTCAACAAATCGAACATCCACTCTCGAAATGAAAATCGATACCTCGACACAAACTTGGAAACAAGTGTAGTCACCCCTAACCCAAACCTGTCAACGCGCCGCTTACAATATTCCGACCACTTGGCGTTCTGCCACTTCGGCCATGCCTACTTCAACATCTAAGCTAACATTACCCCAAGCCTCGACACGCTCGATCCACTAAACACACCATAATGATCGATTACTTAAACACAGCAAAAAACTATGGTTCTAAAAGGAATTTCACTACCCCAACTTCTCTGGTGAATTTAATCACCATCTACTATTTTTCCTACAATCTCCGATCATTACTCCATCTCCAGGAAAGTCCACGAGCCCTCCGATCAACTTGGTCACTAGAAGAAAAAAAATATGCCCATTCCAGTTCAAACCCAAGCTGCTCCTTTAATCCTAATCTAAAAATCTCAATTCTTGTGTTAAAAATCATATTTTGGTTGAAGTATTCGATTTGTAATACTGAATTTATAAATTAAAAAGTTTGTGTTTTGATTTTACTTAATATACTCTATTGTTTTAATGCTTCCAGAGACAAACAAACCCTATTTTAACTAACTTATATTTTTAAATATTAATCTAGGTTGAATCAAACAATATTTGTTTGATAACCAGATCTTATCAAGAACAAGATCATGTGGAAGGAATTTTTTATCAAAAACTTGAGCCTGGGAAACATAGCAGAGCATAAAACATAAACATAGTATGCACACACATATATACACAGAGACAGAATTATACATATACATCACAAACATATTATTCAGAGATGAGTATGCAATAGGATTTAAAACTTAAACTATATAAATTTGTGATGTTACTCGCTATTGCTTTGAGAATGAACAGAGCATTTTGGTTTGAAATAGCTTTGGACTCTAAAAACTGAGAATTGTTTGCTTTGATCTCCTAATATTCTTGTTTGTTGAGTTGCAAACATTATTTAAGTTGTATAAAAATGGAAATGCTAACTTGTAATTTATCTTGACTTGCTATGACTTGAACGAATGAAATAGGGATAGATATAGAAGAGTTGTACATGGGGGTAGATGATATCTGGGTAGCTAGTTGTAGGTACAAATATATTTTCATTTTTTATTTTATTTTATAGATTGGTCAGAGATTTTATTTTGGAGGCTGAGTAGATTTTTGGAACAATTCGAATGGACTAAAATGTTGCTAGCATTTAATGTTTGAGTACTTTGTGTCTCCTACTTAGCTTACCTTTTTGTTTAGATATTTTACTTTTACTTTGTTCTTGCCCTTTATATATATATTTTACAGGTTACATACAAATATTATCTTTCCTAGTTTCTTTTATTTTCATTTGTCTTATTCCTTACCTCATGTACATATACATTTTTATTATTACTTTGTTTATTTGCCTTGCATATAGTACTTACAGGTTACATACACATACAAGCCTAGTTTGCTTCCATTCTTTAGATACATAGATATTTATTTTACTTTGTTCCTAGCTTTGCATTTATTTATTTCTTTTACTTGCTTGGGTAATGTTTTTACTTATGTCCAAATATATAAAGTTGTTTTAGTCTTTGCTATGAATTTTAGCCTAAGTATTTAGTTCCATTTCTAACACGTGTGTTTATTTTTATTTTTCTTTTATTTTTATACTTAAACTATCAATACTAAATTTACTTATTATTTATATACTTATGTCAATATTTCTGAAATTTGTTTTATTTCAAATATTATTGAACAACTTTACTTTAAATTTTCAAATCGTAGCTTTCTATCGAAATACATATATATATAAATAAATTTAAGATAACAATTTCTATTTATATTAAAAATCCATTTGTAAAAATATTTCATTATTAATATTGTTAAATATAACTCATTAATAAATTAAAATGATTCATAAAAGAATTTGTCTCATATTTAAAAATAACTCATTATTAAATTAAAAATAATTTACAAAAGAAATTATCTCTTTATTAATAAATTGCTTATTTTATCAAGCTATATTTAAAACAAAACAAACCTTTTTATTTAAATTTAAACTTGAGCTAAAATTCAATTTTAAACAATTAAGTTTTATCTTGAGTAATTTAAAACCATATGGTTATTTATTTAATAGCTTAATATTAAGTAAAATCAAATTTCTAAATTACCCAAAATATTAAGATTAGAAAACATGCCTTTATTTATTAAGTTTAGAACAAAGTTTATTTATTTACAATATATATAGATATGTATATATATATACATATATATTATAAATAGAAAACAATTTAATTAGCTTTTAAAAGATAAAATCATCCATTTAAATATTTATAAAAGAAGATTATTAAATCAATTCAAATTTTATTATTAACAATATTACCATATCAAATTAATTTAACACAGATTATTAAAATTGATATTGTCAAAAATTCTGGGATATCATACCAGAAATTTACCTATGTGGTTGCTTCAATCTCATTTACTGTGTGGTTGTTGCTTTGTGGTAGAGAGCCCTCGGATAAAGGTCCCAATGGACCGGGGAATGGCATAGTCGAGTAGTAGTTACCTAGTTACAGAGGTAACCCGACCTTGTGTTGGCAGAGAGCTGGTTATGTTCTCGGGACGTCCCTCCAAAGGCGTACCCATGTGGAAGTAGGAAGTTCCTTAGCCTGACCATTTGTTGGAAATCCAATCCCCAATGCGAACCCAGTATGGTTTTAGTTGTATAACCTGCCATTTACTTATGGTGGCGCCCCACTGTTTAGATGGTAGCTATAGTAGGCACAGTTCGGAATGTCTATGATGGCTAAGATTAATATTATACTTTCGAAATGTTTTCACACTATGCACTAGCAATAATATCAAAGAATTTTTCTCGTATCAAGCATATTTGACTATCATAAGAAGAAATCTCCTTCAATTCTGCGATTTCATTATGTGTGTGGAGGGAGGTGTTGTGGTAGTTTCATTTACCAAAAGCATAACGACTTTTCCTTTATAAACCTAGTTTATTTAAAAGTAACTATTTTTGTTTACTCATACCAGTCCCATGACTGACCCGGAGTTTATTGTTTCCTTTCTAAACTCTGGGTGCCCAAAATTTCTACACGGGCAGCCTAGTAGCAGGTTTCCGTGTTCTGGTGTTAGCAGTATTTTGGAGCTCTTACCTTGGAGATATTTTAGAAGCTTTTGGAATCTCAGGTGTTTAGTTTTTGGAAGTTCGCTATCGATTCATTTCTTTGAAGACTTTTGGCATATGATCACTTGCTGTTCTATTATGATGTTCTATTGAAGTTGTGATATATGCATAAATATACTCTGATGTATTAATGGATATTATGATGATGTTATATCTATGATGTAATGCATGATATTCGTTATGTTTCCGCTATTTTCTATTCATCTGATGTTGTTATAAGCTCCATCCGTTTGGAGTTCGATGTTTGAATTTTCGACAGTCGAATAGAAGTGAAGTATTTAGTGTCAATTTCCGAAACATTGGATTTCGGACTGTGACAAATTAAGTATTTTTTATAAAACCTTTAAAACATTATTTGCGATTTACTGGAAATTTTAAAAAAGTTTCCAAAATAAATTTTATTAATATTTCATATAATTTCAAATGAGTCTTCAACAAAATTATATTTTAAAATAACAAAATAAATAATAATAAAATTTCTGTGTTGTACACATGATTTGGAATAGAAAATATTTTTTGACTTTATTAATATATATATATATATATTCTTATATTATAATGTATTTATATGTATATATATTAAAATAAATACAAAATATTATTTTATTATTATGTATATACTACTACATATTTTTATTCATGTTGTAAAAAAAAATTATTATATACTTAGTATTTGACTAACTGATTAACATTTGACTAAATATATTATAATAATATGAATATATATGTATGTATTATTAATACTTCATTTATAAAATTATAGATGTATATATAGATATAAATATTATATACATTTACATAAAATTAGTTAAACAAACTTAATACATACATACATATATATATATATATGTATATATAATATTTGTAAATAGTTTATATACATACATATATTTGGATAACATATATTTGCAAATTAAATGAGCTAATTTGTCTGTTACGATGTAAATCACAACATCTATACATGGGCATGTTATGTCGTGCATTGGTATACATGTTACACCTGTACACACACACACACACACACACATATATATATATATGTATATGTATATGATATATACGTGTGTGTGTGTGTATATATATTTAGTAAAATTATATATAATTTATAAATTTAAATAATATTTAGAAATGTTTTGAATTAGTTAGACTTCATATGCTCAATATAGATCCAATAAGGGATTTTTTTTTAAATTCACCCATAACTTCTGTTATGGGCTAGCCTAATTCCAGCACCGGTACCAGAGCACAATAGCTTATACGGTTTAAATTAATCATGTTATGGTTAACTAGTTAAAACCTACCAATATACTAAGGTGTCTAGAAAAGTAGTGCCTAAGGCTGGGTTTGGGTAATTAAGTACTCTGCCCTGTCTGGTTACTAACCTAGCCCGAAATGATGAGGTAAGCTCAGAAGGTTATCCATAACTAAGAAGGCCCAATTTGAATTGGACATTGGGCTAATTCCAAAATTGTTTTGGAATTAAAAATAAAAGTTTTAAATTCAAAGGTTAAATTTAAAATTAGAAAAATATTATAAATGTTATAATATAAATTTTCAAATTGTTTTAAAAATAAAAAATGTAAGATTTTTAAATTTAAAAGTTAAATTTAAAATAAGACATACCTATATTATGAAAGTTATAGTGCAGTGAAAATTTTAAAATGTTTGAAAATTAATATATATTAGTGAAATTTATAAAATTTATTAATAAGGTTAATAAAAAATATTAATTAAATAAGTTAATAAATAAATAAATATATACATGTGTTATATATAATGATATATGTTATGTTGTTTTCAGTGTTAAAATAACATAAGTATAAATATTTGTATACAAAAATGAATTTTGAAATTAATTTCATTTAATTAAAAAATTTGATTAAATAAACTAATTAAAAAATATTCACGCATATATTATATATATATATGTTATACTACAACGGTTATAGTATATAATAAATATATGATATAAATGTTCTATTAAGATAATATAAAATTAATTAAAATGTTAATTAATTAAAATTAATTAAATAAGATTTAATTAATTTAATATATAAATATGACTATTATATAAGTAATATGAAATATAAAAGTTATATAATAATAAGACTTATATAATATTTGTAACGATCCCGAATTTTAAATTATTTTAAATTGATAATTAAATTAAATATTGATTTAAAATGGTGAGATTTATTGATAAATTGATTTGAAAAATTCAAAAAAAATTGAAATATGAACAAATTTAATGTTTTTTTTAGTTAATAACCTTTGAATTGAACTAAAATCAAAGTTTGTAATCACATAGTAGTAAAATGTTAATAACTAAAACAAATTTTCTTTCATTTAGTAAAGTGACCACATAAGTGCATGTGAATTGTTAACAAGAAACAAAGTAAATCAAGACAAAGGTCATTTACATAAGTACGAAGAAAAAATTAACCAAAACACTGCAGCCACCAAGTATACAATATGCAGGTGTGAAACAAACAAAACATATATATGAAGATAATTGAAAAAGGGGACAAAGGCAATTAATGCAAGATGTCCTTAGCCATAATATATTATCTATCAACCGAGACAAAGTGAGTGGTAAGGCAAAACACAGTGTAAAATATAACATGAAAGCATAAGGACCAAAGCAATAAATGCATTAGCCACCACTGTTTCAAAACTTTGATAGCCGAAAAAAAAAGAAAAAGAAATGTGAGCATGGTACAAGGCAATTAATGAAAATATACTTCAGCCCCCAATCGAAAGTATGCATGTCCACATTTTTATAAAAAAAAAGTATAAACCATTGTACAAAGAAAATCTCTGGAAAAAAAGAAAAATAATACATCCTGTACTTGCAAAGAACTTCAAGCTGCATGCTTCCTTTTATACATATCTCCCCTCACCATTTCGTTCACCTGAAAAACTAAGAAAGGCAAAACCAGAAAAAAATGAGTAAGCTTTCTTTCTACAAAATTTAAACAACATCATTTTTGTTCAATCTGGAAATGGTTACTGCAAGAAAATCTAAAACAACAAAAGCCAAAGCAATTTTCAAGCATGCATAATCAAGTCTACAATCTGATATCTGAAGCATTTCAAATGCAAAGAAAAATTTCCAGGCCTCTGTTTCAAAACCCATCAGTGAGTAACTTCTTTTTTATAACTTAAGTATTGATATGGTAGCATGTTATTCTCGGTGGTAAATATGCAATGTATAAGTGGAATTCTGCTGTGAGTATATGAGTAGATATATGTGTGTATGTTGCCTCTGTATTTCACTGTCTTTAGCTCCAGGTTCAAGAATTTTTCAAACTCATTTTGACATGGTTTAATCCATGTTAGTAATTAAATTATAAACAAATATCTTTGTTATAACATAGTTTTAAGCTTAAAAAATTTGTTTAAAGAAATTTGTATTGCTTCTGGAGATGTAAGCCACAGTGAAACTTAAAATTTAGTCAAAAAATAATAATTTGTCACGATTTATAAATTCAGGTTATGAATCAAATACAAATACCAAAATATGATTTTTAAAATGAATATGATGATTTTTAGTTACGTGTTTAAGGTGTGGTTTAAAGAATGAACAGAAATGCTTTTTTGTAAATCTATGGAGATTCAGCCAATCGAAAATGTTGAAACTTGTGGTATAGCTTGCTTGACATTCATAGATAATAGGAAAAATGCAAAAGATTTTTTTCGAATGCAGGGGTTTTGGGTTTGAATCGAATTTAGGGTTTAACGTGGATTTTGGGTTCGGCCTGATTCTCGTGCTCGCGTGGAGTCAGGGAGGGATCGAGTTTGATGGGATTCTGGGGATAGGTTCGTGGGGGATCGGAGATGGTGTGATCGAAGTGGCGAAAGGCCTGGTGGTCGGAGGCGTCAAGGAGAAAATGTTTTCTGGCCATGGTGGTTTTTAAGTACGGTTGAGAAGGCTCGAATTCACATTGTTTGGTTTTCGTGCGATCTGGGTTCGCCTTCATGTTCACGAAGGTTCGTGTGGTTGTTGGGGACGGTCGCGATCATCGCCAGAGGCCGGTGCCGTTGGTGCAAGTGCACCGCGTGCACGTCGTGTTGGGCATCAGTAAGCTACTGATTGAAGGCTCAGTTCAAACTCGAGAAGATTTCGCGTTTTGGGTTTGGGGTGAAACTTGCGTATGCAAGTTTCACCCCAAACCCAAAACGCGAAATCTTCTCGAGTTTGAACTGAGCCTTCAATCAGTACGTACGCAAGTATATCTGGGCTATTATAGTTCAGGTATTTTTTTTTAAAAAAAAGAGAAAGGGAAGAAGATAGAATCAGGTAGAAGAAGTTGCGTGAAGACCATGGGAGAGTCTCGGGGTAATACGTGAAATACTCGAGGAACCACTCGAGTTTTATAGGGGAAGGCCCTGGTTTCCTTTAACTGCAGTAGCGTATTTTAATAATTAAGCTAAATGAATGATTTCCATCAGGGTTAAGTACTGTAAAACTTAATATGTGGTTAATCGTTTAAGTTAAAACTTAATTCGGGTTTTTAATAACCTTAGTAAATGTTTAACCACGTTTTTAACACTTAGTTAATATGTTAATAAATTTAAGCTAAGTGTAAAGTTAATTAACACTCGAGAGGTGGTTTTTTTGAGTTGGTTCAGGGACTTCTCGCATGAGCATTTCCAGTTGTGATTGATTTGAACTTAAAACTTACTCCAGAAAGAAATATGTATAAAAAAAAGGGACTCGGGTTTGGTTAGTTAATTTACCAGGTTTTAGAAACCTGATTTATTTCAGATTTAAGTTTAATTTAAAACTTTAAACAAGATTTAAAGCAAAGTTTAAAGAATAAATTCAAGTTAAGGTTTGAAACTTAGTTTAAAAATTTGAATTTTAAATTGTTTTAAATAAAAGAGTTTAAGCAAATAAAGTATGTTTTAAAGAATTTGAATTTAAAATGGAATTTGAAAATTATAAAGAAATGAATTCTAACAAAGATTTAATCCAAGTTTAAATCTCGAATTCAATCTAAATTTGAATCTTAGTTTTGTAATAAAAGAAGTTTTTTTGGAATTTAAATTGTTCTAAATAACATGAATGATTAAGTGTATTTTTAAATTAATTTGAATTTAAGATTTAAAGTATAACGATAGAAATACACTTAAATATTAATGAAGTCATTAATAAAGAAATTTGTTATCTTAGAGATAATTAAGGTAATAAAATGACTAAATTAATATGGTAATTAAAGAATGATTTATTTAATTTATAAATAAATAATTTAGATTAATTTATAATTAGAAATGATTAATAATGAATTAATCTAAGATAATTCTTAAGAAAGTGATTAAGAAATATTATTAGTTAATAAGGATAACTAACTAAGGATTTTTAAGTAATCGATTTAAAGTGATTAATGTTAATGATTTATTGGATTAAATAAATTAGATGATCAATTATAAATGATTTAAATGTAATTACTTAATGAAAATAATTTAACCAGAATTGGATAATAAATTCATAAGCAATAAATTTAATTGGAGATAAATTGAATTACATAGGATTTAACAATCTATAAATCCTGTTTATTAATGATTATTAAATGCTTGACCTTACTTATGAATGATTGTATTGAATGAGTTGTCTTGAATCGATTGTCCTATATGTCCTGTGATATTTTGTTGTATGAATTGAGTTGTGTATTTATTCATTTATTGATGATGCATCTGTATATTATCTGTAAATCTGTGTATGAGCGATAAGCGTTATAGTTTATATCGCTTATCAACTATATTCTGTGTTTTGATCTGTGATGACTGAATGATGTTGCACTATTCTGTTCAACCCCTGGACTACACCATACACACACAATTATGGATTTCATAAGGAAATCAGTTAAGTCACAGATTTTTGGAAATAGTTTTGAATTTGAATTTTTAAATTCAAATGTTTTGGAAATTGAATCGGAATAAAAGTGAAAAGCTTTTAAAATGGAATTTCAAGTTAAAATTTATTTTGATTAAGTTTTGGAAATTAAATAAATTGATTTAAACTTAGATCCGAAATTTGAAATTGAATTCTATGATTTTAAATTAGGAATTAAAGATGTTAAGTTAGTTGAAACCATATTTAAAGAATTGTTTTCGGAATTCGAATTAAACCAAAGATGGCAACTTGTATAAATGAAATGGGTTTTTTCCAAAATAAAGCTATTGTTTCTAAATGATAAAAAGCTTTGGTTTCAAATTTTATTGAAAGGGATTTCAAGTTTAAAACTAAAATAGTTTTCCAAGTTATAAATGAATATTCGGAAACGAATTTTGAAAATAAATATTTAGGAACGATTTGAAAACTATGAGTCAAATCTTTGATTTAAAGATTTGATGAATTAAGTTTTTGAAACGGAATTGTTTTGAAATCCGTAAATGAATACTTGTGAAACTTGGTGAACATTATGAAATAAATCTTTTTGTTTAAAGATTTGAAATGGTAATTTGTTTAACCATTTAAAGAGAGTTTTGAATTATTAAGTTGTGACTTAATTGAAATCCCAATATCCATATGTTTTTGAACTATTTCGCTCACTATTCGGTTTAGCCGGGAGAGGACCTTTGTGTCATATATCCCATTCTGAATATGTGATTCGTCGTTATGGATAGCATTTGAAGACCGGTGTTGAAGACCGGGTATTTGCGAGAACGATAGGATGACCTATCGATTGTCTCTGCACTGAGTCGCGCCGGTATAGAGACTCCCTAAGTGATGGGAAATCCGATCGGGATTGTGAATACCCGGATTTGCAAGGGCTTCGTAAGAAGTGCCTTCGGTTCTGTTCGAGCCCGGAACAGACTTGTATGGATTGTGTGTCTGACATTACATTTTGAGATATAAAGCAGATTTCTTTCAAATACATTTATGTTGGTGGAGGAGAATTTATTCTTTTAGCTTAACACCCTTCTTTGAGACGTACGAGCTCAAAGGTTATGTAGTTGAAGGTTATCAGCGATATATTCCCAATTTGGTAATGTGACATGCTAAGTGTTGCTGTGTAATGATCATTGTTTGATCATTTGTGATATGATCATTTGTTTGATCATTTATCTTTGTGATCATTACTTTGATCATTTGTTGACCCAAAGCATGGCTTTGTACCAAAGCGTAGCTTTGTGGACGAGACTTCGTCGAGCCTCACACCCCGGAATGGTCAAAACAGGAAAGATGCGGCAAGGTTATTAGGTGGTAGCGCCCCTTTAGGGTATGTACATCTCCTTCTGGATAGAAGTGGTATCATGGTATGGAGCCCAGATACTTACTTATGTGGACATCACAAACCCATATATATCTTGTTTTGTGATTTGATGTTGGGGCCGCGGTTAAAGGTTGTTACAACCGGGAGGTGGCATACTCGTGTCAGTAGTTACCCAGTTAGGGGTAACCCGGCCTTGTGTTGGCAGAGATCCGGTTAGGTTCTCGGGGACGTCCTTCCAGAGGCGTTCTCATGTGGCAATGGGAAGTTCCTTGGCCTGACCATTTGTTGGAAATCCAAAGAAACAATACGATCCTTGTACGGTTTTAGTTGTATAACCTGCTATGGAATGTGGCGGTAACCTGCTATTGAACATAGTAGCTATAGTAGGCATACGATAATGGTTGTATGTTGGCTAAGATTTATATCCTACTTTCGAAAATGTTTTCTGCACCGTGCACTTATAATAATAATATCAAAGAAATTTTCTGCGTATTAAGCATGTTTGACTATCATAAGAAGAAATCTCCTCCAAGTCTGCGTTTGCATTATGTGTGTGGTGGGAGGTCTTATGGTAGTTTCATTTTCAAAAAGCATTGCGAATTTACTTTAAAATTCTCTTGTTGATTGTTTTTAAAGGTAAAATGTTTTTATTGCTTACACCAGTCCCATGACTGATCAGAAGTTTATTGTTCCTTTCCTAAACTCTGGGTGCTCATTATTTTCCACATGAGCAGTCTAGAGTTGGGTTTTTCAGATAGTTAGGTCCAGTGGATTATCTGGAGTTAGTTCAGTCTTTGGTTCGCACCAGTCTTGCTTATCTTTGTGCATCGTTATTGGGAGTTCGAGCTATTGCTGGATTGGTTCTTAGAGATGCAGTTCAGATTTGGAGTTCTTCGTTGAAGACTATCTTAGAGTTATTTGATCCGCTGCTAGTGTTATCTATTTCTTTTCCGCTGCTATTTTATTGTATCTCTGATGTATATTGATATTCATTGTACCACTCTGTTGCATCAGTGTTGTATATCAATGTATTATTCTTTTTATTCCGCTGTGTTGTTATACTTAATGTTGTTATAAGCTCCGGCGAATCGGATTTGAACGATCGAATCTACGGCATTCGAGTACGATTTGAAGTATGGATGTTGATTTTCGAGCGGGCAAAACCCGATACGTTACAATATTAATGTATAAATTAAAGGTGGAACATTAAGAAAACCTAATTAGAGTTAAGGAATAAATGCATACTTATAGTGTGTATACCGTGATTTCGAATGTATCCGACACTTGAGTCATGAGGGTATTTAATAAGAAATATGTTATTCCTTCTGTCGATATCACTCGATATAACATATTGAAGTTGAATTTTTTAACATAAAGTTATCCTCTGTAATTTATATATTAATAGATCACTTGCATATTATTTAATTGTTGAAATTTCCTAAATGTAGGGATGTTATGTGTAGTACTATTAACATATTGAATAGATGAGGAAATATAACTGCACATATTAGTTGAGCTTCCATCAACGTATGTGCATTATACTAAGGCCTTCGCGAAACGATAGGTCCGAGTGAATAATCCCACTTTACTTGTTGAGCTTTCCTCAAGGTAAAGACGAGATTAGGACAAGGTACCATAGGTTAGGAGTTATATATGATACAACTGATAAAGAGCTATCGTATATGGGCCTATGGTTTGTTAAGCTTTCCTTAATGTTAAAATCCCAAGGCATATGAGTCCTAGCACCCATCAGTGAAGTCAAATCTATATTTCAACTTAGGGTTTAGCAAAACATAAAAGACTGGTAGGAGCACTATTAGAAAAATGAAATGATAACATTTAACCTTTCTAATACTGTAAGAACATATGTTATATAATGTTATAGTAAGCTATATTGAAAAATTTGTGCATTTAATATAATTGATAAAACGTTTATCAATTAAGATATATAAATGAACTAAATTGAAGATTGAAAAATAGAAATATAATATATAGTTAGTAGTAAATGCTTATTGCATGTTAACATTTCAACACCTATGCGAGCGCCTAATTCTACAACTACTAAATACATTCGTAATTTGGCCGCTTACGTATTTATTTGGTTGAGATCGTGTATCGCATTCTACAATTTGTAAACTCAACAGCAATAGGAGACTATAGTTATTTGATCCATACACTATCACATATAAGTGTTATATGATGAACGGTCATAGTTCGTAATGTACAATACTTCAATGGAATTAGTTCATTCAAAAAAACGACCCGTGAGGCTGAATATTCGATTTGATTAATTTCAATAAAATATTATATTGTGTTGAATGTAACACATGACCAAAACTACAATATAGATGTAAGAACTCGATCGCTGAAATGTCAGTTTGATCAGTTTATACAAAGTGCAATAAATTTGATATCCTTAAATGTTAAGAATGATCGAGTGCGCTTTTGTAAAGAGTTCAATATGATATTTTAGTAAGGGATATCTTTTGAATAGTTTGACCATTTAGAAAGAAAAATGAATGTGTAATTGTAGATGTGATATAAGAAAGTTAGGATGAAGAGAGTGAATAGTCACTTCTACTTCATAAAGAAACATTGAAAATGCAAATTGTAATAATAATTATTAATACTCAACATCGAAATTAGAAATATGACTTCTATTCCATAATGTATTTTCATATAAAAAATTATTTTCTATGAGATTTATTTCTTTGAGTTCAAGTTATTTGATCAAGGAACTCTCCATTGTAAACTAGCTGTAGTATATGAAATAAATAACCTATATTAAGTGAATGATAGACCTTTTAATTTAGTATGCTATTATAGTAATGTCGGAAATAGTAGGAGCATGCCATGTAGCACTTATTGAATGCATTAAATTACGAAAACTATTTTCGTAAAACATACTAAACATTATATATGAAATAATGACCTTTTTAGTTGACTGAAAATTAGACATAGTTATACTTCAATGAGAATATTAAGAATATTCATTACAAAATAAAACTATAATGTAGTATATGTTTTGCATAAGTATGCAATTGAAAATATGAAACTATCGAAAATCATTTACAATCATTTTGGAACTATATACTAAGCCGTGGTTTTGAGAAATAATTTTTATTATATGATTAGGGATCACATGATATTGGTTAATTATATCTCAAACAATTAAAGGGCTATGCACCTATTTAGTAGGAGCATCATGAGAGTTGATGAACTTTTCCGATTGATACATATAGATGTATACAATCGTAAGTCTATTAATACCAAAATGGTTCCATGTACTTCATTATATTCACTAATGAGTTGCCACAGACATGGATATGTGTATTTGATGCATATGTATAAGTCTATGTTTAGCCAATATAACATAAAATAGAAGTAAATAATGTAACATGTGATAGAAACGATTCGATTTGATCGAGTGGGTTAATAAATTAGAAGGAGTTTCATATGTACCTAATATGAATAAAGATTCAATCTTAAAGGTCACTCATCCCTATAATACATAATAATGTGTTGATATGGAGTAATCAAACATTGTTGGACAAAACACGATTAATGATGAATGAACTTGAGTTAAATTCTTTCTATAAGGTGCGTGCTTAAGAGTAGTACACAAGGTTAAAATTAATATCATCCAAAGAATTGTTTACAAAACCATATAAGATAAAGGATTTATAAGGAACCCTTACATATCATAAGACAAGGAGTTTTCACGTTGTACGAGTTAAAAGATCGACGTAATAATTGTATGTAAGAGACCTTGTATAAATCACCCCTATATATTTATGTTGTGAACATAAATATATTGTGAACTAATGCAATCAGCTTTATATAAGGTAATTCATAAAATGTTTGTAACAGCCCTAGTTTTTAGCTATTTATTTCTTTTAATTTTTTTTGTTTTTAGAAATATAATTTATATAAATTGTGTTTACCAATATTGTTTAAATATTTAATTTAGAGAATTAAACTCGTTAATTTAATATGATTTTTGTAACTAAATTTAAGAAGAAGAAAAAAAAAAGGAAATTTTTATAATGTATAATGAAGTGTGTGGTAACTAAATGTTTTGGATATTATCATAATATCTGTTGTTATACCCATTCCCTAAAAATAATGAAAAGGAGAAAATTTGTAACATATTAAAGTAGTTAATTAATTATGTTAATTTGGTAGGTTATGACATGCAAATCATGTTGGTGGAATATTCTCAATTTTGACATATTAATTATGTTAGCAGTGAACATTGTTAAGCAATTTAAAACAATGAAACTTACAATCAATTTATTTGATAAATCTACCTTATTCCTAGTTAGCAATTCAAAACTTGAATAAAGGCACATACGGATATTTTAAAATGGAGTTAATGACAATTAATAGATATTTCAAAAAGAAATTTATGACAATTAATAGAGAAATTAATTGTAAAATTTCAGTAGTTGACCAGAATTAATTTATTGAATAATTAATGCAAATTAATAAAATTGATGAAAGATAAATAAGTTAATTCTTTTGGTTAATGGCATGAGGACACGAGGTTAATCCCCATTTTGTAGGAGAAATCTGCCCGTGTAACCAGTCCGGCTACCAGTGCCTACAAAGCGGACGGATTAATGTGAGACGTCGCAGGATTGATAATTAACAAAAAGGGTTAATTAACTAATTAAGTTAGTAACCAAATTTGAGTATGTAATTAAAGGAGGATAATTAATTGGTAATATGGTAATTAATTGAAATCAATTAAGGAGGGTAATTAAAAGGGATAAGGTAATCAATTGAAATCAATTAAAGGCAATTAAAGGGGAATTAATTGATTAGAAGAATATGGAAATCAAATTTGCCTTCCTTTGCGCGTGACACAAAATTTTATTCTTTTAACATTTTGACATTTGCCTCTTACCATTTGTTTCTTGAGCATGTCACTGTATTCATTTATTCACGCAGCCTTATCCACAAAAATATCAACTCTTCCAATTGCCATTTTTCCTCTCACCTAAATTAAATGCATTCAAAATTTAATCTTGCCTATCTTTGCAAATTTTCGCATACCCATTATATCTCTCTGTTTCCACTGCGTTTGTTTTGCAATAAATAAATTTTTCGAACCATTGATCAAGTAAATATTTATGTAAGAATTTATTACTTTTGCCTTTTCAGTTAAAAGCTTTTTCATTGCTTACCATAAATCACGCAAGAGCTCAAGTTTTGCTTCCTCAATCAAATCTGTTCAAATTTGCAGTAACGCATGCTTTAAATTTAGATTATAACTGGTATAAATCACGCAAGCTATCTAAAAAAAAAAATCCAAAAGAGTGATATAGTTCAAACATAAAACTGGAAAGAGAAATGCATTTATCACAATTTTCGTGTAGCGTTCAAACAAGAAGAACTGGAAATAAATCTCTTGCCTAAACGCATGCACTCAAAAATCAACGCTTGCATTTATTTCTTACGTTTTCAAACCTGCCTATTTATCTCCCCTTTTTATTTCGCAAGTTTATCTATAAATACTTTGCCTCATTCACATAAGTTTTCATATCTCCTTGTTTGTCCCTCTCTGGTACAAGCTTCTATCAGGTAAATAATTTGCATTGTTTATTTCTTTGCTTCTTCCAATTTTCCTTCCTCCTTCTTGTGTTCTCTGATTTCCTTGCTCGGCTACTTCCCCATCATGCCGTGCCATTTATAAATACATATAGAACTTTGTTAGTAGTAGGCTGGAAGAAATGATATAAATTGATTGTAGGAAGCTAGACTATGGAATTAGTGTAGTTATGATGTAGTTAGTGGTATTGTGGATTTGGATAAGTGCAGTTTGAAGAGGAAGGCATAGAAAGGAAAAAAAAAAGAATTACAATTTAATAATGGAGAAGATAAATTGATAAGGAGAAAATGATATGAAATGTTGTTTAATTCAAATAAACAATATTGTATGAATAAATCTTGGGTGAATATAATAAAATGACATTTATTTCAATTTTTAATGGTTGAAATAAATTTAAGATGGTTAAAAATAAATTTAACTACTTATTTGAGAATTTGGGTGGATAAATATCAATGGATTGTATTTATTATGGTTAATAAAAGGATATTGGTGATGTATACCAATAATCACCTTTTAATGTTTAATAATAAAAGTAAAAGAAGAAATAATTTGCCTAAACATGATGAACATGTATGTGAAATAAAGTATTATTTAATGAATTCGAATGTAGTTAGTGGCTACATTTGATTAAATCGAATAATTTGAACAGTATTGTGTTTGTTGCCAATATTGTCATTTTATTTAAATAAATATATATGAGAATGAAAATAATCGATCATGATAAATATGATTAAAAAATGTGAGAAATAATTTAATAATGTCTAAACATGTATTTGTTTTGTTTGGGTGCATAACATCTTTTTATTCAATCAATTGTATTAAATTTGCAATTTATTTTGCAATTTATTCAATTTATTTTATGCATGCGTACGGTTGAAGTATGGGCCTAGGATATGTTGAGACGGTTAGCGGGTTGTAGTAGTCGAGCAAGTTGAACTAAATTTCTTTTATTCTATTCGTTCCAGTTGTTCTGAAATTTTGCTTTGACCGTAATTTTTAAATTCGCATACTTGGTATTTGGATCTTATAGATTTAAGTCAAGGCTTTGCATCCACCGAAGTTTGATCGTGCTTTCCGTTTTTTTTTTCCGAAGTAGATACCGTGTTTGATTTAGATCCACTGCAGCGTTTAAGGTGAGTATTTCTCACCAGACATATGTACATATATTTTGTGAATTATCGCAAGTGTATGTGTAAAAATTTTATTTAAATATTATCTGTCTGTAGTATAACGTAGAATGATGAATCCCATTTAAATTGACACCTCATCAGTTATTATCTGTTGTATTATTTCTGCAGTTATATTATATTATTGTTTATTTACTGCTTAAATCACCACTGCAAGTTCCCTGTTAGATTTAGATTGTTGTGGGCTGAAATGATAGGCCTAAATGATGATTACTATGCTATTATTATGTTAACTGTTTAACTGTTAACTTGGGATTGCGGGTTTGAAATGATAGAACCCGGGGTTTGTAAATTACGATTGAAATGATATAAATCCGTATCACTTGACCTAGGCTAGAAAACTATATACAGGCCCGTGGTCCTTATAATATTTTCTGAAATATTTAAAATTATTTTGGAAGTTAAATATTTGATTTAATATCTTTAAAGGATTTTATATTGATTTTGAATGAGTTATAAATGTTAATAAATAAATAAATAAATATTTGAATAAAATTTTGGAATATAACTTATTTTGGAAATTCTGGATTTTTGAAAGGATAAGATTTCAGTTAAGAAATATATATATAAGTTATATTTGGAAATATTTATTAAGTTAAACAATCTACTAAAGCATTTAAATGCTGTCTTTCGAAATTGGACTAGTTTTACCCGTAACTTTAGGTAGCATTTCCTAAGTGCTATAGAATCTGGAATTTGATTGTTTTGAAATTTAAGGAATTCGATAAATTATATTTGTGTTTAAGTTTTGGAGACCTTTAAGATATGAGATTTATAACTGGATTTTTCTTAATAAATTTAAGATGAACATTCTAGTGTTAAGTAAATTTTGAAATTATTTAATGGCATAATTTTGGAGTTTTACCTATGGAATTTATGGGAATATTCAAGACGAAATAATAAACACTAATTTGTTGAAAGAAAAAATATCCAACCTTAGTTTTGAATATTAATACTCCAATTGGATATATATATAGGAATTGAAATGGTCTTGGGAACATGAAGTGATATTTAAATTATGGTTTAAAATAAAGAAATATATTTGTAAAGCTATGTAAATTATCTTCTTTACAAAGTAACCATAAAGTTAAACCATTTATATCCAAACCATTTGTGTTTTGGGAGTTATGTTTTTTTTAAAGAAAAATTTCCAATATATTATGGTTTAAAGGTATAATTCAAATATTTGGTTTCCAGATATTATAAATTTTAAGCAGTATGGTTTTGGAAAAGAATTATATTTGAATATAACGATATCATGTTGTTTTGGGTTTTAAATGATATCGTATTTATAGTTTTGAAATGGAAATGTTTATACTGGTTTTAAAGTATAAATTGTTTTTAAATGACCACGGGTTATAATAACGATGGGTTGGCAAAGAGACCGAGATCGGATATGGACATACTCTCTGTCGATACCGAAAACCACTTTGACCAACCGTGTACGCGGTGGAGATTCCAGAATGAAGTAGGTCGGTGGTGGCGTTTCCTGTAAGGTAAATACGTGGACCCGACTCCCGTGAGTTGGCATAAGGTGGCTAAAACAGGAGCAATTCCAAGCCAATGAGGTCATTCCTCTGATCGGACGCTCCTCTTCGATATTATACTATGATCTTGGATTGATTCAGTGGCCACTTCTATATTTTGATTTTGGGGAGTTAGTTCGAGGTGGGCGGCAGCTGCGCGCTGCGCGTTACCATCAGCCTGGATAGCAATTGGTATATCTACCCTGGCATTGCCTAGTTGTGCCGTGTCACCTACCCTATCGCGCCTTGTACGAGTTTGGTTTTCTCCCGTAGCCCGTGTGGTATCCTCTAGTGGCTTCCCGATCAGGAGGGACTATGATATTGGATGGACTACTGGGACTATTACGTGTTAAGGGCTATATGGGTAACCCCTTAACGCTATTAAAAAGTAAGTTTATTTTATAAATAGACACTAGTATAATAGCGCAATATACTACATAGTAAATAGTTTGACGGATCCTTAGAGGATGGGCGGTCCCAAGCATCCTTTAAGTTACTTGCTCTATATTACAGTACACTTGAATTAGCTTACATTATATAAGTATGTATGTCCTGACTCGAGTGTTATGTTTTATTTTTACGCTCGGGTCAGCCTGAGTTGCAGCTTCAATTTCTTCTCCGTAGCTAGGACACTCAGTAGATCATTCGCGCTGCTGGAAGTTGTTTCAGCCTTTATCTTTTCTGGAATTCAAGACTTTGAAGACTCTATCTCTATTTATGTCTTAAAATTTGTATTGAGGATTATAGACAATGTAAGTTCTGTTTTGTTGAAGTTATATCAGTGGCTTCATGAACCACTAAATTTTTAATTTCCGCTGCGAGATTCTGATATCTGTGTATGTGATTCTGTGATCTATTTATTGTATATTCTGAGTTTTGCCAAATTTATTCTACAACGCAGTATTTTGAACAATTCAAGTCCGACAATGTGCGGATGCGAATGGTTGAAAATATTGGGTCGTTACATTTGGTATCAGAGCTTTGGTTCTAGGCAAAACTTAGAATGTATGGTAAATTTGATTTACAGAATCACGTTCATTCGAGATTGAACCACTCTCTTTTCGAATTTTGGAACATTCCCTACGGTTCCAAAGCTCATTCGTATCCCTCACTTTTTCATCTGCTTTAGATTCTGGAGTATCTCATAACTCCACTTCGGATGATCTTTATTGTAAATTGGCGGTCTCGCCATTATTCTAATAAAGGGGTGAAACTCCTTTACCATTAGCATTGATTCACCGGAGATTTATATTTATCCTCGGTTTATATGCTAGTATCTTTGGTTATTCCAAATTCTATCTCTTCGGATCAAATGTAGATTTACCCCAACCACATCGATATGGCTCTTTAAGTCACGGATGACTAGGTCAAGGTTGTCCGCGACTTATATAGACTTACCCAGTTTCCTTATTCTGATCTTCTGATTTCAATTTATCTTGAATTCTATTTGATTTGAGTTCATCAAATTTGAGTCTCTATCCTGGTTTGAGAAGTTTATTCCTATATTTGAAATTAAAATCTAATATTATATATATGAGTATAATTTTCAAAATTTTATAATTAATTTAACTAGTTGTCAAGAGATAATAGTTTTGATTTTATTTATGGTGTTGTAAGCCATGTGTTTGTCTAATAAATAAGTGAATATAAAACAATGGTTATAAATTAATTTGGAAACAGAAATGAATTTAAAACTAAAACTTGAGAATTAAATTTCTGATGATTTCAAACCTTGTGTTTAAATTTTAAAAGGATGTAATAAGTATTTTTGTATAGAAATTTGTTTCTAAAGAAATTTTAAAATTAGTGCTTTTCTCTTTGTCGCTGGAAAATAATTTCGGTGATGACTGCAGCATCATCGACATTCATTTTCGAGTTTCGAAGTGAAAAGACCATTCTGTAGTCTGGCTACAGTGTTTCCTTGAGATTTTAATTGATTTGAATTTCTAAAGTATGACTTAATATATATAGATATATAATTTAAATTTGATTTGACATATTAGGTATATATATTTAGTTATCTCTAAATGGTTTGAA
Source organism: Allium cepa (assembly GCA_030765085.1). NCBI lineage: Eukaryota > Viridiplantae > Streptophyta > Magnoliopsida > Asparagales > Amaryllidaceae > Allium > Allium cepa. Next base: position 581,959,645 of record CM060931.1, read on the forward strand.
GGGAATCAGGAATTTAATTCTTAAAGTTTATCTTGAGGAAGGAAAATAAATATAATAACAAAAATTTGAATAAAAAGGTTCCAATTGGAGATAATTAAATTGAAAGTTTTATTTGTATAACACCCAATTTCATTTAATATAACTTACCTTGATTTTCAAAAGTTAACATGTAATTGGATAATATACAATATAAAAGGATTTTATGAATAAAATTTGAGTGGTTATAATAAATATTATACACTTAAATTTTAGTTATAAAAGATTAATGGGGATAAATAAGGAAAAGGAATTTAAGGAATTTTATTCAAATGTCTTAATAATCAAATTAATTTAATATGGAGCCGTAAATCTAACCAAGAGATTTTAATAAAAGGTTATTTCCTGAAATGAATATGTTTGTGTAATAAACAAGGTATCTTTGAATAAGGAAAATATATTTGAAAGGGATATTTTTGGAGTAAGGATTATATATCTTCAAATCATAGTTTAATTGATGTCTAAATAAATAGTTAAGACGTATTCTAATATCACTAAATTTTGATAATTGAGAATTGGTTTTCAAATGGAAATTCAAGGGTAACTTATTGAAGGAATATCTTATTTATAAGATAAGTATTTTTAATAAAGTGTTAGGTTATTTGTTAAAATTCAGAGTTAAGTACATAATAAACTGATTAGGAATACTATTATATCTACTATAGCATATTATGAGTGCTGCTGTTTCTAAAAATAAAATGTTTTGGAAATTTTTTTTGTAAATGAACTTAGGAATATTTCAACCTTGAAATGAATATTGTTTGGCATTGAATTTAAAAGGTATAAATGAAGATTATTTTAAAGGTATTATTATTTTAGTAGCATGATTTCCAAATTTATAAATTTAATGATTTCAAAGCATTATGATTGCAAATTTATTATCTTATTTGTTTTCAAACTATCTTTAAGTGTCCTTGGTTTCCCTATCTGCTACAGAATGAGGAGGCTATTGCTTATACCAGTCTATTTAGAAATCTTTTCTATAATCTTTAAAAATCTTTGTTACTCATCGGGGCCTGAGCACCGCTTACCACCCATAGACCGACGGTCGAACTGAAAAGAGTAAAACCGATTCTAGAAGATCTTCTTCGTGCTTCAAATCCGGAACTATTCGTTTAAAGTTCTTGTTTATCTAGCTTATCTTCCTTTGTTTCTTTTCTTTTGTTCCTTTTCGAGGACGAAAAGTTCTTAAGTGGGGGAGAGTGTAACAGCCCTAGTTTTTAGCTATTTATTTCTTTTAATTTTTTTTGTTTTTAGAAATATAATTTATATAAATTGTGTTTACCAATATTGTTTAAATATTTAATTTAGAGAATTAAACTCGTTAATTTAATATGATTTTTGTAACTAAATTTAAGAAGAAGAAAAAAAAAAGGAAATTTTTATAATGTATAATGAAGTGTGTGGTAACTAAATGTTTTGGATATTATCATAATATCTGTTGTTATACCCATTACCTAAAAATAATGAAAAGGAGAAAATTTGTAACATATTAAAGTAGTTAATTAATTATGTTAATTTGGTAGGTTATGACATGCAAATCATGTTGGTGGAATATTCTCAATTTTGACATATTAATTATGTTAGCAGTGAACATTGTTAAGCAATTTAAAACAATGAAACTTACAATCAATTTATTTGATAAATCTACCTTATTCCTAGTTAGCAATTCAAAACTTGAATAAAGGCACATACGGATATTTTAAAATGGAGTTAATGACAATTAATAGATATTTCAAAAAGAAATTTATGACAATTAATAGAGAAATTAATTGTAAAATTTCAGTAGTTGACCAGAATTAATTTATTGAATAATTAATGCAAATTAATAAAATTGATGAAAGATAAATAAGTTAATTCTTTTGGTTAATGGCATGAGGACACGAGGTTAATCCCCATTTTGTAGGAGAAATCTGCCCGTGTAACCAGTCCGGCTACCAGTGCCTACAAAGCGGACGGATTAATGTGAGACGTCGCAGGATTGATAATTAACAAAAAGGGTTAATTAACTAATTAAGTTAGTAACCAAATTTGAGTATGTAATTAAAGGAGGATAATTAATTGGTAATATGGTAATTAATTGAAATCAATTAAGGAGGGTAATTAAAAGGGATAAGGTAATCAATTGAAATCAATTAAAGGCAATTAAAGGGGAATTAATTGATTAGAAGAATATGGAAATCAAATTTGCCTTCCTTTGCGCGTGACACAAAATTTTATTCTTTTAACATTTTGACATTTGCCTCTTACCATTTGTTTCTTGAGCATGTCACTGTATTCATTTATTCACGCAGCCTTATCCACAAAAATATCAACTCTTCCAATTGCCATTTTTCCTCTCACCTAAATTAAATGCATTCAAAATTTAATCTTGCCTATCTTTGCAAATTTTCGCATACCCATTATATCTCTCTGTTTCCACTGCGTTTGTTTTGCAATAAATAAATTTTTCGAACCATTGATCAAGTAAATATTTATGTAAGCATTTATTACTTTTGCCTTTTCAGTTAAAAGCTTTTTCATTGCTTACCATAAATCACGCAAGAGCTCAAGTTTTGCTTCCTCAATCAAATCTGTTCAAATTTGCAGTAACGCATGCTTTAAATTTAGATTATAACTGGTATAAATCACGCAAGCTATCTAAAAAAAAAAAAAATCCAAAAGAGTGATATAGTTCAAACATAAAACTGGAAAGAGAAATCAACGCATGCATTTATCACAATTTTCGTGTAGCGTTCAAACAAGAAGAACTGGAAATAAATCTCTTGCCTAAACGCATGCACTCAAAAATCAACGCTTGCATTTATTTCTTACGTTTTCAAACCTGCCTATTTATCTCCCCTTTTTATTTCGCAAGTTTATCTATAAATACTTTGCCTCATTCACATAAGTTTTCATATCTCCTTGTTTGTCCCTCTCTGGTACAAGCTTCTATCAGGTAAATAATTTGCATTGTTTATTTCTTTGCTTCTTCCAATTTTCCTTCCTCCTTCTTGTGTTCTCTGATTTCCTTGCTCGGCTACTTCCCCATCATGCCGTGCCATTTATAAATACATATAGAACTTTGTTAGTAGTAGGCTGGAAGAAATGATATAAATTGATTGTAGGAAGCTAGACTATGGAATTAGTGTAGTTATGATGTAGTTAGTGGTATTGTGGATTTGGATAAGTGCAGTTTGAAGAGGAAGGCATAGAAAGAAAAAAAAAAGAATTACAATTTAATAATGGAGAAGATAAATTGATAAGGAGAAAATGATATGAAATGTTGTTTAATTCAAATAAACAATATTGTATGAATAAATCTTGGGTGAATATAATAAAATGACATTTATTTCAATTTTTAATGGTTGAAATAAATTTAAGATGGTTAAAAATAAATTTAACTACTTATTTGAGAATTTGGGTGGATAAATATCAATGGATTGTATTTATTATGGTTAATAAAAGGATATTGGTGATGTATACCAATAATCACCTTTTAATGTTTAATAATAAAAGTAAAAGAAGAAATAATTTGCCTAAACATGATGAACATGTATGTGAAATAAAGTATTATTTAATGAATTCGAATGTAGTTAGTGGCTACATTTGATTAAATCGAATAATTTGAACAGTATTGTGTTTGTTGCCAATATTGTCATTTTATTTAAATAAATATATATGAGAATGAAAATAATCGATCATGATAAATATGATTAAAAAATGTGAGAAATAATTTAATAATGTCTAAACATGTATTTGTTTTGTTTGGGTGCATAACATCTTTTTATTCAATCAATTGTATTAAATTTGCAATTTATTTTGCAATTTATTCAATTTATTTTATGCATGCGTACGGTTGAAGTATGGGCCTAGGATATGTTAAGACGGTTAGCGGGTTGTAGTAGTCGAGCAAGTTGAACTAAATTTCTTTTATTCTATTCGTTCCAGTTGTTCTGAAATTTTGCTTTGACCGTAATTTTTAAATTCGCATACTTGGTATTTGGATCTTATAGATTTAAGTCAAGGCTTTGCATCCGCCGAAGTTTGATCGTGCTTTCCGTTTTTTTTTTCCGAAGTAGATACCGTGTTTGATTTAGATCCACTGCAGCGTTTAAGGTGAGTATTTCTCACCAGACATATGTACATATATTTTGTGAATTATCGCAAGTGTATGTGTAAAAATTTTATTTAAATATTATCTGTCTGTAGTATAACGTAGAATGATGAATCCCATTTAAATTGACACCTCATCAGTTATTATCTGTTGTATTATTTCTGCAGTTATATTATATTATTGTTTATTTACTGCTTAAATCACCACTGCAAGTTCCCTGTTAGATTTAGATTGTTGTGGGCTGAAATGATAGGCCTAAATGATGATTACTGTGCTATTATTATGTTAACTGTTTAACTGTTAACTTGGGATTGCGGGTTTGAAATGATAGAACCCGGGGTTTGTAAATTACGGATTGAAATGATATAAATCCGTATCACTTGACCTAGGCTAGAAAACTATATACAGGCCCGTGGTCCTTATAATATTTTCTGAAATATTTAAAATTATTTTGGAAGTTAAATATTTGATTTAATATCTTTAAAGGATTTTATATTGATTTTGAATGAGTTATAAATGTTAATAAATAAATAAATAAATATTTGAATAAAATTTTGGAATATAACTTATTTTGGAAATTCTGGATTTTTGAAAGGATAAGATTTCAGTTAAGAAATATATATATAAGTTATATTTGGAAATATTTATTAAGTTAAACAATCTACTAAAGCATTTAAATGCTGTCTTTTGAAATTGGACTAGTTTTACCCGTAACTTTAGGTAGCATTTCCTAAGTGCTATAGAATCTGGAATTTGATTGTTTTGAAATTTAAGGAATTTGATAAATTATATTTGTGTTTAAGTTTTGGAGACCTTTAAGATATGAGATTTATAACTGGATTTTTCTTAATAAATTTAAGATGAACATTCTAGTGTTAAGTAAATTTTGAAATTATTTAATGGCATAATTTTGGAGTTTTAAGTATGGAATTTATGGGAATATTCAAGACGAAATAATAAACACTAATTTGTTGAAAGAAAAAATATCCAACCTTAGTTTTGAATATTAATACTCCAATTGGATATATATATAGGAATTGAAATGGTCTTGGGAACATGAAGTGATATTTAAATTATGGTTTAAAATAAAGAAATATATTTGTAAAGCTATGTAAATTATCTTCTTTACAAAGTAACCATAAAGTTAAACCATTTATATCCAAACCATTTGTGTTTTGGGAGTTATGTTTTTTTTAAAGAAAAATTTCCAATATATTATGGTTTAAAGGTATAATTCAAATATTTGGTTTCCAGATATTATAAATTTTAAGCAGTATGGTTTTGGAAAAGAATTATATTTGAATATAACGATATCATGTTGTTTTGGGTTTTAAATGATATCGTATTTATAGTTTTGAAATGGAAATGTTTATACTGGTTTTAAAGTATAAATTGTTTTTAAATGACCACGGGTTATAATAACGATGGGTTGGCAAAGAGACCGGGATCGGATATGGACATACTCTCTGTCGATACCGAAAACCACTTTGACCAACCGTGTACGCGGTGGAGATTCCAGAATGAAGTAGGTCGGTGGTAGCGTTTCCTGTAAGGTAAATACGTGGACCCGACTCCCGTGAGTTGGCATAAGGTGGCTAAAACAGGAGCAATTCCAGGCCAATGAGGTCATTCCTCTGATCGGACGCTCCTCTTCGATATTATACTATGATCTTGGATTGATTCAGTGGCCACTTCTATATTTTGATTTTGGGGAGTTAGTTCGAGGTGGGCGGCAGCTGCGCGCTGCGCGTTACCATCAGCCTGGATAGCAATTGGTATATCTACCCTGGCATTGCCTAGTTGTGCCGTGTCACCTACCCTATCGCGCCTTGTACGAGTTTGGTTTTCTCCCGTAGCCCGTGTGGTATCCTCTAGTGGCTTCCCGATCAGGAGGGACTATGATATTGGATGGACTACTGGGACTATTACGTGTTAAGGGCTATATGGGTAACCCCTTAACGCTATTAAAAAGTAAGTTTATTTTATAAATAGACACTAGTATAATAGCGCAATATACTACATAGTAAATAGTTTGACGGATCCTTAGAGGATGGGCGGTCCCAAGCATCCTTTAAGTTACTTGCTCTATATTACAGTACACTTGAATTAGCTTACATTATATAAGTATGTATGTCCTGACTCGAGTGTTATGTTTTATTTTTACGCTCGGGTCAGCCTGAGTTGCAGCTTCAATTTCTTCTCCGTAGCTAGGACACTCAGTAGATCATTCGCGCTGCTGGAAGTTGTTTCAGCCTTTATCTTTTCTGGAATTCAAGACTTTGAAGACTCTATCTCTATTTATGTCTTAAAATTTGTATTGAGGATTATAGACAATGTAAGTTCTGTTTTGTTGAAGTTATATCAGTGGCTTCATGAACCACTAAATTTTTAATTTCCGCTGCGAGATTCTGATATCTGTGTATGTGATTCTGTGATCTATTTATTGTATATTCTGAGTTTTGCCAAATTTATTCTACAACGCAGTATTTTGAACAATTCAAGTCCGACAATGTGCGGATGCGAATGGTTGAAAATATTGGGTCGTTACAATGTTTATGAAGGCTCATTTCATTGCATTGAGAAACCACCGGTGTTTTAAGAAATATCAACTTCGTAGTGAAGGAATTTCTTTAGGAAATTATTGGTATAAAATGGAATTATATATGATCCAATAATAAAGCTGATTACACAGGTGAAATGAAATTGACCGAACCTAAATGAACACAGATACGTTAGAATGTCTAATGAGTATTCTTATTCATTGAAGAGAAACTATGAGTTTCTTATCAATGTCAAGAATAAATAATCCTAGGTTTTTTAATTAAACCATCAAGGGTATTGCCTTATTAAACGGTATGATGCGCTAATTTGAAATTGATTCCACATACGTTATCAAAATAATAATTGTACCTAAGGGTATATGAATAATTGGCTGCAAATTTATCTTTTAAGAGAAAGACAAACAAAGTTGGAATATAGTGAGCCACATAAATAAGAATAATACGAAAAATTTCAATTGTTGAAATTAACGTAACAGATTCACCATTCGACGTGCTTAACTTAGTTCGAATTTAACTCACAAGATTATCATCTAATTTGACTTTGTATTTTAATATACATGCATTAAAATAGAAATATTTGAACATATATTTAGACTAGTTTGTTTGCACATAATAACCAATGTATATCGAAGTCATTGGGAGAAATATTGAGTTTTTTGGGTAAGGTCCAAGAACAGATACGAACGTGTCATTTGACAAGCATCAAAATTGAACAAGTGTTTTAATAGTTATATCAAATAGTTTGATTATTAGTCAAAATGCAAAGGAAACATGTGCTTATAAGAAAGAAAGTTAAAAGGTACATAAATATTTCTAAACCACAAGTAAACAGGACATTGACGATTGTTAATGATGTACTTGTAATAAAATCAGCTTTAGTTGTTTTATTGCTTGACGTTGATTTATAAATGATGTCATATAGCAAGTATAAAATATTGGGAATGTCCTAAACGATATGCAAGGACACCTTGTTAAAATAGTTAATACGGAACATGTAAAATGTTTTCCTTATGCATTGGAAATATTAATTATCATACGTGTTACGTTATCTATGATATAGTAATTTGTCAAGTATTTGGGAAATGAAGTAAATATCTAATCTAAATAGATATTATTAAATGGTTGTTTGAGGTGTTCTCGTGTATTTATGAAATATTAGACAATTGTTTACAGAAACAACGAACACCTTATGAAGGAGTGCTTGGACTCAATCTTCATAAGTGATATTGAGTATAACATGTCAATAATAAAGTCAAGTTAAGAATCTGAAGTTGGAAATGTTCCAATTAGAAGTGATTGTATGTAATTCAATGAAAAGGCTAAATATGCTGACGGTAACAATTCCACAATAAAAGCAATGTATATATATAATAAATGCACAAATTTATAACTTAGCCGATGGCAATTCCAAATGTCGAGAATCACATAATATGTCATATGATAATATTGTCATGATATAGTTCACAACAAAACTTAGAGTTCATGGGAAGTCAAATGACATGCGGTGAATTGAAATGTAATAGCATAACTGAAACGTAATAGTGTACTCATTCACTAAGGGGCTCACTCGATTGGTTTTGAGATGGAGAAGTTGGGGGTAAGATTCCCTTATTGATCCCATGTGTAAGTAGAAGGTTGATAGAGACCCTAAGGGCAATTATGTAATTTGTTACATATACCTAACTCGATAGCAATCTTGTTGAAAAGAAAATGTGTTTTCTTTCTATTATATACTTGATATAATATTTATATTAATTAATTAGTTAGTTCATTTAAAGTATATTTACTAGAAAATCTACAAATGGTATGTTTTGTGATAGTACTTACAAATTGTTGTAACTATGAGTAATTTATCACAATAAAAAAATAGCATTTTAAATATTACTAGTCAAGATGCACCGAGACAGGATATTTGATGTATCTGTTGAGCCTAAAGTATGTAACACTCTTCAAATATAGAGCAGTGAATTACTCATGACTGCTGAGGGGGCACCTAGGGGTTACGTAAAATATTTATTAGATAACTATGGAGTGGCTCACTCAATAGTTTTCTATTGGTTAATATAACTAAGGTCAAACAAAAAATATCGATATGAATAATTTACACAGTTCTCTTGACATAAGGATACTTTTGATCTACAATATGAAAGCTTAACTTTGATTATAGTCAAATCATGGCACAACATCTATCGGGTGACTATAGTTGGCTTGAGTGAAAGTATTGGAAGTGAGGAACTATTCAAGAGAGGATTTGTCTCTCCAATTATATGGGGTTAGCATCAAGGTCAACTCAAGTTAACTCAAAGTCAGAGTATTTGGCTAGACCAGTATGGTTAATAATATAGTTATTGTTGACCCAAAGACTTTGTGTTTGGACTATAGAGTTGAATATGAATGACACTGGAATTTTGACCATTACCGAATTCCATATGTTCAAAGCGATATAGTTTTGATGAATAGAATCGGTGTAAAGTCACAACTGGGTAACTCTTAACAAAGTGAAATTGGATTTTAATCGAAAACAAATAAGCATTAAATTTGGCCAAAATGTCACACCACTTGCTATATGACATGTGAACATTAATATTCGGATAGTTCGATAATAATCGCTGACCGAATTTACACTTGATGAGCCACATAACCAAAACGATGAATTCTTCTTTAACCATAATTAGTTTATAATTGTTATAATTAATAAATATTTTGATAATTAATTATAAAAAATTTAATTATGATTTGAGGAATGAATACTATTAAATATATTGGTAATAGTTATATATATATATATCAATGTATATATATTAATTGATATACGATTTCAACAAGCGATTAAATTGGATTTAGTTAAATAATATTTTCTTTAGGCTTAGATGGCTTTTTGGCCCATCCTTATGGGTGAAATTTTTGACAGCAACATGATATGTGGGCGGCTTAAAATAGGGTTTAGATGTAAGATTTTGGATGGCTCGCTCAGGTTAGGGGAGAATTAATGTGGGATGAGATCTACTTTTTCCTCATTTCTTTCTACTTATAAGCAAACCTAAACTATTTTGATTAGGACATTTGGTTACCATCTCCATCACATCTTATGGCTAAAATTACTCCATTAATGCTTCGTCATATCAAGATCAAATCAACGAAATATCAATCACTATCTGATAATCAAAGGTCAACGGTTCGAGGACCGGCAATTTGCCGACTCAGAAAAGTTTTCAAATGGGAGAGTTCATCCTCTCAAGATGTGCTTAAAGGGTTTGGTTCTTTGGTATATTTCATCAAATTGTAGTTTATAATTCTCCAATAATGTTTGATTATGTGTTATATAATTATTATTATATTGTTAGTTAGATGAGGATTCCAATATGAATTAATGTTATTACAAATTGATTTCATTATATATATGTGCATGCTTGTAAATAAAAAACCAAATTTTCCATATTAGTTCAGTACAACAGCATAATATATATATATATATATACTAATTAATATTTTATAAAATTATATATATGGTTACATATATATGGTTTATATTTAACTACAAAATTAATCTATAGTTAAAACTTATTTTAAAATTTTGTATATGTAAATTTATGGTAACAGTAATTTTTGAAAGGAAAAATAAACAATTTTACGATTATTTATTATTATATAATATTATTTAAATTAATGTGCTACATAAAAAAAATCATACAAAATTGAATATGTTATGAAAAATACTTTTTTAATTTTAAAAAATTATATTAATATCAGATAAGCTCTCGGGCAGAAAAGAAAAATTAAAACCACTTTTTGTTATTTTTAAAAATTATTATTCAAACCGACCAAAAATTAATAAATTAATTATAAATGAAATTTAACCAAAAAAATTATGAATTTTTTTTCAAACTTTAGAATATCAGTTTTGATTTCCTGTAAATTTTAGAATTGAAAAAAGGTTTTGAAAATTTTGTTATTATTCTTTTATGTAATATCGAATGAATAATCAATTAAAATATAGTTTAAAGTAGTGAAATTAATAATAAAAAATTTCTATTATATACATACAATTTGGAATGAAAATAAATTGTTTGTTTTATTAATTAATTTTATATATTTTCATATATTAGAAATATATTTATGTATGTGTGTGTGTTTATATGTATATTTTAAAAATAAATACAAAATATTATTTTACTATATACTAGTACATATTTTATTCATGATTTTATAAAGAATTTTTTTTTTAAATATTTAAATATCTCATTTACATTTAAATAGGTATTTTATAATAGTATGCAATTATATTTATGTTTTGTTAATGCTTTATTTATAAAATTACACACACACACATATGTATTTAAATAATATATACATTTGCATAAAATTATTTAAACAAACCTAATACGTACATTTATGCATATATAATATATATATAAGTAATAGTTTTCATACATACATATATTTAAACAACATATATATGAATATCGGATGAGCCAATGTATCTATTGCAATGTAAACCCCAACATCTATACACATGCATTATATACCTTGCACAGGTTGACATGTTACACATGTACACACACACACACACACATATATATATATATATGTATGTATGTATGTATGTATGTATGTATGTATATGATACACATATATATTAATATATAAATTAAATATAATTATACATAATTAAATTTAAATAGATAAATGATTTTATTTGAATAATATTTAGAAAATGTTCTAAATAAGTTAGACTTTATGGGCTCAATATAAATCGAATAAGGGTAATTTTTTCAAAATTCACTCATAACTTCTACTGCAGGCTGACCTAGTTCCAACAATACCTATATATGAAGTTTGCAGTGATGCTCCTATGCCTAAGACAGTCCCGCTATGTAGGACTCATGCAGCTCATCGCCCCTATAATGACCCATATTTTACGTATCAAAGGATCATAAAATATTAGTTATAAATTCATTTAAGGTCATATGACTCTATAACGTTGGCACTACTGGGGACATTTTCCATCCCTAAATTTTTATCGGACGGTTTTGACCTTGAAAATCTTATAAAGCCTATAACTTTTGATATGAGCTTGTTTAGTGTCTGAAACCATTTTTATTAGATTGGGATGATGGTTTCTCTTTCCATAGAGCAGCATACTAGGAAATCAGGCATAACATATAGAAGATATGATCATTTTAAGTTTAGAATTCTATTGGTAAATTAGTGCGTAATTAGTAATGCCCAAACTAAGCCCACTAACTTATTTCGAGATTTAGGCCTAGTTTGCGATGATAGATAAATCTAATCATTGTTTCCACTTCTTAAAAAAGATCTAAACCACTTTAGTTCATTTTCCATTAAAAACTCTACCTTTTTATACTTGACTAGTCAAAATCACATCATTAAGGGGTAATTAGCAAGGGGAATCTAAGATATACCGTTTGGCTAATTTGGAATCCATGCTACTACTGTTCATCTTGGATTTAAAGCAATAATTGGGTAGATTTGGCGTTTGATGAGTGATATTGATTCTTTCACCATATTATGCATGTTGATGTAGTTAAATTATGGTTTTTGACATAATTTTTAGAGTTGAAACAGTTTCAAACTTATATTTGATGTTAATAATATCCTTACACTAAATTTAAAAAGATAGATCTTGATTTTGATATGTTCATGCCATTTACCAACCATGATTGCCATTTTCTTTAAAATTAGATCTAGGACGATTCATGCTATTAAACTATGTTTGGATGATTTGTATATATTGCTTGGATGTTTTTGGATGAATTGTTTTGATGTTTTGCTAGTCATTTTGTTTGGCTAGGATTTGGATACGTTGTTTAGTGCAAATGAAACTAAATGGCTCGAAACACAATAAAATTTAGTTACATTGTTCTTAAAGCTTAAGGGAGTGCACATAACAAGTTTCAAGTGATTTGGAGTTAATTAGATGCCCCAAAATATGGTCGTCAAATTAGGTCGGTAATCGACGAAAGTGGTCGGTTGTGGGCGAAAGTGGTTGGTAGTGGGAACTCATTATCATGGTTGGCCATGCTTCGGGTCATGGTGATGGCCGCTTTGGTTTAAAAGGAAAAAATTATAGGAAATGGCTTAGGAAGAAGTGGTTGGTATTGGAATAAACTTAGGAAGTTGGTCTTTGCAAATCATCTTAGGGCTTAGGCGTACTTTGAGTCCAAGCAAGTTGAGCTTCGAGTTTTTGGTTGGCACGCTTTGGGTCAAGCAAGAGATGATGGAAGTTTGGGATTTAATCAAATTTTGGGAAAGAAAAGTGGTCAAGGCCGACCACTTTTTACTTCAAGGAATTTGGTCAAAAGCTTTGGGTTTGGGTCAAGGAAACTTAAAGGTAGCATGAAGTAAAGCAAGCAGGGGAAATATTCAACTTAGTGAAGTTTTTGCTTGGCCTAAGTGAATAGAGTCGACCATTTATGGTCGGTATCGACCATTCTGGTTGGTGGCCAATGGGGTCAAAACTTAGGGTACATGCACGTGAGGTTCTGATGTTCGTGTGCATGTGTTTTTTCGATCATTCAATGTTTGTTTTTAATGGTTACAACGTGATAAAGATCAACGATGAAATGACTAGGTGAAGGCATGGCGCTTCGATGTGATGGCGAACATTGATGTGTTGATTCTATGACCGATGGCTAGATGTGTTATGATGATGATGACCCAAGTGATAGAGTTGTGATGATGATTACCTACCAGGTCGAGTTCAAGGAAGGGCAATCATGGATGGAACATTGAAGGGTTCTATCGTGGAAAGTGGAAGGTTGATGGGTTCCATAATGATGAACGGAAATAAATGAACTGAAGAAGACCTCGGATATGCATGCGAAGGGTTTGTTTGTACTCAAGTGCTTCCTAATATAATAGCTGTTGGAACTGTGCTAACCCGTAGTGAAAGAAATGAGTGAATTTCAAAAATAATAATTCATTTTGGATCTTTATTGGGGATATGCATTCTAGTTTATTTAGAACTTCTAAATTTCTCTTAATAAAATCATTATTTATATTTATAAGATAGTTTGCATTATGTAATTGATGATATTATATATGTATGTATGTATGTATGTATGTATGTATGTATGTATGTATGTGTATGTGTATCTTATACATAAATAGTGGAAGCATACAAACATACATATATATATATATATATATATATAAATCTGTGTGTGTGTAACTTAGCGATTCATGTAAGGTTTAACATGCCCATGTATAAGTGTGGGATTTATACCGCAATGGACATGATATACCATCCAAATGCATTATATATGCTATTAATTTACGTATATAAAATATTACATGCATACATATACATATACATATATATATATATATATATTATTTTGAAATTATATATATGTATGGAATTTATAATATATACATATATAATTATGTATATGTATATTTAATCTTTTAAATTTTAGTTTTTTGGATGAAAATTCAAAATCAAAATTAATTTTTTTTAAATAAATGTATCTACCTATTGTAATGCAAGAGGAAAAAGTGTTTTTTTTAATTTTTAAACGTTTTTAAAAATAAATCTTCACATGGAAAATAATTAAAAATTAAACCATAAAATAATTTTCTAATGTAATTTTAAAATTTAATTTTACAGTAAAAATATGAATGATATTTTAATGTTTATATTTTATATGAATGATATTTTTATGTTTATATTTTATAGGTATTTAAAAATATTAAAATTAAGTTTTAATTGCAACTAATTAAATGTTTAAAAAATATAAAATAATTTTTTCTCGAAAGTATATTAGGAGCAAATTCAATTTTATAAGTGTTATCCACCCTTTTGGTCAGGTCATATTCGAACGAACTGAACCGATCAATAGGAATATAGAAGGACAACTGCTAAATTTAAATGCCAAACATGATTAACGAATAAGGTTTCCAACATGCAAACAACCTCCCGAATTGGCCCGTGTACCATACTGCTTCAAGTACTAGCACCAAAGTCCAATATTCAAGAAAAGTTATAGATCGGTACAAATCCATGCCTATGGATTGTTACTGATCCCCACCTTTTGCCCAACATACTTCAATTCCACACAAACAAGTTTAGAAACCAAGTACAACTAGGACCATAAAGTGAAACATGACCATCTCAAGGAACAACAAACCAATATCTATCTAAGTGATGGACCGATAACGATCCACTCCCATGGATCAGTGTCGATCCATAAAGCTTCACCGGAAAAACTCCAAAATCCCTCTAATTCTGTATATTGTTTGTTACAACATTTTCAAGCCTCGGGATACTTATCGCATATAGTTTACTATTGATCTCCTTAAGCACTTAAAGTCAGAAACTCCATTCTTCCATCGATCCATCTATTGGCCCAGAAACAAGCTCCTAACAGTGCAATCCGGATGGAAAACACGAAGCTAACAACAAGTCATCAAGACAAAAAGCATTGGAATCGGTCCATAAAGTTACCTTATGGATCGGCACCGATCCATCATAACTGCTGACATGGCCGTGTTTTTTCGAGCTTAACTGCCGCGAGGACGTGGGGAACATGATTGAAATCGTGGCGGGGAGTTTCAGTAATCTTTAGCTAGAAATAGGAGGCCAAGGGCTAATTTTGATGATCTTTTTGCTTCCTTACATGTTTTCCACAATTCTCTTGTATCCTCAGTGGGTCCCTACCGATCGATAAGAATAATACTTGTAAACAACTACCAAATCAGTAATAAAGCTAAGTGGGCATAGGCAACAATTTGCGAAACCACTATAAAACTTTATTGTTATGTTTCTTCTCGTTTTTATTCATTTTCTTCATTCTTTCATGTACTATATCATTTGGGTGTTTGTGCCACATTTTGGTGTTTTCATTGAGAAAATTCGGGATTTGACAAACTTGAACTTAGAATTTAAGAAAGATGACAAGACCATCGACCGGAAGAACTGCTGGAGAATGCCAACAAGGCCTTGGGGAAACCAAGAGCTATCCTCAGGATCTAACCCTCCTTCTTTCTACATAACCAGAGATAAGATGCAAGTGATGATGATGGAGATGCAGAACCGAATGATAGCCCGCAAGGAAGAGATAATGGAGGGATTCTTTAGAAGGCCGGGACAACCTCGAACAACCAAAGTAGCTGCGAATCAAAACCAGAGATCAAAGGCCAAAGTAGATACCCTTGGAACCAGAATGGAGCAAAGTGGGGTAATCACCAAAGAGATGTCGTGGGTCAGTACCAAACCCCAAGCATGGAGTGATACTGATCCCCAAAAACATGAGGCATTGCCGACTTGAATCCAAGGCTTTGGGATACTCAAGTAAGGAATGTTGTTGGACAATCGAACTTGAATCAGAATGCAGAGGCATGACTAGAGGAGTACATGCAAAGGTATCATAAAGGAATGAAGAACATAAAGAAAATGTGGAATGGAAACTTCCGTTGAATGACGACAGCAGAATTGCTGAGATAGTTAGATGAGCAATAAGAGGTGAACCACCAGACTAGGGCCTAGAAGACATGACTAGGAATCCATTTGCTCCTAATATTCACTACGCAAGGAATCCATCCGATTTCAGGCTGCCAACATTGGAGAGGTACGATGGAAAATATGAATCAACGATACATTTGATGAGGTACATTCGATATATGGAGGTATTGGGTGCACCTAAAGAAGTGATAGGATTATTTTTCGCTTTACATTTGACGGACCTAGTGGCATTGTGGTCCCAATAGTTAGAAAATGGTTCCATTGGCAACCGGACTAAGCTACTGAACAGATTCATGACGCGGTTCAAAGTGTATATTTCATGACTGAAGAACATGATGACGTGAATGAGCGTGAAGCAAAGGGATGGAGAGACCTTGAGAAGTGTTCTGACCAAATTTAACGCAATAGCTACCCTGATTCATAGGCCAGATCAATCAGTGGTTATGATGGTGGCCTTTTTAGGAGTTTCTAGTAAGACGGATTTTAAAATTGCTTTGGAAAGGGATCCACCGGTGGATCTCACAGAATCTTATCATAATGTCAAAAGATACTTGCGCCAGGAGGATGTTGAAGCTAAAAAGGAAGAGATTAATGCCCTGGAAGACAAAGGATCGTCTAGGGCAGGATTTGGTAAACATAAAGGAAAACAAAAGGCTGATGATGGCTTTGGATAACCAAAGCAGTAAGCAAGAGAATAGAAATTCTCTTCCTATATAGAGTTGAATGAAATCTCGTAGAGGATTTACCTGGATATCGGGGGCAAATCCCCTACTGAAAACTAATAAGAAGAGAACTCACCGATCAGAAGAGAAAATCAAGAAAATACTACTTGTTCCATGAACTAGATGTGCATAACACAAATGATTGTGAGCACTTGCGTAATTTGATTAAGGAACAGGTCAAAAACAACCAATTAAAATAGTATATGAGAAACCAAGTCACGGTGTTGGAACTGGAGTAGCCTTCATTTGCGATAGATGGAAACGGCCTTGCGTCAATTTCAAGGATAGTCATCTCGTGACTAGTATGGAGAAAAACTTGGCTCGGTTCTTGCAATTTAGTCTCATATTAAATAAACGATGCAGTATTGTAGTCGAGCCACTTACCTGTGTATGAGACCTCGATCAGTCTTCAGGCACGCTCTAAGCTAGATGCTAGGCTGTAACACCCAGTGAAGTAGTTATCATGATGTTTTACTTCATGTTTGTTAATGTTTGGATTTGAACCTTATAAATGAATGCTTTGTTTTAATGTGATGAATGATATTGACCATGGTAATCCTGTCCGAAGAGACAGGGCGATAACCACAAGGTACAGGTCCCCTTGTCGAAGAACAAGTGGATTAAACTTCCATGAAAAGTAAGTCACCCCATCAGAGTGTAAGCGGATAGATTACTTGATCATTAGGTCCCCTTATTAGAGAGAGAGTGGATTGGACTCAGCAAGTATCTGAAGAGATTGAACCCTGGATTGAATGATAAACGATTTGAAGAGATCGAAAAATGACCTAGATTTGTCGAACCCTAGATTGGATAACGCATGATCCGACAAGATCAAGAAATGACCTACATTGGTCGAACTTTAGATTTGATGATAAATGATCCGAGGAGATCACAAAACCAACAGATTGGTCGAACTCGAGATTGGACGATAAACAATCCGGCAAGATCAAGAAGCGACCTAGATGGGTCGAATACCAAATTTGATGATTAAACAGACCAACGAGATTAAGAAATGACTTAGATTGGCAGAGCCCTAGATGCCATGTTATATGGTTTAGCAAGATTGAAGAATGGTTCAGAGAGTCCAAGGATTAAACTAATGATCTAGAGAGATCGATGATCAAATCAATGATCCAAAGAGATCGATAATTGATTTAATGATCCGAAGAGGTCAAGATTTGATTAACGATCCAACATGATCATGAATTGAATTGGTCATTGAATACATGGCCCGAAGATTTCGAAAACTAGACTCTAATTTCGAACACCAATCGACCATAAAACAATTTGATAGCAATGACCGAATTGAACTATTAATTTTAATACATGTTATTAACTCCTGGGTGAACATAAGACAGTCCTGATTTATGATGTACTACATGATATGTTAATTCAGGGAGAACACGGAATGATTGTCTGTGACTAACACTAAAGCAAGGAAAAAAGTGTTTAGCTATCATGATCTGGAATGATCTTTGATTTATAGGTCAATCCAGAGGAAAATGATGATTCACCACAGCTTTATTGATTGATGGCCAGAAAAGTTACTACTATTATTGCATGAACTTCAATATCTGTTCTTGAGCAAAGCACATCGTCCATTTGAAAGGCATGCTTTAGGGGGGTAAGTGTTATCCAACCTTTTGGCCAAGGCATATTCGAATGGATCGAAACGATCAAACAGAAATCCAAAACGATAACTGCTAAACTTGGATGCCAAACAGAGTCAAGAGATAAGGTTGCCAACACGCAAATAACCTCCTAAAGTGGTCCACACAATATACCGCTTCAAGTACCAGAACCAGAGTCCAACATTCAAGCAAAGTTATGTACCGGTACCAATCCATGCTTATGGACTGGTATAAATCCCAACCTTTTGTCCAACACCACTTCAAGTTCACACAAACAAGCCTAGAAACCAATTACAACCGGGACCATAAAGCAAAACCATTCCATCTCAGAGAACAATAAACCAAAATCCATCTAAGTGATGGATTGGCATCGATCCATAGAGCTTCACTAGAAAACTCCAAAATCCCTCTACTTCCATATATTATTGGTTACGACCCTTTCCAAGCCTAGGAATATCAATCACATGTAGTTTACCAACGATCTCCTCGATCATTTAAAGTCAGGAACTCCATTCCCTAACTAATCCACCATATTGGCCTAGAAAACAAGCTCCTAACAGTGCAAATAAGATGGAAAACATGAAACTAACAAGTAGTCATGACACAAAGCATTGCAATCGATCCATAAAGCTATCTTATGAATCGATATCGATCCATCACAACTGCAGATATGGCCAATTTTTTTCGAGCTTAACTACTGTGAGGGCATAGGGAACATGGTGAAAATTGTTCTTTAACGGAGAGTTTCTAGGTAATCTTCGGTTGTAAACATGAGGCTAGGGGCTTATTTTTAGGATCCTTTGCTTCCTTAAATATTTTCCGTAATTCTCTTGTAACCCCCATGGATCCCTACCGATCCATAAGAACTATACTGTAAACAACCATCAAATCAACAAAAAAGCTAAGTGGACGTAGGCAACGATTATTCGAACCACTATAAAACTTTTGTGTCCTGTTTTTTCTTCATTTTCTTCATCTTCTTCCTTTTTTCCTCTAATATACTCATTTGGGTGTTTGTGCCACATTTTGGTGCAAATAATAAGATGAAAAACATATTTATAATTTATTTATAATTTAATACTATTAATTTATGGAATTGATTAATTCAAATAATATTTAAATAATACATATAAACTATTTTATTTTTTCCGAAAGGCTTTTAAGTATTATATTATTCTTATAGAATTTTAAAACAATATTTTATATAGTATAAGATCTAATATTTAAATTATAAAGCCAGTATAATTTAAATAATGTATATCCAAGTAATATAAATTAACAAAAATCAATTTTTTTATGGAACCATGAGTACCAAAGGCAAATACATATCATATATTTTTGTAAATTTAATATAATCGTATAAACAAATAACCTTTCTGAATGTGACGATACATCGATATATTAGAATCATCACATAACTAATAAAATAATATATGATATATGAATTATCTAAATATAATTATATAATTGTAGATCAAAAAATTACCTTATCTCCAAAGCCTATTAGTACATGTTGAAATGAAGATATAGACTCCTTAAATAAGGTTCTATTTCAACAAGGTGTAAGCCCCTAAATTAATGACTACTTCTATCGAATAACAATTGTTTTAATATGATTTGAGCTTGGAAAATGTGAAGGGGATGAAGATGTGTTTTAACCAGAAGAGAGGTAGATGTAGGCCCCAAAGAGTAGTAAATGAGCATGGGTTGATATGCTTATATGGAGGAGAGATTAGAGAGATAAGTTAGGATAAAGATCCATATTTCTCTCTTACGTATTATTTACTCTAAGCAAATCAAAACCCTATCCCCTCTTCCCATCATAAGGCCGCAACTTACGTGGTCTCTTATGGCTGAAATACGCATGCCACTATATAGGCTTCGAACCCATTTATAGCCCAAACAAATTACATTTCATTTAAATCTAATTTAAAAGCATATAGATATTGTATATCGATCAATGTATTTATAACTATATAAACACATTTAATATAGTTCATCAAATTAAAATAAAATATTATAATTAATATTTCATAAATACTAATCACTTTATAACAATTACAAATTAAATAAATTATTTGGTGAAAGGAGTATTCAACGTTTTGGTTATATGACTCTCTAAGTGTAATTTCAGTTATCGAACTATTCGAATATTGATGTTCATGCTTCACTTAGTAGATGGTGTGACATTTCGGCCAAGTTTATTGCTTACTTGGTTTCGATAAAACCCAATTTTACTTTGTTAAGCATTGCCAATCGTTATTATTATTTATACCAATTCCCTTCGTCAAATCTATATCACTTTGGACATATGAAATTTGGTAATGGCCAAATTCCAATACCGTCCATATTCAGCTCTATAGTCCAAACACAAAATCTTTAGTTTATTAATAACAATTATTATTTACCAAATTACTATGACCAGTGATTTTGACGTTGAGTTGACTTGAGTTCACTGTGATACTAGCCCCGTTTAACTAAGGAGACGAATCTTTTGTTGAATAGTGTTTCACTTCCAATACTTCCACTTGACCCAACTATAATCACTTGATGGATGTCGTGCCATGATTTGATTATAATCAAAGAGAAGCTTTCATTTTGAAGATCAATAACATTCTCAAGTCGAGAGGTCTGTGTATCACATCAATATTTTCTGTTTGACCTTAGTAACATTAACCAAACAAAACTATCAAGCAAGTCATTCCATAGTTATCCAATAACCATCGATAAACGTCTTTTTTGGTGCCTCCAGTAGTCATGACTAGTACACTGCCCAACTTTTGGAGAGCTTACATACTCTAATCTCAACGGATGCATCGATATCTAGTCTTGATGCATCTTGACTAGGAACATTTAAAATAATGTATTTATTATATCGGAATACAATACTCGTCTTTGCAATTATTTGTAATTACTATCGCAAACACACCATTTATGGATTTTCCTTTAAATATATTTTAATTAAATATTTAAATATTTATGACACATTATAATGAATATATAACAGAAAGAAAAAATCTTTATTATGAACGGGAATTGATTATAGACATAATTAATTTATAATAAATTACAGAATTGCCTCTAGAGCATACCCCTAACTCTATCGATCTACCACTTGCACTTGGTGCCAATTATGAAATCTCAATCTTATCCCTTCAATCAGTTATTGAGAGCCGATGGAGCTAGACTCTTAGTGAATGGATATTATGTTGTCCTTGGTGTCTACCAATTGTATCAAAACTTCTGTCTTTCCAATGAATTCTCTAATGAGGTGGAACCTCCGAAGATTATGCCATGACATCTTGTGTTCTCTAGGTTCCTTTGAGATTTGAATCGCCGCATTTTTATTGTAGAACAATGACATAGTATTCTCTGTATGAGAATCATTCTGATCCTACTCAAATTTTTTTGCATACTGCATCTTTAGCTGCTTCATTGAGGGCTATGTATTCGGCCTCCATCAATGAATCAGCTATTGTCTCTCAGTTGGAACTTTTCTACCTGATGGTTCTATCATTAAGTGTAAAGACATAACCAGACACTTACTATCATATATATTACTTTGAAAGCTAGAGTATATATTCCCATACATAAGGTGGTCACCATTCCTGCAAATGAGGAATAAGTCTCGGGTATTTATTAAATACTGTAATATATATTTTACGGCATTTTTCTCTAAGAGTAGAATGGTATCGGGTTAAGCACCCTAATGTGCATGCCACATCTGGTC
Source organism: Allium cepa (assembly GCA_030765085.1). NCBI lineage: Eukaryota > Viridiplantae > Streptophyta > Magnoliopsida > Asparagales > Amaryllidaceae > Allium > Allium cepa. Next base: position 581,981,905 of record CM060931.1, read on the forward strand.
TTATACATAGCATAACATACATTATGCATCCTTTGGCTAAAGCATAGGGGATCCTCTTGATACACTCTTTCCCCTCATTGGCATGATGAGCGTCCTTCTTAGAAAGAAGGATTCTAGACTATGTTGGAAGTTTTCCGCATTTGGAATTCTCCAAACTGATCCCTTTCATTAGGTATTTATGTAAGGGATTAGGACAATCCAAACAGCTTCTTAAATCTAACTCTATAGATCCTTATACCTACTATACATGCTGCTCCCCTAAATCCTTTATGGAGAAATTCTTGGAAAGCCAAGCTTTCACTGATTGCCATAATGAAAGTCATTCCAATCAATAATATACCATTGACATATAACATTAAGAATACGATAGCGTTGCCCTATTACTTTCTATATATGCACGCTCTCTCATTGTTCGATGGAAATCAAATCGTCTGACTACTACAACAAAACACTTGTTCCAACTTCTTGAAACTTGTTTAAGTCTATAAATGGACTTTAACAACTTGCAAGCCTTACCCTCACTCCCACCGACTACAAAACTCTTGACCTACGACATATAGACAGTTGAAATGCTATCTTTATATCCATTTTCTATTTTTCATAGTCATAGAAGCAACAATGACTAGCATAATCCCAATGGACTTAAGCATAGCTATACATGGAAATGTCTCGTCATAATCAACGCCTTGAATTTGACGGAATCCGTTCACAACTAACATTGCCTTATAAGTCTCTACTTTCCATCTGCATTTAGCTTTCTCTTAAAAAATCATTTGTGGTCGATGGATTTTATCCTTTTCGGTATGCCCGACAAAGTCTATGAATAGCCCTACTTATATACTCATACTATACAAAAGCATTGCAGAGTGATACCGTCAAATAATATGAAAAATGAGGCGATATAGTGGGCACACGTAAATATTCCATTGGACTAACATCGGTACACATAATATATCACATATAATACTTACTATAGATGTACGTGGTCTCAGTACAACGCAATAAACATATGCGCTAACCATGGAATAATATTAGAGTACATAGTCACAATGTAACAGATAAATATAATACATAACATAATACGTAGTCCATGGTTACAAAATGATCATCTCTAGCCCACTACGCGATACATCATCACATACAACTACTGGAAGCTCAATGAGGCTACAATACATATAGGAAATTTAACATCATATAACTAATATTACTAGCCTCCTCAAAATGCCAAGCCAAATCTTGCTATTTACATGGTACTTATTCCTACCATGTCTCGGATTAACCCAAGTGTAGTTACACATGGGTCATACTATATCTATAATGATGTATTTGATGGTGATACACCATAATAATAAGACCATGAATAATGCTTAGATTAATCATGTAAATAACTCATACTGTGATGTAATATAATAAGTATCCATTATCTATCCATATTAACATATGAAATATATAAATGTAAATTAAAATCTAGTGGTGGCGGGAATCAACTGTACTATAGACTCATGGTCTCAAGTAGAGTCATCGCAATGTGAGGGTCACCTAACCTAAATCTATACTGAAATGAGAAGTAAAATCAATATATATCCATCTATCATTCTGCATAGAACCAAATGAGAGATTGATGGTCATATGCTCGCTCTAGAAACCTAGGGTCACCTAACCGGATCTGTTCTTACAATCTTTATTTATTTCAACAGACATCACGACTCGTATGTACCATTGGTTTGTCAATGCTTAGCCTCAATCACGACCCTTCTTTTACCTTATAGGTAATAGATTTCCGGCCTAAGCAACATAAGGGGCTAAAAAGGCACCTATCCTATGGGTTTCCTAACCTAATAATATTAACGTTGTCGTGGATCTAGGCAAAACCCCAAAATCAGCCCAATGGGGTGGGAACTAGCCTAATTTGGTTCTCTTCAATGCCAATAATAGAAGTACATAATGATAGTGGCATCCAATATCAATAAATGTAAAAGTACCTACCATGCTCACACCTATGAGCATCACCTCAAGTAAGTACAATATATCATAACTATTCCCATCAAATTTGTATCATCTACTTACACTGAATAACTGAATAAGTATCAAATCAATATCCCAAAACACCATGTCATACTAGCCTATTTATCTAATGTTCATGAACTATACTCAAACCACTCAATATATCGATTCAACAAGTACAATGAATAACTGGAAATGTGTTACCGAAAGTCTCATTTCAAATGATATCACTAAATCATTTATTCAAATTTCTTATTACACAACAATAAATAATAAACAAAGTAATTTATATAAATGTTTTTACTGTATTTAAAAGTGTAGTAATAATTAGTATAATAAAATACAACAATGATTTATATTATATAAAATGATACTTAAATCATACTCAAACGCCATAGAATTTATTACTAAATCTATAATATAAGTTTCATAACCTTTAATAATTATTAGGAGATCATTTGACAACTTTATAAATAAGAATTTACTAACTTTTATAAAGTCTCGTTGAAATAATATTATTAAATTTACATTATTTAATCGTTAAATGTTTTAAATAAAATTCGTACGTTTAAGCATGATATAATGTAGTATATTAGTATGTTTGTAGTAAGTGTGTGTATATATATATATTATTTTTTATCTTATTTTTCTAGGTATGAGGGAACCGACCGCTTGACAAATCGCAACCACCGGTCGACTGATGGCAATCGACCAGTCAGTTGGATGGGGTCGACCGATTCAACCTTCAAGCATACGATTCTCTATTCCTATCTACGTGCATTTTCAACCTTCTCCTCCCTAGTCTCTGCCACTCTTTCATCATTCAACATTATATAACCCAATTCCATCATTCTGTGCTTATTCCAAGTCCCAAAGAAGTATTAATTTCACATTATCAGTATTATATAATCAGAGAGATGAAGAAACAATGTTTTAGTGTTTGGGTTCATTTGTGTGCACTGACATTTCCATTTCCAGATAACTCAGTATTATAAAAAAACATAGTTAGTGAGTGACATACTAACCTTTTATTAGAGAATCACAATAGCTTCACTAACCTCTACTGGTTCCACATCCCGCTTCTCCTTTACCACTTACTGTAAGTGGTTCTTCAAATTGATGAACAAACTTGATTTTTTTTCTTGCTAAGTGGTATAGAGTTATCAAGAGCTATGATTTGAGTTGTTAACATTTATTGATTTAATTTTGGATTTTATTTCAATTTGAAGAAGTAGGGTTTGGGCAAGATGTTGATTTTCAAAAGTAAATAAAGAAATACATTAGGTTATATTTATAGAACAAGATGAAGAATCTAGATAATGAAATGCTTGGAAAACTAAATAGTCATAGTGTTTGGGAACCTGGGCTCGGGAGATATCGGGCTTTAATTTATTTCTTCTTTTTTTCTTTCAATTTGATTCACGAAACAAGTCTCAAATACTAGCCCACTTACAACTATTTATTCTCCACTAAATTTCTTATTAATTAATCACTTTACTATTTATGTTATAAAAATCAATTTTCATAATATATTCATTCAACTAAATCATTTTATTAAACTTATTTACTAATTAATTCCAATATACTTTCTTTTATCGAAAATAAATTTCAAACTTACAAAAATGTAATTTGACATTATATTCTAAATAATTAGTTCATATTTACATTCAAAAATTTTAAATAGATTTTTTAAAATCAATATTCTTTTCATCTCAAATTCTTATTATTTAATAATATAATTCCTATCTAATTTTCAAACCATTTCCAAAATCCGTATGAATTAATTATAATAAAATTTAATACATTTATTATTATTATTTAATTATTAGTTAATTTATTCTTGAAAACAGGTTATTATAGACTCCTCCTTAAGAAAATTGCATCTTGGCAATTTCTTCTTGGGAAAAATCCATATCTTACCTAGATAAATTCTATCTCTCTACTCCATCAATTAACAACAGACAAGGAACTGATTACATACCTCACTCGTGCACATATGATAAAAACTCAAGGTAGGACCGTTCCATGAGCTTATGTGTCTCCCAAGTGCAACACAATGGTTTGTCAGACCAATGTACTTTCACCAATGGAACTCTCTTGCTCCTAAGCTGTTAGATTTTCGAATCAAGTGTCCGAACTAAATGCTACATGTAGGTTAGATCAGGGGATAACTCGAGCTTCTGATTATCTCTAGACTCAATATTTATCTTCATATCTCCTAGACACTTCCTCGATTGAGATACGTGAAAGACATTATGAATCCAAGAGAAGTGATCAGGCAATGCAACTCTATAGACCACTCATCCAACATTCTCGTTAATAACTTATGAATCCACATAATATGGTGTTAATTTCCCCAATTTTCTAAATCCATAACTCCCTTTAATGGAGAAATCTTCACATACACTAGATCTTCAACTACATACTCTATATCTTTCCACCTACGATCGGCATATGATTTCTGTAGATCCTAGGTCTCCTTCATTCTTTTCCTAATCAACTCAATCTTCGATGTTGCTTCTCTAGTAGAATTTGCACCCAAAACAAAATTGTCTGCAGTCTCCAATCAATAGGATGGCGATCGACACGCTGCCATATAAAGCTTCAAATGGAGCCGCATTGATGCTAGTTTGATAACTTCTATTATAAGGAAACTCAACCAAGCATAAATGGTCCTCCCAATTACCACCAAAGTCTAGTATACATGAAGAAGAAAATCCTTAAGAAAATTGTCTACCTGCCCCGGTTTTCCATCTATATGCAGATGATATGCTATACTAAAATTCAGCTTCATTCCTAATGCTTCCTGGAAACTTCTTCAGAATCTACTAGTGAATAGGTGATCACGGTCACAAACTATAGAGCTAGGAACTTTGTGAAGCCAAACCACTTCTTTCACATACAGCTTAGCTAATTAAGGTATAGTAGGTTCAACTACACTGATATAAAGTGCGCTGACTTAGTCAACCGATCCACCACTACCCAAATATTGTCGTGTCCACTTTAGATCATGGTAACCCATTCATGAAATCCATCGATGCCTGAAATCCATATAATGAAAAAACCATTCTGATGGGATTTATATAAATGAATCATTGATTATTAATCCACCCATACTTGATCCCTCTATTGAGGGATTTCTAACAGTTGTAGAAGACCATTAGGTCTTTGATGCTTCGCCTTTATTAACTGGCATGTTATGCAGTCCTTAATAAACTTTTCAATATCACATTTCACACCTTCCTAATAGTATCCTCACTTCATATCCAAGTACATTTTGCTACTACATGGGTTTATACTATATCATTATCTATGGTAGTCGTTCAATACTAATTTACGGTGATCATCAACCTCTGGTACTACAAACATATTCTTTCTCCGTAAGCATCTAAGAGAGTCTAAAGAATAACAAGCCAAATCTTCACCTTCATTTTTAGATTCTAGTCTTTGAATAAGTGCTACAGTAGTTGGATCTTTCTTCTATGCTCCTATGATCCAGGCAATCAGAGATGGCCTTGCTACAAGGCTAGCTAACATCGCATTTGAACAAACTATAGAGCTTCTATCTTGAATCTCACACATAGATAATGTCTCAAGATCCTTCCACTCGGCCATCATCATAGAAATTATAGCTTGGTCCTTTTGACTCAATGCATCAGCAACTTGATTGCCTTTACCAGGTTTACTGGACCTCAAAATCGTAAGATGTTGACCATCACTATTTTCTCATATTAAGATCTTTTGTGTAAAGAAATACTTCGGTGACTTATGATCTGTGTAGAACACAATTCGCTCTCTAAGCAAGTAGTGCCGCTAAATCTTCAGTGCGAGCACTTTAACTGCTGGTTCCAAGATATGCATAGCATATCTAATTTCACTAGCTCTTAACTATCTCAATGCATATGCCACAACTCTATCATTCTGCATTAGTGCTACACCTAACCCAAAACCACATGCATCCGTATAAACTTCCATGTCCTGATTGCCTTTAGGTACTATCATCACAGGTGCATTCATAAGCAACTCCTTTAACCTTTAATAAGCTTCCTCACACTTATCCATCCATCGAAAATTTACTCCTTTCCTAGTTAGGTTGGTTAGAGACTATACAATCTTTGAGATTTCTTTGTTGAATCATTGATAATAACAAGATAATCCCAAGAAACTACTAATCTATGAAACTGTCTCAAGTCGTTTCCAATTCTAGATTGCTTCTACCTTAGCGGGGTCAGCTGAGATACCTACTTTAGAATAGACATGGCTTAAGAATTTAACTTTCCTCTGCCAAAAATGACATTTGTAGAACTTGGGTTTTAATTTATTCTACATTAGAGTCTTCAACATCATCATGCAGTACTTGTCATGCTCCTCCTTAGATTTAGAGTGTACCAGTATTGTGATGACCCGGACTTTTGGGCAATATCAATTTAATAATTTGTACTTAAAAATTAAATTCATTTGATAATTTTGTTAATAAAATTTGAATTGATTTAATAATCTAATTAAATAAATATTTAATTCGTGAAATTTATCTTTTAAAAAGCTAACAAAATGTTTTCTATTTATAATATATATATATATATATATATATATATATATATTGTAAATAGAAAAGCTTGGTTTGAATTTAATAAATAAAATCTTGTTTTCAAAATCTAATATATATTTTAGTAATTTGGAAATTTTGATTTAAATTTAACACAAAGCTTTTCAAATCTATTAAATAAATAACTATATGGTTTTAAATTGTTAAAGTAAATTATTTAAATTGATTTTAGCTTAAGTTCAAAATTAAATAAAAGGTTTGTTTCATTTTTTTAAATATAGCTTAATAATATATGTAATTTATTAATAAAGAGATAATTTCTTTTATAAATTATTTTAATTTGATAAATGAGTTATTTTCAAACTATAATAATAATGTTATATATATATATATGTAAATCTAGATTTTGAGTAGAATATTATTTTCAAATTGAAATGGTGGTGTTTAAATATATATATCAAATTGATTTTTAAATTTATTTTAAATTGTATTTAAAAATTGAATTAAATGTATATTTGGATTTCAAAAGAGATGATATATATATATATATATATATATATATATATATCTTAATATAGATAATGGATTTAAAGGTGTGACAAAAATGATTTCTGTATAAATATAATTTTTTATTCTATTTCTTTAAAAAGGATTCTTATTTATATAAATTAAAATAAGTATTTAGTTATTAGGAAATTAATTAATAAAAGCTTTATTCACATTTATAAACTTATTTTGCATGTAAAGTTACAAATGTAAGTAATACAATCTAAACACATGTGTTAACAAGTTAATTAAGGAAGATGACAAGTGTCATTAAATTTAGTTTTTTTCTTTTATTTCTATTTTTAAAACATTTCAACTTAAATAAACAAATTCCTTCTTCCCTTTCATTCTGTTTCTTATTATTTTTTCCAAATCTAAAAGCCAAGTTCAACATCTGAGAACAACTTCCTCATAACCATTTCAAAAACCAGAAATTATGTTCTAACTAAATCGGTAATCAAAATCGATTCCCTATAACATTTTAAAATCTAAAGCAAATCTTTTCAAGCCTGCATTTTCAAATTAAAGCAAACCAGTTTTCAAATGCCAGAATCTGATTGAAGCCTGTAACATTTCCATAATGAAATCTGAAGCACGATCTAGTGCACGCAGTTTATAAATCAAGAACTAAAGTTTTCAAACAAGCAATTCAAGTTTTTACTCAATCAAAGACATTTCAACACTCGAGTTTTAAAAAGAGTCAAAAGACGTTTTTCAAAATGAAGGCTCTGTCTTCCTTCTTCAATCCTGGTGAGTAACTTCACTTTTAAAAAAAAATTAAGTATGTAAATTTGGTTGCATGCTAGTTAATTTGAAATGAATATGTAATGTATGATATCTATTATGTATGTATTCATGTATGTTATGCATGTTGCTTTCTTCAGAGTAATCTCTGCTCATACCTTTCAGTTTTCCAGTTTTGATTTAAAAATTCAAAACTATTGATCTTGATTGTGTTTAAAGTTAAGATTCATACGAAACTTGTTTGTTACATGATAAAGTAAAGTTTAAAATTTATTCAAATTGAAATAAGTGTATTGACTTTGGAAATCAAGGACAACATAGCAAAATTTGTATAAAGTAAAAATTCAAACTTCTAAATTCATAAATTAAGGAACATTAATTGAATCCTTGAACAAAAACATGAATTTTAAAAGTAAAATCAAGATTTTTAGTAATAGGAGTCAAGTGCAGTCTTGTTTGAATTGAAAATGGTAATTTGGGAGATTCTGGTGATCTCGAGGATCTGGGAGGTTGTAGTTTCCAGTGATGATAGTTGAATGATCGTTGTTGATGGGAAAATTGTCTGATGATGGTGCATTTAATTATGGAGGTGGTGGTTGTTGTTTGAAGTCTGGAACCCTAGTTTTAACTAGGTTGAGTGATTTGATCACCACGGCTTATAGGATTGATCGAGTGCTTTGAAATTCTGGGGAATGAAGGTAGGTGGATTGTCGAAGGCTTGGCTGAAGTTGTAGGATTTCTGATGGTCGAAGAATCATGGACGAGGAGTTTTTTTAGGTTTGTGGTGGATTCCAGTTCTTGTTCCAGGTTTGGGTTGAGAGCTCGAATGCGATTTCGGGATTTGGACAACGATCTGATGATCGTGTTAGGATGCAAGGGTGAACGATGACTTGAGGAGATCATCGGTGGTGATAAGAGTTGAACGGCGTCACCGTGCATGTGCATGGTGCACCTCTTTGGTTCTGATGAAGTTGGGTTTTTTTTGCAGTGGGTTTGTTCTCGGGTAATTCGAGTTTTGACTCGAACCACTTTGGGTTTGGCTCGATACAGTTAAGGGTTGGCTCGAGTTAATATTTGGTTGCAGGTTTTAAAAGAAAACTTGATCTATTTTTAAAATTTTAAAATAAAGTTTAAAATGGAAAGCAAAGTCTTAAACTAAGTTTTAAACCTATGTTTAAATCTGGATTTAAGTTAGTTTGAATCTTAGTTTTGAAATAATTTAAGTTTTTGGAATTTAAATGGTTTTAACAACTTTTAAGTATTTAAAGTGTATTTGGTTTGAATTTAAAAATGAAATTTTAAATTGTAAAGTAAAGTTTTTAATCAAAGTTTAATCTGAAAATAAATTTAATATGTATTCCAGTTTTGAAATTGAAGTATGTTTTTAAATTTGAATTTTTTTAAACAACTTTGAATGGTTAAAGTATATTTTAAATTGATTTGAATTTGGAATGAATTTGATTTAAATTCTTTTATATTTCTTTGTAAGACAAGTAATTCTTTAAACATGTGATTTTAAAGGTTTTTAATTTTTTTTAACTTTGTTTAAATAAATTTGTATTCATTTTAAATCTTAAATTTAAAATGAAATTTGAAAGAAAATTTAAAGTAAAGTGTTTTTAAATGCTTGTTAATGATAATTTGATTATTAATAAGAAAATGTTTCTATCTTTAAATAAATGAAGATGTAATGTTTTGTAATTCATTAAATTATTAAGTTAATTAAAATGGATAATTAATTTATTTCACTAATTAATGATTTGGATTAATTAAATAAGTAATTAAAGGTTTAAATTAATTAATTAAAGTTTAAGATTAATTAATTAAGGAATAATTAATTTATAGTTAAGGATTATTAATTAGATTTTAATTAATGATTAAGATTAATTAATCAAGTAATTAAGGATTAATTAAGTTACAGCGAACACTTAATTAATTATATAATTAAAGATTAATTAATGGGTAATTAAGGCCTAATTAATTTGTAATTAATAATGATTAATCTAAGTTTAATTACTTAAGAAAAGTAATTAAATAATTGTTCGTAGTTAATGAAGGTCATTAACAAGAGATTATTTAACAATTAATTAATGTGATTAATTTTAATAATTAATTAGATTAATTAATTAATGATAATCATTTGTGAAATTGTTTAAATGAAATTACTTAATGAAAGTAATTAAGGAATTAATTACTCATTGTAATTAAATAAGTTTAATGTGATTCATTTAAGTCAATTAATTAAGTTTAATTAATTTAAGATAATCATTGAATGATTTGATAATAATTACTAAATGTAATTAATGGACTGTAATTACTTAGTGAAGTAATAAATTGATAATTACTATATGCGATGATTTAAGATTGGAAGTAATTTTGAATTTAATTACTTTGTGTAATTAATCAAGGGATTAATTAAGGATAATTAATTAAGGAGTAATTGATTTAATAAGGTAATTAAAGGTGTTTAATTACTGGAGGTGATTAATCAAAAGTGATTAATAATTGTGGTTTAATTAAAGATTAATTACTTAATGTAAATAATTTAAATTGAATAATTAATTAAAATGTAATTACGGATAATTAATTAATATAATTAATGATGTAATTAAAGATTGATTAATTAAGATTAATCAATCAATCATAAGTGATTAAAGAGTAATTAATTAATATAATTAATTAAGGATTAATGTAATTAATTATGGTTAATTAATTTGTGAAGTAATTAAAGGTTAATTACTATATTTGGTTAAGTATAATTAATTTATGAAATTAATTAAAGATAATTACTTGAATGTATTTAAAGGATAATTAATCAAGAATGATTAATAAAGGTGAATAATTAGAGGATAATCAATTAATTAATTTGTAATTAATTAACGGTTAAGTAAGTAGAATTTATTAAATGAAGTAATTAATTTAATTCACTTTAAATTAATTAGAGATGGAAGTAATTAATTTAATTCATTTTAAATTAATTATAGATGATGTGATTAAGTAAATCATTACTTATGTATGGATGGATGATACTTGATTTCCTTCAATAGTTTGAGATCTCAGATATGAGTTAAGTACTGTGCAGTTAAAGCGCTCGGCAGATTCAAAGCGGTAGAGGTGCAAAAAGCCATAGTGGGGATATAGCGGGATATAGCGGATAGCTCTAAAATAGCATATAAAACTCGTACTTAATGTTTTTACAAATATATAAATGGTAATTAAATGAAAAATTATCATTCAACTGAATTATAATTAATACATAAATGATTTTAAACAAAAAACATGTGCGAATATACTTTAAATAAACGTAAAATTATTATATAACATAATTGAATTTAGTAGAATATTAGAGTATTTTCATTTCTGAAAATATATTAAAAATTAAATCAAATAAATTAGTTTCATAATTTTTATAATGTATAAATGCAATTCTTTAATTCATTTTATTAAAGAAGATATAGCGAAAATAGCAAAATATAGTGGGAATAACAGGATATAGAGGAAATAGCGGGGATTAAAGCGGAAAGGCTATATTTTGGGGCTATATGGAAAAATCGTAGCGGTAGAAATCCGCTATGAGACAATACGGGGTTATAGCGGGGTTATAGCGGGGCATTAACTACACAGGTTAAGTAATGCTGTGTGATATGGATGCTTTGGTTGCATTGTGGTGATAATATGAATTATCTATTTGTGATGATAATGTAGATTATCTATTGTGATATTGTGAATTATCTATCTATGCGTATATAGATAATAGAATTGAATTGTTTTAAACTTTAAAACAACTTGGACCTAAAAGATGGTGTTTTGGATTTCGATGAGACCGGGATCGGTTTTCCAGATTTGGATATCTGAAAACCACATCGATCCAAATTAATGATAGGTCATGAATCTTAAGTGAAGACGAAGATTGGGAGTGCAAGGATTATTGCCGTTAACTCTGAGGGTGATTCCAAAAAGGGTGTAACGAGATAATGCCTTCGGTTTTGCTCGAACCCGGAACAAACTTGTATTGATTGAACGCTTTCAGAACATCGTCAGGTGGATGATGAGTATTCTAAGTGATGTGTTCTGATAAGGTAATCGTAGCCTCAAGCCTCATCAACCGGGAATGGCTAAAACAGGGGAGGTGCAGCAAGGCTAAGTAGGTCATACCCAAGTAGGACGAGATTTACCCCTGTCTAGATGTCCCTTTTTATTTCGGCTTTGTGGTGCGGTTGCTGATCACAACTGCGGGGTTGTCTTGTTTAGAACTATTCAGTAAGTAATGGTTCCGGCCTTGTGTTGCAGGGGATTTAGGGTGGACCCTCGGTACGTTGATCTAGACCACGTACTATGACAGGCGGTACCCCAGTAGCCCTTCCATTGTATGGAATCCAATCTCCAACAAGTGTCGTACGTATTAGTTGTGCCCAACTATGTTGGAACGTGAGATGTAAGCATTCTAGCTATTTCTTTATTTTACTTGAAAACCCTAGACCCTATTATAATATCACTGGATTTCCTATCAAATTTTTTGGTTAGCGTAAGGTAAAAACTTACCCATGTTTATGTGTGGGAAGTCTTGCGTGATACCTTTTGTTTCCAAAGGTTTTTTAAAGTTAAGCAGCTTTAACCTGTTACTCACACCAGACCCATGTTTGATCCAGAGTTTATCTTCTATTTCTTAAACTCTTGGGTACTCAAATTTTATGAGTAGCCAAGGGATTCAGGTTAGCTTTGACGAATCGTGGAGGACCAAAGGAGCAATGGAGCAGGAGGCTTCACCGTTGTAGATGTATATAGTGTTCCGCTGTGTTGGTATCTCTGAGTGGTTTCTTTGTATTGTATTGAGTTGTAATAACTAGACATGTGTTTATAACTGTCTAGTATGTGATGTATTATCTGTGGACTCTGATATTGTTGTATATTATGTAATACTTATGTAATTAATATAAATTATTCATTCCGCTGTTGAGATTCTGATGTTGTTCTTTCCTTCTTCTCTTTCTTTTCTCTTTTCTATCCCTTTCTTTCTTCAAGGTGATGCGACTTTCAGTGGAGTGAAAGTCGAGTCATCTCATTTGGTATCAGAGCGCTAGGTTGAGTGAATACCTAGGCTTTGGAGTGATTTCTTTCTTGAGAGAGTGTATTTGTAATTTTAAATATATTTAAATATATATATATATATATATATATACCTATCTATTGGGTTACCTGTTCGAGTTTTCCAATATAAGTTATAAAGGTAGATGGGGTAGCTGTGTGTGTAACACGACTACTACCAATGGGTGGAGTTTGAATGTTTGAGATCGGAAGTGGATTTATCGAGAGTGTAGACCTAATACCGTCTCGAGTGGGTTTTGCTGTGGTATAAGGATTTCTTTGATCCCTGAAGGAAACTAGTTAAGGTTAGGAGTCCATTTTTGAAGTGCAAGTTGGATGACTAGAGTTTGGAGCCGTCGGTAAGACAGAAGAGAGTGATGGTATCTTGGTAACCTCAGGAATAGTAGCCGCGTGATGAGACGCAGTGACTATGGATGTTTCCGAAGATGTTTCTTTGGAACAAGTTTAAGGGAGTATGTCTGTTTCAGTGTTGTGGCTTGGCTCAGCAGGGTGTTTCCGTTTGTTTTGAGGTCCGAGTTTCTCGAAGAGCTTTGAATTAGGAATTCTTTGGCACTGTGTCAGCAGTGCAGCTTGGAGTGTTCTGTGTGCTAGGAAGGAGGTCTTCTGGCTTAGCAGTTTTTTGGAAGAGGAGTTCAAAAGTAGTATAGTGGATTCTTTTCTTCGATGGATTGGCTAGATAAGCATAAGCTGATCTGATTGGTAAAGAGAGAACATTTTTCTTTGGATATTAGGCTGGGTTGATCCCAAAAGTGACTTGCGATAGTTTGAGTGTTCTCTTGAGCAATTGGAGATTTTTCCAGATGTCTTTAGAGAAGTCAGAGGTTTGTCCCCATCTGGAGATTGAGTTTTCTTATCGACTTGGATTCTAGGAGTCGTTCTGGTGGTTCAGCTTAATAGAAAGATGGTTCTTAGAGATAGAGCTTGGGTGAGCAGCTCAGGATTAGATGGAACTTCTGAGTTTTCTTTATGGATCTGTTGAACCATATCTCCGAGAAGTGGTGTCCAGTTTGTTTGTGCTCGTGTTCATTATCAGCATTCTCATCTACTCCAGATCAGAGTTGTGCAGCAGAAGCAGTTTGGAGGTGCACCTGTCTTGTCTTTTCCGGATAGGAGAAGTTCGCTCTCTTCTGATGTTTGTAGAGTAGAGTTTGTTCTTGGTTTTTGGTTGATCTTGGAGAGATCATTTTGTTGGGTTCTTTTGGTCCAGTTTGTCTCTTGAGGCATCAGCGAAAGTTGACCTAATCGGGAAGGATGTAGGAAGCCCTTGATCGTCGGAAGTGTTTTGAGGATAAGAGACGAAGGAATTTGGTTTCTGGAGTCGGAGATTTGATTTTGGATAAGTTTTTCTCCGATCTAAGGAGTTATAAGTTTTGGTAAGATTGGGAAGCTAGCTCTGGGGTGATTTGTGTAACGACCCGTATTTTACGTGTCGATATAATCGTAGAATTATTAGGTCGTTAGTGTTGTTTATGTTTTCCTTAGCCTTAGTCGTATGGGAGGTTAACTCGTATAGGGATAGGTCATGTACGAGTTACGAGATATGGGTTTCTGACCAACCTATAGTTAAGTCATAGACGACTTAAGGTGGTTGCACGAGCTAATGGGTCAGTATTAGGTCGTAGGTGACTTATAGGATTAGCGACCTATAGGATGGAGACGACCTAAGAGTTAATGGCTAAGAGGTTCTAACGACCTAAGGGAGTTAGGTCATGAACGACCTAGCAGCTAGGATGATGGTAGGAATGAGCGACCTAGTGATTTTCGTGTTGGGATAGGTCATAAGCGACCTAAGGGTGCTGGGTCGATTTGAGTTTAGGTCGGTAGGGTCTTAGGTCGCAAGGAAAGTTAGGTCGCATGAGTGTTTAGGTCGTGAGTGGTCTTTTAGGTAGGTGGAGCGACCTACGGGTTATGAGCAACCTAGTGGTAGGCGACCTAGGAAAATATAGCGACCTATAGAATGGTGACCTAAGGAAGATAGGTCGTTAAGCGACCTAAGGGGAGTAGTTAGGTCGCGTAGTTGTTAGGTCGTGTGGTTGATAGGTCGCGTGAGTACTTAACCTAGTTAGGTCGTGACCAGGTTAGGTCGTTAAGTCACAATGTTAATAGGTCGCTAGGCCACAGGAGTGTTAGGTTGTGAAGCAGATAGGTCGTAGGTCGTTGAAGGCGGCATGGTTTTAGGTCGTATGTTGTTAGGTCGCGTAAAGGCCTGGGGAGTTAGGTAGTTGACTCGGCATTTGGTTAGATCGGCATCGAGATAGGTCGGCCGTGTTTGTTAGCTAGTATGTCTCTTGGTTGGTTAGGTCGTTAGGTCGTTGGAGTGTATGGGTCGGCAGTGACCTATGTTAGGTCGGAGTTTTTAGGTCGGCAACGACCTAAGTCTGGGCGGCCTAAGGGTGATTTCAGCCTATAAATAGAGGGGTTTGGGTCACTTTTTGGCACCGGTTTTCGAAGCGACGAAGTGCTGCCATTTTGAGAGCTCGACTTCTACATTTCTTCACTTCTTTTCTCTACTCTAATCTAGTGTTAACATCCATCCAAGATCGAAGATCAAGATTGAAGATCCAAGAGCCAAAGTTGAAGATCTTCATCCTACGAAGCTAGATTTCACCATTTCAAGCGAGATTTCGACGAATCGAGCTTGAATCCTTGCTGTCCAGATCTTTAGTTGATAGTTGTTGAAGTGTTTGGGTGATTCGGTGAGTGGTAGTTATCTCTCACGCGGACCCAAAGGAGTATATTGGATTGGTGGCTTGTTTGAGTGTTAAAGTTAGAGATTTCATGCATTTTTCTTAGTTCCAAGACTAGATTCATTACTTTTGAAAATCTTTACCTATGCAAGTTCAATTAACAAGTTATAGAGACAAAACCCATGTTTTATATTTGATAGATCTATGCTAAAATCCATGATTTCATATATGTTAGACTTATGCTCATTTATTTACGAAATTGCCATTATAGTTGATATTGCTTGATTAGATCTTGTTTGAATGCTTGATTGTTTGGATGTATGATTGATTTGATTGTCTCGAGTTAGCTTGTAGTTGATTTGGGACAAGATGGTTGAAGATGATTCAAAAGCTAAGTGGAAAGGCTCTTGAATGGTGAAAGCTGCTGTGGCATATGAAGCGAATGAAGAAGCTCATATGGATGGGTTCGAGGACTTTGCTATAGTTAGAGGAAGCGAAGTATGATGACGAAATGGACTTTGCCATGATATGTTGAGGCGAAGTATGATGATGAGATGGACTTTGCTAAGATGCGTTGGAGCAAAGCATGATGTGGAAGCCTTGGTTTAATCCAGACGGGATCATCCCAAGCATGTTGATTACTCGATGATGCGGTTTGAGTTGGTGGATAATGGTGGGCTCGAGAGGTGCTTGAGCAATATTGGGAATAGTCGTCGAGGAGGATGACTAGAAGGCTGAGATCTTATCGTTATTGAAGGTTCTAGCAAGCTCAAAGCAAGAGTACGTTGGGTAGATCCGTTATACCCAGGCGCGGGTCATGATGATGTGCTAGTACTCTGGGTAGATCCGTTATACCTAGGCACGGGTCACGGTGACGTGCGGAGTTATGTCTAGAACCGGGGTTGCCATTAGCCCTTGACGGATGGTTGAAAGATGTGTTGGTCATTCAATTGACGATAAAATCAAGGCAATGATAGCAGTGATAGCCAGAGTCATGGATGTTTGGTTGTATCATCATTCGGTCTCAAGAGCGGTGTTTTCTGGGTGCTTATCTGATCTTGGTTTAGGCCTTGGGGGTTTGTATTTGGAAAACATCGACCTTGACTCGAGTGATTATTGCTTTACTTTAATTATCTGCTTTGCTATGCTTGCTTCTCCTTAGTGTGTGTCTGGGGGCTATCACTGTAGTAAGAGGTGGGGTGGGATGATTTGGGTTCCTATTCCTTTTATCCTTTATGTTCCTTTGGTATGTTTGATAGTTGATTTACTGCTCACTAAGACTGTTGTCTGACTCAAGGTTTTATGTCTCCTCTTATTACCTTGGGCTGTTCATCCATGTTGGGATGGGCAGACTAGATAGCAGGTGACATGTGCTGTTCTTGGAGATCTACGCTGATGATGACAAGGACGAGCAGGAGGCTTTTGCATATTATTTCGTATTATATGTACTGGGTGTTCCGCTGCTGTATTTGTTTGAGTGTTATGTAGTGAGGCTTTGATGCATGGATTTATTCATATGGTTGTATAAAACTACTATGATGCTTTTATGATGATTTTCTGTTATGGAGCTTCACTATATATTTCTCTATTGTATTTTATCCATGCCCTGTGAGTGATACGATAGATTCTGCGATGTTTTATTCTACCCTTGACAGTCACCCATGGCTGCCTGGCACACTTTCAGCGCACCATTCCCTCGTTTTCGTGCGGGAGTCATGGGGGGTCGTCACATTTGGTATTAGAGCTTTGGTTAATCGATTTTAGCCAACGCTCGCTGAAGTAACTACGTATGAGAGACGTAATTGTATTTTGATGAATGATTACTATATATATTATAGTAGCTTAGAAGGATTTGAACTCCTTATGCAGTTGTTTCTCAAAGGTGTTCTAATCATTCCTTTTTGTAGATATTAAGGATGAGTCGAAGAGGGAGACCAGCTGCAAGGGAAGGTCGTGCTGCTGATGGAGTTGCTGATTATGGAGCTATGTTAGAAGCGATGATGACTTCGATCATGAGAAGGATACCAACTCCAGGGTCAGTGGTAGATGTTGGAATTCAAGTTCAAGCTCCAAGACCGGTGGATTTTGCTAAGCTTTGTAAGGACTATACTTCTCTTGGAGGAAAGGTTTTCTTAGGAACGGAATCGACTATTGAAGTCCAAAGATGGATGGATGCTTGTAGGAGGATCTTTGGAGATTTAGGAATTGAGGATGCAACTAAGAGGAAGCTTGCATCGAGACAGCTTCAAGGGAGAGCTGCTGATTGGTGGAATTCTATCACCATCGATACTCCAGAGGAAGAGATTACTTAGGTGCAATTCCAAGCTAGATTTGAAGCAAAGTTCATTTCTACGGCTCAGAAATCTGTTTTGTTTAAGAAGTTTGTTAAGCTCAAGCAAGGTGGAAGATTAGTTCTTGAGTATGTTTTTGAGTTTGAGGCTCTGTCCAAGTATGCTAGATCGTATATTGAATCTCCCTACCAGAAGAACGAGAAATTCGTGACAGGCTTGGACAGTTATCTTGGAAGACAGTTGGTGGATCATCTGGACGATCCATTTGAGAAGCTGGTGGAGAAAGCTCTCAGGTACGAGAGTTTGTTTCCTAAGGAAGTATCTGTTGTTGCTATGACCAAGGAGGAGTCTAAACCACAGCAGGGTGGAAACAAGAAGAGGAAGCAGCAACAGCAGAAGGGTAAGGATGGTCAGAAGAAGCTGAAGGGGGAAAAGACCTGTTATAATTGTCGGCAAAAGGGCCATCTCTCCAAGGATTGCAAGAATCCGAAGGTGTTGTTGAAGTGCTACAACTGTGATAAGATGGGGCACATTAAGAAGAACTGTCCGGAACCGATAAAGGACAGGCAGGTTGTGCAAGCTTATGCTTTGGGGGTTGTCCCGTCATCTTCGAAAGTTCCTACTGCTGAAGAGAAGGGGAAGAGTGTGGTGGTTCAAGGTACTCTTTCCATTTGTGGTGTTCCGGTTAGAGTGTTATTTGATACTGGAGCGTCTCATTCTTTTGTTTGTAATGAGTTGATAGACCGGTTGGGTTTGGAACCGGATATTGTTGATAGACCATTGGTAGTGACTAATCTAGTTGGGGGTTCGTCTTGTTTGTGTATGCTATGCCGGGGTCTAGTTATATCGAGTCATAATTTCTCTTTTGTTTGTGATTGCTTTGTTCTGAACTTTGCGGGGTTCGGAATTATTTTGGGTATGGACTGGCTTAGGAAGTATGCGGCAAAGGTTGATTGTGAGAGATTGGAGGTGACAGTCGAGAATGTGGAGGGGCGAAAGGTTGTGATACGATGTAAGCATGAAGAAGGCGTCTTCATGAGCTTCATGTATTCGCTGGTTGTTCCACGGGATGGACTGTCATCGATGCCAATCGTGAATGGATTCGAGGATGTCTTTGACGAGGTCAAAGGGTTACCGCCGCATAGGGAGATCGAGTTTCGTATCGATCTAGTTGAGGGAACCAGACCTGTTGTGATGCCTCTTAGGCGGATGGCGCCTAGAGAACAACAAGAGTTGAGGGTGCAGGTTGATGACCTTTTATGGAAAGGATTCATTCGGCGTAGTGTGTCCGAATGGGGTGCACCAGTTGTGTTCGCAACCAAAGAGGATGGATCGTTGAGGTTGTGTGTTGATTATCGTGAGCTGAATAAGGTGACTAAGAAGAACAAGTATCCATTGCCTAGAATAGATGACTTGTTTGATCAGCTTCACGAGGCGAAGGTGTTTTCTCAGATGGATTTGGCAACGGGATTTCACCAGTTAAGAGTGGCGAAGGATAGTGTGCCAAAGACTGCTTTCAGGACACCATCCGGTTTTTATGAGTGGCTGGTAATGCCGTTTGGATTGACTAATGCACCAGCATATTTTGTGGATCTTATGAATAGAGTATTCAGAGATCAGTTGAACAAGTTCGTACTTGTGTTCGTGGATGATATTCTGATTTATTCCAGAACTGAAGAAGAGCACATGACGCACTTGCGTATTGTTTTGCAAATCTTGCGGAAACATCAGCTGAAGGCTAAGTTTTCGAAGTGTCACTTCTGGAAGAGTGAAGTGAGATTCTTAGGCCATGTTATTTCTGGAAATGGAATAGCGGTTGATCCCGCTAAGGTGGCAGCAATCCAGGATAGGGTTAGACCTAAGAATGCATCCGATGTGAGAAGTTTTCTTGGATTAGCAGGATATTATCGTCGGTTTATCAAAGACTTTTCCAAGATAGCTGCACCGTTAACAGGATTGACGAAGAAAAACCAAGTGTTCAGTTGGGATACTAAGTGTGAGCAAGCCTTTGGAATCCTGAAAGAGCGACTGACCAGTGCTCCTGTTTTGACTATTCCAAGTGGGAATGATGAGATGGTGGTTTACACTGATGCATGCGGTACTGGACTTGGAGCAGTGCTGATGCAGAAGGATAGAGTTGTTGCGTATGCAAGTCGACAACTGAAGCCGCATGAAAGGAATTATCCGACTCATGATTTGGAGTTGGCGGCGATTGTTTTTGCTCTGAAGATGTGGAGACACTATCTATTGGGAGTTCGATTTGAGTTGTTTACAGACCATAAGTCTTTGAAGTATCTTTTCTCCCAAAAGGATTTGAATCTTCGGCAGCAACGATGGTTGGAGTTTTTAGCATCATATGATTTTGGTATAGCTTATACTCCGGGAAAAGGTAACGCAGTAGCTGATGCGTTAAGTCGAAGACATGCAGGATTGGGAGCCATGTTTTCGGAATGGAAGAGTCTCAAGTATTTAGCTGGATTTGACTTCAGGCCTAGATGTGAATTGGAACCTGAGATGTTGGCAAACTTATCGATAAGACCTACTCTTGTGGAAAGGATTGGCGAGGGTCAAAAGCGAGACGATAAGCTTGTCAAGATTATCCGAGATTTGGAATCTGGATTGGACCCAGAGAAGGATAAAGGATTCGAAGCCGATCGAGAGGGTTGGCTTCGGAAGCAAGGACGAATGGTTGTTCCCGATATGGATGAATTGAGAGATGAAGTTCTAAGGGAAAGTGATCACTCGAAGTTGACAATTCATCCAGGTGGAAATAAGATGTATCGGGATATGAAGAGAACCTATTACTGGGAAGGTATGAAGAAGGATGTTGGAAATTTCATTTCCAAATGCATGAATTGCCAGTTGGTTAAAGCTGAACAGAAGAAGCCAAGTGGATTGCTTCAGCCAATAGAGGTTCCTACATGGAAGTGGGAGCAGATATCGATGGATTTTATCGATGGTCTACCTAGAACTAGAGCAGGGAATGAAGGGATTTGGGTCATAGTAGATCGGTTGACCAAGAGTGCAAGATTCATTCCTGTTCGATCGACTAGGACTGCATCGAAGTTGGCTGAATTGTATGTTAAGTGGATAGTTCGTTTCCATGGTATTCCGAAGAGTATAGTGACCGATCGAGACCCATTGTTCACTAGTGGATTTTGGAAGAGCTTCCAGGAAGTTTTGGGAAACGAGTTGTGTTTGAGTACGGCTTATCATCCCCAAACAGATGGTCAGACTGAGAGAGTCAATCGGGTTTTGGAAGATCTCTTGAGAGCATGTGTTTTGGATTTCGGAGGATCATGGGAAGATCACCTTCATTTGGTGGAGTTTGCATATAATAACAGTTATCAGTCTAGCATTGGTATGGCACCATATGAAGCCTTGTATGGAAGACCGTGTAACTCTCCGACATGTTGGTTGGAAGCTGGAGAAAAGCTGATGCTTGGGCCAGAGATGATTCGTCAGACTTCGGATTGCATAGAAATCATTCGGCAACGAATGAAGGCAGCCCAGGATCGTCAGAAGAGTTACGCAGATAAACGTCGAAAGGATTTGGAGTTCGACGTAGGAGATAAGGTTTTTGTGAAGATTTCTCCACTGAAGAATGTTATTCGATTCGGGAAGAAAAGAAAGTTGACTCCGAGATTTGTTGGACCATTCCCGATTATCGAGCGAATTGGAAAGCTCGCTTATAGATTGGAGTTACCAGAAAAGATGGCGGGTGTGCACAATGTTTTTCATGTATCTTATCTACGGAAGTATGTGAACGACTCAAATACGGTGGTTTCTGCTGATAGCTTTGAAGATTTGGAGGTTGATCTAGTGGTTACGAGACCTCGTAAGCCGCTTCGTGTTGTTGAAACCGACACGAAACAGCTTAAGAGGAAGACGATTACGTTGCTCAAGATACAATGGAGTGATGATGTTAACGACTGTACATGGGAGGAGGAAGAGAGGATGAAGGCAACTCATCCTGAACTCTTCGAGGTATGGCCCTAAGGTGTCGTGGCATCTCACTAATTTGTAACTTGTTCTAATCGTAGAATTCTGCATGCTAGGATAGAAATTGGATGCATGGTTTGTTGATTGCTATGGATGGTAGGCATGCAGAATAGTTTTGGTTGCTCTTGTTTGTTTGGAATTTCAGGGGCGAAATTCCTAAGGGGGAGAGAATGTAACGACCCGTATTTTACGTGTCGATATAATCGTAGAATTATTAGGTCGTTAGTGTTGTTTATGTTTTCCTTAGCCTTAGTCGTGTGGGAGGTTAACTCGTATAGGGATAGGTCATGTACGAGTTACGAGATATGGGTTTCTGACCGACCTATAGTTAAGTCGTAGACGACTTAAGGTGGTTGCACGAGCTAATGGGTCAGTATTAGGTCGTAGGTGACTTATAGGATTAGCGACCTATAGGATGGAGACGACCTAAGAGTTAATGGCTAAGAGGTTCTAACGACCTAAGGGAGTTAGGTCGTGAACGACCTAGCAGCTAGGATGATGGTAGGATTGAGCGACCTAGTGATTTCCGTGTTGGGATAGGTCGTAAGCGACCTAAGGGTGCTGGGTCGATTTGAGTTTAGGTCGGTAGGGTCTTAGGTCGCAAGGAAAGCTAGGTCGCATGAGTGTTTAGGTCGTGAGTGGTCTTTTAGATAGGTGGAGCGACCTACGGGTTATGAGCAACCTAGTGGTAGGAGACCTAGGAAAATATAGCGACCTATAGAATGGCGACCTAAGGAAGATAGGTCGTTAAGCGACCTAAGGGGAGTAGTTAGGTCACGTAGTTGTTAGGTCGTGTGGTTGATAGGTCGCGTGAGTACTTAACCTAGTTAGGTCGTGACCAGGTTAGGTCGTTAAGTCACAATGTTAATAGGTCGCTAGGCCACAGGAGTGTTAGGTTGTGAAGCAGATAGGTCGTAGGTCGTTGAAGGCGGCATGGTTTTAGGTCGTATGTTGTTAGGTCGCGTAAAGGCCTGGGGAGTTAGGTAGTTGACTCGGCATTTGGTTAGATCGGCATCGAGATAGGTCGGCCGTGTTTGTTAGCTCGTATGTCTCTGGATTGGTTAGGCCGTTAGGTCGTTGGAGTGTATGGGTCGGCAGTGACCTATGTTAGGTCGGAGTTTTTAGGTCGGCAACGACCTAAGTCGGGGCGGCCTAAGGGTGATTTCAGCATATAAATAGAGGGGTTTTGCTCACTTTTTGGCACCGGTTTTCGAAGCGACGAAGTGCTGCCATTTTGAGAGCTCGACTTCTACATTTCTTCACTTCTTTTCTCTACTCTAATCTAGTGTTAACATCCATCCAAGATCGAAGATCAAGATTGAAGATCCAAGAGCTAAAGTTGAAGATCTTCATCCGACGAAGCTAGATTTCACCATTTCAAGCGAGATTTCGACGAATCGAGCTTGAATCCTTGCTGTCCAGATCTTTAGTTGATAGTTGTTGAAGTGTTTGGGTGATTCGGTGAGTGGTAGTTATCTCTCACGCGGACCCAAAGGAGTATATTGGATTGGTGGCTTGTTTGAGTGTTAAAGTTAGATATTTCATGCATTTTTCTTAGTTCCAAGACTAGATTCATTACTTTTGAAGATGTTTACCTATGCAAGTTCAATTAACAAGTTATAGAGACAAAACCCATGTTTTTTATTTGATAGATCTATGCTAAAATCCATGATTTCATATATGTTAGACTTATGCTCATTTATTTACGAAATTTCCATTATAGTTGATATTGCTTGATTAGATCTTGTTTGAATGCTTGATTGTTTGGATGTATGATTGATTTGATTGTCTCAAGTTAGCTTGTAGTTGATTTGGGACAAGATGGTTGAAGATGATTCAAAAGCTAAGTGGAAAGGCTCTTGAATGGTGAAAGCTGCTGTGGCATATGAAGCGGATGAAGAAGCTCATATGGATGGGTTCGAGGACTTTGCTATAGTTAGAGGAAGCGAAGTATGATGACGAAATGGACTTTGCCATGATATGTTGAGGCGAAGTATGATGATGAGATGGACTTTGCTAAGACGCGTTGGAGCAAAGCATGATGTGGAAGCCTTGGTTTAATCCAGACGGGATCATCCCAAGCATGTTGATTACTCGATGATGCGGTTCGAGTTGGTGGATAATGGTGGGCTCGTGAGGTGCTTGAGCTATATTGGGAATAGTCGTCGAGGAGGATGACTAGAAGGCTGAGATCTTATCGTTATTGAAGGTTCTAGCAAGCTCAAAGCAAGAGTACGTTGGGTAGATCCGTTATACCCAGGCGCGGGTCATGATGACGTGCTAGTACTCTGGGTAGATCCGTTATACCTAGGCACGGGTCACGGTGACGTGCGGAGTTATGTCTAGAACCGGGGTTGCCATTAGCCCTTGACGGATGGTTGAAAGATGTGTTGGTCATTCAATTAACGATAAAATCAAGGCAATGATAGCAGTGATAGCCAGAGTCATGGATGTTTGGTTGTATCATCATTCGGTCTCAAGAGCGGTGTTTTCTGGGTGCTTATCTGATCTTGGTTTAGGCCTTGGGGGTTTGTATTTGGAAAACATCGACCTTGACTCGAGTGATTATTGCTTTACTTTAATTATCTGCTTTGCTATGCTTGCTTCTCCTTAGTGTGTGTCTGGGGGCTATCACTGTAGTAAGAGGTGGGGTGGGATGATTTGGGTTCCTATTCCTTTTATCCTTTATGTTCCTTTAGTATGTTTCATAGTTGATTTACTGCTCACTAAGACTGTTGTCTGACTCAAGGTTTTATGTCTCCTCTTATTACCTTGGGCTGTTCATCCATGTTGGGATAGGCAGACTAGGTAGCAGGTGACAGGTGCTGTTCTTGGAGATCTACGCTGATGATGACAAGGACGAGCAGGAGGCTTTTGCATATTATTTCATATTATATGTACTGGGTGTTCCGCTGCTGTATTTGTTTGAGTGTTATGTAGTGAGGCTTTGATGTATGGATTTATTCATATGGTTGTATAAAACTACTATGATGCTTTTATGATGATTTTCTGTTATGGAGCTTCACTATATATTTCTCTATTGTATTTTATCCATGCGCTGTGAGTGATACGATAGATTCTGCGATGTTTTATTCTACCCTTGACAGTCACCCATGGCTGCCTGGCACACTTTCAGCGCACCATTCCCTTGTTTCCGTGCAGGAGTCATGGGCGGTCGTCACATTTTGGATCTTTTCTGTGTTCTTTTAAGGATAAGTGTTTGGTCTACATGATTGAATTGCCAGTTTGGATAACTGGGATTCATTGTATTTCACGTATCTCTGGTGAAGTACGTGTTTGATCTGTCTCTGGTTTAGAACCAGCAGTTCAGGAGGTTTGGTAGTTTAGTCAGACTTGTCTATGGTCTGATATCCTGTTTAGTTTTATAGATCTAGATGAGTGGGAGCTCTGTAGCTTAGTAGTATTGATTGTTTGGATTCTATAGAGCGAGTATACCGGTATGTATACTTGGGAAACTCCTGGAAATTCTATCCAGAATTTTGTCAGGATAGTTAGATTTGTTTGATTGGATGAATTGGTTGCTATGGTTGTTAGCATATCATTGATGTTATATGCTTGTGATTTAAAATTAAATCTTTAATGAGATTATTAAATTACCTTTGTTTTAAATTTCGGGGGCGAAATTCTTTTAAGGGGGGAGGAATGTGATGACCCGGAATTTTGGGCAATATCAATTTAATAATCTGTATTTAAAAATTAATTTGATTTGATAATTTTGTTAATAAAATTTGAATTGATTTATTAATCTAATTAAATAAATATTTAGTTGGTGAAATTTATCTTTTAAAAAGCTAATAAAATGTTTTCTATTTATAATATATATATATATTAATATATGTATATATATATATATATATTGTAAATAGAAAAGGTTGGTTTGAACTTAATAAATAAAATCTTGTTTTCAAAATCTAATATATATTTTGGTAATTTGGAAATTTTGATTTAAATTTAACATAAAGCTTTTCAAAGATATTAAATAAATAACTATATGGTTTTAAATTGTTAAAGTAAATTGTTTAAATTAATTTTAGCTTAAGTTTAAATTCAAATAAAAGGTTTGTTTTTTTTAAAATTTAGCTTGATAATATAAGTAATTTATTAATAAAGAGATAATTTCTTTTATAAATTATTTTAATTTGATAAATGAGTTATTTTCAAACTATAATAATAATGTTATATATATATATATATGTAAATCTAGATTTTGAGTAGAATATTATTTTCAAATTGAAATGGTGGTTGTTTAAATATATATATATATATATATATATATATATATATATCAAATTGATTTTTAAATTGATTTTAAATTGTATTTGAAAATTTAATTATATGTATATTTTGATTTCAAAAGAGATGATATATATATCTTAAATAGATACTGGATTTAAAGGTTTGACAAAAATGATTTTTGTAAAAATATAATTTTTTTATTCTATTGCTTTAAAAAGGATTCTTATTTATATAAATTAAAATAAGTATTTAGTTATAAGGAAATTAATTAATAAAAGCTTTATTCACATTTATAAACTCATTTTGGATGTAAAGTTACAAATGTAAGTTAGTAATACAATCTAAGCACATGTGTTAACAAGTTAATTTAAGGAAGATGACAAGTGTCATTAAATTTAGTTTTTTTTCTTTTATTTCTATTTTTAAATCATTTCAGCTTATATAAACAATTTCCTTCCTCCCTTCCATTCTTTTTCTTATTTTTTTCCAAATCTAAACGCCAAGTTCAAAATCTGAGAACAACTTCCTTATAACCATTTCAAAAACCAAAAATCATGTTGTAACTAAATCAGTAATCAATATCAATTCCATGTAACATTTGAAAATCTGAAGAAAATCTGTTCAAGCCTACATTTTCAAATTAAAGCAAACCAGCTTTCAAATGCTAGAATCTGATCAAAGCCTGTAACATTTCCATAATGAAATTTGAAGCAAGATCTAGTGCATGTAGTTTATAAATCAAGCACTAAATTTTCAAACAAGCAATTCAAGTTTTAACTCAATCAAAGGCATTTCAGCACTCTAATTTTAAAAAGCATCAAAAGCTGTTTTTCAAAATGAAGGCTCTGTCTTCCTTCTTCAATTCTGGTGAGTAACTTCACTTTTTAAAAAAAATTATGTAAATTTGGTTGCATGCTAGTTAATTTGAAATGAATATGTATTGAATGATATTTGCTGTGTATATATTCATGTATGTTATGCATGTTGCTTTCTTCAGAGTACTCTTTGCTTATACCTTTCAGTTTTCCAGTTTTGACTTAAAAATTCAAAACTTTTGATTTTGACTCTGTTTAAAGTTAAGATTCAAATGAAACTTGTTTTCTACATGATAAAGTAAAGTTTAAAATTTATTCAAATTGAAATAAGTTTGTATTGATCTGGAAATCAAGGACAACAGAGAAAAATTTGTATAAAGTATTATTCAAACTTCTAAATTCATAAATTCAGGAACATCAATTGAATCCTTGAACGAAAACATGAACTTTAAAACTAAAATCAAGATTTTTAGCAATAAGAGTCAAGTGCAGTTCTTGTTTGAATTGGAAATGGTAATTTGGGTGATTCTGTTGATCCCGAGGATCTGAGAGGTTGCAGCTTCTAGTGATGATAGTTGAATGATCGGCGTTAATGGTAAAATTATCTGATGATGGTGCATTTCATTGTGGAGGTGGTGGTTGTTATTTGAAGTCTGGAACCCTAGTTTTAAATAGGTTGAGTGATTTGATCACCACGGCTTATAGGATTGATCGAGTGCTTCAAAATTCTGGGGAATTAAGGTAGGTGGATTGACGAAGGCTTCGCTGAAGTTGTAGGATTTCTGATGGTCGGAGGATTGTGGACGAGGTGTTTTTTAGGTTTGTGGTGGATTCCAGTTCTTGTTCCAGGTTTGGGTTGAGAGCTTGAATGCGATTTTTAGATTTGGAGAACGATCTGATGACCGTGTTAGGATGCAAGGGTGAATGAAGACTTGAGGAGATCATCGGTGGTGATCGGAGTTAAACGGCGCCACCGTGCATGTGCATGGAGCACCTCCTTGATTCTGATGAAGTTGGGTATTTTTTGCAGTGGGTTTGTTCTTGGGTAATTCGAGTTTTGACTCGAAGCACTTTGGGTTTTGGCTCGATACAGTTAAGGGTTGGCTCGAGTAGATATTTGGTTACAGGTTTTAAAAGAAAACCTGATCTGTTTTTAAAATTTTAAAATAAAGTTTAAAATGGAAAGCAAAGTCTTAGCTAAGTTTTAAACCTAATTTTAAATCTGGATTTAAGTTAGTTTGAATTTTATTTTTTTAAATAATTTAATTTTGGAATTTAAACGGGTTTAACAACTTTTAAGTGTTTAAAAGTATTTGGTTTGAATTTAAAAATGAAATTTTAAATTGTAAAGTAAAGTTTTTAATCAAAGTTTAATCTGAAAATAAATTTAATCTGTATTCCTATTTTGAAATTAAAGGAAGTTTTTAAATTCGAATTGTTTTAAACAACTTTGAATGGTTAAAGTATATTTTAAATGGATTTGAATTTAGAATGAATTTGATTTAAATTCTTTTAAATTTCTTTGTAAGACAAGTAATTCTATAAATATGTGATTTTAAAGGTTTTTAAATTTGTTTTTTAACTTTGTTTAAGTTAAATTTGTATTCATTTTAAACCCTAAATTTAAAATGAAATTTGAAAGAAAATTTAAAGTAAATTGTTTTTAAATGCTTTGTTAATGATAATTTGATCATTAATAAGAAAAAATTTCTATCTGAAATAAATGAAGATTTAATGTTTTGTAATTCATTAAATTATTAAGTTAATTAAAATGGATAATTAATTTATTTATTTAATTAATGATTTGGATTAATTAAATAAGTAATTAAAGGTTTAAATTAATTAATTAAAGTTTAAGATTAACTAATTAAGGAATAATTGATTTGTAGTTAAGGATTATTAATTAGATTTTAATTAATGATTAAGATTAATTAATCAAGTAATTAAGGATTAATTAAGTTACAATTAACACTTAATTAATTATATAATTAGAGATTAATTAATGGGTAATTAAAGACTAATTAATTTGTAATTAATAATGATTAGTCTAAGTTTAATTACTTTAGAAAAGTAATTAAATAATTGTTAGTAGCTAATGAAGGTCGTTAACTAGAGATTATTTAACAATTAATTAATATGATTCATTTTAATAATGAATTAGATTAATTAATTAATGATAATCATTTGTGAAATTGTTTAAAAGAAATTACTTAATGAAAGTAATTAAGGAATTAATTACTCATTGTAATTAATTAAGTTTAATGTGATTTATTTAAGTTAATTAATTAAGTTTAATTAATTTAAGATAATCACTGAATGATTTGATAATAATTACTAAATGTAATTAATGGACTGTAATTACTTAGTGAAGTAATAAATTGATAATTACTGGATGTAATTAATGGAAGATGATTTAGGATTGGAAGTAATTTTGGATTTAATTACTTTGTGCAATTAATCAAGGGATTAATTAAGGATGATTAATTAAGGAGTAATTAATTTAATAAGGTAATTAAGGGTGGTTAGTTATTGGAGGTGATTAATCAAGAGTGATTAATAATTGTGGTTTAATTAAAGATTAATTACTTAATGTAATTAATATAAATAGAATAATTAATTAAAATGTAATTAGGGATCATTAATTAATATAATTAATGATGTAATTAAGAATTGATTAATTAAGATTAATTAATCAATGATAAGTGATTAAAGAGTAATTAATTAATATCATTAATTAAGGACTAATGTAGTTAATTATGGTTAATTAATTTGTGAAGTGATTAAAGGTTAATTACTGTATTTTGTTAAGTATAATTAATTTGTGAAATTAATTAAAGATAATCACTTGATTGTAATTAAAGGATAATTAACCAAGAATGATTAATAAAGATGAATAATTAGAGGATAGTCAATTAATTAATTTGTAATTAATTAATGGTTATGTAAGCAGAATTTATTGAATGAAGAAATTAATTTAATTCACTTTAAATTAATTAGAGATGGAAGTAATTAATTTAATTCATTATAATTAATTATAGATATGTGATTAAGTAAATCAATGCTTATGTATGGATGGATGATAATTGATTTCCTTGAATAGTTTGAGATCTCAGATATGAGATAAGTAATGTTGTGTAATATGGATGCATTGGTTGCATTGTGGTGATAATATGAATTATCTATTTGTGATGATAATGTAGAATATCTATTGTGATATTGTGAATTATCTATTTGTGTGTATGTAGATAATAGAATTGAATTGTTTTAAACTTTAAAACAACTTAGACCTAAAAGATGGTGTTTTGGATTTCGATGAGCCGGGATCGGGTTTCCAGATTTGGATTTCTGAAAACCACATCGATCCAAATTAATGATAGGTCGTGAATCTTAAGTGAAGATGAAGATTGAGAGTGCAAGGGTTATTGTCGTTAACTCTGAGGGTGATTCCAAAATGAGTGTAACGAGATAATGCCTTCGGTTTCGTTCGAACCTGGAACGAACTTGTATGGATTGAATGCTTTCAGAACATCGTCAGGTGAACGATGAGTATGCTAAGTGATGTGTTCTGATAAGGTAATCGTAGCCTCAAGCCTCATCAACCGAGAATGGCTAAAACAGGGGAGGTGCAGCAAGGCTAAGTGGGTCATGCCCAAGTAGGACGAGATTTACCCCTGTCTAGATGTCCCTTTTTGTTCCGACTTGTGGTGCAGTTGCTAATCACAACTGCGGGGTTGTCTTGTTCGAAACTGTTCAGTAAGGAATGGTTCCGACCTTGTGTTGCAGGGGATTTAGGGTGGATCCTCGGTACGTTGATCTCGACCACGTACTGTGACAGGCGGTACCCCGGGTAGCCGTGCCACTGTATGGAATCAAATCTCCAGTAAGTGTCGTATGTATTAGTTGTGCCCAACTATGTTGGAATGTGAGATGTAAGCATTCCAGCTATTTCTATATTTTACTTGAAAACACTAGACCCTATTATAATATCACTGGATTTTCTATCAAATGTTTTGGTTAGCGTAAGGTAAAAACTTACCCATGTTTATGTGTGGGAAGTCTTACGTGATACCTTTTGTTTTCAAAGGTTATTTAAAATTAAGCAACTTTAACATGTTACTCACACCAGACCCATGTCTGACCTGGAGTTTATCTTCAGTTTTCTTATACTCTTGGGTACTCAAATTTTTATGAGTAGCCAAGGGATTCAAGTTAGCTTTGACGAATTATGGAGGAGCAATGGAGCAGGAGGCTT
Organism: Allium cepa; assembly: GCA_030765085.1. Taxonomy (NCBI): domain Eukaryota; kingdom Viridiplantae; phylum Streptophyta; class Magnoliopsida; order Asparagales; family Amaryllidaceae; genus Allium; species Allium cepa. Next base: position 582,013,155 of record CM060931.1, read on the forward strand.
CAACGTTGTAGATTTATATAGTGTTCCGCTGTGTTGGTATCTTTGAGTGGTTTCTTTGTATTGTATTGAGTTGTAATAACTAGACAGGCGTTTATAACTGTCTAGTATGTGATGTATTATCTATGTGACTCTGATATTTGTTGTATATTATGTAATACTTATGTAATTAATATAATTTATTCGTTCCGCTAGTGAGATTCTGATGTTGTTCTTTCCTTCTTCTCTTTCTTTTCTCTTTTCTATCCCTTTCTTTCTTCAAGATGATGCGACTTTCAATGGAGTGAAAGTCGGGCCATCTCAAGAATATCATCAATGAAAACTAGGATAAATCTATCCAAGTGGTCTTTGAAGACTCTGTTCATTAGATCCACAAAGTGAGGTGCAGAATTCGTCAAGCCAAACATCATCAACAACCATTTGTAAGAGCCATACCTAGTTCTAGATGTTGTTTGTGGGATGCTATCTTCAACAATATTGAGCTGGTAAAATCCCATAGCTTAGTTCAATTGTGGGAAGTTTTATCTCCACTCGGCTAATCTAACATATCATCGATCCTAGGAAGGAGATATTTGTTCTTAATAGTTAGCTCATTCAACGTCCTATAATCTATACATAACCTAAGGGATCCGTCCGGTTTCTTTAAAAATATAGCTATGACTCCTTAGGGTGAACTACTAAATCTAATAAAATGCTTTGACTCTTGCTCAGACAACTATTTCTTATGTTCTTCATTTTCTTTTGCAGGCATCACTGTTGGAGGTCGATTAACGGGTTAAGCTCCGGGAACAAGATCTATTCAGACCTCAATAACCCGCTTAAGAGGGAGTGTGTTATAGGTTTAGAGATATCTTGGTATTCTTTAACCATTGGAACCCAAACAATCTCGTCCCTATCTCGAGTTTAAATAGAAAAACGAGATCCACTCGAATCCTTACAAAATTTTTATAGAGTTATGCTAACTCTTCCCTCAGAATCTGGATGGCTGAGAGTCACGATCCTTTAAGGGAATAATAGGTGTGGCCCCATATTGATCCAGTGAATCGACCCTAAGGATGATTCGAAACCACATGTATTCAAATATGTGCAAATTTCAATTAATAGAGTGACCACCCAAAAGAAATCACATCTTACATATCATCATAAGGTTTGCATCCAATAGGATTCACAATCCACGAAGATGTTATTAAATATAGCACATCAGGATTAAACTTTTCCACTAGTTCTTTTGATATGAATGAACGTGGCACACCAATATCGAATATAATTCTAAAAAAAATCTCTAAACAACGTCATGCCATCAAGAACTGCATGTGCCTTCCCTTTGAACTGAAAAGTACTACCAGCTGCCTCAATAGCATTCAATTTCCCAGCTTTCCTTGGACAAGCATTAGCAGAATGTCCCATTGCCCTTCAAATCTTGCATATAGACAATAATGGTGCTTTATGCAAATGAGAGAATTTCTTAGAGTAATGACCTTTCTCTCCATAATTAAAGAAAACAACATGATCCCTTAATCGAGTTTTATCCACCTTCACATCGCTCTTTACCGGCTTCTTTTTGAAGAACCTTGGTGTGACGACCCACCTCTATACCCACGCTAGCCAAGAACACTACGGAGTAATGCTGTCGACTAGCACAGAGAATAAGGCTGTTGAGGAGCGACCATCTGTATAATTGCTTTGTGCGAGTACCGATATGCTTCATCTCAAGAGGAAATCCGACATACCGACACAAACTCAAAGCTACTACACAGTGGCTATAAAGGTCTTAGGAAACAAATATAGAAATAAACATAACATAAATCAGTTACAGACAATTCATATCACAAAGGCGGAAGAAGATATGAATATATAATTAACACATGAAAGTGCATATCAGAGCAGTGGTCAAAAAGATCCACTATAATACAAAAGAGTAGCAACACATGCTATACAAAAGAATACAACTATGAGTCTATATCTCAAGTGTATACAACAAAATCAACTACTAATCTAAGTAGTTTGCCCAAAAGTCAGAGTAATAAATCCCTACGGAGAAGTCAAGCAGAAGCACCTGTAACATCTCGGTCTGACCCGAGTATTATTTAATAAGAAAATAATAAACGGATCAGTCTAACTATAAATATCAGATGAAACGATATAGGATAAGAGATATGACTAAACACACAATAATCACAATGCCAAGCTGTGATATATATAAGTAGTTGAAAATCATCAAGGGATTAATCAATGTCACAGAATCTACACAAGAATCAAAGAAATGTCATACTCCTTATTTCGTTCATCAAACCACAATTATTGACGATTATATCAATGTCAATCACAAAAGTCAATGACACACAAATTCACCAATGCACAAATATTGATAAAACTTATCAATGGAAATCACGAAAATTGGTGAAACAAAAATTCTAGAAATCATCTCAAGAAATCCAGTCAATGACACACAAATTCACATATGCACAAAAATTGATAAATCATATCAATAGAAATCACAAAAATAGGTGAAGAAGAAAATTTCAGAATTCGACACACGAAATCCAGAAATCACAAGAAAAGGATGGCCAAGACATTGATGTAGTGCAAACGGTACACCCAATGTATCAAAAGCATATCATTGATGTAGTGCAAACGGTACATCCAATAAATCAAAAGCAAAGACATTGATGTAGTGCAAACGGTACATCCAATGTATCTAAAGTAAAGACATTGATGTAGTGCAAACGGTACATCCAATGTATCAAAAGCAAAGACATTGATGTAGTGCAAAAGGTACATCCAATGTATCAAAAGCATATCATTGATGTAGTGCAAACGGTACATCCAATGAATCAAAAGCAAAGACATTGATGTAGTGCAAACGGTACATCCAATGTATCAAAAGCATATCATTGATGTAGTGCAAAGGGTACATCCAATGAATCAAAAGCAAAGACATTGATGTAGTGCAAACAGTACATCCAATGTATCAAAAGAATATCATTGATGTAGTGCAAACGGTACATCCAATGAATCAAAAGCAAAGACATCGATGTAGTGCAAACGGTACATCCAATGTATCAAAAGCAAAGACATTGATGTAGTGCAAACGGTACATCCAATGTATCAAAAGCAAAGACATCGCACATGCTAGTCTAAGTCATAAAATGATCGTCATGATTAAAGAGAAGTGTCAATTACAGTAAGCTAGTAAATATATGAGCTTAGCTTCATGTCCCATAACCACTAGCTTAACTTAAATATTTACGAACAAATTGTAGATCTCCACTAGAAAATTGTCACAAGAGTTTCAATCGAACAAGTCCAAGAATTAACCGACAAAGTAAACGCAAGCGTTTCATACCACTCGTTTTACTAAGTCGTTTAATTAGATTTCTCATACGAGTGAGGTAAAGGTTTGTATAAACTAATAGATTGGAAATCGGTTTGAGAAAACGAGCTTTGTAATAAAATAGTATTGAAATCATGTGAAGAAAGAGTTTTGATATTTACTATTAGTATCGAAACCTTTATTTTTTTTTAAAGTGACAAATCGCAAAGGAGATTGTAGGAACAATCAATCATTAAAATTCACATACGAAGATGTGAATAAAATGCAAAGAAACCGATAAAGAATCCATCGAAATGGATATTCAAAAATCCCTAAAAAGGAGTCATCAAGGTCACAATAAATGATAACAACAAATAGGATCATCACGAATCGATTTAAATTGGAAATTCAATCCAAAAAGGCAAAATGGACTCAAACATCAGGTTCAGTCGACTGAACAGAGTTTTCAGTTAACTGGCCCTGTGCCTGGAAATTTTCCAGGTTCAGGAAACTTTCTGTTTCCAGGTTCAGTCGACTGAACAGAGGATTCAGTCGACTGAATCATGCCTGGAAACTTTCGGGTTCCAGGTTCAGTCGACTGAATAGAAGATTCAGTCGACTGAACATGCCTGGGCTATTTTTCAACCTATTCAAATGAAGGGCAAACTCTTCCAAAATGCAACCGGACGAACATTGGCTCTAAGGGTTTATGCCAATCGGCTACCCGGCCCTATATGCTCCTCGATGCATCACCAAAAGCATGATCAAACACCCATAAAAGGATTTTCACACAAATTTGACTTAAAAACCCAAAAATTGGAATATTCACAAAACCAATCCAAATCAAGAGCAAATGCACATGAAGAAGTGTTAGGAATTCATACCCAACAACCAAAGATAATTATAGTCATAGATGTGAGATAAAAATCTCACCTTTGAACCCAAATCAATGAAGGGGAAGCTATAAAAACAAGTTAAGATCAATTCCTCTTCAATAACAACTCAAGAAGCTTCAATCTAAGCTTACAAGTAAAATATTTCCTAAATTAGGTTTAGGAAATTTCTGAAATTGAATGGAGAAAGAGTTGGAGAAGATGAAGGAGGTGCTTACCAATGGGTTCACTTGAGTTTGGAGCTAGAATTTGGATTTGCAAAGAAAGCTAGGGCTTAGGAATTTCCTTTTCCCATCTCTTCCACCATTTTTACTTTAGCTTGAAGTGTTTTAATTAAATAGGAGAAGTTATGAAGAGAAGGGGTTGGGCTGAGCTAATAAGGGTGCAGTCCAAACCAAAGTCATAAGCGGGAAAAAGTAGCAAAAATCAACTTTCTCCAAACATATCGAAGCTTATACTCAAAAAGGTCGCAAACGTCATTTTGAACTCAATGGGAGTGGTCCCGAGTCCTAATTCGACCGTATGCAAAAAGTAGCTTTTCGGACCAAAATCCGACGAACTATAAAATATTTAAATAAAATATTTAAATATAAAATCGATAAATATGCGGGTTGTTACAGACTCCCCTCCTTAAAGAAATTGCGTCCTCGCAATACTTAAGAAGAAAATAAGAAGTAACAACCATAGAAGCATATCAACAAAAAAGAAAATTGAAATAAGAAGTTCACCATAAAGAGCACGAAAGAGTTAGCACGAACGGGATCGCTCGATGAATACTCTAGATTCCCAAGAGTAATCCCTAGGATTTGAGAACCATTGAACTCTCACAAGAAGAACATCTTTATTCCGAAGGTGCTCAACCCCCGAAGCAATGATGCGAATGGGATGTTTCTCATAAATCAAATCTGGTGAAACTTCAATTTCTTCAATATCACCGGGCTCAAGAATAAAAACCAGAATCCCTAAGGCATTTTCGTAGATAAAAGACGTGGAGAACGTCAAGAATAGCAGAAAATTGAGCTGGTGCAACGACGTAGTACAGAAATAGTACGCCCGAGAAACTTGAAACTCGAATAATGTGGAACACCGACGTAGTACAAAAACGGTACGTCCAATGAACCAAAGCCCGAATAATTTCGGAACACCGACGTAGTACAAAAACGGTACGTCCAATAAACCAAAGCCCGAAAAATTTCGGAACACCGACGTAGTACAAAAATGGTACGTCCAATGAACCCAAAAGCAAAGACATTGATGTAGTACAAACGGTACATCCAATGAATTAAAAAGCGAAGACATTGATGTAGTACAAACGGTACATCCAATGAATCAAATAGGACGGAACATCGATGTAGTATAATAACAGTACATCCAATGAACCGATAAACCATAAAAGAACATCGGACGCAAGTCCATAAAAAGAAATGAGATGAAACTCAATAAAACGAAGTACATCAAAACGTTCGATGAACTTGATAAAGAGATAATTCCCTTCAGACATCATCGAAGAATCAACACCTTGTTGCCTACGACAAAACGTATTGGCAACACGATTTCCCCTTCGGGAATAAAAAGAATATCAGGATCATAAGATGCCAGGAACTCGAGTCAACATGAAGTTCCTTATAAGAAATTAAATATTCCAAAGATTTATGATCGAGGTAGAGAACAAATTTCTCATCCAAATATGGTGATGCCAAATTCCAAAAGTAAAAACAATAGCCGCGAGCACTAGATCATGAGTGGCATATCTAGTCTCGATAAGCTATAATGTTTTAGAAGCACAAGTGATAGCATGTTCTCCTTTGCAAGAGAATGGCATCCAAACCAATATGACTAGTATCGGTACAAATAGCAAAGTCTTGGTTCCCCTTCAGGAATCACAAGAATAAGAGTATCGAAAGGAAGAGTTCTTTTAAATAATCCTTTTTCCCGAAAAGTTAAAACTTTCAAAATTACAATTTTATTTTTATGTAATATCTTTCTACAAAAATTTACATTTTTACAAGTCAATATATCGTGTCTGACTGTCTCATCAATGCGTTTAGGAGATTCTTATCGATAACGTTGATCAAGCGCATCGACCGAATTCTTAAAGCACTCAACGGGCAATACAGTCACAAAATCATCTTCTATATGATAAAAATATCTTTTAAAAAGTTTTAAGAATATTCTTTGCTCGCTTAAGAGAAAAATCAAATCGTACTTATAAATAAATCTTATGAAAGAGATTTACAAAAATTTTAAATTTCTATTTTCATCCAAAATCAATAAATACACAAATGAAGTCATTGAGATATTCATAGAATACTCGATTTATAAAATGGATGAAACAAGATGGGAAAAATGAATGATATAATAAGTCATTCATAATAATAATAACGAGTGCGGAATGCTGAAAGTGGAATGCTACTCCCGCAACTCATAGCCAAAGGAAAATCGGTGGCAAGGTCGAACTAGAAAGACCTTATCACCACACAAAGGATTTATTAGGTGATAATCCTAAGACAAACTCAAAAAAAACCGGAAAGTTTCACAAACTATTTAGATAAGAGAAACAACACTTTCCTTATCATGAAGGCTTAAAGAATAAAATGATGTCATCGAATTGGAATAAAAATCACAAATAAAAATTAGAAAGATGCTTAACAGATAGAAAATGTCGAAGATGAATAGTCCACTCGAAAATAGGATATGGTCTTCACAATGATTAAGCCGATCCTTTCAAAAAAAAATCAATTCCGAAGCCTAAGTAAAAATATCGGCTCGGAAAGAAAAATCTCATAAAATAATTTCGACATCAATAAAAAGAAAATTGAGTGTTGCGGATCTACCATCCGGATTCACAATCCTCAAAGAAGTCATCAAGACCAAAATATTCAAAGAAAAAAGAATCGACAAGTTCTTTTGATATAAAAATATTGAGATGAAACCCATATCAAAAAGAACCTGAATAAGAAGATCACGAAATAAAACAATGCCATCAAGGATTGAATGTAAAATACCTTGACCAAGAGAAGAGTTGCTAGGGGCTTGCTGCGCTCCTTCTCTCTTGCTTGGAAGCTTAGGACACGAAGATAAAAGATGACCCGAACCTTTGCAATAACGACAAAGGAGGGGTTTCGGGCACTCCCTTGCATAGTGGTCTGTGAAACCACAATTGTAGCATCGTCCACGACTAGAGGTAGGTGCTTTTGCTACCGGGGTTTCTTGCCTCCCTTTCTTGTTGGGAATGGGGTCTTTGAATTTAATAGGCCTCTTCATGTTGTTGTTGAAGTTTTGTTGGGCAGGCACAACTTCAACATCACCTTCTCTATCGGCCTCTTCAAGACGAAGAGCGATATCAATAAGCTGATCAAATGAAACCTCAAGTTTCAGGAGTAATGGCTTCTTAAGATTCTTATTCAAGCCATAGACAAATCTCAGATTTTTCTTCAATGGGGTGTTGATGTATTCAACCCCGTATTTGGACAAAGATTCGAAAGATGCGACATAGTCTGTCATAGAAGATTCACCTAGAACAAGGTCTATGAAACGCCGGGCTAAAGTTACTTTCTCAGCCTCCGGCACAAACTTTAATTCGAATCGTTCCCGGAATTGCTCCCAAGTAAGATCCGCTTCGATAATCTCTGAAGTCAAGAGCTCATACCAATCTAACGCTCTTTCTTGGAGCATGCTAGAAGCCACTTGGACTCGATGTAGATCAATAAGGTTCATGCGAGAAAAGATACGATCGCATGATTTGAGCCAAGCTTGAATTTCAATAACACTCTCGGATCCCTTGAATGGCCCTCCACCCAAATCGGTGTAGTCTCTGCACAATCGTGCAAAACCTGATCTAGGATGAGTAGGCTCTAGATTGGGACCGGCAGCTTGAGCAGTCTTTACTAGATCAAGAAGCTGCTGGGCAGACATAAATACTCCATCCTTAGGAGCAGCACTAGATTGACCGGCGTTGGGATGGCCTGGTCTAACCATTTCTCTTCCTTTAGAAAAGAAAGAAGGAGAAAAAGGTTATTCACCAAATGAATATCAAGAAATCTTGAAAGATAAAACAAGGAATCATAAAGAAAATAGGATGAATCGGTACGAAGACTCGAATAAAATCCTAAAGCACGACTCCTAAGATGGACTTAGGACGATGATCCTTGTTATAATATTCCATATTGTTCCGAAGTTTGGCTCTGATACCAAGATGTGACGCCCCACCTCTATACCCACGCTAGCTAAGAACACTACGGAGTAATGCTGTCGAATAGCATGGAGAATAAGGCTGTTGAGGAGCGACCATCTGTATAATTGCTTTGTGCGAGTACCGATATGCTTCATCTCAAGAGGAAATCCGACATACCGACACAAACTCAAAGCTACTACACAGTGGCTATAAAGGTCTTCGGAAACAAATATAGAAATAAACATAACATAAATCAGTCACAGACAATTCATATCACAAAGGCGGAAGAAGATATGAATATATAACTAACACATGAAAGTGTATATCAGAGTAGTGGTCAAAAAGATCCACTATAATACAAAAGAGTAGCAACACCTGCTATACAAAAGAATACAACTATGAGTCTATATCTCAAGTGTATACAACAAAATAAACTACTAATCTAAGTAGTTTGCCCAAAAGTCAGAGTAATAAATCCCTGGGGAGGAGTCAAGCAGAAGCACCTATAACATCTCGGTCTGACCCGAGTGTTATTTAATAAGAAAATAATAAACGGATCAGTCTAACTATAAATATCAGATGAAACGATATAGGATAAGAGATATGACTAAACACATAATAATCACAATGCCAAGCTGTGATATATATAAGTAGTTGAAAATCATCAAGGGATTAATCAATGTCACAGAATCTACACAAGAATCAAAGAAATGTCATACTCCTTATTTCGTTCATCAAACCACAATTATTGACGATTATATCAATGTCAATCACAAAAGTCAATGACACAAAAATTCACCAATGCACAAATATTGATAAAACTTATCAATGGAAATCACGAAAATTGGTGAAACACAAATTCTAGAAATCATCTCAAGAAATCCAGCCAATGACACACAAATTCACCTATGCACAAAAATTTATAAATCATATCAATAGAAATCACAAAAATAGGTGAAGAAGAAAATTCCAGAATTCGACACACGAAATCCAGAAATCACAAGAAAAGGATGGCCAAGACATTGATGTAGTGCAAACGGTACACCCAATGTATCAAAAGAATATCATTGATGTAGCGCAAACGGTACATCCAATGAATCAAAAGCAAAGACATTGATGTAGTGCAAACGGTACATCCAATGTATCAAAAGCAACGACATTGATGTATGCAAACGGTACATCCAATGTATCAAAAGCAAAGACATTGATGTAGTGCAAACGGTACATCCAATGTATCAAAAGCATATCATTGATGTAGTGCAAACGGTACATCCAATGAATCAAAAGCAAAGACATTGATGTAGTGCAAACGGTACATCCAATGTATCAAAAGCATATCATTGATGTAGTGCAAACGGTACATCCAATGAATCAAAAGCAAAGACATTGATGTAGTGCAAACGGTACATCCAATGTATCAAAAGAATATCATTGATGTAGTGCAAACGGTACATCCAATGAATCAAAAGCAAAGACATTGATGTAGTGCAAACGGTACATCCAATGTATCAAAAGCAAAGACATTGATGTAGTGCAAATGGTACATCCAATGTATCAAAAGCAAAGACATCGCACATGCTAGTCTAAGTCATAAAATGATTGTCGTGATTAAAGAGAAGTGTCAATTACAGTAAGCTAGTAAATATATGAGCTTAGCTTCATGTCCCATAACCACTAGCTTAACTTAAATATTTACGAACAAATTGTAGATCTCCACTAGAAAATTGTCACAAGAGTTTCAATCGAACAAGTCCAAGAATTAACCGACGAAGTAAACGCAAGCGTTTTATACCACTCGTTTTACTAAGTCGTTTAATTAGATTTCTCATACGAGTGAGGTAAAGGTTTGTATATACTAATAGATTGGAAATTGGTTTGAGAAAACGAGCTTTGTAATAAAATAGTGTTGAAATCATGTGAAGAAAGAGTTTTGATATTTACTATTAGTATCGAAACCTTTATTTTTTTTAAAGTGACAAATCACAAAGAAGATTGTAGGAACAATCAATCATTAAAATTCACATACGAAGATGTGAATAAAACCCAAAGAAACCGATAAAGTATCCATCGAAATGGATATTCAAAAATCCCTAAAAAGGAGTCATCAAGGTCATAATAAATGATAACAACAAATAGGATCATCACGAATCGATTTAAATTGGAAATTCAGTCCAAAATGGAAAAATGGACTCAAACAGCAGGTTCAGTCGACTGAACAGAGTTTTCAGTCGACTGGCCCTGTGCCTTGAAATTTTCCAGGTTCAGGAAACTTTCTATTTCCAGGTTCAGTCGATTAAACAGAGGATTCAGTCGACTGAATCATGCCTGGAAACTTTCGGGTTCCAGGTTCAGTCGACTGAACAGAAGATTCAGTCGACTGAATCATGCCTGGGCTATTTTTCAGCCTATTCAAATGAAGGGCAAACTCTTCCAAAATGCAACCGGACGAATGTTGGCTCTAAGGGTTTATGCCAATCGGCTACCCGGCCCTATATGCTCCTCGATGCATCACCAAAAGCATGATCAAACACCCATAAAAGGATTTTCACACAAATTTGACTTAAAAACCCAAAAATTGGAATATTCACAAAACCAATCCAAATCAAGAGCAAATGCACATGAAGAAGTGTTAGGAATTCATACCCAACAACCAAAGATAATTATAGTCATAGATGTGAGATAAAAATCTCACCTTTGAACCCAAATCAATGAAGGAGAAGCTTTAGAAACAAGTTAAGATCAATTCCTCTTCAATAACAACTCAAGAAGCTTCAATCTAAGCTTACAAGTAAAATATTTCCTAAATTAGGTTTAGAAATTTTTTGAAATTGAATGGAGAAAGAGTTGGAGAAGATGAAGGAGGTGCTTACCAATGGGTTCACTTGAGTTTGGAGCTAGAAGTTGGATTTGCAAAGAAAGCTAGGGCTTAGGAATTTCCTTTTCCCATCTCTTCCACCATTTTTACTTTAGCTTGAAGGTTTTTAATTAAAGAGGAGAAGTTATGAAGAGAAGGGGTTGGGCTGAGCTAATAAGGGTGCAGTCCAAACCAAAGTCATAAGCGAGAAAAAGTAGCAAAAATCAACTTTCTCCAAACATATCGAAGCTTATACTCAAAAAGGTCGCAAACGTCATTTTGAACTCAATGGGAATGGTCCCGAGTCCTAATTCGAACGTATACAAAAAGTAGCTTTTCGGACCAAAATCCGACGAACGATAAAATATTTAAATAAAATTAAATATGAAATCGATAAATATGCGGGTTGTTACACTTGGCCTTTGCTCCTTAAATGCAAATTTCGTCTTCTGTCCAAAAAAAATTTGCTCTTAGGCCATCCTCTTTACTACTACCTTTCTCCTCTTCCTTAAGCCTAAGTGCTGAATCTTCTGGTAGAAATTTCCAACTGAAGTAGTAAGGGTTTTCTCGAAGATTTCTTCAGCCTATACACAAAATTCTGAATCTTCTTCAATAGTGTGTCGAAGGCTCCAATACCATACTTTGATAAGGCTTCAAATTCTACAACACACTCAGCTACAAACATGGTATGCTACTTCAAGTTGATAAAAATACATGCTATAGCCACCTTTTGCTCTTTTGGTAGAAATTTCCTCCCAAATCAACCTTTAAAATCTTCCCAAATCAGCTCTAACTCATCTATCTCTATTATCAAATGCTCGTACAAATCCAAAGCTCTTTCCTGAAGCTGGCTGGAAGCAACTTGGACCTTCTGCCACTTGGTAATGCCCATATGTGTGAAGATGTGTTCACACTTCTTCAGCCAAGCCTGCACTCCTATCAGTCGATATGTGCCGTTGAAGGTTTTTCCTCATAGTTTGGCATAATTGCTGCACAGGTTAGCAAATTCAAATCAAGGATTGGGAGGATTTAGAGTTGTGGAAGCACTCGACTGTTGGATGCTCCTTATTAATTTCATAAGTTGCTCCATAGTCAAATAGACTCCCTCAGATCCACTAGACTGACCTAAGTCTCCTCGATTTCAGTTCGAGGACCAGCCATTCCTCACTTTTGCACATGATTGATACATATGTTATAAATATTCAAAAATAGTAATAATAACATATCAAGTGACACAAATAACAAATACTCACCCAGATGGCTACACCTGGTAATCACTATATACACCTAGATAATATATTTAGACTACCTACCCAATTCCCAAGAGTCAAGGTCTCCTACGTCATCTATGCCCATGAGTCATGTCCCTTTATGATATGTACTATTCTAAACCTTCTATGATACCAAATGTGAAAATATCCACTTCTATACCTACACTGTCCAAGAGAATTACAGCGTAATGCCGTCGGATAATACAGAGAACAAGGAGATATGGGTACACATGTGAATATTCCTTTAGACTAACACCGTTACACATCACATATCATGAATAATACTTACCTTAGACATGAGTAGTCTTAGTACGAAGTAATAAACATGTGTGCCACAAGGATGAAAAAACATAATCATAGAATGATGGCAGAGTACATGGGGTCATAACGAAACAGATAAATATAATACATAACATTATACATAGTCCATGGCTACAAATTGATCATCATTTGTCCACTATATAATACATCATTAGATACAACTACTAGTAAATCAATAAGGCAACAAAAACATATAGGTATTGTATTATCCTATAATTACTAGCCTTCCCAAAATGCTAAGGTGAATCTTGCTATCTCATGGTACTAATTCTTGCAATGTCTCGAACTGACCCGAGTATAATAACACATGGGTCTTACTATCTCTATAATGATGTATTTGATGATGATAAATCATAATAATTAGTTCATGAGTAGGTGTTTACATTAATCATGTAAACAACTCATATTATGACGTAGTATAATAAGTATACATTAATCTATCCATATAAACATATTAAATGTATAAATGTAAATTAAAATCTAGTAGTGACAGGAATCAACTATACAACAGACTCAAATTAGTAAATAAAGTCATCTCAATGTGTGGGTCTCCTAAACCTAGGTCACCAAACCTAAATCTGTACTTAAGTGAGAAGTAAAATCAATATATATCCATCAATCATTCTGCATAGAATCAAAAGGGAGACCTATGGTTGTATGCTCGCTCATGGAACCGAGGTTCACCAAACCACATCCATTCCTATAGTTCTTATTTACCTCGACAAACGTCGTGACTCTTATCCACCAGTGGCTCGTTAACGCGTAAACTTGGTCATGACACTGCTTAGCCCCCATAAGTAATAGACTACTGCCCTATGCGACACAAGGGGCTAATAGAGCACCTACCGTATGGGTTACCTAACCCAATAATAATAAAGGTGTTGCAGATCTAGGGCATGACCAAAAATCGGGCCGTCGAGATGGAAAATGGCCTAATCTGATTCTCTTCAACGCCAATAATAAAAGTATATATAATGACCCTAATTTTGACCAACAATATTTAGGACATTCATTTAGATAAATTAAATGAAATAATGTACATAGTTAAGGGATTGATATTTGTACGATCATAAGGTAGTCGTGACTAATTAATGTATAAGCCAAAGAAAATTAAAATAAGGTAAGAGGAAAAAGATGAGGGCAAAATAGGTTTAAACTAAGTTCTTATTCCATAAACCCTTCTTACTTTCATTCCTTATCTATTTCAAACATTTGCAAAAAAATAAAAATGTTCAATAGCTTTGTCGAGCACCATTAAGGGAAAACAAAAGGAAGATACGAAAGGATTCAAGTAGGTAGCTTAAGTAAATCAATCCAAAAGCAAATCTCAACCTTTTTAACAACAAGCTAAGGGGAATATTAGGTCTACATTTCATTATTATTGATTTCAGGTTCTAATTGAGATCCAAATTTATTTTGCAAGTAAAATGCAAGGTTTTGATTGTTTAAATGGATATTTGTGCTTGTTGAAGAATTATGTTGCTTCAAATAGATTTTTGTGGTAAGTTTTGATTTGAAAACCCCATTAAAAGACATCCAAATGGCTTGCATTTTTGATATATGGTTAAAAAAATTATTTTAGAGATGGGTTTCATGTTTTATAATTTTCTTAGTCATTGTGGACTTATTATGAATTTTCTATGAAAAAATGCATAAAATTGGGTTTAAATTATTTTAAGCAATTATATGTCAACCTTGGGTATGAAATTTAAATATGTTAGAAAATACATTAAAGTGATTTATATGAATTTTTCGAGAATTTTCCTGTGTATTTTACTATGGATATAAATTTATTTTAATTATGGGAATTAAATGTTTTATATGTTTTGAAAAGGTGAAGGGCTAATTTGTTAAATGTTTAAATTGTCAAATATTGAATTCGGCAGCACTTTTAGAAAATATTTTTGAAAGAGAATTAGCAACCAATTATGCATTGACAAATAAGGAAAGTTAGTTGGAAAGAAATTGCTTTAAAAGGAAAATAATCAGTTTTGCAAGAAATTACTACTTCACGACCACTAGTAGCTACCTTTCAACCCTATACTTCCACCTTTGACCATGTTGAAACCAATACACATGATATCACTCTTTGGTGTGTAGTGGATTGGAGAAAGGCGGAAGGTATAGTGTCAAAACCATGCTTTTGAAGGGGTAGATGCTACACCTATTGATTTTGAATCACTTATGTTTATAAAGGATGCTTTCGAGGGTCTTATATTAGCTTTCGACTTAGTCAATATTCCAGTGTTTACATAAAAAGGACTTTCGAAGGGGTTTCCGCCTTTTTGTTTTAAAATAAAGCTTTCAAAAGGGTTCCATACCCATGATGACACATTCAACCCTTCGAATCAACGCTTTCGAAAGGGTGTTTTTGCCTTCAAACATTGAAAATGCTTCTCTATGCTTTCGAAAGGGTTGATTTTAAAACCATCCACTTTATTTTACTTAAGAATAATGCTTTTGAGAAAAAGTCTTTCGCCCCACTTCTTTTAAGACCCTTTGTTCAATTAAAATTTAAACCCAGAGGTTACAAAAGGGATGGTTTTATATGGTTTCGAAGCTATGTTCCACAAACATTACCTGAACCCAATACTTTCGAAAGGTATATAATGTAGGTTTTGAAGGGCAGATTTCCTAATGTTTTTGAATGGTTTGCTTTGAGTATTTCAGTGGAAGGTTCCAATGCTTTCGAAAGGTATGTTTTAAAGGGTTTTGAAAGAGGATGTCTAAGGTTTTAATAAAGCTTTCGCAAGAGTTGATTTCATTGATTTCGAAAGGTATTGTTTAAGGCTAAAAACAAAGGTTTCGAAGGTGGTTTTTTGGATTTAAAACCTAACGTTTTCTAAGTTAAAGAAGGACTTTTACTTTTTTTAAAGGGATAGGTAACCCTATTAGTTTAAGTTTTCATCAATGTTTTTTTTTGTGTAAAGCATATATCATGGCAAAGGTATTTAAGTAAAGCAAAGAGTGCATTTTCCTTATTTAAGTATGATTTAAATGGGTTAAATCAATCAGAAAGAAATGTTTTCAAGGAAAATTTGATGGGGTAGTTAACCATATGTAAATGAATCAGATGTTAAATAACAAATGGGACTGGTGTAGGATGACGCCGTATATTTAGCTTATAGCTCCTAGCTAATATAAGTCCAAAATTCCAGTGTGCAGAGCTTTGTCATGGGTAAAACTAAAATAATGTTACACATAGAAAGGAATATAAAGACTAAAGATAGGTTATTGGTGAGCCATCAAAACCATTAGAATCACTTGACCCTTGGAGAAGTAAGTTAAGGAAAGACCGTCTAGGAGTGTGTCTAAAGGAAATTAGATTATTTTTCATGTCTTGTACGCCCGAGTCAGCCAATGGTTAATAACTAGCCAAATAAAACTATATTTTCGGATAGATAGTCCATTGATTACCTGATTTATGTGCATATATGATATTGCTACTATTACCTTAATCAGTTTGATTGCAGGATTCTGATTTGAAAAAAAGTTATATTTTTTAAGAGATATTAGTGAGGGGAAACCCATTCCACTAAGCAGCGTAGTCTCACTTAATATCCGTAACTATGATGTGATAGCATTATTCACACTAGGCTTTATGTTTGACTCAAAGTTTATGTTCTCCCCTTAAAATAATGGGTGCTCAAAATTTAATTTGATTTGACTGAGAGTTAAAGTTTTACAAGCTTAGTAGGTTGACGAATAAGCTTTCAAAGATGAGCGGGAGGTAAAGTTAGCTATATAGGAGCAGTTAGTTTTATTTTCGTTGTAATGTATTTAAGACTAATGTTTCTATTTATTATTTTGATCATCCAAGGGGGTATCTTCATATGTTTCTCTTAGCATAAATTGTGATGATTATATTTGGTTGAAACTTGGGAATCATTTGGGGATTTTGTAATGGAATATGAAATATGGATTTGAAATGTAATCAGTAAATTTTTTTGGAATCTATGATTTTGTTTCATATTCTTGTGCTTCTGACATTATGGATACCATTAACATTACCATATTTTGTCACCAGAAGTTAACACTATAGATGACTACAACATCCATAGCGCTTAACTTCGGGCCTCAAGATAGGGGATGTTACCACTTGGCATCAGAGCACAGGTTTATGGAAAAGTTAAAAGAAATTTTAAACTCGAATTTGTTTTGAAAACATAATCCTAAAGAATTTGAAAAAAGATTGGGGCACGGGATAATGCTATAGTAACATAATTGTATTTGCTATATATAATTATACGCTATATCTCCATTCTCCCATCTCTCTTAGGCTATTCTTCTGTATCTTACAAAGATTCAGATGTAGATTTTATGGATGTAAGATATAAATCCTAGAAGTGGAAGAGTTAACGTTGGTGGGGGAAGCACCGTAATTAATCAGAATGGCAGACCAAACACAAGATGGGATCCAGGTCAGGCTACAACTGCTAATTTAGGTGCTGGAATGTTGCAAGTTGATATGGGAGCTGTGATATCCCGGAAATTGGGCAATATAAATTTAATAATCTGTGTTAAAAATTTAATTGATTTAATAATTTTTGATAATAAATTTTGAATTGATCTAATAATCTACTTTTAATAAATATTTAAATTGGAAGATCTTATCTTTTTAAAGTAAATAAATTGTTTTCTTGTTTATAATAATATATTTGTATATATTGTAAATTGATAAACTTTGATTTTTTTTTTGAATTTGGTAAATGAATTAATTTTCTAGTTTTTATTTATATTTCGTAAATTTGAAATTTGATCTAAATTTAACAATTAACTTTTCAACACAATTTAATAAATAATTTTATGGTTTATACTTATGATAAATCGAATTTGTTTAAGATTTTATTTATTTAACTTAATATGAATTTGAATTAGATTAACATCAAAGTTTTATTTTATTTTATTTTAAATATTACTTAAAATTATATATAAGAATTTAAAATACAAATTACAAATGATCTTAATTTGGTTATAATCTCTTTTATAAATTATTTAATATTGTTTAATTTGTTATTTTTAAATAAAAATTATAATACTTAGTTTTTCATAAAACATAAATAGATTTTTAGAAATAGGATTTGTTAATTTGAATTTTAACAAGAGTTATATATGCATCTATATATATATATATATAACTTGATTTTTAAAATTTGATTTCAATGTTTTGAAAATTTAAAGGAATAAATGTTTAAAGTATTTGAATAAGCTTATATTTTTAATTTGTTTGTTTCCATTTCTTTTCAATTTAAAAAGAGATAAACTCATTTTTTATATACATAAGAATAGTAAATTAAGATTTAAAAGCTCTTATAAAATAAGTTAGAGTTTTATAAACAATTTAATTTAAATTAAAATACACTTAAATTACATATGTAAGCTTCTTAACACACCTAATTGACAAGTGTTAAGCATAGAGTAAACTAAGAAGACAAATGCTAAACTTAAACCAAGTGCCTATTTTATTTTTTATTTTCCTTTTAATTTAATGAAATCAAAAAAATTTCTTATATAAAACATTTTCCCTCATTTTCATATTCTAATCTTCTTTTTCAAAATAGAGAACAAAATCTGTTCAAAAGAAATCTGTTTCTCCTCAAAATCCATCTGCAATCGCATCTTCATACAAAACTTGCAAAAATCTCCACAAAAACCAAATCAAAATCTGTTTGTGTCTTCTTCAAAACATCAACCATTTTCAAACTGGATTGCATGAAAACCTAAAATCCATTCTGCAAATCAGAAACCTGTAGCTCTTCAAAAGTATAAACCTGAAATTAATATCTGCATGCATCTGAAACTCATTTGCAACTTCAAAGTCCTGCATTTCTGTTTTGAAAGACATCCATGCTTGCATTTTTCTGGAAGGCTTGCAAATGAAATCAAGGAGCAGAACATTCCAGCAAGTAAGATGAATGTTTTAATAAGCAACTGCAATTTAAAAAGGCAAAAATGCATCTGTTAATCTGGAATTAAAGTTTTAAGTTCAATAGAAAATTGAAGTTCAAAATTCATAAAGCATTCAGATCCCAAAACCTGTTAAAACCTATATGCTCTACCCCTAAAACTCGGTGAGTAACTTCTTTTTGTTTTAAATTTTATGTATAAATTTAGTTTATTATTATACTCTGGAAATAATTGTGATTGTGTGTTTGTTTACAAGTTATTATTGGTGTATACATGAGAATTTGAAATTGTGCATGCTGCTGTAACTCTGCACTTGGGTTTCAGATTTTAGAATAGCTTAGGAATATGAATTTCATTTGATTTAGTATGTGTTAAGATTTAAGTTTTAATACACAATATGGTTGTGATACATAAGCTTAGTTTAAATTTTATTTAATAAAAGAAATTCTGGATTATCTTTGGAAACTCAATAATGCAACAGAACAAATTCTTGTATAAGTAAAATTAAATCATCTGGATTTTGTAATTTAAGAATATAAACAAGTTACAAGATTAAATGTAACGACCCAGAATTTTAATTTATTAAAATTTTAATATTTAATTAATTTTAAATATTAATGAGTGAATTTATAAGTCG
The DNA here is from genome assembly GCA_030765085.1 of Allium cepa. Classification (NCBI taxonomy): domain Eukaryota; kingdom Viridiplantae; phylum Streptophyta; class Magnoliopsida; order Asparagales; family Amaryllidaceae; genus Allium; species Allium cepa. Next base: position 582,032,522 of record CM060931.1, read on the forward strand.
GATAAATTTTTATCTTGAATTATTGGATTTAATTGAATAATTAAATCAATAATTTAATATGTTAAATTATGGAAATAATTGAAAATTGAGTTAAATATGATTGAAAATGATCTGTAAAATTTAATTTTATCTTGTTGAAGTTAGAATGATATTTTAGAACTTTTAAAATCGAATTAAAAGTTAATTTGTGAAAACTGAATATTTTAATATTTAAATCGACTAGTGAAAATAGTCAATTTTTGAACAGTCTCAGAATTGAACGAAACCCGTTCCATTGGATCCGTAATAGTTAGTTATTACCGGATTTCAATTTTCGTGTCAATCGGAGTTGTCGTTTGATCGTGGCAGCTCGAAACGCATCGAATTGTTTTTAATATTAATTTGGCGAGTTAAAATAGCCATTTTTCAAAAAGTCTCGGATTTCGACGAAACTAGTTTCATCGGATCCGTAATGTGATATTATTGTAAGGTTTCAAATTTCGTGTCAATTGGATTTACCGTTTGTCCGGTACAAATTAAAACGCCTAGAAAATCATTTAAATCGGTTTAATTTAAATTGAACGTTTATTGCCATAACTCGCACAGATGTCCGAAATAGCTTCCAAAACCTGTTCCATTGTGTCCGGAACGCGGGATAAACCCTAGGAACGTCAGTTTCGGCGCGTAAATCGGAGTTCGGAAAATCAAAATGAATAGTGTTCGATTTTTTTCCTATAAATAGACCCTTACCCTTCATAAATTAAAAAAATAAAAATTTATCTAACCCTAACCCTAGCCAGCCGCCACCTCCCTTATCAAAGGCTAGAATTTTTCGATTTTCATCCCTCAATCTCTCCCAATCTACAAACAATTAGAAGAAGTGATCAACTACAACATTGTAGAGCAAGGCGAGAGCTTTCGATCTATACGGTGATGATGGAGTTTGGCGTCGTGTGGAGGGGGGAAAGTGGCTGCGTGCATGCCACGTTCACTTGCGTGCGCGCGTATCACGAGATGGCCGAGCTTGCTATGGAAGAGGCCGAGCATAGAGGAGGTTTGGAGCTTCGTATTGCAAGTCGCTGATCGAATTTTCATCGAGTATTGGTGGAGCAAAATTTAACCCTAATTCTAAGCTATGGGTTCATGGTGACGGCCTGGAGATAACGTGAGATGAGGAAGATGATAGAAGGCACGGCTATGATGGCTTGGAGTGGGATCCAATGGCTCTAAATTGATGGAGGTTAAAATAATAAAGAAAAATGTTGTAAATAGTTATTATAAATTCGTATAAACTTCATAAATGCATAACTTTTTCATACGAGGTCGAAAACGCGCGAAACCAGTTGCGTTGGAATCGTATGGACGAGCACTACGCGATGGAGTTGGATTGGAGTCGTTTGGAGTTAGTGAGAATTTCGGGTAAAATTAAACGTCCGTTTAATTTTATTCGAAATAAATCGCTAAAACGAAATTGAAATCAAGGTGAGAACTTCTCACTCAATCGAATCAGTTTCGATTTTATTTTAAATAGTTAGATTTAAAATATTTTAATGCATGTTTGAATGATGATTGTTATCTATTGATTGTTAAAATAGACATTATGCGCCGTTAGTAAGCGGATGTTATTTATTAAAAACATATACCGCGAATATTTCATAAACAGTGAAATTGGTATTATATATAATAGCAATATATATATATTGGCATATGTATATATCGGAGTTATTGATTTCCCGCATTTGTATAGCGGATGGGACCCTATTGCGCCGTCTATTAAGCGGATAATATTTAATAAAAACACATACCGCGATAATTCCGTACTGGAGCGGAATTGGTATTGTGCTAATGTTTTTGGATGCAGGAAAACAGGTTGGAGGGATCCAACTGGATTCCGCAACAGTTTTTATTTGAATTCAGATATTTTGATATTTGATGGATTATCATATCGATATATGATATCGTTGTAGTCGTGATTGACTATTTGGTATGTAGCATCAGTGGACCAAGTTTTGGAATTTTAAAAGGATTTTAAAGCGATTTTTGAAAGTATATGTTTATAAAATAATTTTGGAATTGATCCATTTTAAATAAATAAACGTTATAAGTTTTAAAGTTATAAAAATTATGATTTTGAGAAATACGGTTAAAGATTGATTTTTGAGAAATATAGTTAAAAAACTGATTTTTGAAAATATGAGGCTAATGATTTTATAAAGTAGTTAAATCGTGATTTTTGAATTTATTATGAAAAGTTGAAATATAGGATTTATAAAATTTAATTATTTTATAAATCAAAATGATAGGAGATTAAAGATGTTTTAAAATAATAGTATAAATTGATTTATATAAAAAGATTTAAAAATTGATAATTTATAAATGAAAATATTTGAATTCTGAAACGAGTTTTTATAAGTGTTTGAATGAAGTGAAAATGGATTGCATAAGTGAATTGAATTTATAGAATTATAAATGGTGAAGTTATAAATGAAATTTATAAATAGTAAGATTTATAAATTTTATAAAGTTATTAAAAGAATGGTTTTGGATAAATCATTGAATCTTATAAGTTATGATATTTATAATTATGAAGTTCAAAGGAACGATTTTGTAAAATAATCGTTTTATAAGCATTCAACTTATAATGTGAACTTTTGGTTTATAATTGAGTTATAAATCGAATAGGTTAATAAAGGAGATGTATAAAAAGGAAGTAGTTATAAAACAAATAGAAATAGAATTTATAAACGTTGTTTTATAAATTCGCAAACGACTTATTTTAATAAGTTAATTGTTGAAACCTATTAATGGAGTTATATTCACGTTTTTGACTGTGAATAATCCTTTGAAATAAAATGAATAGAAGTGATGAAATTTGTTAACGTAGTATATTCACGTTTTTGAATAGTGAACAATATGTTAAAGAAAATGTTTAGATTTGATGTTTTAAATAGAATTAAAACGATCTAACGATGTTTTAAAATATGTTGAGATTCGAAACCATAGATTTCAACATTTATTGTTGAAATAGACGTTTTCGAGAAATAAAAGGAAATAGTGGACTATAACACTGTTGTTATAGTAAATGATTTCCGAAAGGAAATGTTTTGTATAATATTGGGATTTATATATCTATTTTAATTTCGAATCCTGATTTTGGGACGTCGTAACGATGTTTTACGTAACATTCCTTTTGGCCCAAATAAATATGTTTAAGAGAATGGTTTCCTTAAAGAATGAAATATATACTTAATCTCGATTTAAGTATATTGAATATTTTCTTAGTATTGAAAATAAATAAAATTTGTGAATTACTTAATAAGTAAGTATGGAAATGTTTTCCAATATAAAGTGAATATTAGAGAATCTATCTTTTTGAAGATAAATTGAAATGAATAATTGAAATCGTATATTCATAGATATTTTGGAATATAAATTCACTATGGAATTTATAAAAGAGTGGGGAAATTTGTTTAAAAATAAATATTGATTTATTTTTGAAGTGTGAAAATTATATATCTTGTAAAGATATCTTTGGGAAATAAATAATTTGGAAAATTATTTGGAATCTGGTGATGTTGTGCATATCCATTGATATTTCAATAACCGACTATCAATATTTCCCTTTGAATGGGTAATTGATGTGATTTGTTTGAATTTGAATGCCACACTTATTTTTGAATAAGCGCTCACTATTCGGGTTAACCGGGAAAGGACCATGGGGTCGTATAACCCATTCCGAATATGTGATACGTCATTATGAATTGCATTTGAAGATCGGTGTTGAAGACCGGATATTTGCGAGAGCGATAGGATGACCTGTCGATTGACTCTGCACCGAGTTGCTCCGGTATTGAGTTCTCTATATGTGATGGTGAATCCGATCAGGATTGTGAATATCCGGATTGCAAGGACTTCTTTGTAAGTGCCTTCGGTTTTGTTCGAGCCCGGAACAGACTTGTATGTATTGTATGTCTGACGTTACAAATTGAGATATAAAGCAGATTTCTTTCAAATATATTTCTGTTGGTGGCGGAGAATTTATTCTTTTAGCCTAACACCCTTCTCTGAGACGTACGAGCTCAGAGGTTATATAGTTGAAGGTTATCAGCGATATATTCCCAATTTGGTAATGTGACATGCTGAGTGTTGCTGTGAAATGATCATTGTGTTGATTTTTTGTGATAGGATCATTTGTTTGATCGTCTATCTTGGTGATCATTTCTATGATCATTTGTTGACCCAAAGCATGCCTTTTGTATAAAGTATGTTTTTGTGGACGTGACTTCGTCGAGCCTCACACCCCGTGAATGGTCAAAACAGGAAAGATGCGGCAAGGTTATGAGGGGTAGCGCCCTTTAGGATATGCGCATTTCCTTCTGGAAAAGGGTGGTATCATGGTATGGAGCCCAGATACTTACTCATGTTGAAAACACTTTATGATTGTGTGAATTGATTGCGAGCGCTCGGTTGAAAGGTCCCAAAGGACCGGGAGATGGCATATTCAGTCAGTTGTTACTCAGTTAGGGGTAACCCGGCCTTGTGTTGGTAGAGATCCGGTTTGGTTCTCGGGGATGTCCATCCAGAGGCGTTCTCATGTGGCAATGGGAAGTTCCTTGGCCTGACCATTTGTTGGAAATCCAATTCCCAATACGAAACTTGGACGGTATTAGTTGTAGAACCTGCCATCTAATATGGTAGCTATTAGTAGGCATAATATAATGGTACCTATACTGGCTAAGATTTATATCTTTACTTTTGAAATGATTTTCCCTACACTATGCACTAGTAATAATATCAAATGTTCTTTTAATACGTATCAAGCATCTTTGACTATCATAAGGAGAAATCTCCTCCAAGTCTGCGTTTGCATTGTGTGTGTGGCGGGAGGTCTTATGGTAGTCTCATTTTTAAAAGCATTGCGAATTGACTTTAAAAATATTCCTCTATTTTGATTTTAAAGATAAATAAACTGTTTTGAGTTCTCACACCAGTCACATGACTGACTCGGAGTTTATTGTTTTCCTTCCTAAACTCTGGGTGCCCACCAATTTCCACACGGGCAGTCAAGAGTTAAGGTTTATCAGGATATTCTGGATATTCTGGAGTTGCTGGAGGCAAGCTGGATGGCATGGCGTATTACTAGTTTATATAGTATTTCTTTTCCGCTGTTTGATGTTGTTTGTTGTTGTTGTTGTACACTCTGATGATATGATGTAATGAAATGTATAAAATGTAATAACTGATATAGTTCTTTGTTTAAAGATTATTCATTTATCTATTATATGTTGTTCCGCTGCGAATTGTGAGATTCCGATATTGTTCTGTTATTTTCTTTCCTCTCTATTTTCTATCTTCTTCCCTCTTCTTCTGTCTTTTTCTTTTTCCTAAACCCTCAGTGTTCGGTTTTCCGTCGTTCGATTGCTCGGCAGTCGATAAAGTGAGTATCGATGTTGAACTTTCGGAAGACGAAGAATCGGGTCCTGACAATGTGGTATCAGAGCATATGGTTAAGCGACAACCATGGTTCTGTTGGGTATTACTCATTAGAGATAGAGTCAGTAGTACTCTAGATTGAGTTTGAGAGTAATAATAGCTATGAGAGCGTATTTGTTAGTGAATATATAATTGTTTGTATTGTGTTGACTTATCAGTTGATTGTTTATAGATTTCGGTCGATGTAGTCTAGCTAACTATCGTAGATAGAGGTTTCTAAACTCTTAAACAAGATAAACCGACACGATATTGATTTTAAATTGGGTAAATGGAATAATTTTACTTGATTATATTTTATATATAAAGGAATAATTTTTCAGAATTATTAAAATATATAAGTTGATTGTTTAGTTGTTTGAATAATCTAAATTAAAGAATAATTGTATAAGCAAAAGAATTATAAGAATGGAATTATAATTAATGTGATTTACAATTGTGAATAAACTTATATATATGAGAAGTGAAACTATATGAATATATTTATGAATATGAGTTGTAAATGAAAATGAATTTAAAGTTAAATGGAGTATAACTTAAGTGATGTTAAATTAAATTGATATTAGTATCAAAATAAATTAATAAAGTTAAGTGATAAATGTGAACTTGATTTATATAAATGAAATTCAACTTTTGTAATTGAATTGAATGAGTGAATGGAATGTTAATCAATTGAATGTGAATTAAATTGATAGGGAATAATGAATATAAGTGTTAATTCATTAAAATCTAATGTTATTAGAAGTTGAATAGTTGGATAAAAATCAATTAATTAAACCAATTGAAAGCAAAGGAATTTGGTTGTAATTAATATACATTGATTGTTATATAATTGTTAGTTGATTATATATAATTCATTAAGTGTTAATGAAATTGAATTAATGGAATTGGAAGCTAAAGTAATTGAAATCCAATTTGAAGTTAAGTGAATCTTAAATAGAATTGAATTTGATTTGGAAGTGAACCAACTTGAATAGGAATTAGTGAATATAAACTAATTGAGAATGAATATTAGTAAACCCAATGTAAATGAATCGAATGTGATTAAATTGAAAACCATGTCATTGAATATTAATGAGAATATGAATGAATATTTGTTGGTAATGGATTATAGTTGGTTGATGGTTGAATATATTGCTTTTGTTTCAATTGCTATGTTGACATATATAGTTATTATGTTGTTATATGTTGTATATTGATACTATTTTCATATATACATGTTCTCATGTTGTTTGTTGAGTGTTTAGTAGGTGCGGATCGCGTTTGCTTCGCATTTGAGCTTGCTTTCGCGCTATATTAGCCGTATATGCTCGCTAATAAAATATAAGGTACATATCTCGGATTAAATATCGTACTTTTATACTTTTTTCCCTGCGGGATGCCTCATTACTTGATGAGATGTATATTTGTGATATATATACTGTCATTTTTTTGTCGGATCGAGCCGCGCAAAGGAGACTATGGCGAATTTTTTCGGAAATTTAAGGCGTTAGAAAAATTTGGGAATTTTGGAAAAATTTGAAAACTTTAACTTGATTTTGAAATTGAAAGTTAAACAATAGAAGTTGTTTTTGAAAAGATAACTAAGTATGATTTGGAAAACTTAGTAAAGTATTGTAAGAAGTTTAACTATGGATTTTGGGAAAGTTAATAAATTCTATAACTTTTCTTATTTGTTAATTTCGAGGACGAAATTCTTTTAAGGGGGGAAGATTGTAACGACCCAGAATTTTAATTTATTAAAATTTTAATATTTAATTAATTTTAAATATTAATGAGTGAATTTATAAGTCGGATAAATTTTTATCTTGAATTATTGGATTTAATTGAATAATTAAATCAATAATTTAATATGTTAAATTATGGAAATAATTGAAAATTGAGTTAAATATGATTGAAAATAATCTGTAAAATTTTATTTTATCATGTTGAAGTTAGAATGATATTTTAGAACTTTTAAAATCGAATTAAAAGTTAATTTGTGAAAATTGAATATTTTAATATTTAAATCGACTAGTGAAAATAGTCAATTTTTGAACATTCTCAGAATTGAACGAAACTAGTTCCATTGGATCCGTAATAGTTAGTTATTATCGGATTTCAATTTTCGTGTCAATCGGAGTTGTCGTTTGATCGTGGCAGCTCGAAACGCATCGAATTGTTTTTAATATTAATTTGGCGAGTTAAAATAGCCATTTTTCAAAAAGTCTCGGATTTCGACGAAACTAGTTTCAACGGATCCGTAATGTGATATTATTGTAAGGTTTCAAATTTCGTGTCAATTGGATTTACCGTTTGTCCGGTACAAATTAAAACGCCTAGAAAATCGTTTAAATCGGTTTAATTTAAATTGAACGTTTATTGCCATAACTCGCATAGATGTCCGAATTAGCTTCCGAAACCTATTCCATTGTGTTCGGAACGCGGGATAAACCCTAGGAACGTCAGTTTCGGCGTGTAAATCGGAGTTCGGAAAATCAAAATGAATAGTGTTTGATTTTTTTCCTATAAATAGACCCTTACCCTTCATAAATTAAAAAAAAAAAAAAATATCTAACCCTAACCCTAGCCAGCCGCCACCTCCCTTATCAAAGGCCAGAATTTTTCGATTTTCATCCCTCAATCTCTCCCAATCTACAAACAATTAGAAGAAGTGATCAACTACAACATTGTAGAGCAAGGCGAGAGCTTTCGATCTATACGGTGATGATGGAGTTTGGCGTCGTGTGGAGGGGGGAAAGTGGCTGCGTGCATGCCACGTTCATTTGCGTGCGCACGTATCACGAGATGGCCGAGCTTGCTATGGAAGAGGCCGAGCATAGAGGTGGTTTGGAGCTTCGTATTGCAAGTCGCTGATCGAATTTTCATCGAGTATTGGTGGAGCAAAATTTAACCCTAATTCTAAGCTATGGGTTCATGGTGACGGCCTGGAGATAACATGAGATGAGGAAGATGATAGAAGGCATGGCTATGATGGCTTGGAGTGGGATCCAATGGCTCTAAATTGATGGAGGTTAAAATAATAAAGAAAAATGTTGTAAATAGTTATTATAAATTCGTATAAACTTCATAAATGCATAACTTTTTCATACGAGGTCCAAAACGCGCGAAACCAGTTGCTTTGGAATCGTATGGACGAGCACTACGCGATAGAGTTGGATTGGAGTCGTTTGGAGTTAGTGAGAATTCCGGGTAAAATTAAACGTCCGTTTAATTTTATTCGAAATAAATCGCTAAAACGAAATTGAAATCAAGGTGAGAACTTCTCACTCAATCGAATAAGTTTCGATTTTATTTTAAATAGTTAGATTTAAAATATTTGAATGCATGTTTGAATGATGATTGTTATCTATTGATTGTTAAAATAGACATTATGCGCCGTTAGTAAGCGGATGTTATTTATTAAAAACATATACCGCGAATATTTCATAAACAGTGAAATTAGTATTATATATAATAGCAATATATATATATTGGCATATGTATATATTGGAGTTATTGATTTCTCGCATTTGTATAGCGGATGAGACCCTATTGCGCCGTCTATTAAGCGGATAATATTTAATAAAAACATATACCGCGATAATTCCGTACTGGAGCGGAATTGGTATTGTGCTAATGTTTTTGGATGCAGGAAAACAGGTTGGAGGGATCCAACTGGATTCCTCAACAGTTTTTATTTGAATTCAGATATTTTGATATTTGATGGATTATCATATCGATATATGATATCGTTGTAGTCGTGATTGACTATATGGTATGTAGCATCAGTGGACCAAGTTTTGGAATTTTAAAAGGATTTTAAAGCGATTTTTGAAAGTATATGTTTATAAAATAATTTTGGAATTGTTCCATTTTAAATAAATAAACGTTATAATTTTTAAAGTTATAAAAAATATGATTTTGAGAAATACGGTTAAAGATTGATTTTTGAGAAATATAGTTAAAAAACTGATTTTTGAAAATATGAGGCTAATGATTTTATAAAATAGTTAAATCGGGATTTTTGAATTTATTATGAAAAGTTGAAATATAGGATTTATAAAATTTAATTATTTTATAAATCAAAATGATAGGAGATTAAAGATGTTTTAAAATAATAGTATAAATTGATTTATATAAAAAGATTTATAAATTGATAATTTATAAATGAAAATATTTGAATTATAAAACGAGTTTTTATAAGTGTTTGAATGAAGTGAAAATGGATTGCATAAGTGAATTGAATTTATAGAATTATAAATGGTGAAGTTATAAATGAAATTTATAAATAGTAAGATTTATAAATTTTATAAAGTTATTAAAAGAATGGTTTTGGATAAATCATTGAATCTTATAAGTTATGAGATTTATAATTATGAAGTTCAAAGGAACGATTTTGTAAAATAATCGTTTTATAAGCATTCAACTTATAATGTGAACTTTTGGTTTATAATTGAGTTATAAATCGAATAGGTTAATAAAGGAGATGTATAAAAAGGAAGTAGTTATAAAACAAATAGAAGTAGAATTTATAAACGTTGTTTTATAAATTCGCAAACGACTTATTTTGATAAGTTAATTGTTGAAACCTATTAATGGAGTTATATTCACGTTTTTGACTGTGAATAATCCTTTGAAATAAATGAATAGAAGTGATGAAATTTGTTAACGTAGTATATTCACGTTTTTGAATAGTGAATAATATGTTAAAGAAAATGTTTAGATTTGATGTTTTAAATAGAATTAAAACGATCTAACGATGTTTTAAAATATGTTGAGATTCGAAACCATAGATTTCAACATTTATTGTTGAAATAAACATTTTCGAGAAATAAAAGGAAATAGTGGACTATAACACTGTTGTTATAGTAAATGATTTCCGAAAGGAAATGTTTTGTATAGTATTGGGATTTACATATCTATTTTAATTTTGAATCCCTATACTAGTGATTTTGGGGCGTCGTAACGATGTTTTACGTAACATTCCTTTTGGCCCAAATAAATATGTTTAAGAGAATGGTTTTCTTAAAGAATGAAATATATACTTAATCTCGATTTAAGTATATTGAATATTTTCTAAGTGTTGAAAATAAATAAAATTTGTGAATTACTTAATAAGTAAGTATGGAAATGTTTTCCAATATAAAGTGAATATTAGAGAATTTATCTTTTTGAACATAAATTGAAATGAATAATTGAAATCGTATATTCATAGATATTTTGGAATATAAATTCACTATGGAATTTATAAAAGAGTGGGGAAATTTGTTTAAAAACAAATATTGATTTATTTTTGAAGTGTGAAAATTATATATCTTGTAAAGATATCTTTGGGAAATAAATAATTTGGAAAATTATTTGGAATCTGGTGATGTTGTGCATATCCATTGATAGTTCAATAACCGACTATCAATATTTCCCTTTGAATGGGTAATTGATGTGATTTGTTTGAATTTGAATACCACACTTATTTTTGAATAAGCGCTCACTATTCGGGTTAACCGGGAAAGGACCATGGGGTCGTATAACCCATTCCGAATATGTGATACGTCGTTATGAATTGCATTTGAAGATCGGTGTTGAAGACCGGATATTTGCGAGAGCGATAGGATGACCTGTCGATTGACTCTGCACCGAGTTGCTCCGGTATTGAGTTCTCCATATGTGATGGTGAATCCGATCAGGATTGTGAATATCCGGATTGCAAGGACTTCTTTGTAAGTGCCTTCGGTTTTGTTCGAGCCCGGAACAGACTTGTATGGATTGTATGTCTGACGTTACAAATTGAGATATAAAGCCGATTTCTTTCAAATATATTTCTGTTGGTGGCGGAGAATTTATTCTTTTAGCCTAACACCCTTCTCTGAGACGTACGAGCTCAGAGGTTATATAGTTGAAGGTTATCAGCGATATATTCCCAATTTGGTAATGTGACATGCTGAGTGTTGCTGTGAAATGATCATTGTGTTGATTTTTTGTGATAGGATCATTTGTTTGATCGTTTATCTTTGTGATCATTTCTATGATCATTTGTTGACCCAAAGCATGGCTTTTGTATAAAGTATGTTTTTGTGGACGAGACTTCGTCGAGCCTCACACCCCGTGAATGGTCAAAACAGGAAAGATGCGGCAAGGTTATGAGGGGTAGCGCCCTTTAGGATATGTGCATTTCCTTCTGGAAAAGGGTGGTATCATGGTATGGAGCCCAGATACTTACTCATGTTGAAAACACTTTATGATTGTGTGAATTGATTGCGAGCGCTCGGTTGAAAGGTCCCAAAGGACCGGGGGATGGCATATTCGGTCAGTTGTTACTCAGTTAGGGGTACCCGGCCTTGTGTTGGTAGAGATCCGGTTTGGTTCTCGGGGATGTCCATCCAGAGGCGTTCTCATGTGGCAATGGGAAGTTCCTTGTCAAAAGCTTTATGATTGACATGAGAATGCCTCTGGATGGCACTTACAAAGAAGTTCCATCCAGAGGCGTTCTCATGTGACAATGGGAACTTCCCATTGCCATATGAGAATGCCTCTGGATGGACATCCCCGAGAACCAAACCGGATCTCTACCAACACAAGGCCGGGTTACCCCTAACTGAGTAACAACTGACCGAATATTCCATCCCCCGGTCCTTTGGGACCTTTATCCGAGATCTCGTAATCAATTCACACAATCATAAATAAAGTGTTTCAACATGAGTAAGTATCTGGGCCCCATACCATGATACCACCCTTTTCCAGAAGGAAATGCACATATCCTAAAGGGCGCTACCCCTCATAACCTTGCCGCATCTTTCCTGTTTTGACCATTTCCAGGGTGTGAGGCTCGATGAAGTCTCGTCCACAAAAACATACTTTATACAAAAGCCATGCTTTGGGTCAACAAATGATCATAGAAATGATCACAAAGATAAACGATCAAACAAATGATCCTATCACAAATAATCAACACAATGATCATTTCACAGCAACACTCAGCATGTCACATTACCAAATTGGGAATATATTGCTGATAACCTTCAACTATATAACCTCTGAGCTCGTACGTCTCAGAGAAGGGTGTTAAGCTAAGAGAATAAATTTTCCGCCACCACAGAAATATATTTGAAAGAAATCGGCTTTATATCTCAAAGTGTAATGTCAGACACACTATCCATACAAGTCTATTCCGGGATCGAACAGAACCGAAGGCACTTACAAAGAAGTCCTTGCAATCCGAATAATCTCTAATTACGTTCGGATTTCCCATCACATATGGAAATCTCTATACCGGGGATCAGCCAGTGCAGAGACAATCAACAAGAAACCCTTACATTTTCGAAAATATCCGGTCTTCAACACCGGTCTTCGAATGCAATTCATAACGACGTATCACATATTCGGAATGGGTTATACGACCCCAAGGTCCTTTCCCGGTTAACCCGAATAGTGAGCGCTTATTTAAAAAAAATAAAATAAGTGTAGCACTCAATTTCAAACAAATCACAACAAATACCTATTTAAAGGTAAATATCGATAGTCGGTTATTGAACTATCAATGGATATGCCAACATCACCAGATTCCAAATAATTTTCCAAATTATTTATTTTCCAAAAATATCTTTACAAGATATATATATTTTCCATACTTTTAAAAATAAATCAACATTTATTTTTAAAACCCATTTTCCCAATTCCATTTATAAATTCCATATTGAATTTATATTCTATAATATCTATGAATATACGATTTCAAATCGTTTTCTAATATTCATTTTCAATTTATCTTCAAAAAGATAAATTCAAAATATTCACTTAATATTTGAAAAACATTTCAATACTTATTTATTTTATAAGTAATTCACAAATTTATTTATTTTCAATACTTGGAAAATATTCAATATACTCTAATCGAAATTAAGTATATATTTCATTCTTTAAGGAAATCATTCTCTTAAACATATTTATTTGGGCCAAAACGAATGTTGCGTAAAACATCGTTACGACAACCCAAAATCACTAGTATAGGGTTTCAAAATTAAAATAGATATATAAATCCCAATACTATACAAAACATTTCCTTTCGAAAATCATCTATTACAACAACAGTGTTATAATCTATCATTTCCTTTTATTTCTCGAAAACGTCTATTTCAACAATAAATGTTGAAATCTATGGTTTCGAATCTCAATACATTTTAAAACATCTTTAGATCGTTTTAATTCTATTTAAAACATCACATCCAAAACATTTTCTTTAACATATTATTCACTATTCAAAAACGTGAATATACTACGTTAACAAATTTCATTATTTCTATTCCTTTTATTTTAAGGAATTATTCACTGTCTAAAACGTGAATATAACTCCATTAATAAATTAGAACAATTTACTTATCAAAATAAGTCGTTTGCGAATTTATAAAACAACGTTTATAAATTCTATTTCTACTTATTTTATATCACTCCTTTTATAATTTCCTTTATTAACCTATCTCAATTTATATCTCAATGATATACTAAAAATTCATATTATAAGTCAAACACTTATAATTTATTTGTTTACAAAATTGTTTCTATAAACTTCCCAAATCTATAAATCTTATAACTTATAAGATTTATTTATTTATCCAAATCCATTCCTTTAATAACTTTATAAATTTTATAAACCTACTGCTTATAAAATTTCATTTATAACTTCACTATTTATAATTCTATAAATTTCATTCATTTATGAAATTCATTCACAATTCATTCTAACACTTAGAAAAGCTCGTTTTACACCTCTAATATTTTTAATTTATAAATGTCAATTTATAAATCTTTTAATATAAAACAATTTATATTACTATTTTTAAAACGTCTTTAAACTCTTTTATAATTTCATCTTTTGATTTATAAAATAATCAAATTTTATAAATCCTATTTTTAAACTTTTTATAATAGATCCAAAAATCCCGATTTAAGCTATTTTACAAAATCATTAATCCTACATTTTCAAAAATCATAATTTTTATAACATTAAAATTATAACGTTTATTTATTTAAGATGAATCAATTCCAAAAATATTTTATAAACGTATACTTTCAAAAATCACTTTAGAAATCCCTTAAAAATCAAAATCGTTATTTTTAAGCTTCAAAATTGGATCCGATGTTGCAACACATCAAGTAGTCAAACAGACTTTCAAACATCATATAACAATATGATAATCAATCAAATATCACAATATCTGAATCAAATAAATATTCGTGAGGAATCCAGTTGGATCCCTCCAACCTGTTTCCCTGCATCCACAGACATTAGCACAATACCAATTCCGTTTCAAGACGGAATATCGCGGTATATGGGATTTTATAAATATTATCCGCTTACTAATGGCGCATAGGGTCTCATCCGCTAAAAAAAATGCGGGAAATCAATCAACTGCAATATATACATATGCCAATATATATTGCTATATATAATATATAATACCAATTCCACTTCAAGGTGGAATATCGCGGTATATGTGTGTAATAAATAACCTCCGCTTACTAACGGCGTATAAGGTCTATTCACATCCAATATATATATAACAATCATCATTCAATCATTCAATCAACAAATTTTAAATCTAACTATTTAAAATCTAAATAAATCCTTTTGAGTGAGAAGTTCTCACCTTTGCTTTTATTAGCAATCCATTTCCAATTTCGGCTTGATTTCTCTTGATTTATACCTAGTATAAATATTTACACAGTTTGTTAATGTTTGAATTAATCGAACTGTTAATTTCCGTTCAATAATTTTAATTGTCTAATGATTTAATTTCAAACAAATTTTCTTTAGAAAATTTATTTAACTAAAAGTTTAAAAATTAAATTTCCTTTAATAACTTTATTTCTACTAATTCTTTTACTTTAAATTAATATCCTTATATCAATTTCTTTTAATAAATTGTTTAACTAAAAATTTAAATTTTAAACTAAATTGTCTTTAAATAAATCTTTCACTTAATAAATTGAATTTCCATTTGATAGGTTTATTTAATTTGGCTAACCATTTTGGGTTTATACTAAAATTTTTATTTCCAATATAATAGTTTGAACTAAAAATTTTCTTTAAAATCTTTTAACAACTAAAAATAATTAAATTGGTAAATAAACAAATTAATTGCCATTTTAGTATTTTGAATTAATAAATGATTTTTAATTTACCTAATAATCCTTCTTTCAAATAAATCCTTCAAAAAAATATTTTTAGCAACTAAAAAAAAATCAGGTGAACTGGTTAAACAAATTAATCTCTTTAATATTTTGATTTTAATTAATAATTTTAATTAAACAGATTTCCTTTGATAAATTTACTTAACAAAATATTAATTCTAAAAATACATTTCCATTAAATAATTTTATGTAATTTGTAAATATTCAATATAAATCGAACTATTTGATTTACTATTTTAAAATTTTAATTCATCTAAACTTTTGTTCAATTTGAATGATTTAAATTTTAAACCAAAAATCAACTTTTAAACTAATTCCCTTTTAATAAATTTATTTACATTTGAATGACTGGACAACCAATTTTCATTTATAAATTTATTTCAACTAAATTTCCATCAATAAATAAATTCTAGTAATTAAAACAATTAAATGAGTTTATTAAACAGTTTGATCTTAATAATACATATTTTTAAAGTTTAAGCTTATAAGTGAAATATATATATATATATATATTCCTTTTGAAACTTCATATGTATATTCATAAAAATGAAATTGGTTTCAATTTCTATTCTAATTTAAAATACAGGACTTAACTGTATTAAAAATAAAATCATACCCAAACTTTATATATATATATCTGCATATATTTATTTTCTATACAATAAATATATATATAAAAATAAAACAAAATAGAAAATGTCCTTACTGACTTTGACAGAAACGACGCCTCCATCATTTGACGTCGCCACCTCCTCCTTGAATCACGCGGCACCACCGTTCCCATCATCGCGCACGCGCGCCTCCCAGCGAGCGCCGTTGCCTTGCGTCATCTGCTCGAGAACCCACGACGTCACCTCCCAAATCCCACAGCCACCATCCATCATACGAACCCTAACTCCATCGCCTCGAAGTCGCGCGCCGCCGCTTGTCGCCGTGCCCTAGCCTCGCCGCCATCGCGACTCGAGCTTGCGAAGCTCGTCCCCGCCTCGCGCCCCAAGACCACGTGAGCACCAACACCTATCGTGCCCGACCTCCTTTCCATTCGCGCGCGGCCATTTTTTTTTAATTTTTTTTTCTCTCTTCGGTCGTTTAAAGTTTTGATTTGGAACAAACGAATTTGGGGATTTTGAATGAAATTTGGAAAAAGGGGGAGGGAAAGAAAACGAACGAATTTGGTTTGCTCGACCATTTTATTTCTTCTGAGATTTTGAACGAGAGGGGAGGGATATTTAAAAATGAGAAGTGTCGGCCATGCTTGCACAATCTTCTCCATGATTCTCTGCGTGAACTTAGGGGCATGTTTTTAGGAACGAAACGTGATGTCGTTGAAAAAATTTTAAATTTTAAATTTGAATTGAATTCGAGTCAATTTAAATGCGTTTACTCACCTTGTGCTCACATATCAACTCCAAACGCCACGAAATTTGAAATCCAGCAATAATACAATATTACGGACCCAATGGAACTGGTTTGGTCGAATTCCGAGACTGTGCCTCGGACGGCTATTTTTGAATATCGATTCGAACGATTTAATTTCAAAACTGAACAACTCACTTCCAAATTAAATTCTGAAGCTTCTATAACCTTCAGTATTATCAATATGAATTTTACAAGCCTTTGAAATATTTTTAATCAGCTTAAAATTGAAGATTCAAATTTTTATTCAACTTTCAATAGATTAAATTCTAAAATTAAATCGCCAAATTCAAAGTTATATTGAAAATTCAATCTAAACCATCATTCAAATATTTAAAATTAACTAAATATTTCCAAATTAAATTGTTCAAAATTCTGGGTCGTTACAATCTTTCCCCCGTAAAAGAATTTCGTCCCGAAATTACAAGTTAAGAAGAATACCCTTATCCCGTTTATTATTTTTCACAATCCAAATAGTTTTATCAACTTACTAGAACAAATCTTTTTACTAGAGATTCACTATCATTTCAACTAGCTTTCCAACTTCAATTATAGGTTTCAAACAACATTGTTTTCCTTAAATTTAAATTCAAATTCAAACTTTCAAAATTTTCTCAAAATTTTTCTAACACCCTAAATTTTCGAAAAATTTCGCCAGCGTTTCCTTTGCGCGGCTCGATCGGTACGACTACAGAATGGCACCACGGCCCCTCAGAATCAAAAAGAAAAAGAGAAAAGCCAAGTGGCTAGAGAAGAAAGTCATCAAATCTCATACTGAAATTGAAATACGTACCTTTTTGTCGAGCAATTTAACTTTATCTTTGAAATCAAAATCTCAATTCCATTTCTTTTTATACACCTGTATAACCTGCTAGTAATAGCATCCAAATCCAAATACAATATTCAAACCAATTTGCCAATTCTATTGCAAAATTTCGATATATGTTTCTTATATAATTTTACTTCACTATTGAAGTTATACATCCATTCTCATTCAATTTTTCATTTCAATTTCATTCACAATTTAAATTCCATTTGAATTCAATTCACAATTTTAAATTCCATTCGAATTTAATTCTCAATTCTAAATATTGAATTCTAACGATTAACTTTCATTTGCTAATTCATATTATTACTTCAAATTAGTTTCATTCACTAATTCATTTCAATATTTCAATTCATCTCGATTTCACTTAATTACTCAATTCAATTTTTATTGTTTACGACCAATTCACATACCATCTTTATTCAATTTTATTCACATTCCATATTCATATTCATTCCATTTGAAATTATTTCACAAATAAATAAATTATCAAGTTAATTTACTCGAATTCAATCCATTTTATCTTATTTAATTTCATATAATAATGATAATAATTCTATATTATCACTTCCTAACAATCATGCAACCATATACTATAATAATTCATAGAAAATCATTTCTTTTTTCTATACAAAATAGTTTTGGGCAAAAATATCTTATTTACCCGATTCAAAAACAATTTTATATTCACTAACAAATACGCGCTCATATCTATTATTACACTCAAACTCATTCTAGAGTACTACTGACTCTATCTCTAATGAGTAATACCCAACAGAACCATGGTTGTCGCTTAACCATACGCTCTGATACCAAATGTAAAGCCTCGTAAATCCGTACTCCTTGAATAGACACTAATCTCCATTGATTAACTCAAGATGAACGAAAATACGAACTCTTAGGGTTTTAAGAAAGAAGAAAGAGGTAGAAGAAGAGAGAAAGAAAAACAGAACAGAAAGGAACAACAGAAACAACATCAGAATCTCACAATTCGCAGCGGAACAACATATAATAATAAATGAATAATCTTTAAACAAAGAACTATATCAGTTATTACATTTCATCATATTACATTACATCATATCATCAGAGTGTACAACAACATACAACAACAAACAGCGGAAAAAGAAGTACTATATACTAGTAATACGCCATGCCATCCAGCTTGCTTCCAGCAACTCCTGAATATCCAGAATATCCTGATAAACCTTAACTCTTGACTGCCCGTGTGGAAATTGGTGGGCACCCAGAGTTTAGTAAGGAAAACAATAAACTCCGAGTCAGTCATGAGACTGGTGCGAGAACTCAAAACAGTTTATTTTTCTTTTAAAATCAAAATAGAGGAATATTTTTAAATTCAATTCGAAATGCTTTTGAAAATAAGACTACCATAAGACCTCCTGCCACACACACAATGCAAACGCAGACTTGGAGGAGATTTCTTCTTATGTTAGTCAAAGATGCTTGATACGCATTAAAAGAAAACATTTGATATTATTACTAGTGCATAGTGTAGAAAACATTTCAAAGGTAGAATATAAATCTTAGCCAGCATAGGTACCATTATATTATGCCTACTATAGCTACCATATTAGATGGCAGGTTCTACAACTAAAACCGTACAAGTCTCGTATTGTTTCTTTGGATTTCCAACGAATGGTCAGGCCAAGGAACTTCCCATTGCCACATGAGAATGCCTCTGGATGGACATCCCCGAGAACCAAACCCGATCTCTACCAACACAAGGCCGGGTTACCCCTAACTGAGTAACAACTGACCGAATATGCCATCCCCCGGTCCTTTGGGACCTTTATCCGAGATCTCGTAATCAATTCACACAATCATAAATAAAGTGTTTCAACATGAGTAAGTATCTGGGCTCCATACCATGATACCACGCTTTTCCAGAAGGAAATGCATATATCCTAAAGGGCGCTACCCCTCATAACCTTGCCGCATCTTTCCTGTTTTGACCATTTCCGGGGTGTGAGGCTCGACGAAGTCTCGTCCACAAAAACATACTTTATACAAAAGCCATGCTTTGGGTCAACAAATGATCATAGAAATGATCACAAAGATAAACGATCAAACAAATGATCCTATCACGCAACACTCAGCATGTCACATTACCAAATTGGGAATATATTGCTGATAACCTTCAACTATATAACCTCTGAGCTCGTACGTCTCATAGAAGGGTGTTAAGCTAAGAGAATAAATTCTCCGCCACCACAGAAATATATTTGAAAGAAATCGGCTTTATATCTCAAAGTGTAATGTCAGACACACTGTCCATACAAGTCTTTTCCGGGATCGAACAGAACCGAAGGCACTTACAAATAAGTCCTTGCAATCCGAATAATCTCTAATTACGTTCGGATTTCCCATCACATATGGAGATCTCTATACCGGGGATCAGCCAGTGCAGAGACAATCAACAAGAAACCCTTACGTTTTCGAAAATATCCGGTCTTCAACACCGGTCTTCGAATGCAATTCATAACGACGTATCACATATTCGGAACGGGTTATACGACCCCAAGGTCCTTTCCCGGTTAACCCGAATAGTGAGCGCTTATTTTAAAAAAAAAAAATAAGTGTAGCACTCAATTTCAAACAAATCACAACAACTACCTATTTAAAGGTAAATATCGATAGTCGGTTATTGAACTATCAATGGATATGCCAACATCACCAGATTCGAAATAATTTTCCAAATTATTTATTTTCCAAAAATATCTTTACAAGATATATATATTTTCCATACTTTTAAAAATAAATCAACATTTATTTTTAAAACCCATTTTCCCAATTCCATTTATAAATTCCATATTGAATTTATATTCTATAATATCTATGAATATACGATTTCAAATCGTTTTCTAATATTCATTTTCAATTTATCTTCAAAAAGTTAAATTCAAAATATTCACTTAATATTGGAAAAACATTTCCATACTTATTTATTTTATAAGTAATTCACAAATTTATTTATTTTCAATACTTGGAAAATATTCAATATACTCTAATCGAAATTAAGTATATATTTCATTCTTTAAGGAAATCATTCTCTTAAACATATTTATTTCGGCCAAAACGAATGTTGCGTAAAACATCGTTACGACAACCCAAAATCACTAGTATAGGGATTCGAAATTAAAATAGATATATAAATCCCAATATTATACAAAATATTTCCTTTCGGAAATCATCTATTACAACAACAGTGTTATAATCTATCATTTCCTTTTATTTCTCGAAAACGTCTGTTTCAACAATAAATGTTGAAATCTATGGTTTCGAATCTCAATACATTTTAAAACATCTATAGATCGTTTTAATTCTATTTAGAACATCACATCCAAAACATTTTCTTTAACATATTATTCACTATTCAAAAACGTGAATATACTACGTTAACAAATTTCATTATTTCTATTCCTTTTATTTTAAGGAATTATTCACTGTCTAAAACCTGAATATAACTCCATTAATAAATTAGAACAATTTACTTATCAAAATAAGTCGTTTGCGAATTTATAAAACAACGTTTATAAATTCTATTTCTATTTATTTTATATCACTCCTTTTATAATTTCCTTTATTAACCTATCTCAATTTATATCTCAATGATATACTAAAAATTCATATTATAAGTCAAACACTTATAATTTATTTGTTTACAAAATTGTTTCTTTAAAATTCCCAAATCTATAAATCTTATAACTTATAAGATTCATTTATTTATCCAAATCCATTCCTTCAATAACTTTATAAATTTTATAAACCTACTGCTTATAAAATTTCATTTATAACTTCACTGTTTATAATTCTATAAATTTCATTCATTTATGAAATTCATTCACAATTCATTCTAACACTTAGAAAAGCCCGTTTTACACTTCTAATATTTTTAATTTATAAATATCAATTTATAAATCTTTTAATATAAAACAATTTATATTACTATTTTTAAAACGTCTTTAAACTCTTCTATAATTTCATCTTTTGATTTATAAAATAATCAAATTTTATAAATCCTATTTTTAAACTTTTTATAATAGATCCAAAAATCCCGATTTAAGCTATTTTATAAAATCATTAATCCCACATTTTCAAAAATCAACTTTTAACTATATTTCTCAAAAATCATAATTTTTATAACATTAAAATTATAACGTTTATTTATTTAAGATGAATCAATTCCAAAAATATTTTATAAACGTATACTTTCAAAAATCACTTTAGAAATCCCTTAAAAATCAAAATCGTTATTTTTAAGCTTCAAAATTGGATCCGATGATGCAACACATCAAATAGTCAAACACGACTTTCAAACATCATATAACAATATGATAATCAATCAAATATCACAATAGCTGAATCAAATAAATATTTGTGAGGAATCCAGTTGGATCCCTCCAACCTGTTTCCCTGCATCCACAGACATTAGCACAATACCATTTCCGTTTCAAGACGGAATATCGTGGTATATGGGATTTTATAAATATTATCCGCTTACTAACGGCGCATAGGGTCTCATCCGCTAAAAAAATGCGGGAAATCAATCAACTGCAATATATACATATGCCAATATATATATATATATATATATATATATATATATATATATATTGCTATATATAATATATAATACCAATTCCACTTCAAGGTGGAATATCGCGGTATATGTGTGTAATAAATAACCTCCGCTTACTAACGGCGTATAGGGTCTATTCACATCCAATATATATATATATATATATAACAATCATCATTCAAGCATTCAATCATTCAATCAACAAATTTTAAATCTAACTATTTAAAATTTAAATAAATCCTTTTGAGTGAGAAGTTCTCACCTTTGCTTTTATTAGCAATCCATTTCCAATTTCGGCTTGATTTCTCTTGATTTATACCTAGTATAAATATTTACACAGTTTGTTAATGTTTGAATTAACCGAACTGTTAATTTCCGTTCAATAATTTTAATTGTCTAATGATTTAATTTCAAACAAATTTTCTTTAGCAAATTTATTTAACTAAAAGTTTAAAAATTAAATTTCCTTTAATAACTTTATTTCTACTAATTCTTTTACTTTAAATTAATATCCTTATATCAATTTCTTTAATAAATTGTTTAACTAAAAATTTAAATTTTAAACTAAATTCTCTTTAAATAAATCTTTCACTTAATAAATTGAATTTCCATTTGATAGGTTTATTTAATTTGGCTAACCATTTTGGGTTTATACTAAAAATTTTATTTCCAATATAATAGTTTGAACTAAAAATTTTCTTTAAAATCTTTTAACAACTAAAAATAATTAAATTGGTAAATAAAAAAATTAATTGCCATTTTATTATTTTGAATTAACAAATGATTTTTAATTTACCTAATAATCCTTCTTTCAAATAAATCCTTCAAAAAAATATTTTTAGCAACTAAAAAAAAATCAGGTGAACTGGTTAAACAAATTAATCTCTTTAATATTTTGATTTTAATTAATAATTTTAATTAAACAGATTTCCTTTGATAAATTTACTTAACAAAATATTAATTCTAAAAATACATTTCCATTAAATAATTTTATGTAATTTATAATTATTCAATATAAATCGAACTATTTGATTTACTATTTTAAAATTTTAATTCATCTAAACTTTTGTTCAATTTGAATGATTTAAATTTTAAACCAAAAATCAACTTTTAAACTAATTCCCTTTTAATAAATTTATTTACATTTGAATGACTGGATAACCAATTTTCATTTATAAATTTATTTCAACTAAATTTCCATCAATAAATAAATTCTAGTAATTAAAACAATTAAATGAGTTTATTAAACAGTTTGATCTTAATAATACATATTTTTAAAGTTTAAGCTTATAAGTGAAATATATATATATATATATATTCCTTTTGAAACTTCATATGTATATTCATAAAAATGAAATTGGTTTCAATTTCTATTCTAATTTAAAATACAGGACTTAACTGTATTAAAAATAAAATCATACCCAAACTTTATATATATATATCTGCATATATTTATTTTCTATACAATAAATATATATATAAAAATAAAACAAAATAGAAAATGTCCTTACTGACTTTGACAGAAACGACGCCTCCATCATTTGACGTCGCCACCTCCTCCTTGAATCACGCGGCACCACCGTTCCCATCATCGCGCACGCGCGCCTCCCAGC
The DNA here is from genome assembly GCA_030765085.1 of Allium cepa. Taxonomy (NCBI): domain Eukaryota; kingdom Viridiplantae; phylum Streptophyta; class Magnoliopsida; order Asparagales; family Amaryllidaceae; genus Allium; species Allium cepa. The sequence goes on from CM060931.1 coordinate 582,056,613, forward strand.
GAGCGCCGTTGCCTTGCGTCATCTGCTCGAGAACCCACGACGTCACCTCCCAAATCCCACAGCCACCATCCATCATACGAACCCTAACTCCATCGCCTCGAAGTTGCGCGCCACCGCTTGTCGCCGTGCCCTAGCCTCGCCGCCATCGCGACTCGAGCTCGCGAAGCTCGTCGCCGCCTCGCGCCCCAAGACCACGTGAGCACCAACACCTATCGTGCCCGACCTCCTTTCCATTCGCGCGCGGCCATTTTTTTTTTATTTTTTTTTCTCTCTTCGGCCGTTTAAAGTTTTGATTTGGAACAAACGAATTTGGGGATTTTGAATGAAATTTGGAAAAAGGGGGAGGGAAAGAAAACGAACGAATTTGGTTTGCTCGACCATTTTATTTCTTCTGAGATTTTGAACGAGAGGGGAGGGATATTTAAAAATGAGAAGTGTCGGCCATGCTTGCACGATCTTCTCCATGATTCTCTGCGTGAACTTAGGGGCATGTTTTTAGGAACGAAACGTGATGTCGTTGACAAAATTTTAAATTTTAAATTTGAATTGAATTCGAGTCAATTTAAATGTGTTTACTCACCTTGTGCTCACATATCAACTCCAAACGCCACGAAATTTGAAATCCAACAATAATACTATATTACGAACCCAACGGAACAGGTTTCGTCGAATTCCGAGACTGTGCCTCGGACGGCTATTTTTGAATATCGATTCGAACAATTTAATTTCAAAACTGAACAATTCACTTCCAAATTAAATTCTGAAGCTTCTATAACCTTCAGTATTATCAATATGAATTTTACAAGCCTTTGAAATATTTTTAATCAGCTTAAAATTGAAGATTCAAATTTTTATTCAACTTTTAATAGATTAAATTTTAAAATTAAATCGCCAAATTCAAAGTTATATTGAAAATTCAATCTAAACCATCATTCAAATATTTAAAATTAACTAAATATTTCCAAATTAAATTGTTCAAAATTCTGGGTCGTTACAATGTACTTGCTTGTAGTTTGCATGTGTTTGATTTCGTAGGGTTCGGAATTATTTTGGGTATGGATTGGTTAAGAAAAAAAGATGCTAGGATATGTTGTTATGATAGGAAAATTTCACTTAGACAACCTAATTGTAGTGATCACATTATATACTCCATAGAAAACCCTAGTTTTGAGGTTAATGCTTTGTTGGGTGTTGTGGAGATAGAAGACAGTTGAATCAAGTTTTCATTGTTAGAGAATTCGCAGACGTCTTTTAGCTCGTAGAAGGACTGCCTCCGAATGAGCTATTGATTTTCAGATAGATTTAGTACCAGGTGTAGAACTGATGAGTAGACCGCCAAGTAGAATGACACATATCGAGATAAGGGAGCTAAAGGTGAAGTTGGTGGATTTAGCAAGTAAGAATTTTATCAGACCAAACAGTTTGCCTTAGGAAGCAACCATGATGTTTGTTAAGAAATCAGGCGGATTGTTACGATTATTTATTGATTATTGTAAGTTGAATGAAAAAACGATAAAGAATCTATATCCATTATCTAGAAATGACTATTTGTTCAACTAGTTGAGAGGAGCCAAAATATTTTCCTAATTGGATTTGGCAATAGGATTCCATCAACTTAGAGTGGCTGAGGATAGTATTCCTCTAACGGCATTTTGAACCAGATATGGGTCGTACAATTGGTTAATAATGCCGTTTGGACTAACCAATGCTCCAACGTTCTTTGTAGATTTGATGAATCAAGTTTTCCTAAAGCACTTGGATAGGTTCATATTGGTGCTCATATATGACATTGATATACTCTGAAGATGAAAGAAAGCATAAAGTTCATCTTTGAGTGTTGCTTGAGACATTGATGCAACATTAACTGAAAGCGAAATTTTTGAAATGTCATTTTGAAAGTAGGAGGTGAAGCTTCTTGGTCATGTATTCTCCGAGAAAGGGTTGTCAGTTGATCCAACTAAGGTCAAGGCGGTGAATAATTGGAAGAGACTCAAACATTGACGGAGATAAAGAGTTTCCTTGGATTAGCTGGTTATTATCAAAGATTCATCAAGGATTTTTCGCGGATAGAGGCGCCGATGACTAAGCTAACGTGGAAGGATGTGAAGTTCGTTTGGACCGATAAGTGTGAGTAAGCATTCCAGAGATTGAAACACTTATTGACTAATACACCTGTGTTAGTTACTCCATAAGGGAATCAGGACTTAGTAGTGTATACGGATCCATGTGGAACAAGATTGGGAGTTGTGTTAATGCACAAAAATAAGGTGATTGCCTTTGCTTCCCGATAGCTTGGACCACATTAAGTTAAATACCCAACTCATTATTTGGAATTACCTACGGTAATTTTGGCATTGAATGTTTAGAGACATTACCTTTTAGGGAGAAAGATTCAAGTTGTACACAGATCAAAAGTCTCTAAGGTATTTATTTTCTCAAAAGGAGTTGAATATGAGAAAAAAAAGATTATTAGAGTTTTTAGCGCTTATGACTTCGATATTGAATATAAACTAGGAAAAGGCAATAAGGTGCAGATAAACTTGGCAGAAAACATCAGAATGTAATATTGGCAATGATAGTTGAGTTGAAAGATTTAGAAGCATTAACCACATGTGGAGTACAACGGAGATCTAAGAGTAGTTCTAGCAAAGAAACCGCTATGTTGTCATGTTTAGATGATTCACTGGTGATGACCGAAAGGATTTCTTCTAAGAAAGGGGAGGATTCATTATTGGCTGAACGGATCAGAAAGTTAAGGAACGGAACAGAGTGCGATGACTTGAAAGAGTTCAATCTTGACCAGAACGGGTGGTTAAGGAAGAAAGGAAGACTGTGTGTTCCAAATATGGGAAACATTATAATGGAAGTTCTTAGGGAGTTGTGAAGACCCAGAATTTTAGGCATTTGAAATTGAAATATTTAATTAATTTTAAATATTTGCAAGTTAGTTTAACTCGAATTTCAGATATCAGTTTTAATTTGGAAATTTAATTATTAAATTAAATAATTCGAAGTTGGGTAAGCCTGTTATAAATAATTTGGAGGCTTGTAAAATTGATATTGATAGTGTTGAGGATAATAAAAGTTTTAAAACTGAATTTACCACTGCTTTGTTCCGTTTTAAAATTTATATCGTTTAAATTGAATTTAAAAATAGCCTTCCGAGGCACAGTCTCAGAATTCGACGAAACCAGTTCCATTGGATCCGTCATATTGTATTATTATCGGATTTCAAATTTCGTAGTGATTGGAGTAGTTGTGTGAGCATACGGTAAATAAACGCGCTGAATTTATATCGAAAATTTAATATAATAACTAGGTCCAAAAAGCTATATTCTCCATACGATTGAATTAGCACTCGAAACCTTTTCCATTGCGTTCGGAATAGGGGTATAACATTATAAGCGCCTAGCAGCATGCCTCGATAGGATGCCAAAATTTTAAGCTTCGTTAATCGAGATAATTTGAATTAAGTATATATATCCATTTATACTAACAACTTTCAATGGCTATATTTCTGTTACATCAAGGCTTTATCGTTTCTCTTCAACTCACTGCACACAAATCTCAGCCGATACGCAAACATCTTTTCTTTTTCACTTTATTGCATAGCCGAGCTTTCCAGAGTATCAGGGAAAAGAAATTATTCATATATAAAAATTGCGTCTCTCCCCTTCATTTCAATAAAGCCGAGCATTTCTGTTCGAAGGAATAAATCCATGGTTGCGTTTCCAGAAGAAAAAAGGGGAGAGGGTTTCCTCTAAGGGGAATCGCGAAAAAAAATTTCCAAATTAAATTTGAAAATCAACTACATCGTTCAATAATCGCTGCTACACTTTGTTCATTCGAGTTCCTTCCTCCCTCATTTCTAAATCAATTCCCAAATCTCGAATTCATTCGAAAAGAAGAGAGAGAGAGACTGGCCGCGCTATACTTCGATTCGAATTCTTTATCGATATTGAGACAAGGCATCTCGCATGCACGGTCGAAGAGGCAGCCACTTGGAGGTTCGCGTTCGCCTGGAACGAGGAGCACACGAATAAGGGAAAGACAGTCTGTGATGGAATCAGTTGAGAGACCAAGAATCTCTGGTCTCGAAGCTAGCGTAAAGGTGGGGTTCTCTAAGTTTTCGTCGATGTCGATGACGTGAGAATTTGGGATGTCAACGTTCGGTCGGGTGGGGGGTCTAGGGTTCGGCTTTGAATGGTAGAGCAGACTGTGGTGATGGCAGCGTCGAGCAGTGAGGTATCATTTTATTTATTCAAATTAAATAAATATATATACACATGCATGTTAAATATACTGAGATAAACATAAATTTTTACAGATAAGATTTTTATACAGAAAGATTTTAGAGATATATTCATATATGGGAGTTTTTAAATATTGAATGGTTTATAAAAAGATTAGATTTTTAAATCCTTATAAATTAAGTTCTAAGTACATGTAGTTTCTAAAGAAAATAATAATAATAAATATTCATATTTTAATCTACTGGTTATTTCAAAATAATATAGTTATAGTGATTAATTTGTTTAACAAACGTACTTAATTATTTTGTCACTAAAATTATTCTTTTTAAAGGAGACCTGTTTAATTTAATTATTGGTTTAAAATAAAATCATTAGTAATTATATTCATAAATGGGAATTTAATTGTTCGATTAGTTCAAATATTAATAAAATGCAAAATGTTTATACAAGGTTTAAATTGTGAAGAACTGTGAAGAAACAAGCTGGTTTGGAAATGGGTTGCAAACGGAATAAGGTGAGTTAATCTCACTCTTCTGGGTCGTTACTTAAATTTAAATGGTTAAATTTAAATGGTTAAATTTAAATAATAGGTTGAATGATTGAATTGATGTGCTATATTATATATAGTAGTATATATATAATATATATTGGAGTGATTGATTTCTCGCATTATATAGCGGATGAGACCCTATGCGCCGCATAATAGCGGATGATATTATATTAATCCCATATAACGCGATATTCCACCTCGAAGTGGGATTGGTATTTTATATTGTGCTAACATCTGTGGATGCAGGGAAACAGGTTGGCGGGATCCAACTGGATTTCTGAAAATTTTATAGATTGTTCTAATAATTCTGTATCATGATTATTTGATATTCTGTGATGAATTATCTTGTTAATTATAAATATTGGATGCTATGGTTGAAATTAATATATTTCGGTATACTGAATTATCAAAATCTATAGAATTGGATTTTTAAAAGGGGAAAATAAAAGAGAAAAAATCCTTAAGTAAAATAATTATAGAAGTTTTAATAAATTGAAGGATAAATTTGGAAATTGATTTAAGTGCTTGAAATTGAAAATTTAAAGGAAATGTGACTATGAAATTTATAAACTGGGTTTATAAAGAGAAATGGATATCATTGGATATTTGGAAGTATAAATTTCACGGTGGGAGTTTATTATAGGAATGAGTAAATTTGTTTAAAAATAAATAGTGATTTATTTTTAAAAAAGATGTGAAAGAGAAGCGTATTTCCTTGGATAGCCAAGTACGTTTTCAAAACCAATGTAAAATTATAAGTTAAAAGTTTAAGTTGTTTAAAAAGTATGTTTAGAAAACTTATTATTTCTAAATGTTTAAATTATAAAAGTAAGTATTTTTCAAATCTATTATTGTAGTAATTATTTAAAGTTGACTTGGTATTTTGTTTTAAACTGAAAAAATAAAAATTTAGTTTTATATTTTATAAAGTAACCTCATTTTAAATATTCCTAAAGTATATATTTTTAATAAAGTATCGTAGTAGTTTTCAATTTAAATGATTTAAAGTATATTTTATAAATAAGTTGTTTTTAAATTATTTTAAAATCTACAGCTTTGTACTTGGTGTTTTCAGTGGAAATAAATAGTTGAGAATTCATTCCATGAGAAGAGCGTGGTTTGAAAACTGTTTTCAAAGGGTTGAAAAGTGGAAATATATCTTGTGAAGATATTTTGAGGATAATAAATAAGTTGGAGCAATTATTTATGTTGGGTGGTTGTTGTGAATGTTAATTGATAGTTAAATAACCGATTATCAATATTGGCCAATGCGCTGATCGTTTCGAAGAGACAGGGATCGAGATTAATTTCTTGAAAACCACTTCGATACGGTTTGTACGTTTCCATGAGGAAGACGAGCTCGGAGTCGAAGATGGACCAGTGAAGTGCAAGGGCTAGTCGCTACTAATCTTGAGGATGATTCCAAAATGGATGTAGTAGGAGTAGTGCCTTCGGTTCCGTTTGAACCCGGGACTGACTTGTATGGATGAATGCTTTCAGAACATCGTCAGGTGGACGGTGAGCATTCTAAGGGATATGTTCTAAAAAGGAAACGCTTAGCCTCAAGCCTCATCAACCAGGAATGACTAAAAATCAGGGGTTATGCAGCAAGGCTAGGTGGGTAGCGCCCATTAAGGTGAGGTCAGCCCTGTCTATATGTCCCTTTTATTCGGCTTAGTGGTGCGGTTGCTGATCCCAACCATGGGGTGATCTTACTCGGGATTATGCAGTAAGGGGTAGTCCCGGTCTTGTGTAGCAGGGGATTGGAAGTAATCCTCGGTACAGTGATCTAAGCCACGTACTGTGACAGGTGGTACCCTAGTGCCTAGTAATTAGTTGGAAATCCATTCTCCCAATGCGCCTTTTACGATTTTTGTTTGTATTACACACGATTGTGGCTAGTAGATGGAATTTAATAGATGCAACAATTTCGGCTATTTTAATAAGTATTTGTATATAGATCCTATTATAATATCAGAGGATTTTATAAGAAATGTTTTAGCTATCATAAGGTAAAAACCCGACATGTTTATTTGTGGCGTGGTCTTACGAGATGCTTTTGTTTTTCAAGGGATTTTGGAAACTTTAATAATCCAATTGAGTGTGGTTTTCTCACGCTGGTATTCCAGACTGACTCGGGTAATGCTCGGGTCAGACCGAGTAGTATAGGTTACAGGAAAGGATGCTGTGGAGCTCAAGAGACGAGCGGGATGGCGATACGTACTACCGTACTTTATTATTGTTCCGCTGTGTATTCAGTTTTGAGGATAGTTTATATGACTGTCCAGTTATATGTTATTGATGTTGTTGAACTCTAATGATGTTTTTTGATGATGTATATTTATAAAACAGATATAGTTTTCCTTTGTGTAAAGATCTGTTATTATCTATTATATTTTATTTTGCTGCGATGGTTAGATTCTGATGTTGTTTTCTATTTTCTTCTTCTACCTCTTCTTCTTTAACCCAAATGGTTCGTATTTCCGTTCACCTTGAGTTGATGGGTTGGAAAATAGTGTTGACTTAAGGGGTACGGATTTGCACGCTGTTACAGTTGGTATCAGATCTTAGGTTGGTGATAACTTTGGCTATGGTGGGGATTACTCATTGAAAATAGTGTCTGTAGTACTCTAGAATGAGTTTGAGTGTATTAATAGATATGAGCACTTATTTGTTAGTGGGTATAAAAATGGTTTTATATTGTGTTGATTGATTTATTAAGTGGCGTAGGAACCTTTGTCGGCACAGTTTGGACAACTGTATTGAAAGGGTTTCTAAACACTTGAATAGAACAATTCGACACAATATTGTTTCCAAAAGCGGGTAAATGAAATAATTTTACCCAAAATATATTTTGACATAAAGGAAATATTTTCTTAAATTGTTATATAACTTAGGTGTTTGGATGATAGTATTTTAAACAAATGAAATTATAACATTAGTATGACTTGTATAATCAAATGGAAAAAAATTGTATGAGCATAAATTATACAAATGGATCATCGTTAAAATTGGATACAAATTTAAAATTGAAGATAAATATCGAGGATTTTGGAAGTGTTTTCCGAAGTATTTTGAAAGGAAAATAATAACATTATTTTGGAGATATTTTTGAAAGAAAACGGTTTTAAATAGGTTTTGGAGACGTCATAACACTGAAATCGCTTCGGTCACTTGGAAATAATTCCGATGATGATCGCGACATCATCGGTGTTCATTTTCGAGTTTCTAAGTGGTGGATTGCTGTCGTGGTCATTGTTTAGAATGTTTTGGGGAAAAACAAAGTTTGCTTTTAAAATTTCAAAGGAATTTGTTGGGATATAATCCAAGATTGGTTTAAAAATATGAGAAGTGTGATTTTGGAATAATGGTGGTTGTGAATTATTTGAAAACAAAATGCCGGGTGTTTAAAATCCTGAATCCTTATTTGAATTGAAAATCCTGATGAGATAAGTTATAAGCTTATAAATTGAGATTATTTTTAAATAAGGAAGGAAAATAGGAGACGTAAATGTTGGAATTAACATTTAAAGTGAAAATGTTAAATAAATTTAATTTGGAGAAATTATATTATTGAAAATTTAATTGATGATTGGGACAAATAAATCAGTAAATCTTGAATGTGATTGGAATGGGAAAATGAAAAAAAAATATAAAAATTAAAGTTGGATTTAGAAATAAAATTATTTAGAATTAAATTAACTTAAGAAAAGTTAATAATAATGAGTTGGATTTGAAGTAAGTTGAAAAGAGTTGAAATGAAATAAAAGTGAATTGTGAGGGATGATATTAAATGGAATTAAGTCCTTGCTTAATAAAATTCAAATAAATGGTATGATGCAAGATTTAATTGAAGTCAAGTTAAATAAAATTGAACTGAAATAAATTCATTTGAGTTATAAATTATATTGAACGGAATAAAATTCTTACTTAAATAAATAAGCGTAAATTATGTACATATTGAATTGGGATAAATAAGCTTTGGAAGCTTATAAAAGAATTGAAAACATTGAAACAAAAATATAATCCCAGTTAAAAGTAAAATGTAAATGTGATTGACTGTAAATGGATGGAGAAGTATGGATATTAATAAGTGAGCAGCTTACAAAAATGTAAAAAAGAAATAAATAAGCCGAAATAAAAGTGTTGGGATTTTTGAAAATGAAAGAAAATCTAAACTGGAATTATAAAATAAAATTGAACTCAAGGAAAATTTAATGAAGTAATTTTTGAAATAAACTCGAATATTGATTTAAAAATTAGAAGTAAGCTAATTAGCTAAATAAATTATTTGATAGAGTATGTTAATAAAATTTAACTTGGTTAAATGAAATGGACTGTACGTTAATAATGATGTTTGGAAATAAACTCGAATTATAAATAGAATTCGACCTGGATTGATAATGAATTAAAATAAGTGGAGATGTTGTAAAAATAAAATAAAATGGAATTGGATTAAAGTGGTAATGGTTTGTATGGAAAATAAAATCCAAGTAGAAATAAATTGGAAATGGCCTTGTTATTAATAAAATAATTTCGGGATGAATCGAGTATGGAAATTAAAATTCATAATGAACTGAGTGAGTAAACTAATCGTATTGAATAAATAAATGGATGGAATTTGATTAAATAAGAATCAAATGAAAGATGGAAATAGAACTTGTTGCAAAAAAGAAATGGAGGTTGGTTGAATGAAATGAACATATGCTATAATGTTAAAAATGGAGTAGTTTTAGTCGCAACAAGTTAAGAAGAAATGAAATTGTTAAAGAGTTGAAATAACTTAAAGACAATAAGAGATATGAAATGTTTTCATGTTTAATAGAGTGATTTCAAATGAAATGAATACGGATAAGAAATGAAACGCAAATGAATGGACCGTAAGTAAAATTGAAAAGGAATAAAATTGAAATGGAATGGTTTGAGAATTGGTTGTAAGCGATTGTAATAAGTGTCGAAACGTTGTATGTGCTTATGGAAATTGTATAACATGCAATATATGTGAAATTTATGTGTTAGCTATATTAAAATAAGTGAAATACCAGTAAATTGCATATATTTAGCACTTACATATTTTAGTTGAGTATGTACAGGTTCAGGGAAGCCGTTGGGCTGGATTTGATCGCGCAAATTGCTAAAATAATAAACCGCTTGCTTAAAAATGCTAAATAAAGGTACGCCTACGCAATAAAAATAGAAAATATGAACTGTTTTTGTTTTTTTCGACCAGGTGGGTCGATGTATATATATTTATATCTCTTGTCAAATTGCAAAAGCTCCTCCGTACAAAGGAGACTCTGTCAAAATTTTCCAAAAATTTTGGGAGTTAGAAAATTTTTTGAAAATTTTTGGAAATTTTTTTATTAGCGATAAAACGATTTCAAATTTGAAATTGAAATAAATTAGTGGATGAAACTAATTTAAAATAATGATATGAATCGGTTATAAATGGAAGATAAAAATTCAATATTCAGAGTTGAAGATAAATTGAATTCATATGGAAATGGGAAAACTAATTTGAATATAAGTAGATATGAAAACTTCTGTAAGGAAATGTATAAAATGATTTTAAAAGGTACGATTGGATATTATTGCTAAGTAGGATTTGCAGGTATTATAAAGGGAAAGGAAAATTGGTTTTGATTTCAGAAGATAAATTTGAATTGCTCGACAAAAAGGAATGTGTTTAAATTTCTGTATGAAATTTGATTAGGTTTTTGATGTAGCCACTTGGCGTTTTGTTTTCTTTTGGAATTTGGGGGCCCGTAGAGGCATTTTGTAGTTGTACCGAGCTAGTTGCGCAATGGAGTCGTTGGCGAAATTTTTTGAAAATTTAGGGTGTTAGAAAATTTTTGAGAAAATTTTGATAATTCAAAATTTGGCTTTAAATTGAAATTTGAATGATTGAGAAAATATTGTTTGAAAACTATGGGAGAGTTTGGGAAGTTAGTAAGAATGATAATGGGTCTTTTATAAAAATATAGTTGGTAAGATGTTGAATTGTTTGGTTTTGGGGAAAAGTAAAGGGGTATTGGATCATTCTTCTTAACAAGTAATTTCGGGGACGAAATTCTTTGAAGGGGGGAGGAATGTGATGACCCAGAATTTTAGGCATTTGAAATTGGAATATGTAATTAATTTTAAATATTTGCAAGTTAGTTTAACTTGGATTTCAAATATCAGTTTGAATTTGGCGATTTAATTATTAAATTAAATAATTTGAAGTTAGGTAAAATGTTGGATTTGGAGTTTTAAGCCTGTTAAAAATAATTTAGAGGCTTGTAAAATTTATATTGATAGTGTTGAGGATAATAAAAGTTTTAAAATTGAATTTAACACTGATTTGTTCAGTTTTGAAATTTATATCGTTTAAATTGAATTTAAAAATAGCCTCCCAAGGCACAGTCTCGGAATTCGACGAAACTAGTTCCATTGGATCCGTAAATATTGTATTATTATTGGATTTCAAATTTCGTAGTGATTGAAGTAGTTTTGTGAGCATACGATAAATAAACGCACTGAATTTATATCGAAAATTTAATATAATAACTAGGTCCAAAAAGCTGTCTTCTCCATACGATGGAATTAGCACTCAAAACCTTTTCCATTGCGTTCGGAATAAGGGTATAACATTATAAGCGCCTAGCGGCATGCCTTGATAGGATGCCAAAATTTTAAGCTTCGTTAACTGAGACAATTTGAATTAAGTATATATATCCATTTATACTAGCAACCTTTACCAGCTGTATTTCTATCACATCAAGGCCTTTTCGTTTCTCTTCAACTCACTGCACACAAATCTCAGCCGACACGCAAACATCTTTTGCCTTTTCACTTTATTGCATAGCCGAGCTTTCCAGAGTATCAGGGAAAAGAAATTATTCATATAAATAATCGCGTCTCTCCTCCTCATTTCAATAAAGCTGAGCTTTTTTGTTCGAAGGAATAAATCCATGGTTGCATTTCCAAAAGATAAAAGGGGAGAGGGTTTCCTTTGAGGGGAATCGCAAAACAAATTCCAAATTAAATTTGAAAATCAACTACTTCGTTTAATAATTGCTGTTACACTTTGTTCATTCGAGTTCCTTCCTCCCTCATTTCTAAATCGATTCCCAAATCTCGAATTCGTTAAAAAAAAGAGAGAGTGGCCGCGCTATCCTTCGATTCGAATTCTTTTATCGATATTGAGACAAGGAATCTCGCATGCCTAGAATGGGGAGCACGCGAATGGGGGAAAGACAGGCTGTGATGGCATCGGTTGAGAGATCAAGAATATGTGGTCTCGAAGCTAGCGTAAAGGTGGGGTTCTCTGAGTTTTCGTCGATGTCAATGGCATGTGAGAATTTGTGATGTCAGCGTTAGTCAGGTGAGGGTTCTAGGGTTCGGCTTTGAATGGTAGAGCAGACTGTGTTGATGGAAGCATCGAGCAGTGAGGTATCGTTTTATTTATTCAGATTAAATAAATATATATATATATACATATATATACACGTGCATGTTAAATATACCGAGATAAACAGAAATTTTTGCAGATAAGATTTCTATACAGAAAGAGTTTAGAGATATATACGTAAATGGGAGTTTTTAAATATTGAAAGGTTTATAAAAAGATTAGATTTTTTAAATCCTTATAAATTAAGTTCTAAGTACACGTAGTTTCTAAAGAAAAATAATAACAATAAATATTCATATTTTAATCTACTGGTTATTTCAAAATAATATAGTTAGAGTGATTAATTTGTTTAACAAACGTACTTAATTATTTTGTCACTAAAAATATTTTTTTAAAGGAAATCAGTTTAATTTAATTATTGGTTTAAAATAAAATCATTGGTAATTAAATTCATAAATGGGAATTTAATTGTTCGATTAGTTCAAATATTAATAAAATGCAAAAGGTTTATACAAGGTTTAAATTGTGAAGAACTATGAAGAAACAAGCTGGTCTGGAAATGGGTTGCAAATGGAATAAGATGAGTTAATCTCTCTCTTCTGGGTCGTTATTTAAATTTAAATGGTTAAATTTAAATAATTGGTTGAATTAATGAATTGATGTGCTATATTATATATAGTAGTGTATATATACAGTATATATATTGGAGTGATTGATTTCCCGCATTATATAGCGGATGATACCCTATGCGCCGCATAATAGCAGATGATATTATATTAATCCCTTATACCGTGATATTCCACCTCGAAGTGGAATTGGTATTTTATATTGTGCTAACATCTGTGGATGCAGGAAAACGGGTTGGAGGGATCCAATTGGATTCCTCAAAATTTTATAGATTGTTCTAATAATTTGCATCATGATTATTTGATATTCTGCGATGAATTATATTGATAAATAGAAATATTGGATACTATGGTTGAAATTAATATATTTCGGTATACCGAGTTATCAAAATCTATAGAATAGGGTTTTTGAAAAGGGAAAATAAAAGAGAAAAAAATCCTTAAGTAAAATAATTATAGAAGTTTGAATAAATTGAAGGATAAATTTGGAAATTTATTTAAGTGTTTGAAATTGAAAATTTAAAGGAGAATGTGACTATGAAATTTATAAACTGGGTTTATAAAGAGAAACGGATATCAGTGGATATTTGGAAGTATAAATTTCACGGTGGAAGTTTATTAAAGGAATGAGTAAATTTGTTTAAAATTAAATAGCGATTTATTTTTAAAAAATATGTGAAAGAGAAGCGTATTTCCCTGGTAGCCAAGTACGTTTTCAAAACAAATGTAAAATTATAAGTTAAAAGTTTAAGTTGTATGAAATGTATGTTTAGAAAACTTATTATTTCTAAATGTTTAAATTCTAAAAGTAAGTATTTTTCAAATCTATTATTGTAGTAATTATTTAAAGGTGACTTGGTATTTTGTTTTAAACAGAAAAATAAAAATTTAGTTTTATATTTTATAAAGTAACCTCATTTTAAATATTCCTAAAGTATATATTTTTAATAAAGTATTGATGTAGTTTTCAATTTAAATGATTTAAAGTATATTTATAAATAAGTTGTTTTTAAATTATTTTAAAATCTAAAGCTTTGTACTTGGTGTTTTCAGTGGAAATACATAGTTGGGAATTCATTCCATGAGAAGAGAGTGGTTTGAAAACTGTTTTCAAAGGGTTGAAAAGTGGAAATATATCTTGTGAAGATATTTTGAGGATAATAAATAAGTTGGAGCAATTATTTATGTTGGGTGGTTGTTGTGAATGTTAATTGATAGTTAAATAACTGACAATCAATATTGGCCAATGCGCTAATCTTTTCGAAGAGACCGGGATCGGGATTAATTTCTCGAAAACCACTTCGATCCGGTTTGTACATTTTCGTGAGAAAGATGAGCTCGGAGTCGTAGATGAAGCAGTGAAGTGCAAGGGTTGTCGCTACTAATTCTGAGGATGATTGCAAAATGGATGTAGTAGGAGTAGTTCCTTCCGTTCGAACCCGGGATGGACTTGTACGCATGAATGCTTTTAGAACATCGTTAGGTGGACGGTGAGCATTCTAAGGGATATGTTCTAGAAAGATAACGCTTAGCGTCAAGCCTCATCAACCAGGAATGACTGAAAATCAGGGATTATGTTGCAAGGCTAGGTGGGTAACGCCCATTAGGGTGAGGTCATACCTGTCTAGATGTCCCTTTTATTCGGCTTAGCAGTGCGGTTGCTGATCCCAATCGTGGGGTGATCTTACTCGGGATTATCCAATAAGGGGTAGTCCCGGTCTTGTGTTCCGGGGGATTGGGAGTAATCCTTGGTATAGTGATCTAGGCCACGTACTGTGACAGGTGGTACCCCAGTGCCTAGTAATTAGTTGGAAATCCATTCTCCCTACGCACCTTTTATGATTTTTGTTTATCTTACCCACATTTGTGGCTAGTAGCTGGAATTTAATAGACGTAACAATTTTGGTTATTTTAACAAGTATTTGTATGTAGACCCTATTATAATATCAGAGGATTTTATAAGAAATATTTTAGCTATCGTTAGGTAAAAATCCGACATGTTTATTTGTGGCGTGGTCTTACGAGATGCTTTTGTTTTCCAAAGGATTTTGAAAACTTTAATAATCCAACTGAGTGTTGTTTTCTCACGCTGGCATTCCAGACTGACTTGAGTATTATTTAACTATAATGCTCGGGTCAGACCGAGTATTATAGGATACAGGAAAGGATGCTGTGGAGCTCAGAAGACGAGCAGGATGGCGATACGTACTTCCGTACTTGATTATTGTTCCGCTATGTATTCAGTTTTGAGGATAGTTTATATGACTGCCCAGTTGTATGTTATTGATGTTTTTGAACTCTGATGATGTATTCTGATGATGTATATGTATATAACATATATAGTTTTCCTTTGTGTAAAGATCTGTTATTATCTATTATATTTTATTTCGCTGCGATGGTTAGATTCTGATGTTGTTTTCTATTTTTTTCTTCTACCTCTTCTTCTTTAACCCAAATGGTTCGTTTTTCCGTTCACCTTGAGTTGATGTGTTGGAAAATAGTGTTGACTTAAGGGGTACGGATTTGCGGGCTGTTACAAGAGTGCCATCGCTTAAATTTCACTATTCAACCGGGAGAAACTACGATGTATGAGGACATGAAAAGAAGTTTCTTTTAGGAAGGCATGAAGAGAGATATGGCCTATGGGCGACGCAATGTTTGAACTGCCAATAGGTAAAAGCTGAACATCAGAAACAAAGTGGGTTATTTCAGCCAAAAGATGTTCCAATCTGGAAATGGGATTCTATTTCAGTGGATTTTATAGATGGATTTCCAAGGTCGAATCGAGGAAATTAAAGTATTTGGGTTATAGTAGACAAATTGACCAAGAGTTCCCATTTCAATCTAGCAAAATCAACCAGGACAGCACCAGTTTTGGCTAAATTATTCATGAAGAATATAGTTAGATTGCATTGAATTCCTAGTAGTATAGTAAGTGATGAGATTCCTTATTCACTAGTGAGTTTTGGAAGAGTCTATGAAAGACATTGGTTACCAAGCTCAAGATGAGTACCGCTTACCATCCGTAGAAAGATGGGCAAACAAAGAGATTTAATAAAGTCTTAGAGGATTTGTTAAGTGCTTGTGTGCCAGGCTTTGGGGGATCATGGAAAGACCACCTACATTTAGTTGATTTTTCATTTAACAACAGTTATCAGACTAATATAGGGATGGCACCGTTTAAAGATTTGCATGGAAGGCCATGCAAATATCCCGTTTGTTGATTAGAGACCGAGGATAAGTTAATTCTTGGTTTGGATTCGGTTAGAGATGATACAGAAAAGATTAAGTTCATTCAAGCCAGAATAAAGGAAGCTCAGTCTAAGCAGAAGAGCTATGCTGATAGAAGATGGAAAGACTTAGAGTTCTTAGTTGGAGATCATTTTTTCGTCAAGATATCATCAATGAAAGGTGTAATCCGGTTTGGAAAATCAATTTGCGTTGAGATTCGATGGACCATTTCCCATTGTAGAAAGGATTGGGAAACTTTGATGTAGAATAGAGTTACCAAACAGTTTGACAGGAGTCCACAATGTTTTTCATATTTCTCGTTTAAGGAAGTGTATTCGAGATCTAAAAACTATTATTTCACTGACTGTGTTAGATAATTTAGTAGTGGAAATGAATATGACTATAGTTGGAAAACCACTTCGTATAGTTGCAAGGGATGAGAAGAAACTAAGGAATAAGATAGTCGGATTAGTGAAAATCTAGTATAGTGAAGAGAGAGAGACTGTACTTGGGAAGCTGACAGTAGGATTAGAGATACTTATCATGACTTGTCTCATGATATGATTTACCTTTCTGATTGAATGTTATGTGTACCTTATCGTATTTTTGAAGACGAAATTCTTTAAGGAGAGGAGCATGTAATGACCCTAATTTTGACTAACAATATTTAGGACATTAAATTAAATAAATTAAATGAAATAATGTAAATGGTTAAGGAATTGAGATTTTTATGATCATAAGATAGCCATGCGTAATTAATCTATAAGCCAAAGAGAATTAAAATGATGTAAGTAAGAGGAATAGGATAAGGGCAAAATTGGAATAAACTAAGTTCTTATACCCTAAACCCTTTTACTTTCATTCCTTATCTATTTCGAACATTTGCAAACAAAACTAGAAACGTTCAAAAGCATGGCCGGCCACCATCAAAGGAAAACAAAAGGAAGATAAGTAAGGATTCAAGTAGGAAGCTTAAGAAAATAAATCAAAGAGAAAATCCTAACCTCCTTAACAATAATCTAAGATGAACAGTAGGTTTACATCTTATTTTTATTGATGTCGGGTTCTAGTTGAGATCCGAATTTATTTTGCAAGTAAAATGCCAGGTTTTGATTGTTTAAATGGAAATATATGCTTATTGATAAATTATTTTGCTTCATACAGATTTTATGATAAGTTTTTATTTCAACAACCTATTAAAAGACATCCAAATGGCTTGCATTTTTGATATATTGTCAAAAACGTTAATTTAGAGATGGGTTTCATGTTTCATAATTTTCTAAGTTCTTGTGGATTTATTATGAATTTTCTATGAAAGAAAATGGTTAAAATTGGGTTTATATTATTTTCGGCAGTATATGTTAGCCTTAGGTCTTGAATTTAAATATGTTAGACAATATATTAAAAGTGATTTATAGGAATTTTCGGAGAATTTTCCTAAGTATTTTAGTATGGATATAAAATTATTTAAGGTATGGGAATTAAATGTTTTATATGTTTCGAAAAGGTAAAGGGCTAATTTGTTAAATGTTTTAAATTGTTAATTACTGAATTCGGTAGCCTTTTAGAAAAAGATTTTGAAAAATGAATTGGCAACCAATTATTTGTTGACGAATAAGACAAGTTAGTTGGAAAGAAATTACTTTAAATGGATAATAATCAGTTTTGCAAGAAATTACTGCTTTGCCACTTCCAGTAGCTACCTTTCTACCCCATTCTTCCGCATCTGACCAAATCAAAACCAATTCACATGGTATCAACTCTTTGGTACGTAGTGGATTAGAGAAAGGCGAAGGTATAGTGTCAAAACCATGCTTTTGAAAGGGTAGATGCTACATCTATTGACATTGAATTACTTATGTTTATAAAGGATGCTTTCGAGGGTTCTATGTTAGCTTTCGACTTAGCCAATATGTCAGTGTTTACATAAAAGTAATTTCGAAGGGGTTTTCAGCTTTTTTTAAAATAAAGCCTTCGAAAGGGTTCAAAACCCATGATGCCGCATTCAACCTTTCGAATCAATGCTTTTGAAAGGGTGGTTTTGCCTTTAAACTTTGAAGTCGCTTCTCCATACTTTCAAAGGGTTGGCTTTGAAACCATCCACTTTCTTTTACTTAGGGATAACGCTTTTGAAAGAAACGCTTTCGCCCCAGTTCTTTTATGACCCTTTGTTCTATTAAAAGTTAAACCCAAAGGTTATGAAAGGGATGGTTTTATATAGTTTCGAAGTTATGTTTCACAAACTTTTACTTGAACCCAATACATTTGAAAGGTACATAATGTAGGTTTCGAATGGGAGATTTTCCAATGTTTTTGAATGGTTTACTTTGAGTATTTGAGTGGAAGGTTCCCATGCTTTCGAAAGCATGTTTTAAAGGGTTTTGAAAGAGGATGCCTAAGGTTTTAATAAAGCATTCGCAAGAGTTAGCTTCATTGACTTCGAAAGGTATTGTTTATGTTTTAAAACAAAGGTTTCGAAGTTGATATCTTGGATTTAAAACCGAATGTTTTCTTAGTTAAGAAGGACTTTAACTTGTTTTAAGGGGATAGATAACAATATTGATTAGGGTTTCAACAAAATTGTTTTGCGTAAATCATATATCATGGCAAAGATATTTGAGTAAAGCAAAGAATACATTTTCCTTGTTTAAGTATGATTTAAAAGGGCTAAATCAAATTGAAAGAGTTGTTTTCAAGGAAAATTTGATGGGGTAGTTAACCCTAAGTAAATGACTCAGATATTAGAATACCAAATGGGACTGGTATAGGGTCGCGCCCTATACTTTAGCTAATATCCCCTAGCTAATATAAGTCCATAATTCTAGTGTGTAGGGCTTTGTCATAGGTAAGACTAAAATGATGTTACACATAGAAAGGAATATACAGAGTAAAGATGGTTTATTGGTGAGACCGTAAAACCATTAGGCTCAGTTGACCTGAGAGAAGTAAGTTAAGGATAGACCTTTTAGGAGTGTGCTTAACAGAAGTTGTATTATTTATTATGTTTAGTAGGCCCGATTCAACCAATGGTTAGTAGTTGATTACCTGATTTATGTGCATACGTGATATTTCTAGTATTACTTTAATCGGTTTGATTGCAGGATTCTGATTTGCAAAAAAATATGTTTTTTTAAAGAGATATTAGTGAGAGGAAACCCGTTCCACTAAGCGGCACGGTCTCACTTTATATTAGTAAATCAAAATGTAATAGTATTATTCACACCATGCTTTATGTCTGACTCAAACTTTATGTTTTCTCCTCAAATTCTTGGGTGCTCAAAATTTAATTTGAGTAGATTTAGAGTAAAGATTTTACAGGATTAGTAGGTGGACGAATAAGCTTCCAGAGACGAGTAGGAGGAAAAGTTAGCTATGTAGGAGCGATTAGTTTTATTTTCGATGTGACGTATTTAAGACTGATGTGTCTATTTATTACTCTGATCATCCAAGAGGTCATCTTCATATGTTGATCTTGGCGTAAATTGTAATAATTATGTTTGATCGAAACCTAAGAATTGTTTGGGGATTATGTAATGGAATATGAAATATTAATTTGAAATGCAATTAGTAAAATTTTTTTGGAATCTATGATTTTGTTTCAAATTCTTGTGCTTCTGATATTATGGATAACATTAACATTACCGTATTTTGTCACCAGAAGTTAATACTATAGATGACTATAGCATCTGTAGCGCTTAGCTTCGTGCCTCAAGATAGGGAATGCTACAGTATATCATGATAGTGGCATCCAATATCAATAAATGTACGGCCACCTACCCTGCTCATACCTATGAGCATCACCTCCTGTAAATACAGTATATTATAAACATTCCCGTCAAACGAATATCATACACTTATACTGAATAAACAGATAAGTATCACACTAACATCCCATACAACCATGTCATACTAGTTCATTTATTCAATGTTCATAAACAACTCTCAAACAACTGAATATATTGATGCAATAAGTCCTACGAATAACCGAAAATGTGTGGCCGAAAGTCCCGACCAGATGGTATCATTAAACAATTTATTGAAATTTCTCGTTACACAAAAATGTAAACACATAAACAATAAACAAGTAATTTATATAAATGTTTTTACTTTATTTAAAAGTATACTAATTTTTTTGTAATAAATTGCAATAGTAATTTATATTATGTAAATTGATACTTAAATAAATACTCAAACACCGTAAAATGTCTTTTTAAGTCCATAATATAACTTTTATAACCTTTAACGGTTATTTCGAGTTCGTTTGATAATTTTGTAAATAAGAATTTATTAAATTTTATAAATTTCTATTGAAATAAATTATTAAATTTACATTATTTAATCATTAAAAGTTAAATAATATCCATTTCTACATTTAAGTATAATATACTACGGTATATTATTATGTTTATAATATATATTTATTTTATTTTATCTTCTCTAAAGTATTAGGTACACAATTCTCTATGCCTGTCTTTGTGCATTTTCAACCTTCTCCTCCCTAATCTCTGCCACTCTTTCATCATTCAACATTATACAACCTAATTACATCATTCAATTATTCTACCAAGTCCTAAATAAATATCAATTTCACATTACCGGTATTATATAATCAAGGAGATGAAAAAACCATGTTTCAATGTTTGGATTTATTTATGTATACTGACATTTCCAATTATAGATAACTCAATATCATCAAAACAAACATAGTTTGTGAGTGATATACTCACCTTTTATTAGAGAATCACAATAGCTTTACCAATCTGTTCTAGCTCCACTTTCTACTTCTCCTTTGCTACTTACTATAAGTGATTTCTTATTCAAATTAATGAACAAAACTTGATTTCTTACTTGCTAATTGATGTAGAGTTATTAAGAAGCTATGATTTAAGTTGTTGAAATTTATAAATATTATTTTTGATTTTAATTGAATTTTAAAGGGGTAGGGTTTAGGTAAGATGTTGATTTTCTAAAGTAAATAAAAAATGTAAGGTTATATTTATAGAATGAGATGAAAAATCTAGGTAATGAAATCTTTAGAAAATGGAATATTCGGGAAACATGAATTCTAGGGTATGGGAAATTGGACACAAGAGATAATGGGCTTTAATTTGTTTCTTCTTCTTCTTTTCTTTCTTTCTTCTTTTCTTTCTTTTAGTTGATTCATGAAACAAATTTAAATTGTCAAATATATTTGTTCTTTGTCAAAATGATGCAAGCAGGTGCTGCTGCTGGATTAGTTAGTGGAAACGTTAGAGGAGCTATTTAGGAAGTTCCAATTGTCAACAATTATGTTGTTTTGAGTAGAAACTATGCAAGGCTTAGAGGTAAACCATTCATTAGAACGGAGGATGCAATTGAAGTGGATAATTGATTGCTTCATTATGAAAGGATTTTTGCTGTTCTTGGTTTGAATGATGAACTTAAGATTCTGGGAGACATTACTTTTTGGGAGAACGATTGGAGTTGTATATGGATCATAAGTGGCCAAGATACTTATTCTCTCAGAATGAATTGAGCATGAAATAGCAGAGGTGGCAAGAGTATATAGTTGCTTGTGATTTTGGGACTGAGTACACATCGGTAAAGTTGCAAATGCACTTAGCAGGAAACATCAGAATGTGGTGTTAGCTATGTTGATGAAAGGAAAGATTTGGAAGCATTAACTACTTGTACTTTGTGGTTTAGATCGACTGTCAGTTCTAGTCCAGCACCGCAATGTTATCTTGTTTGGAAGTTCAGCCAATTTGATCAAAATAATTACTTCTAAGCATAGAGATAATCCATTGCTAGGTGAAAAAACTAGAAGATTGGAAGGTGGAACTGAGACTGATGATTTGAAAAAATTTTATCTTGATAAGAACGGGTGGTTAAGAAAGAAGGGAGCCAATGTTGGTAACCTAAGGAAAGAAGTTCTTAGGGAATGTCAACGACCGTAGTTTACTATTCATCCTGGAGGAAGAAAGATGTAACATGATATGAAGAGAAGTTTCTTTTGAGAGTGTATGAAAAGAGATGTAGGCTTATGGGTAAAATAGTGTCTGAATTCCCAGCAAGTGAAAGTCGAATATTAGAAGTCGAGTGGATTGCTTCAACCTTTAGACATACTAGTATGGAAATGAGATTCGATATCTATGGATTTCATTGACGGGTTTCCAAGGCCGAATAGAGGAAATGAAATTTTTTAGGTTATAGTGGACATAATAACTAAGAGTGCACATTTTATACCCATTAAGGCAACAAGGATGGCACCTGTTTAGTTAAATTATTCATGAAGAATATAGATAGACTGCATGGGATTCCTAGTAGTGTTTGCGCAAAAAATGGGCAAACACCTCCAAGTCGTATGATTTAGCTGATTTTATGTGGTTTTTAATGATTTGGGTGACTTATGCAAATATGTAAAATGCAGGGACTGAACTGTAAAAGACACACAGATTTATAGTGGTTCGGCCAGAACGTGCCTACGTCCACTTTATATGTTATTATTCTTTTTCTTTCAAATTACAAGTACAAAGCTTTAAGTACAAGTATAAGAAAGTTGTTTGAAAGTTCCTTCCTTGCTTGAGCTCTCAAACTTGTCTGCCATTGTTGTACCCCTGCCCCTCTATTTATAGAGTGAGGCCGGGGGCAGGGGTCTTGGATGTATATAGCTGCTGGCGGGCCTGAGCTGAAGAGATCTGGACTGGCAACTTTGGTTTGGCGAAGTTTGGTTCGGCCGTGCTTGGAGTGGTTGATCCGGAGGTTTATTCGGTAGAGGGTGGAAAGATGGTTGGCTCGGCAGGGAAGTGGAAAGATGTTGGTTCGGCATTGGCTTCTGGACCGGTGGTGGTGATGGAAGTTGGACCGGTAATGGATGGTTCGGCAGGTGATGGAGAATGCTTGGTTCGGCATGGGGAGTTGGTCTGGTAGGACTCGGTCCGGTGTGGGTGGTCCGGTAGTTTGGTGGAGGTTGGTTCGGCAGCAGGCAATGGACCGGATGGAGGTTGGTTCGGCTGTGGGGCTGGTCCGGTTTTAGGAGGGAGCCGGACGAATTTTCACCCAACACACATGCCCCCCAAAGTAGGGCGTGTGTATGTGCACGCCATGCTTTTTTTTGAGTTTGGGAGTTTTCGTCCAGTCCCCAATGCCGAATCAACCGGTCCGGCCATCGATAGCTGCTTATAAATAGGTGCCTAGCGCTTTCCTTTTCCCCTTATCAGCCGAACCACAAATTATTTTTGCCGAATCAACCCTTGTCTCTGCCGAATCGAACGTGTTTAGCCGAATCAAATCCTTTTCTTTGCCGAACCAAGTGAGGACCTCCTCTGCCAAATGAACTCTTGCTTTTGATTACCGAATGGACCTTATGCCGAATGAGCTTTCGTATTGTACTACCGAATGAAATATATCTTCAAATGTCGAATGAACTTGAAAACTTGAGTTTACGAGTGAAACCCCAAACTTGTATACACTTGCTCTCTTACATTTCTGTGCTCCTTGTTCTAATATCATGTTTTTCTTGTGCCGCAGATAAATGTCTCGCAAAGCGGAAACTCGATCAGATAGAAAGAAGTCCAAGGACAGAGAAGAGACTTCTACTATGCCCCCAGCCCAGTCAGGACCGGAGCGACATGGACCTGCCCCGAGATCGTTAGTGGATGGGTACGGTCCCCAGGAACTTCTGAACTCTCCTCCCGATTGCTTTCCGAGCTCCCTCAAAGAGGAGCAGCTTAATGTCATTTCTCGTTCTTTCGGAATAGATAGAGCGCGCATGCTATTGCCGGGGGAAGGAGTGATGCCGTATGACCCCCCCCCCCCCCCCCCCCGAAGTCTACTTTGCTTACAGCAGATATCATTGCATGTGTGGTGCTATCCCGCCCTCACTGGATAGTTAGCTTTATCATATATCTGAAGGTGGCTCCATTCCAGCTTCAGCCTAACTCCTACGCCATTCTGGTGAGTCTTTTCGTCATCTTTCAGAGGAGATATGGGCGTCCCCCTTCCAAACGGGAGATCCGGTATTTGTACAACTTGAGAGGCTACAAGAAGGGGTCCCCATATATCAGTTTGGAAGCGACCGTGCCCTTCAAGCCTGTTCTAGATTTGTACTCGAAGTTAAGTATGTTCAAGAAGGAATGGTTTTTCATTAGGGATGACCCTGTTTCTTTCCGCCTTTTTACTTCCGGCTGTAAGTTAAACTTCATTTATATTTTCCTTGTCCCGATCACAATGCTTCTTCTTATATGCTTTTATTTCTTGCTAGCAATAGGTGGCATTGCGGTTGTGGAGAATGATTCCTTGGCGCCGATGGCTGCTGAAATAAAGGCCATTTCGGGAAAGGATAGGTCGGCCTCTTACTTGATCAGGAACGCCACTCTCCTGGAGTATAACTTGATTCTGCCACATCAATCTGTGGTTAAACAGAGAGATACAACCGAGGAGAGGGCTGCTAAAGCTAAGGATGGGGCTATTGCGAAGAGCAGCAAGAAGAGACCTTTCTCGGTACCTCCAGCCGTTGGGGGAATGAAGCTTAGGAAGTCGGATGGACCCTCCCCCAGTACATGTCCAGATATTCCGGAGGAGGAAGGTGGAGAGGAGGAAAGAGACGAAGAGGAGAGCGGAGGAGATGGAGAAGATGAAGGACAGGGTGGTAGTGGTGCCGGGGCTTTGTCTTCTGAGCAGGCAGGGGAGATCCAGGAGTGGACAGATGATGCCTTACGCTAGGCTTTTGAAGGGTTGGAGGAAGGATCAGCCTCGGTGAAGAAGGCAAAGGAGGTTGACAAGGCTGGGGCTGGTGCTGATCTATTCCCTAAGAGTTCTTCAGCTGAGGTGGCTCCAGCGATTCAAGGTGAACTCTTGACCTCTGCAGATTCCATTTATGATAGGGACTTAGCAATATTTTATGGTTCGCTTCCGTCCTGGACTGAGATTCAGGACTTATTGCAGTATTCTCCTTCTCCGCAGGGTTTGTATAATAGATGTGTCTTCTCATTCTTTTTAAGTTAACATATTTCCTGAATTACGGACCCTTGTATGTTCGTAACACTTGTTCTTTATTACAGGGGCAGGCGAGGTGGCCAAAACTTCAGACGTTCGACACCGCCTGGAACAATACAAGTTACTTAGAGCTTCTGCCAAGCCTAAGCCTCCCACTAGTCGTCCAGGAGACGTAGTTAGCTACCGTCCCCTTCTTGGGGTCATTGAAGAGAGTATTCAGAAAAAGAACAGGAGTCGCTCCTTATTTGAATCTTCACCAGGACCGCAGCTTCCACCTCAGCCTATTCATGATGTCACGGAGGAGGGCATTGAGCATATTCCCTCCCCGCATCCGCCCGAAAATCCTACCATTATCCGCATAAAACGTCCCGACGTGCCTCGCAATCCCTTTGCCGACCACCCGGATTTGGACCCAAGCTCTCTGGATATCTTATTTGACAAGGCCACGGGCGAGCATCTTCTCCCCCGCAATCCCATGGTTTGGGTTCTTGATGAGGCTAAGTCCCTAGATCTGGATCTGCTCACTGCTCGGATAGCTACCATGGGGGACGAAGCCAAGGCCAACATTGACCGGGTCGCGGAGGAGGTTAAGAAGTTAATGGAACGTCACGTCCTATTGGCCAAGGCAGGGGAGGAGATAGGGAGTGCCAATATAAGGTTGCGGTTAATGGTAGTTGATCAGGCCAAACAACTTGACGACCAGGCTATTCAGATTTCGCGGCATGAAGCCGACTCCCGACGACTGAAGAAGGCCATGGAAGAGGCTAGCAGAGCTAAGTTGTGGAAAATGGAGGCCGTTTGCAAGAAACGCATTGACATGGCCATTACCATGGTTGATGAGGTTAGGAGGGCGGATCTCGAGCAGGTTGAAGAAATATCTGGGAGGCTTGAAGCTGCAGAAATTGCTCAAGACAAGTTGAAAGAAGAGATGGAGGAGATGAGGAGATCTCTCCAAGCTGACAGCTTGAGATATCGATCGGAGAGGGATGTTGCCGTCGCTAAGTTGTTGTCCTCCGAGGCCCGAGTGAGGGAGATTAAGGAGAATGAGGGGATGATGGATGAGATGTTGCAGGATATGTACTTTCGTACCTAGAAGCAGTGTAATCTATCCTGGATGGATGACTATCCCCGGATCATAGCTAGGATATATCTCCCGGCTTTGGAGGAGGCCAAGGCCGAGGCGGATAAGGAAGGTGGAGTGGCTTTCAGGATGGATGTGGTGACCTCCCAGTTCTCAAAGGAGGAGAAGGTAGCGGTGAAGGAGGGGATGTGGCTGCTTGCTGCGGAGGAAGCGGGTGTGCAATTGGCGGATGAGGATCAAGCGGCGGACGTTGGTGAGTCTCTCTTCTCTTTTCTTTTTAGATTTTCATAACTTGATCGTTCGCTGTTTATCTGATGGATTCTTCTACTGAATTGGACAGGTGGGACCTCTGGTCAACATGCTGGGAGTTCCGATCCAGCAACCAAGTAGATTTGGAGAGCTGGTTCTGAAGTGTAGTGGTTAGCACTAATGCAGCTGGTCACCTTTTGATTTCTTTTTATTGCTTTTCATGCTAGTCCAAAACATTGATGTAACTGTAATAATACTGTTTGTGATGAATGACTTTATGTAATTTCATAATATAAGTTGATTCCTTTATGTTGGAATGTTATCGCTATTTTGCTGTGCTGTGTAAGTGATGTAACTATGCATGTTACTAGTGACTTGACTGGGCCTGATGCCAAGTTTTTTGCTTAAAGTATAATTTTCTCATTTTGCAACGTAAATGTGATGTGTGAATATGAATTGCAGCTATGCATTAATGTATAAATGTAGAAGGTACCACCCTTCATGTTTCGGCTGTGGATGGCAACTTCGTGCGCCCTGTAAGACTAAGCACGGAATGCTGTTGAGTGTCTCGTCGTCCGATTGTAAGTTTCTGTTCCCATTAGCGAGCGTTCCCTATTTCATGTCCTGTACTTTCAAGCACCGTTACGGAGAACAGGAGAAAAGTTTTAAATGAAATGGAAATATAGGAAAAGTAAAACTTCCAGTCACGGAAGGCCGTCGATGTGCTTAAGTTCGTGGCGAACGGGTTTTGTAGTCACTTTCCCTAGCTGTGGGTCTTGGATACATTTGTCACCCATCTTACGCCTCTGCGGGGAGTTTTCTTTTTTACCACAGCCGTACTTAAGACACATCGGAGCCGATCGCGCACAGTAACTACCCGGGCCATTATGGCCCGTAATCGTGGGTATTATTCGATTTACTGTGGCCGGCTAGCGTGGGGGCCGATCGTCAACTGTGAACTGCCCCTGGCTGGCCACACCTTATGTTGGGGCTTATGATCGGTTCACAGTCGCGGCGAGCCGAGTCGCCGTAATGAGCTGCCATCGGCTATAGTCGGCCTTTTTTATGATGACTTATACTCGGCTTATTACAGTCGGCTTTAAGGGCCGAGGCAAACAATGAGTTAACTCGCGGTAGAGGGATACCGGAGCAAAGTGTCTCATTGGCGAGGGCATAGGATCGTAGCGTACCTGTTATATTTTGTCCAGGTGGAGTTGTGTTGCGAAGCTCTGGATTGAAATGTCATCTGCAAAGGATTTCGTTCAATAGCAAAGGATAAAGCTTAACAAGTAGCCAAGATATAAAGGAATAAGTTAACAAGAGCCAAGTTTTTTAAAGTGGTTCGGCATGAAAATGCCTACGTCCACTGATTCTCTTTGTTAATTCACTTCATATGGGAAGTACAAGTTAAGAAAAGTATCAACGGAGGTGTCGGATGTTCCATGCCCTCTGGAACACCTCTTCGTCCACTGTTGACAAAATATAAGCTCCGTTGTGGAGATCTTTATGAATTACATAAGGTCCGTCCCAGATTGGATCCAGCGCTACTGGGCGCGGAAAGATTCGCTTGAGGACAAGATCTCCTTCTTGTAAGCTGCGATGTTTGACTCTGGAGTTGTATAGTGCTGCCACCTTTTGTCTGTGAGCTGCTGCTTTGAGTGCTGCATCATTCCTTCTTTCCTCAATTAGATCCAAAGACATGTGGAGGAGCTCTTCGTTTTCTTCCGGGTTGTAGTGGATCCTACGGTGAGAGGGCACTATAGTTTCAGCTGGGAGCATAGCCTCCGATCCGTATGCCAAAGAGAAGGGAGTATGCCCTGTTGAAGTTCCGTAAGATGTGCGATAGGCCCAGAGTGCCGTAGGAAGTTCGTCCACCCAAGCGCCTTTTGACTTTTCAAGTTTCCTCTTGATTAAGGTTTTTAGGATCTTGTTGACAGCTTCGACTTGGCCGTTTGCCTGGGGATAAGCCACGGATGATAAGCTTTTGTGAATCCCGTGCTCTTGGCACCAGTTGGTGAATTCTTCGCTGTCAAACTGAAGTCCGTTGTCTGATATGATCTTGAGTGGGACTCCGTACCTGCACAGAACGTTTTTGATCAAGATGTTGATAACTTTTGCCGAAGATATTTTATTTAGAGGTTCCGCCTCCACCCATTTGGTGAAGTAGTCAACTTCCACTATAGCATATTTGGCTCTGCCTCGGCCCGTTGGCAGTTCGCCAATTAAGTCAATTCCCCATATTGCGAAGGGCCAAGGGCTGGTCATCTGAGTAATTTCGTTGGTTGGTAGTCGAGGAATCTTAGCAAATTTCTGACATCTGTCGCATCTTCTGACGAAGTCTAAAGCATCTTTGTTTAAAGTGGGCCAGAAATACCCATATCGGAGTATCTTTTTCGCTAGGGTCTGCCCTCCGGTGTGGTCTCCACAACTTCCCTGATGGATATTGGATAGAATTTCCTTGGCTTCTCTTCCAGCAACGCACCTCAATAGAGGGTTAGAGAAGCCGCGCCGATAGAGGATGCCTTCTTGCATTGTGTAGCGGGAAGCTTTCCTCAGAATTTTCTTAATTTCATTTCGCCCGTCGGGTAGGGTGCCGTTTTGTAAGTATTCTCGGATAGGGGTCATCCATGTTTCTTCTTCGGTTGCAGCTATCAGATTTACTTGCTCGAAACTTGGTGCCAGCTGTTTTGAGATGGTTATCGTTCCAGAAGTGGTATCATCTCCCGTGCTAGCTCGCTTTGCCAGCTCGTCGGCCTCTTGATTTTCTTCTCGAGGAATGTGTTTGATCGAGTAGTGATCCAATTGATTGAGTAGCCGCTTGGTCTTTTTCAGATATGCCGTGAGCCGCTCTCCTCGAGTCTGAAACTCCCCTAGTATTTGATTTACGATGAGTTGCGAATCACTGTGAAGACATAAGGAACTGACTCCGATCTCCAGGGCGAGCTCTAATCCGGCTATTACTGCTTCATATTCGGCATCATTGTTGGTGGCAGCAAATTCCAGCCTTAGCGCATAACGCAGCTTTCTTCCCTTGGGAGTGATGATCACAACGCCTGCCCCCGAGCCTTGTTCGTTCGATGCTCCATCTACGAAGAGATTCCACTTGATATCTTCTGCTATATCAGATTGGTCCTTACCTTCGCTAGTAGTGAATTCGGCAATGAAATCAGCTATGGCTTGCCCCTTGATAGCGGTGCGAGGATGGTAAGTGATATCATATTGACTTAGTTCGATGCACCACTTAAGTAATCGCCCAGAAGTGTCGGGACGATGGAGCACTTGCCTCAATGGTTGGTCGGTTAGGACTCTGATGGGATGAGATTGGAAATAGTGTCGTAGCTTCCTTGATGTGATAAGTAAACAATACGCCAGTTTCTCGAGTTTGGGGTACCAGGCTTCTGCTCCCGTGAACCTTTTGCTTATGAAGTACACTGGCCGTTGTGTGCGGTTTTCTTCTCTTACCAAAGCTGCGCTTAGAGCGTGGGATGACACAGCAAGATATAGGTATAGTTCTTCGCCTTCATTCGGAGTCGAGAGTACTGGTGGCTGTTGGAGGTGCTCGATAAGGTTAAGGAAAGCTGCTGAACATTCGCCGGTCCACTCGAATTTTCCTTTGTCTTTCTTCAGGGCTTCGAAGAAAGGAATGCATTTTTCAATTGCTTTAGAGATGAACCGGCTTAGGGCGGCCACCTTCCCGTTTAGGCTTTGCATTTCTTTCCGAGTGGATGGTATTTTGATATCATGCAAGGCTCTGACTTGTTCGGGGTTTGCTTCGATCCCTCTGGCATGGACGATGAATCCCAAGAACTTTCCTAATGACACTCCGAAGGAGCACTTTAGAGGGTTCAGCTTCATTCCATATTGGCGGAGTACTTGAAACATCTCGTCTAGGCGGTTTATATGGTCGTTGGCTTTCCTCGATTTTACCAGCATGTCATCCACATAAACTTCCATAGTTAGTCCTATCAATTAAGCAAACATCTTGTTGACGAGGCGCTGATAAGTAGCTCCGGCGTTTTTAAGTCCAAATGGCATTACCTTGTAGTAGTACAATCCTCGGTCAGTGATGAAGCTAGTGTGGTCTTGATCGGGGGCGTGCATAGGGATCTGGTTATACCCTGAGTATGCGTCCATAAAGGATAAGAGTTCGTGTTCGGCAGTGCTGTCCACGAGTTGGTCGATTCAGGGGAGTGGGAAGCAGTCTTTCGGGCAAGCGTCATTTAAGTTGGAGAAATCGACGCATGTTCGCCACTTCCCATTAGCTTTCTTTACCAGTACCGGGTTGGCGATCCATTCCGGGTAGATGGCTTCACGTATGAAGTCATTGGCAAGTAAGTTCTTTACTTCTTCCTCGAGGGCTGCTGATCGTTCCGCCCCCATACTTCTCTTCTTCTGCTTTACCGGCACCTTGGTAGGATCAATGTTCAGTGCGTGGCAAGCTATGTCCGGGGAGATTCCAGTCATATCAGCGTGTGTTCATGCGAATACATCCATGTTGTGGCGAAGAAAATCATTGAGTTGATTTTTTAATTCTCTTTTTAAATGAGATCCGACTCTCAGCAATTTACTTGGGTCGCGTTTGTCTATAGATACGAATTCCATAGCTTCTGCAGGCTCGGCGGTGGCCTCCTCCTCTTTGTCCCTGGGGTCTAATTCATTGAAAGGATCACTGGTATACCGAAGAGGAGGGGCTTTCTTTAGTTGCTATGCTTCCAAGCTTTTCATGCAGAGAATAGTCTCTGCATTTTTCCCTTTATCTCTCCTGCGATTATTGCGAAGTTCGGTTACATAGCAGTCTCGAGCAGCGTCTTGATCTCCCTCCACTTCTCCTATTCCGTTATCTGTTGGAAATTTCATCTTTAGACACCATGGGGCTAGGACAACTTGGAAGTCGAACAGAGCTGGCCTTCCCAAAAAGGCGTTGTAGGCTGAATGATTGTCTATTATCATGAATGTCTTTTTCCGAACATTGGAGCGTGGATGACTTCCCAATTCAACAAAGAGATCCAATTGTCCAAGGGGCATCTTTGCTTCTCCAGTGAAACCGTGTAGCGGTTTGTTGCAGGGAGAAACGTCCTTCATTGACAGCTTCATTTTGTCGAAAGCATGCTTGAATAGAATATTCACTGAGCTTCCAGTGTCTATTAGAATTCGGAAAACTTCGGCTGGACCGAACCAGGCAGAGATGACCATAGGGTCCATGTGTGGGTACTGCCTTCCTTTTAGGTCGCGCCCACTAAATGTGATGTCATTATTTTCCTTCCGCTTAGGGTGGCGTTCTTCCATAACAGAATTGACGCAGTCTCCCTCGCTTCTGAGTGAGTTTCCGTATCTTTCCATTTCTGCCCATCTTTTGTCGGCGATGTGTGGCCCTCTTGATATGGTGTGGACCACTATCTTTTCTTGACTAGAACCGCTGGTGTTGCGGTTTCCTCCGCCTGTTTCTAGGTGGAGCTGCCCTGGGTTTTCCTTGGCGGGAGCTGGAGTCCTGTCCTGGCCCTTTACATAGCGTTCCAGCCTCCTTCACCTGATGTGTTCTTCAATTAGGTCTCGGAGATGGCGGCATTCATTGGTATCGTGCCCATGAGACTCGTGGAAACGGCAGAATTTTCCGGACTGGATTGTGCGATCTGACTCTTTCTTGTACGGGGGGCGCTTGTATGTAAGTTCATCCTGGGTGGCCAGGAAGATGTTCTCGACTGTTTCATTCAAGGGAGTGTAAGCGTCGAATCTCGGTCCTGGTCGGTACAAGCGCTTTTCTCCCTTCTTGCCACCTGCATTGTCTCTGGAGTCGTTTCTCCGAATGTCCTTCGCTGTGGCCGGGGCGTTTCCATGAGCCGTCTTAGCCTGTGGTCCTGTCTGTCTTTCCGTGGCAGCCTCTTCGAGTCTCATATACTTCCCAGCTTCATGGAAGAAATCGGGCAAGGTAGCTGATTTTTCTTTAGTCAGTCTTCTAGCAAACTTGGTATCCGGATGCACACCACTACAGAGGGCCATTACGGTGAGTTTCTCATCGGCATCTTGGACTGCGGCCGCTGCGGCGTTGAACCGGGTTAGATATTGTTGCAGTGTCTCTCCGTATTTCTGTTTGACATTGGATAGAGAATAAGCATCCTTGGGTTGTTCCACATGAATGCGGAACTGGCTAATGAACTTTTCTTTCAACATCTCCCATGAGCTGATAGATCCTTGGGGTAGATGCAGAACCAGGAGGTAGCTAGATCTGCTAAAAATAGTGGAAAGCATTTGCATAATACTCCTTTCGTTGCCCCGCTCATGAGCATATGTTGTGTGTATCTTTGCAGGTGTACAACGTGGTCGGAAGTTCCCTTGTACGGTTCCATCGTCGGCATTTTCCATTCTCGAGGGGTGATGGGGGTTTCGATGTTGCGGGTGAAAGGGTTGGTTACCCTAGCGCCTATCCCTCGATCCCTTTGCTCCTGTCGGACGCATTCCCTGAATAATCGTGCCATTCTTTCATCAGAATTTGGAGCGGACAAAAATGAGCCTGGTTCTTCCCTGCGGGATCGATCTCGTCCAGATGACCTGTAGGGATGGTATAGTCTATCACTTCTGACGTTATCCAGTGGCTGTCTTTGGCTGCTCGGATGCATGCTAGGACCAGCTACAGTTGCCCCCTGCCTTGATCTTCCCCTGTGGGGTTCTGTTTCGAGCATTTCCATGGGGTCAACTTCGGGCTGTGTCCTAGCTCGGCTCCGTTCAGCGGGGTTTCTAAGATTAGGCGGCACGACTGGCTCAACTACATCCGACCCTCGCCTGGTGCCTCCCCCATTGGGTTCGGTTCCAAGCGCTTCCGCGAGTCGGAGTTCGGGCTGAGTCCGGGCGCGGCCCCTATCATTGTTGTTCCTGTTGATAGCTTCTTCGAAGAGGGAAGACCTTTGTTGTCTCCGAGATCCTCCAGATTGGGACTCACCCCACGATTCAGTGTTGCAGTTGGATTCTTCGGCATCCCTCAAGCGTGGCATGAGTTGGTTTACCAAAGCTTCTTGTTGGGATGCGAAGTGGTTAGTTACATCAGCCACAACTCTGTCTAGATCTGCCCTAGTGATTGCTGCCGGTTGTTCCGCGGCAGGGGCTGTCGGATTTGCCTGATCTGCTGTCGTAGTGGGATGGTTCTCTTGATCTGGATCCACTGGATCCGGAGCGCTGCTGGTTGCAATGTTCTTTCCCTTGTTGGCGTCTTTTCTCGGCCTGGAAGTCATGTTTCCTAGGCAATGAAGGGTGCTATTGGGAAAGAAGGTTGAATGAGGGAAGCTGAAGCTTCGAGTTCTCAGTGAAAGCACCAAAAAAATGTTAGCACCAAAATTGGTCACTAACACCCAAATGTAAATGAAAGCACCAACTAATAGTAATCCAGAAAACAGCAACACAGATCACCAAATTAAGCGGATAAAAAGAAGAAAAGATAAAAGAGATGAAATTTTTATAGTGGTTCGGCAAAATCTATGGCCTACATCCACTTTATAATTTATTTATCACTCGTAGTTTCATATTACAAGAGATTTTGAGGAGCAGAGGAGAAGTCATATTTTCTATTTCATTTTCTTCCCCTTTTTTCTTTTGCAATACTTGGTGTCTTTATAGCTGTAAGCCTTGACCCGGTGATTGTGTGGAATTGTAGTGACGCTGACTAGGCTGGTATTAATTGCAGCATAATCTTCTTATTTAAGATAAGGATGAAGGGAATTAAGGAATATTTGATATAGAAATGGTTGGCATTAATTAGTAATAAATAAGCAGGTTATCATGGCAATTATTGGGCATTAAATCCGACTTTGGTGGGTATTGGTATTTATGGTGGAGATATGGCAGTTTTTTATTAATTATTTGAGGTAATAAATGCAAGGAAATCAGGAAGTAAATCTTTAATTTCTTCTTCAAGGATGGTGACTAATTTGCTGGATAACATTTTCCCCTCGAAGTATGCCTTGTTGGCAACGAGGTGCGCTTCGCTCAAGAACTTGTTTTGGTGAAAGCAAATTTGTTGGCATCAAATTCTCATCTCTCTGAATGTTTGAGAGATGTTAAGTGTCTGACCATTCCTTCATAAAGAGATAGAGTTAATCATTCATATTCGAGAGCATCTATATTCTAAAGAGAGCAGTTCTCAAGTCGCTTCTATAACCTTTGATTGAAAGCAAAGACGATGTTGTAAAGATTTTGAAAGGTGTCACCCTTAGGAACGAATCAGAGCATGGCTGTGGACCGTTCGTGGTCGCTCATCACATGTGTAAGTCGTTCTCTAAGCACTAACCTTTACAACTAATTTTATGCAAGAAATCATTTTTTTTATGAGTGTCGCTCATGGAAAGGAATCAGAGTATCGGACCGCTTACATTCGGGATTGCTTACATGAGTAAATCGCTTCCCAAATGCTAAATTTTAAAGCATTTTTTGATGATGCATAATTCAAATGCAGAAAGGAGTCTAAATCCTAGATCTCATTTTATTTAGTTCAGTTCATTTGATGATAATTTCTATTTGATTAGCAGACCCTAGAGTTGGTAACTTATCTGGGTGAGGGGCTTTGCATGCTCCCTGTTTCTGGTTCTTGCTGATTGCCCCTAGGTATTTGCTTCATGGTAGAAGGAAATTTTGAATGAGGGGACGCCTCCTAGTTGCCCCCTTGCTGAGTTCCTTCCATAGCACTTTTTTTTATATGAGGCTTCTTCATCTTCTAAAAGCAAGATCTAGGAACCTGTTTTCTAGATCTAAATCTTTTCTTTTAGATCTGGAGTTGGATCTTCTTCCTAACATAAAATAAGCTTCATATCTGAGATTTCTTTGTTCTTCTCAGTGAAAGCACCAAATATGTTTGCGCAAAAAATGGGCAAACACCTCCAAGTCGTATGATTTAGCTGATTTTATGTGGTTTTTAATGATTTGGGTGACTTATGCAAATATGTAAAATGCAGGGACTGAAATGTAAAAGACACACAGATTTATAGTGGTTCGGCCAGAATGTGCCTACGTCCACTTTATATGTTATTATCCTTTTTCTTTCAAATTACAAGTACAAAGCTTTAAGTACAAGTATAAGAAAGTTGTTTGAAAGTTCCTTCCTTGCTTGAGCTCTCAAACTTGTCTGCCATTGTTGTAACCCTGCCCCTCTATTTATAGAGTGAGGCGGGGGCAGTGGTCTTGGATGTATATAGCTGCTGGCGGGCCTGAGCTGAAGAGATCTGGACTGGCAACTTTGGTTCGGAGAAGTTTGGTTCGACCGTGCTTGGAGTGGTTGATCCGGAGGTTTATTCGGTAGAGGGTGGAAAGATGGTTGGCTCGGCAGGGAAGTGGAAAGATGTTGGTTCGGCATTGGCTTCTGGACCGGTGGTGGTGATGGAAGTTGGACCGGTAATGGATGGTTCGGCAGGTGGTGGAGAATGCTTGGTTCGGCATGGGGAGTTGGTCCGGTAGGACTCAGTCCGGTGTGGGTGGTCCGGTAGTTTGGTGGAGGTTGGTTCGGCAGCAGGCAATGGACCGGATGGAGGTTGGTTCAGCTGTGGAGCTGGTCCGGTGTTAGGAGGGAGCCGGACGAATTTTCACCCAACAAGTAGTTTAGTCAGTGATGGAGATTATTTATTTACTAGTGAATTTTGAAAGAGTCTACAGAAAGTACAAGGCACCAAGTTTAAGATGAGTACCGCTTATCACCCTTAGACAGATGGACAAACAGAGGGAGTCAATAAAGTGCTTCAAGATTTGTTGAGAGCTTGTGTACTAGATTCTGGTTGGTTATGGGAAGACCATTTGCACCAAGTTGAGTTTTCCTATAGTAATAGTTATCAGACTAGTATAGGAATGTCACCTTTTGATGTTTCATACGTAAAGCCGTGTAAATCACCCGTATGTTGGTCTGAATGTGGTAAGAGAAGCCGCATAAAAGATTGAGTTGATTCGAGCCAGAATGAAGGAAGCTTGATCTAGGCAGAAAAATTATGCAGATAAGAGGAAAAAGGACTTGGAGTTCTTAGTGGGAGATCATATTTTTGTCAAAGTATCACCGATAAATATTGTAATAAGGTTTATGAAATCAAAGAAGTTGGCAATTAGGTTTGTTGGACCATTTCCTATTATAGAAAGGGTCGGGAAACTCGCTTACAGGATAGTGTTACCGAACAGTTTGGCAGGAGTCTACAATGTTTTCCACATTTTTCATTTAAGGAAGTGTGTGCATTATCCAGAGGCTACTATTGGTCCGAGTGCATTAGAAGATTTAGTAATAGAAGTAGATCTGACTTTTGTAAGACAACCAGTTCGAGTTGTAGTGAGGGATGAGAAGAAGCTAATATAATATCCCGCTACTATTTCAACTTATAATAATAAATTTTGTTGAATTAAAAAAAAATCGTTATGGATATGAAATAATATTTGGTGTAAAATTCCACGATAGGAATTGTAATCGAAGAACAAATTGCGGTAGGGCAATATCACGATTAAGGGCATGAAATTTATTTGAGGGGTATAAAATTATTTATTGAAAAATAAAATAAATGGCTTTATTCTCATTCGACCTCACCTCTGCATACTTATCTCTTTGATGATTATAAATTTACTTAAACATTTAACTTTTTACTCGAGGTGGATCTCTCTCTACCTATATAAGAACTACATCCTAATGCAAGCAAACTCACACTATTCTATCACTTTTCACTTTCATCAGACTGTGCAAATCAAAGCGAGTATACTTTCCTTCTTTACTGTGTACGTGCTTTAGTTCCATCTTCTATTTACGTTAATATCAGTGCACATATATACTTCACTTTTCCATTTCAACATCAGTCCATAGTGTTTTTTCTTCACTTAATTAAAAATAGTTTAGTTGTACGATGCTCTTGAATATGAACTGCAAAGAAAAAGCAAGTATAGCCTCTGCCATAACATAAGTATTTTGAGTGATTCTTCTATGTTTCAACTATATATTTTACTACAAAGAACTGAAAATAAAAAAAAACATATGTTTCTTCGGTGTGTGTATAGATTTAGTCATTACTTATGTCCAAGCAACCGACTATCCATCAAGTTTTGATTAATACGTACACAGGAACATAGGTCTAAATAATACGTATAATAACAGCCGATATAGGTGAGGCAGTAGAAAGATTTGAAATCAAGAGGCTACAAACTTAAACATAAACACTCAAAATATGTTTTCATATTTATAAACTTACGTATGGATAGGCATGCACTAATGGCAATGAGATTTCTCTTTAAACATGTGTCCATATATTTATACATTAGGCTACCAATTTTCAATAAGATATAACTCAATGTCTACCGTGAATTTGAGCATGCATCCAAAAGGTAATATGTAGAGGGAAGTGGGATGAACAAATTGACTAGATTTTGCCTCGCCTACGGACCCCATGGTGATCCAAAATGACACCGTTATATTCACCTTCATTTGATGAATGTGAGCATTACGACCAAAATAAAAGGTACCAGCAGGACCATATTGCGTAGCTAAGTGCGATGATGGTCTCGATTCAGTAACGGGGACATAATTGAACAGTAGATGTGGAAGAAAATAAAAACTACATATATATAAAAAAAAAATCAACAAAGTAAGAAAATGGAAAGAAATAAAAGAAATTGGTAGGACGTGCGTGATTATACACAGGGAGAAGTGACTAAATATTTCGAGAAAATAGAAAGTAAAAGAAAACAACTAAACAAAAAGAAGGCGGTAAATGAAAAGCAAAAGGAAATAAAAGAAGGGCATACCCATGTACCATGCACAGGAGAAGGCAACGAAGTTGCATGTGTTTGGTGCACAGAGAACAAATAATATATAAGCTAAGAGAATTTTGAAGAATTATTTTAGCTATTATTGAAATTACTTTATAAATTAATTTGAAAATACAAACGTTTGATTTTGGGTATGAATATTAAAAAATACACAAGAGAGACAGTCTAAATCAATCAAAAAGCTTCAAATAATAATGGACAAAAAAATTAATAAATTTATTGATTTGTGAAATTTAATTAACATATTTTAATTATTTTGAGATGAAATAATGTATTTTGAATTATCCTATAAAATAGTGAGATCTAAATTTCAGGTCAAATTTAAATCGTGTTTAAAATTAATTTAAATGAATAATGGTTTGAACAAAGATTGAAGCGTTTACAGTGTTATATTATTTGT
Source organism: Allium cepa (assembly GCA_030765085.1). Taxonomy (NCBI): domain Eukaryota; kingdom Viridiplantae; phylum Streptophyta; class Magnoliopsida; order Asparagales; family Amaryllidaceae; genus Allium; species Allium cepa. Next base: position 582,095,138 of record CM060931.1, read on the forward strand.
CTTGACATGAATTTAAAGCATCTATGAATTCAAATTATTTAATTTAAATTTCCCGATGAACTTCTCCTAGGTCGTGCTTATATATTATGTTTATGAATGTTCATTATACATGATGATGTACACTGCAAGTTAATGCTATGATGCACAAACAGGACATCTATATGTGATATAAAATAGAACACTATACCATTTCGGGAATTAATGGTATATTGGGAAGTTAAATACAAATGAATTTAATCGATGAAGCAAATGAGATGAGGTGGGACTACAAGATGTTAGAATCCATTCTAGCGGATAGATTCGAGGTCGCACCCAAAATCATGACGACCTGGTCTCTCGTCACTTATTGTCTAAATGATCTATTACACGGACACAACCATGGAGACAGCCACAGTGTAAACGAAAAACGAGAAAGAGTTGAGATTAATCTCATTGATGGATATATGGTGAAACAAAGATGAAGATTACATCACAATGGGGTGAGCGCCAATGGTGAACAGAGAAGATAGTGTAACTAATTGATCGTCTGGTGGCACCTGCCATATCTGATCAAAAGGTATACAGACGAAAAAGTCTGTGATATTGGTTCGATATAGAGTCTAGAAAGAGTGGATAATAATTAAGGTTCAATAGTACTTCCAAACCTCGTATATGGTTAATTTGACGATGAAGTGTCTATTTAATAATGATTGCAACTTATAAATGAATAGGATGTGATATCCCCATTGATTAGAGTTGCAGCTGCGATTGACTTTAAATAGTGCCATGACACATGTATTTAAACTAAAATAATTCGATGGGATGTGGGCTGATTTAGATTATGGAGTGTGTGACATATCTATTTCTTTTAATATAACATATATAACCCGACTCCACACATTTGTATGAGTCATTGTTACACTATTATACACACTGCTAGATTTATATCCTGACTCGAGGTTTTGTTTTGTGAAAACTCCTCAAGTCAGAACGAGGTGTTGTAGGATGATCTCCTTCTCGTGTTTTGAAGTGACATTCTATGACATTGTAATGGAGGGAGACTATCATACCATGTAGAAAATTAAGATAGCGGTAGAGTTAGAGCTCAATGGATGCACATTCGCAATAGGTGTCAGTGGTACAGTTCTAGTTATATGGCAAGACAACGTTAGATAGACTCATCTTGAGTCCTTTGAGTTATATTAGTTATGTTAGTTGTTTGTGCAAGGTCATGCAGTTGGTATACATTTGACTAAGTATGGTTAGGACATCATTTTTGTGATGGTTATAAATATACGATGGTACTCAGATGTCTGGTTGTACAAATATTATGCTATGTATGTATATCTACTTTTTGATCGGTTGTTTTGTGAACCCATAGTATTTTGTGTTCTTGATATGTGATTTAGATAAAAATTCCTTGAACACGTATATACTACATTGAGTCGATATGAAATATGTATCATTTCAGATACATACAGATATTTTAAACATATCTGTGTTAACTTAAAGTAGTATATACGAGAGATCACTCCTTTCGTGCCTATTGATTCAAGTTATTCCAGGTAAACTCCCTCTGATATTTCAGTCATTGGAGCCGAGGTGTCACAACATGGTATCAGAGCGAGGATTCAAAATAATTTGTATAAATTAGTAATCAAAACACATTTGACTATAAAGGAGTCGGACTTAGTATGTTACCTAGTCAGTATAACCCCACAGGAATTAGGATTAACTGGTATATGTGATAGACTAGTTCTAATGAGTATTTCAAAGGGAAAACACTGGGATAATGCTTTATACGTATTTATGTTACCTACGAAATAGTTAGTGAAATTTTATTATATGGTAAAATGATTAATGTTCTTTATTAGAAAATGGTAGGACCAGGTAGACCCAGAACAAGCTCAACAGTTGAGTCATTAAGTTGTCAACCAAGCAATCAAAATTTACTTTTAACTATGGATCAATAGGTCGATGTCATGAGGCATGTTCAAGATATGGGCATGCTCAGAGACAATAATCAAAATCCCAGATCAGAGTTTACTAAGCTCTGCAAAGACTTCTCAAGTCTAGGTGGTAAACCATTCATGGGAAATAAAGGCATAAGGGGAGTTCATCATGGCTAAGAACATGTGAAAGAATCTTCAGAGATCTGAATCTCTCCGATTAGGACAAGAGAAGGTTAGCGTCTCGATAGTTACAAGCAGGTGCCTTAGATTGGTATAAAACTGTAACTGCTGCAACTCCATAGGAAGAAATATCTTGGCAAGAATTCAAAGATATTTTCAAAGTCCATTTTCTACCCAAAGCAGAAAGGGCAGTGCTGCTTTGGGAATTTATTGATTTTACTCAAAAAAAATTATCTGTAACTGAGTATGTCAATGAGTTTAATGCACTATCGAAGTATGGACAAGCACTCATTAGCACCCCATTGGAAAAGAATAAGTAGTTTGTGCTTAGTCTAAATAATGAACTGAGAGATAAGTTACTTACACAACTTAGATTTTCGTTCGAGGAGATTGTGGATATGGCTTTAAGGTTTGAAAAAGTGTAGAGCGAGATTTGGTTTCACAAAGTCAACATACTCAGAAATGCCAGCAACAAAGGTGGAGACCATTCTTTTCGAAGAAGAATGCAAAATTTCAAAACAAACAAGCGACCAATCCAACCCAAACAAGAGGACCAGAAGAAGCAACAAGCTAAAGCACAAGTGGAATATTACACGTGTGGAAGGAAGGGTCATTATGCCAATGAATGTAGAAACATAGGTCAATGTCCTATGAAGAAATGCTACAATTGCAATGAAATGGGACATATAGTGAGACAATGCACAAAGCCGAAGAAGCAGACTCAATGGTAAATGTTCGCACTAGATGGTTCCAGTTCAATGAAACCGGATGAGGGAAAACAAGCTTCGGTCCTAGAAGGTACTATTTTAAGGCAAGGATTATATATTAGAGTTTCTTTTTGATACAGGTGCATCACATTCATTTGTATCGAAAGGAATAATAGAAAAGTTAAAATTGGATGTTTCTTCTCTTAATAATTCTCTTAGGGTGGCCAATCCTATTGAAGGATGCGTTACCTTGGAGATGAAATGTAACGGTGTCGTGATTTTCTTGACTGGGTATTCTTTCCCATGTGATTTGTTTATTATGGATTCACCGAGTTATGGAGTTATTTTGGGAATGGATTGGCTCGAGCGCTATCAAGCTTAATTATACTATTCAGGACAAGTGATCACTCTCCAACATCCTGATTACCCCCTAGCCAATCCTTATAGCTCTAAAAAGAGCAAATGATCGGTTAGGTTATTCTTTATTTGGTTTGAAGTCCAGATAAGATGAAATAAGCCATATTATGGTAGTTAGAAATTTTTTGGTATCTTTGAACCAGTTACTTTTTTACCACCTCATCGAGAAGTTGAGTTCATAATAGATTTGAAGCCTGTAACATCTCACTGCTATTTCAACTTATCATAATAAATTTTGTTGAATTAAAAAAATCGTTATGGATATAAAATAAATTTTGAAGTAAAATGCCATGAGAGGAATTGTAATGAAAGACCATATTGCGGTTGGGCAATATCACGGTTAAGGGTTTGAAAATTCATTTGAGGGGTATAAAATTATTTGCCGAAAAACAAAATAATTGGCTTTATTTTCATTCGACCTCACCTCTACATACTTATCTCTTTCATGATTATAGATTAACTTGTACGTTTAATTTTTTACTTGAGGTGAATCTCTCTCTCTACCTATATAAGCATCGCATCCTAACGTAAGCAAATTCACACTATTTTATAACTTTTTGTTATCTCGCCTTTTTGGTCATGGTCGGGATATCAACCAATATTCTAAAAAGGATGAAAATCGGTATTAGAAATCGATTGGAAATAAGGATATGTTCGCGACCGTCAAAACTTGACCGAGCTCCAATGTGACATCCAACCTCTATACTCACACTAGTCAAGGATACTATGGAGTAATGCCGTCAACTAGCATGAAGAATATGGCTGTTGAGGAGCGACCATCTATGTAATTGCTTTGTGTGAGTACTGATATGTCAGATAGTATTACATGCATTTCGTTTCAATAGGAAATCTGACACATCAATTACAAACTCAAAACTACACAGTGGCTATGTGATCTTCGAAAACAAATATAAAATAAACATAACATAAATCAGTCACAGATATTCATATACATAAGGCAGAAACAGATATGAATATAACACATAAAAGCGTACATCAAAGTAGTGGTCATATAAGTTCCACTACATCACAAAAGAATAGGTATAAGTGCTTGACAAAATAATATGTATACATCAAGGAGTCTCTATCTCAAATGTATATGAGCAAAAACTACTAAGCTAAAGTAGTTAGCCAAAAGTCAGATGACAGTCCAAGATAATAAGTCAAGTGGAAGCACCTGAAACATATCGGTCTAACCCGAGTATTATTTAAGAAGAAAAATAATAAACGGATCGAGGTAGTGATGTGCACATATTAGTGCATATATTTAGATCCATATTTTATCTCTTTTTATTTAAATAATCATCATATTTGGGCATTTTAACATGTTTAAAACCAAAATTCAATTATTTCCAAACCATCATATTTTCATCATCATTCAAGGGCAAAACGGTCATTTTTGTGCATGTGTCAATGTAAGAATTTTTACTTGGACATTTTTTGATTATTTTTATAGGAATTTGGATGCATATGGAAGAGGCTTATATGAAGATACATGCATTCACAAGGAAATACAAAGGAATGAAGAGGAAATAATTCAAGTTCAAGATCATGGAGGACCCCACCCACTTACCTAACTTCCAATTAGAAGCTAAGCACATGCTAAAAGGACTTAAAGCTTCATGTACATATTAAGTGGGGGATTAGTGAATGTTAATGATTACTTGGAGGCTACACCACCTCAAGGGTATTTTGGGAAGCTCCCTAAAAAGAGAATTAGGGTTTTATGCATGTATAAATAGCCCTCTTATGTACATGAAGATCATCTTCTACTCTTTCATTTACTTAGGAAATTAAGAAATCAAGTGTAAGCTCAATGTTCTATGAAATAAAAATGGCTTTCAAGCCTCTTTCTTCACTCTTTTCTACATGTTTTTCTTTATTTTATTGTTAATGTTTATTTTTATGCTCTCTTTCTCTTTATGCTCATAGCTTAGATTTACATTTATGCAAGTAGTTAGTAGCTAATCTCTTTGCTTTCTTTGCTTATTTTCTATTCTCTTTTCTTTTTAATGTTGAAACTTACATGTGTTGCTTTAATGCCACAAATGAGTAGCTAAACTCCTTCAATTTAGGGGCGATGAAGCTCTCTAACTTTATGTAATATCAACATTTTATGATTTATGATCTCTTTTGGTCTATGCTTCATGAAGTAAGTTTTGATGCAAGTTTATACAAGTGGGTTTGATAGCTTATATTGTTTATGCAAATGAGCTATTCTTATTCAACATAAACACAATTTGCATCATCATTTGCTAATCCATTTTTGATTTTGAAATGAAAGTAAAAATGAAATTTGATGACCTATGTTACTAATTACAATAGTAAATAGATCATACTTAAATTAGCTTTTGCTTTGGCTTCATTTTCATTAGAATAAATAAGTGGTTTATGTGTTGTATTATAGTTTGATGGTTTGAGTTATGTTAATTAATAACATAAACAAACCATACTTATGATAAATACAACAATATTTCACTTAATGTCAAAACTAGAGATCATAAATTATTGTTTGTTGATTTACAAAAATATGGGAGTGGATTTATCCCTAAATTGTTCTCTAGTTCAATAGTTTACTAATCACATTTCAATTCTAGTTTAGCTTCATTTTAGTTCTATCCAACAATTTCACTCGACTTTGGTATAATTTGATTGAATAGAAATTTTTAAAATCATCAATTCCCTGCGGATCGACCCGTATTCGCCACGTGCTACATTTGTACACCGTGCGCTTGCGGTTATATTTTTAAAGTTAAATTCGTTCGACGGTTTTCTAAACCGATAGAATTTCCGTTTTACCGAACAAGTTTTTGGCGCCGTTGCCGGGGAATTGTTTGATTTCAATTTTCTATTCTTCGAATTATTTTCTTTTGATCATATTGTGTGTTTGTTTTGTGTGTTGAGTGCATTTAAAAAAAAAAAAAATTGTTGTGTGTGTTTGCATTTGTTTGTGTGTTTGTAGTTTTTCATTTTGCATTTGCATTTCTATTTCCATAAAAAAAAAACATACAAAATTTCAAAACAAAACAAAAATATTTTATTTCCTGTCCATTTTCTTTACAATTTCGGCTACAATTTACAATTCAGTTTCCTTTTACAAAATTGATTTCCAAATCTTTTCTGTGCATCTCTGTTCACTGCCTGCTGCCACAGCAGCTACATCCACCATCACACCCACATATCACGAGCATTGACGACTGCCTCCACTTCCATTGCCTTTCAAACATCCCACTACCTTGCTCAAAGTCACTTTACCACTTCATTTACATTTACAAACTGTCAACAGTTACAAACTGTCAACAGACCCTTCACCACTTTAACACCTTCACCTCCACAAAACACTGCTATCTCCCACAAACATCTTCAACCAAAACTTGCATCACAAACACCCCTTGCCACTTGAAGACAACTTCAAAACTGCAGCTATATTAGCCTACAAACCACTTGCCTCACTACCTTCTCAACATCCCCCTGTCATTCACCCACAATCAACATACCATTTCACATCCACCATCATTCAAACTGCTCCTCTTCATCAACAGTGCCTCACCATCCCAAACCACATACTGACCACTACATATCCACTCGAACTCCACTAGAGCCTTCTACCAACACCATCCTTGCTGCTGCCTTGCGCGTGCTATATCACTGCACACTGTGCATATCTTCCCTAACTGCTGCAACACAGTCACGTCCAAACTCCATCTCATCTCCATTGAACAGCCTTCCCACTTCACTCCCCTCTGTTTCAAACAACTTCAATCCAACCAATTCACCACATTTCTCTGTTACTTCAACCTTGCCACAGTCATTCACACTCCTCTGCCAGACTTATATACTTCATCCTTTCCTCTGTCACTCACACTTCAATTTGGTATCGCAACTTCTCTTCATATCTTATCAAAATCCACCATTTTGCTGCAGCCAAGCAATAGTTCAACTGCATTCACAAACATTACCCCATCATTCATTACCCCATCAGTCCTTCCCCTGACCATCTTCATTCCACAAATATTCCACATAACAGCATCAAAACTTCTACCGAACTACCACTCCCCTTCTTCCTTCATCTCAAAACAGCAACCCAAATTCTTCAACACACTTACAGTTTCATACCTGACCATTATCAAACTCCCCTGCCCATCAACTTCTGCTACATCACCTTACTCACTTCCTCCGCAACCAACTACACTACCATCTCCTTACATCAACACAACCCATCAACCAACAACCACCTCAGCACTTCATCACTGACATCTGCAGCATTCAACACTCCCTACTCATCAACTTCTCAACAATACTACTGCTCAACAATCACTACTCCTCCACCTCACCGCAACTTACATCAACCTCCCACCGAAACCCAATTGCCTTGAATTCATCGACCAATTCGACTTGAATACCCAGAGCACCACAAACATACCATACTACCATACCACACTGCACAGTGTCACTCATTCAAATTGCCTGCCACTTACTCCACTATAACACAACGGCAACACCACAACACTTCAGCCTGTCCATTCATCTTCATCCATAACCACCCGATCCACTGCCCATCTTCTTCACAACAGTCTTTCGCCCACCACCACGAACCAATTCACGCGATCAACCCAAATCACCAGACAAACGCGGACCCAAACATTCGACTCACCTCCGAACTTCCGAAATCGCCGCCACCTCCCCAAGGTCTTGCAGCTTCCACGAACGCCTCATTCAACTCGGACACCTCTGCCTGAACCCCATCGCAACTTCGAACCAAAACCACCCACAATCACCTGACAAAATCGCGAATTGATACGACCCAAATTGCAACAGTTAACCACCACGATCACCACAACAGCGATTCGAACGAGCTTCGGATTGGGAATTTGATTTAAAAAATTTGCAGTAAAAATTAGTTCGAGATTTTGATTTTGATTTTTTTTTTTTTTGTTCTTGTTCGAGATTTTGATTTTATTTGTTCGGCTACTGGTTGTGTTTGTTTTAACTGGGGAGTCGTGGTAACTTTTGGTGTGGACCGGGTTTTGGGCTTTAGTGTGTGTTTGTTTTCTTTTCTTTCTTTTTTTAAATTGTTTAGTTTTGGTTTGTTTAAAAAAAAAAAAAGGTTAGCCAATTTATTTTGTTTGATTTCTTTTGAGTTTGGTTTTCCAATTTATTCTCTAAAAAAAAGAATTCTGTTTTACGTTCTTTTCTTTCTCTTAAAAAAAAAAATTTTTTTTTTTTTTTTTTTTTTTAAGTAAAACCCTACTTTTAAATTTCCTCTCCAAAAAAAAAAAAACAAAAAAAAACAAAAAAAAAAAAAAAAGTTCAAATTGCATTGTAATTTTCATTTTTCATTTATTTTATTTTCAATTGTTTTGTTTTTCGCTTATTTTATTTTTCATCTTTGATAAACATACAAAAAAAAAAAATAACAATAAAAATTGTTGAATATATCTTGTTTTTCATTTCAGGTTGTCAAAGCAGAAAATTACAAGGAATTGCTTGCCAAAAGGAAAAATAATTGCTTTGCTTTGCTAAAATCGCCGCTAAAAAAAAAAAAATTTGCTAATAATCTGCACGCTCTGGTATTGTGCTTTCATCTCTAGTGCATTGTTGGTTGCTTGCATTTGCATTTATATATAAAAAAAATTCAAAAAAAATCCAAAAATAAAAACAAACTTCATTTTAGTTGCATTGTAATTTCACGTTTAATTTCTGCTTTGCATTCATCTCATTTTATTTTATTTTCTAAGGGCAATACCCCAATTCACATAAGGTGAGGGATTTCATCACCCTTTCCTTAGCCCACAAACGCATTTCATCGTAGAATTTGACTAATAATAAAGGTTAGACGTTGGACCTAAGGGTGTCACGAGCTCACTTAGGGCTTAATTGTATCTTCACAATTGTTTTACTTAAACGATTTTATTTCTTGGTGTCTAGGCTACGGCAGAGTAATAACCAATTATAAAAATTACGGTGATTCGTAAATATTATACTGGTTGTTCCTCTGAAGGTACTTAAACCTTCGGTTGCATTGCTACGGTGATTCGTGGTGCACCGATAACCCCTGTCCGTTACCTGGCTGAGAAATATTTTTGTTGATTTAAGACAAAGTGTGATTATACAATTTTGGGTTAGGAGCTACTAAGGACAGAAAACTGTAATTAAGTCCTTTGCATTCATTTAGTTGCATTAGTTCATGCATATTTAAAAAAAAAAACTCAAAAACAAAAATCTAAAAAAATTTGTAAAATCATTTCAAAAAAAATATTGAAAATTCAAAAACAAAACAAAAAATCAAACTTTTCTTTTGAAATAAACTTTACTTGGTAAATAGTTTTTTTTTCCCTTTAAAAAAAAACAAAAAAAAAAAACATTTTCAAATCTTCTTTCATTCTCCAAACTCGTTTCTAATTTCTTTGTCCTCTCGACTTTCACTTGTGCATGAGTACTTGGACTCGTGACACAACAACGAATACTTGGATTCGTGACCCTTCTACAAACCGTTTAACTCGAACAGACAATCCTCCCGAAATGGCGAACGAAAACGCCCCTCGAACTCTTATGGATAGAATCTTTCCCGATAGAGTTTCTATTCCATCTTGCATCACATTACCCGCCCCTACGGGTAACCATTTCGAAATCCATTCGAACCATATTGCCACGCTTCCAAAATTTGGCAATTTCGAACACGATGACCCATACATCTTTTTGACTAAATTCGAACAAGTTTGCGCAACCATTAAACTTCAACAACTTTCTGATGACGGAATCAAACTTCGATTAATCCCATTTGCTCTTACGGATTACGCTGAAAAATGGTTGTACAGCTTACCTTCGAACTCAATTAAAACGTGGGAAGAATTTGTAAAAGCTTTCTTAAAAAAGTTCTACCCCTTAGAAAAAACAAGTAGAATTCGAAACGAAATTGTAAATTTTCATCAATTCAAGGGTGAACCATTTGGAAAATATTTTGAAAGATTCAAAGAGCTTTTGATAAAATGTCCACACCATAACTTTGAAAAATGGACGATTTGCCAAATCTTATATGATGGACTCGAAAACAGCTCACGAACCATGCTCGAATCAATGTGCCAAGGCAATTTTCTTGCCCAACATCATGACGATGCTTGGCAATTTCTTGAAAACCTCGCTGAAAAGTCGTCCCAATGGGAACGCTCGAACGAAAAATCAATCTACTCACGATCGAGTGCACACTCGACGGGATCTTCTTTTGCTTTGGAAGCTAAGATCGACGCAATGATTAAAAAATTCGATAACGTTTTCTCATCGAATCAAACGAACCAAGCTTCCCAACCAATGTGTTATAAATGCAACGATCCTAATCATATAGCCGATCAGTGTCCCAATTCCGTCGAACAAATCAATGCTTTCAATAAAACCAAAAACGACCCGTTTTCTCCAACGTACAATCCTGGATGGAGAAATCATCCGAATTTTGCGTGGAACCAAAACATTCCCAACACGAATACGATTCGTCCCAATTTTCAAGCATTACCGAATAATGCTTCGAATCCTCCCTTTCAGCCCAATAATTTTCAACCAAACTTTGCGGGCCCGTCTAATCAACCGCAACAACCAAATTTTCCACCAAATTCTACTCATCCTCCACAATACGATAAACGTTTAACTTCGCTTGAGAAAACTCTTGAAACGTTGGCTAAGGCAACTACTCAAAGCCTTCAATCAAACAGTAATTTGCAAAATTTATTGACTTCATATATGCAAAACACAAACCAATCGATTGCGAAACTCGAAATGCAAATGAGTCAATTAGCCACGTCTGTAAGTGAACGTGAACGAGGAACATTCCCAAGCCAGCCCCTACCAAATCCCAGAAATCAAAATGCAAATTCAAATCAAGTCCACGTTGTTCAAGATAGCAATGTCACCCAGTTGAATGCTATCACAACTCTCCGTTCTGGTAAACAAATCGATAATCAAGTCGTTAATCCAAATGATTCACTGGGAACTTTTCTCGATACTTCTAAAACAACGAACGACTCAGAACAGAACGTGGAGCCAAACGTCGAATCGAACGACAATCAAAATTCTTCTTCTACTACTCGAGTAGACCCGCCTACCGAGTATCATGTTCCATTTCCACATCGTCTTCGACCAAAGAAACACTCGGACCAAATGGAAAAGATGTTGGAAATTTTTAAACAAGTCAAAGTTAACATTCCTCTTCTTGACATCGTTCAGCAAGTTCCCACTTACGCGAAATTTCTTAAGGACTTGTGCACCCAAAAGCGACACACTCAAGTGCCCAAAAAAGTCTTCTTAGCCGCTAGTTTGAGTGAAGTCTTGTCCCAATCCATACCCGTTAAATACAAAGATCCTGGCTGCCCTACGATTTCGTGTACAATTGGAGAAAAGACGATTAACAAATGTTTAATAGACTTAGGCGCGAGTGTCAACTTGATTCCATACTCCGTTTACGAACAATTAGGCTTAGGTGAGCTCAAACCCACGAAAGTTACGCTTCAATTTGCCGATCGTTCCATTAAGAAGCCCGTGGGAGAAATCGAAGACGTGCTCATTCGAGTAGGGCAATTCATATTCCCCGTTGATTTTATCGTTCTCGAAACACAACCGGTGACAAACCCTGCGAGTCAAATCCCATTGATTTTAGGCCGACCATTCTTAGCCACCTCAAACGCCTTAATCAATTGTCGTAACGGTTCGATGAAAATCTCTTTTGGAAACATGACTTTGGACCTTAACATTTTCAATCTTGAAAGCCACTCGAACGAACTTCGTGACCAAACATTAGAAGTTAGTGCCATTCATGAAAACTTTGAAAATGAAACATTTGATCTTAACGATGAACGCGAGGCCAAGTACGAAAAATTGTTTCATGAAGTCCCCAACGAGATCGAACACACTCTTCCCTTTGAATCGCTTCAAGTTGAGTCCGAATCTCAACCCAATTCTGCAATCGAAAAACTCCCGAAATTGGACCTCAAACCACTTCCCGCCCACCTTAAGTATGCATACTTAGGTGAAAACGAAACTTGTCCTGTCATCATTTCTAACAATCTTTCTCTTGACCAAGAAGCTTCTCTTCTCTCTATTCTTTTGAAAAATAGAGAAGCAATTGGGTGGTCCATTACTGATATTAAGGGAATTAGCCCTGCTATTGTCCAACATCGCATTCATTTGATTGATGAAGCCAAACCCACTCGTGATGCACAACGTAGGCTTAACCCAAAAATGAAAGATGTGGTTCGTGACGAAATTCTTAAGCTCCTCGATAACGGTATCATATACCCCATCTCCGATAGCCCATGGGTTAGCCCAATTCATGTCGTGCCTAAAAAGTCCGGACTTACTGTTATAAAAAACGACGCGAATGAACTTATTCCAACTCGTACTCAAACGGGTTGGCGTGTTTGCATTGACTATCGAAAACTAAATGCCGCAACACGTAAGGATCATTTTCCTCTTCCATTTATCGACCAAATGCTCGAACGTTTAGCCGGTCACGAATTCTATTGCTTTCTTGATGGTTATTCCGGCTATAACCAAATTCCAATCGCTCCCGAAGATCAGGAGAAAACGACTTTCACGTGTCCATTCGGTACCTTCGCTTATCGACGTATGCCATTCGGACTTTGTAACGCTCCTGCGACTTTCCAACGATGCATGGTTGGAATCTTTTCTGACATGATTGAGCGCTTTCTAGAAGTCTTTATGGACGATTTCTCTATCTTCGGCGATTCTTTTTCTCAATGTTTACATCACCTCGAGTTGGTTTTGAATCGATGTAAAGAAAAACACTTGACTTTGAATTGGGAAAAATGCCACTTTATGGTCAAACAAGGCATTGTCCTTGGACATATCATCTCAAACAAAGGCATTGAGGTAGACAAAGCGAAAATCGATGTCATTGCAAGTCTACCCATTCCCAAATCTGTTAAGGACATTCGATCATTTTTAGGACACGCTGGCTTTTATCGACGCTTTGTGAAAGACTTTAGCAAAATCGCCCGTCCTTTGACGACCCTTCTTGGAAAAGACGTTCCTTTCGATTTTAACTCTGATTGTATCTCTTCTTTTGAACGTATTAAGAGCGAACTCATTTCTGCCCCAGTCATTTGCGCACCCAATTGGGATCTTCCTTTCGAAATAATGTGCGACGCTTCAAACTTTGCCGTTGGTGCTGTCTTGGGACAACGCATCAACAAGATCCTTCATGTCATTTACTACGCGAGTATGACCTTGAACGACGCTCAACTCAACTACACAACAACTGAAAAAGAGCTTCTAACTGTCGTTTTTGCGCTTGAAAAGTTTCGACCTTACTTGATAGGTTCACACATTACGGTCTACACTGACCATTCTGCGCTTCGATATCTCTTCGCTAAAAAGGATGCTAAATCCCGTTTGATTCGTTGGATCCTTTTACTTCAAGAATTCGACCTAACAATCAAAGACAAAAAAGGATCCGATAATGTCATAGCCGATCTTTTATCTCGTCTTTCGAACGCACCATCTTCCTTGCCGATCAATGAAAACTTCCCCGATGAACAACTTCTTTCTATTTCTCTCGATCCATGGTACGCTGATATAGTGAACTACTTAGTCACTAAAGAAACTCCCTCATCTTGGTCCAAACAAGACAAATGCAAATTCATGTCCCAAGTGAAATATTTCTATTGGGAACATCCATACTTGTTCAAATATTGTCCCGACCAAATCATCCGACGTTGCATTCCGGATAATGAAATAAGGAGTGTTCTTTCGTTTTGCCACGATCAAGCGTGCGGTGGACATTTCGGTCCTCGAAAAACTGCGGAAAAAGTGCTTCAGTGTGGCTTTTATTGGCCTTCGCTTTTCAAAGACTCGTTTGAATTTTGTAAAACTTGTGATCGATGTCAAATGCTTGGACGAATTTCTCGACGAGATATGATGCCTTTAAACCCCATTCTTACGATCGAAATCTTTGATGTATGGGGTATCGACTTTATGGGACCTTTTCCCAATTCCTTTGGAAACTTGTATATCCTTCTCGCTGTCGATTACGTTTCAAAATGGGTCGAAGCCGTTCCTTGCAAAACCAATGACCACAGAATTGTTGTGAAATTTCTTAAAGAAAACATCTTTTCGAGGTTCGGCACACCTCGCACAATAATCAGTGATAACGGAACCCATTTTTGCAACCGTTCTTTTGAAACTTTAATAAAAAAATACTCGATAACCCACAAGTTATCCACTCCATATCATCCTCAGACTTGTGGCCAAGTTGAAGTTTCAAATCGACAAATAAAACAAATCTTGGAGAAAACTGTCAATAAAAATCGAAAAGATTGGTCTCAGAAATTGACCGACGCGCTTTGGGCTTACCGTACTGCTTTTAAAACTAACCTTGGGATGTCCCCTTTTCGTTTAGTTTATGGTAAAGCTTGCCATTTACCCGTTGAAATTGAACACAAAGCGTTGTGGGCAATAAAAAATTTAAACTTTGATCATGAAGAAGCTGGCGAAAATCGAAAATTACAACTCAACGAACTAGAAGAACTTAGGAACGACGCGTATGAAAACGTGAAAATTTACAAAGAAAGAACCAAAGTTTTTCATGACAAGTCAATCCTAAGGAAAAAGTTTTCGCCTAACCAGAAAGTTCTTTTATATGACTCGAGACTTCATTTATTCCCTGGGAAACTTAAATCAAGGTGGACCGGACCATTTGTGGTACGAACTGTTTTTCCACATGGTGTCATAGAAATAGAAAACCCAAAGGATGGATCGATTTTCAAAGTCAACGGTCATCGTTTAAAACCCTTCTTGGAATTTCCCGATAACCAAGAGAAGGAGCTCATGATCCTTCATGAGCCAAGCTACGTCTAGTAAGAATGTTAACCCTCTTTTGTAAATATGTACATATTTTTCCCCGTTACACTCATTATATCATGCATCGACTGTAGGGACACAGTCAAAATTAAGTGTGGGGGGAGTCTCATTTTTATTTTTATTTTTTATTTTTTCATGGCATTTTTGAATTTTCATTTTCTTCAAAAAAAAAAAAAAATCTCAAAATTCCTAAATCTCAGAAACATTTTCTTTTTACCATTTTGATTTATTTTTGAAGAAACACTATGGGATAAGTATAAGTTTTGGTTAATAAATTGAAATTTTTGAAAATTTATTTGTCTTAACAAAAATAAAAATGAAGTTTGATTACAAATAACAATGGTTTTACTAGTATATAGGAAGGTTCATTTATGTTAATTGTGAAGTATGTTCTAGTTGAAAATCGTTGTTTAAAAAGTGGTAAATTTAAAATAAAGGATATAACATTTTTGTCTTCTAAGTTAAATGGTGCTAAGATGATTTTGCAAAACTCTCTCTCTTAAAAAATATATATATAAAAAAAAAAAACAAAAAAACAAAATAATAACATCCAAAGTATTCACTCTCATTTAAAAGTCCTCACGGTTATGCATGGGTGAATTACTTGAAATCTTTGATTATGTGCTTTCATACTCATTTAAAAGTCCTCACGGTTATGCATGTATGGAACACATATAAAAAAAAAGAGAACAGACTTAATAAAAACCACCTACGGTCGATAGGTGTATGCACAAAAGTGTGTACACTCGCCATGCTCTGTACTCCCCTCACATAAGCCCGAAAGGCAGTGCATGGGTGGTATATCTGGCCTCAGTTTACCTGAGCTAGGTGTGTAATTTTTCTTGCAAATAATGAGAGAGCTAGCAATTGAAATCCTAGCACTATTTTAACTTGTTTGACCTAACTTGTTATTGAAAAGAAATGAATATACCACTTTAATAAACTTTGATAATCAATTAAGGATCCATTTCATAATTACATTGTGTTATCAACCGAAACAACTAGCCAAACTATGGTCTATCTGTCATGACAACTTGATTTTGATTGGAAATTTTGACGAGTAAATGACTTAAATTTTCAAGACAATGACCAAAACTTGTATTTAACTTATTTGTGTCAATTTAAAAATAGATCCTTCATTTGTAAATATTTCCAAAAAATTCGCATTCATCTCTTTGTAAATAAATCTTGCAATTTGTAAATATTTTCATCCAGCATTTGGATTTTGTGGGTAGTATCCGCTGAAAACCCTCACGAGACAACACTCGTCCTACTGGGGACACCCAGAGGTTTAACGGCTTGTTGCATACGCTCAATGCAATCGTGCTCCCTACGAAAACGGATTTATCTTAGTTTTCCTTTATTCGAGGACGAATAAAAAGATAAGTGTGGGGGTATTTGATGTGCACATATTAGTGCATATATTTAGATCCATATTTTATCTCTTTTTATTTAAATAATCATCATATTTGGGCATTTTAACATGTTTAAAACAAAAATTCAATTATTTCCAAACCATCATATTTTCATCATCATTCAAGGGCAAAACGGTCATTTTTGTGCATGTGTCAATGTAAGAATTTTTACTTGGACATTTTTTGATTATTTTTATAGGAATTTGGATGCATATGGAAGAGGCTTATATGAAGATACATGCATTCACAAGGAAATACAAAGGAATGAAGAGGAAATAATTCAAGTTCAAGATCATGGAGGACCCCACCCACTTACCTAACTTCCAATTAGAAGCTAAGCACATGCTAAAAGGACTTAAAGCTTCATGTACATATTAAGTGGGGGATTAGTGAATGTTAATGATTACTTGGAGGCTACACCACCTCAAGGGTATTTTGGGAAGCTCCCTAAAAAGAGAATTAGGGTTTTATGCATGTATAAATAGCCCTCTTATGTACATGAAGATCATCTTCTACTCTTTCATTTACTTAGGAAATTAAGAAATCAAGTGTAAGCTCAATGTTCTATGAAATAAAAATGGCTTTCAAGCCTCTTTCTTCACTCTTTTCTACATGTTTTTCTTTATTTTATTGTTAATGTTTATTTTTATGCTCTCTTTCTCTTTATGCTCATAGCTTAGATTTACATTTATGCAAGTAGTTAGTAGCTAATCTCTTTGCTTTCTTTGCTTATTTTCTATTCTCTTTTCTTTTTAATGTTGAAACTTACATGTGTTGCTTTAATGCCACAAATGAGTAGCTAAACTCCTTCAATTTAGGGGCGATGAAGCTCTCTAACTTTATGTAATATCAACATTTTATGATTTATGATCTCTTTTGGTCTATGCTTCATGAAGTAAGTTTTGATGCAAGTTTATACAAGTGGGTTTGATAGCTTATATTGTTTATGCAAATGAGCTATTCTTATTCAACATAAACACAATTTGCATCATCATTTGCTAATCCATTTTTGATTTTGAAATGAAAGTAAAAATGAAATTTGATGACCTATGTTACTAATTACAATAGTAAATAGATCATACTTAAATTAGCTTTTGCTTTGGCTTCATTTTCATTAGAATAGATAAGTGGTTTATGTGTTGTATTATAGTTTGATGGTTTGAGTTATGTTAATTAATAACATAAACAAACCATACTTATGATAAATACAACAATATTTCACTTAATGTCAAAACTAGAGATCATAAATTATTGTTCGTTGATTTACAAAAATATGGGAGTGGATTTATCCCTAAATTGTTCTCTAGTTCAATAGTTTACTAATCACATTTCAATTCTAGTTTAGCTTCATTTTAGTTCTATCCAACAATTTCACTCGACTTTGGTATAATTTGATTGAATAGAAATTTTTAAAATCATCAATTCCCTGCGGATCGACCCGTATTCGCCACGTGCTACATTTGTACACCGTGCGCTTGCGGTTATATTTTTAAAGTTAAATTCGTTCGACGGTTTTCTAAACCGATAGAATTTCCGTTTTACCGAACAAGGTAGCTATAAATATCATATAAAATGAGGTATGATAAGGGATAGGACAAAAACGTATGAAAACAATAATTCCATACTGTGACAAGTATACATTGAATAACAACAAAAATCATACAATATCTCAAATTTTCTCAAACACCAAAAAGAATGTCATTATTTACCAAACCACAAATATTGAAAAAACATACCTGTGCCAATCGCAAAAGTTCATGAAACATAAATTCTAGAAACCGTCAATTAGAAATCCAGAAAATACAAAGGGGAGGCCTATCACAAACAGAAGCATGAAAACTTACCAACACGTGTATAACAAATGGGTCGCTATCCTATGATCGCTAACCATAGAGCTAGTGCAATGACATAGTACAATAATGGTACGTCCAGCGAACCTGAAACTCAAATAACTCAAAACAACGATGTAGTACAGTAATGGTATGCCCGATGAACCTGAAACTCAAATAATTCAGAACAATGACGTAGTATAATAATGGTACGCCCGATGAACCTGATAAGCCGGAACAATGAGGTAGTACAACAACGGTACGTCCGATGAGCCGAACTCCATAAAAGAACATAGGTCGCTAGCCCATAAAAGAAATGAGGCAAAGCTCAATAAAACGAGGTACAGTCCCCTACGTGGACAAAGATAAATCGCATATCTCTTAGTAAATTTCCAGCAGACAAGGGTATATGTAACGACCCGTTAAATTTATGATATTTAATAAAATGAATTAATATAATTTCTAATTTGGTTAAAAATAAATGTAGAAATTTGGT
Organism: Allium cepa; assembly: GCA_030765085.1. NCBI lineage: Eukaryota > Viridiplantae > Streptophyta > Magnoliopsida > Asparagales > Amaryllidaceae > Allium > Allium cepa. The sequence goes on from CM060931.1 coordinate 582,113,978, forward strand.
ATAGTGGTTGCAATTTAGTGTAACTATAAAATTTTATGATAATAGATGTGGATAATGTAAATTTTCACAACTTGATTTAAAGTAATTTTGAAGAAACAAATAAATGTTGAATTTGTGAATGTTAGTATAAATTTTAACTTAAATGGTGTTCATTAATACAAAGATGTAATTAGTGTAGATAGTAATAATTTATGCCTGTAGTGAAGGGAAAAGAAAACTAAAAGAAACATAAAATTTATTTTATGTAAACAAAAGTATAGTTTTGAACAAACTTATGAAAATTGATAGAAACAGTGTTTGTAATCGGTTTGGTTATTTTATATTTGAAAGATAGAGATGTGTAAATACGTTAATGAATTTATAATGGGAAGGAATGGTAGAATGAAAAGAATATATATAATAATAAGCATTTGATTCAATTAAGGGAATTAAATTATAATAAATGGTCATTTAATAAATTCAACGTTTGTGAGAAATCATAATAGTTGTGTAAAATGTGTACAAACTTGGATTTGGAAGTTTATTGGATTTATAACGGTTTTGTTATTAAGTGTATGAGTTTAAAAGTTATTCCCTTTTGTAAAGTAATAGAAGAATGCATAAAGATATAAATAGGGCTTAATAGAATTGACACTTAATGAATTGAATAAATTACCCATTTATGTAGATATGTATAGTGGACTATAAATGGCCTAAGCAAATATAAGATGGAATAATCATTGAGATTTGTACTATGAAAATAAATAGTAACATTTATTTGCAAGGAATAAAAGCCTATTTAGGTGACTAGAATTTGGAGTAATGACTATTGTATGTTACCTACCCTTATTTCTTGTTAATTTAGATTTTGGGAATCAAATTCAATTTATCCGCCAATTTACCGCAGTTATAGTGAAATGAATTGGTGATTGAGAAATGTTAAATACAAATAAGATGTAAACCAAAGAAAATCCCATTTGTAATAAATTATGTAGAATAAAGTAAAGAAACTAGGAAATGAAAATGTGAAATGTGGATGCAGTGAGATCTTAGGTGATAATAACCTTGTTAGGCAAGTGATAACGGAATTTTGTGTATAACCAAATAAAAATCCAAATTTATTTGGAAATAAATTGCAATCAATTGAATTTATTGCAATTTAATGGATTTAATATTTAATAGTTTATGTAATTATTATTTGGAAGAAATTGGAGTTATTTGTAAAAAGGTATGAACCTAATGTTAATTTTTCTATGGGATTGACAATTAATATGGAATGAAAAGAAGAAAATTTGGGTCAATAAAATTTAGAATTTATGCATAATAAAACGGATTCTAACGTTAATTAGGACGTTATTGAGTTTAGATTTGAATTGGTAAACATTTGAGTGAAATCTTAAACTAATGTTCATATTGACAACGATAACTTAGAAATATAGAAAGGAAGTAAATCTAATAAATTTATCAAATTCATAATGTTGAATTCATTTGGATGGGAATTAATAAACAAATTGAGAAAAAGGAAATGGAAATAAAAGTTTATTTTTAATTTGGGATTTTTAATTTATGGTAAAAAGGTTAATTGCAATTAAAAATGAGTTGAAATGGAAATCAAGTTATTTATTTAATTAGATTTAAGATGAGAGTATAAAAGTATATGATTTAATAATTGGGTTTTGCGAATAAAATTTATAATTCCCAAATAATAAGGAAACGCAGAGATTAACACTGCAAAATTGATATACTTATAAATTTTAATTCACATCCAAGCTTGGAAAACCATTTGGGATTGTTTGAATTATATAAGTCACAAAATTTGGCCAATATTAGAAGTTGAAACATAAAAACTGGATTTATAATTTATTTTAATTTATTTAATAAATATTAAAAATAGCCATTTTTGGCACGGACTCGGATTTCGACGAAACCAGTTTCATCGGATCCGTATCGGTGAATTATTATAGGGTTTCAAGTTTCGTATCGATCGGACTTGTCGTTTGATCGTACGGACGCGAAACGCCTTGAAATCGATTTTATTAAAAATCAATTTGAAATCAATTTGGAAATCTTGTTTTCAGCATAACTTCTTCATACGATCGAATTTGGTCGTGAAACTTTTTCCATCGCGTTCAGAATATTTTAAAATACCTATCTGGCTATATTGGTTTGATAAATTTCGTTCCGGGGTCAGAACGGGCTTTTTGGGCCAACTACCGTCTAGCGCGTTCGTTATCCGTACCCACCTAGCCTTCTTCTATTTGTCTATATATATGCGATCATAAACCCTAGCTTCACCCTATTGTCTATTTGCTGTACGTTTATTTTCTTCAACCTTCTTTCTTCCTCAGTGGATACATCTCAGATCCAATTCCAGATCTATCCAGTTCAAAATCAAAAGTCAAAACTCAAAAATTTCAGAAAATTCCAGAAAAAATATATGTTGAAGTATTCGATACGCGTAATCTCATGGTGTAGTTCGTTTTTCAATTGGAGCTGTCATTCATCCAGAATAAATTCAAACAGCCCCAAAACCGTTCATCATCGTCGCACAAAACTTCATCGGATCGAGATTCTGTTTCTGGGTATTGTAGTATGGACGATGGGGAGCACATCCATGTAGTTTGTTTGGCAATTCAACGGTCAGATTGGAGTCAATATTCGATTAGGGTTTAATAGAGGCGGCGGCGCACGGCGTTATTGGGTGATGTGGTGGTGCCGTTGGGGTGCGCCTCGGCTAGGGGAAGAGGATGGCGGCAGTCGCTGTTGGTCACGGGGTGTGGAGGCGCCGGAAAAGATGGTCTAACGGTGGTCAAGGGTTGGAAATATGGGTTCGGCTCTGGTATGCGAAAGGGGAGACGCTGGAACGTGCGTGCGCAGGTGAAGATTATCTTGCTGACGTGGACATGTATATGTGAGTGAGTATGTGTCGTTTATTTATTTGAATTCAATCATCATTTTTCGCCATAACTTTCTCATACGAAGTCGGATTCACACGAAATTTCTTTTGTTAGGATCGTAATTTAATTCCGAACTTGATGACGCTGGTTTGGACGAATTCTGAGACGGGCGAATTTTTGGGTTTAAATCGGGTTTAAATTCGATTTAAATTCAAAATGTGAGTGTTTTAACCCACTCACAATTACTAGAAGCTTTTATGTTTGTTAAATAAATTTTAGAAATGAATAGAAATTTATTTATGAGCTTTTGGCATGTTATTTCACCCATATTTGTTGAATTGCATTTTATTGAATTTAGCTGTTAATTAAATTGATTGATTGCGTATTAATTGGCTGTTAGAAATTATTGTTTGCATAAGAACTGCTAGTTAACAGTTATGTCAATTATCACTGAAAATAAACTGTTAGATAAATAGTTGATAAATATAATTTGAATTAAACTGCCAATTATTACCTGTTGTATATTTCCAAACATATTTTGTTATTGATTGATATTGCTTGATGTTTGTGACTGGATGATGGATGTGTTGTTGAATGGATGTTTTATTTGATATCATTAAACTGCAAGTTAGTATGCATTTACATTTCATTCGGGATTGCGGTTTGAAATGATATACAACCGCAGTTTGTTTTAAATTGCGGATTGAAATGATAAATATCCGTATCACTTGACCATAGGATAGAAAATTATATACAGGCACCGCGGTCTATATATAACTATTTTTAATGTGATTTCTATGGTTTGATAGAATACGGTTTATAAATCCTAAATTTTATATTGTATGAATATTTCTTCCATAATTATATACATATGAAGTTGAAATTTTGGAATTTAAAGGTGTATAAAATCTCTGTATTAAATTGGAAGAAAATTTAGAAATGGAGTTTGATAAATCATAGGTTTAAATGTTAAGTTGGAAATTTTAAGATATGATATTTATATTTGGATTTTTTTCCAAAATAAAGTGAAAAGAATATTCTAGAAAAATTTGAATTGGGAAAATATATATATTTTATTTCTAGAAATTAAAGTCTTATTGTTTATGGATTTTATATTCAAGACTAACTAATAGAACATTTGATTTGAAAGAATAAAATCCAACTTTGGTTGAAATATTACTCAAATGGATAAAAATTATATATATATATATATATATAATTTAAATGGTTTGGGACTTGAAATAATATTTTGGATTATGGTTTTAACTTTGGGTAAGGAAACATTCATAAAGCCATGTAAATTATTTTCCGTACAAATCTACCGTAAAGTTAAAACCACTTATTCTATATATTGTTGAATATCCAAACCATTTAGTTTTGAAAGTAATGTGTTAAAGTCTATGGATTTCGAAGTATTATAATAAGAGTTAATTCCCAAATATTTGGTTCAAGGAATTTTAATAATAAAAGGTGACAAAATTTTGGGAAAGGAAATTTTTGGGAAACGATATCATTGATTTGAGTCTTTATAAATTAATATCAAAATGAATTGTTTGGGTCTAAAAGAAGAAATGATATCGTAATATTATGGTTTAGAAATGGATTATATTCTGGTTTTAAAGTATAAACTATTTCTAAATGACCGCAGTGTTATAATAACGATGGGTTGGCAAAGAGACCGGGATCGGATATGGACATACTCTCTGTCGATACCGAAAACCACTTTGACTAACCGTGTACGCGGTGGAGATTCCAGAATGAAGTAGGTGGTGGCGACGTTTCCTGTAAGGTAAATACGTGGACCCAACTCCCGTGAGTTGGCATAAGGTGGCTAAAATAGGAGCGATTCTCAGGCCAATGAGGTCATTCCTCTGATCGGACGCTCCTCTTCGATATTATACTTTGACTTGGATTGATTCAGTGGCCACTTCTATATTTTGATTTTGGGGAGTTAGTCCGAGGTGGGCGGTAACTGCGGCTACGCGTTTCCACCAGCCTGGATAGCAATTGGTATATCTACCCTGGCATTGCCTAGTTGTGCCGTGTCACCTACCATACCGAGCCTTTACTACGAGTTTCTATTTGTGTCGTACCTATGGAGTATCCTCTGGTAGCCTCCCGATCAGGAGGTATTACGGTACTGTATAGACTATTGGCATTTTACGTGTTAAGGTGGAAAATGTAAAGCCTTAACGCTATTTAAAAGTAAGTTTATTTTATAAATAGACACTATTATAATAGCGCAATATACTACATAGTAAATAGTTTAACAGATCCTTAGGAGATGTAAATCCCGAGCATCTCTTGAGTTACTATACTCATATTTATTTCTGTTTATTTAACTCACATAAGATTTTCTAGTCTGACTCGAGTGTTTTTGTCTTTTCAAATTCGCTTGGGTCAGTCCGAGCGTTTCAGGATAGCAGATTTTAGCATTGGAGGACGAAGACGAAGAATCAGTATTATTTTACATATAGTATTGCACCACACTCTTTCTATTCCGTTGCATTGCTTGTATTGGTATGTGTAACTCTGATATTTATTGTAAAAGAAGAATCAAGCTTTTGTAAACCGTTTATGAAACTGTATATTTGTTATTATATTTTATCCTTCCGCTGTGAGATTCTATTTTCGTTTTATTTCTTCTCTATTTTTCTTATTTACCCCATAACAATCCGCCCTTGCGTATGCTTTGAATTGGGACAAGTGTCGGTTTAAAGTGTGCGAAAAGAGTGGACGTTACATCTGGTATCAGAGCTTTGGTTTAGCGATAAACCTTGGCTTTGTGGGGTTTGACTCTTTGTTAATAGGGTAGAAATATCCTATGGGAGTCGCTGAGTGTATATATATGAGAGAGCGTATTTGTTAGTATTAATAAAAAAGATTTTTATATTGTGTTAATCTGTTTCGCTTTGTATTTATAAATTCTGGTTGATGCATGGGACGCTATGTCATCAATAGGGATTTCTAAACACTTAATAGGACAGACCGACATAATATTTGTTTTAATATAGGTGAATGAAAGAATTTTGCCTATTATATTTTCTATATATAAAAATATTTTTATAAAGATATATATATATATATATATATATATATTTGGTTGCTATAGATTGGGTGTTAGGAAAAAAAAAATATTTTATAATAAATTGAAGCTAAGTTGAAATTATAATAAATCAAATGGGAGATTTTAGAACTTAAGTCCGGGATTTTGAAAATCTGCTTTCAAAGGATTTATGAAATATAATGATTTGGTTTATAAGTATTTTCTTATATAAATATTTAGTATAATTTGGAAGAATTGTTTTAAAGAAGATTTTGGAGAGAATAAATTTTGTACTTTCCTCTCTGTCGCTGGAAAATAATTTCGGTGATGGCGGCCGCATCATCGACTTTCATTTTCGGGTTTCGAAGGGGAAAGGCTACTGTAGTGAATTCTACTACAAATTTATTTGAAATTTTATAAAAAAAATTTCTTTTATTGCTCTAACTATAATTAGAGATATTGAGTTGTAAGAACTTATTTATCTATCATTTGAAAATAAATTGGAATTTAACCCGGTACTTAATTCTAAATTTTTCCGTTAATTAATTGTTTAAAATTTGTTAGTGAAATAAAAGTTAAGTAATAAATGAATTGAAACCTCTAATTGAAATAAGAGAATAATTGCAAAGCTATAAAGATGAATTTGCATACATATGAGACAAAGAGTAATATGGATAAACATTAAATTTAATTAAAAGAATGGAGATTAAACTTGTATAAGTTCAATTGCAATTTCCTTAACATAAATAACTTACCCAAATATAAAAGTTGAAGTGTTAAATGAGAAACTGGAATTGAATATTTTACAAGTAGGAATTTAGAAAAATGAAGTATTCAATAAATTACTGTTATAATAAGAATTTAATGGTATAAACTTAGGTTATAATTGAAATTTTACTGAAAAAGGGTTAAGAATTATTAATAGATGATATGAACCTAAGTATATAAAATGAAATTCAAAATAAGAATTGATTGTATGATTATTGACTTAAGTATGTTTTAATCTTCCCTATTCTAATATAATGGAAAGTAGGAAAAATTAAATGACTGCAATTCATAGTTAATGGATAAATAAAAACTTCCACTTATAAGAATGAATGTTAGCAGATTAAGAATTTAAGGGAAATCTTACAAGTGAAGAAGTAAGGAAATGAAGATATTCAAAATATTTGTTGTTATTAATGAGAATTTATTTTATAAACTTAGGTAATAAAAGGAAACTTAAGTAATAAAAGGAAATACAAATATAATGAATTTTGTGATAGTTGGAAAATAAAACTTGTAAGAAACAAAGAATTTCCCCATAAATGAAGGAAAGAAAATCAAACCACTGAATTATGAAATAAATGTAAATAAACTATTTTGGTGTTGGTTTGGATTGTTTGGTTGATGTATGTTTGTTGGGTAAGGAATTTTGGAGTTATGGGATGAACAAATAATCTATCTTTGTTCCATCTAAGACTGTTGAGTAACGAATGCAATTGATAGTTATTCTTCATTCCGTACAATTTCAGAATTTGAACACGAACAACAAATTGATTGTTTGATTGAATGGTTGTCTGTTGGTGGCATGTACTGTTTGTTAAAATTTATGGTTGTTGCATTTGATTGGATATGAATGATTGAATCTATCCAAACATTTCACTGTAATATAAATATTTAACTTTTAGACTACATAAGTGAATACAGGTGATGGAAGCAACTGCTACTGCTTTTGGTTCCAAAATAAAAAACGTATAGTGTCCGACAAATAGGTACGTTTCCGGATTTCGAATAAAGCGCTATTTTATATATTTTCCCGTGTTGGGATATTTTATTTGGATAATATGTGTAATATATTTGTATATTTGGATATTATATTTTCTCCAGAGTCCCTCCGTACAAAGGAGGCTTTGCCAAAATTTTCAGGAAATTTTGGACTTAGAATTTTGTGAAAGTATTTTTCCAACTTTAATAATTCAAGTATTAAAGGATATAATGATTATAAAACAAGTATATTTCATTAAAGGAAATTAATCCAGTAAAATATTGTTTATAAGTTAATATTTGAAATAAGATGCACTGTAAATCTTCCTCCTCCCTTCTTTTTCCTTTTCGGGGACGAAAAGTTTTGAGTGGGGGAGATTGTAACGACCCGTTAAATTTATGATATTTAATAAAATGAATTAATATAATTTCTAATTTGGTTAAAAATAAATGTAGAAATTTGGTATAGTGGTTGCAATTTAGTGTAACTATAAAATTTTATGATAATAGATATGGATAATGTAAATTTTCACAACTTGATTTAAAGTAATTTTGAAGAAACAAATAAATGTTGAATTTGTGAATGTTAGTATAAATTTTAACTTAAATGGTGTTCATTAATACAAAGATGTAATTAGTGTAGATAGTAATAATTTATGCCTGTAGTGAAGGGAAAAGAAAACTAATAGAAACATAAAATTTATTTTATGTAAACAAAAGTATAGTTTTGAACAAACTTATGAAAATTGATAGAAACAGTGTTTGTAATCAGCTTGGTTATTTTATACTTGAAAGATAGAGATGTGTAAATACGTTAATGAATTTATAATGGGAAGGAATGGTAGAATGAAAAGAATATATATAATAATAAGCATTTGATTCAATTAAGGGAATTAAATTATAATAAATGGTCATTTAATAAATTCAACGTTTGTGAGAAATCATAATAGTTGTGTAAAATGTGTACAAACTTGGATTTGGAAGTTTATTGGATTTATAACGGTTTTGTTATTAAGTGTATGAGTTTAAAAGTTATTCCCTTTTGTAAAGTAATAGAAGAATGCATAAAGATATAAATAGGGCTTAATAGAATTGACACTTAATGAATTGAATAAATTACCCATTTATGTAGATATGTATAGTGGACTATAAATGGCCTAAGCAAATATAAGATGGAATAATCATTGAGATTTGTACTATGAAAATAAATAGTAACATTTATTTGCAAGGAATAAAAGCCTATTTAGGTGACTAGAATTTGGAGTAATGACTATTGTATGTTACCTACCCTTATTTCTTGTTAATTTAGATTTTGGGAATCAAATTCAATTTATCCGCCAATTTACCGCAGTTATAGTGAAATGAATTGGTGATTGAGAAATGTTAAATACAAATAAGATGTAAACCAAAGAAAATCCCATTTGTAATAAATTATGTAGAATAAAGTAAAGAAACTAGGAAATGAAAATGTGAAATGTGGATGCAGTGAGATCTTAGGTGATAATAACCTTGTTAGGCAAGTGATAACGGAATTTTGTGTATAACCAAATAAAAATCCAAATTTATTTGGAAATAAATTGCAATCAATTGAATTTATTGCAATTTAATGGATTTAATATTTAATAGTTTATGTAATTATTATTTGGAAGAAATTGGAGTTATTTGTAAAAAGGTATGAACCTAATGTTAATTTTTCTATGGGATTGACAATTAATATGGAATGAAAAGAAGAAAATTTGGGTCAATAAAATTTAGAATTTATGCATAATAAAACGGATTCTAACGTTAATTAGGACGTTATTGAGTTTAGATTTGAATTGGTAAACATTTGAGTGAAATCTTAAACTAATGTTCATATTGACAACGATAACTTAGAAATATAGAAAGGAAGTAAATCTAATAAATTTATCAAATTCATAATGTTGAATTCATTTGGATGGGAATTAATAAACAAATTGAGAAAAAGGAAATGGAAATAAAAGTTTATTTTTAATTTGGGATTTTTAATTTATGGTAAAAAGGTTAATTGCAATTAAAAATGAGTTGAAATGGAAATCAAGTTATTTATTTAATTAGATTTAAGATGAGAGTATAAAAGTATATGATTTAATAATTGGGTTTTGCGAATAAAATTTATAATTCCCAAATAATAAGGAAACGCAGAGATTAACACTGCAAAATTGATATACTTATAAATTTTAATTCACATCCAAGCTTGGAAAACCATTTGGGATTGTTTGAATTATATAAGTCACAAAATTTGGCCAATATTAGAAGTTGAAACATAAAAACTGGATTTATAATTTATTTTAATTTATTTAATAAATATTAAAAATAGCCATTTTTGGCACGGACTCGGATTTCGACGAAACCAGTTTCATCGGATCCGTATCGGTGAATTATTATAGGGTTTCAAGTTTCGTATCGATCGGACTTGTCGTTTGATCGTACGGACGCGAAACGCCTTGAAATCGATTTTATTAAAAATCAATTTGAAATCAATTTGGAAATCTTGTTTTCAGCATAACTTCTTCATACGATCGAATTTGGTCGTGAAACTTTTTCCATCGCGTTCAGAATATTTTAAAATACCTATCTGGATATATTGGTTTGATAAATTTCGTTCCGGGGTCAGAACGGGCTTTTTGGGCCAACTACCGTCTAGCGCGTTCGTTATCCGTACCCACCTAGCCTTCTTCTATTTGTCTATATATATGCGATCATAAACCCTAGCTTCACCCTATTGTCTATTTGCTGTACGTTTATTTTCTTCAACCTTCTTTCTTCCTCAGTGGATACATCTCAGATCCAATTCCAGATCTATCCAGTTCAAAATCAAAAGTCAAAACTCAAAAATTTCAGAAAATTCCAGAAAAAATATATGTTGAAGTATTCGATACGCGTAATCTCATGGTGTAGTTCATTTTTCAATTGGAGCTGTCATTCATCCAGAATAAATTCAAACAGCCCCAAAACCGTTCATCATCGTCGCACAAAACTTCATCGGATCGAGATTCTGTTTCTGGGTATTGTAGTATGGACGATGGGGAGCACATCCATGTAGTTTGTTTGGCAATTCAACGGTCGGATTGGAGTCAATATTCGATTAGGGTTTAATAGAGGCGGCGGCGCACGGCGTTATTGGGTGATGTGGTGGTGCCATTGGGGTGCGCCTCGGCTAGGGGAAGAGGATGGCGGCAGTCGCTGTTGGTCACGGGGTGTGGAGGCGCCGGAAAAGATGGTCTAACGGTGGTCAAGGGTTGGAAATATGGGTTCAGCTCTGGTATGCGAAAGGGGAGACGCTGGAACGTGCGTGCGCAGGTGAAGATTATCTTGCTGACGTGGACATGTATATGTGAGTGAATATGTGTCGTTTATTTATTTGAATTCAATCATCATTTTTCGCCATAACTTTCTCATACGAAGTCGGATTCACACGAAATTTCTTTTGTTAGGATCGTAATTTAATTCCGGACTTGATGACGCTGGTTTGGACGAATTCTGAGACGGGCGAATTTTGGGGTTTAAATCGGGTTTAAATTCGATTTAAATTCAAAATGTGAGTGTTTTAACCCACTCACAATTACTAGAAGCTTTTATGTTTGTTAAATAAATTTTAGAAATGAATAGAAATTTATTTATGAGCTTTTGGCATGTTATTTCACCCATATTTGTTGAATTGCATTTTATTGAATTTAGCTGTTAATTAAATTGATTGATTGCGTATTAATTGGCTGTTAGAAATTATTGTTTGCATAAGAACTGCTAGTTAACAGTTATGTCAATTATCACTGAAAATAAACTGTTAGATAAATAGTTGATAAATATAATTTGAATTAAACTTCCAATTATTACCTGTTGTATATTTCCAAACATACTTTGTTATTGATTGATATTGCTTGATGTTTGTGACTGGATGATGGATGTGTTGTTGAATGGATGTTTTATTTGATATCATTAAACTGCAAGTTAGTATGCATTTACATTTCATTCGAGATTGCGGTTTGAAATGATATACAACCGCAGTTTGTTTTAAATTGCGGATTGAAATGATAAATATCCGTATCACTTGACCATAGGATAGAAAATTATATACAGGCACCGCGGTCTATATATAACTATTTTTAATGTGATTTCTATGGTTTGATAGAATACGGTTTATAAATCCTAAATTTTATATTGTATGAATATTTCTTCCATAATTATATACATATGAAGTTGAAATTTTGGAATTTAAAGGTGTATAAAATCTCTGTATTAAATTGGAAGAAAATTTAGAAATGGAGTTTGATAAATCATAGGTTTAAATGTTAAGTTGGAAATTTTAAGATATGATATTTATATTTGGATTTTTTTCCAAAATAAAGTGAAAAGAATATTCTAGAAAAATTTGAATTGGGAAAATATATATATTTTATTTCTAGAAATTAAAGTCTTATTGTTTATGGATTTTATATTCAAGACTAACTAATAGAACATTTGATTTGAAAGAATAAAATCCAACTTTGGTTGAAATATTACTCAAATGGATAAAAATTATATATATATATATAATTTAAATGGTTTGGGACTTGAAATAATATTTTGGATTATGGTTTTAACTTTGGGTAAGGAAACATTCATAAAGCCATGTAAATTATTTTCCGTACAAATCTACCGTAAAGTTAAAACCACTTATTCTATATATTGTTGAATATCCAAACCATTTAGTTTTGAAAGTAATGTGTTAAAGTCTATGGATTTCGAAGTATTATAATAAGAGTTAATTCCCAAATATTTGGTTCAAGGAATTTTAATAATAAAAGGTGACAAAATTTTGGGAAAGGAAATTTTTGGGAAACGATATCATTGATTTGAGTCTTTATAAATTAATATCAAAATGAATTGTTTGGGTCTAAAAGAAGAAATGATATCGTAATATTATGGTTTAGAAATGGATTATATTCTGGTTTTAAAGTATAAACTATTTCTAAATGACCGCAGTGTTATAATAACGATGGGTTGGCAAAGAGACCGGGATCGGATATGGACATACTCTCTGTCGATACCGAAAACCACTTTGACTAACCGTGTACGCGGTGGAGATTCCAGAATGAAGTAGGTGGTGGCGACGTTTCCTGTAAGGTAAATACGTGGACCCAACTCCCGTGAGTTGGCATAAGGTGGCTAAAATAGGAGCGATTCTCAGGCCAATGAGGTCATTCCTCTGATCGGACGCTCCTCTTCGATATTATACTTTGACTTGGATTGATTCAGTGGCCACTTCTATATTTTGATTTTGGGGAGTTAGTCCGAGGTGGGCGGTAACTGCGGCTACGCGTTTCCACCAGCCTGGATAGCAATTGGTATATCTACCCTGGCATTGCCTAGTTGTGCCGTGTCACCTACCATACCGAGCCTTTACTACGAGTTTCTATTTGTGTCGTACCTATGGAGTATCCTCTGGTAGCCTCCCGATCAGGAGGTATTACGGTACTGTATAGACTATTGGCATTTTACGTGTTAAGGTGGAAAATGTAAAGCCTTAACGCTATTTAAAAGTAAGTTTATTTTATAAATAGACACTATTATAATAGCGCAATATACTACATAGTAAATAGTTTAACGGATCCTTAGGAGATGTAAATCCCGAGCATCTCTTGAGTTACTATACTCATATTTATTTCTGTTTATTTAACTCACATAAGATTTTCTAGTCTGACTCGAGTGTTTTTGTCTTTTCAAATTCGCTTGGGTCAGTCCGAGCGTTTCAGGATAGCAGATTTTAGCATTGGAGGACGAAGACGAAGAATCAGTATTATTTTACATATAGTATTGCACCACACTCTTTCTATTCCGTTGCATTGCTTGTATTGGTATGTGTAACTCTGATATTTATTGTAAAAGAAGAATCAAGCTTTTGTAAACCGTTTATGAAACTGTATATTTGTTATTATATTTTATCCTTCCGCTGTGAGATTCTATTTTCGTTTTATTTCTTCTCTATTTTTCTTATTTACCCCATAACAATCCGCCCTTGCGTATGCTTTGAATTGGGACAAGTGTCGGTTTAAAGTGTGCGAAAAGAGTGGACGTTACAGTATAGTTTATAGAACAACATGTCCTTATGCATCTGAGAAAATGGTCTAGTTGAAAGAAAAAATAGACATATTGTTGAAACTGGCCTAACACTGCTTTCACAAGCATCATTACCTTTTGAATTTTGGTCAGATTCTTTCAGTACAACAGTATACTTAATCAATAGATTACCAACTAAAGTACTAAAAGGAATAAGACCATTAGAAAAATTCTTAGGAGTAAATCCAGACTATCAAAATTTAAGAACTTTTGGGTGTTTATGTTTTCCCTACTTAAGACCATATAACAATCACAAGTTAAACATCAGATCACAACCATGTACATTTATAGGTTATGCAATTAAACAGAAAGGATATAACTGCTTAGATGGTACTGGGAAAATATCTATAAGTGGACATGTTGTGTTTAACGAGAATGCATTTCCATTTGCATGTACAAGTATTAAGACAACACATAAAGTATATAATCCAAGAGTGTCCATACCCACTATACCTGTGCATTCATGTATATGGTATCAAGCTGAAACTGAGAAGGAAACAGGAGCCTCTGGACCATAATACACAGTGCCATCCGGACTAGGTCATCATACAGAAGACAAACCTGATATACATGCTCAGTCACCTGAAGGATCAAGTAATCAAAATCAAAGCATTCACGAAGGACTTCTCTGGATAACACTGATCAGGACAGCATTCAGCATCATCAAACGCTGAAATACTGACTACAACAGGTCATTACATGATAACCAGATCAAAGAGTTGAATATTTAAACCAAAGATCCATACAGTAACTTCAAGTATTATAGATCCTGAAACATTTGAGCAAGCATTTAAAGATGAAAACTAGAAAGCTATAATGAATGAAGAGTATTAGGCACTTATGAAAAAATAAGACATGGAGTCTAGTTCATCTGCCGACCAATAAGAATGTAATAGGATGCAAATGGACTTACAAATTGAAAAGAAATCCAGATGAAATGGTATCAAGTTATAAGCAAGACTTGTTGCTAAAGGTTACACATAACGATATGGGTTTGATTTTAGTGAGAACTTTTCACCATTGGTGAAATCAATAACTATTAGAATAGTTCTCATAATTGCACTTCACAAAAACTGGTACATAAGAGGGTTGTATGTGAATAATGCTTTTACAGGAAGAAATCTATATGGAGCAGCCACAAGGATATAAACAAGATACTCATCTTGTGTGCAAGTTAAACAAAGCCATATATGGACTAAAATAGGCTCCAAGAGTATGATTTGATAGATTGAAAACCACTCTGGTTAACCTAGGCTATCAATCGACCACATCAGATAACTCTTTATTTGTCAAAACTTAATAGCAATCTTATCATTTACATACTATATATGTTGATGACTTAATTATTACAGGTAATGACGAAAATAAGATTAACAACATTATTCAGTATCTCCATAAACAATTCTCAATCAAAGATCTTGGAAGTTTATACTACTTTATTGGTATTGAAGTAAAAAGGAAATCTGACTCAAAAATAGTATTAAGTCAAAAGAAATACATCAAAGACCTACCGATCAAGTCAAAAATGGATGGAGCCAAACCACAACCAACACCTAAGATTAGTCATCGACAACTCTCAAAATACATGGGAGAACCAAAATTAAATATTAAACGGTATAGAAGTATTAAAGGACCTCTACAATACTCTACTATAACTAGACCAGATATATCATTCAGTGTTAAAAAAGTTTCACAATTTATGCAGAAGTCCCATGATGAACACTGGAAAGCAGTTAAGAGAATTCTAAGATATCTTAATGGCACTGCAAACTATGGTCTTACACTAAAGAATTACAACAACTTAAATACTATGGCATATGTAAATGCAAACTGGGCAACCGATGTTGATGACAGGAAATAAGTGACTGGCTACTACATATATAGTGGAGACAACTTAGTATCATGGTGCTCAAAGAAATAAACAACCATCTCCAAATCCAACACAAAGGCCGAATACAGGAATGTAGCAAGTACAGTAGCAGAAATTATATGGATAAAGTCATTTCTATCAGAATTAAAAATCGAAGCAGAGATCAAACCAATGATAATGTGCGACAATCAAAGTACAGTGTACATGATAGCAAATCAAGTGTTGCACTGAAGAACAAAGCATATAGAAATTGAATTGTACTTCGTTGGAGAATGGATACAAAAAGGGAAATTACAAGTAAATCATTTACCTTCACCTTACCAACGTGCATACATCCTTAGCAAGGCATTGCCAGTGAAGAACTTCCTGCAATTCAAAACAAATCTGAAGGTAGAGCTAATCGAAGAGAGACAGATCTGATGCTCTCTTCAGATCCAACCCTCATCGGTATATTAAGCGCTCAACCTCTTTGGATACAAATCTGCAAAATATAATATCACTTAATCTTTGTATTCGAACAAGTAGAAGTATTTAAAGAAGAGATTGAAGAAGGGAAGTTCAATTTCAAAGCAGCGCGGCCGAAGCCCTAATTTGATCGAAGAGATGAAACCCTAAACCTAGCATTAGTTTGAGGGGGGAGTAAGAAATAAAGAGTGATGTCGGATGAAGGATAATAGCTTTGTTTTTTGTATATACGATATAGGATAAAACGGGTTTACTTGGCCCAATTAGCCTATATAACAATTCTCTATATTTAAATACAGTAGCTTTGTAACTGAAATATGTAACAATCTCTGTATCAAATATACAACATTTCAAAGCAATGAATATTATTCTTTCTTCATTCAAATTTTATTAATTCTTTCTTTTAATAAACTATAGCTATCATAAATTTTTTAGAGTTGCTGTCAATCACTAAATAAGAATATTTACCATAGTTATTGGAATTTGAGTATTGCATATCTTTACTGTTTGCCAATTAATATAGCAATTTTGTGGTTTCTTAATTATAGCTTTGACCGATCCATTTTCCTAATTGGAAAACTCACCAATAATGCAAAATTGAGGCATGACCACATCAGCATCAACTTATTATTATGCCATGTTAGTTTGGAGCTATACCACATAAGTTCGTTCATATTTACATTAAAACTTAAGAATGAATGGGATGGATGAGTTCTTAAATATCCATACCTCTGCAGTTCTACTAGAGATGTTTTTATAATGGGTATCTTGAACTTATTTCTTATTGCTATCCTAATTACTTTAGTATGAAAATATGTTTTCAATAAATCCATAATTTGAGTTTTGTTGACTTTTGTATGTTTGTGAATCCTATGTTTGATCTAATGGTACTAGGATGACTTTAAACATGTCAATTGGTATATTTGTCAAAGATATATTTGTTATATTGAATATGTCATAAAGCATTATTGTTTATTTCATGCATGATCGAAGATTCATATACCGATGCGTTTTCCTTATATATGTGTTCGTAAGGACAAATATCCATGTTTTCAGTCATCTCTATTCAGTCCAGTATCACATAGTTTCATTGTTAAGGTGATCATGGTTGATAAATGAAAACATAGCCATTTAACTCTACATGTTATAGTAGGATTTTCAAAATTGATAAATCACTACAAATTTAAATAAACATGCTATATATTATAGTGGTGGTGTATTTTATATCTAATAAATAACCTACTATCTTTTTTCATAAGTCATCTTAATTTCCACTAAAGTCCATATAAATTTACATTTCTTTTAATTCATAAAATTAGTTATAAGTAAGATTTACACCCTGGATTGGTTACGTAGGTTTATTGTGACGACCCTCCTTTCTACTACCAGAAAGACGTATCATCATTAAGAAAGAAAGGGATGAGAAAATAGAAAAGAAAGAGAAAGAAAGAACAACAACATCAGAATCTCACAGCGGAATGGAACAAAATATAATATCACATAAATATTTAAAAGTTTTACATATATCAGAGTTATACAGATAATACAACACATACTAGACATTTATAAACACCTGTCCAGTTAACCCAAGTCAATATACACTACAGATAAATAGCTCAGAGATATCAACACAGCGGGGCACCATATATATATATACATATATATATATATATATATATATATATATATATATATATATATATATGTCTACAACGTAGAAGCCTCCTTCTCCATTGCTCCTCCAGAATTCGTCAAAGCTAACCTGAATCCCTTGGCTACCCGTAAAAAATTTGGGTACCCGAGAGTTTATAAAAACAAAAATAAACTCTGGGTCAGACATGGGTCTGGTATGAGTAAACGGTTTAAGGTTTTTTAACTTTGAAAAACATTTGAAAATAAAGGTATCACGTAAGACTCCCCACAAATAAATACGGGTGAGTTTTTACCTTACGCTAACCAAAACATTTCATAGGAAATCCAGTGATATTATAATAGTGTCTAGGGTTTTCAAGTAAATAGAAAATAGCCGAAATTGCTACATCTATTAAATTCCATCTACTAGCCACAAAAGTGGCTAATACAAAACAAAACCGTAGGGTCTCGTAGCGAAAATGGATTTCCAACAATGGCAGGGCTACTGGGGTACCACCCGTCACAGTACGGGGCCTAGATCACCGTACCGAGGATTACTCCCTTCATCCCCTGCAACACAAGGCCGGAACTATTCCTTACTGAACAGTCTCGAACAAGATAAACCCCGTGGTTGGTGCGACCAACCACCCACTAAGCCGAAATATATATAAGGGACATCTAGACAGGGGAAATATCTTGTCCTGCTTGGGCATGACCCACCTAACCTTGCAGCATCTCCCCTATTTTAGCCATTCCCGGTTGATGAGGCTTGAGGCTGCGATTACCTTTATAGAACATATCACTTAGAATGCTCATCGTCCGCCTGACGATGTGCTGAAAGCATTCAATCCATACAAGTTCATTCCGGGTTCGAACGAAACTGAAGGCATTATCTCGTTACACTCATTTTGGAATCACCCTCAGAGTTAACGACGATAACCCTTGCATTCTGAAACACCATCTCGATCTTCATTTCAGGATTCACGACCTAACGTTTAAATTGGATTGATGTGGTTTTCGGAGAATCAAAATTGATTCTTCCGATCTCGGTCTCATCGAATCCAACCGCCATTTTAAGGGCCAAGTTGTCTAATTAACTTACAGTTTAAATAATTTAAATTCAACAATTGAATTAACATAGCATTTATCACAGATAAATCATATAGAAGCATCATAGATATAACATAACATATCACAGAACATCACAGAATATCATCACATAAATATCCAAAACAGATATTCAATCACAACAGTCCATAAGAAATCACTTTTAAGTCTTATTTGTAATTAATTCTTTTTAGGATTAATTACCTGGGAGTTAAACACTTAACTCTGTTTAATTAATTATTAATCAATGATTAATTATCTATTTTAGTTCAAACCATCGAATTAATGGTTTCTTAATTAATCATTTAGTCTAAATTACGTAATTATTCTATACTATTAATAAATTACTTCCTCAATCAAGTGATTTTAACTTTAATTACTTAATTAACTGTTTTCTTGATCATTAGTTAATATCTTTAATTATCTATCAATAAAACTTTATTATACAATTATTATCTGCTAATTGCTTAATTAATTAATTCTAAATCAAGCTACTCTATCAATTCATAATCCAGTTTACTAGATTAACTAACTATTAATTCATTTAATAACTTAAGTAGTTGATTTCAATTATTTGTTTACTTATAACCCATCACTAACTGTGTATGAATTATTCTTAATTACTCAACCATTAATCATCTATTTATCTCAAAATAGTTACATAACCCAAACTCTATTTAAGTTTTCATATGTTAATCGTTCTTAATTACTTTCGAAAATAATCTATTGATATCAATCATTTAACTTAATTAACGTTTAAAAGTTATCTTTTCTTATATTTTGAAAATAAATTTTAGTGTTAACTACAAACTTTAATTATTAGTTAACTTATATTCCTTAATTAAAATGATGATTTAAGAGTTTAAGAAAGTCGTTAAACTTTTGACTATGATAATTAAAATTTGAACAAATCTTAGCTTAATCCCCTTTTTACTCAATTTCTAAGCTCAAACGTTAAAAAAAGTCTGAAGAAAACAAATTTGGAAAAAAACAAAACCCACTTGCGACTTCTCAGGTAAAACCCGAGTCATTCCCTGCATTGCACTCGGGGTTACTTCGAATTTCACACACGCAAAACTCCCTGAGACTCCCCTGAACAATCTTCTTCTCCTTCAACTACCTGTTCTTCCTCTTCTCTCTTTATATTATTTTGCAGTTAAGTTATAAAACTGAACACTTACTAACTCACGAACACGAGACTAGACCCATGCGATCTCCCCACTTGCTCGAGTCCCACTCGAGACCACCACGCTCAAACCTTAAAACTCGAGAACTATAGAGCTCCCAACCCAACCTCCCACTGGCACACTGGCACAACGTGCACGTGCACGGAACAGCGACGCCGCTCTGGCGTTCGATGAGGCTCCCCACAAGTCACAAATCGTCACGCAAATTGGTCTGTGAATCCAAATTGGCGAAATCAAGTTCTGGAGGAAATCGAGCATCCAGACCCAAAACTCGAACACCCTTCTTCATCTAAAACCGCCTCGACCAAGCGAACCCAACCACCAGAGGCGAAACCACCTCGCCAACGCCATGGCCATACCTTCCTCGGCCTTCACCCAAAACCACTAGCCACTCGATCAAAGCACGGCGATGAAAATCAAAATTTACAGAGCATAAAAACAAACGCGAACTAAACCCTACTTTCAATTCAAACCCAAAATCCTTGCATTCGAAAAATCTTTAAACATTTTTCCTGTGTTAGTTCGTCTTCAAACTTGCTTCACAACAAATTTCAACAATTAAAATTAATTGAATCAATCGAAATTGACAAAAATGTAACTTTGAGTCATATTCAAACTGTGCCTTAAATACTCACTTAAAAATCATAATTTTTATGCTAAAAATCTTAACTGTGTGTGTGTAATCAAGATAGGTGATTAAATTTACAAATTAACACATTCGAATTTTAGCTTTTAATTTATTTTTATCTGTAACTTGAATATACAGTAACTATATTATATTGTGATGCTTTTAGAACCCTTTCCAGGTTATGATCTAAGCTTAAACAATTTACTTAGTTAAAATTTCCAAGCTTAAGATATTTGTATGAAGATGTTTTATATTTTATTTTTTTAAATTTCTTTGCCCAGAACTTTATATATGAAAGAACATCACATACTAAATTTTCAGAGAGCATGCATTTCAGAACCACATATTTACATCATACAACATCCACAAAGTTTATAAACTAATTACCAAACTTAAATTTTTAAAAAGAACTGTATGTTTACTCACCAAAAATAAATCACTGTTGAAACTTGAAACATAGGCTAGTAATAGAAGTCTGTAGCCTGAAGTTTTGAATTCTGTAACTTTCTCTACCTCCTCACTTTATTTGAATATGAAATTCTGTTTTATACTTCTTCCCTTTTTCTCAGTTCTAATTTAGGCTTTTCTTTCCAAATTTTGCCTCAGGAATCAACTAAATGGAATGACAGACATATCTATATATGCCTTTGAACAAGATACCTTCTGAAACAAGCTTTAGCTTGCTTTATTTTTATTTATAATAAGGTACTAAGACCTGAAATGAATTGGATATTTTCGGCTGGAAGGTATGTTCCCAGACATAAAGGTGGCTAATTAAATTCTTATGTTAACATATTATTATTAATGTTTGCTGACACAAACACAGGGTACAAAGATATTGCAGCTTTGATTGTACAAAGGTGTTTTCAGGTTTCTATTTGTACTAATGTGTATTCATATAAGTTTACACTAAATAATTATGTTTACATAATCAGTTACATACTCATACTGTAAAGATACTTAATAGTTGTACATAAATATTTATATAAAGAGATAGAAGAGATATGTTTCAGGAAGGCTTATACATGAAGCTACTCATTTCGTCTTATTATCATATCCTTGTTTTCTTGAATTGCACATGTTTACACAGCAACTAGTTTCTATTTTTGTGTCAAACATTTATTCTCTTCTAGCTTATCTGCTTATATACATATGGTTGCTATTATATTTTTAGTTTTTGGATAAAGATGTTTAGTTTTATTTGGTATTATTCTTGCTTAATGATAAACATATTGGTTAGGTTTACTTTTCTATGATTTTGTTTTCATTTTATACTTTGACTATCAATAGTAAATTATGTTCAATATGATTTATTTACAGCTATTTAAATTTACTTCTATTTGTATTTTAACTACCAATTATTAGGTTATATTCATGTATTAGGCTTATATTTAACATTTATATTTTTATATTTGTACAATTAGATTTTTAATTTAAACATTATCATCCAAATATTTTATCAATTGAAAATAAGAGAAAGCATTCTATTTTAATTACATAAGATAAATTCTATTATAAATATTATTGAGATATTTTATTTCAAATTTTCAACTCAAATCTCCTTTTAAAAATACCAATGCATGTAAACAATTGGCAATTATTACCAAAATCATATTCATTTCAAAATGAACCGTTCACATTTTATTTAATTAGATTAAACATTTATTAAAATAACCGGGCCCAAAATCCAGGGTCGTTACATTCCTTCCCCCTTAAAAGAATTTTGTCCTCGAAATTTAAAACAATAGTTAATTTAAAAGCTATTATTCCAATCATTCAAACATACATATTATTCATACAATAACAAAACCAAACAGTTTATTCTAACAAACATCACTAGTTATCCGAACATAAATCCGGATAAGCTTTTCTAAAATTATTGAGAGTTTGCCTCTCGATGATCAATAATCCAACTGGATTCCTGACCACAATTAAATTTAATTTAACTTCCAAATTCCTGAATTACTGGTTTAACAACTAATGATGAATCAAGAACAAATTTTTAAGATGGGATATATGGAATATACAATGAATTTCCAAATACCCGTTCTAGCAATTCAATACTGAAATCTACAGTATTAACTCTTTCCCAATTTTATTGACTTGTTTACAGAATTCAATATCTATTCAATCAAGCCCGTACAATGTACATATACTATCCGTACGCAATATCAAATCCGATCGTTCGCTTGATCACACAATTTCACTTCCGAACTAGTATCGTCCACCCGACTTCCTAGTACGGACACAGAACTGGTTTCTTGATCAAAAACTGTCATTCTCCTTGCATAGTCACAACTATGATAGAGAATTTCCAAAATTAATCAAAATCCAAATCCATAGTTCGTCGTCGAAAATCGAGTGAAAAATCCCAATTTGGATCGATATAACTATCTCGAAATTCTATGCTCGAATCTGGATCAGTTTGTTATGCGAATAAAATAATATACGTAAATCCTACGTATTAATATCCTTTGATTATCAACCATATCAATTTCTTTATTCACATTATTTGATTTCTATCCACTTGGAATAATTGTCCCAATATCAAATTTACTTAAGAATTTCATTACTCATTTCTTAAGTTCAACATAAACATATATATACTCTTATATTATTATTCTACCACTTAAGCCTTAATCTTTTTATTTAAATCTGAATTTCCAATTGTAACATTCCTGGAATATTAGCCGAAATAATTCAATGATTAATTTAATTTTTAAATTAAATTGTGGGATAATTTGTGAATTAATTAGAGATTTTTAGAATAAACTTAAAGAATTTTAGATTTTAAATAGAAATTTGATTACAAGTAAATAAAAAATTGAATTGACTTGAAATTTGGGAATTCAAAGATTAAAATATATTGTAATTAGAATTTAAAGGCTTAGAGGTTAATAAAAAGTATGTATTTTAAAATGGAACTTTTAATTGAGAATTCAATAATTAATATCTTTTCATAAAATTAGTTGGATTTAAAAGTTGTAGTTTGAATTGGATACAAATGATTTTAAAAACAATTGTTTAGAACTAAATACTATTATATATGCGTTTATTTATTAAAAACATAATTAGTTAAAATCATTTCTTTCTTTAAAATTTATAAAACAAAATGTGTATATATATGAATATTGGTTAAAACACAATTTTCTTTCAACATTGTATATATGTATATGCTAATGAATAAAAGGTAAATTTATTTATAAAATAAATGTGATATAAAAAAATAAAAATAAACATTCTTTTGTCTTTAAAAATTTAAATATAGACAATGAGATATACATGCACATGGTTTGGAGTAGGGTACTTAACAAAATCTAAGCTCATGATTTCATTCTTACAAATGGCATTCAATTTAATTGTTTAAATAAAATAATATAATTAAAAATTACAAGAACTCTTCATTTTCCTATATGCAATCATATTACACATCTCAGCAAATCTGAAAAAAAAATTAGTTTCACCATTCTCAATATCAAAAGCTGTTCAAAACCAAGAAACAACTCAGTTTTTAAAACCAAAAGAAAAACTTAATGCAACCTGAAAAATCTTCTTCAACAACAAGAACCTGAGGAAGAAAATCAAAAGAGAGATCAAACCTGGAAGCAAAAAAAAAAGAGATGGAAATCTGGAGAACAGAAATAAAAATCAAAACAAGAAGCAAAGCAATTCAAAACAAATGCAAATGCATCAAGCTAACAACTTCAAACCTCAGATCTGAAGCATGCATTATGCATTTCAATTCGAACTAGATCATCTCAAACCTGAGATTAGATCATTTGGACATCAAGTTTCAATGGATCAATTTCAATCATCATTTCCAGAGCAAAATCTTCAACCTGGAAAACTAAAGATGGAAACTTGAAGTCATGCTCTTCTTCTTCAATTGAAAATCAGAAACCGTACAAACAAACTAAAGATATAGCCTACAAAACTCCATCTTTCAGGTAGTTTTAAACTTTATAATTTACTGAGAATATGATTTAAAACTCAAATTTTAATATAAATGAATTTAGCTACAGGCTTTGGCTAGAATAAAGCAGTGCAGTGATTTCTAAAACAAATTCAAGGCAAGTGGATTTTCCTTTTTAAGATTTTTAGTTAAATTTGTTAAACATGAATGAAAACAGGAATTTAACCAATTGAATCAATCAATTATTTGCAGCAAAGTAATCAAGATCAAGACCTTAATTTATTTCCAGTTTCAAGTTCCAGAAAAGTAAGCTCTCTGTTCAAGAAAAAAAAAGGGATTCAAACTGTAAGTAAGGCCTGAAATCTTTGTTTATTATTGATGAATTAAATAAACAAAAGTATACAACAATGATTAAGCAAATTCAATTAAAAGCAATTCAAATAAACAGGATCAACATCCAGTTTCAAACAAGAACAAATCATCTCCCGGTTTGCAAATTTCCAGTTCTTTGCTATTCTCTGGTCTTTGCATCATCAATAGGTGAGTAAACCTATGCTTGCTCTAATTTCCTTTGTGTTTGGATTCTTATATGAATGATTATATGAATCTGAATGGCTTTGCATGTGAATGAGTGGCCAAGCTTGTGTTTGATTTTCCTGGAAACATTTGTTTCCATGTCTCTTTCTTCCTGTAACATTTTAGTTACAGTGATATCTAAAATCTCTCTCCCCATTTCTTTTGGAAAAAAAATTAGATTGAGAAACAAGTGAGCAAACTCTTGAACTTACTTTTATATCTAATGACTATGATTAATACTTGGATGTGGTTGTGAAAAATGATTGTATATGTCTGCCTGTGATATATATAAATGTAGGACACAAATTTTTGCTCTGTTCAAAACCCTGTTCAAAGAAAGGAAAAGTTCAAATCCCTGAAATAAAGAAAATTCAATATGTCAACGTACAATTAATGTTGTGTTAAAATCTTCAAAGATGAATGGTGGGTACAAGTGTGATATGATTTTAAAAAAATAATTTCAAGTTTACTTATTAGACAAATATTCGAAAAGAATGAAGTTTCAGTAACACATATTCAGAAGAAAAAAACTGGAAAAACCAATTATCATGAATTCAAAATTGGGTTTCATAATTTGATTTGTGGGGGGAAATGATGATTTTAGGTAACAAATTCATGAATTTTAATCTTCGGAACACTGGGATAATTCGAGTTGGACAGAAAACACCTTTTCATCATTTTCTATTGATCACTACAATTTTGGACCTCTGGGTTGTGGTCAAAGGAAGGTAGTAGATCAGGGATCTCGTGAAAAATGTTCTTACATTTTTCTAGGCATCGGTGGCTGTGGTACGATAGGATTTAGGGTTTAAAACTCGTGCAAATCGTTATTGCTATCGCGACAATTACTTCGGCATAGTGGCATCGAGGTGACTGGGGTAGGTGGAGTAGGGAGGTAATCGAGTAGAGAGGGTATGGACGTGATGGCATGGCTTCAGGTGGCCGAAGGTCGTGGGGCGATGAAGACAATGCCGATCAGGTTGGTTCAGTAGTCACCGCTATGGCTCGATTTCAATTTCAGTGGTAAATGATGGTGATGGATGGTCGTTTGGGTCGAGGTGATCAACGTCGACATGTTGGAAACGGCGAGGTCAGCTGGAGTTCGTCAAGGCATTGGTGCACGTGCACAACGGCGATTCGTATCAGTGGATTCTGTTGTAGATCGACGCGAGTTGTCACTCGAGAAAATAAGGGGAGGCTTCGGGTTATACCCTAGTGCTTGAGCGTGTGTTGTACGACAGTTTTAACTTAGCTAAAGATAAAAATAAAGGGAAGAGTAGAAGAAGAGTAGAAGAAGAAGAAGCGTGCGAGTAAGAGAGGGGGACTCGGCGAAGGTTAGGGGAACTCGAGTTTTACTCGAGTAAACAAATGGTTTCCCTCGGGTAAATGTTTGTACGACTTTTAAAAACCAACCATTTCCTAAATTTAAAAAAACTGAATTTAAAAATTCAAAGCAAAGTTTAAAATAAGTTTTTAAATCATAGTTTGATAGTGAATTCAAGTCAGTTTGAATCTTGGTTGGGAAGAAAGGAAAATAAAGTTTTAAATTCAAATTGTTTTTGATAATGGTGTTTAAGTAAGTAAGTGAAGTAAAAAAAAATTGAATTTAAAATGGGTTTTGAAATTGTAAGAAGCAAGTTAAATCAAAAAATTTGTAACCTGGACTTAAGTTTAAAAATTTGAATTCTAGATTTTGAAATGAAAGAAAGTTTATAAATTTAAATGTTTTAAATAAGTTTAAATATTTTGAATTCAAAGGGAATTTGATTTCAAACTCTTTTCAGTTTCCTTTATAACAAAAGTATAACTTGTAATTACGAGGTTTTAAAGGTTAGTTTAAAAACCGAATTTAAAGATCAATGGGTATTCATTTTAAAATTGGAAGATTTAAAAAATGAAGCTTCAAAGGTAAACTTAAAATAAATGTTTTCAAACATATTTGTGAGTGAAAAATGAAATTATTAATAAGTTCTCTTTAAAGTTAATGAAACTTCTTGATTTTTAGTTCATGAATTATTAGGTTAATCAGAATGGCTAGCTAATGTTGTAATAATTAAATTAGTAATTACAAGTTTAAATTTGTTAATCAAAGTTGAGCTTAATTTATTTAAGGGTAATTAATTAAGACTTAATTAAATTAGGGGTTTATTAATTAAAGTAATTAATAAAAGTAATTAAGAGCTAATTAATTAACAATTTAGGATTTATTAATTAAAAAAAGTAATTAAAGAAATGATTGATTTATGAAGGTGATTAAGACTTAATCAGTTGAAATTTATGATAATTATTCACTGATTAAAAATTACCTAGGAACGTAATTATGGGGATAATAAATTTAAAACCACACAAATTTATTCACCTTAATTAAAGATGTTGATTGTTATTGGATGTTGTGTGATGGATTGATATATTTGATATGTGATGTGATGCTATGTGATGCTTTGTACTGAGCTGCTATATTTGTGATGAATATACTGTCGTATGAATATGAAAAACCCTTGACCCGTAGAAAGACATTTGAATTTCGATGCGACAGGGAGTCGGATTCCAGTTGGTTATCCGAAACCCATATCGAATCATATTAGTGAATCTTTGTGATTGATAATTTACTTTATCTATGAATCTGTGAATATAGATAAGCGTTATGGGTTATATCGCTTATCGATATGATTGAATCTGTGATGTTGATTTTGTGCACTATTGTGTTGAACCCCTGGACCACACTTATACACACACAAATATGGATTGCACGCGGAAATGGGTTAAGTCACAGATTTTGAAATAGTTTTAAATATTGAATTTTTGAATCCAAAATCGTTTTAGAATTGAAAGCTTTTGAAAAATGAATGTCAAAAATAAAAGTTATTTTGAATAACTAGATTGAGTTTTGAAATTTAAATAATTTGATTTAAATTTGAATACAATATTTGAAATTGAATTCTATGATTTGAAAACTATGTTTAAAGGGGGACTCAACTTATGAATGGGTTTATATGGGGTTTTAAACCTTTTCAAAAGTGATGTTTTGGAATTTAAATTCAACCCAAAATTTCAACTTGTATAGATAAAATTGGATTCTTTCTGGAACGAAAACTATTTGTTTTCAAAAAAAATAAAAGCTTTCCCATAAGGAATGAACTTCCAATTGGTGTTAAAAGGATTCAAGTCTAAAATGAAAATGGTTTTCCAAGTTATAGATATATCTTTGGAAACGTGTTTTGAAAGCTATAAGTTAAATCTTTAATTTAAAGATTTAACGAGTTAATCCATTTGGAATGGAAGTTTGTTTTGGAAATCTATAAATGGACCTTTGTGAAACTGGGTAAAACTTTGTGAAATAAATCTTTTTGTTTAAAGATTTAAAATGGTAATTTGATAACCATTTGAAAGAAAAGCTTGGGATTTTTAAGTTGTGACTTAACTGAAATCCCATATCCATATATTTTATAATATGGCACTCATTATTCGGTTTAGCCGGGAGAGGACCTTGTGTCATATAACCCATTCCGAATAGTGATAATACGTTATGGATTGCATTTGGAGACCGGTGTTGAAGACCGGGTGTCTTCGAGAACGTTAGGATAACCTATCGATTGTCTCTGCACCGAGTAGCTACGGTATAGAGATTCCCTAAGTGATGGGAAGTCCGATCGGGATTGTGGATACCTGGATTTGCAAGGGCTTCTTCGGAAGTGCCTTCGGTTCTGTTCGAACCCGGAACAGACTTGTATGGTTGTATGTACAACATTACACTTTGAGATATTAAACTGATCTCTATCAAATACATTTCTGCTTGGTGGTGGAGAATTTATTCTCTTAGCTTAACACCCTTCTCTGAGACGTACGAGCTCAGAGGTTATGTAGTTGATATTTATCAGTGATACATTCCCAATTTGGTAATGTGACATGCTGAGTGTTGCTGTGTGATGATGATCATTTGTTGATCATTTGTGATCAAAGCATGGCTTTTGTATAAAGCGTGGCTTTGTGGACGAGACTGCATCAGGACCTCACACCCCGGAAATGTTCGAAACAGGGAAGATGCGGCAAGGTTATGAGGGTCGCTCCCATTAGGGTGTGTCATTCCCTTCTGGTAAAGGGTGGTATCATGGTATGGAGCCCAGATAATTACTCATGTGGTTGCTCCAATCTCATTTACTATGTGGTTATTGCTTTGAGGCGCCTCGGATAAAGGTCCCAAAGGATCGGGGGATGGCATATTCGCGTAGTAGTTACCTAGTTACAGAGGTAACCCGGCCTTGTGTTGGCAGAGATCTAACCGTAACGTTAGTTCTCGGGACGTCCCACCAGAGGCGATCCCATAGACAGTAGGAAGTTCCTTAGCCTGACCATTTGTTGGAAATCCTTTCATCCAATACGCGCCGTGTACGGTTTTAGTTGTAGAACCTGCCATTTACTTATAGTGGCGCCCCACTGTTTAGATGGTAGTTATAGTAGGCATACGATACTGGTCGTATGTTGGCTAGGATTTATATTATACTTTCGAATGGTTTTCCACACTTTGCACTTATAATAATAATATCAAAGAATTTCTCGTATTAAGCATATTTCACTATCATAAGGAGAAATCTCCTCCAATTCTGCGTTTGCATTGTGTGTGTGGCGGGAGGCCTTATGGTAGTTTCATTTTCCAAAAAGCATTGCGAATTTCAAATTTAAATTCTTTTGTTTGTTTTAAAGACCAAATGTTTTGTTTGCTCACACCAGTCCCATGACTGACCCGGAGTTTATTGTTCCTATCCTAAACTCTGGGTGCCCACTATTTTCCCACACGGGCAGTCTAGAGTTGGGTTTTTTCAGATAGTCAGGTCCAGTAGATTATCTGGAGCTAGTTCATTCTTTGGATCTGAACTGCACTTGCTTATTTTGTGCATCATTATTGGGAGTTCGAGCTATTTCTGGATTGGTGCTTTGAAGATGGACTTCTTTCTTGAAGACCATATTAGAGTTGTTGTTCTGTTGTTGTGTTATCTTTTCTTTTCCGCTGCTATCATCTTGTATCATATCTCTGATGTATATTCATTGTATCAGCTGTTGTATCATATTGTATCTAATATTGTATCAATGTTGTATATTGATATATTCTTTTTCTTCCGCTGTGTTGTTTTACTTAATGGTGTTATAAGCTCCGGCGAACCAGATTCGGCGTTTGGATCTGCGGCATTTGAATACGAGTGTCTATTCGGTGCCGATTTTCGAAGGCCGAGTCAGGATTGTTACATTTGGTATCAGAGCTGAGGATTAAAACTTTAGCTCAGGAGTATAACAAATTAAGTAGCTCATTAGAGATAGGGTGAAGTGTACCCTAGAATGAGTATATCCCTAAGATATCCGTCCGAATGCCTCAGTAAATTCTCTTACTATCCACTGATAGTGAATATGAGTGCATGAAGAGAACGAGATAGGGGACAGGGAAATACCAGTCCAAATGGTCAATACCCTACAACAGTGGAAACAACTTTCTTTTCAATCTCCTTCGATTCGATTCCCAAAATTCTTTTGATTGCTTCGTGACAGCTTCAGAAAGAAGTTTCGGTGCGATGGTGGCCTTATGAATCGTTGTAGAAAATCCTTACTTCGTATCTTCATCTGTTTCTTGTCAGCTTTTCCATCTAAACCTTAATGAGTTTGAATTTAAAATTGAAAATATTAAATAAATTAGAAATTTTAAATTAAGTAAATTGGTTAACTAATATGAAGCTAAATTTGAATTATATCAATACAACGATATCGGTTAAAACCAAATTTGAAATCCTTTTGTAATCTCTTGTGTATATCAAAGTCCGAAGTGGGATAAGTTATATATACTTTGGGGTATTCCAACTTGAATTTGGAATCCATACCTAGTGTTTGAGGGATCGTAAAAGATTGAATCCATCTATCTATTTTATGCGATCCGATATATTCTATGAACGATTATCCCTTCGAACTAATCAATGCCCTTGCATATTCGTAGACCGGTGGACCCAAATATTTTGTGTAATATTATATGAGTTTGTTCTCATATTGTCGATATTCTGATTTGGTAAGCCAAATACATAGTTGTTATCCAGTTTGATTTGGAAAGATATTTTTCTATCTTTCATCTTTTCTTTGGTGTCTTCCTTGCAAATTTCGGGGACGAAATTTCTTAAGGAGGGGAATCTGTAACATTCCTGGAATATTAGCCGAAATAATTCAATGATTAATTTAATTTTTAAATTAAATTGTGGGATTATTTGTGAATTAATTAGAGATTTTTAGAATAAACTTAAAGAATGTTAGATTTTAAATAGAAATTTGATTACAAGTAAACAAAAAATTGAATTGACTTGAAATTTGGAAATTCTAAGATTAAAATATATTGTAATTAGAATTTAAAGGCTTAGAGGTTAATAAAAAGTATGTATTTTAAAATGGAACTTTTAATTGAGAATTCAATAATTAATATCTTTTTATAAAATTAGTTGGATTTAAAAGTTGTAGTTTGAATTGGATACAAATGATTTTAAAAACAATTGTTTAGAACTAAATACTATTATATATGTGTTTATTTATTAAAAACATAATTAGTTAAAATCATTTCTTTCTTTAAAATTTATAAAACAAAATGTGTGTATATATGAATATTAGTTAAAACACAATTTTCTTTCAACATTGTATATATGTATATGCTAATGAATAAAAGGTAAATTTATTTATAAAATAAATGTGATATAAAAAAATAAAAATAAACATTCTTTTGTCTTTAAAAATTTAAATGTAGACAATGAGATATACATGCACATGGTTTGGAGTAGGGTACTTAACAAAATCTAAGCTCATGATTTCATTCTTACAAATGGCATTCAATTTAATTGTTTAAATAAAATAATAGAATTAAAAATTACAAGAACTCTTCATTTTCCCATATGCAATCATATTACACATCTCACCAAATCTGGAAAAAAAATTAGTTTCACCATTCTCAATATCAAAAGCTATTCAAAACCAAGAAACAACTCAGTTTTTAAAACCAAAAGAAAAACTTAATGCAACCTGAAAAATCTTTTTCAACAACAAGAACCTGAGGAAGAAAATCAAAAGAGAGATCAAACCTGGAAGCAAAAAAAAAAGGAAATGGAAATCTGGAGAACAGAAATAAAAATCAAAACAAGAAGCAAAGCAATTCAAAACAAATGCAAATGCATCAAGCTAACAACTTCAAACCTCAGATCTGAAGCATGCATTATGCATTTCAATTCGAACTAGATCATCTCAAACCTGAGATTAGATCATTTGGACATCAAGTTTCAATGGATCAATTTCAATCATCATTTCCAGAGCAAAATCTTCAACCTGGAAAACTAAAGATGGAAACTTGAAGTCATGCTCT
Source organism: Allium cepa (assembly GCA_030765085.1). NCBI lineage: Eukaryota > Viridiplantae > Streptophyta > Magnoliopsida > Asparagales > Amaryllidaceae > Allium > Allium cepa. The sequence goes on from CM060931.1 coordinate 582,146,516, forward strand.
TCTTCTTCAATTGAAAATCAGAAACCATACAAACAAACTCAAGCTATAGCCTACAAAACTCCATCTTTCAGGTAGTTTTAAACTTTATAATTTACTGAGATTATGATTTAAAACTCAAATTTTAATATAAATGAATTTAGCTACAGGCTTTGGCTAGAATAAAGCAGTGCAGTGATTTCTAAAACAAATTCAAGGCAAGTGGATTTTCCTTTTTAAGATTTTTAGTTAAATTTGTTAAACATGAATGAAAACAGGAATTTAACCAATTGAATCAATCAATTATTTGCAGCAAAGTAATCAAGATCAAGACCTTAATTTATTTCCAGTTTCAAGTTCCAGAAAAGTAAGCTCTCTGTTCAAGAAAAAAAAAGGGATTCAAACTGTAAGTAAGGCCTGAAATCTTTGTTTATTATTGATGAATTAAATAAACAAAAGTATACAACAATGATTAAGCAAATTCAATTAAAAGCAATTCAAATAAACGGGATCAACATCCAGTTTCAAACAAGAACAAATCATCTCCCGGTTTGCAAATTTCCAGTTCTTTGCTATTCTCTGGTCTTTGCATCATCAATAGGTGAGTAAACCTATGCTTGCTCTAATTTCCTTTGTGTTTGGTTTCTTATATGAATGATTATATGAATGTGAATGGCTTTGCATGTGAATGAGTGGCCAAGCTTGTGTTTGATTTTCCTGGAAACATTTGTTTCCATGTCTCTTTCTTCCTGTAACATTTTAGTTACAGTGATATCTAAAATCTCTCTCCCCGTTTCTTTTGGAAAAAAAATTAGATTGAGAAACAAGTGAGAAAACTCTTGAACTTACTTTTATATCTAATGATTATGATTAATACTTTGATGTGGTTGTGAAAAATGATTGTATATGTCTGCCTGTGATATATATAAATGTAGGACACAAATTTTTGCTCTATTCAAAACCCTGTTCAAAGAAAGGAAAAGTTCAAATCCCTGGAATAAAGAAAATTCAATATGTCAACGTACAATTAATGTTGTGTTAAAATCTTCAAAGATGAATGGTGGGTACAAGTGTGATATGATTTAAAAATAATAATTTCAAGTTTACTTATTAGACAAATATTCGAAAAGAATGAAGTTTCAGTAACACATATTCAAAAAAAAACTGGAAAAACCAATTATCATGAATTCAAAATTGGGTTTCATAATTTGATTTGTAGGGGGAAATGATGATTTTAGGTAACAAATTCATGAATTTTAATCTTCGGAACACTGGGATAATTCGAGTTGGACAGAAAACACCTTTTCATCATTTTCTGGTGATCACTGCAATTTCGGACCTCTAGGTTATGGTCAAAGGAAGGTAGTAGATCAGGGATCTCGTGAAAAATGTTCTCACATTTTTCTAGGCATCAGTGGCTATGGTACGATAGGATTTAGGGTTTAAAACTCGTGCAAATCGTTATTGCTATCGCGACAGTTACTTCGGCATAGTGGCATCGAGGTGACTGGGGTAGGTGGAGTAGGGAGGTAATCGAGTAGAGAGGGTATGGACGTGATGGCATGGCTTCAGGTGGCCGAAGGTCGTGGGGCGATGAAGACAATGCCGATCAGGTTGGTTCAGTAGTCACCGCTATGGCTCGATTTCAATTTCAGTGGTAAATGATGGTGATGGATGGTCGTTTGGGTCGAGGTGATCAACGTCGACATGTTGGAAACGGCGAGGTTAGCTGGAGTTCGTCAAGGCATTGGTGCACGTGCACAACGGCGATTCGTATCAGTGGATTCTGTTGTAGATCGACGCGAGTTGTCACTCGAGAAAATAAGGGGAGGCTTCGGGTTTTACCCTAGTGCTTGAGCGCGTGTTGTACGACAGTTTTAACTTAGCTAAAGAGAAAAATAAAGGGAAGAGTAGAAAAAGAGTGGAAGAAGAAGAAGCGTGGGAGTAAGAGAGGGGGACTCGGGGAAGGTTAGGGGAACTCGAGTTTTACTCGAGTAAACAAAGGGTTTCCCTCGGGTAAATGTTTTTACGACTTTTAAAAACCAACCATTTCCTGAATTTAAAAAAACTGAATTTAAAAATTCAAAGCAAAGTTTAAAATAAGTTTTTAAATCATAGTTTGATAGTGAATTCAAGTCAGTTTGAATCTTGGTTGGAAAGAAAGGAAAATAAAGTTTTAAATTCAAATTATTTTTGATAATGGTCTTTAGGTAAGTAAGTGAAGTAAAAAAAAAAGAAATTGAATTTAAAATGGGTTTTGAAATTGTAAGAAGCAAGTTAAATCAAAAAATTTGTAACCTGGACTTAAGTTTAAAAATTTGAATTCTAGATTTTGAAATGAAAGAAAGTTTATAAATTTAAATGTTTTAAATAGGTTTAAATATTTTGAATTCAAAGGGAATTTGATTTCAAACTCTTTTCAGTTTCCTTTATAACAAAAGTATAACTTGTAATTACGAGGTTTTAAAGGTTAGTTTAAAAACTGAATTTAAAGATCAATGGGTATTCATTTTAATATTGGAAGATTTAAAAAATGAAGCTTCAAAGGTAAACTTAAAATAAATGTTTTCAAACATATTTGTGAGTGAAAAATGAAATTATTAATAAGTTTTCTTTAAAGTTAATGAAACTTCTTGATTTGTAGTTCATGAATTATTAGGTTAATTAGAATGGCTAACTAATGTTGTAATAATTAAATTAGTAATTACAAGTTTAAATTTGTTAATCAAAGTTGAGCTTAATTTATTTAAGGCTAATTAATTAAGACTTAATTAAATTAGGTGTTTATTAATTAAAGTAATTAATAAAAGTAATTAAGAGCTAATTAATTAACAATTTAGGATTTATTAATTAAAAAAAGTAATTAAAGAAATGATTGATTTATGAAGGTGATTAAGACTTAATCAGTTGAAATTTATGATAATTATTCATTGATTAAAAATTACCTAGGAACGTAATTATGGGGATAATAAATTTAAAACCACACAAATTTATTCACCTTAATTAAAGATGTTGATTGTTATTGGATGTTGTGTGATGGATTGATATATTTGATATGTGATGTGATGCTATGTGATGCTTTGTACTGAGCTGCTATATTTGTGATGAATATACTGTCGTATGAATATGAAAAACCCTTGACCCGTAGAAAGACATTTGAATTTCGATGCGACAGGGAGTCGGATTCCAGTTGGTTATCCGAAACCCATATCGAATCATATTAGTGAATCTTTGTGATTGATAATTTACTTTATCTATGAATCTGTGAATATAGATAAGCGTTATGGGTTATATCGCTTATCGATATGATTGAATCTGTGATGTTGATTTTGTGCACTATTGTGTTGAACCCCTGGACCACACTTATACACACACAAATATGGATTGCACGCGGAAATGGGTTAAGTCACAGATTTTGAAATAGTTTTAAATATTGAATTTTTGAATCCAAAATAGTTTTAGAATTGAAAGCTTTTGAAAAATGAATGTCAAAAATAAAAGTTATTTTGAATAACTAGATTGAGTTTTGAAATTTAAATAATTTGATTTAAATTTGAATACAATATTTGAAATTGAATTCTATGATTTGAAAACTATGTTTAAAGGGGGACTCAACTTATGAATGGGTTTATATGGGTTTTTAAACCTTTTCAAAAGTGATGTTTTGGAATTTAAATTCAACCCAAGATTTCAACTTGTATAGATAAAATTGGATTCTTTCTGGAACGAAAACTATTTGTTTTCAAAAAAAATAAAAGCTTTCCCATAAGGAATGAACTTCCAATTGGTGTTAAAAGGATTCAAGTCTAAAATGAAAATGGTTTTCCAAGTTATAGATATATCTTTGGAAACGTGCTTTGAAAGCTATAAGTTAAATCTTTAATTTAAAGATTTAACGAGTTAATCCATTTGGAATGGAAGTTTGTTTTGGAAATCTATAAATGGACCTTTGTGAAACTGGGTAAAACATTATGAAATAAATCTTTTTGTTTAAAGATTTAAAATGGTAATTTGATAACCATTTGAAAGAAAAGCTTTGGATTTTTAAGTTGTGACTTAACTGAAATCCCATATCCATATATTTTATAATATGGCGCTCATTATTCGGTTTAGCCGGGAGAGGACCTTGTGTCATATAACCCATTCCGAATAGTGATACGACGTTATGGATTGCATTTGGAGACCGGTGTTGAAGAACGGGTGTCTTCGGGAACGTAAGGATAACCTATCGATTGTCTCTGCACCGAGTAGCTACGGTATAGAGATTCCCTAAGTGTTGGGAAGTCCTATCGGGATTGTGGATACCCGGATTTGCAAGGGCTTCTTCGGAAGTGCCTTCGGTTCTGTTCGAACCCGGAACAGACTTGTATGGTTGTATATCCGACATTACACTTTGAGATATTAAACTGATCTCTATCAAATACATTTCTGCTTGGTGGGGGAGAATTTATTCTCTTAGCTTAACACCCTTCTCTGAGACGTACGAGCTCAGAGGTTATGTAGTTGATATTTATCAGTGATACATTCTCAATTTGGTAATGTGACATGCTGAGTGTTGCTGTGTGATGATGATCATTTGTTGATCATTTGTGATCAAAGCATGGCTTTTGTATAAAGCGTAGCTTTGTGGACGAGACTGCATCAGGACCTCACACCCCGGAAATGGTCGAAACAGGGAAGATGCGGCAAGGTTATGAGGGTCGCTCCCTTTAGGGTGTGTCATTCCCTTCTGGTAAAGGGTGGTATCATGGTATGGAGCCCAGATACTTACTCATGTGGTTGCTCCAATCTCATCTACTGTGTGGTTGTTGCTTTGAGGCGCCTCGGATAAAGGTCCCAAAGGACCGGGGGATGGCATATTCGCATAGTAGTTACCTAGTTACAGAGGTAACCCGGCCTTGTGTTGGCAGAGATCTAACCGTAACGTTAGTTCTCGGGATGTCCCGCCAGAGGCGATCCCATAGACAGTAGGAAGTTCCTTAGCCGGACCATTTGTTGGAAATCCTTTCATCCAATACGCGCTGTGTACGGTTTTAGTTGTAGAACCTGCCATTTACTTATGGTGGCGCCCCACTGTTTAGATGGTAGCTATAGTAGGCATACGATACTGGTCGTATGTTGGCTAGGATTTATATTATACTTTCGAAATGGTTTTCCACACTTTGCACTTATAATAATAATATCAAAGAATTTCTCGTATTAAGCATATTTCACTATCATAAGGAGAAATCTCCTCCAATTCTGCGTTTGCATTGTGTGTGTGGCGGGAGGCCTTATGGTAGTTTCATTTTCCAAAAAGCATTGCGAATTTCAAATTTAAATTCTTTTGTTTGTTTTAAAGACCAAATGTTTTGTTTGCTCACACAAGTCCCATGACTGACCCGGAGTTTATTGTTCCTATCCTAAACTCTGGGTGCCCACTATTTTCCCACACGGGCAGTCTAGAGTTGGGTTTTTTCAGATAGTCAGGTCCAGTGGATTATCTGGAGCTAGTTCATTCTTTGGATCTGAACTGCACTTGCTTATTTTGTGCATCATTATTGGGAGTTCGAGCTATTTCTGGATTGGTGCTTTGAAGATGGACTTCTTTCTTGAAGACCATATTAGAGTTGTTGTTCTGTTGTTGTGTTATCTTTTCTTTTCCGCTGCTATCATCTTGTATCATATCTCTGATGTATATTCATTGTATCAGCTGTTGTATCATATTGTATCTGATATTGTATCAATGTTGTATATTGATATATTCTTTTTCTTCCGCTGTGTTGTTTTACTTAATGGTGTTATAAGCTCCGGCGAACTAGATTCGGCGTTTGGATCTGCGACATTTGAATACGAGTGTCGTATTCGGTGCCGATTTTCGAAGGCCGAGTCAGGATCGTTACACCAATTCCATGTGAATTCCATTTTCCTTAACTCTGAATATTGACTTTTTATTGACTATCTCCATTTATAACCGATTCCTATCATTATTTTCAAATTAGTTTATTTCACTAGTTTATTTCAAATTTTCAATTTGAAATTGTTTTATTGCTAAATTTTGTATCATTTTCCCTTCAATCCCTAACTCCCAAAATTTTGAAAAGTTTTAGCAGGGTCTCTATTTGTTACGCATTACATATTTTCATAAGCACATATGTAAGGTTCCAATCCTTATCACAATTAATTCCAATCAATTCTCAACCATTCTCTTTAGTTTAAAGGGATTTACCACTTACTTGTTAAGCAAAATAAATTCATATTCATTCCAAATGATTTCAAAATCATCCTAATTTGCTTCTAACAACTCATAAATTTTTATTCAATCACATTTACTTCAAACAACCCATTTTATATGCAATTCAACAATATCATTGTGAATAAATGATTATTTAAACTTCATAACAAATTTTAAATTGATTCCAACTCAATTTACACTTATTCCATCCCAATTAATTTATTCACAATCTCTACATTGCATTTTCTTTCATTACAAAAGTTTGATTTCCAATCCATTTTTATTAAACTCGACCACCAATGTTTTAAATAATCATTTCACAATTTACTTAAGTCATTATTTACTTCAAACTGTTTCACCTAACAACTTAGATTTATTCTATTTCACCAATTTCCATTCAAATCTTTGATTCAATTTTCCTTTAATCAAATCCCAATTATTTCCTAATTGGTTTATTCTTTTATCCATTTTTAAATTTTTAATTTACATTAAAAATTCATTATTGAATTTATTCATAATAAAGTTATTCAATTTATACTTGAATTAGATTTGTTTACAACTCACACCATTTCTATTTAAATCCAATTTAATACTTACTTATTTACTTAAGAATTTATTTCATTCAATTTTATCTATAACTTGATTGAATTCATTTAAATTCAATTTTATTCCAACTCAACTTCAGTTAAATTTAACTACTTACAAATCTTAAAATTTTATTTCTCAATATATGAGCTCAAATTTTAGTTATCTACTTAACAGCTTATATTACTCATTTGAGTCATTTCATCTTATAATCATAATTTCAAATTATATATATATATATATAACACTTACTATCTTAAAGTATAAATTTTCATCTCCCAATTACAATCATTTTACCTTCCAAATTTTATATCCAATTAAGTTTATTTTGAACTTCAATCCCATTTAACTTATCTCAGGTTAAACTCAAGTACCTTTTTCCTATTTTCATTTACTGAAGTTAAATTGAAATTCCGGGATTAAAATTCCTGATTTCTTCTTATTAATATCAACTTTTCTTTATAAGTTCAACAGTTAATTCATTCAAACCTTTCACATTATTAATTAGAATTCTTAGAATTCAAATGCCCGGTTTTCATTTCCAAAACCTTTTGAAAGGATAACTACACTTACCCACTTGGTGTCAAATCAAATTTTCAAATTCCAAACACTTGTTTTTACCCAAATCAAATTTCTCTGTTTGAAAATTTATAAAATAACTTGTATACCCAACAAGCCCAAACAATATCATGACCAATTATCCTGGCAGCAATCCATCACTTTAGAAGCTCGAAAATGAATATTGATGATGTGGCCATCATCATCAGGATTATTTTCCAGCGACTGAAGTGAGTTCAGTGCTTCCTTACTTTCACAAATTCTTTCCAAACAAGTTTCATTCAACAATATTTTCCAAAACAATACTCCATTATTGCCTTCAAATTTTTGGGAAAACACATTTTCAAACATTCCCAAGATTTTAAATTTAAATTCATTTAAACACCTTCCAAATTCCCGAGACTTTAAATTCTGTTTAATCAAATTTTAGTTATATTTCTTTTTATTTAAAATCATTCTTAAATAATTTTATGTGGTTATAAACCACTCACATTTAAATTTTTATTTAATTGTACTATTAACAATCAAACATCCAAGTATATATAGTTATTTCAGAAAAATATTTCTTTTATATCAAAATTAAATTTTGGGTAAAATTATTTCATTTACCCTACATTTTAAAAACAATACTGTGTCGGTCTATCTTGTCTAAGAGTTTAGGAATCCCTATCGATGAAATGGCGTCCCACACATCGACCAGAATTCATAAACACTCAACAGATAAATCAACACAATATAAAAACAATTTTGTGTTCACTAACAAGTACGCGCTCATATCTATTAATACACTCAAACTCATTTTAGAGTACTACTGACTCTATTCTATGAGTAATTTCTACCAGAGCCAAGGTTATCACCAACCTATGCTCTGATACCAACTGTGACGACCCGCCTTTCTACTACCAGAAAGACGTATCATCATTAAGAAAGAAAGGGATGAGAAAATAGAAAAGAAAGAGAAAGAAAGAACAACAACATCAGAATATCACAGCGGAATGGAACAAAATATAATATCACATAAATATTTAAAAGTTTTACATATATCAGAGTTATACAGATAATACAACACATACTAGACAGTTATAAACACCTGTCTAGTTAACCCAAGTCAATATACACTACAGATAAATAGCTTAGAGATATCAACACAGCGGGGCACCATATATATATATATATATATATATATATATATATATATATATATCTACAACGTAGAAGCCTCCTGCTCCATTGCTCCTCCAGAATTCGTCAAACCTAACCTGAATCCCTTGGCTACCCGTAAAAAATTTGGGTACCCGAGAGTTTATAAAAACAAAAATAAACTCCGGGTCAGACATGGTTCTGGTATGAGTAAACGGTTTAAGGTTGTTTAACTTTGAAAAACATTTGAAAATAAAGGTATCACGTAAGACTCCCCACAAATAAATACGGGTGAGTTTTTACCTTAGGCTAACCAAAACATTTCATAGGAAATCCAGTGATATTATAATAGTGTCTAGGGTTTTCAAGTAAATAGAAAATAGCCGAAATTGTTACATCTATTAAATTCCAGCTACTAGCCACAAAAGTGGGTAATACAAAACAAAACGGTAGGGTCTCGTAGGGAAAATGGATTTCCAACAATGGCAGGGCTACTGGGGTACCGACCGTCACAGTACGGGGCCTAGATCACCGTACCGAGGATTACTCCCTTCATCCCTTGCAACACAAGGCCGGAACTATTCCTTACTGAACAGTCCGGAACAAGATAAACCCCGTGGTTGGCGCGACCAACCACCCACTAAGCCGAAATATATATAAGGGACATCTAGACAGGGGAAATATCTTGTCCTGCTTGGGCATGACCCACCTAACCTTGCTGCATCTCCCCTGTTTTAGCCATTCCCGGTTGATGAGGCTTGAGGCTGCGATTACCTTTATAGAACATATCACTTAGAATGCTCATCGTCCGCCTGACGATGTGCTGAAAGCATTCAATCCATACAAGTTCCGGGTTCGAACGAAACCGAAGGCATTATCTCGTTACACTCATTTTGGAATCACCCTCAGAGTTAACGACGATAACCCTTGCATTCTGAAACACCATCTCGATCTTCATTTCAGGATTCACGACCTAACATTTAAATTGGATTGATGTGGTTTTCGAAGAATCAAAATTGATTCTTCCGATCCCGGTCTCATCGAATCCAAGCGCCATTTTAAGGGCCAAGTTGTCTAATTAACTTACAGTTTAAATAATTTAAATTCAACAATTGAATTAACATAGCATTTATCACAGATAAATCATATAGAAGCATCATAGATATAACATAACATATCACAGAACATCACAGAATATCATCACATAAATATCCAAAACAGATATTCAATCACAACAGTCCATAGGCAATCACTTTTAAGTCTTATTTGTAATTAATTCTGTTTAGGATTAATTACCTGGGAGTTAAACACTTAACTCTGTTTAATTAATTATTAATCAACGATTAATTATCTATTTCAGTTCAAACCATCGAATTAATGGTTTCTTAATTATTCATTTAGTCTAAATTACGTAATTATTCTATACTATTAATAAATTACTTCCTCAATCAAGTGATTTTAACTTTAATTACTTAATTAACTGTTTTCTTGATCATTAGTTAAGATCTTTAATATCTATCAATAAAACTTAATTATCCAATTGTTATCTGCTAATTGCTTAATTAATTAATTCTAAATCAAGCTACTCTATCAATTCATAATCCAGTTTACTAGATTAACTAACTATTAATTCATTTAATAACTTAAGTAGTTGATTTCAATTATTTGTTTACTTATAACCCATCACTAACTGTGTATGAATTATTCTTAATTACTCAACCACTAATCATCTATTTATCTCAAAATAGTTACATAACCCAAACTCTATTTAAGTTTTCATATGTTAATCGTTCTTAATTACTTTCGAAAATAATCTATTGATATCAATCATTTAACTTAATTAACGTTTAAAAGTTCTCTTTTCTTATATTTTGAAAATAAATTTTAGTGTTAACTACAATCTTTAATTATTAGTTAACTTATATTCCTTAATTAAAATGATGATTTAAGAGTTTAAGAAAGTCGTTAAACTTTTGACTATGATAATTAAAATTTGAACAAATCTTAGCTTAATCCCCTTTTTACTCAATTTCTAAGCTCAAACGTTAAAACAAGTCTGAAGAAAACAAATTTGGAAAAAAAAACCCACTTGCGACTTCTTAGGTAAAACCCGAGTCATTCCCTGCATTGCACTCGGGGTTACTTCGAATTTCACACACGCAAAACTCCCTGAGACTCCCCTGAACAATCTTCTTCTCCTTCAACTACCTGTTCTTCCTCTTCTCTCTTTATATTATTTTGCAGTTAAGTTATAAAACTGAACACTTACTAACTCACGAACACGAGACTAGACCCATGCGATCTCCCCACTTGCTCGAGTCCCACTCGAGACCACCACGCTCAAACCTTAAAACTCGAGAACTATAGAGCTCCCAACCCAACCTCCCACTGGCACACTGGCACAACGTGCACGTGCACGGAACAGCGACGCCGCTCTGGCGTTCGATGAGGCTCCCCACAAGTCACAAATCGTCACGCAAATTGGTCTGTGAATCCAAATTGGCGAAATCAAGTTCTGGAGGAAATCGAGCATCCAGACCCAAAACTCGAACACCCTTCTTCATCTAAAACCGCCTCGACCAAGCGAACCCAACCACCAGAGGCGAAACCACCTCGCCAACGCCATGGCCATACCTTCCTCGGCCTTCACCCAAAACCACTAGCCACTCGATCAAAGCACGACGATGAAAATCAAAATTTATAGAGCATAAAAACAAACGCGAACTAAACCCTACTTTCGATTCAAACCCAAAATCCTGGCATTCAAAAAATCTTTAAACATTTTTCCTGTGTTAGTTCGTCTTCAAACTTGCTTCACAAGAAATTTCAACAATTAAAATTAATTGAATCAATCGAAATTGACAAAAATGTAACTTTGAGTCATATTCAAACTGTGCCTTAAATACTCACTTAAAAAATCATAATTTTTATGCTAAAAATCTTAACTGTGTGTGTGTAATCAAGATAGGTGATTAAATTTACAAATTAACACATTCGAATTTTAGCTTTTAATTTATTTTTATCTGTAACTTGAATATACAGTAAATATATTATACTGTGATCCTTTTAGAACCCTTTCCAGGTTATGATCTAAGCTTAAACAATTTACTTAGTTAAAATTTCCAAGCTTAAGATATTTGTATGAAGATGTTTTATATTTTTTTTTTTAAATTTCTTTGCCCAGAACTTTATATATGAAAGAACATCACATACTAAATTTTCAGAGAGCATGCATTTCAGAACCACATATTTACATCATACAACATCCACAAAGTTTATAAACTAATTACCAAACTTAAATTTTTAAAAAGAACTGTATGTTTACTCACCAAAAATAAATCACTGTTGAAACTTGAAACAGAGGCTAGTAATAGAAGTCTGTAGCCTGAAGTTTTGAATTCTGTAACTTTCTCTGCCTCCTCACTTTATTTGAATATGAAATTCTGTTTATACTTCTTCCCTTTTTCTCAGTTCCAATTTAGGCTTTGCTTTCCAAATTTTGCCTCAGGAATCAACTAAATGGAATGACAGACATATCTATATATGCCTTTGAACAAGATACCTTCTGAAACAAGCTTTAGCTTGCTTTATTTTTATTTATAATAAGGTACTAAGACCTGAAATGAATTGGATATTTTCGGCTGGAAGGTATGTTCCCAGACATAAAGGTGGCTAATTAAATGCTTATGTTAACATATTATTATTAATGTTTGCTGACACAAACACAGGGTACAAAGATATTGCAGCTTTGATTGTACAAAGGTGTTTTCAGATTTCTATTTGTACTAATGTGTATTCATATAAGTTTACACTAAATAATTATGTTTACATAATCAGTTACATATTCATACTGTAAAGATATTTAATAGTTCTACATAAATATTTATATAAAGAGATAGAAGAGATATGTTTCAGGAAGGCTTATACACGAAGCTACTCATTTCGTCTTATTATCATATCCTTGTTTTCTTGCATTGCACATGTTTACACAGCAACTAGTTTCTAATTTTGTGTCAAACATTTATTCTCTTCTAGCTTATCTGCTTATATACATATGGTTGCTATTATATTTTTTGTTTTTGTATAAAGATGTTTGGTTTTATCTGGTATTATTCTAGCTTAATGATAAACATATTGGTTAGGTTTACTTTTCTATGATTTTGTTTTCATTTTATACTTTGACTATTAATAGTAAATTATGTTCAATATGATTTATTTACGGCTATTTAAATTTATTTCTATTTGTATTTTAACTATCAATTATTAGGTTATATTCATGTATTAGGCTTATATTTAACATTTATATTTTTATATTTGTACAATTAGATTTTTAATCTAAACATTATCATCCAAATATTTTATCAATTGAAAATAAGAGAAAGCATTCTATTTTAATTACATAAGTTAAATTCTATTATAAATATTATTGAGATATTTTATTTCAAATTTTCAACTCAAATCTCCTTTTAAAAAATACCAATGCATGTAAACAATTGGCAATTATTACCAAAATCATATTCATTTCAAAATGAACCGCTCACATTTTATTTAATTAGATTAAACATTTATTAAATAACCGGGCCCAAAATCCAGGGTCGTTACATTTATGTTGGATGCTTTAGTTTGCGAGTTAAAAGGTTAATTTATTGTTTATAGGTAACCCTTTATTTTTAAAATTCCTCAGTCTCTTGATAATTATTTTGTTTTTTAATTGAATAGTAAACTAATACTCTTTATCAGTTTTTTGTTTCAAAATTTATTCACTATTATTTGTTTTTATTTAAACTATGATCTTACCATCTATAAGAATTAGGCTTGGGTGATAATACTTTATCCTTTGAAAGGTAATATTCTTGGAAATGGTAGGCATGAAAGATTCATAATGCTAAGCTTATAGTAGGATCAAACAGTTTAGATTCAAACGTTCGCAACCTATCCAGGATCTTCCCACGAAATGATGATTTCGTGTCAATAAATCGATCGAACGATAAATGCCCAATTTCGTTGATCGTGACGATGCCAGAATCTAGCTATCTCCAACCCATTGATCTCGCAAGATACCATGTTGAAATATCTACAATTCGATCGTTGATCACTCGCAAGTGATACCTAGAATTGGCTTCTACTTCGTTGATTCGCGCACGAATAACCTGAAGAAGGAAAGAAGAAGGAGATCACACTTAACTTCAACAATGGTGGCCAAAGCTCACACAAAAATTTATTCAAAATCAACTCCCCCTTATAATGACATTACGCCCCTATTTATTGGAATTTACAACTCACACGACTCAACATATATGACTTAATCATATACGACTCACGACTTAACAATACAACATCACACGCGACCCAACAATACTACAGACGACATACGACTTACGAGTTACATGACTTAACACATGCGACATATGAAAACACAACACGAGTTTTAACATCACATGACCTATCAACACAAGAGATAAGAAAATTACAACAATATATGACTTAAGGAATCAGCGAGTTAAGAGAACCAGCCTTCGTACGACATAAGAACAATGCGGCATAAGCGACATAGCGACATAGCGACATGAGAACCCAACGACCTAACTGAGCGACTTAAGGAACGCGGCCTTGTTTTCCTGAGCCGTTAGCTTCATAGGTCGGTAGGTCGTTGAGCGACTTATGGTTGAGCGACTTAAGAAACGCGGCCTTGTTTTCCTGAGCCATTAGCTTCGTAGGTCGGTAGGTCATTGAGCGACTTATGGTTGAGCGACTTAAGGCCGTTGACATACAATTGTCATAACTCGCAAGCGACTTAAGGTTGAGCGACATATGTTGGTGCAACTTAAGGTCGTTGAGCGACTTATCATCATGGTGCGCTGCATCACTACCTCTATTAAGGCATGTGTTCATTTTTCCTTTTATTAGTTTACATTTTCTAAACCACAATTTATTGTTGTAAGAGCACGTGTCTTATGAATACTCATGGTTGAACATATGCAGGGAAACCTCCATGTTGGTTTACGTTGGAAGAAGTAGCTAACTAACAATTGTGTATCATGTGTATTTGTGTGGTGGAGATTTTATTAAAAGTAACAAGGTTATATTACTATTACATACAACTTCTATATATGTATGCATTTGGAAAAATGTAATCAATAGGCCAACAGGTAATAATGTATAAATCCATGAGAAATAAAGCTAATCAAAATAAGGATATTGAGCTAGTGGTTAAACTTTCTAGACTGTATTTAATTGAAAACACAAATTATCACATACTAAGTAGGTAAGATAATAAGCAGTATCATGATGGTAGAGATATACTTAAACAAAGAAGTGAGGTAGTTGGGTTGAATATTTATCAACCAGTCTCTAATGAAAAAGGAAAGGACATGGAGGTTAGGGCCTGGGGTTGCAAAAGAAACAATCAACTGTTATAAATTTTTCCTAAGATAAAGTGGTTTCTCATATATTTGACTACCTGTTGTTTATATAGCATAACTTATTTTAGTGACGTTCATTTGAACTTCTACGAAAAATTTAATCTTTCAATGAACCATGATGAGAATTTTCACATTTTTTTGTTTGGCTGTAAAACCATGTAGATTGATGTCCATCTGATTTAATATACATAACAATTAATATATTTGTTTATTAAGCACAGTTACTTTCTTGTGTGTCGTCATGTTCTTATGTTGCAACTTACGGGAATAGTATGATTAGAGAAGTTGGAAAAACTGTAATAAATGAATTTACAAATATAGCCTTTCTCATGAGCTTAAAAAAACAAATAATATATATTTTGGTCTGCTTGTTTTACCCACGTTTTGCTATAGCATCCACATTTATTACCAATGAAAACCTTAGGTAGTGTTTTGTTTGTTATTTTTAGTTTTGAATTTTCGTCCATACAAAAATGCACATGATGCATGTATATTGCCGAAAATGACAAATTAACAAAGTTAACATATAAAGTAGAATACAACATTTTTTATTTTTCGAATTTGGAAAATAACACAAGCATGTGAAACAATCTATTTTTCCATCGTCCCTTTATCTCATTCGTTCTTCCATCTGTTTTTTCATTCATTCCCTCCGTCTACGCTCCATTTTTTTTTCATATTTAGCATACATATTAAAAACAGAAAACACAAAATTTATTTTTAAAACAAACACTACCTATAACGACCCGGAATTTTCGATCCCGAAAATTCCAGATAGTTAGTGAAAGAAGAAAGAGAAAGAAGAAGAAAACAGCAACAAGTCACAGAAACATCACATTCGCAGTGGATAAAATATAATATCAAATAACATATCAGTTACACAAAGAATACTATATCTGTTAATTTACATTTAAATACATCAGAGTTACACATATACATAAACACTGGACAAACAATCATGTCCAGATACTACAATATCACAGTGGACACCCTCCATACGTCCCAGCCATTTAGCTCGCCTCCTGAGCTCCAGTACGTCCTTACCTGAAAATCTGTAATACTCGGTCTGACCCGAGAATTACATCAAAGTAACACCCGGGTCAGGCTGGAAACCAGCATGAGTAAACCCAATCTCACATGGAATACAAAAGCATATAATTTATATAAACCCTGGGTAACTTACATCAATTTACAACTTCACAAGCTGTTATAATCATTACTTATTTCACTCATCGATTTCTAAGAGCCAACTTAGGTTAAATGGTCCAACGTACTTAAATCATTCCAAACCAGCTTATTGATTTCACATATCAATCTATAAAGGATCGAAGTGGTTTCGGATATTTAATAATACCCGACTCCGGTCTCTTCGAACCCAATGTCATCTTAACTTAAATTATCCAAATGAAATACAATTCAACTTTGAATACTGGGTGTCACAGTAATTCATCAACAATAGATAGTCACATCATCACAGTTTAAATCAAACATATTTTATCACATAGCATCACGAACCACATATCTAGGGCTAACAATTAATCAAAGGCTTCCAATACCATTCTATTTATCCCTTAATTAATTATCTCAATTAATTTGTCCTTAACCAAATATAGTAATTAACATTTAATTTCTTCGTTAATTAATTATTAACCATAATTATTAATCACCCTTACTTAATCTCCTTTAGTAATTAACTACCGTTAATTACTCATTCCATAAGTCAATTACCTTTAATTAATTACCTCAATTAATCCCTTGATTAATTACAAAGTAATTATATCCAAATTACTTTCATCATTAAGCATCTTTAATTACATTCAGTAATTATCAATTAATTACTTTCCTAAGTAATTACACTTCCATAAATTACATTAAGTAATTATTCAACAATCATCAAGTGTTTAAGTTAATTAAACTTAATTAATTAATTTAAATCAATTACATTTCCCAATTAATTACATTAAGTAATTAATTCATAAACGATTTCATAAATGATTATTATTAATTAATTAATCTAATTAATTATCAAAATTAATCACATTAATTAATTGTTAAATAATCTTAAGTCAATGACCTTCATTAACTATTCATAATTACTTAATAAACCATCCATATTATTAACTAATTAAATCATTAATTACCCATCTTATTTATCTTAATAATTTAATGAATCCAAATTCTTAAGATCTAACTTAATTTAAGAAAACACTTCTTACTTATTTAAAGTATTAAAAAAACAGCCTATTTCAAATTTACTTTAAATTTCATTTTAAATTTAAGATTTAAAAATGACTACAATTTTATCTAAACAAGGTTCTAAACAATTTAAAATCTTTTTATCTCATATGTTAAAACAATAACCATTTTATAAGATAAAAGTTTAAAGGAATATAAAGTTCAAATCAACATATACTTTAAACATTCCATATTTAAAAGCTAGAATTTAAAATTATTTTAAATTTCTAATTTATCAATTTAAACTTACAATTTAAATTCAAACCCACATATACTTTTATACCAAAAAGATTCAAATCTAAATTTAAATTTCAAAATTTAAATTAATTCAAAACTCAGATTCAACTAGTTTGAATTCATATTTAGTTTCATGTTTAGATTTTTTTTAAATTTTATTACACTTTAAAACTTACTTTTAATTTTAAAAATAGAAAACAAATTTCTGATTTTAATAAAACCAAACTTAAATTTTTCTAAATTCAAATTATTTCAATAACCAGAATTTCAAACCATTTGAATTCATCTTTAGATTCAGGGTTAAATCCTAAGTTCTATTTTCCAGTTTATCAAACTCTACCTTAAATTTTCTTTAAAACAGAGACCGATTTCTGTTTTATAAACCTGAAACAAGAGATATACCCGAGCAACTTATAATTTACTTCGAGTAAAAATCATCCCCTACTCGAGTTGAAACTTAATTCCCCCAAGACCATCACGAGGCTACCAACCTGAAACCATCCAAACATCCACCACCATACTGCTCTGTGCACATGCACACATGACGCAGCCTTCACCGATCATCTCTGATGATCTCCACATGTCGCCGATCATCCACAAATCCAAACACGATCATCGCTTCGCCACCTAAAGCTCAAACTTGAAATCGATCTTCTCTCCCAATCCTGGAACAGGTAGCGCCTACTTCAACCCAAACCTGTCAGTGCTTCCCAAATGAAACTACGACCACCATCGCCTTCGAAACTCCGGCGAAGTCTTCGACAACTCACCATCTATCAATACCCAGATTTTGGTTGAACTCGATCAATTAGAGATGCCGAAATGATCACTTCATCTTTCCACAGTAAAACTAGGGTTTAAAATTTAAGTCCCAATCTCAACCTCAAAAATGAAAAGCAACACAATCCAATAATTTTCCTATCCTCTCAGATAACTCCTCCTCCTCCACACACAAATTCAACTAAATCGAACACTTAAATCGTCTGTGTTAGCCCCAAAAGTAAAATACCGTGAAGTTTGAACTATTCTCTGGTTTAAGTATTAAAAGTTGAAATTTTACTTTTAAAAATCATAATTTTGCATGATGTTTTGATCCATAATCCTGAAACCTCAATTCATTATACTTGAAAATTTTACAGATTAAAGTTTGATCATCTGTTTATAAATTAAGAGATGATACAGGCCTGTTTTATCTTAAATAAAAATTTTAAACTATAGTTTATGATGTCATAAACATATCTTGTTTAATCCTAAAATCTAAACAAGATTTAATCAACAGATTATGTTTGTTTGTTTTTTTTTCTAATCTTAAACAACAGCTTAAAATTAAGAAAATAGAAATATACAGGTAAATAAGCATGCACACACATATTCATACATATAAATATTAACTTCATATTTCCTAAAATATATTCATTTCAGATTAAAAGCATGCCATCAACCTTTACCTGTTTAAATTTTAAAAAGAGGGGTTACTCACCTGTTCTTGTTAAGCAGAGACAAAAATTAAATTCTGGAAAATGACAGTAGTTTCTAAAACTTGAAATTGCTCGATCAAATTATTTGCTTGATGATGATGCTTTCTCCACTTTAAATAAATCAGCACTAATGATGGAAGACTTTGAATTTGCCTTTTCCATAAATTTGATGATTTTGCAGATTTTGTTTCCCTTTGAATTCTATTTTGCAAATTTCCTTCCTGATTTTGAAGTGAGGTTTGAGTTTTCCTAATTAAATTTTTGGTTGGAAGGTTGAAATTTATGAAGTTCAGATTTTTTTTGTAAATGGAAGAGTAATTTTATTTTTCTCTTGCTTAAGAAAATAAGAATGGGAAAATTAGAGAAAGAATATGAAGTTGGTTTTTATAGAAGTAGTTTGGTTTTATAAAAATTTAAAGAAAATAAATTAAAATTGTGACACTTGTCATTTTACATTGTTATCTCCTTAACACATGTTATTAGTGTGCTTCAAATTTAAGCAAGTGTAAACTTCATGCAAAAAGGATTTTTAATGCTTTTCTTAATAAATTTTCTAAATTTAAAATACATTTTTAATTCATATAAAATCAATTCTTCTTAAAGAAATAAATACATATCAAATTTGATTTTTAAATTGAATTTGAAATTTGATTTAAAATTGAATTGTTAAGTTGAAATTCAAAATAGAGTTATTTATATCTTAATTCATGTTTTTGATTTTAAAGGTTTATTTCTATGATTTATGATTAGATTCATTTGTTAAATTTACAATTCAGTATTTCTATTAATTAACCTATTTAATATCAATTACAGATGCCCAAAAATCCGGTTTATCACATTCCTTCCACCTTTGAATCTTTTCGTCCTCGAAAAGAAACGAAACCAGAATTTTATTAAATTGATAATTATCAGAAAATTTTATTCTTAGACAAATTTTCTATAAACTCTTTTTATTAAGATATTTTTAAAACACTTGTATATATATATATATATATTACCATAATAATTTTATAAAAATACTTTTTATAACTCGATGTTTCAACCAGTCCATCCTTGTTCTCACAGAAATTCGGTCATACGTTGATCAAGCGTGTGACTGAAATTCTATAAGTACTTAGCAAACTCATTTTCAACATCAAGTGAAAATACTTGGAAAATAATTTTATTGAAAATATAGAAAAAAGTTTTTGAAAATAGAGGAAATATCTTTAGTGAGGATGCTCTGGAAATCATCACCCCCATCCATAGTCGCAGTTAACCCAATGGTTACGTTGCCATCCCGACAAAATCCATAGACAACTGTAGGCCTCCGTGCCCCTCGATTACACCATGGAACCCGCTACAGATCGCAGCTACAACTGGGGTTACGTAGCTATCACAGCAAAAACCCATATAACTGTAGGCATCAGCGCCCTCGAATTTCGCTGCCAAAAGAATGAAACTTCTCCACTCCACTTGACCATAGATCGCAGTCTACCGATGTTGCGTTGCCTTCCCGGCAAAATCAAGTGTAGACCGTTGGCACTCATCCTCCACACGATTTCCGCTATGGTCCCCACAGTAGATCGCAGTGACATACTGTCGTCACAGCATAACCCAAATTCCCTTGTAGGCATCAGCGCCCTCGACTTTCGCTACCCAATAATCCTCAGGAACTAGTTTGTCCGGACTCCTCACATGATCAACTTTAGAACCCCCCCCTTGGGGCTCAAGGCAGCACCACCCGGTGGTATTCCTGAGAAGTCCATTCTAAGGGAGCGCCTTTTTCCCCAGAGCCATTATCAAAACATTTTATACTATATTTATAGTATCTTTAAATCATACATCTAGTATGATCTCATTCAAAGCTCCTTTATACAAAATCGATTATCACAAAATCGATAATTCTCAAACTAGGCTTTCCAAATATAATATTGATTTGACCCAAAAATCAAAAGCCTTTCCAAATTCAAAGGTTCCCAAAACCTTTTTCCAAAATCCTCATATGGTCCTTTATATATATAGATATATATAAAATCCCTGATAAAAATATTTGGATCATTTTAAACTTGTATAAAATCCTTTTATACTTCAAACACTTCCAAAATCCTTTCTTTTTGGAAAAAGATTCATCAATGGGGGTTTTATCTTATATAACAAAGATATATAACTTTGTTTATTCAAAATCAAATATTCAAATTTGATTACTCTTTTCAATATCAATTTCATTCAAATTCGTACGATGTACAAATATCATTCGTACGCCATACCAATCTGATCGCTCACTCGATCACACAATTTCACTTCCGAACTAGTATCGTCTACCCGACTTCCTAGTGCAGACACAGATCGGGTTTCTTGATCAGAAACCATCATTCGCCTTGCATAGTCATAACTATGATAGAGAATATCCAAAACCAATCAACAATCCATATCTAGGTTCGCCGTTGAAAATCGAGTGAAAAATCCAAGTCGGATCGGTATAACTATCTCGAAATTCTATGCTCGAATCTGGATCAAATCACTATGTGAATAGAATAACATACGTACACCCTACGTATTTATCTTTATTGGTTATTAGCCAAATCAATTCTCTTTCTATTCCCATTCACTTTAATTTTCATTCACTTATTCACAATTGCTTCAATCCATCTGGATTATCACCTCTATTCTTATCTCGATTGGGTAATTAACCAATAACAGTCTGAACTCCGACCAGATTATTTACAAAATAGCTTGAAAATTTTGAAAACAGATAAGTAGTTGGAAAAATAATTACTAGTTTGTAAAATAGATGTAAAATAGTTAGAAAATAGTTAAAATAATTATAGAAATTTTAGACCTTTTCAAAATAATAGTAAGATAGTAATTAGTTTTGTAAAACAGTTGAAATATAGTAATTAATTTATAAAACAGTTGGAAATTTGTTAAACAGTTTCAAAAATAATTGTAAAACAAGTATAAGATAGTTTAGCTTTTAAAAGGAAGGTTGTATATATAATAAATAGCTTTTCCAAAAATAGGTTTATATTAAAACAATTTTCTATTTAAAATAGTCCAGAGTCAAAACTGTTCACTTCCCAATCTCCATTCTCATCAGTTCAATTTAAATTCCCTTTACATTTAAATTGACCCAATTCCAATTTAAATAACTTCAGTTTCCATTGGAATTGATTCAACCTTAAATCAAGTTGAATTAACCACAATTCTTTCCAAATTTAACTTCATTCAACCTTGATCTCAAATTCTGCTAATTCAAATAAATTACAATTGAACTAGTTCCAATTTCATTTTATTTCAACTCCAGTTTGAATTAATCTAAATTTCAAACTCTATTTCCAAATCAAGTTGAATTATTCTTGATTTCTTCCCAAATTCAATTCAAATTCCATTTGAATTTCAAAACTTATTCAACTTTTAATTACAATTCCAAATTATTCAAATCAATTCGGACTAATTTCAAATTGAAGCCACTTCAATTTCAAATTGTTTCAAATTAGTCCAATTCAAATTTTCCATTTGAATTTTTTTTATTAAACTTATTCATCTTCAATCATAATTCCAACCATTTCAAATAATATTCAATTTTAAAACCAACCTCTGAAATTTCAGTTTGAATTAATTTCAAATTCCATCTCAAATAAAAGAAGGCGATTTATTAGATCATACCGCCACAAAATATTTCATATATGGATAGACTGCACATTAGTAGTTCAACATTACATCCATTCATCACAGTACAAGCCTTACAAAGTCACAATTAAGATGTTTACACCATCACCTAGGTTTTTAGAGCCCTAACGTTTTCTATCAGAATCCTTCTTATGGACTTCCTTCCAGTGGGCAAAGCCCAAACATACACTTTTCAACAGGATGTCCCCACTTATAGCATTTTCCACAAAAAGTTTCCACCCTCTCATCAATCTTGATGACCTCCATGCTTCCTACTAGATGTTCCACAACCTTAATCTTTTTCTTCTGTCTCTTGGGACAATTTCTCGCAATATGTACCAACCCTTTACAATGATAGCAAATGGTTGACTCATTGACTGGTTCCATTGGTTCATGCTTTACCTAACACACTTCAGGACAATGGTTAAGGAAATGTCCCTTCTTATGGAACTTAAAGCATAATATCTCGGAGCGAAATCGTTGGAATGTACCCTTTAATTCTTTCCTTGTTTTTCCACACTTAGCTGCATAATGACCTTTATTGTAACATCTATAGCAAGTGACATTATCATAAGGTCCTGGTCCATTTCTTTCTTTAATCCGATTTTCATACTCCTGAATTGCTATTTCCCGTTCCTTACGTGCAGCTGATCTTCGTTCTCTACGCCTTCCCTTCCATTCTTCCCCTTAGCCATTTCTCTCAAAGACTGAATTCTAGAGGGACTTCCTAACCTATAAATTAGACTTAATTAAAACAATTCAACTCTTATATATCAATTTGCTAGATATACCTTAAGTTTAAACCACCTTTGGTTTAAATTCAAGTCTAATCTTCAAACAACCCATTGTTTGCAACAAGTCCCTTTTATTCAAATAATA
The DNA here is from genome assembly GCA_030765085.1 of Allium cepa. Classification (NCBI taxonomy): domain Eukaryota; kingdom Viridiplantae; phylum Streptophyta; class Magnoliopsida; order Asparagales; family Amaryllidaceae; genus Allium; species Allium cepa. Next base: position 582,169,891 of record CM060931.1, read on the forward strand.
CTTTTTTTTTATTTAGCACTTTGAAACAATTTTTCGAATTTATGGAACTAGATTTAAAATTCCACAATTTAGATATGTATAAGTCATACTTTACTTAAATGTTTACTTTTTTAGAATATTTAATTTTTCTTACCCATTAATACACATCTTATTATTAAGCACACAATAATCACTTATGATAATAACCAAGATTATCATATCTAAAACCATCCATTATCATCTTGTTCTGAAACACTTCTCCAATTCAAGATTTCAATTTTAGTTTGAATCCATTTCAAACTTATCTTTATTTAATTTTAGTTTGGTTTTTATATTACTTCTTAATTTTATTCTAATAATTCAGCAGGAAAGCTCATTATTATTTAATAGTGTGAAATATTGCTTTATACATAAAATCATTTAAAATCCTTATATAAGAAAATAACAAGTATGCTCTCTCATATATATACACACACTCAACTCATTCTAGGGTACTATTGACCCTATCCTTAATGAGTAATCCCACCAGAGCCAAGGTTCTCGCTTAACCTTCGGCTCTGATACCAAATGTAACGACCCGGAATTTTCGATCCCGAAAATTCCAGATAGTTAGTGAAAGAAGAAAGAGAAAGAAGAAGAAAACAGCAACAAGTCACAGAAACCTCACATTCACAGCGGATAAAATATAATATCAAATAACATATCAGTTACACAAAGAATACTATATCTGTTAATTTACATTTAAATACATCAGAGTTACACATATACATAAATACTGGACAAACAATCATGTCCAGATACTACAATATCACAGTGGACACCCTCCATACGTCCCATCCATTCAGCTCGCCTCCTAAGCTCCAGTACGTCCTTACCTGAAAATCTGTAATACTCCGTCTGACCCGAGAATTACATCAAAGTAACACCCGGGTCAGGCTGGAAACCATCATGAGTAAACCCAATCTCACATGGAATACAAAAGCATATAATTTATATAAACCCGGGGTAACTTACATCAATTTACAACTTCACAAGCTGTTATAATCATTACTTATTTCACTCATCGATTTCTAAGAGCCAACTTAGGTTAAATGGTCCAACGTACTTAAATCATTCCAAACCAGCTTATTGATTTCACATATCAATCAATAAAGGATCGAAGTGGTTTCGGATATTTAATAATACCCGACTCAAGTCTCTTCGAACCCAATGTCATCTTAACTTAAATTATCCAAATGAAATACAATTCAACTTTGAATACAGGGTGTCACGGTAATTCATCAACAATAGATAATCACATCATCACAGTTTAATCAAACATATTTTATCACATAGCATCACGAACCACATATCTAGGGATAACAATTAATCAAAGGCTTCCAATACCATTCTATTTATCCCTTAATTAATTATCTCAATTAATTTGTCCTTAACCAAATATAGTAATTAACATTTAATTTCTTCGTTAATTAATTATTAACCATAATTATTAATCACCCTTAATTAATCTCATTTAGTAATTAACTACCGTTAATTACTCATTCCATAAGTCAATTACCTTTAATTAATTACCTCAATTAATCCCTTGATTAATTACAAAGTAATTATATCCAAATTACTTTCATCATTAAGCATCTTTAATTACATTCAGTAATTATCAATTAATTACTTTCCTAAGTAATTACACTTCCATTAATTACATTAAGTAATTATTCATCAATCATCAAGTGTTTAAATTAATTAAACTTAATTAATTAATTTAAACCAATTACATTTCCCAATTAATTACATTAAGTAATTAATTCATAAACGATTTCATAAATGATTATTATTAATTAATTAATCTAATTAATTATCAAAATTAATCACATTAATTAATTGTTAAATAATCTTAAGTCAATGACCTTCATTAACTATTCTTATCTACTTAATTAACCATCCATATTATTAATTAATTAAATCATTAATTACCCATCTTATTTATTTTAATAATTTAATGAATCCAAATTCTTAAGATCTAACTTAATTTAAGAAAACACTTCTTACTTATTTAAAGTATTAAAAAAAACAGCCTGTTTCAAATTTACTTTAAATTTCACTTTAAATTTCATTTTAAATTTAAGATTTAAAAATGACTACAATTTTAGCTAAACAAGGTTCTAAACAATTTAAAATCTTTTTATCTCATATGTTAAAACAATAACCATTTTATAAGATAAAAGTTTAAAGGAATATAAAGTTCAAATCAACATATACTTTAAACATTCCAGATTTAAAAGCTAGAATTTAAAATTATTTTAAATTTCTAATTTATCAATTTAAACTTACAGTTTAAATTCAAACCCACATATACTTTTATACCAAAAAGATTCAAATCTAAATTTAAATTTCAAAATTTAAATTAATTCAAAACTCAGATTCAACTAGTTTGAATTCATATTTAGTTTCATGTTTAGATTTTTTTTTAAATTTCAGTTACACTTTAAAACTTACTTTTAATTTTAAAAACAGAAAACAAAGTTCTGATTTTAATAAAACCAAACTTAAATTTTTCTGAATTCAAATTATTTCAATAACCAGAATTTCAAACTATTTGAATTCATCTTTAGATTCAGGGTTAAATCCTAAGTTCCATTTTCCAGTTTATCAGACTCTACCTTAAATTTTCTTTAAAACAGAGACAGATTTCTGTTTTACAAACCTGAAACAAGAGATATACCCGAGCGACTTATAATTTACTTCGAGTAAAAATCATCCCTTACTCGAGTTGAAACTTAATTCCCCCGAGACCATCACGAGGCTACCAACCTGAAACCATCCAAACATCCACCACCATACTGCTCTGTGCACATGCACACACGATGCAGCCTTCATCGATCATCTCTGATGATCTCCATATGTCGCAGATCACCCACAAATCCAAACACGATCATCGCTTCTCCACCTAAAGCTCAAACTCGAAATCGAGATTCTCTCCCAATCCTGGAACAGGAAGCGCATACTTCAACCCAAACCTGTCAGTGCTTCCCAAATGAAACTACGAACCATCGCCTTCGAAACTCCGGCGAAGTCTTCGACAACTCACCATCTATCAATACCCAGATTTTGGTTGAACTCAATCAATTAGAGATGCCGAAATGATCTCTTTATCTTTCCATAGTAAAACTAGGGTTTAAAAATTCAAGTCCCAATCTCAACTTCAAAAATGAAAAGCAAAACAATCCAATAATTTTCATATCCTCTCTGATAACTCCTCCTCCTCCACACACAAATTCAACTAAATCGAACACTTAAATCATCTATGTTAGCCCCAAAAGTAAAATACCGTGAAGTTTGAACTATTCTCTGGTTTAAGCATTAAAAGTTGAAATTTTACTTTTAAAAATCATAATTTTGCATGATGTTTTGATCCATAATCCTGAAACCTCAATTCATTATACTTGAAAATTTCACAGATTAAAGTTTGATCATCTGTTTATAACTTAAGAGATGATACAGGCCTGTTTTGTCTTAAATAAAAATTTTAAACTATAGTTTATGGTGTCATAAACATATCTTCTTTAATCCTAAAATCTAAACAAGATTTAATCAACAGATTATGTTTGTTTGTTTTTTTTCTTTTCTAATCTTAAACAGCAGCTTAAAATTAAGAAAATAGAAATATACAGGTAAATAAGCATGCACACACATATTCATACATATAAATATTAACTTCAAATTTCCTAAAATATATTCATTTCAGATTAAAGCATGCCATCAACCTTTACCTGTTTAAATTTTAAAAAGAGGGGTTACTCACCTGTTCTTGTTAAACAGAGACAAAAATTAAATTCTGGAAAATGACAGTAGTTTCTAAAACTAGAAATTGCTCGATCAAATTATTTGCTTGATGATGATGCTTTCTCCACTTTAAATAAATCAGCACTAATGATGGAAGACACTGAATTTGCCTTTTCTATAAATTTGATGATTTTGCAGATTTTTTTTTCCCTTTGAATTCTATTTTGCAGATTTCCTTCCTGATTTTGAAGTGAGGTTTGAGTTTTCTTAATTAAATTTTTGGTTGGAAGTTTGAAATTTATGAAGTTCAGATTTTTTTTGTAAATGGAAGAGTAATTTTTTTTCTCTTGCTTAAGAAAATAAGAATGGGAAAATTAGAGAAAGAATATGAAGTTGGTTTTTATTGAAGTAGTTTTGTTTTATAAAAATTTAAAGAAAATAAATTAAAATTGTGACACTTGTCATTTTACATTGTTATCTCCTTAACACATGTTATTAGTGTGCTTCAAATTTAAGCAAATGTAAACGTCATTTAAAAAGGATTTTTAATGCTTTTCTTAATAAATTTTCTAAATTTAAAATACATTTTTAATTCATATAAAATCAATTCTTCTGAAAGAAATAAATACATATCAAATTTGATTTTTAAATTGAATTTGAAATTTGATTTAAAATTGAATTGTTAAGTTGAAATTCAAAATAGAGTTATTTATATCTTAATTTGTGTTTTTGATTTTAAAGGTGTATTTCTATGATTTATGATTAGATTCATTTGTTAAATTTACAATTCAGTATTTCTATTAATTAACCTATTTAATATCAATTACAGATGCCCAAAAATCCTATTTATCACACTACCTAAGCCTTTTTCGATTTCCAAAGTCCAAAGATATTCGTTTTCAAGATCTACTTCTTAATGCCCAAAATATTTAGTTAATGTGCCTTTTTGGCACTTCCAAACAGAAGTTGGTACAATTCTTTGACCTCCAAAATAGATGCGGCCTTTTACAGGTTTTGTTAGTTCTCTTACTTAATTATTTCATCTCAATTTTTTCATCTTATTTTCTTTATTTTTTTGCATTTCCATCTATTTTTACAATATTTTCTCTCCCTAGCAATATAGTCAATACTGTCGGCTACCAACTTCTAACTTTTTTTTGCATATGACCACTCCCATCCAATACTTTTTATAAAGCCCTATTTTTTGGTTGGCTATAACAGTCTTACTACGATCTTATGGTACTACTTATAGCAAGGTATTTATATTGAGATCAAATTCGTATTTTATTTTTATGTTTGGGTTGAATATTATTTGCCCCATTGTGGTTAGCTAATGTTCTCATGCTAACATATCCATATTTTAGTTTTGAATTCAAAAAACTTTAGTAAAATATGTTACTATATCAAAAAATTCACAATTTAAATTGCGTTGGTTTATTTGTTTGACTTGGCTACCGGTGTACACGTTGTTAATTTCTTGCAATAAAAATGAGTGAAATTGCCACTTGCAAAGTTATATATGTGGACGCTTTAGATAAAAGAAAGCAATAAGATTGATAAGCATTTGTGGTCTGGCTAAGGCATGGAGAGATGGGTTTTGGAGAGATTTGGAATTGTAAAGGAGCATGTGACTTTTGTGTTGCTTGATGTAATGAGCTACTAAAAGTGTAGATAATTGGCAATTTTAAGGTGTTTCTTTAAGTATGTTACATTATGACATTTTGGAATTATTTTTTAGGTAATATGTTTTTTCATGCTGATATTGCCATGTATATGCGTAATAATTGGGTGACTAATTAGCAATTTATTTTATTTGTGTAATCTATTTATTTTTTTCCAAAAATGTAACCTGCAACATTATTGTAGTGTTTTTAAGGATATACAAAGTTAAGTATACCTTGAATATGTACTACTTAACAAAAATTACGATAATATTTGGCCTATAGTTAAAGGTAGACAAACGTAACTACAAATTAGGACTATATACAAATTTAAGGAGGTCCAATAGAGGAAAGTTTACAAATAGCTTGCTGCTACAAGCCTATAGACACAAGCATGCAACACATGTTATCTTTTTTCTAATTTACAAAGATATAAAAACCAATCATGGGTAGAACAAAACATACAATGATATGTCGAAAAGCATGCAATTAAAGATACAATATGTGAATATGATGCACCAAAATAATCAAATACTAAACACCAAAATGATCAAATATTGATCAACAAAACATACAAAATAAACTATTTTTGGAATTGAAATTCACAAAAAACGTTTAATTTATGTAGTATAAAGTATAATATTTGCACTTTTATGTAAAAATTTAAAATATCGATGAGATATCATGTCTATATATTTTCTTTAATGGAAATAGGGAGGCACTTTAATTTTCAAAATTAATACATAGCTGCCTATTCTCAAAAACACGTTTCAGCTTACTTTGTAGAATTATTTTTGATTTGTTGTTTTTCAAAATATAAATCTGACTTTAATTGGGAATTATTAAATGGCTTGGGTTATTTAAGTCGATTCAAGCAGACAGTAAATTTGCGCTTTCATTTAAAATCATCGATGAAGAGGAGAGCTTATTAAATAAGGACATGACTATTACTAAAAAAGAACTTGATGAGTGAGATATTGATTAAATAAAGGCTTCGTCCTTCAAATAAAGTATTACTTCTTTTCTAAACAAAAAGGGTATCACATGATCTTTTAGGGATTTTTTCGCTTACATAAATTTCACTTATAATTTTTATGTTGCCTAAATTGTTTGGGATACTCTTAGCAAGTGGTTATGTAAGTTTGAGATACCATTATTAAATTATTTATGGCACAAAGTTTATGGGTTTAAGAAAATATTTGGACATAATATACCATGACACAAGTTTTCGTATGCAGACAAACACCATTGTCTAAGTGGTTAATTGATTCGACTTTGGTGTAAGAGGTCACAAGTTCGAAACTTGCTTTCGAACGTTTATTAACATGGGATACGTTTTCCCAATGATTTGTTGTATATAAACTACCATTTCAAAAAAAAAAATTCGCATACACACACACTATTTTACATCGAATAGAATTGATTATGGGACAATGATATTTCTAGATTATCTATCTATAAGATCAAGTCTCATTGAATTTAGTTAATTATCTTCTATATATAATGGAAATTTCCTAATGAAGCCTTTTGATATTGTAAAATTATCATTAGGTCTTTAACCTTTAATATTAAATAAACCAGGGTGATTTCGTACTTCGCGCGATCCCGTAATATTATTTTCCACTATATCATATCTCACTTTCTTCTCAAAATAATTGATTTCCTATCATCTTTGTAATTTATTAAAGAATAAATAAATAATTACCAAAGAACATTTTTAGTAATCAATCAACGTACAAAATTGAAATTCATTGAAATCCTTACTTTTTCATTTCTCTATTCTTAATTTTGTTCTCAACAATAATAAACTTAACTTTCCTCATTAGAGACATAGATAATGATCTAAGCTATCGAAGTACGACCTCAAATATATGTAAACAAGGAAACCATTATTTATGCTTACGACCACTATATCACATTAAATAAACTAACTCTCGATTTTCTTTGCACACGCCCAATTGACGTGCCTAAGGTATTGCTACATATAATAACAGTAACAGTAATAGTAATATATTATAAATTGCAAACATCATTGAAATTTATCTAATAATGATAAGAGTTACAAAATTTAACAAATAAATCAAGATATTGTAAGATTAGGTATGTTTTAAAGAATCTGTAGTCTTCCATGTTTATTTTAAAAAAACGGTTACAATACAACAATATATTTTATCACCATTCTTGTTAAATTTTGCATTAGAACTGAAATATTATAAGTTAAATCATAAAATTGCAAATCATTTCAATTAAGAACTTAAATGTAACGATCCGAATTTTTCGTCATTCAATTTTGATTATCTAAATGGTTTAAATATTTGATTTGGATTTATAATTTAGTTAGTAAGATTTTAAAACTAAATTTTCAAGCAATTTCGTAAATTTTTGAAATCATCGATTTAATCGACGAGTTAAAGTAGTGGTCCGAGGCATGGTCCTAGAATTCAGTAAAACCAGTTCCACTGGATCCATAATAGTATATTATTATCGCATTTCAAATTTCACAGTGTTTGGAGTTATCGTTTGATCGTACAGGATATAAACGCGCTGAAATTTATGTCAAAAATTTAATATAAATTAGGTCCAAAAAGCTATCTTCTCCGTACGATCGGATTAGGACTCGAAACCTTTACCTTTGTGTTTGGAATAGGGATATAACATTACGAACACCTAGCAGCATGCCTCGATAAGAATTCGATATTTTTGGTTACGAAATCAAGACGGTATGAAAATTTAAAATTAATACATACATACATACATACATACATACATACATACATACATACATATATATATATATATATATTACTAGTCAAATCTGTCATATTTTTTGCAACCTAGGATTTAGCTTTACCCATTCAAACACGCTACCCCAAAAAAATCACGTATATCTCTCCCTTCCTTTTAGTTAATACGAAGTTAAAATCAAAACAAAAAAATCAAACCAAATCAGTTCGATTATAAAAAAGGAAGATATTCGCAATGGAACCGTGAAGTCGGGGGAAGGACCTGGCATGAGTTAAGGGGCGATGGCTTAAGGCTCGACGTTAGAGAATGGGGATGTCATGTCATGCTCTGGGTTGGGGGAATGGCGACGGGCTATGTTGGAGGCGATCGATGGAGGGGGTCGCGATGCACGCATGCAGTCGTGGAGAGGAGGCGGGGTGCGATGGCGGTAGGGTTTAGTTGCGATGTGGTTTTTGGGGTTGCGCTCGTGGTTGGAAGGAGAAGGCGATGTGGTAGTGGGTCGCGAGCAGGCAAGGGTGAACGAGGAGGAAATAGGCGCCGCACGTGGAGGTGGGGAGGCCAAACATGGCCGGCGTGCATATGTTTTAGAGGTGAGGTCGTGATCGGCATGGGATGTCAGAGCGTTGATGTCAGGGGTGAGATTGTCGCTTGCATGGCAGTGTTCGTGGTCGAGCGTTGGGCAGCGTGATTGTACGAGAGAGAAAGATGAGGGACTGAAAGTTTAAAATTTAGCTTGTTTTATAAATTGTTAATTTTGGTTAGTTAGTCGTATGCTAATAAGATATAATAAAACACATATGAGGTGCAAAAATCATGAAGGAGAGGATAGGAGCTGCGAAATCTAAAAAAAATGATTTAAATTGGAACGAATTGTAATTAAAAATAAAGGTGAGGATAATCTCACTCATTTGGATAACTAGTATAATTTAAAAAAATTTGAATTTAAATTATTGCTTGTTTGGATGAATTTATAAATTTTTATCGGTTGGATGTTCAATATATATAGTAGTATATATGTTAGTATTTGGATGATATTCCCGCATAATATAGCAGATGAAACCCTACGCGCCCCGCATAAAGTAGATAACCATATATATCTTGATATCCCCCTCGAAGTGGGATTGGTATTTTTATGTTGTATTAACTTTTGTGGATGCAGGGAAACAGATTGGAGGGATCCAACTAGATTCCTCAAATATATTGTTTAATTTTTATATAAGTGATATATGATGTGTGCAGATACTTTGTTATCGATTGCTGTTGAAATTTGAATTATTGGATGTTATAGTAACACTCGCCTTTAATTTTGGTATTTTTAAATGCCATAAATATTATTCTTTGGAATTCGAAGAAATAAAAAAAAATTGGATATAAAATTATTTATACTGGAAATTAGGTTATTTGAAAGAAAACTAGATTAAGAAATAAAATAATAAATTTTTGTTTAAGTTGTACTTAACTATTCATAAATTATTTTAAGATAGAGATTTTTAAAAATGAATTATATAAAAAGAATTTATAAATGATGTTCAGAAAAAATAGAAAGGATTTGGAATCGATATTAAAAATGGATTTGAAAAATAAATGGAATATATTAAGAAATGGATTTATAAATGAGGTTTTAAAATAAGATCGTTTTATAGATAGATGAAACTCAAAGGAGTTTATAAATTTGTAAACGATGTATATAAATAAGGAAAATGATATCAGTTGGTAAGTTGGAATATAAGTTTACAAGGTGAATTTACATCAAGTTATGGGAATAGTTTTGTAAAGAAATAGTGGAATCTATTTTTGAATGTGAGAATAGTGAATAAATTGAGATATAATCGATGTGATACAAATCGAGTGCGATTTATAAACTTAATTTGGCAATATTGGATTTTTAAAAAAGATTTTTGCCGAGAAATTAAAAATGATTTAAAAGGGATTTTTAATTACTATGCTATTAACTTAAGCTATTATTTAGACTTAGAATATTTCGAAAAATTAGTTATTATAATATCAAATATTTATTGAGATAAATTCTAATTTTATTAATCAGCTTTGTAAATTTATTAGTCATTAAAAATAATTTGGATATGAGTTATCGATGTTATTTGGAATGTTTTGGTTTACTTAAACATATTTTAAAAATAAACTACTATTCCTTAAAAAATACTTATTATATATATAGTTTTAAAAGATTGAATTTATTTATAAATCCTCTCGAGATTAGAAGCAAAGTTATTAGACGAGTATGACTTTAGAAGAGAAATCTTATAGTGTGTGACAACCCGAAATTTTTAAGCCTTTAAAATCAGAATATTTGATTGATTTTAATATTTAAAAATTAATTTTTAACTTGAATTCAATATCACTAATTATTTGATAATTAAATTATTGAATTAAATAATTTGAAGTTGGATAAAATGTTAAATCAGGAGTTCATGATTTTAGGCTATATTAATCGGGACGATTTAAATTTGATTTTTAAATTTAAATAATGTATGAGTTAACCGGTTAAATTAAATCACGTCAATACCTTTTGGATTCACCTTCAAAACACTGTAACTAATTTTTCCTTCTTCCATACGCTACGTACTCTCCTGAAATTGCGCTGCTTTCGTCCACGATAAGATAGCATAGCCGACACTTCTTTTGTTAATCCCAAAATTTAGGTCAAGAGTCATACATTCAGCAGAATGAAATCGAAAAAAAAAATTAAGTTCAGAAAAAGGAAAAAAAATCAATTCGATCTCTTAAAGAAAAAAAGAAAAAAAGGAAAAACAAAAGATAAAATGGCCGCCTTCGTTCAGATTTTATCCAACGATATCGATTCGATGTTTCTCTACTTAAAATCGCGATTTTCACTTTGCCATCTCTCCCCAATTCGAAGCAAGGAAGCTAATCAAACTTTTGTTCCTATTGAACTCGCGATTTGGGTTTCCCTCGGTAGCTAGGGTTGTGTGTGTGGAGGGTTTCAGGGGTTCGAGTGCAGGCTTAAAACACGAGCTCGATGGTAAGGGTGAGCACGAGAGGTGGAGCGATTGGTGACGAGAAGGTCGAGTATTCGAAGAGGCCGGATGATTTCAAGTTTCAAGATCACGAATTAGGGGCTGAAGCGTGTGAGCTTGGGATTTTGGTCATCGTACGGTGGTCCCCATCGTAGGGAAGCGAAGATAATTTTGGGCTAGACGAGATCGAGTTTGTGGTATAAGGTAAGGACAGTTATTATTTTCAAGTACATCACTGTTTTTATTTTATTTTTAGAAAGGATAATAATGTTTTACAGTTAGAAAGATATGTGAAACAGTTGTGTTTAATTTAGTATATATATTTAGGTTTAAAATATTTTTATATTATCAGAATATAAATGTATATAGATAAGTTTTTAAAAAAAAATATAATAACATAAATATACACATTAAGCCTACTATTTAAACTCTAGGATATGTGCTAAGGTAATTAACTTGTTTAATTAGCTTATTTAATTATTTCAGCTTCATAGAAATTATTAAAGGAAAATTAGTTTAAAATTTAATTATTAGTTAAGATTAGAATTCTTTTTAGTTAATAAATTATTAGGTTAAAAACCAAATTATTAACTTAAAGTAAAAAAAAATAGTAATTAATTGTTTAGTCAATTCAAATATTAACAAACCTTATAATGTTATACAAGGTCTGAAAGGTGAAGAAACAAGTGGGTTTGGATTGGATTGCCAAACAAATGCAAAGGTGAGTTAATCTCACTCAGTTGAATTTAAATTCAAATTTAAATTTAAATAATTGAATTTAAATAATTGTTTGAGTGGTTGAATTGATTGATGTGCTGTTGTATGGTATATTTTAGGATTGATATTAATATCGTGCTAACGTAAGTGGATGCAGGGAAAACAGGTTGGAGGGATCCAACTGGATCCCTCAACATTTATTTAAATTGTTTAATACCCACTGTTGTGATTATTTGATTTTCTATGATGAATGATATTGGAATATTGAATTCTATGGTTCGATTGGATATCATTGGGTATAATGAATTATCAAAAATATATATAAATTGGATTTTGGAAGGAAAATAAAAGAAGTGAATTTGTAAGAAAATAATTATAGAAAATTTGAATAAGTTTAAGAATGAATTGGAAAGAAATAAAGTGACTTTAAAATTTTAATAAATAAAACTAGAGAATAGAAAGGAAATTTTGAATAATAGGAAGTTAATGAATTTTAAACTGTAGTGTTATTATTTAAGAGAACAAAACATTTATTTAAAATTTAAGATTTAAATTATTGAAAGGGATAAAGAAGAATTGAGAAAGACCTGAATTTGTGTATTTCAGTTAAGAGATTTAAAATCAACGGAAAATAATAACAATAATAATAAGTCCAAACTTAATAAATTTTGAAATGAATTGAGTAAGTAATGAAAATTTATTTCAAATGGAGTAAATTGGAAATCAATTTGGGAAATTGATTTAAGTGATCGAGATTGGAAATTTCCTCGAATAACCAAGTATGTTTTCAAAGTAAAATTTTAAAATATAAGTTAAAAGTTTAAAGTTGTTTTTAAAAAAAGCAAGATTTGGAAAATTTATTATTTCTAGTATTTAAACTCTAAAGTATGTATTACCTTTTAATCTATTATGATAGTAATTATTTATAAAAGGGTAACTTAATGTTTTGTTTTAAAGAGTGAGAACCTAGTTTTATATTTTATAAAGTAACCTTATTTTCAAATATTCATATAATATATATTTTTAGCCAATTATTGAAGTAGTCTTAACTTAAATGTTTTAAAGTAAATTCCGAGGTAAGTATTTTATTTTAATCTATTATCGTAATAATTATTTAAAGACTGATTTGGTATTTTAAAGAAGAAAATCTAGTTAAATTTATAAGTAAACTTATTTTAATTATTTCTAAAGTATTATTTTAAATTTAGTACCAAAGTAAATTTTCTAAATTAAATGTTAAAAATATTTTACAATAAAGTATTTGAAATTATTTTAAAAAACTTAAATTTTGTGCTTGGTGATTCAAGTGGAAATAGAAATACTTGGAATTTATTCTGAGAAAGGAAGATAGTTTGAAAACTTTTTTCAAAGGTTTTGAAAAGTGAAAATATATCTTGTGAAGATATTTTTGAGATTAATAAATAAATTGGAAAATTATTTATTGTGTGATGGTTGTTGTGAATATTAATTGATAGTTAAATCACCGATTATCAATATTGGCCAACTGCGTTGATCGTTTCGAAAAGACCGGGATCGAGATTTATTTCTCGAAAACCACTTAGATACGGTTTATACGTTTCGTGTAAACGAGTTTGGATTCAAAGATGGAGCAGTGAAGTGCAAGGGCTAGTCGTTACTAATCCTGAGGATATTTCCAAAATGGATGTAGTAGGAATAGTGCCTTCGGTCCATTCAAACCCGGGACGGACTTGTATGGATGAATGCTTGCGAAACATCGTCAGGTGGACGATGGGAATTCTAAGAGATATGTTCTAAAAGGTAACGCTTAGCCTGAAGCCTCATCAAATGGGAATGACTGAAAATCAGGCGATATGCAGCAAGGCTTCGTGGGTAGCCACCACTTGAGAGTAAGGCCATCTGTGCTGTAACAGCCCAATTTTTTTAACAAGTATTTTTCACTTGTATTTTAAAAACTTTGGGGTTTATTTAAAGTGATTAAAAAAAAAATTGACCAAATTTTTAATTAAATAATAAGATCTCTGAAATTTTGACATGGTTAGGAATTAACTTTAATTTGGAAATTTGGGGTTTTATCGAAGATGGTAAATAACTTAATGTCTAGCAAAATCAAGTTTTAATTAAGAAAACATTAATAGCTTAGGTGGTTAAGACATCTGGGCTATTCACGATAGGTCACGAGTTCGAGTCTCAGCATGGTCAGAATTTCGAATTTTTTTAGTGTATAAATGAACTGGGTAATTACGCGTTAAAAAGGGCACGTAAATTTAGGGAATAAATACCGTGTATATATATATATATATATATATAAGAAAACGTATAGAATTTTAATCCGTTATTTTTCCCTTTCCAGTAAAATTTACTTCCCAATTTATATACATATTAATTTGATTAAATCATTTCCTAAAAGTCCAAACATAAACTGAAATTTTTGAAGTTTTTAAATTTTGTTAAAAGACAACTCAAATTCGCGATGTTAATAAAAAATGAATTTTGTATATTTAAAATACAAAATTTGTAAGCGAATTTAATTTAAGTAATAACTTTGTAAAATTCAGTGTTTTACAGAATGTTAAATTTCGCATTTAAAAAGGGCATGCATTGTAATGATATAAGTAACGTAAAAACGTATAAATTAAAAAACGTTACTTTTGGATAAATTTTGGGTGTTTTGTATTACGTCAGTTTGGCGTATTGTAAAAATCATATTTATATCTATATGGATTAAAATATCAGTCAGTAGTTTCTATAGCAAACGTTAACTCTTTTTCATAGCTTTCAATTGGGTTTTAATTTTTGTATATGACTTTAAATTCCAAAATCTTTGCCAATTCTTGCCTTTCATTTAATAAAGATCAAAATTTCATATAGCTGATCACGCAACTATTAAATGGTATAAAATGTTGAAATCAAATTTTCATAAATTGGCAGCATAAATCACGCATATAAAATAACGTGCAAACCAAAGAAACTGAAAAGTAATCAACGCATGCATTTAATCAAGAGATTCAGAATTTCGAATTTTTTTAGTGTATAAATGAACTGGGTAATTACGCGTTAAAAAGGGCACGTAAATTTAGGGAATAAATACCGTGTATATATATATATATATATAAGAAAACGTATAGAATTTTAATCCGTTATTTTTCCCTTTCCAGTAAAATTTACTTCCCAATTTATATACATATTAATTTGATTAAATCATTTCCTAAAAGTCCAAACATAAACTGAAATTTTTGAAGTTTTTAAATTTTGTTAAAAGACAACTCAAATTCGCGATGTTAATAAAAAATGAATTTTGTATATTTAAAATACAAAATTTGTAAGCGAATTTAATTTAAGTAATAACTTTGTAAAATTCAGTGTTTTACAGAATGTTAAATTTCGCATTTAAAAAGGGCATGCATTGTAATGATATAAGTAACGTAAAAACGTATAAATTAAAAAACGTTACTTTTGGATAAATTTTGGGTGTTTTGTATTACGTCAGTTTGGCGTATTGTAAAAATCATATTTATATCTATATGGATTAAAATATCAGTCAGTAGTTTCTATAGCAAACGTTAACTCTTTTTCATAGCTTTCAATTGGGTTTTAATTTTTGTATATGACTTTAAATTCCAAAATCTTTGCCAATTCTTGCCTTTCATTTAATAAAGATCAAAATTTCATATAGCTGATCACGCAACTATTAAATGGTATAAAATGTTGAAATCAAATTTTCATAAATTGGCAGCATAAATCACGCATATAAAATAACGTGCAAACCAAAGAAACTGAAAAGTAATCAACGCATGCATTTAATCAAGATTTTCGTATAACTGGCAATAATAAATCACGCAACTTTCTGGTCTGCCTAAATGTTTATTATCACTTGCCATTCTTGTCTGCTTGTTTGGTCCCATATATTTCGCAAGCCTTATCCATGAATACATTAGAAAGAATTTTATAAATTAAGAATCAATCTCTTGCCTAAATTCACGCATCATTCTAGGAATTCATTAAATCAAAATTTTGTATAGTCTATTCAGTTCAAAGCAAATTATATTTGATTACTGTTTTCCTATAATCACGCAAGCCTTCCATATACATTATTGTGCAACTCGCATCTCAGAAGATCTCACGTGCCTTCATAACTCTCAACTTGTTTTCTTATATATATATAAAGCCTCACACAAAAACTTTATATTGCATCTAAAATTTGCCTTCTTCTTCTTTTGTGCTGAAGCCTCTATCAGGTAATGGTTTTACTTTTTCTTTTCTTCTTTCAGTTTTTCCCTTTCTTCTTCTTGTTGTTCTCTGTTTCCCTTTTGCCTTGCTCGGCTACTTCTCCACCACGTCACGTCCCTCTAAGTTTTCATAACCAAGCTTATATCCCGAACAAGCCATGGTTAATATATTATAATATTTTTCTAAAAATTTTAAGTATTTTTGAAATAAAATTTATGTAATTCAACTAAAAATTTGACTTAAGGCTTTAAAATTTTAAAGGTGTTTTGTTTTTTAGTTAAATTTTTGTAAGTTAATAATTGGTTTTAAAGTGAATTTAAAGATTTTATTTACGATAAATGACATAATAATTAAATTTGATTTAATATGGAGTTGAAATCTAACCTAGAAATTTTAATAAAAGTTATTTCCGAAAATGGATATGTTTGGTATAATAAATAATGTACTTTAAATTGATAAAATGAAAGACGATTGAAATGGAACATTTTGGAATAACTTTTATTTAACTTGAATCATAGTTGAATTGATGTCTAAATGAATAAAGTTGTGAAGAAAATTTAGTGTATATTAACTATAAAAGGAAAAAAAAAAATTTATGGAACGGATGTGTTTTGTAAGTAAATAATTGAAAATGTTGTTTTCAAATGGAAAGGTGAAATTTCAATTTATGACTTAACTTGAAAATTTGAAATTGGGTTTTAAATAAAATTGTTAAGTTAAGTAAATAAATGAGAATTTAGTTTTATTTAGGAAGTGGGTATTTTTAAATTAAGTGTAAAGTTATTTGGAAAAATATATATACAAGTTAAGTAAAATTGGGAAATTCTGACTTACAAATGATTCATAGTAAATTTGGATATTTTATTTATAAAATTTATTTTATTTAATCATAAGATAAATGGTATCCAAATGAACATTTTTCTGAAGTAGGAATATGATTTTTAAAGTTAAGAATGGTTAAAAATTTAAATTTTAATGTTTCTGAATTCGACAATGTTTTGAAATTGAAGTGGCAGAGACGTGTTGTAATTAAGAAACAGAGAGAGTTTGCATTGAAGAATAGTTTAGGCAGAGACGCAAGTTTGTGTAAATACATATTTTTCAAAACTAGATAAGTTAGGGTATGCCGGTGGAAATAATAATAATAATAAAATGTATAATAATAATAAATAGTATTGCCAAGCCTATGAAGTTGGGGTCGGGATGTAGGGTGAGGCAGTCGAGCAAAAGCTGAACCAAAATTTCTTTTATTCTATTCGTTCCAGTTTTTTCGAAAATTTTGCTTTGACCGTAATTTTTAAAAGTCGCGTATTTGGTATTTGGATCTTATTTTAGATTTGAATCAAGGCATGGCATCCGCCGAAACCTAATCATGCCATTTGTACGATCCTTTATCAAGTGGTGAAATCGTTTGAATCTGATTATCTACAGTTTAAGGTGAGTATTTCTCACCAGACAAACATACCTATATTTATGTGAATTATCGCAAGTGTATTTGTAAATTATTTATTAAATGTCATCTGTCTGTAATATAACGTATGATGTTAAACCCCATTTTAAATTGACACCTCATCAGTTGTTTATCTGCTGTAATATAGTTGCAGTTATATTATTTAATGCTTATTTACTGTTAAATCATCACTGCGAGTTCCTTGTAAATTTAGATCGTTATAGGCTGAAATGATAGGCCTGTACGATAATTATTTATTCATTTATTTATTTAATTGTTTAATTTTAAATATTTAACTTGGGATTGCGGGTTTGAAATGATAGAACCCGGGGTTTTTGTAAATTGCGGATTGAAATGATATAAATCCGTATCACTTGACCTAGGCTAGAAAACTATATACAGACCCGTGCTTTCTATAGTATTTTTCAGAAATATTTTAAATTTATTTTGGAAGTTTATAATATTCCGATTTAAATGTATGTAAAGGATTTTATTTATAATGATTTTGAATGAGTTAAAAATGTTAACTAAATAATTAAATGTTTGAATAAAATTTTGGAATATAACTTATTTTGGAAATTATGGGTTTTGGTAAAAGTAAGAATGCAGTTATGAAAATAATTGATAATAAGTTATATTTGGAATTTAAACTAAATTGTTAAGTTATTAATCTATTACAGCATTTAAATGCTGACTTTTAAAATTGGACTGTTTTAACCTGTAAACTTTAGGTAGCATTTCATAAGTGCTATAGAAACTGAAATTTGATATTTTTAATCAATTTGTGGAAATAATCTTTGGGAAAAGGGGATTAAAATTTGGAATTTAATATGTAATTAATAAAATAAGGTATTGATTTTTTTTTGAATGGGTTTTATGGAAGAATTTGATTTTAAAAGGTGAGAAAAGAAAATTTAATTCCTAAATAAATTGGATAGATTTAAATGGTATATTAAAATGACCAATGTTTAAAAACAATATTTTGATATTGTAGTATTGGAAATATATTTTGATTTATAAAGTAAATACCATTTTTGAAGTTGTAACCACGGGTTATAATAACGTTTGGTTGTTAAAGAGACCGGGATCGGATATCTGGCATACTTACTATCGATACCGAAAACCACTTTACCAACCGTGTACGCGGTGGAGATTCCAGAATGAAGTAGGATGGTGGTGATGGTTCCTTTAAGGTAAATACGTGGACCCGACTCCCGTGAGTTGGCATAAGGTGGCTAAAACAGGAGCGATTCTCGGATTAATGAGGTAGCACCTCTGATCGAACGCACTTCTTCGTATGCCATTCTATTACTCTTGTGATTGTTTTGGTGCGCACCTTTGATTTGGGAGTGTTGTTCGAGGTGGGCGGTAACTGCGGCTACGTGTTTCCATCGGTCCGAGTAGTAATTGGTATATCTACCCTGGCATTGCCTAGTTGTGCCGTGTCACCTACCATACCGAGCCTTATACGATTTTGGTTTGTACCATACCTATGGAGTGCCCTCTGACGACGCCCAGTATGGGGGAGATTACGGTACTGTATAGACTATGGGAATATATAAATGTGTTAAGGTGGAAAATGTAAAGCCTTAACGCTATTTAAAAGTAAGTTTATTTTATAAATAGACACTATTATAATAGCGCAATATACTACATAGTAAATAGTTTAACGGATCCTTAGAGGATGGGCGGTCCCAAGCATCCTTTAAGTTACTTGCTCTATATTACAGTACACTTGAATTAGGTTACACTATATAAGTATGTATGTCCTGACTCGAGTGTTTATGTTTTATTTTACGCTCGGGTCAGCCTGAGTTGCAGTTCAGTTTTCATCCCGGAGCTAGGATTTCTGTAGATCACTTTCAAGCTGCTGGCAAACTTCCCTTCCAGTTCTTTATCTAAATTTATGAAATCAAGACTAGTGGACATTTGGATTGCTCTACTGATGATTTAAAACGTTATTTGGTTTAAAGACTATGTAATTTTTTTTTTGATTGAGACTATTTATAGTGGCTTCATGAACCACTAAGTATTTTTAAATTCCGCTGCGAGTATTCTGATTCTGTGTCTGTGATTCTGTGATTAATTATTTACTGTATATTTTTAGATTTGCCAAATTTATTTTTACAACGCGGTATTTTGAACAATTCAAGTCCGACATATGCGGATGCGAATGGTTGAAAATATCGGGTCGTTACATTTGGTATCAGAGCTTTGGCTCTAGGCAAAACTTAGAATGTATGGTAAATTTGATTTACAGAATCACTTTCATTCGAGCTTGAATCTCTTCCTTTTGATTCGATTTCCTTTGAATTTTGGAACGTTCCCTGCGGTTCCGAAGTTCATTCGTGTCCCTCACTATTCATTTTCTTTCGATTCTGGAGTATCCCATAAGTCCATTTCGGATGATCTTTATAGTGAATTGGCGGTCTCGCCAATATTTTAATAAAGGGGTGAAACTCCTTTACAATTAGCATGGATTCACCAGAGATTTATATTTAACCTCGGTTTAGATGCTAGTATCTTTGGTTATTCCGAACTCTATCTCTTCGGATCGAATGGTAAATCTACATTCGATCTGACTCTTTAAGTCACGGTTGACCAGGTTAAGGTTGCCCGCGATTTATATAAACTTATCTGGTTCCTTATTCTGTTATTTAACCATCGGATCTTCTGATTCCAACTTATCTTTAAATCAAAATTCTCTTTAATTTGAGTCCTTCAAAATTTGAATCTCTATCCTTGTTTTGAAAAAAAATTATTCCTATATTTGGGAAAAATCTAATATTATATATATAAGTATAATTTTCAGAATTTAACTAGTTTTTTAGAGATGATAGTGTTTGATTTTATTTATGGTTTCGTAAACCATTGGTTTTGTCTTATATAAATAATTGAACTATAAAACATGGTTATAAATTTATTTGGAAACAGAAATGGATTTAAAACAAGAATTTAAGAATTTAATTGCTGATAGTTTCAAACCTTGTGTTTAAAGTCTTAAAAGGATATATTATTATTTAAATTATTTTCGAATAAAAATTTGTTTCCAAAGAATTTTAAAGTTTTAAAAATTAGTGCTCTTCTCTTTTTCGCTGGAAAATAATTTCGGTGATGACTATAGCATCATCGACATTCATTTTCGAGTATCGAAGTAAAGAGACCACGTTGTAGTTTTGCTTTAAAATTTTAATTGATTTGAATTTCTAAATATGACTTAATTTATAATATATTTAGATATATGATTTAAATTTGATTTGACATATGCTATATGTATGTATTTATTTATCTCTAAAGGGTTTGAAGTTAATTGGAAATTTAATTCATAAATTTATGTTAAAAGGTGATTCTAATGATAAAATAAAGTCAAATTTGGAATGAATATTTAAACTTGAATAATATAGTTGGAAAATTTTACTTGTATAATTGCATGCCAATATAACTTACCTAAATCATTCAGAAATTAACTATGTAAATGGATAATGTATAATATAAAAGGATTTTATAAATCAAATTTGAGTGGTTATAATAAATGTTATACATTTAAAATTTCAGTTACAACAAGACAAATAGAGGTAAATAGAAATAAAATAATAATTGAATAATATACAATATCAAATGGTGTTAAAGGAAATTTAGAAATATATTAGAATATATTTAATAATAATAATCTGGAATAAAGAAAAATTAAATTTGTTGAATAAAAGATGATTATTATAAATGACTATACAAATTTCTGATTTTAGAAAATAATTGGATAATAAGATAATTAATTTGGAAATAGTTAAGAATGATTTAACTTCTGTAAAAATCAAATGAATTAAATCAATTATTGAATATTAATTAATTTAAATTGAATTTATATGGTTTAGATATTGAGAAAAATATTTGACATAGATGAGAAAAATTTTGAGAAAAATAAATTTAATTATAGTTTGGAATAAAGAAGAAACTAAATGGCGAATTTAGTGTATTTTGGGAAATGGTAAATTTACTTTAAAAATTAAGTTAAATTACCATTTCAAATTTGGACTAAAATTAAACATTTTAAATTAGAATGTTATAATACCTTGTGAAAAATTTGGATAAAAAAAATGGAATGATTTTTTTTTTAGTGTAGGGATATTATACAAGTAAATATGTAAATAAATAAATGTTAACATTTTAAGTATAAATAGATGAAATCAATGATTAATTTAAAATTGAATTTTTATTGTTTAGATTAATGATTATAATTTAAGTTTCAATTTAGTTTTCTTTCAGGTTGTTTCTATTCCCCTACCTTCTTCCTTTTCGAGGACGAAAAGTTCTGAGTGGGGGAGAGTGTAACAGCCCAATTTTTTTAACAAGTATTTTTCACTTGTATTTTAAAAACTTTGGGGTTTATTTAAAGTGATTAAAAAAACAAAAAAAACAATTGACCAAATTTTTAATTAAATAATAAGATCTCTGAAATTTTGACATGGTTAGGAATTAACTTTAATTTGGAAATTTGGGGTTTTATCGAAGAGGGTAAATAACTTAATGTCTAGAAAAATCAAGTTTTAATTAAGAAAACATTAATAGCTTAGGTGGTTAAGACATCTGGGCTATTCACGACAGGTCACGAGTTCGAGTCTCAGCATGGTCAGAATTTCGACTTTTTTTAGTGTATAAATGAACTGGGTAATTACGCGTTAAAAAGGGCACGTAAATTTAGGGAATAAATACCGTATATATATAAGATTATATATAAGAAAACGTATAGAATTTTAATCCGTTATTTTTCTCTTTCCAGTAAAATTTACTACCCAATTTATATACATATTAATTTGATTAAATCATTTCCTAAAAGTCTAAACATAAACTGAAAGTTTTGAAGTTTTTAAATTTTGTTAAAAGACAACTCAAATTCGCAATGTTAATAAAAAATGAATTTTGTATATTTAAAATACAAAATTTGTAAGCGAATTTAATTTAAGTAATAACTTTGTAAAATTCAGTGTTTTACAGAATGTTAAATTTCGCATTTAAAAAGGGCATGCATTGTAATGATATAAGTAACGTAAAAACGTATAAATTAAAAAAACATTACTTTTGGATAAATTTTGGGTGTTTTGTATTGCGTCAGTTTGGCGTATTGTAAAAATCATATTTATATCTATATGGATTAAAATATCAGTCAGTAGTTTCTATAGCAAACGTTAACTCTTTTTCATAGCTTTCAATTGGGTTTTAATTTTTGTATATGACTTTAAATTCCAAAATCTTGGCTAATTCTTGCCTTTCATTTAATAAAGATCAAAATTTCATATAGCTGATCACGCAACTATTAAATGGTATAAAATGTTGAAATCAAATTTTCATAAATTGGCAGCATAAATCACGCATATAAAATAACGTGCAAACTAAAGAAACTGGAAAGTAATCAACGCATGCATTTAATCAAGATTATCGTATAACTGGCAATAATAAATCATGCAACTTTCTGGTCTGCCTAAATGTTTATTATCACTTGCCATTCTTGCCTGCTTGTTTGGTCCCCTATATTTCGCAAGCCTTATCCATGAATACATAAGAAAGAATTTTATATGCCTAAATTCACGCATCGTTCTAGGAATTCATTAAATCAAAATTTTGTATAGTCTATTCAGTTCAAAGCAAATTATATTTGATTACTGTTTTCCTATAATCACGCAAGTCTCCCATATATATTATTGTGCAACTCGCATCTCAAAAGATCTCACGTGCCTTCATAACTCTCAACTTGTTTTCTTATATATATATAAAGCCTCACACAAAAACTTTATATTGCATCTAAAATTTGCCTTCTTCTTCTTTTATGCTGAAGCCTCTATCAGGTAATGGTTTTACTTTTTCTTTTCTTCTTTCAGTTTTTCCCTTTCTTCTTCTTGTTGTTCTCTGCTTCCCTTTTGCCTTGCTCGGCTACTTCTCCACCACGTCACGTCCCTCTAAGTTTTCATAACCAAGCTTATATCCCGAACAAGCCATGGTTAATATATTATAATATTTTTCTAAAATTTTTTTAAGTATTTTTGAAATAAAATTTATGTAATTCAACTAAAAATTTGACTTAAGGCTTTAAAATTTTAAAGGTGTTTTGTTTTTTTAGTTAAATTTTTGTAAGTTAATAATTGGTTTTAAAGTGAATTTAAAGATTTTATTTACGATAAATGACATAATAATTAAATTTGATTTAATATGGAGTTGAAATCTAACCTAGAAATTTTAGAAAAAGTTATTTCCGAAAATGGATATGTTTGGTATAATATATAATGTACTTTAAATTGATAAAATGAAAGACGATTGAAATGGAACATTTTGGAATAACTTTTATTTAACTTGAATCATAGTTGAATTGATGTCTAAATGAATAAAGTTGTGAAGAAAATTTAGTGTATATTAACTATAAAAGGAAAAAAAATTATGGAACGGATGTGTTTTGTAAGTAAATAATTGGAAATGTTGTTTTCAAATGGAAAGGTGAAATTTCAGTTTATGACTTAACTTGAAAATTTGAAATTGGGTTTTAAATAAAATTGTTAAGTCAAGTAAATAAATGAGAATTTAGTTTTATTTAGGAAGTGGGTATTTTTAAATTAAGTGTAAAGTTATTTGGAAAAATATATATACAAGTTAAGTAAAATTGGGAAATTCTAACTTACAAATGATTCATAGTAAATTTGGATATTTTATTTATAAAATTTATTTTATTTAATCATAAGATAAATGGTATCCAAATGAACATTTTTCTGAAGTAGGAATATGATTTTTAAAGTTAAGAATGGTTAAAAATTTAAATTTTAATATTTTTGAATTCGACAATGTTTTGAAATTGAAGTGGCAGAGACGTGTTGTAATTAAGAAACAGAGAGAGTTTGCATTGAAGAATAGTTTAGGTAGAGACGCAAGTTTGTGTAAATACATATGTTTCAAAACTAGATAAGTTAGGGTATGCCGGTGGAAATAATAATAATAATAGTAAAATGTATAATAATAATAAATAGTTATTTCCAAGCCTACGAAGTTAGGGTCGGGATGTGGGGTGAGCCAGTCGAGCAAAAGCTGAACCAAAATTTCTTTTATTCTATTCGTTCCAGTTGTTTCAAAAATTTTGCTTTGACCGTAATTTTTAAAAGTCACGTATTTGGTATTTGGATCTTATTTTAGATTTGAATCAAGGCGTGGCATCCGCGGAAACCTAATCGTGCCATTTGTACGATCCTTTATCAAGTGGTAAAATCGTTTGAATCTGATTATCTGCAGTTTAAGGTGAGTATTTCTCACCAGACAAACATACCTATATTTATGTGAATTATCGCAAGTGTATTTGTAAATTATTTATTAAATGTCATCTGTCTGTAATATAACGTATGATGTTAAACCCCATTTTAAATTGACACCTCATCAGTTATTTATCTGTTGTAATATAGTTGCAGTTACATTATTTAATGCTTATTTACTGTTAAATCATCACTGCAAGTTCCCTGTAAATTTAGATCGTTATAGGCTGAAATGATAGGCATGTACGATAATTATTTATTCATTTATTTATTTAATTTTTTAATTTTAAATATTTAACTTGGGATTGCGGGTTTGAAATGATAGAACCCGGGGTTTTTGTAAATTGCGGATTGAAATGATATAAATCCGTATCACTTGACCTAGGCTAGAAAACTATATACAGACCCGTGGCTTCTATAGTATTTTTCAGAAATATTTTAAATTTATTTTGGAAGTTTATAATATTCCGATTTAAATGTATGTAAAGGATTTTATTTATAATGATTGTGAATGAGTTAAAAATGTTAAATAAATAAATAAATGTTTGAATAAAATTTTGGAATATAACTTATTTTGGAACTTATGGGTTTTGGTAAAAGTAAGAATTCAGTTAAGAAAATAATTGATAATAAGTTATATTTGGAATTTAAACTAAATTGTTAAGTTATTAATCTATTACAGCATTTAAATGCTGTCTTTTAAAATTGGACTGTTTTAACTTGTAAACTTTAGGTAGCATTTCATAAGTGCTATAGAAACTGAAATTTGATATTTTTAATCAATTTGTGGAAATAATCTTTGGGAAAAGGGGATTAAAATTTGGAATTTAATATGTAATTAATAAAATGAGGAATTGATTTTTTTTTGAATGGGTTTTATGGAAGAATTTAATTTTAAAAGGTGAGAAAAGAAAATTTAATTCCTAAATAAATTGAATAGATTTAAATGGTATATTAAAATGACCAATGTTTAAAAACAATATTTTGATATTGTAGTATTGGAAATATATTTTGATTTATAAAGTAAATACCATTTTTGAAGTTGTAACCACGGGTTATAATAACGTTTGGTTGTTAAAGAGACCGGGATCGGATATCTGGCATACTCTCTGTCGATACCGAAAACCACTTTACCAACCGTGTACGCGGTGGAGATTCCAGAATGAAGTAGGATGGTGGTGACGGTTCCTTTAAGGTAAATACGTGGACCCGACTCCCGTGAGTTGGCATAAGGTGGCTAAAACAGGAGCGATTCTCGGATTAATGAGGTAGCACCTCTGATCGAACGCACTTCTTCGTATGCCATTTTATTACTCTTGTGATTGTTTTGGTGCGCACCTTTGATTTGGGAGTGTTGTTCGAGGTGGGCGGTAACTGCGGCTACGCGTTTCCATCGGTCCGAGTAGCAATTGGTATATCTACCCTGGCATTGCCTAGTTGTGCCGTGTCACCTACCATACCGAGCCTTATACGATTTTGGTTTATACCATACCTATGGAGTGTCCTCTGATGACGCCCAGTACGGGGGAGATTACGGTACTGTATAGACTATGGGAATATATAAATGTGTTAAGGTGGAAAATGTAAAGCCTTAACGCTATTTCAAAGTAAGTTTATTTTATAAATAGACACTATTATAATAGCGCAATATACTACATAGTAAATAGTTTAATGGATCCTTAGAGGATGGGCGGTCCCAAGCATCCTTTAAGTTACTTGCTCTATATTACAGTACACTTGAATTAGCTTACACTATATAAGTATGTATGTCCTGACTCGAGTGTTTATGTTTTATTTTACGCTCGGGTCAGCCTGAGTTGCAGTTCAGTTTTCATCCCGGAGCTAGGATTTATGTAGATCACTTTCAAGCTGCTACCAAACTTCCCTTCCAGTTCTTTATCTAAATTTATGAAATCAAGACTAGTGGACATTTGGATTGCTCTACTGATGATTTAAAACGTTATTTGGTTTAAAGACTATGTAATTTTTTTTTTGATTGAGACTATTTATAGTGGCTTCATGAACCACTAAGTATTTTTAAATTCCGCTGCGAGTATTCTGATTCTGTGTCTGTGATTCTGTGATTAATTATTTACTGTATATTTTTAGATTTGCCAAATTTATTTTTACAACGCGGTATTTTGAACAATTCAAGTCCGACATGTGCGGATGCGAATGGTTGAAAATATCGGGTCGTTACATGTGCCTAGATGTCCCTTTTATTTTGGTTTAGTGGGCAGTTACTGATCCCAACCGTGGGGTGATCTTATTCCTAACTGTCCAGTAAGGTATGGTTCCGGTCTTGTGTTGCAAGGCAGCGGGCGTACTCGGTACTGTGATCTAGGCCACGTACTGTGACAGGTGGTACCCCGGTGCCTAGTTATTGGTTAGAAATACATTCTCCCTACGAGCCTTGTACGAGTTTTGTTTGTATTACCCACTCTATGGCTAGTAGCTGGAATTTAATAGATGTAACAATTTCGGCTATTTTATAAGTATTTGTACATAGACCCTATTATAATATCAGAGGATTTCTATAAAAATTGTTTTAGCTATCCTAAGGTAAAAACCCGACATGTTTATTTGTAGCGTGGTCTTACGAGATGCTTTTTTTTCGATGGATTTTTGAAACTTTAATAATCAATTGGGTGGGATTTTCTCACGCTGGTATTCCAGACTGACTCGGGTGTTATTTAACTGTAATGCTCGGGTCAAACCGAGTATTATAGGATACAGGATTTGCTACAGTGGAGCTCAGGAGACGAGCTGGATGACGATACGTACATTCGTACTTGTTTATATATATTTCGCTGTGTAGAGTAGCTGTATATCTAGTTGTATGTTACTGATGTTGAGCTGTGATTGATGTACTCTGATGATGTAATATATAAGCAGATATATTTGATTTTGAGTAAAGAAAATATATTATCTATTATATTTTATTCCACTGCGATGGTTAGATTCTGTTGTTGTTTTCTATTTTCTTCTTCTACCTCTTCTTCTTTAACCCAAATGGTTCGTATTTCTGTACAACTTGAGTTGATTTAGGTAGAATAGTGTTAGCTCAAGGGGTACAGATTTGCGGGCCGTTACACTTGGTATCAGAGCTTAGGTTGGTGATAAATTTGGCTCTGGTGGGAACTAGTCATAGAATAGAGACCGTAGTACTCTAAAATGAGTTTGAGCGTATTAATGGATATGAGTGCGTATTTGTTAGTGAATATAAAATTGTTTTATATTATGTTGATTTATCGGTTGAGTGTTTTTGGATTCTTGTCGATATATGGGACGCCATGTTATCGATAGGAATTTCTAAACTCCTGAACAAGATAAACCGACACAGTATGGTTTTAAACAGGGAAAATGAAATAATTTTACCCAAAATTATTTTGTATATAAAGAAAATAATTTTCGTAAATTATTATAGTTATATATGGATGTTTGGTTGTTGGAAAGTTGTAATATTAAATTATTATCATTGTGTGATATTTGAATAAGAAATTAAAATAATAACCAAGATTAAGGGATAAATTAATAAATTAATGAAATTTGTAAATGTTATTATAATTGATTAAGGAATTGAAACCATAATTAAAAACTAAGAAACCAAATTGTATACAAATGAAATTTGTAAAGATAAACTAAATGTGAATTATAGTGTGATTAATAATTAAAATAAAATAAAATTCCAAATCAATGTTGGATATAAATTTAAAGGATTTGAGATTTGGAATTTGAGAGTTTAAATTCCATTTGAGTTGATAATGATTCTCAAAAGTTGGGAGGATAATATATATTGAGAAATATTTCTGAATCAGGTTTGAAATCTAGAGAGATTTGGAATTTAAAAATATTAGATGGGTTTTAAAAAGAGATAAAAGCA
The DNA here is from genome assembly GCA_030765085.1 of Allium cepa. Classification (NCBI taxonomy): domain Eukaryota; kingdom Viridiplantae; phylum Streptophyta; class Magnoliopsida; order Asparagales; family Amaryllidaceae; genus Allium; species Allium cepa. Next base: position 582,198,594 of record CM060931.1, read on the forward strand.
TTAAACTCTGTTGGTCGCTGGAAAATAATTTCGGTGATGATTGCAGCATCATCGATGTTCATTTTCGAGTTTCCAAGAGGAAGATTGCTACCAAGTTGTTTTGAATTGAAATTGTTTGCAAAACTGGGTGAGTTTTGCAATTCAAAGAGATAAATTGAATTTATCAAAGGAATTTTGGATGCAGAAGATTTCAAAGGGAATTTTGAAATGTTGAAAGATTGTTTAAACTTTGGAATTTTAACTAAGAATGTTTATGGCATATAAAAAGTTTGATGACTGGTAAATTTGGAATTTGTTGAAATAAATTCAACTCTGTAAGTAAGTAAAGTGAAAACTGAATACTGGAATCTAAAAATTTAAAAGGAAATTGAAATTTAATGTTGAACTTAGGTTTGAAAAAAAAAATTAGTTAAGTTGGATTAAATAAACAAGTTTTAAGATTAAAATTTATAGGTAACTGATTAATTAATTTGGTATGCATATGAAATGAAATTCAATATTAGATTATGCTTGATTTAAATGTGTAAAATAAGGAGCAGAATAAGTTCAAATGGGCAAAAATAATTAATGTTTGGAAATAAAATTTATTGGTTAAATAACGAATTGGTGAATGAATAAATGGATCAACTACTGAACTTATAAAGTAAAGTTGATATAAATAAGAAGAAATTGGAAATTTTAATCCAGGAATTAAAATTTAATTTAAGTAAATGAAGGTAAAGAAAATATATTTGAATTTAACTTGAGATAAGTTAAATAAACTGAAGTTGAAATTGAATTGGATTGGATATTAAGTTAAAAGGTAAAATGATTATAATTGTGAAATGAAAATTTATACCTTAAGCAGGTGTTATATATATAATCTAAAATTTGGTTATAAGATAAAGTGACTCAAATGAGCAATATAAGCTTTTAAATAAATAAATAAGTTTTGAACTCATATATTGAGAAATAAAATTCAGTTCAATTTGGATTGAATTGAATCAAAATTCAGTTGTGTCATGAATGATATTAAATGGAATGGAATTAAATCCATGCTTGGCAAAATTCAAAAAGAGTGGTGTAGCTAGATTTAATTGGAGTTAAGCTAAATAAATTTGGGTTGAAATAAATTCAGTTGAGTTATAGATATTATTGAATGAAATGAAATTCTTACTTAAATAAATGAATGTAAATTAAGCAAGTATTGACTTAGAATGAATAAACATTGGAAGCTTATAAAAGAATCGAAAAGCATTAAGAAAAATATATATAATCCCTAGTTAAAGGTAAGATGTGAATGTGATTGACTATAAATAGATGATGAAGTATGAATATTAAAAGTGAGTAGCTTATAAAATTTAAAAAGGGAATAAATAAGCCGGGATAAAAATATTGTATTCTGAGATAAAGATCCAAACTTGGGATATAAAATAAAATTGAACTCAAGGAATTCAAATAAAATTGATTTTCAAGATAAATGAAAAATAAAATCAAGTATGCGATTGTAATTGGATTATAATTGGAAGTGTTGTGGAATGAAAATTTGAATTGGATTAAAATGGATGTGGTGTGGAATATAAACAAATCCAATTCAAGCATGAATTGAATGGCCTTATTATTAATAATACAACAATGAATTGTTAATTTAAATTAAAATTTAAAATGGACAAAAGAATAAACTAATCGAATAAATTAGTGGAATGATTGGGATTTGATCAAAGGAAAATCAAATCGAAAATTGTGAATAGGTAACAGAGCTTGGAAATAAAGCTTGAGTATGGAAGAGGATTAAAATAAATATGATTGGAGATGAAAATAAATCCAATTCGAGTATGAATAAATTTAAAATGGAGATGAACTTAAGTTATGACATGGTAGTGAATTGAAGTAAATTAACTTACGTTTGAATTAATAGAAGCATGGGATGTTGTCGAGTATAACAAAACGGCTTTAAATAAATAACTTAAGTAATTTGTGAGATGGTTATTTGATATATTGGTTGTCGAGTATAATAAAATGGTTTGGGATCAACTCTTTTTGGATATGAAAGAAACGCAATGAAAGTTTGTGAATAAATTAAAATGGGATGAGATTAAGTGTAAATTGAGTTGGAATCAATTTAAATGGTTATAAAGCTTAAGTAATTATTATTCACATTAATATCGTCGAATTGCATAAGAAATGGATCGTTTGATGTAAACGAGAATTGATAAAATCCTACGAGTTTTTAAAGGTGAAATATGATGGTTTTGAAATTAGTTGGAATGAATATAAGTTTATTTTGCTTAAAAAAATGAAGTGAATGTAAGAATTGAGTTATAAACCATTTAAATTGAATAAAGTTGTATACGTATTGGTTGTAAACAATTAAAATTAATGTCGAAACCCTATAATTGGATTATAAATATTGTTTAACCTGCATTTGCTTATAGAAACTTGTATGTTGGCTAGTTAAATATGTTAAATGTTGTTAAATTTCATGATTTTGGCACTTACATATTTGAATTGAGTAAGTACAGGTTCTGGGAAGCCATTTGGCTGGATTGGACGTGCTAAATGCTAAAATAAATAAGCCGCTTGCTTATAAATGCTAAATAAGGTACGCCTACGCAATAAAAATAGGAAATATGAACCGTTTTTGGTTTTTCCGACCGTATGGGTCGATGTATATATATTTATATCTTTTGTCAAATTGCAAAAGCTCCTCCGTACAAAGGAGGCTCTGCCAAAAAAATTCGGAAATTTTGGGAGTTAGAAATTTTTTTGAAAATTTTGGAAAATTTAGTTAATGACAAAACGATTTCAAACTGCAAATTGAAATAAGTTAGTAAATGAAACTAAATAAAATAATGACATGAATTAGTTATAAATGAAAAATAAAATTCAAATATTCAGATTAGAGATAAATTGAATTCATATGGAAATGAAAGAATAAATTTGAATAGAAATAGATATCAACTAAAGTGGTGAAGTGAAAATAAATAAGGAAGCATATTAAATGTTTATACTAAACTTGTGACGCCCCACCTCTATACCCACGCTAGCCAAGAACACTACGGTGTAGTGCTGTCAACTAGCACGGAGAATAAGGCTGTTGAGGAGCGACCATCCGTGTAATTGCTTTGTGCGAACACCGATATGTCAGATAGTAAAAACATGCTTTTAATTTCAGAAGAGAATCCGGCATGCCGATGCAAACTCAAAGCTACCACACGGTGGCTATAATAGTCTAGGACAAATATAAACTAATAACACAGATAAATATAAATGCGGAACACAGATAAATCAGAAAATCTCATATATATATAACTGATGTCAGTTACAATACGTTTACACGGTACATGTGATACAACTACAATAGTCAACTCAGGAAGTTACATATACAAGTACATTAACGTATATAATATACATGAATACATATCTTCCTATACAATAATACAGACTACTACAAATGACGACTACTCCAAAAGATATGAAAGAACTTCATAGCTCTAGCAGCAACCCAAAGCAGAATATCTACAACCTGTAAATACTCGGTCTGACCCGAGTATTAGATTCAAAAGAAAATAATACTCGGGTCAGTCTAATTCAAACTCAGTTATTAGTGCACAGAAGCAATAATAAATAAATACTGAATAGACGACAGTAATTAAACCAAATCAGAATGCAATTCAGAATATTAAATTGAAATGAACAAACAGTTCAAACCATTGAAATATCAATAAAATATTAATTCAAGTAGGGCTGCAGTACACGCACGCGTGCACTGCCTCGCCACTACAGAATATGGAATACGCAAAAAGATCCATAAGTCAAAACAAATAGAATATCACAAAACCATACCGTGTGGCTGCAGTTCACGCTTGCGTGCACTGCCTTGCCACTATAGTGATGATGTACTCAACCGAATACCGTGTGGCTGCAGTTCACGCTTGCGTGCACTGCCTTGCCACTAAAGTGATGTCGTACCCAAAATATTAACGAACCAAAATCAATGAAGGTTCAAATATCAATTCTAAATGTCGATACTGTGTGGCTGCAGTGCACGCACGCGTACACTGCCTTGCCACAACAGCATATACAGAAACAGCAACAAGGCACAAAGACCGATGCTCAAGAATTCACAGTGCCAACAAATTTAACAAACAAGTAACAGTAGTGAAAAGCTTCGACCAAGAGAATTGAAGTGGTTGACTGTCCAAGCAACAGCAACCAAGCAGGTTCGAACAAGGCAGAGAAATGCCAAAGTGGCCAAGAAAAGATGACAACAAACTGGGATGCAAGTGCAACAACAAGTAACAAAAAAAAAATGTACATGTCTGCACAGTACAAACCCTCAAGTCCAAGGCAGTACAATCAAAAATGCAACTGCAAATAACATGGGGGAGTGACAATATAAAAATGAACCAGAATGGAACAATGGCAAATACTGCCACAAAGGCTACAGCAAAACAGAGTCAACACAAATGCAAATGCACAAGTGACCATACACATATATATACATACAAGAATGTATGTATACAAATGATCAGCCATCCAAGTACAAGTGCAGTTGTATCAAAACAATTGCAACAGTTAAATAAAGAACAAAACTCAAAAATACTCAAAGAGCAAAACACAGTTCACAACAGTGGCACTGCACTAAAAATTGCATATGTAATGCACAGTGCAAACTCAAGGTTGTGTGAAACTGCAAGTGATACCATAGTACACAATGAACTCAACTCAAGAAATAAGTTCTCCATGCAACCAGCTCCAAGTAGTTGTTAATGCCCAAAACAAAGTGAAACAGATGTGACAGCATGGAGCTATAGCCCAACAAAACATCAATGTATATGAACACAATTAATGGAGCAATGCAACATTCAATAGTGAAGTACAAATCAGGACTTCAAAGAAACAATAACATGTAAAACAGTAAAACAACAATACACAGGAAACTCAAGAATGGGCCAAATTCCATCGTATGTTATTGAGCAAATAAGTGCGAATTCGAATGCACATATATACATATCAAATAATGTATATACATACATGAATACATGAGCAATGACACTGCAACGTGACCAAAGCAAAAGAACACAGTAGCAAGCTCTTCACACACGCCCTATTCTATCAAATTGACATGTATACATATCCCAAATATGTATATATGCATACATATACATGTACATAGTGTATTGACTCAAAACAGTGGATCAATCATTAACAAAAGAAATTCAAAATGAACTCAAGTCTACAGAAGTTCATGCCAAAATCAGGGAATCACATATGCAGAAACAAGTCAGCTGCAAGAATATAAACATGAAGGCAAGAACGGTAGCCTCGACACAAGTACACAAGCAACTGAAGACAACATGACGAATTCGAGATAGTGGTGGCCACGAAATCGACATCACAGCAAAACATTCAAACAAATCAAAGTGACCAAGTTAGACATCAATGCCCATAATATCAGGTCACAAAATTAAAAGAGGAAAGACTGCCGTGCAATTCAAGTAGCAAAGAATCAAAGCCACGATAGCACACAACAAAAAAAAAAAGCGAGCACACGAACAATCAAACTAGGGCTTGAATTAGATGTGAGAAAACTCACCATGTCGACGAATTTAGGGGAAGCCGAGCACGAGAGCATCGATCGACGCAGCCACGAGCAAGCGAAGGAAGACGAACGACAAATGCAAAGGGGCCGCCATTAAATTTCTTTTGTTTAGGGTTTTATAAAAATGAAAATGAAAAAAGGGGGGATCGGGTTAAAGAAATTAGAGAGGGGAACGGGTTAAAGGGGGAAAAGGGAATGAATTTTTCACGGCATAAAATAGTTAAGTGGGCCGAGAAAACTAAAGCCCGGAAACCCCTTTTAACCATATACAAAAGAATTTTAATTCAAATTTAAAAATTCAAACGGAAATTTGGGTCAATATTAATCGTTTAATGTCGATTATAAATCGACACGAATACCGGGTTGTTACAGACTCCCCTCCTTAAAGAAATTGCGTCCTCGCAATCATAAGGAACAAACGGATAAAAAGTAACAACCATAAGAGCATATCATCACAAGATGAAGAAATTCGAAGTAGGAAGTTCACCATAAAGAGCATGATAGAGAAAGCCTGATCGTGATTGCTCGATGAATTCTCTGGATTCCAAAGTGAAATTCATAGGATTTGAGAACCAATAAACTTTCACGAGAAAACATCTTTATTTCGAAGGTGCCGAACCCCCGAAACATTGATGTGAATAGAATGTTGCTCAACGTCAAATCTGGTGAAACTTCAATTTCTTCAATAATACCGGGCTCAAAAATAGAAATCGGAAATTCCTAAGGCATTTCCGTAATTGGAAGACGTAGAAAACGTCATGAATAGTAGAAAATTGAGCCGGTACACTGGCGTAGTACAACATAAACGCCAAAGAAATCTTTTAATTTCATAAAGGAAATTCACAAATTATCAACAAAATCTAATTATCAATAGATAATTCAGAGATCTCAAATCACAAATATTCGATTATCAAAAACGATAATCAAATCAACAAGTATTCGATTATCAAAATCGAAAATCAATCTTAAATTACAAATATTTAATTATCACAAACGATAATTAAATCTCAAACATCTAATTATCACAAGCGATAATTAGAAACAATAAATATCTGATTTTCAAAAAAACGATAAATCAGAAATCATAAACATCCAATTATCAAAACGATAATCAGAAATTACCACAACGGTAATCAAATTTCAAATTACAAATTTTTCAATTAACGAGTCCGAAATTAACCGAAATAGCAAACGCACATGACTCATAACCACGAGTTTTACTAAATCGTTTAATTCACTTCATCGTTTCCTTGAAAGTGTTAAATTGTGTATTTTAAATAAATAACATTTTACGTTCTCAAACGGACAAGTCCGGAATTAAGCGAATCAGTAAAAGAAAGGGGTCATAGTCCTCGATTTTACTGAAACGTTTAATTCGCTTCCTCATTCTTTTGAAAGCGCAAATCGTAAAAATTTTGAAAACAATTTTGATTTATATTTTGAAACAATTTTTAAAATATGTGATTAAAACAACGACATCAGAAGCAACTTCGATAAGTGGATTTTCATTTATCCAAAGAGTCACAAGAATCTTTTCAAAGATAGAAAGGGGTATCATACCCTAAACTTGTATTCATAACAAGTCAATAACACACGAATTCACCAATGCACAAAAATTGATAAAACTTATCAATAGAAATCACGAAAATTGGTGAAGCACAATTTCTAGAAATCCTCACAAGAAATCCAGAAAACACAAGCTAAGAGTATGAGAACTCGAACGCGAGTATGAAAACTCGAACCGGAGTATGAAAACTCGAACGCGAGTATGAAAACTCGAACCGGAGTATGAAAACTCGAACGCGAGTATGAAAACTCGAACCGGAGTATGAAAACTCGAACAGAGTATGAAAACTCAAACGGAGTATGAAAACTCGAACAGAGTATGAAAACTCGAACAGAGTATGAAAACTCAAACGGAGTATGAAAACTCGAACAGAGTATGAAAACTCAAACGGAGTATGAAAACTCGAACCGGAGTATGAAAACTCGAACGCGAGTATGAAAACTCGAACCGGAGTATGAAAACTCGAACAGAGTATGAAAACTCAAACGGAGTATGAAAACTCGAACAGAGTATGAAAACTCAAACGGAGTATGAAAACTCGAACAGAGTATGAAAACTCAAACGGAGTATGAAAACTCAAACGGAGTATGAAAACTCAAACGGAGTATGAAAACTCGAACGGAGTATGAAAACTCGAACAGAGTATGAAAACTCAAACGGAGTATGAAAACTCGAACGGAGTATGAAAACTCGAACAGAGTATGAAAACTCAAACGGAGTACGAAAACTCGAACAGAGTACGAAAACTCAAACGGAGTATGAAAACTCGAACAGAGTATGAAAACTCGAACGGAGTATGAAAACTCAAACGGAGTATGAAAACTCGAACGTGAGCATGAAAATCACCAACACGGGCAACGCAAAGCGAGAACGGGAGCACGGAATCTCACCTACACGCGAGCATGAAAAATCATCAACACGTGCAACGCAAAGCGAGAACGGGAGCACGGAATCTCACCTACCCGCGAGCATGAAAAATCATCAACACGTGCAACGCAAAGCGAGAACGGGAGCACGGAATCTCACCTACACGTGAGCATGAAAATCACCAACACGGGCAACGCAAAGCGAGAACGGGAGCACGGAATCTCACCTACACGCGAGCATGAAAAATCATCAACACGTGCAACGCAAAGCGAGAACGGGAGCACGGAATCTCACCTACCCGCGAGCATGAAAAATCATCAACACGTGCAACGCATAACGAGACGCTATCTCATGGTTGCAAGCCATTAATTTTTGACACACGAATGGCCCGAAGACCGTGGGGCGCTACCCCACATGTGTGAGTCGAAATCACACAGATTGAGGTCCAGACTAACCAAAAAATCAAAAGAGGTATGTGTGAGTGGAATCACACAAGTGGTGTCTAGTCTAACCTCACAATCAAAAGAAAAGTATGTGTGAATGAAATCACACAAGTGGTGTCTAGACAATCCTCAAAGCCCAAGAGATATGTGTGAGACGAAATCACACCGATGAGGCCTAGTCTAACCGTAAAAAGGATCGTCATGATCAACGAGAAGTGTCAATTACACTAAGTCAGTAAATGTAAAAGTTTAGCATCATGTCCCATAACCACTTACTTAACTTAAATATTTACGGACAAACTGTAAATCTTCACTAATAAAATTTGTCACTAGAGGTTCAATCGAACAAGTCCAACAATTAACCGACGAAGTAAACGCAAGCGTTTCATACCACTTGTTTTACTAAGCCGTTTAATTAGATTTCTCATACGAGTGAAATAAAGATTTGTATATACTAATAGATTGGAAAACGGTTTCAAAAACGAGTTTGGTATTGAAAATAGAGTTGAAAACATTTTGATAAAAGAGTTTTGATATTTACTACTAGTATTGAAACCTTTATATTTTTAAAGTGACAAATCACAAAAATGATTGTAGAAACAATCAATCACAAGAATTCACATACGAAGACGTGAATAGAATCCAAAGAAATCGATACCGAATTCATCGAAAGGTATATTCACAAAAATCCCGAAGAAAAGGTCATCAAAGTTGCTAATAAATGATAGCAACAAATCGGGAAATAATCAAGAATCGATTAAATTCGAAAACCAAATCAATTCACTAAGATTCACATTCGAAGACGTGAATAAAATACAAAGAATTCGATTCCAAATCCATCAAAGTAGGAATATCCAAAATTCCTGAAATAGAAGTTATCAAAGTCGACAAAGGTGATAACAACTAACCGGAAAAGAAGAACCGATCAACAATTGGAAAAACAAAGCAGAACGAGTATAAATGCTTGAATGACTTTAGCAAAAGTAAAAGTCAAGTCAACGTCGATATCGACAAGGCAAAGACCAAGACAATTTCTTTTATACCAAAGAAATTTTAAAACTATCCGAGAGAGGCACATGAAAACCAACAAACCATGGATAAACAGACAGAGTCGACAATTGGAATGCAATTTGTCTCAAAGATTGATACCCAAAACCCAATTGTATGGAAACTGCATTAAGTACACGAATCAGAGATAAGAATGCATATATATAGCAGTTCGAATAAACAATGCGAGTTCAAATCGAAGTGGGTACTAGTTGCAGCAATATGCACTTGGTAGAGCATATATACACTGATACTTAGAAGTGTAAACTCAAGTGAGCAAGTGCGATAGAGAATAGCAGCAATGCTCACGAATAAGCGTTAGGAATTCATTCCTAACAATCAAAGATGATCTTAAGACAAAGATGTGAAATAAAACATCGACAAATAGTTGTAACACATGTACTATCTAAGTTATGTTTTATATTTGTTCTAAACCCCAGGCTCCGATACCAAGCTGTGACGCCCCACCTCTATACCCACGCTAGCCAAGAACACTACGGTGTAGTGCTGTCAACTAGCACGGAGAATAAGGCTGTTGAGGAGCGACCATCCGTGTAATTGCTTTGTGCGAACACCGATATGTCAGATAGTAAAAACATGCTTTTAATTTCAGAAGAGAATCCGGCATGCCGATGCAAACTCAAAGCTACCACACGGTGGCTATAATAGTCTAGGACAAATATAAACTAATAACACAGATAAATATAAATGCGGAACACAGATAAATCAGAAAATCTCATATATATATAACTGATGTCAGTTACAATACGTTTACACGGTACATGTGATACAACTACAATAGTCAACTCAGGAAGTTACATATACAAGTACATTAACGTATATAATATACATGAATACATATCTTCCTATACAATAATACAGACTACTACAAATGACGACTACTCCAAAAGATATGAAAGAACTTCATAGCTCTAGCAGCAACCCAAAGCAGAATATCTACAACCTGTAAATACTCGGTCTGACCCGAGTATTAGATTCAAAAGAAAATAATACTCGGGTCAGTCTAATTCAAACTCAGTTATTAGTGCACAGAAGCAATAATAAATAAATACTGAATAGACGACAGTAATTAAACCAAATCAGAATGCAATTCAGAATATTAAATTGAAATGAACAAACAGTTCAAACCATTGAAATATCAATAAAATATTAATTCAAGTAGGGCTGCAGTACACGCACGCGTGCACTGCCTCGCCACTACAGAATATGGAATACGCAAAAAGATCCATAAGTCAAAACAAATAGAATATCACAAAACCATACCGTGTGGCTGCAGTTCACGCTTGCGTGCACTGCCTTGCCACTATAGTGATGATGTACTCAACCGAATACCGTGTGGCTGCAGTTCACGCTTGCGTGCACTGCCTTGCCACTAAAGTGATGTCGTACCCAAAATATTAACGAACCAAAATCAATGAAGGTTCAAATATCAATTCTAAATGTTGATACTGTGTGGCTGCAGTGCACGCACGCGTACACTGCCTTGCCACAACAGCATATACAGAAACAGCAACAAGGCACAAAGACCAATGCTCAAGAATTCACAGTGCCAACAAATTTAACAAACAAGTAACAGTAGTGAAAAGCTTCGACCAAGAGAATTGAAGTGGTTGACTGTCTCAAGCAACAGCAACCAAGCAGGTTCGAACAAGGCAGAGAAATGCCAAAGTGGTCAAGAAAAGATGACAACAAACTGGGATGCAAGTGCAACAACAAGTAACAAAAAAAAATGTACATGTCTGCACAGTACAAACCCTCAAGTCCAAGGCAGTACAATCAAAAATGCAACTGCAAATAACATGGGGGAGTGACAATATAAAAATGAACCAGAATGGAACAATGGCAAATACTGCCACAAAGGCTACAGCAAAACAGAGTCAACACAAATGCAAATGCACAAGTGACCATACACATATATATACATACAAGAATGTATGTATACAAATGATCAGCCATCCAAGTACAAGTGCAGTTGTATCAAAACAATTGCAACAGTTAAATAAAGAACAAAACTCAAAAATACTCAAAGAGCAAAACACAGTTCACAACAGTGGCACTGCACTAAAAATTGCATATGTAATGCACAGTGCAAACTCAAGGTTGTGTGAAACTGCAAGTGATACCATAGTACACAATGAACTCAACTCAAGAAATAAGTTCTCCATGCAACCAGCTCCAAGTAGTTGTTAATGCCCAAAACAAAGTGAAACAGATGTGACAGCATGGAGCTATAGCCCAACAAAACATCAATGTATATGAACACAATTAATGGAGCAATGCAACATTCAATAGTGAAGTACAAACCAGGACTTCAAAGAAACAATAACATGTAAAACAGTAAAACAACAATACACAGGAAACTCAAGAATGGGCCAAATTCCATCGTATGTTATTGAGCAAATAAGTGCGAATTCGAATGCACATATATACATATCAAATAATGTATATACATACATGAATACATGAGCAATGACACTGCAACGTGACCAAAGCAAAAGAACACAGTAGCAAGCTCTTCACACACGCCCTATTCTATCAAATTGACATGTATACATATCCCAAATATGTATATATGCATACATATACATGTACATAGTGTATTGACTCAAAACAGTGGATCAATCATTAACAAAAGAAATTCAAAATGAACTCAAGTCTACAGAAGTTCATGCCAAAATCAGGGAATCACATATGCAGAAACAAGTCAGCTGCAAGAATATAAACATGAAGGCAAGAACGGTAGCCTCGACACAAGTACACAAGCAACTGAAGACAACATGACGAATTCGAGATAGTGGTGGCCACGAAATCGACATCACAGCAAAACATTCAAACAAATCAAAGTGACCAAGTTAGACATCAATGCCCATAATATCAGGTCACAAAATTAAAAGAGGAAAGACTGCCGTGCAATTCAAGTAGCAAAGAATCAAAGCCACGATAGCACACAACAACAAAAAAAACCGAGCACACGAACAATCAAACTAGGGCTTGAATTAGATGTGAGAAAACTCACCATGTCGACGAATTTAGGGGAAGCCGAGCACGAGAGCATCGATCGACGCAGCCACGAGCAAGCGAAGGAAGACGAACGACAAATGCAAAGGGGCCGCCATTAAATTTCTTTTGTTTAGGGTTTTATAAAAATGAAAATGAAAAAAGGGGGGATCGGGTTAAAGAAATTAGAGAGGGGAACGGGTTAAAGGGGGAAAAGGGAATGAATTTTTCACGGCATAAAATAGTTAAGTGGGCCGAGAAAACTAAAGCCCGGAAACCCCTTTTAACCATATACAAAAGAATTTTAATTCAAATTTAAAAATTCAAACGGAAATTTGGGTCAATATTAATCGTTTAATGTCGATTATAAATCGACACGAATACCGGGTTGTTACAAAACTTAAGTAGGGAATGATGCATTCTCAATTGGAAATAGAAATTATAAATATATTCTTAGTTAATATTAGAATGAATGAATATTATCATTTGGTAAGGAAGTCGATAAAATGTTTTTGGAATGTTGTGATTGGATATTAGTGCTAAGCAGGATATGCAGGTATTATAAAGAAAAAAAGAGAATTGGTTTTGACTTCACAAGATAAATCTGAATTGCTCGACAAAAAGGTATGTGTTTAAATTCTTGTTTGAAATTGGATTGGGTTTTTGATCGAGTCACTTGGCTTTTTGTTTTCTTTTGGAATTTGGGAGCCCGTAGAGGCCTTTTGTAGTTGTACCGAGCTAGCCGCGCAAAGAAGACGCTGGCAAAAAAATTCGGAAATATAGAGAGTTAGAAAATTTTTGAGAAATTTTGAAAATTTTAAACTTGGTTTTGAATTATAATTTGAATAGTTGAATAAGTAAAGTTTTTTGGAAACTAAGGAAAAGTTTTGGAAATTAGTAAGAAAGATAGCGGGACTTTATAAGAAGGTCGCGGGTAAGATGTTGAATTGTTTGGTTTTGGGGATAAGTAAACGGGTATTAGACCATTCTTCCTAACTAGTAATTTCGGGGACGAAATTCTTTTAAGGGATAAGGAATGCGACAACCCGAAATTTTTAAGCCTTTTAAATCGGAATATTTGATTGATTTTAATTTTTAACTTGAATCCAATATCACTAATTATTTGATAATTAAATTATTGAATTAAATAATTTGAAGTTGGGTAAAATGTTAAATCAGGAGTTCAAGATTTTAGGCTATATTAATCGGGACGATTTGAATTTAATTTTGAAATTTAAATAATGTATGAGTTAACCGGTTAAATTAAATCACGTCAATACTTTTTGGTTTCACCATCAAAACACTGTAACTAATTTTTCCTTCTTCCATATGCTACGTACTCTCCTAAAATTATGCTGCTCTCGTCCACGATAAGATAGCATAGCTGACACTTCTTCTGTTAATCCTAAAATATAAGTCAAGAGTCATACATTCAGCCGAATGAAATCGAAAAAAAAAATAAGTTCAGAAAAAGAAAAAAAAATCAGTTCGATCTCTTAAAGAAAAAAAGAAAAAAAAAGATATAATGGCTGCCATCGTTCAGATTTTATCCAACGATATCGATTCGATGTTTCTCTACTTAAAATCACGATTTTCCCCTTGCCGTTTCTCTCCAATTCGAAGCTAGGAAGCTAATCGAACTTTTGTTCCTGTTGAACTCGCGATTTGGGTTTCCCTCGGCAGCTAGGGTTGTGCGTGTGGGGGGTTTCACGGGTTCGAGTGCAAGCTCAAAACACGAGCTCGATGTTAAGGGTGAGCGCGAGAGGTCAAGCGATTGGTGATGAGAAGGTCGAGTATTCGAAGAGGCCGGGATGATTTCAAGTTTCGAGATCGTGAATTAGGGGCTGAAGCATGTGAGCTTGGGATGTTGGTCATCGTACGGTCGTCGCCATCGTAGGGAAGTGAAGATAATTTTCGGCTAGACGAGATCGAGTTTGTGGTATAAGGTAAGGACAGTTATTATTTTCAAGTACATCACTGTTTTTATTTTTTTTAGAAAGGATAATAATGTTTTACAGTTAGAAAGATATATGAAACAGTTGTGTTTAATTTAGTATATATATTTAGGTTTAAAAGACTTTTATATTATCAAAATATAATTGTATATAGATAAGTTTTTTTTATAAAAAAATATAATAACATAAATATACACATTAAGCCTACTGTTTAAACTCTAGGATATATGCTAAGGTAATTAACTTGTTTAATGAGCTTATTCAATTATTTTAGCTTCATTGAAATTATTAAAGGAAAATTAGTTTAAAATTTAATTATTAGTTAAGATTAGATTCTTTTTACTCAATAAATTATTAGGTTAAAAACCAAATTATTAACTTAAAGTAAAAAAATAGTAATTAATTGTTTAGTCAGTTCAAATATTAACAAACCTTATAATGTTATACAAGGTCTGAAAGGTGAAGAAAACAAGCGGGTTTGGATTGGATTGCCAAACAAATGCAAAGGTGAGTTAATCTCACTCAGTTAAATTTAAATTTAAATGATTAAGTTTAAATAATTGTTTGAGTGATTGAATTGATTGATGTGCTGTAGTATGGTATATTTTGGGATTGATATTTATATTGTGCTAACGTCTGTGGATGCAGGTAAAACATGTTGGAGGGATCCAACTGGATCCCTCAACGTTTATTTAAATTGTTTAATACCCTCTGTTGTGATTATTTGATTTTCTATGATGAATGATATTGGAATATTGAAGCTATGGTTCGATTGGATATCATTGGGTGTAATGAATTATCAAAAATATATATAAATTGGATTTTGGAAGGAAAATAAAAGAAGTGAATTTTTAAGAAAATAATTATAGAAAATTTGAATAAGTTTAGGAATGAATTGGAAAGAAATAAAGTGACTTTAAAATTTTAATAAATAAAACTAGAGTATAGAAAGGAAATTTTGAATAACAGGAAGTTAAAGAATTTTAAACTGTAGTGTTATTATTTAAGAGAACAAAACATTTATTTAAAATTTAAGATTTAAATTATTGAAAGGGATAAAGAAGAATTGGGAAAGACCTGAATTTGTGTATTTCAGTTAAGAGATTTAAAATCAACGGAAAATAATAACAATAATAATAAGTCCAAAATTAATAAATTTCGAAATGAATTGAGTAAGTAATGAAAATTTATTTCAAATGGAGTACATTGGAAATCAATTTGGGAAATTGATTTAAGTGATTGAGATTGGAACTTCTCCCTGAATAACCAAGTACATTTTCAAAGTAAAATTTTAAAATATAAGTTAAAAGTTAAAAGTTGTTTTAAAAAAAAGCAAGATTTGGAAAATTTATTATTTCTAATATTTAACTCTAAAGTAAGTATTTCCTTTTAATATATTATGATAGTAATTATTTATAAAAGGGTAGCTTAATGTTTTGTTTTAAAGAGTGAGAACCTAGTTTTATATTTTATAAAGTAACCTTATTTTCAAATATTCATGTAATATATATTTTAATCCAATTATTGAAGTAGTCTTAACTTAAATGTTTTAAAGTAAATTCTGAAGTAAGTATTTTATTTTAATCTATTAACGTAATAATTATTTAAAGACTGATTTGGTATTTTAAAGAAGAAAATCTAGTTAAATTTATAAGTAAACTTATTTTAATTATTTCTATAGTATTATTTTAAATTTAGTACTAAAGTAAATTTTCTAAATTAAATGTTAAACATATTTTACAATAAAGTGTTTGAAATTATTTTAAAAACCTAAAATTTTGTGCTTAGTGATTCCAGTGGAAATAGAAATACTTGGAATTCATTCTGAGAAAGGAAGATAGTTTGGAAACTGTTTTCAAAGGGTTTGGAAAAGTGAAAATATATCTTGTGAAGATATTTTTGAGATTAATAAATAATTTGGAAAATTATTTCTTGTGTGATGGTTGTTGTGAATATTAATTGATAGTTACACCACCGACTATTAATATTGGCCAACTGCGTTGATCGTTTCGAAGAGACCGGGATCGAGATTTATTTCTTGAAAACCACTTCGATCCGGATTGTACGTTACGTGTAAACGAGTTTGGATTCGAAGATGGAGCAGTGAAGTGCAAGGGCTAGTCGCTGCTAATCCTGAGGATATTTCCAAAATGGATGTAGCAGGAATAGTGCCTTTGGTTCCGTTCGAACCTGGGACGGACTTGTATGGATGAATGCTTGCAAAACATCTTCAGGTGGACGATGGGCATTCTAAGCGATATGTTCTAAAAGGTAACGCTTAGCCTCAATCCTCATCAAATGGGAATGACTGAAAATCAGGGGATATGCAGCAAGGCTTCGTGGGTAGCCCCCACTTGAGAGTAAGGTCATCCCTGCCTGGATGTCCCTTTTATTTCGGCTTAGTGGGCGGTTGCTGATCCCAACCGTGGGGTGATCTTATTCGGAACTGTCGAGTAAGGGATGGTTCCGCCCTTGTGTTGCAGGGGAGCGGGCGTACTCCTCGGTACTATGATCTAGGCCACGTACTATAACAGGTGGTGCCCCATTGCCTAGTCATTAGTTGGAAATCCATTCTCCCTACGAGCCTTGTACGAGTTTTGTTTGTATTACCCACTCTGTGATTAGTAGCTAGAATTTAATAGATGTAATAATTTCAGCTATTTTATAAGTATTTGTATATAGACCCCATTATAATATCAGAGGATTTCTATAAAAATTGTTTTAGCTATCGTAAGGTAAAAATCCGACATGTTTATTTGTGGCGTGGTCTTACGAGATGCTTTTTTTCAAAGAATTTTTGAAACTTTAATAATCAATTGGGTGGGATTTTCTCACGTTGGTATTCCAGACTGATTCGGGTGTTATTTAACTGTAATGCTCGGGTTAGACCGAGCATTATAGGATACAGGATTTGCTGCTGTGGAGCTCAGGAGACGAGCTGGATGACGGTACGTACATTCGTGCTTGTTTATATATTCCGCTGTGTAGAGTAGCTGTATATCCAGTTGTATGTTATTGATGTTGAGCTGTGATTGATGTACTCTGATGACGTAATATATAAGCAGATATA
This sequence comes from Allium cepa, assembly GCA_030765085.1. NCBI lineage: Eukaryota > Viridiplantae > Streptophyta > Magnoliopsida > Asparagales > Amaryllidaceae > Allium > Allium cepa. The sequence goes on from CM060931.1 coordinate 582,216,145, forward strand.
TTTGGTTTTGAGTAAAGAAAATTTATTATCTATTATATTTTATTCCACTGCGATGGTTAGATTCTGTTGTTGTTCTCTATTTTCTTCTTCTACCTCTTCTTCTTTAACCCAAATGGTTCGTATTTCTGTACAACTTGAGTTGATTTAGGTAGAATAGTGTTAACTCAAGGGGTACGGATTTGCGGGCCATTACATAGTGGGATTTTGGGAGCTTAAAGATAATTCCAAAGTGTTTATAAAATATGAGAAATTCGAAAAACGAATTAGAATTCCTAAAATAAGTTAGAAATGGATATTTGGAGATATAGTTAAGTGCATTTTACCTTGGAAATATTAAGGGACTTATAAGTAAAATTTGTAAAGAATTTTGAGAAATAGGAAATAAATGGACTACTTCCTGAATATTGGAAATAAAAATGCTTATAAATATTCCTAAGTTTTGGATGGGAATAATTTAAAAATATTTAACTTCGAGATTTTAATTATAAAAATATTTTCAAATGGATGGATCATAATTGGAAGCGAAAAAAATATTTTAAGTATTGAAATGACTTGAAAATATCCTATAAGGATATAAGAATTTGAGTTTGATTTCCACTATTAAAATATTGAAAGAATTTGAATATATACATCTTATAAAGATATTTTGAGAATAATTTTTGGAAAAAATTATTGTAATAAGGCCGATGACTGCTTATGGGTGTTATATTGAAAGTTAAATAACCAACTATCAATGTTGGCCAATTTCGTTAATCGTTTCGAAGAGATCGGGATCGGATAATTATCCAAAAACCACTTCGATTCGGTTTGAATGTTACGAATGAATACCGTGAAGATGATGAATATGGTGATTTGGTTTGTCCAAACCAAGGACAACTTGTGTGGAAGAATGCTATCAGAATATCTTCATTGGAGATGAGCATTCGAAGTAGAATTGTTTCATGAAAGGTAACGCCTCAAGCCTCATCAACTAAGAATGATTAAAAGAAGATGCAACAAGGCTAAGTGGGTCGCACCTAATTAGGGTATGTTATAACTTTTCTAGATGTCCTCAGAAATCTATATATTATGGATATGGTTGTGCATGAAAAAAGGAGCACCCTATGTTGAAGGTGGGAACACCTTGGGTGATAACATATTTGGTCAATCCAGGTTAGGAGTAAGCCGGTCCTGTGTAGCAAGGGATCCCGAAGTGGTCCCCGGTACATTATTCTAGAGATGTACTGTGATAGGAGGTACCCCAGTGGCCTAGTCATTCGAATGGAATCCATTCTCCAATAAGCGCTGTACAGTTTGGATTATGCCCAACTATGCTGGAACGTGAGATGTAAGGACTTCGGTTATTTTCTATTTACTTTTTGTAGACACTATTATAGTATTAGAAATTTTAATAAAAATTATTTTGGTTGTTGTAAGGCAAAACAGTTGTGTTTATGTGTGATGAGGTCTTATGAGATACCACTGTTTTCAAAGGATCCTGAAGAAAAGTAAATAATTCAAATTGAGTGTGTTTTCTCATGCTGGGTTTCTAGACAGACTTGGGTGTTATTTTATTATAATGCTCGGGTCAGACCAAGTATTACAAGATGCTATGGAGCTCAGGAGATGAGCTAGATGACAGAGACATATTCTCGTATTTGGTTTATATTTCTGCTGTATAAACTATGTATGTGAGGACAAGTTATTAAACCGTCCAGATTGATTGTTGTCCATTGTACTCTAATAACGGTATGTATAGTAACAGTATATTTCTTGTATTTAAAATCTGTTATTATATATTATATTTGTTCCACTGCAATTGTGAGATTCTGTGATATTGTTGTTCTATCTTCTTCTACCTTTTTCTTCTTTACCCTAAAGATTTGTATTTTCCGTTCAATTTGAGTCTAACTATGTGAATTATGGTCGATTCAAATGGGTACGGATTTACGGGCCTTTACATTTGGTATCGGAGCTGAAGGTTAAGCGAGAACCTTGGCTTCGGTAGGGATCACTCATTATAGATAGGGTCAGTAGTACCCTAGAATGAGTCTGGGTGTATTAATAGATATGAGCGCGTATTTGTTAGTGAATATAAAACGGTTTTATGTTGTGTTAATTTATCTGTTGAGTGGTATATAAATTCCGATTGAATAATGGGACGCCACTTAAATTGATAGGAGTTTCTAAACACTTGAACGCAATAAACTGACATGGTATGGCTTTGAAGAGGGTAAATGAGATAATTTTACCCAAAATCATATTTTGACATAAAAGGTATAATTTTTGAAATTATTATATTATAAATTGACATGTTTGGATATTATAACCAAAATAAGATTATAAAATTTAAATGGTTATATATATATGACCAAATAGAGATTGTATAAGTATGAATTATACAAATGAGCTAAAAAGTAAAAATTTGTTCAAACCAGAATTTGGAAAACTAAATCCCGGTGATTTTTGGATATGTTTTCTAAAGTGTGTTGAAATAAATAATAGTGATATTATTTGGATTATTTCTGAATGGAATTTTTTTTAATGGATTTTGGAAGTGATATAGCACTGAACTCACTTTAGTCGTTGGGAAATAATCCAGGTGATCACTGTACGGCATCATCAATATTTATTTTCGAGTTTCTAAGTGACAGATTGCTTCCGTAGTAATTTGTTATAGAGATTTTTGGTGAAAATAAGTGTTGTTTTTAGAAATTTCAAAAGGAATTGTTTTGGATAAAATCAGGTTGACTTTGAAAATTTCATAGAAATGGTTTGTTAAAACTAAAAGCTATATATTGGTTTCAAAATGATTTAAACTGAAACCGGGTATTTGAATTCTGAAATCCTTATCGAAATGTTTTAGGCAATACTAGGAAACAAGTTTCTTTGAACTTTTTAGTGGAGAATGTCGTTAATAAGGAGGGAAGTGTGAAAAATTGAAGTTGGAATAAAATCTAAAGTGAGAACGTTGAATTGGATTTCAACTAAAGTTAAGGTTGGATAAATTAAATTTTAGAAATTTAAATTGATTGCATTAAATTGAATTAATATTGTATAAATGAAATGGGAGTAACTACACGAAGTAATTGGAATATATAATGAAATTGAATGAATTTAAAATAAATTTGTTTGGGGTGAAATTAATTTAACTCGTATTTGATTTCGAAATGTGTTGATTAAAACAAATTGGAATTTAAATAAAAAGGTGAACTAGATTTGAATCATATGGAATTGAATTAAATATGTAAAGGTAAATTATAAAGTGAATTTATAACCATAAGTTATAAAATGGATTAGAAATAATATCGCATGGAAGTAAATATAAATTTTGAGTTGTGAAATAATTATATAACATAAGGTATAAATCTCGAATGAAATAAAATTTGAGTGGAAATCTGAATTGTGAATAAATTAATTGGAATAGCTTATAAAAATTGAAAGTAACTGAAAAAAATAATATACTTAGGCTATAAATAAATGTATAATCTCGAGTTAAAAATAAAATGTGAATATATTCGAGTATAGAATTGATGGAAACGTGAAAAATAACTTGTGTGACTTATAAAATTGAAAAGTAAATTAGAAGACCCAAAATAAATGGTGTAATATTTTAAAGTGATGAAATATAGTCCAAACTTGAATTTTAAAATGAAATTGAACTCAAGTCAATTAAATGAAGCGATTTTTGAAATAAAAATCAGAAATTGAATGGGAAACTTGAGTATAAATTAAAATTCGACAAAATGTAGGTGAATTAAATATAATTGGAAATATTATCGAATAAAATAGGAATGGATTGAAATAGTAATGACTTAAGTTATAAATAAATTCAGTTTAAGTGTAAATAGATTGAATATGGCCTTGGATATGAATTAAATAAATTCGAGAATGAATATGAGTATGGAATTAAAATTTAGGTGGATTAAATGAATGAACTAATTAATTAATTGATTAGTAAATGAAATGGAAGTTATAAGGTGGAATTAAATTAAAAATAACAGATTAACTAAGTAAATATTTTAGATGGGAGTTTGGCTCAATAAATTGTGAAATGGTTATTTAATAAATAACGTGAGATGATTCCAAGCTTAATAGAACAGATTTGAATATATTGAATGTGGATATGAATGAAATGCAAGTAAATTGATTAAGAATCAAATGGAAATGAAATAATAATGTAATATAAATTAATTTGGAATCAATTTAAAATAGGCATAAGCTTAAATGATTATTTTATTAAATGAATATCGTCGAATTTGCATAGAAAAAATTGCGCTTGACGCAAACAGAAGGAAAATAAAATTCTATGAATAAATAGAATGTGAACAAATAGATTTTGAAAACAATTTGGAATGAATATGAGTTTGTTTGGTATAAAAATTATTTAAATGTAAATCATTTGGTTGTAAATCATACGGATTGAATGAAATGATATATGGATCGATGGAAAGTAATTAAATTGGTGTTGGAACCTCATAATTGCCTATAAATATATGTTTAACATGCATTGCTTGTGAAGATTGTGTGTTTTAACTATTTAAATAAATGAAATGTCAGTGAATTTCATATTCGGGGGATTACATGTTTAAAATTGAGTAAGTACATGTACTCCAAGGTCGTTTGGCTGGTTTTTGGTCGTGCAAAATTGCATATAAAAATAAGCCGCTTGTTCAAACAAGCCAAAAAGGTACGTTTTTCGATTAAATACCGTAATATATATATATATATATATATTTCAACTGTGTGGGTCGATGTATATATATTTACCTCTCTTGTCATATTGCAAAATGTCCTCCATATAAAGGAGACTTTACCAAAATATTTTGAAATTTTAGGGCGTTAGAAAAATTTTGAAAATTTTTGGAAAATTTTTATTAATGACAAATTAATTTCAAATTGAAATTGAAATAAGGTTTTTGGAATTAGAATTGAAAACTAATTGTTTAGGTGAAAATAAAAGATTAAAAAAGTGAATATTAGATTTTAATTAAGTAGGGTTTTAATAAGTAACAGGGTTGGAGCATTTTTCGTACCTTAGTAATTTCAAGGACGAAATTCTTTTAAGGGGGAAGGAATGTAACGACTCGTATTTTTCGTCATTTGATTTTGAATATTTAAATATTTTAAATGTTTGATTTGGATTTATAATTTAGTTCACAAGGTTTTAAAACTGGATTTTCAAGCGCTTTCGTAAATTTTTGAAATCATCGATCTAACCGACGAGTAATGCAGCGATCCGAGGCACAATCTCGGAATTCGACGAAACAAGTTACATTGGATCCATAATAGTGTATTACTATTGGATTTCAAATTTCGTGGCATTTGGAGTTATCGTTTGGTTGTACGAGATATAAACACGTTGAAATTTATATCGAAAATTTAATATAAATTGGTTCCAAAATGCTATGTTCTCCATATGATCGAATTAAGACTCGAAACCTTTTCCATTGTGTTCGGAATAGGGGTATAACATTTTGAACGCCTAGCGACATGCCTCGATAGTGATTCGAGATTATAGGTTACGAAATCAAGATGGTATGAAAATTTAAAATTAATACATACATACATACATACATACATATATATATATATAATGCTAGTCAAATCTTTCATATTTTCTGCAACCTCGGATTTGGCTTTACCCATTCAAACACCTACCCCTAAAAATCATGTATATCTCTCCCTTCCTTTCAGTTAATCGTGAAATCAAAATCAAAATCAAAACAAATAAATCGAACGAAATCAGTTCGATTATAAAAAAATTAAAGGAAGTTGTACGTGATGGAAGTGCGGTGTCGGGGGAATGGCGTGACACAAGTTGATGGGCGGTGGCTTAGGGCTCGACGTCCAAGGAAGGGGAGGTCCCGTCATGCTCTAGGTTTGGGGAATGGCGACGAGGCTACTATGGACGCAATCGATGGAGGGAGTCGCGATAGGCGTGTGTTGTCGTGGAGACGAGGCGGCGGCGACAGCAGTAGTGTTTGGTCATGATGGGTTTTCGGGATCGTACTCATGGTTGGAAGGAGAAGGCGATGCGGTAGTGGGTTGTGAATAGGAAAGGGTAAACAAGGAGGAGATGGGCGCCGCACGTGGAGGTGGGGAGGTCGAACTCAGTAAGCGCGCATATGTTTTGAAGGTGCGGTCATGATGAACTTGGGATGTCGGAGCGTTGTTGTCAGGGGCGCGACTTGTCCTGTGCACGATAGCGTTCGTGGTCGCATGTTGGGCAGCATGATTATACGGGAGAGAAAGATGAGGAACTGTAAGTTTAAAATTTAGCTTGTTTTATAAATTGTTGACTTTGGTTAGTTAGTCGTATGCTAATAAAATACATATGAGGTCGAGAAATTATGAAGGAGGGGTTCAGAGCTTCGAAATCTAAGCAAAAGAATTTAAATTGGAACGAGTTGCAATTAAAAATAAAGGTGAGTAAAATCTCATTCGTTTATATAGCTATTATAATTTAAAAATGTTGAATTTATAAAAATTTATCTGTTGGATGTCAAATATATATAGTAGTATATATATTAGCTTTTGGAGTGATATTCCCACACACTATAGCGGATGAGACTCTATGCGCCCCGTGTAATAGAGGATGACCATATATATCGCGATATCCCCCTCGAAGTGGGATTGGTAATTTTATATTGTATTAACATATGTGAATGCAAGGAAACATGTTGGAGGGATCCAACTGGATTCCTCGAATATACTGTTTATTTTTTATATATAGTGATATATGATGTATGTAGATAATCTGTTATCGATTATTGTTGAAATTTGAATTATTGGACGCTATAGTAGCACCCGCCTTTAACTTTGGTAATTTTAAATACCATAAATATTATTCATTGGAATTCGAAGGAAAAAAAAAAAATTGGATGTAAAAATATTTATATTGGAAATTGGGTTATTTTAAGGAAAACTAGATTGAGAAATAAAATAATAAATTTTTGTTTAAGTTGTACTTAACTATTTGTAAATTGTTTTAAGGTAAAGATTTTTAAAATGAACTACACAAAAAGAATTTGTGAATAATATTCGAAAAAAATAGACAGGAGTTGGAATCAATATTTAAAATGGATTTGAAAAATAAATGGAATATATTAAGAATTGCATTTATAAATGAGGTTTTACAATTAAGATTGATAGATAGGTGAAACTAAAAGGAGTTTATAAATTTATAAACAATGTTTATAAATAAGGAAAATGATATCAGTTGATAAGTTGGAATATAAGTTTATAGTGTGAATTTACATCGAGTTATGGGAATTGTTTTGGAAAGAAATAGTGTAATCTATTTTTTAAATGTGAGAATAGTGATAAAATTGGGATATAATCGATGTGATACGAATCGAGAGGGATTTATAATATGAATTTGGCAATATTGGATTTTTAAAATAGATTTTTGTTGATAAATGAAAAATTGTTTAAATGGGATTTTTAATTACTATTATATATAACTTAAACTATTATTTAGATTTAGAATATTTCGAAAATTTAGTTATTATAATATTTAATATTTATTGAAATTAATTATAATTTTATTAATCAGCTTTCTGAATTAATTAGTTATTATAAATGATTTGGATATGAGTTATCAATGTTATTTGGAATGTTCTGGTTTACTTAAATGTAATTTAAAAATAAACTACTATTCCTTAAAAAAATACTTATTATATATATAGTTTTAAAAGATTGAATTTATTTATAAATCCTCTCGAGATTGGAAGCGAAGTTATTAAACGAGTATGACTTTAGAAGGGAAATCTTATAGTAGGATTTCGTGAGCTTAAAGAAACTTCCAAAGTGTTAAAAATACAGGAAATTCGGAAAATGAATTAGAATTCATAGATGAAGTTAGAAATGGGTATTTGGAGACATAGACAAGTGCATTCGACCTTGGAAATAGAAGGGATCTACAAATAAAATTTGTAAAGAATTTTGAGAAATAGGAAATAAATGGACTACTTCCTGAATATTGAAATAAAAAATCTTAGGGAATATGCTTATAAATATTCCTAAGTATTGGACGGGAAGAATTTGAAAAAATTTAACATCGAGATTTTAATTACAGAAATATTTTCAAAGGGATGAATTATATTTGGAAGCGAGAAAAATATAAAGTATTGAAATGACTTGAAAATATCCTGTTAAGGATATAAGAATTTGAGTTTGATTTCCACTATTAAAATATTGAAAGGGTTTGAATATATATATATATATATATATATGTATGTATGTATGTATATATATGTATGTATGTGTGTGTGTGTATATATATATATATATATATATATCTTATAAAGATATTTTGAAAGTAAATTTTGGAAAAAATTCTATAATGAGGTCGATGACTGCTTATGGATGTTATATTGATAGTTGAATAACCGACTATCAATATTGGCCAACTTCGTTAAACGTTTCGAAGAGACCGGGATTGGATTTAATTATTCGAAAACCACTTCGATTCTATTTGAACGTTATGCATGAATACCGTGAAGATGATGAAGATGGTAATTTGGTTTGTCCAGACCCAGAACAACTTATATGGACGAATGCTATAAGAACAACGTCATTGGAGGACGATGAGCATTCTAAGTAGAATTGTTTCTTGAAAGGTAACGTCTAGCCTCAAGCCTCACCAATCAAGAATGCTAAAACATAGGAGATGCAGCAAGGGTAAGTGGGTCGCACTCAATTAGGGTATGTTATCACTTTTCTAGATGTCCTCGGAAACCTATATATTATGGATATGGTTGTGCATGATAGAAGGAGCTTTCAATGTTGAGGGTGGTAACACCTGGGGTGATAATGTATTCGGTGTATCCAGGTTAAGGGTAGGCCGGTCTTGTGTAGTAGGGGATCCTGGCGTGGTCCTCGGTAGATTGTTCTAGAGATGTACTGTGATGGACGGTACCCCAGTGGCCTAGACATTCGTATGGAATCCATTCTCCAGTAAGCATCGTACGGTTTTGATTGTGCCCAACTTTGCTGGAACTTGAGATGCAAGCATTTCAGCTATTTTCTATTCACTTTCTGTAGACACTATTATAATATTAGAAGATTTTGATAAAAATTGTTTTGCTTATCGTAAGGTAAAAACCGATGAAGTTTATATGTGATGTGGTCATACAAGATACCTTTGTTTTTAAAGGATTTTGGAGAAAAGTAAATAATTTAAATTGAGTGTGTTTTCTCACGCTGTTTTTCCAAACTGACTTGGGTACTATTCTATTATAATGCTCGGGTCAAACTGAGTATTATAGATTTAGGATAGGATGCTACAGAGCTCAAGAGACGAGCTGGATGATAGAGACGTATTTCTCTATTTGCTTTATATTTCCACCGTGTAAACTATATATGTGAGGACAAGTTATTAGACTATCCAGATTGATTGTTGTCCATTGTACTCCGATAATGGTATGTATAGTAACAGTATAGTTCTTGTATTTAAAATCTAATATTATATACTATATTACTCCGCTGGAATTGTGAGATTCTTGATATTGTTGTTCTATTTTCTTTTACCTTTTCTTCTTCACCCTAAAGATTCGTATTTTCCGTTCAGTTTGAGTCGAACTGTGAAAATTATGGTCGATTCAAAAGGGTACGAATTACGGGCCTTTACATTAACAATTTAGATCATTACAAGTACAAATATGAATTTGTAGATTTTGATATTTGAAACTAAGCTAGATTAGGTATATAGAGCAACGAGGTAGAAATGACTAACTTTGAGGGAAAAAATTATTTTTTCACTATGCGCTAGATCAATGTAATGTGTTGTTATGAATAGCCTAGTCTGCGTGAATCATAATGAATGTATTATTTTATATAATAAGATTTATTTCAAATTAAAATTAACAATATTGTAATATATGAAAAAATAAGTATTCCTCGACACAGAGGGGTTACTAGATTAATATACTGTAACTATTACAACTAAATTACATATAATGAAATCATATATCTAATATTATAATATATGCCTTAGGAAAACACATACTCCTCCACACACACACGTATGTATGATAATTATATGAATATATACCATTATATATATAATGATATATTTTATATTATATTCATATAAATACTTATATATTATCATATATATAGTTTATCAATATATTTATAATTATCAAAAAAAAGTTTGAAATTTGTGTGTGCGTATGTATGTATAGTTTGTTAATATATTTAAAAAAAATCTAAATTTTATAATAACAAATGTAACCATGGAAAAATTTAACAATAATATCATAATGCATGATAACATTTACTTTTACTTCTTAGATTCAAAAATGATTTCCTATATTAGTTTATTAGTTTTATAAATTAATGGAAATATATTTAACTAGTTTAAAATTTGTAGTAATTACATGCTAAAAATCAAATAAAAATACTATATTTCTCAAAATACATAATTTCATTTTCCATATCCATAAAATAATTTTGAAGTTAAAAATTCAATTTCATATGTTCGACTAGTTCAAAATTTATAATATAGTTAATAAATCCATAAAAAAATTCAAACAAAAATATTTCGTACATTGTCTTAAAAAAATTCACTGAAAATAATTTATGTAATTGATTTATTATTTTATTTCATTATTTAAATGCATTTCAATATCACTATTTCAAAAATTCATAATAATTAAAATATGGATGATAAAATTGAAATGAAATTATCGCAGCGCTTGCTAAACTATGTAGAAATTTTGCATATCAAAAAATAATTATATATATAAATGAATTGTGATTAAGTATATATTAAACTATTATAATCAAAAAATAATATAAGTAAATTAATTGAACTCTTTTTCTTAAAGAATATTTTTTTGTTGGGTTTTAGAAAAATGGATTTTTATTTTATTTTTTATTTTTATTATTATATTTGTTGAATTATTGCACAATATCATATATTAAAAGATTTTAATAATCATTGCTATTCTTATAGTTTTATTTTGAGAAAACTATTAAATTAGGATATTTACATTGATGAATAATTTCAACTGATCAAACATAGAGTTGCAAGCGATTTTCTAACAACAGACTTCAAATATATTTTTAGTCAATTAAATTTTATCAAAATAATTTATTTGACTTCTATTCTAGTAAATATTATCATGTAAACATGTTTTATTAAGTTAAAGTTTACTTGGTAAAAGAATTTTGTTTTAATAATTTGAGTTTAATTCCTTTATAGGAAATAAACTTGACATAAAAAATATTTCACAATTAGCATAAAATATATATAGGTCGTAATTAAATTTGTATATGGTTAGGATAACGAAAATAAGAATTACATTTAGAAAATGGATGAATGAAAAAGTGGAGTTAATACTTTATCTGATATAAATTATTTTGTGAAAAGAGTTAAAAAATATATTGAATAAATATTCATAATAATTATTGTTCTATTAATTGCAATAAGAAATTATTTGCATATAAATAAAAGAGGTTCAACAGCAAATTAAACTTTTGAAAGGGCTTAAGTGGAAAATGTAATTAAAAAAACTTCTCCAATTCCTCTCCTTGTTTCATTTAGACCCCGTCTCCCTTCCATTCAGTGTTGTTGCTCATTTTTCTTGTAGAAATATAAAAAGACATATCATATCCAAAACCCATTAACAGAGGCATGCACAATATATAACGACCAACACCTTTATCGGCTCTATAATCAATCCGACTAGTACGTCCTCACCTACAAGGCCTGTTTGCTTTGTCATCTTTATTTGAAACCTTTCATCGTCATTCCCAAGAGCAATGCAGAATCAAGACTCATGAGCAACATCTTCCAACCACCCTATATATATCTTTTAGCCTTGCTCTTCAATGAACAAGCCACAAAACAACGTCAAATCCTCGAGCTGCTTAACGCCCTTAGGCACTGTCTATGTCTTTTCATATTTTTCAAGGTTCCTTATCGACAAGCTTCTCTACCCATATTATTTTGTCATGACTGGATAGACCTATGAAAAAATCTTTTGGTGGTCTCTATAAAAAGAGCAGCGAACATGTACTATTCCTCTATCAAAAGCACCATAGCAACACTATTCATTCGACAAAGCTTCACTCTGTCATAACTGCTCTTGTACTTCACTGCCTATGTAACGACCCGTAAATTTAACCGATTTTAATAATGTTACTAATTGAATTTTGTGGGAATTTTAAATGATAAAATTTTGAAATATAAATTTGATATTTGGAATGCGTCTAGTTAAACATAGTAACCGGTAAATTTTCGTCCGAAAATACGAAAGTTTATTTCGCGCGTAAATTTACTTCAATTTAATCAGTTAAAAAGCGATGAAAATAAAACGTTTTCAAAATCAAAATATTTTTACATAGAAAAATTCTAAATAATCTTTTGAGTAAGTTGTCAGTTTGTCGTTTTCCCAAATTCGGACATCTTTGGCTCCGTCGATCTTAATCTTCTGCGATTTTTACGCATTTTCCGTTAGTAAAAAAAATTCGAATTTTTATAATTCAATCGTACCACTGATATCTGTATACCGTTTTGATCGTCTCATCGCGCCGATCACTAAGGTATATTCATTCGTGTGTTTCGACGTTCGGTGAACGGCCAAATCTGTAAACGATGAACCATATCGGTACCGTTTTGACCCTTTTTAAATTTTTTGTCTATTCACTGTCCATCACGGTATCAAACTGAATGGCCACTTAGGTTTTTCAATGGACGTGACTATTGCTTTTCCTGTGCGTTCAAAATTTATTATGCTAAGTCATTTCCTTTTACTTTCGTTTCAGACACCAAAGAGTAAATTATACATATTCACTCCCTGTAGCATGTTACTTCCCTGCCATTCTCTTTTCCCCTGAAACTTACTCAAACTTTTCACTTCTACTTGCTAATGGAAACAGCTTTCCATCTCCAATTCACGTGTTCGATCTTTCATCCTACGACCAACCAACGAGACCACCTACCCAGCTCACCACTCTCCCCTCAACACAGCCGAGCTCCTCCTCCCCTCCTCGAATCGTCACCTGACCGAACCTCCCTCACTCATGCACCCATCGACCATCAACTCCAGCCGACCACCGTGAGCGGCAACGGCCACCACTCCTCCAGCCTCGGCCTGACTTGGACCGTTCCCAGCCTCCGCCTTCTAGCCTTGCTCCCTCCGCCTATGGTCAATTGCCGACCCACTGAACCACTGCATTCCCTGCCTTGTTCGGCGCAGCCTCCAGCCAAGCTCCGGCCCGCACTCGCCTGAGCAAGCGCTCCATGAAAGCTCAGCCAAGTTTCCTCCTTCCTCTCTCTCCGCCGCACCCTCCTTCCCAGCATAATAAGTACTCTAGTTTATATTAATATATGTATGTTGTGTACGTATACATATGGGTTCTAGAAAACTTACTTTGAACTGTTTTGCTTTTCTATTTCGTGTTATTAAAAAGTTGTATTACATTATAGTCTGTGTAATAATATCCCTATATTTGTTTATGAGTATTGTTTATAAACTATATAAGTTGTATTTCTTAGCTTCAGGCCTATCAGTTTATTAAGTTTATATAAACATAGATTTTAAAATATTCATTTATATATTGATAATTTTACTTTATTTATAAATATATTTGACAGCTGAGTATTGATCTTTATAACTTCTGTTTGACCAGTTTTTGATACGTGGGTTTATTTACCAAGTTTCGGCAGCATATATATGTTAAATATATATATCTAAAGTTGTTTCAGTATGTAAGATAACGGAGTAAAAGGTTATATGTTCAGTGTATATATTGTCAATGTATGATATGTTCTATATTTTATACTAAATTATGTATATATACATGTTATACCGTTTAGCAGTGATATGTATATGTTTCAAAATGTATTAGTAGTCGTTTCCATTTATATATAAAGTTACAATGATTTATAATTGTAATATACATAGATTTTCTTGTAATCTATTTGTTATTATATGAATAAGTTATACATATGTTAGTTTTTCTAAGACTTTATTAAATATATAGGTTGTCAGAACCTGTCAGGAAGATACATTTCTTAGTACATGGTCACTTTTACAAAGAACTATTTTTGTCAAATTTCGTTTTATATATGTTGTATATAACTAGTGTTTTCTTTCTATACTTTACTGTTCGTGTTTATATAACAACGTATATAATGTATATGTATGTCTTGTGTTTGTTATACATGTATTTATGTGAGACGTGTATAGGTTAGATGCATGTATATGTGTATATAGGCGATTATAACTCCTGCAAACATTATACCTCCAACCTTGCTTTCCAGAAAGTGCATTCACTTCTGCATTAACGGACAAATAATTGAAAACGCAGTTTGCTGTTGTTATATACTTGTAGTAGAGTGTAAATGATTTTTATGTGTGTGTTTCCAAAGTTTTGCATTACGGCTAACGTGTATTATATGTATGTATTGTAACTTTGACTTTTAAAGCAATGGTATTATAAGTGATGTGTTCGATTTTATACAAACATTGTTTTGCAAATATCGTTTAAGTATTGTTTTGGAAAATATAAAATATTTAGACTTTTAATTATATGTGTTTGAGGAAAATGATTTTTAATAATATATATATTATATTATCTTAATATTTGTGTTAAATTAAAATATTGATAGAATAAGAATAACAATATATATTTCTGTATATATATCAAAACTGATTTAACATGTTTCATCGATTCTTGTCATCAGCTCTGTTCGTCGAATTCGTGTCGATCTCGCTTTTCTTTGAAATCCGTGCTTGGATTCGTAACACATCTCAATCTCATTCGTCTCTAGCCTCGAAAGGTGAGCAATCACTCACGATTAATATTCTTTTATTTATTAAATTTGATTTCAATTGAAACGACAATTGAAATATTCTGCGGTTAGTTAATTACACTGTTATATCTTCTATCACCTTTATCTGTTCACCTATGACATCTGACACCATTATCTGTAAATTATTTATGCGATGATAATCCAGTTTGGTTGATAATTGATTGATTGTTTGTTGTTTATATTGGATGTCAAGTTGTAATGTATAAAGTGATAAATATTATGCAATTGAATTTGACGTAGTATAGTTTAAAATTTGAATCGACATATGTGTTGAATTTGATTAGTAAATTTGAATAATATGACCCCTTTTATTTGTTAAGTTAATTGACACGTAGAATTTGATAAATAGACTTTGAACCTTTGAACGTATATTAGATTAATGATCGTAGCTTTAAAATTGAAATTGAACGACAAGTGAAAACCGTAATGTAATAATCTTTAATCTACATGAAATGATAGTGTAGATTCTAGAAATAATTATATTAATTCGCACAAATAACAATGCGAATTAATATGATTATTTCGGAATTATTGAATTAATTATTGGATTGTTATTGACTGTTATTATTGCTTGTTTATTTACGTTGACACCATCCCTGTTATCACACTGCAAGTTCCCTTTTATTATGATTGATCTTGAATTGAAATTGGAATCGGGTTAAAATGATATATACCCAAATGAATTTGACCTAGGATAGTGAATTAAATATAAAATCCGATTGGTCGATAATTTGATTTTAAAAAAATAATGATTTTATTCTATTAAAGAATAAGTTTGAAATGAAGTTGAAATTTGAATTTTGAAAGGAAAATGTAAAGATTGAAATCTGAAACAAAATTTAACGTAGTAATTGATAAAAGAATGTTATTTTAAATTTAATTATTTAGTAATTAAATTTGGAATTATTAATAAATAATTTGGAATTAGTAATAATTGAGTTTTGAAATTATTAAGTTTGAAATCATTTAATAATTAAATTTGAAATTATAATTAAGTTATCATAATTAAGTTTGAACTTATTAAGTTGAATATATAATTAAGCTGAAATGATTTGATGATTAAGTTTGAATTCATAATTAAGTGGAAATGATTTAATAATTAAGTTTTAATTGATAGTCAAGTTTGTAATTATTAAATTTTAAAATTATCAATAATTAAGATTGGAATTATTTAATAATTGAATGAGATTTAATTATTTGATAACTGAATAAAAAAAATTTGAATTATTTGATAAAAGAAATTGAACTTTTGAATAAGTGGATTTGAACTTCGATAATAAATGAAACTGGGTTTCTTTATTAATTAAACTTTGGAAATTTAAGTAAGTTAATAAGGGAAATTGTACTTCTTGAATATGTGGAATTTAGTTTCTGTATTAATTAAGTTTTGAAATTTGTATCTAAGTAAATAAATAAGTGGAATTGAATTTCTTTAACAAGAAATAAAATGTGATTTATTGAAATTAATGTAGACTTGTAAATTTGATAATTGGATTTGACGAATCTAATTTAGTTAAATTTAAAGTTTTGATAAAATGAAGATGAACGTAAGTAATTGATATAATGAATTGGGAATTAGATAAAATTGTTTTGATTGATAAATTAACTTAACGAATGTTGAATGAAATCGATAAATGAATTTAAAATTGACATGAATGTTAAATTAAATTAATTTAAATAATTTCGGAATGAAACTTATGTACGAACTTGAATCAATATTTGAATTGTTTAAATAAACAGTTGAAATCGAATTATAAGATTTTGAAAGGGTAATTTGAAGTTTTGAAACGTAAATTCTAGAAATTGATTTGGAAAGACAAACGAAATGTTGATTTACGAATTGAAATTGAAATTGAATTTAATTTGGTTTGGAAATTTATTAAACGAACAATCGGTGTAATAATTACGAAAGTTATTAAAGAAACCGGAATCGGTTATGGATATACTCTCTATCTAAACCGAAAACCACTTTAATAACAATACGTGGAGTGATGATCCAGAATGAAGTGGTTGGAATGATGTACATGATGACTGAAGAAAGAGAACGATAATGGATAGCCTTGACACTTATGTCAAATTGGAAATGACTAAAATCAGGAGCCGTGCCGGGCCAAATGGGGTTAGCCACCTCGAGCGAACACACTTCTTCGTAACTACTACTCATTACTTGTGATTGATTGGTGCACCCTCGGAATTTCAGGAGTGTTGTTTCGTGGTGTTGCGATCGCTGCGGCGATGCGTTCACCAGTCCGGATCAGGCGAATGGTAGTTTCACTACCTTGGGTATTGCCTCATGTGCCTTGTCATACTTGTATCCCTATATACACGACTACTACGAATTTGTTCTGTGTTATACCTATGGAGTACTCCCTGATATCCCACTAGTTTATGGTGGAGTTTACAGTGCTGTATAGACTATGACATTTATAAAATGTGTTAAGGGGGATAATGGTAACGCCTTAACACTATTTTGATATTTTATATTACTGATAAACATTATCTATTTAGCGTACACTACTACCTAGTAGATAGTTTAACGGATCATTAGAGGATGGTGATTCCAACATCCCTTGAGTTACTTGTATTTTGTTTGCTATTTCACTTGAGTTGGATTTATTGATATAAGAATATTAATCCTGACTCGAGTGTTTTGTGTTTTGCTTTACGCTCGGGTCAGACTGAGTGTACCAGTATTCGAGGCTCACCTTTGGAGTTGGAGCTTTGCTTGAAGATCCAGCCATCTATTCCACTTTCAGTATTCGATGATTCCAGTGTTGTATTCTGATTTGTACTTGATGTATCGTATTTCTCTTTTGTTGTAAACTCTGATGTATCTTATATATTTATATAGTAGCTTCATGAACTACTATCTCTTTTACTTCCGCTGCATATTATTACTCTGTGTCTGTGATTCCATGATTATTTATTTATTGTATATCTGAGTTTTGCCAAATTTAAATTAACAATTCGGTATTTTGAATTATTCAAGTCCGACATGTGCGGATGCGAATAGTCTAAAATAGCGGGTCGTTATAGTTGGTATCAGAATTTTTGGTAGCTCTAGGCAAAACTTAGTATATATGGTAAATGTTGTTACAGAATCACACCCACTCGAGTTTCAATCTCTTCCTTTTGACTCATTTCCTTTGAATTTTTTTGGAACGTTCCCTCGGTTCCGAAATTCATTCTTGTCCCTCAATATTCGTGTTCTTTCAATTCTGGAGCATCCCATAACTCCACTTCAAATGATATCTATAATAGATCGGCGGTCTCGCCAATCTTCACATAATTTGTAAATGGGTGAAACTCCTTTACAATAGGCATCGATTTACCGAAGATTTCCGTATTATCGGTTTATGATGCTATCTATCTTCCGCTATGCCTGAATTCTATTTCTTGAGATTTGATGTTAATTTACTTCGGAATTCTGCATCGATCTTATTCTTTAAGTCACGGTCGACCCGGTTAAGGTTGCCCATGAACTAAATAAGCTTATCCATCTCCAGATTTAGTTAATTGAATCATCTTATCTTTTCTTTCGAACTTGAATTCGAATCTGAGTTCTCTTTAATGTGAGTCCATCAAAAATTTGAACCCTATCCTTATTTTGAAATTCATTCTTGTATCGTTGAGCGAGGAAGTGTATTTGTATTTATGTTAAAAATGTTTTATACATTGTGTTGTTTGAGTTGTTGATGTTGATTTGGGTTTTCGATCGATTCGTCTGATCAACGTTATCGATAGAATTTCCAAAACACCTGAACAGAACAAACTGACACAATAATGTTTTCAAATTGGGTGAATAAAATAAATTTTGTATGATTATATTATATATAATAAAAAATTTCTGAAATTAAAATGTTAATTAATCTGATGTCCGAAATGTGAAAAATTAAATTTCATTTATTATTTTATAAATCATTGACTATTCCATAAAATAAATGAATTTATAAAATTTGGTTATAATTTGATTTGGGATTTGAAATATATTTAAATCAAGACTTTGAGAATTTAATTTCTGATAATTTTGAACTATGGTTTTAAAAGTTTTAAAATGTATATTGTTTAAAATATTTTCGAATAGAAATGGATTTGCCAAAAATTTTTAAATGATTAAATTTGAGCTCTTCCCTTTTTCCGCTGGAAAATAATTTCGGTGATGACGGCCGCATCATCGACATTTATTTTCGAGTTTCGAAGTGTAGAGACCATCGGTAGCTTGCTACACTCTTGTTTGAAATTGATTTGATTTGAAAATTTTAAAGTACAACCGGATTTAAAATATACATATAGGTATGTAATTTTAAATTTAATTTGACTTGATATATATAGTATATACGTAATTATTATCTTTGAAATGGTTTGAAATTAATCGGAAATAAATTCTTAAAATTTTGATTTAAAGATGATTTCAATGAAACCAAAATTTGAATTAATATTTAAACTTGAGAAAATTGAATTAGGAATTTTATTTGGGTAATACTCAATTGCATTATTTATAACTTACCTAAATTTTCAAAAGTCAACTATGTAATTGGATAATATACAATATAAATTGTCTTTATAAATAAAATGTGAGTGCGTATAATAAATATTATTCACTTAATTTGATTATAAAATGATAATGGAGATAAATAGAATAATAAAAATAGAATAATAAATGAGATAAATAAAATAAATTCTGCTTTGAGGAAATTGATAATCAGCTTAATGAAATACTTGAATTTGAAATGAATTGTTAAGTATTAATCAAATTTAATTGAAATTTATATGGTTTAAATTTATTGTTTATAATGTAATTCAAGTTTATTTCTTTTGGTTGTTTCTATTCTCCAATTTCCTTCCTTTTCGGGGACGAAAAGTTTTGAGTGGGGGAGAATGTAACGACCCGTAAATTTAACCGATTTTAATAACGTTACTAATTGAATTTTGTGGGAATTTTAAACGATAAAATTTTGAAATATAAATTTGATATTTGGAATGCGTCTAGTTAAACATAGCAACCGGTAAATTTTCGTCCGAAAATACGAAAGTTTATTTCGCGCGTAAATTTACTTCAATTTAATCAGTTAAAACGCGATGAAAATAAAACATTTTCAAAATCAAAATATTTTTACATAGAAAAATTCTAAACCATCTTTTGAGCAAGTTGTCAGTTTGTCGTTTTCCCAAATTCGGACATCTTTGGCTCCGTCGATCTTAATCTTCTGCGATTTTTACGCATTTTCCGTTAGTAGAAAAAATTCGAATTTTTATAATTCAATCGTACCACTGATATCTGTATACCGTTTTGATTGTCTCATCGCGCCGATCTCTAAGGTATATTCATTCGTGTGTTTCGACGTTCGGTGAACGGCGAAATCTGTAAACGATGAACCATATCGGTACCGTTTTGACCCTTTTTAAATTCTTTGTCTATTCACTGTCCATCACGGTATCAGACTGAGTGGCCACTTAGGTTTTTCAATGGACGTGACTATTGCTTTTCCTGTGCGTTCAAACTTTGTTATGCTAAGTCATTTCCTTTTACTTTCATTTCAGACACCAAAGAGTAAATTATACATATTCACTCCATGTAGCATGTTACTCCCCTGCCATTCTCTTTTCCCCTGAAACTTACTCAAACTTTTCACTTCTACTTGCTAATGGAAACAGCTTTCCATCTCCAATTCACGTGTTCGATCTTTCATCATACGACCAACCACCGAGACCACCTACCCAGCTCACCACTCTCCCCTCAACACAGCCGAGCTCCTCCTCCCCTCCTCGAATCGTCACCTGACCGAACCTCCCTCACTCATGCACCCATCGACCATCAACTCCAGCCGACCACCGTGAGCGGCAACGGCCACCACTCCTCCAGCCTCGCCTGACTTGCACCGTTCCCAGCCTCCGCCTTCTAGCCTTGCTCCCTCCGCCTATGGCCAATCGCCGATCCCCTGAACCACTGCATTCCCTGCCTTGTTCGATGCAGCCTCCAGCCAAGCTCCGACCCGCACTCGCCTGAGCAAGCCCTCCATGAAAGCTCAGCCAAGTTTCCTCCTTTCTCTCTCTCCGCCGCACCCTCCTTCCCAGCATAATAGGTAATCTAGTTTATATTAATATATGTATGTTGTGTACGTATACATATGGGTTCTAGAAAACTTACTTTGAACTGTTTTGTTTTTCTATTTCGTGTTATTAAAAAGTTGTATTATATTATAGTCTGTGTAATAATATCCCTATATTTGTTTATGAGTATTGTTTATAAACTATATAAGTTGTATTTCTTAGCTTCACGCCTATCATTTTATTAAGTTTATATAAACATGGATTTTAAAATATTCATTTATATATTGATAATTGTACTTTATTTATAAATATATTTGACAGCTGAGTATTGATCTTTATAACTTCTGTTTGACCAGTTTTTGAAACGTGGGTTTATTTACCAAGTTTCGGCAGCATATATATGTTAAATATATATATCTAAAGTTGTTTCAGTATGTAAGATAACGGAGTATAAGGTTATATGTTCAGTGTATATATTGTCAATGTATGATATGTTCTATATTTTATACTAAATTATGTATATATACATGTTATACCATTTAGCAGCGATATGTATATGTTTCAAAATGTATTAGTAGTCGTTTCCATTTATATATAAAGTTACAATGATTTATAATTGTAATATACATAGATTTGCTTGTAATCTATTTGTTATTATATGAATAAGTTATACATATGTTAGTTTTTTTAAGACTTTATTAAATATATAGGTTGTCAGAACCTGTCATGAAGATACTTTTCTTATGTACGGCAGTACATGGTCACTTTTACAAAGAACCATTTTTATCAAATTTCGTTTTATATATGTTGTATATAACTAGTGTTTTCTTTTTGTACTTTACTGTTCGTGTTTATATAACAACGTATATAATGTATATGTATGTCTTGTGTTTGTTATACATGTATTTATGTGAGACGTGTATAGGTTAGATGCATGTATATGTGTATATAGGCGATTATAACTCCTGCAAACATTATACCTCCAACCTTGCTTTCGAGAAAGTGCATTCACTTCTGCATTAACGGACAAATAATTGAAAACGCAGTTTGCTTTTGTTATATACTTGTAGTAGCGTGTAAATGATTTTTATGTGTGTGTTTCCAAAGTTTTACATTACGGCTAACGTGTATTATATGTATGTATTGTAACTTTGACTTTTAAAGCAATGGTATTATAAGTGATGTGTTCGATTTTATACAAACATTGTTTTGCAAATATCGTTTAAGTATTGTTTTGGAAAATATAAAATATTTAGACTTTTAATTATATGTGTTTGAGGAAATTGATTTTTAATAATATATATTATATTATCTTAATATTTGTGTTAAATTAAAATATTGATAAAATAATAATAACAATATATATTTCTGTATATATATCAAAACTGATTTAACATGTTTCATCGATTCTTGTCATCAGCTCTGTTCGTCGAATTCGTGTCGATCTCGCTTTTCTTTGAAATCCGTGCTTGGATTCGTAACACATCTCAATCTCGTTCGTCTCTAGCCTCGAAAGGTGAGCAATCACTCACGATTAATATTCTTTTATTTATTAAATTTGATTTCAATTGAAACGACAATTGAAATATGCTGCGGTTAGTTAATTACACTGTTATATCTTCTATCACCTTTATCTGTTCACCTATGACATCTGACACCATTATCTGTAAATTATTTATGCGATGATAATCCAGTTTGGTTGATAATTGATTGATCGTTTGTTGTTTATATTGGATGTCAAATTGTAATGTATAAAGTGATAAATATTATGCAATTGAATTTGACGTAGTATAGTTTAAAATTTGAATCGACATATGTGTTGAATTTGATTAGTAAATTTGAATAATATGACCCCTTTTATTTGTTAAGTTAATTGACACGTAGAATGATAAATAGACTTTGAACCTTTGAACGTATATTAGATTAATGATCGTAGCTTTAAAATTGAAATTGAACGACAAGTGAAAACCGTAATGTAATAATCTTTAATCTACATGAAATGATAGTGTAGATTCTAGAAATAATTATATTAATTCGCACAAATAACAATGCGAATTAATACGATTATTTCGGAATTATTGAATTAATTATTGGATTGTTATTGACTGTTATTATTGCTTGTTTATTTACGTTGACACCATCTCTGTTATCACACTGCAAGTTCCCTTTTATTATGATTGATCTTGAATTGAAATTGGAATCGGGTTGAAATCATATATACCCAAATGAATTTGACCTAGGATAGTGAATTAAATATAAAATCCGTTTGGTCGATAATTTGATTTAAAAAAATAATAATGATTTTATTCGAGTAAAGAATAAGTTTGAAATGAAGTTGAAATTTGAATTTTGAAAGGAAAATGTAAAGAATGAAATCTGAAACAAAATTTAACGTAGTAATTGATAAAAGAACGTTATTTTAAATTTAATTATTTAGTAATTAAATTTGGAATTATTAATAGATAATTTGGAATTAGTAATAATTGAGTTTTGAAATTATTAAGTTTGAAATCATTTAATAATTAAATTTGAAATTATAATTAAGTTTGGAATCATAATTAAGTTTGAACTTATTAAGTTGAATATATAATTAAGCTGAAATGGTTGATGATTAAGTTTGAATTCATAATTAAGTGGAAATGATTTAATAATTAAGTTTGAATTGATAGTCAAGTTTGTAATTATTAAATTTAAAAATTATCAATAATTAAGATTGGAATTATTTAATAATTGAATGAGATTTAATTATTTGATAACTGAATAATTTTTTTTTTTGAATAATTTGATAAAAGAAATGGAACTTTTGAATAAGTGGATTTGAACTTCGATAATAAATGAAACTGGGTTTCTTTATTAATTAAACTTTGGAAATTTAAGTAAGTTAATAAGGGAAATTGTACTTCTTGAATATGTGGAATTTAGTTTCTGTATTAATTAAGTTTTGAAATTTGTATCTAAGTAAATAAATAAGTGGAATTGAATTTCTTTAACAAGAAATAAAACGTGATTTATTGAAATTAATGTAGACTTGTAAATTTGATAATTGGATTTTTCGAATCTAATTTAGTTAAATTTGAAGTTTTGATAAAATGAAGTTGAACGTAAGTAATTGATATAATGAATTGGGAATTAGGTAAAATTGTTTTGAGTGATAAATTAACTTAACGAATGTTGAATGAAATCGATAAATGAATTTAAAATTGACTTGAATGTTAAATTAAATTAATTTAAATAATTTCGGAATGAAACTTATGTATGAACTTGAATCAATATTTGAATTGTTTAAATAAACAGTTGAAATCGAATTATAAGATTTTGAAAGGGTAATTTGAAGTTTTGAAACGTAAATTCTGGAAATTGATTTGGAAAGACAAACGAAATGTTGATTTACGAATTGAAATTGAATTTAATTTGGTTTTGGAAATTTTTTAAACGACCAATCGGTGTAATAATTACGAAAGTTATTAAAGAAACCGGAATCGGTTATGGATATACTCTCTATCTAAACCGAAAACCACTTTAATAACAATACGTGGAGTGATGATCCAGAATGAAGTGGTTGGAATGATGTACGTGATGACTGAAGAAAGAGAACGATAATGGATAGCCTTGACACTTATGTCAAATTGGAAATGACTAAAATCAGGAGCCGTGCCGGGCCAAATGGGGTTAGCCACCTCGAGCGAACACACTTCTTCGTAACTACTACTCATTACTTGTGATTGATTGGTGCACCCTCGGAATTTCAGGAGTGTTGTTTCGTGGTGTTGCGATCGCTGCGGCGATGCGTTCTCACCAGTCCGGATCAGGCGAATGGTAGTTTCACTACCTTGGGTATTGCCTCATGTGCCTTGTCATACTTGTATCCCTATATACGCGACCACTACAAATTTGTTTTGTGTTATACCTATGGAGTACTCCCTGATATCCCACTAGTTTACGGTGGAGTTTACAGTGCTGTATAGACTATGACATTTATAAAATGTGTTAAGGGGGATAATGGTAACGCCTTAACACTATTTTGATATTTTATATTACTGATAGACATTATCTATTTAGCGTACACTACTACCTAGTAGATAGTTTAACAGATCATTAGAGGATGGTGATTCCAACATCCCTTGAGTTACTTGTATTTTTTTTGCTATTTCACTTGAGTTGGATTTATTGATATAAGAATATTAATCCTAACTCGAGTGTTTTGTGTTTTTTTTTACGCTCGGATCAGACTGAGTGTACCAGTATTCGAGGCTCACCTTTGGAGTTGGAGCTTTGCTTGAAGATCCAGCCATCTATTCCACTTTCAGTATTCGATGATTCCAGTGCTATATTCTGATTTGTACTTGATGTATCGTATTTCTCTTTTGTTGTAAACTCTGATGTATCTTATATATTTATGTAGTAGCTTCATGAACTACTATCTCTTTTACTTCCGCTGCATATTATTACTCTGTGTCGGTGATTCCGTGATTATTTATTTATTGTATATCTGAGTTTTGCCAAATTTAAATTAACAATTCGGTATTTTGAATTATTCAAGTCCGACATGTGCGGATGCAAATAGTCTAAAATAGCGGGTCGTTATAGCCTACCTGGCTAAAGTGCAAGTAAAACCACTTCAAATGCCTTTTTTCCCCACTGACATAAGCACACCAAGATATGGCTCCTCTTTTAGCATGCATATGCACCACTCCATCCACGTGGAAACCAAGCTAGATGCATCTGCATCATTGATCGCAACTAACGATTCGCATGAAACTTATCAGCTAAGGCATTAATCTAAGTCCTTCAAAGCATGATCTTTGTAATTTTAAATAGAGTTACCTGTGCATTTGTACAAGGATCGTTTTTTCTCCTTCTCAAGAGATATTTTTAACAATTTTAAGCTTTCGTAATAGCCATTAAACTTTTCCTTTTAATCGAAAGCTCAAAGTAATAAGAAAAGCATTAAACTTTTCCTTTTAATCGAAAGTTCAAAGTAATAAGAAAAGCACTCATGGTGGATGTAGATCTCCTCTAGATCGAGCCATTTTACTTATTGTGTTATTTACTTTACATGCACCACATCATATTCTCTTAATCAATCATCATTATACATTTCAAATAACGATTTTGGTGAGTTACCTTCATTAAAATCCATTTTAATCATAATTCTTAGGTTGTCCAGAAATCTAGTCAAATTTTAGTACTAGAAGCAGGACCTCCTCTAAACGCTCTTAATTTTCTTTGTTGTGCAATGATGGTCAGAACAAACTTCTCATCTCCAGCATGTTGTCTGCTAATATAAGTTCGCACATACTTATTATAATAAAAGGAACCCTAAATAATATGTGTCTACCAACCCATATTTACACACCACACCTTGATCAAATTTTAGTAATGCGGGACTATTCCAATTCCAAACCATCATTTCCATTTCCACATACAAGACAACCCCAACAATCCTCCTCTTGACTCGCATCCCCTTGGAGTACTTTGAGAGCATTGTTTTATCTGCATAGTCCAGTCTGCAAAAGTCTGCAACCTTCAGCTCTTATACCCATTTGTTGTGTAATGGCGGTTGGACTAAGCTCCCCATCTCTAGCACATGGCATAAGCATATGAGTTGGAGCTTAATTATTGTAATACAAGGAACCTCCAATTTCACATGTCTACCAACCCATATTCATACACCACATCTCCATCAAATTTTAGAGATGTGAGACTATTCGAATCCCAAGCCGTCATTCCTATTTCCACATGCGCAACAACCTTGACATTCATCACTATCTTTTTCTAAAGCCTATTATCCTCAAAATACACATCCACAATATAACCTAATCATGGTGAAGTTGGGGCCAATAACTCAAACAGCCATAACATCATTGCTGGCACTTAGGCCAGTGTCATCAGCCCTATGCATGGCATGAGCAATAACACATGGCTTAGGCTGGTTAATGGGATTAAAAATATTGGAAAAATGGCATGTGATCTGAATGATGTTCATGTTCGGTGGATGCCCTTGAAACTACCAATTATTATTCAAGGGTCCCAACTGCTTTGGATAGGACCATCCACCCACCTATGTTTCCTAGCACTTTTAACATTATGCACGACGCTAGGGAGAGGATCATGCTCGAGACCTCTATCAGGGTGGTTTCTATCTCAATAGGATTGCGCATGCCATTGATAGAGTTAGGGATATACCCTAGGGACAATTGTGTAATTTATTACATATATCCAACTCGATACCAATCTTGTTTAAAATATAAGGTGTTTTCTTTCTATTATTACTTGATATAATATGTTATATTAATTAGTTAAAATTATATCTAATAGAAAATCCATAAATTGTATGTTTTGTGATAGTAGTTATAAAATACTATAACCATGAGTAATTTATCACAATAAAAATAAATGCACTATTTTAAATTTTGCAGTCAAGATGTATCGAGACTGGATATCAGTGTATCTATTGAGACTAGAGTACGTAACGCTTTCCAAATGTTGGGCAGCGTATTACTCATGACTGTTAAGGGCATTTAGTGGTTATGTATTCATAGTTATTGGATAACTATGGAATGACTCACTTGATAGTTTTCTATTGGCTAATATAACTAAGGTCAAGTAGAAAATATCGATGTAACCGATTTACACAATTCTCTCGACTTGAGAATATTGTCGATCTTTAATATGAAAGCTTCGCTTTGATTATAGTCAAATCATAGCACAGTGTCCATCGAGTGACTATTGTTGGGTTGAGTGGTAGTATCGGAAGTGAAACAATATTCAAAAGATGATTCGCCTCCTCGGTTATACGAATTTAGTATTATGGTCAACTTAAAGTCAAAGTCTTTGACCAAAGTAGTTCGGTTAATAATAATTGTTATTATTGCACCAAAGGCTTTGTGTTTGGACTATAGATTTATATACGAATGATTTTGGAATTTTGATCATTACCAAATTCCATAAGTTTAGAGTGATATAGTTTTGACAAAGAAAATTGGTGTAAATAAAAGTCACAACTGGGTAGCGCTTAACAAAGTGAAATTGAATTTCACTCAAACCAAGTAAGCGATAAATTTGACTAAAATGTCACACCACCTGCTAAGTAATGTGTGAACGTTAATATTCGAATAGTTTGATATTAATATCTGAACCAATTTACGGCTGATGAGTCATACAACCGAAATGATGAATTCTGTTTTGACCAAACGATTTAATTAGTTTATAATTAATATAAATTAATTAATATTTATGAAATATTAATTATAAAATTAAGATTATTATTTGAGGAATAAATATTTTTAAATATACTTAAAATAGTTTTAAATATTAATTGATATACGATATCGATAAGCGATTAAATTGGATTTAACTAAATAATATTTTCTTTGGGCTTAAATGGATTTTTGGGCATTCAAGATGTGAAATTTCGGCAGCAACATGACACAGGATCTGACTCAGAATAGGATTTAGATGCTAGATTTTGGAAGGTTAGTATGGAATGATATCCCTTTTTTTCTCCTTTCTATCCACTATATAAATATACCTAAACCAATTTGGTCAAGACTTTTGGCTGCCACCTCCATCACATCTTGTTGGCTAAAATTATTCCATTAGTACTCCATCATACTAAGGTCAAACCAACTCAAAACTGATCACTATTCGATAATCAAATATCAATGGTTCAAGGACCAACAATCTGCCTAATCGGAAAAGGTTTCAAAGAAAGATTTCATCCTTACAAGGTATGCTTCAAGGCTTTGTTTCTTAGGTATATTTTATCAAATTATAGTTTATAATCTTTAAATAATTTTTTATTATGTGTGTATATATTATTATTATATTGTTAGTTTAGTGGCGATTTTGATATAAAGTAATGCTGTAAATTGGTTTGGTTATATCTATGTGTACACTTATTTAAAAAAACCAATTATTTCATATTAGACCATTATAGTAGCATAGCAGATATACTAACTAATATTTTATTAATTATATATATTATTTAATTACACATTTATGGTTTATATTTAATTACAACATTAAATTAAATTGAAATTTGATCATATAATTTTGTGTATGTAAATTTATGGTAAGAGTAATTTTCGTAAGGAAAATAATAATTTATTATTATTTAATAATGCTTAAATCAACATACTACGTAAATAAATCATCTAAAAACTAATACGTTATGAATTTTTTTATTTTGTAAAATTATTTCAACATTAAATAAGCTCTCATCTAGAAAAATAATTAAAAATATTTTTTGTTACTTTTAAAAATTATTATTGAAATCGAGCGAAAATTAATAAATTAATTATAAATAAAATTTGACTGAAAAAATTGTGTATTTTTATAAAACCTTTAAAATATTATTTGTGATTTACTGGAAATTTTAAATTTTTAAAAAAGTTTCCAAAATAACTTTTATCAATATTTTATATAATTTCAAATGAGTTTTCGACAAAAATATATTTTAAAATAACAAAATAAATAATAATAAAATTTCTGTGTTGTACACATGATCTGGAATAGAAAATATTTTTTGATTTTATTAATTAATTTATATATATATTCTTATATTACAAATGTATTTATATGAATATATATTAAAATAAATACAAAATATTATTTTATTATTATGCATATACTACTACATATTTTATTCATGGTCTATAAAAAAATTATTATATATTTAGTATTTAACTAACTGATTAACATTTTACTAAATATATTATAATAATATGAATATATGTGTATTGCTGTGACGCCCCACCTCTATACCCACGCTAGACAAGAACATTACGGTGTAGTGCTGTCAACTAGCGCGGAGAATAAGACTGTTGAGGAGCGACCATCCATGTAATTTCTTATCACACGGTGGCTATAAAATAATCTTCGGAAACAAATATAGAAGTAAGCATAACATGCGAATCAATCACAGATATCCATATCACAAAGGCGGAAAGAGATATGAATATATATCACATAAAAGTGTACATCAGAGTAGTGGTCTAAAAAGATCCACGATAATACAAAAGAATAGCAACGCGTGCTATACAAAAGAATACAACTATGAATCTATATCTCAAGTGTAAACAACAAAAGCTGCTAATCTAAACAATTAGCCAAAAGTCTGAGTAGTGAATCACTAGGGGAGGAGTCAAGCAGTAGCACCTGTAACATCTCGGCCTGACCCGAGTATTATTTATAAGAAAATAATAAACGGATCAGTCTAGCTATAAATATCAGATGACATGATATAAAATAAAAGATATGGCATAAACATAAAATATCCATATTGACATACTACTATAAGTATGCAATTAATGATCAACAGGAGATCAACCGATAAGAGATAAATCAATATCACAAGAATCTTCTCAAAGATCCAAAGAGGGCATCATACCCTAAACTTGTACTCATGACAAGTCAAAGAGATAAATTCCAGAAATCAACACAAGAAATCCAGAAATCATAAAAAGGGAAAGAGGCCTATCACATGACGGTCCGAAGACCATGGGGAGCTACCCCACATGTGTGAATGGAATCACACAGATTGAGGTCAAGACTAACCAAAAAGCAGAAAGATATGTGTGAATGGAATCACACAAGTGGTGTCTAGTCTAACCTTGCAATGAAAGAGACATCGCGCAATTGCTAGTCTAATTCATAAAGCGATCATCAAGATCAACGAGAAGTGTCAATTACACTAAGCTAGTAAATATAGAAGTTTAGCTTCATGTCCCATAACCACTTGCATAACTTAAATATTTACGAACAAACTGTAAATCTTCACTAATAAAATTGTCACAAGAGGTTCAATCGAACAAGTCCAAGAATTAACCGACGAAGTGAACGCAAGCGTTTCATACCACTTGTTTTACTAAGTCGTTTAATTAGATTTCTCATCCGAGTGAGGTAAAGGCTTGTATATACTAATAGATTGGAAAACGGTTTAAGAAAAGAGCTTTGTTATTAAAAATAGAGTTGAAATTGTTTGTTAAAAGAGTTTTGATATTTACTACTAGTATTGAAACCTTTATATTATAAAGTGACAAAACACATAAGCAATTGTAGAAACAATCAGTCACAAAGATCGCATACGGAGATGCGAATAAAATCCAAGGAAATCAGCTCAATGTTTTTCAGATAAGATCCCCTACGGAGGGGGGGTCCAGGGGGGGTGGCAACCCCCCAAGGTGGGGGTGCGGGGGCAACGCCACCGCTTACGGGGTTCGACCTGCCCGGTCAGGTCGCGGGGGTCCAGGGGGCGGTACGACTTAGTGAAGACAAAATGAGGTCTAACGACCTAAGAGGTTCACGCGACCTAACACAATGGCTGAGCGACCTAACTAAGAGCGCGACCTGGTGGGTAAGGAGGTCGAGCGACCTAATGTTCTTTGCGACCTAACGAGGTAGAGGGGACACGCGACCTAAAGGTATGCGACCTAAGAAAGTTCGCGGGCTAAGGATGAGCGACCTAACAAGGTTCACGACCTAACGGAGAAAAGACAACCTAGGTCTAACGACCTAACTGCTCGCGACCTAAGGGTCTAAAGGCCACGCGACCTAGAGGGAAAACAAGGTTAAGCGACCTAAGTGGGTTTGCGACCTAACGATATAAACGGTTGAGCGACCTAACGGTGCAACGACCTAAGGCCAAACGACTTAAGGGTTCCAGTGGAGAGCGACCTAAAAGAGACGCGACCTAAAAGAGGCGCGACCTAAAGGAGACGCGACCTAAATTAGGCGCGACCTAAAGGAGACGCGACCTAAAAGAGACGCGACCTAAAAGAGGCGCGACCTAAAAATATAAAGGTCATGCGACCTAGCGACCTAAGGTCATACGACCTAGCGACCTAAGGTCCATACGACCTACGACCTAAGGTCATACGACCTAACTCCGAAGACGTTAGAAATGGCCAGAACGACCTACGACCTAAGGTCCATACGACCTACGACCTAAGGTCATACGACCTAACTCTGAAGACGTTAGAAATGGCCAGAACGACCTACGACCTAAGGTCCATACGACCTACGACCTAATGAGATAACTCCGAGCGACCTAAAGGTATAGGCCATTTTAAGGTCGGAAACGACCTAACTCCAGTGCGACTTTTCACACAGAACGACCTAACAAAGGCAGAACGACCTAGGGGCAGTTTTTCACCAAAAACACTAAAAAGTGGAGTTTTTCGCCAATCCAATCAAAACCAAATGCAAATGTGCGTGCAAACATGATAGGGAATCATTCCCAACAGTCCAAGATAGATATAAACTAGATTTGTGAGATAAAAATCTCACCTTTGCACTAAAATTTATGAAGATGAAGCTTGAAAGCAAGGAGAAGCAATCCAAAGCTTGAATCCAATATCTTCTACTTGAATTTGGAGTTGAATGTTGGATTTGCAATTGAATTTGTGCTTGGAGTTTTAATTTCCCATTCTTTTCACCATTAATGCCCAAGCTTGAGTTAGTTAGGAAATTTATGAAGAGTGAGGAGAAGGGGGTTAGAACTTGGGCTTAATAGGCTAAACTAACCCAAAGTCCAAAGCGGGAAAAGTTAGGGAAATTTCACTAACTCCAAACCTATCGATGTTTATACTTAAAAAAGTTGTAAACGACATTTCGAACTCAATGGAAGTGGTCTCGAGTCCTAATTTGACCGTTTGCAAAAAGTAGCTTTTCGGACCAAAATCCGATTAACGAGTTAATATTTAAATAAAATATTTAAATACAAACTCGATAAATATGCGGGTTGTTACAATTTATTATTAATATTTCATTTATAAAATTATATATGTATATATAGAAATAAATATTATATACATTTACATAAAATTATTTAAACAAACTTAATACATACATACATACATACATACATACATATATATGTATGTATGTATGTATAATATTTATAAATAGTTTATATACATACATATATTTGGATAACATAATTTGCAAATTAAATAAGCTAATTTGTCTGTTATGATGTAAATCACAACATCTATACATGGGCATGTTATGTCGTGCATTGATATACATGTTACACATGTACACACACGTATATATGTATATGATAGTATATATGTATATGATATATACCTACATACATATGTGTGTATATATATAAATTTAGTAAAATTATATATAATTTATAAATTTAAATTATATTTAGAAATGTTCTGAATGAATTAGACTTCATATGCTCAATATAGATCCAATAAGGGATTTTTTTTTAAAATTCACCCATAACTTTTGTTATGGGCTAGCCTAATTCCAACAATGGTTTCAGAGCCCAATAGATTATACGGTTTAAATTAATCATGTTATGGTTAACTAGTTAAAACCTACCTATATACTAAGTTGTCTAGAAAAGTAGTGCCTAAGGTTGGGTTTGGGTAATCAAGTACTCTGCCCTGCCTGGTTACTAACCTGGCCCGAAATGATGAGGTAAGCCCCGAAGGTTATCCATAACTAAGAAGGCCCAATTTGAATTGGACAATGGGATAATTCCAAAATTGTTTTGGAATTAAAAATAAAAGTTTTAAATTTAAGATAAGAAAAATATTATAAATGTTATAATATAAATTTTCAAATTGTTCTAAAAATAAAAAATATAAGATTTTCAAATTTAAAAGTTAAATTTTAAATAAGATATACCTATATTACGAAAGTTATAATAGAGTGAAAATTTCAAAATGTTTGAAAACTAATATATATTAATGAAATTTATTGAAATATTTATTAAATAAATAAATAAATATATACATGTGTTATATATTATGATATATGTTATGTTGTTTTCAATGTTAAAGTAACATAAGTATAAATATTTGTATACAAAATCAATTTTCAAATTAATGTAATTTAATTTAATTAATTAATTAAAAAATATTCACGTATATATATTATATATGTGTTATACTACAAAGGTTATAGTATATAATAAATATATGATATAAATGTTATATTAAGATAATATAAAATTAATTAAAATATTAATTAATTAAAATTAATTAAATAAGATTTAATCAATTTAATTTATAAATAAGACTATTATATAAGTAATATGAAATATAAAAGTTGTATAATAATAAAACTTACATAATATTAACGTTTAAATTAAAGGTGGAACATTAAGAAACCTTAATTAGAGTTAGGGAATAAATACATACGTATAGTGTGTATACCGTGATTTCGAATGTGTCCGACACTTGAGTCATGAGGGTATTTAATAAGAATACGTTATTCCGTCTGTTAATATCACTCGATATGACATATTGATGATGAATTTTTAACATAAAGTTGTCCTCTATAATTTATATATTAATATATCAATTGCATACTGTTAATTGTTGAGATTTCCTAAAGGTAGGGATGTTATGTGTAGTACTATTAACATATTGAATAAATGAGGAAATATAACTGCACATATTAGTTGAGCTTCCATCAACGTATGTGCATTATACTTAGGCCGTTGAGAAACGATAGGTTCGAGTGAATAATCCTACTTTACTTGTTGAGCTTTCCTCAAGGTAAAGACGAGATTAGGACAAGGTACTATAGGTTAGAAGTTATATGTGATACAACCGATAAAGAGCCGTCGTATATGGGCCTATGATTTCTTGAGCTTTCCTTAATGTTAAAATCCTAAGGCATATGAGTCCTAGCACCCACCAGTGAAGTCAAAGAGTTCTATGTTTTGGACTTAGGGTTTAGCAAAACATAAAAGACTAGTAGGAGCCCTATTAGAAAAATGAAATGATAACATGTAACCTTTTTAATATTGTAAGAACATATGTTATATAATGTTATGGTAAGCTATATTGATAAATTTATGCATTTAATATAATTGATTAAACATTTAACAATTAAGATATATAAATGAACTAAATTGAAGATTGAAAAATAGAAATATAATATATAGTTACTAGTAAATGCTTATTGCATGTTAACATTTCAACACCTATGCGATTGCCTAATTCTACAACTACTAAATACATTCATAATTTAGTCACTTACGTATTTATCTGGTTGAGATCATGTATCGCATTCTACAATTTGTAAACTCAAAAGCAATATGAGCCTATTGTTATTTGATAAATACACTATCACATATAAGTGTTATATGATGAACGGTCATAGTTTGTAATGTATAATACTTCAATGGAATTAGTTCATTCAAAACAAAAAAATAAATCGAACCGTAAGGCTGAATATTCGATTTGATTTCAACAAAATATTATATTGTTTTGAATGTAACACACGACCAAAACTACAATATAAATGTAATAACTCGATCGCTAAAATGTCAGTTTGATCAGTTTACACAAAGTGTAAGAAATTTGATGTCCTTAAATGTTAAGAATGATCGAGTGCGCTTTTGTAAAGAGTTCAATATGATATTTTAGTAAGGGATATCTTTTGAATAGTCTGACCGTTTAGAAAGAAAATTGAGTGTATAAGAGTAGATGTGGTATAAGGAAGTTGGGATGAAGAGAGTGAATAGTTACTTCTACTTCATAAAGAAACATTGAAAATGCAAATTATAATAATAATAATAATAATTAATACTCAACATCGAAATAAGAAATATGACTTCTATTTCAAAATGTATTTTCATATAAAAAATTATTTTCTATGCGATTTATTTCTTTGAGTTCAAGATATTTGATCAAGGAACTCTCCATTGTAACTAGTTGCAGTATGTGAAATAAATAACCTATATTAAATGAATGATGGACCTTTTAATTTAGTATGCTATTATAGCAACGTCGGAAATAGTAGGAGCATGCCATATAGCACTCATTACAAAATAAAACTATAATGTAGTATTTTTTTTGCATAAGTGATGTAATTGAAAATATGAAACTATCTAAATCATTTACAATTACTTTGGAACTATATTCTAAGCCGTGATTTTGAGAAATAATTTTTATTATATGATTAGGGATCACATGATATTGGTTAATTATATCTCAAACAATTAAAGGGCTATGCACCCATTTAGTAGGAGCATCATACGAGTTGATGAACTTTTCCAATCGATGCATATAGATGTATACAATCGTGAGTCTATTAATACCAAAATGGTTCCATGTACTTCATCATATTCACCAATGAATTGTCATAGACATGAACATGTGTATTCGATGCACATGTATAAGTCTATGATTAGCCAATATAACATAAAATGGAAGTATATAATGTAATATGCGATAGAAATGATTAGATTTGATCGAATGGGTTAATATATTAGAAGGAGTTTCGTATGTACCTAATAAAAATAAAGATTCAATCTTAAAGGTCACTCATCCCTATAATACATAATGATGTATTGATATGGAGGAATCAAACTTTATTGGACAAAACACGATTAATGATGAATGAACTTGAGTTAAATTCTTTCTATAAGGTGTGCGCTTAAGAGTAGTACACAAGGTTAAAATTAATATCATCCAAAGAATAGTTTACAAAACCATATAAGATAAAGGATTTATAAGAAACCCTTACATATCATAAGACATGGAGTTTTCGAGTTGTATGAGTTGAAAGACCACACGTAATAATTGTATGTAAGAGACCTTGTATAAATCATCCCTATATATTTATGTTGTGAATGTAAATATATTGTGAACTAATAAAAAGTCAGTTTTATATAAGGTAATTCATAAAATGTTTATGAAGGCTCATTCCATTGCATTGAGAAACAACCGTTGTTTTATGAAATATCAACTTTGTAGTGAAGGAATTTCTTTAGGAAATTGTTGGTATAAAATGGAATTGGATATGATCCAATAATAAAGCTGATTACAAGGGTGAAATGAAATTGACCGAACCAAAATGAACACAAATACGTCAGAACGTCTAATGAGTATTCTTATTAATTATAGAGAAACTATGAGTTTCTTATCAATGTCAAGAATAAATAATCCTAGGTTGTTTAACAGAACCATTAAGAGTATTGCCTTATTAGATGGTATGATGCGCTAATTCGAAATTGATTTCAAATACATTATCAAAATAATAGTAATACCTAAGGGTGTATGAATAATTGTCCGCAAATTAATCTTTTAAGAGAAAGACAAACAAAGTTGGATATAGTGAGCCACATAAATAAGAATAATACCACAAATTTCAATTGTTGAAGTCAATGTAACAGATTCACCATTCGACGTGCTCAAGTTAGTTCGAATTTAACTCAAAAGATTATCACCTAGTTTGACTTCGTGTTTTGATATATATGCGTTAAAATAGAAATATCTAAACATGGATTTACACTAGTTTGTTTTCACATAATAACTAATGTGTCTCGAAGTCATTGGGAGCAATATTGAGTTTGTGAGTTTTTGGGTAAGGTCTAAGAACAGATACGAAAGTGTCATTTGACAAGCATCAAAATTGAACAAGTGTTTTAATAGATATATCAAATAGTTTGATTATTAGTCAAAATGCAAAGGAAACACGTGCTTATAAGAAAGAAAGTTAAAGGGTACATAAATATTTCTAAACCATAAGTAAACAGGACACTGATGATTGTTAATGATGTACTTGTGATAAAATCAGCTTTAGTTGTTTTAATGCTCGACGTTGATTTATAAATGATGCCATATAGTGTAACGACTCGGTATTTTCAACCATTCGCATCCATTATAAGTGCATAGGCAGACACTCAAGCCGGAATTGAATTTCTCAAAATACCGTGTTGTAAATAAAATTTTAGCAAACCTCAGAATATACAGTAAATAAAAATCACAGATCACAGACACAGAGTATATAAAAATGCAGCGGAAGAAAAAGAGATAGTAGTTCATGAAGCTACTATATAAAATATAAGATACGTCAGAGTTAAATAAGATACAACAGAAGAGTACATCTGGTACAAATCAGATACATCACCGAACCACTGAATACTGAAACAAAATAGATGGCTGGATCTTCAAGGAAAGCTCCAACGCCGAAGGTGATTCTTAAATGCTAACTCAATCAATCTGACCCGAGCGTAAAGCAAAACACAAAACCCTCGAGTCAGGACATAAATACTTATAAACTGTAAATCAACTCAAGTGAACAGTAACAAAATGCATCAGTAACTTAAAGGATGCTTGGGACCGCCCATCCTCTAAGGATCAGTTAAACTATTTACTATGTAGTAATATACGCTATATACGGTAGTGTCTAATCAGTAAAGTATAATCATATAGAAAATAACGTTAAGGGGATGGTGAACATTTACGCGGTCGGATCTTTAAAACCAAAATCGTAGTGGGCTTGATATAAGGATATGACACGGCACGCAAGGAAATGCCAGGGTGGATACACCGTTTGCACTCCCGGACCAGTGGTGACGGCAAGCCAGCAGCTTCCGCCCACCTCGAACAATATCCCCGAATCAAAGTGGCGCCACCGAATCGAATCACAACAGTAATAGAATGGTTTCCGATGGAGCATGCTCGATGAAAGGGTGCGACCCTTTGTGTAGCCCGGTATAACTCCTGTTTTAGTCATATATGCCAACTCACGGGAGTTGGGTCCACGTAATATATACCTCGAGAACGTCGCCACCATCCTACTTCATTTTGGAATCTCCACCGCGTACACAGTTGTTAAAGTGGTTTTCGGTATTGGCCGGCTATAAGACAATATCCGATCCCGGTCTCTTTAACAACCAATCGTTATTATAACCCGTAGTTATAACTTTAAAACAATATTTTATACTTCAAAATAAAATATCCTTTTCAATCCAAGATTAAATCATTTCCAAAACCATTTCAATATATCATCGTAAAATATCTTTCAATTCAAATATTTATCAAAATAAATATCAAGTCATTTCTAACCATTTCAATATATTAAATTTTCATAACCTTACAACACTACCTTTTAAATCATTTTAATATATCAAAATATCATAACCTTTCAAAGCTTCAGTTCCAAAATATCATATCTTTCAGAACTTCTTTTTAAATCATGTTAATATCAAAATGTCCTATCTTTCAAACTCCGTTTTCAAATCATTTAATATCAAAAATATCATATCTTTCAAAACTTCATTCATTTCAAATCATTATTCATT
Source organism: Allium cepa (assembly GCA_030765085.1). Classification (NCBI taxonomy): domain Eukaryota; kingdom Viridiplantae; phylum Streptophyta; class Magnoliopsida; order Asparagales; family Amaryllidaceae; genus Allium; species Allium cepa. Next base: position 582,255,069 of record CM060931.1, read on the forward strand.
TTATTCAATCTAAAATACCATTTCAATTCATATTTTAAAACAGTTTATATTCCAAAAATTCTTTTTTTTTTCATTTTAATGAAGTTATTATGCTTAATAAATAAATTATTAAATTTTCAAAAATTTCAACTTCCAAAGTTCATTTATTCACTTATGTTTATCAAAAATCGTTAAAATTCACTTTTCGCATCATTTAGAAAACTTCTACGGAAAGTTACATTCAAAACAGTTCAATTTAACAAAGGACGGCATTTTAAAATGTTATAATAGGTTTACTTAAATTTCGAATAACTTAGTTAAATTCAAAGATTATAGCACTTACAAAAATTGCTATAATAGCTTTAATTCAATTTAGCTTTTTAGTTCATTGTCATCAACTACAACGTTTACAAATGCTGTAATATCATTTTCATCGTAATTAATAGCATTTCAAAAATACAGTCAATTAACTTCAAATATTCAATAAAATTTATCAACCAATTATATTTTTATTAAAAACATTTTAACTTATAAAATCATACATTTTAACATTTATAAACATCATTTAATTTTCCTCAAGTTCATGATTTTATAAAGTTAAAATTCCATTCAAAAATCAAGATTTAATAATAATCCACTTATTAAAATGCAATGTTCAATTTTAAAATCCATTACATTAAATTTCAACTTAACACTTAAGTTCAAATTCTCAAATATAACTTAGTTTTATTTTTATTTGCTTAACTAAAAGTTCACTTTTACGTCAATTTCATAAATTTCCAATTCTAGTTATATTTCAAAGTTTCAACTTGCAATATTCATTCATTTCACATTTCAACTTTACTAAAATCATTAATATGATATAAAAATCACTTTAAATTTATTTAAACTCAAATTATCATAAATTTATCATAATTTCATATTCAATTAAATTTCCAGTTATAATTAAATCAAAATTTCCAAAATAACTCACGTTCAAAATTTCTATATTTTCATTAATTCATTTCACTTACAATTATTCAGAAAATCAATAATAATTTACAAAAATCCTTTTTTTATTAAATTTAAAATCAAAATATTATAATAATTAAATTTCTAAAATATTTAAAATTTTAGAAAAACATATTTTAACTACGGGCCTGTATATAATTTTCTACGCTGGGTAAAGTGATATGGGTAATATATCACTTCAACCCATAATTTACAAAGAAAATCCGGGTTTTATCATTTCAAACCCGCAATCCCAAGTCAAAATTAAAAATTTGAAACCATTCAGGCCTATCATTTCAGCCCATAACATTTTTTCTAACAAGGAACTTGCAGTGTGATCATATACAGAAATAATATAAACAAGGTCAATATCACAATATACAGTCATATATCAAATGTCAGGTGAAAATTAACAGTTTTAACATGGCAATAATATGATAATAACATGGCATAGCATATCATATGATCACCATTAACTTGCATACACATTTTTTATTACTAAACACTTGTCATCAATTCACTTTTCATAAGTATAAATGTCAGAGTGAGAAAGACTCACCTTTTTCAAAGCTAGAGACCAAAACAACATACAAGCACGATTCCAAAGGCACGACAAGCACAATTGCACTACTTTTGATTTGAGTTGAAAGATAGCCAAGTTTTGATTTTGTATCAACAACCCAAAACAAAACAAACAAGACAATATATAAACATTCAATATAAAATAACATTGAGACAATTTTGAAATACAAAGCAAAATGAACAAGATAGATTGGACCTTGCTTCAACCACTTCAATGCTTGGCCTAAGAGACACTTATGCTTGGCTATGATGATGCTTTGGCTCAGGTATGACATCATATAGGTCAGGTTTAACATCATATAGGCAAGGCAACAAGTGGAGATGATGGTGTAGTGGTGCAACATAAAGCGTATATATGGTCAAGGTTAAATAAGTTGAGTTTTTGTGACATTCTTGGCTCGGCCATGGGCATGTGGTGGCTTGGCCATGCTTGTACAGGTCTGGACAGTAGCTGGAGCAGTGGCCAAAGGTGGTGGAGTGGCTGGTGGTGGTGTCTAAGGGGTGGCCAAAGCAAGATATGGAGGGTAGGTGATGATATGTGTGGTCTAGACAGTGTTTTAAGGAGTTTTGTGGAAGTTTTGTGGTGCTAGCTTCAATGGATGGGCACGGCTTGGTCATGGTCTGATTTCCAGAGGGTATTGGGTGATGTGGCAGAGGGTGGTGTAACGACCCGTAAATTTTCGATAATTGAATTAGCTAACTTAATAAGATTTCGGGATTTGGTGTTAGAAAAAATTTGTAAGTCGTTTGGAATAATAATAACTAGAATGAAATGCAACAAATTTATCTAGTTAATTATTTATGAATTGAATGAAATCTCAAATCAATTGAAATAATATGTAGTCAAAGGTAATTGATTCGAAGTAATATAGTAAACCGACTGATAATGAAATTTTATTTAAAATTCCAATATTGAAATCCGTCAAATATTAACAATTAAATTGTTAAAATTTAATATTTGGAACTTATTGAATAACGGGTTTAATATGATATAAAAGGGATTTGTAAAATTTTATTTTATCATATTAAAGTTAGAATGATGTTGTAGAACTTTTAAAATCGAATTAAAAGTAAATTTGTGAAAATTGAATATTTTAATATTTAATTATCGACTGAAAAATAGCCAAATTTTGAACAGTCTCAGAATTGGACGAAACTAGTTCCATTGGATCCGTAATAGTTAGTTATTATCGGATTTCAATTTTCGTAGCAATCGGAGTTGTCGTTTGACCGTGGCAGCTCGAAACGCGTTGAAATTGTTTTAATATCAATTTGGCGAGTTAAAATAGTCATTTTTCTAACGGTCTCGGATTTCGACGAAACAATTTTCATTGGATCCGTAATGTGATATTATTGTAAGGTTTCAAATTTCAAGTCAAACGGATTTACCGTTTGTCCGGGGCAAGCCAAAACGCATAGAAAATCGTTTAATCGGTTTAATTTAAAATTGATCGTTTATTTCCGTAACTCTCACATACGATCGAATTAGCTTCCGAAACACGTTCCATTGCGTTCGGAACGTGGGGTAAACCTTAGAAACGCCTGCCGGCATGCTTCGTTTGGAGTTCGAAAAATTTTCGGTGAATAGTGTTTTTGCAGTTTTCTATAAAAGGACCCATCCTCTTTCATTTGCTCCAAACCCTAACTCTTTTTGACCAGCCGTCACTCTCATTTCAATGGCCTGGAAATTTCGAAACTTCCTCCTCATTTTCCTCTCAATCCATCAACAATTAGCAAAAACTCTCAACTACAAAGTTGTAGAGCACGATGAAAGCTTCAAATCCATACGGAGATGATCGAAAACGGAGCCACGGATCAACGGGAAATCGCGTTCAAAGCTGCTGCGTTTTTCACGTTTTTCGAGGCAAAGGGGGCAGCCGAGTTTCATGCTATTCACGGTGTAGGTAGGGTTCGCTGAGAGCTTCACGATGGAGGTGGCCGATCGTCTTCAAGTCGTGTATTTTGGTCGTGAAGATTCGTTGAAGCTTGACGGCTATGGGTTGTGTTGCGCGTTCGAACACCGGGAAGAAGATAAACGCGTGCAACGGCCTGATCTGCTTGGGCTGGAAATCAACTACTGAGATCGCGTAGGGTTTGGAAAAAAAAATGTTAATTTATTTACGTTTTAAATTTGTTCAATCTTTAAAATGCTCTAATTTTTGCATACGAGGTCGGAATTCAACGAAACGAATTGCGTTGCAATCGTTTTGTCGAGCACTATGCAATGCAATAGGATTGGAATCATTTGGTGCAAGAGAAAATTTTGGGTTAAATGGAACGTCGTTCGATTTGATTTAAATCGTAAAAATCAAGGTGAGTGTTTTATAACGCTCACAACGTACTAAATATCTTTATGCTAGTTAAATTGACATTATGAAGTGCTATGAATGTTATTTGTCGTTGTTTGATATGAATTTAATTGTCGTATAGCTTGTTATTTGAATTAACCGTTGAAAAATTAAATTGACAGTTAAATTGAAATTGAATTTGAATGGCGATTAAATTACCTGACCTTGATAACTATGAAATTGCCATGGATTGTATTGTCTATTGAATGATTTATTTCGATGGATGTTATTGTTTGATATTTAAATGTTTGGATGGTTATTGCTTATATATATATATCCTGTTATGCATACATATGATACTGTGATTTAATTTAAGTAATATATACTCATCCTTGACATTTAATTGAAATAAATAACTACTTGGCCATAGGATAGAAAATTATATACGGACACCGAATTGGCTAAATAAATAATTTTTGAAATCGTCGATTTAAAATTTATTTAAATGTTTTGATTTAAAAGTTATAAATAGAAATCAATTTATAGAAATCAAATTTGTCGAAAAATTGAATTGGAATGTTGAAATAAATTTTGGTTAAAAGAAATTGGTAAATAATTTAAGTTGTGACTTTAAAATTTAAAATTTGGATATGATTGAATTTCGAAAATATATTTATTTTAAAGATTGAACATTGTTTCGGGCTTTGAATATTACTAAGTAAAAGTGATATGAAAATGATATTGTGAAATCGAGTTTGGAATTGAATCATATTTGGAATTTGGATTTAAACTTGAATATTGTTGGAAATTTTGTTAAGTGTTATTAATTGGTATTTGAACATTAAGTTCCAAATCGTTATAAATTGAAATTGAATTAGTTAAAGGTGAATGTAGAATTGAATTGATTTGAAGTAAAAGTTGACATTGTTTTGAATTGAAATCGAAATTGAATCGGTAGAAAGGAAATTGAAATTGATTTGAATTGGGAAGTTATAATTGAAATGGATTGATTTTGAAGCTGTTTTAATTTGTTTTCAAAATTACTCTGTTATATAAACCATTTTGAATACTTAAATTATTTTAATCTATTTTAAATCTACTTAACCCAATTTAAATTATTTTAAACTAATTTATCTATTTTAAATCCATTTTAAAGATTTTAAGTGTTTTTAACTATTGTAATTATTTAAAACTACTTTTAACTACTTAAAACTATTTTTCTAAGATCCTAAGCTGGTCAATAAGGTGAAATGTTTATATTTAAATCTTTAATTTAAATATGAAATCTGATATTTTGAAAGATACGATGATATTTGAATGGATTTGATTTTTGAAGCGAATATGATATTTTGATATCAATTATGAATCGATTTGAAATATAAAGAGCCAAAGGTGTAATAATACGTAGTTATTAAAGAGACCGGGATCAGATATGGACATACTCTCTGTCGATACCGAAAACCACTTTAATAACTATTATACGCGGAGTGATGATCCAGAATGAAGTGGATGGTATGGTGAACGCGTTGACTGAAGAAAGAGAACGATTATTGGATGACCCCTGACATGACTAAAACAGGAGCCGCGCTGGGCCATTGAGGTTCGCCACCTCTAGCGGACACACTTCTTCGATACCATATCTTTTACATTTGTGATGCGATTTGGGTGCACCCCTTGATTTGGGAGTGTTGTTTCGCGGTGTTGGGGTAGCTGCTGGCTATGCCCAACATCAGTCCGGATCACGCAACTACTAGTATCCTAGTTGGTATCGCCTCATGTACCTTGTCATACTGATTATCCTATTCGCGACCACTACATTTTGATTTGTACCTTGAGTATATGGATTGCCCTCTGGTGACTTCCGGTTTTGGGGAAACTACGGTCTTGTATATGCTTTTGGGAATATAAAATGTGTTAAGGGGGATTATGGTAACGCCTTAACGCTATTTTGATACTTTATATTACTGATAGACATTATCTACTTAGCGTATATTACTATATAGTAGATAGTTTCACGGATCCTTGAGAGATGGAAAATCCCGTAACATCTCTTGAGTTATTGCACGCACGTTGACACTGGATATGAGATGTCAAACCCCGTAAACATCTCTGACGCCGTTACACTCATATTTATTTACGATTGATTTAACTTTCATAAGGATATTTTAGTCCTGACTCGAGTGTTTTGTCTTTTCATTACGCTCGGGTCAGTCCTGAGTTTTCAGTTAGGTTGAAGATCATTTCCTTGGAGGACGGAGATGAAGATTTGGTATATTATCTACTACTATTATATTCATTCCATTCCGCTGCATTGTTGTATGATATTTGCTGTGTATGTAACTCTGATAAATGTTGTATAATAATAATAATCAAATGTATTCATTTAATTAACAGCTTCATGAACTGTTATTTTATTATTATACTTTAGCCTTCCGCTGTGAGATTCTGTGTTGTTTCATTTCCTTTATTTCCCTTCCTTTTCTTTTCTTAATTACCCCAATAACTATCTGCCCTTTTAATGGTTTGGAATCGACATGTGTATTTGATCGTCGGTTTAAACTGTCCAAAAAGGCGGGTCGTTACAGTTGGTATCAGAGCTTTGGTTTAGCGATAAACCTTGGCTCTAGTGGGGAATAACTCATTGAAATAGAGGTAAACTATATGAATGAGTTGAGTGTATATGAGAGAGCGTACTTGTTATTTGATATAAAATGGTTTTATATTGTGTTAATTTGTTCCGTTGAGTATTTATGAATTCTGGTCGATACTTGGGACGCCAAGGCGTCGATAGGAATTTCTAAACACTCGAATAGGACAAACCAACACAATATCATTTTGGAATATATTTTATATAAAAGAATTATTTGAATATTTATTCATTTTGATTGAATTGATTGTTAGGAGATGATAATATTAGATTATTATCGTTATTGTTTGATCAGTCAATATTTACAATAATTGATTAAATAACAATGGATTTAGGAAAATGAAATCTTGTAAACACAATTGATAATGAATATAAATGAATTTTAACTTGGATTTGGGAATTTAAATTCCGGTGTTTGAGATTGACTTACAAGAATTTGAAAAACATAATATGAGCATTATATGATAGTATAATTGAGTTGAAATTGTTTTCGAAGGATTTTTTTATGATAAGTGTTATATTCCCTTCTCTTGATGCTAGAAAATGATTTCGATGATGTGTGCACGCATCATCGGCGTTTATTTTCGAGAGTCCGAGTGGGGGAGACCACTTAATAGCTTGTCTAAACCTTTTTTTTATTTCAACTTTTATTTTATTTTGTATTCTCTATAGTATGATTTGATATATAAATTATATAAGTATATATTATTTCAAAACTTGATTTGAAATGAAACCGGGATTGGAATTCTTAAGTTCTTTAATAATTAATGATTTTTTTTTATGATTGAAATGAATTTAGACTTGAATCATTAAGGAACTTCTGAATTGTGAAATGAGAAATGAACCTAAGAGCTAAGTGAAAATATCAAATGAGGTAGAAATCCTTAGAATTAGGAAATTATAAACTTAAAATAAAAGTGGAACTGTAAAACTCGCGTAGTATTAAAATTCATTCTATAGCATAGATATAACTTACCAAAATATTTAAGAAGTTCAAAAATGTTATATGAATTGTTAATTGGATAATATACAAGTATAGGTTTGAATAATGGAATATGCATTTAATCAATGGTTTGTAAATATAAATAAAATTGTTAGTAATTGATTGGAATTTAAATTAACATTTAAAGGAGATTCACAATTATGTTAATATAAAATGGAAATACTATATGTGAATGTAAATGTGAAATTAAATTATAGTGAAATTTAAGTAATGACTTAAGAATTAATTAATTGAAAATTCAACTTTAAATGGAAAGAAGTTGTATGTTGTTTAACTACATTCTATTTGCATAACTATAACTTACCAAATACTTAAAAGGTTTACAATGCTAATAAGGATAAGTAGAGAAATAATATACAAGTGTGAGAATGAATAATAAAATGTGAAGATCTATTGATAGTTGTAAATATAAAAGAAATTTAAGCTGTAAAATGAAGGATATATATAAGTGAATGAATAAAAATTTAAAATTAATGAAATATAGATTTGGTAAATGGAAACTAATTAAATTTGAATATAACTAAATGTCTATAAGCTTGGAAGTGTATGAAATTAAAATTGACATGGAAATGTATAATTGATTTAGTGTAGATTTTGGATGGATGTCAATGTTTGATATGCATTGGTTGTTAGATGGATGAAAATTGATTAAGTAGAATTCATTAGTGTTAATGGAATTGAATAAACGGAATAAAATAAATAAATAAAAAAAAAAATTCAAGTTTGAAGCAAAGTGAAATTAAATATAATTGAATTCAATTTAAATTGAAGCAAATTGACTTGAATTTAAAATGTGAATGAAACAAACTTGAATAAATCGGAAACAAATTGAATGTAAACCTATTGAATGGATGAATAAGAAAATAAATGACTTTGTGTTTATGATTGTTTTTTTTTAGAAAATTTGAAGTTTTGATGTTTTGTACTTTGAAATAATAAAAGCAAATTTTTGGAAAAAAAAAAAAAAATCCAACATTGTCCAATATATGCTGAAACGAAAACAATCATAACTTTTAAATGGCTGAACGAAATTCGACGATTTTGGACTTTTCAGAAAGCTTAGAAACTATAGCACAACTTTTGTTTAGATAACTTGAGAAAATTCCTTTGTCTGCTGGGTAAAAACTTGAATGTTACTCGCTGTCCTGTGTAAAAATAAGTAAAATCAGTAGTATACATCCTTAGTATTTTCGCCATATCTTTTGACTGGTTTATCGGATTTTGATGATCTTTCACTTTCTGGAAAGCTAAGAACTTAAGCTAAAACTTTTGTTTTAAGTGTTTTGTGTTTTGATATCGTTTAGAAGGTCGGAAATGTGGGTGAACGTCGCTGACCTGCGCAATTCATTGCCCAGGCTGAGGCGTATCCTCTAAGTAAAACGGCCATAACTTTTGAACGGATGGTCCGAATTCGATGATTTTGGACATTCCGGAAAGCCTGAAATGAATAAAACAAATTTTGTTTAGATTATGTTGTCAAATTTTATCGTTTAGATGACCTAAAACTAAGATTTGTTTGCTGTCCTGAAATTGAAATCTCAGTTTTGAAGCTAAATATGTTATGTATATGTTGTGTAGGCTAAGTATATCTATCTATCTTTATATGCATGGTTCTAACTTAGTTGTTGAGCATTTTAGTAGGTGGCAAAGGGGTTGCGCTTCGTTGTGGAGCTCGCTTCTACGCTAAACGCATAATGTAAGTAAATTGCTAATAAATGCTAAATAAAAGGTACGCTTACGGTTTTATATGATATTGGTGATATTTATATGTTGTTTCCCCACATATGGGATGCCTCATCATTGAGATGAGATGTATATTTGTGATATATATGCTATTATATTTTTTCCGATCGAGCCGCGCAAAGGAGACTCTGCCGAATTTTTCCGTAAATCCGGGTGTTAGAAAAAAATTTTCAAGTTTAAATTTTTTTTTATAACTTGTTTTGATAATTAACTTTTAAGTTTAGAAAGCCGTTTGGAGTAACTTAGTGGAAGCGTAGTTATGACTTTATAAATGGAATTTCATTGTTTTATAAGTTGGTAACTTTGAATAAAATATATCTAATGTTGAATTCTATACTTAGTTTCTTTTCCCTTCTTTTCCTTTTCGAGGACGAAAAGTTTTGAGTGGGGGAGAGTGTAACGACCCGTAAATTTTCGATAATTAAATTAGCTAACTTAATAAGATTTCGGGATTTGGTGTTAGAAAAAATTTGTAAGTCGTTTGGAATAATAATAACTAGAATGAAATGCAACAAATTTATCTAGTTAATTATTTATGAATTGAATGAAATCTCAAATCAATTGAAATAATATGTAGTCAAAGGTAATTGATTCGAAGTAATATAGTAAACCGACTGATAATGAAATTTTATTTAAAATTCCAATATTGAAATCCGTCAAATATTAACAATTAAATTGTTAAAATTTAATATTTGGAACTTATTGAATAACGGGTTTAATATGATATAAAAGGGATTTGTAAAATTTTATTTTATCATATTAAAGTTAGAATGATGTTGTAGAACTTTTAAAATCGAATTAAAAGTAAATTTGTGAAAATTGAATATTTTAATATTTAATTATCGACTGAAAAATAGCCAAATTTTAAACAGTCTCAGAATTGGACGAAACTAGTTCCATTGGATCCGTAATAGTTAGTTATTATCGGATTTCAATTTTCGTAGCAATCGGAGTTGTCGTTTGACCGTGGCAGCTCGAAACGCGTTGAAATTGTTTTAATATCAATTTGGCGAGTTAAAATAGTCATTTTTCTAACGGTCTCGGATTTCGACGAAACAAGTTTCATTGGATCCGTAATGTGATATTATTGTAAGGTTTCAAATTTCAAGTCAAACGGATTTACCGTTTGTCCGGGGCAAGCCAAAACGCATAGAAAATCGTTTAATCGGTTTAATTTAAAATTGATCGTTTATTTCCGTAACTCTCACATACGATCGAATTAGCTTCCGAAACACGTTCCATTGCGTTCGGAACGTGGGGTAAACCTTAGAAACGCCTGCCGGCACGCTTCGTTTGGAGTTCGAAAAATTTTCGGTGAATAGTGTTTTTGCAGTTTTCTATAAAAGGACCCATCCTCTTTCATTTGCTCCAAACCCTAACTCTTTTTGACCAGCCGTCACTCTCATTTCAATGGCCTGGAAATTTCGAAACTTCCTCCTCATTTTCCTCTCAATCCGTCAACAATTAGCAAAAACTCTCAACTATAAAGTTGTAGAGCACGATGAAAGCTTCAAATCCATACGGAGATGATCGAAAACGGAGCCACGGATCAACGGGAAATCGCGTTCAAAGCTGCTGCGTTTTTCACGTTTTTCGAGGCAAAGGGGGCAGCCGAGTTTCATGCTATTCACGGTGTAGGTAGGGTTCGCCGAGAGCTTCGCGATGGAGGTGGCCGATCGTCTTCAAGTCGTGTATTTTGGTCGTGAAGATTCGTTGAAGCTTGACGGCTATGGGTTGTGTTGCGCGTTCGAACACCGGGAAGAAGATAAACGCGTGCAACGACCTGATCTGCTTGGGCTGGAAATCAACTACTGAGATCGCGTAGGGTTTGGAAAAAAAAATGTTAATTTATTTACGTTTTAAATTTGTTCAATCTTTAAAATGCTCTAATTTTTGCATACGAGGTCGGAATTCAACGAAACGAATTGCGTTGCAATCGTTTTGTCGAGCACTATGCAATGCAATAGGATTGGAATCATTTGGTGCAAGAGAAAATTTTGGGTTAAATGGAACGTCGTTCGATTTGATTTAAATCGTAAAAATCAAGGTGAGTGTTTTATAACGCTCACAACGTACTAAATATCTTTATGCTAGTTAAATTGACATTATGAAGTGCTATGAATGTTATTTGTCGTTGTTTGATATGAATTTAATTGTCGTATAGCTTGTTATTTGAATTAACCGTTGAAAAATTAAATTGACAGTTAAATTGAAATTGAATTTGAATGGCGATTAAATTACCTGACCTTGATAACTATGAAATTGCCATGGATTGTATTGTCTATTGAATGATTTATTTCGATGGATGTTATTGTTTGATATTTAAATGTTTGGATGGTTATTGCTTATATATATATCCTGTTATGCATACATATGATACTGTGATTTAATTTAAGTAATATATACTCATCCTTGACATTTAATTGAAATAAATAACTACTTGGCCATAGGATAGAAAATTATATACGGACACCGAATTGGCTAAATAAATAATTTTTGAAATCGTCGATTTAAAATTTATTTAAATGTTTTGATTTAAAAGTTATAAATAGAAATCAATTTATAGAAATCAAATTTGTCGAAAAATTGAATTGGAATGTTGAAATAAATTTTGGTTAAAAGAAATTGGTAAATAATTTAAGTTGTGACTTTAAAATTTAAAATTTGGATATGATTGAATTTCGAAAATATATTTATTTTATAGATTGAACATTGTTTCGGGCTTTGAATATTACTAAGTAAAAGTGATATGAAAATGATATTGTGAAATCGAGTTTGGAATTGAATCATATTTGGAATTTGGATTTAAACTTGAATATTGTTGGAAATTTTGTTAAGTGTTATTAATTGGTATTTGAACATTAAGTTCCAAATCGTTATAAATTGAAATTGAATTAGTTAAAGGTGAATGTATAATTGAATTGATTTGAAGTAAAAGTTGACATTGTTTTGAATTGAAATCGAAATTGAATCGGTAGAATGGAAATTGAAATTGATTTGAATTGGGAAGTTATAATTGAAATGGATTGATTTTGAAGCTGTTTTAATTTGTTTTCAAAATTACTCTGTTATATAAACCATTTTGAATACTTAAATTATTTTAATCTATTTTAAATCTACTTAACCCAATTTAAATTATTTTAAACTAATTTATCTATTTTAAATCCATTTTAAAGATTTTAAGTGTTTTTAACTATTGTAATTATTTAAAACTACTTTTAAACTACTTAAAACTATTTTTCTAAGATCCTAAGCTGGTCAATAAGGTGAAATGTTTATATTTAAATCTTTAATTTAAATATGAAATCTGATATTTTGAAAGATACGATGATATTTGAATGGATTTGATTTTTGAAGCGAATATGATATTTTGATATCAATTATGAATCGATTTGAAATATAAAGAGCCAAAGGTGTAATAATACGTAGTTATTAAAGAGACCGGGATCGGATATGGACATACTCTCTGTCGATACCGAAAACCACTTTAATAACTATTATACGCGGAGTGATGATCCAGAATGAAGTGGATGGTATGGTGAACGCGTTGACTGAAGAAAGAGAACGATTATTGGATGACCCCTGACATGACTAAAACAGGAGCCGCGCCGGGCCATTGAGGTTCGCCACCTCTAGCGGACACACTTCTTCGATGCCATATCTATTACATTTGTGATGCGATTTGGGTGCACCCCTTGATTTGGGAGTGTTGTTTCGCGGTGTTGGGGTAGCTGCTGGCTATGCCCAACATCAGTCCGGATCACGCAACTACTAGTATCCTAGTTGGTATCGCCTCATGTACCTTGTCATACTGATTATCCTATTCGCGACCACTACGTTTTGATTTGTACCTTGAGTATATGGATTGCCCTCTGGTGACTTCCGGTTTTGGGGAAACTACGGTCTTGTATATGCTTTTGGGAATATAAAATGTGTTAAGGGGGATTATGGTAACGCCTTAACGCTATTTTGATACTTTATATTACTGATAGACATTATCTACTTAGCGTATATTACTATATAGTAGATAGTTTCACGGATCCTTGAGAGATGGAAAATCCCGTAACATCTCTTGAGTTATTGCACGCACGTTGACACTGGATATGAGATGTCAAACCCCGTAAACATCTCTGACGCCGTTACACTCATATTTATTTACGATTGATTTAACTTTCATAAGGATATTTTAGTCCTGACTCGAGTGTTTTGTCTTTTCATTACGCTCGGGTCAGTCCTGAGTTTTCAGTTAGGTTGAAGATCATTTCCTTGGAGGACGGAGACGAAGATTTGGTATATTATCTACTACTATTATATTCATTTCATTCCGCTGCATTGTTGTATGATATTTGCTGTGTATGTAACTCTGATAAATGTTGTATAATAATAATCAAATGTATTCATTTCAAATGTATTCATTTAATTAACAGCTTCATGAACTGTTATTTTATTATTATACTTTAGCCTTCCGCTGTGAGATTCTGTGTTGTTTCATTTCCTTTATTTCCCTTCCTTTTCTTTTCTTAATTACCCCAATAACTATCTGCCCTTTTAATGGTTTGGAATCGACATGTGTATTTGATCGTCGGTTTAAACTATCCAAAAAGGCGGGTCGTTACAGGTGGACGTCAGGTCAGAGGTGGTGGAGGTGACTATGGTGGTGGTTAAGATGGTGGTTGAAGGAGATGAGGCAAAGGTGGTCAAACTAGCATTGTTCAAGGGCATTGTTGCATTTTTTTGGAGTTTTGGCACAATGGTGGGCTCGGCCTTGGTCAAGACCAGAGGGGTAGCTATTGATGATGGTAGGGAAGAGGTGTAGGAGGTGGTGGCCGTGGCTATGGAGGAGAGGCCAAGCAATACACATGAGAAAACAAGGCAAAATATAAGAAAACAATGGAAAAAGAAGAGCAAAAAGAAGAGGAAAAGAGGAGCCATTACCAAACCTTTCTAGCTGTGAAAAATGAAGTGGAGAGGAATGTTTTCACGTGAAAATGAGGTAAGAAATGCACAGCTACAATAAAGAAAGGAACGGTCAAAGGAAATCAAGTCTATTAATTGGAAAAGAAACGGAAGAAGAAACGTTAAAACGGTTTTACGTTTCTTTGCTTTGAAACCTTTTAAACTTCCTATATATATTCATATACTTCTTAAATAACTGAAAACACTTATAAATTTCAGTTAGAATTCGAAAATATAACAGATAAACAAAATATTAATAATTAATTATTAATTAGATATGATTAAAATAAGAAAAATGACACAGAAAATGAAAACTAGACTTAGGAATTAGAAATAACTTCAATACACTTTGGAAAAAATTTCTTAAATTTAAATACATGTAAAATGCATAAAATAAAGTAAAACACAGCAATAAAAGTGAATGTATAAAATAAATCAATAAATTTTTATTATATATAATTAAATTAAGAAAATGGCTTAAAATTGCAGACTAGGCTTTAAAAATTAGAAATAATTTCAAATGAACTTTAGAAAATCTTCATGGGCTTGTAAAAATATTTATAACAAATAAAATAAACTGCATTCACAAAAAAAAAAATTAATTAAGTAAAATTTATATGAAGAAAATAGCAGAAAATTATAAAACAGCCTTTAAAAATAGGAAATAAATACAGTAAATTTTGGAAAAATTCTATTATCATTTAAAAATATTTAAAAGTCAAAATACACAAAATAAAACATATTATTACATATTAAAATAAAATATAACAAAGAAGAAGAAATTTATTCAATTTAAAATAGTCATTGTTAAATAACCCTATATACGCACAATATTGTAAAGGGTATAACTTTCACAATTTACTTCCAAATTCAACGAAACGAAAAGTGGTGTTCTTAGAATTTTATGTACTTTCATAATAAAAGAAAAAATTAAATTTTTAAACTTTTAAAATTTTAAGTTGAAAGTCACAGTTTGACTATTTTGACCAAAATCAACAATTCAGGCAAATATTCAACTTACACAAGTTTGGAATTATAACTCATAAAAAAAATCAAGATTATATTTAAATAATAAATTTAAACATTTCAAATAAGTAAAATAAGTTTTTAAATCAAAATCTTACATTAAAAATAATTAAAATATATAATAAAATAATTACAAAATACAGGGTTGTTACACTCTCCCCCACTCAAAACTTTTCGTCCCCGAAAAGGAATGAGGTATGGAAGGGCATAGAAAAGATAGAGTGAAATAGGATTAAGATAAGATGACAAGAAGATTGAAGTTATACCTGATAACTGTTGTTATAGGTAAGTTTGACAAGGTGGAGGTGATCTTTCCAAGATCCTCCAGAATCAAGAACACAAGCACGAAAAAGGTGGATTCAAAATGATTACCAAAGGTCTATCAAAGATTATAGAAAGATTTCTAAACAGAAAGATTATAGAAAGATGCCTATACCGGTCTATAGCAAGATAAGGATAATAAGGACAACAAAAAGATAGTTTGAAAAACAAGATAAGGAAATGATTTTGAAAACATGGAAATTTCAACTTAAACAGAGAATAAATCTTTGCACAAGTTAAATAAATCTTAAATATCTCAAATTTCATTATCTTATTATCCAATCATCTAAAATTAACCAGTTTTAAAACCATGGGTTTGAAAAATAATCATTTATTACACTCACAATGTACTTAATAAATTTAATTCTTCTTTATTCCTAATCAAAATTAAATTTATTCCTCTCAATATATTTATCACTCATGTTAAATATATTTACACTTTTTTTTATAACTACTTTCTTTTATTCTTAGTTCTTTTAACATCATTTTATTGTAAGTCATTCAATTACCCTTTATTATATTTACCTTGTTAATCATTTTATAATTAAAATTTAAGTGTATAACATTTATTATAACTACTCAAATTTTATTTAAAAAATCTTTTTATATCGTATATTATCCAATTACATTTTTAACTTCTGAAATTTTGGTAAGTTATATTTGAATGCAATTGTATTATACAAATAAAATTTCCAATTCAATCATTTCAAGCTTAAATTATTTATTCAGATTTTTTTTATTTTCTTTTTATAATTGAAATTATTCTTTAAAAATAGAATTTAAGAATTAAATTTCCGATTTCTTCAGACCATTTAGAGATAAGAAATAATATATATACATATATAATATGTAAAATCAAATTTCAATCATATATCTATATCTATATATATATATATATATATTATAAATCAAGTCATATTTTAGAAATTCAAATCAATTTAATTTCCCAAAACAAAGTTGTAGCAAGACTACAGAACGGTCTCTTAACTTCGAAACTCGAAAATAAACGTCGATGATGCTGCAGTCATCACCGGAATTATTTTCCAGCGACAAAGAGAAGAGTACTAATTTTAAACTTAATTCTTTGGAAACAAATTTCTATTTGAAAATATTTTAAATATTATATCCCTTTAAACTTTTAAACAAAAGGTTTGGAACCATTGAAAATTAAATTCTCAAATTTCTTTTTCTAAATTCATTTAAGTTCCCATATAAACTTATAAACAATTATTTATAAATTCATTTATAGAACAATAAATGATAAATCAAGTATTATCATTTCAAATTATCAATTTGAATCATTTTATTAAGTTCCATAAATATATATATCAAAATTTTATTTCATTAACCAAATTTTAAAATTATATCATGTCAGTTTGTTCTGTCAAAGTGTTTTAAAAATCCTATCGATAGCGTTGATCAGACGAATCGATCGGAAACCCAAATCAACATCAACAACTCCAACAACACAATATAAAAAAAAAATATAGATCGACAAATACAATTCAAAATGTTGGAATATATGTTGGAAACAAAAGACAAGATGATTAAATACAGAGTAGGGAGGCGGATAAGCTAAAATTAATCACGGGCAATCATAATCGGGTCAACCGTGACTTAAAGTATAAGATCGAAGTGGATTTTCTGGGGTAAATCTACACTCGACCTCAAGAGATAGAGTTTGGGATAATAGGAGATACTAGCATCTAAACCGAGGATATAAAATTTTTGGTGAATCGATGTTGTTGTAAAGGAGTTTCACTCCTTTTACAAGAAATTTTTTGAGATTGGCGGGACCGCCAATTCACTATAAAGATCATTCGAAGTGGAGTTATGGGATACTCCAGAATCAAGTGAAGATGAGTAGCGGGGAATAAGAATGGATTTTTGGAACCACAGGGAACGTTCCAAAATTCAAAGGAATCGGGTCAAAAAAGAGAGATTCAACTCGAATGAAAGTTATTCTGTAAATACATCTACTCCATATGCTGAGTTTTGCCTAGAGCTAACCAAAGCTCTGATACCAACTCTAACGACTCGGTATTTTCAACCATTCGCATCCATTATAAGTGCATAGGCAGACACTCATGCCGGAATTGAATTGCTCAAAATACCGTGTTGTAAATAAAATTTTGGCAAACCTCAGAATATACAGTAAATAAAAATCACAGATCACAGACACAGAGTATATAAAAATGCAGCGGAAGAAAAAGAGATAGTAGTTCATTAAGCTACTATATAAAATATAAGATACTTCAGAGTTAAATAAGATACAACAGAAGAGTAACATGATACATCAGGTACAAATCAGATACATCACTGAACCACTGGATACTGAAACAAAATAGATGGCTGGATCTTCAAGGAAAGCTCCAACGCCGAAGGTGATTCTTGAATGCTAAATCAATCAATTTGATCCGAGCGAAAAGCAAAACACAAAACCCTCGAATCGGGACATAAATACTTATAAACTGTAAATCAACTCAAGTGAACAGTAACAAAATGCATCAGTAACTTAAAGAATGCTTGGGACCGCCCATCCTCTAAGGATCCGTTAAACTATTTACTATGTAGTAATATACGCTATATACGGTAGTGTCTAATCAGTAAAGTATAATCATATAGAAAATAGCGTTAAGGGGATGGTGAACCTTAACGCGGTCGGATCTTTAAAACCAAAATCGTAGTGGGCTCGATATAAGGATATGACACGGCACACAAGGAAATGCCAGGGTGGATACACCGTTTGCACTCCCGGACCAGTGGTGACGGCAAGCTAGCAGCTTCCGCCCACCTCGAACAATACCCCCGAATCAAAGTGGCGCCACCGAATCGAATCACAACAGTAATAGAATGGTTCCGATGGAGCATGCTCGATGAAAGGGTGCGACCCTTTGTGTAGCCCGGTATAGCTCTTGTTTTAGTCATATATGCCAACTCACGGGAATTGGGTCCACGTAATATATACCTCGAGAACGTCGCCACCATCCTACTTCATTCTGGAATCTCCACCGCGTACACAGTTGTTAAAGTGGTTTTCGGTATTGGCCGGCTATAAGACAATATCCGATCCCGGTCTCTTTAGCAACCAATTGTTATTATAACCCGTAGTTATAACTTTAAAACAATATTTTATACTTCAAAATAAAATATCCTTTTCAATCCAAGATTAAATCATTTCCAAAACCATTTCAATATATCATCGTAAAATATCTTTCAATTCAAATATTTATCAAAATAAATATCAAGTCATTTCTAACCATTTCAATATATTAAATTTTCATACCATTTCAACACTACCTTTCAAATCATTTTAATATATCAAAATATCATAACCTTTCAAAGCTTCAGTTCCAAAATATCATATCTTTCAGAACTTCTTTTTAAATCATGTTAATATCAAAATGTCCTATCTTTCAAACTCCGTTTTCAAATCATTTAATATAAAAAATATCATATCTTTCAAAACTTCATTAATTTCAAATCATTATTCATTTTATTCAATCTAAAATACCATTTCAATTCATATTTTAAAACAGTTTATATTCCAAAAATTCTTTTTTTTCATTTCAATGAAGTTAATAATTAAATTATTAGATTTCCAAAAATTTAAACTTTCAAAGTTCATTTATTCACTTACGTTTATCAAAAACCGTGAAAATTCACTTTTCGCATCATTTAGAAAACTTCTACGGAAAGTTACATTCAAAATAGTTCAATTTAACAAAGGACAACATTTTAAAATGTTATAATAGGTTTACGTAAATTTCGAATAACTTAGTTAAATTCAAAGATTACAGCACTTACAAAAATTGCTATAATAGCTTTAATTCAATTTAGCTTTTTAGTTCATTATCATCAACTACAGCGTTTACAAATGCTGTAATATCATTTTCATTGTAATTAATAGCATTTCAAAAATACAGTCAATTAACTTCAAATATTCAATAAAATTTCTCAACCAATCATATTTTTATTAAAAACATTTTGAACTTATAAAATCATACATTTTCACATTTATAAACATCATTTAATTCCTCAAGTTCATGATTTTATAAAGTTAAATTTCCATTCGAAAATCAAGATTTAATAATAATCCACTTATTGAAATGCAATGTTCAATTTTAAAATCCATTACATTAAATTTCAACTTAACACTTAAATTCAAATTCTCAAATATAACTTAGTTTTATTTTTATTTGCTTAACTAAAAGTTCACTTTTACGTCAATTTCATAAATTTCCAATGCTTGTTATATTTCAAAGTTTCAACTTACAATATTCATTCATTTCACATTTCAACTTTATTAAAATCATTAATATGATATAAAAATCACTTTAAATTTATTTAAACTCAAATTATTATAAATTTATCATAATTTCATATTCAATTAAATTTCCAATTATAATTAAATCAAAATTTCCAAAATAACTCACGTTCAAAATTTCTAACTTTTTCATTAATTCATTTCACTTACAATTATTCAGAAAATCAATAATAATTTACAAAAATCCTTTTTTTATTAAATTTAAAATCAAAATATTATAATAATTAAATTTCTAAAATATTTAAAATTTTAGAAAAACATATTTTAACTACGGGCCTGTATATAATTTTCTACGCTAGGTAAAGTGATATGGGTAATATATCATTTCAACCCATAATTTACAAAGAAAATCCGGGTTTTATCTTTTCAAGCCCGCAATTCCAAGTCAAAATTAAAAATTTGAAACCATTCAGGCCTATCATTTCAGCCCATAACATTTTTTCTAACAGGGAACTTGCAGTGTGATCATATACAGAAATAATATAAACAAGGTCAATATCACAATATACAGTCATATATCAAATGTCAGGTGAAAATTAACAATTTTAACATGGTAATAATATGATAATAACATGGCATAGCATATCATATGATCATCATTAACTTGCAAAAACATTTTTTATTACTAAACACTTGTCATTAATTCACTTTTCATAAGTATAAATGTCAGAGTGACAAAGACTCACCTTTTTCAAAGGTAGAGACCAAAACAACATACAAGCACGATTCCAAAGGCACGACAAGCACAATTGCACGATTTTTGATTTGAGTTAAAAGATAGCCAAGATGTGATTTTGTATCAACAACCCAATACAAAACAAACAAGACAATATATAAACATTCAACATAAAATAACATTGAGACAATTTTGAAATACAAAGCAAAATGAACAAGATAGATTGGACCTTGCTTCAACCACTTCAATGCTTGGCCTAAGGAACACTTATGCTTGGCTATGATGATGCTTTGGCTCAGGTATGACATCATATAGGTCATGTTTAACATCATATAGGCAAGGCAACAAGTGGAGATGAATGTGTAGTGGTGCAACATAAAGCATATATAGGGTCAAGGTTAAATAAGTTGAGTTTTTGTGACATTCTTGGCTCGGCCATGGGCATGTGGTGGCTTGGCCATGCTTGTACAGGTCTGGACATTAGCTGGAGCAGTGGCCAAAGGTGGTGGAGTGGCTGGTGGTGGTGTCTAAGGGGTGGCCAAAGCAAGATATGGAGGGTAGGTGATGATATGTGTGGTCTAGGCAATGTTTTAAGGAGTTTTGTGGAAGTTTTGTGGTGCTAGCTTCAATGGATGGGCACGGCTTGGTCATGGTCTGATTTCCAGGGGGTATTGAGTGATGTGGCAGAGGGTGGAGGTCAGGTCAGAGGTGGTGGAGGTGGCTATGGTGGTGGTTGAAGGAGATGAGGCAAAGGTGGTCAAACTAGCATTGTTCAAGGGCATTGTTGCATTTTTTTGGAGTTTTGGCACCATGGTGGGCTCGGCCTTGGTCAAAACCAGAGGGGTAGCTGGTGATGATGGCAGGGAAGAGGTATAGGAGGTGGTGGCCGTGGCTATGGAGGAGAGGCCAAGCAATACACATGAGAAAACAAGGCAAAATATAAGAAAACAATGGAAAAAGAAGAGCAAAAAGAAGAGGAAAAGAGGAGCCATTACCAAACCTTTCTAGCTGTGAAAAATGAAGTGAAGAGGAATGTTTTCACGTGAAAATGAGGTAAGAAATGCACAGCTACAATAAAGAAAGGAACGGTAAAAGGAAATTAAATCTATTAATTGGAAAAGAAACGGAAGAAGAAACGTTAAAACGGTTTTACGTTTCTTTGCTTTCAAACCTTTTAAACTTCCTATATATATATTCATATACATCTTAAATAACTGAAAACACTTTTAAATTTCAGTTAAAACTCGAAAATATAACAGATAAACAAAATATTAATAATTAATTATTAATTAGATATGATTAAAATAAGAAAAATGGCACAGAAAATGAAAACTAGACTTAGGAATTAGAAATAACTTCAATACACTTTGGAAAAAATTTATTAAATTTAAATACATGTAAAATAAATAAAATAAAGTAAAACACAGCAATAAAAGTGAATGTATAAAATAAATCAATAAATTTTAATTATATATAATTAAATTAAGAAAATGACTAAAAATTGCAGACTAGGCATTAAAAATTAGAAATAATTTCAAATGAACTTTAGAAAATCTTCATGGACTTGTAAAAATATTTATAACAAATAAAATAAAATACATTCACAAAAAAAAAATTAATTAAGTAAAATTTATATGAAGAAAATAGCAGAAAATTATAAAACAGCCTTTAAAAATAGGAAATAAATACAGTAAATTTTGGAAAAATTCTATTATCATTTAAAAATATTTAAAAGTAAAAATACACATAATTAAACATATTATTACATATTAAAATAAAATATAACAAAGAAGAAGTAATTTATTCAATTTAAAATAGTCATTGTTAAATAACCCTATATACGCACAATATTGTAAAGGGTATAACTTTCACAATTTACATCCAAATTCAACGAAACGAAAAGTGGTGTTCTTAGAATTTTATGTATTTTCATAATTATAGAAAAAATTAAATTTTTTAAACTTTTAAAATTTTAAGTTGAAAGTCACAGTTTGACTATTTTGACCAAAATCAGCAATTCAGGCAAATATTCAACTTACACAAGTTTGGAATTATAACTTATAAAAAAATCAAGATTATATTTAAATAATAAATTAAATCATTTCAAATAAGTAAAATAAGTTTTTAAATCAAAATATTACATTAAAAATAATTAAAATATACAATAAAATAATTACAAAATACAGGGTTGTTACACTCTCCCCCACTCAAAACTTTTCGTCCCCGAAAAGGAATGAGGTATGGAAGGGCACAGAAAAGATAGAGTGAAATAGGATTAAGATAAGATGACAAGAAGATTGAAGTTATACCTGATAACTGTTGTTATAGGTAAGTTTTACAAGGTGGAGGGGATCTTTCCAAGATCCTCCAGAATCAAGAACACAAGCACGAAAAAGGTGGATTCAAAATGATTACCAAAGGTCTATCAAAGATTATAGAAAGATTTCTAAACAGAAAGATTGTAGAAAGATGCCTATACCGGTCTATAGCAAGATAAGGATAATAAGGACAACAAAAAGATAGTTTGAAAAACAAGATAAGGAAATGATTTTGAAAGCATGGAAATTTCAACTTAAACAGAGAATAAATCTTTGCACAAGTTAAATAAATCTTAAATATCTCAAATTTCATTATCTTATTATCCAATCATCTAAAATTAACCAGTTTTAAAACCATGGGTTTGAAAAATAATCATTTATTACACTCACAATGTACTTAATAAATTTAATTCTTCTTTATTCCTAATCAAAATTAAATTTATTCCTCTCAATATATTTATCACTCATGTTAAATATATTTACACTTTTTTTTATAACTACTTTCTTTTATTCTTAGTTCTTTTAACATCATTTTATTGTAAGTCATTCAATTACCCTTTATTATATTTACCTCTGTTAATCATTTTATAATTAAAATTTAAGTGTATAACATTTATTATAACTACTTAAATTTTATTTAAAAAATCTTTTTATATCGTATATTATCCAATTACATTTTTAACTTCTGAAATTTTGGTAACTTATATTTGAATGCAATTGTATTATACAAATAAAATTTCCAATTCAATCATTTCAAGCTTAAATTATTTATTCAGATTTTTTTTATATTCTTTTTATAACTGAAATTATTCTTTAAAAATAGAATTTAAGAATTAAATTTCCGATTTCTTCAGACTATTTAGAGATAAGAAATAATATATATACATATATAATATGTAAAATCAAATTTCAATCATATATATATATATATATTATAAATCAAGTCATATTTTAGAAATTCAAATCAATTTAATTTCCCAAACAAAGTTGTAGCAAGACTACAGAACAGTCTCTTAACTTCGAAACTCGAAAATGAACGTCGATGATGCTGCAGTCATCACCGGAATTATTTTCCAGCGACAAAGAGAAGAGTACTAATTTTAAACTTAAAAATTCTTTGGAAACAAATTTCTATTTGAAAATATTTTAAATATTATATCCTTTTAAACTTTTAAACAAAAGGTTTGGAACCATCGAAAATTAAATTCTCAAATTTCTTTTTCTAAATTCATTTAAGTTCCCATATAAACTTATAAACAATTATTTATAAATCATTTATAGGACAATAAATGATAAATCAAGTATTATCATTTCAAATTATCAATTTGAATCATTTTATTAAGTTCCATAAATATATATATCAAAATTTTATTTCATTAACCAAATTTTAAAATAATATCGTGTCAGTTTGTTCTGTCAAAGTGTTTTAGGAATCCTATCGATAGCGTTGATCAGACGAATCGATCAGAAACCCAAATCAACATCAACAACTCCAACAACACAATATATAAAAAAATATAGATCGACAAATACAATTCAAAATGTTGGAATATATGTTGGAAACAAAAGACAAGATGATTGAATACAGAGTAGGGAGGCGGATAAGCTAAAATTAATCACGGGCAATCATAATCGGGTCAACCGTGACTTAAAGTATAAGATCGAAGTGGATTTTCTGGGGTAAATCTACACTCGACCTCAAGAGATAGAGTTTGGGATAATAGGAGATACTAGCATCTAAACCGAGGATATAAAATTTTTGGTGAATCGATGTTGTTGTAAAGGAGTTTCACTCCTTTTACAAGAAATTTTTTGAGATTGGCGGGACCGCCAATTCACTATAAAGATCATTCGAAGTGGAGTTATGGGATACTCCAGAATCAAGTGAAGATGAGTAGCGGGGAATAAGAATGGATTTTTGGAACCACAGGGAACGTTCCAAAATTCAAAGGAATCGGGTCAAAAAAGAGAGATTCAACTCGAATGAAAGTTATTCTGTAAATACATCTACTCCATATGCTGAGTTTTGCCTAGAGCTAACCAAAGCTCTGATACCAACTGTAACGACTCGGTATTTTCAACCATTCGCATCAATTATAAGTGCATAGGCAGACACTCATGCCGGAATTGAATTGCTCAAAATACCATGTTGTAAATAAAATTTTGGCAAACCTCAGAATATACAGTAAATAAAAATCACAGATCACAGACACAGAGTATATAAAAATGCAGCGGAAGAAAAAGAGATAGTAGTTCATGAAGCTACTATATAAAATATAAGATACATCAGAGTTAAATAAGATACAACAGAAGAGTAACATGATACATCAGGTACAAATCAGATACATCACTGAAACACTGGATACTGAAACAAAATAGATGGCTGGATCTTCAATGAAAGCTCCAACGCCGAAGGTGATTCTTGAATGCTAACTCAATCAATCTGACCCGAGCGTAAAGAAAAACACAAAACCCTCGAGTCAGGACATAAATACTTATAAACTGTAAATCAACTCAAGTGAACAGTAACAAAATGCATCAGTAACTTAAAGGATGCTTGGGACCGCCCATCCTCTAAGGATCTGTAACAAACAGGTATTTTCGACTTTCGAAAATCCAACATCGATACTCACTTTATCGACTGCCGAGAAATCGAAGGCCGGAAACACGGAATGTTATGGGTTTTAACAAAAATTTTAAGAAAAGAAAAAGAGAGAAGTAGAAGAAGATAACAGAAAATAGAGAGAGAGGAAGATAGAAAAATAGAAAATTTGATAATAGAAGATAGAAGAATTTTTTTTAAAATAGAATGGGACAGAAAGGAACAACAACAAAATCTCACAATTCGCAGCGGAACAACATATAATAATAAATGAATAATCTTTAAACAAAGAACTATATCAGTTATTACATTACATCACATTTTATTACATCATATCATCACATCAGAGTGTACAACAACATACAACAACAAACAATGCAGCGGAAAAAGAAATACTATATAAACTAGTAATACGCCATGCCATCTAGCTTGCCTCCAGCAACTCCAGAATATCCAGAATATCCTGATAAACCTTAACTCTTGACTGCCCGTGTGGAAATTGGTGGGCACCCAGAGTTTAGGAAGGAAAACAATAAACTCCGAGTCAGTCATGTGACTGGTGTGAGAACTCAAAATAGTTTATTTATCTTTAAAATCAAAATAGAGGAATATTTTTAAATCAATTCGCAATGCTTTTAAAAATGAGACTACCATAAGGCCTCCCGCACACACACACATGCAAACGCAGAATCGGAGGAGATTTCTCCTTATGATAGTCAAAGATGCTTGATACGCATTTAAAATAATATTTGATATTATTATTAGTGCATAGTGTAGAGGAAAATCATTTCGAAAATAAAGATATAAATCTTAGCCAACATACGACCATTATCGTATGCCCACTATAGCTACTATCCAAACAGTGGTGACCACCATAAGTGAATAGCAGGTTCTACAACTAATACCGTACAAGTTTCGTATTGGGAATTGGATTTCCAACAAATGGTCAGGCCAAGGAACTTCCCATTGCCACATGAGAATGCCTCTGGATGGACATCCCCGAGAACCAAACCGGATCTCTACCAACACAAGGCCGGGTTACCCCTAACTGAGTAACAACTGACCGAATATGCCATCCCCCGGTCCTTTGGGACCTTTATCCGAGAGCGCTCTCTAATCAATTCACACAATCATAAAAACAAAGTGTTTCAACATGAGTAAGTATCTGGGCTCCATACCATGATACCACCCTTTTCCAGAAGGAAATGCACATATCCTAAAGGGCGCTACCCCTCATAACCTTGCTGCTTCTTTCCTGTTTTGACCATTTCCGGGATGTGAGGCTCGACGAATTCACGTCCACAAAAACATACTTTATACAAAAGCCATGCTTTGGGTCAACAAATGATCAACACAATGATCACTAAGATAGACGATCAAATAAATGATCCTATCACAATAATCAACACAATGATCATTTCAGCATCACTCAGCATGTCACATTACCAAACTGGGAATATATCGCTGATAACTTCAACTATATAACCTTTGAGCACATGCGTCTCAAAGAAGGGTGTTAAGCAAAGAATAAATTCTCCGCCACCAACAGAAATATATTTGAAAGAAATCGGCTTTATATCTCAACTTGTAATGTCAGGCATACAATCCATACAAGTCTGTTCCGGTGTAACGACCCGCTATTTTGGACCATTCAAATCGACACTAAAACCGTACATGTCCGACTTGAGTAATTCAAAATACCGAATTGTAAATTTAATTTGGCAAAACTTAAAATATACAGTAAATAAATCAAACACAGATCACAGACACAGAGTAATATAATGCAGCGGAATAGAAAATAGTAGTTCATGAAGCTACTATATACATCAGAGTTTAAAGTAAAAATACATCAGAATCTCTTGAATACAGAAAAGTCTTCAGTACGAGCCGATGACTTCTCTGAACCAGTCAACTAGAAAACTGAAAGCTGAACGATAGTTGGATCTCCAAATGAAGCTCCAATCTCCAAAGGTGAGTCTCTAATGCTGTATTACTCAGTCTGACCCGAGCGTAAAGCAAAACACAAAACACTCGAGTCAGGATTAACATTCTTATATCAATAAATTCGACTCAAATGAAATATCAACTGAAATACAATATAACTTAAAGGATGTTTGGGATGACCATCCTCTAAGGGTCCATAGAACTATCTACAGGGTAGAAATATACACTATTACAACGTGGCCATCCACTTAATTTATACTTCAAACCCAATGTCAATTTCACTTCAAAAATCATATTTCCCAAACTAGTATCTATATATTAAGTAATGTATACAGTAAAGTATATTCAATTTCCTTAACTTAACAAATCGTTCACATCAATCCGACCTTCCCATTCAAATTTAATTAAATCTCATTTTATCAATTTAAATTTTCCTAAAATAACCACTTCAATTTTATAAATCTCAAATTTGGATTTGATATCCCAATTTCCTTTTTTATTTCAATATGTTTCCATACTTTAAGTATTCAACATTTCAACTAAATTTTTCCCAGTCTAGTTCTCTAAATAAAATTTCCAATCTAGTTCATCCTCAATTTATATCTAATTCAATTCGTTATCTAAATAACAAATTCAACTATCTTGGTTCCAAATACATATCCAAATTTCTAAACCATTAAATTACGATATAGTTCATAGCTTAAATATAACAATTTAAATTTAACAGTTTCATATAGATTCTCGATTTTTACATCATTATTACTTAGTCTTAAACACTTCCTTATTTGATTCAATATCATTTTAGTGACCTTAAACTACATTTTACTCAATATTTCTAATATTATTTAACGTGAAATATCTCATTTGATAAATTTCAAATTGATTTAAATAAATAAATCGTTATCTAAAAACCATTTAAAATAACCCAAATTTATCTCCCAATCTTAATTGTTCAATATTATTGCAAAAACTATTCGAAGTAAAATTTACATAAATATTTATCATAATTTATGTATTTAATCAAATCTTGACTAAACTAGATAAAATTAACTCTATACTTATCATTACCCTTCATATGTATTTAAGAATTTACATTTAATAAGACCAAATATTTTTCATATGGTCAATCGTTACGGATATTATCATTCTAATCCATACACGGGTGGATAGCAATTCAACCCGTTTCAATTCAAAACAAACATAACAAAGGGAACTTGCAGTGTGATTACAGGGATGGTGTCAAAGTAAATACACAAGCAATAACAACAATCAATAACAATTTAATAAATAAATCAAATAACCCTGAAATAATCGTATTTATTTCGCATTGTTATAGGTATAATTATTTCTAGAATCTACACTATCATTTCATGTAGATTAAAGATTATTACATTACAGTTTTTTCACTTGTCGTCCCTTTTCAAATTTCAGTTTAAAAACTACAACAATTAATCCAAACTACGTTCAAAGATTTAAAGTATAATTTATCAATTTCTACAACAATAATGGGTCAAATTTAACTAATCAAATTAACATATGGCGGGGTCAGGTTTAATAAATCAAGGTCCGTCATATATAATCCGTTAAATTTGTAAACTATGCTACCCCCAACTCAAACTAGCAAACTAGTTATCACTTAACAATAAAATAAACATCCAATTTAAACAATAATAAATCAAACAATCAATTAACAACCAATCTGTATTATTATCACATAAATAATTAACCGATAATGGTGTCAGGTGTCATAGGTGAACAGATACAGATAATAGCAGTCATAACAGTAAAACAACTAACAGCATCATATTTCAATTGACGTTTCAATTGAAATCAAATTTAATAAATAAAGAACGTTAATTGTGAGTGATTGCTCACCTTCCGAGGCTAGAGACAAACGAGAATAAGATGAGCTGCGAATTCCGAACACAAATTCCTAAGTAGAGCGAAATGGTACGAATTGACGATCAAGGCTGATAAAAGGAAATAGACGAAATCAAATCAAGATGGATTTGACGAAGATAATTGATATAAGTGAATTGACACAGATATGTCATATATATATACTATTCTTGTTAGACAAATCTACAAATATAGCTTACAACCAACTCAAACATAAATTTCATACAACCATATGAGATGTAATACCCATATAAGTCATATAGAAATCATGCAGACATGCTTTAAAAACCCACCTATACCTATACAACTACATGCAGACATGTATTTATCCCATAAATATACAAACAACAGTTTATAAGTAATAAATTTCTTTTCTTTTCTTTTTCTTTTTAAACTTCCATATATGTAATAGTAGACGAATATATCCAAAACAAAATACATATACATCAGCAAACAAATATATACAAAAAGAAAAATATATATATATATATAACTGTCAAAATGCTTAAACCTATATACTAACCAAAATACATATGTTATGTTGTCTCTAAAATGATGCAGACGACCCAAAATATCATGCGAGTTAATACATATTCACTTACTCATTAAACTATGACAATATACTTTGAATCTGATCTAAAAAAAATGCAGACCCGAAGAAAAATTATATGTAGACACTAAATACTCAATTAAATGTATATGAGAGCTAGTATATATCCATAGACAATAAAATTTCGCATGTCCACTGCTATATACACATACTTAAAACAAACACAATAATATATACAAGTCTTATGTTTATAAAAACTGTAGTTCACCAAATCCTACAAATAACGATTTAAAAATCAAAATGTTTTAAATATTATTAACATAACGTAATATAGTATATAACATAACATAGTATTATTCACGAAAAAAAAAAAATCAAATTCCTATAGTTTACACCACGAGCATCCTATAACTTGCTGTAACAATACAATATATAATTTACACCTATAGGCATAATAATTTATAATACATATAGTGCTCGAATACTAATTATGTATGCAGACTTCAAAATGCGAACCCACTATAAACAATTTCACATGCAAAGAAATATGTATACAGACCTGTAAACTTAAATACGGTCATGCAAATCAATATACCTTCTGCCTTGTGAATTATATCAATGTATAAAACTCATGTAAACTTATAAACAATACACCTATTCCTTTATAATATACACGGTATTATAAACATCTTCACCTAACTCATCAAACCCAATATAACAACAACAATACATGTGCAGGATAAATAAAATACCTATATGAGATATACCCGGCTTGGGTTTGGAACTGCATGAGGCGAGAAAAGGTGGATAGAGAAGTAGTTTGGTCGGGGCCATGTGGCACGGAAAGAGGAGGCGGAGGGTTTATGCTGTGGAGTGCTAAGGTTTGCTGGTTGGAGCAAGGATGGGAGGAGGTAAGGACGAGGTGGATCTGCGTTTTGATGCCGGTAGGGTGGTGGTGCTCGGGTTTTGGGCGGAGGAGCTGCTGTGAAAAGTGGTCACAGGGAGGAGCGGTTGCTGTGGTTGTTGTGAAGGCTAAGGTAGTGGGATTGCGTGAGGTGAGGTGTGGATGCCATATCGGTCACGTGGGCGTGGAAGAGATCGCTGGAAGCAGGTGGTTGCACGGGGCGCTGGCGAGGGGTTCAAGGCCGATGAATGCTTGTTGCCGTGAGGGAGGGTGGAGAAGGCAGCGAATTAAGCTTTGGTGGCCGGTAGGTGAGACGGGGAGGTTCCGGCCTTGGCTGTGGCGAAGGTGGAGGATCTGGGAGGAGGAATGGAGAGTAGTGGGTTTTGTGTGTGTGTGGGATGTAGGGAGAAGAAGCTTGAACAGCTGCATATGCTTCACGGCTTTAAAATAGTATATACTGTCACAAACAAAGGGAAGGCAGAGAGAAAGTAACGCACAAATAAAACAATTATATTCGAGACCAAGAATAGAGCAGGTATGAAATGGAAACAGCAAGTGACTGTTGGATTTTGTAACGTTGGAGAAATGTAAAAAAAAAAAAATGAAAAGTAGCGGGATGGTGAAGTCAGGCCGCTGATTTAGTTAATAAATAAAAGCAACTTTTTAATGCGGTGCACCTATACGTTCAAATTTGAAAGGTAGGAGAAAAAGGAATGGTAACGTTTATTTCCTTGAATTCAGCTGAGCGTTTTAAAGCAATTGATTGTTGCGGATTGATAACGAAAAAGTTTGAAATTCAAAAGAGAACAAAAGGTCAAGGATCTGGTACCGATATGGTTACCGGTTCCGCGAATTTCGTTGTGTACCGGAGTTCAAAACACAGAAATAAATATACTATTGAGATCAGCAAGACGAGACGATCACAACGGTATACAGATATCAGTGGTATAATTATCCGATCAAAAATCGATACCGGTACCCAAAATGCTGCTATCAGACAAAATAAGGTAAACGGAGCAGTAGACGTCCGAATTTGGAAAAACGAAAGATGTTGTCTCACTCAGAAGAGGATTTAGGAATTTCCTATAGAAAATATTCAGGCTTGGAAATAAATTTTATTACCAGCAATAATTGGCTAGCTTGAATTAAATTGAATTCACACTGAAATAAACTTCCATAAATTTAACTGAAAAATTACAATCCGCTATATTTAAATATACGTATTCTAAATATATAAACATTTTAAATTTAAAAATCCAATTATTGTAAAATTTCATAATTATTCAATTAAATGCGTAATTTTTTTTTTTTTTTTTTTTTTTTTTTTAAAAATCTCTAAAATTTTCCAGGTCGTTACACTCTCCCCCACTCAAAACTTTTCGTCCCCGAAAAGGAAGGAGGTAGGAGAATAAAACAACTAGAAATAAAGTAAATTGAAGGTCAAGTGTAGATAATTTATTTAGAACTATATAAATCTTACTTGAAATATTCCTTTGAAACTTCATTTGCAATTTAATTTCTTTAATATTTAATACCTTTCAAACTCCTTTTGAAACAACTATTTACATTATTATTTATATTTACAAATACTATTGAAAATATTAAATCCAAAATTTATGAAGTTTTTAATTTATCTCAAGATCTCTTTCAAATATTATCAGTAAGTTAATAATCATTTCTTTAAAATGTTTTATTTAATTAATAACAAAAAAATATATTTATAACACTAGAATTTTATATTAAACAAAGTAGTATATAATTAGCCAATATTTTAAAGGATAAATCCCACAAGGAAGGAAAGTAGATTTGACAACATACTCAAGGTGAATACATAAGCTGAGCAGATAGGGTAGATTCAAAAGAAAGAATCGGGCACGATTTGTAAATTTCCCAAAGGAATTTTAAATTCCAAGGATTAATACAAAATTTCTTTGTTGGGAAAAATACTTTTATAATAAAATATTATTATATCGAAATAAATTTTTTTTCTTCGAAAATACTCTTATAACTCGATGTTTCAACAAGTTTATCCTCGTTCTTGCAGACTCTGGCCATGCGTTGATCAGGCGCAAAGCTAGAATTCTTCAAGTACTTAGTAGACCTATTTCAACATCCAGTGAAAATACTTGAAAAACCTCTTTAAAAAAAACAGATATGGAAAGTACGATCCAAACAAAACAACAAACCAAACCTTTGTCCGATCATGGTTCGCAGATACACAATGGTTACGCCTGGTTCCCCCAGGAAACAATCCATATCCGTAAGCTTTCACAGCCCTGCGAGTTACGCCATGATGACTAGTAGAGTGCAGGATACACAATGGTTACGCCTGGTTCCCCCAGGAAACAATCCGTACCCCTAGGCAAGACTCAGCCAGGCACTTGCGCTACTATTCGCGACCTACACAGATTGCAGGATACACAATGGTTACGCCTGGTTCCCCCAGGAAACAATCCGTACCCCTAGGCAAGACTCAGCCAGGCAATTTCGCTGTGCATTCACGAGAGAAAAAGAAACCGCGGGTTACGCCACGGTGGGAACACTCGAGTATTACATCCGGAAAACCACAATCAGAGAGAATAATATCGATAGAATGAATCCACGCTGTGGCCACAAAGCGGATATCAAGCAGAAGGCACTTTCCATATCTTTACTTGGAAAATATATATCATATAGTACCTTTTCAAATACTTCCAAATATCATACTTATATAAAGTCCACTATATATAGGATTCCTTTTTCAAATCGAATACTTTCCAAATCAATAGTATATCAAATCATACTTATATAGACTTCGATTATATAAAATTCTCTTTCCAAATTGAGTACCTTTCAAATCAATAGATTTCAAATCAACTTCATACTTATACAAATTCATTTTCTATAAATTCGACCACTCCCAATTCAAGTGCTAAATAATATAAGGTTCTCAATTTCAAATCATTTCAATATCAATTCAATTTCAAGATCCCATATGATTTCACCTAATTTTCTTCCAAATCAAATATCTAAATTTCGAAGTCCCCAAGATAATAGGCTTATAAAATAATCCCAGTTTCCAAATTAAACTGATTCAAGTCAAACAAATTTATTTCCAATATCACCATATAAGTACTGGGTTTTTTTTTTTTTTTTTTTTTTTTAATTTAATTTCAAAACCAAGTGTTCTCAAAATCAATTACTTAAAATGGTTTCCAAATTTATAATTATCCCTTTAAAACCTTTAAGCTATCTATTTTATTTGAAATATCCAATCTACCTTTTTGAAACCCATTATTTAAAACCAATCATTTTTCCAATATTCCAAACTAAATTCCATATTAGTATAACAGTCATATTTATTTTCTAAACAAAAGGTTTCAAACTTAAGCATACAAAACACAACTTATATGCTTTATCAAATATTTTATACGTTTCAAAATTTCTTAGTCTTTAACCTTTAAACCTTAATTTGGGAGTGCTCGAACCTTCAAAATAGTCGGTGAAAATCAATTTCAAATCCAAGAGTTGAAAATCAACAATAAATCAATAAACCAAATTATTAAATCCGAAACTCGAGGACTGAACACTGGTCTCATTTTATATTGTTTCAAATATATACATATATCTTTCGAAAATATCCAATTATACTTTGGAATTTGAAATCAAAATAGTTTACAAAATCACTCGCATAGCGAAGCTATTAAGTGGCCTCTCCCCCACTCTGAAATTCGAAAATCAATGTCGATGATGCGTGCACTCATCACCGAAATTATTTTCCAGCGACATAAGTGAGTTCTGGACTTCTATTTTCTTGAAAACTTCTTTGAAATTTCTTCAAAATTATTGGAATTCATTTGAACTCATTTGAAACATTTCTTATTCGGGAAAAATACTTTTAAATCGTATTATTTATATATGTTTTTCAAAATCTTAAAACCAATTCCAAAATACCGGAATTCAATTCTCGAATTTCAAATTTAACCCTTCAGTTATAAATCATTTTTATATAAATCAATTTCTTATAATTTTTCAAAATTTCAAATCCTTTCAAAACCTTTTTATATAGAATAACATATCTTCTTTGCTTTATACATATAGGTATATAATCCTTATTGAAAACAATTTCTTTTTTTTTTATATATATAGGATATAATTTTGATATATAAAGCAATTTCAAAATACAAACATACCCGATTTTCAAAGGATAAATTAAGAATGGATTTCAAACAAAGATGGAGATTTAAATTAGAGGAACTCTAATCAATAGAATCCTGATACGAAGATAGACTCAACAAAGTTGAGAAAATCAAAATACAAAATAGAAGATGGATATACTTCTATAAATCGCGGGCGACCTTAACCGGGTCAACCGTGACTTCCGGGATATGCTCGATGCGGGATTCTAAAACAAATCGATATTCGTTTGCCAAATATAGAATTCGGCATATCAAGATATATCAGCATCGTAAACCGAGGGTACAGAAATCTTCGGTGAATCAATGCCAATTGTACGGAGTTTCATCCGTTTTACAAAACATTCAGTGGAGTCATTGGATACTCCCGGATCAAAAACATAAATAGAGGGAGGCAAGAATGAATTTTGGAATCGAGGGGCATTCCAAGATCCAAAGGAAATTGAGTCAAAGGAAGAGATTCAACTCGCGCGAAAGTGATTCTGTTAATAAATTTACCATATATGTTAAGATTTGCCTAGAACCTGGCTCTGATACCAGCTGTAACGACCCGCTATTTTGGACCATTCAAATCGACACTAAAACCGTACATGTCCGACTTGAGTAATTCAAAATACCGAATTGTAAATTTAATTTGGCAAAACTTAAAATATACAGTAAATAAATCAAACACAGATCACAGACACAGAGTAATATAATGCAGCGGAATAGAAAATAGTAGTTCATGAAGCTACTATATACATCAGAGTTTAAAGTAAAAATACATCAGAATCTCTTGAATACAGAAAAGTCTTCAGTACGAGCCGATGACTTCTCTGAACCAGTCAACTAGAAAACTGAAAGCTGAACGATAGTTGGATCTCCAAATGAAGCTCCAATCTCCAAAGGTGAGTCTCTAATGCTGTATTACTCAGTCTGACCCGAGCGTAAAGCAAAACACAAAACACTCGAGTCAGGATTAACATTCTTATATCAATAAATTCGACTCAAATGAAATATCAACTGAAATACAATATAACTTAAAGGATGTTTGGGATGACCATCCTCTAAGGGTCCATAGAACTATCTACAGGGTAGAAATATACACTATTACAACGTGGCCATCCACTTAATTTATACTTCAAACCCAATGTCAATTTCACTTCAAAAATCATATTTCCCAAACTAGTATCTATATATTAAGTAATGTATACAGTAAAGTATATTCAATTTCCTTAACTTAACAAATCGTTCACATCAATCCGACCTTCCCATTCAAATTTAATTAAATCTCATTTTATCAATTTAAATTTTCCTAAAATAACCACTTCAATTTTATAAATCTCAAATTTGGATTTGATATCCCAATTTCCTTTTTTATTTCAATATGTTTCCATACTTTAAGTATTCAACATTTCAACTAAATTTTTCCCAGTCTAGTTCTCTAAATAAAATTTCCAATCTAGTTCATCCTCAATTTATATCTAATTCAATTCGTTATCTAAATAACAAATTCAACTATCTTGGTTCCAAATACATATCCAAATTTCTAAACCATTAAATTACGATATAGTTCATAGCTTAAATATAACAATTTAAATTTAACAGTTTCATATAGATTCTCGATTTTTACATCATTATTACTTAGTCTTAAACACTTCCTTATTTGATTCAATATCATTTTAGTGACCTTAAACTACATTTTACTCAATATTTCTAATATTATTTAACGTGAAATATCTCATTTGATAAATTTCAAATTGATTTAAATAAATAAATCGTTATCTAAAAACCATTTAAAATAACCCAAATTTATCTCCCAATCTTAATTGTTCAATATTATTGCAAAAACTATTCGAAGTAAAATTTACATAAATATTTATCATAATTTATGTATTTAATCAAATCTTGACTAAACTAGATAAAATTAACTCTATACTTATCATTACCCTTCATATGTATTTAAGAATTTACATTTAATAAGACCAAATATTTTTCATATGGTCAATCGTTACGGATATTATCATTCTAATCCATACACGGGTGGATAGCAATTCAACCCGTTTCAATTCAAAACAAACATAACAAAGGGAACTTGCAGTGTGATTACAGGGATGGTGTCAAAGTAAATACACAAGCAATAACAACAATCAATAACAATTTAATAAATAAATCAAATAACCCTGAAATAATCGTATTTATTTCGCATTGTTATAGGTATAATTATTTCTAGAATCTACACTATCATTTCATGTAGATTAAAGATTATTACATTACAGTTTTTTCACTTGTCGTCCCTTTTCAAATTTCAGTTTAAAAACTACAACAATTAATCCAAACTACGTTCAAAGATTTAAAGTATAATTTATCAATTTCTACAACAATAATGGGTCAAATTTAACTAATCAAATTAACATATGGCGGGGTCAGGTTTAATAAATCAAGGTCCGTCATATATAATCCGTTAAATTTGTAAACTATGCTACCCCCAACTCAAACTAGCAAACTAGTTATCACTTAACAATAAAATAAACATCCAATTTAAACAATAATAAATCAAACAATCAATTAACAACCAATCTGTATTATTATCACATAAATAATTAACCGATAATGGTGTCAGGTGTCATAGGTGAACAGATACAGATAATAGCAGTCATAACAGTAAAACAACTAACAGCATCATATTTCAATTGACGTTTCAATTGAAATCAAATTTAATAAATAAAGAACGTTAATTGTGAGTGATTGCTCACCTTCCGAGGCTAGAGACAAACGAGAATAAGATGAGCTGCGAATTCCGAACACAAATTCCTAAGTAGAGCGAAATGGTACGAATTGACGATCAAGGCTGATAAAAGGAAATAGACGAAATCAAATCAGGATGGATTTGACGAAGATAATTGATATAAGTGAATTGACACAGATATGTCATATATATATACTATTCTTGTTAGACAAATCTACAAATATAGCTTACAACCAACTCAAACATAAATTTCATACAACCATATGAGATGTAATACCCATATAAGTCATATAGAAATCATGCAGACATGCTTTAAAAACCCACCTATACCTATACAACTACATGCAGACATGTATTTATCCCATAAATATACAAACAACAGTTTATAAGTAATAAATTTCTTTTCTTTTCTTTTTCTTTTTAAACTTCCATATATGTAATAGTAGACGAATATATCCAAAACAAAATACATATACATCAGCAAACAAATATATACAAAAAGAAAAATATATATATATATATAACTGTCAAAATGCTTAAACCTATATACTAACCAAAATACATATGTTATGTTGTCTCTAAAATGATGCAGACGACCCAAAATATCATGCGAGTTAATACATATTCACTTACTCATTAAACTATGACAATATACTTTGAATCTGATCTAAAAAAAATGCAGACCCGAAGAAAAATTATATGTAGACACTAAATACTCAATTAAATGTATATGAGAGCTAGTATATATCCATAGACAATAAAATTTCGCATGTCCACTGCTATATACACATACTTAAAACAAACACAATAATATATACAAGTCTTATGTTTATAAAAACTGTAGTTCACCAAATCCTACAAATAACGATTTAAAAATCAAAATGTTTTAAATATTATTAACATAACGTAATATAGTATATAACATAACATAGTATTATTCACGAAAAAAAAAAAATCAAATTCCTATAGTTTACACCACGAGCATCCTATAACTTGCTGTAACAATACAATATATAATTTACACCTATAGGCATAATAATTTATAATACATATAGTGCTCGAATACTAATTATGTATGCAGACTTCAAAATGCGAACCCACTATAAACAATTTCACATGCAAAGAAATATGTATACAGACCTGTAAACTTAAATACGGTCATGCAAATCAATATACCTTCTGCCTTGTGAATTATATCAATGTATAAAACTCATGTAAACTTATAAACAATACACCTATTCCTTTATAATATACACGGTATTATAAACATCTTCACCTAACTCATCAAACCCAATATAACAACAACAATACATGTGCAGGATAAATAAAATACCTATATGAGATATACCCGGCTTGGGTTTGGAACTGCATGAGGCGAGAAAAGGTGGATAGAGAAGTAGTTTGGTCGGGGCCATGTGGCACGGAAAGAGGAGGCGGAGGGTTTATGCTGTGGAGTGCTAAGGTTTGCTGGTTGGAGCAAGGATGGGAGGAGGTAAGGACGAGGTGGATCTGCGTTTTGATGCCGGTAGGGTGGTGGTGCTCGGGTTTTGGGCGGAGGAGCTGCTGTGAAAAGTGGTCACAGGGAGGAGCGGTTGCTGTGGTTGTTGTGAAGGCTAAGGTAGTGGGATTGCGTGAGGTGAGGTGTGGATGCCATATCGGTCACGTGGGCGTGGAAGAGATCGCTGGAAGCAGGTGGTTGCACGGGGCGCTGGCGAGGGGTTCAAGGCCGATGAATGCTTGTTGCCGTGAGGGAGGGTGGAGAAGGCAGCGAATTAAGCTTTGGTGGCCGGTAGGTGAGACGGGGAGGTTCCGGCCTTGGCTGTGGCGAAGGTGGAGGATCTGGGAGGAGGAATGGAGAGTAGTGGGTTTTGTGTGTGTGTGGGATGTAGGGAGAAGAAGCTTGAACAGCTGCATATGCTTCACGGCTTTAAAATAGTATATACTGTCACAAACAAAGGGAAGGCAGAGAGAAAGTAACGCACAAATAAAACAATTATATTCGAGACCAAGAATAGAGCAGGTATGAAATGGAAACAGCAAGTGACTGTTGGATTTTGTAACGTTGGAGAAATGTAAAAAAAAAAAAATGAAAAGTAGCGGGATGGTGAAGTCAGGCCGCTGATTTAGTTAATAAATAAAAGCAACTTTTTAATGCGGTGCACCTATACGTTCAAATTTGAAAGGTAGGAGAAAAAGGAATGGTAACGTTTATTTCCTTGAATTCAGCTGAGCGTTTTAAAGCAATTGATTGTTGCGGATTGATAACGAAAAAGTTTGAAATTCAAAAGAGAACAAAAGGTCAAGGATCTGGTACCGATATGGTTACCGGTTCCGCGAATTTCGTTGTGTACCGGAGTTCAAAACACAGAAATAAATATACTATTGAGATCAGCAAGACGAGACGATCACAACGGTATACAGATATCAGTGGTATAATTATCCGATCAAAAATCGATACCGGTACCCAAAATGCTGCTATCAGACAAAATAAGGTAAACGGAGCAGTAGACGTCCGAATTTGGAAAAACGAAAGATGTTGTCTCACTCAGAAGAGGATTTAGGAATTTCCTATAGAAAATATTCAGGCTTGGAAATAAATTTTATTACCAGCAATAATTGGCTAGCTTGAATTAAATTGAATTCACACTGAAATAAACTTCCATAAATTTAACTGAAAAATTACAATCCGCTATATTTAAATATACGTATTCTAAATATATAAACATTTTAAATTTAAAAATCCAATTATTGTAAAATTTCATAATTATTCAATTAAATGCGTAATTTTTTTTTTTTTTTTTTTTTTTTAAAAAAAATCTCTAAAATTTTCCAGGTCGTTACATCCGGGCTCGAACAAAACCGAAGGCACTTACAAAGAAGTCCTTGCAATCCGGATATTCACAATCCTGATCGGATTCACCATCACATATGGAGAACTCAATACCGGAGCAACTCGGTGCAGAGTCAATCGATAGTTCATCCTATCACTCTCGCAAATACCGGTCTTCAACACCGATCTTCAAATGCGATTCACAACGACGTATCACATATTCAGAGTGGGTTATACGACCCCATGGTCCTTTCCCGGTTAACCCGAAT
This sequence comes from Allium cepa, assembly GCA_030765085.1. NCBI lineage: Eukaryota > Viridiplantae > Streptophyta > Magnoliopsida > Asparagales > Amaryllidaceae > Allium > Allium cepa. The sequence goes on from CM060931.1 coordinate 582,295,826, forward strand.
AGTGAGCGCTTATTCAAAAATAAGTGTGCATTCAAATTCAATCAATTCACATCAAATACCCATTCAAAGGGAAATACTGATAGTCGGTTATTGAACTATCACTGGATATGCACACATCACCAGATTCCAAATAATTTTCCAAATTATTTATTTTCCAAAATATCTTTACTAGATATATAATTTCAACACTTCAAAAATAAATCAATATTTATTTTTAACAAGTTTCACTTTCACATATAAATTCCATAATGAATTTATATTTCAAGATATCCATGCATATGCGATTTCAATAATTCATTTCAATTTATCTTCAGAAAAAGATAAATTCTAATTATTCACTTCATATTGGAAAACATTTCCATACTTATTTATTCATAAGTAATTCACAAATTCCTTTTATTTTCAACACTTAGAAAATATTCAATATACTTAAATCGAATTAAGTATATAATTCATTCTTTAAGGAAATCATTCTCTTAAACATATTTATTTGGGCCAAAACGAATGTTACGTAAAACATCGTTACGACAATCCAAAATCACTAGTATAGTGATTCGAAATTAAAATAGATATATAAATCCCAATACTATACAAAACATTTCCTTTCGGAAATCATTTACTATAACAACAGTGTTATAGTCCACATTTTCTTTTATTTCTCGAAAACGTCTATTTCAACAATAAATGTTGAAATCTATGGTTTCGAATCTCAACACATTTTAAACCATCGTTAGATCGTTTTAATTCTATTTAAAACATCATATCTAAAACAATTTCTTTAACGTATTATTCACTATTCAAAAACGTGAATATACTACCTTAACAAATTTCATCATTTCTATTCACTTTAACTTAAAGGATTATTCACTGTTCAAAATGTGAATATAACTCTATCTCTAAGTTATAACAATTAACTTATCAAAATAAGTCATTTGCGGATTTATAAAACAACGTTTATAAATTCCGTTTCTATTTATTTATAAAAACTTCCTTTTTATAAATTCCTTTATTAACCTATTCCAGTTTATAACCCAATTATAAACTACAAGTTCATATTATAAGTTAATTACTTATAAAACGATTATTTTACAAAATCGTTCATTTAACTTCCCAAATTATTAATCTTAACTTATAAGATTGTTTATTTATCCAAAATTCATTCTTTCGATAACTTTATAAATTTTATAAACCTATTGCTTATAAAATTTCATTTATAACTTCACAGTTTATAATTTCATAAATTTCATTCATTTAGGAAATTCATTTTCACTACATTTAAACACTTATAAAAACTCGTTTTATAATGTCCATAATTCAATTTATAAATATCCATTTATATATCTCTTAATATAAATTAATTTATATTATTCTTTTAAACGTCTTTAAATTCCTTTATAATTTCATCATTCTCTTGATTTATAAAATAATTAAATTTTATAAATCCTATATTTAAACTTTTCGCAATAAATTCAAAAATCCCATTTTTAAACTATTTTATAACATCATTAACCCGTATTTTCAAAAATCAATCTTTTAACTATATTTCTCAAAAATCATAATTTTTATAACTTTAAAAAATTATAACGTTTATTTATTTATAATGGATCAATTCCAAAAATATAGTATATTTCAAAAATCACTTTGAAAATCATTTTAAAATCCCAAAATCTAGGTCCAATGATGCTACACACCAAATAGTCAATCACGACAACAACGATAACATATATCGATATGATAATCCATCAAATATCAAAATATCTGAAATCAAATAAAAACTGTTGAGGAATCCAGTTGGATCCCTCCAACCTGTTTCCTGCATCCAAAAACATTAGCACAATACCAATTTCGCTCCAGTACGAAATTATCGCGGTATATGTTCTTAATAAATATTATCCGCTTAATAACGGCGCAATAGGGTCTCATCCGTTAAACAAAAAAATGCGGGAAATCAATCAACTGCAATATATACATATGCCAATATATATATATTGATATTATATATAATACCAATTTCACTGTTTATGAAATATTCGCGGTATATGTTTATATTAAATAACATCCGCTTACTAACGGCGTATAATGTCTATTTTAACAATCAATACATAACAATCGACATTCAAACATGCATTCAAATATTTTAAATCTAACTATTTAAAATAAAATCGAAACTGATTCGATTGAGTGAGAAGTTCTCACCTTGGTTTTATTTCCGTTTTAGCGATTTATTTTGAATAAAATTAAACGGACGTTTAATTTTACCCAAAATTCTCACTAACTCCAAACGACTCCAAACCAACTCCATCGCGTAGTGCTCGTCCATACGATTCCAACGCAACTGAGTTTGCATTTTTTCGACCTCGTATGAAAAAGATATTGATTTTACAAGATTGTACACGTTTTTAATAACTTAAATCACAACATAACTTAATTATTTTAACCTCTCCTCAATCCTAGCCATCAGATCCCACTCCAACCTCAACTAGACCGTGCAACTTCATCTCCTACATCACGTAATTTTCCAGGTCGCGCACGCTCAAGGCCGAACCCATTTAGCTAAATTAGGGTTAATCTTTTCATCTCTTATACTAGACGATACCTCATCATACTACCACCACGTCGAAGAGCACGACGCAGGCTATGCTCGGCCCCCCCTAGGTGAAACTCGGCTGCACAATGAGCCTAGAAAGGCATGCGAAAGTTATGACAGTCGGCCCCATTTATCTCACAATCCATAGCTCCATTCGCGATCTCCACCGTTGATCTCGTAGCTCTCGTCGTGTTCTATCACTTTGTAGTTGAACTTTCTTGCTAATTCTTGATGGATTTGGAGAAATCAAGGGGGAGAGGAGATTAATTTCTGGCCATAGGTTATGAATGTGGCGGCTAGCAATTATTAGGGTTAGGGTTTGTTATTTTTTCTAAATTTATGAAGGGGTGGTCTATTTATAGAATTTCAAACGACACTATTCATCCCGGAAATTCCGAACTCCGATTTACGCGCCGTAACCAGCGTTTCTAAGGTTTACCCCGCGTTCCGGACACAATGGAACAGGTTTCGGAAGCTAATTCGGAAGTATGTGCGAGTTATGGCTATAAACGCTCAATTTAAATTAAACCGATTTAAATCGATTTCTAGGCGTTTTAATTTGTACCGGACAAACGGTAAATCCAATTGACTTGAAATTTGAAACCTTACAATAATATCACATTACGGATCCGATGAAACTAGTTTCGTCGAAATCTGAGACTTTTTGAAAAATGGCTATTTTGACTCGCCAAATTTAAATTAAAAATAATTCGATGCGTTTCGAGCTGCCACGATCAAACGATAGCTCCAATTGACACGAAAATTGAAATCCGGTAATAACTAACTATTACGGATCCAATGGAACTGGTTTCGTTCAATTCTGAGACTGTTCAAAAATTGACTATTTTACAGTCGATTATTAAATATTAAAATATTCAATTTTCACAGATTAACTTTTAATTCGATTTTAAAAGTTCTAAAATATTTCTATAACTCCAGTATGATTAAATAAAATTTTCCAAATTATTTTCAATCATTTTTAACTCAATTTTTAATTATTTCCATAATTTAACATATTAAATTATTGTTTTAATTATCTAATTAAATCCAAAAATTCAAATAAAAATTTATTTGACTTAAAAATTCACTTATTAACATTTAAAATTAATTAAATATTCAAATTTAAATTAATAAAAATTCTGGGTCGTTACAGGATCCGTTAAAATATTTACTATGTAGTAATATACGCTATATACGGTAGTGTCTAATCAGTAAAGTATAATCATATAGAAAATAGCATTAAGGGGATGGTGAACCTTAACGCGGTCGGATCTTTAAAACCAAAATCGTAGTGGGCTCGATATAAGGATATGACACGGCATGCAAGGAAATGCCAGGATGGATACACCGTTTGCACCCCCGGACCAGTGGTGACGGCAAGCCAGCAGCTTCCGCCCACCTCGAACAATACCCCCGAATCAAAGTGGCGCCACCGAATCGAATCACAACAGTAATAGAATGGTTTCCGATGGAGCATGCTCGATGAAAGGGTGCGACCCTTTGTGTAGCCCGGTATAGCTCCTGTTTTAGTCATATATGCCAACTCACGGGAGTTGGGTCCACGTAATATATACCTCGAGAACGTCGCCACCATCCTACTTCATTCTGGAATCTCCACCGCGTACACAGTTGTTAAAGTGGTTTTCGGTATTGGCCGGCTATAAGACAATATCCGATCCCGGTCTCTTTAACAACCAATCGTTATTATAACCCATAGTTATAACTTTAAAACAATAATTTATACTTCAAAATAAAATATCCTTTACAATCCAAGATTAAATCATTTCCAAAAGCATTTCAATATATAATCGTAAAATATCTTTCAATTCAAATATTTATCAAAATAAATATCAAGTCATTTCTAACCATTTCAATGTATTAAATTTTCATACCCTTTCAACACTACCTTTCAAATCATTTTAATATATCAAAATATAATAACCTTTCAAAGCTTCAGTTCCAAAATATCATATCTTTCAGAACTTCTTTTTAAATCATGTTAATATCAAAATGTCCTATCTTTCAAACTCCGTTTTCAAATCATTTAATATCAAAAATATCATATCTTTCAAAACTTCATTCATTTCAAATCATTATTCATTTTATTCAATCTAAAATGCCATTTCAATTCATATTTTAAAATCGTTTATATTCCAAAAATTCTTTTTTTTTTCATTTCAATGAAGTTATTATGCTTAATAATTAAATTATTAAATTTCCAAAAATTTCAACTTCCAAAGTTCATTTATTCACTTACGTTTATCAACAACCGTGAAAATTCACTTTTCGCATCATTTAGAAAACTTCTACGGAATGTTACATTCAAAACAGTTCAATTTAACAAAGGACAGCATTTTAAAATGTTATAATAAGTTTACTTAAATTTCGAATAACTTAGTTAAATTCAAAGTTTATAGCACTTACAAAAATTGCTATAATAGCTTTAATTCAATTTAGCTTTTTAGTTCATTATCATCAACTACAGCGTTTACAAATGCTGTAATATCATTTTTATTGTAATTAATAGCATTCCAAAAATACAGTCAATTAACTTCAAATATTCAATAAAATTTCTCAACCAATCTTATTTTTATTAAAAATATTTTTAACTTATAAAATCATACATTTTCACATTTATAAACATCATTTAATTTTCCTCAAGTTCATGATTTTATAAAGTTAAATTTCCATTCAAAAATCAAGATTTAATAATAATCCACTTATTAAAATGCAATGTTCAATTTTAAAATCCATTACATTAAATTTCAACTTAACACTTAAGTTCAAATTCTCAAATATAACTTAGTTTTATTTTTATTTGCTTAACTAAAAGTTCACTTTTACGTCAATTTCATAAATTTCCAATTCTAGTTATATTTCAAAGTTTCAACTTACAATATTCATTCATTTCACATTTCAACTTTATTAAAATCATTAATATGATATAAAAATCGCTTTAAATTTATTTAAACTCAAATTATCATAAATTTATCATAATTTCATATTCAATTAAATTTCCAATTATAATTAAATCACAATTTCCAAAATAACTCACGTTCAAAATTTCTAACTTTTTCATTAATTCATTTCACTTACAATTATTCAGAAAATCAATAATAATTTATAAAAATCCTTTTTTTATTAAATTTAAAATCAAAATATTATAATAATTAAATTTCTAAAATATTTAAAATTTTAGGAAAACATATTTTAACTACGGGCCCGTATATAATTTTCTACGCTAGGTAAAGTGATATGGGTAATATATCATTTCAACCCATAATTTACAAAGAAAATCCGGGTTTTATCATTTCAAACCCGCAATCCCAAGTCAAAATTAAAAATTTAAAACCATTCAGGCCTATCATTTCAGCCCGTAACATTTTTTCTAACAGGGAACTTGAAGTGTGATCATATACAGAAATAATATAAACAAGGTCAATACACAATATACAGTCATATATCAAATGTCAGGTGAAAATTAACAGTTTTAACATGGTAATAATATGATAATAAAATGGCATAGCATATCATATGATCATCATTAACTTGCATAAACATTTTTTTATTACTAAACACTTGTCATCAATTCACTTTTCATAAGTATAAATGTCAGAGTGAGAAAGACTCACCTTTTTCAAAGCTCGAGACCAAAACAACATACAAGCACGATTCCAAAGGCACGACAAGCACAATTGCACAACTTTTGATTCGAGTTGAAAGATAGCCTAGATATGATTTTGTATCAACAACCCAAAACAAAACAAACAAGACAATATATAAACATTCAACATAAAATAACATCGAGGCAATTTTGAAATACAAAGCAAAATGAACAAGATAGATTGGACCTTGCTTCAACCACTTCAATGCTTGGCCTAAGGGACACTTATGGTTGGCTATGATGATGCTTTGGCTCAGGCATGACATCACATAGGCCAGGTTTAACATCATTTAGGCAAGGCAACAAGTGGAGATGAAGGTGTAGTGGTGCAACATAAAGCATATATAGGGTCAAGGTTAAATAAGTTGAGTTTTTGTGACATTCTTGGCTCGGCCATGGGCATGTGGTGGCTTGGCCATGCTTGTATAGGTCTGGACAGTAGCTGGAGCAGTGGCCAAAGGTGGTGGAGTGGCTCGTGGTGGTGTCTAAGGGGTGGCCAAAGCAAGATATGGAGGGTAGGTGATGATATGTGTGGTCTAGGCAATGTTTTAAGGAGTTTTGTGGAAGTTTTGTGGTGCTAGCTTCAATGGATGGGCACGGCTTGGTCATGGTATGATTTCCAGAGGGTATTCGGTGATGTGGCAGAGGGTGGAGGTCAGGTCAGAGGTGGTGGAGGTGGCTATGGTGGTGGTTGAAGGAGATGAGGCAAAGGTGGTCAAACTAGCATTGTTCAAGGGCATTGTTGCATTTTTTTGGAGTTTTGGCACCATGGTGGGCTCGGCCTTGGTCAAGACCAGAGGGGTAGCTGGTGATGATGGCAGGGAAGAGGTGTAGGAGGTGGTGGCCGTGGCTATGGACGAGAGGCCAAGCAATACACATGAGAAAACAAGGCAAAATATAAGAAAACAATGGAAAAAGAAGAGCAAAAAGAAGAGGAAAAGATGAGCCATTACCAAACCTTTCTAGCCGTGAAAAATGAAGTGGAGAGGAATGTTTTCACGTGAAAACGAGGTAAGAAATGCACAGCTACAATAAAGAAGGGAACGGTCAAAGGAAATTAAATCTATTAATTGGAAAAGAAACGGAAGAAGAAACGTTAAAACGGTTTTACGTTTCTTTGCTTTCAAACCTTTTAAACTTCCTATATATATTCATATACATCTTAAATAACTGAAAACACTTATAAATTTTAGTTAGAATTCGAAAATATAACAGATAAACAAAATATTAATAATTAATTATTAATTAGATATGATTAAAATAAGAAAAAGGGCACAGAAAATGAAAACTAGACTTAGGAATTAGAAATAACTTCAATACACTTTGGAAAAAATTTCTTAAATTTAAATACATGTAAAATGAATAAAATAAAGTAAACAAAGCAATAAAAGTGAATGTATAAAATAAATCAATAAATTTTAATTATATATAATTAAATTAAGAAAATGTCTTAAAATTGCAGACTAGGCTTTAAAAATTAGAAATAATTTCAAATGAACTTTAGAAAATCTTCATGGACTTGTAAAAATATTTATAAAAATTAAAATAAAATGCATTCACAAAAAAAAAATTAATTAAGTAAAATTTATATGAAGAAAATAGCAGAAAATTATAAAACAGCCTTTAAAAATAGGAAATAAATACGGTAAATTTTGGAAAAATTCTATTATCATTTAAAAATATTTAAAAGTCAAAATACACATAATAAAACATATTATTACATATTAAAATAAAATATAACAAAGAAGAAGTAATTTATTCAATTTAAAATAGTCATTGTTAAATAACCCTATATACGCACAATATTGTAAAGGGTATAACTTTCACAATTTACATCCAAATTCAACGAAACGAAAAATGGTGTTCTTAGAATTTTATGTACTTTCATAATAAAAGAAAAAATTAAATTTTTTAAACTTTTAAAATTTTAAGTTGAAAGTCACAGTTTGACTATTTTGACCAAAATCAGCAATTCAGGCAAATATTCAACTTACACAAGTTTGGAATTATAACTCATAAAAAAAATCAAGATTATATTTAAATAATAAATTTAATCATTTCAAATAAGTAAAATAAGTTTTTAAATCAAAAACTTACATTAAAAATAATTAAAATATACAATAAAATAATTACAAAATACAGGGTTGTTACATATAGCAAGTATAAAAGATTGGGAATGTCCTAAATGATGTGCAAGAACACCTTGTTAAAATAATTAATACGGAACATGTAAAATGTTTTCCTTATGCATTGGAAATAGAAATTATCATACATGTTATGTTGTCTATGATACAATAATTTGTCAAGCATTTGAGAAATGAAGTAAATATGAAATCCGAATAGATATTATTAAATGGTTGTTTGAGAAGTTCTCGTGTATTTATGAAATACTAGACAATTATTTATAGAAACAACGATTCCTTATGAAGGAGTGTTTGGACTCAAAATTCATAAGTGATATTAAGTATAACATGTCAATAGTAAATTCAAGTTAAGAATCTTAAGTTGGAAATGTCCCAATTAGAAGTGATTGTAGGTGATTCAATGAAAAGGCCAAATATGTTGACTTTAATAATGCCACAATAAAAGCAATGTATATATATAATAAATGCACAAATTTATAACTTGGCCGATGGTAATTCCAAATGTTGAGAATCACGTAATATTGTTATCTGATAATAATGTCATGATATAGTTCACAACAAAACATAGAGTTCACGGGAAGTCAAGAGACATGCGGTGAATTGAAATGTAATAGCATAATGGAAATGTAGTAGTACACTCATTCACTAAGGGGCTCACCCAATTGGTATTGAGATAGAGAAGTTGGGGTAAGATTCCCTTATTGATCCCAAGTGTAAGTAGGAGATTGATAGAGTTAAAGTTTTGCCCTAAGGGCAATTATGTAATTGGTTACATATACCTAACTCGATTGCAATCTTGTCGAAAAGAAAATGTGTTTTCTTTCTATTATATACCTGATATAATATTTATATTAATTAATTAGTTAGTTAATTTATAATATATTTAATAGAAAATCTACAAATGGTATGTTTTGTGATAGTAGTCACAAATTGTTGTAACTATGAGTAATTTATCACAATAAAAATAAATATAGCATTTTAAATGTTACTAGTCAAGATGCATCGAGACAGGATATTGATGTATCGGTTGAGACTAAAGGATGTAACGCTCTCCAAATATAGAGTAGTGTATTACACATGACTCCTAAGGGGCACTGGGGGTTACATAATAATATTTATTAGATAACTATGGAATGGCTTACTCAATAGTTTTCTATTGGTTAATATAATTAAGGTCAAACAAAAAATATCGATATGACTAATTTACACAGTTCTCTCGGCATAAGAATACTGTTGATCTACAATATGAAAGCTTAACTTTGATTATAGTCAAATTATGGCACAACATCTATTGGGTGACTAAAGTTGACTCGAGTAAAAGTATTGGAAGTGAGGAACTATTCAAGAGAGGATTTGTCTCCCCAATTATATGGGGTTAGTATCAAGGTCAACTCAAATCAACTCAAAGTCAAAGTATTTGGCCAGAGCGGTTTGGTTAATAATATAGTTATTATTTACCCAAAGACTTTGTGTTTGGACTATAGAGTTGAATATGAATGACACTTGAATTTTGACCATTATCAAATTCCTTAAGTTCAAAGTGATATAGTTTTGATGAATAGAATCGGTGTAAAGTCACAACTGGGTAACGCTTAACAAAGTGAAATTGGATTTTTACCGAAAATAAGTAAGCATTGAATTTGGCCAAAATGTGACACCACTTGCTAAGTGACATGTGAACATTAATATCGGATAGTTCGATAATAATCGCTGACCGAATTTATACTTGACGAGCCACACAACCAAAACGATGAATTCTTCTTTAACCGAACGATTTAATTAGTTTATTATGGTTATAATTAATAAATATTTATGATAATTAATTATAAAAAAATTAATTATGATTTGTGGAATAAATACTATTAAATATATTGGTAATAGTTATATATATATATAAATCGATATATATATATATAAACTGGTATATAAATATATATATATATATATATATATATATATTAATTGATATACGACATCAAAAAGCGATTAAATTGGATTTAGTTAAATAATATTTTCTTCAGGCTTAGATGGCTTTTTGTCCCATCCTTATGGGTTAAATTTTTGGCGGCAACATGATATGTGGGCGGCTCAAAATAGGGATTAGATGCAAGATTTTGGATGGCTCGGATCAGGGGAGAATTAATGTGGGATGAGATCCACTTTTTCCTCATTTCTTTTAACTATATAAGAAAACCTAAACTAATTTGATTAGGGCATTTGGTTACAATCTCCATCACGTCATAATGGCCGAAATTACTCCATTAATGCTTCATCCTATCAAGATCAAATCAACGAAAAATCGATCACTATCTGATAATCAAAGTTCAACGGTTCAAGGACCGGCAATCTGCCGACTCGGAAAAGGTTTTAAATGGGAGAGTTCATCCTCTCAAGATGTGCTTCAAGGCTTTGGTTCTTTGGTACATTTCATCAAATTGTAGTTTATAATTCTCTGAATAATGTTTTGTTACGTGTTATAAAATTATTATTATTATATTGTTAGTCATATGACGATTCCAATATGAATTAATGTTATTACAAATTGATTTAATTATATATATGTGCATACATATAAATAAAAAACCAAATTTTCCATATTAGATCAGTACAACAGCATTATATATATATATATATATATATATACTAATTAATATTTTATAAAATTATATATATGGTTACATATATATGGTTTATATTTAATTACAAAATTATACTATAGTTAAAACTGATTTTCTATTTTTGTATACGTAAATTTATGGTAATAGTAATTTTTGAAAGGAAAAAATAATAATTTTATAATAATTTATTATTATTTAATATTATTTAAATTAATGTTCTACATAAAAAAATAATACAAAATCGAATATGTTATGAAAAATACTTTCTAAATTTTATAAAATTATATTAATATCATATAAGCTCTCAGGTAGAAAAGAAAAATTAAAAGCACTTTTTGTTATTTTTAAAAATTATTATTCAAACCGATCTAAAATTAATAAATTAATTATAAATAAAATTTAACCAAAAAAATTATGGATTTTTTTTCAAACTTTAGAATATCAGTTTTGATTTCCTGTAAATTTTAGATTTGAAAAAAGGTTTTGAAAATTTTGTTGTTGATCTTTTATGTAATATCGAATGAATAATCAATTAAAATATAGTTTAAAGTAATGAAATTAATAATAAAAAAATTTCTATTATATACATACCATTTGGAATAATAATAAATTTTTTGTTTTATTGATTAATTTTATATATATTCATATATTTGAAATATATTTGTGTTTGTGTGTGTGTGTGTTTATATGTATATTTTAAAAATAAATACAAAGTATTATTTTACTATATAGTAGTACATATTTTATTCATGATTTTATAAAAAAATATTTTACAAATATTTAAATATCTCATTACATTTAATTAGATATATTATAATAGCATGCCATTATATTTATGTTGTGTTAATGCTTTATTTACAAAATTACACACACACACATATGCATTTAAATATTATATACATTTGCATAAAATTATTTAAACAAACTTAATGCATACATTTATACAAATAATATATATATAAGTAATAGTTTACATACATACAAATATTTAACAACATATATATGAATATCAAATGAGCCAACGTGTCTATTGCAATGTAAACCCCAACATCTATACACATGCATGATATACCTTGCACAGGTTGACATGTTACACATGTACACATACATATATGTATATATGTATGTATATGATACATATATGTTAGTCCTTTAGATGATGGTTTCGATGACAACAACCCTAGAATAGGATTATAAAGTATAAATACTAACATTATAGTTTATAAATATATGTATATGCAGGATTTAACCATGCAGGTACCAAGAATGAAGACTGTACAGTATATAGATTCAAGATATCAAGATTGAGGACTCATGAGTATCAAGAATATCAAGATTATCAAGAGTTCAAGGTTTCAAGAATAAGTAATTTAACTAGGAATTTCGTTAAAACTCCTAGAAAAGCACTGGCATCTTAAAATCCAATTTATTGGTGGAATGGAATCCACTTCGAGCCTGTTTAAGGGATGGAAACCTAAGTAGGATGGAACCTATGAAAAATCTAGTGGAATATCGTTTTGTATCTGCTAACCTTTTATTCAAAATGATTTTCCAAAATTATATCTTATTTTCAAAATGTTTTCAAAACCTTCCTTTTAAAAGAATCAAAAACATCTTTCCTGATTCTAAATACTTTTAGCCTCAAAATAATCTTTAATTTCAAAATCAAATTATCCTTAGTTTTGAATTATCTTTAATAATAATATATTAAATTTTAATATTTATACTTAGATTAAAAAATAAAATTATAGTAAATTTTATATATACCAAAATATTATTCTCCATATTTATTTATGTATTTTAACTATATTTAATTATATTTATTAAAGTTTAAAATAGTTTTAATATAAGATAAAAGTTATTTTCAAATAAAAACAAAATAACAAAAATTCCTTTGGGTTGTCGACATACCCAAGTTACCCATGTCGACATAGTGTCAGTTGATTTCAAAATTTTGAATTTCAAAAAAAATGCCTATTCGTCATATCCCTTCACGAACGGGCATGGCTGTTGTTCTTCTATAAATAGGGGCTGTTTTCAACGAATTTCTATTCATATTTTTCTGTTTTTCACTCCTCTTCTTCTTCCACATTTCTTTATACATGTTCTTACCATTGTTCAACCGAAATCAACACTGAATCTAACTAGATCATTTCTGGTTTGATTCTCTGTCACTATCTCAACAAGATCCTTAGTGCTATTCAGAGTTATAGGCTTCTTTGTATCATTTCTGAGAAAAAGGTGTGATTGTAGCCTTGGAAATCAATCAAGTGAGAAAAGGTGTGATTGTAGCCTAGGAAATCAATTGGGTGAACTTGTTGCCCGTGAAATCAAGTATCTGTACCCAGAGGATTATGATTCTAGAGGGTATACCTCGTAGCCTTGATCGAGGGTGTAATTGTACAATTGCTTTTGAAAGGAAATCTGTACTGTGTGTGGGACCGGATGTAGGGTAACTTCGAACCAGTATAAAATCCGGTGTGTTCTTTCCTTTACTACTTTTATTTTATTTCTGCATCTGTGTTTGTTTCTGTGATCATATCTGTGTCTGAATATTGAATACATTTGTATTCAAATTAACATAAACTCAAAAAATTTAGTAATTCCTTTAAACACTATTCACCCGCCTCTAGTGTTTATCCTAGCCTTAAGATCTGTATCCGCATTTCTAACATTTTGTATCAGAGCAAGGTTTTCAAAGTTTTCATAATCTGAATTTTGAAAAAATTTCAAAATGGCTACCAAAACTAGTACTGATAACGCTACCAACACTAGTTCTATCATCCCTGTCACTAGCTCATTTGTAGAAGGTCAGTCTACTATCAGACCATCACTTTTTAATGGTAGTAATTATGCATATTGGGCATGTAGGATGAAATTATATTTACAATCTGTAGGATTAGACACTTGGAATATCACACCGACTGAGTATTCTGAACCCACAACTGATTTTGCACAGCGGACCGCTGAGCAAAAGACTGTCAAAATAATTCTAAAGCAATGAATATTCTATTTTGTTCACTTGATAGGAATGAATTTAATAGAGTGTCAGTTTGTAAGTTTGCATATGAAGTCTGGAAAACTTTGCATGTTAATCGTGAAGGAACAAGCAAAGTTAAACAGACTAAAATTTTCATGCTCACAAATCAGTTTCAATTATTTAAAATGATTTCTAATGAGTCTTTTTCAGATATGTATAGTAGATTTCAGGATATTGTGCATTCTCTAATACCTTGGGAAAGGAATTTTCGAAAAAAGATCAAGTCAGAAAAATCTTAAATTCTCTTACTCCAGAATGGGATCAAAAGACACTTGCGATCGAAGAGGCAAATGACATCAGTACCTTAAAGATGGAAGAATTAATTGGAAATCTAATGTCGTTTGAAGTTCAAATGATTAGGAGAAGAGAAAGCAAAGCATCTGAAAAGAAATCAATGGCATTCATTGCATTGACCGTTGGATCAGACTCAAACAGCGATAATGGTGAAGAGATATCCTTTATGACCAAGAATTTTCGAAAATTCCTGAAATATAGAAATATGAACAATTTCAAGAGAAACAACTATAAGGACTATGTAAATCAGAATGTAGTGCCAAACAATATCAAATGTTTCAACTGTGACGAACCAGGCCATATCAAAAGAGACTGTCCGTATCCAGATAGGCAAAATCTTCCTATAAACAATGATTCCGTAAAGAAACGAAAACATGCATTTACTGCTACTCTAGATGACTCAGACTCGTCCTCATGTGGTGATGATCAAAAGACAAATATTTCAAATATGTGTTTCACAGCAGTTCACGACTCCGACGAATTCAGAGAAACGGATTCAGAAAAAGGTAAACATATACAATACAATTGGTTGAAATTGCATGCTTAGATTTGGATGCTTGATTGATTGATTTTGAATTGGTTTGTTGTTTGAATTTTAAAATTTATATTTTTTTACTATTATTTTATTATTATTTTTAATATTATTTTTATTTTTTATTTTTAATATTATTTTATAGAATATACTATAATTTCAGAATTATTCCAGATATATGTACATTAAAAAAATAAGTATATATATATATATTAGAATACTTAGGAAAAATAAATCATAGAAATTCAATGAAACACGTCGACCATGATGTCGACATTGGTACAAAATTTGAAATTCAAATGGTTGAATTTCCTCCACCTTTTCACTTCATTTAATTCTCTAAAAAGGCATCTTTTGACCAGAGAATATGTCCTTTGAGGATCTATTTATTCACTATATTTTATCACATCTTTTCACTCTCATTTTCAAATTCAAACTCTCTCTTCAAAACTTCAAGCTCACTACTCTCTACTCTAATGGCTTCTGCAAGCAACCCCTCCACCATGGGAATTTCCAAAAAGATAAAGAAGCAACTCTTCAATGATCCGGAGGCCATAAAAGCAAACATCAATTATGCTAACTATGGAAAAGTCCATCCCAGAAAGTTTGCTATATTTTAAGATTTCTCTTCTTATGAAATTGATTCTTTTTTTGTAAACAATCAAATTCTTAGTCTTGTTGATGCTTCTCAAAATGATTTTGTTTGTTATCCAAATCTTGTTAAAATTTTCTATGCAAATTTAAAACGTGGATTTTATATTGGTAATGATGATGAAATTTGTAGTAGTGTCTAAGGCACTAGAATTGCTCTGAATTGTGATTTTTTGGGTACCATTCTCAATTGCAAGAGTACGGGAATTGATCATTTTAGTTTTAAAATCAAAAAAATGATCATGAGACATTTCATCACATTTTCGAAGGAAATGATAATTTTGAATTCAAAAATCGAAACTTTCAACCAAAAGCTAGAATGTTAATCTTCTTTTACAACATACTTTGGCCCCAAGATCGAGGAATTTTAACGATCCTACTTCAAAAGTTTGCAAACACTTTTTGCTATTTTTGGAAATTATGATATTAATTGGGAGCAAGTTATTTTGGATGAACTTCGTCCCAAAAATCTTGAAATGGGTGAGAATACTTTGTATCATGGAATCTATCTCACTCGGATTTTTAACTATTTTGGAGTAGATTTCAAAGAAGAAGAATTTGTTTCAAGAAAGGTATCCAATCATTCCAATATTTCTCTTGTGAAAATTCCATTTGTTTTTCAACCTTATGAGGCTCTTGCCGAAAAGGAAGGGCATTTGGCCCATGAGGAAATGGAAGAGGACGAAGAGGAAGAAGAAGAAGGGGATGAAATGGAAATTGAAGAAGGACGTGAAACATCTTTGGGAAGCATTGATTATCCTCCTAATCCAACCAACAAAACCCTTCTCAAAAACCAAAAGACCATTATTGAGAATCAACGGATTCTTAAACGATCCGTTAGTAAGAAGTTGGACAAAATTTCATCCAAGATGAACAAGTTTATTTCCAAAGTCAGCAAGAAGCTTGGATTATCTTTATTTTCATCATCCTCTAACTAGTTCTATCTTTTCATTTCGTGTTGCATTAGTTTAGTTTGTTTTAATTTAAAAGTTCATGTATTCCTTTGTGTTTAATCGTTGTATCGTGTTATCATGAAATGAAATTGAATTCCTTTTTTGTTATCTAGCTTATCTTATCTCCAGAATAAATGTTAGTATATTATATAAATATATATAAATATATACATAATTATTCACAAAATCAAAATAAGCCATCAAAATTCACTACACCATTTCGACATCCCCTCTATGGCCATGTCGACATGTACTGGTCAGAAATGACATTTCATTTTGAATTTGAAATTTGAATAACTACCTTATGTCTATTCATTTCAAACGAATTTCTACACCTATAAATACCCATTTCTTCCAGAATTCATCACTCAATATCATTTCTTATCTACTTTCTCTCTTATTCTTCTCACAAACTCGAATATGGCCAATACAATTCATAATTTAACCGAGAATCTTGAAGAAACTCTTGATTCTTTCAAGAATATTCTTTCGTTCATTCTTCGAAACTAGCGACACTTAGAGTTGAGTGGAATGCAGATGATCAAGGAGCAAGAAAGGCATTTTGATGCAATACGATGGATGATTTCCTCCCTGCACAAGGATGATAACGAAGCACATCGTCCAGTCTCTCTCACTAATGATAATGAAAATTGGGATGCCATTAAAGCAGACCCTATATTTAGAGAAGGAGGGTGGAATTTCCTCGTAATGTTTGACTTGATTGGTTTGTTTGATTTGATTTGATTTGATTTGGATTGATTTTTGGTGTGAGAAACATGCATAAATATGCATTGATATTTATATGATCTTTAATTAAATATCATGTCTATCAGTATAATCATCTCTTAATCTATCTATTATATACTCCATTGTATAGTTTATCAATGCAGGTACTTTAGTCCAAGAATGAGGGGGAGTTATACAGTTTGGAGTTAGTTTTTGTTGATGACAAAGGGAGTGAATTATAAAATAGGATAAATAGGCAAAGATTAAGGGTGAGGTATTAGTTTTAAGGGTTATTAGGATAGGAGTAATATTTTACAAACAAAGGTTGTCGTCATCAAAAAGGGGGAGATTGTTAGTCCTTGAGATGATGGTTTTGATGACAACAACCTTAGAATAGGATTATAAAATATAAATACTAACATTATAGTTTAGAAATATATGTATATGCAAGATTTGACCACGCAGGTACAAAGAATGAAGGCTGTACAATATAGAGATTCCAGGTATCAAGATTGAAGACTCATGAGTATCAAGAATATCAAGATTATCAAGAGTTCAAGATTTCAAGAATAAGTAATTTAATTAGGAATTTTGTTAAACTCCAAGAAAAGTACTAGCATCTTAAAATCCAATTTATTCATGGAATGGAATCCACTTTGAGCCTGTTGAAGGGATGGAACCCAAAGTAGGATGGAACCTACGAAAAATCTAGTGGAACATCATTTTGTATCTGCTAACCTTTTATTCAAAATGATTTTACAAAATTATATCTTGTTTTCAAAATGTTTTCAAAACCTTCCTTTTAAAAGAATCAAAAACATCTATCCCGATTTTAAATAAATTTAGCCTCAAAATAATCTTTAATTTGAAATTCAAATTATCCTTAGTTTTGAACTATCTTTAATAATAATATATTAACTTTCAATATTTATACTTAGATTTAAATATAATTATAGTAAAATTTTATATATACCATAATATTGTTCTCTATATTTATTTATTTATTTTAACTATATTTTAGTATATTTATAAAGTTTAAAATAGTTATAATATAAGATAAAAGTTACTTTCAAAGAAAAACAAAACACCAAAATTTCCTTTGGGATATCGACATACCCAAGTTACCCATGTCGACATAGTGTCAGTTGATTTGAAAATTTTAAATTTCAAAAGAAGTGTCTATTCGTCATCCCTTCACGAATGGACATGGCTGTTGTTTTTCTATAAATAGGGGCCGTTTTCAACGAATTTCTATTCATATTTTTCTGTTTTTCACTCCTCTTCTTCTTCCACATTTGTTTATACATGTTCTTACCATTACTTTGTCGAAATCAGCATTGACTCTAACTAGATCATTTCTAGTTTGATTCTCTATCACTATCTCAACAAGATCCTCAGTGATATTCATAGTTATAGGCTTCTTTGTAATCATTTCTATTAAAAGGGTGTGATTGTAGCCTTGGAAATCAACCAAGTGAGAGAAGGTGTGATTGTAGCCTGGGAAATAATTTGGGTGAACTTGTTGCCCATGAAATCAAGTATGTCTACCCAGTGGATTGTGATTCTCGAGGGTGTACCTCGTAGCCTTGAAATCGAGGGTGTAATTGTACAATTGCTTTTGGAAGGAAATCCATACTTGTGTGAGGGACTGGATATAGGGTAACTCCGAACGAGTATAAAATCCGGTGAGTTCTTTCCTTTACCGCTTTTACTTTATTTCTGCATCTGTATTTGTTTCTGTGATCATATCTGTGTCTGAATATTGCATACATTTGTGATCAAATTAACATAAGCTCAAAAAGATTTAGTAATTCCTTTGAACACTATTCATCCCCCCTCTAGTGTTTATTCTAGCCTTAAGATCCATAATCCGCATTTCTAGCAACATAAATATTAATATATAAATTAAATAAAATTATATATAATTAAATTTAAATGAAATAAATGATTTTATTTAAATAATATTTAGAAAATGTTATAAATAAATTAGACTTTATGGGCTCAATATAGATCGAATAAGTGTATGTTTTTTTTCAAAATTCACTCATAACTTCTACTACGGGCTGACCTAGTTCCAACAATGCCTATATATGGATTTTGTAGCGATGCTCCTATGCCTAAGTGTAACATCCCCAAAATTTTACCAATTTAAAATTTGTGATTCAATTGAATTTCTAAAATTTAATTTGAGTTAACTTGAGTTAATTTTAAATTTTCAAAAAAAAAACAAATAAATATTTAGTTTGTTTATATATATATAGAATAGATTTCAAAATTTGAATTTGAATTTGAAATTGTATTTGAATTTAAATTTAAAAAGAGATATCTTAAACATTATTTGGATTCAAAATATTAACATATGTGTATAATTTTATTAATCTATGAATTAGTATTAAAAACATTTTCTTTTAAAAAGCTTTATTAATATAAAAAAAGAATGTAAATATATAAATAAGAGAAAAATAATATAAGAATTTTTTTAAATTTTATGCATAAGTAAGACAAGTGTTAACTAGTGAGACATCCAATTATTCAAGTGTTAACATTAAAGCATTAAAGTGAACAAGTGCCAAAATTTCATATTTCTTTTCATTTTTCAAATTAAAGAAATCAAGGCAAAAATACATTCCTAACTCTTTCCTCTCTCATTTTCTTTTATCTTTACTTTCTAAAGCTTAAGAAAAGAAAGCCTGTACAAATTTTTAAATCAGAAAGAAAAATCATCATCAAGCAAAGTTTCAAACCAAATCAAACAAACCAGAAAACACTTCAAAATAAATTCGAACAAAAGGCTTCTTCTTCAATCTTTGAATTAGCAATTCAAGATCAAAATAAGATTCAGGAATCAAGCTTTGTAAAACAAAATTCAACTCGGCAATTTGACAAAGTTAACTCGGCAATGCTTTAGCTAACAAATCAAAGTCTCATCATCTAAAACAACAGGGATCAAGCATCATCAAGTAGAGGAGAAAACTTCCAATTTTCAATTAATCAATTCCCAGTCTTTAAAGTCCAAAACACAGACACTCCTTGCTGCTTTCTTCTACATAGGTGAGTAAACCCCTTAAAACTTTGATTTTTGAACCGTGATTTGAATTCATGATGAAAGCAAGATTGTTCTTGGGTTTACATGTGTACAGATCCCTGTGTATGTGTATACTTTGCCTATGCATGTTAATATACAGGATCATTCATCCCTGTTTTTTTAGTTTCGGTTTTATTTCAGAGAAAAAATAATAATAAACTTGTTCAAACATCAGTTTCTTCCTCCCTACTTGATTTTAGGCTATAGGATTCAAATGGAACTTGTTTGTATAAACAAGATTAGAGTTCAAAAATTATTTTCAAACAAAATTATCAAGTGGATTATCAGAAAGTAAGAACGAACGGTTATACTCCAAATCTATGTTTTGATTCAAGTATTAAAATTCCTTGATTCATTTATTTCACCAGAATTGACTTCGAAAAATATGATTTTTAAAATTAAATTCAAGGTTTTTAGTTTGGTATCTAATGAGGAAAGCATCGATGACTGGAATCGTGAGCTTCACCAGTTTCTGGTCATGGGTAAATTTTGGTATGATGCGATCATGGTTGAAGATCATTAGGGGATTGAGAAGCTTGAGAAAAATGTTTAGAAAATTTAACGATCAACGTGGGTGGTAATTGAGATCGATTTAGGGTTAAAAGCTCATATTTGATCATGGTCGAAATTGGGATTGCCACGTCGTCTTCGATGTACCGGAGTTGTTCGCACCAGTGCCGATCGAAGCGTCAGTCATCTGCGAAGCTTCAGTTGAATTTTCATGGCCTCTGATGGCTAGAGGTGGGAGGACGAGATGATTTATGGTGGTCTGGTTTTGTTGCAGTCTGGGTCGTGAAGCTCGTTTGCAAATTCGACGAAGTTCATAGTTCCTGGGAGGTCTAGAGGTGTGGTCAAGTGGTCGATGACCCAATGGAGGCCGGAGCTTCGACCGGAGGTGGCGGTTCCGACCGTGCATGTGCACAAGTCCTGATGTATATCAGGAAGCGGGGTAGAGGAATGAGGGGTTGATGACTCGAAGCAAGCTTCGGGAGAGTCATGTGATAGCTCAAGTCTTAACTCAAGTAAGATTTTGATGTGCCAGGTAAATACTTAAGAAAATTTGAAGTTTGAAAAAAATAGGCACACGGGTAGAATTTTTACAAAACCCGAAGTAAACAAGAATTGTTCTTAGGTATGACTCGAAGTAGCCTCGGGTCAGTTATATGAAATAGTTTACTTCAAAACAAAATTCAAACTTTTAAATCTTTTTAAACCATGTTTTCAAATTGATGGTTTTGATTTAAGTTTGAATTAATTAAATATTTAAGGAAGATATTTTCAAGGTAATTAAATTTTAATTTATTTAATTTTGTTACATCATTTTATAAAGTTATTTATATAAAATAACTAGTATAAAGGGTAATTAAGATAGAATGTTATTTAAACTAATCTTAACCTTTTGAAGTAACTAACGTGATAAATATGATTTATTAAACAAGTTCTAAAAGATAACCCAAGTGATTAATAAAGATAAAAAGATTTATCCTTTTATTTATTAAGTAATTAATGGTTTGTTAATATAATTACTTAAGAAGTAATTACTTAATTCATTATTTAATATTAAAGATTAATTAAATAAATAATTAAGTTTAATTAAGTTGTAATTAATTAAGATAATTAATTAAGGAATAATTAATTAATAAAAGTAATTAAGATTTAATTAATTAACAATTAAGGATTAATTAATTAAGGAATAATTAATTAATGAAGGTGATTAAGATTTAATTAACATATAATTAAGGATAATTGATCGTTGATGAAAGATAATTAATGAAAGTAATTATGTGGTTAATTAATTTAAACCACACGATTTATTCATCTTAATTAAAGATGATTGATTATAATTGAATGCTGTGTGTTGGATTGATATTTCTGATATGTGATTTGATGCTATGTAATATGAATTGCTTTGTGCTGAGCTGTGATATCTATGAAGAATATACTTCTGTGTGAATGTGAAAACCCATTAGCCCGTAAAACGGCACTTGAATTTTGATGCGACAGGAGTCGGATTCCAGTTGGTTGTCCGAAACCCACATCGAACCTTGATAGTGAATCTTTGTGAATGATATATCCATGTGTTTTAAATTGAGTGCTCAATATTCGGTTTAGCCGGGAGAGGACCTTGTGTCTTATAACCCATTTCGAATATGTGATACAACGAAATGGATGGCATTTGAAGAGGGTGGTAAAGACTGGGCGTCTTCGAGAACGATAGGATAACCTGTCGAATGACTCTGCACTGAGTTGCTCCGGTATAGAGATCTCCATATGTGATGAGGAGTCCGATCAAGATTGTGGATGCTGTATTGCAAGGGCTTCTTTGGAAGCACCTTCGGTTCTATTCGAACCCGTAACAGACTTATATGGTTGTATGTTTGAAATTACAATTTGAGATATAAAGCTGATTTCTTTCAAATATATTTCTGTTAGTGGCGGAGAATTTAATCTCTTAGCTTAACACCCTTCTCTGAGACGTACGAGCTCAGAGGTTATGTAATTGAGGGTTATTAGTGATATAAACCCAATTTGGTAGTGTGGCATGCTGAATGCCACTGATCATTTGTTGATCGATGCATGGCTTTTGTGAAAAAAGCGTAGCTTTGTGGACGAGACTTCGTTGAACCTCATAACCCGGTTATGGTCGAAACAGGAATCGTTGCAGCAAGGTTATTTCGGGGTAGCGCCCCTTGAGGGTATGTCCATTTTATTCTAGATTAAAAGTGGTATCATGGTATGGAGCCCAGATACTTAACTTTGTGGTTGCTGCGAACTTATTTCATTGTGGTTGTTGGTTGCGAAGCGCTTCGGATAAAGGTTGGTAACGACCGAAAGATGTCATACTCGTGTCAGTAGTTACCTAGTTATAGAGGTAACCCGGCCTTGTGTTGGCCGAGATCCGGTTAGGTTCTTGGGGACGTCCTTCTAGAGACGTTCCATTTTGTGTAGGAAGTTCCTTTACCTGACCATTTGATGGAAATCCAATCATCCAATACGAGCCCTGCATGGTTTTAGTTGTAGAACCTGCCATTTAACATGGTAGCTATAGTAGGCATACTATAATGGTACGTATGCTGGCTAAGGTTAATATTATACATTCGAAATGTTTTCAACACTATGCACTAATAATAATATCAAAAGAGTTTTTTCGTATCAAGCATGTTCGACTGTCATAAGAAGAAATCTCCTCCAAGTCTGTGATTGCATTGTGTGTGTGGCAAGAGGTCTTATGGTAGTTTCATTTTCCAAAAGCATATCGGTTTTCTTTTATAAACTGTTTTTATTTCAAACAACTGTTTTTGTTTACTCATACCAGTCCCATGACTGACCTGGAGTTTATTGTTCCCTTCCTAAACTCTGCATGCCCATAATTTTCCACACGGGCAGCCTAGAAACAGGTTATCCGTGATTCGGAGCTAGCTTGGATTTTGAAGTCTTTTGGAAGCTGTCAGATTTTGGAAGCTTTTAGATTTGGAAATCTTTTGAAGTATTGGAGTTTTTGAAGACCTTATCGAAGTGAAGTATGTTGGAAACTTGTTGAAGTTTCTGTTTTCATTTTATTGTAGTATCATATGTGTAGCACTTTGATATTGGTGATTGATGTTGTAATGGATATTGTATCAAAGTTGTATCTGTATTTTGTTCAATAATATTCATTTGTTTCCGCTATTTGTTTTCATCTAATGCTGTTGTAAGCTCCATCTGAACTGAAGTTCACCGTTTGAATCTTCGACAGTCAAATACAAGTGAGGTATTTGATGTCGATTTTCAATCGCTGGATTTCGAGTCGTGACAAGTGGTATTAGAGCTAAACGTTGACTAAGAACTTTAGCTACGGAGTATTACACATTAAGTGGCTCATTAGAGATAGGATGAAGTATACCTTAGAATGAATATAAACCAAGAGACCAAACCCTAAAATTTCTTGGTCTATTCCTTTTGACTATTGATATTCCCTAAGATATCTTGTCTGTATGCCTAAATCAAGTTTTCTTACTATTTACAGATAGTGAGAATGAGCAAAAGAAGAGGACAAGGTAGGGGATGGGGAAATACCACTACAACTGGTCAAGTCCCAGCAACAGCAGCTACACCTACTCAACCTCAGCCGAATCTGACTGATTAATATAAAAGCTTCTCGAGACTTAGTGGTAAGCTGTTTACTGGCAAGAAGTCTATTGTTGAAGCCCAAGCTTGGATCCGATCATGTTAAAGAATTTTCAGGGGACTGAAATTGAAAGATGATCAAATGAGATTAATAGCATCTTGGCAACTCAAAAGAGGAAACCTTAGTGTTAACTCCACTTTTTCAGCAAGGCCGTGATATCAAAAATCGACCGAGAAACCAATGATAGTTCGTCTCGAAGAATAGTCAACTCAGCATCCCAACAAAGCAAGTTCTGTTGAATGGATTTTCAGATAAGATCCCCTACGGAGGAGGGGTCCAGGGGGGTGCCAACCCCCCAAGGTGGGGGTGCGGGGGCAACGCCACCTCTACGGTGATCGACCTGCCCGGTCAGGTCGCAGGGGTCCAGAAGGCAGCGCCCCCGGCGGGGTGCGGGGTAGCGCCCCGTCCAAAATGGTATACGACTTAGAGAATGGAGCGACCTATCTTCTACTCGAAGTCAACGACCTAACTGATGAAGCGGGTTAACGAGCTAACAAGTGGCATGACTTACCGATTTAATAAGGTTGCCGACTTAATAAGGTTGCCGACTTAACAAGGTTGCCGACTTAATAAGGTTGCCGACTCAATAAGCTTAACGACTCAGCGACTTAAAAGGATGCCGACCTAACAGCTTGCCGACTTAACTACCCTAAGAAAATAGACCGACTCAACTGTCAACTGCGGAGGCCCACTTCTCCAGAGTTGAAATGTCAAATCAAAGCCCTCCAGCGAGGCGCAACAAAAAAAAAAGAAAAAAAAAGAAAGGCTTCTCCAACACAAGGTGCACTCTACTAAAGCAAGAATAATATTTCCTCAAAAATGGAAAATTATTCTCTAAAGAAAGAGTGCATGCCTTCTCAAAATGGAAGAGTTATTCTCTAAAGTAAGAGTACAAGTCTTCTAAAAACAGAAGAATTGTTCTCCAAAATCTCATCAAAATAGAGAATATTACAATGAGTTGTGGTATGGGGGCAATATAATAATGCTACATTAATAAAAGCAGTACCCAAGCAACGTACCACAAGCTCACTGCAATATTATGCAAAGAGAATAAAGAAACTTGTATGAAAATGAGGAATAAATACATTCTCAAATACAGACAAAAGTTTCTATAAAATTTGTTATGCACGTGCGGGTTTCAAAAGGCAAAACAAGAAGGATGACCCCACACCGTCAAATGGAGTAAAACATTACACCAATAAGGCTTCCGCAATAGGTTCCATTGATGCAAGTTCCTTTGTGAATGCTGGGGCATCTGAAGTTTCTGCTTGAAAACCAGGGGCATCGTGAAGCTAAGTCGACCAAAAAGAGTCCAAAAGTCCGAATTAGTGCAAAAATTCATCTTTCAGCAAAAAATTTAACGCTCCTCTCCTTAACCGTCACAGCACTTAGTCTTTTAAAAATTGACTTGTGACTGGAATATTCGGAAAGAGGAAGGAAGTGCTGCGAAAGTAAAGAATGAAATTAGTACCGGACAACTCGGATTTTGAAAATCCCAGAAATGGAAAGATCCAGTTTGCCCCACTACTCTTCTTATCGAAAAGACATTCTATATGAAGAACTGAATATTCAAAAGTAAAGGTGCACGTTCTAAAAGCGTGTGAAGTGTTGTGCAAAGCTACTAAAATAACAAGTAAATAAAGCAATACTTGAAATGATACTGGTTGGCATATGTCAATTCAGAAGAATTCGAGGCTTGTTATTTGAAAGTAAGTGCGGTGTCAATGCAGATAGCAGTTATAACTGTGTAAACTTTGTGTTGATACTTCATTCAAGACAGTTGATTCGCAACACTTCATCAAGACCATACTAATTTGCTTACAGTAAAATACCAGTTCTTTGATCTAATCCATCACTCGATATGGGCAATCGGTGATGAGTATATTCGCCCTATTTTTCTGCAAATGGTGCGTTTAACAGGTTGTTAAAATAATCTGTAAAGAGATGCAACAAGTTCAGGTCAAAGTTCCATTGAATCGCATTGGTCAAGTTTAAAAGGCTTCAGGTCAAAACAAAGCAAAGTTGCCTAAGTACAAGCTCAGCAGCTCAGTAAAGCACGAGTTAAGAAGAATCGAAGCACACGACCTAGTCCCTAGGCGTGTACTTCGAGGGGCAAGTGTTAACTCCACTTTTTCAGCAAGGCTGTGATATCATAAATCGACCGAGAAACCAATGACAGTTCGACTCGAAGAATAGTCAACTCAGGATCCCAACAAAGCAAGTTCTGTTGAATGGCTTTTCAGAGGGGGGGTCCAGGGGGGTGCCAACCCCCGAAGGTGGGGGTGCGGGGGCAACGCCACCGCTACGGTGATCGACCTGCCCGGTCAGGTCGTAGGGGTACAGGGGGCAGCGCCCCGTCCAAAACGGTATACGACTTAGAGAATGGAGCGACCTATCTTCTACTCGAAGTCAACGACCTAACTGATGAAGCGGGTTAACGAGCTAAAAAGTGGCACGACTTACCGACTTAATAAGGTTGCCGACTTAATAAGGTTGCCGACTTAACAAGGTTGCCAACTTAATAAGGTTGCCGACTCAATAAGCTTAACGACTCAGCGACTTAAAAGGATGCCGACCTAACAGTTTGCCGACTTAACTGCCCTAAGAAAATAGACTGACTCAACTGTCAACTGCCTGAAAGAGTTACCAACTCAATACCTTAAGGTAGTTACCGACTCAAGCCATGGCCGACTTACGACTTATTGTAGGTCACTCACGACCTAAGAAGAAAAGCAAATCCGATGTTATGTTACTTAAACCGGTGCCTGTTAACTCGTTCGCGACTCAGGACTTGTACTCAGTAGACACACCATCCCTGTTAAGCCTTATCTCGAAAACGCAACTTACGACATATCCCTAAGTCGCTGCCGGCCTATAACCTGGCTTAGGTCGGTAACGACCTATCAGTTAGTACTAAAGGATATAAGCGAGCCAGCTAAGTCATATCTCCGGATGCCTTAACTCGCCAACGACCCACGACTAATCCTAAGTCGGCCACGACTTACCTTAAGTCGGTCACGACCTAAGACCTGCTCAGAATACCCCTATAAATAAGCGTGAGCTCCAACATTTGGGGGGGATCTTCTTCTGATTCTGGGAGGATACTCTGCTGCATTCTCAACTCAAACAACACTTCAAGCATTTCTAACAAGAAGGACGCTACAACGAACTTCAAAAGAGAATCAACATCATTCAACATGAATTCGAGAGATTATACTTCTTTGAAGTTTGAGCTACTAATCCAAAGTGTATTGTAATTGAAGAAAGTTGTAAAGGGTTGTAATCAAATGAGCAGTAAAGAAGATTGAAGTGGACGTAGGCTCGATCTTAAGCCCAACCACTATAAAAATTGTGTCTTTTACTGTTTTTCTGTGATTTTACTGCTTATCTCTGATTCCCGTATTAACGGGTGGTGCTTTCATTCAATCTCTATTTGCATCGGGGTGTTAGCGTCCGATTTTCACGTCAACACTTAGCTTCGTGGGAGACAGTTACAGTGGATGAGCCGGAAGATGAGTTTACTTGGAGACAATTTAAAGTTGTGTTTGAGCAGCGATACATTCCATCTGCTGGTATCTTCAAATGTACCAGGAGTTCACGGATTTGAAACAGGGAAGGCTATCATTTGAGGAGTATTTGAATAAATTTAATGAATTGTCTCGATTTGGTCCGGAACTGGTGAATATACCTTTGAAGAAGAATGAAAGATTCATTCGGGGAATGAATAAGGAGTACCATAAGAGGATGACAGCCCACATAAAAGAATCCTTTTCAGACTTGGTCGATATGGGTTATCGATATGCTACCCTAGATATGCAGAAAATTCTGGAAGAGAAGTGAAGTTCAAGTAGTTCGAATTTGAAGAAAAGAAAATTCAAAGGGAATAAGCCGGATCAAGGCAAGGAGAAGAGGAGTAATCAAGATAACCCAGCTAGAAATATTGCTTGTTATAACTGTCAGGAGGAAGGCCATTATGCAAACGATTGTGAGAAGCCAAAGAAACAAATTAAGAAAGATCAACCCGTGAAGACAAGTCGAAGATCCAAGGAAAGCTATTGCTGTCACGAGCCGGGTCACGGATTAAAAATTTGCCCGAAAAGGAAAGCAGCACAAGTAGCGAAAATGTACGTAGTAAAAGATGACCCCTCAACTTCCAAGGCGGATAAAGGAAAGGGAGTTTTAGAGGGTAACCATATTGTTGGTGATATAGTCGTTAGAGTTTTGTTTGACACGGGAGCTTCACATAGCTTTATCTCCCAACAAATCGTGAATGAACTAAAACTTAGACACAAATTTGTCGATGAACCTATTTACGTGAAGAATCCGGTGGAAGGTCCTACAAATCATTGTCTATATTGTAAGAAAGTGCTTACCTCATATTCTGGCCATCAATTTCCTATCAACCTTTATGTTCTCGACTTTAACGAATTTGAAATATTACTTGGGATGAATTGGTTAACGTGGTACGAAGCCAAATTAGATTGCAACAGTCGAACGATTCTGGTCAAAACAAAGCTTGGAAGCTTCATTGAAATTTCTTATGAAGACCCTAATCCAAAAAGGGATATGTTGACGTATACGTTGGGATATCCAGAACCTAATCTAGAGTCCATTCCTATTGTCCAGCATTTTCTCGAAGTATTCGAAGAGGTCAAGTCTTTACCCCCACATAGAGAAATTGATTTCAGAGTTGATTTAGTTCCAAATGCTCGTCCTGTAGTTCATGCAAGCTGCAGGATGGCACCCAGGGAAAGAATTAAACTAGTCAAGCAAACCAGTGATATGCTAGATAAAGGATTAATACGTCCTAATGTTTCTGAATGAGGTTCAACAGTGGTGTTTGAGGCTAAATCTGAAGGATCCTTGAGATTTTGTGTTGACTACTGTGATCTCAATAAACAAACTCTCAAAAACAAGTTTCCTTTAACTAGAATCGACGATCTATTTGATCAACTTCATGGCACTCGATTCTTTTCAAAGATGGATCTAGCCCAGGGATTCCATCAGCTACGAATTGTCGAAGACTGTGTTCACTTGATTGCTTTCAGGGGTCTAGAAATTTTCTACGAATGGTTAGTCATGCCTTTCGGACTAACCAATGCTCCTGCATACTTTGTAGATTTAATGACCCGTGTGTTTGAAGAGGTGTTGAATAAATTTATGCTTGTATTTATCGATGATATCCTAATCTACTCCAAAACCGAAGAGGAGCATGTTGAACATCTAAGAATTGTTTTGGAGATATTAAGAAGGAACATCCTATTTGCAAAATTTTCTAAATGTCACTTTTGGGTCAGAGAAGTCAGACTTCTCGGCCATATTGTTGATGAAGAAAGAATTTCTGTTGATCCTAGCAAAGTTCCCACTATTCTAGACTGGAAGAGACCCACAACTGCGAAAGAAGTTCGAATTTTTTTGGTTTTAGCAGGATATTACCGGAAGTTTGTTCAGGACTTTCCTAAGATAGCTAGTCCATTAACTAAGCTAACAATGAACAATGCCAAGTTCTATTGGACTCCAAAATGTGATGAAGCTTTTCAGCAGTTAAAAAAGAGATTGACTACTGCTCCCGTTCTCGCTATAATCAATGGGAACCAAGGCGTATCTATCTATATTGACGCTTATGGTAATAGTGTGGGTGCGGTGCTAATGCAAAATGGAAAGGTAATTGCCTATGCGAGTAGACAACTACGTCCACACGAGAGAAACTACCCAACACACGATTTGGAGCTCCTAGCTGTTATTTTCTCCTTAAAAATTTGGCGACTTATCTTCTGGGTAAGAATCTCCTTCAGCTTTTCTAAAAGAAAATTTTAAAATTCAACTTAACTTAATATATACTTAATAAATCCTTCTTGTTTGGATGAAAATTTTGAATTATTCACCGACCACAAATCTCCGAAATATCTTTTCACCCAGAAAGATTTGAATCTGCGACAACAACGTTGGTTGGAATTTCTGGCATTCTATGACCTAGATATTCTGAATATGCTCGGAAAAGCAAACGTAGTTGCCGACGCTTTGAGTAGAAAACATGCTATTCTTGCTCATCTTGTCATTACTCTCACTCTTCTTGAGAAAGTTGCTAGCAAATAAAAAGAAGACAAATTTCTTCAGGAAACCTATGGAAGGATTCGTCGAGGGGAGGATTCCAGTTTTGGAATCGACAATAATGGAGTTATAAAGTTGAAAGACAAGATCTGTGTCCCAAACATTTCGGATCTGAAACGTGAAATTTTAGAAGATTGTCACAAGTCTATACTTTGTATCCATCCAGGAGTTAATAAAATGTATCGTGATATCAAAAGAACGTTTTGGTGGAAGACAATGAAGAGGGATATATCTATATATGTGAGTCATTGTGCTACTTGTCAACAAATTAAAAGCGATCAAAAGAAAATGGTGGGTTTACTTCAGCCTTTGGAAGTACCAAAGTGGAAATGGAATCAAGTATCGATGGATTTTATCGACGGGTTGCCACGAACTAAGAAAGGAAATGAAGCAATTTGGGTTATAGTGGATCGTTTGACTAAAACCGCCCACTTCATTCTAGTGAAATCCACCCAGACATTGGCAAGTTTGGTAGAGATGTATATAAAAGAGATTGTTCGTCTCCACGGTATACCTAGCAGTATGGTGAGTGATCGTGATACGATCTTCACTAGTAGATTTTGGAAGGCATTCCAAGCCGCATTGGGAACCAAACTGAACTTCAGTAGTGCTTATCACCCGTAGTCTGATGGGCAGACAGAAAGGATTAATCGAATTTTAGAAGACCTTTTGCAAGCTTGTATTCTCGATTTGGTGGTTCTTGGGACGACCATTTACATCTGGTTGAATTCTCATAGAATAATAGCTATCAGGCCAGCATCGAAATAGCTCCTTTCGAAGCTTTATATGGTCGTCCGTGTCGATCACCTACATGCTGGATCGAGTCAGGTGATAGACTCGTCCTTGGACCAGATATGATTAAAGAAGCCATGGAGAAAGTAGATTTTATTCGAAAGAAATTGATAACTACTTAAAGTCGTCGGAAGAGTTATTATGACCTTAGAAGAAGAGATTTGGAATTCCAGGTTGGAGATTCTGTATTCCTAAAAGTGTCTCCAATGCGTGGTGTATTGAGATTTGGGAAAACCGGTAAGTGGCACCTTGGTATATTGGTCCTTTTCCTATTCTAGAAAGGATCGGTCCTTTAGTATGTCGATTGCAGCTATCCAGCTGGTTATCTGGCGTGCATGATGTGTTTCACATTTCTAACCTCTGGAAATATGTGCACGACCTAGATAGTATCATTGAAGAAGTTGCTCAGCAGGATTTGGAGACCACACCAAATCTGGCAATAAAGATAGAACCGATAAAGATCATTGATCGTGATGAAAAGCACCTGAGGAACAAAACTGTGAAACTGGTTAAAGTGCAATGGAGTGGCAATCCAAAGGACTACACTTGGGAAACAGAGGATGGCATGAAAAAGTCCTATCCCAATTGCAGAGCGGATATTCCGACTTGATTGGTAAGCCATTTCTCTGTCTTCTATATCTTCATATATTCTTTGTTTGTTTTTCTTTCTCTTTCAAATTTCGAGGATGAAATTTTCATAAGGGGGAAAACTTTAACATCCCTAAAATAAATTTTATCAATTTAAAAATTGTGATTTATTTGAATTTCTGAAATTTAATTTGAGTTAATTTCAAATTTTCAAAAAATAAATAAATATTGGGTTTGTTTATTTATATATATAGAATGGATTTCAAAATTTTAATTTTAATTTTAATTTTAATTTTAATTTTAATTTTAATTTTAGTTTGAATTTGAACTTGTATTTGAATTTAAATTTAAAAAGAAATATCTTAAAAATTATTTGGATTCAAAATATTAACATATGTGTATAATTTTATTAATGTATGAATTAGTTTTAAAAACATTTTCTTTTAAAAAGTTGTATTAATAAAAAATAAGAATATAAATATATAAATAAGAGAAAAATAATATAAGAATTTATTTAAATCTTTATGCATAAGTAATACAAGTGTTAACTAGTGATGCATCCAATTTAACAAGTGTTAACAATAAAGCATTATAGTGAACAAGTGCCAAAATTTCATATTTCTTTTCATTTTTCAAATTAAGGAAATCAAGGAAAAAATACATTCCTAACTCTTACCTCTCTCATTTTCCTTTATCTTTACTTTCTAAAGCTTAAGAAAAGAAAGCCTGTACAAATTTTTAAATCAGAGAGGAAAATCATCATCAAGCAATGTTTAAAACCAAATCAAACAAACCATAGAACACTTCAAAATAAATTCAAAAAAAGTCTTCTTCTTCAATCTTTGAATTATCAATTCAAGATCAAAAGAAGATTCAGGAATCAAGCACTGTAAAACAAAATTCAACTCAACAATTTGACAAAGTTAACTCAGCAAAGCTTCAGCTAACAAATCAAAGTCTCATCATCTAAAACAACAGGGATTAAGCGTCATAAAGCAGAGGAGCAAACTTTCGGTTTTCAATTAATCAATTCCCAGTCTTTAAAGTTCAAAACACAGAAACTCCTCTCTGCTTTCTTCTTCATAGGTGAGTAAACCCCTTAAAACTTATATTTTTGAACTGTGATTTGAATTCATAATGAAAGCAAGATTGTTCTTGGGTTTGCCTGTGTACAGATCCCTGTGTATGTGTATACTTCGCCTGTGTATGTTAATATACAGGATCATTCATCCCTTTTTTTTTAGTTCCAGGTTTTTTCAGAGAAAAAATAATAATAAACCTGTTCAAACATCAATTTCTTCCTCCCTACTTGATTTCAGGCTTTAGATTTCAAATGGAACTTGTTTGTACAAGAAAGATTAGAGTTTAAAAATTATTTTCAAACAAAATTATCAAGTGGAATATCAAAAAATAAGAAAGAACAGTTAAACTCCAAATCTATGTTTGATTCAAGAATTAAAATTCCTTAATTCATTTATATCACCAGAATTGACTTCGAAAAATATTATTTTTAAAATTAAATTCAAGGTTTCTAGTTTGGTATCTAATGAGGAAAGCATCGATGTCCGAAATCGTGAGTTTCACCGGTTTTTGGTCATCGGTAAATTTTGGTATGATGCGATCATGGCTGAAGATCATTGGGGGATTGAGAAGCTTGAGAAAAATGTTCAGAAAGTTTAACGATCAATGTGGGTGGTGATTGAGATCGATTTAGGGTTAAAAGCTCATATTTGATCATGGTCGAAACTGGGATTGCCGCATCGTCGTCGATGGACCGGAGCTGTTTGCACTAGTGCCGATCGAAGCATCAGTCATCTACGAAGCTTCAGTTGAATTTTCATGGCCTTTGATGGCCAGAGGTGGGGAGACGAGACAATTTCTGGTGGTCTGGTTTTGTTGCAGTCTGGGTCGTGAAGCTCGTTTGCGAATTCGACGAAGTTCATAGTTCCTGGGTGGTCTGGAGTTGTGGTCGATTGGTCGATGACTCGATGGAGGCCGGAGCTTCGACTGGAGGTGGGGGCTTCGACCGTGCATGGCACAAGTCCTGATGTGTATCAGGAAGCGGGGTAGAGGAATGAGGGGTTGATGACTCGAATCAAGCTTCGGGAGAGTCGCATGATAGCTCGAGTCTTAACTCGAGTAAGATTTTGATGTGCTGGGTAAACACTTAAGAAAATTTGAAGTTTGAAAAAAATAGGCGCATGGGTAGAATTTTGATAAAACCCAAAGCAAACAAGAATTGTTCTCGGGTGTGGCTCGAAGTGGCCTCGGGTCAATTGTATGAAACAGTTTACTTCAAAACAAAATTCAAAATTTTAAACCTTTTTAAACCATGTTTTCAAATTGATGATTTTGATTTAAGTTTGAATTAATTAAATATTTAAGGAAGATATTTTCAATGTAATTAAGTTTTAATTTATTTAATCGGGTAAATAGGCACAAGGAAGAAGTTGCAAAAAAATTTGGTCTAAGGGACAACAAATTTGCATTTTAGCCTGAAAGACACTTTTTAGTGTAAACTGAAAATGATAGTTACAACTATCATTCTGTGATTTACACTAAAAAGTGTCCTTCAGCCAAAAAAACAAACTTCTTGTCCCTGAAACTAAATTTTTTTCTAACCTTTTCCTTTAGCCTAAAAACCCCTTATTTAATTTTGTTACATCATTTTATAAAGTTATTTATATTAAATAAATAGTATAATCTAAAAGGGTAATTAAGATAGAATGTTATTTAAACTAATCTTAACCTTTTAAAGTAACTAACATGATAAATATGATTTATTAAACAAGTTCTAAAAGATAACCAAAGTGATTAATAAAGATAAAAAGATTTATCTTTTTATTAGTAATTAATGGTTTGTTAATATAATTACTTAAGAAGTAATTTCTTAATTAATTATTTTATATTAAAGATTAATTAAATAAATAATTAAGGTTAATTAATTTGCAATTAATTAAGATAATTAATTAATGAATAATTAATTAATAAAAGTAATTAAGATTTAATTAATTAACAATTAAGGATTAATTAATTAAGATAATTAATTAAGGAATAATTAATTAATGAAGGTGATTAAGATTTAATTAACTTATTATTAAGGATAATTGATCGTTGATTAAGGATAATTAATGAAAGTAATTATGTGGTTAACTAATTTGAACGACACGATTTATTCATCTTAATTGAAGATGATTGATTATTATTGAATGTGTGTGTTGGATTGATATTTCTGATATGTGATTGTGAAGCTATGTAATATGAATTTCTTTGTGCTAAGTTGTGATATCTGTGATGAATATACTTCTGTGTGAATGTGAAAACCAATTGGCCCGCAAAATAGGACTTGAATTTCGATGCGACAGGGAGTCGGATTCCAGTTGGTTAACCGAAACCCACATCGAACCTTGATAGTGAATCTTTGTGAATGATATATCCACGTGTTCTAAATTGAGCGCTCACTATTCGATATAGCCAGGATATGATCTTGTGTCGTATAACCCTTTCCAAATATGTGATATAATGAAATGGATGGCATTTGAAGATGGTGGTGAAGACCGGGCGCCTTCGAGAATGATAGATAACCTGTCGAATGACTCTGCACTGAGTTGCTTTGGTATAAAGATCTCTATATGTGATGGGGAGTCCGATCGGGTTTGTGGATGCCCGAATTGCAAGGGCTTCTTTGGAAGTGCCTTCAGTTCTTTTCGAACCCGAAACAGACTTGTATTGTTGTATGTCTGACATTACAATTTGAGATATAAAGATGATTTCTTTCAAATACATTTCTGTTGGTGGCGGAGAATTTATTCTCTTAGCTTAACACCCTTCTCTAAGACGTACGAGCTCAAAGGTTATGTAATTGAGGATTATTAGTGATATACTCCCAATTTGGTAGTGTGGCACGCTGAGTGTTGTTGATTATTTGTTGATCGAAGCATGATTTTTGTTAAAAAAACATAGCTTTGTGGACGAGACTTCATCGAACCTCACAATCTGGTTATGGTCGAAACAGGAATCGTTGCAGCAAGGTTATTTGGGGTAGCGCCCCCTGAGGGTATGTCCATTTTCTTCTAGATTATAAGTGGTATCATGGTATGGAGCCTAGATACTTAACTTTGTGGTTGCTGCATACTTATTGCTTTGTGGATGTTGGTTGAGAAGCGCTTTGGATAAAGGTTGGTAACGACCGGGAGATGGAATATTCATGTCAGTAGTTACCTAGTTACAGAGGTAACCCAGCCTTGTGTTGGCAGAGATCTAGTTAGTTTCTCGGGGACGTCCCTCCAGAGGCGTTCCATCTTGTGTAGGAAGTTCCTTTGCTTGACCATTTTTTGGAAATCCAATCATCCAATACGAGCCATGTATGGTTATAGTTGTAGAACCTGCCATTTAACATGGTAGCTATAGTAGGCATACTATAATGGTACGTATGTTGGCTAAGATCAATATTATACTTTCAAAATGTTTTTGACACTATGCACTAATAATAATATCAAAAGAGTTTTCTCATATCAAGCATGTTTGACTATCATTAGAAGAAATCACCTCCAAGTCTGTGATTGCATTGTGTGTGTGGCGAGAGGTCTTATGGTAGTTTCATTTTCCAAAAGCATATCGGTTTTCTTTTGTAAACTATTTTTATTTCAAACAACTATTTTTTTTACTCATACCAGTCCCATGACTGACCCGGAGTTTATTGTTCCCTTCCTAAACACTGGGTGCCCATAATTTTTCACATGGGCAGCCTTGAAACAGGTTATCCGTGTTTCGAAGCTAGCTTGGATTTTGAAGTCTTTTGGAAGTTGTTGGATTTTGGAAGCTTTTGGATTTGGAAATCTTTCGAAGTATTGGAGTTTTTGAAGACCTTATAGAAGCGAAGTATGTTGGAAACTTTTGAAGTTTCTGTTGCCATTTTATTGTAGTATCATATGTGTAGCACTCTGATATTGGAGATTGATGTTGTAATGGATATTGTATCAAATTTGTATTTGTATTTTGTTCAATAATATTCATTTGTTTTCGCTGTTTATTTTCATCTAATGTTGTTATAAGCTCCATCCGAACTGGAGTTCAACGTTTGAATATCCGGCAGTCGAATACAAGTGAGGTATTTGATGTCGATTTTCAATCACTAGATTTCAGGTTGTGACATTAAGCTATTCCCGCTATGTAGGACTCATGCAGCTCATCGCCCCTATAATGACCCATATTTTACGTGTCAAAGGATCGTAAAATATTAGTTATAAATTCATTTAAGGTCATATGACTTATAACGTTGGCACTACTAGGGACATTTTCCATCCCTAAAATTTTCATCGGACGGTTTTGACCTTGAAAATCTTATAAAGCCTATAACTTTTGATATGAGCTAATTTAGTGTCTGAAACCATTTTCATTAGACTGGATGATGGTTTCTCTTTCCATAGAGTAGTCATAGTAGGAACTCATGCTTAACGTTTAGAAGATATGATCATTTTAAGTTTAGAATTCTACTAGTTAAGCCCAAACTAAGCCCACTAACTTATTTTGGGATTTATACCTAGTTTGGGATGATGGATAAACCTAATCATTGTTCCCACTTCTTAAAATAGATCTAAACCACTTTAGTTCGTTTTTAATCAAAAAACTCTACCTTTTTATACTTAACTAGTCAAAATCACATCATTAAGGGGTAATTAGTATGGGGAATCTAAGTTATACCGTCTGGCTACTTTGGAATCCATGCTACTACTGTTCATCTTGGATTTGGAGCAATAATTGGGTAATTTTGGCGTTTGATGAGCAATATTGCTTCTTTCACTATATTATGCGTGTTAATGTAGTTAAATTATGGTTTTTTGAGATAATTTTTAGAGTTGAAACAATTTCAAACTTATATTTGATGTTAACAATACCCTTACACTAAATTTAAAAAGATAGATATTGATTTTGATATGTTCATGCCATTTACCAACCATAATTGCCATTTTTTTTAAAATTAGATCTAGGATGATTCATTGTATCAAAATATGTTTGGATGATTTGTATATATTGGTTGGTTGTTTTTGGATGAATTGTTTTGATGTTTTGCTAGTCATTTTGTTTAGCTAGGATTTTGATACGTCGTTTGGTGCAAATGACACTAAATGGCTCGAAACACAATAAAATTTGGATACTTTGTTCTTAAAGCTTAAGGGAGTGCACATAACAAGTTTCAAGTGATTAGGAGTTAATTAGATGCCGCAAAATATGGTCGTCAAATTAGGTCGGTAATCAGTGGAAGTTGTCGATAGTGGGCGAAAATGGTCGGTAGTGGCAACTCATTATCATAGTTGGCCATGCTTCGGGTCATGGTGATGGTCGCTTTGGTTTAAAAGGAAAAAAATTATAAGAAATGGCTTGGGAAGAAGTGGTTGGTACTAGAATAAACTTAGGAAGTTGGTCTTCGCAAATCATCTTAGGGCTTAGGCGTACTTCAAGTCCAAGCAAGTTGAGATTCCGGTTTTTGGTTGGCATGCTTTGGGTCAAGCAAGAGATGATGGAAGTTTGGGACTTAAACAAATTTTGGGAAAGAAAAGTGGTCGAGGCCGACCACCTTCTACTTCAAGGAATTTGGTCAAAAGCTTTGGGTTTAGGTCAAGGAAACTGGAAGGTGGCATGAAGTAAAGCAAGGAGGGGAAAAATTCAACTTAGTGATGTTTTTGCTTGGCCCAAGTGAATAGGGTCGACCATTTATGGTCGGTATCGACCACTATAGTTGGTGGCCAATGGGGTCAAAACTTAGTGGACATGCACGTGAGGTTCTGGTGTTCGGGTGCATGTGTTTGTTCGATTATTCAATGTTAGATTTCAATGGTTACAGCGCAATAAAGATCAACGATGAAATGATGGGGTGAAGGCATGGCGCTTCGATGTGATGGCTTCAGAACTTTGATGTGTTGATACTATGACCGATGGCTACACGTGTTCTGATCATGATGACCCAGGTGATAGAGTTGCGATGATGATTATCCACCAGGTCGAGTTTAAGGAATGGGAATCATGGATCGAACATTGAAGGGTTCTATCATGGAAAGTGGAAGGTTGATGGGTTCCATAATGATGAAGGGAAATAAATGAACTGAAGAAGACCTCGAATATGCATGCGAAGGGTTCGTTTATACTCCAAGTGTTTCCTAATATATTAGCTATTGGAATTGTGCTAACCAATAGTGAAAGAAATGAGTGAATTTCAAAAATAATAATTCATTTCGGATCTTTATTGGGCATATGAATTCTAGTTTATTTAGGACATTTCTAAATTGCTTTTAATAAAATCATTATTTATATTTTTAAGATAGTTTGCATTATGTAGTTGATGATATTATGTATGTATGACTGTAAATGTATGTGTATCTTATACATACGTAGTGGAAGCATACATACGCACACATATATATATCCGTATGTGTGTGTAACTTAGCAATTCATGTAAGGTTTAACATGCCCATGTATATGTGTGGGATTTATACCACAACGAACATGATATATCGTCCAAATGCATTATATATGCTTTTAATTTGTGTATATAAAATATTACAGATATATATATATATATATATTATTTTTAATTATATATGTATGTATGGAATTTATAATATATACACATATATAATTATGTATATGTATATTTAATCTTTTAAAATTTTAGTTTTTTGGTTGAAAGTTCAAAATCAAAATTAATTTTTTTAAATAAATGTATCTTCCTATTATAATGCAAGAGGAAAAATGTTTTTTTTTTTTGAATTTTAAGTGCTTTTAAAAATAAATTTTCACATGGAAAATAATTAAAAATTAAACCAAAAACCAATTTTCTAATGATAATTTTAAACTTTAATTTTATAGTAAAAATATGAATGATATTTTAATGTTCATATTCATATGAATGATATTTTGATGTTTATATTTTATATGTATTTAAAAAATTTAAAATCAAGCTTTAATTGCAACTAAATAAATGCTTAAAAAAATATATACTAATTAACTATTTTTTTCGAAACTATGTTAGGAGCAAATTCAATTTTATAAGTGTTATCCAACCTTTTGGTCAGGCCATATTCGAACGAAGTGAACCGATCGACAGGAATATAGAATGACAACTCCTAAACTTAAATGCCAAACAGGATCAATAGATAAGGTTTCCAACATGCAAACAACCTCCCAAAGTGGCCCGTGTACCATACTGCTTCAAGTACCAGCACCAAAGTCCAACATTCTAGCAAAGTTATAAAACGGTACCAATCCATGCCTATGGATTGTTACCGATCCCCACCTTTTGCCCAACATACTTCAATTCCACACAAACAAGCCCGAAACCAAGTACAACTGGGACCATAAAGTGAAACTAGACCATCTCAAGGAACAACAAACTAATATCTATCTAAGTGATGGACCGGTATCGATCCACTCCTATGGATCGGTGTCGATCCATTGAGTTTCACCGGAAAAACTCCAAAATCCCTCTACTTCCATATATTGTTCGTTACAACATTTTTCAAGCCTTAGAATATTGATCGCATGCAGTAGACTATTGATCTCCTCAAGCACTTAAAGTCAGAAACTCCATTCTTCCATCGATCCATCTATTGGCCCAGAAACAAGCTCCTAACAGTGCAAACAGGATGGAAAACACAAAGCTAACAACAAGTCATCAAGACACAAAGCATTGGAATCGGTCCATAAAGTTACCTTATGGATCGGTACCGATCCATCATAACTACTGACATGGCCGCGTTTTCTTGAGCTTAACTGGCACGAGGACGTGGGGAACATGATTGAAATCGTGGCGGGGAGTTTTCAGGCAATCTTCAGCTAGAAATAGGAGGCCAAGGTCTCATTTTTGATGATCTTTTTGCTTCCTTACAAGTTTTCCATAATTCTCTTGTATCCTCCATGGGTCCCTACCGATCGATAAGAATAATACTTGTAGACAACTACCAAATCAGCAATAAAGCTAAGTGGGCGTAGGCAACAATTCACGGAACCACTATAAAACATTAATGTCATGTTTCTTCTAGTTTTTACTTATTTTATTCATTATTTTCTCTACTATACTCATTTGGGTGTTTGTGCCACATTTTGGTGTGAACATTTTAGTGCTTTCACTGAGAAAACTCAGGATTTGACAAACGTAAACATAGAATTTAAGAAAGATGACAAGACCATTGACTGGAAGAACTGCTGGAGAATGCCAACAAGGTCTTGGGGGAAACCAAGAGTTGTTCTTAGGATCTAACCCTCCTTCTATCTACATAACCAAAGATGAGATGCAAGTGATGATGATGGAGATGCAGAGCCGAATGATAGCCCGCCAAGAAGAGATAATGGAGGGATTCTTCAGAAGGCTGGGACAACCTCGAACAACCAAAGTACCTACGAATAAAAACCAGAGACCGAAGGACAAAGTAGATACCCTTGGAAGAAGAATGGAGCAAAGTGGGGCGATCCCTAAAGAGATGGTGGATCGGTACCAAACCCTAAGCATGGAGCGATACTGATCCCCAAGGACAAGAGGCATTGCCGACTTGAATCCAAGGCTTTGGGGTTCTCAAGTAAGAAATGATGTTGGACAGTCC
This sequence comes from Allium cepa, assembly GCA_030765085.1. NCBI lineage: Eukaryota > Viridiplantae > Streptophyta > Magnoliopsida > Asparagales > Amaryllidaceae > Allium > Allium cepa. The sequence continues at coordinate 582,337,375 of CM060931.1, forward strand.
AAATTGAATCGGAATATAGAGGCATGACTAGAGGAGTACATGCAAAAGTATCCTAAAGGAATGGAGGGCATAACGAAAATATGGAATGGAGACTTCCGTTGAATGACGACAGCAGGATTGCTGAGATAGTTAGATGAGCAATGAGAGGAGAACCACTAGACTAGAGCCTAAAATACATAACCAGGAATCCATTTACTCCTAATATCCACTATGCAAGGAATCCATCCGATTCAGGCTTCCAACACTAAAGAGGTACGATGGGAAAACCGACTCAACGATACATTTGATGAGGTACATTTGACATATGGAGGTGTTGGGTGCGCCTAAAGAAGTGATAGGATTATCTTTTGCTTTATATTTAACAAACCTAGTGTGATATCCCGGAAATTTTAGCAATATCAATTTAATAATCTGTATTTAAAATTAAAATGATTTAATAAAAATTTAATAAAAATTTACTTGATTTAATAATCCAATTAAATAAATGTTTAATTGATGAATTTTGTCTTTTAAAAGCTAATAATTGTATTCCTATTTATAATGTATGTATGTATATATATATATATATATATATATATATATATATATATATTGTGAATGGGTAAATTTGATTTGAAGTTAAATGGACAAATAAAATATGTTTTTTAAAAATTCTAATATTCATTTGATAATTTGAAGATTATTATTTTATTTAATAAATAACTAATTGTTTAAAATACTTAAAGTAATTGTTTTAAATTGTATAATTGTATTTTAAACATGGTTTAAAATTTTAATAAGATAAAACAAAAGTTTATTTTATTTGTTTTAAATATAGCTTAATAATTATAATTTGGAATTTATATGAAAATTTAAGGTACTTTTTATATATTAAGCATTAAGGTATTTAAATAAGTTAAATAATATATGTAATTTATGATTTCTTTTATAAATGATTTAAAGTTAATAAATATGTTATTTTCTAGTAATAATAAATGTATAAATGTAGATATGTTTTAAAAGACAAATTTATTATTGTCAAATTAAATATGTTAATATAAATTAGTTTTAAAATTGGATTTTAAATATAAATAGCATTTGAATTTGAATTCTTTTTGAAATTCAAATGAATAAAACATATATGAATACCATGTTTGAATTTTGTAAGTGAGCTTTCATGTTTTATAAATTGTTTTACTTCATTAAAAAGAAATATATATATAAATTTATTAATGAAACTACTATATATGTATTTAATAAAGAAAAGAGGATTTTTATTTATCTTTAAATTAAAAATATTAAGTAACATAAGTATAAAACAAATGTTAACATTTTAATCAACTAATGAGACATGTGTTATCATATAATATAAGTTTGTGACAAGTTTCTTTCATTTTGATTTTCTTTTATATTTTAAATAAATCATTTTTATCTTGTATAAAATATGTTTTGTTCATCTATATTCTTTTCTAAATCTTCATTTTTTTTTCAAAGTTAAGAAGAAGGGAAAAAAATATCTCAGCTGAAACAAATTTGTTTCAGAAAACTCTTAAACCTGAGAATCAAATCAAATCTGTTCAAGCAATGCAAGCATTATCAAAATCATTAAAACCCTAACTTAAGATCTAATACCTGAAAACCAAATTCATTTCTAAAAGCCTGCACCTGGAATCTTTTCAAAAGCAAATGAAAGCCTGCATCTGGAAACTAAAGCCTCTGCATTTTTTTTAATCTGGGGATCAAGTGTTGTCTGCATGCAAGATAAATCAAGCAACAACAAGTCCATGTTTCAAAAAGCATGCATGCAAATTTAAAAGCAAAGCAATTCAAGTTTTATCAAAGATTCAAAGAAGTAAAAGTTTTCTCTGGAAAATCTGTGCTCTGCTTCATCTCTACTGTCAGGTGAGTAACACTTTTTAAAATTTAAATATGAGTTGGTTGCTTAAATAAGTATGTTGTGCATGTTATCTGGATTGCATGTTTTTAAATGCATTGCTGTTTATATACATATGAATGTTGAATGTATTTACTGTGAATCTGCTTGCCTAGTTTCAGAAGCAAAGATTTTGTTACAAATCCATTTTTCTCTTAAAAAGTTTATGTTAGGATCTAGGATTCATACAATATCTGATTGATTTATTATAAAGAAAGCTTAAAATTTTATTTATGCCAAAACAAATTGTAATTTGCTCTGAAATAAGAATAACAGGAAAGTGTGAGTTTTTAGTAAAAATTCAAACTTATGATATCATGAATTCAGGATTGAATTATAAATACTTATACTAAATACTGATTTTTAAAAATCAAATCACAAATTTTAAGGGCAGAATTGAGGAGCAGTTCTGTTTTTATTGGAAAATGTAATTGGGAAAAATTCTGATGATCACGGTGAGAGGAGTGTCGGGCTTCCTTCTGGCGAGGGATGAGTTATTAGTAATGATGGGAAAAATGTGTAAGTGGTGGTAGATCAATGTGGCGGCGGCAGTGTTGGGTTTTGTTCTGTAAACGTAGTTTGGTGTGCTTATGAATTTTTGATCGGCATTGACCCTCTGGTTGTTCGAGTGCTCTGGTACACTGGGTAAAGAAAGCTAGGGGATGGTCGAAGTCTTGGCCGAAGTTTTAGCATCTCCGATGGACGGAGGGGAGAGGTTGAGGATTTTTTTCAGGTTTTTGGTTTTGAAGCTTATACTATTGCCAGGTTTGAATGGGAAAGGGGAAACTCGATTTGCGATTTTGAATTGGAGGTGAGCTTGTGATGGTTGCGATGTGATTCAGTGATGATCGTCGACCAGCTTGTTATCTGAGTGATGGCCGGAGGTGGCCAAAACCACCGTACATGTGCACGGTGAGGAGATGGTGTCAGGTGGAAATTTGTTGGGTTTGCAGTGTTTAAGGCTCGAATTTACTCGGGTAAGTCGGATTTTGACTCGAAGTTAAGTAGGGATTTACCCGAAGTAAAATCAAGGGAAGCTCTGGGCATTTTCTGATGTTAACAGGTTTCTTTGAAAACCTGTATAAATTCCAAATTCAATCTAGTTTAAATCTGAAGCAAGTTGTTAACAGAAATGAAACTTAAATTTAAAGTCAGGATTTCAAACTGAGTTTGAATTCTAGGTTTGAAAATTTAATTTAATCCTTTTAAATTAAAATGTTTTAAACATCTATCAAAAGGGTTTAAAAATCAGAAATTTAAAATAAAGCATTGAATTAAAATAGAAGATTTAAAAACAAGTTTAAATCTGGAAATATGATTCAGATTGGCATCATGTTTTTGAAAATAAAAGTAGTTTTTAAAATTTTGAAATGTTTTAATTGTTGAAACATATTCTAATTATGATTTGAATCTTAAAATTTAATATGGGTGTAAATTTCTTTTAAAAGGAAATCTTTGGCATAAGTTTTTAAAGGATTTTAAAATGTTTTAAAACTTTATTTAAGTTAAGTTTGATTTCTTTTTAAATTTAAATTTAAAAATGTAGTTTGAAAACAATTTTAAGTTAAATTGTTTTAAATTACTTTGATAATGATTAAGTAATCATGAATAAGAAACGTTTTATTTTAAAGTAAATTAAAAATTTAATGATTTTTGTTTCATTAAATTAGTAAGATAATTTAAATAATTTAATTAATTAATTTGTTTAATTAATTAAAGATTTGAAATAAATTAATTTAGGATAATTAAAATTGTAATTAATTTAAGTTAATTATTTAAGAAAGGTAATTAAAAATTTGTTAATAAGTTAATGAAGGTCATCAACTTGTGATTATTTATTAATTAATCAATGTAATTAATTTTGATAATTAATTGGATTAATTAATTTAAATAATCAATTTATGAAACTTAATTAAGTATGATTACTTCATGGAAATAATCAAAGATATTAATTACTCTTTGTAATTAATTTATTAATTGGATTAGTTTAAATTAATTAATTAACTTTAATTAACTTAGAATAATCATTGAATGGTTTGGTAAGTAATCAAAGATGAATAATTACTTAGAGAAGTAATTAAGGTAAAGAATTTACTGGAGGTAATTAACTAAAGTATGAAAGAGTTTTGAGATTAATTACTTTGTGTAAATAATAATGATGATAATTACTTCGTGAATGTGATTGAAAATTTAATTACTTAGTGTAATTAATTTAAGCATTAATTGATTAAGTCATTTTGAAATGATTAAGAGATGTAATTAATTAAGAGTAATTAATTACTAATAAGATTAATCAAGGATGATTAATAAATATAATTAATTATTAAACGTAATTAATTTAGAAGTCATTAAGGAAGTACTTAAGGATAATTACTTACTAAATGTAATTAATCAAGTATGATTAATAATTGTGGTTTAATTAAGGTTAATTACTTAATGTAATTAATTTAAATAAGTAATTAATTTAAATTTAATTAAGGATCATTAATTAATATAATTAATGATGTAATTAAGGGTTAATTAATTTGGGTTAATTAATCAATGATAAGTGATTAAGGAAGTAATTAATTAATGTAATTAATTAATTTATGAAGTAATTAAAGGTTAATTACTGAATTTGGTTAAGGGTAATTAATTTGTAAAAATTAATTAAGGATAATTACTTGAATGTAATTAAGGGATAATTAATCAAGGGTGATTAATTAAGGTGATTAATTTGAGAATAATTATTTAATTGATTGGTAATCAATTAAGGGTTAAGTAAGCAAGTTTTTAAATGGTGAAGTAATTAATTTAATTCATTTTAAATTAATTAAAGGTAGGTAATTAATTTAATTCACTTTAAATTAATTAGAGAAAGAAGTGATTAATTTAATTCATTTTTAATTAATTACAGATGGTGGGAATGTAGATCCTTGCTTATGAATGAATGATATGGTTTATCCTGAATGGTTTGAATCTCAGACATGAGATAAATAACGTTGTGTGTTATGGATGCATTGGTTGCATTGTGATGATGATATAAGTATCTATTTGTGATGATAATATAGATTATCAATTTGTGATGATTACCTATTTATGATAATATTGTTGATTATCTATTATGATGATGTGAAGTATCTATCTGTGTGTATATGGATAATTAGAATTGAATTGTTTTAAACTTAAAACAACTTGGACCTAAAAGACACGCTTTGGATTTCGATGAGACCGGGATCGGGTTTCCATATTTAGAATCCGAAAACCACATCGATTCTAATTAACGTTAGGTCGTGAATCTAAGTGGAGCAAGTGATGACTCGAGGTGTAAGGGCTATGCGTCAGTATAACTCTGTGGGTGATTCCGTAATGAGTTTGACGGAATAGTGCTTATAGATTCGAGATGGAGAATCAGAGTGCAAGGGCTATGGTCGTTGACTCTGAGGGTGATTCCAATAATGAGTGCAACGAGATAGTGCCTTCGGTTTCATTCGAACCCGGAACGAACTTGTACGGATTGAATGCTTTCAGCACATCGTCAAGCGGACGATGAGCATTCTAAGATTTGATGTCCTATAAAGGTAATCATAGCCTCAAGCCTCATCAACCGGGAATGGCTAAAACAGGGGAGGTGCAGCAAGGCTTCGTGGGTAGCTCCCACTGGAGAGCAAGATTGATCCCTGTCTAGAAGTCCCTTTATATTCGGCTGTATGGGCGGTTGGTTCGCGACAGCTGCCGGGGTTGTCTTGTTCGAAACTATTCAGTAAGGAATGGGTCCAGCGTTGTGTTGCAGGGGAGTGGGAGTACTCCTCGGTACGGTGATCTAGGCCATGTACTGTGACGGACGGTACCCCAGTAGCCCTGCCATTGTATGGAATCCAAAATCCAATAAGTGCCAACGGTTTTGATTGTATTACCCACTTTTGTGGCTAGTAGCTGGAATTTAATAATGTAACATTTTCGGCTATTTCATATTTATTTGAAAACCCTAGACACTATTATAATATCATCGGATTTCCTATCAAATGTTTTGGTTAGCGTAAGGTAAAAACTTTTCCATGTTTATATGTGGGAAGTCTTACGTGATACCTTTCTTTTAAAGGATTTTTGAAAGTTAAGCAACTTTAACCTGTTACTCACACCAGACCCATGTCTGACCCGGAATTTTTTTTTTTCCATAAACTCTTGGGTACTCAAATTTTTACGAGTAGCCAAGGGATTCAGGTTAGGATTCAGATTAGCTTTGACGAATATTGGAGGAGCAATGGAGCAGGAGGCTTCTGCGTTAGATATTAGTATTCCGCTGTGTGTTCTGTGATTGGCTCTGAGATTGTATTATGTTGTAAATACTATACAGGTGTTTATAACTGTCTAGTATGTGTTGTATTATCTGTGTACTTTGATAATGTTGTATACTACGTAATATTTTATGTTATTAATATAATTTATTCGTTCCGCTGTTTAGATTCTGATGTGTTGTTTCTTCTTTCTTCTCTTTCTTTCTATTCTCTATCCCTTTCTTTCTTATTAGCGATGCAACTTCCTGGAGTTAGGAAGTTGGGTCGTGCCAGTGGTATCAGAGCATTAGGTTGAGTGAATACCTAGGCTCTGGAGTGGTGTCTATCTTGAGAGAGCGTATTTGTAATTTTGATATATATATATATATATATATTATTTCTACCTATCTATTGGGTTACCTGTTCAGGTTTTCCAATATAAGTTATAAAGGTAGATAAGGTAGTGGTGTGTGTAACACGATTACTACCATTGGTTGGAGTTTGAATGTTTGAGGTTGGAAGTGTATTTGTCGAGACTGTAGACCTAATACCGTCTCGAGTGAGTTGTGCAGAGTGTAGAGATTTAATCGATCTCTGAAGGAAACCTGTTAAGGTTTAGAGTTATTTTTGAGGATAGATGAGTTGAGTTTGGATCTGTTGATTGGTAGAAGAGTGTGATGGTATTTTTGATACCTCAGGAAGTGGTAGCTGCGTGATGAGATGCAGTAAATATGGATATTTCCGAAGATGCTTTCTTTGGAACGAGTTAGGAAGTGTGTCTGCTTCGGTGTTGTGGCTGGGTTCAGCAGGATGTGGTGATTGGTTTTGAGGGCCGAGTTTCTCGAAGAACTTCAGCTAAGAAAGTCTTTGGCATTGGTGTCAGCAATTCAGCTCGGAGTGTCTGTGTTGGCAGAAGTTGGCTGGCTGAGTAGTTTCTGCAGGAGGAGTTCAGAAGCAGCAGAGTGGACCCAATACTTTATTGGATTGGCTAATTAGGAGTAAGCTGTTCTGTTTGATAAAGAGAGAACAATTTTCTTTGGAAATTGGTCTCTATTGATCGCAAAAGTGACTTGCGATAGTTTGAATGTTCCTTTGAGGTATTGAAGAATTTTTGGTTGTCTTCTGAGAAGTCGAAGGTTTTTCCACTTCTCAAGATTGAGTTTTCTTATCAACCGGATTCCAGGAGTGCTACCGGTGGATCAGCTAGTAGAAGGAGGATTTATCGAGATAGGTTTGGTGAGACAACTTAGTATTGGTGAAACATCTGAGTTTCTTTGGATATGTTGAGCCATATTTCTGGGAAGTGATGTCCAGTTTGTGCTCACATTCTTCATCAGCAGTATCTTCTGTGCCAGATCAGAGTTGTGTAGCGAAAGCAGTTTGGAAATGCTTCTGTTTTGTCTTTCCTGATAGAAGAAGTAAGTTGTTCTTCTGATGTTTGAAGAGTGGAGTTGGTGATCTTAGTCTTGGGTGATCTTGAGGGGATCGTTGTGTTGGGTTGTTTTTGGTCTGGGTTGTTTCTAGAGGAATCAGCAAGAGTTGAGCTGATCAGTTTAGATATAGGCAGCCCGGGATAGTCAGAAGAGTTTTGGAGATAAGAGACGAAGGAATTTGGATTCCGGAGTCGGAGTTTTGTTTTAGATCTCTTCTGTGTTTTAGTTGGATTGGTGTTTGGTTTTCAAGAGTTGAATTGCCAGTTTGGATAATTGGAAGTATGATTTTCACGTATCTCTGAGGGAGTACGTGTATGAGTTATCTCTGGAAGTGGAACCGGCCGTTCAAGAAGGTTTGGTTGTTAAGTCAGACTCATTTGTAGTCTGATATCTTGTCTAGTTCTATAGATCTAGATGAGTAGAAGCTCTGTAGCTTCGTAGTTAAGATTGTTTGTATTTTGTAGGGCGAGTATCCCAGTACATATATATATATATATATACTTGGGGAAACTCATGGAAAATTTATCCAGAATTTTGTCTGGATAATTAAATTTGTTTGATTAGATAAATTGGTTGTTATGGTTGTTATCATAGGATTGATGTATGTTTGTGATTTAAAATTTAAAGTTTAAATGGGTTATTAAATTACCTTTGCTTTTAAATTTCGGGGGCGAAATTCTTTTAAGGGGGGAGGAATGTGATATCCCGGAAATTTTAGCAATATCAATTTAATAAGCTGTATTTAAAATTAAATGGATGTGATAAAATTTTAATAAAAATTTACTTGATTTAATAATCCAATTAAATAAATGTTTAATTGATGAATTTTATCTTTTAAAAGCTAATAATTGTATTCCTATTTATAATGTATGTATATATATTTATATATATATATATTGTGAATGGGTAAATTTGATTTGAAGTTAAATGAACAAATAAAATATGTTTTTTAAAAATTCTAATATTCATTTGATAATTTGAAGATTATTATTTTATTTAATAAATAACTAATTGTTTAAAATACTTAAAGTAATTGTTTTAAATTGTATAATTGTATTTTAAACATGGTTTAAAATTTTAATAAGATAAAACAAAAGTTTATTTTATTTGTTTTAAATAGAGCTTAATAGTTATAATTTGGAATTTATATGAAAATTTACGGTACTTTTTATATATTAAACATTAAGGTATTTAAATAAGTTAAATAATATATGTAATTTATGATTTCATTTATAAATGATTTAAAGTTAATAAATATGTTATTTTCTAGTAATAATAGATGTATAAATGTAGATATGTTTTAAAAGACAAATTTATTATTGTCAAATTAAATATGTTAATATAAATTAGTTTTAAAATTGGATTTTAAATATAAATAGCATTTGAATTTGAATTCATTTTGAAATTCAAATGAATAAAACATATATGAATACCATATTGGAATTTTGTAAGTGAGCTTTCATGTTTTATAAATTGTTTTACTTCATTAAAAAGAAATATATATACATTTATTAATGAAACTACTATATATGTATTTAATAAAGAAAAGAAGATTTTTATTTATCTTTAAATTAAAAATATTAAGTAACATAAGTATAAAACAAATGTTAACATTTTAATCAACTAATGAAACATGTGTTATCATATAATATAAGTTTGTGACAAGTGTCGTTTATTTTGATTTTCCTTTATATTTTAAATAAATCATTTTTATCTTGTATAAAATATGTTTTCTTCATCTATATTCTTTTCTAAATCTTCATTTTTTTTCAAAGTTAAGAAGAAGGAAAAAAAATTCTCAGCTGAAACAAATTTGTTTCAGAAAACTCTTAAAACTGAGAATCAAATCAAATCTGTTCAAGCAATGCAAGCATTATCAAAATCATTAAAACCCAAACTTAAGATCTAATACCTGAAAACCAAATTCATTTCTAAAAGCCTGCACCTGGTATCTTTTCAAAAGCAAATGAAAGCCTGCATCTGGAAACTAAAGCCTCTGCATTTTTTTTAATCTGGGGATCAAGTGTTGTCTGCATGTAAGATAAATCAAGCAACAGCAAGTCCATGTTTCAAAAAGCATGCATGCGAATTTAAAAGCAAAGAAATTCAAGTTTTATCAAAGTTTCAAAGAAGTAAAAGTTTTCTCTGGAAAATCTGTGCTCCGCTTCATCTCTACTGTCAGGTGAGTAACACTTTTTAAAATTTAAATATGAGTTGGTTGCTTAAATAAGCATGTTGTGTATGTTATCTAGATTACATGTTTTTAAATGCATTGCTGTTTATACACATATGAATGTTGAATGTATGTACTGTGAATCTGCTTGCCTAGTTTCAGAAGCAAAGATTTTGTTACAAATCCATTTTTCTCTTAAAAAGTTTATGTTAGGATTTAGGATTCATACAATATCTGATTGATTTATTATAAAGAAAGATTAAAATTTTATTTATGCCAAAACAAATTGTAATTTGCTCTGAAATAAGAATAACAGGAAAGTGTGAGTTTTAGTAAAAATTCAAACTTATGATATCATGAATTCAGGATTGAATTATAAATACTTATACTAAATACTGATTTTTAAAAATCAAATCATAAATTTTGAGGGTAGAATTGAGGAGCAGTTCTGTTTTTATTGGAAAATGTAATTGGGAAAAATTCTGATGATCACGGTGAGAGGAGTGTCGGGCTTCCTTCTGGCGAGGGATGAGTTATCAGTAATGATGGGGAAAATGGTGTAAGTGGTGGTAGATCAAAGTGGCGGCGGCAGTGTTGGGTTTTGTTCTGTAAATGTAGTTTGGTGTGCTTATGAATTTTTGATCGGCATTGACCCTCTGGTTGTTTGAGTGCTCTGGTACGCTGGGTAAAGAAAGCTAGGGGATGGTCGAAGTCTTGGCCGAAGTTTTAGCATCTCCGAAGTCGGAGGGGAGAGGTTGAGGGTTTTTTTTCTTCAGGTTTTGGGTTTTGAAGCTTATACTGTTGCCAGGTTTGAATGGGAAAGGGGAAACTCGATTTGCGATTTTGAATTGGAGGTGAGCTTGTGATGGTTGCGATGTGATTCAGTGATGATCGTCGACCTGCTTGTTATCTGAGTGATGGCCGGAGGTGGCCAAAACCACCGTACATGTGCACAGTGAGGAGATGGTGTCAGGTGGAAATCTTTTGGGTTTGTAGTGTTTAAGGCTCGAATTTACTCGGGTAAGTCGGATTTTTACTCGAAGTTGGGTAGGGATTTACCCGAAGTAAAATCAAGGGAAGCTCGGGGCATTTTCTTATGTTAACAGGTTTCTTTGAAAACCTGTATAAATTCCAAATTCAATCTAGTTTAAATCTGAAGCAAGTTGTTAATAGAAATGAAACTTAAATTTAAAGTCAGGATTTCAAACTGAGTTTGAATTCCAGGTTTGAAACTTTAATTTAATCCTTTTAAATTAAAATGTTTTAAACATCTATCAAAAGGGTTTAAAAATCTGAAATTTAAAATAAAGCATTGAATTAAAATAGAACATTTAAAAACAAGTTTAAATCTAGAAATATGATTCAGATTGGAATCATGTTTTTAAAAATAAAAGTAGTTTTTAAAATTTTGAAATGTTCAAAATGTTTTAATTGTTGAAACATATTCTAATTATGATTTGAATCTTAAAATTTAATATGGGTGTAAATTTCTTTTATAAGGAAATCTTTCGCATAAGTTTTTAAAGGATTTTAAAATGTTTTAAAACTTTGTTTAAGTTAAGTTTGATTTCCTTTTAAATTTAAATTTAAAAATGTATTTTGAAAACAATTTGAAGTTAAATTGTTTTAAATTACTTTGATAATGATTAAGTAATCAAGAATAAGAAATGTTTTATTTTAAAGTAAATTAAAAATTTAATGATTTTTGTTTCATTAAATTAGTAATATAATTTAAATAATTTAATTAATTAATTTGTTTAATTAATTAAAGATTTGAAATTAATTAACTTAGGATAATTAAAATTGTAATTAATTTAACATAATTATTTAAGAAAGGTAATTAAAAATTTGTTAATAAGTTAATGAAGCTCATTAACTTGTGATTACTTATTAATTAATCAATGTAATTAATTTGATAATTAATTGGATTAATTAATTTAAATAATCAATTTATGAAACTTAATTAAGTATGATTACTTCATGGAAATAATCAAAGATATTTATTACTCTTTGTAATTAATTTATTAATTGGATTAGTTTAAATTAATTAATTAACTTTAATTAATTTAGAATAATCATTGAATGGTTTGGTAAGTAATCAAAGATGAATAATTACTTAGAGAAGTAATTAAGGTAAAGAATTTACTGGAGGTAATTAACTGAAGTATGAAAGAGTTTTGAGATTAATTACTTTGTGTAAATAATAATGATGATAATTACTTCATGAATGTGATTGAAAATTTAATTACTTAGTGTAATTAATTTAAGCATTAATTGATTAAGTCATTTTGAAATGATTAAAAGATGTAATTAATTAAGAGTAATTAATTACTAATAAGATTAATCAAGGATGATTGATAAATATAATTAATTATTAAATGTAATTAATTTAGAAGTAATTAAGGAAGTACTTAAGGATAATTGATTACTAAATGTAATTAATCAAGTATGATTAGTAATTGTGGTTTAATTAAGGTTAATTACTTAATGTAATTAATTTAAATAAGTAATTAATTTAAATTTAATTAAGGATCATTAATTAATATAATTAATGATGTAATTAAGGGTTAATTAATTTGGATTACTTAATCAATGATAAGTGATTAAGGAAGTAATTAATTAATGTAATTAATTAATTTATGAAGTAATTAAAGGTTAATTACTGAATTTGGTTAAGGATAATTAATTTGTAAAAAATATTTAAGGATAATTACTTGAATGTAATTAAGGGATAATTAATCAAGGGTGATTAATCAAGGGTGATTAATTTGAGAATAATTATTTAATTGATTGGTAATCAATTAAGGGTTAAGTAAGCAAGTTTTTAAATGGTGAAGTAATTAATTTAATTCATTTTAAATTAATTAAAGATAGGTAATTAATTTAATTCACTTTAAATTAATTAGAGATTGAAGTGATTAATTTAATTCATTTTTAATTAATTATAGATGGTGGGAATGTAGATCCTTGCTTATGAATGAATGATATGGTTTACCCTGAATGGTTTGAATCTCAGACATGAGATAAATAATGTTGTGTGTTATGGATGCATTGGTTGCATTGTGATGATGATATAAGTATCTATTTGTGATGATAATATAGATTATCAATTTGTGATGATTCCCTGTTTATGATATTATTGTTGATTATCTATTATGATGATGTGAAGTATCTATCCGTGTGTATATGGATAATTAGAATTCAATTGTTTTAAACTTAAAATAACTTGGACCTAAAAGACACGCTTTGGATTTCGATGAGACCGGGATCGGGTTTCCATATTTGGAATCCGAAAACCACATCGATTCCAATTAACGTTAGGTCGTGAATCTAAGTGGAGCAAGTGAAGACTCGAGGTGTAAGGGCTATACGTCAGTATAACTCTGTGGGTGATTCCGTAATGAGTTTGACGGAATAGTGCTTATAGATTCGAGATGGCGAATCAGAGTGCAAGGGCTATGGTCGTTGACTCTGAGGGTGATTCCAATAATGAGTGCAACGAGATAGTGCCTTCGGTTTCATTCGAACCCGGAACGAACTTGTACGGATTGAATGCTTTCAGCACATCGTCAAGCGGACGATGAGCATTCTAAGATTTGATGTCCTATAAAGGTAATCGTAGCCTCAAGCCTCATCAACCGGGAATGGCTAAAACAGGGGAGGTGTAGCAAGGCTTCGTGGGTAGCTCCCACTGGAGAGCAAGAATGATCCCTGTCTAGAAGTCCCTTTATATTCGGCTGTATGGGCGGTTGGTTCGCGACAGCTGCCGGGGTTGTCTTGTTCGGAACTATTCAGTATGGAATGGGTCCGGCCTTGTATTGCAGGGGAGTGGGAGTACTCCTCCCTACGGTGATCTAGGCCATGTACTGTGACGGACGGTACCCCAGTAGCCCTGCCATTGTATGGAATCCAAAATCCAATATGTGCCAACGGTTTTGATTGTTTTACCCACTTTTGTGGCTAGTAGCTGGAATTTAATAATGTAACAATTTCGACTATTTCATATTTATTTGAAATCCCTAGACACTATTATAATATCATCGGATTTCCTATCAAATGTTTTGGTTTAGCGTAAGGTAAAAACTTTTCCATGTTTATGTGTGGGAAGTCTTACGTGATACCTTTCTTTTAAAGGATTTTTGAAAGTTAAGCAACTTTAACCTGTTAGTCACCCCAGACCCATGCCTGACCCGGAGTTTATTTTTGTTTTCCATGAACTCTTGGGTACTCAAATTTTTACGAGTAACCAAGGGATTCAGGTTAGGATTCGGAGTAGCTTTGACGAATATTGGAGAAGCAATGGAGCAGGAGGCTTCTGCGTTAGATATTAGTATTCCGCTGTGTGTTCTGTGATTGGCTCTGAGATTGTATTATGTTGTAAATACTAGACAAGTGTTTATAACTTTCTAGTATGTGTTGTATTATCTGTGTACTCTGATAATGTTGTATACTATGTAATATTTTATGTTATTAATATAATTTATTCGTTCCGCTGTTTAGATTCTGATGTGTTGTTTCTTCTTTCTTCTCTTTCTTTCTATTCTCTATCCCTTTCTTTCTTATTAGCGATGCGACTTCCTGGAGTTAGGAAGTTGGGTCGTGACACCTAGTGGCATTGTGGTCCCAATAGTTGGAAGACGGTTCCATTGGCAACTGTACTAACTACTAAACAGATTCATGACGCGGTTCAGAGTGTATATTTCACGACTGAAGAAGATGATGACGCGACTGAGCATGAAGCAAAAGGATGGAGAGACCTTGAGAAGTGTTCTGACTAGATTTAACACAATAGCTGCTGTGATTCATAGGCTGGATCAATCAGCGGTTATGATGGTGGCCTTTTTAGGAGTTTCCAGTAAGATGGATTTTTAAATTGCTTTGGAAAGGGATCCACCGATGGATCTCACAGAATCTTATCATAACACCGAAAGATACTTGCGCTAAGAGGATGTTGAAGCTAAAAAGGAAGAGGTTAATGCCCTAGATGACAAAGGATCGTCTAGGGCAGGATTTGGTAAACATAAAGGAAAACAAAAGGCCGATGATGGCTTTGGAGAACCAAAGCAGTAAAGAAGAGAATAGAAATTCTCTTCCTATATAGAGTTGAATGAAATCTCGTAGAAGATTTACCTGGTTATCGGGGGCAAATCACCTATTGAAAACTAAAAAGAAGAGAACCCACCGATCGGAAGAGAAAATCAGGAAAATACTACTTGTTCCATGAACTGGATGTGCATAACACAAATGATTGTGAGTGCTTGCGTAATTTGATTAAGGAACAGGTCAAAACAACCAATTATAATAGTATATGAGAAACCAAGTCGCAGTGGAGGAATAGGAGCAGCCATCATTTGCGATAGATTGAAACGGCCTTGGGTCAATTTCAAGGATAGTCATCACATGATTAGTATGGCGAAAAACTTGGTTTGGTTCTTGCACTTTATTCTCATATTAAATAAACGATGCAGTATTCTAGTCGAGCCACTTACCTGTGTATGAGACCTCGATCAGTCTTCAGGCACGCTCTAAGCTAGATGCTCGGCTGTAGCACCCAATGAAGAAGTTCTCATGATGTTTTACTTCATATTTGTTAATGTTTGGATTTGAACCCTATAAATGAATGCTTTGTTTTAATGTGATGAATGATATTGATCATAGTAATTTATCTAAAGAGACAGGGCGATAACCACAAGGTACAGGTTCCCTTGTCGAAGAACAAGTGGATTGGACTTCCATGAAAAGTAAGTCACCCCATCGGAGTGTAAGCGGATGGATTACTTGATCATTAGGTTCCCTTATTGGAGAGAGAGTGGATTGGACTCAGCAGGATCTGGAGAGATCGAACCCTAGATTGAATGATAAACGGTTTGAAGAGATCGAAAAATGACCTAGATTTATCGAACCCTAGATTGGATAATACAAGATCCGACAAGATCAAGAAATGACTTATATTGGTCGAACTCTAGATTGGATGATAAATGATACGACGAGATCAAGAAACCGCCAGATTGGTCGAACTCGAGATTGGATGATAAACAATCTGGCGAGATCAAGAAGTGACCTAGATGGGTCGAATCCCAAATTCGATGATTAAACGGTCCGATGAGATCAAGAAATGACTTAATTGGTAGAGACCTAGATGGGATGTTATATTGTTCGGCAAGATTGAAGAATGGTTCAGAGAGTCCAAGGATTAAACTAATGATCTAGAGAGATCGATGATCGAATCAATGATCCAAAGAGATCGATAATTGATTTAATGATCGGAAGAGGTCAAGATTTGATTAGCGATCCAGCGTGATCAAGAATTGAATTGGTCATTGAATACATGGCCTGAAGATCTCGAAAACTAGACTCTAATTTCGAACACCAATCGACCTTAAAACAATTTGATGGCAATTACTGAATCTAATTATTGATTTTAATACATGTTTATTAACTCCCGGGTGAACACAGGACGATCCTAATTTAGGATGTACTATATGATATGTTAATTCAGGGAGAACATGGAATGATTGTCTGTGGCTAACACCCAAGCAAGGATACAAGTGTTTAGCTATCATGATCTGGAACGATCTTTGATCTATAGATAAATCCAGTGGAACATGATGATTCACCACAGCTCGATTGATTGATGGTCAGAAAACTTACTACTAATATTGAATGAACTTCAATATCTGTCCTTAAGCAAAGCACATCATCCATTTGAAAGGCGTGCTTTAGGGGGGTAAGTGTTATCCAACCTTTTGGCCAGGGCATATTCGAATGGATCGAACCGATCAAATAGAAATCCAAAACGATAACCGCTAAACTTGGATGCCAAACATAGTCAAGAGATAAGGTTGCCAACATGCAAATAACCTCCTAAAGTGGTCCACACACTATACCGCTTCAAGTACCAGAACCAGAGTCCAACATTCAAGCAAAGTAATGTACCGGTACCAGTCCATGCTTATGGACTGGTGCCGATCCCAACCTTTTGTCCAACACCACTTCAAACTCACACAAACAAGCCTAGAAACCAAGTACAACCAGGACCATAAAGAAAAACCAATCCATCTCAGAGAACAATAAACTAAAATCCATCTAAGTGATGGATTGGTATCAATCCATAGGGCTTCACTAGAAAACTCCAAAATCCCTCTACTTCCATATATTGTTGGTTACAGCCCTTTCTAAGCCTAGGAATATCAATTACATGTAGTTTCCAATGATCTCCTCGATCACTTAAAGTCAGGAACTCGATTCCCGAACTAATCCACCCTATTGGACTAGAAACAAGCTCCTAACAGTGCAAATAAGATGGAAAACATGAAGCTAACAAGTAGCCATGACACAAAGCATTGGAATCGATCCATAAAGCTATCTTATGAATCGATATCGATCCATCACACCTACTGATATGGCCACGTTTTTCGAGCTTAACTACTACGAGGGCATAGGGAACATGGGGGAAATTGTGGCGGAGAGTTTTTAGGTAATCTTCGGTTGTAAACATGAGGCTAGGGGCTTATCCTTTAGGATCCTTTTGCTTCCTTAAAAGTTTTCCATAATTCTCTTGTAATTCCCATGGATCCCTACCGATCCATGAGAGTTGTACTGTAAACAACCACCAAATCAATAAAAAAGCTAAGTGGACGTAGGCACCGATTATTCGAACCACTATAAAACTTTTGTGTCTTGTTTTTTCTTCATTTTCTTCATCTTCTTCATTTTTTTCTCTGCTATACTCATTTGGGTGTTTGTGCCACATTTTAATGCAAATAATAAGATGAAAAACATATTTATAATTATTGTAATTTAATACTATTAATTTATGGAATTGATTAATTCAAATAATATTTAAATAATACATATAAACTATTTTATTTTTGCCGAAAGGCTTTTAGGTATTATATTATTTCTATAAAATTTTAAAACTATATTTCATATAGTATAAGATCTAATATTTAAATTATAAAGCCAATATAATTTAAATAATGCATATCAAAGTAATGTAAATTAACAAAGGTCAATTTTTTATGGAGCCATGAGTACCAAAGGCAAATACATATCATATATTTTTGTAAAAATTTAATATAATCGTACTAACAAATAACCTTTCTGAATGTGACGATATATCGATATATTAGAATCATCACATACCTAACAAAATAAAATATGATATATAAATTATCTAAATATAAATATATAATTGTAGACCAAAAAATTACCTTATCTCCAAAGCCTATTAGTACGTGTTGAAACGAAGATATAGACTCATTAAATAAGATTCCATTTCAACAAGGTGTGAGCCCCTGAATTAATGACTACTTATATAGAATAACAATTGTTTTAATATGATTTTAGCTTGGAAAATGTAAAGGGGATGAAGATATGTTTTATCCAGAAGAGAGGTAGATGTAGGCCCCAAAGAGTAGTAAATGAGTGCCGGTTAATATGCTTATATGGAGGAGAAATTAGAGAGATAAGTTAGGATCAAGATCCATATTTCTCTCTTACGTATTATTTCCTCTAAGCAAATCAAAACCCTATCCCCTCTTCCCATCATAAGGCTGCAACTCACGTGGTCCCTTATGGCTAAAATACGTGTGCCGCTATATGGGCTTCGAACCCATTTAAAGCCCAAAAAAATTAAATTCCATTTAAATCTAATTTAAAGGCATATCGATATTGTAACGCCCCACCTCTATACCCACGGTAGCCAAGAACACTATGGAGTAGTGCTGTCAACTAGCACGGAGAATAAGGCTGTTGAGGAGCGACCCTCCATGTAATTGCTTATCACACGGCGGCTATAAATAATCTTCGGGAACAAACATAGAAATAAGCATAACACAAATCAGTCACAGATATCCATATCACAAAGGCGGAAGAAGATATGAATATATAACTAACACATGAAAGTGTACATCAGAGTAGTGGTCAAAAAGATCCACAATAATACAAAAGAATAGCAACACGTGCTATACAAAAGAATACAACTATGAGTCTATATCTCATGTGTATACAGCAAAAACTGCTAATCTAAATAGTTAGCCAAAAGTCAGAGTAGCAAATCCTAGGAAGAAGTCAAGCAGAAGCACCTGTAACATCTCGGTCCTTGAGCAAAGCACATCATCCATTTGAAAGGCGTTCTTTAGGGGGGTATGTGTTATCCAACCTTTTGGCTAGGGCATATTCGAATGGATCGATCCGATCAAATAGAAATCCAAAACGATAACCGCTAAACTTGGATTCCAAACAGAGTCAAGAGATAAGGTTGCCAACATGCAAATAACCTCCTAAAGTGGTCCACACACTATACTGCTTCAAGTACCAGAACCAGAGTCCAACATTCAAGCAAAGTTATGTACCAATACTAATCCATGCTTATGGACTAGTACAAATCCCAACCTTTTGTCCAACACCACTACAAATTCGCACAAACAAGCCTACAAACCAAGTACAACCAGAACCATAAAGCAAAACCATTCCATCTCAGAGAACAATAAACCAAAATCCATCTAAGTGATGGATTGGTATCGATCCATAGAGCTTCACTAGAAAACTCCAAATCCCTCTACTTCCATATATTATTGGTTACAACCCTTTCCAAGCCTAGGAGTGTCAATCACATGTAGTTTACAATCGATCTCCTAGATCACTTAAAGTGAGGAACTCCATTCCCCAAATTATCCACCCTATTAGCCCAGAAACAAGCTCCTAACAGTGCAAATAAGATGGAAAACATGAAGCTAACAAGTAGCCATGACACAAAGAATTGGAATCGATCCATAAAGCTATCTTATGAATCGATATCGATCCATCACAACTGCTAATATGGCCATGGTTTTTCGAGCTTAACTACAGCGAGGGCATAGGGAACATGGTGGAAATTGTGGCGGAGATTTTTTAGGTAATCTTCGGTTGTAAACATGAGGCTAGGGGCTTATTTTTTAGGATCCTTTTGCTTCCTTAAAAGTTTTCCATAATTCTCTTGTAACCCCATGGATCCCTACCGATCAATAAGAACTATACGCAAACAACCACCAAATCAATAAAAAAAGCAAAGTGGACATTGGCAACGATTATTCGAACCATTATAAAACTTTTGTGTCCTTTTTTTCTTCATTTTCTTCATCTTCTTCATTTCTTTCTCTACTATACTCATTTTGGTGTTTGTGCCACATTTTGGTGTAAATAATATGATGAAAAACATATTTATAATTTATTTATAATTTAATACTATTAATTTATGGAATTGATTAATTCAAATAATATTTAAACAATACATATAAACTATTTTATTTTTTTCGAAAGGCTTTTAAGTATTATATTATTTTTATAAAATTTAAAGCTATATTTTATATAGTACAAGATCTAATATTTAAATTATAAAGCCTGTATAATTTAATTAATGTATATCAAAGTAATATAAATTAACAAAAATCAATTTTTTTATGGAGCCATGAGTACCAAAGGCAAATACATATCATATATTTTTGTAAATTTAATATGATCATACAAACAAATAAACTTTCTAAATGTGATGATATATCGATATATTAGAATCATCACATAACTAACAAAATAATATATGATATATAAATTATTAAATATAAATATATAATTGTTGATCAAAAAATTACCTTATCTCCAAAGCTTATTAGTACATGTTGAAATGAAGATATAGAATCCACGAATAAGATTCCATTTCAACAAGGTGTAAGCCCCTGAACTAATGAGTACTTCTATCGAATAACAATTGTTTTAATATGATTTGAGCTTGGAAATGTGAAGGGGATGAAGATGTGTTTTAGCCAGAAGAGAGGTAGATATAGGCCCCAAAGAGTAGTAAATGAGTGTGGGTTGACATGCTTATATGGAGGAGAGATTAGAGAAATAAGTTAGGATCAAGATCCATATTTCTCTCTTACGTATTATTTTCTCTAAGCAAATAAAAATCCTATCCCCTCTTCCTATCATAAGTCTGCAACTCACGTGGTCTCTTATGGCTGAAATACGTATGCCACTATATGGGCTTCGAACCCATTTAAATCCCAAACAAATTATATTCCATTTATATCTAATTTAAAAGCATATCGATATTGTATATCGATCGATGTATTTATAACTATAATAAACATATTTAATATTGTTCACCAAATTGAAATAAAATATTATAATTAATATTTCATAAATACTAATTACTTTATAACAATTACAAATTAATTAAATTATTTGGTCAAAGGAGTATTCAATGTGGTTATATGACTCTCTAAGTGTAATTTCAGTTAGCGATTAATATCGAACCATTCGAATATTGATGCTCATGCCTCACTTAGCAGATGATGTGACATTTTGGCCAAATTTATTTCTTACTTGGTTTCGATAAAACCCACTTTTACTTTGTTAAGCATTGCCAATCGTGGTTATTATTTATACCAATCCTCTTCGTCAAACCTATATTACTTTGGACTTATGAAATTTGGTAATGGCCAAATTTCAATATCCTCCATATTCAACTCTATAGTATAAACACAAAATCTTTAGTTTATTAATAACAATTATTATTTACCAAATTACTCTGGCCAGTGATTTTGACGTTGAGTTGACTTGTGTTAACTGTGATACTAGCCGTGTTTAACTAAGGAGAAGCATCCTTTGTTGAATAGTGTTTCACTTCCAATACTTCCACTTGACCCAACTATAATCACTCGATAGATTTCGTGCCATGATTAAATTATAATCAAAGCAAAGCTTTTGTTTTGAAGATCAATAACATTCTCAAGTCGAGAGGTCTGTGTAAATCAATCACATCAATATTTTCTGTTTGACCTTAGTAACATTAATCAAAGAAAACTATCAAGTAAGTCATTCCATAGTTATCCAATAACCATCGATAAGTATCTTTTTTGGTGCCTCCAACAGTCATGACTAGTACACTGCCTAACTTTTGGAGAGCTTACATACTCTAATCTCAACGAATGCATCGATATCTAGTCTTGATGCTTCTTGACTAGGAACATTTAAAATAATGTATTTATTATATTGGAATACAATACTCGTCTTTGCAACTATTTGTAATTACTATCGCAAACACACCATTTATGGATTTTCTTTTAAATATATTTTAACTGAATATTTAATTATTTATGACACATTATAATGAATATATAACAGAAAGAAAAACATTTATTACGAACAAGAATTAATTATAGACATAATTAATTTATAATAAATTACAGAATTGCTTCTAGAGCATACCCTTAACTCTATCGATCTACCACTTGCATTTGGGGCCAATTATGAAATCTCAACCTTATCCCTTCAATCAGCTTATTGAGTGCCGACGGAGCTAGACTCTTAGTGAATGGATCTATTATGTTGCCCTTGGTATCTACCATTTGCATTATAACTTCTGTCTTTTCAATGAATTCTCTAATGAGGTGGAACTTCCGAAGATTATGCTATGACATCTTGTGTTCTCTATGTTCCTTTGAGATTTGAATCGCTACATTTTTATTATAGAACAATGACATAGTATTCTATACATGAGAATCATTCTGAGCCCACTCAAAAAAATTTGAGTACTGCATCTTTAGCTGCTTTATTAAGGGCGATGTATTTGGCCTCCATCATTGAATCAGCTATTGTCTCTCAATTGGAAATTTTCTAACTGATGGCTCTATCATTAAGTGTAAAGACATAACCAGACACTTATTATCATATATATTACTTTGAAAGCTAGAGTCTATATTCCCATTCATAAGGAGGTCACCATTCTCGCAAATGAGGAATAAGTCTCGGGTATTTATTAAATACTGTAATATGTATTTTACGGAAATTTTCTCTAAGATTAGAATAGTATCGGCTTAAGCATCCTAATCTGCATGCCACATCTGGTCTTATACATAGCATAACATACATTATGAATCCTTTAGCTGAAGCATAGGGGATCCTCATGATACACTCTTTCCCCTCATTGGTATGATGAGCGTCTTTCATAGAAAGAAGGATTCTAGACTGCGTTGGAAGTTTTCCACATTTGGAATTCTCCAAACCGATCCTTTTCAGTTAGGTATCTATGCAAGGGATTAGGACAATCCGAACAGCTTCTTAAATCTAACTCATATATCTTTATACCTAATATATAGGCTGCTCTGCTAAATCCTTCATGGAGAAATTCTTGGAAAGCCAAGCTTTCACTGATTGCTTTAATGAAAGTCATTCCAATCAATAATATATCATTGACATATAACATTAAGAATACGATAGGGTTTCCCTATTACTTTCTGTATATGCACGCTCTCTCTGTGTTCGATGGAAATCAAACCGTCTGACTGCTATAACAAAACTCTTGTTCCAACTTCTTGAAACTTGTTTAAGTCTATAAATGGACTTTAACAACTTGCAAGCCTTACCCTCACTCCCCCCGACTACAAAGCTCTCGACCTACGACATATAGACAGTTGAATGCTATCTTTACATCCATTTTCTATATTTCATTGTCATAGAAGCAGCAATGACTAGCATAATCCCAATGGACTTAAGGATAGCTATGGATGGAAAGGTCTCATCATAATCAACGCCTTGAATTTGATGGAATCTTTTCACCACTAGCATTGCGTTATAAGTCTCTACTTTCCATCTGCATTTAGCTTTCTCTTAAAAATTCATTTGCAGCTGATGGATTTTATCCTTCAGGGCATGCCCGTCAAAGTCTACGAATAGCCCCACCTCTATACTCATAATATACAAAAGCATTGCAGAGTAATACCGTTGAATAATATGAAAAATGAGGGGATATAGTGTGCACACGTAAACATTCCATTGGACTAACATCGGTACACATCATATATCACATATAATACTTACTATATATGGACGTGGTCTCAGTACAACGCAATAAACATGGGTGCTAATCATGGAATAATATTAGAGTACATAGAGTCACAATGTAACAGATAAATATAACACATAACATGATACATAGTCTATGGTTACAAAATGATCATCTCTAGCCCACTATGAAATACATCATCAGATACAACTACTGGAAGCTCAATGAGGCTACAAAACATATAGGAAATGTATCATCCTATAACTAATTTTACCAGCCTCCTCAAAATGCCAAGCCAAATCTTGCTATCTACATGGTACTTATCCCTGCAACGTCTCGGATTAACCCATGTATAATTACACATGGGTCATACTATATCTATAATTATGTATTTGATGGTGATATATCATAATAATAAGTCCATGAATGATGCGTAGATTAATCATGTAAATAACTCATACTGTGATGTAATATAATAAGTATCCATTAATCTATCCATATTAACATATGAAATATATAAATGTAAATTAAAATCTAGTGGTGGCGGGAATCAACGTACCATAGACTCAAGGTCTCAAGTAGAGTCATCTCATTGTAAGGGTCACCTAACCTAAATTTGTACTGAAATGAGAAGTAAAATCAATATATATATCCATCTATCATTCTGCATAGAACCAAACGAGAGATTGATGGTCGTATGCTCGCTCTACGAACCTAGGGTCACCTAACCGGATCTGTTCCTACGGTCTTTATTTATTTCAATAGACATCGTGACTCATATCTTCCAGTGGTTTGTCAATGCATAGCCTTAATCACGACCCTTCTTTTCCCTTACGAGTAATAGATTTCCGGCCTAAGCAACACAAGGTGCTAAAAAGGCACCTATCCTATGGTTTTCTAACCTAATAATAATAAAGGTGTCGTGGATCTAGGCACAACCCATCAGGCCAATGGGGTGGAAACTGGCCTAATTTGGTTCTCTTCAATGCCAATAACAGAAGTACATAATGATAGTGGTATCCAATATCAATAAATGTAAAAGCACCTACCATGCTCACACCTATGAGCATCACCTCAAGTAAGTACAATATATCATAACTATTCCCATCAAATGAGTATCGTCTACTTACAATGAATAACAGAATAAGTATCACATCAACATCCTAAAATACCA
Source organism: Allium cepa (assembly GCA_030765085.1). Taxonomy (NCBI): domain Eukaryota; kingdom Viridiplantae; phylum Streptophyta; class Magnoliopsida; order Asparagales; family Amaryllidaceae; genus Allium; species Allium cepa. The sequence continues at coordinate 582,362,148 of CM060931.1, forward strand.
TGTCATAATAACCGAACAAACTTGATTTTTTTTTCTTGCTAAGTGGCATAGAGTTATCAAGAGCGATGATTTGAGTTGTTGACATTTATAGATTTAATTTTGGATTTTATTTCAATTTGAAGAGGTAGGGTTTGGGCAAGACGTTGATTTTCTAAAGTAAATAAAGAAATACATTAGGTTATATTTATATAATGAGATGAAGAATCTAGATAATGAAATTTGGAAAATGGAATAGTCGAAAAACATAAATCTAGTGTTTGGGAACCTAGGCTCGGGAGATATCGGGCTTCGATTTATTTCTTCTTTTCTTTCTTTTAGTTTGATTCATGAAACAAGTTTCAAATTCAAGCCCACTTACGACTATTTATTCTCCACTAAATTTCTTATTAATTAATCACTTTACTATTTATTTTATAAAAATCAATTTTCATAACATATTCATTCAATTAAATCTTTTTATTAAACTTATTTACTAATTAGTTCCAATATACTTACCTTTATCGAAAATAAGTTTCAAACTTACAAAAATATAATTTGACATTATATTCTAAATAGTTTATATTTACTTTCAAAAAATTTAAATAGATTTTTTTTAAATCATTATTCTTTTCATCTCAAATTCTTATTATTTTAATAAGATAATTCCTATCTAATTTTAAAACCATTTCCAAAATCCATATTAATTAATTATAACAAAATTTAATACATTTATTATTAAATTTAATTATTAATAAATTTCTTCTTGACAACAGGTTATTATAGACTCCCTCTTAAGAAAACTGCATCTTGGCAATTTCTTCTTAGGAAAAATCCATAACTTACCTAGATAAATTCTAGCTCTCTAGTCCATCAATTAACAACAGACATTTCATACCTTGCTCATGCACATATGATAAAAACTCAAGGTAGGACCGTTCCATGAGCTTATGTGTCTCCCAAGTGCAATCCAATGGTTTGCCAGACCAATGTACTTTCACCAATGGAACTCTCTTGCTCCTAAGCTATTTGATTTCCAAGTCAACTGTCCGAACTAAATGCTACATGTACGTCAGATCAGGGGATAACTCGAGCTTCTCGATGTCTCTAGACTTAACATTTATCTTCATATCTCCTAGACACTTCCTCGATTGAGATATGTGAAAGACATTATGAATCCAAGAGAAGTGATCAGGCAATGCAACTCTATAGACCACTCATCCAACATTCTCAGTAATAAATTATGAATCCACATAATATGGTGTTAATTTCCCCAATTTTCTAAATTCATGACTCTTTTTAATGGAGAAATCTTCAAATACACTAGATCTTCCACTACAGACTATATATCTTTCCACCTACGATCCGCATATGATTTTTGTAGATCCTAGGTCTCCTTCATTCTTCGTCTAATCAACTCAATCTTCGCTGTTGCTTCTCTAATAGAATTTGCACCCAAAACTTGCAGTCTCCAATCAATAGAATGGCGATTGACACGATCTCCCATATAAAGCTTCAAATGGAGCCGCATTAATGCTAGTTTGATAACTTTTATTATAAGAAAACTCAACCAAGCATAAATGGTCCTCTCAGTTATCACCAAAGTCTAGTTTACATGAAGAAGCAAATTCTTATTAAAATTGTCTACTCGCTTCGGTTTTCCATCTATATGCGGATGATATGCTATACAAAAATTCAGCTTCATTCCTAATGCATCCTGGAGAATTCTTTAGAATCTACTAGTGAATAGGGGATCACGGTCACAAACTAAAGAGCTAGGAACTTTATGAAGCCAAACCACTTCTTTCACGTACAGCTTAGCTAATTAAGGTATAGTACGGTTCGACTACACTGGTATAAAGTGTACTGACTTAGTCAACCGATCCACCACCGCCCAAATATTGTCGTGTCCACTTTTAGATCGTGGTAACCCATTCATGTAATCCATCGATGCCCGAAATCCATATAATGAAAAAACCATTCTGATGGGATTTATATAAGTTAATCATTAATTATTAATCGACCCATACTTGATCCCACTTCCATTGAGGGATTTCTAACAGATGTAGCAAACCATTAGGTCTTTGATGCTTTGCCTTTATTAACTGGCATGTTATGCGGTCCTTAGTAAACTTTCCAATGTCACATTTCACACCTTCCTAATAGTATACTCAATTCATATCCAAGTACATTTTGCTACTACGTGGGTTTACACTATATCATGATCTATGGTAGTCGTTCAATACTAATTTACGGTGATCATCAACCTCTGGTACAACAAACCTATTCTTTCTCCGTAAGCATCTAAGAGAGTCTAAAGAATAGCTAGCCAAATCTTCACCTTCATCTTTAGATTCTAGTCTTTGAATAAGTGCTACAGTAGTTGGATCTTTCTTCTATGCTTCAATGATCCAGGCAATCATAGATGGCCTTGCTACAAGGCCAACTTACATCGCATTTGAACAAACTATAGAGCTTCTATCTTGAATCTCACACATAGATAATGTCTCAAGAATCTTCCACTCGGCGATCATCATAGAAATTATAGCTTGGTGCTTTTGACTCAATGCATCAACAACTTGATTGCTTTTACTGGGTATACTGGATCTCAAAACCATAAGATATTAACCATCGCCATTGTCACATGTTAAGATCTGCTATGTAAAGAAATACTTCGGCGACTTATGATCTGTGTAGAACACAATTCGCTCTCTAAGCAAGTAGTGTTGCCAAATCTTCAGTGCGAGCACTTTAACAACTGGTTCCAAGATATGCGTAACATATCTAATTTCACTAGCTCATAACTATCTCAATGCATATGTCATAACTCTTCCCTTATGCATTAGCGCTACACCTAATCCATAACCACATGCATCCGTATAAACTTCCATGTCCTGATTTCCTTTAGGTACTATCATCATATGTGCATTCATAAGCAACTCCTTTAACCTTTAATAAGCTTCCTCACACTTATCCATCCATTGCAACTTTGCTCCTTTCCAAGTTAGGTTGGTTAGAGGCTATACAATCTTTGAGATTTCTTTGATGAATTGTTGGTAATAACGAGCTAATACCAAGAAATTACTAATCTATGAAACTGTCTCAAGCCGTTTCCAATTCTAGAATGCTTCCACCTTAGCGGGGTCAGCTGAGATACCTACTTTAGAATAGACATGGATTAAGAATTTAAATTGCCTCTGCCAAAAATGACATTTATAGAACTTAGGTATTAATTTATTCTACATTAGAGTCTTCAACATCATCATGTAGTGCTTGACATGCTCCTCCTTAGATTTAGAGTATACCAGTATATCATCAATGAAAACTAGGATAAACCTATTCAAGTGCTCTTTGAAGACTCTGTTCATTAGATTAACAAAGTACGGTGCAGAATTCGCCAAGCCAAACATCATCAACAAACATTCGTAAGAGCCATACCTATTTCTAGATGTTGTTTGTGGGATGCTGTATTAAGCAATATTGAGCTGGTAAAATCCCATAGCTTAGTCCAATTATGAGAAGATTTCATCTCCACTTGGCTAATCTAACATATCATCGATCCTAGGATGGGGATATTTGTTCTTAATAGTTAGCTCATTCAACTTCCTATAATCGAACATAACCTAAGGGATCCATCCGGTTTCTTTAAAAATATAGCTATAACTCCTTGGGGTGAACTACTCAATCTAATAAAATGCTTTGACCCTTGCTTAGACAACTACTTCTTATGTTCTTCATTTTCTTTTGCAGGCATCATTGTTGGAGGTTGATTAACGGGTTAAGCTCTAAGAACAAGATCTATTTAGAACTCAATAACCCGCTTTAGAGGGACTGTGTTATAGGTTTAGAGATATCTTGGTATTCTTTAACCATTGGAATCCAAACAATCTCACCCCTATATTGAGCTTAAATAGCACAATGAGATCCACTCAAATATTTACTAAATTTTTATAGAATTATGCTAACTCTTTCCTCAGAATCTGGAAGGCTGAGAGTCACGATCCTTTAAGGGAATAATAGGTGTGCCCCATAACGATCCAGCCAATGCACCCTAAGGATGATTCCAAATCACATGTATTTGAATATGTGCAAATCGCAATTAATTGAGTGACCACCCAACAGAAATTACATCTTTACATAACATCATAAGGGTTGCATCCAATAGAATTCACAATCCACAAAGATGTTATTAAATATAGCACATCAGGATTAAACTTTTCCACTAGTTCTTTTGATATGAATGAACCTGGCACACCAATACCAAATACAATTCTAAAAATAAAATCGCTAAACAGTATCGTACCATCAAGAACTGCATGTTCCTTCCCTTTGACCAAAAAATTACTACCACCTGCCTCAGTAAAATTCAATTTCTCAGCTTTCCTTGGAAAGCATTAGCAAAATGTCCCACTGCCTACAAATCTTGCATACAAACTGTGATGGTGATTTATGCAGTTAAGAGCATTTCTTATAGTAATGACCTTTCTCTCCATAATTAAAGAAAACAACATGATCCCTTAATCGAGTTTTATCCACCTTCACATCGCTCTTTACCGGCTTCTTTTAAAGAACCTTGGCCTTTGCTTCTTAAATCGAAATTTCATCTTCTGTCCAAAAACAAATTTTCTCATAGGTCGTCCTCTTTACTACTACCTTTCTCCTCTTCCTTAAGCCTCAGTGCTGAATCTTCTGGTAGAAATTTCCAACTGAAGTAGTAAGGGTTTTCTCGAAGATTTCTTCAACCTATACACACAATTCTGAATCTTCTTCAATGGTGTATTGAAGGGTTCGATACCATACTTTGATAAGGCTTCAAATTCTACAACACACTCAGCTACAAACATGGCATGCTACTTCAAATCGATAAAAATACGTGCTATAGCCGCCTTCTCCTCTTTTGGTAGAAATTTCCTCACAAATCAACCCTTAAAATCTGCCCAAGTCAGCTCTAACTCATCTATCTCTATTACCAAAAGCTCGTACAAATCCAAAGCTCTTTCTTGAAGCTGACTGGAAGCAACTTCGACCTTCTGCCATTTGGTAATGCCCATATGTGTAAAGATGTTTTCACACTTCTTCAGCCAAGCCTACACTCCTATCAGTCCATATGTTCCATTGAAGGTTTTTCCTTATAGTTTAGGATAATTGCTGCACAGGTTAGAAAAGTCAAATCAAGGATTGGGAGGATTTAGAGTTGTGGAAGCACTCGACTATTGGATGCTCCTTATTAATTTCATAAGTTGCTCCATTGTCATACAGACTCCCTCAGATCCACTAGACTAACCTAGGTCTCCTCAATTTCAGTTCGAGGACCAGCCATTCCTTACTTTTTCACTTGATTGAGACATATGTTATATATATATTCAAAAATAGTAATAATAACATTTCAAGTGACACAAATAACAAATACTCACCCAGATGGCTACAGCCTGTAATCACTATATATACCTAGATAATATATTTAGACTACCTACCCAATTCCCAAGAGTCAAGGTCCCCTAAGTCATCTATGCCTGTGGCTCATGTCTCTTTATGGTATGTACTATTCTAAACCTTCTATGATACCAAATGCGAACATCTCCACCTCTATACCTATGCTATCCAAGAGAATTACAGAGTCATGCCGCCGGATAATACAGAGAATGAGGAGATATGGGTACCCATGTGAATATTCCTTTGGACTAACCTGTGCAGTTAATGCGCTCGGTAGATTCAAAGCAGTGGAGGTGCAAAAAGTCATAGTGGGGATACAGCGGGGATATACCGAGATATAGCGGATGGCTCTAAAATAGCATATAAAACTCGTACTTAATGTCTTTACAAATATATAAATGGTAATTAAATGAAAAATTATCATTCAATTGAATTATAAATAATACATAAATAATTTTAAATAAAAACATGTGCTAATATACTTTAAATAAACGAAAAACTGTTATATAACATAATTGAATTTGGTAGAATATTAGAGTATTTTCATTTCTGAAAATATATTAAAAATTAAATCAAACAAATTAGTTTCATAATTTTATAATGTATAAATGCAAATTTTCAATCCACTTTATTAAAAAAGATATAGCGGGAATAGCGAAATATAGCGGAAATAATGGGATATAGCGAAAATAGCGGGGATTAAAGAGGAAAGGCTATATTCTGGGGCTATATGGAAAAATCATAGCGGTAGAAATCCGCTATGAGATATAGCGGAGTTGTAGCGGGGTAATAGCGGGGCATTAACTACACAGGGACTAACACTGTTACACATCACATATCGTAAATAATACTTACCATAGACATAAGTAGTCTCAGTACGAAGTAATAAACATGTGTGCCACCAGGATGAAAAAACATAATCATAGAATGATGTCAGAGTACATGGAGTCACAATGAAACAGATAAATATAATACATAACATAATACATAGTCTATGGCTATAAATTGAATATCTTTAGCCCACTATATAATACATCATTAGATAGAACCACTAGTACATCAATAAGGCAACAAAAACGTGTAGGTATTGTATTATCCTATAATTACTGTTACTAGCCTTCCTAAAATGCTAAGGTGAATCTTGCTATCTCATGGTACTAATTATTGCAATGTCTCGAACTGACGCGAGTATAATAACACATGGGTCTTACTACGTCTATAATGATGTATTTGATGATGATAAATCATAATAACTAGTTCATGAGTAGGTGTTTACGTTAATCATGTAAACAACTCATATTGTTATGTAGTATAATAAGTATCCATTAATATATCCATATAAACATATCAAATATATAAATGTAAATTAAAATCTAGTAGTGACCGGAATCAACTATACCATAGACTCAAAGTCGTAAATAAAGTCATATTAGTGTGAGGGTCACCTAAACCTAGGTCACCAAACCTAAATTTGTACTTAAGTGAGAAGTAAAATCAATATATATCTATCAATCATTATGCATAGAATCAAAAGGGAGACTGATGGCCGTATGCCCTCTCATGGAACCGAGGGTCACCAAACCACATCCATTCCTATAGTCCTTAGTTACCTCGACAGACGTCATGGCTCTTATCCACCAGTGGCTCGTTAACGCATAGACTTGGTCATGACACTTCTTTTCCCATATAAGTAACAGACTACTGGCCTAAGAGACACATGGGGCTAATAGAGCACCTACCATATGGGTTACCTAACCCGATAATAATAAAGGTGTTGCAGATCTAGGGCACGATAAAAAATCGGGCCGTCGAGATGGAAAATGGCCTAATCAGATTCTCTTCAACGCCAATAATAAAAGTATATATAATGACCCTAATTTTGACCAACAATATTTAGGACATTTAATTAGATAAATTAAATGAGATAATGTAAATGGTTAAGGGATTGAGATTTGTATGATCATAAGGTAGTTGTGCCTAATTAATCTATAAGCCAAAGAAATTAAAATAAGGTAATAAGAGGAAAAAGATGAGGGCAAAATAGGAATAAGCTAAGTTCTTATTCCGTAAACCCTTCTTACTTTCATTCCTTATCTATTTCAAACATTTGCAAAAAAATAGAAACATTCAAAAGCTTTTTCGACCACCATTAAGGAAAAACAAAAGGAAGATACGAAAGGATTCAAGTAGGTAGCTTAAGTAAATCAATCCAAAAGCAAATCTCAACCTCCTTAAAACAAGCTAAGGTGAATATTAGGTCTACATTTCATTTTTATTAATTTCAGGTTCTAGTTGAGATCCAAATTTATTTTGCAGGTAAAATGCCAGGTTTTGATTGTTTAAATGGATATATATGCTTGTTGATGAATTATGTTGCTTCAAATAGATTTTTGTGATAAGTTTTGATTTGAAAACTCCATTAAAAGACATCCAAATGGCTTGCATTTTTGATATATGGTTAAAAAGGTTATTTTAGAGATGGGTTTCACGTTTCATAATTCTCTAAGTCATTGTGGGCTTATCATGAATTTTCTATGAAAAAAATGGATAAAATTGAATTTAAATTATTTTAAGCAATTATATGCCAACCTTGGGTATGAAATTTAAATATGTTAGAAAATATATAAAAAGTGATTTATAGGAATTTTTCTAGAATTTTCCTGAGTATTTTACTATGGATATAAATTATTTTAGGTATGGGAATTAAATGTTTTATATGTTTCGAAAAGGTGAAGAGCTATTTTGTTAAATGTTAAAATTATTAAATATTGAATTCAGCAGCACTTTTAGAAAAATATTTTTGAAAGAGAATTGGCAACCAATTATGCATTGACAAATAAGGCAAGTTAGTTGGAAAGAAATTAATTTAAAAGGCTAATAATCAGTTTTGCAAGAAATTACTACTTCACCACTTCTAGTAGCAACCTTTTGACCCCATACTTCCACCTCTGACCAAGTTGAAACCAATACACATGATATCAACTCTTTGGTATGTAGTGGATCGGAGAAAGGCGGAAGACATAGTGTCAAAACCATGCTTTTGAAGGGGTAGATGCTACACCTATTGACTTTGAATCACCTATGTTTATAAAGGATGCTTTCGAGGGTCTTATATTAGCTTCGACTTAGTCAATATGCCAGTGTTTACAAAAAAAAGGACATTCAAAGGGGTTTCCGCCTTTTTGTTTTGAAATAAAGCTTTCGAAAGGGTTCAATACCCATGCTGCCACATTCAACCCTTCGAATCAATGCTTTCGAAAGGGTGTTTTTGCCTTTAAACATTGAAACTGCTTCTCCATGCTTTCGAAAGGGTTGGTTTTGAAACCGTCCACTTTCTTTTACTTAAGAATAATGCTTTTGATAGAAATGCTTTCGCCTACTTCTTTTAAGACCCTTTGTTCTATTAAAAGTTAAACCCAAAGGTTACGAAAGGGATTAGTTTCGAAGCTATGTTCCACATACTTTACCTAAACCCAATAATTTCGAATGGTATACAATGTAGGTTTTGAAGGGAAGATTTCCTAATGTTTTTGAATGGTTTGCTTTTAGTATTTGAGTGGAAGCTTCCAATGCTTTCGAAAGACATATTTTAAAGGGTTTTGAAAGAGGATGTCTATGGTTTTAATAAAGCTTTCGCAAAAGTTGATTTCGTTGATTACGAAACATATTGTTTAAGGCTTAAAAAAGGTTTCGAAGGTGGTTTTTTGGATTTAAAACCTAATGTTTTCTAAGTTAAAGAAGGACTTTTACTTTTTTTAAAGGATAGATAACCCTATTGGTTTAAGTTTTCATCAATATTTTTTTGTGTAAAGCATATATCATGGCAAAGGTATTTGAGTAAAGAAAAGAGTACATTTTCCTTATTTAAGTATGATTTAAAAGGGCTAAATCAATCGGAAAGAACTATTTTCAAGGAAAATTTGATGGGGTCGTTAACCCTAAGTAAATGGCTCAGATGTTAAATACCAAATAGGACTGGTGTAGGGTGACACCATGTATTTAGCTTATAGCTCCTAGCCAATATAAGTCCAAAATTCCAGTGTGTAGAGATTTGTCGTGGGTAAGACTAAAATGATGTTACACATAGAAAGGAATATACAGAGTAAAGATAGGTTATTGGTGAGCCATCAAAACCATTAGAATCACTTGACCCTGGGAGAAGTAAGTTAAGGAAAGACCGTCTAGGAGTGTGTCTAATGGAAGTTAGATTATTTCTCTTGTCTTGTAGGCCCGAGTCAGCCAATGGTTAATAGCTAGCCAAATAAAACTATATTTTTCGGATAGATAGTCTATTTATTACCTAATTTATGTGCATATATGATATTGCTACTATTGCTTTAATCAATTTGATTGTAGGATTCTGATTTGAAAAAAAGTTATTTTTAAAGAGATATTAGTGAGGGGAAACCGTTCCACTAAGCAGCATAGTCTCGCTTAATATCTATAACCAAGATGTGATAGCATTATTCACACCAGGTTTTATGTTTGATTCAAAGTTTATGTTTTCCCCTTAAACTAATGGGTGCTTAAAATTTAATTTGATTAGACTGAGAGTTAAGGTTTTACAAGCTTAGTAGATGGACGAATAAGCTTTCGAACACGAGCAGGAGGCAAAGTTGGCTATGTAGGAGCGGTTAGTTTTATTTCCATTGTAATGTATTTAAGACTAATGTGTCTATTTATTATTCTAATCATCCAAGAGGGTATCTTCATATGTTACTCTTGGCGCAAATTGAAATGATTATATTTGATTGAAACTTGGGAATCATTGTGTAATGGAATATGGAATATGAAATATGGATTTGAAATGTAATCAATAAAATTTTTTGGAATCTATGATTTTGTTTCATATTCTTGTGCTTCTGACATTATGGATACCATTAACATTACCATATTTTGTCACCAGAAGTTAACACTATAGATGACTACAACATCCATAGTGCTTAGCTTCGGGCCTCAAGATAGGGGATGTTACCACTTGGTATCAGAGCACAGGTTTATGGAAAAGTTAAAATAAATTTTAAACTCGAATTTGTTTTGAAAACATAATCCTAAAGAATTTGAGAAAAGATTGGGGCACGGGATAATGCAATAGTAACGTAATTGTATTTTCTATATATAATTTTACACTATATCTCTATTCTCCCATCTCTCTTAGGCTATTCTTCTGTCTTACAAAGATTCGGATGTAGATTTTACGGATGTAAGAAATAAATGCTAGAAGTGGAAGATTTAACGTTGGTGGGGGAAGCACCACAACTGATGGGAATGGCAGACCAGACACAAGATGGGATCCAGGTCAGGCTCCAGCTGCTAATTTAGGTGTTGGAATGTTGGAAGTTGATATGGGAGCTATGTACCAGTTCTTCGTTAATATGATGCAGGATGAAGTTGTTGTGGGTTTAGTTGGGGGAAACGTTGAAGGAGGAAATCAGGGAGCTCCGGTAGCCAATAACTATATAGTATTGAGTAGAGATTTATGCCAGGCTGGGAGGAAAATGTTTACCGGGACCGAGGACATAATTGAAGTGGAGAACTAGTTACTTCATTGCGAGATTATTTTGCTGATTTAGGGGTTAATGATGAGCAGATAAGAAGACTCGCTTCTAGGTAGTTACATGAAGCATCGCTGTACCAGTGGAACAATGTTACTATAGGGGTCAACGAGGAGGCCATTACTTGGGCTGAGTTCAGAAGGAGGTTTAAAGAAAGATTTTGTTGGAGACTGCAAAGTCAACTCTGCTCAGGAAGTTCGCTGAGTTGGAGCAAGAAGACATGGTAGTGCTTGAGTATGCAACCAGGTTTAAGAAGCTATTGAGATACAGATATGCTATGGTTAATACAGTTATTAGAAGGAATGAGAAGTTCATTTGCGGCTTTAAACCTGAGCTTGCTAAAGACACACCATCACATATTAGAGACTCGTATGATGTAGCTTTAGAGGCGAATTTGAGGCAGGAAGTGATGTTTGCTTTTCTTGAGTGTAATAAAGCAGAGGGAGCTCAAGGAGGGCAAAACCAAAAGAGGATGTTTTTCTATAAGAATGGAGCTCAAAAGAGTGGAGCTGCCAAGAAGGGGAAGAAAGAAGTTGTTTACTATAAACGTGACAAGAAAGGGCATTTCGCAAATGAATATCACTTGGGAGTTGGAAAGAAGGTGATCGGGAAAAAGAATATTAGAGGCATCAACCAGTGCAAGGAGCAAACCAAGGATTGAAAAGGGAAAGTGTTTGCATTGGAGCCAGCCACCTCGAGACCAACAATAGAGGAAAAGGAAAACGCTGTATTGAGAGGTACGCTTTTGAATAATGGTGTACGAGTTAGAGTTCTATTTGATATTGGTGCATCACATTCTTTTATATCTCATTACATAGTAGACAAGCTTAATCTAGAACCCTCATACCTAGTTACTTCCTTAAGGGTTACCAATTCGATAAGAGGATTTGTGACACATGGGAAGAAGTGTGACTAGTCAGAGTTTGAATTGTTAGGTCATGTATTTTCTTGCAGTTTGCATGTGTTTGATTTCGTAGGGTTCGGAATTATTTTGGGTATAGATTGGTTAAGCAAATACGATGCTAGGATATGTTATGATAGGAAAATTTCACTTAGACACCCTAATTGTAGTGATCAGATTATATACTCCATAGAAAACCCTAGTTTTGAGGTTAATGCTTTGTTGGGTGTTATGGAGAAAGAAGATGAGTTGAATCAAGTTTTCTTTGTTAGAGAATTCACAGATTTCTTTTAGCTCGTAAAAGGACTACCTCCAATATGAGCTATTGAGTTTCAAATAGATTTAGTACCAGGTGTAGAACTGGCGAGTAGACCGCTAAGTAGAATGACACATATCGAGATGAGCGAGCTAAAGGTGAAGCTGGTGGATTTGAAAAGTAAGAATTTTATCAGACCAAACAATTTGCCTTAGGAAGCAACCATGATGTTTGCTAAGAAATTAGATGGATTGTTATGGTTATTTATTGATTATTGTAAGTTGAATGAAAAAACGATATAGAATCGATATCAGTTATCTAGAACTGACTATTTGTTCAAACAGTTGAGAGGAGCCAAAATATTTTCCTAGTTGGAATTGGCAATAGGATTCCATTAACTTAGAGTGGCTGAAGATAATATTCCTTTAACGGTGTTTTGAACCAGATATGGGTCGTACAATTGGTTAGTAATGTCGTTCGGACTAACTAATGCTCAAGCATTCTTTGTAGATTTGATGAATCAAGTTTTCGTGGAGCACTTGGACAGGTTCATATTGGTGTTCATATATGACATTGATATACTCTAAAGATGAAAGAAAGCATAAGTTCATTTTAGAGTGGTGCTTGAGACATTGATGCAACATTAACTGAAAGCGAAATTTTTGAAGTGTCATTTTTGGAAGTAGGAGGTGAAGCTTCTTGGTCATGTATTCTCAGAGAAAGGGTTGTCAGTTGATCCGACAAAGGTCGAGGCGGTGAATAATTGGAAGAGACCTAAGATAGTGACTGAGATAAAAAGTTTCCTTGGATTAGCTGGTTATTATCGAAGATTCATCAAGGATTTTTCGCGGTTAGAAGCACTGATAACTAAGCTAACATGGAAAGATGTGAAGTTCATTTGGACCGATAAGTATGAGGAGGCATTACAAAGTTTGAAACACTTATTGACTAATACACTAGTGTTAGTTATTCCAGAAGGGAATCAGGACTTAGTAGTGTATATGGATCCATGTGGAACAAGACTGGCAACTGCGTTAATGCAAAAGGATAAGGTGATTGCCTTTGCTTCCCAACAGCTTGGACAACATGAAGTTAAATACCCAATTCATGACCTGGAATTAGCAGTGGTAATTTTTGCATTGAATGTGTGGAGACATTACCTTTTAGGGAGAAAGATTCAAGTTGTATGCAGATCAAAAGTCGCTAAGGTATTTATTCTCTCAAAAGGAGTTGAATATGAGACAAAAAAGATAGTTAGAGTTTTTAGCCGCTTATGACTCCGGTATTGAATGTACATTAGGTAAAGGCAATAAGGTTGCAGATAAACTTAGCAGAAAACATCAGAATGCAATATTGGCAACGATAGTTGAGTCGAAAGATTTAGAAGCATTAACCACATGTAGAGTACAACGGAGATCTAAGAGTAGTTGTAGCAAAGAAACCGCTAATTGTCATGTTTAGATGTTTCACTGGCGATGATCGAAAGGATTGCTTCTAAGCAAGGGGAGGATTCATTATTGGCTGAACGGATCAAAAAGTTAAGGAATGTAACAGAGAGCGATGACTTGAAAGAGTTCAACCTTGACCAGAATGGGTGGTTAATAAAGAAAGGAAGACCGTGTGTTCCAAATATGGGAAACACTATAATGGAAGTTCTTGGGGATTGCCATCGCTTAAAGTTCACTATTTATCTGGGAGGAACTAAGATGTATGAGGACGTGAAAAGAAGTTTCTTCTAGGAAGGCATGAAGAGAGAGATATGGCCTATGGGTGACGCAATGTTTGAACTGCCAATAGGTAAAAGCTGAACGTCATAAACAAACTGGGTTATTTCAGCCTTGAAATGTTCCAATTTGGAAATGAGATTCTATCTCAATGGATTTTATAGATGGGTTTCCAAGATCGAATCGAGGAAATGAAAGTATTTGAGTTATAGTACACAAATTGACCAAGAGTGCCCATTTCAATCCAATAAAATCAACCAGAACAACACCTATTTTGGCTAAATTATTCACGAAGAACATAGTTAGACTGCATGGAATTCCTAGTAGTATAGTAAGTGATGAGATTCCTTATTCACTAGCGAGTTTTGGAAGAGTCTACGAAAGACAATGGTTACCAAGCTCAAGATGAGTACCGCTTACTATCCGTAGAAAGATGGGCAAATGGAGAGAGTTAACAAAGTCTTAGAGGATTTGTTAAGAGCTTGTGTGCTAGGCTTTGAGGGATCATGGAAAGACCATCTACATTTAGTTGATTTTTCATTTAACAATAGTTATCAGACTAGTATAGGGATGGCACCATTTGAAGCTTTTCATGAAAGGCCATGCAAATCTCCCATTTGTTGCTTAGAGACCGGGGATAAATTAATTCTTGGTTCGGATTTGGTTAGAGAAGCTATAGAAAATATTAAGTTCATTCAAGCTAGAATGAAGGAAGATCATTCTAAGCAGAAGAGCTATGCATACAGAAGATGGAAAGACTTAGTGTTCTCAGTTGGAGATCATGTTTTTGTCAAGATATCACCGATGAAGGTGTAATCCGGTTTGGAAAATCAATTGGCATCGAGATTCGATGGACCATTTCCTATTGTAGAAAGGATTGGGAACCTTCCATGTAGAGTAGAGTTACCAAACAGTTTGATAGGAGTCGACAATGTTTTTTAAATTTCTCATCTAAGGAAGTGTATTCGAGATCTAAAAACTATTATTGCACTGACTGTGTTAGATGATTTAGTAGTGGAACTGAATATGACTATAGTTAGAAAACTAGTTCGTATAGTTGCAAGGGATGAGAAGAAACTAAGAAACAAGATAGTAGGATTAGTCAAAGTCTAGTGGAGTGAAGAGAGAGAGACTGTACTTGGGAAGCTAAGAGTAGGATTAAAGATACTTATCCTGACTTGTCTCATGGTATGTTCTACCTTTGTGATTGATTGTTATGTGTACCTTATTGTAATTTTGAAGACGAAATTCTTTAAGGAGGGGAGCTTGTAATGAACATAATTTTGACTAACAATATTTAGGACATTAGATTAAATAAATTAAATGAAATAATGTAAATGGTTAAGGAATTAAGATTTGTATGATCATAAGATAGCCATGCGTAATTAATCTATAAGCCAAAGAGAATTAAAATGAAGTAAGTAAGAGGATAAGATGAGGGAAAAATTGGAATAAACTAAGTTCTTATACCCTAAACGCTTTTACTTTCATTAATTATCTATTTCAAACATTTGCAAACGAAACTAAAAACGTTCAAAAGCTTGGCCAGCCACCATCAAAGGAAAACAAAAGGAAGATAAGCAAGGATTCAAGTAGGAAGCTTAAGCAAATAAATAAAAGAGAAAATCTTAACCTCCTTAACCACAAGCTAAGGTGAATAGTAAATTTACATCTCATTTTTATTGATGTCGGGTTCTAGTTGAGATTCAATTTATTTTGAAAGTAAAATGCCAGGTTTTGATTGTTTGAATGGAAACAAATGCTTGTTGATAAATTATGTTGCTTCATATAGATTTTATGATAAGTTTTGACTTGAAAAACCTATTAAAAGACATCCACATGGCTTGCAATTTCGATATATTGCCAAAAAAAATATTTTAGAGATGGGTTTCATGTTTCATAATTTTCTAAGTTATTGTGGATTTATTATGAATTTTCTATGAAAGAAAATGGCTAAAATTGGGTTTAAATTATTTTCGGCAGTCATATGTTAGCCTAGGGTCCAGAATTTAATATGTTAGAAAATATATTAAAAGTGATTTATAGGAATTTTTAGAGAATTTTCCTAAGTATTTTACTATGGATATAAAATTATTTAAGGTATGGGACTTAAATGTTTTATATATTTCGAAAAGGTGAAGGGCTAATTTGTTAAATGTTTTAAATTGTTAATTACTGAATTCGGCAGCAATTTTAGAAAAAGATTTTGGAAGAGGAATTGGCAATCAATTATGTGTTGACAAATAAGACAAGTTAGTTGGAAAGAAATTACTTTAAATGGATAATAATTAGTTTTGCAAGAAATTACTGCTTCGCCACTTCCAGTAGCAACCTTTTGACCCCATACTTCCTCTTCTGACCAAATCGAAACCAATACACAAGGTGTCAACTATTTGGTACGTAGTGGATTAGAGAAAGGCGGAAGGTATAGTGTCAAAACCATGCTTTTGAAAGGGTAGATGCTACATCTATTGACATTGAATTACTTATGTTTATAAAGGATGCTTTCGAGGGTCTTATGTTGGCTTTCAACTTAGTCAATATGCCAACGTTTACATAAAAAAGTACTTTCGAAGGGGTTATCAGCTTTTTGTTTTAAAATAAAGCTTTCGAATGGGTACAAAACCCATGATGTCGCATTCAACCTTTTGAATCAATGCTTTTTAAAGGGTGGTTTTGCCTTTAAACTTTGAAGTCGCTTCTCCATGCTTTCAAAGGATTGGATTTGAAACCATCCACTTTCTTTTACTTAGGAATAACGCTTTTGAAAGAAACACTTTCGCCCTAATTCTTTTATGACCCTTTATTCTATTAAAAGTTAAACCCAAAGGTTATGAAAGGGATGGTTTTATATGGTTTTGATGTTATGTTTCACAAACTTTTACTTGAACCCTATACTTTCAGAAGGTATATAATGTAGGTTTTGAAGGGGAGATTTTCCAATGTTTTCGAATGGTTTATTTGAGTATTTGAGTGTAAGGTTCCACTCCTTTTGAAAAGCATGTTTTAAAGGTTTTGAAAGAGGATGCCTAAGGTTTTAATAAAGCATTCACAAAAGTTGGTTTCATTGATTTCGAAAGGTGTTGTTTAAGTTTTAAAATAAAGGTTTCGAAGTTGATATCTTGGATTTAAAACCTAATGTTTTCTAAGTTAAGAAGGACTTTAACTTGTTTTAAGGGGATAGATAACCATATTGATTTAGGTTTTCAAAAAAATTGTTTTGTGTAAAGCATATATATCGTGGCAAAGGTACTTGAGTAAAGCAAAGAATACTTTCCTTGTTTAAGTATGATTTAAAAGGGCTAAATCAAATTAAAAGAATTATTTTCAAGGAAAATTTGATGGGGTAGTTAACCCTAAGTAAATGACTCAGATATTAGAATACCAAATAGGACGGTTGTAGGGTCGGGCCCTATACTTTAGCTAATAGCTCCTAGCTAATATAAGTCCAGAATTCTAGTGTGTAGGACTTTGTTGTAGGTAAGACTAAAATGATGTTACACACAAAAAGGAATATACAGAGTAAAGATTGGTTATTGGTGAGACCGCAAAACCATTAGGATCAGTTGACCTTGAGAGAAGTAAGTTAAGGATAAACCTTTTAGGAGTGTTTTTAATAGAAGTTGTAATATTTATTATGTTTAGTAGGCCTGATTCAGCCAATGGTTAGTAGTTGATTGCTTGATTTAAGTGCATATGTGATATTGCTAGTATTACTTTAATCAGTTGATTGCAGGATTCTGATTTGCAAAAAAATATGTTTTTAAAGAGATATTAGTGAGGGGAAACTCGTTCCACTAAGCGGCATGGTTTCACTTTATATTAGTAAATCGAAATGTAATATTACTACTCACACCAGGCTTTATGTCTAACTCGAAGTTTATGTTTTCACCTCAAATTCTTGGGTGCTCAAAATTTAATTTGAGTAGATTGAGAGTAAAGATTTTACAGGCTTAGTAGGTGGACGAATAAGCTTCCAGAGACAAGTAGGAGGAAAATTTAGCTATGTAGGAGCAATTAGTTTTATTTTCGATGTGACGTATTTAAGAATGATGTGTCTATTTATTACTCTGATCATCTAAGAGGGCATCTTCGTATGTTGCTCTTGGCGTAAATTATAATAATTATATTTGATCGAAACCTGAGAATCGTTTGGTGGTTTTGTAATGGAATATGAAACATTAATTTGAAAAGTAATTAGTAAAAAAATTGGAATCTGTGATTTTGTTTCATATTCTTGTGCTTCTGATATTATGGATACCATTAACATTACCATATTTTGTCACCTGAAGTTAATACTATAGATAACTGTAGCATCTGTAGCGCTTAGCTTCGGGCCTCAAGATAGGGAACACTAAAGTATATTATGATAGTGGCATCCAATATAAATATATGTAAGGGCACCTACCCTGCTCATACCTATGAGCATCACCTCATGTTAATACAATATATTATAAACATTCAGGTCAAATGAATATCATATACTTACACTGAATAACCAGATAAGTATCACACTGACATCCCATACAACCATGTCATAGTAGTTTGTTTATTCAATGTTCATAAACAACTCTCAAACAATTGAATATATCGATGCAATTAGTCCTACGAATAACCGAAATGTATGGCCGAAAGTCCTATACCAGATGTAAACAATTTATTCAAATTTCTCGTTACACAAAAATGTAAACACATAAACAATAAAAAAATTAATTTATATAAATATTTTTACTTTATTTAAAAGTATAGTAATATTTTTGTAATAAATTGCAATAGTAATTTATATTATATAAAATGATACTTAAATAAATACTCAACCACCGTAAAATTTCCTTTTAAGTCCGTAATATAACTTTTATAACCTTTAACGGTTATTTCGATTTCATTTGATAATTTTGTAAATAAGAATTTATTAAATTTTATAAATTTCTGTTGAACTAAATTATTAAATTTACATTATTTAATCATTAAATGTTTTAAATAATATCCATTTCTACATTTAAGTATAATATACTATGGTATATTATTATGCTTATATTATATATTTATTTTATTTTATCTTTTCTAAAGTATTAGGCACACAATTCTCTATGCCTGTCTTTGTGCATTTTCGACCTTCTCCTCCCTAATCTTTGCCACTCTTTCATCAGTTAACATTATACGACCTAATTACAGCATTTGATTATTCTACCAAGTCCTAAATAAGTATCAATTTCGCGTTATCGGTATTATATAATCAAGGAGATGAAAAAACAATGTTTTAATGTTTGGATTTATTTGTGTATACTGACATTTCCATCTACAGATAACTCAATATCATCAAAACTAACATACTTTGTGAATAATATACTCACCTTTTATTCGAGAATCACAATAGCTTCACCAATCTTTTTCTAGCTCCACTATCTACTTCTCCTTTGCTACTTACTATAAGTGATTTCTTCTTCAAATTGATGAACAAAACTTGGTTTCTTGCTTGCTAATTGGTGTAGAGTTATCAAGAAGCTATGATTTAAGTTGTTGAAATTTATAAATTTTATTTTTGATTTTAGTTAAATTTTGAAGGGGTAGGGTTTAGGAAAGATGTTGATTTTCTAAAGTAAATAAAAAAATGTAAGGTTATATTTATAGAATGAGATGAAGAATCCAAGTAATGAAATTTATAGAAAATGGAATATTGGGGAAACATGAATTCTAGGGCATGGGAACTTGGACTCAAGAGATAATGGGCTTTAATTTGTTTCTTCTTCTTCTTTTCTTTCTTTCTTTCTTCTTTTCTTTCTTTCTTTCTTCTTTTCTTTCTTTTAGTTGATTCATGAAACAAATTTCAATTGTCAAATATATTTGTTCTTTGTCAAAATGATGCAAGCAGGTGCTGCTGCTGGATTAGTTAGTGGAAACGTTAGAAGAACTAATTAGGAAGTTCCAATTGTCAACAATTATGTTGTTTTGAGTAGAGACTATGCAAGGCTTAGAGGTAATCCATTCATTTGAATGGAGGATGCAATTGAAATGGAGAATTGATTACTTCATTATGAAAGGATTTTTGTTGATCTTAGTTTGAATGATAAATATAAGATTTTAGGAGACATTACCTTTTGGGATAACGATTTGAGCTGTATATGGATCACAAGTGGTCAAGATACTTATTCTCTCAGAAAAAATTGAACATGAAACAACAGAGGTGGTAAGAGTTTATAGTTTCTTATGATATTGGGATTGAGTACACACTAGTAAAGTTGCAAATACACTTAGAAGGAAACATCAGAATGTGGTGTGAGCTATGTTGGTTGAATGGAAAGACTTGGAAGCATTAACTACTTGTAGTTTGTGGTTAAGATCGACTGCCGGTTCTAGTCTAGCACCGCAATGTTATCTTGTTTGGAAGTTCAACCAGTATTGATCAAAATAATTACTTCTAAGAAAAGAGATAATCCATTGCTAGCTGAAAAAACTAGAAGATTGGAAGGAGGAACTGAGACTGATGATTTGAAATATTTTTATCTTGATTAGAATGGGTGGTTAAGAAAGAATGGACGACTATGTGTTCCCGATGTTGGTAACCTAAGGAAAGAAGTTCTTAGGGAATGTCATCGATCAAGTTTACTGTTCATCCTGGAGGAACAAAGATGTAACAAGATATGAAGAGAAGATTCTTTTGAAAGTGTATGAAAAGAGATGTAGGCTTATGGGTAAAATAGTGTCTGAATTCCCAGCAAGTGAAAGACGAACATTAGAAGTCGAGTGGATTGCTTCAACCTTTAGACATACCAATATGGAAATGAGATTCGATATCTATGGATTTCATTGATGGGTTTCCAAGGCCGAATAGAGGAAATGAAATTTTTTGGGTTATAGTAGATAGAATAACTAAGAGTGCACATTTTATACCCATTAAGGCGACAAGGATGGCACCTGTTTAGTTAAATTATTCATGAAGAATATAGCTAGACTGCATGGGATTCCTAGTACTATAGTTAGTGATGGAGATTCTTTATTTACTACCGAATTTTGGAAGAGTCTATAGGAAGTACAAGGTACCAAGTTTTAGATGAGCGCCGCTTATCACCCTTAGACAGATCGATTGACAGAGGGAGTCAATAAAGTGCTTCAAGAATTGTTGAGAGCTTGTGTACTAGATTTTGGTAGGTTATGGGAAGACCATTTGCACCAGGTTGAGTTTTCCTGTAGTAATATATATTAGACTAGTATAGGAATGGCACCTTTTGAACCTTACGGAAGGCTGTGTAAATCACCCGTATGTTGGTTAGGGATCGAGGATAGATTAGTTGTTGGTCTGGATATGGTAAGAGAAGCCGCATAAAAGATTGAGTTGATTCGAGCCAGAATGAAGGAAGCTTGGTCTAGGCAGAAAAGTTATGCAAATAAGAAAGGAAAGGACTTGGAGTTCTCAGTAGGAGATCATATTTTTGTCAAAGTATCACCGATGAAAGATGTAATAAGATTTATGAAATCAGAGAAGTTGGCAATTAGGTTTGTTGGACCATTTCCTATTATAGAAAGGGTCGCGAAACTCGCTTACAGGATAGTGTTACCGAACAGTTTGGCAGGAGTCCACAATGTTTTCCATATTTCTCATCTAAGTAAGTGTGTGCATGATCCAAAGGCTACTATTGCTTCGACTGCATTAGAAGATTTAGTAATAGAAGTAGATCTGACTTTTGTAAGACAACCAGCCCGAGTTGTAGCGAGGGATGAGAAAAAGCTAATGTAACATCCCGCTACTATTTCAACTTATAATAATAAATTTTGTTGAATTAAAAAAATCGTTATGGATATGAAATAAAATTTGGTGTAAAATGCCACGATTGGAACCGTAATCGAAAACCTTATTGCGGTAGGGCAATATCGCGGTTAAAGGCGTGAAATTTATTTGAGGGGTATGGAATTATTTACTAAAAAATAAAATAAATGGCTTTATTCTCATTCAACCTCACCTCTGCACACTTATCTCTTTCATGATTATAAATTTACTTAAACATTTAACACTTTACTCGAGGTTAATCTCTCTCTACCTATATAAGCACTGCATCCTAATGCAAGCAAACTCACACTATTCTATCACTTTTCACATTCATCGGACTGTGCAAATCAAAGTGAGTATACTTTCCTTTTTTTACTGTGTACGTGCTTTAGTTCCATCTTCTGTTCACGTTAATATCAATTTACATATATATTTCACTATTCCATTTCAACATCAATCTATAAGATTTTTTCTTGACTTAATTAAAAATAGTTTAGGTGTAAGATGCTCTTGAATATGAACTGCAAAGAAAAGCGAGTATATCCTCTGCCATAACATAAGTATTTTGAGTGATTCTTCTATGTTTCAACTATATATTTCACTGCAAAGAACTGAAAAATAAAATAAAAACATGTTTCTTTAGTGTGTGTATAGATTTAGTCATTACTTATGTCCAAGTAACCGACTGTCCATAAAGTTTGATTAATACGTACACAGGAACATAGGTCTAAATAATACGTATAATAACAGTTGATATAGGTGAGGCGGTAGAAAGATTTGAAATCAAGAGGCTACAAACTTAAACATAAACACTCATAATATTTTTCATATTTATAAACTTACGTAGGGATAGGCATGTATTAATGGCAATGAGATTTCTCTTTAAAATGTGTCCATATATTTACACATTAGGCTACCAATTTTCAATAAGATATAACTCAATATCTATCGTGAATTTGAGCATGCAACCAAAAGGTAATATGTAGAGGGAAGTGGGACAAATAAATCGACTAGATTTTGCCTCACAGATGGAAACCATGGTGATCAGAAATGACACCGTTATATCCGCCTTCATTTGATGAATGGGAGCGTTACGGCTAAAATAGAAGGTACCAGCAGGACCGTATTGCATAGTTGAGTGCAATGATGGTCTCGATTCGGTAACGGGGACATAATTGAACAGTCGATGTGGAAGAACATAAAAACTACATGTGTATAAAAAATATAAATCAACAAAGCAAGAAAATGGAAAGAAATAAAAGAAATTGGTAGGACGTGCATGATTGTACATAGGGAGAAATGACTAAATATTTCGAGAAAAGAGAAAGGAAAAGAAAACAACTAAACAAAAAGAAGGCAGTAAATGAAAGGCAAAAGGAAATAAAAGGACATACCCATGTACCATGCACAGGAGAAGGAAACGAAGTTGCATGAGTTTGGTGCGCAGAGAACAAATAATATATAAGCTAAGAGAATTTTGAAGAATTATTTTAGCTATTATTGAAATTACTTTATAAATGAATTTGGAAATACAAACGTTTGATTTTGGGTATGAATATTAAAAAATACACAAGAACGACAGTCTAAACCAATCAAAAAGCTTCAAATAATAATGGACAAAAAATTAATAAATTTATTGATTTGTGAAATTTATTTAACATATTTTAATTATTTTGAGATGAAATAATGTATTTTGAATTATTCTATAAAATAATGAGATTTAAATTTCAATTGAAATTTAAATCGTGTTTAAAATTAATTTAAATGAATAATGGTATGAACAAAGACTGAAGTATTTGTAGTGTTATCTATATGTCTTGACATGAATTTAAAGTTCGTCTATGAATTCAAATTATTTAATTTAAATTTCCTGATGAACTTCTTCTAGATCGTGCTTATATATTATGTTTATGAATGTTCATTATATATGATGCTACACACTGCAAGTTAATGCTATGATGCACGAATATGGCATCTATATTTGATATAAAATAGAACACGATACCATTTTGGGAATTAATGGTATATTGGGAAGTTAAATACAAATGAATTTGTATGAATTTAACCGATGAAGCAAATGAGATAAGGTGGGACAACTAGATGCTAGAATCCATTCTAGTGGACAAATTCAAGGTCGCACCCTAAATCGTGACGACCTGGTCCCTCTTCGCTTATTGTCCAAATGATCTATTACACGGACACAACCATGGTGATAGGCGCAATGCAAACGAAAAACGAGAAAGAGTTGAGATTAATCTCATTGATGGATATATGGTGAAACAAAGATGAAGATTACAACACAATGGGGTGAGCGCCAATGTTGAACAGAGAAGGTAGTGTAACTAATTAATCGTGTGGTGGCACCCGCCATTTCTGATCGAAAGGTATGCGGATGAAAAAGTCCGTGATATTGGTTCGATATAGAGTCCAAAAAGAGTGAATAATAATTAGGATTCATAGTAATTCCAAACCTCGTATATGGCTAACTTGACGGCGAAGTGTCTATTGAATAACGATTGCAACTTATAAATGAATAGGATGTGATATCCCGATTGATTAGAGTTGCAGCTGTGATTCATTTTAAATAGTGTCATGACACGTGTATTTAAACTAAAATAATTCAATGGGATGTAGGCTGGTTTAGATTATGGAGTGCGTGACATATCTATTTCTTTTAATATCACATATATAACCCGACTCCACACATTTATATGAATCATTGTTACACTATTATACTCACAGCTAGATTTATATCCTGACTCAAGGTTTTTTTTTGTGACAACTCCTCAGGTCAGACCGAGGTGTTGTAGGACGATCTCCTTCTCATGTTTTGAAGTGACCTCCTATGACATTGCAATGGAGGGAGACTATCATACCTTGTACAAAATTAAGATAGTGGTAGAGTTAGAGCTTGATGGACGCACATTCGCAATAAGTATCAGTGGTACAGTTCTAGTTATATGGCGAGACAACGTTAGAGAGACTCATCTTGAGTCCTTTAAGTTGTATTAGTTATGTTAGTTGTTTGTGCATGGTCTGATAATATGCAGTTGGTACACATTTGACCGAGTATGGTTAGGACGTCATTTTTGTGATGGTTATAAATATATGATGGTACTTTGTTGTCTGGTTGTACAAATATTATGCTATGTATGTATATCTATTTTTTGATCGGTTGTTTTGTGTAACCATTGTATTTTGTGTTCTTGATATGTGATTTAGATAAAAATTCTTTGAACACGTATATACTACATTGAATCAAAATGAAATACATATCATTTAAGATACATACAAATATTTTAAACATATTTGTTTTGACCCAAAGTAGTATATACGAGAGACCACTCCTTTCGTGCCCATTGATTCAAGTTATTGCAGGTAAACTCCCTTTGATATTTCGATCATTGGAGCTGAGGCATCACAGCGTGGTATCAAAGCAAGGATTCAAAAGAATTTGTATAAATTAGTAATCAAAACACATTTGACTATAAAGGAGTCAGACTTAGTATGTTACCTAGTCAGTATAACCCCATAGGAATTAGGATTAACTCGTATATGTGATAGACTAGTTCTAACGAGTGTTTTAAAGGGAAAACACTGGGATAATACTTTATACGTATTTATGTTACCTACGAAATTGTTAGTGAAATTTTATTTTATAGTAAAATGATAAATGTTCTTTATCAGAAAATGGTAACAGGCTCGACAGTTGAGTCACTAAATGGTCAACCAAGCAATCAAAATTTACTTTTAACTATGGATCAATAGGTCGAAGTCATAAGGCGTGTTCAAGATATAGGCAAGCTCAGCGACAATAATCAAAACCCCGGATATGAGTTTACCAAGCTCTGCAAAGACTACTCAAGTCTAGCTGGTAAACCATTCATGGGATATGTAGGCATAAGGGGAGTTCATGCATGGCTGAGAACATGTGAAAGAATCTTCAGAGATCTGAATCTCTTCGATTAGGACAAGAGAAGGTTAGCATCTCGATAGTTACAAGCAGGTGCCTTAGATTGCTACAAAACTGTAACTGCTACAACTCTAGAGGAAGACATATCTTGGCAAGAATTCAAAGATATTTTCAAAGTCCATTTTCTACCCAAAGCAGAAAGGGCAGCGCTGCTTTGGAAATTTATTTATTCTACTCAAAAAATTATCTACAACTGATTATGTCAATGAGTTTAATGCACTATCGAAGTATGGACCAGCACTCATTAGCACCCCCATTGGAAAAGAATGAGTAGTTTGTGCTTAGTCTAAATAATGAACTGAGAGATAAGTTACTTACTCAACTCAGATTTTCGTTTAAGGAGATTGTGGGTATGGCTTTAAGGTTTGAAAAGGTGCGAGAGAGAGATTCGATTTTTGAAAGTCAACATACCTAGAAATGCCAACGCAAAGGAAGAGACCATTCTTTTCGAAGAAGAATGCAAAATTTCAAAAGAACAAGCGACCATACCAACCCAACCTAGAGGACCAGAAGAAGCAACAAGCTAAAGCACAAGTGGAATGTTACTCATGTGGAAGGAAGGGTCATTATGCCAATGAAAGTAGAAACATAGGTCAATGTCCTATGAAGAAATGCTACAATTGCAATGAAATGGGACATATAGCGACACAATGCATAAAGCCGAAGAAGAAGACTCAATGGTAAATGTTTGCACTAGATGGTTCCAGTTCAATGAAACCGGATGAGGGAAACAAGCTTCGGTCCTAGAAGGTAATATTTAAAGGTGTGGATTATATATTATAGTTCTTTTTGATACAGGTGCATCACATTCATTTGTATCGAAAGGAATAATAGAAAAGTTAAAATTGGATGTTTCTTCTCTTAACAATTCTCTTAGGGTGGCTAATCCTATTGAAGGATGTGTTACCTTGGAGATGAAATGTAATGGAGTCGTGATTTTCTTGCCTGGGTATTCTTTTCCATGTGATTTGTTTATTATGGATTCGCTGAGTTATGGAGTTATTTTGGGAATGGATTGGCTCAAGCGCTATCAAGCTTAATTATACTATTCAGGACAAGTAATCACTCTCCAACATCCCGATTACCCCAAGCGAATCTTTATAGATCTAAAAAGAGAAAATGCCCATTCAGGTTATCCTTTATTTGGTTTGGAGTCCAGATAAGATGAAATAAGCCAATTATGGTAGTCAGAGATTTTTTTAATATCTTTGAACCAGTTACTTGTTTACCACCTTATCGAGAAGTTGAGTTCAGGATAAATTTGAAGCCTGTAACTTCCCGCTGCTATTTCTACTTATCATAATAAATTTTGTTGAATTAAAAAAATCTTATGGGTATAAAATAAATTTTGTATTAAAATTCCACGAGAGGAATTGTAATCAGAGACCATATTGCGGTGGGGCAATATCACGGTTAAGGGTTTAAAAATTCATTTAAAGGGTATAAAATTATTTACCAAAAAACAAAATAATTGGCTTTATTTTCATTCGACCTCACCTCTGCATACTTATCTCTTTCATGATTATAGATTAACTTATACGTTTAATTTTTTACTTGAGGTGAATCTCTCTCTACCTATATAAGCACTGTATCCTAACGTAAGAAAATTAACACTATTCTATAACTTTTTGTTATCCCGCCTTTTTGGTCAAGGCCGGGATATCAACAAATATGCTAAAAAGGATGGAAAGCGGTATTAGAGATTGAATGGAAACAAGGCTATGATCGCTACCGTTAAAACTTGATTGAGCTTTAATGTGACGTCCCACCTCTATACTTACACTAGCGAAGGGCACTACAAAGTAATGCCGTCAAATAGCATGGAGAATAAGGCAATTGAGGAGGAGCGACCATCTATGTAATTTCATTGTGCGAGTACTGATATGTCAGATGGTATTACATGCATTTCGTTTCAAGAGGAAATCTGACACATCAATTAAAAACTCAAAAATGCTACACAGTGGCTATGTGATCTTCGAAAACAAATATAAAATAAACATAACATAAATCAGTCACAGATATTCATATCACTAAGGCGTAAACAGATATGAATATAACACATAAAAGCGTAGTGGTCATATAAGTTCCACTACATCACAAAAGAATAGGTATAAGTGCTAGAGAAAAGAATATGTATCATCAAGGAGTCTCTATCTCGAATGTATATGAGCAAAAACTACTAAGCTAAAGTAGTTAGCCAAAAGTCAGATGACAGTTCTAGATAAAAGTCAAGTGGAAGCACCTGAAACAACTCGGTCTGACCCGAGTATTAATTAAGAAGAAAAATAATAAACGGATCGGTATAGCTATAAATATCATATGAAATGAGATAGGATAAGGATAGGACAAAAACGTATGATAACAATAATGCCATATTGTGACAAGTATACATGAAATAACAACAAAAATCATACAATATCTCAAATTTTCTCAAACACCAAAAAGAATGTCATATTCTTTATTTTATTTACCAAACCAAAAATATTGACAAAATATACCTATGCCTATCGCAAAAATTAGTGAAACATAAATTCTAGAAATCATCAATTAGAAATCCAGAAAACACAAAGGGGGAGGCCTATCACAAACAGAAGCATTAAAACTTACCAACACATGTATCACAAACGGGTCGCTATCCTATGGTCACTAACCATAGAGCCAGTGCAATGACGTAGTACAATAATGGTACGCCCGATGAACCTGAAACTCAAATAATTCAAAACAACGATATAGTACTGTAATAGTATGCCCGATGAACCTGAAACTCAAATAATTCGAAACAACGACATAGTATAATAACGGTACGTCCGATGAACCAGATAAGCCAGAACAACGACGTAGTACAACAATGGTACATCCGATGAGTCGAACTCCATAAAAGAACATGGGTCGCTAGCCCATAAAAGAAATGAGGCGAAGCTCAATAAAATGAGGTACAGTCCCCTACATGGACAAAGAGACATCGCTTATCGCTTAGTAAATTTTTATCACATAGAACAACATGTCCTTATACATCTAAGAAAAATGGTCTAGTTGAAAGAAAAAAATAGACATATTCTTGAAACTGGCCTAACACTACTTGCACAAGCATCATTACCCTTAAAATTTTGGTCAGATTCTTTCAGTACAACAGTATACTTAATCAATAGATTACCAACTAAAGTACTGAAAGGAATAAGACCATTGGAAAAGTTCTTAGGAGTAAAACCAGACTATCAAATTTTAAGAACTTTTATGTGTTTATGTTTTCCCTACTTAAGACCATATAATAATCACAAGTTAAACTTCAGATCACAACCATGTACCTTTATAGGTTATGCAATTAAACATAAAGGATATAACTGCTTAGATGGTACTGGGAAAATATCTATAAGTGGACATGTTGTGTTTAATGAGAAAGCATTTCCATTTGCATGTACAAGTGTTAAGACAACATAGAAAGTATATAATCCAAGAATGTCCATACCCACTATACATGTGCATTCATGTATATGGTATCAAGCTGAAACTTAGAAGGAAACAGGAGTCTCTGGACCATAACACACAGTGTCATCTGGACTAGGTCATGATACAGAAGACCAACCTGATACACATGCTCAGTCGCCTGAAGGATCAAGTAATCAAAACCAACGTATTCACAAAGGACATCCTCTGGACAACACTGATTAGGATAGAAATTCAGCATCATCAGACACTGAAATACTGACTAGAACAGGTCATTACATGATAACCAAATCAAAGAGTTGAATATTTAAACCAAAGATCCATACGGCAACTTCAAGTATTATAATGCTTCAAACATTTGAGCAAGCATTTAAAGATGAAAACTAGAAGGCTACAATGAATGAAGAGTATCAGGCACTTATGAAAAAATAAGACACGGAGTCTTGTAACATTCCTGAAAATTTACCAAGTTTAATTTGGCAATTAAATTAATTTTTGAAAATAAATTGTGAATTAATTAGAGATTTCTAGAATAAATGAATAATTTTTTTAATATAAATAGAAATTTAATTTGAAATTTAAGCATAAGTATCTTACCAATAAATATTCGGAATGAATAGAAATTTGATTTAAAATATATGTATAAGTATTTTATAAACATATATTGAATTTCAAAATAAATGTATTAAAAATGAAATAGAAATTAAAAGCTTTGAGATTAATAAAAAGCTAATGATAGTTTGTTTTCTATGTTTTTAATTATATTAATATTTGGAAGTTGTAATAAAAGGAAAAAAATTAGTGTACTCATTTTCAAAATGTTACTTTTAAGTTAAATTTTCCTATATGAATAAAAGTGATTAATTGTTAATATGAAATCAAAATTTTTAAATCCTTCTTTTCTTTTAAAAGTTGTACATAAATAAAAGAAACAAATGAATAAATAAAATATGAACATTCCTAATAACTTGAATTTAAAATGTAAAATAAAATTTGATAAAAGATTTAACATTTGGAAGATTAATAAGATAAATACTTGTAAAATGTAAAACATGTGTAAAACTAAAATAAGAAACCATGTTTCATAAGTAAATTAGAAACAAGGGTTGAACATAAATATTAAATATAAAAATAAAGTAAGGTTTAAAAACAAAGTTATAAATAAGTTTCTACATGGTAAAGCTAAAAAAATAGGAAATATACTACATAAACTTATGTAAACATAAAGATTAAGTAAGAAAGGGGTATGTTTATTAATAAAATAAATATGATATAAAAATTTATTAAAAATTTCTTTTGTCTTTGAAAAATTACAAATGATAAACATATACAAAAGAGATGGAGTAAAGCGATCAATATGCATTGGGATTTCATAATCATTTCTTTTTACAAATGGCATCCAATATAATTGCTTGAATAAAATAATAATATTTAAAAATTGCAAAAACCTTTCATCTCCCCATACTCAATTATTTAACTTTTCAGCAAATCTGAAACAATAGTAACAAGAGATTGAGCCTTTCAACTCCAACACCAAGAAAAGATAGAAAAGAAAAAAAATCAGAAAAGAAAGAAAAAACTATCATTTTTTCTTCAATTCAAAGTAAAAAAAAAAATCTGGAAATCTTCTCAAAGCATCAAGCTGTAATGTATGTTCCATCTTTCAGGTAAATATTATACGTTATAGTTAATGAAGTTATGATTTTAAAATCAAATTTAACACCAATTCAAAACTGCAGAGTCATAAAACAAGTGCTGCAGTTTTGGCCAAAGGAAGTAATGCAGTAGTTTCTGAAAATATTGAAAGGCAAGTGGATTTCTTTCTTTTTAAATTTGAAGATTGTTAATTAGTGATAAAGCAAGGATCTAAAACAATTATGTTAATCAGTAGCAGGAAAAATCAAGTTCAAATGTAAAGTCTGCAGCCTGGAAATAAAGCAAATTTGAAGCTTTAAACAAATTCAAAACTGCAAGTAAATTTAAGTTTGTACGTCATTGATGAATTGAATAAACAAATATAATAGTGATTAAGCAAAGATTTTTTTATATAAGTCCCAGATTCAAAGCTTCAGGCAGCTAAACACAAACAAAATGCTTCTCTGTCCAACTTCCGGTTTTCAAAATATCAAGTTCTTGTTTCTGCTTCATCAACCAGGTAAGCAAACCTCTTAGCCCTGATATGCTTGGATTTGTCTTTGAAGTATGATATGGATTATGTTTGGATGACTGTGTGAATGTGTTTGTATGCTTTTATATATATATATATATATATATATATATATATATATATATATATATATATATGAAGGACTGTGTGCATATTAGTGTACAGGCCAAAAACATGCCTCTGTTCCAGGTTTCAAACCTTACTTCAAAATTTAAAATTATCCTAACAAAACATATTAGGATTTGATCGCTGAATGAATAATGTTTATATGGGTATAGCATTGTTTATAAAGATGTAAATCAGCAAAATTAACAGATAGTTATTGGAAATTAAAATTTCACAGCAATGACCTTTTAATGGTAAGAAAATCAAATGATTTAATTCCTAGTTTTGATTATACAATCTGATTTGTGCTTGGGAATGCTGAATTTTAAAAGTAAAATTTTGATTTTTAGTTTCAAATTGAAGTGGGGATATGGGTTTGAACGGAAAATACATATTGGCCTAATTCCGGCGATTAGAATTGAATTGAGCACCGTGATTAATGGTGAAGGTGGCTTGCATGTTGATGATCATCAAAAAAATATTTGGAGCATTTATAAGGGGGCATGGTGGCGGCACCATGTATTTGTAGGGTTTAAGGGTCCGTTTAGAATGATGGAAAAGACGTGATTGCTGCGACATCGTCGAGATGCTTCAGGGGATTAGACCAAGGGAAGGAGGCTCGTGAGTGGGTATCGAAGCTTTGGTCGAGTTCGCGTGAATTTCGGTGGCGGGGATCATTGGCGCGAGGCGAGTTTGTTGATGAAGCTTGGGTGCTAGTTCGATTCGAGATGCCAAAATTCGATTCCTCGTCAAATTGGATGATATGGGTGGTGAAGAAACTCATGGGAGTCATTAGTGACATGTCGAGAGCAAAGCAGTCGATCGGAGGTGATTGCGGCGATCGTGCACGTGCACGTGGTGTACGGTGGTGTGGGTTACTGCAAAACTTTGGGGAAGATGAAGCTGTGCTCAGGTACAAACTCGAGATGATTCGCGAACGTCTCGAGGTAGAGGGCAATGTGAGCGACTCGGCGACTTTGGCTTGTATGCTCGGCTTCGTATTCAAGATTTTCGAACGGGTGCTCGATGTTGTGTGGGACGCAGATTTTTAACTAGTCGTAATAGTTTTCTTCTTTTCCTTTTAATTTAAAACAAAACCAATTTAGTAAAGAAAGTAAGAAGAAGATGGGAATTTGGAGCGTAGGCCCTAGTGTTTTAGAAAAGGGAAGTTATTTAACAACGATTTGGAATTTAGAAAAAACAAAACAAGTTTTCAAAATAAAATCCTTAACTAATTCTTTTAAACAATTGTTTATTTAAGTTTTGGGAATTAGTCAAAGGTTTAAAATAAATCATTTTAGACTAATTTAGTTAAAGTGTTTTAATATGTATGTCTAACCTTTGTTTTAAAAGTTCATTTTAAAACAAAACTTAATAAATGCGATCCATTAAGTAATAAAATTTATTAACGTAATTAAGATAAATGGTTTATCTTAAATAATGTTTAAGCTGTTAATTAACTTACAAAAGCATTAAGTTGATTCATATGAAAAATTCTTTCAAAAGGATATTATTTAATCAAACTCTTAATTTATAATTAAAGGGTAATTAATTCCTTGAAAATAATTACTAAATGAAAGTAATTAAGATTAGTTAATAATTTTAAGTTTGATTAATTAATTTAATTAAGAATGGATAATTTATGATTAAAGATTGATTTTTCAAGCGTTTAAAAGTTAATTAATTTAAAGAATAATTAATTGATGTGATTAATTAATTAAGGTAATTAATCTGAGAATAATTAATTAATTAGAGGCTAATTTATTAAAGAAGTCAATTAAAGGTTAATTTATAAATTAATAATTAAAGGTAGATTAATTTCTAATTTATTAAGGCAATTAATTAAGGTAAATTAATTTCTAGTAATTTTATGGTTAACGATGATTAAGGGATTAAGAATAATCACTTATTTTAATTAATTAAGGGTAATTAATTAATGCAATAAATTAATTAAAGGTTAATTAATTAATGAAGGTTTTTAAGGGATGATTATTAATTAAGGGTAAATTAATTATTGTAATTAATTAAGTGGTTTGTAATGAATTAACGTTAATTAACCAAGATTAGTGACTATCTAATATAAATTAATCAGATAATTAATTGATATTACTTATGGATGTTTGGATTAGATGATTTAATTGTTTGACATCCCTGATTGTGATGCTCTGTTTGATTTGAGCCATGTTTAATGTAATTTATTATCCGTGATATATATATATGTGATCTGTGAATAAAAGATAAGCATTATAGTTTATACCGCTTATCAAATATATTGCTGTATTTGACTGTGTTGACTGATGATGTTGCATTTTTATTTTGTAAAACCCCCTGGACTACACTTATCCACGCATATATGGATTGCACGTGGAAATTGGTTAAGTCACGGATTTTTGAAATTGTTTTAAAATTGAATTTTTGAATCTAAATGGTTTTAGAAATGGGTTGGGATAAAAATATAAAGTTTTTGAAAGGGGGATTTCAAAGATTAAAGTTATTTTTGAATAACTTCATTTAGTTTTGAAATTTGATTTAAATTTGAATTCAAAATTTGAAATTGAATTCTATTTAAGATTTAAAGAGGTTATACAAGTTTATATGCGTTTTAAACCATTTTTTTTAAAGTGTTGTTTTGGGATTTTAAATTTAACCCAAGATTTTAACTTGTATAAGTATAATTGGATTTTTCCGAAACGAAAACTATTTGTTTGCAAATAATATAAGATTTTACATAAGAAATGAACTTCCAATTTGGTGCTAAAAGGATTTCAAGTCTAAAATGAAAATGGTTTTCCAAGTTATGAATAAATCTTTGGAAACGGGTTTGAAAGCTATAAGTTAAATCTTTAATTTGAAGATTTAATTGAGTTAATCCAAATTGAAATGGAAATTGTTTTGGAATCTATGAATAGATCTTTGTGAAACTAGGTGAACTTTGTGAAATAAAACTTTTCGTTTAAAAGATTTAAAATGGTAATTTGTTTAATCCGTTTGAAGAGAAAGTTTTGGGTTCTAAGTTGTGACTTAATCGAAATCCCATTATCCATATGTTTTTAAATATTGCACTCATTATTCGGTTTAGCCGGGAGAGGACCTTGGGTCATACAACCCATTCTGAATAATGATACGACGCTGTGGATAGCACTTGAAGACCGGTGGTGAAGATAGGATATTTTCGAAAACATAAGGACAACTCGTCGAATGTCTCTGCATCGACTAGTCCCCGATATAGAGACTCCATATGTGATGGGATGTCCGGACGTGATTAGGGATTATCTTGATTTGCAAGGGATTCTTCAGAAGTGCCTTCGATTTTGTTCAAACCCGGAACAGACTTGTATGGATGTGTGTCTGACATTACACTTTGAGATGTAAAACCAGTTTCTATCAAATACATTTTTTCTTGGTGGCGGAGAATTTATTCTCTTAGCTTAACACCCTTCTCTGAGACGTACAAGCTCAGAGGTTATGTAGTTGATGGTTACTAGTGATACATTCTCAATTTGGTAATGTGGCATACGAAGGGCTGCTGATCATTTGTTGATCAAAGCATGGCTTTGTGAAAAAGCGTAGCTTTGTAGACGAGACCTCATCAAGCCTCACAAACCGGTAATGGTCGAAACAGGAAAGATGCGGCAAGGTTTCAGGGGTAACTCCCCCAGGGTATGACCATTCCTTCTGGAAAAGGGTGGTATCATGGTATGGAGCCAGATACTTACTCATGTGGGCACTGTAGTATATTTATTACTGTGTGATGTTGTTGGTGTAGGGATCCTCAGATAAAGGTCCCAAAGGACCGAGAGTGGCATATCTTAGGTTTTATTCCTCGGGAAGCGGGTAGTCGGCCTTGTGTTAGCAAAGAGCCGGGTAGGTCCTCGGGGCATCCCTCCAGAGGCATTCCCATGTAGCAATAGGAAGTTCCTTAGCCTGACAATTTGTTGGAAATCCATTCATCCAATACGCACCTTGTATGGTTTTAGTTGTATTACCTGCCATTTACTTATGGTGGTGCCCCACTGTTTGGATGGTAGCTATAGTAGGCATAGTTCGAAATGTCTGTGCTAGCTAGGATTAATATTATACTTTTGAAATGTTTTCCCACTATGCACTAATAATAATATCAAATGGCTTTCGTGTATCAAGCATTTTTTACTATCATAAGGAGAAATCTCCTCCAATTCTGCGTTTGCATTGTGTGTGTGGTGGGAGGCCTTATGGTAGTTTCATTTTCCAAAAAGCATTGCGGATTATCTTAAATTCTTTTGTTGTTCATTTTAAAGATGAAAACTATTTTCATTTGCTCACACCAGTCCCATGACTAACCTGGAGTTTATTGTTCCTTTTCTAAACTCTGGATGCCCATAATTTTCCCACACGGGCAGTCTAGAGTTGGGTTTTTTTAGATAGTCAGGATTAGTAGATTATTTGGAGCTAGTTCAGTCTTTGGATCACAACTGCACTTGCTTATCTTTTTGTATCGTTATTGGGAGTTCGAGCTATTTCTAGATTGGTGCTTTGGAGATGGAGATTATCGATACTGGAGTTCTCCTTGAAGACCATAATTGGAGATATTGTTCCGCTGCTAGTGTTATCTTTTCTTTCCGCTGCCATTGTCTTGTATCATATCTCTGATGTATATTGATATATATTGTATTATA
Organism: Allium cepa; assembly: GCA_030765085.1. Classification (NCBI taxonomy): domain Eukaryota; kingdom Viridiplantae; phylum Streptophyta; class Magnoliopsida; order Asparagales; family Amaryllidaceae; genus Allium; species Allium cepa. The sequence goes on from CM060931.1 coordinate 582,398,102, forward strand.
TGTTGTATCATATTGTATCAAATATTGTATCAAAGTTGTATATTAATATATTCTTTTTCTTCCGCTGTGTTGTACTTAATGTGTTATAAGCTCCTGCGAACCAGGTTCGATGTTTGGATCTGCAGCATTTGAATACGAGTGTCGTATTTAGTGCCGATTTTCGAAGGTCGAGTCATGGTCGTTAGAATTGGTATCAGAGATGAAGGTTAAAACTTTAACTCAGGAGTATAACACATTGAGTGACTCATTAGAGATAGGGTGAAATATATCCTAGAATGAGTATATCCCTAAGATATCCGTTCGAACGCCTCAGTAAATTCTCTTACTATCCACTAATAGTGAGTATGAGTGCGAGAAGAGGACAAGATAGGGGACAGGGGAATACCACTATAAATGGTCAATACCTTGCAATAGCGGAAACAAATTTCTCTATCAATCTCCTTTGAATCGATTCCAACTTCTTTTGATGGCTTCCTGACAGCTCCAAAAGAAGCTTCGGTGTGATGGTGGCCCTACGAATCATTGTAGAAAATCCTTACTTCATATCTTCATCGTTAATCTTATCAGCTTTTCGTTTTAAACTCTAACTAATTTGAAGTTGAAAATTTTAAATAAATTGGGAATTTAAATTGAGTTAAATTGTTAATAAAATATGAGGCTAAATTTGAGTTGTATCAATAAAACGATATCGTTTAAAACCAAATTGGAAATTCTATCGTAATTTCTTGTGTAGATGAAAGTCCGAAGAGGGAAAAGTTGGTATATACTTTGGAGTATTCCAACCTGAGTTTAGAATCCATATCTAGTGTTTGATAATTATGGAAGATTAAATCCCTTTATCTATTCTTTGGGATCCAACATATTCTACGAACGATTAGTTGTCCCTTCGAACTAATCAATGCCCTTGCATATTCGTAGACCGGTGGACCAAAATATCTTGTGTAATATAGTATGAGTTTGTTCTCATATTGTTGATATTCTGATTTGGTAAGCCAAATGCAGAATTGATATCCAGTTTGATTTGAAAAGATATTTCTCTATCTTTCATCCGTTCTTTCTTGTCTCCCTAGCAAATTCCGAGGACGAAATTTTTTTAAGGGGGAATCTGTAACATTCCTGAAAATTTACCAAATTTAATTTGGCAATTAAATTAATTTTTGAAAATAAGTTGTGAATTAATTAGAGATTTCTAGAATAAATGAATAATTTTTTATTATAAATGGAACTTTAATTTGAAATTTAAGCATAAATAAATATTGGGAATGAATAGAAATTTGATTTAAAATATAAGCATAAGTATTTTATAAACAAATATTGAATTTCAAAATAAATGTATTAAAAATAAAATAGAAATTAAAATCTTTGAGATTAATAAAAAGTTAATGATAATTTGTTTTCTAAGTTTATAATTATATTAATATTTGGAAGTTGTAACAAAAAGAAAAAAAATTAATGTACTCATTTTCAAAATGTTATTTTTAAGTTCAATTTTCCTATATGAATAAAAGTGATTAATTGTTAATATGAAATCAAAATTTTTAAATCCTTCTTTTCTTTTAAAAGTTGTACATAAATAAAAGAAATAAATGAATGAGTAAAATATGAACATTCCTAATAGCTTGAATATAAAATGTAAAATAAGATTTGATAAAAGATTTAACATTTGGAAGATCAATAAGATAAATACTTGTAAAATGTAAAACATATGTAAGTTTAAAACTAAAATAAGAAACCATGTTTCATAAGTAAATTAGAAACAAGGGTTGAATATAAATATTAAATTTAAAAATAAAGTAAGGTTTAAAAACAAAGTTATAAATTAGTTTTGTACATATTAAAGCTAAAAAAATAGGAAATATACTACATAAACTTATGTAAATATAAAGATTAAGTAAGAAAGGGGTATGTTTATTTATAAAATAAATATGATATAAAAATTTATTAAAAATTTCTTTTGTCTTTGAAAAACTACAAATGATAAACATATACAAAAGAGATGGAGTAAAGCAATCAGTATGCATTGGGATTTCATAATCATTTCTTTTTACAAATGGCACCCCATATAATTGCTTGAATAAAAGAATAAGATTTAAAAATTGCAAAAACCTTTCATCTCCCCATACTCAATTATTTAACTTTTCAGCAAATCTGAAACAACAGTTACAAGAGATTGAGCCTTTCAACTCCAACACCAAGAAAAGATAGAAAAAGAAAAAAAAAATCAGAAAAGAAAGAAAAAACTGTCAGTTTTTCTTCAATTCAAAGTAAAAAAGCAAAAAATCTGAAAATCTTCTTAAAGCATCAAGGTGTAATGTATGTTCCATCTTTCAGGTAAATATTATACTTTATAGTTAACGAAGTTATGATTTTAAAATCAAATTTAACACCAATTCAAAACTGCAGAGTCATAAAACAAGCGCTGTAGTTTTGGCCAAAGGAAGTAATGTAGTAGTTTCTGAAAATATTGAAAGGCAAGTGGATTCTTTCTTTTTAAATCTGAAGATTGTTAATTAATGATAAAGCATGGATCTAAAACAATTATGTTAATCAGTAGCAGGATAAATCAAGTTCAAATGTAAAGTCTGCAGCCTGGAAGTAAAGCAAATTTGAAGCTTTAAACAAATTCAAAACTGTAAGTAAATTTAAGTTTGTACGTCATTGATGAACATAATAAACAAATATAATAGTGATTAAGCAAAGATTTTTTTATATAAGTCCCAGATTCAAAGCTTCAAGCAGCTACCCACAAACGAAATGCTTCTCTGTTCAACTTCCAGTTTTCAAAATATCAAGTTCTTTTTTCTGCTTCATCAACCAAGTGAGCAAACCCCTTAGCCCTGCTATGCTTGCATTTTTCTTTGAAGTATGATATGGATTATGTTTGGATGACCGTGTGAATGTGTTTGTATGCTTTTATATATATATGAAGGACTGTGTGCATATTAGTGTACATGCCAAAAACATGCCTCTGTTCCACGTTTCAAACCTTACTTGAAGTTTAAAATTATCCCAACACAAAACATATTAGGATTTGATCGCTGAATGAATAATGTTTATATGGGTATAACATTGTTTATAAAGATGTAAATAAGCAAAATTAACAGATAGATATTGGAAATTAAAATTTCGCAGTAATGACCTTTTAATGGTAAGAAAATCAGGTGATTAAATTCCTAGTTTTGATTATACAATCTGATTTGTGCTCGGGAATGTTGAATTTTAAAAGTAAAATTTTGATTTTTAGTTTCAAATTGAAGTGGGGATATGGGTTTGAACGGAAAACACATATTGCCAAATTCCGACGATTAGAATTGAGTTGAGCACCATGATCAATGGTGAAGGTGGCTTGCATGTTAATGATCATCAGAAAAATATTCGGAGCATTTATAATGGGGTGTGGTGGCGGCACGATGTATTTGTAGGATTTAAGGGTTCGTTTAGAATGATGGCAAAGACGCGTTTGTCGCGACGTCATCGAGATGCTTCAGGGGATCGGACCAAGGGGAGGAGGCTCGTGAGTGAGTGTCGAAGCTTTGGTCGAGTTCGCGTGAATTCCAATGGCGGGGATCATTGGGGCGAGGCGATTTCGTTAATGAAGCGTAGGTGCTAGTTCGATTCGAGATGAAAAAATTCGATTCCTCGTCAAATTGGATGATTTGGGTGGTGTAGAAACTCGTGGGAGTCATTAGTGACATGTCGAGAGCAACGCAGTCGATCGAAGGTGATTGCGGCGATCGTGCACGTGCATGTGGTGTACGGTGGTGTGGGTTACTGCAAAACTTTGGGGAAGATGATGCTGTGCTCGGGTACGAACTCGAGTTGAATCGCGAACATCTTGAAGTAGAGGGAAATGTGAGCGACTCGGTGACTTTGGCTTGTGTGCTCGGCTTTGTACTCGAGTTTTTCGAACGATGGCTCGAAGTTGTGTGGGACGTGGATTTTTAACTAAACGTAACAGTTTTCTTTTTTCCCTTTTAATTTAAAACAAAACCAATTTGGTAAAGAAAGAAAGAAGAAGATGGGAATTTGGAGCGTAGGCCCTACTGTTTTAGAAAAGGGAAGTTATTTAACAAAGATTTGAAATTTAGGAAAAACAAAACAAGTTTTGAAAATAAAGTCCTTAACTAATTCTTTTAAACAATTGTTTATTTAAGTTTTAGGAATTAGTCATTGGTTTAAAATAAATCATTTTAGACTAATTTAGTTAAAGTGTTTTAATATGTATGTCTAGCCTTTGTTTTAAAAGTTTATTTTAAAAAAAATCATAATAAATGTGATTCATTAAGTAATAAAATTTATTAACGTAATTAAGATAAATGGTTTATCTTAAATAATGTTTAAGATGTTAATTAGCTTACAAAAGCCCTAAGTTAATTCATATGAAAAATTCTTTCAAAAGGTTAATTATTTAATCAAACTCTTAATTTATAATTAAAGGGTAATTAATTCCTTGAAAATAATTACTAAATGAAAGTAATTAAGATTAGTTAATAATTTTAAGTTTGATTAATTAATTTAATTAAGAATGGATAATTTATGACTAAAGATTGATTAATCAAGTGTTTAAAAGTTAATTAATTTAAATAATAATTAATTAATGTGATTAACTAATTAAGGTAATTAATTTGAGAATAATTAATTAAATAAAGGCTAATTTATTAAAGAAGTCAATTAAAGGTTAATTTATAAATTAATAATTAAAGGCAGATTAATTTCTAATTTATTAAGGTAATTAATTAAGGTAAATTAATTGCTAGTAATTTTATGGTTAACGATGATTAAGTGATTAAGAATAATCACTTATTTTAATTAATTAAGGGTAATTAATTAATGTGATAAATTACATAAAGATTAATTAATTAATGAAGGTGTTTAAGGGATGATTGTTAATTAAGGGTAAATTAATTATTGTAATTAATTAAGTGGTTTGTAATGAATTAACGTTAATTGACCAAGATTAGTGACTACTCTAATATAAATTAATCAGATAATTAATTGATATTACTTATGGATGTTTGGATTGGATGATTTAATTGTTTGATATCCCTGATTGTGATGCTCTGTTTGATTTGAGCTATGTTTAATGTAATTTATTATCTATGATATATATCTGTGATCTGTGAATAAAAGATAAGCGTTATAGTTTATACCGCTTATCAAATATAAGCATTATAGTTTATACCGCTTATCAAATATATTGTTGTATTTGAATCTTTGCTGACTGATGATGTTGCACTTTTATTGTGTAAAACCCCTTGGACTACACTTATACACACACAAATATGGATTGCACGTGGAAATTTGTTAAGTCACAGGTTTTTGAAATTGTTTTTAAATTGAATTTTTGAATCCAAATGGATTTAGAAATGGGTTGGGATTAAAATATAAAGTTTTTGAAAGGGGGATTTCAAAGATTAAAGTTATTTTTGAATAACTTGATTTAGTTTTGAAACTTGATTTAAATTTGAATTCGACATTCGAAATTGAATTCTATTTATGATTTAAAGAGGTTATACATGTTTATATGCATTTTAAACCATTTTTTTAGTTTTGTTTTGGGACTTTAAATTTAACCCAAGATTTTAACTTGTATAAGTATAATTGGAATTTTCCAAAATGAAAACTATTTGTTTTCATATAATATAAGCTTTTACATAAGAAATGAACTTCCAAATTGGCGTTAAAAGGATTTCAAGTCTAAAATGAAAATGGTTTTCCAAGGTATGAATAAATCTTTGGAAACGTGTTTGAAAGATATAAGTTAAATCTTTAATTTGAAGATTTAATTGAGTTAATCTAAATTGAAATGGAAATTGTTTTGGAATCTATGAATAGATCTTTGTGAAACTAGGTGAACTTTGTGAAATAAGCCCTTTTTGTTTAAAAGATTTAAAATGATAATATGTTTAATCCATTTGAAGAGAAAGTTTTGGGTTTTAAGTTGTGACTTAATCGAAATCCCATTATCCATTTGTTTTTAAATATTGCGCTCATTATTCGGTTTAGCCGGGAGAGGACCTTGGGTCATACAACCCATTACGAGTAATGATACGACGCTATGGATAGCATTTGAAGACCGGTAGTGAAGAGCGGATATTTTCGAAAACGTAAGGAAACTCGTCGAATGTCTCTGCATCAACTAGTCCCCGGTATAGAGACTCCATATGTGATAGGAAGTCCGGACGTGATTAGGGATTATCCTGATTTGCAAGGGCTTCTTCGGATGTGCCTTCGATTCTGTTCGAACCTGGAACAGACTTGTATGGATGTGTGTCCGTCATTACACTTTGAGATGTAAAACTGTTTTCTATCAAATACATTTCTGCTTGGTGGCGGAGAATTTATTCTCTTAGCTTAACACCCTTCTCTAAGACGTACGAGCTTAGAGGTTTTGTAGTTGATGGTTACTAGTGATACATTCCCAATTTGGTAATGTGGCATACAAAGTGCTGCTGATCATTTATTGATCAAAGCATGGCTTTGTGAAAAAGCGTAGCTTTGTGGACGAGAACTCATCAAACCTCACAAACCGGTAATGGTCGAAACAGGAAAGATGCGGCAAGGTTTCAGGGGTAACTCCCCTAAGGTATGACCATTCCTTCTGGAAAAGGGTGGTATCATGGTATGGAGCCCAGATACTTACTCATGTGGGAACTGTAGTATATTTATTACTGTGTGATGTTGTTGGTGTAGAGGATCCTCGGATAAAGGTCCTTAAGGACCAGGGGTGGCGTATCTTAGGTTTTATTCCCAGGAAGAGGGTAGCCGGCCTTGTGTTAGCAGAGAGCCGGGTAGGTTCTCGAGGCGTCCCTCCAGAAGCGTTCCCATGTGGCAATAGGAAGTTCCTTAGCCTGACCATTTGTTGGAAATCCATTCGTCCAATACGCACCTTATACGGTTTTAGCTGTATTACCTGCCATCTACTTATGGTGGCGCCTCACTGTTTGGATAGTAGCTATAGTAGGCATAGTTCAGAATGTCTATGCTGGCTATGATTAATATTATACTTTTGAAATGTTTTCCCACTATGCACTAATAATAATATCAAATGGCTTTCGCGTATCAATCATTTTTGACTGTCATAAGGAGAAATCTCCTCCAATTCTGCGTTTGCATTGTGTGTGTGGCGGGAGGCCTTATGGAAGTTTCATTTTCGAAACAGCATTGCGGATTTATCTTAAATACTTTTGTTGTTCGTTTTAAAGAAAAAACTTTTTTCGTTTGCTCACACCAGTCCCATGACTGACCTGGAGTTTATTCTTCCTTTCCTAAACTTTGGGTGCCCATAATTTTCCCACACTGGCAGTCTAGAGTTGGCTTTTTTTTAGATAATCAGGATTAGTAGATTATTTGGAGCTATTTCAGTCTTTGGATCCCGACTGCACTTGCTTATCTTTGTGTATCGTTATTGGGAGTTCGAGCTATTTTTGGATTGGTGCTTTGGAGATGGGGATTACCCATACTGGAGTTCTCCTTGAAGACCATAATTGGAGATATTGTTCCGCTGCTCGTGTTATCTTTTCTTTCCGCTACTATTGTCTTGTATCATATCTCTGATGTATACTGATATCTATTGTATCATCCGTTGCATCATATTGTATCAGATATTGTATCAATGTTGTATATTGATATATTCTTTTTTTTCTGCTGTGTTGTACTTAATGTTTTATAAGCTCCAGCGAACCAGGTTCGACGTTTGGATCTGCGACATTTGAATACGAGTGTCATATTCGATGTCAATTTTCGAAGGTCGAGTCAGGATCATTAGAAGTCTAGTTCATCTGCCAACTAATAAGAATGTAATAGGATGCAAATGGACTAACAAATTGAAAAGAAATCCAGATGAAACGGTATCAAGTTATAAAGCAAGACTTGTTGCTAAAGGATACACACAATAATATGCGTTTGACTTTAGTGAGACCTTTTCACCAGTGGTGAAATCAACAACTGTTAGAATAGTTCTCACAATTGCACTTTACAAAAACTGGTACATAAGACGGTTATATGCGAATAATGCTTTTCTGAATGGCATTTTATAGGAAGAAATCTATATGGAGCAGTCATAGGGATATAAACAAGAAACTCATCTTTTGTGCAAGTTAAACAAATCCATATATGGACTAAAACAAGCTCCAAGAGTATGATTTGATAGATTGAAAGCACTTTGGTTAATCTAGGCTATCAATCCACCATATCAGATAACTCTTTATTTGTCAAAGTTTAATAGCAATCTTATCATTTATTACTATATATGTTGATGACTTAATTATAATAGGAAATGATGAAAATGAGATTAACAACATTATCCAGTATCTCCATAAACAATTCTCAATCAAAGATCTTGGTAGTTTAAACTACTTTATTGGTATTGAAGTAAAGAGGAAATCTGATTCAGAAATAATATTGAGTCAAAAGAAATACGTCAAAGAGCTACCGATCAAGTCAAAAATGGATGGAGCCAAACCACAGCCAACACCTATGATCAGTCAACAACAACTCTCAAAATACATGGGAGAACCAATATTAAATATGTTAGCCTGCCTTTTTACAAGGCCATGGACAGGCGGGTTTAACTTAATCGACTACACGTTCGTCAAGGCTGGTGTACGATGGAATCAGTCGATTGGATGGATGGATGACGCAAAACACTTGAAAGATGGAAATTGGGTTGGACAAAGATGGATCGGCTAAAATTTGGGTAAAGGAAATGTGGTTCGGCCTAGAATTTAGAAGCCGTTCGACATTGGAGTAAGAAGAGGTTCACTCGGCAGGGGACTGGGATCGTTCGGCATAAACATTATTCAGCCAAACTATCGTTCGGCCTACTATTGGTCTGCCTAAGTATCGTTCGGCCAAAACATAGTTCGGCCTGGGTAGCGTTCGTCTAAAATATTGTTCGGCATGTTTCCACATCGCTCGGCGTTCAGAGTGCCCGGCATCACTTCGCTCGGCCTTTAGAGTGTTCGGCATCACTTCGATCGGCATGAGGATATCGTTCGGCATCAGGGACCGCTCGGCATTGGAGAGGGCATTCGACATTGGAGAGAGCACTCGGCATTGGATAGCGCTCGTCATTGGAGAGAGCGCTCGGCATTGGAGAGAGCGTTCGGCACTGGATGTGTCGTTCGGCATGGCTACCTCGTTCGGCCTACAAGTACGTTCGGCATAGTTGCCTCATTCGGCCTACGAGTACGTTTGGCATAGTTGTCTCGTTCGGCATACGAGTATGCTTGGCATTGGGCGGGTTGTTCGACATCAGGATGGTTCGGCATAAGGAATGGTTCGGCATTGGTTGCCGCTCGGCATAAAAGAGTCTCACCTCCATACCTAGACACCTTCATACCTCGATACCTCCATACCTCAGTACCTCGATACCTCCTTACCTCGGTACCTCGATACCTCCATACCTCGGTACCTCGGTATCTCTGTACCTCGATACCTCGGTACCTCCGTACCTCCGTACCTCCGTACCTCGATACCTCGGTACCTCCATACCCGGTACCTCGATACCTCGACATCTCGCTCGGCATCATACTGTTAGGCACGAGAATATCTTTCGGCATATTTGGGTCGGCACATAGAGTTACTACATTTGGGCCGAGGTATGCAGCTACCAGGCCCACCAGGGAAGTCCAACCCATCTTCATCTATAAATAGAGGGGCAGGGGCTCAGTGAAAGGGATCTTCGGCCTCTTCTCTTCTATTCTTTGACTTTTTCCTAAGACTAAGGCTAGTCTCTCACTTTGTAACTGTAACTGATTCTTACATCAATAAAAAGAAAACTTCTGTAGTGGACGTAGGCCAGAGTTAGCCGAACCACTATAAAATCTGTTGTTCTTTACTGCTTTCATTTTAATTTTGATTGTTCTTCATATTATTACTCTCTACATACATCATATCTGTGGGCTGTGATTGGGATTTGGTGCTTTCATCTGGATTTCGGTGTTGGTGACCAATTTTGGCGCTAAACTTTGGTTCTTTCACTGAGAAGGCAAACACTCAGGGATTTTGGAGCTAGGAACTTGGACTCTAGAAAGCAATGGCTAGGCCATCAACAAGAAAACAAGTGACAGAAAGGACCAATCAGGAGGGAATTCAAGAGGCTTCCTCTTGAGCTGGAGCATGTCAAGCATCCATCTACATCACCAGAGAGGAAATGGAACTCATGATGAAAAGACAAGAGGAGATGATGCAGGCTCTTATCAGACAATTTACACAAGCAGGAAATGCGGGGGCTCAGATCCATGGAGCCAGATCAGAAGCGCTCAACCAGTAAGCAGAGCGAATGGTTCAGCAGGGGGCAAGCTCCAATCAACAGACAACTAACAATCTGTATGGACCTGGACTCGGGGGCGCACCATCAGATAATGCTGAACCAGTTCATGGAGGGGTTCCAGCTAATACCACGCAACAGGATGCTGGCTCGAATGTAAGAGCAAGAAATGAAGAGTATGTACCAGAATTCCCTCGAGGACTCGGGGGGCATCCCTTCACGGACAATGCTGGATTAGCTAAGATTATCAGGCGAACCATGCACGGGGGTTTTACCAATAGAGATCTGAAAGGAGTAAACAAGAGTCCGTTCACTCGTGAAATCAGGATAGCTCGGAATCCGCTAGATTTCAAACTACCTAACGTGGAAATGTACAATGGCAAGGCCGATCCAATAGATCACTTGATGAGATATACAAGACACATGGAGGTGCTGGGGGCATCGGAAGAAGTAATGGCTCGATGTTTCCCTTTATTCTTAACGGACATAGCCGCTATGTGGTTCAGGCAGCTGGAAGAAGGATCTATCGGGACATGGACAGAGTTAGTGGACAGGTTTCTGAAGCAGTTTCGGGTACATATCAAAAGGCCAAAGAATGTAATGACGCTGAAATCGGTAAAACAGAGGACAGACGAATCACTCAGCGCTTTCTTAACTCGGTTCAATACAGAGCTTGCTTCGGTGGATCGGTCGGATCCATCGATGGTTTTAATGGCGGCAGTGTCAGGAGTTAGAGAGAATTCAGATTTCAAAGTGTCACTGGTATGGGACCCTCCAGTGGATCTCGGGGAATTCTTTCACGAAGCTAAGAGGTTCCTTCGGCAGGAAGATGCGTGCTCAGATATTAAGTTAAAGGAGGTGAACGCGGTTGAGGATGGAGGGCCATCTAACAGAGGCTTGGAAAGAGATTAAGGCAAAGGAAAAAGGAAACTAGATGACGAATTAGGAAAAGCTAGGAAACGGTGGAGAGAGCCAAAATTCACCACCTATACAGGATTGAACGAGACGCTAGAACGGATTTATTTGGAGACTCAGAATCGCCTTCCCTACCGAAGGTCGGCTAGGAGAGAACCCTCCGAACGTGAGAGGGCAACAGGGAAACACTATTTCTTCCACGATTTGGATGGGCATGATACCAATAGCTGCAGACACTTAAAGGACATAATTGAGGAGCATGTAAGGAATGGACAGTTGCGACAATACGTCGAAGCTTGGAATGCAGCGATGAGGTAGGAGCAACCACCGTCTACCTCACGCAGTGATGGTACGAGGAACAAGAATGACGGTCGATTGGTTATCCATTGACTGGAATATTACAAAAGAACTAGCAAACTATGGGCAAACGACCAAGTCACTTACTCAAGTACGGGGACAGAGATAGCCCCTAGGAATGCTCTGAGATGATGATAAACCACGACGCTCTAGTTTGTGAAATCTGCTTTCTCTTTTTTGGCTTGGACACTTGCTTTTTTCTGATTTGGTTTGAACTTCTGGTTTTGTTTGTTTCTTGGTTTGGACTTTTATTTGGATGATTGTTTTCTGGTTTGGATATTGGTTTTGATTTTCGATATGGATTTTTTGTTTTCTGATTTGATTTGATCTGGATTTTGGATTGGCTTTCGATTGGTATTTTTATCTGGTTTTTGGTAAACAGTCGTCGGGTATGGATTGTGCCTGGCAAGGGGTAAGTCTCTTCGCCCAAACGCGGCGAATCGACTTATTCAGGTCGTCGAGTATGGACTATGCTCGGCAAGGGTCCGGAGAGACCAGGATTCGGCCTAGGACTTAGGCCCCAAAATTATCGATTACTATTTCAGGTTGTCGAGTATGGACTATGCTCGGCAAGGGTCCGGAGGGACCAGGATTCGGCCTAGGACTTAGGCCATGTATTATTAGTTATTATTTCAGTTCGTCGGGTATGGACTATAATCGACATGGGTCCGAAGTGACCAGGATTTGGCTTAGGACTTAAGCCATGGCATTACTCAACGTCTAGAGACACTGGACCACGGCCGTCATGTGGAAATTGCGCTTGACAAGAACCCGGAGAGGTTACGGATTCGGATATTGACCCGGAGAGGTCACGGATTCGGTTACTGGTTATTGGTTAAGGTTGGATTAAGACTCGGTTATCGAGTCCGGATGGATATGAATATCAGCTATGGACGACAAAGGATTTGTATATTGACCCGAAGGGGTCCTAGAGTCGGTTATTGGTTATTGGATGTGGATGAAACATGGACTTTAGATATCAGATTTGAGGCTATTCAAAACACACCTTCCAACAGCAAGGCATGTTTTGGAGGGCAAGTGCTAGCCCGCCTTTTTTCAAGGCCATGGACAAGCGGGTTTAACTTAATCGACTACACGTTCGTCAAGGCTGGTGTACGATGGATTCAGTCAACTGGATGGATGGATGACGCAACACACTTGAAAGATGGAAATTGGGTTGGACAAAGATGGATCGACTATAATTTGGGTAAAGGAAATGTGGTTCGGCCTAGAATTTAGAAGCCGTTCGACATTGGAGTAAGAAGAGGTTCACTCGGCAGCGGACTGAGATCGTTCGACATCAACTATCATTCGGCATAAACATTGTTCGACCAAACTATCGTTCGGCCTACTATTGGTCGGCCTAAGTATCGTTCGGCAAAAACATAGTTCGGCCTGGGTGGCGTTCGGCCAAAATATTGTTCGGCATGTTTCCACATCGCTCGGCATTCAGAGTGCCCGGCATCACTTCGCTTGGCCTTCAGAGTGTTCGGCCTCACATCGATCGGCATAAGGATATCGTTTGGCATCAGGGATCGCTCGGCATTGGAGAGGGCGTTCGGCATTGGAGAGGGCGTTCGGCATTGGAGAGTGATCGGCATTGGAGAGAGCGCTCGACATTGGAGAGAGCATTCGGCATTGGATGGGTCGTTCGGCATGGCTACCTCGTTCGGCCTACGAGTACGTTCGGCATAGTTGCCTCGTTCGGCCTATGATTACGTTTGGCATACTTGTCTCGTTCGGCATACGAGTATGCTCGGCATTGGGCGGGTTGTTCGACATCAGGATGGTTCGGCATAAGCAATGGTTCGACATTGGTTGTCGCTCGGCATAAAAGAGTCGCACCTCCATACCTCGACACCTCCATACCACGATACCTCTATACCTCCATACCTCCGTACCTTGATACCTCGGTACCTCGATACCTCCATACCTCGATACCTCCATACCTCGGTACCTCGATACCTCCATACCTCGGTACCTCGATACCTCGATACCTCCATACCTCGGTACCTCGACACCTCGCTCAGCATCATATTCTTAGGCACGAGAAGATCGTTTGGCATATTTGGGTCGGCATATAGAGTTACACCATTTGGGCCGAGGTATGTAGCTACCAGGCACCAGGGAAGTCCAACCCATCTTCATCTATAAATAGATGGGCAGGGGCACAGTGAAAGGGATCTTCGGCCTCTTCTCTTCTGTTCTCTGACTTTTTTCCTAAGACTAAGGCTAGTCTCCCACTTTGTAACTATAACTGATTCTTACATCAATAAAAAGAAAATTTCTGGAGTAGACGTAGGCCAAAGTTAGCCGAACCACTATAAAATCTGTTATTCTTTACCGCTTTTATTTTAATTTTGATTATTCTTCATATTATTACTCTCTACATACATCCTATCTATGGGCTGTGATTGGGATTTGATGCTTTCATCTAGATTTGGGTGTTAGTGACCAATTTTGGCGCTAACAAAAAACAGTAAAGAAGTATTGTAGGAGCTCTACAATATTCTACTATAACTAGACCAAATATATCATTCAGTGTTAACAAAGTTTCACAATTTATGCTGGAGACTCATGATGAACATTGGAAAGCAGTTAAGAGAATTCTAAGATATCTTCATGGCACTGCAAACTATGGTCTTAACTAAAGAATTAAAACAACTTAAATATCACAGCATATGCAGATGCATGTGTATTTAATGCCCCGCTATAACCCTGCAATATCTCATAGCGGATTTCTGCCGCTATGATTTTGCCATATAGCACCAAAATATAGCCTTTCCGCTTTAATCCCCGCTATTTCCGCTATATCCCATTATTCTCGCTATATTTTGCTCTTTCCGCTATATCTTCTTTAATAAAATGAATTAAAAAATTACATTTATACATTATAAAAATTATGAAACTAATTTATTTGATTTCATTTTTAATATATTTTCAGAAATGAAAATACTTTAATATTCTACTAAATTCAATTATGTTATATAACAGTTTTACGTTTATTTAAAGTATATTTGCACATGCTTTTTGTATAACTCATTTATGTATTAATTATAATTCAATTCAATGATAATTTTTCATTTAATTACCATTTATATATTTGTAAAAATATTAAGTACGAGTTTTATATGCTATTTTAGAGCTATCCGCTATATCCCGCTGTATCCTCGCTGTATACCCGCTATGACTTTTTGCACCTCCACCGCTTTGAATCTGCCGAGCGCTTTAACTGCACAGGCAGATGCAGACTGGGCAACCGATGTTGATGATAGGAAAAAAGCGACTGGCTACTACATATATATTGGGGACAATTCAGTATCATGGCGCTCAAAGAAATAAACAACCATCTCCAGATCCAACACAAAGGCCGAATACAGGAGTGTAGCAAGTACAGTAGCAGAAATTATATGGATACAGTCATTTCTATCAGAATTACAAATCAAAACAGAGATCAGACCAATGCTATGGTGCGGCAATCAAAGTAGAGTGTATATGACAGCAAATCCAGTGTTGCATTCAAGAACAAAACATATAGAAATTAATTTATACTTCGGTCGAGAACATATACAAAAATGTGAAATTACAAGTAAATCATTTACCTTCACCTTACCAACGTGCATACATCCTTAGCAAGGCACTGCCAGCGAAGAACTTCCTATGATTCAGAACAGATCTTAAGGTAGAGCGAATCAAAGAAGACGAAACTGATGCTCTCTTCAGATCCAACCCTCATCGGTATATTGAACGCTCAACCTCTTTTGCTACAAATTTGCTAAATATAATATCACTTAATCTTTGTATTCGAACAAGTAGAAGTATTTAAAGAAGAGATTGAAGAAGAGAAGTTCGATTTCAAAGCAACGCAGCCGAAGCCCTAATTTGATCGAAGAGATGAAACCCTAACCCTAGCATTAGTTTGAGGGGGGAATAAAAAATAAAGAGTGATGACGGATGAAGGATAATAGCTTTGTTTCGTATCTGTATGTAGGATATAGGATAAAGCGGGTTTACTTGGCCCAATCAGCCTATATAACCAATTCTCTGTATTTAAATATAATAGCTTTGTAACCAAAATGTGTAACAATCTCTGTATCTAATATACAACATTTCAAAGCAATGAATATTATTCTTTCTTCATTCAAACACTAAAATAATTCAGATTTTATTAATTCTTTCTTTTAATAAGCTGTAGCTATCACAAATTTTTTAGAGTTGCTGTCAATCACTAAATAAGAATGTTTACCATATTGGAATTTGAGTATTGCATATCTTTACTATTTACCAATTAATATAGTAATTTTATGGCTTCTTAATTATAGCTTTGACAGACCCATTTTCCTATTTGGAAAACTCACCAATAATGCAAAATTGAGGCATGACCTTTATTTTTAGAATTCCTTAGTCTCTTGATAATTATTTTGTTTTGTATTTAAATAGTAAATTAATACTCATTATCATTTTTTTTGTTTAAAAATTTATTCACTATTATTTGTTTTTATTTAAACTATGATCTTACCATCTATAAGAATTAGGCTCGGGTGATAATACTTTATCTTATGCAAGGTAGTATTCTTGGGAATGGTAGGCATGAAAGATCCATAATGCTACCTCTATTAAGGCATGTGTTCATTTTTCCTTTTATTAGTTTACATTTTCTAAACCACAATTTATTGTTGTAAGAGCACATGTCTTATGAATACTCATGGTTATACATATGCAGGGAAACCTCCATGTTGGTTCATGTTGGAAGAAGTAGCTAACTAACAATTGCATATCATGTGTATTTGTGTGGTGGGGAATTTATTAAAAGTAACAAGGTTATATTTCTATTACATACAACTTCTATATATGTATGCATTTGGAAAAATGTAATCAATAGGCCAACATGTAATAATGTATAAGTCCATGAGAAATAAAGCTAATCAAAATAAGGATATTGAGCTAGTGGTTAAACTTTCTAGATTGTATTTAATTGAAAAAACAAATTATCACGTACTAAGTAGGTAAGACAATAAGCAGTATCATGATGGCAGAGATATACTTAAACAAAAAAGTGAGGTAGCTGGGTTGAATATTTATCAACCTGTGATATCCTGGAATTTTTGGCAATATCAATTTAATAATCTGTATTAAAAATTAAATTGATTTGATAATTTTTGTTAATAAAATTTGAATTGATTTAATAATCTTCCTTTAATAAATACTTAATTGGTGAATTTTATCTTTTAAAAAAAACTAATTAATTTTTTTACGATTTATAGTGTATATATTTATTTATATATATTGTAAATATATAAGCTTTGTTTTAAATTTAACAAATAAAGAATATTTTCTAATTCTAATATTTTTAGTAATTGGGAAAGAGAGATTTATTTAATATAAAGCTTTTCAAGCTAATTAATAAATAACTATATGGTTTTAAATACTTAAGGAAATGTTAATTGTTTAAATTTATTTTAGCATAAGTTTAAATATAAATTAATTAACAAAAAGGTTTGTTTTATTTTCTTTTTAAAATATAGCTTGATAAAATAAGTAATTTACTAATAAAGAAATAATTTATTTTATAAATTATTTTAATTTGATAAATGTGTTATTTTTAAACAATAATAATAATGTATTGCTTTTACAAATGGATTTTTAATATAAATAGAATTGTTATTTCAAATTTGAATTTGTGTAGTTATATATATATATATATATATATATATATATATATATAACTTGATTTTAAAATTGGACTTTAGAATACGATTTGAATTTGAATTTAATGTTTTGAAATTCAAAGTATAAATATTTTAGATTGTTTTGGATTTAAAAATATTTGTATAAACTTTTATTTATATATATATAATTGGTTTTATTTCTTTAAAAAACATTTATCTATATATATATATATATATATATATATATATATGTATACTTATTAACTAATTAATTAAGCATAACCTATATTAACATTTAACTAAATACTAATTAACTTAAAAGACATGTGTCAATTGTTAAGCATATCAATATGAAAAATGTTAAAATATAGGACAAGTGTCAAATTAAATTTAGTTTTTCGTTTATTTTTAATTATAAAACATTTTAGCTTATATAAATAAATTCCATCTTCCCATCCATTCCTTTTCTTTTCTAAATCTAAAGCTAAGTTAAAACAAATCTGAGAACAACTCCTTAAAACCAGAAACCATGTTCAAACTAAATCAGTAATTCAAGTTTAAAGTTTCCAAATCAAAGGAAAATCTGTAACCTGTAATTCATTTTAAAATGCAAAGCAACCCTGTAAAAGCATTTTCAAAAAAAATAAGCCTGCATGCAAAACCTGGGATCTAATCAAGCATTCTAGTTTTCAAACCAAATCAAGCACTAAAGTTTTCAAAGAAGCATTTCAGTTTAAAGCAAGCATCATTTAAACATTCAAGTGCAAAGTTTAAAGCAAAAAGGATTTCAGTTTTCAAAGCTATTTTCAAATCTAGGAGGAAGCTCTGTCTTCATTCTATAATCGGTGAGTAACTTCACTTTTAAAAACTTAAAGTATAATTTTGGTTGCATGTTATATGCTATGATCAATCTTGTATTGTGAAGTATGTTTGTATATTTATATTGTTGCATTTCTAATGTATGGTGTATGCATGATTTAGAATGCCTGTAACTTCTCTGTTTCCAGTTTTTGATTCATGTTCGATTTAAAATCAAAATCTCTTGATCTAATCTCTGTATAAACTTAAGTTTCAAATCAAACTTGTTTGTTTCATTTCAAACTTTAGTTCAAAATTTTACTTAAGTAATCATAATATAGGAATGACTCTGGAAATTAAATAACCGAGCAAGTTTTAATATAAGTAAAAAATTCAAATATCATAATTCAAAGTTTTTGGGTTTGGATTAGAAACATCATGCAAAAATATGAATTTTAAAACTAAAATCAAGATTTTTAGTTTGGGAATGAAGGTGCAATTCTAGTTTGAACTGAAAATGAAATTTTGGGATTTTTGGGTGATCTTTGCAATCTAGGGGGTCGGGTTTCTTCCTAGAGATTGAAGGATGATCGGAGAATCTAGGAAAATTGGTAGGAAGTTAATCGAAACATGGTGGAGGTGGTGGTAGTAGATTTTGTCTAGAACCCTAGTTTTAACTAGGCTAGGTAATTCGATCATCTCGGTTCCTACTATTGATCGAGTGCAACGAGACTTTGGGTGATCGAAGCATGGTCGTTGACGACGATATGGCCGGAGTTTCAGAATTTCTGGTGGTCAAAGTTTCGAGGATGTTGCATTTCTAGGTTTGGGTGTGGTGGTTCCTATCTGTTCTAGGTTGGGTTGAAGCACTCGAATTTGAATTTGAGTTTGGATGGATGATCTGATGTCTGTGATCAGATTAAAAGGTGATCGGCGACATGTCGAAGCTTTCGGTGGTGGCCAGAGAAGATCAGCATCACCGTGCATGTGCACGGTGCACTGTATTGCCTGATGAAGTTTGGTCTGGGCAGTGGTTTTGTGGTCTCGAGTTTACTCGAAGTAGTGTGATGTTTTTCTCGAAGATATGAAAGGTTGGACTCGAAGCAAAATTTAAGTGGCTCGTGTAAAATAATGTTACAGGTTTTAAAAGAAACCTGTTTTGTTTTAAAATTTAAACCTGAAGTTTAAATTGAAAAGCAAAGTTTTAAACAAGTTTAAATCTAAGTTTTAAATCTGGAATTCAAGATTTGTTTGAATCTCAGTTTTATAAAATAAAATAAAATTTTTAATTTCAATTATTTTAAATACTTTAAAATTGTTAAATGGTTTGAATTTTAAAAGTGAAGTTTTAAAATGTAATTAGGTTTTATATCTAAGTTTTTATCTGGATTCAAATTTAGTTTGAATCTTAGTTTTGAAACTAAAGGAAGTTTTTTTTTTAAATTTGAATTGTTTTAAACAATTTTGAACGTTTAAAGTGTATTTTAAATTGATTTGAATTTAAAATGAATTTGGTTTTAAATTCTTTTAAACTTCTTTCATAAAATGAGTATTTCCTTACATGAGATTTTAAACATTTTTAAATTGTTTTAAAACTTTGTTGGAGTTAAATTTGTATACATTTTTAAATCTTAAATTTAAAATGAAATTTAAAAATAAATTTAAAGTAAATTGTTTTTAAATGCTTTGTTAATGATAATTTAATCATTAAAAATAAAATGTTTTTATCTTTAAATAAATGAAGATTTAATGACTTGTAATTCACTAAATTATTAAGTTAATTAAAATGGATAATTGATTCATTTAAATTAATTAATAATTTGGATTAATTAATTAAGTAATTGAAGGTTTAAATTAATTAATTATGGTTTAAGATTAATTAATTAAGGAATAATTAATTTGTAATTAAGGATTATTAATTAGATTTTAATTACTGGTTAAGAGTTAATTAATCAAGTAATTAAGGATTAATTAAGTTACAGTTAACACTTAATTAATTAAATAATTAGAGATTAATTAACTGGTTATTAAAATTAATTAATTTTTAATTAATAATGATTAATCTAAGTTTAATTACTTAAGAAAGTAACTAAGGAGTTGTTAATAAAGGTCATTAACTAAGGATTATTAAACAATTAATTAATGTGATTAATTTTAATAATTAATTAGATTAATTAATTAGAGATAATCATTTGTGAAATTGTTTAAGTGTAATTACTTAAGGGAAGTAATTAAGGAATTAGTACTCAATGTAATTAATTGAGTTTAATGTGATTAGTTTAAGTTAATTAATTAAGTCTAATTAATTTAAGATAATCACTTGATGATTTGATAAGTGTAATTACTTAATGTAATTAATGAAGTGCAATTACAGGATGTAATTAATGGAAGATGATTTAATAATGAAAGTAGTTTGGATTAAATTACCTTGTGTAATTAATCAAAGGATTAATTAAGTTAATTAATTAAGGTGTAATTAATTTATTTAATGAAGTAATTAAGGGTAGTTAATTGTTGAATGTGATTAATCAAGAGTGATTAATAAATGAGGTTTAATCAAAGATTAATTACTTAATGTAATTAATTTAAATAGGATAATTAATTAAAATAAGGAGCATTAATTAATATAATTAATGATGCAATTAAGGGTTGATTAATTACGATTAATTAATCAATGATAAGTGATTAAGTAATTAATGTAATTAATTACATACTGTTTTTGGTTAAGAATAATTAATTTGGGAAATTAATTAAAGGATAATCACTTGAATGTAATTAAAGAATAATTAATGAAGGATGATTAATTAAGGTGGATAATTAGAGAATGATTAATTAATTGATTTGTAATTAATTAATGGTTATGTAAGCAAGATTTATGTGAGGAAGTAATTAATTTAATTTACTTTAAATTAATTAGAGATGAAGTAATTAATTTAATTCATTTTAAATTAATTATAGTGTGATTAAGTAAATCCTTGCTTATGTATAAATGGATGATGTTGATTGCCTTGAATGGTTTGTGATCTCAGATATGAGATAAGTAATGCTATGTGATATGGATACTTTGATTAAAGTATGATGATAATGTGGATTATCTGTTTGTGATGATAATGTTGATTATCTATTGTGATATGTGAATTATCTATCTGTGTGTATATAGATAGTGGAATTGTATTGTTTTTAACTTTAAAAACAACTTGGCCTTAAAAGATACGTTTAGGATTTCGATGAGACCGAGATCGGGTTTCCATATTTGGATATCCGAAAACCACATCGATCCAAATTAACGCTAGGTCATGAATCTCAAGTGATGATGAAGATTTAGAGTGAAAGGGTTATCGTCATTAACTCTGAGGGTGATTCCAAAATGAGCGTAACGAAATAATGCCTTCGGTTTCGTTCGAACCCGAAACAAGCTTGTATGGATTGAATGCTTTCAGAACATCGTCAGGTGGACGATGAGCATTCTAAGACATGTGTTCTCTAAAGGTAATCATAGCCACAAGCCTCATCAACTAGGAATGGCGAAAATAGGGGAGGTGTAGCAAGGCTAAGTGGGTAGCATCCAAGTAGGACGAGATTTACTCCTGTCTAGAGGTCCCTTTTTATTCGGCTGTGCGGGAAGTTGTGAGCTCCAGCTGCCGGGGTTGTCTTGTTCGAAACTGTCTAGTAAGGGGTGGTTCCGGCCTTGTGTTGCAGGGGATTTAGTGCGGATCCTCAGTATGTTGATCTTGGCCATGTACTGCGACGGGCGGTACCCCAGTAGCCCTGCCATTGTTTGGAATCGAAAATCCAATAAGTGACATCGGATTTGATCGTATTACTCACATTTGTGGCTAGTATGCTGGAATTTAATCATGTAACAATTTCAGCTATTTCTTTTTTACTTGAAAACCCTAGACCTATTATAATATCATTGGATTTCCTATCAAATGTTTTGGTTAGCGTAAGGTAAAAACTTACCCATGTTTATGTGTAGGGAGTCTTACGTGATACCTTTTGCTTTCAAAGGTTTTCAAAGTTAAGCAACCTTAACCTGTTACTCACACCAGACCCATGTCTTACCCGGAGTTTATTTTTATTTTTCTTAAACTCTTAGGTACTCAAATTTTTACGAGTAGCCAAGGGATTAAGGTTAGCATTGACGAATTGTGGAGGAGCGATGGAGCAGGAGGCTTCTGCGTTGTAGATATATATAGTTGTTCCGCTGTGTTGATCTATGTATTGATCTCTGTATTGTGTATTGAGTTGTATAACTAGGCAGATGTTTATAACTGCCTAGTATGTGATGTAAAAATCTGTGTAACTCTGATAATTGTTGATACTATGTAATATTTATGTGATTAGTATAATTTATTCATTTCACTATTGAGATTCTGATGTTGTTTCTTTCTTCTCTATCTTTCTCTTTTCTATCCCTTTCTTTCTTCAAGATAATGCGACTTTCAGTGGAGTGAAAGTCGGGTCATCACAGTTGGTATCAGAGCGCTAGGATGAGTGAATACCTAGGGTTTGGAGTGATTTCTTTCTTGAGAGAGCGTACTTGTATTTATATATATATATATATATATACACACACGTACTTCTACCTATCTGTAAGGTTACACGTTCTGGTTTTCCAATATAAGTCATAAAGGTAGATGAGGTAGTGGTGTGTGTAACACGACGACTATCATTGGTTGGAGTTTGAATGTTTGAGTTTGGAAGTGTATTTGTCGAGACTGTAGACCTAATACCGTCTCGGATAAGCTTTGTTGTAGTGTAAGGATTTCATCGAATTTTGAAGGAAACCTGTTAAGGTTCGGAGTCTATCTTTGAAGTGCGGTTTGGATGAGTAGAGTTTGGATCTGTCGGTTAGGCAGAAGAGAGTGATGGTATCTTGGCTACCTCAGGAAGTAGTAGCTACGTGATGAGCTGCAGTGACTATGGATTGTCTCCGAAGATGTTTCATCCGGAGTAAGTTTAAGGAAGTATGTCTGCAACAGCGATGTGGCTGAGTTCAGCAGGATGTTTCTGTTTGGGTTAAGGCTCAAGTTTCTCGAAGAGCTTTGGATTAGGAAGTCTTTGGCAACTGTGTCAACAATGCAGCTCGGAGTGTTTTGTGTGCCGGTAAGGAAGTTTTCTGGCTGAGCAGTTTTTCTAGAAGTGGAGTTCAGAAACAGCAGAGTGAATCCGTTTCTTCGATGGATTGGCTAGATAAGCGTAAGCTATTCTGATTGGTAAAGAGAGAACAGTTTTCTTTGGAACTAGGTTGGGTTGATCGCAAAAGTGACTTGCGATAGCTAAGTGTTCTCTTGGGTTATCAGAGATTTTCTAGACGTCTTCAGGGAAGTCAGAGGTTTGTCCGCATCTGGAGGTTGAGTTTCCTTATCGACTAGGATTCCAGGAGTGGTACCAGTGGTTCAGCTTAGCAGAAGGATGGTTCCTAGAGATAGAGTTTGGTGAAGCAGCTCAGGATTTGGTGGAATTTCTGAGTTTCTTTTGTGGATCTATTGAACCATATCTCTGGGATGTGTTGTCCAGCTTGTGCTTGTGTTCTTCATCAGCATTCTCATCTACTTTGGATCAGACTTGTGCAGCGGAAGCAGTTTGGGAGTGCATCTATTTTATCTTTTCCGCATATGAGAAGTAAGTTCAGTCTTTTGATATTTGAGGAGTAGGGTTTGTGTTCTTGATTTTGGTTGATCTTGGAGAGATCATTTTATGTGGTTGTTTTTGGTCTAGTTTGTTTCTAGAAGCATTAGCGAACGTTAAGCTAATTAGGAAGGATGTAGGCAGTCCAGGATCGTCCGAGGAGTTTTGGGGATAAGAAACGAAGAAATTTGGATTTCTGAGCCAGAGATTTGATTTTGGATAAGTTTTCTCCGATCAAGGGAGCTATAAGATTGGGTAAGACTGGAAAGCTAGCTCCGAGGTGTTTTGGATCTTTTCTGTGTTCTTGTGAGGATAAGTGTTTGGTCTTCAGGATTGAATTGCCGGTTTGGATAACTAGGATTCGATGTGTTTCACGTATCTCTGAGGGAGTACGTGTATAATCCATCTCTGGTTTTGGAACCAGCGGTTCGGGAAGATTTGGTTGTTGAGTCAGACTTGTCTATGGTCTGATGCCTTGTTCAGTGTAGATCTTATTGAGTAGGAGCTCTGTAGCTTAGTATTATAGCTAGTTTGGATTCATTAGAGCGAGTGTCCCGGTATTTATACCTGGGAAGCTCTAGGAAGTTCTATCCAGAGTTTTATCTGGACAGTTAGATCTGTTTGATTGGATGAATTGGTTGGTATGGTTATTAGCACATGATTGATAATATATGCTTGTGGTTTTGAAATTGAATCTTAGATAGATTATTAAATTACCTTTTCTTTTAAATTTCGGGGACGAAATTCTTTTAAGAGGGGAGGAATGTGATATCCTAGAATTTTTGGCAATATCAATTTAATAATCCGTATTAAAAATTAAATTGATTTGATAATTTTTGTTAAAAATTTTGAAATGATTTAATAATCTTCCTTTAATAAATATTTAATTAGTGAATTTTATCTTTTTAAAAAAACTAATTAAATTGTTTTCTATTTGTAGTGTATATATTTATTTATATATATTGCCAAAGATAAGCTTCATTTTAAATTTAACAAATAAAGCATATTTTCTAATTCTAATATTTTTTGTAATTGGAAATTAGAGATTTATTTAATAAATAAAGCTTTTCAAGCTAATTAATAAATAACTATATGGTTTTAAATACTTAAGGAAATGTAAATTGTTTAAATTTATTTTAGCTTAAGTTTAAATTTAAATTAATTAACAAAAAGGTTTGTTTTATTTTCTTTTTAAAATATAGCTTGATAAAATAAGTAATTTATTAATAAAGAAATAATTTCTTTTATAAATTATTTTAATTTGATAAATGAGTTATTTTTAAACAATAATAATAATGTATTGTTTTTACAAATCGATTTTTAATATAAATAGAATTGTTATTTCAAATTTGAATTTGTGTAGTTATATATGTATATATATAACTTGATTTTAAAATTGGACTCTAGAATATGATTTGAATTTAAAGTTTTGAAATTCAAAGTATAAATATTTTAAATTGTTTTGGATTTAAAAATATTTCTATAAACTTTTATTTATATATAATTGGTTTTATTTCTTTTAAATAAATTGATTTATACATATATATATATACATATATATTTATATACTTATTAACTAATTAATAAAGCATAACCTATATTAATATTTAACTAAATATTAATTAACTTAAAAGACGTGTAAATTGTTAAGCATATCAATATGGAAAATGTTAAAATATAGGACAAGTGCCAAATTAAATTTAGTTTTTCTTTTATTTTTAATTATAAAACATTTCAGCTTATATAAACAAATTCCTTCTTCCCTTCCATTCTTTTTCTTTCTAAATCTAAAGCTAAGTTAAAACAAATCTGAGAACAACTCCTTAAAACTAGAAATCATGTTCAAACTAAATCAGTATTTCTAGTTTAAAGTTTCCAAATCAAAGGCAAATCTGTAACCTGTAATTCATTATAAAATGCAAAGCAAACCTGTAAAAGCATTTTCAAAGAAAACAAGCCTACATGCAAAACCTGGGATCTAATCAAGCATTCCAGTTTTCAAACCAAATCAAGCACTAAAGTTTTCAAAGAAGTTTTCCAGTTTTAAAACAAGCAGCATTTCAACATTCAAGTGCAAAGTTTAAAGCAAAAAGGATTTCAGTTTTCAAAGCTATTTTCAAATCTAGGAGGAAGCTCTGTCTTCATTCTATAATCGGTGAGTAACTTCACTTTTAAAAACATAAAGTCTAATTTTGGTTGCATGTTATTTGCTGTGAGCAATCTTGTATTGTGAAGTATGTTTGTATATTTATATTGTTGCATTTCTGATGTATGATGTATGCATGCTTTTGAATGCCCGTAACTTCTCTGTTTCCAGTTTTTGGATCATGTTTGATTTAAAATCAAAATATCTTGATTTAATCTCTGTTTAAACTTGAGTTTCAAATCAAACTTGTTTGTTTCATTTCAAACTTTAGTTCAAAATTTTACATAAGTAATCATAATATGGGAATGACTCTAGAAATCAAATAACCGAGCAAGTTTTAATATAAGTTAAAATTCAAATATCATAATTCAAAGTTTCAGGGTTAGGATCGGAAACATCATGTAAAAATATGAATTTTAAACTAAAATCAAGATTTTCAGTTTGGGAATGAAGGTGCAGTTCTGGTTTGAACTGAAAATGAAATTTTGAGATTTTTGTGTGATCTATGTAATCTAGGAGGTCGGGTTTCTTCCTGGAGATGAAAGGCCAATCAGAGAATCTAAGAAAATTGGTAGGAAGTTGATCGGAGCATGGTGGAGGTGGTGGCAGTAGATTTTTTGTCTGGACCCTAGTTTTAACTAGGCTAGGTAATTCTATCATCTTGGTTTCTACAATTGATCGAGTGCAACGAACTTTGGGTGATGGAAGCTTGGTCGTTGAGGACGACATGGCCAGAGTTTCAGAATTTCTAGTGGTTGGAGTTTCGAGGATGTGGCGTTTCCAGGTTTGGGTGTGGTGGTTCCTGTCTGTTCCAGGTTGGGTTGAAGCACTCGATTTTGAATTCGAGTTTGGATGGATGATGTGATGTCTGTGATCAGATTAGAAAGTGATCGACGACATGTCGAAGCCTTCGGTAGTGGCCAGAGATGATCAGCGTCACCGTGCATGTGCACGGTGCACTGTATTGTCTGATGAAGTTTGGTCTGGGTAGTGGTTTTATGGTCTTGAGTTTACTCGAAGTAGTGTGATATTTTGCTCGAAGATAGGATAGGTTGGACTCGAAGCAAAATTTAAGTGTCTCGTGTAAAATGACGTTACAGGTTTTAAAAGAAACCTGTTTTGTTTTAAAATTTAAACCTGAAGTTTAAATTGAAAAGAAAAGTTTTAAACAAGTTTAAATCTAAGTTTTAAATCTGGAATTCAATTTTTGTTTGAATCTCATCTTTACAAAGTAAAAAAAAAAATTAAATTTAAATTGCTTTAACTACTTTAAAATGGTTAAATGCTTTGAATTTTAAAAATGAAGTTTTAAAATATAATTAGGTTTTAATCTAAGTTTTTATCTGGATTCAAATTTAGTTTGAATCTTAGTTTTGAAATAAAAGGAAGTTTATTTTAAATTTGATTTGTTTTAAACAAGTTTGAATGTTTAAAGTGTGTCTTAAATTGACTTGAATTTAAAATGAATTTGGTTTTAAATTCTTTTAAACTTCTTTTATACAATGAGTATTTCCTTAACATGATATTTTAAAAGGTTTTTAAATTGTTTTAAAACTTTGTTTAAGTTAAATTTGTATTCATTTTTAAATCTTAAATTTAAAATGATATTTAAAGTAAATTGTTTTTAAATGCTTTGTTAATGATAATTTGATCATTAAAAAGAAAAAAAAATTATCTTTAAATAAATGAAGATTTAATGATTTGTAATTCACTAAATTATTAAGTTAATTAAAATGGATAATTGATTTATTTAAATTAATTAATAATTTGGATTAAAAAGTAATTAAAGGTTTAAATTAATTAATTAAGGTTTAAGATTAATTAATTAAGGAATAATTAACTTGCAATTAAGGATTATTAATTAGATTTTAATTAATGATTAAGAATTAATTAATCAAGTAATTAAGGATTAATTAAGTTAAAGTTAAGACTTAATTAAATAAATAATTAAAGATTAATTAACTGGTTATTAAAATTAATTAATTTGTAATTAATAATGAATAATCTAAGTTTAATTACTTAAGAAAGTAATTAAGGAGTTGTTAATGAAGGTCATTAACCAAGGATTATTAAACAATTAATTAATGCGATTAATTTTAATAATTAATTAGATTAATTAATTAGAGATAATCATTTGAGAAATTGTTTAAGTGTAATTACTTAAGGGAAGTAATTAAAGAATTAATTACTCAATGTAATTAATTGAGTCTAATGTGATTAGTTTAAGTTAATTAATTAATTTAATTAATTTAAGATAATCGCTTGATGATTTGAGAAGTGTAATTACTTAATTTAATTAATGAAGTGTAATTACTTAGTGAACTAATTAATGGTAATTACAGGATGTAATTAATGGAAGATGATTTAATAATGGAAGTAGTTTGGATTATATTGCTTTGTGTAATTAATCAAGGGATTAATTAAGATAATTAATTGCGGAGTAATAAATTCATTTAATGAAGTAATTAAGGGTAGTTAACTACTGAATGTGATTAATCAAGAGTGATTAATAAATATGGTTTAATCAAAGATTAATTACTTAATGTAATTAATTTAAATAGGATGATTGATTAAAATAGGGATCATTAATTAATATAATTAATGATGTAATTAAGGGTTTATTAATTAAGATTAATTAATCAATGATAAGTGATTAAGTAATTAATTAATTAATGTAATTAATTAAGGTTTAATGTAATTAATTATAGTTAATTAATTAATGAAGTAATTAAAGGTTAATTACTGTTTTTGGTTAAGAATAATTAATTTGGAAAATTAATTAAAGGATAATCACTTGAATGTAATTAAAGAATAATTAATCAGGGATGATTAATTAAGGTGGATAATTAGAGAATGATTAATTAATTGATTTGTAATTAATTAATGGTTATGTAAGCAAGATTTATGTGAGAAAGTAATTAATTTAATTTACTTTAAGTTAATTAGAGATGAAGTAATTAATTTAATTTACTTTAAATTAATTAGAGATGAAGTAATTAATTTAATTCATTTTAAATTAATTATAGTGTGATTAAGTAAATCCTTGCTTATGTGTGAATGGATGATGTTGATCGCCTTGAATGGTTTGTGATCTCAGATATGAGATAAGTAATGCTATGTGATATGGATACTTTGATTAAAGTATGATGATAATGTGGATTATCTGTTTGTGATGATAATGTTGATTATCTATTGTGATATGTGAATTATCTATCTGTGTGTACATAGATAGTGAATTGTATTGTTTTTAACTTTAAAAACAACTTGCCCTTAAAAGATACAGTTTGGATTTCGATGAGACCGGGATCGGGTTTCCATATTTGGATATCCGAAAACCACATTGATCCAAATTAACGATAGATCGTGAATCTCAAGTGAAGATGAAGATTTTGAGTGCAAGGGATATCGTCATTAACTCTGAGGGTGATTCCGAAATGAGTGTAACGAAATAATGCCTTCGGTTTCGTTCGAACCCGGAACGAACTTGTATGGATTGAATGCTTCCAGAACATCGTCAAGTGGACGATGAGCATTCTAAGAGATGTGCTCTCTAAATGTAATCGTAGCCTCAAGCCTCATCAACTAGGAATGGCTAAATCAGGGGAGGTGCAGCAAGGCTAAGTGGGTAGCACCAAAGTAGGATGAGATTTTCCTCTGTCTAGAGGTCCCTTTCTATTCGGCTGTGTGGGCAGTTGTGAGCACCAACTGCCGAGGTTGTCTTGTTCGGAAATGTCCAGTAAGGAGTGGTTCCGGCCTTGTGTTGCACAATATGTTGATCTTGGCCATGTACTGTGACGGGCGGTACCCCAGTAGCCCTGCCATTGTATGGAATCCAAAATCCAATAAGTGCCATCGGATTTGATTGTATTACCCACATTTGTGGCTAATGTGCTGGAATTTAATCATGTAACAATTTCAGCTATTTCTTTTTTACTTGAAAACCCTAGACCTATTATAATATCATCGGATTTCCTATCAAATGTTTTGGTTAGCGTAATGTAAAAACTTACCCATGTTTATGTGTGGGGAGTTTTACGTAATACCTTTTGCTTTCAAAGGTTTTCAAAGTTAAGCAACCTTAACCTGTTACTCACACCAGACACATGTCTGACCCGGAGTTTATTTCTGTTTTTCTTAAACTCTTGGGTACTCAAATTTTTACCAGTAGCCAAGGGATTCAGGTTAGCTTTGACGAATTATGGAGGAGCGATGAAGCAGGAGACTTCGGCGTTGTAGATATATATAGTAGTTTCGCTGTGTTGATCTCCGTATTGATATCTGTATTGTGTATTGAGTTGAATAACTAGACAGAAGTTTATAACTGCCTAGTATGTGATGTAAAAATCTGTGTAACTCTGATAATTGTTGATACTATGTAATATTTATGTGATTAATATAATTTATTTGTTCCACTGTTGAGATTCTGATGTTGTTTCTTTCTTTCTTCTCTATCTTTCTCTTTTCTATCCCTTTCTTTCTTCAAGACGATGCGACTTATTGTGGAGTGAAAGTTGAGTCGTCACACAACTAGTCTCTAATGAAAAATGAAAGAACATGGAGGTTAGGTCCTAGGGTTGCAAAAGAAACAGTCATCTGTTATAAATTTTTCTGAAGATATAGTGGTTTCTCACATATTTGACTACCAGTTGTTTATATAGCATAACTTATTTTAGTGATGTTCATCTGAACTTCTACACAAATTTTGATCTTTCAATGAACCATGATGAGATTTTTCACAGTTTTTTGTTTGGCTGCAAAAACATGTTGATATGTCCATCTGATTTAATATATACAACAATTAATATATTTGTTTATTAAGAACAATTACTTTCTTATGTATCGTCATGTTCTTATGTTACAACTTACGGGAATAGTACGATTCGAGAAGTTGGAAAAACTATAATAAATGAATTCACAAATATAGCCATTGTCATGAACTTAAAAAAACAAATAATATATATTTTGGTCTACTTGTTTTACCCACGTTTTGCTGCAGCTTCCACTTTTTTTATCAACGAAAACCATAGGTAGCGTTTTGTTTGTTATTCTTAGTTTTGAATTTTCGTCCATACAAAAATGCACATGATGCATGTATATTGCCGAAAACAATCAATTTAGAAAACAAAGTTAACATATAAAGTAGAATACAACATTTTTTATTTTTCGGATTTTGGAAAATAACACAAGCACGTGAAACAATCTATTTTTCCGCCGTCCCTATATCTCCTTCGTTCTTCCATCTATTTTTCATTCATTCCCTCCGTCTACCCTCCATTTTTTTCACATTTGACATACATATTGAAAATGCAAAATTTATTTTCAAAACAAACACTACCTAAGCCTTTTTCGATTTCCAAATTCCAAAGATATTCGTTTTCATGATCTTCTTAATACCTAAAATATTTAGTTAAGGTGCATTTTTGGCACTTCTAAACAGAAGTTGGTACAATTCTTCGACCTCCAAAATAGACGCGGCCTTTTATACATTTTGTTAGTTCTGTTACTTAATTATTTCATCTCAATTTATTGTCTTATTTTCTTTATTTTTTTGCATTTCCATCTATTTTTGTAATATTTTCTCTCCCTAGCGATATAGTCAATACTGCTGGCTACCAACTTCTAACTTTTTTTTGCATATGACCACTACCATCCTGTATTTTCTTTAAAGCCCTATTTTTTGGTTGGCTAATAACAGTCTTACTACGAGCTTATGGTACTACTTATAGCAAGGTATTTATAATGAGATCAAATTCTTATTTTATTTTTATGTTTGGGTTGAATATTATTTGCCCCATTGTGGTTAGCCAATGTTCTCATGCTAACAGATCCATATTTTAGTTTTGAATTCAAAAAAACGTTGGTAAAATAAGTTACTATATCAAAAAATTCACAATTTAAATTGCGTTGGTTTATTTGTTTGACTTGACTACCAGTGTACACGTTAATTTCTTGCAGTAAAAATGTGTGAAATTGCCACCTGCAAAGTTATATATGTGGACGCTTTAAATAAAAGAAAGCAATAAGATTGATAAGCATTTGTGGTCTGGCCAAGGCACGGAGAGATGGGTTTTGGAGAGATTTGGAATTGTGAAGGAGCACGTGACATTGGTGTTACTTGATGTAATGAGGCACTAAAGGTGTAGATAATTGGCAATTTTAAGGTGTTTCTTTAAGTATGTTACTTATGACATTTTGGAATTATTTTTTAGGTTATATGGTTTTTCATACTGATATAGCCATGTATATGTGTAATAATTGGGCGACTAATTAGCAATTTATTTTATTTGCATAATCTATTTATTTTTTTCCAAAAATGTAGCCTGCAACATTATTGTAGTGTGTTTAAGGATATACAAAGTTAAGTATACCTTGAATATGTACTACTTAACAAAAATTACGATAATACTTCGCTTATGGTTAAAGGTAGCCAAACTTAACTACAAATTAGGACTAATAAAAATTTAAGAAGGGTTCAACATAGGAAAGTTTACAAATAGCTTGCTTCTACAAGCCTATAGACACAAGCATGCGACACATGTTAACTTTTTTCTAATTTACAAAGATATAAAAACCAATAATGGGTAGAACAAAAAATACAATGATATATCGAAAAGCATGCAATTAAAGATACAATATATGAATATGATGCACTAAAATGATCAAATACTAAACACCAAAATGATCAAATATTGATCAACAAAACATACAAAATAAACTATTTTTGGAATTAAAATTCACAAAAAACATTTAATTTATGTAGTATAAATATAATATTTGCATTTTTATATGGAAAATTAAAATATTGATGAGATGTCGTGATCAACTTGGGATGTTAGAGCATTTATGTCAAGTGCGCGACTTGTTGCTTGCACGGCAGCGTTCATGGTCAAGCATTGGGCAGCGTGATTGTACGGGAGAGAAAGATGCGGGACTGAAAGTTTAAAATTTAGCTTGTTTTATATATTTTTCATTTTGGTTAGTTAGTCGCATGCTAATAAGATATAATAAAAAACATACGAGGTCCAAAAATCATGAAGGAGGGGTTTGGAGCTGCGAAATCTAAGCAAAATGATTAAAATTGGAACGAATTGCAATTAAAAATAAAGGTGAGTATAATCTCAATCATTTGGATAGCAAGTATAATATAAAAAATTGAATTTAAATTATTGCTAGTTTGGATGAATTTATAAATTTTTATCTGTCAGATGTTCAATATATATAGTAGTATATATGTTAGTATTTGGATTGATATTCCCGCACAATATAGCAGATGAAACCCTATGTGCCCCCGCATAATAGTGGATGACCCTATATACCTCGATATCCCCCTCAAAGTGGGATTGGTATTTTTATTGTATTAACATTTGTGGATGTAGGGAAATAGGTTGGAGGGATCCAACTGGATTCCTCAAATATATTGCTTATTTTTTATATAAGTGATATATGATGTGTGTAGATACTCTGTTATCGATTATTGTTGAAATTTTAATTATTGGATGTTATAGTAGCACTCGCCTTTAATTTTGGTATTTTTAAATACCATAAATATTATTCTTTGGAATTCGAAGAAATAAAAAGAAATTTTGGATATAAAATTATTCATACTGGAAATTACTTTATTTCAAAGAAAACTGGATAAAGAAATAAAATAATAAATTTTTGTTTTAGTTGTACTTAACTATTATAAATTGTTTTAAGATAGATATTATAAAAATGAATTATATAAAAAGAATTTATAAATGATGTTCGAAAAAAATAGAAAGGAGTTGGAATAGATATTTAAAATGGATTTGAAAAATAAATGGAATATATTAAGAAATGGATTTATAAATGAGGTTTTACAAATAAGATTGTTTTATAGATAGGTGAAACTCAAAGGAGTTTATAAAATTATAAACGATGTTTATAAATAAGGAAAAGGGTATCAGTTGATAAGTTGGAATATAAGTTTACAATGTGAATTTACATCGAGTTATGGGAATCGTTTTGGAAAGAAATAGTTTAATCTATTTTTGAATGTGAGAATAGCGAATAAATTGAGATATAATCGATGTGATACAAATCGAGAGGGATTTATAAACTTAATTTGGCAATATTGGATCTTTAAAATAGATTTTTGACAAGTAATTAAAAATTGTTTAAAAAGGATTTTTAATTACTATGCTATATAACTTAAACTATTATTTAGACTTAGAATATTCCGAAAAGTTAGTTATTATAATATTCAATATTTATTAAAATAAATTCTAATTTTATTAATCAGCTTTGTGAATTAATTAGTCGTTAAAAATGATTTGGATATGAGTTATCGATACTATTTGGAATGTTTTGGTTTACTTAAACATATTTTAAAAATAAACTACTATTCCTTAAAAAATACTTATTTTATATATATAGTTTTAAAAGATTGAATTTATTTATAAATCCTATCGAGATTGGAAATAAAGTTATTAAATGAGTATGAGTTTAGAAGAGAAATCTTATAGTAGGATTTTGGGAGCTTAAAGAAAATTCCAAAGTGTTAAAAATATGAGAAATTAGGAAAATGAATTAGAATTCATAAAATAAGTTAGAAATGGATATTTGGAGATATAGTTAAGTGCATTTGACCATGGAAATATTAAGGGATTTATAAGTAAAATTTGTAAAGAATTTTGAGAAATAGGAAATAAATGGACTACTTCTTGAATATTAGAAATAAAAATGCTTATAAATATTCCTATGTTTTGGACATGAAGAATTTGAAAATATTTAACTTCAAGATTTTAGTTATAAAAATATTTTCGAATGGATGGATTGTAATTGGAAGCGAGAAAAATATTCTAAATTGAAATGGCTTGAAAGTATCCTGTTAAGGATATGTAACAACCCGCAAATCTGCACCCCTTGAGTCAACACTATTCTACTTAAATCAACTCAAGTTGTACAGAAATACGAACCATTTGGGTTAAAGAAGAAGAGGTAGAAGAAGAGAAAACAAAATCAACATCAGAATCTAACGATCGCAGCGGAATAAAATATAATAGATAGTAAATAATCTTTACTCAAAATCAAATATATCTGTTTACATATATTACATCATAAGAGTACATCAGTCACAGCTCACAACAATAACATACAATGGATACACAACAACTCAACACAGCGGAAATATATATATATATATATAAACAAGTACGAGAGTACGTGTCCTCATCCTGCTCGTCTCCTGAGCTCCACAGCAACATGTCCTGTATTCTATAATACTCGGTCTGACCCGAGCATTACAGTTAAATAATACCCGAGTCAGTCTGGATTACCAGCGTGAGAAAACCACACCCAATTAATTATTAAAGCTTCAAAAATCCTTTGAAAACAAAAGCATCTCGTAAGACCACGCCACAAATAAGCATGTCGGGTTTTTACCTTACGATAGCTAAAACATTTTTTATAGAAATCCTCTGATATTATAATAGTGTCTATAAAAAGTAAATAGAATCTAGCTCAAATGCTTGCATCTCACGTTTCAGCAATAGTTGGGCACAATCAAAGCTGTACGGGCGCGTATGGAAAATGGATTCCAACTAAAGGCAAGATCACCCCGCGGTTGGAATCAGCAACCGCCCACTAAGCCGAAATAAAGGGACATCTAGACAGGGATGACCTCACCCTCCAGTGGGGGCTACCCACGAAGTCTTGCTGCATATCCCCTGATTTTCAGCCATTCCCATTTGATGAGGCTTGAGGCTAAGCATACCTTTTCAGAATATATTCCTTAGAATGCCCATCGTCCACCTGACGATGTTTCGCAAGCATTCATCCATACAAATCTGTCCCGGGTTCGAACGGAACCGAAGACACTATTCCTACTACATCCATTTTGGAAATATCCTCAGGATTAGTAGCGACTAGCCCTTGCACTTCACTGCTCCAGCTTCGAATTCAAAATCGTTTACACGAAACGTACAAACCGGATCTAAGTGGTTTTCGAGAAATAAATCTCGATCCCGGTCTCTTCGAAACGATCAACGCATTTGGCCAATATTGATAGTCGGTTATTTAACTATCAATTAATATTCACAAACAACCATCCAACAAATAAATAATTTCTCAAATTATTTATTAACCTTAAATTATCTTCAAAAGATATAATTCTATTTTCAATCCTTTGAAAACAGTTTCCATCTTTCTTTTCAGAATAGACCTTCCTAAATATTTCTATCTCCTCTGAAATCACCAAGCACAAAACTAGATTTTTAAAATAATTTAAAACACTTTACTTTGAAATATATACTTTAAAACACTTAGGATAAAACTACTTAAATAATTTGTTAAAAATACATATTATATGAATTTGAGAAAATAAGGTTACTTTATAAAATATAAAAGCAGGTTTTCACTTTTAAAACAAATACTAAGTCACTTTTAAATAATTAATGCTATAATATATTAAAAGGAAATACTTGCTTTAGAAATTAAATATTAGAAATAATAAACTTTACAAAACTTTCTTTCTTTAAACAACTTTAAAGCATTAATTTATATTTATAAATTTACTTTTAAAAACGTGTACTTGGCCATCCAGAGAAAATTCCAACTTCAAGCATTTAAATCAATTTTCCCAAATTGATTTCCAATTTATTCTATTTGAAATAAATTTCTTTACTTACTTGGTTCATTTCAAAATTCATTAATTATGGACTTTATTTTTATTATTATTATTTGCTGTTTGATTTTAAATCTTTTAACTGAAATATAAAAATTTAGGTTATTCCCAATTTCTTCTTTATTCTTCTTAAATAATTTAAATCCTCAATTTAAAATAAATGTTTTGTTCTTTTAAACAATAACATTGAAATATAAGTTTCATTAACTCTCTGTTTATTTAAATTTCCCTTCCCATACACAAGATTGATTTATTAGAATTTTAAAATCACTTGATTTCCTTTCCAGTTCATTCATAAATTTATTCAACTTTGCTATACTTATTTTACTTACAATTTCACTTCTTTTATTTTCATTTCCAAATTCAAATTATATATCTAGTAATTAATTATTTCCCGATTATAACAATCAAACCATAACATTCAATATTTCACATAATTCATTACAGAATATCAAATATTCAGAACAGAGAATATTAAATAATTAAATAAAGTTGAGGGGTCCAGATGGATCCCTCCAACCTGTTTTCCCTGCATCCGCAGCCGTTAGCACAATATAAATATTTCCACTATAAAACGAGGGAAATTAATCTTTTCAAGGTTTAGTATATACTACTATATGAGACAACAACCAATTCAACTATTCAAACAATTATTTAAATTTAATCATTTAAATTTAAATTTCAACTGAGTGAGATTAACTCACCTTTGCTTTGCTGTTTGCAATCCATTCCAAACTTACTTGTTCCCTTGATTTTTAAACCTTGTATAACAATTCACGGTTTATTATTATTTGAACCTATCAAACAATTATTCACCATGAATTTATTTTGTTTACAAATGATTTAAATTTTAACCTTAGATTAAATTTAACCGAAGTAGTAAATTTTAAACTAATCTTCCTTTGTATATTTCAATTCAATTTAATAATTTGTACTTAACTAATTTCTATAATAAATTATTTCCAACACCTAAGATAAATTAAATAAGCTTATTAAATACATTAACCACCCTAACAATATTTTAAAATTCCTATAATGTTTACCAAAATCTTCTATACACATATTTAAGTTTACCTATTTATTTCTAAATTTAAAATAGCTATCGATTTCATACATATACAAACCTAAATTTTTTTATTAAAATTCTTAAATCTTTCAAATCTATAATAATTTCTGTTTACCTATAAAATTTTAAATTTCAAAAGAAGTGTAACAATATAAATATATTTAAAACTTGTTTCCTGTAAACGGAAAGAATAAAAATGGTATTTATACCTTCTGTATACATATAAATAGATTTATGAATTGAAGAATTAAATTATTTTATCGACCAACTGTTGATTTGTCTCCTACTAACAATCATGTTATATTTAAATTTTCTTTGATTAAAGTAGGGTCACTGCACGTAAAAATTAAATTAGGTAGAAGACGATACCTCACGCACAGCTCGCACGAGCCCTAGCCGTAGCGATGCCAACCCCACTCTCAAGCGCACTTCCCAGTTGCGGCCCACAACCCTAGGTCAACGCCACCCTTGCGCTGTTCCTCCTCCATCACGCTCGCGACCAACCCCCAGCCCAGCGTCACTCTGCTTCGATCAAGACCATGCCCTAACCTAAAATGAGCCCAGAGCCGTTGACAACCAACGCGACCCCTGACTGACCTACAGTGCCATAGAACGACGCTCCACCTCGCAGCGACCCAAACCCCACTGCCGCCCCCAAATCTGCTACTAACCTCGCATCTACCTCTCGAACTAAGCTCGCGATTACAAGCCTTGATATAAATTTTCGATCGGCCAAGAAAAGAAGGGTAGAGGAGGTTTCGGTTTCGAATCACAAGAGAGGGGATAGATATGCTGGACGAGATTGGGAATTCACAGCGGCCATGGAATTGTTTCCTGAACGTGATTCGATTTTTGATTTTTTTTTTTAGTTTAAACGAGAAGGAAAAAAAAGGATTTCGATGGGTTAAGGAAATAAGCCGAAAATGTTCAGCCATTTTGTTTACTTTTAAAGACGTGTGGAAGCTTCAGAAGGAAGATACGGTAGCGTGCAAAATAAAATTAAAAAAATGTCGTACACACGTTGGTTTGCTTGGGAAAGAACGAAGTTATAAGTTTTATTTGATTCGATTAGGAAGCCTGGAATAAAAGAAATTTCGATATAAAACCTCGGTGCGTTTGTATGCCGTACGCTCACACAACTACTTCGTTCAATACGAAATTTGAAATCCGATAATAAGTCAATATTACGGACCCAATAGAATGGGTTTCGTCGATTTCCGAGACTGTGCCACGGAAGGCTATTTGTAAATTCAATTTAAACGATATAAATTTTAAAATTGAACAATCCACTGTTAATTTCAGTTTTATCACTTCTATTAGCTTCAATATTACCAATATAAATTTTATCAGCCATTAAATTATTTTTAACAGGCTTAAAACTCCAGATTCAATAATTTACCCAACTTCAAATCATTTTGATTTAATAATTAAATCACCCAATACATATTGATATTTGAAATTCAAATTATAATTTAACTTTTGAATATTTAAAATTAATTAAATATTCTCAT
Organism: Allium cepa; assembly: GCA_030765085.1. Lineage (NCBI taxonomy): Eukaryota > Viridiplantae > Streptophyta > Magnoliopsida > Asparagales > Amaryllidaceae > Allium > Allium cepa. The sequence continues at coordinate 582,437,116 of CM060931.1, forward strand.
TTCAAATGCTCAAAAATTTTGGGTCGTCACATTCCTCCCCCATTAAAATAATTTCGTCCCCGAAATTATAAGTTAGGAAGAATGATTCAATACCCGTTTATTTTTCCCAAAACCAATCAGTTCTTAACAATTCAACATCTTACCAACTATCTTTTTAATAGAAGGCCCATTATAATTCTTCCTAACTTCCCAAACTTTTCCCTTAATTCCCTAACAACTTTCCTTATACAATCATTCAAATTATAATTCAAAACTAAATTTTGAGTTATCAAAAAGTTTCTCAAAAATTTTCTAACTCCCTAAATTCCCGAAAAATTTAGCCAGCATCTCCTTTGGCGGCTGACTCGGTACAACTACAAAATGGCTCTACGGCCTCCCAAATCCAAAAAGAAAACAAAAAAGCCAAGTGGCTCAATCCAAATCCCAATCAAATTTCACACCAAATTTAAATACATACCCTTTTTTTCGGGCAATTCAAATTTTTCTTCTGAAATCAAAATCAATTCTCTTTTCACTTTATATTACCTGCATATCCTGCTAAACACTAATATCCAATCACAACATTCCAAAACATTTTATCGACTTCCTTACCAAATGCAAATATTCATCCAAATATCAACTTATAATATATTTGCAATATTCAATTTCCAATTAAGAATTGACCATTTCTTACTCAAGTTAACATAAGCATTTTATATGTTTTATATATTTATTTTCGCTTTACTCCTTTAATTTATATCCATTACTATTCAAATTGATTCTTTCATTTCCATACGAATTCAATTTAATTTCAACTCTAAATTTTACATTTTATTTTTCATTTATAACTAATTCATGCCATTATTTTAATTAGTTTCATTCACTAACTTATTAAATTTATAGTTTGAATTTGTTTGTCGTTAATAAATTTTTCCAAAAATTTTCTAACTCCCAAAATTTCGGAAAATTTTTGGCAGAGTCCCCTTTGTACGGAGGAGCTTTTGCAATCTGACAAAAGAGATAAATATATATACATCGACCCACACGGTCGGAAAAACCAAAAACAGTTCATATTTCCTAATTTTATTGCGTAGACGTACCTTATTTAGCATTTTAAGCAAGCGGCTTATTATTTTTAGCAAACAGCACAACCAAATCCAGCCACACGGCTTCCAGGTACCTGTACTTACTCAATTCAAGCATGTAAGTGCCGAATATATGCAGTCTAACTATATTTCACTTAGTTGCAATAGTTAAAACATATGAATTCTAAAGAAATGCACATCCAATCTTTCCGTAAGCAATTTTTACAACCTTCATAGTAATTCAACTATTTCAATTAATTTACAAACCATTTTCATTCAAATTTGAATGGTTTAAAACTCAATCGCTTACATTTAATTTATTTTTAAGCAAACTGAATTCATATTTAATCCAATTGATCTCAAAATCAATTCATTTTACTTCTATCCATCCAAGGCATTTCAGTAACTTCCATTTACAATCAAATGACAATTTATTCTTTGCAATTTGACGAGATTTATGTGAATAAATAAGCACTTGAGTTTTATAATCAATTTAAATTGACTCCGACTTAACTTACACTTAATTCTATTCCATTTAGGATTTATTCACAATCCATATATTCTCAGCTTCATTGCATTTCAATTTTATTAACCAAACTAGTCCATTCAAACCATTAACAACTTAGGTTCCATCTCCATTACCAATTAATTCCCCTTTTATTTTTAATTCATTCACAACATTTATTTAGCTCGACCCATTCCATTTAAATTTAATCTACAATCCATTTATTTGCATTTCATTCCATATTTGTTTATTCCAAACTATTTTATTTAGCTCGAAGACAATTCAAGCTATTGCATTCCATAACCATTTTCCAACTTATTTAAATCACACTTCACTTTGATTCTTATTTATTCTATCCATTTATTTATTCAACATAATTAGTTTATCCACACAATCCATTAAGATTTTCCATTTCCTTAAATATTATCGGCAACTCGCCGAATTTTTTTTCAATTAAAATTTATTTTCACTTGATTTAAAACCAATTCAATATTATTAAACTTTGTTTAAGTTGAATTAAATTCAACTCTCTTCCATCTATTCAGCTTAAATCAATTTCTTTCAATTTGTTCAAATTTTATACTTAAGCTCATTCTCATTTTGCAAACAAAGTTCACCTTTCAATTTAACTTGATTCTATTTCAATCCAATCTCCTTTCAAACTACAAATTTATTCGATTAGTTATTATAAATTTCAAATTTCCAAGTTCGATTCATTCTCAGTTCACTTAAATAAATTTCAAGGTCATTTCAATTTATTTCTACGCATTTGGATTTTATTTGCAAACCGTACCATTACTAATTTAATCCATTTGCATTTTTATTCGATACATTTCCAATTATATTTAATTTGTTACCACTTCAAGTTAAACTTTAACTTACAATTCAATTTCTGAATCCATTATCCATTTCCAATTCACCACTCAATTTCATTTTCATGAACTCACAAATTCAATTACACTTACTTCACCAACAATTTAAGTCGATTTAATTTATAATTTGAGTTTTATTTTCAAACTTCATCATAAACTCATAATTCAACTTCTACTTAACCGCAATGGTTCTTATTACATATTTTATTATCTAATTTATTATCTAAATAGTCTTTCCCAATTTATAAATCCAAAAATTGATTTTTAATTCCAAACATCACTTCATTTATTTTTTCTTAGTTCAATTTATTTTTATTTTTATTTTTTATTTTTTTATTTGTTTCAAGTTTGGATTTTCCTTCGTTTTATTATCCAAAAAATCAAATAATATTTGGTTTGGATTTTTTATCCCACCTTTCAAATTTAATAAGTCACAACTTATTATTTTCACAATTCCATTTATTATAGGCTTGAATATATTCTTCCTTTATTTTTGACTCAAGCCTTATGCTTATTTATAACCCAAGCATATTTTATTCCATGTATTATAATTCTTTTACACGTTATTCTTATTTATTTATTTCAATTCCATTCCTTATTCAATTTATTTTCTATTTATTTAGGTAAAAAAAATTAATTTCATTCATTAATTCAATTGAATTCTCATTCCAATTCAATTTTACTCTAACTTCGATTTATTTAATCGCAATTCGATTTCAACTAAATTCGAATTCAACTGGACATTATTTTCCAGCCTACTTAATCAATTTCAATCCAGTTAAATTTTTATTCTCCAATCCAAGTTAATTTCATTTTAACTTTTCACTTTAGATTTATATTCCATTATCCAAAGCTTAAATTTCTTCCCGATTTACAAATCATTTCCATTTATAAGCTTACAACTTATCTTATCTGGATTTTTAAACACCCAGTTATGGTTTCAAATTGTTTTGAAATCTCCAACATCTCAAATCACATTTCTCAAAAATTAAACCAATCCTGGTTTTATTCTCAACAAATGTCCTTTGAGATTTTCAAAAACAACTAGCTCTTCTGAGCAAATAAATTTTTGGCAGCAATCTGTCACTTAGAAATTCGAAAATGAATACTGATGATGCGGCCGTCATCATCGGAATTATTGTCCTATAATCCAAGTGAATTCAATGCTATATCATTTTCAAAAACCATTTAAAACTAATTTCTTTTCAGAAATACCTTCATAACAATTGTGCAACAATTGTGCTATAATTTATCTTCAAAATACTTCCAAATTTTCAAATCTCCGGGATTTAAAATTTCTAAAGCTTGTTTAAATAAATTTTGAATTTCCAAATCCTGCTTAAGTCAATTTTAACTATAATTCATTTGCATAGTTTCCCTATATGATTATAATTCAATTTATAATGTACATTTACAATTCATATTTATAAATTTCATTTTATAATGAATTTATTCTCTTAACCTTTGATTATATTTTCAATTTCTAGTTAAATTTTACCTATGATGATAATAATTTAATATTATTCTTCCTAACATCCAAACAACCATATATTAACTAAAATAGTTTACAAAAACTTTTATTTATATCAAAATATATTTTGGATAAAATTATTTCATTCACCCACATTTAAAACAATACCGTGTCGATTGTTCTATTCAAGTGTTTAGAAACCCCTTCGATATAGTTGCGCAGACTGTGTCGACGAAGGTTCATATACCACTCAATAAATCAATCAACGCGATATTAAAACAATTTATATTCACTAATAAATACGCGCTCATATCTATTATTACACTCAAACTCATTATAGAGTACTACAGACTCTATTTTATGAGTAATTCCCACCAGAGCCAAGGTTATCACCAACCTAAGCTCTGATACCAAGTGTAACAACCCGCAAATCCGTACCCCTTGAGTCAACACTATTCTACTTAAATCAACTCAAGTTGTACAAAAATACAAACCATTTGGGTTAAAGAAGAAGAGGTAGAAGAAGAGAAAACAAAATCAACATTAGAATCTAACCATCGCAGCGGAATAAAATATAATAGATAGTAAATAATCTTTACTCAAAATCAAATATATTTGTTTACATATATTACATCATCAGAGTACATCAGTCACAGCTCACAACAATAACATACAATGGATACACAACAACTCAACACAGCGGAAAAATATATATATATAAACAAGTACGAGAGTACGTGTCGTCATCCTGCTCGTCTCCTGAGCTCCACAGCAACATGTCCTGTATTCTATAATACTCGGTCTGACCCGAGCATTACAGTTAAATAATACCCGAGTCAGTCTGGATTACCAGCGTGAGAAAATCACACCCAATTGATTAATAAAGTTTCAAAAATCCTCTGAAAACAAAAGCATCTCGTAAGACCACGCCACAAATAAACATGTCGGGTTTTTACCTTACGATAGCTAAAACAATTTTTATAGAAATCCTCTGATATTATAATAGTGTCTATAGAAAGTAAACAGAATCTAGCTGAAATGCTTGCATCTCACGTTTCAGCAATAGTTGGGCACAATCAAAGCCGTACGGGCGCGTATGGAAAATGGATTCCAACTAATGGCTAGGCGCTGGGGTACCACTTGTCACGGTACCTGGTCTAGATCAGCGTACCGAGGAGCCACCCTAACTCCCCTGCAACACAAGACCGGAACTATCCCTTACTGGACAGTCCCGAGCAAGATCACCCTGCGGTTGGGATCAGCAACCGCCCACTAGCCGAAATAAAGGGACATCTAGACAGGGATGACCTCACCCTCCAGTGGGGGCTACCCACGAAGTCTTGCTGCATATCCCCTGATTTTCAGCCATTCCCATTTGATGAGGCTTGAGGCTAAGCGTTACCTTTTCAGAATATATTCCTTAGAATGCCCATCGTCCACCTGACGATGTTTCGCAAGAATTCATCCATACAAGTCCGTCCCGGGTTCGAACGGAACCGAAGGCACTATTCCTACTACATCCATTTTGGAAATATCCTCAGGATTAGTAGCGACTAGCCCTTGCACTTCACCGCTCCAGCTTCGAATTCAAAATCGTTTACATGAAACGTACAAACCGGATCGAAGTGGTTTTCGAGAAATAAATCTCGATCCCGGTCTCTTCGAAACGATCAACGCATTTGGCCAATATTGATAGTCGGTTATTTAACTATCAATTAATATTCACAAACAACCATCCAACAAATAAATAATTTCTCAAATTATTTATTAACCTCAAATTATCTTCACAAGATATAATTCTATTTTCAATCCTTTGAAAACAGTTTCAAAACCATCTTTCTTTTCAGAATAGACCTTCCCAAATATTTCTATCTCCTTTGAAATCACTAAGCACAAAACTAGATTTTTAAAATAATTTAAAACACTTTACTTTGAAATATATACTTTAAAACACTTAGGATAAAACTACTTAAATAATTTGTTAAAAATACATATTATATGAATATGAGAAAATAAGGTTACTTTATAAAATATAAAAGCAGGTTTTCACTTTTAAAACAAATACTAAGTCACTTTTAAATAATTAATGCTATAATATATTAAAAGGAAATACTTGCTTTAGAAATTAAATATTAGAAATAATGAATTTTACAAAACTTGCTTTCTTTAAACAACTTTAAAGCATTAATTTATATTTACAAATTTACTTTTAAAAACGTGTACTTGGCCATCCAGAGAAAATTCAAACTTCAAGCACTTAAATCAATTTTCCCAAATTGATTTCCAATTTATTCTATTTGAAATAAATTCCTTTATTTACTTGGTTCATTTCAAAATTCATTAATTATGGACTTTATTTTCATTATTATTATTTGCTGTTTGATTTTAAATCTTTTAACTGAAATATAAAAATTCAGGTTATTCCCAATTTCTTCTTTATTCTTCTTAAATAATTTAAATCCTCAATTTAAAATAAATGTTTTGTTCTTTTAAACAATAACATTGAAATTTAAGTTTCATTAACTCTCTGTTTATTTAAATTTCCCTTTCCATACACAAGATTGATTTATTAGAATTTTAAAATCACTTTATTTCCTTTCCAGTTCATTCATAAATTTATTCAACTTTGCTATACTTATTTTACTTTCAATTTCACTTCTTTTATTTTCATTCCCAAACTCAAATTATATATTTAGTAATTAATTATTGCCCGATTATAACAATCAAGCCATAGCATTCAATATTTCACATAATTCATTACAGAATATCAAATATTCAAAACAGAGAATATTAAATAATTAAATAAAGTTGAGGGGTCCAGTTGGATCCCTCCAACCCGTTTTCCCTGCATCCAAAGCCGTTAGCACAATATAAATATTTCCACTATGAAACGAGGGAAATTAATCGTTTCAAGGTGTAGTATATACTACTATATAACACAACAACCAATTCAACCATTCAAACAATTATTTAAATTTAATCATTTAAATTTAAATTTCAACTGAGTGAGATTAACTCACCTTTGCTTTGCTGTTCGCAATCCATTCCAAACTGACTTGTTCCCTTGATTTTTAAACCTTGTATAACAATTCACGGTTTATTATTATTTGAACCTATCAAACAATTATTCACCATGAATTTATTTTGTTTACAAATGATTTAAATTTTAACCTTAGATTAAATTTAACCGAAGTAGTAAATTTTAAACTAATCTTCCTTTGTATATTTTATTTCAATTTAATAATTTGTACTTAACTAATTTCTATAATAAATTATTTCCAATAACTAAGATAAATTAAATAAGCTTATTAAATACATTAACCACCCTATCAATATTTTAAAATTCCTATAATGTTTCCCAAAATCTTCTATACACATATTTAAGTTTACCTATTTATTTCTAAATTTAAAATAGCTATCAATTTCATACATATACAAACCTAAATTTTTTTATTAAAATTCTTAAATCTTTCAAATCTATAATAATTTCTGTTTACCTATAAAATTTTAAATTTCAAAAGAAGTGTACCAATATAAATATATTTATGTTATCCCTCTTTCTGACAAAGCCGAGATACCAAAAGATCGGTCAAAAACAAAAGACAGCTCGTCTGAGAGATTGGTTGTACTTCACTTCGCTATGGATATCGGCGAATTTTGTCTGAGCCCGGATCAGGCTACAATTGATAAGGCATGACAAAAAAAGCCATGAAAGCCAGTGTTTCAAATTTCAGGTTAATCAGAGTTCGTATGGACAAGATATGATCGATGCAAGTTAGCCAAAGTACACAGTTCGAAACCATCGGCTTGTTGAAAGGACGCCCATTTCGAACCAATGGAGCTCGAATCCATCAATAACTCCTTTATTCGAATCCATCGGTTTGCACATGCTTCGAGTCGAACGGGTTCGAACCGATCAGACGTGATATTGGTCGCTTCGAACCCAACGGTTCGAACCCATCAGATAGGCATCATCTCAACAAGTTCGAATCCATCAAGCTCCGTGTACTTCGAATCGATGACATTCGAATCGATCAGCAGAATATTGATCACTTCGAATCGATCAGTTCGAATCCATCACCTGGGCATCACCTGAGCACTGTTTCGTATCCATCGAGTCCGGAGCACTTCGAATCCATCACCATATACCCTACTTCGTATCGATCGACCTCGCACCCATCAAGAATGCCAGATCATTCCTTCGTATCCATAAATTCTGCCATGTTCGAATCCACTCGGCTCGTCTTGATCCCCTTCGTATCGATCCATTTCGAATCCATTGATGCGAACTGGGTCGCGGCACACGATACGAACGAGGCGAAATCCATGGGTGCGAAGTGGTCAACTCGGAGATAAAACGGGATCGATGCGAGGAGTGCGCGCCACGTCACCAGAGATCCACGTGACCGATCGAGTCGAAGGGAATGGATTCGAAGTGATGGGTTCGAATGCAACAGCCCTCACGAAAAACCACAACTTGAATCGATCATATCTCCTAAACCACAGATCCAAATGCAACGAAATCTTCACGGTAGCTTCCATACAAGATGAAGATTGTTCCTGCCAAGTTTCAGCTCGATTAGACCATTTCTTGATGGGTTCGAAATCACTTCGAATCGATGTCAGATCGAGTCGAAACTTGGTGGGGTCGGTCGCGTGGGCCCACTGACGTGCCAAAAGAAGTCTCCCGAAGTTTAAGCGAGATCTGGGCCTCCTACGCCTATAAATAGCACCCTGAAGCCTTCAGAAAAGGGGATCTTTCGGAGCTTCCACTATTGAATGTCCAGACCCTGCCAGATTGAATTCCAAACTTCATTATCGCCGTTGTATTCAAATTTCAAAGCTATCATCAACTGTAATCCATTGTAATCGATTAATATCATCAAGTGAATCAATAAAGAGAGAAACCTTCAAAGTGGACGTAGGCAAGATCGCCGAACCACTATAAATCTTGTGTTTGTGATTGTTATCTGCGAGTTATTGTGATTGTTGTTGCTTAGATCTGAGTTCTATATTGATTGTTGCTGATTCGTGTTGATAAACGGGTGCTTTCATGACTATTGGGTGTTTGTGACCAATTTTGGCGCAAACATTTTGGTGCTTTCACTGAGAAGCTGATTCAGGAGAATTTGAATTTGGAGACTTAGGAATTTAGATCTAAGAAACATGACGAGACAAACAAGTAAGAAACAAAAGCCAGAGAGAAGTGAACATCAGGGAAGTCAAGAGGCTTCCTCAGGAGCGAATCAAGCGTTGATCTTCATCACTAGGGACGAGATGGAGACAATGATGAAAAAATAGGAGGAGCTGATCCAGAGTTTGTTCCAACAGATAGGGCAACTTGGAGCACAGAATCAAGGAGTAACCGGAGTTCAGAACGGAGCAGGACCATCCGACGTAGCACCTGGAGTAAGGGGCACACACATGGAGAATGTTGATCCAATCCCTGAGAGAGATAGAGATGCATCTACCCAAGCAAGGAGTAGCAGGGGAGTGAACGCTCAGTCAAGGGGGCAGATCCCAGAATTCCCTCGTAGACTCGGGGGGCAGGTTGAAAGTAATGAACGGAGATTGCATTTTGGGGACGATGAAAAATTGGCAGAGATAGTTAGGCGAGCCATGAGAGGCGGATTAGTGAACAAAGATTTGGAGGATGTTAACAGGAGTCCCTTTTCTCCTGCAATTAGGATGGCTAGGAACCCACCAGAGTTTAAGTTGCCATCAATAGAGATGTATGATGGACGGAAGGATCCCGCAGTCCATTTGACGAGATACATGAGGCATATGGAGGTGCTGGGGGCATCACAAGAGGTTATGGCCCGATGCTTTCCATTATATCTGACGGATATCGCAGCATTATGGTTTAGGCAACTAGAGAGCGGTTCCATAGGAACATGGGCAGACTTGACGGAAAGATTCATGAGACAATTTAGGGTTCACATTGCAAGACCCAAAAACGTAATGACTATGGCAATTTTGAATCAGAAGACTGGAGAGACCTTGAGGAGTTTTCTGACGCGATTCAATGCGGCAGCAGCATCGGTGGATCGGCCAGATCCATCCATGGTTATGATGGCAGCCGTTTCCGGAATAGCTGATGGCAAGGATTTCAAAAATTCATTGACGAAATATCCACCTATGGATCTAGGAGAATTCTATCATGAGGCGGAAAAGTTCCTGCGATTGGAAGACACGAGTGCAGAGAGAGAAGAAGGAGATGAGCTCAATGTTTACACGGTCAAAGATGGAAATCCTCCTGAGAAAGGTACAGAGACTAGCAAGGGGAAGCGAAAGGCTGAAAGTGGCTATAACAGGTCCATGCGACCACGAAAGGAACCAAGATTTACCACATACTCAGAGCTGAACGAAAATTTAGAGCGAATCTATCAGGATACCAAAGAACAGGTCCTGTATCGCAGACCAATGCGAAGGGACCCGACTCCCGACGAAAGGAAATCAGATAAGTATTGCATATTTCATGAACTGAACGGTCATAACACTAATGATTGCAGGCATATGAAGGATGAGGTGGAAGGGCATATCAGGAACGGCATGCTCCTTCAGTATGTGAGGAAACGAACTCCAGCAATGGAGCTAAAGCACCTACCGTCTACCTCAACTAGAGGTGGCCCCGAGTCGGGACAACGTCTGATTATCCATTGATTGACTGAAATAACGATGAACGAGTTGTAAACCTCTCACTAATACGGTTAAATCATTTACACATGTGAGCGATCGCGCACGATCCATAGGCATGCTCTGAATGACTACCAACCGCATCATAGCGAGAGTTTACACTTTGACATCCCTGCTTTGCTTTTACTTTGATTTTTATTTGAACATTTAGATTCTGTTTGTATGGACATTTCTGTTGTGAGATTCGTATAATCATTGCTTTTATATTTGCAATTCCATGAAAGAATTTATCTTCATGCCCGTTGGATCGCGAACGGTCCACGAGCACCTTCTGTATGGCGATGAACCGCCAGAGTCTTTGATTCAGAAACTCCCCCGAACATTAACTCCGGCATCGATAATACTAAGCCCCCCCCCCCCCCCCCCCCGGGCACACATAATTCGCCTCTAACGGCAAACGATCGCGAACGATCACAATCAGCCTCGAATGGCACACGATCGCGAACGATCATAAATCGCCTCGAACGGCATCCGACCGCGAACGGTCACGATTCACTTATATGACAGTTGATCGCGAACGATCACTTTCTGCCTCAAACGGCACCGACCGCGAACGGTCATGATTCACTTATTATGAAATTCGACCTCGAACGATCACCATTCGCCTTGAACGGCACTTGATCGCGAACGATCACCGTTTGCCACGAACGGCATCGACCCCGAACGGTCCCATCTCTTCACTTGCCGCGAACGGCATCGGCCGCGAACGGTCCATTCAATCTTCTTCCATGAATAGCATCGACCACGAACGGTCCTATCCCATCCTTTGCCGCGAACGGCGCAGACCGCGAACTGTCCCGATTCATCCCAAATAGCTCGATCCCGAACGATCGTCATTTGAGGACATATGAAACTACCAAGATCTTTACAGGTCGATTATAGGATATGAACATCCAACTCAAGGCATTACAAAACACACCTTCCTACCGCAAGGTATGTTTTGGGGGGCAAATGTTATCCCGCTTTCTGACAAAGCCGAGATACCAAAAGATCGGTCAAAAACAAAAGACAGCTCGTCTCAGAGATTGGTTGTACTTCACTTCGCTATGGATATCGACGAATTTTGTCTGAGCCTGGATCAGGCTACAATTGATAAGGCATAACAAGCAAAGCCATGAAAGCCAGTGTTTCAAACTTCAGGTTAATCGGAGTTCGTATGGACAAGATATGATCGATGCAAGTTAGCCAAAGTACACAGTTCGAAACCATCGGCTTGTTGAGAGGACGCCCATTTCGAACCAATGGAGCTCGAATCCATCAATAACTCATTTATTCGAATCCATCGGTTTGCACATGCTTCGAGTCGAACGAGTTCGAACCGATCAGACGTGATATTGGTCGCTTCGAACCCAACGGTTCGAACCCATTAGATAGGCGTCATCTCAACAAGTTTGAATCCATCAAGCTTCGTGTACTTCGAATCGATGACATTCGAATCGATCAGCAGAATATTGATCACTTCGAATCGATCAGTTCGAATCCATCACCTGGGCATCACCTGAGCACTATTTCGTATCCATCGAGTCCGGAGCACTTCGAATCCATCACCATATACCCTACTTCGTATCGATCGACCTCGCACCCATCAAGAATGCCAGATCATTCCTTCATATCCATAAATTCTGCCATGTTCGAATCTACTCGGCTCATCTTGATCCTCTTCGTATCGATCCATTTCGAATCCATTGATGCGAACTGGGTCGCGGCACACGATACGAACGAGGCGAAATCCATGGGTGCGAAACGGTCAACTTGGAGATAAAACAGGATCGATGTGAGGAGTGCACGCCACGTCACCAGAGATCCACGTGACCGATCGAGTCGAAGGGAATGGATTCGAAGTGATGGGTTCGAATGCAACAGCCCTCACGAAAAACCACAACTTGAATCGATCATATCTCCTAAACCACAGATCCAAATGCAACGAAATTTTCACAGTAGCTTCCATACAAGATAAAGATTGTTCCTGCCAAGTTTCAGCTCGATTGGACCATTTCTTGATGGGTTCGAAATCACTTTGAATCGATGTCAGATCGAGTCGAAACCTGGTGGGCTCGGTCGCGTGGGTCCACTCACGTGCCAGAAGAAGTCTCCCGAAGTTTGAGCGAGATCTGGGCCTCCTACGCCTATAAATAGCACCCTGAAGCCTTCAGAAAAGGGGATCTTTCGGAGCTTCCACCATTGAACGTCCAGACCCTGCCGGATTGAATTCCAAACTTCATTATCGCCGTTGTATTCAGATTTCAAAGCTATCATCAACTGTAATCCATTGTAATCGATTAATATCATCAAGTGAATCAATAAAGAGAGAAACCTTCAAAGTGGACGTAGGCAAGATCGCCGAACCACTATAAATCTTGTGTTTGTGATTGTTATCTGCGATTTATTGTGATTGTTATTGCTTAGATCTGAATTCTATATTGATTGTTGCTGATCCGTGTTGATAAACGGGTGCTTTCACGACTATTGGGTGTTTGTGACCAATTTTGGCGCAAACAATTTAAAACTTGTTTCCTGTAAACGGAAAGAATAAAAATGGTATTTATACCTTCTGTATACACATAAATAGATTTATAAATTGAAGAATTAAATTGTTTTATCAACCAGCTATTGATTTGTCTCCTACTAACAATCATGTTATACTTAATTTTTCTTTGATTAAAGTAGGGTCACTGCACGTAAATATTAAATTAGGTAGAAGACGATACCTCATGCACAGCTCGCACGAGCCCTAGCCGTAGCGATGCCAACCCCACCCTCAAGCGCACTTCCCAGTTGCGGCCCATAACCCTAGGTCAACGCCACCCTTGCGCTGTTCCTCCTCCATCACGCTCGCGACCAACCCCCAGCCCAGCGTCACTCTGCTTCGATCAAGACCATGCCCTAACCTAAAATGAGCCCACAACCGCTGACAACCAACGCTACCCCTGACTAACCTACAGTGCCATAGAACGACGCTCCACCTTGCAACGACCCAAGCCCCACTGCCGCCTCCAAATCTGCTACTAACCTCGCATCTACCTCTCGAACTAAGCTCGCGATTACAAGCCTTGATATAAATTTTCGATCGGCCAAGAAAAGAAGGGTAGAGTAGGTTTCGGTTTCGAATCGCAAGAGAGGGGATATATATGCTGGACGAGATTGGGAATTTACAGTAGCCATGGAATTTGTTTCCTGAACGTGATTCGATTTTTGATTTTTTTTATAGTTTAAACGAGAAGGTAAAAAAAGGATTTCGATGGGTTAAGCAAATAAGCCGAAAATGTTCAGCCATTTTGTTTACTTTTAAAGACGCGTGGAAGCTTCAGAAGGAAGATACGGTAGCGTGCAAAATAAAATAAAAAAAATGTCGTACACACGTTGGTTTGCTTGGGAAAGAACGAAGTTATAAGTTTTATTTGATTCGATTAGGAAGCCTGGAATAAAAGAAATTTCGATATAAAACCTCAGTGCGTTTGTATGCCGTACGCTCACACAACTACTTCGTTCAATACGAAATTTGAAATCCGATAATAAGTCAATATTACGGACCCAATAGAACGGGTTTCGTCGATTTCCGAGACTGTGCCATGGAAGGCTATTTGTAAATTCAATTTAAACGATATAAATTTTAAAATTGAACAATCCGCTGTTAATTTCAGTTTTATCACTTCTATTAGCTTCAATATTATCAATATAAATTTTATCACCCATTAAATTATTTTTAACAGGCTTAAAAGTCCAGATTCAATAATTTACCCAACTTCAAATCATTTTGATTTAATAATTAAATCACCCAATACATATTGATATTTGAAATTCAAATTAAAATTTAACTTTTGAATATTTAAAATTAATTAAATATTCTCATTTCAAATGCTCAAAAATTCTGGGTCGTCACAGGATATAAGAATCTGAGTTTGATTTCCACTATTAAAAATTGAAAGCATTTGAATACGTCTTATAAAGATGTTTTCAAAATAATTTTTGGAAAAAATAATTATAATAAGGCCGATGATTGCTTATGAGTGTTATATTGATAGTTAAATAACCGACTATCAATGTTGGCCAATTTCGTTAATCGTTTCGAAGAGACCGGGATCGGATTTAATTATCCAAAAACCACTTCGACTCGGTTTTAATGTTACGAATGAATACCGTGAAGATGAAGAAGATGGTGATTTGGTTTGTCCAGACCCAGGACAACTTGTATGGACGAATGCTATCAGAACATCATCATTGGAGATGAGCATTCTAAGTAGACCTGTTTCATGAAAGGTAACGCCTCTAGCCTCATAAATTAAGAATGATTAAAAGGAGATGCAACAAGGCTAAGAGGGTCACACCCAATTAGAGTATGTTATCACTTTTCTAGATGTCCTCGGAAACCTATATATTATGGATATTGTTGTTCATGAAAAAATAAGTGCTCGGTGTTGAAGGTGGAAACACCTAGGGTGATAATATATTCGGTCAATTCAGGTTAGGAGTAAGTCGGTCTTATGTAGCAGGGGATCCCGACGTGGTCCTCGGTACATTGTTCTAGAGATGTATTATGATGGGCGGTACCCTAGTGGCCTAGTCATTCGTATGGAATCCATTCTTAGATAAGCGCCGTATAGTTTTGATTGTGCCCAACTATGTTGGAACGTGAGATGTAAGGATTTTCGCTATTTTCTATTTACTTTCTGTAGGCACTATTATAATATTAGAAAATTTTAATAAAGATTGTTTTGGTTATCGTAAGGTAAAAACCGTTGTGTTTATGTGTGATGAGGTCTTACGAGATACCTCTATTTTCAAAGGATTCTGGAGAAAAGTAAATAATTCAAATTGAGTGTGTTTTCTCGTGTTGGGTTTCTAGACAGACTTGGGTGTTATTTTATTATAATGCTCAAGTCAGACCAAGTATTACAGGATGTTATGGAGCTCAGGAGATGAGCTGGATGACAGAGACATATTCTCGTATTTGGTTTATATTTCCGCTGTGTAAACTATGTATGTGGGGACAAGTTATTAAACTGTCCAGATTGATTATTGCCCATTTGAACTCTAATAATGATATGCACAGTAACAGTACAGTTCTTGTATTTAAAATCTGTTATTATATATTATATTTATTCCACTACAATTATGAGATTCTGTGATATTGCTGTTCTATCTTCTTTTAACTTTTTCTTCTTTACCCTAAAGGTTTGTATTTTCCGTTCAATTTGAGTCGAACTGTTTGAATTATGGTCGATCTAAATGGGTACGGATTTACGGGCCTTTGCATTTGGTATCGAAGTTGAAGGTTAAGCGAGAACCTTGACTCTAGTAGGGATCACTCATTAGAGATAGGGTCAGTAGTACCCTAGAATGAGTCTGAGTGTATTAAAAGTATGAGCGCGTAATTGTTAGTGAATATAAAACGGTTTTATATTGTGTTAATTTATCTGTTGAATGGTATATAAATTTCGATCGAATAGTGGGACGCCACTTAAATTGATAGGAGTTTCTAAACACTTGAACGCAATAAACTCACATGGTATGGCTTTGAGGAGGGTAAATGAGATAATTTTATCCAAAATTATATTTTGATATAAAAAGTATAATTTTATGAAATTATTACATTATAAATTGACATGTTTGGATGCTATAACCAAAATAAGATTATAAAATTAAAATGGTTATATATTATGAACAAATAGAGGTTGTATAAGTATGAATTATAAAAATGAGTTAAAATCTAAAAATCTGTTAAAACCAAAATGTGGAAAACTAAATCTCGGTGATTTTTGGAAATGTTTTCTAAAGTGTGTTGAAATGAATAATAGTGATATTATTTGGATTATTACTAAATGGAAATTGTTTTAAACGGATTTTGGAAGTGATATAGCACTGAACTCACTTTAGTCACTGGGAAATAATCCAGGTGATGACTACGTGGCATGATCAATATTCATTTTCGGGTTTCTAAGTGACAGATTGCTACCGTAGTAATTTTTTATGGAGATTTTTGGGGAAAATAAGTGTTGTTTTTAGAAATTCCAAAAGGAATTGTTTTGGGTAAAATCAGGTCGACTTTGAAAATTTCAGAGAAATCGTTTGTTAAAACTAAAAGCTATATATTGGTTTCAAAATGATTTAAAGTGAAACCGGGTATTTGAATTCTTAAATCCTTATCGAAATGTTTTAGGCAATACTAGGAAATAAGTTTTTTTGAACTTTTAAGTGGAGAATGTTGTTAATAAGGTGGGAAGTGTGAAAAATTGAAGTTGGAATAAAATTTAAATTGATAATGTTGAATTGGAATTCAACTTAAGTTAAGATTGGATAAATTAAATTTTATAAATTTAAATTGATTGGAATGAATTGAATTAATGGTGTATAAATGAAATGGGAGTAACTTACACGAAGTAATTGGAATATATAATGAAATTGAATGAATTAAAAATAAATTTATTTGGGGCCAAATTAATTTAACTTGAATTTGATTTCGGAATGTTGATTAAAACAAATTGGAATTTAAATAAAAAGGTGAATTAGATTTGAATCGCATGGAATTGAATTAAATATGTAAACGTAAATTATGAAGTGACTATATAACCATAAGTTATAAATTTTTTAATGGATTAGAAATAATATCGCATGGAAGTAAATATAAGTTTTAAGTTGTGAAATAATTATATAACCATAAGGTATAAATCTTGAATGAAATAAAATTTGTGTGGAAATCTGGAATTGTGAATAAATAAATTGGAATAGCTTATAAAAATTGAAACTAACTGAACAAAAAATATACTTAGGCTATAAATAAATGTATAGTCTCGAGTTAAACAAAATGTGTATATATTCAAGTATAGAATTGATGGAAATGTGAAAAATAACTTATGTGACTTATAAAATTGAAAAGTAAATTAGAAGACCCAAATTAAATGGTGTAATATTTTAAAGTGAAGAAATAAAGTCCAAACTTGAATTTTAAAATGAAATTGAACTCAAATAAATTAAATGAAGTGATTTTTGAATAAAAATCGAAAATTGAATGGGGAACTTGAGTATAAATTAAAATTCGACAAAATGTAAGTGAGTTAAATATAATTGGAGATGTTGTAAAATAAAATAGGAATGGATCGAAATAGTAATGACTTAAGTTATAAATAAATACAGTTTAAGTGTAAATAAATTGAATATGGCCTTGGATACGAATTAAATAAATTCGAGATTGAATATGAGCATGGAATTTAAATTGAGGTGGATTAAATGAATGAACTAATTAATTAATTGATTAGTAAATGAAATGGAAGTTATAAGGTGGAAGTAAATTAAAAATAACGGATTAACTAAAGTAAATATTTTGGATGGGAGTTTGGCTCGAATAAATTGTGAAATGGTTATTTAATAAATAGTGTGAGATGATTCCAAGCTTAACAGAATAGATTTGAATATAATGAACGTGGATATGAATGAAATGCAAGTAAATTTAATAAGAATCAAATTGAAATGAAATAACAATGTAATATAAATTGATTTGAAATCAATTTTAAATCGGCATAAGCTTAAATGGTTATTTTATTCAACGAATATCGTCGAATTTGCATAGAAAAAAATTATCGCTTGATGGAAACAGAAGGTAAATAAAATTATATGAATGAATAGAATGTGAATTAATTGATTTTTAAAACAATTTGGAATGAATTTGAGTTTGTTTGGTATAAAAATTATTCGAATGTAAATCATTTGGTCGTAAATCATTCGGATTGAATGAAATGATATATGGATCGATGCAAAGTAATTAAATTGGTGTTGGAACCTCATAATTTCCTATAAATATATGTTTAGCATACATTACTTGTGAAGATTCTGTGTTTTAACTATTTAAATAAATGAAATGTCAGTGATTTTCATATTTTGGGGCTTATGTGTTTAAAATTGAGTAAGTACAGGTACCTGGAGGTCGTTTGGTTGGTTTTTGGTCGCGCGAAATTGCATATAAAAATAAACCGCTTGCTTAAAAAAGCCAAAAAGTTACGTTTTCGGATTAAATACCGTAAAATATAAATATTGATATATATATATATATATATATATATATATATATATTTTCAACTGTGCGGGTCGATGTATATATATTTGTCTATCTTGTCATATTGCAAAATGTCCTCCATATAAATGAGATTCTACCAAAATATTTCAAAATTTTAGGGCGTTAGAAAAATTTTGAAAAATTTTAGAAAATTTTTATTAATGACAAATTGATTTCAAATTGAAATTGAAATACCATTATTGGAATTAGTTTTGAAAACTAATTGTTTGGGTGAAAATAAAAGATTAAAAAAGTGAATATCGGATTTTAACTAAGTAGGGTTTTAATAAGTAACAGGGTTGGAGCATTTTTCCTGCCTTAGCAATTTCGAGGACAAAATTCTTTTAAGGGGGAAGTAATGTAACGACCTGGATTTTTCATCAATTGATTTTTGATATTTAAATATTTTAAATGTTCTATTTGGATTTATAATTTAGTTAAAAATATTTTAAAACTGGATTTTCAAGTGATTTCGTAAATTTTGGAAATCACCGACTTAACCGACGAGTTAAAGTAGCGATTTAAGGCATAGACTCAGAATTCGACGAAACAAGTTCCATTGGATCTGTAATAGTGTATAAGTATCGAATTTAAAATTTCGTAGAATTTGGAGTTATCGTTTGGTTGTATGGGATATAAACGTGAAATTTATATCGAAATTTAATATAGATTGGATCTAAAATGCTATCTTCTCTATACGATCGTATTAAGACTCGAAACCTTTTCCATTGCGTTCAGAATAGGGGTATATCATTTTGAACGCCTAGCGACATACCTTGATAAAGATTCGAGATTATAGATTACAAAATCAAGACGGTTTGAAAGTTTAAAATTAATATATATATATATAGCTAGTCAAATCTGTCATATTTTCTGCAACTTGGATTTGGCTTTACCCATTCAAACACGCTACCCCCAAAAATCACGTTATCTCTCCCTTCCTTTCAGTTAATCACGAAATAAAAATCGAACGAAGTAAGTTCGATTATAAAAAAATAAAGGAAGTTGTGCGCGATAGAAGTGCTATGTCGGGGGAAGGGCACGACACAAGTTGAGGGGCGGTAGCTTAGGGCTTGATGTCAAAGGAAGGGGAAGTCGGGTCATGCTCTAGGTTAGGGGAATACGACGAGGCTACGATTGACGCGATCGATGGAGGGAGTCGCGATGGGTGCCTGTTGTCGTGGAGACAAGGCGGCGGCGACAGTAGTAGGGTTTGGTCATGATGGGTTTTCAGGGTCATACTCATGATTGGAAGGAGAAGGCGATGCGGTAGTGGGTCATGAGCAGGCTAGGGTAAACGAGGAGGAGATGGGCGCCACACATGGAGGTAGGGAGGTCGAACTCGGCAAGCGTGCATATGTTTTGAAGGTGAGGTCATGATCAACATGGGATGTCATAGCATTTTTGTCAGAGGCGCGACCGCGTGCACGACAGCGTTCGTGGTCACGTGTTGGGCAATGTGATTGTACGGGAGAGAAAGGTGGGGAACTGTAAGTTTAAAATTTAGCTTGTTGTAGAAATTGTTAATTTTGGTTATTTAGTCGTATGCTAAATAAATATAATAAAATACATACGAGGTCCAAAAATTATTAAGAGGGGCTCGGAGCTGCGAAATCTAAGCAAAAGAATTTAAATTGGAACGGGTTGCAATTAAAAAAAAAGGTGAGTAAAATCTCACTCATTTGGATAGCTATTATAATTTAAAAATTTTGAATTTAAATTATTGATTGTTTGGCTGAATTTATAAATTTTTATCTGTTGGATGTTAAATATATATAGTAGTATATATTTTAGTATTTGGAATGATATTCCCACACACTATAGCGCATGAGACTCCATGTACCCCGTATAATAGCGGATGACCCTATATACCGCGATATCCCCCTCGAAGTGGGATTGGTAATTTTATATTGTATTAACATATGTGAATGCAGGGAAACATGTCGGAGGGATCCAACAAGATTCCTCGAGTATATTGTTTATTTTTCATATAAAGTGATATATGATGTATGAAGATAATATGTTATCGATTATTGTTGAAATTTGAATTATTGGACGCTATACTAGCACCCGCCTTTATCTTTGGTATTTTTAAATACCATAAATATTATTCCTTGGAATTCGAAGGAATAAAAAGAAATTTTGGATATAAAAATATTTATATTGGAAAGTGTGTTATTTTAAAGAAAACTGGATTAAGAAATAAAATAATAAATCTTTGTTTAAGTTGTACTTAACTATTCGTAGATTGTTTTAAGATAAAGATTTTTAAAATGAATTCAATAAAAAGAATTTGTAAATGATATTCGAAAAAAATAGAAAGGAGTTGGAATCAATATTTAAAATGGATTTGAAAAATAAATGGAATGTATTAAGAAATGGATTTATAAATGAGGTTTTACAAATAAGATTGTTTTATAGATAGGTGAAACTAAAAGGAGTTTATAAATTTATAAACAATGTTCATAAATAAGAAAAATCATATCGGTTAACAAATTGGAATATAAGTTTATAGTGTGAATTTACATCGAGTTATGGGAACTGTTTTGGAAAGAAATAGTGGAATTTATTCTTTAAATGTGAGAATATTGATAAAATTGGGATATAATTGATTTGATACGAATCGAGAGGGATTTATAAACTGAATTTGGCAATATTGGATTTTTAAAATAGATTTTTGTTTGTGAAATTAAAAATTGTTTAAATGGGATTTTTAATTACTATGATATATAACTTAAACTATTATTTAGATTTAGAATATTTCAAAAAGTTAGTTATTATAATATTTAATATTTATTGAAATTAATTCTAATTTTATTAATAAACTTTTTGAATTAATTAGTTATTAAAAATGATTTGGATATGAGTTATCGATGTTATTTGGAATGTTCTGGTTTACTTAAACGTAATTTAAAAATAAACTACTATTCCTTAAAAAAAATACTTATTATATATATATAGTTCTAAAAGATTGAATTTATTTATAAATCCTCTTGAGATTAGAAGCGAAATTATTAAACGAGTATGATTTTAGAAGGGAAATCTTACAGTAGGATTTTGTGAGTTTACAAAAACTTCTAAAGTGTTAAAAATACAAGAAATTCGAAAATGAATTAGAATTCTTAAATGAAGTTAGAAATGGGTATTTGGAGATATAGACAAGTGCATTCGACCTTGGAAATATTAAGGGATCTACAAATAAAATTTATAAACAATTTTGAGAAATAGGAAATAAATGGACTACTTCCTGAATATTGAAAAAAAATCATAGGGAATATGCATATAAATATTCCTAAGTATTGGACGAGAAGAATTTGAAAATATTTAACGTCATGATTTTAATTACAGAAATAATTTCAAAGGGATGAGTTATATTTGGAAGTGAGAAAAATATAAAGTACTGAAATGACTTGAAAATATCATGTTAAGGATATAAGAATTTGAGTTTGATTTTCACTGTTAAAATATGAAAAGGGTTTGAATATATATATATATATATATGTATATGTATGTATGTATGTATGTATGTATGTATTATATATATATATCTTATAAAGATATTATGAAAGTAAATTTTGGAAAAAAAATTATAATGAGGTTGATGACTGCTTATGGATATTATATTGATAGTTGAATAACCGACTGTCAATATTGGCCAATTTCGTTAATCGTTACGAAGAGACGGGATTAGATTTAATTATTCGAAAACCACTTCAATTCTATTTGAACTTATGAATTAATACCGTGAAGATGATGAAGATGGTAATTTGGTTTGTCCACACCCATGACAATTTGTATGGACCAATGCTATCAGAACATCGTCACTGGAGGACGATGAGTATTCTAAGTAGAATTGTTTCTTGAAAGGTAACGCCTAGCCTCAAGCCTCATCAACCGGGAATGACTAAAACACGAAAAATGCAGCAAGGCTAAGTAGGTCGCACCCAATTAGGGTATGTTGTCACTACTCCAGATGTCCTTGGAAACCTATATATTATGGATATGGTTGTGCATGAAAAAAGGAGCGCTCAATGTTGAGGGTGGTAACACCTGGGGTTATAATGTATTCGGTGTATCTAGGTAAGGGGTAGGCCGGTCTTATGTAGCAGGGGATCCTGCCGTGGTCCTCGGTAGATTGTTCTAGAGATGTACTATGATGGGAGGTACCCCGGTGGCCCAGACATTCGTATGGAATCCATTCTCATGCAAGCGTCGTATGGTTTTGATTGTACCCAACTATGATGGAACTTGAGATGCAAGCGTTTCATTTATTTTCTATTTACTTTCCGTAGACACTATTATAATATCAGAAGATTTTGATAAAAATTTGTTTGCTTATCGTAAGGTAAAAACCCATCATGTTTATGTGTGATGTGGTCATACAAGATACCTTTGTTTTCAAAGGATTTTGGAGAAAAGTAAATAATTCAAATTGAGTGTGTTTTCTCACGCTGGTTTTCCAAATTTACTTGGGTGCTATTTTATTATAATGCTCGGGTCAGACCGAGTATTATATATCCATGATAGGATGCTACGGAGTTCAAGAGACGAGATGGATGACAGAGACGTATTCTCGTATTTGCTTTATATTTCCACTGTGTAAACTATGTATGTGAGGACAAGTTATTAAATTGTCAAGATAGATTGTTGTCCATTGTACTCCGATAATGGTATGTATAGTAATAGTATAGTTCTTGTATTTAAAATCTATTATTATATATATTATATTACTCCTCTACAATTGTGAGATTCTGTGATATTGTTGTTCTATCTTCTTCTACGTTTTCCTTCTTCACCCTAAAGATTCGTATTTTTCGTTCAGTTTGAGTCGAACTATGAAAATTATGGTCGATTCAAAAGGGTACGGATTACGGGCCTTTACATTAACAATTTAGATCATTGCAATTGCAAATGTGAATTTGCAGATTTTGATATTTGAAACTAAGCTAGATTAGGTATATAGAGCAACGGGGTAGAAATTACTAACTTTGAGGGAAAAAAATCATTTTTTCACTATGCTCGAGATAATGTAATGTGTTGTTATGAATAGCCCAGTCTGCATGAATCATAATGAATGTATTATTTTATATAATAAGATTTATTTTAAATTAAAATTAACCATATTGTAATATATGCAAAAATAAGTATTCCTCGACAGAGAGGACTTACTAAATTAATATACTATAACTATTACAACTAAATTACATATAATGAAATCATATATCTAATATATGCCTTAGGAATACGCACACTCCTCCACACACACATGTATGTATGATAATTATATGAATATATACAATTATATATATAATGATATATATTATATTATATTATATTATATTATATTATATTATATTATATTATATTATATTATATTATATTATATTATATAAATAATTATATAATTATCATATATATATATATAGTTTATTAATATATTTATAATTGTCAGAAAAAGTTTGAAATTTTTATGTGTGTGTATGTATAGTTTGTTAATATATTTAACAAAATTTAAATTTTATAATAACAAATGTAACCATGGAAAAATTTAACAAAAATATCATAATGCATGATAACTTTACTTTAACTTCTTAGATTCGAAACTGATTTCCTAGATTAGTTTATTAGTTTTACTAGTTAATGGAAATATATTTAACTAGTTTAAAATTTGTAGTAATTAATATTTTTATGGTAAAAATCAAATAAAAATACTATATTTCTCAAAATATAGAATTTCATTTTCCATATCCATAAAATAATTTTGAAATTTAAAATTCAATTTCATTTGTTCGACTAGTACGAAATTTATAATATAGTTAATGCATCCATAAAAAAATTCAAACAAAAATATTTCCTACATTGTCTTAAAAAATTTCGCTGAAAATAATTTATGTAATTGATTTATTATTTTATTTCATTATTTAAATTCATTACAATATCACTATTTCAAAAATTCATAATAATTAAAGTAAGGATGATAAAATTGAAATGAAATTATCGCAGTGCTTGCTAAACTATGTAGAAATTTTGCATATCAAAAAATAATTATATATATATAAATGAATTGTAACACTTAATTAAGTATATATTAAACTATCGAAATTGAAAAATAATATAAATAAGTTAATTGAACTCTTTTTCTTAAAGAATATTTTTTGTTGGATTTTAGAAAAATGGATTTTTAATTTTTTTTTTTTTTTTATAATTATGTTTTTTGAATTATAGTACAATATAATATATTAAAAGATTTAAATAATCTTTGCTATTCTTGTAGTTTTATTTTGAGAAAACTATTATATTAGGATATTTACATTGATGAATAATTTCAATTGATTTAACATAGAGTTGCAAGTGATTTTGTAACTACCCGACTTCCAATATATTTATAGTCAATAAAATTTTATCAAAATAATTTATTTGACTTCTATTCTAATAAATATTATCATGTAAACATGTTTTATTGAGTTAAAGTTTACTTGGTAAAAGAATTTTGTTTTAATAATTTGAGTTTAGTTCCTTTATAGGAAATAAACTGAACTTATAAAATTATTTTACAATTAACATAAAATATATATATGTCGTAAATAAATTTGTATATGGTTAGAATAACGAAAATAAGATTTATATTTAGAAAATGGATGAATGAAAAAGTGGAGTTAATAATATATCTGATTTAAATTATTTTGTGAAAAGAGTTAAAGAAATTATTGAATAAATATTCATAATAATTATTATTCTATTAATTGCATTAAGAAATTATTTGCATATAAATAAAAGAGATTCAACATCAAATTAAACTTTTAAAAGGGCTTAAGTAAAAATGTAAAAAAAACTTCTTCAATTCCTCTCCTTGTTTAATTTAGACCCCATCTCCCTTCCATTCAGTGTTGTTGCTCATTTTTCTTGTAGAAATATAAAAAGACATATCATATCCAAAACCCATTAACAAAGGCATGCACAATATATAACGACCAACACCTTTATCGGCTCTATAATCAATCCGACTTGTACGTCCTCACCTACAAGGCCTGTTCGCTTCGTCATCTTTGTTTGAAACCTTTCGTCGTCATTCCCAATAACAATGCAGAATGACTCATGGGCAACATCTTCTAACCACCCTTCATATATCTTTTAGCCTTGCTCTTCAATGAACAAGCCACAAAAAAACGTCAAATCCTCGGGCTGCTTGACGCCCGTAAGCACTGTCTATGTCTTTTCACATTTTCCCAGGCTCCTTGTCGACAAGCTTCTCTACCCATATTGTTTTGTCATGACTGGATAGACCTATGGCGAAAGCTTTTGGTGGCCTCTATAAAAAGAGCGGTGAACATGTACTATTCCTCTATCAAAAGGACCATAGCAACACTGTTCATTCGACAAAGCCTCACTGTGTCATAACTGCTTAGCTAAAGTGAAAGTAAAACCACTTCAAATGCCATGTTGCCCCATTGACATAAGCACACCAAGGTATGGCTCCCCTTTTAGCATGCATATGCACCACTCCGTCCACGTGGAATCCAATCTTGATGCATCTGGATCGTTGATCGCAACTAACGATTCTCATGAAACTTATCAGCTAAAGCATTGATCTAAGTCCTTCAAAGCATGATTTTGTGATTATAAACAGAGTTTCCTATGCATTTGTAAAAGGATCGTTTTTTCTCCTTCTCAAGAGATATTTTTAACACTTTTAAGCTTTTGTAATAGCAATTAAACTTTTCCTTGTAATCAAAAGCTCAAAGTAATAAGAAAAGCACTCATGGTGGATGTAGATCTCTTCTAGATCGAGCCATTTTACTTCTCGTGTTACTTACTTTACATGCACCACATCATATTCTCTTGATCAATCATCATTATACATTTCAAACAACGATTTTGGCGAGTTACCTTCATTAAAATCCAATTTAATCATAATTCTTAGGCAGCCTAGAAATCTAGTCAAATTTTAGTACTAGAAGCAGGACCTGCTCTGAATGCTCTTAATTTTCATTGTTGTGTAATGATGATCGGAACAAACTTCTCACCTTTAGCATGTAGTCTGCTAATATA
The DNA here is from genome assembly GCA_030765085.1 of Allium cepa. Lineage (NCBI taxonomy): Eukaryota > Viridiplantae > Streptophyta > Magnoliopsida > Asparagales > Amaryllidaceae > Allium > Allium cepa. Next base: position 582,463,820 of record CM060931.1, read on the forward strand.
AGTTCGCAAATACTTATTATAGTAAAAGGAACACTTTTCAAATGTCGGGCAGCGTATTACTCATAGCTGTTAAGGGCATTTAGGGGTTATGTACTCATAGTTATTGGACAACTATGGAACGACTCACTTGATAGTTTTCTATTGGCTAATATAACTAAGGTCAAATAGAAAATATCGATGTAACTGATTTACACAGTACTCTTGACTTGAGAATATTGTTGACTTTAATATGAAAGCTTCGCTTTGGTTATAGTCAAATCATAGCACAGTGTCCATCAAGTGACTATTGTTGGGTCGAGTGGTAGTATTGGAAGTGAAACAATATTCAACCCCGGTTATATGGATTTAGTATTATGGTCAGCTTAAAGTCAAAGTCTCTGGCCAAAGCAGTTCGGTTAATAATAATTGTCGAGCTTTGTGTTTGGACTATAGAGTTGTATGTGAATGATTTTGGAATTTTTATCGTTACCAAATTCCATAAGTTTAGAGTGATTCAGTTTTGACAAAGAAAATTGGTGTTAATAAAAGTCACAGCTGGGTAGCGCTTAACAAAGTGAAATAGGATTTTACTCAAACCAAGTAAGCGATAAATTTGACCAAAATGTCACACCACCTGCTAAGTGATGTGTGAACGTTAATATTCAAATAGTTTGATACTAATCGCTGACCGAATTTGCGGCTGACGAGTCATACAACCGAAATGATGAATTCTCTTTTGACCAAACGATTTAATTAGTTTATATTATTATAAATTAATTAATATTTACGAAATATTAATTATAAAATTAAGATTATGATTTGTGGAATAAATACTTTCAAATATATTTATAATAGTTATAAATATTAATTGATATACGATATCGATAAGCGATTAAATTGGATTTAACTAAATAATATTTTCTTTAGTCTTAAATGGATTTTTTGGCCATCAAGATGGTGAAATTTTTGACAGCAACATGACATAGGAGCTGACTCTGAATAGGTTTTAGATGCTAGATTTTGGAAGGCTAGTATGGAGTGAGATCCACTTTTTTCTCCTTTCCATCCACTATATAAATATACCTAAACCGATTTGGTCAAGGCTTTTGGCTGCCACCTCCATCACATCTTATTGGCTAAAACTATTCCATTAGTACTCCATCATATTAAGATCAAATCAACTCAAAACCGATCACTATCCGATAATCAAATATCAATGGTTCAAGGACCAGCAATCTGCCGAATCGGAAAAGGTTTCAAAGAAAGATTTCATCCTTACAAGGTATGCTTCAAGGCTTTGGTTCTTAGGTATATTTTATCAAATTATAGTTTATAATTCTTTAAATAATTTTTTATTATGTGTGTATATATTATTATTATTATTATATTGTTAGTTTAGGGGCGATTCTGATATAAAGTAATGCACAAATTGGTTTGGTTATGTGTATGTATATACTTATTTAAAAAACCAATTATTTCATATTAGACCATTTTAGCAGCATAGTAGATATACTAACTAATATTTTATTAAATTATATATATTATTTAATTACACATATATGGTTTATATTTAATTACAACATTATACAAAAATTAAATTTGATCATATAATTTTGTATATGTAAATTTATGGTAAGAGCAATTTTTGAAAGGAAAATAATAATTTTATAATAATTTATTATTATTTAAATATTGCTTAAGTCAATATACTACATAAATAAATCATCTAAAAACAAATACGTTACGAATTTTTTTAATTTTGTAAAATTATTTCAACATCTCTCATCTAGAAAAAAATTAAAAATATTTTTTTGTTATTTTTAAAAATTATTATTCAAATCGGGCAAAAATTAATACATTAATTGTAAATAAAATTTGATCGAAAAAATTGTTTATTTTTGTAAAACATTTAAAATATTATTTTTGATTTATTGGAAATTTTAAATTTTAAAAAAAGTTTGTAAAAAACTTTTATTAATATTTTATATAATTTCAAATCAGTTTTCAAAAAAATAATATTAAAATAACAAAATAAATAATAACAAAATTTCTGTGTTGTACACATGATCTGGGATAGAAAATAATTTTTGATTTTATTAATTAATATATATATATATTCTTATATTATAAATGTATTTATATGAATATATATATCAAAATAAATACAAAATATTCTTTTATTATTATGCATATACTACTACATATTTTTATTCATGGTCTATAAAAAAAATATTATATATTTAGTATTTAACTAACTGATTAACATTTAACTAAATATATTATAATAATATGAATATATATGTATGTATTATTAATACTACATTTATAAAATTATATATGTATATATAGATATAAATATTATATACATTTACATAAAATTATTTAAACAAACTTAATACATGCATACATACATATATGTATGTATGTATAATATTTATAAATAGTTTATATACATACATATATTTGGATAACATATATTTGCAAATTAAATGAGCTAATTTGTCTATTACGATGTAAATCACAACATCTATACACGCCATGTTATGTCATGCATTGGTTTACATGTTACACATGTACACACACATATATATGTATATGATATATACATACATAGATATATATATATATATATTTGGTAAAATTATATATAATTTATTTAAATAATATTTAGAAATGTTCTGAATGAGTTAGACTTCATATGCTCAATATAGATCTAATAAAGGATTTTTTTTAAAATTCACCCATAACTTCTATTATGGGTTAGCTTAATTCCAACAATGGTATCAAAGCCCAATAGCTTATACGGCTTAAATTAATCATGTTATGGTTAACTAGTTAAAACCTACCTATATACTAAGGTGTTTAGAAAAGTAGTGCCTAAGGTTGGGTTTGGGTAATGAAGTACTCTGCCCTGCCGGGTTACTAACCTGGCCCGAAATGATGAGGTAAGCCTATAAGGTTATCCATAACTGAGAAGGCCCAATTTGAATTGGACATTGCGCCAATTCCAAAATTGTTTTGGAATTAAAAATAAAAGTTTTAAATTCAATGATTAAATTTAAAATAAGAAAAAAATTATAAATGTTATAATAAATGTAAGATTTTTAAATTTAAAAGTTAAATTTAATATAATATGTACCTATATTATGAAAGTTATAATGGTGTGAAAATTTCAAAATGTTTGAAAACTAATAAATATTAGTGAAATTTATAAAATTTATTAATAAGGTTAATAAAAAATATTAATTAAATAAGTTAATAAATAAATAAATATATAATGTGTTATATATTATGGTATATGTTATGTTGTTTTCAATGTTAAAATAACATAAGTATAAATATTTGTATACAAAAATGAATTTTGAAATTAATGTAATTTAATTAAAATTTAATTAAATTAATTAATTAAAAAATATTCACGCATATATTATATATGTGTTATACTATAAAGGTTATAGTATATAATAAATATATGATAAATGTTATACTAAGATAATATAAAATTAATTAAAATGTTAATTAATTAAAATTAATTAAATAAGATTTAATTAATTTAATATATAAATAAGACTATTATATAAGTAATATGAAATATAAAAGTCGTATAATAATAAAACATATATAATATTAATGTGTAAATTAAAGGTGGAACATTAAGAAACCGTAATTAGAGTTAAGGAATAAATACATATGTATAGTGTGTATACCGTGATTTAGAATGTGTCCGACACTTGAGTCATGAGGGTATTTAATAAGAAATATGTTATTCCATCTATCGATATCACTCGATATAACATACTGAAGATGAATTTTTAACATAAAGTTATCCTCTATAATTTATATATTAATAGATCACTTGCATACTGTTTAATTGTTGAGATTTCCTAAAGGTAAGGATGTTATGTGTAGTACTATTAACATATTGAATAGATGAGGAAATATAACTGCACATATTAGTTAAGCTTCCATTAACCTATTTGCATTATGCTTAGGCCGATGATAAATGATAGGTCCTAGTGAATAATCCCAATTTACTTGTGGTGCTTTCCTCAAGGTAAAGACGAGATTAGGACAAGGTACCATAGGTTAGGAGTTATATGTGATACAACCGATAAAGAGCTATCGTATATGGGCCTATGATTTGTTGAGCTTTCCTTAATGTTAAAATCCCAAGGCATATGAGTCCTAGCACCCACCAGTGAGGACAAAGAGTTTTATGTTTCGACTTAGGGTTTAGCAAAATATAAAAGACTAGTGGGAGCTCTATTAAAAAAATGAAATGATAACATTTGACCTTTCTAATATTGTATTGTATAATGTTATAGTAAGCTATATTGATAAATTTGTGCATTTAATATAATTGATAAAACATTTATCAATTAAGATATATAAATGAACTAAATTGAAGATTGAAAAATAGAAATATAATATACAGTTACTAGTATATGCTTATTGAATGTTAACATTTCAACACCTATGTGAGCGCTTAATTCTACAACTAAATTCATTCGTAATTTGGTCGCTTGCGTATTTATTTGGTTGAGATCGTGTATCGCAATCTACAATCCGTAAACTCAAAAGCAATATGAGACTATTGTTATTTGATCCATACACTATCACATATGAGTGTTATATGATGAATGGTTATAGTTCGTAATGTACAATACTTCAATGGAATTAGTTCATTCAAAACAAAAAAATAAATCAAACCGTGAGGCTGAATATTCGGTTTGATTAATTTCAATAAAAGATTATATAGTGTTTGTAACGACCCAGAATTTTTGTCATCTGAAATTCATATATTTAATTGATTTTAAAATATACACAAGTAAATTTAATAAGCTGAATAGATTTTATTTCAAATATAAGGATTTAATTGGATAATTAAATTATTGATATAATATTTGGAATTGCGGAAATAATTAGAATTTGAATTTAATGTGAAAGAAAATGATTTATAAAGTTATATTAAATTCTATTTGGATTAGAATAATGTTACATAACTTTTAAAATTGAATTAAAAGTTAAATTCTAGAAATTGAATATTTTAATATTTAGTTGACGAGTGAAAATAGCCATTTTTCAAACTGTCTCGAATTTTGACAAAACTAGTTTCATTGGATCCGTAATGTTATATTATTGTAAGATTTCAAATTTCGTGTCAATCGGATTTACGGTTTGTCCAGGGCAAGCTAAAATGCGTAGGAATCGGTTTAAGTAAATTTTTAATTTTAAATAAGTCGATTCGAAAACCTATCTTTCAAATACGATCGAATTGGTCCCCGATATATATTCCATCACGTTCGGAATAAGGGTAAACATTATAAACGCAGGCGGTACGCTTCGTTTGGAGTTCGGAAAAAATTCGGGTGAATAGTGTCGTAGAATTTTGTATAAAAGGACCTTGTTTTTTTCTAATTTCATCAAAACCTAAGGCAGCCAGGGCAGGCCGCCACCTCCAATTCAATATCCGAAATCTTGTCTTTATCTTCTTCATTTTTCTTCCAATCCATCAACTTTTACGCGAAGTCTTCAACTACAAAATCGTAGATCACATCCTCCCATATAAATCCAACGGTAATGATTGAGAATAATATGGTAGATCGTCGGCAAATCTCGATAAAAGCCGCGCCGTTCAATCTCGATTTTTGAGCAAAATCATAGCCGAGTGGGGCCGATTTCTTACCAGGGGTGGAGCACGAGGTGGGCTTTGAAACGGTGGTGTTTGATCGTGTTCTCGACGATCTTGGTGGCCGCAATAATTCAAGGTATATGGTGGCCTTTGGGTCTCGTGTTCGCGTTTTTTACTGGGAAGGAGAAGAAACAAAATCATACGGTCGAGATCTCCTCAAGCAAACGAACGACACGATTTCAGTTCTAAGGTAAAAATATAAAAAGAAATTGTAAGTTATTATATTTATAAATTCGTGTGATATTTAAAACGTCATAACTTTGTTATACAAGATCAAAAATTGACAAAACGAATAGCGTTGGGTTCGTATGGACGAACACTACGCGTTGGAGCTGGTTTGGAGTTGATTGGAGCTAGAGTGAATTTTGGGTAAAATTAAACGGTCGTTTAATTTTGTACGGAACAAAACACTACAACTGCTATTGGACGCAATGTGAGTATAACTCACTCTTTCTGACTCACTGATATTTTTATATAAGTGAGAAATAATTTATTATATGATGGTTGATGATTGTTTGGATGATATACGATATATTGATTGGTATTTGGATATATACCTGCCTAGTAGAGCAGATGACCATATACGTTCCCGTGTATGAGCGGATGACACTTTGTACGCACCTCTGCCTTGAAGAGGACATTGTACACATATTCTAAAATGTATATTTGCTGCAGGTGACAAGTTGGAGGGATCCAACTGGATTCCTCAACAGTATTGATTTATTTACAGATATTGTGATATATGATGTTATCATATTATATATAATATTTTGGATGTCGTGATTGATGTATTTAGTGCTGTTGCAGCATTGGGCCTATTTTTGGAATTTAAAAATGTTAAAGTGATGATTTCTAAATTTAGAAGGATTTTCAAGTGATTTTGAAAATAAATGTTTTAATGAATTTTTTAATCGTTAATAATTTATTTATTTTGAATAAATAAATGTGATAATTTTTATGTTATAAAAATTATGATGTTTTGGGAAATACAATAAGAATATGATTTTTGAAATAGGAAGTTAACTATTTTGTAAAATAGTATAAATTGAGATTTTTGAATTTATTATAAACGGTTCATAAATAAGATTTATAAAATTGAATTTTTATAAATCAAAATGATGGAATTTTAAAAGGAGTTTTGGAAGTGTTAAAATGAAGCTGTAAATGGGTTTATAAGTAAATAAGATTTTTAGCTTTACAAATAGAAGGTTTTATAAAATATAAATTTGATTTATAAACATTGTTTTATAAATACGAAATCAATTGAAATTGATAAGTTAAATATAGAAGTTTATTTAAAGGAGACATATCCATGATTTTGCACAGTGGATAATCCTTTAATTAAATTTCCAACATCAATGAATTTGGTAAAAGAAATATGTCCATATTTTTTGACAGTGAATTATCCTTTAAATTAAACGTTGAAATAATATTAAATTTGGTAAATGATTTATATTCACAATTTTGGACAGTGAATAATATATTAAAGAAATGTTTTGGGAAGTGGTATTTTAAATGGAATAAAATGGTTTAAAGATGTTTTAAAAAGTGTTAAATATCGAAACCATAGATTTTAACATTCATTGTTGAAATAGACGTTTTTGAGAAATAAGGAAATGATGGACTATAACACTGTTGTTATAGTAAATGAATTTCGAAAGGAAATGATTTTATATAGTATTGGGAGTTATATATCTATCTTAATTTCGAATCCCTATACTATTGATTTTGGGTTATCGTAACGATGTTTTACGCAACATTCGTTTTGACCCAAATAAATGTGTTTAAAGAGAACGTTTTCCTTAAAGAATAAAATATATACTCAATCGTGATTTAAGTATATGCAAAATTTTCCATGTGTTGAAAATAATTGACTTGTGAATTGCTTATTACTAAATAATTATTTGGAAATATTTTCCAATATAGAAAGTTGAAATGGTTTTGAGAATATATCTTTTTAAAGATAAATTGAAGTGAATATTTGGCAAGTGATTTAATTAATAAAAGATTAATTAAAAGGGCCTAGTGATTGTTATGGTGTTGAATATTTGTTTGTTTGCTTTGATAGTTAAATAACCGACTATCAGACTTGGCCAAAATTTTAGTTCCTCGACTTGATGTGGGAACTATTAGTCGAACACTTAGTACGTAGCCTTCTGTGTTGGATCGATTATCGTTTGTGTTGAGGATGTTGATTCGTATAGTGTGAAGTATTACTCCAAACTATCGAGCTTCCTTCTTGGCCTGAAGGATAGCAAGTTGAAAGTTGGAGATGTGATAAGTCTATGAGACTTAGTTTCTGTGTGAAGTTGAGAAACGCTTTTGCTTTGTTAGTGCGAAGAGACTGGGATCGGTTTATCCGAAAACCACTTCGGACCAACTTATACGCGGCGAATCGTGCAGGTTGCTTTGTGATGATATTGATATTCCGGATTTTCATAGTGGGGGACTGCTTGTTGATTGTTTGGGTTTAAAATCCATATATACATCCAGTAGCAGTGGTCTCTTCATTTATGAAATATCTAATGCGAGGACGATTCGCTACTAATCCTAGGGATTCCCCGACGGGATGTGGTAGGAAAGTACCTTTGGTTTGTCCTGTTCTTGGACAACTTGTATGGATGTTTGTCTGACATTGCATTTCTACAGATTACATACATTGGTTTTTACAAACATACATCAATGGTGACGGAGAAGGAAACTTCTCTTAGCTTAACACCCTCCATGAGACGTATGAGCTTAAGGGTTGTATTTTGTGGAAGGCAATTAGTAGTCAACGGAAATGGCCGTGTGGCATTCTAAGTGATGTGATTGTGCTTTGTGAAAGGTAATCGTTACCTCTAGCCTCATCAACCGAAAATGACCAAAACAGGGTTAGATGCAGCAATGCTAAGTGGGTCACTCCCATTAGGATATGTTCATCCTCTTCTAGATATATCTTTACACGCTATGACGTCATATATCTGATTATGTGGTTTGTATGTTATGAGGGCCCTCGGTAAAGGTCGGTAACGACCAGAGGATGATATTTCGGCTCCACCTAGTTATAGAGGTGGGCCGATCTTATGTTGGTTGTGGATCCCTTGTGATGGTCCTTGGTGCATTTTTCTAGAGATGTACCGCTGGATGGCAGTCCCTTCACCTGGTCATTTGTATGGAAATCCAAAACCCACTACGAGCTGCAATTTTGTTTGTAAAGGTGTAATGAATAGCCTCGAAATGCTATATGGTTAACCATATCGACTATGATTAATATTATTTGTATATACTAGACACTAGTATAATATAAGAGGATTTGATATGAAAGAAATGTTTTAGTTATCATAAGGTAAAAACATGTCTGTGTTTATGTGTGGGCGTGTCTTACGAGATACTTTTTTTTTGATAAAGGAAAAGTTTGGTAATTTAATAAATTCAGTTGAGTGTGTTTCTCACGCTGGTTTACCAGACTGATCCGGGTGTTCTTCCCTTTCAATGCTCGGTTCAGACCGAGTATATTTACAGGTGCAGATTTGATGCTTTTGGAGCTTCAACAGGCGAGGTGGAGATCTTCATTTTGTATACACGTACTTGTTTTGATTATCCGTTGTGCTTTGTTTGTTGTTGTATATTATCAGCAATTGTGAGGACATGTCATTATAATTGTTCAGGCAGATAACTATTGATTGGAAGTTGAACTCTGATTGATGTGTGTATATATATACAATTTCTATTTTGTGAAGATCATTGATATGATATTATATATTATCCGCTTTACTTAGTGAGGTTCGTACATGATAGGGGGTTTTTGCTTCTTGTTAGGTTGCGAACGGATGACTCTTACTCCTACATGTCCCTGAGATCGAGTATCGAAGGGTTGGTTTCAGTCGAGAGGCTGGCCGTAAAAGCAAAGCGTGAGGTACCGTGTAAGCTGTGGTGGAAAGTGGCCATTGTCGATGGTTGAAAAGCCTAGATCATCACATTTGGTATCAGAGCTTAGATTTTGTATGTTCCTAAGCTTTGATGTGTACTTAGTATAGATAAGGACAGTTGCACCTAGATTGAGTTGAGTGTATTATATATATGAGCGTGTATTTGTTAGTGATATAAAATGTTTTATATTGTGTTTGCTTATCCGTTGAGTTGTTTGTGAATTCTGGTCGATATGTGAGACGCCATATTATCGATAGGGATTTCTAAACACTTAAACGAGGCAAGTCGACATAGTATCATTTTAAATTGGGTAAATGAAATAATTTTACCTCTATTATATTTTATATATAAATGAATAATTTTCATAATTATTAAAGTGTATATAAATTGATTGTTTGGTTGTTTGAAAATGTAAATATATGCAAGTGAATAAAAAGTTGTTTGAATAATCTTAATAAACGCAACAATTATAAAAGAATAAATTATATAAGCAATTATAAAAAAAAGGAATTATTATTAATATCATTTACAAATGTGAAATAATCTTATATATAAGAAATGAAACTATTTGAGTTATAAATAAAAAAATGGATTTAACTAAGAATTTGTGAAATTTGAATCCCGTTTATTTTGAAAGTTATTTTTCAAAAGTAAAAGAGGTTATATTGTTATAACTCTAAACAACATAAATATATTTGAAATGATCTTATGTAAGTAACGTAAAATAGTGAAATTATATAAGTAAAAGATTTTACAAATGTGATTTATAAATAGAAAGAAATTTTTTTAAAAGAAGAAATAAAGAATTGAATTCACTAATGTTACTGGAAAATAATAAGGGTGATGACTGCAGCATCATCAACATCATTTTCGAGTTTCTATGTGATGGATTTGCTACCAATAGTAAATTGAAATTGAAGTTTTGTTATGATATGTTAGTCCGTGAGATGATGGTTTTGATGACAACAACCTTAGAATAGATTATAAAATATAAATACTGACATTATAAGTTTAGATATATATGTATATACCGGATTTAACCATGTAGGTACCAAGAATGAAGATTGTACAGTATAGAGATTCAAGATATCGAGATAGAAGACTCGTGAGTATCAAGAGTTCAAGATTTCAAGCATAAGTATTTTTATTAGGAATTTTTGTTAAAACTCGTAGAAAAGCACTGGCATCTTAAAATCCAATTTATTCGTGGAATGGAATCCACTTCGAGCCTGTTAAAGGGATGGAACCCTAAGTAGGATGGAACGTACGAAAATCTAGTCGAACATTGTTTTGTATCCACTAATTTTAATTCAAATGATTTTACATATTTTCTTGTTTTCAAAATGATTTCAAAACTTTCCTTTTAAAAACATCAAAACTCTCTATCCTGATTTTAAATAATTTTATCCTCAAAATTATCTTTAATTTCAAAGTCAAATTACTCCTGATTTTAAACTATCTTTTTAAATTATATATTTAACTTTTGTACTTAGATTTAAATATAAAATTATAGTTAAAATCTATATATATTATTCTCTATATTTACTTATGAATTTTAACTATAGTCAAGTATATTTGTAAAGTTTAAAATAGTTTTAATATAAGATAAAGGTTATTTTCAAAGAAAATCAAATCACCAAAAATTGCTTTGGGATGTCGACATGCCTAGGGTAACCATGTCGACATGGTGTCAGTTGAATTCAAAATTTAAATTTTGAAAGAAGTGTATATTCGCCATAACTCTTCATCAATGGACATGGCTGTTGTTCTTCTATAAATAGGGGTTAGTTTCAACGAATTTTATATCAGATTTTTTGGTTTTTCACTCCTCTTCTTCTTCCACATTTCTTAATACATATTCTTACCATTAATCTGCCGAAATCAACATTGAATCAAAATCGATTACTTCTAGTTTGATTCTCTATCACTATCTCTACAAGGTTCTCAATGCTATTCAGAGTTGTAGACTTCTTTGCAATCTATTAAGCGAGAAAAGGTGTGATTTTAGCCTTGGAAATCAATCAAGAGAAAAAAGGTGTGACTGTAGCCTTGGTAAATCAATTGGTAAACTTGTGGCCCGGAAATCAAGTATCTCTACCAAGAGGATAGAAATTCTAGTGGGTGTACCTCGTAGCCTTGAAACCGAGGGTGTAATTATACAATTGCTTTTGAAAGGAAATCCGTATTTGTGTTGCGGGACTGGATGTAGGGTAACTCTGAACCAGTATAAAATCCGTTGTGTTCTTTCCTTTACTGCTTTTATTTTATTTATGCATCTGTGCTTGTTTCTGTGTCTTTATATTGCATACATCGGTGTCTAAATTAACATAAACTCAAAAAGATTTAGTAATTCTTTATTAACACTATTCACTCTCCCTCTAGTGTTAATCCTAGCCTTATGATCCGTGATCCGCATTTCTCACAATTGGTATCAGAGCAAGGTTTTCAAAGTTTCATAATCTGATTTTTGAAAAAGTTTTTAAAATGGCTATATTTGTTAGTACTAATTTAGAAGTATTCAAACCATCATTGTTTCTTGAGTCTGCATATAATCAATATTCAAATTCAAGTTGTCTACCAAGATTGTTTGATGTGCAGGAATCATGCTTTATGGGTGTTGAGGAATCAATCCACAACGGACAAATTGTGCAGATCAGAAAGAACAAATGGATACTTGATAGTGGTGTTCTAGACACATGACTGGCAATCCAAATATACTGAATGATATAATATACAAAGACGGAGGACTGGTTAACTTTGGAGACAATTCAAAAGGATATGTGATTGGCATCGGCAAAGTCGGTAATTCTGAAACTCCTACTATTACTAATGTTTTGCTAGTTAAGAATCTGAAACATAATCTGCTAAATATAAGTCAACTATGTGATAAAGGATATAAATTAAATTTGAAAATGATAACTGTCATATAGAAGATAATAATTCAACCATTATATTTGAGGGAGTCAGGAAAAAGAATATTTATGTTCTTAGTATGAAAGTTTCAATTGATAACCTGTGTCTGTTGGCAAATACAAGTGACCCTTCGATTTGGCATAAGAGATTTGGGCATTTGAATTTCAAACTCTTGTCTAGACTGTCAAAACATAATCTAATAGGAGGTCTTCCTAAATGAATTTTAAAGTAGATAGTTTATGTGATGCTTGTCAATTAGGAAAACTTAGAAAAAGTTCCTTTAAGTTAAAAGACATGATTTCAACTTCAAAACCTCTTGAATTAGTTCATCTTGATTTATTTTGTCCATCTCAAATTCTATCAATAAATCATAGTAAATATGTCTTTGTAATTGTAGATGATAATTCTAGATTTAGGACAATATTTTTGAAACATAAAAGTGATACTTTTGAATGTTTTAAGACATTTTCAAAAAGAATTCAAAATCAATTTTCTTTAAAAATTACAACTATTCGAAGTGATCACAATGGTGAATTTGAAAATTAAAAGTTTGAGGAATTCTGCAATAAAAAGGGAATAACTCACAATTTTTTATTTTCGAGAACTCCACAACAAAGTGGAGTAGTAGAACGTAAAAATAGGACGATTCATGAGTGTTCGAGAACTATGCTTACAGATAGTAATTTGCCAAAGAATTTTTGGGCAGAAGAAGTTGCTACCGCCTATTATATTTTAAATTGAATTTTAGTTACACCTTTAACTGATAAGACATCTTATGAACTTCTTTATTCAAAGAAACCTAAGGTACCTTATTTCAGAATTTTTGGAAGTAAATGCTTTATTTTAAATATAAAAGATAATTCAGATAAATTTGGTCCTAAATCCGACAAAGATATCTTTATCGGATATTCTAATAGAAGTAAAGCGTACAAAGTGTTTAATTTAAAAACTAATTCCGTTGAAGAAACAATGCATGTTTCATTTGATGAAAATTTCAAAATTTTGGAAGATACAAATGATGAAGAGGATTTAATCACTCAAAATCAAGAATCAATTGAAACTAATAATGAAATTAATCATCCTAATAAAAGGACTAAACTTTTAAAAGATCATCCTATAGAAAATATACTGTGAGATATGCAATCTGTTGTTAAAACTAGAAATCAACTAAGTCAAATGAGTAATGTAGCTTTTATATCAACTATTGAACCCAAAAATCCAAAAGAAGCATCGACTAATGATTCATGAATTTTGGCTATGCAAGAAGAATTAAATCAATTTACTAGAAATGATGTTTGGGAACTTGTTCCTAGGCCAGAAAATAAAACTATAATTGGAACTAAATAGGTTTATAAAAATAAAATGAGCGAACAAGGAGAGGTAGTTAGAAATAAAGCTCGATTAGTCGCCCAAGGTTATTGTCAAGAAGAAGGAATAGATTTTGATGAAACCTTTGCTCCAGTAGCAAGATTAGAAGCCATTAGGATTCTACTTGCTTTCGCAAATCATAATAATTTCAAATTATTTCAAATGGATGTTAAAGGTTCCTTTTTAAATGGATTTGTAAAAGAAGAAGTATATGTTGAGCAACCACCACTTTTTGAAAATGATAAATTACCAAATCATGTTTACAAACTTAAGAAAGCATTATATGGTCTAAAACAAGTTCCTAGAGCCTGGTATGATGGACAAAGATCTTATTTATTGCAATCTAATTTTGAAATTGGTAAAGTAGATAATACTCTTTTTATTAAAAGAAATAAAAATGATATTCAACTAGTAAAAGTTTATGTAGATGATATCATTTTTAGTTCAACTAATTTTGAAATGAGTAAAGGATTTTCTGGAATAATGAAAAAAGAGTTTGAGATGAGTCATATGGGTGAATTAAATTTCTTTGTAGGATTACAAATAAAACAATTAGATAATGGTATCTTTATTAGTCAGAAAAATATGCTAAAGACCTAATTAGTAAATTTGGTTTGACTACTGCGAGTGGAAAACCCACTTCCATGGCAACCAATGAGTACCTTAGTAAAGAAGATCTCTCGAAAGATGTAGATCAAAAACTATATAGAGGAATGATTGGATCACTACTCTATAGTACTGCAAGTAGACCTGATATCATGCATAGTTTTTGTCTCTGTGCCAGATATCAATCCCAACCTAAAGAGACCCACTTAAAATCCGTAAAACGAATCATAAGATATGTTAAACGCACATCTGATTATGGTTTATTCTACCCTAAAAATGATTGTTTTGACTTAATATCTTACTGTGATGCTGACTTTGCTGGTTGTAAATCAGACCGAAAAAGTACAAGTGGGACTTGTCACTTTTTGGGGCATTCTCTGGTTAGTAAAAAGAAAAACACAGTTTCTTTATCAACAACTGAAGCAGAATATATTTCTGCTACTTTGGCTTGTTCTCAAGTAATATATATGCAACAAACTTTAAAAGATTTTGGTTTAAAATTTTCAAAATCACCAATTTATTGTGACAATACGAGTGCGATAAATTTATCCAAAAATACTACTCAACATGCTCGAACTAAACATATTGATATCAGACATCATTTTCTCAGAGATAACATAAGTAAGGAAGTAGTTACTCTCGATTATATCAATTCTGAGAATCAAATTGCTGATATCTTAACAAAACCCTTAAATGAATCAATATTTACTAAATTAAGAAGAGAATTAGGTATTTGTTCTATAATTGTAATATAAAATATAAATAACAAGTATAATTAATAATTAATATTAAAATAAATCAAATAGTAAAAATAAAAAGGACCATGTCGACATCCCCCATATACCCATGTCGACAAGCAACTTTTTTAAATTTTGAAATTTTTCCTACCAAAATTCAAAATAATTGGTTATAAATTCTTCACATTTTCAAAATTTTATTCATCCTTTCTATTATCTCTCTGTTCTTCTCTCTGAAATCAAATAATCAATGGCCTCCTCTTCCAAATCTAACATAAAATCAACCTTTTCATTCCCCTCTCCTACGTCTGGTCCATTTCAACGTACTACTCTCGCTCGTGTGACTAAAATAGGGGACTCTCTGAAGGATGCACTTCAGATGATGACTAAAATTCAAGTGACTCAACTTCGTATGCCAAAGGAACAAGAGAGGCAAGGCAAGATTCTTAGGAATTTGCAAAAATTCCTAATGGATAACCAGGCCAATCCTATCTTGGTTGATGAAGACTCTTCACTCAATCAAGAACAAGAGGCGAGCGAAGAAGAAGAAGAAGAACCCATGGAAGAAGAAGCGCAAATGGAAGATGATGACCAAGTCGTGTGTGTTGGAGAAGTGTGTTTTGACAAAAATGGGAATCTTGTCGAACAACGTGGAAATTTCTGTTTCCACTATCCAAACTGTTTGATTCATAGATCTCCTATGTTTAAAAACACACAATAGTTTCTTTTCTTTTCTTCTCCACTGTTGTTTGTGTTTCTTTATGTTTTCTATACGCTCATGTATATACAACTTCATACGTAATAAATAACTCGTGTTCTTATACATGTTTTAATTATAAGTACTATCGTGAATTCTTAGTTAGGATAGTTAATTGTTTAGAACTATGTTTTAGTATTAGATTTAAGTGATGATTACTTATGGTAACACTATCATTATAATTGCATGTCATAGATTGTTAGTTTTAGGGGGAGTTATATAGTTTGCAGTGAGTTTTCGTTGATGACAAAGGGGGAGAAATATAAAATAGGGTAGTTAGGCATAAATTAAGGGTGAGTTATTAGTTTTAAGGGGAGTTATTAGGACAGAAGTAATATTTTATAAACAAAGGTTGTCATCATCAAAAAGGGAGAGATTGTTAGTCCGTGAGATGATGGTTTTGATGACAACAAACTTAGAATAGATTATAAAATATAAATACTGACATTATAAGTTTAGATATATATATGTATATGCAGGATTTAACCATGCAGGTACCAAGAATGAAGACTGTATAATATAGAGATTCAAGATATCGAGATAGAAGACTCGTGAGTATCAAGAGTTCAAGATTTCAAGCATAAGTATTTTTATTAGGAATTTTTGTTAAAACTCGTAGAAAAGCACTGGCATCTTAAAATCCAATTTATTCGTGGAATGGAATCCACTTCGAGCCTATTAAAGGGATGGAACCCTAAGTAGGATGGAACCTGCGAAAATCTAGTGGAACATTGTTTTGTATCCACTAATTTTATTTCAAATGATTTTACAAAATTATCTTGTTTTCAAAATGATTTCAAAACTTTCCTTTTAAAAACATCAAAACTCTCTATCCTGATTTTAAATAATTTTAGCCTCAAAATTATCTTTAATTTCAAAGTCAAATTACTCTTGATTTTAAACTATCTTTTTAAATCATATATTTAACTTTTATACTTAGATTTAAATATAAAATTATAGTTAAAATCTATATGTATTATTCCCTATATTTACTTATGAATTTTAACTATAGTCCAGTATATTTGTAAAGTTTAAAATAGTTTTAATATAAGATAAAGGTTATTTTCAAAGAAAATCAAATCACCAAAAATTGCTTTGGGATGTCGACATGCCTAGGGTAACCATGTCTACATGGTGTCAGTTGAATTATAAATTTAAATTTCAAAAGTAGTGTCTATTCGCCATAACTCTTCATGAATGGACATGGCTGTTGTTCTTCTATAAATAAGGGTTAGTTTCAACAAATTTTATATCATATTTTCTGGTTTTTCACTCCTCTTCTTCTTCCACGTTTCTTAATACATATTCTTACCATTACTCTGCCAAAATCAACATTGAATCAAACTCGATTACTTCTAGTTTGATTCTCTATCGCTATCTGTACAAGATTCTCAGTGCTATTCAGAGTTATAGACTTCTTTGTAATCTATTAAGCGAGAAAAGGTGTGATTGTAGCCTTGGAAATCAATCAAGAGAAAAAAGGTGTGATTGTAGTCTTGGTAAATCAATTGGGTAAACTTGTGGCCTGGAGATCAAGTATCTCTACCCAGAGGATAGATATTCTTGATGGTGTACCTCGTAGCCTTGAAACCAAGGATGTAAGTGTACAATTGCTTTTGAAAGGAAATCCGTACTTGTGTTGCGGGACCGGATGTAGGGTAACTCCGAACCAATATAAAATCCAGTGTGTTCTTTCCTTTACTTCTTTTATTTTGTTTCTGCATCTGTGCTTGTTTCTGTGATCATATCTGTGTCTTTATATTGCATACATCGGTGTCTAAATTAACATAAACTCAAAAAGATTTAGTAATTCTTTATTAACACTATTCACCCTCCTTTAGAGTTAATCCTAGCCTTAAGATCCGTAGTCCATATTTCTCACATGATAAACAAATTTGATTTAAAATTCAAGTTGAAACTGATAAATATAAGTAAAATGAGTTTTGGACTTATAATATGAAGTAAGAATTTACTTTAGTAAAGTTGAAAGAAATTTGAGTTAGTAAGTGAATTATATGATTTGAAGTTTAACTAAAGGAAGATTAAATAATTCGATTTGGATTAGATAAATCATTGAAATGGAAATTAAACCTAAGTGTAAAGTGATTATATAACCAGGATTTGAAGTTATAAGAATGAGTTTAGTGAATAGAAGTGAACTAAGGTAGATGTTCACGGAATTATGAATAAGTTATATAACTTATAAAATGAGAAAATGTAAGTAAAACGAATTGTTAAAATGGTTAAACAATTTTGGTTAGGCAAAATAAAATCTGAATTTGAATAGTGAGATGAAATTTGACTTTAGTAAAAGGTTAATGAAATAAATTAGAGAATGAACTTATGTTGTATAGTGAAAGTGAAGGTAAATGAAATTGAAATGAAAGATAACTTAAGTAAGGTTAAATGAAGTTGATTTTGGTATCGAAGTAAATTAATAAAGTGAATTAATAAAATGAAGTGATGAATGTGAATTTGAGTTATATAAAGAAATTCAACTTTATTTGTATAATGAATTAGCATTAAAAATGTTGTTGTTAAGAAGTTGTGAATTAATAATAATATTGGAAGTGTCGTATATAAATGTGAATATAATTCATACTAGAATTCAATCCAAGTTGAATATTAAATGAATTGAATAATTGAATGAAAGTCAATGTTAAATTAGTTGGAATTAAATGTTTAAACCAAATTGAATGTAAGCGAATTAAATAAATTTGGTTTTGTTGGATATACGTTGGTTGTTAGATGGTTGTTAGTTGATTGATTAAAAATTTATATAGAATTGAATCGATGAAATTGAAACTATAAATAACTGAGTCCAAATTGGAAGTGAAGTGAACTTAAATAGAATTGAATTTGATTTTATTTGAATTGGAAGTGAACAAACTTGAATATGAATTAGTGAATGTAAACTAATTGGATATGAATTAATGAATGTTAAAAAAATCCAACGTTAATGAATCAAATATGACTAAACTGGAAATCA
Organism: Allium cepa; assembly: GCA_030765085.1. NCBI lineage: Eukaryota > Viridiplantae > Streptophyta > Magnoliopsida > Asparagales > Amaryllidaceae > Allium > Allium cepa. The sequence continues at coordinate 582,482,773 of CM060931.1, forward strand.
ATTCAATAAATATTAATGAGAAGTGAATGAATATTGATTTGATTATGGATTGGTTGGATATATTTTGCTTTGTTGGATGATAGATGTTTGATGATTGGATTTGTTGTTTTTGATGGCATTTGCTATACTAGCATATATAGTTGTTGGTATATGTTGTATATTGATATTACTTTCATATATACATGTTTCTCATGGTTTGTTGAGTGTTTAGTAGGTGCGTATGCCGCTTGCTTCGCTTTTGGAGCTCGCTTTCGCGCTATATTAGCCGTATATGCTCGCTAATAATATATAAGGTATATATCTCGGATTACATATCGTGTTTTTACACTTTTTTCCCTTCGGGATGCCTCATCCTCGAAGATGAGATGTATATTTGTGATACATACATATATATTGCTATTTTTTCTTCGGATCGAAGCGTTCAAAGGATAATATGGCGATTTTTTTTGAAAATTCAAGGCGTTAGAATTATTTTGGGAAAACTGAATATATTTGTGAAAACTAAATTTTTGATATCAAGTTAAAAGTTAAACGATATTAGTTGGTTTTGGAAAGATAACTATAAATGGATTTGAAAATTAGAATTTTTTTTGTAAGTTTAACTATTGGATTTTGGAAAAAGTTAAAAGGTTTAAATAGATTTGATTTCTAATTTGAGCAAATTATTTTGAAAAGTTGATGGATTTTGTGACTTTTTCTTACTTGGTAATTTCGAGGATGAAATTCTTTTAAGTAGAGGAGAATGTAACGACCCGGAATTTCTGTCATCTGAAATTCATATATTTAATTGATTTTAAAATATGCACAAGTAAATTTAATAAGCTAAATAGATTTTAATTCGAATATAAGGATTTAATTGTATAATTAAATTATTGATTTAATATTTGGAATTGAGGAAATAATTAGAATTTGAATTTAATGTGATTGAAAATGATTTATAAAGTTATATTAAATTCTATTTGGATTAGAATAATGTTACAGAACTTTTGAATTTGAATTAAAAGTTAAATTCTAGAAATTGAATATTTTAATATTTAATTAACGAGTGAAAATAGGCATTTTTCAAACAGTCTCATATTTCGACGAAACTAGTTTCATTGGATCCGTAATGTTATATTATTGCAAGATTTCAAATTTCGTGTCAGTCGATTTACGGTTTGTCCGGGGCAAGCTAAAGCGCGTAGAAATCAGTTTAAGTAAATTTTTAATTTTAAATAAGTCGATTCGAAAACCTATCTTTCGAATACGATCGAATTGGCCCCTAGTATATATTCCATCGCGTTCGGAATGGGGGTAATACATTATAAACGCCAGGCGGCATGCTTCGTTTGGTGTTCGGAAAAAATTCAGGTGAATAGTGTCGTAGAATTTAGTATAAAAGGACCTTGTTTTTTTTTTTCTATTTTCATTAAAACCTAAGGCAGCTAGGGCAGGCCGCCACCTCCAATTCAATGGCCAAAATCGTGTCTTCATCTTCTTTTTTTTCCTTCCAATCCATCAACTTTTACGCCAAGTCTTCAACTATAAAATCATAGATCACGTCCTTCACTATAAATCCAACGGTAATGATTGAGAATAATATAGTAGATCATCGGCAAATCTCGATAAAAGCCGCGTCGTTCAATCTCGATTTCCGAGCAAAATACATAGCCGAGTGGGGCCGATTTCTTGCCAGTGGTGGAGCACGAGGTGGGCTTTGAAACGGTGGTGTTTGATCGTGTTCTCGACGATCTTAGTGGCCGCGATAATTCAAGGCATATGGCGGCCTTTGGGTCTCGTGTTCATGTTTTTCACTGGGAAGGAGAAGAAACAAAATCATACGGCCGAGATCTACTCAAGCAAATGAACGACAAGATTTGAGTTCTAGGGTAAAAATATAAAAAGAAATTGTAAGTTATTATATTTATAAATTCGTGTGATATTTAAAACGTCATAACTTTGTTATACAAGGTCAAAAATTGACGAAACGAATTGCGTTGGGTTCGTATGGACGAACACTACGCGTTGGAGCTAGTTTGGAGTTGATTGGAGCTAGTGTGAATTTTGGGTAAAATTAAACGGTCGTTTAATTTTATTCGGAACAAAACACTACAACTGCTATTGGACGCAATGTGAGTACAACTCACTCTTTCTGACTCACTGATATTTTTATATAAGTGAGAAATAATTTATTATATGATAATTGATGATTGTTTGGATGATATATGATATATTGATTGGTATTTGGATATATACTTGCCTAGTGGAGCAGATGACCCTATACGTTCTCGTGTATTAGCGGATGACCCTTTGTACGCGCGTCTGCCTTGAAGCGGACATTGTACACATATTCTAATATGTATATTTGTTGTAGGTGACAGGTTGGAGGGATCCAACGGGATTCCTCAACAGTATTGATTTATTTACAGATATTGTGATATATGTTGTTATCATATTATATATGATATTTTGGATGCCGTGATTGATTGATGTATTTAGTGCTGTTGCAGCATTGGCCTATTTTTGGAATTTAAAAATGTTAAAGTGAAGATTTCCAAATTTAAAGGATTTTCAAGTGATGCTGAAAATAAATGTTTTATTGAATTTTTGAATCGTTAAGAATTGATTTATTTTGAATAAATAAATGTGATAATTTTTATGTTATAAAAATTATGATGTTTTGCGAAATATAATAAGAATATGATTTTTGAAATAGGAAATTAACTATTTTGTGAAATAGTATAAATTGAGATTTTTGAATTTGTTATAAACGGTTTATAAATAAGATTTATAAAATTGAATTTTTATAAATCAAAATGATGGAATTTTAAAAGGAGTTTTGGAAGTGTTAAAATGAAGCTGTAAATAGGTTTATAAGTAAATAAGATTTTTAGATTTATAAATAGAAGTTTTTATAAAATATAAATTTAATTTATAAATATTGTTTTATAAATCTGAAATCAATTGAAATTGATAAGTTAAATATAGAAGTTTATTTAAAGGAGATATATCCACGATTTTGGATAGTGGATAACCCTTTAATTAAATTTGCAATAGTGATGAATTTGGTAAAAGAAATATGTCCATGATTTTTTACAGTGAATTATCCTTTAAATTAAACGTTGAAATAATATTAAATTTGGTAAATGATTTATATTCACGATTTTGGACAATGAATAATATATTAAAGATATGTTTTGGGAAGTGGTATTTTAAATGGAATAAAATGGTTTAAAGATGTTTTAAAATGTGCTAAATATCGAAACCATAGATTTCAACATTCATTGTTGAAATAGACGTTTTTGAGAAATAAGGAAATGATGGACTATAATACTGTTGTTATAGTAAATGATTTTCGAAAGGAGTTGTTTTTATATAGTATTGGGATTTATATATCTATCTTAATTTCGAATCCCTATACTATTGATTTTGAGTTATCGTAACGATGTTTTACGCTACATTCGTTTTGACCCAAATAAATGTGTTTAAAGAGAACGTTTTCCTTAAAGAATAAAATATATACTGAATCGTGATTTAAGTATATGCTATATTTTCTAAGTGTTGAAAATAATTGATTTGTGAATTATTTATTATTAAATAAGTATTTGGAAATGTTTTCCAATATAGAAAGTTGAAATGGTTTTGAGAATATATCTTTTTAAAGATAAATTGAAGTGAATATTTGGCAAGTGATTTAATTCATAAATGATTAATTAAAAGGGCCCAGTGATTGTAATGGTGCTGAATATTTGTTTGTTTGCTTTGATAGTTAAATAACCGACTATTAGACTTGGCCAAAGTTTTAGTTCCTCGACTTGATGTGGGAACTATTTAGTCGTACACTTAGTACGTAGCCTTCTACGTAGGCTTGAATATCGTTTGTGTTGAGGATGTTGATTCGTACAGTGCGGAGTCTTACTCCAACCTATCGAGCTTCCTTCTTGGCCTGAAGGATAGCAAGTTGAAAGTTGGAGACGTGATAAGTCTATGAGACTTAGTTTCTGTGTGAAGTTGAGAAACGCTTTTGCGTTGTTGGTGCAAAGTGACCAGGATCGGTTTATCCGAAAACCACTTTGGACCAACGTATATGCGATGAATTGTGCATGTTGCTTTGTGATGTTATTGATATTCCGGATTTTCATAGTGGGGGACTGCTTGTTGATTGTTTGGGGTTAAAATCCCAATATACATCCAGTAGCAGTGGTCTCTTCATTTATGAAATATCTAATGCGACGACTATTCGCTACTATTCCTAGGGATTTCCCGACAGGATATGGTAGGAAAGTACCTTCGTTTTGTCCTGTTCCTGGACAACTTGTATGGATGTTTGTTTGACATTGCATTTCTACAGATTACGTACATTGGCTTTTACAAACGTACATCAGTGGTGGCGGAGAAGGCAACTTCTCTTAGCTTAACACCCTCCTTGAGACGTATGAGCGTAAGGGTTGTATTTTTATGGAAGGCAATTAGTAGTCAACGGAAATGACCGTGTGGCATTCTAAGTGATGTGATTGTGCTTTGTGAAAGGTAATCTTACGTCTATCCTCATCAACCGAAAATGAACAAAATAGGGTTAGATGCGGCAAGGCTAAGTGGGTCGCTCCCATTAGGATATGATCATCCTCTTCTAGATATATCTTTACACGCTATGACGTCGTGTATCTGATTATGTGGTTTGTATGCTATGAGGGCCCTCGGTAAAGGTTGGTAACAACCAGAGGATGATATATTCGGTACCATCTAGTTATAGAGGTGGGTCGGTCTTGTGTTGGTAGAGGATCCTTTGTGATGGTCCTCGGTGCATTCTTCTAGAGATGTACTACCGGAAGGTACTCCCTTCACCTGGTCATTTGTATGGAAATCCAAAACCCACTACGAGCTGCGATTTTTTTGTAAAGGCATAATGAATAGCCTCGAAATACTATATGGGTAACTATTTCGACTATGATTAATATTATTTGTATATACTAGACACTAGTATAATATAAGAGGATTTGATATGAAAGAAATGTTTTAGGTATCGTAAGGTAAAAACATGTCCGTGTTTATGTGTGGGCGTGTCTTAAGAGATACTTTTGTTTTGATAAAGGAAAAGTTTGGTAATTTAATAAATTCAGTTGAGTGTGTTTCTCACGCTGGTTTACCAGACTGATCCGGGCGTTCTTCCCTTTCTATGCTCGGGACAGACCGAGTATATTTACAAGTGCAAATTTTATGCTTTTGGAGCTTCAGCAGGTGAGGTGGAGATCTTCATTTCGCACGTACTTGTTTTGATTATCCGTTGTGCTTTTTTTGTTGTTGTATATTATCGGCAATTGTGAGGACAGGTCATTATAACTGTTCAGGATGATAACTATTGATTGGAAGTTGAACTCTGATTGATGTGTATGTATATATACAGTTTCTGTTTTGTAAAGATCATTGATATGATATTATATATTTTCCGCTGCGTTGTGAGATTCTTTATTGTCCTATTTGGTTCCATCTTCTCTCTTTCTTCTCTTCTCTTCTTCTCTCTTCTTTTCTTTCTCTTGACTTTCCATCAGTTTGTGCTTTTTGGGTCGGACATGTGTGGATTATTGTCGATTCAAAGGGTATGGATTTGTAGGTCGTCAAAGTGTTGAATGTAACACATGACCAAAACTACAATATAGATGTAAGAACTCGATTGCTGAAATGTCAGTTTGATCGGTTTACACAAAGTGCAATAAATTTGATATCCTTAATGTTGAGAATGATCGAGTGCGCTTTTGCAAAGAGTTCAATATGATTTTTTAGTAAGGGATATCTTTTGAATACTTTGACCATTTAGAAAGAAAAATGAATGTATAAGAGTAGATGTGATATAAGGAAGTTGGGATGAAGAGAGTGAATAGTCACTTCTATTTCATAAAGAAACATTGAAAATGCAAATTGTAATAATAATAATTAATGCTCAACATCGAAATAAGAAATATGACTTCTATTCCAAAATGTATTTTCATATAAAAAATTATTTTCTATGAGATTTATTTCTTTGAGTTCAAGATATTTGATCAAGGAACTATCCATGTAAACTAGTTGCAGTATATGAGATAAATAACCTATATTAAGTGAATGATGGACCCTTTAATTTAGTATGCTATTATAGCAATGTCGGAAATAGTAGGAGCATGCCATATAGCACTTATTGAATGCATCAAGTTACGAAAATTATTTTCGTAAAACATACTAAACATTATATATGAAATAATGACATTTTTAGTTGAATGAAAAATAGACATAGTTATATTTCAATGAGAATAATAAGAATATTCATTACAAAATAAAACTTTGATGTAGTATTTGTTTTACACAAGTGATGCAATTGAAAATACAAAGCTATCTAAAATCATTTACTTTATATTGGAACTATATACTAAGCCGTGGTTTTGAGAAATAATTTTTATTATATGATTAGGGATCACATGATATTGGTTAATTATATCTCAAACAATTTAAGGGTTATGCCCCCATTTAGTAGAAGCATCATAAGAGTTGATCAACTTTTCCGATTGATACATATAGATGTATACAATCGTAAATCTATTAATACCAAAATGGCTCCATGTACTTCATCATATTCACCAGTGAGTTGTCACAGACATGGACATGTGTATTTGATGCACATGTATAAGTCTATGATTAGCCAATATAGCATAAAATGGAAGTAAATAATGTAATATGCAGTTGAAATGATTCGATTTGATCGAATGGGTTAATATATTAGAAGGAGTTTCATATGTACCTAATATGTATAAAGATTCAATCTTAAAGGTCACTCATCCCTATAATACATAATGATCTGTTGATATGGAGTAATCAAACTTTGTTGGACAAAACACGATTAATGATGAATGAACTTGAGTTAAATTCTTTCTATAAGATGCGTTCTTAAGAGTAGTACACAAGGTTAAAATTAATATCATCCAAAGAATAGTTACAAAACCATATAAGATAAAGGATTTATAAGAAACCCTTCCATATCGTAAGACAAGGAGTTTTCATGTTGTACGAGTTGAAAGACCGCACGTAATAATTGTATGTAAGAGACCTTGTATAAATCATCCTTATATATTTATGTTGTGAACATAAATATATTATGAACTAATGCAAAATCAGTTTTATATAAGGTAATTCATAAAATGTTTATGAAGGCTCATTCCATTGCATTGAGAAACAACCGTTGTTTTAAGAAATATCAACTTCATAGTGAAGGAATTTCTTTAGGAAATAACTGGTATAAAATGGAATTATATATGATCCAATAATAAAGCTGATTAGGAGGGTGAAATGAAATTGACTGAACCTAAATGAACACAAATACGTTAGAACGTTTAATGAGCACTTTTATTCATTAAAGAGAAACTATGTGTTTCTGATCAATGTCAAAAATAAATAATCCTAGGTTGTTTAATTGAACCATTAAGAGTATTGCCTTATTAGACAGTATGATGCGCTAATCCGAAATTGATTTCAAATATGTTATCAAAATAATAGTTGCACCTAAGGGTATATGAATAATTGGCCGCAAATCTATCTTTTAGGAGAAAGACAAACAAAGTTGGAATATATTGAGCCGCACAAATAAGAATAATACCACAAATTCCAATTGTTGAAATTAACGTAACAGATTCACCATTCGACGTGCTCAAGTTAGTTCGAATTTAACTCACAAGATTATCATCTAGTTTGATTTTGTGTTTTAATATATATGCATTAAAATAGAAATATCTGAACATAGATTTAGATTAGTTTGTTTGAACATAATAACTAATGTGTCTCAAAGTCATTGGAAGCAATATTGAGTTTGTGAGTTTTTTGGGTAAGGTCCAAGAACAGATACGAAAGTATCATTTGACAAGCATCAAAATTGAACAAGTGTTTTAATAGATATATCAAATAGTTTGATTATTAGTCAAAATTCAAAGGAAACATGTGCTTATAAGAAAGAAAGTTAAAAGGTACATAAATATTAAACCACAAGTAAACTGGACACTGACGATTGTTAATGATGTACTTGTGATAAAATCAGCTTTAGTTGTTTTAATGCTCGACGTTGATTTATAAATGATGTCATATAGCAAGTATAAAAGATTGGGAATGTCCTAAGCGATATGCAAGGACACCTTGTTAAAATAATTATTACGAAACATGTAAAATGTTTTCCTTATGCATTGGAAATAGAAATTATCATACGTGTTATGTTGTCTATGATATTGTAATTTGTCAAGTATTTGAGAAATGAAGTAAATATCAAATCCAAATAGATTTTATTAAACGGTTGTTTGAGGTGTTCTCGTGTATTTATGAAATACTAGACAATTTTTTACAGAAACAGCTAACTCCTTATGAAGGAGTGTTTGGACTTAAACTTCATAACTGATATTGAGTATAACATGTCAATAATAAATTTGTAACAACCCGCACATTTATCGATTTTTATATTTAAATATTTTATTCAAATATTTTGTCGTTAATCAGATATTGGTCCGAAAAGCTACTTTTTGCAAACGGTCAAATTAGGACTCGAGACCACTTCCATTGAGTTCGAAACGTTGTTTACAATTTTTTTAAGTATAAACATTGATAGGTTTGGAGTTAGTGGAATTTCACTTACTTTTCCCGCTTTGGATTTTGGGTTAGATTAGCCATTATAACTCAAACCCACTTCTCTCCTTCTCCTCACTCTTCATAAATTCCTACCAAACACAAACTTTAACATTAATGGTGAGTGGAAAGTGAAATTAGAAACTCCAAGCCTAGGTTTCAACTCCAACTCCATCATTCAACTCCAAATTCAAAGGAAAAGCATTTGATTCAAGCTTGTAGTTGCTTCTCCATTCACCTTCAAGCTTTACCTTCATAATTTGGTGAAAAGGTGAGATTTTTATTTCATAATTCTAGTCTATAACTATATTGGACCGTTGGGAATGATTCCCCATCACTTTAGCATGTACATTTGCATTTGGTTTGGATTGGATTGGTGAAAAACTCCAATTTTTGGTGTTTTAGGCGAAAAACTATAGTTATGTCGTTCTGGACCTTTAGGTCATTCGCCTAGGAAAAGTCTTACCTTCATCTGGCTCGTTCTGCCTTAGCTCATTCGGAGTTAGGTCGTTGCCTCTAGGTCGTTCGCCTATAGGTTGATCTTCCTGCATATTTGGCTCGTTCGGAGTTAGGTCGTTAGGCCTTGGGATGATAGGTCGCTCGCGTGTAAAAACGGATAGGTCGATCGCGTGTAAAAACCGATAGGTCGCTCGCGTGTTAAAATCCTTAGATCGCTCGCGTGTTAAACCCTTAGGTCGCTCGCGTGTTAGACGTGTTAGGTCGCGGGTTAAATAGGACGTTCGGCCTCAAATGACTAGGTCGCTCACTTAAGTCGCTCATCCCTCTAGGTCGCATGACCATTAGGTCGCGTCCACCTAGGCTGCATGCTTACCTCTTTAAGTAGCTCGACCTCACTTCCTTTAGGTCGCTTTCTCCATTAGTTCGTTAAGTCGCTCGACCTTGCCCGGGTTGTTAGGTCGCTTGGCCATTTCAGTTAGGTCGCATGACCACAAGGTTGCTCCAGTTAGGTTGCATGACCACAGGGTTTCTCCAGTTAGGTCGCATCACACCTTAAGTCGCTCGCCTCTACTAGGTCGCTCGCTTCTGCTAACTCGCGAACACCTCTAGGTCGCAACCACTAGATCGCTTGACCCCTTAGACCCCTAGGTCGCAACAATTAGGTCGCTCGATCCTATCCTCCCTTAGGTCTTCACTAGGTCGTACCGTTTTGGACAGGGCGCTGCCCCGCACCACGCCGGGGGGGCTGCCCCCTGGACCCCTGCGACCTGACCGGGCAGGTCGAACCCCATAGCGGGGGTGTTTCCTCCGCACCTCCACCTTGGGGTGTTGCCACCTCCCCTTGGACCCCCCTCCGTAGGGGATCTTATCTGAAAAACATTCAACAGAACTTGCTTTGTTGAGATGCTGAGTTGACCATTCTTTGAGACAAACTATCTTGGGCTTCTCGGTCGATTTTATGGTATCACGGCCTTGCTAAAAAGGCGGGATAACAACTTTAGAAATATGAAGGCTTCAATACTAGTAGTAAATATTAAAACTCTTTCATCAAAACGATTTCAACACTATTTTAATACAAAGCTCTTTTCCTAAACTGTTTTCCAATCTATTAGTATATACAAACTTTTACCTCACTCGGATGAGAAATCTAATTAAACGACTTAGTAAAACAAGTGGTATGAAACGCTTGCTTTTGCTTCATCGGTTAATTCTTGGACTTGTTCGATTGAACCTTTTGTGACAATTTTCTAGTGGAGATCTACAGTTTGTTCGTAAATATTTAAGTTAAGCAAGTGGTTATGGGACATAAAGCTAAACTCATATATTACTGGCTTGGTGAGATTGACACGAATTGATGATCATGACGATCATTTTTGTGTTTTAGACTAGCAACTTTGCGATGTCTCTTTGTTTGCGAGGGAGACTAGACCCCGCTCTTGTGATGTTTCGCCATCGCATTTGTGTGATGTTTCGCCATCACATATGTGGGGTAGCGCCCCACGGTCTTCAGGTCATTCGTGTGTCAAAAATAATGGCTTGCAACCATGAGATAGCGTCTCCCTTTGTGCTACACGTGTAGGTGAGTTTTCATGCTCCCATTTTGTGAGTTTTCATGCTCCTATATTGTGATTTCTGGATTTCTTGTGTAGTCTTCTGGAATTTGTGCTTCACCTATTTTCATGACTTTCATTGTTATGATTTTCCAGCTTTTATGTTTTGGTGAATTTGTGTGTCGTCACCTTTTTTAGGTGAATTTGGATCTTTTAGAAGATGCTTTTAATATTGTTTGATCTCTTGTTGATCTTCATTTACATGATTATCATAGTATGCCTTTATGGTTACTATATGTTCTTGCCATATCTATTGTTTTATATCATGTTATCTAATATTTATTGCTAGACTGATCCGTTTATTATTTTCTTATAAATAATACTCGGTTCAGACCGAGATGTTACAAGTGCTTCTGCTTGACTTCTCCCCCAGGGATTTACTACTCTGACTTTTAGCTGCCATTTAGATTAGCAGTTTTTCTCGTTTACACTTGAGATATAGACTCATAGATGTATTCTTTTGTATAGCACGTGTTGCTATTCTTTTGTGTATGTGGTCCTTTCATGACCACTACTCTGATGTACACTTTCGTATGTTAGTTATATATTCATATCTTTTTCCGCCTTTATGATATGGATGTCTGTGACTGATTGTGTTATGTTTATTTCTATATTTGTTTCCGAAGATTTATTTATAGCCACCGTGTGATAGCTTTGAGTTTGTATCGGTATGTTAGACTTCCTCCTTAAATGAAATGCATGTTATACTATCTGACATATCGGTGCTTGTACAAAGAAGTTACATGGATGGTCGCTCCTCAACAGCCTTGTTCTCCGTGCTAGTTGACAGCATTACTCCGTAGTGTTCTTGGCTAGCGTGGGTATTGAGGTGGGGCGTCACAAAATTCAATTTAAGAATCTTAAGTTGGAAATGCCCCAATTAGAAGTGATTGTAGGCGATTCAATGAAAAGGCTAAATACGTTGACTTTAATAATGCCACAATAAAAGCAACGTGTGTGTATATATATATATATATATAATAAATGCACAAATTATAACTTAGCCAATGGTAATTCCAAATGTTGAGAATCACGTAATATTGTTATATGATAATAATGTCATGATATAGTTCACTACAAAACTTAGAATTCATGGGAAGTCAAGAGACATGTGGTGAACTGAAATGTAATAGCATAACTGAAACGTAATAGTATACTCATTCACTAGGGGGCTCACCCTGTTTGTTTTGAGATGGAGAAGTTGGGGTAAGATTCCATTATTGATCCTAAGTGTAAGTAGGAGAGTAATAGAGTTAAAGGTTTTCCCCAAGGGAAATTATGTAATTTGTTACATATACCAAACTCGATAGCAATCTTGTTGAAAGAAAATGTGTTTTCTTTCTATAATATATTTGATATAATATTTATATTAATTAATTAGTTAGTTAATTTAAAGTATATTTAATAGAAAATCTACAAATGGTATGTTTTGTGATAGTAGTTACAAATTGTTGTAACTATAAGTAATTTATCACAATAAAAACAAATATAGCATTTTAAATGTTACTCGTCAAGATGCACCGAGACAGGATGTTGACGTATCCATTGAGACTAAAGTATGTACGCTCTCCAAATATAGAGTAGTGTATTACTCATGACTGTTGAGGGGGCACCTAGGGGTTACATAATAATGTTTATTAGATAACCATGGAATGGCTCACTCCATAGTTTTCTATTGGTTAATATAACTAAGGTCAAACAAAAAATATCGATATGACTAATTTACACAGTTCTCTCGACATAAGAATACTGTTGACCTATAATATGAAAGCTTAACTTTTCTTATAGTAAAATCATGGCACAACATCTATCGGGTGACTATAGTTGGCTTGAGTGAAAGTATTGGAAGTGAGGAACTATTCAAGAGAGGATTCGTCTCCCTAATTATATGGGGTTAGCATCAAGGTCAACTCAAGTCAACTCAAAGTCAAAGTATTTGGCCAGAGCAGTTTGGTTAATAATATAATTATTATTGACCCAACGACTTTGTGTTTGGACCATAGAGTTGAATATGAATGACACTAGAATTTTGACCGTTACCAAATTCCATAAGTTCAAGTTGATATAGTTTTGATGAATAGAATCAGTGTAAAGTCACAACTGGGTAACTCTTAACAAAGTGAAATTGGATTTTTACCGAAAACAAGTAAGCATTAAATTTGGCCCAAATGTCACACCACTTGCTAAGTGACATGTGAACATTAATATCCAGATAGTTCAATAATAATCGTTGACCGAATTCATACTTAACGAGCCACACAACCAAAACGATGGATTCTTCTTTAACCAAATGATTTAATTAGTTTATAATTGTTATAATTAATAAATATTTATGATAATTAATTATAAAAAATTAATTATGATTTTAGGAATAAATGCTATTAAAAATATTGGTAATAGTTATATATATATATATATATATATTAATTGATATATATATGTATATATTAATTGATATACGATATCAACAAGCGATTAAATTGGATTTAGTTAAATAATATTTTCTTTAGGCTTAGATGGCTTTTTGGCCCATCCTTATGGGTGAAATTTTTGGCAACAACATGATATGTGGGTGGCTCAAAATAAGGTTTAGATGCTAGATTTTGGATGGCTCAGATCAGGGAAGAATTAGTGTGGGATGAGATCCACTTTTTCCTCATTTCTTTCTACTATATAAGCAAACCTAAACTAATTTGATTAGGACATTTGGTTACCATCTTCATCACATCATAGTGGCCTAAATTACTCAACTAATACTTCATCATGTAATGACCCGCCTTTCATAACACAGAAAGACACATCATTAAGTGTAACAACCCTGTATTTTGAAATTATTTTATTGTATATTTTAATTATTTTTAATGTAAGATTTTGATTTAAAAACTTATTTTACTTATTTGAAATGATTAAATTTATTATTTAAATATAATCTTGATTTTTATATGAGTTATAATTCCAAAATTTTGTAAGTTGAACATTTGCCTGAAATGCTGATTTTGGTCAAAATAGTCAAACTGTAACTTTCAACTTAAAATTTTGAAAGTTTAAAATTTTAATTTTTTTATTTTATTATGAAAGTACATAAAATTATAAGAACACCACTTTTCGTTTCGTTGAATTTGGATGTAAATTGTGGAAGTTATACCCTTTACAATATTGTGCTATATAGGGTTATTTAACAATGACTATTTTAAATTGTATAAATTACTTTTTCTTGGTTATATTTTATTTTCGTATGTGATAATATGTTTTATTATGTATATTTTTAATTTTAAATATTTTTAAATGATAATAGAATTTTTCCAAAATTTACTGTATTTATTTCCTATTTTTAAAGGATGTTTTCTAATTTTCTGCCATTTTCTTCATATAAATTATATTTAATAATTTTTTTTTTGTGAATGCACTTTTATTTTTTTTGTTATTTTTTTTGTTATAATATTTTACAAGCCCATGAAGATTTTCTAAAGTTCATTTGGATTTATTTCTAATTTTAAAGCCCAGTCTACAATTTTAAGCCATTTTCTTATTTTAATTATATATAATTAAAATTTATTTATTTTATGCACTCACTTTTATTTGATGTGTTTTACTTTATTTTATTCATTTTACATGTATTTAAATTTAAGTAAAATTTTCCAAAGTGTATTGAAGTTATTTCTAATTCTTAAGTCTAGTTTTCATTTTTCTGTGCTATTTTTCTTATTTAATCATATCTAATTAATATTTAATTTTTAATATTTTGTTTATCTGTTATATTTTCGAATTTTAACTGAGATTTTAATTATTTTCAGTTATTTGGATGTATATAAATATATATGAGAAATTTAAAAGGGTTAAGATCCAAGAAACGGAAAAAACGTTTTATCCGTTTCTTTTGCAGTTTCTTCTGTCATTAATACATCAATTCATCTTAGCCATTCCTTTCCCCATCCTTTGCAGCCGACTTTCTCTTGTCATTCACGAATTTTTGAAGCCCTAAAACCCTAAAAATCATGGCCTACACCTTGAAGAAGAAAAATTAGGTAAATCCCTCTCTTCTTTCTACTTTTCTTACTTTTCTATGCAATTTTGCCTTGTTTCTCTTCTAAGTTTGGATCGGCCTCTTCTCCATAGCCGCAGCCACAAACTCCTACATCTCTTCCATGCCTTCAAAACCATCTACTCCACCAACCATGACCATGGCCGAGCCATCTATGGTGGCCAAACCCTTCAAATTGCAACCTACATGCCTAAAAACAATGTTTTTGACCATTGTTGCCTCATTCCCTTCATCTCCACTTGTTGCCTTGCCTATATGATGTTAAACCTGACCTATATGATGTCATACCTGAGCCAAAGCATCATCATAGCCAAGCATAAGTGTCCCTTAGGCCAAGCATTGAAGTGGTTGAAGCAAGGTCCAATCTATCTTGTTCATTTCGCTTTGTATTTCAAAATTGTTTCAATGTTATTTTATGTTGAATGTTTATATATTGTCTGGCTTGTTTTGTTTTGGGTTGATGATACAAAATCATATCTTGGCTATCTTTCAACTCAAATCAAAAGTCATGAAATTGTGCTTGTCGTGCCTTTGGAGTCGTGCTTGTATGTTGTTTTGGTCTCTAGCTTTGAAAAAGGTGAG
This sequence comes from Allium cepa, assembly GCA_030765085.1. Lineage (NCBI taxonomy): Eukaryota > Viridiplantae > Streptophyta > Magnoliopsida > Asparagales > Amaryllidaceae > Allium > Allium cepa. Next base: position 582,498,076 of record CM060931.1, read on the forward strand.
TCTTTCTCACTCTGACATATATACTTATGAAAAGTGGATTGATGACAAGTGTTTAGTAATGTAAAATGTTTATGCAAGTTAATGATGATCATATGATATGCTATGCCGTGTTATTACCATGTTATTACCATGTTAAAACTGTTAATTTTCACCTGACATCTGATACATGACTGTATATTGTGATATGGACATTGTTTATATTATTTCTGTATATGATCACACTGCAAGTTCCCTGTTAGGATAAAAATCATTATGGGCTGAAATGATAGGCCTGAGTTATTTTATTTATTTATTTAAACTTGGGATTGCGGGTTTGAAATGATAGAACCCGGATTTTTACCTTTTAAACTGCGGATTGAAATGATACATATCCGTATCACTTGACCTAGGTTAGAAAACTATATACAGACCCGTGGTTATTCTATAAAGTGTTTTGAATATTTTAAGTATTTTAAAAATATAAAATTATGAAATTTGATTTAAATATATTTTGAAAGGTTTTAAAATAAATAAATTATGATTTTTCTATGTGTTAAAAATGTAATTTATGAATGGATTAACTGGATTTTGAAATATAACTTATGTTTGAAATTTGGAATTTTGACTAAAAATAATATTTAAGTTACATGAATAAAATGGACTTTAATTTTATTTGGAAAATGGTAAATATGATAAATTGATTTATATTTGAATTTAAGTGATTTGTTAAAGAATTATTGATTTTCTATAAATTTAAGTGGTTGAATAAATGACTGTTGAAAATGAAATTTTAAAATATAACTTGACTTGAAAATGTGAAATTTGAGTTTTAACTAAAGATGTTAAATTAATTAAATAAACTGGAAGTTTAGTTAAATTTGTAAAATGGTAATATAAATCTGAAACGTATAGGTTTTAATTTATGAAAGAAACGTATAGGTTTTAATTTATGAAAGAAACGTATAGGTTTTAATTTATGAAAGAAACGTATTGGTTTTAATTTATGAAAGAAACGTATAGGTTTTAATTTATGAAAGAAACGTATAGGTTTTAATTTATGAAAGAAACGTATAGGTTTTAATTAATGAAAGAACGTATGGTGTTCTAATTAATGATAGGAACATGTAAATTCCTAATTAATGAAAGAAAGGTATAAGTTTTAATTAATCAAAGAAACGTATACGTTTTTAATTAATGAAAGAAACGTGTAAAGTCCTAATTAATGAGAGAACATGAAAGTTTTAATTAATGTAAGAACATGTAAAGTTTTAATTAAGAAAGAAACATGTAAAGTTTTAAGTAGCGTGGTATTGATTTAAATTAATAGATGTTCATTATTGTAATAGGAATATAAAATTTAAAACGTACATTTGACACGTAGATTTTAATCAATGTAATGGTGTATTTTAAATTGATTAAAATGATAAATGTTACTTACTGTAATAATAAAATGTAAGTTGATAACATACATTTGATAAGCAAGTTTTAATTTATGTGAATGGCATACTTTAAATGATTAAAATAATAAAGTTTCTTTATTGTAATAATAATGTAAGTTAATAAGGTGCTTTTAACTTAACATAAGAATTTCGGTTTAAATTGTATATTACAGTAAGAAAGTTTATTTAACTATAAGGCTATGATAAATTGACATGTTAAAATTTTAAGCTTATCAATACTTTGATTATATACAATGTAAAGTGGAAAGTAGTACATTCCAAAAATGCTATGATTCCTTAAGGTAACATTTCCAAAATGCTATGATAATTTAAAGGAATATTTCAAGTTTAATAAATTTACAGAAATATTCAATGATTTGAAAATTTGGGTTTTATTTGAATGATATAATATTGAATTTTTTTTGAAATGGAAATGATACAATTGTGATATTGTTTTGAAATGAGTATGATATTTTGGTCGAAATAAATATCCATGGATTATAATAACGATTGGTTGTTAAAGAGACCGGGATCGGATATTGTCTTACAGCCGGACAATACCAAAAACCACTTTAACAACTGTGTATGTTGTGGAGATTCCAGAATGAAGTAGGATGGTGGCGACGTTCTCGAGGTATGTTACGTGGACCCAACTCCCGTGAGTTGGCATATATGACTAAAACAGGAGCTATACCGGGCTACATAAAGGGTCGCACCCTTTCATCGAGCATGCTCCATCAGAAACTATTCTATTACTTTTGTGATTCGATTCGGTGGCGCCACTTTGATTCGGGGGTATTGTTCGAGGTGGGCGGAAGCTGCTGGCTTGCCGTCACCACCGGTCCGGGAGTGCAAACGGTGTATCCACCCTGGCATTGCCTCGCGTGTCGTGTCATATCCTTATATCGATCCCACTACGATTTTGGTTTTAAAGATCCGACCGCATTAAGGTTCACCATCCCCTTAACGCTATTTTCTATATGATTATACTTTACTGATTAGACACTACCGTATATAGCATATATTACTACATAGTAAATAGTTTAACGGATCCTTAGAGGATGGGCGGTCCCAAGCATCCTTTAAGTTACTGATGCATTTTGTTATTGTTCACTTGAGTTGATTTAGAGTTTATAAGTATTTATGTCCTGACTTGAGGGTTTTGTGTTTTTCTTTACGCTCAGATCAGATTGAGTGAGTTAGCATTCCAGATTCACCTTCGGTGTTGGAGCTTTCCTTGAAGATCCAGCCTTCTATTTTGTTTCAGTATCCAGTGTTCCAGTGATGTATCTTGTTACTCTTCTGTTGTATCTTATTTAACTCTGATGTATCTCATATTTATATAGTGTCTTCATGAACTACTATCTCTTTTTCTTCCGCTGCATTTTTATATACTCTGTGTCTGTGATCTGTGATTTTATTTACTGTATATTCTGAGATTTGCCAAATTTTTATTTACAACGCGGTATTTTGAGCTATCCAATTCCGGCATGAGTGTCTACCTATACACTTATAATGGATGCGAATGGTTGAAAATACCGGGTCGTTACAGTTGGTATCAGAGCTTTGGTTAGCTCTAGGCAAAACTCAGCATATGGAGTAGATGTATTTACAGAATCACTTTCATTCGAGTTGAATCTCTCTCTTTTGACTCGATTCCTTTGAATTTTGGAACGTTCCCTGCGGTTCCAAAAATCCATTCTTATTCCCCGCTACTCATCTTCACTTGATTCTCGAGTATCCCATAACTCCACTTCGAATGATCTTTATAGTGAACTGGCGGTCCCGCCAATCTCAAAAAATTTCTTGTAAAAGGAGTTAAACTCCTTTACAACAGCATCGATTCACCAAAAATTTTATATCCTCAGTTTAGATGCTAGTATCTCCTATTATCCCAAACTCTATCTCTTGAGGTCGAATGTAGATTTACCCTAGAAAATCCACTTCGATCTTATACTTTAAGTCACGGTTGACCCAATTAAGGTTGCCCGTGAGTTATTTTAGCTTATCCGCCTCCCTACTCTGTATTTAATCATCTTGTCTTTTGTTTCCAACATATTTTCAAACATTTTGAATTGTATTTGTCAATCTATATTTTGTTTATATATTGTGTTGTTTGAGTTGTTGATGTTAAGTTGGGTTTCCGATCGATTCGTCTGATCAACGCCATCGATAGGATTTCTAAAACACTTTGACAGAACAAACTGACACGATATTATTTTAAAATTTGGTTAATGAAATAAAATTTTGATATATATATTTATGGAACTTAATAAAATGATTCAAATTGATAATTTAAATGATAATACTTGATTTATCATTTATTGTTCTATAAATGAATTTATAAATAATTGTTTATAAATTTATATGGGAACTTAAATGAATTTAGAAAAAGAAATTTGAGAATTTAATTTTCGATGGTTCCAAACCTTTTGTTTAAAAGTTTAAAGGGATATAATATTTAAAATATTTCAAATAGAAATTTGTTTCCAAAGAATTTTAAGTTTAAAATTAGTACTCTTCTCTTTGTCGCTGGAAAATAACTTCGGTGATGACTGCAGCATCATCGACGTTCATTTTCGACTTTCGAAGTGAAGAGACTGTTCTGTAGTCTTGCTACAGCTTTATTTTAGGAAATTAAATTGATTTGAATTTCTAAAATATGACTTAATTTATAATATATATAGATATATGATTGAAATTTTATTTGACATATTATATATATATATATATATATATTATTACTTATCTCTAAATGGTTTGAAGAAATCGGAAATTTAATTCTTAAATTTTATTTTTAACAATAATTTCAATTATAAAAAGAAAATCAAAAAAATTTGGATAAATGATTAAACTTGAGATAATTGAATTGGAAAGTTTTATTTGTATGACACAATTTCATTCCAATATAACTTACCTTAATTTCAGAAGTTAACAATGTAATTGGGTAATATACAATATAAAAAGATTTTATAAATAAAATTTGAGTGGTTATAATAAATGTTATACACTTAAATTTTAATTATAAAATGATTAACAGAGGTAAATATAATAAAGGGAAATTGAATAACTTACAATAAAATGATGTTAAAAGAACTAAGAATAAAAGAAAGCAGTTATGATAAGTGTAAGTATATTGAACATGAGTGATAAATATATTGAGAGGAATAAATTTAATTTTTATTAGTAATAAAGAAGAATAAAATTTATTAAATACATTGTGAGTGTAATAAATGATTATTTTTCTAACCCATGGTTTTAAAAAAAAATTGTTAATTTAGGATGATTGGATAATAAGATAATGAAATTTGAGATAGTTAAGATTTATGTAACTTGTGTAAAAGTTTATTTTCTATTTAAGTTGAAATCTCCATGCTTTCAAATTCATTTTCTTATTTTGTTTTTCAAACTATCTTTTGGTTGTTCTTATCGTCCTCATCTTGCTATAGACTGGTATACGCATCTTTCTATGATCTTTCTGTTTAGAAATCTTTCTATAATCTTTGATAATCTCCACCTTGTAAAACTTACCTATAACAACAGTTATCAGGTATAACTTCAATCTTCTTGTCATCCTATTTTAATCCTATTTCACTCTATCTTTTCTGTGCCCTTCCGTACCTCATTCCTTTTCGGGGACGAAAAGTTTTGAGTGGGGGAGAGTGTAATAACCCTGTATTTTGTAATTATTTTATTGTATATTTTAATTATTTTTAATGTAAGATTTTGATTTAAAAACTTATTTTACTTATTTGAAATGATTAAATTTATTATTTAAATATAATCTTGATTTTTATATGAGTTATAATTCCAAAATTTTGTAAGTTGAATATTTGCCTGAAAAGCTGATTTTGGTCAAAATAGTCAAACTGTGACTTTCAACTTAAAATTTTAAAAGTTTAAAATTTAAATTTTTTCTTTTATTATGAAAGTAAATAAAATTATAATAACACCACTTTTCGTTTCGTTGAATTTGGATTTAAATTGTGGAAGTTATATCCTTTACAATATTGTGCGTATATAGGGTTATTTAACAATGACTATTTTAAATTGTATAAATTACTTCTTCTTGGTTATATTTTATTTTAGTATGTGATAATATGTTTTATTATGTATATTTTGACTTTTAAATATTTTTAAATGATAATAGAATTTTTCCAAAATTTACTGTATTTATTTCCTATTTTTAAAGGCTGTTTTCTAATTTTCTGCCATTTTCTTCATATAAATTAAATTTAATAATTTTTTTTTTTGATTGCACTTTTATTTTTTTTGTTATTTTATTTGTTATAAATATTTTACAATTCCATGAAGATTTTCTAAAGTTCATTTGGATTTATTTCTAATTTTAAAGCCCAGTCTACAATTTTAAGCCATTTTCTTATTTTAATTATATATAATTAAAATTTATTTATTTATTTTATGCACTCACTTTTATTTGATGTGTTTTACTTTATTTTATTCATTTTACATGTATTTAAATTTAAGTAAATTTTTCCAAAGTGTATTGAAGTTATTTCTAATTCTTAAGTCTAGTTTTCATTTTTCTGTGCTATTTTTCTTATTTAATCATATCCAGTTAATATTTAATTTTTAATATTTTGTTTATCTGTTATATTTTCGAATTTTAACTGAGATTTTAATTATTTTCATTTATTTGGATGTATATAAATATATATGAGAAATTTGAAAGGGTTAAGATCTATGAAACTGAAAAAACGTTTTATCCGTTTCTTTTGCAGTTTCTTCTGTCATTAATACATCAATTCATCTTAGCCATTCCTTTCCCCATCCTTTGCAGCCGACTTTCTCTTGTCATTCACGAATTTTTGAAGCCCCAAAACCCTAAAAATCATGGCCTCCACCTTGAAGAAAAAAAATTAGGTAAATCCCTCTCTTCTTTCTACTTTTCTTACTTTTCTATGCAATTTTGCCTTGTTTCTCTTCTAAGTTTGGATCGGCCTCTTCTCCATAGCCGAAGATACAAACTCCTACATCTCTTCCATGCCTCCAACACCATCTACTCCACCAACCATGACCATGGCCGAGCCATCTATGGTGGCCAAACTCTTCAAATTGCAACCTACATGCCTAAAAACAATGTTTTTGACCATTGTTGCCTCATTCCCTTCATCTCCACTTGTTGCCTTGCCTATATGATGTTAAACCTGACCTATATGATGTCATACCTAAGCCAAAGCATCATCATAGCCAAGCATAAGTGTCCCTTAGGACAAGCATTGAAGTGGTTGAAGCAAGGTCCAATCTATCTTGTTCATTTCGCTTTGTATTTCAAAATTGTTTCAATGTTATTTTATGTTGAATGTTTATATATTGTCTGGCTTATTTTGTTTTGGGTTGATGATACAAAATCCTATCTTGGCTATCTTTCAACTCAAATCAAAAGTCGTGAAATTATGCTTGTCGTGCCTTTGGAGTCGTGCTTCTATGTTGTTTTGGTCTCTAGCTTTGAAAAAGGTGAGTCTTTCTCACTCTGACATATATACTTATGAAAAGTGGATTGATGACAAGTGTTTAGTAATGTAAAATGTTTATGCAAGTTAATGATGATCATATGATATGCTATGCCGTGTTATTACCATGTTATTACCATGTTAAAACTGTTAATTTTCACCTGACATCTGATACATGACTGTATATTGTGATATGGACATTGTTTATATTATTTCTGTATATGATCACACTGTAAGTTCCCTGTTAGGATAAAAATCATTATGGGCTGAAATGATAGGCCTGAGTTATTTTATTTATTTATTTAAACTTGGGATTGCGGGTTTGAAATGATAGAACCCGGATTTTTACCTTTTAAACTGCGGATTGAAATGATACATATCCGTAACACTTGACCTAGGTTAGAAAACTATATACAGACCCGTGGTTATTCTATAAAGTGCTTTAAATATTTTAAGTATTTTAAAAATATAAAATTATGAAATTTGATTTAAATAGATTTTGAAAGGTTTTAAAATAAATAAATTATGATTTTTCTATGTGTTAAAAATGTAATTTATGAATGGATTAACTGGATTTTGAAATATAACTTATGTTTGAAATTTGGAATTTTGACTAAAAATGATATTTAAGTTACATGAATAAAATGGACTTTAATTTTATTTGGAAAATGGTAAATATGATAAATCGATTTATATTTGAATTTAAGTGATTTATTAAAGAATTATTGATTTTCTATAAATTTAAGTGGTTGAATAAATGACTGTTGAAAATGAAATTTTAAAATATAACTTGACTTGAAAATGTGAAATTTGAGTTTTAACTAAAGATGTTAAATTAATTAAATAAACTGGAAGTTTAGTTAAATTTGTAAAATGGTAATGTAAATCTGAAACGTATAGGTTTTAATTTATGAAAGAAACGTATAGGTTTTAATTTATGAAAAAAACGTATAGGTTTTAATTTATGAAACAAACGTATAGGTTTTTATTTATGAAAGAAACATATAATGTTAAATTAATTAAATAAACTGGAAGTTTAGTTAAATTTGTAAAATGGTAATGTAAATCTGAAACGTATAGGTTTTAATTTATGAAAGAAACGTATAGGTTTTAATTTATGAAAAAAACGTATAGGTTTTAATTTATGAAAGAAACGTATAGGTTTTTATTTATGAAAGAAACATATAGGTTGAAACGTATAGGTTTTAATTTATGAAAGAAACGTATAGGTTTTAATTTATGAAAGAAACGTATAGGTTTTAATTTATGAAAGAACGTATGGTGTTCTAATTAATGATAGGAACATGTAAATTCCTAATTAGTGAAAGAAAGGTATAAGTTTTAATTAATGAAAGAAACGTATAAGTTTTTAATTAATGAAAGATACGTGTAAAGTCCTAACTAATGAGAGAACATGAAAGTTTTAATTAATGTAAGAACATGTAAAGTTTTAATTAAGAAAGAAACATGTAAAGTTTTAAGTAGTGTGGTTTTGATTTAAATTAATAAATGTTCATTATTGTAATAGGAATATAAAATTTAAAACGTACATTTGACACGTAGATTTTAATCAATTTAATGGTGTATTTTAAATTGATTAAAATGATAAATGTTACTTACTGTAATAATAAAATGTAAGTTGATAACGTACATTTGATAAGCAAGTTTTAATTTATGTGAATGGCATACTTTAAATGATTAAAATAATAAAGTTTCTTTATTGTAATAATAATGTAAGTTAATAAGGTGCTTTTAACTTAACATAAGAATTTCGGTTTAAATTGTATATTACAGTAAGAAAGCTTATTTAACTATAAGGCTATGATAAATTGACATGTTAAAATTTTAAGCTTATCAATACTTTGATTATATACAATGTAAAGTGGAAAGTAGTACATTCCAAAAATGCTATGATTCCTTAAGGTAACATTTCCAAAATGCTATGATAATTTAAAGGAATATTTCAAGTTTAATAAATTTAAAGAAATATTCAATGATTTGAAAATTTGGGTTTTATTTGAATGATATAATATTGAATTTTTTTTGAAATGGAAATGATACAATTGTGATATTGTTTTGAAATGAGTATGATATTTTGGTCTTGAAAGTATAAATTATTTGAAATAAATATCCATGGGTTATAATAACGATTGGTTGTTAAAGAGACCGGGATCGGATATTGTCTTATAGCCGGACAATACCAAAAACCACTTTAACAACTGTGTACGCGGTGGAGATTCCAGAATGAAGTAGGATGGTGGCGACGTTCTCGAGGTATGTTACGTGGACCCAACTCCCGTGAGTTGGCATGTATGACTAAAACAGGAGCTATACCGGGCTACACAAATGGTCACACCCTTTCATCGAGCATGCTCCATTGGAAACTATTTTATTACTTTTGTGATTCGATTCGGTGGCGCCACTTTGATTCGGGGGTATTGTTCGAGGTGGGCGGAAGCTGTTGGCTTGCCATCACCACCGGTCCGGGAGTGCAAACGGTGTATCCACCCTGGCATTGCCTCGCGTGCCGTGTCATATCCTTATATCGATCCCACTACGATTTTGGTTTTAAAGATCCGACCGCGTTAAGGTTCACCATCCCCTTAACGCTATTTTCTATATGATTATACTTTACTGATTAGACACTATCGTATATAGCGTATATTACTACATAGTAAATAGTTTAACGGATCCTTAGAGGATGGGCGGTCCCAAGCATCCTTTAAGTTACTGATGCATTTTGTTACTGTTCACTTGAGTTGATTTACAGTTTATAAGTATTTATGTCCTGACTCGAGGGTTTTGTGTTTTGCTTTACACTCGGATCAAATTGAGTGAGTTAGCATTCCAGATTCACCTTCGGTGTTGGAGCTTTCCTTGAAGATCCAGCCTTCTATTTTGTTTCAGTATCCAGTGTTCCAGTGATGTATCTTGTTACTCTTCTATTGTATCTTATTTAACTCTGATGTATCTCATATTTATATAGTGTCTTCATGAACTACTATCTCTTTTTCTTCCGCTGCATTTTTATATACTCTGTGTCTGTGATCTGTGATTTTATTTACTGTATATTCTGAGATTTGCCAAATTTTTATTTACAACGCGGTATTTTGAGCTATCCAATTCCGGCATGAGTGTCTACCTATACACTTATAATGGATGCGAATGGTTGAAAATACCGGGTCGTTACATTAAGAAGAAAGAAAGGGGTAGAAAAGAGAAAAGAAAGAAAAGAAAGAACCAAACAACATCAGAATCTCACAGCGGAACAAATAAATTATATTAATCAAATAAAATATTACATAGTATCATATACATCAGAGTTATACAGCTCATACAAACAAACTAGACAGTTATAAACACCTGTCTAGATATTACAACTCAAGAACATCACAGATAACAGAAACAACTCAAACACAGTGGAACCACTATATATATATCTACATGTTGAAGCCTCCTGCTCCATATCTCCTCCAGAACTCGTCAAAGCAAACCTGAATCACTTGACTACTCATACATAATATGAGTACCCAAGAGTGTGACAACCCGCCCTTCTACTACGAGAGAGACGTATCATCACTAAGAAAGAAAGGGGTAGAAAATAGAAAAGAAAGAGAAAGAAAGAACAACAACATCAGAATCTCACAGCGGAACGTAACAAAGTATAATATAACACATAAATATTACATAGTTTAATACATCAATCAGAGTTTTACAGATCATACATCACATACTAGGCAGTTATAAACTCCTGTCTAGTTAATACAACTCAATACAATAAGACTCAGAGATACTAACACAGCGGAACTATATATATATCTCCAACGCTGAAGCCTCCTGCTCCATTGCTCCTCCAGAATTCGTCAAATCTAACCTGAATCCCTTGGCTACCCGTAAAAATTTGGATACCCGAGAGTTTATGAAAAACAAAAATAAACTCCGGGTCAGACATGGGTCTGGTATGAGTAAACGGTTTAAGGTTGTCTAACTTTGAAAAACATTTGAAAATAAAGGTATTACGTAAGACTCCCCACAAATAAATACGGGTATGTTTTTACCTTACGCTAACCAAAACATTTCATAGGAAATACAGTGATATTATAATAGTGTCTAGGGTTTTCAAGTAAATAGAAAATAGCCGAAATTGTTACATTCATGAAATTCCAGCTACTAGCCACAAGAGTGGGTAATACAAATCAAAACCGTAGGGTCTCGTAGGGTAAATGGATTTCCAACAATGGCAGGGCTACTAGGGTACCGCCCGTCACAGTACGGGGCCTAGATCACCGTACCGAGGATTACTCCCTTCATCCCCTGCAACACAAAGCCGGAACCATTCCTTACTGAACAGTCCCGAACAAGATAAACCCCGCGGTTGTAGCTAGTAACCGCCCAATAAGCCGAAATATAAAAAAAAAGGACATCTAGAAAGGGGAAATATCTTATCCTGCTTGGGCATGACCCACTGCATCTCCCTTGTTTTAGCCATTCCCGGTTGATGAGGCTTGAGGCTGCGATTACCTTTAAAGAACATATTACTTAGAATGCTCATCGTTCGCCTGACGATGTGCTGAAAGCATTCAATCCATACAAGTTCGTTCCGGGTTCGAACGAAACCGAAGGTATTATCTCGTTACACTCATTTTGGAATCACCCTCAGAGTTAACGACGATAACCCTTGCATTCTGAAAACACCATCTCGATCTTCTTTTCAGGATTCACGACCTAACGTTTAAATTGGATCGATGTGGTTTTCGGAGAATCAAATTTGATTCTTCCGATCCGGTCTCATCGAATCCAAACGCCATTTCAAGGGCCAAGTTGTCTATTTAACTTAATAGTTCAATTTAATATCAGAACTAACATAGCATTTATCACAGATAAAACATATACAAGCATCATGGATACAACATAACGTAGCACAGAGCATCACAGAATATCACCACATAAATATCACAATCCGATATTCAACATAACAACCCATAAGCAGTCATCTTTAGGTCTTATTTGTAATTAATTCAATTTAGAATTAATTACCTGAGAGTTAATCATTTAACTCTATTTAATTAATCATTAGTTAACAATCAATTACTTATTTCACTCCGGATTGTTTAATTAATGACTTCTTAATTAATCATTTAGTCATAATTACATACTTATTTTATTTCAAACTATCAATTACCTAATTATTTCTTAACTCAGTTATTTACTTTAATTAACCATTTAATTTAATAATCTTAATTATTAATCAACTTAATTACCATTTATTAACTGCTGATTGCTTCCTTAATCCTTTATTTATTCTTAATTAAACTACTCGATTAATTAACTATTAATCATACATAAATTAACTTAAGTAGTTAATTACAATTACATTTATTTCTTATAATACGCTACTAATTATCATTACAAAGTAAATACCCTTAATTACATCTGAACCCAATCAATAACTATTGATTATTCACATAACTAACATTCGAGTCTTCTTGAATTTTGATATCAGTTATATTACTACTGAAACAGTATTTGTTAATTTACCTAATTTGTTACTTAATATTAACAAGATTTTAAAATCATGGTTAAGCTTAAACAAAAGTAACTAGTTAATTTAAATAATTAATCACGAGTTAAAACTGATGTTAAGTCTTAACTAGGCTAATTAACACTTGAATTAAGTTTAAACTTAAATTTCGAATAGTATTTATTTTCACTGTGATACCTTACTAAAACCTATATTTATTAACAAATTTTTTAAAAACTTATACTCAAACATAAAAGCCCGAGGTCTCCTGATACAACTCGCGTAATCCTTCGAGCAACTCACCCAATCCACCGAGACACCACTCAGGTATGCGACTTCCACCTTCTTCCCTCATTTTAATTTTACAGCAAGTTTCAATTACACTTAAGTAAGAAATAAACATCAGTGAATTTCGCACCCAAACTCACACAAAAACCCGAAGCATCCAACCAAAACTCTCGAGCATAACTCGAGACAGTGCCCTCCCCTGCAAATGCTGATACGCCGCCGATCTGTACACGTGTACAACGCCACTCGTGGCTCCGGCAAGCTTCCATGACTTCGAGAAAATCCGAATTAGCACGAATACCAGAAAAACAAAGTCACAGCTCCATCAAAAATTCGCATTCGAAAAACTACAGTTCGAACGTAAGAAGACAATCAACCTCACGGCAAACAAACGCCTCGCCACCAAAACACAGACCACCGGAGATGATGCAAACTCGTCTACACCACGTCAACGTCCCCAGCAACCTTCCCACTAAGCCATGAATCACTCGATCATAGGTACGCGTCGAATTTCAAATTTTATTGACATGAACATAAATCTGCAGTAAAACCCTATATTGACCTCATACCCCAAATCTATGCAATGGAAAAATCATTCAATATTTTTCTTAAGATCACAGATCTTTGTACTAACTTCAGGTTAAATTTTAGCATTTCATATTGAGTAAATTTCGAGAATTTTGATAAAGTTCAAATCTGGTTCAACATCAAACTTCTCTTGATGTATTGAGCTAAAAATTCTCATTCAACTTTTAAAAATCATATCTTTTAATAATAATTCATGATATAAACTTGAATTGGTAATTTATGACATTAAAAATTTATCAAAGCACAATTAAAATATCTGTTAAACTAGTTACAGAGGTATATTTATTATACTTAGTTTAATTAACTAGTTAAGAACCTTTAGTCCTATTGTTTAAGTAAAATACTTATAGATTAACACTATTTGATGAGCCTAATTTATGTTTAGATCAAAAGCACGTACTGTACAACAGAGTAACATATAGCAGAGCAGAGATGAAATGAATATTTGCAAACACAGAATCATATCATCATTAAACACATACTACCCTGTATTCAATGAAATACCATACTGCTTTTTAAAAACAAGTTCGCAAATTTATATGTTTACTCACCTAAAAGCAAATTTGAACAGAAAGTGAAGACACTGCAGTTGAAATTTCCCTGAACTCTTCCTTGTTTCCTGTCTTCTGTTTCCTTTTCTTTGTTTGATTTTCTGTTTTAAATTAACATATATTTGCAAAGCAAATAGATGTGTTTTCAAGTTTTATTTTAAGCTAAAGTTTGTATAAACTAATGACATATAGGTGTATATATATACAAAGAAGCTACTGATCAGGTTATAACTGGCCAGCCACTATGTTTGACCAAACAAAGATCTTAGTATTAAATTTACTGCAAAATGAAAAGATATTGTGATCTCGGCTGCATGTACTTATTAAGCATGAAGTTATGCTATTTAATGTTTATGTTTTTAATTATGATAGCATATAATTAATGGTGACTGATAGTTACTTTGTGTAGTACAAAGATATTTCCTTTATTTCGACTAGCATACTCCATAAGACACAGGTTTTGTTTTATGATATTTGAAGTGAAACTTATTTTATATTGAAGTGGACTTGTTTCCTGAGGCATAAAACTGTACACAGCACCTATTAAAAGTTATTGTTAACATATATGTTTATTTATATTGATAGTTATATTTATATGAAATTTGTATACTTGTTCATATGATTTTTTTTAACATTTTTATTAAGGATGTTGTGTTGTACAATTTGAATTTTGAAGATTATTGTTTGACTAAAATACTTGTATTTATATATTTCAAATTATAATTTATATTTTGTATATTTATATTACTTTGATTACATCTTATAATTATAATTGTGTTTTATACTAATTTTGTATGTTTATACCTATATTGTTTTGCACTTCCATGTTTATGTTAAATATTCCCATGTTTGTTTATTTTAAAACTTATCATTTTAAAAACTAAAATTGTGCTCATATAAATTATCAAATAATAAAATATGAATCGTTGATTTGATTTTATTGAATAAGACAAATTTTGTTTAATAGTTTTGAAGCATTTAATTTTAAAATTTTCAAATCAAACTTCTTTTATAAAACATATAACTGTTAAATATCCACGATCTTATCAATTAAAACATTGACAAGCTTATATTAAATTTAAATTAGATTAAATATTTATTAAATATGCTGTCAAAAATTCTGGGTTGTTACATTCCTCCCCCTTAAAAGAATTTCGTCCCCGAAATTTAAACAACAATTAATTTCACAAACTTTTATATTAACCATCCAAACATACATATCATTCATACAATAGCAAACAAACAAACAGTCTACTCTAACAAACATCACTAGTTATCCGACTATAAATCCAGATAAGCTTTCCTAAAATTATCGAGAGTTTGTCTCTCGATGATCAATAATCCAAACTGGATTCCTGACCACAATTAAATTCGACTCAACTTCCAATTTCCTGAATTACTGGTTTATCAATTAATGATGAATCATGAACAAATTTCCTGAGATATAAGGAATACACAATAAATTCCAGACATCTATTCTGGAAATTAAATTCTGAAATCTACAGTATTAACTCTTTACGGAATTTCAATATTTATGCAATCAAGCCCATATGATGTACATATACTATTCGTACGCAATATCAAATCCGATCGCTCGCTCGATCATACAATTTCTCTTCCGAACTAGTATTGTCCACCCGACTTCCTAGTGTGGACTTAGAACTGGCTTCTTGATCAGAAACTGTCATTCTCCTTGCATAGTCACAACTATGATAGAGAATCCCCAGAATCAATCGAAATCCAAATCCATGGTTCGTCGTCGAAAATCGAGTGAAAAATCCTAACTCGGATCGATATAACTATCTCGAAATTCTGTGCTCGAATCTGGACCAAATTGTCATGCGTATAAAATAATATACATTCATCCTACGTATTAATATTCATTGATTTATCAACTATATCAATTTTCTTTTATTCACAATATTTTGATTTCTATCTACTTCTAAATTTTCTCAATACCAAATTTTACTTAAGAATTTCACCATTCATTTCTTAAGCTTAATATAAGCATTATATATACTCGTATATTATTACTCTGCCACTATAGCCTTTATATCTTCTTATTTACATCTGAATTACCAATTCCATATGAATTCAACCTTCTTAACTCTGAATATTGAACCTTTATTGACTATCTCCATTTATAACTGATTCCTATTATTATTTTTTAAATTAGTTTCATTCATTAGTTTACTTATAGTTTTCAATTTGAAGTTGTTTCGTTGCTAATAATTTTTCTTGTTTGTTGTTTTTTTATATAGTTTTCAAATTCTGAAAAAAATTTGACAGAGTCTCCATTACATATTTTCATAAGCACATATGTAAGGTTCCAATCCTCAACCCAATTAATCTCAATCAATTCTCAAACCATTCCCTTTTAATTAAAAGGAATTTACAACTTACTTGCTTATATAATCCATTTAAGCAATACAAACTCATATTCAAAATCATCCTATTTTGCTTCCAATAATTCATAAAATTTTATTCAATCTTATTTACTTCAAACAACCCATTTCCTTAGGCAATTTAACAATATCATTGTGAATAAATAATCACTTAAGCTTAATAACAAATCTTAAATTGATTTCAACTCAATTTACACTTGAGTCCATCTCAATTAATTTATCTACAATCCTTTCGTTGCATTTTCTTTTATTTCAAAAGTTTGATTCCAAACCATTTTATTAAATTTGACAACCCATATTTTAAGTTAATCATCTCACAATTTATTTAAGTCATTAACTGTTTCACTTAATAACTTAAGTTCATTCTATTCCACCAATTCCCATTCAAATCTTTGATTTGATTTTCTTTTAATCAAATTCCAACTACTTACTGATTAGTTTATTCTTTTATCCATCCTTAAATTTTAATTTACATTAACAATTCACTATTGAATTTATTCATAATCAATTATTCAATTTATACTTGAATTAAATTTGTTAACAACTCACATCACTTCTATCCAATTCAATACTTACTTTGATTTACATTTACTTATTTACATAAGAATTTTATCTCATTCAATATTATTTATGACTCGATTGAATTCATTTAACCTCAATTTTATTCCAACTCAACTTCGGTTAAATTTAGCTACTTACCATTCCTTAAATTTATTTCTCAATATATGAGCTCAAAACTTATTTGTCTACTTAACAGCTTATATCTCATTTGAACCATTTCACCTTATAACCACAACTTTAGATTATATATATATAGCACTTACTTTCTTAAGGTATAAATTTTCACAATCATTTTACCTTCAAATTTTATAGCCAACTAAGTTCATTTTGAATTCCAATTCCATTTAGCTTATCTCAGGTTAAACTCAGGTATATTTCTTATTTCATTTACTTAAGTTAAAGTTTAATACCGGGATCAAAATTCTCGATTTTTTTCTTATTAATATCAACTTTACTTTATAAGTTCAACAGTTAATTCATTCAAACCTTTCACATTATTTAAATAGAATTTCTTAGAATTCAATTTCCCAGTTTTCATTTCCAAAACCATTTTGAAATGATGACTATACATACCCATCAGGTATATCCAGTCAAATTTTCAAATTCCGAAAACTTGTTTTCACCAAAACAAATTTTCTCTTTTGAAAATTTTGAAACAACTTGCATGCCCAACAACCACAAACAATATCATAACCAACAATATTTTCCAAAACAAGATTCCATTATTTCCTTCAAATCTTTGGATAAACATTTCAAACCTTTCCAAGATTTTTAAATTTCCAAACCCTTTTGTTTAAATTCATTTCAACACTTTCAAATTTTCGGGACTTAAATCCTGGTTTAATCAAATTTTAGTTATATTCCTTTTGTATTAAAGATCATACTTAGACAATTTTATTTGTTTATAGGCCACTCAATTTTAAATTTTTATTTGGTTGTAGTATTAACAACCAAACATCCAAACATATATAATAATTTCAGAAAAATACTTCTTTTATATCAAAATATAACTTTTGGGTAAAATTATTTCATTTACCCTACTTTTAAAAACAATATTGTGTCGAATCGCTCTATTTAAGTGTTTTGAAACCCCTTTGATACAGTTTTCGAGGCTGTGCCGACGAAGGTTCATATAACACTCAATAAATCAATCAACGCAATATAAAACCATTTATATCCATTAACAAATACGCGCTCATATCTATTAATACACTCAAACTCATTTTAGAGTTCTACAAACTCTATTCCATGAGTAATTCCTACTAGAGCCAAGGTTTATCACCAACCTATGCTCTGATACCAACAGTGACAACCCGCCCTTCTACTACTAGAAAGACGTATCATCATTAAGAAAGAAAGGGGTAGAAAATAGAAAAGAAAGAGAAAGAAAGAACAACAGCATCAGAATCTCACAGCGGAACGGAACAAAATATAATATACCACATAAATATTACATAGTTTAATACATCAATCAGAGTTATACAGATCATACATCACATACTAGGCAGTTATAAACTCCTGTCTAGTTAATACAACTCAATACAATAAGACACAGAGATACTAACACAGCGGAACTATATATATATATCTCCAACGCTGAAGCCTCCTGCTCCATTGCTCCTCCAGAATTCGTCAAATCTAACCTGAATCCCTTGGCTACCCGTAAAAATTTGGGTACCCGAGAGTTTATGAAAAACAAAAATAAACTCTGGGTCAGACATGGGTCTGGTATGAGTAAACGGTTTAAGGTTGTCTAACTTTGAAAAACATTTGAAAATAAAGGTATCACGTAAGACTCCCCACAAATAAATACGGGTAAGTTTTTACCTTACGCTAACCAAAACATTTCATAGGAAATCCAGTGATATTATAATAGTGTCTAGGGTTTTCAAGTAAATAGAAAATAGCTGAAATTGTTACATTCATTAAATTCCAGCTACTAGCCACAAGAGTGGGTAATACAAATCAAAACCGTAGGGTCTTGTAGGGTAAATGGATTTCAACAATGGCAGGGGTACTGGGGTACCGCCCGTCACAGTACGGGGCCTAGATCACCGTACCGAGGATTACTCCCTTCATCCCCTGCAACACAAGGCCGGAACCATTCCTCACTGAACAGTCCCGAACAAGATAAACCCCGCGGTTGTAGCTAGCAACCGCCCACTAAGCCGAAATATAAAAAAAGGGACATCTAGACAGGGGAAATATCTTGTCCAGCTTGGGCATGACCCACCTAACCTTGCTGCATCTCCCCTGTTTTAGCCATTTCCGGTTGATGAGGCTTGAGGCTGCGATTACCTTTAAAGAACATATTACTTAGAATGCTCATCGTCCGCCTGACGATATGCTGAAAGCATTCAATCCATACAAGTTCATTCCGGGTTCGAACGAAACCGAAGGTATTATCTCGTTACACTCATTTTGGAATCACCCTCAGAGTTAATGACGATAACCCATGCATTCTGAAAACACCATCTCGATCTTCTTTTCAGGATTCACGACCTAACGTTTAAATTGGATCGATGTGGTTTTCGGAGAATCCCTGATTCTTCCGATCCCGGTCTCATCGAATCCAAACGCCATTTTAAGGGCCAAGTTGTCTATTTAACTTAACAGTCCAATTTAATATCAGAACTAACATAGCATTTATCACAGATAAAACATATACAAGCATCATAGATATAACATAACGTAGCACAGAGCATCACAGAATATCACCACATAAATATCACATTCTGATATTCAACATAACAACCCATAAGCAGTCATCTTTAGGTCTTATTTGTAATTAATTCAATTTAGAATTAATTACCTGAGAGTTAATCATTTAACTCTATTTAATTAATCATTAGTTAACAATCAATTACTTATTTCACTCCGGATTGTTTAATTGATGATTTCTTAATTAATCATTTAGTCATAATTACATACTTATTTTATTTCAAACTATCAATTACCTAATTATTTCTTAACTCAGTTATTTACTTTAATTAACCATTTAATTTAATAATTTTAATTATTAATCAACTTAATTACCATTTATTAACTGCTGATTACTTCCTTAATCCTTTATTTATTCTTAATTAAACTACTCGATTAATAAACTATTAATCATTCACAAATTAACTTAAGTTGTTAATTACAATTACATTTATTTCTTATAATACACTACTAATTATCATTACAAAGTAAATACCCTTAATTACATCTGAACCCAATCAATAACTATTGATTATTCACATAACTAACATTCGAGTCTTCTTGAATTTTGATATCAGTTATATTACTACTGAAACAATATTTGTTAATTTACCTAATTTGTTACTTAATATTAACAAGATTTTAAAAGCATGGTTAAGCTTAAACAAAAGTAATTAGTTAATTTAAATAATTAACCACGAGTTAAAACTGATGTTAAGTCTTAACTAGGCTAATTAACACTTGAATTAAGTTTAAACTTAAACTTTGAATAGTATTTATTTTCACTGTGATACCTTACTGAAACCTATATTTATTAACAAATTTTATAAAAACTTATACTCAAACATAAAAGCCTGAGATCTCCTGATACAACTCGCGTAATCCTTCGAGCAACTCACCCAATCCACTGAGACACCACTCATGTATGCGACTTCCACCTTCTTCCCTCATTTTAATTTTACAGCAATTTTCAATTACACTTAACTAAGAAATAAACATCAGTGAATTTCGCACCCAAACTCACACGAAAACCCGAACCATCCAAGCAAAACTCTCGAGCATAACTCGAGACAGCGCCCTCCCCTGCAAACGCTGATACACCGCCGATCTGTACACGTGTACAACGCCACTCGTGGCTCCGGCAAGCTTCCATGACTTCGAGCAAATCCCAATTAGCACGAATACGAGAAAAACAAAGTCACAGATCCATCAAAAATTCGCATTCGAAAAACTACAGTTCGAACGTAAGAAGACAATCAACCTCACGGCAAACAAACGCCTCGCCACCAAAACGCAGACCAACGGAGATGATGCACACTCGTCTACACCACGTCAACGTCCCCAGCAACCTTCCCACTAAGCCATGAATCACACAATCATAGGTACGCATCGAATTTCAAATTTTATTGACATGAACATAAACCTGCAGTAAAACCCTATATTGACCTCATACCCAAAATCTATGCAATGGAAAAATCATTCAATATTTTTCTTAAGATCACAGATCTTTGTACTAACTTCAGGTTAAATTTTAGCATTTTATATTGAGTAAATTTCGAGAATTTTGATAAAGTTCAAATCTGGTTCAACATCAAACTTCTCTTGATGTATTGAGCTAAAAATTCCCATTCAACTTTTAAAAATCATATCTTTTAATAATAATTCATGATATAAACTTGAATTGGTAATTTATGACATTAAAAATTTATCAAAGCACAATTAAAATATCTGTCAAACTAGTTACAGAGGTATATTTATTATACTTAGTTTAATTAACTAGTTAAGAACCTTTAATCCTATTTTTTAAGTAAAATACTTACAGATTAACACTATTTGATGAGCCTAATTTATGTTTAGATCAAAAGCATGTATTGTACAACAGAGTAACATATAGCAGAGCCGAGATGAAATGAATATTTGCAAACACAAAATCATATCATCATAAAACACATACTACCCTGTATTCAATGAAATACCATACTGCTTTTTAAAAACAAGTTTGCAAATTTATATGTTTACTCACCTAAAAGCAAATTTGAACAGAAAGTGAAGACGCTGCAGTTGAAATTTCCCTGAACCCTTCCTTGTTTCCTGTCTTCTGTTTCCTTTTCTTTGTTTGATTTTCTGTTTTAAATTAACATATATTTGCAAAGCAAATAGATGTGTTTTCAGATTTGATTTTAAGCTAAAGTTTGTATAAACTAATGACATATAGGTGTGTATATATATAAAGAAGCTACTGATCAGGTTATAACTGGCCAGCCACTATGTTTGACCAAACAAAGATCTTAGTATTAAATTTACTGCAAAATGAAAAGATATTGTGATCTCGGCTGCATGTACTTATTAAGCATGAAGTTATGCTATTTAATGTTTATGTTTTTAATTATGGTAGCATATAATTAATGGTGACTAATAGTTACTTTGTGTAGTACAAAGATATTTCCTTTATTTCGGCTAGCATACTCCATAAGACACAAGTTTTGTTTTATGATATTTGAAGTGAAACTTATTTTGTATTAAAGTGGACTTGTTTCCTGAGGCATAAAACTGTACACAGCACCTATTAAAAGTTATTGTTAACATATATGTTTATTTATATTGATAGTTATATTTTATATGAAATTTGTATACTTGTTCTTATGATTTTTTTTAACATTTTTATTAAGGATGTTGTGTTGTACAATTTGAATTTTGAAGATTATTGTTTGACTAAAATACTTGTATTTATTTATTTCAAATTATAATTTATATTTTGTATATTTATATTACTTTGATTACATCTTATAATTATGATTGTGTTTTATACTAATTTTGTATGTTTATACCTATATTGTTTTGCACTTCCATGTTTATGTTAAATATTCCCATGTTTGTTTATTTTAAAACTTATCATTTTAAAAACTAAAATTGTATTCATATAAATTATCAAATAATAAAATATGAATCTTTGATTTGATTTTATTGAATAAGACAAATTTTGTTTAATAGTTATGAAGCATTTAATTTTAAAATTTTCAAATCAAACTTCTTTTATAAAACATATAACTGTTAAATATCCACGATCTTACCAATTAAAACATTGACAAGCTTATATTAAATTTAAATTAGATTAAATATTTATTAAATATGCTGTCAAAAATTCCGGGTTGTTACAAAAAGTTTAATAAAATAGAAAATAAACACTCGGGTCAGATAAGGGTCTGGTGTGAGTAAACGGTTAAAAGTTGCTTAACTTTAGAAAATCCTTTGAAAACAAAGGTATCAGGTAAGACTCCCCACAAAGAAACATGGGTAAGTTTTTATGTTACGCTAACCAAAACATTTGATAGGAAATCCAGTGATATTATAATAGGGTCTAGGGTTTTCAAAGTAAAATACAGAAATAGCTGGAATGCTTACATCTCACATTCCAACATAGTTGGGCACAATCGAAACCGTACAGGCACTTATTGGATTTTGGATTCCATAAAATGGCAGGGACACTAGGGTACCGCCCGTCACAGTACGTGGCCTAGATCACCGTACCGAGGAGTACGTCCGCTCCCCTGCAACACAAGACTGGAACCATCCCTTACTGGACAGTCCCGAACAAGACTACCCCCGTAGTTGTCATGATCAACCGCCCACACAGCCGAAATAAAAAGGAACCTCTAGACATGGGTAAATCTCGTCCTACTTAGGCATGACCCACTTAGCCTTGCTGCACCTCCCATGTTTTAGCCATTCCCGGTTGATGAGGCTTGAGGCAGCGATTACCTCTATAGGACACATCTATTCTAGAATGCTCATCGTCCACCTGACGATGTTTTGAAAGCATTCAATCCATACAAGTTCGTTCCAGGTTCGAACGAAACCGAAGGCACTATCTCGTTACACTCATTTTGGAATCACCTTCAGAGTTAATGACAATAGCCCTTGCATTCTGAATCACCATCTCGAACCTGTAAGTACTATTTTCGTCAAACTCATCCCGAAATCACCCCTAGAGTTATACTGACGAATAGTTCTTACACCTTGAGTCTTCACTTGCACTTCCTTGGATTCACGACCTAACGTTTAACTTCCATCGATGTGGTTTTCGGAATACCAAATTTGGAAAACCGATCCTGGTCTCATCGAATCCAAACGCCATCTTAATGTCCAAGTGATTTAGGTTTAACAATTAATTCAATTTAAACATTGAATTCACACAGCATCACTTATAGATAAATATCACACATTTATCATTAATAATCAAATATCATATCACAGAATATCACAACATATCATCCAATAGATATCAACCAATCCAGACATTCCACAACAATCATACACAAACAGGCATCGTTAATTCCTTTATAATTAATTTAATCATCTTAAATTAAATTAATTACTTGAAAATTAAACAACTAATCCTGCTTAAACAATCATTAATTAATTTACAATTAATTAATTAATCACTCTTTAATCATCTTCATAATCTAATTAATTAATCTTCAATAACAGATTAATTATCCTTTAATCATATTTTTAATTAATCACCTAGATTAATTATTCTTTAATTACACCATGTAATTAGCCTTTAAATTAATTACACAGATTAATTTATCTTTAATCATTAATTAATCTTAATTAATGTATAATTAATTAATTAACAATAATTAATTACATAAATCCTTAATTAATTACATTAATTAATTATTACTTCTTTCTCACTTCATTAATTAATTATCTAATAATTAATCACATTTATTAATTAATTAAACAATTAATTATTCATTAATTACATTAATTAATGACCTCTATTTAATTTATTAATCAATCATTTTCAAAATTACATTTAATAATTAATTATAAACTCAATTACATTTATTAATCAAACCTGATTAATCAAAATCAGTAATTAACTTCCTTAATTACTTTACCAATTAAACCAACACCTTGACTAATTTCATTAATCAATCCTTTAATTACACTGAGTAATTATCTCTAAATTACTTCCCTAAGTAATTATACCTCTTTAACTACTATCCATCAAGTAATTTCCTCAATTAATTACATTCAGTAATTATTCATTCATTACTTCACTAAGTAATTACACATCTTTAATTACATTAAATAATTATACTTAATCTCATCATTAAGTAATTCCTTTTTAATTAATTAAACTTAATTAATTAACTAAATTAACCATAATAACTTAATTAATTACACTGAGTAATTAATTACTTTAATTACTTCATTAAGTAATTATCTTTAAATAATTCTTTTCAAGCATTAAGTAATTAACTTCTAAATTACTTATTAACTAATTTATTTCTAAATTAATTAAACTTGATTAATTAATTTTTATTTAAGTAAATAATTACACTTAATTAATAACATCCAATTTACCTTAATTTAATTACTTACATTAACAAATTTAAGTAAATTAAGTCATTTAATTTAATTACCTTATGATTAAACTTGATTAATATAAACCATACTTTCATTAACCTTTATAAATCATTTTAAAAGTAAATATTAAATTCAAAACTTGAAATTGGTTTTGCACAAAATTATCATTTTTTTTCTTAATTTATCATTATTAAATACCTTACTTTAATCACATTTTAAATTACCTCAAATACACTTTTATTTGAAAACATTTTTATATTAAAAAAACAAAGTGAAGCAAACTATTTTAAAAACAAAAGTTTACATTTTAAAAATCCAAACTTTATAAACTAAAATTCTTTTAAATTCAAACATTCATTCTAAATAAAACTAATTTTAAAACACTTTGTTTAACATCAATTTGCTTTCCAATTTTTGAAACCTCATTTTATAAAGTATTAAAATTCGGTAATATTAAACTTTAAAATGAACAAACTATTTTCAAAAAAAAAATTATCTTAACTTGTTTGAATGCAAAGTCTTAAATTTAAACATCCAAACATCTTTAAACTATTTAAATATTTGTTTTAAAAACACAATTTGCTTTGAATTCAGAAGATTCAATTTGCAGTTACAATCAAACAGGAACCAAAATCCTGGAAACCCAAAATACACGCGACGAACTTCCTTCCACTCCGAATCACACACGATACCATCACGACCCAACTCTCGAGCAAACAACAGAGGAGCCCAAAGCCAAATTCTTCTTCCACGAAACAAATACCCAGATGCACTTTCGACCTCGTGCACGTGCACGCCAGAGCCGGTCGACGACGATCAACGTCGGCATGCCCCACAAGTCGCCTCTGACCACGACAACCCCCCCGTCCCCCAAAATCGACGACAATGCCACTGCATAAAAATTTGGCTATAGCGTCACAACCCAAAAGAAAAACTCAAACCCAAAAATCGTCGCCAACGGCGAATTCCAACGCCGGAGACCACGGCTTCACTTCCAGAGCCACCTTGCACTTCGACAACGCGATCCCCCTCCATGCGATTCGCCCAAAGTCAATGACAACGACGAAATCAACACGATTCCGACCCAAACACAAACAAACACCAAACCCTAATAACCCCCTCCATGGCCACCACTATCGCCATAAAAATCAATCACCATTTTTCCCAAATCACCAATCACCGTGACCAACTCCATGCCGAAGCTCACCATCCCCTTTGACGCAGATCAACAGAAATCGACCAAAACCCCAAATTCTTAAAACCCCCAATTTCTCACTGAATACCAAATTATAAATTACAGTCTTCATCTTAAAATTCATGATTTTGAACAACCATTCGGATCATAAGTTCATAAATTTAAATTATTGAGATTGATTTCTACCAAATTTTAATATTTCACTTTAAATTCAACATTACAGTATATTTGTTTCAATGTTAATATTTAAATTTATTTTAAATACAAGTTTACTTCATTATGATCCAATTCCCTTCAATAAACAATGACAATTAGTGCTTAACTTGGAAGATAAAAAAAATTCCTATTTAAAAACTGGAACATGAAATAGAACAGAGTTTAAATCTTTCACAACTACAGGTATTTCAAACATCTAAATAAGCATACATTTAAATCATCAAATCAAGCATGCAAACATTGGTATTATATTTACTATAACCTTCACATCCATGTATATATATAAGCTTAACATGCATTCATCATAGGTTCTAGTTTAAATCTGTTTTTAAAATAAATATACTCACCTAGTTTTGAAGAAGGGAACACTTAATCACTGCATTTAGATTTCCTGGAATTTGAATTTGTTTTACATCCTGCTGTTGAATTTGCATGTTGATTCTCAGTTGAGCTTGAAACCATGATTTAGGTAGCAGTTTGGATCTGGGTTTGTAAGCTTTAGATTTTCCCTTTTTTTTTCTTTTTCTGGTTACAGATTTGAATTCTGTTTTCTTTGATTTCAGTTTGAATCTCCTTGCATTTGATTTATTTTCTTTTTTTTAGTGGAAGAAAAATTTAAAGAAGTTTAGCTGAAGAAAAGAAACACAGATCTTTTCTTTCTAAGCTTTAATAAAAACAAAATTTTCTTTTTAAAACAAAGATGCCACTTGTTTCATGAATAAACTATTGTATTAACAAATGTCAAGCCCTTTTATTATTTTGTAGACAAGTGTATTTCCTAAGTTCTTATGATGCCATGTGTTTTAAGATTACCTTAATTATTTGTTTATAAATGAATAAACCTTAATTACAATATTATTCTAATACTCATGTTATAAATATAACTATGCAATGCATTTAATAACTTTGTGATTTAGTTTATAATTATTTAAAACTTACTTTCCTACAAATAAATTTTAAAAGTAAGAAAGTAACATTTATTTAAATTTTATTTTAAAGGTTTAAACATAAATTTCTATAACTAACATTTATATTATATATAAAAACAAAATTATTTTTCAAAAACCAATTTAAAAGAAAACAATTTAAACTTTATAATAATGTACTATATTTCAAGCTATTATTCATTTAATAAAAATCAATTTTCCTTTAAGTGTTTTATAAATAAAAATAAATTTTAAACTGCTTTTGAAAAGTATTTTTATTAAACCAAATCAAAAACTTCCAAATCACTATAAAACATATATACATTATAAATTTGAAAACATATTTGTTGTTTAAGTTTAATCCATATATTTTCTATTTACAATAAATATATACAAATATAAATATTCATTATAAATTGAACATCTTAAATATTAGCTTCAAAATTATTTGAATTTTGAAACAGAACTCCACATCACAATATATAAACATATATATTATAATTTGAAAATATTTTTATTAAATTTAAATTGAACCAATTTCCTTTTTTAAAATGTATACATATATACATTACAAATGGAATATCTTTATTAACTTAAAATGATTAATTATTATTATTACGCTTTGAAAAGAATAAACATTTCAAATTAAATTATCATTATTATTGAGTTTTTGAAAAGATAACATTTGGTAAATTAGATTAATTATTAGTTTTGAATATATAATATTTGGTTAAATTAGATTTTAAATCAATATAACATATTTTAAAATAAATTATAAATGGAAATTATTAAATAAGTGTTGCCCAAAATTCCGGGACATCACATTCCTCCCCCCTTAAAAGAATTTCGTCCCCGAAATTAAAAGCAAAGATAATTTAATAATTCCATACATATTTTAAATTTTAAAATAGAAACAAATGCTATCAACCATACTAGAAACCATAACATCTAATTCAAATAATCAATTCTAACTATCCAGACAAAATTCTGGACAGAATTTCCTTGAGTTTCCCAGGTACAAACACCGGGTTACTCGCCCTAAGAATCTAAACAAGATGATCTACTTAGATCTAGAACTCCTATATATCCAGATCTACAATGTAAACAGGATACCGGACCACAGACAATCCGATCAACTTCCAAATCTCTATGATCTGTTGGTTCTAAACCAGTGATATATCAAACACTTATCCTTAAGAGAAAACAGAAAGATTCCCATACACTCTTGAGTTAGCTTCCCATCTTATCCAATCTCATTGCTCTTATGATCGGAGAAAACTTATCCAAAAATTAGATCTCCGGCTTCGAATTCCGAATCTCTTCGTCTCTTGACTACAACCTCTGCTGATCCTGGACTGCCCTCAATCTTCTTGATCAACCAAACTTCGCAGATGCTTCTCAAACAAAACTGGATCAAGAATGAGATGACCTCCTGATTCTACTCAACAAGATGGTTCTCCCCAAAATCCATCGATATCCAAAACACTAATCTACCATACAAGCATCAAGAACTTTATACTAGCTTCTCCTATCCGAGAAGACAGAACAGATGATTTTGACATCCAAGCCTTCCTATCCCGAAAAAACTTCATGAAGAAAACCTTAAATCCAAGAAAACACAAATCTTTCGATGAATCCGAGATTGCTTCTATTCTGGGATAGCTGCCACCATGCTTCCGCTGCACAACTCTGATCCGAAGAAGATGAGAATGCTTTTGATGAACACAAGCACAAACTTGATCAACTTATCGAGAAATGTTGTCCATCAAATTCCATAAAAGCTTATTGACCCATCCGATTTGGTCACAAATACTACAACAGAAATCCATTCGGAAAACTAGATCTAATCAATCCTGATTGCTCACAAAAAATCCTCTTTCCTGGAATCTTCTCTCTACTAGGCCAAACAACCAGAAAATCCCCAGATGTGGACAAACTCCTTTGACTTCCTTGAAGATATTCAGAAAGTCTCAAACCACTTCGATAGCTCCAACATTCTTTAGAGATGTCTCAGACTAAAGCAAAGATTACTAAATGAACTTCCAAACCATCGCAAGTCACTTTTGCGATAATACCCAGTTCAAATTCCAAAGAAATTATTCTCTCTTACATAACAAAACAGCCTAAGCCCTTTAAAAGAAGAAACTGATGGTCCACCTCAACCACAAACACCTTACCCGACTGAGCTTCCAGAAGAAGAAGGAACAAGCCTTCACCATTTGCCTGATCTACTGACAGAAGAATCTCGAAAGACTTCTGAACCATCGAAGAAACGGACCAAACAACTGCTTCCGAACTCCACTTCTAGGATACTGCTGAGCCAAAAGATCTTCCTGACAGCACTCTCAACACCTCTGAGCTGCCCTTGCTACCACAGACCTCTTATCCAAAAGCTCCTTGAATCCCAAATCTATATCAACCAACTCCACAAAAAGAGTCTTTAAGATGAGCAGAAACCTCTCAAGAAACTCGGGCTTCAAATCAAGCACAAACACCTAGTTGAACTGAGTCTCCCACTCCCATACAGATAAGACTCCTTCCTATGGTTGCCAAAATACCAATACTTGCTTCTGTTCTTCCAACTGATCCGAACTCTAGAGAATCCTCTCGCACAAGCGCAATTCAAACTTATACTTCAAAGATAAATTCCGAACCCTCAAAAGGTTTCCTTCAGAGATCGATGAAATCCATACACCCAGCTGCCAATCTTACTCAAGATGCCCAAAACTATTCTGGCAGATACTCTTCCAACCTCAAATACTCGGACTTCTTCCATTGATAGTCGTGTTATACACACCACTATCTCTCCCACTTCTAGAACTTATATTGGCAAACCCGAACAGGTAAACCAAAAAGATAGGCAGGAATAAATAAATACATATATATAGTCAAAATTACAAATACACTCTCTCAAGAAAGACACCACTCCAGAGTCTAGGTATTCGCTCATCCTAGCGCTCTGATACAACAAGTGTAACGACCGTCTTTCATAACACAGAAAAACGCATCATTAATAAGAAAGAAAGGGGTAGAAAAGAGAAAAGAAAGAACCAAACAACATCTGAATCTCACAGCGGAACGAATAAATTATATTAATCAAATAAAATATTACATAGTATCATATACATCAGAGTTATACAGCTCATACAAACAAACTAGACAGTTATAAACACCTATCTAGATATTACAACTCAAGAACATCACAGATAACAGAAACAACTCAAACACAGCGGAACCACTATATATATCTACACGCTGCAGCCTCCTGCTCCATATCTCCTCCAAAACTCGTCAAAGCAAACCTGAATCACTTGACTACTCATACATAATATGAGTACCCAAGAATTTAATAAAACAAAAAACAAACACTCGGGTCAGACAGGGGTCTGGTGTGAGTAAACGGTTAAAAGTTGCTTAACTTTAGAAAATCCTTTGAAAACAAAGGTATCACGTAAGACTCCCCACAAACAGACATGGGTAAGTTTTTACCTTACGCTAACCAAAACATTTGATAAGAAATCCAGTGATATTATAATATGGTCTAGGGTTTTCAAAATAAAATATAGAAATAGCTAGAATGCTTACATCTCATGTTCCAACATAGTTGGGCACAATCAAAACCGTACACACACTTATTGGATTTTGGATTCCATACAATGGCAGGGCTACTGGGGTACCGCCTGTCACAGTACGTGGCCTAGATCACCGTACCGAAGAGTACGCCCGCTCCCCTGCAACACAAGACCGCAACCATCCCTTACTGGACAATCCCGAACAAGACAACCCCGGCAGTTGTCATGATCAACCGTCCACACAGTCGAAATAAAAAGGGACCTCTAGACAGGGGTAAATCTTGTCCTACTTGGTCATGACCCACTTAGCATTGCTGCACCTCCCCTGTTTTAGCCATTCCCGGTTGATGAGGCTTGAGGCCGCGATTACCTTTATAGGACACATCTATCTTAGAATGCTCATCGTCCACCTGACGATGTTTTGAAAGCATTCAATCCATACAAGTTCGTTCCAGGTTCGAACGAAACCGAAGGCACTGTCTCGTTACACTCATTTTGGAATCACCCTCAGAGTTAACGACAATAGCCCTTGCACTCTGAATCACCATCTCGAACCTGTAAGTACTATTTTCGTCAAACTCATCTCGGAACCACCCCCAGAGTTATTCAGACGAATAGTTCTTACACCTCGATTCTTCACTTGCACTTCCTTTGATTCACGACCTAACGTTTAATTTGGATCGATGTGGTTTTCGAAATTCCAAATTCGGAAACGCGATCCCGGTCTCATCGAATCCAAACGCCATCTTAATGTCCAAGTGATTTAGGTTTAACAATTAATTCAATTTAAACATTGAATTCACACAGCATCACTTATAGATAAATATCACACATTTATCATTGATATATCAAATATCATATCACAGAATAACACAACATATCATCCAATAGATATCAACCAATCCAGATATTCGACACAAACATGCATCATTAATTCCTTTATAATTAATTTAATCATCTTAAATTAAATTAATTACTTGAAAATTAAACAACTAATCCTGCTTAAACAATCATTAATTAATTAATCACTCTTTAATCATCTTCATAATCAAATTAATTAATCTTCAACAACAGATTAATTATCCTTTAATCATATTTTTAATTAATCACCTAGGTTAATTATTCGTTAATTACACTATGTAATTAGCCTTTAAATTAATTACACAGATTAAATTATATTTAATCATTAATTAATCTTAATTAATTTCTAATTAATTAATTAACAATAATTAATTACATAAATCCTTAATCAATTGCATTAATTAATAATTACTTCTTTCTCACTTCATTAATTAATTATCTAATAATTAATCACATTTATTAATTAATTAAATAATTAATTATTCATTAATTACATTAATTAATGACCTCTAATTAATTTATTAATCAATCATTTTCAAAATTACATTTAATAATTAATTATAAACTCAATTGCATTTATTAATCAAACCTGATTAATCAAAATCAGTAATTAACTTCCTTGATTACTTTACCAATTAAACCAACACCTTGATTAATTTCATTAATCAATCCTTTAATTACACTGAGTAATTATCCCTAAATTACCTCCCTAAGTAATTATACCTCTTGAATTACTATCCATCAAGTAATTTACTCAATTAATTACATTCATTAATTATTCATTCATTACTTCACTAAGTAATTGCACATCTTTAATTACATTAAGTAATTATACTTAATCCCATCATTAAGTAATTCCTTTTTAATTAGTTAAACTTAATTAATTAACTAAATTAACCATAATAACTTAATTAATTACACTGAGTAATTAATTACTTTAATTACTTCATTAAGTAATTATCTTTAAATAATTCTTTTCAAACATTAAGTAATTAACTTCTAAATTACTTATTAACTAATTTATTTCTAAATTAATTAAACTTGATTGGTTAATTTTTATTTAAGTAATTAATTACACTTAATTAATTACATCCAATTTACCTTAATTTAATTACTTACATTAACAAATTTAAGTTAATTAAGTCATTTACTTTAATTACCTAATAATTAAACTTGATTAATATAAACCATACTTTCATTAACCTTTATAAATCATTTTAAAATTAAATATTAAATTCAAAACTTGAAATTGGTTTAACACAAAATTATTATTTTTTTCTTCTTAATTTATCATTATTAAATACCTTACTTTAATCACACTTTAAATTACTTCAAATACACTTTTATTTGAAAACATTTTTATATTAACAAAACAAAATGAAACAAACTATTTTTAAAACAAAAGTTTACATTTTAAAAATCCAAACTTTAAAAACTAAAATTCTTTTAAATTCAAACATTCATTCTAAATAAAACTAATTTTAAAACACTTTGTTTAACATCAATTTGCTTTCCAATTTTTGAAACCTCATTTTATAAAGTACAAAAATACGGTTAATATTAAACATTAAAATAAACAAATTATTTTAAAAACAAATTTATCTTAACTTGTTTGAATGAAAAGTTTTAAATTTAAACATCTAAACATTTTTAAACTATTTAAAGCTTTATTTTAAAAACTCAATTTGCTTTGAATTCAGAAGATTCAATTTGCAGTTACAATCAAACAGGAACCAAAATCCTGGAAACCCAAAATACACGCGACAAACCTCCTTCCACTCTGAGTCACACACGATAACATCACGACCCAACTCTCGAGCAAACAACAGAGGAACCCAAAGCTAAATTCTTCTTCCAAGAAACATATACCCAGATGCACTTTCGACCTCATGCACGTGCATGCCGGAGCCGGTCGACGACGATCAACGCCAGCATGCCCCCACAAGTCGCCTCTGACCACGACAACCCCTTCGTCCCACAAAATCGACGAAAACGCCACTGCATAAAAATTTGGCTACAGCGTCGCAACCTGAAAGAAAACTCGAACCCTAAAATCATCGCGAATGGCGAACCCTAACGCCGGAGACCACGGCTTCACTTCCAGAGCCACCTTGCACTCCGAAAACGCGATCCCTCTCCATATGATTCGCCCAAAGTCAATGACAACGACGAAATCAACACGATTCCGACCCAAACACAAACAAACACCAAAACCTAATAACCCCCTCCATGGCCACCACTGTCGCCATAAAAATCAATCACCATTTTTCCCAAATCACCAATCACCGTGACCACCAATCACCAATCACCTTAATTATTTGTTTATAAATGAATAAACCTTAATTACCATATTAGTCTAATACTCAGTTATAAATATAACTATGTAATGCATTTAATAACTTTGTGATTTAGTTTATAATTATTTAAAACTTACTTTCCTAGAAATAAGTTTTAAAAGTAAGAAAGTAACATTTATTTAAATTTTATTTTAAAGGTTTAAACATAAATTTCTATAACTAACATTTACATTATATATGAAAACTAAATTATTTTTCAAAAACCAATTTAAAAGAAAACAATTTAAACTTTATAATAATGTACTATATTTCAAGCCATTATTCATTTAATAAAAATCAATTTTCCTTTAGGTGTTTTATAAATAAAAATAAATTTTAAACTGCTTTTGAAAAGCATTTTTATTAAACCAAATCAAAAACTTCCAAATCACTATAAAACATATATACATTATAAATTTGAAAACATATTTTCTATTTAAGTTTAATCCATATATTTTCTGTTTACAATAAATATATACAAATATAAATATTCATTATAAATAGAACATCTTAAATATTAGCTTCAGATATTATTTGAATTTTGAAACAGAACTCCAAATCACAATATATAAACATATGTATATTATAATTTGAAAATATTTTTATTAATTTTAAATTGAACCAATTTCCTTTTTTAAAAAGCATACATATATACATTACAAATGGAATATCTTTATTAACTTAAAAAGATTAATTATTATTATTACCCTTTGAAAAGAATAAACATTTCAAATTAAATTATTATTATTATTGTTGAGTTTTTGAAAAGATAACATTTGGTAAATTAGATTAATTATTAGTTTTGAATATATAATATTTGGTTAAATTAGATTTTAAATCAATATAACATATTTTAAAATAAATTATAAATGGAAATTATTAAATAAGTATTGCCCAAAATTCCGGAACATCACACATCAAATCAATGAAATATCGATCACTATCTTATAAACAAAGGTCAACGGTTCAAGGAATGGCAATCTTCCGACTCGAAAAAGGTTTCAAATGGGAGAGTTCATCCTCTCCAAATGTGCTTCAAGGCTTTGGTTCTTTGGTATATTTCATCAAATTTTAGTTTATAATTCTGTGAATAATGTTTTATTATGTGTTATATAATTATTATTATATGGTTAGCTAGATGACGATTCCAATATGAATTAATGTTATTACAAATTGATTTCATTATATATATGTGTATACTTATAAATAAAAAACCAATTTTTCCATATTAGATCAGTACAGCAACATAATATATATACATATACTAATTAATATTTTATAAAATTATACGTATGGTTACATATATATGGTTTATATTTAATTAAAAAATTATATTATAGTTAAAACTGATTTTATAATTTTATATATGTAAATTTATGGTAATAGAAATTTCGAAAGGAAAAAATAATAATTTTATCATTATTTATCATTATTTAATATTATTTAAATTAATGCGCTACATAAAAAATCATACAAAATCGAATATGTTATGGAAATACTTTTTTAATTTTATAAAATTATATTAATATCAGATAAGCTCTCGGGCAGAAAAGAAAATTTGAAACCACTTTTTATTATTTTTAAAAATTATTATTCAAATCAACCGAAAATTAATAAATTAATTATAAATAAAATTTAACCAAAAAAATTATGAATTTTTTTTCAAAATTTAGAATATCAGTTTTAATTTCATGAAAAATTTAGATTTGAAAAAAGGTTTTGAAAATTTTGTTGTTGATCTTTTATGTAATATCAAATGAATAATCAATTAAAATATAGTTTAAAGTAGTGAAATTAATAATAAAAAAATTTCTATTATATACATACAATTTGGAATAAAAATAAATTTTTTGTTTAATTAATTAATTATATATATATTCATATATTAGAAATATATTTATGTGTGTATGTGTGTGTTTATATGTATATTTTAAAAATAAATACAAAATATTATTTTACTATATACTAGTACATATTTTATTCATGATTTTATAAAAAAATATTTTTTATTTAAATATCTCATTTACATTTAAATAGATATATTATAATAGTATGCCATTATATTTATGTTTTGTTAATGCTTTATTTATAAAGTGACACACACACAAATATGTATTTAAATATTATATACATTTGCATAAAATTATTTAAACAAACTTAATACGTACATTTATACATATATAATATATATATATAAGTAATAGTTTACATACATACATATATTTAGACAACATATATATGAATATCAGATGAGCCAACGTGTCTATTGCAATGTAAATCCCAACATCTATATGCATGCATGATGTACCTTGCGCGGGTTGACATGTTACACATGCACACACACACACACACATGTATATGATACACATATATATATTAATATATAAATTAAATAAAATTATATGTAATTAAATTTAAATGAAATAAATGATTTTATTTAAATAATATTTAGAAAATTTTCTAAATAAATTAGACTTTATGGGCTCAATATAGGTCGAATAAGGGTATTTTTTCAAAATTCACTCATAAATTCTACTACGGGCTAGCCTAGTTCCAACAATGCCTATATATGAATTTCCCAGCGATGCTCCTATGCCTAAGCCAGTCCCGCTATGTAGGACTTTTGCAGCTCATCGCCCCTGTAACGACCCATATTTTACGTATCAAAGGATCGTAAAATATTAGTTATAAATTCATTTAAGGTCATATGACTCTATAAAGTTGGCACTACTAGGTACATTTTCCATCCCCAAAAATTTTATCGGACGGTTTTGATCTTGAAAATATTATAAAGCCTGTAACTTTTGATATGAGCTAATTTAGTGTCTGAAACCATTTTTATTAAATTAGGATAATGGTTTCTCTTTCCATAGAGTAGTCATAGTAGGAAATCTGGCTTAACTTTTAGAAGATATGATCATTTTAAGTTTAGAATTCTACTGGTAAATTAGTAGGTAATTATTTGTGCCCAAACTAAGTCCACTAACTTATTCGGGATTTATGCCTAGTTTGGGATAATGGATAAATCTAATCATTATTCCCACTTCTTAAAATAGATCTAAACCACTTTAGTTCATTTTCCATCAAAAAACTCTACCTTTATATACTTAACTAGTCAAAATCACATCATTAAGGGGTAATTAGCAAGGGGAATCTATGATATCCCATTTGGCTACTTTGGAATCCATGCTACTGCTGTTCATCTTGGATTGGAGCAATAATTGGGTAAATTTGGCGTTTGATGAGTGATATTGCTTCTTTCACTATATTATGCATGTTGATGTAGTTAAATTATGGTTTTTGAGATAATTTTTAGAGTTGAAACAATTTCAAACTTATATTTGATGTTAATAATACCCTTACACTAAATTTAAAAAGATAGATCTTGATTTTCATATGTTCATGCCATTTACCAACCATGATTGCCATTTTCTTTAAAATTAGATCTAAGACGATTCATGCTATCAAAATATGTTTGGATGATTTGTATGTATTTCTTGGATGTTTTTGCATGAATTGTTTTGATGTTTTGCTAGTCATTTTGTTTGGCTAGGATTTTGATATGTCGTTTGTTGCAAATGACACTAAATGGCTTGAAACACAATAAAATTTAGATGTTTTGTTCTTAAAGCTTAAGGGAGTGCACATAACAAGTTTCAAATGATTTGGAGTTAACTAGATGCCCCAAAATATGGTCGTCAAATTAGGTCGGTAATCGACGAAAGTGGTAGGTAATGGGCGAAAGTGGTCGGCAGTGGGAACTCATTATCATAGTTGGCCACGCTTCGGGTCATGGTGATGGTCGCTTTGGTTTAAAAGGAAAAAATTATAGGAAATGGCTTGGGAAGAAGTGGTTGGTATTAGAATAAACTTAGGAATTTGGTCTTAGCAAATCATCTTAGGGCTTAGGCGTACATCGAGTCCAAGCAAGTTAAGCTTCGGGTTTTTGGTTGGCATGCTTCGGGTCAAGCAAGAGATGATGGAAGTTTAGGATTTAATCAAATCTTGGGAAAGAAAAGTGGTCGAGGCCGACTACCTTTTACTTTAAGGAATTTGGTCAAAAGCTTTGGGTTTGGGTCAAGGAAACTTGAAGGTGGCATGAAGTAAAGCAAGGAGGGGGAAAAATTCAAGTTAGTGAAGTTTTTACTTGGCCAAAGTGAATAGGGTCGACCATTTATGGTCGGTATCAACCACTTTGGTTGGTGGCCAATGGGGTCAAAACCTAAGGGACATGCACATGAGGTTCTGGTGTTCGTGTGCATGTGTTTGTTCGATCATTCAATGTTCGTTTTCAATGGTTACAGCGCGATAAAGATCAACGATGAAATGACGAGGTGAAGGCATGGCGCTTCGATGTGATGGCTTCAGAACTTTGATGTGTTGATTCTATGACCGATGGCTAGACGTGTTCTGATGATGATGACATAAGTGATAGAGTTGTGATGATGATTATCCACTAGGTTGAGTTCAAGGAAGGGAAATCATGGATGGAACATTGAAGGGTTCTATCATGGAAAGTGGAAGGTTGATGGGTTCCATAATGATGAATGGAAATAAATGAATTGAAGAAGACCTTGGATATGCATGTGAAGGGTTCGTTGATACTCTAAGTGTTTCCTAATATACTAACTGTTGGAACTGTGCTAACCCGTAGTGAAAGAAATGAGTGAATTTCTAAAATAATAATTCATTTTGGACCTTTATTGGGCATATGAATTCTAGTTTATTTAGAACGTTTCTATATTTCTTTTAATAAAATCATTATTTATATTTATGAGATAGTTTGCATTATGTAATTGATGATTTTATATGTGTGTGTATATATATATATATATATGTATGTATATGTATGTATGTGTATCTTATTTTATACATACATAGTGGAAGCTTACATACATACGTATATATATATCCATGTGTGTGTGTAACTTAGCAACTTGTGTAAGGTTTAACAAGCCCATGTATAAGTATGGGATCTATACCGCAACAGACATGATATATCGTCCAAATGCATTGTATATGCTTTTAGTTTATGTATATAAAATATTACAATATATATATATATATATATATTATTTTGAAATTATATATATATGTAAGGAATTTATAATATATACATATATAATTATGTATATGTATATTTAATCTTTTAAAAAATATTTTGAAAATTCAAAATCAAAATTAATTTTTTAAATAAATGTATCTTCCTATTATAATGCAAGAGGAAAAATGTTTTTTTAAAACTTTAAATGTTTTTAAAAATAAATTTTCACATGGAAAATAATTAAAAACTAAACCAAAAAAATAATTTTCTAATGATAATTTTAAACTTTAATTTTACAGTAAAATATGAATGATATTTTGATGTTTATATTTTATATGAATGATCTTTTGATGTTTATATTTTATATGCATTTAAAAAAATCAAAATAAAGTTTGAATTGCAACTATTTAAATGTTTAAAAAAATATAAACTAATTATTTATTTTTTCCGAAAGTATGCTAGGAGAAAATTCAATTTTATAAGTGTTATCCAGCCTTTTGGTCAGGCCATATTCGAATGAACTGAACCGATCAACAAGAATATAGAATGACAACTGCTAAAGTTAAATGCCAAACAGGATCAACAATTAAGGTTTCTAATATGCAAACAACCTCCCAAAGTGGCCCGTGTACCGTACTGCTTCAATTACCGACACCAAAGTCCAACATTCAAGCAAAGTTATAGATCGGTACCAATCCATGTCTATGGATTGTTACCGATCCCCACCTTTAGCCCAACATACTTCAATTCCACACAAACAAGCCCAAAAACCAAGTACAACTAGGACCATAAAGTGAAACTAGACCATCTCAAGGAACAATAAACCAATATCTATCTAAGTGATGGACCGATATCGATCCACTCCTATGGATCGGCGTCGATCCATAGAGCTTCACTAGAAAAGCTCCAAA
Source organism: Allium cepa (assembly GCA_030765085.1). Classification (NCBI taxonomy): domain Eukaryota; kingdom Viridiplantae; phylum Streptophyta; class Magnoliopsida; order Asparagales; family Amaryllidaceae; genus Allium; species Allium cepa. The sequence goes on from CM060931.1 coordinate 582,538,022, forward strand.
ATCCCTCAACTTCTATATATTGTTTGTTACAACACTTTTCAAGCCTCAAAATATTGATTGCATGCAGTTTACTATTGATCTTTTCAAGCACTTAAAGTCAGAAACTCTATTCTTCCATCGATCCATCTATTGGCCCATAAACAAGCTCTAAACAGTGCAAACAGGATGGAAAACACGAAGCTAACAACAAGTCATCATGACAAAAAGCATTGGAATCGGTCCATAAAGTTACCTTATGAATAGGTACCGATCTATCAATACTGCTGACATGGCCGCGTTTTCTCGAGCTTAACTGCCGCGAGGACGTGGGGAACGTGATTGAAATCATGGCGGGGAGTTTTCAAGCAATCTTCAGCTAGAAATCGAAGGCCAAGGGCTCATTTTGATGATATTTTTGCTTCCTTACAAGTTTTCCGTAATTCTATTGTATCCTCTGTGGGTCCCTACCGATCGATAAGAATAATACTTGTAAACAACTACCAAATCAGCAATAAAGCTAAGTGGGCATAGGCAACAATTCACGAAACCACTATAAAACTTTAATGTCATGTTTATTCTTGTTTTTATTCACTTTCTTCATTCTTTTCTCTACTATACTCATTTGGGTGTTTGTACCACATTTTGGTGTAAATATTTTAGTGCTTTCACTGAGAAAACTCAGGATTTGACAAACTTGAACTTAGAATTTAAGAAAGATGATAAGACCATCAACCGAAAGAACTACTGGAGAATGCCAACAAGGTCTTGGGGGAAACCAAGAGCAGTCCTCAGGATCTAACCCTCCTTCTGTCTACATAACCAGAGATGAGATGCAAGTGATGATGGAGATGCAGAACCGAATGATAGCCCGCTAGGAAGAGATAATTGAGGGATTCTTCAGAAGGCTGGGACAACCTCGAAAACCAAAATAGCTGCGAATCAAAACCAGAGACCGAAGGCCAAAATAGATACCTTTAGAAGCAGAATGGAGCAAAGTGGGGGGATCCCCAAAGAGATTTCGTGGATCGGTACCAAACCCTAAGCGTGGAGCGATACTGATCCCCCAGGACATGAGGCATTGCTGACTTGAATCCAAGGCTTTGGGATACTCAAGTAAGGAATGTTGTTGGACAATCGAACTTGAATCAGAATGCAGAGGCATGACTAGAGGAGTACATGCAAAAGTATCCTAAAGGAACGGAAGGCATAACGAAAATGTGGAATGGAGACTTCTATTGAATGACGACAGCGGGATTGCTGAGATAATTAGATGAGCAATGAGAGGTGGACCACCAGACTAGAGCCTTGAAGACATGACTAGGAATCCATTTACTCCTAATATCCACTACACAAGGAATCCATCCGATTTCAGGCTGCCAACACTGGAGAGGTACGATGGGAAAACTGACTCAATGATACATTTGATGAGGTACATTCGACATATGGAGGTGTTGGGTGCGGTTAAAGAAGTGATAGGATTATTTTTTGCTTTATATTTGACGGACCTAGTGGCATTGTTGTCCCAATAGTTGGAAGACGGTTCCATTGGCAACTGGACTAAGCTATTGAACAGATTCATGACGCGGTTCAGAGTGTATATTTCACGATGGAAGAACATGATGACATGACCAAGCGTGAAGCAAAGGGATGGAGAGACCTTGAGAAGTGTTCTGACCAGATTTAATGCAATAGCTGCTTTGATTCATAGGCCATGTAAATCAGTGGTTATGGTGGTGCCCTTTTTAGGAGTTGCTAGTAAGATGGTTTTTAAAATTGCTTTGGGAAGGGATCCACCGGTGGATCTCATAGAATCTTATCATAACGTCGGAAGATACTTGCGCCAGGAGGATGTTGAAGCTAAAAAGGAAGAGGTAAATGCCCTGGATGACAAAGGATCGTCTGGGGCAGGATTTGGTAAACATAAAAGAAAATAAAAGGCTGATGATGGCTTTGGAGAACAGAAGCAGTAAAGAAGAGAATAGAAATTCTCTTCCTATATAGAGTTGAATGAAATCTCGTAGAGGATTTACCTGGATATCGGGGGCAAATCCCCTATTGATAACTAATCAGAAGAGAACCCACCAATCGGAAGAGAAAATCAGGAAAATAATACTTGTTCCATGAATTGGATGTGCATAACACAAATGACTGTAAGCACTTGCATAATTTGATTAAGGAACATGTCAAAAACAACCAATTATAAAAGTATATGAGAAACCAAGTCGCGGTCGTGGAACAAGAGCAGTTATCATTTGCGATAGATGGAAACGGCCTTAGGTCAATTTCAAGGATACTCATCTCATGATTAGTATGGCGAAAAACTTGGTTCGGTTCTTGCGCTTTATTCTCATATTAAATAAACGATGCAGTATTATAGTCGAGCCACTTACCTGTGTATGAGACCTCGATCAGTCTTCAGGCATGCTCTAAGCTAGATGCTAGGCTGTAACACCTAGCGAAGTAGTTATCATGATGTTTTACTTCTTGTTTGTTAATGTTTGGATTTGAACCCTATAAATGAATGCTTTGTTTTAATGTGATGAATGATAATGATCATGGTAATCCGGTCCACAGAGACAGGGCGAAAACCATAAGGTACAGGTCCCCTTGTCGAAGAACAAGTGGATTAGACTTCCATGAAAAGTAAGTCACCCCATCGGAGTGTAAGCGGATGGATTACTTGATCATTAGGTCCCCTTATTGGAGAAAGAGCGAATTGAACTCAGCAAGGATCTGGAGAGATCGAACCTAAGATTAATTGATAAACGATTTGAAGAGATCAAAAAATGACCTAGATTTATCAAACCCTAGATTGGATGATAAATGATCCGACGAGATCAAGAAACCACCAGATTGGTCTAACTCGAGATTGGATGATAAACAATCCGACGAGATCAAGAAGCGACCTAGATGGGTCGAATACCAAATTTGATGATTAAACGGTCCAAATGACTTAGATTGGTAGAGCCCTAGATGGGATGTTATATGGTTCGGCAAGATTGAAGAACGGTTCAAAGAGTCCAAGGATTAAACTAATGATCTAGAGAGATTGATGATCGAATCAATGATCTAAAGAGATCAATAATTGATTTAATGATCGGAAGAGGTCAAGATTTGATTAACGATCCAGCGTGATCGGGAATTGAATTGGTCATTGAATACGTGGCCCGAAGATCTCGAAAACTAGACTCTAATTTCAAATACCAATCGGCCTTAAAATAATTTGATAGCAATTACCGAATTGAACTATTGATTTTAATACATGTTTATTAACTCCCGGGTAAACACAGGACAATCCTGATTTATGATGTACTATATGATATGTTAATTTAGGGAGAACACGGAATGATTGTCTGTGACTAACATTCAAGCAAGGATACAAGTGTTTAGCTATCATGATCTGGAACGATGTAACAACCCGGTATTTGCATCGATTAATAATCGACATTTAGACGATTACTATTGTTGCAAATTCCTATTTGAAGTTATTTAATTTGAATTAAAATTCAAATTATAATTTGTTTAAGAATTTTAACGGGCTTTAAAAATTCATTTTGGCCCGTTCCTTTTGGGTCGCAACAATCATATTCGACCCGATCCCCTTTTTCATTTTTCAAGCCCTAGGTTAAAAAAAAAAAATCGAACGAAAGAAGATTAATGGCGGCTTCATCTCGTTGTTCGCTCGTCTTCCCTCGATTGCTCTGGCGTAGCGCGTCTCTGTGATGCCTCAATTCGTCGACAAGGTGAGACTTTCTCACATCTAATTCACTCAAAATATGAGATTTCGTTCGTTTTTGTTTTCGTGGTCATCTTTGTTTCGATATTGGGTTATTGACTGTGTAAATTCGTATATGTGAGTGATTTTATACACTCACGTCTTCTAATTCTCACTCGAGTTCGTATAAAAAATCATTAGTACTCGTCTATTGATTTATCTCGGCCACTTGATTTCTGGTTGAATGATTATGATGATTTCTGGAATTTATTTGAATTCGTACGTATTGTGATTACTAGTTTCATAGTTTTAGTTTCTGGTTTGTTCGCTCTTTTTGCCTTGGTCATCATGGTGTTGATTTTTAGTTGACATCGGCCACTTTGATTTTTGCTAAAATGCTTTGCTGTTGCCTTTTGTTTTACTGATGTGTTTTGAACTGCGGCTTGATATTTACTCTGTTCAATTGCCACGGCTACTATGATTATCTGGAAATTTTGGTTTTGTGAATTTTGGTTACTTCGACCTACTTTGGTTCACACGGCAGTTGACTTTGTGAATTCTTTGATCTTTGTATGTCATAGCTTGGGTTTCTGATATTCGAGCTTGGCATTGTTTATATGTTTGGTTTGTGGCCATTCAATCACTGTCTTGCATTGTTGTTTTGACTTAGCCTGACATAGTCACTTGGAGTTTTTACCACTGCCTGTGCGTAGTGATGTTTCACAATTGCATATAGGTATTTGTGTATTCATGCCTGTGACCATTCAGGTTGCTTGCATTGAGTTTGATCATCATGTAACATATTTTGATAGAACCATTGCATTGAAAATATTTTCTATATATTCATTTTTGTTGTCCAAAACATAAAGGCATATCAATGTGTGCCATGTTTCTTCTGATGCACTTCTTACTGGCTAATAATCAAGTCTGTTAACACTGATTAGTGTATATGAGCAGTTTACTTGTTTAGGTTCTGTTGCACCACTGTTAAGGCTATGGTATTGATATTCGAATCTGGTTAGTTCACTATATCACATGTGAGCTGTCTTGGTTCACTTGATCTTGTCACGACTCTGGTGCATTCCTGTGCTTGATGTTCACTTATTGTTCGAGACAGTTGCACTAATCTATACTCTATTAGAGCCGAGCATTTCCACTTGTTCAGGTCTTAATTGATTCCTGTACAATCTGCTTGTGTCTTTTGCAGCATTGTACACTTCCATGTATAAAATTCCTAATGCTTATATTAAAATGTGACCAGTTTGTATTATTATGCATGAATCCCTCCTCTGTCTCATATATGATAAGGTGGGCAAGTTTTACCCAGGTCACTAACTAAAAGAATTAGTAAGTATGCAAACTAGATCATAGTGAAACATGTTGATTATTTATGTACATTTCCTATATAAGTTGCAGTCTCCAGTTCCATGTAGTTGTTATAGGTGCCCTTTATCTATTGTTTGCATGAATATGGGTACTACTTCCTTTTCTTACGCATGTGTGCTATGCTGTGCATACGTACATTTATAACCTTGTGTATGATGTCACCTTGGTTGGTTTATATGTCTGCAGCTCTAAGTTGCATCTCTGTTTCATTTTATCCATGTGCAACCAGTAGTGTATGTCCATTGTGTACATTTGGGTTCGCATTTATGTCGTCCAGACTTGACCTCTGCAGTTTTGAATGCTGTTGGTATTCATTGGGTACATCATCACTGTTGTGGCAAGGCAGTGCACGCAAGCGTGAACTGCAGCCACACGGTATTGAGTTTTTGGGCACGACATCACTATAGTGGCAAGGCAGTGCACGCAAGCGTGAACTGCAGCCACACGGTATGGCGTGTATGATATTCTTTTTGTTTTGACTTATGGATCTTTTTGCGTATTCCATATTCCGTAGTGGCGAGGCAGTGCACGCGTGCGTGTACTGCAGCCCTACTTGAATTAATATTTTAATGGATATTTCAATGGTTTGAACTGTTTGTTCATTTCAATTCAATATTCTGAATTGCATTCTGATTTGGTTTAATTACTGTCGTCTATTCATTATTTAATTATTATTGCTTCTGTGCACTAATAACTGAGTTTGAATTAGACTGACCCGAGTATTATTTTCTTTTGAATTTAATACTCGGGTCAGACCGAGTATTTCAGGTTGTAGATATTCTGCTTTGGGTTGCTGCTAGAGCTATGAAGTTCTTTCATATCTTTTGGAGTAGTCGTCGTTATTTGTAGTAGTTTGTAAAATTGTATTGGAAGATATGTGTTCATGTATATTAAATACGTTAATGTACTTGTATATGTAACTTCCTGAGTCGACTGTTGTAGTTGTATCATATGTACCGTGTCAAATGTATTGTAACTGACATCAGTTATTATATATATATGAGACCTTCTGTTTCATCTGTGTTCCGCATTTATATTATCTGTGTTGTTATTTTATATTTACTGTTCTAAACTATTACGAACCATCGTAGTTCGTTTTTATGTTGATGGGAGAAAATAAATCAGAGATGAAAAATGAAAGAATATATATATTTATATCACTCCCATCGAGATAACCAATACTAGTGTAAGGCCAACTATTGATGGCCGCTCCTCAACAGCCTTATTCTCCGTGCTAGTTGACAGCACTACACCGTAGTGTTCTTGGCTAGCGCGGGTATAGAGGTGGGGCGTCACAGCTTGGTATCAGAGCTTGGGGTTTAGAACAAATATAAAACAAAACTTAGATAGTACATGTGTTACAACTATTTGTCGATGTTTTATTTCACATCTTTGTCTTAAAATCATCTTTGATTGTTAGGAATGAATTCCTAACGCTTATTCGTGAGCATTGCTGCTATTCTCTATCGCACTTGCTCACTTGAGTTTACACTTCTAAGTATCAGTGTATATATGTTCTACCAAGTTGCATATTGCTGCAACTAGTACCCACTTCGATTTGAACTCGCATTGTTTATTCGAACTGCTATATATATGCATTCTTATCTCTGATTCGTGTACTTAATGCAGTTTCCATACAATTGGGTTTTGGGTATCAATCTTTGAGACAAATTGCATTCCAATTGTCGACTCTGTCTGTTTATCCATGGTTTGTTGGTTTTCATGTGCCTCTCTCTGATAGTTTTAAAATTTCTTTGGTATAAAAGAAATTGTCTTGGTCTTTGCCTTGTCGATATCGACGTTGACTTGACTTTTACTTTTGCTAAAGTCATTCAAGCATTTATACTCGTTCTGCTTTGTTTTTCCAATTGTTGATCGGTTCTTCTTTTCCGGTTAGTTGTTATCACCTTTGTCGATTTTGATAACTTCTATTTCAGGAATTTTGGGTATTCCTACTTTGATGGATTTGGAATCGAATTCTTTGTATTTTATTCACGTCTTCGAATGTGAATCTTGGTGAATTGATTTGGTTTTCGAATTTAATCGATTCTTGATTATTTCCCGATTTGTTGCTATCATTTATTAGCAACTTTGATGACCTTTTCTTCGGGATTTTTGTGAACATACCTTTCGATGAATTCGGTATCGATTTCTTTGGATTCTATTCACGTCTTCGTATGTGAATTCTTGTGATTGATTGTTTCTACAATCATTTTTGTGATTTGTCACTTTAAAAATATAAAGGTTTCAATACTGGTAGTAAATATCAAAAACTCTTTTATCAAAATGTTTTCAACTCTATTTTCAATACCAAACTCGTTTTTGAAACTGTTTTTCAATCTATTAGTATATACAAATCTTTATTTCACTCGTATGAGAAATCTAATTAAACGGCTTAGTAAAACAAGTGGTATGAAACGCTTGCGTTTACTTCGTCGGTTAATTGTTGGACTTGTTCGATTGAACCTCTAGTGACAAATTTTATTAGTGAAGATTTACAGTTTGTTCGTAAATATTTAAGTTAAGTAAGTGGTTATGGGACATGATGCTAAACTTTTACATTTACTGACTTAGTGTAATTGACACTTCTCGTTGATCATGACGATCATTTTTACGGTTAGACTAGGCCTCATCGGTGTGATTTCGTCTCACACATATCTCTTGGGCTTTGAGGATTGTCTAGACACCACTTGTGTGATTTCATTCACACATACTTTTCTTTTGATTGTGAGGTTAGACTAGACACCACTTGTGTGTTTCCACTCACACATACCTCTTTTGATTTTTTGGTTAGTCTGGACCTCAATCTGTGTGATTTCGACTCACACATGTGGGGTAGCGCCCCACGGTCTTCGGGCCATTCGTGTGTCAAAATTAATGGCTTGCAACCATGAGATAGCGTCTCGTTATGCGTTGCACGTGTTGATGATTTTTCATGCTCGCGGGTAGGTGATATTCCGTGCTCCCGTTCTCGCTTTGCGTTGCACGTGTTGATGATTTTTCATGCTCGCGTGTAGGTGAGATTCCGTGCTCCCGTTCTCGCTTTGCGTTGCCCGTGTTGGTGATTTTCATGCTCACGTGTAGGTGAGATTCCGTGCTCCCGTTCTCGCTTTGCGTTGCACGTGTTGATGATTTTTCATGCTCGCGGGTAGGTGAGATTCCGTGCTCCCGTTCTCGCTTTGCGTTGCACGTGTTGATGATTTTTCATGCTCGCGTGTAGGTGAGATTCCGTGCTCCCGTTCTCGCTTTGCGTTGCCCGTGTTGGTGATTTTCATGCTCACGTGTAGGTGAGATTCTGTGCTCCCGTTCTCGCTTTGCATTGCACGTGTTGGTGAGTTTTCATGCTCGCATGTAGGTGAGTTTTCGTGCTCCCGTTCTCGTTATGCGTTACATGTGTTGATGAATTTTCATGCTCGCGTGTTGGTGAGTTTCCATACTCTCCTTTGAGTTTTCATACTCTGTTCGAGTTTTCATACTCCGTTCGAGTTTTCATACTCTGTTCGAGTTTTCATACTCCGTTTGAGTTTTCATACTCCGTTCGAGTTTTCATACTCGCGTTCGAGTTTTCATACTCCGTTCGAGTTTTCATACTCTGTTCGAGTTTTCATACTCCGTTTGAGTTTTCATACTCCGTTCGAGTTTTCATACTCGCGTTCGAGTTTTCATACTCCGTTTGAGTTTTCATACTCCGTTTGAGTTTCCATACTCTGTTCGAGTTTTCATACTCCGTTTGAGTTTTCATACTCCGTTTGAGTTTCCATACTCTCCTTCGAGTTTTCATACTCCGTTTGAGTTTTCATACTCTGTTCGAGTTTTCATACTCCGTTTGAGTTTTCATACTCCGTTTGTGTTTCCATACTCTCCTTCGAGTTTTCATACTCCGTTCGAGTTTTCATACTCGCGTTCGAGTTCTCATACTCTCATCTTGTGATTTCTGGATTTCTTGCGTAGATTCCTAGAATTTGTGCTTCACCAATTTTCGTGATTTCTATTGATAAGTTTTATCAATTCTTGTGCATTGGTGAATTCGTGTGTTATTGACTTGTTATGAATACAAGTTTAGGGTATGATACCCCTTTCTATCTTTGAGAAGATTCTTATGACACTTTGGATGAATGAAAATCCACTTATCGAAGTTGCTACTGACATTGCTATTTTAATCACGTGTTTTAAAAATTTGTTATTCTTCAAAATATTTCAAAATATAAATCAAAATTGTTTTCAAAATCTTTACGATTTGCGCTTTCAAAAGAATGAGGAAGCGAATTAAACGTTTCAGAAAAATCGAGGACTATGACCCCTTTCTTTTACTGATTCGCTTAATTCCGGACTTGTCCGTTTGAGAACGTAAAATGTTATTTATTTAAAATACACAATTTAACACTTTCAAGGAAACGATGAAGTGAATTAAACGATTTAGTAAAACTCGTGGTTATGAGTCATGTGCGTTTGCTCTTTCGGTTAATTTCGGACTCATTAATTGAAAAATTTATGATTTCTGATTTATCGTTTTTGATAATCAGATATTTATTGTTTCTAATTATCGTTTGTGATAATTAGATATTTGTGGTTTGATTATCGTTTGTGATAATCAGATATTTGCTATTTCTGATTATCGCTTGTGATAATTAGATATTTGAGATTTAATTGTCGTTTGTGATAATTAAATATTTGTGATTTAAGATTGATTTTCGATTTTGATAATCGAATACTTGTTGATTTGATTATCGTTTTTGATAATCGAATATTTGTGATTTGAGATCTCTGAATTATCTATTGATAATTAGATTTTGTTGATAATTTGTGAATTTCCTTTATGAAATTAAAAGATTTCTTTGGCGTTTATATTGTACTACGCCAGTGTACCGGCTCAATTTTCTGCTATACATGACGTTTTCCACGTCTCCCAATAACGGAAATGCCTTTGGGATTTCCGATCTTTATTCTTGAGCCCGGTATTATTGAAGAAATTGAAGTTTCACTAGATGTGACTTTGAGCAAACACGTTCTGGCTTGCTCCTTCATGCTCTTTATGGTGAACTTCATATTTCGAATTTCTTCATCTTGTGATGATATGCTCTTTTGGTTGTTACCTTTTGTCCATATATTCCTTAAGATTGCGAGGACGCAATTTCTTTAAGGAGGGGAGTCTGTAACAACCCGGTATTTGCATCGATTAATAATCGACATTTAGACGATTACTATTGTTGCAAATTCCTATTTGAAGTTATTTAATTTGAATTAAAATTCAAATTATAATTTGTTTAAGAATTTTAACGGGCTTTAAAAATTCATTTTGGCCCGTTCCTTTTGGGTCGCAACAATCATATTCGACCCGATCCCCTTTTTCATTTTTCAAGCCCTAGGTTAAAAAAAAAAAAATCGAACGAAAGAAGATTAATGGCGGCTTCATCTCGTTGTTCGCTCGTCTTCCCTCGATTGCTCTGGCGTAGCGCGTCTCTGTGATGCCTCAATTCGTCGACAAGGTGAGACTTTCTCACATCTAATTCACTCAAAATATGAGATTTCGTTCGTTTTTGTTTTCGTGGTCATCTTTGTTTCGATATTGGGTTATTGACTGTGTAAATTCGTATATGTGAGTGATTTTATACACTCACGTCTTCTAATTCTCACTCGAGTTCGTATAAAAAATCATTAGTACTCGTCTATTGATTTATCTCGGCCACTTGATTTCTGGTTGAATGATTATGATGATTTCTGGAATTTATTTGAATTCGTACGTATTGTGATTACTAGTTTCATAGTTTTAGTTTCTGGTTTGTTCGCTCTTTTTGCCTTGGTCATCATGGTGTTGATTTTTAGTTGACATCGGCCACTTTGATTTTTGCTAAAATGCTTTGCTGTTGCCTTTTGTTTTACTGATGTGTTTTGAACTGCGGCTTGATATTTACTCTGTTCAATTGCCACGGCTACTATGATTATCTGGAAATTTTGGTTTTGTGAATTTTGGTTACTTCGACCTACTTTGGTTCACATGGCAGTTGACTTTGTGAATTCTTTGATCTTTGTATGTCATAGCTTGGGTTTCTGATATTCGAGCTTGGCATTGTTTATATGTTTGGTTTGTGGCCATTCAATCACTGTCTTGCATTGTTGTTTTGACTTAGCCTGACATAGTCACTTGGAGTTTTTACCACTGCCTGTGCGTAGTGATGTTTCACAATTGCATATAGGTATTTGTGTATTCATGCCTGTGACCATTCAGGTTGCTTGCATTGAGTTTGATCATCATGTAACATATTTTGATAGAACCATTGCATTGAAAATATTTTCTATATATTCATTTTTGTTGTCCAAAACATAAAGGCATATCAATGTGTGCCATGTTTCTTCTGATGCACTTCTTACTGGCTAATAATCAAGTCTGTTAACACTGATTAGTGTATATGAGCAGTTTACTTGTTTAGGTTCTGTTGCACCACTGTTAAGGCTATGGTATTGATATTCGAATCTGGTTAGTTCACTATATCACATGTGAGCTGTCTTGGTTCACTTGATCTTGTCACGGCTCTGGTGCATTCCTGTGCTTGATGTTCACTTATTGTTCGAGACAGTTGCACTAATCTATACTCTATTAGAGCCGAGCATTTCCACTTGTTCAGGTCTTAATTGATTCCTGTACAATCTGCTTGTGTCTTTTGCAGCATTGTACACTTCCATGTATAAAATTCCTAATGCTTATATTAAAATGTGACCAGTTTGTATTATTATGCATGAATCCCTCCTCTGTCTCATATATGACAAGGTGGGCAAGTTTTACCCAGGTCACTAACTAAAAGAATTAGTAAGTATGCAAACTAGATCATAGTGAAACATGTTGATTATTTATGTACATTTCCTATATAAGTTGCAGTCTCCAGTTCCATGTAGTTGTTATAGGTGCCCTTTATCTATTGTTTGCATGAATATGGGTACTACTTCCTTTTCTTACGCATGTGTGCTATGCTGTGCATACGTACATTTATAACCTTGTGTATGATGTCACCTTGGTTGGTTTATATGTCTGCAGCTCTAAGTTGCATCTCTGTTTCATTTTATCCATGTGCAACCAGTAGTGTATGTCCATTGTGTACATTTGGGTTCGCATTTATGTCGTCCAGACTTGACCTCTGCAGTTTTGAATGCTGTTGGTATTCATTGGGTACATCATCACTGTTGTGGCAAGGCAGTGCACGCAAGCGTGAACTGCAGCCACACGGTATTGAGTTTTTGGGCACGACATCACTATAGTGGCAAGGCAGTGCACGCAAGCGTGAACTGCAGCCACACGGTATGGCGTGTATGATATTCTTTTTGTTTTGACTTATGGATCTTTTTGCGTATTCCATATTCCGTAGTGGCGAGGCAGTGCACGCGTGCGTGTACTGCAGCCCTACTTGAATTAATATTTTAATGGATATTTCAATGGTTTGAACTGTTTGTTCATTTCAATTCAATATTCTGAATTGCATTCTGATTTGGTTTAATTACTGTCGTCTATTCATTATTTAATTATTATTGCTTCTGTGCACTAATAACTGAGTTTGAATTAGACTGACCCGAGTATTATTTTCTTTCGAATTTAATACTCGGGTCAGACCGAGTATTTCAGGTTGTAGATATTCTGCTTTGGGTTGCTGCTAGAGCTATGAAGTTCTTTCATATCTTTTGGAGTAGTCGTCGTTATTTGTAGTAGTTTGTAAAATTGTATTGGAAGATATGTGTTCATGTATATTAAATACGTTAATGTACTTGTATATGTAACTTCCTGAGTCGACTGTTGTAGTTGTATCATATGTACCGTGTCAAATGTATTGTAACTGACATCAGTTATTATATATATATGAGACCTTCTGTTTCATCTGTGTTCCGCATTTATATTATCTGTGTTGTTATTTTATATTTACTGTTCTAAACTATTACGAACCATCGTAGTTCGTTTTATACTGGAATTGGGGTATGTTGATGGGAGAAAATAAATCAGAGATGAAAAATGAAAGAATATATATATTTATATCACTCCCATCGAGATAACCAATACTAGTGTAAGGCCAACTATTGATGGCCGCTCCTCCACAGCCTTATTCTCCGTGCTAGTTGACAGCACTACACCGTAGTGTTCTTGGCTAGCGCGGGTATAGAGGTGGGGCGTCACAAACGATCTTTGATATATAGGTAAATCCAGAGGAACATGATGATTCGCCACAACTCGATTGATTGATGGCCATAAAACTTACTACTAATATTGCATGAACTTCAATATCTGTCCTTAAGCAAAGCACATCATCCATTTGAAAGGCGTGCTTTAGGGGGGTAAGTGTTATCCAACCTTTTGGCCAGGGCATATTCGAATGGATCGAACCGATCAAATAGAAATCCAAAACGATAACCGCTAAACTTGGATTCCAAACATAGTCAAGAGATAAGGTTGCCAACATGCAAATAACCTCCTAAAGTGGTCCACACACTATACCGCTTCAAGTACCAGAACCAGAGTCCAACATTCAAGCAAAGTAATGTACCGGTACCAGTCCATGCTTATGGACTGGTGCCGATCCCAACCTTTTGTCCAACACAACTTCAAACTCACACAAACAAGCCTAGAAACCAAGTACAACCAGGACCATAAAGAAAAACCAATCCATCTCAGAGAACAATAAACTAAAATCCATCTAAGTGACGGATTGGTATCAATCCATAGGGCTTCACTAGAAAACTCCAAAATCCCTCTACTTCCATATATTGTTGGTTACAGCCCTTTCTAAGCCTAGGAATATCAATTACATGTAGTTTCCAATGGTCTCCTCGATCACTTAAAGTCAGGAACTCGATTCCCGAACTAATCCACCCTATTGGACTAGAAACAAGCTCCTAACAGTGCAAATAAGATGGAAAACATGAAGCTAACAAGTAGCCATGACACAAAGCATTGGAATCGATCCATAAAGCTATCTTATGAATCGATATCGATCCATCACACCTACTGATATGGCCACGTTTTTCGAGCTTAACTACTACGAGGGCATAGGGAACATGGGGGAAATTGTGGCGGAGAGTTTTTAGCTAATCTTCGGTTGTAAACATGAGGCTAGGGGCTTATCTTTTAGGATCCTTTTGCTTCCTTAAAAGTTTTCCATAATTCTCTTGTAATTCCCATGGATCCCTACCGATCCATGAGAGTTGTACAGTAAACAACCACCAAATCAATAAAAAAGCTAAGTGGACGTAGGCACCGATTATTCAAACCACTATAAAACTTTTGTGTCTTGTTTTTTCTTCATTTTCTTCATCTTCTTCATTTTTTTCTCTATTATACTCATTTGGGTGTTTGTGCCACATTTTAATGCAAATAATAAGATGAAAAACATATTTATAATTATTGTAATTTAATACTATTAATTTATGGAATTGATTAATTCAAATAATATTTAAATAATACATATAAACTATTTTATTTTTGCCGAAAGGCTTTTAGGTATTATATTATTTCTATAAAATTTTAAAACTATATTTCATATAGTATAAGATCTAATATTTAAATTATAAAGCCAATATAATTTAAATAATGCATATCAAAGTAATGTAAATTAACAAAGGTCAATTTTTATGGAGCCATGAGTACCAAAGGCAAATACATATCATATATTTTTGTAAATTTAATATAATCGTACTAACAAATAACCTTTCTGAATGTGACGATATATCGATATATTAGAATCATCACATACCTAACAAAATAAAATTTGATATATAAATTATCTAAATATAAATATATAATTGTAGATCAAAAAATTACCTTATCTCCAAAGCCTATTAGTACGTGTTGAAACGAAGATATAGACTCATTAAATAAGATTCCATTTCAACAAGGTGTGAGCCCCTGAATTAATGACTACTTATATAGAATAACAATTGTTTTAATATGATTTTAGCTTGGAAAATGTAAAGGGGATGAAGATATGTTTTATCCAGAAGAGAGGTAGATGTAGGCCCCAAAGAGTAGTAAATGAGTGCCGGTTGATATGCTTATATGGAGGAGAAATTAGAGAGATAAGTTAGGATCAAGATCCATATTTCTCTCTTACGTATTATTTCATCTAAGCAAATCAAAACCCTATCACCTCTTCCCATCATAAGGCTGCAACTCACGTGGTCCCTTATGGCTAAAATACGTGTGCCACTATATGGGCTTTGAACCCATTTAAAGCCCAAAAAAATTAAATTCCATTTAAATCTAATTTAAAGGCATATCGATATTGTAACGCCCCACCTCTATACCCACGGTAGCCAAGAACACTATGGAGTAGTGCTGTCAACTAGCACGGAGAATAAGGCTGTTGAGGAGCGACCCTCCATGTAATTGCTTATCACACGGCGGCTATAAATAATCTTCGGGAACAAACATAGAAATAAGCATAACACAAATCAGTCACAGATATCCATATCACAAAGGCGGAAGAAGATATGAATATATAACTAACACATGAAAGTGTACATCAGAGTAGTGGTCAAAAAGATCCACAATAATACAAAAGAATAGCAACACGTGCTATACAAAAGAATACAACTATGAGTCTATATCTCATGTGTATACAGCAAAAACTGCTCATCTAAATAGTTAGCCAAAAGTCAGAGTAGCAAATCCTAGGAAGAAGTCAAGCAGAAGCACCTGTAACATCTCGGTCTGACCCGAGTATTATTTAAGAAAATAATAAACGGATCAGTCTAGCTATAAATATCAGATGACATGATATAAAATAAAAGATATGGCATAAACATAAAATATCCATACTGACATACTACTATAAGTATGCAAATGATGATCAATAGAAGATCAATCAATAAGAGGTAAATCAATATCACAAGAATCTTCTCAAAGATCCAAAGACGGCGTCATACCATAAAATTGTACTCATAACAAGTCAATGACATAAATTCCAGAAATCAACACGAGAAATCCAGAAATCATAAAAAGGGAAAGAGGCCTATCACATGACGGTCCGAAGACCATGGGGAGCTACCCCACATGTGTGAGTCGAAATCACACAGATGAGGTCTGGACTAACCAAAAATCAAAAAGGTATGTGTGAGTGAAATCACACAAGTGGTGTCTAGTCTAACCTCGCAAACTAGAGACATCGCACAATTGCTAGTCTAAATCATAAGAATGATCATCATGATCAACGAGAAGTGTCAATTACACTAAGCTAGTAAATATATGAGCTTAGCTTCATGTCCCATAACCACTAGCTTAATTTAAATATTTACGAACAAATTGTAGATCTCCACTAGAAAATTGTCACAAGAGGTTCAATCGAACAAGTCCAAGAATTAACCGACGAAGTGAACGCAAGCGTTTCATACCACTTGTTTTACTAAGCCGTTTAATTAGATTTCTCATCCGAATGAGGTAAAGGTTTGTATATATTAGTATATTGGAAAATGGCTTAAGAAAGAGCTTTGTTATTGAAAATAGAGTTGAAATCATTTTTTTGAAAGAGTTTTGATATTTACTACTATATAGAAAACCTTTATATTTTAAAGTGGCAAATCATAGAAGTGATTGTAGAAACAATAAATCATAAAAATTCACATACGAAGACGTGAATAAAATCCAAAGAAACCGATTAAGAACCCATTGAAATAGATATTCAAAAATCCATAAAATCGACCGAGAAGACAAAGATAGTTTGTCTAGAAGAGTGGTCAATCTCAGCATCTCAACAAAGCAAGTTCTGTTGAATGCTTTTCAGATAAGATCCCCTACGGAGGGGGGTCCGGGGGGTGGCAACCCCCCAAGGTGGGGGTGCGGGGGCAACGCCACCGCTACGGTGTTCGACCTGCCCGGTCAGGTCGCGGGGGTCCAGGGGGCAGCGCCCCGTCCAAAACGGTATGACCTAATGGTTGCGACCTAGGGGTCTAAGGGGTCAAGCGACTTAATGGTTGCGACCTAGGAGTGTTCGCGACCTAACGATGACTTGTGACCCAACATGGCCGACCTAACAGAGGTTGCGACCTAACGATGACTCGCAACCCAACATGGCCGACCTAACAGAGCAACAGGACGAGCGACTTAACAAAGTGGCCGAGCGACCTAACTGGAGCAAGCGACCTATAGGTCATGCGACCTAAAGTACAATGCGACCTAACAGGGTTCACGACTTAAGGTATTCGCGACTTAACGGGTTATAGGCCTAACGACCTAATAGGGTTCACGACCTAAGGTATTCGCGACTTAACGGGTTATAGGCCTAATGACCTAAGGCTTAATTCGCGAACGTCCTACTGCTTAAGGCTTAACTCGCGAGCGACCTACGGCTTAAGGCTTAACTCGCGAGCGACCTACAACTTAAGGCTTAACTCGCGAGCGACCTACGGCTTAAGGCTTAACTCACGAACGACCTACGCCTTAAGGCTTAACTCGCGAGCGACCTACGACTTAAGGCTTAACTCGCGAGCGACCTAACTCCGAAGTGCCAATATTTCCATAATGACCTAAAGCCCTGCGACCTACGACCCAGCGACCTTGCGACCAATCACCGAACGAGTCAAGTGGCCAGAACGAGCTAAGTGCAGGAAATTTCCAAAAATGCTAAAAATTGGAGTTTTTCGCCAATCCAATCCAAACCAAAGGCAAATGTGCATGCAAAAGTGATAGGGAATCATTCCCAACAGTCCAATCTAGTTATAGACTAGATTTGTGAGATAAAAATCTCACCTTTGCACTAAAATTTATGAAGATGAAGCTTGAAAGCAAGGAGAAGCAATCCAAAGCTTGAATCCAATATCTTCTACTTGAATTTGGAGTTGAATGTTGGATTTGCAATTGAATTTGTGCTTGGAGTTTTAATTTCCCATTCTCTTCACCATTAATGCCAAAGCTTGAGTTAGTTAGGAAATTTATGAAGAGTGAGGAGAAGGGGGTTGGAACTTGGGCTTAATAGGCTAAACTAACCCAAAGTCCAAAGCGGGAAAAGTTAGTGAAATTTCACTAACTCCAAACCTATCGATGTTTATACTTAAAATAATTGTAAACGGCATTTCAAACTCAATGGAAGTGGTCTCGAGTCCTAATTTGACCGTTTGCAAAAAGTATCTTTTCGGACCAAAATCCGATTAACGATTTAATATTTAAATAAAATATTTAAATATAAACTCGACAAATATGCGGGTTGTTACAGATATTGTATATGAATCAATGTATTTATAACTGTTATAAACATATTTAATATTGTTCATCAAATTAAAATAACATATTATGATTAATATTTCATAAATACTAATTACTTTATAACAATTACAAATTAATTAAATTATCTGGTCAAAGGAGTATTCAATGTTTTGGTTATATGACTCTCTAAGTGTAATTTCAGTTAGCGGTTAATATCGAACTATTCGAATATTGATGTTCATGCTTCACTTAGCAAATGTGTGACATTTCGGCCAAGTTTATTGCTTACTTGGTTTCGATAAAACCCAATTTTACTTTGTTAAGAATTGCCAATCGTGATTACTATTTATACCAATTCTCTTCTTCAAACCTATATCACTTTGGACATATGAAATTTGGTAATGGCCAAATTCCAATACCGTCCATATTCAGCTCTATAGTCCAAACACAAAAGTTTTAGTTTATTAATAACAATTAGTATTTACCAAATTACTCTGGCCAGCGATTTTGATGTTGAGTTGACTTGAGTTAACTGTGATACTAGCCTCGTTTAACTAAGGAGATGAATTCTTTGTTGAATAATGTTTCACTTCCGATACTTCCACTTGACCCAACTATAATCACTCGATGGATGTGCCATGATTTGATTATAATCAAAGCGAAGCTTTCGTTTTGAAGATCAATAGCATTCTCAAGTCGAGAGGTCTGTGTAAATCAATCACATCAATATTTACTGTTTGACCGTAGTAACATTAACCAAAGAAAACTATCAATAAGTCATTCCATAGTTATCCACTAACCATCCATAAGTTTCGTTTTTGGTGCCTCCAGCAGTCATGACTAGTACACTGCCCAACTTTTGGAGAGCTTACATACCCTAATCTCAACGGATGCATCGATATCTAGTCTGGATGCATCTTGACTAGGAACATTTAAAATAATTTATTTATTATATCGGAATACAATACCCGTCTTTGCAATTATTTGTAATTGCTATCGCAAACACACCATTTATGGATTTTCTTTTAAATATATTTTAATTAAATATTTAAATATTTATGACACATTATAATGAATATATAACAAAAGGA
This sequence comes from Allium cepa, assembly GCA_030765085.1. Taxonomy (NCBI): domain Eukaryota; kingdom Viridiplantae; phylum Streptophyta; class Magnoliopsida; order Asparagales; family Amaryllidaceae; genus Allium; species Allium cepa. The sequence goes on from CM060931.1 coordinate 582,557,364, forward strand.
AAAACACCTTTATTACGAACGAAAATTGATTATAGAGATAATTAATTTATAATAAATTACAGAATTGCCTTTAGAGCACACCCCTAACTCTATCGATCTACCACTTGCACTTGGGGAAAATTATGAAATCTCAGTCTTATCCCTTCAATCAGCTTATTGAGAGCCGATGGAGCTAGACTCTTAGTGAATGGATCTATTATGTTGTCCTTGGTATCTACCATTTGTATCATAACTTCTGTCTTTTCAATGAATTCTCTAATGAGGTGGAACTTCCGAAGACTATGCCATGACATCTTGTGTTCTCTAGGTTCCTTTGAGATTTGAATCGCAACATTTTTATTATAGAACAATGACATAGGATTCTCTACATAAGAATCATTCTGATCCTACTCAGAAAATTTCGCATACTGCATCTTTAGCTGCTTCATTGAGGGCGTTGTATTCGGCCTCCATCATTGAATGAGCTATTGTCTCTTAGTTGGAACTTTTCTAACTGATGGCTCTATCATTAAGTGTAAAGACATAACCAGACACTTACTATCATATAGATTACTTTGAAAGCTAGAGTCTATATTCCCATTCATAAGGTGGTCACCATTCCCGCAAATGAGGAATAAGTCTCGGGTATTTATTAAATACTGTAATATATATTTTACAACATTTTCTCTAAGATTAGAATGGTATCGGCTTAAGCATCCTAATGTGCATGCCACTCTGGTCTTATACATAGCATAACATACATTATGCAACCTTTGGCTGAAGCATAGCGGATCCTCTTGGTACATACTTTGTAACATCCCGTATTTTTAAGACATTGAATTTGAACATTTAATTCGTTTTAAATGTTAATGTGGATTCTTAATTGATTTTGTAAATGGGTGGATTCGGGTTCAATCAATGAAATAAGCTATAATTTTTAATTATAGTAATTCCGGTTGAATTTGAATAATGGGAAAATAATAATTTAAATATTTAGAATTGAAATAAAAGTAAATCTGGATGTAAATAGTGATAAAAATGGTTTTAAAAATTTATTTTGAGTTATTTGAGTGTAAATAGTATGGTGGGAATTTTTAGATAAATTTTTAAGTCGATAAGTTAATATCTGGGATTTTATATTAATTTAAAAATGAATCTAATATTATTAAAATGCAATTTAATTAGATTTTGGTCCGGAGTGAGCCAGAATGATTTTATTTGTGTTTATAAATTTTATACGATTTATTATTAAGTTATTAAAATTTTAAGCGTTTTTCGTCAATTTTGAAAATCGCTCGATTTAATAGACGAGTTAAAATAGCCTTCCGAGGCACAGTCTTGGAATTCGACGAAACCAGTTCCATTAGATCCGTAATAGTTAGTTTTTACCGGATTTCAATTTTCGTAGCAATCGGAGTTGTCGTTTGACCGTGGAAGCGTGAAACGCATAGAAATCGATTTAACCGATTTAATTTTAAGTTGATTGTTCAATTCCGTAACCCGCACATATGACTGAATTAGTTTACGAAACCTGTTCCATTGTGTTCGAAATGCGGAAAAACCCTAGGAATGCCTTTTGGTGTGTGAGGATTGGAGCTCGTTTGCATAGTCATTAAGCAATTGAAGAATAATAATAAAATAATATTAAATATATATATATATATATATATATATATATATATATATATACTTAATTTCTTTCCTAAACCCTAAACTACATCAGGCCACCGCTCATTCTCGTTTAATGGCCGAAAGTCACCCATTTTGTTTTCCAATTATCGATCAATCCACTCTTTATTTGCCAAAACTTTCAACTGGAAAAGTGGAGAGGATAGTTGGATCTACATATCCAACGGTCCAGATCGTATATAGCAGAGCATGGTGGCCAGGATCGTGACCGATAGGAGGCGCATTCAATATTGTTTCCAGCTCCAAGGAGGCCACCGAGCTTGGCATGACTTCAGGCGAGGGTAGAGGCGGCCATAGGCTTCGAAACGTTGGGTCCCGATCGTTGAATGGTCGAGGGAAGAAGGTTCGGCATCTTACCCTAGAACTCGATTTTGGGTTCGGCTATTGCACTGGAACGAACGACGCGAAGAAGATGATATGCGGCCTTCATTTTGCTATCACATGGCCGTTCATTGTTTTGGTAAATAATTAAAATTAAAAAGGAAATTTGTTTTAAATCTTGTTCGAATTTAAAAAGATTGTAACTTGCACATACTTTATCAGATTTCAACGATTTTGGTAGTGCCGGAATCGCAGCGTCTTACTCTACGCTGCAGCGCAAGTTTGGAGACGATCGGAACAAGTGGAAAATTTGAGTTAAATCGAACACCGTTCGGTTTAATTTAAATTTCGAACGCTCGCCGAAACTCAAGGTGAGATAATCTCACTCACATCTGGAATTTTAGCTGGTTTAAGTAGTTAATATTTAAATGATTGTGTGATTGGTTGAAATGTTTATTTATATCAGCCTGGATTGATATATATTTATTGTTGTGCTAATATCTGTGGGTGCAGGGAAAAACAGGTTGGAGGGATCCAACTGGATTCCTCACAATGTAGTAATTATTTTTATAATTGATAATGCAATCTGTTTATCTGTTGTGATTAGTACATCTGAAATTACATTGTGCTGTGATATTATTGGATAAATCGTAAATTCAAAGTTTAATTTTAATTAAATAAATTGGGTTTTAATAGAAATCAAGAAATTGATAAATAAAAACATATAAAGGAATATAAAAATTGGAATCTGTTTTGAATGAAAAGAAAAAAATGAATAAAAATTGGTAAAATTGGGATTTTAAATACAGTGGAAATTTTATCAATTGATAACTGTGAAGTATAGATTTCTGGAAATGAATTCTATGGAAATTATAAATTTTGTTTCGAAATAACGATGGGGTTGTTTGATGATGTTTCGGAAAATTTAAAATATGTTGTAACGAAGCTTCCAAATCTAAAATTTAAAGTTTAAATGCAAATAGAATATTTTGAAATGCCGTTTTCTCCATTGGGATATTATTTAAGTAAAATGTAAATATGGTTTTCATTTAAGAATTCTCCAAAATGTTTATTTAAAATGTTTTAAACCTATGATTTAAAAATGAATTTCCGGAAATGGGAAAATGTGTTTGAACTTCAAAAGAAGTTATGTTAAGCATGGGATTGGAAATTTATGTTGTTAAACATAAATTGAAATGAAATAAATCGGCTGGATTTATATGAAGGGTACTTTGGGATGTTTGAATGGTAATGTGTTCCCCGGGAAAACCAAGTTCGAGTTTTAAGCAGATTTTATTAAAAGAAAGTTTAAAGTTTAAACTTGTTTAAAAGAGTGTTGGAAAATTATTGTTTTTAAGTATTAAATTAATAACTTAGCAATAATACTTGTTTGCGAAAACATTAGTAATTATTTTTAAAAAGGAATTTATTCAAAGGCTAGTTTTGACCAAAGTTATTTGAAAAGAGTATTAATATTTTTAAACTCTACTTTTAAATTTTAGTTTAACTAAAACCTTATTTTTAATCAAGTTATATCTTATAAAATAATTTTACTTTAAATATTTTGAAATTATATTTTGAGTAAATAACTAGTAGTAAATTTACATATTTTACAGTATATTTTAAAATAAAGTGTTTTAACTGTTTTAAATCTAAATTGTTTTGAACTTGGTTATTTCCAATGGGAATTAATGGTAAAGGATTTACCTTGTAAAGGAAGAGATTTGGGAAATTGTTTTCAAATGGGTTTTGGAAATTTGAAAACATATCTTTTAAAGATATCTGAGGCAAATAAATAATGTGGGAAATTATTTATTGTTTGATGGATGTTTGTGAAAATTTATTGATAGTTAAATCACAGACTATCAATATTGGACAAATGCGTTGATCGTTTCGAAGAGACCGGGATCGAGATTTATTTCTCGAAAACCACTTCGATCCGGTTTGTACGTTTCGTGGAAAAACGTGTTCGGAGTCGAAGATGGAGCAGTGAAGTGCAAGGGCTAGTCGCTACTAATCCTGAGGATATTTCTAAAATGGATGTAGTAGGAATAGTACCTTTGGTTCCGTTCGAACCCGGGACGGACATGTATAGACGAATGCTTTCGAAACATCGTCAGGTGGACGATGAGCATTCTAAGAGATGCGTTCTTATAAGGTAACGTTTAACCTCAAGCCTCATCAACCGAGAATGGCTAAAACAGGGGAGGTGCAGCAAGGTTAGGTGGGTCATTCCCAAGTAGGACAAGATTTTCCCCTGTCTAGATGTCCCTTTATATTCGGCTTAGTGGGTGGTTGGTCGTGCCAACCACGGGGTTATCTTGTTCGGGACTGTTAAGTAAGGAATGGTTCCGGCCTTGTGTTGCAGGGGAGCGGGCGTACTCCTCGGTACTCTGATCTAGGCTAGGTACTGTGACGGGCGGTACCCCAGTAGCCCAGCCATTGATGGAAATCCATTCTCCCTACGAGCCTTGTACGAGTTTTGTTTGTATTACCCACTTTTGTGGCTAGTAGCTTTAATTTAATAGATGTAACAATTTCGGCTATTTTATATGTATTTGTATATAGACCCTATTATAATATCAGAGGATTTCTATAAAAAGTGATTTAGCTATCGTAAGGTAAAAACCCGACATGTTTATTTGTGGCGTGGTCTTACGAGATGCTTTTGTTTTTCAAAGGCTTTTTGAAACTTTAATAATCAATTTGGATGCATTATTATCAGCAGGTATTCCAGATTGACTCGGGTGTTATTTCATTATAATGCTCGGGTCAGACCGAGTATTATATGTTCAGGACAGGATGCTATGGAGAAGGAGAGGAGCTGGAGCCCGAGACGTATTATCTATACTTATATATATTCCGCTGCTGTGATTGTATGGTATATCTGGTTGGTAATTTGATGTATGAGATACTCTGATGATATGATGTATAAAACAGTGATAGATTTCATTTTGGGTAAAGTTCTATATTTATTATTATAGTTTATTCCGCTGCGACTGTGAGATTCTGATATTGCTTAGTTTCTTCTTCTTCTATCTCTTCTTCTTTAACCCTAATGGTTCGTAATTCTGTGCCACTTGAGTTAATAGAGGCAGGATAGTGTTGATTCAAGGGGTACGGATTTGCGGGCTGTCACACTTGGTATCAGAGCTTTGGTTGGCGACAACCTAGGCTTTGGTGGGGAAATTACTCATTAAACAGAGTCGACGGTACTCTATAATGAGTTGAGTGTATTAATAAATATGAGAGCGTACTTGTTAGTGGATATAAAATTGTTTTTATACTGTGTTGACTTATCGGTTGAGTGTTTATGAATTCTGGTCGGTGGGGGAGGTACAACCGTATCGATAGGGGTTTCTAAACTCTTAAACAAGATAAACTGACATAGTATTGTTTTTAAAGTGGGTAAATGAAAAGATTTTACCCAAAATTATTTTTGATATAAAAGAAATAATTTTCTGAAATTATTATATATATTTGGATGATTGGTTGTTAAGGTCTAAATCAAATAAGAATCTGAGATTTAATCTGGAAATTTGAAATAGTTATAATGAAGATAAAATTCTACAAATATAAATTATATAAAACGAAGAATAACTAAATTTGAATTGAACCAGAATTTAAATCTCGGAAGTTTTGGAAAGGATTTTAAATGTAATGGAATAAAGGTTTGGAAATTTAAATTCCTGGGAAAGTTTGAAATGTTTGCTAAAGTGTTTGAAGGGTATATTGGAATATTGATTTGGGAAGTATTTTTGAATGGGAACTGTTTTGAAATGAATTTGGAAAAGTAAGAAAGCATTGAACTCACTTCAATCGCTGGAAAATAATCCTGATGATGCTGGCGACATCATTAGAATTCATTTTCGAGTTTCTAAAGTGATGGATTGCTACCAAAATGGTTGGTTATGATATTGTTTGGACTTGTTAGGTATAACAGGTATTTTGGAAATTTCAAAGGGAAAATTTTGTTTGGCAAAAACAAGTTGTTTTGGAAAATCTGGAGATTTGATTTGATATACCAGGGGAGTATGAGTTATTTATTATTTCAAAATGGTTTTGGAATAAAACCGGGAACATTCTATTTAACTGGTGTGTAAAGTTAAAATGCATCAACTAATGAACTTATTTTGGTAAAGATGATGCTAATAAGAAGGAAATGTAAATTTTAAATTAAAATTTAATTTAAGTAATTGGAAGTGAACGAAATATATTGGAGTGAGTAGGAAATTGGAATTTAACTTGGATAAGTTAAATAAATTGGGTTTAGAATTAAATTGACTTGGATTAAATTGAAATGTAAGATGACTTTATAATTGTGGGTCACTGTATAATAAATTATATCCATGAGCTATTAAGTATTTTACTTATAATGTGGAATTGTGGGTTTAAAATTGTACAAGGAATTAAAATAAAGAAAATTTGTATCCTTAAGAATTCAGTGATACATATATATATATATATAGAATTTGAAATTGTTTTGGATGAGAATCAAATTAAAAAAAAATCTATATAATTTGATATAAGAAGGCAATGGAAATATTGTATGATTTAAACAACATAAGCAAATTGAAACAATAATAATGGATGAGCTTTATTAAGTAATCCTAAATGAAATGTGAATTGAGATAAGGTAGAGTGAGATATAAAAGAAGTGAAAGAACTTAAGTTAGAAAATAAGTTTTGAAATTATTTATCGAGGGATAAAATTGGATATAAAAGTGGAATGTAAATTGCTTATAATTGCATAAAGAAATTCACATTCTTAAGTCATTAAGTGTTATAATTTGAGCTTGTGATTATAAAATGGAAATGGACTTAAAAAGCAACCTAAACTCTTGGATAGAAGTGAAATTTTAATTAATTAATTGAAAGAGTTGAATGGTGCGACAAATTCAAAAAAAAAAACTTAACCATAAATGAAATGTAAAGTGCAGTGAAGCAAAATGAGAATATAAAGGTGGATGTTCTTAAGTCAACAAATAAGTCTTGAACTTATGTATGGGGAAAATGAAAATTGTTGTGATAATGACATTGAAATTAAATTTCAGTTGTGTAATAAATAATGTTAGAAGGAATTTAAATTCTATTTAAAGGAGTGAAAAGGAAGGTAGAAAATTTAAATTTACTAAATGACATAATTGGAAAAATTGTCGTATTATAAAAATGAATTCAGAGTGAATTGAGGAAGTGAATTAAAACCTAATATGGATTAGGTTATTGACTAAATTGAATTACAATTTAATGGAATTTATAATGAGATGAATAGCATTTTGATGGGTAGGTCAAAATTTGGAAAGTAAATAAAAATCCAATTGTGGCGTGGGATTTAAATTTGTGGTAACAAATATTTAAGTGTGAATGAAAGATGGAATCAGATTATAATGGAGATAGTTTGAATTGTGAATAAATTCAGATGAGTGAAATAATTTAAATGGTTTCTTTGTTATTAAAATAAATCTAAAATGGATTGAATAAGTAAACAAAGGGCATTCGAATTTGTAAATGGATTGGAATTTGATTGAATGAGAATCAAATGGAAATAAAATAAAATTGAATTGCAAGTGAAATGGTATTAATTAATTCTTGTGATAAATTAAGTGTGTATGGATTGTAAATAATCCAGGATGGAATGAAACTAATATAAACCTGAATTGGTTAATGAAATTAAAATGTAAGGAAAATTTAACTTAACAATTGCATTGGAATAAAAATACTTGACTTGTGAACTAGGAAAAATTGAATAAAATTAATACAAATCTAAGTAGAATGAATTTTAATGGTTATGAGCTTAAATGGGGAATATTTTTGCTTGAATGACATGGGTATTTACATGTATTCATAATTGAGTTAGATAAATGCAATCTAATTAAGCGTTTTGCATATAAATGGAAATGGAGCATAAAAGAAATGCAAATGTTTCAAATTTAAAAATAAAATTGGATTGTAAATCAAATTGGGAATGCAAGTTAGAGTAAAGAAATGCAAGTAAGGCATATGTAAATCTTGTTGAAATAAAAATGAATTGGTTGTAATAAATGTGAGTGGCATATAGTAAACTTGAATGTAAATCATTCAAGTGAAATAAAATGAAGTTGGTTTGGACGAAAGTAGAATGGGCTGAAATCTTAAAGAAAAATGGATTTGAGTAAAAATGTAAGTGAGTTATAATAGAAACGCACATGTAACAAATTGAAATAAAATTTTGCTTGGCAAATCAATTCGAAGATTGGGTAGCGTATGAATTGAAATAGCGAAACTGGTATGTAACTCATTTATGTGAAATAAAAATGAATTTTGGACTTCGACAAGAAATTTAAAAGGTGATTGAAATTATTAAATTGTTGATAAATATGGTTAACATCGTTAAATAATGAAGTTGCTTGGTTAGGTCATGAAATGGATATGTTTGGCTTACATTTATGTTGGAAATGTTGTTAAACTCTCGTATCTTTGAAACTGATGAGTTTGTTGAGTAAGTACAGGTATGGGAGGCGTTCGATAGAGTTGGAGCGCATATATGCGTAATATTAGCCGCTTGCTTTTAAAATTTGCTAAAAAGGTACGCCTACGCAAATATAATTGGGAAATGATATATATTTTGTGATATATTTTGGTTTCCGACCGTGTGGGTCGATGTATATATATTTATTTGTATCACGATATCGCGAAAGCTCCTCCGTACAAAGGAGACTCTGCCAAAAAATTTCGGAAATTTTGGGAGTTAGAAAATTTTTGGGGTTTTGGGAGTTTGAAAATTTTAATTAATTTGGAAAGTTGTTTTTAAGAAAATGTTGAGACCAAAACAGTTGATTCTAAATAAAACATATGAGTTTGGATTTGAAAATGGTTTTGGGAAGTGTATATAAGATTTTAACTAAGCAAATTGGGTAAGTAAATGGGTTGGAGAGTATTTTCTACCCTAGCAAATTTCGGGGACGAAATTTTTATAAAGGGGGAGGAATGTAACATCCCGTATTTTTAAGACATTGAATTTGAACATTTAATTCATTTTAAATGTTAATGTGGATTCTTAATTGATTTTGTAAATGGATGGATTCGGGTTCAATCAATGAAATGGGCTATAATTTTTAATTATAGTAATTCCGGTTGAATTTGAATAATAGGAAAATAATAATTTAAATATTCGGAATTGAAATAAAAGTAAATCTGGATGTAAATAGTGATAAAAATGGTTTTAAAAATTTATTTTGAGTTATCTGAGTGTAAATAGTATGGTGGGAATTTTTAGATAAATTTTTAAGTCGATAAGTTAATATTTGGGATTTTATACTAATTTAAAAATGAATTTAATATTATTAAAATGCAATTTACTAAGATTTTGGTCCGGAATGAGCCAAAATGATTTTATTTGTGTTTATAAATTTTATATGATTTATTATTAAGTTATTAAAATTTTAAAAGTGAAATTTTAAGCTTTTTCGTCAATTTTGAAAATCGCTCGATTTAATAGACGAGTTAAAATAGCCTTCCGGGACACAGTCTCGGAATTCGAAAAAACTAGTTCCATTGGATCCGTAATAGTTAGTTATTATCGGATTTTAATTTTTGTAGCAATCGGAGTTGTTGTTTGACCGTGGCAGCACGAAACGCATAGAAATCGATTTAACAGATTTAATTTTAAGTTGATTGTTTAATTCCGTAACCCGCACATATGACCGAATTAGTTTACGAAACCTGTTCCATTGTGTCCGGAACGCGGAAAAACCCTAGGAATGCCTTTTGGTGTGTGAGGATTGGAGCTTGTTTGCATAGTCGTTAAGCAATTGAAGAATAATAATAAAATAATATTAAATATATATATATATATATATATATATATATATATACTTAATTTATTTCCTAAACCCTAAACTACATCAGGCCACCGCTCATTCTCGTTTAATGGCCGAAAGTCACCCATTTTGTTTTCCAATTATCGATCAATCCACTCTTTATTTGCCAAAACTTTCAACTGGAAAAGTGGAGAGGATAGTTGGATCTACATATCCAACGGTCCAGATCGTATATAGCAGAGCATGGTGGCCAGGATCGTGACCGATAGGAGGCGCGTTCAATCTCGTTTCCAGCGCCAAGGAGGCCACCGAGATTGGCATGACTTCAGGCGAGGGTAGAGGCGGCCATAGGCTTCGAAACGTTGGGTCCCGATCGTTGAATGGTCGAGGGAAGAAGGTGCGGCATCTTACCCTAGAACTCGATTTTGGGTTCGGCTATTGCACTAGAACGAACGATGCGAAGAAGATGATATGCGGCCTTCATTTTTCTATCACGTGGTCGTTCATTGTTTTGGTAAATAATTAAAATTAAAAAGGAAATTTGTTTTAAATCTTGTTGGAACTTAAAAAGATTGTAACTTGCACATACTTTATCAGATTTCAACGATTTTGGTGGCGCCGGAATCGTAGCGGCGTACTCTATGCTGCAGCGCAAGTTTGGAGACGATCGGAACAAGTGGAAAATTTGAGTTAAATCGAACAACGTTCGGTTTAATTTAAATTTCGAACGCTCTCCGAAACTCAAGGTGAGATAATATCTCTCACATCTGGAATGTTAGCTGGTTTAAGTAGTTAATATTTAAATGATTGTGTGATTGGTTGAAATGTTTATTTATATCAGCCTGGATTGATATATATATATTGTTGTGCTAATATCTGTGGGTGCAGGGAAAAACAGGTTGGAGGGATCCAACTGGATTCCCCACAATGTAGTAATTATTTTTATAATTGATAATGCAATCTGTTTATCTGTTGTGATCGGTACATCTGAAATCACATTGTGCTGTGATATTGTTGGATAAATCGAAAATTCAAAGTTTAATTTTAAATAAATAAATTGGGTTTTAATAGAAATCAAGAAATTGATAAATAAAAAAAAATATAAAGGAATATAAAAATTGGAATCTGTTTTGAATGAAAAGAAAAAATGAATAAAAATTGGTAAAATTGGGATTTTAAATACAGTGGAAATTTTATCAATCGATAACTGTGAAGTATAGATATCTGGAAATGAATTCTATGGAAATTATAAAAAAAAAATTGAAATAACGATGGGGTTGTTTGATGATGTTTCGGAAAATTTAAAATATGTTGTAACGAAGCTTCCAAATCTAAAATTTAAAGTTTAAATGCAAATAAAATATTTTGAAATGCCGTTTTCTCCATTGGGATTTCATTTAAGTAAAATGTAAATATGGTTTTCATTTAAGAATTCTCCAAAATGTTTATTTAAAATGTTTTAAACCTATAATTTAAAAATGAATTTCCGGAAATGGGAAAATGTGTTTGAACTTCAAAAGAAGTTATGTTAAGCATGGGATTGGAAATTTATGTTGTTAAACATAAATTGAAATGAAATAAATCGGCTGGATTTATATGAAGGGTACTTTGGGATGTTTGAATGGTAATGTGTTCCCCGGGAAAACCAAGTTCGAGTTTTAAGAAGATTTTATTAAAAGAAAGTTTAAAGTTTAAACTTGTTGAAAAGAGTGTTGGAAAATTATTATTTTTAAGTAATAAATTAATAACTTAGCAATAATACTTGTTTGCGAATACATTAGTAATTATTTTTAAAAAGGAATTTATTCAAAGGCTAGTTTTGACCCAAGTTATTTGAAAAGAGTATTAATATTTTTAAACTCTACTTCTAAAATTTAGTTTAACTAAAACCTTATTTTAAATCAAGTTATATCTTATAAAATAGTTTTACTTTAAATATTTTGAAATTATATTTTGAGTAAATAACTAGTAGTAAATTTACATATTTTACAGTATATTTTAAAATAAAGTGTTTTAACTGTTTTAAATCTAAATTGTTTTGAACTTGGTTATTTCCAATGGGAATTAATGGTAAAGGATTTACCTTGTAAAGGAAGAGAATTAGGAAATTGTTTTCAAATGGGTTTTGGAAATTTGAAAACATATCTTTTAAAGATATCTGAGGCAAATAAATAATGTGGGAAATTATTTATTGTTTGATGGATGTTTGTGAAAATTTATTGATAGTTAAATCACCGACTATCAATATTGGACAAATGCGTTGATCGTTTCGAAGAGACCGGGATCGAGATTTATTTCTCGAAAACCACTTCGATCCAGTTTGTACGTTTCGTGGAAAAACGTGTTCGGAGTCGAAGATAGAGCAGTGAAGTGCAAGGGCTAGTCGCTACAAATCCTGAGGATATTTCCAAAATGGACGTAGTAGGAATAGTGCCTTCGGTTCCGTTCGAACCCGGGACAGACTTGTATGGACGAATGCTTTCAGAACATCGTCAGGTGGACGATGAGCATTGTAAGAGATGCGTTCTTATAAGATAACGTTTAACCTCAAGCCTCATCAACCGGGAATGGCTAAAACAGAGGAGGTGCAGCAAGGTTAGGTGGGTCATGCCCAAGCAGGACAAGATTTTCCCCTGTCTAGATGTCCCTTTATATTCGGCTTAGTGGGTGGTTGGTCGCGCCAACCACGGGGTTATCTTTTTCGGGACTGTTCAGTAAGGAATGGTTTCGGCCTTGTGTTGCAAAGGAGCGGACGTTCTCCTCGGTACTCTGATCTAGGCCAGGTACTGTGACGGCTGGTACCCCAGTAGCCCAGCCATTGATGGAAATCCACTCTCCCTACGAGCCTTGTACGAGTTTTGTTTGTATTACCCACTTTGTGGCTAGTAGTTGGAATTTAATAGATGTAACAATTACGGCTATTTTATAAGTATTTGTATATAGACCCTATTATAATATCAAAGGATTTCTATAAAAACTGATTTAGCTATCGTAAGGTAAAAACCCGACATGTTCATTTGTGGCGTGGTCGTACGAGATGCTTTTGTTTTTCAAAGGCTTTTTGAAACTTTAATAATCAATTTGGATGCATTATTATCAGTTGGTATTCCAGGCTGACTCGGGTGTTATTTCATTATAATGCTCGTCAGACCGAGTATTATATGTTCAGGACAGGATGCTATGGAGCAGGAGAGGAGCTGGAGCCCGAGACGTATTATCTATACTTATATATATTTCGCTGCTGTGATTGTATGGTATATCTGATTGGTAATTTGATGTATGAGATACTCTAATGATATGATGTATAAAACAGTGATAGATTTCATTTTGGGTAAAGTTCTATATTTATTATTATAGTTTACTCCGCTGCGACTGTGAGATTCTGATATTGCTTAGTTTCTTCTTCTTCTATCTCTTCTTCTTTAACCCTAATGGTTCGTAATTCTGTGCCACTTGAGTTAATAGAGGCAGGATAGTGTTGATTCAAGGGGTACGGATTTGCAGGCTGTCACACTCTTTCCCCTCATTGGTATGATGTGCGTCCTTCTTAGAAAGAAGGATTCTAGACTGTGTTGGAAGTTTTCCACATTTGGAATTCTCCAAACTGATCCTTTTCAATTAGGTATCTATAAAGGTGGTTGGTACAATCCAAACAGCTTATTAAATCTAACTCTATAGATCTTTATACCTAGTATATAGGCTGCTCTACTAAATCCTTCGTGGAGAAATTCTTAGAAAGCCAAGCTTTCACTGATTGCCTTAATGAAAGTCATTCCAATCAATAATATATCATTGACATATAACATTAAGAATACGATAGTGTTGCCTTACTACTTTCTATATATGCATGCTCTCTCAGTGTTCGACGGAAATCAAACTGTGTGACTGCTATAACAAAACTCTTGCTCCAACTGCTTGAAACTTGTTTAAGTCTATAAATGGACTTTAACAACTTGCAAGCCTTACCCTCACTCCCTTCGACTACAAAACTCTCGACCTGCGACATATAGATAGTTGAAATGCTATCTTTACATCTATATTTCATCGTCATAGAAGTATCAATGACTAGCATAATCCCAATGGATTTAAGCATAGCTATGGATGGAAAGGTCTCGTCATAATCAACGCCTTGAATTTGACGGAATCCTTTCACAACTAGCATTGCCTTATAAGTCTCTACTTTCCATCAGCATTTAGCTTTCTCTTAAAAATTCATTTGCTGCCGATGGATTTTATCCTTTTGGGCATGCCCGACAAAGTCTACAAATAGCCCCACCTCTATATTCATACTATACAAAAGCATTGCAGAGTAATACCATTGAATATATGAAAAACGAGGTGATATAGTGTGTTGAATATGCGAGTATATGATATATTTTTTATGATAATAAACATATATATATATATATATATATATTCATTTAAATGTATTTATTAATGTACTATTTTACTTTTCACATAACTAAATAAATATTTGCTGAATAAAATAAATAACACGGTATTTAAATTCAAGCAGATATTTTATTCAAGCAAATATTTATTACAATTTTGAATAGTAAAAATTTGAACTCTCACTATATGTATAAAAATTCAATGACAACATAATTTCGATTACATCACAATTTCTAGTTTACAAATACACCTCACCACATATCGCTCATTCACTCATATTTATCTTCAACTCTATTCCAGATTGAATCCAGCATCTGAGCAATCTGCAAAAATATACACTAACGCAGTAAAATTAAAAAGAAAATATTTCTGCAGTATAAAATAAAATGTGATTTTGAAAATTTTATTTGCCTCGGTTATTTGGGTTGTTCGTCGTCATTTAATTTTGAATTCATCACACATGAACAACATGTTACATGCACAGTGTATTACTGTACATGTCATAAGGCCGTGCACACCGATATATACACTTGATAATGTTACAGGGATAGGTGAGCACAAGGTCAAACCCAAATCAAAAGCCGGGTTCAAATCAAGTGAAATAAAAATAATATCATGACACGAGCACAAGGTCAAACCCGAGCTTAAAGCTGGATTCAACGCAGGTGCAGTCCAAAAATACAAGCCTCGACAAAAATTTAGTGAGAAAAAAAAAGAACTGGTCAGGACAAAGGCTCAAAGACACAAATGACATGCACATGTCAGAAAGTCCAGACCACATACAAATAGCATAATCGGACTACAAATATCACAAAGGCACAAAGGCACAGACCATCCAACAATATATGCGTACACACATACATATGTATGTGTGCACATATATGCAGACTTGAAAATACAGTGAAAAGCAAGAAAGAAGTAAACATGAAGCATAGGGATGCAAGCATCAAGTAGTAGTTTTGAACAAGACATAAATGTCGAAGTCATGCAACAACATGTAGACATCAAGTAGATGAGCAAGGCTGCAAACATACATCATGAAACCAGAGTACACAGCAACCACCAAAGACACAAATGCACATATGTACAACATGAAATGAATAGACCATCGAATAGCATATGGTATGAGATAGAACCAGACTCAAGCTCCAGATGGTACACAAGATAATGGAATAAGGCAGTTCACAAGTCAGACTCAATGAAGACTGAACCAACACATCACATACATATGTGTACAAATGAATGTATAGAAACAATGGCACAGCCATAACATCAAAGACCAGACCCAAAGCATACATATGGTTACAGTGAAGACACACATCAAACTCACTATACAATGCAACCTTCTCAGGTCAAAATCAAATTGTACAAAACTAAGTGATAAAACACAGCAGTGGAACCAAAAGTAACATCAAAACTATTCACAAATAAATATAGTAAATGCATCCAGATGACAGTGAATAACAGTGAACCAGACAAGCTGCATGAAGAAGCAACTCAACAAAAACCAAGTCGAAGCAGTAACAAACGCCAAAGTCATTTTTTTACACTAGAGTATATAAGGAACACAATCGATATTAAGTTTGACAGTCAAGGCCGATGTCAACAATGAACCAGACAATATGCAATTAAAGTTTGCAGTTGATAATGCACAAGAATAAAAACGAAACAGAGGTGGCTACAGGGATGAACAGACATAGCCGAAGCCTAGTTAAATGTCAATCTCAAAGCCGCAATGAACAAGTCAGAACAGGGAACCAAAATCAACATTGTCAAAGAATTCAACACCGTGGTGGCCAAGTAAAGTCAAAATCGAAGCCATGTTAACCAAGCCAAAAATATATGAATTGAAGAAGTCAGAAATCATCATAATCATTCAACCAAAATCAAGCGGCCGAGATAAATCAATAGACGAATTCAAATGATTATATACGAACGAAAATAGAGGAGTTTGAACCCTATATAAATGCCGATCAACGGCAAAATTATGCATTCGAGTTCGAGATTAACAGAGCATAATCATTCAACTCGAATCATCGATCGAGTTCAAGAGAGCAAATCAGAATAAGCAAAACGCATAAATTACTTACCAAAGTCAGGTGTTGAACTCGACCAAAAATTAGGGCAACCGTGTATAAAGCAGAGAGATCTACAATCGATCGCTAAAGAAATCACGAGAACAACCCATCTGATCGTATAACAGTCGGCACTTTCAATTTTCCAAAGCCCTAATTTCAGAGCAAAGAGGAACATGACTAAACAACCATTCTTAAAACAACGATATTGGGCCGAAGCTATAATACAAAAGAAAAAGGAATTAATTTTATCACTTCTCTATTTTGTGGGCCGGCCTTTTTTTATTTTTTAAAGGCTTTAGTTTACTTTAAATTAGGGTTTTGGATTATTTTATTTGTTTTTATTGTATTTTCTTTTAAACATTGTAATTTCTAGCCGTGTGACTAGGGGACGAACTACGTGGCGTAGTTTGAGAATTCGCAACTCGGTGGCTGAGTTGTGGCAGGGTTTTGAGCGTAGAGTTAAGGTTAGTCGATAGTGGGTGTCGCGAGTTTACGTGTGTAAGCGTCTGACTGCTTAATTTCTAGTAGAAACCTTAGGGGCAGCGTGTAGGCAGGGTTTTGCCGAAGAGGGTTAAATTCTGTATCTTTCTATTTCTGCATTTATTCTGCTATTATCTGTGCTGCTATTATTTTGATATATCTGTGTCGAAATAATTTTGTAAAAACTTCCGCATTAAATTTTTATAATTAATAGTATCACCCTATTCACCTGTAACGACCCGCAAATCCGTACCCCTTGAGTCAACGCTATTCTACAACAATCAACTCAAGTTGCACAGAAATACGAACCATTTGGGTTTAAAAAGAAGAGGTAGAAGAAGAGAAAACAAAATCAACATCAAAATCTAACCATCGCAGCGGAATAAAATATAATAATAGTAAATAATCTTTACTCAAAATCAAATATATCAGTTTACATATATTACATCATCAGAGTACATTAGTCACATCTCACATCAATAACATACAAAGGGTACACAACAACTCAACACAGCGGAAATATATATATATATAACAAGTACGACTGTACGTATCGTCATCCAGCTCGTCTCCAGAGCTCTACAGCATCATATCCTGCATCCTATAATACTCGGTCTGACCCGAGCATTACAGTTAAATAATACCCGAGTCAGTCTGGAATACCAGCGTGGGAAAATCACACCCAATTGATTATTAAAGTTTCAAAAATCCTTTGAAATTAAAGCATCTCGTAAGACCACGCCATAAATAAACATGTCGGGTTTTGTAACAACCCGCATATTTATCGAGTTTGTATTTAAATATTTTATTTAAATATTAACTCGTTAATCGGATTTTGGTCCGAAAAGCTACATTTTTGCAAACGGTCAAATTAGGACTCGAGACCACTTCCATTGAGTTCGAAATGTCGTTTACAACTTTTTTAAGTATAAACATCGATAGGTTTGGAGTTAGTGAAATTTCACTAACTTTTCCCGCTTTGGACTTTGGGTTAGTTTAGCCTATTAAGCCCAAGTTCCAACCCTCTTCTCCTCACTCTTCATAAATTTCCTAACTAATCAAGCTTTGGCATTAATGGTGGAGGGAATTGGAAATTAAAATTCCAAAACTTAAATTCAATTGCAATCCATCTTTCTACTCCAAATTCAAGAAGAAGACATCGGATTCAAGCTTGTGGTTGCTTCTCCATTTGCCTTCAAGCTTTGTTCTTCATTTTCATTGGGTTTTGGAGCAAAGGTGAGATTTTTATCTCACAAATCTAGTCTATAACTATATTGGACTGTTGGGAATGATTCCCTATCACTTTTGCATGCACATTTGCATTTGGTTTGGATTGGATTGGCGAAAAACTCCAATTTTTAGTGTTTTTGGTGAAAAACTGCTCTTAGGTCGTTCTGTCTTCATTAGGTCGCTCGGGGTGGAAAAGTCACGGCCTTCGTATTTGACTCACTCGGTTTTAGGTCGTAGGTCGCAAGCCTTTTAGGTCGTAGGTCGCAAGCCTTTTAGGTCGTAGGTCGTATGGTCGTTAGGTCGCTCTGCTTTGACTCTGGCCATTTTTGCTCACTCGCAGTTAGGTCGCTCACTACCTAGGACTTAGGTCGCTCGCGAGTTAGTGGCTTAGGTCGTTGGGTCATATAACCCATTAAGTCGCGCTCCTTTAGGTCGCACCTCTTTTAGGCCGCGCCTCTTTTAAGTCGCACTTCTCTGGACCTTGTTAGGTCGCTCAACATTGACCTCGTTAGGTCGCTCAACACATCGTGTCGCTAGGTCGCTCGACTCTGGACCTCATTAGCTCGCTCAACCGTCTACCTTTATAGGTCGTAGGTCGTCTCCGACCTTAAACCACTCGGCCGCATTAGGTCGCGTACCTTTTAGGTCGCGTGTTGCACTAGGTCGTATGGCTTTAGGTCGCTAGGTCGTATGGCTTTAGGTCGCTAGGTCGTATGGCTTTAGGTCGCTAGGTCGTTGGGCCTCGTTTCTTCTTAGGTCGCTGCTTCTTATAGGTCGCTCGGCTCCTTAATTTCTTTAGGTTGTTTGAGTGTTAGGTCGCGAACCCATTTTAGGTCGCATGACCTATACCCTTTAGGTCGCTGGACCACTAGGTCGTGCCCCTTAGACCCCTAGGTCGCAACCATTAGGTCGAACCCCGTAAGCGGTGGCGTTGCCCCCGCACCCCCACCTTGGGGGGTTGCCACCCCCCCCCCCCCCCCCCCCGGACCCCCCCTCCGTAGGGCATCTTATCTGAAAAATATTCAACAAAACTTGCTGAGCTGATTTCCTTGGATTTTTATCACATCTTCGAATGTGACCTTTGTGATTGATTGTTTCTACAATCGCTTCTGTGATTTGTCACTTTAAAATATAAAGGTTTCAAAACTAGTAGTAAATATCAAAACTCTTTCAACAAAATGATTTCAACTCTATTTTTAATAACAAAGCTCTTTTCTTAAACCATTTTCCAATCTATTAGTATATACAAGCCTTTACCTCACTCGGATGAGAAATCTAATTAAACGACTTAGTAAAACAAGTGGTATGAAACGCTTGCGTTCACTTCGTCGGTTAATTCTTGGACTTGTTCGATTGAACCTCTTGTGACAATTTTATTAGTGAAGATTTACAGTTTGTTCGTAAATATTTAAGTTAAGCAAGTGGTTATGGGACATGAAGCTAAACTTCTATATTTACTAGCTTAGTGTAATTGACACTTCTCGTTGATCTTGATGATCGCTTTATGAATTAGACTAGCAATTGCGCGATGTCTCTTTCATTGCAAGGTTAGACTAGACACCACTTGTGTGATTCCATTCACACATACCTTTCTGCTTTTCGGTTAGTCTTGACCTCAATCTGTGTGATTCCATTCACACATGCGGGGTAGCTCCCCTTGGTCTTCGGACCGTCATGTGATAGGCCTCTTTCCCTTTTTATGATTTCTGGATTTCTTGTGTTGATTTCTGGAATTTATCTCTTTGACTTGTCATGAGTACAAGTTTAGGGTATGATGCCCTCTTTGGATCTTTGAGAAGATTCTTGTGATATTGATATATCTCTTATCGGTTGATCTCCTGTTGATCATTATTTGCATACTTATAGTAGTATGTCAGTATGGATATTTTATGTTTATGCCATATCTTTTATTTTATATCATGTCATCTGATATTTATAGCTAGACTGATCCGTTTATTATTTTCTTATAAATAATACTCGGGTCAGACCGAGATGTTACAGGTGCTACTGCTTGACTCCTCCCCCAGTGATTCACTACTCAGACTTTTGGCTACTTGTTTAGATTAGCAGCTTTTGTTGTTTACACTTGAGATATAGACTCATAGTTGTATTCTTTTGTATAGCACGCGTTGCTATTCTTTTGTATTATCGTGGATCTTTTTAGACCACTACTCTGATTTACACTTTTATGTGATATATATTCATATCTCTTTCCACCTTTGTGATATGGATATCTGTGATTGATTCGCATGTTATGCTTACTTCTATATTTGTTTCCGAAGATTATTTTATAATCACCGTGTGATAAGAAATTACATGGATGGTCGCTCCTCAACAGCCTTATTCTCCACGCAAGTTGACAGCACTACACCATAGTGTTCTTGGCTAGCGTGGGTATAGAGGTGGGGCGTCATAGGTTTTTACCTTACGATAGCTAAAACAATTTTCATAGAAATCCTCTGATATTATAATAGGGTCTATATACAAATACTTATAAAATAGCCGAAATTGTTACATCTATTAAATTCCAGCTACTAGCCATAGAGTGGGTAATACAAACAAAACTCGTACAAGGC
Source organism: Allium cepa (assembly GCA_030765085.1). NCBI lineage: Eukaryota > Viridiplantae > Streptophyta > Magnoliopsida > Asparagales > Amaryllidaceae > Allium > Allium cepa. The sequence goes on from CM060931.1 coordinate 582,577,908, forward strand.
TCGTAGGGAGAATGGATTTCCAACTATTGACTAGGCACTGAGGTACCACCTGTCACAGTACGGGGACTAGATCACCGTACCGAGGATTACTCCCTTCATCCCCTGCAACACAAGGCCGGAACCATTCCTTACTAAACAGTCCCGAACAAGATAAACCCCGTGGTTGGCGCGACCAACCACCCACTAAGCCGAGAATATATAAGGGACATCTAGACAGGGGAAATATCTTTCCTGCTTGGGCATGACCCACCTAACCTTGCTGCATATCCCCTGATTTTCAGTCATTCCCGGTTGATGAGGCTTGAGGCTAAGCGTTACCTTTAGAACGTTTCACTTAGAATGCCCATCGCCCACCTGACGACGTTTCGCAAGCATTCATCCATACAAGTCCGTCCCGGGTTCGAACGGAACCGAAGGCACTATTCCTACTACATCCATTTTGGAAATATCCTCAGGATAAGTAGCGACTAGCCCTTGCTCTTCACTTCTCCATCTTCGACTCCGTACACGTTTTTCGCACGAAACATACAAACCGGATCGAAGTGGTTTTCGAGAAATAAATCTCGATCCCGGTCTCTTCGAAACGATCAACGCATTTGTCCAATATTTATAGTCGGTGATTAAACTATCAATTATATTCACAAAACAACCATCAACCAATAAATAATTTTCCAACTTATTTACTAACCTCAAAATATCTTCACAAGATACATTTCTATTTCCAATCTTTTGGAAACAGTTTCAAACCATCTTTCTTTCCAGAATAAACTTTTCCAAATATTTTCTATCTTCTCTGAAATTACCAAGCACAAAATCATATTTGTAAATAATTTAAAACACTTTACTTTGAAATATATACTTTAAAACACTTTGGAGAAAATTACTTAAATAATTTGTTAAAAATACATACTATATGAATTTGAGGAAAATAAGGTTACTTTATAAAATATAAAACCAAGTTTTTTCACTTTTAAAACAAATACTAAGTCACTTTTAAATAATTAATGCTATAATATATTAAAAGGAAATACTTGCCTTAGAAATTAAATATTAGAAATACTAAATTTTGAAAAACGTGATTTCTTTAAAAAAAAATTAGAACATTTAATTTATATTTACAAATTTACTTTTAAAAATAAACGTGAACTTGGTCATCCAGAGAAATTTCCAACTTCAAGCACTTAAATCAATTTCCCGAATTGATTCCATTCGAAATAAGTTTCCTTTGATTGCTCAATTCATCTCAAATTTTCATTAATTATGCACTTAATTATTATTGTGAATATTTTGCATTTGACTTTAAATCTTTAACCGAAATATACACATTTCAGCTTTTCCCAACCTCTTCTTTATTTCTTTTAATAATTTAAATCTTACATTTTAAATAAATGTTTTATTCTTTTAATTAATATCACTGAAGATTCAAATTCATTAACTCTTTGTTTATTCAAAATTTCCATTCTATGCTCAAGATTTATTTAATAGAATTCTTAAAGTCACTTTATTGCTTTCCAATTCATTTAAAAATTTATTCAAATTTCTATAATTATTTTACTTACAATTTCACTTCATTTATTATCTTACCAAAATCCAATTTATATATTTTTAGTAATTCATCATACCCAATAGTTTCCAATCAAATCATAGCATTCAATATTTCAATATAATCCATCATAGCATATCAAATAATCACAACAGAGGTTATTAAATAATTTTAAATAAATGTTGAGGGGTCCAGTTGGATCCTCCAACTTGTTTCCCCTGCATCCACAGACGTTAGCACAGTAATATGCCAATTCCAGAATATACCATAACATAGCACATCAATCAATTTCAACCATTCAAACAATTATTTAAATTTAATCATTTTAAATTTAAATTTAAACTGAGTGAGATTAACTCACCTTTGATTCTTGTTTTGCAACCCGACCCAACCCGGCTTGCTTCTATCAGATTTTAACCTTGTATAGCAATCATACGATTTATTAACACTTTGAAATAGCTTGAACAATTTATTTCCATTTTATAAATTTAATTAACCAATGATTCTATTTTAACTAATAAATTTTAAGTTTAAACTAATCCTCTTTTTAACATATTTATTTTAGCAATCAATTAACTTAATAAGTTAATTAAATAAATAAATTTCCAACAATACACTATTTTAAAATAACCTAGTAAATTATAACATGTACATTTAAAAATCATTCCCTTTTAATATACCCAATATACTTAATTATAATTAGCCATTTCAAAATTAAAAAGCAAGACTAGCTACTGTTTTCCCTTACTGAATATTTTCTTTTTCTTTTTCTTTTCTGTAAAAACTATTATAGTTTTATTTACTTGTTTATTTCAAAAATTCAAATACAAAATAAACAAGAAATCATACCCCAAACGAACACGATGTCGTATATTCCCCACCTCCATGTGAACAGCCCCCCATCTCGAAGCTCGCGCCTCCAGCCCCGAGTTTATCTCCAGAAAACATCGTGTCACCCATGACGCAGCGGATTAATCAAAATTAAACTTCAATCGGTGAAAGTAGCAATCGGTGGATTGATGAATACCAAAATGCCCAAATTCGTTGATCCGAAGATATCGAATTCTAGCTATCTCAAACACGTTGATAGCGCACTATACCGTGTTCAAAGATCTACGATTCTTCGTACGTTGATCTAGCGCACTAGATACCGTGAATCGGCTTCAACAATCGTTGATTCGAGCGCACTCGGATAACCGAAAGTGGAGATAAGAGACTACACTAACTACCAATTTTAGAAGAAAGCACACAGCAATCAACACGAAATTTTATTCAAAAATCGACCACCAAAAAGTTACAACTCACTCCCTATTTATAGTATTTCACCAACTGGCCCTTAAGTCGTATGCGACTTACGACTCAACATAAGTCGCCAGCGACTCAACGTACACAGCGTTTTACAACCCAGTTCTAGACACGACTCACGACTCATCTTACAATACGACACATACTTACATCTCAACAGATCATAGTACACGACATACGACTCAAGGCAATTACAACACAACACAACACTTAGGTCGTATACGACTTACGACATAAGAAGTAAACGACTCAAAGAAAAACAAACAGGTTACAACACAACATCACGCAAGCGACTTAAGAACATCGACTCATCGAACAAATTACAACCTTTAGGTCGTAGACGACCTAACTACTCATGACATAAGACCCGAACGATTTACGACTCAACCTTCCACGACTCATAGAAAATCTACACATCCAGGCTTACGACTTAAGACTCCCAACGACTCAAGCTCTTAGGTCGTAACTCGTAACTCGTTAACATCCTTCTCTGTTCTCCAGTTAGGTCGTGGACGACCTAGGCCTTCAACTTCTGCTCTGTTAAGTTGTGAACGATTCAAACCCCCACTAGGTCGTAAACGACTCAAGCTTCCATTAACTCGTGAACGACTCAAGCCCGAAACCTCCTCCATTCGACCTATGGCTCTTTTATCTGGTAACTTCTTCTTACGTATTTCATTAAGTCGTAGACGACTCATGCCATCACCTTCTAATCTGTTAAGTCGTGAATGACTCATGCCGCTGCTCTTAACTCGTGTACGACTTATCCTTCTAGCCTGGGCTACATCATCCTCCCCTGGTTGAGAAAAATTCACCCTCGAATTTGTAAATTCTTCTACATCAGATGTCCATCTCCATAATACGGCACAAGATGCTTAACATTGAATACGTCAGAAGTGTATACATCCTCCAGCAGCTTCAACTTATAAGCATTCTCATTGATCCGTTTCACAACTTCTACAGGACCAATTTTTCTGGCTTTCAACTTGTTATAAGCGCCTACTGGAAAACGATCCTTGGTTAACACCGCATATACCATATCTCCTTCATTAAATTCAACATTTCGTCGCTTCAAATCTGCAGATCGTTTATACTTCTCGTTTGCCTTCACCAATCGTTCCTGAACGATTTTATGACATTCAGTTAATTCATCAACAAAATCAACAGCTCGTTTAACTGTCCCCTTCGGTTGTGGTACTACTGCCAAATCCAACGGTCCCCTGGGTAAATTTGAATATACAATCTGAAATGGACTGAATCCCGTACTACGATTCACTGTATGATTATGAGCAAACTCTGCCTGGCATAACTTCATGTCCCAACTCTTCAGATTGTCCTTTACAAGACATCGCAATAAATTTCCCAACGATCTGTTAACAACTTCTGTCTGTCCATCTGTTTGTGGATGATAAGCGCTACTAAATTTCAACTTCGTTCCCACCATCTTCCACAAACTAAGCCAAAAATGACTCAAAAATCTGGTATCCTTGTCTGAAACAATAGACTCCGGAAACCCATGTAAATGATAGATTTCCTTGAAAAACAACTGAGCAACACGAACAGCATCCGCCGTCTTCTTACAAGCAATAAAATGTGCCATCTTCGAAAATCTGTCCACCACAACAAATATAGAATCATTTCCCCTTTGAGTTCTAGGCAAACCTAAAATGAAATCCATGCTGATATCAACCCATGGTTTAATAGGTACGGGTAACGGCGTATATAACCCTGCATTGGTCGCAGTTCCCTTCGAAACCTGACATATATGACATCTCTCCACAAACCTTTCAACCTCTTTCCTCATCGACGGCCAAAAGTAAGATTGAGAAATCAACTATAATGTACGATCACGGCCAACATGTCCTTCCTCGTGAAACTCTTTGATAATCTTCAATCTCAAACTGCTCTCTGGAATGCATAATCGATTTCCTTTAAACAAGAATCCATCAACCAACATAAATTCATCAGTATCTCCATCTTTAACTTTCTCAACGAACTTTGCAAAGTAAGAATCTTCGTCAATCAACTCTGGCAATAATTCAAACCCTATCACCTCAACTTTCATTGTAGTCAACAAATGACTCCTCCGACTCAAAGCATCAGCTACACGATTTGTTACCCCAGATTTGTGCTTAACAACAAAGGTAAATTGTTGTAAATAAGCAATCCATGATGCATGTCTCACTGAAATCTTATCCTGCCCCTGCAAATGCTTCAACGCCTCATGATCAGTGTAAAGAACAAACTCTTTCTGAAATAGATAATGCCTCCAATGTTTAACAGCTTGCACAACAGCATAAAACTCAACATCGTAGGTACTATATCTCATCTTTGCCCCTGATAACTTCTCACTGAAATATGCAATAGGTCTTCCACTCTGACTCAACACTCCTCCAATCCCAACCTTTGATGCATCAGTGTGTAGCTCAAACAACAACTGAAAATCTGGTAATACAAGAATTGGTGCTGTCGTCAAAAGTTTCTTGATCTTCTCAAAAGCAATCCCAGCTTCCTCTGTCCAAGAAAATCGTTTCCCCTTCATGCAATCAGTAACTGGTGCCATCACGCTACTGAAGTATGGAATGAATCTTCGGTAGAATGATGCCAATCCATGAAAACTTCTAACTTTAGTAATAGTCCTCGGCTGTGGCAATTTCTAATAGCTTCAACTTTACTCTGGTCCACCTGGATTCCCTTCTCAGATAAAGCATATCCCAAAAATAATACACTTCGAGTCATGAACACACATTTCTTCGTAGCTGCATAAAATTGTTCCTCACAAAGAATAATTAACACCATTCTCAAATGCTCTACATGCTCCTCTGTACTCGCACTATAGATTAGAATATCATCAAAGTAAACTACCACGAACTTTCCAATGAATGGTCTAAAGATTTGATTCATCACCCGCATGAATGTACTAGGTGCATTTGATAAACCAAATGGCATAACCAACCATTCATATAAACCTTCCCTCGTCTTGAATGCGGTCTTCCATTCGTCTCCCGGTCTAATTCGAATCTGATGATAACCACTCTTCAAATCAATCTTCGAAAAGATAGTAGCCCCACTCAACTGATCTAGCAAGTCATCCAACCTTGGCATAGGAAACCTGTAACGAACAGTAATCTTGTTCAAAGCTCTACTATCGGTACACATTCTCCATGTTCCATCCTTCTTCGGCACCAACAATGCTGGTACTGCACAAGGACTCAAGCTTTCCTGAACACGTCCCTGTTCTAACAACTCTTCCACTTGTCTTCGTAACTCCTCATGTTCCTTCGGACTCATTCGGTAATGTGGTCGATGTGGTAAAACTGCTCCCGAAACAAGATCAATTTGTTGTTGAATGTCCCTCAGTGGCGGTAACTCCTTTGGCAACTCTTCTAGAAATATATCTTCAAATTCTTTCAAAACTGGCTTTGCTTCTTCTGGAATTTCAACATCTTCACTACACTCTCGTCCAATCAACAAAAAGACTTCAGGCTCCTCTTCAACTTCTTTAACAAACTCCTTCAAAGATAGCAAAGTTTTCAGTTCTTCGATCTCCTCCAACTTGCTCTCCATCCGTTGTTGCTTCTTAGGAACTAAAGTGATTTTAGTACCCTTGAACATGAAACTATAGCTATTAGCACGACCATCATGTTGCACTGCTCTATCAAACTGCCATGGTCTGCCCAACAACAGATGACACACATCCATGTCTACAACATCACACCAAATTTCATCTTTGTACTTATTCCCAATAGAAAAATTCACACAAGCTCTTCGACACACCTTCACTTCACCACCCTTCCTCAACCATGCTAACTTGTACGGTTTAGGATGCTTTTCAGTTTTCAAGTTCAGCTTCCTTACTGCTTCAGTAGAGATAATATTGTCACAGCTTCCAGAATCAATAAAGAACTTGCAAACTTTCCCTAAAATAGTGCATGTCGACTGAAAAATATTGCTTCTCAACCAACTAGAATCCTCTTCTTGCTTTGGTGTAAGACATGACCTCCTCATCATAAGGTTACAACCTTCATCTCCAGATAATTCTTCTTCCTCCTCAACATAAGGTGCATTTAAACATTCTGCCTCCTCACCATCATCCTCAATCTCAACAACCATTGCTCTCTTCTTCGGCTTCGGACATTCATTGCTTTTGTGACCCAACTCCTGGCAATTTTAACATTTGAAACCACTACTAACCTTCGCCTTCTCAGCCTCCTTCACCACTGGTTTTGTAACAGGTTTAGGAACATTAGAACTTCCACTAACACCCTTCGCTTGATTATTGGAATTAGTAAACACACCACCTCCACGCCTTCCTTGCTTCTCCCAAGCCAACGCTTTCTGATGTGCCTCTGCCACTGACCTAGGATCAAACATATTAACCATATCCTGGATCTGCATTCTCAATTCCCCAATGAATCTAGCAGTTAGCTGTTCTTCCGTTTCCATAATATCATTCCTGGCAATGAGTTGGTAAAATTCATCAACATAATCACTAACAGACTTCGTCCCTTGCCTCAGATTCTGCAACCTCTGGTACATAAGTGATTGATAGTTGTAAGGTAAGAAAGTAGCTCTCGTCAACTTCTTCATCTTATCCCAAGATTCAATATTTGACTTTCCCATTCTCTCCCTTGTAAGTTTAGTTTGCTGCCACCACGCCAAAGCTCTCCCCCTCAACCTAGTAGCAACCAACTTCACTCTTCTATGCTCAGGAACCTCCTTGAAATCAAAGATCTCTTCAACATTTGACACCCAATCAAGAAATTCTTCAGCTACCATTCCACCCTTGAACTCTGGAATTTCCATCTTCATACCCGATTCCCATCGACGATCATCTTCAACATTTCGATAAGAATTTCGAACTTGGTCTCGATCTCGATAATGACTGCTAGCTCTATCACCCTCTTCATCAAAATCAAAAGTACGCCTACATCGATCTCGACCATTATCATCCCTTCGTTCATGCATGCTTCTTCGACTATGTCTCTCTTCATCTCTATACGCCTCATTGTCAAATTCACGTTGACTTCTTCTCTCTTCATGTCCATAGTCATGATGATCTCTCCGTGATGAAATTGATGTTTCTCTTCTGTCTCTAAAAGAATGCGGTGATACCCTCCTCGCTTCCGTAACCGATGGCGAAACTCTGTTTCCTCCATGGTTCGAGTTTGGTGATCTCCTCCTTTGAGTTTGATTCAAGTCATTCGTCAACTTCTCTAATTTTCCAATGCCTTCATCAAATTTCTCATTAATACGTTGCTCCATAAGCTCGGCTTCTTCTCTTCGATACAACGCTTCCACATTTTGATGACGATTAGCTCTTCTTGGCGGCATGACTGGAAACTCTTCACAAACACTTCAAAACTTCTCAAATACTTCAAAATTCTTCAACAAAGCTTCAACAGGACTTCAAAACTCTCCAACACAAACCAAACAATGCACGGCTTAACACCACTAGCTCGCACAAAACTCCTTGGCTCGGCTATACCACTACACGGCTTCAAACGCTTCAATTCGGCAACAACTTAACTCGGCTCAAGGTCTCCAAGCAACTCCAAATTCAAACACTTCTCCAACTCTAGATCCAAAATGAAATGGATCAAAATCTTCAAACTCGTTGCAACTTCAAGATGAACACGATAAACTCCAACTTCAAACTTCAACTTCAAAAATTGGCTCCAAGTCTCGGCTTAGCTATGATTGGCTAAGTCTAGCTCCGATACCAAAACAGACGCAGCGGATTAATCAAAATTAAACTTCAATCGGTGAAAGTAGCAATCGGTGGATTGATGAATACCAAAATGCCCAAATTCGTTGATCCGAAGATACCGAATTCTAGCTATCTCAAACACGTTGATAGCGCACTATACCGTGTTCAAAGATCTACGATTCTTCGTACGTTGATCTAGCCCACTAGATACCGTGAATCGGCTTCAACAATCGTTGATTCGAGCGCACTCGAATAACCGAAAGTGGAGAAAGGAGATTACACTCAACTACCAAATTTAGAAGAAAGCACACAGCAATCAACAAGAAATTTTATTCAAAAATCGACCACCAAAAAGTTACAACTCACTCCCTATTTATAGTATTTCACCAACTGGCCCTTAAGTCGTATGCGACTTACGACTCAACATAAGTCGCCAGCGACTCAACGTACACAGCGTTTTACAACCCAGTTCTAGACACGACTCACGACTCATCTTACAATACGACACATACTTACATCTCAACAGATCATAGTACACGACATACGACTCAAGGCAATTACAACACAACACAACACTTAGGTCGTATACGACTTACGACATAAGAAGTAAACGACTCAAAGAAAAACAAACAGGTTACAACACAACATCACGCAAGCGACTTAAGAACATCGACTCATCGAACAAATTACAACCTTTAGGTCGTAGACGACCTAACTACTCATGACATAAGACCCGAACGATTTACGACTCAACCTTCCACGACTCATAGAAAATCTACACATCCAGGCTTACGACTTAAGACTCCCAATGACTCAAGCTCTTAGGTCGTAACTCGTAACTCGTTAACATCCTTCTCTGTTTTCCAATTAGGTCGTGGACGACCTAGGCCTTCAACTTCTGCTCTGTTAAGTTGTGAACGATTCAAACCCCCACTAGGTCGTAAACGACTCAAGCTTCCATTACCTCGTGAACGACTCAAGTCCGAAACCTCCTCCATTCGACCTATGGCTCTTTTATCTAGTAACTTCTTCTTACGTATTTCATTAAGTCGTAGACGACTCATGCCATCACCTTCTAATCTGTTAAGTCGTGAATGACTCATGCCGCTGCTCTTAACTCGTGTACGACTTATCCTTCTAGCCTGGGCTACATCAACCCACCAAGCTCGCGACCTCAGGCTCGAACACGAACCTCCCAATCGCTTCAACCCTCGACTGCACGGTCCATTTCAACCAAAATCACTATCGCCTCCTCTGAATCCTACGCAACTTCACCACTGGCTGTCATCACGCCAACGCACTCAACCCTATCCACATCTTCGAACACGTCGAAAAGCAATTTTCAGGCAAACGCCTCCCTTTCTTGAGTTCACGATGTCGGCCTTTGGCTTCGAATCGCCATCGATTCGAACGCGGTCCCTTTTCTTATTTTATTTTTTTACTTTTACGAATGAATTCGTATGAAGAGGAAAAGGGAAATGGAATTTCGGTTTCGTGAAATTGGAAAGGGGAGGAAATAGGGTTTCGATTTCTGAAGGAATATATGAGAAAAGCTCGGCCATTATATAAAGCTTTCCCCTTTTTTTGTTTTCGGCTGTTCAAACCAGAGGATATAGATTGATTTTATAAAAGGGGAAATGAATTGAATAACGAAGAAGGAACAGGCAAAATTTAGAGGAACGAGAAGCGTGCGATGGAAGACAAAAATGGGAAGGAGTGGCGTATAAGAGAAGACTTCTATATTTTTTTTTCTTTTTTTATTATTGTTATTTTTTTTTTCAAATTTCATTAGATTAATACCAATTAGATGTCCAGCGCGTTTTCATATCGTACACTCTCACCCTAACTCCAATCAAAATGAAATTTGAAATTCTATAATAATAAAATATTATGGAACCAGTTTCGTCGAATTCCGAGGCTGCGCCTCGGAAGGCTATTTTTAAATTCAATTTAAACGATGAAAATTCAAAACTAAATAAATCACTATTAAATTTAATTTTAAAATTCCTATTATCTTCAATATTATCAATATAAATTTCATAAGTCTTCTAATTATTTTTAATCGGCTTAAAATTTTAAATTCAATAATTCTTTCCCAACTTCAAATTATTTAATTTAATAATTCAATTACCAAATAAATAGTGATATTCGTAATTCAAGTTAAGATTGCTCTATTGAATACTTAAAATCAACCAAATATCCCGGTTTTATATGCTCGAAAATTCCGGGTCGTCACATTCCTCCCCCTTAAAAGAATTTCATCCCCGAAATTACTAACTAGGAAGAATGGTCCAATAGCCATTTATTATTTCCCTAAGCCAAAATGTTTTCTAACAATTCAACATCTCACCAATTATCTTTTATATAAAAGACTCATTATCTTTCTTACTAACTTCCAAACCTTTCCCTACTTCCAAATCATACCATTTGTTTAACCATTCAAGTTTCAATTTAAAACCAAATTTTGACTTATCAAAATTTTCTCAAAATTTTTCTAACTCCCTAAATTTCCAAAAAATTTCGCCAGCGTCTCCTTTGCGCGGCTAGCTCGGTACAACTACAAAATGGCTCTACGGCCTTCCAAAATCCAAAAAGAAAACAAAAAGCCAAGTGGCTCCATCCAAATCCAAATCCCAATCAAATTTCATACCAAATTTAAATACATACCTTTTTTGTCGAGCATTTCAAATTTACCCCTTTGAAATCAAGTCTAATTTTCTTTTCCCTTTATAACACCTGCATATCCTGCTTAGCACTAATATCCAATCACAACATTCCAAAAACATTTTATCGACTTTCTTACCAAATGTCAATATTCATCCAAATATCAACTTAGAATATATTTGTAATATCAGATTTCAATTAAGAATTCACCATTCCTTCTTAAGTTAGTATAGGTATGAAATATGTTCCTTATACCCATTTTCATATGAATCCAATTTATCTTTAACTCTGAATATTTAAATTTTATTTTTTCATTTATTACTAATCCATGTCATCACTTTAAATTAGTTTCATTTACTAACTTAATTCAATTCTTAGTTTGAAATTGTTTTGTCGTTAATAAAATTTTTCAAAATTTTCAAAAATTTTCTAACTCCCAAAATTTCTGAAAATTTTTGGCAGAGTCCCCTTTGTACGGAGGAGCTTTTGCAATTTGACAAAAGAGATAAATATATATACATCGACCCGCACGGTCGAAAAAATCAAAAACAGTTCATATTTCCTATTTTTATTGCGTAGGCGTACCTTATTTAGCATTTTAAGCAAGCAGCTTATTATTTTTAGCAAATAGCACAACCAAATCCAGCCACATGGCTTCCAGGTACCTGTACTTACTCAATTTAAACATGTAAGTGCCAAATATATGCAGTTTAACTATATTTCACTTATTTACAATAGTTAAAACATATGAAGTCTAAAAGAATCTCATACCAAACATTTTTTTCCGTAAGCAATTAATATAGTTTCATGCTAATTCAAATGTTTCACTTAATTTATAAACCATTCTCATCCAATGTGAATGTTTTTCAATCCATTTGTATATAACTTCATTAATTTGAATGGTTTAAAACTCAATTGCTTATATTTAATTTATTTTTAAGCAAATTGAACTCATATTTAATTCAATTGCTTTCAAAATCAATTTATTTTACTTCCACCAACTCATAGAATTTTAATTACTTCCATTTACATCCAATGACAATTTATTCTATGCAATTTGACAAGATTTATGTGAATAAGTAAGTATTTATGTTTATAACCAATTTAAATTGACTCCAACTCAATTTATACTTAATTCTATTCCATTTCGGATTTATTCACAATCCATATATTCTCAGTTTCATTGCATTTCGATTTTATTAACCAAAATTAGTTCATTCAAAACCATTAACAATTTAGGTACATCTCCATTACCAATTAAATTTTCCTTCTTATTTTAATTCATTCACATCCATTCATTTACATTTAATATAATTAGTTTATCCACATTCACTTAAACCATTCTAATAAACTCGAAACATTCTATTTTCCTTATTGTCTCAAGTTATTTCAATTCCTTAATAATTTAAATGGTTTACAATTATTTATTTAAGCATTTTCATCCCATTAAATATTATCGGCAACTCACCGAATTTTATTTCAATTAAAATTTATTTTTACTTGATTTAAATCCAATCCACTATTATTAAACTTAATTTTTAGTTGAATTCAATTCAACTCTTTTCCACCTTTTAGCTTAAGTTTAGTCACTCCAATTTTATACTTAAGCTCATTCCGTTCCAAGTAAATCTTTCTCTTCCATTCAGTTTAACTTGATTCTATTTCAGTTAAATCTCATTTTAAAATTTACAATTTCATTTGATTTGTTATTATCAAATTTACCTTTCAGATTCAGTTCATCCAATTTATTACATGGCCATTTCCAATTTATTTCCACTTATTTGGATTTTTATTTGCAATTTATACCATTAGTATTTTAATCCATTTCATTTTTATTCTATACTTCCCTAATTATATTTACTTTGTTTACACTTCAAATCTAATTTTAATTAATAACTCAAGTTCTGATTCTATTATTCACCTTTTATTTACCATCCAATTTATTAACTCACAATTCAGCTTCATTCTCAATTTCTTTCACTTCATCAACAATTTGAATCAATTTTAATTTATAACTTGAGTTTATTTCCAACTTCATCATAAACTTACAATACAATTCCATTAACTAATTTATTATCCAATTAGTTCTCCCTTATTCATAATCCAACACTTGAATTTTTATTCCAAATATCACTCCATTTAATTTTCTTAAGTTCAATATTTATTTTATACTTCAAGTTTGGATCCTCATTTCATTTTCCAATTTATCAAAATATTGATTTTGGGCATTGTATCCCATTTTCAATTTAATAAGTCACAACTTATTATTTTATACAATTCCATTCATCATAAGCTTGAATATATTCATCTTTTATTTTTACTCAAGCCTTCTATTTATTTATAGCCCAAGCATATTTTATTTCCATGGATTTCAATTCGTTTATAAGTTATTCTGGTTTATTTATTTCAATCTCAATCCTTATCCAAATTATTTTCCATTAATCAGGTAAGAATCTAATTCATTCAATAATTCAATTGAATTTTTATTCCAATTCAATTTTATTTCAACTCTGATTTATTCAACTCAATTCGATTTCAACTTATTTTGAATATAACTGGATATTATTTTCAGCTTATTCAATTTATTTTAATCCAGTTAAATTTTGTTCTCCCCATCCAAGTTAATTTTCATTTTCAACTTTTCTCTTTAAATTTAAATTCCAACCTTCAAAGTTTCTATTCCATTCCTGATTTAAAATCATCCTAACTTATAAGCTTATAACCCATCTTATCAGGATTTTTAAAATACCGGCTTTTGGTTTTAAAACATTTTGAAATCTCCAACATCGCAATCACATTTCTCAAAAATTAAACCAATCCTGCCTTTTATTTTCAACAAATTTCCTTTTGAAATTTTCAAAACAACCAGCTTTTCCTGAACAAAACAATTTGGCAGCAATCCATCACTTCGAAATTCGAAAGTGAATACTGATGATGCAGCCGTCATCATCAGAATTATTTTCCAATAATCCAAGTGATTTCAATGCTATTTCACTTCCAAAATCCGTTTTAAAACAATTTTCCTTTCGGAAGTATCTCCAAAACAATTGTGTTATTATTCATCTTCAAATACTTTAACAAACACCTCCAAATTTCCGGGATTTAAATTTCCAAATACTGCTTTAAATCAAAAAAAAAAAATCTATAATTCATTTGCATAGCTAATGTTCATACAAATTCTCATTTGGTTATATTTTAATTTATAATGCACATTTACAACTCATATTTATAAATTTCATTTTATAATGAATTTATTTACTTAACCCATTTTGGTTGTATTTTCAATTTTAAGTCAAATTTTCACTCAACAATGATAATAATGCAATACTATTCTTTCTAACATCCAAACAACCATATATTAGATAAATAGTTTAAGAAAACTTTTTCTTATATCAAAATATATTTTTGGGCAAAATTATTTCATTCACCCACATTTAAAACAATACCATGTCGATTGTTCTATTCAAGTGTTTAGAAACCCTTTCAATACAGTTGCGCAGACTGTGCTGACGAAGGTTCATATGCCACTCAATGAATCAATCAACACAATATTAAAACAATTTATACTCACTAACAAATACGCGCTCATATCTATTAATACGCACAAACTCATTATAGAGTACTACGGACTTTGTTTTAAATGAGTAATTCCCACCAGAGCCAAGGTTATCACCAACCTACGCTTTGATACCAACTGTAACGACCCGCAAATCTGTACCCCTTGAGTCAACGCTATTCTACAACAATCAACTCAAGTTGCACAGAAATACGAACCATTTGGGTTTAAGAAGAAGAGGTAGAAGAAGAGAAAACAAAATCAACATCAGAATGTAACCATCGCAGCGGAATAAAATATAATAAATAGTAAATAATCTTTACTCAAAATCAGATATATCAGTTTACATATATTACATCATCAGAGTACATCAGTCATAGCTCACATCAATAACATACAAAGGGTACACAACAACTCAACACAGCGGAAATATATATATAACAAGTACGACTGTACGTATCGTCATCCAGCTCGTCTCCTGAGCTCCACAGCATCATATCCTGTATCCTATAATACTCGGTCTGACCCGAGCATTGCAGTTAAATAATACCAGAGTCAGTCTGGAATACCAGCGTGGGAAATTCACACCCAATTGATTATTAAAGTTTCAAAAATCCTTTGAAAATAAAGCATCTCGTAAGACCACGCCACAAATAAACATGTCGGGTTTTTTACCTTACGATAGCTAAAACAATTTTTATAGAAATCCTCTGATATTATAATAGGGTCTATATACAAATACTTATAAAATAGCCGAAATTGTTACATCTATTAAATTCCAGCTACTAGCCACAGAGTGGGTAATACAAACAAAACTCGTACAAGGCTCGTAGGGAGAATGGATTTCCAACTAATGACTAGGCACTGGGGTACCACCTGTCACAGTACGGGGCCTAGATCACCGTACCGAGGATTACTCCCTTCATCCCCTGCAACACAAGGCCGGAACCATTCCTTACTGAACAGTCCCGAACAAGATAAACCCCGTGGTTGGCACGACCAACCACCCACTAAGCCGAGAATATATAAGGGACATCTAGACAGGGGAAATATCTTGTCCTGCTTGGGCATGACCCACCTAACCTTGCTGCATATCCCCTGATTTTCAGTCATTCCCGGTTGATGAGGCTTGAGGCCAAGCGTTACCTTTAGAACGTTTCACTTAGAATGCCCATCGTCCACCTGACGACGTTTCGCAAGCATTCATCCATACAAGTCCGTCCCGGGTTCGAACGGAACCGAAGGCACTATTCCTACTATATCCATTTTGGAAATATCCTCAGGATTAGTAGCGACTAGCCGTTGCTCTTCACTGCTCCATCTCCGACTCCGTACACGTTTTTCGCACGAAACGTACAAACCAGATCGAAGTGGTTTTCGAGAAATAAATCTCGATCCCGGTCTCTTCGAAACGATCAACGCATTTGTCCAATATTGATAGTCGGTGATTTAACTATCAATTATATTCACAAAACAACCATCAACCAATAAATAATTTTCCAACTTATTTATTAACCTTAAAATATCTTCACAAGATACATTTCTATTTCCAATCTTTTGGAAACAGTTTCAAACCATCTTTCTTTCCAGAATAAACTTTTCCAAATATTTTCTATCTTCTTTGAAATTACGAAGCACAAAACCATATTTGTAAATAATTTAAAACACTTTACTTTGAAATATATACTTTAAAACACTTTGGAGAAAATTACTTAAATAATTTGTTAAAAATACATACTATATGAATTTGAGGAAAATAAGGTTACTTTATAAAATATAAAACCAGGTTTTCTCTTTTAAAACAAATACTAAGTCACTTTTAAATAATTAATGCTATAATATATTAAAAGGAAATACTTGCCTTAGAAATTAAATATTAGGAATAATAAATTTTACAAAACGTGATTTCTTCAAAAACAATTTTAGAACATTTAATTTATATTTACAAATTTACTTTTAAAAATAAATGTGAACTTGGTCATCCAGAGAAATTTCCAACTTCAAACACTTAAATCAATTTCCCGAATTGATTCCATTCGAAATAAGTTTCCTTTAATTACTCAATTCATCTCAAATTTTCATTAATTATGCACTTAATTATTATTGTGAATATTTTCCATTTGACTTTAAATCTTTAACCGAAATATACACATTTCAGCTTTTCCCAACCTCTTCTTTATTTCTTTTAATAATTTAAATCTTACATTTTAAATAAATGTTTTATTCTTTTAATTAATATCACTAAAGATTCAAATTCATTAACTCTTCGTTTATTCAAAATTTCCATTCTATACTCAAGATTTATTTACTAGAATTCTTAAAGTCACTTTATTGCTTTCCAATTCATTTAAAAATTTATTCAAATTTCTATAATTATTTTACTTACAATTTCACTTCTTTTATTATCTTACAAAAATCCAATTTATATATTTTTAGTAATTCATCATACCCAATAATTTCCAATCAAATCATAGCATTCAATATTCCAATATAATCCATCATAGCATATCAAGTAATCACAACAGAGGGTATTAAATAATTTTAAATAAATGTTGAGGGGTCCAGTTGGATCCCCCCAACCTGTTTCCCCTGCATCCACAGACGTTAGCACAGTAATATGCCAATTCCAGAATATACCATAACATAGCACATCAATCAATTTCAACCATTCAAACAATTATTTAAATTTAATCATTTTAAATTTAAATTTAAACTGAGTGAGATTAACTCACCTTTGATTCTTGTTTTGCAACCCGACCCAACCCGGCTTGCTTTTATCAAATTTTAACCTTGCATAACAATCATACGATTTATTAACACTTTGAAATAGCTTGAACAATTTATTTCCATTTTATAAATTTAATTAACCAATGATTCTATTTTAACTAATAAATTTTAAGTTTAAACTAATCCTCTTTTTAACATATTTATTTTAGCAATCAATTAACTTAATAAGTTAATTAAATAAATAAATTTTCAACAATACACTATTTTAAAATAACCTAGTAAATTATAACATGTACATTTAAAATTCATTCCCTTTTAATATACCCAATATACTTAATTATAATTAGCCATTTCAAAATTAAAAAGCAAGACTAGCTATTGTTTTCCCTTACTGAATATTTTCTTTTTCTTTTTTTTCTGTAAAAACTATTATAATTTTATTTACTTGTTTATTTCAAAAATTCAAATACAAAATAAACAAGAAATCATACCCCAAACGAAAACGATGTCGTATATTCCTCACCTCCATGTGAACAGCCACCCATCTCGAAGCTCGCGCCTCCAGCCCCGAGTTTATCTCCAGAAAACATCGCATCACCCACCAAGCTCGCGACCTTAGGCTCGAACACGAACCTCCCAGTCGCTTCAACCCTCGACTGCACGGTCCATTTCAACCAAAATCACTATCGCCTCCTCTGAATCCCACGCAACTTCACCACTGGCTGTCATCACGCCAACGCACTCAACCCTATCCACATCTTCGAACGCGTCGAAAAGCAATTTTCAGGCAAATGCCTCCCTTTCTCGAGTTCACGATGTCGGCCTTTGGCTTCGAATCGCCATCGATTCGAACGCGGTCCCTTTTCTTATATTTTTTTTTACTTTTACGAATGAATTCGTATGAAGAGGAAAAGGGAAATGGAATTTCGGTTTCGTGAAATTGGAAAGGTGAGGAAATAGGTTTTCGATTTCTGAAGGAATATATGAGAAAAGCTCGGCCATTATATAAAGCTTTCCCCTTTTTTCGTTTTCGGCTGTTCAAACAAGAGGATATAGATTGATTTTATAAAAGGGGAAATGAATTGAATAACGAAGAAGGAACAGGCAAAATTTTGAGGAACGAGAAGCGTGCGATGGAAGATAAAAATGGGAAGGAGTGGCGTATAAGAGAAGACTTCTATATATATATATATATATATATATATATATATATATATATATATATTATTATTATTATTTATTTATTTTTTTTTCAAATTTCATTAGATTAATACCAATTAGACGTCCAGCGCGTTTTCATATCGTACACTCTCACCCTAACTCCAATCAAAATGAAATTTGAAATTCGATAATAATAAAATGTTATGGATCCAATGGAACCAGTTTCGTCGAATTCCGAGGCTGCGCCTCGGAAGGCTATTTTTAAATTTAATTTAAACGATGAAATTTCAAAACTAAATAAATCACTATTAAATTTAATTTTAAAATACCTATTATCTTCAATATTATCAATATAAATTTCATAAGTCTTCTAATTATTTTTAATCGGCTTAAAATTTTAAATTCAATAATTCTTTCCCAACTTCAAATTATTTAATTTAATAATTCAATTACCAAATAAATTGTGATATTCGTAATTCGAGTTAAGATTGCTCTATTGAATACTTAAAATCAACCAAATATCCCGGTTTTAAATGCTCGAAAATTCCGGGTCGTCACATCACCCTCCCCCCTCTAGGGTGAAATCGATCCTACAAATGGTATCAGAGCTAGGAACAAAAGCCATTATTATTTCTAAAAGGTTTGATTTTTCAAAGACCAATTTTTTTTAAAAAAATTAAAATTTTAAAATGGCTACTTTTGCTAAGGGTCGGTCTAGTATTATCCCTCCTATTTTTGATAGAACAGATTTTTTGAATTGGAAATTGAAAATGGAATTTTATTTAAAATCTATTAATATTAAATGTTGGGATATTATTGAAAATGGGTGTAATATAACGTATGAGAAAATTATCTCGATTAATGCTATTGCTATGCATATATTATATTCTCATATTAATCAAGATAATTTTAACCTTATCTCACATTGTAAAAGTTCACGGGAAATCTGGAATACTTTTAATGCAATATATGGTGAAAAAGTCAACAGCAATGAGAAATCCTCCTCAGTCAACTCAGTTAAAGAAATGAGCTTAATAGGATTGGTAAAAAGCTGTAGTGATGAGGATGATGATGATGAAGCAGCTGAGTTGGTGCTACTAATAAAGAGATTCAAAAAGTGGAACCACAAATATGGAAATCCAGCTCCAAATCAACAATTGAAAAGCAGAATAATCAAAGCACTAGACAACTCAGAAGAACCCGGGATCATTTGTCACAGGTGCAACAAACCCGGTCATATCAAGCCCAATTATCCTCGAAATCAACACGGCCAAGAAAAGAAATTAAAAAGGAGAAATTCTACAGCCGCATGGAATAAAAGCGATAATAATTATAAACGCAATAGCAGTGAGAGTGAGAAAGCATATCTGTGCTTTAGTGGTGTTATAACTGATAGCCATGATGATGACGAGCCAAGCAAGGTATCAAAACTCACTCATTCAGAATTACTTATATATTTCCACGAAGTAAATGGCTGTTTTGAACGACTTAGGGAGAAGTATGCTAAACTTGAATCACAAAAAACTACTTTGATAGATTTAAATAAAAAGCTCGATCACTTAGTTAAAAACTTTCAAAGTAGAATCCCTAAGTGTGATAAATGTCCATCACTTGAAGAAGAAATTAAAAAATTAGAAATCAAAATTAAATCGCTTGAAAATGAAATTCTGATTTCAAAAGAAAGTGAAAACACAAGGAGAGCAAATTTTATCAAAAAATGCACTCAATTATTGGACGAAAACGAATCACTCAAAACACAAGGTGAACAACTGTCAACGACTTTAGAAAAAATTTCCAAAAGTGAAAGATCATTGAATATGTTATTAGGGAAACAAACTGTTAATACAGTTAGACAAGGACTTGAGTATAATCAAACTAAACTTGTTAGGAGTGAATTTAATCAAATCAAATTCAAGTGCACAATTTGTGGAAAATTTGGATACAACCACAATATTTGTTGGTATAGACCCAAACAAGTGAAAACCATACCAATTTGGGTTCCAAAAAACACAAATATAAAATCCCTCAAAGTTAGACAAACTGGGTGCCGAAAGGAACATATATAAATAGCTTTGGGTCTCCATACAATAATTTTTCAAAATCTGTTACCACTAGCAATCATGGACCTATAAAAACAAATAGGTCACAAAAATCTTTTATCGTGTAGGTGTAGTGGCAGGCTAAGGAACTACAATAGTGTTTCTTGGATTCTGGCTATTCCAAGAACACAACAGGCGACAAAGCAATGTACCTTAGTCTAGTATAAAGGTGGAAGAATCACAACGGGCAACAACGAAAAATTATCGTAAAGGTAAAACAGGTAAAGATATCTTGAATGATATATGTGAAAATCGGCACCATAATTTGATTTAATTCAGCCAATTATTGATAAAGAAATAATTGATGATAATGATTCTGACTTATTCAAAGTTGTTAACCAATCATCTTAGAACAATTTGTGTGGATTATTGACGATGTTTTAATAATTAATGATGATGTATGATAATACATTTGGTTATTTACAGCTGACACTATATTAACGATTTTGTTTATTGGCACGGTTTCAATTAAAATCCAAAAGAATTTCATTTAAAATGTTGAAAAAAGGATTTCAAGAAATTGTTGAAAATCTCACCGTTTGGTCTATGACATTCAATTAATGATAATCTCGAGTGAAAGAAAAATTCAGATGCAGATTACATTGGTAAGCAAGTTGGTAGAAAAATTACTGGCGAAACGTGATTTATGTTGAGACATTCTGTAACTGCATCGTTTTTTTTCAAAGAAAATATCTGCATATTTTTCATTTCAAATAATTTCCAAATAGTAGAAATTTTTCTTATAAAACCCCTTCTAGAAAATCATTTTTGACCTTGTTTTCAGATTGGTCATTTTTAGAAAAATTGATTTTATAATTATTGTAACGACCCGTAAATTTCGACAATTAAATTGTTAATTAAATAGGATCTTGTAATTTAATTTGTTGTAGAAAAAAAAAAGAAAAAAAGAAAAAAATGAAGATGATAAATTAGTATTGGAATGAACGCTAAATTAAAATATAGCAACGGTATTTAAAAACTTGATTATTAGCAATTTGAATAAAAATCTAATGATTGAAATAGTGAAAGATTTATACCTTTGTGTAAATTGAAAATAAATAAAGGGAATTTATTACGTAAATTAAGTAAAGATTGGAATAAATGTTGATTCCATGCATACTTATAAAAAGTTATTATGAGTTGCATGTTGAAATGGTTGATTGAGTTGAAATTATGAAAAGGGTAATTAAAGACAAGAATTTGATTTTGCCTAAGTATCAATATATTGATAAAATATAACCAAATAAAAATTTTAATTTGCTCAATCCTTTTTATTTACTATTAGAAGATGTTAATTAATTTAACGGTGAAAATTTGAAAATAAATTCAAATTGTATGTTAGATAATAAATTGCAATAATTAAAGTTAGTAATAAATGGAAAACGGAATACCAATTTATTTATGAAGTGGATATAAGGGAATGTAACAAATTTTGAATAAGGAATGCTAATTGTGCATTAAGTGAAGGAATGGAGCATAGATGGAATAATTAAAAGGGATTTAGAATTTTTAATTTGTATGTGTGCATTAATGAATATAGAAATATATTACAAATAAAATAGGAAGTAAGTGAAGGTATGCATTAATGAATGAGTATAGAAATATATTGCAATAAAATAGAAAGTAAGTGAAGATGTGCATTAATGAATGAATATAGAAATATATTACAAATAAAATAGGAAGTAAGTGAAGATATGCATTAATGAATGAATATAGAAATATATTACAAATAAAATAGGAAGTAAGTGAAGATATGCATTAATGAATGAATATAGAAATATATTACAAATAAAATAGGAAGTAAGTGAAGATATGCATTTATGAATGAATATAGAAATATATGACAAATAAAATAGGAAGTGAGTGAAGATATGCATTAATGAATGAATATAGAAATATATTGCAATAAAATAGGAAGTAAGTGAAGATATGCATTAATGAATGAGTATAGAAATATATTGCAAATAAAATAGGAAGTGAGTAAAGATATGCATTAATGAATGAACATAGAAATATATTGCAATAAAATAGGAAGTGAGTGAAGATATGCATTAATGAATGAGTATAGAAATATATTGCAATAAAATAGGAATAAGTGAGAATCGATTGAAATATAAAATGATATTGGGTATTACAAGTATGAGTTTAGAAAATAATTACAAGATATAAGTGAAATAAGATGCATAGAAAAGTTGGTTAATTGTTAAGTGATGAATGATGTAATAAAGGAATGAAATCCAGATAAATTAACCTAATTGGGACCTTAATTAATGATTTTAAAAAAAAAAGATGACTGGCTAATAGAATAACTTATAATCTAAGGAAATCAAGTAGTACGTTAATTTGAAATAAATTTATAAATTAATTTATGGAATGGAATATAATTCAATGCTAAATGTCAATTTATTTAATAGTAAGATTGTAAATCAATAAACGAAGTTATGAAGATTTCAAATTTTATTTATAACAATTTATGGGAAATCAATTACAATTAATTGACTTGAATTGTGCAATTAGCGTAGATTTTGTTTTGTAATTGAAGGTGGTTAATTTTATAAGATGAAATTTTGCTAATTCTATATAAAATAGGACCACTGGTTGATTTATAGTATAGAAAGCAAGTTGTATAAATTTAATTAAAGTATCAAAATTCAACAATTGTAATTATTGCAAATTAAAATGGAATTTGAGGATAATAAGGTGAAACCATGAACAAATGTTAGTGCATCCTTATTATTGGTAAAAGATGAGAATATAAAAGTTTGAAAATCAAAAAAATAGGTTTTTGAAAATTTAATTTATAATTTCTAAATATAAGGAAGTGGAGAAATTAACACTGCAATGGATAGACTTATCAGCTTTTAATTTACATCTAAATTTGTTTAGATCAATTTGGATATTAATAAAATTGTGGATATATTTTGAAATGTAAACGAAACGTCTAGATTTACATTTGTAAATACGTTTAAAATAAAATGTAAATGATAAGGAATTTATTTATTTCCTAAATCCGTAACGTGTGTAATTAATATTATTTATCTTTTGGGACCACTTCCGTTTGCACGTTAAAATTCGTGCACACCTATTCTTTTGCGATCTATCTATAAATAGGTGGTGAAACCCTAGCCTCCATCTTCATTCCTCTGTATAGTCTCTTCTTCAACTTCTTCTCTTCTTCAATGGCAACAGACAATTTCTAGATCCAGTTTCAATCCAAATAAAAGTCAAAATTCAAACTCCTCTAAAAATTCCAGAAAAATTATATGTTGGAGTTCTCAGAATATGCAATCTACTGGTGGTGTTCGTTTTCCGTTTTGGGTTCGGTCTGGAAACATATTCATGTGCTCCTGTAGCCAAAGCGCGTGGAAGACGATAGTGACGTGGCGAGTATTTAATTAAGGTTTGTTTTGTTTTATAATTTATTTTGATTTTCAAATAGTTTAAATCGCATAACTTTTTCATACGACCTCGGATTCACGCGAAACTTTTTTTGTTAGGATCGTAATTAAATTCCGGACAGTTTGGAACTAGTTTGGACCAATTCGGAGACCGTCGAATTTTTGAGTTTAAATTGAATTTAAATTCGATTTAAATTCAAAAGGTGAGTGTTTTAACCCACTCACAATTTCTAAAATTTCTTGTGTTTGTTAAATTAATTTTAGATATGGGTAGAAATTTTTTTATGATTGTTTGGCATGTTTTATTCACTATTTCTGTTTAAACGCATTTATTTAATATAACTGTAAATTTATTTATTTATTGCACATAAATTTGACAGTTAGAATTTATTTATTTCATATTAATTGCCAGGCATAGTTATGTTAAATTTTATTTCATATTAACTGCCAGTTATGTTTACGTTTATTTTTGCATATAAACTGCCAATTAACAGTTATTAAATTTATTTTGAGTATAAACTGATAATTGATACCATTATTTATCACCTGTTATATATTGATAATTGTTTGAAATTGGATGATGACTGTGATAAATGGATGTATGATTTGATGGATGAATGGATGATTTATTTTATTAATTTCAAGTTGCTATTCATTTCATTCATTCGGGACTGCGGTTTGAAATGATATACAACCGCATTTTTTTTATTTTAAATTGCTGATTGAAATGATAAACATCCGTATCACTTGATCATAGGGTAGAAAATTTTATACAGGCACCACGGTATATATATATATAATATATTTTGGAATGTTTTTATGGTTGTAAAGCTATATATATATATATATATGGTTTATGGGATATTGAATTAGTTATTTATATATATATATATATATAGTAATTTTCGGGTTTAAGCTTTGTATAAATTTGATTTGTAGTATAAAATAAAGTTTGATTTTTAAGATCAAATACGATTAAGCATTTATTTAAAATCTAATTTCTGGAGTTTTTATGACTAAAATGAGAATAAGATTTGGAATATGAATATTAAGTTAAACTGAAATTTAATAAAAATTAAAAAATTTAAAGGATATGATTTTTATAACTTGATTTTTGTGTAAAGTGATTTAAATGAATATCAGATTGATTTAAATGAATATATCATGTTTAATAAATTGAAAGATTATCCAATTATGTGAAGTTATAACTTTTACTTAAAGTTTATTGAATTCATTAAGTAAACATTTCAAGTCTAAAAAATAATGAAGTAATTGAATTTGATATATATGGGATGGTCAAATGAGTTTGTTTTCGAAATGGTGTAGTATTTAAAGCTTTGAAACGTAAAAATTTAAAATGGTATTTGGAAGTTTAAATCGATATTTGGAATTGATTTGTGAAATGTAAAGAAGCTATTTTGTTTTATAAAAGTAGTTAAATATTTTACCATTTAAGAGATGGAAATTTGTTTCAAAGCTATGTTTTTTCAAGGTAGTATAAGTTGGAAATATTATATTTAAGAGTTTTGATTTCTAAATATTTTACTTTGGAAACCCTATGATTTTGGAAATAATATATATTGGAAAATAAAATGATATCGTATTGATTTGGGGTTTTAAGAATAAAAATGATATCGTTTTTATATGGGTTTTAAATTGATATTTTATTTTGATTTTAAAAGTATAATTATTTTAAATGACCGCGGTGTTATAATAACGATTGGTTGGCAAAGAGACGGGGATCGGATATGGACATACTCTCTGTCGATACCGAAAACCACTTTGACTAACCGTGTACGCGGTGGAGATTCCAGAATGAAGTAGGTTGGTGGCTGCGTTTCCTGCAAGGTAAATACGTGGACGCGACTCCCGTGAGTTGGTATAAGGTGGCTAAAACAGGAGCGATTCTCGGGCCAATGAGGTCATATCTCTGATCGGACACTCCACTTCGATATTATACTTTGACTTTGGATTGATTCAGTGGCCACTTTTACTTTGATTTTTGGGGGAGTTTGTTCGAGGTGGGCGGTAGCTGCGGCTACGCGTTTCCATCAGCCCGGATAGAAATTGGTATATCTACCCTGGCATTGCCTAGTTGTGCCGTGTCACCTACCCTAGCGCGCCTTATTCGATTTTGGTTTTGTACCATACCTATGGAGTGCCCTCTGACGACACCCAGTACGGGGGAGATTACGGTACTGTATAGACTATGGGAATATATAAATGTGTTAAGGTGGAAAATGTAAAGCCTTAACGCTATTTAAAAGTAAGTTTATTTTACAATTAGACACTATTATAATAGCGCAATATACTATATAGTAAATAGTTTAACGGATCCTTAGGAGATGTAAATCCCGAGCATCTCTTGAGTTACTGCACTCATATTTATTCTGTTAATTTAACTTACATGAGATCTTTTAGTTCTGACTTGAGTGTTTTGTCTTTTCAATTCGCTCGGGTCGGTCCGAGCGTTTCAGGATTGAAGTTTTAGCTCTGGAGGACAAAGATGAAGATTCGTATTACTATTATTTATATTATTGAACCACACTCATATTGTTCCGCTGCATTGTTATTGCTATGTGTAACTCTGATTTGTATTATATAAATGTTTCGTAAACAGATTTATAAACTGTATATTTTATTATTATATTTTATCCTTCCGCTGCGAGATTCTGTTTTCTTTTTCTTTCTTTCTTGTTTTTCTTATTTACCCCATAACAATCCGTCCTTCCGTATGGTTTGAATTGGAAAGTGTGTCTACTTAAATCGTGTGAAAAGGCAAGATGTTACAATTATTTTTGAATTTGATTGTAAATGGCTACATTGACTAATCTGACTCCCTACTAATTATCGAAAAGATAAATAGTGATTGAAAAAGTGATGAGTGTTGATATTAATTATATATTATAACTTAAGATTGTATAATTAGTAAATTTCTTTAAAAATTTAAACAAGAGTTATAACACTTTTTGTTGGTAAAAATTCCATGACCATCTCTAGTTCGATCATATTTCTATCGACCATCACTCATCAAAATCCAATATAGTATGTCAATATGTGGTGATTTAAACAGGAATCATTCGTTTTTCATTTTGTTTTATTATTATTTTTAAAAAAAACCAAAGTATTCACTCTCATTTAGAAGTCCTCACGGTTATGCATGGGCGAATTACTTGGAATTTTTTATGTGCTTCCATGCTCATTTAAAAGTCCTCATGGTTATGCATGTATGGAACACATATCAAAATTGATTTATTAAATAAACAAGTTGATTCTAATCCCATTTAAAGGTCCTCACGGTTATGCATGGTTAGAAGATACTTGAATTCATTTTTTAAAATAAAATTGGAATACTACTAATCTCATTTAAAAGTCATAACGGTTATGCATGGTTAGTTGATATTCAAATTCCCGATATAAATATACCACAAATAGACACAACTATACGATTTTATATGATGACATCATACCCATCATTCTAAAAGTGGAATATGCGCCTAACAGAGTATTTATGATTTTTTTTATTTTTTATTGAAATTTAATATTTATATTTGATTGAGTTTTAATATTGTATAAATATCTATCACTTTATCCCTATTTTTCTAACACTATTACTCTTCTGCTGATAACAAAAGGGGGAGAGAAAAGTTAAGATTTTGACAAATAAAGGCCAAATATTTTCTATTTTCATCTAGGCTTAATCGCATATTTTTATTTACATGCATATATGAAGGGTGAGCTTTGTGTAGAGAGGGAGCATTCAAATAGGGGAGCAAATTGAATGATCAAATATATTTAACAAATTCAAAATCTTAACAATATGTTTGTTATCATCAAAAGAGGGAGATTGTTGAATATGCGAGTACATGATTTTTGTTTGATGATAATAAACATATATATTCATTTAAATGTATTTGTTAATGTACTACTTTATTTTTCACATAATCAAATAAATATTTGCTGAATAAAATAAATAACATAGTATTTAAATTCAAACAAATATTTTATTCAAACAAATATTTATTACAATTTTGAATAGTAAAATTTGAACTTTCACTATATATATACAAATTCAATGACAATGCAATTTCGATTACATCACAATTTCTAATTTACAAATGCACCTCACTACATATCGCTCATTCACTCGTATTTTATCTTCAACTCTATTCCAAATTGAATCCAGCATCTGAGCAATCTACAAAAATATACACTGAAGCTGTAAAACTGAAAAGAAAATATTTTTGAAGTATAAAATAAAATGTGATTTTGAAAATTTTATTTTCCTCAGTTATTTGGGTTGTTCGTCGTCATTTAATTTTGAATTTATCACACACGAACAACTTGTGACATGCACAGTGTATCACTGTATATGCCATAAGGCCGTGCACACCGATTTATACACTTGATAATGTAACAGGGACAGGTGAGCACAAGGTCAAACCCAAATCAAAAGCCAGGTTCAACTCAAGTGAATAAAAATAATATCACGTCACGAGCACAAGGTCAAACCCGAGCTTAAAGTTGGATTCAACACAGGTGCAGTCCAAAAATACAAGCCTCGACAAAAATTCAGTGAGAAAAAAAATGAACTGGTCAGAACAAAGGCTCAAAGACACAAATGACATGCGCATGTCAGCAAGTCCAGACCACATATAAGTAGCATAATCAGACTACAAATATCACAAAGGCACAAAGGCACAGACCATCCAATAATATATGCATACACACATACATATGTATGTATGCACATATATGCAGACTTGAAAATACAGTGAATAGCAAGAAAGAAGTAAACATGAAGCACAGGGATGCAAGCATCAAGTAGCAGTTTTGAACAACACATAAATGTCGAAGTCATGCAACAGCATGTAGACATCAAGTCGATGAGCAAGGCTGTAAACATACATTATGAAACCAAAGCACACATCAACCACCAAAGATACAAATGCACATATGTACAGCATGAAATAAATAGACCATCGAATAGCATATGGTATGAGACAGAACCAGACTCCAGCTCCAGATGGTGCATAAGATAATGGCACAAGGCAGTTCACAAGTCAGACTCAATGAAGATTGAACCAAGACATCACATACATATGTGTACAAATGAATGTACAGAAAAAATGGCACAGCCTCAACATCAAAGAGTGGACCCAAAGCATACATATGGTTGCAGTGAAGATACACAAACTCACTATACAATGCAACCTTCTCAGGTCAAAATCAAATTGTACAAAACTAAAGTGATAAAACATAGCAGTGGCACCAAAAGTAACATCAATACTATTCGCAAATAAATATAGTGAATGCATCTAGATGACAGTGAATTACAGTGGACCAGACAAGCTGCATAAAGAAGCAACTCAACAAAAACCAAGTCAAAGCATTAACAAATGCCAAAGTCATTTTTTTTACAGTAGATAATATAAGGAACACAATCAATATTAACTTTGACAGTCAAGGCCGATGTCAACAATGAACCAGACAATATGCAATTAAAGTTTGCAGTTGATAATGCACAAGAACAAAAACAAAACATAGGTGGCTACAGGGATGAACAGACATAGCCAAAGCCTAGTTAAATGTCAATCTCAAAGCCGCAATGAACAAGTCAGAACACGGAACCAAAATCAACATCGTCAAAGAATTCAACACCGTGGTGGCCAAGCAAAGTCAAAATCAAAGCCGTGTTAACCAAGCCAAAAATATACGAATTGAAGAAGTCAGAAATCATCATAATCATTCAACCAAAATCAAGCAGCCGAGACAAATCAATAGACGAATTCAATGATTATATACGAACGAAAATACGGGAGTTTGTACCCTATATAAACGAACATCATCGGCAAAATTATGCATTCGAGTTCGAGATTCAGAGCATAATCATTCAACTCGAATCAACGATCGAGTTCAAGCGAGCAAATTAGAATAAGCAAAACGCATAAATTACTTACCAAAGTCAGGAGTTGAACTGGATCAAAAAATTGGGGCAGCTGTGTATAAAGCAGAGTGATCTACAATCGATCGTCAAAGAAATCACGAGAACAACCCATCTGATCGTATAACAGTCGGCACTTTCAATTTTCCAAAGCCCTAATTTCATAGCAAAGAGGAACAAGACCGAACAGCCATTGTTAAAACAACGATATTGGGCCGAAGCTATAATACTAAAGAAAAGGGAATTAATTTTATCACTTCTCTATTTTGTGGGCCAGCCTTGTTATATTTTCTAAAGGCTTTAGTTTACTTTAAATTAGGGTTTTGGGTTATTTTATTTGTTTTTATTGTATTTTTTTTTAAACATTGTAATTTCTAGTCGTGTGACTAGGGGACAAACTACGTGGTGTAGTTTGAGAATTCGCAACTCGACAGCTGAGTTGTGGCAGGGTTTTGAGCATAGGTTAAGGCTAGTCAATAGCGGTGCCGCAAGTTTACATGTGTAAGCGTTTGACTACTTAATTTCTAGTAGAAACCTTGGGGCAGCACGTAGGCAGGGTTTTGCCGAAGCTGGGTAAATTCTGTGAAGTTCTATTTCTGCATTTATTCTGCTATTATTTTGATATATCTATGTTGAAATAATTTTGTAAAAACTTCCACATTAAATTTTTATAATTAATAGTATCACCCTATTCAACCCCCCTCCTCTAGGGTGAAATCGATCCTACATAGTGTGCACACGTAAATATTCCATTGAACTAACATCTGTACACATCATATATCACATATAATACTTACTACAGATGTACATGGTCTCGGTACAATGCAATAAACATGTTTGCTAATCATGGAATAATATTAGAGTACATAGAGTCACAATGTAGCAGATAAATATAATACATAAGAAAATACATATGCCATGGTTACAAAATGATCATCTCTAGCCCACTATGCAATACATCATCAAATACAACTATTGGAAGCTCAATAAGGCTACAATAGATATAGGAAATGTATCATCCTATAACTATTATTACTAGCCTCCTCAAAATGCCAACCCAAATCTTGCTATCTACATGGTACTTATTCCTGCAATGTCTCGGATTAACCCAAGTATAATTACACATGGGTCATACTATATCTATAACGATGTATTTGATGGTGATATATCACAATAATAAGCCTATGAATGATGCTTAGATTGATCATGTAAATAACTCATACTGTGATGTAATATAATAAGTATCCATTAATCTATCCATATTAACAAATGAAATATATAAATGTTAATTAAAATCTAGTGGTGGCGGGAATCAACTGTACCATAGACTTAAGGTCTCAAGTAGAGTCATCTCAATGTGAGGGTCACCTAACCTAAATCTGTACAAAAATGAGAAGTAAAATCAATATATATCCATCTATCATTCTGCATAGAACCAAACGTGAGATTGATGGTCGTATGCTCTCTCTACGAACCTAGGGTCACCTAATCGGATTTGTTCCTACAGTCTTTATTTATTTCAACAGACATCGCGACTCGTATCTACCAGTGGTTTGTCAATGCATAGCCCGAATCACGACCCTTCTTTTCCCTTATGGTAATAGATTTCCGGCCTAAGTGACACAAGGGGCTAAAAAGGCACCTATCCTATGGGTTTCGTAACCTAATAATAATAAAGGTTTCGTAGATCTAGGCACAACCATAAAATCAGGCCAACGGGGTAGAAACTGGCCTAATTTGGTTCTCTTCAATGCCAATAACAAAAATACATAATGATAGTGGCACCCAATATCAATAAATGTAAAAGCACGTAACATGCTCACATCTATTAGCATCACCTCAAGTAAGTACAATATATCATAACTATTCCCATCAAATGAGTATCATCTACTTACACTGAATAACCGAATAAGTATCACATCAACATCCCAAAATACCATGTCATACTAGCCTGTTTATCCAATGTTCGTAAACTATACTCAAACCACTCGATATATCTATTCAACAAGTACAATGAATAACTGAAAATGCGTTACCGAAAGTCTCATTTCAAATGATATCACCAAATCATTTATTCAAATTTCTTATTACATGAAAATGAAAACACATAAATAATAAACAAAGTAATTTATATAAATGTTTTTATTGTATTTAAAAGTATAGTAATAATTAGTATAATAAAATATAACAACGATTTATATTATATAGAATGATACTTAAATCATACTCAAACGCCATAGAATTTATTACTAAATTTATAGTATAAGTTTCATAACCTTTAACAATCATTAGGAGATCATTTGACAACTTTGTAAATAAGAATTTGTTAACTTTTATAAATTTCCGTTGAAATAATATTATTAAATTTACATTATTTAATCGTTAAATGCTTTAAATAAAATTCGTACGTTTAAGCATGATATAATATAGTATATTAGTATGTTTGTAGTAAGTGTATATATATTATTATTATCTTATTTTTCCAAGTATTAGGGAACCAATCGCTTGACAGATCGCAACCACCGGTCGATTGATGGCGGTTGACCAGTCAGTTGGATGGGGTCGACCGATTCAACCTTCAAGCACATGATTCTCTGTTCCTATCTACGTGCATTTTCAACCTTCTCCTCCCTAATCTCTGCCACTCTTTCATCATTCAACATTATATAACCCAGTTCCATCATTCAGTTGTTATTCTAAGTCCCAAACAAGTATTAATTTCACATTATCATTATTATATAATCAAAGAGATGAAGGAACAATGTTTTAGTGTTTGGGTTCATTTGTCTGTACTGACATTTCCATTTCTAGATAACTCAGTATCATCAAAAAAACATTGTTAGTGAGTGATATACTAACCTTTTATTAGAGAAACATAATAGCTTCACTAACCACTACTGGTTCCACTTCCTGCTTCTCCTTTACCACTTACTATAAGTGATTCTTCAAATTGATGAACAAACTTGATTTTTTTTTTTTTTGCTAAGTGGTATAGAGTTATCAAGAGCTATGATTTGAGTTGTTGACATTTATAGATTTAATTTTGGATTTTATTTCAATTTGAAGAGGTAAGGTTTGGGCAAGATGTTGATTTTCTAAAGTAAATAAAGAAATAAATTAGGTTATATTTATAGAACGAGATGAAGAATCTAGATAATGAAATGGTTGGAAAATGGAATAGTCGAAAAACATAAATTTTAGTGTTTGGGAACCTGGGCTAGGGAGATATCGGGCTTTGATTTATTTCTTCTTTTCTTCCTTTTGATTTGATTCATGAAACAAGTTTCAAATTCAAGCCTAGTTACAACTTGTTATTCTCCACTAAATTTCTTATTAATTAATCACTATACTATTTATGTTATAAAAATCAATTTTCATAATATATTCATTCAATTAAATCATGTTATTAAACTTATTTACTAATTAATTCCAATATACTTTCTTTTATCGAAAATAAGTTTCAAACTTACAATAATGTAATTTGACATTATATTCTAAATAATTAGATTATATCTACATTCAAAAATTTTAAATAGATTTTTTTAAAATCATTATTCTTTTCATCTCAAATTCTTATTATTTTAATAAGATAATTCCTATCTAATTTTCAAACCATTTCCAAAATCCATATTGATTAATTATAATAAAACTTAATACGTTTATTATTATTATTTAATTATTAATTAATTTCTTCTTGACAATAGGTTGTTATAGACTCCCCCTTAAGAAAATTGCATTTTGGCAATTTCTCCTTGGGAGAAATCCATAACTCACCTAGACAAATTCTAGCTCTCTACTCCCTCAATTAACAACAGACAAGGAACTAATTACATACCTCGCTCATGCACATATGGTAAAAACTCAAGATAGGACCGTTCCATGAGCTTATGTGTCTCCCAAGTGCAATCCAATGGTTTGTCAGACCAATGCACTTTCACCAATGGAAATCTCTTGCTCCTAAGCTATCAGATTTCCGAGTCAACTGTCCAAACTAAATGCTACATGTAGGTCAGATCAGGGGATATCTCGGGCTTTTGAATGTCTCTAGACTCAACATTTATCTTCATATCTCCTAGACACTTCCTCCATTAAGATACGTGAAAGACATTATGAATCCAAGAGAAGTGATCAGACAATGCAACTCTATAGACCACTCATCCAACATTCTCAGTAATAACTTATGAATCCGCATAATATGGTGCTAATTTCCCCAATTTTCTAAATCCATAACTCCCTTTAATGGAGAAATCTTTACGTACACTAGATCTTCAACTACAGACTCTGTATCTTTCCACCTACAATCGGCATATGATTTCTGTAGATCCTAGGTCTCCTTCATTCTTCATCTAATCAACTCAATCTTCACTGTTGCTTCTCTAATAGAATTTTCACCCAAAACAAAATTGTCTGTAGTCTCCAATAATAGGATGGTGATCGACATGGTCTGCCATATAAAGCTTCAAATGGAGCCACGTTGATGCTAGTTTGATAACTTCTATTATAAGAAAACTCAACCAAGCATAAATGGTCCTCCCAATTACAGCCAAAGTCTACTAGATGAAGAAGCAAATCCTTAAGAAAATTGTCTACCCGCTCCGGTTTTCCATTTATATGCAGATCATATGCTATACTAAAATTCAGCTTCATTCCTAATGCTTCCTGGAAACTTCTTTAGAATCTACTGAATAGGGGATCACGGTCACTAACTATAGAGCTAAGAACTTTATGAAGCCAAACCACTTCATTCGCGTACAGCTTAGCTAATTAAGGTATAGTACAGTTCAACTACACTTGTATAAAGTGCGCTGACTTGGTCAACCGATCCACCACTACCCAAATATTGTCGTGTCCACTTTTAGATCGTCGTTACCCATTCATGAAATCCATCGATGCTTGAAATACATATAATGAAAAAACCATTCTGATGGGATTTATATAAGTGAGTCATTGATTATTAATCCACCCATACTTGATCCCACTTCCATTGAGGGATTTCTAATAGATGTAGAAGACCATTACGTCTTTGATGCTTCACCTTTATTAACTGGCATGTTATGCTGTCCTTAATAAACTTTCCAATATCACATTTCACACCTTCCTAATAGTATACTCACTTTATATCCAAGTACATTTTGCTACTACATGGGTTTATACTATATCATGATCTATGGTAGTCTTTTAATACTAATTTACGGTGATCATCAACCTCTGGTACTACAAACCTATTCTTTCTCCGTAAGCATCTAAGAGAGTCTAAAGAATAGCTAGCCAAATCTTTACCTCCATCTTTAGATTCTAGTCTTTGAGTAAGTGCTATAGTAGTTGGATCTTTCTTCTATGCTTCAATGATCCAGGCAATCATAGGTGGCCTTGCTACAAGGCTAGCTAACATTGCATTTGAACAAACTATAGAGCTTCTATCTTGAATCTCACACATAGATAATGTCTCAAGATCCTTCCACTCGGCCATCATCATAGAAATTATAGATTGGTGCTTTTGACTCAATGCATCAGCAACTTGATTGCCTTTACCGGTATACTGGATCTCAAAACCGTAAGATGTTAACCATCGATGTTGTCTCATGTTAAGATCCTTCTATTTAAAGAAATACTTCGGTGACTTATGATCTGTGTAAAATACAATTCGCTCTCTAAGAAAGTAGTGTCGCCAAATCTTCAATGCAAACACTTTAACTGCTGGTTCCAAGATATGCGTAACATATCTAATTTCACTAGCTCTTAACTGTCTCAATGCATATGCCACAATTCTTCCCTTCTGCATTAGTGCTACACCTAATCTAGAACCACATGCATCTGTATAAACTTCCATGTCCTGATTGCCTTTAGGTACTATCATAATAGGTGCATTCATAGGCAACTCCTTTAACCTTTAATAAGCTTCCTCACACTTATCCATCCATTGCAACTTTACTACTTTCCTAGTTAGGTTGGTTAGAGGTTGTACAATCTTTGAGATTTCTTTGATGAACAATTGGTACTAACGAGCTAATCCCAAGAAACTATTAATCTATGAAATTGTCTCAAGCCGTTTCCAATTCTAGATTGCTTCTACCTTAGTGGGGTCAGCTGAGATACCTACTTTAGAATAGACATGGCTTAAGAATTTAATTTGCCTCTGCCAAAAATGACATTTGTAGAACTTCTGTTTTAATTTATTCTACATTAGAGTCTTCAACATCATCATGTAGTGCTTATCATGCTCCTCCTTGGATTTAGAGTATACTAGTATATCATCAATGAAAACTAGGATAAACATATCCAAGTGGTCTTTGAAGACTCTATTCATTAGATCCATAAAGTAAGTTGCAGAATTCGTCAAGCTAAACATCATCAACAACCATTCGTAAGAGCCATACCTAGTTCTAGAATTTGTTTGTGGGATGCTGTCTTCGGCAATATTGAGCCGGTAAAATCCCATAGCTTAGTCCAATTGTGAGAAGATTTTATATCCACTCGGTTGATCTAACATATCATCGATCCTAGGAAGGGGAAATTTGTTCGTAATAGTTAGCTCATTCAACTTCCTATAATTGATGCATAACCTAAGGGATCCATCCGGTTTCTTTAAAAATTTAGCTATGACTCCTTAGGGTGAACTACTCAATCTAATAAAATGCTTTGACTCTTGCTCAGACAACTACTTCTTATGTTCTTCATTTTCTTTTGCAGGCATCATTATTGGAGGTCGATTAACGGGTTAAACTCCGGGGACAAGATCTATTCAGAACTCAATAACCAGCTTAAGAGGGAGTGTGTTATAGGTTTAGAGATATCTTGGTATTCTTTAACCATTGGAATCCAAACAATATCATCCCTATCTTAAGCTTAAATAGCAAAACAAGATCCACTCGAATCTTTACTAAAATTTTATAGAGTTATGCTAAGTCTTTCCTCAGAATCTGAATGGCTGAGAGTCACGATCCTTTAAGGGAATAATAGGTATGCCCCATATCGATCCAGCCAATCCACCCTAAGGATG
Source organism: Allium cepa (assembly GCA_030765085.1). NCBI lineage: Eukaryota > Viridiplantae > Streptophyta > Magnoliopsida > Asparagales > Amaryllidaceae > Allium > Allium cepa. The sequence goes on from CM060931.1 coordinate 582,615,015, forward strand.
ATTCCAAATCACGTGTATTCAAATATGTGCAAATCGCAATTACTAGAGTGACCACCCAAAGAAATTACATCTTTACATAACATCATAAGGGTTGCATCCAATAAGATTCACAATCCACAAAGATGTTATTAAATATAGCACATCAGGATTCAACTTTTCTGTGATGTCCCGGAATTTTGGGCAATACTTATTTAACAATTTCCATTTATAATATATTTTAAAATATGTAATATTGATTTAATAATCTAATTTAACCAAATGTTATATTTTTAAAACTAATAGTTAATCTAATTTAACAAATGTTATCTTTTCAAAAACTCTATAATAATAATTTAATTTGGAATGTTTATTCTTTTCAAAAGATAATAATATATATAATTGATAATAATTAATCTTTCTAAGTTAATAAAATATTCTATTTGTAATGTATATATGTATACATTATAAAAAGGAAATTGATTTCAGTTTAAATTTAATAAAAATATTTTCAAATTAGAATATATATGTTTATATATTGTGATTTGGAGTTCTGTTTTTTAAAATTCAAATAATTTCTGAAGTTAATATTTAAAATGTTCTGTTTATAATGTATAAATATATTTGTATATATAAACTGTAAATAGAAAAATATTGGATTAAACTTAAACAGAAAATGTGTTTTCAAATTTATAATATACATATGTATATATGGTGATTTGGAAGATTTTTATTTGACTTAATAAAATGCTTCACATAAGCTAGTTAAAAATTAATCTTTAATTTTCAAAACACTTCAAGAAAAGTTTATTTTATTAAGAGTATAATAGCTTGAAAATAATACATTATAAAAGCTTAATTTGTTTTCTTTTAAATTGGTTTTCTGAAAATAAATTTATTTTTTATATATAATATCAATGTTAGATATAGTAACTTTAGTTTAAACTTTTAAAATAAAACTTAAATAAATGTTATTTTCTTTCTTTTAAACTTATCCTTAGAAAATGGAGTTTTAAATAACTATAAATTAAACATAAAGGGATAAATACATTTCATGGTTTATATATAACATAAGTATTTAGGATTAATATGTAATTAAGATTTAAATCACTTGTAATAATAAGTAATTAATTTAATAATCAAATCTAAAAACACTTGGCAACATACGAATTTATGAAAACACACTTGTAAGCTTATGGACAATCCATGATAACAAGTGGCAAATCCTTGTTTAAAAGAAAAACTTTATTTATAATTAACGTTTAAAAAAGAAAAAGGGTCTGTTATTGCTTATTTTCTTCAGCTCATACTTTCTTTAGCTTTCTTCTTAAAAAAAAGAGAAACCATAAACAAAATTCAACTATAATAAAAAATCTGAAGCTATTTTACAAACTTCAGATTCAAAGTATTCAACCTGAGAACATGGTTTCAAGCTCAACTGAGAATCAACTACTACAGCAATAATCAACAGCAAGATGCAAATCAGATTCAATGTTCCAGGAAATCTAAACTATGCCTGTCAAATTCTGTGTTCTCTGCTTCTAAAATTATGGCGAGTAAACACCTCTTAAAAACAGTTTTAAATCCTTTATATGTTTGTTCTGTGAAATGAATGTTATAGTAAACATAATATCAATGTTTGCATGTGTGATTTGAAGATGAATGCAAATATATTTATAGCAGTGACTGTGAATATCTGTAGATATGCAAGTTTAAACTCTGTTTTTGGTTCATGTTCTAGTTTTATAAAAAAAATCCTATCTCTTAAGTTAAGCACTATTAATCATTGATCATTGAAGGGAATTTGATTATAATGAAGTGATCTTGTGTTTAAAAATAATTTTAAATATCTATATTGAACAAATATACTGTAAATTTTAGATTTACAGTGAAAAATCAAAATTGAATGAAAATCAATCTCAATAATTTAAATTTTGAATTATATAACCTGAATTGATGTTCAAAATCATGAATTTTAAGATGAAGTTTGTAATTTTTAAATTGGTGTTTGAAGAGAAATTGAGGATTACTTGAATTTGGGTCCTTGGTCGTTTGCCGTTGAGGTGGTTGTTGAGTTTCGGCATGGAGATGGCTATGGGACCTGGGAATGCAGGAAAAATGGTGTGTGATGCTAACGATGTTCGAGGTGATCGGCGCATGGCGAAATAGGATTTTGAGTTTTCTTTTTGTTTGGATCGAAAATGACATAAGTTCGTCGTCGTTGATGCTTCAGGGTGGATCGGTTGAGGGGGAAAAGATTGTGTGGTTCGAGACGCGTGTATGGACGAGGTGGCGGGCCATCCGGTGATGGGATTCGTAGACGGCAGCGAATTTTTGGGTCGATATCATTTCCTGATGAAGTGTTGAAGCACATTTTTTCGAATCAGTGATGCTTTCATCAACTCCGGGGGACGAGGTGGTCGGTGGGGTCAGGAGTGACTTGTGGAGTGTCGCGACGATGTTCGTCGTCGACCAAGTCCGGTGTGTACGTGCACGAGGTCAAAAATGTGCATCTGGAGTTTGGTTCGTGGAAGAAGGTGATGGACCGGGTTTCCCTTCGTGCCTTCCTCGTGTTTGTCTCGCGTGCAACTCGAAGTCTTTAGGCAGAAGTGTCGCGTGTTTTATCTCGTGTAAGTTTGTTCCAGGATTTGAATCCTGATAAATCCTGTCAGTTTCCAAACTATAAAAATGAATTTCAGAAATTTAAAAGCAAACTAAGTTTTTTTTAAACAAAGTTAAAACAGTTTAAAAAGGTTTGTAATGTTTAATTTAAAACTTTGCATTTAAACAAGTTTAAGTTAATCTTGCTTTAAAAATAGATTGTTTTTAAAAGTTTTAGTATTAACCGGATTTTGTACTATATAAAATGAATTTCCAAAATTTGAAAGCAAATTGAATTTTGAACAAAGTGTTTAATTAGTTTTATAAAGAATGAATGTTTGACTTAAAAAGAATTTTAGTTTAAAGTTTGGATTTTCAAAATTTAAACTTTTGTTTAAAAATAGTTTGGTTATAAATATCGCTTTGATAAATTAAAAGATGATGATTTTGTGTAAACCAAATACAAGCTTTTGAATTTAAAACTTTAATTTTAGAATGATAGTTAAGAGTTAATGAAATGTATGGTCTATCTTAATCAAGTTTTATTTATAAAGGTAATTAAAGTATAATTAATTGATTAACTAAATTTTTTAATGTAAGTAATTAAATTAAGATAAATTGGTTGGTGTAATTAATTAAGTGTAATTAATTACTTAATTAAAAAAATTAATTAATAAAGTTTAATTAATTAAGAAAAAATTAGGCAATAAGTAATTAAGAAGTTAATTACTTAATGATTAAGAAGAATTATTAAACATAATTACTTAATGAAGTAATTAAAGAAATTAAATACTCAGTGTAATTAATTAAGTTTTTGTGGTTAATTTTAATTAATTAATTAAGTTTAATTAATTAAAAAGAATTACTTATTGATGGGATTAAGTATAATTACTTAATGTAATTAAAGATGTGTAATTACTTAGTGAAGTAATTAATGAATAATTACTGAATGTAATTAATTAAGGAAATTACTTAATGAACAGTAAATAAAGGATAATTTAAGGGAAGTAATTAAAGGATAATTACTCGGTGTAATTAAAGGATTAATTAATGTAATTAATCAAGGAGTTGGTTTAATAGGTGAAGTAATTATGGTAAGTAAATTACTGATTGTGATTAATCAGGTTTGATTAATAAATGTAATTAAGTTTATAATTATTTATTAAATGTAATTTTGAGAAAAATTGATTAATAAAGTAATTAGAAGGTCATTAATTAATGGAATTAATGAATAACTAATTGTTTAATAATTTAATAAATGTGATTAATTATAAGATAATTAATCAATAAAGTGAGAAAAGAAGTAATGATTTATTAATGTAATTAATTATGGAGTTATGTAATTAAATATTTTTAATTAATTAATTATAAATTAATTAATATTAATAAATGATTAAAGATAAATTAATCTGCGTAATTAATTTAAAGGTTAATTACTTAGTGTAATTAAAGAATAATTAATCTAGGTGATTGATTAAGAATATGATTTAAGGATAATTAATCTGTAATTGAAGATTAATTAATTGAATTATGAAGGTAATTAAAGAGTGATTGGTTCATTAATTGTAGTTAATTAATGATTGTTTAAGCAGGATTAGTTGTTAATTCTCAAGTAATTAATTTAATTTAAGATGATTAAATTAATTATAAAAGAGTTAATGATGCTTGTTTGTGGATGATTGTTTATGGAATATTTGGATTGGCTGATATCTATTTGATGATATGCTGTGATATTATATGATATGATATTGGGTATATCAGTGATAAATGTGTGATATTTATCTATCAATGATGCTGTGTGAATTCAATGTTTTAAATTGAATTAATTTGTTAAACTTTAATCGCTTAGACATTAACATGGCATTTGGATTCGATGAGACCGGGATCGGGTTTCCAAATTTGGAATTCCGAAAACCACATAGATCCAAATTAAATGTTAGGTCGTGAATCTTAAGTGAAGAGTGAAGACTCGAGGTGTACGGACTATTGTCGTTAATACTCTGAGGGTGATTCCAATACGAGTTTAATTAGGGTAGTACTTTCAGGTTCGAGATGAAGATTCAGAGTGCAAGGGCTATTGTCGTTAACTCTGAGGGTGATTCCAAAACGAGTGTAGCGAGATAGTGCCTTCGATTTCGTTCGAACCCGGAACGAACTTGTATGGATTGAATGCTTTCAGAACATCGTCAGGTGGACGACGAGCATTCTAAGATAGATATGTTCTATAAAGGTAATCGTAGCCTCAAGCCTCATCAACCGGGAATGGCTAAAACAGGGGAGGTGCAGCAAGGCTAAGTGGGTCATGCCAAAGTAGGACGAGATTTACCCCTGTCTAGAGGTCCCTTTTTATTTTGGCTGTGTGGGCGGTTGATCATGACAACTGCCGAGGTACGTCCAGTAAGGGATGGTTCCAGCTTTGTGATGCAGGGGATTGGGAGTGATCCTCGGTACGGTGATCTAGGCCACATACTGTGACAGGCGGAACCCCAGTAGCCCTGCCATTGTATGGAATCCAAACTCCAATAAGTGCCTGTACGGTTTTGATTGTGCCCAACTATGTTGGAACGTGAGATATAAGCATTCCAGCTATTTCTGTATTTTATTTCGAAAACCGTAGACCCTATTATAATATCACTGGATTTCCTATCAAATGTTTTGGTTAGCATAAGGTAAAAACTTACACATGTTTATTTGTGGGGAGTCTTATGTGATACCTTTGTTTCAAAGGATTTTCAAAGTTAAGCAACTTTAAACCGTTTACTCACACCAGACCCATGTCTGACCTAAGTGTTTATTTTCTGTTTTATTAAACACTTGGGTACTCATATTATGTATGAGTAGTCGAGGGATTCAGGTTTGCTTTGACGAGTTCCGGAGGAGATATGGAGCAGGTGGCTTCAGCGTGTAGATATTTGTATAGTGTTCTGCCGTGTTAGAGTTGTATCTGTATCTTTGTGTTGTACTTGAGTTGTAATATCTAGACAAGTGTTATAGCTATCTAGTTTGAGTTGTTGGAGCTGTATAACTCTGATTTATATGATACTATGTAATTTTTTATTTGATAAATATAATTTATTCGTTCCGCTATGGGATTCTGATGTTGTTAGGTTCTTTCTTTTCTATCTTTTCTCTTTTCTATCCCTTTCTTTCTTCTTAATGATGCGTCTTTCTGTGGTATGAAAGGCGGGTCGTTACATTTCCACTAGTTCTTTTGATATGAATGAATGTGGCACACCAATATCGAATATAATTCTAAAAAGAAAATCTCTAAATAGTATCGTACCATCAAGAACTGCATGTGTCTTCCCTTTGACCTGAAAAGTACTACCAGCTGCCTCAATAGCATTTAATTTCTCAGCTTTCCTTGGACAAGCATTAGCAAAATGTCCCACTACCCTACAAATCTTGCATATAGACAGTGATGGTGCTTTATGAGGTTGAGAGCATTTCTTAGAGTAATGACCTTTCTCTCCATAATTAAAGAAAACAACATGATCCCTTAATCAAGTTTTGTCCACCTTCACATCGCTCTTTACCGGCTTCTTTTTGAAGAACCTTGGCCTTTGCTTCTTAAATGGAAATTTCCTCTTCTGTCCATGAACAAATTTGCTCTTTAGGACATCCTCTTTATTACTACCTTTCTCCTCTTCCTTAAGCCTCAGTGCTGAATCTTTTGGTAGAAATTTCCAACTGAAGTAGTAAGGGTTTTCTCGAAGATTTCTTCAGCTTATACACAAAATTCTGAATCTTCTTCAATGGTGTGTTGAAGGATTCAATACAATACTTTGATAAGGCTTCAAATTCTACAACACACTCAGCTACAAACATGGTATGCTACTTCAAGTCGATAAAAATACATGCTATATCCGCCTTCTCCTCTTTTGGTAGAAATTTCCTCCCAAATCAACCTTTAAAATCTTCCCAAGTCAGCTCTAACTCATATATCTCTATTACCAAAAGCTCGTACAAATCCAGAGCTCTTTCCTGAAGCTGGCTAGAAGCAACTTGGACCTTCTGCCACTTGGTAATTCCCATATGTGTGAAGATGTGTTCACACTTCTTCAGCCAAGCCTGCACTCCTATCAGTCCATATGTGCCATTGAAGGTTTTTCCTCATAGTTTAGCATAATTGTTGCATAGGTTAGCAAAGTCAAATCATGGATTGAGAGGATTTAGAGTTGTGGAAGCACTCGACTGTTGGATGCTCCTTATTAATTTCATAAGTTGCTCCATGGTCATGTAGACTCCCTCAGATCCACTAGACTGAACTAGGTCTCCTTGATTTCAGTTCGAGGACCAGCCATTCCTTACTTTTGCACTTGATTGAGACATATTTTATAAATATTCAAAAATAGTAATAATAACAAATCAAGTGACACAAATAACAAATACTCACCCAGATAGCTACACCCTGTAATCACCATATGTACCTAGATAATATATTTAGACTACCTACCCAATTCCCAAGAGTCAAGGTCTCCTAAGTCATCTATGCCAATGACTCGTGTCTCTTTATGATATGTACTATTCTAAACCTTCTATGATACCAAATGTTAACACCTCCACCTTTATACCTATACTATCCAAGAGAATTACAAAGTAATGTCGTCGGATAATACAGAGAATGAGGCGATATGGGTACACATGTGAATATTCCTTTGGACTAACACTATTACACATCACATATCATAAATAATACTTACCATAGACATAAGTAGTTTCAGTACGAAGTAATAAACATGTGTGCCACCAGGATGAAAAAAACATAATCATAGAAAGATGTCAGAGTACACGGAGTCACAACGAAATAGATAAATATAATACATAGCATAACACATAGTCTATGGCTACAAATTGATCATCTTTAACCCACTATATAATACATCATTAGATACAACTACTAGTACACCAATAACGCAACAAAAACATATAGGTATTGTATTATCCTATAGTTACGGTTACTAGCCTTCCCTAAATGCTAAGGTGAATCTTGCTATCTCATGGTACTAATTCTTGCAATGTCTCGAACTGACACGAGTATAATAACATATGGGTCTTACTATGTCTATAATGATGTATTTGATGATGATAAATCATAATGATTAGTTCATGAGTAGGTGTTTACATTAATCATGTAAACAACTCATATTATGATGTAGTATAATAAGTATCCATTAATATATCCATATAAACATATCACATATATAAATGTAAAATTTAATCTAGTAGTGACAGGAATCAACTATACCACAGACTCAAAGTCGTAAATAAAGTCATCTCAATGTGAGGGTCACCTAAACCTTGGTCACCTAACCTAAATCTATACATAAGTGAGAAGTAAAATCAATATATATCCATCAATCATTCTGCATAGAATCGAAAGGGAGACTGATGGCTTTATGCCTGCTCATGGAACCGAGGGTCAACAAACCACATCCATTCCTATAGTCCTTATTTACCTTGACAAACGTCGTGACTCTTATCCACCAGTGGCTCGTTAACGTGTAGACTTGGTCATGACACTGCTTTGCCCCTATAAGTAATAGACTACTGGCCTAAGCGACATAAGGGGCTAATAGAGCACCTACCGTATGGGTTACCTAACCCAATAATAATAAAGGTGTTGCAGATCTAGGGCACGACCAAAAATCGAGACGTCGAGATGGAAAATGTCCTAATCTGATTCTCTTCAATGCCAATAATAAAAGTATTTATAATGACCCTAATTTTGACCAACAATATTTAAATGAAATAATGTAAATGGTTAAGGGATTGAGATTTGTATGATCATAAGGTAGTCGTGCCTAATTAATCAATAAGACAAAGAAAATTAAAATAAGGTAAGTAAGAGGAAACATATGAGGGCAAAATAGGAATAAACTAAGTTCTTATTCCATAAACCCTTCTTACTTTCATTCCTTATCTATTTCAAACATTTGCAAAAAAAATAAAAACGTTCAAAAGCTTTGTCGGCCACCATTAAGGGAAAGCAAAAGAAGATACGAAAGGATTCAAGTAGGTAGCTTAAGTAAATCAATCCAAAAGCAAATATCATCCTCCTTAACAACAAGCTAAGCTAAATATTAGGTCTACATTTCATTTTTATTGATTTCAGGTTCTAGTTGAGATCCAAATTTATTTTGCAAGTAAAATGCCAGGTTTTGATTGCTTAAATGGATATATGCTTGTTGATGAATTATGTTGCTTCAAATAGATTTTTATGATAAGTTTTGATTTGAAAACCCATTAAAAGACATCAAATGGCTTGCATTTTTGATATATGGTTAAAAACATTATTTTAGAGATGGGTTTCATGTTTCATAATTTTCTAAGTCATTATGGACTTATTATGAATTTTCTATGAAAAAAGGGATAAAATTGGGTTTAAATTATTTTAAGCAATTATATGTCAACCTTGGGTCTGAAGTTTAAATATGTTAGAAAATATATTAGAAGTGAATTGTAGGAATTTTTCAAGAATTTTCCTGAGTGTTTTACTATGGATATAAATTATTTTCGGTATGGGAATTAAATGTTTTATATGTTTCAAAAAGGTGAAGGGCTAATTTGTTAAATGTTTAAATTGTTAAATATTAAATTCGTCAGCAATTTTAGAAAAATATTTTTGAAAGAGAATTAGCCACCAATTATGTGTTGACAAATAAGGCAAGTTAATTGGAAAGAAATTGCTTTAAAAGGATAATAATCAGTTTTGCAAGAAATTACTACTTCACCACTTCTAGTAGCTACCTTTCGACCCCATACTTCCAACTCTGACCTAGTTGAAACTAATACACATGATATCAACTCTTTGGTATGTAGTGGATTGGAGAAAGGCGGAAGGTATAGTGTCAAAACCATGCTTTTGAAGGGGTAGATGCTACACCTATTGACTTTGAATCACTTTTTTTTATAAAGGATGCTTTTGAGGTCCTATATTAGCTTTCGATTTAGTCAATATGCCAGTGTTTACATAAAAAGGACTTTAGAAGGGGTTTCCGCCTTTTTGTTTTAAAATAAAGCTTTTGAAAGGGTTCAATACCCATGCTGCCACATTCAACCCTTCGAATCAATGCTTTCGAAAGGGTGTTTTTGCCTTTAAACATTGAAATAACTTCTCTATGCTTTCGAAAGGGTTGGTTTTGAAACCATCCACTTTCTTTTATTTAAGAATAATGCTTTTGAAAGAAATACTTTCGCCCAACTTCTTTTAAGACCCTTTGTTCTATTAAAAGTTAAACCCAAAGGTTACGAAAGGGATGGTTTTATATGGTTTCGAAGCTATATTCCACAAACTTTACCTGAACCCAATACTTTCGAAAGGTATATAATGTAGGTTTCGAAGGGTAGATTTCCTAATGTTTTTGAATGGTTTGCTTTGAGTATTTGAGTGGAAGGCTCCAATGCATTCGAAAGGCATATTTTAAAGGGTTTTGAAAGAGGATGTCTAAGGTTTTAATAAAGCTTTCGTAAGAGTTGATTTCATTGATTTCGAAAGGTATTGTTTAAGGCTTAAAACAATGGTTTCAAAGGTGATTTTTTGGATTTAAAACCTAATGTTTTCTAAGTTAAAGAAGGACTTTTACTTGTTTTAAAGGGATAGATAACCCTAATGGTTTAAGTTTTCATCAATATTTTTTGTGTAAAGCATATATCATAGCAAAGGTATTTGAGTAAAGCAAAGAGTACATTTTCCTTATTTAAGTATGATTTAAGATGGCTAAATCAAATGGAAAGAAATGTTTTCAAGGAAAATTTGATGGGGTAGTTAACCCTAAGTAAATGACTCATGTGTTAATTACAAAATGGGACTGATGTAGGGTGACGCCATATATTTAGCTTATAGCTCCTAGCTAATATAAGTCCAAAATTCCAATATGTAGAGCTTTGTTATGGGTAAGACTAAAATGATGTTACACATAGAAAGGAATATACAGAATAAAGATAGGTTATTGATAAGCCATCAAAATCATTAGAAACACTTGACCCTAGGAGAAGTAAGTTAAAGAAAGGCCATCTGGGAGTGTGTTTAATGGAAGTTAGATAATTTATCATGTCTTGTAGCGCCGAGTCAGCTAATAGTTAATAGCTAGCCAAATAAAATAATATTTTTCGGATAGATAGTCCATTGATTACCTGATTTATGTGTATATATGATATTACTACTATTGCTTTAATCAGTTTGATTGCAGGATTATGATTTGAAAAAAGTTATATTTTTAAGGAGATATTAATGAGGGGGAACCCGTTACACTAAGTAGCATAGTCTCACTTAATATCCGTAACCAAGATGTGATAGCATTATTCACACCAGGCTTTATGTTTGACTCGAAGTTTATGTTTTTCCTTTAAACTAATGGGTGCTCAAAATTTAATTTGATTAGATTGAGAGTTAAGGTTTTACAAGCTTAGTAGGTGGACAAATAAGCTTTCGAAGACGAGCAAGAGGCAGATTTAGCTTGTAGTAGCAGTAAGTTTTATTTCCGCTGTAATGTATTTAAGACTGATATGTCTATTTATTATTCTGATCATCCAAGGGGGTATCTTCATATGTTGCTCTTGGCGTAAATTGTAATGATTATATTTGATTGTAATTTGGGAATCATTTGGGGATTGTGTTATGGAATATGAAATTTGGATTTGAAATGTAATCAGTAAAAAATTTTGGAATCTATGATTTTATTTCATATTCTTTTTCTTCTGACATTATGGATACCATTGACATTACCGTATTTTTCACCAGAAGTTATAACTATAGATGACTATAACATCAGTAGCGCTTAGCTTCGGGCCTCAAGATAGGGGATATTACCACTTGGTATCAGAGCACAGGTTTATGGAAAAGTTAAAAGAAATTTTAAACTCGAATTTGTTTTGAAAACATAATCCTAGAGAATTTGGGAAAGATTGGGGCATGGGATAATGCTATAGTAACATAATTGTATTTGTTGTATATAATTATAAGCTATATCTCTATTCTCTCATCTCTCTTAGCTGTTCTTCTGTATCTTACAAAGATACGGATGTAGATTTTACGGATGTAAGATATAAATACTAGAAATAGAAGAGTTAACGTTGGTGGGGGAAGCACCACAACTAATAGGAATGGAAGACCACACACAAGATGGGATCCAGGTCAGGCTCCGGTTGCTAATTTAGGTGCTGGAATGTTGCAAGTTGATATAGGAGCCATGTATCACTTCTTCGTTAATATGATGCAGGATGGAGTTTGTTGTGGGTTTAGTTGGGGGAAATGTTGAAGGAGGAAATCAAGGAGCTCCGGTAGCTAATAACTATATAGTATTGAGTAGAGATTATGCCAGGCCAGGAGGAAAATGGTTTATCGGGACCGAGGATGTAATTGAAGTGGAGAACTGGTTACTTGATTGCAAGATTATTTTTTGCTGATTTAGGGCTTAATAATGAGCAGAAAAGAAGACTCACTTCTAGGCAGTTACATGGAGCAGCACTGTACTAGTGGAACTATGTTACCGTGGGGTTCAATGAGGAGACCATGACTTGGGTTGAGTTCAGAAGGAGGTTTAAAGAAATATTTTGTTGGAGATTGCAAAGTCGTCTCTGCTTAGGAAGTTCGCTGAGTTGGAGCAAGGAGACATGGTAGTGCTTGAGTATGCAACCAGGTTTAAGAAGCTATTGAAATACAGATATGCTATGGTTGATACAGTTATTAAAAGGAATGAGAAGTTCATTTACGGCTTTAAACCTGAGCTTGCTAAAGACACACTGTCACAAATTATAGACTCGTGTGATGTAGTTTTTGAGATGACTTTGAGGCAGGAAGAGATGCTTGCTTTTCTTGAGGGTAACAAAGTAGAGGGAGCTCAAGGAGGGAAAAACCAAAGGAGGATGTTTTTCCATAAGAATGGAGCTTAGAAGAGTGGAGCTGCCAAGAAAGGGAAGAAAGAAGTTGTCTGCTATAAATGTGACAAGAAAAGGCATTTCACAAATGAATATCGCTCGGGAGTTGGAAAGAAGGTGATCGAGAAGAAGAATATTGGAGTAATCAACCAGTGCCAGGAGTAAACCAAGGATTGAAAAGGGAAAGTGTTTGCATTGGAGCCAGCTACCTCGAGACCAACAGCAGAGGAAAAGGGAAAAGCTGTGTTGGGAGGTACGCTTTTGAATAATGGTGTACCAGTCAGAGTTCTATTTGATATTGGTGCATCACATTCTTTTATATCTCAATGTATGGTAGATAAGCTTCATCTAGAACCCTCATACCTAGTTACTTCCTTAAGGGTTGCAAATTCAATAGGAGGATATGCGACACTTGGGAAGAAGTGTGACTAGTTAAAGTTTGAATTGTTATGTCATGTATTTGCTTGCAGTTTGCATGTGTTTAATTTTGTAGGGTTCAGAATTATTTTAGGCATGGATTGGCTAAGAAAATACGATGCTAGGATATGTTGTTATGATAGGAACATTTCACTTAGACACCCTAATTGTAGTGATCAGATTATATACTCCATAGAAAACCCTAGTTTTGAGGTTAATGCTTTGCTGGGTGTTGTGGAGAAAGAAGATGAGTTGAATCAAGTTTTCTTTGTTAGAGAATTCGCAGACGTCTTTTAGCTTGTAGAAGGACTACCTCCGATATGATCTATTGAGTTTCAGATAGATTTAGTACTAGGTGTAGAACTGTGGGTAGACTGCCAAGTAGAATGACACATATCAAGATGAGGGAGCTAAAGGTGAAGTTGGTGGATTTGGAAAGTAAGAATTTTATTAGACCAAACAGTTTGCCTTAGGAAACAACCACGATGTTTGTTAAGAAATCGGATGGATTGTTATGGTTATTTATTGATTATTGTAAGTTGAATGAAAAAACGATAAAGAATCAATATCCGTTATCTAGAACTGACTATTTGTTCAACCAGTTGAGAGAAGCCAAAATACTTTCCTAGTTGGATTTTGCAATAGGATTCCATTAACTTAGAGTGGCTGAGGATAGTATTCCTTTAACGGCGTTTTGAACCAGATATGGGTCGTACAATTGGTTAGTAATGCCGTTCGGACTAACTAATGCTCCGGCGTTCTTTGTAGATTTGATGAATCAAGTTTTCCTAGAGCACTTGGATAGGTTCATATTGGTGTTCGTATATGACATTGATCTACTCTAAAGATGAAAGAAAGCATAAAGTTCATCTTAGAGTGGTGAGACATTGATGCAGCATTAACTGAAAGCGAAACTTTTGAAGTGTCATTTCTGGAAGTAGGAGGTGAAGCTTTTTGGTCATGTATTCTCAAAGAAAGGGTTGTCAGTTGATCCGGCTAAGGTCGAGGCGGTGAATAATTGGAAGAGACCCGGGACAATGGCTGAGATAAAGAGTTTCCTTGGATTAGCTGGTTATTATCGAAGATTCATTAAGGATTTTTCGTGGATAGAGGCACCGATGACTAAGCTAACGTGGAAGGATGTGAAGTTCGTTTGGACCGATAAGTGTGAGGAACCATTCTAGAGATTGAAACACTTATTGACTAATACACCGGTGTTAGTTATTCCAGAAGGGAATCGGGACATAGTAGTGTATACGGATCCATATGGAACAAGATTGGGTGCTGTGTTAACGCAAAAGGGTAAGGTGATTTCCATTGCTTCCCGACAGCTTGGACCGCATGAAGTTAAATACCCAATTCATGATTTGGAATTAGCTACGTTAATTTTTGCATTTAAGGTGTGGAGACATTACCTTTTAGGGAGAAAGATTCAAGTTGTATATGGATCAAAAGTCGCTAAGGTATTTATTCTCTCAAAAGGAGTTGAATATGAGACAAAAAAGATAGTTAGAGTTTATAGCTGCTTATGACTTCGGTATTGAATATACACTAGGAAAAGGCAATAAGTTTGCAGATAAACTTAGCATAAAACATCAGAATGCAATATTGGCAATGACAGTTGAGTGGAAAGATTTAGAAGCATTAACTACGTGTGGAGTACAATGGAGATCTAAGAGTAGTTCTAGCAAAGAAACCACTATGTTGTCATGTTTAGATGTTTCACTGGTGATGACTGAAAGGATTGCTTCTAAGCAAGGGGAGGATTCATTATTTGTTGAACGGATCAGAAAGTTAAGGAATGGAATAGAGAGCAATGACTTGAAAGTGTTCAATCTTGACCAGAATGGGTGGTTAAGGAAGAAAGGCAGACTGTGCGTTCTAAATATGGGAGACATTATAATGGAAGTTATTGGGGAGTTTCATCGCTTAAAATTCACTATTCATCTGGGAGGAACTAAGATGTATGAGGAAATGAAAAGAAGTCTCTTCTAGGAAGGCATGAAGAGAGATATGGCCTATTGGTGACGCAATGTTTGAACTGCCAACAAGTAAAATCTGAACATCAGAAACAAAGTAGGTTATTTCAGCCTTTAGATGTTCCAATCTGGAAATGGGATTCTATCTCAGTGGATTTACTTGATGGGTTTCCAAGGTCGAATGGAGGAAATGAAAGTATTGGGTTATAGTAGACAAATTGACCAAGAGTGCCAATTTCAATATAGTAAAATCAACCAGGACAGCACCTGTTTTGGCTAAATTATTCATGAAGAATATGGTTAGACTGCATGGAATTCCTAGTAGTATAGTAAGTGATGAGATTCCTTATTCACTAGCGAGTTTTGGAAGAGTCTACGAAAGAATTTAGTTACCAAGCTCAAGATGAATGTCGCTTACCATCCATAGAAAGATGGGTAAATGGAGAGAGTTAACAAAGTCTTAGCGGATTTTTAAGAGCTTGTGTGCTAGGCATTGGGGGATCATGGAAAGACCATCTACATTTAGTTGATTTTTCATTTAACAACAGTTATAAGACTAGTATAGGGATGGCACCCTTTGAAGCTTTGCATGGATGGCCATGCAAATCAACTGTTTGTTGGTTAGAGACCGAGGATAAGTTAATTCTTGGTTCAGATTTGGTTAGAGAAGCTATAGGAAAGATTAAGTTCATTCAAGCCAGAATGAAGGAAGCTCCGTCTAAGCAGAAGAGCTATGCTGATAGAAGATGGAAAGACTTAGAGTTCTTAGTTGGAGATCATATTTTCGTCAAGATATCATCGATGAAAGGTGTCATCCGGTTTGGAAAATCAATTGGCGTCGAAATTCGATGGACCATTTCCAATTGTAGAAAGGATTGGGAAACTTGCGTGTAGAGTAGAGTTACCAAACAGTTTGATAGGAGTCCACAATGTTTTTCATATTTCTTATCTAAGGAAGTGTATTCGAGATCTAAAAAATATTATTGCACTGACGGTGTTAGATGATTTAGTAGTGGAACTGAATATGGCTATAGTTAGAATACTAGTTCGTATAGTTACAAGGGATGAGAAGAAACTAAGGAACAAGATAGTCGGATTAGTCAAAGAATAATGGAGTGAAGAGAGAGAGACTGTACTTAGGAAGCTGAGAGTAGGATTAGAGATACTTATCCTGACTTGTCTCATGGTATGTTTTACCTTTGTGATTGATTGTTATGTGTACCTTATCGTAATTTTAAAGACAAAATTCTTTAAGGAGGGGAACCCGTAATGATCCTGATTCTGACTAACAATATTTAGGACATTAAATTAAATAAATTAAATGAAATAATGTAAATGGTTAAGGAATTGAGATTTGTATGATAATAAGATAGCCATGCATAACTAATCTATAAGCCAAAGAGAATTAAAATGAAGTAAGTAAGAGGAATAAGATGAGCGCAAAATTGGAATAAACTAAGTTCTTATACCTTGAACCCTTTTACTTTCATTTATTATCTATTTCAAACATTTGCAAACAAAACTAAAAACGTTCAAAAGCTTGGCCGACCACCATCAAAGGAAAACAAAAGGAAAATAAGCAAGGATTCAAGTAGGAAGCTTAAGAAAATAAATCAAAGAGAATATCTTAACATCCTTAACAACAAGCTAAGGTGAATAGTAGGTTTACATCTCATTTTTATTGATGTCGGGTTCTAGTTGAGATCCGAATTTATTTTGCAAGTAAAATACCAGGTTTTGATTGTTTAAATGGAAATATATGCTTGTTGATAAATTATGTTGCTTCATATAGATTTTATGATAAGTTTTGATTTAAAAAACCTATTGAAAGACATCCAAATGGCTTGCATTTTTGATATATTGTCAAAAACATTATTTTAGAGATGGGTTTCAAGTTTCATAATTTTCTAAGTTATTGTGGATTTATTATGAATTTTCTATGAAAGAAAATGGCTAAAATTAGGTTTAGATTATTTTCGGCAGTCATATGTTAGCCTTGGGTCTAGAATTTAAATATGTTAGACAATATATTAAAAGTGATTTATAGGAATTTTTGGAAAATTTTCCAAAGTATTTTAATCTAGATATAAAGTTATCTAAGGTATGGGACTTAAATGTTTTATATGTTTCGAAAAGGTGAAGGGCTAATTTGTTAAATGTTTTAAATTATTAATTACTGAATTCGGAAGCACTTTTAGAAAAAGATTTTGGAAAAGAAATTGCAACCAATCATGTGTTGACAAATAAGACAAGTTAGTTGGAAAGAAATTACTTTAAATGGATAATAACCAGTTTTGCAAGTAATTACTGCTTCGCCATTTCCAGTAGCTACCTTTCGACCCCATACTTCCGCCTCTGACCAAATCGAAACCAGGACATATGGTGTCAACTCTTTGGTACGTAGTGGATTATAGAAAGGCGGTAGGTATAGTGTCAAAACCATGCTTTTGAAAAGGTGGATGCTACATCTATTGACATTGAATTACTTATGTTTATAATGGATGCTTTTGAGGGTCCTATGTTAGCTTTCGACTTAGTCAATATGCTAGCGTTTACATAAAAGTACTTTCGAAGGGGTTGTCAGCTTTTTTCTTAAAATAAAGCTTTCGAAAGGGTTCAAAACCCAAGATGCCGTATTCAACCTTTCGCATCAATTTGAAAGGGTGGTTTTGCCTTTAAACTTTGAAGTCGCTTCTTCATGCTTTCATACGGTTGGCTTTGAAACCATCCACTTTCTTTTACTTAGGGATAACGCTTTTGAAAGAAACGCTTTCGCCCCAATTCTTTTATGACCCTTTGTTCTATTAAAAGTTAAACCCAAAGGTTACGAAAGGGATGGTTTTATATGGTTTCGAAGTTATGTTTCACAAACTTTTACTTGAACCCAATACTTTCGAAAGGTATATAATGTAGGTTTCGAAGGGGAGATTTTCCAATGTTTTCGAATGGTTTACTTTGAGTATTTGAGTGGAAGGTTCCCATGCTTTCGAAAGGCATGTTTTAAAGGGTTTTGAAAGAGGATGCCTAAGCTTTTAATAAAGCATTCGCAAGAGTTAGTTTCATTAATTTCGAAAGGTATTGTTTAAGTTTTAAAACAAAGGTTTCGAAGTTAATATCTTGGATTTAAAGCCTAATGTTTTCTAAGTTAAAAAGGACTTTAACTTGTTTTAAGGGGATAGATAACCGTGTTGATTTAGGTTTTCAACAACATTGTTTTGTGTAAAGCATATATATCATGGCAAAGGTACTTGAGTAAAGCAAAGAATACATTTTCCTTGTTTAAGTATGATTTAAAAGGGCTAAATCAAATTGAAAGAATTGTTTTCAAGGAAAATTTGATGGGGTAGTTAACCCTAAGTAAATGACCCAGATATTAGAATACCAAATGGGACTAGTGTAGGGTTGGGCCCTATACTTTAGCTAATAGCCCCTAGCTAATATAAGTCCAAAATTCTAGTGTGCATGGCTTTGTCATAGGTAAGACTAAAATGATGTTACACACAAAGGAATATACAGAGTAAAGATAGGTTATTGGTGAGACCGTAAAACCATTAGGATCAGTTGACCCTGAGAGAAGTAAGTTAAGGACAGACCTTTTAGGAGGGTGTTTAGCAGAAGTTGTATTATTTATTAAGTTTAGTAGTCTCGAATGGTTAGTAGTTGATTACCTGATTTATGTGCATATGTGATATTGCTAGTATTACTTAGTTTGATTGCAGGTTTCTGAGTTGCAAAAAAATATGTTTTCTAAAGAGATATTAGCAAGGGGAAACCCGTTCCACTAGGCGGCATGGTCTCACTTTATATTAGTAAATCGAAATGTAATAGTATTATTCACACCAGACTTTATGTCTGACTCGAAGTTTATGTTTTCTCCTTAAATTCTTGGGTGCTCAAAATTTAGTTTGAGTAGATTGAGAGTAAAGATTTTACAGTCTTAGTAGGTGGATGAATAAGCTTCCAGAGACGAGTAGGAGGAAAAGTTAGCTATGTAGGAGCAATTAGTTTTATTTTCGATGTGACGTATTTAAGACTGATGTGTCTATTTATTACTCTGATCATCCAAGAGGGCATCTTCATATGTTGCTCTTGCGTAAATTGTAATAATTATATTTGATCGAAATTTGAGAATCATTTGAGGAATGTGTAATGGAATATGAAACATTAATTTGAAATGTAATTAGTAAAAAAAAATTTGGAATCTGTGATTTTGTGTCATATTCTTGTGCTTCTGATATTATGGATACCATTAACATTACCGTATTTTGTCACCAGAAGTTAATACTATAGATGACTGAAGCAACTGTAGCGCTTAGCTTCGGGCCTCAAGATAGGGAATGCTACGGTATATCATGATAGTGGCATTCAATATCAATAAATGTAAGGGCACCTACCCTGATCATACCTATGAGCATCACCTCATGTAAATACAATGTATTATAAACATTCCCGTCAAATGAATATCATATGCTTACACTGAATAACCAGATAAGTATCACACTGACATCCCATACAACCATGTCACACTAGTTCGTTTATTCAATGTTCATAAACAACTCTCAAACAAGTGAATATATCGATGCAATAAGTCCAACGAATAACCGAAAATGCATGGCCGAATGTCACATACCAGATGGTATCACTAAACAATTTATTCAAATTTCTCGTTACAAAAAAATGTAAACACATTAACAATAAACAAAGTAATTTATATAAATGTTTTTACTTTATTTAAAAGTATAGTAATATTTTTGTAATAAATTGCAATAGTAATTTATCTTATATAAAATGATACTTAAATAAATACTCAAAATCAAACACCATAAAATTTCTTTTTAAGTCTGTAATATAACTTTTATAACCTTTAATAGTTATTTCGAGTTCATTTGGTAATTTTATAAATAAGAATTTATTAAAGTTTATAAATTTATATTGAAATAAATTATTACATTTACATTATTTAATCGTTAAATGTTTTAAATAATATCCATTTCTATATTTAAGTATAATATACTATGGTATATTATTATGTTTATATTGTATATTTATTTTATTTTATCTTTTCTAAAGTATTAGGCACACAATTCTCTATGCTTGTTTTTGTGCATTTTCGACCTTCTCCTCCCTAATCTTTGCCACTCTTTCATCATTCAACATTATACAACCTAATTACATCATTCAATTATTCTACCATGTCCTAAATAAGTATCAATTTCACATTATCGGTATTATATGATCAAGGAGATGGAAAAACAATGTTTCAATATTTGGATTTATTTGTGCATACTGACATTTCCAATTATAGATAACTCAATATCATCGAAACAAACATAGTTTGTGAGTGATATACTAACCTTTTATTAGAGAATCACAATAACTTCACCAATCTTTTCTAGCTCCGCTTTCTACTTCTCCTTTTCTACTTACTATAAGTGATTTCTTCTTCAAATTGATGAACAAAACTTGATTTCTTGCTTGCTAATTGGTGTAGAGTTATTAAGAAGCTATGATTTAAGTTGTTGAAATTTATAAATTTTATTTTTGATTTTAATTGAATTTTGAAGGGGTAGGGTTCAGGAAAGATGTTGTTTTTCTAAAGAAAATAAAAAAATGTAAGGTTATATTTATAGAATGAGATGAAGAATCCAGGTAATCAAATGTTTGGAAAATGGAATATTCGGGAAACATGAATTCTAGGGTATGGGAACTTGGACTCAAGAGATAATGGGCTTTAATTTGTTTCTTATTTTCTTTCTTTCTTTCTTCTTTTCTTTCTTTTAGTTGATTCATGAAACTAATTTCAATTGTCAAACATATTTGTTCTTTGTCAAAATGATGCAAGCAGGTGCTGCTGCTGGATTAGTTAGTGGAAACATTAGAGGAGCTAATTAGGAAGTTCCAATTGTCAACAATTGTGCTTTTTTGAGTAGAGACTATGCAAGGCTTAAAGGTAAACCATTCATTGGAACGGAGGATGCAATTGAAGTGGAGAATTGATTGCTTCATTATGAAAGGATTTTTGCTGATCTTGGTTTGAATGATGAAAATAAGATTTTGGGAGACATTACCTTTTGGGAGAACGATTGGAGTTGTATATGGATCACAAGCGGCCAAGATACTTATTCTCTCAGATAGAATTGAACATGAAACAATAAAGGTGGCAAGAGTTTATAGTTGCTTGTGATTTTGGGATTGAGTGCGCATAGGTAAAGTTAAAAATGCACTTAGCATGAAACATCAGAATGTGGTGTTGGCTATGTTGGCTGAATGGAAAGATTTGGAAGCATTAACTACTTGTAATTTGTGGTTAAGGTCGACTGCCAGTTCTAGTCTAGCACCGCAATGTTATCTTGTTTGGAAGTTCAACCAGTATTGATCAAAATAATTACTTCTAAGCAAAGAGATAATCCATTGCTAGCTGAAAAAACTAGAAGATTGGAAGGTGGAACTGAGACTGATGATTTGAAATATTTTTATCTTGATTAGAATGGGTGGTTAAGAAAGAAGGGATGATTATGTGTTCCCGATGTTGATAACCTAAGGAAAGAAGTTCTTAGGGAATGTCATTGATCGTAGTTTACTATTCATCCTGGAGGAACAAAGATGTAACAAGATATAAAGAGAAGTTTCTTTTAAGAGTGTATGAAAAGAGATGTAGGCTTATGGGTAAAATAGTGTTTGAATTCCTAGCAAGTGAAAGGCGAACATTAAAAGTCGAGTGGATTACTTCAACCTTTAGACATACCAATATGGAAATGAGATACGATATCTGTGGATTTCATTGACGGGTTTCCAAGGCCGAATAGAGGAAATGAAATTTTTTGGGTTATAGTGGACAGAATAACTAATAGTACACATTTTATACTCGTTAAGGCGACAAGGATGGCACCTATTTAGTTAAATTATTCATGAAGAATATAGCTAGACTACATGGGATTCCTAGTAGTATAGTCAGTGATGGAGATTCTTTATTTACTAGCGAATTTGGAAGAGTCTATAGGAAGTACAAGGTACCAAGTTTAAGATGAGTATCACTTATCACCCTTAGACAGATGGACAGACATAAGGAGTCAATAGAGTGCTTCAAGATTTGTTGAGAGCTTGTGTACTAGATTTTGGTAGGTTATGGGAAGACCATTTGCACTAGGTTGAGTTTTCCTATAGTAATAGTTATCAGACTAGTATAGGAATGGCACCTTTTGAAGCTTCATATGGAAGGCAGTGTAAATCACCTGTACGTTGGTTAGAGATCAAGGATAGATTAGTTGTTCGTCTGGATATGGTAAGAGAAGCCGCATAAAAGATTGAGATGATTCGAGCCAGACTGAAGGAAGCTCGGTCTAGGCAGAAAAGTTATGCAAATAAGAGATGAAAGGACTTGGAGTTCTCAGTGGGAGATCATATTTTTATCAAAGTATCACCGATGAAAGATGTAAAAAGATTTATGAAATCAGAGAAGTTGGCAATTAGGTTTGTTGGACCATTTACTATTTTAGAAACGGTCAGGAAACTCTCTTATAGGATAGTGTTACCGAACAGTTTGGCAGGAGTCCATAATGTTTTCCATATTTCACATCTAAGGAAGTGTGTGCATGATCCAGAGGCTACTATTACTCTGACTGCATTAGAAGATTTAGTAATAGAAGTAGATCTGACTTTTGTAAGATAACCAGTTCGAGTTGTAGCGAGGGATGAGAAGAAGCTAATGTAACATTCCGCTACTGTTTCAACTTATAATAATAAATTTTGTTGAATTAAAAAAAATCGTTATGGATATGAAATAAAATTTGGTGTAAAATACCACTATAGGAACTATAATCGATGACCATATTGCGGTAGGGCAAAATCGTGGTTAAGGGCATGAAATTTATTTGAGGGGTATAAAATTATTTACTGAAAAATAAAATAAATGGCTTTATTCTCATTTGACCTCACCTCTGCATACTATCTCTTTCATGATTATAAATTTACTTAAACATTTAACTTTTTACTCGAGGTGAATCTCTCTCTACCTATATAAGCACTGCATCCTAATGCAAGCAAACTCACACTATTCTATCACTTTTCACTTTCATCAGACTGTGCAAATCAAAGTGAGTATACTTTCCTTTTTTTACTGTATATGTACTTTAGTTCCATCTTCTGTTCACGTTAATATCAGTGCACATATATATTTCACTGCTTCATTTCAACATCAGTCCGCAAGGTTTTTTCTTGACTTAATTAAAAATAGTTTAAGTGTCGATGCTCGTGAATATGAACTGCAAAGAAAAAGCGAGTATATCCTCTGCCATAACATAAGTATTTTGAGTGATTCTTTTATGTTTCATGTAACGACTCAGAAATTTTCGATCTCGAAAATTCCAGATAGTTATGAAAAAGAAGAAGAGATAGAAGAAAAAGAAGAAACAAAAAAACCAAAACACAGAAACCTCGCTTTCGCAGCGGATCAAAATATAATATTACATAAATAACAGTTTTACAAAGAAGAACTGTATCAGTACACTTATATTTTTATACATAGAAGTTACAACATTTAAACAACCTTGGACAGTTTAAAACAACATGTCCCAGATAATCAGCAATAATACACACGGCGGAAAATGCCCCATACGTTCCTACCATCCAGCTCGCCTCCTGAACTCCAGACGTCCTTACCTGAAAAGCTGTAATACTCGGTCTGAACCGAGCATTACATCAAAGTAACACCCAGGTCAGGCTGGAAACCAGTGTGCGTAAACCCATCTAACATGGAATACGAAAGCATACCACTTATATAAACCCGGGGTAACTTGTATCAAATTATAACTTCACAAGTTGTTATAAACATCACTTATTTCACACATCAATTTCTAAGTACCCAAAACATAGATTAAAAAGTCCAATTCACAAAAATCTTTCCATTTCAACCTATTGATTCCACATACCAATTTATAAAGAATCGAAGTGGTTTCTGGTATTTGCTAATACCCGACTCCGGTCCCTTCGAATTTAATACTATCTTGACCTAAGTTATTTTAGTGAAACACGGTTCAACTTTAAATACAATATGTCACTTTTTACACAGAAATTCCTCATCATTAAATAACCACATTATAAATGTCCACCCAAACATATCATATTACAAAACTCTTAATATCAAAGAATATCATAGCATATCATCCCATAGATATCAACCAATTCAGATATTCCACTTAAACAATCATTCATAAGCAACCATTGTTAATCTCTATTATAATTAATTTAATTACTTAATTTAAATCAGTTACTTAAAAATTAATCACCTAACTTTTCTTAATCAACCATTAATTAATTACAACCTTTTAATTAATCAATCATTCTTCAGATATCCATCTTTATTAATCACCTTGATTAATTACCTTCAATTGCATAGAGTAATTATCCTTCAATTAATTTCACAAATTAATTATCCTTAACCATTTACAGTAATTAACCTTTAATTACTCTCATTAATTACATTAATTAATGATCCTTAATTACTTCTTCAATTAATTATTAATTATATTTAATAATTAATCTTAAAATAATTATTCTTTAACCAACCTTGATTAATCACATTAGTAATTAATTACCCTTAATTAATTACATTACTTAATTACCTTCAAATAACTTCATTAATCAATTCTTAAATTAATTACACTAAGTAATTTATTATTAATTACTTCACTATGTAATTACCCTTCTTATTAATTACACAAGGTAATTAAACCTAAATCATTTCCACTAAAATTATCATTCCAATTCAATTAACATCCAGTAATTATCCATTAATTACTTTACTAAGTAATTACTCTTTTCCAATTACATTCAGTAATTACACTTTGACAAACCATCATGTAATTATCTTAAATTAATTAAACCAATTAATTAACTTGATTAATCACATTACTTTAATTAACTATATTGAGTAATTATCCTTTATTTACTACATAGACTATTTAGTCTTAACCCTTTATTAATCACATAAATTGATTATCTTTAAATTAATCCCACCAATTATTGATTAACCCTTTAATCACCTTAATTAAATAATTATCCTTAATCCTATTACATTATTCCTGTTTATTTAAAATAAACTTTTAAAGGGTTCTGAATTTTGAAATTCTTAAACTCAAAATAATTCCATTCTCAACCTTAATAGATTCCAAACCTTAAATATTTTTAGATTAAAATGGTTGATAACTTGTTTATACTAAATCAAGTTTGAACTTAAAAATTGGTTATTTCTTATATATATTTAAAACTTGATAGCATATCGTTTTTCAAGAACCTTCAAACCTTGATTAACAACTTGCTACTCCTACTTCGGAATCAACCCGACTAGTGCTCGAGTCATGTCTCTGGTACCTTCATCTTCTTCCATTTTTAACACTTAGTTTTATATTTTTAAAAGAATTGCAAGGAACACACACACGAACCTGAGAACATCCCGAGTCCATCTTCTTCCTTCCCGAACTTCGTATCGAGAAAACTTGTTTCCAATACAACCCCGGGTACGGATACACTGACAAGACGTGCACCTCCTTCGATTATCGGCGAAGATCTAGCCCTCAAAATCACCTCTAGCAAATCGTCGATCATCACTTCTCTCTATCCAAACAACCAAATTCCATCAATAAGCTCAAAATCAAACTTGAGCATTCCAGTTCTAACTGAAATCATCTTCCTGAACTTTAATTGCCTCACGATGACGAACCATGACCCTAACATCCATCGGATTTCACCTCGAGCTTTCTCTCTTCCTCCTTCATCATCCCCCCTAGACCGATTGTTCAATTTTTCCTGGGCAACTCGACAATTCCACAAATTCAATGACCTTCCACTAGCACCACTAAACCCTAGATCATTGTTTTGTCGCTGCCTCGGCTGTGGAAAAATTCTTCAACTAATTTTCCCGGCATTGACTACTTCTATGCAAGCTTCAGCAAAAAACTCAAAAACCCAAACTTTGTCGATCATCGGAGAATGGTCAAAACCCACATTCCAACCATCATGCGATTTCTTATGATTTACAAGCTTAAAATTCATGATTTAAATCTTAAAAATCCTAGTTTTCTATTACAATTCAAATTATCAACCTGAAACAAGAAATCATACAGGTCAAAATTTTGAAAAGTTTTAGGATTTTACTGTACTTCTTCCTTTCTGTACAAATCTAGATATTTTTTAAACTTAAAAATATTTTTACAATTGATATTATGGTGTAACTAACAAGTTTTGTTCGTATATTATATCCCAAGAAGATCAGTGAAGAAGATCATGATTTTTTTGTATCAAACCTTAAAACTAGTCAACAAGAACAGAACAAATGTCCTGTAAACAGACATACACAACCATTTAATTCATATAAATGTATATAAATTTCATATTAAACAATTATATAAACATTTGTCACACTTTACTTCACATTACTGCATGCAACAAAATTTCTAAAACCGAACAGAAATTTGTTTACTCACATTGAAAAAACATGGAAGACTGAAGCTCGAAATCTGGAATTTTGTTCTGGGTTTGCAACTTGTTATTTGATTTTCCAAAGGCTGGAACCCCATTTTTTTTACAATCACTGCCTTTGATCTGTACTTGATGTTGGGTTGCAATCCTTGCTTGATCTTGTACTTAAGCTGAGGTTAAAATTTGGAAAACTATTGCTTGATTTATTCCATTCTCAGTTCTGTTTTTTTTAGTTTGGAAAGTAAATAGAAGAAAGAATTGAGGATTCTAAAACTTTTGAACTAAGATCAAATGGCCAGGTCTCTCTAAATATTATATTCAAATTTCCGTTGGAAAAAAAACAAATTTAGGCCACTTGTAAATTTTGAATGACACTTAAACTACAAATGTCAATACATGAATAATTAGCTTACAAATGTTTTAAATACTATTTATATACTTACACTTGTTAAATTCTTTGTTTAAAAAGGGTTACACATGAAATTAAATGTTTTTAATATGTTTACAAGGTTCTTATATTATAAAAATTTAGTTAGTTCAATATACATATGTTTTATATTTTAAAACCAAATTTATTTAAGATAATTATCCTTTAAAATTTCAATCCCAAATTCAAATTTAATTTTAAATTGACTCATATATATATATATATATATATATATTTATTTATTTATTTATTTAAACAACACACATTAAATTTGTTTGAAAATAATATTTTTGCCAATTTTAAAAAAAAATTATACTAGGTGGATTATCAAACCAATACTTATTCAGATATATACACGTATATATTTTTTTTTTTTTTAATTACTAGAATTATTTATATAAATCGGTATTTTTACAAATTAAATCCAGTTATAACATCCATTACAGATATTCAAAAATCCGGGATATCACGTTCCTTCCCCTTTGAATCTTTTCGTCCTCGAAAAGGAACGAAACCAGAATTTATTAAATATTTTAAAACCGGTTAAAATATTCTTTGATCATTTTAAAACACTTTTTAAAATCCATAAAATATTATAAAATAGTTTTATAAAAATACTTTATATAACTCGATGTCTCAACCAGTCCATCCTTATTCTCACAGAAATTCGGTCATACGTTGATCAGGCCTAAGACTGAAAATCTACAAGTGCTTGGTAGACCCGTTTTCAACATCCAGTGAAAATACTTTAAAAATAATTTTATTGAAAGTATAGAAAACATTTTGAAATAGAGAAAATATCTTTAGTGAAAATGCTCTAAAAATCATCACTCTCATCCATGGTCACAGTTACATCATGGGTTACGTTGCCATCGCAGCAAAAGTCCATGTAACTGTAGGCACTCCGTACCCCTCGATTACGCCATGGAACCCACAACAGATCGCAGTTAAATTCCAGGGTTACGTTGCCATCGCAGGAAAAGTCCATGTAACTTTTGGCTCTCAGCGGCACACACGATTTTCGCTGTCAAAATGAAACTTCTCCACTCCTACATAGGTCGCAGTCTACCGATATAAAATCAAACGCACACTGTTGGCTCTCAGCGGCACACACGACTTTCGCTATGTTACCATAGTTCGCAGTCTACCGATATAAAATCAAACGCACACTGTTGGCTCTCAGCGGCACACACGACTTTCGCTATGTTACCATAGGTCGCAGTCTACCGATATAAAATCAAATGCACACTGTTGGCTCTCAGCGGCACACACGACTTTCGCTATGGTACACATTACTCATAATCCCCAGGAAATAGTTTTGTCCGGACTCCTCATAGGATCAACTTTAGAACCCCCCCCTTGGGGCTCAAGGCAGCACCACCCGGTGGCACTCCTGAGAAGTTCATTTCAAGGGAACGCCTTTTTTCCCCGAGCCATCATCAAAACACTTTATACTATACACATATAGTACCTTTCAAATCATACACCTAGTATGATCTCATACAAGGCTCCTTTACACAAAATCGATTATCCCAAAATCGATAATTCTCAATCTAGGCTTTTCAAATTTCAATATTGATTTTACCCAAAAATCAAAAGCCCTTCCAAATCCAAAGGTTCCCAAAACCTTTTTCCAAAATCCTCATAAGATCTTTTATACATACATATATATATATGTATGTATGTATGTATGTATGTATGTATGTATGTATGTATGTATGTATAATTTTTTTAAAACTTTGGATCATTCGCACTTGTATAAAATCCCTTATACTTCAAACACCTTCAAAATCCTTTCTTCCGGCTATAGATTCAACAAGGAGAGATTTATCTTATATAACAAAGATATATAACTTTGTTATTCCAAATCAAATATTCAGATTAAATTTCTCTTTACAAAACCACTTACCATATCACTTACTTTCATAAAGTAAATTTTTACCATAGAAATATCCAATTTCCACTTTTGTTCATTGTATATTTCACAAAATATACTTTTCATTTTAAAAACCATTTTACATTTCTCATCCACAAATTCCCAGTACCAATTTTATTCAAACCCGTACGATGTACACATATCATCCGTACGCTATACCAATCTGATCGCTCACTCGATCACACCATTTCATTTCCAAACTAGTATCGTCCACCCGACTTTCTAGTGCGGACTTAGATCTGGTTTCTTGATCAGAAACCGTCATTCTCCTTGCATAGCCATAACTATGATAGAGAATATCCAGAACCAATCAACAATCCATATCCAGGTTCGCCGTCAAAAATCGAGTGAAAAATCCCAACTCGGATCGATATAACTATCTCGAAATTCTATGCTCGAATCCGGATCAAATCACTATGCGAATAGAATAATGTACGTACATCCTACGTATTTATCTTCATTGATTATTAACCAAATCAATTCTCTTTTCTATTCACATTCACTTATGATTTCTATACCCTTATTCACAATTTCTTCAATCCCAAATGGATTGTTACTTTAATTATAAACAGTTTGTACTCTGACTAGCTTGAGTTTAGAAAATAGCTTGAAAAGTTAAAAATATATAAGTAATTGAAAATATATTTATTAGTTTGTAAAATAGATGCAAAACAGTTAAGTAATTGTAAAATAGTGGGAAAATAGTCAAATAGTTAAAGAAATTTTAAATAATTGCAATATGGTTGAAAAATAGTAATTAATTTGTGTAATAGTTGAAAATAATAATAAGTTTATAAAACAGTTGAAAACTTGTTAAATAGTTTCAAAAATAATTGTAAAACAAGTATAAGATAGTCTTAGGTTTTGGAAAGAAAAGTTGTATAACAAATAGTTTGGGAAAATATATTTATATTTAAATCAATTTATTTTGAAAATTGTCCTAAGTCAAACTGTTCAATTTCCAACCTCCATTTCCAATGAATTCAATTTTAATTTCCACTTCCATTTAAATTGACTCAGTTCCAAATTAAATAATCTTCAATTTCCATTGAAATTGACTTAACCCCAAATTCAAGTTGAATTAATCCTCAATTCCTTTACTAAATTCAAATCAAATTCCATTTGATTTTACTCATTCAACTTTAATCACAATTTTAATTAACTCAAATAAATTTAATTTGAACTAATTCAAATTTCAAATTTAAAACATCCCGAATTATATAAATTCGAGTTAAATTTTAAATGTTGATTTAATCCTTTAAATCAAATCAACTTATATCTTTAGACCATTTAATTCAGAATTCAAATTCCATTTTTAACTTATTTTAAAGTTCAAATAATTCAAATCCTTTTTAAACAACTATATCTTTGAAATTTAATTTATCATTAAATTTAAATTTTGAAATCAAACTTTTGAAGTTTTATTTTAAACATTCAAATCTAAAGAACAAAATGATTCCATTTTACCTCAATAATGGATATATTACCACACCCCATTTCTTTAAACAAATCCAATTCACAGTTTAAAGATTATTAATAATAATAGGGTAATATCATCCAATTATTTTAAAACATCCATCTATTTCCAATTTTCGGATCTCAAACCCAATTTGAGATCACTCAAACTCTCAATTCAAATTAACCATTTAACTTTCCAAGTTAAAACTTAATTTCATTTTGAACTTTCCAAATCCGGTTGATCATTCAAACTTATTTAATTTCTTCCAGGTTAAATTCAATTTACTTAATCGGGTCAAATTTACACAATTTGAATTCCCATTCAAATTTTAAACTTCAGATTAATATCCTTCCCACTTAAGTTTTAAAACCTACTTCACTCTGGGTTTCACATCATATTCCAAGGAAAATTAAAAACTCAACCTTAGAGTTTACTTCCTTTACACACTTGGTTACTTTTAAATTTTAAACCACCTTTGGTTTTAAACTCAAACAAATTCCTTTAGAATTTCAAACAACCCTTGTTTGAAATAGGACCCTTTCATTCGAATATATTAAATAACATCTCTTATTTTAAAATAAGATCATATTCAAAATAGTTTGAATAATATTATTTCCTTTAACATTTTGAAACCAATTCAAATGTTTAAATTTAGAATTCAAAACTTCACAATTTGAAACCCATTTTAATTTACATCCTTTCAAATTTACAAGTTACTCTTTTTAAATGGTTACTTCCTTAAAACATTTTATTGTTTATTTGAAAACAATCATCCCATTATTAAACACAATAACCATTCTATTTCTCCGGTTTGTAACCAATTCTAATTCATCTTATTTAGAAATTTTTCCCCAACTTTAAGATTTAATTTCAGTTTGAATCCATTTCAAACTTATCTATATTTAATTTCAGTTTGTTTGTAATTCTTTTACCACTTGATTTAATTCCAATATTTAACATCCAATTACCTTAATATTTTTTTTAGAAAGATATATTGCTTTATATATCAAAATATATTCTTATATAAAATCATTTAAAATCTTTATATAAGAAAATAACAAGTACGCTCTCATATATATATATATATATATATATATATATATATATACTCAGCTCATTCTAGGGTATCATTGACCCTATCCTTAATGAGTAATCCCACCAGAGCCAAGGTTCTCGCTTAAGCTTCTGCTCTGATACCAAATGTAACGACCCGGAAATTTTCGATCCCGAAAATTCCAGATAGTTATGAAAAAGAAGAAGAAATAGAAGAAAAAGAAGAAACAAAAACACCAAAACACAGAAACCGCTCATTCGCAGCGTATCAAAATATAATATTACATAAATAACAGTTTTACAAAGAAGAACTGTATCAGTACACTTATATTTTTATACATAGAAGTTACAACATTTACACAACCTTGGATAGTTTAAAACAACATGTCCCAGATAATCAGCAATAATACACACGGCGGAAAATGCTCCATACGTTCCTACCATCCAGCTCGCCTCCTGAACTCCAGACGTCCTTACCTGAAAAGCTGTAATACTCGGTCTGAACCGAGCATTACATCAAAGTAACACCCGGGTCAGGCTGGAAACCAGTGTGCGTAAACCCATCTAACATGGAATACGAAAGCATACCACTTATATAAACCCGGGGTAACTTGTATCAAATTATAACTTCACAAGTTGTTATAAACATCACTTATTTCACACATCAATTTCTAAGTACCCAAAACATAGATTAAAAAGTCCAATTCACAAAAATCTTTCCATTTCAACCTATTGATTCCACATATCAATTTATAAAGAATCGAAGTGGTTTCTGGCATTTGCTAATACCCGACTCCGGTCTCTTCGAATTTAATACTATCTTGACCTAAGTTATTTTAGTGAAACACGGTTCAACTAAAAATACAAGATGTCACTTTTTACACAGAAATTCATCATCACTAAATAACCACATTATAAATGTCCACCCAAACATATCATATTACAAAACTCTTCATATCATAGAATATCATAGCATATCATCCCATAGATATCAACCAATTCAGATATTCCACTTAAACAGTCATTCATAAGCAACCATTGTTAATCCCTATTATAATTAGTTTAATTACTTAATTTAAATCAGTTACTTAAAAATTAATCACCTAACTTTGCTTAATCAACCATTAATTAATTACAACCTTTTAATTAATCAATCATTCTTCAGATATCCATCTTTATTAATCACCTTGATTAATTACCTTCAATTGCATAGAGTAATTATCCTTCAATTAATTTCACAAATTAATTATCCTTAACCATTTACAGTAATTAACCTTTAATTACTCTCATTAATTACATTAATTAATGATCCTTAATTACTTCTTCAATTAATTATTAATCATATTTAATAATTAATCTTAAAATAATTATTCTTTAACCAACCTTGATTAATCACATTAGTAATTAATTACCCTTAATTAATTACATTACTTAATTACCTTCAAATAACTTCATTAATCAATTCTTAAATTAATTACACTAAGTAATTTATTATTAATTACTTCACTATGTAATTACCCTTCTTATTAATTACACAAGGTAATTAAACCTAAATCATTTCCACTAAAATTATCATTCCAATTCAATTAACATCCAGTAATTATCCATTAATTACTTTACTAAGTAATTACTCTTTTCCAATTACATTCAGTAATTACACTTTGACAAACCATCATGTAATTATCTTAAATTAATTAAACCAATTAATTAACTTGATTAATCACATTACTTTAATTAACTATATTGGGTAATTATCCTTTATTCACTACATAGACTATTTAGTCTTAACCCTTTATTAATCACATAAATTGATTATCTTTAAATTAATCCCACCAATTATTGATTAACCCTTTAATAACCTTAATTAAATAATTATCCTTAATCCTATTACATTATTCCTGTTTATTTAAAATAAACTTTTAAAGGGTTCTGAATTTTGAAATTCTTAAACTCAAAATAATTCCATTCTCAACCTTAATAGATTCCAAACCTTAAATATTTTTAGATTAAAATGGTTGATAACTTGTTTATACTAAATCAAGTTTGAACTTAAAAATTGGTTATTTCTTATCTATATTTAAAACTTGATAGCATATCGTTTTTCAAGAACCTTCAAACCTTGATTAACAACTTGCTACTCCTACTTCGGAATCAACCCGACTAGTGCTCGAGTCATGTCTCTGGTACCTTCATCTTCTTCCATTTTTAACACTTAGTTTTATATTTTTAAAAGAATTGCAAGGAACACACACACGAACCTGAGAACATCCCGAGTCCATCTTCTTCCTTCCCGAACTTCGTATCGAGAAAACTTGTTTCCAATACAACCCTGGGTACGGATACACTGACAAGACGTGCACCTCCTTCGATTATCGGCGACGATCTAGCCCTCAAAATCACCTCTAGCAAATCGTCGATCATCACTTCTCTCTATCCAAACAACCAGATTCCATCAATAAGCTCAAAATCAAAATTGAGCATTCCAGTTCTAACTGAAATCATCTTCCTGACTTTAATTGCCTCACGATGACGAACCATGACCCTAACATCCATCGGATTTCACCTCGAGCTTTCTCTCTTCCTCCTTCATCATCCCCCCTAGACCGATTGTTCAATTTTTCCTGAGCAACTCGACAATTCCACAAATTCAATGACCTCCCACTAGCACCACTAAACCCTAGATCATTGTTTTGTCGCTGCCTCGGCTGTGGAAAAATTCTTCAACTAATTTTCCCGGCATTGACTACTTCTATGCAAGCTTCAGCAAAAAACTCAAAAACCCAAACTTTGTCGATCATCGGAGAATGGTCAAAACCCACATTCCAACCATCATGCGATTTCTTATGATTTACAAGCTTAAAATACATGATTTAAATCTTAAAAATCATAGTTTTCTGTTACAATTCAAATTATCAACCTGAAACAAGAAATCATACAGGTCAAAATTTTGAAAAGTTTTAGGATTTTACTGTACTTCTTCCTTTCTGTACAAATCTAGGTATTTTTTAAACTTAAAAATATTTTTACAATTGATATTGTGGTGTAACTAACAAGTTTTGTTCGTATATTATATCCCAAGAAGATCAGTGAAGAAGATCAAGATTTTTTTGTATCAAACCTTAAAACTAGTCAACAAGAACAGAACAAATGTCCTGTAAACAGACATACACAACCATTTAATTCATATAAATGTATATAAATTTCATATTAAACAATTATATAAACATTTGTCACACTTTACTTCACATTACTGCATGCAACATAATTTTTAAAACCGAACAGAAATTTGTTTACTCACATTGAAAAAACATGGAAGACTGAAGCTCGAAATCTGGAATTTTGTTCTGGGTTTGCAACTTGTTATTTGATTTTCCAAAGGCTGGAACCCCAATTTTTTACAATCACTGCCTTTGATCTGTACTTGATGTTGGGTTGCAATCCTTGCTTGATCTTGTACTTAAGCTCAGGTTAAAATTTGGAAAACTATTGCTTGATTTATTCCATTCTCAGTTCTGTTTTTTTTAGTTTGGAAAGTAAATAGAAGAAAGAATTGAGGATTCTAAAACTTTTGAACTAAGATCAAATGGCCAGGTCTCTCTAAATATTATATTCAAATTTCCGTTGGAAAAAAAACAAATTTAGGCCACTTGTAAATTTTGAATGACACTTAAACTACAAATGTCAATACATGAATAATTAGCTTACAAATGTTTTAAATACTATTTATATACTTACACTTGTTAAATTCTTTGTTTAAAAAGGGTTACACATGAAATTAAATGTTTTTAATATGTTTACAAGGTTCTTATATTATAAAAATTTAGTTAGTTCAATATACATATGTTTTATATTTTAAAACCAAATTTATTTAAGATAATTATCCTTTAAAATTTCAATCCCAAATTCAAATTTAATTTTAAATTGACTCATATATATATATATATATATATATATATATTTAAACAACACACATTAAATTTTTTTGAAAATAATATTTTTGCCAATTTTAAAAAAAAATTATACTAGGTGGATTATCAAACCAATACTTATTCAGATATATACACGTATATATTTAATTTTTTTTTTAATTACTAGAATTATTTATATAAATCAGTATTTCTACAAATTAAATCCAGTTATAACATCCATTACAGATATTCAAAAATCCGGGATATCACGTTCCTTCCCCTTTGAATCTTTTCGTCCTCGAAAAGGAACGAAACCAGAATTTATTAAATATTTTAAAACCGGTTAAAATATTCTTTGATCATTTTGATACACTTTTTAAAATCCATAAAATATTATAAAATAGTTTTATAAAAATACTTTATATAACTCGATGTCTCAACCAGTCCATCCTTGTTCTCACAGAAATTCGGTCATACGTTGATCAGGCCTAAGACTGAAAATCTACAAGTGCTTGGCAGACCCGTTTTCAACATCCAGTGAAAATACTTTAAAAATAATTTTATTGAAAGTATAGAAAACATTTTGAAATAGAGAAAATATCTTTAGTGGAAATGCTCTAAAAATCATCACTCCCATCCATGGTCGCAGTTACATCATGGGTTACGTTGCCATCGCAGCAAAAGTCCATGTAACTGTAGGCACTCCGCACCCCTCGATTACGCCATGGAACCCACAACAGATCGCAGTTAAATTCTAGGGTTACGTTGCCATCGCAGCAAAAGTCCATGTAACTTTTGGCTCTCAGCGGCACACACGATTTTCGCTGTCAAAATGAAACTTCTCCACTCCTACATAGGTCGCAGTCTACCGATATAAAATCAAACGCACACTGTTGGCTCTCAGCGGCACACACGACTTTCGCTATGTTACCATAGGTTGCAGTCTACCGATATAAAATCAAACGCACACTGTTGGCTCTCAGCGGCACACACGACTTTCGCTATGTTACCATAGGTCGCAGTCTACCGATATAAAATCAAATGCACACTGTTGGCTCTCAGGCGCACACACGACTTTCGCTATGGTACACATTACTCATAATCCCCAGGAAATAGTTTTGTCCGGACCCCTCACAGGATCAACTTTAGAAACCCCCCCCCCTTGGGGCTCAAGGCAGCACCACCCGGTGGCACTCTTGAGAAGTTCATTTCAAGGGAGCGCCTTTTTTCCCCGAGCCATCGTCAAAACACTTTATACTATACACATATAGTACCTTTCAAATCATACACCTAGTATGATCTCATACAAGGCTCCTTTACACAAAATCGATTATCCCAAAATCGATAATTCTCAATCTAGGCTTTTCAGATTTCAATATTGATTTTACCCAAAAATCAAAAGCCCTTCCAAATCCAAAGGTTCCCAAAACCTTTTTCCAAAATCCTCATAAGATCTTTTATATATACATATATATATATGTATGTATGTATGTATGTATGTATGTATGTATGTATGTATGTATAATTTTTTTAAAACTTTGGATCATTCACACTTGTATAAATTCCCTTATACTTCAAACACCTTCAAAATCCTTTCTTCCGGCTATAGATTCAACAAGGGGAGATTTATCTTATATAACAAAGATATATAACTTTGTTATTCCAAATCAAATATTCAAATTAAATTTCTCTTTACAAAACCACTTACCATATCACTTACTTTCATAAAGTAAATTTTTACCATAGAAATATCCAATTTCCACTTTTGTTCATTGTATATTTCACAAAATATACTTTTCATTTTAAAAACCATTTTACATTTCTCATCCACAAATTCCCAGTACCAATTTTATTCAAACCCGTACGATGTACACATATCATCCGTACGCTATACCAATCTGATCGCTCACTCGATCACACCATTTCATTTCCAAACTAGTATCGTCCACCCGACTTTCTAGTGCGGACTTAGATCTGGTTTCTTGATCAGAAACCGTCATTCTCCTTGCATAGCCATAACTATGATAGAGAATATCCAGAACCAATCAATAATACATATCCAGGTTCGCCGTCAAAAATCGAGTGAAAAATCCCAACTCGGATCGATATAACTATCTCGAAATTCTATGCTCGAATCTGGATCAAATCACTATGCGAATAGAATAATGTACGTACATCCTACGTATTTATCTTCATTGATTATTAACCAAATCAATTCTCTTTTCTATTCACATTCACTTATGATTTCTATACCCTTATTCACAATTTCTTCAATCCCAAATGGATTGTTACTTTAATTATAAACAGTTTGTACTCTGACTAGCTTGAGTTTAGAAAATAGCTTGAAAAGTTAAAAATATATAAGTAATTGAAAATATATTTATTAGTTTGTAAAATAGATGCACAACAGTTAAGTAATTGTAAAATAGTGGGAAAATAGTCAAATAGTTAAAGAAATTTTAAATAATTGCAAAATAGTTGAAAAATAGTAATTAATTTGTGTAATAGTTGAAAATAATAATAAGTTTATAAAACAGTTGAAAACTTGTCAAATAGTTTCAAAAATAATTGTAAAACAAGTATAAGATAGTCTTAGGTTTTGGAAAGAAAAGTTGTATAACAAATAGTTTGGGAAAATATATTTATATTTAAATCAATTTATTTTGAAAATTGTCCTGAGTCAAACTGTTCAATTTCCAACCTCCATTTCCAATGAATTCAATTTTAATTTCCACTTCCATTTAAATTGACTCAGTTCCAAATTAAATAATCTTCAATTTCCATTGAAATTGACTTAACCCCAAATTCAAGTTGAATAAATCCTCAATTCCTTTACTAAATTCAAATCAAATTCCATTTGATTTTACTCATTCAACTTTAATCACAATTTTAATTAACTCAAATAAATTTAATTTGAACTAATTCAAATTTCAAATTTAAAACATCCCGAATTATATAAATTCGAGTTAAATTTTAAATGTTGATTTAATCCTTTAAATCAAATCAACTTATATCTTTAGACCATTTAATTCGGAATTCAAATTCCATTTTTAACTTATTTTAAAGTTCAAATAATTCAAATCCTTTTTAAACAACTATATCTTTGAAATTTAATTTATCATTAAATTTAAATTTTGAAATCAAACTTTTGAAGTTTTATTTTAAACTTTCAAATCTAAAGACCAAAATGATTCCATTTTTCCTCAATAATGGATATATTACCACACCCCATTTCTTTAAACAAATCCAATTCACAGTTTAAAGATTATTAATAATAATAGGGTAATATCATCCAATTATTTTAAAACATCCATCTATTTCCAATTTTCGGATCTCAAACCCAATTTGAGATCACTCAAACTCTCAATTCAAATTAACCATTTAACTTTCCAAGTTGAAACTTAATTTCATTTTGAACTTTCCAAATCCGTTTGATCATTCAAACTTATTTAATTTATTCCAGGTTAAATTCAATTTACTTAATCGGGTCAAATTTACACAATATGAATTCCCATTCAAATTTTAAACTTCAGATTAATATCCTTCCCACTTAAGTTTTAAAACCTACTTCACTTTGGGTTTCACATCATATTCCAAGGAAAATTAAAAACTCAACCTTAGAGTTTACTTCCTTTACACACTTGGTTACTTTTAAATTTTAAACCACCTTTGGTTTTAAACTCAAACAAATTCCTTTAAAATTTCAAACAACCCTTGTTTGAAATAGGACCCTTTCATTCGAATATATTAAATAACATCTCTTATTTTAAAATAAGATCATATTCAAAATAGTTTGAATAATATTATTTCCTTTAACATTTTGAAACCAATTCAAATGTTTAAATTTAGAATTCAAAACTTCACAATTTGAAACCCATTTTAATTTACATCCTTTCAAATTTACAAGTTACTCTTTTTAAATGGTTACTTCCTTAAAACATTTTATTGTTTATTTGAAAACAATCATCCCATTATTAAACACAATAACCATTCTATTTCTCCGGTTTGTAACCAATTCTAATTCATCTTATTTAGAAATTTTTCCCCAACTTTAAGATTTAATTTCAGTTTGAATCCATTTCAAACTTATCTTTATTTAATTTCAATTTGGTTGTAATTCTTTTACCACTTGATTTAATTCCAATATTTAACATCCAATTACCTTAATATTTTTTTTAGAAAGATATATTGCTTTATATATCAAAATATATTCTTATATAAAATCATTTAAAATCTTTATATAAGAAAATAACAAGTACGCTCTCATATATATATATATATATATATATATATATATATATATATACTCAACTCATTCTAGGGTATCATTGACCCTATCCTTAATGAGTAATCCCACCAGAGCCAAGGTTCTCGCTTAACCTTCTGCTCTGATACCAAATGTAATGACCCGGAAATTTTCGATCCCGAAAATTCCAGATAGTTATGAAAAAGAAGAAGAGATAGAAGAAAAAGAAGAAACAAAAACACCAAAACACAGAAACCGCTCATTCGCAGCGGATCAAAATATAATATTACATAAACAACAGTTTTACAAAGAAGAACTGTATCAGTACACTTATATTTTTATACATAGAAGTTACAACATTTACACAACCTTGGACAGTTTAAAACAACATGTCCCAGATAATCAGCAATAATACACACGGCGGAAAATGCTCTGTCAGGACACGATTCTTCGTCTTCCGAAAATTCGACATCGACACTCACTTTATCGACTGCCGAGAAATCAAACGATGGAAAACCGAACACTGAGGGTTTTATTTAAGAAAAATTTAGGAAAGAAGAAGAGAAAAAGATAGAAATTAGGGAGGAGAGAAGAAGATAGGAAATAGAGGGAAAGAAGATATTTGAAAACAGAAAATTTTATAATAGAACATAGAGAAGAAGGAATAGAAAATTTTAAAAATAGAACGGACAGAAAGGAAACAACAGAACAACAACAGAATCTCACAATTCGCAGCGGAACAACATATAATAATACATGAATAATCTTTAAACAAGGAACTATATCAGTTATTACATTTTATACATTACATTTCATCATGTCATCAGAGTATACAATATCAAACAAACAGCGGAAAAAGAAATACTATATAATTAGTAATACGCCATGCCATCCAGCTTGCCTCCAGCAAATCCAGAATATCCAGAATATCCTGATAAACCTTAACTCTTGACTGCCCGTGTGGAAATTGGTGGGCACCCAGAGTTTAGGAAGGAAAACAATAAACTCCAAGTCAGTCATGTGACTGGTGTGAGAACTCAAAACAGTTT
The DNA here is from genome assembly GCA_030765085.1 of Allium cepa. Taxonomy (NCBI): domain Eukaryota; kingdom Viridiplantae; phylum Streptophyta; class Magnoliopsida; order Asparagales; family Amaryllidaceae; genus Allium; species Allium cepa. Next base: position 582,655,420 of record CM060931.1, read on the forward strand.
ATTTATCTTTAAAATCAAAATAGAGGAATATTTTTAAATTAATTCGCAATGCTTTTAAAAATGAGACTACCATAAGACCTCCTGCCACACACACAATGCAAACGCAGACTTGGAGAAGATTTCTCCTTATGATAGTCAAACATGCTTGATACGCATTTAAAAAGAGCATTTGATATTATTATTAGTGCATAGTGTAGGAAAAATTCATTTCGAAAGTAGAATATAAATCTTAGCCAGCATAGGTACCATTATATTATGCCTACTATAGCTACCTCCTGAGGAAGCAGGTTCTACAACTAAAACCGTACAAGTCTCGTATTGTTTCTTTGGATTTCCAACAAATGGTCAGGCTAAGGAACTTCCTACTGCCACATGGGATCGCCTCTGGCTGGACGTCCCGAGAACTTAACCAGCTCTCTGCCAACACAAGGCCGGGTTACCTTTATCACTAGGTAACTACTACACGAATATGGCATCCCCCGGTCCCATCGGACCTTTAACCGAGCGCTCGTCACCAACAACACCACACAGAAATAGATATAGTGTATCAACATGAGTAAGTATCTGGGCTCCATACCATGATACCACCCTTTCCAGAAGGAAATGCACATACCCTAAAGGGAGCTACCCCTCATAACCTTGCCGCATCTTTCCTGTTTTGACCATTACCGGGATGTGAGGCTCGACGAATTCACGTCCACAAAAACATACTTTATACAAAAGCCATGCTTTGGGTCAACAAATGATCAACACAATGATCACTAAGATAGACGATCAAATAAATGATCCTATCACAATAATCAACACAATGATCATTTCAGCATCACTCAGCATGTCACATTACCAAAATGGGATATATTGCTGATAACTTCAACTATATAACCTTTGAGCTCGTACGTCTCAAAGAAGGGTGTTAAGCAAAGAATAAATTCTCCGCCACCAACAGAAATATATTTGAAAGAAATCGGCTTTATATCTCAAATTGTAATGTCAGGCATACAATCCATACAAGTCTGTTCCGGGCTCGAACAGAACCGAAGGCACTTCTTACGAAGCCCTTGCAATACGGGTATTCACAATCCCGATCGAATTTCCCATCACTTAGGAGATCTCTATACCAGGAGCTACCCAGTGCAGAGACAATCGATAGGTCATCCTATCGCTTTCACAAATACTCGGTCTTCAACACCGATCTTCAAATGCAATTCATAACGACGTATCACATATTCGGAATGGGTTATACGACCCCATGGTCCTTTCCCGGTTAACCCGAATAGTGAGCGCTTATTCAAAAATAAGTGTGCATTCAAATTCAATCAATTCACATCAAAAACCCATCAAAGGGAAATATTGATTGTCGGTTATTGAACTATCAATTGATATGCATACATCACCAGATTCCAAATAATTTTCCAAATTATTTATTTTCCAAAATATCTTTACAAGATATATATTTTCGCACTTTTAAAATAAATCAATATTTATTTTTATACAAATTCCACTTTTCATTCATAAATTCCATAATGAATTTATATTTCAAAATATCCATGCATATACGATTTCACTTATCCATTTCAATTTATCTTCAAAAAGATAATTTCTAAATATTCACTTCATATTGGAAGACAATTCCATACTTATTCAATTATAAGTAATTCACAAATTCCTTTTATTTTTAACACTTAGAAAATATTCAATATACTTAAATCGAATTAAGTATATAATTCATTCTTTAAGGAAATTATTCACTTAAACATATTTACTTGGGCCAAAACGAATGTTGCGTAAAACATCGTTACAACGTCCCAAAATCACTAGTATAGGGATTCGAAATTAAATAGATATATAAATCCCAATACTATACAAAACATTTCCTTTCGGAAATCATTTACTATAACAACGGTGTTATAGTCCATCATCTCCTTTCATTTCTCGAAAACGTCTATTTCAACAATAAATGTTGAAATCTATGGTTTCGAATCTCAACACATTTTAAACCATCGTTAGATCGTTTTAATTCTATTTAAAACATCATATCTAAAACAATTTCTTTAACGTATTATTCACTATTCAAAAACGTGAATATACTACCTTAACAAATTTCATCATTTCTATTCACTTTAACTTAAAGGATTATTCACTGTTCAAAATGTGAATATAACTCTATCTCTAAGTTATAACAATTAACTTATCAAAATAAGTCATTTGCGGATTTATAAAACAACGTTTATAAATTCCGTTTCTATTTATTTATAAAAACTTCCTTTAATAAATTCCTTTATTAACCTATTCCAGTTTATAACTAAATTATAAACTAAACGTTCATATTATAAGTTAAATACTTATAAAACGATTATTTTACAAAATCGTTCTTTTAAAGACTTTCCAATTTATAAATCTTATAACTTATAAGATTTAATGATTTATCCAATCCATTCTTCAAATAATTTCACCAAATTTATAAATCTTACTATTTATAAATTTCATTTATAACTTCACGGTTTATAATTCTATAAATTCCATTCTTTAATGAAATTCATTTTCACTTAATTCAAACACTTATAAAAACTCGTTTTATAATGTCACTATTTCGATTTATAAATATCCGTTTATAAATCTCTAAATATAAATCAGTTTATATTATTATTCTGAAACGTCTTTAATTTCCTTTATAATTTCACCATTTTGATTTATAAAATAATCAAATTTTATAAATCCTATATTTAAACTTTTTATCATATATTCAAAAATCCTATCTAAATTATTTTATAAAATCATTAGTTCATATTTCTCAAAAATCGACTTTTAATCGTATTTCTAAAAATCAGCTTTTTAACTATATTTCACAAAAACCATAATTTTTATAACTTTAAAAATTATAACGTTTATTTATTTATAATGGATCAATTCCAAAAATATAGTATATTTTCTAAATCACTTTTAAAATCATTTTAAAATCCCAAAATCTGGGTCCAATGATGCTACACACCAAATAGTCAATCACGACTACTAACGATATCATATATCGATATGATAATCCATCAAATATCAAAATATCTGAAATTAAATAAAAACTGTTGAGGAATCCAGTTGGATCCCTCCAACCTGTTTCCTGCATCCAAAAAACATTAGCACAATACCAATTTCGCTCCAGTACGAAATTATCGCGGTACATGTTCTTATTAAATATTATCCGCTTAATAACGGCGTAATAGGGTCTCATCCGCTAAACAAAAAATGCGGGAAATCACAACTGCAATATATACATATGCCAATATATATATATTGATATTATATATAATACCAATTTCACTGTTTATGAAATATTCGCGGTATATGTTTATATTAAATAACATCCGCTTACTAACGGCGCATAATGTCTATTTTAACAATCAATAATTTACAGTCATCATTCAAACATGCATTCAAATATTTTAAATCTAACTATTTAAAATAAAATCGAAATCTATTCGATTGAGTGAGAAATTCTCACCTTGGTTTTAATTTCCGTTTTAGCTTTTATTTCGAATAAAATTAAACGCGCGTTTAATTTTACCCGAAATTCTCACTAACTCCAAACGACTCCAAACCAACTCCATCGCATAGTGCTCGTCGATACGATTCCAACGCAACTGGGTTTGCATTTTTTCGACCTCGTATGAAAAAGTTATCAATATTACAAGTTCGTACACGTTTTAACTCAATAATTATAACATAAATATATAATTTTCAACCCTACACCATTTCCAGCCCTTAGATCCTTCAAATGCAAATCTGGCCGCACAAGATAATCTTCCCCATCCCTTCGTTCTATCTCCAGGCTTACGTATAATAGCCGAACCCATTTAGATAAATTAGGGTTTAATTTTTCACCCAAATTCAATCGCCTTTGCATCGATCAAGCTCCTTCATTCCATGCGCCTATCTCCCCCACACCCACGGCCAAAGCAACCTGTAGCTCGGCCCTAAGATGCGCCTCGAATGGCGTGCCAAAACTGTAGAGAACGGCCACACATCACTCCCCCTCCGTTGCACCAAAATCCATCATCACCGTATGGAATTAAAGCTCTCTCCATGCTCTTCAATGTTGTAGTTAACAACTTTGGCCAAAACTTCACGGATTGGAAGAGATTAAGGGTTGAAATTGGGACAATTCTGGCCTTTGAATTAGAAAGTGGCGGCTATGCATATAGAATTAGGGTTAGGGTTGTTATTTCTAATTTATGAAGGGTATAGGGTCTATTTATAGAGTTTTGAACGACACTATTCATCCGAAAATTCCAAACTCCGATTTAGGCGCCGTAACCAGCGTACCTAGGGTTTATCCCGCGTTCCGGACACAATGGAACAAGTTTCGGAAGCTAATTCGGAAGTATGTGCGAGTTATGGCTGTAAACGCTCAATTTGAATTAAACCGATTTAAACCGATTTCTAGGCGTTTTAATTTGTACCGGACAAACGGTAAATCCAATTGACTTGAAATTTGAAACCTTACAATAATATGACATTACGGATCCGATGAAACTGGTTTCGTCGAATTCCGAGACTTTTTGAAAAATGGCTATTTTGACTCGCCAAATTTAAATTAAAAATAAATCGATGCGTTTCGAGCTGCCACGATCAAACGATAACTCCGATTGACACGAAATTTGAAATCCGGTAATAACTAACCATTACGGATCCAATGAAACTAGTTTCGTTAAATTCTGAGACTGTTCAAAAATTGGCTATTTTACAGTCGATTATTAAATATTAAAATATTCAATTTTCACAAATTAACTTTTAATTCGATTTTAAAAGTTCTAAAATATCGTTCTAACTCTAGTATGATTAAATAAAATTTTACAAATCATTTTCTATCATATTTAACTCAATTTTTTTAATTATTTCCATAATTTAACATATTAAATTATCGATTTAATTATTCAATTAAATCCAATAAATCAAAATAAAATTTTATTTGACTTATAAATTCAATTATAAATATTTAAAATTAATTAAATATTCAAATTTTAATTAAATAAAATTCTGGGTCGTTACAATCTTTCCCCCTTAAAAGAATTTCGTCCTCGAAATTACAAGTAAGAAAAGTTACAGAATCTATTAATTTTCCAAAATTCATAATTAAACTTCTTTCAAATCTTTACTAAGTTTTCAAATCATACTTAGTTATCCTTTCAAAAACAATTGCTATTGTTTAACTTTCAATTCCAAATCAAAGTTTAAGTTTTCAAAATTTTCCCAAATTCTCTCAAATTTTTCTAACGCCTTAAATTTCCGGAAAAATTCGCCATAGTCTCCTTTGCGCGGCTCGATCCGAAAAAAAAAATGACAGTATATATATCACAAATATACATCTCATCAAGTAATGAGGCATCCCGAAGGGAAAAAAGTATAAAAGTGCGATATGTAATCCGAGATATGTACCTTATATTTTATTAGCAAGCATATACAGCTAATATAGCGCTAAAGCGAACTCCAAATGCGAAGCAACGCGATCCGCACCTACTAATCACTCAACAAACAACATGAGAACATGTACATATGCAAATAATCTCAATATACAGCATATAGCAACATAATAACTATATATGTTACATAGCAAATGCAACAATAGCAATATATATTCAACCATCAACCAACTAACATCCATAATCAATAGATATTCATATTCTCATTAATATTTAATGAAATGGTTTTCAATTTAAATCACATTTGATTCATTAATGTTGGAATTCACTAACATTCATTCTCAATTCTAATTAGTTTGCATTCACTAATTAAATCTAATTCACATTAAATTCTATTCAAATTTATTTACTTTCAATTTGAATTCAATTTCATTAACACTTAATGAATTATTACAACCAATCAACAATCATATAACAACCAAAGTATATATAATACAACCAAATTCCTTTGCTTATATTCATTCTCATTCAATTTATTCAACTTCTAATAACATTTGATTTCAATGAATTAATACTTTCATTCATTATTCCATATCAACTTAAATTACATTCAATTGATTAACATTCAATCACAAAGTTGAATTCTATTATATAACTCAAGTTCATATTTATTACTTAACTTCATTAATTTAATTTGATATCAATATCAACTTTATTCAACAACACTTAACTTATATTCCATTTAACTTTAAATTCACTTTTATTTACAACTCATATTCATATAGTTTCATTTCTTATATATATAAGTTTATTTCACAATTGTAAACACTTTAATTATAATTCAATTCTTATAATTCTATTATTTATACAATTATCCTTTTATATAGATTATTCAAACAACCTAACAATCAACTTATATACACTTTAATAATTCTGAAAAATTATTTCTTTATATATAAAATATAATCAAGGCAAAATTATTCCATTTACCCAATTTAAAATCAATATTGTGTCGAATTGTTCTATTCAAGTGTTTAGAAACCCCTTCGGCATAGTCTTGCGGACCATGCTGACGAAAGTTCATATACCACTCAATAAACCAATCATCACAATATAAAACAATTTTTATATTCACTGACAAATACGCTCTCATATCTATTATTACACTCAAACTCATTCTAGAGTACTGCTGACTCTATCTCTAATGAATTATACCCAACAGAACCATGGTTGTCGCTTAACCATCAGAGCTCTGATACCACATTGTCAGGACACGATTCTTCGTCTTCCGAAAATTCGACATCGACACTCACTTTATCGACTGCCGAGAAATCAAACGACGGAAAACCGAACACTGAGGGTTTTATTTAAGAAAAATTTAGGAAAGAAGAAGAGAAAAAGATAGAAATTAGGGAGGAGAGAAGAAGATAGGAAATAGAGGGAAAGAAGATATTTGAAAACAGAAAATTTTATAATAGAACATAGAGAAGAAGGAATAGAAAATTTTAAAAATAGAACGGACAGAAAGGAAACAACAGAACAACAACAGAATCTCACAATTCGCAGCGGAACAACATATAATAATACATGAATAATCTTTAAACAAGGAACTATATCAGTTATTACATTTTATACATTACATTTCATCATGTCATCAGAGTATACAATATCAAACAAACAGCGGAAAAAGAAATACTATATAATTAGTAATACGCCATGCCATCCAGCTTGCCTCCAGCAAATCCAGAATATCCAGAATATCCTGATAAACCTTAACTCTTGACTGCCCGTGTGGAAATTGGTGGGCACCCAGAGTTTAGGAAGGAAAACAATAAACTCCAAGTCAGTCATGTGACTGGTGTGAGAACTCAAAACAGTTTATTTATCTTTAAAATCAAAATAGAGGAATATTTTTAAATTAATTCGCAATGCTTTTAAAAATGAGACTACCATAAGACCTCCTGCCACACACACAATGCAAACGCAGACTTGGAGAAGATTTCTCCTTATGATAGTCAAACATGCTTGATACGCATTTAAAAAGAGCATTTGATATTATTATTAGTGCATAGTGTAGGAAAAATTCATTTCGAAAGTAGAATATAAATCTTAGCCAGCATAGGTACCATTATATTATGCCTACTATAGCTACCTCCTGAGGAAGCAGGTTCTACAACTAAAACCGTACAAGTCTCGTATTGTTTCTTTGGATTTCCAACAAATGGTCAGGCTAAGGAACTTCCTACTGCCACATGGGATCGCCTCTGGCTGGACGTCCCGAGAACTTAACCAGCTCTCTGCCAACACAAGGCCGGGTTACCTTTATCACTAGGTAACTACTACACGAATATGGCATCCCCCGGTCCCATCGGACCTTTAACCGAGCGCTCGTCACCAACAACACCACACAGAAATAGATATAGTGTATCAACATGAGTAAGTATCTGGGCTCCATACCATGATACCACCCTTTCCAGAAGGAAATGCACATACCCTAAAGGGAGCTACCCCTCATAACCTTGCCGCATCTTTCCTGTTTTGACCATTACCGGGATGTGAGGCTCGACGAATTCACGTCCACAAAAACATACTTTATACAAAAGCCATGCTTTGGGTCAACAAATGATCAACACAATGATCACTAAGATAGACGATCAAATAAATGATCCTATCACAATAATCAACACAATGATCATTTCAGCATCACTCAGCATGTCACATTACCAAAATGGGATATATTGCTGATAACTTCAACTATATAACCTTTGAGCTCGTACGTCTCAAAGAAGGGTGTTAAGCAAAGAATAAATTCTCCGCCACCAACAGAAATATATTTGAAAGAAATCGGCTTTATATCTCAAATTGTAATGTCAGGCATACAATCCATACAAGTCTGTTCCGGGCTCGAACAGAACCGAAGGCACTTCTTACGAAGCCCTTGCAATACGGGTATTCACAATCCCGATCGAATTTCCCATCACTTAGGAGATCTCTATACCAGGAGCTACCCAGTGCAGAGACAATCGATAGGTCATCCTATCGCTTTCACAAATACTCGGTCTTCAACACCGATCTTCAAATGCAATTCATAACGACGTATCACATATTCGGAATGGGTTATACGACCCCATGGTCCTTTCCCGGTTAACCCGAATAGTGAGCGCTTATTCAAAAATAAGTGTGCATTCAAATTCAATCAATTCACATCAAAAACCCATCAAAGGGAAATATTGATTGTCGGTTATTGAACTATCAATTGATATGCATACATCACCAGATTCCAAATAATTTTCCAAATTATTTATTTTCCAAAATATCTTTACAAGATATATATTTTCGCACTTTTAAAATAAATCAATATTTATTTTTATACAAATTCCACTTTTCATTCATAAATTCCATAATGAATTTATATTTCAAAATATCCATGCATATACGATTTCACTTATCCATTTCAATTTATCTTCAAAAAGATAATTTCTAAATATTCACTTCATATTGGAAGACAATTCCATACTTATTCAATTATAAGTAATTCACAAATTCCTTTTATTTTTAACACTTAGAAAATATTCAATATACTTAAATCGAATTAAGTATATAATTCATTCTTTAAGGAAATTATTCACTTAAACATATTTACTTGGGCCAAAACGAATGTTGCGTAAAACATCGTTACAACGTCCCAAAATCACTAGTATAGGGATTCGAAATTAAATAGATATATAAATCCCAATACTATACAAAACATTTCCTTTCGGAAATCATTTACTATAACAACGGTGTTATAGTCCATCATCTCCTTTCATTTCTCGAAAACGTCTATTTCAACAATAAATGTTGAAATCTATGGTTTCGAATCTCAACACATTTTAAACCATCGTTAGATCGTTTTAATTCTATTTAAAACATCATATCTAAAACAATTTCTTTAACGTATTATTCACTATTCAAAAACGTGAATATACTACCTTAACAAATTTCATCATTTCTATTCACTTTAACTTAAAGGATTATTCACTGTTCAAAATGTGAATATAACTCTATCTCTAAGTTATAACAATTAACTTATCAAAATAAGTCATTTGCGGATTTATAAAACAACGTTTATAAATTCCGTTTCTATTTATTTATAAAAACTTCCTTTAATAAATTCCTTTATTAACCTATTCCAGTTTATAACTAAATTATAAACTAAACGTTCATATTATAAGTTAAATACTTATAAAACGATTATTTTACAAAATCGTTCTTTTAAAGACTTTCCAATTTATAAATCTTATAACTTATAAGATTTAATGATTTATCCAATCCATTCTTCAAATAATTTCACCAAATTTATAAATCTTACTATTTATAAATTTCATTTATAACTTCACGGTTTATAATTCTATAAATTCCATTCTTTAATGAAATTCATTTTCACTTAATTCAAACACTTATAAAAACTCGTTTTATAATGTCACTATTTCGATTTATAAATATCCGTTTATAAATCTCTAAATATAAATCAGTTTATATTATTATTCTGAAACGTCTTTAATTTCCTTTATAATTTCACCATTTTGATTTATAAAATAATCAAATTTTATAAATCCTATATTTAAACTTTTTATCATATATTCAAAAATCCTATCTAAATTATTTTATAAAATCATTAGTTCATATTTCTCAAAAATCGACTTTTAATCGTATTTCTAAAAATCAGCTTTTTAACTATATTTCACAAAAACCATAATTTTTATAACTTTAAAAATTATAACGTTTATTTATTTATAATGGATCAATTCCAAAAATATAGTATATTTTCAAAATCACTTTTAAAATCATTTTAAAATCCCAAAATCTGGGTCCAATGATGCTACACACCAAATAGTCAATCACGACTACTAACGATATCATATATCGATATGATAATCCATCAAATATCAAAATATCTGAAATTAAATAAAAACTGTTGAGGAATCCAGTTGGATCCCACCAACCTGTTTCCTGCATCCAAAAAACATTAGCACAATACCAATTTCGCTCCAGTACGAAATTATCGCGGTACATGTTCTTATTAAATATTATCCGCTTAATAACGGCGTAATAGGGTCTCATCCGCTAAACAAAAAATGCGGGAAATCACAACTGCAATATATACATATGCCAATATATATATATTGATATTATATATAATACCAATTTCACTGTTTATGAAATATTCGCGGTATATGTTTATATTAAATAACATCCGCTTACTAACGGCGCATAATGTCTATTTTAACAATCAATAATTTACAGTCATCATTCAAACATGCATTCAAATATTTTAAATCTAACTATTTAAAATAAAATCGAAATCTATTCGATTGAGTGAGAAATTCTCACCTTGGTTTTAATTTCCGTTTTAGCTTTTATTTCGAATAAAATTAAACGCGCGTTTAATTTTACCCGAAATTCTCACTAACTCCAAACGACTCCAAACCAAATCCATCGCGTAGTGCTCGTCGATACGATTCCAACGCAACTGGGTTTGCATTTTTTCGACCTCGTATGAAAAAGTTATCAATATTACAAGTTCGTACACGTTTTAACTCAATAATTATAACATAAATATATAATTTTCAACCCTACACCATTTCCATCCCTTAGATCCTTCAAATGCAAATCTGGCCGCACAAGATAATCTTCCCCATCCCTTCGTTCTATCTCCAGGCTTACGTATAATAGCCGAACCCATTTAGATAAATTAGGGTTTAATTTTTCACCCAAATTCAATCGCCTTTGCATCGATCAAGCTCCTTCATTCCATGCGCCTATCTCCCCCACACCCACGGCCAAAGCAACCTGTAGCTCGGCCCTAAGATGCGCCTCGAATGGCGTGCCAAAACTGTAGAGAACGGCCACACATCACTCCCCCTCCGTTGCACCAAAATCCATCATCACCGTATGGAATTAAAGCTCTCTCCATGCTCTTCAATGTTGTAGTTAACAACTTTGGCCAAAACTTCACGGATTGGAAGAGATTAAGGGTTGAAATTGGGACAATTCTGGCCTTTGAATTAGAAAGTGGCGGCTATGCATATAGAATTAGGGTTAGGGTTGTTATTTCTAATTTATGAAGGGTATAGGGTCTATTTATAGAGTTTTGAACGACACTATTCATCCGAAAATTCCGAACTCCGATTTAGGCGCCGTAACCAGCGTACCTAGGGTTTATCCCGCGTTCCGGACACAATGGAACAAGTTTCGGAAGCTAATTCGGAAGTATGTGCGAGTTATGGCTGTAAACGCTCAATTTGAATTAAACCGATTTAAACCGATTTCTAGGCGTTTTAATTTGTACCGGACAAACGGTAAATCCAATTGACTTGAAATTTGAAACCTTACAATAATATGACATTACGGATCCGATGAAACTGGTTTCGTCGAATTCCGAGACTTTTTGAAAAATGGCTATTTTGACTCGCCAAATTTAAATTAAAAATAAATCGATGCGTTTCGAGCTGCCACGATCAAACGATAACTCCGATTGACACGAAATTTGAAATCCGGTAATAACTAACCATTACGGATCCAATGAAACTAGTTTCGTTAAATTCTGAGACTGTTCAAAAATTGGCTATTTTACAGTCGATTATTAAATATTAAAATATTCAATTTTCACAAATTAACTTTTAATTCGATTTTAAAAGTTCTAAAATATCGTTCTAACTCTAGTATGATTAAATAAAATTTTACAAATCATTTTCTATCATATTTAACTCAATTTTTTTAATTATTTCCATAATTTAACATATTAAATTATCGATTTAATTATTCAATTAAATCCAATAAATCAAAATAAAATTTTATTTGACTTATAAATTCAATTATAAATATTTAAAATTAATTAAATATTCAAATTTTAATTAAATAAAATTCTGGGTCGTTACAATCTTTCCCCCTTAAAAGAATTTCGTCCTCGAAATTACAAGTAAGAAAAGTTACATAATCTATTAATTTTCCAAAATTCATAATTAAACTTCTTTCAAATCTTTACTAAGTTTTCAAATCATACTTAGTTATCCTTTCAAAAACAATTGCTATTGTTTAACTTTCAATTCCAAATCAAAGTTTAAGTTTTCAAAATTTTCCCAAATTCTCTCAAATTTTTCTAACGCCTTAAATTTCCGGAAAAATTCGCCATAGTCTCCTTTGCGCGGCTCGATCCGAAAAAAAAAATGACAGTATATATATCACAAATATACATCTCATCAAGTAATGAGGCATCCCGAAGGGAAAAAAGTATAAAAGTGCGATATGTAATCCGAGATATGTACCTTATATTTTATTAGCAAGCATATACAGCTAATATAGCGCTAAAGCGAACTCCAAATGCGAAGCAACGCGATCCGCACCTACTAATCACTCAACAAACAACATGAGAACATGTACATATGCAAATAATCTCAATATACAGCATATAGCAACATAATAACTATATATGTTACATAGCAAATGCAACAATAGCAATATATATTCAACCATCAACCAACTAACATCCATAATCAATAGATATTCATATTCTCATTAATATTTAATGAAATGGTTTTCAATTTAAATCACATTTGATTCATTAATGTTGGAATTCACTAACATTCATTCTCAATTCTAATTAGTTTGCATTCACTAATTAAATCTAATTCACATTAAATTCTATTCAAATTTATTTACTTTCAATTTGAATTCAATTTCATTAACACTTAATGAATTATTACAACCAATCAACAATCATATAACAACCAAAGTATATATAATACAACCAAATTCCTTTGCTTATATTCATTCTCATTCAATTTATTCAACTTCTAATAACATTTGATTTCAATGAATTAATACTTTCATTCATTATTCCATATCAACTTAAATTACATTCAATTGATTAACATTCAATCACAAAGTTGAATTCTATTATATAACTCAAGTTCATATTTATTACTTAACTTCATTAATTTAATTTGATATCAATATCAACTTTATTCAACAACACTTAACTTATATTCCATTTAACTTTAAATTCACTTTTATTTACAACTCATATTCATATAGTTTCATTTCTTATATATATAAGTTTATTTCACAATTGTAAACACTTTAATTATAATTCAATTCTTATAATTCTATTATTTATACAATTATCCTTTTATATAGATTATTCAAACAACCTAACAATCAACTTATATACACTTTAATAATTCTGAAAAATTATTTCTTTATATATAAAATATAATCAAGGCAAAATTATTCCATTTACCCAATTTAAAATCAATATTGTGTCGAATTGTTCTATTCAAGTGTTTAGAAACCCCTTCGGCATAGTCTTGCGGACCATGCTGACGAAAGTTCATATACCACTCAATAAACCAATCATCACAATATAAAACAATTTTTATATTCACTGACAAATACGCTCTCATATCTATTATTACACTCAAACTCATTCTAGAGTACTGCTGACTCTATCTCTAATGAATTATACCCAACAGAACCATGGTTGTCGCTTAACCATCAGAGCTCTGATACCACATTGTCAGGACACGATTCTTCGTCTTCCGAAAATTCGACATCGACACTCACTTTATCGACTGCCGAGAAATCAAACGACGGAAAACCGAACACTGAGGGTTTTATTTAAGAAAAATTTAGGAAAGAAGAAGAGAAAAAGATAGAAATTAGGGAGGAGAGAAGAAGATAGGAAATAGAGGGAAAGAAGATATTTGAAAACAGAAAATTTTATAATAGAACATAGAGAAGAAGGAATAGAAAATTTTAAAAATAGAACGGACAGAAAGGAAACAACAGAACAACAACAGAATCTCACAATTCGCAGCGGAACAACATATAATAATACATGAATAATCTTTAAACAAGGAACTATATCAGTTATTACATTTTATACATTACATTTCATCATGTCATCAGAGTATACAATATCAAACAAACAGCGGAAAAAGAAATACTATATAATTAGTAATACGCCATGCCATCCAGCTTGCCTCCAGCAAATCCAGAATATCCAGAATATCCTGATAAACCTTAACTCTTGACTGCCCGTGTGGAAATTGGTGGGCACCCAGAGTTTAGGAAGGAAAACAATAAACTCCAAGTCAGTCATGTGACTGGTGTGAGAACTCAAAACAGTTTATTTATCTTTAAAATCAAAATAGAGGAATATTTTTAAATTAATTCGCAATGCTTTTAAAAATGAGACTACCATAAGACCTCCTGCCACACACACAATGCAAACGCAGACTTGGAGAAGATTTCTCCTTATGATAGTCAAACATGCTTGATACGCATTTAAAAAGAGCATTTGATATTATTATTAGTGCATAGTGTAGGAAAAATTCATTTCGAAAGTAGAATATAAATCTTAGCCAGCATAGGTACCATTATATTATGCCTACTATAGCTACCTCCTGAGGAAGCAGGTTCTACAACTAAAACCGTACAAGTCTCGTATTGTTTCTTTGGATTTCCAACAAATGGTCAGGCTAAGGAACTTCCTACTGCCACATGGGATCGCCTCTGGCTGGACGTCTCGAGAACTTAACCAGCTCTCTGCCAACACAAGGCCGGGTTACCTTTATCACTAGGTAACTACTACACGAATATGGCATCCCCCGGTCCCATCGGACCTTTAACCGAGCGCTCGTCACCAACAACACCACACAGAAATAGATATAGTGTATCAACATGAGTAAGTATCTGGGCTCCATACCATGATACCACCCTTTCCAGAAGGAAATGCACATACCCTAAAGGGAGCTACCCCTCATAACCTTGCCGCATCTTTCCTGTTTTGACCATTACCGGGATGTGAGGCTCGACGAATTCACGTCCACAAAAACATACTTTATACAAAAGCCATGCTTTGGGTCAACAAATGATCAACACAATGATCACTAAGATAGACGATCAAATAAATGATCCTATCACAATAATCAACACAATGATCATTTCAGCATCACTCAGCATGTCACATTACCAAAATGGGATATATTGCTGATAACTTCAACTATATAACCTTTGAGCTCGTACGTCTCAAAGAAGGGTGTTAAGCAAAGAATAAATTCTCCGCCACCAACAGAAATATATTTGAAAGAAATCGGCTTTATATCTCAAATTGTAATGTCAGGCATACAATCCATACAAGTCTGTTCCGGGCTCGAACAGAACCGAAGGCACTTCTTACGAAGCCCTTGCAATACGGGTATTCACAATCCCGATCGAATTTCCCATCACTTAGGAGATCTCTATACCAGGAGCTACCCAGTGCAGAGACAATCGATAGGTCATCCTATCGCTTTCACAAATACTCGGTCTTCAACACCGATCTTCAAATGCAATTCATAACGACGTATCACATATTCGGAATGGGTTATACGACCCCATGGTCCTTTCCCGGTTAACCCGAATAGTGAGCGCTTATTCAAAAATAAGTGTGCATTCAAATTCAATCAATTCACATCAAAAACCCATCAAAGGGAAATATTGATTGTCGGTTATTGAACTATCAATTGATATGCATACATCACCAGATTCCAAATAATTTTCCAAATTATTTATTTTCCAAAATATCTTTACAAGATATATATTTTCGCACTTTTAAAATAAATCAATATTTATTTTTATACAAATTCCACTTTTCATTCATAAATTCCATAATGAATTTATATTTCAAAATATCCATGCATATACGATTTCACTTATCCATTTCAATTTATCTTCAAAAAGATAATTTCTAAATATTCACTTCATATTGGAAGACAATTCCATACTTATTCAATTATAAGTAATTCACAAATTCCTTTTATTTTTAACACTTAGAAAATATTCAATATACTTAAATCGAATTAAGTATATAATTCATTCTTTAAGGAAATTATTCACTTAAACATATTTACTTGGGCCAAAACGAATGTTGCGTAAAACATCGTTACAACGTCCCAAAATCACTAGTATAGGGATTCGAAATTAAATAGATATATAAATCCCAATACTATACAAAACATTTCCTTTCGGAAATCATTTACTATAACAACGGTGTTATAGTCCATCATCTCCTTTCATTTCTCGAAAACGTCTATTTCAACAATAAATGTTGAAATCTATGGTTTCGAATCTCAACACATTTTAAACCATCGTTAGATCGTTTTAATTCTATTTAAAACATCATATCTAAAACAATTTCTTTAACGTATTATTCACTATTCAAAAACGTGAATATACTACCTTAACAAATTTCATCATTTCTATTCACTTTAACTTAAAGGATTATTCACTGTTCAAAATGTGAATATAACTCTATCTCTAAGTTATAACAATTAACTTATCAAAATAAGTCATTTGCGGATTTATAAAACAACGTTTATAAATTCCGTTTCTATTTATTTATAAAAACTTCCTTTAATAAATTCCTTTATTAACCTATTCCAGTTTATAACTAAATTATAAACTAAACGTTCATATTATAAGTTAAATACTTATAAAACGATTATTTTACAAAATCGTTCTTTTAAAGACTTTCCAATTTATAAATCTTATAACTTATAAGATTTAATGATTTATCCAATCTATTCTTCAAATAATTTCACCAAATTTATAAATCTTACTATTTATAAATTTCATTTATAACTTCACGGTTTATAATTCTATAAATTCCATTCTTTAATGAAATTCATTTTCACTTAATTCAAACACTTATAAAAACTCGTTTTATAATGTCACTATTTCGATTTATAAATATCCGTTTATAAATCTCTAAATATAAATCAGTTTATATTATTATTCTGAAACGTCTTTAATTTCCTTTATAATTTCACCATTTTGATTTATAAAATAATCAAATTTTATAAATCCTATATTTAAACTTTTTATCATATATTCAAAAATCCTATCTAAATTATTTTATAAAATCATTAGTTCATATTTCTCAAAAATCGACTTTTAATCGTATTTCTAAAAATCAGCTTTTTAACTATATTTCACAAAAACCATAATTTTTATAACTTTAAAAATTATAACGTTTATTTATTTATAATGGATCAATTCCAAAAATATAGTATATTTTCAAAATCACTTTTAAAATCATTTTAAAATCCCAAAATCTGGGTCCAATGATGCTACACACCAAATAGTCAATCACGACTACTAACGATATCATATATCGATATGATAATCCATC
The DNA here is from genome assembly GCA_030765085.1 of Allium cepa. Taxonomy (NCBI): domain Eukaryota; kingdom Viridiplantae; phylum Streptophyta; class Magnoliopsida; order Asparagales; family Amaryllidaceae; genus Allium; species Allium cepa. Next base: position 582,673,045 of record CM060931.1, read on the forward strand.
AAATATCAAAATATCTGAAATTAAATAAAAACTGTTGAGGAATCCAGTTGGATCCCTCCAACCTGTTTCCTGCATCCAAAAAACATTAGCACAATACCAATTTCGCTCCAGTACGAAATTATCGCGGTACATGTTCTTATTAAATATTATCCGCTTAATAACGGCGTAATAGGGTCTCATCCGCTAAACAAAAAATGCGGGAAATCACAACTGCAATATATACATATGCCAATATATATATATTGATATTATATATAATACCAATTTCACTGTTTATGAAATATTCGCGGTATATGTTTATATTAAATAACATCCGCTTACTAACGGCGCATAATGTCTATTTTAACAATCAATAATTTACAGTCATCATTCAAACATGCATTCAAATATTTTAAATCTAACTATTTAAAATAAAATCGAAATCTATTCGATTGAGTGAGAAATTCTCACCTTGGTTTTAATTTTCGTTTTAGCTTTTATTTCGAATAAAATTAAACGCGCGTTTAATTTTACCCGAAATTCTCACTAACTCCAAACGACTCCAAACAAACTCCATCGCGTAGTGCTCGTCGATACGATTCCAACGCAACTGGGTTTGCATTTTTTCGACCTCGTATGAAAAAGTTATCAATATTACAAGTTCGTACACGTTTTAACTCAATAATTATAACATAAATATATAATTTTCAACCCTACACCATTTCCAGCCCTTAGATCCTTCAAATGCAAATCTGGCCGCACAAGATAATCTTCCCCATCCCTTCGTTCTATCTCCAGGCTTACGTATAATAGCCGAACCCATTTAGATAAATTAGGGTTTAATTTTTCACCCAAATTCAATCGCCTTTGCATCGATCAAGCTCCTTCATTCCATGCGCCTATCTCCCCCACACCCACGGCCAAAGCAACCTGTAGCTCGGCCCTAAGATGCGCCTCGAATGGCGTGCCAAAACTGTAGAGAACGGCCACACATCACTCCCCCTCCGTTGCACCAAAATCCATCATCACCGTATGGAATTAAAGCTCTCTCCATGCTCTTCAATGTTGTAGTTAACAACTTTGGCCAAAACTTCACGGATTGGAAGAGATTAAGGGTTGAAATTGGGACAATTCTGGCCTTTGAATTAGAAAGTGGCGGCTATGCATATAGAATTAGGGTTAGGGTTGTTATTTCTAATTTATGAAGGGTATAGGGTCTATTTATAGAGTTTTGAACGACACTATTCATCCGAAAATTCCGAACTCCGATTTAGGCGCCGTAACCAGCGTACCTAGGGTTTATCCCGCGTTCCGGACACAATGGAACAAGTTTCGGAAGCTAATTCGGAAGTATGTGCGAGTTATGGCTATAAACGCTCAATTTGAATTAAACCGATTTAAACCGATTTCTAGGCGTTTTAATTTGTACCGGACAAACGGTAAATCCAATTGACTTGAAATTTGAAACCTTACAATAATATCACATTACGGATCCGATGAAACTGGTTTCGTCGAATTCCGAGACTTTTTGAAAAATGGCTATTTTGACTCGCCAAATTTAAATTAAAAATAAATCGATGCGTTTCGAGCTGCCACGATCAAACGATAACTCCAATTGACACGAAATTTGAAATCCGGTAATAACTAACCATTACGGATCCAATGAAACTAGTTTCGTTAAATTCTGAGACTGTTCAAAAATTGGCTATTTTACAGTCGATTATTAAATATTAAAATATTCAATTTTCACAAATTAACTTTTAATTCGATTTTAAAAGTTCTAAAATATCGTTCTAACTCTAGTATGATTAAATAAAATTTTACAAATCATTTTCTATCATATTTAACTCAATTTTTTTAATTATTTCCATAATTTAACATATTAAATTATCGATTTAATTATTCAATTAAATCCAATAAATCAAAATAAAATTTTATTTGACTTATAAATTCAATTATAAATATTTAAAATTAATTAAATATTCAAATTTTAATTAAATAAAATTCTGGGTCGTTACATGCTCCATACGTTCCTACCATCCAGCTCGCCTCCTGAACTCCAGACGTCCTTACCTGAAAAGCTGTAATACTCGGTCTGAACCGAGCATTACATCAAAGTAACACCCGGGTCAGGCTGGAAACCAGTGTGCGTAAACCCATCTAACATGGAATACGAAAGCATACCACTTATATAAACCCGGGGTAACTTGTATCAAATTATAACTTCACAAGTTGTTATAAACATCACTTATTTCACACATCAATTTCTAAGTACCCAAAACATAGATTAAAAAGTCCAATTCACAAAAATCTTTCCATTTCAACCTATTGATTCCACATATCAATTTATAAAGAATCGAAGTGGTTTCTGGCATTTGCTAATACCCGACTCCGGTCTCTTCGAATTTAATACTATCTTGACCTAAGTTATTTTAGTGAAACATAGTTCAACTAAAAATACAAGATGTCACTTTTTACACAGAAATTCATCATCACTAAATAACCACATTATAAATGTCCACCCAAACATATCATATTACAAAACTCTTCATATCATAGAATATCATAGCATATCATCCCATAGATATCAACCAATTCAGATATTCTACTTAAACAGTCATTCATAAGCAACCATTGTTAATCCCTATTATAATTAGTTTAATTACTTAATTTAAATCAGTTACTTAAAAATTAATCACCTAACTTTGCTTAATCAACCATTAATTAATTACAACCTTTTAATTAATCAATCATTCTTCAGATATCCATCTCTGTTAATCGCCTTGATATCTTTAATTACATAGAGTAATTATCCTTCAATTAGTTTCACAAATTAATTATCCTTAACCATTTACAGTAATTAACCTTTAATTACTCTCATTAACTACATTAATTAATGATCCTTAATTACTTCTTCAATTAATTATTAATCATATTTAATAATTAGTCTTAAAATAGTTATTCATTAATCAACCTTGATTAATCACACTAGTAATTGATTACCCTTAATTAATTACATTACTTAATTACCTTCAAATAACTTTATTAATCAATTCTTAAATTAATTACACTAAGTAATTTATTATTAGTTACTTCACTATGTAATTACCCTTCTTATTAATTACACAAGGTAATTAAACCCAAATCATTTCCACTAAAATTATCATTCCAATTCAATTAACATCCAGTAATTATCCATTAATTACTTTACTAAGTAATTACTCTTTTCCAATTACATTCAGTAATTATACTTTGACAAACCATCATATGATTATCTTAAATTAATTAAACCAATTAATTAACTTGATTAATCACATTACCTTAATTAACTATATTGAGTAATTATCCTTTATTTACTACATAGACTATTTAGTCTAAACCCTTTATTAATCGCATAAATTGATTATCTTTAAATTAATACCACCGATTATTGATTAACCCTTTAATCAGTGCCTTAATTAAATAATTATCCTTAAACCTATTACATTATTCCTGTTTATTTAAAATAAACTTTTAAAGGGTTCCGAGTTTTGAAATTCTTAAACTCAAAATAATTCCATTCTCAACCTTAATAGATTCCAAACCTTAAATATTTTTAGATTAAAATGGTTGATTACTTGTTTATACTAAATCAAGTTTGAACTTAAAAACTGGTTATTTCTTATCTATATTTAAAACTTGATAGCATATTGTTTTTCAAGAACCTTCAAACCATGATTAACAACTAGCTACTCCTACTTCGGAATCAACCCGACTAGTGCTCGAGTCCTGTCTCTGGTACCTTCATCTTCTTCCATTTTTAACACTTAGTTTTATATTTTTAAAAGAACTGCAAGGAACACACACACGAACCCGAGAACACCCCGAGTCCATCTTCTTCCTTCCCGAATTTCGTACTGAGAAAACTCGTTTCCAATACAACCCTGGGCATGGATAAATTGACACAACGTGAACCTCCTCCAATTATTGGCGATGATCCAGCCCTCAAAATCACCTCCGATAAATCGTCGATCATCACTTCTCTCTATCCAAACCACCAGATTCCATCCATACGCTCGAAATCAAAATCGAGTATTCCAGTTCTAACTGGAATCATCTTCCTGAACTTTAATTGCCTCGCGACGATGAACCATCACCCTAACTTCCATCGAATTTCACCTCGAGCTTCCCCTCTTCCTCCTTCATTATCTCCCCCTAGACCGATTGTTTAATTTTTCCTAAGCAACTCAACAATTCCACATATTCGATGACCTTCCACTAGCACCACTAAACCCTAGATCATTGTTTTGTCGCCGCCTAAGTTGTAGAAAAATTCTTTAACTAATTTCCCCGGCATTGACTGCTTTTAAGCTGCTTCAGCTAAAAACTCGAAAACCCAAACTTTGTCGATCATCCGAGAATGCTCGAATCCCACATTCCGACCATCATGCGATTTCTTATGATTTACAAGCTTAAAATTCATGATTTAAATCTTAAAAAACCTAGTTTTCTGTTATAATTCAAATTATCAACCTGAAACAAGAAATCATACAAGCCGAAATTTTGAAAAGATTTAGGATTTTACTGTACTTCTTCCTTTCTGTACAAATCTAGCTATTTTTTTAACTTAAAATATTTTTACAATTGATATTATGGTGTAACTAACAAGTTTTGTTCGTATATTATATCCCAAGAAGATCAGTGAAGAAGATCATGATTTTTTTTGTATCAAACCTTATAACTAGTCAACAAGAACAGAACAAATGTCCTGTAAACAGACATACACACCCATTTAATTCATATAAATATATATAAATTTCATATTGAACAATTCTATAAACATTTGTCACACTTTACTTCACATTACTGCATGCAACAAAAATTTTAAAACCGAACAGAAATTTGTTTACTCACATTGAAAAAAACAGGGAAGACTGAAGCTTGAAATCTGGAATTTTGTTCTAGGTCTGCAACTTGTTATTTGATTTCCAAAGGCTGGAACCCCATTCTTTTTTACAGTCACTGCCTTTGATCTGTACTTGATGTTGGGTTGCAATCCTTGCTTGATCTTGTACTTAAGCTCAAGTTAAAATTTGGAAAACTATTGCTTGATTTATTTCATTCTCGGTTCTTTTTTTTTAGTTTGGAAAGTAAATAGAAGTAAGAATTGAGGATTCTAAACTTTTGAACTAAGATCAAATGGCCAGCTCCCTCTAAATTATTTAAATTTCCATTGGAAAAAAAAAACAAATTTTGGCCACTTGTAAATTTTGAATGACACTTAAACTATAAATGTCAATACATGAATTAATTAGCTTACAAATGTTTTAAATACTATTTATATACTTACACTTGTTAAATTCTTTGTTTAAAAAGGGTTACACTTGAAATTAAATGTTTTTAATATGTTTACAAGGTTCTTATATTATAAAAATTTAGTTAGTTCTATATACATATGTTTTATATTTTTAAACCAAATTTATTTAAGATAATTATCCTTTAAAATTTCAATCTCAAATTCAAATTTAATTTTAAATTGACTCATATATATATATATATACAACACACATTAAATTTGTTTGAAAATAATATTTTTGCCAATTTTAAGAAAAAATTATACTAGGTGGATTATCAAACCAATACTTATTCAGATATATACACATATATATTTAATTTATTATTATTTTTCAATTACCAGAATTATTTATGTAAATCAGTATTTCTACAAATTAAATCCAGTTATAAAATCCATTACAGATATTCAAAAATCCGTGATATCACATTTCAACTATATATTTCACTTCAAAGAACTGAAAAATAAAAATAAAAACATATGTTTCTTTAGTGTGCGTATAGATTTAGTCATTACTTATGTCCAAGCAACCGACTGTCCATCGAGTTTTGATTAATACGTACACAGGAACATAGGTCTAAATAATACGTATAATAACAGCTGATATAGGTGAGGCAGTAGAAAGATTTGAAATCAAGAGGCTACAAACTTAAACATAAACACTCAAAATATGTTTTCATATTTATAAACTTACGTAGGGATAGGCATGTATTAATGGCAATGAGATTTCTCTTTACACATGTGTCCATATATTTACACATTAGGCTACCAATTTTCAGTAAGATATAACCCAATGTCTACCATGAATTTGAGCATGCAACCAAAAGGTAATATGTAGAGGGAAGTGGGACGAATAAATTGATTAGATTTCGCCTCGCCGATGGACCCCATGGTGATCAGAAATGACACCGTTATATCTGCCTTCATTTGATGAACGGGAGTATTACGGCCAAAATAGAAGGTACCAGTAGAACCGTACTGCGTAGCTGAGTGCGATGATGGTCTCGATTCAGTAACGGGGACATAATTGAACAGTCAATGTGGAAGAAAATAAAAACTACATGTATATAAAAAATATAAATCAACAAAGCAAGAAAATGGAAAGAAATAAAAGAAATTGTTAGGACGTGCATGATTATACACAGGGAGAAGTGACTAAATATTTCAAGAAAAGAGAAAGGAAAAGAAAACAACTAAACAAAAAGAAGGTGGTAAATGAAAAGCAAAAGGAAATAAAAGAAGGACATACCTATGTACCATGCACAGGAGAAGGCAACGAAGTTTCATGTGTTTGGTGCACAAAGAACAAATAATATATAAGCTAAGAGAATTTTGAAGAATTATTTTAGCTATTATTGAAATTACTCTATAAATGAATTTGAAAATACAAACGTGTGATTTTGGGTATGAATATTGAAAAATATACAAGAGCGACAGTCTAAATCGATCAAAAAGCTTCAAATAATAATGGACAAAAAAATTAATAAATTTATTGGTTTGTGAAATTTAATTAACATATTTTAATTATTTTGAGATGAAATAATGTATTTTGAATTATTCTATAAAATAATGAGAATTAAATTTCAGTTCAAATTTAAATCGTGTTTAAAATTAATTTAAATGAATAATGGTTTGAACAAAGAATAAAGTGTTTATTGTGTTATACTATTTGTCTTGACATGAATTTAAAGTTCGTCTATGAATTCAAATTATTTTGTTTAAATTTCCTGATGAACTTCTCCTAGGTCGTGCTTATATATTATGTTTATGAATGTTCATTATACATGATGCTATACGCTGCAAGTTAATGCTATGATGCACGAACACGACATCTATATATGATATAAAATAGAACACGATACCATTTCGGGAATTAATGGTATATTGGGAAGTTAAATACAAATGAATTTGAATGAATTTAACCGATGAAGCAAATGAGATGAGGTAGGACTACTAGATGCTAGAATCCATTCTAGTGGACAGATTCGATGTTGCACCCTAAATCGTGACGACCTGGTCCCTCGTCACTTATTGTACAAATGATCTGTTACATGGACACAACCATGGTGATAGGCTTAGTGCAAACGAAAAACGAGAAAGAGTTGCGATAATCTCATTGATGGATATATGGTGAAACAAAGATGAAGATTACAGAACAATGGTGTGAGCGCCAATGGTGAACAGAGAAGATAGTGTAACTAATTGATCGGTGGCATTCGCCATTTCTGATCGAAAGGTATACATATGAAAAAGTCCATGATATTGGTTCGATATAGAGTCTAGAAAGAGTGAATAATAATTAAGATTCAATAGTAATTCCAAACTTCGTATATGGTTAACATGACGGTGAAGTGTCTATTGAATAATGATTGCAACTTATAAATGAATAGGATGTGATATCCCGATTGATTAGAGTTGCAGCTGTGATTCACTTTAAATAGTGCCATGACACGTGTATTTAAACTAAAATAATTCAATGGGATGTGGGTTGGTTTAGATTATAGAGTGTGTGACATGTCTATTTCTTTTAATATCACAATATAACCCGACTCCACACATTTATATGAATCATTGTTACACTATTATACTCACAGCTAGATTTATATCCTGGCTCGAGGTTTTGTTTTGTGACAACTCCTCAGGTCAGACCGAGGTGTTGTAGGATGACCGCCTTCTCGTGTTTTGAAGTGACCTCCTATGACATTGTAATGGAGGGAGACTATCATACCGTGTACAAAATTAAGATAGTGGTAGAGTTAGAGCTCGATGGATGCACATTCATAATAGGTGTCAGTGGTACAGTTCTAGTTATATGGAAAGACAACGTTAGAGAGACTCATCTTGAGTCCTTTGAGTTATATTATTATGTTAGTTGTTTGTGCATGGTCTGATGATATGCAGTTGGTATACATTTGACTGAGTATGGTTAGGACGTCATTTTTGTGATGTTTATAAATATATGATGGTACTCTGATGTCTGGTCGTACAAATATTATGCTATATATGTATATCTATTTATTGATCGGTTGTTTTGTGAAACCATTGTATTTTATGTTCCTGATATGCGATTTAGATAAAAATTCTTTGAATACGTATATACTACATTGAGTCGTTCATTTCAGATACGTACAGATATTTTAAACATATCTGTGTTGACCCAAAGTAGTACATACGAGAGATCACTCCTTTCGTGCCCATTGATTCAAGTTATTGCAGGTAAACTCCCTCTGATATTTCGGTCATTGGAGCCGAGGCATCACAGCGTGGTATCAAAGCAAGGATTCAAAAGAATTTGTATAAATTAGTAATCAAAACACATTTGACTATAAAGGAGTCGGACTTAGTATGTTACCTAGTCAGTATAACCACATAGGAACTAGGATTAACTCGTATATGTGATAGACTAGTTCTAACGAGTGTTTTAAAGGGAAAACACTAGGATAATACCTTATACGTATTTATGTTACCTGCGAAATTGTTAGTGAAATTTTATTTTATAGTAAAATGATAAATGTTCTTTATCAGAAAATGGTAGGACCAGGTAGATCCACGACAGGCTTGACAGTTGAGTCACTAAATGGTCAACCAAGCAATCAAAATTTACTTTAGCTGTGGATCAATAGGTCGAAGTCATGAGGCATGTTCAGGATATGGGCATGCTCAGAGAAAATAATCAAAATCCCAGATCGAAGTTTACCAAGCTCTACAAAGACTGCTCAAGTCTAGGTGGTAAACCATTCATTGGAAATGAAGGCATAAGGGGAGTTCATGCATGGCTGAGAACATTTGAAAGAATCTTCAGAGATCTGAATCTCTCCGATTAGGACAAGAGAAGGTTAGCATCTCGACAGTTACAAGCAGGTGCCTTAGATTGGTATAAAACTGTAGCTGTTGCAACTCCAGAGGAAGACATAACTTGGCAAGAATTCAAAGATATTTTCAAAGTCCATTTTCTACCCAAAGCAGAAAAGGCAGCACTGCTTTGGAAATTTATTGATTTTACTCAAAAAGATTATCTGTAACTGAGTATGTCAATGAGTTTAATGCACTATCAAAGTATGGACCAACAGTCACTAGCACCCCATTGGAAAAGAATGAGAAGTTTGTGCTTAGTCTAAATAATGAACTAAGAGATAAGTTACTTACTCAACTCAGATTTCCGTTCGAGGAGATTGTGGATATGGCTTTAAGGTTTGAAAAGGTGCGAGAGCGAGATTCGGTTTTTGAAAGTCAACATACTCAGAAATGCTAGCGATAAAGGAAGAGACCATTCTTTTCGAAGAAGAATGAAAATTTTCAAAAGAACAAGCGACCATTCCAACTCAAACAAGAGGACTAGAAGAAGCAACAAGCTAAAGCATAAGTGGAATGTTACTCATGTGGAAGGAAGGGTCATTATGCCATTGAATGTAGAGACATAGGCCAATGTCTTATGAAGAAATGCTACAATTGCAATGAGATGGGACATATAGCGAGACAATGCACAAAGTCGAAGAAGCAGACTCAATGGTAAATGTTTGCACTAGATGGTTCCAGTTCAATGAAACCGGATGAGGGAAAACAAGCTTCGGTCCTAAAAGGTACTATTTTAAGTCATGGATTATATATTAGAGTTCTTTTTGATACAGGTGCATCACATTCATTTGTATCGAAAGGAATAATAGAAAAGTTAAAATTGGATGTTTCTTCTCTTAACAATTCTCTTACGATGGCCAATCCTATTGAAGGATGCGTTACCTTGGAGATGAAATGTAATAAAGTCGTGATTTTCTTGCCTGGGTATTCTTTCCCATGTGATTTTTTTATTATGGATTCGCTGAGTTATGGAGTTATTTTGGGAATGGAATGGCTCGAGCGCTATCAAGCTTAATTATACTATTCAGGACAAGTAATCGCTCTCCAACATCCCGATTACCCTCAAGCGAATACTTATAGCTCTAAACGAAGAAAATGCCCGTTCAGGTTATTCTTTATTGATTTGAAGTCCGAAGAAGATGAAATAAGCCATATTATGGTAGTTAGAGATTTTTTTAATATCTTTGAACCAGTTACTTGCTTACCACCTCATCGAGAAGTTGAGTTCAGGATAGATTTAAAGCCTGTAACACCTCGTTGCTATTTAAACTTATCATAATAAATTTTGTTGAATTAAAAAAATCGTTATGGATATAAATAAAATTAAAGTAAAATGCCACGAGAGGAATTGTAATCAGAGATCATATTACGGTAGGGCAATATCATGGTTAAGGGTTTGAAAATTCATTTGAGGGGTATAAAATTATTTACCGAAAAACAAAATAATTGGCTTTATTTTCATTCGACCTCACCTCTGCATACTTATCTCTTTCATGATTATAGATTAACTTATACGTTTAATTTTTTACTTAAAGTGAATCTCTCTACCTATATAAGCACCGCATCCTAAAGTAAGCAAATTCACACTATTCTATAACTTTTTGTTACCCCGGCTTTTTGGTCAAGGCCGAGATATCAACATATATGCTAAAAAGGATGGAAATCAGTATTAGAGATCGATTGGAAACAAGGCTATGATCACTACCATCAAAACTTGACTAAGCTCCAATGTGATGTCCCATCTCTATACTCACACTAGCGAATAACACTACGGAGTAATGTCGTCAACTAGCACGAAGAATAAGATTGTTGAGGAGCGATCATCTATGTAATTGCTTTTTGCGAGTACTGATATGTCAGATTGTATTACATGCATTTCATTTCAAGAGGAAATCTGACACATCAATTACAAACTCAAAACTACTACACAGTGGCTATGTGATCTTCGAAAACAAATATAAAATAAACATAACATAAATCAGTCATAGATATTCATATCGCTAAGGCAGAAATAGATATGAATATAACACATAAAAGCGTACCTAAAAGTAGTGGTCACATAAGTTCCACTACATCACAAAAGAATAGGTATAAGTGTTAGACAAAAGAATATGCATACATCAAGGAGCCTCTATCTCAAATGTATATGAGCAAAAACTACTAGGCTAAAGTAGTTAGCCAAAAGTCAGATGACTGTCCCAAATAATAAGTCAAGTGGAAGCACCTGAAACACCTCGGTCTGACCCTAGTATTATTTAAGAATAAAAATAATAAACAGATCGGTCTAGCTATAAATGTCATATAAATTGAGATAGGATAAGGGATGGGACAAAAACGTATGGTAATAATAATGCTATACTGTGACAAGTATACATTAAATAACAACAAAAATCATACAATATCTCAAATTTTCTCAAACACCAAAAAGAATGTCATATTCTTTATTTTATTTACCAAACCACAAATATTGACAAAACATACCTACGCCAATCGTAAAAATGAGTGAAACATAAATTCTAGAAATCATCAATTAGAAATCCAGAAAACACAAAGGGGAGGCCTATCACAAACAGGAGCATGAAAACTTACCAACACGTGTATCACAAACGGGTCGTTATCCTATGGCCGCTTACCACAGAGCCAGTGCAACGACGTAGTACAATAATGGTAGGCCCAATGAACCTGAAACTCAAATAATTAAGAACAATGACGTATTACAGTAACAGTACGCCCGATGAACCTGAAACTCAAATAATTCGAAACAACGACAGTATAATAATGGTTTTCCCGATGAACCTAATACGCCGGAACAACGATGTAGTACAACAATGGTACATCCGATGAGCCAAACTCCATAAAAGAACATAGGTCGCTAGCCCATAACAGAAATGAGGCAAAGCTCAATAAAAAGAGGTACAGTCCCCCACATGGACAAAGAGACATCGCATATCGCTAGTCTAAACCTTAAAATGATCATCATTGATCGGTAAGTGTAAATTACACTAAGCTAGTAAATAAATGAGTTTAGCTTCATGTCTTATAACCACTAGCTTAATTCAAGTATTTATGAATTAATTGTAGATTTCCACTCGAAAATTGTCACGAGAGTTCAATCGAACAAGTCCAACAATTAATCGACGAAGTAAACACAAGCATTTCACCCACTAGTTTTGCTAAGCGGTTTAATTAGATTTCTCATACGAATGAGATAAAGGTTTGTATATACTAATAGGTTAGAAAATGGATTTAAAAACGATTTTTGTATTAAAATAGTGATGAAATCATTTTTGTGAAAGAGTTAGCGTATTTACTACTAGTATAGAAATCTTTGCATTTTAAAAGTGACAAAACTCAGAAAACGATTGTAAAAACAATCGATCACCAAAAACTCACATTCGACAACGTGAATTAAAACTCCAAAAATGATATCAAATCCAATCAAATGGATATTCCCAAAAATTTAGAAAAGAAGACATCAAAGTCGATAATAAATGACAACAACCAATTGGATCAACAAAAAACAATAAAAATTGGAAATCCATTCAAAAACAGCCAAAATAGGCAAAATTGACAGTTCTAGACGTCTGGTAGGTTTAGCCAAACGTCTGGCCATAGATTATGAAAATATTTATGTTTTTCTCCTTTCTTTTTTAATTCCACAACCCTTTCAGACGTCTTGATTTTTCAACCAGACGTCTGGATTTTGTTCTTGGCGTCTTGATTCTAGCTCTGCCCTTTTTTCTAGGGGCCCCTTCTAGATGTCTGATTTTCAACTAGACGTCTGGATTTTGTTCCAGACGTTTGGATTTTCTGCTAGGCAAAAATCAACATAGCCCAAAGAGGGAAAAAATCCAAACCGAAAGCGATCGAACGAGCGACGGATGCTAGGGATTTATGCCAATCGACAACCCAGCCCTATAAGCTCTTCGATACACCACCAAAAACATGTCCAAACATCCAAGATAGAAATATTTTGACTTCAAAACACCAAAGTTGGAAAATTCACCAAATCAAATCAAATCAAATCAAAAGCAATTGAACATGAAATAAATGTTAGGAATTCATACCTAACAACAATGAAATCTATAGACATAGATCTGAGTTCAAGAACTCACCTTTAAACCCAAAACAACAAGTGAGAAGTTTTAAAACAATGGAAAGATCAACCAGTCTTCAACTTCAACTCAAGAAGCTTCAATCTAAGCTCATAAGCAAATATTTCCTAAGTTAAGATTTAAGAATTTCTGAAAATTGAAGAGAGATTGAGATGGAGAAGATGAAGAGGATGCTTACCTAAGCTTCTCTTTGTCGTTGGAGCTAGAATCTGGAATTTCCTAGCAATCTAGGGTTTAGGAATTTTAATTTCCTATTCTTTCCCCATTTTCCTTTAGCTTAAGAGTGTTAGGAAAATGTTATGAATGAATGAAGAGGAGTGGAGGGGGAGTTAAGGTATAAGATGAGTTGGGTTCTCTTATTAGGTTATTTGGCTGAAACCCAAACCCAAAGCCCCAAATAAAAATACCAAAATTCTAGTCAACTCCAAACCTATCGATGTTTATACTCAAAAAGGTCGCAAACGCCATTTTGGACTCAATGGAAGTGGTCTCGAGTCCTAATTCGATTGTTTACAAAAAGTAACATTTTGAACTTTAATCCAACTAACGATGCTTGTTATCCCGCCTTTTAGAAAGGCCGTGATACCAAAAGATTAACCGAAAACCAAAGACAGTTCTGTAGGATCTAGATTAACCCTAGAGGGGGGTGAATAGGGTTATAGCAAATTTTCTCGATTTAAACGCAGAAATAAACTACAGAAATAAATATGCAGTAAAGAAAATCACTCACAAAATTTACCCAGCTTCGGCAACCCCTGCCTACTGCTGCATTCACAGATTTCTATTAGAATTAAACAGTATCACGCTTACAAACACTCTACTAGACTCGCAGACCCTTTTGCTCCCGCTCACAAACGCTCTACTAGACTCGCACACCCTGCTCCCGCCTATAGAGTTTCGCTCACTCGCAAACACTGCTCCCGCCTATAGAGCTTTGCAAACTCGCACACCCTGCTCACTGAACTAATTCTAAATAGACAATCTGACACTACCTAATCCCTAGGTGGTGATTTACAAATTCTTCGACTCGAAAAGAAAAAAAACAACTTCAAAAATAACCGCAGGAGCAAAAATTAAAATACGAACTTGAATGCATAATTTTTGCTCAAATAAAATAAGAAAACCCCTTTAATTTAAAACCCTAAATAACTAAATAACTAAATCCCCTTTGAAAATAAACAAGGCCGGCCCTAGTTATTTTTCACCTGATCCACTGTGAAGTAAAAATGCGGCCTCTCTTTGTCGAATTAGGGCTTCGGCTTCTTTCTCGAATTAGGGCTTCGTTCTGATGATCGATTCTCTGATTTGTGACCGATGGCTTGCGTCGCTTGTTCTCTGATAATTGATTCTTGTTGCTAGCTCGTTCTCTGATGATCGATTTGCGTTGGTAGTTCGTTCTCTGATGATCGAGTTGTTGATGATTCGGTATGTTATTTCTTTTCGTTGCTGGTTTTAATGATTTGCTTGACTCTATAACTCGATGTCGATGATGTAAATTGAATTCAGTATTTATATGAATTCGTGCCACTTGAATTTCTTCGTATTAATTTGATACTTTCCTAATTCTCAATTACCTGTTGCGCACGTCTTTCCTGATTTTGTGACATCTTGATACACACGGCTCTCCTGATATTTTTTAACTTGATAATCACGGTTTTGAATTGAGAGCGTTCGATCCTTCTTGTATAAAAACAGAAACTTTCCCTTTGTAATTTGCGTTGACTTTTTCAAAGAATACAAATTTGAGTTTCATTGAATTCTGACTTCGATTTGTATTTTACTTCGATCATCTCTGCTGCATACTGTACTCGGTCGAGTTCATCCCCATTCTGTAGACCTGAACCTTGCATTTTATACAAAAGTATATGCTCACTATCTTCTGTTCACCTGCATGTTTACTGTGACGTTGGTCTTCATGTACTTGATATTGTAGTCTTCTTCGAACTGTCTTCATGTCTTGTTTCATGTTGCAACTGACTTGTGTCTGCATTGTATTGATGATTTTGTATGCTTGTAACTTTGGTTTTATACTGCTTCACCATGTCACTTGAGGTCTAGCAGTTTGGTTACTGATGCATTGTTGTACATTGGTCGTTTCTGCTATGTTATCTTAACTGCTGCCACTTTGTAGTTGCTCTGCACTTTGGTGGCTTTGGCTTGTTTATCTGAACTTGTTGCATATATCACCGAGTTCTTATTTCATATGCTTGCACTACTTCTCTTTGGTCATGTCTGATGGCATTTCTTTTGTGGTCTTTGTTGTTGGCATTGTCTTTTGTCCACACTTGCCCAGTTTACACAGATGCTCCACTTGTTCATTTTGTTCAAGTGTACTATTGCAGTTTGCATTTGGTCTTGATCTATTGCACTGTTGGTTGACTATCTCCTTGAGTTGCAGTGAGCTCGACATTGTTGTTTACTTCACCACTGACTTGTGCTTTTCACTATTGCATAATTGTAGTTGCTTCTGTGCATATATATTGGTCTTTTAATTTATGCTGCAGTCTGCAGTTGCACATTGCTGCTTGTAGCACTTGTATACTTGGTCGAGTCCATTTGCATTCTGCAGGCTTGTACTGTCCACTGCCCTGTAATCTTGAGTTTGTTTACTTGGTGGCATTGTGCATCTCAACTTGTTCTTGTATTCACTGGTCAGTGGTGTTCATTGTAGTTGCACTGCAGTTTCATTATGACTGCTCTATGTTGTCACTTGATCTTGTTGCTGTTGCTATGCAGTTGCTATGGTCTCTGTTCTTACTGTTACTTCCTTTGTGCATTGCCTTACTGACTTGATTCCTTTCATGTTTGTTGCCACTTTCATGTTTGTTGCTGTTTGTGCAGTTTGTAGCTGTTGACTGCATCACCATATATCAATTGCTCGGCCTTTGGTTTCATGTGCATTGAGTTTTGACCCTTTGTTGTTCATTTGGGCTGTTGGACTTGTTGTACATTGCATAGTGCGTTGCCTTGTTTGTTGAAGTTGTGCTTGCACGCTTGCTATTTTTGGCTGCGCACACGAGTTGGCGAGGCAGTGCACACGTGAATGAACGTACACGTGTGTATTGCAGCCACTTATGATTACCTGTCCCTGTAATATCTATGTGCACGACTTTGTGATGAATTCAAGTGTGAATGATGACGAACAACCCAAATAATTGAGGCAAACCATATTTTCAAAAATTGTATTTTATTTTATATTGCAAAAATATTTCTTTTTCAATTTTACTGCGTTAATGAATATTTTTGCAGATTGCTCAGATGCTGGATTCAAACTGGAATGCAGTTGAAGACAAAATACGAGTGTGAGTGATATGTAGTGAGGTTATCAATGTAAAAATATTTGTGATGTAATCGTGATGTAATCAGAAATGTATATGTATAGTGAGAGCATGAATTTGTACTATTCAAGATTGTAATAAATATTTGTTTGAATAAAATTTCTGTTTGAATTCAAAATCTGTGTAACTTGTTCTGTTTGAATTCAAATTCAAATTCTGTGTAATTTATTTTATTCAACAAATATTTATTTAATCTATGAAAAAAAATAGTACATTACCAAATACATTTAAATGAATATATATGTTTATTATCATTAAACAAAAACATATAAGCGCATATTCAACAAGTTCGTCACGAAGATGGATTATATGCAGGTTCGCTATGGATATCGATGAATTTTGTCCGAGTCCGGATCAGGCTACTACTGACAAGACACGACAAGCGAAGCCATGGAAACCAGCATTCCAAATTTTAGGTCAATCTGAGTTCGTATGTTCAAGTTATGATTGATGCAATTTGGAGGAAACGGCCTTGGTTTCGTATCCATCAATAAGCTCTGATTTCGTGTCCATACAGTTCGTATCCATCGCTGAGCCATATTTTGAATCGATCAGATCCATACCCCTCCTCCTGTCCTCGTTCGTATCGATCAGTTTCGCATCCATCCTCAAGCAACTGTTTCATATCGATCAACTCCGCATCCATCAACCAGTAACGCGCTTCATATCGATTCGCCCAATGTCTAGTTCGTACCCGTGAAGGAGGTGTTTATTCGAATCCATTAGCTAGCTTAATTTCATATCCATTACAAATCCACCATCGATACGAGCTAAGCCATCTATCTCGATTCGAAATAAACATACTGCGAATCGATACGAGGTGCACATGGTTGAATGATTCGAACTGTGTAACGGCACTCGATACAAACGAGGCGAAACTAATGGATACGACACGATCAACTCGGAGAAAAAAGAGGATCGATGCGAGGAGAGCGTGCCACATCGCCGCATGGTCATGTGCATTATCGATTCGAAGTGGGTCGATTCGAAGCCATGTATTCGAACGAAACAGTACTCTAAGGAACATCATCTTGTATCCATCATAACTCGAGATCCACCAGTCCAAATGACGCGAAATTTTCACATGAGCTAACGTACAAGCTAAAGAATGTTCCTGCCAAGTTTCAGACCGATTGGACCATTCTTGATCGACACGAAATCGGTTCGTATCGATGACAGATCGAGTCGAAACTTGGTGGGATCGATTGGGTGGGTCCACTCACGTGCCAGAAGGAGTCTCTCGAAGTTTGAGCGAGATATCAGCCTCCTACACCTATAAATAGCCCCCTAAAGCCTATAGAAAAAAGGGGATTTCAGCTCTAAAGCGTCCAGACTATGCCGGATTCCATTTCACACTTCACCATTACTGTTGTACTCGAATTTCAGAGTTATTATCTACTGTAATCTGTTGTAATTCACTGAAACCACCAAGTGAATATCAATAAAGTCATCAAGTTCAAAGTGGACGTAGGCTAGATCGCCGAATCACTATAAATTATGTGTTGTTTACTGCTTTCTTTTGAATTTTCTGAGTGATCTCCATACTTGTTATTCATCTAAGATTTGTGATTGTGAATTATCAACTATCAAGTGTTTGTGATCAATTTTGGCGTAAACATTTTGGTGCTTTCATTGAGAGTTGAACTCAGGGATTCTATCGCTTGGAAATTAAAATTAAACGTTTAAGGGTTCAAATCTGAAAAGCTATGACAAGGCAATCAAGTAGAGGACAAAGAGCACAAAGAAGTCAACACGAAGGGAGTTAACAGGCTTCTTCGGGTGCAAATCAGACATCGATCTTCATCCCCAGGGATGAGATGGAGACTATGATGAGAAGACAAGAAGAAATGATCTAGAATTTGTTTCAACGGGTTGGACAGCTTAGAGCGCAGAATCAAGGAAAAACTGGAGTTCAGAACAGAGCAGGACCTTCTAAGGCGGCACCAGAGCTAGGGGGCACTCACCTAGAGCACGCTAACCCAATGCCAAGAATAACATCAGGTGGATTCGAACAGCATGGCATTGGCAGAGAAACGGAAGCTCAGCCAGGAGAACAGATACCAGGATTCCCTCATCAACTCGAGGGGGGGAAGGGGGGCAGGGCAAAGGCAATGGATGAGGACTATAGCTAGGAGACGATGACAGGTTGGCGGAGATGGTCAGACGGGCTATGAGAGGCGGATTGGTAATCAAAGACTTGGAGGATGTGAATAGAAGTCTTTTTACCATAGCAATCAGGTGAGCTAGGAACTCACCAGATTTTAAGCTACCATCATTGGATACGTATAATGGGAGGGCAGACCCTACGGTTCGTCTGACAAAGTATATGAGGCATATGGAAGTGCTAGGGGCATCAGAGGAGGTCATGGCATGATGCTTCCCATTACACATGGCAGATATTGTGGCGTTATGGTTTAAGCAACTGGAGAGCAGATCTATCGCGACATGGAATGATTTGACTGAAAGGTTTATGAGGCAATTCAGGGTTCACATTTCGAGACCCAAAAATGTGATGAGTTTGGCAGCACTAAAACAAAGAGCTAGGGAATCTTTGAGAAGCTTTTTTACATGGTTCAATGCAGCTGCAGGATCGGTGGATCGACCGGATCCGTCCATGGTCTTGATGGCAGCTGTATCGGGAATAGCTGATGGCACAGAATTCAAGAATTCACTAACAAGAGATCCCCCTATTGATCTAGAGGAATTTTATCATGCGGCCGAAGGATTTTTACGGTTAGAGGATGCGAATGCCGAAAGAGAGGAAGGAGAAGGAATCGATGTTTATGCAATCAAAGGTGGAAATCCTCCTGAGAAAGATGCAGAAACTAAGGGAAATGAAAGGCTGAGGATAACAACAATAGATCAACATGACCCCGAAAAGAACCAAGATTCACCTCATATATGGAGCTGAACGAAACTTTGGAACGGATCTACCATGACACCAGGGGACAGGTTCCTTATCGAAAGCCGATGAGGAGAGATCCGACTAACAACGAGAGAAGGTCAGGCAAGTATTGTTCGTTCCATGAGTTGAATGGTCACAGCACAAACGACTGTAGACACTTGAAAGATGAAGTTGAGGGGCATATTCGAAATGGTTTGCTATCGCAATATGTGAGAAGGAGGGCCACAACAGTGGAATGAGAACGACCACCGCCTGCACCAACTGAAGACGGCTCAAGATCGAGGCGTCAGCTTATTATCAATTGATTGAGATAACGATGGACGAGTGGCAAACTCCACACCGACGTGATTAAGTTGTTTACACATGTATAGGACAACTAACGATCCTCGGGCATGCTCTGATACAACTATAAATCATATCGATGTAGGTGTTTGCGCTCTGACGTCGCTGTTTTGCTTTGTTTTTTGCTTCTTATGTTTGGATCTGATTTTGTTGGACATTTTTGTTGAAAATCTCGGTTGAATGGATATTTGGTTTTGATAATTTTGAAACGGCTAAGCCGCTTACACATGTACGGGCCATGAACGGTCCATAGGCATGCTCTGATATAGAAATAAACCGCCTTGACAAACGATCCTGAAACCCACTCGAACGTGAAATCTGGTATCAATAATACTAAGTCCCCTTCGGGCACACTCATTCACAACGAACGACACCCTACTATGAACGGTCACAATTCACCATGAACGGCACCCGACCTCGAATGGTCACAATTTGCCTCGAACGTCATCCGATCTTGAACGGTCACAATTCGCCTCGAACGGCACTCGATCGCGAAGGATCACAAATTGCCTCGAACGACACCCCGACCACGAACGGTCACCACTCGCCACGAATGGCATCCGATTGCGAACGGTCGCGTATCACCTCAAACGACACACGATCCCGAACGATCGTCGTTTGTGGTCAGATAAGACTATCAATTTCTTTGCAGGTCATCTAGAGGATATGAACATCCAGCGTACGGCATTACAAAACACACCTTCCTACCGCAAGGCATGTTTTGGAGGGAAAGTGTTATCCCGCCTTTTAGAAAGGCGGTGATACCAAAAGATTAACGGAAAACCAAAGACAATTCGTCACGAAGATGGATTATATGCAGCTTCGCTATGGATATCGATGATTTTTTTCCGAGTCCGGATCAGGCTACAACTGACAAGACACGACAAGCGAAGCCATGCAAACCAGCATTCCTAATTTCAGGTCAATCCGAGTTCGTATGTTCAAGTTATGATCAATGCAATTTGGAGGAAACGGCCTTGGTTTCGTATCCATCAATAAGCTCTGATTTCGTGTCCATACGGTTCGTGTCCATCGCTGAGCCATGTTTCGAATCGATCAGATTCATACCCCTCCTCGTGTCCTCGTCCGTATCGATCAGTTTCGCATCCATCCTCAAGCAACTGTTTCGTGTCAATCAACTCCGCATCCATAAACCAGTAACACGCTTCATATCGATTCACCCAATGTCTAGTTCGTACCCGTAAAGGAGGTGTTTATTCGAATCCATCACAAATCCACTATCGATACGAGCTAAGCCATCTATCTCGATTCGAAATAAACATACTACGAATCGATACGAGGTGCACATGGTTGATTGATTCGAACTGTGTAATGGCACTCGATACAAACGAGGCGAAACTCATGGATACGACACGGTCAACTCGGAGCAAAAAGAGGATCAGTGCGAGGAGAGCGTGCCACATCGCCGCATGGTTACGTGCATTATCGATTCGAAGTGGGTCGATTCGAAGCCATGGATTCGAACGAAATAGTACTCCGAGGAACATCATCTTGTATCGATCATAACTCGAGATCCACCAGTGAAATTTTCACAGGAGCTTATGTACAAGCTAAAGAATGTTCCTGCCAAGTTTCAGACCGATTGGACCATTCCTTGATTGATAGGAAATCAGTTCGTATCGATCACAGATCGAGTCGAAACTTGGTGGGATCGATTGCGCAGGCCCACTCACGTGCCATAAGGAGCCTCCCTAAGTTCGAGCGACATATCAGACTCCTACACCTATAAATAGCCCCTTGAAGCTTACAAAAAAGGGGCTTTCAGCTCTGAAGCGTCCAGACTTTGCCGGATTCCATTTCACACTTCACCATTATTGTTGTACTCGAATTTCAGAGCTATTATCTACTGTAATCTGCTGTAATTCACTGAAACCACCAAGTGAATATCAATAAACTCATCAAGTTCAAAGTGGACGTAGGTCAGATCGCGGAACCGCTATAAATTCTGTGTTGTTTACTGCTTTCGTTTGAATTTTCCAAGTGATCTCCATACTTGTTATTCATTTGAGATCTGTGATTGTGAATTATCAACTATCGGGTGTTTGTGACCAATTTTGGCGCAAACAACGCTATATTTAAATAAATCATTTAAATATACAATCGTAAAATATGCAGGTTTCTACATCCAATCAAGACGGGATCGATTGGGAATTATGAACAAGGTTAACAAAGGCTACGTTTCAATTTCAGGTCAATCGGAGTTTGTATGCTAGTGATATGGATGGATCAAAATTCAAGAAAAGCATGATCGTATCGATGTTTCATATCGATCAGGATGGAAACGGCAGCGTGCTTCGAATCGTTATGTTTTGTATCGATGCAATGCACATCAGTTTGGTTGGACGTGGCAGAAGGCAACATTCTTCGCATCAATCAAGGCTGGGATCGATACGAAGAACGAGCAGAGGTTTTAGGGACTCGAATGGACATTTCATGTCGATCACTTATTGATCAATACAAAGGAGGCAGCAGACATGGATTGATACGAAGTAAGCGAGGACACACGGACTTGGATCGATGGATACGAACAAAGGCACATAATATGGATATGAAGAAGCACATGTCGATGGATATGAAACGTTGATGGTTACGAAGGCTCTGTGCTTTGTATCAATGGATACTAAGGATATGGTCGAGGTTGAGCGAAGGATATGGATCGGAGCGCGTGAAGTTCGGATCGATGTGAAGCCTATGGCTACGGATATGGGACCAATGGATACTTGGATGATGGATACGAAATAGAATGGATACGAAGTGGATTGAGGCAAGCTGATCAATGCGAACCATTCAGCCTTCATGCAAACTACAACTTGCATCGATCGTAACTCAACATCTATGAGTACAAATGCTATGAAATTTTCAATGAAGCTTCCTGATGCACTCGAGAACCTCCTTGATCGATCTCAACTCGATTGGACCACTTTTGGGTCAAAACGAAGTAAACACGGATCGATTCAAAATCACTCTGGATCAATATGGCGGGTCTACCTGCGCAAAAAAAAGGCATTCTAGGTTTTGAGGTAGATATTTTCGAATCTACACGTATAAATAGGAGTCTGATGGCAACTGAAAAGAGGATCTTCTTCTTCTTCCTAGGAGAAACTCTGCTATTTTGTTTACTGATTTTAGAGGCTTGTAATTGTAAAACAAAAGGAATAAAAAGGATCGATTCAAAGTGGACATAGGCCAAATTGTTGAACCACTATAAACCTTGGGTTCTTTTCTGCTTTGTTTCATTTTAATTTTGTTAGTTTCTTTGTTTTTTTCTCTACTTAATCTAGATCTGAGACCTATGTGTGGATATTGAACATCTGTGTACATACACTGGTGCTTTCACTACTTCTGCGTGTTAGTGATCAATTTTTGTGCTAACGTTTTGGTGCTTTCACTGAGAAATGAACTTAGGAATTCTAAAGATTGGATTTCAGATTTGAAAGCTTAAGGACTTGGCTTTGGAAAGCTATAGCAAGGCAATCGATAAGAAGACAAAGGACTAAAAGGAGTTAGCATGAAGGGGTCAGGGGGCTTCCTCGGGAGCGAATCAGGCCTCGATCTTCATCACTAGAGACTAGATGGAAACGATGCTAAAGAGACAAATGGAGATGGTGCAGAATGTACTTCGACAAGTTGGAATGCAGAATCAAGGGAACGCAACTTCAGGAAATGCTGGAGATAGAGGTCGGGAGCACGGAGCAACTAGAATTCAGAACAGGGAAGGACCATCAGGAGCAGCACCAGAACTAGGGGGTACTCACTCAGAGAGCGTTGATCCAGTTCCGAGCATAGTACTAGGTGAAGCTATGCAATGCGGCATTGATATAGGAATGGATACTCGTCTAGGAGAGCAGATTCCAAGAACCCCTCGTGACGTAGGGGGAGGGGACAGATTGGAGGCAACAGATAAGGACTACAACTTGGTGACAGTGATAGATTGGCAAAGATGGTTAAGGGAGCCATGAGAGGCGGATTTGTGAATAGGGACTTGGAGGATGTGAATAGGAGTCCCTTTGCTCCAATGATCAGGCAAGCTAGGAAACCACCGGATTTCAAACTACCAACATTGGTGATGTGTGACGTGAGAACGGATCCTACTATTCACTTAACGAGGTACATGAGGCATATGGAGGTACTGGGAGCATCGGAAGAGGTCATGGCATGATGTTTCCCTTTGTATTGGACGAATATAGCAGCATTATGGTTCAGACAGTTGGAGAGTGGCTCTATTGGTGCATGGACAGATCTGATTGAAAGGTTTATGAGGAAGTTTCGTGTCCATATAGTCCGACCTAAGAATGTGACGACTTTGACATCGATGAAACAATGAAAAGAAGAGTCGCTTAGAGATTTCTTAACTAGATTCAATGCGGCAGTGGCTTCGGTGGATTGACCTGATCCATCCATGGTTTTGATGGCGGTAGTTTCAGGAATTGCATATAATTTGGATTTCAAGATATCTTTAGAGCAACACTCACTGATGGATCTCAGGGAGTTCTACCATGAAGCATAAAGGTTTCTAAGGTAGGAAGATGTGCAAGCTGAGAGATAAGGGTGAGAGACTGAAGCTTATGTAGTAAGAGGTGGAGGTCCACCCAGGGAGGATCCAAATAAAGATGATAAAGGAAAAAGGAAAACGAATGATAATTTTGATACATTAAAAAGGCATGGAGGAATTCAAAGTTTACTTCCTACACGGATTGGACTGAGATTCTAGAAAAGATTTACTTGGATACTCGAGGGCGCCTCCAGTATTGAAGGCTGGCAATAAAGGAACCTTCTGAATACGAGCGGGCATCGGGAAAGCATTGCATATTCCATGAGTTGAATGGGCACAACACGAACGAATGCAGACATTTGACGGATATCATTGAGAGCATATAAGGAACGGCCATCTACAACAATATGTAAGTAATCGAGTTGTGGCAGTGGAATAGGAGTGGCCACCACCCACCTGGAATGAGGATGGCACTAGATCTAGGCATCTCCAGCTTGTTATCAACCGAATGGATTTATGAGTTTAAATAAGTAAGAGAACTCGAAGTAGTATGACTAAGTGACTTACACATGTACGGGATCGAGGATGGTCCCTAGGCATGCTCTGAGACGATGATAAACTGTGTTGCTCAAGCCTATGAAATCATGTTTTTCTTTTTGTTTTCCCAAATACTTTGGTTTCTCCCTTGGATGTACAGATATTTATTTGGTTTTCCCCGGCTAGAAAAACATTTATTTTGAATGATTGGATTTGTATTATTGTAATAAATAACACAGGTCTCACGATTGTTATCCCCACCAGAGAGACGGGATAGCGATCGCAAGTTACAAGTCTCTTCGCCGAAAAGCAATGAAATGGACTCGAAGATAATATAAAAGCCCTTGGCCGAAGAGCCGAGGCCGGAGAATATAAAATCCCTTGGCCGGAGAGCCGAGGCTGGAGAATATAAAAGTCCTTGGCCGGAGAGCCGAGGCCGGAGAATATAAAAGCCCTTGGCCGGAGAGCTGAGGCCGGAGAATATAAAAGCCCCTGGTAGGAGAGCCGAAGCTGGAGAATATAAAAGCCCTTGGCCGGAGAATATAAAATCCCTTGGCCGGAGAGACGATGCCAGAGAACATAAAAGCCCTTGGCCAAAGAGCCGAGGTCGGATAATATAAAAGTTCTAGGCCGGAGAGCCGAGGCCGAAGAATATAAAGTCCTTGGCCGGAGAGCCAAGGTCGGAGAACATAAAGCCCTTGGTCGGAGAGTCGGGGTCGAATAGGATACCGCAACCCGGAGAGGTCATGAATTCGGATTTCAGCTTGGGATAAACTGTAACGATCCACCATTCCGTACCCTTTGAATCGACAATAAACCACACATGTCCAACTCAAATTGCACGAAAAGACAGATCATTAAGGGTAGAAAGAAAATAAATACAGAACAGAATCCCACACGAATGGAATAACATATATTATTTCAATAATAATCTTTACAGTGGAAAATTTTAAAATAAAATATTAGAGTCGAACCTAGATTCAGCCTTGACAGTTATAAACCCATGTCCTTACAAATGCTGACAAGCAACAAAACAAATGCAATACATGTAGCGGATAATAGAATACGTCCATACAATGATGAAGATCTCCAGCTCTTCTCTGGAAACTCCAACCGTCTTCAACTCGACTTGAAACTACTCGGATCTCACCCGAGTATTTTAAATACCCAGATTGGGCTTCATAAACAGCATGAGATACTCAAAATTTTAAATGCATAGATCATGACGATGTTATCAAAACCTTTGAAAAGAAGGGTACCTCATAATTCCACGCCCATACATAAAAACAGATGGGTTTTACCTTATGATAACCAAAACACTTTTACACCAAAATACACTTGATATTATTTTTAATGACATTCCTTTGAAAATACTTTTCAAATAAACTTATTTAAATAAGGTATCAATTTCTGGACTAAGTCCAAGGTAATATATCAAGACTAGGTCAACGGAATATACCGAACGAAATATATGATACCAGAAAGGGGTAGCTGAAATATTTGCAAGTCATTATAGCTATTTTGGGGCTACAATCAAAACCGTAAATCTCACATTGGGATTGGATTTTCAACATGATAGGGAACTAGTGGCCTTTTTCTCCGAACCACGCATATCAAACATAGTTCTCATGGTGCCTTAATTGCTTTTCTCAAACTAGTCACTTGGAACCATACTTTCTACACTATTATTGATAACAGGTAGTTCCTTGCTTTTCTCAAGCTAACCACTTTATCCAAATGGGGTAATAAATGCCTCGAGGGACGTATCCGCCAAAGGGCATAACGTATTGGACACCACCACACAACTCACTTACTCCGAATTTGCATCTGTCGGACCATATACTGTCCCATATCATCTTTCGAGATGTGAGGTTAGTGAGGCTACACATAATTTCTTCAAAGCCACGCTTTTCATACAAAACCACACTTTGATCATAACAGGTTCCACTTTGAATGCCACATTGTCATTCCTTTAATTACTATTGGACTCCCACAAGCATACAACCTTTGAGTTCGTATGTCTCAGAGAAGGGTGTTAAGCTAAGAGAAGTTGCCTTCTCCGCCACCAAGCAAACGTACATATGTAAAAATTAATCGTGTCTCAGAAATGCAATGTCAGACATTCGTCCATACGAGTTCACTCTAGGAATAAACGAAACCAGAGGCACTCTCTTACTACCACTTGTAGCAAGTAGTACTTGCAATCTGAAAGATATCCACAACGAGGAGACCACTGCTATAAATAACTCTATAATGGGAGCAACCTAGAGCATTCAACAAGCAATCCTCACGCTATGAAGATCCACGGTCTTCAATAATCATCATCTTGAACATGTATTCACTTTCGAATGTATACATTGGTTCAAAGTGGTTTTCGGATAGGGATCACCCAAATCCGACTCCGGTTCCTTCGAAGCTAATTATCGATAAAAAGATGTTAAGTTCATATGTGGATATCAATCATCAACCAATTACTTCATACTTTATATAGTATCTTTCTAAGATATATTATTTTCAATTTATTCCACTTTCTTTTCAAGAGTATATGGAATCATTAAGCCTCATTTATTAAATCATTTAATTTATTTAAACCTTTCTTAAATCCTAAAATAATTCCAAAATATTTTCTCTTTTACATAGGAAAACCTTTCTAAATTATTCCTTTAAATCTTAATCAAAGATTTTATATATTCAAGTTATAAATTTTAACTTAGGGAAAATAGTCCCAAATCAATTTATTAAATCTTAATTTTCTTCTTGGCTTTAAATCATATTCTTACAAATCGAAGATTTTCATAACATAGCACTACTGCCACCTTAAATATGGTAAATTTCACCTCCAGGGACTAATGACAAGTAATACTACATCATGAATATCTTTGTCTTCAACAATCATTGTCTTCAGTATGTTTTATTTCGAAAATTAGTTTGAAGGAGTTTTCGGATAGGAATCGCCCAAACCCGATCTTAATTTTTTCGAATATGAATCACCCAAACCTGATCCTGGTTCCTTCATGCTAATCATCAATAAAAAAGATGTAAAGTAGTTAATTAACATTAAAAGAATTTGTTTCTTCTCTTTTATCTTGGAAAAACTTTAGTATGATCTTTTAGAGCATCCGGGATTTCCTTTCGATCTATTCCACCACTCGCTTAAGAAGAGAAAACATAAGCCAGGTAAGTTCAGGGCACTGGTTGCTCCATCTCAAACCTTAGTTAAACACCTTATTTTATATTCCTAGATCTCACAGGCGGGACAAATGTACTAGTCGTTTCTTCATACTCAGTTTGTTATTATATTCAATCTTCTTCACTTTTGTTTAAGTGGTATAAACAATTCCTCTTAACCATTTATTCAAACTCTTATTAAAACTTCCAAATCATCTTTAAATTACTTAATTATTCTTTTAAAATCATTCAAAAAAGATTTAGGAAAGAATTGTTAAGTTTAAACTCATATTCAAAGGGTTATAGAATTCATAGCATTAAAGTGTTATGGAAAGTGCTACATAAGGTTATTTGATTTAAACAATTTTTTAATATTTGAAAATTCATATTTTTCATTCCAAATCTCTTTTAAACCATTTTAATAGATTTATCAAATTTATTTCATATTTTTAGTCATTTTAAAATATCATATATAAAGAATTCCTTTTTGGATTTTGAACTGCAAAATCGCGATGTTTTTGGAAAATTGTTTTGGACATATTTCAAAATCTACTTGATGAAATCTTGATTTTCTTTCTTTGTTGGAAAACTATTGTCATTGTGGACTAAAGAATTTTTATTTCGAAAAAATATGACTTATAAATCATTCTCGATGTTAATTTGAAGCTACGGGTCGAAATTTACGAACTTCTGCTACGCGACGAGCTCGATTTTTACCAATTTTGTAAATTGCTTCGAAACTTGTCTGAACCACTTCAAATTTGTTTTAAACCATATTTAAACTATTTTAAATCATTTATAAAATATTTTCAACATTTGAAACTCAATTTTCATTTCATTTCATATTATAATATTACATTATTATAGTATCATTTTCAATCTTTTTTAGATATCTTGAAATCATTAAGAGGCTAAATAATTTCTATACACACATTTATATAGATTTAATTTCATTTAATAAACTATGCTCGCTAACTATTTCTCTTACTATTTATCAAACCAAGTTATCAACCATATCATAAACATATAATCAACCACAATATCAACCAAGTTATCATCCAATATCAACCAATATTCAGTATATTAATTTCTAATTTAACATGTTCATTATCAACTTAAATTTATTAAAATAAAACTAAGATTTGATACTCATCTTTAACCAAATTGTTCACTACCTACCAACATTCATATCATCCAACACTTCACTAAATCCTTTTACCTTCACCAAATCTTTTCCGTAGACTTTCCTTTTAATCCCGGCAGCACTTCCTTCTCTTTTTCTCTCTTCGGAGCTTCATGACTTGCTCCTCCCTCCTCCATAGGTTCGGCCTCCTTATGCTAAACCATGTTTTAATGGTATTCTAAGGTCTTTGGCAAAGTTTGGTGGTGTTTTGACTTTGTTTGAGGTTTTGAAAAAGTTACTAAGACAATGGAAGAGAAGAAGTCACTAGAGAAGCATTTAGAAAACTTGAGAAAGGAAGAAGAAGATATAAATATGTGTAAAAGAAAGTGAAAGAACGGTGGTCTTATATATAGAAATAATATTTTGTGAAAAGACCAAAATACCCTTACTTATAAAGTAATCTTATTTCTTTTTCAATACTTAACATCACATTTCAAATCATTATTTATGTCATTTTCACTTAGATATTAAGTAAAGAAAGTAATACTTATGTTTCTTTGATTTGATGTTTTACTTTTTGACTTTTGAACTTTTTTGTCTTTTTATGCTTACTTTTTGTTAATTATATTCTAGAATTATCTAAGGATGTTTAGGTAAAGTAAAATTGATTGGTGAATTAATTAATACTTATACTATTTGAATATATGTTTCTATATAAGAAAATAAAGGTGCGACAATGTTGCGACAACTTTTAATCGACAAAACGTTGATTTTCGATAAAATGTTTTACGGTCACATTTTGACGTTTTAGTTAAACTATTTATTTATGTAAACCAAATTTAAAAATGAATTTTTTACTTCTTTAAATAAATTAAAACGTGTCTCTTTATATCTTAAAATCATATTTAAATAATATCAAAATCTCTAATTTTACAGTGTATGTTGAAGTGACAATGTTAACCCCGTTCCAGCCTACAAGTTAAGAGGCCCACGAGTTAAAGGAATCAACGAGTTAAGGCCTGGGGTGAGCTACGACTTAAGGTGTTTAACGGCTCAGGAAGGATCTACGACTCAGGAAGCCTCACGACTCATCGAGTCACCGGCTCACTAAGTTAATGACCTAAAGCTCAAAGCGACTTAAAGGGTTACGACTCAAAGGGGTTAACGGCTTACAAGACAAACCGACTCAATGCATTACCGACTCATCAAAGGAATTGCCTCAGCGACTCAACTGGTAGCGACTCAATTGGCTGACGAGCTAAGGCTCAAGGCAACTTAGAGGGATGGAACGACTCATGGAGGTTGGCGGTTCATGATACAGGCCGACTCATTGAGTTACCGACTCAACGAAGTTCACGGCACATACAATACGACTCAACGAGTTAATGCCTTAGAAGAGCAGACTGGTTTAACTAGTTAGTGGTTTATGGGGCAGACCGACTCAGGGTTTCCAACGACTCAGGGTTTCTAACGACCTATCATAAGTCGCTGGCGACCTAAGCATACGAGGAATAAGCTCAATGCCATTTCATCTATGCCACTGCTTGCTGACTCGTGACATGTAAGTCGGTCACGGTTCATCCTGGGTCGGCCACGACTCATGACTTAACAATTCCAGCCCAGAAATTTGCCTATAAATACATGGCCACCTCCAACATTCAAGGGACTTTTTGGCTCATTCATTTCAAGCGCCGTTACTCTGCTGCATTCTGAACTACTTCAACACCTTCAAGGAACTTCACGAAGAAATCAAATATGTCAAACATGTGTTCAAAGATTTGGATCGACGTTGAAGTTTAGGCTACTTGTTCTAAGTCACTTGAAACTCAAATTGTGTTGTAATCAAAGTGTAACTGCATTGACTTGTAATCAAATCATCAATAAAGATATTCAAAGTGGACGTAGGCTATCTCTAAAGCCGAACCATTATAAAATTGCTGTTGTTTACTGTTTTCTACTACTATCTGCTTATAATCTGTTCCCGAGCTATCGGGTGGTGCTTTCACGATCTAATTTCATACACCGGGGTGTTAGCGTTCAAATTTTAGCGTTAACATTTTTGGTGCTTTCATTGAGAAGTGAACTCAGGCGAGTTATCATCATTGCTTCACAGAGGTTTGTAGAGAGAATTTCCTTGAAAACCAGAAATCTATCCGAGATTATGGCTCCTGGAAGGAAAAGTAGATCTGTCAGATCTGGGAATATTCAAGAAGGAACCTCCGCTTCCCCTATATCGAATCAAGCCACTCCAGCTGTCGGAGTTACAAAGGCAGAGCTGGATGCTGCAATCTTAGGGCTGAACCAATAAATAAATGCCCAAAATGCACAATTCGAGGCTCAGAATGCCCAGAATGCCCTAATTCTGAGTAGGTTGAACGATTTGCTTGGGGCAAACCGTCAACCGGCAGATAATGAAAGGAATTTTGCTGGCAACATTCGTGATGCTGAAGAAAGAAATGCTCCTGAAAGGGCTGCTAGCCCCTTTGAACAAACACTTCCAGAAGTTGGTGGATCTAGAACTCGACTTGATGAGGAGTATCTTTCTGGAATGGTCCGACAAATTATGAAAGAGAGTATGCAGAGGGTTGAAGACGAGAAAGAATGGGGTTTCGCCCCAAGTAAAACTCCTTTTACTGAGAAAATCTTAAAGGCTGAATTCCCAAGGAAGTTTGTCCCACCAACCATTCCATCTTATAGGGGGACGAGTGATCCGAACGAATTCTTATACAAGTATGATTGGCACATGACAGGTGCCAGAGCCTCTGATGAAATAAAGTGCCGATATTTTCCTGTGTATCTCGAAGGTGTAGCTCTGCTTTGGTTCACCAAACTTCCAGTTCGGTCTATCGAACAGTTTTCTGACTTAACCCGGAAGTTCAAGGAGCAGTTCAAACTATACACCTCAAAAGCCAAGGATATCATGTCACTGTCAAGTTTGGAGCAGAATCCAGGAGAGACTATCAAATCTTTCTTAAACCGCTTTAATATAGCGCTAGCTGAGGTGGACAATGCAGAACCGCGAATGATATTGACTTATCTGATGAAGGGTATTGACAAGTCGAGCAAATTTGGGAAATGGCTAAACATGAAGGAACCAAATTCCCTTGAAAAGTTCTATAAAAAAGCAGATGAATTCATACGCTTAGAAAGCCGTCCCGTACCGGTAAAGGCAGTGTTGGAAAAAGCCGAAGATAACACTGTTGTACCACGTAAGAATGAATCTGTAGGGCAAAAAAGGGAAAATAACAATGGGAAGAAGCAGAGTAATCTGAAGAAACCCCGATCCTTCAAGCCATCAGAATATACTCCTTTATCAGATACGCCGGAGCGTATCTACCTTGCTACTAAAGATTCTGTTGACTTTCCTAAACCCCCTCCTCTAAGGACCGGGAAAAAGGCTATACAGAGTGGGAAGTTCTGCCGCTTCCATAATCAACCCGGTCACGAGACCGACGAATGCCGTCGGTTGAAAAATCTGATTGAAGAGTTGCTAAGGGAAAACAAACTGCAGCAATTTGTGAAAAAGAATAGCAACAATCCTGCTTCATCTAGTCAGGGGCAACAGGCTCCTACTCATCAGCCTAGGACGAGTGAGAAGGCTGCAGGGCATGAATCTGGAAGGCCCATTATCAATGTCATTACAGGAGGACCTCACCCAGCGGGCAGAAGCTGGGGTGAGATGGAAAGGTATACCCGAGCTTTAAAGTATGTACCGACCGAGGAAGATGTATTCGTTTTGGAAGGTACTACGCCCTTGAAGCAACAGAGAACTTTTGATGATGATATTGTGTTCAAAGCTAGGGATTCCGCAGGTATTGAAGCTCCTACCTTGGATCCTCTAGTCATCTCGGCTGGTATCGGGCCAGCTATTGTCAGGAGAGTTCTCATTGATTGTGGCGCATCCTGCAATATCCTCTTCAAGAAAACATTCGACCAAATGAAGATCCCTATGGCTGATGTGCAAGCCTCATCGCAGAAAATTGCTGGTTTCACTGGGGAGCCAAAGCAGCCGGTAGGGACCATTGATTTGTTTGTGGAACTTGGAGAAGGAGAGAGAAAAGTGGTCCGCAAGCAAACTTTTGTGATTTTCGACGAATTTTCTGCTTACAATGCTTTCCTTGGTCGTCCAACTCTGGCAGCGTTCAAAGCTGTTCTTGCCCCGTGGTGCCTCACTATCAAATTCCCTACAGACAATGGAGTAGGAGTTATAAAAGGGGATCAAAATGCTGGGCGAGAGTGTTATCTGACAGAGCTACGAGAAAACAGAAAAAGAGAAATGGGAAAGAATGCGGCAGCCCCAGTCCGCATCAAAGAACCAGCCTTGTAGCAATTACAGGGCGGACCCTGCACTGGCGAGCACAGCGGAGCAAGGAAAGAGATGGATCCTAGAAAAGTCGGTGCAGGGGAAAATAGAGTGGTACCAGTGGAAACGACAATACCAATACCTGTTGACCCAAAGGACCCAAACAAGGTGTTGAATGTGGGATCACAACTTAATGTGTCAATTCAGAGTATCTTGATATCTTTTTTAAAGGCAAATCTGGATGTTTTTGCTTGGACTCATGCCGATATGTGCGGAATATCCCCAGAAGTTGCAGTGCATGCTCTAAATATTGATCCAAAATTTACACCTGTGAAACAGAAAAGGAGAACTCAAGGTCCAGAAAGGTCGGCGGCACTAAAAGAAGAAGTTGATCGGCTCATGGAGAATAATTTTATCAAAGAATCCACCTATCCGAATTGGGTTTCAAATCCAGTGCTGGTTAAGAAAGCCAACGGAAAATGGAGAGTATGCATCGATTTTTCAGATCTAAACAAGGCCTGCCCCAAAGACTGCTTCCCATTACCCAGAATCGATCAACTGTTAGACGGAACAGCGGGACACGAATTGTTATCTTTTATGGATGCTTACTCCGGATATAACCAGATTATGATGCATGAGCCAGATCAGGAGGACACGAGCTTTATCACCGACATTGGTCTTTACTGCTACAGAGTTATGCCCTTCGGGTTGAAGAATGCAGGGGCAACATACCAAAGACTCGTTAATGCTATGTTCAAACCACAACTGGGCAAGACTATGGAAGTCTACGTCGATGACATGTTATTAAAGTCTAAGAAAGCAGTGGATCACATAGAACACTTAGCAGACATGTTCGCAGTCCTCCGAAAATACAGAATGAAGCTCAATCCTTTAAAATGTTCATTTGGAGTGGAATCCGGCAAGTTTTTAGGCTTCATCGTGAGCGCTAGGGGCATTGAGGCCAGTCCAGCTCAAATTACTGCATTGAAAGAAGTCAAAGCTCCTAGAACAAAGAAGGAATTGCAAAGTCTCAATGGAAAAGTCGCCGCCTTGAGTCGGTTCATTTCCAAAGCCACAGATAAATGCATCCCATTCTTTGATGCCCTAAAGAAAGGAAAGAAAAACTTCGATTGGACTCCCGAATGCCAAAAAGCCTTTGATGAATTGATTCGCCATATGGAAACGCCTCCAATACTTTCTAGGCCTGGCGATGGCGAGGATCTTCTTATATACTTGGCAGTATCATCTCATGCTTTAAGTGCAGCGCTGATACGAGAAGACAAAAGGATTCAACGTCCAGTTTACTATATCAGCAAAAGACTCACTGGGGCAGAGATAAATTACTCTAAGTTGGAAAAACTCGCCTATTGCCTACTAATTGCGTCTAGGAAGTTGAGGCAATATTTTCAAGCTCATCCTATCAGAGTCCTCACCGATCAACCTTTAAAGCAAGTCCTGTTTCGCCCTGAGACTTCGGGTCGTCTTCTAAAGTGGAATATTGAACTCAGTCGGTATGACATCACTTATCATCCCCGAAAAGCAATCAATGGACAAGCTTTAGCAGATTTCATTGCAGAATTCACAGATAAGGGTAACAGTGAGGAGGAAACAGTCGACGATTCCCCAATCCAATGGAAGTTATATGTCGATGGTGCGAGAAACGACTACTGTTCTGGAGACGGAGTTGTACTTGAGACCCCTGAAGGCCGATCATTATGCTATGCACTAAGATTGGAATTTCCTTCAACAAACAATGAAGCAGAATACGAAGCCCTTATCGCTGGCTTAAGGATTGCTAAAGAATTAAACATCCGAGCGTTACAGATATTCAGTGATTCTCAGCTTATTGTATGCCAAGTCAAAAAGGAATTCCAAGCAAAATGGGGGAATCTGCCCGCCTACTTGTCAAAAGCTTGGGAGCTCCTGGGTGATTTCGATCATTACATGATAAGTCACATTCCTCGAGAGGAAAACACGAAAGCAGATTCTCTCGTAAAGTATTCTAGCACAGGCGAAGCCCAATTTCTGGGATTAACTCCAGTGGAGGTCCTGTCGACTCCTAGCATTGATGAGATGGATATTGATTGGATCATGAGCATGTCTCAAGAGCAAGAATCATGGATGACTCCGATAACAGAATATCTACTCAATGGATCTTTACCAGGGAACTCAAAAGAACGACAAAAGCTACTGAGAAAAGCCTCTCGCTATATAATCCAGGATGGCCGATTATACAGACGGGGATTCTCAATGCCATTACTTCAATGTGTATCCAGGGAAGAGTCCAAAGCAATCCTAGCGGAGGTGCATGGAGGAGAATGTGGTGATCATTCAGGTGGCCAAACATTAGCAAAGAAAATTCTCCGATATGGATACTTTTGGCCATAAATTAATCGAGATGCAGCAGAGTATTCCCGAAAATGTGACAGATGTCAAAGATTCGCCAAAATTCCTAGAGCTCCTTCCACTGAACTCACACAGATGGTCAGTCCATGGCCGTTTGCAATATGGGGAATAGACCTTGTAGGACCGTTACCAACTGCCAAATCTGGAATTAAATATGCCATTGTTGCTGTAGATTATTTTACTAAGTGGGCAGAAGCTGAACCACTGGCTACTATCACCTCAAAGAAGATGATAAGTTTTGTGACTAAAAACATCATTTGCAGATACGGTGTGCCTCAAAAAATAATTACAGACAATGGTACTCAGTTTGAAAGTGAAGAATTCCAAGATTTTTGCAAGCAATTCAAAATCCGGAAAAGCTTTTCAGCAGTGGCTCATCCGCAGGCAAATGGGCAAGTGGAAGCCGTGAACAAAATTATTAAGTCAACCATCAAGAAGCAACTTGAAAAAGCAAAAGGTGGTTGGGTCGATAAGCTACCACTGGCACTATGGGCATACAGAACCACTCACAAAACTGCACACCCCGTTTTCATTAGCATACGGGTCAGAAGCAATAATTCCGGTAGAAATAGAGGTCCCTTCACACAGAAGAATCCATTTCAATCAAGCAGAAAACGAAAAGCTACAGCTCGAAGCGCTAGATCTCCTTGATGAAAAAAGAGATGAGGCTAATCTCAGAATTGTAGCTCATCGGCAAAGAATAGCCAGACATTTCAATTCCAAAGTTCGCCAACGCAGCTTTGAGATTGGAGACCTAGTCCTGAAGAGAATTATGACAGCGACAGGTGTGTTTGGGCCAAATTGGGAAGGACCATATGTCATAAGTCAGAAGCTTCTTGACGGCACATTCAAACTCACCACTGTTGAAGGAGATCAAATTCCAAGGGCATGGAACAGCAATCATTTGCGTCCATACTTTACTTGAAAATTTTGTCGAAATATTGTAAAAAGAATTATGAATGTATGATTCTTGTAGCTGAGGGCAATTGTAAAACTGATGCAAGTAAATAATGAAAAAAATATAAAGTGGATGTAGGCCCAGTTTCCTGGCCGAACCACTATAAATCTTGTGTTCCTTATTATTATTACATGTTTGCTTTATTTTCAATATAAAAAGTACATAGAATGTATTGCTGAAATGTCGATTTAAATTTTTGCAGACAATGGAAGTGAAACTTGCACATAATAAGGCCAAGTGATTCTCGCCAAATTTCAAGTCACAAAAGTCCCGAATTCAAATCCTAAATAGGAAGTACTTCAATTGAACGGCCTATGATTTCGACAGAAACGGGCCTTTGCTAATAAATTGAGATCGTTTGAACAAACAAACATCCAATTAAGAAGCTAATGCTCGTTCTCACGAACTTGCCTGACAATGAAGCACACTTCCTTGGATTAAACAAATTACTTGTAAGAAAAGGGAATGAAAGCTTAAAAAAAAATATAAAAAAAAAGAGGATCACTGAGAAGGCATAAGCAAGTGGACAAGGGAACAACCAAAAGCCGTCATCAGCAGCACAAGTCCTCTTCGGAGGCGCAACTCTTTGGAGGATAAAGACCTCTAATGGGTCATACGCCACAAAAAAGAAAGTTCTCTACTCAACAAAAAAGATTGGAGGAGTCATGACCCTCCAACCATGAGAGAGTAACTTCCAGGCGATGAAAACCCTCTCTGAGGCACATTTCACCAGAAGTTGAAGTGTTACGACCGCTCTTCGGAATTTTACTTCACCAGAGTTGAAATGCAAACAAAATAAAGACCTCTTCGGAGGCACATTTCACCTGGAGTTGAAGTGTTACGACCGCTCTTCGGAATTTCACTTCACCAGAGTTGAAATGCAAACAAAATAAAGACCTCTTCGGAGGCACATTTCACCAGGAGTTGAAGTGTAACAGCCGCTCTTCGGAATTTCACTTCACCAAAGTTGAAATGCAAAACAAAATAAAGACCTTTCTGGAAGTCCACGTTTCACCGAGATTGAAATAAAACTTCCAAGTGTTGAAACGTGAAAAGGCTTTCTTCAAAGGCACAACTCTTTGGAGGTACAAGTTCCAACAAAAGAAAAGCGGGGGGTCGATACCCGCACAATTCTCGACCAGTACATACAAAAGACAAGAAGCTAAAAGCTGGAGTCTTCATTTCTTCTTGCCACCTTTAGACCCTTTACCTGGCCGAATGGTTAGCTTTTCAGGTTGGTCTGAAGGCATAAGGGAAGAAGGAGAGGGAGGTACAACTGGTGCAATTTCCGGTTCCTCTTCGGTAGCAAGGACTTTCTTCCCCCTCCTCTTCGATGTTCCATGCTTCTTTCTTCTCTTCGAAGAAGACTCACTCCCTGGAGTAGCAAGAGCGGACAAAACTATGTCATCAGAGGGAGTCCGCTCCGGAGAGATCTCGCCTCCTTCAAGTCCCTCGTCCTTCTGCTCATGCGAAGCGATAGGGTCATCCAAGCCATGAAGAGCCTCAAT
Organism: Allium cepa; assembly: GCA_030765085.1. Classification (NCBI taxonomy): domain Eukaryota; kingdom Viridiplantae; phylum Streptophyta; class Magnoliopsida; order Asparagales; family Amaryllidaceae; genus Allium; species Allium cepa. The sequence goes on from CM060931.1 coordinate 582,711,427, forward strand.
CTGTTCCTCTTGTGACCCGGGTTGTGAAGCAGAAGGAGGAGTCACCTGAAGAGATGGAGGAGGGATAACCGGAGGAAGTGAAGTCTGCACAGCACTTGGTGTTTCAACTGTAGAAGAAGAGAAATTAAAAATATTAGTATCTCCCCAAAAGAAGGGAGACATGGGTTCGTCGAGATTCAAGAAGTAAGCGAGAAGCTCATCAAACTTTTGAGGAGTAAGCAGGCAATCCACTTGAATCAGACTAGTGTCAAAATTACCTGAAGATGTCTGCTTCGTTAATTCAATCTCATAATTTTGAGCCCCAATATCCTCCAAAGCCTCATCATCAGTAGGGGTAATTACCCCGGTTCTTGTAGGAGGCAGTGAATGAGCACTGGAACCTGTGATTTCAACTTCGGAAGAAACTAAAGGACGTTCAGAAGTGGTAGGTGGTATTTCTTTCTTAGAACGTTCCCCTTCCACCATTCCGGCGCGTACCCTAGCGAGTTGTTCTTTTCCCTTGGCAAGAGCGGCGCGGGCATCATCATCGAGATAATGCTCTTCAAGAGCTGTCTTAGCATAGCCAGCACCTTTACCACCTAGCATATCAAGTGCTGCCTCCCAAACTACAGCTAGCGTAATTTCATATTTAGGGCCTAAAAGGCAAGGCTGCCACGCCCCAAAATGCTGTGCAGATAGAAATCAAATAATGTGGAGCTAATGTCAGCTTTGGTTGCTTGATGGGCCTCTTCGGCCGCGAGTTTACCAGCAACAGCCTCGTCACGCTCCTTTTCGGCCATAGCAAGTCGAGCTTTTAGCATCTCTATCTCCAAGCTTTGAGAGCCGGTCTGTTCTCGCAGCTGTAAAGTTTCAGCGCGATATTCTTCTATGACCTTCTCCCGGTGTGTAAGCTTATCTTCGACTGCCCTTTGACTGGCATGCGCATCTCGTACTTGTTGCTGAAGCATGCTCTCCTTTTGAGAATGGAAAGTAGATGAAGTAGCTAATTCTTCCTTAAGCTTTTCTACTTCCGCTTCCAGCTTTTCATTATAGGAAGCAATACTTCTCATTTCGGCGTCATGCTGTTCGAGAGTCTTCTGCCACTCAGCATTATCGTTCTCTATTGTGAGCATGGCCTCGAGATTGGCTCGGTTAACCCTCTGAAGCTCGTCGACAAGTTTTTGCCAGTTCGACATTCTTTCGATATCGGTCCTGACAGCGTCAAGATTTCGCAGCATAGCCGATTTGTCGAGAGGAACCAAGTCGAGATCAAATCGAACCCCTCTCAGGCACCACTGAGGGAATCGACTTTGAAGAGTGCGAGGACCTTGCCCGACTTGGTATGCGGGATGATTGATGATTGTTTGAATGTCGGAACGAACGGAGACAGGAGATTGAGCAGGAGCATGTTCAGAAACTGTCGGCATTGTTTCTTCGGTAAGTCTAGCCCGCTTGCTAGAAGAATCGTCCATGTGACCTTTACCTCTCTCATCATGAGCTTTTCTCTTTTGAGTATTCATCATCTCTGTGGGGAGGGTCATGTCTTTCTTGTTCCCTTCGGTGACGTTCTTCATATGCTCGTCTCTCGTCTGCTTTCCTAATGGCCCTCTCTTCATCGGATTCTCTGTAAGAAGGGAGGTAACGCCTATAATCATACTGGCTACACCTCCCGTAGCGCTGGAAATCGTCATAGTATGAGCCGCTGCGCCCCATCGGAGAATCCGGAATAAAAATAATAAGCTTTAGAAATCTTTAAAGCACAAGAAGATAAGTGCGTAGAAGTGATGAAAAATCCTAAGTGTTGTGTAACGTGTAAACTACACGCATCAAGTTACAGACCACTCTGTGGAATAGAGGTAGTGATAACTTGAGTAAGAGGAGTTGACATTTGTTGTAGAGAAGATGTCGCCTCAATTACAGAAGAGATAGTTTTGGAAACATCATCTTTGAAAAGTTCTTGAGAAGTCACAATTAAATCGCTCAACCCCTCGAAAACATCATCACCATCATGTTTTTTGGGACTTGCTTTCTTAACCCCTTCGTTAGTAGATTTTTCGGAAGATCGTGGAGGTTCTTCCTCTTCAATAACTGGGGCAAGTACAGACTTGTCAGACGGCCCTGCGACATCCTTCGGAATTGAACACTTTACTAGTGAAGTTTCTATAGAGGTTCCTCCCTGCATGTGCTCTTTAATAGAGACCAGGGCATCAGGAGTTTCCGTCGGAGAATCAGGAATTTCAGTTGGGACTTCACGAGGCTGAGTGAAGCGAGAAGAATGAAGAAGCCCATATTGATGTAAAAATCCATCATTTAACAAAAACTTTATACTCCTCTCTTCTGCCACCCCGGCGTTCAGTCTCTCAAAAATTTGTTTATAGCATGGATCTCTAGAGGGAGGAGGAAGTGCTAAAACAGAAAAAAAAAACAAAGAGAAGCCAAGTTAGCGTTTAGCAACCCAGATTTCGAAAAGCCCAAGAATGGAGAAATAAAAGCAGGAAAATCTTACCTCCTACTCTCCAGATGGCATAAAACCCTGGAGGACAGCGGACAAAGAAGTACTGATTTAGAAATCCATGAACGCTTTCAGGAAGATCGGTGATGAGCTTGCGGTTTCGAGCACTCCTTATAACTACGATAGAGGGATGATCTTTAATTTTTGTGAATGAGCAGAAGTAGCAGATTTCCTCAAAGCTCGGTAATCGGCCCAGAACTCTACTAAATAGCACACATAACCCCATCAGAATGGCATGACCATTGGGGTGCAATTGGAATGGAGAGATAGATAGTCGAAGCAGGAACTGCTGAAGAAAGTCATTGAAAGGTGGTATGGCACCGCTCAAGCACATTTGGCGGTTGACAGCAATAAAGCAAGAAGGGGGCCTATCTGCAGTATCATTTGGCCCCGGCAATAAGGCATCAGCCTCGGCAATGCCAAACTGGATGAGCAATTGGTTAAACACCCGCTGATTCAGAGTTGTGGGAGTTCTCTCCGGAGGGTTATCCAACAAGTTGGCTACTGGGAAGACATCTTCAGCCTGGCCCATCGGTTCTTCTTGTTGAGATGTCATTCTACACAAGCAACTGGGTGTTCAAATGCGAAGGTGCACGTTTCCTAAAAGTGTGAAGTGTTGTGCAGAACTAATGAAAATAACAAGTAAATATAACTGGAATTAAACTGGTTGACGATTGATCGACTAAGGTAATTTCAGAACTTGTTAATTTAAAATTCAAGCATAATATTAGGGCAGGCTGGTCAGTTTCGATTGACTGTGTCAGTGTTGCTTTAATATTCTACTTGAAATCGATAGCACTTCGTTCACACGATTTGTTTAAGTTAATTATCTGTTATAAACTAATCTGTCATTTGATATGGGCGGTCGATGATAGTATATTCGTCCCAATTTTCTGTGAATGTTGTATTGAACAGATTGTTAACCTGCAAGTCAAAATAACCTGTGAATGAATGCAATAAAATTCGACAGTTCAAAGTTTATGCAATGGTTCAAAGTTCGAGCAGAATTCATGCAAGTCCTAACTCGTCAACGGCTCAAAAATTTTGAGTCGGCAGTGCCCTAAGTCGTAGGTCGTAGGAAAAGAGAGAAGCTCTGGTTCAAAGTAATAAGAAAATCTCCAAGTCTTATCTCGGCCACGACTCAAGGGTTTTATCTCGGCCACGACTCAAGGCTTAGGTCGTGGAGCATGTTGAGTCGTATCATGGTTAAATCGCAAAGGTCGCTGGATCATACAAAAATAGCCGAGTCATATCTAAAGCAGTATTCGATTCTATCTGACCAACTAATCACCCAACTCCTAACCCGTTAATCTTCCAACTCCTAACCCGTTAATCTTCCAACTTCTAACCCATAAACCATTTCACTCCTAACCCGATAAATCTTCCAACTTTTAACCCATTAACCCAATAAAACTCTCAATAAACAACCCCGGTCCTATCACGCCACTAAATCACCTCAAGACGAGAATCATCAGATCAAACAACCCTACATCCATTGACGGTTAGAATGACCGAACTTGCAAGACTCAAGGGAGTAAAATGAAGGTAGGGATGGAGCGCACAGGTTAACGATGATCGATAATCGGAAGGGAAGCAAGATTGCTTACGTAATGTGGTGTCAAAGATAATCAGAGGAGAATCGAGTTGGAATCGCCTGTGAGAACTTGGAGGTGCGTTAATGGCGGATGCGGTTTAGAAGATCTTTGATAAGAAGTGGAAGATAGGAGGAACGAGTCAAGCGCTTTATACCTGGAAGAGCTGGAACTCGAATCGGCTCGCCCGAGTTATGATAAGTCGAAGCACACGACTGACGACTTAAGCGTGCGCTTCGAGGGGCAAATGTTAACCCCGTTCCAGCCTACAAGTTAAGAGGCCCACGAGTTAAAGGAATCAACGAGTTAAGGCCTGGGGTGAGCTACGACTTAAGGTGTTTAACGGCTCAGGAAGGATCTACGACTCAGGAAGCCTCACGACTCATCGAGTCACCGACTCACTAAGTTAATGACCTAAAGCTCAAAGCGACTTAAAGGGTTACGACTCAAGGGGGTTAACGGCTTACAAGACAAACCGACTCAATGCATTACCGACTCATCAAAGGAATTGCCTCAGCGACTCAACTGGTAGCGACTCAATTGGCTGACGAGCTAAGGCTCAAGGCAACTTAGAGGGATGGACCAACTCATGGAGGTTGGCGGTTCATGATACAGGCCGACTCATTGAGTTACCGACTCAACGAAGTTCACGGCACATACAATACGACTCAACGAGTTAATGCCTTAGAAGAGCAGAGTGGTTTAACTAGTTAGTGGTTTATGGGGCAGACCGACTCAGGGTTTCCAACGACTCAGGGTTTCTAACGACCTATCATAAGTCGCTGGCGACCTAAGCATACGAGGAATAAGCTCAATGCCATTTCATCTATGCCACTGCTTGCTGACTCGTGACATGTAAGTCGGTCACGGTTCATCCTGGGTCGGCCATGACTCATGACTTAACAATTCCAGCCCAGAAATTTGCCTATAAATACATGGCCACCTCCAACATTCAAGGGACTTTTTGGCTCATTCATTTCAAGCGCCGTTACTCTGCTGCATTCTGAACTACTTCAACACCTTCAAGGAACTTCACGAAGAAATCAAATATGTCAAACATGTGTTCAAAGATTTGGATCGACGTTGAAGTTTAGGCTACTTGTTCTAAGTCACTTGAAACTCAAAGTGTGTTGTAATCAAAGTGTAACTGCATTGACTTGTAATCAAATCATCAATAAAGATATTCAAAGTGGACGTAGGCTATCTCTAAAGCCGAACCACTATAAAATTGCTGTTGTTTACTGTTTTCTACTACTATCTGCTTATAATCTGTTCCCGAGCTATCGGGTGGTGCTTTCACGATCTAATTTCATACACCGGGGTGTTAGCGTTCAAATTTTAGTGTTAACAGACAAAATGCGACAAAATTTGGTTATTTTTGTAAAATGATTATTAACATACTTTTAAATATTTTAATATACATTTATTATCTTCATTAAATGTTTTCAATAAGATAGATCTTTTTAAATAAATATTTAAACCTCTTTATTTAGGAATTTATTTATTTTTAACAAAACTTAACTTTTGTTGATTTGTTCTAAAATCCAAATTTATACCTTTTAAATTAACAACTATAAGAATAATTAATTTCACTATAATTATCTATTATATACAACTTATTTATTTATTTAAGTTTTAAACCTTTTTAAATTTAAAACAAAAGAAAACTCTCATTTTCGAAGTAGCGAAATTACGGATCGTTACATTCTTCCCTACTTAAAGGAATTTTGTCCTTGAAATTACCCAAACAAAAGTTTACCCAAAACATTTATCTTCAAAATTAATTCTATATAATATACACAAATCATCCGTATGAAACCTCTTTTTTGATCTCATATTCGAATACACAACTTTATTTTTGAACTAGTATCGATCCACTGATCCTCTAATGCGGACTCTGATCAGGCTCTTTGTTCAGAAACCTTTGCTTTCCTTGCATAGTGCTCAACTATGATAGAAAACTCAAGTATCTAACCACAAACCCTCGTCACATTCATTAAAACTTTATCTTAAGCTCAAACATTTTATAAAGGTGCTTCTTTATATAATCCATTCAACTATCTATTTCAAATATTTTTATTTAAAGGAAAATACTGAAGAAACCATTTTCCCCCAAAAGATGATTTATCCATATAAAAAAATTTCCCACAATCTTTTAACTTAGTATATTTCCTTAAACACTATTGTTATTTTTAAATCATTTGTAAAACTATTATTTAAGTTTATTTCATCTTATAATTTGTGCAAATCAATCACTTTCAAAGACTTAAGTCCAAATCCTTAATTAATGTTGGAATTCATTAATAAAACATTTTCCAGGTTATAATTACCTTTTTAAAGAGTCATTATTTTACTTAACAGTTCATGACTTAAATATATATTTGTATGATATACCTTTACATCCTAAGAGCATATACAAATCCCAAATTTCAAATTAGTTTTACCTAAATCCGTCTCTTTAACAAATTTAAAATTTGTTGTAATTTACTATTATCTCAAATTCATAAGTTATAAAACTTATTTCTTATTTATACTATTATTAATTTTCTAGCTTTGAAAAACAAATTTTTAATACCATCCGAATTTAAATCATCAAACTCTTAAATCGTTTTTTTCTTTATAAATTAGATTTATAAATTGTCCTTATCTTATTTCATTTGCTCAAAGTATTTCACAATCTTTTACCAAAAAATTTCACAAATTTCTTAGCTCTAGGTTATGTTTGATCGAAAATTTTCGACAGCCCCAAATCATCGGAAATTCCGCTTTATTTTAGCAATTAGCAATCCAGATTTATCTTTAGTTTAAATACTTTTATAAAGATTACTAATCAATGATTCACATTATTTCTTTTACTTAAGAAAATTATATAAATATAGTGACTTCAAAACAATCCAAGGAACTGGGCACTACCAATAGTATCATATATCTGCTTAACAAGAAGAGTAATACTTAAAGGAAATGCTTACCATCCGAATACATCTCTTGTCTATTTTTAGTTTATTTTCGAGCCAATCAAATTAGTTATCATAAAATACCTCTTTTTATTTGAAATAATACCAATTTCAAAATCCAATAGAGATTACTTTTGTTTATAAAACCTATCTTATAAATTCTTTTTATAAATTTATCTTATATTAATTAACTTCATTTAAATTTTCACAATTCTTTTACTTGAATTTAAATTCTCATTCCTTTAATATTTTTCTTTTTTTACATAATTATTTTCTATTACATTTTTATCTTATATGTTCATTGCTTAAATAAATCTTATTATCAAACACCTTACAGTCAAATCGTGAAGCTTAATTCACAAGGTATTTGTACTTAAACTTTTAAATCAAACAATTGATCAATTTATGATAATAGCTTAACATTATCATTTCTTAATTTATTATTTTGGAATAAAGATCTCAATTACCTTATCATATTTCTTACTTATCGACTATCTTTATGAAATGTCTTATAGTCAAATTGTGAAATTCTAATCAAAAGATGTTCATATTTAAATTTCACTGATCCTAATTTCTAATTGTATAACTTTTCAAAATATATACTTTATATTCAAAATATAATCCTAGGTAAAATTATTTCATTTACCAATTTTTTCAAAATCAGTGTGTCGATATGCCTTGCTAAGAATTTAGAAATACGTATCGATACAGTTGTACTTCCTATATCGACCAAAATATATAAATTGCTTAACCGATAAATCAACACAAAACAATTTATTAGTCACTAAGAAATATGCACACATATATAATGCGCTCACACTCAGTCTAGAATGTAACTAACCCTATCTTTAATAAGTCAGTCATCCTAGGTATTATTAACCCTATCTTTGATGAGTCTTTACCCAACCAAAGCCAAGGTTTTCGCTTAACCTTCAGATCTGATACCAAATGTAACAACCCATAGTTCCATACACTTTGAATCGATAATAAACCACACATGTCCAACTCAAATTGCACGAAAAGACGGATCATTAAGGGTAGAAATAAAATAAAGATAAAACAGAATCTCACATATATGGAATAACATATATTATTTCAATAATAATCTTTACAGCGGAAAATTTTAAAATACAATATCAGAGTCTAACCTAGATTCAGCCGAGACAGTTATAAACCCATGTCCTTACAAATGCTAACAAGCAACAAAACAAATGCAATAGATGTAGCTGATAATAGAATACGCCCATACGATGATGTAGATCTCCAGCTCACATTCTGGAAACTCTAACCTTCTTCAATCAACCTGAAACTACTCAGATCTGGCCCGAGTATTTAAAATACTCATACCAGGCTTGATAAACAGCGTGAGATACTCGAAATTTTAAATGAATAGATCATTACGATGTTATCAAAACCTTTGAAAAGTAGGGTATCTCATATGACTACGCCCATACGTAAATACGGACGGGTTCTTACCATTGATAACCAAAACACTTCTATACCAAAATACAATTGATATTATTTTTAATGACATTCCTTTGAAAACACTTTTCAAATGAACTTATTCAAATAAGATATCAGTATCTAGACTAAGTCTATGGTAATATATTCGGATAGGTCAACGAAATATACCGAACGGAATATATGATACCAAAAAGGGGTAGCTGAAATGTTTGCAAGTCATTATAGCTATTTTGGGACTACAATCAAAATTGTAAATCTCGTATTGGGATTGGATTTCCAACATGATAGGGAACTAGTGGCCTTTTTCTCTGATCCACGCATATCAAACATAGTTCCCACGGTGCCTTAATTGCTTTTCTCAAACTAGTCACTTGGAACTATACTTGCTACACTACTACTGATAACTGATAGCTCCTCGCTTTTCTCAAGCCAACCACTTTATCTAAATGGGGCAATAAATGTCTTGAAGGACATATCCCCCAAAAGGGCCCAACGTATTAGACACCACCATACGCACTCACTTATTCTGAATTCGCATCTATCGGACCACATAGTATCCCATATCATCTTCCGAGATGTGAGGTTAGTGAGGCTAAGCACAATTTCTTCAAAGCCACACTTTCATGCAAAACCATGCTTTGATCATAAAAGGTTCCACTTTTAATGCCACATTGTCATTCCTTTGATCACTATTTGACTCCCACAAGCATACAACCTTTGAGCTCGTATGTCTTAAAGAAGGGTGTTAAGCTAAGAGAAGTTGCCTTCTCCGCCACCAAGAAGATGTACGTTTGTAAAGTTAAACGTTGTGTCTTAGAAATGCAATGTCAGACATTCATCCATACAAGTTCGTTCTGGAACTGAACGAAACCGAAGTCACTCTCCTACTACCACTAGTAGCGAGTAGTCCTTGCAATCCGAAAAATCTCCTCAACGAGGAGCACACTGCTATAAATAACTCTGTAATGGGAGCACTCCATAGCATGTCAACAAGAAGTTCTCACGCTATGAAGATCCATGGTCTTCAATAATCATCATCTTCAACATGTCTTCACTTTTGAAGTATACATTGGTTCGAAGTGGTTTTCAGAAAGGGATCACCCAAATCCGACTCTGGTTCCTTCGAAGTCAATTATCGATAAAAAGATGTTTAGTTCATATGTAGATATCAATCATCAATCAATTACTTCATTGTTTATAGAATATCTTTCTTAGATATATTCTTTTCAATTTATTCCATTTTCTTTTCAGGAGTATATGTGTCACGACCCGAAATCCGACGGCCAAAAATCGACATTCATACTTCTCTCATATTCGAATGCCGCAGATCCGAACGTTGAACTCCAGTTCGGATGAAGCTTATATTTGAATGGCGCAAATGCGATCCCATAATACGATTTCCAAAATCCAAAGACTTCGAAGATTTCCACACAGAAGGTTGGAGGCTACTAAATCTATATCTATTAGCTGATTATCTGAAAATCTAACTCTAGGCTGCCCATGTGGAAAATTGTTGGCACCCAGAGTTTAGATAGGGAAAAACAAACTCCAAGTCAGTCATGGGACTAGTATGAGCAAACAAAAATAGTTTATCTTTATCAAAAGCAAAACAAAAGATTTTTAAAGAAATCCGCAATGCTTTTTGGAAAATGAAACTACCATAAGGCCTCCCGCCACAACACAATGCAAACGCACAATTGGAGGAGATTTCTCCTTATGATAGTCAAACATGCTTGATACGCAAAATCCTTTTGATATTATTATTAGTGCATAGTGCAGTAAACATTTCGAAAGTATAATATTAATCTTAGCCAGCATAGACATTTCATACTATGCCTACTATAGCTACCGTGTTCAATAGTAGGTTATCGCCACATTCCATGGCAGGTTATTCAACTAAACCGTACAGGACGCGTATTGTTTCTTTGGATTTCCAACAAACGGCCAGGCTAAGGAACTTCCTACACCGAATGGAACGCCTCTGGAGGGACGCCCCTGAGAACCTATCTGGATCTCTACCAACACAAGGCCGGCTTACCTTTGTAACTAGGTAACTACTGACACAAGCATGCCATCCCTCGATCGTTACCGACCTTTATCTGAGGTACCTCTACACCAAAAACCACAAAGAAATAAGTTTGCAGCAACCACATAGGCTAAGCATCTGGGCTCCATTCCATGATAGCACCTTTTATCCAGAAGGAAATGGACATACCCTCAGGGGGCGCTACCCCAAATAACCATGCTGCAACGATTCCTATTTCGACCATTCCGGGTTGTGAGGTCCGACGAAGTCTCATCCATAAAGCTATGCTTTTCGCAAAAGCCATGCTTCAAACAATAAACAATTAGCAGCACCTCGTATGCCACATTACCGAATTGGGAATGTATCACTAGTAACCATCAACTACATAACCTCTAATCTCGTACATCTCAGAGAAGGGTGTTAAGCTAAGAGAATAAATTCTCCACCAACAAACAAAAATGTATTTGATAGAGACCAGTTTTACATCTCAAAGTGTAATGTCAGACACACATCCATACAAATCTGTTTCGGTTTAGAACAGAACCGAAGGCACTTCCAAATAATCCCTTACAATCCGGGTATTCACAATCCCGATCGGACTCCCCATCACATATGGAGATCTCTATACCGGCGCGGTTCAGTGCAAAGACATTCGACGGGTAATCCTTTCATTCTCGAAAATACTCGGTCTTCACCACCGGTCTTCAAATGCTATCCATATCGTCGTATCACTATTCAGAATGGGTTATATGACATAAAGTCCTCTTCTGGCTAAACCGAATAATGAGCACATAGTGTAAAAAGCATACAGATAATGTGGGATCTAAGTTAAGTCACAACTTAAAGCCCAAAAACCTTTCTTCAAATGGCTTAAACACATTACCATTTTCAAATCTTTAAAAAAAAACGATTCACTTCACAAAGTTCACCAATCTTTTACAAAGATTAATTCATAGCTTTCAAAACAATTCCATTTCAAATCTTTTACAAGAAAGATACACCTTTAAGATCCTCTTCAATTTGAAAACAAAGTTCAACAATCTTTCACATAGATTCATTCATAGCTTTCAAAACAATTCCATTTCAAATATTTTATACAAAAGATACACCTTTAAGATCCTCTTCAATTTCAAAACAAAGTTCAACAATCTTTCACAAAGATTCATTCATAGCTTTCAAAACAATTCCCTTTCAAATTTGAAACCTTTTCATCAAAAAATGGAAATCCTTTCTTTATTTGAAAGCCATTATCATTTGAAAACAAAGAGTTCTCTTATCAGAAAAATCCAATCAAATGTGCACGAGTTATATCCTTTAAAGTATAAACTTGGGTTAAATATAAATTCCCAAAATAATATTTTTAAATTACTTTAAAGATGGTTTTAAAATCCATATATATATATATATATATATATATATATATAACACTTGTATAAACCTTTCAAACCAAATTTCCAAAACAATTTCAAAATTTAAACAGGATATATTATATTCAAACTATATTTCAATTTCAAACTCTCTTTCAAAAGCTTTTCATATTCAATCCATTTCCATTTCCAAAACCATTTAGATACAAAATTCAACTATAAAACCATTTCATTAAATTCAAATATCTGTGACTTAACCAATTTCCTCGTGCAATCCATATTTGTGTGTGTATGGTGTAGTCTAGGTATTTTACACAATAGTGCAACATCATCAATCATCACAATCCAAACACGGCAATTATAGATAAGCGGTATAAACCTATAACGCTTATCTTTATTCATAGATTCACAGATAAATGATATAATTTCATCACAGATAAATAAATTACATTAACCACGGCTCGAATCAAAACAATTCATATCATAAAGCATCACACAACAGAGATATCAAACAATTCAAAGCATTTAATACGATCCAAACATCCACAAGTAAGATCAATTAATCATCTGATTAATTTAAATCAGATTAATTACTTATGAATAAACTACTAATACTGGTTAATTAATATTAACTAATTACAAACCATTTTTATTAATTATTCTTTAATCACATTTTAATTAACCTTTAATAATAAATTAATCAACCGTAAATTATTAATTTATCAACCTTGATTAATAAACAAACCATCCTTTAATCATTAAATAATTAATCTTTAATTATTTAATTATTTTTTAATTAATTATCCTTAATTAATTAATTAACCCCTAATTAATTATTTTGATTAATTACAATAAGTGATTGTCCCTAATCACTTTCATTAATTAATCTTTAAATTAATTAATTATCCTCAGATTAATTACTTTAATTAATTAATCTCTCAAATTAATTATTCTTAATTAATTAATCACTCAAATTAATTATCCTTAATTAATTAAACTTTAGTCACTTGATTAATTAGCATTAATCATTAATTAACCTTTAATTAATTAACCTTTAATTAATTAACCTTTAATTAATTTTAATTAATTTTCATTAAGTAATTACCCTTTAATTACTTATTTTAGTTAATCAACCTTCAATTTTATTAAGGTAATTTACCTTTAGGTAATCACATTAAGTAATGATCCTTTAATTACTCAAGATCTTAATAAATCAAAAAATAAATCATTACTTTCTTAATTATCATTTAAAACTTTTAATAATTAAACCTTTGTAATAAATCACCATGCACAAATAAATCAGCTTTAGTCCCTTATGTTAATTTATAATTGAAAGTGTGACAGCCCGCAAATCCGTACCCCTTGAATCAACACTATTCTACCTCCATTAACTCAAGTGGCACAGAATTACGAACCATTAGGGTTAAAGAAGAAGAGATAGAAGAAGAAGAAGAGACTAAACAATATCAGAATCTCACAGTCGCAGCGGTATAAAATATAATAGTAAATATAGAACTTTACACAAAATGAAATCTATAACTGTTTATACATCACATCATCAGAGTTTCTCATACCTCAACAATCACAAATCAGACATACCATACAATCACAGCAGCGGACCACACATATATATAGATAATACGTCTCGGCTCCAGCTCCTCTCCTGCTCCAAAGCATCAAGTCCTGTATAAATAATACTCGGTCTGACCCGAGCATTATAATGAAATAACACCCGAGTCAGTCTGGAATACCAGCTGATACTAAATATGCATCCAACTTGATTATTAAAGTTTCAAAATCCTTTGAAAAAAAAAAAGCATCTCGTAAGACCACGCCACAAATAAACATGTCGGGTTTTTACCTTACGATAGCTAAAACACTTTTTATAGAAATCCTCTGATATTATAATAGGGTCTATTTACAAATACTTATAAAATAGCCGAAATTGTTACATGATTAAATTCCAGCTACTAGCCACAAAGTGGGTAATACAAACAAAACTCGTACAAGGCTCGTAGGGAAAATGGATTTCCAACAATGACTAGGCACTGGGGTACCACCTGTCACAGTACGGGGCCTAGATCACCGTACCGAGGACTACTCCCTTCATCCCCTGCAACACAAGGCCGGAACCATTCCTTACTGAACAGTCCCGAACAAGATAAACCCCGTGGTTGGCGCGACCAACCACCCACTAAGCCGAAATATAATAAGGGACATCTAGACAGGGGAATTATCTTGTCCTGCTTGGGCATGACCCACCTAACCTTGCTGCATATCCCCTGATTTTCAGTCATTCCCATTTGATGAGGCTTGAGGCTAAGCGTTACCTTTTTGAACGTTTTCACTTTGAATGTCCATCGTCCACCTGACGATGTTTCGCAAGCATTCGTCCATACAAGTCCGTCCCGGGTTCGAATGGAACCGAAGGCACTACTCCTACTACATCCATTTGGAAATATCCTCAGGATTAGTAGCGACTAGCCCTTGCACTTCACTGCTCCATCTTCGACTCCGAACACGTTTTTCGCACGAAACGTACAAATCGGATCGAAGTGGTTTTCGAGAAATAAATCTCGATCCCGGTCTCTTCGAAACGATCACGCATTGTCCAATATTGATAGTCGGTGATTTAACTATCAATTTATATTCATAAACATCCATAAGCATCCATCACACAATAAATAATATTCCATATTATTTATTTACCCCAATATTTTTACAAGATATATTTCCCAATTTTCAAAGCTCATTTGAAAACAATTCTCAAAGCTCTTTCCTTACAAGGAAAATTCTTTACCATTGATTCCCATTGGAAATGACCAAGTCAAAACAACTTAGTTTGAAAACAGTTAAAAACATTTTATATTAAAATATACTTTAAAATACGTAAATTCACGTCTAGTTACTTGCTCAAATATAATTTCAAAATATGTACAGTAAAACCATTTATTAAGATATAAACTTTGATTTTAAATAAGGTTTTTAATAAACTAAATTTAAGTAGTGTTTTAATAAGATAAATACTAATTTCAAATGGCTTAAGTCCAAAACTAGTCTTTTAGACAAATCGATTTGTAAAAATAATTGTTAAGGTATTTATAAAATTTTCTATCGCTAATTCATAAATTATCACTATAAAATAATAACTTCCAAAACACTCTCATTTAAACAAGTTTTAAATTTTTAAAACTTCCTTTTTATAAAATCGGTTTAAACTCGAACTTGGTTTCCCAGGAAATCTCATTTCTACATAAACATCACAGAAATCCTTCTCACGATTTTCTGTCAAACTATTTGACTTTAGTTTTATATTTTATTAACATAAATTTTATTTTCCCATTTATCAACTGATAACCTTTCTCTTTATTAATCATTCCAGATTTTACAATTTTTTTTCAATTCCATTCTAAATAGATTTCAAATTTTAATTCTTTTAAATTCATTATTCAATAATATCACTTATTTCTCTAAAATTCAATTATCCATTTAAATTAGATTTTGGATTTATAATTTATTCAGTAACATTCCAATACAAATTTTATTTCAGTTTTCCATCCAAACAGATTCCAATGTTTGTATTCCCTTAAATTACTTATTTATTAATTTCTTAATTTCTTTTGAACCCAATTTAATTTCTTTATAATTAAAACTCCAAATTTCTTTATAATTAATATTCTGGATTGGTAATTTATACCACAATATCACAATACCAGTTAATTCCAAAATTATCATCCACAATATATAAACAGGCATCATCATCGATTATAAAAATAAACACTATATTGTGAGGAATCCAGTTGGATCCCTCCAACCTGTTTTTCCCTGCATCCACAAATATCAGCACAACCAAATATATATCAATTCAATTTGATAATAATTAACATATTCAGCTAAACATCCAAACAAACAATCAATACTAGCTGTCTACTTTACTAGTATCCAGATGTGAGTGAGGATAACTCACCTTGAGTTTCGGCGAGCGTTCGAAATTCAAATTAAACCGGACGGTGTCCGATTTAACCCAAATTTCTACTTGCCCAGAATGACTCCGGATCTGTACCATCGCGTAGTGCTCGACTCTGCGATCTCAACGCTTCCAGTTTCGTCCGAAACTGATAACATATGCAATAGTTATATATTTTATAAATTTCAATTTGAATTTAAAACAAATTCTTTTTTTTTTCACCAAAGCCGTAACTTGCTTCTTCTCCAATGCGTCAACTACAGGCACACGCACGCAACTCTGAAGAAAATCAAACCCATAGCTACAGCTAGGTTTAGAAATCGGTCGGCCTACGATCTCCTAGGAAACGATCAGCTACCACCATGTCGTAGCCTACGACTTCCTTCACCAACGCCCAAGAGAACGACGAGCTCGGCCCTCATCTCGGGTCTAAAAACGCGAACGAGCTGAGCACGAACGGCCACGAGTTTCTCTCCATCCACCTCGCCAAAAAATATCTCGACCGTTGGATTCGAAGTTCTCCCTGTCCTCTTCGATATTCCAGTTGGAAGAATTTTGAATAGATGAGTGGATTATGAGATCTGAGAGGAAGAAACAAAATCGTTTTCAGCCATGAATGATGATAGAGGCGGCGGCCTGAATATAGGCTAGGGTTTAGTAATATAAACGTGTATATAAAATGTTATCTAATATTATTTTATTAATATAATTTCTCAAGTTAACAGTTAATGCAAACGACCTCCAATTCTCACGCACCAACAGGCATTCCTAGGGTTTTTCCGTGTTCCGGACACAATGGAACAGGTTTCGTAAGCTAATTCGATCGTATGCGCGAGTTACGGAATTAAACGATCAATTTAAAATCAAACCGATTAAAACGATTTCGATGCGTTTCAAGCTGCCACGGCCACACGACAACTCCGATTGCTACGAAAATTGGAATCCGGTAATAACTAACTATTACGGATCCAATGAAACTGGTTTCGTCGAATTCCGAGACTGTGCCCCGGAAGGCTATTTTAACTCGTCTATTAAATTTAGCGATTTTCGAAATTATCGAAAACACTCAAAATTTCCACGTTTAAAATTTTATTAACTTAACAAAAATTCATATAACATTTATAAACACATTAAAAATCATTTCGGCTCATTCCGAACCAAAATCTGATTAATGGCATTTTTAATAATATTAAATTTATTTTTAAATTAATATAAAATTCCAAATATTAATTTATTAACTTTAAATTCATCTAAAATTTCCACCACGCTATTTACACTCAAATAACTCAAGATAAACTTTTAAAACCATTTTTATCACTATTTACACCCTGAATTACCCTTTATCTCAATTTCGAACATTAAATTATTATTATTCAAATTCCAATTAAATCCTCGTATTTGAAATTTGACCAATTTTTTTATCTTAGCCAAAGTCATTTATTTAAAAATTCAAATTATAATCTATATTAAACATTTAAAATGAATTCAATGTTCAAATCTGGCGACCCAAAATTCCGGGTCGTTACATTCCTCCCCCCTTATAAAAATTTCGTCCCCGAAATTTGTTAAGGTAGAAGAATGTTCCAATACTCATTACCTCAATCCAACTTCTCTAGTTACAACTTATATACACATCCCAAACTCTTTAGCTCAACTTCAAACCCATTTGCTTTATTAACTCTAAAGCTTTAATTTTAACTTATAACTTCCCAAGTGAATTAACTCTCCCCAAAACCCAAAAATTTTCTAACTCCCAAAATTTACGGAAAATTTTGGCAGAGTCTCCCCTGCACAGAGGAGCTTCTGCGACATCGCAGGATACACAAATATATATACATCGGCCCACACGGCCGGAAACCAAAATATAACACAATAAATATATCATTTTCCCAATTATATTGCGTAGGCGTACCTTTTTAGCAAATTTTAATAGCAAGCAGCTAATATAATGCATATACTCACTCCAACTCTCTCAAACGCCTTCCGTACCTGTGCTTTACTCAACAAACACATTAGTTTCTAAAGATATGAGCATTTTTAACAACATTACCAATAAAATATAAGCCAACATATCCATTTTCATTCCAAACAACAGTTTGTATAATTTCATAAGTAAATCCATATTTTATAACATGCACAAAGTTTCTTTTCTGATTCCAAGCTCCATTTTACTTCACACAATGATTTACATATAAATTTACCATTCTCAATTTATAATTACTACCACCAATTCATATTCCATGACCAATTCATCTTTTCACCAATTAATCCATATCCACAACAAATTGGTTTATAAGCCTTAATTGCATCAATTCAATTCAAATTGATTCACCATCTAATTTACTTCTAATTTGTTTTATTTTTATTTCTTTTCCAAATTCAAACCTCATTATATTTCACTCGAATGACTTACATCCGAGTTGCAAATGTTGGATTCACATTCACTTCAATAAAAGAAATATAAGCTTTTGATTCATTTACGTTTTCTTTTTAATTCACCTACATTTACATACAAACTCATTAAATAGATTCCAATCCATTTACCATTATTCAAATATTCATTTACTTAAGTTTAATGAAAATTTCTATGCAGGTTGTGGTTATTCAAACAAATAACCAATTCTTAAGTTTATACCATTTAAAATTAATTTCAGATTAGACTTTTATTAATTTTATTCAATTCTGCATAGTTCGCCATCCAAGTATTCTTATTCCAATTCATACTTTTCCAAATTTTGGAATTGATTCATCAAGCGAATTTCATTTCAATTTGATACATTCGCTTTCTATTATAACTCACTTGCATTTACACACAAATCCATTTATTAAGATTTTAGCTCATTCTACTTTCATCCAAACTAACTTCATTTTATTTCACTTGAATAATTTACATTCAAGTTTATTTTATATCATTCCATCCTGGATTATTTACATCCTGTACATCCTTAATTCAGCACACTAATTAATTAATACAATTACACATGCAATTCCAATTTATTATCTAACAAATTTCATTCAAAATTATCTAATAAAGCTTATTCACATTCCTTTTGTTTTCCTTTCAATTTGCTTAAGTGCTTTTCACAACATTTTCATTTCTTCTTACCTCAAATTTATTTTATTTTTCTCTTTTATATTCCCATCCCCATGCCATAATTGGATTTTTATTTACTTTCCAAAAATTGATCAAAATTTTATTCCTGCCAGTACACATTCCATTTAATTTAGCTTACACAGAGTTCATTTCCAAACAATCATTTTGGATTTAATTTTGTAGGCGCTTACTTCATTCAGCATCATTTCAACTAAATTAAATTTCCTTTCAATTTGGTTCTCACCCAAATTTCTTCCAAGTTTACTTAAAAATTTGCTTGGCCAAATTAAATTCATCCTACTTCTTTTACCACTCATATAAGGATTGAACTTCATTCAATATTATTTTTTTACACAACTGGAATTAAATTTCAATTTCATTATGAAAACAGATTCATTTTCCCCATACATAAGTTCAAGACTTATTTGCCAACTTAAAAACATCCACCTTTTTATCCTCACTTTGCTTCATTACACTTTACATTTCATTTATGGTTAAGTTTTGAATTTGCCACACCATTCAACTCTTTCCATTAATGAATTCCAATTGCACTTCTATTCAAGAGTTTAGATTGCGTGTTTAAGTCCATCTCCATTTTATAATTGCAAATTCAAATTATAACACTTAATAACTTAAGAATATGCATTTCTTTATGCAATTTACATTTCACCATTATATCCAATTCAATTTAATTCCAATTCATTTAGATTTAATTCAATTTCAAATTCTCCAACTTATTTATTTAAAGCTCATATAGCTTATTTTAATCCATCTATATCTTATAATCAAATCTCAGAATTTACATATATAAGTATTACTGAATTCTTAAGGATACAAATCTCTTCTTTTTTTTACCCTAATCCTTTGCACATTTAAATCTACAATTCCAGATTATAAGTATAACACTTAATAGCTTGTGGGTATAATCCATTACACAATGACCCACAGTCTCAAAGTCAACTCACTTTTAAATTTAATCCAAATCAATTTTATTCCAAGTCCAATTTATTTATCTTATCCAAGTTAAATTCAAATTTCTATTTATTTCAATATATTTTATTTACTTCCATTTACTTAAGCTGAATTTTAATTTCAAGATTAAAATTTTCATTTCTTTCTTATTAATATCAACTTCACTTACCAGTTCAATAGTTAATTCATTTCAACTTTACACATTGTTTTAAATAAAATCTTCCCAGAATTCTATTACCCGGATTTATTTCAAAACCATTTTGAAACATATCAAATATATACCTATATGGTATATCAAATCAAAACTCGAAATTTCCAAAACAACTTGTTTATACCAAAACAATTTTCCTCCTTGAAATTTCCCAAAATAACTAGCATACCCAACAAATCCAAACAATGCCATAATCAAGTACTAGGGAAGCAATCCATCACTTTAGAAACTCGAAAATGAATTCTAATGATGTGGCCAGCATCATCAGGATTATTTTCCAGCGATTGAAGTGAGTTCAATGCTTCTTACTCTCCCAAATTCATTTCAAAACAGTTTCCCATTCAAAACATATTATTCAAATCAATATTCCATTATTGCGTTCAAATACATGGGAAAAATATTACCAAACATTCCAAGATTTTAAATTTCAAACCCTTATTTTAATACATTTAAAATCCTTTCCAAGACTTCTGGGATTTAAATTCTGGTCTAATTTAAATTTAGTTATTCTTCTTTTGTAAAATTTATATTCACAGTACTTATTTGGTTATGACTATCTCCAATTTTAAATTAAAGGTTGGATTCTTATTTGCACCATATTAATTTATTCTATTTGGTTATAAACCATTTTAATATCTATATTCTTATTAGCTTATCATTTCAAATTTTATTCAAATTCAAGATTCTTACTTAATTATGGTATTAACAACCAACAAACATCCAATATATAATAAGCTAGAAATCATTTCTTTTATATCAAATATAAATTTGGGTAAAATTATTTCATTTACCCACTTTTAAAAAAAACAATACTATGTCGGTTTATCTTGTTTATGAGTTTAGAAACCCCTATCGATACGGTTGTACTTCCCGTACCGACCAGAATTCATAAACACTCAACCGATAAGTCAACACAGTAGAAAACAATTTTATATGCACTAACAAGTACGCTCTCATAGCTATTATTACACTCAACTCATTATAGAGTACTATTGACTCTATTTAATGAGTAACTTCCCCACCAAAGCCTAGGTTGTCGCCAACCTGGCTCCGATACCAAGTGTGACAGCCCGCAAATCCGTACCCCTTGAATCAACACTATTCTACCTCCATTAACTCAAGTGGCACAGAATTACGAACCATTAGGGTTAAAGAAGAAGAGATAGAAGAAGAAGAGACTAAACAATATCAGAATCTCACAGTCGCAGCGGTATAAAATATAATAGTAAATATAGAACTTTACACAAAATGAAATCTATAACTGTTTATACATCACATCATCAGAGTTTCTCATACCTCAACAATCACAAATCAGACATACCATACAATCACAGCAGCGGACCACACATATATATAGATAATACGTCTCGGCTCCAGCTCCTCTCCTGCTCCAAAGCATCAAGTCCTGTATAAATAATACTCGGTCTGACCCGAGCATTATAATGAAATAACACCCGAGTCAGTCTGGAATACCAGCTGATACTAAATATGCATCCAACTTGATTATTAAAGTTTCAAAATCCTTTGAAAAAAACAAAAGCATCTCGTAAGACCACGCCACAAATAAACATGTCGGGTTTTTACCTTACGATAGCTAAAACACTTTTTATAGAAATCCTCTGATATTATAATAGGGTCTATTTACAAATACTTATAAAATAGCCGAAATTGTTACATGATTAAATTCCAGCTACTAGCCACAAAGTGGGTAATACAAACAAAACTCGTACAAGGCTCGTAGGGAAAATGGATTTCCAACAATGACTAGGCACTGGGGTACCACCTGTCACAGTACGGGGCCTAGATCACCGTACCGAGGACTACTCCCTTCATCCCCTGCAACACAAGGCCGGAACCATTCCTTACTGAACAGTCCCGAACAAGATAAACCCCGTGGTTGGCGCGACCAACCACCCACTAAGCCGAAATATAATAAGGGACATCTAGACAGGGGAATTATCTTGTCCTGCTTGGGCATGACCCACCTAACCTTGCTGCATATCCCCTGATTTTCAGTCATTCCCATTTGATGAGGCTTGAGGCTAAGCGTTACCTTTTTGAACGTTTTCACTTTGAATGTCCATCGTCCACCTGACGATGTTTCGCAAGCATTTGTCCATACAAGTCCGTCCCGGGTTCGAATGGAACCGAAGGCACTACTCCTACTACATCCATTTGGAAATATCCTCAGGATTAGTAGCGACTAGCCCTTGCACTTCACTGCTCCATCTTCGACTCCGAACACGTTTTTCGCACGAAACGTACAAATCGGATCGAAGTGGTTTTCGAGAAATAAATCTCGATCCCGGTCTCTTCGAAACGATCACGCATTGTCCAATATTGATAGTCGGTGATTTAACTATCAATTTATATTCATAAACATCCATAAGCATCCATCACACAATAAATAATATTCCATATTATTTATTTACCCCAATATTTTTACAAGATATATTTCCCAATTTTCAAAGCTCATTTGAAAACAATTCTCAAAGCTCTTTCCTTACAAGGAAAATTCTTTACCATTGATTCCCATTGGAAATGACCAAGTCAAAACAACTTAGTTTGAAAACAGTTAAAAACATTTTATATTAAAATATACTTTAAAATACGTAAATTCACGTCTAGTTACTTGCTCAAATATAATTTCAAAATATGTACAGTAAAACCATTTATTAAGATATAAACTTTGATTTTAAATAAGGTTTTTAATAAACTAAATTTAAGTAGTGTTTTAATAAGATAAATACTAATTTCAAATGGCTTAAGTCCAAAACTAGTCTTTTAGACAAATCGATTTGTAAAAATAATTGTTAAGGTATTTATAAAATTTTCTATCGCTAATTCATAAATTATCACTATAAAATAATAACTTCCAAAACACTCTCATTTAAACAAGTTTTAAATTTTTAAAACTTCCTTTTTATAAAATCGGTTTAAACTCGAACTTGGTTTCCCAGGAAATCTCATTTCTACATAAACATCACAGAAATCCTTCTCACGATTTTCTGACAAACTATTTGACTTTAGTTTTATATTTTATTAACATAAATTTTATTTTCCCATTTATCAACCGATAACCTTTCTCTTTATTAATCATTCCAGATTTTACAATTTTTTTTCAATTCCATTCTAAATAGATTTCAAATTTTAATTCTTTTAAATTCATTATTCAATAATATCACTTATTTCTCTAAAATTCAATTATCCATTTAAATTAGATTTTGGATTTATAATTTATTCAGTAACATTCCAATACAAATTTTATTTCAGTTTTCCATCCAAACAGATTCCAATGTTTGTATTCCCTTAAATTACTTATTTATTAATTTCTTAATTTCTTTTGAAACCCAATTTAATTTCTTTATAATTAAAACTCCAAATTTCTTTATAATTAATATTCTGGATTGGTAATTTATACCACAATATCACAATACCAGTTAATTCCAAAATTATCATCCACAATATATAAACAGGCATCATCATCGATTATAAAAATAAACACTATATTGTGAGGAATCCAGTTGGATCCCTCCAACCTGTTTTTCCCTGCATCCACAAATATCAGCATAACCAAATATATATCAATTCAATTTGATAATAACTAACATATTCAGCTAAACATCCAAACAAACAATCAATACTAGTTGTCTACTTTACTAGTATCCAGATGTGAGTGTGGATAACTCACCTTGAGTTTCGGCGAGCGTTCGAAATTCAAATTAAACCGGACGGTGTCCGATTTAACCCAAATTTCTACTTGCCCAGAATGACTCCGGATCTGTACCATCGCGTAGTGCTCGACTCTGCGATTTCAACGCTTCCAGTTTCGTCCGAAACTGATAACATATGCAATAGTTATATATTTTATAAATTTCAATTTGAATTTAAAAAAAATTCTTCTTTTTTTTTTACCAAAGCCGTAACTTGCTTCTTTTCCAATGCGTCAACTACAGGCACACGCACGCAACTCTGAAGAAAATCAAACCCATAGCTACAGCTAGGTTTAGAAATCGGTCGGCCTACGATCGCCTAGGAAACGATCAGCTACCACCATGTCGTAGCCTACGACTTCCTTCACCAACGCCCAAGAGAACGACGAGCTCGGCCCTCATCTCGGGTCTAAAAACGCGAACGAGCTGAGCACGAACGGCCATGAGTTTCTCTCCATCCACCTCGCCAAAACATATCTCGACCGTTGGATTCGAAGTTCTCCCTGTCCTCTTCGATATTCCAGTTGGAAGAATTTTGAATAGATGAGTGGATTATGAGATCTGAGAGGAAGAAACAAAATCATTTTCGGCCATGAATGATGATAGAGGCGGCGGCCTGAATATAGGCTAGGGTTTAGTAATATAAACGTGTATATAAAATGTTATCTAATATTATTTTATTAATATAATTTCTCAAGTTAACAGTTAATGCAAACGACCTCCAATTCTCACGCACCAACAGGCATTCCTAGGGTTTTTCCGTGTTCCGGACACAATGGAACAGGTTTCGCAAGCTAATTCGATCGTATGCGCGAGTTACGGAATTAAACGATCAATTTAAAATCAAACCGATTAAAACGATTTCGATGCGTTTCAAGCTGCCACGGCCACACGACAACTCCGATTGCTACGAAAATTGGAATCCGGTAATAACTAACTATTACGGATCCAATGAAACTGGTTTCGTAGAATTCCGAGACTGTGCCCCGGAAGGCTATTTTAACTCGTCTATTAAATTTAGCGATTTTCGAAATTATCGAAAACACTCAAAATTTCCACGTTTAAAATTTTATTAACTTAACAAAAATTCATATAACATTTATAAACACATTAAAAATCATTTCGGCTCATTCCGAACCAAAATCTGATTAATGGCATTTTTAATAATATTAAATTTATTTTTAAATTAATATAAAATTCCAAATATTAATTTATTAACTTTAAATTCATCTAAAATTTCCACCACGCTATTTACACTCAAATAACTCAAGATAAACTTTTAAAACCATTTTTATCACTATTTACACCCTGAATTACCCTTTATCTCAATTTCGAACATTAAATTATTATTATTCAAATTCCAATTAAATCCTCGTATTTGAAATTTGACCAATTTTATTATCTTAACCAAAGTCATTTATTTAAAAATTCAAATTATAATCTATATTAAACATTTAAAATGAATTCAATGTTCAAATCTGGCGACCCAAAATTCCGGGTCGTTACAGAAAGCTTTTCATTTCATCAATTAGCTATTCAATTCCAACATTAGATTTATTTAAAATAAACCTTTACAATAAGGGTTATATATATATATATACACTTTTAAAAAAACATAGTTGATTTAAAATAAGTTTTTTAAAAAAATAACCTTTTAACCAATTTAAACTTGGATAACATCTAATATTTTTAAAAGAATTGGTTTTTTAATAAAATTGTTTCAATAAAACTTTATTTTCATTAAGGTTTAAAACTGTTTTTAATATCAAATCAATAAACCCGAGCCAGTACTTATATTTCCCGAGAAACAACCTGAGACACTCGCGTCCCTACTTTACTTCGAGATAATCCCTCAACGACTTCAAGTTTGACTTCGAGAAAACTGCTTGTTCTCCAATTTCGAAAAGCAGTCAAACATCAATGTGCACTGTGCACATGTACAAACCATCTAGCCAACTTCGGCCATCATTGCGATCCCAAACATGTCGTTTACGACTTCGCCTCCCAGCCCGACCACCCAACATCGATGATTTCATCAACAAACAAAATCGAGTATATTGACTCCTATCTAGACAACACAAATCGCCAGAAAATCCTCTCGCCTCACCAATCCCGGCCATCAGATCCATCGCTATTCCACCAAGACCTTCATCTCCATTCCACGAATCGATCCCTCTACCCGCAATCAATTTCGATCAACATCTATGTCGGAAACACCCCGAGAAACACTCCTATCGAAACCCAGTCTAAAACCCTATTTTATCGTTAATTGATCGCCACAGCCACCGAAAAATCTTCACTCTATTTTTTCGTTGATCCTCGATGCTCAAACCATCTTCCAACCCAAGCACGATGAACTTCATCTCACCGTTCGATGGAATTTGACAAAACTGTCACATCCGTTCAACTCGTGATTTCTCATAATTTAACAAACGAAAAATCTCAATTTTATTATCTAAATTCATCATTTGCTGGTAAGAATCAATTTATATAATTAAATCAAGAAATCATGAACTTCAATTTTTCTGATTTAAGAAGATTTTACTGTAATTGCTTGATTTCTAAATATTTTTCAAATATAAATATTTGAAACCATTTTTAAAATAATCATCTTGTTAATTCAAGAATTTTCCATTTATATATCTAGGCTTTTAAGTGTAGGATTGAGAAGATCTTTCTATTTCTAGCCTGTAACATAGGAACAGACATATATATACTAATATACAGCCATTTGTACATATATATATATAAACATACAAACACAATTCGCAGTGATAAAAACATATTTCACAACTTATATCCAATTTTTATCACATGCAAACTAGAATAAACATATGGGTTTAAAGGCTTGCTCACCTGAGAAATTTTTAAACAGAGACAGGCTTTAAAACTAAAACTTGTATTTTGTTTTTGAAATCTGCTCTGAGCTTTTGATTTGCCTAAAACTAGATTTTGATGTTGAGATGCTTCAGTTTTGATCTAGAATTCCTACTTGTTGAAGCTGTTTTGATTTTTTATTTGTTTCTAGTTGAAAACCTGAATCTAGACTTTGATTTTTAGGTTTTGATCTACATCTTGCTCAATTACAGGTTGATTTCCAGTTTGAAGTTTTTGATTTCCAATTTGAAGATGAGAGAAAGTTTTGACTTTTTAACTGAAACCAGATTTTCTTTTTAATTTTATGTTATATGCAAATTAAAACTAATTCGCCACTTGTTAATTATGTTAACACTTGTATTTGCATGATTTAAATTATTTACACTTGTGAATATGTGATATAAATCTTTCCACACTTGTTAATACAAGTAATATTATGTTTAAGTCCTTTAGTTTAATTAATTTTAAAATTTATATTTTAAACCTTACTTTATTATAATTATGTAACATGCTTTTATTTTAAATTTATAATGTACAAACTAATTTTTTATTCATTTCGAGAGGAAATGTAATTAAAATCTTTTTATCAAATCTCATTTAAATTTTTAAATCTTTAATTAAATCTCACTTTACCTATTTTCAAACCAATCTTGCTTTTATATTCATACATTTTAAATCCAGTTTTCTTTCAAAAATATTTATTCTTGAATTTCAAATCCATATCTATCAAAAATCTACTTTCATATAACAAATACACAATTTATTTGTTCTTGGAAAAGTTCAAATTAATCTATCAATTAATTCACAATTTATATTAATTACCAGTTTTAAATTTGTTCTAAAATCGAGAATGTTGCATATTCCCCTTGAGAAAATTTCGTCCTAGAAATTTGTTGGACGGGAAGACAACAAAGAACAGATAAGAAATGTTCTTCCAGATCAAACTGAATATTCATTATGCATTTGGCTTACCAAATCAGAATATCAACAATAATTATAAGAACGAATTCATTCAATATTTCATTAAATATTCGGGTCGTCGGATCTACGAATATGCAGGATCAGAATATATCGGGACCCCAAAGAATAGACAAATGGATACACTTCAATTTAACTTCATATTTTATTAACCAATTTATTTCAAACAAAATTTCAAATTCATTTAAGTTAAAAATGAAAAGATGCCAGAGAACTGAGAATAGAATACGAAATAGGAATTAGAACCTTTTTATAACATAAACAAAGATTCACAGGGCCCCCACCACATCAAAGCTTCTCCATGTAGCTTCTATGAAACCATCAAAGAATTGATATCGGACCTAAGGAGATTGAGAAGAATTATTTCCTTGCAGGGCATCGACTATTTGTAGTGTTACTTCCTTGTCCCCTATCTCGTCCTCTTCTTGCACTCATACTCACTATCAGTGGATAGTAAGAGAATTTACTGAGGCATTCGGACGAATATCTTAGGGATATACTCATTCTAGTGTGTTTACCGTATCTCTAATGAGTCACCTGATATGTTATACTCCTGAGCTAAAGTTCAACCTTCAGCTCGGATACCATTTGTCCCAACCCGAAATCCAGCGATCGAAAATCGACATTCATACTTTACTCATATTCGAATGTCGTAGATTAGAACGTCGAACTCCAGTTCGGATGGAACTTATCATACATTAAGTACAACAACACAGCGGAAGAAAATGAATATATCATTGATACACAACAGATGATTACAACAATGACACTACAAGAATTTATCAATATTATCAGAGATACAAGATACAATGGAAAGAATATCTTCAATAGAATTTCCTAGTGAGAAAGCGAGAATCCAACATATTGCGGCTCCAATGCCAAAGCTCCAAAGTCTCCAAACCATAAGCCCGAATGTAACAACCCGGTAATTCGCATCAATTAATAATCTACATTTAAACGATAAATATTGGTGCAAATTGCCATTTGAAGTTTTTATATTGAATTAAGATTCATTTATAAAGTGTTAAAAAGAATTATGGGCTTTGAAAATTAAAAGGGGTCCATGTTTCACGTTTGGGCCGTGATAATTTTCAATACAAAGACCCGTTTTCCCCCTTCGTTATTTTCATTTTCTCAACCCTAAACAAAAATCGAACGAAGAAAAATGAATGGCGACCCCCCTTTCTTCGTTCTTCTGTAAAAGCTAGGGCTTCGATTTCGATCGTTACTCGTCTCTCGTGGTGCTCGCGGCCGCTTGATTTGTGGTCGTTTCTGCTTCAATTCGTCGACAAGGTGAGTGGCCCTCCACTCACATCTATTTGAACTTGGTTCTATGTTATGGCAATTCGATTATGTTGTGGTGATTGTTGACTTTTATGACTTGATTTGATTTTATTCGATGTTGCTAAAGTTTATTTGATTGGCCGGATTTCTTGTTGTCTTCGGCAGTAATGTGAATTATATTTTTGTGTGTGTTTCAATTCATGTATCATCCTGATTTGTTAAACTTGATTTTTATCTTAGTTTGATTTTTTCGAACTTGTTCGATCGAGGGTTTCTTGACTACGTCTCGGCCATTCGAGTACAGGCTGTTGTTGATGATTTATAGTGGCCATTATGTTCGATTTCGGTTTGACTTGTATTTTATACTGTGTTGATTTCATGAATCATATCCACTTCACGACTTTGCATTAAGTCGATAGTCACTGCTGCACATATGATTCTCTGGTGCATTTGTCTTGGTTAAATTTTGGCCTTTGCTGGTTCATATGATTTTAACATATTTGCTGAAGTCAGTTGGGCCTGCACATTCACTTGTTCATTTGATTTCTTGCATTTTCTTGCTTCTGTGAATCCCTGATTTCATTTTGGGTTTTTGCTGTCACTTACTTGGTGAGTTTGTTTGTTTATACTGTTGCATTCCTCTGGTGCACTATGCCGTAGCCTTGGTCTCTGTTGGTTTTTGATGGCATCTGATTGCCGTGACTCCATTGACCCTGGCCATGTTGTCTTCGGTTGCTTGTGTACTTGTGTCGAGGTTGTTGTTCTGGCCTTCATGTTGTATTCATCTCCCTGCACTTGCTGCCTGGATTGATTCTGTCCACTTCATGTTGTTGACTGCATTATTGAAGTGTATCTGACCATGTTTTTGTTTATAAGCAGTTTGAAGTTGCTCACTTCATTTGTTTCTCTGACCTGATTTCTGACTTGTTCTTGCTGTCTTGACCATGTCCCTTGTTGCATTATAATTGCATATGTAGTTGTTGATGCCCCTGTGCAATGGCCTGAGTCATTTGTAACTGCTGTTACATGTTGTTAGGCCTAGTTGATTTCGACTTTGTTTATGATACTTGCACTGTTTCACTGGTGTATGCATCTACTGTTTTGAATCTTGTTGCTCTCACCTTCATTTGATTGTGTCCTCATGTAGAACACTATTCTATATGTTCCCTTCATGCTACATTACTATTTGGTGGCACGTGAGATTGCATTCATTTTAGCCACTGATGCATTCATTTATACATCATTGTTTGCCTCTTTCATTGTCTTGTACATGTAACATTGGCTTGCCTTGGTGCCTTGTTGCTGTCCTTAATATTGAGCTGGTTCGTACCTGTAGCTCGAGTTGCACATGTGCACTTGCTCATTTGGGTTGTGCGGTTTCTCGTTGCTCTTCTGATTCTTTTTGCCACGTGTAGTTGGTTATGTACATTCACTTGTGTACATATCTTACATTCACTTGTGTACATATCTTACATTCACTTGTGTACATATCTTACATTCACTTGTGTACATATCTTACATTCACTTGGGTACATCATCACTGTAGTGGCACGGCAGTGCACGCAAGCGTGAACTGCAGCCACACGGTATTCATTGGGTACATCGTCACTATAGTGGCAAGGCAGTGCACGCAAGCGTGAACTGCAGCCACACGGTATGGTTTTGTGATATTTTATTTTGTTTTGATTTATTAATCTTTTGCGTAGTTCATGTGCTGTAGTGGCGAGGCAGTACACGCGTGCGTGTATTGCAGCCCTACTCATCTTAATATTTTAATTGATATTTCAATGGTTTGAATCGTTCTGTTTATTTCAATTCAATATTCTGAATTGTATTCTGATTTGGTTTAATTACTGTCGTCTATTCATTATTTGATTATTATTGCTTCTGTGCACTAATAACTGAGTTTGAATTAGACTGACCCGAGTATTATTTTCTTTTGAATTTAATACTCGGGTCAGACCGAGTATTTCAGGTTGTAGATATTCTGCTTTGGGTTGCTGCTAGAGCTATGAAGTTCTTTCATATCTTTTGGAGTAGTCGTCGTTATTTGTAGTAGTCTGTATGATTGTATAGGAAGATATGTATTCATGTATATTATATACGTTAATGTACTTGTATATGTAACTTCCTGAGTCGACTGTTGTTGTTGTATCACATGTACCGTGTCAAATGTATTGTAACTGATATCAGTTATTATATATATGAGACTTTCTGTTTTATCTGTGTGATATTTTATATTTACTGTTCTAAACTATTACGAACCATTGTAGTTCGTTTTATACTGGAATTGGGGTATGTCGATGGGAGAAAATAAATTAGAGATGAAAAATGAAAGAAAATATATTTATATACCACTCCCATTGAGATAACCAATACTAGTATAAGACCTAACTATTGATGGTTGCTCCTCAACAGCCTTATTCTCCGTGCTAGTTGACAGCACCACACCGTTGTGTTCTTGGCTAGTGTGGGTATAGAGGTGGGGCGTCACAGCTTGGTATCAGAGCCTGGGGTTTAGAACAAATATAAAACATAACTTAGATAGTACATATGTTACAACTATTTGTCGACGTTTAATCTCTCGTATTTGCATATGATTGTCTTTGATTGTTAGGTATGAATTCCTAACGCTTATTCATATGCATTTGATTTTGATTCTTGTGTTTTCGGCTTTGATTTGATTTAGCCGATGATTGATTTTGTTCGAATCTCAGTGATTCCGAACTTGATATTTTATGTTTTCCTCTGCTTGAATTCCATTCGACTTCGGTCACTTTGTTTTTGAGAAATTTCTAAATTCGTGATTTCCAAGACTCTGATTTGGTTTGCCATTGAGTCCTTTTATGATGATGTCGAGTCGTTTTGTACTCTATTAGGGCCATTAATTGTTGACTTCGACATTGACTCGATTTTTATTTTTGTTGAAGTCATTTATGCATTTATGCTCGTTCTGCTTTGTTTTTCCAATTGTTAATCGATTCTTCTTTTCCGATTAGTTGTTATCTTCTTTGTCGACTTTGATAACTTCTATTTCTGGAATTTTTGGATATTCCTACTTTGATGGATTTAAGAATCGAATTCTTTGGTTTTTATTCACGTCTTCGAATGTGAATTTTAGTGAATTGATTTGGTTTTCAAATTTAATCGATTCTTGTTAATTTCCCGATTTGTTGCTATCATTTATTAGCAACTTTGATGACCATTTCTTCGGGAATTTTTGTGAACATACCTTTCGATGAATTCGGTATCGATTTCTTTGGATTCTATTCACGTCTTCGTATGTGAATTCTTGTGATTGATTGATTTTACAATCATTTTTGTTATTTGTCACTTTAAAAAAATATATAAACGTTTTAATACTAGTAGTAAATATCAAAACTCTTTTATCAAAATGTTTTCAACTCTATTTTCAATATCAAAATCTTTTTCTAAACCGTTTTTCGATCTATTAGTATATACAAACCTTTATTTTCACTCGTATGAGAAATCTAATTAAACGGCTTAGCAAAACAAGTGGTATGAAACGCTTGCGTTTACTTCGTCGGTTAATTTTTGGACTTGTTCGATTGAACCACTTGTGGCATTTTTCTAGTGAAGATCTACAATTTGTTCGTAAATATTTAAGTTAAGCTAGTGGTTATGGGACATGAAGCTAAACTTTTATATTCACTAGCTTAGTGTAATTGACACTTCTCGTTGATCTTGATGATCGCTTTATGAATTAGACTAGCAATTGCGCGATGTCTCTTTCATTGCAAGGTTAGACTAGACACCACTTGTGTGATTCCACTCACGCATAACTTTTTGCTTTTTGGTTAGTCTTGACCTCAATCTGTGTGATTCCATTCACACATGCTTAGTGTAATTGACACTCCTCGTTGATCATGATGATCGTTCTGATGGTCAGACTAGACACCACTTGTGTGATTCCATTCACACATACCTTTCTGCTTTTTGGTTAGTCTTGACCTCAATCTGTGTGATTCCATTCACACATGTGGGGTAGCTCCCCTTGGTCTTCGGACCGTCATGTGATAGGCCTCTTTCCCTTTTTCTGTGATTTCTAGATTCCTTATGTTGATTTCTGGAAATTTTATGCTTCACCTATTTTTGTGCATTGGTGAATTCATATGTTATTGATTTGTCATGAGTACAAATTTGGGGTATGATACCTCTTTGGATCTTTGAGAAGATTCTTGTGATAATGATTATCTCTTATCGGTTGATCTCCTGTTGATCATTATTTGCATACTTATAGTTGTATGTCAGTATGGGTATTTCATATTTATGCCATACCTCTTATCGGTTGATCTCCTGTTGATCATTATTACATACTTATAGTAGTATGTCATTATGGATATTTTATGTTATGCCATATCTTTTATTCTATGTAATATTCCCATTCGAGTTTTCATACTCCGTTCGAGTTCTCATACTCTTATCTTGTGATTTCTCGATTTCTTGTGTAGATTTCTAGAATTTGTGCTTCACCAATTTTCGTGATTTCTATTGATAAGTTTTATCAATTCTTGTGCATTGGTGAATTCGTGTGTTATTGACTTGTTATGAATACAAGTTTAGGGTATGATATCCCTTTCTATCTTTGAGAAGATTCTTGTGACATTTTTGATGAACGAAAATTCATTGGTATTATATTTTGATGCCAATTATTTCGATGAAATTTTGACGTATGTCGAAGTTGCTACTGACATTGCTATTTTAATCACGTGTTTTAGAAATTTGTTATTCTTCAAAATATTTCAAAATATAAATCAAAATTGTTTTCAAAATTTTTACGATTTGCGCTTTCAAAAGAATGAGGAAGCGAATTAAACGTTTCAGAAAAATCGAGGACTATGACCCCTTTCTTTTACTGATTCGCTTAATTCCGGACTTGTCCGTTTGAGAACGTAAAATGTTATTTATTTAAAACACACAATTTTGCACTTTCAAGGAAACGATGAAGTGAATTAAACGATTTAGTAAAACTCGTGGTTATGGGTCATGTGCGTTTGCTATTTCGGTTAATTTCGGACTCGTTAATTGAAAATTTGTGATTTTTGATTATCGTTTTTGATAATCAGATATTTGAGATTTAATTATCGTTTGTGATAATTAAATATTTATGATTTGAAATTTGATTACCGTTGTGGTAATTTCTGATTATCGTTTTGATAATTGGATGTTTATGATTTCTGATTTATCGTTTTTGATAATCAGATATTTATTGTTTCTAATTATCGTTTGTGATAATTAGATATTTGTAGTTTGATTATCATTTGTGATAATTAAACATTTGTGATTTGAGATTTGATTATCAATTGTGATAATTAAATATTTGTGATTTGAAATTTGATTACCGTTGTGGTAATTTCTGATTATCGTTTTGATAATTGGATGTTTATGATTTCTGATTTATCGTTTTTGATAATCAGATATTTATTGTTTCTAATTATCGTTTGTGATAATTAGATATTTGTAGTTTGATTATCATTTGTGATAATTAAACATTTGCGATTTGAGATTTGATTATCAATTGTGATAATTAAATATTTGTGATTTGAAATTAGATTACCGTTGTGGTAATTACTGATTATCGTTTTGATAATTGGATGTTTATGATTTCTGATTTATCGTTTTTGATAATCAGATATTTATTGTTTCTAGTTATTGTTTGTGATAATTAGATATATGTAGTTTGATTATCATTTGTGATAATTAAACATTTGCGATTTGAGATTTGATTATCAATTGTGATAATTAAATATTTGTGATTTAAGATTGATTTTCGATTTTGATAATCGAATACTTGTTTATTTGATTATCGTTTTTGAATAATCGAATATTTGTGATTGAGATTTCTGAATTATCTATTGATAATTAGATTTTGTTGATAATTTGTGAATTTCTTTTATGAAATTAAAAGATTTCTTTGGCGTTTATATTGTATTACGCCGGTGTACCGACTCAATTTTCTGCTATTTATGACGTTTCCCACGTCTTCCAATTACAGAAATGCCTTTGGGATTTCCGATCCTTATTCTTATTCTCGAGCCACCTTCTATTCACATCATTGCTTCGGAGGTTCAGCATCCTCGAAATAAAGATGTTTTTCTCGTGAAAGCTCAGTGGTTCTCAAATCCTATGAATTTCACTTTGGAATCCAGAGAATTCATCGAGCAAACACGTTCAAGCTTACTCTTTCATGCTCTATATGGTGAACTTTCTATTTCTAATTTCTTCATCTTGTGATGATGTTCTTTATGGTTGTTACCATTTGTCCATTTATTCCTTATGATTGCGAGGACGCAATTTCTTTAAGGAGGGAAGTCTGTAACAACCCGGTAATTCGCATCAATTAATAATCTACATTTAAACGATAAATATTGGTGCAAATTGCCATTTGAAGTTTTTATATTGAATTAAGATTCATTTATAAAGTGTTAAAAAGAATTATGGGCTTTGAAAATTAAAAGGGGTCCATGTTTCACGTTTGGGCCGTGATAATTTTCAATACAAAGACCCGTTTTCCCCCTTCGTTATTTTCATTTTCTCAACCCTAAACAAAAATCGAACGAAGAAAAATGAATGGAGACCCCCCTTTCTTCGTTCTTCTGTAAAAGCTAGGGCTTCGATTTCGATCGTTACTCGTCTCTCGTGGTGCTCGCGGCCGCTTGATTTGTGGTCGTTTCTGCTTCAATTCGTCGACAAGGTGAGTGGCCCTCCACTCACATCTATTTGAACTTGGTTCTATGTTATGGCAATTCGATTATGTTGTGGTGATTGTTGACTTTTATGACTTGATTTGATTTTATTCGATGTTGCTAAAGTTTATTTGATTGGCCGGATTTCTTGTTGTCTTCGGCAGTAATGTGAATTATATTTTTGTGTGTGTTTCAATTCATGTATCATCCTGATTTGTTAAACTTGATTTTTATCTTAGTTTGATTTTTTCGAACTTGTTCGATCGAGGGTTTCTTGACTACGTCTCGGCCATTCGAGTACAGGCTGTTGTTGATGATTTATAGTGGCCATTATGTTCGATTTCGGTTTGACTTGTATTTTATACTGTGTTGATTTCATGAATCATATCCACTTCACGACTTTGCATTAAGTCGATAGTCACTGCTGCACATATGATCCTCTGGTGCATTTGTCTTGGTTAAATTTTGGCCTTTGCTGGTTCATATGATTTTAACATATTTGCTGAAGTCAGTTGGGCCTGCACATTCACTTGTTCATTTGATTTCTTGCATTTTCTTGCTTCTGTGAATCCCTGATTTCATTTTGGGTTTTTGCTGTCACTTACTTGGTGAGTTTGTTTGTTTATACTGTTGCATTCCTCTGGTGCACTATGCCGTAGCCTTGGTCTCTGTTGGTTTTTGATGGCATCTGATTGCCGTGACTCCATTGACCCTGGCCATGTTGTCTTCGGTTGCTTGTGTACTTGTGTCGAGGTTGTTGTTCTGGCCTTCATGTTGTATTCATCTCCCTGCACTTGCTGCCTGGATTGATTCTGTCCACTTCATGTTGTTGACTGCATTATTGAAGTGTATCTGACCATGTTTTTGTTTATAAGCAGTTTGAAGTTGCTCACTTCATTTGTTTCTCTGACCTGATTTCTGACTTGTTCTTGCTGTCTTGACCATGTCCCCTGTTGCATTATAATTGCATATGTAGTTGTTGATGCTCCTGTGCAATGGCCTGAGTCATTTGTAACTGCTGTTACATGTTGTTAGGCCTAGTTGACTTCGACTTTGTTTATGATACTTGCACTGTTTCACTGGTGTATGCATTTAATGTTTTGAATCTTGTTGCTCTCACCTTCATTTGATTGTGTCCTCATGTAGAACACTATTCTATATGTTCCCTTCATGCTACATTACTATTTGGTGGCACGTGAGATTGCATTCATTTTAGCCACTGATGCATTCATTTATACATCATTGTTTGCCTCTTTCATTGTCTTGTACATGTAACATTGGCTTGCCTTGGTGCCTTGTTGCTGTCCTTAATATTGAGCTGGTTCGTACCTGTAGCTCGAGTTGCACATGTGCACTTGCTCATTTTGGTTGTGCGGTTTCTCGTTGCTCTTCTGATTCTTTTTGCCACGTGTAGTTGGTTATGTACATTCACTTGTGTACATATCTTACATTCACTTGTGTACATATCTTACATTCACTTGTGTACATATCTTACATTCACTTGTGTACATATCTTACATTCACTTGTGTACATATCTTACATTCACTTGGGTACATCATCACTGTAGTGGCACGGCAGTGCACGCAAGCGTGAACTGCAGCCACACGGTATTCATTGGGTACATCGTCACTATAGTGGCAAGGCAGTGCACGCAAGCGTGAACTGCAGCCACACGGTATGGTTTTGTGATATTTTATTTTGTTTTGATTTATTAATCTTTTGCGTAGTTCATGTGCTGTAGTGGCGAGGCAGTACACGCGTGCGTGTATTGCAGCCCTACTCATCTTAATATTTTAATTGATATTTCAATGGTTTGAATCGTTCTGTTTATTTCAATTCAATATTCTGAATTGTATTCTGATTTGGTTTAATTACTGTCGTCTATTCATTATTTGATTATTATTGCTTCTGTGCACTAATAACTGAGTTTGAATTAGACTGACCCGAGTATTATTTTCTTTTGAATTTAATACTCGGGTCAGACCGAGTATTTCAGGTTGTAGATATTCTGCTTTGGGTTGCTGCTAGAGCTATGAAGTTCTTTCATATCTTTTGGAGTAGTCGTCGTTATTTGTAGTAGTCTGTATGATTGTATAGGAAGATATGTATTCATGTATATTATATACGTTAATGTACTTGTATATGTAACTTCCTGAGTCGACTGTTGTTGTTGTATCACATGTACCGTGTCAAATGTATTGTAACTGATATCAGTTATTATATATATGAGACTTTCTGTTTTATCTGTGTGATATTTTATATTTACTGTTCTAAACTATTACGAACCATTGTAGTTCGTTTTATACTGGAATTGGGGTATGTCGATGGGAGAAAATAAATCAGAGATGAAAAATGAAAGAAAATATATTTATATACCACTCCCATTGAGATAACCAATACTAGTATAAGACCTAACTATTGATGGTTGCTCCTCAACAGCCTTATTCTCCGTGCTAGTTGACAGCACCACACCGTTGTGTTCTTGGCTAGTGTGGGTATAGAGGTGGGGCGTCACACCGAACCACCAATCAATCCTGTAATTTAGCAGATGCGATCCTGAAATACGATTGCCAAAATCCAAAGACTTCGAAGATTTACACACAGAAGGTCAGAGGCTACTGAATCTATATCTATTAGCTGATTATCTGAAAATCTAACTCTAGTATGCCCGTGTGGAAAATTGTAGGCACCCAGAGCTTAGATAGGGAACAATAAACTCCAGGTCAGTCATGGGACTGGTATAAGCAAACAAAAGCAGTTTATCTTTATCAACATCAAAACAAAAGACTTTTATAGTAATCTGCAATGCTTTTTGGAAAATGAAATTACCATAAGGCCTCCCGCCACACACAAAATGCAAACGCACAATTGGAGGAGATTTCTCCTTGTGATAGTCAAACATACTTGATACGCAAAATCCTTTTGATATTATTATTAGTGCATAGTGCGGAAAACCTTTCGCAAGTATAATATTAATCTTAGCCCACATAGACATTTCGTATTATGCCTACTATAGCTAGCATGTTCAATAGCAAGTTACCGCCACATTCCATGGCAGGTTATACGACTAAAACCGTACAGGACGCGAATTGTTTCTTTGGATTTCCAACAAATGGTCAGGCTAAGGACCTTCCTACACCGAATGGAACGCCTCTAGAGGGACGCCCCTGAGAACCTATCTGGAACTCTACCAACACAAGGCCGGGTTACCTCTGTAACTACTGACACGAGCATGCCATCCCCCGGTCGTTACCGACCTTTATCCGAGGTACCTCTGCACCAAAAACCACAAAGCAATAAGTTTGCATCAACCACATAGGTTAAGTATCTGGGATCCATACCATGATACTACCTTTTATCCAGAAGGAAATGGACATACCCTCAGGAGGCGCTACCCCCAAATAACCTTGTTGCAACGATTCCTGTTTCGACCATTTCGGTTGTGAGGTCCGACGAAGTCTCGTCCATAAAGCTACGCTTTTCACAAAAGCCATGCTTCGATCAACAAATGATCAACAGCACTTCGTATGCCACATTACCAAATTGGGAATGTATCACTAGTAACCATCAACTACATAACCTTTGAGCTCATACGTCTCAGAGAAGGGTGTTAAGCTAAGAGAATAAATTCTCCGTCGCCAAACAGAAATGTATTTGATAGAGACCATTTTTAAATCTCAAAGTGTAATGTCAGACACACATACATACAAGTCTGTTCCAGGTTCGAACAGAACCGAAGGCACTTTCAAAGAAGCCCTTGCAATCCGGGTATTCATAATCCCGATCAGACTCGCCATCACATAATGAGATCTCTATACCGGCGCGACTCAGTGCAAAGACATTTGACGCGTAATCCTTTCGTTCTCGAAAATACCCGGTCTTCACCGCCGGTCTTCAAATGCTATCCATATCGTCGTATCACTATTCGGAATGGGTTATATGATATAAAGTCCTCTCCTGGCTAAACCGGATAATGAGCGCTTAATTTAAAAGCATATGGATAAAGTAGGATCTTAGTTAAGTCACAACTTAAAGCCCAAAAACCTTTCTTCAAATGGTTTAAACACATTACCATTTTCAAATCTTTAAACAAAAAAGATTCACTTCACAAAGTTCACCAATCTTTCACAAAGATTAATTCATAGCTTTCCAAACAATTCCATTTCAAGTCTTTTACACGAAACATACACCTTTAAGATCCTCTTCACTTTCAAAATAAAGTTCAACAATCTTTCACAAAGATTCATTCATAGCTTTCAAAACAATTCCATTTCAAATCTTTTATACAAAAGAAACACCATTAAGATCCTCTTCAATTTCAAAACAAAGTTCAACAATCTTTCACAAAGATTCATTCATAGCTTACAAAACAATTCCATTTCAAATTTGAAACCTTTTCAACAAAAACTGGAAATCCTTTCTTTATTTGAAAGCCATTATCATTTGAAAACAAAGAGTTTTCGTATCAGAAAAATCTAATCAAATATGCACAAGTTATATCCTTTAAAGTATAAACTTGGGTTAAATATAAATTCCCAAATAATATTTTTAAATTACTTTGAAGATGGTTTTAAAATCCATATATATATTTATAACTTTTATCATCCTTTCAAACAAAATTTCCAAAACAATTTCAAAATTTAAACAGGATATATTATATTCAAACTATATTTCAATTTCAAACTTTCTTTCAAAAGCTTTTCATATTCAATCCAATTTCATTTCCAAAACTATTTAGATTCAAAATTAAACTTTAAAACCATTTCATTAAATTCAAACATCTATGACTTAACCAATTTCCTTGTGCAATCCATATTTGTGTGTGTATGGTGTAGTCCAGGGGTTTTACACAATAGTGCAACATCATCAATCATCACAACCACAGCGATTATAGATAAGAGGTATAAACTTATAACACTTATCTTCATTCACAGATTCATAGATAAATAATATAATTTCATCACGGATAAATAAATTACATTCATCACAGCTCAAATCAAAACAATTCATATCACAAAGCATCATACAACAGAGATATCAAACAATTCAAGACATTTAATACGATCCAAACATCCATAAGTAAGATCAATTAATCATCTGATTAATTTAAACTAGATTAATTACTTATGAATAAATTACTAATCCAGGTTAATTAATATTAATTAATTACAAACCATTTTGGTTAATTATCCTTTAATCACTTATTAGTTAACTTTAATAATAAATTAATAAACCTTAAATTATTAGTTTATCAACCTTGATTAATAAATAAATCAAACTTCAATCGTTAAATTATTAACCTTTAATTATTTAATTTTTTTTTATTAATTATCCTTGATTGATTAATTAAACCCTAATTAATTACTTTGATTAATTACAATAAGTGATTATCCTTAATCACTTTCATTAATTAATCTTTTAAATTAATTAATTATCCTCAAATTAATTACCTTAATTAATTAATCTCTCAAATTTTTTATCCTTAATTAATTAATCACTCAAATTAATTATCCTTAATTAATTAATCTTTAATCACTTAATTAATTAACTTTAATCATTAACTAACCTTCAATTAATTAACCTTCAATTAATTTTAATTAATTTTCATTAAGTAATTACCCTTTAATTACTTATTTTAATTAATAAACCTTCAATTACATTAAGGTAACTTACCTTTAAGTAATCACATTAAGTAATGATCCTTTAATTACTCAAGATCTTAATAAATCTTTACTTTCTTAATTATCATTTAAAACTTTTATTAATTAAACCTTCGTAATAAATCACCATGCATAAGTAAATCAACTTAAATCCCTTAAGTTAATTTATAATTGAAAGCATTTCATTTCATCAACTAGCTATTCAATTCCAATATTAGATTTATTTAAAATAAACCTTTACATTAAGGGTTATATATACATATATATATAAAAACACTTTAAAAAAACTTAGTTAATTTATAAGTTTTAAAAAAAAACCTTTAACCTGGATAACATCTAATATTTACAAAAAAATTGGTTTTTTAACAAAATTGTTTTAATAAAACTTGATTGTCATTAAGGTTTCAAACTGTTTTAATATCAAATCAATAAACCCGAGGCAATACTTATATTTCCCGAGAAACAACCCGAGACACTGGCGTCCCTACTTTACTTCGAGACAGTCCCTTAATGACTTTGAGTTTGACTTCGATAAAACTACTTCTTCTCCAATTTCGAAAAATAGTCAGACATCAATGTATGCGGTGCACATGTACAACCCATCCAGCCAACTCCGGCCATCATCGCAACCCCTAACATGTCATTTACGACTTCGCCTCTTAGCCCGACCACCCAACGTCAATGATTTTGTCGACAAAAAAAATCGAGTATATTGACTCCCGTCTGGACAACATAGGTCGCCTGGAAACCCTCTCGCCTCACCAATCCCAGCTATCAGAACCATCATTGTCCCACCAAGACCTTTATCTCCATTCCATGAATCAATCCCCCTACCCGCGATCGATTCCGATCAACTATCTATGCCGAAAACACCCCGAGAAACACCCCTATCAAATCCTAGTCTAAAACCCTATTTTATCGTTAATTGATCGCCACAGCCACTTGAAAACCTTCATTCTATTTTTCCGTTGATCCTCGATGCTCAAACCATCTTCCAACCCAAGTACGATGAACTTCATCTCGCCGTTCGACTGAATTTGACAAAGTGTCACATTCATTCAACTCGTGATTTCCCATAATTTAACAAACGAAAAATCTAGATTTTAATTATCTAAATTCGTCATTTGCTGTTAAGAATCAATTTATATAATTAAATCAAGAAATCATGAACTTCAATTTTTCTAATTTAAGAAGATTTTACTATAATTGCTTGATTTCTGAATATTTTTCGAATATAAATATTTGAAATCATTTTAAAACAATCATCTTGTTAATTCAAGAATTTTCCATTTATATATCTAGGCTTAAAAGTGAAGGATTGAGAAGATCTTTCTATGTCTAGCCTGTAACATAGGAACAGACATATACATACTTATATACCTCCATTTGTATATATAGATATATATATATATATAAACATACAAACACAATTCACAGTCATAAAAACATATTTCACAACTTATATCCAATTTTTATCACATGCAAACCAGAATAAACATATAGGTTTAAAGTCTTGCTCACCTGAGAAAGTTTTAAACAGAGACAGGCTTTAAAACAGGAATTTGTATTTTGTTTTTGAAATCTGCTCTGAGGTTTTGATTTGTATAAAACTTGATTTTGATGTTGAGATGCTTCAGTTTTGATTTGGAATTCCTACTTTTGAAGCTGTTTTGATTTTTTATTTGTTTCTAGGTTGAAAACTTAAATCCAGACTTTGATTTCTGGGTTTTATTTGCATCTTGCTCAATTACAGGTTGATTTCCAGTTTTGAAGTTTTTGATTTCCAGTTTGAAGATGAGAGAAAGCTTTTAACTTTTTAACTGAAACCAGATTTTCTTTTTAATTTTATGTTATTTGCAAATTAAAACTAATATGCCACTTGTTACTTATGTTAACACTTGTATTTGCTTGATTTAAATTATTTACACTTGTGAATATATGATATAAATCTTTCCACACTTGTTAATACAAGTAACATTATATTTGAGTCCTTTGGTTTAATAAATTTTAAAATTTATGTTTTAAACCTTACTTTATTATAATTTATGTAACATACTTTTATCTTATAATGTAAAAACTATTTTTTTATTCATTTTAAGAGGAAATGTAATTTAAATCTTTAATTAAATCTAACTTTTATATTTTCAAACCAATCTTACTTTTATATTCATACATTTTAAATCCAGTGTCTTTCAAAAATATTTATTCTTGAATTTCAAATCCATATCTATTAAAAATCTACTTTCATATAACAAAAATGCAATTTATTTGTTCTTGGAAAATTTCGAATCAATTTATCAATTAATCCACAATTTATATTAATTGCCAGTTTTAAATTTGTTATAAAATCGGGAATGTTAGATTCCCCCTTAAGAAAATTTCGTCCTAGAAATTTGCTGGACGGGAAGACAACAAAGAACAGATAAGAAATGTTCTTCCAGATTAAACTGAATATTCATTCTGCATTTGGCTTACCAAATCAGAATATAAACAATAATTATGAGTACGAACTCATTCAATATTTCACAAAATATTCGAGTCATCAGATCTACGAATATGCAGGGGCATTGGTTAGTTCGAAGGGTAACTAACCATTCATAGAATATATCGGGACCCCAAAGAATAGACAAATGGATACAATTTAATTTAACTTCATATTTTATTAACCAATTTATTTCAAATAAAATTTCAAATTCGTTTCAGTTAAAAACGAAAAGCTGATAGAGAACTGACAAAAAGAATATGAAATAGGAATTAGAACCTTTTTATAACGAAAACAAAGATTGGCAGGGCCACCACCACACCAAGCTTCTCCTTGTAGCTGCCACGAAACCATCAAAGAATTGATATTGGATCAAAGGAGATTGAGAAGAATTGTTTCCTTGTTGTTACAGGCCATCGACCATTTGTAGTGGTACTTCCTTGTCCCCAATCTCGTCCTCTTCTTGCACTCATACTCACTATAAGTGGATAATAAAAGAATTTACTGAGGTATTCGGACGGATATCTTAGGGATATACTCATTCTAGGGTGTTTACCCTATCTCTAATGAGTCACCTAATGTGTTATACTCCTGAGCTAAAGTTCAACCTTTAACTCTGATACCACTTGTCACGACCCGAAATCCGACGGCCAACAATCGACATTCATGCT
The DNA here is from genome assembly GCA_030765085.1 of Allium cepa. Taxonomy (NCBI): domain Eukaryota; kingdom Viridiplantae; phylum Streptophyta; class Magnoliopsida; order Asparagales; family Amaryllidaceae; genus Allium; species Allium cepa. The sequence goes on from CM060931.1 coordinate 582,755,938, forward strand.
TCACTCGTATTCGATTGTCGTAGATTCAAACGTCGAACTCCAGTTCGGATGGAGCTTATAATACATTAAGTACAACAACACAGTGGAAGAAAATGAATATATCATTTATACACAACAGATGATTACAACAATGATACTACAAGAATTTATCAATATTATCAGAGATACAAGATACAGTGGAAAGCATATCTTCAATAGAATTTCCAAGTGAGAAAGCGAGAATCCAAACTATTTTTAAATTTAGGTAACATACTTTTATTTTAAATTTATAATGTACAAACTTTTTTTTATTCATTTTAAGAGGAAATGTAATTTAAATCTTTTTATCAAATCTTATTTAAATTTTTAAATCTTTAATTAAATCTCAATTTACATATTTTTAAACCAATCTTACTTTTATATTCATACATTTTAAATCCAGTTTTCTTTCAAAAAAATTTGTTCCTGAATTTCAAATCAATATCTATTAAAAATCTACTTTCATATAACAAATACATAATTTATTTATTCCTGGAAAATTTGAAATTAATTTATCAATTAATCCAAAATTTATATTAATTACCAGATCGGTAATGTTATAATATGGAATCATTAAGCCTCATTTATTAAATCATTTGGTTTATTTAAACCTTTCTTAAATCCTGGAATAATTCTAAATTAATTTCTCTTTTACTTAGAAAAACCTTTACAATTCAATCTTTTAAATCTTAATCAAAGATTTCCTATATTCAAGTTATAAATTTTAATTTAGGGAAAGTATCCCCAAATCAATTTATTAAGTCTTAATAAAAGATTTCCTTCTTAACTTCAAATCATGTTCTTGGAAATCGAAGATTTTCGTAATGTAGCACTACTGCCACCTTAAATATGGTAAATTTCACCTCCAGGGACTAATGACAGGTAATACTACATCATGAATATTTTTTCTTCAATGATCTTTGTCTTTAGTATGTTTTCGAAAATTAGTTTGAAGGGGTTTTCGGATAGGAATCACCCAAATCTGATCCCGGTTTTTTCGGATAGGAATCGCCCAAACCCGATCCCGGTTCCTTCGTGTTAATCATCGATAAAAAAGATGTAAAGTGGTTAATTAACATTAAAAGAATTTGTTTCTTTTCTTTTATCTTGGAAAAACTTAAGTATGATCTTTTAGAGCATCCGGGATTTCCTTTCGATCTATTCCACACCTCGCCTAATAAGAGAAAACATAGGCCAGGTAAGTTCAGGGTACTGGTTGTTGTATCCCTAACCTTAGTTAAACACCTTGTTTTATATTCCCATATCTCACAGAAGGGACAAATGTACTAGTCATTTATGCATACTTAGTTTGTTATTATATTCAATCTTCTTCACTTTTTGTTTAAGTGGTATAAACAATCCCTATTAACCATTTATTCAAACTTTTATTAAAACTTCCAAATCATCTTTAAATTACTTAATTGTTCTTTTAAAATCATTCATAAAAGATTTAGGAAAGAATTGTTAAGTTTAAACTCATATTCAAAAGTTTATAGAATTCATAGCATAAAAGTGCTGCGGAAAGAGCTATATAAGCTTATTTGATTTAAACAACTTTTTAATATTTGAAACTTCATATTTTCCATTCCAAATATCTTTTAAACCATTTTAATAGATTTATTAAATTCATTTCATATTTTTAGTCATTTAAAAATATCATATATAAAGAAATCCCTTTTTGGATTTCGAACTGCAAAACCGTAATGTTTTTGGAAAATTATTTTGGACATATTTCAAAATCCACTTGATGAAATCTTGATTTTCTTTCTTCATTGGAAAACTATTATCATTGTGGATAAAAGAATTTTTATGTCGAAGAAATATGACTTATAAATCATTCTCCGTGTTAATTTGAAGTTACGGGTCGAAATTTACGAACTGCAGCTACGCGAGGAGCTCGATTTTCATCAATTTGGTGGATTGCTTTGAAACTTGTCTGAGCACTTCAAATTTGTTTCAAACCATATTTTAGCTATTTTAACTCATTTAAAGAAATATTTTCAACATTTCAAACTCATTTTTCATTTCATTTCATATTACAATATTACATTATTATAGTAACATTTTCAATCTTTTTTAGATATCTTGAAATCATTAAGAGGCTAAATAATTTCCATACACATGTCTATATGGATTTAATTTCATTTAATTAACTATACCCACTAACTATTTCTCTTCTCATTTATTAAATCAAGTTATCATCCATATCACAAACATATAATTAACCATAATATCAACCAAGTTATCATCCAATATCAACTAATATTCAATATATTAATTTCTAATTGAACATGTGTATTATCAACTTAAGTTTTATTAAAATAAAACTAAGATTTGAGTACTCTCCTTTAACCAAATTGTTCATTTTCTACCAACGTTCGTATCATCCAACACTTCACTAAATCCTTTTATCTTTACCAAATCTTTTCTGTAGACTTTCCTTTTGATTCCGGCAGCACTTCCTTCTCTTTTTCTCACTCCGGAGCTTCACGACTTGCTCCTTCCTCCTCTGTAGGTTCGATCTCCTCCTATTCTTCCTCTTCCTCCATCATTTCTTCACTTGTTAGATGCTAAACCATGTTTTAATGGTATTCTAAGGTCTTTGGCAAAGTTTGATGGTGTTTTGACTTTGTTTGATATGGTTTTGAAAAGTTAGTAAGGAAATGAAAGAGAACAAGCCATTAGGGAAGCTTTTAGAAAGCTTGAGAAAGGAAGAAGAAGAAGATGTAAATATGTGTAAAAGAAAGTGAAAGAAGGATGGTCTTATTTATGGAAAAGTTTTAGATTAAAATAATATTTTGTGAAAAGACCAAAATACCCTTACTTACTTATAAAGTAATCTTATTTTTTTAAACATTTAACATCATATTTCAAATAATTACTTTATGTCATTTTCACTTAGATATTAAGTAAGGAAAGTAATAATTATGTTTCTTTGATTTGATGTTTTACTTTTTGACTTTTGTACTTTTTTGTCTTTTATGCTTACTTTTGTTAATTATATTCTAGAATTTTATAAGTATGTTTAGTAAAAGTAAACTTGATTAGTGAAATAATTAATATTTATACTATTTGTATATATGTTTCTATATAAGAAAATAAAGGTGCGGCAACGTTGCAACAACTTTTAATCGACAAAACGTTGATTTTCGACAAAATGTTTTACGATCGCATTTCAACGTTTTAGTTGAACTATTTATTTATGTAAACCAAATTTAAAATTGAAATTTGTATTTCTTTAAATAAACTAAAATATGTCTCTTTATATTTAAAATCATATTTAAATAATATCAAAATCTCTAATTTTACAGTGTATGTAAAAGTAACAAAATACGACAAAATTTAGTTATTTTTGTAAAACGATTATTAACATACTTTCAAATATTTTAATATACTTTTATTTTCTTTATTAAATTTTTTTAATAAGATTATCATTTTAAATAAATATTTAAACCTATTTATTTATTTTTAACAAAACTTAACTTTTGTTGATTTGTTGTATAATCCAAATTTATACTTTTAAATTATCAACTACAAGAATAAATAATTTCACTATTATTATCCATTATATATGACTTATTTATTTAAGTTTTAAACCTTTTTAAATTTAAAACAAACGAAAACTCTCATTTTCGAAGTAGCGAAATTACGGTCGTTACATAAACGGACCCGGAGTGGTTTTGAATTTGGCAAAGGATCCAGAGTGAGCAGTGGTTTTAGGGACTCGAATGAACATTTTGTATCGATAACTTATTGATCGATACGTAGGAGGTAGTAGACATGGATCGATATGAAGCGGGCAAGGACATACGGACTTAGATCGATGAATACGAACAAAGGCACATAATATGGATTGAAGAAGCACATGCCGATGGATATGAAACATTGATGGTTACGAAGGCTTTGTACTTTGTATCGATGGATACTAAGGATGCGGTCAAGGTGGAGCGAAGGATATGGATCAGAGCGCGTGAAGTTCGGATAGATGTGAAGGCTAAGGCTATGGATATGGGACTGATGGATACTAGGATGATGGATATGGAATAGAATGGATACGAAGTGGATTGAGGCAAGCTGATCGATGCGAACCATTTAGCCTTCATGCAAACTACAACTTGCATCGATCATAACTCAACATCTACAAGTTCAAATGCTATGAAATTTTCATAGAAGCTTCCTGATGCACTCGAGAACCTCCGTGATCGATCTCAACTCGATTAGACCACTCTTGGATCGATATGAAGTAAACACGAATCGATCCAAAATCACTCTGGATCAATATGCAGGTCCACCTGTGCTAGAAAAGAGGCATTCCAGGTTTTGAGGCGAATATTTTCAGATCTACACCTATAGATAGGAGTGCTATGGCAACTAAAAAGAGGATCTTCTTCTTCTTCCCTAGGCAAAACTTTGCTATTTTATTTACTGATTTTAGAGGCTTGTAATTGTAAAACAAAAAGAATAAAAAGGATCGATTCAAAGTGAACGTAGGCTGGATTGCCAAACCACTATAAACCTTGTGTTATTTTCTGCTTTTTTCATTTTAATTTTGTTAATTTCTTCATTTTTGTTCTCTACTTAATTTGGTTCTGAGATCTGTGTGTAGATATTGAGGATCTATGTATATACACTAGTGCTTTCACTACTTCTGGTTGTTAGTGACCTATTTTGGCGCTAACACTTTTCATTTCCATCAGACTGCGCAAATCAAAGTGTGTATACTTTCCATTTTTTACTATGTAAGTGCTTTAGTTCCATCTTCTGTTCACGTTAATATCAGTGCACATATATATTTCACCGTTCCATTTCAACAATAGTTCATAGGGTTTTTTCTTGACTAAATTAAAATTAGTTTAGGTGTACGATGCTCTTGAATATGAACTGCAATGCAAATGTGAGTATATCCTCTGCCATAAAATAAGTATTTTGAGTGATTCTTCTATGTTTCAACTATATATTTCACTGCAATGAACTAAAACATAAAATAAAAACATATGTTTCTTTAGTGTGTGTATAGCTTTAGTCATTACTTATGTCCAAGCAACCGACTGTCCATCAAATTTTGATTAATACGTACACATGAACATAGGTATAGATAATACATATAATAACAACTGATATGGGTGAGGAAGCAGATAGATGTGAAATCAAGAGGCTACGAACTTAAACATAAACACTCAAAATATGTTTTCATATTTATAAATTTATGTAGGCATAGGAATGTACTGATGGAAATGAGATTTCTCTTTAAGTATGTGCCATAAATTTACACACTAAGCTACCAATTTTCAATAAGATGTAACTCAAAATCTAGCATGAATTTGGCATGCAACCAAAAGGTAATATGTAGAGGTAAGTGAGATGAATACATCAACTAGATTGCACGTGTTTGGTGCATAGAGAACTAAAAATTTATAAGCTAAGAGAATTTTGAAGAATTATTTTAGCTATTATTGAAATTACTTTATAAATGAATCTGAAAATACAAACGTATGATTTTGGGTATGAATATTGAGAAATACAAAAGAGCCATAGTCTAAATCGATCAAAAAGCTTCAAATAATAATGGACCAAAAATTAACAAAAAAATTAATAAATTTACCGATTTGTGAAATTTAATTAACATATTTTAATTATTTTGAGATGAAATAATGTATTTTTAATTATTCTATAAGATAATGAGATTTAAATTTCAGTTCAAATTTAAATCATATTTAAAATTAATTTAGATGAATAATGGTTTGAACAAAGATTAACATGTTTACAATATTATACTATTTATCTTGATATGAATTTAAAGTTCATCGATAAATTCAAATTATTTAATTTAAATGTCCCGATGAAATTCTCCTAGGTCGTGTTTATATGTTATGTTTATGAATGTTCATTATATATGATGTTATACACTGCAAGTTAATGCGATGATGCACAAACACGACATCTATATGTGATATAAAATAGAACATGATACCACTAAGGGAATAAATGGTATGTTGGGAAATTAAATACAAATGAATTTAACCGATGAAGTAAACGAGACGAGGTGGGACTACTAAACACTAAAATCCATCCTAGCGGACAGATTCGGGATCATACCCTAAATCATGACGACCTTCTCCCTCGTCACCTATTGTCCAAATAATCTGTTGCATGGACACAACCATGGTGACAGGCGTAATGCAAACAGAAAACAAGAAAGAGTTGAGATTAATCTCATTGATGGATATGTGGTGAAACAAAGATGATGATTAAAACACAACGAGGTGAGCGCAATGGTGAACAAGAGAAGATAGTGCAAGTAATTGATCATGTGGGGGAACCCACCATTTCTAATCAGAAGCATATAGATGAAAAAGTCTGTGATATCGGTTCGATATATAGTCTAGTAAAATTGAATAATGATTAGGATTTACTAGTAATTCCAAACCACATATATGAATAGCTTGAGAGTGAAATGTCTATTGAATAATAATTGATTGAATAGAATGTGATATCTCGATTGATTAGAGTTGCAGCTATGATTCAGTTTACATAGTGCCATGACATGTGTATTTAAACCGAAATAATTCACTGGATGTGGGCAGGTTTAGATTGTAGAGTGTGATGTATCTATTTCTTTTAATATCACATATATAACCCAACTCCATACATTTATATGAATCATTGTTATATTATAATACTCAGAGCTAGATTTATAGCCTGACTCGAGGTTTTATTTTGTAACAACTCCTCGAGTCAGACCGAGGTGTTGCAGGATGATCTCCATCTTGCGTTTTGAAGCAACCTCCTATGACATTATAATGGATTGAGATTGGCATACCGTGTACAATTTAAGATAGCGGTAGAGTTAGGGATCGACGAACGCACATTCGCAATAGGTGTCTGAGGTACAGCTAGAATTATATGGCGAGACAATGTTAGAGAGACTCTTCTTGAGTCCATTGAGTTATATTAGTTATGTTAGTTGTTTGCGCATGGTCTGATGATATGCAGTTGTTTATATTTGACTTAGTATGGTTAGGATGTCATTTTTTGATGGTTGTAAATATATGATGGTACTCTGACTTTTGGTTGTACAATTATTATGCTATGTGTATATATATAGACACACACACACAATTTTTGGTCCGCTTTTTTCTGAAACCATTGTATCTTGTGTTCTTGTTATGTGATTTAGATACAAATTCTTCGAACTCGTTTATACTACATTGAGTCAAGATGAGATACGTATCATTTGAGATATGTACAGGTATTTTAAACGTATCTGTGTTAACCCAAAGTAGTGTATACAAGAGATTGCTCCTTCCATGCCAATTGTGTCGAGTTATCGGACTGTAAACTACCTATGATATTTTGGTCACTGGAGTCAGGGCTTCACAGCTAAGAAATAAGGCAGTCATATTAAAAGTGCATTGGAATGAGGATGAGAGAGACTGTAATTTGGTAACGGAGAGCAGGATTAGGGATACTTATCTGTACTTGTTTGATGGTATGTTTTACATTTATTCTTTTATGTTTGATATATGTACCTTATCGTAATTTCGACGATGAAATTCTTTTAGGAAGGGGAGGAGTCTGTAACAACCCTAATTTTAATTAACATTATTTAGGAGATTTAATTTGATAAATTAAATAAAATAATATAAAATGTTAAGGAGATTGAGATTTGAAAATTTGTATAGGTTGAACCCTAATTAATGATCTAATGGAATTAACTAGAACATTAATAAGAAGGAGGATATATGAGAAGGTCAAAATAGGAAATATGATTACATTTCCTAGTACCAACCCTCACCTTCTTTCTCACTCATTCACTTTATACTTATACAAAACTAAAAGAGCAAGGTCGGCCATAGCGAGGTGATTCGAGAGAATTAAAGCTAGGGAAAACAAGATCAAGGCTTAAGGAAATCAAATCAAATTCAAATCACAACCTTCATAAATCATTCAAGATGAATAATAGTTATGCATTTCATGTTTTAATCAATATTTTCAGTTTAAGCATAAATTTGATTCTTTTTTTCATATTATGTCATGCTATGATAGTTTGAATGAGTATATGCTTATTGGTGACTTAATAGAATTTATTTATGAAATTAAGTGGCATGCTTGAGTTAGAAAATCTATCATATGATACCCAATGACTTGGGATTTTTATATGATGTTATAAACATTATTTTAGAAGTGGGTTTTTAATTTCATAATTTTCTAATTTAATGAGAATATTTGGTGAATGTCCAAGGTTGGAAAATATCTTATGATGGGTTTTAATTATTAAAAATAATTAAATTATGTTTTGTCCCTGAAATTTATATGTTAAAGAATATAGTAAATCAGATTTATTATGATTTTTGAAGATCTTTCCCATGAGTTTATGATTTTATATAAATTGTTGGGCTAGAAAATCTTAATATTTATATTAAAATAAGTTAATGCTTTGCAAATTGTTTTAGGAATGCTAAATTCTAGTAATGGGTTGATTTCTGAAAAGAATTATGATAAAGTATTTGTTAACAAATAATATTTCGGTAAACAATATGGGTTGGTAGAAAAGAACTTACTTTTATTAGCAAATAAATAGTTTTAATATTAATTACAAAATTGCCATGTCGACAATGACGACTCTTTATCGCTACTAAAAATTTGATGTCAATGTATGGCAATATGCATAATATCAACCCATGTTGGTATGTAGTGAATCATCTAGGGTTGAAGAGGTTTGAGGTCGGCATCCTCATCGTCGACGTCGACATTGCCGCATGCATTGCTGTAGTACCGCATTTTTATATATATGAAGCTATGGAGTCGCATACCCGTAAAATCGTTGACCCTATTGCTTTCAAAGTACTTATAGCAGCAATAATGATGCTGCATGTTTTGTACCTATTGACTTCGACAATATAGGCAATTATGCCGCTTTTAGCTATGTCGACATCGTTGATGGCAATGTTCCCTTTATTCAAAAACATATGTTTTCGAAGATGGCTATGGTGCCGCTACTAATGACTTTGGCTCTAATGAAGCCACTTATTTTCCTTAAGGCAATGACACCCAGATTTAACTATGTTGACCCTATCCTTTTAAGGCATGCTAATTTGCAAACCAAGTTTTATACCTTAGGACGCCAACATTTATGAACTGCGATGTCCATATTATCGGCCTTATAGCCTTATGTTTTAAAAGTTAAAGGCTTTATGATATTTTTATATTACGAAGGGTGAAGACCCTTAGTGGCGAAGAGGTTGCCGATGTTATCAATTAATTGGTTTTATTTGTTTTGGCTTATAGCTTATGGTTTTGTGTAGGCGATGACCTCTAAGTGTTTTTGGACTTCATCAATAATTTTTTATAAAAGCATATAAATCATGGCATAATTATTTTGAATAAAGCAAAGGGCTATATTTTTCTTGTGTTTGAACGTATGATTTCAAGAGTTAAACCATTTATTAAGAAAGTGTTTTCTGAAAAGGGTATTTAGTGCAGAAATTTACTAAAGAGATTGTTCTGATCACTATTGGATAGATTATGATAGGATAATTTGACTCGAAAAATTGAAAACCAGATGAGACTGAAAGTTACTATGCTCTGATATCAAATGTAAGTGACTGTGCTATAGGATCGTGTAATATGGATAAACTACCTATGCGGAATATAAACTAAGTATGTAAATAGTAAAAGAAGTAAAATAAATGACAACAGAGATTTTTATACCGGTTCGAACTACTTTTCTACATCCAGTCCCAGACTCCTTCTAGAATTAAACTAGCAACCCTCACTTAACCCGGAGGAATAGGGTTACACCGCCTGAGCAACCGAACAGGACTTCTACCACCTAAGCAACCGAATAGGAGTTCTACCGCCTGAGCAACCGAACAGGGCTTCTTTACAAATAACAAAAGTATCTGACTGTAATATGCTCTTTAAATAGCACTGATAAGTCAATTAAGTACAATCTTCCTATAATCTTCTCTTTTATGATATATAGTGAAATGTGCTTGAGAATTTTGAAAGATTGAGTGATCAATGATCAGAGAATGTAAGCAGTATGAGTGCAGTTTGAAAATATAGATAGATAAGAATTCAAGAATATTAAAATCAGTTTCAGTTAATTGTTTATTGAATTTTGAAATCTATTTATAGAGATTAAAATGTTGCAACCATTGTTGAAAGGTAACAATGAAAAAAAACAGGTGCAACTATTGGTTTGAAGATGTTTCTCTTCGATAAAGAGAAATGTCTTTTCATAAAATGGCCGTTGAAAAAATATTCAGCCAGCTGAACGGATTTATTCAACCTTCAGAATTTTGAAAATCGAAAATAGAAAATAAATAGGCTATTTTTTGCCTAATTCAGCCGGCTAAATGAAACCTTTCAGCCGGTTGAAACTTCATATCAATTTATGAATGTTTAAGCATTCAGCCGTCTGAATGGTATTATTCAGCCGGCTGAATTCTATTAATAAACAAAAGTTACCATAGCTCAAATGGTTAGGGCATTTGCCTTTCGAACTAGTGACCTAGGTTCGAGTCCTCCTTTATGCAATATTTTGAAACTTGATTTTTCATTTAAAATATGAATGTATATGTGTGTGCACCATTTGGAGAAGATTTTAACATTTGTAAACTCTAGTCACAACACTCTATGACTAATAATACTTTGTTTTCATCTTTGTCTTATCGCTACCATGTATATCTCTTCTATAACTAATAATACTTTGTTTTCATCTTTGTCTTATCGCTATCATGTATATCTCTTCTTGTATCTCCATATACATACTTTCATCCTCTTTTGTACTGTGTATCTTCATTTTGAACGCATTTGTTTGTCTCTTTTTGATGCTTATGTACCTGCAGATTAGCTTAGAGATTCTTTGGCATAATTATATAGCTGTTTTCATTAAAATCCAACAATTGAGGTTCTAACATTCTCCTCCTTTTTGATGATGACAACTATACAATTTTTTTGTAAAAAAATTCATTCTATATATAAAACAATATTAATATGTTTAAAGCTCCTCCTAAGTAAAACATCTCCCCCTAAGTATAATATTTCCCTCTATCAACATGCATATGAATTTTGAGATTCTGAATTATCTAAAGAGGATTGTAATAAATCATTTTGTCTTTTCAAATCAAAAATTTCTTTTGAAAATTTTTATCTCTTTTTCAAATATGATGTTTCGTTCATCTAAAAAATATTTAATAGTTATAAAATTATTCTTTACAACACCAAGTTGATTTTCTAAGTTTTACTTCTCATTTTTCAATTTCTCGTTTTCAAGTTCAATAGATTTCATCTTTTCTAAAGTAATAAAATTAAGCTTTGAAATCTTATTGCTTATACTCACTTATTATCTTTTACTGAAATTTGTAAATCAGAAAGTACCTTTTGTAGTCCTCATTGGTGGCTTTAACATGGATTTTTCTTGTTGTGTTTTGATTGGATCTTTTTTGACCATTATTCTACGATGTTGTGACGATTGATAGAATTATAGGCTTCGATACCAAATGAAAGTTACTATGCTCTACCACCAAATGTAAGTCACTGTGCTATAGGATCGTGTAATATGGATAAACTACTTGTGCGGAATATAAACTAAGTAAGTAAATAGTAAAAGCAGTAAAGTAAATGACACAATAGGTTTTTATACTGGTTCGAACTCCAATTCTACGTCCAGTCCCAGACTCCTTCTGAAATTAAACTAGCAACCCTCACTTAAACTAGAGGAATAGTTTTACACCGCCTGAGCAACCGAATAGGACTTCTTTACAAATAACAAAAGTATCTGACCATAGTATGCTCTTTAAATAGCACTGATAGTCAATTAAGCACAATCTTCCTATAATCTTCTCCTTTACGATATACTGTGTAATATGCTTGAGAATTATGGAAGATAGAGTGATCAATGATCAGAGAATGTAAGCAGTTTGAGTGCAGTTTGAAAATATAGATATATAAGAATTCAAGAATATTAAAATTAGTTTCAGTTAATTGTATTTTGAATTTTGAAATCTATTTATAGAGAATAAAAAGTTGCAACCATTTTTGAAAGGTAACAATGAAAAGAAACAGGTGCGACTGTTGGTTTGAAGATGTTTCTCTTCGATGAAGAGAATGTCTTTACATAAAATAGCCGTTGAAAAAATATTTAGCCAGCAGAATGGATTTATTCAGCCTTCTGAATTTTAAAAATCGAAAACTGCAAAGAAATAGGCTATTTTTGGCCTAATTTAGCCGGCTGAATGAAACCATTCAACCGGTTGAAACTTCATATCAATTTATGAATGTTTCAGCATTTAGCCAACTGAATGGTATTATTCAACCGGTTGAATTCTATTAATAAACAAAAGTTACCATAGCTCGAATGGTTAGAGCACTTGCCTTTTAAACTAGTGACTCGGGTTCGAGTCTCGCTCTGTGCAATATTTTAAAAACTTGATTTTTCATTTAAAATATGAATGTATATGTGCGTATACCATTTGGAGAAGATTTTAACATTTGTAAACTCTAGACCAAACACTCTATGACTAATAATACTTTGTTGTCACCTTTGTCTTCTCTCTTTCGTGTATATCTCTTCTTGTATCTCCATATACATACTTTCATCCTCTTTTGTACTATGTATTTTAATTTTTGTAATAAACCGGATTTTTAGAATACCTGTAATTTATAGATTAGCTAAATTTAATTAATGAAAATACAGAATTGTAGATTTAACAAACGAATCTAATTGTAAATATTTATGTTTGGATAAATATTTATTCGATCATATCTTAATATAATCACTTAAAATTGACAAATTATTCTTTAAATAATAATGATGATGATGATTATTTATATAAGTAAATTATTTAAATTGGGAAAATTGTTAATTACAAACTAATAATATTTCTGTGTTATTTTTTTTAAGAAAAGAAAATAGGGATTATTAATTTCAAATTGAATTTAGGCTTGTTTAAATATATGAATTTATTTTAATTGATCTTGAATTGGATTTTTAATTGAATTTAAAGAATTGAATTTGAATTTGAAATTTAAAAAGGAAGTATTTCTTAAATATATTTTGGTTTAAATTAATTTGGTTCAAACATAAGTATTTAGGTTAATGTTGTAATTAAGGTTTAAATTATTTGTAATAATAAGAAAATTTATTTAATAATAACATTTTAAAAACACTTGGCAACATAAGAACTTAGGAAGATACTCTTGTTTACATAATAATAAAGATTTTGACATTAGTAAATATAATATATAAATATATTAAATAAGGAGTATTAATAAATTTATGTTAGGACTTAAAACAAAGTTGTAAAATTAATTTAAACAAGGACATAAACAAAATTAAATTAACTAGTGACAATTGTAAAGATAAATGCATATGTGTAAGCTAATTAACACATAAGTAGACAAATGGCATTATCTCTTTGATAATCAAATTTAAATTTAAAAAAAAATGGAAAGAAAAGATCTGGTATTTTCTTTCATCAGCTCAAAATCTATTTTCTTTCTTCATTTCAACTAAAAATGAATACAAATCAAGGATCAAAGAAAAAAATGAATGAATCTGGAAATCTGGAACAAGAAATCAAAGGAAAATACAACATGAATCTCAAAATTTTCAAATGTAATATGAAGATCAGAGAAACAAATCAACAGGCCTGGAAATCAAAATCAGATCTCTGTCTCTGCTATAATCTGATGAGTAAACTTATCTTAACACAAATTTGATGTTGGGAATGAAAATCATATTGTTATCTTAAATGCTTAAATTGAAGTGAATGCATGCTTGTATATGAGAATTTGATGCCTGTGTGATGCCTGTATGTATTCAAATAGAGGCTCTATTAATTTTTTTACAGGGTTGATTTCTTTAAAATCCATTATATCATCATAGAATCATAGTTAGCCTATGATTTTAAATGAAAAGTGTTTGAAATCCTGTTATATTACTACTAAAAATAAATTCTGGAATTTAAATTAAATATTGACCTCGAAACCTTATAATTTACAGTGAAATCTCTATTTGGGTTAAAAATCTTTAGATTCAATCTTAAGTATTGATTGGATGATTGTGTTCGAAATGGAAAATCATAAATTTTAGTGTTTGTTTCTAGATTTTTAAGTAAGTGGTTTTTTTTAAATATCGAGTTGAACGGATTTGGTATTTTGATCAAATTCTGGCGATCGGTTACATGTGGGACGACGAAACTGTTTCTGGAGATGGCTTGTGAGTTAGTGATCGAGGTAAAAATGGCGAACGATTTTATAATTCGCCGTGGTTGATGCGGTGAAGCTAATTAGGGTTTGGCAATGGTTTTAGTCATGGTCTGTAACTCATCGAAATTTGGGGCGCCGAGGTGGTTGGTTAGGTTTGCGGTATGGGGGGAAAGGAAAAGGTGACGATGACGATGGCGTTGGCGTGTTTTTAGAGATTCCGGTGGCTTGAAACAGGAGGATGAGGCGGAATTGTGGGGATCTTGGCTCTTGTAAGGGAATTTCGAGTGTTCGAATTTTGATGCAGTGGTTTTTGTGGGATTTTGAGATGATCAGGAGCTTCAGTAGCTTGAAGGTAGGTTGTGGGTATGGTCGGCATCGAGTTCCGGTGAGGCGGAGCCGTATGTAGGTGCACGAGGCAATGATTGTGTATGTCAGAACAGTATTAGGAGAAGAAGGAGAAGAAAGTAAGGTAAAGAGGAAAGAATGGAACCAAGAAGGAAAAAGGAAGCCGAGCATGGTCTCGGGAAAGTGAATTTATGACTCGAGATTGTGAACGAGTTGTACGCATGTTGATTCAGGAAGTAAAAGAATTGAATAGGGTTTAGCTTCGGGAAAGAAGGGGGCATACTCGGGGTTTCCTTCGAGTTCGATAGGGGTAGTACTGAATTTTTGGGCTTGGGAAAATTTGTTTTTCTGGCTCGTGTGTGTTGATCAAGTTTTCGGGGTTTGAGCTTGGGTTATTTTGTTCTGTTATCTGGTCCTTAACGTATTAGTGAAGATAATTAAACAAGTTATTTTAAGAGCTAGTATAAATTAAGTTCTCAAGTCAAATATCAAAATAATTTGTTAGTCGAATGATCGTATAATTTAATTTGTTCGATTAGGTATATCTCCAAGTTGATTAAAAGTAACTAGTTTTAATCATGGAATTTATCCCTAAATGATTCTCAAATAAGAATTTGTCTTTATTCAATTAAGGTTGAGATTAATTAAAATTAGTAATTAGCGAATTACTTAAAGGTTAACCACTAAAAGAAATTAATAGAGTTGATTGATTAATTAGGTAATTAAGAATTTTTAATTGATTAATTAAAGTCTTAAGATTAATTAATTAAGGTTAATTAATCTGCATTAGGGATTGTTAATTAAATTTTTAATTAATGATTAAAGATTAATTAATCGAGTGATTAAGGATTAATTAAGTTGTAGTTAACAATTAATTAATTTAATATTAGAAATTAATTAATTGATAATTAAATATTAATTTGTAATTATGATAGTTAATCTGAGTTAATTTCTTAATAATGTAATTAAAGAATTGTTAATGAAGGTCATTAACCTAAGATTATTTAACAATTAATTAATGTGATTAATTTTTAAGAATTAACTAGATTAATAAAGTAATAATAATCATTTATGTAATTGTTTATGTTTAATTACTTAATAGAGGTAATTAAAAAATTAATTACTTGATGTAATTAATTGGTTTAATGTGATTGTTTTAGATTAATTAATTAAGCTTAATTAATTTAAACACTTGATGATTTGATGAATAATTACTTATCGTAATTAATGGTATTGTAATTACTTAGGGAAGTAATTGATTGATAATTACTGAATGTAATTAAAGGTGTTAATGATGGAAGTAAATTGGATTAAATTACTTTGTAATTAATTAAGGGAATTAATTAGATGATTAGTTTGTAATCAATGGTTATATGAGCAGGATTTATGGATTGATGTAATTAATTTAAATTACTTTAAATTAATTAGAGATGATTAACTATTGGCAATTAAGGGTAGTTAATTATTAATGTTATTAATCAAGGATGATTAATAATTATGGTTAGTAATTAATTAATGAAGTAATTAAAGGTTAATTACCGTATTGGTTAAGGATAATTAATTTGTGAAATTAATTAAGGGTTAATTACTTAAGTGTAATTAAAGGATAAATAGAAGGATATTGGAAGCCTTGATTAATTGTTATCCCTAATAGGTGATTCGTGATGCTATGTGATATGATATGTTAGATTTGAACTGTGAAGATGTGATTATATATTGATGATGAATTACGTTGACTTTCTGTATTAAAAGTAGAGTTGTATTTCACTTGAATAATGTAAGTTAAGTTGACAATGGTTTCGAAGAAACCGGAGTCGGGTATTAGTAAATACCCAGAACCACTCCGATTCTTATAATTTGATATGTGAAACTAATAGGCTAAAGTGGAATGACTTAAGTAAATTGGGCCATTTAAATCTAAGTTTTGGCACTTAGAAATTGATGTGTGAAATGGTTGATGTCTATAACAACTTGTGAAGTTGTAAATTGATATAAGTTACCCCGGGTTTATATAAGTTGTATGTTTTGTATTTCATGTTAGAAGGGTTTACTCACGCTGGTTTCCAGCCTGACCCAGGTGTTACTTTGATGTAATGCTCGGGTCAGACCGAGTATTACAGATTTCAAGTACGAACGTTCTGGAGCTCAGGAGGAGAGTTGGAGAGCAGGAGCGTATGGAGAGCTTCTGATATGATATATTTTAGTATCTGAAACAGATTGATTTATCTGTTTTGTGTGTAACGACCCCACTTCCTACTCCCAAGAAGTAGCATCGTTAATAAGAAAGAAAGAGGTGAGAAAATAGAAAAGATAGAGAAGAAAGAACAACAACATCAGAATCTCACAGCGGAACGAATAAAATATATTAATCACATAAGTATTTACATAATATATAACATCAATAAGAGTGATACAGATAATATATCACATACTAGACAGTTATAAACACCTGTCTAGTTAATACAACACAATACATCACAGAGATACCACACAGCGGAACTAAATATATATCTAAAACGCTGAAGCCTCTTGCTCCATTGCTCCTCCAGAATTCGTCAAAGCTAAAACTGAATCCCTTGGCTACCCGTAAAAATTTGGGTACCCGAGAGTTTATGAAAAACAAAATAAACTTCGGGTCAGACATGGGTCTGGTATGAGTAACAGGTTAAAGTTGCTTAATTTTGAAAAATCCTTTGAAAACAAAAGGTATCACGTAAGACTTCCTACAAATAAACATGGAAAAGTTTTTACCTTACGCTAACTGTAACGCTTCGATTTTTCGTTGCCGAAAAACCGAATAGTTATGGGTTTTAAGAAAAAGAAAAGAAAACGAAAAAGAGAGAAAAGAAAATAGGGATAGGGAAAAGAAAATAGAAATTAGAGAGAATAGAAAACAGAAAAGAAGATAGAACATTTTAAAATAGAAGAAAAAGAGAATAGAGGAAAAAGAAAAACAGAAGAAAATGGGACGGAACAGAAAACAACATCAGAATCTCACAATTCGCAGCGGAACAACATATAATAATAAATGAATAATCTTTAAACAAAGAACTATCAGTTATTACATTTTATCACATTACATTACATCATATCATCAGAGTGTACAACATCAACAACAACAAACAATGCAGCGGAAAAAGAAATACTATATAAACTAGTATGCCATGCCATCCACCTTGCCTCCAGCAACTCCAGAATATCCAGAATATCCTGATAAACCTTACTCTTGACTGCCCGTGTGAAAATTGGTGGGCACCCAGAGTTTAGGAAGGAAAACAATAAACTCCAAGTCAGTCATGTGACTGGTGTGAGAACTCAAAACAGTTTATTTATCTTTAAAAATCAAAATAGAGAATATTTTTAAATTCAATTCGCAATGCTTTTAAAAATGAGACTACCATAAGGCCTCCCGCACACACACACAATGCAAACGCAGAATCGGAGGAGATTTCTCCTTATGATAGTCAAAGATGCTTGATACGCATTTAAAATAACATTTGATATTATTACTAGTGCATAGTGTAGAGAAAAATTCATTTCGAAAGTAGAATATAAATCTTAGCCAACATAGACATTTCGAACTATGCCTACTATAGCTACCATCCAAACAGTGGTGACCACCATAAGTGAATGATAGGTTCTACAACTAATACCGTACAAGTTTCGTATTGGGAATTGGATTTCCAACAAATGGTCAGGCCAAGGAACTTCCCATTGCCACATGAGAATGCCTCTGGAAAGACATCCCCGAGAACCAAACCGGAACTCTGCCAACACAAGGCCGGGTTACCCCTAACTGGGTAACTACTGACACGAGCACGCCATTCCCCGATCGTAAACGACCTTTCTCACGGGATCCCGAAAACCAACAACCACAAAGTAATAAATTCGTAGTAACCACATAGGTTAAATATCTGGGCTCCATACCATGATACAACCTCTATCCAGAAGGAAATGTACATACCCTAAAGGGTGCTACCCCTTATAACCTTGCCGCATCTTTCCTATTTTGACCATTTCCGGGGTGTGAGGTTCGACGAAGTCACGTCCACAAAAACATACTTTATACAAAAGCCATGCTTTGGGTCAACAAATGATCAACACAATGATCACCAAGATAGACGATCAAATAAACGATCCTATCACAATAATCAACACAATGATCATTTCAGCATCACTAAGCATATCACATTACCAAATTGGGAATATATCGCTGATAACATTCAACTATATAACCTCTGAGCTCGTATGTCTCAGAGAAGGGTGTTAAGCTAAAAGAATAAATTCTCCGCCACCAGCAGAAATATATTTGAATGAAATCGGCTTTATTTCTCAACTTGTAATGTCAGACATACAATCCATACAAGTCTGTTCCGGGATCGAACAAAACCGAAGGCACTTACAAAGAAGTCCTTGCAATCCGGATATTCACAATCCTGATCGGATTCACCATCACATATGGAGAACTCTATACCGTAGCTACTCGGTGCAGAGTAAATGGACAGGTCATCCTATCGCTCTCGCAAATACCGGGTCTTCAACACCGATCTTCAATGCAATTCACAACGACGTATCACATATTCGGAATGGGTTATACGACCCCATGGTCCTTTCCCGGTAAACCCGAATAGTGAGCGCTTATTCAAAAATAAGTGTAGCATTCACATTCAAACAAATCACATCAATTACCCATTCAAAGGGAAATATTGATAGTCGGTTTTTTGAACTATCACTGGATATGCACACATCACCAGTTTCCAAATAATTTTCCAAATTATTTATTTTCCAAAATATCTTCACTAGATATATAATTTTCAACACTTCAAGAATAAATCAGTATTTATTTTTAAACAAATTCCACTTTTCATTTATAAATTCCATAGTGAATTTATATTCCAAAATATTCATGCATATACGTTTTCAATTATTCATTTCAATTTATCTTCAAAAAGATAAATTCTCGAAGTATTCACTTTATATTGGAAAACATTTCCATACTTATTTAATAAGTAATTCACAAATTTTATTTATTTTCAACACTTAGAAAATATTCAATATACCTAAATCGAAATTTAGTATAGATTTCATTCTATTAAGGAAATCATTCTCTTCAACATATTTATTTGGGCCAAAACGAATGTTGCGTAAAACATCGTTACGACAACCCAAAACCACTAGTATAGGGATTCGAAATTAAATAGATATATAAATCCCAATACTATACAAAACATTTCCTTTTGGAAATCATTTACTATAACAACAGTGTTATAGTCCATCATTTCCTTTTATTTCTCGAAAACGTCTATTTCAACAATAAATGTTGAAATCTATGGTTTCGAATCTCAACATATTTTAAAACATCGTTCGATCGTTTTAATACTGTTTAAAATATCACCTTCAAAACAATTTCTTTAACATATTATTCACTATTCAAAAACGTGAATATACTACGTTAACACATTTCATCATTTCTATACATTTTATTTCAAAGGATTATTCACAGTCAAAACGTGAATATAACTCCATTAATAGGTTTCAACAATTAACTTATCAAAATAAGCCGTTTGCAAATTTATAAAACAACGTTTATAAATTCCTTTACTATTTATTTTATAACAACTCCTTTTATAAATTCCTTTATTAACCTATATTCAATTCATAACTCAATTATAAACCAAAAGTTCACATTATAAGTTAAATGCTTATAAAATGATTTTTTTTTCAAAATCGTTCTTTTAACTTCATAATTATAAATCTTATAAATTATAAGATTGTTTATTTATCCAAAATTCGTTCTTTCAATAACTTTATAAATTTTATAAACCTGCTGTTTATAAAATCCCATTTATAACTTCACTGTTTAAAATTCTATAAATTTCATTCCATTATGAAATTCATTTTCACTTCATTCAAACACTTATAAAAACTCATTTTAAAATGTCAATATTTCAATTTATAAATATCCATTTATAAATCTCTTAATATAAATCAATTTATATTATTCTTTAAAACGACTTTTAATCTCCTTTATTATTTCACCATTTTGATTCATAAAATAATTAAATTTTATAAATCCTGTATTTAAACTTTTTATAATAAATTTAAAAATCCCCGTTTAAACTATTTTATAACATCATTAACCCGTATTTTCAAAAATAAATCTTTAACCGTATTTCTCAAAATCAAAATTTTTATAACTTTAAAAATTATAACGTTTATTTATTTGAAATGGATCAATTCCAAAAATAAAGTATATTTTCAAAAATCACTTTAAAAATCATTTTAAAATCCCAAAATCTGGGTCCAATGATGCTACATATCAAATAGTCAATCACGACAACAACGATATCATATATCAATATGATAGTCAATCAAATATCAAAATATCTGAAATCAAATAAAAACTGTTGAGGAATCCAGTTGGATCCCTCCAACCTGTTTTCCTGCATCCACAAACATTAGCACAATACCAATTTCGCTCCAGTACGAAATTATCGCGGTATATGTTTTTATTAAATATTATCCGCTTAATAACGGCGCAATAGGGTCTCATCCGCTAAACAAAAAATGCGGGAAATCAATAACTCCAATATATACATATGCCAATATATATATATATTGCTATTATATATAATACCAATTTCACTGTTTATGAAATATTCGCGGTATATGTTTTTAATAAATAACATCCGCTTACTAACGGCGTATAATGTCTATTTTAACAATCAATAGATATCAATCAACATTCAAACATACATTCAAATATTTTAAATCTAACTATTTAAAATAAAATCGAAATTAATTCGATTGAGTGAGAAGTTCTCACCTTGATTTTATTTCCGTTTTAGCGATTTATTTCGAATAAAATTAAACGGACGTTTAATTTTACCTAAAATTCTCACTAACTCCAAACGACTCCAAACCAACTCCATCGCGTAGTGCTCGTCCATACGATTCCAACGCAACCGATTTCGCGCGTTTTCGACCTCGTATGAAAAAGTTATGAATTATTGAAGTTTGTACACGATTTAAATAACATAATCAACATAAATTAAAAATTAAAACCCACATCCATCATCCACCGTCCATTCCTTCTCAAGAAAATCTGGGCCATCCCCCCTTTCTTCCCTCTCCCTTCGTTCCATCTACAGAACACACGAAGAGGCCGAACCCATTACAACCATTTAGGGTTTAATATTGCATCATCATCTCTCGACTATACTCGATCACATCACCGCCATGACGAAGCTCTCGAACCCCCCTATGCTCGGCCCCAGCCCTGGCCAACTCGGCCCCCTCTTCCACCCAGAAACGCGTGCGTGAGCAATGGAGAACGCGGCCTATTTCACACGAAATACAACTCCATACGCGATCATGACCGTTGGATCTCTAGTTCGTGTTGTGCTCTACCACTTTGTAGTTGAACATTCTTGCTAATTCTTGATGGATTTGGAGTAACCGAGGGATGTAGGTTGCGAATTTCTGGCCATTCACTTATTAGGGCCGGCTGCAGTTCAAAACTAGGGTTTTTTTCTTTTTATTTTTATTTTTTTGAGATAGTGGGCTATTTATAAGGAACCGACGAAACACTATTCATCCCGGAAATTCCGAACTCCGATTTACGCGCCGAAACTGACATACCTAGGGTTTATCCCGCGTTCCGGACACAATGGAACAGGTTTCGGAAGCTAATTCGGAAGTATGTGCGAGTTATGGCTATAAACGCTCAATTTGAATTAAACCGATTTAAGCGATTTTCTAGGCGTTTTAATTCGTACAGGACAAACGGTAAATCCAATTGACTTGAAATTTGAAACCTTACAATAATATCACATTATGGATCTGATGAAACTAGTTTCGTTGAAATCCGAGACTTTTTGAAAAATGGCTATTTTCACTCGCCAAATTTAAATTAAAAATAATTCGATGCGTTTCGAGCTGCCACGATCAAACAATAGCTCCGATTGACACGAAAATTGAAATCCGGTAATAACTAACCATTACGGATCCAATGGAACTGGTTTCGTTCAATTCTGAGACTGTTCAAAAATTGACTATTTTCACTAGTCGATTTAAATATTAAAATATTCAATTTTCACAAATTAACTTTTAATTCGATTTTAAAAATTATAAAATATCGTTATAACTTCAACATGATAAAATAAAATTTTACAAATCATTTTCAATCATATTTAACTCAATTTTCAATTATTTCCGCAATTTAACGTATTAAATTATCGATTTAATAATCCAATTAAATTCAATAATTCAAATAAAAATTTATTCGACTTATAAATTCACTTATTAATATTTAAAATTAATTAAATATTCATATTTTAATTAATAAAAATTCTGGGTCGTTACAATCTTCCCCCCTTAAAAGAATTTCGTCCTTGAAATTACAAGTAAGAAAAATTACAGAATCTATTAACTTTCCCAAAACAAATTTAAACTTCTTTACAATACTTTACTAAGTTTTCAAATCATACTTAGTTATCTTTTCAAAAACAACTACTATTGTTTAAATTTCAATTCTAAAATCAAAGTTTAAGTTTTTAAAATTTTCCAATTTTCTCAAAAAATTTCTAACGCCTTAAATTTTCGGAAAAATTCGCCATAGTCTCCTTTGCGCGGCTCGATCCGAAAAAAAAATGACAGTATATATATCACAAATATACATCTCATCAAGTAATAAGGCATCCCGAAGGGAAAAAAGTGTAAAAGTACGATATGTAATCCGAGATATGTACCTTATATTTTATTAGCAAGCATATACGGCTAATATAGCGCGAAAGCGAGCTCCAAATGCGAAGCAAACGCGATCCGCACCTACTAATCACTCAACAAACAACATGAGAACATGCATATAGACAATAGTATCAATATACATCCTATAGTAACATAATAACTATACATGTCAACATATCAAATGTAGGAAAAGCAATAAATGCAAACATCAACCAACTATCATCCATAACCAATATATATTCATTCATATTCTCATTAATATTCAATGAAATAGGTTTTCAATTTAAATCACATTTGATTTATTTACAGTGGATGTTCTTACTAACGTTCATTCTCAATTAGTTTATATTCACTAATTCATATTCAAGTTGGTTCACTTCCAATTCAAATTCAATTTTATTTAAGTTTCACTTAACTTCCAATTGAATTTCAATTACTTTAGCTTCCAATTTTATTAAATCAACTTCTTTAACACTTAATGAATTATATACAATCAATCAACTAACAACCATATAACAACCAATGTATATTAGTTACAACCAAATTCTTTTGCTTACAATTGGTTTAATTTAATTGATTTTCGTTCAATTATTCAACTTTCTAATAACATTAGATTTTAATGAATTACACTTATATTCATTATTTCATATCAACTTAATTCACATTTAATTGATTAACATTTAATCCATTAATTCAATTCAATTTCAAAGTTGAATTTCATTTATATAACTCAAGTTCATATCTATCACTTAATTTTATTAATTTACTTTGATACTTATATCAACTTCATTCCATATCACTTAAGTTATATTCATATAGTTTCACTTCTTATATATAAGTTTATTTCACAATTGTAAATCACTTTAATTATAATTCAATTCTTATAATTCATTTGCTTATACAATTATTCTTCAATTTAGATTATTCAAACATCTAAACAATCAACTTATATACACTTAAATAATTTTGAAAAATTATTTCTTCATATACAAAATATACTCAAGGTAAAATTATTTCATTTACCCAATTTAAAACAATATTGTGTCGAATTGTTCTATTCAAGTGTTTAGAAACCCCTTCGATTCAGTTTCGAGGCTGCGCCGACGAAGGTTCATATACCACTCAACAAACCAATCATCACAATATAAAACAATTTCATATTCACTAACAAATACGCTCTCATAGCTATTATTACACTCAAACTCATTCTAGAGTACTACTGACTCTATCTCTAATGAGTCATACCCAACAGAACCATGGTTGTCGCTTAACCATAAGCTCTGATACCAGATGTAACGCTTCGATTTTTCGTTGCCGAAAAACCGAATAGTTATGGGTTTTAAGAAAAAGAAAAGAAAACGAAAAAGAGAGAAAAGAAAATAGGGATAGGGAAAAGAAAATAGAAATTAGAGAGAATAGAAAACAGAAAAGAAGATAGAACATTTTAAAATAGAAGAAAAAGAGAATAGAGGAAAAAGAAAAACAGAAGAAAATGGGACGGAACAGAAAACAACATCAGAATCTCACAATTCGCAGCGGAACATATAATAATAAATGAATAATCTTTAAACAAAGAACTATCAGTTATTACATTTTATCACATTACATTACATCATATCATCAGAGTGTACAACATCAACAACAACAAACAATGCAGCGGAAAAAGAAATACTATATAAACTAGTATGCCATGCCATCCATCTTGCCTCCAGCAACTCCAGAATATCCAGAATATCCTGATAAACCTTACTCTTGACTGCCCGTGTGAAAATTGGTGGGCACCCAGAGTTTAGGAAGGAAAACAATAAACTCCAAGTCAGTCATGTGACTGGTGTGAGAACTCAAAACAGTTTATTTATCTTTAAAAATCAAAATAGAGAATATTTTTAAATTCAATTCGCAATGCTTTTAAAAATGAGACTACCATAAGGCCTCCCGCACACACACACAATGCAAACGCAGAATCGGAGGAGATTTCTCCTTATGATAGTCAAAGATGCTTGATACGCATTTAAAATAACATTTGATATTATTACTAGTGCATAGTGTAGAGAAAAATTCATTTCGAAAGTAGAATATAAATCTTAGCCAACATAGACATTTCGAACTATGCCTACTATAGCTACCATCCAAACAGTGGTGACCACCATAAGTGAATGATAGGTTCTACAACTAATACCGTACAAGTTTCGTATTGGGAATTGGATTTCCAACAAATGGTCAGGCCAAGGAACTTCCCATTGCCACATGAGAATGCCTCTGGAAAGACATCCCCGAGAACCAAACCGGAACTCTGCCAACACAAGGCCGGGTTACCCCTAACTGGGTAACTACTGACACGAGCACGCCATTCCCCGATCGTAAACGACCTTTCTCACGGGATCCCGAAAACCAACAACCACAAAGTAATAAATTCGTAGTAACCACATAGGTTAAATATCTGGGCTCCATACCATGATACAACCTCTATCCAGAAGGAAATGTACATACCCTAAAGGGTGCTACCCCTTATAACCTTGCCGCATCTTTCCTGTTTTGACCATTTCCGGGGTGTGAGGTTCGACGAAGTCACGTCCACAAAAACATACTTTATACAAAAGCCATGCTTTGGGTCAACAAATGATCAACACAATGATCACCAAGATAGACGATCAAATAAACGATCCTATCACAATAATCAACACAATGATCATTTCAGCATCACTAAGCATATCACATTACCAAATTGGGAATATATCGCTGATAACATTCAACTATATAACCTCTGAGCTCGTATGTCTCAGAGAAGGGTGTTAAGCTAAAAGAATAAATTCTCCGCCACCAGCAGAAATATATTTGAATGAAATCGGCTTTATTTCTCAACTTGTAATGTCAGACATACAATCCATACAAGTCTGTTCCGGGATCGAACAAAACCGAAGGCACTTACAAAGAAGTCCTTGCAATCCGGATATTCACAATCCTGATCGGATTCACCATCACATATGGAGAACTCTATACCGTAGCTACTCGGTGCAGAGTAAATGGACAGGTCATCCTATCGCTCTCGCAAATACCGGGTCTTCAACACCGATCTTCAATGCAATTCACAACGACGTATCACATATTCGGAATGGGTTATACGACCCCATGGTCCTTTCCCGGTAAACCCGAATAGTGAGCGCTTATTCAAAAATAAGTGTAGCATTCACATTCAAACAAATCACATCAATTACCCATTCAAAGGGAAATATTGATAGTCGGTTTTTTGAACTATCACTGGATATGCACACATCACCAGTTTCCAAATAATTTTCCAAATTATTTATTTTCCAAAATATCTTCACTAGATATATAATTTTCAACACTTCAAGAATAAATCAGTATTTATTTTTAAACAAATTCCACTTTTCATTTATAAATTCCATAGTGAATTTATATTCCAAAATATTCATGCATATACGTATTCAATTATTCATTTCAATTTATCTTCAAAAAGATAAATTCTCGAAGTATTCACTTTATATTGGAAAACATTTCCATACTTATTTAATAAGTAATTCACAAATTTTATTTATTTTCAACACTTAGAAAATATTCAATATACCTAAATCGAAATTTAGTATAGATTTCATTCTATTAAGGAAATCATTCTCTTCAACATATTTATTTGGGCCAAAACGAATGTTGCGTAAAACATCGTTACGACAACCCAAAACCACTAGTATAGGGATTCGAAATTAAATAGATATATAAATCCCAATACTATACAAAACATTTCCTTTTGGAAATCATTTACTATAACAACAGTGTTATAGTCCATCATTTCCTTTTATTTCTCGAAAACGTCTATTTCAACAATAAATGTTGAAATCTATGGTTTCGAATCTCAACATATTTTAAAACATCGTTCGATCGTTTTAATACTGTTTAAAATATCACCTTCAAAACAATTTCTTTAACATATTATTCACTATTCAAAAACGTGAATATACTACGTTAACACATTTCATCATTTCTATACATTTTATTTCAAAGGATTATTCACAGTCAAAACGTGAATATAACTCCATTAATAGGTTTCAACAATTAACTTATCAAAATAAGCCGTTTGCAAATTTATAAAACAACGTTTATAAATTCCTTTACTATTTATTTTATAACAACTCCTTTTATAAATTCCTTTATTAACCTATATTCAATTCATAACTCAATTATAAACCAAAAGTTCACATTATAAGTTAAATGCTTATAAAATGATTTTTTTTTCAAAATCGTTCTTTTAACTTCATAATTATAAATCTTATAAATTATAAGATTGTTTATTTATCCAAAATTCGTTCTTTCAATAACTTTATAAATTTTATAAACCTGTTGTTTATAAAATCCCATTTATAACTTCACTGTTTAAAATTCTATAAATTTCATTCCATTATGAAATTCATTTTCACTTCATTCAAACACTTATAAAAACTCATTTTAAAATGTCAATATTTCAATTTATAAATATCCATTTATAAATCTCTTAATATAAATCAATTTATATTATTCTTTAAAACGACTTTTAATCTCCTTTATTATTTCACCATTTTGATTCATAAAATAATTAAATTTTATAAATCCTGTATTTAAACTTTTTATAATAAATTTAAAAATCCCCGTTTAAACTATTTTATAACATCATTAACCCGTATTTTCAAAAATAAATCTTTAACCGTATTTCTCAAAATCAAAATTTTTATAACTTTAAAAATTATAACGTTTATTTATTTGAAATGGATCAATTCCAAAAATAAAGTATATTTTCAAAAATCACTTTAAAAATCATTTTAAAATCCCAAAATCTGGGTCCAATGATGCTACATATCAAATAGTCAATCACGACAACAACGATATCATATATCAATATGATAGTCAATCAAATATCAAAATATCTGAAATCAAATAAAAACTGTTGAGGAATCCAGTTGGATCCCTCCAACCTGTTTTCCTGCATCCACAAACATTAGCACAATACCAATTTCGCTCCAGTACGAAATTATCGCGGTATATGTTTTTATTAAATATTATCCGCTTAATAACGGCGCAATAGGGTCTCATCCGCTAAACAAAAAATGCGGGAAATCAATAACTCCAATATATACATATGCCAATATATATATATTGCTATTATATATAATACCAATTTCACTGTTTATGAAATATTCGCGGTATATGTTTTTAATAAATAACATCCGCTTACTAACGGCGTATAATGTCTATTTTAACAATCAATAGATATCAATCAACATTCAAACATACATTCAAATATTTTAAATCTAACTATTTAAAATAAAATCGAAATTAATTCGATTGAGTGAGAAGTTCTCACCTTGATTTTATTTCCGTTTTAGCGATTTATTTCGAATAAAATTAAACGGACGTTTAATTTTACCCAAAATTCTCACTAACTCCAAACGACTCCACACCAACTCCATCGCGTAGTGCTCGTCCATACGATTCCAACGCAACCGGTTTCGCGCGTTTTCGACCTCGTATGAAAAAGTTATGAATTATTGAAGTTTGTACACGATTTAAATAACATAATCAACATAAATTAAAAATTAAAACCCACATCCATCATCCACCGTCCATTCCTTCTCAAGCAAATCTGGGCCATCCCCCCTTTCTTCCCACTCCCTTCGTTCCATCTACAGAACACACGAAGAGGCCGAACCCATTACAACCATTTAGGGTTTAATATTGCATCATCATCTCTCGACTATACTCGATCACATCACCGCCATGACGAAGCTCTCGAACCCCCCTATGCTCGGCCCCAGCCCTGGCCAACTCGGCCCCCTCTTCCACCTAGAAACGCGTGCGTGAGCAATGGAGAACGCGGCATATTTTCACACGAAATACAACTCCATACGCGATCATGACCGTTGGATCTCTAGTTCGTGTTGTGCTCTACCACTTTGTAGTTGAACATTCTTGCTAATTCTTGATGGATTTGGAGTAATCGAGGGATGTAGGTTGCGAATTTCTGGCCATTCACTTATTAGGGCCGGCTGCAGTTCAAAACTAGGGTTTTTTTCTTTCTTTTTTTTCTTTTTTTGAGATAGTGGGCTATTTATAAGGAACCGACGAAACACTATTCATCCCGGAAATTCCGAACTCCGATTTACGCGCCGAAACTGACGAACCTAGGGTTTATCCCGCGTTCCGGACACAATGGAACAGGTTTCGGAAGCTAATTCGGAAGTATGTGCGAGTTATGGATATAAACGCTCAATTTGAATTAAACCGATTTAAGCGATTTTCTAGGCGTTTTAATTCGTACAGGACAAACGGTAAATCCAATTGACTTGAAATTTGAAACCTTACAATATATCACATTACGGATCCGATGAAACTAGTTTCGTCGAAATCCGAGACTTTTTGAAAAATGACTATTTTCACTCGCCAAATTTAAATTAAAAATAATTCGATGCGTTTCGAGCTGCCATAATCAAACGATAGCTCTGATTGACACGAAAATTGAAATCCGGTAATAACTAACCATTACGGATCCAATGGAACTAGTTTCGTTCAATTCTGAGACTGTTCAAAAATTGACTATTTTCACTAGTCGATTTAAATATTAAAATATTCAATTTTCACAAATTAACTTTTAATTCGATTTTAAAAGTTCTAAAATATCGTTCTAACTTCAACATGATAAAATAAAATTTTACAAATCATTTTCAATCATATTTAACTCAATTTTCAATTATTTCCGCAATTTAACGTATTAAATTATCGATTTAATAATCCAATTAAATTCAATAATTCAAATAAAAATTTATTCGACTTATAAATTCACTTATTAATATTTAAAATTAATTAAATATTCATATTTTAATTAATAAAAATTCTGGGTCGTTACACTAACCAAAACATTTGATAGAAAATCCAGCGATATTATAATAGGTCTAGGGTTTTCAAGTAAATAGAAAATAGCCGAAATTGTTACATTCATTAAATTCCAGCTACTAGCCACAAAAGTGGGTAATACAATCAAAACCGTTGGCACTTATTGGATTTTGGATTCCATACAATGGCAGGGCTACTGGGGTACCGCCCGTCACAGTACGTGGCCTAGATCAACGTACCGAGGATTACTCCCTTCATCCCCTGCATCACAAGGCCGGAACCATTCCTTACTGAACTGTCCCGAACAAGATAAACCCCGCAGTTGGCTGCAGACCAACCGCTCACTAAGCCGAATAAAAAGGGACATCTAGACAGGGGAATATCCTTGTCCTGCTTGGGCATGACCCACCTAACCTTGCTGCACCTCCCCTGTTTTAGCCATTCCCGGTTGATGAGGCTTGAGGTTACGATTACCTTTATGGAACATATTTCTTAGAATGATCATCGTCCGCCTGATGATGTGTTGAAAGCATTCAATCCATACAAGTTCGTTCCGGGTTCGAACGAAACCGAAGGCATCATCTCGTTACACTCATTTTGGAATCACCCTCAGAGTTAACGACGATAACCCTTGCATTTTGAACCTTCATCTTCACTTCAGATTCACGACCTATCGTTAATTTGGAAACAATGTGGTTTTCGGATATTCCTAATGCAGAAAACCCGATCCCGGTCTCATTGAAATCCAAAGCGTGTCTTTTAAGGCCAAGTTGTCTATTTAGTCTTAACAGTGAATTCAATATTATCAACATGCACAGATAGATAATTCAAATCTCATAACAGATAATCACATCATCATCATAAACAGATAACTAATATCATCATCCAAACAGATAATTAAACATTATCATACTTAAACTATACATCCATATCACATAGACATTATCCATCTCATTCCTGAGATCAAAATCAAACAATGAAATATCAATATCATCAATTACTCATACCAAATGAATCACAAACTATAGTTAATTTAAAATGAATTAAATTAACTACTTCCATTAATTTAAAATAAATTAAATTAATTACTCATTCTAGAAATCCTGCTCTCACAATTATTAATTAATTATGAATCAAATTAATTTATCATTCTCCAATTACAAGAATAACTTAGTCTTTAATTAATTTCTAAAATGAATTATTCTAAATTATTCATAATAGATTAACATTTAATTACTTCCCTTATTTAATTATTCCTTAATTTACAATTCTTAATTACATCATTAATTATATTAATTAATGATCTTCAATTTATATTAAATTACTTATTTAAAATAATTAAGTGATTAATAACAAATTACTTAAACACAATTATTAATCACCTCTTGATTAATAATAAACCAGTAATTATCTACTCTTAATTACTTATTAACAAATTAATCATTCCATGATTAATTAATTTCATAAATCAATCCTTTGATTGATTACAAAAGAAATTACTCACATTATTTTACTTACAAATCATCTTGTATTAACTTCATCAAGTAATGATCATCCAATTACTATTCTGAGTAATTATGCTCCATTAATTACACTAAGTAATTACACATACCAAATCATCAATTACTTATATATTCAAATTAATCATCTTTGATTTAAATATCCTTTTACTGCATTCCAGAAATTTCCTCTAATTTATTTACAGAAATTAATCTTGAATAAATCCATTAATTACATTTATTTTTAATTATCTTGTTGATTTATTATTCTCAAATAAATCAATTTCTAATCCCATCATTAATTATATTAATTAATGATTTCTAATTACATTCTCATTTGTTAATTATATTAAGAATACACATCTTCAAATTACAAATTTAATCCCCTTGATTAATATATACAGTAATTAATCATCCCACATTACTTACTTCCCAATAACAAGCTTAATTAATCTTTTGATTAATTTTAAGTAATTATATTCTCAATTACTTCCATTAGCAACATCACCCAATTAATTACATCCCGTAATTATTCATCAATTACTTCTCTAAGTAATTTACTTCCAAAATATCAGTTAATTAAACTAAATTAATTAACTCAAATTAATTTTCACAATTAGTAAATAATTAATTTCTTAATTACTTCTCAATAAATAATTTCATTTAAACTATTGAACTAATTAATCTAATCAATTTATTGCAAAATCAATCATATTAATTAATTATAACATAATCTGTTTAATGAACTTCATTAATAATTATTTACTTATTTCCTTCTAACATACTCAACTTATATTAATTATTATTAATTATATGTTAATTAACCATTATTAATTTAAAAATCTAATCAATAGTTCTAAATCACACATTAGTTAATTAATTTATTAATTAACTTTAATCACTACATTTAAACTATTAATTACTAGTTTAATTAATTTCAATCATTAATTATTCTTACTAAATCAACTTAAGAGTTAGTGCATATAAAAATTCTAAAACTTAAAGTAAAATTCCAATATGTTTAAAACATTTATTTAAATTTACTTTCTAATTAAAAACCAATTTACCATTAATAAAGCTTGATAGCTAATTTATTTTAAAACCCCTTTGCAACTCACATGTTTAATTATAATTAAAACACATTTGAATAAGTTTAAATTATAAAACTTTATTTTATTACAAATCTAGAATCTCAAATCCAAACTCTGGATTTTAATTTTTTTTTTCTCTTTTCTAGAAATCCAACTCTCTTGAATGTACTTAAAACATTAAGCACTTTTTAGTTATTAAAATAATTCAAATTTTGAAAACTTTATTATTTCCAACTACATTCAAAACTAACTTAAATTCATGTTTTAAACTTGATTTAAAATTAGACTTGCCTTTGTTTAAAATTTAAAACCAAAAGTCTCAGATCAGAAAAAAAAACAGCAACAGGCTTTAAAATCCAGGAAAAATAACAGCCGAGTTCCCCCTTATGTTTGCTTCGAGTTATACGCGAGTTTCCCCAAGTAAAATATCAACATGCTTCGAGTAGTCACCAGGCGCGCGTGAATGAAAACAAGTTACAGAACCTGGGAAAAAACTCAAACTCAACAGCCCTATACCTGTCAACGCCGCTCCTTCCCAACCCTGACCACGTGGCGACAAGAGGCTCCGGCCATGAACACAACAAAGACTGAGCTACCCCCTCATAAAGTTCCACGGCACTTGATCGCCTGATGGTGTCAAACAGAACCAACCACTTCGGCCACTTCAACCAGGTTATGAGCAAGAATTTTGCTCAAAATTTTGGGTTTCCAGATGAAAATTTTTAAGTTGTTTTATCTTAAATAAAGTTTAAACTTATTTTATGATGTTACAAACATCACTTATTCAAACCTTAATTTCATTCATTAATCAGCAGAGGGGTGAATGTTTTTTTTAAAAAAAAAAATCAAGTTTTTGTTTTTCCAGAGTATCAGAGAGTAAGTATATACATTTTTTTTCAGTTTCATTTATACCCTATTGGTTCTGCAAACATGCACCAGTATATTCACCAATATAAGTATCTATTTC
This sequence comes from Allium cepa, assembly GCA_030765085.1. Classification (NCBI taxonomy): domain Eukaryota; kingdom Viridiplantae; phylum Streptophyta; class Magnoliopsida; order Asparagales; family Amaryllidaceae; genus Allium; species Allium cepa. Next base: position 582,789,699 of record CM060931.1, read on the forward strand.
ACCAAAGTAAAGTCTCATATTTAATCCTCAACTAGATTTAAATTTAAGTCATTAAATATAAAGTTAATTTGAATCCATACACAGGTGAAAACATACATGTTTACAGAAATATGCAATGCAAACATACATGTTTACAGAAATTCTTAACACTGATTTATCACTGTATATATGTATACAAGAAATCATCGTCACAAAGCTTTACAAACAATAGAAAATTATTTATTTAGTTTTGATTTTTAAGAAGTTACTCACTGCAAATAGAAAACACAGCAAGTTTAAAAGGAAGCGTTCTGATTTTCGCAGGCTTGGGATACGCAAAATTATAACTCACAAATATCCAAAGAAAAAGAATGAATATATAAATGTTCACAAAATTTATTTAAGCATTCAAATCTAGGCATGCATCAGAATTTAAACCTAAGTAAATCTGAAAAAGTGTTACTCACATAAAAATGGAAGAACAGAGGCTACAAAGTTGGAACAGGCCTTAAATTTGGAACCTGAAGCAACTGAAAATCTCCTCTGTTTGATCCAATGTTTGCTAATTTGTTGTTGAATGTTTGTTTGGGTTTTAATGAAGTTTATTTTAGTTTTTACTCAGTTCGAACTGATATGCAGATGAAGCTAATTTATAAACAAATACACATAGCATATGCAGACAGGTAATATGATTATGTTTCAACAATCTGAAACAAATATGTGCATAAAATCTTTATTTGTACAGATGTTTCCAGAGATATTTATCTAAATTGTGGGCTGATATATAATACTTAAGTGTACTAAAAGATTTTTACATTAATTACTTTTTTTTGTTTGTTAGCTTAAAGATATTTAATACTATCTTCCTACACAAGCTTCATATATGCAGTTGTGTATTTTTTTTTTTGTTACAGTCATGTGTTCATTCAATTTGGCCTGCACACACAGATTTTTATATCATCATTTTGTTTATATGACATGTATGTTCTTATTACAATCATTTATTGCTAGATATTATTATGTTTCAATAACCAAAATAAAACTTGTACAATAAAACATAGTAATCTAGTTTGACCTACATACACTATTATTACTCAAATTTTGTTACTGTCTTTTACTTCATTCAAGTTGGCCTGCACACTTTTGAATTGTTCAGTAGCATGCATATATTTGAGATTTTGTTACTGTCTTGATGCTTAAACATGTACATATGTATACTGCAGTTCCTTTGATAGTTTACAAACTTAAAAATGATTTTGTTTCTTGTTTGTTTATTGTTGTCTTGTTATTGTAAATTTAAAATGTATCTATACTTAGCTTTAATCTATGAGTGTATCCTATATGTTTACTTTTATTTAACTTATACAGTATGTCTTTATGTATATTTTGTTTTATGTCTATGTTTGAAAACTAATTTAACTTTATAGTTATTATGCTATTATGATTTAACTTATGTACTTACTTATATTTCTATATGCATATTTTAATTTTATTTATTTTATAAAAACATATTTATCACTTTGAAATGATAGATAGAATAGATTATCTGTTTATTATAAACTACATATTTTATTATGTATGTTAATGTATTTATTGACAAAAATATATTTAAAACTCATATATATTTTAAATTCATATTTTAAATCAAACTATACTAAAAATAAAAGTAAACAAATCTTTTTGTTAGTAAATTAAATTTAAACTTAAGTTAAAATAAGTTTTCAAACTATTTATTTATTTATTTAGCTTTGAAAAGTTTATATTAAATAAAACACAATTTCTAATTCACTAAAATATATTTTAGTATTTAAACATATTTTATTAGTTGAACTTTTAAAACAAATTCATCTATTTACAATGTATACAAATATATACATATATAAATAGAAAACAAACAATTAATTTCTAACAGATAAAATTTACCAATTGAATATTTATTAAAAGAAAAGTATCAATTCAGATTTAATTAATAAAAATATATCTAATCAATTTAATATTTAATGCAGATTATTAAATTGATATTGCTTGAAAATTCCGGGTCGTCACATTCCTCCCCCCTTAAAAGAATTTCATCCCCGAAATTTAAAAGCAAAGGTAATTTAATAATATATTTAAGATTTTAAATTAATTTTAAACCATAAGCATATATCAACCACATGCTAACAATCATCACCACCAATCTACTCAATCAACAAAACTAACTATCCAGATAAAATTCTGGATAGAGCTCCCTAGAGTTTCCCAGTAGAATACCGGAATACTCGATCTATAGAATCTAAACAATCTATACTACTAATCTATAGAACTCCTTCGAATCAGAGAAAATTCATACAAAATGAAATCTCCGACTCCCAAATCCAAATTCCTTCGTCTCTTATCCACCAAATACTTCTGACAATCCAGAGCTGCCTTCAATCCACTGATCAGCTCAACCTTCACTGATGACTCCTAAAACAATCTGAATCCCAAAAACAATCCAGTAGAATAATTTCCTCAAAACCAACCAAAACCAAGAGCTCAACCTCTACTATCATCAGTAGAAAATATCCTCTCTTTTCCAGAAAGAAAAAAAACAAATGCACTTCCAACTGCTTCCGCTGCACAACTCTGACCTGGATGGATGAAAATGCTAATGATGCACATAAGCATAACTGGACAACACATTACAAAAATATGATTCAGCAGATCCAAAATAAAACTTAGAAATTCCTTTCAAAATCTGAGCTGCTTTACCAATTCCTCTCTCTAGAAACCATTCTATTACTAAGCTGAACCATCGGTATTATTTCAGAAATCCAGTCGATACCAAACTCAACTCCTCAGATGCTAAGACAAACCACCGACTTCATCAAAGATATTCAGGAAAATTCCGGCCATCCCAGAGAACACTCAACTATCGCAAGTCTCTTTTGCGATCAATCCAGGCTAATATCCAAAGAAAACTGCTCTCTCCTTACCAATCTGAACAACTTAAACTTATTCAGCCAATCCATTGAAAAAATGGATTCACAAAACTGCTTCTGGACTTCACCTCTAGAGAACTGCTGACAGATGACCTCCTCGATTGCCGGCAGAACAATCTGAGCTGCAACACTGCTGCTGGTGCCAAAAATCTTCATCCAAAATCCCTCGGAAAACTTGGGCCTCAACGCCAAACACAACATTTAGCCGAACTCAAACTCAAAACTGATGCAGACATACTTCCTTATCCAAAGATCTTTGAGAACTTCTTCGGAAACAAACCGTCGCTACTACATCTCAACACATAACTATTTACTTCTTGAGTTACCAAGATAATATTCTAGCTTCTGCTCAACTCACAAAAATCCAATTCTACTCATCCACTTTTGTGCTACAAAAATGGACTCCAAATCTTAACAGTTTCCTCAAGAGATTAGGTGAAATCCTTACACCATGAATTTACTCGAGACGGTATTAGGTCTACAGTCTCGTCAGATATACTTCCAACCACAGGTAGTCGTGTTACACACACCACTACTCAATCTACCCTTATACTTATATTGGAAAACCCGAACAGGTAATCCAACAAATAGATGAAAATAAATAAATATATATATATATATATATATATATATATATTAAAATTACAAATACGCTCTCTCAGGAAAGAAATCACTTAAGAGCCTAGGTATTTACTCAACCTAGCGCTCTGATACCACTGTAACGACCCCAGTTCCTACTCCCAAGAAGTAGCATCGTTAATAAGAAAGAAAGAGGTGAGAAAATAGAAAAGATAGAGAAGAAAGAACAACAACATCAGAATCTCACAGCGGAACGAATAAAATATACTAATCACATAAGTATTTACATAATATATAACATCAATAAGAGTGATACAGATAATATATCACATACTAGACAGTTATAAACACCTGTCTAGTTAATACAACACAATACACAATACATCACAGAGATACCACACAGCGGAACTAAATATATATCTAAAACGCTGAAGCCTCCTGCTCCATTGCTCCTCCAGAATTCGTCAAAGCTAAACTTGAATCCCTTGGCTACCCGTAAAAATTTGGGTACCCGAGAGTTTATGAAAAACAAAATAAACTTCGGGTCAGACATGGGTCTGGTATGAGTAACAGGTTAAAGTTGCTTAATTTTGAAAAATCCTTTGAAAACAAAAGGTATCACATAAGACTTCCCACACATAAACATGGAAAAGTTTTTACCTTACGCTAACCAAAACATTTGATAGGAAATCCAGTGATAGTATAATAGGTCTAGGGTTTTCAAGTAAATAGAAAATAGCCGAAATTGTTACATTCATTAAATTCCAGCTACTAGCCACAAAAGTGGGTAATACAATCAAAACCGTTGGCACTTATTGGATTTTGGATTCCATACAATGGCAGGGCTACTGGGGTACCGCCCGTCACAGTACGTGGCCTAGATCAACGTACCGAGGATTACTCCCTTCATCCCCTGCAACACAAGGCCGGAACCATTCCTTACTGAACTGTCCCGAACAAGATAAACCCCGCAGTTGGCTGCAGACCAACCGCCCACTAAGCCGAATAAAAAGGGACATCTAGACAGGGGAATATCCTTGTCCTGCTTGGGCATGACCCACCTAACCTTGCTGCACCTCCCCTGTTTTAGCCATTCCCGGTTGATGAGGCTTGAGGTTACGATTACCTTTATGGAACATATTTCTTAGAATGATCATCGTCCGCCTGACGATGTGTTGAAAGCATTCAATCCATACAAGTTCGTTCCGGGTTCGAACGAAACCGAAGGCATCATCTCGTTACACTCATTTTGGAATCACCCTCAGAGTTAACGACGATAACCCTTGCATTTTGAACCTTCATCTTCACTTCAGATTCACGACCTATCGTTAATTTGGAAACGATGTGGTTTTCGGATATTCCTAATGCAGAAAACCCGATCCCGGTCTCATCGAAATCCAAAGCGTGTCTTTTAAGGCCAAGTTGTCTATTTAGTCTTAACAGTGAATTCAATATTATCAACATGCACAGATAGATAATTCACATCTCATAACAGATAATCACATCATCATCATAAACAGATAACTAATATCATCATCCAAACAGATAATTAAACATTATCATACTTAAACTATACATCCATATCACATAGACATTATCCATCTCATTCCTGAGATCAAAATCAAACAATGAAATATCAATATCATCAATTACTCATACCAAATGAATCACAAACTATAGTTAATTTAAAATGAATTAAATTAACTACTTCCATTAATTTAAAATAAATTAAATTAATTACTCATTCTATAAATCCTGCTCTCACAATTATTAATTAATTATGAATCAAATTAATTTATCATTCTCCAATTACAAGAATAACTTAGTCTTTAATTAATTTCTAAAATGAATTATTCTAAATTATTCATAATAGATTAACATTTAATTACTTCCCTTATTTAATTATTCCTTAATTTACAATTCTTAATTACATCATTAATTATATTAATTAATGATCTTCAATTTATATTAAATTACTTATTTAAAATAATTAAGTGATTAATAACAAATTACTTAAACACAATTATTAATCACCTCTTGATTAATAATAAACCAGTAATTATCTACTCTTAATTACTTATTAACAAATTAATCATTCCATGATTAATTAATTTCATAAATCAATCCTTTGATTTATTACAAAAGAAATTGCTCACATTATTTTACTTACAAATCATCTTGTATTAACTTCATCAAGTAATGATCATCCATTTACTATTCTGAGTAATTATGCTCCATTAATTACACTAAGTAATTACACATACCAAATCATCAATTACTTATATATTCAAATTAATCATCTTTGATTTAAATATCCTTTTACTGCATTCCAGAAATTTCCTTTAATTTATTTACAGAAATTAATCTTGAATAAATACATTAATTACATTTATTTTTAATTATCTTGTTGATTTATTATTCTCAAATAAATCAATTTCTAATCCCATCATTAATTATATTAATTAATGATTTCTAATTACATTCTCATTTGTTAATTATATTAAGAATACACATCTTCAAATTACAAATATTAATCCCCTTGATTAATATATGCAGTAATTAATCATCCCACATTAATTACTTCCCAATAACAAGCTTAATTAATCTTTTGATTAATTTTAAGTAATTATATTCTCAATTACTTCCATTAACAACATCACCCAATTAATTACATCCCGTAATTATTCATCAATTACTTCTCTAAGTAATTTACTTCCAAAATATCGGTTAATTAAACTAAATCAATTAACTCAAATTAATTTTCACGATTAATAAATAATTAATTTCTTAATTACTTCTCAATAAATAATTTCATTTAAACTATTGAACTAATTAATCTAATCAATTTATTACAAAATCAATCATATTAATTAATTATACATAATCTGTTTAATGAACTTCATTAATAATTATTTACTTATTTCCTTCTAACATACTCAACTTATATTAATTATTATTAATTATAAGTTAATTAACCATTATTAATTTAAAAATCTAATCAATAGTTCTTAATCACACATTAGTTCATTAATTTATTAATTAACTTTAATCACTACATTTAAACTATTAATTACTAGTTTAATTAATTTCAATCATTAATTATTCTTACTAAATCAATTTAAGAGTTAGTGCATATAAAAATTCTAAAACTTAAAGTAAAATTCCAATATGTTTAAAACATTTATTTAAATTTACTTTCTAATTAAAAACCAATTTACCATTAATAAAGTTTGATAGCTAATTTATTTTAAAACCCCTTTGCAACTCACATGTTTAATTACAATTAAAACACATTTGAATAAGTTTAAATTATAAAACTTTATTTTATTAAAAATCTAGAATCTCAAATCCAAAATCTGGATTTCAATTTTTTTTCTCTTTTCTTGAAATCCAACTCTCTTGAATGTACTTAAAACATTAAGCACTTTTTAGTTATTAAAATAATTCAAATTTTGAAAACTTTATTATTTCCAACTACATTCAAAACTAACTTAAATTCATGTTTTAAACTTGATTTAAAATTAGACTTGCCTTTGTTTAAAATTTAAAACCAAAAGTCTCAGATCAGAAAAAAAATAGCAACAGGCTTTAAAATCTAGGAAAAATAACAGCCGAGTTCCCCCAAATGTTTGCTTCGAGTTATACGCGAGTTTCCCCGAGAAAAATATCAACATGCTTCGAGTTTCTCACCAGGCGCGCGTGAATGAAAACAAGTTACAGAACCTGGGAAAAAACTCAAACTCAACAGCCCTATACCTGTCAACGCCGCTCCTTCCCAACCCTGACCACGTGGCGACAAGAGGCTCCGGCCATGAACGCGACAAAGACTGAGCTACCCCCTCACAAAGTTCCACGGCACTCGATCGCCTGATGGTGTCAAACAGAACCAACCACTTCGGCCACTTCAACCAGGTTATGAGCAAGAATTTTGCTCAAAATTTTGGGTTTCCAGATGAAAAATTTTAAGTTGTTTTATCTTAAATAAAGTTTAAACTTATTTTATGATGTTACAAACATCACTTATTCAAACCTTAATTTCATTCATTAATCAGCAGAGGGGTGAATGTTTTTTTTAAAAAAAAATCAAGTTTTTGTTTTTCCATAGTATCAGAGAGTAAGTATATACATTTTTTTTCAGTTTCACTTATACCCTGTTGGTACTGTAAACATGCACCAGTATATTCACCAATATAAGTATCTATTTCACCAAAGTAAAGTCTCATATTTAATCCTCAACTAGATTGAAATTTAAGTCATTAAATATAAAGTTATTTTGAATCCATACACAGGTGAAAACATACATGTTTACAGAAATATGCAATGCAAACATACATGTTTACAGAAATTCTTAACACTGATTTATCACTGTATATATGTATACAAGAAATCATCATCACAAAGCTTTACAAACAATAGAAAATTATTTATCTAGTTTTGATTTTTAAGAAGTTACTCACTGCAAATAGAAAACATAGCAAGTTTAAAAGGAAGCGTTCGGATTTTCGTAGGCTTGAGATACGCAAAATTATAACTCACAAATATCCAGAGAAAAAGAATGAATATATAAATGTTCAAAAAATTTATTTAAGCATTCAAATCTAGGCATGCATCAGAATTTAAACCTAAATAAATCTGAAAAAGTGTTACTCACATGAAAATGGAAGAACAGAGGCTACAAAGTTGGAACAGGCCTTAAATTTGGAACCTGAAGCAACTGAAAATCTCCTCTGTTTGATCCACTGTTTGCTAAGTTGTTGTTGAATGTTTGTTTGGGTTTTAATGAAGTTTATTTTAGTTTTTACTCAGTTCGAACTGATATGCAGATGAAGCTAATTTATAAACAAATACACATAGCATATGCAGACAGGTAATATGATTATGTTTCAACAATCTGAAACAAATATGTGCATAAAATCTTTATTTGTACAGATGTTTCCAGAGATATTTATCTAAATTGTGGGCTGATATATAATACTTAAGTGTACTAAATGAATTTTACATTAATTACTTTTTTTTTGTTTGTTAGCTTAAAGATATTCAATACTATCTTCCTACACAAGCTTCATATATGCAGTTGTGTATTATTTTTTTGTTACTGTCATGTGTTCATTCAATTTGGCATGCACACATAGATTTTTATATCATCATTTTGTTTATATGACATGTATGTTCTTATTACAGTCATTTATTGCTAGATATTATTATGTTTCAATAACCAAAATAAAACTTGTACAATAAAACATAGTAATCTAGTTTGACCTGCATACACTATTATTACTCAAATTTTGTTACTGTCTTTTACTTCATTCAAGTTGGCCTGCACACTTTTGAATTGTTCAGTAGCATGCATATATTTGAGATTTTGTTACTGTCTTGATGCTTAAACATGTACATATGTATACTGCAGTTCCTTTGATAGTTTACAAACTTAAAAATGATTTTGTTTCTAGTTTGTTTATTGTTGTCTTGTTATTGTAAATTTAAAATGTATCTATACTTAGCTTTAATCTATGAGTGTATCCTATATGTTTACTTTTATTTAACTTATACAGTATGTCTTTATGTATATTTTGTTTTATGTCTATGTTTGAAAACTAATTTAACTTTATAGTTATTATGCTATTATGATTTAACTTATGTACTTACTTATATTTCTATATGCATATTTTAATTTTATTTATTTTATAAAAACATATTTATCACTTTGAAATGATATATAGAATAGATTAAATGTTTATTATAAACTACATATTTTATTATGTATGTTAATGTATTTATTGACAAAAAAATATTTAAAACTCATATATATTTTAAATTCATATTTTAAATCAAACTATACTAAAAAGAAAAGTAAACAAATCTTTTTGTTAGTAAATTAAATTTAAACTTAAGTTAAAATAAGTTTTCAAACTATTTATTTATTTATTTATTTAGCTTTGAAAAGTTTATATTAAATAAAACACAATTTCTAATTCACTAAAATATATTTTAGTATTTAAACATATTTTATTAGTTGAACTTTTAAAACAAATTCATCTATTTACAATGTATACAAATATATACATATATAAATAGAAAACAAACAATTAATTTCTAACAGATAAAATTTACCAATTGAATATTTATTAAAAGAAAAGTATCAATTCAGATTTAATTAATAAAAATATATCAAATCAATTTAATATTTAATGCAGATTATTAAATTGATATTGCTAGAAAATTCCGGGTCGTCACATTGTGATTGTGAATCTGCTGTAACTCTGATATAAAAAAAATATGTAATTTGACAAGTACAGTTTCCTTTGTATAACTATTATTTATGTGATATTATATTTTATCCGCTGCGAATGTAAGATTCTAAGTTTGAGACCTCTGTTTCTTCTTCTTTCTTTTTCTTCTTTTCACTAACTATCTGGAATTTTCGGGATCGAAATTTCTGGGTCGTTACAATTTTGAACGTATTTGTTTGTCTCTTTTTGATGCTCATGTACCTGCAGATTAGCTTAGAGATTCTTTGGCATAATTGTATAGTTGTTGTCATTAAAATCCAATAATTGAGGTACTAACAGGGACTGGTGTAGTGTTGCACCTTATGCTTCAGCGGTTAGCTCTTACCTAATATAAGTCCAAAATTTCGATGTGTAGGGCTTTATTAAGGTTAAGACAAAAAAGTAGGTTTACGCACAGAAAGGAATACATAAAGATAAGTGTAAGGACTCGTATATTTCGATAATTAAATTGGTTAATTTAATAATATTTTTGTAATTAAATTAAGAGAGAAATAAAAAACTTTATAATTTATAACGAAGTGAATGTTAAAAATGAAATGTAGAAATGGTAATTAAAACTAATTATTGACAATTGGAGTGGAATCTCAATAATGAAATAGTGTAAATTGTTGCACTTGGTTATAAAATTTAAAATAAGTAAATAAGGGAATGCGTTGTATAAATAAATGAATTAGTATAATTAATGGTAATTGGATGAATTCAGTATTATGTAAGTAATTATGATAATTAGTTGAATATAAAATAAACTTATGTGTAAATTAAAGGTTATGATGACAATTATTATAAATTACCTATTTAATTTGTCAATGAAATTAATTGAGAATCAGCTTCATTTAAATGTAAGTAAATGTTCATTAATGTGAGTTAGGACAGTAATTGTAAAGTGTGAATGTAATAAAATGAATAGAAAAGTATATTTTATTCATAAGATAAAATAAAAGAATGAAACCAAGTTGAATACATTAATTGGGATTTTGATTATAATTAATGTATGAGATTTGATAAAATTTCAATACAAGCAGAATTATGGTGGTTAGTACAAATAAAATATGGGAATGAAAATATGTTAAGTAAATGAAAGGTAAACAATATTAACTAGGTTTATAAAGTAACAATAGACTTAATAAAAAGATTGGAATTGAATCATATCTATTTAATTGAAACTAATTATAAATAACTGGGATTCAATTTGTAATAAATGGATTAATGGCAAACAAAGGAAACTAAATATTTAGAAATTTTCATAAATGGAAATTAGGATGAAATTTGAGAATATTAATGTAATAAATCATGAACCAATGTTAATTTTATCCATTTGACAATAAGAGATTGAATAATAGGATGAAAAGTCAATTAAATGGAATTATTGAAATATAATGTGAAATTACTGAAATTATTGAATTGTGAGTAAACATGAGAATCAGTGAAATAGTTAACATGGAAATAACATGGAAATTTGTTTTAGATTGTTATAAATGTGTAAGCAATCAAAATTTGTAAAATTTGTCAACTATAGAATTAGAATTGAAAGGTGATTTAATTAATTAATAATTTATTCATTTAATTAACTGAAATATAGTCATTTTTGGCCATCGACTCGAATTTCGACGAAACCAATTTCATCGGATCTATAACAGTGAATTATTGTAGGTTTTCAAGTTTCGTAACGATCGGACTTGTCGTTTGATCGTACGGACTTGAAACGCCTAGAAATCAATTTAATTGAAATCAATTGAAATCAATTTGAAATAAGCTGATTTTAATGTAACTTCTTCATACAATGGAATTTGGACTTAAAACATGTTCCATCAATTTTAAAATATTCAAAAACATCTATTTTGATATATGGGTTGAACCATTTTCGCTTCGGAGTCGAAATGTGCTTTGCGGGTCATTATCGTTCAATTTTTCCAAACCAATCAAGCCCATTTGTTTCTATTGTGTTCTGCCTATATATATTTCGTTATAAACCCAAGATTATTTCTTATTCCTCATTTCCGTACGTACAATTCCATTAGCTCCCTCTCATTTCAATGGCAAACAAAACCTAATTCTCTAGTCTCAAATTCAATTTCAAAATTCAAATGAAAATTTAAAACTCCACAAACTATATCGAATTATATATCGATTTGAACCACTCAATGAGCACATCTCATATCTGTAATTCTTTTCCAGATTGAACCACTATTTGTCCAAAAATTTATGAATTATCTGTAACGCTTGCGATTTTTCGTTGCCGAAAAACCGAATAGTTATGGGTTTAAGAAAAGGAAAAGAAGAAAAAGAAGGTAGAAAATGGAGAGGACGGAAAACAGAAAATAGAAACGGAAAGAAAATTTTAAAATAGAAGAAAAAGGAGAATAGAAAACATAGAACATTTTAAAGAAAATAGAAGATAGAGAATTTTAAAATAGAACGGAACAGAAAGCAAAACAGAAGAACAACAAGAACAACATCAGAATCTCACAATTCGCAGCAGAACAACATATAATAGATAAATGAATAATCTTTAAACAAAGAACTATATCAGTTATTACATTACATTACATTTCATCATATCATCAGAGTATACAACAACAACAAACAGTGCAGCGGAAAAAGAAATACTATATAATTAGTAATACGCCATGCCATCCATCTTGCCTCCAGCAACTCCAGAATATCCAGAATATCCTGATAAACCTAACTCATAACTGCCCGTGTGGAAATTGGTGGGCACCCAGAGTTTAGGAAGGAAAACAATAAACTCCGAGTCAGTCATGTGACTGGTGTGAGAACTCAAAACAGTTTATTTACTTTAAAATCAAAATAGAAGAATATTTTAAATTCAATTCGCAATGCTTTTAAAAATGAGACTACCATAAGGCCTCCCGCACACACACACATGCAAACGCAGAATCGGAGGAGATTTCTCCTTATGATAGTCAAAGATGCTTGATACGCATTTAAAATAACATTTGATATTATTATTAGTGCATAGTGTAGAGGAAAATCATTTCGAAAATAAAGATATAAATCTTAGCCAAGATAGACATTCCGCACTTATGCCTACTATAGCTACTATGTTCAATAGCAGGTTACCGCCACATTCCATAGCAGGTTATACAACTAATACCGTACAATTCTCGTATTGTTTCTTTGGATTTCCAACAAATGGTCAGGCCAAGGAACTTCCCATTGCCACATGGAAACGCCTCTGGCTGGACGTCCCCGAGAACTTAACCAGCTCTCTGCCAACACAAGGCCGGGTTACCTTTATCACTAGGTAACTACTACACGAATATGGCATCCCCCGGTCCCATTGGACCTTTAACCGAGCGCTCGTCACCAACAACACCACACAGTAATAAATATAGTGTATCAACATGAGTAAGTATCTGGGCTCTATACCATGATACCACCCTTTCCAGAAGGAAATGCACATACCCTAAAGGGAGCTACCCCTCATAACCTTGCCGCATCTTTCCTGTTTTGACCATTCCGGGATGTGAGGCTCGACGAAGTTTCGTCCACAAAAACATACTTTATACAAAAGCCATGCTTTGGGTCAACAAATGATCAACACAATGATCACAAGGATAGACGATCAAATAAACGATCCTATCACAAATAATCAACACAATGATCATTTCAGCATCACTCAGCATGCCACATTACCAAATCGGGAATATATCGCTGATAACTTCAACTATATAACCTCTGAGCTCATACGTCTCAGAGAAGGGTGTTAAGCTAAAAGAATAAATTCTCCGCCACCAACAGAAATATATTTGAAAGAAATCGGCTTTATATCTCAATTTGTAATGTCAGACATACAATCCATACAAGTCTGTTCCGGGCTCGAACAAAACCGAAGGCACTTACAAAGAAGTCCTTGCAATCCGGATATTCACAATCCTGATCGGATTCACCATCACATATGGAGAACTCAATACCGTAGCTACTCGGTGCAGAGTCAATCGACAGGTCATCCTATCGTTTTCGCAAATACCGGGTCTTCAACACCGATCTTCAATGCAATTCACAACGACGTATCACATATTCGGAATGGGTTATACGACCCCATGGTCCTTTCCCGGTTAACCCGAATAGTGAGCGCTTATTCAAAAATAAGTGTGGCATTCAAATTCAAACAAATCACATCAAATACCCATTCAAAGGGAAATATTGATAGTCGATTATTGAACTATCAATGGATATGCACACATCACCAGATTCCAAATAATTTTCCAAATTATTTATTTTCCAAAATACCTTTACAAGATATACAATTTCAATACATCAAAAATAAATCAATATTTATTTTTAAACAAATTCCACTTTTCATTTATAAATTCCATAATGAATTTATATTTTAAAATATCCATGCATATACGATTTCAATTATCCATTTTCAATTTATCTTCAAAAAGATAAATTCTAAATATTCACTGCATATTGGAAAACATTTCCTTACTTATTTATTAATAAGTAATTCACAAATTTTATTTATTTTCAACACTTGGAAAATATTCAATATACTTAAATCGAGATTAAGTATATATTTCATTCTATTAAGGAAATCATTCTCTTAACATATTTATTTGGGCCAAAACGAATGTTGCGTAAAACATCGTTACGACAACCCAAAATCACTAGTATAGGGATTCGAATTTAAAATAGATATATAAATCCCAATACTATACAAAACATTTCCTTTCGGAAATCATTTACTATAACAACAGTGTTATAGTCCACCATTTCCTTTTATTTCTCGAAAACGTCTATTTCAACAATAAATGTTGAAATCTATGGTTTCGAATCTCAACACATTTTAAAACATCGTTAGATCGTTTTAATTCTATTTAAAACATCCAAATCCAAAACATTTTCTTTAACGTGTTATTCACTATTCAAAAATGTAAAAAAACTTCGTTAACAAATCTCATCCTTTTATTCATTTTAATTCAAAGGATTATTCACTATTCAAAAATGTGAATATAACTCCATTAATAGGTTTCAACCAATTTCTTATCAAAATAAGTCATTTGCGAATTTATAAAACAACGTTTATAAATTCCATTTCTATTTATTTATAAAAACTTCCTTTTTATAAATTCTTTTATTAACCTATTCCAGTTTATAACTAAATTATGAACTAAACATTCATATTATAAGTCAAATACTTATAAAACGATTATTTTACAAAAATCGTTCCTTAGAATTTCATAATTATAAATCTTATAACTTATGAGATTCAATCATTTACCCAAGTCTATTCTTTTAATAACTTTACAAATTTTATAAACCTACTGTTTATAAAATTCCATTTATAACTTCACCATTTATAATTCTATTAATTTCATTCTTTAATGAAATTCATTTTCACTTCATTCAAACACTTATAAAAACTCGTTTTATAATGTCAATATTTCAATTTATAAATATCCATTTATAAATCTCTTAATATAAATCAATTTATATTATTCTTTAAACAATCTTCAAATTCTTTTATAATTTCACCATTTTGATTTATAAAATAATCAAATTTTATAAATCCTATATTTAAACTTTTAATAATAAATTCAAAAATCTCAATTTAAACTATTTTATAAAATCATTAATCCATATTTCTCAAAAATCAATCTTTAACTATATTTCTCAAAAATCATAGTTTTTATAACATGAAAAATTATAACGTTTATTTATTTAAAATAAATAAATTTCCAAAAATAGTTTATAACGTATACTTTTCAAAAATCACCTTTAAAAATCATTTTAAAATCCCAAAATTTGGGTCCAATGATGCTACACACCAAATAGTCAATCACGACTACAACAATATCATATATCGATATGATAATCCATCAAATATCAAAATATCTGAAATCAAATAAATACTGTTGAGGAATCCAGTTGGATCCCTCCAATCTGTTTTCCTGCATCCACAAACATTAGCACAATACCAATTTCGCTCCAGTACGAAATTATCGCGGTATATGTTTTTAATAAATATTATCCGCTTAATAACGGCGTAATAGGGTCTCATCCGCTAAAAAATACGGGA
The DNA here is from genome assembly GCA_030765085.1 of Allium cepa. Taxonomy (NCBI): domain Eukaryota; kingdom Viridiplantae; phylum Streptophyta; class Magnoliopsida; order Asparagales; family Amaryllidaceae; genus Allium; species Allium cepa. Next base: position 582,805,556 of record CM060931.1, read on the forward strand.
AATCAATCAACTCCAATATATACATATGCCAATATATATATATTGATATTATATATATAATACCAATTTCACTGTTTATGAAATATTCGCGGTATATGTTTTTATTAAATAACATCCGCTTACTAACGGCGTATAATGTCTATTTTAACAATCAATAGATATCAATCAACATTCAAACATGCATTCACATATTTTAAATCTAACTATTTAAAATAAAATCGAAACTGATTCGATTGAGTGAGAAGTTCTCACCTTGATTTTATTTCCGTTTTAGCGATTTATTTCGAATAAAATTAAACGGACGTTTAATTTTATCCAAAATTCTCACTAACTCCAAATGACTCCAAACCAACTCCATCGCGTAGTGCTCGTCCATACGATTCCAACGCAACTGGTTTCGCGCGTTTTCGACCTCGTATGAAAAAGTTATGTATTTTTGAAGTTTGTACACGATTTTATATAACAATTTCAACATCTTTCAATTTAATTTTTAACTACAACCATTACCAGCCACTAGATCCAAACCCAATGCATCTCTGCCGTCCACCCCTTCTCCTTCATCACGCGTCTTGGCTACAGGCAATAGCCGTGCTCCTAAACCCATTACAACCTAACTAGGGTTTAATTATGCACCTTCAATACTCAATGATACTTCGATCAACAACTTGCAATAGGAAGCTCTTGACCCCCTCTACCTACGCCCACCACCATAGCACACTCGGCCACCTTATGCTCCTAGGAAAACGTGCGTGAGCTGTAGAGAACGGCCCCCCATAGCTCCCTCTCCGTTGCACCAAAACCCATCATCACCGTATGGATTTCAAGATCTCATCGTGCTCTATAACTTTCGTGTTGAAAGTTTCTTCTAATTCTTCACGGATTGAAAGTAATTAAGGGATGAATGAAACTAATTTCTGGCCATTGGTGATAAATGTGGCGGCTAGGGTTATGAAATTAGGGTTTAGTGTTTTTTTTTTATAAATTATGAAGGTGGTGGGTGTATTTATAGAGTTTCGTTCGACACTATTCATCCGGAAATTCCGAACTCCGATTTACGCGCCGTAACCAGCATTTCTAGGGTTTACCCCACGTTCCGGACATAATGGAACAAGTTTCGGAAGCTAATTCGGACATCTGTGCGAGTTATGGCTATAAACGCTCAATTTAAATTAAACCGATTTAAATCGATTTCTAGGCGTTTTAATTCGTACCGGACAAACGGTAAATCCAATTGACTTGAAATTTGAAACCTTACAATAATATCACATTACGGATCCGATGAAACTGGTTTCGTCGAAATCCGAGACTTTTTGAAAAATGGCTATTTTGACTCGCCAAATTTAAATTAAAAATAATTCGATGCGTTTCGAGCTGCCACGATCAAACGATAACTCCGATTGACACGAAAATTGAAATCCGATAATAACTAACCATTACGGATCCAATGGAACCGGTTTCGTTCAATTCTGAGACTGTTCAAAAATTGACTATTTTCACTAGTCGATTTTAAATATTAAAATATTCAATTTTCACAAATTAACTTTTAATTCGATTTTAAAAGTTCTAAAATATCATTCTAACTTCAATATGATAAAAATAAAATTTTACAAATCATTTTCAATCATATATAACCCAATTTTCAATTATTTCCATAATTTAACGTATTAAATTATCGATTTAAAAATCCAATTAAATCCAATAATTCAAATAAAAATTTATTTGACTTATAAATTCACTTGTTAACATTTAAAATTAATTAAATATTAAAATTTTAATTATCAAAAATTCTGGGTCGTTACAATCTTCCCCCCTTAAAAGAATTTCGTCCTCGAAATTAACAAGTAAGAAAAGTTACAGAATCTATTAATTTTCCCAAAATTCATAGTTAAACTTCTTACAATACTTTACTAAGTTTTCAAATCATACTTAGTTATCTTTTCAAAAATAACTACTATTGTTTAACTTTCAATTCCAAAATCAAAGTTAAAGTTTTCAAAATTTTCCAATTTTTTCAAAATTTTTTCTAACGCCTTAAATTTCCGAAAAAATTCGCCATAGTCTCCTTTGCGCGGCTCGATCTGGAAAAAAAAATGACAGTATATATATCACAAATATACATCTCATCAAGTAATGAGGCATCCCGCAGGGAAAAAAGTATAAAAGTACTGTATTTAATCCGAGATATGTACCTTATATTTTATTAGCAAGCATATACGGCTAATATAGCGCGAAAGCGAGCTCCAAATGCGAAGCAAACGCGATCCGCACCTACTAAACACTCAACAAACAACATGAGAATCATGCATATAGACAATAATATCAATATACAACATATAGCAACATAATAACTATATATGTCAACATAGCTAATGAAACAAACAACAAATGCAATATATATTCAACCATCAACCAACTAACATCCATAACCAACAAATATTCATTCATATTCTCATTAATATTTAATGAAATGGTTTTCACTCTAAATCATATTTGATTTATTTACATTGGATTTTATCAACTTTCATTCTCAATTCAATTAGTTATCATTTACTAATTTAAATCCAATTCACATTCAATTCTATTCAAATTTATTTACTTTCAATTTGAATTCAATTTCATAGCTTCCAATTTCGCTAATTCACTTTCATTAACACTTAATGAATTATATACAATCAACTAACAATCATATAACAACCAATGTTTATATAATACCACCAATTTCTTTTGCTTATATTCATTTTGGTTTAACTCCTTAAATTAAATTGACTTCCATTCAATTTATTTAATTTTTCAACTTCCAATAACATTAGATTTTAAATGAATTAACACTTATATTCATTATTCAATATCAATTTAATCTACATTCAATTGATTTCCATATTCAATCCATTCATTCAATTCAATTTCTAAAGTTGAATTCTATTACATAACTCAAGTTCATATTCATTTAATCCACTTGATTACTTACAACTCATATTCATATAGTTTCACTTCTTATATATATAAGTTTATTTCACAATTGTAGATTACTTTAACTATAATTCAATTCTTATAATTCATTTACTTATACAATTATTTTTTATTTAGATTATTCAAACAACTAAACAATCAACTTATATACACTTTAATAATTCTGAAAAATTATTCCTTTATATATAAAATATAATCAAGGTAAAATTATTTCATTTACCCAATTTAAAACAATATCGTGTCGGTTTATCTTGTTTAAGAGTTTAGAAACCCCTATCTACGATAGTTAGCTAGACTAGATCGACCGAAATCTATAAACAATCAACCGATAAGTCAACACAATACAAAACAATTTATATTCACTAACAAATACGCTCTCATAGCTATTATTACACTCAAACTCAATCTAGAGTACTGCTGACTCTATCTCTAATGAGTAATACCCAACAGAATCATGGTTGTCGCTTAACCAAAAGCTCTGATACCAAATGTAACGTTCTAGGCTTTTCAACCGTCGACAGCGGTCACAACCGGTAGGCTTTTCAACCATCCCAGCCCCACCGTGGCTTACACTGATATCCCAAACTTGCTTTTATGGCCAGCCTCTCGACTGTCTCAGGTTACACCTAACCAACCCCCTAAAAGAGGATGTGTGGGAGTAAGAGTCTCCCGTTCGCCACCAAACCGCGAAGCGAGAACCCCCCATCACATAGCCCAAAGCTTAACAAGACAGGTGTGAGAACTCAAAACAGTTTATTTACTTTAAAATCAAAATAGAAGAATATTTTAAATTCAATTCGCAATGCTTTTAAAAATGAGACTACCATAAGGCCTCCCGCACACACACACATGCAAACGCAGAATCGGAGGAGATTTCTCCTTATGATAGTCAAAGATGCTTGATACGCATTTAAAATAACATTTGATATTATTATTAGTGCATAGTGTAGAGGAAAATCATTTCGAAAATAAAGATATAAATCTTAGCCAGGATAGACATTCCGCACTTATGCCTACTATAGCTACTATGTTCAATAGCAGGTTACCGCCACATTCCATAGCAGGTTATACAACTAATACCGTACAAGTCTCGTATTGTTTCTTTGGATTTCCAACAAATGGTCAGGCCAAGGAACTTCCCATTGCCACATGGAAACGCCTCTGGCTGGACGTCCCCGAGAACTTAACCAGCTCTCTGCCAACACAAGGCCGGGTTACCTTTATCACTAGGTAACTACTACACGAATATGGCATCCCCCGGTCCCATTGGACCTTTAACCGAGCGCTCGTCACCAACAACACCACACAGTAATAAATATAGTGTATCAACATGAGTAAGTATCTGGGCTCCATACCATGATACCACCCTTTCCAGAAGGAAATGCACATACCCTAAAGGGAGCTACCCCTCATAACCTTGCCGCATCTTTCCTATTTTGACCATTCCGGGATGTGAGGCTCGACGAAGTTTCGTCCACAAAAACATACTTTATACAAAAGCCATGCTTTGGGTCAACAAATGATCAACACAATGATCACAAGGATAGACGATCAAATAAACGATCCTATCACAAATAATCAACACAATGATCATTTCAGCATCACTCAGCATGCCACATTACCAAATCGGGAATATATCGCTGATAACTTCAACTATATAACCTCTGAGCTCATACGTCTCAGAGAAGGGTGTTAAGCTAAAAGAATAAATTCTCCGCCACCAACAGAAATATATTTGAAAGAAATCGGCTTTATATCTCAATTTGTAATGTCAGACATACAATCCATACAAGTCTGTTCCGGGCTCGAACAAAACCGAAGGCACTTACAAAGAAGTCCTTGCAATCCGGATATTCACAATCCTGATCGGATTCACCATCACATATGGAGAACTCAATACCGTAGCTACTCGGTGCAGAGTCAATCGACAGGTCATCCTATCGTTTTCGCAAATACCGGGTCTTCAACACCGATCTTCAATGCAATTCACAACGACGTATCACATATTCGGAATGGGTTATACGACCCCATGGTCCTTTCCCGGTTAACCCGAATAGTGAGCGCTTATTCAAAAATAAGTGTGGCATTCAAATTCAAACAAATCACATCAACTACCCATTCAAAGGGAAATATTGATAGTCGATTATTGAACTATCAATGGATATGCACACATCACCAGATTCCAAATAATTTTCCAAATTATTTATTTTCCAAAATACCTTTACAAGATATACAATTTCAATACATCAAAAATAAATCAATATTTATTTTTAAACAAATTCCACTTTTCATTTATAAATTCCATAATGAATTTATATTTTAAAATATCCATGCATATACGATTTCAATTATCCATTTTCAATTTATCTTCAAAAAGATAAATTCTAAATATTCACTGCATATTGGAAAACATTTCCTTACTTATTTATTAATAAGTAATTCACAAATTTTATTTATTTTCAACACTCGGAAAATATTCAATATACTTAAATCGAGATTAAGTATATATTTCATTCTATTAAGGAAATCATTCTCTTAACATATTTATTTGGGCCAAAACGAATGTTGCGTAAAACATCGTTACGACAACCCAAAATCACTAGTATAGGGATTCGAATTTAAAATAGATATATAAATCCCAATACTATACAAAACATTTCCTTTCGGAAATCATTTACTATAACAACAGTGTTATAGTCCACCATTTCCTTTTATTTCTCGAAAACGTCTATTTCAACAATAAATGTTGAAATCTATGGTTTCGAATCTCAACACATTTTAAAACATCGTTAGATCGTTTTAATTCTATTTAAAACATCCAAATCCAAAACATTTTCTTTAACGTGTTATTCACTATTCAAAAATGTGAATAAACTTCGTTAACAAATCTCATCCTTTTATTCATTTTAATTCAAAGGATTATTCACTATTCAAAAATGTGAATATAACTCCATTAATAGATTTCAACTAATTTCTTATCAAAATATGTCGTTTGCGAATTTATAAAACAACGTTTATAAATTCCATTTCTATTTATTTATAAAAACTTCCTTTTTATAAATTCTTTTATTAACCTATTCCAGTTTATAACTAAATTATGAACTAAACATTCATATTATAAGTTAAATACTTATAAAACGATTATTTTACAAAAATCGTTCCTTAGAATTTCATAATTATAAATCTTATAACTTATGAGATTCAATCATTTACCCAAGTCTATTCTTTTAATAACTTTACAAATTTTATAAACCAACTGTTTATAAAATTCCATTTATAACTTCACCATTTATAATTCTATTAATTTCATTCTTTAATGAAATTCATTTTCACTTCATTCAAACACTTATAAAAACTCGTTTTATAATGTCAATATTTCAATTTATAAATATCCATTTATAAATCTCTTAATATAAATCAATTTATATTATTCTTTAAAACATCTTCAAATTCTTTTATAATTTCACCATTTTGATTTATAAAATAATCAAATTTTATAAATCCTATATTTAAACTTTTAATAATAAATTCAAAAATCTCAATTTAAACTATTTTATAAAATCATTAATCCATATTTCTCAAAAATCAATCTTTAACTATATTTCTCAAAAATCATAGTTTTTATAACATGAAAAATTATAACGTTTAAATATTTAAAATAAATAAATTTCCAAAAATAGTTTATAACGTATACTTTTCAAAAATCACCTTTAAAAATCATTTTAAAATCCCAAAATTTGGGTCCAATGATGCTACACACCAAATAGTCAATCACGACTACAACAATATCATATATCGATATGATAATCCATCAAATATCAAAATATCTGAAATCAAATAAATACTGTTGAGGAATCTAGTTGGATCCCTCCAACCTGTTTTCCTGCATCCACAAACATTAGCACAATACCAATTTCGCTCCAGTACGAAATTATCGCGGTATATGTTTTTAATAAATATTATCCGCTTAATAACGGCGTAATAGGGTCTCATCCGCTAAAAAATACGGGAAATCAATCAACTCCAATATATACATATGCCAATATATATATATTGATATTATATATATAATACCAATTTCACTGTTTATGAAATATTCGCGGTATATGTTTTTATTAAATAACATCCGCTTACTAACGGCGTATAATGTCTATTTTAACAATCAATAGATATCAATCAACATTCAAACATGCATTCACATATTTTAAATCTAACTATTTAAAATAAAATCGAAACTGATTCGATTGAGTGAGAAGTTCTCACCTTGATTTTATTTCCGTTTTAGCGATTTATTTCGAATAAAATTAAACGGACGTTTAATTTTACCCAAAATTCTCACTAACTCCAAACGACTCCAAACCAACTCCATCGCATAGTGCTCGTCCATACGATTCCAACGCAACTGGTTTCGCGCGTTTTCGACCTCGTATGAAAAAGTTATGTATTTTTGAAGTTTGTACACGATTTTATATAACAATTTCAACATCTTTCAATTTAATTTTTAACTACAACCATTACCAGCCACTAGATCCAAACCCAATGCATCTCTGCCGTCCACCCCTTCTCCTTCATCACGCGTCTTGGCTACAGGCAATAGCCATGCTCCTAAACCCATTACAACCTAACTAGGGTTTAATTATGCACCTTCAATACTCAATGATACTTCGATCAACAACTTGCAATAGGAAGCTCTTGACCCCCTCTACCTTCGCCCACCACCATAGCCCACTCGGCCACCTGATGCTCCTAGGAAAACGTGCGTGAGCTGTAGAGAACGGCCCCCCATAGCTCCCTCTCCGTTGCACCAAAACCCATCATCACCGTATGGATTTCAAGATCTCATCGTGCTCTATAACTTTCGTGTTGAAAGTTTCTTCTAATTCTTCACGGATTGAAAGTAATTAAGGGATGAATGAAACTAATTTCTGGCCATTGGTGATAAATGTGGCGGCTAGGGTTATGAAATTAGGGTTTAGTGTTTTTTTTTTTATAAATTATGAAGGTGGTGGGTGTATTTATAGAGTTTCGTTCGACACTATTCATCCGGAAATTCCGAACTCCGATTTACGCGCCGTAACCAGCGTTTCTAGGGTTTACCCCGCGTTCCGGACACAATGGAATAGGTTTCGGAAGCTAATTCGGACATCTGTGCGAGTTATGGCTATAAACGCTCAATTTAAATTAAACCGATTTAAATCGATTTCTAGGCGTTTTAATTCGTACCGGACAAACGGTAAATCCAATTGACTTGAAATTTGAAACCTTACAATAATATCACATTACGGATCCGATGAAACTGGTTTCGTCGAAATCCGAGACTTTTTGAAAAATGGCTATTTTGACACGCCAAATTTAAATTAAAAATAATTCGATGCGTTTCGAGCTGCCACGATCAAACGATAACTCCGATTGAGACGAAAATTGAAATCCGATAATAACTAACCATTACGGATCCAATGGAACTGGTTTCGTTCAATTCTGAGACTGTTCAAAAATTGACTATTTTCACTAGTCGATTTTAAATATTAAAATATTCAATTTTCACAAATTAACTTTTAATTCGATTTTAAAAGTTCTAAAATATCATTCTAACTTTAATATGATAAAAATAAAATTTTACAAATCATTTTCAATCATATATAACCCAATTTTCAATTATTTCCATAATTTAACGTATTAAATTATCGATTTAAAAATCCAATTAAATCCAATAATTCAAATAAAAATTTATTTGACTTATAAATTCACTTGTTAACATTTAAAATTAATTAAATATTAAAATTTTAATTATCAAAAATTCTGGGTCGTTACATTATCCATGGCCGTTCATCGTGCGTTGGTCAACTGCAACGGTCGATGATTCGTTGATATAGCTAGGTAGAGAGCAGCGAGTGGAGTGCATCTGTATGAGTTTTGCATCGAAACGACGGTCAAATTGGCCCTTAAAATTCATTAGGATTTCAAGAAGGAGGCGACGGCCGTGCTTTTTTGACGATGTGGTGGCCATGGGGGGCACTGTTGCGTGCGGCTAGGCGAGTACGTGGCGATGGTGAGGATCGCATCGCTGTAGTGGTCGGAGGCGAGAGGAAATTGCAGTCCAACGATGGTTAACGGTGAGCTACCGAACGTGAAGCAGGTGCGAACATCTGTGTAGCGCGCGCGGGAGGGAGATGCGGGCAAGGTAACGTGTCTGCTCCTATTGGTTCGTTTTAGATTAGTTTCTTTCTTTTAAGTTTTGTTTCCAAATGTTCTAATCGCAATAACTATTGCATACGAGGTCCAATTCACGCGCGGTTTGATCTGCTGGGATCGTATTGAAATTATTGACACTTTGACACTGGTTTGGATGAATTCGAAGACTGCTTTAATTTTGGATTTAAATTGGATTTAAATTCAATTTAAATTCAAGGGTGAGTGTTTTAACCCTCTCACAACTTCTAAAATTTCTTATATTTGTTAAATTTAATTCTTGATATGATTAGGAATTTATTTATGATTGTTTGGTATATTTTTAATCATCATCTCAGTTAAATTGAATTTATTTGAACTAAATTGTTATTTAATTTATTATTGCATATAAACTGCTAGTTAATTACCTGTTATTTATTATCAGTTTCTATATTGATATTTATGGATTGTTTAGGATGATGATGGTGATGGATGTCGATTATTGATATTGGTTGAATGGATGTTTAGTTTATATCGTTATAAACTACAAGTTCATTATGGATTATGATTAATATGGGATTGCTGTTTGAAATGATACACAACCGTAAAATATTAAATTGCGGATTAAAATGATAAATATTTGTATCACTTGACTGTAAGATAGAAAATTATATACAGACATCATGGTCTATATATAAAAATATTTTGAAATGATTTCAATGGTTTTGTAAAGAAATATATGGTTTTATATAAATATTGATCTTAGATATTATATAAAGGTTATTTTATTCTTGATTTTAAGCTATGTATAAATTTGTTTTAATATAGAACAAGTTTGATAATAAAGTTTGATTTTATTGAAGATAATATGGTTAAGTATTTAAATTATATTTTTATATAGAGTTTATAATGGTTTAAACAAATTAAGGTTGGAAGACAGATTTGAAATTTATTTGAAATTAAATTTAATTAATAATTTATTTAATTAAGAATTTATTTTATTAATCGAGTTGAAACTTATGGAATTTGAAATTTTTAAAGATATGATTTTTATAACTTGGTTTTGTTTAGGATGATTTAAAATGAATATTTCAAGTTTAAATTAATGAAGGAACATTTAGTGATTTGGAATTTAGGGTTTATTTAAAAGATATTGGATTTGTTAAGTAAATATTTCAAAACTGAATAATAATGAAGTTAAATTAAGGTACATATGGAGTTATCAAATTTAATTTTGAAATGGTGGAACATTTAAAGCTTGGAAATATATGGAAATTGAAATGGTGTATTTGAGGTTCAAATCTGTATTTGAAATCTATATGGTTTATGGAAAACTGAATTGAGTAGAAATTTATGAACTGAAATGGTTTATTAAGTGTTAAAATGAAGTATAGAATGGATTTCATTAAAAATTATCGATTTATAAATTGTGAAGATTATAAAATGAATAGATGTTGTAAAATAAAAGATTTATAAGTAATCAACTTATAAACTAGATTTTGGGCTTTTAAATGGGATATTAATAGATATTGTTAATAAAGGATATTTTATAAGTTGAAGTTGTTAAAATATAAATGAATCTTATAAGTAATAGAAGTTTTAAAAAAGAACGATTTTGTAAACAAATGAATTATAAGTACTTGACTTATAATATGGACTTTTGGTATATAATTGAGATATATAAATTGAATTGGATTGATAAAGGAGACTTATAAATCAAAGCTTATAAATAGAAATGGAATTTATAGACATTGTTTATAAATTCGAAATCAATGGAATTTGATAAATTGAATGTTGAAATTGGTTAAGGAAGTATATTCACGATTTTGGACAGTGAATATATTATTAAATAAAATAGATATGCTTGGGAAAATGAACATTATAAAATGAAGTTAATCGTTTCAACGATGTTTTAAAATGTATTAAACATCGAAATCATAGATTTCAACATTCATTGTTGAAATAGACGGTTTTGAGAAATAGAAGGAAATGGTAGACTATAACACTGTTGTTATAGTAAATGATTTCCGAAAGGAAATGTTTTCGTGTAGTATTGGAATTTATATATCTATGTAAATTTCGAATCCCTATACTAGTGATTTTGGGTTGTCGTAACGATGTTTTACGCAACATTCGTTTTGGCTCGAATAAATGTGTTTTAAGAGAATGTTTTCCTTAAAGAATAAAATATATACTTAATTTCGATTTAAGTATATTGAATATTTTCCAAGTATTGAAAATAAATAGATTTGTGAATTACTTATTATTAAATAAGTATGGAAATGTTTTCCAATATGAAGTGAACATTTTAAGATTTTATCTTTTAAAGATAAATTGAAAATGAATATTAGAAATCGATTTGGGAATCATATATTCATAAATATTTTGGAAGTGTAAATTCACTATGGAATTTATAAAAGAAAGGGGAATTTGTTTAAAAATAAAGGTTGATTTATTTTTGAAGTGTGGGAATAAATTTATGGGTTTGGAACGTAAATATAAAGTAAATCGTTAAGGATTTATTTAATTGGTTTAAATGAACCATTTTGAAATGAAAGTATTTCCGCGTAAGGAAAATGATTGAAATTTATTTTCAAAAGTGGTAAAGGTGAAAAGTGATTTGAAAATTTGTTTTCAAAAGTTGAAGTGTGGAAATTATATATCTAGTAAAGATATTTTGGAGAGTAAATAATTTGGGAAATTATTTGGAATTTGGTGATGTTGAACACGCCTATTGATAGTTAAATAATCCGACTATCAATATTTACCTTTAAATAGGTATTTCTTGTGATTGCTTGAATTTGAATGCCACACTTATTTTTGAATAAGCGCTCACTATTCGGGTTAGCCGGGAAAGGACCTTGGGGTCGTATAACCCATTCCGAATATGTGATACGTCGTTATGGATTGCATTTGATGACCGGTGTTGAAGACCGGATATTTGTGAAAATGGAAGGATTACCGTCGAATATTTCTGCATCGGCTGATCTCCGATATAGAAATTTATTACCCTTCGTGATGGGAAGTCCGGTCGTGATTGGTGAATATCCGGATTGCAAGGACTTCTTTGTAAGTGCCTTCGGTTCCGTTCGATCCCGGAACGGACTTGTATGGATGTGTGTCTAACGTTACAATTTGAGATGTAAAGCTGGTTTCTATCAAATATATTTCCGTTGGTGGTGGAGAATTTATTCTCTTAGCTTAACACCCTTAGAGGTTATGTAGTTGATGGTTCATAGTGATACATTCCTGAATTGCTAATGTGGCATACGAAGTGTTGTTGAGCATTTGATGATCAAAGCACAGCTTTTATATAAAGCGTGGCTTTGTGGACGAGACTTCGTCGGCCCTCACTCCTCGGAAATGGTCAAAACAGGAAGGATGCAGCAAGGTTATTAGCGGGTAGCGCCCCTTTAGTGTATGTCATTCCTTCTGGATAGAGGTGGTATCATGGTATGGAGCCCAGATACTTAACCTATGTTGTTGCTGCAAATTTATTGCTTTATGGTTGTTGGAAATCGAGGATCCTCGGATCGATCGGTTACTATCGGGGAATGACATATTTGTGTCAGTAGTTACCCAGTTAGGGGTAACCCGGCCTTGTGTTGGCAGAGATCCGGGTTGGTTCTCGGGTCGTCTTTCCAGAGGCGTACCCATGTGGCAATGGGAAGTTCTTTGGCCTGACCATTTGTTGGAAATATAAAGAAACAATACGATCTTGTACGGTTTTAGTTGTAGGACCTATCATTCACTTATGGTGGTCACCACTATTTGGATGGTAGCTATAGTAGGCTAAGTGCAAAATGCCTATGCTGGCTCAGATTTATATCTTTATTTTCGAAATGATTTTTCCTACACTATGCACTAGTAATAATATTAAATGTTTCTTTTTAATGCGTATCAAGCATCTTTGACTATCATAAGGAGAAATCTCCTCTGATTCTGCGTTTGCATTGTGTGTGTGTGCGGGAGGCCTTATGGTAGTCTCATTTTCTAAAAAGCATTGCGAATCTATTTTAAAAATTATCCTGTTGTTTGTTTTTAAAGATAAACTGTTTTAAGTTCTCACACCAGTCCCATGACTGACTTAGAGTTTATTGTTTTCCTTCCTAAACTCTGGGTGCCCACCTATTTCCACACGGGCAGTCTAGAGTCAGGTTATCGGGATATTCTGGAATTCAGAAGTTGCAGGAGGCAAGCTGGATGGCATGGCGTATTAGTAGTATATAGTATTTCTTTTCCGCTATTTGTTGTTGTTTGTTGTTGTACACTCTGATGATGTAATGTAATGTAATATGATGTAATGTAATAACTGATATAGTTCTTTGTTTAAAGATTATTCATTTATTTATTATATGTTGTTCCGCTGCGATTGTGAGATTCTGTTATTGTTCCTATTGTTTTCTTTTTCTTTCTCTCTTCTTCTATCTTCTACCTCTTCTTTAACCCTAACGGTACAGTTTTTGGGCCTTCGATTGTTCGGCAGTTGATACAGTGGACGTATTGATGTCGGTTTTCGAGCGTCGAAAAATCGCAAACGTTACATTTGGTATCAGAGCATATGGTTAAGCGACAACCATGGCTCTGTTGGGAATTACTCATTAGAGATAGAGTCAGTAGTACTCTAGAATGAGTTTGAGTGTAATAATAGATACGAGCGCGTATTTGTTAGTGAATATGAAATTGTTTTATATTGTGATGATTGGTTTGTTGAGTGGTATATGGATTTTGGTCAACACGAGTAATTAACGTTGTTGATAGGGATCTCTAAACACTTGTACAGAACAAATTAACACGATATCATTTTAAAATAGGGTAAATGAAATAATTTTACCTCGATTATATTTTATATATAAAGGGAATAATTTTTCAGAATTATTAAAGTGTATATGAATTGATTGTTTGGTTTTTGAAAATATAAGATATATGCAAGTTAATAAAAGTTGTTTGAATAAGTTTAATGAAACATATTGTAAAAGAATAAATTTTATAAGCAAATGAATTATACATATGAAGTTATAGTTAAAATGATTTACACTTGTGAAATAATCTTATATATAAGAAGTAAAATTATATAAGTAAAAGATTTATAAATGTGATTTATAATCTAAAAAAAACAAAATTCCAGAGAAGTGTTTTGAAAGGATTTGATATTTTGGAAAATTGTTTTGGAGAAATTAAAGCTCTAAACTCTTTTCGGTCGCTGGAAAATAATTCTGATGATGATTGCAACATCATCGGTGTTCATTTTCGGGTTTCTAAAAGAGGAATTGCTGCCAAACTGTTTTAAATGAAAGTTGTTTGGAAAATTTGGGTTTGGGTTTGAAATTTAAAGGATAATTGAATTGGTTTCAAAAATGGTTTTGAAAGATTGAAAAGACTCTGAACTCCTATTTAAAATATTATGGGAATGATAAATGAGTTGGTAACTTATATAATTTGAATTTGGATAGAATAAATTTAACTTAAAGGATGGAGTTGATGGAGTTAAGTTAAAGGGAGTATAAGTGAATCAATTAAAATCCAAGTTGTAATGGATGAATATAAGTGAAATAAGTTTTGAACTTATAATATGAGTTAATAAATTTAGCTTTGGTAAAAAGTTAAATAGAACTGGAATTGGAATCTGAATTGGATTTCTATGTGGAATATAACTTAAGTGAAGTTGAATAAAGTTGATTTTGGTATCGAAGTAAATTAATCAAGAGAAGTGATCAATTTGAACTTGAGTTATATAAATGAAATTCAACTTTATATTGTTAAAGGAATTAGCAATTGAATTGATAAATGGATGAAATATTAATCAGTTGAATGTAAATAAGTTGATATGAAATAATGAATGTAAGTGTTAATTCATTAAAAGCTAATGTTATTGGAAGTTGAATAATTGAATGAAAATCAATTTAATATAAACCAATTGGAAGTAAAAAGGTGTTGAACCGAATTGAATGTAAATTTAATAATTTGGTTATGTCGAATCTATATTGGTTGTTATATGATTATAAATTGATTATATGTATGATTCATTAAGTGATTAATGAAATTGAATTAGCGAAATTAAAAGCAATGTGATTGAATCCAAATTGGAAGTAAATAAATTTGAATAGAATTGGATTTGATTTAAATTGGAAGTGAACTAATGTGAATTTAATTAGTGAATGTAAACTAATTGGAAACGAATGAATAAATGTTAGTAAAATTCCAATGTTAATGAATCAAATGTGATTAAAATAAAAACCAATTCATTGAATATTAATGAGAATATGAATGAATATTTATTTGGTTAGTTGTTTGATGGTTGCATTTGTTGATTGAATGCATTGCCATGTTGGCATATGTAGTTGTTGTAGTGATATATGTTGTATATTGATATTACTTTCATATATGCATGTTTCTCATGTTGTTGTTGAGTGTTTAGTAGGTGTGGATTGTGCTTGCTTCGCATTTGGAGCTCGCTTTCGCGCTATATTAGCCGTATACGCTCGCTAATAATAAATAAGGTACATATGTCGGATTACATACCGTACTTTTACACTTTTTCCCTGCGGGATGCCTCATCACTTGATGAGATGTATATTTGTGATATATATACTATCATTTTTTTTTTTGGATCGAGCCGCACAAATGAGACTCTGGCGAATTTTTCCGAAAATTTAAGGCGTTAGAATATTTTTGAGAAAATTGGGAAAATTTCGAAAACTAAGTTTGGATTTGGAAACTTAGTAAAGTGTGACGCCCCACCTCTATACCCACGCTAGCCAAGAACATTACGGTGAATGCTGTCAACTAGCACGGAGAATAAGGCTGTTGAGGAGCGATCATCCGTGTAATTGCTTTGCGCGAGCATCGATATGTCAGATAGTATAACATGCATTTCTTTTTCAAGAGGGAAATCCGACATACTGACACAAACTCAAAACTACTACACAGTGGCTATAATATCTTCAGAAACAAATATAGAAATAAACATAACATAAATCAGTCACAGATAATTCATATCCAAAGGCGGAAGAAGATATGAATATATAATTAACACATGGAAGTGTATATCAGAGTAGTGGTCAAAAAGATCCACAATAATACAAAAGAATAGCAACACGTGCTATACAAAAGAATACAACTATGAGTCTATATCTCAAGTGTATACAGCAAAATAAACTACTAATCTAAGTAGTTTGCCAAAAGTCAGAGCAATGAATCCCTGGGGAGAAGTCAAGCAGAAGCAACTGTAACATCTCGGTCTGACCCGAGTATTATTTAATAAGAAAATAATAAACGGATCAGTCTAACTATAAATATCAGATGAAACGATATAGAATAAGAGATATGACTAAACACATAATAATCACAATGCCAAGCTGTGATATATATAAGCAGTTGAAAATCATCAAGGGATTATTCAATGTCACAAATTCAACACAAGAATCACAGAAACGTCATACTCCTAAATTAGTTCATCAAACCATAAATATTGACGATAATATCAATGTCAATCACAAAAGTCAATGACACACAAATTTCAGAATTCAACACACGAAATCCAGAAATCACAAAAGTCAATGACGCACAAATTCACCAATGCACAAATATCGATAAAGCTTATCAATGGAAATCACGAAAATTGGTGAAGCACAAATTCTAGAAATCATCTCAAGAAATCCAAAAATCACAAAGGGGGGAAAGGCTTATCACAAACGGGAGTACAAGGCTCACCAACACGTGTATCACAAACGGAATGCTAATTCCATGGTTGCTAACCATCACAAATTGAGCCGAAGCTCCACAAACGGCCCGAAGACCATGGGTTGCTACCCCACCAATTTGAGTCGAAACTCCACAAAATGGGGTTTAGTCTCCCTCGCAGACAAAGAGACATCGCACATTGCTAGTCTAAATCACAAAGATGATCGTCATGATCAACGAGAAGTGTCAATTACAGTAAGCTAGTAAATATATGAGCTTAGCTTCATGTCCCATAACCACTAGCTTAACTTAAATATTTACGAACAAATTGTAGATCTCCACTAGAAAATTGTCACAAGAGTTTCAATCGAACGAGTCCAAGAAATAACCGACGAAGTAAACGCAAGCGTTTCATACCACTTGTTTTACTAAGTCGTTTAATTAGATTTCTCATACGAGTGAGGTAAAGGTTTGTATATACTAATAGATTGGAAATCGGTTTGAGAAAACGAGCTTTGTACTAAAATAGAGTTGAAATCATTTGAAGAAAGAGTTTTGATATTTACTACTAGTATAGAAAACCTTTATATTTTTAAAGTGACAAATCACACAGAAGATTGTAGGAACAATCAATCACTAAAATTCACATACGAAGATGTGAATAAAAATCCAATGAAACCGATAAAGAATCCATCGAAATGGATATTCAAAAATCCCTAAAAAGGAGTCATCAAAGTCATAACAAATGATAACAACACATAGGAAACAACACGAATCGATTAAAGTTTGAAATTCAAACAACTAGACGAAATAGGCAAAAATGCACCAGGTCGGTCGGCCGGCTACAGAGCTCGGTCGACCGGACCCTATTCCACAAAAATTCTCGGGAAGCAGGTCGGTCGGCCGAACCCTGTAGTCGGTCGACCGGGCCCTAAAACAGAAAGTGCTTATGCACTTGGAAGCAGGTCGGTCGGCCGGCAGCAGGGCTCGGTCGGCCGGACCTGTTTCCTGTCCCTTCCCAGCCCATCCAAATGAGGTCCAACCTCGACCAAATTGCATTCTCTCGAGCAACGGCGCTAAGGGTTTGTGCCAGTCGACTACCCGGCCCTATAAGCTCCTTGTTGCAACACCAAAAACACATTTGAACATCAAAGCTATGGTTTTTAAGAATTTGGCTTTCAAAACACCAAAATTGGAATATTCACAAAACCATTCCAAACCAAAAGAAAATGCACACGAATAAGTGTTAGGAATTCATACCTAACAATCGAAGATAAATATAAGCATAGATGCGAGATAAAAATCTTACCTTTGAACCCAAATCAATGAAGGAGAAGCTTTAAAAACAAGCAAAGCTCAATTCCTCTTCAATAACAACTCAAGAAGCTTCAATCTAAGCTTAAAAGAGAAACATTTCCTAAATTAGGTTTAGGAAATTTCTGAAATCAAAGAGAGAATGGGTTGGAGAAGAAGAAGAAAGAGCTTACCAATGGGTTCACTTGAGTTTGGAGCAAGAAGATGGATTTGCTAATGGAAACTAGGGCTTAGGATTTCCTAATTCTTTTTCTCTTCCCCCATTTTTGATGAAGCTTGAATGTATTAGGAAATTACGAAGTAATGAAGAGGAGAGGAGATTGGAACTGAGCTAGTAAGTGGGGTTATTGGGCTCAGCCCAAACCAAAGCCCTAAGTAAAAAGTAGCAAAAATCAACTTTCTCCAAACTTATCGAAGCTTATACTCAACAAGGTCGCAAACGGTATTTTAAACTCAGTGGGAGCGGTCCCGAGTCCAAATTCGACCGTATGCAAAAAGTAGCTTTTCGGACTAAATTCCGAGTATCGATAAAATATTTAAATAAAATATTTAAATATAAAAATCATCCAAATATGCGGGTTGTTACAGACTCCCCTCCTTAAATAAATTGCGTCCTCGCAATATTTAAGAAGAAGATATATAGTAACAACCATAAAAGCATATTCAACACAAAAGAAGTTTGAAATAAGAAGTTCGCCTTAAAGAGCACGGGAAAGTAAGTCCGTATGTGTTCGCTCGATGAACTCTCTAGATTCCCAAGAACAATCCTTAGGATTTGAAGACCATTGAACTTTAACAAGCGGAACATCTTTATTTCGAAGACGTTTGACTTTCGAAGCAATGATACGAACAGGATGCTGCTCAAAAGTTAAATTCGGTGAAACTTCAATCTCTTCCACAACACCGGGCTCAAGAATAGAATCGGAAAATCGAAGACACTTCCAAAGTTGAGAAACGTGAAACACGTCATGGATAGCTGAAAATTGAGCCGGTACTAAAAGGCGATAAGCCATGGAACCAATACGTTCAGTGATAGGAAATGGCCCAATATATCGAGGCGCTAACTTTCCCAATCGACTGAAACGTACCACACCTTTCATAGGTGACACACGAATGAACACAAGATCTCCCACAGAAAATTCTAATTTCCTTCTTCGGTTATCGGCATAGGATTTTTGTCTACTCTGGGCTTCTTTCATCCTATGTCGAATAAGTTCAATCTTTTCTGTGGAATCACGAATAAAATCTGGACCTAAAACCAGCTTCTCACCGGCCTCAAGCCAACAAGAAGGAGATCGGCATGGCCTTCCATAGAGTGCCTCGAAAGGTGCCATACCAATACTAGATTGGAAGCTATTATTACAGGAAAATTCGACAAGTGAAATATGATCTTCCCAACTTCCACCGAAATCAAGCACACAAGCACGAAGAAGATCTTCAACAGTTTGATTCACACGCTCGGTTTGTCCATCGGACTGGGGATGGTAAGCGGTGCTAAAATTAAGCTTCGTTCCCAAAGCTTTTTAAAGACTCTTTCAAAATCCACTAGTAAACAATGGATCACGGTCACTAACAATAGAAGTAGGAACTCCATGTAATCTAACAATCTCTTTAACAAAGAGTTTGGCCAAAAGGGGAACGGTTCGGTTAGACCGAACTGGAATAAAATGGGCAGATTTAGTAAGCCTATCAACAATCACCCATAAGATATCATGACCCGAACGAGAACGGGGAAGGCCGTCTATAAAATCCATGGAAATTTGGTCCCACTTCCAAATTGGAATTTCTAAAGGTTGCAATAACCCACCAGGCCTTTGATGATCGGCCTTGACAAGCTGGCAAGTCATGCAACACTTAACAAAGTTAGCAATATCAGATTTCATTCCCTCCCAATAATAAAGTCGCCTCATATCAGCGTACATTTTACTACTACCGGGATGAATGGTGAATTTAGAACGATGGGAATCTTCTAAAATATCTTTACGAAGATCACCAATATTTGGTACGATAAGTCTACCAAATTTTCGAATGCCGCCACGAAAATCAATATCAAAATCTTTCAAACTTTCAATATCAATCTTACCCTTAATATTTTGGCCAAGAAGAGCCAATTCGGGATCTAGCCTTTGAGCTTCAAGAATGCGGTCTAAAAGAGAAGGATGAGCCTCAAGGCTACATAAAACAAGAGATGAACATAAATCGGAAATACGGTCTCGAATTTCACAAGTGGATAAAATCTCGAGATCGTTCCATTTGGATATCATCATAGAAACAACAGCTTGTTGTTTACGGCTAAGGGCATCGGCGACACGATTACCCTTACCGGGAGTATAAAGAATATCAAGATCATTTGGTGCAAGAAATTCGAGCCAACGCTGTTGACGCAAATTAAGTTCCTTTTGAGAGAATAAATACTTCAAGGATTTATGATCGGTATAAAGAACAAATTTCTCTCCTAAAAGATAATGACGCCAAATCCGAAGAGCAAAAACAATAGCCGCGAGCTCTAAATCATGAGTGGCATATCTAGTCTCAGCAGGCTTCAATTTCCTAGAAGCACAAGCAATAACATGTTCTCTTTGCATAAGAACGGCACCCAAACCAACGCGACTAGCATCGGCATAAACAACGAAATCTTGATTCCCCTCGGGAATAACAAGAATAGGAGCAGTAGAAAGAAGTTCTTTTAATTTCTGAAAAGAAGTTTCACATTTGTCCGACCAAATGTATTTAACACCTTTCTTCGTTAAGCTAGTGAGAGGCACGGCAATCTTAGAAAAGTCTTTAATGAACCGACGGTAATAACCCGCCAATCCAAGGAAACTACGAATCTCTGTCACCCTCTCCGGTCTCTTCCAATCTTGAATCACTTCAATCTTTGAAGGATCCACGGAAATTCCGGATTCGGAAATAATATGACCGAGAAACTTCACACGAGATTGCCAAAAGTGGCATTTAGAAAACTTTGCCTTTAATTGATTACTCCTAAGAGTTTCCAATACAATTTGAAGATGTTTTTCATGCTCCTCCTCGGTTTTAGAATACACAAGAATATCATCAATAAAGATGAGAACAAACCGGTCGAGAAAATCTTTGAAATCTCGATTCATAAGGTCAACGAAATAAGCCGGAGCATTCGTTAAACCAAATGGCATAACAAGCCATTCATAAGATCCATAACGAATACGGAACGATGTCAAAGGAATGTTATCCTCTGCAATACGAAGCTGATGAAATCCAGTAGCTAAGTCTAATTGTGAAAAGACTCTATCACCAATAAGTTGATCGAATAGATCGTCAATCCAAGGTAAAGGATATTTATTCTTGATAGTAAGATCATTATGCTTGCGGTAGTCAACGCAAAGCCTAAGTGTACCATCGGATTTCTTCACGAAAATAGCCGAAGCTCCCCAAGGCGAGGAACTAGAGCGAATAAATTGCTTCGTCTCCAATTCGGATAATTGTTTACGCATCTCCTCATTTTCTTTATTGGACATACGATAAGGAGGGCGAGTGATAGGTTGTGCTCCAGGAATGAAATTAATTCTGAACTCAATTGCTCGCTTAGGTGGTAATCCTAAAACGGGCTCGAATATGTCGGAAAATTCACGAACGACGTGAATAAGAGAAATAATATCACCCTCATCATCATCGTCGTCATCACGAGGGTTTAAAGAATATAAAGATGCAACCAAAGCAGAATCTGAATCTTTAAGAATAACAGAAACCTGATTAACAGATTGAGGATGTCGAAGATGAATAGTCCGCTCAGGACATAGGATATGAGCTTCATAACGGTTAAGCCAATCCATTCCCAAAATCATTCCAAAGCCTAAATAACGCATGACATGCAAATCGGCTAGGAAAGAAAAACCACACAAAATAATCTCGACATCTTTACACAATAAACTGATTGTTGCTGATCCACCAACCGGATTCTCAATTCTCAAAGAAGTCATTAAACACAAAACATCCAAAGAAAAAGTATCAACAAGTTCTTTTGATATAAAAGAATGGGACGCACCCGTATCGAAAAGAACTCGAATAGAATGATCACGAAATAAAATAATTCCATCAAGGATAGAATGAGAAATACCTTGATTTCGAGATGTGTTGCAAGGGGCTTGAGCAACATTTAACTTTCCCTCCTTCTTGCCCTGACGCTTGGGACATGAAGATATAGCATGACCGGGACCTTTGCAGTAGCGACAAGAGAGAGACTTTGGGCACTTGTTCGCGTAATGGTCCTTCGAACCACAATTATAGCATTCCCCATGACCAAAGGAAGAAGTCTTTGCCACAGAGGTTGCTTGTTTCCCTTTCTTATTGGGATAAGGACCTTTTAATTTATTAGTCCTTTTCTTGTTGTTGAAGTTTGGTTTAGAACCCACCACTTCAACATCATTCTCCA
Source organism: Allium cepa (assembly GCA_030765085.1). Taxonomy (NCBI): domain Eukaryota; kingdom Viridiplantae; phylum Streptophyta; class Magnoliopsida; order Asparagales; family Amaryllidaceae; genus Allium; species Allium cepa. The sequence goes on from CM060931.1 coordinate 582,828,102, forward strand.
TATCCGCCTCTTCAAGACGAAGAGCGATATCAATGAGTTGGTCGAAAGAAACTTCTAATTTTAGAAGTAATGGCTTCTTGAGATTTTTGTTCAAGCCATAGACGAACCTATGGTTCTTCTTTAAAGGGGTGTTGATGTATTCAACCCCATATTTGGAAAGCGACTCGAAGGAGGCGACGTAATCAGTCACGGAGGACTCACCTTGAACAAGGTCTATAAATCGTCGAGCCAATGTCACTTTCTCTAATTCTGGTACAAATTTCAACTCGAAGCGTTCCCGGAATTGCTCCCATGAGAGATCCGCTTCATTAATCTCAGAAATAAGAAGCTCGTACCAGTCCAATGCTCTTTCTTGGAGCATACTAGAGGCCACCTAAACTCGGTGAAGGTCAATAAGATTCATGCGAGAAAAGATTCGATCGCATGACCTTAGCCAAGCCTGTACTTCAATAATAGTTTCGGAACCTTTGAATGGCTCCCCACCCAAATTAGTGTAATCGCTGCACAAGCGTGCAAATCCCGACTTTGGGTGAGTAGGTTCCGGGTTAGCTCCAGCTGCTTGAGCATTTGTCACTAAATCAAGAAGCTGTTGAGCAGTCATAAATACTCCATCTTGGCGAGTAGCACTAGATTGACTGGCGCTAGGACGGCCTGGTCTAACCATTTCTCTTCTTTAAGAAAGAAAGAAAGAAAGAAGAGGAAAAAGTTATTCTCCAAAATAAACATCAAGCAATCTTGATAGATAAAACAAGGAATCATAAGAAAAATAGGATGAATCGGTACGAAGAATCGAATTAAATCCTAAAGCATGACTCCTAAGATGGACTTAGGACGATGATCCTTGTTATAATATTCCATATTGTTCCGAAGTTTGGCTCTGATACCAAGCTGTGATGCCCCACCTCTATACCCACGCTAGCCAAGAACATTACGGTGAATGCTGTCAACTAGCACGGAGAATAAGGCTGTTGAGGAGCGACCATCCGTGTAATTGCTTTGCGCGAGCATCGATATGTCAGATAGTATAACATGCATTTCTTTTTCAAGAGGGAAATCCGACATACCGACACAAACTCAAAACTACTACACAGTGTCTATAATATCTTCAGAAACAAATATAGAAATAAACATAACATAAATCAGTCACATATAATTCATATCACAAAGGCGGAAGAAGATATGAATATATAATTAACACATGGAAGTGTATATCAGAGTAGTGGTCAAACAGATCCACAATAATACAAAAGAATAGCAACACGTGCTATACAAAAGAATACAACTATGAGTCTATATCTCAAGTGTATACAGCAAAATAAACTACTAATCTAAGTAGTTTGCCAAAAGTCAGAGTAATGAATCCCTGGGGAGAAGTCAAGCAGAAGCAACTGTAACATCTCGGTCTGACCCGAGTATTATTTAATAAGAAAATAATAAACGGATCAGTCTAACTATAAATATCAGATGAAACGATATAGAATAAGAGATATGACTAAACACATAATAATCACAATGCCAAGCTGTGATATATATAAGCAGTTGAAAATCATTAAGGGATTATTCAATGTCACAAATTCTACACAAGAATCACAGAAACGTCATACTCCTAAATTAGTTCATCAAACCATAAATATTGACGATAATATCAATGTCAATCACAAAAGTCAATGACACACAAATTCCAGAATTCAACACACGAAATCCAGAAATCACAAAAGTCAATGACGCACAAATTCACCAATGCACAAATATCGGTAAAGCTTATCAATGGAAATCACGAAAATTGGTGAAGCACAAATTCTAGAAATCATCTCAAGAAATCCAGAAATCACAAAGGGGGGAAAGGCCTATCACAAACGGGAGCACAAGGCTCACCAACACGTGTATCACAAACGGAATGCTAATTCCATGGTTGCTAACCATCACAAATTGAGCCGAAGCTCCACAAACGGCCCGAAGACCATGGGTTGCTACCCCATCACAAATTGAGTCGAAACTCCACAAAACGGGGTTTAGTCTCCCTCGCATACAAAGAGACATCGCACATTGCTAGTCTAAATCGCAAAGATGATTGTCATGATCAACGAGAAGTGTCAATTACAGTAAGCTAGTAAGTATATGAGCTTAGCTTCATGTCCCATAACCACTAGCTTAACTTAAATATTTACGAACAAATTGTAGATCTCTACTAGAAAATTGTCACAAGAGTTTCAATCGAACGAGTCCAAGAATTAACCGACGAAGTAAACGCAAGTGTTTCATACAACTTGTTTTACTAAGTCGTTTAATTAGATTTCTCATACGAGTGAGGTAAAGGTTTGTATATACTAATAGATTGGAAATTGGTTTGAGAAAACGAGCTTTGTACTAAAATAGAGTTGAAATCATTTGAGGAAAGAGTTTTGATATTTACTACTAGTATAGAAAACCTTTATATTTTTAAAGTGACAAATCACACAGAAGATTGTAGGAACAATCAATCACTAAAATTCACATACGAAGATGTGAATAAAAATCCAACGAAACCGATAAAGAATCCATCGAAATGGATATTCAAAAATCCCTAAAAAGGAGTCATCAAAGTCATAACAAATGATAACAACACATAGGAAACAACACGAATCGATTAAAGTTTGAAATTCAAACAACTAGACGAAATAGGCAAAAATGCACCAGGTCGGTCGACCAGCTACAGAGCTCGGTCGACCGGACCCTATTCCACAAAAATTCTCGGGAAGCAGGTCGGTCGGCTGAACCCTGCAGTCGGTCGACCGGGCCCTAAAACAGAAAGTGCTTATGCACTTGGAAGCAGGTCGGTCGGCCGGCAGCAGGGCTCGGTCGGCCGGACCTGTTTCCTGTCCCTTCCCAGCCCATCCAAATGAGGTCCAACCTCGACCAAATTGCATTCTCTCGAGCAACGGCGCTAAGGTTTGTGTCAGTCGACTACCCGGCCCTATAAGCTCCTTGTTGCAACACCAAAAACACATTTGAACATCAAAGCTATGGATTTTAAGAATTTGGCTTTCAAAACACTAAAATTGGAATATTCACAAAACCATTCCAAACCAAAAGCAAATGCACACGAATAAGTGTTAGGAATTCATACCTAACAATCGAAGATAAATATAAGCATAGATGTGAGATAAAAATCTCACCTTTGAACCCAAATCAATGAAGGAGAAGCTTTAAAAACAAGCAAAGATCAATTCCTCTTCAATAATAACTCAAGAAGCTTCAATCTAAGCTTAAAAGAGAAACATTTCCTAAATTAGGTTTAGGAAATTTCTGAAATCAAAGAGAGAATGGGTTGGAGAAGAAGAAGAAAGAGCATACCAATGGGTTCACTTGAGTTTGGAGCAAGAAAATGGATTTGCTAATGGAAACTAGGGCTTAGGATTTCCTAATTCTTTTTCTCTTCCCCCATTTTTGATGAAGCTTGAATGTATTAGGAAATTATGAAGTAATGAAGAGGAGAGGAGATTGGAACTGAGCTAGTAAGTGGGGTTATTGGGCTCAGCCCAAACCAAAGCCCTAAGTAAAAAGTAGCAAAAATCAACTTTCTCCAAACTTATCGAAGCTTATACTCATAAAGGTCGCAAACGGCATTTTAAACTCAGTGGGAGTGGTCCCGAGTCCAAATTCGACCGTATGCAAAAAGTAGCTTTTCGGACTAAATTCCGAGTATCGATAAAATATTTAAATAAAATATTTAAATATAAAAATCATCCAAATATGCGGGTTGTTACATAAAGAATTTGAAAGAAGTTTAACTATGTTTTTGGGAAAGTTAAACACTTAAGAGATTTGTAAAACCCAATTCGAACGGTTTGTTTTGAAAAGTTAATGGATTCTGTAAATTTTCTTACTTGGTAATTTCGAGGACGAAATTCTTTTAAGGGAGAAGTATGTAACGACCCAGAATTTCTATTAATTAAAATTTGTATATTTAATTGATATTAAATATTAATAAGTGAGATTTATAAGTCGAATAATTTTTTTTCGAATAATTAGATTTAATTGGATAATTAAATCGATAATTTAATAGTTGAAATTACAGAAATAATTGAAAATTGGGTTAAATATGATTGAAATTGATTTGTAAAATTTTATTTTATCATATTGGAGTTAGAATGATATTATATAACTTTTAAAATTTAATTAAAAGTTTATTTGTGAAAATTGAATATTTTAATATTTAATTATCGACTGAAAAATAGCCAATTTTTGAACAGTCTCAGAATTGGACGAAACTAGTTCCATTGGATCCGTAATAGTTTGTTATTATCGGATTTCAATTTTCGTAGCAATCGGAGTTTTCGTTTGACCGTGGCAGCTCGAAACGCATCGAAATTGTTTTAATATTAATTTGGCGAGTTAAAATAGTCATTTTTCAAACAGTATCGGATTTCGACGAAACTAGTTTCATCGGATCCGTAATGTAATATTATTGTGTGGTTTCTAATTTCGTGTCAATCGGATTTACGGTTTGTCCTGGACAAGCCAAAACGCATAGAAATTAGTTTAAATCGATTTAATTTGAAATCGATCGTTTATTGCCGCAACTCGCACATACGATGGAATTAGCCTCCGAAACATGTTACATTGTGTTTGTAACGTGGGGTAAACCTTAGAAACGCCAGCCGGCACGCTTCGTTTGGAGTTCGGAAAATTTCGATGAATAGTAATTTGAGAAACTTCTATAAAAGGCCATCACTTTCACAAAATTGCAAACAAAGGCCAAAACCCTAGCCTAAGTGTTCAGCTGCCACTTGATAATTAATGGCCAGAAACTTCTCTTCTTCTCCCCTCAATCATTCTCAATCCGTAGACAATTAGCAAGAGCCTTCAACTAACAAATTGAAGAGCACGGAGAAAGCTTCAGATCCATACGGCTACTTCGTCGAATCGTCGACCATAGGAGGAGCTATCTGCTCGCGTTCACATCAGGTCATGCACAAATTTCGAGGCAAATTAGGTGGTCGAGCTCCACCAGGTCACGGCCGAAGGTAGCTCTTGAGTGGGGCTTCGAAACCCATGCCTCTGATCATCTTCAAAGTGAACGAAGCTCGAGCGAAATGAAACCCTAGAAGGTGGCTAATGGGTTGATGCTTGCGTGTTTTACTGGGAGGATGAACGTGATATTCACGTTTGGGAAGAAGGGGGGTGGACGGCCAGATCTGAAGCAAGGGTGATGGACGGCCAGATTGCATTGTAGGGTTTGAAAAATTAAAATAGAAAATGTAAATTTATATTATATAAATTGTGTAAACTTCTAAAATGCATATCTCTTTCATACGAGGTCGGAATTTGACGAAACTTTTTGCGTTGGAATCGTTTCGACGAGCTCTACGAAATGGAACTGGATTGGAGTCATTTAAAGCTAGTGATAATTTTGGGTAAAATTAAACGCACGTTTAATTTTATTCGAAATAAAACGCGAAAACTGAATCGAAATCAAGGTGAGAACTTCTCACTCAATCGAATCAGTTTCGATTTAAATTTTAAATAATTAGATTTAAAATTGTTGATTGTATGCTTGGATGATAAATTTTATCTGTTATTGACTGAAATAGACATTATACGCTTTATTAAGCAGATGCTATTTATTAAAAACATATACCGCGAATATTTCACTGCAAAGTGAAATTGGTATTATTTATGTACTTGGAGTTGATTTCCGGCATTATATAGCGGATGAGACCCTATTGCGCCGTCTATTAAGCGGATAATATTTTATAAATCTCATATACCGCGATAATTCCGTACTGGAACGGAATTGGTATTGTGCTAATGTTTGTGGATGCAGGGAAACAGGTTGGAGGGATCCAACTGGATTCCTCAGCAGTATTTATTTGATTACAGATATTTCGATATTTGTTGATTATCATATGATGGTATATGATGTTTGTTGTCATGATTGACTATTGGGTGCTGTTGCATCATCGGATCCATTTTTGAAGTTTAAAAATAACGATTTTGATTTTAAAAGGATTTTTTTAAAATGTTTTTTTTTCAAAGTATACGTTTTATAAATTTTTGAATTGATTCATTTTAAATAATTAAAACATTATAAATTTTTATGTTATCAAAATTAAGATTTCTGTGAAATATAACCAAAAGGTGATTTTTAAAAATAAATAGATTTATAGAATAGTTTAAATTTGGATTTTTGAATTATTATAAAGGATGTATATAAAAGATTTTTAACATTGATATTTATAATAAATATATATATATATATGTAATATTGGAATTATAAAACGAGTTTATTAAGTGTTAAAATGAAGTATAGAATGAATTTCATTAAAAATTATCGATTTATAAATTATGAAGATTATAAAATGAATAGATGTTGTAAAATAAAAGATCTATAAGTAATCAACTTATAAACTGGATTTTGGGCATTCAAATGGGATATTAATAGAAATTGTTAATAAAGGAGATTTTATAAGTTGAAGTTGTTATAAATATAAACGAATCTTATAAGTAATAGAAGTTTTAAAAAAGAACGATTTTGTAAATAAATGAATTATAAGTACTTAACTTATAATATGGACTTTTGGTATATAATTGAGATATATAAATTGAATTGGATTGATAAAGGAGATATATAAATCGAAGATTATAAATAGAAATGGAATTTATAGACGTTTATAAATTCGAAATCAATGGAATTTGATAAATTGAATGTTGAAATCGGTTAAGGAAGTATATTCACGACTTTGGACAGTGAATATTAAATAAAATGGATATGCTTGGGAAAATGAATATAGTAAAATGAAGTTAATCGTTTTAACGATGTTTTAAAATGTATTAAACATCGAAATCATAGATTTCAACATTCATTGTTGAAATAGATGTTTTTGAGAAATAGAAGGAAATGGTAGACTATAACACTGTTGTTAAAGTAAATGATTTCCGAAAGGAAATGTTTTCGTATAGTATTGGGATTTATATATCTATGTAAATTTCGAATCCCTATACTAGTGATTTTGGGTTGTCGTAACGATGTTTTATGCAACATTCGTTTTGGCTCGAATAAATGTGTTTTAAGAGAATGTTTTCCTTAAAGAATGAAATATATACTTAATTTCGATTTAAGTATATTGAATATTTTCCAAGTGTTGAAAATAAATAGATTTGTGAATTACTTATTATTAAATAAGTATGGAAATGTTTTCCAATATGAAGTGAATATTTTAAGATTTTATCTTTTAAAGATAAATTGAAAATGAATATTAGAAATCGATTGGGAATCATATATTCATAAATATTTTGGAAGTGTAAATTCACTATGGAATTTATAAAAGAAAGGGGAATTTGTTTAAAAATAAACGTTGATTTATTTTTGAAGTATGGGAATAAATTTATGGGTTTGGAACGTAAATGTAAAGTAAATCGTTAGGGATTTATTTAATTGGTTTAAATGAACCATTTTGAAATGAAAGTATTTCCGCGTAAGGAAAATGATTGAAATTTATTTTCAAATGTGGTAAAGGTGAAAAGTGATTTGAAAATTTGTTTTCAAAAGGTTGAAGTGTGGAAATTATATATCTAGTAAGGAAAATTTGGAGAGTAAATAATTTGGGAAATTATTTGGAATTTGGTGATGTTGAACACGCCTATTGATAGTAAAATAATCCGACTATCAATATTTACCTTTAAATAGGTATTTCTTGTGATTGCTTGAATTTGAATGTCACACTTATTTTTGAATAAGCGCTCACTATTCGGTTTAGCCGGGAAAGGACCTTGGGGTCGTATAACCCATTCCGAATATGTGATACGTCGTTATGGATTGCATTTGATGACCGGTGTTGAAGACCGGATATTTGTGAAAACGAAAGGATTACCGTCGAATATTTCTGCTTCGGCTGATCTCCGATATAGAAATTTATTACCCTTTGTGATGGGAAGTCCGGTCGTGATTAGTGAATATCCGGATTGCAAGGACTTCTTTGTAAGTTCCTTCGGTTCCGTTCGATCCCGGAACGGACTTGTATGGATGTGTCTCTGACGTTACAATTTGAGATGTAAAGCTGGTTTCTATCAAATATATTTCCGTTGGTGGCGGAGAATTTATTCTCTTAGCTTAACACGCTTAGAGGTTATGTAGTTGATGGTTACTAGTGATACATTCCCAAATTGGTAATGTGGCATACGAAGTGCTGTTGAGCATTTGATGACCAAAGAACAGCTTTTATATAAAGCGTGGCTTTGTGGACGAGACTTCGTCGGACCTCACTCCCCGGAAATGGTCAAAACAGGAAGGATGCAGTAAGGTTATTAGGGGGTAGCACCCCTTTAGTGTATGTCATTCCTTCTGAATAGAGGTGGTATCATGGTTTGAAGCCCAGATACTTAACCTATGTTGTTGCTGCAAATTTATTGCTTTATGGTTGTTGGAAATCGAGGATCCTCGGATATAGATCGGTTACGATCGGGGAATGACATATTCGTGTCAGTAGTTACCCAGTTAGGGGTAACCCGGCCTTGTGTTGGCAGAGATCCGGTTTGGTTCTCGGGTCGTCTTTCCAGAGGCATACCCATGTGGCAATGGGAAGTTCCTTGGCCCGACCATTTGTTGGAAATCCAAAGAAACAATACGATCTTGTACGGTTTTAGTTGTAGAACCTATCATTCACTTATGGTGGTCACCACTATTTGGATGGTAGCTATAGTAGGCATAAGTGCGAAATGCCTATGCTGGCTAAGATTTATATCTTTATTTTCAAAATTATTTTTCCTACACTATGCACTAGTAATAATATCAAATGTTTCTTTTTAATGCGTATCAAGCATCTTTGACTATCATAAGGAGAAATTTCCTACGATTCTGCGTTTGCATTGTGTGTGTGTGCGGAAGGCCTTATGGTAGTCTCATTTTCTAAAAAGCATTGCGAATCTATTTTAAAAATTATCCTGTTTTTTGTTTTTAAAGATAAACTGTTTTAAGTTCTCACACCAGTCCCATGACTGACTCGGAGTTTATTGTCTTCCTTCCTAAACTCTGGGTGCCCACCAATTTCCACACGGGCAGTCTAGAGTCAGGTTATCGGGATATTCTGGAATTCAGAAGTTGCAGGAGGCAAGCTGGATGGCATGGCGTATTAGTAGTATATAGTATTTCTTTTCCGTCATTTGTTGTTTGTTGTTGTACACTCTGATGATGTAATGTAATGTAATATGATGTAATGTAATAACTGATATAGTTCTTTGTTTAAAGATTATCCATTTATTTATTATATGTTGTTCCGCGGCGATTGTGAGATTCTGTTATTGTTCCTGTTGTTTTCTTTTTCTTTCTCTCTTCTTCTATCTTCTACCTCTTCTTTAACCCTAACGGTACGGTTTTTGGGCCTTCGATTGTTCGGCATTTGATACGGTGGACATATTGATGTCGGTTTTCGAGCGTCGAAAAATCGCAAACGTTACAGAAATGGAATGATATCGTACTGATATGATTTTGAATTGAAAATGATATTTTGGTTTTGAAGCATAAACTATTTTGAAATGACCAGTGTATTATAATAACGGGTGGTTGTTAAAGAGACCGGGATCGGGAATGGGCATACTCTATGTCGATACCTAAAACCTCTAACAACCGTGTAAGCGATGGAAATTCCAGAATGAAGTAGGATGGTGGCGACGTTCCATTAAGGTATATACATGGACCCGACTCCCGTGAGTTGGCATAAGATGGCTAAAACAGGAGCAATCGATGGGCTAATGAGGTAGCTCCTCTTATCGGACACACTTCTTCGATATCATTCTATTACTTTGTGATTGATTGGTTGCACCATTGATTTTTAGGAGTGTGGCTCGAGGTGGGCGGTAGTGGCTGCTATGCGTTACCACCGGTCCGGAAGTGTAATTGGTATATCTACCCTAGCATTGCCTAGTTGTGTCTGTCACCTACCCTAGCGCGCCTTGTACGAGTTTTGATTTGTGTCATACATATGGAGTATTTGTGGTAGTCTCCCGATCTGGAGTTACGACGGTACTGTATGGACTATTGGCACTATTTATGTGTTAAGATGGAAAATGTAAAGCCATGACGCTATTTTTAAGTATGTTTACTTTACTATTAGACATTATTATAAAAGGGTATATTACTACAAAGTAGATAGTTTAACGGATCCTTAAGAGTTGGGAATCCCAAACATCTCTTAAGTTACTGCACTCACGTTAGATACTAGATAGGAGATGTCAACCCCGTAAACATCTCTGACGCCGTTCCACTCATATTTATTTACCGTTGATTTAACTTACATAAGAACTTTTAGTTCTGACTCGAGTGTTTTGTCTTTTCAATTCGCTCGGGCCAGCCTAAGCATTACAGGATGTTGAAGACCTTGTTTCTAGAGGACGAAGATGAAGATTGTATTACTATTATTTATTATATTATTCCACTACATTCATACTGTTCAGTTGTAGTGTTATTCGTCTCTGTTATAGGTAACTCTGATTCTGTATTGTACTAGTATAATCAAATGTTTTGTAAACGGCTTCATGAACTGTTATTTGATTATTATATTTTATCATTCCGCTGTGAGATTCTGTTTTGTTTTGTTTCTTTCTCTGCTTTTCTTATTCACCCCAATAACAATCCACTCTTTTGTATGGTTTGAGTCTGACGTATGTGGTTTATCGTTGATTTAAAGCGTACAAAAAGGCAGGATGTTACAGTTGGTATCAGAGGTTTGGTTTAGCAATAAACCTTAGCTTTTGGGGTCTGACTCTTATTAATAGGGTAGTAATACCCTAGAATGAGTCGCTGAGTGTGTGTGTGTGTGTGTATGAGGGCGTATTTGTTAGTGTTATATAAAGGTTTTGATAATTTGTTAATTTGTTCCATTTTGTATTTATAAATTCTAGTTGGTGCATAGGACGCTATGACATCGATAGGGATTTCTAAACACTTAATAGGACAAACTGACACAATATTTGTATTGAAATATAGGTAAACGAAATAATTTTACCTAGTGTATATTTTTGTATATAAAATAATGATTTATAAATGATATATATTTGGTTGTAATATGTTGGTTGTTAGGTAGTGAAACATATAAATATTGGTTGGGAATAAGATTTAAAAGTAAAATAAATGAAATATGGAAACTTAAAACTTAAGTTCCAAGATTTTCAAGTTTCTTTCGAAAGATTTTGGAATATATTACTATTATTTGAAAGTGTTTTCTTACATAAATATTTCAATATGATTTGAAAGAATTGTTTTAAAGAAATTTTGGAAAGAAATAAGTTTTGTACTCCCAGCTCTATCGCTGGAAAATAATTCGGTGATGATTGCACGCATCATCGACATTCATTTTTGAGTTTCGAAGTGGGAAGACCGTTGTAGTTGTTTACTACACCTTTGTTTTGATAAATATATATAAATTTATTTCCAGATATGATTTGATATATATAAAGGATATGATATATATGTTATTTTAAATGATTGAAATGGAACCCGGCATTTAGTTCTTAAATCCTTATAAATTAGAGGTTTTATTATTGAAATGAAAAGGAATTTAACTATTTAATAACTGGAACCTCTAAATGAAATAAGAGATTAAATGCTAGGTTATGAATGAAATTATAAGCAAGTTGAAATTTGTAACTTATAAAACAAAAGATATAATTATTGAACATTAAATTAAATAAAAAGAAATGAGAAAAACTTGTATAATTTTCAATTGCATTCTTAAAAGCATATATATAGCTTACCAAATATTAAAAGTTGTAATGTTTAATAAGAAGATGTAATGGAAATTGTACAAGTAAACTTATGTAATGAAAGTGTTCAATGAATTATTTTTACAAATAAGAAATTTAGTGTAATAGTTGTTATAAGCTTACATTATAATTGAAATGTTACTATAATAAAAGGGGATAGAAAGTAAGCATTGTAGATGAGTAATTAGAAACTTAAGTAAATATATTGAAATGATAAATAATTGAATTACACATGAATACTGTAAATAAATGAAATTAAGTAATGAATAAATGAATGCAAATAAAAGAAACTTGCATTATATGGATAAATGAAAATGAATTTGTAAGTAGTAGATAGAAATAAATGAAAATAAGACTGAATGAATGAATGTGAAATTATTTACAAAGAAGCTTATATAGTACACTAAGAATATGCTTACATATGTTTAAATTAAATTGTATTTGAGTAACATATGTAAGAAATGAAGATAACGTATGAAAATAAAAGAATGGAAATGAAAACTATAAGAAATAAAATGTAAATTAAAAAGTTAAATTATTATATGAATGAAAAGAAGTGAAGCAATAAATGTTGTGAAATGAAATTAACAAGAATGAACACAATTTATGTTTGGGGTTGTTGTTTGTTTGGTTTATGGCTGTTTGGGCAAGGATACTTTAAAATTGTTTAGATGTATGAATAATCTATTTGGTTTCATCTAAGACTATTGAGTAAATGATGCACTTAGTAGTTTATTTTTCATTCTATACAATTTAAAGTTTTTGAACCCTAACAACTATTTGTTTTGTTTGATATGAATGGATAATTGATTTGTGTTGATTTTACATGATAATTGTATATTGTTTGCAAGTGATTGTTGTTTATATTGATTGTTTGTTAGTGGTTGAAACAACTTTAAATATTTCATTTTATGTAATTATTAACCCTTTTTCGATTATAAGTGAAATACAGGTTATGGAAGCAATTGCTGCTGCTTTTGGTTTCATAATTAAGCGTTGTTTGCCCAACAAATAGGTACGTTCTCGGATTTTGGTTTTCTAGCGGTATAATATATATTTTCCCATTGTTGGGATATATTATTTTGAAATATTGTGATATATTTTGTTATATTTGATGTTATATTTTCTTCCAGACCTCTCCGTATAAAGGAGACTCTGCCGAAATTTTTCATGAATTTTGGACTTAGGAAATTTAATGAAATATTTTCCAAAATCTTATTACTTGAATATAAAAGGATTTAAGGGTTATAACTTGATATATTTTATTTAAATTATTAAATTTTTTGAATATATTTGTATAAATTTAATAATTTGAATAAGATATGTTGATTACTTAATTCCTTCTTTCCCTCCTTTTTCTTTTTGGGGACGAAAAGTTTTGAGTGGGGGAGAGTGTAACGATCCGTAAATTTCGATAATTAAATTGGTTAATTTAACAAGATTTTTGTAATTAAATTTAGAGAGAAATAAAAAACTTTATAATTTATAACGAAGTGAATGTTAAAAATGAAATGTAGCAATGGTAATTAAAACTAATTATTGACATTAGGAGTGGAATCCCAATAATGAAATAGTGTAAATTGTGCACTTGGTTACAAAATTTAAATTAAGTAAATTAGGGAAAGTGTTGTATAAATAAATGAATTAGTATAATTAATGGTAATTGGATGAATTCAGTATTATGTAAGTAATTATGATAATTAGTTGAATATAAAATAAACTTAAGTGTAAATTAAAGGTTATGATAACAATTATTATAAATTACCTATTTAATCTGTCAATGAAATTAATTGGAAATCAATTTCATTTAAATGTAAGTAAATGTTCATTAATGTGAGTTAGGACAGTAATTATAAAGTGTGAATGTAATAAAATGAATGGAAAAGTATATTTTATTTATAAGATAAAATAAAAGAATGAAACCAAGTTGAATACATTAATTGGGATTTTAATTATAACTAATGTATGAGATTAGATAAAATTTCAATATAAGCAGAATTATGGTGGTTAATACGAATAAAAGATGGGAATGAGAATATGTTAAGTAAATGAAAGGTAAACAATAGTAACTAGGGTTATAGAGTAATAATAGACTTAATAAAAAGATTGGAATTGCATTATATCTGTTTAATTGATAATTATAAATAACTGGGATTAAATTTGTAATAAATGGATTAATGGCAAACAAAGGAAATTAAATATTTAGAAATTTTAATAAATGGAAATTAGGATGAAATTTGAGATTATTAATGTAATAAATCATGAACCAATGTTAATTTTATCCATTTGACAATAAGACATTGATTAATGGAATGAAAAGTCAATTAAATGGAATTATTAAAATTTAATGTGAAATTACTGAAATTATTGAATTGTGAGTAAACATGAGAATGAGTGAAATAGTTAACATGGAATTAACATGGAAATTTTTTAAATTGTTATAAATGTCTAAGCAATCAAAATTTATAAAATTTGCCAATTATAGAATTAGAATTGAAAGGTGATTTAATTAATTAATAATTTATTCATTTAATTAACTGATATATAGTTATTTTTGGCCACTGACTCGGATTTCGACGAAACTAGTTTCATCATATCCATAATAGTGAATTATTGTAGGATTTCCAGTTTCGTAACGATTAGACTTGTCGTTTGATCGTACGAACTCGGAACACCTTGAAATCAATTTAATTGAAATCAATTTGAAATAAGCTGATTTTAACGTAACTTCTTCATACGATGGAATTTGGACTTGAAAGCTGTTCCATCAATTTTAAAATACTCAAAAACATCTATTTTGATATATGGGTTGACCCATTTTCGTTTCGGAGTCGAAACGGGCTTTTCGGGTCATTATCGTTCAATTTTTCCAAACCAATCAACCGATTTGTTTCTATTGTGTTCCGCCTATATATATGTCGTGATAAACCCTAGATCATTTCTTCTTCCTCATTTCTGTACATACAATTCCATTGGCTCCTCCTTATTTCAATGGCAGACAAAACCTAATTCTCTAATCTCAAATTCAATTTCAAAATTCAAATGAAAATTTAAAACTCCACAAACTATATCAAATTATATATCGATTTGAAGCTCTCAATGAGCGCATCTCATATCTGTAATTTGTTTTCCAGATTGAACCATTATTTGTCCTAAAATTTATGAATTATCCATGGTCGTTCATCGCGCGTTGATCAACTACAACAGGTCGACGATTCGTTGATACAGCTGGGTAGAGAGCAACGAGTGGAGTGCATCTGTATGGGTTTTTCATCGGATCGACGGTCAAATTAGCCCTTAAAATTCATTAGGGTTTCACGAAGGAGGCGGTGGCCATGCTTTTTCGGCGACGTGGCGGCCATGGGGGGGCACCGTTGCGTGCGGCTTAGCGAGTAGGTGGTGATGGTGAGGATCGACATCGCTGCAATGGTTGGAGGCGAGAGGAAATTGCAGTCAGATGATGGTCAACGATGAGCTACCGAACATGAAGCAGGTGCGAACGTCTGAGTAGCGTGCGTGAGAGCGCGATGCGGGCAAGGTAACGTGGCTGCTCCTATTGGTTCGTTTTAGATTAGTTTCTTTTATTTAAGTTTTGTTTCCGAATGTTCTAATCGCAATAATTGTTGCATACGAGGTCCAATTCACGCACGGTTTGATCCACTGGGATCGTATTGAAATTCTGGACACTTTGACATAGGTTTGGACGAATTCGAAGACTATTTGTATTTTGAGTTTAAATTGGATTTAAATTCAATTTAAATTCAAAGTTGAGTGTTTTAACCCACTCATAACTTCTAAAATTTCTTATGTTTTTTAAATTTGATTCATGATGTGATTAGGAATTTACTTATGATTATTTGGCATATTTTTAATCATCATCTCAGTTAAATTGAATTTATTTGAATTAAATTGTTATTTAATTTATTATTGCATATAAACTGCCTGTTAATTACCTGTTATTTATTATCGGTTTCTATATTGATATTCATGGATTATTTTGGATGATGATGGTGATGGATGTTGATTGTTGATATTGGTTGAATGGATGTTTAGTTTATATCGTTATAGACTACAAGTTCGTTATGGATTATTATTAATTCGGGATTACGGTTTGAAAAGATATACAACCCAAAAATATTAAATTGCGGATTGAAATGATAAATATTTGTATCATTTGACCATAGGATAGAAAATTATATACAGACACTGTGGCCGATATATAAAAATATTTTTAAATGATTTCTATGGTTTTGTAAAGAAATATATGGTTTTATATAAATATTGATCTTAGATATTATATAAAGGTTATTTTATTCTTGATTTTAAGCTGTGTATAAATTTGTTTTAATATAGAAAAAGTGATAATAAAGTTTGATTTTATTGAAGATAATATGGTCAAGTATTTAAATTATATTTTTATATAGAGTTTATAATGATCTAAATAAATTAAGGTTGGAAGATAGATTTGAAATTTATTTTAAATTGAATTTAATTAAGAATTTATTTAATTAATCGAGTTGAAACTTATGGAATTTGAAAATTTTAAAGGTATGATTTTTATAACTTGGTTTTGTTTAAGATGATTTAAAATGAATATTTCAAGTTTAAATTAACTGAAGGAACATTTAGTGATTTGGAATTTGGGGTTTATTTAAAAGATATTGGATTTGTTAAGTAAATATTTCAAAACTGAATAATAATGAATTTAAATTAAGGTATATATGGAGTTATCAAATTTAGTTTTGAA
This sequence comes from Allium cepa, assembly GCA_030765085.1. NCBI lineage: Eukaryota > Viridiplantae > Streptophyta > Magnoliopsida > Asparagales > Amaryllidaceae > Allium > Allium cepa. The sequence goes on from CM060931.1 coordinate 582,844,588, forward strand.
ATGGTGAAATATTTAAAGTTTTGAAATATATGGAAAGTGAAATGGTTTATTTGAGGTTCAAATCTGTATTTGAAATCAATATAAAGTGAAATGGTTTATTGAAAACTGAATTGAGTTGAAATTTATGAATTGACATTCGATATAAATTGAATTTTGGATTCAAGTTGATTTGAATCAATTTGTGAAATTGAGGAAATTATTTTATGTTATAAAGTAATTTTAAATTTAAAACTGTTTTATTATATATACTATTTGAATATCTAAACTGTTTAAGTGGTGAAAGTTAGGGTTGCGAAGCTATGAATTTCAAAGTATTATGTTTTGAAAATGTTATATTTTCAAGTGTTTGGTTTCGAAAGTGTTATAACCTTGAAAATGCTATGATTCTAAAAATGGATATATATTTGAAACGGAAATGATATCGTATTTGGTTTTGAAATGGAAATGATATCGTATTGATATGGTTTTGAAATGAAAATGATATTTTGGTTTTGAAGTATAAACTATTTTGAAATGACCGCGGTGTTATAATGATGGTTGGTTGTTAAAGAGATCGGGATCGGGTATGGGCATACTCTCTGTCGATATCGAAAACCACTTTAACGACCGTGTACACGGTGGAGATTCCAGAATAAAGTAGGATGGCAGCAACGTCCTATTGACGTATATACGTGGACCCGACTCTCATGAGTTGGCATAAGGTGGGTAAAACAAGAGCAATCGATGGGCTAATGAGGTAGCTCCTCTTATCGGACACACTTCTTCGATACCATTCTATTACTTTGTGATTAATTGGGTGCACTTTTGATTTTTAGGAGTGTGGCTCAAGGTGGGCGGTAGTGGCTGCTATGCGTTACCACCGGTTGGGTAGTGCAATTGGTATATCTACCCTGGCATTGCCTAGTTGTGTCGTGTCACCTACTCTAGCGCGCCTTCTACGAGTTTTGATTTGTGTCATGCCTATGGAGTATTTATGGTAGCCTCCCGATCTGGAGGTACGACGGTACTGCATAGACTATTGGGACTATATATGTGTTAAGGTGGAAAATGTAAAGCCTTAAAGCTATTTTTAAGTAAGTTTAGTTTACTATTAGACATTATTATAATAGCGTATATTACTGCATAGTAGATAGTTTAACGGATCCTTAAGAGTTGGGAATCCCAAACATCTCTTAAGTTACTGCACTCACGTTAGACACTAGATAGGGGATGTCAAACCCCGTAAACATCTCTGACGCCATTCCACTCATATTTATTTACCGTAGATTTAACTTACATAAGATCTTTTAGTTCTGACTCAAGTGTTTGTCTTTTCAATTCGCTCGGGTCAGCCTGAGCATTACAGGATTTTGAAGACCTTATTTCTAAAGGACGAAGACGAAGATTGTATTACTATTATTCATTATATTATTCCACTACATTCATACTGTTCTGCTGCATTGTTATTCATCTCTGTTGTAGGTAACTTTGATTTTGTATTGTACTAATATAATCAAATGTTTTGTGAACAGCTTCATGAACTGTTATTTGATTATTATATTTTGTCATTTCGCTGTGAGATTCTATTTTGATTCATTTCTTTCTCTGTTTTCTTATTCACCCCAATAACAATCCACTCTTTTGTATGATTTGATTTTGACATGTGTGGTTTATCGTCGATTTTGTGGGATGTTACAATAAGAAAGATTACAGGTTGGCCTGCAAAACCTTTAAGTTCATAGTAAGCCTAGCAAAAACTATGAAATTGACAGATAGTCAGGTAAACACTAGGATAAGCGTATTTGGACAGACTATCCAATTTTCTTCTAATGGTTAGATAGAAAATTTGGTATATCTGGTAGGCCTGAGTCAGCCATGTAGGTTGGTGGTTACCCTATGAAAACTAAACATTGGAACGAATAGTCCACTAAGTTGATGGATAATCATGATTACCTTTTTAGTGGTCATGCACATTATTGTTATATTGTTTATGTTAACTACTTTGGTTGTAGTTGGTTTGCAAAAGATATACTTTAAAAAGCCCATTCCGCTCAACTACGTGGTCTCGCTAGATATTCATAAAACGAGATGGCATATTACTATTCACACAAGGCTTTTTCTCCGAATCAAAGTTTATGTTTTCCCCTTAAACTCACAGCTACTCAAAATTTGATTTGAGTAGGTCGAGAATAAGGGACTTACAAGGCTTTGGGGAATGAAGCTTCTGGGGATGTGCAGGAGGCAACGCAATTATATATGAGTTTATTTAGCACTATTATCTGCAGTGTTATGTTAGTTGTTATGCAAATGTATTGACAGTAGATGTGTCTATCTATTTAGTGACTATGATCAACCAAAAAGGCATCTTCTTATGTCGCACTTAGAGTATTTTGTAATTATTATATTTTATCTGAACCTGGGCAACGTTTGGGATTATGTAACGAATGTAGAATATTATCTTTGAAATGTAATGAGAAGATTTTCTTTGAAATTATGTGTAAAATTATTGCATATCCTTGTGCTTTTGATGTTATGGGTACCATTAACTTGACCACGTTTTGTCACAAGAAATTAATACTATAGATTACTGTGGCATCTGTAGCACCTAGTTTTCGGCCTCAAATAGGGGATGTTATATCTCCTAAATGGATTTGGTAATGGGATTCTACCAGTTAAGAGTAGCGAAGGAGAGTGTGCCTATTATTGTACTTCATACACCATTAGGTTTTTATGAGTGGTTGTTGATGCCATTTGGGTTGACCAATGCTCCAACATACTTTGCGGATCTCATGAATCGGTTTTGAGAGACCAACTGAATAGGTTCATGATTGTATTCGTGGATGATATTCTGATCTATTCAAAAATTGAAGAGGAGAACAAGATGCACTTGAGGATTGTGCTAGAGATATTGAGGAAGCACAAGTTGAGAGCGAAGTTCTCTAAATGTCACTTCCGTAGAGAAGAAGTGAGTTTTTTGGGTCATGTCATTTCAGTGTAGAGTATAGTAGATCCTGCCAAGGTGATAGCTTTCCAAGGTTGGAACAAGCCACGAATGCTACGAGGAGTTTCCTAAGATTGGCAGGATACTATAGACGCTTTTTTAAGGACTTCTCAAGATAGCAGCACCGTTGACCAATTTAATGAAGAAGAATCAAGCTTTTTTTGGGATGAAAAAGTGTGAGCATGCATTTGTGATTCTGAAAGAAAGGTTGATGAGTGCATCAGTGTTGACTATTTCAAGCTGAAATGAGGAATTGACAGTATATACAGGCGCCTGTGGTACTGGATTGGATGCGGCATTGATGTAGAAGGGAAAAGTTGTTGCCTATGCTGGTCGATAGCTAAAACCACATGAAAGGATTATCCGACTCAGGATTTGGAATTGGTGGTGATAGTTTTTGCTTTGAAAATATGGAGGCATTATCTGCTAGGAGAAAGGTTTGAGCTGTTTACGGATCACAAATCCTTGAAGTGCCTTTTCTCTCAAAAGGATCTCAACCTTCGTCAGCGACGGTGGTTAGAGTTCTTAGCCTCCTATGACTTTAGCATTTCCTACACTCTAGAAAAGGAAATTCTATCTCCAATGCATTGAGTAAAAGACATGCTAGTTTGGGAGCAATGTTCTTGGAACGGAAGTAGATAAAGTATATTGTTGGTTATAATTTTAGACCTTATTGCGAGCTGGAACCATAAATGTTGGCAAGTTTGTCGATTGGACCCATTCCAATTGAAAGGATTGGTTCTAGTCAAAAGCGAGATGCTAGGTTAGAAGAGATCATAAAAAGTATAGAAGAAGGAGTAGAATCTGAAGACATAAAGCAATACGAACTCGACCGAGAAGGTTGGCTTTGTAAGGATGGAAGATTATTTGTTCCTGATGATGATGGAATAAGAGATGAAGTGTCATAAGAGTGCCATCATTCTAAGTTGATGATTCATCCCAGTAGTAACAAGATGTACCAAGATATGAGGTGAATTTATCATTGGAAAGGCATGAAGAGGGATGTCCCAATATTCATCTCGAAGTGTATGAAATGCCAAGTGGTAAAGTAGAGTAGAAGAAACCCAACGGATTGTTGCAATTGCCAGATATTCCCAAGTGAAAGTGAAAGCAAGTATCGATGGGTTTTATTGATTGACTGCAAAGGACTCGAGTAGGGTATGATAACATTTGGATTGTCGTTGATCGGTTGACCAAGAGCGCTAATTTTATATCCAGCAAATCAAATAGAACGGCTTGCAAACTGGTGCAGCTACATGCAAAGTGGATAGTATGATTTCATGATGTGCCAAAGAGCATTATGAGTGACCATGACCCGTCGTTCACCAGTGGGTTTTGGAAGAGCTTACAAGAGGTGTTAGGGACCGAGTCGTACCTTTGTACAACTTATTACCCACAGATGGATGGGAAAACTGAAATAGTAAATTGTATATTGGAAGATCTCTTGCAAGCTTGCATTATAGATTTTGGAGAATCATGGAATGACCATCTACATATGGTGGAGTTTGCGTACAACAACAGTTAACAATTGGGTATTGGCGTGGCTCCTTATGAAGCATCGTATGGTCGACCGTGTAACGCTCCTTCATATTGGTGGGAAGTGGATGAGAAACTGATACTTGGGCCAGATATGATTAACGAGACTTCAAAAAAGATTATGATCACTCGATAATGAATGAAAGCTGCTCGAGATCAATAGAAAAGCTACGCGGATAAGAGAGAAGAGATTTAGAGTTTTCTATCATAGATATGGAATTTCTGATGATTTCCCTATAAAGAATGTTGTTCGATTTGGTAAAAAGGAGAAGTTAGCACCGAGATTCATAGGTCCTTTTTCGATAGTTAAGAGAATTGAAATGTTGGCACGTAGGGTCCACTTACCTCAGAAAATGGCAGGTGTACATAACATTTTTCATGTGTCTTATCTACAAAATTTTGTGCATGACTCGGTCGTGATGATTATACCGGATCAGCTAGAAGATGTTGAGGTATAACCAGAAGATTCTAGAGCTCATAGACTGCTTCATATTGTTGGGTATGATTGTAACGCTTCGATTTTTCGTTGCCGAAAAAACCGAATAGTTATGGGTTTTAAAAAGAAAATTTAAGAAAGAAGAGAGAAAAAGAAGAAAGAAAAAGAAAAATATAGAGGGAAAAGAAGATAGACAATTTTTAGAAAACAGAGAATTAGAAAAACAGAAGATAGAAGAATTTTAAAAATAGAAAAAGAGAATTTGAAAATAGAAGACAGAAAAGAAAATAGAACGGGACAGAAAGGAACAGAACAACAACAGAATCTCACAATTCGCAGCGGAACAACATATAATAATAAATGAATAATCTTTAAACAAAGAACTATATCAGTTATTACATCACATTATATTTCATCATATCATCAGAGTATACAACATCAACAACATCAAACAGTGCAGCGGAAAAAGAAATACTATATAAGTAATATGCCATGCCATCCAGCTTGCCTCCAGCAACTCCAGAATATCCAGAATATCCTGATAAACCTAACTCTTAACTGCCCGTGTGGAAATTGGTGGGCACCCAGAGTTTAGGAAGGAAAACAATAAACTCCAAGTCAGTCATGTGACTGGTGTGAGAACTCAAAACAGTTTATTTAACTTTAAAATCAAAATAGAGGAATATTTTTAATCAATTCGCAATGCTTTTAAAAATGAGACTACCATAAGGCCTCCCGCACACACACACAATGCAAACGCAGAATCGGAGGAGATTTCTCCTTATGATAGTCAAAGATGCTTGATACGCATTTAAAATAATATTTGATATTATTATTAGTGTATAGTGTAGGAAAAATTCATTTCGAAAGTAGAATATAAATCTTAGCCAGCATAGACATTTCGAACTATGCCTACTATAGCTACCATCCAAACAGTGGTGACCACCATAAGTGAATAGCAGGTTCTACAACTAATACCGTACAAATTTCGTATTGGGAATTGGATTTCCAACAAATGGTCAGGCCAAGGAACTTCCCATTGCCACTGAGAATGCCTCTGGATGGACATCCCCGAGAACCAAACCGGATCTCAACCAACACAAGGCCGGGTTACTCCTAACTGAGCAACAACTGACCGAATATGCCATCCCCCGGTCCTTTGGGACCTTTTTCCGAGAGCGCTCTCTAATCAATTCACACAATCATAACAAAGTGTTTTCAACATGAGTAAGTATCTGGGCTCCATACCATGATACCACCCTTTTCCAGAAGGAAATGGACACATCCTAAAGGGTGCTACCCCTCATAACCTTGCTGCTTCTTTCCTGTTTTGACCATTTCCGGGATGTGAGGCTCGACGAATTCACGTCCACAAAAACATACTTTATACAAAAGCCATGCTTTGGGTCAACAAATGATCAACACAATGATCACTAAGATAGACGATCAAATAAATGATCCTATCACAATAATCAACACGATGATCATTTCAGCATCACTCAGCATGTCACATTACCAAACTGGGAATATATCGCTGATAACTTCAACTATATAACCTTTGAGCTCGTACGTCTCAAAGAAGGGTGTTAAGCAAAGAATAAATTCTCCGCCACCAACAGAAATATATTTGAAAGAAATCGGCTTTATATCTCAAATTGTAATGTCAGACATACAATCCATACAAGTCTGTTCCGGGATCGAACAGAACCGAAGGCACTTACAAAGAAGTCCTTGCAATCCGGATATTCACAATCCTGATCGGATTTCCCATCACTTAGGGAGTTTCTATACCGGCGCGACTCGGTGCAGAAACAATCGATAGGTCATCCTATCGCTCTTGCAAATACCGGTCTTCAACACCGATCTTCAAATGCAATTCACAACGACGTATCACATATTCGGAATGGGTTATACGACCCCATGGTCTTTTCCCGGTTAACCCGAATAGTGAGCGCTTATTCAAAAATAAGTTTGCATTCAAATTCAATCAATTCACATCAAATACCCATTCAAAGGGAAATACTGATAGTCGGTTATTGAACTATCAATTGATATGTATACATCACCAGATTCCAAATAATTTTCCAAATTATTTATTTTCCAAAATATCTTTACAAGATATAAAATTCCAACACTTCAAAAATAAATCAATATTTATTTTCAAACAAATTTCACTTTCATATATAATTTCCATAATGAATTTATACTTCAAAATATCCATGCATATATGATTTCAACTATTCATTTCAATTTATCTTCAAAAAGATGAATTCTAATTTTTCACTTCATATTGGAAAACATTCCCATACTTATTAAATAAGTAATTCACAATCTTTTATTTTCAACACTTAGAAAATATTCAATACACTTAAACCGAATTAAGTATATATTTCTTTCTTTAAGGAAATCATTCACTTAACATATTTATTTGGGCCAAAACGAATGTTGCAGAAAACATCGTTACGACAACCCAAAATCACTAGTATAGGGATTCGAAATTAAAATAGATATATAAATCCCAATACTAAACCAAAACATTTCCATTCGGAAATCATTTACTATAACAACAATGTTATAGTCCACTATTTCCTTTTATTTCTCGAAACATCTATTTCAACAATAATTGTTGAAATCTATGGTTTCGAATCTCTATACCTTTTAAAACATCGTTGGATCGTTTTAATTCTATTTAAAACATTCACATTCTAAACAATCTCTTTAACTTGTTATTCACTATTCAAAAACGTGAATAAACTACGTTAACCAATTTCATTCTTTTATTCATTTTAATTCAAAGGATTATTCACTATTAAAAAAATGTGAATATAACTCCATTTCTAAGTTATAACAATTAACTTGTCAAAATAAGTCATTTGCGAATTTATAAAACAACGTTTATAAATTCCTTTTCTATTTATTTATAAAAACTTCCTTTTTTATAAATTCCTTTATTAACATATTTGATTTCATATCTCAATTATAAACTAAAAGTTCATATTATAAGTCAATTGCTTATAAAACGATTATTTTACAAAATCGTTCTTTTTAAAGACTTTTCAATTTATAAACCTTATAACTTATAAAATTTATTTATTTAATAAATCTATTCTTCAAATAATTTTACCAAATTTATAAATCTTACTATTTATAAATTTCGTTTATAACTTCACAGTTTATAATTCTATAAATTTCATTCTATTATGAAATTCATTTTCACTACATTCAAACACTTATAAAAACTCGTTTTATAATGTCTATATTTCAATTTATAAATATCCATTTATAAATCTCTTAATATAAATCAGTTTATATTATTATTCTAAAACGTCTTTAATTTCCTTTATAATTTCATCATTTCGATTTATAAAATAATCAAATTTTATAAATCCTATATTTAAACTTTTATCATATATTCAAAAATCCAATCTAAATTATTTTATAAAATCATTAGTTCATATTTCTCAAAAATCGACTTTTAATCGTATTTCTAAAAATCAGCTTTTTAACTATATTTCACAAAAACCATAATTTTTATAACTTTAAAAATTATAACGTTTATTTATTTATAATGGATCAACTCAAAAAATAAAGTATATTTTCAAAAATCGTTTTAAAGATCATTTTAAAATCCCAAAATCTGGGTCCAATGATGCTACACACCAAATAGTCAATCACGACTAACAACGATATCATATATCGATATGATAATCCATCAAATATCAAAATATCTGAAATAAAATAAATACTGTTGAGGAATCCAGTTGGATCCCTCCAACCTGTTTCCTGCATCCAAAAACATTAGCACAATACCAATTTCGCTCCAGTACGAAATTATCGCGGTACATGTTCTTAATAAATATTATCCGCTTAATAACGGCGTAATAGGGTCTCATCCGCAAAAAATACGGGAAATCAATCCACTGCAATATATACATATGCCAATATATATATATCAATATTATATATAATACCAATTTCACTGTTTATGAAATATTCGCGGTATATGTTTTTAATAAATAACATCCGCTTACTAACGGCGCATAATGTCTATTTTTAACAATCAATAATTTACAGTCATCATTCAAACATGCATTCAAATATTTTAAATCTAACTATTTAAAATAAAATCGAAATCTATTCGATTGAGTGAGAAGTTCTCACCTTGGTTTTAATTTCCGTTTAAGCTTTTATTTCGAATAAAATTAAACGCGCGTTTAATTTTACCCGAAATTCTCACTAACTCCAAACGACTCCAAACCAACTCCATCGCGTAGTGCTCGTCCATACGATTCCAACGCAACTGAGTTTGCATTTTTTCGACCTCGTATGAAAAAGTTATGCATTTTCAAAGTTTACACGAATTTAAATCAACTAATTACAACATAAACTTTAAATATTTTAACCTCCATCAATCTACAGCCATCAGATCCCACTCCCACACATCTGGACCGTCCCCCCCATCTTCCTCTTTCACGTTACTCCTCTACAGGTTGAGGCCGTAACAACATAAACCCATTATAGCAATTTAGGGTTAAATAATACTCCATCAACACTCGATATTAACTCGATCAGGTTGCTCCATTGCGAAGCCCTCCTCCTCCACTACACTCGGCCCTCACCATGCCAAGCTCGGCCCTGTCTAGCCCCTCGAAATGCGTGCGTGACTGTAGAACGTCGGCCCCACTTATCTCCCCCTCCGTCGCACCATTTACGATCATCACCGTATGGAATCGAAGCTCTCTTCGTGCTCTCCAACCTTCGTGTTGAACACTTCGGCTAAATCTTTACGGATTGAGAGAGATTGAGGGATGAATGTCATGAATTTCTGGCCATTCATATGTTAGAGGCGGCTAGGGTTTAAAAAATTAGGGTTTTGTTATTTTTTTTTAATTTATGAAGGGTGTGGGTGTGTATTTATAGAGTTTCGTTCGACACTATTCACCCGGAAATTCCGAACTCCGATTTAGGCGCCGTAACCAGCGTACCTAGGGTTTATCCCGCGTTCCGAACACAATGGAACAGGTTTCGGAAGCTAATTCGGAAGTATGTGCGAGTTATGGCTGAAAACGTTCAATTTGAATTAAACCGATTTAAGTCGATTTCTAGGCGTTTTAATTTGTACCGGACAAACGGTAAATCCAATTGACTTGAAATTTGAAACCTTACAATAATATCACATTACGGATCCGATGAAACTGGTTTCGTCAAAATCCGAGACTTTTTGAAAAATGGCTATTTTGACTCGCCAAATTTAAATTAAAAACGATTCGATGCGTTTCGAGCTGCCACGATCAAACGATAACTCCGATTGACACGAAAATTGAAATCCGGTAATAACTAACTATTACGGATCCAATGAAACTGGTTTCGTTCAATTCTGAGACTGTCCAAAAATTGGCTATTTTACAGTCGATTATTAAATATTAAAATATTCAATTTTCACAAATTTACTTTTAATTCGATTTTAAAAGTTCTAAAATATCATTCTAACTTCAACATGATAAAATAAAATTTTACAAATTATTTTCAATCATATTTAACTCAATTTTCAATTATTTCCATAATTTAACATATTAAATTATCGATTTAATTATCCAATAAAATCTAATAAATCAAATAAAAATTTATTTGACTTATAAATTCACTTATTAATATTTAAAATTAATTAAATATTCAAATTTAAATAATTAAAAATTCTGGGTCGTTACAATCTTTCCCCCTTAAAAGAATTTCGTCCTCGAAATTACAAGTAAGAAAAGTTACAGAATTTATTAACTTTCCAAAATTCATAATTAAATTCCTTACAATACTTTACTAAGTTTTCCAAATCATACTTAGTTATCTTTTCAAAATAACTATTATTTGTTTAACTTTCAATTCCAAATCAAAGTTTAAGTTTTCCAAAATTTTCCCAATTTTCTCAAAATTTTTCTAACGCCTTAAATTTCCGGAAAAATTCGCCATGTCTCCTTTGCGCGGCTCGATCCGAAAAAAAAATGACAGTATATATATCACAAATATACATCTCATCAAGTAATGAGGCATCCCGCAGGGAAAAAAGTATAAAAGTGCGATATTTAATCCGAGATATGTACCTTATATTTTATTAGCGAGCATATACGGCTAATATAGCGCTAAAGCGAACTCCAAATGCGAAGCAACCGCGATCCGCACCTACTAAACTCAACAAACAACATGAGAACATGCATATAGGCAATAGTATCGATATACAACATATATATCCATATGCTAACATAGCAAAAGCAACAAATGCAAACATCAACCAACTAACATCCATATCCAATAAACATTCATTCATATTCTCATTCATATTCAATGAATTGGTTTTAAATTTAAATCATATTTGATTCATTTACATTGGATTTACTAACATTCATTCTCAATTCTAATTAGTTTACCATTTACTAATTTAAATCTAATCCACATTCAATTCTATTCAAATTTATTTACTTCTAATTTGAATTCAATTTCATAGTTTTCAATTTCATTAATTCCTTAATGAATTATATACAATCATTTAACAATCAAATAACAACCAATGTTTATTTATTACAACCAAATTTCTTTGCTTCACTTACATTCATTTTGGTTTAATATCTTTACTTTCCAATTGGTTTTATTAAATTGATTTTTCATTCAATTATTCAACTTTCAATAACATTAGGTTTCAATGAATTAACACTTTCATTAATTATTCCTTATCAACTTAAATTACATTCAATTGTTTTAACATTCAATCCATTCATTCAATTCAATTACAAAGTTGAATTCTATTACATAACTCAAGTTCATATTCATTTAATCCACTTGATTATTTACTTCGATACCAAAATCAATTCCATTCAACAACACTTAAGTTATATTCCATTTAACTTTAAATTCACTTTTATTTACAACTCATATTCATATAGTTTCACTTCTTATATATATAAGTTTATTTCACAATTGTAATTCACCTTAATTATAATTCAATCCTTATAATTCATTTGCTTATACAATTATTCTTTCATTTAGATTATTCAAACAACCTAACAATCAACTTATATACACTTTAATAATTTTGAAAAATTATTTCTTTATATATAAAATATACTCAAGGTAAAATTATTTCATTTACCCAATTTAAAATCAATATTATGTCGATTTATCTTGTTTAAGAGTTTAGAAACCCCTATCTACGATAGTTAGCTAGACTAGATCGACGGGAATCTATAAACAATCAACCGATAAGTTAACACAATATAAAACAATTTCATATTCACTAACAAATACGCTCTCATAGCTATTATTACACTCAAACTCATTCTAGAGTACTGCTGACTCTATCTCTAATGAATTATACCCAACAGAACCATGGTTTGTCGCTTAACCATCAGAGCTCCGATACCAAATGTAACGCTTCGATTTTTCGTTGTCGAAAAAACCGAATAGTTATGGGTTTTAAAAAGAAAATTTAAGAAAGAAGAGAGAAAAAGAAGAAAGAAAAAGAAAAATATAGAGGGAAAAGAAGATAGACAATTTTTAGAAAACAGAGAATTAGAAAAACAGAAGATAGAAGAATTTTAAAAATAGAAAAAGAGAATTTGAAAATAGAAGACAGAAAAGAAAATAGAACGGGACAGAAAGGAACAGAACAACAACAGAATCTCACAATTCGCAGCGGAACAACATATAATAATAAATGAATAATCTTTAAACAAAGAACTATATCAGTTATTACATCACATTATATTTCATCATATCATCAGAGTATACAACATCAACAACATCAAACAGTGCAGCGGAAAAAGAAATACTATATAAGTAATATGCCATGCCATCCAGCTTGCCTCCAGCAACTCCAGAATATCCAGAATATCCTGATAAACCTAACTCTTAACTGCCCGTGTGGAAATTGGTGGGCACCCAGAGTTTAGGAAGGAAAACAATAAACTCCAAGTCAGTCATGTGACTGGTGTGAGAACTCAAAACAGTTTATTTAACTTTAAAATCAAAATAGAGGAATATTTTTAATCAATTCGCAATGCTTTTAAAAATGAGACTACCATAAGGCCTCCCGCACACACACACAATGCAAACGCAGAATCGGAGGAGATTTCTCCTTATGATAGTCAAAGATGCTTGATACGCATTTAAAATAATATTTGATATTATTATTAGTGTATAGTGTAGGAAAAATTCATTTCGAAAGTAGAATATAAATCTTAGCCAGCATAGACATTTCGAACTATGCCTACTATAGCTACCATCCAAACAGTGGTGACCACCATAAGTGAATAGCAGGTTCTACAACTAATACCGTACAAATTTCGTATTGGGAATTGGATTTCCAACAAATGGTCAGGCCAAGGAACTTCCCATTGCCACTGAGAATGCCTCTGGATGGACATCCCCGAGAACCAAACCGGATCTCAACCAACACAAGGCCGGGTTACTCCTAACTGAGCAACAACTGACCGAATATGCCATCCCCCGGTCCTTTGGGACCTTTTTCCGAGAGCGCTCTCTAATCAATTCACACAATCATAACAAAGTGTTTTCAACATGAGTAAGTATCTGGGCTCCATACCATGATACCACCCTTTTCCAGAAGGAAATGGACACATCCTAAAGGGTGCTACCCCTCATAACCTTGCTGCTTCTTTCCTGTTTTGACCATTTCCGGGATGTGAGGCTCGACGAATTCACATCCACAAAAACATACTTTATACAAAAGCCATGCTTTGGGTCAACAAATGATCAACACAATGATCACTAAGATAGACGATCAAATAAATGATCCTATCACAATAATCAACACGATGATCATTTCAGCATCACTCAGCATGTCACATTACCAAACTGGGAATATATCGCTGATAACTTCAACTATATAACCTTTGAGCTCGTACGTCTCAAAGAAGGGTGTTAAGCAAAGAATAAATTCTCCGCCACCAACAGAAATATATTTGAAAGAAATCGGCTTTATATCTCAAATTGTAATGTCAGACATACAATCCATACAAGTCTGTTCCGGGATCGAACAGAACCGAAGGCACTTACAAAGAAGTCCTTGCAATCCGGATATTCACAATCCTGATCGGATTTCCCATCACTTAGGGAGTTTCTATACCGGCGCGACTCGGTGCAGAAACAATCGATAGGTCATCCTATCGCTCTTGCAAATACCGGTCTTCAACACCGATCTTCAAATGCAATTCACAACGACGTATCACATATTCGGAATGGGTTATACGACCCCATGGTCTTTTCCCGGTTAACCCGAATAGTGAGCGCTTATTCAAAAATAAGTTTGCATTCAAATTCAATCAATTCACATCAAATACCCATTCAAAGGGAAATACTGATAGTCGGTTATTGAACTATCAATTGATATGTATACATCACCAGATTCCAAATAATTTTCCAAATTATTTATTTTCCAAAATATCTTTACAAGATATAAAATTCCAACACTTCAAAAATAAATCAATATTTATTTTCAAACAAATTTCACTTTCATATATAATTTCCATAATGAATTTATACTTCAAAATATCCATGCATATATGATTTCAACTATTCATTTCAATTTATCTTCAAAAAGATGAATTCTAATTTTTCACTTCATATTGGAAAACATTCCCATACTTATTAAATAAGTAATTCACAATCTTTTATTTTCAACACTTAGAAAATATTCAATACACTTAAACCGAATTAAGTATATATTTCTTTCTTTAAGGAAATCATTCACTTAACATATTTATTTGGGCCAAAACGAATGTTGCAGAAAACATCGTTACGACAACCCAAAATCACTAGTATAGGGATTCGAAATTAAAATAGATATATAAATCCCAATACTAAACCAAAACATTTCCATTCGGAAATCATTTACTATAACAACAATGTTATAGTCCACTATTTCCTTTTATTTCTCGAAACATCTATTTCAACAATAATTGTTGAAATCTATGGTTTCGAATCTCTATACCTTTTAAAACATCGTTGGATCGTTTTAATTCTATTTAAAACATTCACATTCTAAACAATCTCTTTAACTTGTTATTCACTATTCAAAAACGTGAATAAACTACGTTAACCAATTTCATTCTTTTATTCATTTTAATTCAAAGGATTATTCACTATTAAAAAAATGTGAATATAACTCCATTTCTAAGTTATAACAATTAACTTGTCAAAATAAGTCATTTGCGAATTTATAAAACAACGTTTATAAATTCCTTTTCTATTTATTTATAAAAACTTCCTTTTTTATAAATTCCTTTATTAACATATTTGATTTCATATCTCAATTATAAACTAAAAGTTCATATTATAAGTCAATTGCTTATAAAACGATTATTTTACAAAATCGTTCTTTTTAAAGACTTTTCAATTTATAAACCTTATAACTTATAAAATTTATTTATTTAATAAATCTATTCTTCAAATAATTTTACCAAATTTATAAATCTTACTATTTATAAATTTCGTTTATAACTTCACAGTTTATAATTCTATAAATTTCATTCTATTATGAAATTCATTTTCACTACATTCAAACACTTATAAAAACTCGTTTTATAATGTCTATATTTCAATTTATAAATATCCATTTATAAATCTCTTAATATAAATCAGTTTATATTATTATTCTAAAACGTCTTTAATTTCCTTTATAATTTCATCATTTCGATTTATAAAATAATCAAATTTTATAAATCCTATATTTAAACTTTTATCATATATTCAAAAATCCAATCTAAATTATTTTTTAAAATCATTAGTTCATATTTCTCAAAAATCGACTTTTAATCGTATTTCTAAAAATCAGCTTTTTAACTATATTTCACAAAAACCATAATTTTTATAACTTTAAAAATTATAACGTTTATTTATTTATAATGGATCAACTCAAAAAATAAAGTATATTTTCAAAAATCGTTTTAAAGATCATTTTAAAATCCCAAAATCTGGGTCCAATGATGCTACACACCAAATAGTCAATCACGACTAACAACGATATCATATATCGATATGATAATCCATCAAATATCAAAATATCTGAAATAAAATAAATACTGTTGAGGAATCCAGTTGGATCCCTCCAACCTGTTTCCTGCATCCAAAAACATTAGCACAATACCAATTTCGCTCCAGTACGAAATTATCGCGGTACATGTTCTTAATAAATATTATCCGCTTAATAACGGCGTAATAGGGTCTCATCCGCAAAAAATACGGGAAATCAATCCACTGCAATATATACATATGCCAATATATATATATCAATATTATATATAATACCAATTTCACTGTTTATGAAATATTCGCGGTATATGTTTTTAATAAATAACATCCGCTTACTAACGGCGCATAATGTCTATTTTTAACAATCAATAATTTACAGTCATCATTCAAACATGCATTCAAATATTTTAAATCTAACTATTTAAAATAAAATCGAAATCTATTCGATTGAGTGAGAAGTTCTCACCTTGGTTTTAATTTCCGTTTAAGCTTTTATTTCGAATAAAATTAAACGCGCGTTTAATTTTACCCGAAATTCTCACTAACTCCAAACGACTCCAAACCAACTCCATCGCGTAGTGCTCGTCCATACGATTCCAACGCAACTGAGTTTGCATTTTTTCGACCTCGTATGAAAAAGTTATGCATTTTCAAAGTTTACACGAATTTAAATCAACTAATTACAACATAAACTTTAAATATTTTAACCTCCATCAATCTACAGCCATCAGATCCCACTCCCACACATCTGGACCGTCCCCCCCATCTTCCTCTTTCACGTTACTCCTCTACAGGTTGAGGCCGTAACAACATAAACCCATTATAGCAATTTAGGGTTAAATAATACTCCATCAACACTCGATATTAACTCGATCAGGTTGCTCCATTGCGAAGCCCTCCTCCTCCACTACACTCGGCCCTCACCATGCCAAGCTCGGCCCTGTCTAGCCCCTCGAAATGCGTGCGTGACTGTAGAACGTCGGCCCCACTTATCTCCCCCTCCGTCGCACCATTTACGATCATCACCGTATGGAATCGAAGCTCTCTTCGTGCTCTCCAACCTTCGTGTTGAACACTTCGGCTAAATCTTTACGGATTGAGAGAGATTGAGGGATGAATGTCATGAATTTCTGGCCATTCATATGTTAGAGGCGGCTAGGGTTTAAAAAATTAGGGTTTTGTTATTTTTTTTTAATTTATGAAGGGTGTGGGTGTGTATTTATAGAGTTTCGTTCGACACTATTCACCCGGAAATTCCGAACTCCGATTTAGGCGCCGTAACCAGCGTACCTAGGGTTTATCCCGCGTTCCGAACACAATGGAACAGGTTTCGGAAGCTAATTCGGAAGTATGTGCGAGTTATGGCTGAAAACGTTCAATTTGAATTAAACCGATTTAAGTCGATTTCTAGGCGTTTTAATTTGTACCGGACAAACGGTAAATCCAATTGACTTGAAATTAGAAACCTTACAATAATATCACATTACGGATCCGATGAAACTGGTTTCGTCGAAATCCGAGACTTTTTGAAAAATGGCTATTTTGACTCGCCAAATTTAAATTAAAAACGATTCGATGCGTTTCGAGCTGCCACGATCAAACGATAACTCCGATTGACACGAAAATTGAAATCCGGTAATAACTAACTATTACGGATCCAATGAAACTGGTTTCGTTCAATTCTGAGACTGTCCAAAAATTGGCTATTTTACAGTCGATTATTAAATATTAAAATATTCAATTTTCACAAATTTACTTTTAATTCGATTTTAAAAGTTCTAAAATATCATTCTAACTTCAACATGATAAAATAAAATTTTACAAATTATTTTCAATCATATTTAACTCAATTTTCAATTATTTCCATAATTTAACATATTAAATTATCGATTTAATTATCCAATAAAATCTAATAAATCAAATAAAAATTTATTTGACTTATAAATTCACTTATTAATATTTAAAATTAATTAAATATTCAAATTTAAATAATTAAAAATTCTGGGTCGTTACAATGATACAAAACACCTTAGGAGAAAGTTGGTGAAATGAGAAAAGGTACGATGGAGCGGAAGTGACGGCATTTGTACATAGGAGACTGACAAGAGCATGAGGATTACATGTCCGAAGTTCTTTGAATGGTAAGATCCATTGTTTACCATATCTACTTTCACCGTTGTATATTATATTTGATAGGTTAATATTTTGCATGCTAGGGTAAGTTCACATGTACTATTGATTGCATGGTTACTTGTTTCAAATGTTTGGTGGTTGCTTATAATTGCTAGGCATGTAGGATAACTATGGTTGCTTATATTTTAGCTTGTTTAGGGATTTCGTGGATGAAATTTCTAAAAGGGGAAGAATGTAACGGCTCGTATTTTACGTATCAATCCATATGAGGTTGAGTGATTCTATAATTTTGGGATATGACTCTTAGCAACATTTTACATACCTATGATTTTTTTGAATTTCTATGCAACCATTTTAACACTGGAAATATTGTTTTGGCTATAATTTTTGATAGGAGTCGAATTGGATCTCAAACTAGTTTCATTGCTTCAGGATAATGATTTCTCATTCTATAGAGTGGTCATAATAGCAAAACAGACTTACGGTTAGGAAGATATGTCTATTTTAAGTTTAGATAATTGCTGGCTAGAATTAAGCCTGTGATTAGGCCCATTAGTCTAATTCGAGATTACTATAAATAGAAGCTTAGGGAGTCCAATTAAAAGTTTTTCCTCTCTCCCAAATTAGATCTAAACTCCAATTAACCCTAGATTCATCTGAAATCACCCAAATTACTTTCCATATAAAACCAAATTGAAGAATAGCGAATAAATCATTGATTAGAAGATAGAGATCATTACTTTGGTTGATTTGAATTGCTTTCAATTGATGTCCACTTTGGATCAAGACTCAAATTGGTTGAATTTGATTATTGGTGAGTGGTTTCGACTTCTCACTATCCTATGCATGTTTATATATACAATTAAAGGTTTTAACATAATTTTGACCTTAAAAATCCTTTTCTAATCTTAATTATATATTAACATGTGTTTATAACCTAAATTGATGAATTTGCTTTGTAATTCATCTTATCCATGTACATATGATCATTAGTTATTTAGATGTGGATTAGAATTTGTTTGATTGCTATAATTTTATGTATTGCTTATTCGAATGGATGTAATTTCATGTTATTTCATGTTTGTATGTTGTACTTTGATGTTGTTCGTTAGTGTTTTGGATGTTTAGGAAGAGAGGTTGGAGAATTTCCCAAATCGAAGGCAAAAATGGTCGGAGTTAGATGAAACTTGGAAGGGACGCTTTGAAATATAGAGGAAGCAAGTAGCTTGAGTTATAAGTTCCAATTCACTGAGTGAACAAGTCGGTATTGAGTTGTTTATGTTGGTACCGAGTTGTTTGTATGGGTCAAAAAAGTCGGCGATTGGTACGGGATGATAGAGCACAGCTAAAGGAGGTTGTCCGTAGCAAGATGCAAGAAATTGGTTAAGTGCTTGAGGACATGCCGACGTGTTTCTAGAATGTGAAGTTGAATGCTTGAGAGAGAGTACCAAGTTGTTTTGATGGATAGCTCAGGGTCTAGAGCACTTGTGAATGGAGTGCTAGAAGCAAGGAAGAAGAATTAACCAATAATTGCCTAAGCAAACAAGTCGGTGCCGACTTGTTGGTGGGTCCAACGGTGGTGGGACGTCTGATGAGTGGAGTAGAGGTTCTGCAGATCATGCTGGAGGTGTTGGCTCGTTCACACCAGGTTAGATGGCGACGTAACAACATGATGAAAGCTATGTATCTTCGGTTTGTAACTCGTAGAGTTAGTAGGTACCAGGATAGCGGTTCGATAAAGGAGAGAGCTGTAATATGTGGAACATGGGTGTTCCTGGATAATGGAAACTGGACTGAGCAAGAGAATGGCTCGGATCTGAATGGTGCAAAGGAGAGCTCGATGTATATGTGCTGAGGAATCATTGATACTCGGAGTGTCATCTATTGTACTCGAAGCAGGGGTATTATTAATAGGGATGCTTATGGATAAATGGAGGGATCTGTATACCCTAGACCAATGGCTTTAGGTCTAGTGTCTAGCTTTAGGCTATGGGACACGTATCGAGCCTCAGGTTGCGTGATATGAGAGTACAATTGCGACGACCCACAAATCCATACCCTTTGAATCGACAATAAACCACACATGTCCAGCTCAAAAAGCACAGACTGACGGAAAGTCAAGAGAAAGAAAAGAAGAGAGAAGAAGAGAATAGAAGAAAGAGAGAAAAGAAAACAAAACAGAACAATATAGAATCTCACATTGCAGCGGAAAACATATAATATCATATCAATGATCTTTACAAAACAGAAACTGTATATACGTACATCAATCAGAGTTCAACAATCAATCAATAGTTATCTGCCTAATAACCTGTCCTCACAATTGCTGATAATATAAACAACTAAACATAGTGGATAATCAATAGTCAAAACAGATACGCGTATATGAAATTAAGATCTCCAGCTCTCCTACTGAAGCTCCAAAAGCACCAAAACTGAACCTGTAAATATACTCGGTCTGACCCGAGCATTGAAAGGGAAGAACACCTGGATCAGTCTGGTAAACTAGCATGAGAAACACCCTCAACTGAATTAATTAAATTACCAAACTTTTCCTTTATCAAAACAAAAGTATCACGTAAGTCACGCCCACACATAAGCACTGTAACGACCAGTAAATTTTCAATAACTAAAATAGTTAATTTAATAAGATTTCATGGTTTAATGTGGGAAGAATTAAAATTTTGTAATTTATTTATGATAATAGTTACTAGAATGAATTGCAACAAATTTTATCTAAGTTAATTATTTATGAATTGAATGAAATCCCAAATCAGTTGAAATAATATATAGTCAATGGTAATGGAACGAAGTTGTATTATATAGGAAATTGTGACACTTGTTTGTAAATAATAAACTTATAAGTGAAATTAAAAGTTAACGGTGATAATTATTTAAGTTACCTATTCATTTAGTTAGTCGAATTGAATTTGGGAACCAATTGCAGTTGAAATGAAAGTATATATTAGTCGAGTGCATTATCTCTAACTGAAGTTAAATAATAATGTGGAATTCATTTGATGTGATAAAGTAATCGACTGATAACGAAAATTTATTTAAAATCCAATATTGAAATCCGCCAAATGTTGAACAATTAAATTGTTTAAATTTAATATTTGGAATTTATTGAATAATTGAATACCGGGAATCTAATAACTGTTTAATGGAAATGGTTGTTCTATAATTTGAATTTGTTTCAAAAGTTAATTTGATAAGTTCGTTTTTGAATATTTCAAAGGATAGTGATTTAGGAATAATCAAATTTGTTTAAAATTTAATATTACAGATATTTGAATAATTAAATTCAGACTTTGATATGATTAGTTTGATATTGAAATTTTAATGTATGAAGATAGAGTGAATAACCGAAATTTGATTTAATATGATTCAAATTAGTTTCCAAAGTGAATATAAGTTATATTTGGATTATAATAGAGTTAATAAGATTTTAAAATTGGAATCTTAAGCAATTCTGTAAATTTTGAAAAGTCGTCGATTTAACCGACGAGTTAAAAATAGCCTTCCGGGGCTCAGTCTCGAAATTCGACGAAACCAGTTCCATTAGATCTGTAATAGTTTATTATCGGGTTTCAATTTCCATAGCAACCGGAGCTGCCGTTTGACCGTGGCAGCTCAAAACGCTTAGAAATTTATTTAATCGATTTCATTTAAATTGATCGTTTATTTCCGTAACACGCACATACGATCGAATTAGGCCCTAAAACATGTTCCATTGTGTTCGGAATGTAGGAAAAACATTATAAACGCCTAGCGGCGCGCCTCAATAGGGTTTTAAGATTTTGAGTTGCGTAATTAAGACGGTTTGAAAATTTAATTAATGTATAAAAATTTGATTTGACCATACACTTCACATCTGTCTGTTTCTTCTTATCAGCCAACACCCTAGTACCATTTCCTATTCAAACACGCATACTCTCCTTCTTCTTTATTTGCACGCAAGCTTCAGGCAGTAAGAAAATAATAAATCAAAACTTCAAAATTTTCTTTCTCTTCAAATACTCGATTAAAAATCATGAAACCTTCTCTAAAAATCCTATTTCATCGTTTGCTTCGATCTTGTATGCTTTTGGCCTGGTGCGACTTGGAGTTTGGGAGTGCTACAGTGAAGACGAGAAAGATTTTGAAGTTAGGGTTAGGCTTCACTTCGTTTTCATTCATCGATTCGAGAAATAAAGCTCGTAATTGGATTCTCCTCGTCAAATGGCATCTAGGCACTCATTTTGGTGAAGCTCGGTGGCGTATTGGGTCGTGCGACCTGGCCTTGGCCGAAGAGGAGTGGTTCGCACGTGTTATGATTGGTAGGTGCAAGCTTCGAGGTGAGGGGTCCGGGAGATGGAGATCGAGAGGAGAAGCTTGACGGCGCGATCGGTTTCGATTTTCATCGCCTGTAGCTCCATATCACTGGAGATTGGTGCACGGCTTGGTGGGTTCATCCTCGTGTAGGCTGAAGCTTTAGGGAAGATGGAGTTGGTGGACTGGGCTTCTTTACTTTGGTACGATTGAGACGAGACTTTTTGCATTGCAATCGTGATGATGAGAGCTTCGAAATGAAACTGGTTTGGACGAATTTGGAGACGGTTAAAATTTGGGCTAAAATCGGGAGTCGTTCGGTTTAGTTCCAAACCGGAACGTCTCGGTGACAACGGAAATCAAGATGAGTGTTTTATAACGCTCACAACGTACTGAATATCTTTGTGGTAGTTAAATTTGATATTATGAAGTGATATGAATTTTATTTGTCGTTGTTTGATAAAATTTAATTGTCATATAGATTGTCATTTGAATTCACCGTTGAAAAATTAAATTGACAGTCAAAATTGAAATTAAAATTGAATTGCGATTAAATCACTTGATATCGATAACTATGAAATTGCCGCGAATTGTATTGTCTATTGGATGATGTATTTCGATGGATGTTATTGATTGATATTTAAATGTTTGGATGTTTATTTGCTTATATATATCCTGTTATGCATACATATGACACTGTGATTTGATTTAAATGATATTCATCCCTGACATTTAATTGAAATAATTAATCACTTGGCCATGGGATAGAAAATTATATACGGACACCGGATTGGTTAAATTATCAAATTTTAAAATCGTTGATTTGAAATTTATTAAAATGTTTTGATTTAAAAGTTATAAATAAAATCAATTTATAAAAATCGAATTTATCATAAAAATTGAGTTTGGAATGTTGAAATAAATTTTGGTTAAGAAATTGTTAAATAATTTAAGTTGAGACTTCGAAATTTTAAATTTGATATGATTGAATTTCGAAAGTTATTTGTTTTAAAGATTGAACATTATTTCGAGCTTTGAGTGTTACTAAGTAAAAGTGATATAAAAATGATATTTTGAAATTGAGCTTGGAATTGAATCATATTTGAAATTTGGATTTAAAATTTGAATATTGAAGGATAAATTTTGTTAAGTGTTATAAATTGATATTTTGAAAAATCAAGCTCCAAATCGATATAAATTGAAATTGAATTAATTCAAGGTGAATGTAGAATTGAATTAATTTGAAGTCAAAGTTGACATTGATTTGCATTGAATCGAAATTGAATCGGTAGAATGGAAAATGACATTGATTTGAATTGGGAAGCTATAATTGAAATGGTTTAGTTTTGAAGATGTTTCATTTTTTTTCCAAATTTCTCTGTTATATAAACCATTTTAAATACTTAAACTATTTTAACCTGCAGTAACTATATTAAATTAATTTATCTATCTGAAACCCATTCAAATATTTTAAGTATTTTAACTATTTTAATTATTTAAAACTACTTTTAAAATATTTAAAACTATTTTCTAAAATTTCAAGCTGGTCAATAAGGTGAAATGTTTATGTTTAAATCTTGAATTGAAATACGTATGGGGTTAAATGAAGTTGCAACCTAAATTGAAATTCGAAATGATTTTGAAATCGAAATGAGATATTGAGGCGAAAAATGATTTTTGAAGCGGAATCTTACATTTTGAATAGATATGATGATATTTGAAATGGATTTGATTTTTGAAGCGAATATGATATTTTGGTATCAATTATGAATCGATTTGAAATATAAAAGAGACATCGGTGTAATAATACGTAGTTATTAAAGAGACCGGGATCGGATATGTACATACTCTCTATCGATACCGAAAACCACTTTAATAACTATTATACGCGGAGTGTTGATCCAGAATGAAGTGGATTGTTTGGTGAACGCGTTGACTGAAGAAAGAGAACGATATTGGATGACCCCTGACATGACTAAAACAGGAGCCGCGCCGGGCCATTGAGGTTCGCCATCTTTAGCGGACACGCTTCTTCGATACCATATCTATTACTTTTGTGATTCGATTTGGGTGCACCCCTCGATTTGGGAGTGTTGTTTCGCGGTGTTGAGGTAGCTGCTGGTTATGCTCAACATCAGTCCGGATCACGCAACTACTAGTATCCTAGTTGGTATCGCCTCATGTACCTTGTCATACTGATTATCCTATTCGCGACCACTACGTTTTGTTTTGTGTTATACCTATGGGGTACCCTTTGATAACCACTAGTTTACGGTGGGGTTTACGGTGCTGTATAGACTATGGCATTATAAAATGTGTTAAGGGGAATTATGGTAACGCCTTAACGCTATTTTAATACTTTTACTTTACTGTAGACATATTATAATAGCGTATTGTACTACATAGTAGATAGTTTAACGGACCCTTGAGAGATGGAAAATCCCGTAACATCTCTTAAGTTATTACACTCACGTTGACACTGGATAGGAGATGTCAAACCCCGTAAACATCTCTGACGCCGTTACACTCATATTTATTGACGATTGATTTAAGTTGCATGAGGATATTTTAGTCCTGACTCGAGTGTTTTGTCTTTTCATTACACTCGGGTCAGACCTGAGTTTTTCAGCTTATTGAAGATCTATTCTGGAGGACGAAGTCGAAGATTTGGTATACAATTCTACTATTATCTTTGCACCGTGCTGTCTGCTGCATTATTTTACTGGTTCAGGTGTATATGTATAACTCTGATAAATGTTATATAAATAATGATCAAAGTATAGTAAACAGCTTCATGAACTGTTTATTTGACTGCTATATTTTATCGTTTAGCTGCAAGATTCTGTGTTGTTTCATTTCCTTTATTTCCCTTTCTTTTCTTTACTTATTTACCCCCAATAACCATCTTCCCTTTTGAATGGTTTGGAATCGGCATGTGTATTTGATTGTCGGTTTAAATTGTCCGAAAAGGTGGGTCGTTACAGTTGGTATCAGAGCATTGGTTTAGCGATAACCTTAGCTTTGTGGGGTCTGACTCATTATAAATAGGGTAGTAATACCCTATGATGAGTCGCTGAGTGTATACATATGAGAGAGCGTATTTGTTAGTGATATAAAATGTTTTATATTGTGTCGGTTGATTTTTTGAGTGGCTTATGGATTCTGGTCAATACGAGTAATTAACGTCATTAATAGGGATCTCTAAACACTTAAATAGAACAATTCAACATAGTATTGTTTTGAAATTGGGTAAATGAAAAGAAAAAAATTGCTCTAATTATATTTTGTATATAAAGAAAAGTTTTCCGAAATTATTGTGACTTATCTAGGTTTCCTGGTTGTTAGGAATGATAATATTGGTTATTATCATTAACTGGATATTGTAATTTAATATATAAGGTGAATTACAAAATGAACAGTGATAAAACACTTGTGGAATGTTTTAAGAAAGAAAATCCTATAAGAATATTTTATAAAGGTGACTTATAAAATTAAAATAGGTTTAAATTGGAAAATACTGAATTTAAAACCCGGAGGTTTTGCCAATGGTTCTCAAAGCTTTGAAGAAAATATATTGTGATATTAGTTGGAAAATATTTATGGGAAATATTTTGAAAGGATTTTTAAGAAGGAATGAATTCAGTACTACTCTCTTCTGTCGCTGGAAAATAATTTCGGTGATGACTGCACAGCATCATCGACGTTCATTTTCGAGTCTCAAAGTGGGGGAGACTTCTAAGAAGCTTTGCTTTTCTTCGAAATTATTTTGGATAAATGGGTTTTGGTTTGAACTCCAAAGGTATGATTTGATATATTAAAGATATAAGTGTATATGTTTATTTCAAACGATTTGAAAAGAACAGGGCATGTAAATTTCTAAGTCATGTTAATTAGTAATTTTCAAATTATTTGAATGAAATGTGAATAACCAGAATTTATAAAATAAGAGGATTAAGATATCTAAGCTTATGTTTTGGGAAAACTTTAGAGTTGTAGGGAACCTTTAAAGTTAAAAGGTAAAGAGGATTTAAATAAATTAAATTTGTGAACATTCTAATTAAGTAAGATGAAATTCTATAAATTTGTATAATACCAAATTTGCATTCTAATAACATATAATATGACTTACCAAATATTAAGAAGTTGAAATGATGTTTTGGATATGTAATGAGATGTTATACAAATAAACAGAACCTGAAAATAGTTGAAGTATACAAGTAAGGAAAACTCAAAAGGAATTAAAATGTGTATAAATGGAAATTTGGTTGTGAAAAGAAAAAAAATTATAAATACTTAAAATAACATGAAATGATGAATGGATAAGTGGAACAAGTAAGTGAACTTAAGAAAGAAGATAAATGAATCGTATTATATCTTTGTAGATTGGTTATAGAAAATAAATATAAATTGCAAAGGGATTGTAAAAAAATTTGAATTTGTAACCTTTAAGATAACTGTAACTAAGAAAAGTCATTTATGAGAGGTTAGACTTTTATAGATGATTAATAAACTAAAGTGTTGGTTAATAAAATGTTCCATAAATAAATTTGTTATTAACTAAAATTATGAAATTGAAATAAATGTAAACTAAAGAATTTGGTATAGCTAAGAATCAATTGGAAAATGAAATTGAATTTAATTAAATTATATAGAATGTTTAAAATGAACTTGAGTAAGCAAATTCAATGATATGATGTTTAAGAAAAGATAATGTTAAAGAATATGCTATGTAAAGAAATGAATATACTAACTGAATAATGGATTGTGAATAATTAATTGTAGATAAAAATGAAAGTCAATAAAATAATTTAGTATAGATAAATTGGATAGAAATCCATTGGAAGGAAATACGTGAGTTGTACGTATATTATTTTGTTCGCATAACGATTTGATCCAAATTCGAGCACAAAATTTCGAGATGATTTATATCGATCCAAGTTATTAAAGAGTCATCGGTGTAATAATACGTAGTTATTAAAGAGACCGGGATCGGATATGGACATACTCACTGTCGATACCAAAAGCCATTTTAATAACTATTATACGCGGAGTGTTGATCCAGAATGAAGTGGATGGTTTGGTGAACGCGTTGACTGAAGAAAGAGAACGATATTAGATTACCCCTGACATGACTAAAACAGAAGCCACGCTGGGCCATTGAGCTTCGCCATCTCTAGCGGACACACTTCTTCGATACCATATCTATTACTTTTGTGATTCGATTTGGGTGCACCCCTCGATTTGGGAGTGTTGTTTCGCGGTGTTGAGGTAGCTGTTGGCTATGCTCAACATCAGTCTGGATCACGCAACTACTAGTATCCTAGTTGGTATCGCCTCATGTACCTTGTCATACTGATTATCCTATTCGCGACCACTACGTTTTGTTTTGTGTTATACCTATGGGGTACCCTCCGATAACCACTAGTTTACAGTGGGGTTTACGATGCTGTATAGACTATGGCATTATAAAATGTGTTAAGGGGAATAATGGTAAAGCCTTAGCGCTATTTTAATACTTTTACTTTACTGTAGACATATTATAATAGCGTATTGTACCACATAGTAGATAGTTTAACGGATCCTTGAGAGATGGAAAATCCCGTAACATCTCTTAAGTTATTACACTCACGTTGACACTGGATAGGAGATGTCAAACCCCGTAAACATCTCTGGCGCCGTTGCACTCATATTTATTGACGATTGATTTAACTTACATGAGGATATTTTAGTCCTGACTCGAGTGTTTTGTCTTTTCATTACGCTCGGGTCAGACCTGATTTTTTCAACTTATTGAAGATCTATTCTGGAGGACGGAGTCGAAGATTTGGTATACTATTCTATTATTATCTTTGCACCATGCTGTCTGCTGCATTATTTTATTGGTTCAGGTGTATATGTATAACTCTGATAAATGTTATATAAATAATGATCAAAGTATAGTAAACAGCTTCATGAACTGTTTATTTGACTATTATATTTTATCGTTCCGCTGCAAGATTCTGTGTTGTTTCATTTCCTTTATTTCCCTTTCTTTTCTTTTCTTATTTACCCCAATAACCATCTGCCCTTTTGAATGGCTTGGAATCGGCATGTGTATTTGATTGTCGGTTTAAATTGTCCAAAAGAGTGGGTCGTTACAAACACGGACATGTTTTTACCTTATGATAACTAAAACATTCCATATCAAATTCTCTTATATAATACTAGCGTCTAGTATACAGAAATAATATTAAACATAGTCGAAATGGTTACCTATATTGTATTTCGAGGCTATTAATTATGCCTTTACAAACAAAATTGCAGCTCGTAGTGAAGTTTGGACTTCCATACTAATGACCAGGTGAAGGGACTACCTTACGATGGGTACACCTCTAAATGGATGTCCCGAGGCACAGAATATCTTCCCTCTACCAACACAAGACCGACACATCTCTATACTATATGGTACCGAATATGTCATCCCCAGGTTGTTACCGACCTTTACCGAGGTCCCTCTAAGCATTCAAACCATAATAATCAGATAGACAACATCATAGCATGTAAAGATATATCTAGAAGAGGATGATCATATCCTACTTGGGAATGACTCACTTAGCCCTGCTGCATCTATCCCTTTTTCGGTCATTTCTAGTTAATGAGGCCTGAGGTAAGGATTACCTTTCACAAATCACAATCACATCACTTTGAATGCAACATGGCCACTTCCATTGGCTACTAATTGCCTTCCAAAAAACTACAACCCTTAAGCTCATACGTCTTAAGGAGGGTGTTAAGCTAAGAGAAGTTTCCTTCTCCGCCACCACTGATGTACGTTTGTAAAAACCAATGTACGTAATCTTTAGAAATGCAATGTCAGACAAACATCCATACATGTTGTCCAGGAACAGGACAAACCGAAGTTACTTTCCTACCACATCCTACCGGGAAATCCCTAGGATTAGTAGCGAATAGTCCTTGCATTGGATATTTCATAATGAAGAGACCACTGCTACTATATGTATATTAGGATTTTTATCCCCAAACTATCAACAAGCAGTCCCCAACTATGAAGATCCAGAATACCAATATCATCACAATCTACACAAGTCGAACGCATATACATTAGTCTGAAGTGCTTTTCAGATAAATCTGTCCCCGGTCTCTTCGCACCAACAACGCAAAAGCGTTTGTCGACCTCACACAGAAACTAAGTCTCATTGACTTATCACATCTCCAACTTTCAACTTGCTATCCTTGGGGCTAAGAAGGAAGCTCGATAGATTGGAGTAATACTCCACACTACACAAATCAATATCCTCAACACAAATGATAATCAAGCCTACACAAAAGGCTACTTACTAAGTGTACGACTTAATAGTTCCCACATCAAGTCGAGGAACTAAAATGGCCAAATTTGATAATCGGTTATTATACTACCAAAGCAAACAAACAATATCTAGCACCATATACAATCCCTTTTTAATTAATCTTTTATTAATTAAATCATTTTCCAAATATTCACTTCAAATTATCTTTAAAAAGATATAGTCTCAAACCATTTCAATATTGAAAAACATTTTATTTAATAATAAGTAATTCACAATTCAATTTATTTTTAACACTTAGAAAATATTACATATACTTAAATCAGGATTAAGTACATATATTTTATTCTGTAGGAAAACATTCTCTTAAAACATATTTATTGGGTCAAAACGAATGTTGCATAAAACATTATTATGACAACCCAAAATCATTACTATAGGGATTCGAAAATTAGATAGATATATAAGTCCCATATACTATAAAAAACATTCCCTTTTGAAAATCATTTACTATAACAACAGTGTTATAGTCTTTCATTTCCTTATTTCTCAAAAACGTCTATTTCAAGCATGAATGTTGAAATCTATGTATTCGATACTTAACACGTTTTAAAACATCTTCAAACCATTTAACTCCATTTAAAATATCACTTTCCAAAAAATATTTATTTAACTTAAAAGGTTATTCACTGTCCAAAATCATGAATATACTTCATTTACCAAATCCAATACTTCTACACATTTATTTTATGGATTATCCACTGTCAAAAATCGTTGATATAATTCCCAACCGAACTCTTTATTAATGCAACATTAAATTTAAAGGATAATCCACTGTCCAAAATCGTGGATGAAATTCCTTTAATAAACTTCTATATCTAGTTTATCAATTTAAATTGATTTCACATTTACGAAAAATGTTTATAAATTCCATGTATACATTATAAAACTTTCATTTATAAAATTCTTTTATTAACAAATTTTTTTACATCTCATTTACATGCCAAAATCCAAATTATAAGTTAATTACTTAGAAATCTCTTTATTTATACTTCATTTTAACACTTACAAAACTCCTTAACAATTCCATCATTTTGATTTATGAAATTTCAATTTTATAAATCTATACATATAAACCGTTTATAATAATTCAAAAATCTCAATTTAACTATTTACAAAATAATCAACTCCATATTTCAAAAATCGTATTCTTATTATATTTCCTAAAAATTATAATTTTTATAACATAAAAATTATAACATTTATTCATTTATTTAAAATAAGTCCATTTACTTCAATAATTCAAAATTCAATAAAACATCTATTTTCAAAATCACTTGAAAATCCTTTTAAATTTGGAAGTCTTCACTTTAACATTTTTAATTTACCAAAAATAGTTCCAATGATGCAACAGCACCAAATACATCATCCAAAACATCATATATCACATAATAACAGCATATATCACAATATTAATAAATAAACCAATACTGGTGAGGAATCCGGTTGGATACCTCCAATCTGTCACCTGAAACAAATATACATATTAGAATATGTGTACAATGTCAGCTTCGAGGCAGACGCGCGTACAAGAGGGTCATCCGCTCATACACAAGAACGTATAAGGTCCAATCTGCTCCAATATGCAGGAATATATCCAAATACCAATCAATATATAGATAATATTTCATATATCATCCAAATAATCATCAATCATTATAAATAATATTTATTCTCACTTATATAAAAATATCAGTGAGTCATAAAGAGTGAGTTGTACTCACTTTGGTTCCAATAGCAGTTATAGTGTTTTATTCTGAATGGCCGTTTAATTTTACCTAAAATTTACACTAGCTCCAATCAACTCCAAACCAACTCTAAAATGTAGTGCTCATCAGTACGAACCCAACGCAACTTATTTCGTCAAAAACGGATCACGTATGACAAAATTACAGTGTTTTAAAGTTTGTACAAATTTATATATAATTTATTTTCACTTTTGTTTTAAATTTTAAAACCGTACTCACATTTGACCATTCATTTCATCAAACTAGATCAGGGCTGCCCGGATCTTCTTCCTTCCCTACCTAGATTTTCATAAGCAAACAACCCATTTGGCCGCCATCATCCTTTGAATTTTCTCCCCACTTTCCTCCTCTTCGATGACGATCAAGCACCTTCACGTTGAATCCCATTACGAGCTCCACCAACTCCCCCGATCTAGTGAAGCTCGGCCACCCCACTATCAAGATGTAGCCCTATGAACACGTGCTGAACGCGAGGCTCTAGCAGTCACTACAACACTCCAAATCAGATCACAGTCGTTAATCTTATAGTACTCACTACCCTCTACAATTTTCTAGTTGGAACTTTTTTGTAATTGTTTATGGATTAAAAGACATTAAAGGGGGAAGAATTAAAATTCCCGGCGATTGAAATAGAAGCGGCGGCTAGGGTTAGGTTTTGACCTAGGTTTTGTGAAAAAGTGAAAATAATGTGGCCTTATATAAAATATTCTCGCGTACTATTCATCCGTTTTTTTTTCAAACTCGAAACGAAGTGTGTTGCTTGGCGTTTATAATGTTTTACCCCTATTTCAAATGTAATGCAATATATATCGAGAGATAATTCGATCGTATTTGGAAGATAGGTTTCTGAATCGACTATTTAAATTTAAAATTCACTTAAATAGATTTCTACACGTTTTAGTTTGCCCCAGACAAACCGTAAATCCAATTGACACGAAATTTGAAATCCTAGAATAATATAACCTTACAGATGTAATGAAACAGGTTTCGTTCGAAATCCGAGACTGGTTGAAAAATGACTATTTTTACACGTTAATTAAAATATTCAATTACTGTAAATTAACTTTTAATTCAATTTTAAAAGTTCTCTAACATCATTCAAATTCAAATAGAATTGAATTCAACTTTATAAATCATTTTTATTCACATTAAATTCAAATTTCAATTATTTCCACAATTCTAAATATTAAATCAATAATTTAATTATCCAATTATATCGAGATATTCGAAATATAGTTTATTCAGCTTATAAAATTAACTTATGAATATTTAAAATTAATTAAATATAAGAATTTCAAATGACTGAAATTCTAGGTCATTACATTCTCCCATACTTAAAAGAATTTCATCCTCGAAATTACCAAGTAAGAAAAAGTTACAAAATCCATTAACTTTCAAAAACAATTCATTCAAATTTGATTACCAAATCTCTTAAATGTATAACTTTCCCAAAATCCAATAGTTAAACTTCTTACAAAAAACTTTACTAAGTTTTCAAATCATATTTAGTTATCTTTTCCAATACTAACTAATATCGTCTAACTTTTATAACTCAAAACAAAATTTTAATTATCAAATTTTTCCAAAATTCTCAAAAAGTTTCTAACACTTCAATTTTCAAAAAAATTCTCCAGCGTCTCCTTTGAGCAGTTCGATCATAGTAGGAACACAACATATATATATATCACAAATATACATCTTATCTTCGAGGATGAGGCATCTCGTAGGGAAAAAAGTGTAAAAGTACAATACGTAATCTGAGATATGCACCTTATATATTATTAGCGAGCATATACGGCTAATATAGCACGAAAGCGAGCTCCAAATGCAAAGCATATGTCATCCGCACCTACTAAATACTCAATAAACAAATGAGAAACATGTATATAGAAAGTAATATCAATATACAGCATATACAATACAACAACTATATATGCCAATATGGAAAATGCAATCAAAAACAACCCAACCATCAAACAACTATCATCCAACTAACATCCAACAAACCAATCTCTATCCAAAAATCCACCAAATCAACATTAATTCATTTCTCATTAATATTCATTGAATTGATTTTCAATTTAATCATATTTGATTCCTTGACATTGGATTTTTCTAGCATTCATTTATTCCAATTCAATTAGTTTGCATTCACTAATTTACATTCGAGTTGGTTCGCTTCCAATTTAAATCAAATAAAATTCAATTCTATTTAGATTCACTTACTTCCAATTTGAATTCAACTATTTATCTTCCAGTTTCATTAACTCAACTTCATATGAATTTCTATACAATCAACTAACATCAATCTAACAACCAATATATGGCCAACATAATCAAATTTATATAATTTATTCTCAACATTCATATTTACTTCATTTCCATTCAATTTGGCTCAACACTTTTAATTCCAATTGGTTTAATGTTCAATTAGCTTTAAATATATTAACACTTACATCCATTTATTCCTTCTCAATTCATTTACATTCAGTTGATTAACATTCAATCCATATTTCATTTACTAATTCATTTCATTAGTCCAATTCATTCATTTACTCAATTGCTAATTCATTTTACAACTAAAGTTGAATTTTATTATATAACTCAAATTCATATTCATCACTTCACTTTATCAATTCATTTTGATATCAAATTTAACTTCATTCAACATTACTTAAGTTATATTTCTTCACAACATTTCATTCTATTTGACTTAACTTATATTTCAACTTATAAATCCAATTCAGATTCCAAATCTAAAGTCATTTTATTTAACTTTTACTTAAGTCAAATTTCATATCACTTATTTAAATTCAGATTTTGTTTTTCTTAACAAAATTGTTTAACCATTTTAACCATTGGTTTTATTTACCTTTTCTCTCTTTATAATTTATACAACTTAATATTATTTAAACTTCCAAATACATATTGTAAGTCCAAATTCATTTTACTTATACTTATCAATTTCAACTTCGATTTTAAATTCAAATTTGTTTATCACATCAAAACTTCAATTTTCAATTTACTGTTGTGGCAAATCAATCACACGGAAACTCGAAAATGATACCGATGATGCTGCAGTCATCACCCTTGTTATTTCCCAGCAATAGTAGTGAATTCAGTTCTTTTTATTCTTTTAAAATATTTTTTATATTTATAAATAACATTTATAAAATCTTTACTTATATAATTTCACTATTTTACTTTACTTATATAAGATCTACTTTAAAAAAATTATATTATTTAGATTTATAATAATATAATCTCTTTAACTTTGAAAAACAACTTCCAAAATAAATGGAATTCCAATTTTCAAATTCTTAGTTTAAATCCATTTTTATTTATAACTAATATTCATAAATATATTCATATAGTTTCACTTCTTATATATAAAATTATTTCACAATTTTAAATCATTTTTATTATAATTCCATACCGTATAATTCATTTGCTTATATAATTTATTCTTTTACAGTTGTTGTTTCCATTAAGATAATTCAAACAACTTTTATTAACTTATATATATTTACCTTCTTAAACAACCAACAATTAACTTATATCACTTTAAAAATTCCTGAAAAATTATTCCCTTTATATATAATAAAATGTAAACGAGGTAAAATTATTTCATTTACCCAGTTTAAACAATACTATGTCGACTTGCCTCGTTTAAGTGTTTAGAAATTCCTACCGATAATATGGTGCTCCACATACCGACCAGAATTCACAAAAAGCTCAATGGATAAGTAAACACAATATAAAACATCTTATATCTCTAACAAATACACGCTCGTGTATATATATATATATATATATATATATATATATATATATATATATAATACACTCAAACTCAATCTAGGGTCCTACTATCCCTATCTATACTGAGAACACATCAAAGCTTAGGAATATACAAAATCTAAGCTCTGATACCAAGTGTGACGACCCGCAAATCCATACCCTTTGAATTGACAATAAACCAAACATGTCCGACCCAGAAAGCATAGACCGATGGAAAGTCAAGAGAAAGAAAAGAAGAGAGAATAAGAGAAGAGAAGATAGAGAGAAGAGAAAACAAAACAGAATAATATAGAATCTCACATTGTAGTGGAAAACATATAATACCATATCAATGATCTTTACAAAACAGAAACTGTATATACTAACATCAATCAAAGTTCAACAATCAATCAATAGTTATCCTCCTGGACAGTTATAACAACCTATCCTCACAATTGTTGATAATATAAACAACTAAGCACAGAAGATAATCAATAGTCAAAATAGATACGCGTATACGAAATAAAGATCACATGCTATCTTGCTGAAGCTCCAAAAGCACCAAAACTGAACCTGTAAATATACTCGGTCTGACCCGAGCATTGAAAGGGAAGAACGCCCGGATCAATCTGGTAAACCAACGTGAGAAACACACTCAACTGAATTTATTAAATCACAAAACTTTTCCTTTATCAAAACAAAAGTATCTCGTAAGACATGCCCTACATAAACACGGACATGTTTTTACCTTACAATAACTAAAACATTTCATATCAAATCCTCCTATATTATACTTGTGTCTAGTATACACAAATAATATTAATCATAGTTGAAATGGTTACCCATATAGCATTTCGAGGCTATTCATTATGCATTTACAAACAAAATCGCAGTCGTAGTGGAGTTTGGACTTCCATACAAATGACCAGGTGAAGGGACTACCTTCCGATGGGTACACCTCTAGATGGATGTCCTGAGGCATAGAACATCTGCCCTCTACCAACACAAGACCGGTCTACCTCTATAACTAGATGGTACCGAATATGTCATCCTCCGGTCGTAACCGACCTTCACCGAGGGCCCTCTAAGCATACAAACCATAATAATCAGATACACAACGTCATAGTGTATAAAGATATATCTAGAAGAGGATGATCATATCCTACTTGGGAATGACCCACTTAGCCCTGCTACATCTAACCCTGTTTCGGTCATTTCCGGTTGATGAGGCCTGAGGTAACGATTGCCTTTCACAAATCACAATCACATCACTTAGAATGCCATACGGCCATTTTCGTTGACTACTAATTTACTTCCACAAAAATACAACTCTTAAGCTCATACATCTTAAATAGTGTGTTGAGCTAAGAGAAGTTTCCTTCTCCGCCACCACTGATGTATGTTTGTAAAAACAATAGTACGTAACCTTTAGAAATGCAATGTTAGACAAACATCCATACAAGTTGTCCAGGAATAGGACAAACTGTAGGTACTTTCCTACCACATCCTGTTGGAAAATCCCTAGGATTGGTAGCGAATGTCCTTGCATTGGATATTTCATAATGAAGAGACCACTACTACTATATGTGTATATTAGGATTTTAACCCCAAACGATCAACAAGTAGTCCCCCACTATGAAAATCTGGAATATCAATATCATCACAATCTTCACAAATCGAATGCATATACGTTGGTCCGAAGTGGTTCTCAGATAAATCTGATCCCGGTCTCTTCGTACTAACAACGCAAAAGCGTTTCTCAACCTCAGACAGAAACTAAGTCTCGTAGACTTATCACTTCTTCAACTTTCAACTTGTTATCCTTCATGCCAAGAAGGAAGCTCGATAGATTGGAGTATTACTCCGTACTACACGAATCAACATCCTTAACACAAACGATAATCAAGCCTACACAGAAGGCTATGTACTAAGTGTATGACTAAATAGTTCCCACATCAAGTCGAGGAACTAAAATGGCCAAATTTGATAGTCAGTTATTTAACTATCAAAGAAAACCAACAAATATCTAGCACCATATACAATCACTAGGACCTTTTAATTCATCTTTTATTAATTAAATCATTTTCTAGATATTCACTTTAAATTATCTTTAAAAAGATATAGTCTCAAACCATTTCAATATTGGAAAACATTTTCATATACTTATTTAATAATAAGTAATTCACAATTCAATTTATTTTCAACATTTAGAAAATATTACATGTACTTAAATCAGGATTAAGTATATATATTTTATTCTGTAAGGAAAACATTCTCTTAAACATATTTATTGGGTCAAAATGAATGTTGCGTAAAACATCGTTATGACAACTCAAAATCATTAGTATAGGGATTTGAAAATTAGATAGATATATAAATCTACTATACGAAATATTTCCTTTCGAAAATCATTTACTGTAACAACAATGTTATAGTCTAACAATTCCTTATTTCTTGAAAACGTCTATTTCAACCATGAATGTTGAAATCTATGTATTTGATACTTAACACATTTTAAAACATCTTCAAACCATTTAACTCCATTTAAAATATAACTTTCCAAAAAAATTATTTAACTTAAAATATTATTCACTGTCCAAATTGTGAATATACTTCATTTACCAAATCCAATACTTCTACACATTTATTTTAAGGATTATCCACTGTCCAACATCATGGACATAATTCCCAACCAAACTCTTTATTATTTCAACATTAAATTTAAAGGATTATCCATTGTCCAAATTCGTGGACGAAATTCCTTTAATAAACTTCTATATCAAGTTTATCAATTTAAATTGATTTCACATTTACAAAACAATGTTTATAAATTCCATTTATACATTATAAAACTTTCATTTATAAAATTCCTTTATTAACCAATTCCGTTTATATCTCATTTACATGCCGAAATCCAAACTATAAGTTAATTACTGAGAAATATCTTTATTTACACTTCATTTTAACACTTACAAAACTCATTAACAATTCCATCATTTTGATTTATAAAATTTCAATTTTATAAATCTATACATATAAACCGTTTATAATAATTAAAAAATCTCAATTTAACTATTTACGAAATAATTAACTCCATATTTCAAAAATCATATTCTTATTATATTTCCCAAAAATCATAATTTTTATAGCATAAAAATTATAACATTTATTTATTTAAAATAAATCCATTTACTTTAATAATTCAGAATTAAATAAAACATCTATTTTCAAAATCAGTTGAAAATTCTTTAAATTTGGGAATCATCACTTTAACATTTTTAATTTACCAAAAATAGGCCCAATGCTGCAACAGCACCAAATACATCAATCACAACATCCAAAACATCATATATCACATGATAACAGCATATATCACAATATTTGTAAATAATCCAATACTGGTGAGGAATCAAGTTGGATCCCTCCGACCTGTCACGTGCAATAAATATACATATTAGAATATGCGTACAATGTTTGCTTCGAGGCAGACGTGTGTACAAGAGGGTCATCCGCTCATACACGGGAACGTATAGGGTATCATCTGCTCCAATAGGCAGGAATATATCCAAATACCAATCAATATATAGATAATATATTATATATGATCCAAGCAATCATCAGCCATCATAAATAATATTTATTCTCACTTATATAAAAATATCAGTGAGTCAGAAAGAGTAAGTTATAGTCACTTTGGTTTCAATAGCAGTTGCAGCATTTTATTCCGGATAAAATTAAACAGCCGCTTAATTTTATCCACAATTTACACTAGCTCCAATCAACTCCAAACTAGCTCTAAAATGTAGTGCTCATTAGTACGAACCCAGCGAAACTTGTTTCGTCAAAAATGGACCTCGTATGACAAAATTACAGCGTTTTGAAGTTTATACAAATTTATATACAATTTATTTTCAATTTTCTTTTAAATTTTAAAAACCTACACATATATGACCGTTCATTTCATCAAACTAGATCGGGGTCTCCTACATTTTCTTCCTTCCCTCCCTAAATTTTCACAAGCGAACAACCCATTTGGCCGCCATCATCCTTCGAATTTTCGCGCCACTTTCCTCCACTTCGACGACGATCAAGCATCTTCACGTTGAAGCCAATTACGAGCTCCACCAACTCCCCCGATCTAGTGAAGCTCGGCCACCCCACTACCAAGATCTAGTCCTATGAATATGCACCAAAAGCGAGGCTTTAGCGGTCACTATGATACTACAAATCAGATCACAGCCGTTGATCTTATAGTACTCACTACCCTCTACAATTTTCTAGTTGGAACTTTTTCATAATTGATTAAAAGAGATGAAAGGGGGAAGAATCGAAATTTCTGGCCGTTGAAATAGAAGCGGTGGCTAGGGTCAGGTTTTGACCTAGGTTTTGTGAAAAATGAAAATAATGTGTCCTTATATTGAAAATTCTCGCGCACTATTCATCCTTTTTTCCAAACTCGAAACGAG
The DNA here is from genome assembly GCA_030765085.1 of Allium cepa. Classification (NCBI taxonomy): domain Eukaryota; kingdom Viridiplantae; phylum Streptophyta; class Magnoliopsida; order Asparagales; family Amaryllidaceae; genus Allium; species Allium cepa. The sequence goes on from CM060931.1 coordinate 582,884,379, forward strand.
GCGTGCCACCTAGCATTTATAATGTTTTACCCCTATTTCGAACGTAATGGAATATATATCGAGAGCTAATTCGATTGTATTCAGAAGATAGGTTTTCGATTCGACTATTTAAATTTAAAACTCACTTAAACAGATTTTTACGCATTAGCTTGCCTCAGACAAACCATAAATCCGATTGACACGAAATTTGAAATCCTACAATAATATAACATTACGGATCCAATGAAACTAGTTTCGTCAACATTTGAGACTATTTGAAAAATGACTATTTTTAACGTCAATTAAATAGTAAAATATTCGATTTCTGTAAATTAAATTTTAATTCAATTTTAAAAATTCTCTAACATCATTCAAATTCAAATGGAATTTAATTCAACTTTATAAATCATTTTTATTCACATTAAATTCAAATTTCAACTATTTCCACAATTCCGAATATTAAATCAACAATTTAATTATCCAATTAAATCAGGATATTCGAAATATAATTTATTCAACTTATAAATATAACTTGTGAATATTTAAAATTAATTAAATATACGAATTTCAAATGATTGAAATTCTGCGTCGTTACAATAATGAAAAGCTTGATTTCCATTAGCCCTGACATGGGGGCCATATGAGTTATCACATATTTAGGGCATAGGGATAAATGATAGTGAGTATTGCTTGATGGATGTTATGGTTGCTTTGGTTGCTTTCTTTAGTGGGCTATCACTCGTTGATATCATTGGAAGTAGGTACTATAGATAGGGATATCTGGATATCTGCAATTCTATTCCGTATAGTACCTTATAATATTATAGAGTAGAATATTATATTATTATGTGCTAACTCTTTGGTCCCAGGGACAGGTAGGTATGATTTGTTTACCTCTGTTCCTTACTATATTTACCTGTATTATATTTTAAGATTCATTTACTACTGACACAAACCGTTGTCAGATCCAAGGTTTTATTTTTTACTTCTTATTATCTTGGGTACTCATAAATGAGTAGACTATATAGTAGGTTTAGGTGACGCGGTAGCTTTGCAGAGGACGAGTTAGATGGAGATATCTCGTATTATATACTTATAAGGATTTCTATGCTTGTTCCGCTATGCAGCAGTGGAAAGCCTTAGCGGTGACTGCCTATGTGCATGTATTTGAGATAGTTGTTGAGTTTGTTTCCATTGTATAAACTCTATTACATTTGATGTATAACTCTATGGATCTATTGCTCTGACGATTTGTTCACATAGCTATTCTTCTCTCCTATTATATTTGTGATATTATATTTTATTCATGCGTTATGAGATATATGACAGGTGATAAGCTATGTTTTTTTTTTCATTTTCAACCCTAATGATCGTCCAATATCGACCGGGCATAGCTACAACGCACTAATTTCGATATTATTGGTGTTGGTGGTATATGGCAGTCGTCACACATTTGGTTTTTGAGCTTGGATTGAATGATCGACCTAAGTTAGTACTTGCATCTGTTAGAGAGAGAGTAGGAAGTATCACTCTAAAATGGAACGAGTGATATAACAGAGCATATTTGGTATATATTTTGGTTGTCAAAGCTATATAGTGGTGTATATATAGTATAAGTCGTATTGCACACACAAGTAACACTTATGTTAGTATTACATTATGAGAGACCGATTATATTTATTACAAATGGTAAGAATGAGCAAACATTCAAGGAATAAAGTTAGAAACTCTTCTTTAGGAGTCGAGACCAAAGCGGCTAATGGAGCACCTGTGAACCTTGATATGTAGATGATGTTCAAAAATATGATGTTGAAAATGATGCAGAACAACCATCATTTTTATGTTGTCATATCATAAAAATATTTTTAAAACCAAATTATGTCCAAGTTAAATATAACTTTTGAGAAAATAGATTATTGACATTTTTGATCTCCACATTAAATATTGGACGGTTTGGACCATGAAAATCTTATAAGGCCGATAAATTTTCATAGGAGATGAATTAGGGTCTTAAACCACTTCCAAACGAAAGATATGATAATTTCGCATCAGTGATCTTAATAGATTTTTGGACTTATGGAATAAGAGGTTGAAATCTGGATGGTCTTTAGGCAGATTAGTGGGTAATAACCCAAGCCTATCATTAGGCCTACTAATGATTTCAAGATTAGAGTTGATGGTATCCTTCACAAAAATCACCAATCACTTTTTATCATCTCTAAACTTCTATTGCTCTCCACTGGGCATTTTTCAAGCAACACTCCATCAAAATCTTAATCTTAATTACCTTAGTCTAAATCAATTAACTAGAGGGTGATTAGACTAGAGGTTAGCAAGGAGATTTAGGGATTTCAAATTTGTGCATTAGAAAGCATGTAACTACTACCAAAACTCATATTTACACTTATTTAGTGATTTTTGCTGATTAAACACCACTAGATGAGTGATTCCATTCCTTCATCATGCTTCAAAAGTTGATATATTATTTTGATTGTATTTTAAACTATTTTTAATGATAAAAATGTGATTTTTCCTAGATCTAAACTTACCCATATTTTATAAACAAATTTTAGATGATTCAAAATGAATTTTAATTATATCTACGTAAGTGTTCTTATTAATACGCCCTTTTCATAATAGGCTAGATTTGGATGATGTAGTTTTTTAGTTTAGATTTGTTGTATGGATGTATCATATTATCAAATTGTAAGTATGTATTGCCTTGTTTGTATGTTTGGATGTGTTTATATGGATATTTAATTGAAAAAGTAATCGAAGGTAAAACAAAGTTAAGGTAGTTCTAGGAAATAGGATCTCTTTCATATAGGTTGGCTATACGATGGGTCATCCAAGATAATTGCACAAAGGATGGGATATTCAAATATAAGGAACAAAGTTAGTTGACTGGGTTTTAGAGTCAAAGACAGTAATCAAATCTAAATACGGCATGAAAGCAGAGAAGCAAAGTGGAGTGGAGGTAATGTAGAAGGTCAAAGAATGACTTAGCTAAATTTTTGACTAAGTCATATCGATTCGCACTAACCCATATCAGTTGGTATTAATCGATGGGGAAAGAAGAAAAGTGCAAAGTTACACTTGAGGTGATGAGGTAGAGGTGGCTTTGAGTTTCACACGATGGAGGCACGACGTCTACTTTGAGGAAATAAAGACTACCAAATGATCTAGACTTAGAGCAAGATAGGAGCTAAGTATGTGAAGTGGACTTCGGAGCAAGCTAGGAGATGGTTCGAGGTTGAAGTACTTATCCACTTCTATGTAAGTACAAATTAACATGGGTCAATACTGACCTATATTAATCAGTACTGAACCATGAAAATTTTGGGAGAATGAAGGTAGAGACATAGGGAGCGTGCCATATCGATCGTTAGTTCATTGGATGAAGGGAAAAGAAGTTATGGCCCTAGACCGATCGATTTAGCAAATAAAGAAGACAACATGAGATCTACTCGATACTTATGGCGTTCTACTTCGAGCATAACCTAAGGAATTATTGTGATGACTTTATGACTGATATGAAAAGATCATGTGACTTTTGATAGGTGTTCAGAGGTATTTTGAACTTCAATGACTCGATAATGGGAGTTATATTGATGATCCATAAGAGCAAGTCCATCGACGTGGATTTAAATGAAGTGGAAAGTACAATGTGTTCTATGACAGAGATGTGTGCTAAAGGATTGTTAGTAGCTTAGAGGTTTCGATGTATACTCATAAAGCAAGGATATGTGAGGATGCTCACATGGATTTGATATTATCCTTGGTCTTTGACTATGGATCTGTATATCTTGGACTTTTTATATTGAGTTTGATTCCCAGCTTTCAAAGTGGCATGGATTTGAGCACTGAGAAACCAAGATGCTAAGTAGTCTTTGATAGGATGTGTTCATACAAGTTATCATATACCCGACAAAATTGAGTTTATAATGCGAGGTTTGTTTGATGGTTTCCATGTCTGCTATGTTCTTTTATTAATGTCATGTGATGTAGGCTTATCGACTTAGATACCTAAACACTCCATGTTGTACTTTGGCTAGTGGTACACCCTATGTTTATAGTTTAGCATTTACTATTGTATGTGCTTACTTGTTGGATGGAGGGACATGTTAGGTATGATTCTCCATACCTTGTATTCCTATATACTATCTCGACTTTTATATAATTTTAAAATTTTGATCGCTTATAACAAACCATTCTCTAATTGAGGTTGTAAGCTTTTCTTCTTATTATCTTGGATAATTTTAAATGAGAAATTAGGGATAACAGGTCTGAGATAGTGCATGGCGCTGTGCGGAGGACGAGCATGTGTCTAACGCTTTTATATACAATATTTTGGAGCTATTGTTGTTATTTCAGTGTGCAGTGCTATGGAGCTATTATCAGTACTATTTATCTATTAGAGATAGTTTTCTATTTAGAGTTTGTTTGATCCAATGTATAAACACTATTCCTGCTTTGTCTGTGTAACGGTGATGGACTAATGCACTCTGATTTATTCACGTTCATTTTGTTACATATATATCTCTCCTAATTTATATCTATGTTGATTATTATATTTTATCCTATGCACTATGAGATATACGACAGGTCATGTTTTGGATTGGTTTGCTTTACTCATGACTATCGTGCTACATCATATAGATACTTTAGTAGTGCACTATTTTTTGTATTTGGGTATTGGAGGTGTAACATGGTCGTCACACATGCATTGGACATTGAAAGTTGTTTATGTAAAGCACAAGAGATGGAGTATGAATCCAAAAAGGTTTGCAACACTGAAGGAGGAAACTAAAATGTCGTTAGCAAAAATGGTTTGCAACACTGAAGGAGGAAACTAAAATGTTTTTAGCAAACAATTTTATTAAAGATGCAATAAACCCAAAGTGGATTGCCAACCTAGCTATTGTTCGAAAGTCAAATGGGAAATTATGGACATGCATGCTTTCCCTAATGATTGCTTCCTATTATGGTGTATTAATCGGTTAGTGGATGATACCGCGGGACATGAGTTATTGTCGATTATGGAAGCTTGCTCGGTTACAATCAAAAAGCAATGCATGTTCCAAATTAGGATCATTTGAGATTTATTACCGATCTAGGGTTATATTGCTACAAAGTGATTTCATGAGGTTTGAAGAACATTGGAGTTACTTACTAACGAAAATTTACAGGTGAAGCTGAGGCTACTGGGAGCTCTAAATTAGCCAAAGTTCCATCGGATATTTAGCAAAGCAGTAACATGACTAAATCCATAATTCTAGATTGAAGAATAGCTAAAAGTTCACTCAACTCATATGATTGAATTCTTATCAACCATTATTGTTCCATGCCTATTGATCTTTAGCGATCGATTAACTTCAGTAGTATACTTTTTGCAACTTGGCTAATCGATCCACATGGCCATGTAAAGTTGTTCTTCAACCTCAAATTCTTCCATCATATGGGCCGGTATCAATCCATCTGTGTATTTGTACCAATCAATGCATTTGCTTTATTTTCTATCTCCAATAAGCTAATGCCAAATGCTCTGATGGATTGATACCGATCGATGACAAAGATTGGAACTGGTCGATTGAGATTTCCATACTTCGTCATTTTTTCTCCGTGCTTCCATCGTCTCATATTTTATATCTCTTGTACTTGACCATTCATGAGTTCCTCAATCATTCTTTGTCTTCAAGAAGTCTTACATGGTCAAATCATTCAGTGGAAAAAATTATGGATAAAGATACCCTTGAGCAAGATATAAAGTGCACGTTTTCTCTTCATTATAATTATATCACTTAGAAATTTAGAGCTCAATCATAGTCAAAACCAATAATATACATAGCTACTTGTTAATTGAAACATCAAAGCCGTTGATTCAATCTAATTTTCTTCGGCTAAAGACTTTGACTTTTAGTTGACTACCAATTACAGTAATACAAACCTTCTGCATTGAAGCAAACGAACCATTTCTTAAGTAGCATTTCACTTCAGGCGGTTCAACTAGTACTCAACTATGGTGTAACATGATCACTGATGTCATGTGATCATCCATATCAGTGTATAGTTTAGACACTTAGTATTCACTGTACTCTCAAGTCAAAAGACTACTATACATAGATACGTGAGATCTTATATTTGACTTTAGAAGCAATTAACCCATAGAAGACTTTCGATGAGTCGTACTGTGGTTGTTCCAAACAACCACAGGTGCGTAACTCCTTAGTGCTACTAATGATCATGAGTAAATCACTGTCTATCACACGAAGAGCATTACGTGCACTAGTCCCAATATAAGTATCGATATCCCATTTTCAAATATCTTGACTAATAATATTTAAGGACAAATATTTATTGATATGAGTTAGTACTCATGATTACAAACACATTGTCAACTACAATCAGTTAAATACTTCCCTAAGGATTTTCTACACATATGTATTTTAAATATTTAAACATTATTTATATAATAATTACCAATATATAAAATAAGAAATATAACTAAAATATTACTTCATTCTGAACAAGAATTTCGATAAGAGTTAAGTTATATGATTATATTACATAAATGTCCATAGGGCACCTCTTAATTCTATCAGTCTCTTACTTGCACCAAGGAACAATTATAATGACTCATAACACTACTATCGATCGGTTCTCCTAGATTAAACTATTATAGGGCCTTAGTAGCTGAATCTATAGTATAATTATATTATATCTACTTTTTGATCATACTTCGCTATCGTTGATTAAACTAAGATAGGGCCTTAGCAAGTGAATTTTTTTGAGCTACTGGTTCATTTTACAATCTATTTTCCATCATCGTTATTATAATACGTTATTGGATTATCAAAGATGGAAAATATTCATACCTTTCATATAAATTTGCACACATGTATTTCTTTTACTACAACAATATTTGGGGCAATGTACTTAGGTTTTATTGTTGAATCTACCATAACTTATCATTTGGAACGTTTCCAGCATAAAACCCCATTATTAAAGGTAAACATAAATTAAAAAATTTATTTACTATTTTTCGATGAAGTTTAATGTAACAACCCGTATATTTGTACCATTTAAATTAACGATATTCCATGCATGTCAACTTAAATAATACAAAACACGAATCATTAATGGAGTATATTTATAAATGAGAATCATCACAGAATCACAGAAATATAACATCACAGAATAGTGCAACGGAAATACAACATAGTCATAGGAGTAGTTCATGAAGCTACCCATAAATACAACAATGTCTCAAATAAAAAGAAATAGAACAACATAGAAGTCCAATAGTCCAAACAGAAAGAGAAATACTGATAAGATAAGATAGTGATAGTCTTTGTTCTTCAGCTCCAAGTAGAACAGCAACAGCAATCCTCAGTCTGATCCGAGCATAAGCATAAACAAACACTCGAATCAAGGCATATATTCTTATACAGATAATATGGTTCAAATTCACAATAACAATAACTCAAAGATGAATGGAATAACATCTTTCAGGATCCGTTAAACTATTTGTACATAGTAGTGTACGATAGATAGATAATGTCTAACAGTAAAGTAAAATATCAAAATAGTGTTAAGGCGTTACCATTGTCCCCCTTAACACAATTTATATAGCATTATAGACTATACAGCACTGTAAACTCCACCGTAAACTAGTGGGATATCAGGGAGTACTCCATAGGTATAATACAAAACAAAATTATAGTGGTCGTGTATATGGGAATACAAGTATGACAAGTCACATGAGGCAATACCCAAGGTAGTGAAACTACCGTTTTTCTGATCCGGACTGGTGAGAACGCATCCGCAAAACAACACTCCAAATTCAAGGGTGCGCCCAATCAATAACAAAGTAATGAGTAGTTTACGAAGAAGTGTTTTCGCTCGAGGTAGCTAACCCCATTTGGCCCAGCACGGCTCCTATTTTAGTCATTTCCAATTTGACACAAGTGTCAAGGCTATCCATTATCGTTCTCTTTCTTCAGTCATCGCGTACGTCATCCAACCACTTCATTCTGGATCACACTCCACGTATAGTTACTAAAGTGGTTTTCGATTTAGACAGTGAGTATGTCCCTAACCGATTCTGGTTACTTTAATAACCTTCGTAATTATTTTACTGATTGGTCGTTAAATAAATTTCAAAATCAACCCAATTACAATTAGAATTTGAAATTCAAGATTTCATTTGTCTTTTCAAAATAATTTCCGGAATTTACATTTCATAACATCCCAATTTCATTTCAGAATTCTATAATTCAATTTCAAAAGTTAAATTTAAACAATTCAAATATACACTTAAATTTGTATATAAGTTCCATTCCATAATCATTTAAACTTAATTTAATGTTCAAATCGATTTATACTCATTTGTCGATTTCATTCGTTATTCATTAGATTAATTATCATTTAAACAATTCCCATTTAAATTTCTAATTCATTTAATTTTCTTCTTAAGTTCAACTTCATTATCAAAGCTTACAAATTTAATTTAAATTAAATTTGTCAATCCAATTCTTTAAATTTCAAGTCTTTCATTTGTTTCGACAAAACGCATTTTTATTTCTTGTTAAAGAAATTAAATTTCATTCATTTATTGCTTTCGTTACAATTTCAAACTCAGTTAATAAAGGGATTTAGTTTTACTTATTCAAGATGTTCAATTTCACTTAAGAAAATTCAATTCAATTTAATTATTAAATAATTCAATCTCATCAATTTCTCAATAGTTTTAATTTCTTATTTTTTAATCATTTCAATACTCATTCATTAATAATTCCGAACTTAATTATTAATAATTTTTAAAACTTAATTATTAATAATTTCAATACTAAATTATTAATAATTTCAAAACTTAATTATTAATAATTTCAAAACGTAATTATTAATAATTTCAAAACTTAATTATTAATCAATTAAATTTTAAACAATGTTCTTTGTCAATTTATACGTTAAATTTTCTCAATTTCAAATATTTAAATTTCCTTTAATTTAGATTTAAGCTCCAATTTTATTTCAAAACCCTATTATTTATTGAAATAAAATCTTTATTTTATTTAAATCAAATTATTGACCAATCGGGTTAATTTAATTTTCTATCCTAAGTCAAGTTATTTGGGTATTTATCATTTCAACCCGATTCCATTTTAATTCAAAAATCAAAGCATAGCAAATGGAACTTGCAGTGTGATAACTGGGATGGTGTCAAAGTAAATAAACAAGCAATAGCATCCATACATAACAATTCAACAATTTATTTAAATAATCCCGAAATAATCGTATTAATTTACATTTGTTATTTATTTAAATTAATATAATTATTTCTAGAATCTACACTATCATTTCATGTAGATTAAAGATTATTCCACTAATAATTTATACGGTTTTTCATTTGTCATTCAAATCCAATTTATACTACAACAATTAATCCAATATACGTCCATTGGTTCAAAGTGTAATTATTACTATCCTAGGTGTCAATTAATTAACCAGTTAAAGAGATCATATTTAACTAATTCAATTTAACATATAAATCATTTTAACTATCCTATATCAATTCAATTTAACTTAACAATAACAAATAGCATCCAATTCAACATCACTTAGCTTTAAACTTATATAAGAATATAAGTCGTGAAAATTTATTTCACCTTTCGTGGATAAAGAAATTGACAGCGAAGCACGAAGAAGCACGAATGAAGTTGGTACAATACGAACAAACGGACACTGTAAATATCGACAAAAGAAATATGATATTAATTCAATGAAAGTTCATATAAAATTTATAAAATTATATAAATGCACTTACCGATGACGAAGAAAAGAACGAAAGCTGAAAATCGACGCTGCTACAAAAGAAACTTAGTCGGTTGCTGCAACAATAGAGAAAAGAAGATGGTTACTATTTATTCATCAGCCAGAATATATATACAGTGCATATATTTCTTCTTTCTGCAATCACTTCAACCTAGTAACACTTTTACTATCCACACTGTACAATCATCATCTTTGTAAAACAAAAAAAAAATTAAAAAAAAAACAAACTAACATTAAAACACCCATACTCAAGCACGCAACACACATTTTAAACCAGTAGATAATGTTGTTTTAAAAAAACTCTTTTCTTTTTTGTTTACAGAATACAGCATTCCCCCTCTCGCATGCAAGCACCCATTAACACACACACACATTTCTTCATGAATACGCACACAACTCAACACAGTTCATCACCCTACATCTACCTGTTGCGTCCTTACACACGTTTTTTTTTAAACACTGAGACTTCCCAAAAATGCAGATTGCATTTCATCCTCCACGCATGCACTTTTCATGCACACACCGAAGCATGCACAGTTTCTACCCACGCTACACGCACACACCAAAATCACAAGCACGCACACACTCTGTACACAACCACACCATAAACCCACACGCACATGGGCAAGAAACAGGGAAGCACGGGGTTCGGCCTTGCCCTCTTTATATATATTTTTTTCCTACCGCATGCCCATGCTCAACATGAATCACTCTTCATGAACGCACACTTTCACATTGATACGCACACACACACTTCCACTTCCACGCATATATTTCCCACACTATAACGCACACATGCACGCATCTTGCTATAGGTGGTGGGCGCGGAGGCGAATGGATGGTCGGCCGATGGTAATGGGGTGATGCTGGGATTTGACGGCTTGGTGGAGGCAATGGGTGGGGAAGAAGTGAATGAGGGAGGTGAGGTGGAAGGTGTAGTTGTTTCGGCAGTTATGTTCTCAGGAGAGGGGAAGATGCTTCTTTGTTTGCATTTTATATTTTTCATTTGTATTTTATATTTTTCCTTCGGAAAGAAGTATGAAGAAGAAAGAAAGGAGGAAGAGAAATGTGTATTACCTGGAGATGTAGTTTGAATGAACAGATGATGTGAATGAAGCGTTGGTTCCTATAAATTTTGCAATTTTTCGTGACCGTAATTTTTATTCTGAAGCCAATGAGTCACCCCACTTTCCAATGCCAACTACAAGCTGCCAACTACTTCATTAAATACACCAGCTGAGATTTATTTTCAAATTTTCTTTTGTAAATGGGCTAAAGAACTTGGGCTGAAATTTGTTTAACCGGTCCTTTTGGAATGATTAAATTAACGCGACGATTCCCGTCGGACTCCGATTAGCACAAATAAATATACCATTTTGACCAGTGCGACGATGCACTTCCAATGGTACACAGATAATTGTGATACGATGGTTTTATAAAAATTCAATTTTACGCTGCTTAAATTGTTCGTTTTACAAAACAATTTAAACGGAACATACGATGATAGTTTTAGACGAAACGAATTACATCATCTTGATCAGAAAAAAATTTACAATATAACTATGTAAAAATATTTGGATTAGAAAGATAAATTTTACGCAGCTTTATATGAACTGATATACAGTAAAACGCGAACGAAATTTACTGTAATATTTTGCGACGAAACTTTTTCTATGTTCATATCTAACTGGACGTATCTTATAAATAAAGTCTGGTCGTTAATAGAGATCGTTTATAAATTTCAAAATTTCTATAATAAAACGATGGATTTTAAAATTTTAAACTGGATCGGAAATTCAGGGTCGTTACAATCTCCCCCACTCATAACTTTTCATCCTCGAAAAGGAACGAGACGAGTGAAGTGGGAATGAAAAAAGCAGAAAAGATCAAGATAGTTTAAGAAATTTAAATTATACCTGAAATTCATAATCCGGGGTTTGAATCCCGAATACTATCTTCAGTCTCCCATGTGCAACCTCGCTCATCTGCACTCCATTGGACTTTGACGAGATTTACTGACTTCCTTCTAAGTTGCTTTGTCTCATGATCGACTATCCAAAGCGGCTTACACTCAATAGTCAAGTCAGGCTCAATAACTATCTCTTCTAACTGAGCAGTAGGAATGGTCATAGATGGATCATGTACAACTTTGCGAAGATGTGAGACGTGGAACACATTGTGCACATCGGCGAACTTCTCTGGTAATGCAACTCTATAGGCCAATGTTCCGACTCTTTCTGTAATCTCAAACGGACCAACAAATCTCGGAGCTAGCTTTCCATTCCTTCCAAATCGAACAATATTCTTCAAAGGTGACACTTTCAGAAATACTATGTCTCCTACGCTGAATTCGAGATCTCTTCTCCTTCTGTCAGCGTAGCTCTTCTGTCTATCCTGTGCCATCTTTATTTTCTTCCTGATTTCTTTGACTTTTTCAGAAGCTTCCATAATTATTTCTGGACCCAGCACTAATCGATCTCCAGACTCAATCCAACAAGCTAGCGATTTGCACGGCCGTCCATACAAGGCTTCGAACGGTGCCATACCAATGCTTGCCTGATTTATAAAGGATAATTAATTCAAATTCAAATATACTTACTCAAATTTGAAATTCAAATTCTTTACCTAGTAACTATTATTGTAAGTGAATTCAATCAAGTGAAGATGGTCTTCCCAGGATCCACCAAAGTCTATAATACAAGCTCGGAGAAGGTCTTCCAAAATCTGATTTACCCTCTCAGTTTGGCCATCTGTCTGAGGGTGATAAGCTGTGCTCAGATTCAGTTTGGTGCCCAAAGTATCTTGAAATGCTTTCCAGAATTTACTGGTGAAAATAGGGTCTCGATCGCATACGATACTGGATGGTACACCATGAAGTTTAACAACTTCTCTCATATATATCTCGGCTAAACCCGAAGCTGTACGAGTGGACTTGACTAGAATAAAGTGAGCGAATTTCGTCAGTCTATCGACAATCACCCAAATGCTTTCATTACCCTTTCTAGTCCTTGGCAGTCCGTCAATAAAGTCCATAGAAATCTGCTCCCACTTCCATCCTGGAATCTCTAGTGGCTGAAGCAAACCTGTTGTCTTTCTGTGGTCAGCTTTAACTTGCTGGCAAGTTGTGCACCTGCTAACATAGGTAGAAATATCGCGCTTCATCCCACTCCACCAATATAACTTCTTCATATTCTGGTACATTTTAGTGACACCGGGATGAAATGAAAGCGAAGACTGATGGTTTTCTCTCAGCACTTCCTGTGTTAGACCATCAACATTAGGAACACAAATTCGATTATCAATCCTCAAGACTCCAATTACTATTAACATGCGCACCCAATTTATTATCAGCATTTCCAACCCTACCCGAGAACTATTTATTTGATGCGATAAAGCAAAGTGTCCTCGTATTGCTTGGCTATAATGCGATCCATAAGAGCTGGGGAGACGACAAGCTGAAACAACATTCCTTCAACCAAATTACAACATGTCATTGCTTGATTTCTGCTCAAAGCATCGGCTACGGCATTTGCTTTCCCTGGAGTGTAATTTATATCAAGATCATATGCAGCTAAAAATTCGAGCCATCGGACTTGTCTCTGATTCAAATCCTTTTGTGAGAAAATATATCTCAATGACTTATGGTCAGTGAATAACTCGAATATGGTTCCCAATAGATAGTGCCTCCATAGCTTAAGAGCAAATACAACTGCAAGAAGCTCGAAATCGTGAGTTGCGTAATTTGCTTCATGGGTCTTTAACTGACGACCCGCATAGGCAATAACCTTTCCTTTTTTGCATTAAAACTGCTCCTAATCCATCGTGACAGGCATCAGTATAGGCGGTCAATCCTTCACTACCGTCAATAATTGTAAGAACTGGGGCAGATGTCAAACTTCGCTTCATCTCCTTGAAATCCGCTTCACACTTTTCACTCCAAATAATTTCACATTCTTTCTGGTCAGTGCGGTAAGTGGGGCAGCAATACGAGCAAAGTTTACTATAAACCTGCGGTAATAGCCGGCCAAACCCAAGAAAATGCGGATATCTATAGGAGTTTTGGGAGTCTCCCAATCCTACAAATTCCAAGGATTTGAATTCAGATATTGATAAGTTGTTTAGATAGAATTGATAAGTACTGATAGAACTTACATTGATTACGGCGATCTTAGCTGGATCAACCGAAATCCCATTCTCCGAAACAATATGGCTAAGAAAACAAACTTCATCTCTCCAAAAGTGGAATTTCGAAAACTTGGCTTTAAGCTGATGTCTGCGCAGAGTTTCAAGAACAAAAGCCAAATGTGGCCTATGCTCCTTCTCATCTTTAGAGAAGACGAGAATATCATCGATGAAAACAAGAACGAACTTGTTAAGAACATCCCGGAAAACTCTATTCATCAAGTCGACGAAACAAGCTGGGGCATTAGTAAGACTGAATGGAATAACTAGACATTCATAGAAACCATTTTCAGTGCGGAATGCTGTTTTAGGAATACTATCCTCAGCGATTCTGAGTTGGTGAAAGCCGATAGCCAAATCAAGTTGGGAGAAAACTTTAGCTCCATGAAGCTGGTCGAATAGGTCGTTGATGCGGGGCATCAGATACCTGTTCTTGTGTGTGAGCTTGTTTAGCTCTCTATAGTCCACACACGTTCTGAGAGAGTCATCGGATTTTGTGACAAAAACAACTACAACACCCCATTCTGAATGACTACGGCGAATCAAGCCTTTAGAAAATAAATCTTCAATTTGAACATTCAACTCTGCCTTTTCTTTAGGAGTCATTGTCCTAGGAGGGAGAACTACTGGTCGTGCACCAGGGATAAGGTCAATGCGGAATTCGATTTCCCATAGAGGTGGTAGAGAATTGACTTCTCCAAACACATCAAAAAAGAGTTGAACAACTGGAGTGGAGCTTAGTTCACTTAGATGAGAGTCAAGAGAAAATATAAAATTCCCAGCACATTCTTGAGGCGATTTGCCTTTAATAACTAAAGGTAAGCTTTTGTCATCGATAAGAGAGACAGTTCGAGCTTTGCATGAGATAACGGCTTCGAACTTTCGTAGCCAATCAATACCTAATAGGATATCGAATGCCTCGAATCCAAGTACAAAGAAATCCCAAGTAAAACGATGCATGCCATACATAAGTGTGACATATTTGCAAACCCTTTTGAGTTTAGCGGGCCCTCCAATAGGGTTAGATACACATAAGAAGGTAGATGCAAGAATAGGTTCCAATCCAAGTTTGTTACATAAATCAATAGATATGAAACTATGTGTTGCTCCGGTGTCAAATAGAACTAACAGGTGAAGAGTGCAACATAAAAGTACTCTGTAAAGCACCTTGATTATCTGGAACTTCTGCGGTAGGTGTGGAAATAGCAAAAACTCCAGATGGGGTACCTCTCTTCTGTGTTGGGCAGTCTTTCTTAAAGTGTCCTGGCTGTAAGCAGATGTGACAGACGTCTCTCTTGGCCATCTGAACCAGTGGCGGAATAGTTGCACCCTTTGGGGATGGGAAAATACTGGCATAGTGACCTCTCTGGTTGCAGTTAAAGCAGGTGATAGAGGAGATGTCTATGGGCTTCTTCTGAGAATATCCAGGCCTGGATTTCTTCTGCCAGTTCTTCTTCTGTTGATCAAAATTTAGCTTCCTCTTCCCAGTCTGACTAGAGGACGGCCGAGTAGCTGGAGCCTTAGTGACTGATGTTCCCTTTGGCTTTCCCTCATATCTAAGAGCAAAATCCATCAACTCAGTGAAAGTTCCATGGACATGAGCGGTGAGGAGCTCGTAATACTCAGGGCGCGCGCCATGTATGAACTTCTCATTCTTAAGCAGAGGTGTGTCGATCAAACCGGGTCCGAACATAGATAGTTCGTTGAATTTACTTTCATACTCATTGAAGGTCATGTTGCCTTGCTTGAGATCCATAAAAGACCGATAGAGTTGGGCCTTTCCAGCAGCTGGCATCCACTGAGCCGTAAAGGAATCCCTATTTACAAGTGATATGAAAAAATGAGTCAAAATTTGATGAGATAAAAGGAATTTTATTTAGATGAAATTTTAGATAGATTACTACCTAAACTGGGACCAAGTGATGGTTTCCTCATCAGTACGAGAAGTAACTGACTCCCACCAATCCTGTGCAACATCCTGAAGCTGCCAAGTGGCCAACTTACACTTCTAAGCGTCAGTGATCTTCAGGCCTGTAAAGATCCTCTCCAAACTCTTTAGCCATTGTTGTGCTTCAATGATACTCTCGGAGCCAGTAAATTTGACTCCGCCAAGCTGAGTGTACTCCTTGCTAAGAGTGGAGAATCTGACTGCGGGAGCTGTGGCATGTGGTTCGGGAGTGTTTCCCCTACCCCTGCCTCTAGCATTTCTTCTGGTAGCCATCCTGGAATACCAAAAGTGATTTTAGATTCAAAGATAGAGATTTACAGAACTTAAAAAAAATCAAATCGAATGAATTCAATAAGAAGAATGGAATCAAAGGATATGGATTCTGAAATGATTCTCCTCATTCTAGAGTATGGTTACCCTATCTCTAACGAGCTTTAAACTCCACAGGCTAAGGTTTTCAGAAACCAAAGCTCTGATACCAACTTTAACAACCCATATATTTGTACCATTTAAATTGACGATATTCTATACATGTCAACTTAAATAATACAAAACACGAATCATTAATGGAGTATATATATATATAAATGAGAATCATCACAGAATCACAGAAATATAACATCACAGAATAGTGCAGCGGAAATACAACATAGTCATAAGAGTAGTTCATGAAGCTACCCATAAATACAACAATGTCTCAAATAAAAAGAAATAGAACAACATAGAAGTCCAATAGTCCAAACAGAAAGAGCAATACTGATAAGATAAGATAGTGATAGTCTTCGGTCTTCAGCTCCAAGTAGAACAGCAACAGCAATCCTCAGTCTAATCTGAGCATAAGCATAAACAAACACTCGAATCAGGACATATATTCTTATACAGATAATATGGTTCAAATTCATAATAACAATAACTCAAAGATGAATGGAATAACATCTTTCAGGATCCGTTAAACTATTTATACATAGTAGTGTACGACAGATAGATAATGTCTAACAGTAAAGTAAAATATCAAAATAGTGTTAAGGCGTTACCATTATCCCCCTTAACACAATTTATATAGCATTATAGACTATACAGCACTGTAAACTCCACCATAAACTAGTGGGATATCAGGGAGTACTCCATAGGTATAATACAAAACAAAATCGTAGTGGTCGCGTATATGGGAATACAAGTATGACAAGGCACATGAGGCAATACCCAAGGTAGTGAAACTACCGTTTGCCTGATCCAGACTGGTGAGAACGCATCGCCACAACGATCACAACACCGCGAAACAACACTCCAAATTCAAGGGTGCGCACCAATCAATAACAAAGTAATGAGTAGTTTACGAAGAAGTGTGTTCGGTCGAGGTAGCTAACCCCATTTGGCCCGGCGCGGCTCCTGTTTTAGTCATTTCCAATTTGACACAAGTGTCAAGGCTATCCATTATCGTTCTCTTTCTTTAGACATCGCGTACGTCATTCCAACCACTTCATTCTGTATCACACTCCGCGTATAGTCATTAAAGTGGTTTTTGATTTAGACAGTGAGTATGTCCCTAACCGATTCTGGTTCCTTTAATAACCTTTGTAATTATTTTACTGATTGGTCGTTAAATAAATTTCAAAATCAAATCAATTCAATTACAATTAGAATTTGAAATTCAAGATTTCATTTGTCTTTTCAAAACAACTTCCGGAATTTACATTTCATAACTTCCCAATTTCATTTCAGAATTCTATAATTCATTTTCAAAAGTTAAATTTAAACAATTCAAATATACACTTAAATTTGTATTTAAGTTCCATTCCATAATCATTTAAACTTAATTTAATGTTCAAATCGATTTAAACTCATTTATCGATTTCATTTGTTATTCATTAGACTAATTATCATTTAAACAATTCCCATTTAAATTTCTAATTCATTTAATTTGCTTCTTAAGGTCAACTTCATTATCAAAGCTTACAAATTTAATTTAAATTTAATTTGTAAATCCAATTCTTTAAATTTCAAGTCTTTCATTTGTTTTGACAAAATGCATTTTTAATTCTTGTTAAAGAAATTAAATTTCATTCATTTATTGCTTTCGTTACAATTTCAAACTCGGTTAATAAAGGGATTTAGTTTTACTTATTCAAGACGTTCAATTTCACTTAAGAAAATTCAATTTAATTATAAAATAATTCAATCTCATCAATTTATCAATAGTTTCAATTTCTTAATTTTTAATCATTTCAAAACTCATTCATTAATAATTTCGAACTTAATTATTAATAATTTTTAAAACTTAATTATTAATAATTTCAAAACTTAATTATTAATAAATTCAAAACTTAATTATTACTAAGTTCAAAACTTAATTATTAATAATTTCAAAACTTAATTATTAATCAATTAAACTTTAAACAATGTTCTTTCGTCAATTTCTACGTTAAATTTTCTCAATTTCAAATATTCACATTTCCTTTAATTTAGATTTAAGTTCCAATTTTATTTCAAAACCCAATTATTTATTCAAATAAAATCTTTATTTTTTTAAATCAAATTATTGACCAATCGGGTTAATTTAATTTTCTATCCTAAGTCAAGTTATTTGGGTATTTATCATTTCAACCCGATTCTATTTTAATTCAAAAATCAAAGCATAGCAAGGGGAACTTGCAGTGTGATAACTGGGATGGTGTCAAAGTAAACAAACAAGCAATAGCATCCATACATAACAATTCAACAATTTATTTTTGAATAATCCTGAAATAATCATATTAATTTACATTTGTTATTTATGCAAATTAATATAATTATTTCTAGAATCTACACTATCATTTCATGTAGATTAAAGATTATTCCGCTAATAATTTATACGGTTTTTCACTTGTCATTCAAATTCAATTTATACTACAACAATTAATCCAATATATGTCCATCAGTTCAAAGTGTAATTATCACTATCATCGGTGTCAATTAATTAAACAGTTAAAGGGATCATATTTAACTAATTCAATTCAACATATAAATCAGTTTAACTATCATATATCAATTCAATTTAACTTAACAATAACAAATAGCATCCAATTCAACATCACATAGCAAACATTCAAACTTGTATAAGAATATAAGTCATGAAAATTTATTTCACCTTTCGTGGATAAAGAAATTGACAGCGAAGCACGAAGAAGCACGAATGGAGTTGGTACAATACGAACAAACGGACACTGTAAATATCGACAAAAGGAAGACGATATTAATTCAATGAACGTTCATATATAATTTATAAAATTATATAGATGCACTTACCGATGACGAAGGAAAGAACGAAAGCTGAAAATCGATGCTGCTGCAAAAGAAACTCAGTCGGTTGCGGCAACAACAGAGAAAAGAAGATGGTTACTATTTATTCAGCAGCTAGAATATATATACAGTGCACATATTTCTTCTTTCTGCAATCACTTCAACCCGGTAACACTTTTACTATCCACACTGTTCAATCATCATCTTTGTAAAACAAAAAAAAAATTAAAAAAACAAACTGACATTAAAACACCCATAGTCACGCACGCAACACACATTTTAAACCAGTAGATAATGTTGTTTTAAACAAACTCTTTTCTTTTTTGTTTACAGAACACAGCATTCCCCCTCTCGCATGCAAGCACCCATCAACACACGCACACATTTCTTTATGAATACACACATAACTCAACACAGTTCATCGCCCTCCATCTACCTTCTGCGACCTTACACACATTTTTTTTTAAACACTGCGACTTCCCAAAAATGCAGATTGCATTTCATCCTCCACGCATGCACTTTTCATGCACACACCGAAGCATGCACAGTTTCTACCCACACTACACGCACACACCAAAAACACAAGCACGCACACACTCTGTACACAACCACACCATACACCCGCACGCACATGGGCAAGAAACAGGGAAGCACGGGGTTCGGCCTTGTCCTCTTTATATATTTTTTTTCCTACCTCATTCCCATACTCAACATGAATCACTCTTCATGCACTCACACTTTCACATTGATACGAACGCACACACTTCCACTTCCATACATATATTCCCCACACTATAATGCACACATGCACGCATCTCCCTGTAGGTGGTGGACGCGGAGGCGAATGGATGGTCGGCCGATGGTAATGGGGTGATGTTGGGATTGACGGCTTGGTGGAGGCAATGGGAGGGGAAGAAGTGAATGAGGGAGGTGAGGTGGAAGGTGTAGTTGTTTCGGCAGTTATGTTCTCACGAGAGGGGAAGATGCTTCTTTGTTTGCATTTTATATTTTTCATTTGTATTTTATATTTTTCCTTCAGAAAGAAGTATGAAGAAGAAAGAAAGGAGGAAGAGAAATGTGTATTACCTGTAGATGTAGTTTGAATGAACAGATGATGTGAATGAAGCGTTGGTTCCTATAAATTTTGCAATTTTTCGTGACCGTAATTTTTATTCTGAAGCCAATGAGTCACCCCACTTTCCAATGCCAACTACAAGCTGCCAACTACTTCATTAAATACACCAGCTGAGATTTATTTTCAAATTTTCTTTTGTAAACGGGCTAAAGAACTTGGGCTGAAATTTGTTTAACCGGTCCTTTTGGAACAATTAAATTAACGCGACGATTCCCATCGGACTCCGATTAGCACAAATAAATATACCATTTTGACCAGTGCGACGATGCGCTTCCAACGGTACACAGATAATTATGGTATGATAGTTTTATAAAAATTCGATTTTACGCCGCTTAAATTGTTCGTTTTACAAAACAATTTAAACGGAACAGGCGATGACAGTTTTAAACGAAATGAATTACATCATCTTGATCAGAAATTTTTTTACAACATAACTATGTAAAAATATTTGGATTAGAAAGATAAATTTTATGCAGCTTTATATGAACTGATATACAGTAAAACGCGAACGAAATCTATTGTAATATTTTACGACGAAACTTTTTCTATGTTCATATCTAACTGGACGTATCTTATAAATAAAGTTTGGACGTTAATTGAGATAATTTATAAATTTCAAAATTTCTATAATAAAACGATGGATTTTAAAATTTTAAACTGGGTCGGAAATTCAGGGTCGTTACATTTAAGTCCGAACACTCCTCCAAAAGGAGTCTATTGTTTTATAAACAATCCTCTAGTATTTTCAAAATACTTATGAATTCTCTTGACTATAGTATAGTGATTATCACTTAGATTTCATTGATATGTTCTTATCACATTAAGTGTATAAGTAATTTTTGGTCTTATATATAATATAATATATACCGTGGTTCCTTCTGTCAACTCATAAGGAATCCATCTCCATGCTCCACATTAAACATTTTAACATGGAGTTTGTGTACTTTGATTGGGACTATTCAAGTGTTCTCATATACTAAGTATAAAGGATGTCTCGTTCAAATCCTTTATCTAAAATTGAACAAACAATGTTGAACTAATTGTAACATGGGTATATCATTACCAATCAGTAGCACATTGCTTACATGCAGTATTAGAAATGTTATGCACCTTTGTTTTCTTTCTTATAGACACATGCTTATACTTTCCTTTTGGCTAAATTATTTGATTTCTATATCATTATACTTTCTCTAATCTCTAGATGCTTATTTAAGATCATAAACTGATCTTGAAAAAGTCGAAAAGCCTTACCATTGCTCCCACTGACTTTGAGACATTTTAGCTCAATGCATTAACAGCCTCCTCTAAATAATTATTTATATTTTTGTTTCAATGTTCCTTTGTCAAATCGTAGTCATAGTTGTAGCAATATGTAAGTGGAATCTGAATAGACTTAAGTATGATGACCGAAGAAAACTCATTATATTAAAATTGGCAATTGAATTTTAACTCATTTCACAACTGATTTTAAAATTAAATTCTATAATATTCAAATACATTTATTTGAATCATCCTAAGGTCGAAAAAAAATTGGACCTCACACATGAGACATACCTAAGTATATAAACCATTCGACAAACTAGGTAAGTGTTAGGAAAACCGAGGGGTTTTCCATTCGTAATAACGTCCCTTATTATATAACATCTTTCTTAGTTACCCTTGCCTATACAACCTTCCAATGGAATATGCTTAAGGACAACCTGAAATGTTGGATAATTATTCATGTTAATAGAATGTTAAGATGTAAATTTGAGCTTGTAAATAGAATTTAAAACATGATGACTTTATCTAAATTATTAATCTAATTTAAAGTGAATTTAGATTTAATTTCATAATATTGTTATAAACCTATATGTTCAATGTCTAATAAAGGGGTATGTAATTACTTATTATAGTATGGTCAAACAATAATATGAGTATGTGCTGCCATGTGTGAGAGGTATAAATATATAAATATTTATATATTTATAATATATTAAGCTATATAAACAAACCACATATTGATTAAATGTCAAATTCATATTTTGGTGGTTCAATGGCATGTAAATGTACATATCCTGACCGATTATATATGAAAAATGAGGTATGGAGATACAAAAAGTAGGGTCTATGAATGAATGTGTAATCAGTGTACATGTTAAAGGGGTATTAATTTGGGAGCTACAAAATGAAGAGGCTCGCTCTCTTTTATAAATAACTTGCCATGAAGCCCACTTATTCTCTTTGAGGAAAACCATACACAACTCTACTCCATCAGGAGATGAGAACTATCATTATATTTAGAAACATTCAATCAATAAAAGGATTAATTAATTAACTATTACCTTTTACTATTTAAACGCATTTGTCCTTAATATTCCTATTTGTTAGTGGCATCCTTTGTATATTCCATGTATTTAACCAATGTATAATTTATTCATACATTAACTTGTAATTTTGTACATGCATAAAATAAGTTTAACTTCTTATCAAATTTTAACAAACATTTACAATTTCAATCATTATAGCTTAGTAAGGACATGTATTCATCCATACTCTATCATTGACAGTTCATACATACATATACATATATATATATATATCTAATAAAAGTATTTAATATATAAATAAGAGAATTTATATAGACCAAAATATAACAATTATGCGACTTAACTCTACAAATAAATATCTTTGAGATTCTGATATATAATGGTTCTATAACACTAAATATATTTTATTTTATACAAGTTATTTGAAAATTTATTATATTGCGAAGCCACTTACATAAAATATAAATATACACACACATAATAATAGAATTTGTTTCAACTCAAACATTTTAGACTGAAATTAACAAGGTAGACAGCGTGTGTGTATGATTAAAATAAAATAAACACAATACATATCGAGATAAAAGCCAGTCAAATACATGTTGCACTACGTGTCTTCGATTGGAGGTTGCTTCTTTTTTCTCCTAGATTGGTTTGCATTTGCAATGCCAACTAGAGATTCAACAACAGAGAGTATAGAAATTTTTATATGGTTTTCTTTTCTTTTTCACGTTTCTTAAATGAATGGAGAAGACTCTATTTATAAAGAGAGAGCAGGGACGAGAACCATCATATGAGTTAAGCTGACAAAGAGACTAAGTAACAACGCTTTTCTCTTATCACTTCAATATGCTAAATCATCCATCTGTCATAGTGGCTCACATTATATATGCACTTATGTGCATTTTTTCATTCCATGTTAACCATTAATTATTATTTTAACCTTAAAAATAATAATTAAATATATAGCACTTATACATTCGGTTAAATAATTTTAGGACCCTTCGTTAGTAATCAAAAGCAGTAGTTAAATAATTATAATATTTATCTTACTTTTCTCCTTGATAATTTTAAATAATTATAAATTACTATAATATGTCAGACTTAGACGAAGATGATTATGTGACTCCCAGGTATACACTCAACCCTCAATAATATTCAAACAACGTAAATATCAAAGTCTGTATGGTAATGGTTGAAGCAGAGTAGTGGACATGAGTTTAATTCCTTGCAAATTATCTAGGTGAAATCCTATTTCTAATTGTTTAAATTATACCTTTAAATAATGCTATATATATTGCATATGTTCTCTTTATCGTCATCCTATCACTTGGATATCTAAAGCTTGGTAAATACTTAAAACTCTAGTATATCGAAAGTTTCTTGCAAAGTGTAGCATTAAAGCCCTTGTTTCAATCTAGTATAATTTACCGATTAACCAATTTTCTTTGGCCAAAGACTTTGACATTAAGTTGACTGCTAATTATAGTGTATTGGATATATTTCCTACCAACTTTGAAATTGTGATTATTGAAGGCCTTTCATGAATGTTTCTCGCCAAAATGTTGTTCAAATGTAAAAAAAAAAGAGTAAATATGAGTATAAATGCGATGCAAGTAAACGACACATAACATAAAGTGGTTCGATTTAGAATAGATATACGTCCGCTGTGGATTCTTATCGTATTTCTTTAGTAAGCTTATTTATTACAAGAGTGGAGATGGTTAAGATATTATGCTTCTCAAATTTGGTCCTTGTATAAGAGCATCAGTTCCCCTATTTATAGACATGGAAATCATGCTTTGAAGGGCTTGGATTGATGCCTTGGATGTCGAGTTTCTCTAAAAGAATCGATTGCAATTTGCGGTCCATAAGTGACTAGCTCGGGCACCATATGGGTAGAGAGGTCCAGATATGTTTTAGATGATAGGTTGTACATTAACACGCTTTCATTAGAGGACTGATATGTGTAGATGGTGGTAGTTGCACAGTGGTACTTTATATTATATATATATGTGTGTGTGTGTGTGTATATATATATATATATTCATATTTATTTTACTTATATATACATTGTTAGCGTCAAAAATGGCCACTAACACCAATTATATGAAAGCACCAATATCTAGTCACGGATCTTAGATAATATAATTTAAAGAATAAAGATTGAAGAATAATAAAACTAAAACAAAACGCAAGTAAGAGAGACTCGAATTTATAGTGATTCGGCTAACTCTGGCCTATGTCCACTCCAATGATTTTCCTTTTATTCATTTATGTTGTTGTTATAGTTATAAATCCATGAAATCCCAGAATAAAAATGGCAGAGTATAGCCTATGTAGAAGATAGAATGAAGCAGAAAGAAGATCCCTTTTCCGATGTCATGCCTGCTGTATTTATAGGGTAAGAGCTATATGGATTGGACTAAAATTTCACCAGAAAAACCTTCAGGCCCAAACAACCTGGTCTAACAAAATTTGGGCCGATCGCTCTCCATAATTGGGATTAGGGCCAATCCTTACTTTTATGGATTTAGGGGCTGCGATCCTTATGGGGTGTTCCTTATTATTGTAATATACTTCCTCTTCAAATTTCAAGTTGATTGCATTTGTAGATTTTGAGTTATTGATCGATCATTGCTGCAAATTCAACTAAACCGATCCCTAAGTAGGGATGAGCGTCGATCCCTCCAAACTCCTCTTCTTGGGGTGTGATCCCTAGTGTCTGTTCTTCTTGTTTCCAAACTTTACTCCAATCCACCTTGTGGTTATTGAGTTATGGAGCGATCATCATTGAGTTGTGTTGTGTGCATCCTGTTTATTCTGATCCCTCTTCTAGGAGAAGTATTAGTTCCATATTTAGCTATTTTTGGAGTGATGTCCACCTAAATCCATCCAACTACCGTCCATAGTTCCAAATATAATTGATCTCTAATCCTGGTAACTGTATCATTAGGCTTTCTGCCTTGATGATTGTGAAGACTGTTGGGTTAAATCTAGCTTTGTACTGCCTTGGCAAAAGGCGGGTTAACATCTTATTTGTCAACCAACTTCTCTCCATCGATGATAAACCACCATTATCGCATGGTAGTTTTGAAGCATGTGTCTAAAGATCTTGTGAAACCTAGTTCCCTATATGATCTGCATTGTGGCATTGTTTTCACACAAAAATTTCACGCAATTCTTAGCATTTGGAATCACTCCTAGCTTAGTTATTAATTTATGCACTTATATTTATATTGCTTCCATTACAACATTATTTAAGGTGAGTACTTAGCCTTTTGGTTGAATCACCCACCACTACATATTTGGAACGTTTCCAACTTAAAGCTCCTTAATTAAGGTTCAATACGAATTTAGGATCGACATACTATATTATATATCACTTATGAGGCTCGAGTCTGAATGCTTCTTAATAAGGAGTTCATTATTTTCATAAACAATTCTCTAGTATTTCATAAACACTCATAATTACTATTTAGCGATATTTATTTGGATTTAATACTCGCTCAATGCATTAATTATGTAAGCTAACAATGATATAGTAGTTACGTAGCATATATGATAATTTTAATTACCTATGCATAAAGAATCCACATCATATGCTCCATATTAAAACATTTTAATATAGTGCCTATGTATACCATTAAGGACTATCCCAACATCCTTATTTGGAGTTTTAGCAATATTTAAATAACTATTTAATATTCTTTCTTATAATTAACCTATTTGATTTCTCTATCAAAATATTTACTTAATTTTAATACTTGTCGAAGTCGTGTCTGTTTTCGGATCTTATCCAACACTTACAAACTCAGTTATTGCTCTTCTTGATGTCTTACATTTTAGTTATCATGTGCAAACAGTATATTCTACATCGTTATTCAGAATATTGGTTTCAATAAAGATGTATAAAAATTCAATACCATATTAGGCAATAATTTGCAAGTAGAATCTGTAACACCCCGCGTTAAATTACAATTATGTATGCAAATAATTTAATTAAGTTATATACATTTGAAATTTTAAAACAAAGAAATATTCGAAAATGGGGCAACTAGTTAATATTATTTGGAATACATATATATTTGTGTAACAAATAATTAGAGAGAAATTATAGAAAATAAATTGATAGGAAGGTTAATTGACGTTTTTTTTAAAAAGGAAAATCAATACTCAATTAATTAGTAGAGGCGATTAATTGGCAGGAACTGACAAGAAAGGGAACATATATTGAAGTAACTAATTGATATAATTAGAAACATATATGTTAATGCAAGTGAATAAAATGGTGGAAGAGTAATTTATGCAAGTAATCGATTTTCAATTAATAAACATGGAGACTTATGGTAACATATATAATTAATATTGTGATTCAAAATTTAATTGCAGAATATATGCATGCAATAATTATGGGAATAAAATAAATTAATATGCATATATGTGACGAATTAATATGGTGTTGATTGGCATATTAATTTGGTAAGAAATCATAGTGCACGCAGGGATTAATTGGATAGTAAATAATTCTAGGTATATATGAAAATCTATTAATTGGGTGATTAATAGGGGAATCTTACTTAAAAGAAACATCACATTTCAAAATATATGTTTCCATAGATTGAGAGAGAAAAGGGGTAAGTGATTAATGAAAAGATTATTGGAGAATCAATTTGAAATAAAAACAAATGCAGCAGAAGAAAACATATTAATTTAATGTCCATAGACTCAGTGTACCCTTTAGATTTTAGGGTTTTATATCTAATGGTTAGCATTGATTTGAACCACTAAAATTAAAGATGCAGAGCCTCATTTTTATTCTTATTATTTTTCTCTTGCCTACAGAAGCACTGTCCTTTTTCTATCTCCTCTACACTTTTTTAATAACAAAATTTTAGATCTACTTCACACGAATTTAGATCTAAATAGAAAGCGAATAGAATTAATTAGGGAAGTAGGAATTCATTCAAATCATAAGGCTATGTCAAAGATAAAATCCTAGATCTGAGTTTTATTTTCTATTTCTAATCCAAATCTCTTCCTTTTCTCTTTCAAATATTATAGATCTGTAATTGAATATGACAATCTTAATGAAGCTGTTGAAAAAACGGCAATTGAGTTTGATTTCAATTCTTTTGAGGGTGAGAATCTTGAGTTGAATTTCGATCTTTCTTTTTTCGAATTCAAAAATTTGAATACAACATCTTTGGACTTTGAACATAATATATACAATGAAGTTGTTGATAATCCAAATAAGAAAGACGAATTCAACGAACATAATTTCTTTGGACTTTTCGAAAATGAGTTGTCGAATTCTGAAGGGGAAAATTTACATAACCATTTTGATTTTGAAATCAATAATTTTGAAGACGTTTTCAATGATAAATTTCAATTTCAATTTGGTGATAATAAACTTGAATTTCAATCAATTATTCTATCAACCCCGAAAGTCATCGAAAATAAAACAACTCGAACGACTTTTAATAAAACGACGTTCGGTTTTCCAAATCAACGCTCAACTTTGAAATCTTTTACGATATGGTTTTCCGAGCTTAAGCTGTGACTCGCATACTTGGCGAGACAAATGAATCGGTTTTTGAAAGACCGTTTCATTTACCTTTTACGATATACTTTCTGATCTCGTCTAAGTACAATTCACTTTCATGTAAATATAGGTCATATTTTTATTTTTATTTTTCCTCCACTTGGGTTGACTATGGGGACACAATCAAAATCAAGTGTGGGAGGAGCTCATCTTCATTTTTCATATTTTTCATGGTTTTTTTTTCATTTCCTTTCCAAAAATTTAAAAAAAATCTCAAAAAACAATTTTTTTTTATTCACTTTTGAAGAAACACTAGGATAAATATATGTTTTTGGTTAATAAAATTGAAATGTTTGAAAATTTATTTGTCTTAACAAAAATAAAAATAAAGTTTGATTACAAATAACGATAGTTTAACTAGTATATAGGAAGATTCATGGAGATAGTTATGAAATATATCCAAATTGAAAATCTTTGTTTTAAAAAGTGGTTGATTTAAAGTAAATGATATAACATTTTTTTTCTTTTAAGTTAAGTGGTACAAAGATGATATTGTAAAACTCTCTCTTTCCAAAAAAAATTGGAAAAAAAAAGAGAAAAAAGAAAGAAAAGAAAAATCTTGTTGTATATGTGTTTATATTTATTAACACCTACGGTCGATAGGTGTACACACTTGTGTGTACGCTTACCATGCTCTGTACACTTCTCACGTAAGCACGAAAGGCAATGAATGATCGGTAAATCTGGCCTTGGTTTGTC
Organism: Allium cepa; assembly: GCA_030765085.1. Taxonomy (NCBI): domain Eukaryota; kingdom Viridiplantae; phylum Streptophyta; class Magnoliopsida; order Asparagales; family Amaryllidaceae; genus Allium; species Allium cepa. The sequence goes on from CM060931.1 coordinate 582,913,349, forward strand.
TGAGTTAGGTGTATGTATACAAAAAAAATTCTTTTATTAATAATGCCTACAGTCAATAGGTGTTCACACTCATGTGTTCACTAGCCACGCTTTGTATTCCCCTCACATAAACCCATAAGGTAGTGCATGGGTGGTATATCTGGCCTCAGTTTATATGAGTTAGACATACGAATATTGTAAATTTCAATAAAAATTTCAAAAATATAAAAGAGAGCAAACAATCGAAATTCTAGCATTATTTTTACTTATTTGATTTGACTTGTTATTGAAAAGAAATGAAAATACCACTTCAAAAAACTTTGATAATCAACTAAGGATCTTTCTCATAGTTACACTTTGTTATTAACCAAAACAATAAGTCAAACTATGGTCAATTTGTTGTGGTAACTTTATTTTTGTTTGAAATTTGGATAAGTAAAAGGTCTTAAATTTCTTGATAATAACCAAAACTTATATTTAACTTATTTGCATCTATTTAAAAGTAAATCTTTCATTTGTAAATATTTTCAAAAACTCACACCCATCTCTTTGTAAATAAATCTTGCATTTTGTAAATATTTTCATCCTGCATTTGGACATTGTGGGTAGTATCCGCTGAAAACCCCCACGAGACAACACTCGTCCTACTGGGGACACCCAGAGGTTTAATGGCTTCTTGCATACGCTCAATGCAATCGTGATTCCTACAAAAACGAATTTATCTTAGTTTTTAGTTTATTCGAGGACGAATAAAAAGATAAGTGTTGGGGTATTTGATGTGCACGTAAATATACATATTATTACCACCATATTTAATTTAATTAAATTAAATAAATGATCACATTGGGTGTTTTAACTTGTTTAAACCAAAATTCAAATTATTTATAAATCGTCATATATTCATCTCCATACAAGGGAAAAATGGTCATTTTTGCATATATTAATTTTAGAAAATTTAATTGAAAATTTCTATATTATTTTGTAGGAATTTGGCTTCAAATACAAGTGGTGTCATAAAAACATATGCATGCACAAGAGTGAATATAAAGGAATGAAGATGGAAATAATTCACTTCGTGGATAACGGAGGACCCCACCAACCCACTTACCATGATATACAACTAGAAGCTAATGCACATGCTAATAGAGTTTAAAGCTACATGCACGTTTAAGTGAAGGATTAACACATGCTAATGATTACTTGGTGGCCACACTACCTCAAGTGTAGTTTGGGTAGTTCGTAAAAAATGAATTAGGGTCTCAAAACACGTATAAATACCTAATATGTTCATGTAATTGGCTCTCTTCTCTTAGGCTCTTTCTCTTAGTTTAGCTTAGGATCCAAAATAAATGAGAGCTCTCTTTCTTTTCATGACTATTTAGCCATTTCTTATTTCATGTAATTTTTATATATATATATATAATTTAATACATGCTCTTTTCTCTTCTTATTTATTTTCTTTCATGTTAGTAGTGTAGGTTTACTTATTTATGCAAGTAGAATAGATTTTATTTTATGCAAGTAGAATAGTTCTTTTTTCCATTAGCTTTCATTTTCCTTATTTTCTTTTTGTTTCATGTTTCAAGCTACATTTGTTGATTTGATAACAAATATGGAAGGCTAAACTCCTTCAACTTAGGGGTAATGAAGCTCTCTAATCATGCAGCTTCAACATTTTGATAATTATTGCTTTGTTTTTGTGCTTAATGATAATGCTTGAAGTGATTTAACTTGTTTTTTTTCTTTGAATCTGATAGCATATATTGTTGACACCAAATAGGCTATGCTTAAGCAATCACTAAACGCAAATTACCTCTTCATCTACATATAATTATGGTAATGAAGTAAATGTTGAAATCAAAATTTGATGGTCTATATTTCTAATTAATAGTTAATAGGTCATGCTTAAAATATATTTTACTTTCAACTTGTTGTCATTTTTCATGAAATTAGTAACTGGTTTAAGGTGTGTGTTATAGTTTGATGGCTTATATTGAGCTAATTAATAGCACAAATATGTCATACTTATAATAAACACATCATTTAAATTCACTTATGACCAAAAAAGAAAGATCATAATTTCATACTTTGTTGAACTATATGATCTAGAGAGTGGATTTATCTCTATAATGTCATTCTACTCTCGTATTTTTATCATTTTCTTTTTGTCAATTTTCTTACATTTTTAGCTTAAACAACATCAAATCTTTGGTTAATTTGATTGAATAGGAATTTAAAATCAATAATACCTTATGGATCGATCCGTACATGCTACGTACTACGGTAGTACGCCGTGTGCTTGCAGATAATTTTTATTATAAATTCGCTCGATGAATTTTTAAACCGATAGAATTTCCGTTGGCGAACAAATTTTTGCCGCCGTTGCCGGGGTATAGTTTTGATTTTGATATTCTATTCTTCGAATTATTTTCGTTTTATTTTATTGTGTGTTTGTTGTGTGTGTGAATTGTATTAAAAAATTGTGCATTTGTTTGTGATTTTTATTATCATTTTTTTGTGCATCTCTTGTATATATTTGCATTTGCATTGCAATTCTATTAAAAAAAAGCAAACACATTCAGAAAAAAGGTTTTTCTTTATTTCAATTTACATTTACATATCTTCGCATTTCTTTTTTCAATTTACATTGCTTCCATTTTATTTTTTAAAAAAAGATTTTTTTTTTTTTTTTTTTTTTTACACAATTTCATTTCTAATAGAAAAAAAATTCCATTTCATTTTTTTTACATTCATCACGATTTGCATTTATAATTAACAATTTAAAATAAAAAAAAACACTGTTTCATTGCTGTGCACTGTGTACATTTCCTCTCTGTTTTACAAAACTGCTTCAACACATTTTACATTGCCGCTTCAATTTTCAGTGCAGGCATATACTGCTACCAGTAACAAACTTTCCATTAACAACATTTTCTGCTTCATTCACCCTTCTGCCAGACTTCATCCACCCTGAACACAGCACTGCATTGCTCTGTGCATTTCCCACCTTGCCTGAATCATCCCAATACATAACTACTATCAACAAAAACTCACACCTCTGTGCATGTGCTTTGTGCACATATGCTACTGCAAACCACTTCATCGTATACATCCACCTGACAATGACATCCTTCCCTGCCATCTCCTACATTCTGTGATTCCACCTTTCACACCACTGTGCTACTGAACAACTGCACATGTATTGGTGCACTCCAATCCTCTATCTCATCTTACACTGCCTAATCACAACCCGCAAACAATAGTTGTGCACACTCCCTTTAACTTCAACACAAGCTGTTACATTCAAGCCCATACCACTGCCTCTACCAAATTCCATTTCAGTCACTAAACCATTGTCTACCATTGCCAGCATCATCCCACCATTAAACATTCCTTTGTTAACATCACTACAGACCATCTCACCATCCAGAACCATAACACTCCCTCCTGTCATCAAACCCGATCCTCTCACTACAGCACCCCTCTTCATTTCAGTTCACCATCCCCTTCCAAACTGTCTACATTCCACTACACGCAAACAAACATCGCTGTGAATCCCGAAACAACTGTCGTCCAACTCTGACAACTTGCTACAGGCACATCAAACAACTTACAAATTGTGCCAGCACCGACAGTACACCTCAATACACACTGCTATATCGAACACCTGCCATCATCTACCACACCTCCTTCCTCAATTTCAGCCTGCATCAAACAGAAACCACCTTCCGGACAACGCTTCTTCGATCGCGCACAACAGGCGCCTCCATCCGCATAGCCACGACATTTTCCCAAATCCGAACCATCTTTAAATTGCGCAACCCAGATACCCAACCAACCACCAGGCAGCAAGCATTCTAAACCACGACTTCGCCTCAAACGGCCGCCGCGACACTCAAAACCCTCTCCTATAATGCGCGACATCGCCTTACCAAATCACGGCCCTCGACCACTTCCATCTCCGCCAGTCGCCCTGAATAAAACCCCAACCTTCATCACTCCTTTCAAAACCCAAATCGCAATTAAATCTACAAAAGTCGTGAAATTGAGAATTCACGAATTGAAAATTGGGGAGATTGAGAATCTGAAGAAGTTATTTCATTTCGTACATTAAAAGAAATGGTACTTGGCAGTTGATTTTGAGGGCATATTTTAGTGGGCCGTGTTATATTGGAGACCCAATTACAATTTCTCTTTTATTTGTTTTCTTTTAGTTAAATTGTTTTTGTTTTAATTTTTTTTGAAATCCATCCTTTTTTCTTTTCTTTTTTAAAAAAAAAAAGAGGTTTCAATTTGTTTTGTTTTCATTTATTTTGTTTTGTTTCAGTTTGTTGTACATTTTCTATATAAAAAAAGTGTTATCTTTTGTTTAGTTTTTTTTTTTTAGTTTAGTGTTGTTTCGTTTGTTTTATCCTAAAAAGAAATTTGTATTTTTAAATTCCACCCTTTTATAAAAAAAATATATATTTTATTTTTATTTCAGCTTGCCAAAGCAGAATTACAGAAGGAGAAGAACTGCTGCAAAAAAAAATTGCTTGCTTATAAATATTTTGCACTCTTATCTATTATTTTATTTGCTTTGCATTGTTGATTGCTTACATTTAAAAAATCCAAAACAAAAACAAATTTCATTGTAATTGCATTGTTAATACAAATTTAATTTCAATTTTGCATTTCATCTTAGGATTTTGATTAATAACAACGGTTAGACATCGATAACATTTAATTGTATATTGACAATTTGTCCTTTTTCGACAATTTAATTTCTCGGTGTGTAGGCTACGATAGAGAAATAATCATTTATAAATATTACGGTGATTCGTAAATATTATAGTGGTTATTTCTCTGAAGGTACTTAAACCTTCGGCGGCATTGCTATGGTGATTCGTGGTGCACCAATAAATCATGCCCGTTACTTGGCCGAGAACTATCTTGTTGATTTAAGATAATATGTGATTATACAATTTTGGGTCAGGAGCTAATTAGTGTAGAATATTTGTGATTAAACCCCTGCATTCATTTAGTTGCATTAGTTCATATATTATTTGTAAACAAAAAACAAAAAAAATTCAATATTCGAAACTAAAAAAATTGTAAATATTCCTTAATTTTGTTTTTAAATCCTTTCTTTTGTAAAAAATTTTATAAAAAAAATCCAAAATAATTACTTAGTTTTTTTAGAAAAAAAAATTCAAAAAAAAATATAAAACCTTTTCAAAAGAAAAGTTTAAAAATCCAAAAACAAAACAAAAATCAATTTCCCTTTTGAAAAATAAATTCTTTTTGTAAATATTTTTCTTTTAAAAAAACAAAAATATTCTTGAAAATGTCTGAATTTTTATATTCACAAGAATTTTACAATAGTTGTGAAAATAAATATATAATCCATAAAGTTTCACATCAAACTCGTATGGATATTTTAACGACAACTTTTATACAAACAATTCGAATTTTAAACCATAAAATTTTCAAAATGATGAACAACTCTCAACTCTTGAAAATAACATTTTGTCTTTAATTGAACTCATCACACTAAATCAAAGGATGAACGATTGGTGCAATAACTCAAGTCAAAATTTTCAAAATAATCAAAATTTGAATTCACTTCAAAAATCGAACAATTTCGAGTATAACTCTTGCCAATTCAATAACGAACTCCAAAGTGAATTTCCAAATCAAAATGAATATGTGAACAACTTTTCATATAATTTTGGCAATGGGAATAATCTCGACTACGATGCGAGCGAAAATTTTTGTTCTCTACAAATTCAAATTGAAAATTTTCAAATTAATAATCATGACTTGATTTGTGAGCAAACAAAAAAAATTACGAGGCTTCGTTGTGTGAAATCTACAAAATATTTCATGAGAAACAAAATCAAATCTCAACTTGTGAAGAATCTAATAATAATCCACCATTTATCGAAATTGACTATTCCTGTTCTCAAAAAGTCCAAATTAAAAATCCTCAAGTTAGTAGTTATAAATCAAATTTTGTTAAATAAATGAACAAAATTAACAATGATTGCACGAATTTGTTAATTGAAACATACAAAAAAATACGTGAACAGCAAAATCAAATCTTAACGTGCGATGAATCAAACTGTAATCCACCTTTTACCACAATTGACGATTTTCAAAAAACAAAATTTGAATTTGAATATTACAATTTTAACGAAATCGTTGAAAAAATGGTAATTGAGTTGGATTTCGATTCTTTTGAGGGTGAGAATCTTGAGTTAAATTTTGATCTTCCTTTTTTCGATTTCGAAAATTTGAATACAACAACTTTGGATTTTGAACTTAATATATACGATGAAGTTGTTGATATTCAAATAAGGAAGACGAATTCAATGAACACGATTTCTTTGGTCTTTTCGAAAACCATTTGTCGAATTTTGAAGGGGAAGATTTACATCACCATTTTGATTTGGAAATCAATATGTTTGAAGAAGTTTTCAATAATAAATTTGAATTTTAATTTGGTGATAGTAAACTTGAATTTCAATCAATTATTCTATCAACCCCGAAAATCATCGAAAATAAAACAACTCAAACGAATTTTAATAAATACTAGGATAAATATATGGTTTTGGTTAATTAAATTGAAATGTTTGAAAATTTATTTGTCTTAACAAAAATAAAAATAACGATTGTTTAACTAGTATATAGAAAGATTCATGGAGATAATTATGAAATATATCCTTATTGAAAATTTTTGTTTTAGGAAGTGGTTGATTTAAAGTAAATGATATAACATTTTTTTATCTTTTAAGTTAAGTGATACAAAGATGATATTGTAAAACTCTCACTTTCCAAAAAAAATTGAAAAAAAAAGAAAGAAAACAAAAATCTTGTTGTGTGTTTATATATATATATATATATATATATATATATATATATTAACACATTCGGTCGATATGTGTACAATTGCCATGTACGTTTCTCACGCAAGCCCGAAAGGCGGTACATGATCGGTATATCTGGCCTCAGTTTATCTGAGCTAGGTGCATGTATATAAAAAAAATTCTTTTAATAATGCCTACAGTCAATAGGTGTTCACACTCATATGTTCACTCTCCATGCTCTATATTCCCCTCACATAAGCTCGCAAGGTAGTGCAAGGGTGATATATCTGGCCTTAGTTTACCTAAGTTAAGCATACGAATATTGTAAATATCAATAAAATTTTCAAAAACATAAGAGAGAGTAAAAATTCAAAATTCTAGCACTATTTTTACTTATTTGATTTGACTTGTTATTGAAAAGAAATGAAAATACCACTTTAAAAAACTTTGATAATCAACTAAGGATCTATCTCATAGTTACACTTTGTTATCAATCGAAACAACGAGTCAAACTATAATCTATTTGTTATGGTAACTTGATTTTTGTTTGAAATTTGGACAAGTAAAAGGTCTTAAATTTCTTAATAATAACCAAAACTTTTATTAACTTATTTACGTCTATCTAAAAGTAAATCTTTCATTTTTAAATATTTTCAAAAACTCGCACCCATCTCTTTGTAAATAAATCTTGCATTTTGTAAATATTTTCATCCTGCATTTGGATTTTGTGGGTAGTATCTGCTGAAAACCTTCACGAGATAGCACTCGTCCTACTGGGGGAATCCATAGGTTTAACGGCTTGTTGCATACGCTCAATGCAATCATGCTTTCTATGAAAACATATTCATCTTAGTTTTTAGTTTATTCGAGGACGAACAAAAAAAGATAAGTGTGGGGGTATTTGATGTGCACGTAAATGTACATATTATTACCACCATATTTAATCTAATTAAATTAAATAAATGATCATATTGGGTGTTTTAACTTGTTTAAACCAAAATTCAAATTATTTTCAAATCGTCATATATTCATTTCCATATAAGGGCGAAATGGTCATTTTTTGCATATATTAATTTGAGAAATTTAATTGGAAATTTCTATATTATTTTGTAGAAATTTGACTTCAAATACAAGTGGCTTCATGAAGATATATGCATGCACAATAGTGAATATAAAGGAATGAAGACAGAAATAATTCACTTCATGGGTAACGGAGGACCCCACCAACCCACTTACCATGATATATAATTAGAAGCTAATGCACATGCTAATAGAGTTTAAAGCTACATGCACATTTAAGTGCAGGATTAACACATGTTAATGATTACTTGATGGCCATACTACCTCAAGTGTAGTTTGGGTAGTTCCCAAAAAATGAATTAGAGTTTCAAAACATATATAAATACCCCATATGTTCGTGTAATAGGCTCTCTTCTCTTGGGCTCTTACTCTTAGTTTAGCTTAGGATCCAGAATAAATGAGAGCTTTCTTTCTTTTCATGGCTACTTAGACATTTCTTATTTCATGCAATTTCTTTTTTTATGCAATTTAATACATGCTCTTTTCTCTTCTTGTTTATTTCCTTTCATGTTAGTAGTGTAGATTTACTTATTTATGCAAGTAGAATAGATTTTATTTGATGCAAGTAGAATAGTTCCATTTTCCATTAGCTTTCATTTTCATTCTTTTTTTTGTTTTATGTTGCAAGCTACATTTTTTAATTTGATAACAAATATGAGAGGCTAAACTCCTTCAATTTAGGAGTAATGAAGCTCTCTAATCATGTAGCTTCAACATTTTGATAATTATTTCTCTCTTTTTATGCTTAATGATAATGCTTGAAGTGGTTTAACTTGTTGTTTTTGCTTTGAATTTGATAGCCTATATTGTTGACACCAAATAGGCTATGCTTAAAAAAAATCACTAAACACAAATTACCTCTTCATCTACATGTGATTATGGTAATGAAGTGAATGTTGAAATCCAAATTTGATGGTCTATATTTCTAATTAATAGTTAATTGGTCATGCTTAAAATAGATTTTACTTTCAACTTGTTATCATTTTTCAAGAGAATTAGTAAGTGGTTTAAGGGGTGTGTTATAGTTTGAAGGCTTATGTTGAGCTAATTAATAGCACAAATAGGTCATAATTATAGCAAACACATCATTTAAATTCACTTATGACCAAAAAAGAGAGATCATAATTTCATAATTTGTTGAACTATGTGATCTAGAGAGTGGATGTGTCTCTAAATTGTCATTCTACGCTCGTACTTTTATCACTTTCTTTTTGTCAATTTTCTTACATTTTTAGCTTAAACAACTCTCAAATCTATGGTTAATTTGATTGAATAGGAAATTTGAAATCAACAATTCCCTGCGAATCAACCCGTACTTGCTGCGTACTACGATAATACACCATGCGCTTGCAGTTAATTTTTATTATAAATTCGCTCGATGGATTTCTAAACTGAGAGAATTCCCGTTGACGAACAAATTTTTGGTGCCGTTGTCGGGGAATAGTTTTGATTTTGATTTTCTATTCTTCAAATTATTTTTTGTTTTATTTTACTGTGTGTTTGTTGTGTGTGTAAATTGTATTAAAATAATGGTGTGTTTGTTTGTGATTTTTGGTATCATTTTTGTATGCATCTCTTGTATATATTTGCATTTTCATTGCAATTCTATAAAAAAACAAAAAAAAGTAGCATGCACATTTAAAAAAAAGGTTTTTTTTATTTCATTTCAATTTACATTTACATATCTTTGCATTTCCTTTTTCAATTTACATTGCTTCCATTTTTATCTTTTAAAAGAAAAGAACTTTTTTTTACACAATTTCATTTCTAGTAGAAATTTTTTTCCATTTCATCTTTTTTTACATTCATCATAGTTTGCATTTATAATTAACAATTTAAAAAAATGTCGTTTATTGTTGTGCGCTGTGCTCATTCCTCTCTATTTTACAAAACTAATTCAACACATTTTACATTGCTGCTTCAATTTTCAGTGCACACATACACTGCTACCATAACAAACTTGTCATCAACAACATTTTCTGCTTCATTCACCCTTCTTCCAGACTTTGTCCACCCTGAACACACCACTGCACTACTCCGTGCATTTTCTACCTTGCCTGAATCATCCCAATACATAACTACAATCAACAACAGCTCACATCTTTGTGCATGTGCTCTGTGCACATATACTACTGCAAACCACTTCATCATATACATCCACCTGAAAACGGCATCCTTCCCTGCCATCTCCTACATTCCGTGATTCTGCCCTTCACACCACTGCGCTACTGAACAACTACATATATATATCGGTGCACTCCAATCCTCTATCTCATCGTACACTACCTAATCACAACCCGCAAACAACAGTTGTGCACACTCCCTTCAACTTCAACACAAGCTATTACATTTAAACCCATACCACTGCCTCTATCAAATTCCATTTCAGTCACTAAACCACAGTCTACCATCGCCAGCACCATCCCATCATCAAACATTCCTTCTGTTAACATCACTACAGACCATCTCACCATCCAGAACCATAACACTCACTCCTGTCGTCAAACCCATTCCTGTCACTACAGCACCCCTCTTCCTTTTAGTTCACCATCCCCTTCCAAACTGTCTACACCAAACCTACACATCAACCGACATTACACATAACATACTCCACCACTCGCAAATAAACATCGCTGTGAATCCTGAAAAAACTGTCGTCCAATTCTGACAACTTGCTACAGGCACATCAAACAACTTGCAAATTGTGCTAGCACCGACAGTACACCTCAATACACACTACTGTATTGAACACCGGCCATCATCCACCATGCCTCCTTCCTCAACTTCAGCGTGCATCAAACGGAACAACTTTCTAGACAACGCTTCTTTGATCGCGCACAACAAGCGCCTCCATCTGCATAGCCGCGACATTTTCCCCAAATTTGAACCATCTTAGAATCTCGCAACCCAGATACCTAACCAACAACCAGGCAGTAAGCATTCTATATTATTTTGTAGAAATTTGGCTTCAAATACAAGTGGCTTTATGATGATATAAGCACGCAAAAGAGTGAATATAAAGGAATGAGATGGAAATAATTCACTTCATGGATAATGGAGGACCCTACCAACCCACTTACCATGATATACAATTAGGAGATAATGTAGAAGCTAATAGAACTGAAAGCTACATGCACATTTAAGTAGAGGATTAACACATGTTGATGATTACTTGGTGGCCACACTACCTCAAGTGTAGTTTGGGTAGTTCCCAAAAAATGAATTAGGGTTTCAAAACATGTACAAATACCACATATGTTCATGTAACAGGATCTCTTCTCTTAGGCTCCTTCTCTTAGTTTAGCTTAGGATCCAAAATAAATGAGTGCCCTCTTTCATTTCATGGCTACTTAGACATTTCTTATGTCATGTAATTTTTTTATGCAATTTAATACATGCTCTTTTCTCTTCTTGTTTACTTCATTTCATCTTAGTAGCATAGATTTACTTATTTATGCAAGGAGAATTGATTTTATTTTATGCAAGTAGAATAGTTCTCTTGTCCATTAGCTTTCAGTTTCCTTCTTTTCTTTTTGTTTCATGTTGCAAGCTGGTTGATTTGATAACAAATATGAGAGGCTAAACCCCTTCCATTTAGGGGTAATGATGCTCTCTAATCTTGTAGCTTCAACATTGTGATAATTATTGTTCTCTTTTTGTGCTTAATGATAATGCTTGAAGTGGTTTAACTTGTTATTTTTGCTTTGAATTCGATAGCTGATATTGTTGACACCAAATAGGCTATGCTTAAACAATCGCTAAACACAAATTACCTCTTCATCTACGTATGATTATGGTAATGAAGTGAATGTTGAAATCAAAATTTGATGGTCTATATTTCTAGTTAATAGTTATTAGGCCATGCTTAAAATAGATTTTACTTTCAATTTATTAACATTTTTCATGAGAATTAATGAGTGGTTTAAGGGGTGTATTATAGTTTGATAGCTTATGTTGAGCTAATTAATAGCACAAATAGGTCATACTTATAATGAACACATCGTTTAAATTCACTTATGACAAAAAAAAGATCATAATTTGTTGAACTATGTGATCTAGAGAGTGCATTTATCTCTAAATTGTCATTCTATTCTCGTATTTTTATCACTTTATTTTTGTCAATTTTCTTAAATTTTAGCTTAAACAACTCTCAAATCTTTGGTCAATTTGATTGAATAGGAAGTTTAAAATCAACAATTCCTTACGAGTCGACCCGTACTCGCTACGTACGACGATAGTACGTCGTGCGCTTGTGGTTAATTTTTATTATAAATTTACTCGACGGATTTCTAAACCGATAGAATTCCCGTTGAGAAACAGGCTGCATGGGGCCATAGCCACGATAAGAAAAGAGACAGACCAACTATAATATCTGTATTGTATGCCTAATGCAGTTGTCCTTTATAGATATAGAAAATCCCCGAATGTGTTTCGTACAAGGTAGCCCTTGTTGGCGGGACTCAGAGAGTAGACGGAATGATTACGTATAGTCCTCAATGTACGCACTGGGTGGCACGTTATGGACTTTCGAGCATTAGTATAGACTAGTGCGGACGCAGTTTTACATTTTCATAGTAGACGACGAAACATCTATATTACAGGTCTCACGAAGCTGTCCTTCACAGATGTAGTCACAGAACGCTAGAGGTGCAAGATGATGGAGTCCTTTGCGAGGAGGATACAAAAGGTACTATGGTTAGTACCTAGGACCAATATGGCCATTGGGTATATAGCTATATATATATATATATATATCAGTTATTAGGTTTTAATCTACTAAGGAGTAGATGGGTACGATTCACGCACAGAGGCGAGAGTATGATAAACCTAGTGAGCCTAATATAATAGTAAATGGAAATAAAACGGTATATGTAGAATTAAGCTTAAAAGTGTATAATTTATCCATTCACTAGAACTTTAGTTCTGACCCCCTCCACATAACATCCTACAGGTTAGGTAGATGGCTGAGACTTCCTAGCTTTAAGACACTTGTTTAGAAAGTGTTACTATATTGGTGAGTATTTACTTACTATTATATTTTAGTCAATTTCGTTGTGAGATGTTTAATTGAGCTTTGATATATCTATCTTTGCCTATTTGCAGGATTTCAGATTCCCAACTCGGGTTTCAATGGGATTGGATTTTAGCATTTTTGCAAAAAATCCGAACCCACTGGAATTTAGGTTGTTACATTTGGTATCAGAGCCTACATTTAGGATTCCTAGATAGATAGTGAGTGAACGTATTTGTATATTTGAATAAAATATAAATATATTATGTACTAAAATCTAAATAGTCCCCAACCATAGATTTTAAACATATGGAAAGTATTTAGAAGTATATTTGTGCATAGTTTGCTAGTTGGGTTTAGGATGACCCAAGTATGTAGATCATATGTTATTACCGATTTATAGCATACAAATAAGCCATGTTTTGAGAGAAAATTTATATCCATATGTTTTAGGAAGTAAGGAAGTTCCTTAGGGATAGTAGGGAGAGTGTTTTTGTTTTGGGAAGAGTAAGAGGTTTTAGTATGAAGAAAATCCACTTTATGTCTAACCCAATAAAAATGAAACTTTTGAATTAAAAAAGTTGAAATATATAATTGTTAATATATTTGAGGAAGTAAATATTGGGTTTTTGAAAAAATAAGTGGAATGAAATTTAAATTGGTTTATGTGATGTAAATTTCATTAAAAGTGAAATTTTTTTAAGGAATTATAGAGCATGTATAGCTCACTGGTTTTTTTTGTAGGTGAACAATTATTTTAAAAATAAAAACATAGAGTGTGTTAAGTATCGAAAATGTAGGTTACAACGTTTATTGTTGTAATAAATGTTTTTAGTAAAAATAAAGGAAGCATAGACTATGACACTATTATTATAGTAGGTGACTCCCAAAGTAAATGTTTTTACGTAGCATACAAGATTTATTAGTATTTATTTTAATTGAATCCATATATTAGTATTTTTGGGTTGTAGTAATGGTGTTTTACGCAACATCTGTTTTGACCCAAATGAATTTTGGAGATAATTTCTAAAATGGTTTGTATGTACACTTATTATTAAAATAAGCACATGAAAATATTTTCTAGTTATAAAGAAGTTTTAAAAATGAGTTCTTTTGAAAAATAATGTACGATAAATTAATGAATTTATTAGGAAATATCTTATGTAAGTAAATAAGAGTAAACATACCTTAATCTATTAGAATGAAATGAATAGTGATAAAATTTCTATGAATCGCAAATAAAGATGTTTTGTGCAAGCTATAAGGAATACGTGAAAGTGATGTACAAGGTATGGAAAGCACCACATTTTGTATAGCCTATTTCGATAAAATATAAAATAAATTCCTTACAATTTCACATAAACATGAAATCCTCCTTTAAAGGATTCATAGAAGGTTTTAGCGTTAATGGTTTCTCATAAGAGAAAGTAATTCCAATACATTAAGGCATAAAACCATTAAGCGTAATAAGTTATTAACTCCTTCAAGGTTAAGTAATTGGAAGAGTAGGAAAGTTAAGAGATTTTTGATAAAATAATTGTTCTTATTTACTTCAGTTTTAGTAAATTTAAAAATCTATAAATAAAATGATTTTGAAAACATGTGAGGACATTTTTTAAAGTCAATAAAAAAGAAAAATGTTTTAAGAACAAGCAAGACATGTTTAAAAAAAAGATGATTTGGTGGAAAAGTAAATAAGTTTTTGAAAGTATAAAATTTAGAAGTTTTAATTTTTGGAGAAAAACTGATAAATACCAAACTAAATCAGACTTTTAAATATGAAGTAGATAGGAATCATTTTCTAGGTGTAAGCAGAAAAGTATAAGGTTATAGAAATATTTACTCTTAGTAATAATAAAAGTTCCCGTAAGGTGTATACGACACTAGTGAAAACCTAGAAATATTGCTTCATATGAGTAGACTATAGAAGAATAGTGAAATGGTATTAGTAAGACGATAGGGCACATGTAGTTGGGATAGGTAGACTTTAGTTAGGGAAAATGAAAGGTAAAGATAAAATTTCCCCAAGCTTAGTTGTCTTTTTAATAGAGACTGCATAGATTGAAACGCTTGTTCATTGCAGTAAATGCGACTTAGTTATTACCTTTTTAAGCATGAAATAGAAGAGATGAATAGATCTTATTCATCATGAGTAAAACAGCGAAGTTGGTAACAAGTAATAGGCAGTAGGAGGAGCATATGGGTTACTTGGATTCCTAGAGTAGGACCTTTCTGTGTCAAAGTGGACAAGGTCCTAGACCTCCTTGCCCTAAATGATAGCTGTGTTTAGTTGCTGTATAAAAAAGAGAGTAAAAGCATAATAAGGTAAAATAAAAAATTTAAAGAAAGCAGCAGAAACGTCAACAGAAAAATTTAAATAGAGATATTTTCTTATGTAAACTATGCTGGGGAAAGTAAATATTTTTTTTAGAATAGTAGCCTAAATCCCAAGTACGGAGAAAGATGTGTGCAAAAGAAAATCGAAAAAATATGAAGTTTTTCTGTTTTCCACCTTCTTTATAACATAAGAAATTGAATTTGGAAAATTAGAATTTTCTAAAATTCAAAAATTAAATGTTGTGTGGTAGGTTTGGATGTAAAAATTTGCTGAACTATGCTCCTATTCAGTAAGAGTGTAGAAAAAATTGAATGAAAAATGTTTTGAGTTTTTAAAAGATTGCATTCATATAGGTATTGCAAGTATATTTAGGATGTGTGCATCATGTTTTAAAAGGAATTTATAAAAGAAAAAGCATTTATATATGAGGTATCGCATAGAAATTCTATTACATGCATATATTTTATGGTGTATTGCACTTTGCACTATGCACGGATTGTTGCAAAATTAGGTGTACACAAAATGAATGTAATTAATACGAGAAACTACATAATTGAACCCTTATCAAATTTCGGGGACGAAATTTTCTAGGGTAGAGAATGTAACACCCCGCGTTAAATTACAATTATATATGCAAATAATTTAATTAAGTTATATACGTTTGAAATTTTAAAACAAAGAAACTTGTAAATGGGGAAACTAATTAATATTATTTGGAATACATATATATTTGCGTAACAATTAAATCAGAGAGAGAAATGATATAAAATCAGTTAATAAAGAAGATAAATTGACGGTGTTTGTTTAAAAGGAAAATTAATATTCAATTAATTAGTAGAGGTGATTAATTGACAGAACTGACGTGAAAGGGAACACATATTGTAGCAACTAGTTGATATTGTTGGAAACATATATGTTAGTGCAAGAGAATAAAATAAAGGAAGAGTAATTTATGCAAGTAATCAATTGTCAATTAATAAACATGAATATTTATGGTAACATACATAATTAAGATTATGATTAAAAAATTAATTGTAGGATATATGTATGCAATAATTATAGGAATAAAATAAATTGATATGCATATATGTGAGGAATTAATATGGTGTTGATTGGCATGTTAATTTGGTAAGAAATCACAGTGCAGGAAGGGATTAATTGGATAGTAATAATTCTAGGTATATATGAAACCTATTAATTGGATAATTAATAAGGGAATCTTATTTAAAAGAAATGTCACATTTAAAAATATATGTTTCCATAGATTGCGAGAGAGAAGGGGAAAGCGATTAATGAAAAGATTGTTGGAGAATCAATTTGAAATTAAAAAAAACACAGAAGAAAACATATTATTTTAATGTCCATAGACTGAGTTGGATTTTAGGGTTTTATATCTAATGGTTAGCACTGATATGAACCACTATAAATATAGATGCAGAGCCTCATTTTTATTCTCATTATTTTTCTCTTGCATACAGAAGAAGTTCTGCCATTTTTCTATCGCTTCTATACTTTCTTACTAGCAAAATTTTAGATCTAATTCACATGAATTTAGATCTAAATAGAAAGAGAATTGAATTAAGTAGGGAATTAGAAATTGGTTCAAATCAAAAGGCTATGTCAAAGGTAAAACCCTAGATCTGAATTTTATTTGCTATTTCTAATCCAAATTTCTTCCTTTTCTCTTTCAAATATTGTAGATCTATAAATACATCATTTGTAATTCCAAATAGGGATTATAAGAAAGCTGAATATAGATGTTAGGGACAGATCTGAAATAAAAATAGTTTAAAAAGCTAGCAATGCGAGTGGATTTAATTATATCTTTTACGTATATGATATATTATCGTTAAATTCCCATTAAATAATTTTATTCAGTATTTCAGTAATTAATTCTGTTAATTACTTATGCTGAACTGTAAGAAATTTACAGTTATTTACATCTAATTTGAAGTTATAATTTAGCCTAAATGCTAGTTTCTTTTTATTCTCTTTGTACGCGAATAATATGGTTCATGGTTATGGATTAAAATAGGAGATACTAGATTAGATATAAAATAAGAAAATTTGGAATAAAGCTAGAAAAATGGAATTCTGCAATAAATTACGCTAAACGGGAATAATAAATTAATCTAATAACTTGATTTGGAAGTAAGTAATAGACTAATTGGTTGGTTTAGAAAATACGATACATTTCTATAATTTAGTATTTAAATGATAACGATAAACGTAATTGCTAGAATAAAAGAAAGAAAAAATGAACTAGTATAAAATAGAGAAACCACTGTATTTTGCACTCTTCCAAAATAATAAAAGAAATACCTTGCGGTTATGAATTATTGTTTATAGTCTTATTTAGTATTAAAATATGGATATGTATTTTTAGTATATTTTTCATACCCAACCAAATAAAATAGAATTACTTCCTAAAATAGAAGAAAATAAAGTAAAGTATGAAAGGAATCAAGTAAATATTAAAAAGGAATTTGAAGCTGTAAACGATAATGAACCTATGTATGCATTTACTGCACAGACTATACAATAAGACAGTTATTATGATAAGTGAATTATATAATATAAGAGAACTCTATATCATGATAAAAGAAGACAACCTAGAATAGAAGAGAGACACTTGTAATCATATACAGATTATAAAAGAAGATAAAAATGATAATTACAAGTAAAATTATGACATAAGTTATAATTAAAGTAGAAAGAACGGAAAGGCTTATTTAAGATTTAAATTAAGTTAACAAGCAAATAGAACAGAGATAATAGAAGATGCTTATTTAATAAACTTAAGACTTAAACTGAGTTAAATAAGCAAGGTAATAGGAGTGGAAGTACCAACAGCATTCCCTATTAGATCAGTGGTGGTCTCACAATAGCCAGAAGTGAGACGAGGGCAAGAATATGCTAATTAGGGTAAATAAGTAGCCACATAATAAGAAAAGTAAACTAAACGCAAATTAAAAGATTAGACTTAGGGTCTAATAAAAGAGTGAAATGGGTTTGGATTATCCAAAAGGATGAAGAGCCTAACGAAGCAGTTCATCTCAGATTTCAACAAAGGAGAAGCACGTCCAACTTAGTTATTTTGAGCCAGAACGAAGTACAAGACTTCAACGGGATGTGAGGATATTCTAGGATGGCCCTCTGGGTAGGCCTAACGAAGCTGCATCCATGGAGGCAGGTCTGTAAGTGTTCCATCAAGAGAGTATGCCTTGACTGCTTTTTGCATGGCAACCATTGTAGGCAGTCGGAAGGGGTTAGAGTTCGGAGTAGGATATTCGTATGTCCCAGTACTTGCAATTAAATTTAGTAGGCATGACCCAAAAGGATAGTCACATGTGGATATCGTCCAGCATCAAAACCAAGAGCGAGTTTGGGAAACACTAGAGTTAAAACCAAAAGTCCAATGATTCTTT
This sequence comes from Allium cepa, assembly GCA_030765085.1. NCBI lineage: Eukaryota > Viridiplantae > Streptophyta > Magnoliopsida > Asparagales > Amaryllidaceae > Allium > Allium cepa. The sequence goes on from CM060931.1 coordinate 582,932,033, forward strand.
CACTATCGAAACATTGGATGAGGGGCACCGCCAATTGGATGTTAGATTGCTTGCGGTAGGGCATGGCCACTTAACATTTTAAAGGTCTTTCGATTAGTTGAGGGGTGGCCGCATAGGACCATTGCCATGATGAGAAAAGAGACGGACCAACTAGAATATCTATATTATAGGACTAACGAAGTTATCCTTTGCAGATATAGAAAATCCCCGACTGAGTTCCGTGCAAGATAGACCTTGTTGGTGGGATTCAGAGAGTAGATAGAACGATTACATATAGTCCTGATTGTACGCACTAGGTGGTACGTTGCGGATGTTCGAGCATTCATATAGATTAGTGCAGACGTAGTTTTACCTTTCCATAGTAAACAACGGAACATCTGTATTGTAGGCCTCACAAAGCTGTCCTTTATAGATATAGTCACAGAACGCTAGAGAAGCAAGATGATGGAGTCCTTTGCGAGGAGGATACAGAAGGTACTATGGGTAGTACCAAGGACCAATATGGTCATTGTCATATAGCTATATATATATATATATATATATATATCAATTATTAGGTTTTAATCTAATAAGGAGTAGATGGGTACTATTCACGCACAGAGGCGAGAGGATGACAAACCTAGTGAACCTAATATAACAGTAAATGAAAATAAAATGGTGTATGTATAATTAAGCTTAAAAGTGTATAATTCATCCATTTACCAAAAATTTAGTTCTGACCCCCTCCTCATAACATCCTGCAGGTTAAGTAGATGGCAAAAGACTTTCAAACTTTAAGACACTTGTTTAGAAAGTGTTATTATATTGGTGAGTATTTACTTACTATTATATTTTAGTTAATTCCGCTACGATATATTTAATTGAGCTCTGATACATTTGTCTTTGCCTATTTGCAGGATACCACTTCCCAAATCGGGTTTCAGTGGATTTGGTTTTTAGAATTTTTGCGAAAAATATGGACCCACTGGAATTCGGGTTGTTATAGAATTTGGATTAATTCAAGCACGTTGATTGACAAATCTGTTATGCTTGTTTCAAAATTTGAAATTTACAAGATAATTCTCTTCAATGTTACTTACTATATTTTAACTCCATTAGTCGTCTTTTTGAAGGCACACCTATGTCTAATGGATTATATCCCTTCGGGTACAACTATCAAAGTCATATTCATTGATAACGTATTTGAAGTCTATTATGGATCTAAGCATTGTGCCATATGGTAGAGTCTATATTCTTCATGGCTTATTGAAAATCAAGTAGATTGTTATTGCTAATAATCCTTTTTCTTGACATTGATAAGAAACTCATATTTTCTCTTTAATGTGCGAGAATTGTTTTTAGACATTTTATGTTGGTTTTAGGCTTGGTAAATTTCATTTCACCTTGAATAATTAGTTTCTATGTTAGAGTCTTTGAATCCTATCTAATATTTACATAAATTTGATCTAATTTTGAGTTTATGAAACTTATGTTCATAACATAAATTAGTCAATCATTATTGGTTTGTCCCAAACTCCTTTAAGGTGATCTACAAGAGACCGTACAAGAGCAAAATTTAAGTAGAGTGTGACAACCCGGAATTTTTGAGTATTTAAAATTGGAATATTCAATTGATTTTGGATATTTAAAAGTTAGCTTTTAATTTAAATTCAAATATCACCAATTATTTGATAATTAAATTTTTGAATTAAATTATTTGAAGTTGGATAAAATATTGAACCTGGAATTTTAAGCTTGTTAAAAATAAATTGAAGGCTTATAAAATTTATATTGATGGTAGTGAAGGCAGTAAAAGTGTTAAAATTGAATTTGGAAGTTGTTTGTTCAGTTTTGAAATTTATATCGTTTCAATTGAATTTAAAAATAGCCTTCCTAGGCACAGTCTCGAAATTCGACGAAACCTATTCCATCGAGTCCGTAATATTGGATTGTTATCGGTTTTCAAATTTCGTAGCTCTTGGAGTTGTTTTGTGAGCGCATGATATATAAATGTGTTGGGATTGTATTGAATACTGTAGCTAACATCACGTATAGGGAAAATAAATAAATAAAAACAAAATAAAAATAATTCATAATATAAATAGTGATACCTTCTTCTGTACGCTTCTCCATTTATCAATTAAAGTGTTGGATATTTCGTTCGTTCTGGAGACTTGGTGAAACCCTTCCTTCTCGCCCAAAACAAAAATATAGGGGCCGAACCCTATTCGTTCGTTTCGAATATAAAAATAAAAAAAAAAGAGTAAAGGAGGAATCATCATGGCCGCAAGTTGTTTCTCCCTAAATCAATCGCAGAGCCTCACTTCGAATTCTCTTCTCAACCATAATCTCAATCGAACGAAGACGAGTGAATTAGGTAGATCGCAAGTTCGATGGGTCGCGATTCCGGATCGCGCAGACTTCGCGAGGCGTCGAGCGCGGTGGGCCTAGGTGGTTCTCTGGTAGAATCGTGGATAGGACGATGGTTTTGGGTGGAGACAGAGGGTCGAAGCGGCGCTTGTCTCATCTTGCTGTCGTTGGGTTCGAGCTCGAGATGGTGGCGCGTGGATTCGCAAAGCAGTGAGGTATTGTTTTTAAAAATTCAATATATATATATTTATGTTAACAGAAAGAAAAAAAAAATTATTTACAGTAAATTTATTTACTGTTGTACTTGTTTAAATGGTGATAAATTATCAAAAAAAAAAAGGAAGTTGGTAAAATGTAATATATAAAAGAAAAAAAACATATACATACATGTTTGAGATACAGACAGAAACAAAAAAAAAATAGGATATAGACAAAATCTGGGTAATAGATAGGAATTTTGAATATTGCAAAGAAGTTATATAAATTAGATTTTAGATTTATATAAACGAGTTTTTAAGCGAATGAGTTTAAAGTAAATATATGTAACCTTATCTATAAAAAAAATATATATATATATACACATGTTTTCATTAACTAATTTATTTTTGATAATATATGATGAAGATATCACCTTATTGAATTCTTTTAGGTACTAAAAATAATTTTATAAAAAGGAAATCAGCTTAAAATTAAATTATTAGTCTGGGATAAAAGTATTGAATAATTAAATTCATATACGAAAATTTAATGGTCGATCCATTCGAATGTTAATAAAAATTCATCTAATATTTGTACAAGGTTAAAATTGAGAAGGAGGCAAGCTGGATTGGAATGGATGCTAATAAAATGAAATGGTGAGTTAATCTCACTCAATTTAAATTTAAATTTAAATGATTAAATTTAATAATTGATTGTATGGTTGAATTGATTGATGTTATATAGTATGATATTTTGAATTGGTGTATTATGTTGTGCTAACATCTTTGGATGCAGGGAAAACAGGTTGGAGGGATCCAACTGGACCCCTCACATATATTTAAATTATTCAATATTCTCTGTTGTGATTATTTGATATCCTATGATGAGTTACCTTGGAATATTGGATGTTGTGGTTTGATTGGATATTCGGTTATAATGAATTACCAGAATATATGAATTGGATTGTTGAAAAGAAATTAAACAGAAGTAAATTTGTAAGCGAAATAATTACAGAAAGTTTGAATAAATTTAAGAATGAATTGAAGAAGAAATAATGTGACTTTAAATTTCTAATAAATAAATTGGGACGTATAGAAAGGAAATTTGAATAAACAGGAAGTTATTGAATTACAATCTTCAACGATATTAATTAAAGAATAAAACTTTTATTTAAAATGTAAGATTTAAATTTTTGAAAAAAATAATATTAATAAAGAAGAAGTTGGGAAAAGCTGAAATTTGTATATTTCAGTTAAAAGATTTAAAATCAAATGGAAAAGAATAACAATAATAATTAAGTGCATAATTAAATGAAATTTGAAATGAATTGAGTAATTTAAGAAACTTATTTCAAATGGAATAAATTGAAAATCAATTTGGAAAATTGATTTAAATGTTTAAAGCTGGAATTCTTCCTGGATCACTAAGTATGCTTTCAAGTAAATTTTAAATATAAGTTAATAGTTTTAAAATTGTTTTAAAAGGGTATGTTTTGGAAAATTTATTATTCCTAGTATTTAAATTCTAAAGTAAGTATTTTCTTAAATCTATTATAGTAGTAATTATTTTAAAAAGTGACTTAATATTTTGTTTCAAAGGTGAAAATCTAGTTTTATATTTTATAAAGTAACTTTAATTTCAAATATTCATATAAGATGTATTTTTACAAATTATTAAAGTAGTTTAATTTAAATGTCTTAAAAGTATATATTTTTAAGTAAAGTGTTTTAAATTATTTTTAAATCTAGTTTTGTATTTGGTGATTTCAGGGGAGATAGAAAATATTTGGGGAAAGTTTATACTGGAAAGAAGAATGGTTTTGAAACTGTTTTCAAAGGGATGGAAAATAGAAATATATCTTATAAAGATATTTTGAAGGTAATAAATAATTTGGGAAATTATTTATTGGTTGATGGATGTTTGTGAATGTTAATTGATAGTTAAATAACCGACTATCAATATTGGCCAACTGTGTTGATCGTTTCGAAGAGACCGGGATCGAGATTTATTTCTCGAAAACCACTTCGATCCGGTTTGTACGTTTCGTGCGAAAAACGTGTTCAGAGTCGAAGATGGAGCAGTGAAGTGCAAGGGCTAGTCGCTACTAATCCTGAGGATATTTCCAAAATGGATGTAGTAGGAATAGTGCCTTCGGTTCCGTTCGAACCCGGGACGGACTTGTATGGATGAATGCTTGCGAAACATCGTCAGGTGGGCGATGGGCATTCTAAGTGAAACGTTCTAAAGGTAACGCTTAGCCTCAAGCCTCATCAAATGGGAATGACTGAAAATCAGGGGATATGCAGCAAGGTTAGGTGGGTCATGCCCAAGCAGGACAAGATAATTCTCCTGTCTAGATGTCCCTTATATATCTTTCGGCTTAGTGGGTGGTTGGTCGCGCCAACCACGGGGTTTATCTTGTTCGGGACTATTCAGTAAGGAATGGTTCCGGCCTTGTGTTGCAGGGGATGAAGGGAGTAGTCCTCGGTTCGGTGATCTAGGCCCCGTACTGTGACAGGTGGTACCCCAGTGCCTAGTCATTGTTGGAAATTCATTCTCCCTACGAGCCTTGTACGAGTTTTGTTTGTATTACCCACTTTTGTGGCTAGTAGCTGGAATTTAATGAATGTAACAATTTCGGCTATTTTATAAGTATTTGTATATAGACCCTATTATAATATCAGAGGATTTCTATAAAAATTGTTTTAGCTATCGTAAGGTAAAAACCCGACATGTTTATTTGTGGCGTGGTCTTACGAGATGCTTTTATTTTCAAAGGATTTTTGAAACTTTAATAATCAATTGGGTGTGATTTTCTCACGCTGGTATTCCAGACTGACTCGGGTGTTATTTAACTGTAATGCTCGGGTCAGACCGAGTATTATAGGATACAGGATATGATGCTGTGGAGCTCAGGAGACGAGCTGGATGACGATACGTACTTACGTACTTGTTTATGTACATATTCCGCTGTGTTGAGTAGCTGTATATTCCGATGTATGTTATTGATGTGAGTTGTGACTGATGTACTCTGATGATGTAATATATATGTAAACTGATATATTTGATTTTGAGTAAAGATTATCTATTATCTATTATATTTTACTCCGCTGCGATGGTTAGATTCTGATGTTGATTTTGTTTTCTCTTCTTCTACCTCTTCTTCTTAAACCCTAATGGTTCGTATTTCTGTGCAACTTGAGTTGTTTGTTATAGAATAGTGTGGACTCAAGGGGTACGGATTTGCGGGCTGTTACATAGAGCCTCTTGACTCTCACAACTTGTAACTCCTTAACCTAAGACATGTAGGTGTTTCTCATTAACTCATATCTTATATGATTTCGAAACCTAGTTATACATGAAATTAAATTTAGCATGTGTACTTACTTTTAAGACATATCTTATAGAAAGAAGTTAACTCAACTTCACTTATCATTAATCATGCTTTGTCCAACAATGTATGATTACTCATTATCAATACATTGTTATGTATCACAGGAAGGAATGATTTTGAGATTCAATTTTATATGTTTTTAGGTACTTTTGAAACTCCTTTCAATATACTCGCATATTCGATCAAATTAAATGTATTATTTCCTTTGGATGTTATGTTTTTTACTTCCATTTTAAATTTTGCGAACTTATTAAATATATACTGCTTGTGTATCAAATACACATGTTCATGTCTGTAACAGTTGGTCGGTGAAGCTAATGAAGTGCATTCGTTTTGTATTATTCGACCTTCGATTCCATATATATATATATATATATATATATATATATATTAATCCAAAGAGTTCGTTAACTCTTTTTTCGCTCCTACAGAATGGATCTTAGCAATTAATCCTTGACTTACATTTCACTAGCATCATGTGATTCATAATCATATGATTTAAAGAATTCCTCAAAGATACGACTTAATCTATAATCCCTAAAATTAATCATTAAATTTACATAGAGTTTTGTATAATGTAGCTAATGCAACAAATATCGTTATTCAAGATTTATTTTATAATCATTCATTATATTCATAACAAAAAACTATATATATTTTTCCTATTCAATATTGAAACATTTGTTATTTCGCAAATAATATACTATATATATTAAAACAATCTTTTGTATTTTATATGGTATGTTTCCACTTTTTATTCCATTTCTATAACATCGCATGAGATACAAAGCTCTATTCTACTACTTATCATGGGCTATTTATTTCCTTTATTGAAACCAGTTTATATTCGAGAGTTATCGGTCAATAATTTTAAACTCGTATAAATAGCTTTTATAAAGAACAATTTTCTATAATATAATACATTTGGAACATAAATCACTTTTTTCATTCCATATTAAGTATCTTACCAAATTTTATACAATTCTCATTTCTAACGTCCTTTATAAAAGAAAAGTCACCGTTCACTCTCTTCATCCCAAATGTGCCTATTTTACATCCAAAATCGAACATTCGCTTTCTTTGCATATGGTTCAACCATTCAAAAGGTAATATACTATGAGACTGCACCAAATTTTTTTCAAAAGTGCATCCAATATTCTTAAAATTCAAGAATATCGAACAGGCTGCACTTAAGTAAACTGATCGAAAGCCTAGGTCATTTTTTAGTCCTCGATTTGTTACTGTTTTCTCCACAGTAAATTCTCTCATAGTCAATCTTATTGAATGTACAATTTTGCACTATTATTTACTTACTTATCTTGAGTAAATCCAATTTCAATGAGATTACATATATTACGAACATGACCATTCATCATACAACTTTTGTATATGATCTAATATGGATCAAATATCCATATCCTTGTATCGATTTAGAGTTAAAAACCCATAGAAGACAATACACGATTTTAGGCAAATAAATAGCTAAATAGCCAAGTTACGAATGCATTAGGTAGTTGTATATTGTTGGGCATTTGCATGGGTCTTAAAATGACAAAGTGCCAAATAATTTATTGGTAAGTATATCTTATTTTCTTTGTCAATCTTAAATCAATTTATTAGTATATTTCAACTGATAAGCAATCTTACCAATTATATCAGTTGCACAAATTTATTAAAATAAATAATTTTATTTTTGTATAGCATACGTTCTTACAATATTAGTATGGATAAATGCAGCCATTTCATTTTTCTAATAAGGCTCCCACTATATTTTTATATTCCTTAAAACCCTAAGAGAAATGTAGAGATATTTCGATTTCTCTAGTGGACACTAGGACTCGCTTCTCTTTGGATTCTAATATTGAGTTTTCTCAACAAATAATAGTCCTACAAGCCATAAATAACTCTTTGCTGGTTGTGTCATATTTAATTCCTAACAGTGGTTTTTGCCCTAATCTCGATCTCGATCTTGAGTTTTCTTAACAAATTAAGAGATAGTATTCACTCTTACCTATCATTTCACGATGGCTTAAGCATAATGCACATATGTTGAGTTTTTTTAACAAATACATGCACGTATCTTAACTTACATAGGAAATATATTAGTAGTACTACACATAATAGCTCTAGCTTAAGTTTGCTCGACAACTAGTGTATGCAAGTTAACAATCAATATATAAATTATAGTGGGCAAATTATATTAAAGACTCATAATTTTTTAATATATTTTGAGATATATCGATTTAAGGAGTAATGTAATATTTAAAACCCTTTCGTGATATTACGGTAAACTTACCATACATATGAATTTATTCCAAAGATCTATTTTAAGGTTTATTTCAGTTCCACTTATATATATATATATATGTATATATGTATATATGTATATGTAATCATATAAGGTTAATTTATTTATAATAATTTATAATTTAGCTTACTTATATAATATTTATATACATAATTAATTAAATCATATTAGTTAACTTTGACCTTATTAAATAATTATATTTAATTAATTTTTGTTCTTTAATTTAGTTAGCATTATGCCAAAAGTTGGCACAAACACCTTTGAAATTTGTAGAAGATAATAAAATTAAGAAATTAAATGAAAACAAATAAGAACGACAAACAACAATTTATAGTGGTTTGGCTAAACATTAGCCTGCATCTACTCTAGGTTTGTTAATAATTCTGCAAAGTTTTAACAAATGAGATTGTATGGATCAGTGGTTTATGGTCGGTGAAGATCCAAGAAATTGCAATAGAAATAAAAAAAATTAGAATGAAAAAAAAGGATCTCGATATAGTACTTGTCATCTCCTATTTATAGACGAAGGTCAACGGATTTGTCTCCATTATATTCTCCCTATGTTCTCCATGTTTCTCAGAAGATTCTCTAAGGTGATCATGGCCAAATCAGCAACTGGAATCTTAGTATGGTACTGAGTTGAATGCCTTGGCTTAGTGTTTATCTATGATGTTGGGTCACTTTGTTTTTGTTGATCTCTCGAAGTTTCTTTATGATTCGCGTCCAGATTTTATCTAGATTGGACTAGGGCTTGATTCTGAATCATTTCCTTGGATCAGCGGCGATCCATAGGGTTGGATCGCTATGTTTTTAGCTTTAGTCTATAACATTGCTACCATGGATCGGTGGTGCTGTGACGCCCCACCTCTATACCCACGCTAGCCAAGAACACTACGGTGTAGTGCTGTCAACTAGCACGAAGAATAAGGCTGTTGAGGAGCGACCATCCATGTAATTGCTTATCACACGGTGGCATAAATAATCTTCGGAAAACAAATATAGAAATAAGCATAACACAAATCAGTCACAGACATCCATATCATAAAGGCGGAAGAAGATATGAATATATAACTAACACATGAAAGTGTACATCAGAGTAGTGGTCAAAAAGATCCACAATAATACAAAAGACTAGCAACACGTGCTATACAAAAGAATACAACTATAAGTCTATATCTCAAGTGTATACAACAAAAAGTGCTAATCTAAATAGTTAGCCAAAAGTCAGAGTAGCAAATCCCGGGAAGAAGTCAAGCAGAAGCACCTGTAACATCTCGGTCTGACCCGAGTATTATTTAAGAAAATAATAAACGGATCAGTCTAGCTATAAATATCAGATGACATGTTATAAAATAAAAGATATGGCATAAACATAAAATATCCATACTGACATTCTACTATAAGTATGCAAATGATGATCAACAGAAGATCAATCAATAAGAGATAAATCGATATCACAAGAATCTTCTCAAAGATCCAAAGAGGGCATCATACCCTAAACTTGTACTCATAACAAGTCAATGACATAAATTCCAGAAATCAACACAAGAAATCCAGAAATCACAGAAAAAGGGAAAGAGGCATATCACATGACGGTCCGAAGACCATGGGGAGCTACCCCATATGGGTGAGTCGGAATTACCCAGATGAGGTCTAGGCTAACCAAAAAGCATAAAGGTATGTGTGAGTGGAATCACACAAATGGTGTCTAGCCTAACCTCGCAACAAAAAGGTATGTGTGAGTGGAATCACACAAATGGTGCCTAGACTAACCTTGCGGACAAAGAGATATGTGTGAGTCGGAATCACACCAATAGGTCTAGTCTAACCTTGCAAACAAAGAGACATCGCACAATTGCTAGTCTAAATCATAAAATGATCCTCATGATCAACAAGAAGTGTCAATTACACTAAGCTAGTAAATATAAAAGTCTAGCTTCGTGTCCCATAACCACTTGCTTAACTTAAATATTTACGAACAAACTGTAAATCTTCACTAGAAAATTGTCACAAGAGGTTCAATCGAACAAGTCCAAGAATTAACCGACGAAGTGAACGCAAGCGTTTCATACCACTTGTTTTACTAAGCCGTTTAATTAGATTTCTCATCCGAGTGAGGTAAAGTTTCGTATATACTAGTAGATTGGAAAACGGTTTAAGAAAAGAGCTTTGTTATTGAAAATAGGGTTGAAATCATTTTGTTGAAAGAGTTTTAATATTTACTACTAGTATAGAAAACCTTTATATTTAAAAGTGACAAATCACAGAAGCGATTGTAGAAACAATCAATCACAAAGATCACATACAAAGATGTGATAAGAATCCAAGGAAATCAGCTCAGCAAGTTCTGTTGAATGTTTTTAAGATAAGATCCCCTACGGAGGGGGGGTACAGGGGGGATGGCAACCCCCCAAGGTAGGGGTGCGGGGGCAACGCCCCTGCTACGGGGTTCGACCTGCCCAGTCAGGTCGCGGGGGTCCAGGGGGCAGCGACCTAATGGAACAAAGCCGAGCGACTTAAGGGGGTACGCGACCTAATGGAACAAAGGTCGAGCGACTTAAGGGGGTACACGACCTAATGGAACAAAACCGAGCGACTTAAGGGGGTACGCGACCTAATGGAACAAAGGCCGAGCGACTTAAGGGGGTACGCGACCTAATGGAACAAAGCCGAGCGGCTTAAGGGGGTACGCGACCTAATGGAAGAAAGGCCGAGCGACTTATGTGGGTTGAGGTCATGCGACTTATGGTGCCACGTGACCTAAAGTGCCACGCGACCTAAAGTGCCACGCGATGTAACGACCCGTAAATTTAACCGGTTTTAGTAACGTTACTAATCGAAATTTGTGAAATTTCAAACGATAAAATTTTGAAATATAAATTTGATATTTGAAATGCGTCTAGTTAAGCATAGCAACTGGTAAATTTTCGTCCAAAAATACGGAAGTTTATTTCGTGCGTAAATTTACTTCAATTTAATCAGTTAAAAAGCGATGAAAATAAAACGTTTCCAAAACCAAAATATTTTTACATAGAAAAATTCTAAAACATCTTTTGAGCAAGTTGTCAGTTTGTCGTTTTTCCAAATTCGGACATCTTTGGCTCCGTCGATCTTAATTTGCTGCGAATTTTATGCATTTTCCGCTAGTAGAAAGTTCGAATTTTTATAATTTAACCGTACCACTGATATTTGTATATCATTCTGATTGTATCTTCGTGCTGATCTCTTCGGTATATTCGTATGTGTGTTTCGACGTACGGTGACCGTATCGGTATCTTTTTAAGTCTGTTCGTTTTCTTGTGACCTTTCACCTATCCATCGGTTCAACAAATAGTCTGCGACCTTTTATTAATCCCAAAATTTGCAGCCCTCTTTGCTTTTCGATGTTTAATTTATGGTATTAATAAAAACAAATTATTCTGTTCATTAGCTTTGGAAAAGAAGAAATGAAACCAATATTATTTTTGGTTTGTTCTCTTCCAGATCTCCATACACTTCCTCTTCCGTTCCATTCTCTTCCTTCTTTACCTCTCTCCCACTTGTGTTTCTCTTCCACTATCTCACTCCCTCAAAAACCATACACGCCTTGCTCGAAAATCCCACCATCCAGCAGCGCACACCAACTCAAGCAACTCCATGCACCAGAATCCACACGTGTAACCTCCTCATGCGCACGAGCTCACAGGTAGCCGATTCACTCATCACCGACGACGGCCACTTCCAGGTTCTCCTTCCCATGGCCTCGGCAACCAGCAAAGCCACTGGACGAAGTACGCAACCCTCGGCCTCCCCTCCAACCACTTCCTCCTCCGCCAACAGCAGCCACATCTCCCCGCCTTAAGCTCACGTCGAAGCTTCGCTCCTCCTATACTCGTCACGCAAGGATCTGCTTTGGCCATTGCTGTTTGGTGGGTTGTGTACATATTTTTCAGTAAGTTATATAAATACATATAGTATATTTTAGTTGAGTCTGTTGTTCATTTGCAGTCTGTTATAGATATAAAATTGATATATTAGTTACGTATATATTAGCTGTTTATATATATATCTAATAGTATATATGTACTCTGTTTTCACAAGTTTATTTCATTTATAAGTGAATCTTATATATATACTTTTCTGTTCTCATATAAATGTTTTATTTCATTCTGATTTTATGATTATATATATAGATTTTAAATGTAACTTTGTATAATATATAACTAAGTATCTGGTTGTTAGAGTTTCGTCACTTATATATATGTAAGTTACAAGTTCTGTATGAGTACTTGCAAGCTAGACTATGCCTTTATATATATTTATATTTGCTTAAACACAGAAGTTATATATATATTCAAAGTTTTATAAAGGCTGTTGGGTTTCTAAAGATATCAGTTGATAATATATTATAGTTGAAGTTTATAATAGTTGTTGTATATATATAGCTATAAAAAAAAAATTATGCGTTATACACATTTTATGTTAAAGGTTTTCTTTTGAAATAGATGCAGTAACCAAGTTATAGTGCATATACAGTACATGGGTGGTAAATATTTTATACTGTGTTAAAATGATACTGTTGCGTGCAGAGAAAATTATTGTATTATATATGTACATTTTATTACAAAGTTTCGAAAATATTATGTATGTACATTTTACGTCTATCTACCTCTTATTTACTAGATATTAGTTTTATAAATCTTTAAACATGATAGTTATATAGGTATTTATGTAACAACAGTGATATATATAGGTTTATATATGTTTGTAGTTACATATGTTCAGTTATATAACAGTATTATATGATAAAGTATGTTCATATATAAATTAAAGATTGATTTTAAAATATAGGTTGTGTATTTGAATAGGATTGCATGTTATTTTTTTTGAAAAGCAGTTAGACTTCATGTTCACGATATCATATCTCACTCATGTTTTATCGGAATGGATTGATTATATTTTTAAAAAAGAGTCGAAGTTACCTAGTTTATGCATGTCAAATTTCAGCAAAATCCGACATCGTTTGATTAGTGGTCGAGGATCTAGAAGTTTGATCCAGGCAGATGTTCTTTTGTACTTAAAAATTATTTTACACTGCTGCAAACACGACCTGAGTTCATGCTTGACGCATCGTATCTCCTCCGTCTTACGTCGGAATCAAGTGATTCTTTGCGGTTTTGAAATACAGGTTTTGATCTTTATTCATACCAAATTTCAGACCATTTCGATCTCGGTAGCACATAGAATTATATTGTTAAACTTTGACGTAGGACATGTTTTGTAATTGTTGCAATGTTGAATGTTTTGATTTGATTTCGGCAATCCCTATTTAACAGTTTTGCTCGTCGATTCGTGCCAATCTTACTTTGCTCTGAGAATCATGCTTGGATTTGTAACTCCATTTCAGTGTCCGTATCAGTGTGCGTATCCGTGCCATCTCCTATTTTCTCTAGCCTCGAAAGGTGAGCAATCACTCACGATTAATGTTCTTTTATTTATTAAATTTGATTTAAATTGAAACGACAAATTGAAATATGCTACTGTTAGCTGTTTACATTGTTATATATGTTATTTACCTGTATCAGTTCACCTGCGACATCTGACACCGTTATCTGTTATGTTTGTAATAATAATCCAGTTTTGGTTGATAATTGATTGATTGTGTGATGTTGACATTGGATATTGAATTGTTAATATTGTAGTAATAAATAAATTGAAATTGAAATTGGCGTAGGATAGTTTAAAAATTTGAATCGACATACGTGTTGAATTTGATTAGTTAATTTGAATAATATGACCCCTTTTTAATTTTTGAGTTAATTGACACGTATAATTTGATAAATTACACGTTGAACCTTTGAACGTATATTGGATAAGCTATTGTAGTATTAAAATTGAAATTTGAATTGAATGACAAGTGAAAACCGTAATGTAATAATCTTTAATCTACATGAAATGATAGTGTAGATTCTAGAGATAATTATATTAATTCGCACAAATAACAATGCGAATTAATACGATTATTTCTGGATTATTTGAATTAATTATTGGATTGTTATTGATTGTGTTATTGCTTGTTTATTTACTTTGACACCATCCCTGTTATCACACTGCAAGTTCCCTTTGCTATGCTTCGATTTTTGAATTGAAATGGAATCGGGTTGAAATGATAAATACCCAAACGAACTTGACTTAGGATAGAGAATTAAATAAAAACCCGATTGGTCAATAATTTGATTTATAAATAAAATAATGATTTTATTCGAATAAAGAATAAGTTTTGAAATGAAGTTGGAATTTGAATTTTGGAAAGGAAAATGTAAAGATTGAAATCTGAAACAAATATTAAAGTAGTAATTGATGAAAGAACGTTGTTTGAAATTTAATTATTTAATAATTAAATTTGGAATTATTAATAAATAAATTGGAATTAGTAATAATTAAGTTTTGAAATTATTAAGTTTGAAATCATTTAGTAATTAAATTTGAAATTATAATTAAGTATGAAATTATAATTAAATTTGAAATTATTAAGTTTGAAATCATTTAGTAATTAAATTTGAAATTATAATTAAGTATGAAATTATAATTAAATTTGAAATTATTAAGTTGAATTTATAATTAAAGAAAATGATTGATGATTAAGTTTGAATTCATAATTAAGTGGAACTGATTTAATAATTAAGTTTGAATTTGTAATCAAGTTTGTAATTATTAAGTTTCAAAATTATTAATAATTAAAAATTGAAATTATTTAATAATTGAATGAGATTTAATTATTTGATAATTGAATAAAATTTGAATCCTTTGATAAGCGAAATTGAGCTTTTGAATAAGTAGATTTGAACTTCGTTAATAATGGAAATTGGGTTCTTTTATTAATTAAGCTTTAGAAAACTTAAGTAAGTCAATAAGTGAAATTTGACTTCTTGAATATGTGAAATTTAGTTTCTTTATTAATTGAGTTTGAAACTTGTAACTAAGTAAAGAAATAAGTGAAATTGAATTTCTTTAACAAGAAATAAAAATGCGTTTGTTAAAACCAATGTAGGACTTGTAATTCAAATAATTTGACTCGACGAAATTGACTTAATTAAATTGTAAGCTTTGGTGTACTTAAGTTGAACGTAAGTAATTGTTTTAATAAATTGGAGATTGAATGGAAATTGTTTGAATGAAATTTCTTTTATTGAAACGAATATTGAACGAAACCGATAAATGGATTTAAATTGATTTGAATGTTAAATTAAGCTAATTTAAATGATTTCGGAATGAAACTTATATACGAACTTGAATCAATATTTGAATTGTTAAAATAAAAGTTGAAATCGAATTTTAAGATTTTGAAATGGTAATTTGGAAGTTTTGAAATTGATTTAGAAGACAAACGAAATGTTGATTTACGAATTAAAATTGAAATTGAAATTGATTTGGTTTGAATTATATTAAACGACCAATCGGTGTAATAATTACGAAAGTTATTAAAGAAACCAGAATCGGTTATGGATATACTCTCTATCTAAACCGAAAACCACTTTAATAACTATACGCGGAGTGATGACCCAGAATGAAGTGGTTGGAACGATGTACGTGATGACTGAAGAAAGAGAACGATAATGGATAGCCTTGACACTTGTGTCAAATTGGAAATGACTAAAATCAGGAGCCGTGCCGGGCCAAATGGGGTTAGCCACCTCGAGCGAACACACTTCTTCGTAACTACTATTCATTACTTGTTATCGATTGGTGCACCCTCGTACTTTTCAGGAGTGTTGTTTCACGGTGTTGCGATCGCTGCGGCGATGCGTTCTCACCAGTCCGGATCAGGCGAACGGTAGTTTCACTACCTTGGGTATTGCCTCATGTGCCTTGTCATACTTGTATCCCTATATATGCGACCACTACGAATTTATTTTGTGTTATACCTATGGAGTACTCCCTGATATCCCACTAGTTTACGGTGGAGTTTACAGTGCTGTATAAACTATAACGCTTGTATAAAAATGTGTTAAGGGGGATAATGGTAACGCCTTAACACTATTTTGATACTTTATATTACTGATAGACATTATCTATTTAGCGTACACTACTACATAGTAGATAGTTAACGGATCCTTAGAGGATGGTGATTCCAACGTCCTTTGAGTTACTTGTATTTCGATTGCTATTTCACTTGAGTTGGATTTATTGATATGAGAATATTAATCCTGACTCGAGTGTTTTGTGTTTTGCTTTACGCTCGGGTCAGACTGAGTGTACCAGTATTCGAGACTCACCTTTAGAGTTGGAGCTTTGCTTGAAGATCCAACCATCTATTCTGCTTTTAGCACCCGGTGATTCTAAGGATGTATTCTGATTTGTACCTGATGTATCATATTGTTCTTCTGTTGTAAACTCTGATGTATCTTATATACTTATATAGTAGCTTCATGAACTACTGTCTCTTTTACTTCCGCTGCATACTATTACTCTGTGTCTGTGTTCTGTGATTATTTATTTACTGTATATCTCGGTTTTGCCAAATTTAAATTAACAATTCGGTATTTTGAATTATTCAAGTCCGACATGTGCGGATGCGAATAGTCCAAAATAGCGGGCTGTTACACTTGGTATCAGAGCTTTTGGTAGCTCTAGGCAAAATTTAGCATATATGGTAAATGTATTTACAGAATCACTCCCACTCGAGTTTCAATCTCTTCCGTTTGACTCAGTTCCTTTGAATTTTGGAACGTTCCCTCGGTTCCAAAATTCATTATTGTCCCTCACTATTCGAATTCGTCTGAATTCTAGAGAATCACATAACTCCACTTCGAATGATCGTTATAATGAATCGACGGTTTCGCCAACCTTCGAATTATTTGTAAAGGGGTGAAACTCCTTTACAATAGACATCGATTTACCGGAGATTTCGGTATCCTCGGTTTACGATGCTATTTATTCCCTGCTATACCTGAATTCTATCTCTTGAGATCGAATGTTGATTTACCTCGGAATTCTGCATTGATCTTATTCTTTAGGTTACGGTCGACCCGGTTAAGGTTGCCCGTGAATTAAATAAGCTTATCCATCTCCCGATTCTACTAATTGAATCATCTTATCTTTTCTTTCGAACTTGTCTTTAAATTAGAATTCTCTTTAATTTGAGTCCATCAAAATTTGAATCTCTGTCCTTGCTTTGAAAATCCATCCATGTATTATCGAACAAGTGTATTTGTAAATTAATATATAAAAGAAAATGTTATAAATGTTTTATATATTGTGTTGTTTGAGTTGTTGATGTTGATTTGGGTTTTCGATCGATTCGTCTGATCAACGCTATCGATAGGATTTCCAAAACACTTGAACAGAGCAAGCTGACACAATATTGTTTTCAAATTTGGTAAATAAAATAAATTTTGTATGTTATATTATATATAAGTATAAATTTTCTGAAATTAAATGTCAATGAAATTGTTGCCAGAAATAATAATATTTGATTTCATTTATGGTTTGTAAATCATTGGCTATTGAATAATATAAAATAAATGAATTTATAAAACTTGGTTAAAATTGATTTGGAATCTAAATAGATTTAAACTAAAATTTGAGAATTTAATTTTCGGTAAACTCCAAACTAGGGTTTTAAAGTTTAAAATATATATTATTTAAAATATTTTCAAATAGAAATAGTTTCGAAGATTTTTGATTAAATCAGTGCTCTTCTCTTTGTCGCTGGAAAATAATTTCGGTGATGACGGCCGCATCATCGACATTCATTTTCGGGTTTCGAAGTGGAGAGACTATTCGTAGTCTTTCTACACTTTGATTTGAAAATTTAAATACATTTGAATTTCTAAATTATGACTTGATTTATAAATATTGGTATATGATTATTGATTTGATGTGATATATTAGATGAATATATATATTTATTTTTTTGAAGTAAATTAAAATGGAAATTCTTAAAAATTTATGTTAAGAATGATTTCAATTTTAAAACGAAGCCAAAATTTGAATGAATATTGAAACTTAACAAATTGGATTTGAAAATTTACTTATATAATACCCAATTACATTATAATACGACTTACCAAAACCATCCAAAGGTTGAATATGTAATTGGATAAATTTACAATGTTTAACGTTGTTAAAAGAAATTTAAAATTTGAGTAGTTATAATAACTGTAATTAATCTTGATATATGTGATAGGATATTAAGTGGAATTAATTTAATAATAATTTGGAATAAAGAAGTACTAAATTTGTTAAATAAAATATGATTAATTATTAATAGGGTATAATTGGATAATAAAATAATGAATAAATGAGATAAATAAATAAATTTTGTTCGGAAGGAATCTTTTGTTATCAAATATTAATAAATTGAAATGAAATCAACTTAATAAATTATCTTGGATTTAAAGTAAATTGTTGAATATGAATTAATTTAAATTGAAAGTTATATGGTTTAAACTAATTGTTTTATTTTGTTTTCAATCTATTTTCTTTCTGGTGGTTTCTATTCTCCTACTTTCTTCCTTTTCGGGGACGAAAAGTTTTGAGTGGGGGAGAGTGTAACGACCCGTAAATTTAACCGGTTTTAGTAACGTTACTAATCGAAATTTGTGGAATTTCAAACGATAAAATTTTGAAATATAAATTTGATATTTGAAATGCGTCTAGTTAAGCATAGCAACTGGTAAATTTTCGTCCAAAAATACGGAAGTTTATTTCGTGCGTAAATTTACTTCAATTTAATCAGTTAAAAAGCGATGAAAATAAAACGTTTCCAAAACCAAAATATTTTTACATAGAAAAATTCTAAAACATCTTTTAAGCAAGTTGTCAGTTTGTCGTTTTTCCAAATTCGGACATATTTGGCTCCGTCGATCTTAATTTGCTGCGAATTTTATGCATTTTCCGCTAGTAGAAAATTCGAATTTTTATAATTTAACCGTACCACTGATATTTGTATATCGTTCTGATTGTATCTTCGTGCTGATCTCTGCGGTATATTCGTATGTGTGTTTCGACGTACGGTGACCGTATCGGTATCTGTTTAAGTCTGTTCGTTTTCTTGTGACCTTTCACCTATCCATCGGTTCAACAAATAGTCTGCGACCTTTTATTAATCCCAAAATTTGCAGCCCTCTTTGCTTTTCGATGTTTAATTTATGGTATTAATAAAAACAAATTATTCTGTTCATTAGCTTTGGAAAAGAAGAAATGAAACCAATATTATTTTTGGTTTGTTCTCTTCCAGATCTCCATACACTTCCTCTTCTGTTCCACTCTCTTCCTTCTTTACCTCTCTCCCACTTGTGTTTCTCTTCCACTATCTCACTCCCTCAAAAACCATACACGCCTTGCTCGAAAACCCACAATCCTGCAGCGCACACCAACTCAAGCAACTCCATGCACCAGAATCCACACGTGTAACCTCCTCATGCGCACGAGCTCACAGGTAGCCGATTCACTCATCACCGACGACGGCCACTTCCAGGTTCTCCTTCCCATGGCCTCGGCAACCAGCAAAGCCACTGGCCGAAGTCCGCAACCCTCGGCCTCCCCTCCAACCGCTTCCTCCGCCAACAGCAGCCACATCTCCCCGCCTTAAGCTCACGTCGAAGCTTCGCTCCTCCTATACTCGTCACGCATGGATCTGCTTTGGCCATTGCTGTTTGGTGGGTTGTGTACATATTTTTCAGTAAGTTATATAAATACATATAGTATATTTTAGTTGAGTCTGTTGTTCATTTGCAGTCTGTTATAGATATAAAATTGATATATTAGTTACGTATATATTAGCTGTTTATATATATATATATCTAATAGTATATATGTACTCTGTTTTCATAAGTTTATTTCATTTATAAGTGAATCTTATATATATACTTTTCTGTTCTCATATAAATGTTTAATTTCATTCTGATTTTATGATTATATATATAGATTTTAAATGTCACTTTGTATAATATATAACTAAGTATCTGGTTGTTAGAGTTTCGTCACTTATATATATGTAAGTTACAAGTTCTGTATGAGTACTTGCAAGCTAGGCTATGCGTTTATATATATTTATATTTGCTTAAACACAGAAGTTATATATATATTCAAAGTTTTATAAAGGCTGTTGGGTTTCTAAAGATATCAGTTGATAATATATTATAGTTGAAGTTTATAATTGTTGTATATATATAGCTATAAAAAAAATTATGCGGTTATACACATTTTATGTTAAAGGTTTTCTTTTCAAATAGATGCAGTAACCAAGTTATAGTGCATATACAGTACATGGGTGGTAAATATTTTATACTGTGTTAGAATGATACTGTTGCGTGCGGAGAAATTTATTGTATTATATATGTACATTTTATTACAAAGTTTTGAAAATATTATGTATGTACATATTACGTCTATCTACCTCTTATTTACTAGATATTAGTTTTATAAATCTTTAAACATGATAGTTATATAGGTATTTATGTAACAACAGTGATATATATAGGTTTATATATGTTTGTAGTTACATATGTTCAGTTATATAACAGTATTATATGATAAAGTATGTTCATATATAAATTAAAGATTGATTTTAAAATATAGGTTGTGTATTTGAATAGTTTTGCATGTTATTTTTTTCTAAAAAGCAGTTAGACTTCATGTTCACGATATCATATCCCACTTATGTTTTATCGGAATGGATTGATTATATTTTAAAAAAAGAGTCGAAGTTACCTAGTTTATGCATGTCAAATTTCAGCAAAATCCGACATCGTTTGATTAGTGGTCGAGGATCTAGAAGTTTGACCCAGGCAGATGTTCTTTTGTACTTAAAATTATTTTACACTGCTACAAACACGACCTGAGTTCATGCTTGACGCATCGTATCTCCTCCGTCTTACGTCGGAATCAAGTGATTCTTTGCAGTTTTGAAATACAAGTTTTGATCTTTATTCATACCAAATTTCCGACCATTTCGATCTCGGTAGCACATAGAATTATATTGTTAAACTTTGACGTAGGACATATTCTGTAATTGTTGCTATGTTGAATGTTTTGATTTGATTTCGGCAATCCCTATTTAACAGTTTTGCTCGTCGATTCGTGCCAATCTTACTTTGCTCTGAGAATCATGCTTGGATTTGTAACTCCATTTCAGTGTCCATATCAGTGTGCGTATCCGTGCCATCTCCTATTTTCTCTAGCCTCGAAAGGTGAGCAATCACTCACGATTAATATTCTTTTATTTATTAAATTTGATTTAAATTGAAACGACAAATTGAAATATGCTACTGTTAGCTGTTTACATTGTTATATATGCTATTTACCTGTATCAGTTCACCTGCGACATCTGACACCGTTATCTGTTACGTTTGCAATAATAATCCAGTTTTGGTTGATAATTGATTGATTGTGTGATGTTGACATTGGATGTTGAATTATTAATATTGTAGTAATAAATAAACTGAAATTGAAATTGGCGTAGGATAGTTTAAAAATTTGAATCGACATACGTGTTGAATTTGATTAGTTAATTTGAATAATATGACCCTTTTTTAATTTTTGAGTTAATTGACATGTAGAATTTAATAAATTACACTTTGAACCTTTGAACGTATATTGGATAAACTGTTGTAGTATTAAAATTGAAATTTGAATTGAATGACAAGTGAAAACCGTAATGTAATAATCTTTAATCTACATGAAATGATAGTGTAGATTCTAGAGATAATTATATTAATTCGCACAAATAACAATGCGAATTAATACGATTATTTCGGGATTATTTGAATTAATTATTGGATTGTTATTGATTGTGTTATTGCTTGTTTATTTACTTTGACACCATCCCTGTTATCACACTGCAAGTTCCCTTTGCTATGCTTCGATTTTTGAATTGAAATGGAATCGGGTTGAAATGATAAATACCCAAACGAACTTGACTTAGGATAGAGAATTAAATAAAAACCCGATTGGTCAATAATTTGATTTATAAATAAAATAATGATTTTATTCGAATAAAGAATAAGTTTTGAAATGAAGTTGGAATTTGAATTTTGGAAAGGAAAATGTAAAGATTGAAATCTGAAACAAATATTAAAGTAGTAATTGATGAAAGAACGTTGTTTGAAATTTAATTATTTAATAATTAAATTTGGAATTATTAATAAATAAATTGGAATTAGTAATAATTAAGTTTTGAAATTATTAAGTTTGAAATCATTTAGTAATTAAATTTGAAATATAATTAAGTATGAAATTATAATTAAATTTGAAATTATTAAGTTTGAAATCATTTAGTAATTAAATTTGAAATTATAATTAAGTATGAAATTATAATTAAATTTGAAATTATTAATTTGAATTTATATTAAAGAAAATGATTGATGATTAAGTTTGAATTCATAATTAAGTGGAACTGATTTAATAATTAAGTTTGAATTTGTAATCAAGTTTGTAATTATTAAGTTTCAAAATTATTAATAATTAAAAATTGAAATTATTTAATAATTGAATGAGATTTAATTATTTGATAATTGAATAAAATTTGAATCCTTTGATAAGCGAAATTGAGCTTTTGAATAAGTAGATTTGAACTTCGTTAATAATGGAAATTGGGTTCTTTTATTAATTAAGCTTTAGAAAACTTAAGTAAGTCAATAAGTGAAATTTGACTTCTTGAATATGTGAAATTTAGTTTCTTTATTAATTGAGTTTGAAACTTGTAACTAAGTAAAGAAATAAGTGAAATTGAATTTCTTTAACAAGAAATAAAAATGCGTTTGTTAAAACCAATGTAGGACTTGTAATTCAAAGAATTTGACTCGACGAAATTGACTTAATTAAATTGTAAGCTTTGGTGTACTTAAGTTGAACGTAAGTAATTGTTTTAATAAATTGGAGATTGAATGGAAATTGTTTGAATGAAATTTCTTTTATTGAAACGAATATTGAACGAAACCGATAAATGGATTTAAATTGATTTGAATGTTAAATTAAGCTAATTTAAATGATTTCGGAATGAAACTTATATACAAACTTGAATCAATATTTGAATTGTTAAAATAAAAGTTGAAATCGAATTTTAAGATTTTGAAATGGTAATTTGGAAGTTTTGAAATTGATTTAGAAGACAAACGAAATGTTGATTTACGAATTGAAATTGAAATTGAAATTGATTTGGTTTGAATTATATTAAACGACCAATCGGTGTAATAATTATGAAAGTTATTAAAGAAACCGGAATCGGTTATGGATATACTCTCTATCTAAACCGAAAACCACTTTAATCACTATACGCGGAGTGATGACCCAGAATGAAGTGGTTGGAATGATGTACGTGATGACTGAAGAAAGAGAACGATAATGGATAGCCTTGACACTTGGGTCAAATTGGAAATGACTAAAATCAGGAGCCGTGCCGGGCCAAATGGGGTTAGCCACCTCGAGCGAACACACTTCTTCGTAACTACTACTCATACTTGTTATCGATTGGTGCACCCTCGTACTTTTCAGGAGTGCTGTTTCACGGTGTTGCGATCGCTGCGGCGATGCGTTCTCACCAGTCCGGATCAGGCGAACGGTAGTTTCACTACCTTGGGTATTGCCGCATGTGCCTTGTCATACTTGTATCCCTATATACGCGACCACTACGAATTTGTTTTGTGTTATACCTATGGAGTACTCCCTGATATCCCACTAGTTTACAGTGGAGTTTACAGTGCTGTATAGACTATAACGCTTGTATAAAAATGTGTTAAGGGGGATAATGGTAACGCCTTAACACTATTTTGATACTTTATATTACTGATAGACATTATCTATTTAGCGTACACTACTACATAGTAGATAGTTTAACGGATCCTTAGAGGATGGTGATTACAACATCCTTTGAGTTACTTGTTTTTCGATTGCTATTTCACTTGAGTTGGATTTATTGATATGAGAATATTAATCCTGACTCGAGTGTATTGTGTTTTGCTTTACGCTCGGGTCAGACTGAGTGTACCAGTATTCGAGACTCACCTTTGGAGTTGGAGCTTTGCTTGAAGATCCAGCCATCTATTCTGCTTTTAGCACCCGATGATTCTAAGGATGTATTCTGATTTGTACCTGATGTATCATATTGTTCTTCTGTTGTAAACTCTGATGTATCTTATATATTTATATAGTAGCTTCATGAACTACTATCTCTTTTACTTCCGCTGCATATTATTACTCTGTGTCTGTGTTCTGTGATTATTTATTTACTGTATATCTCAGTTTTGCCAAATTTAAATTAACAATTCGGTATTTTGAATTATTCAAGTCCGACATGTGCGGATGCGAATAGTCCAAAATAGCGGGCTGTTACATGCGACCTAAAAGGGGAACGACCCAACGTGATAAAGACCGAACGAGATGACACAAGGGGAGACCTAGCAAGACTCGCGACCTAAAAAAGACAAGGCCGAACGAGTTAAGGGGATTGCGCGACCTACGTCCTTGCGACCTAACGACTTAAAGGCTTAAACCATGCGAACGACTCAAGGTCATACGACCTAAAGGGGAACGACCTAAGGTCACGCGACCTAACGTACTGATGCGACCTACGACTAACGAGTTAACGGTTTATAAGGTCGAGTGACCTAAGAGGTTTAACACGCGAGCAACCTATCGTCCAACGACCTAACCACTATAACAAGGCCGAGCGACCTACGACTTAAAACCCAACGACCTAATTCCGAGGCGAACAACCTAACACGTGCGAACGGTTTTAAGGCCAGAAACGAGCTATTCTCTGAGTGACTTTTCAACGCGAACAACCTAACATAGGCAGAACGACCTAAGTGCAGTTTTTCACCAAAAACACTAAAAATTGGAGTTTTTTGCCAATCCAATCCAAACCAAATGCAAATGTACATGCTAAAGTGATGGGGAATCATTCCCAACAGTCCAAGATAGTTATAGGCTAGAATTATGAGATAAAAATCTCACCTTTTCACCAAATTTATGAAGAAAAGCTTGAAAGCAATGGAGAAGTAATCACAAGCTTGAATCCAATGTTTTCTTCTTGAATTTGGAATTGAATGTTGGATTTGCAAGAGAATTTGAGCTTGGAATTTTAATTTCTCATTCCACTCACTATTAATGCTAAAGCTTGGTTGTTAGGAAATTTATGAAGAGTGAGGAGAAAGAGAGAAGTGTGTTTGAGTTATAATGGCTAATCTAACCCAAAGTCCAAAGCGGGAAAAGTAAGTGAAATTCCACTAACTCCAAACTTATCAATGTTTATACTTAAAAAAGTTGTAAACGGCATTTCGAACTCAATGAAAGTGGTCTCGAGTCCTAATTTGACCGTTTGCAAAAGGTAGCTTTTCGGACCAATATCCGATTAATGACAAAATATTTAAACAAAATATTTAAATATAAAATCGATAAATATGCGGGTTGTTACAGGTGACTTATAGCGCTTAGGTTGCCTTGCTTCTGAACATATCCTTATCTTCAAGTATCTTGAACTAGATTCTAACATAGATTAGTTTAGGGATCAATACCAATCTGAGAGCTTTAGATCGGTATCGATCTGAGAACTTGTTGTTCTTTTTTGTCTTTTCCCTTTTGCCACTTCTTTCCTTTGTAAAGAATACGAGTTTCCTAAGGATCTGACAAGTTTGTGGTTGTATCTTTAAGATTTAGTTAAAATTTTGAATTTTGGAGGTATTGTTTTAGATCTCTAGTTTGCTATCTGACCACTCAACCGTTCTGTTTTGTCTAGATATGGCTTTGTCATAAAGCTGGATAACATTTGCCTCCCAATGATACATTGTGTTAATATGATATGCTTTGGATCCAAATAATCCATTAACCTTGGATTTTATCCCGAACCGATGTCTTTTATTTTTTTAATTACTTTCCAAAGCATTACGTCTTTTCTAGATCATTATGTTATTTCGAACAGTTTTTGGATTTATATCTTTTTGGTAGTATAAAAGTTGAAGCAAATTGCTCGGGTTCGTCATTTTAGCTCTGGAAGTTCTTCAACAATCTTTTCTTTGAATTGGTCAGGTAGGAATCCAATAATGAGAACTTCATTTGATTTTGTATTGCACTTCATATCATCTTTTATCACCATTTTTCACTTCATTCATTTTTTTATCATTTATTAAGTTCGGTATCGACCCGAGAGACCTGGATCGGTACCCTATTTTTCCTAGGTCGGGGTCTATTTAAGAGAACCAACATTTATGTTTTTCTCACTTGCTGTCATTTCTTCCAAGTGCTTTCATCCTCTGCCATTGCCAAGCATTAGATCGAACTTCAGCTACAAATTTAAACCACCACTTCTTTATCCAGCCGCCATCAGCCCATTTTAGAGTTAGTAGGTTCATCGGCCTCGGATTCACTGCATAAGAATCCATCCTTCATTCGACTTTGATTTTCAGGTCATATCGAATTAAGGACCCATCTATATTGAAGTGAATTAGCATGTAGTGGCATGAATTGAAGTGATTTTTAAATGGCGAGGCCGCCGACCATGCTCCGACATCGTTCAAACTTTTCCTCCACCCTTCCTTAGGTCATCATCGACCTAACACTTGGAAGGGTTTTGGACGGAATTTTCAAAACAAAAGGTAGGCCTAGGACCAACTTGAGGCAGGCTTGGGAATTGTTGAGAATTTGCTCGAGTTTTGA
The DNA here is from genome assembly GCA_030765085.1 of Allium cepa. NCBI lineage: Eukaryota > Viridiplantae > Streptophyta > Magnoliopsida > Asparagales > Amaryllidaceae > Allium > Allium cepa. The sequence continues at coordinate 582,958,918 of CM060931.1, forward strand.
AGGAAATTTTGTTTTGCATGTTAATTCCTGAGTTAGCCTTGGATTGCACTTATGTTTAGCCCGAGTTTCTAGTTGGCTGTATTTTTTTTTTAAAGTTCAAATTTTAAAACTTCTCCAAGTTAGAAAGGAGGAGGAAATGGAGCACTAATGTAATTTTGGTTGAGTAATGGTTGAAAAGCATGGTTAATTGGGATGGTTTCAAAAAATGGCCATTTTGAACGCGCTCACATTCAACAGTCTATTTATTCATCATTTTCCTTAAATCAAAAACTTCACTCCGGTGTCCCTACAAAGAGAGATCCCCTCTTGCCTTGGATAATGGTTATGTTATTGTAAATCCTATGATAGTAGGTAAAATTCGATGCATGGTTCTAAAGCATGATGTTATTAATTTGCTAACAAAATCAAGCTTTCTATACAAGACTTTGACAATTATAGTGCCTTGGACAACAGACACATGCGCTATATAGTTTGACTTGTATGCTATTACCCCCAGTCAATGTATGAGATATGGTTGGTCAATACACATTAACATCTATTAGGTATTATGCATCGGCTATGCATGGCTCTTTTTGCAATATAAAGGTTAGAGTTAATCCTACCCGACCTCCTTTATGTATGAGGTTTTTTAATATTTATGGATTGTAGATGTTCTTCACATCTCCCTGCGATGGTAGCAAGCCCAGTGACATCAAAGTATGTTAAATCTAATACAAAATCTAGTTCTTCGATATTGCCTATCACGAGAACTAAATCAACACTGTCCTAACCTCGACCACCTAGTGGTAAGTTAGAGCAACCATTAGAGATGGTTCCTTTTGTGTTAGATAAAGAAGCTGTAGTTGGGGATGCCCGCAATATCGATATTAGTGGTACTGTTTTCTTTATGAACCCTCGAGACTCTCCAGCTTAGAAAGTAGATGAGGCATCTCTTATGCAAGTATGCAAAAGACGTGGAATTCCTTTCAAAGAAATATTGGTCCCTACATGCTTTCAATAGACACATGATCCACCTAAAGGTATACAGCCTACAACCGATATATGTGTACGGCTGAATATGTTTAGCCGTTAAATCACTTTATCCTTTCAATTTTCCAATTTATGAAGCTAGCCCCATCCCAAGTACATCCAAAGAGTTATTCCTCCCTGAACAACACGTACGTGATATTTTTTGCCATCTAAATAAGGTGCTTTCTGTCGAAGAGATTCATTATTTATATGGCGTTAAGCTTGCGATAATCAACGCAGAGCCTAAGAGTACCATCGGATTTCTTTACGAAAATAGCCGAAGCTCCCCAAGGAGAGGAACTAGAGCGAATAAATTGCTTCGTCTCCAATTCAGATAATTGTTTGCGCATCTCTTCATTTTCCTTATTGGACATGCGATAAGGAGGACGAGTAATAGGTTGAGCTTCAGAGGTAAGATTAATTCTGAACTCAATTGCTCGCTTAGGTGGTAAACCTAAAACGGGCTCGAATATGTCGGAAAATTCACGGACAACGTGAATTCGAGAAATGACGTCTTCCTCATCATCATCATCGTCTCGAGGATTTAAAGAATATAAAGATGCAGTCAAAGAAGAATCCGAATCTCTAAGAATAATAGAAATCTGATTTACAGATTGCGGATGTCGGAGATAAATAGTTCGCTCAGGACATAGGATATGAGCTCCATAACGGTTAAGCCAGTCCATACCTGTAACGACCCAGAATTTTAAACAATTTAATTTAGAATATTAATTTAATTTTAAATATTTAAATGATGGTTTAATTTGAATTTTCATTATAACTTTGAACATAACAATTTAATTATAGAATTTAATCTGTTGTGAGTTGAATAAAAATTTGAATCTTCAATTTTAAACCGATTAAAAATATTTCAAAGGCTTGTAAAATTCGTATTGATAATATTGAAGATTTTAGAAGCTTCAAAATTGAATTTGAAAGTGATTTGTACAGTTTTGGAATTTAATCGTTCAAATCGATATTTAAAAATAGCCGTCCGAGGCACAGTCTCGGAATTCGACGAAACCAGTTCCATTGGGTCCGGAATATTGAATTATTCTCGGATTTCAAATTTCGTAATTTTTGGAGCTGATATGTGATCACACGGCGTGTAAACGCATTAAAATAAAATGAATAAAAATGATGGAATTGTAAAACGTTTATAAGTTTATTTAAGAAAAAGATATACAAAACAAATTGAATTTGTAATATAAAAAAAATAAAAAAAAAATAAAAATAAAAAGGTACATCTGCCTTATACTTTCATCAGCTAGATACACGCCTTAACTCGTGCCTTCATTCACGCCATTGTTCACGCGTTCCTTCTGAATCTTCACGATCTCCTTCCCTCTTTAAAAACAACCGAGTCCAAATCAAATTCACATTAAAAAAAAAAAAAAAGATAAATAAAAACAAAAATGGCCGAAGCCTAGAATGAATCGCGAGCACGCAACTGGGGGTTTCTCGACGCGGCGATGGGTTCGAGGCGCAGCGAGGGCGACGCGAGTGAGCTCGCGATTTCGGGTTGCGGCGGCGACTAGGCGAGGTGATTTAGGGTTTCGTATGCGAGCTCGGTGGTGTCGACATCGCGACCTTGTCGCGATTCAGTCGAACTCGATTTCGACCTGGGGATCGTGGCAAATTGCAAGCTTGGGTATTGACGAGTTCTAGCAAGCTTCAGGAGGTTTCGTGGGGCCGCGAGGGAAGTCTGGTGGTGATCTCGAGCTCATGATCGGTTCGCGAAGCCTGGGAGTGCGCGACGTGGAGGCGCTCGCCTTGGCGCCGCGGAATTTGGGTAGGCAGCATATCGAGTTCGCTGTTCTGATTGTCGAGATCAGTAAGGTATTCTATTAGTTGCAATTCAATTTTGAAAATTGATGAATTACTGTTGAGATTTGAAGTGATACAGGGGATATATCTACAATAGAAAATAAATACATATATATGTTTTAATTATTTGTTGTTCTAGAATAAAGTGGTTTACAGTAAAAGAAAAGTTGGTTTGAAAGTAAAATGTTTAGTTAAATAAATTTATTTAAATAGAAATTAAATTTGTTGGACAAGATTGAATATTGGTTAATTTAAAGTAAAGGAATTAGTAGAAATAAATTTTAAAGGAAATTTATTTGAAATAAAGAAATTTATTTTAAAAATAAAATGTGGGTTAAAAAAAAAAGAGATAAATCTTATATAGGTTAAGGGAAAAAATTAAATCACTAAGTTAGATTGAATCATTAATAATTAAATTTATTAAATGGAAATGTATTATTCGATTTAGTTCGAATATTAATGAATTCTGTAAATAATTTAAATAGGTTTGAAACCGTGAAGAAATGGTCGAAATGGAAATTGGACTGCAAAATAAAAGCTAAGGTGAGAACTTCTCACTCAAAAGGAAATTCTATTGTTTAGTTAAATTTTAAATAGATAGATTTAAAATTTGCTTGACTGTGTTGATTGAATGATTGAACGATGATTGTTATATATATATTGGATGTGAATAGACCCTATACGCCGTTAGTAAGCGGAGGTTATTTATTACACACATATACCGCGATATTCCACCTCGAAGTGGAATTGGTATTATATTATATATATAGCAATATATATATATTGGCATATGTATATATTGCAGTTGATTGATTTCCCGCATTTTCTTTTAGCGGATGAGACCCTATTGCGCCGTTAGTAAGCGGATATATATATTTATAAAATCCCATATACCGCGATATTCCGTCTTGAAACGGAATGGTATTGTGCTAATGTCTGTGGATGCAGGGAAACAGGTTGGAGGGATCCAACTGGATTCCTCACAAATATTCATTGATTTTAAATATTGTAATGCTTGATTGTTTATCAAATCGATATATGATATTGAAAAATCGTGATTGACTATTGATGTGTTGCATCATCGGATCCAATTTTGAAAGTTTAAAAATAACGATTTTTATTTATAAAGGATTCTAAAGTAATTTTGAAAGTATACGTTTATAAAATATTTTTGGAACTGATTTATTACAAATAAATAAACGTTATAATTTTTATGTTATAAAAATTACGATTTTTGAGGAATATAGTTAAAAGTGATTTTTTGAGAATATGAGATTAATGATTTGATAAAATAATTTAAACTGGGATTTTTGAATCTATTATAAAAAGTTTAAGAATAGGATTTATGAAATTTGATTATTTTATAAATCAAAGTGATGAAATTATGAAAGACTTTGAAGATGTTTCAAAAAGAATAATATAAATTGTTTTATATTAAAGGATTTATAAATCGATATTTATAAATTAAAAACATTAGAATTTGTAAAACGAACTTTTCTAAGTGTTAAAATAAATTGAAAATGAATTTCATAAATAGAAACGGAATTATAGAATTATAACGGTGAAGTTATAAATAGAATTTTATAAGCAGTAGGTTTATAAAATTTATAAAGTTATTAAAGGAATGATTTTGGATAAATGAATGAATCTTATAAGTTATAAGATTATAAAATTTATGAAGTTTAAAGAAACGATTTTGTAAATAAATAAATTATAAGTATTTGACTTATAATATGAATTTCTAGTATATCATTGTGATATGAATTGAGATAGGTTAATAAAGAAAATTTTAAAAGGAAGTTGATATAAAATAAATAGAATAGAAGTTATAAACGTTGTTTTATAAATTCAAAACGACTTATTTTGATAAGTAAATTGTTCTAATTTATTTATGGAGTTATATTCATGTTTAGACAGTGAATAATTCCTTAAACTAAAATGAATAGAAGTGATGAAATTTATTAACATAGTATATCCACATTTTTGAATAGTGAATAATATGTTAAAGAAATTATTTAGAATGTGATGTTTTAAATAAAATTAAAACGATCTAACGATGTTTTAAAATATATTGAGATTCGAAATCATAGATTTCAACATTTATTGTTGAAATAGATGTTTTCGAGAAATAAAAGGAAATAATAGATTATAACACTGTTGTTATAATAGATAATTTCCGAAAGGAAATATTTTGTATAGTGTTGGGATTTATATATCCGTTTTATTTCGAATCCCTATACTAGTGATTTTGGGTTGTCGTAACGATGTTTTACGCAACATTCGTTTTAGCCCAAATAAATATGGTTAAGTGAATGGTCTCCTTAAAGAATGAAATATATGCTTAATTTCGATTAGGTATATTAAATATTTTCTAAGTATAGAAAATAAAAAGATCTGTGAATCACTTATTTTTAATAAGTATAGAAATGTTTTCCAATGGTAAATGAATATTTGGAATTTATCTTTTTGAAGATAAATTGAAAATGAATAAAAAAAAAATTAAATGGAAATCGAATATTCATAAATAATTTGGAAATGTAAATTCCTTATGGAATTTATAAATGAAAAGGGGATTTGTTTGAAAATAAATGTTGATTTATTTTTGAAGTGTGAAAACTATATATCTTATATAAAGATATTTTTGTGAAATAAATAATTTGGAAAATTATTTAGAATCTGGTGATGCTGGCATATCTATTGATAGTTCAATGACCGACTATCAGTATTTACCTTTAAATAGGTATTTGTTGTGAATTGTTTGAAATTGAATGCCACACTTATTTTTTTTTAATAAGCGCTCACTATTCGGGTTAACCGGGAAAGGACCATGGGGTCATATAACCCATTCCGAATATGTGATACGTCGTTATGAATTGCATTCGAAGAACGGTGTTGAAGACCGGATATTTTCGAAAGCAAAAGGATTTCTTGTTGATTGTCTCTGCACTGGCTGATCCCTGGTATAGAGATCTCCATAAGTGATGGGAAATCCGAACGTGATTAGAAATTATTCGGATTGCAAGGACTTCTTTGTAAGTGCCTTCGGTTCTGTTCGATCCCGGAACAGACTTGTATGGATGGTATGTCTGACATTACAAGTTGAGATATAAAGCCGATTTCTTTCAAATATATTTCTGTTGGTGGCGGAGAATTTATTCTTTTAGCTTAACACCCTTCTCTGAGACGTACGAGTTCAGAGGTTATATAGTTGAAGTTATCAGCGATATATCCCATTTTGGTAATGTGACATGCTGAGTGATGCTGAAATGATCATTGTGTTGATTATTTGTGATAGGATCGTTTATTTGATCGTCTATCCTAGTGATCATTGTGTTGATCATTTGTTGACCCAAAGCATGGCTTTTGTATAAAGTATGTTTTTGTGGACGTGAATTCATCGAGCCTCACATCCCGGAAATGGTCAAAACAGGAAAGATGCAGCAAGGTTATTAGGGGTTGCTGTAGCTCCCCTTAGGGTATGTACATTTCCTTCTGGATAGAGGTTGTATCATGGTATGGAGCCCAGATACTTAACCTATGTGGTTACTACGAGTTTATTACTTTGTGGTTGTTGGTTATCGGGATCCCGTGAAAAAGGTCGTTTACGATCGGGGAATGGCGTGCTCGTGTCAGTAGTTACCCAGTTAGGGGTAACCCGGCCTTGTGTTGGTAGAGTTCCGGTTTGGTTCTCGGGGATGTCTTTCCAGAGGCATTCTCAGTGGCAATGGGAAGTTCCTTGGCCTGACCATTTGTTGGAAATCCAATTCCCAATACGAAACTTGTACGGTATTAGTTGTAGAACCTGCTATTCACTTATGGTGGTCACCACTGTTTGGATAGTAGCTATAGTAGGCATACGATAATGGTCGTATGTTGGCTAAGATTTATATTCTACTTTCGAAATGAATTTTTCTATACACTATGCACTAGTAATAATATAAAATGTTCTTTTAAATGCGTATCAAGCATCTTTGACTATCATAAGGAGAAATCTCCTCCGATTCTGCGTTTGCATGTGTGTGTGTGCGGGAGGCCTTATGGTAGTCTCATTTTTAAAAGCATTGCGAATTGATTAAAAATATTCCTCTATTTTGATTTAAAGTTAAATAAACTGTTTTGAGTTCTCGCACCAGTCACATGACTGACTTGGAGTTTATTGTTTTCCTTCCTAAACTCTGGGTGCCCACCAATTTCCACACGGGCAGTCAAGAGTTAAGCTTTATCAGGATATTCTGGATATTCAGGAGTTGCTGGAGGCAAGCTGGATGGCATGGCATATTACTAGTTTATATAGTATTTCTTTTTCCGCTGCACTGTTGATGTTGTATGATGTTGTACACTCTGATGATATGATGTAATGTAATAACTGATATAGTTCTTTGTTTAAAGATTATTCATTTATTATTATATGTTGTTCCGCTGCGAATTGTGAGATTCTGATGTTGTTCTTTCTGTTCTGTTGTTCCTTTCTGTCAGTTCTATTTTAAAAAATTTCTATTCTCTTTTTTTCTATTTTCAAATTCTCTATTTTCTATCTTCTTATCTGCTCTTCTCTCTTTTTCTTTTCTTAAAATTCTTTTAAAACCCCTAATGGTTCGGTTTTTCGGCAACGAAAATCCGCGTCGTTACAGTTGGTATCAGAGCTGATGGTTAAGCGACAACCATGGTTCTGTTGGGTTTTATTCATTAGAGATAGAGTCAGCAGTACTCTAGAATGAGTTTGAGTGTAATAATAGATATGAGTGCGTATTTGTTAGTGAATATAAAATTGATTTATATTATAAAATAATTTGCCCAAAACTATTTTTGTATAGAAAAGAATTTTCTATGAATTATTATAGTATATGGTTGCATGATTGTTAAGAAGTGATAATATTGAATTATTATCATTAGTATATGGAATTAAATAAAATAAAATAGATTGAATTCAAGAAAATTAACTTGATAAATTATTCATTTCAAATAGAATGAATATAAAGATGGTATATGAATTGGTAGTAAACAATAAAAATTGAATTGAGTAATAAATTGAATATGGAAATTGAAATGAATTAGTGAATGAAACTAATTTAAAATAGTAATGTGAATTACTAAATAAAAGTTAATTGTTAGAATTCAATATTTAGAATTTAGAATTTAATTCAAATAGAATTTAAATTGAGAATTGAATTAGAATTTAGAATTTAATTCAAATAGAATTTAAATTGAGAATTGAATTAGAATGAATTTGAAGTCGTGAATTGAATCGAAACGTGAAATTGAATGAAAATTAGATATGTAACTTCAATAGTGAAATAAAAACATATAAAGAAACATATATCAAAATTTTGCAATAGAATTGGCAAAATGGTTTGAATGTTGGATTTGGATGCTACTACTAGCAAGTTATACAGGTTATACAGGTATATAAAGGAATTGAGATTTTGATTTCAAAGATAAAATTAAATTGCTCGACAAAAAGGTACGTATTTCAATTTTAGTATGAGATTTGATGACTTTCTTCTCTAGCCACTTGGCTTTTCTCTTTTCTTTTTGATTCTGAGGGGCCATGGTGCCATTTTGTAGTCGTACCGATCGAGCCGCGCAAAGGAAACGCTGGCGAAATTTTTTGAAAATTTAAGGTGTTAGAAAATTTTTGAGAAAAATTTGAAAGTTTGAAATTTGAATTTGAATTTAAATTTGAATGGTTAGTAAAACAATATTGTTTGAAACCTATAAATGAAGTTGGAAAGCTAGTTGAAATAAAAGTAAATCTTTAGTAAAAAGATTTGTTTTAGAAAAGTTGATAAAACTATTTGAATTGTGAAAAATAATAAACGGGATAAGGGCATTCTTCTTAACTTGTAATTTCGGGACGAAATTCTTTTAAGGGGGAAAGATTGTAACGACCCAGAATTTTAAACAATTTAATTTAGAATATTAATTTAATTTTAAATATTTAAATGATGGTTTAATTTGAATTTTCATTATAACTTTGAACATAACAATTTAATTATAGAATTTAATCTGTTGTGAGTTGAATAAAAATTTGAATCTTCAATTTTAAACCGATTAAAAATATTTCAAAGGCTTGTAAAATTCGTATTGATAATATTGAAGATTTTAGAAGCTTCAAAATTGAATTTGAAAGTGATTTGTACAGTTTTGGAATTTAATCGTTCAAATCGATATTTAAAAATAGCCGTCCGAGGCACAGTCTCGGAATTCGACGAAACCAGTTCCATTGGGTCCGGAATATTGAATTATTCTCGGATTTCAAATTTCGTAATTTTTGGAGCTGATATGTGATCACACGGCGTGTAAACGCATTAAAATAAAATGAATAAAAATGATGGAATTGTAAAACGTTTATAAGTTTATTTAAGAAAAAGATATACAAAACAAATTGAATTTGTAATATAAAAAAATAAAAAAAAAATAAAAATAAAAAGGTACATCTGCCTTATACTTTCATCAGCTAGATACACGCCTTAACTCGTGCCTTCATTCACGCCATTGTTCACGCGTTCCTTCTGAATCTTCACGATCTCCTTCCCTCTTTAAAAACAACCGAGTCCAAATCAAATTCACATTAAAAAAAAAAAAGATAAATAAAAACAAAAATGGCCGAAGCCTAGAATGAATCGCGAGCACGCAACTGGGGGTTTCTCGACGCGGCGATGGGTTCGAGGCGCAGCGAGGGCGACGCGAGTGAGCTCGCGATTTCGGGTTGCGGCGGCGACTAGGCGAGGTGATTTAGGGTTTCGTATGCGAGCTCGGTGGTGTCGACATCGCGACCTTGTCGCGATTCAGTCGAACTCGATTTCGACCTGGGGATCGTGGCAAATTGCAAGCTTGGGTATTGACGAGTTCTAGCAAGCTTCAGGAGGTTTCGTGGGGCCGCGAGGGAAGTCTGGTGGTGATCTCGAGCTCATGATCGGTTCGCGAAGCCTGGGAGTGCGCGACGTGGAGGCGCTCGCCTTGGCGCCGCGGAATTTGGGTAGGCAGCATATCGAGTTCGCTGTTCTGATTGTCGAGATCAGTAAGGTATTCTATTAGTTGCAATTCAATTTTGAAAATTGATGAATTACTGTTGAGATTTGAAGTGATACAGGGGATATATCTACAATAGAAAATAAATACATATATATGTTTTAATTATTTGTTGTTCTAGAATAAAGTGGTTTACAGTAAAAGAAAAGTTGGTTTGAAAGTAAAATGTTTAGTTAAATAAATTTATTTAAATAGAAATTAAATTTGTTGGACAAGATTGAATATTGGTTAATTTAAAGTAAAGGAATTAGTAGAAATAAATTTTAAAGGAAATTTATTTGAAATAAAGAAATTTATTTTAAAAATAAAATGTGGGTTAAAAAAAAAGAGATAAATCTTATATAGGTTAAGGGAAAAAATTAAATCACTAAGTTAGATTGAATCATTAATAATTAAATTTATTAAATGGAAATGTATTATTCGATTTAGTTCGAATATTAATGAATTCTGTAAATAATTTAAATAGGTTTGAAACCGTGAAGAAATGGTCGAAATGGAAATTGGACTGCAAAATAAAAGCTAAGGTGAGAACTTCTCACTCAAAAGGAAATTCTATTGTTTAGTTAAATTTTAAATAGATAGATTTAAAATTTGCTTGACTGTGTTGATTGAATGATTGAACGATGATTGTTATATATATATTGGATGTGAATAGACCCTATACGCCGTTAGTAAGCGGAGGTTATTTATTACACACATATACCGCGATATTCCACCTCGAAGTGGAATTGGTATTATATTATATATATAGCAATATATATATATTGGCATATGTATATATTGCAGTTGATTGATTTCCCGCATTTTCTTTTAGCGGATGAGACCCTATTGCGCCGTTAGTAAGCGGATATATATATTTATAAAATCCCATATACCGCGATATTCCGTCTTGAAACGGAATGGTATTGTGCTAATGTCTGTGGATGCAGGGAAACAGGTTGGAGGGATCCAACTGGATTCCTCACAAATATTCATTGATTTTAAATATTGTAATGCTTGATTGTTTATCAAATCGATATATGATATTGAAAAATCGTGATTGACTATTGATGTGTTGCATCATCGGATCCAATTTTGAAAGTTTAAAAATAACGATTTTTATTTATAAAGGATTCTAAAGTAATTTTGAAAGTATACGTTTATAAAATATTTTTGGAACTGATTTATTACAAATAAATAAACGTTATAATTTTTATGTTATAAAAATTACGATTTTTGAGGAATATAGTTAAAAGTGATTTTTTGAGAATATGAGATTAATGATTTGATAAAATAATTTAAACTGGGATTTTTGAATCTATTATAAAAAGTTTAAGAATAGGATTTATGAAATTTGATTATTTTATAAATCAAAGTGATGAAATTATGAAAGACTTTGAAGATGTTTCAAAAAGAATAATATAAATTGTTTTATATTAAAGGATTTATAAATCGATATTTATAAATTAAAAACATTATAATTTGTAAAACGAACTTTTCTAAGTGTTAAAATAAATTGAAAATGAATTTCATAAATAGAAACGGAATTATAGAATTATAACGGTGAAGTTATAAATAGAATTTTATAAGCAGTAGGTTTATAAAATTTATAAAGTTATTAAAGGAATGATTTTGGATAAATGAATGAATCTTATAAGTTATAAGATTATAAAATTTATGAAGTTTAAAGAAACGATTTTGTAAATAAATAAATTATAAGTATTTGACTTATAATATGAATTTCTAGTATATCATTGTGATATGAATTGAGATAGGTTAATAAAGAAAATTTTAAAAGGAAGTTGATATAAAATAAATAGAATAGAAGTTATAAACGTTGTTTTATAAATTCAAAACGACTTATTTTGATAAGTAAATTGTTCTAATTTATTTATGGAGTTATATTCATGTTTAGACAGTGAATAATTCCTTAAACTAAAATAAATAGAAGTGATGAAATTTATTAACATAGTATTTCCACATTTTTGAATAGTGAATAATATGTTAAAGAAATTATTTAGAATGTGATGTTTTAAATAAAATTAAAACGATCTAACGATGTTTTAAAATATATTGAGATTCGAAATCATAGATTTCAACATTTATTGTTGAAATAGATGTTTTCGAGAAATAAAAGGAAATAATAGATTATAACACTGTTGTTATAATAGATAATTTCCGAAAGGAAATATTTTGTATAGTATTGGGATTTATATATCCGTTTTATTTCGAATCCCTATACTAGTGATTTTGGGTTGTCGTAACGATGTTTTACGCAACATTCGTTTTAGCCCAAATAAATATGGTTAAGTGAATGGTCTCCTTAAAGAATGAAATATATGCTTAATTTCGATTAGGTATATTAAATATTTTCTAAGTATAGAAAATAAAAAGATCTGTGAATCACTTATTTTTAATAAGTATAGAAATGTTTTCCAATGGTAAATGAATATTTGGAATTTATCTTTTTGAAGATAAATTGAAAATGAATAAAAAAAAAATTAAATGGAAATCGAATATTCATAAATATTTTGGAAATGTAAATTCCTTATGGAATTTATAAATGAAAAGGGGATTTGTTTGAAAATAAATGTTGATTTATTTTTGAAGTGTGAAAACTATATATCTTATATAAAGATATTTTTGTGAAATAAATAATTTGGAAAATTATTTGGAATCTGGTGATGCTGGCATATCTATTGATAGTTCAATGACCGACTATCAGTATTTACCTTTAAATAGGTATTTGTTGTGAATTGTTTGAAATTGAATGCCACACTTATTTTTTTTTAATAAGCGCTCACTATTCGGGTTAACCGGGAAAGGACCATGGGGTCATATAACCCATTCCGAATATGTGATACGTCGTTATGAATTGCATTCGAAGAACGGTGTTGAAGACCGGATATTTTCGAAAGCAAAAGGATTTCTTGTTGATTGTCTCTGCACTGGCTGATCCCTGGTATAGAGATCTCCATAAGTGATGGGAAATCCGAACGTGATTAGAAATTATTCGGATTGCAAGGACTTCTTTGTAAGTGCCTTCGGTTCTGTTCGATCCCGGAACAGACTTGTATGGATGGTATGTCTGACATTACAAGTTGAGATATAAAGCCGATTTCTTTCAAATATATTTCTGTTGGTGGCGGAGAATTTATTCTTTTAGCTTAACACCCTTCTCTGAGACGTACGAGTTCAGAGGTTATATAGTTGAAGTTATCAGCGATATATCCCATTTTGGTAATGTGACATGCTGAGTGATGCTGAAATGATCATTGTGTTGATTATTTGTGATAGGATCGTTTATTTGATCGTCTATCCTAGTGATCATTGTGTTGATCATTTGTTGACCCAAAGCATGGCTTTTGTATAAAGTATGTTTTTGTGGACGTGAATTCATCGAGCCTCACATCCCGGAAATGGTCAAAACAGGAAAGATGCAGCAAGGTTATTAGGGGTTGCTGTAGCTCCCCTTAGGGTATGTACATTTCCTTCTGGATAGAGGTTGTATCATGGTATGGAGCCCAGATACTTAACCTATGTGGTTACTACGAGTTTATTACTTTGTGGTTGTTGGTTATCGGGATCCCGTGAAAAAGGTCGTTTACGATCGGGGAATGGCGTGCTCGTGTCAGTAGTTACCCAGTTAGGGGTAACCCGGCCTTGTGTTGGTAGAGTTCCGGTTTGGTTCTCGGGGATGTCTTTCCAGAGGCATTCTCAGTGGCAATGGGAAGTTCCTTGGCCTGACCATTTGTTGGAAATCCAATTCCCAATACGAAACTTGTACGGTATTAGTTGTAGAACCTGCTATTCACTTATGGTGGTCACCACTGTTTGGATAGTAGCTATAGTAGGCATACGATAATGGTCGTATGTTGGCTAAGATTTATATTCTACTTTCGAAATGAATTTTTCTATACACTATGCACTAGTAATAATATAAAATGTTCTTTTAAATGCGTATCAAGCATCTTTGACTATCATAAGGAGAAATCTCCTCCGATTCTGCGTTTGCATGTGTGTGTGTGCGGGAGGCCTTATGGTAGTCTCATTTTTAAAAGCATTGCGAATTGATTAAAAATATTCCTCTATTTTGATTTAAAGTTAAATAAACTGTTTTGAGTTCTCGCACCAGTCACATGACTGACTTGGAGTTTATTGTTTTCCTTCCTAAACTCTGGGTGCCCACCAATTTCCACATGGGCAGTCAAGAGTTAAGCTTTATCAGGATATTCTGGATATTCAGGAGTTGCTGGAGGCAAGCTGGATGGCATGGCATATTACTAGTTTATATAGTATTTCTTTTTCCGCTGCACTGTTGATGTTGTATGATGTTGTACACTCTGATGATATGATGTAATGTAATAACTGATATAGTTCTTTGTTTAAAGATTATTCATTTATTATTATATGTTGTTCCGCTGCGAATTGTGAGATTCTGATGTTGTTCTTTCTGTTCTGTTGTTCCTTTCTGTCAGTTCTATTTTAAAAATTTTCTATTCTCTTTTTTTCTATTTTCAAATTCTCTATTTTCTATCTTCTTATCTGCTCTTCTCTCTTTTTCTTTTCTTAAAATTCTTTTAAAACCCCTAATGGTTCGGTTTTTCGGCAACGAAAATCCGCGTCGTTACAATACCCAATATCATTCCAAAGCCTAAGTAACGCATAACATTCAAATCGGCTAGGAAAGAAAAATCGCATAAAATAATCTCTACATCTTTACAAAGCAAACTAAGAGTCGGATCCACCAACAGGATTCGCAATTTTTAAAGAAGTCATTAATGCAGTAACACTTAAGGAAAAAGTGTCTACCAGTTCCTTTGATATAAAAGAATGGGATGCACGTGTATCAAAGAGAACTCTAATAGGTTGATCATTAAATAAAATAATACCATCGAGAATGGAGTGAGAAATACCTTGGCCACGAGATGTGTTGCCAAGGGCTTGAGCCATATTCAACTTTCCCTCCTTCTTACCTTCACGTTTGAGGCATTGATGTATGTAATGATCTGGGCTCTTACAATAGCGACAAGATTTGGGCTTAGAGCACTTATTCGCAAAATGACCCCCGGATCCACAGTTGAAGCATCTCGCACCACTAGAAGAAGGAGACTTTGCCGCAGGGGTTGCATGCTTACCCTTTTTGTTGGGATAAGGGCCTTTGAATTTACTGGGCCTCTTTTTTTTGTTGAAGTTGGGTTTGGAAGCTACTACTTCAACATCACTTTCTTTATCAGCCTCTTCCAGACGAAGAGCGATATCTATAAGTTGGTCGAAAGGAACTTCTAACTTTAGAAGTAATGGCTTCTTGAGGCTTTTGTTTAAGCCATAAACGAACCTCTGGTTCTTCTTCAATGGGGTGTTGATGTATTCAACCCCATATTTGGAAAGCGACTCAAAGGCCGCGACGTAATCTGTCACAGATGACTCACCTTGAACAAGGTCTATAAAACGTCGAGCCAGAGTTACCTTCTCTGCTTCTGGTACAAATTTTAACTCAAAGCGTGTCTAGAATTGCTCCCAGGTAAGGTCCGCTTCGTTGACTTCAGAAATAAGAAGTTCGTACCAGTCCAGTGCTCTCTCTTGGAGCATACTGGAAGCCACCTGAACACGGTGAAGATCGACGAGATTCATGCGAATGAAGATTCGATCGCAGGTCCTCAACCAAGCCTGGACCTCGATAATAGTTTCAGAACCTTTAAATGGCTTCCCACCCAGGTTGGTGTAATCATTGCACAAACGTGCAAACCCAGATTTAGGGTGAGTAGGTTCCGGATTAGAACCAGCTGCTTGAGCATTCGTGACAAGGTCAAGAAGTTACTGGGTAGTCATAAAAACTCCATCTTGGGGTAGAGCACTAGATGGTCCAGCTCTGGGACGACCAGGTCTAACCATTTCTCTTCTTTAAGAAAGAAAAAAAGAGAAAGAAAAAGATTATTCACTAATGAATATCAAGCAATCTTGCTAGATAAAACAAGGAATCATAAAGGATATAGGATGAATCGGTACGACGACTCGAATTAATCCTAAGACATAACTCCTAAGGTGGACTTAGGACGATGATCCTTGTTAAGTTATTCTACATTGTTCCGAAGTTTGGCTCTGATACCAAGCTGTGACGCCCCACCTCTATATCCACGCTGGCCAAGAACACTACGGTGTAGTGCTGTCAACTAGCACGAAGAATAAGGCTGTTGTGGAGCGACCATCCATGTAATTGCTTATCACACGGTGGCATAAATAATCTTCGGAAAACAAATATAGAAATAAGCATAACACAAATCAATCACAGACATCCATATCACAAAGGCGGAAGAAGATATGAATATATAACTAACACATGAAAGTGTACATCAGAGTAGTGGTCAAAAAGATCCACAATAATACAAAAGAATAGCAACACGTGCTATACAAAAGAATACAACTATGAGTCTATATCTCAAGTGTGTACAACAAAAAGTGCTAATCTAAATAGTTAGCCAAAAGTCAGAGTAGCAAATCCCGGGAAGAAGTCAAGCAGAAGCACCTGTAACATCTCGGTCTGACCCGAGTATTATTTAAGAAAATAATAAACGGATCAGTCTAGCTCTAAATATCAGATGACATGGTATAAAATAAAAGATATGGCATAAACATAAAATATCCATACTGACATTCTACTATAAGTATGCAAATGATGATCAACAGAAGATCAATCAAAAAGAGATAAATCGATATCACAAGAATCTTCTCAAAGATCCAAAGAGGGCATCATACCCTAAACTTGTACTCATAACAAGTCAATGACATAAATTCCAGAAATCAACACAAGAAATCCAGAAATCACAGAAAAAGGGAAAGAGGCCTATCACATGACGGTCCGAAGACCATGGGGAGCTACCCCATATGGGCGAGTCGGAATCACCTAGATGAGGTCTAGGCTAACCAAAAAGCATAAAGGCATGTGTGAGTGGAATCACACAAATGGTGTCTATCCTAACCTCGCAACAAAAAGGTATGTGTGAGTGGAATCACACAAATGGTGTCTAGACTAACCTTGCGGACAAAGAGATATGTGTGAGTCGGAATCACAACAATGAGGTCTAGTCTAACCTTGCAAACAAAGAGACATCGCACAATTGTTAGTCTAAATCATAAAATGATCGTCATGATCAACGAGAAGTGTCAATTACACTAAGCTAGTAAATATAAAAGTCTAGCTTCGTGTCCCATAACCACTTGCTTAACTTAAATATTTACGAACAAACTGTAAATCTTCACTAGAAAATTGTCACAAGAGGTTCAATCGAACAAGTCCAAGAATTAACCGACGAAGTGAACGCAAGCGTTTCATACCACTTGTTTTACTAAGCCGTTTAATTAGATTTCTCATCCGAGTGAGGTAAATGTTCGTATATACTAGTAGATTGGAAAACGGTTTAAGAAAAGAGCTTTGTTATTGAAAATAGGGTTGAAATCATTTTGTTGAAGGAGTTTTGATATTTACTACTAGTATAGAAAACCTTCATATTTTAAAGTGACAAATCATAGAAGCGATTGTAGAAACAATCAATCACAAAGATCACATACAAAGATGTGATAAGAATCCAAGGAAATCAGCTCAGCAAGTTCTGTTGAATGTTTTTCAGATAAGATCCCCTACGGAGGGGGGGTCTAGAGGGGGTGGAAACCCCCCAAGGTAGGGGTGCGGGGGCAAAGCCCCTGCTACGGGGTTCGACCTGCCCGGTCAGGTCGCGGGGGTCCAGGGGGCAGCGACCTAATGGAACAAAGCCGAGCAACTTAAGGGGGTACGCGACCTAATGGAACAAAGGCCGAGCGACTTAAGGGGGTACGCGATCTAATGGAACAAAGCCGAGCGACTTAAGAGGGTACGCGACCAAATAGAACAAAGGCCGAGCGACTTAAAGGTGTACGCGACCTAATGGAACAAAGCCGAGCGACTTAAGGGGGTACGCGACCTAATGGAAGAAAGGCCGAGCGACTTATGTGGGTTGAGGTCATGCGACTTATGGTGCCACGCGACCTAAAGTGCCACGCGACCTAAAAGGGGAACGACCCAACGTGATAAAGACCGAACGAGATGACACAAAGAGCGACCTAGCAAGACTCGCGACCTAAAAATGACAAGGCCGAACGAGTTAAGGGGATTGCGCGACCTACGGCCTTGCGACCTACGACCTAACGACTTAAAGGCTTAAACCATGCGAACGACTCAAGGTCATACGACCTAAAGGGGAACGACCTAAGGTCACGCGACCTAATGTACTGATGCGACCTACGACCTAACGAGCTAACGGCTTATAAGGTCGAGCGACCTAAGAGGTTTAACACGCGAGCAACCTATCTTCCAACAACCTAACCACTATAACAAGGCCGAGCGACCTACGACTTAAAACCCAATGACCTGATTCCGAGGCGAACGACCTAACACGTGCGAATGGTTTTAAGGCCAGAAACGAGCTATTCTCTGAGTGACTTTTCAACGCGAACGACCTAACATAGGCAGAACGACCTAAGTGCAGTTTTTCACCAAAAACACTAAAAATTGGAGTTTTTTGCCAATTCAATCCAAACCAAATGCAAATGTACATGCTAAAGTGATGGGGAATCATTCCCAACAGTCCAAGATAGTTATAGGCTAGAATTGTGAGATAAAAATCTCACCTTTTCACCAAATTTATGAAGAAAAGCTTGAAAGCAATGGAGAAGTAATCACAAGCTTGAATCCAATGTCTTCTTCTTGAATTTGGAATTGAATGTTGGATTTGCAAGAGAATTTGAGCTTGGAATTTTAATTTCTCATTCCACTCACCATTAATGTTAAAGCTTGGTTGTTAAGAAATTTATGAAGAGTGAGGAGAAAGAGAGAAGTGGGTTTGAGTTATAATGGCTAATCTAACCCAAAATCCAAAGCGGGAAAAGTAAGTGAAATTCCACTAACTCCAAACCTATCAATGTTTATACTTAAAAAAGTTGTAAACGGCATTTCGAACTCAATGGAAGTGGTCTCGAGTCCTAATTTGACCATTTGCAAAAGGTAGCTTTTCGGACCAATATCCGATTAACGACAAAATATTTAAACAAAATATTTAAATATAAAATCGATAAATATGAGGGTTGTTACAAACTCCCCTCCTTAAAGAAATTGCGTCTCGCAATATATAAGATGGAAATAATAAGTAACAACCATAAAAGCATATTAACACAAAAGAAATTTGAAATAGGAAGTTCACCTCAAAGAGCAGGAGTAAGCAAGTCCGGATGTGTTCGCTCGATGAATTCTCTGGATTTCCAAGAGTAATCCTTAGGATTTGAGGACCATTGAACCTTCATAAGCGGAACATCTTTATTTCGAAGTCACTTGACCTCCGAAGCAATAATTCGAATAGGCTGCTGCTCATAAGTTAAATTTGGCGAAACTTCAATTTCTTCCACAATACCAGGCTCAAGAATAGAATCGGAATCTCGAAGGCATTTCCGTAATTGAGAAACGTGAAACACGTCATGCATGGCAGAAAACTGAGCCGGTAATGAAAGGCGATAAGCCATGGAACTAATACGTTCAGTGATAGGAAATGGCCCAATATATCGAGCGCTAACTTTCCCGACCGACTGAAACGTACAACACCTTTCATAGGTGAAACACGAATAAAAACAAGATCTCCAACAGAAAATTTTAATTTCCTTCTTCGATTATCGGCATAGGATTTTTGTCTACTCTGGGCTTCTTTCATCCTATGTCGAATAAGTTCAATCTTCTCTGTGGAATCACGAATAAAGTTTGGACCTAAAACCAGCTTCTCATCGGCCTCAAGCCAACAAGAAGGAGATCGTCATGGCCTTCCATAGAGTGCCTCGAATGGTGACATACCAATACTAGATTGGAAGCTATTATTATAGAAAAATTCAACAAGTGAAATATGATCTTCCCAACTTCCACCAAAATCGAGCACACAAGCACGAAGAAGATCTTCAAGAGTTTGATTCACACGCTCGGTTTGTCCATCGGATTGGGGGTGATAAGCAGTGCTAAAATTAAGCTTCGTTCCTAAAGCTTTTTGAAGACTCTTCCAAAATCCACTAGTAAACAATGGATCTCGATCGCTAACAATAGAAGTAGGAACTCCATGCAATTTAACAATTTCTTTGATAAAGAGTTTGGCCAAAAGAGGAACGGTTCGGTTAGACCGAACGGGAATAAAATGGGCGGATTTAGTAAGTCTATCAACGATCACCCATAAGCTATCATGACCCGAACGAGAACGGGGAAGGCCATCTACAAAATCCATGGAAATTTGGTCCCACTTCCAAATTGGAATTTCTAAAGGTTGCAATAACCCACCAGGCCTTTGATGTTCGGCCTTGACAAGTTGGCAAGTCATGCAACACTTAACAAAGTTAGCAATATCAGATTTCATTCCCTCCCAATAATAAAGTCGTTTCATATCAGCGTACATTTTACTACTACCGGGATGAATGGTGAATTTAGAACGATGGGAATCTTCTAAAATATCTTTACGAAGATCACCAATATTTGGTACGATAAGTCTACCAAATTTTCGAATGTCGCCACGAGAATCAAATATCAAAGTCTTTCAAACCTTCAGTATCAATTTTATCCTTAACATTTTGACCAAGAAGAGCCAATTCAGGATCTAGTTCTTGAGCTTCAAGAATGCGGTCTAAAAGAGAAGGATGAGCCTCAAGGCTACATAAAACAAGTGATGAGCATAAATCGGATACGTGCTATCGAATCTCACAAGTGGGTAAAATCTTGAGATCGTTCCATTCGGATATCATCATAGAAACAACTGCTTGTTGTTTACGGCTAAGGGCATCGGCGACACGATTACCCTTACCGGGGGTATAAAGAATATCAAGATCATAAG
The DNA here is from genome assembly GCA_030765085.1 of Allium cepa. Lineage (NCBI taxonomy): Eukaryota > Viridiplantae > Streptophyta > Magnoliopsida > Asparagales > Amaryllidaceae > Allium > Allium cepa. Next base: position 582,979,653 of record CM060931.1, read on the forward strand.
GTGCAAGGAACTCAAGCCAACGCTGTTGATGCAAATTAAGTTCCTTTTGAGAAAATAAATATTTCAAAGACTTATGATCCGTGTAAAGGATAAATTTCTCTCCCAATAGATAATGATGCCAAATTCGAAAGGCGAAAACAATAGCTGCGAGTTCTAAATCATGTGTGGCATATCTAGTTTCGGCCGGCTTCAATTGTCTAGAAGCATAAGCAATAACACGTTCTTTTTGCATAAGAATGGCACCCAAACCAACGTGACTAGCATCAGTATAAACAACAAAATCTCGATTCCCTTTGGGAATAACAAGAATAGGAGCATCGGAAAGGAGTTCTTTCAATTTCTGAAAAGAGGCTTCACACTTATCCGACCAAATGTATTTAACTCCCTTCTTAGTCAAGCCAGTAAGAGGCACGGCAATCTTAGAAAAGTCTTTAATGAAACGACGGTAATAACCCGCCAATCCGAGAAAACTATGAATCTCTGTCACACTCTCCGTCCTCTTCCAATCTTGAATCACTTTAATCTTTGTAGGATCCACAGAAATTCCGGATTCGGAAATAATATGACCGAGAAACTTCACACGAGATTGCCAAAAGTGGCATTTAGAAAATTTCGCCTTTAATTGATTACTCCTAAGAGTTTCCAATACAATCCGAAGATGCTTTTCATCTTCCTCCTCGGTTTTAGAATACACAAGGATATCATCAATGAAGATGAGAACAAACCGATCGAGGAAATCTTTGAAAACTCGATTCATGAGGTCAACGAAATAAGCTGGAGCATTCGTTAACCCAAATAGCATAACAAGTCATTCATAAGATCCATATCGAGTACGGAATGATGTCAAAGGAATGCTATCCTCTGGGATATGAAGCTGATGGAAACCGGTAGCCAAGTCCAATTGTGAAAAGACCTTAGCACCACTAAGCTGATCGAATAGATCATCAATCCGAGGTAAAGGATATTTATTTTTAATAGTAAGATCGTTAAGCTTGCGATAATCAACGCAGAGCCTAAGAGTACCATCGGATTTCTTTACGAAAATAGCCGAAGCTCCCTAAGGAGAGAAACTAGAGCGAATAAATTGCTTCGTCTCCAATTCAGATAATTGTTTACGCATCTCTTCATTTTCCTTATTGGACATGCGATAAGGAGGACGAGTAATAGGTTGAGCTTCAGAGGTAAGATTAATTCTGAACTCAATTGCTCGCTTAGGTGGTAAACCTAAAACGGGCTCGAATATGTCGGAAAATTCACGGACAACGTGAATTCGAGAAATGACGTCTTCCTCGTCATCATCATCATCATCGTATCGAAGATTTAAAGAATATAAAGATGCAGTCAAAGAAGAATCCGAATCTCTAAGAATAATAGAAATCTGATTTACAGATTGCGGATGTCGGAGATAAATAGTTCGCTCAGGACATAGGATATGAGCTTCATAACGGTTAAGCCAGTCCATACCTAATATCATTCCAAAGCCTAAGTAATGCATAACATGCAAATCGGCTAGGAAAGAAAAATCGCATAAAATAATCTCCACATCTTTACAAAGCAAACTAAGAGTTGCGGATCCACCAACAGGATTCACAATTTTTAAAGAAGTCATTAATGCAGTAACACTTAAGGAAAAAGTGTCTACCAGTTCCTTTGATATAAAAGAATGGGATGCACCTGTATCAAAGAGAACTCTAATAGGTTGATCATGAAATAAAATAATACCATAGAGAATGGAGTGAGAAATACCTTGGCCACGAGATGTGTTGCCAAGGGCTTGAGCCACATTCAACTTTCCCTCCTTCTTACCTTCACGTTTGAGGCATTGATGTATGTAATGATCTGGGCTCTTACAATAGCGACAAGATTTGGGCTTAGAGCACTTATTCGCAAAATGACCCCCAGATCCACAGTTGAAGCATCTCGCACCACTAGGAGAAGGAGACTTTGCCGCAGGGGTTGCATGCTTACCCTTTTTGTTGGGATAAGGGCCTTTGAATTTACTGGGCCTCTTTTTGTTGTTGAAGTTGGGTTTGGAAGCTACTACTTCAACATCACTTTCTTTATCAGCCTCTTCCAGACGAAGAGCGATATCTATAAGTTGGTCGAAAGGAACTTCTAACTTTAGAAGTAATGGCTTCTTGAGGCTTTTGTTTAAGCCATAAACGAACCTCTGGTTCTTCTTCAATGGGGTGTCGATGTATTCAACCCCATATTTGGAAAGCGACTCAAAGGCTGCGACGTAATCAGTCACAGAGGACTCACCTTGAACAAGGACTATAAAGCATCGAGCCAGATTTACCTTCTCTGCTTCTGGTATAAATTTTAACTCGAAGCGTATCCAGAATTGCTCCTAGGTAAGGTCCGCTTCGTTGACTTCAGAAATAAGAAGTTCATACCAGTCCAGTGCTCTCTCTTGGAGCATACTGGAAGCCACCTGAACACGGTGAAGATCGACGAGATTCATGCGAATGAAGATTCGATCGCAGGTCCTCAACCAAGCCTGGACCTCGATAATAGTTTCAGAACCTTTAAATGGCTTCCCACCCAGGTTGGTGTAATCATTGCACAAACCTGCAAACCCAGATTTAGGGTAAGTAGGTTCCGGATTAGAACCAGCTGCTTGAGCATTCGTGACAAGGTCAAGAAGTTGCTGGGTAGTCATAAAAACTCCATGTTGGGGTAGAGCACTAGATGGTCCAGCTCTGGGACGACCAGGTCTAACTATTTCTCTTCCTTAAGAAAGAAAAAAAGAGAAAGAAAAAGACTATTCACTAATGAATATCAAGCAATCTTGCTAGATAAAACAAGGAATCATAAAGGATATAGGATGAATCGGTACGACGACTCGAATTAATCCTAAGACATAACTCCTAAGGTGGACTTAGGACGATGATCCTTGTTAAGTTATTCTACATTGTTTCGAAGTTTAGCTCTGATACCAAGCTGTGACGCCCCACCTCTATATCCACGCTGGCCAAGAACACTACGGTGTAGTGCTGTCAACTAGCACGAAGAATAAGGCTGTTGAGGAGCGACCATCCATGTAATTGCTTATCACACGGTGGCATAAATAATCTTCGGAAAACAAATATAGAAATAAGCATAACACAAATCAGTCATAGACATCCATATCACAAAGGCGGAAGAAGATATGAATATATAACTAACACATGAAAGTGTACATCAGAGTAGTGGTCAAAAAGATCCACAATAATACAAAAGAATAGCAACACGTGCTATACAAAAGAATACAACTATGAGTCTATATCTCAAGTGTATACAACAAAAAGTGCTAATCTAAATAGTTAGCCAAAAGTCAGAGTAGCAAATCCCGGGAAGAAGTCAAGCAGAAGCACCTGTACATCTCGGTCTGACCCGGGTATTATTTAAGAAAATAATAAACGGATCAGTCTAGCTCTAAATATCAGATGACATGGTATAAAATAAAAGATATGGCATAAACATAAAATATCCATACTGACATTCTACTATAAGTATGCAAATGATGATCAACAGAAGATCAATCAAAAAGAGATAAATCGATATCACAAGAATCTTCTCAAAGATCCAAAGAGGGCATCATACCCTAAACTTGTACTCATAACAAGTCAATGACATAAATTCCAGAAATCAACACAAGAAATCCAGAAATCACAGAAAAAGGGAAAGAGGCCTATCACATGACGGTCCGAAGACCATGGGGAGCTACCCCATATGGGCGAGTCGGAATCACCTAGATGAGGTCTAGGCTAACCAAAAAGCATAAAGGCATGTGTGAGTGGAATCACACAAATGGTGTCTATCCTAACCTCGCAACAAAAAGGTATGTGTGAGTGGAATCACACAAATGGTGTCTAGACTAACCTTGCGGACAAAGAGATATGTGTGAGTCGGAATCACAACAATGAGGTCTAGTCTAACCTTGCAAACAAAGAGACATCGCACAATTGTTAGTCTAAATCATAAAATGATCGTCATGATCAACGAGAAGTGTCAATTACACTAAGCTAGTAAATATAAAAGTCTAGCTTCGTGTCCCATAACCACTTGCTTAACTTAAATATTTACGAACAAACTGTAAATCTTCACTAGAAAATTGTCACAAGAGGTTCAATCGAACAAGTCCAAGAATTAACCGACGAAGTGAACGCAAGCGTTTCATACCACTTATTTTACTAAGCCGTTTAATTAGATTTCTCATCCGATTGAGGTGAAGGTTCGTATATACTAGTAGATTGGAAAACGGTTTAAGAAAAGAGCTTTGTTATTGAAAATAGGGTTGAAATCATTTTGTTGAAAGAGTTTTGATATTTACTACTAGTATAGAAAACCTTCATATTTTAAAGTGGCAAATCACAGAAGCGATTGTAGAAACAATCAATCACAAAGATCACATATAAGGATGTGATAAGAATCCAAGGAAATCAGCTCAGCAAGTTCTGTTGAATGTTTTTCAGATAAGATCCCCTACGGAGGGGGGGCTAGGGGGGATGGCAACCCCCCAAGGTAGGGGTGTGGGGGCAACGCCTCTGCTACGGGGTTCGACCTGCCCGGTCAGATCGCGGGGTCCAGGGGGCAGCGACCTAATGGAACAAAGCCGAGCGACTTAAGGGGGTACGCGACCTAATGGAACAAAGGCCGAGCGACTTAAGGGGGTACGCAACCTAATGGAACAAAGCCGAGTGACTTAAGGGGGTACGCGACCTAATGGAACAAAGGCCGAGCGACTTAAGGGGGTACGCGACCTAATGGAACAAAGCCAAGCGACTTAAGGGGGTACGCGACCTAATGGAAGAAAGGCCGAGCGACTTATGTGGGTTGAGGTCATGCGACTTATGGTGCCACGCGACCTAAAGTGCCACGCGACCTAAAGGGGAACGACCCAACGTGATAAAGACCGAACGAGATGACACAAGGGGCGACCTAGCAAGACTCGCGACCTAAAAATGACAAGGCCGAATGAGTTAAGGGGATTGAGCGACCTACCGCCTTGCGACCTAACGACTTAAAGGCTTAAACCATGCAAACGACTCAAGGTCATACGACCTAAAGGGGAACGACCTAAGGTCACGCGACCGAACGTACTGATGCGACCTACGACCTAACGAGTTAACGGTTTATAAGGTCGAGCGACCTAAGAGGTTTAACACGCGAGCAACCTATCGTCCAACGACCTAACCACTATAACAATGCCGAGCGACCTACGACTTAAAACCCAACGACCTAATTCCGAGGCGAACGACCTAACACGTGCGAACGGTTTTAAGGCCAGAAACGAGCTATTCTCTGAGTGACTATTCAATGCGAACGACCTAACATAGGCAGAACGACCTAAGTGCAGTTTTTCACCAAAAACACTAAAAATTTGAGTTTTTTGCCAATCCAATCCAAACCAAATGCAAATGTACATGCTAAAGTGATGGGGAATCATTCCCAACAGTCCAAGATAGTTATAGGCTAGAATTGTGAGATAAAAATCTCACATTTTCACCAAATTTATGAAGAAAAGCTTGAAAGCAATGGAGAAGTAATCACAAGCTTGAATCCAATGTCTTCTTCTTGAATTTGGAATTTAATGTTAGATTTGCAAGAGAATTTGAGCTTGGAATTTTAATTTCTCATTCCACTCACCATTAATGCTAAAGCTTGGTTGTTAGAAAATTTATGAAGAGTGAGGAGAAAGAGAGAAGTGGGTTTGAGTTATAATGGCTAATCTAACCCAAAGTCCAAAGCGGGAAAAGTAAGTGAAATTCCACTAACTCCAAACTTATCAATGTTTATACTTAAAAAAGTTGTAAACGGCATTTCGAACTCAATGGAAGTGGTCTCTAGTCCTAATTTGACCGTTTGCAAAAGGTAGCTTTTTGGACCGATATCCGATTAATGACAAAATATTTAAACAAAATATTTAAATATAAAATCGATGAATATGCGGGTTGTTACAGGTGACTTATAGCCCTTGGGTTGCCTTGCTTCTGAACATATCCTTATCTTCAAGTATCTTGAATTAGATTCCAACATAGATTAGTTTAGGGATCAATACCAATCTGAGAGCTTTAGATCGGTATCAATTTGAGAACTTGTTGTTCTTTTTTGTCTTTTCCCTTTTGCCACTTCTTTCCTTTGTAAAGAATACGAGTTTCCTAAGGATCTGACAAGTTTGTGGTTGTATCTTTAAGATTTAGTTAAAATTTTGAATTTTGGAGGTATTGTTTTAGATCTCTAGTTTGCTATCTGACCACTCAACCGTTCTGTTTTGTCTAGATATGGCTTTGTCATAAAGCTGGATAACATTTGCCTCCCAATGATACATTGTGTTAATATGATATGCTTTGGATCCAAATAATCCATTAGCCTTGGATTTTATCCCGAACTGATGTCTTTTATTTTTTTAATTACTTTCCAAAGCATTACGTCTTTTCTAGATCATTATGTTATTTCGAATAGTTTTTGGATTTATATCTTTTTGGTAGTATAAAAGTTGAAGCAAATTGCTCGGGTTCGTCATTTTAGCTCTGGAAGTTCTTTAACAATCTTTTCTTTGAATTGGTCAGGTAGGAATCCAATAATGAGAACTTCATTTGATTTTGTATTACACTTCATTTCATCTTTTATCACCATTTTTCACTTCATTCATTTTTTGTCATTTATTAAGTTTGGTATCGATCCGAGAGACCTGGATCGGTACCTTATTTTCCTAGGTCGGGGTCTATTTAAGAGAACCAACATTTATGTTTTTCTCACTTGCTGTCATTTCTTCCAAGTGCTTTCATCCTCTGCCATTGCCAAGCATTAGATCGAACTTCACCTTCAAATTTAAACCACCACTGCTTTATCCAGCCGCCATCAGCCCATTTTAGAGTTAGTAGGTTCATCGACCTCGGATTCACTGCATAAGAGTCCATCCTTCATTTGACTTTGATTTTCAGGTCATATTGAATTAAGGACCCATCTATATAGAAGTGAATTAGCATGTAGTGGCATGAATTGAAGTGATTTATAAATGGCGAGGCCGCCGACCATGCTCCGACATCGTTCAAACTTTTCCTCCACCCTTCCTTAGGTCATCATCGACCTAACACTTGGAAGGGTTTTGGACGGAATTTTCAAAACAAAAGGTAGGCCTAGGACCAACTTGAGGCAGGCTTGGGAATTGTTGAGAATTTGCTCGAGTTTTGAAGGAAAATTTGTTTTGCATGTTAATTCCTGAGTTAGCCTTGGATTACACTTATGTTTAGCCCGAGTTTCTAGTTGGCTGTATTTTTTTTAAAAAAAGTTTAAATTTTAAAACTTCTCCAAGTTAGAAAGGAGGAGGAAATGGAGCACTAATGTAATTTTGGTTGAGTAATGGTTGAAAAGCATGGTTAATTGGGATGGTTTCAAAAAATGGTCATTTTGAACGCGCTCACATTCAACAGTCTATTTATTCATCATTTTCCTCAAATAAAAAACTTCACTCCGGTGTCCCTACAAAGAGAGATCCCCTCTTGCCTTGGATAATGGTTCTGTTACTGTAAATCATATGATAGTTGGTAAAATTCGATGCATGGTTCTAAAGCATGATGTTATTAATTTGCTAACAAAAGCAAGCTTTCTATACAAGACTTTGACATTTATAGTGCCTTGGACAACAGACACATGCGCTATATAGTTTGACTTGTATGCTATTACCCCCAGTCAATGTATGAGATATGGTTGGTCAATACACATTAACATCTATTAGGTATTATGCATCGGCTATGCATGGCTCTTTTTGCAATATAAAGGTTAGAGTTAATCCTACCCGACCTCCTTTATGTATGAGGTTTTTTAATATTTATGGATTGTAGATGTTCTTCACATCTCCCTGTGATGGTAGCAAGCCCAGTGACATCAAAGTATGTTAAATCTGATACAAAATCTAGTTCTTCGATATTGCCTATCATGAGAACTAAATCAACACTGTCCTAACCTCGACCACCTAGTGGTAAGTTAGAGCAACCATTAGAGATGGTTCCTTTTGTGTTAGATAAAGAAGCTGTAGTTGGGGATGCCCGCAATATCGATATTAGTGGTACTGTTTTCTTTATGAACCCTCGAGACTCTCCAGCTTAGAAAGTAGATGAGGCATCTCTTATGCAAATATGCAAAAGACGTGGAATTCCTTTTAAAGAAATATTGGTCCCTACATGCTTTCAATAGACACATGATCCACCTAAAGGTATACAGCCTACAACCGATATATGTGTACGACTGGATATGTTTAGCCGTTAAATCACTTTATCCTTTCAATTTTCCAATTTATGAAGCTAGCCCCATCCCAAGTACATCCAAAGAGTTATTCCTCCCTGAATAACACGTACGTGATATTTTTTGCCATCTAAATAATGTGCCTTCTGTCGAAGAGATTCATTATTTATATGGCGTTAAGCTTGCGATAATCAACGCAGAGCCTAAGAGTACCATCGGATTTCTTTACGAAAATAGCCGAAGCTCCCCAAGGAGAGGAACTAGAGCGAATAAATTGCTTCGTCTCCAATTAGGATAATTTAAGAGAACCAACATTTATGTTTTTCTCACTTGCTGTCATTTCTTCCAAGTGCTTTCATCCTCTGCCATTGCCAAGCATTAGATCGAACTTCAGCTTCAAATTTAAACCACCACTTCTTTATCCAACCGCCATCAGCCCATTTTAGAGTTAGTAGGTTCATCGACCTCGGATTCACTGCATAAGAATCCATCCTTCATTCGACTTTGATTTTCAGGTCATATCGAATTAAGGACCCATCTATATTGAAGTGAATTAGCATGTAGTGGCATGAATTGAAGTGATTTTTAAATGGCGAGGCCGCGACCATGCTCCGACATCGTTCAAACTTTTCCTCCACCCTTCCTTAGGTCATCATCGACCTAACACTTGGAAGGGTTTTGGACGGAATTTTCGAAACAAAAGGTAGGCCTAGGACCAACTTGAGGCAGGCTTGGGAATTGTTGAGAATTTGCTCGAGTTTTGAAGGAAATTTTGTTTTGCATGTTAATTCCTGAGTTAGCCTTGGATTACACTTATGTTTAGCCCGAGTTTCTAGTTGGCTGCATTTTTTTTTAAAAGTTTAAAATTTAAAACTTCTCCAAGTTAGAAAGGAGGAGGAAATGAAGCACTAATGTAATTTTGGTTGAGTAATGGTTGAAAAGCATGGTTAATTGGGATGGTTACAAAAGATGGTCATTTTGAACGCGCTCACATTCAACAGTCTATTTATTCATCATTTTCCTTAAATCAAAAACTTCACTCCGGTGTCCCTACAAAGAGAGATCCCCTCTTGCCTTGGATAATGGTTCTGTTATTGTAAATCATATGATAGTAGGTAAAATTCGATGCATGGTTCTAAAGCATGATGTTATTAATTTGCTAACAAAAGCAAGCTTTCTATACAAGACTTTGACATTTATATTGCCTTGGACAACAGACACATGCGCTATATAGTTTGACTTGTATGCTATTACCCCCAGTCAATGTATGAGATATGGTTGGTCAATACACATTAACATCTATTAGGTATTATGCATCGGCTATGCATGGCTCTTTTTGCAATATAAAGGTTAGAGTTAATCCTACCCGACCTCCTCTATGTATGAGGTTTTTTAATATTTATGGATTGTAGATGTTCTTCACATCTCCCTGCGATGGTAGCAAGCCCAGTGACATCAAAGTATGTTAAATCTGATACAAAATCTAGTTCTTCGATATTGCCTATCACGAGAACTAAATCAACACTGTCCTAACCTCGACCACCTAGTGGTAAGTTAGAGAAACCATTAGAGATGGTTCCTTTTGTGTTAGATAAAGAAGTTGTAGTTGGGGATGCCCGCAATATCGATATTAGTGGTACTGTTTTCTTTATGAACCCTCGAGACTCTCCAGCTTAGAAAGTAGATGAGGCATCTCTTATGCAAATATGCAAAAGACGTGGAATTCCTTTCAAAGAAATATTGGTCCCTACATGCTTTCAATAGACACATGATCCACCTAAAGGTATACAGCCTACAACCGATATATGTGTACGGCTGGATATGTTTAGCCGTTAAATCACTTTATCCTTTCAATTTTCCAATTTATGAAGCTAGCCCCATCCCAAGTACATCCAAAGAGTTATTCCTCCTTGAACAACACGTACGTGATATTTTTTGCCATCTAAATAAGGTGCCTTCTGTCGAAGAGATTCATTATTTATATGGCTTTAAGCATTGAAAGGGGACCCTTTCACTTGCTTTCCTAGAACCTTCCCAAGGTCGTCGCATAATTGTTATGCTTTTGAATAAATTAAGTTATTTTAAGGATGATTTTTTCTTCGTGCATTTTCTGCCTTGCTTTACACAAAAATGGTTATTTGGATGTAAGCTTTATGCACACTCTTTCTACCAATGAAGATATTATGGTTCTGATGGTTTGATTACTCCTTGTATTTGCAGATGATTCGAGAAGGCCCAATAGTGCAGGCCTAGCAATTACCATCGTAGATATTCAAAAAGATTCCTTTTGAAGAAAGGGATATGAGACTTCTCCTTACTGATGAGAATCTACGAGCTTATAATCTTCTAAAGGAAGGTTATAATGTAGACCATATGTCTGAGGTTAAAAAGGATGTTTAGTCTATGTAGGAGCCTGAGGCTGAAGTTAATGTCGACGAGGGTCAGGAAGTGCCCCTTATACAAGATTCTGTTGTCGGTGTTGAAATGAGATGAGGGATTGAAGATAGTGGTGGAAAGAAGGATAAGTGTGTTGAAGAGAAAGATAATGATGGAGGTGGTGTTAAAGGCATAGATTTTGGCTATGAGTCTTCTAGTGAAGAGAATATTCACACTCATGTGCCACTTATTTCATGAAGGAAAAAAATAAAAATCATCTCATCTCAGACATATTCGCAGCCTCTACCGGATTCTACAGTTAAGGAAACACCCATCCTTCCATTTAGGGATATTTATGGATCCTTTGGGAGTATAGCGGACAAATTCGGTTCTTTTGGTCTCGTCAACATTAGTATTGATGATATCAGTTCCCCTATTCATCTACCAACTGAAGTGTCTGCAATTGGGGCAGGAGAAATAATCCCTATAAGAAAACTACAAGTTCATGGTCTATGGAGGGCAACGAGACACATCAACACTTATACAATACCACATTTTCGCACTATATGTAATATTTCTTCATATTACTAGCATTAACTCGTATGTGTTTTATTTTTAGATTCCATGGAATACAGGCATTTGTTTGACAATCTCAAGAGCCATGGAAGCAAGTATAATAAGCTAGGTTCATTCGATCACCCTTGTGAATCATCTCATGATTTAGAATCGGGCAGATGCCTAACGTTGGATTATAGAAGGTAGGACAGAGACTGTAGGTCCCGTGATGAGCGTCATCAAAAATCTAATAGAATTTCACCTCCTTGATGTAGATCTTGTTCACCGCTACACATAATACAAATAGGTTTTCAATGAGACCTAACCATGTTCCATCTATTTTAGAACCAATTGCTTCAATTTCAGCCCTATCTATGATGCAACCATTAGTGTCTTCCTACATGTTGCGACATTCTGAATAGATATCTGGGCGGGTTTCTCCTGACGACTCCAAACAAAGATCAGGGAAAGTATAACTTTGTGCCATTGCCCCTACTATAGAGATTAATATTATATCAAACCCACACCTAGCTGCCATGAAAAGTTCCTTTCCAAAAGTCTGCTTCATTGATGTTGTATTTGTCCCGCATTTGAAAGATATCCCTTTACACATTGGATCTGATGTAGTGGCTTACGCGAGTGAGGTGTATGATTAGTACTACAAGTGGAAGAGGATAGCCAAGGCTATTTTCGAAGTATCTTATAAGAGAAAGAGAACACTTGAAGGGATAGAGCATCTCGAGCAAGACAACAAACGTATTATAAAAATCCCTAATAAAGAAGTTGAAGAGCTTAAGGTTTCGTTGGCTGATGCGAAGAAAAAGTTGTAAGAAAAGACTAACTCTTTCGAAGAAGATCATCAGAGCAAGTAAAGGCAAATTAATGCTACGCGGTACATGAGTTGTACTCTTTCGTTCGAAAATGAAATGCTCTAAAAGACCATGGAGGAGTAGGCTTTTGAAATAAAGAGATTGAAAGAGTTATTGGAGGCCGAGAAGAAGGAGAAAGGTGATGCACTTACTCAGGCCCAGGATTAATGTAATCGGTTATTGGACATTTGTCCTTTAAGAGATGATGTTAAGGCGTGTGCAAGAATAGTTGATGATTGAGTCCAAGCCGTCGAGGACCAAGTCAAATATGAAATTGAACCCACCCTTATGCAATTCTATATAGATGTCATTAAATTTGGTAACTTGAGGTGGTTGGATGAGGGGTATCCCCAAGCCTTGGCCATGGTAGGGAGGAAATATTAAAGTATGAACGAAAGCATTCCGATGGAATTGAAATTGACATGGAGGAGTTAAAGTTTGATCTTGCAGAGGAGGAAGACATAAAGGCGCTTGAGACCGACAGGCTCCACTTACAACCCGAAGTCTTTCCTTAAGCCAGTGTACCTGCCAAGGCCCATTGCTAACTTGGCCTAAAATATTTAGGTGAGAGTTCTAGTTCTTTCCCCTAAGGAGCTGAGGTTGAAACCTCAATGACAATTCTTTGTATTATTACTTCTTTCATATCAGGGTTGCCAAACACTAAGACTATTGTTCCCCTTCCCGGCTCTACTGCTATTTCCGATGTCGAGACCGTTTCTGTTATATTAATTGCCCTGACATCCTCATTGGATGTCCATTTTAACCCCCAAGAACTTAGCTTCGTGGGTATGGAGTCGTTTTTAAAGTTACTTATCTCCTATCATTGAAGAAGGCTCTGCCAGTACTCCAACTCATACGATATCTATATTTCTTGGAGGTATGTCATTAACTTTCCTGTATTCAAGATGGCCCATACAACATTAGTTGATGTCTATAATCTCTACTTTTTCATTTTTCAAGTTTTAAGCCAACCTGCTCTTGTTCCCTACCTAAAGGAGGCATATCTTTAGGTATACAAGCTATATTGATCAAATCAATCGTTATGTCTGCTTCGGTCCTGACTTTAGTCTCTCTAGTGGGCATCATTCCAGGCCCAAATGCTAAAATGATCCATGCTATGGATGAAGAGGCCATAGGCGATCCTTACGAGATACAGGGGACAAAGATATCATTATTACTGGGTTCACCGAGATTTCATCAGGGCCATCAGTGCAGGAGAAGAAAAAGTCGCAAATCATATTGGTCAAGGACATCGAGAAGGAAAAATTAGATGTCATTCCTCCTCCTCTCTCATTTTCATTACCTACAGAGGCGATTGTCATTCTCACTTCTACCCTGGCCTCTGGCCGTACCTGGAGTAAGGCTCTTGAATCTCCAAGGAGCGACTATGATACTGGCCCCAAAGGTTATTTTTTTTCCAAGGGTGTTATAGCAGGAGATCATGCAAGAGGCATACGGCACACTCTTCTAGAGAAGGGAAGAAAAAGAAGAAGGGGAAGAACGCTTAGTTGTGGTTCTTCTTTTGTTTTTCTGTTACTCTTTGCTTATCTTTGAATTTGTGTACATAGGCTGGTATTGTGCAGATGCACCCCTGCTTTTGTCGAAAAGGTTTGTTAATAAATAACAAAGTAGTTTCTTTTCAAACATCGCATTCATTTATTTATGTACTTCATTTTATTTAGCCTTTGATACTAATTACAACCGCGCTTAAATCATATCATGTTAAACATCCGTTATATTTATATGTGAGCAGAAGATTTTTTACTGCCACTAAGTTAGATTAATGGCTTTCTTAGTTTATCACTAGTTAGGTGTTGTTTGACTAGTGATAAAGTAGGATTTTCATATTACTCCTTATTGTCGAGGAGTGATGTTATGGTTAGCTTTCTCTAGACATCCATGTCCTATCATGCTTACATCTATGCATTGAATGCGATTATCCACCTTGAACAGTGGCTTGAATGCCTATCTTCAGACGTTTACATCCGATCTTGCCTAAATCTTGGTGTTGATCGCATGTGCCCTATCTCTGGGGCTAAACAAGCCAGAAGCCTATCTCTAAGCGTTGCACATTAACCTTGCCAAGTCTCTATGCAATGGTTCGATGCCTTGCCATCTCCAGGCAAAGTTCTTGGGGTGTATTGTCTTTACCGACCCCTAGGTTTTTATACTCCAACACCCGAACCATGGGTAGAAGGATTTATGCGGTATCTATCTCTAGATGCTTGGAATGGCTACGTTCCTAAAGTCCAATCTTGGAGTGCAAAATTCGATTGGTGCCTATCTTCGAGCACCTGTATACCTGCACTATATAAACGTAAAATATTCAATTTCGATGTTATTCACACCTCATGGTTAGGCTAATGAGAACACAAATCTATTAATCCACAAAGACAATTCATTTTATATTCAGGAGAATGGAAGACTATGCCTTGTTACATCAGTGCATAGTTAAATATTTATAAAAATACATATAAGAGAAATAACATCGTAGATGTTCACTATTCCACACCCTCGGAAGTGAGATTCCGTCAACAGTTGCTAGCCTGAATGTTCCAGCTCCAAGCTTATGTTCGATAGTGTATGGACCTTCCCAGCTGAAGCCCATATTCATCAGACTAGGAAAGATTCATTTAAGGACTAGATCATCGATCTCGAAGGTTTGACTTCTGACCTTCATATTATAATGTTGAGCTACTCATTTTTGGTGAGCAACAGCCCTTAAATTAGCTTCATCGTGCTTCTCATCAATCATATTGAGGGACTTAAGCAAGAGTTTCTTATTTGCATTAGGATTATAATGGATCATTCGATGAGAAGGCACTTCCAATTCAACTGGAATCATGACCTTTGATTCACAGGTTAAAGCAAATGGAGTATGACCAGTTGCGAACTTATCGATCATTCGATAAGCCCGAAGTGCTAAAGGTAATTCATCATCCCACTTGCCCTTAGCCTTTGTAAGTTGTTCTTTAGGATGGAGTTGATGATTTTGTTTGCTGCCTCTACCCATCCATTCGCCTACAAATGTGCTACCGCTACAAATATTTTCTCCATCCAATATTTGTTGTAGAAATCCTTGAATTCAGCACTGTCGAATTGGGTTCCATTATTGGAAATAATTGTTTGTGGAATACCAAATCGACATATAATGTTTTTGACTATGAAATTGATCGCCTTCTTTGTAGTGACTGTGGAAAGCGGTTTTGCTTTGGTTCATCTTATGAAATAGTCAACTGCAACAATGGCATACTTCGCTCTGCCTTTCATCATTGGTAGCACACTGATGATGTCAATCCCCCGCATCACAAACGGTTATGGACTAACCAAGTGCGTAATTTCTATAGATGGGGTTTTGGGAACCTTTGAGAATCTTTGGCATCTACTGCACCTTCTGGTGTAATAAGCCACATCTCGGTTGATTGTTGGCCAAAAATATCTATAGCAAAGTGTGATCGTCACAGGCTCCTTTGTGCGCATCCCTAAGGATCCTTTTAGCTTCTTCACTGGTGACACATAGCAACAGGGGAGCTGAGAACCCTCTCATGTATAATACTCCTTTCTAAATAATAAATCGTGGAGCTTTGCATAAGCGTTTTCTCCGTTCATTTCTTCTGTCCGGAAGAGTTCCTTTCAGCAAGTACTCCTTGATCAGAGTCATCCATGACTCTTTCTCAACTTTAGCCTCCAAAATCTAATTGACGTCCATCCGGTCAATACTCGAAACTGACAATATCTCCATTCGAACCAAACCCATAACTTGTGCATCCCCGGAGCTAGCTAGCTTGGCTAACGAATTGGCCTCTGTGTTTTCCTCCCTGAGGATACATGTTATCGTGTAGTATTCAATATATTTGGGTAGTTCCAAAACCTTCATCAAATAAGGGGCTAGCCTTGCTCCCTTATCCAGAAATTCTTTCTTCACCTGGTAGACCACCAATTGAGAGTCGCTATATATATATAAATATATATATATATATATATATGTATGTAAGGTTTTGACTCCTAACTCCTTCTTTATCTTAAGCCCTGCAATTAGCTCTTCATATTCCGGTCCGTTTATTGCAAGGAACTTATGTTTCAAGGCACAAATTAATTGTCCCTTAGGGTTACCAAAACCACTTCTACACCCGAACAACATTTGTTAGATGCTCTGTCCGTCTATAACTTTCATTGAGCACTTAACTCGATCTTCTCTTCGCTCTCCTCATATCGAGAGGTAAAATCAACAATGAAACCAGCAAATGCATGACCTTAGATCGCTCTCCTAGGATGATATAATAAACCATACTAACTTAAATTGATGTTTCGCTTTAGCAACCTTCTTGAAATCTCACGTCGGTGTAGTAACTACCTTAGAAGTTGGTCAGTAAGTACCTTGATTGGATAACTTGAAAGTAGGGACGAAGTTTCGTTGATGCAATCAACAAGTAGTAAGCAAGTTTTTCCAATTCCGGATAATTCCTTTCTGCTTCCGTTAATCGCTTGCTGATGTAATACACCGGCCATGGGATCCTAACTTCCTTGTGTGTTAGGGCAGCACTTAAAGAATGAACAAATGCTGTCAAATAAAAAATATATCCTCCCCTTCCATAGGTTTTGATAAGATAAAAGGTCTTTCCATATGATCAAGTAAGGCCTTAAAAGCATCCTTACACTTCTGCATCTAGGAAAAAATTCTTTTCCCCTTCTTAAACTAGCATCGAAGAATTCTATACACTTGTCTATAGCCTTCGAAGTAAACAGACTTGGTGTGGCTACCTTCTTATTCAAGTTGTGCACCTCCTTTATTGTTTTTGGCCATTCGACATTCCTCAAGGCCTTAATCTACTCTGTGTTGGCTTCTATGCCCCTCGAATTTACTATGAAACCCAAGAATTTCCCTTATGCGACTTTGAATAAGCATTTTAATGGGTTGAGCTTCATCCCATATCATCGGAGCATGCCAAGCATCTTCGATAGGTCTTCTAAGCAGTTCATCAATAGCTATGACTTTACCATTATATTATCCACATAGACCTCCATTGTACATCCGATCTGATTCTTGAATACCGAATTTACCGATCATAGTAGGTTACTCCTGTGTTCTTCAGACCGAATGACATAATAAGATAACAATATAATCTCAGATCGGTTATGAAGTTATTGTGTTCTTGATTTGGTATGTGCATTAGAATTTGGTTGAAGCCGGAATAAGCATCCATGAACATTAATAGTTTGTGACTGGTTGTTGAGTCTATTAGTTGGTCAATCTTTGGTAGCAGGAAGTTGTCTTTTGTGCATGCCTTATTCAAGTCCGAGCAGTCGATCCATGTCCTTCATTTTCTGTTACTTCTTGACCAGCACCAGATTGGACACCAATTTAGGGTATAGATCATCTGGATAAACCCATTGGCTTTTAGCTTATCCACTTCTTCCTACAACACAGCGGATTGCTCTGAACCTTGGCTTCATTGCTTTTGCCTAACAGAAGAACATCCATGGTTCCCATTCAATGAGTGGCACGCTATCTCTAGTGATATTCCACACATATCAGAATGCGTCTAGGACAATACATCTAGGTTTTCTAGGTGGAACCCTGCTAACTTCTTTTCATCTTCATACCGAGTTGAGATCCGATCTTCAGGACCCAAGTAGGATCATCTTGGTTAATCGGGATATTGATCGTCAATTCCCCGCATCCTTTGGTTCTTTCCTCAGATCCATAGCTTTACGGAATTTTTAATGTCAACTGAGTCAGGGCTTGCTGATGGTTGCTATGCATCAATCGACTTGACGCAGAGAGTCTTCTCCACGTCCTTCCTTTTTCACATTATTTCACTTCTCCCGGTTCCATGATATAGCATTCACATCCTACATTCCACTCACCTTGGATGACCCCTATTCCATTCTTTGTAGGGAATTTCATCATCGGGCACTAAGGGACTAGGACCACCCGGAGCCGGCGAGGGCCGATCGGCCCAAAAAGGCATTGTACGTAGAAAATCTGTCCATCACAATGAAGGTCACAACCCACACTCTTATGGTTACCTTCACCTAAACCCACTGGTAAGTCAACACAGCCAATAGGTTCTGCAGCCTCTTCTATAAATCCCTGAATTCGTAATTTATATAGCTTCAGATCATGGCCATCCATTGTCATCTGATTAAATGCTTTCTTGAACAAAATGTTTACAGAACTCCCACAATTGTTAAGAAATTTCCTCACAGTCCCTAGCCCAATCATGGCTGTTATCACCAAAGGGTATCGTGATCCCTAAAAATAATGCCATCGGTCATTGTTTTTAATTGCTTTGTCGAAGCACCGTCTTCGATGGTAAAGCATCGGTTCTATACCATGTGTTTCAAGGAGTTCTTGTAACTTTCCATCTCATTCTCGCTCTTCTTAACTAGATGAGGTTACTAGTTATCATGTTAATGATAAGTCTTTTGCTAAGTTGTCTAGGCTAATCATTACTAGGCCTAACTTGGCCCCGTTGGAGTAACTATCCCTATGGTTGAGCATTTCCTTACCCGCCATCCTACGAGGCTTTCACGTACCGCTGTAGTTTCTTTTTTCAAATTAAATCCTTGATCACGTCTCGCAAATGCCTAAATTCATTTGTATTATGGCCATGTGTCTAGTGTAAGCGGCAATACTTTCTAGGATATTCTTACTTTTAATCGACTCCTTTCAAGCCGGCTTCTTGTAGTGCTCGACACCCTATGTCACAAGGTGGATGTCCTCAATTGTATCATCTAACGACGTGTAACCTTCATGCTTAGGAAACCTTAGATGTTTCTTGAAGTCTGTGTTTCCTGCTTCCATTACCTTGGTTGTTTCTCTTTTGATTATTGTTTTGGTTTCCTACATTAATAGAAACATTCCTTGAGTTCTACCGGTTTGTTTCATAGCCATATTACACTGTACCACCTCAGTTGATTAATTACCGTTGTCTTCCCCAACAGTCATACTTGCCTCTTCCAAGTGCAAATATTGAGTTGCTTTCCTACAAAACTCTTTTATGCTCGATGGAGGTTTCCTTTCAAACCATTTACCTAAATCTGTATCGAGATGTATTCCTCGAATCCAAGCCATCAAATAATGTCCTCCTTTGCATTGCTTGCCTCTGTCACAGCTGTGTTAAATCTACTCAAGAAGTCTTTCAAAGATTCTCTAGAATTTTGGAAAAGGTTGGACAATGATATCACATCCATCGGGCTAGCAGCATGCAACCTGAACTACTCCTTAATCTTCCTAGCTAATAGATTAAATGAAGATATGGACCATAGAAGCAACTAAGTAAACTGCATTATAGCGACTTCTTTCAGAAATATAGGGAAACATCTATAATGCACGACACCGATAGCCTTGGAACTATCCATATGCCATTCATATTTTAACAAATGTTGTCTAGGATAAGTAGTAATGTTCTATGATGGCACTATGGGAATGGTAAACCTTTTAGGGTACTCCTCTCGTAATATATCCTTGGTGAATGGACTTCTACTAGGAGAAGACCCCTAATCATTGTTACTTCTATGCTAGTTCTCTTTCGCCAACTTCTTTACCATATCTACTGAAAGCTCTCGTTCTATCGAACAGGCTGAACTGTGAATATCATGACCAGTCCCGAGACTTTGGCTCTACAAAAAATCTTGGCTGGTTCCGTGATATCCGGGTTCTTATGTATTTTGGAGAACCATTCGTTCAGATGGTTGAATCTATGATTACTATGCGAAGAGTCAGCAACAGCCGTCTGAACTCTAACATTTTGGCCACCAACTAAAGGGTCGTTGCCATTATCAATACCATCACGCAAATCAACAAAGTCGCCATTATTTGGGCCAAGGCATCTCAGTTTGGTACTAATCCGAAAAGGTGGTTCGGTACAGACCTGAGTGTTGCCGACCTGAATTTTGCCTAACCCACTTTTTGAGGTTCTAGCCTGCTTTATGTTCATTATCTTCTTTCCTTCTCTATGGTCTTCATCGGATGAGGAGAAACTATCTTCTTCTGAGTCAGAAGGCGACAATTACCTCATGTTTATTCTATAACCTCAAGACAACTACGTCATCATATCCGAGTTTTCTTTCTTCTATTTCATCATAGCATTCTGGCTTTCAAGTAGCTTATCGTTCATTTCTTTCATTATCTTACCCATCTTAACCTAAGTAATTATATATGAAGCGCTCTGAATTTCAGTAGTGCTAGGCCGAATGGTTTCTTCAACGTGTTGAGATCCCGCATTGTCATCGTCGTTAGTGGGCCTGGAGGCAGTCGATTTCTCCTTGGTATTTCTTGGGGCTATTACTATGGTAGATCATGTGATAGACTAAGAAAAATTTGAATAATCATGAACCTTAGGAATGGAACTTGTAGATTTACTTCGTGGATTAAAGTAATCTAAAGGTTGAAAATTAATCCAAGTAGCGATAGATTGAAACACTCTTAGTGAATGCAATAAAATGTTTATGCAAAAGTTAGCACAAGCACCCAGTGGCGTAGCCAGGATTGGAAGCTGGCGGAAGCACAATTAAAAAAGGCAGGGTTCGGAGATGGTAGTCGACGAATTTTTTTTCTAACTATCACTTGAATAGTTATGTGTCTGTGTGTTTTGATCTTTTGTGAATTTCGCATGACGATCTACCAATGAAAATACAAGTGCAAATTACATGTCCATCACTGAAGCATCCTAAGTCTTTGTTTATGATTCCAGTTTCTGCAGTTCAGATTGAACCTCAGTTAGGTAAATAGATGTATTGATAGGTAAACATGGAATTCATCCTGAGTTGCATGAAGTAATGGACAAACAGAAAAGGGCTCCTAAACATTGCTTTTATACCCGTTTCCATTCAAGCATTTCATCAGACAACTTACCTCCAATAGCAGAAGCTTTTGCTTTGGAAAATACTACAGAAAGTTTTGTATGCAAACCGCTTTTTTTCCTCCAGATACTGGGGTGGGCACGTGCCTACCCCACATGCAAGGGGGCTTTGCCCTTGCAAGCACCCTATAATAGAAGAGAATAAAATGAAGAAACTAAATGAAAACAAATAAGAACAACAGACCAAATTTATAGTTGTTCAGTTAAACACTGGCCTACGTCCACTTAAGCTTTGTTAATGATTCTACAAAGTTTTACAAATGAGATGTTATGGATCAATGGTTTATGGATCAGTGATGATCCAAGAAATTACTATAATAGTATAGATAGATATTTAGAATGCAGAAAATGAATTCAAAATAGTGCCTCTCATCTGCTATTTATTGAAAAAGATCAATGGATTTATCTCCACTATGTTCTCCTCATGTTCTCCACATCCTGAAGAAGGATGCCTGAAGAGACGATGACCAACTCATCAACTTGAATCTTGGTTCGGTACTGAGCGGAATGCCTTGGTTCGATGTCGATTTATGAATGTTGGGTCGCTACTTTTGTCGATCCCTCGAAGTTTCTTGATGGTTCGCATCTGCCTTTTGGATTTTAACTAGCTTGGAATGGGGCTTGATTCGAAATCATTCCCTTGGATCGGTGATGATCCATAAAGTTGGATCGCTATGTTTTTTAGCTTTAGTCTATGATGTTGCTACCATGGATCGATGGCAATCTATAGCCCTTGGGTTGCCTTGCTTCTGAACATATCCTTGTCTTCAAGTAGCTTAAAGTGAAATCCACCATCGATTCATTCAAGGATCAGTATCGATCTTAGAGCTTCAGACCGGTACCGATCTGAGAACTTATTGTTCTCTTTTGTGTTTTGCCTGATGCCACTTTGTTCCTTTATAAAGTAGATAAGTTTCACAAGCATCTTACAAGTTTGTGGTTGTATCTTTAAGCTTTAATTAAAAATTTAAATTTAGCGTTATCATTTTGTTTGCTATTTCACCACTCAACTGTTTTGATTTATCCAGATATGGTTTTGTCACAAAGCTGGATAACATTTAAATAATATTATTAAATTTTATTTTGTTTTACTTAAACTATTTAAGAAGAATATTCAACTTTAACCGCTATAGTTATTATATATATCAACTAATTAATTAAATATTTAATAAATTTCAAAATTTTGTATAGTTTATTTTTTAAAATAATATTGAGAAAATCAAAATATTTTAAGTTATAAAACTATAACCATAATAGTTTTATTTACATATACAATTTAATTAATTAACATTCAACTAGTTATTTATTGAATAAATCATTTATTTATTTAAACATATTAATTAAATAATACTAAATTTCAAATTTTTATGTTATTCTACCTTAAGTAATTTAAGATAAATTAATTAATTTCTTGTCAAATAAATATTTAGTTAATTAAACATTTAATGAGATAATTTAACAAATTTCGATAATTTTATTTTAAATTACCTTAAATAATTTAAGATAAATTTTTAATTGTAACCTTTGTAGTTACATATATATGTATGTTCTAATTGATTAATTTTTAATTAATATAATTAATTTAATATTTGTAAAAAAAATTCCAAATTAGTGGTGTAGTGGTAGAGACACTTGCAATATATTAATGAGGTCACGAGTTCGATAGCCATCTGTCCTACACCCTCAAGGCAGGAAGTTGTGTTTCTTGTTAAATCCAATAAAAATGGTTGGGAAACGAATGCTTCTTGCTGAGCAGGCTAGCCTTCCATTCCTGGCTCTTGTCGGACTAGCAGGGTAGGGCTCTACTCTTTGGAGTAGAGTTAAAAAAATTATTTATAGAATTTTGAAAAAAAAATATTAGTTTCTTAAAATAATTTTGAGATATTTCAAATTTATTTTATGAAATTCATAAAATTTTCGTTTGTATTTTAAACTTAACACTTAAACTTAAAAATATATTTTAATATTTCAAATCTTAATTTGATAAGCTCCAAAATTAGTTTAGGCCTTACATCTGGGCCAACCTTTTGACTTATTCCATTTATTGAGCCATGCCAATCGCTATAGAGGGGAAGATGCTTAATTATTCAACTCCAAGTTCAAACAATATTATTCTTGACACACGTCAAATGGAAATGTTTATCAGTTGGTCCTTAATGCTAGCTAATTAGACTATATGTGCTATACAGGTTCTAATACCATTGAAGAAAGTAGGTCTGTTTTCAGTGGATGAAATGGGTAAATTCTAAAAAAAATCCCATTTGGATCATAATGGGCCTATGCAGTTTATTAACTAGCATTAGATCCAATCTATTTATTAAATAAAATCATATTTTATAATTATTTTATATTTCTTAATCAATCATAATAATTAATTTGATTGAATGGTTATTTAGATACGTCACACACATGTTCATAAGTTCACATGATAATATAAAGGTACATAAGCATGTGTATAATATTATATATGTAACATATGGATATTGGCATTTATATCCATTATATATAAATATATATATATCGTACTTATATTTGCATGTGACAAATTCTCATGCATATCGGGAATATGTATGCCGAAGTATATACATATGTTTAACTATGCTATATTATATGTATACACATATCAATAGTACCATACATACATACACACACAGATACATATATAAATAAATATAAATATATAGTTTAGAAACATACACAAAAATACACACTCACTGGTACATATACATATATCTTATATATGTATTGCCACTTATACGTGCGTGTTTTTGAAACAAATCTATATTTTTAAAAGAAGATATATTGTAACAACCCTAGATTTTTGTATATTATTTAAATTGGACTTTCTTTTATTTTTAAATTTTTTTAAATTTTTTTTATTTCAAACATTTCATTTTTAAATATAAATGATGATTATTAAGTGATTTATAGTTCAAACTAGTATAATTTGAATATTTTACTGTAAAGTGAATTTCTTGTCAAGCTGTTCAAACTGTGACTTTTAAACGTCAAATTTAAATTATTTAAAATATTAAATTTTATCTTTTATTATGAAAATAGATGTAATAACTTGAACACTGCTTTTTGTTTCGTTGAAAACGGAGTTAAACTGTGAAAGTTATGTATATTTCAATATTGAGTGCAATTTGTTTATTCTGCAATTTTGTTATTTTTAAATTGTATAAATCATATTTTATTGTCATATTTCATTTTAATCTGGGTCAATATGTTATTGTATGTATATTTTTGTATTATAATAATTTTAAAATGAAGTAAACAATTTTCCAAAGTCAATGGTGGTTCATTTGTAATTTCTGGACACCGTTTTGGATTTTTAAGCAATTTCTTTAAATCTTTTTCTATTTTCTTTAAATTTAATTTTTTTTTATGTGTTAATATGTTATTTTAAGTATATTTTGTCTTTCAAATATATTTTTAAGTGATGTTATAATTTTTCCAAAGTTTACTGTGTTGATTTCTTTTTTTTTAAGGCTGTTTTCTTATTTTCTACTATTTTCTTCATTAAAATTTTATTTAAATTTTATTTTTTTATTTTATTTTGTGAATGTACTTTTATTTTTTATTATTATTTATGTTTAAAAATATATTACAAGCTCATATGAATTTTCTAAAATTTATTTCATGTAATTTCAAATTTTCTAGACTAGTTTACTATTTTTAGCTATTTTCCTTAATTTAACTTTATATAATTAATAAATATTATATATATTTTGATAAATTTTCGAAATTTTATCTGGGATTATTATTATTTCTAGAAATATCAAGTTATATAAACAAAATTAAGGAAATTTGAAAGGTTTTGAAAGCTTTGAAACGTAAAGTCGTTTCACCTCCTAAGTCGTTTCTTTTACCGTTTCCTCATTTACTCTTTGACCGTGTTTTTTTTCTTTTTCTATTGAATAGCCATCCTTCCTATCCATGTGAGAAACTTCTCACTTTCCATCATTAAACTCACGGCTAGAAGTATTGAAGGTAATGGCTTCCATTTCATCTTCTTCTTCCTTTGTTTTTCTACTTTTCTATTTGAATTTTGTACTTGTTCTCACCTTCATAGCTTAGCTCCTCCTCAACCAGATCTCACATGACCTCCACCACCCCTTCCTCTGACCATCTCCCATCCTACTACCTCTCCATTTCAGGCTGTGCGTTTGTGTTGACTAGATCCACTAAAATATGAACCTACACCACATATATGCACCTAGTCGAGCCTACCTTAGCACCACCACCTCAAAACTCCACTTTGGCCGCCACATACACCACCACCACAATAGCTGACCTGAGACACCTCTGCCACGTCATCCTCCACCCCACCCAGACCTGGACAGGCCATGCTAGCTTGTGGCCGAGCCTTTTTATTGCTTAGAAAACCATGTAGTTTGCATTGACTTGTAATTCATGTGTCACAAACCTTTGCTCCATCATTGCCCATGCTATGGCCGACCTTTAGGAACCCAAACCTGATCTAAAGCAATGCTGTAGCCGTGCCATTTCAGATCATAGCTGAAGCATAAGAGGTAGAAAGCAAGTGCAAACACTTTGGCTTTGTTTTGTACATCCAATTCTAGCATTGTTTAATGATAATTTGTGTCGAAAACTTATATCTATTCTATTGTTTTGTGTAAATGTTTGAACAAAGCTATTAGCTTTGGCTCTCCACTCTCTTGTTGTATCCATGTTGTCGTGCCTTTGTAGTGTCGTTATGTGTGCTTTGGCAGCGATCTCCAGCTTTGAACATGTGGGTACCTCTCACCAGACATTTTGTACTTATATAAGTAGCAAATTGGCACCCTGTGAATCTATAGAACTATATGATCATGTTATAACCGCTTATATTATTATCATATGATGTTCACACCTATTATTACACCTATTATATTATATGTTGCTGTTATTTCATGCTATTCTGTTTATTTTATCTGTTCATCACACTACAAGTTCCCTTTAGATTAGAATCATTATGGGTTGAAATGATATATACCCGAACGGACTTTAGAATAAGGAAAAATTATTACAGGCTGAAATGATAGACCTGAATGATTTTCAGTTTATTTTATTTACTTGGGACTGCGGGTTGGAAATGATAAAACCCGGATTTTCTTTGTAAATTACGGGTTGAAATGATATATTACCCATATCACTTTACCTAGCGTAGATAATTATATACAGGCCCGTAGTTAAAATATGTTTTCTAAAATTTTTAAAATATTTTAGAAATTTAATTATTATAATATTTTGATTTAAAATTTAATAAAAATATAATTTTTGTAAAGTATTATTGATTTTCTGGAAATCTATAAGTTAAATAAATTATGGAAAAGTTAGAAAATCAGAATGTAAGTTATTTTGGAAATTTTGATTTAATTTTTAATGGAATTTAAATTAACTTTGAAAATATGATAAATTTATGATATTTTGAATTAAAATTAATTTAAAATGATTTTATAACATATTAATGATTTTTGAATAAAGTTGAAATGTGAAATGAATGAATATTTAAGTTGAAATTTTGAAATATAACTAAAATTGGAAATTTATGAAATTGACTTAAAAGTGGAATTTAGTTAAGTAAATAAAAATAAAACTAAGTTATATTTGAGAATTTGAACTTAAGTGTTAAGTTGAAATTTTTTAATATAATGAATTTAAATTTGAATGTTGAAATTTAATAAGTGTATTATAAATAAATATTGATTTTTGAAAGGAAACTTAAGTTTATAAAATCATGAATTTAAGGAAAATTAAATGATGCTTATAAATGTGAAAATGTATGATTTTGTAAGCTAAAAATGATTTAAATAAAAAAATGGTGTTTGTGAAATTCTATTGAATATTTGAAGTTAATTAACAGCATTTTTAAATGATGTCTTTTGTTAAATTGAATTGTTTTGAATGTAACTTTCTGTAGCATTTTCCAAATGCTGCGAAACTTGAATTTTCATTGTTTTAATAAATTTAAGTGCATAAATGAACATTGAAAAGTTCAAATTTTTGGAATTTAATAATTTAATTATTAAATGTAATAACTTCATTTTTATGATTTAAAATGAAGTAATTTGTTTGAAATATAACTATTTGATATATTAAAACGATTGAAATGTGGTTTTGAAAAGATATGATATTTTGATATATTAAAATGATTGAAATGTGGTACTGAAAGATATGATATTTTGGTATTTTGAAATGATTTAAATGTGGTTTTGAAAAAAATATAACTATTTTGATATAGTAAAATGATTCGAAATGTGGTTTTGAAAAGATATGATATTTTGATATATTAAAATGATTTGAAACGAAGTTTTGAAAGATATGATATTTTGATATTAAATGATTTGAAAAATGAAGTTTTGAAAGATATGATACTTTGATATTAAAATGATTTGAAAGAAGTTCTGAAAGATATGATATTTTGAAAATGAAGCTCTGAAAGGTTATGATATTTTGATATATTAAAATGATTTGAAAGGAAATTTTGAAAGGATATGATAATTTAATATATTGAAATGGTTAGAAATGACTTGATATTTATTTTGATAAATATTTGAATTGAAATATATGGTATGATGATATATTGAAATGGTTTGGAAATGATTTAATCTTTATTTTGATAAAGATTTGGGTTGAAATGATATTTTATTTTGAAGTACAAAATATTGTTTTAAAGTTATAACTACAGGTTATAATAACGATTGGTTGTTAAAGAGACCGGGATCGGATATTGTCTTATAGCCGGCCAATACCGAAAACCACTTTAACAACTGTGTACGCAGTGGAGATTCCAAAATGAAGTACGATGGTGGCGACGTTCTCGAGGTATATTACGTGGACCCAACTCCCGTGAGTTGGCGTATATGACTAAACAGGAGCTATACTGGGCTACACAAAGGGTCGCACCCTTTCATCAAGCATGCTCCATCTGAAACCATTCTATTACTTTTGTGATTCGATACGCGACGCCACTTTGATTCGGGGGTATTGTTCGAGGTGGGCGGAAGCTGCTGGCTTGCCGTCACCACCAGTCTGGGAGTGCAAACGGTGTATCCACCCTGGAATTGCTTCGTGTGCCGTGTCATCTCCTTATAGCGAGCCCACTACAATTTTGGTTTTAAAGATAACGCTATTTTCTATATGATTAAACTTTATTGATTAGACACTACTGTATATAGCGTATATTACTACATAGTAAGTAGTTTAACGGATCCTTAGAGGATGGGCGGTCCCAAGCATCTTCTAAGTTACTTGTGCCTTTACTACAGTTCACTTGAGTTGGTTTACATTGTATAAGTATGTATGTCCTGACTCGAGTGTTTGTATTTTTATTTACGCTCGGGTCAGCCTGAGTTATTCACAGATTTGGATTTCCATTTTCTGGAGATTGGAATCGTTGGAGATTATCTACTTGTCAAGTTTTATCTTTTGCAGCCTGTTGTTCCTTTCAGCTCTTGTATTAGTAGACTTCTATGTAGTGAGACTTCCTTTGTACTTTATTTCTTCTGTTGTATTTTATGTAACTCTGATATATTTATATAGTAGCTTCATGAACTACTATCTCTTTTAATTCCGCTACATTATTATTACTCTGTGTCTGTGGTCTGTGATTATTATTTACTGTATATTCTGAGATTTGCCAAATTCTTATTTACAACGCGGTATTTTGAACAATTCAATTCCGGCATGTGTGTCTACCTATACAATTATAATGGATGCGAATGGTTGAAAATATCGGGTCGTTACAGTTGGTATCAGAGCTTTGGTAGCTCTAGGCAAAACTCAGCATATGGAGTGAATGTATTTACAGAATCACTTTCATTCGAGTTTGAATCTCTTCCTTTTTGACTCAATTCCTTTGAATTTTGGAATGTTCCCTACGGTTCCAAAATCCATTCGTATCCCTCACTATTCATTTTCTTTTGACCCTGGAGTATTCCATAACTCTGCTTCGAATGATCTTTTTAGTGAGTCGGCGGTCACGCCAATTTCAAATTGAATTATAAAAGGGGAAACTCCTTTACAATTATCATCGATTCACCAGAGATTTATATCTATCCTTGGTTTAGATGCTAATATCTTTTGTTATTCCAAACTCTAACTCTTGGGATCGAATGTAGATTTACCCTAGAAAAATCCATATTGATCTTATTCTTTAAGCCACGGTTGACCCGATAAATGTTTCCCGTGATTTATTTAAGCTTATCCATCTCACTGTTTTGTTATTTAATCATCTTGTCTTTTGTTTCCAATCTATTCTTCCAAACATTTTGAACTGTACTACTATATCTATGTTTTGTTTTATATATTGTGTTGTTTGGGTTGTTGATGTTGATTTGGGTTTCCGATCGATTCGTCTGATCAACGCTATCGATAGGATTTCCAAAACACTTTGACAGAACAAACTGACACAATATTATTTTAAAATTTGGTTAATGAAATAAATTTTGATATATAAGTAAATTTATGGAACTTAATAAATTGATTTAAAATTGATTATTTGAAATGATAATACTTAATTTATCATTTATTGTTCTATAAATGAATTTATAAATAGTTGTTTATAAATTGATTTAGGAACTGAAATGAAGTTAAAACAAGAAATTTGACAATTTAATTTCCGATGGTTTCAAACCTTGTGTTTAAGTTTTAAAGTATATTATTTAAAGTATTTTCGAATAAGAATATGTTTCCAAAGGATTTCAAAGTTTAAAAATTAGTGCTCTTCTCTTTGTCGCTGGGAGATAATTTCTGTGATGACTGCAGCATCATCGACATTCATTTTCGAGTCTCGAAATGAAGAGACCACTCTGTAGTCTTGCTACAGCTTTGTTTTGGTAAATCAAATTGAATTGAATTTCTAAAATATGACTTGATTTATAATATATATAAATATATGATTTAAATTTGATTTGATAAACTATGTACATACCTTTAGTTATCTCTAAATGGTTTGAAGAAATCGGAAATTTAATTCTTAAATTTTATTTTTAAAGAAAAATTTCGATTATAAAATGAAAATAAAAATTTTTGGATAAATAATTCAAACTTGAGATAATTGAATTGGAAAGTTTTATTTGTATAATACTCAATTGCGTTCCAATATAACTTACCTTAATTTCAGAAGTTAACAAGGTAATTGGATAATACAATATAAAAAGATTTTTTTAAATAAAATTTGAGTAGTCATAATAAATGTTATATACTTAAATTTTAATTATAAAATGATTAACAGAGGAAAATAGAATAAATGGGTAACTGAATAATTTACAATATAAAATAATGTTAAAAGAACTAAGAATAAAAGAAAGTAGTTATAATAAGTGTAAGTATATTTAACATAAGTGATAAATATATTGAGCGGAATAAATTTAATTTTAATTAGGAATAAAGAAGAATAAAATTTATTAAGTACATTGTGAGTGTAATAAATGATTATTTTTCAAACCCATGGTTTTAAAAATTGTTAATTTAAGATGATTGGATAATAAGATAATGAAAATAGGGATAGTTAAGATTTATTTAACTTGTGTAAAAGATTTATTCTCTATTTAAGTTGAAATTTCCATGCTTTCAAATTTATTTCCTTAATTTGATTTTTTTTCAAACTATCTTTTGTCTTCCTTATTATCCTTATCTTCCTACAGACTGGTATAGACATCTTTCTATAATGTTTCCGTTTAGAAATCTTTCTATAATCCTTGATAATCTTTGGTAATCATTTTGGATCCACATTTTTCGTGCATGTGTTCTTAATTTTGGAGAATCTTGGAAAGATCATCTCCACCTTGTTAAACTTACCTGTAACAACAGTTATCAGATATAATTTCAATCTTCTTGCCATCTTATCTTAATCCTATTTTACTCTATCTTTTTCTATGCTTTTCCGTACCTCATCCCTTTTCGAGGACGAAAAGTTTTGAGTGGGGGAGAGTGTAACAACCCTAGATTTTTGTATATTATTTAAATTGGATTTTCTTTTATTTTTAAATTATTTTAAATTTGTTTTATTTCAAACATTTCATTTTTAAATATAAATGATGATTATTAAGTGATTTATATTTCAAACCAGTATAATTTGAATATTTTACTGTAAAGTGAATTTCTGGTCAAGCTATTCAAACTGTGACTTTTAAACTTCAAATTTAAATTATTTAAAATATTAAATTTTATCTTTTATTATGAAAATAGATGTAATAACTTGAACACTGCTTTTCGTTTTGTTGAAAATGGAGTTAAACTGTGAAAGTTATGTATATTTCAATATTGAGTGCAATTTGTTTATTCTGCAATTTTGTTATTTTTAAATTGTATAAATCATATTTTATTGTCATATTTCATTTTAATCTGGGTCAATATGTTATTGTATGTATATTTTTGTATTATAATAATTTTAAAATGAAGTAAACAATTTTCCAAAGTCAATGGTGATTTATTTGTAATTTCTGGACACCGTTTTGGATTTTTAAGCAATTTCTTTAAATCTTTTTCTATTTTCTTTAAATTTAATTTTTTTTATGTGTTAATATGTTATTTTAAGTATGTTTTGTCTTTCAAATATTTTTTTAAATGATGTTATAATTTTTCCAAAGTTTACTGTGTTGATTTCTTTTTTTTTTAGGCTGTTTTCTTATTTTCTGCTATTTTCTTCATTAAAATTTTATTTAAATTTTTTTTTATTTTGTGAATGTACTTTTATTTTTTATTATTATTTATGTTTAAAAATATATTACAAGCTCATATGAATTTTCTAAAATTTATTTCATGTAATTTCAAATTTTCTAGACTAGTTTACTATTTTTAGCTATTTTCCTTAATTTAACTTTATATAATTAATAAATATTATATATATTTTCATATTTTGATAAATTTTCAAAATTTTATTTGGTATTATTATTGTTTCCATAAATATCAAGTTATATAAACAAAATTAAGGAAATTTGAAAGGTTTTGAAAGCTTTGAGACGTAAAGTCGTTTCACCTCCTAAGTCGTTTCTTTTACCGTTTCCTCATTTACTCTTTGACCGTTTTTTTTTCTTTTTCTATTGAATAGCCGTGTATTTTCTTCCTATTCACGTGAGAAACTTCTCACTTTCCATCATCAAACTCACGGCTAGAAGTATTGAAGGTAATGGCTTCCATTTCATCTTCTTCTTCCTTTGTTTTTCTACTTTTCTATTTGAATTTTGTACTTGTTCTCACCTTCATAGCTTGGCTCCTCCTCAACCAGGTCTGACCTGACCTCCACCACCCCCTTCCTCTGACCATCTCCCATCCTACTACCTCTCCATTTCAGGCCGTGCCTTTGTGTTGACTAGATCCACTAAAATATGAACATACACCACATATATGCACCTAGTCGAGCCTACCTTAGCACCACCACCTCAAAACTCCACTTTGGCCGCCACATACACCACCACCCTAGCTGACCTAAGACACCTCTGCCACATCATCCTCCACCCCACCCAGACCTGGACAGGCCATGCTAGCTTGTGGCCGAGCCTTTTTATTGCTTAGAAAACCATGTAGTTTGGATTGACTTGTAATTCATGTGTCACAAACCTTAGCTCCATCATTGCCCATGCTATGGCCGACCTTTAGGAACCCAAACCTGATCTAAAACCATGCTATAGTCGTTCCATTTCAGATCATAGCTGAAGCGTGAGAGGTAGAAAGTAAGTGCAAACACTTTGGCTTTTTTTGTACATCCAATTCTAGCATTGTTTAGTGATAATTTGTGTCGAAAACTTATATATATTCTATTGTTTTGTGTAAATGTTTGAACAAGGCTATTAGCTTTGGCTCTCCACTCTCTTGTTGTATCCGTGTTGTCGTGCCTCCGTAGTGTCGTTATGTGCGCTTTGGCAGCGATCTCCGGCTTTGAACATGCGAGTACCTCTCACCAGACATTTTGTACTTATATAAGTAGTAAATTGACACCCTGTGAATCTGTAGAACTATATGATCATGTTATAACTGCTTATATTATTATCATATGATGTTCATGCCTGTTATTACACCTATTATATTATATGTTACTGTTATTTCATGCTATTCTGTTTATTTTATCTGTTCATCACACTGCAAGTTCCCTTTAGATTAGAATCACTATGGGTTGAAATGATATATACCCGAACGGACTTTAGAATAAGGGAAAATTGTTACAGGCTGAAATGATAGGCCTGAATGATTTTCAATTTATTTCATTTACTTGGGACTGCGAGTTGGAAATGATAAAACCCGGACTTTCTTTGTAAATTACGGGCTGAAATGATATATTACCCGTATCACTTTACCTAGCGTAGATAATTATATATAGGCCCGTAGTTAAAGTATGTTTTCTAAAAAATTTAAAATATTTTAGAAATTTAATTATTATAATATTTTGATTTAAAATTTAATAAAAATATAATTTTTGTAAAGTATTATTGATTTACTGGAAATCTATAAGTTAAATAAATTATGGAAAAGTCAGAAAATCAGAATGTAAGTTATTTTGGAAATTTTGATTTAATTTTTAATGGAATTTAAATTAACTTTGAAAATATGATAAATTTATGATATTTTGAATTAAAATTAATTTAAAATGATTTTATAACATTTAATGATTTTTGAATAAAGTTGAAATGTGAAATGAATGAATATTTAAGTTGAAATTTTGAAATATAACAAAAATTGGAAATTTATGAATTTGACTTAAAAGTGGAATTTAGTTAAGTAAATAAAAATAAAACTAAGTTATATTTGAGAATTTGAACTTAAGTGTTAAGTTGAAATTTAATGTAACGAATTTAAATTTTAATGTTGAAATTTAATAAGTGAATTATAAATAAATATTGATTTTTGAAAGGCAACTTAACTTTATAAAATCATGAATTTAAGGAAAATTAAATGATGCTTATAAATGTGAAAATGTATGATTTGGTAAGTTAAAAATGATTTAAATAAAAAAATATTGTTTGTGAAATTCTATTGAATATTTGAAGTTAATTAACAACATTTTTAAATGCTGTCTTTTGTTAAATTGAATTGTTTTGAATGTAACTTTCTGTAGCATTTTCCAAATGCTGCGAAACTTGAATTTTCATTGTTTTAATAAATTTAAGTGCATAAATGAACATTGAAAAGTTTAAATTTTTGGAATTCAATAACCTAATTATTAAATGTAATAACTTCATTTTTATGATTTAAAATGAAGTAATTTGTTTGAAATATAACTATTAGATATATTAAAATGATTGAAATGTGGTTTCGAAAAGATATGATATTTTGATATATTAAAATGATTGAAATGTGGTACTGAAATATATGATATTTTGGTATATTGAAATGATTTGAAATGTGTTTTTGAAAAAAATATAACTATTTTGATATAGTAAAATGATTTGAAATGTGGTTTTGAAAAGATATGATATTTTGATATATTAAAATGATTTGAAACGAAGTTTTGAAAGATATGATATTTTGATATTAAATGATTTGAAAAACGAAGTTTTGAAAGATATGATACTTTGATATTAAAATGATTTGAAAGAAGTTCTGAAAGATATGATATTTTGAAAATGAAGCTCTGAAAGGTTATGATATTTTGATATATTAAAATGATTTGAAAGGAAGTTTTGAAAGGATATGACAATTTAATATATTGAAATGGTTAGAAATGACTTGATATTTATTTTGATAAATATTTGAATTGAAATATATGGTATGATGATATATTGAAATGGTTTGGAAATGATTTAATCTTTATTTTGATAAAGATTTGGGTTGAAATGATATTTTATTTTGAAGTATAAAACATTGTTTTAAAGTTATAACTATGGGTTATAATAACGATTGGTTGTTAAAGAGACCGGGATCGGATATTGTCTTATAGCCGGCCACTACCGAAAACCACTTTAACAACTGTGTACGCGGTAGAGATTACAGAATGAAGTAGGATGGTGGCGACGTTCTCGAGGTATATTACGTGGACCCAACTCCCGTGAGTTGGCATATATGACTAAAATAGGAGCTATACCGGGCTACACAAAGGGTCGCACCCTTTCATCGAGCATGCTCAATCAGAAACCATTCTGTTACTTTTGTGATTCGATACGTGGCGCCACTTTGATTCGGGGGTATTGTTTGAGATGGGCGGAAGCTGCTAGCTTGCCATCACCACCGGTCCGGGAGTGCAAACGGTGTATCCACCCTGGCATTGCCTCGCGTGCCGTGTCATCTCCTTATAGCAAGCCCACTACGATTTTGGTTTTAAAGATCCGACCGCGTTAAGATTCACCATCCCCTTAACGCTATTTTCTATATGATTATACTTTACTGATTAGACACTACTGTATATAGCGTATATTACTACATAGTAAATAGTTTAACGGATCCTTAGAGGATGGGCGGTCCCAAGCATCTTCTAAGTTACTTGTGCCTTTACTACAGTTCACTTGAGTTGGTTTACATTGTATAAGTATGTATGTCCTGACTTGAATGTTTGTATTTTTATTTACGCTCGGGTCAGCCTGAGTTATTCACAGATTTGGATTTCCATTTTCTGGAGATTGGAATCGCTGGAGATTATCTACTTGTCAAGTTTTATCTTTTGCAATCTGTTGTTCCTTTCAGCTCTTGTATTAGTAGACTTCTATGTAGTGAGACTTCCTTTGTACTTTATTTTTTCTGTTGTATTTTATGTAACTCTGATATATTTATATAGTAGCTTCATGAACTACTATCTCTTTTAGTTCCGCTGCATTATTATTACTCTGTGTCTGTGATCTGTGATTATTATTTACTGTATATTCTGAGATTTGCCAAATTCTTATTTACAACGCGGTATTTTGAACAATTCAATTCCGGCATGAGTGTCTACCTATACACTTATAATGGATGCGAATGGTTGAAAATATCGGGTCGTTACATATATACAAACATTGATGTGGTTTGGTGTTAAAAAGAAAATAATATATTTTAATTATTCTTCTTTATCTTTTACAAGTTTCCATTTAAATGAAGATCTAATCTCTAAAGGAAATGTAATTACAGAATTATCCATAATTTGATTTTAGCATTAAAATTTAGGATATGAAGTAACACATAAATACGGATAAACGAAATCATCTTTAAAATATAATTGTAACTAAGATTACAATAAGAATTGATTAATCAAAGTGCTATACACGCACACGTACATACTTGCATGAGCTCACGTGTGTGTAATATACTTCAAAATTAAATTAAAATTAAATTTTAAATATATTTGATTGAACAATGAAAACATAAAATTATTTTGTTTAAAATCAGAATTGACGTTACAAAGATTCAAGATGTTTCACTGTTTCGACAACATGAAGATGCTTATGAAATATTCAAATATTTGGATATAATTTTCATTATTTTTAATTAATCAAATATATGGAATACACATATGTATTTACACATTTTATTGTGATCATAACAAACATAAATCAATCATCTATTTCTCTTAAATATTTATATAGAATTGGTTTCATGTTTTATAAATGATGATATATAAATAATTTCTAATTAAATCTAATAAGCGGCAATAATATATTTACATATACATGAATTTGGGTCAAGGTTGAACATCAAGAATGAATATATAAAATAAAATTTGAACCTGAAATGATCTTGTCCCTCATAACACATTGATTTGCAAATCGTCCCCTATGACATATGATTCACCACCCGCACTTGTTATAATCGAATGAACAACCTTGTTTAATTTTATTAGATTTAACTTTGGGTGAAAATAAAACGATAGGACATGTTGAAGAGAAGGAGGCGGCCATGGATGGGGTAAATAAGAAAAGAAAATCAAGAGAAGAAAATGAATGTGAGGATTTGTTTTATTGAGAGGATAAAAACCTTCTTATCCTCTCTTTAAAACTTCCTCTTTTAATTCTCATTTAACTCTAGATGTAATATGTAGATATTTCCCTTTCCCCATGGTCAGCAATGCATGGTCCATCTATGGATAAAAAAAATCACAAAATTCATTAAATAATTATTAATATTTGAAGTCCATTCAAATATATTTCGATATCATATATTGGTATATGGAAATATAACTTTTATATACACATCCAAATAATTATTTACAACACCCAAAACATAAAAATAAAATTAAAAACTAATACTTCTTAAATATTAATCAATTCAATCAATTTATACACTTTACAAAATAATCAAATCATGTGGTTTTTTGGAGAATTCACAAATGTAGTGTGTGACTCAGAGGTACGAATACAGTCAGCGATTATTAAACAATTCAAATATTAACGTTCACACGTCATCTTAGGTAGTGGTGTGATAGTTTGACAGAATTAATCACTTACAAATCTTTTTAGTAAAACCATATTTTATATTATCTTAGGCAGAGCCAGTGGTGATAATAATTTACATACGTTCTTCTCGCTAATACTATATCAGATTATGATGCATGTAGTTAAGTGCTGGTCAAAATCCCAACATTATCCACATCCAACCTGATCGATTTATAAATAGAGTCATTGGTTCTATAATAACATTTATTATCAACTGGTTTTGTAATAACATTTATTATCAATCATTCTACTATAGCTAGATATTTTGACTTTGAGTTAACAATAGTTGACCGTGATAGTAACCTCATACAACCAACGAGATGATTTACTATTAAATAATGTTTCACTTCCAATGCTTCAACTCACGCCAAACTTTAGTCATTCAATGGATCACCATGCCATTAGTTAACTATAATCAAAATGAAGAATTCACATTGATTTAACATGAAATTATGTTAAATTATCAAACCGCCTCTTTTATCTAGGGAAAAAAACAATGGATATGATATTAGTTAAGTTCTTTAACCATATTAGAATAACATTTAAAAGAAAATGGGCTATACCGTTGAGGCTTAATATTTGGGCCTTATAATAGTGATTTAGGCATGCGTGGAGGGTTAACTAAATTCTTATGGGTTTGCCTCTATGAGGCGAGGTAGTCATGGTCGACCATCCTTGTGTAGGGGGGATTCTTACTCCCAAGTCTAATGTGTTCCTTTAACTTGCTACATGGTGATTTAGTAACTAGCTCATATTTTTTATTTTACGGATGTTTAAGGGAAAGGAAAATAATGACTGTCCATGGCACCTCAGTCTTTAGTCACCTTTATGAGGGTATGCCCTCCAAGTTAGGGGAGGATAAAGAACATCTTGTGGAGGCTTTCATATGACATGGTGTAAAACATCATCCTCCACTACCAATTAAGAGGTGATAGGGCGAACAGACCTCATCGGGCGACTTTAAACGAACGCTCCATTACATGAGGTATGGACTATCCTTATCGCTCCTTTCATTCTACATTCGCTTATTGAATGCCCACTTGCCTGCCTAACTCGCTCCCAACAACTATAATTTATTGGCTAATGTTTACATAATCTATGTTGACATGGACTATCCAGAGCCATTTTCCCTATAAATTTGAGACATGTTAAAATTTCCCATGTTTGCTAGCTCTAGTGAAGGTTGGCATTATCATTTGTAGAACCGAGTTACCCCAACCCCTATCTTTCACTTGTCGAACAAGGTGGTTGGCTACCAAGATCTTTCCTTTTTGTGCCATCCATTATCAACCCTAATCTGCTCATTCAGGAGTTTTGAACCACTGGTAAGTTTCAGCACATGTCAGTTTCCAAAGTTATTTTCTTCCTATATATCTTGTTTTAATGTGCTTAATTTTTCTTTATGGCTCTTTTGGAGGTCTTAGGTGAGGAACAACCTTGTTCATGGCCGGATTGAGATCATTTATGGCTTACTCGACAACTGCAGGAATGGGGCCATCATTTCGACCAACGCCAACCTGCATAGGGTGTGGTTGTTAAACCATAGACAATGCGTGCTCAAGAATATGGTTAGGGCAGCTAAGTCTAAGAAGGGGTAAGAGGAAACCATGGTGTTCGCCTGAGTTTAGGGAGTTGGTGATGTAACGACCCGCAAATCCATGCCCCTTGAGTCCACACTATTCTACATCAATCAACTCAAGTTGAACAGAAATACGAACCATTTGGGTTAAAGAAGAAGAGGTAGAAGAAGAAAACAGAAAACAACATCAGAATCTAACCATCGCAGCGGAATAAAATATAATAGATATTCAGTGATCTTTACACAAAAGAAAACTACATCTGTTTATACATACATCATCAGAATACATCATCAGAGTTCAACAACATCATCAACTTACAACTGGACAATCATATAAGCTTGTCCTCAAAACTGAATACACAGCGGAATAATAATCAAGTACGGAAGTACGTATCGCCATCCATCTCGTCTCCTGAGCTCCACGGCATCCTTTCCTGTATCCTATAATACTCGATCTGACCCGAGCATTATAGTTAAATAACACCCGAGTCAGTCTGGAATACCAGCGTAAGAAAACCACACTCAATTGGATTATTAAAGTTTCAAAACCCTTTTGAAAACAAAAGCATCCCGTAAGACCA
Source organism: Allium cepa (assembly GCA_030765085.1). Lineage (NCBI taxonomy): Eukaryota > Viridiplantae > Streptophyta > Magnoliopsida > Asparagales > Amaryllidaceae > Allium > Allium cepa. Next base: position 583,019,052 of record CM060931.1, read on the forward strand.
CGCCACAAATAAACATGTCGGGTTTTTACCTTACGATAGCTAAAACATTTCTTATAAAATCCTCTGATATTATAATAGGGTCTACATACAAATACTTATTAAAATAGCCGAAATTGTTACATTATTAAATTCCAGCTACTAGCCACAGAGTAGATAATACAAACAAAACTCGTAAAAGGCGCGTAGTGAGAATGGATTTCCAACTAATGCCTAGGCACTGGGGTACCACCTATCACGGTACGTGGCCTAGATCACTGTTCCGAGGATTACTCCCGGCCCCCTACAACACAAGACCGGGACTATCCCTTACTGGATAATACCGAGTAAGATCACCCCACGGTTGTGATCAGCAACCGCACCACTAAGCCGAAATAAAAAGGGACATCTAGACAGGGATGGCCTCACCCTGAAGTGGGTGCTACCCATCTAGCCTTCCTGCATAACCCCTGATTTTCAGTCATTCCCGGTTGATGAGGCTTGAGGCTAAACGTAACCTTTTAGAACGTTTGACTTAGAATGCCCATCGTCCACCTGACGATGTTCCGAAAGCATTCGTCCATACAAGTACGTCCTGGGTTCGAACGGAACCGAAGGCACTATTCCTACTACATCCATTTTGGAAATATCCTCAGGATTAGTAGCGACTAGCCCTTGCACTTTACTGCTTCATCTTCGACTCCGAACTCGTCTTTCTCACGAAAACATTCAAATCGGATCAAAGTGGTATTCGAGAAATAAATCCCGATCTCGGTCTCTTCGAAACGATCAGCGCATTGGCCAATATTGATAGTCGGTTATTTAACTATCAATTAACATTCACAAACATCCATTGAACATAAATAATTTCTCTAAATTATTTATTAACCTCAAAATATCTTCGCAAGATATATTTCCACTTTTCAATTCCTTTTGAAAACAATTTCAAACCATTTCCTTTCTCGGGGTAAATTTCCCAAATATTTTCGATTCCCACCGAAATTACCAAGTACAAACATCTTAGATTTTGAAATAATTTAAAAGACTTTGTTGTAAAATATGTTTTAACATTTAAATTTAGAAAAACTACTTTAATACTTAATTAAAAATAATACTTTAGAAATATTTAAAATAACGCTACTTTATAAAATATAAAACTAGATTTTCTCCTTTAAAACAAAATACTAAGTCACCTTTAACTAATTATTACGATAATAGATTTGAAAAAAAATACTTACTTTAGAATTTAAACATTTAGTAATAATAAATTTTCTAAAACATGCTTTTTAAAACAACATTAAAACTTTTATCTTATATTTAAAAATTTACTTTGAAAACGTACTTGGCTATCCAGGGAAATATACTTCTCTTCACATTCGTTAAAAACGAATCACTATTTATTTTAAACAAATGTTCCCATTCCTTTAATAAATTCCCATCTTGCATTTATTTTTTTCCAAATATCCACTGATATATTACTTTGCTTTTATAAACCCATTTTATAAATTTCATAGCCATATTCTTCTTTAAAAATCCTGGTTTTACACACTTAAATCAATTCCCAAATTGATTTTCAATTTACTCCATTTATTCCAAAATCCATTAAATTCAGATTTTATTCCTTAATTATGATTTAAAATACTTTTAACTGAAAATATCAATTTTAGGTTTTCCAAATTACTTCTTTATCCTTTTAAATAAATTTAAACTTTTAATTTTAAAATAATTCTTTATTCCTTTAAATGATATCGCTTAAGTTTACAATTCATTAATTTCTGTTTATTCAAAATTCCTTTTTTTTCATACTCGAAATTATTTATTAGTATTTTAATATCACTTCCATTTCTTTTCAGCTCATTCTTAATTTATCCAAATTTTCTATAATTATTTTACTTAAAACTCCACTCTTTTATTCTCTTTTCAAAAATCCAATTTATATATTTTGATAACTCAGTGTATCGAAATATATTCAAGCAACCCATATCATCCAATATTCCAATATAATTCATCATAGAATATCAAATAATCGCAATAGAGAATGTTAAATAATCTAAATAAATGTTGAGGAATCCAGTTGGATCGCTCCAACCTGTTTCCCTGCATCCTCAAATGTTAGCACAATATAAAATACCAATTCCACTTCGAGGTGGAATATCGCGGTATATGGGTGTAAATATAATATCATCCGCTATTCTGTGGCGCATAGGGTCTCATCTGCTATACTATGCGGGAAATCGATCATTCCAAGAATGTATTATGTACTATAATATAGCACATCAAATCAATTCAACCATTCAACCAATTATTTAAATTTAATCATTTAAATTTAGATCAAACCAGATGAGTGAGATTAACTCACCTTTGATTCCTGTTTTGCACCCACTTCATTCTCGATTTGATTCCACGATTTTCAGACCTTGTATAACATTAGATGTTTTATTAATATTCGAGTCAATTGAACAATTAAATTCGTATTTGATAATTTAATTAACCACATACTTTATTATCTTTAAAAAAAATCAATTTACTAATAATTTAATTTTAAACTAATCTCTTTTTAAATAATTTCTTAGTAACTAAAATAATTTAGATAAGTTAATTAAACAATTTAATCTCCATGATACGTTATTTTAAAATAAACCAATAAGTTAAAATCGTGAATATGTATATTTGTTTTATTTTATCGGAACTACATATATACTTGTCAAAATAAATTACAGATCTCAAAAATCTAATTTTATATAAACATCCTATATTTTCCAAATCTTATCTACCACATATTTACTAATTTACTTATATATAAAAAGTTTAAAATCTACTTTCTTATAATCCCTACCATATTTTAAAATCCTTACTACTATTTCAAAATCTTATCTATGTAAAATATTCTATATATATTTATATTAAAAATTGTTTCTTTTCTTTTGCAGTGAACACAGCAGAAATTTTCTTTACTGAAATTAATTTTTTTGTACATAAATATACACATATAAATTTAGGAAACAATAATAATACCTCACTGACTCGCGAATCCAGGTCCAAAAAACATCCTCACCGGCCACTGGAATCGTCAACACGATAGACTCCATCTCGGTGCGCCTCGCGGTCGAACTAGGCACAGGCAAACGCGATTAGGGCTCGCGATTCCTCTGTCTTCACAGTCACCACCGCTGCGACTTCACCTTAACCTCCTGGACGCGATGCCGAAATCTCCCACGCGCGCGAGTTCATTCGCGCTTCACCGCCGAAGCCTCAGCATCGCCTACTATGAAAATCGAACCAACGCCCCTTCGTCTCGAGCACGAGACCCACACTCAACCACGGCCGCCATCTGCATCGCGATTTCCCCCTTCCCTGATTTCGACTACGAACGAATTTAGCATGATTTTTAAAAAAACTCGGCCTCAATTTTATTTGAATGCTCGGCCATTTTTTTAAATGAATTGATGAAGGGTGGATGGCGATAAAAAGAAGATGAGCTAGTTTGTTCGAACTGGAAGGGAGATAGGTGGAGTCGCGATTTATAAAATGGGGTAGAAGCTTGCTTCTGAAGACAAGCGATATTGAAAAGGCGTTAGCATGCAAAATTGCTTCTACGTGTCGGCTTGCTCAGAAAGAAGATGGCTGAAATGAAAGAATGGTGGCTATTGGAAAGAAATCTCACTGCTGACTAAAATATCTAAATATATTAATTAAATTCGAATCATCACGTTTTACACAGTCTAAAATTTAGAACCCCTATCGAGGCGTGCCGCTAGGCGTTTATAATGTTAAACCCCTATTCCGAACACAATGGATAAGGTTTCGAGCCCTAATTCGATCGTAAGAAGAAGATAGCTTTTTGAACCTTATAATTATATTGAATTTTCAATATAAATTTTAACGCGTTTATATGTCGTATGCTCACACAACAACTCCAAACCTTACAAAAATTGAAATCCGATAATAATGCAATATTACGGATCCAATGGAACTGGTTTCGTCGAATTCCGAGACTGTGCCTCGGAAGGCAATTTTAAAATGTCAATTTAAATGATATAGTTTTAAAACTTAACAAAGCATTTCCAATTTCACTTTTAACACTTTACTATTTTCAGTATTATCGATATAAAATTCACAAGCCTTCAAATTATTTTTAACAGGCTTAAAATCTCAGATTTTATATTTTACCCAATTTCAAATTATTTAAATTCAATAAATAAATAATGATATTCGGAATTCAAGTTAAAATTAACCTTTCAAATATTTAAAATGAATTAAATATTCCCATTTCAAATGCTTAAAATTCCGGGTCGTCCCATTCCTTCCCCCATAAAAGAATTTTGTCCTCGAAATTACTAGTTAGGAAGAATGGTCCAATACCCGTTTACTATTCCCAAAACCAACAATTCAATATCCTACCAACTATCTTTTTATAGAAGACCCATTACCATTCTTACTAACTTCTCAAACTCTCCTATAATTTGCAAACAATACTATTTTCTCAATCATTCAAATTTCAATTTAAAACCAAATTTTGAATTATCAAAATTTTTCTAACTCCTTAAATTCCGAATTTTTTTGCCAGCGTCTCCTTTGCGCGGCTAGCTCGGTACAACTACAAAATGCCTCTATGGGCTCCCATATTCCAAAAGAAAACAAAAGGCCAAGTGGCTAGATCAAAAACCAATTAAATTTCATACAGAAATTTAAACACATACCTTTTTGTCGAGCAATTCAATTTTATCTTCTGGGATCAAAACCAATATTCCTTTCCCTTTATAATACCTGTATATCCTACATAGTAATAATATCCAATCACAACATTCAAAACATTTTATTGACTTCCTTACAAAATGTCAAAATCTATTCCTTCAAGCCATATGATGTACATATATTTTTATTAAATCTTCACTCAAATGCTTATTCAATGTATTTTATACGCTTATTATATTTATTTTGACTTCACCACTTAGTTTATATCTATTTTTTTTCAAATTGGTTCTCCCATTTCCATATGAATTCAATTTATCTTCAACTCTAAATATTGAATTTTATCTTCCATTTATAACTGATTCATATCATTATTTTAAATTAGTTTCATCCACTAATTTATTTCAATTTCCAATTTGAAATAGTTTTGTCGCTGACTAAATTTTTTCCAAAATTTTCAAACAAAAATTCTAACTCCCAAAATTTTTGAAATTTTTTGGCAGAGTCTCCTTTGTAAGGAGGAGATTTTGCAACTTAACATGAGATATAAATATATATATATCTACCCACCCGGTCGGAAAAACCAAAACAGTTCATATTTCCTATTTTTATTGCGTAGGCGTACCTTTATTTAGCATTTTTAAGCAAACGACATATTATTTAGCAATTGGCGCACCTAAAATCCAGCCAAACGCCTTCCCAGTGCCTGTACTTACTCAATTCAAACATATAAGTACTAAATATATGCAATTTATTAACATTTCACTTACTTTCAATAGCTAACACATAAATTTCACATATAATGCATGTTATATAATTTCCATAAGCACATATAATGTTCCGACACTTATTACAATTGTTTACAACTAATTCTTAAACCATTCCATTCAGTTTAAGTGATTTACAACTTACACGCTTATATCTAATTCATTCCAATTGATTTCAAAATTATCCTATTTCACTTCTAATAACTCATAGGATATTATCTAATCCTGTTTACATCAAACGATTCATTTTCTTATGCAATTCGACAATATTAATGTGAATAAATAATTACTTAAGCTTTATAACCATATAAATTGATTCCAACTCAAGTTACACTTGATTCTATCCCATTTTAATCTATTCACAATCTTTTCATTGCATTTTCTTTCATTTCCAAAAAGTTCGATTCCAAACCGTTTTATTATACTCGACAACCAATATATTAAATAACCATCTTACAATTACTTAAGTTATTTACTTTCTTCAAACTATTCCACCAAATAACTTAATTTTATTTTATTCAACAAACTTACATTTAAATCTTTGATTTGATTTCCCTTTGATCAAATCCCAACCATTTTACTAATTTATTCGATTAGTTTATTCTTTTATCCATTTTTAAATTTTAATTCACATTAACAATTCATTATTGAATTTATTTATAATAAGGTCATTCAATTTATGCATGAATTGGATTTGTTTACAACTCACACCAAATCTATTTTAATCCAATTCAATTTCATTCGACCACACATTCAATTTATATTCACATACTTAATTTTTGTTTTCATTTATCTTCAAACCATTTTATTTAATGTTCTTGTGTCCAATCTTACTTTATATCCCAAGTTTGGATATATATATTTTTTTCTTCAGAATACAATACTTTTATTCCGGCTTATTTATTCCCTTTTTAAATTTTATAAGCTACTCGCTTATTAATATTCATACTTCTCCATCTATTTATAGTCAATTATATTCACATTTTACTTTTAACTAGGGATTATATATCTTTTTATTTCAATGCTTTCCAATTCTTTTATAAGCTTCCGAAGCTTATTTATTCCAATTCAATATTATCTATTACTCAACTGAATTCATTTCAATTCAATTTCAGTTCATTTACTTACAATTATAAATTCATTTATTCATTCACAAATTCATTTTGGACCAATAAATTTTATTTCCAAAACATTGGTTATTTTTAGCCCATTTAAACAATTCTACACTTTATTTTACACAATTTTGAAAACATATATATCTAAACCAAACTATTCCTTTGCATTATCAAAATCAAACCAAATTTCGCAAACAAACATTAATCCAAAACATCCAGTTAGCAATCCCCCTCTTGGAAACTCGAAAATGAACACTGAATGATGTCGCGATCATCATCGGAATTATTTTCCAGCGACCGAAAAGAGTTCAATGCTTTTATCACTTTAAAACCCCTTCCAATATTTTTAAATTCCAAATCTCTCTAGATTTCGAATCCGATTCAAAAATATTTCTCAAATACATATTATTTTTCCCAATTTTTGAGAATCATTTTCAACTTCAAAGGAATTTAAATTTCCAAATTTTCAAATTCCAAATCCTTTAAATTTATACTCAAACATTACTTTGGAATTTCATCTTATTTTAATTATTAATCACACTATAATTCACATTTATAGTTTACATTTACAAATTTCATTTGTATATGAATTTGTTTCTTAGTTTTTAATTGCGATTTCAATTCCTTATTCAATTATAAATCACATTTACAAATCCCATTTATTTTATTAATTTATTCCTAAATCTTTGGTTATTATCTTCAATTTCTTATTCAATTCTCATACAACAATGATAATAATTTAATATTATCACTTTCTGACAACCAAGCATCCATATATAACTATAATAATTTACGAAAAATCATTTCTTTTATATATGAAAATAATTTGGGTAAAATTATTTCATTTACCCTATTTGAAAACTATGTTGTGTCGGTTTATCTTATTCAAGAGTTTAGAAATCCCTATCGATGACATAGCGTCCCATACATTGACCAGAATTTATAAACACTCAACCGATAAATCAACATAATATAAAAACAATTTTATATTCACTAACAAATATGTACTCATATCTATTAATACTCTCAAACTCATCCTAGAGTACTTCAGACTCTATTTAATGAGTAATCCCCACTAGAGCCAAGGTTATCACCAACCTAAGCTTTGATACCAACTGTAACGACCCACAAATCCGTACCCCTTGAGTCCACACTATTCTACATCAATCAACTCAAGTTGAACAGAAATACGAACCATTTGGGTTAAAGAAGAAAATGTAGAAGAAGAAAATAGAAAATAAAGAAGAAAATAGAAAATAACATCAGAATCTAACCATCGTAGTGGAATAAAATATAATAGATATTCAATGATCTTTACACAAAAGAAAACTACATCTGTTTATACATACATCATCAGAACACATCATCAGAGTTCAACAACATCATCAACTTACAACTGGACAATCATATAAACTTGTCCTCAAAACTGAATACACAGCGGAATAATAATCAAGTACGGAAGTACGTATCACCATCCATCTCGTCTCCTGAGCTCCACAACATCCTTTCCTGTATCCTATAATACTCAGTCTGACCCGAGCATTATAGTTAAATAACACCCGAGTCAGTCTGTAATACCAGCGTAAGAAAACCACACTCAATTAGATTATTAAAGTTTCAAAACCCTTTTGAAAACAAAAGCATCCCGTAAGACCACGCCACAAATAAACATGTCGGGTTTTTACGTTATGATAGCTAAAACATTTCTTATAAAATTCTTTGATATTATAATAGGGTCTACATACAAATACTTATTAAAATAGCCGAAATTGTTACATTATTAAATTCCAGCAACTAGCCATAGAGCGGGTAATACAAACAAAACTCGTAAAAGGCGCGCAGGGAGAATGGATTACCAAATAATGACTAGGCACCGAGGTACCATCTGTCACGGTACGTGGCCTAGATCACTGTACCGAGGATCACTCCCGACCCCCTGCAACACAAGACCGGGACTAACCCTTACTGGATAATCCCGAGTAAGATCACCCCACGGTTGCGATCAGCAACCGCACCACTAAGCCAAAATAAAAAAGGACATCTAGACAGGGATGACCTCATCCTGAAGTGGGTGCTACCCACCTAGCCTTGCTACATAACCCCTGATGTTCAGTCATTCCCGGTTGATGAGGCATGACGCTAAACGTTACCTTTTAGGACGTTCCACTTAGAATGCCCATCGTCCACCTGACGATGTTCTGAAAGCATTCGTCCAAACAAGTCCGTCCCGGGTTTGAACGGAACCGAAGGCACTATTCCTACTACATCCGCTTTGGATATCCTTAGGATTAGTAGCAACTAGCCCTTGCACTTTACTGCTCCATCTTCGACTCCGAACTCGTCTTTCTCACGAAAACGTTCAAACTGGATCGAAGTGGTTTTCGAGAAATAAATCCCGATCCCGTCTCTTCGAAACGATCAGCGCATTGGCCAATATTGATAGTCAGTTGTTTAACTATCAATTAACATTCACAAACATCCATCAAACATAAATAATTTCTTCAAATTATTTATTAACCTCAAAATATCTTCGCAAGATATATTTCCACTTTTCAATTCCTTTTGAAAACAATTTCAAACCATTTCCTTTCTCAGAGTAAATTTCCCAAAGATTTTCGATTCCCACCGAAATTACCAAGTACAAACATCTTAGATTTTGAAATAATTTAAAACACTTTATTGTAAAATATGTTTTAACATTTAAATTTAGAAAAACTACTTTAATGCTTAATTAAAAATAATACTTTAGAAATATTTAAAATAAAGCTACTTTATAAAATATAAAACTAGATTTTCTCCTTTAAAACAAAATACTAAGTCACCTTTAAATAATTACTACGATAATAGATTTGAAAAAAATACTTACTTTAGAATGTAAACATTTAGCAATAATAAATTTTCTAAAACATGCTTTTTAAAACAACATTAAAACTTTTATCTTATATTTAAAAATTTACTTTGAAAACGTACTTGGCTATCCAGGGAAATATACTTCTCTTCACATTCGTTAAAAACGAATCACTATTTATTTTAAACAAATGTTCCCATTCCTTTAATAAATTCCCATCGTGCATTTATTTTTTTCCAAATATCAACTGATATATTACTTTGCTTTTATAAACCCAGTTTATAAATTTCAAAGCCATATTCTCCTTTAAAAATCCCGGTTTTACACACTTAAATCAATTCCCAAATTGATTTCCAATTTACTCCATTTATTCCAAAATCCATTAAATTCGGATTTTATTCCTTAATTATGATTTAAAATAATTTTAACTGAAAATATCAATTTTAGGTTTTCCAAATTACTTCTTTATCCTTTTAAATAAATTTAAACTTTAAATTTTAAAATAATTCTTTATTCCTTTAAATGATATCGCTTAAGTTTACAATTCATTAATTTTTGTTTATTCAAAATTCCTTTTTTTTCATACTCAAAATTATTTATTAGTATTTTAATATCACTTCCATTTCTTTTCAATTCATTCTTAATTTATCCAAATTTGCTATAATTATTTTACTTAAAACTCCACTCTTTTATTATCTTTCTAAAAATCCAATTTATATATTTTGATAACTCAGTGTATCGAAATATATTCAAGCAACCCATATCATCCAATATTCCAATATAATTCATCATAGAATATCAAATAATCGCAACAGAGAATGTTAAATAATCTAAATAAATGTTGAGGAATCCAGTTGGATCCCTCCAACCTGTTTCCCTGCATCCTCAAATGTTAGTAAAATACCAATTCCACTTCGAGGTGGAATATCGTGGTATATGGGTGTAAATATAATATCATCCACTATTATGCAGCGCATAGGGTCTCATCCGCTATACTATGCAGGAAATCAATCATTCCAAGATGTATAATGTACTATAATATAGCACATCAAATCAATTCAACCATTCAACCAATTATTTAAATTTAATCATTCAAATTTAAATCAAACTAGATGAGTGAGATTAACTCACCTTCGATTCCTGTTTTGCAACCCACTTCATTCTCGATTTGATTCCACGATTGACCTTGTATAACATTAGGTGTTTTATTAATATTCGAGTCAATTGAACAATTAAATTCCCATTTGATAATTTAATTAACCACATACTTTATTATCTTTAAAAAAATTCAATTTACTAATAATTTAATTTTAAACTAATCTCTTTTTAAATAATTTCTTAGTAACTAAAATAATTTAGATAAGTTAATTAAACAATTTAATCTCCATGATACGTTATTTTAAAATAAACCAATAAGTTAAAATCATGAATATGTATATTTGTTTTATTTTATTGGAACTACATATATACTTGTAAAAATAAATTACAGATCTCAAAAATCTAATTTTATATAAACTTCCTACATTTTCCAAATCTTATCTACCACATATTTACTAATTTACTTATATATAAAAAAATGAAAATCTACTTTCTTATAATCCCTACCATATTTTAAAATCCTTACTATTATTTCAAAATCTTATCTATGTAAAATATTCTATATATATTTATATTAAAAACTGTTTCTTTTCCTTTCTTTTCCAGTGAACACAGCAGAAATTTTCTTTACTGAAATTAATTTTTCTGTACATAATTATACACATATAAATTTAGGAAACAATAATAATACCTCACTGACTCGCGAATCCAGGTCCAAAAAACATCCTCACCGGCCACTGGAATCGTCAACGCAATAGACTCTATCTCAGTGCGCCTCGCGATCGAACTAGGCATAGGCAAATGCGATTTGGGCTCGCGATTCTTCTGTCTTCACAGTCACCACCGTCGCGACTTCACCCTAACCTTTTCGACGCGATGTCGAAATCTCCCACACGCATGAGTTCGTTCGCGCTTCACCGCCGAAGCCTCAGCATCGCCGTACTATGAAAATCGAACCAACGCCCCTTCGTCTCGAGCACGGGACCCACACTCAACCACGGCCGCCATCTGCATCGCGATTTCCCGTTCCTTGATTTCTATTACGATCGAATTTAGCATGATTTTTAAAACAACTTGGCCTCAATTCTATTTGAATCTTGACCATTTTTTTTAAACGAATTGATGAAGGGTGGACGGCGATAAAAAGAAGATGAGCTAGTTTCGTTCGAACTTGAGGGGAGATAGGTGGGGTCACGATTTATAAAATGGGGTAGAAGCTTGCTTCAGAAGATAAGCGACATTGGAAAGATATTGAAAAGGCGTCAGCGTGCAAAATTGCTTCTACGTGTCGGCTTGCTCAGAAAGAAGGTGGCAGAAATAAAAGAATGGTGGCTATTGGAAAGAAATCTCACCGCTGACTAAAATATCTAAATATATTAATTAAATTCGAATCGTCTAGTTTTACACAGTCTAAAATTTCGAACCCTTATCGAGGCGTGCCGCTAGGCGTTTATAATGTTAAACCCCTTTTCCGAACACAATGGAAAAGGTTTCGAGCCCTAATTCGATTGTATGAAGAAGATAGCTTTTTGAACCTTATAATTACATTGAATTTTCAATATAAATTTTAGCACGTTTATATATCGTATGCTCACACAACAACTCCAAACCCTATAAAAATTGAAATCCGATAATAATGCAATATTACGAATCCAATGGAACTAGTTTCGTCGAATTCCGAGACTGTGACTCGGAAGGTTATTTTAAAATTTCAATTTAAACGATATAGTTTCAAAACTTAACAAAGCATTTCCAATTTCAATTTTAACACTTTTACTATTTTCAGTATTATCAATATAAAATTCACAAGCCTTCAAATTATTTTTAACAGGCTTAAAATCTCAGATTTCATATTTTACCCAATTTCAATTATTTAAATTCAATAAATAAATAATGATATTCGGAATTCAATTTAAAATTAACCTTTCAAATATTTAAAATGAATTAAATATTCCCATTTCAAATGCTCAAAAATTCCGAGTCGTCACAGGTGGCAAGGCGTGCGCACATTCGATGCTAACCAAGGACTGGGTATGGGTGTGAATTCGATGTTGGCCAACCAAGGAGTCAAGGGTGAGTGATAGGTATATGACCTTTGCTTTTATGATTCAATAAATGTTGAGATTAAAAGGGTCGCCGCTGGACTGGAGGGGTTATAGACAGCATTTGATATTCCAAGTGTAATATCTCTTGGTCTTCAAACTACGGTAGTACACAAAGATAACCTGGAGAAAGAGAGGATAGTAGGACGGAATGGGGCTTCAAACACTCTAGGAAGTTCAGACTCCTCCGAATACATTCCTCCCCATAAGTCCACTGCCCAAAATATAGTCATGGTACTTGCCCATCTATAGTGGTATTAGGTGTCGAGACTGACACTGGGTATTATTGTCCTCCCCTAGTTAGGAACAAGTGTGACATCCCACTATTTATAATGTCTAAAACTGGTGACGATGCCATCAATATACGCTTATGCACTAATCTTAAATATTTAAAACAGCAAGTCATTGGTTATATAAATTAAAAATCTAAAACTACGAACAAAAAAAGGAAAACCTCCCAGTGGAACTAAACATCGCTATACATATAGTATTTTAAATAAACAAATGGCATCTAAATCCAACTCATCAAATACATTCACATCTTCATATATATCAATTATTATCAAACTCATAAACAATACAACTATAACACATGGGGAATAAACAAAGTAAACAAGCTGTGGATTTTTTGTGCTTTTAGATATCTTTTTCCCTTCTTTGATTCCATCTGCAAACTTTGAAAATGCATGGAAAGAAAAAAAATTATTCAACTATATTTAGACTGCGCCAATTTCTACATACTATAGCCCAACCTAAGGGATCCGATGACTATTTCATAGAAAAAGACTACCTACATACCCTTTCGGGATCACATAGTTCTATTTCACGCTCTTCTCCTGCATCAAATTTTGCTCTTCTCCTGCAACAAATATTTGTTAGCAGATAACATTGCACAAAAACAACAACCAAGCAACCGATGCAAGAAGAGAACAATATATTCTACTCAGCTATCATAGCTAATCATCATAAATATAGGGTAACCGTAATAATAACAACACAACCATTAAACATCACACAAATTCAGTACAGGGAATTAGGCTGAAGGAAAAACCTGAGAACATTTTTAATCTGAAGGACAGAAGTTTTAAAATTTAGTCTGAAGGACAAAAAATGATATATTCATATAGCATTGCACATGTGTAATGCTATATTCATATAGCATTACACAACTGCTTGTTTGTGTATGCAGAAACTTATAAAATTGTGTTGTATATAGCATTATAGATGTGTAATGCTATATGAATATAGCATTATGGATGTGTAATGCTATATGAATATATCATTTTTTGTCCTTCAGGCTAAATTTTAAAACTTCTGTCCTTCAGACTAAAAGTGTTCTCAGGTTTTTCCTTCAGCCTAATTCCCTCAATTCAGTAATACTCAATGTAAATTCCAAACATCCAATAAATCAACCCCAACGAATATACCAAATTGTCAACTAATCATCTACTATTAATAAAACATCACCAACAAAAAAAATGCAAGTATTAATCAGAAAATTGTGTACTCCATATTAGTAACACAACACCAGTCTCATCAAATGTGCACTAACAACTCTATATTAGTTACAAAAACATAAAAACTCATCAAATGTGCACTAACTACTTAATATTTATAACATAACATCAATTAAATCAACAAATGAAAATAATAATTAACTACACAACATCCACGTAGTAATACTGTAACGCATCGCATACTCGTCCTAATGCGATTCCATCGTCATATAGCAAACAAATGTATTTGCACATATAATTTCCTTTTAAGTATAAAATCATCCTACTATGTTTTATTATAAAAAATAATTTTTTATTTTATCTCAGATCAATAATAATCTCTCAAAAACGATGGTATACTTTAAAAATACTTTATTATACATTTATGACCTCAAATACCCCAAGACACTGTTATTTAATCGAAAATAGTAATTTAAGTCAATCTATTTTCAAAAACCATAATATTATTACTTTATGTCAAAATAATAATATTTACTTAAATCGATTTATTATCTTTCATAATCAATTTATTACTATTTAACACAAAAATAATAATATTCCACTTTAGATCTCGAAGACTCCACTTATTATTATTTACTTTAAAATATTAATAACTTAGCCCAAAATACTTTTGAAAACACAACTTTATTACTATTACTACTATTCCCAAGATCTCTTATTTTTATTATTCATATATATTAATATATAGTAATAATATCTTTCTATAAACTCCATAAAATGATTATACTATTATTCACCAAAAACAATACAGTCTTTTCAAAATGACATCATTATTCATCAAATTATACCTTACTTTACAAATACAAATAAATTCTCCAAGATTTTCTTTAAAATAAATTTTCGTTGGAAATTCATAATTATAACCTTATTAAATTGTTAATATTAATTATTTTTTATTTTACCAAAATTACAATAATCTCATTTTCGATTAATTTATCTATTTTACCAAAATTACACAACTTTACCTTTTTTCTATTGATTCATTATTTTCCCAAATCAAAAAATAATTGCTGTAAATATCATCATTCAATGGTGCAACAATTTACATAGATAAATAACCAAAATCATATCAAAACACCATAATAGCCAAACAATCACTAAAAGAATATATCATATATCAACAAATGTATATTTTCATTGAGGGATACTTATTTAATATTTTTATAATATAAGTAGTTAAGGTTATTTAATCATACCAACGCGTTTTTACATATAGGTCCAAAATCTAGCAAAACAACATGATAAACCATCCGGAATTTCGCCATCAATCCAATGGAACAAACCATGGGCGAAATAGAGTTTGAATGGTAAATGTAGTGATTAGAAGATTTAGGGTTTACTTTTCAATTATTAATCTTATAGGGTCCTAAATGTAAGCACATATATCCTTCTTAAATTGCACATGCTGCCTAAACCTAAACCCATTGACCTTCCAAGTGCTGTAGCCATCGCCTCTAGCCACCAACGGTTGATCGGGACCCACCGCTATGCTCCTCATGCTACCACTGACTAGATCCACCATGCATTTGTGCATGTGCCTCCTCCAGTGCGCTACTATCACCCCTAAGGTTTTATACCCTATTTCAATTAATCCACCTGAACCACGTCGATCTGAGACTATCAGTAACCACAGACGCATTCCATTCATCGTCCTCTATGCAATAGTATCCTTGATTATCGTGTTGTCGATGTTTCATCGTTGATTGCAAAACTCTTAATGGATCTTGATTTTTTGAATATTTCATAACTTTTATCGAGTATTCAGACTGTAGCAATCAAATTTCGAAAAACAAACTTCTCCACTATGTTCATGTCGTCGTGCCGTATGTAACGACATATTATAAGGCCTAGTTTAAGATTGATTTTCAAATTGGTTTATTTTGTAATTAAGAATTCCACCATTAGAGGGAGATTAAGGAGGGATTTCAAAATTAAGGAAGAAAAACAAAGATGGAGATGACGGTTATGGTTATATAGCTTCATTTACAATCGTTTGGCTAGGTTATGTGTCGTATACCTAATTTGGACCAAAATAGTTATGTATAACATTTATAACTTATAAAACCCCTATCTTTCAAACCATGACTCCAAATTTCATGAATTTAAATTTGAAACTAATTAGCTCGGAAAGATGTACATAATAGTTATAAATATGACACACAAATCCTATATAATTAAAAATCCATTTTAATTAATATATATACACACGCCAAATTTGAGTTCGTTACAAGAAGCATCAAACATAGCCCACTATGGGTGGATAGAATCTTAGTTCTTTTTTATTGTTCATAATTGTCTTGTTTGTACCCTGTTTTACATGCTATATTAATTTATATCTTGTACATAAGTCATATTTGAGATTTTAACTCATTTTTTGAGTAATGGTCAAATTGACTTGTTTGGGCTTGACAAGATCGAGTAAAACAATAGTTTGGCTTGTTTATACCTAATAACAAGTCATTGCCCTTTCCTCTCCAACATAGTATGGGCTGACTCCACCCATCCTGCCATCTCCAAACATGCTCGTCTAGGTGGTCACTAGAAGCTATCTCCTTGGGTCCGGGCTGCCATCTAAGTTGATGTTATCCATAGGCATTTAGTGCATCATCACTATGCTCCCTACATTCAGCTCCAACATGCTCTGGCCCAGTTTATAGATAATGTGTTCTATGAAATCTTTGATTCGGAGGGACATCTATAACAACCATATTTTAAAGTTATAATATTAAATTAATTAATTAAAATAGAAGTGTTGAATTCAATTTTTGATAATATTATTTTTGGAATTAAATTATTATTCAGTTAAAGTCTATTTAGTAAAGAATTTTGCTATAGTAAAATTGAATTAGTTAATAAACTTCGTTTTAGATAATATATTAAAATTCAAATAAAATGTGTTAACAAATATGAAACATTTTAAAAGTACAAATAGTTTTGTATAATTGAAAGAGATGAATTTCTATTAGATATTCACTAAAATCATTAAATCAACAAAGATGAATAAATTTTTTTGTATCAGTTCAATGGATAATTAAATACAATAGACAACATTGAGTTGAATTATGTTGTTTTATCAAATTATATTTCGTAGAATGAAGTGTGAACAAAATTAAATTAGATTGGGACATATTTGTAAATATACGACGAGGATTAATAGTTAAATTTAAATACAAAGAAAAATAACTAGTAAATGCAAAGGAATAGAATTGAAGCAAAATATAAATTAAACCCATGTTCTTAGTAAAAGTAAACCTAAACCCTCCTCACTAAATTTAAATCCACTAGCCTGCTTTCTCTTATCTAATCTAATCCCCAAATCTAAAACGTATTTTTCCCGTAAGCCCTAAAAAATGAAATTCAAGTTTAGAAAAGAAAATAAAAACGTGCAACTATGATCTTGTAAGAGGCGACGACCGGCCACGAGCGTGGTGATTGGAAGCGAACGAGCTTCGAGGCTTAGGTGATGTGAACTTTGGAATCAACAATTTGGGTTATGCCCTGGTGCTGAGCATCGAAACATGGGGCACTGCGATGAGATGATCTGGTGCAATGGTGATGACCTGATGTGTGCGATAGTGGAGAAGCAGTGACCTGGGCCCATGTAGGGATGGCAAGGCTAAGATGCTGGGCTTGCTAGAGGCTGAGGCTCAGACATTTGGGGTTTTGGATAATCAATGTCGAAGGTTGTTGCTGCTATTCTAGGGTGTGGCAGTGGCTATATTAGAATCTGGCAACAAGTCTTCATTTGGCCAAATAGGCGAGTTAATCTATTTAACTCACACATCAATATTTAAAAATGATTATCTCCCTTTTTATTCCTTATTTGGCTATGAATTTCAATAATATTTGGTAGTGAACTATTGAAATGCATGAAGTAAAATTGCTTGCTGCGGTTTTAATTAGTTTGATGGATGAATTTGTTGAATTATGTATAAGGGTATAATTTGATTCGATTGTCAATTATTGAAAATTGCGAGTAATGAAATTCATTGATCATATAATGCTTTAGTTGATGTATGATAGTGCATTCCTTGTTATGTGATTGAAGTTGTTGAAAAGCCACTCGGATCGCTAAATAATTATGTATTATGGAATTATATTTTATAAAGCGATGTTAGCTCTAGAAGTTGCATTTTTGATGGATTTATTGTTAAAATTGTTTAAATATTTTTTAAAGATTCTCAAAATAAGAATTTATCTATTTTGATCCTTATTAGAATTTAGCTTATAAAATATAGTTAAATTATATTAAAATCTTAACTTATTTCTTATTTCAAAATTCTATTCAAAGCTTTTTAAAATGAGTAATATTTAATTGCAAAACCTTTTTAAATTTACTATTTTAAGTATATAATTTTTGGAAATGTTTTAGAGGCAAAAGGTAAATTATAGTATTATTTATAAAAGTGATTATGATAGTAATAACTTTAATTTCAAAGTGATTCTGTTATAAAAGAGGTTTAAATGATTTGAAAGAGTTCAAAAGATTTTGTAAATAAGCAACTCTTCTTTAAAGTGAGTTTATGGACTTAATAGTGATTTTGGAAAAAAATTATATCTCTATATATATAAATTAATTTAAAACTCTATTATTTTATTTATTAAGGAATTGAGATTTTGTGCTTTTCTATGGAACAAAGAATTTTAGTAAACGATTGAATTGTCAGATTGGCATGAGACATTTCGTACAATTCTTTCGCTTATTATAATAATTTGTTAAATAAAGTTTGAGTGGAATTTACTAGATTTTAGTAAATATTTGAATTTCCTATCTGGTATTGGACGGTTAGTTAAATCCTTCTAGTTACTTGAGTGACAGTAATTAGCACTTAAAGTTTTATTATCTTAGGATGTTCGGATTTCATTTTTAGGCCAATAGATCCCTGAGGGAAGATAACTCATTTTTCATAGACATGAGAGTCTATACATTGGATAGACAAACCTATTTTGGAGTTAGGTTTGTTATGGTGGAACACGGCTACCCTTTTGTTTCTTGGACAGGTGTTTACATGCATGATTAGTGTATAAACCAGATGACTAATACCTATCATTTTATTTTTTAGTACATAGTTGTAATAATCCATAGCAGCTTGTTGGTTGCTTCAGACGCAACCTACTTTCTTCTTAGTAGGGAACTTCATGGTGAATCATTGGTATGCAACGACTGCGACTGGGTTGGCCAAAACATGCCTACTTGTAAGAATGTTGTAAGTGGAGGGAAGCAAACTACAACAAATTTTACTTGAATCTTAACGAAGTGGGGTTCCTCACCAAAGGTAACCATATGCGAGGTTAACCCCAAGGGATGATCCCAATGCTGCTGAAGTTATAGATGTTGCACAGTCAGGCTGGATTGCGGAAGCTTCATTTGATCAAAGATGTATTTGAACATGAAGTTTATTAAGCTTCCTCCATCTATGAAGACTTTGTGCACTTTGATATTTATGATGTGGATGGAGATCATCACGGGGTCGTGGTAGGGATATTTGACACCTGTCTTGACTTCAACTATGAATGTCATGTAGGCTTCATTTGGCTCCACCCTTAAAGCTTTTGGGACCTTGAGCTTTACAGTACATACTTGGTAGTGGGGTTGAGCCTGCTCTTATAACAGGACTAGCCCTCCGCCGCTTTCGGCTATATGTAGGAAGCATATGGACTAGTTCTTAATATTGATGGGAATGACCTTTCCATCTGCCTATTGAGGATGGGCATGATGGGTTTGGCACTCAACCCTTTGATCCACCTATTGTCTAACATATTTCATAAGTATACCCTAATGGATTAATCGATCCATCTCATCTTTTAGGTGATGTAACTCATTTGTAGCATTGAGCTGCCTCCAACTATGAAGACCTGGTGCACTTTGGTGTTTGTGATATGGATGAAGATGACCATGGGTACAGTGGGGATATACAACACCTCTCTTAACTTTAGTTTTGAATGTGATGTCAGATTCATCTGGCTCCATTCTTAAAGCTTTTGGTCCCTAAGTTGTACAAAGTATACTTGGTTCGTGGGGTTGATCCCATCCTCGAATGGGCCTGGTCCTTCTACTACTTTCAGCTGTATGTGGGCCACCGTATATGGATAAGATCTTAATATTAATGACAACGACATTATTTCCATCTGCCCGACAAGGAGGAGTATGATGAATTTGACATTTAGCACTTTGATCCACCTATTATTTAATATGTTACATAAGTATACCTTTTTGAATTAACGCTTTATCTCATCTTTCGGGTGATGGTACTCATTTGTAGCATGGTCATTCTACTAATGGAATTTGCAATGTTTCTCATTTCCACGGGGATCTTCCTTTCACCCTATGCAAGTAGAGGAGGCATGTAATCTGAGGCATGGTTCCTCATGGTAGGATAGATAGTTTTCATGTTGCAATTTGAAGAGGCATAGTATGCATGCCTAGCCATGAAGTGTGTGCCATCCCTATAGCATTATTTATAGTGCTTCTAATGGTCGTTTCTTCTGCAACTGCCCTTGCTGCTTGAGTTTTGTTTGTCCCCTTACCTATCCTCTTCGTTGCTATTGGATATGTCACCCTTCTCTACCATCATGATATCGTTGACTCATTGAAAGAAGTAAGTTAAAGATGAAGTTAGCTTCTTTTGCAATTATTTCCACATTTTGGAGCAAAATCTCACCCTAAAGAAAAGTGTCACCACCAAGCTATCCTTATCAGCTCCCTTGACACAGATTAATTCTTTATTAAAGTGATTGACATAGTAGCAGAGCGACTCATTTGGGCACTTTCTAATATTGCAAAGCTCACTGGCCATCACTATTTGCGTTTGGGAAGCGAAGAAGTGAGTCTTAAAGCCACTGAGAAGATGGCCATAGTATTGGATGCGGAGGTGCAGGAACCAACCAGAGGCCGGTTTGGCCAGGGTGGATCGTATAATAAGCACTTGGCATTGTTGGAGAGTTAGCCAGCTTCCGTGATTGAATTGAAGGCCATGTTGTGATCGAATGAGTTAGCATTTCCTTCATATTCTTTAATGCAAGGCAAAGCATACCTCCGGTGGATGTTGATGCTTAGGTATCCTATGAGAATGGCTCCCCTTCTCATTGTCTAAGAGGTTCTCATCCGCTTGGTTTAGGGTTTGTATCCTAAGCCTCTGTTTCAAAGCATGACCATCTCTTCTCTAAGACCGACAGCTTCCCTTATTGGTGGTGTGTGGAATTTTGTAGGGAGGGGATTCTTTTGTATCTTATGTGGGAAATAGATCTTTGGTGTCGATAGGGAAACATGAGTGGAGACGTCAGACATGGTAAGTGTCCTTCTGTTTCTATCTGAAGAAGAGGATATCTAGAGTGATGGCCCTGCCTCTTATTTGAGCGAGGTCTTTATACTTCCCATTGGGATCAAAAGTGGATTGAAAATTCCTAAGGCTTGTTATCTCTTGCTTACCCTCAACGCTCAGGCTTTTAAAACTTAGATTGTGTTTCACATTTACTACCCGAAGTCAATCAATGGTAGACATCTCTAGGGGAAGGTGAGCGACGAACATTGCAAGCTCTGGATACTGGAAATGGCTAGGGCCTAGGAGCGTCATGAGCAAAGTCATTAGTGCACATGGTGTGTGTCCTTGTCACGAGCTAGGATAGTCCCAACATAGGTTTCAAGTATGACCCTCTCCCCGACGTCATGCATCGTTTTGAAAGTACTTGGAATGGAAGGCAAGAGAGGGGTTCTGTCCATGGCCAATAGGATTCTCTGACCATAGTTGGTGGTTTCTTGAGCTTCCACTCATGAATAGAGCTTATTTAGGTCATGGGCAGTTTGTTCGATGTTAGCAATTTCATTAACCAAGTTAAGCCATACATCATTGCCCAAGCCTAAAATGGTGCTTTTGGCATTAGGCCTAGAGCCGCAGTTGGTGTTATGACCATTTGAGTTATCAGCTTCAGCTTCAATATTATTAGTGTAACAGCCAGCAAATCCGTACCCCTTGAGTCTACACTATTCTACAACAATCAACTCAAGTTGCACAGAAATATGAACCATTTGGGTTTAAGAAGAAGAGGTAGAAGAAGAGAAAACAAAATCAACATCAGAATCTATCCATCGCAGTGAAATAAAATATAATAGATAGTAAATAATCTTTACTCAAAATCAAATATATCTGTTTACATACATTACATCATCAGAGTACATCAACCACAGTTCACATCAATAACATACAATGGAAACACAACAACTCAACAGCGGAATATATATATAAACAAGTACGAATGTACGTATCGTCAATCCAGCTCGTCTCCTGAGCTCCATAGCATCATATCCTGTATCCTATAATACTCGGTCTGACCCGAGCATTACAGTTAAATAACACCCGAGTCAGTCTGGATTACCAGCGTGAGAAAAATCACACCCAATTGATTATTAAAGTTTCAAAAATCCTTTGAAAACAAAAGCATCTCGTAAGACCACGCCACAAATAAACATGTCGGGTTTTTACCTTACGATAGCTAAAACAATTTTTATAGAAATCCTCTGATATTATAATAGGGTCTATATACAAATACTTATAAAATAGCCGAAATTGTTACATTCATTAAATTCCAGCTACTAGCCACCAAAGTGGGTAATATAAACAAAACTCGTACAAGGCTCGTAGGGAGGATGGATTTCCAACTAATGACTAGGCACTGGGGTACCACCTGTCACAGTACGGGGCCTAGATCACCGTACCGAGGATTACTCCCTTCATCCCCTGCAACACAAGGTCGGAACCATTCCTTACTGAACAGTCCCGAACAAGATAAACCCCGTGGTTGGCGCGACCAACCACCCACTAAGCCGAAATATATAAGGGACATCTAGACAGGGGAATTATCTTGTCCTGCTTGGGCATGACCCACCTAACCTTGCTGCATATCCCTTGATTTTCAGTCATTACCGGTTGATGAGGCTTGAGGCTAAGCGTTACCTTTAGAACGTTTTCACTTAGAATGCCCATCGTCCACCTGACGATGTTTCGCAAGCATTCATCCATACAAGTCCGTCCTGGGTTCGAACGGAACCGAAGGCACTATTCCTACTACATCCATTTTGGAAATATCCTCAGGATTAGTAGCGACTAGCCCTTGCACTTCACTGCTCCATCTTCGAATCCAAAATCGTTTCACGAAACGTACAAACCGGATCGAAGTGGTTTTCGAGAAATAAATCTCGATCCCGGTCTCTTCGAAACGATCAACGTAGTTTGTCCAATATTGATAGTCGGTTATTTAACTATCAATTAATATACACAAACATCCATCCAACAATAAATAATTTCCCAAATTATTTATTTATCTCAAAATATCTTCACAAGATATATTCCTATTTTCAACCCTTTGAACATAGTTTTCAAACCATCATTCATTCTTTCCAGTATAAACTTTCCCAAGTATTTTCTATCTCCTCTGAAATCACCAAGCACAAAATAGATTTTTAAAATAATTTAAAACACTTTACTTTGAAAATATATACTTTTAAACATTTAAGTTAAATTACTTCAATACTTTGTAAAAATACATGCTATATGAGTATTTGAAAATAAAGTTACTTAATAGGATATAAAACTAGATTTTCACTTTGAAAACAAAATACTAGGTCACTTTTTAGGTAATTACTACTATTTTAGATTTAGAAAAAAAAAATACTTACTATTGAATTTAAATATTAGAAATAATCAATTTTCTAAACTTGCTTTTTACAACATCTTTAAAACCTTTAAATTTATTTAAGAATTTACTTTAAACATGTACTTGGTTATCCAGAGTAAAATCCTAGCTTCAATCGCCTAAATCAATTTCCCAAATTGATTTCCAATTTATTTCCTTTAAATTCAGAATTTATTAATTTCAGATCTCATTTCTTGATTCCAATTTTTAGATTTCTCAATTACTTCATTCCTTTAAATAAATTTAAACTTTAAATTTTACAATAATTATTTATTCCTTTAATTGATATAACTTAAGTTTACAATTCATCAATTTCATTTTATTCAAAATTCCATTTCTCTTCATACTCGAAGTTATTTAGTATTATTTTCATATTACTTCTATTTCTTTTCAATTCATTCTTAATTTATTCAAACTTTCTATAATTATTTCGCTTACAAATTTACTTCTTTTTAATTTTCTTTCAACAATCCAATTCAAATAATTTGGTAATTCATTATACCCAAATATCCAATCAACCATAACATTCAATATACCAATATAACTCATCATAAGACATCAAATAATCACAACAGAGAATATGGAATAATTTAAATAAATGTGAGGGGTCCAGTTGGATCCCTCCAACTTGTTTCCCTGCATCCACAAATGTTAGCACAATATAATATACCAATTACAAAATATCATACTATAACACATCGATCAATTCAACCATTCAAACAATTATTTAAATTTATTCATTTAAATTTAAATCTTAAATTCACTGAGTGAGATTAACTCACCTTTTTATTGCTGTTTTCAACCCACCTCCACTCCGACTTGATTTCTTGCAGAATTTAACCTTGAATAAATATTACGTGGTTTTATTAATATACAAACAAATTGAATAATCAATTGTCATTTATTAATTAAATTTAAACTAATAAATTTTGTTTTGAACTAGTAATTAAATTTCAAACAAATTTGTTTTTAATAAAATATTTAGTAGCTGTCATAATTAAATAAATTTATTAAATAGATCAATCATCATAATACATTATTATTATTATTTTAATAACTAGTAGCCTCAAAAAAATGTAAATTTATTTTTCCTTACCATATCATATTATTATTAACATTTATAATCCATAAACTGCATATCTATATACTGCTGCAGTTTCCATCCTCCCCTTTTTTTCTTCTTCTTCTTCTTTTTTTTTTAAATAAAACTCAAAATAGACATACCTATATATATATAATTAAGACCAAATCTGTTTTACACTTTACTGGGAAAATAATAATCTATCTGTACATAAGTATTTATGTTTTCACTATATATAATATATATATATTTATTTTGTATATAAAAAAAAACATATGCGAATCTAAAATCGAAAAAAAAAGATATACCTTGCCTTAACAATCGGTCGCATGAACCCAGAACCCACACAATGCCTCGATTCGCTTCCAAATCCCATCACTAGTCGCGCCTTCGAACCCGAAGTGGAACAGTCACCTAAAAAACATCGCGACTCTACGCGAACCACAAAAGATCATCGAGATTCCTCGAGTCGCCTGCCATCCACGTCAATCGATCGCGACTCGATTCGGTCCTCCCAATTCTTGTTTACACTCGCTCGCCCCTTATTATTGATTCGAATTTGAATAGGGCAAAGCAACGTTTGATTTGAGGTGCGCGGCCTGATGCTAGAACGAAGAAGGAGGGGGTATCGGGTTTCGAATAGAAGAATGCGGCTCCGGCCATTGTTAAAAGTTTTTTTTTTCTCTTTTTTTTTATAAAACGAGGTGGACGAATGAAAGGAGAAGGAGGAATCAGCCAAATACTAAGTTGAGATGAATCTGAAGTGAGGGGTAAAAGAAAAAGGGCTTGCATTAGAAGCTAAAGGGGTGAGGCTTCTTTCAAAAGATTTTGACTATATGTTTGATTTTTATTTGATATGAATATTTTATTTTATAATCCCCTAAACAACAAATGTTCTTTATTAACAATGAAGCGTACTGAAGAAGGCAGCACGTGCTTTTTGAATCCAGGTGTTTATATTAGATTTTCGATATAAATTTCAACACGCTTACTTATCGTATGCTCACACAACAACTCCAATCTATACGAAATTTGAAATCCGATAATAATTCAATATTACGGACCCAATGAAACTGGTTTCGTCGAATTCCGAGACTCTGCCTCGGGAGGCTATTTTTAAATTCAATTTAAACGATGAAATTTCAAAACTGAACAAACTACTGTTAATTTAAATTTTACAACTTCTATTGTTTTCCATGTTATCAATATAAATTTTACAAGCCTTTAAATTATTTTTAACAGGCTTAAAATTCTAGATTCAACACTTTACTCAACTTCTAATTATTAAATTCTATTATTTAAGTATCAAATAAATAACGATATTTGTAATTCAAGTTAAAATTATTGTATTGAATATTTAAAATCGATTTAATATTTCGATTTAAATTGCTTAAAAATTTCGAGTCGTCACATTCCTCTCCCCTTAAAAGAATTTCGTCCCCGAAATTACTAGTTAGGAAGAATAGTTCAATACCCGTTACTTTTCCTCAAAACCAAACAATTCAATATCCAACCAACTATCTTCTATAAAAGACTATTATCATTCTTATTAACTTTCCAACCCTTTCCCTAGTTTGCAAACCATCCTATTCGCTCAATCATTCAAGTTTTATTCTTAAAACCAGTTTTGAATTATCAAAATTGCCCAAAATTTTTCTAACTCTCTAATTTTCCGAAAATTTTTGCCAGCGTCTCCTTTGCGCGGCTGACTCGGTACAACTACAAAATGGCTCTACGGCCTCCCAAATCAAAAAAGAAAACAAAAATCCAAGTGGCTCAATCCAAATCCAAGTCCCAATCAAATTTCATACCAAATTTAAATACATACCTTTTTGTCGAGCATTTCAAATTTATCTTCTTGAAATCAAAAACCAATTTTCTTTTCCCTTTTATAATACCTGCATATCCTGTTTAGTACTAATATCCAAACACAATATTCCCAAAACATTATATCAACTTTCTCACCAATGTCAATATTTATTAATCCAAATATTAACTTAGAATGTATTTGTGATATTCCATTTCCAATTAAGAATGCACCATTTCATACTTAAGTTAGTATAAGTATTTTATGTGTTTCTTATATTTATTTTACTCCGACTTTAGTTTATATCTATTTCTATTCAAATCGATTCTTTCATTTCCATATGAATCCAATTTATCTTTAACTCTAAATATATAAATCTTGTTTTTCATTTATAACTAAGTTATGTCATTATTTTAATTAGTTTCACTTACTAATTCAGTTTAGTTTCTAATTTGAATTCGCTAGTCGTTAACACAATTATCCAAAGTTTTTCTAAAATTTTCTAACTCCCAAAATTTCTGAAAATTTTTGGCAGAGTCCCCTTTGTACGGCGGAGCTTTTGCAATTTGACAAAAGAGATAAATATATATACATCGACCCACACGGTCGGAAAAACCAAAAACAGTTCATATTTCCTATTTTTATTGCATAGGCGTACCTTATTTAGCATTTTAAGCAAGCAGCTTATTATTTTTAGCAAATAGCCCAACCCAAATCCAGCCATACGGCTTCCAGGTACTTGTACTTACTCAATTTAAACATGTAAGTGCCATATAACTGAAGTTTAACAACATTTCACTTATTTGCAATAGTTAACACATGAATTCTAAAAGAAATTCACTCCAAACATTTCTCCATAAGCAACTCATATAATTGCATAGTAATTCCACTATTCCAATTAATTTACAAACCATTTCATTCAATTTGAATGGTTTAAAACCCAATCACTTACATAATTTATTTATTTTTAAGCAAACTGAACTCATATTTAGTTCAATTACTCTCAAAATCAAAATATTTTACTTCTATCAATTCATAGAATTTTAATTACTTCCATTTACATCAAATGACAATTTATTCTATGCAATTCGACGAGATTTATGTGAATAAAGAAGTATTTATGTTTTATAACCATTTTAAATGGATTTCAACTCAATTTATACTTAACTCTATTCCATTTTCAATTTATTCACAATCCATATATTTACATTCCATTCCATATTTGTTTAATCCGAACTATTTTATTTAGCTCGAAAACAAACCAAGCTATATCATTCAATAACCATTTCTCAACTTATTTAAACCACATTTCTTTATTCCATCCATTTATTTATTCAATATAGTTAGTTTATCCACATTAACTTAAACCATTCTAATAAACTCGAAACATTCTATTTTCCTTATTGTCTCAAGTTATTTCAATTCCTTAATGATTTCCAATGGTTTACAATTATTTATTCTAGAATTTCATTCCATTAATATTATTTATAACTCATCGAATTTTATTTCGATTTTAAAATTTATTCTCACTTGATTTAAAACCAATCCAATATTATTTAACTTTGTTTAAGTTGAATTCAATTCAAATCTTCTTCATTCATTTAGCTTAAGTCAATTTCCTTTAATTTATTCAAATTTTATACTTAAGCTCATTTTCATTTTGCAAACAATTTCTCCTTTCAATTTAACTTGATTCTATTTCAATCCAATCTCATTTTAAATTTGCAATTTTCATTTGATTGGTTATCATAGAATTTAACTTCCCAGATTCAACTCCTTCAATTTATCACAAAGCCATTTCCAACTTATTTCCACTAATTTAGATTTTATTTGCTATTCATACCATTACTATTTTAAATCCATTTCCATTTTTTTTTACATTCCCAATTATATTTAATTTGATAACACTCAAGTTAAATTTTAATTAATGACTCAAGTTCTGATTTCACCATTCACATTTTAATTTACTATCCAATTTATTAACTTACATTGCAATTTGGTTCACAAATCAATTAATTAATTGTAAGGCCACTTTCAATTATATTTTCTTCATCGACAATGTAAGTCGAATTTAATTATACCTTGAGTTTTATTTTCAAACCTCGTCATATACTCACAATTCAATCTCATTAACTAATTTATTAACAAATTTGTTCTTCCTTTATTTATAATCCAATACTTGAACTTTAACTCCAAATATCACTCCATTAAATTTTCTTAGTTCAATTTAGTTTATAATTCAAGTTTGGATTTTCTTTTCATTTTCCAATTCATCAAAATATTAAATATGGGCTTTGTATTCCATTTTAAATTTTATAAGTTACCACTTATTGTTTTATACAATTCCATTCATCATAAGCTTGAATATATTCACCTTTTATTTTTAACTCAAGCCTTCTATTTATTTATTACCCAAGCATATTTTATTTCCATGTATCTTTAATTCTTTTATAAGTTATTCTGATTTATTGATTTCAATTCTCATTTCTTATCCAATTTACTTTCCATTTATTCAGGTAAGAATCTAATTCATTCAATAATTCGATTGAATTTTTATTCCAATTCAATTTTATTTTAACTCTGATTTATTCAACTCAATTCGATTCCAACTTAATTTGAACATAATTGGATATTATTTTCAGCTTATTTAATTTATTTTAATCCAGTTAAATTTTGTTCTCCAATCCAAGTTAATTTCATTTTAACTTTTCACTTTAGATTTATATTCCATTATCCAAAGCTTAAATTTCTTCCTGATTTACAAATCATTTCCATTTATAAGCTTACGACTTATCTTATTCGGATTTTAAAACACCCAGCTTTGGTTTCAAATTGTTTTGAAATCTCCAACATCTCAAATCATATTTCTCAGTAATTAAACCAATCCTAGTTTTATTCCCAACAAATTTTCTTTGAGATTTTCAAAAATAAACAGGTTTTCCTGAACAAATCAATTTGGTAGCACCTCATCACTTAGAAACTCGAAAATGAACATCGATGTTGCTGCAGTCATCACCGAAGTTATTTTCCAGTGACTGAAGTGAATTTAATGATATCTCCATTCCAAAATCCATTTTGAAACAAATTTCCTTTGAGAAATAACCCAAAACAACAATAATACTATTTACCTCCAAAATACTTCCAAAATCTCCGGGGTTTTAAAGTTTTCAAATTCTATTTTAATTCAACTTTTAACTAAAAATGCATTTGCATAGGTTATGCTTATACAAATTCCCATTTTATTTTAATTTAATTTATAAATTACATTTACAATTCATATTTATAAATTTCATTTCATAATTGGATTTATCTTCTCAATCTTTGATTATATTTACAATTTCTAAATAAATATTTCACTTAACAATGATAATATTTTAATATTATCATTTCTAACTCTAACATCCAAGCAACCATATAATAGCTATATAGTTTACCAAAAACTTTCTTTATATCAAAATATATTTTTGGGTAAAATTATTTCATTCACCCATATTTAAAACAATACCGTGTCGATTGTTCTATTCAAGTGTTTAGAAACCCTTTCGATACAGTTGTCCAGACTGTGCCGACGAAGGTTCATATGCCACTCAATAAACCGATCAACACAATATTAAAACAATTTATATCCACTAACAAATATGCGCTCATATTTATTAATACGCTCAAACTCATTATAGAGTACCAGAGACTCTAATTGAGTAATTTCCCACCAGAGCCAAGGTTATTACCAACCTATGCTCTGATACCAAGTGCAACAGCCCGCAAATCCGTACCCCTTGAGTCTACACTATTCTACAACAATCAACTCAAGTTGCACAGTAATACGAACCATTTGGGTTTAAGAAGAAGAGGTAGAAGAAGAGAAAACAAAATCAACATCAGAATCTATCCATCGCAGCGAAATAAAATATAATAGATAGTAAATAATCTTTACTCAAAATCAAATATATCTGTTTACATACATTACATCATCAGAGTACATCAACCACAGTTCACATCAATAACATACAATGGAAACACAACAACTCAACAGTGGAATATATATATAAACAAGTACGAATGTACGTATCGTCAATCCAGCTCGTCTCCTGAGCTCCATAGCATCATATCCTGTATCCTATAATACTCGGTCTGACCCGAGCACTACAGTTAAATAACACCCGAGTCAGTCTGGATTACCAGCGTGAGAAAAATCACACCCAATTGATTATTAAAATTTCAAAAATCCTTTGAAAACAAAAGCATCTCGTAAGACCACGCCACAAATAAACATGTCGGGTTTTTACCTTACGATAGCTAAAACAATTTTTATAGAAATCCTCTGATATTATAATAGGGTCTATATACAAATACTTATAAAATAGCCGAAATTGTTACATTCATTAAATTCCAGCTACTAGCCACCAAAGTGGGTAATACAAACAAAACTCGTACAAGGCTCGTAGGGAGGATGGATTTCCAACTAATGACTAGGCACTGGGGTACCACCTATCACAGTACGGGGCCTAGATCACCGTACCGAGGATTACTCCCTTCATCCCCTGCAACACAAGGCCGGAACCATTCCTTACTGAACAGTCCCGAACAAGATAAACCCCGTGGTTGGCGCGACCAACCACCCACTAAGCCGAAATATATAAGGGACATCTAGACAGGGGAATTATCTTGTCCTACTTGGGCATGACCCACCTAACCTTGCTGCATATCCCCTGATTTTCAGTCATTCCCGGTTGATGAGGCTTGAGGCTAAGCGTTACCTTTAGAACGTTTTCACTTAGAATGCCCATCGTCCACCTGACGATGTCTCGCAAGCATTCATCCATACAAGTCCGTCCCGGGTTCGAACGGAACCGAATGCACTATTCCTACTACATCCATTTTGGAAATATCCTCAGGATTAGTAGCGACTAGCCCTTGCACTTCACTGCTCCATCTTCGAATCCAAAATCGTTTCACGAAACGTACAAACCGGATCGAAGTGGTTTTCGAGAAATAAATCTCGATCCCGGTCTCTTCGAAACGATCAACGTAGTTTGTCCAATATTGATAGTCGGTTATTTAACTATCAATTAATATACACAAACATCCATCCAACAATAAATAATTTTCCAAATTATTTATTTATCTCAAAATATCTTCACAAGATATATCCTATTTTCAACCCTTTGAACATAGTTTTCAAACCATCATTCTTTCTTTCCAGTATAAACTTTCCCAAGTATTTTCTATCTCCTCTGAAATCACCAAGCACAAAATAGATTTTTAAAATAATTTAAAACACTTTACTTTGAAAATATATACTTTTAAACATTTAAGTTAAATTACTTCAATACTTTGTAAAAATACATGCTATATGAGTATTTGAAAATAAAGTTACTTAATAGGATATAAAACTAGATTTTCACTTTGAAAACAAAATACTAGGTCACTTTTTAGGTAATTACTACTATTTTAGATTTAGAAGAAAAAAAATACTTACTATTGAATTTAAGTATTAGAAATAATCAATTTTCTAAACTTGCTTTTTACAACATCTTTAAAACCTTTAAATTTATTTAAGAATTTACTTTAAACATGTACTTGGTTATCCAGAGTAAAATCCTAGCTTCAATCACCTAAATCAATTTCCCAAATTGATTTCCAATTTATTTCCTTTAAATTCAGAATTTATTAATTTCAGATCTCATTTCTTGATTCCAATTTTTAGATTTCTCAATTACTTCATTCCTTTAAATAAATTTAAACTTTAAATTTTACAATAATTATTTATTCCTTTAATTGATATAACTTAAGTTTACAATTCATCAATTTCATTTTATTCAAAATTCCATTTCTCTTCATACTCGAAGTTATTTAGTATTATTTTCATATTACTTCTATTTCTTTTCAATTCATTCTTAATTTATTCAAACTTTCTATAATTATTTCGCTTACAAATTTACTTCTTTGTAATTTTCTTTCAACAATCCAATTCAAATAATTTGGTAATTCATTATACCCAAATATCCAATCAACCATAACATTCAATATACCAATATAACTCATCATAAGACATCAAATAATCACAACAGAGAATATGGAATAATTTAAATAAATGTGAGGGGTCCAGTTGGATCCCTCCAACCTGTTTCCCTGCATCCACAAATGTTAGCACAATATAATATACCAATTACAAAATATCATACTATAACACATTGATCAATTCAACCATTCAAACAATTATTTAAATTTATTCATTTAAATTTATATCTTAAATTCACTGAGTGAGATTAACTCACCTTTTTATTGCTGTTTTCAACCCACCTCCACTCCGACTTGATTTCTTGCAGAATTTAACCTTGAATAAATATTACGTGATTTTATTAATATCCAAACAAATTGAATAATCAATTGTCATTTATTAATTAAATTTAAACTAATAAATTTTGTTTTAAATTAGTAATTAAATTTCAAACAAATTTGTTTTTAATAAAATATTTAGTGGCTGTCATAACTAAATAAATTTATTAAATAGATCAATCATCATAATACATTATTATTATTTTAATAACTAGTAGCCTCAAAAAAATGTAAATTTATTTTTCCTTACCATATCATATTATTATTAACATTTATAATCCATAAACTGCATATCTATATACTGCTGCAGTTTCCATCCTCCCCCTTTTTTCTTCTTCTTCTTCTTTTTTTTTTTAAATAAAACTCAAAATAGACATACCTATATATATATAATTAAGACCAAATCTGTTTTACACTTTACTGGGAAAACAATAATCTATCTGTACATAAGTATTTATGTTTTCACTGTATATAATATATATATATTTATTTTGTATATATAAAAAAAACATATGCGAATCTAAAATCGAAAAAAAAAGATATACCTTGCCTTAACAATCGGTCGCATGAACCCAGAACCCACACGATGCCTCGATTCGCTTCCAAATCCCATCACTAGTCGCACCTTCGAACCCGAAGTGGAACAGTCACCTAAAAAACATCGCGACTCTACGCGAACCACAAAAGATCACCGAGGATCCTCAAGTCGCCTGCCATCCACGTCAATCGATCGCGACTCGATTCGGTCCTCCCAATTCTTGTTTACACTCGCTCGCCCCTTATTATTGATTCGAATTTGAATAGGGCAAAGCAACGTTTGATTTGAGGTGCGCGGCCTGATGCTAGAACGAAGAAGGAGGGGGTATCGGGTTTCGAATAGAAGAATGCGACTCCGGCCATTGTTAAAAGTTTATTTTTCTCTTTTTTTTTATAAAATGAGGTGGACTAATGAAAGGAGAAGGAGGAATCGGCCAAATACTAAGTTGAGATGAATCTGAAGTGAGGGGTAAAAGAAAAAGGGCTTGCATTAGAAGCTAAAAGGGTGAGGCTTCTTTCAAAAGATTTTGACTATATGTTTGATTTTTCTTTGATATGAATATTTTATTTTATAATCTCCTAAACAACAAATGTTCTTTATTAACAATGAAGCGTACTGAAGAAGGCAGCACGTGCTTTTTGAATCCAGGTGTTTATGTTAGATTTTCGATATAAATTTCAACACGCTTACTTATCGTATGCTCACACAACAACTCCAATCTATACGAAATTTGAAATCCGATAATAATTCAATATTACGGACCCAATGAAACTGGTTTCGTCGAATTCCGAGACTCTGCCTCGGGAGGCTATTTTTAAATTCAATTTAAACGATGAAATTTCAAAATTGAACAAACTACTGTTAATTTAAATTTTACAACTTCTATTGTTTTCCATGTTATCAATATAAATTTTACAAGCCTTCAAATTATTTTTAACAGGCTTAAAATTCTAGATTCAACACTTTACTCAACTTCTAATTATTAAATTCTATTATTTAAGTATCAAATAAATAACGATATTTGTAATTCAAGTTAAAATTATTGTATTGAATATTTAAAATCGATTTAATATTCCGATTTAAATTGCTTAAAAATTTCGGGTCGTCACAATTAGCTTGCATAATGAATGTTTTGAAGGGAATAGTTTTTTTTACATAGGAAAAAGTGATGAAAATGAATAGCTTCAAGGTTTAGGTCTCACCTTTTGATGCCAAAATGTGACTATATTTCTAGTCACATCAAAATAATAATTAGTGAAGGTTCTCATTAAAAATGTTGTTATTATGTAAAAAGAGGAGTAAATATGAGTAAAATGTAATGCACGAAAGTGAACAACACAAAATATAGAGCGTTTTGATCTAAAATAGGTCTACATCCACTATGGCTTCTTATCTTATTTCTTAGAGTTGCTTGATTACAAGAGTGAAGGGAATGGAGATATCGTGTTTGGTCCTTGTATAAGTACACTAGTGCCCATATTTATAGCCATGGAAATCATGCTTTGAAGGGTTTGGATCGATGCACCGAGTCGCCTTTCATAATACCCCTAATTTTCACATACAAGCAACCAGATTCCAAACGTATCAAGGATGATGTTCCATTAAGGGTAGACTTTAAACAACAACAAAGATCATATCTAATATCATAGTAATTCTCATAGTGAAAGGAACAAAATATAAAAGCAACATAAACATTAAAAGACTAAGTGAATATCATACCAAGAGACATAAGGTTCAATACCATAATACGTCATGCAAATGGTACATCTAGTATCATATACAACATATCTCACAATGAATGTATAGTATACCATGTCAATATTCTAGAAATACTAAAGAGATATAAACATAGCGTAATATAGGCATGGCCCTGTAACTAGCTTCCAACTAGTAGTCACCTCTTTGCCAAACTACTCAAAGCATAGATAACAAAAGAAACAATAAAGAAAGGATCAGAAATAAAGTTTGGTGAAAAGAAAATATCACTAATATGCATGATTCATGATTCACGATTCACTACTATATCATGTACACTACTAAATGGTAATATACGAGGTAATGAAACCATCCTCAACCTTCATTAAACAAGTTAGCACATTTATACTATAGTGCTACACCATACGCGATAAATCTGTCAAAAATAATCATCACGGCATCTAGTGTGACTTAACAGACACATTCTAGGCTAATGGGAGTCCGATGAGGCCAATGCCCACTAAGCCTGGTCAATAATGTAAGACAATACTACAACACTTCAATGTATCATACACTATCCACAAGCGTATCGAATCTAAGTGTATATACACGTGCCTAGCCACTACCATTTGTTTAACAAGAGGACTTATCACAAGAACTCGACACCAATAACCATTTTCTATAAAGTATCCTGATGTTTATTACATATGCCGTCGAGGTAAAACCTCTTCTATCACTGAATCGATGTCACCTAAAACACACAACAAGGACAACCACACCATGTTCTACAAATGATATTGAAATATAAAATCCTAAAATCCTATAGTTATAGGATTAGGGATACAAATTTACTCCATATATTCAGTATCTTATGAAATCATACATCATAATACCTTATTCGTCATGTCTCAAAACAACCTGACAACTTCGAAACCACCATACGAATCGAGTTGTGTTTCAAATCATCGCCCCAGTCTCAATATCGTTTGACATTACCTGTACTTTCCCAAACAATACAACTTGTCCCCAAACTCATCATCTTGCTCTATAATCACTCCAGGCCTTATGAGCATCGCGCTGGTCCCCAACATGAAATTGAGTTCCCATAAAATCAAAATTCAAAACATAAAGCTCATTGTCTAATAATACATTTTTAGACATTAGAATAAGGTATCCAAACGTCTGACCCGACGCCTGATCCTTATTTCAGATGTCTGAGCCTAAATTTCAGAAGTTCTAAATTTGCACTGAAACATGCAAAATAAAATCCTTAAATTTTAAAAGTTTGAATTTACAATTCTGACATCTAAATGCCCGTTCTGGCCCAAACTTGAAACTGGATGTGGAATTTTCCTTAGTGGAAATTCTCCCCACCTTTTCCTTGTTCGTCTTTCTCTTTCGTGTCTTCGACATATGCACCATGTCGTCGAGACACTTCATAATGACATCGTTTGACACGAATTCATGCCCCTGTGAGTCGTTCGACAGTTAAACGAGTGTAGCTTCGCACTCAATGAACAAATTTGAGGCAATTGACTAGTTCATAACCATTTGAGTTCAACTATTCGAATCACCATTCCAACTCCACATCCGTTCAACAGAATCAATTACAAGTGTCATGAATCATCTCATTGTCATTCTATGAACTCCGAATCAACAACTATTCCAAAATTTAAATCAAGCACAACAACAATTCATATCAAATTATCTTACATGTTCATTATATGGTTAACTCCTTCAAAACATTCATTTACAAGATTCTCATCTCTGAAACGCTAATTCTAGTTCATTAAGCAAGCCCTAACCAATATTGAATATTTAACATGATTGCTAACATATCAAGGGATCGTATGTCATACAAAATAGACCCCACTCACCAAATATCAAGAAATTCAAACTTTATTGAAACCCACCTTAATCATCTCCTTTAATTAATGAAATCTGACTCCAAATTTCTCTAAAATACCAACTTAAATAGGTAGATTTGTATATAATCCTTCACCTGAATTTAGATATTCATTTCAAAAAATTTAGTGAAGAAATGAAAGAGTTATGTAATTTGAAGGTTTGATACCTTATTTCTTTTGGAGGAGAAGAAGAGGAAAAATAAACGAGGAAAAGGAGGCCTCATTTTTGAGATAAGACAATTTTGTCTCTATCTTCTCTTTTCTCCTCATTTTGTCGTTCTTATCTAATTTTAACAAACTTTATATAATTCTCATATATAAACGATATTATGAATGCAATGAAATAGATTTCAAATACCTCTACACACCTTTGAGACTAGACGAGAACACGAGAAATATCATAAGATTTAAGTTCGCCAAAGTTTTGATTGAGATCAATGCAGACTCAAAATTCCCAGAAAACATATAAATTAAGGACTGTGAGGGTAACTTTTATATGCAACCAGTTGAGTATGAATTCAAACCATCTAGATGCCTATAATTCAAATGCTTTGGACACAACAATCCATAATGTAACGTATCAAGTAAAAAGATTCAACAAGTGTAGAGGGTCAAGCCAAAAAATATCACATCCACCATAGAGTGTGTGTGTCAAAAAATACCGTGGTTCCTGAGTGTTCAGGCAAATTGAATGTTAGTTTACAAGAGTAGACGGTTAGCAAGTGTTCAGCTCAAAAATGTACAAAATCAGCCAAACTCTCTAAATATATAACATCAGATACTAATGTGGCAAAGGAAGAGCTACATAAGGAACCCCAAAATGTAGCCCAGCCAAAGATAGTCCAACAGAAGCAAGTTCCCCCGCAGAGCATCAGAAAGCAAAGGAGCTTGAGGTCTCACTTGAGTTTGCACTGGATGAGAATAAGACATCATTGGAGGATAAAGAAGAGGCACCTGCAACAATAGAGGCAGTTCAACAATTATACATTCAAATTGATTCATTCGATGAGGAGCAAGACAACCAAAGTGTAGGGGATAAGGAAACTTACATTAAACCAAATCAAGCATATATAGAATAATTCGCTAGCACAAAAAAGGACACTAAGGAGGTGTAAACAGTGCAACCTGCACCTAGGATCTTGAGAAAAGGGAAGAAAAATTCAACTTCTAAATGACACTTGTTAGCTGGAATGTTAGGGCTCTAAACAATGATACTAAAAAATTAGACCTCCTCAATTTTAGGAAGAAACACAAACCTACTTTGTCTGGTGTTATGGAGAATAAAATGGTTAATGATACTATAAACTTCTTTAAGTTAATACTAGGAAGTGAATGAGACTTGATTCATAATAATGAGTGTAATACTAAAGGTGCAATCATGATAGTACGGGATAAAAACTTATAGACCTTAAATTATGCAAGCTGAAGAACATTAAATTACTGTTTAAGCTAATAACATTATTAGGCTAAAAATTCATATGACATATGTTTATGAAGCAACTTAGCATCAAGAAGAAAGGACCTATAGAAATAGATTATAGAGCTTTCAGAAACTATACAACAACAGTGGATAGTGCTTGGTGACTTCAATGCAGTGATGAAAAGTTTAGAAAAAATAAGCAGGCTTACCTTCAAAGTCTCCCAACTGGCGGAATTCAATGACTGCGTAGTTGGTGCTGGATTGGTGGAAGCATTCCAAAAAGAGCTGGAATATACATGGTGAAGTGGTCAGGTAAAACAAATTTCTAGTAAGTTAGACAGAGTGTTACTTAATGTAGATTGCATAAATATGTTTAACACTAGCGATCACTACCCCTTATTGATTGAACTAACTGCGCAATGAATCTAAACGCAAGCCCTTTAGATATGCTAACCACTGATTGTAAAGATTATCAAAGAGCTACTGACTTTGATGATGTAAACGAAGTGGAAGGCAACAACATGAATAAACTGGTGATGACAATTAAAGCTATCAAAAATAGATTGAAGGAATGTAACCGAATAATAGATAAGGAGCCAGGTAAAATTAATGAGATGCAAATACAATGTGAAGAGGCTCAAATTCAACTAGATTACCTAGCTCCACTAGTGATCACTGGCCCTTATTGATTGAACTAATGAACTATGTAATAGATCTAAAGGCAAGCCCTTTAGATATGCTAACCACTGGTGTGATTGTAAATATTATCAAAGAGCTATTGACTTTGATGATGTGAATGAAGTGGAAGGTAACAACATGTACAAACTGGTGATGACAATTAAAGCTATCAAAAATAGATTAAAGGAATGGAACCGAATAATAGATAAGGAGTAAGGAAAAATTAATGAGGTGCAAAAACAATGTGAAGAGGCTCAAATTCAACTAGACTCTGATCCTACCAATAAACAACTATATTTACACTACTGTCAAATGAAGGTGAACTGAAAGATAGGATGCAAACACATGCCAAAGAACTAAAGCAGAAAGCAAAAGAAAAGTGATGGTGGAAGGTAATGCTAGCACTAAATTCTTCTACACTAAAATGTCAATCAAGAAGAATCATAACAACCTTACAAACAACATTGATGAAGAAGAAAATCCAATTTGCAACTTAAAAGAACTAGAAGAAACTACACAGAATTATTTAATGGTAATTATACTACTGAATTACCTAAAATTCAATGAAGGGCTGTGGTGAATGAGGCTGGGTTGGAACTCCTGAACATCAGAGTCCAATGTAGTGAAGTTGAAGTTGCTCTGAATTCCATTCATGTGGACTTGTGCCCAGGTCCAGATGGGATGAACTTCAAATTCTATAGATTGCATCGAGAGGGCCTAAAAGAGAAAATGGTTGACGCTATTCAAGAAGCCATGGACGTAAAAAAAATTCTTAAGGAGATTAATCACTCTTTCCTATGTCTCATTCTAAATGCAGAAAACCCACAAAAATTAAAGAGTACAGACCTACAACGTGTTCGAATGTTGTTTATAAGATACTTAGCAAACTGCCATGCAATAAAATGTTAAAAATCCTGCCAGATATAATAGCAGAATGTCAGAGTGCATGTATAAAAGGCATAAGCATAGTAGAGAGTTCACTACTTGCACATGAATTGGTTAGAAACTTCAACAAAAAAGGCAGTGATAAAATGTGTCTGAAAGTAGATCTTCACAAAAAATGTGACAAGATAAATAGAAAATTTATCATCCATATGGTTAGACAAATAGTATTTCCTATTAAGAGTTGATAGAGGAATGTATTAGCACCCCCACATTCTCTATTTTAATTAATGGAGTTCCTAAAGGGTTTATAAACAGCAATAGAGGGATAAGACAGGGTGATCCCTATCACCCTGTCTATTTGCAGCGGCTATGGAGTTTTACGCTCTACAAATGGAATTATCATGCTATAACAGGAAGATAGATCAAATTTACAAATTTCAACCTTCTCTCACACATCTGATGTACGCAGATGACTTGCTTATATATGTTAAAGCTAATCAGAAAGCAGCTCAGTGTCTAAAAGAAAATTTCCAAAATTTGGAAGTGACAACATGACTTAAGGTCAATGAAATGAAGATAAAATGTTACTTCAGCAAGTACAGTCAAGGTGAAGCTATTCTAAAGTGCTAAATGTGAAGGAAGATGAATTGCCGGCAAAATACTTAGGAGTCTCATTATCATTTAACAAGATCACTAATGGGGAATGTGGTGGACTTATAAACAAAATTAGAAGCAAATTGCAGGGATAGATAGCTAAGTTGTTGTCTTTTACGGACATAATTGAACTAGTGCATACAATCATCACCTCAAAAGTTAGACTTTGGCTTCAGACATTTCAAATTCCAAAAGCATCCATTTACAAAATTAACTCAACATGTGCTAATTTCATATGGAAGGGTGGTATACACCATGTAGTTATGATCTATTATGTAGACCCAATAGTGATCGGGTGTCGGCTTAAAAAGCCACTCTGATTTGAAGAAAACTACTGCATTAAAACTAGCATAGAAGACCATTACTTCTAACAACCTATGGGCAAGATGGATGAGGCAAAAAATACTTAAGAGGAAATTTTTGGCATATGAAGTTTGACAACAATGCTTCAGTTATTTGAAAGTCTCTCCTTAAATGGAGATATGAACTAGCTACCATGGTAGAAAGACAATTGGTTGCTGGACATGAGATAGCCTATGGTTTGACTCTTAGTTAGAAAGTAAAAGTCATGTGCAAAGGCTTGGATGAGACTCCCATTTGACAATTGGAGCAACAGACACTCCAATTAGTGACATCATTGAAAATAATCAATGGGAAACTAGCAACATCCCTGTCACCTCGCAATTTGATAGATAAATTCAATACACTCCTATCTATACTGGCAAACAACAAGACATCTGGGTAATGGAAACCGACAGGCAAAGATTTCACTGCCAAATCAGCTTGGGAAGAGGTCAGAACATCAAATCTAGTTCTGGAATGAGCTAAATTTTCTTGGGATAAAGCATGCATCCCTAAAATGACCTTCACCACTTATAAAGCAGTCATGGGTAGGCTTGCTACGAAGGAGAGACTAGTCAAATGGGGGTGTTAATTGAAAATAGTTGTGTTATGTGCTTAAATAGTGAAGAAGGTCATAAACATCTTTTCTTTGAGTGCGAATTCAATAGTAATTTATGGGCAAACATAAAATTCAAGCTGGCAGAAAATAGAACTTTAAGTGACTTGAGTTCTTATACCTGAAGCAATACCAGCACAAGCGAATCTGATGCCTAAAGTCTCCAACATAATCATTACAACCGTCGTTTGACATGTGTGGAAAGAACGCAATAATAGATGTTTCTATAAGAAGAATAAAAATGAAGACCTTGTTAGCAGTCTTATTAGAAGTGACATGCAAATAACGATGAAATGAATTGGAAAGAAGATACTGAAGTCAAGCTAGAAGAACGAGAGGCAGTGTAGAGGATGGATCTAATACTACCAAGTACGGAAGCATGATTTGCTGAGGAACTGCCATGAAATTTTTCACCATATATGTTTTTGTAAAACAAACTGAAAATGGAATAATGTTTGTAAAGTGATTTGTGTCGGTTTGAGGGGAGTTAAAGAGATTCTAGTCCTTTTCCCCATGTATTTTTGTTAACTCGCCTTTTAGAAAGGCAACATACAAGCAGATTTAATCCAACGGACTTTAAAATTATTAAAGCAGAAAGCCCAAAGAAATGATTACCAGGATTGTAGATCTATTATATTTGGAACTATAGACGACATTAGAATGGATTGAAATGAGCAACACTCAAAAAATGGTTATAAATTGAACTAGCACTCCCTCTAAGAGCGGAATTGGATCGAAATATTCACTTTATGAAAAGAGATCAAAATAGAGGGAGCAGATTAAACAGGATGCACACAAAACAACTCAATGAGAATAAGAAGAAGGGACCTAGAGAGTCTATCCTAGGGATCGCACATCAAATGGAGGAGTTTGAAGGGATCGTCCCCTATAGGGATCGGCCCTCATCCTTATGATGGATTGACCATATTCAAGTTCATAGCAATGATATGTCAATAACTCAAAATCTACAAACGCAATTAACATGAAATTTAGAGGGAAAGTACGTGACAACATGGGGGACCCATCACAGGGATTGTAACCTCGAGGAGCAAGTAAGAGGGATCGGTCCCTATCCCTATATAAGGATCGACCCTCATCCCTGTTCACGACACAATGCAGTGATGATCGATCGATATCTTAAGATCCGTAAGTGCGATCGACGTGAAATTTGAAGAGAAAGAAGATAACATCATGGGGGACCCAATAAGGATCGCATACCATGATTTCAAAAAAATAGGGATCAAACCGATCTCTATAACTCTTGTGGGCCCCAAACTTTGTGGGTAGACTCGTCTTGGCTTTAGGGTTTCAAATCCGAGTTTTGAGCGAGATATTTTCACATCTTCTCCTGTAAATACAGCAGGCATGGTATTAGAAAAAAGATCTTCTTTCTACTTCACTTCATCTTCTACATAGGCTACATTCTGTCATTTTTATTCTTGGATTTTATGGATTTATAACTATAATCAACGGTACAAAGGAATAAAAGGAAAATCTTTGGAGTAGACATAGGTCGGAGTTAGCCAAACCACTATAAATCCGTGTGTCTCCCTTACTTGATTTCTGTTTTAATTTTATTATTCTTCAAACTATATTCTCTACATTATATTATATGAGATATGTGACTGCATATTTGTGCTTTCACATAATTGGGTGTTGACGCCATTTTTGGCATCAATATTTTGGTGTTTTCACTGAGAAAACTAGCCCTTACGGATTTGGAGTTAAGATTTGGAATCAACTAGAAGGCTTAGATTTGGAGCAATGGTTAGACAATCAATAAGGAGAGCGCTACCGAAAAGGAGCTATCATGGAGGGAGTCAGGAGGCTTCCTCAGTAGCTGGAGCTAATCAAGCATCTATCTACATCACTTGGGATAAAATGGAAATGATGACAGATGTTATGCAAGAGAGGACGCTGAAAGGATAAGAGGAGATGATGTAGAATTTAACTCCGATAGATTGGACAAGCTGGAGCGCAAAA
Source organism: Allium cepa (assembly GCA_030765085.1). NCBI lineage: Eukaryota > Viridiplantae > Streptophyta > Magnoliopsida > Asparagales > Amaryllidaceae > Allium > Allium cepa. The sequence continues at coordinate 583,062,802 of CM060931.1, forward strand.
CCAAGGGAATAGAGTAGCAGGAGCTAATGATAACTTAGATCAAGTAGTTGAAGCAGTAGGAATTGCTGGAAATCAGAACCGAGAACACGGAGACGAAGCTATTGCATAAAAGAATGGAACAGAGTAGCCGGGGGCAACCCCCATCTTAGAGGGATCAGCCTCGATCCTTAAAGACTTTGGGGCATGCCCCTAGGTCTGGTCAATCGCAATGCTGAAGGACCTGCTGTCGATCCTATGGAGCTTGGTGCCAATCAAAATTTAGATGCATTTTGGAGAAGTACGTTCTGGAATCCCCTCATGGACTCGGAAGGTAGTTTGGAAATGATGATAGGAGACTACCACTGGATGACAATGACAGGTTTGCGAAGATGATCAGGCAAGCTATGCATGGAGGATTGGTGAACAGGGATCTGAAGGATGTAAATAAAAGTCCATTCACTCTTAATATCAGGAACGCTAGAAATCCATCAGAGTTTAAACTTCCAACATTCAAAGTATATGACAGAAAATCGGACCCAACCATGCATATGAAAGATATATACGACATATGGAAGTACTGGAGGCATCCGAGGAAGTCATGGAATGATGCTTTCTACTGTATCCAACGGATATAGCTACCCTATGGTTCAGGCAGTTGGAGAACAGTTCTATTGGCACATGGATGGAATTGGTGGAAAGATTTATGAGACAGTTCAGGGTTCACATTTTGAGACCCAAAAATGTGATGAGTCTGACAACACTAATATAGAAGAGCGAAAAGCCTCTAAGGAGTTTTCTAACACGATTCAATGCTGCCGCGACATAGGTGGATTAGCTAGATCCATCTATGGTTTTGATGACAGCCGTATCAGGAATTGCCGATGGCACAGATTTCAAGGATTCTTTGCCGTGGGATCTACCCATAGATCTTGGGGAGTTTTATCATGAAGCAGAAAGGTACCTGCGGTAGGAATACAGACGAGCCAAAAACGGAGGTGAATGTTGTGTAAAGCAAAGGATCATCAGGAGAAGCAAACAAGAATGACAAAAGGCAAACAGAAACTGGATAATGGATACGATGGGACAGAAAGGCGATGGAAAGAGAGAGAGCCAAAGTTCTTCTCCAACTCGGGTTTGACGGAAAGCTTATAATGGATTTATCTGAACATTAGGGGGTAAATTCCATATCGAAAACCGACTAAGAGGGATCCCATGGGTGGGAACGTATGTTTGAAAAGTACTACTTGTTCCACGAATTAAACGGGCACACCACATATGAATGTAGGCATTTAACGGATATGATTGAGGAGCACGTCAGGAATAGAAGGCTGCCGCAGTATGTGAGAAATCAAACAATGGCGGCGGAATAGGAGTAGCCACCATCTGCATCGAATGGAACTAGAATTGCCCTGGATCGGGGTCATGGATCATCATCAATTGATCGTGATGGTGTGGGCCGAGTTTAAGAATTGGACTCCTGCCACAATAATAATAATAAACTCTATAATAAGGTCACTTACACATGTATGGGATAGAAGACAGTCCTTAGGCGTGCTTTGAGACGACGATGAACCGTCATGCCAGAAGAGGTACCCTTTGGCTTTTTTATTTTATTGGATTTCTGTATGTACGAACTTTTATTTATTAGGTTATTTATGATCTGCATTACTATGATAAATAAAACAGGATGTGATTATTGTCCCACCGAAGTGACGGGACGATTAACGCAAGGTGCGAGTCCTTTCGTCGGGGAGTGACAAAATGAACTCATACATGGATTGAGCCCACGATCGGAGAGTCGAGGTCGAAGAATAAAACCCAATAGGACATCAGGTATGGATTATACCTGGAAAGGAGTAATTCACTTTATCAGAGAGCGATAGGAACGGCCTACTCAGGTCGTCGAGTATGGACTGTGCTCGGCAAGGGTCCAGAGAGACCATAACCGGCCTAGGACTTAGGCTAAGATATCACTTAATGTTCAGGGACATTGAACTGAAGTATAGAAAATAACGCCGCTTCGCCGGAGAGCAACATGATCGGCTTACTCGGACGTCAAGTATGGATTGTGCTCGGCAAGACCCGAAGAGGTTACAGATTTGGATATCAACTTCGAACAGCTATGGATTTGGACATTGATCCGGAGCATTCGTGGACTTAGATATGGGCTTAGAGCGGTCCTGGATATGGCTAACGACCCAGAGAGGTCATAGATTTGGATATCAACCTCGAACGGCAATGGATTTGACTTCGGATGGATATGGATTTGGATAGAATGACCTGGAAAGATCTCGAATTCGGAGTTGGATATCGACTCGAAATGCTCATGGATTTCACTAACGATCCAGAGAGATTGTGGATTTGGATTGACATCGGATTGGATTCAGATTGGATAATACAACTATCGATGGATAGTGGACTTCGAATTTTGGATTTATGGCAATTCAAAACACACCTTCCAATCGCAAGACATTTTTTGGGAGCAAAGTGTTAACCCGCCTTTTGGCAAGGTAGTACATAGACGGACTTAACCCAACATACTTCACAATCATCAAGGCAGAAAGCTCGGAGAGATGGTTATCAGGATTGGAGATCGATTATATTTTGAATTATGGATGATAGGTGAATGGATTCGGATGACATCTGTCAAAAAAGGGCTAAGTATGGAACTAATACCCCCTAGAGAGGGATCAGATTGGAATATTCACTCCACAAAAAGGGATCGGAGAGGGTTCAGATTAAGTAGGATGCACACAACACAACTCAATGATGATTGCTCCATAACTCAACAATCACAAGGTGGATTGAAGTGAAACTTTGGGAACAAGAAGAAGGGACCCTAGGGAGTCTATCCTACGAATCACACATTAAATGGAGGAGTTTGGAGTGATCGACTCATTCTCTATGAGGGATTGGCCATATTCAAGTTCATAGCAATGATCGGTCAATAACTCAAAATATACAAATGCAATCGATATAAAATTTAGAGAGGAAGTACATTACAATATGGGAGACCCATCATAGGGATCACAATCCCAAAGGAGCGGGTAAGAGGGATCAACCCCTATCCATATATAGGAATCGACCCTCATCCCTGTTCATGACATAATGCGGCGGTGATCAATCGATATCTCAAGACCCGTAAGTGCGATCGACATGAAATTTGGAGAGTAAGAAGATAACATCGTGGGGTACCCATCAAAGGGATCGCACACCATGATTCCACAAAAATAGGGAACAACATTGATTCCTATTATGGGCTCCGGTGGGCCCCAAACTTTCTGGGCAGGCTCGTCCTGGCTTCAGGGTTCCAGATCCGGATTTTGAGCGAGATATTTTCATATCTTCTCCTATAAATACAGCATGCATGAAACCAAAAAAGGATCTTCTTTCCACTTTACTTCATCTTCTACCTAGGCTACACTCTGCCATTTTTATTCTTGAATTTCATGAATTTATAACTGTAATCAGCAGTATAAAAGGAATAAAAGGAAAATCTCTGGAGTGGACGTAGGTCGGAGTTAGCCGAACCACTTAAATCTGTGTCTCTCTTACTTGCTTTCTATATTAATTTTATTATTATTCCATCAATATTCTCTACATTATATTATCTGAGATATGTAACTACATATTTGTGCTTTCAGATAATTGGGTGTTGGTGGCCATTTTTGATGCCAACGATTGTATTTTCATTCCAATGCTTACTTGGGTCGCAAAGCCCAAATCAATAAAGGCATTAATCCATTTTCAAAAAAATTTCATGGTTACTTGAAATTCATTTATTTACTTATTTTATTTATCTTATTATATTATTGTTTATTTACTAGTTCATTTAATGATTTATAAATGCAAAACAACTAATTTAGTAGTTGGTTGGTAAAAGTGTTTATTTGTTGTAAAATAGTTTTTTTTTTTTGAAAACGAATGATATACTTTGAAGATGTTCAGAGAGGGGAAGAACTATAAATATGCCAAAAATAAAAATATTTTATTTGACTATTTCTATAAATTCTCAAATCTTGGACTTACACACCCGTTAAAAAATAAAATAACACAATGACTACTTTGGTCTGACTTAATTCCCACAAAATAATAATCTCATTGTTCCAACTCCGGAAGGGAGGTCAGAGAACGACATAAATCAACTCATTTATCTGGGGAACCCTAAGCGCGACTCCAACAAGGACAATGCCAAACCTTTGCATTCTAGTTATGAGTTCGAGCAAAACCCTAATTTCACTTTACTTTACTCCAAAAGTGATTAATCTCTAAAAGTTGAAAACTCTATCCCTAAATCAAAATCAACAAGCTAATAAACAAAAAAAATTTCTACTTTAACTTTCAATATTATCATCCTTTTAATTGTGCAAATTGAGTGGAAATGGGGAAGGAGTATACCGTCTTCTTTTCCTCTGTATCAATTTAATTTTCGTACTAGCCAACCAAACATCACACTTCTCTAGTAAAAGCTTTCTCAACAATCACCTTTGTTCCTCCTCCGTCCCCCACTAAGACCACAGCTGACTCTCGGGGCCTCACCGTATACAACGCAAAACCCTAATTTCATCACTTCCCCTTTTTTGTATAATGATCCGATAGCCCTCCTATCTAGGGTTTCGCGACAATCATGGGCCGAAAGCGAAACCCTATTCCCAAAACCGCTGCCGCCGCCTCGCCGGAGGCGGCGGCAGAAGGAAAATCTGCAAACGTAAGCGCCGTCAAATCCGAGTGCGAGAAAGCCATGATTGCTCTAAGGCGTGGAAACCATACGAAAGCTCTTAGACTGATGAAAGAAGCTTGCGGAAAGTATCAGGACTCTTCTCCTTTGCTCTATAGAGTTAATGGGACCATTGCTGTCAAGATCGCTTCTATTTTGGACGATCAGAATGCTAAGTTGAAGCATTTGAAGTTGGCGATTGACTCAGCAAAGAAGGCGGTTGACCTTTCTCCTAACTCAATCGAGTTTTCTCATTTCTATGCAAGTTTGTTGTACGAGGCCGCTGTCGCTGAAATGGTTGGGCATGGATATGACCTTGCTATCCAGGAATGTGAACGTGGGCTTGCAATTCCTGATCCGGTTGACCCTGGAACAGAGAGTTTCGATGATGGTCAGTTGAAGAGTTCTACCCAGGATGCAAGAATCGAGCATGTGGGTAAAGAATTGAGAGCTTTGATTCAGAAGTCGAACATTGCTTCAATTTCAAGTTGGATGAAGAATTTCAGTGGGACTGTAGCAGGCGAAGAGAGTTTTAGGTTGATTCCAATGCGGAGGTATTCGGGTCTAAGTGATGATCCTATGGATGTTAAATTGGTTCCGAGCCCAAAGCGCTCAAATGAGATTAAGAAAGCAAATAAAACACCAGAAGAGAGGAGGAAGGAGATAGAGGTTCGTGTTGCTGCTGCTAAAATTTTGCAACAGCATAAGTCGGATTCAAACACTGACAACGGGGAAAGCTTGAATTCACGATCTTTCCCCAAGTTATCAGAAAAGAGGAAGATAATGAATTCTAGGAAAATGAACGAGAGGATGGAGAAAGTTAAGGCCTATTGGAGTTCAATGAGCGATGATCTAAAGATTGGGTTTAGGGAAGTAAGTGTTGCTGATGTTAAGAGTCACTATTTTGGTGCAAGGAAAGATGGTATGGTAGCTTTGGATATGCTGTTAGAAGCAATCGGGTTTGCCGAGAAAAATGAGGGTGTTTGGAAATTTTGGGCTTGCTGCAATTGTGATAAGAAGTTTAGTGACAGTGATTCACATATTCAACATGTGGTGAAGGACCATATGAGTAGTCTTGCAAGCAAGTTTCAGGCTGTTTTGCCTCAACAGGTCAATGATGAGTGGAATGAAATGCTTCTTAATCGTGGTATGTGGAAACCTATAGATGAAGTTGAAGTTTTGAAAAAGTTGAAACCTTTTGGTGGAGTTCTTGAAAAGGAAGATTTGGTAGAAAGTGATATAATTGATAATGATTTGGGAGATAAACAGGTTTTGTATGAGACGGATAATTGGAGCTCCAAGGGTAATTCAGATTCTCCTAGTTCTACTCTAGGTGAGCCTAGTAGTACTAGCAACACTGATGAAACAAAGTGCAATGGGTTTTCAATTGGAAGTAAAGACACCACACTTAAAACACAAGATTGGCCTATAGCTGATGATCCAGAACGAAGCAAGCTTCTAGAGAGGATTCATGGGATGTTTGAATCACTTGTAAAACATAATTGTCTTGCTATAGGGCATCTGACTAAGGTATTGCAGTTTGCAAATGAAGAGATTCAAGCTTTAGAATCAGGCACTTTACTACTTGATCGTGCACCTTTAGACCAGTCTCCTATTTGTATATGCTTGTTGGGAGCTTCTCAGCTCCGAAAAATTCTCAATTTCTTACAAGAATTGTCTCAGTCTTGTGGATTGAGTCGATATTCATCCACTGAATGTGAATCCAATGTTTCATCGTGTGATGCAAGCACTGAAAATAATTTTCTGTTGAACGGTGTTAGTCTTTCCTACAGACACCCTTCAACTCTTGTATTAGATGGTGATATATTCCATGGAAGGACTAGTGAGTTGCCTGATGCAGATGTTGTTTCTTGGTTATTTATGGGTTCATTGAGCGGACAAGAAACGACTACCTGGACACGCAAGAGAGAGGAGAAATCACGTCAAGGTAAGGAAATATTACAAATGCTTGAGAAAGAGTTTGATGCTTTGCAAGCAATGTGTGAAAAAAGGTGTGAACTTGCAACTTACGAAGAAGCTATACAAGCTGTCGAGAATTTGTGTCTTGAAGAGTTGAATAGAAGAGGAAAACATGACGATGAACCCTTTGTGCATCAGAGCTATGAAGCACTTTTAAGGAAGAGACAAGAAGAGCTCGCGGAGAAAGATAATGAAGTGGTAATGCTTGAGAGAAGTAAATTTGAGCTAGAGGTTGTATCTAACATTCTTAAAGAGGCTCAAACAATAAATGTTTCTCAATTTGGATACGAAGAAGCATTTCGCGGCGTCAATTCTTCAATACCTGATTTGAAAGATGGAGATGATGAATGGAGGATTGACTACGTGCAGCAAGGTGACACATGCATTGAAATTGCCCTCCAGAAGCAGAAGGATGAGTTATCTTCCGAGGTCTTTTTTGTTGTTAGCTTGTTTTATTAAATATTGGTATTGCTATGCATGAAATTCAATTTTTGCCTCCAAATCACTGTATTTTTAAAAAATACATATAGCTACCATAAACCTGTACTTCGATAACTTAATTTTATTGTTGAAGCTTGGAATGTCTAGACCTCCAATGTTTCTCATATGATTTAATTTCATAAACTAATCTTCCTATCTTGCAATACCCATGCTCCTATTGTGATCTCAAAATTAGAATTACTACAACGTAAATTTCAAGGTAAATTCGTGTTTTAAGAAAGTCTATATGATAGTACAAAAATATGAAAATTTAATGAAGTTAAGTGAAATGACGAATGTCAACTCATTACTTACAGGTAAATAAGGTTGATGCAAAAATTATGAGGAGCCTTAGTATCATGCAACAGCTGGAGTTGAAACTTGGGCCTGCCTCTGCGTTTGATTATCGGTCTATTGTGCTACCTCTTGTCAGGTCTTTCCTTCAAGTAAGCGATAACATATTTTCACTTTGGTATATTTAAATATGTTGCCACTGATAACTTTTGATCCATGATTTGCTAGATACGTTTAGAGGAATTAGTTGATAAAGATGCTGCAGAGAAATCCAAAGCTGCATCAGAAGCCCTTTTAGTGGAACTTGCACAAGAAGAGAGAAAGACCGCTAATAAAGGAGGTGATTCAAAACAAGATAAGTTGAAGGAGAAGAAAAAGAGCAAAGATTCTAAAAAAACAAAAGATGCAAAGGTTTGAACGATAAAGATTCACATATTTTTCCTATATTGATATATGTAGATTGTCCCATGGATTTACCTTCCTTTTACAGGCTATAAGTTCCAGCGAGCAAATTGAGTCCCTTCAGGAAGATTATGATCACCTGTAAGATTTTCATCCATCTCGTTTTTAGTAGAATGACATTGGTATTTGCACCAAGATTAACTTTTATTTGAAAATGTGGATTTATTTCTTCTTCTAAACATCTGTTATTATGCATGCTTATAAATTCAGACCCGAAACCTCTAGCAACAGCTTAAGCCATGTGTATTAGCATTGGACAAGTGATCTTTGACAAAAATATGGATGATTTGTTTCATCTGTTGTATTTAAATGGTTCAAAACTTGTGCTCAAACACAGTTGGTTAATTTTGTTTAGAATTTTTATTGGTTTTGGAGGCATACACTGTTACATTGGTTGCAAACATTAGATTTGCAAGATTCAAATGGATGAAAACTAATGAAATCCAAGTCACCTGAAAATTCATTTACTCATAGCTTAGATCATAGAGTTGACCATCTAAGTCCTATACCAAGAATCTGTGTTATAAGTTTAACCAAAATTTACATGGCAGCCAAATATTCCTTTAATCATTATCATCTCAGCGATATTTCACTTCTATAGGAACTTCTCAGCCTGATGTTTTGATGTCCTATAATATTCACTTTCCCCTTGGAAATCTTGCCATTTATTTTAACCATGTTTAGCTTCTGAATCTTCGAGAAGCATATCATGGTTCTCACTTGCTATGGGTTTGAGAGATTTGGGGTGTAAATAACATTCCTCTCTTTTTTAGTAGAGTTAAAATCCAGCGAATTGGCTTCTGATTTTTTTTTTCCTTTCAAACATACATTAATAATGAGGAAATCCTCATTTGAAAATTTTGAATTGTCCAAAATGCTCTTTACAATTTTCACTACACCGAGTGGTTATTTTTGTCATTGTATTCCCCACATTCTTATAGCACTTTGAGAAATTGCGATCCATATATTTTTCTACGTGAAAGGGGTATTTTTATCTATGCGTGCAATCATTATTTCATAATAAAATAAATTTGCTCATAGTTTTATTTGCACGCATCCAACTGACGCATCTAATGTAATGGTGTATATTAATAAAGCTTCTTCTTATATTTGTTCCCAGATTATTCGACGTAAAAAAATAAATAGATTATTTGACCTGTATACTACAACAATTTCATATGAATGCCACACAGTAAAAATAGGCGATAATGTGTATTTAGCTAACCTTTACACATAGCAAGTATTGTAAACTTTTTAAACCTGACAGAATCTTTTCTTTGGAAATTAGAACATTAATCTTTGCAACTCTAGTTCAATTATTATCTGATAATAACTACTTATAACATATTATGTTTGCATTTCTTAATCATTTATGTGAATATTATGTTTGTTAAGCATTTTAACTAGTCTGCGACTCATTGAAGTGACTTTTTTCCTTCATTGCAGTGACTATTCTATTGCAGCATCGTACAATCTTCTAGATCATGATCTCGTTATAAATGATGGCTATTATAAACAAGAAGAAGTTAGACGCAAAATTGAACTTGAAGAAGAGGAAAGAAAGCTCGAGGAAACTTTGGAGTACCAAAGGCGTGTGGAAGATGAGGCAAAACAGAAGCACCTGGCAGAGCAGTATAAAATTACCACTGGGGTTTCAACACACAGTGGTATAACAGATGGATTCATCATCGATTCATATATCGGCAGTTTATCATCTTACGAAAGTAGCACTTTATTGCATAAACAAGATGTACAGTTTGGCAGTTTCCACCTTTCTGATAATTCCACTAGTAAGACTTGTTTGTATTTTGAATAGTTTACTCAAAACATGAATTGAGAAGATTAATGATTGTAAAATTCAGATGGACATAAGTCAACTGGTATGGAGACAAACGGTTTTCAGAAAACTGCAGCATGGGAAACAAATTCAGCCAGTTCACGAACTCAAAAGGTTATTAATACGACTAACAAGTCTTATTCAAGATCCAGCGAAGGTTAGTTTTTCATAAAGAAAAAACAGCTCTTATAAGAGAGTATGTATATTTTTTCCACATATCCAATCAACAGTTATTGATAAAGGGTTCCATATAGGGAAGGAGAATCAAGATGGTGATTGTCCTTCTGAGCAACATGCTTGTGTGCAACCGAGTAGAAAGAATAACCAAGTTCGAGCTTGGAAAGCAAATGATTTGCAGAGTGATACCAGTACGGCTAAATTTTTAATACATGTATACACACTCATGTATACATACATGTGTATATGTATATATTGTGTGTGTGTGTGCGCGCGCATGTTACAAGGCCTTTCCAAGTGTTGGTCCACTTTGTTTTTCTTCTATGATTCTTAACTGACAAAAGTGCCTAAAAAATACTCTCAACATTTAGTGGGACAAGGAAACACACAAACGCTTGAATGGGTTTATCTTATATGTTGTAACCCGTACAGCATTGTAGCATTATCAATAAAATTCACCAATTTTCAGTATATGTAATCTATGGACCCCCCTATCAGTTTAATCCTCCGCAAATTCCTTGTAATTTTGTCGTATTGACATGTTTACATTTAAGTTATTTTTTGTGGATATGATGTTGTAGTCATATAGATCATATTTACAAAATTTCAATTATTTCTAAGATTCCAAAACCTACAAAGCTACATTAACTAACAATCAAAATAAATGTTTTCGATAACCTGCATTAACTTGTGATTTTAAAGAGTTGATGATTTGAAATAATTAAAATAATTTACGAAGATGGTCTATGTGATTAGAATGTCATAAGCTTAAGTCATGTATACAAAAAATTAGCTTAATTCTACACATACAGGTAGAGTAATTCAACAGGAGATTTTGAGGGATTAAGTAGATTGAGGGAATTTGTCTCATGCGTACAGTGGATTTGTTATTCAAATGAAAACGGCCGTGTTTCACATTCCAGGATGTATTTGTTACTGGATCCTAAATAGGCTTATTGCATACATCTGTTTATGTTTATGCCTTGGAGTGAATCAAATTTCTTTAACCAATGTTCTTTTGCGCCTCATCTTACATTTGCTAATAATTAGTTACATTGAACTCCTCATCTTGGATGCTGATAATATATTTTCTTGAATCATCAGCAAATAATGGAGCCGAAAGACCAATGCAACTGCAAGCTGTCGACGACGATGATGAAAGATTTCAAGCAGACATGAAAATCGCCGTGCTTCAGAGCCTTGGTTAGTTACGCTTTATAATCTCAACATTACGTTTTATGTGTTGTTACATTTTGTTCGTTTTATACGTCACGTTATTTTTTCCTGCCTGAATATTCTTTACAAGATACTGAGTATATAGTTTGAGCAATTCAATGAGAATATTTCTTAATCTAACCGGTTTCATAGAAAATCATTTTAAGTGCCAGTTAGTCATCAATAACTATCTCTCTCTTTTTTTTCTTCTTCTGAAGTATGTCATTTTAAATCCTTTTTCAACTGTACTTTTTATACTTTTGATTTGATTATCAAATTCTGATTTGAAACTCAATCCATTTAAGAAAAATACCATTCAATCCATTTTGGAATAAAAAAATATCAAGATATATACTTAGACACACAATTCAAGTTTTATTGTTTCTAAATGAAAAAGATGAAACATGTAGAAGAATAAGCTTGAGCTTCAACAGGAAAGGAGCGTTGTTACTTTCGCATCCACAAGTGTGGTTTGATAACCTGCTTAGAGTGGAAAAAATTAGCATACGGCTTTATGTACACATTTCAGTATGGATCTACAATCCACGATTAAAATCCAGTTTCACTATTGACTTTGAACATTCGTGATTTACGAATAAATCCCACTTTGAAATTCTTTTTTGATATTTTTTTTGATGTATTCTATTCGCCTCTGAGGTATATGTACTGCAGTTTCATTTTGTGCATACAACATGCAAACTGCAGATTGTGAGTCATTAAAGCAAACATTCTGACATTTTTTATGATAGACGAAGCTTGCTAGTCATAATTCTTCTTCTTTAGGACTGACAATTAGAATCATGATCCATCCACTCAAACCCAGCCGAGCCGACAAAACTTGAGCCCAACCCAAACTGATCTGGTCCCGACGAGTTTCAAATCAGGCATGGGTGATAAGGTATATCATAAAAATCCAACTAAATCGGAATCGATCGCCCCAAAAGACCCTACAAAAAAGCATAAAATATATGCATTAACAATGTTATCATCCGACACGAACCAAACCTTAGGTGGGGTCGGGTCTAGATCTTTGAATTTTTTTATTACGACCCAACAAAACTCAACCTGTCTAGATCCGAGATTCACCTGGTTGGGTCTAGTTGCCACCCTATCTTCTTTCAGTCCATAGTTGAAATTAGTTTCCATGATAACAATTTAATAGAATACTTAAACCACATATGTAAAGTGCAGCAGTAACTTTATCCTTTTGGAAGTTCTAAAATAACAAATGTCTATTATAGTTGCATTGAATATAGGATTTTCTTTCTAAATAAAAACAATGTCAACTTTGTTCATGTGTATTAGTGTTGTGTATGTAGGTTGAACTATGAAAATTACTTTAATCTCTAATATAAGACAGTTACACAAACATTGATGCATTCATTATCAAAACAACCCTTGAATTATACTAAACTATGTTAACTCTAGTTTAAATCAGCAAATACCACATAGACAAAACAAGCTATACTTGGCAAAGTAATAAAGATAGAAGGAAGAAATTATCATAAGGCACACATTTAATAATAACTTGAAGTAAAAGGGAAAAAATTAGCCTAAAAAGGCAAATTTTATCACCATTAACTAAAATTTAGAAAATAAAACTCTCTATACGGAGTTGAAATTCTTCCATGGTAGAAGCAAGAAAGAAATCATCCTATACATTAAATAAAAACTTGAAGTAGAAGAGAAAAAAATCAACCTAAAATGATATTATCACCATTAACTAAAACTACAAAGTAAAACACTCTAAAAACAGAGTCGCACAGTAGCACAAAATTTTTATCTTATTTTTGGCAATAATTCTTCATAAATTATTCCCTTTTTGATTGTTTTCTCTATTTGGTCTTTATGTCTGGCAGTTTTTTTTCATCTATTTTACTAACATTGATGTTATAGTACTTACATGAATGTTGTTTTTTCCCATGTTTTCCTTCTTCAGTGTTTGCTTTTTAATGCTATGCTGCTATTACATTAAGTGCTATGTTATTATGGATGGATTGGAGTATAGCACTATTATCAGAGATGAGGCAAAACGTGAACACTATTAGCCGTTTGGGTGCTTAAATTTGTTGGCAAAAAAGTATATATTTATGACATCTTTTCGCTATCCTAACATTTTTTCCATTCATTATTTTATCCAACTGATACATAAATTCTAAGCCTTCCTGTTAATGTTGTTGTTTTACCTTTTTGTATTTACCGGAATGTAGTTATTACCGTTCTCTTTCCAGAGGATGAATATATTAACGTGTCATGCATTATGCTTCTTACTTTTCAGACACTTTCCAAGCAAATAGAGGTCTGTCTCCTGTTTCAGCTGCAGGATTACTTAAGGAAAGAGAATATGAGATGGGAAGTTTTGCCACACTCCCGGAAAGTGCAAATACTTCAAAAGATTCAAACTTTTATGGAATAGGCCTTAGAAATGAAGTTGGGGAGTACAACTGCTTTCTAAATGTTATCATCCAGGTTAATAGTTAGATGTTCTTATAAAATTAATCGTTACGAAGTTCAGTCTTTTTGTTCTGTATTAATCTTCTTTTAATGTTAAACAGTCACTTTGGCATGTAAAGAGATTCAGGGATGAATTTTTGAAGATGCCAGTACATCATGCTCATGTTGGAAATCCTTGTGTTGTATGTGCACTGCTTGATATCTTCACCGCATTAAGCATGGCATCTTCGAAGGGGCAAACAGATGCAGTTGCTCCTACTTGTTTGAGGACTGCATTGAGTAACTTGTATCCTGATAGCAATTTCTTTCAAGAGGTAATTTTGTCATTATTCCTACACTGATATATGTCTGCTTCATTATGCAAAATATACGACAATGTTAAACTCAAGTATTTTGGTGCTCTAACTTTCCTGAGTTAGGTATTATTTGTTTCATTGAAAAAGGGCAATCATTACTATGTTTGGCCCGTTTATAATTTGAGAGCTTCATATTCAAGGGAAAATAGTGTTTTGTTACGAATGGTATATATTTCACTTTATAATGAAAGCATTTTCCTAGAGAAGCGCAGGAAGTTGAATATTCGTGTCCTGGCAAAAACAATGACCTCATTTAGGACTCTCTCGTGTATGATCCATCTTTCTGTGAAATGTGGTTTTAGGAATCACTATCCAAATGCCTACATTGTAGCTAAGTATTAACCTGGATGATGCTTATTAACTTAAACAATAGTTTTTCTCGGTTGTTCCTTTTTTGGCAGGCACAAATGAATGATGCTTCTGAAGTATTAGCTGTAATCTTCAACTGTTTGCACAAATCATCCACACCTACTCAAAAAAAATTGAAGTTAGGCGGAAGTAATTTTTTGGGTAACTGGGATTGTGCAAATGATGCATGTTTATCTCATAGCCTTTTTGGAATGGACATATACGAAAAGATGAACTGTTACAATTGTGGTTTGGAATCAAGGCAGATGAAATACACCTCCTTTTTTCACAATATCAATGCCAATGCACTTAGAACTATGAAGGTACATAGTGTGCGTAGTACTTGTTTTTGTAATTGTGGATTCAGATAATTCCTTTAAACATGTTCATATTCTCAGTTAACCTGTGGGGATGACTCTTATGGTGAGCTTTTGAAACATGTGGAAATGAATCATCAATTAGCTTGTGACCCTGAAGCTGGTGGTTGTGGGAAGTCAAATTTTATTGATCATATTCTTTCAACACCCCCACATGTTTTTACGACTGGTAATGCCACATTCAAATCTGTGTAACCCATTGGATTATGGTTAAATTGGGATTTTTTTTCCAGTAGGCAGAACATCATCATTTATTACTTTTTAACTGCAGTTTTAGGTTGGCAGAATTTGAATGAAAGTGTAGATGACATAGCTGCTACAATGGCAGCCATTTCAAATGAAATAGACATAGGTTTTTTGTACAGTGGTATGGATCGGGGAAATAAGCATTCCCTTACTTCAGTGGTATGTTCACATATTATGATGCTTATTTTTCTTAAGCAGTTATTCTTTTTGCATGTATTAACTGTTGGTAAATATTTTTTTCACAATTATTTACACATTAACAGTCATGCACAATCAAAATATTAGTAGTCATCATAATCGACCATTAAAATATTGTCAATGGTCACACATCAATATAGGAACTTATTTAGATAATTTATTCATTGATTAAAAGGCCAGTTATGCATTAAGTTACTAAATACGTCAAGTATGCATTTAGTCATTGATTGGGGTTCAGTGTCAGTTATGTATTAGCATATGCACGTGGTTATATATATGTATGTACTTAACTCGTTAGGTACAGGAGGATAGAAAAGAAGAAAGAGAAGTTTTGCATATGTGGTTATATATATGTTTGTACTCTACTCGTTAGATACAGGAGGATAAAAAAGAAGAAAGAGAAGTTTTTGTTTTGTTTTGTTTTTTTATGCATTTTTGTTTTTTTGAATTGTATGTTATTCTTCTTCCATGTTAGAATTTTAAAAATTTAAAATTTAAAATTTCCAACAAAACCCTTATCAGAGCCAAGGGAATTAAAAAATGATAAGCGTTATTGAGAACGACTCTGGTACCCTTTTTGTTGGAAATCAAAACATGTAGAGAATTATAAAGAACGAATCTTAGAAAGAAAGAAGAGTTGATACCTAAAGGATTATGAGTGGTTATTGAGAACGACTCTGGTACCCTTTTTGCTGGAAATTTAAGCTAATGTTTGGTTAAAAAACAAATTTTGGGTTTTCTGTTTTTAAATATGTATCTCAAATATGAGAGGAGTGAAGTGATAACGGAGGTGATGAAAGGAAAATGGAAAGACGGAGGGGATGGAAGGACAACAATAGAATGAATTATTTTCTATGTTTCTATTATTTTTCAAAACACGGTAAATAAAATAAATTTGTTTCCTATTTTGTATGGTAATTTCGTTTTCTAAATTAGTCGTTTTCGTCAATATACATACATTTTGCGCATTTTTGTATGGACGAAAACCCAAACTAAAAATGACAAACCAAACACTACCTAAAATTTCCAAAATTCAGATATGGAGCAATTGGAGAATATAGTTCACACAAATACTCTTTTTTTAACCTTCTTTTCTTTCTTCTTGCATCAAATGAGTTGAGTACATACATATTTACAACATGAGCAAATGCTTGATGGACCTATTTAATGACCAAAAACATAACAATATATTTGATGATCAAATGCGTAGCTGGCTTATTAAATGCATAAACTAAAGTGGGAATTAGGACCCCCCCAATTTCAAACTTAACACCTGAAAATCCCTTCTAAAAAACAAGTTTCTCGGCACACCACTGTCAATGTCAATGTTTTTAGCGAAAACATGCATTTTAAATTGCACATATTTGCAGTTAGACGATTTTAAATGCAAATATTTGCAATTTAAAATGCACATATTTGTAATATAAATATTTGCAGTGTAGACTGCGGATATTTAAAGAGTAGAATGCGCATTCTTGTGGTGTAGACTGCAAATATTCATTTTACAAAAAATGTGCAGTTAGAACTGCAATTATGTGCAGTTTAAAAGACTGCAAATATTCATTTTACAAAAAATGTGCAGTTAGAACTGCAATCATGTGCAGTTTAAAAGACTGCAAATATTCATTTTACAAAAAATGTGCAGTTAGAACTGCAACTATGTGCAGTTTAAAATACTCATTTTTTGGTGGAAACGTCGACAGAGATTTTCGTGAAACATGTTTTTGATGGGGTGGAAGTGAATTTTGAAGCTTTTGAAGGGTATTTGAATAAACATCCCTAAACTAAATGCGTATTTAACCATTGCATCAATATGATCAAATTCTAATTAATGGTTAATTATTGCATTGTGATCGATGATATTCTTAATAGAACGACTGTTGGTGTCTCAATATTTGCGTGACAAGATTATTTTCCAACACTAACACAGTATTATCTCCAGTGGTGTATTTGAAAGCTCAAGCTCGACCCTAAATATGATTTGGCTACATGAATATAAATCTATGTTTGATTACACGCTGCTTACACATAACAGGCCACTTTAAGTCCATTACCAGACCCACATTTCCATTCAGTATCCACTATCCACATAGCAAAATCAAATAATCTTATTTTTATTTTCAATGCCCATTACCAGACAATCTATTTTGCTGCAATATTCCATTTACAACAAGCAATGTACAGCAATAAGAATAAACCAACAACAACAACAGAGCCATTTTTCCCAAACAAGTTGGGGTCGGCTAGAGATGGAACCCGAAAAGTGACAAAAGTAATTTAAACGTTATAATAATAACAATAACAATAACAGTAGCAATAACAAAATAAAGTCAAATAAGTAAATTAGTAATAATAGTGACTAAGTAAACAAATAAATAAATAAAATAAAAAGATAAAAAATAATAATAAATAAAAATAAAAAAATTAAAAATTAAAAATTAAAATTAAAAATTAAAATTAAAATAATAATAATAAATACTAAATGATGATAACAGTACAAATAGCAATAATGGTGTTGATAGTAATATTGATCAAAGACCAAACGCTACATCTTAGACTTTTTTCCTTAATCCTATAATCTAAAACTTATAAAACTCATAGCTCATGGTTCTGGTATGCGGATCGCTAACTTCCACGCGCTTCTATCCGTTACCATCTCTTTTGGATATATTCCAACCCTTCATGTCCCTTTTAACTACGTCCTCCCATGTCGGCCTTGGTCGACCTCTACCTCTCTTTGAGCAAACGACGCGGCCTATAATTCAAATGCGCATAGGTGTCTCGGGCGGTCTTCGTTGGAGATGTCCAAACCATCTTAAGCGATGTTGAATTAGCTTCTCCTCAATTGGTGCTACTTCAAGTTTTCCACGTATATAATCATTTCTAATTCGGTCTCTTCTTGTATGACCGCAACTCCATTGCAGCATATGCATCTCTGCTACGTTTATCTTCTGGACGTGTTGGTTTTTAGTAGGCCAACATTCTGCACCATACAACATTGCATGTCTAATTGCCGTTCTATAGAACTTTCCTTTAAGCTTCCGTGGGACTTTCTTGTCACAGAGAATGCCAGATGCCTGTCGCCACTTCATCCATCCCTCTCAAATTCTAAAACTAACATCTTCATCAATCTCACAATTATACTGCAATATTGATCCCAAATATCGAAAGGATTCCTTCTTAGGAACTATTTGTCAGGCCAGAATGACATCTCCATTCTTTGACCTGACACCGCTGAACTCGCACTTCATATACTTTGTTTTAGTTCTACTAAGCCTAAATCCCTTAGATTGTAAAGTCTGTCTTCACAGCTCAAGTTGTCTATCAACCCCAATCCTACTATCATCAATTAACACAACATCATCAGCAAATAACATACACCAAAGAATCTTTCCTTATATACCCTTCGTAACTTCATCCATCACTAGGGTAAAAATGCAGGGGCTCAAGGCCGACTCTTGATGTAATCCTATGTTAATGAGAAAGTCACTGGTTACACCATCGCATGCTCTGACACTAGTCACAACATCATCGTATATATCTTTGATAAGAGTAATATACTTTGTTGGCACTCTCTTCTTTTACAGAGCCCACCACATCATCTTTCGTGGTACTTTGTCACAAGCTTTCTCCAAATCGATAAAAACCATGTGTAAATCCTTCTTTTGCTCACGTGAGAACGCTTCTTCAATTTATTGTTCATGTGAAACTATTAGGTAAAGCTTGAAACATTTGTAGCTTAAATTTGACAATGGATAATTTGATCCACTATTGGTTTTTTCCGATTGTATGTTTGGGGGTTATGGTTAATATATCTACACTTGTTTTTTTTATTGTCATGAACAATGCTGAACACATGATGTTACACATGTTATGCTCCATGCCTTATGCAGCCGGTTTAAAATACGTCGATGAGCATATTTGATTTTGCTGTGTGGATGATCTACATGTTATAACCAATCTGTGTCTTTATACATGTTATGTTACATGTCTTATACATATTATAGCAGGATAATCAACATGTTGTAACCGCTCCTCTTCATACATTTTATATATTATCTTATTTTAAAAGCTTATTACCACATTTTCAGTGGTGCCTTTATGTAATCGTTTAGAATTATGGCTGTCAATGAGTACCTAGAAAATTCGAAATCCCTCTGTATCCGAAGTATGAATAATTATTCAATATCCGAAAAATGAATACGGATACGGATATGACCATGTCCGCATCCGATAATTATTCGTCCGGTTTTTATCAAGATTATAGTTATTTTTTGTGTATTTAAGTACATAAAATAATTTTCATTTACTCTTTTATCTAGGTAAAAAATTTAATGTGTATAAAAATCGATATATGCTTCTTAAAATTATTTTTTTAGCATATTTATTATTTTTTATGTTTTTAGTACCGAAATGGATTTATAATAAATCAAAATTTATTATTTGTTTAGATTTATTAGTTGTGAACTAGTCGAAGAATATCTGATAAATATCCGTCTAGATCCCCACATATGGATGTTCGATATCTGAAAACGATTTCGGATACGGATGCGACACTATCCGAATACGTATCCGACCGTTTACATGCCTATTTAGAATTATATTATTATATTGTTTTCGTTATGCATCATTTTATATGTAATATCTTAATCTCATGTTTGTCTTATACTGGAAGCATCTGATTATTATATTGTTTTCGTTATGCATCAACTGATGAAAAAGGTTTTTGCAGCCAGGGTTTGACATGCAACAAATCGTCCAGATCAGTTAACCGAGCAGTTAAGAGCTAACTAATGTTCGGTTAACCGACCAATTAACGAGGGCATCCACGGTTAATTTTGGATGGTTTGGGTGGTGCAAACCGTCCAAAAATATTTTTGATTGGGTAACCGAACAAATTTTTTTAATTGGTTTTGTTGGATAATTATCCTGATGGGTTGGTTAACAGATTGACGCTCACCCCTACAATGTAGTATGTTTGCAAGTTAAAAATATCGGAGTTCATGTTATTTATTCTACGGAAATAATAATTTTGTCAACTATACAATTCATTTTATGCAATTGTCCATGGATATTAAACTAAAATTTCATGAGTTTGCTGAGTAAAAAGTTTAGGCAAGTTGGAAAATTTGAATTCAATTTATTTTAAATGCGAAACAAATAACTCTTGTTAACATTATAATTCAGTTTATACTTTGTTGAAACCAATCAAATCACAATAAAATCAAATAGTAAATTAGTAATTCTAAATTGATTTCAAACACAAGTTAATCTACTTGACTGAAATTATTATTCAAACGGAAAAATCAAATATGAACTAAAGGCAGAAAGCCAGAAACACATGAACTTAAATTAAAGAAAGATTGAAAGGACCTTTAAGAATCAATGACGCAGTGTTGCTTTTCGGTAAATAATTCAAAATTTACTACAAAAATGAAAAATAACTTAGCATTTAAAAAATAAGATCAAAACTAAGCAATATGAATTAAAATAATAAAAGTCGGTATATTTAACTCTGGATCGAGATAAGATATTCATGATGTCTTTGTGATGTGTTTATGTAACCGATGATATCAAATTTTGTTTGAGATTCTAGAAGAGCTTGTCAAATTTCAGTCAAACTGGTATGTGCTCTTAGGTGTTGTGTAGCCATTTAATGAAATATTATTGTATCATTTTGCACTCAACTCCTACGGATTGATTCCCATGCCACTTAAACATGCATTTGGATGAAAAACAAGCTAGGTTCATATACCTTTTTTTGTGAAAATTCAAATTTGATTCTGGATGGAATTGAATTCTTCAAGTTTGAAGTTGAGTTTTATCTCTAACTACTTGTGCTCATGCTTGGCTGCTAATTGGACTTTTGAGCTCTAAATTATCACAAGTCTCCTGGTTGATTCCATGATGTGTTATCTGTTCAAATACCTAAACTATATGTATATTAACATTTAAATGAAAAAGAAAAAACAGCAACATGAACATGAACATATACAAAATAAGTATGAAACTTAACAAGTCGTAGCGACCATGCGTTCGTGAACATATACATATACAAAATAAGTATGAAACATAACAAGTCGTAGCGACTATGCCACCTAGGATACGTTTTGATCTATTTTGTTTCATGTGATCCTTATGTTGCTCATCTTCATTGATATGACCCATTAAACCTGGCTAACATCAATTGTAAAGCTTATCAAGTGTGAGCGACCTCCTTGGTACATACAGGTGAGATTAAGCCTCTATATGTTATTGAAGAAAAATTATTAACACCTGATTTAACCCTGTTATTTAACTCATATTCTCAAAATATCAGGCAAGTATTATCCATACGGTTTTGCTATTTGTCTTGAAGTGAGAATAAATCACGAATAATGAACAAAACTGTGAAGCCTCTTGATTGGAATTGATATTTACCATGTTGATGTATGTAAATGGTCACTGTATATGTCTTCAAACGTGACCTACTTCTTGATTTATATATATTCCAAGATTTTTGAAATTTAGGGATATTGAGGTACAAAAAGAAGAGACATTAAAGTACCAACTTTTAGTAAGATATATCAAGAACCGAGTACATTTAACAAATCTGAAAAAAATAGTTTTTCCTAATAATGGAAAAATCAATTTTAAACAGTAGTTGAAGGACAAATTTTTTAATTTAAAAAACAAACTTATTTCAACTATAAATATGGATTGAAATTTATTGTAAGAGCATATATGTTTTTCAGTGATATTAGGTTTATTTCTGTAATAAGTTTCTAACTGGGTTTATACTTGGAATAATTTCTTTTCCTCTAAAATCTAATTATAAAATTATACAATAAGCCCAATGCTCGTAAAAAAAGCAAAGTTGAAAAAAGTAATATAATTATATATGATTTTTGCCATACAAATATAAATTAAAAAAAAAAGAAAAGGAAATAATAAGGATTTAAAGTACATGTTTTATCAAGTCAAGATTGCTATTTTAAAAAAAATGTATTCAAGAGTCATTCCTTATTACTCGGAATTAATGAAAAATTGCAATAAATGTTCTGTTTTGAAATTACAAAACTGAACGATCGGATGTCCCACGTTGTGCGGTTGTACTAGTTAAATGATGACTAGAACACCGTCTAATATCAAAAATAGAACCTAGCCTTGGATACGGATTTGTTCTGGTTAATGCATCTCAATAGCGTCTGAGTGCCCTTTTTTTTGTGGCCTTAAATCATTGAATTAAGGTTGTCTCTGTTACACTGGAAAAAGAAAAAGAAAAAACCTTTGTCCTACATGGCTTGTGCAGCAATGTTCCACAGTTTCATCTGTTTTATCCTACCTCTATTTTGTTTGTAATAAATCATAAGTAATCACTAACAAAGTGTTTCTTTTTATAATTTTATTCTATATACAAACAGGTGTGTTATTATGGCCAACATTATCATTGCTTTGCATATGAAAATGGGCAATGGGTTATGTACGATGATCAAACAGTTAAGGTAATAATACAGCTAACCTTTTTCTCTTTCTAGGGAGCCTTTCTTAAATCATTATGTTTTCAATTTATGCAGGTTGTTGGTAGCTGGAATGATGTTGTTGCAATGTGCAAAAGAGGTCACTTGCAACCTCAAGTTCTTCTTTATGAAGCTGTTAATTAAAATCATTTCTCCTTTTTAATTAAATTATCTCTATACAAAAGTTGTAAATCAATTTTGCTCCACACCTCAAAAGATGCCTTCATTTTCCATACTTGATCATATAATATATCTTGATCGAGTAGATGAACAAACTTCTGTATATGCATGTGCGATGTGCCTTTTTGACTGGGTGCTCTAATTTTGTTATTTGTCAATAATAATATGGTCATAAGATTATTAAGTTGCAAACGAGGGCAGCTTGTGCATATGCTTTATTCTTCTGTTTGAATGTGTGAAATTATTCCCATTGTTTACCGTCTGTTATGTTGGGCAGGATATTTTTGACGGTGAGTTGGTCTCTGAAGTCATGAATTAAAGATAATAATTGATATGGTGATAAATGTAGATGACTGTTGAGTCAATAGTCATGAATTACTTGATAAGAGAACCCTAAAAAAGTTTCAGACTTTAAGGGTTCTCCTTGAAGTTATTTATAGAGATTATTCCGAAAAGTTTAAGAAAGATCTCCTTTAGAGGAAGACCATGTGAAAATATATGTAACATCTTTGCTTCATCTCTCTAATACTTCGATTGTTTCATCGAGAATGCACTCATGAATGAAGTGACGCTCAATCTCAATGTCTTTGATTCTTGCATGACAAACCAAATTGGCAGTGAACTTAATGGCACTTTTGGTTGTTGTCGAAGACGGTAGATCATGAATTTGAAATGGCACGTCCTTGAGTAACCACCATAATCGTAAAAACTCTTGAGATGCGAGTAAAGAAGCCAACAGCCATAACTATGCAAACTCTTGAGATGCCAGAGAAGAAGCTTTATTTGGCTTTTGTGATTGACAAAGACATCGAATCTTGCTTTTTACTACACCAAGAGATATACATCGAACCGGAAGAAGACATAGCCCAAAGTAGATTTTAGATCCATCTATTACCTCCACTCTAGCTTAAGTGCTTGGAGGTATGACGTTTTAGACAAAAGTTGTGGATGTCATGAATTTGAGCCTCTGAGATATAAGTGTGACCAAGTAGGAAAAAATAGATTTTTTTGAACATATGGTCCATGTTAAGAGTAGACGAGATGTTCTTCAAAATATATTTAATCATATAGACGAAGTTTCCTTGGCGGCTGCATAAACCAACTAACAAGACCAACCATAACAAAATATACAGTCTCATGATTATCAAGTAAATAAGGCTTCCAACATATATGCAACGATCCACCTTTATGATGTCCTGCATATATATAATGATCAACACGTACATCCAATATACCATAGTAAATATACGGTGTGATAAATTTAAACAAAACCAAATTCTAAATTTCAGTATGACCTTTGTGCATAGCTCACATCCGAAAGAACAATATGTAATATGTTCAATATATATTAGTGCCCGAAGACACAATCAATGCACAAAGGCATGATAGTCCAATAAGAAATATCAAATATACACACATACACACACGTAGATGTATATATGTGTGCGCGCGCGTGCTTGTGTATATATGCATATATACACACACAAGACATAATATGTATATCAAATTTATAAAGTAATAACAGGAATAAATCAACGTATATAAACTCAATACAGGCAGAGTACTAAATAGATACATCAAGTACAACGCATAGTTTCATGCATGAATAAAATATCTGATGCATATAGTCATACATGGACTAATCATAAATAAATAAACAACATCTTTATATCCCAAAAGTCCATCTCTCTATCTAGCTCATCCCCAAAGTAAACCTGTCACTCTGACTGCTCTAATAAAAGTAATCAGAAGTTCCAAAGAGGACATATAATAGAGAAAACATTGGGCAAACTTAAGTCTAATGAGGGGAACTAGTCATTTAATGTTGTACTTAAATACAAATATATATCCTAACATGCATTGGGTCTATGTGGAAATATCACAAGTTAAAACAACATGTTTTAATTATACAATGTATCAGCAACATGAATAGATGAGCGCATATGTAATACTACACTCCTTTGTCAAAAGTGTCACAAATCTCCCAATCCTAGTCGAACCGAAATTATTAGGCAAATACAATATCAAACATCCCTATACTGAAAACCCCGAATGAATCGTATACAAGTGATACCATAAGCTAATGTCGTTCAAATATCCATGACAATATCCATGTGCGGAATTTTCATGAGCTACCAAGAGAGACATACCTAGAGCCGTGAATAGCCCATGACTCTGAGTCAACACATAGGGAAGTTGACTTGTAGATCCCATCATAACATCTAATTGTGCTATGGACAATATATGATCTGCTCTAGAATGATGTAGCAATCCCTCTCTACCCTGCTTCGGAACAACGTTTGCATGTCGTGTTGTCAATCAGGCCATAATAGTTTCATTTTACTAGTGTCGTATCTTTCATGTTGTTTATGATTGGATAACCTAGATCCATGTATAACCGCAATATCTGTGTACACACTTTCTCACATGCATACACAACACCATGAGCTCATCGATTTTACGTGATGATTCACATATTCTTTGAATTGCCTCAAACTCCATCGAATTTTTCAAACTCCATCAAGCCTACATCGTTCATCTTATCTTGTCCTAGATCGAGTCCAAAGCCTCATCATGCTACGGCAAAGCCAGAACAAGGTTTAACTCGTGTTGTTGATCGTATGGTGGTGTGTTCCCCATACAGCTACGCCAAAAGTAGTGGCTAGCACTATTGTGGGCAGTAGTCTAGTCTTCTCCTTTTCCCCATAGCTCTTTCACTTCATAGTCCAAAATCTAGAACTCAAAATACTTTGATTTTTATACTTGAAATACTCAAAGATGACATTTTGAAAAAATAGAAGTGGCCTTAATCCTAAATCCTATCTTATGCATTAGCGTTTTCGACCATTTGTGGATCAAATCCTAACATTTGATCGGATATTACTCCAAATATGTCGAATCTTATATACTTAAAACACTTAGAACCAACATTTCAGACACAATGGAAGTGGTCTCAGATCTTGATTCCATTATTCACATAAGCGTACCTTTAATACTTGCAGTCGCTAAAAATACGGGTTATTACATTCTTCCATTCTTAGGAGTTTCATCCTTAAAATCATTGAAAAGAAGAATGTAGCTTAATAGAGCAATATGTTACCATATATAAATGATACTGCATAATTCCTACAATAATGCAAACTACTAGGAATAAATGCAATCCTGCTTAGTTTGAGCAAAATAAACAGTGTCCTACTAGTCAAGAGTTACAGATGAAAAACCCAATCCTTCTCCACATGTTCCTAAGTACTGTCCCTAATACTGTTACTCTACTGGACCCTAACGAGCTCAACGACTTCACTCCTAAGTCATTTGGTGATGTGCTCAATAATACGTATAGATCAACTAGGCTTAAATGCCTTGGGATCAATGTCCACCTCACCTAGTTGACTCCGTGAAATGGTGACACCATAATATGCACACACTTGCACGAAATATGGAACACATCATGTACTTCGGCCATCTTCTCAGGAAGATCAACGTAATATGCCAAAGTATCAGTCCTCTTTGAGATTGAAAATGGTCCACAAACCTCAATGCCAAAGCCTTGAACTTCATCACTTTACTCAATAGAGAAATCCCGATGAACACTATGTCCCAAACAAAGAACTCCAAAGTTGCGCTTCTCTATTAGACATAAGAGTTTTGCCAATCCTAGGATGCCTTCATCCTCTTCCTAATAAGCTCAATCCTCTCTGAAGTGTTTGAATCATATCTGGACCCAATATAAGTCGATCTTTAGTCTCCGTCCAATTTGATGGTGACTAATGTGGTCTATCATATAAGACCTTATGTAGCGTCATACCTATGCCCAACTGATAACTATTATTATTTGAAAACTCCACCTACGATAATGGTCTTCCCACGAGCCTCCAAAGTTAATAATGCATGCTTGTAGAAGATTTTCCAACTCTGATTTATCCTTTCAGTTTGGCGTCGATTTGCAGATGGTACGATGTACTCAAGCTCAAGTCCGAACCTAAAGCAGATTGCAAACTGCATCAAAACCTACTAGTGAACAACTTGTCCCTACCACATACAATACTCCTCTGTATACCATGAAGTTGATTATTCACTAATATACCTCACGACCAAAGACACATCAGTCCTTGTGGACTTCATCGAAATAAAATAGGGACTCATGGTCAAATGATCTGCTATGACCCAATGGCCCTCGTTCCCCTTCGAATCCTTTGTAAACCATCAATAAAGTCCATGGAAATCATCTTCCATTTCCATTTTGAAATCTCTAAAGGTAGTTTTTTATATCAAAATTTGGCACAAACACTCAAAAATTAACCATAAAGAATAAAAAGAAGAATATAAATTGAAAACGAGCAAAATAAAAACACACAACAATTATAGTAGTTCGGTAAATTAGAGGCCTACGTCCATTTAAGCTTTGTTGAAGTTTCTATTGGGTTTACAAAGTTGTTCTTATGGATCAGTGATGATCTTTGAGAATACAGTGATGATGTGGAAATTTGTTGAACAAGTCAAAAGATCCTTTGTACAATGCCCATCATCCTCTATTTATAGCTCCGGATCAATGGAAAACTCTTGACCACGTTCTTGCCCATGTTTTCCATGTTTAGGAGGAGTTACTCTCGAAAGATCATGGCCAGCTCAGCAATACTCAAGGATCAGTATTGATCCATGAGTTGGCTTCATGTATCTTGGTTTCCCTTTTGTAAAAGTTTGATTGACTTGTATCTTCGAATTCGACGCTTTGACTACATTGCTATGAGCTTGGACTTGAGTGAATTCTTTAGTTCGAAGGTTTGACAGAAGCAGTCGATTTGCTTGTCGGTCTTTTTGGTTAGTGGTAATGAGCGAACCATCTTATTTGGTGTGCACTGGCCAATAATCACCTTGGCTTCATATAACATGAACAATGTGGTGGTTTGGGCAAAAAGCAGGGATCAGTACCGATCATTGGCTATGGATTGATACCGATCTATGACTTAGCATAAATCTTGGGTCTTGGCATTGGCATTGGCATGACATGTTCGCTATTTGGAGGAGCCTTTGACATGTTTTTGACTTCATCTATCGTTTCTACTCAATGTTTGAGTTTGGATGTTATCATTTTGGATCCCTACTTGGTAGTTTTTATGTTCGACGGACTTGATTCATTTGAATATGGATTGTTCACAAGGCTGGATCAACTTGTCCTCCAAAGCATGTCTTGTGAGTAGAAGCTGTGTTTTGCTCAAGAAAAAACATCGAAATCAATTATTCTCAGGTGATTGAATTTTCCGGCTATTGATTGATCAATTCACGATGAATTCGTCTGGTTCTTTTGTATTCACATGTAAATCAAAGATTGTTCCAGACCATTACAGCTGAGATCGAGTCCTTGTTTAAGTGCTAGTCATAAATAATGATTCCATATTCTCTCGGAATTATTATATTATATGTTATATCATAAACCAGAATCGTCCAGTGTTCATCGGGAGTTTACAATCACGTATCAAAATTAATGTTATCCCATGTTCATTCAGGATCTAAGTTATGACACAGAAATCATATCTTGGGAAATCAAAGGTTAATAATCATGGAAGCTCATTGCCACTGGTTGGAACGTTATTTATAAATCCTCTGGCGTCACCTAGAATCCCATTATAGAGCGCCAAATGAATTGAAGCTATAGTTTAATCTGATAATCATTATCAAGTTGTTTCAAAGTCATGTGGCATTCAAGTCCAAAGTTTAGTCTATGATCCCTTTGGATCACATTATCAATATCCAGGTCAGTTTTCGATCTCTTCGGGTCATGTAATTAGTGACCAATTCAATACATGATCTCTCTAGATAATTAGTGTAATCCTTGATCTCTTCGGATCATTAGTTGAATCCTCGACCTCTCTAGATCGTTAGTTGAATCCTAGACCTCTCTGAATCGTTAGTTGAATCCTCGACCTCTTCGGGTTGTTAGTTGAATCTTCGACCTCTCCGGATCTTTAGTTGAGTCCACGACCTCTTTGGAGCGTTAGTTGAATCATTGACCTCTCTGAGTCGTCGTATCATGTTTAGTCTGATCCACTTGCTCTTTGACAAAGGGACCCAACGACCGAAAGAGTCCAACAGCCAATTCTTCGTGAGGGGACTCACTATCCTGTATAAGTCCAATCCACTCGCTCTCTAGCAAGGGAATTTGTGCCTTGAGGTTCGTTGCCTCATCACTTTGGTCAAGAAAACCATGTTCAATCAGCTCATAAACCATTATCACAAGTAACCAACTTCCGTTGGAGTTTTGAAATCGGTTATCACGTTCGAGTAATTTTTAAAGCCAAGAAGAAGTCAAATTCCAACATCCAAAAAACATCACAACATCTATCCCACCAAGCATTACAACTTATCATTCAACTTAAGGCTTTCCTAGGGATCGATCGAGATCCTGTATATAAGTAAGTGGCCTTACTGTAATACCACATCTTCTATTGAAAATAAAGGCAAAGTGGAGAATCAAACCTAACTTCCTACCATCACGATTATGAGATAACTATCCTTGACCTAGATACAAGGTCACTTCTATTTACTATAGACGATGGT
This sequence comes from Allium cepa, assembly GCA_030765085.1. Classification (NCBI taxonomy): domain Eukaryota; kingdom Viridiplantae; phylum Streptophyta; class Magnoliopsida; order Asparagales; family Amaryllidaceae; genus Allium; species Allium cepa. The sequence continues at coordinate 583,092,156 of CM060931.1, forward strand.
TGCTCCTACTGCATCACTACAACTTGGTTTCTCACGTATTGCTACAGTTGGTTGTTCCTAACCTACTCCTCAATCAGATCATAAAGGTGCCTAAAATAATTTTTTTATGCCCATCCAACTCATGGAATATGCAATATTTTCCTGACCTTCTTTTCGATTGGTGGGTTCTCACTTCATTGGTTTCCAATAGGGAATCCACCCCTAGTAACAAGGTAAATCCTCTCTGAGATTTCATTAAACTCTTTGTAAGAAGATAATTTCGTTTACTTCCTCTACCGCTTTGGTCCTCCAAAGCCATCATCCACATTTCATTTTCCTTTGTCTTTTCCAAATTCTGCTCCAGATGGTCCTCCGTCATCCACAACATTAACTTCTGCCTTTTCAATCTCAGCGTCCTCCTGACACAAGTATCTCTTAGCCTCATGATAAAATTCCATGAGATCCTCTAATGGATCCCTTTCCAAAGCAACCTCCAAATTGGTTTTACAAGCAACCTTTGAAACTGCCGCCATCGGTACTCCCGATGGATCAGGCTTATGAATTGCAGCGGCTGCCGCATTAAATATATTTAAATAACTCCTTAAGGTCTCTCGAACCCTTTGATTCATGCTTAATAGCGTCGTCACATTCTTTGGTCATGAAATTGAACTTTGAACTGCCTCATGAATTTATTCAACAACTCGATCCATGTACCAATGAACCCATTTTCCAGCTATCTGACCCACATCGCCGCTAAGTTTATCAAATATAAGGGGACATGCCATCCCATCACCTCTTAAGATGCACCCATCACCTCCAATGCTAGACGTATCTCACCGAATGAACTGTTGGATCATTTTTAAGTCATACTTTTTCAGCATTGACAACTTGAAATCGGGTGGATTCCTTCTGTACTGGATGTTAGGAGTGAATGGGTTGCTATTCACATCTTCCAAACATTGGTCTGCAAGTCTACCTCTCATCTCTCATCTAACTATTTCAGTAATCCTATCATTATCATCTAACGGAAGTCTATGTTCCACGTTTTCATTTTGCTTCCCATTCTTACGGAGAAATTCTGGTACGTACTCCTTTGGTTGTACATATGCATTCTGATTCACATTCTGGTGTTCAACATCATTTCCTAAGCGATCCCATCTCTACCCAAGTTAAAATTCATCATGCCTCAAAGTCCCTTGGGATCGGTACCGACTTATGCTTGGGGATCGGTATTGAATTGTGGCGCCTTTCAGGGGTTGCTCCATGTTAAACCGATTCTTAACCAAGAAAAATTCAACCTGAAGTAGAAGGTCAAATTGAAGATGAAATGACTCTGGAGCTTGGAAACATACCTAGATAAGACTGAGAATTTGACTTAGAAAAATTCATGAAGTTTGAAGCAAGTGAAAGCTCTCGGCACCGAGAAGGCCTCTTGGTACCGAGAGGTCTATATTGGCCTTTAGGTCTCCGTTTCTTCTTGTACTCTAGTACACCTTAAACCATTCGACATCTAGTGCTTCTCTCAAGGATTGGGCAAGAAACTTCAAGAATTTATGAGAAGTGAGCAAAGAAAGCAAAATAGTTCAAGAATTATCCGAAGAATCATCAGAATCAACTCAAAGTCTATGGAAAAGATCTTGAAATGCATCAAATAAGAGATTGAAGAATGAAATAGGTGAAAGAAGTGGATTTGCATAAGGCAAAACCACTCAGTATGGAGAGGAACCTCTCAGTACTGATAGGTGTTTATGACCCCTAAGCCCCACATGTTTTTTTTTAATGACGATGGGCTTGCTTCATCATTTCACTGCAAGCGGGCTTCCGAACTTGTGTACTTTTCTCTATAAAAATCAACCTTACTACAACTAAAGAAGGATCTTCACACCGCTGCTTCATCATCTCTTATCTCCCTTATTCATAAGCCACCTAAGAAGTCTGTAACGACCCCATTTTTGAGTAATAATTAATATTAACAATAGTAATTAACTGATTAAAATGGATTCTTAAGTATTAAAAGAGATAATTTTTGTAATTAATTTAATAAAAAGAGAATTAAATTAAAATAAGAGAAAAGTGTGAATTTTTTTCCATAAAAGTAATGCGATTGTAATATAATATTTGTAAAAGAAGTTATTTTGAAATGGAAACTTGCACTTATTTAGATTAAATGAAATTACACACACACACACATATACATATACAGACACACACACGCACACGCACACACACACACACTTATTTTCATATTTGCTTCGCTCAAGCATAAACAGCTTAAACCCAAATCCATTTTTAAGAGTTTTCCTTCATTGGATATTTGTTCATTCGTTGTTTGCATTTTGGAGGAAACTGTCTCCTATTAATCATTTATCATCTTCAACTAAAACCACCTAACTTTCATCATTTTAAAAATATAAAACAAACTCCTTAATTACTATAAATTACAAAATTTGAAGGCGTAGTTTTCTACCTCATAATACAGTTATAACAAATAGAATTCACATTCTCAGTGGCTTAAGTGGAATTTTCATGCGTGCATGAATAGGAAGAAGGAGAAGAATTAAGATGCGAGTTTACAGGTGAGTTTAATCTCATAAATCTATATCAAAACACTTGAATTCACATATCTATATTTGTTATTGGATTCTTTGGTTATGAATGATAATCACATCAAACAAAAAAAGTTTAAGGAATCAAAATGAAAAGTGTAGAGCATAACCTGGTGTATATTTGCTCTAGGCCAGTTCTGATCGGTGAGCCGGTCAGTGATGACAGAAGCATCGGCAAAGCTTTATGCACTAGCAGCTGTGAGTGTTGATAGCTTGCGAGTGTATGTGTGTGTCATGTGTAAGCTTGTTGTTGCGTATATGTATATGGATTCCCTATGTTAGTTGTGTTCCTGTGTATGTGAATGTGTGTGCGTTTATATGTATGTGAATGTTGTGTTATGTGTGTGAACTTATGTGTTGCGTTTGTTTGAGTGCGAGTGTTTGTGTATGTGTTTGTATATGAGTGATTGTTTATGTGTGAGTGTAGATATGTGACAATGTTTTGTGTGTGTGTGGGTCATGTGTTATGTGCATGTGTTTTATGTCATCGGCTATGTGTATTTGTGGGTTGTTTTCTGTGCATGGTGTGGGTATTAATGTGTGTATATATATATGTGCAAGTATTCGAATATATTTTCATATAAATACATAACTTTAATATATATATATATATATATATAAATTTTGTATATTATGTATATATAAATACGAATGTAAATATAAGTTTAATAAATAATATAGTTAATTCAATTGTATTATTTGTATGGAAAGTATGAAATGGTTTTAATTGTTATTTTGTAGATGTAACATCCCCCTACTTAGAGGCTCAAAAATCATGGTTACGGATGCTGCAGTCATCTATAGTTACTAATCCACGACGATCAAATACGGCGGAGTTAGGTTCATTGATACACAGAAACACATGAATATGGAAAAAATTTAAACTTCAAACAAAATTACATTTCATATCAAAACATTTCCAATTCATTACATAATCCCATGTTCGCAAATCACGTTCAGAGAAAATATATTTATTACAACATATGCTCAAGGGTGACATATGAAGATGCTCCCTTGGATGATCAGAGTATATACAGACAATATAACAACTTTGCCATTACAATCAGCACAGCAGAATCAAAAGAAAAGAAAACTCTAAATACCTATCATGCCTCCTGCACATCTCCGGAAGCTTATTCATCTTAAGAGGTACCTAAAAACCTCAACTCTCAAACTACTCAAAATCAATTGAGTACCCAAGAGTTTAAGGGGAAAACATAAACTTCAAGTCAGAAATATAACCTGATATCAAAAACAATCTACCATCTCAAATCATTTAGATAACTAGTGAGACTACGCCGCTTAGTGGAACGAGTTTCCCTCACTAGTATCTCAAAACCTTTATAAAACCATATACTGTGCTGCTACATCCATAATGGCTACAACAATTCAAAATATTATAATATGATGATATGCAAAATAACTGAATTTATTCTGGATTACCCATCCTCTTTCAATTTGGACTATCGTCTTAGTTATATTTTCTAGGATTACTATTAACCTATTAGTTTTTATGGGCTGACTAATAACCGGTTAAACATTCAAGAACTCCCTGTCCAATTACATAGTTTTCATGGGATCACTATGAACCTATTGGTAACTCTAATATCTTACTCTTACCCTAGTTTTCATGGGTTGACTAGAAACCTATTGACATCTATCAATATTTCATCTAGATAGAGTTTTCATGGGCTAACTACAAACCTAATAGCACCTGCCAGTATCCAATCATAGTTTTCATGGGCTTACTATGAACATGTCTATTTGACATCTTCACTTATATTTTCATGGGATAACTATGAACCTGTTGGTCCCTACCAATATCTTTTCTTATACATAGTTTTCATGGGCTTACTGAGAACCTATTGGACTCTGCCAATATATTTCTTTTATATTTAGCATCCTATATTCTGGTCTTCCTGACCTTCTAGATGTAATTCTACTCATTCAGGAGTTTATTCAATTTATATTCACAACTGAGTTAGCCTAACTGGTTCTCCTACACTTTATCCCAAAAATTCAGTTATGGGTCCATTATAAAGTGAATATATTCAAATTAGAAGAAGTAATATAACAACATAGCAATACCACTCCTGTGGGTTTAATATAAACATGCTTAATCCCTTTAACCTATTTTTTCCTCAAAAATAGCTTCTTCTTAAAACCATTATAAAAACTTCTTTAATATTGCCATGGGTTTTTCCTTTAAAAATAGAGTTGGGTCATAAAACCTTTTGATACCTTCGAAACCTAGCTTTCGAATTCATAGGATAGCCTCCTTCGAAAGCCTAAAAAATTATATCTTCAAAACAATAGGCTCATGCCTTTTAATAGTTTAAATTCTACATTTCCAAACCTTTCAAATACATTAAAGTATTAATATTTAACCTTTAGAAGCTTAGCTTCGAAATCAGTTGAAAGTACCCCTTTCGACACCGTTGGAAGCAACACTTCTGAAATCATTGAAGTACCCTTTTCGAAAGCATTGGGTTTATACTTAAAACATTATTTGGGTCAAAGTGAATATAGGCGAAAGCATCTATTTCGAAACCATCCATTATCATATTAAAATATTGGGGAAACATGATGGCGTCGGCACCATCTCTTTCAAAAGCATAAAACATCTGGGTAAAACATTAGAAGGTTGGCGTCGAAACCCCTTTCGAAACCATCAACTTCGAAACCCCTAACCCCTTTTGAAAGTTGTAGGAAGTGGCTTGAACTTATAAAACAAAACATCTTTTCGACAACATTGATACCTTCAACACCATCAAAAGGTTAAAGAATCGAAGTAGGGTATCGAGTAGGTCGGAACCCCTTCTTTCAAAACATTCTTTCATAAGTAAGGAACCCAGTCGAAAGTAGACTTAAGTTAATGGCAAGCCTTTCGAAACCTTTTAAAACCTATTTCGAAACCAAACGCTTTGACTCCGTCGAAGGCTGAATCAAAACAAAGGCAGACACTTTTCTTTTAAAAACAATCCAAGGCTTCGACTCCTTCGAAAGCTATGCTTTAGATACCTTACTTTCCCCTTCCTCCATCCATTGCGTACCATTTTTTGATACCTTGTGTATTGGTTTCACATGGTAGATTTTGTTTAAGATAAAGACAGAAGCTTCTGTGCAACAACCCGCATATTTATCGATTTTATATTTAAATATTTTATTTAAATATTTCACCGTTCATCGGATTTTGGTCCGAAAAGCTACTTTGTGCAAACAGTCGAATTGAGACTTGAGACCACCCCCATTGAGTTGAAAATGACGTTTGCGGCCTTTTTGAGTATAAGCTTCGATATGTTTGGAGAAAGTTGTATTTTGCTACTTTTCACTTAGGGTTTTGGTTTGGGCTGAGCCCACTTATGTATTCAGTCCCAACACCTCTCCTCTTCATTCACTTCTTTTCTATTTTCCTAACACTCAAGCTCAAGCAAAAATGGAGGAAGAGAATGGGAAATAGAAATTCCTAAGCCCTAGCTTGCTTTGGAAATCCAACTTCTTGCTCCAAAATCTATGAGAACCCATTGGTAAGCTTTCTCTTCATCTTCTCCAACTCTTTCTCCATTCAATTTCAGAAATTTCCTAAACCTAATTTAGGAAATGTTTCTCCTTTAAGCTTAGATTCAAGCTTGTTGAGTTGGAATTGAAGAGTGCTTGTTCTTGCCATTGCTTCATAGCTTCTCCTTCATTGATTTGGGTGCAAAGGTGAGATTTTTAATCTCACATCTATGCTTATAATTCTCTTCTATTGTTAGGTATGAATTCCTAACACTTATTCATGTGCATTTGCTCTTGATTTGGATTGGTTTTGTGAATGTTCCAATTTTTGGGTTTTTAAGTCAAATTTGTGTGAAATCCTTTTATGGATGTTTGATCATGCTTTGGATGATGCATCGAGGAGCATATAGGGCCGGGTTGCCGATTGGCATAAACCCTTAGAGCCAATGTTCGTCCGGTTGCATTTTGGAAGAGTTTGCTCTTCATTTGAATAAGGCTGAAAAACAGCCCAGGCATGATTCAGTCGACTGAATACTCTGTTCAGTCGACTGAACCTGTAACCCGAGAGTTTCCAGGCATGATTCAGTCGACTGAAAACTCTGTTCAGTCGACTGAAACTGGAAACAGAAAGTTTCCTGAACCTGGAAAATTTCCAAGCACAGGGTCAGTCGACCGAAAACTCTGTTCAGTCGACTGAACCTGCTGTTTGAGTCCAATTTGCCTTTTTGGATTGAATTTCCAATTTAAATCGATTCGTGATGATCCTATTTATTGTCATCATTTATTATCATCTTTGATGACTTATTTTCTTTGGGAATTTTAGATATATCCACTTCGATGGATCCTTTATCGATTTCATTGGATTTTTATTCACATCTTCGAACGTGATCTTTGTGATTGATTGTTTCTACAATCCCCCTTGTGCTTTGTCACTTTAAAAATATAAAGGTTTTCTATACTAGTAGTAAATATCAAAACTCTTTCCTCAAACGATTTCAATACTATTTTAATACCAAATTCGTTTATAAAACCGTTTTCCAATCTATTAGTATATATAAACCTTTACCTCACTCGTATGAGAAATCTAATTAAACGACTTAGTAAAACAAGTGGTATGAAACGCTTGCGTTCACTTTGTTGGTTAATTCTTGGACTTGTTCGATTGAACCTCTTGTGACAATTTTCTAATGGAGATCTACAATTTGTTCGTAAATATTTAAGTTAAGCTAGTGGTTACGGGACATGAAGCTAAGCTCATATATTTACTAGCTTATTGTAATTGACACTTCTCGATGATCATGATGATCATTTTATGGTTTAGACTAGCAATGTGCGATGTCTCTTTGTCTATGTGGAGGACCGTACCTCATTAAATCGAGCTTCGTCTCATTTCTTCGTGGGCTAGCGACCCATGTGCTTTCTTATGTGTTTCGATTCATTGGATGTACCGTTTGTACTACATCGATGTTTTGGCTTTTGGATTCATTGGATGTACCGTTTGTACTACATCGATGTCTTGGCCACCCTTTTTATTGTGATTTCTGGATTTCGTGTGTTGATTTCTGGAATTTGTGTTTCACCAACTTTTACGATTGGCATGGATATATATATGTCATTTATTGTGGCTTGGTGAATGAAATCAGGAGTATGACATTCCTTTTTATCTTGAGTAGATTATTGTGATATTGATTAATCTCTTGTTGATTTTCAATTACTTATATATATCACAGCTTGGCATTGTGATTATTATGTGTTTAGTCATATCTCCTATTCTATATCATGTTATCTGATATTTATAGCTAGACTGATCCGTTTATTATTTTCTTCTTAAATAATACTCGGGTCAGACCGAGATGTTACAGGTGCTCCTGCTTGACTTCTCATCCAGGATCATTACTCTGACTTTTGGATAACTACTTAGATTAGTAGTTTATTTTGTTGTATACACTTGAGATATAGACTCATAGTTGTATTCTTTTGTATAGCACGTGTTGCTATCCTTTTGTATTATTATGGATCTTTTTGACCACTACTCTGATGTACACTTTTATGTGTAATATTCATATCTATTTCCGCCTTTGTGATATGAATTGTCTGTGACTGATTTATGTTATGTTTATTTCTATATTTGTTTCCGAAGATATTATAGCCATTGTGTAGTAGCTTTGAGTTTGTGTCGGTGTGTCGGATTTCCTCTTGAGATGAAAAGTTATATCTTTATCCGGTATATCGGTACTCGCACAAAGCAATTATACAGATGGTCGCTCCTCAACAGCCTTATTCTCCGTGCTAGTTGACAGCATTCACAGTAGTGTTCTTGGCTAGCGTGGGTATAGAGGTGGGGCGTCACATTCTGTGTCGAAAGGTGCTTTCTAAAGCAGGCGGAACCCATTTTCTGAGTAAACCTGGTTTAGTTCTTTATAAAGTAAACTTTTCTCTAACTAACCTACCATGTGTCAAAACCAAATTGGTTGCCTTTACGTATTCAAATTCTTTTTCAAAAATAACTACTGCTAATCTAGATCTATACCGTGGTTAAGTTAATTAAAAAAGCCCTTTTAATTTTTTTTAAAGAAGTCCTTCTTCTAAAATAATTTATTTTGCATAGCAAATCACTTTGGAAAAATCCCCAAAAATTCCATAAATTCACTTTAATCATTTTATCAAATATATCAAAATTCTAGATCCAAATTCTTGGTATATTTTCAAAAATAATTTTACAAACCCAAATAACCATATTTTCCTTTGAAAATTCAGAATAATCCTTCCATAGCTTGGAAAATTATCAAAGTTGAAACCCAACTTCAAAATCACGTTTCTCATAATATAAAATTTTTCCACGACATTTAAACATCATTTGATCTCGGTTTTAACCTTAAAACCGTGCAAAACACTTTTAAACAATCTTGTTTAAATCAAATAAATCATGAATCAAGCATATCATCATCTAATATATCATAAAAATGAATTTATCCTTAAATCCAAAAATTTACGATTCAAAACAAAATAGAGATGGAATTAATTTATTCACCTTGATCAAGATAAGGAGATTGAATTGAGATTGATTTCCCCTAAGCTTGATTCTCTAGCTTTAATTTTTGAATTCTTTTTCTTCTTCCTTAATGGCCGGCCGTTCCTTTCTCTTACATTTTAGATTTTAAAATGACGTGAATAAGAAGCAAAAAGATAGGAACGAAAATATATAAGGGTAAGGGTCATTTGGCTGAAAATTCTAATTATACCCTTATGTAATTTAGTTAACCCAAAACCATTCTTAAACCAATAGTCAGTTTATGTAACGACTTCGAATTTCACTGCTTTGATTTGCGAATATTTAATTAATTTTAAATATTCAAATAAATGGTTTTATAATGAAAATAAAAATATTTTTAATAATAAATAATAACGGTGAAATATTTTTAAAATTTGTTTACAAAAATATATAGTTCGATGAAAAACAGGAAATGTGACAGGAAACCCTTTTTCGAATTTTCGACGTTTAATCGTATAAAAGTTGTTTGAAATATTATGTACACATTTGTGTATATTTATATTCAAATATATGAAATGTTATAAACATAGATTAGTAATTTAAGTAGGGTTAATTTTAATTAATCAAGTTAAGAAAATGAAGATGTGACACTTTGGCAACTATAATAAAAAAATAAAAGAAAATGTCACATCGTAGGGGACATGAATTGACATATTGACAATTTGAGTATAAGAATTAAATGGCATGGTGGCTTGATGTAAAGGGGGGAGGCTATGGTGGCATTGATATGATGGGAGGAGGAGGACATGGTGATGTGGCATTTATGGAATGAAGAGTAAAGGACGAGGGGTAGTTTGGTAATTCAACATGTTAACATAATATACAAACTAATTTCCCTAATTTTTATTTCACTTTCTCATTCTCTTTTCCATTTTCAAAACTTTTCTAAGCATGAAAACAAAACTTCCATGGCTTCTCTATTTAGTTTTTAGATTTTAAAGATCAAAATTTTACTTTGAAAGCTTGGTTTTAATTTACTTGTTTTCATCTCCCCTTTCTCCATTTTTCCTCCCACTTCATTCAGTCAAAACTTACTCCACACTAAAACAAATCAATATTTTTTTCCAAATCATGTATATTTACAATGGCTATAACTTTGTGGTTTACCACCTTTTCTTATTTCGAGCTTAAATGCTCAAAAAATTCATTTCTGTGCAATAGTGTTTTTGAACCTAGATTTTGATGTTCGAAAATATCCCTCACTGTTTTGGCTATAACTTCTTCAAAATTTAACTTTTTTGAGTAATTATTTTTTCTAAATAAAAGAGGAAGGAATTATATAAAACTTTAATTTTGACTACTTTTCAAAATCCGAGAGGAAAGGGTCCAAAAGTCGAGTATAAAATGACCCATTTTCGAGAAGAATTTGTGGTTTTCCATGCTACTCGAATTTCAAAGTGTATCAAGTTTTCAAAGGATTTTTGGTGAGTTTAACTCACATTTAATTTTACTATACCATATTGATGATGTTAAAATCGTTTATTGATTGTTTGAATCTTACTTAAACTTGTTTGATTGCTTGTTTGGTTGAATTTTCGTTTGGAAAATGGATGACATATTAATTTGATCATTATGAACCCATATAATTATCTATGTATTATCGTTACCATTGTTTTGCAGGGAAAATCTGTAGGGAGACATAAAGAGGGTTTCTCGACCATAAATTATTTATTTCCATCATTATGTTGTAATATTGATGGTTTATTGAAAATTAATTACGGATATTTCCTTTTATTGTTTAAATGCCGTTATAGCGATTTTCACTTTATCATCATTTATTACATTTTAACCCAAAAACCCTGTCATATGAACTTGAGCTTGTATTTCCACTAGAAAAAATGAATATTGAAGATTATTAATCATTTGGTTAATGATAGTTTAAATTAATTAATCTTTTAAATTAATTAATTTGAGATTAATTAACCAATTAATAAATGATGATTAAAAATTGATTTATCTTTAAATTTTATTTATCATTTTTGCTAATATTTTTATACTTAATTAATCGTTGAACTAATGATTATTTGATTTTAATTAATTCTTTTAATTAAGGATAATGGAGTTTAAATAATTTGTAGAATTTAATTAATTATTTTAATTAATGATGATTGGATTAAACTAATTATTTCAATATAAGATAATTTAAATTGATAATTATTTAAGAGTAATTAAACATTTAAAATAATGATAATCGAATTTTATTAAACATCTTAATTAATGGTTGTTTTAAATTTAGTTAATCGTTAACTAATTATTTTTGGAATTTAGTTAAATCATTTTAATTAATGATGTTTTCTAATTAAATAAATAATTTTAACAAATGATATTTTAATTAATCGGTTTGACTAATGAAGTTTGAATTTAATTAATCCTATTAATTTATGATTATTTCGAACTTAATTAATTGTTTAATCAATGGAATTTAGAATTACTTATCTTTTAAATTAATGATGTTTGAGATTAATTATTCATTTAATTAATGACTATTTGATATTAATAAATCTTTTTAATTAATTGATTTAATAAAGGTGATTAAATCAAGTTAACTAATATAGTAAAAATTGCTTTAATAAATCGATTTAAAGTTAATAGATTGATTTAATAAAGATTTTAAATTGAATTTACCATTGTTATAAAAATGTTTGGAAATAAGTATCTATTTTATTATAGATAATGAATTGTTTATTTAAAGGTATTTTAAGTGGGATTAATATAGTTTTAGGATAATTTATATTGTTTTTAAAGTTAAAATGGAATTCGAACTCGATTATTGGGAAGTTAAGTTGGATAATCTTCTAGGTGTTCTGTCTGATGTTGGTTTAGGCCTTCAGGGCCGCGCACTTGGAAAAAATATTCTCTTAACGTTTTAACAATTTGGATCTAATTCTAAAAGTGTTTTACCAATACAGAAATCATGCCAAAATGTTCAGTTTGTTTTAAATAGAAAAAGGATCATTCGTTTATGGAAATTAATTATTTTCGTAAAGCAAATCACTTATATGGAAACGATTTATTTGTATAATTAGCACTAAACATCGAAGCAGTAAATTTATCGCTATTTCAAAAGTTAAAGTGATCGTTGGACATGACTTCGAGGTAACATTACCTGGACTTGTTGAATATTACTATTAACTAAGAAAAGTACAAGTTTGAATTCAATGAGTGGTGAAAGGTATACAAGACTTAATTTCCATATACGGTCGTTTTATATTCTCGATAGTTGGTATATCTGATGTGCACGTAAATGTGCATATATTTACATCCATATTTTATCTATTTTATTTAAATAAATATCATATTAGGGCATTTACACATTTAAAACCAAAATTCAATTATTTTTCAAATCATCATATATTCATCTTCATTCAGGGGTTAAATTGTCATTTTTGTGCATCTATCAATTTGAGAATTTTTACTTGGAAATTTTTATGATTTTTATAGGAAATTTTGATGCATATGGAAGAGTGTTTCATGAAAATATGTCCATGAATAAGAGAATACAAAGGAATGAAGAGAAAATAATTCAAGCACATGATAATGGAGGACCCCATCTACGCACCTACCTTGATTATCTATTAGGAGCTAATGCACATGCTAAAAGGCCATTAAAGCTTCATGCACATTTAAGTGAAGAATTAACATATGCTAATGATGACTTGGTGACCACACTACCTCAAGGGCAATTTGGACATTCTCCAAAAATATGAATTAGGGTTTTATGTATATATAAATCGCCCTCTTATGTACATGTAAATATCTTTCTACCTTTCATTTTTTTAGGAAACTAAGCAAGAAAATTGTAAGCTCAATATTATATGAAATAAAAATGGCTTCCAAGCCTCTTTCTCTTTTCTTTTCTACGTGCTTTTCTTTGCTTTTATGTTAATGTTTACTTCTATGCTCTCTTTCTTTTCATGTTCATAGCTTAGATTTACATTCTTGCAATTAGTTTGATGTTATTTCATGCAAGTAATTAATCTCATTTCCTTTGTTTAATTCCTACTTCTCTTAGCTTTTCAATATTGAAACTTACATGTGTTGATTTGATAACACAAATGAGTAGCCGAACCCCTTCAATTTAATGGTAATGAAGCTCTCAAATATTATGTAATTTCAACATTTCTATTATTTATGGTCTCTTTTATTCATGCTTCATTAGAGTAGATTCTGATGTAAGTTTTTACAAGTGGGTTTGATAGCTTACGTTGCATTTGCAAATGAGCTATTCTTATTCAACATAAACACAATTTACATCATCATTTGCTAATTGATTTTGAAAAGAAAGTGAAAATAAAATTTGATGATCTATATTACTAATTACAACAGTAAATAGATCATATTTAAAATGGCTTTTGCTTTGGTTTCATTTTCATGAGAATCTATGAGTGGTTTATTTGTAGCATTATAGTTTGATGATTTAAGTTATGTTAATTAATAATATAAATAAACCATATTTATGATAAATGCAACAATTATTTCACTTTTTACCAAAACTAGAGATCATAAATTAGTTGTATGTTGATTTATGAAAATATGAGAGTGGATTTGCCTCTAAATTGTTCTCTAATATCATAGTTTTTAATCTCATTTTAATTCTAGTTTTAGCTTCATTTTGCTTCTAGCTAACAATTTCCCTTCCATTTGGTATAATTTGATGGAATAGATTTTTAAACTCTAACAGCTCCCTGCGAATTGATCCGTACTCGCTACGTACTAACTTTTATACGCCTTGCGCTTGTGGTTATTTTAATTTGAAATTTATCGGCAATTTTCTAATCTGATAGAAAATTCATCATTAATCTCAACTGTCAGTTACTTCAGCTTCTTTATTATCGTCGTTCTAAGATGATGTATTGCCCTGTTGGCTTTGTTATTCTTTGTCTGAAATGATTAAACCAAAAGCATGAGAGGAAGCCAAGTTATGTGGGGTGCTCCCATTAGGGTATATTTACATATGATCTAGATTTTTGTGTATCGTCACGTGAAAAACGGTTAAGATTTAGATGTGAATATTTGGATACTCGGTAAGGTTTGGCGGGATGTGGCTTGGTATTGTCCGAGAAGTGTCATGGAGTATATGAGCTTCTTAGAAGTATATTGCTAGATGTATACTTCAAGGGGGTACACCTTCCTAGTTATTTGTTGGAAAATTTCCTTTCATTATTTGATTTGTATCCCTGAATCTGTTTTAGCTTTAAATTGCCATAGTAGAGACAGTTCCTCATCACGGCATTTAAGTGTTTATTTAGTCCATTCTATCAAGTTGGACGATTACCTTATTTAGTCTGCTCTATCAAATTGGACTCTTACCTTATTTAGTCCGTTCTATCAAGTTGGATATTGCCTTATTCAGCCAATCTATCAAGTTTGGACTGTTACCTTATTTAGTATGCTATAACAAGTTGGACTGTTTCCCTTGTTCCATCCATTCTGTCCAGTTTGGATTTTACTTGATTTGTTTCCATTCTTTCAAGTCTGTTTAATATTGTTTATGCTCATTCATATTTGGATTTGATTTCCTGATATTTATTTTTGCTCTTTCCTGTATGGATGTTATTCTTGTGAGGTAAAAACCCATTTCGCGTAAGCGGCATGGTCTTATAGGACTTTTATATGATCTTGATTATTCAAGTTATCTTACGCTAGTATTTCCAGACTGATTCAGATGTTATTTATCTATAATACTCGGGTCAGACCGAGTATTTTTCCAAGTTAGCTTTGGTGTTATGGGATTCATGGAGGGGAGCTGAAGTTTCACTTGTCGTAGTATTTTATTTTCCGCTATATTATATAGTATACCTATCAGCATTTGTAACGTCGGGATTTTATAAATATCCACCTGATAAGGTTTGTTTTTAACTTTGATATAATCTGTATGTTTGGAGTGACAATTTCTACCGTCCTTATTATATTATATGTTGTCGATTCCGTTACGAGATTCCATTTTTCTCCGTTCTCCGTTCTTTTCTTTTTATTTACCCTAACAATCTATGCTTTTGTCGATTGGATGCATGACACTTCAACATAACGGTAGTGTATGGTGTCGACTTTCGATGGTCATAAAGGCGGGTCGTTACAAAGTGGTATTGGAGCGCAAGGTTAAGCGAGAACCTTGGCTATGGTAGGGTTTGGCTCATTAGAGATAGGGTAAGTGACACCCTAGAATGAGTTTGAGAGTATTATTTACGCGAGATCGTATTTGTTAATGTTATAAAAACGCATTATGTTAACTGGTCTATTGAGTTTATATGAATTCTGATCGAGACGTGGGATGACACAATATTGATAGGGGTTTCTAAACACTTGAATATACATGGTATTGTAATTTTGAAAATGTGGCAAATTAAATATTTTACCTAGGATTATATTTCATGTATATATAAAGGAGTGATTTTTAAAACTCTATATAGTTATATCGTGTGTTTGTTTAAATGCGATAATATGTATTTATTATCACTATTGTTTATTCGGTTATGCTTAACTTAAATAAGAAGCATGAACTGTTGTTTGTTGATTGCTAAATTGTGCTCGGTCTAATTAGGAGTTGGTCTAAAACGAACCCTTTTTGAATTAATTTTCATGATTTGACTATAAAGGTGTTGGAAGAAAATATTAACTTGAAAATTCACCTTTTTAATAATGGTAGGTTAAAGGTTAAACCTTATATAAAGTTATTAATATGATCTAAATGGCGAAATAAGATATTTAAAAAATAAATATTGGAGATAATACTTTTATAATAAGGAACAATGATTATACTATGAAATAATTTTTAAGGAAATTTTATATATGGATTTACTTATGGAGTATGTTTATAAAGGATTTTTGAATCTAATTCCCGGATTTTTTTTGAAATTTATTCAAAAGGTTTTTGAGAAATGAAATAGAAGTACTTTTGAAAAATATAGAAAATGAAATTATTTTGGGGAGCAAAATTTTAAGGTAATGCATTTTCTTTAGGATAATTAGGAGGAAATTGTTTCGATTAGTTTTGTAGTAATCTGAATAATCTTCTAAGTGACGATCAGATATTTTCTTAGGCGAACTTGTGGAATACTTAGTAAATTATTCTCATTATCATTGTGCAATCGAAATGAGTTTAAATTCGAATAAACCTATAGTGAGCTTTAACAAATAAAAATTGTTTAAACTTAATATATAAGACATACGTAGTATGCTTTCCAAGATAAGGTTTGAAATTAAAACCAGGTATCTAACTTTTGAGTTCGCTAAAAGGAAATCGTTAACAATAAAAAGTATTTCTAATAATAGATTGTTTTGATAAATGAGGTTTTCCCTTAGGGAAGATATGAGATAAGATAAGGGATAATTTAAAATAGGTTGAAATTAGGTTAAACTAAATAAGAAGGTTTTGATAAACATTGTTTTATTAAATCCATATAATTGTTTAAAACATCTAAGTAGTATGAACTACTTGTTGATTTGGTCAACCCATAAATATTATTCATTTTTAACACTCCAAATAAAAAGTTGTTAATATGTTAACTTGGTTTAAAGAATCCATAATTTGAATTGACCTCCATCCAAGTCTTTGAAAAAGTAAAATGAAAATTTGTTTGTATTCTTAGAATACAAAAGAATATTATATAAGTAAATAAAGTGGAATAAGTTATGATGTTTTATGGAGAAATAACTTTAGAATATATTTTAAAACTTGGGTAAGAATTTATGAAATAATTCATAAATAAATTTGGTATTGAATAAAATATTAAGTGGACATATAAGTGAATTAGAAATCAATATAATTAAGAAAACTAATAAAATGTATTGTATTACTTTCCAGTTTGTCCGAGTTAGTTTGGATGATCTTTTGAGCAATAACCAAAGGCTAATGAGCAAAATGGACGCTTATTTAGTTATATATATTTTTGGATGATCAAGAAAGTTTTGAACTTAAGTTAAGATTTGTTTGATAGTCATTTGGCATTTTAAAACAATGTTAAGTGAATTTTTTTCCCTTAGGGAATATGATTGACTATTATTGTTGGCTTATTCCTTCATGGAATTTGATTGTTTGGATTTGATTGAATAGAATTGATTGGCTATGTGATTTCATATACCATTGTCAACAAATTTTAAATTTATAGACAAAAGGATTTTTAATTACTGATATTAAGACCTAAATCTCGATGATTTTGAAAGGAGATTTTTTTAATATTTTGGGAAAGGAATGATACTTATTCACTCTAGTTGATGATTTTGAACGAACCGGAATACCACTAGACGCTTCATATTGTTTTGATTCTAGAGTTTCACCATCATTTATTTTGAGGGATCCCCTCCTTGCCATTTTGATATTGAGCTTTGATTTTTCTTGTCTGATAAAATTGAAAACAAATTTTTGAATTGAAAAATCCGAATATTTAGATCTAAAATTTTCATTTGAAAATCATTGGATGCATAGCATCTATTATAGGATATTCACTTGTTTGTTGCATATGATTAAAATATAGTTGTTAGTTACATGTAAATTTATATCATGATAGTTTTTCCATATAGAGTTGCACCATTTTATTTTTGTCAACATAATTTTCTTTTAGATTTCATAAGTTCCGGTATAAAAAATTTATGTACTAAATTTAGAAAATTTAAATTGGTTGATGCTTTTATGCCCCAGATATGGGAGCCGCTTGACTTTTGTTTCCTTTGATTAGTTGGGAGCCCGTAGAGGCATTCGCGGTTGTACCGATCGAGCCGTGCAAATGTGACGTTGGCGGAAATTTTTGAAAATTTAAGAATTAGAATTTTTTTAAAGAATTTTGGAAAATTTTTTATCAGTACAATTTGAATTTCAAGTTACAACTTGGAATGAATGAATAAAAGAGAATTAGTTGGTATAGGTGAATGCGTTTAAAAGATTTGTAAATTTTGGAATATGTTCCAGCTAATTGGTTTTGAAAAGAAGTCTACTAACTCATTGTAATTAATAGTTCTAAACTTAAGGGTTTGGAACCATTTCTTATATAGGAATTTCGGGGACGATATTCATTTTAGGGGGTAAATGTAACGACCAGAATTTCACTGCTTTAATCTGCGAATATTTAATTAGTTTTAAATATTCAAATTAATGGTTTTATAATGAAAATAAAACTCTTTGTAAATATAAATAATAATGGTGAAATATTTTTTAAATTTGTTTACAAAAATACATAGTTCGATGAAAAACAGAAAATGTGTCCGAAACCGTTTTCCGAATTTTCGACGTTTCATCGTATAAAAGTTGTTTGAAATGTTGTGTACACATTTGTTTGTGTGTGTGCATATATATATATATTCAAATATATGAAATGTAATAAAAATAGATTAGTAATTTAATTAGGATTAAGCATTATTAATTAAGTTAAGAAAATGATGATGTGACACTTTGGCAACTATAATTAAAAAAATAAAAGAAAATGTCACATCTGGGGGACATGAATTGACATATTGGCCACTTGGGAACAAACACTAAATGACATGGTGGCTTGATGTAAAAGTGGGGAGGCTATGGTGGCATTGATATGATGGGAGGACGAGGACATGGTGATGTGGCAATCATGGAATGGAGGGTAAAGGACGAGGGGTAGTTTGGTAATTCAACATGTTAGCATAGTATGTAAACTAATTTTCCTAATTGTTATTTCACTTTCTCATTCTCTTTTCCATTTTTAAAACTTTTCTAAGCATGTAAACAAAACTTCCATGACTTCTTTATTTAGTTTTTAGGTTTTAAAGTTTTTAAAAATCAAATTCTTACTTTAGAAATTTGGTTTTAATTCACTTGTTTTCATCTCCACTTTCTCCATTTTTCCTCCTACTTCATTCGGTCATAAATTTCTCCACAATAAACCAAATCAAAATTTTCTTTTTTTCACACCATGTATATTTTCAGTGGCTACAACTTTATAGTTTATTACCTTTTCATTTTTTGATCTTAGATGCTCCAAATTTTTTTTTTTGCAAGAGTGTTTTTGAACCTAGTTTTTGATGTCCAAAAATACCCTCACTGTTTTAGCTATAACTTCATCAAAATTTAGCTTTTTTGAGTAATTACTTTTTCGAGTAATTACTTTTTCTAAATTATAGAGGAAAGAATTATATAAAAATTTATTTTTGACCACTTTTTCAAAATCCGAGAGGAAAGGGTCCAAAAGTCGAGTGCAAAATGACCCATTTTCGAGAAGAATTTGTGGTTTTCAAGCTTCCCGAATTTCAAAGTGTATCATGTTTTCAAAGGATTTTCTGTGAGTTTAACTCACATTTAATTTTATTATGTCATATTAATGATGTTAAAATCATTTATTGATTGTTTGAATGTTAGTTAAAATTGTTTGATTGCTTGTTTGGTTGAATTTCCGTTTAGAAAATGGATGACATATTAATTTGATCGTTACAAACCCATATGATTATCTATATATCATTGGTAACCATTGTTTTGCAGGGAAAATCTGTAAAGAGGCACAAAGAGGGTTTCTCAACCATAAATTATTTATTTCCATCATTATTTTGTAATATTGATGGTATATTGAAATTAATTACCGATATTCCCATTTATTGTTTAAATGTCGTTATAGCGATTTTCATTTTATCGTCATGTATTAAACTTCAACCCAAAAACCCTGTCGTATGAACTTGAGTTTGTATTTCCACTAGAAAAAATGAATATCGAAAATTTATCAATCATTTGGTTAATGATAGTTTAAATTAGTTTATCTTTTAAATTAATTAATTTGAGATTAATTAACTAATTTAATAAATGATGATTAAAAATTGGTTTTTCTTTAGATTTTATTTATCATTTTTGCTAATAATGTTTTATACTTAATTAATCATTTCAACTAATGATTATTTGAGTTTAATTAATTCTTTCAATTAAGAATAATGGAATTTAATTAATCTGTAGAACTCACTTAATTATTTTAATTAATGACGATGGGATTAAACTAATTATTTCAGTTAAGGATAATTGAAATTAATAATTATTTAATGACATTTAAAAGTAATTAATCATTTTAAACAATGTAATCGAATTTTATTAATCATTTTAATTAATGATTGTCTTAAATTTAATTAATTGTTTTAACTAATGATTTTTGGAATTTAGTTAAATCATTTTAATTAATGATGTTTTATAATTAAATAAATCATTTTAACAAATGATGTTTTAATCAATCGGTTTTACTAATTAAGTCTGAATTTAATTAATCCGATTAATTTATGATTATTTTGAACTTAATTAATAGTTTTAATCAATTGAATTTAGAATTATTTATCAGTTTAATTAATGATGTTTGAGATTACTTATTCATTTAATTAATAACTATTTGAATTTAATAAATATTT
Organism: Allium cepa; assembly: GCA_030765085.1. Lineage (NCBI taxonomy): Eukaryota > Viridiplantae > Streptophyta > Magnoliopsida > Asparagales > Amaryllidaceae > Allium > Allium cepa. The sequence continues at coordinate 583,112,634 of CM060931.1, forward strand.
GTAATTAATTGATTTAATAAAGGTGATTAAAGTAAGTTAACTAATATAATAAAAATTGCTTTAGTAAACTGATTTGAAGTTAATAGACTAATCAGAAGTATATTACTAGTGATATACTTCAAGGGGGTGTACTTTTCTAGTCATTTGTGGGATAATTTTCTTTCCTTATTTGATTCGTATCCCAGAATCTGTTTTAGCTTTAAATTTCCATGAGTAGAGCCAACTCCTCATCACGACATTTAAGTGTTTATTTAGTCCATTCTATCAAGTTGGACCGTTACCTTATTTAGTCTGCTCTATCAAGTTGGACCGTTACCTTATTTAGTCTGCTCTATCAAGTTGGACTATTACCTTGTTTAGTCCGCTCTATTAAGTTGGGCTATTACATTATTTAGTCTGCTATATCAAGTTGGACTGTTATGTTGTTCATCCCACTCTATCGAGTTTAGACTGTTACCTTATGTAGTCCGCTCTAACAAGTTGGAATATTTCCCTTGTTTTATCCATTCTATCGAATTTTGATTTTACTTGGTTTATTTCCATCCTTTCAAGTAAGGTTTAGTATTATTTATGCTCATTCATATTTGGATTTGTTTTCCTGATATTTATTTTTTCTCTTGCTTGTACGTATGTTATTATTGTGAGGTAAAAACCCGTTCTGCATTAGCGGCTTTGTCTCATAGAACTTTTATATGATCTTGATTATTCGAGTTATCTCACGCTGGTATTTCCAGACTGATCTGGGTGTTATTTATTTATAATGCTCAGGTCGGACCGAGCATTTTCCTAGATTGCCTTTGGTGTTATGGGATTCATAAAGGGGAGTTAAAGATTCGCCTGTCGTCGTATTTTATTTTCCATTGTATTATATAGTATACCTATCGGCATTTGTAAGGCCGAGATTTTATAACTGTCCAGTAGATAAGGTTTGTTTTTAACTTTGATATACTCTATATGTTTGGGGTGACAATTTCCACTGTCTTTATTATATTATATGTTGTCGATTTCGTTGTGAGATTTTGTTTTTCTCCATTCTCTATTTTTTTCTTTTTTTTACCCTAACAATCTTCTCATTTGTCGATTGGATGTACGATATTTGAACACAACGGCAGTGCTTGGTGTCGCCTATCGATGGTCATAAAGGCGGGTCATTACAGTTTATTAGGCACAGACTTAATTAATTGATTCATGTCTCAATCCTCTTATCACTTAACATTTACATTATTCTATTTAATTTATCTAATTAAATCTTCTAAATAATGTTATCAAAAATTAGGGGTGCTACAGACTCTCCCCTCCTTAAAGAATTTTTTCATCAAAATTCAGTAAGGACTAAGTACTAGACATAGCGATCATCTGTAACAACTCCTAACAACCGTACTTGTCTAACTGACTAGGAATCATCTATATAAATCTAATATAGACACACCCTCAAAGCAGATCAAGATATGTATCTCGAATCCTGTCCGCTGTCTCCCAAGTACAGTTCTTCTCGTAGTCGATCCACTAAACTTTCACCAACTTGACTTTCTTGTTCCTCAATCTTTTCTCATCTCTCGCTGCAACCCAAACTAGTTGCCTAACAAAAGTCAAATCAGGCTCTACTACCAAGTCTTCCAACTTTGTTTAAGAAATGGTAGCCTTTGGTTCATGCACATACTTGCGAAGATGAGACACATGAAACACGTTATGGACACCTACCATACTGCTCGACAACTCAACTCTATATGCGAGCTTTCCAATCCATTCTATAATCTAGAATGGACCAACATATCTCGGGACCAACTTTTTCGACTTTCCAAACAGTACCACACCCTTCATTAGTGATACCTTAATGAAAACTCTGTCTCCTAATGAGAACTCTAGGTCTTTACGCCTCTAATTTGTGTAAACCTTCTATTTGGATTGAGCTTTCTTCATCCGTTCTTGAATTAACTCTATCTTCTATGACGCCTCCCTTACAAAATCTGGACCTAAAACCAATCTATCTCTAGTCTCCAATTAATATATAGGGTATTTTCATAGCGTTTCATACAAAGCTTCAAAAGAAACCATTGCTATACTAGTCTGATAACTATTATTATAGGAAAACTCAACCAAGTGTAGGTGATCCTCCCAAGATCCACCAAAGTCCCACACACAAGCCTCAACAAATCCTTGAGTACCTTATTGACTCTCTCTGTCTACCAATCTGTCTGTGGATGATATGCGATACACATTTTGAGCTTAGTGTCTAACACATCCTATAGATTCTTCCATAATTCACTAGTGAATAAAGAATCTCTGTCGCTGACTATACTACTAGGAACTCCATGAAGTCTAACTATGTTCTTCATGAACAACTTCGCCAAAATTTGTGCCGTCCTGGTCAACTTTACTGGAATGAAATGGAAACTCTTGGTCAATCTGTCCACAATAATCAATATACTTTCATCTCATCTTCTTGATCTTGGCAACCTATCAATAAAATCCATGGATATGGAATCCCATTTTCAAACTGGAATATCTAAAAGCCGAAGCAACCCACTCGGCTTCTGATGTTCGGCCTTTACATGTTGACAGTTTACACACTGCCTAATCCACAAGCCAACATCACTCTTCATGCCTTCCCAATAGAAGCTCCCCTTCATGTCTTGATATGTGTTGGTCCCTCTAGGATGAATTGTAAGCTTGGATCGATGACATTTCTCAAGAACTTCTCTCCTCAAGTTCTTCACATCTGGAACACATAACCTTCACTTCTTTCTCAGTCCTCCTCTCTGGTCAAGACAAAAATCTTTCAAATCATTGATCTCAATACCAACCTCAAGCCTTCTGATCCTCTAAGCTAATAATGGATCCTCCTTATATTTAGAAGCAATTCTCTCGATCAACACTGGTCAAACTTTTAAACAGGACAACATGGCAGTACTCTGACTAGAACTAGCAGTCGATTTTAACTGCACATCGCAACTGGCCAAAGCTTCTAGATCTTTCCATACTACCAACATAGCCAACACCACATTCTGATGTCTTCTGCTAAGAGCATTTTCTACTTTATTACCTTTCTTTGGGTTATACTCTATACCAAAATCATAAGCAGCCATAAATTCCAACTGCCTCCGTTGTCGCATATTAAACTCCTTCTGAGAGAAAAAATATCTTAAAGGCTTGTGATCGTTATACAACTCAAATCTTTTCCCCAAGAGATAATGCCTCCAAATCTTCAAGGCAAAAATCACCACTGCTAGCTCCAAATCATGAGTATGATATCTTACTTCGTGCGATCTAAGCTACCTAGATGCGTAACCAATGACTTTGCCCTTCTACATGAACACTGCTCCTAATCCAGTCCCACATGCATCCGTGTATACTACAAACCCTTGGTTTTCGTTTGGAACTACTAGCGCTGGAGCATTGGTTAACAAATGCTTTAACTTAAGGAATGCTTCCTCGCATTTGTCTGACCAAACAAACCTCACTTCCTTTCTTGTAAGCTTAGTCAAAGGCGCTGCTATCCGTGAGAAATCCTTGATGAATCTTCTGTAATAGCCAGCAAGTTCAAGAAAACTTCTGATCTCGGTCACCGTCTATGGACTCTTTCAATTGTTCACAACTTCGATCTTATCTGGATCGACTGACAATCTCTTCTCTAAAACCAAATGACCAAGAAACTTATCCTCTTTCTTCCAAAAATGACACCTGGAAAACTTCGCCTTTAGCTGATTCTACCTCAGCATCTTTAGCACAACTCTAAGATGATCTTCATGCTCTCTCTCATCCTTAGATTATACCAAAATTTTATCTATAAACACCAACATGAATCTATCCAAATACTCTTGAAAGACTCGGTTCATCAAATCTACAAAGAAAGTAAGTGCATTCGTCAACCCAAATTACATCATTCACCAATCATACGAACCATATCTAGTCCGAAATGCTGTCAAAGGAGATAGTTGATGTATGAAAGGTTCCAAACTGCCAAGTTAACAGTGAAAATCGACCCACAATCTTCTTAGAACTGATGTTGCCTAGGGATACCGACATGGAGGAGGTCCCAAATCGCCAGGTCTATAGTGAAAGTCGACCCTCATGCTTTTGAGGACTGGCATTGCTCGAAGATAGGCGACATCCAAAAGGTCCTAAACCATTAGGTCGACAGTGAAAGTGGACCATCAACCTTCTAAGAATTGGTGTTTCTAATAAATAAGAGATATCAAGAAAGTCCAAACCACCAGGTCGATAGGAATATCGACTCCAACCTTTTCAGAATTGGCATTGCCCGAGGATTGGCGACGTCGGGAAGGTATTAAACCGCCAAATTAATACTAGAATTCATCCCCATTTACCGACATTTGGTGTAGCTCAGAGATTGGCAACGTTGAGAAGGGTTATTCACTCCTGGTTGATCTTCCATCTCCTCCTTCTAGAACCAAGCGTTGCCTAGCAATAGGTAATGTCAGGGAGAAAAACAATTAACATTCAGAAATTTATCGTCACCCGAAGATTTACGATGATGAGTGGGCTTGCCAGTTCAACCAACCTTCAGGGATTGTAATTGCCCAAAGATAGGCAATGATGAGGAGATTTAAAAATTCATTTAGGGATCGATCAGATTATTCGATCCCAGCATATAAGAATGCACCATCTCCCAAAGATAGACGATGCTAGGAAGGAATCTTCGAATTTAAACAATCAATCGGCCAATATTCGAAGATAGAAATTAGCGCTCGATTGAACTCTTCAAACCTATAATAACATGGCATTGCCCAGAGATAGGCAACGATATAGAGGTGAAATTATTTTCAAGTTGATTAGGTAGTTCGACTCTAGCTTGAGAATGCCGACCATTACTCGAAAATAGGAATCATTGGGGAGGAATCTTTGGTATAAGGCCATAGGTATGATAGTTTTTGATTCTCAATATTGAACTTGGAAGAATTTTTCATGGCGAAAGATGACGATAATGCATCTTTACGATGCATTCATCTAGAATGACATTGGCTGAAGATTAGCAGCCTCTTCAACTGTCTGATTGCTAGAATATTGATAGTGTTGAAGACATAATGCTTGTAATCAAGTGATTAAATCAATATTTCACGAAGATAGGAATTATCATACGAACAGGTCCGCTGCGATGGCTCTAGCAACAGAGCAAGACACACTCGGTTGAGGACAGGCGATGATAGTCGTAGAGAATCGATAGTTGGAATTATTGGATTTACTCAATCCCAAAGTAGGATTGAAGGCCAGACTTAGGGAAATTAGACAAGTTTCCCAATACTTGTAATCCTTTATAAGTACCTGAACTCTGGCAGTTAGAATAATAAACCCCATAGACAGAGACATGTATACAAATGCTAGACTGAAAAGAACTGGACCAATCTCGAATAGGAATAGCCATAGAGCCGATTAAACTCCTTTTCTGTGTTTCCAAGTAGATTATTTTGTTAGCTAAAAATAAGGCTAAGTAACAAAATATAATTAAGGTAACAATGGAAATATTATTTAAATGCACAGAATTGAAGTGGATAAGCATGAAACATAAGTATACAATGTAGGAAAATTGTAGTACAAACAGTTACATTATATACATAGGTAGCAATAGTAGCAATAAATGAATGAGTGGTTAGAACCTATTGTAGTGAAGAAGTTTAAGCTTTTGTATGGCGAAACTATAATTAAAGAAGGCCCATGATGCACGGTAGATTGGGCATTTGGTAGTGTCGTGGGACAACTTAGTCTCAACCTCTCTCTTCTTTCTCTCCTTCTTTCTCTCATTGTCCTTTTCTCTTTTAGCTTTGCAAGCTCCATCAACTTCTCAATTTTCTTCTTCTCATCAGTTTCGTAGCAATGCGGCGGATTGGGATCAGGAGTCTGGCCCGTGTATGCATTAGTATTGCGGGAGAGCATCTTATAATAACCATGACTCATAGAACCTAAAAAAAGCAAGAGAACTGTATTAGAATTATAACTTTGGCATAGGTGTATGCAGGGATGCGTGATCGTAATCCTAGTGAAGTGTATGACGGCAATGACCCCCTAAGTACTCTACATACCGTGTTTGCATATGCGTAAAGATGGAGTTTCTCCATCTTCATTTATACTTATTCCATGAGAGAAGTGAAAGCCCGAGCCCGTCTCATCCAAATGTCATGAATAGAAAAGTCAATCTCACCGATATTGCTCAAACCGACGAAGACATCGCCAAAAGAACGGGCTTCAAGCATAATCTCCCTTGTAGACAGCACAACTTAATCTCCAGTTGCTTTAGAAGTTTCCCAGCAATGTCCTACCAACAAAACCCTATCTCTCCTCTTAAACCATAGCTCTTTTCCCTCTCTGATTTTGGTTCCTCACCTTCTTCACGAATTGAAGATATTCTGACATCTTCGTCCCTATCTCTTGGAATATCACTGCCAATGGGATCTTTATTCTCTCTCCCAATGGGTTCCTCTGTGTGAGCTGTGCTAGAGGGACCCTCAACTTTCCTTGGAAGATTCTCGACAGAGCTTTGAGTAGGGAAGAAAGAACGTGTATGAGTTCTAGAGCCTTTAGATACATGTGACTCCATGATAGAAAATCTACTAGGGCTCAAAAAACTTCACAACCGTAAGTTTTCGTTCATCGACAGGAATGTGACGATGTATTGCTGGAACCTAACTTCTCAAAGGCCCATAAGCATCGCCTTATGCTCTTAACACTCATTTCCAACCTCAATGCCTATAAGGAAACAAACGTCAAGTTGATAATTTGAGTTAAATAAATCCAAGTATAGAAGAGATAGAGGAAAGGAAACCTACCTCCAAAAAGCCAGAATCGGTTGAAGCCATGCGTGCATCATATGTAGAAATACTCGTTCTTGAGGTACGAGCATTTGCTGTGATGCTTTTCGATGACCTTACGCCAGCACCAGGCTTCGATGATCATGAAAGAAGGAGAACCCCGTCTCTTCTTGAGTTGGAGCAAGCAAGTGAGTTCGTTGAAGTTTGGAGCTCGGTTGAATCGGTTCATAAAAAGAACATAGAGAGAGCTTAGAAGAGCATATCCATTCGGATGAATTTGGAATGAAGCTAGCCCAAGTTCTTACAGAACCATTTAGAGAAGAGATTGAAAGTTGGGATAGCATTGCCTAAGCACATATACCGGTTGCACATTGTGTATCTCGATAAGGGGTGATGTGCAAACTCGGCCCTTGTGGGGGATAAAAACACCGTCTTTAGGAATTCCATGCCATTAACAAATGTTTTGCAGCTGTTTAGCAATCAGAATCGTGGGCACTTGTGTTGGTGGATCGTTCAGTATTCTTAGACCTAAGAGCTCATTTAGAGGAGGCGCTAATTCACTACTGGCACAACTTGAACCACTGACCCTTCTAATTCTAGTACAATGGATGACCCAATCCAGTAAGAATTGTAGGAGAGGCCTGACTTGTAGAGTATCCAGCTTTGGGAGGAGTATAAGTACACTGACCAAACTTAAATCATAGTGATCAGCGAGTCATACTAAAAATAAAAACCTAGCATTTAACATGGTCATGTATATTTTTTTGAATAATAAGCCCATGTGACCAACGCCCAGAACCCAAAGGATGTCGACATGTGTTGACCAATCAGATTCTACGTGTTGATCGGGGCAGGTGAAAAGTGTTAATATGTATAGTGTGAGCCTTGTGTTTTTCATACAATGAATAAACCATCCTATGTAGATAGCTTGCTCGTGCTAAGAAAATAAGCCATGTCATAGCGTTATATTATATGTCGGGACTTACCCATTATCGATGAGTAATCGATAATAGATTCGCAGTCTAGAGCGATACGAAATCTTTTCATTTCAGGTACATAGGAAGTGCAACAATAAGGAAAACATCTTGGTAGAATCATCTATTATGACCATTCTTGAACAAGAATCGTCCTACCGAAATTCAAACGATGATGAGAGGCCAGCTATGCATTAAAAGGAATTAGCCAAAGTCGTAGAGTCTGTTTTGTCTTCAAAATGGAGTGCCCGCGACCAAGTTAAAACCTGAATTCACCATAGATCAAGCATAATCCAAACTTCGACCATTTCCCTTCAACGACAATCAACTAGACCATCACCTTCATCACCGTCATTATGCAACCTATCACTCACCTTAGTTTAGTTCATCTTAAATCAATTCGGTGGTGAAAATTGGAATTCTCGAACCCGAAAGCTCTAGTATATGAATTGGAGCAAGGCGATGGTGGCAATCCATAAGGCGATGACCTTTGATGGCCAACGTCAATGGATGGTTAACGACGAAGTCTGAGGCATGAAGGATCAAAAGAACTCGGGGAAGGAAAAATCATCTCGGCATGAAGGAGTCAACACAAAAAGCACTCGGTGGGAAGATAATTAAGAAGTAGGTTAGAAACCTTAAGTCCTAACTTATTTAAAGAATTCAAGGAAGGACCTACGGTCTCGGTATCGAGGCAAAGCTCTCGGTACCGAGAGGATTTTCTCCCTCAAAAACATACATAATGCACAGTAGAGAGAGGATATACTTGTCCAAAGCGTAGATCTAGTCTTTAGTTTTAGGGATGGATTTGCACCTACACAAAGTAGTTGAAGGACCATCAAATAGAAGCAACATTTTGAAATAATGCTCAAGCAGTCGACTTGAATTTTAGAGATATTGATCCAGAACTTGTCTCAATCCAGAACATGCTTTGTCTTTAATAAAATTGTACCATGGAAGGAAAGTGTTAACTCGGTTATTAAATAAGTATAATTCAACCGGAAGTAGAAGGTCAAACAGAAGATAAAACGACTTGGGAGCTTGGAATCACACCTTGATGGGATAGAGAGTTGGACTTGGAAAAATTCATAAAGTTTAGAGCAAGTTAAAGCTTCCAGTACTGAAAGGTTTATATCGGCCTTTAGGTCCCCCATTCTACTTATACTCAAAGTATACCTCAAACCATTCATTATCTAATTCTTTTCTCAAGGATTAGATAAGCAACTTCAAGGATCAATAAGAAGAAATCAAAGAAAGTAGAATTGTTAAAGTGTTATTGGGAGAATTGTTAGAATTAACTCAAAGTTTATGTAAAAGAGCTCGAAACGCATCAAATAGAAAAGAGAAGAATGAAATTAGCGAAAGAATTAGATTTTCACAAGGCAAAACCACTCGGTACAGAGAGGTACCGATTGGTATTTATAGCCCATGGGCCTCAGGAGTTCACTTGTATGAAATTAGGCTTGCTTCTGGATTTCACTGCAAGTGGGCTTCTGAAACCATACACACATTTCTTTATAAATATCAATCTTATTGCAACTAAAAAAGGATTGCTTTATCATTTTTATCTCTCTCATTCATAAGTCATCTAGGAAGTTACTGTTGGCAGCTCTAAGCGATGGTACCTATCAACCCCTTGTATTAGTGACTTCTAATTTTCTATAAACTTTCTCAAATCAAAAATTAATAGAAATATAAAGTGGACGTAGGCTAGAAATTGCAAAATCACTATAGAAATATTGTATCTTGCTATTCTTTTTTCTATTATTTTACTATTATATGCCAGATTGGGGTCTTACAGGTTCCCTACAACATTTCATTGGGTATTGATCCAATTTTGGCATTAACACTCCATTTTTCTCCATTCTGTTCTAGAGTGCGTTTGTTCTGGCCTCTTGTCCCTAGTTTTGGTCTGCAACAACTCCAGCTGTTCCTAATTATTCTGTTCTTATGAAGAATCCCTCCATAATATCTTCTTGGCATGCTATCATTCCGTCCTCCATTTCTATCATCATTATCTCTATCTCATCTCCGGTTATGTGAATGGAAAGGGGGTTAGACCCAGAAGACACCTCTTGGCTGCCCCCATACCCTTATTGGCTTTCTCCAATAGCAATTCTCCTAATTGATGGTCTCATCATATTCTTTAATTTCACACTTCAAGTCGATAAGTCCAAGTTTCTCACAAATTGAAAATAAGGAAAATAAGAACACATAGCAGTTATAGTGGTTTAGAAAATCAAAGGCTTACGTCCCCTTAATTTTGTTAAAGTTTCTATCGAGCTTTTACATAGTTGTTCTTATGGATCGGTGATGATCTGTATGAACACGGTGATGTTGCAGAAATTTGTTAAATAAGCAAAAGATCCTTTGAACAATGCCTATCCTCCTCTATTTATAGATGCAGATCAATGGAAGACTCTCGCCCATATTCTTGCCTACATTTCCTATATCCAGGAGGAGTTGATCTCGAAAGATCATAGCTATCTCAACAATACCAAAGGATCGATGCCGAACCATGAATATAGATCAGTATCGATCCATGAGTTAGCTTCATGGATCAGGGTTTCCCTCTTGTGAAAGTTTGACTTGTATCTTCGAATTCGATTGCATTGCTACGAGCTTGAACTTGAGTGAATTCTTTGGTTCGAAGGTTGGACAAAAACACTTGATTTGACTGTTGGATTTTTTGGTTAGTGGTAATGAGTGAACCATCTTATTTGGTATGCACTGGCTAATAATCACCTTGGCTTCCTACAACATGGACCATGTGGCAGTTTGGGCAAGAAGTAGCGATTGATACCGATCCCTGGCCATGGATCGATATCGATTCATGACTTAGTATGAATCTTAGATCTTGGAATTAGAGTGGCATGTTCACTATTTCCAGTAGCCTTTGACATGTTTGTGACTTCATCTATAATTTCTACTCAATGTCGGAGTTTGGCTGTTATCGCTCTAGATTTCTGCTGGTAGTTTTTCCATTCGACTGATCTGATTTGTTAGAATATGGCTTGGTCATAAGGCCGGATAACAATAATAATTATCCCTTCGGGTTCCCTTCCTTCGTTTTGACCCTTTAACATGTCATACACTTCATTATAAACACTGAAACCTTTCACTTCATCAACTTTTAACAAAATGTACGCTTAACATTATCATACATTTTATTTCCCATAGGTTGAGTACTCATTCTAGCATGCTAACTCTCTCTAAGAACTTCTTCTTTAACTCATCAATGTTTGAAATATAGTCTTCGTCTCTATGGATCTAACCATTCTAATCAATAATGTATTAACCTTCTCACTAAAATATAACCCTTGACCAATTTTTTATTGCTAATTTTGAATGTTGTCTCTGTTTAGAACCAATACGATTCATAAGGGTAAGTATTACGTCTAAGGTGGATAACAACTCAGGACTAAGAGCACTAGTAGGTAAAGAATCAAAATCTGCAAAACACATCAACTTCTTCTAGTCTCTAAACATATAGCCTAACATGACATGCCTCTGATTAAGAGCATCAACTACTAGATTTCCCTTTCCAAGTATATAAGAATTCAAAATTGTAAGAGGTGAGGAACTTTAACCATCGTTGTCGTCGAAGGTTTCTTTAAGAACTTATGGTGCATGAAGAGCTCAAATAACTCACCCAAAAAGTAATGACTCCATGACCTTAAGACCAACGCAATAGCTTCCAACTCTAAGTCATGCGTTAGGTAATTCCACTTATATTTCTTTTGTTCCCTACTTGCATAAGCGACAAGTTTACCCCTACACATCAAGACCACACTGAAACCCATGCCTCAAGCATCAAATAAACAATAAGCTTATATGTTCCATTCGGAAGTACTAATACCTGGTGCACCGATAAATAATTCCTTCATCATCACAAAAGAAGATTCACATTTGTCACTCCAAAGAAAAGGCTCTTCTTAGTCAGAAAAGCACTAGAAGTTGAGGCATCAAGGTACAGTCAGATGCACCAGAGTGAGAAGTTGAGGAAACAGTCAGATACAACACTTAGGAAAGCTTGTGAGACACAGTTAAATGCCCTAAAGGTTCCTATGGGGAAACCGGAGAGAGAAGTTGAGGGTTGACGAAGGCGAGGCTAGTCCAGTCTATCCGAGCTGCTCAACAGACATTTTTGTCTTGAAAGCACGATGGTGCCCGATGTATCCTAATTATTAGGCCCAAAATGACAACTATGGTCTATCCTCTAGACCTTATATAACAACCCTGCTTTCAATACCGTAAATTAAGCAAATTACATTAAAATAAAAGTATTTGATTTCGATATTTGATAACTAAATAAATTTTAGTCGATTAAATATTATTTAATGAAAGATATTTTTTTTAATAAATCGAGTTAAATTAATAAATTTTATTTAAATTTTATTTGAAATTGAATAAAATGTTTTAAATTGAATATAATTTTTTATAAAAAGTGTAAATTAATTTAAATTGGATTGAAATATATTTATAAATAAATGTTGAGAATGAAAAGTTAAATTTAAATGGAAATGAAGTAAAAACTAGATTGAATTAGAATTTGAACTGATTTGAAATCAGGCCCAAAGCAACTAATGCCCATTTAAACTCTAGAATACTCTCCATCCTTAACCCAACACAAATACAAACCTAAACTCCAATTATCATTTCAACCCTAATTCCTCTAAATCCAAATGCGACTCACTGTATTGAAAAAACAAAATATGCTTACATGCTATAGCGAAAGCGATGACGTCAATGGAGCTAGTGCATTTGGAAGAGAGTCGCGAATTGGGTGGCGTGATGCAAGAGGAGATGGCCATGATCTGGTGGTTGTGTGAACGTATGCTTGCATGAACCTAGATGTGGTGAAGCTCAATCCAATGGCTACTAGGTGGCTAGAATGGACTTCGAGGTAATGAGGCACAAGATTTTTGGGCGATGATAAAGCTTGGCTACTATTGGTGGTTGGAATGGTGAAGGTGCATATTCGCTGTCCGGATAATGACTGGTTAGAGGGTAGTAGTGGTAGTGGTTGTGGGTTTATAGATGCGAAGGAGATATCATGTTATCTCAAGTTAAAGGCAATAAGGCTTCGCTCGGTAATTCAATAAGTATTTCTACTCACATCCATATCTATATTCCATTGAGTATTATGAAATTATCCCATAAATTACTTGAAATTGCTTGATTTGGGATATTAGTTTGATTATTATGAAATCGAGTATGAATTGGATGTTATTTGGTGTTTGATAGTGGAGTTTTATGTTTGTTGGATGTCCAAAACGCAAAAGAGATGCTATCCAATTGTATTTTGATTTATATATTATATATCTCTTAGAGCCATTCAGTAGAGAGTATTTCCTTTCGTTAGAACTGTTGGTCGAGATGAATTATAAAGTTTCATTTATTATGATGTGGATTTACCGGTGACGGAAATTCGATGTCATTCAATTCGGGTCGAGTAATAAAATTTATATCGACGATTTGTTGTTGATTTTGTAGAATTTTGCTCCATAATTTATATTTTTTGACAATTTATTGATTTTCCTGTTTTTAAAATATTTTTGAAAGCTTCCAAAATTTATTTATGGTGTTTTATAATTTATTTAAAATATATTTATAAATAAATAAAAGTGGCTAAGAATAAAATGAGTAGTTGGAAATTGTTTTGGAGATAAAAGTTGTTTTTAAAATGAAAACAGAGATTTTCAAGAGTAATTAAATTTACGGAAATAGTTTATTTTATGTTTTTGAATAATTGAATAATTTAATAATATTTTCTAATAAGGGAATTTCTTTCATAAAGTAAATTTCCAATAGAAAGGATTAAAAGGAAATTTCAAAGTAGATTTTTATTATTGGTTTCAAGAGTTTTAAAATATATCCCATTTTTATACGTTTATTGGTTTGAACTAGTTTATTTGATTTGATTGGATAAACAAATTCAAGAAATACTTTTTGAAAAGGGATTTTTAAGTATATGATTCATTTTGAAGGTAAATTAAAATTTAAAATATTTAAATGGATTTGAGAGTTTTGCCCTATGTATGTGGTTTGAGTTAAAATGATTTATATTGATGATTTTGTGTTTTTATTCTATATAATTAGGAGATTGAATAAATAAATTACCATTTGTGATGGGGACTCATTATTATTTTTTGGGTTCTTCCGTTGACTCATATTATAGGATAACTATTGTCTGATAAGTGTAGTTTACTAGCTTTTGTTAACATTCGAGTAAAACTGAGTGGTATGGGACGCTTAAGTGATACTTGTTCGATTACTATTAGTTAGTAGATGTCACTTATATTCTAGAGACGGGTTAGGAATTTGTGATATCGTGTAGAGGCGACTCCTTAAAGCATAGTATTCGAGAGTTATAGTAGTCTCCGTGGGATACAAGTTGGAGATCTGCTGGAATTTATAGATTTATCTTCTTAGGACTAACTAGCCGAGTATATTATAATTTACTCTTAGGGATAGAAATCGAGGAATCATTATGTTGTGATACTCTCATTAGGACGTATGGAGTTGAGAGTACTTGTTATTACTCTCATCAGGACTCATTTCCTCGAGAGTACATTTTCGCAGTATCCTTTAAGGACTAACTAGACAAGTATCATTATTACGCTTAGGGCTAGTAGTCGAGGATTACTATATATAGATGCTCTCATTAGGACCTATATAGTTGGGAGTATTTGACGTGGCTCTCATCTGGACTCATCAAGTCGAGAGTATCAGCTATCGCTCTTAATAGGACTTATCGACTCGAGAGTAGTTGTTGTCGCTCTCATTAGGACTTCTAGAGTTAAGAGTACTAGTTATTACTCTCATTAGGACTTGTATAGTCGAGAGTATTTGTGGGAATCTACGTTATAGGGTTCATACCACTATGGAGACGTGTGAATTAGCCCACCAGATAAGCTAGTTATCCATCCTAGCAATCTTGATCGCCGGGTCGCGCCTTGGATCTATGATGTCACATATTTGAGTTCATAAGCTGAGAGTTATTTCTCTCAATAGAGTCATTGGCTCGACGTCACTTAAAGACAAACAGTCAGTTACAATGGGCAAGTAGGAATCATGGCTAATGTTCGGCGTAGTCTGACAGCGTGTTTATAGGATGCGATGGATACGAGTATCATGATTTTAGGAGTAACTTAAGTACTGTAGAAAACGGGCTGCAGTCATTAGCATTTTCTAGACAATGTTGTAGTACGTCAATCTCCCATCTGGATGACTTAGGTAGATCCATTATATTTGATATTACCACCTTAGTAAAGATGATGACTGTTTGACATTAGAGACTTGCTGTATGTCCATTTGTCAAATGATATATCCTCACCCGAGATAGCTGCGTGTTGTCTATTTATGACATTAGAAACACATTGTGAACTTGTTTGTCATCCCTTTATAAGAGCCTATGGCTGAGAGATCTTCTCCTTTTTTTGTATGTTTTGTTGTTTCTATCTCCTAAGACCATTTGGTTAAGAGTTTGACTCTCTAAGGACTATAGGTCGAGATATATGATTTTATTTATTGAGTATTTGATTGGTTTTGATATTGATTTGAGTTTTTGTTTCTAGATATATCTAAGGGCCTAACAGTTGGAAGTTATCTCTTTCATTAGAACCGTCGACCAAGATAACAATTTAGATATTGCCTTCGAAATTTTGTATGAGTTGAGCTTTTATTAGGATTTGTACTTCTTATTGTCTCCTAGGACTTACGGTCGAAAGTTTTGACTTCCATCAGGATTGTAAGTTGAGATAGTATTCATGGATATATATTTCTATGTTTGGTTTCAATGTCGTTCTATTCAGGTTTCATATTCCCTAATTTATCTTTTATAACTTTCCATTCAGAAGTTTTACTTCCATTAAGGCTGTGAGATGAGATTTGATGTTTTAAGTGTTTATTTGGGATTACATGTAACACCCCTAATTTTATTAAAATTATTTAGGAGATTTAATTAGAATAAATTAAATAGAATAATGTAAAGTGATAAGGGGATTGAGATTGGTAAATGGATATTAGTGGCCATGCTTAGTTAAAATGAATGGGTTTATAAAAGGTTAAGTGTTAACTAAATAAAAATAAGGGTATTATAGTGAATTGCCTCCCATGCTTCTACCCTTGTACTATTTTCCCTAAGACCATTTACATTTATTTTTCATAGGTAAAAATAAATGTAAGAAAGCAAATCTCAAGGTCGTCCATAAGGAAGAAGAGAAGAAGGCAAAATCAAATTTAAAGCTTTGGTTCAAGCTAGAAGAAATCAATCTCAGCCAGTCTCCAATTTCCTTATCAAATCTAAGGTGAATAATAATCACTAAATCTCTATTTTTTGTTTTATAATCATATGTTTTCGGATTTAAGGGAAAATTCGTTTTTATGATATATTGGATGAAGATATGCTTGATTTATGATTAGTTTAGTTTAAAAAAGATTGTTTGACAAGAAATATGAACGAGTTTAGGGAAAAACCGAGATTAAATGATTTTTAAATGGCATGGAAAAATTATATGTTATGAGAGACATGATTTTAGAGTTGGCTTTCAATTTTTATAATTTTACAATCCATGGAGAATTAATTATGAATTTCCAAAGGAAAATATGGTTATTTGGGTTTATAAATTTATTTTCGAAATTATGTCAAGAATTTGGGTCAGAAATTTTGATATGTTAGGCAACACCATTAAAGTGAATTTTTGGAATTTCTGAGGATTTTTACTAAGTGAATTAGTATGGAAATTAAATTATTTTGAAAGGAGGACCTAAATGATTTAATTATTTTATTATGTGAAGTGCTTATTTATTAAATGTTAATTGGGTTTAGATCTGAAAAAATTGCGGCAAATATTAGTAAAATGATTTGAAAGTTTATGTAACCAATCTGGTGTTTAGACGTAGGCAAGTTTGTCACAAAAACATTATTTTAAATATAAACCCAATGGCTTGGAAAGGTTTTGGCTTTGAACGACAACCTTCAATGGTTCGAAAGGGTATTTCGAAAGAATCTTTTGAAGGAGGGCCGCCGCCTTTGTTTTAAAGTAGTAGCATCTGAAAGAGTTACTTAGATTTTTGTTGAAGCTTTCAGAAGGTGTAGTTTCAACCAAATCGAAACCATTCTATGATTTTGAGGCCTTTTGATGGTATTGAAGAAATCAATGATGTCAAAAGGTACTGTTTTTTTTATAAATATAAGACATTTCCTACGGCTTTCGAAAGGGGTTAGGGATTTCGAAGGCAATGGTTTCGAAGCAAACCTTCAATTTTTTTAACCAGATGTTTTAATGCTTTTGAAAGGATGATTTCGATGCCATCAAGCACCACCAATACTTTTTGAAATAAAGAATGGTTTCGAAAGAGATGCTTTCACTTGTACTCCTTTTGACCCAAAAAATTATTTTAAATATAAACCCAATGGCTTCGAAAGGTATTGGTTTTGAAGGGTAACCTTCAATGGTTTCGAAAGGGTTATTTTTGAATTTTTTTGAAGCTATGCTTCTATATTTATATGATAATACTTTAACAAGGATGAAAGGTTTCAAAAGAGATATTTTAAAATATTCGAAAGGCAGGAGCATAATGATTTAAAGATAGAATTTAATGCTTTCAAAGAGGTTATCCAATGAAATCAAAAGCAAGGCTTCGAAGGTTTCAAAAGGCTTTTTAAACTCAAAACTAATTTTTAAAGCAAAAACCCATGGTTAAATAAAGGAGTTTTGAAATGACTTTAAGTATGTAAATTTGAAGAAGTGTTGCCTTGATAAAAATATAGGTTAAAGAACCCATGAAAACTATGATTAGGAAGTTATTAGGGGTAACCAAAAAGTTCATAGTAAACCGATGAAAACTATGTATTAACGATGGTTGGCAAGGGCCAATTGGTTTGTAGTGAACCCATGAAAACTATACCCGGATTAAGTATTGGCATCAGTCAAAAAGTTCCTAGTCAACCTATGAAAACTAGGATAAGAATGAAGTTATTGGAGGCATCAGTAGGTTTCTAGCCAACTCATGAAAACTAGGGTAAGAAGGGAGTTACTGGAGAATCCCTAGGTTCCTAGTCATCCCATGAAATGAGGATAAAAATGAGTTATTGAAATCACTAATAGGTTTAGGGGAATCCATGAATTATTTAAGTTAACTGGCAGGGGCCTATAGGTTTTTAGTGATCCCACGAAAACTAATAGGTTACCCTAGAAACTATAAATATGATAGGAAGTCAATTGAACCAAGACTGGAAATCCAAGATGTTTTTTTATGTATACATATCATCATAATATTTTTGAAATGCTTTGTTTTTAACCATTGTGAATGTAGGAGCACAGTGTATGGTTTTGAAAAGATATTTGGATACCGGTGAGGGGAAAACCAGTTCCGCTAAGTGGCGTGGTCTCGCTAGATATCTAAATGGATTGAGATGTAAGATTATTATTCATACCAGGCTTTATACCTAACTCGAAGTTTTTGTTTCCCCTTAAACTCTCGGCTACTCAATTGATTTTGAGTTGTTTGAGGTTTAGGGTTTCCAGGTTCTATTCTTAAATGAATAAAGGTTTTGGAGGCGTGCAGAAGGCAGTTAGTTATTTAGAGTTATTTTTATCCCCTATGTATTTTGGTTGTAAAGGCAGACTTATTAGCCTTATTATATACTCTAATCAACCAAGAGGAATCTTCATAATCGCTCTAAGCGTATGCGTAATAATTATATTTTTCTAAACGTGGTTAAAGTTTGTGGGATTAGGTAATGAACATGAAATGTTTTGAATGGAACGTGGAAGTGTGTTTTTAATTTGTTAAAATTCTTCCATATTCTTGTGTTCTGTGTATCAATGTATCTGACACCGCCGTATTTGGTGGTCGAGGATTAATAACTATGGGTGACTGCAACATCCGTAGCCGCTAGTTTTGGGCCTCCAAGTAAGGGGATGTTACAAGTTGGTATTAGAGCATTGGTTTATGAAACTTTAATAGAAAAGTAAAACCTAGAAGCTTTTTGAAACATAATCCGATAAATAAGAAATATGATCAAGGTTTGGGTAAACGATAAAGTAACGTACTTGTATTTGATATGTAAGTATATATCTAAGTACGTGTTCCTCTGTCTCTTAGACCGTTCTTCTGTATCTTACTAAGGCTCATATGTAGAATTACGAGAAAGAGGATATGGAAGCAAGAAACGGAAGAGGAAATCTTGGTGGAGGAAGCACCACAACCAACGAAAATGCTCAACCTAATACCAGGAGGAACCGAGGTTGACAGTCTAATGCTAATCCAAATGCTGAAGCTAATGTAGATACTGGAAATCTGCCAGTAGATGCGGGGATGGTGTAATAGTTGTTGGCCAATCTTTTGCAAGACGGAGTAGCTGGTAATGTGGAAGGAGCTAATCTATAGCTCAAGTTGGATATAATTATGCTAGGCTGAGTAGAGATTACACCCGTTTTGGTGGCAAGCTGTTTGCTAGGATGGAGGATGCTATTGAGGTTGAGAATTGGCTATTGAGCTGTGAGTGAATCTTTACCAATCTAGGTTTCGATGATGGGGAAAAGAGAAGGCTAGCCCCTAGGCAGTTGCAAGGGGTAGCACTTCATTGGTGGAATAGTGTAACCGCCAGAGTTCTGGAGGAAGAGCGGACGTGGGCAGATTTCAGAAGGAATTTGAGTAGAGGTTCTTATCTGAGGTTGCCAAGTCGGCATTGATGATAAAGTTTATGGACCTTGTTCAAGGTGATATGTCAGTAATCGAGTATGCTGCTAAGTTTGATGAGCTATCTCGATATGGATATGCTACTGTAGACACTGACATCTGAAGGAATGAAAGGTTCATTCGAGGACTGAGACTTGAGCTTGCTAGAATAACCATGGATCATATTAGAGAGCCTTGTAAAGTGGTAGTGGAGATGCCTATTCGCTATGAAGAAATGCTTGCTATTTTTGCTAGGGAGAAGCCAGTTGAATCCTAGGGTCCTTAGGTAAAGAAAAAGAAATTCTTTAAGAAGAAGCGAGCCCAGAAAAAGGATGCTGCTAAGAATGCAAAGGTTGATTTGGTGTTCTTCAAGTGTGATAAAAAGGGTAATTATGCTCACAAGTGTCGGACAGACAAAGGGAAGAAGCCTGTAGAGAAGAAGAATATGAAATGCTTCAACTGCGACCTAGTTAGGCATTACAAGAACCAGCGTCCAGAGCTAGTTAGGGCAGACAGAGGGAAGATTTTTGCTATTGGACCACCATCTTCTTCTAAACCTAATATAGCAGAGAAAGGAAAAATCATGATGGAAAGTACGTTTTTGATTCAGAGTATACTAATTAGGGTACTATTTGATACCGGTGCATCATACTCATTTATATCATAATATTTGGTTGATAGGTTATGCATAGAACCCACATACCTTATTAGTTCCTTAAGGATTGCGAATCCAATAGGAGTGTATGCAACTATAAGGATGAGATGTGACCAAGGCCGATGCTAGCGCTTGGGTTGCCTTAGGAAACTTAAGGCAAAAGCTGAATTTTTTTGAACAACATTGGTAAAGGGAGGAATTGACCTTATGATAACTATACTGTAAAGCTTGCCAACAACCAGTACACTAGCACATCATTTGAAAATATAAAATACAATATCTTATACAAAAAAGTAAATTCTTAACCATCTAAATTCTCCAACCTATTGCCCTCTCCTCGAGGGGATAGCCTAGGCAGCCGCCTGGCCGGCCTAGCCCTGATGCCGGGCTGGGATGCGACAAGTTAGAACTTGATTTGTTAGGCCATAAGTTTGCGCGCAATCTATACGTTTTTGATTTCGTAGATTTCGGGATCATTTTGGGTATGGATTGGATAGGTAAGTTCGAGGCTAGGATATTTTTGCCAAGATAGAGAAATATCATTGAGACAGCCAGACAGTCATAACCGAATCATCTTCTTAGTGGAAAATTCCAATAGGAGTGTTTGGGCTATGTTAAGTACCATGGAGGTTGGAGAAGAGTTAAGTTAGGTTCAGGTGGAAAGAGAATTTGCAGATGTTTTTGAGCCTGTTATGGGATTACCACCGAAACGAGTTGTTGAGTTTCAGATAGATCTTTTACTGGCAAAATGACACTTACAGAGATGAAGGAATTGAAGGTGCAGCAAGTAGATGCTGAGGCAAGAAATTTTATTAGACCAAGCAGTTCACCTTGGAGAGCGGCCGTGGTATTCGTAAAGAAACCATATGGATCGTTAAGGATGTGCATCGACTATCATAATTAAACGAAAGGACAATCAAGAATAGGTACCCTCTTCTGAGGATAGATGATCTATTTGATCAGTTGAGTGGAGCCAAGGTTTTTCCCAATTGGATTTGGCGACAGGCTTCCATCAGTTGAGAGTGGCAGAGGACAACATTCCTTGATAGCATTTTGAACTTGGTATGGTTCGTATGAGTGGTTTGTGATGCCTTCTGGATTGACAAATGCACTTGCTTTCTTCGTGGATTTGATGAACCGAGTTTTCTGAGAACATTTGGATAGGTTCGTGTTGGTATTCACTGATGACATTTTAGTATATTCGAAAGATGAAAGAGAGCATAAGAATCATTTTAGAGTGGTCCTTGAAACGTTGAGGCAGGGTCAGCTAAATGCGAAGTTTTTCAAGTGTTATTTTTGGAAGAAGGAGATTAAGTTTCTTGGTCATGTGGTTTCAAAGGAGGGCAAGTCAGTCGATCCAGTTAAGATCGAAGCTGTCATAATTGGAAGGGTCCAGAGATGGTAACCGAGATCAGGAGTTTTCTTGGACTTGCTGGCTATTATCGGAGATTCATTAAGGATTTCTCACAGACAGCGGCACCTCTGACTAGGTTGACCCGAAAAGATGTGAAGATTGTTTGGTCTGACAAATGTGAGGAAGGGTTCCTTAAGTTAAATCATTTTTTGACCAATGCACTGGAGTTGGTAGTTACAGATGGAAACAAAGGTTTAGTAGTATATACTGATGCATGTAGAACTAGATTGGGAGCAATATTGATGCAGAAGGGTAAAGTTAATGCCCATGCATCTAGGCAGCTTAGGCCGCATGAAGTAAAATTTTTGCCTTGTAGATTTGGAGACATTATCACTTAGGGGAGAGATTTTAGTTATGTTCCTATCATAAGTCTTTAAGATATTTATTCTCTCAAAAGGAGTTGAATATAAAGCAACAAAGGTGGCTTGAGTTTTTGGCTGCTTATGATTCCGGTATAGAGTATACTCCTGGGAAAGAAAACATAGTAGCAGATGCTCTCAGTAGAAAACATCAGAATGTGGTGTTAGCTAAGTTTGTAGAATGGAAGGTTCTTGAAGCTTTGGCTAGTTGCGATATGCAGTTAAGATCTACTGCTAGTTCTAGTCAAGGAACTGCCATGTTGTCTTATTTAGAAGTTTGAGTGGTGTTGATCGAGAGGATAGCTTCTAAGCAGAGAGAAGATCCATTTTCAAACGAGAGGATTGGAAGGCTTGAGGTAGGGTCCGAGATCGATGATATAAAGGATTATAGTGTTGACCAAAAGGGATGGTTGAGAAAGAAGGGACAATTATGCGATCCGAATGTAGAGAACTTGAGGAGGGAAGTTCTAAAAGAATGTCGTCGATTCTAGTTTATGATTCATCCTGGAGGGACCAAGATCTATCAAGATACGAAGAGGAGCTTCTATTGGGAAGGCATGAAGAGGGATGTCAGCTTGTGCGTTAGGCATTGCATGAACTATCACCAAGTGAAGGCTGAAAATCAGAAGCCGAGTGGGTTGCTTCAGCCTTTAGAGATTCCAGTTTGGAGATGGGATTCGATATCCATGGATTTTATTGAAGGGTTGCCAAGGTTGAATTGGGGAAATGAAATCATATGGGTTATAGTGAACATGCTAACCAAGAGTGCGCATTTCATTCCAATTAATTCATTCAGCACGACACCTATTTTGGTAAAGTTGTTTATGAAGAACATAGTTAGACTTCATGGGATTCCTAGTTGCATAGTCAATGACGAAGATGCATTATTCACTAGTGAATTTTGAAAGCGTCTACAAGAGTTATTTGGTATCGAGCTCAAGATGAGTACAACTTATTATCCCCAAATAGATGGGAAGACAGAGAGAGTAAACAAAGTACTCGAGGATTTATTAAGAGCTTGTGTTTTGGAGTTCGGTGGATCTTGGGAGGACCACCTACATTTGATTGAGTTTTCCTATAATAATAGTTATCAGACAAGCATAGGAATGACGCCTTTTGAAGCTTTGTATGGATGGCCATGCAAATCACATGCTTGTTGGTTAGAGACTAGAGACAGATTAGTATTAGGTCCAAATTTGGTTAGAGAGGCATCAGAAAAGATTGAGTTAATCCGAGGACGGACGAAGAAAGCTCAATCCAGACAAAAGAGTTACACATATAAGAGACATAAAGACCTAGAGTTCTAAGTGGGAGACCGGGTTTTCATTAAGGTATCATCGATGAAGGGCATGATATGGTTTAGAAAGTCAGAAAAGTTGGCCCCGAGATATGTTGGTCCATTCTAGATTATAGAAAGGATTGGAAAGCTCGCACATAGAGTAGAGTTGCCGAGCACTTTGGTAGGTGTCCATAATGTATTCCGTGCATCTCATATTTGTAGGTATATACATGATCCACATGCTACTATTCCTCAGACTGAGTTGGAGGACTTGGTAGTAGAGCCTGATTTGACCTTTGTTAGACAACCAGTTCGGGTTGTAGCGAGAGATGGGAAAAGATTGAGGACCAAAGCAGTCAAGTTGGTTAAAGTTCGGTGGAGCGACAACGAGAAGGACTGTACTTGGGAGACAGAGAACATGATTCGAGATGCTTATCCTAATCTGCTTTGATGATCTGTCTGTATTAGATTTATATAGATTAGTTGCTAGTCGAGAAGGCTAGTATGGATGTTAGGAGTCGTTACAGATGATTAATATGTTTGATATTTGGTCCTTACTGAATTTCAAGGATGAAATTCTTTAAGGAGGGGAGCCTGTAAAGCCCCTAATTTTATTAACATTATTCAGGAGATTTAATTAGAATAAATTAAATAGAATAATGTAAAGTGATAAGGGGATTGAAATTGGTAAATGGATATGTGGCCGTGCTTAGTTAAAATGAATGGGTTTATAAATGGTTAAGTGTTAACTAAATAAAAATAAAGGTATTAGAGTAAATTGCAACCCACGTTCCTACCTTTATACTATTTTCCCTAAGACTATTCATGTTCATTTTTCATAAGTAAAACAAATGTAAGAAAGTAAATCTCAAGGCCCGTCGTTAGGAAGAAGAAAAGAAGGCAAAATCAAATCTAAAGATTAGGTTCAAGCTGGAAGAAATCAATCTCAATTAGTATCCAATTTCCTTATCCAATCTAAGCTGAATAATAATCACTACATCTCTATTTTTTGGATTCAAGGGAAAATTCATTTTTATGTATATTGGATGATGATATGCTTGATTTATGATTTGTTTAGTTTAAGCAAGATTGTTTGAAAAGAAATATGCTTGGTTTTAAGGCAAAACCGAGATTAAGTGATTTTTAAATGCCGTGGAAAAGTTATATGTTATGAGAAACATGATTTTGGAGTCGGGTTTCAATTTTTATAATTTTTCAAGCCGTGGAGAATTATTTATGAATTTATAAAAGAAAATATGGTTATTTGGGTTTATAAATTTATTTCAGAAATTATGTTTAGAATTTGGGTCAGAAATTTTGATATGTTAGGCAGCATGATTAAAGTGAATTTTGGAATTTTAGGGAATTTTTACCAAGTGAATTAGTATGGAAATAAATTATTTTATAAGGAGGAACTAAATGATTTAATTGTTTTTTAATGGGAAAGGCTTATTTGTTAAATGTTAATTGGGTTTAGATCTGAGAAAATTGTGGCAAATATTAGTAAAACAATTTAAAAGTTTATGTAACCAATCAAGTTTTTATATGTAGGAAAGTTTGTTACAAAATTTATTTTAAATATAAACCCAATAGCTTCGAAAGGTATCGATTTCGATGGGCAACCTTCAATGATTTCGAAAGGGTATTTCAAATGAAGCTTTCGAAGGAGAGCTGCTGCCTTTGTTTTAAAGTAGTAACTTCTGAAGGAGTTACTTAGATTTTTATTGAAGCTTTCAAAGGGGGTAGTTTCGACCAAGTTGAAACCTTTCTACGATTTTTATGCCTTTCGATGGTATCAAAGACATCAATGCCATCGAAAGGTACTGTTTGTTTTATAAATATAAGCCACTTCCTACTGCTTTCGAAAGGGGTTTGGGGTTTCCAAGGAAATGGTTTCGAAAGGTGTTTCGAAGCGAACCTTCAACTGTTTTACCCAGATGTTTCTAAGCTTTCGAAAGGATGGTTTCGACGCCATTAAGCTTCCTCAATACTTTTTGAAATAAAGAATGGTTTCGAAAGAGATGCTTTCGCTTATATTCACTTTGACCTAAAAAAGTTATTTTAAATATAAACCCAATGGCTTCTAAAGGTATTGGTTTCGAAGGGTAACCTTCAATGGTTTCAAAAGGGGTATTTTAGAACAGTTTCAAAGTATTCGAAAGGCAGGAGCCTAATGTTTTAAATATAGAATTTAATGCTTTTGAAGAAGGTTATCCAATGAAATCAAAAGCAAGGTTTCGAAGGTGTCGAAAGGATTTTTAAACTCAAAACTCATTTTTAATGGAAAAACCCATGGCTAAATAAAGGAGTTTTGAAATGACTTTAAGTATGTAATTTTGAAGAAGTATTGCCTTGATAAAAATATAGGTTAAAGGGATTAAACATGTTTTATATGAAAAGTTTTTCAAGGACCTTAAACCCACAGGAGTGGTATTGTTAAGTTATTATGTTTTCTTCTTCAAATATGAATATATTCACATGATAAAGAACCCATAACTTTATTTTGAGGATGAAGGGGTATAAGAACTAGCTAGGTTAACCTAGTAGTGAATACAAATTGATTAAACTCCTAAGTGAGTAGAATTGCATCCAGGGAGTTAGGAGGCCAAATTATAGGATGCCTTAATCTTGTAGATGTCGAGGAAATAGGTTTATAGTAAACCCATGAAAATGATGATTAGGAAGTTATTTAGGGTAACGAACAGATTCATAGTAAACCCATGAAAACTATGTATTAAGGATGGTTGGCAAGGGCCAAATGGTTTTTAGTGAACCCATGAAAATTATATCCAGATCAAGTATTCACATTAGTCAAAAGGATCCTAGTCAACCTGTGAAAACCAGGATATAAAAGAAGTTGTTGGAGGCATCAGTAGGTTTCTTGTTAACCCATGAAAACTAAGCTAAGAAGGAAGTTACTAGATAATCCCTAGGTTCCTAGTTAAGCCATGAAAACTAAGATAAAAGATAAGTTAATGAAGTCAACAATAGGTTCGGGGAATCCATGAATCAATTAAGTTAATTAGTAAGGGCCTATAGGTTCTTAGTGATCCCATGAAAACTAATAGGTCAGTAGTGACCCTAGAAACTATAAATATGATAGGGAGTCAATTAAACCTGGATGGGAAATCCAAGATGTTTTTATGTATGCATATCATCATAATATTTTTGAAATGCTATATTTTTAACCATTGTGGGTGTAGGAGCATAGCATATGGTTTAGAAAAGTTTTTAGGATACGAGTAATAGGAAAACCTTTTCCGCTAAGTGGCATGGTTTCACTACATATCTAAATGGATTGAGATGTTAGATTATTATTAATGTAGGCTTTATATCCGACTTGAAGTTTTTGTTTCCCCTTAAACTTCTGGGTACTCAATTGATTTTGAGTAGTTTGAGGTTTAGGGTTTCCAGGTTCTATTCTTAAAGAATAAAGCTTCAGGAGGCGTGTAGGAGGCAGTTAATTATTTAGAGTTATCTTTTTCTGCTATGTGATTTGGATGTAAAGGCAGACTTATTAGCCTTATTATATATGTACTCTGATCAACTAAGGGGGCATCTTCATATGTCGCTCTTGGCATATGTATAATTATTATATTTTTCTGAACGTGGTTAACGTTTGTAGGATTATGTAATGAACATGCGATGTTTTTACTGGAATGTAGAAGGGTGTTATTAATTTGTTAAATTTTTTCTATATTCTTATGATCTGTGTATCCATGTATCTAACACCGCCGTATTTAGTCGTCGAGGATTAATAATTATAGATGGCTGCAGCATCCGTAGCCGTTAGTTTTGGGCCTCCAAGTAGGATTTATATTTTTAAGATTTGACAGTCGAAAGTCTTCACTTCCATTAGGACTGCAAGTCAAGACTGATATTTTAGGATTGTTGCCCCTTGGATTTAGTTTAATTAAGAATTTATCCTTTTATTATGAATTTATGAGTACGTCGTGTGCTTTCCATAGTATTTTTAGATTTTGATGCGTTTGATTGTTATCACCCAAATTTTAGTTGTCACGTTTTTACTTATGCTTATTTTATGTATGATATTGAGATGTGTGGCATAGTATACTCTTATTACGATGTTATGATGAATGTTTTGTTGAATTATATTCGTACTTGACTTTTTAATACCATGCTTGTGGTTATGTACTCCCCTTGGATTTAGATATTGTTTGACCGGTTTATTATTTATATAATACTCAGGTCAGTTGGAGAGTTTTCAGGTATAGGGACATTAGCCATTTTGGGTGATTGGGCTTTAAAGCAGATAGTATATATTTATTATATTGTATTCTGAGATGATGACTATATATATGTTTTACTGGGTGTCTCCTTGTATTTATTTTGATGAGATGGCAAAGAATTATGTAGAGTGAAATTGACTTGGTATTTATTGTCATATTAAGACAGACATCAATTTTTATCTATTTATATGTGTGTATATATATATATTATATTTTTTTATGCTATGTCCTATGACTCTATGTCCATTTATAAATGTATTATATTGTTCTGTCCTGGTAAACCCACATGTCTATTGCTTTGTGACGATACTGGATATGTATGGACATGTTATTTAAGATTTTTAATATGTATTGGTATTCGCTCAAGGGAATATTTACGTGTGGTCGCTCCCAACAAGCCTTATTCTCCTTACTACCAGATAGTATTACATGGTAATTCTCTTTGGTAGTATGGATATAGAGGTAGGGCATTACAGATTGGTATGAATGTGACATCCCACCCCAATTCTCATATTACCCAAGAGTATTACTGAGTATTATAGGTATAGAGGTGGGGTGTCACATTTTATCTTTGAATTATAATATGAGCTATTTGATGGTGTGACTACTTTAAACTTTTGATAATAACTTAGTACACACAATAAAAATCCTAATGTCCATTGCATTCTCCGGTACTTTCCAATCTTGATCGCCGCTACTTTGCTAGGATCCGAAAAACTCCCTTTGATGGACACAACATGCACAATAAATCGGACCTCCTCTCGCTAGAAGTGGAATTCCATAAACTATTCCCTAATATAGTGTTGCCTTAATGTCTTCAAACCCTCTTTAGATCTACCTTATGCTCCTTTTTGTTTCTTGAGTAGATAATGTATCATCTACAAATACATGCATGTTCTTATTGAGTTGGTCATGGAAAAACCTACCTATAAGACCAATGAAATATGCTGGTGCATTAGTTATAAACTTCCACTAAAAGAACCTAGTCGAAGTCCTAAAAGAAGTCTTCGTAATACTATCATCTGCTACTCTTAACCAATGAAAGTCCGTGGCAAGATTAAGCTAGGATAATATCTTCATGATGCTCAACTGATCAAACAAGCTATCAATGCGGGGTAATAGATACTTATTCTTCGTAGTGTTCTTATTCAACTATCGATAATCAAGGCAAAGTCATAGCTACCCATTGGCCTTATATCTATTGGACTTAGTAACAAAGAAAATAGGTGCACCTCACTCTACGATTCTCTTCCTAATTAAACCATTCTCCAATAAATCTGGAGTTTGAACTTCAAGTTCTCACTGCTGCTGGTAAGCTATAAGGCTAATGGACATACCACTAGTTTGGCATCCTTCTTTAGGTCAATTCAGAACTCTATCTCCCTATGGGGGGGGGGGGGTGATCCCACCACTTCCTCAAACACATCATGGTACTCGCAAACAATAGAAATGGATCCAAACTCGATCTGGGAAATGTCAAGAGAATATAAATAATTGCTCATCCCAGTACTCTTCGGCCCATGTAGTATCTTGAGCCCCTTCCCACTACCATCCATCAAACTCACTGATCGTCCCTAATAATCAACAACCATACTATGATGACTCATCTAATCCAACCCTAATATAAGATCGTAACCAGAAAAAATGCAATACATATGCATCGTAAGAGAACCTGATCCATAAAAATTTAAACAAATATCATAATACATAGTGCTAAGACTTTTCGAAATCCCTAATAGAATTCGACACAACAAAGGCTCATAAATAATGTAAGGTACTATATGTAAACTATCAACCAAGTTATTATAAAGAAATGAATATGAAGCTCCATTATCGAACAATACATGAATAGGAATATCAGAAACAAAAATCACACATTCCAAGACACCTTTGCCTTTCAGCTGAGTAGGAGCCTTGCTAGTACCAGGAATTACTACCAAAAAATAAGTCTTTATCATACACCCTTACGTGGTGCCTTGTAATCCCTCTTCAAATGCCCTAATTGGCCACAATTTTAGCACTTCATCACACACATATTTAACCTAAACTCCTTCTCTTGGTGTCAAATAATATTGGACCTCTTGTAGAAAACTTCGAACCTCGACACCTTCCCTTATTGTTATTCTAGTTACCTTTCCTCTTATCTACAAACACCTTCCTACACACAACCTAAACTACCTCTATACCATCGAAAACTCTATGTGCACTCAAATACTTGAGTGCTATCTTAATAAGACTCCCATACGTAGCACCATGTGAATGTAACTACTCATGTGGTCCAACAGTGTTGGACATAGTCCAGAGGCAAACCTGCCTGCCTTCTTGGCTAGAGTATTGATCATATGCATCTCAAACTTAGCCAAGATGTTAAACTAACTTGCATAAGCTTAGACGTAAAATTCCCTTTTCTTTAGATGGTTGAACTCTAATAGCTGTGCATCATGCTCTATCTCAGAAATAAATAAGCCTCAAACCTCCTCTTCAAGTCCTCCCCTTGACCTCATCCTTAGGAATCTCCTCTATAATTAACTCCACCAAGATAAAGCTTCCCCTTGAAGGTGTTGGAAAGCGGCTCTCCTATGGGTCATACCCACCAGCTCTATATTTCTAAGATCCTATTGTAAGTATGGATCCAAATATTTGTATCCACAAAAGCCTCGGTATTGTCAAACGATTTACCTCACAGATTATGGAAGTTCCAACATAACTTTGATAAATGAACAATTAGTAGTGCTACCACTATAGAAGCCACAACCATTCTGCCAACTACCACACCTTTTAGAGTACCAGCAGCTAGTGGATTATCCCATTCTATGGTTTGCAAATACCGACAAAGCCATGCATTTATATCCACCTCATTGGTTACTACTTGTGCACCTTTAACTGTGGCTACTTTAATACGTCTGCCACCCCTACCACTCATAGTAGCAAACCTGAAATGAAGATACATATAAAACCTTTCAAGAGTAGTTTGAAGTGCACATGTTATATGGGAACCTAGGTTGTATAATAGAAATATACAAGTACATGCTTTCTTAGTCCCAACCAGTTCGCTTAACTTTATGCTCTAATACCAAGTTTAATTACCTACCTTTTATGATTCCCTAAGTTTATGTTGGTCAACACTGATGTTTAGAATACCATAGTAGACGAATACTAGATAAATTTAAACAAAACTAAACTCTAAATTTTTGGATGACCTTTGCACATAACTCACATCAAAAGGAACATATAATATGATCAATATATACTATTACATGAAGACACGATCAATGCATAAAGACATATTAGTCCAATGCTCAAAGGCATGAAATATTATATATATATATATAAGACATGATATTTTTATCAATATGATAAAGTCATAATAGGAATAAATTAGCCTAAATAAAACTCCATATATGTGAAGTACGGAATGGATACGTACAACACAGTCTCACATATGAATAGATTATCTAAGAATATAGTAAGCAAGGAATAATCATAAATACATAATAACCATCTCCATTTTCAAAAAGTCTAATTACCCAACAAGCTCATCCCCGCCATAAATCTATCACTTAGAATACTGATAAGTGTAATCAAAAATTCCAAATGGGAAATAAAAAAGGGATAATGACGGTTAGATAGAACTCTGGTGAATGGAACTAGCCTCTTAATGTTGTAGTTAAATATAAATATCATTTCATAAAATATAGGAAAACATTCCTAATCGATAAAAAACTAAAATTGTATGATTAAGACTTGAAAACAAAGAATGAATACAGAAAGTTTTAATGTGGTTCAATTTGAATTTTAAGCCTATGTCCGTAATGAATATTATTTCAGATTATTCTTACGATTATTCTTACGATTTCAAATTGGCAACAACTCAGTGCAAAAATCAAAAGAGAGATCAAAAGTCCTTCTTTAGTTGTCCAAGGTCTTCTATTTCTGACCTTACCCCTCCATCATTGTTAGAAGATTTGGTTTGTACAAGTAATTTCTAAAATTCGAGTTCGTTGTCATAAAGAAGAAGTCAAATTCAAAGTATTTCAATAATATAAACATTCGCTGGCGATGGGTTTTGGTTGGCGCCGAACGGTTTTCCTATTGGTTTCGACCATTTTTGCTCCTTAAAAATTTGTCCTTTTCTACAAACTTGAAGTAGCTTCACCAACAGTTTAACGTGGTTCCCCACCAGCTTTGGATCGATCGGTGCTGACCCTTTTGCACCTCATTATAGTACCCGTTTTTAGTTGTCCAATACTTAGCCACATTTCTCGAGTTTGCTTAGTTCTGCCATCTTGACATCTCCTAAGCATCTTGATCCATTTCTTCGTCATCTCAAAGTCCAGATCCATCGATATGTCAATTAGTTCAATTGCTAAAATCATTTTCCCCCATAAATATGCTTTTGTGGAAAAAATCAAGCTGTGGATTGATATAAGAATCTGAATCCAATTTATAACAATGCTTCCATCATCTAAACTGAGAATATCGATGTGCCACTTCGTATAGACATTGATCAACATGCTCTCTGCAGATATAAAAGTCAAAGTCTTCTATCAGAAGTCTTCATCCATTATTGGAATTCTCTGAAAGCTACTCCATCTCTGGTCAGTAGATTTTCTCTCTCCTTTTCTTCTTATCATCATTTTTTTCAAATTAATGGTCATGCCATTCGGTGCCGGTGGATTTTTATTAGTGTCGAATGGTTTTCTGAAGGTTGTATATATTCAACAGATAGAATATTTTTCAACTTACCTTTAATTTCAACCATTCTTGTTCTTTTCCAATGTAAACTACTTTGCATTTTCGTTCATTTTCTTGCCCCTGCCTTTAAAGGATTAAATTTCCAATCGATCATCACGGCTCATTCCTCTACTTGTCTCCTCCCAATTCGTTGCCTTCATCTAGATCTTGAATTAAGGTAGGTTACTAATTTTAACGGGCACCATCTCTATTGTCTTATCATAGGTGCCATCATCACCGCCATCGACCCGTTGTCAAAACAAATCAACCTCACCCCTTACCATCGCCACCTCTCTCACCATCCCCATGGGAAGTTCCAAACCACTGCATTGTAGTAAAGGAGATGATGGATGGGGGACAACAAACCAATGTTCTTTTGGTTAACTTTAGACATGTGTCGGCATTTAGGTAATTGGCTAGAATGTTTCAAGAATTCTCCTTGTTTCACACATTCTAGCTTACGAAGAACTCGAATGTTAACACCCTCGAATCTTCATCCTGTAAACACCAAAAACCGAATGTCACATTCTTGCAAAGAAGAGCTCCGTGTCGCTCTGGATATCAGTTTCATTACCATGGACTCTACGATAATGGGTAACATCCAACACACAGTTCCATCATATGCCGGTGCTTGTCTGCCAACACTAACGCTTGTCTTCCAATACGATCGGGCTATATACACAAAGTGATTTCGTATAACATGCTAAGGACACAAGATGCACACTCCATAGATTGACATATTACACGACATCGGTTGAGGAATAAAATTCGATTGATAAACAGATGTAGACATCCATTGGATCCTTTGACTAGCTACATAAGTTTTAATTAAAGCAAAATACCAAAATAAATCATACCTGATGTGATAACCTGCATTATAACGGTGCCCGATTGATGTAGGATGACCGTTAGGATTGTAAGGTAAATAAAACATCACAGAACCTGTCGTATATCTCATAGTGCATCTAATAAAATATAATAGTAAACATGTTAGATATAAAACAAACATGACAGTGATAACTGAATGAATCATAGAAATCATAGTAAATAGATCCACATAATATACAATGTAACACCCCACCTCCATTCCCATACCATCCAAGGGTATTACTGGGTAATACTGTCAGATAATACAAAGAATAAGACTATATTAGGCTTGCACAAATGAATATTCCTTTGGGATAACACTGGTACGTATTTAAAAAAAAAAATCATAAATAACTCAATATACATACACGGTATCGACACAAAGCAATAAACACATGTGACTCTAGGATAGAACAATACATAATATAAAATAGATCACAGAGAACACAGAGTCGTTAATGTAGCAATAATAGATAATGCAAATATATACAAATCTGAGTGGGATATAAAATAGTAAAATCTCCCACTATCTCAAAACTAGACGATGTATATACAATACAACACAATGTCATACAATCATGAGGTAATATAAAACACAATGATATACAATGATATCTTATCCTCCATCTATGCTCAACAATCCATATACCAGCCATCTATCCATAAACCTGTAAAGTCTCAAACTGACCAGAGTATTATATAAATAATACACGTGTCATACTATGTCTAATATGTAAGTGTCAATATATCTCAACCATAACATCACAATACAAAACTATATACTAGAAACATTACCCATATATAAGTCAAGTAAAACTACATACTATGTGTATAATGTTAGAATAGGTGAAATGACTCATGCATTCAAATATCATTATTAATAATCACAACAGTATAGGACATGCTCTCAAAAATGCTCCCTATTATCTCTTAGATAATTATAAAGTAGACATACTTGGGATCCGTCAAAATCATCACATATAAAAATACATACAAGAAATACAAATATGGCATACCCTCGATAGCTAAGGTCATCTCTTAAATTATCGTAAAACATAGGAAAGGGTCTAACACGATGCTCTTAACATCTCTACATATCCTTGATAACAATATAAACATATGGGGTTACTCCACTACATGGAATCTCGGTCCAAAGAACAATCAAGGAGATCGATGATCACACAATAATCATCTCGACATTAGCCTCAAAGTAACCATCTTGGCTCTCAGCCAAAGAAATAAGCACGTGGTCTCTCAGGCCTCTAATGATCTACTTAACTCTCAGTATCATCGATAATCGCCTTAGACTCTCAGTCCAAATGGGCTCTCAGCATATATATAACAATATCGGCATCAGTCTCGATAAATGATCTAGATGGCTCTCAGCCACATCTATAATGATCTCATATGGGTGAATAAGTAGTGTCTATAACAATAATAACTAGACGGAAGACTGCCAGCTCTCAGCCTTCTCTAGGAAACCACCTCATATGCTTTCAACGCTACTTCTACAGTCATCGGTTACCTCAATGGCAATGGTGACCCAATATCCATCAAGTGCAAGACAACGCTACGCAATGGTCACGACCCTTTAAGTACCCCAATGGTAATTGACTACCAGCCTAAGTGACAAAGGGGCAGTGGCTCTTAGCCATATACATCAGTAGGTGTGTCATGGATTTGAGGACCGACCCTACAATCAGGTTGCTAGGATAGATGCTGGCCAATCTGTTTTACTCCCTACCGTATAACGGGAGCATACACATAAGATAGACACACTTATGACTCACAACCTTCTCACTCTCTACTTTCATCACCATAAATAATACCCCATAGACATGACCCTATAGAGTGACATCTACTTATAGAGAGTAATTGAACAAGTGTTAATTTAGATGTCCCATACCACCTAGTGTTACATGAACATTTACTCATTGTCGTAAACTACACTCACCTATTATTCTATATAACAAGATCAAAGAATAACATGAGAAATATTACTAAAAGTCCCATACAAGACAGTACTATAACTCCGCTTATTCTAATTTCTCGTCACACCTAAAACTACAACAATCAAAATGTACAATTCTATTATTTATTAATTCGGAAGGGGTTTTAAAATACATTTTCCTAAATACTTCAAACAATTTCATTTTTAAATTTTCAGTTGATAGAAAAATCAGTTTATAAAATTTACCTTCTTTCCTAAAATCCATTTTCTATTTCAAAAAAAAGTCATAAATTTATTATTCAATTACATGGAAATCTATTAATTACAATTCAATTTCAAGTCATTTAAACTCTTTCTAAAAATAATTCATATGTTTTTAGAGTTCTTCTCTAAATACTGAAAATAATATAAAAATTAAATAAGTTTTATAAATCAAAATTTCCTTTAAATAATAAATTTAATTATTTCTACCTTTTTATTAAGAATTTTCCATTAAAAATAATCTACCAAACCCATAATTAAAAATTTCGTAAATGAAAATTTACATTTAATAAATAAATTGCATTCACTTACTACAACCTCACAATATTATTTTTATAAATTTTCAATCTATTAAATCCAAAATAAAATTAACTTATCACTTCTAAAAATATCAATTTCAAATATCATTCCATAACCACTCTTTAAATATTTTATAACCAATAATAAATAAAAAAATATAAATATTCTAAAATTTAACTTATTTAATCAAATCCCAAATATAATCTGTTTTCCAAACAATTTGTATTCATCGGTTCCATAAAATAATTCACTTAAATATTTTTTCACAAATGATATTTTCAATTCTTAAATAAAAATCCTTCCAAAATCTACTATTTATTCCTAAAAATATTTTAGTTCACTCAAAACCTTCATACAAAATACATTAATGTTTCAATTATTTCAATCATATAAAAATTATTTACACTATAAATTATTTTATGCTGACTAAAAATATTTAATTCAATTTCAATATATTATTCGAAAAGAATTTATTAAGTTAATTCAAGTTATTAAATAGAATTAAATCAACTGAAATTTATTTTTAAAATATTAAATATCAAATTTCGAATTCGAATAATTTTATTTTAATAAAATTTATTTATTTATACGACATAGAAAGTAGGGATGTTACAGACTTCTCACTTACGAAAATAGGATCCTCGCAATTTCTTATAGGGAAACGTCAAATATAACTCAAACCCTAACTTCTTCGTATTGTACAAACACTAACAACTTACATAGTCTCCTATGTGGCACTTCCTTTAATTCTCTTATCATCTGTTACAATTTAAATAGGTTCAATTTACTACTCTCTATTTTTCACATACGATAAAATTTTTGTGAAAAGTTTCTAAGTGTCGGATTTGTCGAAAAATTTCGGTAAAGTCTACTTTGTATGGAAATTGTTCCGAAATATCAAAACACAATATATCACATCATATATCTCCCAATCAATGGGGTATCTCGAAACATGGGGAAACAAGATAAGATCACATGATATAACGATATACTGTAAAAACGCACATTTATTTACATTTTTAAGCATGTTTGTTTAACTTTTACGCGAACAGAAGTAGCGCATGCTCCAAAATCCAATCCGCAACAGCTTTATGTACCTATGCAAACTTATATAAAACATATGAGATCATATTTTATAACATAGAGTCATATGCCATCCATATAACAAAAGAACATATTGCATTTTCATTTTAGACCGCTTTCCAACTAACTTTAAGGCATCGAATGCAAAATCAAGTTATAGTATCAAAGAGTCAATTGTTAAATAGTGTGTTAAATTTCAAATAAACCTATAAATTGCAAAAATGTGGTATGTAACTCAAGTTATGGAAGATTTAACCAACACATTAGCATAGTTTTGCAAAAATATACGTAGGCCCACCATTAAAAGTTGTGTTTTAGGCATGAAAACGTCAAAATTTCATGACACTCTTTATATAAAAGTTGTTTCTTATACTCTTAGCTTTCTGGAATGGGAATAATCGGTAAAATCGGACAAACCGTTTGAAAGTTATGATTAAAACAACTCAGTGTTGTTTTGGGATAATTAACATTTCGGGACAAAGATTTGATCCAATTTTGAAATAGATTTTAGCATTAGGAAACTTCAAAATTTTGAAAAGTGATGAACAAAAAAATTGTTATTTATTTAAATACCTTATCAATGAAAGGAGAAACGACAAAAATGGATCAAAACTTAACAAGTTATGACTATTTTTTGTAAGGATTAGAATTTTTTTCAAACTTTAACCTCAAACTTTAATTCTCATTTCAAGTTAAAATCTCCGTCTTGAAGACAACACAATTTTATAAAAGAATGCAAAATGTAATTGTAAATTTTGGAATTATTTTATAATTTTTCTTCTTCTTCTTTTTTTTTCCTAAAATGAATGATGATACCATTCATAACTATTAAAATTTACACTTCCAATTAGCCAATTTAATAATTATTGAATAATTTTTTTGGTGATAACATGACGTCTAATATCTTATTATTTGCTAATACACGGAATTAAGAATTATTGGGTGATACATTTTCCAACACAATGGAATATATCATAGACAAATTTAACATTCGAAACCTAGATTTAATATAATCATCATCATTCAAAATAAATAATTGAAATAAGATAAAATAAAAATAGCAACAAACATCATTTTAATTTTCATGAGTGTTGCAAACTGAAACACTTGGGAGTATACCTGAAAAATATGGACTATTTTTTCTAAAATGAATTTTCGCACCAAATTTAGAACAAGAATGAGTTAATAACAAGTGTAAAACATAAAAGACAAAAATATCAAGGTCAGTTAAGAAATTTTGTTTCAAGTATAAATTTAAACAACCTGTATATCGAGTTTTGTATATGTTCAATATCAAAATATTGAATGTTCAGGCAATGTAAAAATACAACAAAACTCAATGAATCAACTGACAAATTAAAAGAGACGCAGAATCATGATTATAACCCAAAATTTTAATTTATAACTCAAAATCATGATTTACAATCTCTTTATAAAATGATTTCACTATTTTATTAAATTATATGTTTGTTTGAATAAAAATATTTATTTTCAAAAATCCATATATACATCAAATTCATCAAGCATCAATAACAATGAAAATCCTCACATCATTCATAAAATCAAACAAGCATCAATACAACAACACATATATTTTTAACAAACAAAAAAACGCCTTCAGCGCAAAGCTATCTATCAATTTTCTGTGTGCAACTCTGATCACTACAAGATCACTTCATTTATATTTAAGCAACATGGAGGTTTATTCATTATCACTAATGCCGACACTACTCGTCAGACTAACCACTTCTATCTTCACAACCTTCATTAGCTACTTTGTATCTCATACAGAGTCTTACACTTAGAAAAAGATAAAAGAAATATGTAATATATATAATAAGAAAAAATAAAAATACGTCCCAGATGATTGTCATAGTAATCATCATATACTTCCACTATTACTTAAGTATAAACAACAATTTAACACACACCCACAGGGACTCTAAGTCACATCTAAGACAATAACTCGTGTCTCTTATACTCTATATTGCTCCTAAACCTGGCTCTGATACCAAATGTAACACCGTACCTCTATATCCATACTATCTAAGAGTATTACTAGGTAGTACTTGTGACAAATGCGGGTTATAGATCTTAAGGCCAATATTAACACTAGAGGGAGGGGGGCTGAATAGTGTTAATAAAGAATTACTAAATATTTTTCAATTTATGTTAATTTAGACACACAAGTATGTAGTATACAGACACAGATACGATCACAGAAACAATCACAGATACAGAAGTAAAATAAAAGCAGTAAAGGAAAGAACACACCGAATTTTATATTGGTTCGGAGTTACCCTACATCCAGTCCCACAAAACAAGTACAGATTTCCTTTCAACCGCAATCGTATAATTACACCCTCGATTTCAAGGCTACGAGCACACCCTTTAGAATTTCGATCCTCTGGGTAGAGATACTTGATTTCCGTGCCACAAGTTTACCCAATTGATTTACCATGGCTACAATCACACCTTTTCCCTTTTGATTGATTTCTAAGGCTACAATCACAACTTTTCTCGCTTAATAGATTACAAAGAAGTCTATAACTCTGAATAGCACTGATAATCTTGTAGAGATAGTGATAGAGAATCAAACTGGAAGTAATCGAGTATGATTCAAAGTTGATTTCGGCAGAGTAATGATAAGAATATGTATTAAGAAAAGAGGAAGAAGAAGAGGAGTGAAAACCAGAAAAAAGTGATTAAAAATTCGTTGAAACCGACCCATATTTATAGAAGAACAACAGCCATGTCCATTCATGAAGAGTTATGGCGAATAGACACTTCTTTTGAAATTTGAATTTTTGAATCAAACTGTCACCATGTCGACATGGTACCCATAGGCATGTCGACATCCCAAAGCTTTTTATGATGTTTTGAATTTCTTTGAAAATAGCCTTTATCTTTTGTAAAAACTAATTTAAACTTTATAAATATACTTGACTATAGTTGAAATTCATAAGTAAATATAAAGAATAATATATATAGAATTTAACCATAATTTTATATTTAAATCTAAGTATAAATATTTAAAAGTTAAATATATTATTAAAAAGATAGTTTAAAATCATGAGTAATTTGACTTTGAAAATAAAGATGTTTTTTGAGGCTAAAATTATTTAAAATCAGGATCAAGGATTTTGAATCTTTGAAAAGGAAAGTTTTGAAAACATTTTGAAAACAGGATATAATTTTGAAAAATCATTTTGAATAAAAGTTAGCGGATATAAAACAATGTTCTACTAGATTTTTCGTAGGTTCTATCCTACTTAGGGTTCCATCCCTTTAACGGGCTCGAAGTGGATTCCATTCCACGAATAAATTGGATTTTAAGATGCCAGTGCTTTTCTACAAGTTTTAACAAAAATTCCTAACAATAAAAAATACTTATCCTTAAAATCTTGAACTCTTGATAGTCTCGATACTCATGAGTCTTCTATCTTGATATTTTATCTTGATATCTTGAATCTCTATACTGTACAGTCTTCATTCTTAGTACCTGCATGGTTAAATCCTGCATATACATATATATCTAAACTTATAATGTTAGTATTTATATTCTATAATCCATTCTAAGGTTGTTGTCATCAAAACCATCATCTCACAGACTAACAATCTCCCCCTTTTTGATGATGACAACCTTTGTTTATAAAATATTATTTCTATCCTAATAATTCCCCCTAAAACTAACAACTCCCACTTTTTGATGATGACAACCTTTGTTTATAAAATATTATTTCTATCCTAATAATTCCCCCTAAAACTAACAACTCCCCCTTAATCTATACCTAACTATCCTATTTTATATTTCTCCCCCTTTGTCATCAACAAAAACTTACTCCCCCTCATTCTTGGACTTCAGTACCTGCATTGTTAAACTATACAACAGAATATATGTAGAGTAGGAAATAATTATGATAACTAATTCAATGTGTGTGTGTGTATATATATATATGTTTTACACACCAATCTTCAAATTAATAAGAAATCAATACACACAAAGTATCAATTCAAACCAAATCCATTCAAACAAATCAAAAAGCAAATAAAAAATCAAACGTTACGTGGAACTTCCACCCATCCTTCCCTTCCAAAGATTGGGTCTGCCTTAATAGCATCCCAATTATCATTGTCCTTAGTGAGAGAGACAGGAGGATGTGCTTCGTTATCATCCTTGTGCAGAGAGGAGATTATCCATCGTATCGCATCGAAGTGCCTTTCTTGTTCCTTTATCATCTGTATTTGACTTAATTCTAAATGACGCTGGTTTCATAGAATAAATGAGAGAATATTCTTGAATGAATTAAGAGTTTCTTCAAGATTTTCGGATAAATTATGAATAGGATTAGTCATAGTTGAATTTGTGAAAAAATGGAGGATATAGAGATAAGAAATAAATTTCAGTGAAGAATTCTGGAAGAAACAGGTATATATAATTACCATTTCTGACTAGTACATGTTGACATGGTCACATAGGGGATATCGACATGGGTTAGTGAAATGTTATGACTAATTTTGATTTTGTGAATAATTGTGTGTGTATATATATATAATATACTAACATTTATTCTAGAGATAAGATAAGGTAGATAACAGAAAGAAAATTTCATTTCATTGCATACTTCGATAATACAATGATTAAGCACACAATAAACTACATGAACATTCGAAATAATGCAAACTAAAACAAATAAAACAAGATACAAAAAGATAAAACTAGTTTGAGGATGAAGATGATGAAGATAGTCCAAGTTTTTGCTGACTTTTGAAAAGAACTTGTTCATCTTCGAAGAAATGTTATCCAATTTTTTACTAACGGATCATTTTAGAATCCGTTGATTCTCCACAATTATCTTTTGGTTTTTGAGAAGGGTTTTGATGGATGGATTGGAAGGATATTCAATACTTTCCAAAGACGTTTCACCTTCTTCTTCTTCTTCTTCTTCAATTTCCATTTCATCCCCTTCTTCTTCTTCTTCAACTTCCTCTTCTTCCATTTCCTCATGAGCCAACCGCTCTTCCTTTTCAGTAAGTGTCTCATAAGGTTGAAAAACAAATGGAATTTTCATAACCAAAATGTTGGAATGATTGAAAACTTTTCTAGAAACAAATTCTTCGCCTTTGAAATCCACTCCAAAATAGTTAAAAATTCGAGTGAGATAAATTCCATGGTATAAAGTATTCTCACCCATTTCAAGATTTTTAGGACGAAGTTCATCCAAAATAACTTGCGTCCAATTTATGTCATAGTTTCCGAAAATAGAAAAAAGTGCTTTGCAAACTTTTGAAGTAGGATTGTTAAAATTTTCCGATCTTGGTGTCAAAGTATGTTGCAAAAGAAGATTAACAATTCTTGCTTTTGGTCGAAATTTCTATTTTTTAAAATCAAAATCATCATCTCTTTCGAAAATGTGATGAAATGTCTCACGATCATGTTCATCAATTTTAAGTTAGAAAGGTCCATTCCCGAACTCTTGCAATTGAGAATGGTACCCAAAAGATCACAATTCAAAACAATTTGAGTGCCTTTGACACCACTCCAAATTTCATCTTCATTTCCAACATAAAATCCGTGATTTAAATTCGCATAGAAAATTTTGACAAGAATAGGATAGCAAACAAAATCATTTTGAGAAGCACCAATAAGACTAAGAACACCATTGTTTGCAAAAAGAGAATCAATTTCATAAGAAGAAAAATCTTGAAAAATAGCAAATTTTCCGGGATGGACTTTGTCATAGTTGGCATAATTGATGTATGCTTTAATTGCCTCCGGATCATTGAATAATTCCTCTTTGATTTTGCTGAAAATTCTCATGGTTGAGGGGTTGCTTGAAGAAGCCATTAGAGTAGAGAGTAGAGAGCTTGAAGTCATGAAGAGAGACTTTGAATTTGAAAATGAAAGTGAAAATATATGATAAAAGATAGTGAATACATAGATTCTCAAAGGATATATTCTCTGGTCAAAAGGTATCTTTTCAGAGAATTGAATGAAGTGAAAAGGTGGAGGGAAATTCAAACATTTGAATTCAAATTTTGAAATTCAAATTCAGGTGGCCATGTCGACATGTGCTTTTGAATTTTCATGAATTTTTTTAAGATCTCTAATATATATATATATATATATATATATTATTAATGTCTGTTATATATTTCTGAAATATTGTTATACTAATAATATACTTTAGAAAGTATTAATAATAATAAAAATAAAAATAAAAAAATAAAAAAATAAAAAATAGAAAATAAATTTTAAATTTAAACAACACACCAATTCAAAAATCAATCAATCAAACAATCAAGCAACTAATTCTAATCAGTCAGTTTCAACCAATTGTATTCTAAACGTGTACCTTTTTCTGAGTCCGTTTCTCTGAATTCGTCGGAGTCGTGAACAGCTGTGAAACACAAATTCGAATTATCCATCTTTTGATCATCATCACTTTAGGACGAGTCTGAGTCATCTAGAGTAGCAGTAAATGCACGCTTTCGTTTCTTTGCTGGTTCATTGTTCATAGGAGGATTCTGCTTTCTGGATACGGACAGTCTCTTTTGAAGTGGCTGGTTTATCACAGTTGCAACACTTGTCATTATTTGGCACTATATTCTGATTTTCAGAATTCTTATAGTTGTTTCTCTTGAGATTATTCATCTTTCTGTATTTTAGGAATCTCCTAAAATTTTTGGTCATAAAGGCTATTTCTTCATCATTATCGCTGTTTGAGTCTGATCCATCGGTCAATGCATTGAATGCCATTGATTTCTTTTCAGATGCTTTACTTTCTCTTCTCCCGATCATTTGAACTTCATACGACATTAGATTTCCAATTAATTCTTCTATCTTCAAAATACTGATGTCATTTGCCTCTTCGATCGCAAGTGTCTTTTGATCCCATTCAGGAGTTAGAGAATTTAAAATTTTTCTGACTTGATCTTCTTCAAAAATTTCATTTCCCAAAGATATTAGAGAATGCACAATATCCTGAAATCTACTACACATATCGGAAATAGACTCATTATCATTCATTTTAAATAATTGAACTGATTTGTGAGCATGGAAATTTTGGTCTGTTTAACTTTGCTTGTTCCTTTGTGAGTAACTTGCAAAGTTTTCCAGATCTCATATGCAGACTTACAAACTAACACTCTATTGAATTCATTTCTATCTAGTGAACAAAACAGAATATTCATTGTCTTAGAATTATTTTGTGCAACAGTCGCTCAGCAGTACACTGTGAAAAATCAATTGTGGGTTCAGAATATTCAGTTTGTGTGATATTCCAAGTGTCTAATCGTATAGATTGTAAATATATTTTCATCCTACATGCCCAATATGCATAGTTACTGCTATTAAAAAGTGGTGGTCTGACAGTAGACCGACCCTCTACAAAT
Source organism: Allium cepa (assembly GCA_030765085.1). Classification (NCBI taxonomy): domain Eukaryota; kingdom Viridiplantae; phylum Streptophyta; class Magnoliopsida; order Asparagales; family Amaryllidaceae; genus Allium; species Allium cepa. The sequence goes on from CM060931.1 coordinate 583,156,611, forward strand.
GAATTAGTGACAGGGATACTAGTGTTAATAACAGTACCAGTGTTGGTAGCCATTTTGAAAACTTTTCAAAAATTAGATTATGAAACTTTGAAAACCTTTCTCTGATACCAATTATGAGAAATGCGGATTACAAATCTTAAGGCTAAGATTAACACTAGAAGGGGGGTGAATAGTGTTAATAAAGAATTACTAAATCTTTTTCGATTTATGTTAATTTAGACACACAAGTATGCAATATACAAACACAGATATGATCACAGAAACAATCACAGATACAGAAATAAAATAAAAGCAGTAAAGGAATGAACATACTGGATTTTATACTGGTTTGGAGTTACTCTACATCCAGTCCCGCAACACAAGTATGGATTTCCTTTCAACAGCAATCGTACAATTACACCCTCGGTTTCAAGGCTACGAGGTACACCCTCCAGAATTTCGATCCTCTGGGTAGAGATACTTGATTTCTGGGCCACAAGTTTACCCAATTTATTTACCAAGGCTACAATCACACCTTTTCCCTTTTGATTGATTTCCAAGGCTACAATCACACCTTTTCTAAAAGAAGTCTATAACTCTGAATAACACTGATAATCTTGTAGAGATAGTGATAGAGAATCAAACTGGAAGTAATCGAGTATGATTCAATGTTGATTTCAGCAGAGTAATGATAAGAATATGTATTAAGAAAAGAGGAAGAAGAAGAGGAGTGAAAACTAGAAAAAAGTGATTAAAAATTCGTTAAAACTGACCCCTATTTATAGAAGAACAACAGCCATGTCCATTCATGAAGAGTTATGGCGAATAGACACTTCTTTTGAAATTTGAATTTTTGAATCAAACTGTCACCATGTCAACATGGTACCCATAGGCATGTCGACATCCCAAAGCTTTTTATGATGTTTTGAATTTCTTTGAAAATAACCTTTATCTTTTATAAAAACTAATTTAAACTTTATAAATATACTTGACTATAATTGAAATTCATAGGTAAATATAAAGAATAATATATATAGAATTTAACCATAATTTTATATTTAAATCTCAGTATAAATATTTAAAAGTTAAATATATTATTAAAAAGATAGTTTAAAATCAGGAGTAATTTGACTTTGAAAATAAAGATGTTTTTTGAGGCTAAAATTATTTAAAATCAGGATCGAGGGTTCTGAATCTTTTAAAAGGAAAGTTTTGAAAACATTTTGAGAGCATGATATAATTTTGAAAAATCATTCTAAATAAAAGTGAGCAGATACAAAACAATGTTCCACTAGATTTTTCGTAGGTTCTATCCTACTTAGGGTTCCATCCCTTTAACGGGCACGAAGTGGATTCCATTCCACGAATAAATTGGATTTTAAGATGCCAGTGCTTTTCTACAAGTTTTAACAAAAATTCCTAATAATAAAAAATACTTATCCTTGAAATCTTGAACTCTTGATAGTCTTGATAATCTTGATATCTTGAATCTCTATACTGTACAATCTTCATTCTTAGTACCGGCATGGTTAAATCCTGCATATACATATATATATCTAAACTTATAATGTTAGTATTTATATTTTATAATCTATTCTAAGGTTGTTGTCATCAAAACCATCATCTCACGCACTAACAGTACTATCAGATAATACAAAGAATAAGGCGATATTGGGCTTACACACGTGAATATTCCCTTGGGCTAATACTAGTACATATTTCAATAAAAAATAAACAACTTAAATATATGTATACGGTATCGGCACAAGGAAATAAATATGGGTGGCTCTAGGATAGAACAATACACAATATAAAATATGTTATAGAGAACACAGAGTCATTAATGCATCGATAATATATAATACAAATATATACAAATTTGAGTGGGTTATAAAATAAGTCAAATCTCCCACTATCTCAAAACTATACGATGTATATGCAATACAATACAATTCATACAATCATGAGGTAATATAATACACAACGATATACAATAATATCCTATCCTCTATCTATGCTCAACAATCCACATTATGGTCATCCATTCCTGAACTGGTAAAGTCTTAGATGACCCACGTAATATATAATAACACATTGGTCAGACTACGTCTAAAATGTAGGTGCCAATATATCTCAACCATAACATCACATTACAAAACTATACACCAATAAGATTACCCATATATGAGTCAAGTCAAACTACATACTATGTGTACAATATTGTAATGGGTGAAAAAACTCATGTATCCAAATATCATTAATAAAAATAATCATAGCAATATAGGACACGCTCTCGGTAATGCCCCTAATTATTTCTTAGATAATCATAAAGTAGACATACATAGGATCTATCAAAATCATCACATAGACATACATGCAAGAAATATGAATATAGCATACCCTTGATTGCTAAGGTCATCTCTTGGATAACCATAAAATAAAGGAAAGGGTCTAAAACGATGCTTCAACATCTCTAGCTACCCTTGGTAGCAATATAAACAATGTGTATGGGGTTACTCCATTATGATGATCATATAATAATCATCTCGACAGTAGACCCTAAGTAGTTATCTTAGCTTTTAGCCAAAAAAATATTCACATGGTCTCTCAGACCTCTAATGATCTACTTAACTCTCAGTATCATAGATAATCACCTTAGACTCTCATCTTAAATGAGCTCTCAGCACCATATATATCTAAATCGGCGTCGGTCTCGATAAATGATCTAGATGGAATTTAGCCACATCTATAACAGCCTCATAAGGGTGAATATATAGTATCTATATCAACAATAACCAGAAGGGAGACTAACAGTTCTCATCCTACTCTAGGAGCCATCCTCAGATGCTCTCAGCGCTACTCCTACAGTCATTGGTTGCCATTTTGCCATCGTGACCCAATATCCGTCTAGTACAAGACAACGCAATGCAATGGTCACGATCTTGCAAGTGCCTCAATGTAACTGACTGCTGGCCTAAGTGATACAAGGGTAGTAGCTCTTAACCATAGCTCTCAACCATATACATCAAGAGGTGTGCCATGGATTCGATGAGCGATGTAACATCCCCTACTTGGTGGCCCAAAACTAACCGCTACGGATGCCGCAGTCGTCCATAGTTACTAATTCTCGGTGACCAAATGCGATGATGTTAGATACATTGATATACCATAAACATATGAATATGAAAAAAATTTAAATTCAATTTAAAATAAATTTCTCATTTCATTACATATAGCATTCCAGATTCATTACATAATCCCATTTGTAAGCAATGTTTAAAGAAATTACAATTTATTATAAAATATACCAAGAGTCACATATGAAGATGCCCCCTTGTTTGATTAGAGTTTAAATATATGCACTAAACAACTTTGCCATTGCATTATAAACACAACGGAATCAAACAAAAAAACTCCTATTAGCTAGCTTGCCTCCTGCACGCCTCCGGAAGATTATTCGCTAAAGCAGAACCTGAAAACCTTAGCTCTCAAACTACTCAAAATCAATTGAGCATCGAGAGTTTAAGGGAAAAACATAAGCTTTGAGTCAATAACCTACCATCTCGAACCATATAGATATCTAGTGAGACCACGCCGCTTAGCGGAATGGATGTTCCCCTTACTAGTATCTTAACCAAATTTATAATAAACCATATGTTGTGCAACCAAATCTACAATGTTAAGACATAACATAATAAAGTGTATCATGATGATACACAAACATTAAATATGGTATGGATTTCCCATCCTCGTTTATCTGACTATTCGTCTCAAGTTATAGTTTCTAGAGTCACTATTAACCTATTAGTTTTCATGGGCTGACTAATAACCTGTTCTAAGCTTATAGACTATCTGTCCGGTTTCATAGTTTTCATTGGATCACTAAGAACTTATTGGTATCTACCAACAACATTATCCAATCATAGTTTTCATGGGCTTAAAACGAACCTATTGGATTCTCTAATAACATCTCTCATATCATAGTTTTCATTGGCTGACTATGAACCTATCGAACTCTATCAATAACTTGTTTCGGACATAGTTTTCATGGGATCACTAAGAACTATTGGCTCCTATCAACAACAATTATTATACATAGTTTTTCTAGGCTTACTAAGAACCTGTCAAAACCAATAATCCTTTGACTAGTCTTTGGGCATCCTATATTCTGGTCTATTTGACCTCCTGAATGCAATTCTACTCACATAGGATTTAACTCAATGTATGTTCACTACCGGGTCAACCTAGCAGGTTAATCTACTCTTAATACCCCAAAATGCAGTTACGGCACTACAAGAAAAGTAGTTTTTTATAACGCCAGTAGATAACGCTTTATCCCATAGCGTTATCATTTATTTTCTTTTGTTTATGTTATCTTAATTTGTTTCATTTAGAAGGGATGTAATGCATTCTGGCAGTCTTTTATTTTCGTGGCTGCCAGTTCCCTAATTTTTTTTCCACTTTCCTCTTCCTCGAATTATCCCCTCTAATCCAAAAACAAATTCTTTGTCAAGTTATAATTACCTAAACCTACTTCCCCATCCTCGAAAACCACCGATCTAAGGCTTTACCAATACTGGAAACACAATAGCTTCAGGTAAAAGCATCTGTCTCTAGTCATCGTAACCGTGTTTAGTGGTCGCTAGTAAAAGCAACGTCGAGAATCCCCTCTAAAATCCTTATCCATGAAACTACAGCCCTATTTTTATCATATTCTTCTCTAAGATATAGTAGTCTTTGATTACAATCGACCCAACCAAATCAGAAAGCCGTCAAGCTCATTAAAATTGATATAGGAGCTGATAATTATGGTTTTGGTTTCAACTAGTACTTTCCAGATTTATTTTAAAGATTTTCAAATATTTTTGAAGAATAGTTTGTGAATATACTAAATTTGATAAGATAAGGATATATTTCGGATAAAGAGATTTAATTAACTATAATTAAATAACAAAAGAGTTTTAATGTTTTTAGTGGAAATGAAATTTTGGTTGAATGATTGTTTATTTGATAGTTAAATAACCGACAATCAAAATCTGGACTCAAAATGTGACTTTGGGAATATCTATGAGAAATACAAGAATTATATGGTACATTTACCGTTCGAGGTGCTGACCTGTATGTATAAACTCATTTCGTTCTTCTAGGGCGATGATAAGGAAATCCATCCACTAATGGTTAGGAGGTGATCTTCGATCTTGTTTCGTCTGTTTATTTCGTAAAGAACCGGGATTGAGTTTACCGAAAATATTAAACATTGTTTCGGAGAGACCGGGATAAGATAAGTTATCCGAAAACCACTTCGATCCAACAAATATGTTTTTGAAAGGAAAACAAGAGGTTGGAGTCGAAAATGGAGCAGTGAAGTGCAAGGGCTAATCGCTACTAATCCTGATGGTTATTCCTAAATGGATGTAGTAGGAATAGTGCCTTCGGCTCCATTCGAACCCGAAATAAACTTGTATGGATGAATGCTATCAGTACATTGTCATTGGAGGACAATAAGCATTCTAAGTGAAAATTCCTAAAAGTGGAAATTAGCCACAAGGGTCTCTTTAGCAAGTGGAATTAGTTTCTAGGACACACAAGTGAAATAATTACTTTCAAGGACAAAATACAAAATAATTAGTTTCCAGGGCCTAAAAACCTATGAAATTATTCCTTGAAAGTAACTGAACTGTTGACTTTGTCCTTGAAAGTAATTATTATGCTGACTTTGGCCTTGAAAGTAATTTCTTTGATTGTGTGTCCTAGCAACTAATTGGACTGCAAAGTTTGTCCTTCTGGTGAAATGCCCCTTCCTAAAAGGTAATCATAACCACTAGCCTCATCAACCAGGAATGACTGAAAAGTAGGGGAGATGCAGCAAGGCAAGTGGGTAGCACCCAATTAGGGTATGTTTATCACATTTCTAGATACCCTCGGATATTATTGCTACGATTCGTTGAAGAAGCTCAGAAAAGGGTGGGAACACCCATGTGATAACATATTCGGTGTACCCAGGTTAGGGATAGTCCGGTCTTGTGTGGCAGGGGATCCCGGCGTGGTCCTCAGTACGCTATTCTAGACGTGTACTATGACAGGTGATACCCCAATACCTAGTCATTCGTATGGAATCCATTCTCCAATAATCGCCGTATGGTTTTGATCGTGCCCAACTATGCTGAAATGTGAGATGCAAGCATTTCAGCTATTTGAAGAAGTATTTATACTTAGACACTATTATAATATCAAATGATTTTGTTATCAAATGGTTTGGTTATCGTAAGGTAAAAACCCGTCATGTTTACTTGTGGCGTAGTTTTACGAGATACCTTTGTTTTTCAAAGGATTTGATAACTTTAATAAATCAAATTGAGTATGTTTTCTCACGCTGGTTTTTCTAGACTGACACAGGTGTTATTTTATTATAATGCTTGAGCCAGACTGGGTATTACATGATTCAGGATAGAATGCTATGGGGCTTAGGAGGCGAGCTAGATGACGGGGACGTATCACACGTACCTGATTTTTATTCCGCCATGTATTGTAGGCTATATATTCAGCTTTTGTAAGGACAAGTTAGTATAAATATCCAGTATTGAGTTATTAATGTGTTCTACTCTGATGATATAATGTATAAATAACAATTATAGTTCCTTTTTGTATAAATACCAGTTGTTGTCTATTATATATGGTTCCGCTGCGATTATGAGGTTCTGTGTTATTGTTTTGCTTTCTTCTTCTGTCTCTTTCTTATTTTCCCAAACGATCTGGTATTTTCGGCATTCGATTGATCAGCATGTAATATGGTGAACGTATTGATGTCGATTTTCGAAGGTCAATAATCCGGTTCATCACAAAATAATACATATGATTAACTACGACAGCTTAAGTTGTAAAGTCTAATAAACAATGGTTAATACTCCTACCATCAAAGGATGTCACAAAATATAAATTTAGCGAAAACTGGTACTAATCTTGTTTTTTCATCTTTACTCAATATATCAAGTGTATGGTAATGTAAATGTAATATAATGTTTGTAAATGGGTTTATTATGTTTGTAAATTATAACATTATGTATAAAGCAATGATATCCCTACCATCAAATAATTTCATAATAATCTAAAGTTGCCAAAAATGGCTTCCTGTAATCATGGTCCTATTCTAACAACAAAATTAAGTGTTGGGTAAGTGCAAGTTGATATAATATGTATGTATAATGTTACATTCATGTTTAATACAAACGTGTGTTTCTTTTGTTTATTAAGTATAGTAGTTTGTTATACTAAGTTTTAACAATATTTATTATTTCTCACGTAAAACATACCATTCTAAATTTTTATTAGCAAGTACAAAAAAGCTTACTCTTGTTAATACTATGTAATAAACTGTATGAACCTCAAATAGTATATGGTATGGAGTACATCAACAAATTCTATATTAGCTCATTAATTCTAAGAATTTTTTTAGCAAGCACATGGCCTTGATCAGAATAAAGAGTGACTTAGCCAAATTTAACCAACTTCACATGTGCTTATTAATTTACTGATAAGAAATAGACACTCTGTTTAAGTTGAAACAACCTTTAGTTCCTAAGAAGTAGGCTTAGGAACATCTGATGTAGTAGCAGCTTTTGGATCATTTGATCCTTTTAGGTTTAAGTGATCTATTGTTAATTTCTAAGCATTCTAAAATTACTGCATAATATCTTGAATAAAAGATTTAATAGGAAGCTAAAGAAATGGAAATTATTTAAAAACATGGCATATCATATCTCATCTAGACTTACAAACTGGAAATTTGGCGGGCGAAGAATTGTTTGAGGACTGCGTGGTTGAATGAAAAATTTAAAGAGGCGGCTGAAATTACCAAGTTAAGGTAAAATCATTAACATCGCTTCCTTTTTGTATTTACATGATGGGGTTTTCCATATTACATCCTTGTTTATATATCATGTCCATTTATCAGTGCTTGCATACTGTTAACATGCTAAAGTTTGTTTTTGTTATGTTTTCTTATCGTACTATTAACAATTTGATGTATTGGTGTTAAGTAAAATTAGAAGTTCCAGTTCATTCTCTAATGTATTTGATTCGATGGTTTTAATTCAATGAGTAAGTAAATTAAAAGTTCCTCAGTAACATCAATGTTTTAAATTTTGTCAACTATGGGTATGAGTCATTGTTTTGAATTTTTACAGTTGAATTCACAATAATGAGTATTTATCACTTGAGCTTTTGTAGTTTTATCTAGGAGACATAATGCAATTTGGATGACTAAATCTTCATTTTCACATACCCACAGCATGTTGATCGACCGATCGAATAACCGACTCATCGACATTTTGTAGACTATTTTTTCCAGCATGAGGTTTTGTCAACATATATTGTTAGGTTCAGTTTTCTAAGAAATTCATATTTCATGAATGCTACCACTTGCCTAATTTTTTCCCCTTTCTTGAAATCTAAAATGCAGAATATTTTTGGCTTTCCTACTCTATCTTTCTTATTATTTATATTAATATTTATTTTTGACGTTATTGTATGTATGGCAATTGCAGATCCATTCTGCTGCTAGCATCTTGGATAAGAACAATTTGATCAAGTATGATTGGAAGAGTGGTTATTTCAAGTAATTGACCTAATAGAATCAAAAGTAATTACAATATAAATCATAGAACAATAACTACATATAATGAGTACTTGAAGCAACATTTGATATGGTGTATATAGGACAGGTATGTTTTACATGCAAATTATCAGATATAGGGAAACTGAATTATCTTTTGCAAAATGAAACTCTGTAACGATAGTATCCAACTCTGGTTAAAAATAATAATGAGTAAATATGATTTTCTGGAATATATGCTGATATAATAGCAGTTTCGAATACCATAATGCCACCCTCCTTTTGTTACAATACCATTTAAGAAATACAGTATTTGGTAAACTTAGATTTGTTTTCCCCCCTTTTTTTAAGATTGAAATTCACAAGGTTATTTTAGAGCATATGTTATATTGTTCTACCTAAAGCACTCGACAAAATTATGAAACCGTAAAGGTATAGAATGAGGTGTAACAAAAGAGAGACATGCATACACACATACACACACACACAAAGTAAAACAGAAATATTTATAGCGTTCTTATTAACTGTCTAACAATCAACATCTATTTTGTACCATTATGTGTGCGCGTCTAAATTTTGGTTATATATGTAGCATGATTTCCTAACTATTATAAAAATTTTTATAAAATAATAATAAAAAGTTTATAATAATAATAATAACACCAACAACAAGTTTATTAACAACAACAAGAAATTTTTAATAATAATAACAATATTAATAATAACAATAATAATAATTAACAATTTTATAATAAAAATAGAGATTAACTAAGTTTATAATAATAATAATAAATTATAAAAGTAAGGGTAGTGCTGCCTGTAAAGCCGCAGCTGCAGGGCAATAACAGCTCCTTAAAAAAAATCACTGACTTGACTTCAGTTTTAATTTCATAAGCTAGGCCTATATGTATTGTAAATACTTCTAAGTGTAATTGACTACATACATGAAAAAAATTGAAATACAATTCTATACATTTTCTATCCGCATTTTTTTGAATTACATATGTATATTTAGGCCAATTAGGTAATACCATAATTGTTGCAAAGAGTATTAGAGCTCCATTTTGCCTATTGATTCATTTAAATTATCAAACATGTTAGGTGCGATGTTGTGTGTGCTTGTGCAAGTTTGGGTGTGCGCGCAGTTTAGTGCATGCGTGTATGTGCACTTGTATTATTAAGAAAAAGCAAACGCGGGCTGTTGTAACGCAACATGCAACGAGACATTATCTTCGTCCATCTAAGAAAATTTTGATGTTTAAAAAAGTTATGTAAATCTTCGTCCATATAATAATAGAAGGTACTACCAATAACCTATAATTTTAATCACAGTTTTATATAATTATTTTCAAATTGTTCTAAATTTTCAGGAAGTACTAGTAATGACATGCATGAAGAAAGGCTTTGAGACGTTCAAATTCTTAGTGATGCATTTGGTATTTGTAGATGTTAACTTTGAACTATGTTATCTTTTGTTATCATGAATATGTAATGAATTTGGTAACTCATGCATTGAACTTATTTTTTGTTAGTTGATACTTTATTCTGTTACCATGAATATGCATTACATTTGCTGATTATTATATATTTTTTCGTTCATACATTGTTCAAATTGTTATCTATTTAAAGAAGATTCATTTTGATTGTTATTAATTAAATTTAGTAGTGGGGTGCATAAAAAATATAGTAAAATAAAGGATAGCTCCTTAAAAGCGTTATGACCATATGGCATAAGTGCTATAAAAAGATAATGCAATGTATGAGGTTACTGTCAATGGATCGCAATAAATATGCTTTATTGTATCTATACATTTTATAGCGGTAATAGTGAGCTACCATCATTATGTAGCATAGCAGCTATTTTATGCTATGAAATCATGCTCTTTTATAATGGTTTTTTGTGTGTTGTAAATGTGTAATTCTTTTTTATAACATGTCGATATACAACGCTTATCAAACCGCTATAGTTGTGTTTAATAACAGCTATATGCCGCTATAAAAGACTGTTTTTCATGTAGCGTGGATTAATTATGAAGTGAATATATTTATAGAAGAAGCATACATGATAATTGATCAAAACATAATAATATAAACACCTATGATTTAATTCCTTGTAATCATTTTTCTAATGAAACAAGGTTAATACCCTTAACCCACTATCTTTGACAAGGAAAGCTTCTTCAAAAATTCCAAAGTTAAATGCCATTTCAAAACTCCTTCATATTGCCATGGTTTAACTTTAAAGATAAGACTGGGTTTCTTATTTGCAAACTATGGATTTCGATTAGATCCTTCGGATCATTGTGACATCATGAGTTACCCTCCATCACTCTCCCTTCTGAATGCATTGCTCAAAATCTTAGAACTTCTCTTTCGAATTCATTAAAAACAAACCTTTCAGAAGCGTTAAAACCTTCCTTTTGAGCCATTTAAACATATGCCTTTTGAAATACTTAACACTTACCTTTCGAAAGCATTTAGTTTAAGTAAGAATTTATGGAAGCATAGCTTCGAAACCAATTGTGATATCCCGAAAATTTTAGCAATATCAATTTAATAATCTGTATTTAAAATTAAATTGATTTGATAAAATTTTAATAAAAATTTACTTGATTAAATAATCCAATTAAAAAAATGCGTAATTGATGAAATTTATCTTTTAAAAGCTAATAATTGTTTTCCTATTTATAATGTATGTATATATATATTTATATATATATTGTGAATGGATAAGTTTGATTTGAAGTTAAATAAACAAGTAAAATATGGTTTTTAAAATTCTAATATTCATTTGATAATTTGAAGATTATTATTTCATTTAATAAATAACTAATTGTTTAAAATACTTAAAGTAATTGTTTTAAAATTGTATAATTGCATTTTAAACATAGTTTAAATTTTAATAAAATAAATAAAAGTTTATTTTATTTAAATATAGATTAATAATTATAATTTGGAATTTTATGAAATTTAAATACCCTTTTTATATTAAACATTAATTCTTTTAATTAAGATAAATAAGATAAGAAATTTATAATTTCTTTATAAATAATTTAAATTGATAAATATGTTATTTTCAAATAATAATAATAAATGTATAAATATAGATAGATTTTAAAAAGACAATATTATTATTTTATAAATTAAAAATATGGTAATATAAACTAGTTTAATTGGATTTTTAAAATGTATAAATAGATTTTGATTTTGAATTTATTTTGAAATTCAAATGAATAACCATATTTAAATTTTGTAAGTGAGCTTTCATATTTTTATGATTTGTTTTATTTCATTTTCTTTAAAAAAAGAAATACATATACATTTATTAATGAAACTACTATATATGTATTTAATAAAGAAAAGAGGATTTTTATTTATCTTTAAATTAAAAATAATAAGTAACATAAGTATAAAACAAATGTTAACATTTTAATCAATTAATGAGACAAGTGTAAACAATTAAACTACTTAATTTGACATGTGTTGAAGATTTTAACAAGTGTCCTTTTTATTTTGATTTTCTTTTAATTTTTAAAATAAATCATTCATACTTATATAAAAACATGTTTCCTTCATTTCTATTCTTTTCTAATTTTCATTTCTCAAGTTAAGAAGAAAAAAATCTCAGCTGAAAACAAAATAACTCTCAGAAATCAAAATTTCATTCAAAGATCTTGAAATTACTCCTCTCTAACCAAAATCCATATCAGTAATTTATCCTCAAAATCAAAATCTAGATATTGTTTTTTTTAAAACCAAAATCTGAAGTCCTCTTCATATTCATCAACTTGTAAATCCTTCTGCAACTACAAAACTTCAAATGCATGCATCTGCAAGTTTTCAAATCCAAGCATTTTCAAATGAAATCTTGGTTTTTGCCTCTGCATTCTTTTAAGATCTGGAACTCAAGCCGTAAACCATCAAAGCCTGCATTTTCAAGTTTTTCAAATTAAAGATTTAAATGCTAATGGAATCAAGCCTGCAATCTGAAATTCATTTCAAAAGCAAGCTTGCCTGCATTCTTTGGACCAGAGGCCTGCATGCAAGTTGTAACAACAAACACTCAAGTTAAATCAAGTTTCAACAACTCAGTTTTAAGCATGGAAGTAAAAGTTTCCAACTGCAAATTTTGAAATCATTTTCAAAAATCTCTGCCTCTGTTTCTTGCAATAACAGGTGAGTAACATAACAGTTTTCAAGATTTAAGTAAATATTTATGTTGCCTGATCATCCATAAATCAAATATGCTATGACTGAATTTTATCAATGAATTTTGTGTATGAATGAAATGTTGTTGTGCATGTATTTGTATTGCTTTTGACTCTGGTTCCAGGTCCAGATTCCTTTAAAAATAAAAAAATAAAATCCACTTATTCTTGTTTAAATTTTGTTAAGGATTAAGTCTTGAAGCAAGTGTGATAATTATACCATAGTTTAGCTTAGGAATTTATTTAAGTAAAATCAAACTGGGAGATGTCTCTGTAAATTATAAAACTTCAGAGTATGTTAAATAAAGATGAAACTCAAACATTATAAAATATAAATTCAGTGTTATAATCTGAAAACTTAAACAAAAATATGATTTTTAAAACTAAAGTCATATTGTTTAGTTAGGGATTGCAATACTTATTTGAATTGGTAATGAGTTCTGGTCAATCTGTGTTGGTCAAGTTGATTAGAGAGTTCGGGGTTCATGGAGGTGGTAGTGGGATGATCAGGGGGTGTGGCAAAAATGCCAGGAAGATGAATAGTGTGCGGTGGAGGCGATGGGAGGTTGACAAGATCTGTTAACCTAGTTTTGGCATGGTTTGAAGTTTTTGATAATCTTGTTCTTCCTAGTGGACCGAGCGTATTGGGATTCAAGGAACTGGTTGCTGGAGCATTGATGTTGATGTCGCTGGAGTTTCAATCGACACGGTGGTCGGAGGTGAGGAAACGTGCAGTTTACAGGTTTGGGGGTGGAGGTGCCTGTTGCTGCCAGGTTTGGATTGGGATACTCGAAATCGTTTTCGAGTGGAATTAAGGGGTTTGACGGTTGCATGGTGACGTAGAGATGGACGTCGACTTGCTGGTTGATTTAGTGGTGGTCGGAGGTGGCTACAGCAACCGTGCGTATGTACGGTGAAGAAGGAATGTCAGGGTATTGTTTGGGTTTGCTGTGCTTTGTTTTACTCGGGTTATACTCGAGTTAATTCGAGTTTTGCTCGAAGATAGCCTGGGGTTTACTCGAAATAAACCGAAGAGTGGCTCGGGTTTACCTTCTGTAATCACAGGTTTTTGAAAACCTGTAGTTTTAATTTAAAGGTTTGTTTTAAAATCTAAAAGCAGGGTTTTGAAAACAGAATTTAAATCAAATTTAAAATTGAATTTCAAATGAGGTTCGAATCCAGGTTTGAAATTTTAAATTTAAACTTTGAAACAAAATGTTTAAACCACTCAAGAGTTTAAATATTTTAATTTAGGATAAAAGCTTTAAATTTAAGTAGAGATTCAAACATGAGTTTAAATCTGAAATCAAATTCCAATTTGAAACAAGGGTTTGAAAATAAGGGAAGTTTTAAGGCAATTTAAATGTTTAAATAAATTTGGATGTTGAAACACATTTAAATATAATTTGTAATTTGAAATGAATTTGGGATTTTAAATTTCTTATAACTTCTTTTATAAAATAAGAAAATCTTTAGTATAAAGTTTTAAAAGATTTTAATTTTTTTTTAAAACTATGTTAAAGTTAAGTTTGATTTCTTTTTAAATTTTAAATTTAAAATGTAATTTGAAAACGATTTTGAGTTAAATTGTTTAAGTTACTTTATTAATGATAAAGTAATCATGAATAAGAAATGTTTTATTTTTAAAGTAAATTTAAGATTTAATGATCTTTGTTTCATTAAATTAGTAAGGTAATTTAAATAATGTAATTAATTAATTTGTTTAATTAATTAAAGATTTGAAATAAATTAATTAAGGTTAATTAAATTAGTAATTAATTTAAGTTAATTACTTAAGAAAGGTAATTAAGAATTTGTTAATAAGTTAATGAAGGTCATTAACTTGTGATTATTTATTAATTAATTAATGTAATTAATTTTGATAATTAATTGGATTAATTAATTTAAATAATCAATTATGAAACTTAATTAAGTATGATTACTTTATGGAAAAAATTAAAGATAATAATTACTCTTTGTAATTAATTTACTAATTGGATTAATTTAAATTAATTAATTAAATTAAATTAATTTAGAATAATCATTTGATTGATAAGTAATCAATGAAGTATAATTACTTAGAGAAATAATTAAGATAAGTAAATTACTGGGGGTAATTATTGAAGTATGGAAGAGTTTTTGAATTAATTACTTTGTGTAATTAAAGGTAATTTCTTTGTGAAGTAATTAATAATTAATTACTTAGTGTAATTAATTTAAGCATTGATTAAGTCTTTTGAAATAATTAAGCGATGTAATTAATTAAGAGTAATAAATTACTAATGAGATTAATCAAGATTGATTAATAAATATAATTACTTATTAAATGTAATTAATTTAGAAGTAATTAAGGAAGTACTTAAGGGTAGTTAATTACTAAATGTAATTAATCAAGTATGATTAATAATTGTGGTTTAATTAAGATTAATTACTTAATGTAATTAATTTAAATAAGTAATTATTTTAAATTTAATTTAGGATCATTAATTAATATAATTAATGATGTAATTAAGGATTAATTAATTGGGATTAATTAATCAATGATAAGTGATTAAGGAAGTAATTAAGTAATGTAATTAATTAATTAATGAAGTAATTAAAGGTTAATTACTAATTTTGGTTAAGGATAATTAATTTGTAAAATTAATTAAAGATAATTACTTGAATGTAATTAAAGGATAATTAATCAAAGGTGATTAATTAAGGTGTTTAATTTGAGGATAATTATTTAATTGATTGGTAATCAATTAAGGGTTAAGTAAGCAAGTTTTAAATGGTAAAGTAATTAATTTAATTCATTTTAAATTAATTAAAGAATAAGTAATTAATTTAATTCACTTTAAATTAATTAGAGATAGAAGTAATTAATTTGATTCATTTTAAATTAATTATAGATGGTGTGATTATAGATCTATGCTTATGAATGGATGATATGGTTTACCCTGAATGGTTTGAATCTCAGACATGAGATAAATAGTGTTGTGTGTTATGGATGTGTTGGTTGCATTGTGATGATGATATAAGTATCTATTGATGATGATAATATAGATTATCAATTTGTGATGATTACCTGTTTATGATAATATTGATTATCTATTATGATGATATGAACTATCTATCTGTGTGTATATGGATAATTAGATTGAATTGTTTTAAAACCTTTTAAAACAACTTGGACCTAAAAGACACGCTTTGGATTTCGATGAGACCGGGATCGGGTTTCCATATTTGGAATCCGAAAACCACATCGATTCCAATTAACGTTAGGTCGTTAATTTAAGTGGAGCAAGTGAAGACTGAGGTGTAAGGGCTATACGTCAGTATAACTCTGTGGGTGATTCCGTAATGAGTTTGACGGAATAGTGCTTATAGATTCGAGATGGTGAATCAGAGTGCAAGGGCTATGGTCGTTGACTCTGAAGGTGATTCCAATAATGAGTGCAACGAGATAGTGCCTTCGGTTTCGTTCGAACCCGGAACGAACTTGTATGGATTGAATGCTTTCAGAACATCGTTAGGTGGACGATGAGCATTCTAAGATTTGATGTCCTATAAAGGTAATCGTAGCCTCAAGCCTTATCAACCGGGAATGGCTAAAACAGGGGAGGTGCAGCAAGGTTTCGTGGGTAGCTCCCACTGGAGAGCAAGATTGATCCCTGTCTAGAGGTCCCTTTATATTCGGCTGTGTGGGCGGTTGATTCGCGACAACTGCCGGGGTTGTCTTGTTCGGAACTATTCAGTAAGGAATGGGTCCGGTCTTGTGTTGCAGGGGAGTGGGAGTACTCCTCGGTACGGTGATCTAGGCCACGTACTGTGACGGGCGGTACCCCAGTAGCCCTGCCATTGTATGGAATCCAAAATCCAATAAGTGCCAACGGTTTTGATTGTATTACCCACTTTTGTGGCTAGTAGCTGGAATTTAATGAATGTAACAATTTCGGCTATTTCATATTTATTTGAAAACCCTAGACAATATTATAATATCACCGGATTTCCTATCAAATGTTTTGGTTAGCGTAAGGTAAAAACTTTTCCATGTTTATGTGTGGGAAGTCTTACGTGATACCTTTCTTTTAAAGGTTTTTAAAAGTTAAGCAACTTTAACCTGTTACTCACACCAGACCCATGTCTGACCCAGAGTTATTTCTGTTTTTCCTAACTCTTGGGTACTCAAATTTTTACGAGTAGCCAAGGGAATTCAGGTTAGGATTCAGGTTAGCTTTGACGAATTATGGAGGAGCAATGGAGCAGGAGGCTTCTGCGTGTAGATATATATAGTTTTCCCCTGTGTGTTTTCTCT
Organism: Allium cepa; assembly: GCA_030765085.1. Lineage (NCBI taxonomy): Eukaryota > Viridiplantae > Streptophyta > Magnoliopsida > Asparagales > Amaryllidaceae > Allium > Allium cepa. The sequence goes on from CM060931.1 coordinate 583,173,709, forward strand.
GAGTTGTTTCTTGTACCGATTGAGTTGTAATAACTAGACATGTGTTTATAACTGTCTAGTATGTGATGTATAATCTGTGTAACTCTGATAGTTGTTGTATACTATGTAATACTTATGTTATTAATATAATTTATTCGTTCCGCTGTTTAGATTCTGATGTGTAGTTTCTTCTTTCTTCTCTTCTTTATTTTTCTATCCCTTTCTTTCTTATTAGCGATGCGACTTCCTGGAGTTTGGAAGTTGGGTCGTCACACCAATTAAAAGTATCTCTTTGGAAATCGTTGGGTTTACATTAAAAATAACTACTAGGTCAAAGAGAAAAAAAGCGAAAGTATCCCTTTCGAAAACATTGATTTCAAGTAAAATAATTGGGGAAAAGGATAAGCTTCGAAACCAACCATTAGAAACCATTGCCTTCAAACCATTGATAAAAGCGGCTACAAAGACCCTTTCGAAAGCATTGGGAAGGCAACTTCAATGTTAATTAAATGAAAGCCTTCCTTCCGAACTCATTGTTATAAGATTATAAAGAAAAGCGACCTTTAACCAATTCGAAAGGTATGAATGCGGCAGCTAGGTATCGATTGAGTTCAAAATGTGGCAAAACTTTCGAAAGCTTCTTTAAAACAAAGGCAATTTGGATTGATTCGAAAGCTTATAAAAATGGCTTCAACCCTTCGAATGCATGCCTTCGACATGGTCCCTTCCGCCTTTCTCCACTACACTATGTAACAAAGGCTTGATACCATGTGCATTAGTTTCGAATAGGTGAGAAAGGTCATTAATGGAAGCATAGTGATAAAAGCAAGCAAGTGGAAGTGGCGGAGTTGTAATTTGAGAAAAAACTGATTTTTATGCCTTTCAAAGTAATTCCTTTTTACCTAACTTTCCTAATTTGTTAAAATATGATTGGTTCCAATTCTTTATAAAAATTCTTTTCCAAAAAGCCGCCGAATTCAACAATTAACAAATGAAATCATTTTAACAACTAAGCCATCCCCCTTAATAAAACATTTAATTTCTATAACTTAAATAATTCAATAAGCATGGTAAAACATTTAGGAAAAATCCCAAAAAATCACCATTTATTCACTTTTAATACGTTTTGTAACATATATGAATTTTTGACCTAAATATATTACTTAATTGCCTTAAATAATTTAAACCCAAAATTATCCATTCCTTCCATTAAAAGTTCATAATAATTATCTATAGCTTGGATTATTATGAGAATTTAAAGTCATCTCCAAAATAATGTTCTACATTTCATATTCAAACATTATAGCATTTGGAAATCACATGATTGTAACCTTAAAATAGAATAATATTATCCCACAAAAATCCTTGTTTAAATTATAACATGGCATATAATCAGAGCATATCATCATTCATCCATCCAAATGGTTTTAAACCTTAAAATCGAATTAAACGTTCAATAAGACTTATATGAGAATGTTTAGATCATTATTCACCTTGTTTAGATAAGGAACTTGAGAGTATTTCTTGTTGAATCTTCCTAGCTTGAACCTTAGCCTCTTATTGATTTTTGAGCTCCTCTTCTCTTAGGGTTATGGCCAGCCTTTGTTTTTCCTTTGTTTATGTTGTTGGTTTATGAAATGTGAACGAGAATGAGCGAAGGGGTTTAGGGGTTATGGGGTTCGGCTATTCCCATATTACCCTTGCTTTATTCTCTTAGGTATTTAATTAAAAACCATTTTTTTTATAAATCCATTTAGTTAAGGCATGACCCTAATTAGTTTTCAAATCTCAATTCCCTTGTCACCCTAATCTCTGCATTATTCTATTTAATTTATCTAATTAAATCTCCTGAATAATGTTATTTAAAATTAGGGATGTTACAAGCGACCTCGCAATCAAGCCATTGGGATGGATGCTAGCCAATCTGGTTTACTCCTCGTCGTATAATGGGAGCATACACACAATGTAGACACACTTATGGCTCGTCGCCTGCTCATTCTCATCTTGCATCACAATAAATAATACTCCGTAGACATGACCCTATCGAGTTACATCTATTTACAGAGAGTAATCGAATAAGTATTGGCTTGGGTGTCCCACACTGCCCAAGTATACTTGAACTTTACTCAATGTCATGTACTGCACTCTCCTATTATTCTATATAATAAGTCCAAAGAATAACCAGAGAAATATTATAGGAAGTTTTATACCAAGGTGTTATAACTCCGTTTACTCTAATTCATCGTTACACAGAAAAATATAGCAATCGAAACGTACAGTTCTATTATTTATTGATTCGACTTCAAAATAATTTCAATTATAAATTTTCAATCTATCGAAAATTCAATTTATACATTTACCTTCTTTTCTAAAAATCCATTTTCTATTTCAAAATAAAAGTTGTAAATCTATTATTCAACTACATGGAAATATATAAATTACAATACAATTCCAAATTACTCAAAACTCTTTCTAAAAATAAGTTATACATTTTTAGAGTTCACCTCAATATACTGAAATAATAATAATATTAAATAAGTTTTATAATTCAAAATTTCCTTTAAACAACAAATTTAATTAATTAAACTTTTCCAATAAGAATTTTTAATTAAAAATAATCTCCCATACCCGTAAAAGAAAATTTCATAAATGAAAATTTGCATTCAATAAGTAAGTTGCAGCCCAATCACTATAGCCTTAAAATTTTATTTTTATAAACTTCCAATCTATTAAATCGAAAATAAAATTTACTTATCACTTTTAAAATATCAATCACAAATATCATTCCATAGCCACTCTGTAAATATTTTACAACCAATAATAAATATAAAAATATAAATATTCTAAAATTTAACTTATTTAATCAAATTACAAAAATTATCAATTTTCGAAACAATTTCTATTCATCAGTTCCTTAAAATAATTCACTTAATTTTTTTTTCATTAATAATATTTTCAATTCTTAAATAAAAATCCTTCCAAAATCCATTACTTATTTCGAAGAATATTTTATTTCATTCAAAACCTTCTATTTCAATTTATTCCCCTTCTAATCGATTTTAATGTGGTCTCATCACAACAACAGTCGATCTAAGATATACGATCTCATCAGAACAATAGATCAAAATATACAAATCAATTTCATATTGACAGATAACACATTACCTAATAATCAACAAATTATAGCAAATATGGTCTATATCATATTGGTGAGTTATTAAAAAATCGCTGAAACAATGTCAACATATCCAATCAACTATCCAATAGCATAGCACAATCAAGCAATTTAAATCAAGCGACAAAATGCAAAGCGATAGACAATAGTTATGAGTAAAATAATTTACTCACCGAAAGATGAATGCAAGAATGAATGGTATAATAGTTTGGGAACCTTGCACCATCTGCTTCTCACTCAATACGTTATCCCGAGCAGCTATCATCCCGCATCATTGTTGAAACCTCTAGCCACACACAAAGTCCCAAGATATGTCGTTTGCCTCCACTACATCATGTATAACTCCACCATCTTTCGTCCATCCCCCAGATCACGCATGCATTCTCCGATCACACATCCCTCTTGAAATTACTTGATGATGTGGCAGCCAGAATCATGAGCGCGACTTGGTCATGACTCTTCTTCGTCATCGCTACTGCAATAGAGCCGTCGCCATGCTCCATCGTGAGTTTTCCGTGCGCATCGTTGGCTTTTTCCCTAGTTGCGAATGCATCTTCATTTATTTTATTTTTTTTAAGAATGTAACGATTTTGAATTTGAGAATCAGGATACGGTTTTTCAAGGAAAGGGAAATATGAGATTCGGTAAGATGAAATAAAATGGAGGTTTATAGAAAAGGAGAAATGGATTTAGGCCTAAATTTGGTCTCTAATTTGGGTTAACAAAGTTTCCCTTTTTTCGTTATAATAAACTCATTTAATTTATTTGTAACTAAATTCCAATCCCATTTATATTAATTTACATTTCATTCTACAAATTTGTACTTCGATAAATGAATAAATTTTCAATTCAACGACCGCTTATCTTATATTTAATCAAAACATTTTATTATTACAAAATACATTTATTTTTTAATTATTTGAATCGTGTAAAATTATTTGCACTACAAATTAATTTATGTTGATTAAGAATATTCAATTCAATTTCCATATATTATTCGAAAAGAATTTATTAAGTTAATTCAAGTTCGTAAATCAAAATCTTTTATTAAATAGAATTTAATCAACTAAAATTTATTTTTAAATATTAATTATCAAATTTCAAAATTAATTTTTTTTATTTTAATCAAGTTGATTTATTTATATGGCATAGAAAGCTGGGTTGTTACATACGACATAAGTGATAGAGTTATACATATTATAATAACTCATAAACAAACCATCTCTAAGTAATAAAGGCATTACCAAGCTCCATAGTGTTGTGTAACAAGATATCAAATCATAATAAGTAAATGTAGTAATACATGAGTGTGATCTCCTGCTCGTTCGCTATCCAGCTCCACGTGCTCACCAAACCCTATATCCCTAATCAACTCATTTAATATAACCTAAAATAATAGGAAGCAAAGCATAAAATTCGAGTCGGACAATAGTCAAATGTGAGCGGTAGAAAATCTCATATATTATATAGTCAACATAGTAGACAAATGGTATGGAAATCATACCTGACTTGTCCTTGCATCTACGGAGTTAGCACATACATAAGATATATGCTACCTTATATCATAGTCATCTTGATAATGTCTATATCGTATGACATCCCTAGGGTGATAGGTAATCCAGCAAACATAACATCAATTATCTATCCTCATATTCACTCACTCAGTGCATTGGATATATGATACTCGTATGACACCATTACATAGTCAAGGACTACTCAATGTCCTGGTTTCTTAGAACTCGGATCTATGTCACTCAGTAGGCTAGGCACTAGACTACCATCGCACTCAGGCCAATGTAATCAGATCGAAACGTCATGTGATATGAGGCACATTGCATTCCCAAGTGAGCATCCTCACGTACCCTTGCTTTACGAGTACACTTCGAAACCTACAAATATCAATGATCCCTTTGCACATGTCATCAATAGCAGAGCTCATTTTGGAAATGTCCTCACAATTCCCATCTGGAGTCGTTATGGTTGGGGACTATTCTAAATATCCATCAATAGTCATAGAATATCATCATTTGTCCCGTAACCTTCCTCCGACAGTTCTTTTAATCTGACTCATAGTCACCTACTATCCATCGTCGAAACCATCACTTTCCATCGCGGAATCATCATCATCGAATCACACTTCATGGTGGTTGAAAATTGTCATCGAACTTATGTTTCGGGGCTGACCCAAGCCTCAGCTCGAAAATAAAAGGTATGAGTCAAAGAAGTGAAATCATGAACCATCTCCATGACTCGAAACACTCACTTTCTCTATACCAATCCATGGTCACTGATCCATCACTTTCGGTCCATGGCCACGCACCACCGATCAATCACCACTAATCCATACCATCGCCGATCCAACACTTCAATGCAACTAACTATGCTTATTGACATGAGACTCTTTTTCACCACTCCATATCCATCATCGATCCATAGACATTACCAATCCATAGCCTCTACTGATCCCACACTTTACTGTAACTAACTATGCTTCTCCACATGAGATTCTCCTTCATCAATTAATACCTCATGGATTGGTACTAATCCGTGGCTATTAATCCATGCCTTAGCCAAATTTCTCCTTCTTTTGCTCCATTGGCCTATGCTCCTAAGCAAACACCTGTGACTCGAAGCAACTCTTAAGGAACTTAAAGCGAATATGTCCAAGGCTCGAAGAAACTTCCCACCAATCCATAATTTCCATATCACTACTGTTCCATCTTCAAATGGCTATAACTCAACAAAACGAACTCCAAAAGATTTGATATTTGAAATGTAGCCTCATGTGGCATTCCTTATTGTCCCATATCAAAAGCACCAAATTTAGGTCAAGTCAACTCTATGGATCATCATCGATCCATCAATACCAATCCATAACCTATCCTTATAACTAAATTGCCATTCAGTCGGCTTTTTCAACTATTCAAACATTATACATTCAAGCAATCATTATATGCAATGTATCCTAACAAGAATACATCCTTACACATCAAAGTGAATCCTATATCTAAGGATATAACTATAAGAACAAGGGAGATCCATAAGAGCATGAATTTTACAAATCCTTTCCAAATCATTTGAAATTAACATATATGGTTTTTTAAAGTTTAAAATACGTTTTAGGATCCGAAAATCATTTCATTTAAGATATATAATGACTAATTGTAAGTGAGAATTCCTAACCACTCACATAAATCCTAAGCAAATCCAAAGGTGCACAAATCCCAAGATGAACAACAACCCCTAGTAATTTATAACATCGAATCTCCAAATCCAAGTTTTAATCTCGCTATTCTCTCCTTAATGATAAGATTTGGCTAACTAAATTAATGTTCAGGGTAAATTTTTGGCTAATAAGTGGTTAATGGGGGTTTTCTCTCTATTTCCGAGAAGTGTGAAATGATGGAGAGAAGTCGCATGAGCCTCTTCCCCATGCTAATCCCAAAACGGGCTTTGGGGCTAACATTAACTTACTAGTTACCTATTAAATTGTCCGAACTCAAGTAAGACTTCAAACAATCATAACTCTCTAATGGTAAGTCTTTTTTCCCTTTATAACCACTCCATGGAAAGAGAAACCATCATCCTGATATAACGAAAGTGGTTTCAAAACCCAATTTGGCTCCTATCAAACGCTATAGTCATATAAGATTTTCATGGTTAAAATCATTAATAGAAATTCTAAGGATGAAAAATGTATCTATTAGTCATTTTCAAAATTATAGAATCATACGACCCTAAATAAAATAATACAGTACTCCATGATCCTTCGTCGCATAAAATATGGTACAACGTTCCCCTAGAAGCAGGCTCGTCTTTTGCCTAGGGTACTTTTTCAACTCCATTATAATTAGGCGTTCAATCACCCAACAAAAACAACTCACTACCATTCCTCTTATGGGATTTCAAGACCCTACTACTCCACAAGTCGATCAACTCGACATAATGATCTTAGATTACCTTATAGATTCTCTTACATCTAAGTTGACTACTACGGAGCGACGAAGGATCAGAAAGACATAGGATTACTAAAGACAAAGTGCTTCTTCCTTTTCCCAACTAGAGAGTTCACTATTCTTTGGAAGTTGACACCACTTGTAACCAATATATGTGCTTATCCCGGTCCATCCTTCCATTTAATAAGTACTTGAGATATATCCTTTAGATGTTGGGACTTGCCCCATCCCAAATACATCAACAATTATGCCTCTCTGAACTCCATCTATGTAACCTTTTGGATGCACTTGGGGTGGTCGCTAATTTTCAAAGAGATCGCTTTCTTATTCTATTTTAAGAAGATATCCGACCACTCTTCCCTCTTAATCGTGTAGTCCTTCAGTAGATATAAGGTTGATTAGGAGCCACACAACAAGAGAAGTTATTTTAAGGACAAATACTTCTTCGCCCAATGCCCTAGTGGCTTCAAACAAAAATGGATCTTGATCTTAGGACAAAATTTCTTTATCCAATGGTTTCACCACATTTAAGCTTTCTTCACCCAAATGACTAACCTTCTTTTTCCTTCTTACAAATAACCCTTAAAGTGTTGTGACTCCCATCTTCAAAGATACCCTGTAATTTCTCAAACAGATCAACATAAAACAAAGGCACACATCTTTCTTGCTTAGTAACGTTATAATGCACCAATTTCGACTACTTTATAAAGGCAAAGGAATCTGACCTGAACTAAACCTTTCTCAAGCCGCTATAGCTACAAACTATCCTCTCTCTCCTTAAGGGTTTTGATGGAAGTCGAGGAGGTTCAAAGCTCCATTAAAGGAGAACTAGTCATGGAAATAGGAGAAGTAGAGGAAGAAAATAGTCAAGAAGAAGATGAGCATAAAGAAGATGGGGAAGAAGAAGACGATGAAGCAAATGAAGATGAGTCATTTTGGAAGACATCTCCTGAAGACACTCGGGTCATTCTTCCCTTAGATTAAACAACTAGTCATCTAGACTTTGGTACTAGTACCCAAACCACATATGGATTCCATTGATGAGCCAAACCCTCTAGGTACAATTGATGATATCTTTGGCTTGCTGGGTGACATCAAGAGTTTTCCAGACTTTACTCCTATTGTCCTTAAATTCGACGATCTTCTAGCATCCAGTCCTTCTGACTTTAACTTTACACTAATCGGCATGCTCTTACCCTCTGAAGGGGAGGAAACTCTGTCTCTTAAACCCATAGAGCATGGTTCATAGATCACTTGGGACACACCAACACTTTACACATCTCTTAGGATCACAAACATAATCACTCTACACTCATTTTAATCCAAGTCACTGATTATGGTCAATTTTTTTTCCTCTTTTTATGTACTAGGCAAATATAGCCACTTTGATAGAGTACACCATAGGGTTGGCAACTACCACTCCCAACCTCAAGGCAGTTTGTACCCTTATAAGGACTCCTATCATGAGTCCAAGAGCGAAAGACTAAAAAGGAAGGAGAAAGAGTGGCATGAAGCTAAAGAGAGGATCCTACACTCTGGCAGTCATAGGGATTCCCATGACCACTCTAGATCTAGGCGAGACTCTAACTCCCCTCGTAGTGAACGCTTCCTCATACAACACTCTCAAAGTCGCTAATCTTCTTGGTTTGATGCTCCTCCAATTTCGCAACCTCTAGTGACGTCCATCACTGAGCGCCCCACGGCTCCTACAGCTCCTTTCCATCGGTCCAAATAGTCTTGCTCTTCCACTTCTCACCAATCTCACAAAGTTGGGAACGGTGCATCTAGTAGCTAGACGACTACACCACCTCCTCTTCAAGGTCAACCTCTTGTTGCTAAGGTAGAAATTTATGTTGCATTCACGAACAATTTTCTAGATAGGGTGATGTTCGATTTCAATGTTAGTAACATCTCCAGAAGCTACTTAATAGAGGGTATCTCAAGAAGCAATGAGATTGTGGATAAATATGTATAATGGATAAGGCTCGCCAAAAGATTATATTATGTCAGCTAGGCTAATCGGTTGATTATCAAAAGCTCTGATACATAAAGAGTCGACCACGATAGAATCTTCGAGAACTACAAGGTGGATCTAAACAAACTCTATAAAGAGATAGGGGCTAAAGACAAGCCCAAATAAGAGATTGAGAAGAAAACAAATAGATAAGGCTGTCACATATAAGGCCAAACATGATGTTCCCAACAAAAAATAAAATCTACACACATCAAAAGTGCCAGCCTAGAAAAAGAGATTAAAGTCATAGAGGCCTAAAAAGCTACACACATGTTCAAGATCAATAAACTCAAAGGAGATCTCAAGGAAGAGAAAGAATTGAGGGAGTAGGCCCATGATTTCTTCCAGCCCTACACCAAAGAAACCATAGGGTTAGCTATTCTACATCCTCTCTAACCAAGGCTGAAGAAAAGTTTGATAAGAGAATAGAAGAAATTGACACCACTTTCCTAGGATTCTTTGCTAACGTTGTTGAGATAAAGAACCTCAAACTACTAGGAGATGACTATCCATTAACTCTTACCAAAGCCTGAGAAGAGATAGTTAACTAGACCAAAGAGTTGGGCAAAGAAATAGACGAAGAGAGACTAAAGAATGGGCTACTTGATGCAGATGACATAGTAGCTCAGAAAAAAGGACTGGCGATCAAGGCACTAAAAGCTTCAACGTCCGAGTAGGTATCCGCTAAGACTCTCATCGACCCTTACTTTTCGAATCATGCGGATGACATCACTCTTGCCCCCAAAAGAGTCTCATGTGGATCTATGCACTTACACTTTGACCGTTTCTGAGGTCATTACAATAGGGACACCAGCATCTTTTGCCCTTGATGTCACTATTATGGCTACTTTAAAGAGAAACAATCCTAACACTCCAGACTTTACTAGGCCACCGATTCCCTTACTCTTTCTCTATTGCCAAAAGTACCAGAGGAAGGTAAAATTATAAAATCACGTTCTAAGAAGCTCACCATGTGAAGGTTTATCTCTAACATCCCCAATCTTCGAGACGCTTCAGTTTTATCTTATGGACATAACTAACCTTTACTTTTTGTCTCTCGCCTTATAGGTTAACTGCTTACTCCGCCACCTCTTCCACCTTTCTTAACCTCTACAGGTCCTAGTGCTTCTGTAACTACATCCATCATTATCCAACAATGCATAATCTCACTTCCTTTCCCACCAGGTTTGGCCCTGGTCCCATTTCTAAAAGATGGGTACATAGAGAGCTTGGAATATGTTGATATCTTGCTCAATGATGACATTTCTATCATAGCCGAGAATAAACACGAGTTGTCTAAAATTCCAATGGCTACGGAAAAGGCAGTTGACATAACTAAATTTACAAGGGTAAAAGTCAAGCGGAGGACCAAGAAGATTCTTAATCCCTAATCTATGTCTCTCGTGGCTTTGAGCAACTATATCTAGCCTCCCTTTGGTTATACTATCCCCCATTTACACTGGTTTTCAGAGCCATCCCTTGTCCTTAAATAACTCCCACTTCTTCACTCATTTACGAATAGGACAAAGACGAAGAACTACCACTGTCCAATTGCATGAAAAAAGGCAAGCATAGGACGGTTGGAGAGAGTTCCAAAAGGGGAGGCAAAAAGCCAAAAAAGCAAATGAAGTAAACGATGTCATTACTTTCTAGAGGCGGTCTTTTGGTTTTTTTCTCTTTTGGGTTTCATGCATACAGGCAGTTGATGTGCATTTACAGGCCACACAATTTTATACTCAAAGATGAATCTGAATTAATGTTGTTTCTGTTCAACCCTTGTCATATTTACTTTATTGAATCTTTTTCTTGCTTATTTACTTGCTTGCTTCTATAAATATATAATTGTCTTTAATAAAATTACTTATATATCATACTTCCACATGTTAGTGATCAATGCTATTCCCTCATTTGTTGTAACTTTATACATATAATAAGTTTTCTTCAATTGCCCAACGTCCTTCCATTACTCAAATTCATGCATTATCGATCAAACATATCCTATTTAACAAAACAAACCGTATTTTACTAAAATCCTTTGCTTATTATCAGTCGAACATAACTCGTTCAGCTATAGAAAAAGTCGAATAATATCCAGAAGTTCCAAAACTTTTGACAAGTAATGGGCATAGCATGGAATTCCTATAGAAAACCACCAATTGAGATTCATTGAAGATATGTAATGTCTTGACTCCCAACTCCTTCATTATATTGAGTCCTGTAATCAATGCTTTATATTCAGCGTTATTGTTTGTCACTTGGACTCTAACTTTAAAGCATAATAGATTCTTCGACCATCTGGGGTTATCAAAACTACTCCACCTTAGAATCATGATCATCAAATGCCTTATCAACAAAAAAACTTCAATTGAGAAAGCTCGAACAACTCTTATTTCACTTCGTCATCTTGGATAGTGAATTCGGTAATGAAATCTACCAATGCCCATCCTCAGATCACCTACCTAGGATGGTAAGTTATATCATACTAGCTCGACTCGATGTTTCACTTTATCAATCTTCTCAAGGTCTCGGGATAATGTAGAACTTGTTTAAGTGAATGATCAGCCAACACCTTTATCAGATGAGCCTAGAAGCATGGCCTTAACTTTTTTGATGCAATCAAAAAATAGCATGCTAATTTCTCTAGCTTTGCATAGTTCTTTTCTACTTCAATAAACTGTTTGCTAATGTAGTAAACCAACCTTTGAAAATCTTGCACTCTTCATATACCAAGGTTGCACTCAGTGCATAAGTCAATGTTGTTAGATAAACATATAAATCCTCCCATTCTAAATACTTGGGTTACATAAGTGGTTTCTTCATATATTCCAATAAATTTTGAAATGCAGCTTACATTTGTTTGTCCATTGAAACATTGCTCTTTCTTTCCTGAGGGGATCAAAGAATGATATACATTTGCCAATTGCTTTTGAAATGAATGGACTGTTGCTTTTGAAATGAATGGATTCAATGCAATGATTAAACCTTTCAAGCTCTGCATTTCCTTTCTCATATTTAGGGCATTAACTAGTTTCAGTGCCTTAATCTACTCTGGGTTAGTCTCAATGCCCCTTGAGTTCACAGCGAATCCCAAAAAAGTTCCCTACGTTACTCTAGAAGAAAACTTCAATGGATTTAATTTCATCCAATACTTTCAACGCATGTTGAAAATTTTGAAAGGTTACCCATGTGATCCACTGATTTCCATGATTTCATAAGAATATCTACCACATAAATTTTCATTATTTATCTGATCTATTCTTTTAATGTTATGTTAATCAAGCATCGATAAGTAGCTCCAACATTTTATAGACCAAATGACATGACTCTATAGTAACATAGTCCTAATATGTAACCAAACTTATATGCTTTTGACCTGGGACATGCACCACAATTTTATTAAAGCCAGAGTATGAATTCATGAAAGATAGTCGTTCACATTTGGTCATTCCATCCACTAAATGCTCCATCTATGGAAAAGGGAATCAGTCCTTTGGGCATGCCTAATACAAATCTGAATAATCAAACCCTGTCCACCATTTTCCATTCGCTATCTTGATTAACACTAGATTTGATACCCATTCAGGGTATAGTGCATCAAGGATAACGTCATTTTCCTTCAACTTATCCACTTCTTTTTTAATGCAGCAAATCATTCTGGTTCCATATCAGGCCTTTTCCGTTTCATTTGGTTCACGTTTAGTGCATGGCACACAACTTCTAGTGATATCTCGCATATGTCAAAATGTATCCAAGCAAACCCATTTGTGTTCACTCAAAGAAACCCCACAGAATCCTTTCTTATTTTCAAGCTGTATTGAGATCTGACTTTGATAATCTTTGAGGGATCGTCATCGCCTACTAAGACATTAGTCGTTAGCTCGACTAGGGCCACCTTCACCTCTTCTAGCTCCTTCCAGGGGTCAATATATTTATTGATTTTTTTATTGGACCTGAACCACGTCTTCGGCGATAGCTATACATCTAAAGAATTTACGTAGAGAGGCTTCTGCATTAAAGACAGATCGTGCTTATGGAAGAAATAAGGCTCGGCTATCATTTTGTACAAACATAATTAATGCAGACGTGCATTAGAGGGGAATGTTTGCTTGTACAAAATGTTACGGTGACAGTAATAGTGATATACATTCAAACCTGATTTATTACCTAGCTGACAGCGATGCAAATGTACAATGTAATCTATAGGAAACCTTAAATTTCCCCTACTTTATAGGAAACCTCATCATTAACAACAATAGAGTGAGAATAATTCTAAAATCAGCAGGGGTCGGTCGGCCCTAGAAAGCATTATTGGCATAAAATCCATCTACCATCATGAAATTTTGCAACCGCACTACCATGTAGTCTCCTTCTCCTAGCTCAATAGATAATTTGATGAAGCTAATTGGATCTTTGGCCTCTTCAATAAGTTAATGGATACTAGATTTACTTGACTACATATGCTTATCACCAAGATCCATCTTATCGAATGTTTGCTAAAACAAGATATTCACCAAGCTCCCATAATCAGTAGGACTTCGTGCATAGTAGCCTATCTTATTGTAATCGTAATCACCATCATGTCAAGTGCTGGCACTTCGACCCCATTGGCTTCTCTATTTCGAAAAATAATGACATCATTTATTCTTTTCTATTGCTTCGTTGGAGCACACTCTCCTGTGGCGTAACACAACCCTTGGGGCATCATTCTATTTCATTCCAATCCATTCCACATGATGTAAACCATCAGATATGGTGTTAATAACTATATCCCTAGCTGGATGTCTTAGTCGTTCTTTTTTGGATCTAGTCCGATTCCCTTAGGCATTTTTTTATAGGGTTATTAGCTTGTCCGCCTACCTATGGTTTTTGAACATACTACTCTAGCCTTTTTTTTGAATTAAATGTTCTTTGAGATCCTTCAAATGCCTACGTTTATTCATATTGTGCTTGTGGGTTTATGCAAGCAATAATACTTTCCAGAGCATTTCTCCTCTTCAGTGGCCTCCCTTCGGTAGCCTCCCTTAAGGGTGCCTTCTTGTAATGTACCTTATGTAGCAAGGTAAATATTCTCAATAGAGTAAGTCGGCTCTGTAAAATTCCCATCATAGACAAATCTTGAATGTTTCTATGTATCTTGCTTTTTACCGTTAGTGTTCTGGTTATTTCGCTTCTTGTTATTGTTTCTGACATTCGCTACAACATTTCCATTACCATCATTTCCTTGATTGATGGCTATGTTGCTTTGAATCACACTGCTTGATCCTTCCTGACCACAAGCAGAAAATCCCACCTTTAGACATGCCTCTTCCAAGCGCGTTGTAACATCCCGTATTTGGAGGCCAAAAGCTAAGCGCTACAGATGCTGTAGTCATCCATAGCATTAACTTCTAGTGACAAAATACGGTAACAATAATGATATCCATAATATCAAAAGCACATGAATATGAACAAAAACAACACTTTGATGATTACATTTCAAAACAATAATTCATATCCATGTTACATAATCCCTTAACATTTACGAGGAAATGATTAAATATATCATCACAAAATACGCAAAGAGGGACATATGACGATGCCCCGTTGGTTGATCAAAGTAATATAGTCACCTCTAACTTATGCACACAGCGAAATCAAAACAAAATGAAACAACAAATCCTAATTAGCTATCCATCAGCAACCTACCCGTCTTCGGTTGCTTTGTTTGCCAAAAGACTAAAACCTGAAAACCTCAATGCTCATCCTACTCAAATTAATTTTGAGCACCCGAGAGTTTAAGGGGAAACAAAAACTTCGAGTCACATAAAGCCCAGTGTGAATAATTCTATTACATCTCTATTTACTGATATTAAGTGAGACCATGCTGCTTAGTGGAATAGGTTTCCCCTCACTAATGTCCTCTTTAAAACATATATTTTGCAAATCCTTACCTACAACCAAAATGGTTAATCAAACCGATTATATCAAAACAGCAATATCCTTTACGCTAATAAATGGACTATTTGTCCGTAAAACAAGTAATATGTTAACTATTTGCCCACATATACTAGCAAGGTCCGTTATGCTACAAATGGACCATCTATCCATCCAACTGGCTGCCCGCAAACTAGACTAACTGTCCGAAATCTAGGCCGACTGCTTGCAAAATGGACTAACTGTCCGAATTATTTTCTTAGTGTTAACTACCCTTTAAAATTTCCTTGAAAACCTTTTCAAAATGACTTAGTCCTTCAAATCATATATATGTACAAGGAAAATATATCTTTAGCTTTACTCTAAATCATTTTGCCATGTTATATAGACTTTTCACAAAATAATGTTGTTGAGATTTAATAAGGATTTACTATACTTATAAAACAAGTCAAAACCCTTTTTAATTTGAAAATACTTGACTGCATTGCCTATTCATTACATTCGAAACCTTCGTTTAAAACCATTTAAACAACCCTTTTGGAACCCATGAAGGTAACTCCTTCGAAAACATTGGAAAACCCCTTTAGAAACCATTAAATACTACCTTTCGAAAAAATTGGAAAATCCTTTCCATTTTTTCTCTGAATGCTTCAAAATAGAAAACATCCCCTTTCAAAATTTCTAAATATTGCCTTTCGAAAACATAGGAAAAACTTTCCTTTCAATCCTTTCGAAACCCTGGGGAACTACCCCTTTCGAAACCATATATTAAACCTTTCGAAACAGTCAAACTAATTTCTTTCGAAAGCACTTTGGGTTCAATTTAAAACATGTGGAAACCTTTCAAAACCATTTAAAAAACGTCTAGATTAAAACCATTTGGATTCTGACTTCAAGTAGAGCAGAAGGATCAAAAACCCATTAAAGTCAAAAGCGTCAGTTTTGAAACCTTTTAAAACTACATCTTTTGAAACCAGTTGGATTTTACTTTACGTATAGAAAAAGGGTCTTAAAACATTTAAGTCGAAAGCAATTACTTCGAAACCATTTCCTAAGTAATGAAGCGATGGTGTCGAAACCATCCCTTTCTAAAGCATTGGAGAGGTGGCTAGGTTTTAGAAAACAAAACAACCATTTCGAAACCATCTAGGTCGAAAGGTACAACGAAATGGTCTCGACTTAGTCGAAATCAATTATTTAAAAATAGAGGCACAACCCAATCGAAACCATTTCCTTTAAATCATTTGACTTGGTTGAAAGCTACTTAGTTGAAAGCCAGCAGGTGTATTTCTTTTATTTAAAAACAAAGGACTGCCTCAACCCCTTCAACACCCATGGTTTCGAATCCCTACCTTCCGCCTCATCCAATTCATTACGTACCAATTGTCTGATACCATATGAATTAGTTTCAACTATGTCGGAGGCTATAGTAATGGAGGCGGGACCTGGTGTCGAAAGAGACGAAACAGTGGAAAACATGTAGCAAATGGTTCTTTTTATCTAACCATCCTTAAATGTCTAATTGTAATTGGTTGCCTCTTTTCTTACCAACAAAAAGTTCCGCACTTTGTCAAAAGGGTTGCCGACTTTTCATAGTTAATAATTCAAATCATTTTATAAAAAGCTCCTTCTTTTGTTTTAATTATGTAAAACATTTAAGTCCCATACCTTAAATAATTTTATATAACCATTAAAACACTTAGGAAAAATCTAGAAAAATTCTAGGAAATCATGTTATATATGTTTTACAACATATAAATTTTTAGACCCAATTAATTAATTAATTAAGTACCCGTAATTAATAACCCAAAAATACCATTTTCTTTACAAGAAAATTCATATTAATTCCACGAAAATTCAAAAAAAAATCTAAAAATTGAAACCCACCTCCAAAATAATATTTATGATCTTCATAAAAATCCCAAGGTAATTGGATGTCATTTTATAGGGTTTTCATCTTAAAACGTATCATATATTCAATATGAATAATCATAATTCATCAACAAGTATATGTATTCATTCCATCATTCAAAAACGTGGAAAACTATTGCAAAATATTCAGAATTCATATTAAAACCTAAAACATAATCAAAAGTGAGATGTAAACGTTATTCACCTTAGCTTAGAGATTTTGGAGATTGAGATGTGAATAGATTTGATTTGAATTAGCTTCTCCCTAGCTTTTCTTCTTCTCTTCCTTGTTAATGGTGGACGACCTCTTTAAAATGTTTTGAAAATGAAATGAACATGTAAAATTTTACACGACTAAGGTTTGGGGATATAGGAATGGCCTCTTTCCTATTTTACCCCTCCGCTATTTCAAGTTATTGCTTATTTTAGATCATCGTTAAATGGCACGGTTACACCTTAATTAAAATCATATCTTAATCCTCTAATCAAAACATTATTTTATTTAGTTCAACTAATTAAATATCCTAATTAATCTTACCAAAAATCCGGGGTGTTACAGGCTCCTCTTCTTAAAGAATTTCATCCTCGAAATTACGATAAGGTACACAACAAATCAAATAAGAGGGTAAAACATACCATCAAACAAGTCAGGATTAGTATCTCTAATCCTGCTCTCAGTTTCTCAAGTATAGTCCCTATCATCATTGCTCCACTGGACTTTGACTAATCTGACCGTTTTAGTTCTAAGCCTCTTCTCATCTCTCGCAAATATGCGAACTGGCTTCTTTACTATGGTCAAATCTGGCTCTACCACTAAATCATCTAGATAGTCAGTGCAATAGCAGTCTCCGAGTCTCTAACACACTTCCTGAGATGAGAAACACGAAAACATCATAGACTCCTGCTAAACCGCTCGGTAACTCCACTTTATATGTGAGATCTCTATTCTCTCAACAATAGGAAAAGGTCCAACCAATCTTGGAGCTAACTTTCTCGATTTCCGAAATCTTATCACACCCTTCATCAGTGATACTTTGATGAAAGCCTAGCCTCCAACTGAGAACTCTTAATCTTTTCATCTCTTATCTGCATAACTTTTCTGCCTAGACTGAGCCTCCTTCATTCTAGTCTGAATGACCTCAATCTTTTCTACAGCTTCTTTGACTAAATCTGGACCAAGAACCAACCTATCTCCACTCTCTAGCCAACAAATGGGAGATTTTCATAGTCTTCCATACAAATCTTCAAACGGTGCTATCTCAATACCAGTTTGAAACCGTTGTTAGACGAAAACTCGAATAATTGTAGATGGATTTTCCATGATCATCTGAAATCTAGAACACAAGCCCTTAACAAGTCTTCTAATATCTTGTTAACTATTTCCATTTTCCCATCTGTCTATGGATGGTAAGCGGTGCTCATCTTAAGCTTGGTTTTCAAAACTTCCTGTAGACTCGTCCAGAACTCGCTAGTGAACAAAGGATCTCTATCACTAACTATGCTACTATGAATTTCATGTAGTCTGACCACATTCTTCATAAACAACCTTGCCAAAACATTTTTCGTTCTGGTTGACCTAACTGGAATGAAATGGGTACTCTTAGTCAAACTGTCCACTATAATCTATATGTTATCATTTCCCCTGTTCGACCAAGGAAACTCGTCAATAAAATCCATAGAGACAGAATCCCACTTCTATACGGGAATGTCTATCGGCTGAAGCAACTGACTTGGTTTTTGGTGTTCGGCCTTTTCTTGTTGGAAAATCATACGCAGCTTCACACATAACCCAACATCCCGCTTCATACCTTCCCAGAAGAAACTTCTCTTCATATCTTGATACATCTTAGCACCTCTTGGGTGAATAGAGAACTTAGAACGATGGCATTCCTCTAAGACTTCTTTCCTTACGTTTCCAACACTCGGAATACATAATCTTCCTCTCTTTCTCAACCACCAATTATGGTCAAGACTGAAATCTTTCAAGTCATCGCTCCTAGTACCATTTCTTAGTTTACCGATCCCTACAGCTAAAACCAGATCCTCTCTATGTCTAGAAGTAATCTTTTTAATCAATACCAGTTGAACTTCCAAACAAGATAATACAACTGTATCTCCACTAGACCCGCCTCAGAGCTCTACTACACTATGCAATCTGCTAATGCTTCTAAATCCTTCCACTTAGCAATCATCGCTAATACTACATTCTGATGTTTCCTGCTAAGTGCATCTACAACCTTGTTGCCTTCTCCTGGTGCATACTCAATCTCGAAATCATAAGCAGTGATAAACACTAACCACCTCTGCTGTCTCATGTTTAACTCCTTCTGAGAGAACAAATACTTCAGCCACTTATGATATGTATATAGCTCAAACCTTTCTCCCAAAAGGTATTGCCTCCACATTTTCAAAGAAATAAATCACCGCAGCTAATTCTAAATCATGCATCGGATATCCGACCTCATGTGGTCTAAGCTGTCTAGAAGCATAGGCAATCACTTTACGCCTCTACATCAGCACAACTCCTAATCCTGTTCCGCACGCATCGTTATAAACCACCAAATCCCGATTCCCATCTGGATAACCAACACAGTTGCATGGGTCAATAAGTGTTTCAAACTCTAGAATGCTTCCTCACACTTATCGGTCGACACAAACTTCACATCCTTTCTTGTCAGCTTGGTCATCGTGCCGCTATCCATGCGAAATCCTTAATGAACCCCCGATAATAACCAGTCAACCCAAGTAAACTCTTTGTCTCGGTTACTGTCTCGGTTTTCTTCCAAATATTTACTACTTCAATCTTTTTCTGATCCATTGATAACCCTTTTTCTGAGACAACAAGACCAAAAAATTTCACTTTTTTCTTCCGAAAATGACACTTCGAGAACTTCGCCTTCAGCTGATGCTGCCTCAATGTCTCAAGAACCACCCTACGATGAACTTCATGCTCTCTCTCATCCTTAGAGTAAATAAGGATATCATCTATGAAATCCAATACGAACCTATCCAAGTGCTCTTGTAAAACCCAGTTCATCAAATCCACAAAGAAAGTTGGTGCATTAGTTAGTCCAAACGGCATGACTAACCGTTCAAATGACCCATACTTGGTCCTAAATGCCCTCAAAGTTATACTATCCTCTGCTACCCTGAGCTGATGAAAACCTATCGCTAAATCCAACTATGAGAATACCTTGGCTCCACTCAACTGGTCGAATAAATTGTCAATCCTAGGCAATGAATATTGATTTTTTATCGTCCTCTCGTTCAACCTAGGATAATCGATACATAGCCTTAATGATCTATCCAGCTTCTTAGCAAACACTGCGGTCGCTCCCCAAGGCGAACTACTTGGCCTAATAAAAATTTTGCTTTCTAAATCCATGAACTGTACCTTTAACTCCCTCATTTCCTAAGGGATCATCATGCTTGGCAGTCTACTTACTGGTTCTGTTCCTGGAACCAAATCTATTCGAAACTCAATGGCTCGTTTCGACGGCAATACAATTGCAGGCCCAAAAACATCTACGAATTCTCTAACCATGAAAACTTGACTCAACTTATTATCTAACTCAATAGCACCAAACAAAGCATACATCTCACCGCAAGAACCTTCTACAGTATGAACTATTCGATCACCACAATCTAGATGTCTAAGCGATATTTTCCTATCCCGACAAAATATCCTAGCATCGTATTAACTTGACCAATCCATCCTGAGAATAATCCTGAACCACAAAAAATCAAACACATGCAAAATGCAAACAAAAGAATGACTTAACAGGTCAAACCCTAACTGATCACACCTCATCCCTAGAGTTACATACCCTCCTATTAGATTCACAACCCGTAAGGAAGTAACTAAATAAGTGGGTTCTAGGTTAAGCTTATCTATCAAACATCTAGATATAAAAGAATGCAATGCACCAGTATCAAATAGAATGCTAACAGTCATACCATGAGTCTAAAGCGTACCTCCTGAGACTTCCTTTCCTTTCTCTTGAGATGTCGGCTTAGAAGCAGCAGGCTCCAATGCATACACCTTGCCCTTTTCATCCTTAGTAGGATCATTGCACTAGCTCTTGTAATGGCTAATCTGGTCACAGTTGTAGCACTTGGCATTTTTCCTTCCAGCCACTTCCTTAGCTTTCCTAGAACGACACTCATTAGCATAGTGCCCCTTCTTATTGCACTTGAAACAGATAATCTCAGACTTCCCCTTCTTAGCTGCTCTACTCTTTTGAGTATCTTTCTTTGGAAAGAACTTCCTCTTTTGATTCTATCCAACTTGGACTTCTTTGGCTTTACTCTTCTCTGGAGAATCAAGCAACTCCTCATGCCTCAAGGCCATCTCCATAACAAAGTTGGAGGGATCTCTAATATGAGGTAATGTAGCCCTGGCCAACTCAGGCTTCAACCCCCTAATGAACTTCTCATTCCTCTTCATGACTGTGTCCATTGAAGCATACCCATATTGGGCCAACTTCTCAAACTTCCTTGCATACTCAAGAATTGACATTCCCCCCCGCTCTAACTCAAATTTTTTATGTTCAGTGCTGACTATGCCATAGCTGACATAAACCTTTCCTGGAAGCCTCCCTTGAAATCTTTCCAGGTCATAGTTTCCTCATCCACCGCTGTAGTCACACTATTCCACTATAATAGAGCTGTTCCTTGAAGCTGTTTAGATGCCCCTCCTCTTCTGCTCATTAGTAAGCCCCAAATATGCAAAAATCCATTCGAAGTGCAACAGCCGATTCTCTACCTTAATAGCATGCTCCATCCCAAAAAACAGCTTTCCTTCAAGCTTGGTGTAATCTCCACTCAACTTAGCACATTGATCAACTGCTGGAGCTTCCAAAACTCCAGCCCCAGTAGCATTTCCTCCTACCATTCCAGTTGCAACTCTAGCTTGTTTCATATTCACAAAAAACATATACATAGCCCCATGTCCACTTACGGTACTCCAGCAACTGTATTCTCTACTTGTGCCTGACCTTGACCTCTTCTCACATTAGGCCCGACATTTCCTTCGGTGCCCTCTCCTCCTTGGTTAACTCTTCCTCTTCTTCCTTCCATATCTATATTCAAACCTTATGAGATACAAAAAAATAACCTAACAAGGATATAAGACTAGAGATAAAGCGTATACTTATATACAGAAATTACAAGTATGTTAATATAATGTTATCCCATACCCCAATATAACTCTAATTCGTTAGGATTATGTTTTAAAAACCACGTTTAGTTTAAAGTTTTCCATAAACCATGCTCTGATATAAAGTTGTAACATTCCGTAACTAGAAGCCAAAAGCTAAGTGCTATAGATGCTGTAGTCATCCATAGTCTTAACTTCTGGTGACAAGATACGGTAATGATAATGGTATCCATAATATCAGAAGCATATGAATATGAACAAAATGTCAGATTTCAGAAACAAAACTTTTATGATTACACTTCAAAACAATAATTCATATCCATGTTACATAATCCCTTAACGTTTTCCAGGAAATGATTAAATATATCATTACAAGATATGCCAAGAGCGACATATGACGATGCCTCCTTGGTTGATCAAAGCAATACAATCACCTTTAACTTATAAACACAGTGGAATCAAAACAAAATGAAATAGCAAATCCAAATTGGCTATCTGTCATCCACTTGATCGTCTTCAAATGTTTTATTCGCCAAAAGCTAAAACCTCAACCCTTAGCTAACTCAAATCAATTTTGAGTACCCGAGAGTTTAAGGGGAAACAAAAACTTCGAATCAGACATAAATCCTGGTGTGAATTCTGTTACATCTCTGTTTACTGATATTAAGTGAGACCACGCGGCTTAGTGGAACGGATTTCCCCTCACAATTAGGCTATCTGTCTGTAAAACAAGAAATATGTGAACTATCTACCCACGTATAATAATGAGGTCCGTTACACTACAAATGGACTATCCATCCATACAACTGGGCCGACCACAAATTGGACTAACTGTCCGAAATCTAGGTTTACTCCCTGCAAAGTGGACTAACTGTCCAAATTATTTTCTTAAGGTTAACTGCCCTTTAAATTTTCCTTGAAAACCTTTTTAAAATAATTTAGTTCTTCAAATCATATATATGTATAAGTAAAATATATCTTTAGCTTTACTCTAAGCCATTTTGCCATGTTATATATACTTTACACAAAATAATGTTAATGAGATTTGATAAGGTTTAACAATCCTTCTAAAACAAATCAAAAACCTTTTTAACTTTAAAATACTTAGGCTACATTGCCTATTTATTACATTCGAAACCTTTGTTTAAAATCATTTAAACAACCCCTTTTGAAACCGTTGAAGGTAACCCCTTCGAAACCATTGGAAAATCCATTTCAAAACCATTGAATACTACCTTTCGAATACATTGGAAAATCCTTTCCTTTCTTTTCTTCGAAAGCTTCAAAATAATAGACATCACTCTTTTAAATCTTTTTAAATATTGCCTTTCTAAAACATAGGAAAAACCTTCCTTTCAATCCTTTCGAAACCCTGAGGAACCACCTCTTTCAAAACCATTCATTAAAACTTTTGAAATAGTCAAACTCAATTCTTTCAAAGGCACTTTGGGTTCAATTTAAAACATGTGGAAACCTTCCCAAACCATTTAAAAAACATGTCGGTTAAAACCATTTGGATTGTGCCTTCAAGTAGAGCAAAAGGATAAGAAACCCATTAAAATCGAAAGCATCAATTTCGAAACTTTTTAGAGCTACCTCTTTCGAAACCATTTGGGTTTTACTTTACTTATAGAAAAAGGGTCTTAAAACATTTAAGTCGAAAGCAACTGCTTCGAAACCATTTCCTAAGTAATGAAGTGATGGTGTCGAAACCATCCCTTCGAAAGCATTGGAGAGGTGGCCAGGTTTTAGAAACAAAACAACCCATTCGAAACCATTTGGGTCGAAAGTAGAAAGGTGACAACAAAAGTTCTCGACTTAGTCGAAAGAAATTATTTAAAAATAGAGGTGCAACCCAATCAAAACCATTTCTTTTAAATCATTTGACTTGGTCGAAAACTACTTTGTCAAAAGGCAGCAGGTGTATTTATTTTACTTTAAAACAAAGGGCTGCCTCAACCCCTTCAAAACCCATGGTTTCGACTCCCTACCTTCCACCATGTCCAATTCATTATGTACCAGTTTCCTGATACCATATGCATTTGTTTTGACTGTGCCGGAGGCGATAGTTATGGAGGCGGAACCTGGTGTCGAAAGAGATGAAATAGTGGAAAACTTGTAGCAAATAGTTCTTTTCACATAACCTGCCTTACGTGTCTAATTGTGATTGGTTGCCTCTTTCTTTACCAATAAAAAATAGTGCACTTTTTCAAAAGGGCTGTAATGACCAGCCTTTTTTGAAGTTTTAAGCAGACATATATGTCAGACTAAAACCATTCAAGAGGGCAGATTATTATGGGGTAAATAAGAAAAAGAGAAAGAAATAAAACAAATACAAAATCTCGCAGCGGAATGAAAAGATATAATAATCAAATAACCATTCATGAAGCTATTTTATAAATACATTTGGCTATTCATTTACAACATAAAATTTGAGTTACAGAAACAGGAATAAATAAATAATAAATGCAGCGGAACAACATGATGTAGTGTAATAACGATAATAAATAATAATAGTACAAAATCTTCGTCTTCATCCTACAGAAATAAGGTCTTCAACCCTAAAATGCTCAGGCTGACTCGACCGAATTTAAAATACAAAACACTTGAGTCAGAACTAAAAGACCTTATGTAAGTAAAGTCAATGGTAAATATGGTCAGAGATGTTTACGGGGTTTGACATCTCCTATCCAGTTTCTAATGTGGGTGCAGTAACTTAAGTGATGTTCGGGATTACCATCTCCTAAGGATCCGTTGAACTATCTACTATGTAGTACAACACGCTATTATAATAGTGTCTACAGTAATGTAAAGTATTAAAATAGCGTTAAGGCGTTATCCATATCCCCCTTAACACATTTTTATATATTCTCATAGTCTATACATTTTCGTAATTCCTCCGTAAACTGGATGGCTATAAGAGGGCACTCTATAGGATGGTACAAACCAAACATATAAACGGCGCTCTACGACATGTGAACATGGCACTCGAGGCAATGCCAAGGTAGATTTACCAATTGCAGAACCGGTCTGGTGGTAAGCATAACATCTACTACCGCCCACCTCGGAACACACTCCCAAATCCAAAATCAAGGGGTGGCCACCAAATCATCACAAAGTCATAATACGGTATCAAAGAAGCATGTCTGATTAGAGGAAAGACCTCACTTGGCCCAAATATAGCTCCTATTTTAGTCACATCTAAGCTGACTCACGGGAGTCAGGGTCACATTATACCTTATATAGAAATCGTTCGCTAAATCATCCTACTTCATTTCAGGAATCTCCACCACGTACACAGTTGTTAAAGTGGTTTTCGATATTGGCAAAGAGTATGACAATATCCGATCTCGGTCTCTTTAACAACCAAATGCTTATTTCACACCGGATGGTACTTTTACATTTCGAAAGTGAATTTACAATTGATATCAAAATATCATATTCTCAATCTATATCATTTTCAAATCATATCACATTTGAAATCATACCACCTTCAAAAACTCATATTTACTCTCAAAGTCAAATTTATTTTTGAATTTATCGATAAGACAGGTTAATTAAATTCTTATTCCAAAATCATCATATTTACTCAAATATGTCATTTTCAAAAAGGTACCAATTCCAAATTCCAACTTAGGTTGTATCATCATCAAGGATTTAAATATTAGTACTTTAACTTTACACGGTCTGAAATTTTAGAAAATAGTTTAGGTAGTCATAAATAGTTTTAGTAGTTTTAACATAGATTTAAAATAGTTTAAATAATAAAAGTGGTTTAAAAAGACTTAATTTTGTCTTAATTAGATTTAAATGATTTAAATAGGTTTAAAATAGATTAAATAGATTTAAAATAGATTAAATAAATTTAATTAGTTTAAAATAGGTAAAATAGGTAAAATAGATTAAACTAGATTAAATAGGTTGTAATAGATTAATATAAACTAAAATAGCTTTAAATTGATTAAAATAGTTAATTTAATAAAAATGGTTTAAACTAGTTTAAATATATTTCAAAGTTATATTCAAACATTTCCAATAACTAAATTCTAATAAATTCATTTATATTTGACACTTCAACTTTGAAATTCCAATTTTAAATCCTTTGAACAATTTATTAAATCAATTCCAATTTCAGCATTCACACTTGGATTATCGAAAATAATTTAGTTTGTATAAATCATTTCTATTTCAAAATATTAATTAACCAAACTCAAAATTTAAAGATTAAAAAAATCATTTAATTTAATCAATCCGGTGTCCGTATATAATTTTCTACTCTAGGGTCAAGTGATACAGATATCTATCAATTTAATCTGCCATTTAAAACTTTACGGTTATGTATCATTTCAAACCGCAATCCCGTATTAATATTAAAATCCATAAAATCGCTCAAGTCTATCATTTCAACCCATAACGATTTTTTCCTAATCTATAGATCGTTCGTGTATGTATCATTTTAACTCAAGGGAACTTGCAGAATGACAATAATATATAAATCGATCATAACATCCAATCGTCCAATATCAACAATCAAACATCCATCATAATCATCATCCAATTCGACTAATAAATTTCAACAAATAACAGGTTATCATTTACACGTAATTAACTGGCAATTTAAATTCAGCAATGAATTAAGTGACAATTTAATTCAAAATAAATTCAAATTAACTGGAATAACAATTTAAATATACCAAACAGCCATAAATAAATTTCTAATCACAACATAAATTAATTTAACTAATGTAAGGAATTTTAGAATGTCTTGAGTGGGTCAAAACAATCACCTTCTATTTTAAATCGAATTAAAATCCAAAATAGGTCCCAAGTCTCAGAATTCGTCCAAACTAATGTCAAAATGTCCGAAATTATGATACGATCCCAATGGAGAAAATAGTGCGTGAATCTGAGCTCGTATGCAAAAGTTATTAACGTTAGAAGATTGGAAAATTTTGACTTCAGGTCTTACGTCGAGTCGTCGCCTCAATTACCCTGTGTTTGCTCTGAGTTTTTGTCAAAATGACCTGAGACCCAAGTCATTTGCCTCCTGACCCGAAGTCGCTCTAGGGTTTTCACCTTTGGAACTCGAAGCGCGCCTAGATTCGCCTTGTTTGGCCTCGAACTCTCTCCGACCCCAAGTCGCTGCAGGGTTTTCTCCTTTGAAACTCGAAGTAAACCTGGTGCAAATTTTCCTTTTTTCGGTTTTTTTGAAATTAGGTTTTGAAATTTAGGTATCAGGTTTGAGAAGGAGGAAGAAGATGTACGAACGAAAGTAATAATATGAGAAATAACTAGGGTTTATAACAGCCTATATATAGGCATGGTTGGAACGAAACGACTACACGACCCAAAAAGCCCATTTTGACCCCAGAACGAAAATAGGTCATCCCATATATCGAAATGAATGTTTTCGATATTTTTAAACTCAATGGAACAAATTTTAAGTCCCTATTCTATCGTATGAAGAAGTTGACTTTTAAAATCAGCTTATTTCAAATTGATTTCAATTAAATTAATTTCTATGCGTATCGAGTCCGTACGATCGAACGACAAGACCGATTGCTACGAAACTTGAAATCCTACAATTATTCATCGTTACAGATGCGATGAAACTGGTTTCATCAAAATTCGAGACAGTTGCAAAAATGGTTATATTTCAAGTTAATTAAATAAATTAATATTAAATTAATTAATCACTTTTTAATTCAATATTTATAAACTAACAAATTTCATCATTTTTGATTATTAGACATTTATAATAATTTAAAACAAGTTTACATAAAATTTCAGCTTTGGTTATTACACTAATTACAGTGTTAAATTTCAGCTATAAGTAAATCCAATTAATTATAATTTAATTCCAATAAATTGTTCTAAATTGGTTTCAATCTTTTTATTCAACTATAAACATAATTAACTTTTTTTACATTTTATTACACAAATATTCTACAATTATCATCTGTTACCTTATTAGTTGTAGTACTCTAATAATATTGAACCTTTGTTGACTTTGATATTAATAAAAATTTAAAATCCCACAACTTCATTTTCTTGGTTTCATTTTTATTATTAAATCAATTTATTGCCTTATAAGTGTAATTTACATTTCTATACATATTATTACATTCCCAATCTGCAGTTGCTGTAATTTACATTTCTATACATATTATTACATTCCCAATCTGCAGTTGCTGTATTAACTCACACTAATGTAACATTTATTTACATTTATTTGTAATTGATTAATTAAATTGGTAATAAATAACATTTTTCACCTTTTCTACATTTAACCACATTTGTACGTTTATTATTTACAAAGAAATGTTATAACAACTTACATAACACTAATTCTATCCAATTATCTTTTATTACACATTATTTCATTAATTAATACAACCTTTAATTTATCAACTACTCTTTTAATCCAATTATCAATTAAAACACGCATTATTACAATTAATTTACAATCTATAACCAATTATAACTTTTTAATCATTTTAATTAATTGGAATTACATTCAAAGCCATTATCAATTACCTTAAATTAGTATAATTTCATTTCATTCCAGTTATATTCTTATTATTAAATCACAAATTTTTATCTCTCCCAACATTAAATCACCAAACTCTATTAAATTAACAAATTTCTAATTATCAAAAATTATAGGTCGTTATAAGGGCTTCCGACTTTTAAGAGTCAATAATTTAAATCATTTTATAAAAAGCCTCTTCTCCTCTTTTAATCATATAAAACATTTAAGTTCCATACCTTAAATAATTTTATATAACCATATAACAAATAGGAAGAATCTAGAAAAATTCTAGAAAATCACATTATATATGTTTTACAACATATAAAATTTTTATACCCAAATAATTAATTATTTGCTCGTAATTAATTTATAACCCAAAATACCATTACTTTACTAGAAAATTCGTATTAATTCCTTGGAAATTCAAAAAAAAATTTAAAAATTGAAACCCACCACCAAAATAATATTTATGACCTTCATAAAAAATCGCAAGGCAATTGGATGTCACTTTATAGAGTTCATCTTAAAACATATCATAAATTCAATATCAATTATCATAATTCATGAACAAGTATATGTATTCATTCCATCATTCAAAAACATGGATAACCATTGCAGAATATTCGAAATTCATATTAAAATCGATAACATAATAAAAAATGAGATGTAAACATTATTCACCTTAGCCTTAGAGATTTTGGAGATTGAGATGTGAATAAATTTGATTTGAATTTTCTTCTCCTGAGATTTTCTTCTTCTCTTCCTTGTTAATAGTGGCCGGTCTCTTTAAAAAATTTTGAAAATGAATTGAATGTGTAAAAATTTACACGGCCAAGGTTTAGGGGATATAGGAATGGCCTCTTTCCTATTTTACCCCTCCTCTATTTCTAGTTATCTCTTATAATTCATAGTTAAATGGCACGGCTATAACTTAATTGAAATCAAATCTCAATCCCCTAATTAACACATTATTTTATTTAATTAAACCAATTAAATATCATAAATAATGTTATCAAAAATCTAAGGTGTTACAGGTGTATACTGGGATGTCTTTTGATAAAAGTATTTTAAAGAAACTGCTTCATAAATCGCTTTGCCAATCAATCATATGATGATATGGATTAAATTGACTAGACAATATCGTTGCCAGTTCTTCAAGAAATATCAAAAAACACCTATATCTTACAACATTTGTTACATAGGCATTATCTATGAGCTATCCGTATTTCAACTGATGTTGCCTAGGGTCAGTCATGCCATTCCAGCTAGGAATGATCGGCATCACAAAATTTTCAAATACCTAGCTTCAAGAATATCCTCGGTGAATGGGGTTTAGCTCGCCAATGAGCCCCCTCGTCATCCCATCTCCGTTGACTTTGACTCATCAATCTTTTTATTATATTGACAATGTACTCTTCAATACCTTGGCCTGCTGGATGGTGATCATCATGGATGTCCTTGAGTGTTTGTCCTATAAAATGGTCACTATTAGTTCTATGATGTCCTTTATCTTTGGATGTAGCGTCCTTTGTCTTTGGAAAATCCTTTCGTCCCGGCCCGTGTTGATGCATTATCGGACTTTGTCCTCTTCTTGCCAATTCACCAGTATTAGCTCCAGCGTCACCAGCCTGAGAATAAATAGCTCACCCTTCACCAACGTCAACCAAGTAAACTTCTCACTATTTGAGAAACAAAGTTGTTCTCCCAATCGATCGATGCTGATGGGTCTTAATTGGTAAGTTTTAACTGGTTTTGATGCTAGCTAAACAACAACATCTTTTGTAACTTTCTTCCACGTCTCCCCAACCATGTTCTGCATTAATCTTTTATCTAGAGTCATATTCCACTAAGTTGAAGATAAGATTTCTTTAGTAAAATCAGAAGACGATGAGTCTCTTCTACTCTTCCTTCACCTGCGAGATTCTTGTTGTCGTAGGGGTTGAGCCAACACTACAAGCAACTCTTGCATCTTTGTCATTATATACATATGAACTTTCTACTGCTATTGCATCTTCAAGTTTATCTCAAACATCGTCTTCTCTATCTTAGCCTTTGTCACAAGCTCTTATGGAGATGAATTTTTCGGCTAAACCGCCGGCTGATTGGTTTCTTCTTCCTTACAGTGGGACCCTTCATTATTTCCTTCTATGGTAGCTCTAAGTCTAGTTATCTTCTTCAAAGCCATTGACTTCTAGATCTTCTTATAGAATTTCTTCAAATCCAAATAACAATAACACACACATGCCATAGTTTAATACTTAGTGAAAGCATTAAATATATTTGTAGAAAATATGGGAAACACTCCCAATCGATCAAAAGAAAAAAAATTAAAAGATTAAGAATTGAAAATAGAGAATAAACATTAGAAGTTTTTTAAGTGATTTGGATAGAATCTTAAGTCTGCATCTATTATGAATATTATTTCAAATTATTCTTGCAATTACAACAAACTTTACAACAATTTCTGATCTAGAATTTAGTTGATTTCGAAAATGGCAGGTCGTATACAAAAAATCCAAAGAGAGATCAAAAGTCATTCTTTATCAGTCTAAGGTCTCCTATTTACAAGCGTACCCCTCCACCATTGTCGGCAAATCAAGTTTGTACAAGTAATCAACCAAGCTAAAAAGAAGTAGTCAAAATCAAAATATCTCAATAGCATAACCGTTTGGTACCAAGTAATTTTGGTCCATGCCAAATGGTTTTGCTATTTCACCTCTCCAATCTTTATTCATATTTGGTTAAGTCTCCAAGCTTTGGATTCTCCTGACAAAATTGCTCACTATGGACTAGTTGATATCGATCGGTTATGCTCCTTCAAAACTTGTATTTTTTTACAAAATTGCAAGTAGCATCACCAAATGTCCAAGGTGGATACTCCTTGGCTTTGGACCGGACAAGTCAACCACTTTTGGACCTCTCGGTATCGGCCATTTTTGCTTTTCCATACTTAGCTAAATTTCCCTAGTTTCCCTCATTCTTTAATCTTGACATCTCCTAAGCTTCCCAATCCATTTCTTCATCATCTCAAAATCCAGATAAATCGAGATGTCAAATGGTTCAAATATTAAATAACTGATATACATCCTATCATGTATTGGGTCTGTATGGCAATATCATAAGTTCAAATAATTTGTTCTAACAATATATGGTATCAACAACATGAATAGATGAGCACAGGGTAATGCCACACTCCATGGCCAAAGATGTCATAGATCTCCCAATCCCAGTAAACCTAAATTATAAGGAAAATACAACAATAACAATGCTATATATTCAAGCATCCCCATTCCCAAAACCCTCTTCTGAATCATATACGAGTAATATCCGAAGTTAATGATGTGTGAATATTCATAATCGATATGCATGTGTCGAATTGCCATTAGCTACAAAGAGACAAATATTCAGAGCCACAAATAGTCCATGACTTCAAGTCAACACCTAGGGATGTTGACTTGAAGGTCCCATCACAACACCTAATTTTACTATGGATAGTGCATGATCTACTCTAAAATAGCACCCCAGTCTTTCTCCACCCTTGCTTTAGAATCATGTTTGTAGGTTGTGCTATCACTCATGGTACAATGGTTTCATTTTACTAGCATCGTATCTTCTTGTTGTTTATGATCGAATAACCTAGATCCATGTATAAAAGCAATATCCACATACATACTTTCCCATATGTATACTTAGTGTTATCGTTCCCATGTGGATCATCAGACATTCCGTGATTTTCTTTGAACTCCATCAAGCCTACATCATCCATCTTATTATGCCCCGGATCAAGTTCGGGGTCCCGTCGTGCTCCAATAAGGCCAGAGCCAGGTTCAACCTACACTACCGCTCGTGCAACGCTCCTACACTGCTATGTTAAAAGAAGTGCCTAACACTATTGTAGGAAGTATTTTTATGTGCATTACTACCTGAGGTAGCTGTTTACTACATTGCTAACTTGCTTCAGGCGGTAGTACGGTGCACTACCGCCTTATAGTTGTATATGACTTTCCTTGGACTTAGTTCGGGGCAATGTCATCCTCTGGCCAAAGCTAAAGCGAGATTGGATTTTTTTAGTTTTCTCCATCTCCATCCAATCCACTACTTAACATGATGTATCTATCACACTCACTGCAAAAACCAGTTGAGTTTGCATCATTTTAAAAAAATCTCCTCAATGATTACTATTTTCACACATGCTATTAATTTATCTTTAAGTTAAAATGGTTCATTTCATACTATTTTAGCTTAATACACTTCATATTTCATATTTCAATCACCAATAATTGAATACCAATTACTATAAAACAATCATCAAGTGGGTAGTCATCTCATTGCTTACTTAATTTATTATATGTCATTTTTATCAACATTTCTTCATTTTAATCATACTTATGTGTTTGTACATGATAACTACTCATCCCGTAAACACTAATTTATAAGCTTTTAATAGCTTACTAAGTTTTGTAGAAACCACATTTTATCTTTTATATAACAGGAACTCATTTTCTCTTGTTTGAAATCCCCAAACTACGCCAAATAAATTTATATTTTAATGAAATCCAACGTTAAACGTTCATTCATATTTCATAGAAATGCATGTATCTTTTTACAATTACAAGCTACTATGTTTATATCCACTCACCTAAATAAAGCTTACTCACAATTAGAAGCTACACGTCCTTTTTCCAAGTTTTTTCCAACTTCTCCATAATAATTTTCTCCTCTAAACAACTTGAGATAAAGAAATTTTGCTTTAGATCTTCCACTAAAATTTAAGACAATTTATCAGGGTTTATAAAATTTATTTGAGTGGGTTCCACGTGATAAAAAAGAGAGGTTAATGATATAATTGTAATTAAAAGCGAGAAGAAAATGATATGGGTTTGAAAAAGAGGAGATAGGTGTGACCAGCCATATATAGGCAAGACTTTTCTATCTTTTGCCATGCTATTGCCCTTTATAGCCCAAAATCCTTAGCTCTAAAATCTCGATGTTTATACTTAAAAGACTCAAAAATGACATCTTAGACATATGAAGTCAAGATCAAATTTCGCCATATGCAAAGTTAGCATTTTCGACCACTTATAGATCAAGTAATAACTCTTGACCCAAAATCTGTAACTTTGAATATATCTAATCTTATACTTGAAAGACGCAGAAGCAGAACTTCAAATACAATGGATGTGGTCTCAGATCCTAATTCTATTGTTTTTTACAATCTAATTTTTTAGTACTTACAATCACTAAAAATGTAGGTTGTTACAATTGGTTGGGGTTCATAGAGAAACCTTCACTTATCATGCCTTGGTTTATGTGGAGTTAAGAACCTTTTATTTTTCATAAAACCAAAACTTTCAACCATTTTTTCAACATCGTTCGATTGAGATTGAAATATTCCATCCTTCAAGTATCCCACTTTTGAGCCAAGGAAGTTACTTATTTCTCCCAAGATTTTCATCTCAAATCGTATGAAGAATTCAGATTAGAGTTTAGAATTTTTTTTACTTTCATCATTTCCGGGTATCATCATATCATCCACATATAATAAAACAATCATCTGAAACTTTTCATGGTTCTTCACAAAGCATCCAAATTTGAGTCAAAATATACACAAAATAGTAACTATTTCATATCTTACCATGCCATGGTTTAGGCATTTGATTTAATCCATAAATAGCTTTTTTAGCTTACATATATGTTGTGCATGGTCATAATAAAAATGTCTTGGTGGTCGTTGCATATAAATTTCAATACTAACTCTCCTTACAAGATGCACTCTTGATGCAAAGTCGCCCAAGCTTCCAACTTTTAGATGCAACCATGGGTATAATGACAGTCGTCTTTGAAACAAGATTTAAGCTTTACTCAAAATATTTCCATACTAAGGGACAATCCACAAGCAAGAAACCTTACTTTGTAGCAACTGATACTTCCAACTTGCTTGCTTTGTCTTGTATATCCATTTACCCATAATGGGTTTTACGTCCTTAGGTTTTGGTACAAGATTCTAAATTCCATTGTTAACAAGTGCTTACTTTCCACATCCATGGAATTTTCCTATCCCTTCACTCCATGAGCTTTATCAAAAAAGATGGATTATATCATTGAACATACCAACAAAAATATAGGAGTGGATAGTCATAAAAGTTCCATCACTATAAAGTATTGGCTTCACAACGGTTGTTGAAGACGTGTGAAGTTATTATGTATTACCTTAGTATTAAGAGTTTTCAACTCCATTATTTCCTTACTCCCTTATTTCTGAAGAGATGAGTTCGTTGGTAACATGAGGATCCATAGATCATATTGGCATTATGGGAAACTACACTAATTTAGGTAGGATGGACTGATTAGTGATGAAATGATCACCATCCTTCTTTTAATAAAAAGTTGCCTTATCAGAAAATCTCTTTAATATATATGCTTTTTGGTTTCAATATCCATTCATTTCCCTTCTTTTCTCATCATATCCAATAAATATGCATTTCTTACCATTTTTATCCAACTTGGGTCGAACAACATCCAAAACATAAACATAACAAACAAAGCCAAAAATCATTAAATGCTTAACATTTGAATTCTCTCCCCAAATCACTTCATATGGAGACTTGATAATAGATGGACTTTGATTTATCATGTATGTAGGATAAGACATACCTTTTGTCCATCATAACATGGATAAATATTTAGCATACAACCAACTTTTACATATTTCCATCAACTGTCGAATTTTCCTTTCCACCATACCCTTTTTTTGAGGTATGTGATAACATGTGAGGTGCTTTTTGATACTGTGCTCCATTCAAAAGTGAATCATTCAAGTAAATTATCACCATTAGCCAACCAAAAGCATTTTATTTTTTCTATCAATAAAGCTTTCATACCTTACCTTGAAATCATTGAACTAGGTAATACTTTGGATTTCTCCTTTAAGAGATATACCTTTGTTTATCTAGGGAAATCATTAGTAAACAATGACATAATTGAAAGCTGGAATAAGATGATGTCTTGCAAGATCCTATCATTACAAAAATCAACTCTAATAGGGCCTTGGTTGTGATAATGAGTTAAAAATGGAAGATGATGTTTCTTATCATATTGATAACTTTACATACATTAGTGAAACTAAACAAAAAGAACATGTGAACGCCATTCACAAAAAATTTCATCACATAGCCTTCAATTTTTCCATACATAGGGGATCTGGTCATATGTGCCAAACTTAAGTGCTATTTTTTGTGCTCATCTTCTCAAGGTAAGTTCAAATGAGGATAACATGAACAAATAATTGATTATCTTACAAGTATGAATGACGTCCATTTTCATGATTGTAAGGTATCGAAAATTTTAATGTTAGTCAGATTGAGACTTGTAATGACCCATATAAACCACATTTTCCACAAAGGAGATATTTCTTTATTCGAAGAAATTAAAAAAGCTATTAGATTTGATACACTCATCTCCATTGGCAATGTTAATGACTCTCCCTTTTGCAATTGATAGTTATCTGCCATGATAATAGCATCATTTCCACCATAGTAATCATGTCTATAGAACTTAGAACCATTTCAAGCGAGTTGATTCAAAAATTTGAAATAAACATTCCTATCATCTTAAAAATTTATTAAGATCAATGCATTCACAATTATGTGCTTGGTAATAAGGAATATCCCTAATCTTCTTCCCTTTCAATGTTCCTTTCGACCGTGTTCCCACCATTTAGTTTTACCAACAGTCTTTATGAATGTTCCCAAGCTTCACACATCGATAAAAAGTATTGTCTTTGTAATGCTTTTGAGCAACATCGCCTTTGGGAGACTGTGACGCCCCACCTCTATACCCACGCTAGCCAAGAACACTCCGGAGTAGTGCTGTCAACTAGCACGGAGAATAAGGCTGTTGAGGAGCGACCATCCATGTAATTGCTTATCACACGGTGGCTATAAATAATCTTCGGAAACAAACATAGAAATAATCATATCACAAATCAGTCACAGATATCCATATCACAAAGGCGGAAGAAGATATGAATATATAACTAACACATGAAAGTGTACATCAGAGTAGTGGTCAATAAGATCCACGATAATACAAAAGAATAGCAACACGTGCTATACAAAAGAATACAACTATGAGTCTATATCTCAAGTGTATACAACAAAAAACTGCTAATTTAAACAGTTAGCCAAAAGTCAGAGTGATGAATCCCTGGGAAGAAGTCAAGCAGAAGCACCTGTAACATCTCGGTCTGACCCGAGTATTATTTAAGAAAATAATAAACGGATCAGTCTAGCTATAAATATCAGATGACATGATATAACATAAAAGATATGGCATAAACATAAACATCCATAACGACATACCGCTATAAGTATGTAAATAATGATCAACAGAAGATCAATCAATAAGAGATAATCAATATCACAAGAATCTTCTCAAAGATTCGAAGGGGGCATCATACCCTAAACTTGTACTCATAACAAGTCAATGACATAAATTCCAGAAATCAACACGAGAAATCCAGAAATCATAAAAAGGGAAAGAGGCCTATCACATGATGGTCCGAAGACCATGGGGAGCTACCCCACATGTGTGAGTGGAATCACACAGATTGAGGTCAAGACTAACCAAAAAGCAGAAAGGTATGTGTGAATGGAATCACACAAGTGGTGTCTAGTCTAACCTTGCAATGAAAGAGACATCGCGCAATTGCTAGTCTAATTCATAAAGCGATCATCAAGATCAACGAGAAGTGTCAATTACACTAAGCTAGTAAATATAGAAGTTTAGCTTCATGTCCCATAACCACTTGCTTAAATTAAATATTTACGAACAAACTGTAAATCTTCACTAATAAAATTGTCACAAGAGGTTCAATCGAACAAGTCCAAGAATTAACCGACGAAGTGAACGCAAGCGTTTCATACCACTTGTTTTACTAAGTCGTTTAATTAGATTTCTCATCCGAGTGAGGTAAAGGTTTGTATATACTAATAGATTGGAAAACGGTTTAAGAAAAGAGCTTTGTTATTAAAAATAGAGTTGAAATTGTTTGTTAAAAGAGTTTTGATATTTACTACTAGTATTGAAACCTTTATATTATAAAGTGACAAAACACAGAAGCAATTGTAGAAACAATCAGTCACAAAAATCGCATACGGAGATGTGAATAAAATCCAAGGAAACCAGCTCAATGTTTTTCAGATAAGATCCCCTACGGAGGGGGGGTCCAGGGGGGGTGGCAACCCCCCAAGGTGGGGGTGCGGGGGCAACGCCACCGCTTACGGGGTTCGACCTTCCCGGTCAGGTCGCGGGGGTCCAGGGGGCAGCGCCCCCGGCGGGGTGCGGGGCAGCGCCCCGACCAAAACGGTACGACCTAGTGAAGATAAAATGAGGTCTAACGACCTAAGGACTCAAGGGTCATACGACCTTACGACTCAAGGGTCATACGGCCTAACGAGCTATGGCCAAACGACCTAACGACTCAAGGATCCAACGACTCAACGACTCAACGACTCAACGACTCAAGGGTCCAACGACTCAACGTCTCAACGACTCAAGGGTCCAACGACTCAACGACACAACGACTCAAGGGTCCAACGACCCAACGTCTCAACGACTCAAGGGTCCAACGACCCAACGACTCAAGGGTCCAACGACTCAACGGCTCAACGACTCAAGGGTCCAACGACCCAACGACTCAACGACTCAAGGGTCCAACGACTCAACGTCTCAACGACTCAAGGGTCCAACGACCCAACGACTCAACGACTCAAGGGTCCAACGACTCAACGGCTCAACGACTCAAGGGTCCAACGACCCAACGACTCAACGACTCAAGGGTCCAACGACCTAACGACTCAACGACTCAAGGCTGAACGACTTAACTCCGAACGAGCTAAAAATGGCCAGAACGACCTAGGGTTAACTCGTGAACGACTCACGACCTATGGACGAACGACTTAACTCCGAACGACCTAAAAATGGCCAGAACGACTCAAGTGCGGAAAATTCAACAAAACGCTAAAAATTGGAGTTTTTCGCCAATCCAATCCAAACCAAATGCTAACATGCATGCTAAAATGATAGGGAATCATTCCCAACAGTCCAATATAGTTATAGGCTAAAATTGTGAGATAAAAATCTCACCTTTGCACTAAAATTTATGAAGATGAAGCTTGAAAGCAAGGAGAAGCAATCCAAAGCTTGAATCCAATATCTTCTACTTGAATTTGGAGTTGAATGATGGAGTTGCAATTGAATTTGAGCTTGGAGTTTTAATTTCCCATTCTCTTCACCATTAATGCTAAAGCTTGAGTTAGTTAGGAAATTTATGAAGAGTGAGGAGAAGAGGGTTGGAACTTGGGCTTAATAGGCTAAACTAACCCAAAGTCCAAAGCGGGAAAAGTTAGTGAAATTTCACTAACTCCAAACCTATCGATGTTTATACTTAAAAAGTTGTAAACGACATTTCGAACTCAATGGAAGTGGTCTCGAGTCCTAATTTGACCGTTTGCAAAAAGTAGTTTTTCGGACCAAAATCCGATTAACGATTTAATATTTAAATAAAAATATTTAAATGTAAACTCGATAAATATGCGGGTTGTTACAGAGACAAAGCATCGTTTTTTGACTTATAACTAGTATAAATATTCCATTTATGAATATTTTTCCATGTTATAAAAAAAAAAATTCCATCACTATATGAAATTAAAATACTGCCCATTTGGTTAGCCAATGATTCTTAAGAAACAAGAAACTTCTCAAAATTCAATAAGGATGTTAATTATTTCACACTTGAATTGAATCCGCAAAAGGAGCATATTCCCTTCCAATACCCATGAACAATATGATGTTTTGTTCTTGCATCTAAAATTTGACCTTCAAGATAAAGTGTCGATTTTTCGAACATGACTTTTAATCCACAAGAAGAAGGGAGACTAAGAGATTATCATGAGTTGTATGAGATAACTCATTCTCCAACATTTTCACTAATTCCTCTTTTTTCTTACTAACTAAATAATAAAGTGTCTTTCAAATTTCACATGCAAATCTACTTCCAATGATGTAATCAAACAAGGCACCAGAAATATAATTTTTCAGTGCAAACTTCGCCTTTGTGTTTTAAACCTTCCATTTCTTTAACTAACCATCATCAAATGACACTATTTTGTCTCCACAATAAAACTCCATTGCACTTCTTTCAAATAGGTAAGACTTTTGTACAAGTTTCCGTACTTGATAGTTTGAGTTATTTAACACCTTAATACCAAAACCATAATTTAGACTGTTTCCATTGCTTGAAAATTGATATAACTTCTTCTTCACCTGGGGGCGGGGGGGGGGGGGGGGGTCGCAACTAAAAGGATTCCCTTATGGCTATGATACCATGTATAGGAAGATAAATTCCTAACATTCAAATTTAGTTCACTTCCTAAAATAGTGTAAGTGGGCAATCTAATCTAGCGCAAGTCTCACAATAGAAAGAATAAAGAAGAAGAAGAGAAGAATGCAAATTAGGAGAAGTAAAAATTTTAACATGTTGAAGAATGATATTTGGAAGAAATAAAAATCAACTATGTTGAAGAATGATTTTTGATTATAAATTTTTTGCTTCATTCATTTAGGAGCTGATATATCAAGGTGTCTTGGAACAACCTTTAATCAATATGTGATTAAATTAAAGATAGCAATTAATATAGCAATAAATGTAGATGACTTAACAAGTGAACTATTGAAAATACTTTGAAATTTTAAATTTTAATAAGTGAACTATTGGAAATTAGAGACAGTAATAAGTATCATGAATAACTTAATATGTGAATTATTGAAAATACTTCAAAATTTAACAAAACTTTGGTGTGTAACGACCTGCAAATCCATACCCCTTGAGTCAATACTATTCTACATCAATCAACTCTAGTTGAACAGAAATATGAAGCATTTGGGTTAAAGAAGAAGAGGTAGAAGAAGAAGAAGATAGAAAACAACATCAGAATCTAACATTGCAGCGGAATAAAATATAATAGATAATCAATGATCTTTACACAAAAGAAACTATATCTGTTTATAAATACATCATCAGAGCTCCACATCAATAACATATAACTGGATACACAACGGAATAATAATCAAATACAGAAATACGTATCACCATCCAGCTCGTCTTCTGAGCTCCACAACATCCTTTCCTGTATTCTATAATACTCGGTCTGACCCGAGCATTATAGTTAAACAACACCCGAGTCAGTCTGGAATACTAGCGTGAGAAATCACACTCAAAATGATTATTAAAGTTTCAAAAATCCTTTGGAAACAAAAGCATCTCGTAATACCACGCCACAAATAAACATGCCGGGTTTTTACCTTGCGATAGCTAAAACACTTTTTATTAAAATCCTCTGATATTATAATAGGGTCTATATACAAATACTTATTAAAATAGCCAAAATTGTTACATGATTAAATTCCAGCTACTAGCCACAAAGTGGTAATACAAACAAAACTTGAACAAGGCGCGTATGGAGAATGGATTTCCAACTAATGACTAGGCACTGGGGTACCACCTGTCACGGTACGTAGCTTAGATCACTGTACCGAGGACCACTTCCGATCCCCTACAACACAAGACCCAGACTATCCCTTACTGGATATTCCCGAGTAAGATCACCCCACGGTTGGGACCAGCAACCGCACCACTATGCCAAAATAAAAGGGACATCTAGACAGGGACGATCTCACCCGGAAATGGGTGCTGCCCACCAAGCCTTGCTGCATAACCCCTGATTTTCAGTCATTCCCGGTTGATGAGGCTTGAGGCTAAGCGTTACCTTTTAGAACATATCCCTTAGAATGCCCATCGTCCACCTGACGATGTTCTGAAAGCATTCATCCATACAAGTCCGTCTCGGTTCGAACGGGACCGAAGGCACTACTTCTACTACACCCATTTCGGAAATATCCTCAGGATTAGTAGCTACTAGCCCTTGCACTTCACTGCTCCATCTTTGACTTCGAACTCGTTTTGCCCACGAAAACGTACAAACCGGATCGAAGTGGTTTTCGAGAAATAAATCCCGATCCCGGTCTCTTCGAAACGATCAGCGCATTTGGCCAATATTGATAGTCGGTTATTTAACTATCAATTAACATTCACAATAACCATCAAATAATAAATAATTTCTTAAATTATTTATTTATCTAAAGATATCTTCACAAGATATGTTTCCATTTCAACCCTTTTGAAAATAGTTTCAAACTACCTTCCTTTTACCGAATGAATTTCCCAAATATTTCTATTTCCACTGAAATCACCAAGCACGCAACTTTAGATTTTTAAAATAATTTAAAAACACTTTATTGTAAAAATATGCTTTAACGTTTAAATTTAAATAAAACTACTTTAATACTTTATTTATATATATACACACTTTAGGAATATTTAAAATAAGGTTACCTTATAAAATATAAAACTAGATTTTTCCCTTTAAAACAAAATACTAAGTCACCTTTAAATAATTACTACGATAATAGATTTGAAAAAAATTACTTACTTAAGAATTTAAACATTTAGCAATAATAAATTTTCTAAAATATGTTTTTTTAAAACAACATTAAAACCTTAACTTGTATTTAAACATTTACTTTGAAAACGTACTTGGCTATCCAAGGAAATATACTTCTCTACACATTCTTTAAAAATGAATCACTATTTATTTAAAGAAAATGTTCCCATTCCTTTAATAAATTCCCATCGTGAATTAATTTTTTTCCATATATCCACAGATATATTACTTTTCTTTTATAAACCCAGTTTATAAATCCCATAGCCACATTCTCCTTTAAAAAAAAATCCCGGTTTTACAAACTTAAATCAATTCCCAAATCGATTTCCAATTTACTCCATTTATTCCAAAATCCATTAACTTTAGATTTTATTCCTTAATTATGATTTAAAATACTTTTAACTGAAAATACCAATTTAGATTTCCCAAATTACTTCTTTATCTTTTTAAATAAATTTAAAATTTAAATTTTAAAATAATTCTTTATTCCTTTAAAATAATATCACTTAATTTTACAATTCATTAATTTCTGTTTATTCAAAATCCTTTTTTTCCATACTCGAAATTTATTTATTAAAATTTAAAAATCACTTTTATTCTTTTCCAATTTATCCTTCAACTTATTCAAATTCTCTATAATTATTTTACTTACAAATTCACTCTTTTATTTTCTTTTCAAAAATCCAATTCTGTATATTTTGATAACTCAGTGTACCGAAATGTTCAAGCAAACTATAACATTCAATATTCCAATGTAATTTGTGACGACCCGCCCTTCTGCTACCAGAAGGACGTCTCATCATTAAGAAAGAAAGGGATAGAAAATGGAAAAGGAAGAGAAAGAAAGGACAGCAACATCTGAATCTCACAGCGGAACGGAACAAAATATAATATACCACATAAATATTACATAGTTTTACATATATCAGAGTTATACAATATCAATACATATGATAGTCAGGTATACATCTATCACAATATACATCAGAGGTACATCATACATCAACTACTGACACAGCGGAACTTAGATAGATAGCTACATACGTCTGGAATCTCCTGCTCCAAGCACTCCAGAAATCAAAGTTAACCTGAATCAGTTGATTACCCGTAAAAATTTGGGTACCCGAGAGTTTATGAAAAACAAAAATAAACTCCGGGTCAGACATGGGTCTGGTATGAGTAAACGGTTTAAAGTTGTTTAACTTTGAAAAACATTTGAAAATAAAGGTATCACGTAAGACTCCCCACAAATAAATACGGGTAAGTTTTTATCTTACGCTAACAGAAACATTTCATAGGAAATCCAGTGATATTATAATAGTGTCTAGGGTTTTCAAGTAAATAGAAAATAGCCGAAATTGTTACATCTATTAAATTCCAGCTACTAGCCACAAAAGTGGGTAATACAAATCAAAACCGTAGGGTCTCGTAGGGAAAATGGATTTCCAACAATGGCAGGGCTACTGGGGTACCGCCCGTCACAGTACGGGGCCTAGATCACCGTACCGAGGATCACTCCCGACCCCCTGCTACACAAGGCCGGAACCATTCCTTACTGAACAGTCCCGAACAAGATAAACCCCGCGGTTGTAGCTAGCAACCGCCCACACAGCCGAAATAAAAAGGGACATCTAGACAGGGGAAATATCTTGTCCTGCTTGGGCATGACCCACCTAACCTTGCTGCATCTCCCCTGTTTTAGCCATTCCCGGTTGATGAGGCTTGAGGCTGCGATTACCTTTATAGAACATATTTCTTAGAATGCTCATCGTCCGCCTGACGATGTGCTGAAAGCATTCAATCCATACAAGTTCGTTCCGGGTTCGAACGAAACTGAAGGCATTATCTCGTCACACTCATTTTGGAATCACCCTCAGAGTCAACGACGATAACCCT
This sequence comes from Allium cepa, assembly GCA_030765085.1. Taxonomy (NCBI): domain Eukaryota; kingdom Viridiplantae; phylum Streptophyta; class Magnoliopsida; order Asparagales; family Amaryllidaceae; genus Allium; species Allium cepa. The sequence continues at coordinate 583,217,805 of CM060931.1, forward strand.
TGCATTCTGAAAACACTTTCTCGATCTTCAGTTCAGGATTCACGACCTAACGTTTAAATTGGATCGATGTGGTTTTCGGAGAATCAAATTTGATTCTTCCGATCCCGGTCTCATCGAATCCAACCGCCATTTTAAGGGCCAAGTTGTCTAATTAGCTTATACAGTTTTAAATAATTCAAATTCAACAATTGAATTAACATAGCATTGATTACAGATAAAACCAATACAAGCAGCATAGGTATAGCACAGCATATCACAGAGTATCATAGAATATCATCACATAAATATCACAATTAGATATTCAACACACAATCCATAAACAGTCATCTGAAATTCAATGTAAATTAAGTATATCAGAGTTAATCGCTCAACCCTGTGTTCTTGGATTAACAGTTTATTACTCATTTCTTTACAAACTATTTGAATCAATAGATCATTCATAATTAATTATTAATCTTAATTACTCAATAACTTATTTTATTTTACACTACTTAATTAATCAATTCTTGATTAAATAGTTTAACGTTAATTACGATTCTTTAACCATTAATTACTACCTTAATGGTTATTTAATAACTTGAATACTTATTTGTTAACTTTAATTTACTTAATTAACCCATTATTTATCCTTAATTCTTAAGTAAATTACTTAATTAATTATTAATTCACATCTAGTTTATTTGATTAACCAACTATTAACTTAAGTAGTAATTATAATCTTATAATTACTTAAAATCTACCATTAATTATAGTTTAAAAGTGATTATTCTTAATTATTTCCGGAAGATATTGATTATTTAATTTAATTAATATTTTAAGGGTTTCTTTAAGTTCGAAGTTCCATTATATTACTAACTATAACTCGGACATTATTTAACTTTATGCTTAATTAAATTGATCACTGAATTACGTTAATAAATAGGAGCTTAACCTTTCAAAGTATGGACCAAAATAATTATCTTGTATATAAGTTTTGAAATCTTGAACCTGTTAAACATTTTTTCTAAAACAGTGTTTTACAGTTAAATAAAAACTGTTTACTTAGCTTACTAAAAGAAAATGAAACTACAGTTATCAAACACTGAGCACTACCCTGGGAAACTCACGCAATGCCTCGAGTCACTCAAACAATTCACCCGAGCACCTCCCTGAACCCCATCTTCTTCTCTTTAAATTTTTTTTCCTTTAAGTTATAAACTGTTAAATTATAAACTGCTAAACGTTTACAAAAGAATGAACATCAGGTCCTCAACAACTATCACACGATCGTCTCGAGGCAACTTCCCAGAAAACTAAACACGACTCGAAGCACACCAATGACAGAAAATAAAACACAACTCCACCTCCATCGCCACCGTGCACGTGCACGGTGGGTAGCCGCACCTCCAGCGGCAGTCACCAGCGTCCACACACCGAATTTTCTCCTCTCAACCATATTCGACTCCCATAGATTCAAAAATAAGGTCGAAACCAAAATTTACAGTTTTACGAAAGCACTGCAAACAAGTCCCTCGGCAAATTTCATTCGCGATCTTCGAACAAGCCACCGGAGTTGCCGCCGCTTCGCCCACACGACCTCGACACAATAAACCATCTACCCTCCAAATCTCGTGCAGCTCAGTCACGAAATGAGGGCGAACTTGATGATTAATAGAGAAGAAATAAACACCCAGTAAAAGCCCTACTATGGTCTCGTGTTCCAAATTCAATAAATAGAAAAATTAATTTACATTTTTCTTGAGTTTATAGATGTATAAACTTGCTTCAATCCAAGTTTCACTATTTATAATTGGATTGATTGTTTGGAAATGGAATAAATGTAAACTTAATTCAATTACAAACCGTGCTTGGAAAAAGAAGTTAAAAATCTTCGTTTTAGTTTTGAAAATCATGAATTCCGGTATGGATTCAATCTATGACCTAGAATTAATATTTTACAACAACTTATTTTTATCAAATTATTGTTTAATGCCCTGTAAATCATTACAGTGCTTATATTCTACCTTAAGATTTAACCATCCTCTAAATTTATGTTATAACATATTGTTTTTAATTGATTACCTACAAATTGCCAACGTTTAATGAGGCTAATTTGAGGTTTACTCAAATATATGCAAACCTGAAACAATAACAGAAGTCACAGAGTAGATGGAATTATATACAAGATCAAGCATACCCATATCATATGATGATTAAATCATGAACTGTTTTTTTAAAAAAAAAAATTGGAACTTAAAGCTTTAACTAATCTTGTTTACTCACCACAATTTATGTTGAACAGAAAACAATTTATTGAAAGGCTGCAGATCAATTCCTGAACTCCCCACTGCCTTGATAACTTGTTTGAAAATAAAAGATGATGTTTATTTCCTTTTTTTTAACAGGTTAGCTTCTTACTTTTTTTCTTCTTCTTTCTGACGAACTAGAAAGAAAGACACACTTATAAATAGAAGGTACTAGGTGTATGGGGTTCTAACTGGTACTATTGTTCTCTTTGACTAGAGTTGTTCCTGAAAAGATAAGATTTCCAAAATATATTGAATAGACAAAAGATAGGCTGAGATGATAGAAATTTAAACACTTGTTTCTTAATTAGTTTACATAATTATCATCATCCTTGCTGTAGATAGATATTTGTATGAAGGTTGTACTTATGGCAGGTAAGCAATTTTGGCTTGTGTATGAAGCTTGTTTATATATATATAAATATATGTCTTAATATCTTTAGTTTGAACTCTATAAACATATGTTTGTGTAAAATATATACTTGCAGGTCAGAGTTTGCCTTGCACAGAAATTACACAGCACTTTGGTTTTCAAACTCAGCTTACATAATTATTATTTGTGTTGGAGATGTTTTTGTCAGGTTTACTTTCTCTTGTGTAATGAAGATTTGTTTATGTATGAATATTTGTCTTATCCTTCCTAGTTTGAACTTTAAAGGACACATATGTCTACGCAAATAAAATTGCCAGATTCTATCTTACTGTGGTCTTATATAAAATATTTGTTTTGTTATCTATGTCATACTACTTTTTTTTTCCATTTTATCATATGCTTTGCTCTTAATTTTATTATGTATCTTATACTTTTATATTTACTTGTAGTTACATTTTTATTTCTTATTTGTACTTTAACTATCAATCATTTAAGTTACATTTCATAAATTTACTTACCCATTTTTATTTGTATTTGTGCTTTAGTTAACAATATTTAAATATGTACAATATAATTTACTACATTTATATTTATTTTTCTATATTTTTCTATGGTCTTGAAAAGTTAAAATGATATTGTAAGTATTTACTACTTATTTCTTATTTTGATTTATATTTACATTTTGATTCGTGTTTTATATTTGACTATTAATATTAAGCTTAGATTTATGTGTTTACTTACTTATTTATATTTAATTTTGGACTTTTATTAACATAAATATTGTATATTGAACATTATCATCTATTTGTATTTTATATTTTATATTAACCAGCTTAGATTTTATATTAATTAGATTACAAATTTTTTAAAAAAAAAAATAAACGGGCCCAAAATCCAGGGTCGTTACATAATTCATCAAAGTATCAAATAATCATAATAGAGAATATTAAATAATCTAAATAAATGTTGAGGAATCCAGTTGGATCCCTCCAACCTGTTTCCCTGCATCCACAGATGTTAGCACAATACCAATTCCACTTCGAGGTGGAATATCACGGTATATGGGATTAATATAATATCATTCGCTATTATGCGGCGCATAGGGTCTCATCCGCTATATAATGCGGGAAATCAGTCATTTCAAGATATATTATATACTATAATATAGCACATCAAATCAATTCAACCATTCAACCAATTTTTAAATTTAATCATTTCAATTTAAATTAAACCAGATGAGTGATATTAACTCACCTTTGCTTTTTGTTTGAAGTCCATTACCGTCTCGACTCGTTTTCATGACTTTTGACCTTGAATAAACATTGGATTCATTTTGTTAATAGAACAAATTAATCACCTTAATAGTTTATTTTTTTTAAATAGACCAGTAAATTAAAATGTGAGCATGTCTACATATTTTTATTTTATTTTTTTGAAAAAAACACATATACTTAAAAAAAATGATCTGCATTGCCCTTTAAATTTTCTATGTCTTATCTATATATTTACTGCCTTTACTATATATATATATATTTAAACTAAAATACGAATGTGTATATATGTAATTACCAGATTAAAAGTAGAATTATGTTTACTGCAAATAAATTTCTTCTGATTTCAGCTTTCTATGTATATACATATAAATTGAAAGCTGCATTCATATATATATATATATCATCATATAATTATATTTGTTAGTATTCATTAATTTATTAGAGTAAATTACCTCCAATGCAGATCAAATCGAGCAACGAAGATGCTATCTTCCCGAAGCCCTCGCCATCGCCGAAGTCTGCCACTTCCAGCTTGCTCGTGAACGAGCTTCACTTCCCAAACCTAATCACCGAAGCCCTAGGCCACCGCTTTCTGCCTCCGCCAGAACAACGCGTGACTCTCGTCGCTCGAGTGCCCCTTGCCTTCCTTCCAGACTTCGACCGACTAGCACGTAGCACCTCTTGGTCATTGCCATCGATTTCGGAACCACCAACCCTCACGAGATCGACACCGTCCACTACGCTGCTCCGTCGACCGCTGCTGCCTAGCACGAACCACGCGACGTACGCTTCGATTCGGCCACTCCATTTCTCCTCTCTCGATTTTGAAACAAGGTCGAACAAATTGGGATTTCACTTGACATAAATGAGGAAGGGAAGCGACATGAATTCGCGGATACGATTTAATTTGAATTAAATTTCGGCTTTGATTCGTTCGAAATCCCGGTTTCGCCATTTTTCTTTCTCTGGAACGATATTATAAAATAAAGAACGAAACAAACTCAACAACCCGTTTGTTTTCGAGATTTCAGATTTTATTATTTTCGACTGATGTAAAGTTGATGGATGGGAATGTTTGCGTGCTGGACAAAACCTGCTATAGTGCTCTTGAATTGAAAGGAAAAAAGTTGATGTGAGATAATTTCAACTGCAGTTGATTAGTATAAATATATTCAATTTAAATTCAAATTGTTTCGATAAACGCAACTTAAAAACTCGACCTCCTATCGAGACGTGCCGCTAGGAGTTTATAGTGTTATACCCCAATGCCGAACGCAAAGGAAAAGGTTTCGAGGCCTTACTCGATCGTATGGATAAGATAGCTTTTTGGATCAGTTATTATATTGAATTTCGATATAAATTTCAACGCGTTTATATATCGTACGCTCACACAACAACTCCAAACATTACGAAAATTGAAATCCGATAATAATACAATATTACGAATTCAGTGGAACTGGTTTCGTCAAATTCCGAGGCTGTGCCTCGGAAGGCTATTTTTAAATTCAATTTAAACGATAAAATTTCAAAACTGAACAAATCAGTGTTAAATTTAATTTTACAACTTCTATTTCCTCAGTATTACCAATATAAATTTTATAAGCCTTCAAATTATATTTTAACAAGCTTAAAATCCCAGATTTCATATTTTGCCCCATTTCCAATTATTAAATTCAATAAATAAATAGTGATATTCGTAATTCAAGTTAAAATTACTCTATTGAATATTTAAAATAAATTAAATATCCCAATCTCAAATATCTAAAATTCTGGGTCGTCACAGCATACATGGTTTGTTAATGATATACATGTCCACCGAAGGTATATGATATGCACAAATATGCATTAATAGAGTTGGGGATATTCCTTAGGGGCAATGATGTGATTCGTTACATATATCTAACTTGATAACCAATCTTGTTGAAATAAAATGTGTTTTCTTTCTATCATGGACTAGATATAATATGTTATATTAATTAATTAATTTAATTAAAACTATATTTAATAGAAATTCCATAAATTGTATGTTTTATGATAGTAATTACAAAATGTTGAACCGTGAGTAGTTTATCATAATGAAAACAAATATACCATTTTAAATGTTTTTAGTCAAGATGCATCGAGATTGGATATCGATGTATCCATTGAGACTGCAATACCATAGCTTTTCAAAGTTGGGCAGTGTATTATCATGACTGCTTGGGGCACATAAGGGTTACGTACTGATAGTTATTGGATAACTATGGAACTACTCATTCAATAGTTTTCTATTGGTTAATATAACTAATGTCAAACATAAAATATCGATATGACTGATTTACACAGTTCTCTCGACTTGAGAATACCATGGATCATCAATATGAAAGCCCACTTTAATTATAATCAAATCATATCATGGTATCCATCATGTGAATATAGTTGAGTCGAGCGAAAGTATTGGAAGTGAAGCACTATTCAAGAGAGTATTCGCCTCCTCGGTTATATGGGGTTAGTACCATGGTCAACTCAAATCAACTTGAAGTCAAAATCTCTAGCCAAAGTAGTTCAGTTAATAGTGATCATTATTATTTAACCATGGACTTTGTGTTTCGACTATAGAGCTAAATATTAATGATATTAGAATTTTGACCATTACCAAATTCCATAAGTTCAAAGTGATATAGTTTTGATGAAGAGAATTCGTGTAAATAAAAGTCATAACCAGGAAATAATTAATAGAGTGAAATTAGATTTTACCAAAACCAAATAAGCGATAATTTGGCCAATATGTCACATACTTGCTAAGTGATGGGTGAATGTTAATATTCAAATAGCTCGACATTAATCGCTGATCAAATTTACACTAAACGAGTCATACAATCGAAATGATGAATTTTCTTTTAACCGTACAATTTATTAATTTATAATTATCATAAATTAATTAAATTAATTAATATTTATGAAATATTAAATGTCAAATTTTGATTATGACTTGAGGACTAAATATTATTTAATATATTTACAAAAATATATCAAGCGGTATATGATATCGATAAGCGATTAAATTGAATTTATATAAATAACATTTTCTTTGGGCTTAAATGGGATTTTGGCCCATCATGATGGTGAGAATTTCGGCTACAATACGACAATAAGGAGTAGCTAAAATTAGGGTAGAATGGTCAAAAAGTTTGAGTGGCTCAGATTGAGGGAGAACTGGTATGAGATGTGATCCATTATTTTATCTCTTCTTTCCACTATTTAAACATCTCTAACCTTAATTGCAAATGACTTTTGGCTGCAATTCCTTCCTTTTATCTTTGGCCAAAATCACTCCATTGGTGCTCCATCATATCAAACTCTAATCAATTCAGAGTCGGTCACTATCAGATAGTCAAAGGTCAACGGTTTAAAGACTAGCAATCCGCCGAATCGAAAAGCTTTCAAATTAGAGAATTCATCATTTCATGGTATGCTTTACGGCATTGGTTCTTATGTATATTTTATACTAAACTACTATTTATAATTTTTTGAATAATATTTCATGATATATATATATATGTATGTATATATATATCTTATTATTAGTTAGGTTATGATTCTGATATGTATTAATGTTGTCACAAGCTAGATTGGTTATATGTATGTATTCATTTAATTTTTTTATATGTGAGATAGATCATTAAAGCTGCATATTTTAGATATAATTAATTCTTATTTTATTAATTTATATATATATATATATCATTTAACTATACATATATAATTTATGTTTATACACTATATTTCTATAGTTAAAATTGATAATATAATTTTGTAAATGCATGTTTATAGTAATAATAATTTTCAACAACAATAAATAATTTTTATAATTATTAATTATTACTTAGTATTATTTGAATCAACAAACAATCTAAATAAATCATATAAAATTAAATATGTGCCAAAAATTATTTCATTATTTTTTAAAATTATTTTATCATAATATAAGCTCTTAGCTAGAAAGTAAAAAATAAAATTAATTTTCTTATTTTTCAAATTTATTGTAATAATCAGTTGAAAATTAATAAAATAATAAAAATATAATTTGACCGTGAAAAGTTCTGAAAAAATATTTTAAACGTTAAAGTATCATATATGATTTACTAAAAATTTAAAATTTGGAAAATGTTTAAAGAAAAACTTTTACTATTATTATGTATTTTCAAAAATAATATTCTACTAATATATATTTTAAAATAATAAATTTTTTGGTGCTATACATATAACCTGGAATTTAATTATTTCATTTTGTTAACTAATATGTATATATATTTAGATATTTTAAATATATTTATGAATACATATATATTATTAAAATTATTATTTTATCATTGCATATGTCGGTTTACACATTATTCACAAAAAAATTGTATACGTATTTTAATATTTATTGTAATAATGTGCATATATAAAATATATATTATTAATATTATATATATTTGTAAATTTCATATATATATATATATGTATATACATATTCATTTACATAAAAGTATTTTAATAAAATTAACACGTACATTTATTTATATATAGATTTATAATAATGAATATTAGGCACGCATCCCCAAAACCAAACTTAATTCAAATCGAATCCTTATCAAAAATACATACTTTCTACATCTATATTTTTAGTTCTGAATATTTTTTCCTAAATTACCCCTGCACTTTAAAGTCGAGCCGCGGTTCTTTTTCTTCTGATCAAACTGAAAGCCAAGTTGAGTTTTCTTCAGACAAATGTTTAATTCTCGATTTCAACGAAAACCTGCAACTATTTGAAGATGAATCAATCTTTTTTACGAAAATATGAATTATTTTTTATTTTTTATTTTTTATGGATTGTTGGTGTTGTTTTGATGTTTAAATTCATTAATGATAATGAGAAATGATTGTAGTTTAATGTTTGAAGTTATGTGCGTAAATACTGCATATATTAACTTAGAATAACATTCATACATTTTTTCTTGCAAATATTTGTAATAGTTGCTGGAAATCAGCAATTTTAAAGATTATTTGTGGACGTTGGTGTAAATTTTCATAATAATTGCAAAAAAGTCAGCAAATATCGGAAATATTTGCATATAAATATGCATTTATTTAGGAATTTTCCTCTGCAGTTATTCACTGAAAATTTACCAAATATTCATAATATATACTTGCTGTAAAATCACTCTTAAAATCATTTGTATTCATCTTTGTATGCAATTGTTCAAAATAATTGCAGAGATGTATGCAATTATTATGTATAATTGCATGTATGTCTGCAATTCTTCTAAGTAATTTGCATGCATATCTAAAAAATCTGTGATTATTCTCAATAAGTATAGAAATTGGTGCAAATATTGTGAATAATAATAGAAAATAACTGCTAAAAAATCTGCAATTTTTGAGAATACTTGCAGATATTGGTGTAAATATTCAGAATAATTGCAATAAGTTAGCAAATATTGGAAATTTTTGCATATAAATATGCATTTCTGTAGGAATTTTTCTCTGTAATTATTAATTTCAATATATTGCATTAGAAAGATAAATTTTATCTTCATAATTAAGAATACATGAATAAAAACTGCATTTACTGAGTATGCTTGCAAATATGTGCATTAAAAACTGCAATTAGTGAAAATACATGCATAAAAATATGTAAATATTCCAATATTTACAATATTTCTGCATGTTTTCTCAATATTTACATAAAAATATGCAAATATTGAGAATACTTGCATAAAAACTTCAAATTGTGTCAATTTTTGCGTTAAAAAATCTAACGCAAATATTATGAATATTTTTACTTTTTATGCAAATATTATGAATAATTGCAGTTATGGCTACAATTATTCTTAATAATTGCAGAAAAAATGCTAAATTTGAGAATATTTATTTATAATACTACAAATATATTTAGTATATTTGCAAAAAATTATAATAATATATGTTGAAACTGCAAGTGTTTTTTTAGAAAGTATTCATTATTTTTCCTTTCTTATGCCATTATTATGAATCTTGCAAATATTGGTGTAATAATTCTGAATAACTATCGAAAAATCAGCAAATATAGTGAATTATTTCTTATAATACTACAAACATGTACAATTTTTGTAGTAAAACATGTAACAATATATGTTAGAGCCGCAAGAGTGTTTTATCAAGTAATTAAATTTTTTACTACAAATTTTCTATGTATTTGCAACTAAAATTGCAAATATTAAGAATATTTGCAGTTTTAGCTGCAAATATTCTTAAATTGTTTCTGATGTATTTTTTTTTTTTTTAATTTTGTGAAGAATAATTTTGTTTTCATAGAAAATATTATTTGTTTTGTTGTTTCAATTTTACTGTTTGATTTTGATGTTTTAATTGATTATATTTTCCATTATTTGATTTCAGATTCTTCTCGATTAATTAAAATGAGTATTTGGTTTCGTTTTTCTTCTAAATCAATCTTCTAGTCACCTTGATTTCAGTTTATTCACTAGATTATGATTCGATTTTGTTTACTGATTTCATTTTCGTAGAAACGATGCAGTGCAGAGAGAAATTACAATAGAAGGGTACTTTTGTCTTTTAAATGGTCCAATTTTAAAAACAGAGACCAAATACTTATTAAAAAATGGAGGGATGTTTTGTGTATTTGCAAACTATATGAGGGATGTATGCCAAACGCACCCTTTATAATATATTTATAAGTAATAAGTTTAAATACATACATATATTTGGACAGCATATAATAAATATCGGATGAGCTAACATGTCCATTGCGATGTAAATCTCAACATTTGTACACGAGTATGTTATACCTTGCACGGGATATCATGATACACATTGTTGTGCACACATACATGTTTGTATATGATACATATGTGTATATTTATATGTATTAATATATAAATTTAAATAATAGAAGAGATTTTATTTAAATAAAATTTAGAAATGTTCTAAATGAATTAAACTTCATAGGCCCAATAAAGATTCAATAAGTTACTTTTTTTTGAAATTCTCCACTAACTTCCGCTACGGGCTATCCCAGTTCCAATAATGGTATCAGAATCCAATAGCCTATGTGGTCTAAATTAGTCGTATTAGGATTAACTATTAAGCTTACAACTCAAAGGTTGTCACTAATAGAAAGATCCAAATTTGAATTGGGCCTTGGGCTAATTTTCAAAATTATTTGAAAATTAAAATATAAGATTTTGAATTTGAAGTTAAATTTAAAATAAGATATACATATATTATAAAAGTTATAATATAATAAAATTTTCAAAATCTTTGAAAATATTTGCTATTAATTTTTAATTTTTAATTTTTAATTTATTAATAGGTAGTATAATGAATAAATTAATTAAATGGGTTATAATGAAAATATATACATGTATTATGTATTTTGATATATGTTATAATATTTTAAAATGTTTAAGATATCATAAGTATGCACATATGTATATAATATGATTTTTTGAAATTAATATAATGTAATTAAAATTGTTTATTAATTAAAGGTTAATTAATTAAGTAAATTAATTAAAGGGTAATTAATTAAGTAAATTAATTAGGTTAATTAATTAAAGGTTGATTAAATTAAATAAAAAACATATGTGAGATATATGTGTTACACCATAATGGTTATAATATGTATAAATATTTAATATAAATGTTATATCAAAATAATTATAAAATTAATAAAAATGTTAATTAATTAAACTTAAATAAGTAAGAATTAATTAATATATTATATACATAAGACTATTTTACAAGTTAATTAAAATATAAGAGTTATATAATAATAAAACTTATACAATATGAATGTATAAACTAAAGGTGGAACATCAAAGAAACCCATATAGACTTAAGGAAAAAATATATACGTATATGTATGTATACCATGATTTTCGATACGTCAGGCACTTGAATCATGAGATCGCTCAATATAATATATTGAAGATTATGAATCTTTAATATAAAATTGTCCTCTATCATTTATATATTAAGATTACTTACATACTCTTTAGTTGTTGAACTTTGCTCAAGCTAGTGATATTATATGTAGTACTGTTAATACATTTAACAAACAAGGTATGATAACCGCATTTATTTATTGAGCTTTCTTCAAGGTATCTGCATTATACTTAGGCCGTCGTGAAATGATGGGTCTGAGTGAATAGTCCAACTTTAATTGTTGAGCTTTCCTCAAGGTAAAGGCGGGATCATGACAAAGTACCATGGGTTAGGACTTGTATGTGCTACAACCAATAAGGAGATATCCACTGTATGTGGGCTTATAATTTGTTGATTTTTCCTTAAGGTTAAAATCCCAAGGCATACGATTCCTAACACCTTACAGTGAATTTGATAGACTTCTATATTTTGCTTATGGTTTGGCAAAACATAAAAGACTAATGGAAGCCTTATTAGAACAATAAAATGATAACAGTTAACCTTTCTAATATTGTAAGAATATATGCTACATAATGTTATAATAACCTATATTGATAAATTTGGCATTCAATATAGTTGAAAAACGTTTATCAAATAAGATATGCAAATGACTTGAATTGAAGATTGGCAAATAGAAATATAAAACATACTTACTAATAAATGCTTATTGCATGTTAATGTTTCAACATTCAAGCAAGCACCTTATTTCACAAATACTAAATGGATTCATAATTTGGTCGCTCACGTGTTTATTCGATCGAGACCATGTATTACATTCTATGAGTTTCTGTGACGCCCACCTCTATACCCACGCTAGCCAAGAACATTACGGTGTAATGCTGTCAACTAGCGCGGAGAATAAGGCTGTCGAGGAGCGGCCATCAGTAGTTAGGCCTTACACTAGTATTGGTTATCTCGATAGGAGTGGTGTATATATATATTCTTTCATTTTTCATCTCTGATTTATTTACTCCCATTGACATACCCCAATTCCAGAATAAAACGAATTACGATGGTTCATAATAGTTTAGGACAGTAGATATAATAATAACACAGATAATATCAATAAATGCGGAACACGGATAAAACAGAAAAGTCTCATATATATAACTGATGTCAGTTACAATACATTTGACATAGAACATATGATACAACTACAACTGTCGACCCAGGAAGTTATATATACAAGTACATTATCGACTAACATACATGAATACATATCAATCTATGCTATGACACGACAACTCCCTAAAGATATGAAAAGTTTTCATAGCTCAAACAGCTACCCAAAGCAAGATATCTATGACCTGAAATAACTCGGTCCGACCCGAGTATTAAATTCAAAGAAAATAATACGCGGGTCAGTTTAATTCAAACTCAGTTATTAGTGCACAGAAGCAATAATAATTAAATAATGAATAGACGACAGTCACAATAAATCTCGTCTATCCGATCCTTAAATAAAGAAATCGGATAATTATAAATATAACACGTAACAGTGTTAAACAACAAACAGCAGATTCAAATCATCAACAAAGATAAGTAAAAAGAATATCAATGAAGGTAATTTGGAAAACATCGAAATTGCCAAATCGGCAATTAACAACAAAATTTTCAAATTAAACCAATTCAAAATACAATTCAGAATATTGAATTGAATAAACAAAACAGTTCAAACCATTGAAATATCAATTAAAATATTAATTCGAGTAGGGCTGCAGTACACGCACGCGTGCATTGCCTCGCCACTACAGCATATGGAATATGCTAAATGTTAATAAATCAAAACAAAATAGAATATCATAAAAGCCATACCGTGTGGCTGCAGTTCACGTTGCGTGCACTGCCTTGCCACTACAGTGATAATGTACCCAAAAACTCAATTCCGTGTGGCTGCAGTTCACGCTTGCGTGCACTGCCTTGCCACTACAGTAATGATGTACACAACCGGGCACATGGTCAAACCCGAACTATTAGCTGGATTCAACACGGGGCAGGTGTACAGGCTACGACTTCAAGCATAAAGCAGTTCAATATCCAAGCAACAATGGAACCAACTCAAAACAGTCACAATATGAAGACAGCAAGTAAAACTGCAATTCTCAGACTCAGGTGCAAGCACATATAAAGGAACAACAGCAGGTCAGGGTCAAAGCACTAATGCATACAGACCTGGAGACCCTATGAAGGATCAAATATAAATGGCAATGCCTCAACAACCATTGCATCATATACATGAAATACAACTAAATTCGCTTGGATAAAATAGTGCAGTGAAGAACTCAAAAACCCAAATGTATTTGAATACTTAAAACCGAAAGGGGAGCAAATACACCATGCAAATGATACACAATGTGTATGATCAGAGGTGATGCAGCACGAAAATCGGATCTCATAAGGCAGAATACCCAAAATGATATAAGTACACAGTGAAGTGAAACCAAGTCATGAATGTGGTCAACACTACACATGTAGTTCAAATGTAAAGACGGTATGAATAAAACTCAAACCAGAGGCAATTGGCATCAACTACCACAATGAATCAGAGAATCCAAACCGACTTCAGCAATATTGAAAAGGCTATAATAAAATTCATGATACTACATAGCATCATGCATGCCACAGGTCTGAAGACCAACCAGACTAGTGAAACAAACACAAATCAAAAATAGTAGGTGAATGTGCAGACCCAACCAAAGGAAGAAGAACCAAAATGACACTGAAATAATTGAACTGCAAGAATGCAGTAATGCATATGCAATCCAGACCAGGTAGTACAATGATGAACCAGAGCACAAATCCAAGCACGACCAAGTCACAATTATATGCAAACTGAAACTGCGGTCTGAGAGACATGCACAAGCATAGTCTCAACAAATTATGTAATGCACAAATGTCATGAACTAGAGTGACAATGCATACTACAGATCTGGGTAAAATGGATGTACTATCATATGTATTAAATTAACGTGCAGGGATATAAAACTACACAATGTACACAGTGGTCAATATATCTACTCAGACTTCAATGTATTTATATGAAGGCAGTGCCGAGGTTAGGTAATGGTTATCAAAGCATAAAGTGAACAATGCAAAGATGAATGCACTTATGGATGCAGACATGTCAAAAATATTATGAAGCGGAGAATGAACAAAGAAACCATAGAACAGATGGTACAAGTCAAAACAGAGAATTCGAAGTCAACTCAAAATCAATATCGCCAAAACAACCAAAAACATGGTGGCCACGAAATTCAACAATACTGTGATGACCAAGTCAAGAATCAAAACCAAAATTCGAAATCCATATATAAACCCACAAAAATCATCGAGCCATGGTTAAACAGAATCGAACCATGCCAGAAACATTAACACGAAACGCAGTCGAATGGCCGAGCAATAATCAAGTGACGAAAGTGTATGAATAAAATAATAAGATAACTCACTTTCATAAAATAATCAAAAGGTCGAAGACAAATTCAAAATATACATGAGATTGAATTAGATGTGAGTAAACTCACCTTTGTCGATGCGAAGAATCCAAATCCAAGGATTAAACATCGACATCGAAGCGAAGACGAACTCGAACCCAGTGCCGAAGCATCCCAGCGACGAGCAACCGATAGAGCAAGGAATCGAGTTAAATTGAGCAGTTGAAGTCACGAATTGCACGAAGCCCTAATTTGGATTGAAGGACGAAAACGAGGCCGCCATTTTTATTTTTGTTCGTTTATTTGGTTTTGGGTTTTCGAAATGAAAAGAATAAAGGGGACTGGGTTTAATTATTATCATGGCACAAAAGAAACATGACCCGAGATTCAAATTCGCAAAGCTCAACACTTAACCAAATTTTTGAAAGGATTTCAACTCGATTAAAATTCAAATAGCAAATAGCTATCGACATTAACCGTTTAACGATGATTATAAATTAGTGAAAAATTCTTGGGTTGTTACAGACTCCCCTCCTTTAAGAAATTGCGTCCTCGCAATCATAAGGAATAAATGAACAAATGGTAACAACCATAAAGAACATCATCATAAGATGAAGAAATTTGAAATAGGAAGTTCACCATAAAGAGCTTGAAAGAGTAAGCCTGAATGTGTTTGCTCGATAAATTCTATGGATTCCTAAGTGCAATCCTTAGGATTTGAGAACCATTGAACTTCCGCAAGAAAAACATCTTTAGTTCGAAGGTGCTACACCCCCGAAGCAATGATGTGAATAGATAGCTGCTCAAAAGTAAAAATCGAATATCCCTAAGGCATTTCCGTAATTGGAAGACGTGGAAAACGTCATGAATAGCAGAAAATTGAGTCGGTACACCGGCGTAGTACAATATAACCACCAAAGAAATCTTTTAATTTCATAAAAGAAATTCACAAATTCTCTACAAAATTTAATTATCAAATAGATAATTAGAATACAGAAATCACAAAACAACAATATCTAATTATCGATACGATAATTAGAAAACAGCAAAATCAGCAAATCTAATTATCAACAAAGATAATTAGAAAACACAAGTCACAAATATCTAACTATCAAAAACGATAATAAGGAATTACCACAACGGTAATCAAATTTAAAATCAACAAATATTCAATTATCAAAACGATAATCAAATCTTAAATCACAAATATTTAATTATCACAAACGATAATTAAATCTCAAATATCTAATTATCACAAGCGATCATCAGAAACAACAAATATCTGATTTTCAAAAACGATAATCAGAAATCACAAATCAACGAATATTTAACTATCACAATTGATAATCAAATCTTAAATCACAAATATTTAATTATCACAAATGATAATCAAATCTCAAATCACAAATATTTAATTATCAAAAACGATAATTAAATCTTGAATATCTAATTATCACAAGCGATAATCAGAAATCACAAATATCCGATTACCAAAAACGATAATTAGAAACCACAAACATCCGATTATCAAAAACGATAATCAGAAATCACAAACATCCGATTATCAAAAACGATAATCAGAAACCACAAATATTCAATTAACGAGTCCGGAATTAACCGAAATAGCAAACGCACATGTCCCATAACCACGAGTTTTACTATATCGTTTAATTCACTTCATTGTTTTCTTGAAAGTGCATAATTGTGTATTTTAAAAATAACATTTCACATTCTCAAATGGACAAGTCCGGAATTAAGCGAACCAGTAAAAGAAAGGGGTCATAGTCCTCGATTTTTCTGAAACGTTTAAATCGCTTCCTCATTCTTTTGAAAGCGCAAAGTGCAAAACTTCTGAAAACAATTTTCATTTATTTTATAAAAATAATAATTTACATTCTCAAACGAACAAGTCCGGAATTAAGCGAATCAGCAAAAGAAAGGGGTCATAGTCCTCGATTTTACTGAAACGTTTAATTCGCTTCCTCATTCTTTTGAAAGCGTAAACCGTAAAAATTTTGGAAACAATTTTTTATTTTGAAAAAATTTAAAAATAATAACAAATTTTTAAAACACGTGATTAAAACAGCAACATCAGTAGCAACTTTGACAAGGAAATTTCACTTCTCAAAATACCGTAAAAACGGACAACAAAATCAGCATTGTGGGATAACCGCTTGAAAATTCATTTTAAAATTGGCGGTTACTGAAGTTAATACGTTAAAATCTCATCAAGATAATTGGCATCAAAATATAATACTAATGAATTTTCATTCATAGAAAATGTCACAAGAATCCTCTCAAAGATAGAAAGGGATATCATACCCTAAACTTGTATTCATAATAAGTCAATGACACACGAATTCACCAATGCACAAAAATTGATAAAACTTATCAATAGAAATCACGAAAATTGGTGAAGCACAAATTCTAGAAATCATCACAAGAAATCCAAAAAACGCAAATTCTGGAAATCCACACAAGAAATCCAGAAAACACAAATTCTAGAAATCTACACAAGAAATCCAGAAAACACAAATTCTAGAAATCTACACAAGAAATCCAGAAAACACAAAGAGGGGGAGGCCTATCACATGACGGTCCGAAGACCATGGGGAGCTACACCATATGGGTGACTTGGAATCACCCAGATGAGGTCTAGGCTAACCAAAAAGCAAAAAGGTATGTGTGAGTGGAATCACACAAATGGTGTCTAGCCTAACCTCGCAAACAAAAAGGTATGTGTGAGCGGAATCACACAAATGGTGTCTAGGCTAACCAAAAATCAAAAAGGTACGTGTGAGTAGAATCACACAAATGGTGTCTAGCCTAACCTTGCAAACAAAAAGGTATGTGTGAGCGGAATCACACAAATGGTGTCTAGGCTAACCAAAAAGCAAAAAGGTATGTGTGAGTGGAATAACACAAATGGTGTCTAGGCTAACCAAAAAGCAAAAAGGTATGTGTGAGTGGAATCACACAAATGGTGTCTAGCCTAATCTTGCAAACAAAAAGGTATGTGTGAGCGGAATCACACAAATGGTGTCTAGGCTAACCAAAAAGCAAAAAGGTATGTGTGAGTGGAATCACACAAATGGTGTCTAGCCTAACCTTGCAAATAAAGAGACGTCGCACAATTGCTAGTCTAAATCATAAAAAGGGGAAGGCCTATCACAAAATGGAAGCATGAAAACTCACCAACCAGTATCACAAAACGAGACGCTATCTCATGGTGGCCAACCATTAAATTTTGACACACGAATGGTTCGAAGGCCGTGGGGCGCTACCCCACATATGTGATGGCGAAACATCACACAAATGTGATGGCGAAACATCACAAGAGTGGGTTCTAGTCTCCCTCGCAGACAAAGAGACATCGCACAGTTGCTAGTCTAAATCACAAAAATAATCGTCATGATCATAAAGAAGTGTCAATTACACTAAGTTAGTAAATATAAAAGTTTAGCTTCATGTCCCATAACCACTTGCTTACCCTAAATATTTATGAACAAACTGTAAATCTTCACTAGAAAATTGTCACAAGAGGTTCAATCGAACAAGTCCAAGAATTAACCGACGAAGTGAACGCAAGCGTTTCATACCACTTGTTTTACTAAGCCGTTTAATTCGATTTCTCATCCGAGTGAAGTAAAGGCTTGTATATACTAGTAGATTGGAAAATGGTTTAAGTAAAGAGCTTTGTAATAAAATAGTTTTGAAATTGTTTGGAGAAAAGGGTTTTGATATTTATTACTAGCATAGAAAACCTTTATATTTTTAAGGTGACAAAGCATAAAAGTGATTGTAGAAACAATCAATCACAAGAATTCACATACAAAGATGTGAATAGAATCCAAAGAAATCGATACCGAATCCTTCAAAAAGTATGTTCACAAAAATCCCAAAGAAAATGTCACCAAAGTCGCTAATAAATGATAGCAACATATCGGGGAATTAACACGAATCGATTAAATTTGGAAACCAAATAAATTCACTAAAATTCACATTCGAAGACGTGAATAAAATCCAAAGAATCCGATTCCAAATCCATCAAAGTAGAAATACCCAAAAATTCCAGAAATAGAAGTTATAACAACTAATCGGAAAAGAAGAATCGGTTAACAATTGGAAAAACAAAGCAAAACGAGCATAAATGACTTCAACAAAAATAAAAATCATGTCAATGCCGAAGTCAACAATTATTGGCCAAATTCGAGCAAAATCAACGTCGACTAAATCAATACAAAGCCGAAAACACAAGAACAAAATCCTCATCATCAAAAACTCAACTTGAGTTCGCAAAGGAAACGGAGGCCGAAGCCAAAATACTTTCACGAAATCAAAATCAAATGCACATGAATAAACGTTAGGAATTCATACCTAACAATCAAAGATAATCATATACAAATATGAGAGATAAAACATCGACAAATAGTTGTAACACATGTTCCATCTAAGTTATATTTTATATTATGTCCGTAAACCCCAGGCTCTGATACCAAGCTGTGACGCCCCACCTCTATACCCACGCTAGCCAAGAGCACTACGGTGTAATGCTGTCAACTAGCGCGGAGAATAAGGCTGTTGAGGAGAGGCCATCAGTAGTAAGGCCTTACACTAGTATTGGTTATCTCGATAGGAGTGGTATATATATATATTCTTTCATTTTTCATCTCTGATTTATTTACTCCCATCGACATACCCTAACTCCAGTATAAAACGAACTACGATGGTTCATAATAGTTTAGGACAGTAGATATAATAATAACACAGATAATATCAATAAATGCGGAACACAGATAAAATAGAAAAGTCTCATATATATAACTGATATCAGTTACAATACATTTGACATAGAACATATGATACAACTACAACTGTCGACCCAGGAAGTTATATATACAAGTACATTATCGACTAACATACATGAATACATATCAACTTATTCTATGACACAACTCCCAAAAGATATGAAAAGTCTTCATAGCTCAAACAGCTACCCAAAGCAAGATATCTACGACCTGAAATAACTCGGTCTGACCCGAGTATTAAATTCAAAAGAAAATAATACGCGGGTCAGTCTAATTCAAACTCAGTTATTAGTGCACAGAAGCAATAATAATTAAATAAGGAATAGACGACATTCACAATAAATCTCGTCTATCCGATCCTTAAATAAAGAAATCGGATAACGATAAATATAACACGTAACAGTGTTAAACAACAAGCAGCAGATTCAAATCATCAACAAAGATAAGTAAAAAGAATATCAATGAAGGTAATTTGGAAAACATCGAAATTGCCAAATCGGCAATTAACAACAAAATCTTCAAATTAAACCAAATCAGAATACAATTCAGAATATTGAATTGAATAAACAAAACAGTTCAAACCATTGAAATATCAATTAAAATATTAATTCGAGTAGGGCTGCAGTACACGCACGCGTGCACTGCCTCGCCACTACAGCATATGGAATATGCTGAAGGTCAATAAATCAAAACAAAATAGAATATCATAAAAGCCATACCGTGTGGATGCAGTTCACGCTTGCGTGCACTGCCTTGCCACTACAGTGATAATGTACCCAAAAACTCAATTCCGTGTGGCTGCAGTTCACGCTTGCGTGCACTGCCTTGCCACTACAGTAATGATGTACACAACCGGGCACAAGGTCAAACCCGAACTATTAGCTGGATTCAACATGGGGCAGGTGTACAGGCTACGACTTCAAGCATAAAGCAGTTCAATATCCAAGCAACAATGAAAAACAATGGAACCAACTCAAAACAGTCACAATATGAAGACAGCAAGTAAAACTGCAATGCTCAGACTCAGGTGCAAGCACATATAAAGGAACAACAGCAGGTCAGGGTCAAAGCACTAATGCATACAGACCTGAAGACCCTATGAAGGATCAAATATAAATGGCAATGCCTCAACAACCATTGCATCATATACATGAAATACAACTAAATTCGCTTGGACAAAATAGTGCAGTGAAGAATTCAAAAACCCAAACGTATTTGAATACTTAAAACTGAAAGGGGAGCAAATACACCATGCAAATGATACACAGTGTGTATGATCAGAGGTGATGCAGCACGAAAATCCGATCTCATAAGGCAGAATACCCAAAATGATATAAGTACACAGTGCAGTGAAACCAAATCATGAATGTGGTCAACACTACACATGTAGTACAAATGTAAAGATGGTATGAATAAAACTCAAACCAGAGGCAACTGGCATCAACTACCACAATGAATCAGAGAATCCAAACCGACTTCAGCAAAATTGAAAAGGCTATAATAAAATTCATGATACTACATAGCATCATGCATGCCACAGGTCTGAAGACCAACCAGACTAGTGAAACAAACACAAATCAAAATAGCAGGTGAATGTGCAGACCCAACCAAAGGAAGAAGAACCAAAATGACACTGAAATAATTGAACCGCAAGAATGCAGTAATGCATATGCAATCCAGACCAGGTAGTACAATGATGAACCAGAGCACAAATCCAAGCACGACCAAGTCACAATTATATGCAAACTGAAACTGTGGTCCTAGAGACATGCACAAGCATAGTCTCAACAAATTATGTAACGCACAAATGTCATGAACTAGAGTGACAATGCATACTACAGATCTGGGTAAAATGGATGTACTGTCATATGTATTAAATTAACGTGCAGGGATATAAAACTAAACAATGTACACAATGGTCAATATATCTACCCAGACTTCAATGTATTTATATGAAGGCAGTGCCGAGGTTAGGTAATGGTTATCAAAGCATAAAGTGAACAATGCAAATATGAATGCACTTATGGATGCAGACATGTCAAAAATATTATGAAGCTGAGAATGAACAAAGAAACCATAGAACAGATGGTACAGTCAAAACAGAGAATTCGAAGTCAACTCAAAATCAATATCGCCAAAATAACCAAAAACATGGTGGCCACGAAATTCAACAATAATGTGATGAACAAGTCAAGAATCAAAACCAAAATTCGAAATCCATATATAAACCCACAAAAATCATCAAGCCATGGTTAAACAGAATCGAACCATGCTAGAAACATCAACACGAAATGCAGTCGAATGGCCGAACAATAATCAAGTGACGAAAGTGTATGAATAAAATAATCAGATAACTCACTTTCATAAAATAATCAAAAGGTCGAAGACAAATTCAAAATATACATGAGGTTGAATTAGATGTGAGTAAACTCACCTTTGTCGATGCGAAGAATCCAAATCCAAGGATTAAACATCGACATCGAAGCGAAGATGAACTCGAACCCAGTGCCGAAGCATCCCAGCGACGAGCAACCGATAGAGCAAGGAATCGAGTTAAATTAAGAAGCCGAAGTCACGAATTGCACGAAGCCCTAATTTGGATCGAAGGACGAAACGAGGCCGCCATTTTTATTTTCGTTCGTTTATTTGGTTTTGGGTTTTCGAAATGAAAAGAATAAAGGGGACTGGGTTTAATTATTATCACGGCACAAAAGAAACATGAACCGAGATTCAAATTCGCAAAGCTCAACACTTAACCAAATTTTTGAAAGGATTTCAACTCGATTAAAATTCAAATAGAAAATAGCTATCGACATTAACCGTTTAACGATGATTATAAATTGGTGAAAAATTCCTGGGTTGTTACAGTTTTGAACTCTAAAAGCAATCCAAGACTATAGATATTTGATCCATATACTACCGCGTATAAGCATTATATAGGGAACAATCATAGTTCGTAATGTAGAATATTTTGATGAAATTAGATCATCTGAAATAAGCAATTAATATGTACAGTAAGGTTGAGTATTCAATTTGATTGATTACAATAAAGATCATACTATGTTAACTATAGCACAAGATCAAAACTACAATATAGATTTAAGAACTCGACGGTTGAACTGTTGGTTCAATTAATTTACGCAAAGAGTAACATATTTGATGTCCTTAAATACTAAGGATAATCGGTTGCGCTTTTGTAAAGAGTTCATTATGATGTTGTAGTAGAGATATTCATTTGAATGGTTTGACCATTTAGAAAGAAAACGAGTGTATAAGAGTAGATGTGATTTAAGATACAATTGAGATGAAGAGAGTGAATAGTCACTTTTGCTTTATAAAGAAACATCGAAAATAAGAATTATAAAATAAGAATTAATACATAATATTGGAATGAGAAATATAATATCTATTCCAAAACTGTATTTTCATTTAGAAAATTGTTTTCTATAAGATTTATTTCTTTGAGTTCAAGACATTTGATCAAAGTACTCTTCAATGTAAGCTAGTTCTAATATATGAAATAAATAATTTATATTAAATGAATGATGGACCTCTAAATTCAGTATGCTCTGTAGCAAGGGCAAATATAATGGGGGCATGCCATATAGTGGTTGTTGATTGCATCGAGTTACGAAAATTGTTTTTGTAAAACACACCCAACATTATGTATAAAATAATGACTATATTTCACTGTCTACTAAAAAATAGATATAGTTATATTTCAATGTGAATATTATAAATATTCGCTACGAAATAAAATTATAATGTGGTATTTGTTTTAATGACAAAGTGATGCATTGAAAAATGCCGAAGTATCTAAAATTATTTACAGTTATTTTGGAAGTACAGACTAAGCCCTTTTTTTGGAGAAATAAATTTTATTATATGATTATGAATCATATGGTACTAGTTAATTATATCTCAGACAATCAAGGGGTATGCACCTATTTAGTTGGAGTGTCATGAGAGTTGATGAACTGTACGGATGAATGCCATCATAAGTTATTGATACCAAAATAGTTCCATATACTTCATTATATTCAACGATGAGTTATCATCGATATGGACATTTTTATTTGATACACATGTAATATGTCTAGGGTAAACTTATATAATATAAAATGTAAGTAAATGAAATAACATGCAATAAAATAAAATGATTCAATTTGATCAAATAGATGAGTATATTGGAAAAAGTTTCGAACATACCTAAAAATAAATAAAGATTCAACCTCAAAATTCACTTTTTTCTATGATACATAATGATGTATCAATAAGGAGTAATCAGTCTTTGTTAGACAAACCATGATTAGTTTTGAGTAAAGTTGAGTTAACTTCTTTCAGTAAGGTCATATACTTAAGAGTAGTACACAAGGTTAGACTTACTATCATCCAAAGAATAGTTTACAAAACCATACAAAATATGGGTTTATAAGAAACCCCTACATATCCTAAGCTATGGACTTGGCAGGTTATGTGAGTCGAAAGACCACATGTAATAATTGGAAGTAAGGATCTTGTATGAATCGTCCTAAGAGAATTTTGAGAACGATATTCATTAGAGGACTAGATTATGTTGTGAACTTAAATATATTGTAGACTAATGCAAAGTCCGTTTTATAAAAGGCAATTCAAAAAATGTTTATGAATGTCCATTCTGTTGCATTGAGAAACAATCATTGTTTCAAGAAATACCAACTTCGTAGCGAAGGAATTTCTTTATGAAATTATTGGTATAAAATGAATTTGGATATGATCCAATGATAAAAGTGATTACAAGAGAAGAAATGAAATTAACTAACCTAAACGAACACATTGCATTAGAGTGTCTAATAACTATTCTTACATATTAAAGAGAAACTACGAGTTTCTTATTAATGTTGAAAATATATAATCATCATTTGTTTAATTAAACCATTAAGAGTGTTGGCTCAATGATATGGTATGATTATGACGCCCCACCTCTATACCCACGCTAGCCAATGACACTACAGGGTAATGCCGTCAACTAACACGGAGAATAAGGCTGGTTGGGAGCGACCATCTATAGCTTTGCTCTAACTATCTATTGAATACATCGACAATAAACATATCAAGCAGGTCGACATACCCAATGAATACTTAAAACAAAACCATAGGTGGTTGAAGGATCTATCAAAACAGAATATGAAAACTCAAATGTAATATACATCACAGAACAGTAAATCATCATATACACATATACTGATACATCGTAGAGTATACAAAATAATACATGTCAAGTGGTATAGCAGACCACAATATACAGACGAGTTCACAAGAATAAATATAAGAGTTACAACATGATAGGACTACACAAAAGCTATGACAAAAAGAAGCTAGCGGAGTAGTCCATGCGGAAGCAAAATAGGCTAAGTCCAAAAGTACCTAACCTGAAACATCTCGGTCTGACCCGAGTATAAAATACACGGGTCAGTCTAGCTAAGCAAATCAGTTAGATAAACTGAACAACAATAAACCTGTAAGGTTACAAGGTATAACATATATCTCTAAGGGAGATAACACAATCATCCAACAAAAGATGAATCATATGATAACAAGCCTCATATCATCGGCAACATATAGAAACAAAGGATGCAAATACCCCAAATCAAGCCAAAAGGGCAATAACAAATACCATTAAGGTATACAAGTTCCACAAGGTAAACGCTACTAATCATGCGGCTCAAAAATACCAACACCGAAGGGCGATAACAAGGGAATATACATATGAATGAAACATCAGAAAATTGCTCGAGCTCAGTACTGTACAAACAAGGATCCATGAGCCCGAAGACTCCAAACCCAATATCACCCATGCGGCTCATAACGACCAACATCGGAAGCGATACTAAAGGGCAACCCAATATCACCCATGCGGCTCATAACGACCAACATCGAAAGCGATACTAAAGGGCAACCCAATATCACCCATGCAGCTCATAATGACCAACATCGGAAGCGATACTAAAGGGCAACAAACCCGAAGGCACAAACCCGAAGGTACAAACCCGAAGGCAACATACCCGAAGGCAACATACCCGAAGGCAACAAACCGTAGTGGTGAAGGTCAGAGAGCCAATACAGGACACCACTAACTGGCGAAATGTGTCATAACTCTCAAAAAGGAATCCGAAAAGTGTTAACGTATGTCCCATAACCACTCGTTCGCACTAAACGGTTACTATCCGTCAGCCACTTTCACACTCAAAGCAGTACAATGTTTACCTCATATCATCGATAAATCAAACCCGAAGGTCAAAACGATCAATCGAACAGGTCGGGGACTAATCGGAAAGATAAACACACAGATTCATGGTCCGTGTTTTGCCTAACCATTTAATCACCCTTCCACTTCGCTCGAAGTGCAAAATTGTGTGTGTATTTTAAATAGAATTTATAAATCGGAGAAGCGAACTTTTAATAAGATTTGAAGAAATCATTTACAAAACCCATGAATGAAGTCAAAAAGGAATCATCAAGGTCAAATATGCAAAAACAACTAATTGGAATCAATTTAAATCGATAAAACTGAAAATCACAAACAGATGGGCACACTGGACAAAATAAAGCAGGTCAGTCGACTGGCCTACTGCAGTCAGTCGACTGAACCACAACCCGAGAGTTTTTACTCTCTGCAGTCAGTCGACTGACTGCAGGGGGTCAGTCGACTGGCTGTAGCTGGAAATGTTTTCCAGCCTAGCAAATGGAGGAGCAACTCACCCCATTTGCAACATATCGAGCAATGGACTTAAGAGGATTTTTCCAATCGATAACCCAACACCATTGACTCCGATTTACCACCAAAAACCATGATCAAACATCAGAGTTATGATTTTCAAGGATTTGACTCCAAAACTCCAAAAATGAAATGTTCACCAATTCAATTCAAACTAAAGGCAAATGCATATGAACAAGGTATTAGGAATTCATACCCAACATCAATGAAATCAAGAGAAGTAGATGTGAGCTCAAAACTCACCTTTTATCTCAAAACAAAGAAGAAGGAGTTCAATTTGCAAGGAGAAGACCAACAAACACTACTTCAACTCAACAAGCTTCAATCTAAGAATAAAACACATATTTCCCAATTTAGGTTTAGGAAATTTTTCTGAAATTGAAGAGGAGAAGAGTTGGAGAAGATGAAGAAGAACTTACCAATGGATTCTCTTTGATTTTGGAGCAAGAATTTGGATTTTTGCAAATGGATTTAGGGCTAGGAGTTTCTAATTTCCTTTCTCTTCCTCCATTTCGGTTTTTAAGCTTAAGTTTTTATGAAATGAATAAGTGAATGAGAGGAGAGGGCTGAGTTAGGGTTAATTAGATAGTTAGTGGGCTGAACCCAAACCCAAAACCCAATAGAAAAAGGGTCAAATTTCACAAACTCCAAACATATCAAAGATTATACTCAAAAAGATCGCAAACGCCATTTTGGAACCAATGGAGGTAGTTTCGAGTCCCAATTCGGTCGTTTGCAAAAAGTAGCTTTTCGGACCCAAAAATCCGACTAACGATGCTATATTTAAACAAAACATTTAAATATATAATCGTTAAACATGCGGGTTGTTACAGATCTCCCCTCCTTACAAAATTGCGTCCCCGCAATTCCTAGAGACGATATTTGTAACAACTACATACATAAAACATTCCAAAGAAAAGGAAATAAGCTAGAGACGAAAAGATAATCTCACCATCGACAAGCAAAGATAGAAAACCCGGATAAGATCGCTCGATATACTCTCTGGTTTCCCAAGTACAATCATTGGGATTAGCGGACCATTGAACTTTAACGAGCGGCACGTCCTTGTTCCGAAGGTGTCGCACCTCCGTGTCAAGTACGCGAATAGGTTGCTGTACAATAGATAAGTCCGGTGAGATCTCAAGCTCTTGCAAATCAGGAGAAGTAATAATAGAATCCGACTCCCGAAGACACTTCCGAAGTTGCGAGACGTGAAACACGTCATGAATGCCAGATAAATGAGCTGGAAGTGAAACTCTATAAGCCACAGGGCCAATACGTTCAGTAATAGAAAATGGTCCTATAAAACGAGGAGCCAATTTCCCAGTCGCACTGAAACGCATAACCCCCTTCAACGGAGAAACACGAATAAAAACAAGATCGCCGATCGAGAACTCGAGAGGCTTCCTACGGTTGTCCGCGTAGGATTTCTGATGACTCTGTGCCTCTTTCATTCTCAATCGAATAAGATCAATCTTCTCGGAAGAATGACGAACAAAATCTGGACCAAGAATAAGCTTCTCTCCAGATTCTAACCAACATGAAGGTGATCGACATGGTCTTCCGTATAAGGCTTCGAAAGGAGCCATACCGATACTAGACTGAAAACTATTGTTGTAGGAGAACTCTACAAGAGGTAGGTGATCTTCCCAACTACCACCAAAATCAAAAATACAAATACGGAGAAGATCTTCCAAGATACGATTCACCCGTTCAGTCTGTCCATCAGACTGCGGATGATAAGCTGTAGAAAAATTAAGCTTTGTTCCCAAAGCTTGCTGAAGACTCTTCCAAAAATGACTCGTGAATAAAGGATCACGATCACTCACAATAGAACTAGGAACACCGTGAAGTCTCACGATTTCCTTGACATATAACTTAGCCAAATGCGAAGCAGTTCTATTAGACTTAATAGGGACAAAATGAGCAGACTTAGTGAGGCGATCAATAATAACCCAGATGCTAGAATGGCCCGATCTCGAACGAGGTAGGCCGTCAATAAAATCCATAGAAATCTGATCCCATTTCCACAATGGAATCTCAAGGGGCTGAAGAAGACCCGAAGGACGCTGATGTTCGGCCTTAAAACGCTGACAAGTTATGCAATTGCTCACATAACTCGCCACATCGCTCTTCATGCCTTCCCAATAATAAAGACGACGCATATCGGCATACATCTTGCTACTACCGGGATGAATGGTATACTTAGAACGGTGACAGTCATCAAGAATGTCATGCCTAAGTGCAAAATCAGAAGGCACAAAAAGACGGTTCTTCTTGTAAAGACACCCATGAGAATCAATGCTGAAATCTTGCAACGCCTCATCACAGGATCAGACTCACAAAGCTGAATAAGATGCAACAATTCAGGATCACGCCGCTGAGCATCGGCAATACGATCCACTAAAATAGGTCGAGCTCCCAAACTAAATAATAGGATAGGAGAATCAAAAGACGAACCTCGATCATGAATTACACAAGAAGATAAAGTCTCAAGAACATCCCATTCGGCAAGCATCATAGAAATAACAGCCGAATGTTTGCGACTAAGCGCATCTGCAACACGATTACCCTTACCAGGGGTATACTCGATATCAAAGTCATAAGAAGAAAGAAACTCGAGCCAACGCTGTTGCCTCATATTGAGTTCCTTCTGAGTAAACAAATACTTCAAAGATTTATGATCGGTATAGAGAATGAAGCGCTCGCCCAATAAGTAGTGTCGCCAAATCTTCAAGGCGAAGACAATGGCGGCAAGCTCAAAATCATGAGTGGCATAGCGAACTTCATTCGGACACAGTTGCCTAGAAGCATAAGCAACTACCCGATCCTTCTTCATAAGAATAGCACCGAGACCACTACCACAAGCATCGGTGTAGACAACGAGATCATGATTCCCTTCGCGAACCACAAGAATAGGAGCATTAGTGAGAAGTTTCTTTAATGTCAGAAAGGAAGCTTCACACTTGTCGGACCTAATAAAATGAATGCCTTTACGAGTAAGGTAGGTGAGAGGAAGCACAACACGGGAAAAATCCTTAATGAACCGACGGTAATAACCCGCCAATCCAAGGAAACTACGAATCTCATGTACATTCTCAGGCCTCTTCCAATTCTGAATGGCTTCGATCTTTGAGGGATCGACAGAAATACCATCGGAAGATACAACATGGCCTAAGAACTTAACCTTATTCTCCCAAAAGTGGCATTTGGAGAATTTGGCTCTAAGCTGATGATGACGAAGAGTACTCAAGACAATCCTTAAGTGATTAGCATGCTCAGCTTCAGACTTAGAATAAATAAGGATATCATCAATGAACACAAGGATGAACTTATCGAGATATTCCCGGAATACCCGATTCATGAGATCAACAAAGAAAGAAGGAGCGTTCGTCAAACCGAATGACATAACGAGCCACTCGAAAGAACCATATCGAGTGTGGAAAGCTGTAAGAGGTATGCTATTCTCCGCGACTCGTAATTGATGAAAACCTGTGGCAAGGTCAAGCTGAGAAAAGATCTTAGCACCACTCAATAGATCGAACATATCATCGATCCTAGGCAATGGATACCTATTCCTAATGGTCAACTCGTTAAGCTTGCGATAGTCAATGCAGAGCCTAAGAGTTCCATCAGACTTTTTCACGAAGACGACCGCGGATCCCCACGGAGAAAAACTGGACTGAATTAACTGCTTGGACTCAAGCTCTAAAAGCTGCTTCTTTAGTTCCTCATTTTCCTTTGTAGACATCCTCGTGGGAGGACGACTAACTGGCTGCGCGCCTGGAATGAGATCAATGCGGAACTCAATTGCCCGCTTGGGTGGCAAACCCGATACAGGCTCAAAAACATCAGAAAAGTCACAAGCAACAGGAATACGAGATATATCATCATCATCTCGCGAGTCAAAAGAATATAAAGCCATCTCGGAATTATCCACATTCCGAAGAATAAGGATAGCTGAGTAGGCGAATCCGGATGTCGAAGATATATAGTTCTCTCCGAACAATTAATCCTGGCATCATATCTCACTAGCCAGTCCATACCCAAAATCATATCAAATCCCAGACAAGAAATAACGTGCAGATTCGCACGGAAAGAAAAGCCACATAAAACAATCTCAACATCATCACAAACCAAACTAAGGGTCGCGGATCCCCCAATTGGATTCACAATCGTTAAAGAAGTAATCAAACAAGAAACATCCAAAGATAAATCATCAACGAGCTTTTTCGATACAAAAGAATGTGATGCACCCGTATCGAAAAGAACTCGAATACTATGGTCATGAAATAAAATAGAACCTTCCAAAATAGATGAAGACATACCTTTGGGCTGAGAAGGACCTTCAGAAGACTTAGCAGCATAAAGCCTGCTGGACTTGGCACCAGCCGGAACAGTATGGCAAGCTGAAACATGATGACCATCCTTCTTGCAATAACGGCAGAAGAGAGGCTTAGGACAAGCTCGAATAATATGATCCGGAGAACCACAATTAAAACACTTTCGAACGAAAGATGTTTCGGAAGACTGAGGCTGAGAACTAGGACCACCAGTCTTCTTCTTCTTAGAAGGAAAAGGCTTCTTATGAATTGAAAACGGCCTCTTGTTAGGGTTCTTGGAAACCTCAACATCAACATCACTATCACACTCCTTCTCGACGGTCTCGAGATGAAGTGCCGAATCAACCAACTCCTCAAAAGAAAGTTTAAGCTGGAGCAACAAAGACTTCTTAAGACCAGAAACAAACTTCAAATTCTTCTTATAAGAAGTGCTGATGAATTCAAGACCATACTGAGATAAAGCCTCGAATGATGCAACATACTCAGAAACAGAAGATTTCCCTTGCTTCAACTCAAGGAAGCGACGGGTCAATAAAACTTTTTCAGATTCAGGAACGAACTTGAGTTCGAATCGTCCCCGAAACTGAGTCCAAGAAAGAGTAGGCTCATCAATCTCGGCTATAAGAAGCTCATACCAATCAAGAGCACGCTCTTGTAATAAACTAGAAGTTACAAGAACTCTATCATGGTCAGAAAGATCCATGCGAGAGAAGATACGCTCGCACGTACGAAGCCAAGCTTGGACTTCAAGAACGGACTCGGAGCCCTTAAACGGCTTCCCTCCAAGATGAGAAAAATCACTGCACTGACGTGCAAAAGCAGACTTGCGAGGTGGAGATACTCGAGGAGGAACTGGAGGCTGAGTGCTCCTAAACAATTCCAAAAACTGATCAGCAGACATATAAACGCCATCCGGATGTGAGCCGCTGGATTGCCCAGCATCCGAACGTCGTCCTCTGCCTCTTCCAGCCATACGCTAAAAGTTAAGATAAGAATAAGATTATTCACAAGGTAGATAATTCAATATGGAATACTACGGAATAAAATGCATTCCTAGACGTATTCCCCAAATTCTATCTAACCTTGATGGAATAAAGAAACACGATGATTCAAAGATTTGTATCACTTGTACACTTTGATGTATCGTAATACGTGTTTCTATTCTGTGTTTATCATACTTTGTTCTGAACTCAGCTCTGATACCACGCTGTGACGCCCCACCTCTATACCCACGCTAGCCAAGGACACTACAGGGTAATGCCGTCAACTAACACGGAGAATAAGGCTGGTTGGGAACGACCATCTATAGCTTTGCTCTAACTATCTATTGAATACATCGACAATAAACATATCAAGTAGGTCGACATACCCAATGAATACTTAAAACAAAACCATAGGTGGTTGAAGGATCTATCAAAACAGAATATGACAACTCAAATGTAATATACATCACAGAACAGTAAATCATCATATACACATATACTGATACATCGCAGAGTATACAAAATAATACATGTCAAGTGGTATAGCAGACCACAATATACAGACGAGTTCACAAGAATAAATATAAGAGTTACAACATGATAGGACTACACAAAAGCTATGACAAAAAGAAGCTAGCGGAGTAGTCCATGCGGAAGCAAAATAGGCTAAGTCCAAAAGTACCTAACCTGAAACATCTCGGTCTGACCCGAGTATAAAATACACGGGTCAGTCTAGCTAAACAAATCAGTTAGATAAATTGAACAACAATAAACCTGTAAGGTTACAAGGTATAACATATATCTCTAAGGGAGATAACACAATCATCCAACAAAAGATGAATCATATGATAACAAGCCTCATATCATCGGCAACATATAGAAACAAAGGATGCAAATATCCCAAATCAAGCCAAAAAGGCAATAACAAATACCAATAAGGTATACAAGTTCCACAAGGTAAACGCTACTCATCATGCGGCTCAAAAATACCAACATCGAAGGGCGATAACAAGGGAATATACATATGAATGAAACATCAGAAAATTGCTCGAGCTCAGTACTGTATGAACAAGGATCCATGAGCCCGAAGACTCCAAACCCAATATCACCCATGCGGCTCATAACGACCAACATCGGAAGCGATACTAAAGGGCAACCCAATATCACCCATGCGGCTCATAACGACCAACATCGGAAGCGATACTAAAGGGCAACAAACCCGAAGGCACAAACCCGAAGGTACAAACCCGAAGGCAATATACCCGAAGGCAACATACCCGAAGGCAACATACCCGAAGGCAACAAACCGTAGTGGTGAAGGTCAAAGACCCAGTACTGGACACCACTAACTGGCGGAATGTGTCATAACTCTCAAAAAGGAATCCGAAAAGTGTTAACGTATGTCCCATAACCACTCGTTCGCACTAAACGGTTTACTATCCGTCGGCCACTTTCACACTCAAAGCAGTATAAAGTTTACCTCATATCATCGATAAACCAAACCCGAAGGTCAAAACGATCAATCGAATAGGTCGGGGACTAATCGGAAAGATAAACACACAGATTCATGGTCCGTGTTTTGCCTAACCATTTAATCACCCTTCCACTTCGCTCGAAGTGCGAAATTGTGCGTGTATTTTAAATAGAATTTATAAATCGGAGAAGCGAACTTTTAATAAGATTTGAAGAAATCATTTACAAAACCCATGAATGAAGTCAAAAAGGAATCATCAAGGTCAAATATGCAAAAACAACTAATTGGAATCAATTTAAATCGATAAAACTGAAAATCACAAACAGATGGGCACACTGGACAAAATAAAGCAGGTCAGTCGACTGGCCTACTGCAGTCAGTCGACTGAACCACAACCCGAGAGTTTTTACTCTCTGCAGTCAGTCGACTGACTGCAGGGGGTCAGTCGACTGGCTGTAGCTGGAAATGTTTTCCAGCCTAGCAAATGGAGGAGCAACTCACCCCATTTGCAACATATCGAGCAATGGACTTAAGAGGATTTTTCCAATCGATAACCCAACACCATTGACTCCGATTTACCACCAAAAACCATGATCAAACATCAGAGTTATGATTTTCAAGGATTTGACTCCAAAACTCCAAAAATGAAATGTTCACCAATTCAATTCAAACTAAAGGCAAATGCATATGAACAAGGTGTTAGGAATTCATACCCAACATCAATGAAATCAAGAGAAGTAGATGTGAGCTCAAAACTCACCTTTTATCTCAAAACAAAGAAGAAGGAGTTCAATTTGCAAGGAGAAGACCAACAAACACTACTTCAACTCAACAAGCTTCAATCTAAGAATAAAACACATATTTCCCAATTTAGGTTTAGGAAATTTTTCTGAAATTGAAGAGGAGAAGAGTTGGAGAAGATGAAGAAGAACTTACCAATGGATTCTCTTTGATTTTGGAGCAAGAATTTGGATTTTTGCAAATGGATTTAGGGCTAGGAGTTTCTAATTTCCTTTCTCTTCCTCCATTTCGGTTTTTAAGCTTAAGTTTTTATGAAATGAATAAGTGAATGAGAGGAGAGGGCTGAGTTAGGGTTAATTAGATAGTTAGTGGGCTGAACCCAAACCCAAAACCCAATAGAAAAAGGGTCAAATTTCACAAACTCCAAACATATCAAAGATTATACTCAAAAAGATCGCAAACGCCATTTTGGAACCAATGGAGGTAGTTTCGAGTCCCAATTCGGCCGTTTGCAAAAAGTAGCTTTTCAGACCCAAAAATCCGACTAACGATGCTATATTTAAATAAAACATTTAAATATATAATCGTTAAACATGCGGGTTGTTACAATGATGCACAAATCCAAAATAGATTCAAAGTACACTATCAAAATATGATTTTGATAGTTGTACCCATTGGGATATGATCCATTGGCTGTAAATGTGTCTTTAAGAGAAAGATGCATGCAATTGAAATACAGTGAGCTACATTGATAAGAAAAATACCATGAATTTCAATTATTGAAATTAATAAATCCACCATTCAATATGCTCAAGCGGATTCAGATTTTACTCATAAAATTATCGCATATTATGACTTTTTGTTTTAGTACACATATGTTGAAATAGAAAAGTCTAAATAATAACTTAAAGTAAACTACTTACACATAATAACCAAAGTATCTCGAAGTCAGTGGAAGCAATATTGAGTTTGTGAGTTTTTGGACATGATCAGAGAAAGGATATGAAAGTATCATTCGGAAAAACATCAAAATCAAACTAGTGTTTTTTATAGAAGTATTAAACAGTTTGATTATCAATCAAAATGCAAGGGAAGCACGTGTTCATAAGAAAGAATGCGGAAAGGTACATGGATGTTTCTAAATCATAAGTAAACAACACACCACTGATTATTAATGATGTACTTGTGTTAAAATCAGCCTTAGTTATTTAATACTCGATGTTGGATTTGTAAACGATGTCTTTTATAATAAGTATAAAAGATATTGGGAATATCCTAAAAAGATATGCAAGGATACTTAATTAAAATATTTAATAGGCAGCATATAAGATGGATTAATTATGCATTGACAATAGGAATAATCATACAACTTATATTGTGTACGATATGGTGATTTGTTTATGTATTTGATATGTGTAACAAATATCAAATCCAAATTGATATCACAAATGGTAGTTTGGAGTGTTCTCATATATTTATGAAATACTAGAGAATTTTTTATAGAAACAACAAACTCCTTATGAAGGAGTGTTAAGACTCAAACTTTCATAAGTGATTTTGAGTATAATAGTTGGAGGGAACTGGGAAAAAGGACAAACTTTGAAAAAAATTTAGGCTAAACGACATCAAGTTTTATTTTTAGGCTGAAGAACAAATGCTAGTTATAATTAGCGTTATATTCAACTTTTACACTATATAAAACGATAGATATATCTAGCATTATATTTAGTTTTACACTATGCAAAACGCTAGTTACAACTAGCATTGTCCTTCAGCCTAAAAAACAAACTTATTGTCCTTCAATCTATATTTTTTTCTAAGTTTGTCCTTGTGCCTATTTTCCTGTACTAGTTGAAAATCTTTAAGTTGTAAATGTTCCAAATGAAAGACTACAGCTAATTCAATGAAAAATGTTAAGTACATCGACTTGAATAGTGATGCAATAAAAACAATGTATATGATATAGATGCGCAAATGTATAACTGAGCTGAAGGTGATTCAAATTTTAAGAATCCCATAACATCATTGTATGATAACAATATCATGATATAGTTCATAACAGAACTTAGAGCTCACTGAATGTCGAGAGACACACTCCAAATTGTACCATATGATAAAGGTAGTTTATCGGCGCTGGAGAAAGTTAATAGAATGAGTAGATGATTAAAGAATAATAGCATACCTTTTCACCGAGGGACCGATCCGATTGGTTTTGAAAAAAATCGATTGGGGAAATTAAAATAAGGTTCCATAATTGACTCCAAGTGCAATTGGGAGATTGATAGAGTTATGGGTATGTCCTTGGAGCAATTATGTAATTTGTTACATATATCTAACTCAATAAACAATCTTGCTCAAAATATTGTATACTTGGTATAATGTGTTATATTAATTAATTAATTAAATTAAAAGTATATTTAATAGAAAATGCATAAATGGCATGTTTTGTGATAGTAGTTACAAAGTTTTGTAACTGTGAGTAGTTTATCACAATGAAAACAAATATACCATTTTAAATGTTTTTAGTCATGATGCATCAAGACTGGATATTATTATATCCATTGAAACTAGAGTATGTAACGCTCTCCAAATTTTAAGCAGTGTATTACTCATGAATGCTGGGGCACTTAAGGGTTACATACTAATAGTTACTGGGTAACTATGGAATGACTCAATCGATAGTTTTCTTTTGGTTAATATAACTAAGGTCAAACAGAAAATATCGATGTGACTGATTTACATAGTTCTCTTTGCTTGAAAGTACTACGGATCTTCAATATGAAAATACCGCTTTTACTGTAGTCAAATCCTGGCGACATCCATTGAGTGACTATAGTTGGGTCAAGTGGAGGTATTGGAAGTGAAGCACTATTCAAGAGACGATTCGCCTCCTTAGTTATATGGGGTTTGTATCATGGTCAACTCGAGTCAACTAAGGTCAAAGTCTCTGGCCAGAGTAATTTGGTTAATAATAATTGTTATTATCGAACAAGGACTTTATTTTTGGTCTATAGAGTTGAATATGAATGATATTGCAATTTTGTCCATTACCAAATTCCATAAGTTCAAAGTGATATAGTTTTGACTAAAAGAATTGGTATAAATAAAAGTCACAATTGGGAAATGCTTAACAAAGTTAAATTTGATTTTACCAAAATCAAGCAAGAGATATATTTGGTTAAAAAGTCACAACATCTGCTAAGTGAGACATGAACATTAATATTTGAATAGTTTGATACTAATCGTCGACCAAATTTCCACATGACGAGTCACACAACCGAAACGATGAGTTCTCATTTGACCGAATGATTTAACTAGTTTATAATTGTTATAAATTAATTAAATTAATTTATATTTATGAAATATTGATATTAAATTTTGATTATGATTTGAGGAATAAATATTATTAATATATTTATAATAGTTATAAATATATTAATCGGTATACCATATTGATAAGCGGTTAAATTAGATTTAGTTAAATAATATTTTCGTTAGGCGTAAATGGGATTTTGGCCCATCACGATGGTGAGAATTTTATCTTTAATATGATAATAAGGAGAGGCTCAAATTAGGGTAGATTGGTTAATTTTGGATGCTCAGATTGAGGGAGAGCTGGTATAGGATATGATTCGCTATTTTCTCCCTTCTATCCACTATTTAAACATCTCTAACCCTAATTGCGAATGACTTTTGGTTGCCACTCCTTCCTTATATCTCTGGCCGAAATCACTCCATATGTGCTCCATTATATCAAGCTCAAATCAATTCAAAAACGATCACCATCTAATAGTCAAAGGTCAAAAGTCAACGGTTCAAGGATAGCAATCTACCAAATCAAAAAGCTTACAAATGAGAGAATTTATCATTTTAAGGTGTGCTTTAAGGGATTGGTTCTTCGTTATGTTTTATATTGAATTATTATTTATAATTTCTTGAGTAATATTACATTATATATATATATATATATTGTTAGTTAGAAGACGATTCTGATATGTATTAACGTTACCACAAGTTAGATAAGTTATATATATGTATTAATTTGAAAAAACAAATTTTTTTATATGCAAGATAGATCTATATAGCTGCACAGTTTAGATATAAATTATTATTATTATATATATATATCATTTAATTATACATATATAGTTTATATTTATGAAATATATTTCTATGGTTAAAATTGATAATATAATTTTATACATGGATTTTACAGCAATAATAATTTCCGACAGTAGTAAAATAATTTTTATGATTATTAACTATTATTTAATATTATTTAAATTAACATACTGCCTAAATAAATCATATAAAATTAAATACGTTTCGAAAATTATTTCTTAAATTTTTTAAAATTATTTCATCATAAGGTAAGCTCTTGACCAAAAAATAAAAATAAAAAATTAATTTTACTAATTTTTAGAAATTTTTATAATAATCGTTTGAAAATCAATAAAATATAATTTGATTGTGAAAAATTATAAAATAATATTTTAAACTTTAAAATATCATATATTATTTACTAGAAATTTAAAATTTGGAAAAAAGTTTTGAAAATAATTTTATTAATATTTTATGTATTTTCAAAAGAATAATTAATTATGTATACGTATACGTATACGTATATGTATATGTCTATAGTCACACAAGTACACTCTCATCCCACCATTTCATAAATAAGGCCTTATAAGGAACAT
The DNA here is from genome assembly GCA_030765085.1 of Allium cepa. Classification (NCBI taxonomy): domain Eukaryota; kingdom Viridiplantae; phylum Streptophyta; class Magnoliopsida; order Asparagales; family Amaryllidaceae; genus Allium; species Allium cepa. The sequence continues at coordinate 583,256,924 of CM060931.1, forward strand.
TACTTATTACGCCTCAAAATAATAACTAGGCTATATAAGATTTTTCTCTTATTTTTGCCCAACAATCAATTACCTTCCTAGTGGGGAAATAAACTAAAATAAATGCCTAATTAACTATGCCATATACGCAATAATTATAAATTAATTATGCTAATAGAGATAAATAAACATTCGCGTCAAATAAGTTCTAAACGAATTGATTTTAAGCTCTAAACTAGCGTTAAATGTAAATTCACAAACCATATTACAAGTCATTTTTTGTCAAATTCCCAAGATTTCATGGGATTCTAAAATCCAAAAGCTAGGAATAAATATTCACAACCAAAACTGCAATAACATACTTGTAAATAAAATAGAAACTCAATTTATTACACAAATTCAATGGAATATCTTAAACAATGAGAATTGCAATATAAACCCCATATTCTATTCAACTCCTCTTTACAAAGAAGTAGATAAGAACAAGTGGTGTAAACTATGAATAAAATTCATAATCTAAAACCCCTTATTTTATTGAAGAATCACAATTTGCCCCAAAGAAGAAGCAGAAGTGGAATAAACTATGAAATTGTCAAAAATTGCATAAACGAGACTAATTCCATCAAATTAATGCAAATAATTGGGAATCTCGACATAGAGTTAACATATCGAAATAAAAAGGAATTTTGGGGGATTTTATGTATCATATTTTTGAAATTCCAAAATGCCTAAGGCATATTCAAATCCAAAATGTAACGACCTGTAATTTTCAACAATTAAAATATTAATTAAATAAGTTTAGTATTTAATATTGTGGAAATTAAAAATTTAAGATTTAATAACGAGAAAAATAACTAGAATGAAATGTAATAATGTTAATTTAAGGTAATGGATAACTATTTAAATGCAATTTCAATTAATCGAAATTATTGTAAGTATAAAATTTGGTTATAAATTGTAAATAAAGAAATAAACCAAATATGTAATAAAAAGAGAAATTATACTTAATCAATTGAAATTGGGAGTTGTAGAATGGTTAATCACTATGTGAATTTATTAGCCTGATTTGTTAACAATAAACATAGAAATGTGTTTGAATGGTAAGTGTTACCATTGTTTAATTAACATTGCATTATTTAATTTGATGAGAATTAAATAGGCAATCAATTACAATTTATCCAATTAAATATGATAGTTAGTATGATAAAACATGATAATTATAGAATACTAATGTAATGAAACGTAAACCAAAGTTAATTTTTTCGTAGGATGATAGTGTAATGAATAATAAGATTGAAATCAAAATAAACCAATTTATTAAGTTTAAATTATAATTAATGGATTTATTGCAATTAAAATTGTACACTATCATTAGTGCAATAGTTAACATTGGATTTGACATGGAGAATTTGTTTTAAAAGATTACAAGTTTATAGGTAATCAAAAAAAATGAAAATTTGTTAATTATAAATTTTGGATTGAAAAGGTGTTTTAATTAATTTAATATAATTTAGTTGATTAACGTGAAAATAACCATTTTGGCCACTGTCTCGTATATCAACGAAACCAGTTTCATCGGATCCATAATAGTGAATTACTGTAGGATTTCAAGTTTCGTAGAGATTGAACTTGTTGTTTGATCGTATGGACTCGAAACAAGTCTTATTATTTTAATTAATAAATTATTGTAATTTAAAATTTAATCCTTCTAATCGTTATAAATTTTGCATACGAGGTCGGTTTTATGCACGGTTATTCCACTACGATCGTATTGAAATTTCGTATATTACGAAACCGGTTTGGACAAATTCTGAGACTACTGAATTTTGGGCCTTATTTTGGATTTCAAATCGATTTGAAATCAAAGGTGAGTATTTTAACCCAATCACAACTACTAAATTGTCTTATGTTAGTTGAATTGAATTTATGATGTGATTAGAAGTTGATTGATTGCCGTATGATACATTTAAATCATCATTCCAGTTAAATCTGAATTTACTAAATATAATTACCATTTAATTTCGTATTAAATTTTAATCTACCAGTTTATACCTGTCAAAGATAATCAGTTAATTATTGAAGTTTAATGATTGATTTGAATGATGATTGTGATGGATATTTAATTGTTGATATTGGATGACTAGTTGTTATGTTATTTTATATATATTAACATCACTACAAGTTCCCTTATTTTATTGCTAGAAATCCCTGTGGGTTGAAATGATACATACCCGAACGATCTGATAGATTATGGGAAATCATTATGAGTTGAAATAATAGACTCAAGCGATTTCATGGATTTAAAATTAAGTTCGGGATTGTGATTGAAATGATACATATCCGTAAATAAAAAATATTTGCGGAATGAAGTGATAAAATCCGTATAACTTGACCATAGGGTAGAAAATTATATACGGACACCGGATTGGTTAAATTAAATGATTTTAAATCCTTAAATTTTGAAATTAGTTAAATGATACTTTGAAGAAAATTTGATTATCTAAACTGGACTATTTTGAAAATTCGAGTTTAAATGTTGAAATTGGAATTGGATTAAATTGAAATTTAAAGTTAAACGTGAAGTATTAATGAAATTTATTGAAATTGAGTTATTGAAATATTGAATATTAAACTTTGAAATCTGCTAAAATTGAAACAGCAAAATTTATAGTTCGAACATGGATTTGAAATTGATTTAATGGTTTAATTGAGAATTTGAACCGAAACACAAAATTTAGTTTGTTAATTTGAAAGCTGGACGCGGTCCAGATGTGTTGAAACGAAAGAAATAATTTAATTTGATACTAATTTCAAATTTATTATTTTATTATAAACTGTTTAAAAATATATTATTTTAAATCCTGATTATTAAGATTTTTAAACTATTAAACTAATTTTAATCTATTTTAAAATATTTTAATCAATTAAAACTATTATTTCATTTTTATCTATTTTAATCTATTTAATCCAATTTAATATATTTTAACCTATTTTAAAAACTAATTAACCTATTTAATGTATTTTAAATCCATTTTAATATATTTGAAATCTATTTAATCTATTTAAACCTATTTAATCTATTTTAAATCTATTTAAATTATTTTAAATCTATTAAGACTATCTTAAATCCACTTAAACTATTTTAATCTATTTTAAACTAGTTTAGAGTATTTTAACTATTTAAAAAATTATTTTAAACTATGCTAAACTATGTAAACTACTTATAACTATATCTAAACTATTTTCTAAATTTCAGAATGTGTAAAGTGGAAGTATTTAAATCATTGATTTAAAAAGGGACTATGGTAAAATGATGTTATAACCTAAGTTGGGATTTAAATGACATATTTAAGTAAATATGTTGATTTTGAAATGAGGATTTAACCTATTTGGTCGATATGATTTCGAACGTGAATATGATTTCAAAAGTGATATGGTTTGAATTAAATATGATATTTTGATAACAATTATGAATCGGTTTTGGAAATTTAAAAGAACCATCAGGTTCAAAATAAGCGTTTGGTTGTTAAAGAGACCGAGATCGGTTACTGTCATTCTCTTTGCCAACAGCGAAAACCACTTTAACAACTGTGTACGTGGTGGAGATTCCATAATGAAGTAGGATGGTTTGGCGAACGTTTCTGTATAAGGTATTATTGTAGCCCTGACTCCCTGATTTATCTTGATGCGGCTAAAACAGGAGCCATGTCTGGCCAACTGCGGCCGCACTTCCGGTAGGACATATTTCTTTGATACCATATTATGACTTTGTGATTGATTTGGTGGCTACCCTCGATTTGATTTGGGAGTGTGTTCCGAGGTGGACGGTAGTAGCTGTTATGCGTTACCACCAATCCAGATACGCATAATTATAGTATCCTACATTGGGCATTGCCTCACGTACCTTGTCACATGCCTTATCGCACCCACTACGAGTTTTTTTGTACCGTACCTATAGAGTTCCCTTTAGGTAAACCATCAATTTGGCGGAGCTCACGGTATTGTATAGACTATGAGAATATATAAATTTTGTTAAAAGGGATATGGGTAATGCCTTAATGGTATTTTAATACTTTACTTTAGACACTATTAGAATAGCGTATTGTACTATGTATGTAGATAGTTTAATGGATCCTTAGGAGATGGAATGCTAAACATCTCTTAAGTTATTGCACACATGTTAGATACTGGATAAGAGATATCGAACCCCTTAAACATCTCCAACGCCGTTACACTCATATTTATTTACTGTTGATTTAACATACATAAGATCTTTTAGTTTTGACTCGAGTTTTTTGTTTTTTCATCATGCTCGAGTCAGTCTGAGCTTTTCAATGTATTGAAGACTACTTTTTTGTAGGACAAAGACAGAGATTTGTATACTGAATTGTTTATTTTATTATTCCGGTGCATCATGTTGTTCCGCTACATTATTTATTTATTACTATTGTATATACTCTGATTCCGTATTGTAATTGTGAAATCAAATGTTATATGTAAACAGCTTCGTGGACTGTTTTTTATCACTATATTTTTGGCATTCCGCCGTGAGATTCTGTGTTTGTTTTCTTTCTTTCTCTACTTTTCTTATTTACGCCATAACAATCATCTTTTTTAATGGTTTGAGTCTGACGTGGGTGGTTTATTGTTGATTTAAACCATCCAAAAAGGTGGGTCATTACAGTTTGTATCAGTGCCAGTAGCGATAACTTTAGCTTTGTGGGGTCTGACTCATTAGAAATAGGTTAGTAATACCCTAAAATGATTCGTTGAATGTACACATACGAGAGAGCGTATTTATTACTGTTATAAAAAGGTTGTAATATTGTGTTAATTTATTCTATTTAGTATTTATAAATTCTGGTCGGTACCTAGGACGCTATGGCATCGATAGAGATTTCTAAACACTTAATAGGGCAGACAGACACAATATTGTTTTGAAATATAGGTAAATGAAATAATTTTGCCTAGTATTATAATTTGTATATAAAAGAATAATAAATATTATAGTTGTATGTGATATGCTGTTTGTTAGGAAGTGAAATTTTCTAAATATTGGTGGTAAAATAATTTTTACAAATAAAGTAAATATATATTGGAAATTTGAGAACTTAATCCCAGGGTTGAGTTTGTTTTCAAAAGATGTTGGAATATAACATTAGTCGTATTTAGAATTATTTTCTGATATGATATTCAATGTGATTTGATGGAAAGTTTTAAAAAGAATTTTTAAAAAGGAAATAGGTTCTGTACTCCCCTCTCTGTCGCTGGAAAATAATTTCGATGACGAGTGCATGCATCATCAACATTCATTTTCGAGTTTCAAAATGGGAAGATCGCTATAGTAGTTTTACTACACATTTGTCTTGATAATGAATCTTAAATTTTAATTCCTAAATATGATTGGATAAACATAAGTTATGAGTGTGTGTGTGTGTGTATATATATATATATACACACACACTATCTTAAATGATTTGGAATGTAACATGGAGTTAGTTCTTAAACTTTCTGATGATTAGTAGTTTTCAGTTACTATAATATAATGAAATTTTAACTATTTTAATAATTGGAAGCTCTAAAATGAAAATAAGAAATTAGATGCTAAGAAATTAATGAAATATACAAGAAACTAGAAATTTGTAACTTGTAAATCAAGAAGATATGGAATATCGAACATTTTGTTAACTGAATAAATAAGATAAACTTGTATAACATTCGATTACGTTCTAGGAGACATATATGTAACTTACCGAAATGTAAAAGTCAAAATATTAATAGAAATATATAATGTAATATTATATAAGTAAAACTGAAGTAATGAAAGTGTTCAATAGAATTATTTCTATAAATAAGAATTCTGATGTTTTAAAGTGTTAAAACTTATGTTAATAAGTTGAAATGCTAGTGATTAAATTTAATAGAAAAAGTGAATACTGTAAGTAAAAGATTATAAACTTAAGTTAATTATGAAGCCATCTATAATTAAAGTGAATACTATATTAATTAAATGATTATAACTTCAGAAACGTGAAATGATTTAGAAATAGATTCAATGTTCAATAATATTATATATGAAAGAAATGAATGTGAAAAAGAAATAAATAATAAGGGTGAATTAAATTACAAAGAGACTTACATAATATTTTAAGAACTGGATGGATGATCTAAAAAATCGAATGGAAATAACTTATGTAAGTAAATGGATGTAATTTAATGAATTTTTTTAGCATTGTATGAATAAATGGGAATGACTTTTTTTAAGTAATGAATGTAAATTAAAGAAAATAATCATTGTATAACTGAAGAAAAAAATGAAATGAACAGTAAATGATGTCAAACAAGATTAAAAGAATAAATTTAAATAATATTTGGAATTCTTGGTCGTTTGGCTTATGGATGGTTAGGAAGTGATAGTTTGAATTGTTTAGGATGTATGAATAATCTATTAAGTTTTATCTAAGACTGTTGAGTGTATGGTATACTTAGTAGTTTATTTGTCATTTTATACAATTAAAAATTTCTAAACCCGAACAAACCATTGGTTTTGGTTGCTATGGATGAATGGTTGATTTCTTTGATTGTATGTGATGATTATATTGTTTGGTTTGCAAGTGACTATTGTTATGTTGTTTTGATTTTTTTTGCTACTAATTGAAACAACTTAAATATTCCTCTTTTACATAATCACTAACTTCTTTGGACTACATAAGTGAAATATAGGTTATGGAAGCAATAGCTACTGCTCTTTGTTTCATAGATAAAGCGTTGTTTTCCCACCAAATATGTACGTTTTCGAATTACGGTTTTATAGCGATATTATATTATTTTTTCCGTGGTTTGGGATATATTATTTTGAAATATGATATATATATGTATATATATTATTGAGATTATTATCTGTCCTGGACCTCTTCGTACAAAGGAGACTCTATCGAAATTTTCCGTGAATTTTGGACTTAGAAATTTTATGTGAAAGTAGAAATGTTTTTCAAACTTTTATGGAACTTGAATAGGAAAAGATTAATTGCTTATAAATTGATATATTTTATTTAAATTATTTAATTATGTAAATTAATTGTTATAGATTTAATACTTTGAATAAATTACATTAATTCCTTAATTACTTCTTTTCCCTTTTCGAGGATGAAAAGTTTTGAGTGGGGGAGAGTGTAACGACCCATAATTTTCGACAATTAAAATATTAATTAAATAAGTTATGGTATTTAATGTTGTGGAAATTAAAATTTTAAGATTTAATAACGAGAAAACTAACTAGAATGAAATGTAATAATGTTAATTTAAGGTAATGGATTACTACTTTAATGCAATTTCAAATAATCAAAATGATTGTAAATATAAAATTTGGTTATAAATTGTAAATAAGGAAATAAACCAAATATGTAATAAAAAGAGAAATTATACAAAATCAATTGAAATTGGGCTATATAGAATGGTTAATCAGTATGTGAATTTATTAGCTTAATTTGTTAACAATAAACATAGAAATGTGTTTGAATGGTAAGTTGTGACCATTGTTTAATTAACATTGCATTATTTAATATGTTGATAATTAAATAGGAAATCAATTGCAATTTATCTAATTAAATATGACAGTTAGTATGATAAAAAGATTATAATTGTAGAAAACTAATTTAATGTTTGACTTGATTTGATTTTTCCTTTTTGCATGATTTGGAGTTTTGGGCGATTTGAAGTTTTATGTGTGATTTGCCATTGAGTTTGATGTGATTTTATGAGGTTGTCTACTTGTGCACATATGTAACGACCCGGAAATTTCGATCCCGAAATTTCCAAATAGTTAAGAAAAGAAGAAAAGAAGAAAAGAGAAAGAAGAAGAAAACAGAAACAAGACACAAAAACCTCACATTCACAGCGGATCAAATATAATATCAAATAAAATAGCAGTTATACAAAGAAAACTATATCAGTTAATTTACATTTAAATACATCAGAGTTACACAAATACATAAACACTTGACAAACAATCATGTCTAGATACTACAATATCACAGTGAAAACTCTCCATACGTCCCTGCCACCCAGCTCGCCTCCTGAGCTCCCGAACGTCCTTACCTGAAAATCTATAATACTCGGTCTGACCCGAGCATTACATCAAAGTAACACCCGGGTCAGGCTGGAAACCAACGTGAGTAAACCCATCTAACATGTAATACAAAAGTATACAACTCATATAAACCCGGGGTAACTTATATCAAATTTAGCAAATTTACAGGTTTGGTATAAACAACACTTATTTCCCCCATCAATTTCTAAGTATCATACTTAGATTAAATGGTTCAGTTCACATAAGGCAATCCATTCCCGTCTATTTATTTCTCATACCAAATCTGTACAGAGTTATCAATAGATTACAAATCGAAATAGTTTCGGTTATTTATTAATACCCGACTCTTGTCTCTTCGAATTTAATTTCCATCTGATCCCCATTAATTAAGTAAAACACAATTCAACTTTTAATTCAAGATGTCACTTTTAATATAGCAATTCATCGAAGATGGATAACCACACAATCACTATACAAGACAACATATCATATCACAAAACATTTATACCGGAAATATTAACTAATCATTCATAAGCAAGATTAATTAGTCACTCATTCCTAATTAAATAAAATTAATTTCGTTAATCACTTTTAAATCTTGCTTACTTAACAATAATTAGTTACAACCCTCTAATTAATCATCCTTTAATTATTCGTTCTAATTACATTCAGGAATTAGCCTTTTAATTAATTTACCACATTTATTAATCAACCCTGATTAATCACATTCAGTAATTACTTATCCTGAATTACATACATTAATTAATTTACTTCTTAATTAATTAATATATTCTTTAATTAATTACTGAATAATTTAATACTTAATAACTTCCACTAAGTAATTATTCTCTAATTATTTTCCATCAAGTAATTACCCATTCATTAATTTCATTCTGTAATTATCCATTAATTACTTCACAAAGTAATTTACATTTCATTTATTACATTTATCATAAATTAATTATCCATAATTAATTATTCAAATTAATTATCACTTACATGGGTTAATTATCCTTTCAATTAATCACCTTCATTAATTAATTAACCCTCTAATTCTTAATTACTCAATCCTTTATTATCCAAGGTCTTAATTAACCTTAAAATATTTAATTACTTAATTATTATAAACATATTTAAACCATTTATCTCTATAACTAACTTGTTTAATTAAACCATTTAATTTAAGTTAATTATAACCTAAGCATCTAACTTAACAAGATAAAACAAACTACGTAATTTCCTTAAACAATTATTTAAGACATCAATTATATAAAGGCATAAATTTAAAAAAATTAATCCAAACTAGATTCAAAACTTATTTATATTTAAACTTAAAATGCACAAATTTCTCTTTGGGTCAAACCCGTGTACACTTTGAGTCCCTACCCGAGAAATCTACCCTTCTCCTTCTTTTATTTTTGTCAGTAAACCTGTAACCCTTAATAACCCGAGATTTAGCCATTTATTTCTCGAGCAATAACCCGAGTTAAAACCCAACATTCCTGAACCTAATTCCTACTCTCCCCCTTCTACTATCTTCTTCTTCCTACATAATCACGAACAACAGACATACTTGGATTCCTGTGCACGGGCACATGTCAATGGTGGATCAATGGTCATCGCCGCCATCACTCCCACATCGGCGATATCATCATCGACTCATCCCATAACCCAGAAAACTCAAAAAAAAACAGCAGCACGAAATCGAGCATCACGAGTGAACCCAGTCACCAAAAATCGATCATCAAAATACCTCGCATCACCATCACAAACCACCGGTGGCCACAAAACTCTGGTCCCGCCTTCGCCTCACTCCCCTCCTTCTTTTCCCCAACCACCGATAGCCCCCAAATCAACCATGACGTTGCAAATGCCCCTATCTCTACAATGACCAAACAAGCTCCTTAAACCCTAACATGACTCCACGTCGTCGCCTCAGTGCCAGATAAAATCATCGAACAATTTTCATCGGTTCGCCAACCCTTCCCCTTCCTCCGACAACAAGATCGAGCTTCGAAACGTCGCAGATCGATGGCCACCGACGAAATTCCCAAAAACAAACAATCCTAGATTTCTCGGCAATTACCATTCTAAAAATCACGAAATTTATATTAAAATTCATGATTTATAATTACAAACCCGATTATGGATTCTAAACATGAAATCAAGATGTTTGAATTTGCTCTAAATTTCCAAAATTCACTGTAACCTTTGTTACAGAGATAATACTCAATTTTTAAAATTAGAAAACATTATATAATTGATGTTACCTTATTATAAAACATTTACTCCTCAATAATCAAAATCTAAATGGATTTCTAATGAAAGATAGAAATTTTTGTTTGAAGTTTGAGGCTCTGTTTATAACAGAGACAATATATAAACGCAGTCATATACATTTATATATATATATATATATATATATATATATATACAGGGTAGATTCAAACATAATTTCAGAGAAGGATTATTCATATATACATACTTCATTGTAACCATATAAATTTATCACATGCATAAGATTCAAACTATATATTTATTTATATACATACATACATATATATATATACATATATATATATATATAGTTTACTCACTGTTTCAATCTGAACAGAATTTTTACTTTTCATGTTCCAGCCCAAGCAAAATTGCTAACACACACACACACACATATATATATAACTAAAATCATTTTAAAACAACATGCATAGGAAATTTCAGATCATACTTAAAAGATCACCGCATACTTGTTCAAGATTCATAGATTTATCAAGCTTACTCACCTGTTTATGCAAAGAAAGGATAGAGCTATAAGCTTTGTATTTTAATTTTGATCTGAATGCTGCATGCAAGTTGAAATCTGATCTGATCCTTATTGCTTGAGATGATTTCGATAGGCTTACATCTAGTCCTTGCTTTTGTTTCAGATTGTAGAAGATTGCCTTTAATTTTCTTGCTTTGTTGAATTTATAATTCTTCTCTTTTTTTTAATCTTCTTTTTGTTTTGAATTTAGTTTCAATTGAAAGAGGAGAAAGATTTAGAGCTGATGAAAGAAAATACCAATCTCTTTTTCATATTTTTAAATTTAAAGTTTTAACTATCAAAAGAAAAAAAATATAGCCACTTGTCCTTAGGTCAATTATTTAGCTTACACATATCCATTTCAATTTACAAATGTCTTTAAATTACTTAATAAGCTTACAAGTGTTAACTAGTCTTTTATAAATTCATTTAGATAATGTATATTTATGTAATATTTTCATGTAAAAAAATGTATATATTTAGGCTTTTAAATTTTAAATAAATATACAATGTGAATTTAGGTAGATATTTGTAAATTACTTATGCTATGATCAAAACAAATATAACATATGTTTATATGCTTGAGAAGTTCTATTTTAACTTATTATATATTTTTAAATGATCATGAAATTATCTTTGTTGTTGAAAATTTAGGTTTCAAATGTCCTTTTTATTTCCTAAATTACTAATTTTACATCTACATATATTTAAATGTTTTATACTTGAAATACCTATATAATTCCAAACTATTTTTATTAATATATATCAAATTAAGACTTATTTTATTTGTTTAAATTGCAAATTTGTATTTTAAAACTTTTTAATCCTGTTAATTATCCAATTAACAGATGTCCAAAAATTTGGGTTATCACAACATACATGTACACTTCATATATATATATATATATATATATATATATATATATATTTACTCATATATGTATTTGTCATCATATATATAAATACATGTATATGTTTACATTTATTCACATAGACATTTACACTCTTATTTACCATAAACGCTTATATATATACACATATATAATATACATTTTTTCTTTGTCATACTTACATGCATAGATGTATATGCACTATATTTTATAACATATGCCTGTACGCTATTTTATATAACACTTACACATATACCTTTTATTTTTCCTATAACTTGATTTGGTTTTTGTAAGCTTTGAATTAAATGCTTGCCATGGTGAAGTTTCTTGCACACATACATATGTACATATACATTTACTTATGTATATTTTGTCATCACATATATATATATATATATATATATATATATATATATATATATATATATATCTATGTATGTATGTATGTATGTATTTATCCACGCTCATACAGATTTTCATACATACGTACATACATATGTATATATAAAATCTCAAATGGGTATACATTCATATATTTGTATATTTGTATACTTATATACATATTTCCAAACATCATAAAGCTTGTATATATTTATCTATATATTTATGGATATTTTATCTTAATTTAAATGGTGGAGTTTATATATACATATAATTTATGTTTCTATAAGATTTATCATATCCAGAGATTTTATAATTCAATATTTAATATAGCTTTTAAATAAATTTATATGTATTTATATATTTTAATTATTAGAAATTTCTTTGTTCGACTTAATAAATCAATATTTCAATAATTGGAAACAATTAATTACTCGATAACAATGTCAGAAAATCCAGGTCATTACATTCCTCCCCCTAGAACTTTTCGTCCTCGACATGGAACGAAGTGAGAATTTTAATCTTGATGTTTATTATTATTAATTAAATCAATCTTTTAAACATTTAAACTCCTTACTCTTTTATTATACAATTTAAAACACTTTGAAATCCCATAACATTACCAAACTAGTTTTATATAAAAATACTTCTTATAACTCGATATCTTAACAAGTCCATCCTTGTTCTCACAGAAATTTAGTCGTACGTTGATCAAGCGTATGACTAAAAATCTATAAGTACTTAGTAGACCCGTTTTCAACACCCAGTGAAAATACTTAAAAATCTCTTTTCAAAAATGCTATGGAAAACATCACCCCCTCCATGGGTCGCAGTTAGCACGATGATTGCGTCACCATCCCGACGAAATCTACAAGAAAACTGTAGGCATCCGCACCCCTCGACTCGTCATGGAACTGCAACAGATTGCCGCTACACCCATGGTTACCAGTGCATTTCTCCCTCTGATTCAGAATAAATATGTTTTCGGACCCTCTCTTTAAAATGAAAAGTAGGCGTTCTAGTACGAATCTCAGCAATAACTTGTTCAGATTCTACATATTGATTATTTTGAACTAAAATCAAACTTTTGGGAGGAATATTCACACTATGTAGAATATCCCGACTCTCAATAGTTACATACAAGTCTATATAACATAGAAAAGCAGGATGCCCGTGACGGGTACGTGTGGGATGAACCAAATACTCGTTGAACTTTATTTTTCTGTTAGAATCATTCTATTTTATATGTGTGGATATCTATAAAATATAGATTTTCTATCAATCTATTTCTGTAATTCTTTTGAATCTTGCTCGAGGCGGATGATGAAAAATTATCATGTCCGGTTCTTTCGGAAATTTATAGAATACGCTTGAATTGTGTAACTTAATATAAATGTACTAAAAAAAAATTGTATTTATTAAGTACATGTTGATACGACTATCTATCCATATATCACATCCTTTTTTGCAATTTCTGGAGCAACATTAACATGGATCACTTTTGTATTGCCTCTTCTTACTGCCGTATTTATGTTAATGCACTTCCCAATAATACGTAAGTAAGGTATTTCAGGTCCTTTACAGTTATAGCTTTATTTTATAGAGAAAACAGATCATAGATATTTGTAATTTATGATATATCCTATTGGGAAGGAACAATAGTATTTCATTGCTACAAATATGTATTATTGAAAAAATAAGACATGTTTTGTGATACTTCTCTTCAACTCCGAAGTAGTTTAGTTCTTATTTGATAAGAATAGTTGAAGTGGATTCTACGAAGGGAGGATGGATGGATTATGAGAGTGTGTGACTTGAACTATTGATTGGGCCATGCCGATATATTATTTTATCCGCCACGTTGAAATTCACAACCAAACGTGTCTTCGCATCCAACCACCACGTAAATCCCCCTATGTAGCATATGATAGGCCGGTTCTCTTGGGGAGAATTTTTTCTATGCCATTGCAGCAAAAACCATGTAACTGTAGGCATCAGCGCCACTCGAATTACACTGCCAAATGAAACTTCACCACATATATCGTCGAGAACACCAGTTGAGTCCCAATGTAGCCTGTAGACACTCACTGCCACATGACTTTCGCTATGGACCACATAGATCGCAAGCTATCGATGTTACGTCGCTCTTCCAACGAAATCAAATGTAGATTTTAAGCAATCACTGCCCCTCGACTTATGCTATGGAAACGCAGTAGATTGCAGTTACACTAGAGTTACGTTGCCATCACAGCATAATCCCAATGTAACTGTAGGCATTAGCACATCTCGAATTACGCTACCCCAACCACAATCCTCAGGAGCTAAAATTTTGTCCAGACGTCCTCTGGGATCCAAATTTAGAACCCGCCCTTAAGGATCAAGGAAGAACCACACAGTGGATCTCCTACTTTAAGTTTCAACTTTAAATGGGAGTGCCTTTATCTCCATATCATTATCAAAACATTTCATATTATATACATATAGTACCTTTCAAATCATACTCTTTATATGCATCACATATAAACCTCATTTACACAAAATCGATATCTTCAAAATCGATAATTCTCAAATTTGGTTTACCAAATTTCCAGAATTTGCTTTTTGCCAAATCAAAAGCCTTTCAAAACCGATGAGTTCAAAAACCCTTTCTGTTTCATTCTCATGTACATATAAAATCTTCCTTTCAACTCGAATAATTTTTAGATCAATAATTTCTGAGTCAACTTCACACTCATAAAAATTCCACTTTGTATTTCAAGTATCTTTTAAAGATCACTTCTTCTGGTTATAATTTCAATATGGGGAGTTTTCAATATATAACATATATATAACGTCTTTAATGCCGGATAAATTTTCTCTCAAGTTCAATTACCTTATTCAAAGTCATTTTTAACATTACTTACTTCTTATAAAGTGAGTTCCAGTTATAATACTATCTAACCTTTCATTTTAAAATCATCATATTTACTCAAAAACACACTCTTTCACTTCAAAATCAATTTTGCCTTAACATCTCGATTCTGGTTCAAATTTAGAATTGCTCTAGTTTTCCGTTTGGGTTATAACTTCAATTTATCCCAATTTGTATTTAAATCTATGATACAAATAATTTCCACTCTGGCCAGTTTTAATTTAGAAAATAGCTGGAATAATTTCAAAATAGTTAAATAGTTAATATAAGATAATTTAGGTATTCAAAAGAATGGTTTGGATAGTAAATAGCTTGGAAAATCCAAAATAATTTGAGTATTTAAGAAAATAGATTTATGATAGTTTATATCAAACTAATTTATTTTAAAATAGTTTCATAGTCATACTGGTTCAATTTCCCAATTTTCCAACTCAAATCAATTTTCAATTTCCATTTCCATTTAAATTAATCCAATTCCAATTCAATTAGGTTTACTTCGATTCCTATTCCATTTCAAATCAATTTCCATTTCGATTTCAATTTAGCCCAACTTCAATTTTAATTATAATCAATCCAGTTCAATTCCAACGTTAACAATTAAGCAATTATAAATTTTTCGTTCAAATTAACATAAAAAGTGATTTTATATTAGATCGTACTTCTATAAAATATTCCACAACATTTATAGACTATACATTAGTAGGTTCAAACATTACATCCATTTATCCATACTAAAAGCCTTACAAAAGTCATAAATCTATACGCTTTCACCACCACCTAGGGGTTCAGGAAAGAACAGAGCCCTAACATTCTTTATAAAAACCTCCCCACGGACTTTCTTCCAATGGGCAAAGCCCGTACATGAAATTTTCAATAGGATGTCCCCACTTATAGCATTTTCCCAAAAGGTCTCTACACTTCCATCTATCTGGATAATTTCCACGCCCCCCGCGGGGCGTTACACAACCTTTATTTACTTCTATTTCTTGGGATAGTTCCTAGCAATGAGTCCCATCATTTTACAATGATAGCAAATAGTCGACTCGTCGACTAGTATTATGGGTTTATGTTTCCCTTTCTTCAATTTAGGCCAATGGTTTAGAAAATGTCATCTCTCTTGACATTTAAAGCATAAAATCTCGAAGCGAAATCGTTTGACTATATCCTTCAATTCCTTCCTTGTTTTACTGCACTTAGCTACGTAATGCCCTTTATTGTAACATCTATAGCATGTGACATTATCATAAGGCCCTGGTCCAACTCTTTCCCTAACTCATTTCTCATACTCCAATACTGCTTCTTCTTGTGCCTTACGTGCAGCTGCTTTCCGCTTCCTACGCCTCGCTTTCCATTCCTCTCCTTTTGCCATCACTTACCCTTGGACTGGATTCTAGAAGGACTTCCTAACCTATAATTAAGACTCCGATTAGTCAAATTTTCAGCTTTTATTCTTATTTTCAAATATTCTTTTATTAGTTCTTGGTCATTATAATTCAATCCATTCATACAATAATCTAGTTCATTTTAATTTCCAGAATTCAAAACAGTTTTATTCCTTCTAAACTTACTCCAAATTTAAATTCTTATCCATATCACTTTCCACTTATGATTTCAAAGACTTACTTTTCTTTGGGTTGCACTCCTCGTTTTTAGGGCGATTCCAGAGTTCAAACATTAATATTTATTTCAAATCAACTTTGAAACCACATATATCCACATTTATACATATTTATCCCATTTACATACTAAATCACACTTTAAAATTTTAAACCATTCTTGGTGTTTAATCCAAAAAATTTCATCTTCAAACAACTCGTGTTTTAAAACAAAGATTTCTTTATTCAAAAATATTCTAAATAATAATATTTATTATTTTCTCCAACACTTTGAAACAAATTTTAAAATTTCAGGGACTAGATTCTAAACTTCACATTTTAGATCCATTTTAATTTTATAAGTCTCATTTGTACGATTTCACTTTCCCAAAACATTTCATCATGTTTCATCATTGTTTATTTTGGTATTAAGCATCCTTTACTAAGACATAATACCAATAATATCACACTTTATATTCCATAATAATTTATTGGAAAAATTATTTAAAATATAATCAGGGTAAATTTATTTCATTTCAAAACACTCGGAAAAATATCTCTAGAATCCTCGGAATTTTTTTATTTCTGGTTTTAGTCTATCTTCATCTTTTCTTACCTGTATAGTCCATCCTTACCCATGTTCCTATTTGGTTATATATATGTTTTACCACTTAAGTCTTATAATCTTATTTGATTATAATAATTACAACCAATCACCCTAGTATACTATAATAATTTGGAAAAGTTATTTCTTTATATATCGAAATTATTTAAAAATCATTATATAAGAAAATAACAAGTATTCCTTCATATATAATATACTCAACTCATTCTAGGGTACTACTGACTCTATCTCTAACGGGTGATCCCCACCTGAGTCAAGTTTCTTGCTTAACCTTCAACTCTGATACCAAATGCAACAGCCAGGAGATTTTTGATCCCAAAAATCGACACTAATATGTCCACTGTATAGAGTGCCGAAAATACCAGCTTGTTAGGGTTAAGAAGAAAAAGAGATAGAAGAAGAACATAAAACAGCAGCATAGAACCTAACAATCGCAGTGGAACAAAATATAATGTACAACAACAGTATTTTATATAAAGAAAGCTGCAACTGTTAACATATATACAAGTTATCAGAGTACAATCATCAACAATAAATCTGGACAGTAATAATAACCAGTCCAAAATGCTGACTATAAAGCCTATAATACACAGCGGAATATAATCAATACGTGAAATATGTCTCTGCTATCCAACCCGTTTCCAATGCTCCAAAAGCGTCCTAACCTGAAATTCTATAATACTCGGTCTGACCCGAGTATTACAATAAAGTAACACCCGAGTCAGGCTGGAAACCAACATGAGTAAACCCACTTAACATGAAATACGTATTCAAAATGGTCAAATTTATTTATTTTATTCTATTCTAGCCTGTTAGACTCTTAGTCAAAGTAGTGGAGGTTCATAGTTATTATCAAATCGAAGTGGTTCCAGATAACACTGATATTTGATCCCGGTCCCTTCGAATCTAAATGATGAATTTTAAAGGTCTAGTCGTTTTTAAGTAACAATTCATATTCACGGTGACAGTATTCACAAATGAGAATTTATTTCATATGATTATTTTCAAATAAAAATATATCCACACTTTACTCTAACCATTCAATTCTGGCTACTTAATGGTACAGACAATAGGTACTCGAATCAAAACTACAAAGACAATATCAGTCGACACAGATTTGCTCACTCAACCAATAATTTATTTATTTAATATATATTCGTTTATAATAAGAACTAAACTGTTTTTACATAACTGAGTCGAAAGATAGCTCTTAAGTCTAGATTGTTTGTTAATCTCAGAATATAAAATAACTTATTCCCATTTTCCTTTGAATTTTAAATAGTTCATTTTAATAGTAATTTATTTACTAACATATAATTGATAACCTGTAAGGACTTATTTTGGAACTTCAATTATTTTAAAATCATTAAACTTTCCTTGCCGAAATCTTGTAAATGTTGGTTATACGGATGTACTTGGCAGTAGTGTCACGGTATAAGAAAAATCTGACAGTTGACTTAATTCAAAACAAAAGGGTAATAGCATTATAGGTTTAAAGGGGTTCATTAATTTAATTAATTTCTTTCTTTAAAAACCGACCCACGTCAAAACAACCCAGCCCAAACAATAACCAACCCAACATTCCTTTCCTCCTCTTCCCTGTTACCTTCCCATTCCTTTCTTCCATTTCAAGAGGGTAAGTCGTGCATGTACGTGTGCACGTATAGGCTCGCACCAAACAAAAACACTCGCCGCTTACCATACTCTCGCATCACCCACCACCCTGCCACCTCGTCCATCCACCTGGATCGCGCAACCGTCCTCAGATGCAAATTTTCACGGTTCAACCCATACCTGGAAACACCGCACTTCATACGAACGCCTCGCCTCGTCATGACACTCCACCACCACCCACCAGACTACACCTATGGCCTCGCCATCACTTCCTCGACTGACTCCCCCATGTGTGCGCACCTTGCTGTCCCTCTCGACATCATCATTTCCTTGCAACTGAAACTAACCCTAAACCCTAGAATCGCCTCGACCCACCGCCACCCACCATAATAAAATGCCGTAGTATTTTTCCTAGCTATGCCTTCCTTTCTCCCTCCTCCATGCCAAACGCTTCACCACAAAATAGTTTAAGTTGCCACAATTATGACGAAGACTCAGTCCCGATCATCTCCAATTTCATCCATCCTCATACCACTAAAAATCCTTAAATTACCCTTAAAATTCATCCCTTTCAATAATGATTCCAACATATATTTCATTCGTTTAAATTTGTTATTTAAATTTTTGGGAAAATTTGAGACACTTGCCGTTATATCGGGTTTTCACTCTATATACTCCATAAAATTGAATGAGGTAAGTTTTAAAATATACTATACTTGAAAACAAGCAAGTTTTATTTTGGAAGTGAGATTTAAAACTAAATAGATTCTAAAATAATAATTTTTGAGGCTGCAAGATACCAAATTTTTTTCCAAGGAACAGAGTGTATGTGCTTACTTTCTGTGAGTTCTATAGGGGCCTTACCATATGGAACACATACATTTAATAAGCAAAGGTATTTTTAACATATGAGTATTTGGCAAATCAAAAGTTTACTCAACTTACAAGCATACGTAAGCATATATAGAATTCCAGTAGTAATGATTTAGTTATACTCACAGTTTTTTCTCTAGGTGAACTGCTGCTATGATTTCTTCCTCAAGCTTTATGTATCCTGGTCCTCTTTCTTTTGTTGTTTGATGGCAACACTTAAGTTACTACTACTACTATTATTATTTAAAATTTTAGGCAGATAGAAATGTTGAGTGTCGACAAGCAAGGCACTGACATATATAGGAGAGGAGAGGGATAAGTCTGAGGCCTTTGTTACAGGCTTTTCACATTTTTTTTAAGTTTTGATTTGAAAATGTTGACCTAATTTGATTTTCCCTTTTTGCATGATTGGAAGTTTTGGGTGATTTGAAGTTTTATGTGTGATTTTCCATTGAGTTTGATATGCTTTTATGAGGTTGTCTCCTTGTGTACATACATATACACTTCATATATATATATATAGATATATATATATATATACATATATATATGTATGTATATATATGTATACATATATATGTATATGTATACATGTATATGTATATGTATATGTATACATGTATATGTATATGTATATGTATTTGCCCTTGATATAAATACATGTATATGTTTACATTTTTTTTTTTTTTTTTTTTTTTGGAAAGAAATATATATAAACAAAAACCAAGAGCTGTCAACAAGCCTGACAGGTAACTCAAAAGAAAAGCAGAACAGCCCAGCCTAACAAAAACAAACAAACGCCAGAAAGAAAACAACAAGCCAAACAAAACATAAGCGGCAAGAAGACACAAGCACCTGCCGCCAAAAAAAAGCAACGAGAGAAAAAGCAAGCAGGGAAGAAAACAGATGAGCACCGGGAAAACCACCTCCCATCTAACATCATCATCGAACTCCGTCAAAGCCACCGCCCGATGCCGATGTCAAAATCCAACCAAGCAGAGAAGCAATAGGAAGCAGAACAAGCTCTAAAGAAAACCACGGCTAAACGCCGACAGTCAAAGAACAACAGACCTGGATGCCTCGTGAATGAACCGAAATCCCAACTGCCAAGCATCAACTAACAGCGCGAGAAAGAGCTCCAGCCCATCCAACAAACAATAATCAGACAACAAAGAACTCGAGAAACGACAAGTCCATCGCCCTCAGGGCAAGATAGAAAGACATCCAATAAGCCAAAACCAACCCGCAGAAAGGAACCGAGAAAAGATCCATCCACAAGACGAAAACCTACAAGCAGAAAACACAAAGAAGAGATAAAAAGAAGGGGGGGGGGAGGGAAGGTCAGGGAGCAAAGGGGAAGCGAACCGAAGGGACCACTAATACTTAAACAGGAGTCCCTGAGCTGGCAATCACCCAATTCCTGCTCTGTAAGAAGAAGGAGAGCATTGAATAGAAAAAAGAGACACAAAGCGACGAGACCGAGCACCGACCGAACCCCGGAAGGGTCTACCACGAAAAGCCAATAAAATATCATCTCTAACCCGCCGAATAACGGATAGGGGTTCCATAGGAACCTCGTCAAAAATAGCCTTATTCCTCGCACACCAAATATGCCAGCAAATCAGACAAGGAATCAAACGAAAGATGATAGGCCGAAGCGATTTCCCAGTACAATCAGACCACCAAGAAGACAGCAAATCAGAAGGTGATAAGATGATACCAACGACTCCCAATAAATGACTGAAATAATTCCAGATGGATCTAGCACACCATCCACCGAAAAACAAATGAGAGGATGATTCTGTTTCCCCATTGCCACAGCACCTGCAACGGGAAACAAACGGAATGCCAATACGCTGGAGGTTATCATCAACCGGGAGCCCAGAGTGAAAAATACGCCACATCAAGAGAGAGGCTTTCGGCGGGAGACGAGCATCCCAGATGTAGGCAAAAAGAGGAAGAACAGGATAAGGAGATCGAATAGAGCTCCAGGCTTTCAGAACAGAGAAAGAGCCACCATCCCAGCCTGATAGACCGCCATGAGAATCGACGAGCACTTTAACCGATTGCATATGCTTCCAGGTTTCACTGGCATAACAAGGGGAACCAGAAAAGCCTGAGGACGCCAGTCTCCGGTACTTAGCATGAAGGAAATTGGCCCACAAGGAATCGTTAGATCCAAACCTGGACCACAATTTGCAAGCGAACGCCAAACACATGTCCCTAGGATGACGCAGACCTAATCCACCCTCACTCTTAGGACGACAGATGACAGACCAAGACACCCATTGATGTCTACGATCATCACCCTTCGAACCCCAAAAGAACGAAGAAGCTAGAGATTGGAATGAGCGAAAGAAAGAGACAGAGGGAGACATAGCTGCGAAGATGTGAGTACCCAGAGAACAGAGAACCGAACGAATAAGCACTAATCTACCAGCCTGAGAAAGAAGAGACGCATTCCAACGGATGATCTTACCCCTAACCTTATCCGTAAGAGGATCGAAGATGGCGTTAAGTTTCCTACCTCGGTATAGGACTATACCCAAATAAGGAAAGGGAAGGGAAGAAGCCTTGAAGCCAGAAAAAGTCTCGACCCACGAAACACGAACAAGGTCCATATCTTTCGCGGGAACGAAACAACTCTTAGCGGAGTTGACCAATTGACCCGAGCACCTCTCGTACAGATGAATAAAACGAAAAAGGCGACGCACAGATGACCGACCACCGTTGGAGAAAATGACAATGTCATCCGCAAAAGACAAAGAGGAGACGAGCGGACACCCGCTCGGAATACCAAAACGCTGAATCTGACCATAAATCGTCAGCGAGTGAATGCCCCGAATGAAGGCTTCGGCCGCAATAACAAAAAGGGAAGGGGAGAGAGGATCGCCTTGGCGGATCCCTCTTCCGGCCTTAAAAAAGCCATTGGCCGAACCATTAATGAGCACAGAGAACCAACAGTTGGAGATGAGCCTCCAAACCAAATCAATAAGGGTCTCAGGGAAACCGAAAGCACGAAGGACCCTAATGATGAAAAACCAAGACATACGGTCATATGCCTTTTCCATATCTAGTTTGAAGACGATGTTAGAACCCCTGACCTTTCGATCTAACTGAGAGATCAGTTCTTGGGCTAGAAGGACATTATCAGTAATCAAGCGGCCTTTAACAAAACCAGCTTGGGAAGGAGATATAATGCGGTCAAGGTAAGGAGCCAACCGAGTGGCTAAAATCTTGGAAATAACTTTGTTAGTAAAGTTACACAGACTGATAGGACGAAACTCCGAGCACGCCCTAGGATTGTCACACTTCGGAATAAGGACCAAATTAGTTGAAGACCAACTAACCGGGAGAGTAGCCCCAGAAAAGAAATGCCGAATCGCCAAACAAAAATCAGTTTGGATAATATTCCAAGTAGAACGAAAAAAGGAACCATTAAAGCCATCCGGCCCACTGGCACTGTCCTTGCTGAGAGCAAAAACACAGGCACGAATCTCATCGGACGATGGCAGGGCAGCCAAATCAACACTGTCCAAATCAGGGACAATCCTAGGAATGAAAGCCAATATGTCCACAACTGGAACAGAAACCGAAGGGGCTCCCAAATAAGACTGAAAGTGGGAGATCAACACCTCCTTGACTTCGGAAGGAGACGAAGCCACAGATTGGTCCGACCTCACAATCTCGCGAATCGAAAGCAAATTTGCTTTCTTACGAATAGAAGAGTGGAAGAATCTAGAGTTCGAATCACCCTCTATCACCCACTTGACCCTCGCTTTTTGGCGAAGATAAGAGTTTTCAATATGAAGTTCAGAAGAGAATGACATTTGAGCGCAAGCCCAAATCTCCTTGTTTTCGGCGGAGGGATTCTCGTCGAATAAAGCTTCGGCAAGAATCAGAGACTCTTCAGCCGCTCTAACTCGATCGAAAATGTTACGGAAAACAACAGAATTCCACGATTTTAGGCAAGCCTTAAGGCGCTTCAATTTCCCAGCAAAAGCCCCCATGGGGGCAGCCAGAAGGGGGACAGACCACGATTCCTCAACCGTCTGAAGAAAAGAATGGTGGGAACTCCACATGCTAAGGTAGCGAAATGAGGAAGGACCCGAATAGGAACGCGGTGAACAGCGCAAGACAAGAGGAGCATGATCAGAGCAAGCCCGGTGGAGATGAGAGATAGAGAAAGAATAAGGCAGGTTGAACCAATCAGCAGATCCAAAGATCCTATCTAGTCTAGAAAGGATCCGATTAGGACCTGCCTGATTGTTAGACCAAGTAAAAGAAGAACCAAAGAAAGGAATCTCCGATAACCCAGACCTCGCAATGAAAGAATTGAAATCTGAGACCGAGAGACGATTGACGGCAACCCCGCCGATTTTTTCAGCCTGACTGGCTACAACATTGAAATCGCCACCAACTACAGACAACGGGTAACCGAAATCAGAGAGGGACAAAATGTCATTCCAAAGAGATAATCTATCTACCCGGTCGCACTTGGCGTACACCGCCGAGAAAACGAACGAAAGCGGGGAGAAGGAGGAGCTACACAGGATAGATAAAAGTTGGGTAGAATCAAAGACAGGGCTAATATTCCAGTCTTTGGACCAAAGAATCCAAATTTTACCCGAAACATTAGAAACAGCACCGCCAAAACCTAACGACAAAACCGCCTTTGTGAGCTCTCCGGGACCCACAAAAGGCTCAAGAATCGCCACTAAACCGATGGAATGCTTACGGACAATCCGTCTAAGCCTGGCAGAAGAAGCATCGTTGCCAATGCCACGAATATTCCAAAATAGAAAGTTCAACATGAAGCCAACAGAAAAGGAAACGAGCAGAGAACCTAGAGCAACAACACAGACGGAACTCAGATAAGATACAAGGATGATAGAGCAGATCGACCAATCTGCTCTCTCGCCGCTATAGAGCGAGTACGGATAGTGCGGGGAATGATCGAGGCGCCACGAGATCTGCGACTGGGCAGCCTGCGAGAAGGACGACGAACAGGAGCGGAATCAAAAGAATCACCCAATCTTGCCGACGCAGCAAACGAAGCAGACGAAGAAGAAGATGAATCGGAAAAGAAAGAGTTCTCGGTAAGACGAGAGAGGCGTTCATTAATCAACGCAATTTCTTCAACAGAAAGCATCGGGATGACGATCGATAAAGAGCAAGAGGACGAAGGAAGGGAGCATCGACCAGAACATAAAGCAGTCGAAGAGACAGGCAGAGGCGGAGGAGGAAGAATGTAATGATGATATGTAGGGTAGCGGCAAATACGCATCCCATAATGCTGTAGGAACCATACACAAGCAGGAGTGCCATCGGTAAGGCAACCCCGCAAGATAGGTGTGGTTCGCAAATCGGCCCTAGCAGAGAGATCATCCGACCCGGACGGAACTGGCTGGTAATATTCCAATCTGACCGCATAGTGGACCGCAACAGGGTACACTAAGCAATCAAAAGTGGAACGCCGCCTGAGCCATTCCGCCCAAACAAGGTAATATCTCCATAGAGACATGTAGAGATCGAACATCGAAGAGAAGCAATAAGCCATATACGACACTGACCAGGCCTCGCTATGGCTAAAGACAACAATCCAACACCGTACACTCCGAACGGGGTGCACAGAGTCTAAGTGACCTGATACGCTACCACAAAACAGAACTGTGGCAGTAACAGGGAGCACGTGCCAAAACACGTCATGGCTCAAGAACAAATATACCAAACCACCAAACTCCATACGATCAGGCAGAGGAAACTCATGCTCAAACAACAGTAAAACAAAAACAACCGATAGACATACCTGACCAACCTCCAAAATACCAACCTGAGGAAGAGCGAAATCACCGTCTACTAGCACCAGACAAAGCAAAATCCCAACATCAAGCAAAACCACTGCTGAAGGAATCAACAAGCGATCCCCCATAGCAAGCCTAGTAGGGCAATCAAGGAGAAACTCTGCCACTATCAAAAACAACTGCCTCACAGAGACAAACACTGCATCAATCCCAAACCGCCACAACTGATCAGAAAGCCAATCAGCCATAGCATAGGGGCAGCGACGAGGACAGCAAAACTGCACAGAGAGACAAAAGGAGGCGATCAAATCCCCCTCTGTCATAACTGCTACTGAAAAAACAACACAGCAACACATCTGGGCCAAACAAGACCGCACGACCCCCCTTCCTGCTGCCTGAGGCAAAGGCCAAAAGCAACCAACATCGACCACACGCAAAGAGGGGTGGAACAGCACTGCCTGCGAAGGAGGCAACACAGATAACACAGCATCCAACGAGACAGAAACATCACCCCTCCCAACCACAAAACCATGGGATTCCACAACCTCTTCCAAGGAAGAGGAAGAACAAGCAGAAACACTCTCAATCAATCCACCAACAACACCGCCCAAACCACAAACCGAATCAATGATAACGGGCTGTGGGGGAGCCACCAAAGCCATGGTAGTTGGGGTGATGAAATCCCCTTCCACCAGTGGAACTGCACAAGAAACAAAGCCACCGACCACCGTACCAAACAAAAACTCTTCAGCACAACAAGGCAGAGCCGCGCAACCATCAGAGAAGGAGACAGAAGGTTCGAAGAGGGAAGCTGAATCCCCTTCCTCGATGGACACGGCCAAAGAACGAGAGCAGCATTCAACCGAACCCACCAATAAATCCACCTCACCAGAAACCAGCGGCTCACAGAGGAAAAGCAAACTAGGCTCGAAACTAGGGATTACCTGACTCAATCCACCAGATCTAGCACCAGCAGAAAAAACCTCAAGCCCTCGATATCGACACCAAGAGGGAGAATAGCACAAAATACCAACATCAGAAACCGGAACCAACTCCATAAAGCAAGAATCAACCCACAAAAAGCGAGATCTCGCTAAAACCCCAAAACTGGAAAGGGAATAAACCCTAATTCCAACAGTACGAACACCAGTCACCACCACAGAAATCGGACCATCGACCACCGCGCGGATGGCCAGGCCAATAGCAGAAAACTCTGGGCAGCAGCGAACGAAAGAGCCGATCAAGTCGAACTCCCCGTCGCTAACCAACCAAGGAACCATAACCGACAGAAACAAGAATAGAGAACAACGGTAAACCAAAGTCACGAAGAAAAATGAGAAGGAAGAAGAAGCGAGCAGAAAATTCGCGAATCGCTAAAGAGAAGATGCCATGAAAAGAGCCGTTGGTTGAATATGCCATAAACACTTAGACATTTACACTTTTATTTACCATAAACACTTATATATACACACACACATATACAATATACATTTTTACTTTGGCATACTTACATACATAGATGTATACGCACTATATTTTATAACATATACCTATACTATTTTATATAACACTTACACATATACATTTTCTTTTTCCTATAAGTTGATTTGGTTTTTGTAAGCTTTGAATTAAATGCTTGCCATGATGATGTTCCTTGCACACATACATGTATACATATACATTTACTTATGTATATTTTGTCATATATATATATATATATATATATATATATGATCTCATTCGGGTATACATTCATATATTTGTATATTTATATACTTATGTGTATGTATATATATATATATATATATTTCCAAACATCTAAAGCTTGTAAATATTTATCTATATATTTATGGATATTTTATCTTAATTTAAATGGTGGAGTTTATATATGCATATAATTTATTTTGCTATAAGATTTATCATTTCTAGAGATTTTATGATCCAATATTTAATACAGTTTTTAAATCAATTTATATGTATTCAGATATTTTGATTATATCAGAAATTTCTTTTTTCGACCTAATAAATCAATATTCAATAATTGGAACAATTAATTACCTAATAACAACGTCAGAAAATCCGAGTCGTTACAAATCATTTAGTTAATTGATGTGAAAACCCATTTTGGCCACTGTCTTATTTTAATTAATAAATTATTGTAATTTAAAATTTTAATCCTTCTAATTGTCATAACTTTTGAATACAAGTACGGTTTTACGCACAGTTTGTTTCGCTACGATCGTATCGAAATTCCAAAAATTATGAAACTGGCTTGGATGAATTCTGAGGCTACTGAATTTTGGGCTTTATTTTAGATTTCAAATCGATTTTAAATCAAAGGTGAGTGTTTTAACCCACCAACAACTACTAAATTGTCTTATGTTAGTTAAATTGAATTTATGATATGATTAGAAGTTGATTGATTGCTGTTTGATATATTTAAATCGTCATTCCAGTTAAATATGAATTTATTGAATATAATTGCCATTTAATTTCATATTAAATTTTAATCTGCCAGCTTATACCTGTCAAAGATAATCAATTAATTATTGATGTTTAATGGTTGATTTGTGTGATGATTATGATGGATGTTTAATTGTTCATACTGGATGACTAGTTGTTATGATATTTTATATATATTATCATCACTGCAAGTTCCCTTATTTTATTACTAGAAATCCCTATGGGTTGAAATAATACATACCCAACGATATGGTGGATTAGGGGAACCGCTATGAGTTGAAATGATAGACTCAAGCCATTTCATGGATTTGAAATTAAATTTGGGATTACGGGTTGAAATGATACATATCCGTAAATATAAAATATTTACGGATTAAAATAATGAAATCCGTATCACATGACCATATGGTAGAAAATTAAATATGGACACCAGATTGGTTAAATTAAATGATTTTAAATCCTTAAATTTGGAAATCAGTCAAATGATACTTTGAAGAAAATTTGATTTATCTAAACTGGATTATTTTGAAAATCCGAATTTAAATATTGAAATTGGAATCGGTTTAAATTGAAATTTTAAACTTAGACTTGAAGTATTAATGAAATTTATTGAAATTGAGTTATTGAAATATTGAATATTAAACTTCGAAATCTGTTAAAGATTGAAATAGTTAAATTTATAGTTTGAACATAGATTTGAAATCGACATTGATTTAATGGTTTAAATGAGAATTTGAACCGAAAGTCAAATTTTAGTTGTTGATTCGAAATTTGGACACGGTCCAAATGTATTGAAATGAAAGAAATAGTTTAATTTAATATTAATTTCAAATTTATTATTTTAATATAAACTGCTTAACATTATATTATTTTCAATCCTGATTATTGAGATTTTCAAACTATTAAACTAATTTTAATCTGTTTTAAATTATTTTAATCAGTTTAAACTATTTTAATTCATTTTAATTCATTTTAATCTATTTAATCCAATTTAATCTATTTTAACCTATTTTAAACTAATTAACCTATTTAAACTATTTTAAATCCATTTTAATCTATTTTAAATCTATTTAAACTATTTTAAATATATTCAGACTATCGTAAATCCATTCAAACTATTTTAATCTACTTCAAACCGTTTTAGAGTATTTTAATATTTGAAAATTTATTTTAAACTATGCTAAACTATTTAAACTACTTATAACTATCTAAATTATTTTCTAAATTTCAGAATGTGTAAAGTGGAATTGTTTATATTTAAATCCTTGATTTAAAAAGAGAATATGGTAAAATTATTTTATAACCTAGTTGGGATATAATGACATACTTGAGTAAATATGATGATTTTAAAATGTGGATTTAACCTATTTGGTCGATATGATTTCGAAAGTGATATGGTTTGAATTGAATATGATATTTTGATAGCAATTATGAATCAGTTTTTGAAATTTAAAAGAACCATTCAATTCGAAATAAGCATTTGGTTGTTAAAGAGACCGAGATCAGATATTGTCGTACTCTCTGCCAATACCGAAAACCACTTTAACAACTGTGTATGTAGTGGAGATTCCAGAATGAATTAGGATGGTTTGGTGAATGATTCTGTATGAGGTATTATTGTAGCCTTGACTCCCGTGAGTCAGCTTGATGTGGCAAAAACAGGAGCCGTGTCGGGCCAAGTGAGGTCGCACCTTCGATCAGACACATTTCCTCGATATCATATTACTTTGTGATTGATTTGATGGCCACCCTCGATTGGGAGTGTGTTTCAAGGTGGGCGGTATTAGCTGCTGTGCGTTACCAGCAGTCCAGATCTACAAAATGGTAGTATATTTGTTATCCCGCTTTTTGGCAAAGCCGTGATACCAAAAGATTGATCGAAAACAAAAGACAGTTCGTCTCAAAGATTGGTTATACTTTGCTTCACTATGGATATCGCTGAATTTTGTCCGAGTCTAGATTGAGCTACAATTGATAGGACATGACAAGTAAAGCCATAGAAGTTAGCATCTAAAATTTCAAGTCAATTCGAGTTCATATGCTCACGTTATGATCGATTCAATCTAGAGGAAACGACCCGGATTTCGTATCCATCACTATGGATGACTTCGTATCCATCATCGAACTCCAGTTCGAATCGATCCCGTTTGTATCCATCAGGTTTCAATAACTTCATATCCATCGAAGTGCCGCAGTCCGTATCGATCACTTTCGTATCGATAAGGTTCCAGCGACTTCGAATCCATCGAAGTGCTTCAGTTCGTGTCGACCAAGTTCGAACCCATCGAAGTGCCTCGGTTCGACTCGGTCTCATTCGAACCCATCGACAGAAAGCCTACTTCGCATCCATCGGTAGATAATCTAGTTCGTATCGGTCAACTCCCATGAGTTCATATCGATCAGGATTGGCAGTGTTCGAATCCATTGAGTTCGTATCGATGGACTTCGTACCCATCAGCAGATGAAGCGCTTCGTAACGATCGGCCGGTATCTTCTTCGCATCCATCATAGAAGAATCCCTTCGAATCCATCAAGGTGCCTCGATTTGTCTCCATCTAGATAACCTGCTTCGTATCCATTGAGGAAGCCACTCTTCGAATCCATCTGGGCGGAGTAATTCGTATCGATCGAGTAAACAAGCCAAGGTGACGTGTCATCCCTCGATACGAACAAGCCGAGATATATGGAGTCGACGCAGTCAACTCGGAGTGAAGACCGGATCGAGGCGAAGTTTGCGCTCCACGTCATCACAAAGACGCATGCCACCATCGATTCGAAACCATCGGTTCAAAGAGATGGATTCGAACCAAACAGCCACTCGAGAGTATTCATTTCGTATCGATTATATCTCCCAATCCACCGATCCAAATGCCATGAAATTTTCACAGGAGCTTGCGTACATGCTGAGGAATGTCTCCACCAAATTTCAGCTCAATTGGATGTCATCTTGATCGATACAAAATGACTTCATATCGATCGCCAATCAAGTCGAAACTTCCTGAGGTTGGTCGCGTGGGCCCACTCACGTGCCAGAAAAAGTCTCCCGAGATTTGAGCGAAGTCTCAGCCTCCTACACCTATAAATAGAGCCCCAAAGCCTGCAGAAAAAAGATCTTTTAACTCTGAAGCGCCCAGACTCTGCCGGATTGAGATCTCCATCATACTATACCATATTCTTGCTGTCAATTTCGAATTTCCAGTTGTAACTTGTTGTTGATTGCTGTAACTACTTGTAATCATTGAAAGAGAATCAATAAAGTTGCAAAAACTTCACAATGGACGTAGGCAACTCGCCGAACCACTATAAATCGCTTGTCTGCGCATTTACTTTACTGTTATTTGGAGTTTTTGTTAGATAATCCTCATTTTCAATTTATATTCTTCATTATTATCTCTTCAAAGAGACCCGAAGAGTGTTGTGACCAATTTTGGTGCAAACACTTTGGGGCTTTCACTGAGAAAACCCAGATTTTCTCCTGCCCTTTGGATCTGTCATCGATACCGGATTGCATAAATCTAAGTGAGAGATCCAGATCGTCAAATCCAAGTTCCTTCCCTTCTATTCAGATTTGCATAAAGTCTAGGAAAGGAATTCAACTTTCAAGATGATTAGCACAAGGACCACCTCTAACGCTATCAATCAAGAGGAACAGGATAGACAGAATCCTGCGCCACCACCTCCCTCTAACCAAGACGCCACTAGACACTCAGAACCATCAGGTCTGGTTACTAGGCAAGAGTTCCAGTTGCTGCTCCAAGAGCTGACCCAGAGTCGACAATAACTAACAGAACAGCTATGCACTAACGCCGAGCTGATCAACTAGCTGGATCGCCAGAAGCGAAAAAGATCCAAGATAAACCATGCTTCTTACTCCTCCAGCGAAAGTTCTTCATCTTCTGACTATCATCATCGATCTCCACGACCCCGGCTAGATGGGAGTCACATACAAGCTGCTGGAGATCAACCGGCAATGACCGTTGGGCAATTGAGAGTTGTCCCATCGGCCAGTTTCCATGCCGGACCCTCCTCCCGAGGAGGTGCCGCTCCTCACTACGCCACAGAATACCGCGCCACGAACGCCGTGGATGAACTAAGGGTCGATGCCCCAAATCAGTCAAACCCGGACCGCCGTCAGCATGGGCATACTCCTGAACCGTATGTCCCAGAGGACTATGAACCAAGAAGGCAAGATTTGGACCATCGACAGCACCCAGTCCAAACCCAGATTGTGGGATTCAATCACATTCCGGCGCAAGCCACACAAAACGTTCAAATGCCGGATCTTTCGACCATGATACGTCAGATGATCCGTGAGAGCCATGGACTCATGAATGATGATTGGGGAATTTCCCAAAGTCATACTCCTTTTACGGACGATGTTCTTACTGCTGAACCCCCACGGCAATTCAGAATGCCGACTCTACCCATGTACGAGGGAAACTCGGACCCCAACCAACATATTCTGAAATATGAATGGTCGATGAGCAGTGCCAGAGCTGACGATGCAGTAAAATGTCATAGTTTCCCCATATCCTTGGGGGGCATCGCTACCATGTGGTTCACTCGACTGCCACCTTGATCCATTTCCTCCTTTGACCAGTTGGCCACAAAATTTGTTGAGCAATTCTGCATGCACATCGCAAGGCCAAAAGATGTCAACACTCTGTCTAGCGTCACCCAAGCTCCTGGAGAGACGCTCAAACACTACTTAGAGAGATCCCATACTGGATGTACGGAGATCAGCAATCCGAATGATAACTCCATCCTTATGGCGTTGACTAAGGGGATCGACCCCGACTCTTAGTTTGGCAACTGGTTGGCTAGAAAACCATCTGCATCATTGGACCATTTCCACGCCAAGGCGGCTCAATTCCTGAGAAGGGAAGATGCGAAACAGTCTGGGAAGCAAGCTGATGCAGGGCCAAGCACGGAGGGGATCCAAAGCAATGTCGCGATTAAACAGTCCGGTGAGAGCATCGGAAAAGTTTAGTTGAACGTTAAAAACAAACAAACTCGACGAAGAGAGAGCGTGAATCAAACTAGAAAACGAGATCAAAATCGCGGCCCACAGTGCAAGAATCCTATGTTTGACAGTTATACTCCTTTGAATACATCACTAGAGAACTTGTATTTACAAACCTGTAATACAATTCAGTACCAAAAACCTGTACCAAAACCATCGTCAGAGAGGCAAATCCAGACGGAAAATTTTTGCTGGTTCCATGAAAGCTACGGGCACAATACGAATGAATGTCATCACTTACAAGATCTCGTAGAAAAATTGATCAGAGAAAGGAAGCTGAAACAGTTTGTTCGGCAGCCGCAGCCTGGAGAAGCGGGCCCATCAAATCAAAATAATGAACCCAATCGACCGAGATATAAGGACTCTACCCGCCCCGACGGGAGATTGGTGATAAACGCCGTCAGTGGCGGATCTGCTTTGTCAGGAGCATGGAACGACGAGGATCTTCGTCACTGTCACACATGACAGGCTCTATTCAATCTATGAATACTTTGCAATTTCCTTTACATTCTGAATTTTGAATTTGTAATAAGGCACTGACTATGCCATGTTTTTCTGTTCCAGCAATAAATTACTATCTCTTCAAGCTAGAGTGGTGATTCGCCGAATGTAACATTCAACAATCATGATGCACGAAGAGCTAAGTTCCATCGAACAATGGAATTTATTCAAATAGCGAGTAACTGTGATACGACGGGCCACTCACTAAGTGAAACCTCAGCTCGGGGGCAAGCCATCACATCAAAGGCTGAATTGGACCGACACACGACAGTCCTACAATCAACTCCAAATTCCCAGAGTGCGAATTGGAGTATCCTCACCAACTCTAGGTTCCCAAAGTGCGAGCCCGAGTATAAACACCAACTCTAAATTCCCAGAGTGCGAATTGGAGTATCTTCATCAACTCTAGGTTCCTAGAGTGCGAACCAGACATCAAATCCATCGTTCCCAGAGTGTGAACGGACTCCAAGTTCCCAGAGTGCGAATTGGAGTATAAACATCAAATCCATCGTTCCCAGAGTGTGAACGGACTCCAAATTCCCAGAGTGTGAATTGGAGTATAAACATCAAATCCATCGTTCCCAGAGTGTGAACGGACTCCAAATTCTCAGAGCGTGAATTGGAGTATAAACATCAAATCCATCGTTCCCAGAGTGTGAACGGACTCCAAATTCCCAGAGCGTGAATTGGAGTATAAACATCAAATCCATCATTCCCAGAGTGTGAACGGACTCCAAGTTCCCAGAGCGTGAATTGGAGTACAAACATCAAATCCATCGTTCCCAGAGTGTGAACGAATTCCTAAAAGGCCCAAATAGGTGTGACTGACCATCTATCGGCTGACTTCAAATTCCCAGAGCGTGAATTGGAGTACAAACATCAATTCCAGGTTCCCGGAGTGCGAGCCGAAAAGTAAATGTTAACTCCAGATTCCCAAAGACCGAGTCGGAGTACAAACATTAATTCCAGGTTCCTGAAGCGCGAACCGAAACATCAATGCTAACTCCAAGTTCCCAGAGCGTGAACTGGAGTAGAAACGTCAATTCCAGGTTCCCGGAGTGTGAACCGAAATATACATGCTGACCTCAAATTCCCAGAGTGTGAATTAGAGTACAAATACCAAGTCAAAGTTCCTGGAGTGCGAACTGTATTACAAACATCGATAACTCTCAAATTCCCAGAGTGCGAACCAGATTATCGATCATAAATTATCCTAAATCCCCGGAGTGTGGACGAGTGCTCAAGATTTGCAATAGGTGCGATCGACCACCGAAATACAAATGTTGTTCCCCGAAACTGGGGGCAAAAGCTTAATTGTTAATCACTAACCGAAGTAATACAATGTCCAAATTTTAACCCATTCATCAATCACGACATGTGATCAAGATTTTCGGACTTGGCAAATAAAACGAACTCTGCTTGACGGTAAAAACGCTACAAGTACACTGGACTGAAAGACAAATGCTACAAATACTTAAGCGCAAAAGAAATGAGAATTGAAGCAAATAAACTAAATTTTATTTCAACTCACTGTATGTGAAGATTCATGTACAAGTTATTCCAAAAATTCCTACTAGCAGGGGGCCAAGCCTACATCTATACATAGCCTACGAAAGAGAAATAAAAGTACCTTCCTAACCGCCAAAAATGCACCAGAGGGGATCGTCTACTTTTTCTTCTTCAGTTTTCTCTTCAACGCGGAACCACTGGAGCCGCCAACAGTCTTCCGCTTCGAACCCGTACCCTTTGGCGGATCTTCCTCTAATGAAGGCATGATATCGATGTATTCCTTCGAACTTGAACTTAAAGGAATATTCTCTTCTGGAGGAGTCGGGTCTACCACCGGGGGCGGAATGGGCGCGCTGGTTCCGACAAGCGAGTCCCTAGGAGATGTCACCATAAGAGGAGTGGGGCCGACCGCCGTCGTAACACTCTCAGTATTACCATCGTGTACCGTCGCTTCCATCTCTGCATTAATTTGAGCATGTATCTCAGCCTCACGAGCAGCACGAGATTCACGATAGGCAGTGGTGGACTATGACGATACAATAGAAAAAGGTGGGAACGCACCAAGAACAAATGGCATGTCAGCAAAAGGGTGACTGTGCTGGCCCAAGAGTTCATTCATCATCTGTTCATCGAAAGTAATTGAACCCCTCTGTGCCGTCTCCATCGGCGCGACCGTAGTTGTGATAACCGCCTCAGTAGTGATGACCTTCTGCACTTGATGCGATTCTTGGCTTGTAGGAGGCGCTGTCGGTGTAACTTTGCTCACTGGACAAGAAAGAAAAGAAGTTGTCAGAACACGCTTCAGTACAAATACTTCAGTTCAGACACATAGTAGATTTGTGCAGAGTACCTTCCTCAACTTGACTCGTGGTTGACTGAACAGCTTCAGAAGAATGCTCCCTTAGGGGAGATAAGCGTGGCTGCTCAGGGTCATAGCCTAGGACCAACTATGGATCAATCGCTGGCATCGGCTCCAATCCAGATGAAATAATCATCTCTGAACTTGTAGCTGGGTGTGCGACGCCAGACCCCTCACCAACTTCCAAGTGTTGGGTACCCAGTCTCTCTCTAGCATGAGAGATCATGAAATCATGGAGAACATTCTTCTCATCATCAGTCAATATACGGTTCTCCAGCTCGAACTCATCAAAAGCTTCGCCCGACTATGCTGCTTTCTCTTCTTCAGCTAACAAATTCCAGGCGTTGAACAAGTGTGTCGGATAATCGTCAAGCCATGTCAAATTTCTATGCCTCGACACATTAGCATTATAAGTAATGAGAAGCTCTTCTATCTCCGTCTCTAGCTTAATCTCTACTTGACGAACTTTCCCATCGACTTCGGCTTCCATCTCACGGACCTTCTCCAAGGCCGCATCTCTTTCTCTCCGAAACTCCACCGCCTGATCACACGCTTCCTGTGCGGAAACGTTAGCGGTATCCCTCTCCTTCATAATCTTCAAAACTTTGGCCTTGAGCTCGTTTAGCTCTTTCAAGGCCGCATCCCGCTCGGAAGTTACGATGGTGTTTCGGTGGCACATGTCCTCCACCGTAGCATAATGCTCATGCTTCATCCTATCCATTGTTGCCTGAGCTTCATCAGCTCTAAGAGCCTCAACCTCTGATTTGTGAGAAGACTCGGCCTCACTACCGAGTGCCTGAATAATCCGGTCCTTTTGACCAAGTTCCTTTTCCAACTTCTCAGTCGTGGCCGCTCGGTCAAAGGCCACCTTTGACGCTTTCTTTGTAGTTTTTGACCATTCCTGATACTGAAAAAATATATCTGAGAGATAATCGTGCATCATAGGTGCGACTGACGCCGGTATCCTTTTTAGATGCGGGGGAAAGACAAACCCCTCAAAGAAAATTTTAGGAAAATCTTTCTTCAGCTGAGCAAGCCTAACTGCTCCTTCCCCTGAAGGCTCCGTCAATGCCTGCTCTGTTGACGGGGAGGCCGCCATCTCCGTTCTACGATGAATGTCAGACCTCGATGATTGGGAAGACGGCTTGGGCCGTGAAGTTTTTTGAGGCCTTAAAACATGAACCGGAGGCGGTGCGGGAGCTCTAGGAGGTGGCGTGCGAGATCGAGACCGAAGCCCATAATCTTTATCTCTGTCAGAGCGCTCATGACTCGAGCGCCCATGGTCATAGTCTTTATCTCCTTCCCTCCTATATGATTCATAATATGAAGAAGACTTTCGTTTGTTGCGAAGACTTCCAAGCATCGAGCCTCTACCAGACATGGTATCTACGAAGCAAAAACATAAAACGAAATTAGTAATCTCTTACAGTGAATGTATTACATTCAGAAATCGTGTAGTGCCGTGAAGTGTGAATGTAGGTGCAACCACCCGACCAACCAGATGTGTCAACTGCACTAGTGGGCAGAGACTCGCTTAAAACTAAGGCTTTTGAAAGTTCGTCCAATCCGGCATCATGCTGCAAGGACACATCGTCCGGAATTGGAAGATCGGTGAGCCCTTCATAAAGACTCTCAGTTCTTGGGGGAGACATCTCCGAAATTCTAATTCCGGAGTCGGGTCGGGCCGGGATAAACGATTTCCATCTTCCCTTTTTAGGTGGCTCAGCAACGGCTGCCTTGCCTTTTCTTTGCTCTTCGGTATCCTGGGTTGCATCCGCAGATTCGCCCAATGGCTCCTCATCAGTATGAGTTCTCTCGGAGCCAGCCTCCTCAATTATGACAACTTTAGGTTTTCTTCGTTTAACTCGTTCTTTCGAGGCGGTCCTTAAGACACCGTCGAGCATTATGCTTTGTCTTTGTTCGATCAGCCCAAGAATCCTAAGATTCCTATCTGTCAATAGCAACTCGATATTCCTCTCTTCACTTGGAATTTCTTGAAAAACCCGAACTATCTGCTTGAAATGTTCACATTCGGGTCGCTGGATTATGGCTGAAAAGAAAAGGAGACGTGAGTTCGACTTCATTTACATCAGTTTCATCAACTATCCGAGAAGATAGCAATACTCACGTCTAAATAACCATCTCCTAGCAAACCCTGAGGGGAATCTAACATAAAACCACTCCGTCCTGAAGTAGCTCAATCTAGTCCAAGCCCCTGTGATCATTTGGCGATTTCTTACCGCCTCCAGGAATGTGAAAGATGGACTATCAGCCCTACTCTTGAAGTTAAACAAGTATCTGATCTCAATCGGGAGTGACGGTCGATAGAGATACTCCATAAATGTAATGAACAAGCTATTGAGTGACGCATATCCGTTCGGATGCAACTGAGATGGGGTGATCCTCCAAAACGACAATACTTCTCTTATATACTGGTTAAAGGAGGGAGTGTCCCAGGTGCGCACGCGTGGCGATTGAATGCGGTATATCCCTCCGGTGGATTGTGCGGTATATCATTTGGTCCCGACAATAATACATTATCCATCAACAAACCATGCCTTAAGCATATTCTTCCTAGCATATCTTCCGAAATATTGGACGGAACAGAGTCTGATGGGTTACTGATGAAGGATGTGTCAGGTAACTCATCCGGAGCTGGACCGATAACTTCAATCTCAATCTCCAGTACTTCAAGCACGGGAGGGCCTAAACTCTGAGCTTCTTGCGGCTGCGAACTTGAAGTTTCCATAACTAGCTAACTTATGAGAAATTATCGTTAGGCGATAAAGAACCCGTGTATTCCCCATGTGTAAGAGTGTATGTTGTGCGGTGCTGTGCATTACTGGAAAAGATTTTCCAGAATTAAAGAAAACTTGCAAGCAACAAAGATAATCAGAGTCCAATAGGAGTGATCATCATCGCTGACCGTCACAACCATATCATCCAAATGTTGGTAATCGATTCGGGTTAAAGTTTGTTATTACGGCGTTAAGTTATAGTTCCATCGACGAGCTTCGAAAGGATAGTCAAGTGTGCAGTTTAACAGTTAAGTCCAGATATGCAGGAATCAAGCTCGCCGGAGCCAAGTGTTCAACATATGCAAAAGGTTCTCTAATTCATCGAACCTCGGCTTGGGATCGATCACCACAGTTCAAGACAGTAAAGGGTCAGAAGCCTCCATTTCGCATCGATTATCTTCGAAACGATACGTTTTGTATCGATCGAGCTCGAATCGATACACTTCGAATCGATCAATTTCGAATCGATACACTTCGTATCGATCGAGTTCGAATCGATGTGCCTTGTACCGCATCGGTTCGAAATTAATATGCCTCGCATCGCTCAGAATCGAATCGATACCCCTCGTATCGGTTAAGTTGCGCCAACCTCGTATCGATTGCGAACCCAACACCTAGCGATCGATACGAAATCAAACACCTGTTTTATTTTCATCGGTACGAAGTGGAGGCCAAGCTACCCTCGATCGATTGTTCAAAGTCCTTAGTTCCTTTTTCCCTGATCGATACGAACATAGCCATGGCCATTTACGATCGAGATCCATCCCTAGATCTGGTTTCACATGTTGCTAGAAGAGACGATTGAAGAAGAAAAAATGAATCTTGGATAACTTTGCCACTTGGATTCGTGATTAATTACCTAAGTTCAAATTAGGATTCGAGGCTAGGAAGATTGAATCGATTTGGAGGTTAAAGCAGTTCTTTTTCTTGGACTCTCTATTGATACGAAAGTACAGAAGGCATAAACCAACAGTAAGAGTAAAAAAGTGAAAAATGGCTAAGTCCTAGCTATTTATATGAAGCCTAGAAGGAACTGGGTCGATTTGCCTCCCAGTTCACTTAACCGGTCGCAACCGGTCAAACCGCGAATCGAATCGAACGCCCTGTTCGAATCCATCAGACCAAGAATTTCTATCGGTTCGAAATGGACAGTAAATCCATCGATACGAAGCATGCAGCAAAGACGGCTGAAGATTGTGAAGTCCATTGGCTCGAAGCCCCCGTTCGCATCAACAAGTTCTCAAGTCCATCCATGCATATCGATACGAACAGCAATTTCGTATCCAACAAAACTCATCGACACGAACAACAATTTCGTATCCATCAGCAATCATCGATACGAACGAATATTTCGTATCCATCGAAACTCACCGATACGAACGAATATTTCGTATTCATCAGAGATCATCGATGCGAAGCGGAGGCAACCGCAGTTTGTGACAATCGATACGAATGAACATTTCGTATCCATCAATTCGACTCGCATCGATATGAAAAAAAAATACTTTTCAACCTTTTGCATCGATTCAGGAGAGGATCGATACAAGAGGATAGTTCAAAACAACCATCAAGCATTGTTCCAACTCGAATTTCAAATTGGTTTAGGAGAGAATCGATACAAAATTTGATAACAAATGACAAACTAAGTCAAGTTAACATATATGCATGTATGTCGGACTAATATTCGATTTTCAACATTCACAGGGATCGAATACTCATCTCATTACGATTACGACAACAAACAGCTAAGCACTATTATACAGCAATCAGTTATATCAATGCAAGGTTATAGCAATACAAAGTACAACTTTCAATGAAAGAGAGCAATGATTGTTCAGAGAGAAATTGCAGCTTTTCAAAGAACGTCATGTTTCCACAAGATGTACTTTGGAGGGCAAATGTTATCCCGCTTTTTGGCAAAGCCGTGATACCAAAATATTGGTTGAAAACAAAAGATAGTTCGTCTCAAAGATTGGTTATA
The DNA here is from genome assembly GCA_030765085.1 of Allium cepa. Lineage (NCBI taxonomy): Eukaryota > Viridiplantae > Streptophyta > Magnoliopsida > Asparagales > Amaryllidaceae > Allium > Allium cepa. Next base: position 583,297,622 of record CM060931.1, read on the forward strand.
CTTTGCTTCACTATGGATATCGCTGAATTTTGTCCGAGTCCAGATTGAGCTACAATTGATAGAACATGACAAGCAAAGCCATAGAAGTCAGCATCTAAAATTTCAAGTCAATCCGAGTTCATATGCTCACGTTATGATCGATTCAATCTAGAGGAAACGACCCGGATTTCGTATCCATCACTATGGATGACTTCGTATCCATCATCGACCTCTAGTTCGAACCGATCCCGTTCGTATCCATCAGGTTTCAACAACTTCGTATCCATCGCAGTGCAGCAGTTCGTATCGATCACTTTCGTATCGATCAGGTTCCAGCGACTTCGAATCCATCGAAGTGCCTCAGTTCGTGTCGAACAAGTTCGAATCCATCGAAGTGCCTCGGTTCGACTCTGTCTCATTTGAACCCATCGGCAGAAAGCCCACTTCGCATCCATCGGTTGATAATCTACTTCGTATCGGTCAACTCCCATGAGTTCGTATCGATCAGGATTGGCAGTGTTCGAATCCATCGAGTTCGTATCGATGGACTTCGTACCCATCAGCAGATGAAGCGCTTCGTAACGATCGGCCGGTATCTTCTTCGCATGCATAATAGAAGCATCCCTTTGAATCCATCAAGGTGCCTCGATTCGTCTCCATCCAGATACCCTGCTTTGTATCCATTGAGGAAGCCACTCTTCGAATCCATCTGGGTGGAGTAATTTGTATCCATCGAGTAAACAAGCCAAGGTGACATATCATTCCTCGATACGAACAAGCCGAGATATATGGAGTCGACGCGGTCAACTCGGATTTAAGACTGGATCGAGGCGAAGTTTGCGCTCCACGTCATCATAAAGACGCATGCCACCATCGATTCGAAACCATCGGTTCGAAGAGATGGATTCGAACCAAACAGCCACTCGAGAGTATTCATTTCGTATCGACTATATCTCCCAATCCGCTGATCCAAATTCCATGAAATTTTCACAGGAGCTTGCGTACATGCTGAGGAATGTCTCCACCAAATTTCAGCTCAATTGGACGTCATCTTGATCGATACGAAATGACTTCGTATCGATCGCCAATCAAGTCGAAACTTCCTGAGGTTGGTTGCGTGGGCCAACTCACGTGCCAGAAAAAGTCTCCCAAGATTTGAGTGAAGTCTCAGCCTCCTACGCCTATAAATAGAGCCCCAGAGCCTACAGAAAAAGGATCTTTTAACTCTGAAGCACCCAGACTCTGCCGAATTAAGATCTCCATCATACTACACCATATTCTTGCTGTCAATTTCGAATTTCCAGTTGTAACTTGCTGTTGATTGCTGTAACAACTTGTAATCATTGAAAGAGAATCAATAAAGTTGCAAAAACTTCACAGTGGACGTAGGCAACACGCCGAACCACTATAAATCGCTTGTCTATGCATTTACTTCACCGTTATTTGGAGTTTTTGTTAGATAATCCTCATTTTCAATTTATATTCTTCATTATTATCTCTTCAAAGACTCCCGAAGAGTGTTGTGACCAATTTTGGTGCAAACAATCTTACCATGGACATTGTGCCTTGTCACATGCCTTATCGCGCCCACTACGAGTTTGTTTTGTACCACACCTATGGAGTGCCCTCTGGGTAAACCACTGGTTTGGTGGAGCTTACCATATTTTATAGGCTACGTGAACATATAAAGTGTGTTAAGAGGGATATAGGTAATGTCTTAACGCTATTTTAATACTTTACTTTACTGTAGACACTATTATAATAGCGTATTGTACTATGTATGTAGATAGTTTAATAGATCATTAGGAGATGGAATCCCGAACATCTCTTAAGTTATTGCACGCACGTTAGACACTGGATAAGAGATATCAAACTCCGTAAACATCTCTGACGTCGTTACACTCATATTTATTTATGATTGATTTAACTCACATAAGGTCTTTTACTTCTTACTTGAGTGTTTTATCTTTTCATTGCGCTCGGGTTAGTCTATACTTTTCAACGTATCAAAGACTGCTTTCTAAAGGATGAAGACATATATTTGTATACTATATTATATATTTTATTTATTCCACTGCATCATGTTGTTTCACTGCATTATTTATTTATTACCGTAGTATGTACTCTGATTTTATATTGTAAAAGTGAAATCAAATGTTATTTGTAAACAGCTTCATGAACTATTTATTTAATTATTATATTTTGTCATTCCGCTTTGAGATTCTGTGTTTGTTTTCTCCCCTTCTCTGCTTTTCTTATTTACTCCATAATAATCATCCATTAGAGTCTGACGTGCATGATTTTTTGTTGATTTAAACCATCCAAAAAAGTGGGTCGTTACACAAATGGAAATGCGCTAAACAACTACTGAAAAAAATACTAAGGTTTCCACTCATAGATTAGCCTTGCTTCACTTAAATAGATTTGTAGCATTCCAATCTCCCTTAGAATCTCTCTCTTTTGATACATATGCACATAATAGGGAAAAGGTTTATATATTCATTAGATTCAAAAGAATAGATTGGAGGAAGAATAAACAAATTAGAAATAAGTTGAATTCTTACCTGAATTCTCTTTGGAGTTTTTGAATCTTATTAGAGAGATAACAATGGAAGAATTTCTTCATATCCCCTAAAATAATATGAATAAAAAGTAAAGAGGATAGGGTTTTACAACCATAGAATGAAAATAGTTTAAAGTAGAGAAATTTAGACCATTCATACCCTCAAATCTTAAAGACCACCGCCCTTATTCAGGCAGGACCGATCGACTACGCCCTTTAACCAGTCAACCAGTCCCAATAAAGTGGTTGATTTGTACGTTTGTTTTGGGGAGTTTTTATTTCCATTGCTTTTAATTGATTTTTTCCCCAATTAACTTTATCGTTAAACGTTAATCAAAAGTTAATCAATGTTTAATTATCCCCTAAGCTAATTTTTAAAATTCAAATCCTACATTTAAATTATCATTTGTATTTGAATTCTAACTAAACTAATTTAAATCTAAAAACTTAAAACTGTCATAACTTCTTCATTTGAGCTCTATTTTTAGCATATTACATAAGGAAATAGATCAAAATTTTACCACGAACGCAATGGAATAACTTTCATAACCAAATTCCAATTTTTACAAAATTTTCATATTCAACTCTTATCATATTTAATTCAATTTACTTTATTTATTTACGGTTCATTTTACGGGGTTACAACATCGAAGCATGTTGGTTAGTAGCATATGTGCATTTTGACTAGCTCTTATGGCTAGAACTTCAGATCTAGAGATATTTGCTCATTCAAATCAGATTTACCATTTTCATGCTTAAATTCATCTATAAATAGAGAGCCCACATCAACTAGAAAATGAATTTTAGGATTATCTATTGGATTCTAAGCAGAGCTATTGCCAAATTCAAATTCATCTTTTTTTTAAATCTATAATCTATTGTAATTTGGTTGTAATTGTGAATCCTATCAGAAATAAAGTGGATAATAGATGTACGAATAAATTTTTTGCCGAACCACTTTAAAAATTGCATCTTTCTGTCTTCTCGTTTGATTTGTACTTGTTTAGTTTTTCATTTTAATTCGACTAGTGGTGTTAACCATCTTTAGCCAACATCTTTTTAGTACTTTCACCAAAAGAAATGGATTTAATGTCAGATCTGATTACTAACGAATTGGATGAACTTTCCACTCAGATCTAAAGGAAGAAATAACTCTGAAGAATGATAAAGCTAGTAGATCTAGAGCTATAATTCAGGACAAACATGAAGGCTCGCACCATGAAGATGAAACTATTCAACCAACTCATCTTGAACTTTAAATGTACCAGATATGGTTACAAAAGTTGAGTTAGACCACATGATGGTGGAGATAAATAAGAAAATAAGGAGAATTAGATATCTATCACAAAAGAGATGAAGAGATCGTTGTCTTAACCTAAATAGCCAAAAGAGACTCGGAAGCATAGAAAAAGAAAAGGAGATTACTCGTCTTCAGATTCCGATGAAGAGGGTTCTTTTTCATCTGAGCAGAATCATTAATAAGGAAACCAAATGAGGAAAAAGGGATGTTGGGGAAAAATATAAGAAAAGTACAAAAGCTGAAGTAGTAGTCTCAACGGGGCATCAATCGGTACCAATTGATCTGGAAGGGTCAGTACCGATCGATCCCAAGAGAGGCCAAACCTATCTCATGTTGAAGTCAAGTTGTAGGAAGTTGGTGTTGATGGAGGACAAGCTATTGGTCCTCAGGCTAGAGGTACTTATAGGAACACTATTAAACCTATAAGAAGAGGACGTATTCGACATCGACACCGCCCAATAACTGTGTGAGTAGACTCCCTTAAGATAGGGAGACCTAGATCTAACCGTGCTAAACATGTGCATTCTCCTACACGAAAATATATCGATGTCTGTGATAATCTCCACTTATCGCATAACATTGGTAATAAAGAATTGATGACCTAGATAATAAAGAGATTGTTGCATCAGAATCATTAATAATAGGATGACGAATGGGTTTCCATGGCTAGTTGAAGCCCTTTTGCAGAAGAAATTAGTGTGGCTCTATATCCCAAGTAGGTTGTCATACCAACAATGTAGAGTTATAATGGTTTAACTGATCCTGTGCACCAACTAATGATGTATGGGTGTCACGTGAATGGTGCATGTGCAACTAATGTTGTGAGATGTAAGTGTTTCCCCTTTCTCTTGAAAGACATGCTACGATGTGATTCTACAACTTGAGTCTACATCTATATTATCTTTCGATCAAATTGCTGAATTTTTTGAGAGTTGTTTAGGTTCATTTTGTCTAGTAGAAGGATGTGATGTCCTTGGCAAATTTGCACCAAGGGTCTAGAGAGATCTTTAAAGTTTCTTAAAGAGGTTCAGTGCTGGCATGAAAGATGTGAAGAACCTGTGGGAGGAGATTGCTTTAACAGCTTTGGTAGGAGGATTCCATAACCAAACTGATTTTGGGAAGTGGCTTAAGATGAAGAAGGAAACTTCACTAAAAGATTTCTACAGAGAAGTAAATCAGTTTTCTACACTTGGAAGAGGCAACCATCTCTATAATATGAATGCAGTTTTGATTAGAAAAAATTGCAATAGTAGGAATCCCCTGGGTGTAGGCAAGGAATTGGTTAGCCTTAGAGGCAACAATTCTATCGGATGGTGATTATGGTCATGACTGGCAACCAGCTACAAATGAAGTGCCTAGGAAACCAGCTAGATATAGTGTGATTAATAACATTTTAGAGGTCCCCACCTTTAGGAGAAGATTTAGAATGAAATGGAGCGCTATGGGAGTTCTTTGATACACATGCCTCAAGAAATGTGTTATACTATAGAAGAGGGAACTCTAGTGAGGCAATACTGTAAGAATGACGATGATATAGTCTTCTGCGGCTAAGATGCTAATGGGATTGCAGCACTACCTCTATCGGATGGTGATTACGGTCACGACTGGGCCAACAATAGTGCATCAAGTCCTATAATGTTTCATGGTGGTAGATGGATTTTCTGCCTATAATGTTTTCTTGGCTGAGCGACCCTTTCTAATTTTAGTGTTGCACTCATTCCATGGTGCTTATTAGTGAAATTTCCAATAAAGAATGGAATAGGGGAAATTTGAGGAGATCAAAGGATAATTCGAGAGTGCTACGTCGCTAAGCTTAGGGAGGCAAGGCATCAGGACAAAGGAAGGGCTGCAACAAAGCCTTTTTGCATCAAATTCACTGATGTATAACAACTACCACCCAAGCATCAACTAATAATAAGTACTACAAAACTATTGACCCATGGAAGGAGTCGTAAGAGGTAAGGAAAGAAATGAAGGAGCTAACTACAAGGTCCCTTTAAGAGATGATGATCTTTCGAAGGTTCAGTCATATCTCAACTCAGCATGAATATGAGGAATGAGTTAGTAAGGTTTCTTTAGGCTAATACGAACGTGTTTGCTTGGATACATTTTATTATGTGGGGGATATCGCCTAAAATTATGCGCCCTGCACTAAATGTGATCCCAAGCTACCTCTAGTGAAACATAAAAAACACAAAATGGAACCAAAGAGATTTGCTGTGTTGAAAGAAGTGGATAATCTAAAGGAAAATGGCTTCATCTACAAGATACTATACGAAGAGAGTGTATTAAATCCAATGTTGGTTAAGAAGGCAAATGGGAAGTGGAAGACATGCATTGACTATTTTGACTTGAAAAGGCGGGTCACCAATACCCTTAGAAAGATTGTGTAGAGAGATTAATGAAGAAAGTAAATAAAACAGAGAAGAGAACATAAATTTAAATGCAGAGAGCAAGAACACCAAATTTATAGTGGTTCGGCATAACTGCCTACATCCACTTTGAAGTTGATTTCCATTGATTTCCTTGATGGGTGATTACATATACAATCCGTTTTTAGTTACTAGAATACAATTGCAAAGTAAAAGAAATATGTCTGGAATGAGTCATGAAAATGGCAGAGTCTCCCCATTGTTCTCTAAAATTTCTCTCCTCTTTTCTCTGTGCCCCTGCCCCTCTATTTATAGACAAAGGCAGGCTGGACTTCCCTGGTGGGTCTGGTAGCTGAATGATTCGGTCCAAATAGGACAAACCCTGTATGCCGAACCGAGCAGGCCAAACGGTCGAGTGCCGATCCATTCTCTTTATGTCGAAGATACGTTTGTTGTGGGGAAGAGTAGGCCGAGCAATGATCAGACCGGGCGTGTTGGGAAGAATGCCGAACCATCCTTGATTGTCGAACGTCTCGGGAGGTCGAATGAGAATGCCGATAACCATCCTTGATTGCCGAATGTCTCGGGAGGCCGAATGAGAATGCCGAGAACCATCCTTGATTGTCGGACGTCTCGGGAGGTCGAATGAGAATGCCGAGTCCCCATGGATACCGAACGCTCCTTGAAGCCAAACGGTATGATGCCAAACGATATGGGTGCCGAACGAGGCGCTTGATGTTCGAACGCAATCTTGACCAAATAAGCCTTTGGCCAAACAATGCTTTTGGACGAACGAGGCCCTTGGCCGAGCGAGGCCTTTGGCCGGATGCTTCTTTAGTCGCTGAGCGATCTTATGCCGAGCGTTTCTCTTTGGTCGAACGGTATTCAATACCGAATGTTCCTTGATGCCGAATTCTCCTAGATGGTGAGCGCTATCCCCTGCCGACCAGTGCAATGTCGAACAACTTTATCATGTCGAGTGTTCATCTGATGCCGAACGTTCTTCTATGCCGAACGTTCTTCGATGCCGAACGTTCCTGGTGCTGATTGCCTAGTTTCCTGGTCAAACTTCCATGTAACACTTTGCCCCCAAAAGCACATCAAGTGATCGAACATGATGTGCTTTGAACTATGAGTCGGTGTAATGCCGAGGCCGAACGATACTCAAATGCCGAACAAGATAACCAATGCCGAACATGTTTCGTGCTTTGACCGGTTCTACTGGTCAGAGTCGTTTCGACTTCCTTTCTTCTCCTATAAAACCCGGTACTCTACTTCTTTTTCACTTCTTAACCGTGATTTTCCAAGAGCACGCAACTTATTTCCTTTAAGTTTCAATCATCCCTTCCATTCCTCGAATTCAGCATGTCCTTCCTACAATCCCTTCCCAAGCTCCTATCATTCCTCTTGGTAAGAATTTTCGCATATGCTCATTTAAAATCACAAACTGTAGTTAGACAGATGATAGGATGTAGTAGGTACGGGATAAGGAAGACGAGATGGGTCTTGATCGTGCCCCGAGGCTGGGACTTGATTTGACCTTAGGTGATTCCAAGGCGGGTGGAACGAAGAGGAGAAAAGTGGATGGTAGAAGCGCTTGAAGGTGGGAGTTAGTTGGGCCTTGCAATGGTTCGACATGATCACTTCATGCCGAACGAGGTTGAAGAGGAAAAATCGAAGGGAAGTGGAGAAACGACAGGATGCCGATCGAGATCTTGGCCGAACAGTATTTTAGCCGAACACTATTCAGGCCGAACAGTAGTTCGGCCGATCGATGGTCTGGCCGGACAAGATATAGGACGAACGATAGTTCTGCCGACTGAAAGTATGGCCGAATGATAGCTTGCCCGTTTTTCAGTTAAGCCGGACAACCATTAGACCGAACAATCATGAATGCCGACCCATATTCAATCAGCCGAACAATCTTTAAGCCGAACGATATTCAGCCGAACAACACATAATGCCAAACTAAAACAGGCCGAACGGTCGTAAAGCAAGAACAATAACTCTAGCATTCTAGCATATCGAACCGACTTGGACTAATAACCTTCTATTTTCAGTAGCTATAAATCTGAACTTTACTTGACGTAATCGGATAACTTCCTCTAACATTCCCTGAACTTGAAACTGTAATCGCCATTTGGCGGGCTTTTGGAGACGTTCAGCGATGACGGTCTTCGAAGGCGATGATTTTTAAGCTTAGTTTTATATCAGTAACCTTGCGACTCCCGAATTTCCAATGCTTGTACACGATTGATTACACTAGCTCACACATCACACAGAGGGAAATTTATGTTGTTAAGTCTAACGCTGATCATTTTTTGAGTATAGTTCATACAAATGCTCTGTAGGATTCGATTCCCGTCAAAAAATGTCTAAAAATTTCAGTTCCTCCACAATCTCGGATAGACCCGGGCCGTCTTCCAAACAAGGGGACGTAGACACTTCTAACCCGTCGACCTCCCCCGCTCATAATTTAGCTCCTGATGCCCTGGAGTCATCTATTCTCGTAGATGATCCGACCGATTCACAGGCTTCGAAGATTAACGAAGTCGCCCTTCGGCGAATATGCTCTATCCACGGCGTCCCTTTTGCCGATGTGTTGGTTCCGTCGAGGCATGATCGTCCACACCTGCCCCCAGTTGGATACACCGCCTGCAATAAGTTTATGTGTTGGGTGGGCAGCGTGCCTCCATTTAATTTATTTCTTCAGGACGTGTTGCAATACATAGACGTTGCCCCGTCGCAGCTGCACCCAATCGGTCATGCGTTTGTTTATGGGACCTACCTCCTTTTCATGGCTGTCTTCTCCAGGCCTCCAACTCCCGGCGACATCAGATATATTTATATGATCAAGAAGCAGAGAGATAGCCCCTCCTTCGTGTTCCTCGAGCCGCACCACAAGTGCCAAATAACTGGAGCGTGGAGCAAGTTTTCCCTATACAAACAGGAATGGTTCTACGTGCGCTGCCCTCCTGGTTTCGCGAAGAGATAGGTTGAAGGAAGTAATTCTTCTTCTTGGAGCGATGCTCATATTTCGGTCAAGGCGATGCTTTTTCTAACTCTTGTTTCATTTTTTCAGGTATTAATCCATGTCCTGAGGGCCGCGGTTATTCTGAGACTGTTGAAGCTATTAGAGCCCTTCCTGCCGAAGAACGAGACATCCAAACTCTCATTTCAAATGAATCACTGTCAAGGTTCGGACTGTTGGCGGAAGGTCGTCGGGTAAGCATTCCTGAGGGCGTCTCTGTTCCTAAGCCTATATCCGGTAAAGGGAAAAAACTAGCTGGATCGTCATCACGCCGCAACCTCGATGAATAGGAAGAGGGGGGGATTAAAGAGAGCAAGGTTACTGAAACACAAGGTGAGATTGTGGGTGTTACTCAGTATCTGCCGGTTGAAGTGCATGATATTGAAAATTCATCTTCCCCTTCGAAGGGGAAAAAGACGTTGACATATAAGATCAGAAAGGAGAAGGTCGGCGGAACTTCTAAATTTATGCTTATTCGACGGAGACGGAGGGTTCTTCACAGCACATAGAGAGTCCTTAAAGGGTCTGTCGAATCTCTCCATCCCTAATGATCTGCTCAACTACGACTTTGGCGATCCGGAGGCATTCAAGTTCCATTCTCCCATCAGAGGCGATGTGGGCATCCCAATCCAAAGTCAGGGAGAGAAAACCCCTGTTAGCAAGGCTACTGGTCCGTCGGGGGGAAACACTAGGACACACACGAACATTTGCACTTCAATTCGCACTTAGATTTTTGTTGTCACATCTCTCCTTGCTAACTCGTTGTTATTTGAATTTCGTGCAGGTAACATGGGGCGCTCACATGGATTCGATCGTCTCCGTGGTTCTTCTATTTTTCATCCGTCCAGACGGGACTCGGGTCCCGAGAGACGTCGAGATAGAGATGGTGATGGTGACAGGGACCATCATTCTTGGGACTCATCATCTCGGAAGAAACCGTATTACCAGCCCAAGCATCATCGACACCCCTCTTCTCATTCGGGGAAAAGTAAGGATAAGCCTGGTTACAAGGGGTCGCAATCTGATATCCCCCGAGATCAACGCTCTGATACTTCTTCCACTCGACAGTCCCGAGATTCTCAAAGGAGGGGCGAATTTTCAAAGCCATCTCCTCCTACTTCTGCATCGGATCCAACAGTATCAGAGAGACTGAGCGAGCTCAAGGCTACATTTCCTAAGATCTGCTTTGATGGGTTGAAGTTCCTTCTGGCGATTCATCCTATACCTGGAGATTTAAGCAAAATGCCATTGCCTGTACCAACGACGTCTATGTTCAAAATGACATGTTTGTTCACCTAGCTGAGAAATTTTTCGAAGTCTCTGTGGAGCGCCAGCATGAAATAGACCGTTTGAAGCTTGAGGCTACCCACGATAGAAACATCATTAAGGCCCAAGACGAAGAAATCTCCACTTATAAGTCTAAACTCGAGGTCGCCCATCGGAGTGCCAGGGATACTGCTAAGGCCGTCACTCGCTTAGAATCAACTCATAAGAAAGAGCTTGATGAGGCGCTTCAACGATGTGGTGCTTTGGCCATAGAGAAGGACTCCGTTCAAAAGGAGAGGGATGCGTTCCGCACCCAGGTCAAGGAACTTGAGAAGCTTCTCTGCAGAGAGAAAGAGGAGAAAACGACTGCCCAAGAAGAGTCACAGCGATACTGTGACGAGACTGTCGCCATCCGACTTTTAAAAGTACAACTCGAGGGCGAGCTTTCAAGGGTTGAGATGTTAAAGAGCGAGGCCCGTGAAGAGGGCAAGAAGACGGCGTTGACGGACATCGATTCCCATCTTGAGGCAGCCAGAGAAGAAGGTAGAGAAGAGATCAAAACCGCGTTCGACCACTCATTGCTGAATTCAACGCCCGCGTGCTCATGCAATGTGACTTAACTTTTTTGGGCGATGGCTATCTTGAATCATTGCTTGAGGCATGGGAAACCTTAATTCAGATCAGGAAGGCCGAGCGCGGTGTCGAGGAGGTTGACGAGGAGGATTTGATAAAAGAATTTCTGAAGGGAAATGAGCCTTCGGACCTATCAGCGGCCAAGGCTACTGCAAAGGCTCCCTCTCGAGGAAAGGGAAAGAAGTTGTTGCCGGTCCATCCGGGGCCTAGTTTCCTGTTCACGTGCCCTCCCAACCGGCCGGTCGGCCGATACTCGGTCCCTTTGAATAGCACATTGGCTATGATCCGGAAGCCCCCGGCCTAGGCGTCCATGTTTTGTCTCCTATCCCGGAGGGCAAAACCCCTTTGACGGCAGAGAGTTTACCAGGGCCTAGTAGATAACCTTTCACTTTGAGATTTTGAAAGTCGTCATTCTTTGTGAAGTACTATTGCATTCTAATGCTCATCTTTTCTGATTTTGTGCAGGTCGTTCCGATCCCGATCCCACTCCGAGGAGCGATGTCGCCAAGGAGGTGGAAAAGACTGGTGGGGATGCTCATGTTGGTGAAGTTCTTGGGCTAGATGCTCAAGTGATCAGGGCGCTTGACGAAGGCAAGTCCGATTCCTCCTCTGGGAGTTATGAAGTAGAAGTCACAGGTGTCTCTGAGCATACATCTGAATTGAGCATAAAGGAGCGGCTCGAGAAAGAGAAAAGAGATACAGCCAAGGTCAAGGTTGAGCCGCGTGAAGTGGACCTGGACGATCCCTTGAACAAGCCATTGAAGGTCATCCTTCCTGCCAGGTCCAAGCCCTCGGATGTTCCCCATATTTCTTTAGTTGTTACTCCTCCATCAAGGAAAGGTTCCAAGGGTAAATGCTCTGGGGAAGATTCGTCCAGGAAGAAGTCGAAGAAGCACAAGAAGTGACTACTGTCCTCGTTCATCGAGGGTCGATCTAAGTCGTGTAATAGTTTTTTTGTAATTTTTGTAGATGGATTTTTGACTCCGAATTTTGAAGTGCTTGTAGCAAAAAACTTTTCCTGAATAAAGTTTAGTTTCCTTTTCTGTCTTTTCAAAAGATGCTTATCATTCAGTTTTCTTTTTGATTGTGATTCGAATCCATGCTGTTGTGCGTAACATAGACTTCTTGGTTTGTCTTCACATAGCCCGTTGATTCTCTGAGAGTTATTCATTTTCCTCCCATGCTTCAAGCACTTAGAACATTTTTTAATCTATACAACGGAACTTAGAATATTCTAGTCCGCATTCTAGGGACTTGGAGATTTTTACCGGACTTCGAGTACTCCAGTCCGCACTCCGGGGACTTGGAGATTTTGAGTCGTTTGTACTCGAGTCCGCCCTCCGGGGACTTAGAGTACTCCAGTCCGCACTCCGGGGACTTGGAGGTTTTTATTCATTTATATTCGAGTCCGCACTTCGGGGACTTAGAGCACTCCAGTCCGCACTCCGGGGACTTGGAGGGTTTTACTCGTTTATACTCGAGTGCGCACTCCAGGGACTTAGAGTACTCCAGTCCGCACTCCGGGGACTTGGAGGTTTTTATTCGTCTATACTCGAGTCCACACTCCAAGGATTAGAGTACTCCAGTCTGCACTTCGGGGACTTGGAGATTTTGAATTGTTTATACTCGAGTCCGCACTCCTGGGACTTGGAGATTTTGAATTATTTATACTCGAGTCCGCACTCCAGGGACTTAGAGTACTCCAGTCCGCAGTCGGAGGACTTGGAGATTTTGAATTGTTTATAATCAAGTCCACACTCCGGGGACTTAGAGTACTCCAGTCCGCACTCCGGGGACTTGGAGATTTTAAGTCGTTTATACTCGAGTCCGTGCTCCAGGGACTTAGAGTACTCCAGTCCGCACTCCGGGGACTTGGAGATTTTAAGTCGTTTATACTCGAGTCCGTGCTCCGGGGACTTAGAGTACTCCAGTCCGCACTCTGGGGACTTGGAGATTTTAAATCTTTTATACTCGAGTCAACGCTCCGGGGACTTAGAGTACTCCAGTCCGCACTCTGAGGATTTGGAGATTTTAAATCGTTTATACTCGAGTCCGCGCTCTGGGGACTTAGAGTACTCCAGTCCGCACTCCGGGGACTTAGAAATTTTAAGTTGTTTACACTCGAGTCCACGCTCCGGGGACTTAGAGTACTCCAGTCTGCATTCCGGGGACTTGGAGAATTTAAGTCGTTTATACTCAAATCCGTGCTCCAGGGACTTAGAGTACTTCAGTCCGCACTCCGAGGACTTGGAGATTTTTAAGTTGTTTATACTCGATTCCGCGCTCTGGGGACTTAGAGTACTCCAGTCCGCACTCCGGGGACTTGGAGATTTTAAGTCATTTATACTCGAGTCCGCGCTTCGGGGACTTAGAGTACTCCAGTCCGCACTCCGGGGACTTGGAGATTTTAAGTCATTTATACTCGAGTTCGCGCTCCGGGGACTTAGAGTACTCCAGTCCGCGCTCCGGGGACTTGGAGATTTTAAATCGTTTATACTCGAGTTCGCGCTCCGGGGACTTAGAGTACTCCAGTCCACACTCCGTGGACTTAGAGATTTTAAATCGTTTATACTCGTGTCCACGCTCCGAGGACTTAGAGTACTCCAGTCCGCACTCCGGTGACTTGGAGATTTTAAATCGTTTATACTCGAGTCTGTGCTCCGGGGGCTTAGAGTACTCCAGTCCGCACTCCGAGGACTTCGAGATTTTAAGTCGTATATACTCGAGTCCGCGCTCCGGGGACTTAGAGTACTCCAGTCCTCACTCCGGGGACTTAGAGATTTTAAGTCGTTTATACTCGAGTCCGTGCTCCAAGGACTTAGTGTACTCCAGTCCGCACTCCGGGGACTTGGAGATTTTAAATCTTTTATACTCGAGTCCATGCTCCGGGGACTTAGAGTACTCCAGTCCTCACTTCGGGGACTTGGAGTTTTTATTTGTTTATACTCGAGTCCGCACTCTGGGGACTTAGAGTACTCCAGTCCGCACTTCGGGGACTTTGAGGTTTTTATTCGTTTATACTCGAGTCCGCACTCCGGGGACTTAGAGTACTCCAGTCCACACTCCGGGGACTTGGATATTTTAAGTCGTTTATACTCGAGTCTGCGCTCCGGGGACGTAGAGTACTCCAGTCCGCACTCCGGGGACTTGGAGATTTTAAATCGTTTATACTCGCTCGCACGTTAGCCGGAATAACATAATTTTATTTGCCCATCACAAGACTATCTTACGCAGAAACATTAATCATTCATGAAAAGGATGGCTTCAAGCCTTTATTAATGAAAGCAAGCTAAATTGCCTTATTACATGCCAAGAACTACAAATGAAAACGTACTGGAAATAAATGCAACTACTGCATGAAGGAAGTAGTCTAAGTGTAATAACGTCGCAAGTGCTCATTTTTCCATGCTCGAGGGAGTGTCGCACCATTGACGGTCGCTAGCTTGAAAGTTCCTTCTCCAAGCCTTCGTTCGATGACGTATGGACCTTCCCATGTAGGATTCATATGAGACGGGATCGGGAAAACTCGTTTCAATAAGAGGTCTCCCACAATTAAAATTCTTGGTCGGACCTTCTCGTTATAATATTTAGCGACTCTGTGTATGTATGCAGCCGCTCTCAAATTGGCTTCTTCGCGTTTTTCATCAATGAAGTCCAACGATTCCAACAAGAGATCCCGGTTCGACGCAGGGTCGTAGTGAGTTACCCGATGAGATGGAGCTTCAAGTTCCACGGGTATGACAGCTTCCGTGCCATATGCCAATGCGAATGGAGTGTGGCCAGTCGTGGTCTTGTGGTGGTTCTATAGGCCCAAAGCGCCGTCGGGAGTTCATCTACCCGCTTGCCTCTAGCCTTTTCCAAACACTTTTTCAATATGGACTTGATTATTTTGTTTACGGCTTCTACCTGTCCATTCGCCTTTGGGTGAGCAGCGGCTGCAAACCTTTTCTCAATGCCATATTTCTGACAAAATTCTTTGAACTCCTTGCTTTCGAATTAAGTTCCATTGTCTGTTATGATGGTCCGAGGAAGGCTAAAATGGCATATGATATTTCGTACAACGAAGTTAATGACTTTCTTGGTGGTGATCGTGGCCATAGGCTCTGCCTCTGCCTATTTGGTAAAGTAATCGACCGCAACTATTGCATATTTCGCGCCTCCTTTGGCTATGGGTAAAGAGCCGATCAGGTCAATCCCTCACATCGCAAATGGCCAGAGACTAACCATTTGTATGAGTTCTGTCGGCGGAGCTCTCAGGATTTTTGCACATATCTGACATTTATCACATCTTCTCGCATAGTCTGCAGCATCCCGATTGATAGTTGGCCAGTAGTATCCATAGCGGAGGATCTTCTTTGCTAATGTCTGCCCCCCAGTATGGTCGCCGCACTCTCCTTTATGGACTTCCTTTAATACCTGTTTTATCTCATCATGGGCCACACATCGGAATAAGGGGGTCGAGAATCCCCTCCGATACACTATCCCATCCTGTATTACATAATGTGAAGCTTTACGGAGGACTTGGCGTCTTTCACTTCTCTTTTCAGGCAAATCCCCCTGTAGCAGGTACTACTTGATTAGGGTCAACCACGATTCCTTCTCAAGTTTGATCTCTAACACGAAATCTGTCTCCATTACGTCTATAATTGGAGCATAGAGGGTCTCAATAGGGAACAATCCCATTTGCTATGCATCGCCAGTGCTTGCGAATTTTGCCAATGAACCGGCTTCTCTATTTTGTTCGTGTGGGACATGCGAGATGTCGTTGTATTCCAGATTCGCCAGCAGCTCTTGAACCCGAGCAAGGTAAGGAGCAAGTCTCTATCCCTTCGCTTGATAGTCTCCTTGCACCTGATATACTACCAGCTGCGAGTCATAGAAGATTTCGATTGACTTCACTCCCAGTTCGATAACAAGTCTCAAGCCAGCAATCAATGCTTCATATTCAGATTCGTTATTTGTTGTTGCAAACTCGAGCTTCAAAGCGTAGCCGATTAATCGGTCTTCAGGAGTTACGAGGATTATACCTGCCCCCGAGCGACAGTCGTTAGATGCCCCATCGGTGTACATCTTCCATCGAACGGGGTATGATTCTGTGACTGCTCGGTTCATCAAGCACAGTGAATTCAGCAATGAAGTCTGCTAGTGCTTGTCCTTGTATGGCCCTTCGTGGTAGATAGGTGATATCGTACTGACTCAACTCAATATTCCACTTTAACATCCTTCCGGAAGTTTCTGGTCGTTGGAGTACCTGCCGTAGGGGTTGGTCAGTGTAGACACTGATTGAGTGTGCCTGAAAGTAGGGCGAAGCTTGCGTGATGCGATCACCAAGCAATAGGTTAGTTTTTCAATCTTTGGATAATTTATTTCCGCCCCTGTCAAGCGTTTACTGACATAGTAAACCGGCTTTTGAATCCGGTCTTCCTCGCGGACCAAGGCTGTACTGATAGCGTGCTGGGATACCGCCAAGTATACATACAACATTTCGTGTTCTTTCGGCTTGGACAATACATGGGACTTTCCAAGTGCCTTACCAGAGCCCGGAATGCTTCCTCACAGTCGGATGTCCATTCGAAGTTTCTCTTTCCTTTCTTTATAATGTCGAAGAAGGGAATACACTTGTCTGTGGCTCTGGATATGAATCAACTTAGCGCAGCCACTTTTCCATTCAGGCTTTGCACCTGCTTTATGGTTCTGGGTACTTGTATATCTCGGATAGCTTGGATCATCTCTGGGTTAGCCTCGATTCCTCGGGCATTCACAATGAATCCTAGAAACTTTCCTGACGCTACGCCGAATGAACGCTTCAATGGATTGATCTTCATTCCATAATGCCTGAGTATGTCAAACACTCCGCTAGGTCTCGGATGCGGTAGTTTGACTGCCGTGACTTCACTAGCATGTCATCCACATAGACTTCCATCGTTTTTCCAATCTGATCTTTGAACATTCAATTCACTAGACGTTGATAAGTTGCTCTTGCGTTCTTCAATCCAAAGGGCATTACTATATAGCAATACAACCTAACATTGTGACAAAACTGGTGTGTTCTTGGTTGGGAACGTGCATTGGGATTTGATTGTATACAGAGTACGCATCCATAAAAGATAGTAACTCATGTCCGGCTACTGAATCGACCAGTTGGTCAATTCTAGGTAACGGAAAGCTATCCTTTAGGCATGTTTTGTTTAAATCAGAGTAATCAACATAAGTTCTCCATTTCCCATTTGCTTTCTTTACTAATACCGGATTAGATATCCATTCAGGGTAGAGGGCGTCGCGGACAAATCCGTTGGCTTTGAGTTTGTCCACCTCCTCTTTGAGAGCCACAGAACTCTCTGGGTCCGTGCCTCTCCTTTTTTGTTTCACGGGCACATGCTTCGGGTCTATGTTCAACATATGACTCCCAATTGTAGGAGAAATTTCGCACATATCAGAATGTTTCCAAGCGAAAACATCAAGATTTGCTCGGAGGAAGTCAGTGAGGTTCTCAGCCACCACGGGGTCGAGTTGTGATCCAATTTTAAGACCTCGTGATGGGTTGTTGTAGTTAACTGAGATGTCGATGGTTAGTTCAGCCGGTGCTGCATTTGTCTCCCTGGGTTCCCCATCATCGTCTCTCGGATCTAAGTCTCTATGGATCCAAGAATGTCGCCCAAGCCAGGGCTCGGACGCTAATTGTCAATCGTCAGAACTTTGGATGCGGACAGAGCTGTCCGCAGCCTTTCCTTTCTCCCTACGCTGTGCCTCTCTGAGCTCAGCTACATAGCATGCACGACCAGTTGCCTGATCGTCGTGTACCACACCAACCAATTTGTATATTGAAAATTTTAACGTCAAACACCAAGGGGCCAAAGCTGCCTAAAATTCTGCCAGGGCCGGATGACCCAAAAATACGTTGTACGGGGAATCAACGTCCAGTACTATGAATGGTAGGATTCGCACCCTTCTGCGTTCACCTTGTCCCAGTTCAACTGGTAACTCCACATATCCCATTGCATCAGTTCCTGCGCCATTAAGCCATGGATTCTGGCCTTGGATGGTTCCAAATCCTTGGTCTCTAGTTTCATTTGGTCGTATGCCTTTCGGAAGATGATGTTGACGGAACTTCCGCAATCAATTAGAATTCTCTTCACGAATGCGGCCCGATGGTCGCAGATATGACCATTGGGTCGATGATAGGGCCTCTACCTTGTCCGCATCTCTACTCCTGAATACGATATCATCATTCATCGTGCGTTGCTGCATTGCAGGAGTCCCATCCTCCACGTTCGAACAACACTCATACTCCGCATGTCTTAAGGAGTTAGCATATCGCTCCATCTCTTGCCAATTCTTATCTGCAGGATGAGGTCCGCTAGCAATCGTGTTAATAACCAATCTATCCACAGTCCGAGTAGGTTGTTCTGGTTGGTGTGGGGCTGGCCCACCTCCAAGGTCCGATGTTTCTTGCCTCCCGTCCTGTGGGTCTTTGACAAATTCCTGCAGCTTCTTTTGTCTAATTACTTTTTCTATGGCATCATAAAGGTGTCTGCACTCCTCTGTGTTGTGCCCATAAGACTCCTGAAAACGGCAATACTTCCCGGTCCGCTTCTGTTCCTCCGTCGATTCCTTTAGGCGTGGTTTCTATACTGGAAAGTGTTGCAGGTTGATAAGTAGATGTTCTCAAGAGATGCGTTCAACGGGGAGTATTCACTATAGGTCGGGATCCTTGAATTCCATTTCCCTGTTTCTTTTTTCTTTCCAGGATTTCCACCCCCGGATCCTTTAGACTGCCCGGGCTTGTTCTGGATGTTAACTTGAGTTTTTCCAGGATTATCTTCGGTTTGTTTCAGGACGACGTTACTTTTCGCAGACTCTTAAACGGGCCCTGATGCCTTGTCTCGCCTTGTCCACCGAGCTTCCTCCCTTCTTATGAACTGATGAGCCATCGAATAAAAACATTCCAGTGTAGCTGGGGGCTTCCTCGCCAAACAATCTCCAAATTCAGAATCCGGATCCACTCCACGCATTACTGCCATCAAAATCACGTGGTCGTTAGGATTGCTCACCTCGGTAGCTGCAACATGAAATCTTTGCAAGTATGCTTTCAATGACTCTCCTGGAGTTTGAGTTACAGTTGACAAGGACATCACGTCCTTTGGATGAGTGGTGTGTATCTTGAATTGTTCTATGAATTTCATTGTTAATTCGTCGAAGATGGATATAGATCGTGGAGGGCGTCGAGTGAACCACATGGTGGCAATCCCGGACAGGGTGATTGGGAAACACCTACACTTGGTTGCGTCATTAGCTCTTGCAGAATCCATCATCCATCCGTATCTCATCACATGCTGCCTGAGGTCAGTCTTCCCTTTGTAGGCTGGATGGCGGGCATGCTGAACTTTCTTGGGTATTCAGCCTGTAGAATGGTATCTGTGAAGGGAGTATAACTCTTAGACACTCCCCATACTTTATTAGTTAGATCTTGGTTTTCTTTCATCAACTGCCTGACCATAGATGTCAAATCCAGGGTTTGTATGGAAGATGGGAGGTTGGGTTCCGTTCCACGGGACCGTGCAGGTTGATGTCCCGTCTGATTTGGGTCTTGGTTTCTAGTAGATCGATCAGTAGCACCTGCATATGCATATTCATCCTTACGGCGTCTACACCTAGGAGGTTCATTAGCAGAGGTCGAACTATTATCTTCGGAGTAAGGGACATAGCTACCTCCAGCATTCTGATGCTGCCGAGTAAGCTGAGTCATGAGGTCAGCGTTGGCTTGCATTTGCTCAGCAAGTTGCCTTTTACTTTCCTTAAGTCATCTTATCAAGTCATTGAATTCTGCTCGGGAAAAAACTTCTGCTTGGTTTTGGTTGGTTGGCCCTGCACCTCGAATCGCTTGCTGATTGCTAGTTCCCAGTTGTTGCACACTAGCGGTTTCGTGGGCATCTGCATTTTGAGAGGCTGATCTAGTTTGTAATCTTCCCATGGTAGAGTTGTTGGTTGTAACTCTGAGTAGAATCGACAGATGCCTTATAAATGATTATGGATCTCCTTCAGGTGATTTATGCAATCCAATAGCTGTAAAGTAGATCCTAGTAGCCTGAGAATTCAAATTCTCGGTGAAAGCACCAAAATGTTAGCATCAAAATTGGTCACTAACACCCTTAGAAAGATTGTGTAGAGAGATTAACGAAGAAAGTAAATTAAAACAGAGAAGAGAACATAAATTTAAATGCAGAGAACAAGAAAACCAAATTTATAGTGGTTTAGCGTAACTGCCTACATCCACTTTGAAGTTGATTTCCATTGATTTCCTTGATGGGTGATTACAGATACAATCCGTTTTTAGTTACTAGAATATGGTTACAAAGTAAAAGAAATAAGTCTGGAATGAGTCTTGAAAATGGCAGAGTCGCCCCAGTGTTCTCTAGAATTTCTCTCCTCTTTTCTCTATGCCTCTGCCCCTCTATTTATAAGCAAAGGCGGGTTGGACTTCCCTAGTGGGCCTGGTAGCTGAATAACTCGGTCCAAATAGGACAAACCCTGTATGCCAAACCAAGCAGGCCGAACGGTCGAGTGCCGATCCATTCTCTTTATGCCGAATGATACGTTTGTTGTGGGGAAGAGTAGGCCGAGCAATGATCAGACCGGGCGTGCTGGGAAGAATGCCGAACCATCCTTGATTGTCGAACATCTCGGGAGGTCGAATGAGAATGCCTAGAACCATCCTTAATTGTCGAACGTCTCGGAAGGCCGAATGAGAATGCCGAGAACCATCATTGATTGCCGAACGTCTCGGGAGGCCAAATGAGAATGCCGAGTCTCCATGGACACCGGACGCTCCTTGAAGCCGAACGGTATGATGCCGAACGGTCTGGGTGCCAACGAGGCGCTTGATGTTCGAACGCAATCTTGATCGAACGAGCCTTTGGCCGAACAATGCTTTTGGCCGAACGTGGCCCTTGGCCGAGCGAGGCCTTTGGCCGGACGCTTCTTTAGTCGCTGAGCGATCTTATGTCGAGCGTTTCTCTTTGGCTGAACGGTATTCAATACCGAATGTTCCTTGATGCAGAACGCTCCTAGATGCCGAGCTCTATCCCCTGCCGACCGATGCGATGCCGAACTACCTTATCATGCCGAGTGTTCATCTGATGCCGAATGTTCTTCTATGCCGAACGTTCCTGTGCTGATTGCCTAGTTGCCTGGTCAAACCTCCAGGTAACAAAATGTGTGTCCAAAACACTGTTTTCCTTTATAATAAGTAGACCAGCCAGTGGATTGAACAATCGTAGAAGAACTACTATCCTTCTTGGATGTGTATTTTAGCTATAACCAGATTACAATGTACATCCTAGATCAAGTGCGGGTGAGTTTCAATATAGATTTAGGATATATTGCTATATGGTAATGCTGTTTGATTTAAAGATGCTAGAGCTACTTGCCTCTATTTGGTCAACAAGATGTTCGAAGAATAGATTGGACGGTCGATGGACGTCTATATGGAGAAAATGCTTGTGAAGTCGTAGAAAGTTACTAACCATATAGATGACCTTGTTGAAATGGTCAATGCACTCTGGAAAGATTGGAATGAGATTGAATCCACTTAAGCGTTCCTTTAGAGTAACGTCGATCAAGTTTTTGGGTTTTACTATGAACTCATGGGGTATTAAAGCTAACCAAGATTAGATCGAAGTATTGAAATTGGTTATTGCCCCGTAGAATAGGAGGGAAATGTAGAGCTTGAAAGGTAAAGTCGCCACCTTGATTCGATTCATCCAAAAGAGATCATTTGTGTATACTATTCTTTGATGCCCTTAAGAAAGAAAAAGGGAGGTTCAATGGAGGAGGGAATATGAAGCTGCCTTTTAGAAACTATTGGAGCATTTGAAGAAACCATCGATATTGTTGGAGCTTTAAAGGGAGAAAATCTTTACATTTACCTAGAAATATTGACTCACACATTGGGTGAAGCATTTGTGTGCAAGGAGTGTAACGTCCAAAGGCCTGTCTATTATATCAGCATAGAAACGATATCCAAAGCTAGATAAGTTGGTATATTGCTTATTGATAACATCGAGGAAGTCATGGTCGTATTTTCAGGCAGTGTTAATAGATCAACCACTCAAAAAAGTTTACATCTCTTCATATCATCACACTAATGGCAACTTTTTCCTATAACATAAAATCCCTCCCTTTAACTTCAACGAAGAGGCAGCTAAATATGAAATGGTGTCTCACCTATCAATCGCAAATTTTTTGCAACCAAATTGGCCATAAACACCCAAGAACTGATTTAAGTAGTGAGAAAAATGAAGAAACAAATGAAAATAGAGGAATATATCAAAAATAACAGGAAAAACACAACCGAAAGCACGAACAACAAGATTTATAGTGGTTCGATGTTGGTTTCCTAGCGTCCACTTTGAATATTCTCTTTATTTCTTTTCAATTAACTTGATTACAATTAGAAACAGAAAGAAATAGCAAGAGACAAGAGAATAATGAAGGGAGTTTATTACACTAATAGTGTTGTCTAACTAGCAGTGTAAAGATCCTCAAAATGACTCCTAGGCCTGTATTTATACGTGAAGGCGACCACCAATTTGATTGGAACTTCGACAATATGACCTTCTCATCCATATGGTCCCACCATAGGGAGCACTAGGTCCAACTCTCAAAGAAGAGGGATTGGTACTGATCCCTCCATATGTTGAGTTTGGAGCAGTGACCCCTATGGTAGCCTACGCATGCTCTAATATGATGGTGTCTCAAATATCAGGGTGTTTGGATGTGTGGAGCTCTTGGTTTTGCTCATTCCTTGGTTTAGTTCCATATTGGTATGATGAATGCCAATCACTTCATAGGGTGTCATGTCGAACCCTCTATCTTTATAGCTGTATATTGATCCATCTTGCTTAGAGTGTTATGCCAATCCATGATGTTCCTAGGATAGACGCTGGCCCTTGGACTTGCTACCATATTGATCCCTATTGTGAACTTTCGTAGTGTCGATCCCTTAATGATTCCATGTACACTGGCTATCTACCCAGCTTACCATACTGATTCCTTCTAGTATTGACACATCATGTTTAACTAAGTACCATTGCCTATGCCGATGCCTTGAATAACCACCAAGGCCGATCCTTATCATCTTTCTTTGCTATACCGGTCCCTTTGTTATCTTGTTTGTGTTGACAAATGAGTATGCCGATTCATATTCCTTCCAAGCTAATTTCCATATTTTTGACATCCTGCCTTGTTAGTCTATCAACTCAGTTCAATACGGGCTTCGTATTACTTTTCGGGTTTTATTTTTGGGCTCTACAGCCATTGCCTCATGGTCATCCTTCTTGTCAACAAACGAATTTGTTTTGCGCGACCAGTCCAATATAGCCGGGTCATGGTATTGGGTAACACTGGCCCTCTAAAGTACATCTTGTGGGTAACATGATGGGCTTTGAATTGAGAAAAGTCTGATTCGCTGGAAAGAAGTCCATCTAACTTCCTGGTTGATTTTTGTTCCTTAATCGACCTTCAATAATACAAATCTGATGTCGCATTCCATTAGCATATACAAATTCGGTCATGTGGGACTCATAGGCTTTCTTCTATCTAATTTGATCTTGAACTTGATTGTTTCAGGCAACGCAATTTTAGTTGATTTCAAAAGGTTGAATTCATGAATCGTTCCCAAGCACATTCACATACACGTTTCCGTTGTTGGCTTCCATTCATGTTCGAACGCATGCAGGTCGTTGCCAACTTTAATAGTATTATG
Organism: Allium cepa; assembly: GCA_030765085.1. NCBI lineage: Eukaryota > Viridiplantae > Streptophyta > Magnoliopsida > Asparagales > Amaryllidaceae > Allium > Allium cepa. Next base: position 583,321,529 of record CM060931.1, read on the forward strand.
CACGCTTGTGTTTGCAATCGAACCTTCATAATAATGACCGTCTAACATTTTTCAGTTGTTTATCATTTCTCCTCTTTCGTTTTTTTAATTTCTTATGGAGGGATCAACATCTAATATGTCAAACCCTTGTTAGACATACACGAATAGGAATTGGCATATTCTAATGCCAAACCCTCTTTGCTTCGGACCTGGTCACCCGCCATGCCGGTATTTACAAATTCATATGGACATATATAAATGGAGTTTCCCTTCACTTCCCTTTTCACTTGTACTTTTCTAATTTTTACTTTACCTTTGCATAAATACTCAGTCGAACCCAAATTATTGCCATCTCCCTTTGCCGAACGAAAGACAAAAAAACTCCTTGACGCACGAAACCTCATCCTCCATCCAAGTCGCCTGTAGTTCATCCTCAATCCAAAGTTCCGACCACTCGCCTGTAATTTAATTAGACATATATAGGCACGACTTCTCTTTTTAATCGTGTAGTTAATTCATGAATCCTGAGTTCACGTGAGTTTGAGTGTTTCACAGATGTGCCGAGTTGTGTTAGAGCGCCTGAGTTCGAATCCATAGATTGATGGGTTTCATCGAGATACATAGGAGAGGAGGAGAAGATGAAGGAGTAGGAGAAGAAAAAGGAGGATGGAAAGATTGGCTGGTTTCCTGGAAGGGATGGAGGAGAGTTTGAAATTTGAGAAGAGGAAATTAGAATAGGTAAGGGTTTGGTAGTTTTTAGTTGCCGAGAGGGTTTTTCGTTTTTTTGGTAAGAGAACAAAAGAGATCGGTGTAGATTACTTTGATGTAGTGGTCAGTTGGTTTGTTAGGGGTTGGTGAAAAGAAGTTATGAATAGAGGGATCAGTGCAGGAAATGGTTGGTTGAAGAGTCGGTAGGAGGTATTTGTAGAAAGGAATCAGCAAGTTGTTGTACTAATGAGGGGTTAGTGTTAGCAACTTAGGTGTAGGGATTGATAATTGTAGCTAAGGCGTAGGGATCGACAATGGTAGCTAAGGTGTAGGGATCGGTATTAGTGCTTGGGTAAGGGATCGACATTGCAAAAGGACTGGTACTGATTATCAAAACTAATCCAACCTAAGTCACTCATACGCTCAACTGCATATTGCCTTGCCCGACATAAGATGACTAAGAATAACATGACTTACATACTTAAACTGCCGGACTTAAGGTTGATTGAAAAAACTACCTGACCGCTCAATATGGACTAAGCAATAAACCAACTAATGAACTTGAACAATGGAGTTCATAATTCAGAATGTCAACAACTGATCTTAAAGCTTCCGTTGCCGATCAACTTTCTCGTTGACTGAGACGGTCAGTGATGATGGTCTCTCTGGACGAAACTCTAAGTCTCATCATTTTGTTCTTGCTTTTTTGATTTCAAACTATTTATGCACGTTTCACACTACACTAGAGTATAATAGTTCACACACGACACTAGGGGAATTAGTTATTATTCCTAATGTTGATTGTCTATTGAGTATGGCTGACATAGATCTTTGATGCACGAAGCACCCAGTCAACATGTCTTCTGAATCAGCGGTGAGACATATTGGTTCTGAAGAAAGATCAAGTTCTGCCACCATATCTGAAAGGCCTTCTTCGAGTCACCGCGTAGAACAACCGAAAGCATAAAATCCTCAAGTTAATATTTTCTCTGATTTCCTAGTTCTACCAATAGAAACCATCAGTCCGACTGTCGATGCCATTGAGGTTTCCATCATTTTATATAGCCCTGTCGACACATATGCTTCTAGAATCGGCAAAGCCGCTCTTCGTCCATTGTGCTCCATTCATAGAATCTCGTTTGAAGATGTTTTGTTTCCAACGAGGCAATATAGACTTCACTTGCCCCTAGCCGGATATACTGCTTGCAACAAGTTTATGTGTTGGGCTGGATGTGTGCCACCTTTTAACTCCTTCAACCGAGAGATGCTGAGGTACCTTGGGATCGCCCCCACTTAGTTGCATCCCAATAGCTATGCTTTTATTCATCGAACTTTCATTTTATTTATGAACGTCGTATTCCGCTTGTCGACTTCCGAAGATATCAGATTTATCTATAATTTCAAAAGATGATCAAGGAGTCCTTCTTATGTCTTCCTTGAGCCTTTAATGAACTGCCAAGTCCTGATGGGCATATGGAACACGAGTGGTTTTACGTGCGATGTCCTCTTGGCTTCACAAGGAGATTGTTAGAAGGATGTAAGTGTTACTTCTGCTTTTCTCTTAAATTCGATGACACAAGTCATAACTTCTTCTTTGAATATACTAACATCCGAAGTTCTTTAAGATGTGCGTCCATGAATGGAAGGCGTCGAGTTTTCTAGAGCCGTCGCTGTCATTCATGCTACTCCCATTGTGGGCCGGGTTATTAAACTCCTCTTAAAAGTTGAGCTGCTATCATTATTCAAGATGTTTGAAGACGGACACAAAATTGCACTCCCCAAGAGCAAAGTAGTCCCGAAGATTGTTGTTGACCGAAGATAAGAAACAATCGATCCCGTCGTGCCCCTTGTTGAGGGGACTTAGGGAGATACCCAAGAAGGAGAGATCAAAGATCCTTAAGCCGATAGAAAAGGAGATGATATTACAGACCTTGGAAAAGCACCAGTGGTTGAACCGCCATAGTTCAGTCAATCCTAGACACCCTTGAAGAGGAAGAAAAAATTGGTGTACTATCTGTGCAAAAGTAAGGCTTGGTCAAATCCGGTGTTCGTCATTACTCCGGTTGAAAAGGAGTTATCTTTAAAGCACATGGAAAGCTCGTTGAAGGGATTCTTCGACCTTCTAATTCCAGATGATATAATGACCTACGACTTCCCCGACATTAATTTCGAAGGATTCGACTCCCCTACCAGAAGTAGCGAAGGTATCTAACCTTCTAATAGAAGGGAGAGCACTTCAATGAATAAAGCCACCATTATCGGTCTATTGGGGGGACACTAGGACACAAATAAACACTTTCATTCCACTATACACTTGTTATTAATCCTTCGTGCAACAACTTTTAATATGCTTTTATTTGGTTCTTTATGGGTCAACTGTCTCAGTCCTACACCTTCGATCGTCTTTGGCATTCTTCAACTTTTCACCGCTCAAGCCGAGATTCCAAGTCTGGGCAACATAGAGGGAAAGATTATGGACGAGATAAAGATTATAATTCAAGGGAATCCTCTTCCTCATCTAAGCAGAAGTATTAATCCCATTTTTCTCGTCATGATGACCACTCTAATCTTCCTACTCGTAGCGGAGAAAAATCTTCGTATCGCGGAACTTATGCCGCCGCTCCCCATATGAAACATTATGGCTCGTCTAGTTCAAGGAAATCAGGTGAGAGCCGCTCTGGTAAGCATCCACTTGCCACTTTTGATCCACTTCCACCGGTTGCCGCTCCTAATCCTACTACAGTAGAAAAGTTACCTGAAATTAGAGCTATTTTTTCAAAGATCTGCTTTGATGGTCTCAAACTCCTTCCCTCGGTACATGCTAAACCTGGACATGACAAAGAGAGCTCAGTAGCGTGTATGAATGATGTACTCGTCCAGCATGAATCATTCATCCATTTGGCCGACAAGGTTTCTGAAGTCTCCATTGAGTGTCAGCATGAAATTGACCATCTCAAGATGGAGGCTATCCATGATAAAGGTACCATTAAACATCAAGATGCTGCTTGGATACAAGACCCAACTTGCAAAGGTCGAAAAAAGTGCAAAGGACAAGGCAGAGGCGGTAAGCCGCTTGGAGACTTCACATAAGAAGGAACTTGACGCAGTGCTTCAACATAACAGCATGCTTTCCCTAGAAAAGAACTCCTTGCAAAAGGAGAAAAATGACATAGCTTGCTGCATCGAAGAGCTTGAAGAATTGTTAAAGAAAATAAAGGAGAGAAAAATTAAGGTGCAAGAGGAGTTGTAGAGATATTGCGAGGAAATCGTCGAGGCAAGGAGCATATGAACAAAGCTAGACGAAGATTGAAGCTTTAAAGGAAGAAGCCTAGGAAGAGGGTATAAAAGAAGTGCTTGAGCAAGCCAACTTCCGGGTGGAGGTTCCATCGAGTTCGGGAGGAATGAGATTAAGGTCCTATTCGATCCACTAATTGTCGAATATAACGCGAAGGGCCTTCTCCATCGCAACTTTGGTTTTCTTGATGATGGATATCTTGAATCACTTGCCGAAGCCTAGGAGCTCATCGTCAAGAAAAAGAAGGAAGAGTTGGGAGAAGCATAATTCAATGAAGAGGAACATGTAAGACAAGTGCTTTGAGGTAACAAGCTGTCTGATCTAGCCACCACCAAAATTCAATTTTTTAAGGATCCTACACCAACTAAAGAAGGAGGGTATATCGTTGAGTCTGCTGGAACCGATCCTAAAGGTTCCTCTCTTATCCAAGTAACCAGATCATCCTCTTCTCACGATATGGAGCAAACCCTTGGCTATAATTCGGACAGGCCTTACTTTGGACCACATATGCTATCTTCCATTCTCGAAGGAAGCACTCCATTGACTATAGAAAGCCAACCGGATGCTGGTATTGTATTAAACTACTTTGAATCTGGAGAAGTTTATATTCTCTATGCACAACGTCTTTCAACTAATGCTTGTGCTTTGAAATTTTTGTGCAGGTCTTATAGGCCCTGATCAGACTCCTGGGAGCGGCGCCACCATGGAGCAATATAAAAAGATGGCCAAAGTCCTGGTTGCTGCTGATATCCTAGGGGCCGATGCTCAAGTCATCGGCTCATTCGATGAAGATAAGCTGGAAGATTTGCCCATTGTTGATGAATTGAAAGATGTAGTAATCACATGTGCTTCGGAGCACACTACTAAAACTAGCATTAAGGAGTAGATCGAGGATAAGGAGAAGTCAAAGCGTAAAATGAAAGGCGAGCCCATCGAGATGGAAACTAGAGATCTTGATCTTGTGTCACTGCAAGTTATTCCAACAAGTGGAACGATTCCCATCATAATCCCTCCTTCATCTTCAAGTATTCTAGCCAAGGGTGCCAAAGGGTGCCAGAAGAGATGCTCAATCGACTCCACTCTTGAAAAACCGAAAAAGGAGAAAAAGTCTAAGAAATAGTCACTACTTCGTATCGTTGTACATAATTTGAATAATTATCTCTTTTCTTGGTCATATGTGTATGGGTTCGAATCCTTTTTTTTTTTTGAAATAACCTGTAATAGAATTTTAAGACTTGTCAATAATTTTTTTTGCTTTCGATTAATCATCATGTGAATTGTTATTTTAGTAGTTGAATAATTACTTTCCATTCCATATACTTGTAATTCATTGATTGCAAATCCCATTAAAAATTTATCATCTCCATCTCAAGGCCTCCTTGCGGTTATTGCCTTGAGTTGTAGAAAGCGCCAACTTGGAGCTGTAGTGAGCTGTCGTATCCAGCCTTCGATAGTTTGTATTCCTCCCGTTGGTCTCAGGTTAGAGTAGTAGGGATAGAGAATAGTCAAACCCATTCATCTGTCCATTGAGTTTACAAGTCAGTCCACGCTCTAAGGATTTAGAGTTATTGAGTGAGCGGTCAATTCTCGCTCGATTTACGTTTTTGCTTCAGTTTGCACTTTGGTGACTTAGAGTTTTCTCATAGGCAATCGTTTTCCGCCCCAATTTCTTATACTCCTACGACGACCCGACTTTCTCACCACAGAAAATCGTATCATCTTGAAGAAAGAAAGGGGTAGAAAAGAGAAGAGAAAGAAGAGAAAGAAGAAACAACATCAGAATCTCAATAGCGGAATGAATAAATTATATTAATAACATAAATATTACATAGTTTAAAATCATTATCAGAGTTACACAGATTACACATCACATACTAGACAGTTATAACACATGTCTAGTTATACAACTAAATATAATACAAGAGAACCACTCAGAGAAACCAACACAGCGGAAAACTATATATATCTATACGCTAAAGCCTCCTGCTCCATTGCTCCTCCAGAATTCATCAAACCTAAACTGAATCCCTTAGCTACTCGTAAAAATTTGAGTACCCAAGAGTTTAAGAAAAACAGAATAAACTCCGGGTCAGACATGGGTCTGGTGTGAGTAAATGGTTAAAGTTGCTTAACTTTTAAAAACCTTTTGAAAGAAAGGTATCACGTAAGACTTCCCACACATAAACATGGAAAAGTTTTTACCTTACGCTAACCAAAACATTTGATAGGAAATCCAGTGATATAATAATAGGGTCTAGGGTTTTCAAAATAAAATACAGAAATAGCTGGAATGCTTACATCTCACGTTCCAACATAGTTGGGCACAATCACAACCGTACTAGCACTTATTGGAGTTTGGATTCCATACAATGGCAGGGCTACTAGGGTACCGCCCGTCACAGTACGGGGCCTAGATCACCGTACCGAGGACCACTCCCGATCCCCTACAACACAAGGCCGGAACCATCCCTTACTGGATAGCTCCGAACAAGACAACCTCGCAGTTGTGGCCAACAACTTCCCACACAGCCGAATTAATAAGGGACTTCTAGACAGGGGTAAATCTGACTCTTAAGTGGGGGCTACCCGCGAAGCCTTGCTGCATCTCCCCTGTTTTAGCCATACCCGGTTGATGAGGCTTGAGGCTACGATTACCTTTAGAGAACACATCTCTTAGAATGCTCATCGTCCACCTGACGATGTCCTGAAAGCATCTAACCCATACAAGTTCGTTCCGGGTTCGAACGAAACCGAAGGCACTATCTCGTTACACTCATTTTGGAATCACCCTCAGAGTTAACGACAATAACCCTTGCACTCTAAAACTCCATCTTCACTTGATTCACGACCTATCATTAATTTGGATCGATGTGGTTTTCGGATATCCAAATATGGAAACCCGACCCCGGTCTCATCAATATCCAAAACGCCATCTTTTAGGTCCAAGTTGTTTTAAAGTTTAAAAACAATTCAATTCTATTATCTATATACACACAGATAGATAATTCACATCCTCTAGTAGATAATCTACATTACCATCACAACAGATAATTCATGTTATCATCACAAATAGATAATCATACTATCATCTCAATGCAACCAAAGCATCCATATCATATATCACACATATCTCATCAGAGATATCAAACAACAAGCCATTCAATATAAATCAGCCATCCATAAGCGATGATCTATTAATCACCATCTATAATTAATTTAAAATGAATTAAATTAATTACTTTATCTCTAATTAATTTAAAATAAAATAAATTAATTACCTTTATCACCATAAATCTTGCTTACTTATCCATTAATTAAACCAATTAATTAATCATCATTTTAATTAACCACCCTTGATTAATTACCCCTTAATTACATTAAGTAATTACCTTAATTAATTACACAAATTAATTAAACCATTAAGTAATTAACCTTAATTACTTTATAATAACCTATTATAGATTAATTAATCTTAATTAATTAATCCTTAATTATTCTCATTAATCACATTAATTAATGAACCTTAATTAATTACTTCCATTAATTAATTAACTATGATTAATTACATTATTCCTTATTTAATTATATTCATTACTCAAGCTTAAATTAATTAAATCAACTTTAAACAATTAATAAATTACTCTTAATTACTTTTATAAATCCTTTGATTTATTATACCAAGTAATAAATCCTTAATTACTTTACAAATTAATTTTCCTTTCAAATTACTTCCCATTTAGTAATTTTCCTTATCTCAATTAGCTCTAGTAATTTATTCATCAATTACATACCTTAAGTAATTACTCTTATCAAATCTTATTAAGTAAGCATACTTAATCAATTACCAAATGATTTCCTTTAATTAATCAACCCATTATATTAATCCAAATTAATCACACTTATTTGATTAATTATAATTGAGTAATTCATTCCTTAATTACCCCTTTTTAAATAAAGTAATTAATAGATTAATTAATCCATAATTATTAATTAATAACCTTAATTATCAATTAATAAAATTTAATAACAAATTAATTAATCCTTAATAAATCAATTAATTAATTCTATTTAATAATTAATTAACCCTTAATATTATTTTAATAATCCTTAACTAATTATAGATTAATTATTTCTTAATTATCAGTTAAGAAAATTTAATTATTAATTAATAAAACTTAATTATTAATTAATAAACTTAATTACAAATTAAATATCTTTTTAAATAAATTAATCTCTATTTACTAACTAATCAACCTTAATTACTCAATTAATTAATCTTTTAATCATTAATTAATTATCTCTAATTATCTAGTTAATTAACTTAGTTATAAATTAATTAACTTCCAAATAATTAACTTATAACCTTTAATTATTAATTTAAAATTAATTAAATCAATTAATAACTCTTAATTAATTCCTTAAATAAATTTTTAAATCATTATTAATTAAATTAATTTATCATATATAATTTCCTTAATTAATTTAATTAATTTCAAGATAAATAAACCTCTTAATCTTAAGATAAACATTATCTTATAAATACCTTAATTTCCATTTATATTTTTAAACCATTATAACTTTATAATTAACTCTACTTAATAAAATCAATAATTAAATTTTAAAATAATCAGTAACTTGATAGTTTAGTGTTATCAAAGCATAATAACCTTAAACATTTATCACTAAATGATTTAAGCCAAACTAAATTTAGATTTTAAAACTTATCTTTTTAAAGTTCCATTTTTACTTAAGTTTTAAAAATAAATTTAATTTTATCTAACCAAATTTTAAATATACAAATTTTAAACTTCTTGATAAAATGTTAAAGAAACACTTATTTTTATCAAAACCAAAAAGTATTCAATAACAACAAGATTTATAACAAAAGTTAAAGCTTTCTTTACTTAAATTGAAACTTGTTTTATGAATCTTTTAAATTTTTTTTTAAAAAAAATTCTTTAATCAATAAGTTGGTTGCACTCGAGTATCACTCGAATTCCACTTCAGGTTCATTTTCTTCTTAAATTTTCAAAGGTTAGTTTAAATTTACACTTTTAAAAACCTGAAGCAACACATCTGATTCAGGTTTTTAAACCTTACAGACAACTCGAGTTCACACTCAAGGCTTTCTTCCAAAAACCCAAGGCCATCATCGGGTAAACCACTCAACTCACAAGCCCAAACGACAAGCACAACTCCTCCTCCTGTGCACATGCACCGTCACCGGAACCACCTCCAAACTTCGATGATCTCTCCGACATCTCAACAAGCGATGCAACAACCATCCCCGATCATCCAACTATCGTCAAAAACCCTCGATCAAAATTGAGCTACTCTGTTCAAAACTGATCCAACCGCCATGGCCAAAAACCACCCAAACCAACACCCCTGACCATCAGACGACGAGCAATTTCGGCCTAACCAACTCTGTTCATCCACGAACACTCCTCCAAAATCTTATCGAACTCGATCACCTTTACAAGTGGCTATGACCTTTTTTCCCAGGTCGAAAAAAATTTAGGTTTAAAACCCAAATCTCCCTACCGCTGTCGCTACGGCGATCATCCAGCGTCGTCACCATTTTTGCCCTACTTCCTGATCCTACCTCCACCTCCACCAAAAATTCCGATCACCATAAACTTCGAGATCACCATATATTGACCAGAAACAAAATTTCATACAATATCCAAATTCCCATTCAATACCTTATTGAAAATTTTGATTTTTGTTTTAAAAATCATAAATTTCAAAGATGATTCAAATTATTATCTTGAATCAGTAAATTTGAATCATATATTTTAACATGTTAAAGTAATTCCTACCGTCTTATTTTGTTTACAGAGAACTCTTACATCCATTTTGCTTAAATAATATTTTTAAACTTAAACTAATGTTTAAACAAACATATCATGCTTAAATCTTAATACCTAATAATGAACGGATAAGAAGATTTTGAATTTTCTTCTATTCCTAATCTCTATAGTTTAAAAATAGAGAAGAACCATCAAACATATATGCACAGTTTCATCCACATTCATACACACATATTATACTTTAATATGCACACATGCAAGCATTGATCATTCCAGAAATTGACAAGCAACAAACAGTTATTACTTAAAGTTTATAAATAGATGTTTACTCACCGATTAAAGAGGCAGAGTGTTAAAGAAAATTTTGATCAGGGCCTGAAAAACAAACTGGAACTTTGAAATTGATTTTGCTCCCATTCTTTAACTGGAGTGTTTGCTTTTAAATTTTTTTTTGAAATTTTTTGGATTTCTGGAAATCCTTGTTGATGCTTCAGGTTGCAAATTTGAAGATGTTCCTTGCTTTGAATTTTTGTTACAGGGTGACTTGCTTGAATTTCGAAAACATGTTGCAGACATGGGAAATGCAGAGCTTTAGTAGCTGGATTGACATTTGCATGTATTTGTTACATGCCTAAATTCATTTCTGGTTTCAGAAATGAACTTAGCTTCTTTGATTACAGGTTTGTGAACTTCTGATTTTTGTCTTAGAGGAGATTACAAGCTTTGATGTTTGAGGAATAGATAACAGTTTGGAGCATAAAACAGTTATACAGGTTTGAGCTTTGAAAGTGTTTCAGGTTGCAAATTTGAAATTGATTTTGCTAAAAAAGCTTAGTATAGGCTTTTGTATTTTGGTTTTGGAATGAGTTACAGGGTTTTTAGCTTGAGATGGTTGCAGACATAAAAATGTTTTCATGGTAATTTGATAAATGGTTAAGGCTGCATTTTGTTTCAGAGGAGATTTTAGATTTTTTTTCTTTGATTTGTTTCAGAGGAAATAAGTTACAGGTTTTAAACAATGAACTTCAGGTTTGAATTGAGAAAAGTTCTTGCATTAAAATGAAAAGATAAAGAAGGAAAATAGAAGAGAGAGGAGATGAGTGTTTTATTATAGGATTGAGTTAAAATTAATTTAGATTAATGAAAAATGGAAAATAATTCATGCCACTTGTTATCACACTTACATTTGTCACCTATAATAACTAATTAGTTAACACATGTATATTAGAATGCATAAGAATTCAACACATGTAATTATTTGTTTTCATTTGATTTTAAAATTATTTAAAAGCTTTTTAAATTGAATTTCCTATTTGATGAATATATTTTAAATGCCTTTCTAATATATATACATATAACCTTTAAAAGAAATAGAATGAAAACCCCTTAGATTTTAAATAAAATCACATGAAAATATATTAAATTCATTTTTAAATGTTAATATAACTTTTGTATTTATTTATTAATTAATAAAGACTTTCTAAATTTCTATAAATAAATTTCTTTAAAGAGATTAATATAAAACAAATCTTATTTTTACATAAAAACTTTATCCATATTTTTTATATCCAAACTATATTATTATTTTAATATATATATATTCCCTTAAATTCAAATTGAAATTCAAAGTCAGATTAAAATCCAAATTTAAAGTCAATTCAAATAAATATAGGTATCAATTTCAAACAAACTCATTATTATTTATAAATAATTTATTCTATTAATAATCAATCTAAATACACAAATATATATATTTAAGCACACTTATTAAATTAGAAAACAATAAGTATATTAAAATTCATTTAATAACACAAACTAAATAATTATACTTGTTTAAAATCAATCTATAATCATAATTTTAAACATCACATTTTTAATTGTTTGGCTATTTATATTTGAAAATAACAATTTTATCAAATTTAAACAATTTAATTATGAGATTATCACATTTTAAAATCCTAGAAATTCCAGGATATTACATTCCTTCCCCCTTTAAGAATTTCGTCCTCGAAATTTAAAACAAAAATAATCTAAAGTTTAATTTTATTTTAACCAATTCAAACATACATATCAATCAAACAAACAATTTCATCCAAACAACCATTTCAATCAAATAAACAACACTAGCTATCCGGACACATATCCGAATAAGCTTTCTAAAATTATCTCGAGTTTCCCAGGTACAGACACAGGGATACTCGCTTTACTAAATCCAAACTAGCTATACTACTAAGCTACTGAGCTCTTACTCATCTTGATCTATAATCTGCACAAGATATTAAACCATAGACAAGACTAATCAACAACCAAATTCTTCAGGGTTACTGGTTCCTAAACCAGTGATGGACCAGACACGTACTCCCTCATAGACACGTGAAATACCTTTAATTCCAGTCATCCAAACTGGCAATTCAACTTTGCAGACCAAAGCACTTATCCTTATAAAACTCAGAAGAATCCAATATACCTCGGAGCTTACCTCATAATCTCACCAAATCTTATTGCTCCCTTTACCAGCGAAAAACCTCAACAATAACAAAGTCTCCAACTTCGGATTCCAAATTTCTCTGTCTCTTAACCTCAAAACTCTACTGACGATCCTGCGCTGTTCATAGATTCTTCCAGATCAGCTCAATCTTCGCAGATGCTTCTATAAACAAACTGGATCAAAACAACTCAACAAACTGATCTTCACAAGATCTACCCAAAATCAAGAACACAAAGTCTACTCCACAATCATCAGAATATTACAACCTACTTCTCCTATCCGGAAAAGACAGAACAGGATCACTCACCAGCTTGCCTCGGATCTTGAAAAATCCCAGTAGAAACTCTCTAATTAAAAACACTGCAACTTCTAGTTGCTTCTATTCTAGAATAGCTACCACAATACTTCCGCTGCACAACTCTGATCTGGAGCAGATGAGAATACAGACTAACAGCACATCCCAAAAATATGGTTCAAAAGAAGATCCAAGGAATACAGAGCTGCTTCACCAAAAACCTTCTCCAGAAGCTATCCTTCCACCTAGCTGAATCCCCGATATTACTCCTGACCTCAAGTCGATACAGAACTCAATTCCCAAGGCGGACAAATCTCTAACTTCCTGGGAGATATCGGAAAATCTTCGACAACTCTATAACTCCTACCTCCTCTATAGATGCTTCAAACCCAAACAAAAGATTATCCAAGAGAATCAGCCAAACTATCGCAAGTCACTTTTGCGATCAACCCAACCTAAATTCCAAAAATACTGTTCTATCTTCACCCATCAGATCAGTTTATCCTCGAGCAACTAATCCATCGAAGAAACGGTTCTTCTCTACTGCTTCTGAATTCAACCTCTAGGAAACTGCTAAGCCAAAAAGATCTTCCTGCTGGAACACAGAATACTCCCGAGCTGCATCATGGACACAGATGCTAAAGATTTCTTGTCCAAAGCTTTTCGAGAAACTCAGACCTAAAACCAAGCACAAACGTCCTGCTGAACTCAGCCACAACACCGAAGCAGACACACTTTCTTATACTTTCTCCAAAAGAACACATCTTTTGAGACATCCATAGTCACTGCGTCTCAACACGCAGCTACTACTTCCTGAGGTTGCCAAGATACCATCACTTGCTTCTGCCTAACCGACAGATCCAAACTCTCAAAAATCCGCTCACACGAGCGCGATCAAACTTACACTTCAATGATGGACTCCGAACCTTAACAGGTTTCCTTCAGAGATCATTGAAATCCTTACACCAAACTGCAAAGATTATTAGAGACGGTACTAGGTCTATGATCTCGACAAATACACTTCCAACCGCAAACATTCAAACTCCAACCATTGGTAGTCGTGTTACACACACCACTATCCATTTACCTTTATAACTTATATTGGAAAACCCGAATAGGTAACCCAACAGATAGGTAGAAATAAATATATATTTATATATATCAAAATTACAAATACGCTCTCTCAAGATAGACACCACTCCAGAGCCTAGGTATTCACTCAACCTAATGCTCTGATACCAAGTGCGACGACCCGACTTTCTCACCACAGAAAATCGTATCATCTTGAAGAAAGAAAGGGGTAGAAAAGAGAGGAGAAAGAAGAGAAAGAAGAAACAACATCAGAATCTCAACAGCGGAATGAATAAATTATATTAATAACATAAATATTACATAGTTTAAAATCATTATCAGAGTTACACAGATTACACATCACATACTAGATAGTTATAACACATGTCTAGTTATACAACTAAATATAATACAAGAGAACCACTGAGAGAAACCAACACAGCGCAAAACTATATATATGTATATGCTGAAGCCTCCTGCTCCATTGCTCCTCCAGAATTCGTCAAACCTAACCTGAATCCCTTAGCTACTCGTAAAAATTTAAGTACCCAAGAGTTTAAGAAAAACAGAATAAACTCCGAGTCATACATGGGTCTGGTGTGAGTAAATGCTTAAAGTTGCTTAACTTTTAAAAACCTTTTGAAAGAAAGGTATTACGTAAGACTACCCACACATAAACATGGAAAAAATTTACCTTACGCTAACCAAAACATTTGATAGGAAATCCAATGATATTATAATAGGGTCTAGGGTTTTCAAAATAAAATACAGAAATAGCTGGAATGCTCACATCTCACGTTCCAACATAGTTGGGCACAATCAGAACCATACTGGCACTTATTGGAGTTTGGATTCCATACAATGGCAGGGCTACTGGGGTACCGCCCGTCATAGTACGGGGCCTAGATCACCGTACCGAGGACCACTCCCGATCCCCTACAACACAACGCCGGAACCATCCCTTATTGGACAGCTCCGAACAAGACAACCCCGCAGTTGTGGCCAACAACTGCCCACACAGCCGAATTAACAAGGGACTTCTAGACAGGGGTAAATCTCACTCTCAAGTGGGGGCTACCCACGAAGCCTTGCTGCACCTCCCTTGTTTTAGCCATTCTCGGTTTATGAGGCTTGAGGCTACGATTACCTTTAGAGAACACATCTCTTAGAATGCTCATCGTCCACCTGACGATGTTCTGAATGCATCTAATCCATACAAGTTCGTTCCGGGTTCGAACGAAACCGAAGGCACTATCTCGTTACACTCAATTTGGAATCACCCTCAGAGTTAACGACAATAACCCTTGCACTCTAAAACTCCATGTTCACTTGATTCACGACCTATCGTTAATTTGGATCGATGTGGTTTTCGGATATACAAATATGGAAACCCGACCCCGGTCTCATCGAATCCAAAACGCCATCTTTTAGGTCCAAGTTGTTTTAAAGTTTTAAAACAATTCAATTCTATTATCTATACACACACAGATAGATAATTCAAATCCTCTAATAGATAATCTACATTACCATTAAAACAGATAATTCATGTTATCATCACAAATAGATAACTCATACTATCATCTCAATGCAACCAAAGCATCCATATCATATATCACACATATCTCACCGGAGATATCAAACAACAAGCCATTCAAAATAAATCATCCATCCATAAGCAATGATCTATTAATCACCATCTATAATTAATTTAAAATGAATTAAATTAATTACTTTATCTCTAATTAATTTAAAATAAATTAAATTAATTACCTTTATCACCATAAATCTTGCTTACTTATCCATTAATTAAACCAATTAATTAATCATCATTTTAATTAATCACTCTTGATTAATTACCTCTTAATTACATTAAGTAATTACCTTAATTAATTACACAAATTAATTAAACCATTAAGTAATTAACCTTAATTACTTTATTAATTAATTATAATTAATTACATTAATCCTTAATTAATTATAATTAATTACCTTATAATAACTTATTATAGATTAATTAATCTTAATTAATCAATCCTTAATTATTCTCATCAATCACATTAATTAATGAACCTTAATTAATTACTTCCATTAATTAACTAACTATGATTAATTACATTATTCCTTATTTAATTATATTCATTAATCAAGCTTAAATTAATTATTACTCTTAATTACTTTTATAAATCCTTTGATTTATTATACCAAGTAATAAATCCTTAATTACTTTACCAAGTAATTATCCTTTTAAATTACTTCCCATCAAGTAATTTTCCTTATCCCAATTATCTCCAGTAATTTATTCATCAATTACTTACCATAAGTAATTACTCTTATCAAATCTTATTAAGTAAGCATACTTAATCAATTACCAAATGATTTCCTTTAATTAATCAACCCATTTGATTAATCTAAATTAATCACACTTATTTGATTAATTATAATTGAGTAATTCATTCCTTAATTACCCCTTTTTAAATAAAGTAATTAATCTTTAATTATAGATTAATTAATCCATAATTATTAATTAATAACCTTAATTATCAATTAATAAAATTTAATAACAAATTAATTAATCCTTAAATCAATTAATTAATTCTATTTAATAATTAATTAACCCTTAATATTAGTTCAATAATCCTTAATTTATTATAGATTAATTATTTCTTAATTATCAGTTAAGAAAATTTAATTATTAATTAATAAAACTTAATTATTAATTAATAAACTTAATTACAAATTAAATATCTTTTTAAATAAATTAATCTCTATTTACTAACTAATCAACCTTAATTACTCAATTAATTAATCTTTTAATCATTAATTAATTATCTCTAATTATCTAGTTAATTAACTTAGTTATAAATTAATTAACTTCCAAATAATTAACTTATAACCTTTAATTATTAATTTAAAATTAATTAAATCAATTAATAATTCTTAATTAATTCCTTAAATAAATTTTTTAAATCATTATTAATTAAATTAATTTATCATATATAATTTCCTTAATTAATTTAATTAATTTCAAGATAAATAAACCTCTTAATCTTAAGATAAACATTATCTTATAAATACCTTAATTTCCATTTATATTTTTAAACCATTATAACTTTATAATTAACTCTACTTAATAAAATCAATAATTAAGTTTTAAAATAATCAGTAACTTGATAGTTTAGTGTTATCAAAGCATAATAACCTTAAACATTTATCACAAAATGATTTAAGCCAAATTAAATTTAGATTTTAAAACTTATCCTTTTAAAGTTCCATTTTTACTTAAGTTTTAAAAATAACTTTAATTTTATCTAACCAAATTTTAAATATACAAATTTTAAACTTCTTGATAAAATGTTAAAGAAACACTTATTTTTATCAAAACCAAATAGTATTCAATAACAACAAGATTTATTACAAAAGTAAAAGCTTTCTTTACTTAAATTGAAACTTGTTTTATGAATCTTTTAAACTTTTTTTTTTCAAAAAAAATTCTTCAATCAATAAGTTTGTTGCACTCGAGTATCACTCGAATTCCACTTCAAGTTCATTTTCTTCTTAAATTTTCAAAGGTTAGTTTAAATTTACACTTTTAAAAACCTGAAGCAACACATCTGATTCAGGTTTTTAAAACCTTACCGACAACTCGAGTTCACACTCGAGTCTTTCATCCAAAAACCCGAGACCATCATCGAGTAAACCACTCAACTCACAACCCCAAACGACAAGCACAACTCCTCCTCCCTGTGCACATGCACTGTCACCAGAACCACCTCCAAACTTCGATGATCTCTCTGGCATCTCAATCGATGCAATAACCATTCCCGATCATCCAACTATCGTCAAAAACCCTCGATCAAAATTGAGCTACTCGGTTCAAAACTGATCCAACTGCCATGGCCAATAACCACCCAAACCAACACCCCTGACCATCAGACGACGAGCAACTTCGGCCTAACTAACTCCGTTCATCCACGAACACTCCTCCAAAATCTTATCGAACTCGATCACCTTTAGAAGTGGCTATGACCTTTTTTCCCAGGTCGAAAAAAATTTAGGTTTAATACACAAATCTCCCTACCGCTGTCGCTACGGCGATCATCCAGCGTCGTCACCATTTTTGGCCTACTTCCTGATCCTACCTCCACCTCCACCAAAAACTCCAATCACCATAAACTTCAAGATCACCATATATTGACCAGAAACAAAATTTCATACAATACCCAAATTCCCATTCAATACCCCATTCAAAATTTTGATTTTTGTTTTAAAAATCATAAATTTCAATGATGATTCAAATTATTATCATGAATCAGTAAATTTGAATCATAGATTTTAACATGTTAAAGTAATTCCTATTGTCCTATTTTGTTTACAGAGAACTCTTACATCCATTTTTCTTAAATAAGATTTTGAAACTTAAACTAATGTTTAAACAAACATATCATGCTTAAATCTTAATACCTAATAATGAACGGATAAGAAGATTTAGAATTTTCTTCAATTCCTATTCTCTATAGTTTAAAAATAGGGAAGAACCATCAAACATATATGCACAGTTTCATCCACATTCATACACACAGATTATACTTTAATATGCACATATGCAAGCATTGATCATTCCAGAAATTGACAAGCAACAAATAGTTATTACTTAAAGTTTATAAATAGATGTTTACTCACCGATTAAAGAGGCAGAGTGTTAAAGAAAATTTTGATCAGGGCCCGAAAAACAAACTGGAACTTTGAAATTGATTTTGCTCCATTCTTTAACAGGAGTGTTTTCTTTTAAATTTTTTTTTTGAAAAGATTTGGATTTCTGGAAATCCTTGTTAATGCTTCAGGTTGCAAATTTGAAGCTGTTCCTTGCTTTGAAGTTTTGTTACAGGGTGACTTGCTTGAATTTTGAAAACATGTTGCAGACATGGGAAATGCAGAGCTTTAGTAGCTGGATTGACATTTGCATGTATTTGTTACATGCCTAAATTCATTTCTGGTTTCTGAAATGAACTTAGCTTCATTGATTAGAGGTTTGTGAACTTCTGATTTTTGTCTTAGGGGAGATTGCAAGCTTTGATGTTTGAGGAATAGATGACAGTTTCGAGCATAAAACAGTTATACAGGTTTGAGCTTTGAAAGTGTTTCAGGTTGCAAATTTGAAATTGATTTTGCTAAAAAACCTTAGTACAGGCTTTTGTATTTTGGTTTTGGAATGAGTTACAGGGTTTTTAGCTTGAGATGGTTGCGGACATAAAAATGTTTTCATTGTAATTTGATAAATGGTTAAGGCTGCATTTTGTTTCAGAGGAGATTTCAGATTTTTTTTTCTTTGATTTGTTTAAGAGGAAATAAGTTACAGGTTTTAAACAATGAACTTCAGGTTTGAATTGAGAAAAGTTCTTGCATTAAAATGAAAAGATAAAGAAGGAAAATAGAAGAGAGAGGAGATGAGTGTTTTATTATAGGATTGAGTTAAAATTAATTTATATTAAAGCAAAATGGAAAATAATTCATGCCACTTGTTATCACACTTACATTTGTCACCTATAATAACTAATTAGTTAACACATGTATATTAGCATGCATAAGAATTCAACACATGTAATTATTTGTTTTCATTTGTTTTTAAAATTATTTAAAATCTTTTTAAATTGAATTTCCTATTTGATGAATATATTTTAAATGCCTTTCTAATATATATACATATAACCTTTAAAAGAAACAGAATGAAAACCCATTAGATTTTAAATAAAATCACATGAATATATATTAAATTCATTTTTAAATGTTAATATAACTTTATTTATTTATTTATTAATAAATAAACACTTTCTAAATTTCAATAAATAAATTTATTTAAAGAGATTAATATAAGAAAAATCTTATTTTTACATAAAAACTTTATCCATATTTTTTATATCCAAACTATATTATTATTTTAATATATATACCCTTAAATTCAAATTCAAATTCAAAGTCAGTTTAAAATCCAAATTTAAAATCAATTCGAATAAATATAGATATCAATTTCAAACAAACTCATTATTATTTATAAATAATTTATTCTATTAAAAATCAATCTAAATACACAGATATATATATATTTAAGCACACTTATTAAATTAGAAAACAATAAGTATATTAAAATTCATTTAATAACACAAACTAAATAATTATGCTTGTTTAAAATCAATCTATAATCATAATTTTAAACATCACATTTTTAATTGTTTGGCTATTTATATTTGAAAATAACAATTTTATCAAATTTAACAATTTAATTATGAGATTATCACATTTTAAAATCCTGGAAATTCCGGGATATTACAACTCCAGTCCGTGCTTCGAGGACTTAGAGTTTTCTCATGGGCAATCGTTTTCTACCTGAATTGCATATACTCCAGTTTGCGCTCTAAGCATATAGTGCTTTCTCATGTGCAGTCATTTTTCTACCAGAATTGCTTATATTCCAGTCCACGCTCCGAGGACATAGAGTTTTCTCATAGGCTGTCATTTTTTCCACTCGGTTTATACTCCATCCACGCTTCAAGACTTAGAGTTTTCTCATGGGCAGTCGTTTTTCCACCCGAATTGTTTGTACTCTAGTCCGCACTCTGAGGACTTAGAGTTTTCTTGTGAGCAGTCATTTTTCCACCCAAATTTCTTATACACCAGTCCGCACTACGGGGACTTAATTTTTTCTTATGGGTAGTCATTTTTTCCGCTCGAATTGCTTACACTCCAATTCGTGCTCCGTGGACTTAGAGTTTTCTTATAGGCAGTCGTTTTGTCCGCCCGAATTAAATATACTCTAGTCCGCGCTCCGAGGACTTAGAGTTTTCTCGTGGGCAGTCATTTTTCCGCCCGAATTGTTTATACTTTAATCCGCACTGCTAGGACTTAGAGTTTTCTCGTGGGCAGCTGTTTTTCCCACTTGAATTATTTATACTCTAGTCCGCACTTTGGGGACTTAGAGATTTCTTATGGGCAGTCTTTTTTCCACCCGAATAGTTTATACTCCAATCCGCCGTTCGGGGACTTAGAGTTTTCTCATGGGCAGTCGTTTTTCCGCCCGAATTTCTTATACTCTAGTTCACGCTCCGAGGACTTAGAGTTTTCTCGTAATCGTTTATTCCACCCGAATTTTTTTATTTTTACTTCTCTTGGTTACCTCCATTTCGTTCCAATCCCACAGTCTGGGTAAGAAATTTTTTAGTCTTTAAACTGTCAACGATCTTTGTTCCTTATCGTGTGTCCCATCCTTTGGTTCATCTATAGGAGTCACTAGTCGAGAAAATTTATAAAGCTCGTCTTATTTGGTCCCATCAGGGATTGGTATGATCGATCGATTTCAACTTCGTGAACCTGTTCGCACATCACACATATCGATATCAATCAGTTTCATTCTGTACTTAGCATAAAATGCAGTGATAGTCATTTATGAAAAGAAAGTTCAAAATTTTATTCATAAAATGAGAAGGAACAAAAAATCTATCTTATTACATATTCAAAAAGTCAAATACTAAAGCAACTGTCAAAAGTAACTAGTACAGAAATACAAAGGAAATGTTCTAAGTGAAATAGCATCGTAAATGCTCGCTATTCCATGCTCTTGGAAGTGTCGTTCCATCAACAGTCGCTAGCCAGAAAGTTCCTTCTCCAAGCCCCTGTTCAATGACATATGATCCTTATCATATCGGATACATATGCTATGGGACCGAAAAAACCCGTTTCAGGACAAGATCGCCAACTTCAAAGTTTCTCGATCGTACTTTTGTATTGTAATATCGGTCGACTCGATGTTGGTATGCAGCTGCTCTCAAATCAGCTTCCTTATGCTTCCCATCGATAAATTCCAAGGTTCCAAGAGGAGATCTTCATTGTCCTAGGGTTGTAGTAAGTCACTTGATGAGAAGGGACTTTGAGTTCTACTGGAATAACTGCTTCGGTCCCGTAAGCAAAGTTGAGTGGAGTAGGGCTAGTCACGGACTTGTGAGTATTTCTTTAGGCCTAAAGTGCCACAAGAAGTTCATCCACCCACTTGCCTCTAGCCTTCTCCAAACAATTTTTCAGAATAGACTCGATAATTTTTTTTATAGCATCAACCTGTCCATTCACCCGAGGGTGAGCGACCGTCGCAAACCTCTTTTCCATACGATATCTCTGAAAAAATTATTTAAATTCAGCACTATCGAACCGAGTCCCATTATTTATTACGATAGTTCATAGAAGACCAAAGCGACATATGATGTTTTGAACATCAAAGTTGATAACTTTCTTGGTCGTGATAGTGGCTAGCGGTTCTGCTTAGATCATTTAGTGAAGTAATCAATTAGGAAAATAACGTACTTCGCACCACCTTTGGAGATTAGAAAAGAACCTACGATGTCGATACCCCACATAGCGAATGGCCATGGAATGACCATTTACGTGATCTCTATTGGCGGAGTTCTTGGGACTTTTACATATATCTGGCACTTGTTGCATCATCTCACATAATCAGCAGCGTCCCGGTTCATAGTTGGCCAGTAATATCCGTAACAGAGTACCTTATTTGCCAGAGTTTGCCCCCAGTGTGATCACCACATTCTCCCTCCCGAACTTCTTTCAAAACATGCTTCATCTCCTCATGGGTGATACATTGGAGTAAGGGAACAGAAAACCCTTTTCTATACATAATTCCTTCTTGCATAATATACCGCAAAGTTTTACAAAGGACTTATCGCTTTTTATTTCTCCTTTAAAGCAAGATTCCATGCAACAACTAATCTTTAAATGGAATCATTCATGATTCCTTCTTGGTTTCCGCTTCCAATACTTGATCAACTTCCATCATATGTATGCTTATGGTATGCAATGTCTCGACTGGAACCAAGCCCTTTTTTTGCACATCACCAATACAAGCAAACTTTGCCAATGAATTGGCTTCTCCGTTCTGGTCACATGGGATATGTGAAATGTCATATTACTCGATATCCGCCAACAACTTCTGAACTCGGGTATGATATGGTGCGGTCGTTGTCCCTAAGCCTGATAGTCTCCTTTGACTTGATACACCACAAATTGTGAGTCGCAAAAGATTTCAGGAGACTTCACTCCGAGCTCTTTAGCAAGTTTAAGCCCATCAATGAACGCTTCATACTTAGCCTCATTGTTTGTAGCAAGAAATTCAATCTTTAAAGCATAGAAAATTGAATGGTTCTTAGGGGTTACAACTACAATCGCAACTCTAAAATAGTGACAATTAGACACTCTATCAATGTACAGCTTCCATCGCATAGTAGGGATTCTACTACTTTCTGGAAGCTTGTAACTACCCAAAATATAACCACTTTGAAATATAGTATTTAAAATGATTTTAAATATAAAATATTA
The DNA here is from genome assembly GCA_030765085.1 of Allium cepa. Lineage (NCBI taxonomy): Eukaryota > Viridiplantae > Streptophyta > Magnoliopsida > Asparagales > Amaryllidaceae > Allium > Allium cepa. The sequence goes on from CM060931.1 coordinate 583,344,550, forward strand.
AAGTTTTTATGATTCAAACAATTTTATATAGGATTTGGAAATAGAAATATACATAAAAATAGTAACATTTGCTTATATCGACAAAAGTGACAAAATCATGATTTCAGAAAAGTATGCTTAAATGGTTTAATAAATTATTTTAACTTATTTATGAGTTTATATATTTTTAAATAACATTATGAAAATTTATTTTATATTTGGTTTACATAAATAAATAGTTTAACTATAACGTCAAAATATGACCGTAGAACATTTTGTCAAAATTCAACGTTTTGTCAATTTAAAGTTGTCGCAACGTTGTTGCACCTTTATTTTAATATTCTAATACACTTATATGAATGTAGAAAGTATTAATTAAGTTGATAATTAGGATTACTTTTATTAAAAACACAATTAGGAAATTCGAGAATATAATTAGGAAAAGTAATTAGACTAATAAAAACAAAACATGTCAAATCAAAAGAAACATCATTATTACTTTATGTTTTCTTATTCCTTAATGACAAGGACATAAAGTAAATATTTGAAATGTGATTTTAAGTGTTGAAAAGTAAGATTACTTTAAAAGTAAGTAAAGGGTACTTTGGTCTTTTGCCAATATAATATTTTAATCCAAAGTTTTTCCTATAAATACACACCCACTTTCTTACTCCCTTCCACACTTCTTCTTCTCAAAATTTCAAGCTTCTTCTAACTCTTTTAATGGCTTCCAAAATTAATAAAATAACATCAAAATTTATTCAAAAATATACTAAAGAAAGTAATCAACAAATCACGTTAAATATTCACCAAAACTCCTCCTTCTTCCTTCACAACCCATGACCCACTCCTTCACCATAAAGCCGAGCCCAAACCACTCCTTGAAACTCATAGCCCAAAGCTCTAAAGACCTCCAAAAGCAAAGTCAAGCCACTTAGAAGTCTTAAAACAAGTGAGCGTGAGCTTTTGAGTTGAGTTAGAAAAGCTATTTCAATTTAAAAGTTAGTTCAATTCCAAATAAGGTGAGAACTCCTAATTTGTATGTATATATTTAGTCGTGATGTTGTGATATATTTGTTCGGATGTTTGGTTATGATATTGATTTCCATATGTTGTTCATTGCATGAAAAATTGAATTAAATCACGATATACATGATATTGATTCATAAGGAAAACACTTTTCAAAATAACATGAAATGTGATATGGAATCATTTATACCATTTAAAAAATATATTCGAATATACTTTACAAAATATTCCTAAGTGTTTAAACTTGTCTCAACAAAGGTTGAACACGAATCTCAACATACGCCTAAAATTTGACGCGTCACATAACGGTAGTACGTGTTTTCGCGTCAAAAGTTCAAACGAATATAAAAAGTGGAACATAGTTCAGAATTCTTCGAAGTAAGAATTTTTTGAATCCTTATATCCATATCTTTCAAATGAAACAAGAAACTAAAAATTTCATCTTGTATATTTTGAAATATGGCAAAATCAATTTTCAAGAAAAATCAGTTTTTACACTATATGACCAAAGTTGGAAACAGATAAAATAACCGTTTTAGAAATATGAAATAAACTCTAAAAATATTTTAAAAGTTACTTAAATTGAAACGATGGTTTTTAAATGATATAAAAGTCGTTTTGAAGAATATAACTTTTAAAGCACTTTTTGTAACACTTTTGCAACACCTTTTCGCAATGTTTTTCTATAACTTTTGAAATAAAAGTTGAAACTTAACAATTCTTTCTAAAATCCTTAGTATTTTTTTTAAAGTAAATGATAAAGTATTTTAAAAAATATTTTAGCAATTCAAATTCATATCAAAGGTGGTTAAACTAGTAGTTAAGTGATTTAAAAAGGGAAAATGAGTATGTGGAAATGACTAGTACATTTTTCCTACCTGTGTGATCTATAAGTGAAAAAAGGTGCATAACTAAGGTTAGGCATGGAGTAACTAGTGCTATGGACTTACCTGGCCTCAATTTTCTCTTTTAGGCTAGGGGTGGAGCATATCGAAAGGAAAGCCCAAATGCTTAACTTGGATTTTATTGAAATAATCTTCTTATACTCATTATTCAAATTCAAAGAGGGAACTTGTCCTATTTGTGGAATTTAAATGGTGATCTCGCCTTTATTCTACCCATAGCACTCGTTGAATATGGAAGTTAGTATTGAATAAAAGTAGAGTGATTTCTATAATCCTATTCTCTCAAAAGATACTCTTTAAAAAAAGTGATTCAAAAAGAGGTTTAAATGATTCTGTATCCACTAAAAGAATATTTTGAAAATATATATCTCTCGAAGATATTTTGGTAAAAGAAAATGAATGAATCGAAAAACAATCACCTAATTACATCATTTTTATCGATGATTGGATTTCGAAGGAACCGGGGTCAGATTTGGGTGATTCCTATCTGAAAACAACTTCAAACCAATTTACGTGTTTGAAGATGTTTGAAGAAGGAGATATTGAGACGAATAATAACGAGGGACTACTTGTTGATTAATTGGGGATAAACTCCTGATATACTTATTGTTGTAGTGGTCTCTTTGTTATGAAAAATCTCAAGACCACAAGGGCTTCTTGCCTAGTAATGGCCAAGGAAAGTGCCTTTGGTTTTGTTTAGTCCCAGAACGAACTTGTATGGACCAGTTTATGACCTTGCATTCCAAATCACAATGAGTGATTTCTATAAAAGTATATCAGTCGGCGGTGGAGAAGACATCTTCTCTTATCTTAACATCCTTCCTGAGACATACGAGCTCAAGAAGATATATAAAAATCAGTCGTGTGAATGTGGAATGGAAATGTGGCATTAAATGAAAAAGAAGATTTGCTATGTAAAAAGGTAATAGTTACCTCAAGCCTCAGCAACCGGAAATGACCGAAATAGGGTTAGATGCGGCAAGGCTAAGTGGGTCATTTCCAATTAAGGTATGATCATCCCTTCTAGATATTTCTCTTCCCGTTGTGATGTTCAGGATGTAAATTAACGTGGTTGTATGCGAAGAGAGCTCTTGGATAAAGGTCGGTAACGATCGGGTGATGATATATTCGGTACTATATAGTTACAAAGATTGGCCGGCTTTGTGTTAGTAGAGGATCCTTTGTGATGGTCCTCTGTACTTTCCTCTAAAGATGTACAGCCGGAAGGTAGTCCCTTCATCTGGTCATTTGTATGGAAATCCATTCTCCAATAAGAACCTATAGACTTGATTGTAAACTTAGTATACTAGAATTCAATAATGGTAACAATTTCGGCTAAGATTAATAAGTTTATTTGCAAATGTTTTTAAAGGAAGTCACTAAAAATAATATCCCTAAATTTTACATAATAAAGAGTTTTGGTTATCACAAGGTAAAAACCCATTCCATGTTAATGTATGGCATGGTCTTATGAGATACCGTTTTGTTTTCAAAATATCGTACTTTGAGTTCTCACACCAGTCCCATGACTGACCCGGGGTTTGTTTTCCCTTTAAACTCTGGGTGCCCTATTTTTCAGGCAGCCGTGTAGTCAGGATAACTTAGGAGCATGTTGGGGAATATTTTGAAGAAGTCTTTTGGAGCTATGAAGCTAAAGTACCTTATGTAGATATCTACCCATTTTCCACCCTGTCATATAGTATGTATTTTCCAGCATATGTGTAGATAGACAGTTATAACTATCCCACTGGATTTGTATTTGACTCTGATCATTTATTATAATTAAAACATTGAATGTGATGTGAGATTCTATTCTTGTGTTATCTTTTATCGTTATTTTCCTTTACACCCCTAATAATCAGTCTCCCCGGTACTTGGATTTACGACATGTGAATACCGTGGTTATATTAGTGTCGATTTTTGAGCGTCGAGGAGATGGGACATCACAATTGGTATCAGAGATGAAGGTTAAGCAAGAACCTTGGCTTTTTTGGGGTATGACTCATTAGAGATAGGGTTAGTAACACCTTAGAACGAGTTTAGTATGAGAGAGCGATTAGTTAAATTTTTTAACTTAAATAAGTATATTCATACCGTATAGAATTCCTTAAGATATCTCGTTTATATATCCTAAAGATCTTTTTCTTACAATATACTAATAGTAGAAAATGAGTGGAAGAAGAGGACGAGGCAGGGGAGGATGTAATACCACAAATGGTCAAACTCCTACAGCTATAGTAGTCAAGGAAGTAGTAGTTTCGGTGCAGCCCTGCCGCAAATTGACTTTACAAATTTATGCAAGAACTATACCAGTCTTGGTGGTAAACCTTTCAAAGGAACGGAAACCATCATTGAAGTACAAGCTTAGATCCACTCTTGTGAATTTTTTTTCAAAGGATTGAATATTGGATACAAGTGTTGGGCGAATTCTCACCCAGAAGCTCTCGAGACCAAGAAGTCACAGTTTTACCCGAGCTCGCAACCTCCACCTCGTTCGACAAACACAAAGCTAGAAGTCCATCCCCATTCGGCCCCATGACTCCATTCGGCATGTCCATCCAGTAGCCGGACCAACCATATTCGGGCAAATCACAAGTGCCATTCGGCATGCCCATCCGGTAACCGAACCAAACATCCCCTACTACTACCGGACCAGCCATACCGGTCCACCATACTCCTCCGAACCAACCATCACCCCACTACCGAATCAACTCCCACGCTACCACCGAACCACTTATCTACCGGATCATCTTCACAACCGAACCAAATAATCACCGGTCCACACTCGTTGCCGGACCACGCCTACCACCGGACCAAGCTCCATGCCGAATGTCCCCCGCCGAACCAGACAACTGCCAGTCCAGATCGCTTCAGCCCGGACCCACCAGCAGTTATATACTTCCAAGACCCCTGCCCCCTACCTCATTCTATAAATAGAGGGGCAGGGGTACAACAATGGCGGACAAGTTTGAGAGCTCAAGCAAGGAAGGAACTTTCAAACTACTTTCATATACTAATATACGAAGCATTGTACTTGTAATCTGAAGGAAAGAAGATAATAACATATAAAGTGGACGTAGGCACATTCTGGCCGAACCACTATAAATCCGCGTGTCATTTACATTTCAGCCCCTACTTCTTTTATATTTATGTACTCATCTAAAATCATTGAAAATCACATATAATCAACTAAATAATACGACTTGGAGGTGTTTGTCCATTTTTTGTGCAAACATTTTTGGTGCTTTCACTGAGAATTGAACTCAGGACTCAAGCTTCATCTTCTCCCACTCAACCTTCTTCCTAACAACATCACTCGTTGCTTAGAAATCATGCCTTCCAAACAGAGAAGGGATGTTAACAAAGGAAAGAACATCGCAACTAGCAGCCTTCCAGATCCAGCAATCACAGATCAGCCCACTTCAACAGCAGTACCAGATGAAAATCAGGAAAATCCAACTGGTCCCGCAACGGAACAACCAATCACTAGGGCAGATCTGGACAGGGTTGTGGCTGAAGTAACTAACCGCTTCACATCCCAACAAGAAACTTTGGTGGACCAACTCATGACACGCTTAAGGGATGCTGAAGAGTCCAACCGCAACACTGAATCATGGGGTGAATCCCAATCCGGAGGATCCCGGAGGCAACAAAGGTCTTCACTCTTCGAACAAGCTATCAACAGGAAAAACGATGATAGGGGCCGCGCCCGGACTCAGCCCGAATTCCGACTCGAGGAAGCCCTTGGAACCGAACCTAGCGGGGGAGGCACCAGGCGAGGGTCGGATGTAGCTGAGCCAGTCATGCCACCTAATCATAGAAACCCCGCTGAACGGAGCCGAGCTAGAACCCAGCCCGAAGTTGACCCCATGGATGTGCTCGAAACAGAACCCCACAGGGGAAGATCAAGGCAGGGGGCAACTGTAGCTGGTCCTAGCGTGCATCCAAGCAGCCAAAGACAACCACTGGATAATGCTAGAGGTGATAGACTGTACCATCCCTACAGGTCATCTGGACGAGATAGATCCCGCAGGGAAGAACCGAGCTCATTTTTGTCCGCTCCAAGTTCTGACGAGCGAATGGCACGATTATTCAGAGAATGTGTCCAACGGGAGCAAAGGGACCGGGGAATAGGCGCTAGGGTCACCAGTCCCTTTACCCGAAATATCGAAACTGCCATCACTCCCCGGGAATGGAAAATGCCAACCATGGAACCTTACAAAGGAACTTCCGACCCCATCGTACACCTGCAGAGATACACCCAGCATATGCTCATGAGTGGAGCAACAGAAGGAGTATTATGTAAATGCTTTCCGCTATTCCTATCAGATCTAGCTACCTCCTGGTTCTGCCATCTACCCCAAGGATCCATCAGCTCATGGGAGATGTTAAAAGAAAGGTTTATTAGCCAGTTCCGCATCCATGTGGAACAACCCAGGGATGCTTATTCTCTATCCAATGTCAAACAGAAATCCGGAGAGACGCTGCAACAATATCTAACACGGTTCAACGCCGCAGCAGCAGCAGTTCAAGATGCCGATGAAAAACTCACTCTAATGGCCCTCTGTAGTGGTGTACATCCAGACACCAAGTTTGCCAGAAGATTAACTAAGGAAAAACCAGCTACCTTGCCTGATTTCTTCCATGAAGCTGGAAAGTATATGAGACTTGAAGACGCTGCTACGGAGAGGCAGTCAGGGAAACAAGGCAAGATAGTTCAGGACAAGGTTCCCACTGCAGCTAAGGACGCTCGAAGAAATGAATCTAGAGACAATGCTGGGGGCAGAAAGGTTGAGAAGCGCCAATATCGACCAGGGCCAAGATTTGACTCCTACACTCCTTTGAATGAAACAATCGAAAACATCTACCTAGCCACTCAGGGCGAACTCGGATACAAGCGCCCCCCGCACAAGAAAGAATCAGATAACGCACTCAAGTCCGGAAAGTTCTGTCGCTTCCACGAATCCCACGGACATGACACCAATGAATGCCACCATCTTCGGGACTTGATCGAAGAACACATTAGAAGAAGAAGACTGGAACGTTATGTGAAAAGTCAGAACAGGACTCCAACTCCTGCCAATGAGAACTCAAAGCAACCCCTCCCAGAAGTAGGCGGAGGGAATCGCAACAATCACAACACCAGTGGCTCTAGTCAAGAGAAGATAGTAGTCCTTACCATCTCAGGAGGACCACACATTGCCGACAGAAGTTGGGCAGAGATGGAAAGGTACGGCAAGTCGCTTAGAAATGCCGAAGGATATGTTAACTCCATTACGGAGGAACGCCACCCGAAACGAAAAGAAAACAACGACATTGTATTCAGTAGGCATGATTTGGAAGGAAGACAGTACCCACATATGGATCCCATGGTCATCTCTGCCTGGTTTGGTCCAGCTAAAGTTTTTCGGATTCTAATAGACACGGGAAGCTCCGTAAATATCCTGTTCAAACATGCTTTCGACAAAATGAAATTATCAATGAAGGATGTATCCCCCTGTGACAAACCACTGCACGGTTTCACTGGAGATGCAAAAATGCCCCTCGGGCAACTTGACCTCTTCGTCGAAATAGGAAGTCATCCCCGCTCCGTTGTGCGAAAACAAACGTTCGTACTAATAGAAAACCACTCGGCTTACAACGCTTTCTTGGGAAGACCAGCCTTGTCTGACTTTCAGATTGTATTAGCCCCTTGGTGCCTGAAAATGAAATTTCCAACAGACAACGGAGTAGGAGAAGTAGAAGGAGATCAAGATGCCGCCCGAGACTGCTACGTAACTGAACTTCGCAATAACCGCAGAAAGAATAAAGGAAAAGATGCAGAGACTATTCTCTGCATGAAAAGCTTGGAGGCATAGCAACTAAAGAAAGACCCTCCTCTTCGATACACAAGCGATCCCTTCAATGAGCTAGACCCCAGGGATAAAGAGGAGGAGGCTACCGCCGAGCCTGCAGAGGCTATGGAATTAGTATCGGTAGATAAGCATGATTCAAGTAGATTATTAAAAATCGGGTCTCAGCTGAAAACGGAATTGAAGGATCAACTCATTGACTTCCTCCGCCACAACTTAGATGTATTTGCGTGGACCCATGCCGATATGACAGGAATCTCCCCAGACATAGCATGCCACATGTTGAACATCGATCCCACCAAGGTACCAGTAAAGCAGAAAAAGAGGAGCATGGGGGCAGAGCGATCAGCAGCCCTTGATGAGGAAGTAAAAAATCTACTTGCTAATGGCTTCATACGGGAAGCCATCTACCCAGAATGGATCGCTAACCCGGTGCTAGTAAAAAGGCCAATGGAAAGTGGCGAACATGTATTGACTTCTCCAATCTGAATGACGCTTGCCCGAAAGACTGCTTCCCACTTCCCCGAATTGACCAACTCGTAGACAGCACAGCTGGGCACGAACTCCTATCTTTTATGGATGCATACTCCGGATATAACCAGATCCCCATGCACGCTCCCGATCAGGACCACACTAGCTTCATCACCGACCGCGGATTATATTGTTACAAAGTCATGCCTTTTGGACTCAAAAATGCTGGAGCTACCTATCAACGCCTCGTCAACAAAATGTTCGCAGGACTGATAGGACGAACTATGGAAGTATATGTGGATGACATGTTGGTAAAGTCCAGGAAAGCCAACGACCATGTAAGCCATCTGGACGATATGTTTCAGGTACTTCGCCGGTATGGAATGAAGCTGAATCCTCTAAAGTGCTCCTTCGGAGTTTCATCGGGAAAATTCTTAGGATTCATCGTCCACGCCAGAGGAATCGAAGCAAACCCTGAACAAGTCCGGGCTTTAAAAGAAATAAGGATACCTTCCACTCGAAAAGAAATGCAGAGCCTAAACGGAAAGGTGGCCGCCCTAAGCAGATTCATTTCCAAGGCAACTGACAAGTGTGTCCCTTTCTTCGAAGCACTCAAGAAAGACAAAGGGAGGTTCGAGTGGACCGACGAATGCTTAAAAGCCTTCCTCAACCTAATCGAACACCTTCAGAGACCACCAGTACTTTCAACTCCAAATGAAGGTGAAGTGTTATACCTATACCTCGCTGTATCATCTCATGCTCTAAGCGCCGCCTTGGTAAGAGAAGAAGACCGCACACAACGCCCGGTTTACTTTGTAAGCAAGAGATTTACGGGGGCAGAAGCCAGATATCCTAAACTTGAGAAGTTAGCATATTGTTTATTGATCGCGTCATGGAAACTGCGACACTACTTCCAGTCTCACTCCATCAGGGTTCTAACCGATCAACCACTAAGACGAGTGCTCCATCGTCCTGACACTTCTGGGCGACTCCTCAAATGGTGCATCGAACTAAGTCAGTATGATATCACCTACCATCCCCGCACCGCTATCAAAGGACAAGCCATGGCTGATTTCATTGCCGAATTCACTACCAACGAAGGCAAGGAACAATCCGAAGTAGTAAAAAACATCAAATGGAACCTCTTTGTAGACGGAGCATTAAACGAACAAGGCTCGGGGGCAGGTATTGTGATCGTCACCCCCAGGGGAAGAAAGTTGTACTATGCATTAAGATTGGAGTTCACGGCCACTAACAACGATGCTGAATATGAAGCAGTAATAGCGGGATTGGAACTGGCCCTAGAAATTGGAATCAATTCCTTATGTATTCATAGTGATTCTCAGCTTATCGTAAACCAGGTACTAGGAGAATTCCAGACTCGAGGAGAACGACTCACAGTATACCTAAAGAAAACCAGACTGCTGCTCGATCGATTGGACCATTATCTAATCAAACACATTCCTCGAGAAGAAAACCAAGAGGCAGACGAACTTGCAAAGCAAGCTAGTATGAAGGACAGCACCATTTCCGGAGCACTAGCAATCTCAAGGCAGCTTGCCCCGAGTTTCGAACAAGCGAATCTGATAACTGCAATCGAAGAAGGAACCTGGATGACTCCTATCCGGAAATATTTGCAAGATGGCATACTACCCGACAGGCGTGACGAAGCTAAGAAGATCTTGAGAAAAGTTCCCCACTACACAATACAAGAAGGCATCCTCTACCGGCGTGGCTTCTCTAGCCCCCTATTAAGATGCGTCGCCGGAAGGGAAGCCAAGGAGATATTAACAAACATCCATCAGGGAGGATGCGGAGATCACACTGGAGGACAGACTTTGGCAAGAAAGATACTCCGATATGGATATTACTGGCCCACACTAAACAAAGATGCCCTAGACTTCGTTAAGAAATGCGACAGATGTCAGAAGTTTGCCAAGATCCCTCGACTGCCCACAAACGAAATTACTCAAATGACCAGCCCTTGGCCCTTTGCTGCATGGGGAATTGACTTAATTGGCGAACTGCCAACGGGCCGAGGCGGAGCCAAATATGCTATAATGGCAGTCGATTATTTCACCAAATGGGTGGAAGCGGAACCTTTAAATAAAATATCTTCAGCAAAAGTTATCAACTTCTTGATCAAAAACATTCTGTGCAGGTATGGAGTCCCCCTCAAGATCGTATCAGACAACGGACTCCAATTTGACAGCGAAGAATTTGCCGACTGGTGCCAAGAGCATGGAATTCATAAAAGCTTCTCATCAGTAGCTTACCCTCAGGCAAACGGACAAGTTGAAGCTGTCAACAAAATTCTCAAAACCCTAATCAAGAAGAAACTTGAAAAGTCAAAAGGCGCTTGGGTGGACGAACTTCCTACGGCACTATGGGCATACCGCACATCTTTCAGAACATCAACGGGACATACTCCTTTCTCTTTGGCATATGGATCGGAGGCAATGCTCCCAGTTGAGACTATTGTGCCTTCCCACCGTAGGATCCACTACAACCCAGAAGAAAACGAAGAACTCCTCCTCATGTCTTTGGAACTGATTGAGGAAAGGAGAAACGATGCAGCACTCAAAGCAGCAGCTCACAAACAAAAAGTGGCAGCACTATACAATTCCAAAGTCAAGCATCGCAGCTTACAAGAAGGAGATCTTGTCCTCAGGCGAATCTTTCCGCGCCCCGGGGCACTGGACCCCATCTGGAACGGACCATATGTAATTCACAAAGATCTCCACAACGGAGCTTACATTTTGTCAACAGTGGACGGAGAGGTGTTCCAGAGGGCATGGAACATCCGACACCTCCGTCGATACTTTTCTTAACTTGTACTGCCCATATGAAGTGAATTAACAAAGAGAATCAGTGGACGTAGGCATTTTCGTGCCGAACCACTTTAAAAAATCTTGTCTCTTTTTAACTTGTTCCTTTATGTCTTGGCTACTTGTTAAGTTTCATCCCTTTCTGTTGAACAAAATCCTATGGCATCTCCACTCAAGACGCACCGCGGCCTCATCTGGACTAGGCCTAACAGGTACGCTACGATTCTATGCACTCGCCAATGAGACTCTTTTGCTCCAGCATCCCTCTGCTGCGGGTTAACTCATTGCGCGCCTGCCCTCAAAGCCAACTGTAATGAGCCGATTATAAGTCATCATAAAGGCCGACTATAGCCGATGGCAGCTCATTACGGCGTTCGGCTCGCCGGTAACTGTGAACCTACTTTAAGCCCCAACATAAGGTGTGGCCAGCCAGGGGTAGTTCACGGCCAACGGCACCCACGCTAGCCGGCCACGGTAAATCGAATAATACCCACGATTACGGACCATAATGGTTCGGGTAGTTACCGTGCGCGATCTCGGCTCCGATGTGTCTTAAGTGCGGCTGTGGTAAAAAAGAAAACTCCCCGCGGAGGCGTAAGATGGGTGACAAATGTCTCCAAGACCCACAGCTAGGGAAAGTGACTACAAAACCCGTTTGCCACGAACTTAAGTACATCGACGGCCTTCCGTGACTGGAAGTTTTACTTTTACTATATTTCCATTTCATTTAAATATTTTTCTCCTATCCTGTATAACAAACTCTAAAGTACAGGAAACCAAATAGGAAGCATTCACTCATGAGGCTCTAAGCCTGCGTACTGGGTGGCAGGGCGCTCAGCTATACCCGTAAATAGTTACACAAGACACTCAAAGCTACCGCCTGCGAATAAAACATAAAGGGCGGTACTCTCTTCTCTTGTACATAAATGCGTAACTATAGCTTATTCATACACTGACATTGCAAAACGTGAAGTTATATTTCAAGCAAAAACTTAACATCAAACACAACTAGAATCACAGGCATATACATAATTATACTTCTCACACGGCACATAAAGATAGCGACAACATTTAAACATGACAAAATCAGCTTATATTATGAGATCACACGAAGTTATTCTTTGCAAATAATTTTATTACAGTTGCATGTCAAAGACTAACATAAACAGTGATAAAAAAGAAACAAAAAGATGGCAGATGCATTCACACTCCATCACCAACTCCCCCAGCCTACTTAGCCGCAGGATCAGAGCCCCCAGCATGTGGATCTGAAGTCCCACCTGTCCAGATCAGAAGAGGAATTCATTAAACGAACGATCAAGTTATGAAAACACGGAAAGAAAAGAAAGGGAAAAGAATAGCTCACCAGCATCCGCCGCTTGATCCTCATCATCCAACTGCACGCCCGCTTCCTCTGCAGCGAGCAGCCGCATCCCCTCTTTCACCGCCGCTTGCTCCTCCTTTGAGAACTGAGCAGTAACCGCACTCAAGTTGAAAGCCTCTCCGCCTTCCTTACCCGCGTTCACCCTGGCCTCCTCTAAAGCCTGGAGATACACCTTGGCCATGACCCGAGGGTAATCGTCCATCCAAGACAAGCCGCCCTCCTTCCAAGTGTGGAAGTACATATCCTGCAGCATCTCATCCATCATCCCCTCGTTTTCCTCAAACTCCCTCACCCGGGCCTCGGAAGCTTGCAACTTGGCGACGGCGACATCCCTCTCCGACTGGTATCTCAAGCAGTCAGCCTGGAGTGACCTCCTCATTTCCTCTTCCTTCAACCTGAGGGACCTCCTCATCTCCTCCATCTCCTCCTTCAACTCGGCCTGAGCCATCTCCGCAGCCTCGAGCCTCCCTGACAACTCCTCTACCCGCTCGAGATCCGCATTTCGAACCTCATCCACCGTTGCGATAGCTATGTTAATCCGCTCCCTGCAAGCGACCTCCATCTTCCGTAATTCCGCCCTACTGGCCTTCTCCATGGTCTCTTTCAGACGCTTGGAGGCTTCCTCATGCTGGGAAATCTGGATGGCTTGGTCGGCGAGCTGCTTGGCCTGATCGGCAACCTTTAACCTCAACCGAATGTTAGCACTCCCGATCTCTTCCCCGGCCTTGACCAACTTAGCATGATGCTCCATTAACTTCTTGGTCTCTGCGGCCACCCGGTCGATATTAGCCTTGGCCTCATCCCCCATGGTGACTACCCGTGTAGTAAGTAAATCAAGATCTAAAGATTTGGCCTCGTCCAGCACTCTTACCATGGGGTTGCGGGGAAGGAGGTGCTCGCCCGTGGTCTCATCGAATGAAATGTCCCGAAAACTTGGGTCTAAATCAGGATGACCGGCAAAAGGGTCACGAGGCACGGGGCGAGGCACATCGGGACGCCTTATATGAATGACAGTAGAACTCTTGGAAGGAGGAGGAGGGGGGCAGGGCTCCGTGCTCTCCTCCGTAGTATCACGAGGAGGCTGAGTAGGGGGAGGCAGAGTAGGAAGCTGCGAAGCAGAAGAAGACTCAAATAAGGAACGGCTCCGCTTCCTTTTCTGAATACCCTCTTCGATGACCCCAAGAAGAGGGCGGTAACTGACTACATCCCCAGTGCGATCAGTAGAAGGTTTCGCGGAAGCTCTCCTCGACTTAAATTGTTCAAGGCGGTGTCGAACATCCGACGTTTTACCCGCCTGGCCTACCCCTGGAATAAAGAACAAGTGTTACGAACATACAATAATCCGCAATTCAAAAAATGTGCTAAGTTAAAGAGAAAGAAAAGTGAGAGGACACATCTATTATACAAACCCGGCGGAGGAGTCGGATACTGCAATAAGTCCTGGATCTCATTCCAGGACGGAAGTGAACCGTAAAAAATTTCTAAGTCCCTATCGAAAATGGAATCGGCAGAAGACAAAAGTTCACCTTGCATCGCCGGAGTCACCCTAGCTGAGGAACCCTTAGAGGATGGGTCAGTGCCAGCCACAGCTTTGCCGGTTTCCTTTGCCTTCTCCGTTTCCTTCTCCTTTTCCTTCTCCGTTTCCGACTCTCCCTCCGACTCCCCGAAGGCCCGACGGAGAGCCTCATCCAGTTCGAGGTCTTGCTCATAGGTTAGAACAGCAACCCCACTACCACCTTGACCATCGCCATCTCCTCCACCCTCCGACCCTTCTCCAACTTCGCCTCCTTCTTCCTCTTCTACACCTTCCTCCTCCGGGACAGTCGGGCAAGTACTTGGAGAAGGGCCATCGGACTTCTTCAGTTTCTTCCCCCCGACCACGGGACGCTCTGCGAAAGGCTCCCTCTTACCGCTCTTTACTGTAGCCCCCTCCTTAGCTTTAGCAGCCCTCTCCTCAGCCGTATCCCTTTGCTTAACTACGGACTGGCGCGGTAAGATCAAGTTATACTCCAAGAGGGTTGCGTTCCTGATCAAGAAAGTGGCCGACCGGTCCCGTGCCGGAATAGCCTTTAGTTCAGCAGCCATTCGCACTAAGGAATCGTCCTCCACGACTGCAATACCACCTGTCGCTAGCCAGAAATAGAAGCATGTCAGAAAAAACACTACAGTCAAAACACATGAAAAATATAAATGAAATCAATCTTACAGCCGGAAGTGAAAAGGCGGAAAGAAACAGCATCGTCCTTGACGAAGAACCACTCTTTCTTGAACATGGTGAACTTGGAATACAAGTCCAGAACTGGTTTGAAGGGCACGGCCGCCTCCAGACTAATATACGGAGACCCCTTCTTATAGCCTCTCAGGTTGTACAAGTATCGGATTTCCCGGTTAGAAGGAGGACGCCCGTACCTCCTCTGGAAGATAACAAAGAGGCTCACCAGGATGGCATATGAGTTAGGCTGGAGCTGGAAAGGAGCCACCTTCAAATAGGTGGTGAAGCTTACTATCCAAGCGTTGATAGGGGGGATAGCGCCGCACATGCAATGGTATCTGCTAAAAGCGAAGTAGCCCTCGGGAGGATTATATGGCATCACCCCATCTCCTGGCAGCAGCATAAGAGCCCTATCTATCCCAAAGGAACGGGATATGACGTCAAGTTGCTCCTCCTTTAAGGAGCTAGGAAAGCAATCAGGGGGGGAGATCAAAAGTTCCTGTGGACCATATCCATCCACTAGAGACCTTGGAATGGGTCGATGTTGCTCGGATCCTGATTGGACTGGGGGCAAGGAAGAAGAGGGCTCTCTTGTGCCTCTAGACTTCTTTCTGTCTGATCGTGTTTCCGCTTTGCGAGACATTTTCTGCAGCACAAGAAAAACATGGTGTTAGAGCAAGAAGTATAGAAAGATAAACAAGCAAGTATCTAAAGAAAGCATATAAAAGCATAAGATTCCGCTCAAGGTTCAAGTATGAAGTCTCATTCGGCGGTGCAAGACGAGTTCATTCGGCACCAAACTCCAATGCTCATTCGGCATACATGTCATTCGGCATGCATGTCATTCGGCATACCTCATTCGGCTATTCAATACACTCCGTACACATTCAGCAAACAGGGCCATCCGGTGGCAAAGGTTCATTCGGCAGAAAGTATACATACCTGGTTCGGTATAAGCTGGTTCGGCGAAGACTTTGGTTCGGCAGCACAATATGGTTCGGCCCTACTCGTTCGGTAATGAAAAACGAGGGGGGTACGGCCTCTATATATAGGCGAGCTCAGGACCGGACCAAGGCATTCGACATACCGGACCGAATGAAAACCGAATGGAACTATCCATACCAGACCAGCCTCCAACCGAATGAAACCTGTGCCAACTCGAACCCGAACGAAGCTACCTCTACCAGCAGAAACCAGAAACAGGGGGCACGCAGGCGCTTCACTCAGATAAGTACCAAACTCTAGAACTAACTAATAAAATAAGATTATGCTAACGATGAATAAGTCGTAAAACTCTCACCGACATGGATTAAATCGTTTACACGTGTACGCGACCACGAATGGTCCGTAGGCACGCTCTGAATAGTTATTAACCCTATCGTCGTGGGAGTTTACACTTTGACACGCCTTTTTAAAACTCATAGGTGAAACGGATATTTGATTCTGATAATTATGGAATGGCTAGGCTACTTACACATGTACGGGGTCGCGAACAATCCCTAGGCATGCTCTGAGCTGGCGATAAACCACCTTGGCAAACGACCCAGGAACCCACTCTAACGTAAACCTGGCATCGACGATGCTAAGCCCCTTCGGGGCACACTTGCTCGTCCTGAGCGACACAGTTCACTTCATCTCAAATATTCCAACCACGAACGGTCGTTATTTGAAACCACACTAAAACTGTAAATTCCTTTGCAGGACATCCGCAGGATACGAACGTCCAGCCCATGGCGTTACGAAACAAGCCTTTCTATCACCAGGAAACAAAGCGCGACACGTGCAAGCACGTGCCCCACTTTGGGGGGCAAATGTTGGGCGAATTCTCACCCAGAAGCTCTCGAGACCAAGAAGTCACAGTTTTACCCGAGCTCGCAACCTCCACCTCGTTCGACAAACACAAAGCTAGAAGTCCATCCCCATTCGGCCCCATGACTCCATTCGGCATGTCCATCCAGTAGCCGGACCAACCATATTCGGGAAAATCACAAGTGCCATTCGGCATGCCCATCCGGTAACCGAACCAAACATCCCCTACTACTACCGGACCAGCCATACCGGTCCACCATACTCCTCCGAACCAACCATCACCCCACTACCGAATCAACTCCCACGCTACCACCGAACCACTTATCTACCGGATCATCTTCACAACCGAACCAAATAATCACCGGTCCACACTCGTTGCCGGACCACGCCTACCACCGGACCAAGCTCCATGCCGAATGTCCCCCGCCGAACCAGACAACTGCCAGTCCAGATCGCTTCAGCCCGGACCCACCAGCAGTTATATACTTCCAAGACCCCTGCCCCCTACCTCATTCTATAAATAGAGGGGCAGGGGTACAACAATGGCGGACAAGTTTGAGAGCTCAAGCAAGGAAGGAA
Organism: Allium cepa; assembly: GCA_030765085.1. Taxonomy (NCBI): domain Eukaryota; kingdom Viridiplantae; phylum Streptophyta; class Magnoliopsida; order Asparagales; family Amaryllidaceae; genus Allium; species Allium cepa. The sequence goes on from CM060931.1 coordinate 583,361,598, forward strand.
CTTTCAAACTACTTTCATATACTAATATACGAAGCATTGTACTTGTAATCTGAAGGAAAGAAGATAATAACATATAAAGTGGACGTAGGCACATTCTGGCCGAACCACTATAAATCCGCGTGTCATTTACATTTCAGCCCCTACTTCTTTTATATTTATGTACTCATCTAAAATCATTGAAAATCACATATAATCAACTAAATAATACGACTTGGAGGTGTTTGTCCATTTTTTGTGCAAACAACAAGCAGAAGAGATTCTTAGCTTCTTGGCAACTACAAAATAAAGCTTTAGTTTGGTGGGAATCTATTACTCAGAATGTGTCAGAAGATAATTTCACATGGGAATGATTCAAATAAGTTCTTAAGGAGCAATATTTGCTGGAAGTAGGAAAGTCCTATCTTTAACGAATTTTTATGGATTTTAAACAGGAGGAGATTTCATTTGAAGAGTATGCTAACAAGTTGAACGAATTATCTCATTTTGGGCCTGGATTGATAGATACTCCCCTTAAAAAGAATGAAAAGTTTATCTCAGGAATGAAGAAGCAATACCATGTCAGATTGACTGGGTACGTGAAAGAACCATTCGTAGACTTAATAGACATTGGATACAGATATGAAGCTTTTGATAAGATAGATCCACCCGTAGTACAAGAAGGCAACAACAATAACTGGAAGAAGAGAAACTTCAACTGCAAGAAGCCATGGCAGGGAAAACCCAAAGGAGGATCTTAGGATAACTGCTTCAAAAATGTCACTTGCTACAAATTCCAACAAAAGGGCCACCTATCAACTCATCGTAGAAAACTCAGAACTCAAGGAACTCAAGGATTAACACCAAGAAGCGGTTATAATTGTCATCAATCAGGGCACATGATAAAGGATTATCCCCTAATGAAGAAAGGAGAACAAGCCAAAGTTTATGCTACTAAGGATGAGCCTTCAACCTCCGAAGATGTGAAGGGCAAAGGAGTGTTGGAAGGTAAATTTTTTATCAAAGATGTTTTAGTTAGAGTATTATTTGATACAGGAGCTTCTCATAGTTTTATTTATAAAACAACTATAGAAAAATTGAAACTTAAACCTAAAATTGTTGACGACCCTATCTGCGTGACGAATCCTATAGGAGGTTCCACTACTTTGTATGCACTGTGAAAAAGTATTAATTTTATATCCTTCCCATCACTTTACTTTTGATCCTTTTGTCATAGATTTCATTGGATTTGAAATTTTACTCGGTATGGATTGGTTGGTTAAGTACAAAGTTGTGCTCGATTACGAAAAAAGAATGATATCTTTATGTACTGTCTTTGAGAGAATCATAGAAATATCTTGTGAATGTCTTAGTCTAAGAAGAGATAATTTTCTTTATGCTTTTGATACATCCCAAAGAGGATTATAAACAATATCGTTTGTTACAGAATTTGCAAATGTCTTTGAGGAAGTAAAAAGTTAGCCCCCGCATCGAGAAATCGAGTTCCGTATCGATTTAATTCCTAGTGCGATGATAATTAAACAACAAGATAGAAGGATGGCTTCGAAAGAAAGGGATGAGTTTAATAACTAAACCCAAGAGCTATTAAAGAAAGGATTGATAAGACCCAACCATTCAAGTTCGGGATCATCTGCAATTTTTGTTGCTAAGTCAGATGAATCTTTGAGATTGTGTGTTGACTATCGAGATTTAAATAAACAAACTATTAAGAACAAGTATCCTCTACCCCGAATAGATGATATGTTTGACCAGTTACACAGGGCTTGATTTTTCTCTAAAATGGACCTAGCTATAGGATTCCATCAGTTAAGGATCACAAAAGATTGCATCAATTTAACTACATTTAAAGGTCCGAATACATTCAATGAGTGGTTGGTTATGCCTTTTGGACTGACTAATGTGCCCGCTTATTTTGTTAACCTTATATATAAAGTGTTTAGAGATGTGCTAAACAAATTCTGTAAGTCTTTATCGATGATATCCTTATCTACTCAAAGACAGAAGAAGAACATGTAAGGCATCTAGAAGTTGTGTTGGAGATATTAAGGAATAGTGTGCTTAAAACCAAATTCACAAAGTTCCATTTTTAGGTGAAGGAGGTAAGATTCCTTCGACATATAATATCAAGGGATGGAATTTCAATGGATATAGAAAAAGTTGCAGCTATTCAAGATTGGAAGAAGCCACAAACTCCTAAAGAGATTCATGGATTTTTAGGTTTGGCAGGATATTACAAAAGATTCATTTAAGACTTCTCTAAGATTGCCTATCACTTAACAAAGTTGATAATGAAGGATGCTAAATTTATCTGGATTCCTAAATGTGAAGTAACATTCCAAGAACTAAAGAAGAAGTTGACAACCGCCCCAGTTTTAGCAATTATAAATGGAAATAGTAAACTGACCATTTATACAGATTCTTATGGAGATGGAATGGGTGCAGTTTTAATGCAAGAAGGGAAGGCGATTGCTTACGCAAGTAGACAGCTGAAGACGCATAAGAAGAATTATGCAACACACGACTTAGAATTATTAGCCATTGTGTTCGCTCCAAAGATATGGAGACTTTATATATTGGGTAAGAATCTTTCACAGTTTATTTCGATAAAACTTTAGTTTGACCTTAGTAAATAATATTCCATTTTTTAGGTGAAAAATTCGAACTCTTCACGGACCATAAAGCTTTGAAGTATCTTTTCATCCAGAAGGATTTGAATATGACATAACAAAGTTGGTTAGAATTTCTTGCATCTTACGATCTAGATGTTATATATACATCAAGGAAAGCCAACATAGTAGCTGATGCAATGAGTAGGAAGTTAGCTACTATTTCATATTTGGTAGTAACTCCAAACAGGGAGAAGATAAACGGTTTGAGAAATACACTAAAGTAGCCGAAGAAGGAAGAAATTCAAGCTTTAAAATAGATAACCTTGGAGTATTACGGTTAAATGGACGAATTTGTGTTTCAGATGTTGGAAATCTTAGGCAAGAAGTACTAGCTGAATGCCACACAGCCAAACTTAGCATTCATTCGGGTATTCATAAGATGTATAAGGACATGAAGCGTACATTTTGGTGGAAAAGTTAAAGAGGGACATATCTATTTGTATCAGCCATTGCGCAAATTGCTAAAGAATCAAAATGACCAACAAAAGACGGCAGGATTACTTCAACCTTTGGAGATTCTAGCTTGAAAGTGGGATCAAATATCCATGGATTCCATTGATGGCTTACCTAGAACAAGGAAAGGAAATGAAGGCATTTGGGTTATCATAGACCGATTAACCAAAAGTGCACACTTTATTCCAGTTAGGCGAAAAAGAATTGCAGCAAGCCTTGTGTGTGTGTGTGTGTATATATATATGAAGAAGATTGTCCGATTGCATGGATTTTTGAGCAGTATAGTAAGTGATCATGATCCAAAATTCACTAGTTAGTTTTGAGAAGCACTATAGATAGCTTTGGGAACAAAGTTGAGTATAAGCACTGCATATCACCCCCAACTGATGGACAGACGGAAAGAGTCAACCGTGTTTTTGAAGATCTTTTGAGAGCATGTATTCTAGACTTTGGAAGCTCGTGGGAGAATCATTAACATTTAGTAGAGTTCTCCTACAATAATAATTATCAAGCTAGTATCAACATGGCACTGTATGAAGTTCTGTATGGTCGTCCATGTAAATCGCCAGCATGTCGGATAGAAACTGGAGATTGCTTAGTACTTGGCCCAGATATGATATGAGAAGATTCAAAGAAGGTTGATATGATTAGAAAGAAGCTAAAAGAAGCCCAAAGTAAACAGAAGAGTTATGCAGACCCAAAGGCGTAGAAATCTGGAATTCTCAGTTGGAAATTCAATAGTATTGAAAGTCTCTCCAATGAGTGGACTAATAAGATTTGGAAGAGCTGGGAAGCTAGCTCCTTGATATATTAGACCTTTTCCCATTCTCGAATGAATCAACCCACTAGCTTATCGAGTACAATTTCTTGAAAGATTGTATGATGTACACAATGTTTTTCACATATGACATTTACGGAAGCATGTATATGACCCAGATCAAGTCATAGAAATAGCTGCCCAAATTAACTTGGAGATAGAACAAAACTTATCGGTTATTAGAAGGCCCGTTCGAATCGTGGATCAAGAAATTAAGAAGGAAGGTAGTATGATTGGTCAAAGCCCAATGGAGCGAGGATGCTGATGACTGCACATGGGAAACAGAAGAAAAAATAGGAAAAGTATATCCTAAGTTTAGGACCGACGTATAGACTTTATCTATTGTTTGAGTGTACTAACCAAATATGGTGTAGTCACTTATTGCACATATTCCATCTTATTCAATATATATTTCCTTTTGAGCTATTTTCTTCCTATCTAATTTCGAAGACGAAATTCTTTTAAGTAGGATAGAATGTAGCGACCTAAAATTTAACCACTTCAAAATATAATATTTAAAGTGATTTTAAACATAAAATATAAAAGCTTTTATGACTCAAACAATATTAGATAGGATTTGGAAATAGAAATGTACATAAAAATAGTAGCTTATATCGACAAAAGTGAACAAATCCTAATTTCAGAAAAGTAAGTTTAAATGGTTTAATAAATTATTTTAATTTATTTATGAGTGTTTATATTTTTAAATAACATTATACAAATTTATTTTTAAATTTGGTTTACATAAATAAATAGTTTAACTAAAACATCAAAATATGACCATAGAACATTTTGTCAAAAATCAATGTTTTGTCAATTTAAAGTTGCCGCGACATAGTTGCACCTTTATTTTAGTATTCATACACTTATATAAATGTAGTAAATATTAATTGCTAACTAGGTTTACTTTTATTAAAACACAATTAGGAAATTCTAGAATATAATCAGCAAAAGTAAACTAATAAAAACAAAACATGTCAAATCAAAGAAACATCATTATTACTTTAATTTTTATTACTCTTTAAGTGATAAGGACATAAAGTAAATATTTGAAATATGATGTTAAGTGTTGAAAAGTAATATTACTTTAAAAGTAAGTAAAGGGTATTTTGATCTTTTGATTTTTTGCAAATATAATATTTTAATCCAAAGTTTTTTCTATAAATACACACCCTCTTTCTCACTTCCTTCCACACTTCTTCTTCTCAAAATTTCAAGCTTCTTCTCACTCTTTTAATGGCTTCCAACCTTAATAAAATAATGCCAAAATTTATTCCAAATATATACTAAAGAAAGTAATCATCAAATCAGCTTAAATATTCACCAAAACTCCCTCTCCTTCCTCCACAACTCACGACCCACTCCTTCACCATCAACGCGAGCCCAAACCTTCCCATGAAATTCATGGCCCAAAGCTCCAAATACCTCCACAAGCAAAGTCAAGCTACCCAGAAGTCTTAAAACAAGTGTTTGTGATCTTTTGAGTTAAGTTAGAAAAGCTATTTCAATTTAAAAGTTAGTTCAACTCCTAAAAAGGTGAGAACGCCTAATTTATATGTATATATTTAGTTGTGATGTTGTGATATATTTGTTTGGAGGTTTGGTTATGGTATTGATTTCCATATGTTGTTTTGTTGCATGAAAATATTGAAACGAGTCATGATATACACGACCTTGATTCGCACGGAAAACATTTTCCAAAATAAAATGAAATGTGATATGGAATCATTTATACCTTGATAAAAAATGTTTTAGTATTCTTCATAAATGGTTCCCAAGTGTTTAAACTTGTTTCGACAAAGTTTGTATATGAATATCAAAATACGCCTAAAATTTGATGCTTCATGTAACGGCAGTTCGTGTTTTCGCGTCGAAAGGTCAAATGAACATAAGATGTGGAATATAGTTTGGAATTATCAAAAGCAAGAATTTTATAAATCCTTGTATTCATATCTTTCAAATGAAACAAGAAAACCAAGATTTCATCTTGTATATTTTGAAAGATGGCAAAAGTATTTTTTTACACTAAATGACCGAAGTTGGAAATTGATAAAATAATCGTTTTAAAAATATGAAATAAATTCTAAAAATCTTTTAATAAGTTTCTAAAGTTATTTAAATTGAAAAATTGATTTTCTGAGTAATATAAAAGTTGTTTTGAAGAATATAGCTTTTAAAGCACTTTTTGTAATACTTTTTGCAACACCTTTTCACAATGCTTTTCTACAACTTTTGAAATAAAGGTTGAAACTTAACAATTCTTTCCCAAATCCTTAGCAAATGTTTTTAAGTAAATGATAAATTATTTTAAAAAGATATTTGAACAATTCAAAATTATTTCAAAGGTGATCAAACAAATAGTTAAGTGATTTAAAAGGGGAAAATGAGTATGCGGAATCGACTAGTACATTTGCCCCACCTGTAAGATCTATAAGTGAAAAAAGGTGTGTAACTAAGGTTAGGAATAAAGCAACAAGTGCCTTGAACTTACCTGGCCTCATTTTTCTTATTTAAGCGAGGGATGCAACATATAGAAAGGAAAGCCCGGTTGCTTAACTTAGGATTTTATAGAAATAATCGTCTTATACTCATTTTTAAAATCTGAAGAGGGAACTTGTCCTATTCATGGAATTTAAAAGGTGATCTCACCGTTATTCCACCCATAGCACTCGTTGAATATGGAAGTTGATATTGAATAAAAGTAGAGTGATTTCTATAATCTTATTCTCTCAAAAGATACTCTTTAAAAAATTGATTTAAGAAATATTCAAAAAAAGGTTTAAATGATTCCGTATTCACTCAAAGAATATTTTGAAAATATATATCTCTCGAAGGTATTTTGGTAAAGAAAAATTAATGGATTGAAAAACAATAATCTAATTACATCATTTTTTATCGACGATTGGATTTCGAAGGATTCGGGGTCGGATTTGGATGATTCCTATTTGAAAACCACTTCGAACCAATTTACATGTTCGAAGATCGAAGATGTTTGAAGACGGAGATATTGAGACAAATAACAGTGAGGGACTACTTGTTGATTAATTGGGGATAAACTCTCAATTTACTTATCTTAGCAATGGTCTCTTTGTTATGAAAAATCTCAAGACCACAAGGGCTTCTTGCCTAGTAATGGCCAAGAAAGTGCCTTCGGTTTCGTTTGGTCCCAGAATGAATTTTTATGGACGATTGTATGGCCTTACATTCTAAATAAAAATTAGTGATTTCTATAAAAGTATATCAGCCGGTGGTGGAGAAGACACCTTCTCTTAAGCTTAGCACCCTTCCTTGAGACATACGAGCTCAAGAAGTTATACATTTGTAGAAATCAATCGTGTGATGTGGAATGACAATGTGGCATTCAAAGCGAAAGAAGATTTTCTATGTAAAAGGTAATTGTTACCTCAAGCCTCATCAACCGAAAATGACCGAAACATGGTTAGATGCGGCAAGGCTAAGTCGGTCATTCCCAATTAGCGTATGATCATCCCCTTCTAGATATATTTTTTCCCTCTATGACGTTTAGGATGTAAATTAATGTGGACGTATGCGAAGAGAGCTCTCGGATAAAGGTCGGCAACGACCGGGGGATGATATATTTGATACTATCTAGTTACAAAGATTGGCCGGTCTTGTGTTAGAATATTCTTTGTGATGGTCCTCCGTACATTCCTTTAGAGATATACTGTCGAAAGGTAGTCCCTTCATCTGGTCATTTGGATGAAATCCATTCTCCAATAAAAACCTATGGACTAGATTGTAAACCTATTGTGCTGGAATTTAATAATGATAATAATTTTGGCTAAGATTAATAATTTTATTTGCAAATTTTTTCAAAGAAAGTCATTATAAATAATATCCCAAAATTTTACGTAATAAAAAGTTTTGGTTATTATAAGGTAAAAACCCGTTCGTGTTTATATATGGCAAGGTCTTATGAGATAACCTTTTGTTTTCAAAACATCGTACATTGAGTTCTCACACTAGTCCCATGACTGATCCTGAGTTTGTTTTTCCCTTTAAACTCTGGGTGCCCTATTTTTCATGCAGCCATGTAGTCAGGATACCTTAGGACCATTTTGGAGCATGTTTGGGAACATTTTGGAGAAGTCTTTTGAAGCTATGAAGCTGAAGTACCTTATGTAGATATCTACCTTATGTATTTTCCAGTATATGTATGGAAAGACAATTATAACTATCCTGGTTGATTTGTATTTGACTCTAATCATTTATGTATAATTAAAACGTTGAAGGCGATGTGAGATTCTATTATTGTGTTATCTTCTATTTTTATTTTCTTTTACACCCTTGATAATCTGCCTCCCCGACACTTGGATTTAAGGCACCTGAATACCGTGGATTATTAGTGTCGATTTCTGAGGGTCGAGGAGATGGGTCGTCACAAAGCTTATCTTGAATGGTAAATTCTACTATAATGTCTGCCATCGCTTGTCCCTGGATAGCTCTTCAGGCCAGATATGTAATGTCGAACTTTCTGAGCTTGATGTTTTATTTAAGCAACCTCCTAGACATCTTAGGTCGCTATATGACCTGCCGTAACGGCTGGTTGGTGTAACGGTTGATCAGATGTTCCAGGAAATACAGGCGAAGTTTCCGTGATGTGATTAGCAAGCATTATGCCAATTTCTCTATCTTCGGATAGTTCCTTTCTACACCTATTAATCGCTTACTACTGTAATACACCCATCTCTCAATCCTCTTCTTCTCGTGAATCAAGGCAACACTTATAACATGTAATGATACAACCAAGTAAATGTACAACTACTCGTGATCGACCGGCTTTGACAATACTAGGGGTCTCTCCAGATGATTTATCTGACCTCAAACCATGTCTTCACAATCTCATTTCCATTCAAAGTTTCTCTTTCCCTTCCTGATCAAATTAGAGAAAGGAACGCACTTTTCAGTTGCTTTGGAAATAAATTGACTTAAAGCGGCAACCTTTCCATTCAAACTTTGTAGTTGTTTAATAGTTCTAGGTGCTTGGATATCTCGGATAGCCTAAATCTTTTCTAGGTTTACTTCAATTTTTTAAGTATTAAAAATAAAGCCCAAGAACATTCCTGATGCAACATTGAATGATCATTTCAAAGGATTGATCTTCAAGTTATAAAATCGAAGGATGTTGTACATCTCTGTCAAGTCTCGAATGTGCTCGTTTGATCGTTGTGACTTCACAAGCATATCATCCACGTAGACTTCCATTATCCTCCTAATTTGATCTTTGACCATCCAATTAACTAAGCATTGATAGGTTGCTCCAGCGTTCATCAACTAAAATGGCATCACCACGTAACAGTATAATCGAACATCCGTCACAAAGCTGGTCTGTTCCTGATCGAGGACATGCATCGCGATTTGGTTATACCATGAGTATACATCCATAAAGGATAACAATTCTTGCCCTGCAGTTGAATCAACTAGCTGATCAATCCTTGGAAGGGGAAAACTATCTTTAAGACATGCCTTGTTCAAGTCAAAATAGTTGATGCACATTCTTCACTTCCCATTTGCCTTCTTCACTGGCATGGGATTAGATATCCATTTAGGACAGGGGGCGTCGCGAATAAACGCATTGAATTTCAGTTTATCCACCTCCTCATTAAGGGTGACGGTTCTCTCCAGATCCATGCCTTGCCTTTTTTATCTTATCGGTACATACTTTGGGTCAATGTTTAATGCGTGGCTTGCGATGGCAGGTGAGATCCTACATACGTCAGAATGAGTCAAAGTGAATACATACAGATTCGCCCGGAGAAAATCAGCAAGTACTCTCATCATCGAGGGGCTGAGCAACGATCTAATCTTCAAGACCCATGATGGGTCGTCATGGCTGACTGTTATATCAGTCGTCAATTCAACTGGCAATGCCTTGTGTAACTACCCGCATATTTATCGATTTTATATTTAAATATTTTATTTAAATATTTTATCGTTAGTCGGATTTTAGTCCGAAAGCTACTTTTTGCATACGGTCGAATTAGGACTCGAGACCACCTCCATTGAGTTTAAAATGCCGATTGCGACCTTTTTGAGTATAAGCTTCGATATATTTGGAGTTAGTCAAAAATTTGACCTTTTTCACTTTGAGTTTGAGTTTGGGTTCAGCCCACTAGCCAACTTATACTCAAAACTGAACCACTCTTCCCCATTCACCCTCACTTCTTCCTCTTTTCAGTTCTAAGGCAATAATGGTGGGAGAGATTGGAAATTAAAACTCCAAAACCCTAGTTCCTCTTGCAACCTCAAATTCCTAGCTCCAAATTCAAGAGAACCCATTGGTAAGCATTCTCTTCTTCTTCTCCAACTTATTCTCTTACCAATTTCAGAAATTCCTAAACCTAATTTTGGGAATGTTCTTGTTTTGAGCATAGATTCAAGCTCATTTGGGTTGTGTTGAAGAGAGGTTAATTCTCCATTTGCTTTCAAGCTTCTTCTTGTTTGATTTTGTAAAAAGGTGAGATTTTTATCTCACATCTTAGTCTATAATTATCTTCGATTGTTAGGTATGAATTCCTAACACTTATTCGTGTGCAATTGATCTTGGTTTGGATTGATTTTGTGTATAGCCCAATTTTTGGTGTTTTGGTCTAATTTGTGAAAATCCTATTATGGACATTTGGACATTGAGATTTGACGCGTATCGAAGAGCCTTTTAGGCTGGGTTGTCGTTCGACATAATTCCTTTGTCATCGCCATTAGCTGTTCGATCGTTTCCGATATTCGTTTGGCCATTTTTGGCCTAGGTTCAGGGAATGCCCTGAACCCCAGATTCAGACGTCTGAAACGTAATATTCAGACGTCTGAATATTGTCTGGGAAGTTTTCTATTCCCAGATTCAGACGTCTGAATATATGGTTTCAGACGTCTGAATTGGTGCTATTTCAAACAGAAAGGAAATAGGCTAAAATATGCCTATTTCAGACGTCTGAACCACTTATTTCAGACGTCTGAATCAGCAGTATTTTCCCTGCTTGCCTATTCGCTTGAGAATTCCAATTTAAATCGATTCGTGATGATCCTATTTGTTGTTATCATTTATTATGACTTTGATGACTCCTTTTTAGGGATTTTTGAATATCCATTTCGATGGATTCTTTATCGGTTTCTTTGGATTTTATCCACTTCTTCGAAGGTGAATTTTAGTGATGGATTGTTCTTACAATTTTCTTTGTGATTTGTCACTTTAAAAATATAAAGGTTTTCTATACTAGTAGTAAATATCAAAACTTTTTCTTCAAATGATTTCAACACTATTTTATTACAAAGCTCGTTTTCTCAAACCGACTTCCAATCTATTAGTATATACAAACCTTTACCTCACTCGTATGTGAAATCTAATTAAACGGCTTAGTAAAACAAGTGGTATAAAACGCTTGCGTTTACTTCGTCGGTTAATTCTTGGACTTGTTCGATTGAACCTCTTGTGACAATTTTCTAGTGAAGATTTACAATTTGTTCATAAATATTTAAGTTAAGCAAGTGGTTATGGGACATGAAGCTAAACTCATATATTTACTAGCTTAGTGTAATTGACACTTCTCGTTGATCATGACGATCATCTTTGTGATTTAGACTAGCAATGTGCGATGTCTCTTTATCTGCAAAGGAGACTAAACCCCGTTTTGTGGAGTTTCGACTCAAATTGGTGGGGTAGCAACCCACGGTCTTCGGACCATTCGTGTGTCAGGTCTTTGGACCATTCGTGTGTCAAATTAATGGCTAGCTACCATGAGATAGCTTCTCGTTCATGTGTTACAGCTGTTGGTGAGTTTTCATGCTCCCGTTCGTGTGATAGGCCTCCCCCCTATTTTGTGTGATTTCTGGGTTTCGTGTGTCGAATTCTGGAATTTTCTTCTTCACCTATTTTTGTGATTTCTATTGATATGATTTATCAATTTTTGTGCATAGGTGAATTCGTGTGTCATTAACTTGTTGTGAATACAGGTTTTGGGTATGATACCCTTTTTGGATCTATGAGAAGATTCTTTGATATTGATTAATCGTTTGTTGATTATCATTTACTTACTTATAGTAGTATACCATTATGGATATTATACGTCTATGCCATATCTTTCGTTCTATATCATGTTGTCTGATATTTATAGCTAGACTGATCCGTTTATTATTTTCTTATAAATAATACTCGGGTCAGACCGAGATGTTGCAGGTGCTTCGACTTGACTTCTCTCCAGGGATCCTTTACTCTGACCTTTTGCTTACTACTTAGATTAGTAGTTTTTGTTGTATACTCTTGAGATATTGACTCATTGATGTATTCTTCTCTATAGCATGTGTTACTATTATTTTGTGTTATTGTGGATCTTTTTGAACACTACTCTGATTTACACTTTCATGTATTAATTATGTATTCATGTCTTCTTCCGCCTTTGTGATATGAATTATCTGTGACTGATTTACGTTATGTTTATTTCTGTATTTGTTTCCGAAGATTATCATAGCCACTGTGTAGTAGCTTTGTGTTTGTATCGGTGTGTCGGATTTCCTCTTGAGATAAAATGCATGTTATACTATCTGACATATCGGTGCTCGCGCAAAGCAATCACACGGATGGTCGCTCCTCAACAGCCTTATTCTCCGTGCTAGTTGACAGCGTTCACCGTAATGTTCTTGGCTAGCGTGGGTATAGAGGTGGGGCGTCACAGCTTGGTATCGGAGCCAAACTTCGGAACAATATGGAATAATATAACAAGGATCATCGTCCTAAGTCCATCTTAGGAGTCGTGCTTTAGGATTTTATTCGGGTCTTCGTACCGTCCTATCCTATTTTCATTTATGATTCCTTGTTTTATCTATCAAGATTGCTTGATATTTATTTTGAGAATAACTTTTCTCCTTCTTTCTTTTCTAAAGGAAGAGAAATGGTTAGTTCTAGCAGTCCTAGCGCTGGTCAATCCAGTAGCCCTTCTCTGGATGGCGCATTCATGTCTGCCCAACAACTTTTGGATCTTGTAAAGAATCAAGAGTTTATCTGTGCTTTGAGTAAGAACCCCGAAATGGTTTTACCTTTGAAACTTAAAGTTTCTTTCAATCAGCTTGTGGATGTTACTCTTCTTCTTGGAGAGGTTGGTAAAAGAAGTGTTTGTGATATTGGGACTTCTAAGAAGAGGCATATTGAGTTCAAGAGCTTTAATCCCAATAAAAGAGTGAAGCAAACAACTTTTGTAGCAAAGACTCCAATCCCTAATCGTGGAGGATGCTACAATTGTAATTCTAAGGACCACTATGCAAAGGAGTGTCCGGAGCCACTCTTTTGTCGCTATTGCAAAAATACAGGTCATCATATTTCTGTCTGCCCCATACTTCAAAGCAAGAAGAGGGTGGAACAAGAAACTTCGGTAGCCAAGACTCCAACCCCAAGTCGTAAACAATGCTACAATTGTGGTTCCACGAACCATTATGTAATTAAGTGCCCGAAACCCCTCTATTGCCGCTATTGCAAAGGCTCGTGTCATTACTTATCTACATGTCCTAAACTCCCTAGCAAGAGGGAGGGAAAGTCGAAAGTCGTGCAAGCCCCTTGTGACACTTCTCTTGGTCAAGGTATTTTACATTTAATCCTTGATGCTATTGTTTTATTTCGTGATCTTTCTATTTGAATTCTTTTTGATATGGGTCCATCTCATTATTTTTATATCAAAAGAACTTGTCGATTCTTTTTCTTTGAATATTTTGGGCTTGATGTCTTCTTTGGGAATTGTGAATCCGAATGGTGGATCCGCAACACTCAACTTACTTTCTATTGATGTCGAAATTACTTTATGTGATTTTTCTTTCCGAGCCGATATTTTTACTTAGGCTTCGGAATTGATTTGTGTGAAAGGATTGGCTTAATCATTATGAAGCCATATCCTTTGTCCCTAGTGGACTACTTATCTTCGACATACTTAATCTGTTAAACGGATTTCTATTTCTCCTTTGTGATTTTGATTCCAACTTGATGGCATGATTTTATTCTTTAATCCCGCATGATGAGGAAAGTGTTGTTTCTCTCATTCATGTAGTTTGAGAATTTTTCGGCATTTTTTTAGTTTGTCTTAGGATTATCACCTAAGCAATATCTTGTGTGGTGTTAAGGTCTTTTCAGCTCGACCTTGCCACCAATTTTCATTTGGCTACGAGTTGCGTGAGTTAGCATTCCACTTACGCACTCCGCACTCGTTATGATTCTTATGAATGACTTATTATGTCATTCAGTTTGCCCATCTTATTTCATCCATTTTATAAATCGAGTATTTCATGAATATCTCGATAACTTCATTTTTGAATTTATTAATTTTGGATGAAAATAGCAATTTACAAATTTTTGCAAATCTTTTTCATAAGATTTATTTAGAAGTATAACCGGATTTTTGTTCTTAAAACGAACAAAGAATATTCTTAGAAGATTTTGAGAAACTTACTTATCCTATAGAATACGATTTGTTGATTGTATTGCCCATTTAGTGTTTTAAGAATTTTGGTCGATGCGCTTGATCAACGTTATCGATAGGAATTTCCTAAACGCTTTGATGAGACAATCCGACACAGTATATTGACTTGAAAATAGTAAATTTTTATAGAAAGATTATTACATAATGATAAATGTAATTTTGAAAGTTTTAACTTTTTAGGAAAGAAGGTTATTTAAAAGAAATTCTTTCTTTTCGATACTCTTTTTCTTGTGATTCCTGAAGGAGAACCAAGACTTTGCTTTTTGTACCGATACTAGTCGTATTGGTTTGGATGCCATTCTCTTGCAAAGAAGAACGTGCTATCACTTGTGTTCTAAATCTTTATAGCTTATCGAGACTAGTATGCCACTCATGATTTAGTGCTTGCGGCTGTTGATTTCACTTTTAGAATCTGGCATCATCGTTTTGGATGAGAAATTTGTTCTCTACCCCGATCATAAATCTTTGGAATATTTATTTTCTCATAGGGAACTTCATATTGGCTTGAGTTCCTTGCATCTTATGATCTTAATATTCTTTATACCCCCGGTAAGGTTAATCGTGTCGCCGATGCTCTTAGCCGTAAGCAACAAGCAGTTGTTTCTATGATGATATCTGAATGGAACGATCTCGAGATCTTATCCACTTGTGAGATTCGAGACCGCGTATCCGATTTATGATCATCATTTGTTTTATGTAGCCTTGAGGGTCATCCTTCTCTTTTAGACCGCATTCTTGGAACTCAAAGGCTAGATCCCGAATTGGCTCTTCTTGGCCAAAAATATTAGGGATAAAATTGATATTGAAGGATTGAGAGAATTTGATATCGATTCTCGTGGCGGCATTCGAAAATTTGGTAGACTTATCATACCAATATTATTGATCTTCGTAAGGATATTTTAGAAGATTCTCATCGTTCTAAATTCACCATTCATCCTGGTAGTAGAAAAATGTACGCGGATATGAAGCGACTATATTATTGGAAGGGAATGAAATTTGATATTGCTAACTTTGTTAAGTGTTGCATGACTTGCCAGCTTGTTAAAGCCAAACATCAAAGGCCTGGTGGGTTATTGCAACCTTTAGAAATTCCAATTTAGAAATGGGACCAAATTTCCATGGATTTTATAGATGGCCTTCCCCGTTCTCGTTCGGGTCAGGATAGCTTATGGGTGATCGTTGATAGACTTACTAAATCCGCCCATTTTATTCCCGTTCGGTCTAACCGAACCGTTTCTCTTTTGGCCAAGCTCTTTATCAAAGAGATTGTTAAATTGCATGGAGTTCCTACTTCTATAGTTAGTGATCGTGATCCATTGTTTACTAGTGGATCTTGGAAGAGTCTTCAAAAAGCTTTGGGAACGAAGCTTAATTTTAGCACCGCTTATCATCCTCAGTCCGATGGACAAATCGAGTGTGTGAATCAAACCCTTGAAGATCTTCTTCGTGCTTGTGTGCTTGATTTCGGTGGAAGCTGGGAAGATCATATTCCTCTTGTTGAATTTTCCTATAATAATAGCTTCCAATCTAGTATTGGTATGGCACCTTTTGAGGCACTCTATGAAAGGCCATGCCGATCTCCTTCTTGTTGGCTTGAGACCGGTGAGAGGCTGGTTTTAGGTCCCGATTTTATTCGTGATTCCACATAAAAGATTGATCTTATTCGTCATAGGATGAAAGAAGCCCAGAGTAGACAAAGATCCTATGCCGATAACCGGAGAAGGAAATTAGAATTTTCTATTGGAGACTATGTTTTTATTCGTGTTTCACCGATGAAAGGTGTTGTAAGTTTCAGTCGATTGGGAAAATTGGCGCCTCGATATATTGGGCCATTTCCTATCACTGAACGTATTGGTTCCATGGCTTATCGCCTTTTATTACTGGCTCAATTTTCTGCTATCCATGACGTGTTTCACGTTTCTCAACTTCGGAAATGTCTTCGAGATTCCGATTCTATTCTTGAGCCCGGTGTTGTGCAAGAGATCGAAGTTTCGCCTAATTTAACTTATGAGCAACATCTTATTCGTATCATTGCTTTGGAGGTCAAACGACTTCGAAATAAAGACGTTCCGCTTGTTAAAGTTCAATGGTCTTCAAATCCCAAGGATTATTCTTGGGAATCTAGAGAGTACATCGAGCGAACACATCCGGACTTACTTTCTCGTGCTCTTTGAGGTGAACTTCTTATTTCAAATTTCTTTTGTATTGAATATGCTTTTATGGTTGTTACTACATATCTTCTTCATAATTATTGCGAGGACGCAATTTCTTTAAGGAGGGGAGTCTGTAACAACCCGCATATTTATCGATTTTATATTTAAATATTTTATTTAAATATTTTATCGTTAGTCGGATTTTAGTCCGAAAAGCTACTTTTTGCATATGGTCGAATTAGGACTCGACACCACCTCCATTGAGTTTAAAATGCCGATTGCGACCTTTTGAGTATAAGCTTCGATATATTTGGAGTTAGTAAAAAATTTGACCTTTTTCACTTTGGGTTTGAGTTTGGGTTCAGCCCACTAGCCAACTTATACTCAAAACTGAACCACTCTTCCCCATTCACCCTCACTTCTTCCTCTTTTCAGTTCTAAGGCAATAATGGTGGGAGAGATTGGAAATTAAAACTCCAAAACCCTAGTTCCTCTTGCAACCTCAAATTCCTAGCCCCAAATCCAAGAGAACCCATTGGTAAGCATTCTCTTCTTCTTCTCCAACTTATTCTCTTACCAATTTCAGAAATTCCTAAACCTAATTTTGGGAATGTTCTTGTTTTGAGCATAGATTCAAGCTCATTTGGGTTGTGTTGAAGAGAGGTTGATTCTCCATTTGCTTTCAAGCTTCTTCTTGTTTGATTTTGTAAAAAGGTGAGATTTTTATCTCACATCTTAGTCTATAATTATCTTCCATTGTTAGGTATGAATTCCTAACACTTATTCGTGTGCAATTGATCTTGGTTTGGATTGATTTTGTGTATATCCCAATTTTTGGTGTTTTGGTCTAATTTGTGAAAATCCTATTATGGACATTTGGACATTGAGATTTGAGGCGTATCGAAGAGCCGTTTAGGCTGGGTTGTCGTTCGACATAATTCCTTAGTCATCGCCATTAGTTCGTTCGATCGTTTCCGATATTCGTTTGGCCATTTTTGGCCTAGGTTCAGGGAATGCCCTGAACCCCAGATTCAGACGTTTGAAACGTAATATTCAGACATCTGAATATTGTCTGGGAAGTTTTCTATTCCCAGATTTAGACGTCTGAATATATGGTTTCAGACGTCTGAATTGGTGCTATTTCAAACAGAAAGGAAATAGGCTAAAATATGCCTATTTCAGACGTCTGAAACACTTGGTTCAGACGTTTGAATTGTGTTCTGGAAATTTTTATATTTCCAGATTCAGACGTCTGAACCACTTGTTTCAGACGTCTGAATTAGCAGTATTTTGCCTGCTTGCCTATTCGCTTGAGAATTCCAATTTAAATCGATTCGTGATGATCCTATTTGTTGTTATCATTTATTATGACTTTGATGACTCCTTTTTAGGGATTTTTGAATATCCATTTCGATGGATTCTTTATCGGTTTCTTTGGATTTTATTCACTTCTTCGAAGGTGAATTTTAGTGATGGATTGTTCTTACAATCTTCTTTGTGATTTGTCACTTTAAAAATATAAAGGTTTTCTATACTAGTAGTAAATATCAAAACTTTTTCTTCAAATGATTTCAACACTATTTTATTACAAAGCTCGTTTTCTCAAACCGACTTCCAATCTATTAGTATATACAAACCTTTACCTCACTCGTATGAGAAATCTAATTAAACGGCTTAGTAAAACAAGTGGTATGAAACGCTTGCGTTTACTTCGTCGGTTAATTCTTGGACTTGTTCGATTGAACCTCTTGTGACAATTTTCTAGTGAAGATTTACAATTTGTTCGTAAATATTTAAGTTAAGCAAGTGGTTATGGGACATGAAGCTAAACTCATATATTTACTAGCTTAGTGTAATTGACACTTCTCGTTGATCATGACGATCATCTTTGTGATTTAGACTAGCAATGTGCGATGTCTATTTGTCTGTGAGGGAGACTAAACCCCGTTTTGTGGAGTTTCGACTCAAATTGGTGGGGTAGCATCCCACGGTCTTCGGACCATTCGTGTGTCAGGTCTTCGGACCATTCGTGTGTCAAATTAATGGCTAGCTACCATGAGATAGCTTCTCGTTCATGTGTTACAGCTGTTGGTGAGTTTTCATGCTCCCGTTCGTGTGATAGGCCTCCCCCCTATTTTGTGTGATTTCTGGGTTTCGTGTGTCGAATTCTGGAATTTTCTTCTTCACCTATTTTTGTGATTTCTATTGATACGATTTATCAATTTTTGTGCATAGGTGAATTCGTGTGTCATTAACTTGTCGTGAATACAGGTTTTCGGTATGATACCCTTTTTGGATCTATGAGAAGATTCTTTGATATTGATTAATCGTTTGTTGATTATCATTTACATAATTATAGTAGTATACCATTATGGATATTATACGTCTATGCCATATCTTTCGTTCTATATCATGTTGTCTGATATTTATAGCTAGACTGATCCGTTTATTATTTTCTTATAAATAATACTCGGGTCAGACCGAGATGTTGCAGGTGCTTCGACTTGACTTCTCTCCAGGGATCCTTTACTCTGACCTTTTGCTTACTACTTAGATTAGTAGTTTTTGTTGTATACTCTTGAGATATTGACTCATTGATGTATTCTTCTGTATAGCACATGTTACTATTATTTTGTGTTATTGTGGATCTTTTTGACCACTACTCTGATTTACACTTCCATGTGTTAATTATGTATTCATGTCTTCTTCCGCCTTTGTGATATGAATTATCTATGACTGATTTACGTTATGTTTATTTCTGTATTTGTTTCCGAAGATTATCATAGCCACTGTGTAGTAGCTTTGTGTTTGTATCGGTGTGTCGGATTTCCTCTTGAGATAAAATGCATGTTATACTATCTGACATATCGGTGCTCGCGCAAAGCAATTACACGGATGGTCGCTCCTCAACAGCCTTATTCTCCGTGCTAGTTGACAGCATTCACCGTAATGTTCTTGGCTAGCGTGGGTATAGAGGTGGGGCGTCACACCTTGGTCTCCTTGGGCTCCTCTTCTTTGTCTCTTGGATCTATATCTCTACAAAACCGGTTGTGGTGCCCAAGCCAAGGCTTAGGCTCTACTTGTCAATCTTCAGTAACTTGGATGTGGACAGATTTGTCTTCATCTTTTCCTTTTTCCTTACGCCGAGCTTCTCTTAACTCAGCTACATAACATGCACATCCAGTCGCCTGATCACCATGCACCACTGCTACTCCATTATCGATCCGAAATTTTAAAGTCAAACACCATGGGGCAAGAGCCGCTCGAAATTTAGCCAGAGACGATCGACCTAGAAAAACATTGTACGGTGAGTCAACATCCAACACAATAAACGGCAGGATCTGCACTCTCCTATGCTCATCTTCCCCTAATTCCACTGACAACTCCACATAACCAACTGCGTCAGTCGCTACACGATTGAAACCATTTATGCGAGCTTTAAATGGTTTCAAATCTTTAGCTCCATTCTCATTTGATTATAAGCCTTCTTGAAAATAATGTTTACCATACTTCCGCAATCAATCAAAATTATTCTCACCAGAGCAGGGCCAATCATGGAAGAAATGACCATTGGGTCAATTGTAGAAGCCTTTACTCTATCCGCATCCATGCTCCTGAACACTATATCATCAGTTATCGTATGTTATTGCTTGACCGGAGTTCCGTCCTCCGTATTTGAACAATGTTCAAAATCCACATACCTTATCGCGCTGGCATAGCGCTCCATCTTCTGCCAACTTCTATTTACATGATACAGTCCTCCAACTATCGTGTTTACCACTAATCTTCCTTCGGTCCGCATAGGTTCCACAGCCCTACGCGGAGCTTGTCCCCGACTGGGGTCAAATGTCACATGTCCACCGTTCTGTGGAGTTTTCATAAACTGCTGCAAATTCTTTTCTCGAATCAACTTCTCAATAACATTCTGGAGATGCCTGCACTCATTCGTATTGTGCCTGTAACGCTCGTGAAACTGGCAATACTTTCCCTTCTGTTTTTTTGTCTCTGTCGACTCCTTCGGATGCAGCTTCTTATGTTGAAAAGTATTGCAGGTGCACAAATAAATATTATTTAGGGATGCATTCGGAGGTGTGTAGTTATCATACATAGGAATCTTAGGCTTTGATCTTCCAGGCTCCCTCTTCCGGTCTCGATTCCCTTTACTACTTCTCTTTTGTTGATACGGCTTATTTTGAACATTGACTTGAAACTTCCCAGAACTCTCATCTGATTACTTTATTTCAATGTTGCTTTGTACCACTTCTCCTCTCAGTCTCACAACATTGCTTTTTCTGGAGGACCTGGCTTCCTCCTTCCTTATAAACTGAGCTGCCATTGAGTGGAAGCGTTCTATGATGGCTGGTAGTTTTCCCGCTAGCCAATCACCGAATTCAGATTTCAGGTCAACCCCTCTCATCAAAGCCATAAGTATAGCATGGTCATTTGGGTTATTAACTTCAATGGTAGCAACATCAAATCTTTGCAAGTAATACTTTAGCGATTCCCTCGGATCTTGGATCACATTGGACAGTGACATCATGTCTTTAGGTCGTGTAGCATGGATCTAAAACTGCTCCCTAAACTTTGTTGCCAATTCATAAAATCTTTAGATCGATCGTGGGCGTAACCTTGTAAAACACATCATTACGATCCCAGAGAGAGTTATTGGAAAGCATCAACATTTGGTTGCGTTATTTTCTCTTGCTAAGTCCAAAAAACATTTGTACCTCATGATGTGCTACTCGGGGTCGGTTTTTCCCTCATAGGCAAGCATCGTAGGCATGTTGAACATTTTCGATACCCCGCATGTAAAACACTATCGGTAAATGGGGTATGACTTCTTGAAGTTCCTTAATCATCATTTTTCAAGCCTTAGTTCACCCTCGCCATCTGTTTGACTATCGCCGGTAAGTCCGGTGTCTAGATAGGTGGGGCCAATTGGTAGTCGCGCTCTACCTTATGTTAATGTTCTTATCGATGTCTACAGGCCATTTCATGCCTCCTTGGCTGTGCACCATGAATATTCATCTCATAGTCATTTCGAAGAGGTAATTGGTCAACGTTCAAATGTGCTCCTGCATCCAAACTCACAAAACCAGCTCCAACATGACTCCCTAAATGCATCTGAGGAACACCTCCTATAGTGGAGGGATTGGGATCCGTCTTGGCGTACCATGTTAGTTTGCCAGGTGATGCTTCGATGAGCCAGCTTGCTATCCTTCGATCTTGCGACACCTACACCTATGATATTCATATAGTGAGGTTGAACTATTTGACTTTGATTAGGAAGCAAAATCCTTTATGGCGCTCTATTGCTGTTGTTGAGCAATCTGGTTCATTAGGTTAGCATTAGTCTGGGTTTGCTCGTTCAGCTGCCTACGGCTCTCCATTAGTCCTCATCAAGTTGTTGAATTTGTCTCTAGTTATGGAATTAGTGGGGTTTCGAACTTCAGCAGGCTCCACATTGACATTAGTAAGCTGGTTACTTGGAGCTCCTTGTTGGACGATGGCAGTTTCATTTGCATCAACATTCTAGAAGTTGATCTGGTATGCCTCACCATTCTGAATTTCTTTGCTTAGATTCAGATAAATCTAAGTAGTATCTGAAAGCTTCTAAAGATGAAACTGGATCTCCTTTGAGGGATTTCCTTAATCTAGTAGCAGCAAAGAGGATCCTAATGGGCTGAGAATCAAGTTCTCAATGAAAGCACCAAAATGTTTGCAACCAAATTGGCCATAAACACCCAAGAATAGCTTTAAGTAGTGAGATAAATGTAGAAACTAAATTAAAACAGAGGAATGTATCAAAATAACAAGAAACTATATTGGATTTTGATGAGTGATGGTAGAAATAGAGATGGCTATGGAATTTTTACCATCAAAATTTTTTATAACTCTTGTTTATATTTTTAAAGAAATTCACTAAATATACTTTCTTGAGTCATAATATATGATTAATATAAACACTCATCACTTTTTCAATCACTATTTATCTTTTCGATACTCAATAAGGAGTTAGATAATTTAATGTAGTCATTTAAGATCAAATCCTAAATTAATTGTAAAATCAAAATTTCTAA
This sequence comes from Allium cepa, assembly GCA_030765085.1. NCBI lineage: Eukaryota > Viridiplantae > Streptophyta > Magnoliopsida > Asparagales > Amaryllidaceae > Allium > Allium cepa. Next base: position 583,384,242 of record CM060931.1, read on the forward strand.
AATGCCTAATCTGAAATGAAATCAACAAAAAACTATTTTCTAGAAGGAGTTTTATAAGAAAAATGTCTGCTAATTGAAAATCAGTTGAAATGAAAATATGCAGATATTTTCCTTGAAAATGATGCAATTAATGAATGTCACAACATTAAACATGTTCCACTAGTGCTTTTTCTTTCAATTAGGCTACCAGTGTAACCTGCATCCGTATTCACCTTTGACTCAAATTTATCATTAGATAGATATCATAGACCAAACGTAGAATGTGCAACAAATATCTTAAAACTTTTTTTACAGCTTTTAAATGAAATTATTTTGAATTGAAACCATGCACATAAACAGCTAGTGAACATAGTGTCAGATCTTGAAGCAGTAAGATAAACAAATATATCCACGTGTACCTAGAGTAATCATCAACCAACACAAGGCACTATCTCTTACCACTTAAACTTTTAATATCGTTAGTCCAAACGAATCTATATGAACTAGTTCAGAGACTGTAGAAGTACTTATAGTGTTCTCGGTATAAAAAAATAATTGGCCAATAAGTCAGAATCAAAATCAACATTTATTTCCTTATCACGTAACTGGCTGAATTAAATCAGATTATGGAGCAGATTTTCAACATATAATATGTTGTTCAAGATAAATGTATCGTTACCAATTTTATCTTTACCGATAATTTTTCGTTTGTGCCCTTTGTGATTCTGTCACCTTTTTGCTAGGCTAAGGAACTTTTATATGTCTCCCGTCATATGCCTAGAACAGCCAGAATCCAGGAAACACTATTGTTGTTCCTTAGCCTGCCACCACAGCTACACAAGAAAATATTTTTGTGACCTATTTGTTTTTATACGTCCATGGTTGATAGTCATAAATGATTTTGAAAAATACGTTTGAGTAGACCCAAGACAATTTATATTTGATCCTTTTGGCACCCAGATTTGTTTGACTTTAAGAGATTTTATATTCGTGCCTTTTGGAACCTAAATTGATATGGCTTTCACGTGTTTGGATCTATACCAACAATCATTATGATTATTTCCAGTTTTTCCACAAATCGTGCACTTGGAATTAACTTGATTAATTTCGCTCCTAACATGTTCAGATTGATTATACCCAAGTCTTTGTCTAACAGTATTGACAGTTTGTTTCTCTGATAACATATTAAGTGATTTTTCTCCTTTGAAATTTTTTTCTAAAGTTGTAGACAATTATTGGGCTTGTACTTTGAAAGATTCATTTTTATTCAATAATAGAGAGCACTTTTTAATAAAATTTTCTCTCTTGGTATTTTCACTTTCTTTCAAAGTCGGAATTTCATTTTCAAGTGATTTAATTTTAATTTCTGATTTTTTAATTTCTTCTTCAAATGATGGACACTTGTCACACTTAGGGCTTTTATTTCGATAGTTTTTAACTAATCTGTCAAGTTGCTTATTTAATTCTATCAAACTATCTCTTTGTGATTCAATTTTAACGTATTTCTCCCTAAGTCATTCAAAACAACCATTTACTTCATGAAAATATATAAGTAATTTCGAACGAGTAAGTTTTTGTACCTCGTTTGGCTCATCATTGTCACTGTCAGTTGTTTCTCCTTGAAGGCGCAGATTTTATTTTTTCACTCTCACTGCTAGTGCTTTTATCTTCTTCATCAGTTTCATCCAAAGTAGCTGCAAAGTTTCTCCTTTTTGGTTTCTTTCCTTGGCTGAGTCGATTCTGAGGACAGCTAGGCTTGATATGACGGGGTTTATTGCACTTGTGTCATATGATCTCCTGCTCTTCTGAGCTGTCTAGTACTTTGACTATTTTTCTTTTCAATTGTTGATTTAGAGCTGGATTTCCGTATCTGTGATTCCACCTTTTGAATTTCATTATTATCAGTGCCAATTCAGCTGCTCCATCATCATCGTCATCATCACTTTTCTGTTATTCCTTTGAGAGCTATTGATTTCTTTCGAATATCACGTCTTTCACGTCCTTACTTGAGTTTCATTTCTAGCTCATAGGTGGTGAGATTTTCGATGAATTATTTAACTTTGATTTGTTTCAGATCTTTTGATTCTTGAATGGTAGTAACTTTCGCTTCAAAATTTCGTAGAAGGACTCTGAGAATTTTTTGGACTATTTCCAATTCTGTGTATGGTTTTCCGAGAGCTTTTGATTTGTTTATGAGATTAGAAAGTCGTCTGTACATCTCTCTAATATTCTCATCCTTAGCCGTTGTGAAGTTCTCGTATTCGTTACTAAGCATGGCAAGGCGAGATTCTTTGACATGAGTTGTTCCTTCGTGAGTCACTTCAAGTGTGTGCCGAATTTCCAACGCAGTTAGACAATGTGAGACACGATTAAATTCAATTTGATCCAATGAACATATAACTGAATTCATAGCTTTAGCATTAGCATTCTACAGTTTATTTTCAAGATCTGCCCATTAGTTCATCGGTTTTTCAATTTCTTGATTATCTACCACTATGTAGTTGTCCTATATCCTATCTCAACAATATTCCAAGCATCAGTGGTTTTCAGAAAAATTTTCATTCTATTTTTCCAGTAAGCATATTCACCATTGAATATAGGTGGTCTGATTATGGATTGACCCTCAACGAAAGCATTATCGAAAGAAGCCATTAAAAATCGAATTTTTAAAAATAAAAATTTATTTTGAAAAAATCAAAATTTTAAAACAAATATTGGTTTTTATTCCTAGCTCTGATACCACCTATAGGATTGATTTCACCCTAGTAGGGGGTGAATAGGGTGATACTAAAAATAATAAAAATCAATGCAGAAATATATGAAATAATTGCAGCACAGATAATAGCAGAATAATAAAAGAAGAAATAGAACAACACAGATTTACCCAGCTTAGGCAAAACCCTGCCTATGTATCGCCCCAAGGTTTCTACTAGAAATTAAGTAGTCATACACTTACACACGTAAACTTACGACATCCGCTATTGACTAACCTAACTCTAGGCTCAAAACCCGACCACAACTCAGCCACAGAGTTGTGAATTCTCAAACTACGCCCCGTAGTTTCTACCTAGTCACTCAACTAGAAGGTTACTCAATTTTAAAGGAAATTACAAATGAAATAATAACTAAAACAAAACAAAACCCTAATTGAATAATTTGAAGCCCAAATAAAAGCACCGGCCCGTTTAAACAAATATAATTTGTAAAATGATGTCTCCCTTTATTTCCTTCGGCCTGTATCCTTTATTTTGTGAAATTAATGTCCGCCTCCTTTTTCCTTTGCTCGTGAATACTAGGGCTTTGTAATGAATTGAAGCTCCACTTGTGATACTGATTGATTGCAGTGGCTATTATGTTGATTGGCTTCATCAATCGATCTTTGGCTTTGACTTCCTTTGGCTGCTTCAATTTCTTGAGTTCGACTGTATATAATTTGGTATATGAATTTTTCCCATTTACTTCCTCTATTATTTTGCTTTGGCTCGAACTCGATTTTAGTTACTTATTTGAGATTTAATTTGAATCTTGGCTCTGTGATTTTTTTCTTTTAACTTGAATGATTTAACCGTCGATGATGTAACTGGGTTTTATAAGGTTCGAATCCCTTAATTTTCATTCGCATATTTCTCATTTGAATTCTTCATGAATTTACTTGGCCGTGATTTTTTAATCGAAAGGTTAAGATGATTATGACCTATTCATGTATTTGTGATATATTGTTGCTACTACCTTGGTCATCATGGCTTTAATTCTGGCATGCCATGATCATTGACTTTGTTTGAAATTCTCCGAGTCTGTTTTGTTCTTTTTGCCTTGACTTCAGCTTTTTGAATTTGAGATAATATTTTGGGTAAATTTTTTATTGCTAGTTAGTTTCGAATTTTTGACCATTGCATTTAAATTTGTAGTGGAAACAACTCTCTAATTTCACAGGCTTTTTCGGCTTGATCAATTTAAGAAACAAAACTGCTGCTTTTCTTCGAACTGTGATTTGCAACTATGTTTACTGTGTATTTCCATGTATATACATACATGCATGCATGCATACATACATACATACATATATGTGTGTGAAATAGGCATCAATTCTGATTTCAAGCGCATGCATACATCTCTGTTTCATATGTATGTAGGTTTCATTGGTCTTTGTTCATGCATCCAGTTGCCTACATACTTATGCTATTATGTGTAGGTATAAAATTGCATATATGCATACATATAAGTTTGCCAGCTAGTCCACCGTTCTAGTGTTTTCATTTTTGCTGCCTTGTTTTGTTTTGTAATATTGTTGTCTGGTTTGGTCCATATTCATGTGTATTCAAGTCCCTGCTTCAACACTGTGTTTACATATATGTGAAGCTGCTTTGTTTTGTTCAATGCCTGGATTCATTTGAAATTTTGAACTATAGTCATATTTTTTTTGTGAATTTATGTCTTCATGTTGACTGGTCTGGTTCGAAGTTTGGTTCCTTGCAATGCTTTGAGTCTGTGTATATAAACTTGTACATGTCGTGTATACTTGGTTCTGTGATTACTTGAGTCTGATATACTCCACTGGTTTCATGTTCAGTTTGGTCTTGGTACACTTTGTATTCATGGCTTCACGAGTCTATTATCATGATCTGGTATCTCCTATATGGTGTCATGTTGTTTGTGTGAGGTCAAGCGTCTTTATGTGTTTGTTGAGTCCTTTATATTCACTTTGTCATTGTGAAATTTGATGTGATCTTGTCAGGTTACATGATCTAGTGCCTTTTGTTGTTGTTGAATGAAGTCTTCAATGTTGTGTGTTCTATTCATGTCTGCATTGCTCTGGTCTCTAGTTCATATTACATGTGCACTGCCATTTGCTTCAAGTGCTCCTTTGTTTGGTTTATGTGCATATACATTTTGGTTGAGTCAAGTTGCATATGTGAGTTCAAGCCATGCTATAATTTCGAGTCTGTACATGCTGTCTGGAGCAGTTCTTCATGTGTATTGAGCTTCATGTGTACATCCATTTACTAGTTACATTGTCCATTGTTTTCTTTGTTTCCAGTTTCTTGTATTGAAGATTGGTTTTGGCCATTGCACTTATATTCGAACTGGTCTATGTTGCACCCTTGTCATCACTGCACCGTGTCTTGGTTGAAGCTTCACTTGTCATTTAGAGTGACCTGCCTCAAGTTAGAATCGTCTGGTTTATATTAGTTCATGTGTACTTGTACACATGCGTATATGCAGGCTCTAGTGCATTTGAAACTTTATAACTTGTTTTCGTATTGCACTTAAGTTGAATCCAACCTCGGCTCGGGTTTGACCTTGTGCTCACCTGTCACTACAGTTTTATAAAGTGTACATCGGTGTGCACGGCCTTGTGGCACGTACAGTGATACAATGTGCATGTCAAGTTGTTCGTGTAGATGAATTCAAAATAAATGATGATGAATGACCCAAATAACTGAGGCAAATAACATTTTCAAAATACACATTTTATTTTACACCGCAGAAATATTTCATTTTCAATTTTACTACGTTAGTATTTATTTTGCAGATAATTCAGATGCTAGATTCAGGCTGGAACAGAGTTGAAGATAAAAATACGAGTGTTGAGTGATATGTAGTGAGGTGAACATTGTAAATTGAAGTTTGTGATGTAATCTAAATCGTAACGTAATTGAAATTGTGTATATATAGTGAGAGCTCAAATTTGTACTATTCAAATTTGTAATAAAATATTTATTTGAATAAAATATTTATTTGAACTTAAAATTTAAATTCAGTGTTATTTATTTTATTCAACAAATATTTATTTAATTGTGTGAAAATAAAATAGTACAATAACAAATACGTTTAAATGAATATATATATATATATATATATACATGTTTATTATCATCAAACAAAAATCATATACTAGCATATTCAACATAAATGAGTGATGCCCTAGCATAGTAAACATGGATCATTCCGATGTCACATCCAAGTAGTAAATATTCTTCAATCAAGTAAAGTCTATTTTACTTAATCAAAATCCAAAATAATGTACTTATGGTTGCAACGACAACTCAAGTATCGATACCTTATAAATATCGCCATAAACATATATAGTAAGATGACTACTAGCTTTTCTTCAAAGCTAAAACAAGAATGTATGGTATAACGTTACTTGCAAAATTAGATCAACGACACCTATCCACAAACCAACTAAATCGTCTACCCTCATGGCGATATCTAACAACAAATCTATGAATATTCTTCACCCTACCTTGATCATTACTGCAATTGTACGGGATGAAAGAATGCAAGCGCCAACTATTACAAAATTTAATCTATGGACCGAACACCGAGTCAGATAACATAGATACACTACTGTGTTATCGGGATGCTGTGACATAACAAACTCTAAGTCCTTCTAGATAAAATTCCAACCACATTCTAAATGATTTTCAATCGATTGATTAACGAGATCCAATTGGTTGAAATTCCAATACCACTAATGTCTCTTTTACTACCTAGCTTTCCAAGTAAAACTTTACTTCAACTGTTTCTTCAAAACTTCTATATCATTCAAGTATAACTTCAACCCGTTCTCCTTCATATAAATCTTAACTCATTTATTTTGTAATTATGTTAGTTTCTCTTCCTTATGATGTTCCAACAAATAAACTTGAATTTACTTTTCCCTTTCTAACCGCAACCATGTTTTTTCATTTACCAACTAGAAAATTATCTTATATAACCTCCAACTCTCTTCTAGAGCCATATGCTTAAGTAGCGAATCCATGACCCTTGTGAGTTTATTTACTTTAGGAGGAAGTTCAGAATCTTCTCAGAAGGCATATCTCTATCCAATTTCATGCGACTACTATGATCGACATACCTAGTCTACTAATACTTATCCAAGCCACATTCATATCTTCATCAATATCGTCCAATACAAGTCATCTAATCTATTTAAAAAATTAATCCACACCCCAAGAAACTTAATACATATGTATCACTAAAGAACTCTATACTGTATAACCAATTTCAAATAATGACAAACCATAAATAGATGGACCTGTCCTTTGGACGAATTCGACACCACAATAAATTCACGCACAATGTTAGATCTACAGTACAAACTATCTACCATCACAGTACTCATCAAAAATGATAATTCATATCCTATTAAGATTTGATTTCCCTTCTTTATAGCAGATGGGGGAATACTCCCACTTGGTGATGCTTTTAGTGAATAAAACTTCCATTTCCTTTTTCACTTCCTAATCCCTTTATAGCAATATGGGCAAGTGTTAACCGGGTTTTTAACCAAGCAGAATTCAATTGAAGTTAGAACGATAGACGAAGACAAAATGACTTGAAATCTTGAAGGCATATTTAGATGAAGCATAGAAATAGCTCGAAGAAGTTTCATCCAAAAATAACCTAAGAAAATAGGTCAGTACAAGTTATTATCTATCTCTTTCATATGTGACCAAGAGATTTTAAAGAGTTTGGATGACCTATTCCAAGATTTGAAGAGGTGGCAACTAAAGCAACATAATAAACCAAGTGATGAAGGAATGATCACCAAAATCAATCGATGATTAACGGAAACGACATGGGACACATCAATACGAAGTAAGAAGAGCAATGCAAGAGAGTACAAGTCATTTCCTACTAAGAAAATAACTCGATACCAAGTTATTTAACTCGGTACCGACTTATTTTGGCAACGTGGCAGACCCCCTGATTTATTGTGTGACATTGGATCGATGTCTGGACTTTGCTACAACTAGACTTCTGATCTAATACGCTTGTTTTCCCTATAAATACAAACCATAGTGCAACCAATATAGGATTGGATCCCTACTGTTTCTTCTTTACTCTAGATACGTGACTCCGTTGCTCTTCTCCTTCTTCCTTCCTCACAATAGCTACCGATGCAGCTATTCTTAGTAGTTCTAGGATTTAGAACTTGTCAAACTCATGTACTGGTGACTTATTATCACTCTAATTCGCTGTAATCTCATACAAATTATCTCAAATCCATAATCAATAAAAAACCATATAGTAGACATTGACCAAAGATTTTCGAAACACTATAAAAATCTTGTACATCTCTACTTTATTTCTGTTATTTTCAATGCTATCAACTAGAATTACGTCATACAGGATCCCTACAACATATCCTTGGGTGTTGATCCATTTTTGGTCCAACATAGTCTAATTTATTATTCAGTTTAGTCATAAGTTAGTCATAATTTAGTTTAGTCATAATTAATTTTTTTACATATTATTCAGTTGGTTATCATTAAATTAGTCAAACTAATTTTTTCTATAATGATCGAATATAACAACTTTGTTATGGTTATATATGAAAACATGAGATAATGAAGTAGTACCATTTTTGAAAATCCAACGAGAGTATCACTTTGAATAAACAAATCCCCATCTCCAAGAACTCCTTCTTGAACTTGGTGGAAGATGTACGAGATTTAATTCCAAGACGTAAATTTAACAGTAAAGGAAGAAAATTTGAAAAGGGTCGAAGCTTGATTCTTTCTATATCAAATAAACAATGGCATTGTCCATGTATTTATAACATCCAATACTACTACCCTACTTAAAAATAAAGTCATAATTTTCCACATGTTAGAACTCTCCCCTAGGGCTGCAAAAAAATCATTTTTAAATAAAAATATTTCACTCAACTAAAGAGGAAAATAAATATAACTGTTTATTTAATTGCGTTGGGCCCATTTAATCGAAGTAAAAAAATACACAACCATTGCATATTTACAAATTAGGAACTATGTTTATAAATAATAAACATATCAATATAACCTTATATTTTTTCCTTTCCACACTAATCTATAATATTTATAAATTATTTCATTAACTTATTTCAAATGAACGTTTAGATTTGCAGTTTTCAGACTCTCGAGTGTTACTCCCGTACTCCAGTAATATTCAAATAATTCAAAAATTAAAATTAAACATACTTTCCTGAAGTACAGTATTGGGCGTGAGGTCAAATGCTTACATATCAACTTGGAAAAATCCTAATTCATAATCATTTTAAGCAACACTCTTAAGACATTATATGTTATATCCCTTCGTCAACACCATATCATTTAGATATATGGTGCTCGACCAATTGTCAATAGTTCAAGGAGATCGATATTTAACTGTGAATTTTGACTTTGGAGGTCAGCTGGTTCAATTTGATAACATTTACCGATTAACCATATTACTCTGACCAGAATTTTGCGGTTTCATGTCAAATTATATTTACTGTGACACTAAGTTTTGTACAGAACGAGAGGACTTCTCTCTGGAGTATTGTTTCACTTCATGAGGTTCTATGCATACACAATTTTAACCATAACACGATCCATTATCGTGTGATTATCTATAATAAAATGACGGTTTTAACCTATAAAAATTCATAGTACTACCAAGTCGAAAGACTACTGCACATCATCACGTAAGGTCTTTTAATTGATTTTAATACGATAATCTACACAAGACTCTATGGTTAGTTCTTAATCGGCCCAAACGTCAAGTACGTGCTCATTAGCCCCCAATAGTCATGATTAAATCGGTGTCCATCATATGTATGACATTACATACACTAGTCTTGCTGGTATATTGATATCACCTTTTCGTAGTAAATTTGATTGGGAACATTTAAGGGTAAATGTTTGTTAGCATGATTCAATACTCAAGAACTCTTTTGAAACTGCAGTCAACTAAATGCTTTGTTCTATGAATCTCTATTCGATAAAACAATACACTCCAAATATTTTATATGTGTGTGTACATAAACGTACAATTAATAGAGGTAAAAACCAGAAGTGTAATTTAATTTAGAAGAAGATTCGATATAAAAGTAAATTATATAACCAAATTATATAATTGCACGTATGAAACCCTTAACTCTGTCAAAATATGTAAGGCCTACGCTAAGATTATACAAGATCTTTATATTAACCTTTAGGGTTGCCTAACAAATATATGGTCTTACTAGAATGTCTAAAAGGTCCAAACTTATAGAATTATTGTTTTAATTGGATTCAAACATATAAAATTACACAATACAAAAATTAAGACGATTAATAAAAAATAATCGGCGCTAAAGACAAGAAAAGTGGCAAAGCCATACAATAAAAAAACAATTGATACCATTGCAAGCATAGAAGTACCAAAAGTAGATTTCACTTAGCGTGGGAGGCAACCAAATCTTCACCTGTGGGAAAATATGTTTTTCCAAATAATAAGCAAGTACCTTGAATGGTTATATTCATTAATGAGTTCTTCCTATAATTACAAAACCAGCTGCACGTAATTTCAGTGTTATAGCGAACAAGGTACACTGCCTTAACATGTTCAATCAGATATACCCAAATTTCCTTTTATTTATCAAATTCCATTATTACCTTTTCTGCACTTATGATTTTGTATGATCTTTTGGGTATATCGTCAATTCTTGCTTGTTAAAATTATTAAAGCAGAGGAATCATTGTTCTAAGAAGGCAATTTGTTCAATGAAGATTTGAATAGGCTAGATACCAAGTGCAAGAAGAGGTACAGGATTTTATTTTTATTTTTTACTTTATATTTTTTTTTAATTAATTAATTAATTTGCTTAATGCATGATCTGATATCTGATTTTGTTGCTGGTTACCTCTAACTATTTTCTTAGTGTCAGTCCCAATAATTTTTGATCTGGAGTTAGTTAATTTATGTTTAAGGAGTGTAATACACATACTGTAATGGTTAACTGTTGTTTATTTAATAATATAATCTTCTTAAATGGAAAATGAAAGAAGAGAAAATTACTCTTAATTAACCGATCAAAGATGATTTTAATACCTACATACATACATGTTTATATACCTACAACCTCAGTAATTACTGGTCAATGAAAATTGATTTAGACTATTTGGTTCAAAATATATAAATAAATATTCCACAACGTTGAATTAATTCAAGTAATCTACCGAAGGATGTGATCTTTATCCAGTAACATGCTACCACAAAAAGAAAGAAAGAGTGAGTGCCACCACTAAATAAAATTCAACTTTTTCATGCAATTGTTCATTAAGAGTGACACTTGTTGCTTTGTAATAGTTCTCAAGTTAGGATCATCATTTATTAATATTACAACTATCCATTTCAAAAATACAAAACAAAAGGAAATAATAATATTATGTTACTTGCAAACCTAACATAACTTCACTACAAGAGCAAAGCCTGCAAAGGCTGCAATATATAATAAGAAGAAGAATAAGTCACAATGCAATGGCAGGCCCTAAAATAAACATTTTCTAAATGTTGTTCTTGTCTTGTCCATTTGCCTTTTTGTCTTGTTTAATCAAAGCCGACCCTGCATTTGAACCATGTATAAGTGACTTCTGCCACTATAATTAAGCTCATGTTATATCTTAATTTTAAGAAGTTATACTTAATTACATTTAACAATCTTATCATAGATGATGAACATGGATCAGTTGATGAAAGGAGAGGTTCGAAGAGTTCACGTCCTTTATTTTCTTAGTCGCAATGGCGCAGTTGAACAGCCTCACTTAATCCGCATTCATCATCTACATCGAAGTGGTGTTTACCTTCGAGGTACACTTTTCTTTTTCATAATTAACAAACATATAATTAATCAAGTAATAAAGGTTTAAATCACAGTTTGCTTTTATTTACATAGATGTAAAGAGATGGTTAGCAGACTTAAGAGGGAAGGAAATGCCCGACTGCTTCTCATGGTCATATAAGAGGTAAATTTGTATGATTTTATAGATACATTAGTGTAATTTTGGTTATAATAGTAAATTGAGTGGATGTTGCGTATGACTAACTAAACACAGGCGATACAAATCGGACTTTGTGTGGCAAGATTTAACGGACGATGAACTCATCACACCTTTCTCCGACAACGAATATGTCTTAAAAGGCTCCGAAATTTCATCCTCTTACCAAACATCATCACGCGGTGAGTTTTTATACCTATATATATTAGAAGAATAAATAATGAGTCTGCGTGCGTGTATGTATACGTGTATGTTCATATATGTATGTATGAGGTAAATATAAAGAAGTAGGTCCTGGAATAGCTAATTCCAAAGACACAACATACGTTTTTTTTCTTTGAAAAATTCATAGAATCGCTTGTCCAACGCAAACTCCATGTACTTACTATAGTATTGTCGGATTTGGAGTTCAAACTTGTGGCATTTAGTGTCGCAGTCCGGACCATCATCCAGCTACACCAATCCCTTTGGCAAGGCACAACAAATTGTGTTGCTTTAGAATGTCAGATGCACGTTTATGAAATGTCCATGTGTGTAGTTACAAATAGATGCTCTTATTTTCAATCCATATATGTATTTTTTAAATAACTTTAACGTATTCCTTTCCTTTATTTTTTAATAATAAGCGGTTCTCTCTAACAAGTATTACTAAAAAATATTGCTTGACAATTTTTTTGATCAGATACAAATGCAAGCGATGAAGATGAAAAGGAGACACCGCCGCCTCCACCACATTCAGGTTCAGACATATCAAACGAGTCAGCCAAACATGCAACATCGATCATAAACATTGATTTCTGGCAGCAGGAATTAGAAGAAAAGAAGAATGAACTGAAATCAGAATGCACTTCAAGCGACAGAATTAGCCCGAAAGAACAAATTAGCAGTAATAATAGCAAAATAAGATCAAGCGGCAAATCTTCCAAACTTCTTCGTAGTCTCTTCCATTGTGGCGGAGTTGATACAGATGGGTCTGGTATGAGAATAATTCAGAGGAATAAGAAGTATCACGCTGTGAACGGAAGTTCGTACAAGTCTATGGATGAATACTTGAAAAATGAGAAACCAAGAACTCGAAGATCAAACACCATGTAATGCTTCAGTTTATATTTATATGGAGTCAATAGAATGTTTTTGTGTTTGAATGATTTCTTTTGTTGTGGCAAATAGTATGTATGCTAATGTAGAAAGGATATTAGATTACTTTGATCCATAAAGCCTGAGATCCCAAAGGAAAATATGAGATATACGCAAGGCCTAATGGACTTTATCAAGTAAAATTTTACAGGGAAGAAGACCTGGATGTCCAATGGTGGACTATGAATAATGGACGGTAAATTAGCCATAATGCAAAGGGGAAACCTCAAATGACAGAGGCACCTTACTGACCTCTCTTTCCAGCCTAAACTTTCCACATTAAAATCTACTATTATAAGTAAACTAGTCACAGCAGTAAATGTCAACTTTTAGAGGTAATTGAAGAGTTTGAAAAAGACATTATAGAGACTCTACTTTTGGATACTCTTAGGTTTTCGGGAGAGATGCCGAATTTATTTGTACTTTTTGGTATGAGGCCATCGCCTTAGTTTATTTATTTTATTTTAATCGATGGAGGGTGGCCAAACTTTTTAATCCTCTTACATCCAAGTCCCTTAACAATGGCCTTGAAAAATAACAACAGGAATTTAAAATATAAGATTCCTAATTTAGGCATATGATAATTACAATTTTGAAGACAAAATACAAAATAATAAAGGACAGGTTGAAAGAACATTTAGCACGAAGATGAATATGAATACATGCCTTATTGCTGGAAATGAATCTTTATGCTACATCTATTTTGGGATAAATTAATCATTTTCGGTATGGTTCTTTACAATTGCCATAATTGTAACAAAGAATTGTGGAAATTGGAAATTAGGATGCGTTCGTTATTTTCAAATCTATTCTAAAAAACAGGTTTCGCGAAACACTCGCGTAATTATTTTTAGTAATGTGCAGTTTATACTGTAAATATTTACGGTTAATATTGCAACTATTTTGCTACACATATTGCAAATATTTTCAAATTTAATCGAAATTTTTTGTAAAATAAATATTTACAATGTAGACTGAAAATATTTGTAGTGTAGACTCGACATGTTCACTAAAAATAATTTCAAGAGTTTTTCGTGAAACTTGTTTTTAGGAAAAAACGAAAGTGCTTTTAGAACTTATAAATGATGTTTGACAAAATGTCCCTTATGGAAACTAAATTAAGAGTATACTAAAAAACATTTGCAAGTCAAGTTAGCTCAGTTTAGCTCCAGATTACAAGGGCAAAGATCATGAGTTTGAACTTTAGGTTCTTTTAAAGAATTCTCAAAAGAGATTTTGAAACATTTATTAAAGTTAACTCCGTTTATTTGATAAATGGACTAATATAAGTAGAGATGAAGTTCCCATTTTGAAATCATGGAAAATGCAAGAAAATATGTTATTGAAGTTTTAGTTCCTCGTATAAGAGAACTGTTTCTTTCTCCTATCTATAATGCATTTTAGTCCGTTTTTTCTAAAAAAATAATAGCGCTGTCATAGCTATCTTCTTGTTCTTTCAAAATTTCTAACAATGACATTAGATCTTAGTTGATAACAATGTAATGATGACAAGTGAAATGAATTTCATTGAAATTTCTTTGCTCAAGGTATAGATGATAACTGAAGCATTTACATGAAGACATTGCTTGGACCACATAGTGTGTGAGATATTGTAAAAAATGAGTGTAAGCAACCCGTTATTGTCATCACTATATTATCAAAAACTGAAAGGGATGATACAGAACCTTGAAAAAGAAAGATCAACTTGCTCCTACTATCATTCATGAAGTTTTGGATGAAGCTATGTGCGAGAAGTTATCAAGGGTATAAACTAGTAAGGAGGCATGAGAGATATTTAAAATGCAATCAAATGAATTGACAAAATGAAGAAAATTTTAACACAAACTATGCGAGGTTAGTTTGAACTTTTATATATGAAACCGTCGCAGTTAATCAATGATTACTTTTAACGGTTATTAGATTTAAACCAAATGAAATGATATGAAGAAAAGTAGAAGATTCTAGAACAATCGAGAAACTTCTATAATTTTTAGATTTCAAATTTATTTACGCGGTTGCGGTAATTTGGGATCTACAGGTTTAGAAACCATCATCGTTGATCATCATATAGGGTTGCTTCAGGTTCATGAAGAAAAATGAGATAAAATAGTCAACGAAGAGTCGCTGGAGCAAGTTCTTCAAAAGAAACTTGCCATAGATAAGAATAAAACTTGCTTTCGAACGTTTATTTGATATGGGATATGTAGTCCTATTGATTTGTTGTATATAAAGTACCGGTTCAAAAAAAAGAAAAGAATAAAACACTAGAAAATGGAAGAAGTCATAGCCAAAGACAAAGAGCTTAAGGTAAAAGTATGGAAGGGGTTGGTGCAAATTTTTTAATAAAGAGGAGAGATGTCGTAACACAAATGCCAAGAGGTTGAGGAGGAGAAGGAAACATAAAAGCAAGCGGAAAGAAAAGTATGAAAATCACAAATATTACAATTATGATAATTTGGACATTTTGCTTTTTAATGTAAATTTACTTCCAACAAATTCAAGAGAGATTTAACCTCGCTGAAGAAGCAAGATTTGAATTTTACACTTTTATAGACACATAAATTAGATGAAAATCAAAATGAAAATATATGGATATGAAAGCTAGAAAATATACGTGGAAAGGGTAAAACATAATTTATTAGAAAACCATTTAGTGATGAGAAGGAGAAGAAAGCTATGAAGGACTTGTCAAAAGAGGAAGTAATAGTGGAAGAGGAAGTCGAAAAAATAAAGGTCAAAGAGTTTAAAAAACAAACGGAGGAAATAAGTGGCAACTGAGGAAGTACAAACCGAAGAGGTAAGGGAGAAATAAAAGATAAAAAGGAGTAATATGCAAATAATGAGAAGGCTAGAATTCAAAATAATCATTTCATTAATGAGGACAATGAAATTCAGAAAATCAAGTGCTATAGAGAGAAATGATCAAGTCAACTTTTTATAAGTCAGAGTTAAATGATCCAATTAGAAAGTAAAAAGGCTAAGTAATGAATTTCATGGAGATATCAATGAATTCAAAGAAAATTCATCAAATTTTGTTAATACGAAAGATAATGAAAAGGTGAAAGGAGCTGTAACGGGTTTTGATGCTGCATACTTGGAGATCCGGCGTTCAATCTAAAATTTTGAAAAGAAGGAAGTACAAAATATAAAAGCATAAAAATGACAGGTTACAATTTTATTATATCTTTTGGTCAATTAGTATCACAAAGAAATGTTTCGAATTTTTTTGAATTGGTGGTTTTTGAAAAATCCAACAAAAGTGAACTAAGGAAAGAAAACAAAGTCAACGTAGGTGGATCATTCAAAACCGACGAAAGAGAAACAACAATTTTAAACAGCTTACTATTGGATATGTGCATTGATAGCATGGTAAAAGAGGGAAATCTTTAAGGAAAAAAACTTTTTATTAATTTTGCACTAGATCTTAATTGTGTGTTATCATGAATAATGTGGTTAAATTAAATCATATTTAATGTTTTTATGCAAAAATAATTTTGTGTTCTAGAAATAATCTATTCGAATTTCAACTTTAATATTTTATTTAATGAATTTTAATTAATTTTGTTTTAAGCATAGTTAATTTTGTTTATTTCATATATATGTACATATTTTTTTTAATAATTATATGCATAATATTTTAGTGTGATATGATAAGAAAACTATATATATATATGTGTATGTATATGTGTATATATATATATTAATCTACAAGTTAATGAAATAAATAAAATTTAGGTATATGTGGACATTTGGATTTATGATTAAATCATATAATATGAATATTTATTTCCATACACATACATGGTGTTGCATAATCATGATCTAATTCGTACACACACACACAAATACACACACACAAAATCCTTATTTTGGCCTAAGCATGTTAAAATAAAATTTATCAAATGCCGGTTTTGCTTTGGCAAGAGAATTTGACTTTATATTGACTATCAATTCTGTAATACAAACCTTCTACATCAAAAGAGACGAATCCTCTCTTCAAGTAGTTCAACATGTACCCAATTATGGTTGTGACATGCTCATGATGTCATATGATTGCCATAATCAATGTATGGTCCAAATACTTAAGAGCAATAATACTCTCAAGTCTAAAGAGTGTTATACATTGTTACATGAGATCTTTTATTTTGACTTAATTGTTTTAACCTATAGAATACTCTTACTGAGTCATTCTATGATTGTTCCAAACTACAACAAGTATATAATCCTTTAGTGTCCTCAAATGTCATGAGTAATTCACCGTTCATCATATAAAAAGCATCATATGCACTAGTTTCCACGGATGCATCGATATCATTTTCTTGATAAATCTTGACTATGAACAATTATGAATAAGTATTTTAAATTTTCGATTCAAAACTCATGCCTATAAACACATACACATTACAATATATTAAATACTTTTCCTAAGGATTTTCTAATTCTATACATTTAATGTATTCAAATCATTACTTACATCACAATATAAAAGTATGTGCAATAAAAAACAAAACCAAAAGCATACTCTAGTTCAAACAAGATTCATATACAAGAGTTAAGTTATATGGTAAATTACATGATCGCCTCAGGGGAACACCTTTACAATATCACACGCTAGTTGGAAAATATTAATTGACAACAATGCAAGAAATGAGAAGTGTAAAATTAAGGTTCATGACATCGCTTTGAAGATCTCAACTTCGGGTAGGAAGACCAACACAATTAAGAAAGATTTGTTGATACCTCCGTTCCTATGGGAGCATGTGAGGTACTAAGATTACAAGATCATTTTGAAGTTATGAGATCAAGAATATGGGGGATATTTGAAATCAATCATGCTTTTGTATTTATTTTGGTAAAAGTTAATTATTTTGGGCTTTGTTCTCTAAAATCATCATAATTGTAGAGAAATCCATAGAAATTTAAATATGGGGTATACTACAGAATTTTTTTGAGAAATATGTAAAGATTCAAATATAATAAGGTGCTTGGATAATTCTAGAAAGAGTTTTTTTAATATATTATTTTTTTAGCAAGGCTAGCGGGGTTGATTGGTCCTCTATTAGATTTTATTGCGATGATACAATAAAATGAAAAATAGCTTTGAACATGCTCCAAGCTAGAAGCACACGAGAGAAAAAACAAGGTAGAAACAAACACACTAGGAAACATACTGGAAGAAGAACAAAACAACAAAAACCACAAGAGGATCCGGAAGCAAGGCCTGGGATATCTCCAAGCAGAGGCCAAAGCATCAAGAAAGGATGCGATTCTCACCATTGCAAGTAACACTTCATTTTTTAAAACTTTCCAAAGTGTTTCAATGTCTCTTCCTTTCTTCTCAAAACATATAAGATTCCTTTCTTTCCAAATAAAATATAAATATTCCTTAACACTCAGTGCAATGAGACGAGATGCACTAGTTCGCCATTTTATCAAGTTATATATCGTGTTCCATTCAATCTCGTTAGGACCAGTCAGAGAGTTGTCACCTGCCATAGCCACCATCCTTCTCTATAGCATAAGATTCTCTTTACAGCCAACGAAAATGTGATGACATGACTCTGTAACGACCAGGAAATTTCGATCCATAAAATTCCAGATAGTTATGAAAAAGAGGAAAGAGATAGAAGAAGAAGAATGGAAACACCTAACATCTCACATACGCAGCGGATAAAATACAATAATAAATAATAACAGTTTACAAAGAATACTATATCTGTCGATTACATTTAATTTACATCAGAGTTTCATATATACACAGTCACTGAATATATGTATACAGTTATCATGTTTCAGATTAAAAATAACATAAATACAGCGGAATACTCTATGCTATTGCCATCCAGCTGGCCTCCTGGGCTCAGGACGCCATACCTGAAAATCTGTAATACTCGGTCTGACCCGAGCATTACACCAAAGTAACACCCGGGCCAAACTAGAAACTAGCTTGAGTAAACCCATCTAACATAGAATACCAAAGCAAACAACTTACATAAACCCGGGGAACTTATCAATTTACAACTTCACAAGTTGTTATAGACATCACTTATTTAACAACGAAATTTCTAAGTACCAGAATTTTGATTATATGATCCAATTCAATTAAATCATTCCATTACACCCTATTGATTTCACGTATCAATTTATAAGGAATCGATGTAGTTTCGGGTATTAACTAATACCCGACTCCGGTCTCTTCGAATTCAGTTCGTCTTAACACATATTATCCAAGTGAATGCAATTCAATTTTAAATAAAGGATATCACCCTTTTCACCCAGCAACTTATCATTGGCAAGTAACCACATTATCATTGCCTTTAAGTCCTGCTTATTAATTAATTATAACCCAATTGATTTACCATCCCATAATCATTCATCTTTAATTACATTAAGATTATCATCATTATCTAATTTCTTCCATTAAGTAATTATACTTAACCATATTTCATGAATGATTATCCTAAATTAATTGTATCCATTAATCAACCCCAATTACTCATAAACAGTAATTACCCCTCTGTAATTACTTACTTAAATAATTAATTTCTTACTTAATTATTACTCCCTTTTTGATTAATTACACCAAGTAATTTATCCTTAATTACTTCTACCAAGTAATTACCCTTTATTTCTTCTCATTAAGTAACCCCTTTAATTAATTAACAAATTAATTTCAATCGGGTAATCTAGCACTTAATTACCCTTGAACCCAGTTAATAAATCTTAATAGCAGATTAATTATTCTATACCCGATAATTAATAAACCTTAATTATTGATTAACACTACCTAATTACAAATTTATTTATCAATTAACCTAAACTCTAATTACAATTATAATTTAATTATTCTTAATTACTTCAAAATAATTAATTGATATAATTACTCATCTTAACCAACATTTTTAAAGAAATCTTCTTTAACTTGGAAAATCAAATTATTATTAACTATAGATCCTTAATTACACATTTATTAAATCTTAAATTACTTGCTAAATTACAAGTGTGAATTAACTTACATTTCAATTTGACTTCTCCTTAAATTTACTTATCATCTTACATTTGCAAACTTTCTGGATAAAATTAAATCAAACCTTAGCCTAACACTTGTCAACATTCATAACTTTATTAATATTAACTTGTTTACCATTTTAACTTAAGGTTTATTTAGGTTAACCCTTAGAAGTTTGGACCTGAAGTAAACGCTCTGTTTACTCGAGTGAACTCGTGTCCCACTTACCCTCTTCCCACGTCCCTTTCTTCTCAACCTCTTCTTCTACCTGTCCTTTTCTACTTCCTTTTGTTTTAAATTTTGTTAACTTAAGTTAATGACTGGAGTATTAAAACATACACACACACCTGGGTTCGACTCGAGGAAAAACCTTCCCCAAATTTCTCGAGTATCACTCGAGACAGCCCAAAACACGCAACCTGCTACACCCTGTGCCACCGTGCACGTGCACGGTGGGTCGCCATCACTCCGGCGATCCATGGCGATCCCAACAAACCACTTCACGACCCCTCATACGAAAACAAACCTCAATTCATCACGTAAAACTCAAAATCAAAATACGCGTGTTCATTCGAACAGCGGCTCGAAAAATCACAAGCAAAATAACGACAACCCCCAACGTTGACCTCCGTTGACGATGCGACTCCGGCCACTCAGCGGCCTCATCCTTCTCTACCCGCTTCTAAAATCTTGTGTAACTCGGTTGATCTATGACGACGAAAACAACGAAAATGCAGACCCCATAATACATGAACCCAAAACCCTATTTCCGATCCTACCCCAAAATTCTTACATCAGAAAATTTTTTGAACATTTTTCCTGGATTCGAAACCCATCAAGCTAACTTCACCACAAATTTCAACATCAAAAATTCATTAAATCAACAGTAATTGAAGAAAAAGCATTTTGGGTTCTTTAATAAACTACATCTTGAATACTTGCCTAAAAATTATCATGTTTGCTTTAAAAATCCTACCTTTGTATGAATATTCAATAAATGAAATCAAATCAACAATTTAAGATATTCGAATTTTACACATTAATTTGCTTTTTACTGTAAATTTGAATTTACAGTATTTATATTCACTATCATCCTTTGAACAATTTTCCAGATTTTGGTTTTAAGTATAAACAACTTGTTTAGTTAATATCCTAAGTTTTAAATGTTTTTATTATGAAGAGTATAAATCTTTCTCTACTTCCCTTGGCTCAGAAACTTGAAATTTTTGAAGAGCATCATAAAACAGAGTTTCCAGAAGTCAGAAAACATCTCAGAACAACATATTTACAACATATGATTTTCGTGAATCAAATATCAAGATTTAAATGTTGAAGAATTATGTTTACTCACCTAATGATTTGTTGAAGAAAGCAAGTGTTTGTTGAAGAAACTGCATATTTGAATTTTTGAAAGCTCTGACTGATTTGCTGTTGATGTTGAATTTATTTGAGTTTGCAAAGTAAAGATAATTATTTCCTTTCTTGTCTCAGTTTTGCTATCTTAAGTTTTTTTTTATATAAATCCAATAATCTGATGCATATATATAGTAACATAACTTTGAACAGTATAGGATGATACACATATATAGGAACCGCTTTTAGACTAAAGGGTGTCTTCTGGCACAAGCCTCCACTTGTATTGATCATATTAGATTTTTCTAGTTACTGTAAAGATGAAATGATACTTACATATTTCTGCTGAACCCATTTTTGTACTGAGAAGATTTCTTTTGTATATTTGAAATGACAATATGTCGTGCTACTCTTAAATGCTTGTCTTCATATATGTTAACATGTAATTAATATTAGCTGATTCTTATCTTTGGTACAAAGATAATTTGCATTTGTGTATAAAGTTAGGTTTGAATATAACGATCAAGTTGTAGAGTAGTTTCAAGTTGTAATTATGTTTCTTTTCTTTTTATACGCAGTTTTGTTTTTGCCGAACGAAAAGGAAATAAAAGGTGGTATATGAAAGATTGTGAACAGACTGAAGAATAATGTAGATGCAAGATTACATAGTTTATTATGTAATAGTTAAGTGTATATAGATTTTTTTTATAATAAAATTTATATTTATTTTAAATATGAACAAGATAGATTTTATTTTCATTATTTTGGAAAGGCTTTATTTTAAATTTCAAATCATAATCCCTTCCAAATTACTCACATATACTTATAAAACAAATATAACTTCGTATTTTTTATTTATCAGATTAAAAGCTTATTAAAATAATATCGCCAAATTTTCAGGTTGTCACATTCCTTCCCCCTTAAAATATTTTCGTCCCGAAATTTAAAGCAAAAGATATTTTCAAAAGTTTTTATATTGACAATTTAAACATACACATCATCCATACATTAACAACTAATCATTCCCAAATTTCTTCAACCCAAACTTTTATTTAATGGCTTTTCCTTATTCGAAGCTAAGCTTCCATAAATTTCAAACTTAAGTTAATTTATTCCAACATCAACTTAAGTTCACTTCCATTCAATTTGATTCTCATCAAATCAAATTCTATTTAATTTAGTTAGTCCATCACTTTCATTTTAATTCACCTCCACAATGTATCAAAATAATATCCAAGCACCTACTTAACTCATTTATACTTCAAATTAATATGCCACCGAACTTAAGTCCAGTCTAATAATCCAATTCCAATCACATCTTTGATTTAGTTTTTATTAAATCAGACTTCATCCATTTATTATTTAACTCAATTAACCTATTTTAACCTTTTAATTTACCCACTTAATTCATTATCGAATTTATTTTATTTCTATAAAATCATTCTCAATTTATTTCTACTCACCTGGGTTTTGTTTGCAACCCAAACCATTTCTATTATAATCCACTTTCATTTCATTCGACAACACTTCCATTATATCAAATTTACTTGCAAATTTCATTAAATATTATTCAAATCACACTTGAATTTTATTTGTAATTCAAACCATCACATTTTCAATCCAGCTCTATTTTATTTTTATTTTACAACATCTTCTCTTATTTAATTCATTATCAAATCTAAGTCGAATTCTATTTAAAATTCGAATTCATTTCCATACTCATTATCAACTTACAATCCATTTTATTTACCCAAGTTAAATTTTATTAACATACTCGATCAACAATTATTTAGCCAATTAGCTTACATCCAATTTTATGTCAAGATTTGATTTTATTACAAAGAATCGCATAATTTAAATTTTCCGGAGTCTAATTTTATTTTATAATTCCAGTTTGGATTCCCCCTTTATTTTAAAATTTAGAAATGCCTTTAAATTTAGTTAATACAATTAAAATAGCTTTTTATAAAAATATTTTTTTATAACTCGATGTCTCAACCAGTCTATCCTTGTTCTCACAGAAATTCAGTCATACGTTGATCAGGCGTAGAACTGAAAATCTGTAAGTACTTGGTAAACCCGTTTTCAACACCCGATGAAAATATTTCGAAAATAATTTTATTGAAAATATAGAAAACATTTTTTGAAAATAGAGGAAATATCCTTGGTGACAATGCTCTGAAAATCATCACCCCCATCCATGGTCACATTTACATTCCAGGGTTACGTTGCCGTCGCAGCAAAAGTCCATGTAACTGCAGGCTCTCCGCGGCCCCTCGATTACGCCATGGAACCCACAACAGATCACAGTTACATTCCAGGGTTACGTTTCCGTCGCAGCAAAAGTCCATTTAACTGTAGGCTCTCAGCGGCCTTCGATTTTCGCTGTCAAAATGAAACTTCTCCACTCCTACATAGGTTGCAGTCTACCGAGATAAACTCAAACGCAGACTGTTGGCTCTCAGCGGCACACACGACTTTCGCTATGTTACCATAGGTCGCAGTTACATCCTGGGTTACGTTGCCGTCGCAGCAAAAGTCCATGTGACTGTTGGCTCTCCGTGGCACACACGACTTACGCTATGGTAAACTCAACTCATAATCCTCAGGAACCAGTTTTGTCCGGACTCCTCACAAGATCAACTTTAGAACCCCCCCCTTGGGGCTCAAGGCAGCACCACCCGGTGGCACTCCTGAGAAGTCCATTTCATGGGAGCGCCTTTTTCCCCAGAGCCGTCATCAAAACACCTTATACTATACACGTATAGTATCTTTCAAATCATACACCTAGTATGAATTTTATCAAAGCTCCTTTACACAAAACCAATTATTACCAAAATCGATAATTCTCAAAATAGGCTTTCCCAATTTCAATATTTGATTTTACCCAAAAATCAAAAGCCTTTCCAAATCCAAAGGTTCCCAAATCCTTTTTCAAAATCCTCATAAGATCCTTTATATATGTATACAGATATATATAATTTTTAAGACTTTGGATCATTTCAAACTTGTATAAAACTCCTTTTATACTTCAAACACTTTCAAAAACCATAGAAATATCCAATTTTCACCTTTATTCATTGTATATTTCTCAAAATATTCTTTCATTTCAAAAGAACCATTTCACATTTCTTATTCACAAATTTTCGATATCAATTTCATTCAAATCCGTACGATGTACACATATCATTCGTATGCTATACCAATCTGATCACTCACTCGATCACATAATTTCACTTCCGAACTAGTATCGTCCACCCGGCTTCCTAGTGCGGACACAGATCTGGTTTCTTGATCAGAAACCGTCATTCTCCTTGCATAGCCATAACTATAATAGAGAATATCCAGAACCAATCAACAATCCATATCCAGGTTCGCCGTCGAAAATCGAGTGAAAAATCCCGACTCGGATCAATAAATTATCTCGAAATTCTGTGCTCGAATCTGGATCAAATCACTATGCGAATAGGATAATACACGTACATCCTACGTATTTTAACGTTATTGATTATTAACCAAATCAATTTCCTCTTCTATTCACATTTCCTTTAATTCCCATTCACTTATTTATAATTGCCTTAATCCCCATTTGAATTATTACCTCAATTCTTATCCCAGTTGGGTATTTAATCAATAACAGTTTGAAATCCGACCAGTTTAGAAAATAGCTTGAATTTTTTTTAAAATAGATAAGTAGTTGAAATATAATTACTAGTTTGAAATATAGCTGTAAAATAGTTAACTAATTGTAAAATAGTTGGAAAATAGTCGAATAGTTTCAGAAATTTTAGATAATTGCAAAATAGTTGTAAATTAGTAATTAATTTGTAAAATAGTTGAAAAGTAGTAGTTAGTTTAGAAAACAATTGAAAAATGGTTAAATAGCTCCAAAACAATTGTAAAACAAATATAAAATAATTTGGCTTTAAGAAAGAAAGGTTGTATATAAATTTAATTGCTTGGAAAAAATAAGTTTATATTAAAACAACTTATACTGAAAATGGTCCAGAGTCAAAACTGCTCACTTCCCCAACAATTTAATTTAAATTTCCACTTCCATTTAAATTGTCCCAATTCCAATTTAAATAATCTTCAATTTCCATTGAAGTTGATTTAACCCCAATCCAAGTTGAATCAATCCTGATTTCTTTCCTAATTCAAATCAAATTCCATTCGATCTTTAAACTTGTTCAACTTTAATTATAATTTCAATTTTCAACTTCTACTTATAATCAATTACATTCACATTTTGCTTTTAAC
Organism: Allium cepa; assembly: GCA_030765085.1. Lineage (NCBI taxonomy): Eukaryota > Viridiplantae > Streptophyta > Magnoliopsida > Asparagales > Amaryllidaceae > Allium > Allium cepa. Next base: position 583,409,769 of record CM060931.1, read on the forward strand.
TCGGAATTATACATTTTATTTAGCCAATATATTTTTATTATCCCATAAACATTTTAATCAAGATTCCAGAGTTTAAACAAATTTCCAAAATTTCAATATCACCTTAGAATTCAACCATATCCAAAATTCTTTGGCAAATTCAGTTACCCCTTTGAATTTCAAACCAAACCCAGTTCACAAACAATTTCCAATTTAAAACAATTTGGTAGCAATTTCTCTTTTAGAAACTCGAAAATGATCATCGATGATGCTGCAGTCATCACCGTCGTTATTTTCCAGTGACCGAAAGAGTTCAATGCTTTTATCTCTTTAAAAACATTTCCAAATATTTTTAATTTCAAATCTCCCGGATTTCAAATTCAACACAAAAATATTTTTGAAATAATGCTATTATTTCTCCAAAACCTTCGGAAAGCACTCTCAAATCCAAAGGGATATTAAATTTTCCCAAAAATTCCAAATTCCCAATCCCTCCAATTCATAGTTAAACATTACTCTGGAATTTTCATCTTACTTTATTTTCAAATATTCTCTGGAACTCTATTTCAAATTATAATCTCATTTATTTATGAAGTTTATTTCAATTTATAAATTACATTTACAATCTATATTTCAAATTCCATTTTGTTATATAAGTTATTCTTCAACTTTGGTTATAAGTTTTCAATTTAGTCGTATTTTATATTACTTCTTAACTTAATCCAATAATTTAACAACCAATCACCTAAATATTCATTAGAAGGAAATGTTGCTATATATATCAAAATATATTTTTATACAAAATCATTTAAATCTTTATAAGCAAATAACAAGTACGCTCTCATATATATACTCAACTCATTCTGGAGTACTACGGACTCTATTCAATGAGTAATCCCCACCAGAGCCAAGGCTCTCGCTTAACCTTCAGCTCTGATACCAACTGTAACGACCTGGAAATTTCGATCCATAAAATTCGAGATAGTTATGAAAAAGAGGTAAGAGATGGAAGAAGAAGAATGGAAACACCTAACATCTCACATACGCAGTGGATAAAATACAATAATAAATAATAACAGTTTACAAAGAATACTATATCTGTCGATTACATTTAATTTACATCAGAGTTTCATATATACACAGTCATTGAATATATAAATATACAGTTATCATGTTTCAGATTAATAATAATATAAATACAGTGGAATACTCTATGCTATTGCCATCCAGCTCGCCTCCTGGGCTCTAGGACGCCCTACCTGAAAATATGTAATACTGTGTCTGACCCGAGCATTACACCAAAGTAACTCCGGGTCAGGCTGGAAACCAGCGTGAGTAAACCCATCTAACATGGAATACCAAAGAAAACAACTTATATAAACCCCGGGAACTTATCAATTTACAACTTCACAAGTTGTTATAGACATCACTTATTTAACAACAAAATTTCTAAGTACCAGAATTTTGATTATATGATCCAATTCAATTAAATCATTCCATTACACCCTATTGATTTCACGTATCGATGTAGTTTCGGGTATTAACTAATACCCGACTCCGGTCTCTTCGAATTCAGTTCGTCTTAACACATATTATCCAAGTGAAATGCAATTCAATTTTAAATAAAGGATATCACCCTTTTCACCCAGCAATTTATCATTGGCAAGTAACCACATTATCATTGCCTTTAAGTCCTGCTTATTAATTAATTATAACCCAGTTGATTTACCATCCCATAATCATTCATCTTTAATTACATTATGATTATCATCATTATCTAATTTCTTCCATTAAGTAATTATACTTAACCATATTTCATGAATGATTATCCTAAATTAATTGTATCCATTAATCAACCCCACTTACTCATAAACCGTAATTACCCCTCTGTAATTACTTACTTAAATAATTAATTTCTTACTTAATTATTACTCCCTTTTTGATTAATTACACCAAGTAATTTATCCTTAATGACTTCTACCAAGTAATTACCCTTTATTTCTTCTCATTAAGTAATCCCTTTCATTAATTAACAAATTAATTTCAATCGGGTAATCTAGCACTTAATTACCCTTGAACCCAGTTAATAAATCTTAATAGCAGATTAATTATTCTATACCCGATAATTAATAAACCTTAATTATTGATTAACACTACCTAATTACAAATTTATTTATCAATTAACCTAAACTCTAATTACAATTATAATTTAATTATTCTTAATTACTTCAAAATAATTAATTGATATAATTACTCATCTTAACCAACATTTTTAAAGAAATCTTCTTTAACTTGGAAAATCAAATTATTATTAACTACAAATCCTTAATTACACATTTATTAAATCTTAAATTACTTGTTAAATTACAAGTGTGAATTAACTTACATTTCAATTTGACTTCTCCTTAAATTTACTTATCATCTTACATTTGCAAACTTTCTGGATAAAATTAAATCAAACCTTAGCCTAACACTTTTCAACATTCATAACTTTATTAATATTAACTTGTTTACCATTTTAACTTAAGGTTTATTTAGGTTAACCCCTAGAAGTTTGGACCTGAAGTAAACGCTCTGTTTACTCGAGTGAACTCGTGTCCCACTTACCCTCTTCCCACGTCCCTCTCTTCTCAACCTCTTCTTCTACCTGTTCTTTTCTACTTCGTTTTGTTTTAAATTTTGTTAACTTAAGTTAATGACTGGAGTATTAAAACATACACACACACACACACCTGGGTTCGACTCAAGGAAAAACCTTCCCCAAATTTCTCGAGTATCACTCGAGACCACCCAAAACACGCAACCTGCTATACCTGTGCCACCGTGCACGTGCACGGTGGGTCGCCATCACTCCGGCGATCCCAACAAACCACTTCACGACCCCTCATACGAAAACAAACCTCAATTCATCCCGTAAAACTCAAAATCAAAATACGCGTGTTCATTCGAACAGCGGCTCGAAACATCACAAGAAAATTCACGACGACCCCCAACGTTGACCTCCGTCGACGATGCAACTCCGGCCACTCAACGACCTCATCCTTCTCTACCCGCTTCTAAAATCTTGTGTAAGTCGGTTGATCTATGACGACGAAAACAACGAAAATGCAGACCCCATAATACATGAACCCAAAACCCTATTTCCGATCCTACCCCAAAATTCTTACATCGGAAAATTTTTTGAACATTTTTCCTGGATTCGAAACCCATCAAGCTAACTTCACCACAAATTTCAACATCAAAAATTCATTAAATCAACAGTAATTGACGAAAAAGCATTTTGGGTTCTTTAATAAACTACATCTTGAATACTTGCCTAAAAATTATCATGTTTGTTTTAAAAATCCTACCTTTGTATGAATATTCAATAAATGAAATCAAATCAACAATTTAAGATATTCGAATTTTACACATTAATTTGCTTTTTACTGTAAATTTGAATTTACAGTATTTATATTCACTATCATCCTTTGAACAATTTTCCAGATTTTGGTTTTAAGTGTAAACAACTTGTTTAGTTAATATCCTAAGTTTTAAATGTTTTTATTATGAAGAGTATAAATCTTTCTCTACTTCCCTTGGCTCATAAACTTGAAATTTTTGAAGAGTATCATAAAATAGAGTTTCCAGAAGTCAGCAAACATCTCAGAACAACATATTTACAACATATGATTTTCGTGAATCAAATATCAAGATTTAAATGTTGAAGAATTATGTTTACTCACCTAATGATTTGTTGAAGAAAGCAAGTATTTGTTGAAGAAACTGCAGATTTGAATTTTTGAAAGCTCTCCCTGATTTGCTGTTGATGTTGAATATATTTGAGTTTGCAAAGTAAAGATAATTATTTCCTTCCTTGTCTCAGTTTTGCTATCTTAAGTTTTTTTTTATAAATCCAATAATCTGATGCACATATACAGTAACATAACTTTGAACAGTATAGGATGATACACATATATAGGAACAACTTTTAGACTAAAGGGTGTCTTCTGGTACAAGCCTCAACTAGTATTGATCATATTAGATTTTTCTAGTTACTGTAAAGATGAAATGATACTTACATATTTTGGCTGAACCCATTTTTGTACTGAGAAGATTTCTTTTGTATATTTGAAATGACAATATGTCGTGCTACTCTTAAATGCTTGTCTTCATATTTGTTAACATGTAATTAATATTAGCTGATTCTTATCTTTGGTATAAAGATATTTTGCATTTGTGTATAAAGTTAAGTTTGAATATGATGATCAAGTTGTAGAGTTTAGTTTCAGGTTGTAATTATCTTTCTTTTCTTTTTATACGCAGTTTTGTTTTTGCTGCACGAAAAGGAATAAAAGGTGGTATATGAAAGATTGTGAACAGACTGAAGAATAATGTAGATGCAAGATTACATAGTTTATTATGTAATAGTTAAGTGTATATAGATTTTTTTTTATAATAAAATTTATATTTATTTTAAATATGAACAAGATAGATTTTATTTTCATTATTTTGGAAAGGCTTTATTTTAAATTTCAGATCATAATCCCTTCCAAATTACTCACATATACTTATAAAACCAATATAAGTTTGTATTTTTAATTAATCAGATTACAAGCTTATTAAAATAATATCGCCAAATTTTCGGGTTGTCACAGACTCATTGCTTAATCCATAGAAAAAACACAAGCTACAATGACCAAGACCAAACCTTAACAGCACATCCCTAGTTAACAAGGCCTTATTAAGCACCTTCCAAAACAATAGATTTTCCTTAGGGAGTAGTATCAGAGTTCCAAGTTATTTTCATCCACCTGTAAGGTGAAATTGTATCATTCTCAGATGATAGTTTATATTCAAGGGCTACAAAATGTGATTTTTCCTTCTATAAAACAAGATCCTGACATACAGAAGAATATATTTTTGCCTGCAAGAGATCCCATGCAGCTCTTGTGACCTGGTTTGATGAATATTGCAGCTGAAGATGGCCATTCAAAATAAAAAACAGTTGCCTTATCTTCCTTTGCAATTTCCTGATTGGATTATATGCTGATAATTCAAGAGTTTAGACAATATCATGCCGGCAGCAACCCTTGGCTCTGACTAGAATTTAACAGACGATATCTGGGACATTTTCATCAGTATGAAAGGAAGGAAGGATGCTCTCAACCCAACCAGTCTTCTCAAAGTCCAACTACAAGAGTGGGGAACTTCCGTACACTAGAAATCCTTCCTTCCAATCCTATGTGCCCAGAGCCATCTCACCTAAATACTCTCCCTCATAGAGTAAAGAAGTAAAATGGGAACTAAAGGAAGACATGTTCTAGAGACAAAAGTTCTTAACTCCTAAACCTCCTTTGGACCATGGCATTTCAAATAAGCTGAAGGGGCAAGGCATTGGCTTTTTCCAATGGATACTTCCACACCAAAAAAATCTCAACATTGCACTTCTGATCGGTCTCAATAGTTTGTTAGGCAAAATGAAAGCTCTGGCCTATTATACAACCATGGAGAAGCTAACAGACTTGATAAGTATGAGGCGGCTAGCTTGAGATAGCATTCTATTAGCCCAGCTATCCAAGGTAGAAGTGATTCTATTGTATAGGGGAAGGCAGTCAGCAAGTGATATCCTGGAAGTGAGGATGGGCAGTCCAAGGTAAGTCATGTCATAATTCATTTGTTGAAGCCCAGAAGCAATAGATAATTCAGAAGACAGATGCATGGGAATTCCAGAGAAGATTATGCTTGATTTCGAAATGTTAAGATTGAGGCCAGTCATAGATGAAAATGATGACAATGTTGAGATTATGCACTGAGTAGAAGTGAGGTTTTGTGAATATCATTATGTCATCCGCAAACATAAGAGAGGTTATTTGGGGATCTTTACACCTTGGATGTTACTTCATAAGATTTAATTATACCTCAAAGTAACGAGTCTTGTGAAAATTTCCATGACAAGGATAAAAATATAGGAAGAAATTGGGTCCCCTTGACGTATTCCCTGCTTGCTTTTGAAATGACCAACAGATCGACCAGTTAATATGAGGGATAAGCTTGGTGAAGAAATAAATTCATATACCCAGCCAACAAAAGGTTTGGGGAATCTCATTAAAGCCAAAATTTTGACTACAGAAGACCAGTGAACTGAGTCATATACTTTCTTTAGATCAATCTTCATCATGGAAGTAGTGGAATTATTTGCTCTACCATAACCAAAAGTAGATCTTGAGCTAGGAGAACATTGTCTAATATGTTCCTATTGGGTAGAAATGCAACTTCACTTTGAGCTATAATTTCAGGGAGAACATGAACTAATCTTGATGCTATAACTTTAGAGACATGATTATACATAACATTGTATCAGGAGATAGGCCTAAACGAGCTTAAAGTGGAGGAATGTGTTGTTTTTAGGACTAAAACTAGGTTTGTGGCATTGACTTCTGGGAGGAGCTTGCACTTGTCAAAAAAATTAGGCACAACCTTACAAAAATCAGTTTGTATAGTATCCCAACTATCAGTAAAAAAGAGCACATCGAAACCATCAGGCCCTCCACAAGATTTCTTGTTCATTGAGAACAAGCATTTCTTTATTTCATCATTTGTTACCTTGCTGACAGGAGAAAAGGCCTTATCATGATGAGCATAGGCAAGGGAATATCATCAAGCATACCCAGATGAGGAGTGATATTGGCAGATTTACCAAGTAGATCATTGTAGTAATTGAGGAGAGCACTATCCAATTGTTTAGGTGAAGTATAAAGGCAGCCATCTTCCCCATGAATTGAACTTATATTTTCCTTTGCTTGCTTGATTTTGATAGAAGCATGAAAATAAGCAGTGTTTCTATCACCATATTGGAGCCATTTATTATGTAACTGCTGCTTTTTCATACTGCTTTCAATATTAAGAATATGGTTGTGAGAGGCAAAAAGTCTTCCTTCCTCCTCAGCCGCATGTGCATCACCAAGTTTATTCATCATGAACTCTTGAGCCCCTTTGAGTTTTTCTTTCAATTGGTTTGACTGTTTGGATCCATCACCATAGTGCTTATTTGCCCATTCTCTTAGTGGTACTTTAACATTTTTAAGCCTCCCTTCTACCATTATATTAGCTTAGATATGTGTTTAGTGGAACAAATCTTCGTCTGCTATTTTGGTATCTTGGATATTTACTTATGTGATCGAATGTTATTGGCTGATTCCCTTATACATATCTACATATTATGTAAATATTCATGCTACAACTTAAAATGTAAACTCGGTTAAATGAGAACCATTTTGGTCACCAAGCTTCTTTCTAATTTTTAAGGTCAACCATATGTTTAATAATGGCTTCAAGTTAAGTAGTGATTTTAGTAAAGGTTTTATATATATTCATTTTATTTGTCAAAAGGACTTTATTAAATGAGTTTATCAAAGGAGTTTTGTTTTAAATAAGGAATATTTATAGGAAAGTTCTATAAATGATTTCGGATGATCTACAAAAGGTTTTATGAATAGGTTTGGAATTTAAGTAAAGGAGATTCATAAATAAAAGAGATTTACAAAGAGGATTTATAAAATGAAATTTATAAAAGAATTTGAGATTGGATTTTCTTTAACCGACATTCTTGATTATGGTGGTATGAACATTCGTTTCACACTTAACACTAAAGGAATATTGCTTGAGGTTATCTTTATCTATAATTTAATTGATATTTTGTTTGATCCTTTGATATGATTTGGAAATGAGATAATTTCTCACAAATTTTTGATAAATATACTTATGTTAGTGAGATAAGTAAATGAATGTTTTTGGATAAACACTTTGAAAAGAGTTTTAATAAATGAATTTTTTTAGTTTTAGGCTTAGTGGTTGCTATGGGTAATTAAATCTCTGAACTTGTTGTTGTTTGTTTATTTGATAGTTAAATAACCTACGAATCAAATCTGGATCAAAATATAACTCTGGAAATATCTAGTAGAAAGACATGAATTATATGGTACATTTATCTTCGATGATGTTGTAATGTGCATATAAATCTCGTTTTGTTCTCTTAGGACAATTGATAGGGAGATACATCCACTTAAACAATTAGGGGGTGATCCCTACTCTTAGTATTGTTTGATTATTTCAAAAAGAACTGGGGTTGATTTATCGGAATCATCAAATGTTGTTTCGAAGAGATCTGGATCACATAAGTATAAATTATTTTAAATTCGATCCAACTTAAGCGTTTCAAACTGAAGATATCTTAAAGATGATTGAAGAAGAAGCTTTTGAAATGCAAAGGCTACTTGCTACTAATCCTGAAGGAGATTCCAAAGTGGATATAGCGGAGGTAGTGCTTTCAGTTTTGTTCAGACCCAGTACGAACGTTTATGGATGAATGCTGGCACTGCATTGCTACTTGGAGGAAAGTGTTAGAATTCCAAGATGGTTTGCTATACATAAAAGCGTAATCATAGCCTTAAGCCTCATCAACCAGGAAAATGACTAAAGCAGAGACATGCGGCATGGCTATGTGTCCCTCCTATCAGTGTATGATCGTCCCAAGACCAATTATCGATATCTTTATTTATGTTGCAAGACCCATTATGGTTATTCATTCACAACCAAAGGGTGTCCATATTCAATGCTATCTAGTAAGGGGTAGGGCGGGTTCTGATTATTAGAGGTGCAACGTATTGTAGCCTTTCGTATATTTTATCTAGAGGTGTACAGATTCGGTGAGTAGACCCTTACTTTTCATAGTTTGAATCTATTTTCCAACATGAACCTTTGGACTTGATTTTATACCTATTATTTTAGAATTTAATTAGTGTAACTGTAACGACCCGACTCCCATATACCAGGAAGTCGCATCGTTAAGAAGAAAGGGATAGAAAATAGAATAGAAAGAAGAGAAGAAAGAAACAGCACATCAGAATCTACACAGCGGAACGAATAAATTATATTAATAACATAATACTTTACATAGTTTACAACCATTATCAGAGTACACAGATATACAACACATACTAGACAGTTATAAACACTTGTCTAGTTATACAACTCAAAGACTACAACTCAAAGAAAACACAGCGGAAAAACTCTACATATATATCTACACACGGAAGCCTCCTGCTCCATTGCTCCTCCATAATTCGTCAAGCTAACCTGAATCCTAACCTAAATCTCCTTGGCTACTCGTAAAAATTTGAGTACCCAAGAGTTTATGAAAAACAAAAATAAACTCCAGGTTAGACATGGGTCTGGTGTGAGTAACAGGTTAAAGTTGCTTAACTTTCAAAAAAACCTTTTGAAAGAAAAGGTATCACGTAAGACTTCCCACACATAAACATGGAAAAGTTTTTACCTTACGCTAACCAAAACATTTAATAGGAAATCCGATGATATTATAATAGTGTCTAGGGTTTTCAAATAAATAAGAAATAGCCGAAATTGTTACATTATTAAATTCCAGCTACTAGCCACGAAAGTGTGTAATACAATCAAAACCGTTGGCACTTATTGGATTTTGGATTCCATACAATGGCAGGGCTATTGGGGTACTGCCCGTCACAGTACGTGGCCTAGATCAACGTACCGAGGATCACTCCCGACCCCCTGCAACACAAAGCCGGACCCATTCCTTACTGAATAGTTCCGAACAAGGCAACCCCGTGGTTGTAGCTAGCAACCACCCACACAGCCGAATATAAAGGGACTTCTAGAGAGAGGTAAATCTTGCTCTCCAGTGGGTGCGACTCATGAAGCCTTTCTGCACCTCCCCTGATTTAGCCATTCCCGGTTGATGAGGCTTGAGGCTACGATTACCTTTATAGGACAATCACTTAGAATGCTCATCGTCCACTTGACGATGTTCTGAAAGCATTCAATCCATACAAGTTCGTTCCGGGTTCGAACGAAATCGAAGGCATTATCTTGTTACACTCATTTTGGAATCACCCTCAGAGTTAACGATAATAACCCTTGCACTCTAAACCACCATCTCGAATCTATAAGAACTAATTACGTCAACTCATTACGGAATCACCCACAGAGTTATACTGACTCATAGTCCTTACACCTCGAGTCTTCACAAAGCTCCACTTGATTCACGACCTAACGTTATTTGGAATCGATGTGGTTTTCGGATATCCAAATATGGAAACCCGATCCCGGTCTCATCGAAAACCAAAGCGTGTCTTTTAAGGTCCAAGCTGTTTTAAAGGTTTAAAACAATTCAATTACAGTATCTATATACACAAAGATAGATAGCTCATAATCACAATTGATAATCAATATTATCAAATAACAGGTATCCACATTATCAATATCAAAATAGATAATCCATGTATCAACATCCCAATTGATAATCTAAGTTATCACCACAATGCAATCAAACATCCATACCACACAATATTATACATCTCACTACTGAGATCACAAAGCATCCAAGACAACCAATGTCATCCATTCATCCATAAGCAATGATTTATTCATCACCATATAATTAATTTAAAATGAATTAAATTAATTATCTCTATCTCTAATTAATATAAAATGAATTAAATTAATTACTTCATCTTTAATTAATTTAAAATAAATTAAATTAATTACTTCATCAATGTAAACCTTGCTTACTCAATCATTCAATTGATTACGATCAACTAATCATTCATTATTAATTACCTTAATTAATCACTCTTGATTAATTATCTTTAATTAAATTCATGTAATTATCCTTAATTAATTTCATAAAATTAATTATTCTCAACTAAACAGTAATTAACCCTTAATTACTCAATTAATTAATTAATCATAATTAATTACATTAATCCTTAATTAATTACATTAATTAATTACCTTTAATTACCTATTATTGATTAATTAATCATCTTTAATTACATCATTAATTAAATAATTAATGATCCTTAATTATTCCTTAAATTAATTACTCTAAGTAATTAACTAATTTAATTACTATATTAAACCAAATTAATTAATTTCTTAATTAATTATTTGATTAATTATTAAATAATTAATCCAAATTATCTCATACTTAAACATCTCCACTTAATTACAATCACGTAATTACTAATTAATTACTTTACTAAGTAATTTCCAAATCCTTAATTACATAAAGTAATTATTTATAAAACTCAAGTGTTTAAAATTAATTAAACTAAATTAATTAAATTAAACTCATATTAAACTAAATTAATTACATTAAGTAATTAATTCCTTAATTACTTTTAGTAATTATACTCAAACCATTTACAATTGATTATTTTAAATTGATTAATCTAATTAATTACAAAAAAATTAACCATATTAATTAATTTTTAAATAATCATGGTTAATGACCTTCATTAACCATCCTCAAATTATTTTATAAAGTAATTAACTTAAATTAATTACAAACTAAATTATCTTTAATCATTCATTAATTAAAGTTAATTATTAAATTAATTAACCTTAATTAAAACTTAATTACATAATTAATATTCATTCATCATTAATTAAAAATTTAATTAATGATCTTAAGTATAAATTGATTAATCATTAATCAATTAATTCCAAATTCAATTAATTAAACTAATTAATCAATCATAATTATCTTATTAATTAAATTAATCCTGAAATATTAATCTTAATTAAATTTTCAAGATAAAACATAACTAGTTATGTTTAAACAATTTAATTCATAACTAAGTACTTTTGAAATTACCTTTAAATTTCAATTTAAATTCAAGTTAAAATAGAATAATTTTAAACTTATCAAAATTTAAATGAATTTAAAACTTTTTAAATTGCAATTCAAATAAGTGCTATAATTTTTTTAAAGTAAATTCATTTCAAAATTTCCAGAAATTTCAATTCATTCTTAGTTTAAACTTTTAAATTTAAATCTTCTTTAAAATTTAAACTGAACATCATTTTTAAACATAAAATTTCCAGATTTAAATAAATCTGTAAATCCTTACATCTTAAAAACCTTAGTATTTAAAGTTTTAAACCATTTACCAAAATGAAATAGTTAACTAAGATAAATTTTTGAAACTTTTATTTTATTTTAAAAACTGGGTTTTGAATTTAAATTAGAAATTCAAACTTGAATTGAATTTAAACCTAAACTTTGCTTTAAATCCTAAAACTACAGATTTTAAAAATTTAAAACCCAGATTTTCAAAACAAAACAGTTTCTTTCTGAAACCTGGAAACTACAGAGTTCAAACCGAGACCCCTCTAATTTTACTTCGAGTTTCAAACTGCTCTACTTCGAGTTGTTTTACTACTTACTTCGAGCCAACTTCCCCTTTCCCCTCATCTTCCCTGAAACAATCCCAAACCCAACAGTTTTCCAGAAAACATGTCGCCGCCACCTCTGCCGATAATCTCAGATGATCTAATCAACTCCAGAAGCCCACCACTACTCCAACATCAACCCAGATCAAGAAATTAATCAAAGAATCTAAAATGCCCCTAATTCAAAACCTGTACAACAGAAAACAGGTTTCACTATCAAAATATGTCAACGGCAATTTCTTGTCGTTCCGACCATCAGGAAGTCCACCTCTTCGGCCATAAAACAACCCACACATCTACTACACCTCCACCAAAAACTAGAATACTCGATCACCCCAACACTACACACTGACCCAATCTTAACCCCTGTTCAAAACTAGGGTTCAAACCAAAAATTTTCAAACTTCTACCAATCTAATAATCATTATACACTTCTCTGATTTTTCCAAGGATCTATGATCCTTACTTAATAACTTCAAAAGAAATTTGAGTTTCCTTAAATCATAAATTACAAGAATTTGCACAAATTCAAATTTTGTTTTCCAGACCAAACTGTAAATGAACATTCACTTAAAAATACTAATACTTGATTTAAAAATCAAGTTTTTGTCAATGCATTAAGTTTATGGAACTGGATTTAAATATTATTATGTTTGATTTTGATCAATATTAAACATACAGGGGAGTTACTTAGGTTTACAGAGACAATTTCCAGTATTTTAATTTTCCCAAAGATTTTTAAATCTAAACTTAAGAAAATGAAACACATTGCTTTATAAGTTGAATCCTAATCTCTGATAAACAAACTCCTTTTTATTATTCTAAAACACAGATATAAATCTCATATTAAATCAATTTGTAAAAGATTCTTTAAATAAGGTGTGAATCTACAACACAATCAACATGCATAAACAATCATAATTTCAACAGACATTTTACAAGCACACAAACATAATTTTTATCTCAAGCATTTGATCAAGCACCCTAAATATAGTTTAAGATTTTAAATGTTACTCACCATTTGATGAATGCAGAAAACAAATGCAGAGCTCCTGTTGATTCTTTGATTTTTGCAGAAAACAAAAATATGCAGAGCTCAGTTGATCACTTGAAATTTTGCAGAAAAATGAACATGCAGGCTTGACTCTGTTATACTTCAAGTTGTTTAAAAAAAAATCCTGATGAAATGTTGGCATGCAGATGAAGATGATGCTGTTGCTAACTCCTCAAGTACATGCAGACGTGTTTGACAAAACTTCAAACTGAGGTTGTGAAGAAACAAAATGCAGGCTTCACTTTGTTTTTGAAGTGAAGTGTAGATTTTTGGATTTGAGGAAATGCAGGTTTGAACTTGATGAATTTGTGGTATGCAGATTTGAAACTTGCAGGGTTTTCTGAATTTTTTTTTATATGAAAATGAATTTGATCTTTTCTCTTTTGATTTAGGAGAATGCAAATGCATGAATGAAGATTGTAAACTATACAAATGTATTTCAGATTTTATAAAAGAGAAGAAAATTTAAAACTAAATTTTTAACACTTGTCAAAAGTTAGACACTTGTCTATACGAATGCATATGAATTTAACACTTGTTTTCTCCTTTAAAGGTAATTAGTATTTATTTACAAATGTAAAGTGTGTATTAACTTAAATTAACTTGTTAGTTTATTTTAAAATATGTTTATAAATTTACAAAAGAAATAAAAAAACAATGTTTTACAAATTAACCTATACATATTAAAAATTAAAACAACTAAAATTTTATACTTGGGAATTTAAATTCAAAATAAATTCAAAATCAAACAATTTCAAATTAAGTTATAAATAAAAATTCAATTCGAAATAAAAATTACAAATCTTATTCAAAATTTATTTAGAAAGATAATACAATATTAATATTGTTTTTATAACTCTCTTATTATTAAATAAAAATCATTTTTCAAGAAATTATATTTTTATTAAATAAATAATCCATTTTATTAAGTCATGAAATCATTTGGTTAAATTTATTCTAAATTTAAAACTCAAGCTAATTTAATTTAAAACATTTCAATATTTTTCTTATCAATTTTAAAATCATAAATTTATTTATGAAATAGTTTTTAAAACTCAATACTAATTAAAAATCAAATTTTCCAATTTATAATATATATATTAGAATTTTAAAACATGATTCAATTATTAAATTTAAACCAAAATCATTTATTTAGCTTTGAAAAGCTTAAATATTAAATAAAACAAATTTTCCAAAATTGCTACAAATATTAAAACTAGAAAATATGTTTTACTTATTAAAATTAAATAATACCAATTTATTTAAAATATGAACCATATATTTATATTGTAAATAGAAATCAATTTATATCATTTAAAAGATAAAATAACCAATTTAAATATTTATTGAAGAAGATTATTAAATTTATCTGAATAATTATTAACAGAATATCAATATCAATTTAATTCTAACTACAGATATTAAATTGATATTGTTACAAATTCTGGGATATTACAATAACATTCTCACCTATGATTAATATGTATTTGTTCCTTAGACAATATTATAATACCAGTGGATATTTATATAAAGATGTTTTGGTTATCGTAAGGTAAAAACCCATATGTGTTTATGTGCGGCATAGTCTTATGAGATACCTTTTATTTTAAAGGATTTTACAAGTTATAATAGATAAAATTCCTTGTGATTTGAGTTTCTCACGCTGGTCTGGGCGTTACTTTCTTATAATGCTTGGGTCAGTCCAAGCATATTTTCTGGATTTAGCTGAATACTTTGGAGCTTTCAGGAGACAAGTTGGATTCTTCAAGATGTATTCACATATCTTTTATCATTCGTTGTGTTTGTAATTTTTTTCTCTTCGTCTATATATGTCAACAATTGTAAGGAGAGGCTGTTATAACTATCCAGGCTGATAATTAGTTAATGTACTCTAATGTTGGGTATAATAAAGATGATTTTTATTTTAAAAACTTGTTCATATTATATATTACTCATCACATTTTGTGAAATTCTATTTTGTCTTTTCTTTCTTCACCCCATATGACCTGACTTTCGGACACTTAAATGATCGGTACACAAACACCACAGATGTATAAGTGTCATATTTAGGTTCAAGAAAGGCAGATTGTTAGACATCGTTTCATTGTATATGGTGTCAGGAATTGCCCGAATATAGTAGATTTTGAATAATAGTGGATTTTCGACGATCTCAGATCAAAAATGGAGGAAATGGTTGTGTTCATGTCAATGAATCATGAATTTTGGTGTTGATTTCGAAATTTTAAGTACCAAGGGTAGTCATGGAGGCAAGATGAACATATCGTCCAATTAGCTTTTTCCGATGATATAACTAACTGGAGGTGGAGTGGTGGTGCTGGTAGGAAGCTTGGGTGATGGCGGAGGTGATGGAGATGGTCGGAGGTGGTTCGGTGGACCACGGTACCAGGGCAAGCTTGATTAGTTTTAGAGTGCTATTTTATTTTGAATTCAAAACTGAGATGCTGGCACTGATTGGATGCATCGAGTTCAATTAGGTGATGGCCAAAGGTATGTCAGTTGAGTGGTTTTCAAATGGCGATGGCGGTATGGGCTGGAGTTGGCCGGAGCGACAGTAGGAAGGAGTTGCTCGCTGTGCTTAGATTCTTTTATAGCACACATTTTGTTTTTTGAGATGGAAGGGTATAAGCGGTTGCTGGTTGGAATGTGATAGGCTTGGCCTGTTTATGTTGGTGAGGAATATATTTCATTTTATTTTTTTAAATAATTAATTAAATTGTATTGAATTTGAAAATGTGATATCTCATTCATTTTAAATCCGATTAACCTGTGGATTTTTTGTGTTAGACTCGTGTTATGACTACAACATTACGGTATAACTTATCGACAATTGTAATAAAGTTTAAAATAATGATAAATGATATTGATTGAATATTATCACGTTAATTATGTAATAACATGGTTAAATTAATTATACTTTGTTTGTGATATCTATTTGCTAGAATAAAGCACCGTTCTGCTATAATTTAATTAAATGCATTATTTTGAACATCTGTTTAACATAATATCATTGTGCTATAATTGAAGTGAATTGATTATTTTGGATATCTGTTTGGCAAAATAAAACACCATTATGCTATATTTAAATTGAATATATTATTTTGGATATTTATTGAGCAAAATAAATCCCTATTCTATGCTTGTAAAGTAAAATGATGATTCTTAAAGTTAATTAATATGTGGATTAATTAATATTGAACAATGATGTGTTAACCATTCATGGTTAATTATTGAGTGCAAGTAGCTTGGTAGCCAAGCCGTATTGGGTGTGACATTGGTATATGTTAAAAGTTGAACATTTTTAGTAGTAAAGGTAATATTTGCACTAGTTAAGTGCTATGGTAGCTTTGGGCCTCATTAAAGTATTTTGAAATACTAATATTTTTTTTATTTAAAATAATTTTGGATTTAGAGAATGATTTTGAAAGTCACTTTGGAATTTTATATGGCATTTATTTAGAAATGGTTTTTGAACTTATCAATTTTACTCCAACTTTTTTTAAAATGTTTTAAATATATTTTGGAAGTATTTAATTAACAGAAAAGTTTTATAATAACGAGTGTTTATTTTAAAGGAAAATAAATGGATTTATCTTTTATTTTAAAGTGATTCTTTTTTTAAGAGAAGATAGTAGTATTTTAGAATAAATATCTGTTAAACATTTTAAATAAAATGTTGTATAAAAAGAGAGATTTATAAATGGTTTTTATAAATAAAAGAGAGATTTATAAATAAAAGAATGGATTTTAAGTGATATTTTAATATTAATTAAGATTTATGTTAAATATATAAGATTTATAAAAATGATTTTTGGGTTTTTATAAAGAATTTTATAAAGGATTTTTAAAAAGGAGTTTTAAAAATGGAGATTTAGAAAAGAATTTTATAAATAGAAAAAGCTTTATAAATAGAAAAGAATTTTATAATTAAAAATGAGTTTTATAAAAAGGAGTTTTGTAAATAATTTTAGAGACTTATAAAAGGGGTTTTATAAATAATTTAAGAGATTTATAAAAGAAGTTTTACAATTTAATTTAGAGATTTATAAAAGTACATAGAAATATGTAAGGGGTTATAAAATAGGAATTTTATAAAAGGAATGAGATTTGATTTTGATAAATAATCCTTCTTAATTATGGTAGTATGGAGACATTCTTTCCATACTTAACACCGAAGGAAAAGTGGTTTGGGTTTATAGAAACAATGTTTTAAGTGACATTTGTTTTGGCCTAGTTAAATGTAGAGGAAATGAAATGGTTTGTGAATATACTTATACAGTTGAGATAAGTATATGAATATTTTATAAGTATTTATCAAGTGGTTTTAATTAATGAAAAGATTAATTAAAGAGGCTTGGGGTTACTTATGTGTTTAATCGTGCTTGGTTTCTTATGAAATTAAACCTCTGATTTGGTTGATTGTTTATTTGGTAGTTGAATAATTGACTATCAAATTTTGACCAAATATAACTTTGGAAATATCTAAAAGAGACGGGAATTATATGGTATAGTTATCTACGATGATGCAATATTGTACGTATAAACTTGTGTTCTTCTAGGACAAATGATAAGGAAATCCATGTTCTTAAACAGTTAGGAGGCGATCTCTGCTCTAAGGTATTATCTTTTTATTTCCAAAAGAACCGGAATTGAGTTTACCATAATCTATCGATTGTCGGGTCGGAGAGACCGGTATCAGATTTTTATTCGAAAACCACTTCGACTTGGCGTATGCGTTCGAATTGAAGACATTTTGAAGATGATGGATTCGAAGATAGAGTTTTTCAAATGCATGGGCTACTTGCTACTAATCCCGAGGATGTAGTATAAGCAGTGCCTTCTGTTTGTTTATATCCTAAACAACTTGTACAGATGAATGCTGGCAATACGTTATTACTTAGAGGGCAGTGTTAGCATTCCAAATAGGATTTGCTAAGAATGGAAAAAAGTAATCGTGACCTTATAAGCCTCACAACTCGGAATGACGAAATAGGGGATATGAAGTAGAGCTATGTGGTTCGTTAGCATTAGGAGAATTTTTCCTCGATATAGATTTGATATTTATTGATTTTGGTATGCATGCACAAGGAAAGAGTGGGGCCATGGCCTGGTGGATCTATTTGCAGACTTGTTGCCTGGGGTATGATGTAATCTGGTATGCCATGTTAAAGGGGAAGCCGACAATGTGTTGGCAGGGGTTCAAGACGTTCTTGTTGAACTCAGTACATTTTTTTCTTGAGGTATACCGTGAAAGGCGGTACCTCAATAGCCTTGTCAATATATGGAATCCAATATCCAATACAAGCTTGTGTGAAATTTAGTTGTATACCTAATACGATGGAATGTAACCATTTCGGCTATGATTAAATATTCATTTTAAACCCTAGACATTACTTGATTTCCTATAAAATGGTTTGGTTATTGTAAGGTAAAAAACCATCTGTGGTTACATGCGGGATGGTCTTACGAGATACCTTTATTTTTGGAAGGGTTTTATAATAATAAAAATTTATATGAACTATGTTTCTCACACTGGTTTACTGGACTAATCTGGGCGTTATTTACTTATAATGCTCGGGTCAGCCCGAGGATATTTTTAGATTTAGTTATGGACGCTTTGGAGTTTCAAGAGATGATTTGGATGCCTCCAAGACATATTCACACATATTTATTTCCGCAGCATTTCTTGTTAGTATTTCTCAGCAATTGTAAGGACAGGCTATTATCACTGTCTAAGCTAATGATAGGTTAGTCTAGTCTAGTCTGATTTATGTATGTATAATAAAGTTATTTTCTTTTTGTAAAGATCATTGTATATTATATATTACTCGTCACGATATTAGATTATTTCTATCTTTTCTTTCTTTCACCCCAACAATTTGTCTTTTCGACATGTGGATGCTCGGCATGTGTATACCACAGATGCGTTAGTGTTGACATTTGAGGATCGAAAAGGCAGGTCATTATACATGTTATTGGAGCTTATGTTAAGTGAACACATATGCCTTAGTGTTGTAAACTCATTTGAGATAGGGTTAGTGACACCCTAGAATGATTTTGAGTATACTATATGTACGTGAGTGTATTTGTTAGTGCTATAAAATATTCTATTGTGTTGATTGGTCGGTTAAGTGGTTAACGAATTCTGACCGATGCACTTGATCAACATTGTTTATAGGGGATTTTAAACACTTAAACAAGACAAACTGACAAAATATTGTTTTTGAAATTGGTAAATGAATTAGTTTTACTTAGAATTATATTTTTTTTATGTAAAAGAATAGTTTCTAAAGACTTATATAAATTTATGATATAATTGTTACGAAATGATAATATTCAATTATTATCATTTATTGTTTGGCTGGGTATGCCCCGCTAGTTTCTGAGCCGTTTTACCTTTTCACTACATGGGTGGGGTTGATAGTAATTGGAGGAACATTACAACGAGCACTTTGTGTATTAAGTTTCACAGTTTGACTATAAGGCGCTCGTTAATAATGTTGGGTTAAAATTCAGTTTTAATATGAGTTATTTATATTAATCTAAACAAAGATATACATTTATGAAATTATTTATATAAGAAAGTGAACTTATATAAGTATTGTATATAAAAATGGTTTATAAATAAAACAGATTTATAATTGTGAATTTCAGAACTTAAATTCGGGTATTTGGAAAATTGATTTTCAAAGTTTTGTAGAAAATAAGTATTATTTGAAAGTATCAATGAATATAAATATATTAAAAATAATTATTAAAGTAGTAGGTAGTACTAAACTCACTTTGTCATTGTTAAAATATTCTGGTTTTGACTGCAGCATCATAGACATTCATTTTCGAGTTTCTAAGTAGGGGAATGCTACCATAGTAATTTGTTGTAGAGTTGTTTTGTATAACAAATTTTATTTTAAAATTTCAAAAGTTTGATTAGATATATAAAAGAAGATATGTATATTATTATTATTTCAAAAAGATTTGAAATAAAACCCGACATTTAGTTCTCAAGTTTTCTGTTTGGTTACTTTATTGATGCATCAGGTTGATTTGGTTTATGCATCAGATTATGATACGTTGTTTGGAAGTTTTCATTTATTGAAATGAAATAAAATTTTCGATGATTTTGGGTAGTCGAAAACTCCCATATTAATATAGAATTTAAAGCTAATTGATTATAAAAATATAAAAGTTTGGTTTTGTAACTCTAGAATGGAAAGATAATATGTTAAACAAGTTTTACATTTGTTGAACATCCCGGTTAAGTAAAACAAATATGATACTGAATATATACTCTCAGGATATAGTGGGGTATTATACAAGTTAAAACTTAAGTGTTTATGCAATATTTTCATAAATGGTTTTAAAGGAAAAAATGAATTGGTATAAGTAAAAACCAGTAAAAATAAGTACGTAAGTTGTACGTAGATCATTTCTTCACATGGTTCTTCATCCTAGATTCGAGTACATGACCTTGAGGTTATTCACACCGATCCGGATAAGGATTTAACAATCGATTCTTAACGGCAAACACTTGGTGAGGGTTCTGGTATGTTGCTGATGTTTTCTATCATAATACATCGCTATATAAGGAGAATGGAAGTTACTATCAAGATGCCTTATCAAAGTCCGCACTAGGAAAGTCGGGCGAGCGATACTAGTTTGAAAGAAAAGTTTACATATTTGAGTAAGTCACTGAACCAGAAATTGCGTACATGTTAATGAATTTCACCGTTAACACCCAAGAAGTGCAAGGGAAGAGGAATTGGGCTAAGTGAAATCTTGGATCACCCTTATGGAACTCAACAAATGTCGAAGAAGCGACAATTGGTTGAGAAAGGGCTTAGGTAAATAGGCTTAGTATGTTCAAGTCCATAATGTTGTCGTAATTATTAATGTCAAAGCCATGCCCAAGATTATCTCAAAGCCATGTCATCTTGAATTCGATTATTGTAGATCAACCACATTCAAATATTAATTGAGTTTATGTGTGCTTTAGAATTCAAAGCAAGCTATGATAAAATTCACAAGTGCTTTGGAATTCAAAACAAGCCATATGTCATGGGTTTAGGCAAATATCTAATGCGTTCCCCTACGGGAGAGGTTATTTTTGGAGGAGAAACTATGCATTTTTGGGATTTCCGTGCTCCGTGGTTAGAACCTCTACGGGGTCCCCCGTCGATTCTTCTTCATCTTCTTCTTCCAAATCATCTGTTAATTTGATCTTTATTCACATGCCATGAAATATTTGAAAATACATACCCTTAAGTGTCAAAGTTCTAGTGATACATTCAGCAAAAATCCTCAAACCAATAGAGGGTTACAAAGTTTAAAGTCTAAGAAGCTGAGAAAAGAATCATTGTCTTCCTCTATGACCCTATATCAGTATTTATAAGTGTGGTAAGACATGGCATGGATGCTATGCAGCATGCCTATTCTGCAGTATTGTGGTTCATCCCGATGGTGCTAAGGATTTTTCTTTGATCTGATTACTTACGACAATCTTTAGTCTATTGTTGGATATTGCATCATCAAGGTGCGGTATTGATAATAAGCGACATTGATAATATGTGGCATTGATAATAAATGGCATTGATAATAGACGACATTGATAATAAGAGACATTAATAACATGCGACATCAATAAGGATAAAGAACGATATCAGAAGGAAATGACATTGAAGAAATGCGGTATCAACATGAGGTGATATTAACAAGGTGCGTCATTCATTCTTCCTTCATGGATAAATTACGACATTGATTAGAACATGGCATCAAATAGGGGCGATAAGGATGATAAATCTTGTCACTATAACATTACGGCTTCCAATAGAGTATTCTACAACATCACTGCTTTCTTATTGAGATACATTATCATTCATTCAACTCAACAAGTTTATGCAACATTGATGACATTCGATGGTTTAGCTTTATTAATGACCCATGACATCATCTATTAACCCTTATTGATGAGAAGGGGCCTTGCATGCTTTCGATATTGGCTTATCTTCGCACATTTGGCATTACTTGTTGAAATGAGATCATGGTTCTGTCGACATGCCACATACTTTTGGAATCAATAGTGACAGTAGTAACATTTGTCCTCTAGTATGAAGGAAGCATAGACTTTTCAAGTCAATATCTTTGGTGTTGGTGCTTTAATGCCTATTGGTTTTCTGGTTTGAATCGGTCAGTACGTTTAAATTTGATCGTATGGCATATGTGCACCTTCTTTTTCCTATAAATTCTCAATCTTCTTCATACATTTTTTCTACCTACAATTCAACCTTAAGAAAAAAGATTTTATAAACTCTCAAAATTACTCAAAACCTTCGATTTTGGGCATCCTATCTAGTCATTAAGGTATAATCTTTATTTTTATTTGCATTGATTAACTCAAATTAAGGGGTTTCATACTGAAATCTCCATTAGGGTTTTATTTTTTGATTTTGAATTGACATCTGGGCTTAAATTCTAGGTTTTGATGGTTAATTTTTTTGTAAATCTTTATATCCTTGGTTAAATCAATTATCGGTTACACATGTGGATAGAACTAACCTTGAATTCTGTTCCGCTAAAGCATTTAGTGGATTAATTAAAGATTAACGACATTAATTCAAATACTAACAGATAACTATTAGACCTAAAACCCAATATCACCTTGCTCTATATCGAAATCGATGCTATATGATATCATTTGGATGCTCGATATTAACTTACCCATTTTACTTTAAGATTAATGTTTAATATCCGATAATAATCAATCCTATAGTTTAGAGAATAATAGCGCAAGGTCCTTATGCCGCTAATATACAAAGATGCAACAACCGATTTAAATTATAATACGACATTCTATTATGTTGGCATTAACTGGAAGCATTATCATTTAAATTCGGTATTGATTTAAGAGGTTATCTTATGACACCAATAAGCATATGTTATTTCTCCTTTTCGATTACCATTTTAAACATTTTAGCTCAATGTTTTTTTACATTGTTACTTTGCGACATGGCTGTCGTAGTAATTTTATGATCTACTTATACATTTTATGCCTTTTTTTAAAAGTGTTTTTGAACTATGTCATCATTACTCATTAATGTAAATTATTCTATATCGGCCTTGGGCATGATTGCGGTATTATGTTATAATACTACATCGTCATTAATGCAACATTCAATACCATTCCACCTATTCGACATTAATTTTATTAGTCCAATATGAGATTCATGATACATTTACGATACATAGCCATAAATTTATTTTCTTACCATGGTCACACCATTTATTCTTATACTTTTACTTGGCTAAAAATTTAAGTATTTTAAGAATGTCGACATAGATCACTCTACGGTTATTGACTTGTTGTAAATATTATAATGGACTTCGACTATGACATTTTCATGTAATTACTTAGGTAGTTCAAAATTGATGTGCCACCTTTTTTTTTAGCATATAATAACCTATGAGCATTTCAAATTTCATGAAATATTTAATATTTTTCCGATATGGTATAATATCACCTGGCAGGCAAATAGAAGGAAGAAGGCAGTCCAAAAAGGAATAATGAAAATTAGTAAGGGTCTTAACACTTCTACATCTGTTAAGAAAGGCGATCATCTTCCTAACCCATCATATATTACCACCCAAGAAGAAGTGGAATCTATTTTTAAGAAATTTGGTATCACATGCATAAAAGCTATTCCCGCCAGTCCTTTTAGTGGAATCAACAACCCTAGAAGGGTATTTTGCCCTTAATCCAATTCATATACGGCACTCGAGATGCCTTCCTTTCCCTGATTTTCTCTTGAGATTCTTGGAGTACCTAAACATAGCTCCAATCCAATTAACCCCAAATTTATACACCTATTTGACTTGCTTGGAAGTTCTTACTAGGGAGGCCAAGATTCCATCTCTTAGTGCTGAAATTCTTCATATCATAGCGAGCCCTAATAAATAGGTCAGCATCAAGGTAATCCGGTATATCACAATTGTCCTCTTCCAAAAAGCCTGATCATCAATACCATTAAAAAGAACAAGGACTTAGAAACTTGGGTTTTCTATATCCAATGCTATTCTAGATTAGGGAAACTTTCTCCATTATAAGTAGTTTTCCATTCCTCATTACTTATGTTATATTTGTCACTTTCTTACAATTGGTGCTTTCCTTTAGGTCTAGCTCCTTAGCAGTTAAGCTTCTTTGATAGCGGGACTATCAAATCCCTGACTTTGGGTTCTCGGAGCATGGGTGATAGACTTGAACTTCTGACAGAAGTGAATCTTCATCATTACTCGATGGTTTTAGACTATCATATATGCTCAGGGAACTTTCGAGGATGAAAGGAAATGCCCAAGGAAAACGGTCACTGGTCATCAATAACCATAATGCTTTCTCTACTTCTTCTTCAGTTCAACTTGAGCCCATTGGTAAGTTTTTATTGTAACTAGTATAGAATTTCTAATATCATCGTTTTATTAGCTTCTTTCTTAGTTTTAGGCTCATTTTCTCTTATTGTTGCTTATAAAGAGAAAGAAGTTAAAGTTGATGCTATCAAAAGAGGAGAAATAAAGATGAAATTCCCGCCTCATCTCAGTTGAGAAAACCTATTTCCATTGAAGACTCCATCACCAAAGCAAGTAAGGCACTAAAAAAGGAAGTGGGCAATGATTCCTCTATTGATGTTCCATCTCCTTCCTCGGGTAAAAGGCCTAAGCTTATGGGTGACTTTACTCCTACTGTTGTAGATAAGAAGGTACATGCCATGATTTAGTTAATCTGGAATCTCTTGGGCATAAAGTTCAAGAATCAACCGAGGTGGCTCACTCTCCGGATCCCTTTCTCAAGATTTCATTTCCTACTTCTACGACAAGTCTTAGCCACTTGTTTTCCAATCTTGATATGATTCCTTCTTCAAAAGATCATCTTTCTTCAAAGGAAAAGGTCCAACCTCCTATAACAAGTTTTGATGATCTTGTTCGATTTGCTACCTAATCTCCTTCTATTACTTCTCTTGGGTCATCATAGCCTTCAGTCTATTCCAAGGATCAATCTTTCATTATTCTTAAATAGCTTCTATCGGTGAGTGTTTCCTTTGTTTGGTTAACTTTTAGCTTTATAGATCCTGCCCATCTTAAACTTGTTATACATTCTTAGGAGGAAAGCACATGTTTGTCCTCTAAGAGGCTTCTCAAACGACTTTTAATCAAGTAGGCAAGCGTAAAGTACAGATCTCTTCGCTTACTTATAGCATAATTAATATTGCGTTAGCAAGAGATGAAGCTATTACTAAAAAAGAGAAACTCTTCTCCTTAATCAATGAGGAGAAAAATGCTAGGCAATTGCTAGAGAAGGAGGTAGAGGCATTGAAAGTAGACCTCGAGAAGGCAAATAAAGAGAAAGCCGAGCTAGTTGAGATGGAAGTGAAAATATTAAAATAGAATCTTGAGAAGACCAACAAATTGAAGGTTGAGCTGGCTGATAAGAACAAATCCCTAAAGGGCAGTCTACAAAAGAAAACTGACATATTGGCTTATCCGAGTAATATTATCAAGGACGCCCAGAAGAAAGTTGCCTTTTTTCTCGAGAATGCACTCCCTAAGATTACTGAGAAGTGCTACAAAGATTACCTATTCATAGAATATGCTAATAGAATTTAAATGTGTCTAGACATAGACTTTCCATCCCCTCCAGATTAGAATGAAAAGTTTAAAAGGCAGTTTAGTCTCAAGTTGAAGAAAGATAAGAAGTCTCTCTAGAGTTTACTATCGAGGAAAAGGTCGATGCAAAAAAGTTATTAACCATTGATGACCCATCAATTGATAAGGAAAAAATTCAATGGATAGGAAGATGATGATGACTACAATGATAAGACGAAAATAATGTTCAAGATGATGAAGATAATAGTGGCAATGGTGATGGAAAGGGTCCTTTAGATCCAAAAGATGGAGGAGATGGATCAGGTGATCCTAACTTAGATTCATCTGTTCAAGTTGCGGGTTTCACTAACTATCCTGATACTCAAGATACTATAAGGAAGGATTCTTCCCAAAGGATAGTGCTCCCTCAGTCGTCAACCAAAGAAGAAAACTCAAACTCACATTTCTCAAGTTCCTTTCTCCTAGGTATGGAATTAGCTATTTAAGTGCTAAAAATTACCTACTTAACTTTTAATTGATAAACTTACTATTTTAGTTAAGGAAAAATGAAAAGTGTTATTATGAGATTCTTTATGAAAAGAGTTTAAATAATAAGCATCGACTAAATAGGGAACTCAAAAAGCTAGTTAAAGAATATAATGACTTATATGACAAATATAAGCGCCTTTTTGGTGACGCCGCACGGTTATAGTTTTTATGGAGAAACAGGTTGTTCTCACTTGAAAAGAGCTTTCCTCCATTGGGAAGGGATCATGAAAGAGAATGCAGAATTAATGGCTCTCTTTTGGATGTTAATCAATGATAAAAATGTTTTGATAAAATTTCTCTATAAGGTTTGCTCTAGAAGCATATTTGTTGACTATTCTTACTTAGGCGAGAATAATAGAGGCTTAATGAGGTGCTTTAATAAAAGATATTTGGATGAACATTGGTCTGATCCTCTTCTTGGGTGTTGTTGGAACCTCTCTAAGGTGGCGACTATTCCACTTTCTCCTTACTCTCTTCTCTTGATAGGATTATGTATAGCAAGGAGAGATTTATTTTTGAATTTTTTAAGGGATCAATATTGTACAAACTTGGTTGAATGTATAATCTAAATGTGTAATTCAAGTAGCTTGTAAACTTTATCACTTATATTTCCTTGTTCTTAGTCTGCTATATTATTTTTCATATATTATACCGATTAACGAATCCTCACGTAGTCCTATTTCTATGGAGATTTTGAGCAAATTTATCAAGTTAAAGAGGTACTTTAAAGAGAAATTTTTAATTATCAAAACATCTCAGTTAGCAAAACATTACTTTCTTAGAGATCTATAAGAAGTTTACATGCGAATTCCTCACTTTCATTTTGATTTCTTGAGTGATGAAGCGGATAAACTAATTGGCGAAGTTCGAACTTATCACGCCAAATTACTATGCAGTTATACTAGCCCTTTGGTTGGGAAATGGGACTATCCTCAATTTCCTCTAGTTATTGCCTTGTAGGGGATTAAATATTCTTTTGATTCTACCCTTATTTATCAGCTGGGTCATTTTAAAATGCCAAATCCGCTGTTTTAGAACTTTAGGAGTTAATTGAATGTTTAAAATTGAGTTGTGATGTAATTTGAGTTTCTTTATTATTTGTAACATTTTGCTATTACTAATGAAAAAGCTTACTTTCCGTATATTAATTTCCTTTATTATTCCAAATAGGAAAACTAGCTAACACTCACATTTGATCCTTTAGATGTTGTTTATTGGAAATGACCGTGAAGTGGATTTCCTGAAGGGTCAAGTGTCTTGCCAATCTTTGGAACTTATTATGAGCGAAGGCGATTCTAGCTTTCCTACTCCTACTCTTTGAAGAATGCAAGATCTCAATTTTTAGCTGGCAAGAAATTTCCTTTGTTGTTGAATCCACCTCCGACCCTATGTAATGAAGTAATCCCCAAATGGGGTAGACAATTGAAATTTGAATGCATGTAGTTTTTCAACAAGAAATGGAATGGAAAAGTTTCTCAACGTCTCAATGATTTTGAATCCTAGGTTGAAAAGGTTGAGGGTGAAAGGCACATGCTCAAGCAAAAGATTGAGGAATTAAAGAGCATGTTTCAAACCTTAAAGCTTGAGCGTGCACTGAAGACTCAAATTGATTCAATTGATGATGCAGACACTATTCGAAGAAAAGAGAAGAAACAAAAAGAGCTTTTGGATGTGACTATTCGCTACATTACTGAATCTTCAACGGTTGCTAAAGATATGAAGAGGATGGAATAGAGCCTTGCCCTTTAACAGAGAACTACTTATAGATCTTTCAATAGACCCATTGGTAGTTAATCCATGTACCTATGATTTATGTATTTGACATTCAAATTGTAAATAAACTCATATCTAAATGGTTGATATTCTATTCCTTTTTCCTTTGCTTGAGATTAGCAATTAATTTTCCAGTTGCAATCCGGTGCTTTGTAGTTGCCGTTTTTAGCATAATCTACCTTTTGATTTCAAGCCTTTAATGTAGAGATCAATAAAATGCTTGTTAAGGGAGCTAGTAACCTTGTAGATTGAGATTTTAGAATTTTAGTGGTGTGAAAGCCATAGATTTTGATCTTTATGTAAGAATATGCCTTTTCATTAATAGATATCCAACAGCTTTATTAACCAACGGAGATTCCCGCTATTTTAATAAGAAATTTGAAGCCTAATCCCAATTAAGAGCCTATTTAATGTAACAATGTTCTTGAGTAACTATAATATCATATGAATAGGGAACCAGCCAACTGCATTGAAATAGTATAAGATCGAAATATCTTCTTATAATATTATGAACAAAAGACCAGAAACCCATTTAGCGATATTGTAAATAGAACAACAAAAAATTATCTGACAACAATAGAAGATCAGAAAATCTGTCTAGAAATAAAAGAAGACAAGAAAATCCATCTGGTAATGATAGAAGATCGAAAAATCCATCTGGCAATAATATGCACAGAAGACAAGAAAATTATTTGATCTGTAAAGATTGCTTTCTCCTTATTTTAAAGTGTAATAGCCCATACACGACTTGTTATTCCTCTAAAAGATTGTTTGGTAGTGTTATACCATCCTCCCTCTAGGAGGCTTTTCGGACAGGCCGAAGGCTTAAGGTGTTATATTGTCCTCCCTCTAGGAGCAACTCCTGGCAGGCCGAAGGCCTAAGGTATTATACAGTTCTTCCTTTAGGAGATGCTTCGGATAAACCAAAAGCTTAAGGTGTTATACTGTCCTCCCTCAAGGATGCGCTACATACAGGCCGAAGGCTTAATGTACTATACCGTCCTCCCTCTAGAAGGCGCTTCGGATAGGCCGAAGGCTTAAGGTGTTATACCATCCTTCTTCTAGGAGGCACGCCAGACAAGCCGATGGCTAAGGTCTTGATCTGGTCTTCAAGATGTTTCCTTTATTGTATGCATACCTTTCCTTCTAAAGATGTTCCTATCCCAAACTTTATCCATCTATTGTGGAAAGAACAAAATTTCAGATGCTCAGATAAATTTCTTTTAAATGGTAGGCCTTTTGGGTATCTTTCACTATTTCTTTTGGTGACCCCACCTTGACCATTTTCTGAATTATTTTTGCTAAAATATGGCAACAGTTAGCCTTATGTCCATTAACTTGTTGGTAAGCACAATAATCTCCCTTCCTATTAGCCTTATGACGGCTCCTTGACTTATATAAAGTGGGGAAGTTTCCAGCATTTTTTGGTGTAGTAAAAATATGGGAGAGGGATTTGTTTAAGTTTACATAATTAGATTCGAAAATCTCCCTCAAGCTTTCTTTCTCTCTTCGATTCGTTTTTGGCCTTTTGTTGGGATGATTGAAGCCAAACTTTTCCTCCTTGTTTTTGTTAAGTTGTCATTTGGGCATGATACATCTCGTCTATGCGGATGAACTAGTCAGCCCGAAAATAGAAGTATTGTACATTTTTACATCCATAAATATATATATTTTTCTAAAATGGGTTAGCTCAATTAACCCTGAATACACTGCCATTAGTGTTTCCCTATCGGTCACAATTCTTGTTCTCAGAGCTTCTATATTAAATCTCTTTAAGTATTCGCCTAGAAATTCCTCTAGCTTTTGCTTGATATTAACTAACAAATTTGAATCTATAGTTGAGTCTTTGTAAAGGTAAAATGTACCGAGAATTCATAAGAAAATTGTTCCTAAGATTTGATGGTTTTTTCTTGGTAACGCCGTTACCATTTGGCAATTGCTCCATGGAAAGTTATAAGAAAGAGACTACAATGTACAGCCTCGGAAGCATTATACAAATCTATTAGACTTTGTAAAGCTAAAAGGTGATTGTTTAGATTGGTAATTCCATCAATCTTTAGGGAAGGAATCTTAATGTAGGACGAAATCCCAATAGCCATTATTTTCTCTATAAAAGGAGTTTTTTAAAAAACTATTATTATTTTTTGGGTTAAGGGTCGGTTCTTCCTTAGAGGCAAGTATATCCTTTCTTATTATTTGGTTGGGCATGTCCTTTTGGTGTATTTCTTCATTACAGTAATTCCTTTTATAGAACTTATATTCTTTGTATGGAATCAAGCTATCTGCTTGCTCGTGGAACCTTCTTATCAATTTTTCTTGATTCTTCTTTCTATGGTTTACCCTATCCTTTGGAGAATGCATTTCTTGTTCCTTATCTTCGGTTGTCTCTTTCCCAATGGGTTCATAGCACTCCCATTTTAGCTTTTTTACATTAAGGTTTTGAGGTTTCTTTTTGGAGATTCTTCTTTATCTCCTTTTTCCATAACTTTCTCATTTTATAAGATTCTTAAGATAGAGCCTTCTTAAGGAGCCTTGCATAACGATCAATTATTGTATCAAATCCTAGACTTTAGCTTCACCGCTCATGAGCTTTGTTAAGGTCGATGGTTGTCCAACCTCTGTATTCTCTAAACAGAAGCTTGGAATGATATTTTCCTTCAAAGTCGTCTGTTGTGTAACTTCTTTGTTTGGGTTGTTATCTTTCTTGGTTCTTTCCATTTTTCTTTAGTTTCAAGAAGAAGAAATAGGGAGACAGGAGGTTTCAGCCCTCCATCCAATGCTAAAATGTTAACGAATTTCTCCGTTAACAACCAAAAAGTGCAAGGGAAGAGTAATTTGGTTAAGTGAAGGCTTGGAACACCCTTATGGACCTCAATGAATGTTTGGAAAAGCGATACTTGGTTGAGAAAGGGATTATGTAGGCGTAGTATGTGCAAGTCCATAATGTTGTCATAATGGTTCATGTCGACTAGACCCAAGCTTATGCCAAAGCCATGTCATCTTGAAGTTGATTATCCTAGATCAATCTTGTTCAAATAGTAATTAAGTCTTTGTGTGTTTTAGAATTCAAAGCAAGCTATGATAAAAATCACAATTTCTTTGGAAGTCGAAACAAGCCATAGTTCATGAGATTTTATTCATATGCCATGAAATAGTTGAATATACATAGCCTTATGTGTGTGCAAAGTTCGAGTTACAATTGGTAAAAATCCCCAAATCAATTTTGGGTTACAAAGTTTAAAATATAAAAAGTTCAAAAAAGAATAATTTTTTTCCTCCTTGCCCCTAGATCAGTATTTATAGAGGTGGTAATAAGTGGCATGGATGTTATGCGGCATGCATGTTCTACAACATTGAGGTTCATCCTGATGGCGATAAGGATAGTGCTTGGATTTGTTGGCTTACAACATTCTTTAGTGTATTGATGGATTATATCATCATCAAGATGCGTTATTTTTAATAAGCGACAATGATAATATATGGCACTGATAATAAGCGGAATTGATAATAGGCGGCATTGATAACAACATTAATAATCGGCGACATCGATAATGAATGACATTGATAATAGGTGACACCAATTAAAAGCGATATTAGATGGAAATGGCATTGAAGAAATGCGGTATAAACCCGGGGAAATAATTAACTAGGCACGACATTTGCTCTTCCCCCATTGATGAAGTGTGGCACTGATTAGAACATGGCATCAATAAGGGGCGACATGAATGATAAATCATGTCACTATAACATTGATGGCTCTTAATACAGTATTCTTCAACATCACCACTTTCTTGGTGAGATATGGTATCATTCATTTAACTACAAGTGATACGTGGCATTGATCACATTTGATATTCTTAGCTTCATTAATGACCCAGGACATTGTTTATTAACCCTTGTTGAGAGAGACAACATTGTATGCTTATGCATTGGCTTATCTACACACTTTGACATTACTTGTTAATGTGAGAACATGGTTATTTTGGCATGCCGCATACCTTCGGGATCAGTATTGTAGCGAACCGAGATTTTCGACCCTCGAAAATTGACATCAATAAGTTCATAGTATAGCACGCTGAATATTCAAGCACCAAAAATATCGATTTATAGGGGTAAAGAAGAAGAAGAGATAGAAGAAATAGAAACAACAATATAGAATCTCACAATCATAGCGGAACAAAATATTATATATAATAACATATCTTTATACAAAGAAACTGTAACTGTAATATACATTCAATCATCAGAGTACAACAGTCAACAATCATTCTAGACAGTTATAATAACTTGTCCTCACAAGTGCTAAATATACAGCCTACACACACAGTAGAATATATTCAAGTACATGGAATACGCCTGAAAATCCCCTAGCATGTCTCCTGTGCTCCAAAGCATCTTGACCAGAATCCGTAATACTCGGTCTGACCTGAGTATTATAAATAAATAGCACCCGAGTCAGTCTGACCAGCATGAGAAAACACACTTTATTACTTTTGTCAAAATCCTTCAAAAACAAAGGTATTTCGTAAGGCCACGCCACACATAAATACAATGTATTTTTGCCTTACAATAACCAAAACATTTTATATCAAAATCATCTGATATTATAAAAGTGTCTATAGAAAATTAACTATAAAATAGTTAAAATGCTTGCATCTCACGTTTCAGTGTAGTTGGGCACAATCAAAACCGTACAGACTCATAGTGGATATTAGATTCCATATAATAACTGGACCACTGGTGTACCGCCCATCACGGTATAACTCTAGAAAAATGTACCGAGATTGTAGCTAACAATCCTTGCCAACACAGGACTAGCCTACCACTTACTGGATAGTACAGAATATGTTATCATCCCAGGTGTTCCCAACCTATCAAGCTCTCTCTTTTCCATGCACATCCATATCCATAATTTTAATATATCCGAGAGTATCTATAAAAGTGATAACATACCCTACTTGGGTGCAACCCACTTAGCCTTGCTATATCTCCCCTGTTTTAGTCATTCTCGGTTGATGAGATTTAAGGCTATAGTTTAACTTTAGAATAGCATTCATACTTGTAATACTAGCACTGCCTTCCAGGCAATGATGCAATGATAACATTCATCCATACAAGTTGTTCTGGGTCTGAACAAACCGGATTTGTAATGACCTAAAATTTCGACCTCGAGAATTCGACATATGTCAAC
The DNA here is from genome assembly GCA_030765085.1 of Allium cepa. Lineage (NCBI taxonomy): Eukaryota > Viridiplantae > Streptophyta > Magnoliopsida > Asparagales > Amaryllidaceae > Allium > Allium cepa. The sequence continues at coordinate 583,443,212 of CM060931.1, forward strand.
GGTAGAAGTGCCGAGCAATCGAATGCTGAAAATTTCAAATTGCTAAAGTAAAGAAGAAGAAGAAGATATAAGAAGAACAAAAACAAAACTCAAAATCTCACATTTCGCCGCGGATCAAAATATAATATCATAAAATAGCATTTACAAAAGAAGCTGAAATTGTTAGATTACATACAATTCATCAGAGTTACAACCATTTACAAATAAATTGGACAGTTACATCAACCTGTCCCAGACTACTATCAATACCACCTAAAACATAGTGGTAAACTCCATAAGTTCCTACCATCCAGCTCGCTTCCTGAGCTCCAGAACGTTCTAACCTGAAAAACTGTAATACTCGGTCTGACCCGAGCATTACAACAAAGTAACACCTGGGTCAGGCTGGAAACCAGCGTGAGTAAACCCATCTAACATTAAATACTGAAGCATAAAACTTATTCAAAACCCAGGGTAACTCATACCTCACAACGAGTTCTTAACTTTCCATAGTCAAATGGACATCTTACAATCATATCTAAGCATTATTACTCAGATTAAATGACCAAATTTACATCATTTATTCCATTCCAGCATATTTATTCCAAAATCAAATTCATAGAGAATTATTGTAGATTCAAATCGAAGTGGTTTTGGATATTTACAGATACCCAACCCAGTTCCCTTCGAATCCAATATAATCTTAACCCAAGTTATTCAATTGAATACAATTCAATTTTAAATACAGGAGTCACTTTACATGACAATTCATCATTGATAGATAACCACATTATCACTGTTCAACCCAACATATCATATCACAAAACATTTCATATCAGAGATACCAACCAATTCAAGGCATTCCATATAATTTAATCATCCATAAGCAAGAGTAATTAGTCACACCATTCCTAATTTTTTTAAATAAATTAAATTAATTACTTTAATGACCTTTAAATCCTGCTTACTTAATATTAATTAATTACATATAAATTAATTAATCATCCTTTAATTATCATCTTTAATTACATAATGTAATGCCTTTTGTTTAATTACACAAATTAATTAACTTCAACCATTCACATTAAATAATCTTTTGATTACTCTCATAAAGTAGTTAACAATAATTTATTACATTGATCATTAATTAATTACTCAAATTAATTATTCTATAATCACTTACATTGGTTAATTATCATTTAATTAATCACATTCGTTAATTAACTAACCTTTAAATTAATTTCCTTAATTAATCCATACTTTAATTGTTACACTAAGTAATTAATCCTCAATTACTTCCATTAAGTAATTATCCCCTAATTACTTCCGTAGGTAATTTCCTGTTTATTAATTTCATTCGGAAATTATTCACTAATCGCTGAGTACTTATACTTATTAATTGCGTTAAGTAATAAATTTCATTAAGTGATTATCTTAATTAATTAAACAACTAATTGTTCTAAACAAATTACATTAATTAATTATCTTTAATTAATTAAGTAATTATACCTTAATTACTTAATTAATTATTGTTAACAAGATTTAAATTTAATTAAGACAAACCATTTATCTTAATTAGATTCTTAACATTTATATTTTCTTAAGGTAGATGCTTGAAAATAATATCATTTAAGAATACTTTTACTCATTTAAAGTTTAATTACTCTTCCTTTATCACAACTTAATTCAAACATCATCTAATTATTTTTGAAAACACATAGTAATTTAATTCCAAAATTTGCCGAATATATACATAATTACTTTAAAATGAAACAATTTTAAATCATTTAACCTTTACATTTAAACTTGAAACTTGTTTAACAATTACTTTGCTTTAAAAAATTGATTAATTAAAGTTACTTTGAAAATCCTGTACATGTCTTTTTTGTATAAAATTTCAAAACCAGGCAACTAAAGAATAAATCCCGAGCCCTAGCTTCAAAACTCCGAACAAAACTTCGAGCCAACCCAACTATTACATGCAAACCCTTCTTCCTCAAGTAAATTCGCAAACCTACTCAAGACCAACCCAAGAAAAGCACCATCATCTCCCATGCCCAGATTAATACGGCCATCAATGTGCATGCCGTACCCATGCCCTCCGATCAACTCACTGGCCATCCTCCAAGTCGACGACGACACTTCAACACGAGCGACCCACCAGAATCCCGATCCCCTCATGAAAATGGAAATCGAACAACTTGAACCTATCAGGTAGAAAACTCGATCATCAACCACCTCAAATTTCTCCTGTCTCCAATCATCTGGAACTTCGCCTTTACGTCAAGAACCTCGCCTTGCTCCCCTCTTTCATTTCCCCCAGCACCGATCATGTTCGACACGCTGATGAGGCCACATTGGCATTGAGTCCATCATCGACTCAATCAGGGTTCAAAATCCTACTTTGCCCTCGCCAGACCACCATGGTGGCCGATAAATTCTTCGAGAATTTTCCTAAGATCGCCACTGCACAAGCTTTCTATACTATCAATCACATCGCCAAAACTTTCCTTGATAAAATCCTCCTTTCTGATCATCTCGCAAAATCTCGATAATCTTGCGCTTCAAAATTATAAAATTATCATCAAAAATCATCGCATCCACCTATTAACCAGTTTATATAATCAGACATGAGGAATTAAGACATTCAGTTCTTCGGATTTGAAAGTCTTTTGCTGTTATTTCTAATTTTCAAAATATTTACCAAATATTTTTATTGGAAACTAATTTTAAAAATGAAACTAGAATCTTGCAAACACTTTCTCTTTAAAGATAAGTGACTAACATTGTTTCTTTAGGAAGATATGAATTGATTTAAGTTGATCTTTAACCTGGAAACACAACAGAGGTATATATATACACACATACACACACAAAGATATACACAGCCATTTATATTTATATACACGCATACATCTAAATTCATCCATGTAGCAAAAATGATTCAGCTATTATATCACATACATCTGGTTTAATCAGATTTAACTGAAGAAAGATTGTTTGCTCACCTTTTAGAATGTTTGAACAGAGAGCTTGTGCACTTGCTTTTGAACTGAAAATCTTGAATTTATAATCTGACTTGCTTTATTATTTAGGTGATCTGATCTTCTTTTGCAACTTGAATTTGAACTTATTTTTTTTAAAGCTGAGTTTGAAACTTGAATCCACAGGTTTTATAGTTTCCAGATTTTACTTTTGTTTTGATTTTTTTCCTTTTAGTCTTTCTTCAGGTTTTAAACTTTGAGAATAAAAGTTTTGAACTAGAAAATAGCCTGGTTCTTAATATTTATTCATTAATCTAAAAATAAAGAAAATGACAGTTGTATTTGTGTATGATAAGAATTGTTAACACTTGTTAATCTCATGTATTCACTTTACATTTGTTTTAAATGCATGTTATTATTGTTATAAATGTTAAACTATCTTTTATTCATCATTTAAAAAAATATAGGGACACTTGTTAAATCAACTCACATTTGTCATTAGCCCACTATAATTAATTTACACTTGTATTTACATATCATCTTTAGCTTCTATTTGTCATTTATGTTGTATAGATATGTAGTATGTATTTATACATATGTATATATATATATATATTATATTTTAAATTTAGTTTTACATTTATTAATGTCTTAAGTGTATTAATATTTAAACTTCTCCTTATTTAATTTTAAAGGAAAATGATATAATATCCCAATTATACGCTTAAAAATAATTATGCAAGTTTAATATATCCTTTATAAAACCCTTTAAAGATAATGATATAAAACTAATCATATATTAATAAAAATCATATATAATTATTTTTAAATCCAATTTATTATAAGATATTTATTCTTTGAATTTTCAAATTCAGATTCAAGTTCAGATTCTATTTAAAATCAACACATATATATACACTTAAACAACCCATATTTGTTTTAAATTTTGGGATATCACGTTGCTCCCCCCTTTAAATCTTTTCGTCCTCGAAAAGGAACGGAATTAGAATTTTATTAAAATGATTATTATCAGCTTATATTTCTCTTTGACCATTTCAACAATAAACCCTTTATTTAAGAATTTAAAAACACTTTAAAATCTATATAATATTACCAAAATAGTTCATAAAAATACCTTTTATAACCAATGCTTCCACAAGTCCATCCTTGTTCTCACAAAAATTCGATCATACGTTGATCAGGCGTAGGATTGAAAATCTATAAATACTTGGTAAACCCGTTTTCGACACCCAGTGAAAATACTGGAAAATATTTTGTTGAAAATATAGAAAACATTTTTTTTGAAAATAGAGGAAACATCTTTGGTGAGAATGCTCTGGAAATCATTACCCCCTCCATGGTTGAGGTTAACCCGATGGTTACGCTGCCATCCTGACAAAATCCATAGATAACTGTAGGAACTCCGCGCCCCTCTATTACGCCATGGAACCCGCCACAGATCGTAGTTACATCCCGGGTTACGTTGCCATCACTGTAAAAGTCCATGTAACTGTGCATCAGCGCCCTCGATTTTCGCTGCCAAATGTAACATCACCACTTCCACATAGGTCGCAAACTACATCCGTCAAGTCCCAATGTAACCTTTGGCTCTCACGGCCTCTCAACTTTCTCTATGTCTTCATAGGTCGTAGTCTACCGATGTTACGTCGCCATCATGGCAAAATCAAACGTATACTGTTGGATCTCATGGCACATACGACTTTCGCTATGGTCCACAGTAGATCGTAGTGACATCAAGTTAAACTGTCGTCATAGCATAACCCAAATATCTCTGTAGGCATCAGCGCCCTCGACTTCCGCTACCCACTATACATAATCCTCAAGAACTTCAGTTTGTCCGGACTTCCTCCCAAGATTCTATTTAGAGCCTCCCCATTAGGGCTCAAGGCAGAACCACCGCATGGATCTCCTATGAAGTTCATTCCAATGGGAGCGCCTTTTTCTCCAAAGTACATCTCAAAACACTTTATACTATACACTTACAGTAACTTTAAAATCATACCCTTTCAAAATCTTCTTTACACAAAATCGATATCTCAAATCGATAGTTCCAAACTTGGCTTTCCATACTCCCAAAACTTATTTTCCCAAAAATCAAAATTTTTTTTACTCCAAAATCCACAGGTTCCAAAACCTTTTTCTCAAAATCATTCTCATAAAACCATTTGTATATATAAATATATAAAATCTTGGAATCACTTATATAGATTCCCCTTTTATGCTTCAAATTTTGTTCAAAACACTTTCTTCTGGTTTTTAGATTCAACATAGGGAGAGTTTGTCAAATATAATAATATATATACACATACTTCATTTTTTCCAAATCAAATATTCAAATTTTATTTCTTTTATCAAATTATTTACCATATCACATACCTTCCATATAGTGAATTTCAAAAGATATCCGGCTTCCATCTTAATTCCTATATACTTCTCAAAATATACTTTTCCTTTCAAAAGCATTTCTCATTTCTTCCAAATTTTCAATATCAATTTCATTCAAGCATATACAATGTACATATACCATCTATATGTAATGTCAAATTTGATCGCTTACTCAATCACAAAATTCCACTTCCGAACTAGTATCGTCCACTCGACTACCTAGTGCGGACTCAGATCTGTTTTCTTGATCAGAAACCGTCATTCTCCTTGCATAGCTTAACTACGGTAGAGAATTTCTATAACCAATCAAAAATCCATATCCAGGGTTCACCGTCGAAAATCGAGTGAAAAATCCCTACTCGGATCGATACACTATCTCGAAATTCTGTGCTTGAATCTGGATCAAATCATTCTGCGAATAGAATAATATACGTACAACCTACGTATTCATCTTCATTGATTATTAGCTAAATCAATATTCTTTTCATACACCTTGATTCTAATTTCTATTCACTTATTCATAATGCTTCCATTCCCATTTGGGTTATACATTTACTTATAAACAATTTGCACTCTAACTGGCTTAAATTTAGAAAACAGCTTTAATTTTTTTTAAAATAGATAAGTAGTTGTAAAATAGTTATTAGTTGCAAAATAGCAGTAGAGTAGTTAAGTAATTATAAAATAGTTGTAAAATAGTCAAATAGTTGTAAAATAGTTAGATAATTGCAAAATAGTTGTAAAATACAAATTAGTTTATAAAACAGTTGCAAAATTGTTGTAAAATAGTTAAATAGTTCCAAAACTAAAGTAGTTGTAAAATAAGTATAAGATAGTTTTGGGTTTTAAAAAGAAAAGTTGTATAGCAAATAGCTAGAAAAAATAGATTTAAAGACAGTTATATTAAAACAATTTATTTGGAAATAGTTTTCAGAGTCAAACTGGTCCAATTTCCCAGTCTCTTATTCCAGTCAATTTCAAATTTCCACTTCAAATCAATTCAATTCAAATTTTCCACTTGAATTTATCTCAATTCCAATCTCAACTTTTAGATCATCTCGAATTATATAAATTCGAGGTAAATTTTTTAAATTTTAATTTAATCCTTTAAATCAAATCAACATTTACTCTTAAATTAACAACTTTAAATCTTTAAACCATTTGATTCCGAGTCCAAATTTCAAAATTCCATTTTAAATTACCTTTACTTAACTTATTTCAAAGTTCAAACAAGAGTTCAAATTTTTTAAAATGATTTAATCTTCAGAATCTAATTTATTACCCAATTTTATCTTCCAATTTTGAAACTGTTTCTTAAACAATTTTAGTTTGCAAGTTCATTTTTAACATTTGGATCTTAAGTTCAAAGTGAACCCATTCTATAATTACAATTTCGTTTCAAGAATCAAGCCTTTTTAAATAGTTTCAAAATAAGTCTTCTTTTTCATTTAATTTTAGTAATGGACATATATTACCTCAATCCATTTCTTAATTCATTTAAAATAATCCAATTCTCAGTTTCATGGATTATTAATAACAATAGGTTGATATCAGAATAAGTCATAAAACGTCCAAATTATTTATATCATTCACCTAAAGCATCCATCAATAGCACACATTACCGATTTCCAGATCTCAAATCTATTTGAGATCACACATAGCTCCCATCTCAAATCAACCCATTTGACTTTCCTAAGTTAAATTTTAATTTCATCTTGAAATTTCCAATTCGGGTTGATTGTTCTAAACTTATTTAACTTCCCCTAAGTTAAATTCAATCCAATTTAATCCAGTCAAGTTTACCCAATTTGAATTCCCATTTCAAATTTTAAACTTCATTTTAATAATCTTCCCACTTATAAGTTCAAAAACTTATCATTTCAGGTTTTCACATCATATTCTAAGGAAAAATCGAAAACTCAACCTTAGGGTTCATTTCAAATCAATTTTATTATTATGTATATCCCCATATATACGTATTTATTTTCTTCGCACACCAAGTTAAACTTTAAATTTTAAACCACCGTTGGTTTTAATTGAAAACAAATTTTCTTTTAAATTTTAAAGCACTCTTGTTTAAAACAAAATCCCTTTATTCAAAAATGTTCTGAATAATCTTATAATACCTTGAAATAATTCCAATTTTCGGACTTAGATTTTTAAACATCATAATTTAGTTCTACCTCAATTTACATGTCATACTTATCTAAATTCTACTTCCTTAAAACATTTCATTTGCTTTATCATTAACAGATATTTCATTATTAAACACAACAACCATTTATGATAATAACCAAGATTATCATACCTGGATACCAATTCATTATTATCTTATTCTGAAAACACTTCTACAAATTCAAGATTTTAATTTCAGTTTGGAATCATTTCAAACTGATCTTCATTCTATTTCAATTTGGTTGTATTTCTATTACAACTTAATTCTTATTATTTTATTTAATTTCACTGATTCAACAACCAATTACCTTAATATATTAGAAATACTTTTGCTTTATATATATATATATATCAAAATATAATCTTATATAAAAATCATTTATTTTTAAATCCAATTTAAAATCTTTATATAAGAAAGTAACAAGCACTACGCTCTCATATACTCACTCATTCTAGGGTACTACTTACCCTATCCTTAATGATTAAATCCACCAGAGCCAAGGTTCTCGCTTAACCTTCAGCTCTGATACCAAAATGTAACGATCCAAAATTTCGACCTCGAGAATTCGACACTAATACGTTAGTATCGAGCAACCGAATGCCCAAAATTTCAGATTGTTAAAGAAAAGAAGAAGAAGATAGAAGAAGAACAGAAACAAAACTCAGAATCTCACATTTCGTTGCGGATCAAAATATAATATCATAAAATAGCATCTACAAAAGAAGCTGAAATTGTTAGATTACATACAACTCATCATAGTTACAACCATTTACAAATAAATTGGACAGTTATACCAACCTGTCCCAGACTACTATCAATACCACCTAAAACACAGCGGTAAACTCCATACGTTCCTGCCATCAAGCTCGCCTCCTGAGCTGTAGAACGTTCTAACCTGAAAAACTGTAATACTCGGTCTGACCCGAGCATTACAACAAAGTAACACCCGGGTCAGACTGGAAATCAGCGTGAGTAAACCCATCTAAGATGAAATACTAAAGCATAAAACTTATTTAGAACCCAGGGTAAATCGTACCTCTCAACGAGTTCTTAACTTGCCACAGTCAAATACACATCTTACAATCATATCTAACCATTATTACTCAGATTAAATGACCAAATTTACAACATTTATTCCATTCCAGCCTATTTATTCCAAAATCAAATTCATAGAGAATTATTGTAGATTAAAATCAAAGTGGTTTCGGATATTTACTGATACTCGACCCTGGTCTCTTCGAATCCAATGCCATCTTAACCCAAGTTATTCTAGTGAATACAATTCAATTTTAAATATAGGATGTCACTTTACATAGAAATTCATCATTGATAGATAACCACATTATCACTGTTGAACCCAACATATCATATCACAAAACATTTCATATTAGAGATATCAACCAATTCAAGGATTCCATATAATTCAATCATCCATAAGCAAGATTAATTAGTCACACCATTCCTAATTAATTTAAATAAATTAATTACTTTAATGACCTTTAAATCCTGCTTACTTAAAATCAATTAATTACAAATAAATAAATTAATCATCCTTTAATTATCATCTTTAATTACATAATGTAATGCCTTTTATTTAATTACACAAATTAATTAACTTCAGCCATTCACATTAAATAATCTTTTAATTACTCTCTTAAAGTAGTTAACAATAATCTATTACATTGATCCTTAATTAATTACTCAAATTAATTATTCTATAATCACTTACATTGATTAATATCTTTTAATTAATCACATTTATTAATTAACTAACCTTAAATTCATTTCCTTAATTAATCCATACTTTAATTAATTACACTAAGTAATTAATCCTCAATTACTTCCATTAAGTAATTATCCTCTAATTACTTCCTTAAGTAATTACCCTTTTATTAATTTCATTCAGAAATTATTCATTAATCACCGAGTACTTATACTTTATCAATTACATTAAGTAATAAATTTCATTAAGTGATTACCTTAATTAATTAAACTAATTAACTGTTTTAAACAAATTAGATTAATTAATTATCTAATAAGATTTAAATTTAATTAAGATAAACCATTTATCTTAGTTAGATTCTTAACATTTATATTTTCTTAAGGTAGATGCTTGAAAACAAAATCATTTGAGAATACTTCTATTTGTAAGTACTCTTCCTTTATCACAACTTAATTCAAACATCATCTTATTACTTTTGAAAACATGTAGTAATTTAATTCCAAAATTTACCTAATATATACATAATTACTTTAAAACCAAACAAATTTAAATTATTTAACCTTTACATTTAAACTTGAAACTTGTTTAACAATTACTTTGCTTTAAAAATTGATCAATTAAAGTTACTTTGTTTTTAAAATCCTGTACATGCCTTTTTTGTATAAAATTTCAAAACCAGGCAACTAAAGCATAAATCCTGAGCCCTAGCTTCAAAACCCCAAACAAAACTTCGAGCCAACCCAACCATTCCATGCGAACCCTTCTTCCTCGAGTAAATTCTCAAACCCACTCGAGACCAACCCGAGAAAAGCACCATCATCTCCTATGCCCAGATCGACACAGCCATCAACGTGCACGTGCGTACGTGCACGCCGTACCCACGCCTTTCGATCAACTCACCGGCCATCCTCTAATTCGACGACGACCACTTTAAAATGAGTGACCCACCAGAATTCCGATCCCCTCGTGTAAATCAAAATCGAACAACTTGAACCCATCAGGGAGAAAACTCGATCATCAACCACCTCAAATTTCTCCTGTCTTCGATCATTTGGAACTTCGCCTTTACGTCCGGAGCCTCGCCTTTCTCCCCTCTTTCATTTTCCCTAGCACCGATCAAGTTCGACATGATGACGAGGCCACATTGGCCTTGAGTCCATCATCGACTCAATCAGGGTTCAAAACCCTACTTTGTCCTCACTAGGCCACCATCGTGGCCGATAAATTCTCCTAGAATTTTCCTAAGATCGCCACAACACAAGCTTCTTACAGTATCAATCACGTCACCAATACTTCCTCTGATCATCGGGAATCGACGAAATCCTCCTTTCTGATCATCTCGCAAAATCTCGACAATCTCGTGCTTAAAAATTATAAAATTATCATCAAAAATCATCACATCCACCTACTAACCAGTTTATATAATCAGACACGAGGAATTAAGACATTCAGTTCTTCAGATTTGAAAGTCTTTTGCTGTTATTTCTAATTTTCAAAATATTTACCAAATATTTTTATTGGAAACTAATTTTAAAAATGAAACTAGAATCTTGCAAACACTTTCTCTTTAAAGATAAGTGACTAACATTGTTTCTTTAGGAAGATATGGATTGATTTAAGTTGATCTTTAACTTGGAAACACAACAGAGGTATATATATATACACAGATATACACATGCATTTATATTTATATACATGCATACATCTAAATTCATCCATGCAGCAACATTGCTTCAGCTATTATATCACATACATTTTGTTTAATCAAATTTAACTTAAGAAAGATTGTTTACCCACCTTTTAGAATGTTTGAACAGAGAGCCTGTGCACTTGCTTTTGAAATGAAAATCTTGAATTTATAATCTGACTTGCTTGATTATTTAGGTGATCTGGTCTTCTTTTGCAACTTGAATTTGAACTGAATTTGTTTTAAAGCTGAGTTTGAAACTTGAATCCATAAGCTATATAGTTTCCAGATTTTTCTTTTGTTTTGATTTTTTTTTTCTTTTAGTCTTGCTTCAGGTTTTTAGCTTTGAGAATAAAAGTTTTGAACTGGAAAATCGCCTGGTTCTCAATATTTTATTCATTAATTTAAAAATAAAGAAAATGACACTTGTATTTGTTTATGATAAAAATTGTTAACACTTGTTAATCTCATAATGTATTCACCTTACATTTGTTTTAAATACATGTTATTATTGTTACAAATGTTAAATGTATTTTATCTTTTATTAATCATTTTAAAAATAAAAAAGAAAAAAGAAAAGAAAATAAGGACACTTGTTAAATCAACTCACATTTGTCATTAGCCCACTATAATTAATTTGCACTTGTATTTACATATCATCTTTAGCTTACATTTGTCATTTATGTTGTATAAATGTGTAATATGTATATATATATATATATATATATTATATTTTAAATTTAGTTTTATATTTATTAATGTCTTAAATGCATTGATATTTAAACTTCTCCTTATTTAATTTTAAAGGAAAATGATATAATATCCCAATTATACACATAAAAATAATTATACAAGTTTAATATATCCTTTATAAAACCCTTTAAAGACAATGATATAAAACTAATCATATACTAATGAAAATCATATATAATTATTTTTAAATCCAATTTATCATAAGATATTTATTCTTTGAATTTTCAAATTCAAATTCAAGTTCAAATTTTATTTCAAATCAACACACACACACACACACATATAGGCACTTAAACAACCCATATTTAAATTGTTTGAAATTTCGGGATATCACAGAATCACCAAAATCACCATCTTTATTATCTCCACGGTATCACCAATCATAACGCACAAGTCGGATCGAAATGGTTTTTGTATATTAAGCCAGTTCTCGGTCTCTTCGAAACGATCAATGAATTTGGCTAGATTTGATTATTGGGTATTTAACTATCAATTTTCACATATAAGCAGTCCTTAGGCCCAATTTTATAAATCTTTCAAAACATTCGTTTCAAAATATCTTTACAAAGATATATATATATTCAAATCTCTTCCAGTATATTAAATAATTGGAAATAATTTGAAATACTTATATCCATAATAGGATATTTCTGAACCACATCAATACTTAGAAATAATTTTTTCCAGTTCCATTTATAATTCAACACTTTGAAAATATTTCCATGATAATAATCTTGCAATTAATATATTTCAAATCCTTCAAATCCAATACTTAGGAAATATTTATAAGTGTATTTTCCTAAAATCATTTTACTTCCAATACTTAGGAAAGGTTCCATTTATTCCCTATTTCTCAAAATCCTTTACAATGTATTTTTAAAATTCCTTAACTCATTTAAAACGAATTCTCTACGTTTTTTGGAATTCATTAACTAATTTCCTTTAAAATTTCCAAATCGATCGCACTTGTCAATAATACCAACTACCCATTTCTAACTTCTTTCATGAATTCTAATTCATTTTCGAAGTTCTCGTATTTCAACATTCCGGAAGTTTCCTTATGTTTCCAGAATTCGATTACATGATTTCTCTTTTAAAAATCATACCCGTTAAATAAACCTTGTTTACAAGTCTTGAGAGGATTTATAAATACATTACAATCATTTGAAAACTCTTTATATATAATAAGTATTTTTTAAAGAATAATAACTTAATTTTAAAAGACGCTTAAGTAATTATTTAAAACATCAAAGCACTTCAAAAAACATCGATAACTCATTTCCAATTCATTTTTGAATAAAACTAATTGATTTACAAAGCTTATTATAAAAATTATAATTTAATTCAATTAATATTATATACTTGAAAAACTCACTTTTTGAAATATTTTCAATACTAAACAGTTTTAACTATATAGTATTAAAAAAATCCCATTTTAAAACAATTTTAGTTCCTTGACAAAAATGTATTTATAAAATCCAATATTACTAATTTCAATTTATAAATCCCTCTCGATTCATATCACATCGACTACATTTCAATTTCATAACCATTCTCACATTTCAAAAATAGAATCCACTATTTTTTCAACAACCATTTCCATATCACGATATAAATTCACACTGTAAATTTATATTTCCAATTTATCAACTGATAATCATTTCCCTCCATTTATAAACGTCATTTATAAGTTTATAGAGACTCGTTTAGCATTCGCTCGTTGATGAAAATAATCTCATATATAAAATTTCATTTATGAATCCATTTCTTTATAAATCCCATTTATTTTACAAATCTATTTTAAATATCAATTTCAACTTCTTTTGCATATTTTCAGATATATCATTTAAAATCCATTGTTAAAAATCCTTTATATAAATTATCTTAAAATCACTATTAAAGCATTTTACGAATAGTTAAGTACAACTCAAAATCAAATCATTGTTTTATACAAATCAATTAACTTTAAAATATCCAAATTTGATATAAATATTTTAATATCCAAAATCTACTATTAATTCCAAATAATATTAAAGGTATTTAAAATACCAAAATTTAGGCCAGTGCTACTATAGCATCAAATAAATCAAATCACACAACAATCCATAGCAAATTATTCAATCACATCATATATCGCTATATATGAAAAGCCATAAATAAGTTTGAGGAATCCAGTTGGATCCCTCTACCCCGTTTTCCTGCATCCACAGATGTTATATAACATAAAATACCAATCCTACTTTGAGGCGGGATATCGTGGTAATATAGGATCATCTGCTATTATGCGAGGTGCATAGTGTCTCATCCGCTCCAATCGGTGAGAAATATACCTAACTACTAATATCTATACTACTACATATAATATGGTATTCAACTGATTATAATATATCAATTCAACCAATCATCCAACAATAAATTTTAATTATTATAAATTAAATACAATAATCCAAATGAGTGAGATTTACTCACCTTGATTTTTAATTTACCGAACATCCAGATTTTAAATTAAATCGAACAAAGTTTGATTTAATCTAAAATTCTGGCTGACTACAAAAAATCCCAAACCCATTTCTATGCGTAGTATTCGATGCCACGAGCACAACGCAATTTCGTCCGATTTTGTCTTCGTATGAAAACGTTATGAATTTTAAAAGAAAACGATTTATATAAGAGAATTCATTAACTTAATTACAATTTAAATTATAATTTACCTCTTAACTATTCATCTTACCCAATTTAAAAACTGAGACCGCCTGTTCCAGTTCTTGCTCCAACCTTGACTGATCTTTGACCATTGCTCCTCTCTGCCTCGGCCATAAATCAGTGTCGCCACCATCCCCACTCGCTTCCACTTCATGAACTTTACCCCATGAGCATTTCTTCACCAACTTTGATCTCCTCCTTCAAATCTCGACTGCAACAAACCCTAAGATCTGACCGCGATCCTCCTGAGCCACCGGAGTTCGCCTGAATCCTTGCTCTACTCTAGCACCCACGGCGACCCTCCCCTCCAATCACCTCTGTCCGCCACCAAACCCCTCAGTGCCTTTAACCACTGCCACCAATCACTATCCTCCCTCTCTCCTTACTCCAGTATCAACGTCATCGACAGTACTCCCACCCAGTCGCGACCAATCGTTTTGCCATTATTATTTTTGAGTTAATTTCGATTTTATATCGATTTGATTTTTTTCTCCTTTTCATTTCCCTCCGTGATTTCAACTAAAGAAACGGAGAAAGGATTATGCAATTTTAAAAATAGAAGAAGGGAAGCTTCGTACACAGTAAGGTGGCGGTAGTATATTTGGGTGGTGATGATCTGCTTTGATTTGATTTATATATTTTAATATTAAAAACATCTCGTTTAAGGCACCTTAAAATCCTGAATCTCTATTAAGGCGTGATGCCTGTCATTTCTAATGTTATACCCCTATTCCGAATGCAAAGGAATAAGTTTCAAGACCTAATTCGATTGTATGCAGAAGATAGCTTTTTGAACCTAATTATAATATTAAATTTTCAATATTAGTTTCAACGCATTTCTATTCCTTATGACCAAGCAGTAACTCTAAACGTTACAGAATTTGAAATTCGATGATAATACTCTATTAAGGATCCAATGGAACTAGTTTCCTTGACTTCCAAGACTGTGCCTCGAAAGGCTATTTTAACGCATCGATTAAATCGATGATTTCAAAAATCAAGGAAAATACTTGAAATTTCAGTTTTAAAAACTTATTAACTCAATTATAATTCAAATGGAATTTATGTCAACATTAGAAATCGTTTCAATTCATATTCAACTAAAATTTCAATTATTCTCCATTTCCGTATTACGATAAATCGTTATATTTGAAATTTAAATTCCTTCTATAATTTCAATCAAAATCTTCATATTCAAAAACAAATTTATATTCCAAATCTAATATTTAAGGCCATTTAAATATTTAAAATCAAAAGACTAAAAATCCGGGTCGTTACATTCCTCCCCCCTTAAAATAATTTCGTCCTCGAAATTGCTAAGTAGGAAAAACGCAACAACCTATTAACTTATTAAAGCCCACTTAGTTGAAACTCGACATTTCACTTCTCTAAAAAATTTTGTTTCTGCCAAAACCATTTGTTTCCATTTCTAATTCAAAACCCTCTGTTTCAATTTCAATTCAAAAATCAACTTTTTAGTTAACAAAAATTTTCTAACACCCTAAAATTTAAATTTTTTTTGGCAGAGTCTCCCTTATATGGAGAGCCTTTTGCAATATGAAAAATATGATAAAAAGATATACATTGGCTCTCATGGCCGGAAAAGGCATTGCATAACAATATTTTTTATTTCCGCTCGCTAAATTCGTAAGTGTAACTGATTTTTAGCAATATTAAGCGAGCAAGCTCAATTTATATGCAATCGCACAACCAAAATCTAACCAAATGGACTTTCTACACCTGTACTTACTCAAATAAAACCTATAAGTACCAAATATATGAAATTTAATAACTTTCATTCATTTAACTAGTGAATCACACAAATTCCATAACCAAACATGTTATTGCATGAATTTATCAACAATCACAAGGTTCCCACATTCGATTATTCATTTCAATCGATTTACATACCATTTTATTCAATTCCAAGTGATTCACAGATAATTCATTTGCATTCATTTCATATTCATATCCAATATATTCATATCCATTACCTGTTGATTCTAAATCAATTTATTCACTTCCTCTTTATTTACCAAATTTTGTTTACTTCCGTTTACATCAAACGAAAAAATTTTCCATAGAAATTCGGTGATGTTCATTTAATAAAACAACCATTCCAGTTTATAGCTATTTTAAATTGATTCCAAATCAATTTATCAACTTTTTATTAATCCACATTTAATTATTCATAAACTCTTGTTTTCTCCATTATATATTCAACAACATACCAATCCATGCCAAGAACCATCTCATAAATTAGTTACTTAAGTTGAATTACATTCTTATAAATAATATTCCCAACCATGTTCAATTATTTACACTTTCCTTACTTACCTTTCTCAATTTCAAATCCAATTCCATTTAACACATCCTGAATTCACTTTAATTTCCTTTACTTGAGCTAAGTTCGTTTTGGAAATCATTTCATCAAAATTATTTCTTAAGCCTTATTATAACCATTTTATACCATTAATTAAGTTTATATACAGCTTTAAAACTTATGTCCATGTTCACTTTAATCATTCAATATTTCCAACTAAAATTTCAATTCACCAATTAATTTATCTAATTAGTTAACTTTATTACCGTCAAAATCCATTTCATTTTGGATCAAATCTAATTCATTGATCTTAACTTGAGTTAATCACATTTAATATTCTATTCTAGCTTAGGTTATCTCAACCAACTACTTAATCACTTCAAAACTGGGTTTTATTTCAAATTAATCTGAAATCATATATAACTCCTTTTTGTAAGCTATTCCAAGTTATTTATTAACAATTCCATAATTTTCCACTTAAATTTTATTCCATTCAAAATTTATAACCTATAGTTATATAGTCACTTTACAGTTAAATTTTTTATATATAATTCCATTCGATATCATTTCTAACCCAATCCAATTTTATTTAACTTAGCTTAAGTTAAATTTCAATTCATACAATTCATTTTAACTTACTTAAGTTAAAATTCAAATTATAAAATTCCATATTTTGTTTGCTTCACATAAATGTTTAACTATATATTCAATTTGGTTTGTTTTAATATGTTCAATTTATAAGTTATACAACTTATTTACTTCAAATTCATAAATCTTACTTAAGTACATTCACAGTTTGATGATTCCCATTTTGTTTATTCACTTTCAAGTGATTAATATACCACTTGTTTAATTTCAATTGATTTACCTTCAATTCGCTTGTATTCAATTCATATTTCACCCATTTTATATTATTAGTTCATTCAATCTATTCATCTCGATTCACCACCAGTATAATTTTCATTAACACATTCAAAACATATTTAGTTACTAGCCACTTAAGTCGAATTCTATTTATGACTCAAGTCCACATTCGTTCTTTTTAATTCATTACAAAATAAATTCAATTTCCTTTGAATTCCTTATTAACTTATCTTAAGTCAAATTTCAATATCCAAGGTAAAATTTTGAAATTCAATCCAACAATTAGATAATTGGTTCATTACCAATTTCTAGAATTCCAAAATCCATTTTATTTCAAAAAACATTTTAAAACCATTTATACATACATAATTCCTTTGTGATTCAAATCATACCTATCAATTTAAAACAAATTTGTTTTCCCAAAACAACTTCCGTAGCAAACTAATATTTTGGTAGCAATCCGTCACTTAGAAACTCGAAAATGAATATCGATGATGTCGCGATCATCATCGGAATTATTTTCCAATGACTGTAGTGACTTCAGTGCTTTAATGTCGCGATCATCATCAGAATTATTTTCCAACGACTGTAGTGACTTCAGTGCTTTACCACTCTCAAATCAGTTTAAAATATTTTCTATTCAAATACATTTCCACAATTATATTACCATTACTTATTTAAAACACTTGGAAAACATTTTTAAAATATCTAGGATTTATATTTCCAAATTCTGGTTTGAATCAAATTTTAGCTTTAACTCATTAGTATAATTCATGCTTATACCTTTTAATTTGGTCATATGTGACCATTCCAATTTATAATCCGTTTTGATTATAATAATAATAACCAAACACACCAAAATACTATTTCCTTTATATAGAAATATAATTTGGGTAAAATTATTTCATTTATCCACTTTAGAACAATATATGTCAATTTAACTTATTCATAGTTTAGAAACCCTATCGATACAGTTATCCAGACCGTGCCGACCATAATTCATAAACACTCAACCGATAAGTCAACACAATATAAAACAACTTATATTCACTAACAAATACATGCTCATATCTATAATACACTCAGACTCATTCTAGGGTACTACTGGACCTATCTCTAATGAGTAATCCCCAACAAAGCCTAGGTATTCACTCAACCTAAGCTCTGATACCAACTGCAGCGAATAGGGTTTTTCGACAGTCGAAAATCGACATCAATACGTTCATTGTATAGCATGCCAAATATTCAAGTGTTAGAAATATTGATTGCTAGGGGTAAAGGAGAAGAAGAGATAGAAGAAACAGAAACAAAAATATAGAATCTCACAATTGCAGCAGAACAAAATATAATATATAATAACAGATATTCATATAAAGAAACTGTAATATAAATTCAATCATCAGAGTACAACAGTCAATAATCAATCTGGACATTTATAATAACTTGTCCTCACAAGTGCTGAATACACAGCCTACACACAGTGGAATATAATCAAGTACGTAGAATACACCTGAAAATCCTCCAGCACATCTCTTGTGCTCCAAAGCATCCTGACCTAAATCTCTAATACTTGGTTTGACCTGAGTATTATAAATAAATAACACCCGAGTCAGTCTAGAAAACCAGCGTGAGAAAACACACTTAATTTGAATTTATTACTGTTGTCAAAATCCTTTGAAAACAAAGTTATCTTGTAAGACCATGCCACACATAAATACGACGGGTCTTTACCCTACGATAACCAAAGCATTTTGTATCAAAATCATCTGAAATTATAATAGTGTCTATAGAAAATCAACCTTAAAATAGCTAAAATGTTTGCATCTCACATTTTAGCATAGTTGGGCACAATTAAAACCGTACAGACTCGTAGTGGATATTGTATTCCATACAATGACTGGGCCATTGGGGTACCGTCCATCACAGTACATCTTTAGAAAAATATACGGAGATTGTACCTTATGATCCCTACCAACACAGGACCGGCCTACCCCTTTCCGAATAGTATCGAATATGTTATCAGCCTGGGTATTCCCACCCTATCGAGCGTTCTCTTTTCCATGCACAACATACCCTACTTGGTTGCGACCTACTAAGCCTCGCTGCATCTCCTCTGTTTTAGTCATTCTCGGTTGATGAGGCTTGAGGCTACGATTTACCTTTAGAACAACATTCATACTTGGAATGCTAACACTGCCTTCCAAGCAACGATGCAATGATAGCATCCATCCATACAAGTTGTTCTGGGTCTGAATAAACCGAATCTCCAAAATCAGTGTCTTCGTTATCTTCAAGATATCACAATTCGTAATGCTCTAATCAGATCAAAGTGGTTTTCAAATAATTAAATCCGATCCCCGTCCCTTCGAAACGATCAACGAATTTGGCCAGATTTGATAGTCGGTTATTTAACTATCAAATTTCACACATAAGTAGTCATGAGACCCAATTTTATAAATCTTTCAAAACATTCATTTCAAATATCTTTACAAAGATATATATTCAAATCACTTCCATTATATTCAATAATTGGAAATAATTTCAAATACTTATATCCATAATAGGATATTTCCGAATCATATCAATACTTAGAAATAAATTTTTCTAATTTCATTTATAATTCAACACTTTGAAAATTTTTCTACGATAATCATTTTGTAGTTAAAATATTTCAAATCCTTCTAGTCCAATACTTAGGAAATATTTATAAGTATATTTTCCTAAAATCATTTTATTTCCAATACTTAGTAAAGCTTCCATTTATTCCCTGTTTCTCAAAATCCTTTACAATGTATTTTTAAATTTCCTTAACTCATTTATAACAAATTCTTTTAGTTTTCCAGAATCCACTAATTAATTTTCATTAAAATTTCTAAATCGATTACACTTGTCTATAATTCCAACTACCCATTACTATCTTCTTTTATGAATCCTAATTCATTTTTGAAGCTCTTGTATAAACATTCTAGAATTTTCCTTAAGTTTCCAAAATTCCATTAGAAGATTTCTCTTATAAAAATCATATTCACTAAATAAACCCCGTTTACGAACCTCGAGAGGATTTATAAATAAATTACAATCATTTCAAAACTCTATATATATAATAAGTATTTTTATAGGATAATAATTTATTTTTAAAACACGTTTAAGTGATTATTTAAAACATCAATACACTTTAAATAAACATTGATAACTCATTTTCAACTCATTTTAAATAAAACTATTCGACTTACAAAGCTTATTATAAAAATTACAATGTAGTTCAATTAATATTAGATATTTAAAAAATTCACTTTCCAAAATATTTTCAATACTAAACAGCTTTAACTATATAGTTTAAAAAAAAAAAATCCTATTTTAGAAAAATTTAATTCCTTGACAAAAATCTATTTTTAAAATCCAATATTACCAATTTCAATTTATAAATCCCTCTCGATTCGTATCACATCGACTACATTTCAATTTCATAATCATTCTCATATTTCAAAAGTAGAATCCACTGTTTTTTCAAAAACGGATTTCCATTTCTCGATATAAATTCACATTGTAAATTTAAATTTCCAATTTAATAATTGATAATCATTTCCCTTTATTTCTAAACTTCGTTTATAAGTTTATAAACTCATTTAGAATTCACTTGGTTATGAAAATAATCTCATTTATAAAATTTCATTTTATGAATCCATTTCTTTATAAATCCCATTTATTTTACAAATCTATTTTAAATATCGATTCCAACTTCTTTTCCATATTTTTAGAAATATCATTTAAAAATCTATTGTTAAAAATACATTATATAAATTATTTTAAAATCACTATTTAAAACATTTTATGAATAATCAAGTACAACCCAAAATCAAATCATTGTTTTATCTAAATCCATTTCATCTAAAATAATCCTAATTTGATATAATTATTTTTATATCCAAATTCTCCTTTTAATTCCAAATAATATTTATGGTATTTAAAATACCAAAATTTAGGCCAGTGCTACTATAGCGTCCAATAAATCAAATAACACAACAATCCATAACAGATTATTCAATCACATTGTATATCGGTATATATGAAAAACAATCAATATATTTAAGGAATCCAGTTGGATCCCTCCAACCTATTTCCCTACATCACTGATGTTATATAACATAAAATACTAATCACGCTTCGAGGCAGGATATCGCGGTAATATAGGGTCATCCGCTATTATGTGGGGCGCATAGTGTCTCATCCGCTCCAATCGGTGGGAAATATACCTAACTACTTATATATACTTATATATGTAATATAATATTCAATTGATAATACTATATCAATTTAACCAATCATCTAACAATAAATTTTAATTATTATAAATTAAATCTAGTAATCCAAATGAGTTATATTTATTAACATTGACTTTTAATTTGCTGCACATCCTAATTTTGAGTTTAACTGAACAACGTTAAATTTAATCGAAAATTCCGGGTGACTTTGAAAAGTCCCAAAGCCATTTCTATGTGTAGTATTCGATGCCACGAGCGCAACACCACATGTTTTGTTCGATTTCGACCTCCTTTGAAAACATTATGAATTTTATAAGATAATGGTTTATATAATAAGATTTATTAATTTAATTAAAAATTTAATTATAATTTACCCCTTAATTATTCATCTTCCCTAATTTAAAAACTGAGGCCAAATATTCCAGTGCTTGCTCCAACCTTGACATATTGCTCCTCCCTACCTCGACTATAAATCTGCACCCTCACCATCCCTAATCGCTTCCACTTCGCGAACCCTACACGATGAGAATCGCTTCGCTAACCCTAGTCGCCTCCTTCAAATCATGACTGCAATGAACCCTAAGATCTGAACGCGATCCCAAGAGCCACCGGAGTTCGCCTGAATTCCTGCCCAACTCCAGCACCCACTATGACTCCCCTGATCACCTCCGTCCCCACCAAGCCCCTCGGCGCCTTTACCCACTGCCACCAATCACTCTTCTCCCTCTCGGCTTACTCCACTATCGACGTTATCAATAATACCCTCAATAGGTCGCGACCGATCGTGTTGCCATTATTATTTTTTCGAGCTGATTTCTATTTTATTTCGATTTGTTTTTTTCTTCTTTTCATTTCCCTCGGTGATTTCAACTAAAGAAGCAGAGAAAGGATTACGTGATTTTAAAAATAGAAGAAGGGCGGCTTCATGCATAGTAGGGTGGCGGCAGTATATTAGGGCGGCGATGATCTGCTTTGACTTGATTTATATATTTTACATTAAAAATATCTCATTTAAGGCAGCTTAAAGTTCCGAATCCCTATCGAGGCATGCTGCTTGATGTTCCTAATGTTATACTCCTATTTCCAATGCAATGGAACAAGTTTTGAGCCTAGTTCGATTGTATGTAGAAGATAGCCTTTTGAACCAAATTCTAGTACTAAATTTTCAATATTAATTTCAATGCGTTTCTATACCGTATGACCAAACGGTAACTCCAAATGTTACAAAATTTGAAATCCTATAATAATACACTATTACGGATCTAATGACACTAGTTTCGTATAATTTTAAGGCTATGCCTCGGAAGGCTATTTTAACATGTCGATTAAATCGATGATTTCAAAAATCGATGAACTTGAAATTCCAGTTTTAAAAACTTATTAATTCAATTCTAATTTAAATAGAATTTATCAACATTAGAAATCTTTTCGATTCATATTCAAATCAAATTTCAATTATTTACCATTTTCGTACGATAAATCCTATATCTGAAATTCAAATTCATTCTATAATTTCAACCAAAATCTTCATATTCAAAAATCAATTTATATTTCAAACCCAATATTTAAAACCACTTAAATATTTAAAATCAAATGATTGATAATCCACGCCATTATAAATATTGATAGAAGTAACGGTATAGATGATCAATATACATCGTACGGGCTTATAAAAAATGTCAAATATTTATGTGGGCTTATTTTCTCTAGTTTTGATAGTAATGAAATTAGGAAAATGAAATTCTTTTAAGGGGTTGTTTGCACCAAAATTGGTCACAAATACCTGATTGCCGATGAAAGCACCAAATCACAGTCAAAGATAATAGATATATTGTATGTAGTAGAATTAAATATGAAGAATCCAAACATTAATAAGAAAGCTGCAAAAAGACAAGATTTATAGTGATTCGGCGTTGTAGCCTACATCCACATTGAAGAGTTGCTAATTTATTGATAATTCTCTACTGATTTACAAGAGTACAATTAATAGTATTCGAACTACAATGGAGTCCAGTAGAGTAAAGGTGTAGAAGAGCAAAAAAGATCCCTTTTCTGAAGACCCAGGGAGTTTATTTATAGGCATAGACTAGAATTATCTGTCACAGATGTAACAACCCGCATATTTAACGATTTTATATTTAAATGTTTAATTTAAATATAGCGTCGTTAGTCGGATTTGGGTCCGAAATGTTACTTTTTGCAAACGGCCGAATTGGGACTCGAAACTACCTCCATTGGTTCCAAAATGGCATTTGCGATCTTTTTGAGTATAATCTTTGATATGTTTGGAGTAAGAGAAATTTTAACCTTTTTCTATTGGGTTTTGGGTTTGGGTTCAGCCCACTAACTATCTAATTAACACTAACTCAGCCCTCTCCTCTCTTTCACTTATTCATTTCTTAAAACTTAAGCTTAAAAACTGAAATGGGGGAAAGGAAGTGGAAATAGAAATTTGCAAGCCCTAGTTTCAACTTCCAACTTGATTTCTTGCTCCAAAATCATAGAGAAGCCATTGGTAAGTTCATCTCCATCTTCTCCATCTCTTCTCCTCTTCAATTTCAGTAATTTCCTAACCCTAACTTAGGAAATACTTGCTTTGATTCTAGGTTGAAGCTTGTAGTGTTGAAGTGGAGTGTAGTTGGTTGATTCCTTGCATTTGTGCTTCTTCATCTTCTTTGCTTTGTGTAAAAAGGTGAGTTTTGAACTCACATCTACTTCTCTTGATTTCATGGGTGTTGGGTATGAATTCCTAACAAGTATGCATGTGCCATTGCTTTGGATTTGGAAAGAATTTGCATTTCATTGAAATAGGGCAGGAAGTGCAAAATCACCAGGTTCGGCCGACCGAGTGCAGGCTTCGGTCGACCGACCTGCTGCCCCGAGCCATATTTGGTTTTCTGCATCTGGCCGGCCGACCGAGCCCTGTAGTCCGGTCGACCGACCTGCTCTGTTCTGCCTGTTTTTCCTATTGTGCATATTTTGATTTGTTTTTCGGATTTAATCGATTCAAGTTGGTTTTTAGTGGTTGTTATTGCATCTTTGGCTTTGATAACTTATTTTTGACTTCATCCACGGGTTTTTATAAAATAATCTTTCTAAATCGTATTAAAAGCTTCCGTCTCCAATTGATAAATTCCATTTATAATGCACACACGATTTCGCACTTCGAGCGAAGTGGAAGGAAGATTAAATGGTTAGGTAAAACACGGACCATGAATCCACGCGTTTATCTTTCCGATTAATCCCCGACCTATTAGATTGACCGTTTTTGACCCTTGTGTCCGGTTTACCGATGAGATGAGGTGAACTTTGTAATGCTTCGAGTGTGAAATTAACTAATGGATAGTAAACCGTTTAGTGCGAACGGGTGGTTATGGGACTCACGTTACCACTTTTCGGATTCCTCTCTGGGAGTTTGTGACACATGCTGCCTTTGGGATAGTGTCTTCGGACTGTCTCCTCTGGCTTGTTGCCTTTAATATCGCTTTTGGAGTTGGTCCTTTGCCCCGACTCGAAAGATATTTGGGGTTGTCGGTTACCTTTAGTATTGCTTTCGGAGTGGTTTCTTCACCACCGCTCAAGAGGTAATGGAGTGGTTTCTTCACCACCGCTCAAGAGATATTGGAGTGGTTTCTTCACCACCGCTCAAGAGATAACGGAGTGGTATACTCACCACCGCTCATGATGTTTCATTTATATGTATAATCCCTAGGTATTGCTTTTCTGTATTGGTTCTTTGGAGCCACATGAAATATAGCGTTTACCTTGTGGAACTCGTATTTATCGGTATTTGTTGTTTGCCTTTATGGCTTGCTTTGGGATATTCTTATCCTTTGTTTCTATATGTTGTCGATGATATGAGGCTTGATCTATATGATTCATCTTTCGTTAGATGATTGTGTTATCTCTTTTAGAGATATCTATTATGCTTTGTAACCTTGCAGGTTTATTGTTGTTTAGTTTATCTAACTGATTTGTTTAGCTAGACTGATCCGTGTAATTTATACTCGGGTCAGACCGAGTTGTTTCAGGTTAGGTGCTTTTGGACTTAGCCTATTTTGCTTCCGCATGGACTACTCCGCTAGCTTCTTTTTGTCATAGCTTTTTGTGTAGTCCCATTTTGTAGTAACTCTGATATGTATTCATCTGGAACTCGTCTGTATATTGTGGTTTGCTATACCACTTGACTTATATTATGTTGTATACTCTGTTATGTATTCGGTATATGTGTATGTGATGATTTGCTGTTCTGTGATGTATATTACATTTGAGTTGTTATATTCTGTTCTGATAGATCCTATAGCCATTGTAGTCTTGCTTTAAATATTTATTGAATACGTCGAACTGTTTGTGATTCTATTTTTCGACGTGTTTAGTGAATAGTTAAGGTAAGATTACACATGGTCGCTTCCATTATACTCTATTGTCCTCATTAGCCGACAGTATTATCTATGTAATACTCTTTGTTAACGAGGCTCTCGGAGTGGGGCGTCACAGAAGACTTCGAAATACTCCTTCCCTCACATGGGTGGGCCTACGTGATTGATCCGTACTTGTTTTGAATCGATCCATGATCGATACAAATGAGATTCGTATCGATCTGAATCTTGCTCAATCGAGTCAAGATAGATCATGAACATTCTTGAGGTTGTGAGCAAGCTCTTGTGAAAATTTGGTAGCATTTGGATTTGTATATTTTGAGTTATGACCGATGCAAGTTTGGATTTTCAGTGTGCTATCGAATTCGTATCGCTCTCATTCGCATCGCTTCTATTTGTATCCCTTTTAGGCATGTGATCTTCAATGATGCGGCGTTGACTTTTAGGATTGATCCATTTTTCATGCTGAGCGACCGAGTCTTTCCTTCTTCACGTATCTCCTTTGTATCGATTTCATTCATGTGCTTCGTATCCATGCCATTCGTATCCATTGTCATGGCTTCGTTCGTATCACTTTTAAACTTGTCCCATTCGCATCGTTTCCTTCAATTCTCATAAACATCGGTATTTCTTGGCACGGTTTTGCATTAATCTATAAGGATGCTGTTCGTATCGATCCATCGCATATCATTCACATCGATCCCTGGCCAATCGATACGAATAGCAAGTATTGGTGGATCGATACAAATAAGTTAGTAGACGATGGATGCGAATGAATACAGACTGATACGAAGTGAGGCATGTTTGATGGATTCGAACTAATGAATGTTTGATGGATACGAATGATACTTCCTTTCATGGATATGAACTGCCACTTACCTCGATGGATACGAATTAGTTTTTCTATGATGGATACGAATGAAACCGATACGAAGGAGTTGGACTGATAGATATGAATTAAGCATTGCTTGATTTGCATCAATCATATTTTGAGCATATGAACTCCGGTTTACTTGAAATTTGAAATGATGGCTCCCATAGCTTTTCTTGTCATACAATATCAATTGTAGCTCGATCTAGACTTTGGAAAATATTTAAGTATCCATAGAGAAACAGTGTATAATTGATCTTTAGGACAGATTATCTTCGGTTTCCCGTCAATTTTTTGGTGTCATCGCCTTGCCAAAGGTGGGATAACACTTGCCCCTAAAACATGCCTTGCGATAGTAAGGTTTGTTTTGTAATTCGATTAGCTAGATGCTCATTCCCTGTTAATGGCCTGTAAAGAGATTAATAATCTTATATGATTGTGAATAGCGATCATTCGAGATTGTCAGCCATTCAAGGTGGTTTTTGACCGTTCGTGGTTGGGTGCTGTTCGATTCGAATTATGACCGTTCGTGGTCGGGTGCCATTTGAGGCGAATTGTGATCGTTCGAGGTCAGGTGCCATCCGAGGCGGATAGTGACCGTTCGAGGTTGGGTGCTTTCCGAGGCAAGGTCGGATGCTGTCCGAGGCAAGGTCGGATGCCGTTCGAGGCGAATTGTAATCGTTCATGGTCAGGTGCCGTTCGAGGCGAATTGTGACCGTTCTCGGGAGCCATTCGAGGCAAATTATGACTGTTCGCGGTTGGGTGCCGTTCGAGGCGAATTGTGTGTGCTCGGGGGGACTTAGTATGATTAATGTCAGATTTCACGTTTGAGTGAATTTCTAAATCATTTATTATAGCGGTTTGTCGCCATCTCAGAGCATGCCTAGGGATCGTTCGCGATTTCGTACATGTGTAAGTGACTTGATCGGTATAGAATTATAAAACCAAATATCCATTTAAATGAGTCTTTCAACAGAAATGCCAAACAAAATCAAGTCCAAATGTGTGAAATAGAAAGCAAAAGCAAAACAGGGACGTCAAAGTGCAACACCTACACTGATGCGATTGATAGTCATATCAGAGCATGCCCGAGGATCATTCGTGATCCTGTACATGTGTAAAAGACTCATCCTGTTGGTGTGGAGTTTGCCACTCATTCGTCATTATTTCAATCAGTTGATGATAGGCTGATGTCTCGATCCGGAGCCGTCCCTAGTTGATGCAGATGGTGGTCGTTCTCGTTCCACCGTTGCTACTCACCTCCTCACGTATTGTAATAGCATACCGTTCTAGATATGCCCTTCTATCCCATCCTTTAAGTGTCTGCATTCATTTGTATTATGGCCACTTAGATCATGGAATAAGCAGCACTTATCTGATTTCTTTTCATTGTTGGTCGGATCCCTCCTCATTGGCCTTCGATGGGGAACCTGCCCCGTGGTGTCTTGATATATTCGCTTTAAAATTTCGCTCAACACCGATCTTGGATCCTTTCAGGGCCGCCTTGAATCATCAAAACTATTCGCTACCTTTTGTTTTCCTTTGTTCTCATTCGAATCTTTTTCAAGTGGTCTCCACCTTTAGTTGCATAAACTTCGACTTCATCTCCTTCCTCTCTCTCAGCCTTTGCATCCTCCTATAGAAAAAATCTCTTAGCCTCATGATAAGATTCTCCTAGATCCATAGGTGGATCCCTTGTCAATGAATTCTTGAACTCTGTTCCATCAGCTATGCCAGATACAGTTAACATTAGAACCATGGATGGATCTGGTCGGTCCACCGATGTTGCTGCTGCATTGAATCATGTCAGAAAACTCCTCAAAAATTCCCCTGTTCTTTGCTTCAATGTTGTCAAACTCATCATATTCTTGGGTCTTGAAATGTGAACTCTAAACTGCCTCATAAACTTCTCAGTCAACTCGATCCATGTTCCAATGGAGCCGCTCTCCAATTGCCTGAACCATAGTGCAGCTATGTTTTTCAAATACAGTGGGAAACACTGGGCCATGACCTCCTCCTCTACCCTCAGTACCTCCACGTGCCTTATATACCTCGTCAGATGAACAGCAGGATCGGTCCTTTCATCATACATCGCCAGTGTTGGTAGCTTGAATTCTGGTGCATTCCTAGCCTGCCTTATTGTGGGAGAGATGGGACTCATGTTTACATCTTCTAGATCTTTATTCGCTAGTCCTTCCCTCATGGCTCATCTGACCATCTCCGTTAATCTGTCACTATCTCCAAGTTGTAGCCTTATTCTTTGCCTCCAATCTACACCCTGAGTTCACGAGGGAATCTTGGGATCCACTCTCCTAGGCGAGCATCCATTCCTCTATCCATGCCGTGTTGAACAGGTCCGCTTGGTATCCTGCCTAACTTCGGATCAACATGCTCCTGGAGAGTGCCATTCAGCTCAGGGGCTGATCCTAATGGTCTTGCTCTATCCGATCTCCTGTTGAGTCTTTCTGGTCTAGCCACAGAAATCTGGACTCCAGCTGCTCCTGCTGTTCTAGCCTATCCAAACTGTCTGAGAATACTCTGCAACATCTCCTCCTGCCTTTTCAAAAATTCTTCATGCATAGCTCCCATCATCATATCATCTTTGGTGATGAAGGCCAAAGTTTGATTAACTCTTGAGGATGCTTCCCGGCTTCCTTCATGCTGACTTCTTTTCGCTCTTTGTCTCCTTGTTGATTGCTTCTTCACAGCTTTCCAGAACCAAGTCTTTAAGCTTTCAGATCCAAAATCCAAGTTGTAGTCGCTAAATGCTAGCCTTCTCACTGAAAACATCAAAATGCTTGTGCCAAAATTGGTCACAAACACGCAATCGCAGATGATAGCACCAAATCATAGATATATGTAGTAGAACTAAATATGAAGAACACCCAAAAAATAAAAAGGAAAACAGTAGAAAGAAAAGATTTATAATGGTTCAGCATTGTAGCCTATATCCACTTTGAAGAGTTGTTGTTTTACTGATAATTCTCCACTGATTTACAAGAGTGCAATTGATAGTATCTGAATTACGATGGAGTCCAGTAGACTAATGGCAGAGAAGAGCGATAAAGATCTCTTTTCTAAGGACCCTGGGCTGCTATTTATAAGTGTAGACTGGAATATCTGTCTCAAACTTTGGAAAACACTTCCCTCACGTGGGTGGGCCTACGTATTGATCCGAGGTCATTTTGACTTGATCCATGATCGATACGAATGATATTCGTATCGATCCAAATCTTGCCCAATTGAGTCTAGATCGATTATGAACATTCCTGAGGTTGTACGCAAGCTCTTGTGAAAATTTGGTGGCATTTGGACTTGTAGATTTTGAGTTATGATTGATGCAAGTTTGGATTTTTAGTATGCTGTCAAATTCGTATCGCTCTCATTCGCATCGCTTCTACTCGTGTCGCTTTTTGGCACATGATGTCTGATGACGCGGCACTAACTTTTAGGACCGATCCATTTTTCATGCCGAACGACCGAGTCTTTCCTTCTTCACGTGCCTCCTTCATACCGTGTTCAATCATGTGCTTCGTATCCATGCCGTTCGTATCCATTGTCATGGCATCGTTCATATCGCTTTTAAACTTATCCCATTCGCATCGCTTCCTTCAATTCTCATTTGCAGCGGTATTCCTAGGCGCTGCTTTGTATCGATATATAAGGATGTATTTTGTATCGATCCATCGCGTATCATTCACATCGATCCCTGGCCGGTCGATATGAATAGCATATATAGGTGGATCGATACGAATAAGTTAGTGGACGATGGATGCGAAGTAGGATGAATACGGACCAATACGAAGTGAGGTATGTCTGATGGATTCGAATTAATAAATGTTTGATGGATACGAACGATACTTCCTTTCATGGATATGCACTGCCATGTACCTCGATGGTTACGAATTAGTGTCTCCATGATGGATACAAATGAAACTGATACGAAGGAAGTGGGCTAATTGATATGAACGAGAGCATTACTTGATTTGCATCGATCATATATTGAGCATATGAACACCGATTGACTTGTAATTTCAAATGATGGACCCATAGCTTTGCTTGTAGGACCATATCAATTGTAGCTCGATCCGAACTCGGGAAAAATTTGTTAGTATCCACAGAAAAACTTTATATAACTGATCTTGGGGATGGATTATCTTTGGTTTTCAGTCAATTTTTTGGTGTCACGACCTTGCCAAAAGGCGGGATAACAGGGGGAATGCAACGACTTAGAATTTTTAGTGTTTCAAATGGGAATATTTAATTTATTTAAATATTCGAGTTTGATTTGATTGTAACAAATAATAAGAAAATCAATTTTTGATAAAACGAGCTGACTTTTATTGACATATTTTTAAATAAATTTATAGGATTTTTCCATAATTTTTAATTAGGAAAATATTCAAATTATTGTTTGACATATTTTACGGCAAGTGTTGTTACTTTTGAGAATTTCTTTGAATAAGATAACCAGTGTATTATGCTATTATTTTATAATTATGTCACATTGTTGTGCGTAATCATATATTTATTTCTGTCATTTGTGGCTTGTACGTGAACATAGTGGTTTGTAGCAGACACCCCAAAAACAAACAAAATAAAATATGCGCTCACCCATCCCTTCTTTCTTTTCTTTCTGCTCTTCTTCTTCTTTTTGCTTAGTTGTTGCTTAGCTATTCTTAGTTGTTCTTTCATCATTTTGTTTGCTGTGATTTCCATCCTTCAAATTCGTACCTAGGTCTATACACTTCAAACACACTTTTTCTTGTTTTTCTTACTGACATTGTTTTCTTTAATTCGTCTTCTCTATATATATTTCAAAAACCAGTACAATAAACTCCCCCTCAACTTCAAAAATCCTTATCACCCATTCTATTCATTTTTAACAAAATCTTCCAACATGAAAGTTGTTTGTTTAGGTCTTTAGTAATTTTTAAAAATAGTCACTCAACATTTCATCGGGTGTGGTAGCAGAAGTTGCTCAAAAATAGTGAATGTCAAATAATGGTGGATTTACGACAATCGTGGAATGGAGGACGAAAGAGATGGCTCGTTGATATCGCGAATCATGATTTATGATGTTGATTTCATAATTTTTAGTAGCCTTGGGTAGTCGTGGAGGCAAGATGAACATTTTCCATTCACCTTGCTTTTCTGGTGATGTAGCTAGTTAGATGTGGAGTGGCAGTGTTGGCAGGAAGCTTAGCTGTTGGCGAAGGTTATGGAGATGGTTGGAGGTCATCTGATGGAACACGACGGCATGGTGAGCTTGATTAGGGTTTTAGTGCTATTTTGTTTTAGGTTCAAAATTGAGATGTTAGCACTGATTGGATGTATCAAGTTCGACCACGGGATGTCAATATGCATGGCACTAGGGATGCCTTTCGAATAGCGATGGCGCCGTGGGATGGAGTTAGTCGGAGCGGCGGTAGGAAGGAGCTGATCGTGGTGCTAAAATTCTTTTACAGGCACGCATTTTGGTTTTTAGAAGGGATGGATAGAAGTAATTGCGGGTTGGAAAAGTGATAGGCTTATCCCGTTTATGTTGGTGAGGAATATATTTCATTTTATTTGTTTAAATAATATTAGCTAAATTTTGTTGGATTTGAAAATGTGATATCTCATTCGTTTTAAATCCGATTAACTTATGGATTTTTGCAGTAGACTCATGTTGACGAGTACAACATTATGGTCTAAACATATTGATAGTTTTAACAAAGTTTAAAATAGTAATAAAATCATAGTGATTGACCATATCATGTTGATTACTTGATAACGTGGTCAAATTAATTATACTTCGTTTGTGATATCTATTTGGCAGAATAAAACATCGTTCTTCTACAATTAAACTAAATATATTATTTTGTATATCTACTTAGCAGAATAAAACACCGTTCTGCTATAACTAAATTGAATAGATTATTTTCGACATCTATTTAGGATAATAAAACATTGTTCTTCCATAATTAAATTGAATAGATTATTTTGGACATCTATTTAGCAGACCAAAACACCATTATTCTATAATTAAACTGAATAGATTATTTCGAACATCTATTGCGAAGAATAAATCCATATTCTGTGCTTGCAAAGTAAAATGATTCTTTTTTAAGTTATTTAATATATGGATTATTAAAAGTGGAAAAATAATTTGTTAACTCTTGAATGTTACTTGTTGAGTGCTAGTAGCTTGGTAGCCAAGTCATATTGGATGTGACATTAATATATGTTAAAAGTCGAACATTTACAATAATAAGGGTAATAATTGCATCCATTAATTTCTATGGTAGCTCTAGGTCTCACTATAGTATTTTGAAATACTAGTATTTCTTATTTTTGATTTGAAATGATTTTGGATTTGGAGAATGATTTGAGAATGATTTTGAAACTGACTTTTGAATTTTATATGACATTTATTTAGAAATGGTTTTTGAACTTATCTATTTTACTCCAACCATCTTGGAAGTGTTTTAAAAGTATTTCAAAAGTATTTATTTTAAATAAAAGTTGATATAATAATGAGTATTTATTTTAACGGAAATAAGTGGGTTTATCTTTTATTTTAAAGTGATTCTTTTTTAAGAGAAGATAGTAGTATTTTAGAATAAATATCTATGAAAAGTTTTATATAAAATGTTGTATTGAAAGAGAGATTTATAAATGGTATTTTACATATAAAAGAGAAATTTATAAATGGAGATTTATAAATAAAATAATGGATTTATAAGTGATATTTTAATAACAATGAAGATTTGTGTTGAATATCTAAGATTTATAAAAATGAGTTTAGGATCTATAAAAAGAATTTTATAAAGGAATTTTATAAAAGAATTTTATAAATGATTTTATAAAAGAGTTTTAAAAAGGGAGATTTAGAAAAGAGTTTTATAAATAGAATAGAGTTTTATAAATAGAAATGAATTTTATAATTAGAAAGGAGTTTTATAAAAAGGAGTTTTATAAATATTTTAGAGATATATAAAAGTTATAAATAATTTAAGAGATTTATAAAAGATGTTTTACAAATTAATTTGGAGATATATCAAAGGACTTGTAAATCTGGAAGGGGTTTATAAAGATGGAATTTTATAAAAGGGATGAGATTTGATTTTGATTAATACTTCTTAAATGTGGTGGTATGGAAGTATTCTTTCCATACTTAACATCGAAGGAAAAGTGGTTTGGATTTATGGTAACAATGTTTTAAATGACATTTGTTTTGGCCTAGTTAAATAAGATCTATGAAAATTGGAAAAGATTTTCTTTATATTGGAAGCGAAATCGTTTATGAATATACTTACGCCATTACGGTAAGTGTATGAATATTTTACCAATATTTACCATGTGGTTTTAATTAATGAAAAGATTAATTAAAGAGGCTCAGGGTTGCTTATGCATTTAATCATGCTTGGTTTCTTATGAGATTAAACCTATAATTTGGTTGATTGTTTATTTGATAGTTAAATAACCGATTAGCAAATCTTGATCAAATATAACTCGAGAAATATCTAGAAGAAACACGGGAATTATATGGTACCATTATCATCGGTGATGCTATACTATATGTATAAACTCATAGTGTTCTTCTAGGACAAAAGATAAGGAAATCCATCAGCTTAAATGGTTAAAAGGTCATCTCTTCTCTTGTGTATTGTTTATTTATTTCCAAAAGAACTGAAATTGAGTTTATCGGAATCTATAGATTGTTGGTTCGGAGAGACCAGGAATGGATATGTTATCCAAAAACCACTTCGAACCAGCATATGCATTCGAATTGAATACATCTTGAAGATAATGGAATCAAGGATTGAGTTCTTTGAAGTACAAGGGCTATTTGTACTAATCCCAAGGACGTAGTAAAAGTAGTGCGTTCAGTTTGTTCACAACCTGAATAACATGTATAGATGAATGTTAGCATTGCATTATCATTTAGAGGGCAATGTTAGAATTCTAAGGGGGATTTTCTAAGAGAGGAAAGAGGTAATCGTGATCCCATAAGCCTCACAACTGGAATGAATAATACAGGGGATATGCAGTCGAGCTGTGTGGTTCGCTACCATTAGAAGCATCATTCCTTGATTTAGATTTTTTATTATGGATTTTTGTATGAGTGCGTGAAGAAAGAGTGGGGCCATGGCCCGGTGCTTCTATTTTCTACCTTAGTGCCTAGGGGATGATGTAATGCAGTAAGCTAAGTTAAAGAGGCAGTCGGCTCTGTGTTTGCAGGGGTGCATGACGTTCTCATTGACCTTGGTATATTTTTTTCTTGAGGTGTACAATGACAAGTAGTACCTCAGCAGCCTTATCATCGTATAGAATCCAGTCTTCAATACGTGCCTTTATGGATTTAGTTGTATACCTAATATGCTAGAATGTAATTAAGGTAACCATTTTGGCTATGATTAATGTAACAACCCAGAATTTGACCACTCTAAAATATACTATTTAAAGTGATTTTAAATATAAAATATATAACATTCAATGATTAAATAACATTAGATAGGATTTGCAAAGAGAAATATACACAAAATAGGAATAATTGCTTATATCGACAAAAGTGACAAAGTCCTGATTTCTAAAAAGCAAGTTTCAATGGTTAACTAAATTATTTTAATTAATTTAAGAGTATTTATATTTTTAGATAACCTCATATAGATTTATTTTTAAGTTTGTTTTACATAAATAAACAGTTTAACTAAAATATCAAAATATGACCGTAAAACATTTTAACGAAAATCGACGTTTTGTCGATTTGAAGTTATGGCAATGTCGTTGCACCTTTATATGCATATTCTTATAAACATTATAACATATAGGAAGTAATTAACTAATAGTTAATCAAATTTACTTCTGTTAATTAAGGTTAGAAATTTTCTAAAAAATCATCAAGAAAAAGTAAACATAGAAGGACAAAATCATGTCAAATCATATCAAATAAAATCTTTACTTTATTTTCCTTATACATAATATGAGATTAAGACATAATATAATGATTTGAAATGTGATGTTAAGTGTTGAAAAAATTAGTTTGCTTAAAGTATAAGCAAAGGGTATTTTGGTTTTTTTATAAAATAATATTTTATTCAACCCTTTTTTCTATAAATACCTACCACTTCTTTCAAAAATTACACACACTTTCCATTCTTATTCTTCTTCCTTTTCTAAGCTTCTCCTTCTTCTTCCTTAGAGCTTTAATGGTGTCCATGCCTCTTTTAAAATATTCCAAAGGCGTAACAAAGTTATGGCAAAAATAATCGAAAAAAGTATACCATTTAAGCCATGTTCAAGCTTGTAAGTTCCATCCATCCACCCAAATCCATGCCCACCTAAAAGCCATCTCCACCTCTTTTCATTTCAACTTTTGGGACAACGGAGATATAGCCAAATTTCAAGAATTTTTGGGAAATAGTGGCGAAGCTATAGCTAAATCCGTGGTGACAAAGTTAGCAAAATTAGTAGGAAGTATGGTTTAGATCTAGAGTTTCTTACCTTAAAATTTGATGGAGTGGAATTCAAAGTGAGTTATTTCTTCCTTTAAGTTATTTAAAACCATTGCTAAGTTGAAAGAGCTTTAAATGCTAAGTGTTATTTGAAAACTCTTGTTGAATGCTTGTTTACTTACTTTGCTAAAACAATGGTTTGATTTCTTTGTTTTACTATGTTTGGATGGTTTATTAATATTTTAAAATTTAGAAGTTAAATACTTAATGGGGTCTACGAAAAAGACTAGTACATGTGTTTCGTCTGTGAGATCCGATGAGATTTGGGCGAGGGATGGAACATGTCGAAGCGAAAGCCCGGATGTTCCAAAATAAGTATCAAACCGTTTTTACCCCAGATGAAATAAAATGTTATAAATATTTGATAGAATGGAACATTGATTATCATTTATTGTTGTGATTATTTCATTAATTGATTGTTTGAACTAGGCTCGACCAGTTTATGAGCAGTTTACCTTTTATAGGCATGGGATGGGTAGACAATAAATTGAGAATGATTAAATATGAACACCTTGTGATTAGAATTTCATAGTTTGAGTATAAGGTGTTCGATAAAAATATTGGTTAAGCAGGAATTATAACAAAAGATATTTATTAAAATTTTGGAAATAAAAGATATTTTATCTTTCAGATTAAGTGGTTTCTTTTAAAAGAAAATTGAAACATCGGGGAACAAATATTTTGAAGCGATTATACAATAAAAGTGATTTATATAAAGAATGGTTTGGAAAATGTTTTATAAAACGGAAAGATTTTTGAAGACTAAACCCAATAGTTTTAAAATTATTTATGAATGGATTTGGAAATAGAAATTGCTATAGATTGAAGTATTTGTAACTATTTGGGTAAATGATTTTGTTACTTCAGGATATGAAATGATTTGTTATGTTACCAAAGATTCGGGTAACTCATAACTAGAAATGCGGGCAAGGCATTGCAGATGTTTTGTAGCCTCAGTATAGTCTGCTCAGATTATAGAGGGATATACATATCTATATTTATTTTTGGAAGGCTAGGATCCAGTTGCCTTGTTATGGCTAGAAACCTCCTGATCAGGTAGC
Organism: Allium cepa; assembly: GCA_030765085.1. Classification (NCBI taxonomy): domain Eukaryota; kingdom Viridiplantae; phylum Streptophyta; class Magnoliopsida; order Asparagales; family Amaryllidaceae; genus Allium; species Allium cepa. Next base: position 583,480,883 of record CM060931.1, read on the forward strand.
ATATAGTTTTTTATATTTGCATATTGATATCATTTAAGAAAGGTGATTTGTTTCCAGATCCCCAAGTAAAAGACTAGTTTGAATATAAAAGATATACATATACATATTTCAAAAGTTTTGAAATAAGAATTCAGGAATAAAGTCCAAAGAGATAATTTTCTTAAAGATAATTAGATTTGGAAATCTAGATGTGAAGATGAAGCTAAGTAGATAGATTTGGAACCTACATTTTCATGGTATATGCTATGCAGTTTGGGAATTGCATATTCGTTTTCGCATCGTAGGCTCCATGAGTCCTATTTCCGGAAGGAGAACTAAATTGGCTCGATCCTGTACCTAATTGGGTACCCAATTAGATAGGGTTGCGTAGTTAGTCACAAGTGGTAGTAATGCATCCCCTAAAATAATATAAACATTTTTCTACTATTGGTTGTTGTTTATCTTATGTTGTTGTATCTTTCCTCCTCATTATTTTATTTGCAGTTACATTGTTTATTGAGTTCGCAGGTAAGGCTATTGTTGTCTCTCTCATCACAGTGTGCAGCGATAGATTTATTACGTAGGAGTTTGGTATGCACACCTTGTAGAATAAATTAATTAATTACTGTGATAAGTTGTATATTTGAAATTGAATCCTTACATTTATTAATGTTGAATATTTATTAAATATTAGGTATTAAATTGGTAGTTTTCATTAGTAGTTTTAGAACGGATGGGTTTTTGGGTGATTTTGACTAGTCCGGTAACCCGGGTCATTACATTTGGTAGCAAAGCTTAGGTTAGGTGCCTAAGTAAAATTTGTCTAGGTTTGTAAATCAAACAAGGAATTTTAAAAATAAAACTACGATAGTTTGATAAATAAAATGGATAGGATAAAGCATCCTGCTTTCGACCGGGGTTATGGGTGATATTACTATTTTTGGTGTGCTTAAATTTCGTTAATTGTTGTTTTTTCGTTATATTTTTCTGTCCTTGTAATTTCGAGGACGGAAATCTTCAAGTAGGGGATAATGTAAGGACCTAAAATTTGACCACTTTAAAGTATACTATTTAAAGTGGTTTTAAATATAAAATATGTAACGACCCGTAAATTTCGAAAATTAAATTTGTTAATTAAATAGGATTTAGTAATTTAAATTTTGTAGAAATAATAAAGGTGATAAATTAGTATTGGAATGAACGTTAAATTAAAATATAGCAATGGTAATTAAAGCCTATTTATAGTAATTTGAATAAAATTCAAATGAATTAAATAGTAAAAAGATTTTTACCTGGATATAAATTGAATATGAGAAATTAAGGAAAGTATTAAATTAATTTAATGTAATAAAAGATTGTAAACGGTAATTGGAATAAATTAAGAAATTATGTTAATGCAAGTAATAATTTATAAACTTGAATGAACATTTCAATTTAATAAATTTATTCAAATTTAGGACTTAGTTATAAGTGTAGATTTATGGGTATGATAACAAATTAGTATAAATTGCCTAATTTAGTGGTCAATAAATTTATTTCGAAATCAAACTCATTTAAATGGTAAGAAATTATAATGTGTTATTGATATAAACGGTACTTTAATGATTTTAATACAGTAACGGAAGTGGAAATAGAAATTAATAGAAACGTAAACTTATTTTAAGGTAGTAATTACGATTTATGAAATGGAGTTAATGCAAATAAATGGAATTGAATTTTACGGTACTATGAATTTAAAGGAATATGTGGTAATTGGATAGAATCAAAATAAGACAATAAATGCAATGATTGTGGGTTAATAATAAAGTGTGAATAGGGAAATGATTGTTATAGTAATTGAATGGAATTCCAATTTGTTGGGATAGAGTAAATGTATACTTGGTAATAAATTTAATATAGGAAAACGAAATTGAAATATTGAATTAATTAATTTATATATATAAAATAAATGGTGATTATTGGATTAGGAAATAATAAACTTATAAAAGGTGATTAAGGGTTGTGACTACAAATTATTATGTGTAATACATATATATCTAATTCATCCAATTGAATTGGAAATCATTGCAATAAATCTAAAGGAAATGTTACCTTAATATAAATTTGGGAAACATTTAGGGTAATAGTTATGAACCAAATATAATTATACCATAGGAAGAAATTTATCGAATAATAATTGGTAAGATAAAAAGGATTTAAGTAAATCAAGCTAATTTATTTGGATATATTTTATTTATTGAGTTTATTGTGAATGTAATTAATTACTACGCTATTTGGGATTGAGATGGGAATTGGTTTATTGAATTATAAATTAATAAGTAATACAAGATGATAAAATTTATGAATTATAGAATTTTATTTTTAAATAGTGAGTTAATTTATTTAATTTATAATAATTGGATTTATTGCAAATGGATGAAATCAAATATTTAACTATTACGTTAATTTAAAAATTAAGTTGAAATTGGAAAATATTTATGTAATAATTTTAAATCCAATGGTAAACCCTTTTATTTGAAATTTTGAATGCAATAGTTATGGATCAATTCAATTTAATGGAAATTTGTGAAACTTATCTATAATTTTGAATTTTATGAAATTGAAGATTTATATTGATTTATCTTTAATAAATGGACATTTAAAAATTGTTAAATCATTGTAAGTGTTTGGGAAATATAAAGGTAATAAAATTGGTCAATTTTAGAGTTGAAATTAAGAATTTGATTTTATTTATTTAATTATTTAATTATTTAATTAATATAAAAGTAGCCATTTTGGCCACTGACTCGGATTTCGACGAAACCAGTTTCATCGGATCCTTAATGGTGAATTATAATAGTGTTTCAAGTTTCGTAGCGATCGGACTTGTTGTTTGATCGTACGGATTCGAAACGCCTTGAAATTTACGCAATTGAAATCAATTGAAATCAATTTGGAAAATTTGAATTTAGCATAACTCCTTCATACAATGCAATTTGAACCTGAAACCTTTTCTATTGCATTTAAAGTATTTTAAAACACCTATTTTGATATATCGGTTGATCCAATTTCGTTCCGGGGTCAGAACGGGCTTTTTGGGCCACGTTAGTGTTAGCGCGTATATCTATCAACCCGATCCATATATTTTATTTCAATTTGCCTATAAATACCATGCTAAACCCTAGCCTCCGCCTATTCTTATATCTGCGTGTAAAATTTCATCAACTCTTCCTCCTCAATGGATGCAGACCTTGGATCCAATTACAACTCAAAATCAAAGTCAAAAATTCAAAGTCCTCAGAAAAAAATTGAAAAAATATATGTTGAAGCTCTCGACTAGAGTAATTCATTGGTGGTGTTCGTTTTTCAATTCGAGTTAACGTTTGCTCTGAAATTAAAGGTTTATCTACGGCCGTTCATCATCGCCGCGATTAAATTCGTCGGATCGGGAAACCCTTCCTGGGTTTTGGAGAGGAAGCCGAGGGGATCACATCTATATATTTGGTTTGTCGATTTGACGGTTAGATCGGCGTCAATTTGTGGATTATGGTTCGGTATGGGTGGCGGTTGGTTGCGTTTTGGTCGACCGGAGGGGAAGTGGAGGCCATAGGGGGGTGCGGCCGAGCATGACGAAGGCGATGGTACTGGTGGCATCAGCTATAGTAGTCGGAGACGCTCGCGATAGGTGGTTAAAGGCCGGTCAGAGGGCACGGTTTTGGGTTTGAAATTTTAGTGAGTACCGCATTTCTACTGTAGGCATGCGTGAAGAAGAATGGATATGGTGACGTGGCAAGTATGAATTGTAATGTGTTCCATTTGCTTTATTTATTTTTTATGATTTCAGTCGCATTTATCGTCACAACTTTTGCATATGATAACCGTTTTACGCGTGGTTTCTTTTGTTAAGATCGTAGTAATATTCCGGACGCTTTGAAGCTGGTTTGGAGAGATTTGGAGACAGTTGAATTTTTGGGTTTAAATTGGATTTAAATTCAATTTAAATCAAAAAAGGTGAGTGTTTTAACCCACGCACAACTTCTAAGATTTCATATGTTTGTTAAATAGATTTATGATGTGTTTAGAAATTTATTTATTGCTGTTTGGCATATATGTCATCATTATCTCAGTTAATTTGCATTCATAAATTTACTTGCTATTTAATTCTTTTTTTCCATATAAACTGCCAGTTAAAATTTTTAGTTAAATTTAATATTGCATATAAACTGCTAGTTAAATTTATTTATTATTGCATATAAACTACAGTTAAACAGTTATTTAATTCATTATTGAAAAATTAACTGTCAGTAATTAATTATTATTTATTGATGTGATTGGTTGAATTGGGTGATGAATTGATGAATGGTCGATAATTGATATGATGGATGAATGGATGATGTGTTTATATTGTATAAACTGTATGTTGTTATGCATTTTCATTTTATTTGGGATTGCGGTTTGAGATGATATACAACCGCATTTTTATTTTTAAATTGCGGATTGAAATGATAAATATCTGTATCACTTGACCATAGGATAGAAAATTCTGTACAGGCACCGCAGTATATATATATATAAAATTTTGAAATGATTTTCTATGGTTTTGGAAAGAATACGGTTTAATAAATATTAAATTTTGATATATATATATATAGTAAAATTCTTGAATTTAGCTATGTATTAATTTGTTTCGAATTTTAAAATAAGCTAAGTAATGAAGTTGATTTCGTTTATATAATATGGTTAAGAATATATTTGAAATTCTATTGTATATACATTTTATAATAACTCAAATAAAAGTAAAGTTGAAGATAAATGTGTATACGATTTGAAGTAAAGTATTTAAGAATTTTCCTCGAAAAATTTGTTTTGAAATGTAAATAAATAAAGATTTAAAGGGTATGATCTTATAACTTGATTTTTGATTTGAGGATTTAAACGAATATCAAATTAATTTAAAGAATATTATCAAGTTAATTTAATTTAAAAGAATGTCATGTTATTGAAGTTTAAGGGTTTTACTTAAATACTATTTTTTTTATTAAGTAAATATTTCAAATTTAAATAATAGGAATTTGGATTTGATATATATTAAATTATCAAAGAATCTTTCTTTTTGAAATAGTGGAATATTTAAACATTGAAATATATGAACTATAAAGTTTTGAAATATAGAATATTTAAGCTTTGAAATATGTGGGGATTAAAATGGTTTATTTGGAGGTTCAAATTGATATTGAGAATTTATTGTGAAATTTGAAGAAGCTGTTTATTTTATAAAGTAATATCGTATTTGAACCATTAAGTATTAAAAGTTATGTTTCAAAGCTATGGTTTCAAGGTATATATATTTGAAAAATATTATGATTTTGGGAAAGATATATTTATAAAATAAAAAATGATATCATATTGATTTGGGTTTTAAAAATGTAAATGATATCGTATCTATATGGTTTGAAAGGGATATTATATTCTAGTTTTAAAGTATAAATTATTTTGAAATAACCGCGGTGTTGTAATAACGATTGGTGGTTGAAGAGACCGGGATCGGAAGTTGTCATACTCTCTGCCAACCCCGAAAACCACCTTAACAACCGTGTACACGGTGGAGATTTCAGAATGAAGTAGGATGGTGGCGGCTTTTCCTTGAGGTAAATACGTTGACCCGACTCCCGTGAGTTGGCATAAGGTGGCTAAAACAGGAGCAATTCTCGGGCCAAGGGGGTTAGCGCCCTTTATCGGATACTCCTCTTCGATATTTTACTCTGACTTTGGATTGATTCGGTGGACAATTTCGATTTTTTTGATTTTAGGGGCGAGTTTTTCCGAGGTGGGCGGTAGCTGCGGCTACGCGTTACCACCAGCCCAGATGCGTAATTGGTATATCTACCCTGACATTGCCTAGTTGTGCCGTGTCACCTACCCTAGCGCGCCTTCTACGAGTTTCTATTTGTGTCGTACCTATGGAGTATCCTCTGGTAGATCACAGTACTATATAGACTATTGGCATTTTACGTTTTAAGGTGGAAAATGAAAGTCTTAACGCTATTTAAAAGTAAGTTTATTTTACAATTAGACACTATTATAATAGCGAAATATACTACATAGTAAATAGTTTAACAGATCCTTAGGAGATGTAAATCCCGAGCATCTCTTGAGTTACTGCACTCATATTTATTTCTGTTAATTTAACTTACATAAGATTTTTTACTTATGACTCGAGTGTTTTGTCTTTTCAATTCGCTCGGGTCAGTCCGAGCGTTTCAGGATCGAAGACTTTAGCTCTGGAGGACGAAGACGGAGATTTCTATTATTATTATTTATTATATTCCACTACACTCATGTTGTTCCACTGCATTGTTATATGGTATGTGTAACTCCGATGTATGTTGTATAAGTATAATCGAATATTTTAAAACAAATTTATAAACTGTATATTTGATTATTATATTTTATCCTTCCGTTGTGAGATTCTATTTTGTTTTGTTTCTTTCTCGTTTTCTTATTTACCCCATAACAATCCGCCCTTCCGAACGGTTTGAATTGGCATGTGTGTCGATTTAAAGCGTGCAAAAAGGCGGGATATTACAAAATATATAACATTTTATGATTTAAATAATATTAGATAGGATTTGCAAAGAGAAATATACACAAAAATAGGAATAATTGCTTATATCAACAAAAGTGACAAAATTCTGATTCCAGAAAAATAACTTTCAAAGGTTAAATAAATTATTTTAATTAGTTCATGAGCATTTATATTTTTAAATAACATTATACCAATTTATTTTTAAATTTGGTTTACATAAATAATAGTTTAACTAAAACATCAAAAAGTGACCGTAAAACATTTTGTCGAAAATCGACGTTTTATCAATTTAAATTTGTCGCAACATCGTTGTACCTTTATGTATATATTCTTATAAACATTATAGCATATAAGAAGTAATTAACAAACAGATAATCAAGTTTATTTTGCTAATTAAGGTTAGAATTTTCTAGAAAATCATTAAGACAAAGTAAACATAGAAGGACAACATCATGTCAAATCAAATAAAATCTTTACTTTATTTTCTTATGCATTATGCAATTAAGACATAAAGTAATGATTTGAAATGTGATATTAAGTGTTGAAAATTAGTTTGCTTAATGTATAAGCAAAGTGTATTTTGGTCTTTTTACAAAATTATATTTTATTTAAAACTTTTTCTACAAATGCCTACCACTTATTTCACAAATTACACACACTTTCTATTCTTCTTCTTCTCCCTTTCCTAAGCTTCTCCTTCTTCTTCCTTAGTGATTTAATGGCTTCTATGCCTCTCTTAAAAAATTCAAAAAGCATAACAAAGTTGTGATAAAAATAATCAACAAAAAACTATACCATTTGAGTCATGTTCAAGCTAGTAAATTCCATCGATCCACCTAAGGCCATGCCCACTAAAAGCCATCCCTACCTTTTTTCATCTCAACTACTACGATAGCGGAGCTATAGCCGAATTTCAAGAAGTTTCAGGAAATATAGTAGTGAAGCTATAATCAAATCCGTAGTGACAAATTTAGCAAATTTGGTAGGAAGTATGGTTTAAATCTAGAGTTCCTTGCCTTAAATTTTGACAGAGTAGAATCCAAAGTGAGTTTTTTCTTCCTTTATGTTCATTAAAACCATTGCTAAGTTGGAGGCTTTAAGTGTTAAGTGTTATTTGAAAGCTCTTATTGAATGCTTGTTTACTTAGTTTGGTAAAATAATGGTTTGATTTAATTGTTTGACTATGTTTGGATGGTTAATTAAGTATTTTAAAATTTAGAAGTTAAATACTTAATGGGGTATGCAAAAACGACTAGTACACGTGTTTCCAATTTGTGAGGTCTAAGGAGAATTGGGCGAGGGACGATACATGTCGAAGGAAAAGCCCAGATGCCCAAAATAACATTTTAACCCAAGATGAAAAAAATGTTACAAGTATTTGATAGAATGAAGCATTGATTATCATTTATTGTTGTATTTATTTCATTATTGGTTGTTCGAATTAGGCATGACCATTTTATGAGCAGTTTATCATTTATATGCATAGGCTGGATAGACAATAAATTAAGAATGATTAAACATGAACACCTTGTGATTAGAATTTCACAGTTTGTCTATAAGGTATTCGATAAAAATATTGGTTAAGCAGGAATTATAATAAAAGATATTTATCAAAATTTAGGAAACAAAAGATATTTTATCTTTCAAATGAAATGGTTTCTTTCAAAAGAAAATAAAAATATTGGAGAATAAATATATTAAAGCGATTGTATAATAAAAGTGATTTACATAAAGAATGGTTTTATAACAATGTTTTATAAAATGGAAAGATTTTCAAGGACTAAACCTGATGGTTTTAAAATGATTTTTGGAAGGATTTGGAAATAGGAATTGTTATAGATTTGAAGTATCTATAATTATTAGTGTAAATGATTTTGTCACTTTTGGATATAAAATGATTTGTTATGTTACCAAAAGATTCAGGTAACCAATCACTGAAAATGTGGGCAAAGCAGGTGCAGATGTTTTGTAGCCTCAGTATAATCCGCTTTTGTTATAGAGGGATATGCATATCTATATTTATTTTTAGAAGGCTAGGACCCAGTTGCCTTTTTATGGCTAGAAACCTCCCGATTAGGTAGCATATATGTAGCATATAGTTTTATATGTTTGTATATTGATATCATTTCAGAAAGGTAAGTTTCTTTCAAATCCGAAGTAAAAGACTAGTTTGAATATAAATATATACATATACATATTTCAAAAGTTTTGAAAAAAGAATTTGGGAATAAAGTCCAAAGAGAAATTTTCTTATGGATAATTAGATTGGAAATCTAAATGTGAAGATTAAGTTAAGTGGGTAGATTTGGAACCTACAATTGCATGATATATGCTATGTAGTTTGGGAATTGCATATTCGTTACTGCATCGTAGGCTCCAGGAGTCCTATTTGGGGCAGAAGAACTACGTTGGCTTAATCCTGTATCTAATTGGATACCCAATTAGACAAGGGTACGTAGACAGTCATAAGTGTTAGTGATGTAGCCCCTAAAATAATATAACCATTTTTCAATTTATCTGTTATTAGTTGTTGTTTATCTTGTGTTATTATACCTTTCACCCTTACTATTTTATTTCGCATTTACATTGTTTATGGAGTTTGTAGGTAAGGATATTGTTGTCTCTCTCATCAGAGTGTGTAGGGGTAGATTTATTACGTATGAGTTCGGTATGCACACCTTGTAGAATAAATTAATTAATCACTCTAATAAGTTGTAAAATTGAAACTATATCCTATACATTTAGTAATGTTGATTATTTATTAAATATTATGTACTAAGTTGGTAGTTTTCATTAGTAGTTTTAGAATGGATGGTTTTACAGCGATTTTGATTAGCTCGGAGGCCCGTGTCGTTACAATTAAATATTTATTTTAAACCCTAGATATTATTATAATATCACTTGATTTCCTATAAAATGGTTTGGTTACTGAACCAGTCCGTGTCTATGTGCGGTGTGGTCCAATGGGATATCTTTATTTTTGAAAGGGTTTTATAATAGTAAAAAATCTATATGATTTGTGTTTCTCACATTGGTTTTTCAAACTGATCCTGGCGTTATTTTTTTATAATGCTCGGGTCAGCACAAGCATATTTCTAGATTTAGTTGTGGATGCTTTGGAGCATCAAGAGACGAGCTGGACGCCTATAAGACGTATTCACGTATATTTATTTCCACTATAATTCTTGTTAATATTTCTCATCGATTGTGAGTATATGTTGCTATAACTATCTAGACTGATGATAGGTTGTTTACTCAGATTTATGTATGTGTAATAAAGTTCTTTTCTTTTTGTAAAGATCGTGTGTATATTATATAAGATGTGAGATTCTGTTCTGCCTTTTCTTTCTTTCACCTTAACATCTATCTTTTTAGCAGTTAGATGCTCGACATATGAATACCGTGGATGTATTAATGTCGACTTTTGAGGATCAAAAGGGCAGATCGTTATAACTCACTCAATATTTTTATTTTAGCCAGTATAACTAAGGTTAAATAGAAAATATTGATGTGGCAAAATTATACATTTCACTTGATTTAACAATACTATTGATCTTCAATGTGGAAGCCCCACTTTGATTGTAGTTAAATCATGGCACGATGTCCATCGAATGACTTTAGTTGGGTCGAGTAGAAGCAATGAAAGTGAAACACTATTCAACAGAGGATTTGTCTCCTCGGTTATATAAGGTTAGTATCACGGTCAATTGAAGTAAACTCAAAGTCGGAGTTTTTGGCCCAAGCATTTAGTTAATAATAGTTGGTATTATTGAACAAGGACTTTGTTTTTGGACTATAGAGTTAAATATGGATAATATCAGAAATTTAACCATTATCAAATTCCATAAGTCCAAAGTGGTATAGTTTTGATAAAGAAAATGGGTCTAAATAAATGTCACTACCAGGTAATGCTTAATAAAGTAAAATTATATTTTACCAAAACCAATAAGGGACAAATTTGACCATAATGTGAGACTACCTGCTAAGTGACGTGTGAACGTTAATATTCAAATTGTTCGATATTAATTGCTGATCAAATTTACACCTAAGAGCCATACAACAAAAACATTAAATACATTTTTGACCACTTGACTTAATTAATTTATAATTTTTATAAAATAAATTAATTAATATTTCATAAAATTATTTTAAATAGTGTATTTATAATAATTATAAATATACTAATCGATATATGATATTAGTACGCGTTTACTTAGATTTAAATGCAGTAATCATTGGTTGGGCTTGAAATGGTTTAAAGGCGTACGGTAGCTTTAAATTTTAGCCATGACTGTGTAAGGGTGTGACCATCCATGTATAGTATACGGCTAAGTAGTTTGAGTTTGAGAAATGAAAGAATTAGTAAAGAGAGAAAATTGGGTCTGATCAATATTTTACTCCTTTGGCGCTTCCTTTATTTACTCCACTAGTACCTTATTTTATTTTAACTTGTGACAACCCGCAAATCCGATCCCTTTGAATCGACAATAAACCACACATGTCCGACCTAAAAAGCAGAGACTGATGGAAAGTTATGAGAAAGAAAAGAAGAGAGAAGAAGAAAAGAGAAGAAAGGGAGAAGAGAGAACCAAACAGAACAATACAGAATCTCACATCGTAGTGGAAAACATATAATATCATATCAATGATCTTTACAAAAAAGAAACTACATATACATACATCAATCAGAGTTCAAAAATCAATCACTAATCATCAGCTTGGACAGTTATAACAAACTATCCATACAATTACTGATAGGGCAAGTTAGTAAACTGTCTAGATTGATTGTTGTATATTGTACTCTGATAATGCTATGTATATTGACAACACAGTTCTTGTACTGAAAATCTGTTGTTATATATTAAATTTTGTTCCGCTGCGATTGTTAGATTCTGTTGTTGTTGTTCTTCTTCTTCTTCTGCCTTACTTCTTCTTATCCTAAAGATTCATATTTCCATCCAGTTTGAGTTTAGCTGATGTGAAATATTGTCAACTCAAAAGGGTACGGACTTGCGGGCCTTTACAGTTGGTATCAAAGCCGAAGGTTTAGGGAGAACCTTTGCTCTGTTGCGGTTACTCATTAGAGATAGAGTGAGTAGTACTCTAGAATAGGTTTGAGCATATTAATAGATACGAGCACGTACTTGTTAGTGAATAAAAACTGTTTTATATTGTGTTGATCTATTGGTTGAGTGGATATAAATTCTGATCATGTAGTGGGTCACCACTAATTCGATAGGAGTTTCTAAACACTTGTACGCGATAAACTGACATAGTATTGTTTTGAAGCGGGCAAATGAAATAATTTTACCCAAATTATATTTTTATGTAAAGGAAATAATTTTATAGAAATTATTATAGCGTATGGGAGTGTTGGATGATAGTATTATAATAAAAACAAGATTATAGGTAGATTGTATAACCGAAAAAACATTGTATAAATATGGATTATTCAATTGAGTTAAAAACTAAGACTTTATTAAAATCAGAGTTCGAAAAATTAAATCCTGGAGATTTATGGAAGTGTTTTCCAAAGTATTTTGAGATAAATAATAGCATTATTATTTGGAGATATTTTTGAATAGAAAAATGTTTTTAAATGGATTTTTGAAGGCGATAATAGCACTGAATCGCTTCAGTCGTTGGAAAATAATTATGACGATGATCGTGACATCATCGGCGTTCATTTTCGAGTTTCTAAGTGATGGATTGTTGCCATGGTCGTCATTTTTAGATTGTTTTGTGGAAAAACAAGTTTGATTTGAAAATTATGAAGGGAATTTGTTTTAGATAAAAACCTGGTTTGGCTAAAAATTTAAAAAGAGTGATTTTATGATATTTATGATTTCAAAAACGACTTGAAATAAGTACCGGGTGTTTAAAAATTCGAGAATCTTGATTTAATTAAATTTAGAGATAACCAGGAAATAAGTTATATACTTATGAATGGTGAATGATTTTGAAGAAAATATGGAACTGAACTTTTGGGAATAAAATTCTAGCTTGAGAAAGTTAAATTGGGTGAAATTTAACTTGATCTAATTTAAATAGATTTGTATTGGAAATGATATCGATTGGAATTGAAATAAAAATTGACTTGAGTTATATACATTATTGAATGGAATTAATTTCTCACTTGATTAAATTCAAACTAATTGTGTGAAATAAAAATTTAACTTATGAAGGTTAGATAAATTTAATAAAATGGTTTGAAGTTGAATTTAGCGTAAGTTAAGTTAAATAAAAATTGAATTGGAATAAATAAATTTCGATAGCTTATAAAAATTGAAGTTTACAGTATAAAAATATGCTTGGGCTGTAAATAAGTGTAAATATCAAGTTAAAAAAACAAGAATATACTCGAGTATAAAATTGATGGAAAAGTGAAAAATAAGTCGTGTAACTTATAAAAAGTTAAAAATTGAAATAGAAAAACCCAAAATAAAGTTATTTGATATTTTAGTGAAGGAAATAAAAATCCAAACTCGAGTTATAAAATATAATTGAACTCAAGTAAAATAGTTGAAGTGATTTTTGAAATAAAAGTCAAGTATTGATTTAAAAATTGAAAATGAGCTAATTAGCTAAATAAACTAGCTGATTAAATATGTTAATGGAATTTAACTTGGTTAAATAAAATTGGATTGTTAATTAAAAATGGATTTTTGAAATGAAGCTTGAGTTATAAATAAAATTTGATATATTTTGCAAGTGAATTAGATATAACTGGAATGTTGCCAAATGAAACGGGATTAGATTAAAATAGAAATGGTTTGAGTCGCAAATAAATCCAATTTGAATATGAATAAATAAAATATGGCCTTGGATATTATTTTAATGAATTCGAAAAAGGGAATTTAAATTTAAATGGGAAGGAAATTGTTGCAAAAAGAAATGAACTTAAGTTGTTGGTTAAGATGATTGAAATAAATAACTTAAGTTAATATTTAATAGAAGCTTGGCTTCAAATAAATTTGTAAAACGGCCACTAAATGAAATAGCATGGAATGGAACATGAATTGATCTAGAATCAATTAGAAATGGAATGTGGTTAAATAATAATTGATTTGAAATCAATTTAAAATACCTATAAACTTAAAAGGTTATATCGTCAAATGAATATTGCCGAATTTGCATAGAAAAGTTGTCGTTTGACGTAAACAGAAGTAAACAAAATAGAAGTAAAAAAATTGATTTTTGGAATCAATTTAGAATAGATATGAGTTTGTTGGTTTAAAAATGAATTGAATGCAAATAATTTGGTCGTATATCTTTCTGAATCGAATGAAATAGTATATGGATTGTTTGAAAGCAATTAAATTAGTGTCGGAACCTTATATTTGATATTGTTTAGCATGCATTGCTTATGAAATCCATGTGTTAAGCTATTTAAAGTAAGTGAAATGCTATTAGTTTCATATATTTGGTATTTACGTGTTTAAATTGAGTAAGTATATGTACTTGAAGGCCGTTTGGCTAGACTTTGGTCGTGCTAATTGCAAAATAAATAAGCCGCTTGCTTAAAAACGCAAAATAAAGTTATGCCTATGCAATAAAAGAAAGAAAAGCATAAAATATTGTTATATATTTTGTTTTCTGACCATGTGGGTTGATATATATATATTTATCTCACTTGTCATATTGCAAAAGGCTCTTCGTACAAGGGCGACTCTGCCGAAAAATTTCATAAATTTAGGGTCTTAGAAAATTTTTGGAAATTTTTTCTCAACGGAAATTAGTTTTGGAATTGTAATCGAAATAGAGGGTTTTGGAATTAGAATTAGAACTAACTGTTTTGGTTGGAATTAAAGGATTTGAAAAGTGAAGTAACGATTTTTCACTAAGTGGGTTCTGATAAGTTACTGGTTTGGAGCATTTTTCCTGCCTTTGCAATTTCGGGGACGAATTTTTTTTAAGGCTGAAGGTATGTAACGATCCGAATTTTTCGACGTTTGATATGGAATATTTAAATGGTTTTAAATATTGAATTTGAATTATAGGTTGATTTTGAATATGAAATTTTGGGTTTATTTATAAAATAAATTCAGAATTTAAATATAGCGATTTATTGGATAATTTAATTATTGAATTTTATAATTGAATATTGGTTAATTTATTGAATCTTGAATTTTAAGTTTGTTAAAAATAATTTAAAGGCTTATAAAATTTATATTAATAATAATGAAGAAAACAAAACTTTTTTAAATTTAATTTAAAAGTGATTTGTTCAATTTTAAAAATATATCGTTTAAATTAACGTATATAAAAATTGCCTTTCGAGGTATAGTCTCAGAATTGGACAAAACCTGTTACATTGGATCCATAATAGTGTGTTATTATCGAATTCCAATTTTCATAGTGCTTGGAGTTATACTTTGGTCATACGGGATGTAAATGCGCAGAAGTTTGTATCGAAAATTCAATATAATAAATGGGTCCAAAAATCTATCTTCTCCATACGATCGAATTAGGACTCAAAACCTTTTCCATTACGTTTAGAATATGGGTATAACGTTATAAATGCCTATGGCATGCCTCGATAGGGGTTCGATATTTTTATGTTACGTAAACGAGACGTTTTGAAATTTAGAATATATATATATATATATATATATATTTAAAATCGGAAAAGTTAAATCATGGCCGTTTTCCCCTACCTAAACGTATACGCTTCCTTTATCGTGTCCAGCATGTATAAATCACGTCTTTTCCCCTTTATTATTTCAATTCAAATCACCTCCTTTAAAACGACACTGTCCCTTTTTCCTTTTCAAAATTCATGAAATCGAATAAACAGAAAACTCGAGATCAATCCTCATATTCAAACGCAAGCATGGGGCTTTCTTTCTTCTTTCGATTAAGTGTAAAAAAAAGGGATAAACAAAAACAATCAACTAGCATTCGAATTAGGGAGGAGGGAGACGACGGGATGCGCGCGCAACAGTAGGAGCGTGCTATGGTTTTGGGTTATCGGAGATTGGAGGCATGGATTCGAGTTGGGTTGAGCATTGATCATTGTGTGATGGCTCAAGGAGGTGGGGTACGGTGGTGCGTGAGGCTGAGGTAAGATTGAGAGAAGGAGGAAGGTACGTGTGTTGCGACGTGAAGGTGGATGAAGCAGTGGCGGCAAGCGATGTAGAAGGAGGAGGCGATGGTGTCAGTGGGATTTTTGGCGGCACAGTGAGGTCGAGGGGGAAGGCTGCGGCCTGGGGTTGGGGTGAGCGTCAAATCGATAATCGTGAACGAGGTAATTTAATTAAAAAGTATTTTTGTTTATGTTAATCATATTAAAAAAAATAGATAACTAATATAAATTATAAATTTTTGTGTGAGGTTTGAACCGAGAGGCATCAAATTCTTCGCATATGAATTGGTGTGGAATGTTTCGGAGTCGATTCTAATTTCTGGATATTCGAAAAAATTAAAATCAAAGGCGAGAAAAATTCTCACTCATTTGGATTTATGAAATTTAAATTTTAAATATTTGAAATTAAAGTTTGGTTGCCTATTGAATATATAAAATTGTTGCATGTTAAATGATAATATATATATATATATATATATATATATATATATATATTAGTATTTGAAGTGATGTTCCCGCTCATTATAGCGGATGACCCTATATACCGCGATATCCCCCTCGAAGTGGGATTGATAATTATTTTTATGTTTTGTTTAACATCTATGGTTGTAGGAAAAACCAGTTGGAGGGATCCAACTGGATTCCTCAAATTTATTATTAATTTTTCATGTATGCTGATATATCATTTGTGTAGAATAATCTATTATATACTTTTATAGAGATTGGAATTATTGGATGCTATTGTAGCACTGACCTGAATATGATAATTCAAATACTATAAATATATTTTCTTAAAATTTATGTAATGGAAGGGAACTTGATAATATATATATATATATATATATATATATATATATATATATATATATATGTATGTATGAATTGGAGTTATTTTAAATAAATTGAATTAGAAAACCATAATTTTTTTGGCTGTAGCTAACTTTTGCGGATAAATAAACGAAGATTTTTAAAATGAACAATGTAAGAGAATTTATAAATGATATTCTTGAAATATAAAAAGGAGTCGAAATCAATATTGAAAATAGATTGGAAGTGTAAAATAAATTATAAGAAATGAATGCATATAATGGAAATTTATAAATAAGATCTGCTTTATAAACAGATAAAATAAAAGGGATTATAAAATTTAATAATTATACCTATAAGTAAAGGAATTCAATATCAGGTGATAATTGGAATATAAATTCATATGGTGAGTTTATATTAGAATATAGGAACAGAGTTGAAAAAAAAATAGTAAATTCTATTTTTGGAATGGAATTGATTAGGGAAGCGAAGATAAATCGATATGTTGTGAAATCGAGAGGAAGTTATAAATTAAATTGGTTATTGAGATTTTAAAAATATATTTTTAATTTTAAGAAGTGAGTTTGTTTTAAAGGAAAATTTTATTATTTTAAAACTATGGAATTTTAACTAGTTGAGATTGAAATACTTGGTAAGTTGATTTTTAAATATAAGGTATTTATTTTAGTAAATTCCAACTTTTAAAATCGGCTTTGAAAATTTAATTGTTTAACCAAGAATGACTTACTAATATTATAAAAGTGTTTTTGATATTTTGAATAATTATTCAAACATGCTTTTAAAACTAAATCATTTTTCTTTATAATACTTATTATGTATATATTATAAAGTTTGGAGTGATTAAAATTTTTATTGTATAAATTTTTTCGAGATTCAAAAAAGGGGTTATAAAAGGATATGATTTGAGGAGAGGGAATTTATTTGTGATTCCGGAGATTTTGATAATATTTGTACCAAAATTGGGCACAACACTCTTTGAAAGTTTTTGAGGAGATAACACTGAAGAATATAAATTTAAAATGAAGATTATCTAACAAAAACTCCAACAAACAGGAATGTAAATGCACATACAAGTGATTTAAAGTGGTTCGGCGTGTTGCCTACGTCCACTATGAAGTTTTTTGACTTTAATGATTCTCTTTGAACAATTACAAGTGATCACAGCGATCAACAACAAAATACAACTTGGAATTCGAATTCAACAACAAGAGTCTGGCGCAAATCTCGATCTGGCAGAGTCTGGGCGCTTGAGAATCAAAAGATCCTTCTTCTGTAGGCTCTGGAGCTCTATTTATAGGCAGGAGGCTGATATCGCGCTCAAACTTCGGGTGACTCGTTCTGACACGTGAAGGGGCCCACGCGACCGATCCAGGAGAGTTTTGACTCGATCTATGATCGATACGAAATCAATTCATATCGATTAGGATCGTGTCCAATGGAGCTGAAACTTGGTGGAAGCAATCTTTGGCTTGTACGTAATCTCCTGTGAAAATTTCATAGCATTTGGATTAGTGGTTTTTGAGTTATGGTCGATACGAAATTGGACTCTCGACTGCATTGCGTCCTTCGAATCGATTAATTCGAATTGATCAATTCGACTCGATGATGCACGTGACCTAGCGGCGGCGTGGCGCGCACTCCCTGCATCGATCCACTCTTTGCTCCGGTTTAATCATTTTGACTAGTTTGTAGCGATGACCGTTATTTAATTCGTGTTGATGGATACGAAGTTGTGATAACTCTATGGGTTCGAACAGCAGCAACATCGATGGATACGAACCAATGAAGGCTGATGGTTACGAAAAGGACTTTCCTCCATGAGTACGAACCAGTAGATACTTGATGGATACGAAGTAGGCTTTAGCTGATCAATACGAAATGCATGCTTTGTCGATGGGTTCGAACAAGATTGAGTTTAGCCGAGGCTTCTTGATGGATTCGAACTGGATCGATGCGAATCTGATGATACGAATTGAGGTGTGACGATGGATGTGAATCCTATCGATATGAAGATAGTGGATTCGAATGGAGGTTTAACTGTGGATACGAATTAGACATCGAACGTCCAATACGAAGCGCACTACTCATTGATGGACACGAAACTGATCGATTCGAAGTAGGGCATAACGATGGATGCGAAGTGAGGCAATCTGATCGATGCGAACGCGATCGATACGAATTGACGCAGAGTGATGGATATGAAAACGAGGTTGTTTCCTCCAATTCGAATCGATCATATCTTGAGCATACGAACTCGGATTGACTTGAAATTTGGAATGCTAACTTCCATGGCTTAGTTCATCATGTCTTGCAGTTGTAGCTTGGTCCGGGCTTGAATTTTTTTTACCGACATCCATAGTAGACCTATGTATTAACGATGTCCAAGACGATTTATCCTTGGTTTCTAGTCAAGCTCTTGGTGTCATGGCCTAGCCAAAAGGTGGGATAACATTTACCCCCCAAAGTAAGTCTTATGGAAACATGATGTGCTTTGAAACGTTGCAGTCTTCATTCTGAACAGTCATTGTCTTTTTGTTGAAGGTTGCAACCCTGCACTGCTATAACTGATTGTTGTATGACAATGCTAAATCGTTTGTTGCCGTAATCGTTTAAATGAATATCCAATCCTGTTAACGCTGAAAATGGGATATTAGTTTGATATATATGTACATATGTTGATCCGACTCTCATTAACGTTGCACGTTCACGAGTCGTTGTCAGTTTTCTTGTACCGGATTCCGCATCGATCCTCTCCTGAACCGATGTGAAACTAGAGTTGTAACAACGCTTGATGGTTGTTTTTGGACGTTCCTCCGTATCGATCCTCTCCTGGGTCTACATAGGAGTTTGAAAGGTTGTTCTCGCATCGATACGTTTGGCATTAATGGATACGAATCATCATTTCGTATCGATGGTCTTTGTTGTTTGGTATGAATAGGCGACTCATAATTCGTATCGATGAAAGTTGGCTTCTGGATGCTGTGACCTGATAGATTCGAACGACACAGTTCGCATCGGCGCGTTGTGGGTAGAGTCGAACTCATCGAAACAAATTGCAGTTTTGAACCAATAAACCCTAATGGTATCTTTGCCTCGATGAAGGCAAGGGCCGATGGGTTCGAATAGAGCATTCGAATCGATTCATGGGTTGACCGGTTGCGACCGGTCACGTTGACTGGGAGGTTAATCGACCCAGTCTCTCTCTAGGCTCCATATAAATACTCAGGACTTCGGCCATTTTCACTTTTTTACTTTTTACTGCTGCCTTCTTTTTTTACTTTCGCATCGATCCATGAGCTCCAGAAAAAAGAGGAACTATATATTGCCTTCGAATTGATCAGATTCATCCCTTTAATCCTTCAAACTTCGGCTTCAATATAGGTAATGAATTAGTTGCGACTAAACTCATGCGAAAAAGTTTAAATCTCAGATCCATCTTATATTTGCCGATTTCCAATTTCGGCAAACGCTAAGGCCATATATGGGTCAAAGTTTTTGCTGAGAGTGGCCATGGCGGCGCTCGTTTAAGTTGGGGAAGAAAGGGCTAAGGATACAGATCAATTGAGGGTTGCTTGGCCTTTATTTCGTATTGATGAAAAGAAAGAATGGCTTTGTGTCGATCACAAGGCGTAGAGTTTGTACCGATGCAGAATTGACCGATGTGTGATGAAGTGAACAACTGATCCAGGGTGGAGGAAATTCGTATCGATTCAAGGTTATTAACTCGAAACCGCAGGGTAAATGATTGATACAAAATTCTGGGTAAGTGATCGATGCAAACTTCCTCATCTTCGACCGACGCGAAACTATGCACACTCTGATTGATACGAGACTGCCAAGTTGTGATCGATACGAAGTTAATACGAATCTATTGATACGAAGTGCATCGAGTCGATCCTGAATGATACGAAATGTATCAATTCGAATGTGATCGATACGATAGTGAGGCCCCCTTCGACCAACATGAGCTTGAACCATGGTGATCGATTCCAAGTCGAAAGTTGATGAATTTGGGAATCTTTTGCATATTTGAACACCTGATTCCGGCGAGCTTCATTCCTGCATATCTGGACTTAACTATAGAACAACATGTTTGACTGCCCTTCGAAGCTCGTCGATGGAACCTTAATTTAATAACATGATAAGTGATTTTAATTTGGATTGATCGCTAACATCCGGATGGTTTGGTGAAGATGGTCAGCAATGACTGTTACTCCAACTGGACCCCGATTATCTTTGTCGTTTGCAAATTTCCTCTAACTCTACAAAATCTTTTCAAGTAATGCACAACACTGCAGTGCACAACACACACTCTACATGGGGAACACACTGAATCTTTGTCGTCTAATGATGGTTACTCATGAGTTAGCTAGTTATGGAAACTCCAAGCTCGCAGCCACAGGAGACTCAGAGTTCAATTCCTCCCGTGCTTGAAATACCGGAGATTGAGGTTGAAGTTATCGATCTAGCCCCCGACGAGGCACCCAACGCATCTCTCATCAATAATCCGCCAGACTCTGTTCCGTCCAACATTTCGGAAGATATGCTAGGGAGAATATGCATAAGGCATGGTTTGTCGATGGATGACGTATTATTGCCGGGACCAAATGACAGATCACACAACCCACCATAGGGGTATACCACTTTCAATCGACATGCGTGCGCAGCTGAGACGCTCCCCTCGTTCAATCACTATATAAGAGAAGTGCTGTTCTTTATAGGGATCTCCCCATCTCAGCTACACCCAAATGGATACGCCTTGCTCAATAGCTTGTTCATTGCATTTATGGAGCACCTCTATCGACCACCCCGACTGACCGAGATAAGATGCCTATTCAATTTCAAGAGTCGGACAGACAGTCCATCTTCCACATTTCTAGAGGCTGTGAGAAATTGTCAAATAATCATGGGGTCCTACACCAGGCTAAGCTACTTCAAGATGGAGTGGTTTTATGTTAGATGCCCCCCAGGATTTGCCAGGCGATGGCTATTTAGACGTGAGTTTTGCTATTTTCTCGAGCAGTTGATGAGATAGTTGTAAACGAAACCCAACTCATATTCTCTTTTTCTCTACAACGATAATTCAGTAAGCCGAGGGCAGATACAAGGAGATAGTTTGGGTTCTTCAAGAAGTCCCAAGCGAGGATTGGAATATCGACTTGGTCCTGACGGATAGGAACCTCAGAATTCTTTGGCTGATCGAGCGAAGACAGAGTATAAGGCTCGACGGTGCATTAAGAACTATCTCGAGGGAGCGAGTTAAGCGTAAAAAGCCTAGAGTTGTTATAGTCGAAGAGAATGACTCAGAAAGAACCCACACTGATGATGAATCATTGGGTGAACCTGGTAATGCAGCCCAGGATTTTGAAGAAAAGAGAAAATGCAAGGCCGCCGTTTTCAAGCCATCCAAAAAGAGGAGATGGAAATCTGTGATCATGTCCCGGCCCGCCTTCGGAATTAGAATTTCAAAGATGTCTCCCCGAGAATAGAAAATCTTTACAAAGGGCTCGCCGATATTCCAATTCCGAACGACTTGTCCATGCAGCATGATGCCAGATTGGATGAACTCCAACATGCCCTAGTATTAAGTGAATCTCCGCCCACTAGCGTGGTTGACACATCCGGTTGGTCGGGGGATGCACATACATACACATTTCATGGCACTACACGATTTCTGACCGTAAGCTGCCTTTTTCTGAAGATTACTAACTTCGTTTTTTCTTTGCTTTGCAAATACCTTGTCCGGTCGAGGCTCAATGCTCGGTACTCTACGCAGCAAACGTAAATCTTCGTTCTACTACGAGTCACACAGTAGGGAAGGAGATAGGGATCGTGATCAAGGCTATTCCAGCCAGGAGCAGTCTGATAGGGATAGAGGATATGTACACCGATCCCAATCTCGCACACCCCCTCCCAGAGCTCCTACACCATCTCCAGTTCATGTTTTGCGACCTTCGGAAGCTCCGCGACATAAACCATCTGCCCAATCTTCTAGGTCTGAGTCTCATCGTAGAACTGAGGTCACAGACCCTTCCACTACTGCACAGGCCCTCGCTGAACCCACTGGCGAAGGAGTGATGAGGCTCGCTCAGCTAAAAAATGATTTTCCTGATATACGTTTTGATGGGTTCGTCTTTCCCCCAAGCTTGAAAAGGATTCGGGCGTTGGTCGAACATACTGTGCATGATTACGTCGCAGATATATTCTTTCAGTATTAGGAATGGTCGAAAACCGCGAAAAAAGCATCGAAGGTGGCATTCGATCGAGCTATTATGATTGAAAAGCCGAAGAAAGAGCTTGGCCAGAAAGATCATATTATTCAAGCGCTCGATTAACGAGGCCGAGTCTTCTCGCCAATTTGAGATCGAGGCTCTTAAGAGAGCCGACGAGGCCCATGCGACGATGGATAGGATGAAACAGGACCACTATGCCACAGTAGAGGATATGGGCCACATGAACACCATTGTTACCGCTGAGCGGGACACAGCCCTTAAAGAGCTTAACGAGCTTAAATCCAATTTTTCTGAAATCACAAAGGAAAGGATGCTGCTAACGTTGCTGCGCAAGAAGCATGTGATCAAGCGGCGGTGCTTCAGAGGGAGAGAGATGCGGCCATGGAAAAGGTCTGCGAGGTGGAGGCTGAAGTTGATGAGAAGGTTCGGCTGGCAGAGACCAGATTAGAGGATGACATAGAGGAGCTTCTCATTACTTACAATGCCAATGTGCTAGGGCACAGGGACTTAGCCTGGCTTGATGACTACCCAACACATCTGTATAACGCCTAGAACTTGTTGGTCGAGGAGGAGAAAACTGGACATTCGGGCGGCTCCTTTGATGAGTTCGAATTGGAGAACGGCATACTAAATGATGATGACAAGAAGGTTCTTCATGATTTTATGATTTCTCACGCAAGAGAAAGACTCGGCATCCAGCACCAAGAATCCGAAGTTACGCATCATGTTACAAGCTCAGAAATTACTACTCCGTCCTGACCCAAGTCTGCTTTAGTGATCGAACCTCAACCCATCCCAGCTTACGACCCAGAATAGCCACGCCTATCTCCTATTAAGGAGCATTCATACGAAGCTGTTCAGCCAACCACACGTCAAACTGAGGAAGGTATTTTGAACAAATTTCATGTGTATTTGAAATTAAGGGCTTTTTTTTAAGTGTGTTCTAACAACTTCTTTTCTTCCTTGTCCAGTGATCGAAGTTACATTGACAACGCCTCCTACAATCCAAGAATCACATCAAGTGCATGAGGCTAATATTACTGAGGCGATCACCATGACCGTGGTCGCACCGATTGAGACGATACAGGGGAGCACAATTTCCTTTGACGAGCAGATGATGAATGAGCTCCTGGGCCGACACAGCGACCCTTTCGCGGGCATGCCGTTCGTTCTTGGTGCATTCCCGCCTGCTTCTAGTGCTTCGTCACAGTCCACTGCTGCCCCCAGCGAAGCTCGTGCTATTTGAGAAGCTGAAATATTGGCTAAAATCAATGTTGAGATGGAGGCAGCGGCTCATGGCGGTGATTCTGAGGGTGGAGTGACGACGCCGGGTCCAACTCCACTTAGGATGATATCACCCAGGGGGACACTGGTTGATACTAGAGTGTCTACTCCGCCCCTAGTTACAGATCCAGTTCCTCCAACTCCTCCTGAAGAGAGCATCCCTGTAGACTCAAGTTCAGAGGAAGAGATCGATATCATGCCTTCTTCTGGAGATTCCCCGCCTGAAGGGAAAAGTTCAAAACGAAAGATCGTTAGCGGTGCCGGCGGCTCCACACTGAAGAAAAAGCCGAGGAAGAAGAAGGAACAATAGTTTCCTTAGGCACACTTTTGGGTAGATAGGAGTTTATTTTTGCTTTAGTAGGTCATGTATAGACGCGGATTCGCCCCCGCTAGGAGGCATTTTTTGGAATAACTTGTACATAAATTCTTATCTCTAGTTAGTTGAAATAAAACTTTATTTTCTTTGCTTCAACTGTTTTCCCTGTCTTTTATGCTTAAGTGTTGTAATGTTCGAATCATAGCTTGGTATGCTTGCGGAGTATCGGTTATGGAGTTGAATCTGTTTCATACACAAGTCTTAAAATCGTGGATACAAGCCGCGACTCAAGACAAAGCTGGACACGCGACGTCGTATTGTTCCAATCAATGTTTCACACTTAAGCACTGCCCCAATTTGGGGAACTAGTTGTCATGATTGGCTAACGATCGCAATTCTATCTCTGCCTGCCAAGCTTAACATCGTCAAATTGATGTTGAAGCAAGTGAAGGGTGAGCGGTTTCAGTTATGTGTGTTCACTGGTAATAATCGCATCCACACTTCGGGGATCAGTATTTATACTTCGGTGGTCAATCGCACCTATCACAAATCTTGAGCACATGTCCACACTCTGGGGACTTAGGATAATCTGTGACCGATAATCTGGTTCATGCTCTGGGAATTCGAGAGTTATCGATGTTTGTAACACAGTTCACACTCCAGGAACCTTGACTTATTATTTGTACTCTAATTCACACTTTGGGAATTTGGAGTCAACATGTATATTTCGGTTCGCACTACGAGAACCTAGAATTGATGTTTATACTCCAATTTACGCTCTGGGAATTTGAAGCTAGCATTTATATTTCGGTTCGTGCTTCGGGAACCTGGAATTGATGTTTATACTCCAATTCATGCTCTAGGAATTTGGAGTTAGCATTTATATTTCGGTTCGCGCTCCGAAAACCTGGAATTGATGTTTATACTTCAATTCCCGCTCTGGGAATTCGGAGTTAGCATTTATATTTCGGTTCGTACTCCGGGAACCTGGAATTGATGTTTATACTCCAATTCACGCTTTGGGAATTCGGAGTTAGCATTTATATTTCGGTTCGCGCTCCGGGAACCTAGAATTGATGTTTATACTCCAACTCATGCTCTGGGAATTTGGAGTTGGCTAACAGATGGTCAGTCACATATGTTTAGGCATTTTAGGAATTCTTTCACACTTTGGGAACGATGGATTTATCGGGATCGTCGATGGTCGGATCACATCCACCCTGAGTTAACAAGCGAGGTAGTTAGACGGACGGGTCCCTCCTCCTCGAACTTGGTTAGGATACGGCCGAAGTCGTTAGGCGGACGGGTCTACCCTCTCCGAAACCTCATTTATATTTTTATACTCCAACCCGCACTCTGGGAGTTTGGAGTTAGTGTTTATACTTCGGTTCGCACTCCGAGAACCTAGAGTTAATGTTTATACTCCAATTCGCACTCTAGGAATTTGGAGTTGGCGTTTATACTTCGGTTCGTACTCTGGGAACCTAGTGTTGATGTTTATACTCCAATTCGCACTCTGTGAATTTGGAGTTGGCGTTTATACTCCGGTTCGCACTCTGGGAACCTAGAGTTGATGTTTGTACTCCAATTTGCACTCTGGGAATTTGGTGTGGGTTATAGGATTGTCGTGTGTCGGTCCAGTTCAGCCTTTAATGTGACGGCTTGCCCCCGAGCTGAGGTTTCACTTAGTGAGTGGCCGGTCGTATCACAGTCTCTTGCTATTTGAATAAATTTCATCGTACGATAGAACTTAGCTCTTCGTGCGTCGTGATAGCTGAATGTCGCATTCGGTGGATCACAACTCTAGCATGAAGAGATGGTAGTTTATTGCTGGAACGGAAAAATATGGCAAAGTCAGTGCCTTATTACAAATTCGAATTCCAGAATGCAAAGACAAATTGCAAAGTATTTATAGACTAAATAAATAAAGACTGTCATGTGTAACAGTGACGAAGATCCTCGTCGTTCCAGGCTCTTGACAAAGTTTGTCCGCTACTAACGGCGTTTATCACTAATCTCCCACCGGGATGGGTAGAATCCTCCTGTCTCGGCCGATCGGGCTCATTATTTTGATTTGATGGGCCTGCTCCTCCAGGCTGCGGTGCCCGCACAAACTATTCTAGCTTCCTTTCTCTAATCAACTTTTCCACGAGATCCTACAAATGACGACATTCATTCGTGTTGTGCCCGTAGCTTTCATGAAACCTGCAAAAATTTCCCGTCTGGATTTACCTTTCCGACGACGGTTTTGGTGAAGTTTTTTGTATTGAATTGTATTACAGGTTTTTAAATACAAGTTCTCCATTGATGTATTCAAAAGAGTGTAGTTGTCAAACATAGGATTCTTGCGCTGTGGGCCACGGTTCTGATCTCGCTTTCTATTTTGATTCACTTTCTCCCTCCACTAAGTTTATTTGTTTTGAATGTTCAACTGAACTTTTTCGGAGCTCTCACCAGACTGTTTGACCGCAAAATTGCTTTGGATCACTTCCGTACTCGGCCCTGCATCATCTTGCTTCCTGGACTGTTTCACATCTTCCCTTCTCAGGAATTAAGCCGCCTTAGCATAGAAACGGTCCAACGATGAAGGTGGTTTCCCGGCCAGCCAGTTGCCGAATTCCTAGTTGGGGTCAATCCCCTTAGTCAACGCCATAAGGATGGAGTTATCATTCGGATTGCTGATTTCCGCACATGCAGCATGGAATCTCTCTAAGTAGCGTCTGAGTGTTTCTCCAGGAGCTTGGGTGACACTATATAGAGTGCTGACATCTTTTGGCCTTGCGACATGCATGCGGAATTGCTCAACAAATTTAGTGGCCAACTGATCAAAGGAGGAAATGGATCATGGCGGCAGTCGGGTGAACCACATGGTAGCGATGCCCCCTAAGGAAATGGGAAAACTACGACACTTCACTACATCGTCAGCTATAGCAGCACTCATCGACCATTTGTATTTCAAAATATGTTGGTTGGGGTTGGAGTTTATTTCGTATATGGGTAGAGTCGGCATCTTGAATCGCCGAGGGGGTTCAGCAGTAAGTATACCGTCTGTAAAAGGAGTATGACTTCGGGAGATTCCTTAGTCGTCATTCGTGAGACCCTGGCTCTCATGGATCATCTGACGTATCATGGTCGGAAGATCAGGCATTTGTAGGTTCTGTGCGGTTCGAGCCAGAGTGTGATTATGTTCCATATTATGAGGTTAGACCGGATGCTGTCAACGGTCCAAGTCTCACCTTCTTGGCTCATAGTCCTCTGGGACGTACGGTTCAGGAGTATGCCCGTGCTGACGACGGTCCAGGTTTGACTGATTTCGAGCATCGACCCCTGGTTCGACCGTGGCTATCGTAGTGCGGTAGTCTGTGGTGTAATGAGGAGCGGTACCCCCTCGTGAGGATGGTCCGGTTTGGAAACTGGCTGATGGACCAACTCTCAGCTGTCCGACGGTCATTGCCAGTTGATGTCCAGCAGTTTGTGTGTGACTCGCATGTAGTCAAGGTTGCGGAGATCGATGATAATAATCAGAAGAGGCAGAACTTTCGGTGGAGGAGCAAGAAGCATGATCTATCCTAGATCTCTTCCGCTTTTGGCGATTCAGCTGGCTGTTCTGCTCGGCGTTGGCGCATAGCTGCCCTGTTAGTCTTTGCTGATTCTGGGTCAGTTCCTGAAGCAGCAACTGGAACTCTTGTCGGGTAACAGAACCTGATGGTTCCGAGGGTCGGGTAGCGTCTTGGTTAGTGGGAGGTAGTGGCGCGGGATTCTGTCTATCCCGGCCTTCTTGATTGACAGCGTTGGAGGTGGTCCTTGTGCTAACCATCCTGGGGGTTAAATTCCTTTCTTAGGCTTTATGCAAATCTGAATAGAATGGAAGGAGCTCGAATTAGTGATCTGGATCTCTCTCTTAGATTTATGCAATCCGGCATCGACGACAGACCCAACGAGCAGGAGAAAATCTAGGTTCTCAATGAAAGCACCGAAGTGTTTGTACCAAAATTCGGCACAACACTCTTGGAAGCTTTTGAAGAGATAACAGTGAAGAATATAAATTAAAAATGAAGATTACCTAACAAAAAATCCAACAAACAGGAATGTTAATGTACAGAAAAGCGATTTAGAGTGGTTCGGCGTGTTGCCTACGTCCACTATGAAGTTTTTATGACTTTATTGATTCTCTTTGAACAATTACAAGTGATTACAGCGATCAACAGCAAAATACAACTTGCAATTCGAATTCAACAGCAAGAGTATTGCAAATCTCGATCCGACAGAGTTTGGCCACTTGAGATTCAAAAGATCCTTCTTCTATAGGCTCTGGGACTTAATTTATAGGCGTAGGAGATTGATATCGCGCTCAAATTTCGGGAGACTCGTTCTGACACGTGAGGGGGCCCACGTGACCGATCTTGAAGAGTTTTGACTCGATCAAGATCGTGTCCGATGGAGCTGAAACATGGTGGAAGCAATCTTTGGCTTGTACGTAATCTCCTGTGACAATTTCATAGCATTTGGATCAGTGGATTTTGAGTTATGGTCGATACGAAATTGGACTCTCGATTGCATTGCGTCCTTCGAATCGATTAATTCGAATCGACCAATTCGACTCGATGATGCATGTGACCTAGCAGCGACGTGGCACACACTCCTCGCATCGATCTACTCTTTGGTTCGGTTTGACTGTATCGACTCCATGAATCTCGCCTCGTTTGTAGCGATGACTGTTATTTAATTCGTGTTGATCGATACGAAGTTGTGATAACTCTATGGGTACGAACAGCAGCAACATCGATGGATATGAACCAATGAAGGCTGATGGTTACGAAAAGGAATTTCCTTAATGGGTACGAGCCAGTAGATACTTGATGGATACAAAGTAGGCTTTAGCTTATCGATACGAAATGCGTGCTCTGTCGATGGATTCGAAAAAGATTGAGTTTAGCTGAGGCTTCTTGATGGATTCGAACTAGATCGATGCGAATATGATGGATAAGAATTGAGGTGTGACAATGGATGTGAATCCTATCGATATGAAGATAGTGGATTCGAATAGAGGCTCAACTATGGATACGAATTAGACATTGAACGTCCAATACGAAGCACACTACTCATTGATGGACACAAAACCGATCGATTTGAAGTAGGGCATAACGATGGATGCGAAGTGAGGCAATCTTATCGATGCGAATGCGATCAATACGAATTGACGCAGATTGATGGATACGAAAATGAGGCTGTTTCCTCCAATTTGAATCGATCATATCTTGAGCATACGAACTTGGATTGACTTGAAATTTGGAATGCTAACTTCCATGGCTTAGTTCGTCATGTCTTGTCAGTTGTTGCATGGTCCGGACTCGGAAATTTTTTACCTACATCCATAGTAGACCTATGTATTAACGATGTCCAGGACAATTCATCCTTGGTTCCTAGTCAAGCTCTTGGTGTCACGGCCTTGCCAAAAGGCGGGATAACAGAGAATAAGTTACGGAATAATTCTCTGAAACGTTATTATTGAAGGGGTTGTGGAAAAAATAAGAGTGGTAATATTTCCCTTAGTATAGAAAATATAAATTTAAGAATATTTCTAAGCGTTGAGATGTGGGAAATATCCTGTTACGGATTTAAGTATTTGAAAAAATTGTTTTCAAATGTTCGAAGAAATTGATATATCTTTAAAGATATTTTGAAAGCATATATTTTGTGGAAAAATTTATATTAAGGCTAGATAATTGCTTATGGATGTTTTATTGATAGTTAAATATCCTACTATCGGTATTGGCAAAATACGTTAATCGTTTCGAAGAGAGCAGGATCAGATTTAATTATCCGAAAACCACTTTGATCCGGTTTGAACTTAATGAATGAATGTCGTGAAGAGGATGAAGACGGTGATTCGGTTTGTCCAGACCCAGGACAACTTGTATGGAGAATGTTATCAGAACACCGTCATTGCAGGACGATGAGCATGCTAAATAAAATTGTTCTTGAAAGGTAACGCTTAGCCTCGAACCTCATCAACCGGGAATGACTAAAACAGGAAGATGTAGCAAGGCTAAGTGGGTCGCACCCAAGTAGGGTATGTTATCACCTTTCTAAATGTCCTTGGGAAAACCTATTTATTATGGATATGATTGTGCGTGGAAGGAGCGCTCGATGGCAAGGGTGGAAAAACCCGGGGTGATAACATATTCGGTCTATCTAGGGCAGGGGTAGGCCGGTCTTGTGTAGCAGGGGATCCCGGCGTGGTCCTTGGTACACTGTTCTAGACGCGTACTGTGATAGATGGTCCCCCAGTGCCTAGTCATTCAGTTGGAATCCATTCTCCAATAAGCGTAGTTTTGATTATGCCCAACTATGCTAAAACGTGAGATGTAAGCATTTAGGCTATATTCTATTTACTTTTCGTAGACACCAGTATAATATCAGATAATTTGGATAAAAATGTTTTGGTTATCGTAACGTAAATAATTCAAATTGAGTATGTTTTCTCACGCTGGTTTTCCAGACTAACTCGGGTGTTATTTTATTATAATGCTCAGGTCAGACCAATTATTACAGATTCAGGTTGAATGCTATGTAGCTCAGGAGACGAGCTGGAGGAGTTCAGGCGTATATCTTCGTACTTGATTTATATTTCCGCTGTATGAGGACAAGTTAGTAAACTGTCCAGATTGATTGTTGTATATTGTACTTTGATAATGGTATGTATATTAACAACATAGTTCTTGTATTAAAAATCTGTTGTTATATATGATATTTTGTTCCACTGTGATTGTAAGATTCTTTTGTCGTTGTTCTTCTTCTTCTTCTATCTCACTTCTTCTTACCCTAAATATTCATATTTCCATCCAATTTGAGTTAAGCTTATGTGAAACATTGTCGACTCAAAAGGGTACGGATTTGCGAGACTTTACATGCCACCTGGCATTTATAATATTTTACCCCTAATCCAAACACAAAGGAATATATATCAGGAGCCAATTCCATCATATTTGGAAGATAGGTTTTTGAATCGACTTATTTTAAATTAACATTTACTTAAATAAATTTCTACGCCTTTCAGCTTTGTACGAGCAAATCGTAAATCTGATTGACACGAAATTTGAAACAATACTTTAAATCATTTCCATTCACATTAAATTCAAATTTTAATTATTTATGCAATTTCAAATATTAAATTAACAATTTAATTATCCAATTAAATCAACATATTTGAATTATAAGTTATTCAACTTATAAAATTAACTTATGAATATTTAAAATCAATTAAATATCCGAATTTCAAATGACTGAAATTCTAGGTCATTAGAGAACTTGAGCATCACTCTTGCTACAACCATGGGAGAGGCCAAACTATCCACCCAAGCACCAAATATTTTTCAAGTTCGAATCATATCAAAAGCATTTTAATTTGATTGATTCGTGTTCGCCAATTTGGAAGCTAGCACCTTCAAAATTACGATTGGAATCAAGGAGCATCTATCATCATTTCAAGGTGTAATGAATTGGTTTTGGTGAAAGGTATTTCCTCTCATTTATATGATATTATAATTGATAATATATGCATATCATAGGCTATTAGATCATACAACGAATTTAGTTTACCGACATTCTATCACATGTTTGATTGATATTTATGGATCAATATATATATATATATATATAATTTATTTTTAATGCATACTGGACTTAGACTCATAGCCAAAGAAATAAAAAAACATTTCTTTAAACTACATAATAATATATATAATTTTATAAACTAATAAATCTTATTCTAAACATCAAAATCATAGAATAAATGTTTTTATAATTTTATTTACATGTTAAATTTACTTGGCAGCAATAATTAAATTTTTAATACATATTTATATTTATTATATATGTATATATTAACATTATAAATAAATAGATTATATTAGTAAATAAACACATGTATATATACATATAAATAATATATGAAATTAAGTACAAAATTTTATATAATAATAGTACATAATTTTCAAAATTTAGAAATTGAATTTATATAATTTTTAACATTTAATTCCATATGGTTTTTATTATATTTTTTATTTGGATTTAAAA
Source organism: Allium cepa (assembly GCA_030765085.1). Lineage (NCBI taxonomy): Eukaryota > Viridiplantae > Streptophyta > Magnoliopsida > Asparagales > Amaryllidaceae > Allium > Allium cepa. The sequence continues at coordinate 583,513,252 of CM060931.1, forward strand.
TCATTTTATAAATTGAATTAGATTAAAAAATTAGTTTATGGGCTGAAAACTTACTATAAGTATGCATCATTTATATATACATAATTTATTGTATGTGTATATATATGTATATATTTATATTTATAAATATGTTTTTATATTTATAAATACATATAATCAAATCAATAAATTAGAAAATATATATATTATTTTTGACCCCAGAGCCTACTGCAAGTATGCATAATTCGTACATACATATATATATATACAGACATTTATTTACATAATTGTTTGTTTATTCATAAATTCTTATATACATTTATATATTACACCAGTCTCAAGTTTTCTACATTAACTTATATTTAAATTTATGTTCATAATTATTTTTATTAATTATTGAATGATTTTTTTGTTTATGTATGTATGTATATATGTTTGCATGTATATATGTTTGTACACACACACACACACATATATATATATTTAATTATGTTGTATAAATTATTATAATTATCAATTTTTCATATTTACATACATACATATATATATGTGTGTATATATGTATATGATTTTTTCTACATATGTGTAATTTAATGTATGTATATAACATATTGATGCACATTAATCTTTTCATTTAGACATCATGCTCGAATAATAGAGGGCATGACATGTCCGTTGCGGTGTAAATTCCAACAATCTACGTATGGGCATGTTAAACTATGCACATATTATTATGTTCCACATACACTTACATAAATATGTGTATATGATACACATATCTAAATTACAATAAAAGTATATAAAATAAAATATTATTTATGAATTACGTAAAACAATATTTTATTTAAGAAGGAATTTAGAAATGTTCTAAATAAATTAGACTTCATAGGCCCAATAAAGATCCAAAATGGTAAAAAAAAATTAAAATTCACTCATTTCTTTCACTATGGGCTGGCTCAGTTCCAACAATGGTATCCATGCCAAATAGCCTATGTGGTCTAAATTAGTCACCTTAAGGTTAGCTAATTAAGCACACAGCCCAATTGTAGGGCATTTAAGAAAGGTGGTGTCTAGGCTAAGTTATTGGGTAATCAAGTGCCTTATCCAACCTTGGTACGGGCTTGGTCCGAATAGTCATGTGAGCCAAAAGATTGCCCCTAATAGAAAGGTCCAATTTGAATAGGCTTTGGGCTAATTTCAAAAAAAATTGAAAATTAAAATAAATTTTTAAATATAAAGTTAAATTTAAAATAAAATATATATTATAAAAGTTATAATATAATTTTTCAAAATGTTTGAAAATGTTATAAAATTAATTTAGAAAATGTTATTTATTAATAAGATTAATAAAATAAACGAATGGATATCTCTAAAATTCTGACCTAAATTGCCCCTCGGCCATCTTCTCTCTCCCACTTTAGCTTTCTTTCACCTTGACTCACTCCTTCGTCCTCTACTCTCCTCTTCTACCCTTTTCGATTTAGTTTCCACCATCAATATGACCTTCGATCCATTTACCATGAAAGAAGGATATCTTAGATCTTATGATACCACTCCTTCGACCACTCACTCTGTTATAGTTAGGCTACCTATCAACATTAACAATGATCAGTTTCCTAGGCTCAGTGTTTCTTGGAAGGGGGCTTTGTCCTCGTCTAATGCCAAAGCCAAGAGAGGGGCAGTCAGCAGCATTGAGAGCCCTTACAATTTCAAAATACCTGATGCTATTAAAGCTACTTTTAATAGTTGTAAATTATCTTAAGAAAAAGTTGCACCTGCCTCTTTAGTTCCCAAGCCTACTGATTTTGGTGCATTTTGGATAAATAGACCAGTAAGTATGAAAATGTAATTTTCTGATGAGGACTTTAAAGCTGAGGCTGCTACTCTTGCACGATCCATTTTGGATGGCCTTGTCCCTAACATTTTGCACCAAACTTGATAACATAAATACAATTATGAAGTCGTCTGAAACTGTCCCTGTGCCTCAAATTAAATCAGTTCAGATGAATCGAAATCGGACAACCTTACTCTCTCACAAACCGAGTAGCATAAGCAGGTATGTTACAAAAAATTATAAAATTTCAGATGGTTTTGTTTCCCAGTGAAGTAATCGATATTGGGAAGACTTTTTGGAGGTATTATCTTGTTGGTTTTCTCCTAAAAAAGAATTTACTACACTATTTAGTGATTAAACACCTTCTTCGTGTGTGGAAACTCAAAGGAACTATCAAAGAATTTATGATAAGGACATGTTCTATTTTGATTTCTACTATTTAAATAATAGAGCTAGAATATTGGAATTGGACCCTTTTATTATTTTCGACAAAGTTTCATCATCAGTAAGTTTACTTCTACTACTAATAAAGCATGTAAACAAGTTGAATCAATTATAGTTTGGGCTAAACTATCATTATAGCATCGCTTTATCAAAATTTAGAAAGCCTAGATTAGAATTTTAGCCACATGGGGAAATTTATTTGTATTGATAATGCCATCGAGCATAGGGATAGGATGGCATACATGAGAGTGTTGGCTGATATATCTCCAAAGAAAGAGCTTCCTACTACCTTTCTTGTTTTTCTATCTGAGCACATTACTAGTCATGTTCAAGTTTCTTTCCTTTGGAAACCACCCTTTTGTTCTATCTATTATTCTTATGGGCATACTGATTCCATACATATTCTTTCCTTGCCATCCAATGAGTCCATTCCAGCAAATCCAATCCTACTTTTATCCACATTGTGCAAAGTTAAAGACGGGGAGTGGCATGCCATGATCCCTGTTATAGCCCAACCAAATGCTTCATCTAAATCTTTTAATGAAGCTTATCCAAAGAAACCCCAGGCCCCACTGGCCTCTCGTCCATGATAAAGGTTCTAGATCCTTCATGTTAAGCCTCTCTCCTTTAGGCCATCCACTTTAGACTTTGACCTTTCGAACCAATATGACCTTGATGAAGGCATAACCAGATCATCCTTTTGACTTTTGCTCCAACATGATTTCATGACATTTTTTTGATATTGACTAGTTTGTATAGTTGGTTTTTGCATGTGTTTCTAAGAATTGTATTTTTTAGCATGTAATATTGTGTTAGTGAGTTGTATTAGGTGCTGAGGCTATGTGCTTCACACTTATTAAATTTGTAAAGTAGCACAACCACTATAAAACCATCCTACCAGAGAAAAATAATAATACTTTGTTTTTCCTGCAATAAATAAATAAATAAAATAAATGAATCAATTAAATAAGTTATTAAATACACACACTTGTATAATATATAATTGTAAAGACCCGGAATTTTATCACTTTGATTAAGTATTTAATTTTAAATATTTAAACTAATGGTTTTAGTAATTAAAATACCCATTATAATTTATAAACTAGTAATTGTGAAATTATTTTTAAGATGTGTTTACGAAAAAATTTAGTTTAAAGGAAAATAAAAAATGTGATCGGAAATCTATTTTCGAAAATTCAATTTTTCACTATATTAAAGTTTTTATAAAGGTTGTAAATTCCATAATATACTTAAATGCACATTTATATAATTGATGGGGATTCAATTAAATGTGAAAAAGGTGGAAATATAAGTATACATAAAGACAAGAAGTGTGTGACCATTTTCATAAAATCAAAACGAAAAAGAAAATAAGAAAAAGAAAATATCTTGTAATATGACACATAAATCCACATAATGGTATTACATGATGGTTAAAAGGGTGGATCATGGAGGCAACATGTAAAAGAATCTTCAGAAGGGGTTTGTGGTGATGTGGTATGATTTGGATAGACGGTATTGTACTTAAGAGCTTAAAGGTAATTTCACTTATCTCTTTTTCCATAAAAACAAATCGACTTTCCTCCAACTTCTTCATTTTCATTTCTCACCTTTTCAAAATCCTCTTCTTCTTTCTTAAAGCCTCTTATGTCCATTCCAAGATGTTAGCATTCCAAGAAGTGGCATTGCATTTCTGCTTGGATGGCGATGTTAGCATTCTAAGATGGTCTGCTATGAGCAAAAGGTAATTGTGGCCTCTCAAACCTCATAGCTCGATAATGGCTAACACATGGTATGTGTAATGACCAATAAACTCATAACTTAGAAAAATGTGATTTAATATAAGAGTATTCAAAGATAAGGTTTTATAACGCAAATGTGATGTTCTAAACCAAAATAAATAAGGGTAATTGTATTTTGAATAAGCATTTACAAAAAAATCTTCACCAAAAACCATTTTATCAGTAAATAGCACTTAGACCATCTGACATTTTGCGCGAAGTTGGATACATATAATCATTTATAAATATGAGTGAAAATATGTAATAAAATTAATTATCTTATTTTGGAAAGTAAAATCTCTTTATGACATCAATGATATCACTATTTTTGAATAAATGAATTTTGAATTTAAATTGAGTTTAAATGATTTAATAATTATTTTAATCATAAAAAATAATCCCTTTTAATTATTATATATTGATAAAAATATCATTATCAAATTTTGTTTACAAATATATATATATATATATATATATATATATATATATATATATATTTTAAATAAGAAGTGAAAATATGACCGTAAATCGGAATCGGAATTCGTAATGATTTAACGTAGAAAAGTTGTACAACGTTGTGAATCATTTGAGATATATATGTACACAAAAATGTACATATACATGAACACATTCACATGCACATGCACATGAACACACATATACGTATAAATATACTTATGTATATATATTACAAAATGTCTAAGATATTTTCCTAAAACTTCATCCTTAATTAAATCCAAAGTCAACCTCTTACACCTAAGTATAAGCACATGGTCACACACATATGAGGATGTTTATCCATGGATGATAAGGAGAGAGGGGAGAAAGGTGGTGAGGCAATGGTGATGAAATGGTAAGTAAATATCATGATATTTTTATTTGCTTTTTTCCTATAATTACCACCACCCATTTTCACTTCATTCACATTTCTTTTCTATAATATTCCTAGGCTCTTCATCCTCATCTTCTCTACATTAATGGCTTCTATAGCCAAAGAAAGAAATTATTAAACATCAAAACAAATTTATACCAAAATCAATCAAAATCTATACCACTTCAAACCAAAGTTCAAGCTAGTGCTCTCTTCCTTCTCCTCCACTAAGGCTGTGTGCAACCAATTCCTCCACCACCACTTGCCAAGCCAGGACGAACCCTTCCAAGCATCCAAGACAGAGGTCAACCCCTTAGGAGCATTTGTACTAGTAGCCGTGAGCTCCATTTTTGAGACAGTTTAGCTATAGCTATTTTAAAGTTAGTTCGATCAAAAATCAAGTGAAAAACTCTGTACACATAGATACATGCATGTATATAATGATGGTGTGATATGATTTCTATGGATGTTTACTATGCTTTGAACATCAAGTATTGATTATTTTAATACAGTGTCTAATTAGGTAAACAAATCACGTTAAATACACATTGATATTACACAAGGAAATCACTTTCCAAATCAAATTATAAAAGTAATATGGAATCATTAAACCTCTTTGAAATGATTTAAAATGGTTTGTATATGTCTCATAAACACCAAAATCTAATTTGGTGAAGTTTTGAAAAGTTATAAAAGTTGAGTCAAAAATAGGAGCATCGTGTAACGGCAGTTCACGATTTCATGCCATAAAAGTTTAAATCCATTTAAATGATGGATTCGGAGTCAGAGTTCTTTGGAATAAGAATTTTTTGAACTCTTATAATTATAGTTTTCAAATAATAGAAAAGGATCGATATTTCGTTTAGTATATTTTGAAATACGAGCAAATCGAGTTTTGAAAATAGCCGTAGTTTAATAGTTTGGGAATCAGAGCAATAAATTCTTTAAAATTGATATTTTTAATTCTTTAAAAATATGAAATAAATTATACATATGTTAAAACATTTTAAAAGAGATTTGATCTATAAAAATGGATTTCTAAATGATCGAAAATTAGTTTTGATCAAGTAAACCTTAAAAGCACTATCTGTAGCACTATTCATAGCACTTTTAATAACTTCTGAAATATGGCTTTAAACTTAAATATTATTTCCCAAATATTTTATATATGTTTTCAAATAAATAAATTATTATTTTAAAGATGATGTGGAGGTTGTATAATTTATTTTAAAGAGTTTAAATAAATGATTTAAAGAAAAGCTGTTATAATCAAGTGATTTAATCTTGGATCTAAAAGTCGATGAGTATATTGGAATTTTTTATTCATGAGATCCGGATGTGAGGTGCTTAAACTAAGGAGATATTCACGGTTAACCAATGCCTTACTCACCTGGCCTCTTTCCTTAGCAAGGAATAGATAAGGTCGAAATATCGAAAACGAGGCAAGTGTCAAAGATTCAAATTTCCAAATGTACAACTTGGATTGTATAGAAATAATCTTCTTATAGTTGGTATTAAATTTTGAGGAGGGAACCCGTACTATTCACACAAATTTAAAAGGTGATTTCAGCATTATTCGATGGATAGTAAAGGTTGAATACGAAAATTGATGTTGAGTAGAATTAGTACAATTTCTATCGACCCTTTTTACTCGATAAGATTTTGCAATATGGTTTATAAGAAATGATTTTGATTTGGTATTTCCAAAGTTAAAAAGAGGTCTAATGATTCTGTATATACTGGAAAAGAATATGATTTAAATATAAATATCTCTAAAAGAGATAATTTATTTGATAAAAGATATTAATGAGTGAATTGATAATCACCTTGAACTTAACATATTTTCATCAATGATTGGTTCAAAGGAACCTAGGTCGAGTTTGGGTGATTCTTATATGAAAACCACTTCAAACCAATTTACGACTTCGCTAATGAAGACATTTTAAAGACAAAGAAGTTAAAGGAGGGGGTCTTCATAATGAAAGGACTACTTGTTAATAATTTCATAGTAGCTCCCGAGATAAATAAATAGCAGTGGTCCCTTCGTTCTGGGATCTTCGTATCCAAGGACTGCTCACTACTAATCCAAGGTGTGATGCCGACAAGATGTGGTAGGAGAGTGCCATCCATTTGTTCAATTCCTAGAAAGCTTGTATGGATGAATGTTTGACATTACATTTCTAAGAACACAATACACTTATCTCTACAAAAGTACATCTGTTTGGTGGTGTAGGAGATAACCCCTCTTATACTTAACATGCTTCTCTAAAACATACGAGCTGAGAGGTTGTAATTTTGTTGAAATCAACAGTGTGTTGTTGGAAATGAGAAATGTGGAATTTTAAGTGAAAATGATCTAAGAAAGGTAAATGTTACATCAAGCCTTACACCCGAGGAATTTTGAAATAGGGGCTGCTACGGCTAAGTGGTTCGCAACCATTAGGATAAGATATCATCTTTCTAGACCTATTTACTTCTATCCGCTATGACGTTGGATTTATTTTATGTCGTGTATGCAATGGGATTCTGGATAAGTCGGTAATGGCCGGTGTGATATCATATTCGGTGCTATCCATACCATTTGTTGGTCTCAGGTAGGCCGATCTTAATTCACATAGGTTTTGAGGTTGTCGATCCTTGGTACATTCCTCTAGAATTGTATTGTATGGATAGTAGTCCCTTACCTCGCCATTTATTGGAAATCCAACTCTCTAATAACTGCCTTCGGTTTTAGTTGTAAACTTATTATTCCATCAAATTTAATTAATGTAACAGTTTCAGCTATTTGAATATGTTTATTTGAAAAGTTTTCAAAGAATGCCATTAAAAGTAATATCATAGGATTTTATGTGGAAATGATTTGATTATCATAAAGTAAAAACTCGTTCCATGTTTACGTGTAGCGCGATCTTATGAGATACTTTTTTTTTCAAATACTCGTATTTTGATTTTCTTACATCAGTCCCATAACTGATCCGAATTTTCCTTTTCCCTTAAACTCTAGGTGCCCTATTTTTTTGGACAGCCAAATAGTCAGGTAGCTTACATCATTTTGGAAGGGGCATGGAGCATAAAGAATGTAGGGCCCTTTTCTTGTCAATAATGATCTATTGCATATTTCTACTTTATCATGTAGTATGTATTTAGTATCTACCAGCCTCTATAAGGATAGGTAGTTATAACTGTCCCTGGCTGGATTAGTACTCATCATAACTCTGATGAATCACTTGGAGTGATTGTATGTATTTTCCACATGTATAATTAATGCAAATATGGGATTCTGTAATATTCTATCTTCTATCTTTATTTCTTTTAAAAACCCCTGATTATCTGCCTCTCCGACGCTTGAATTTGCAATACTGCATACCAAGAATTTGTTAATGTCAATTTTCGATGGTCAAAAATGCGGTCATCACAGTAAGCTGTAAGGCTATGTGGGTCGCTCTTATTAGGGTATGATCATTTCCTTATCTAGAGTCGATATCTATATGTATGCTTTGAGGCCCATTTATGGTTGTTGATCATAACTAAAGGGTGATCATATTTGATGCTACATAGTCAAGGATAGGCTGGTCTTGCTAGCAGAGGGTACCGAGTGTTAGGAAATTAATTCTATGGTTTCAATGATGACAACTATACAATGGAAATCGAATATGCATATATATTTCTATTCATAGGAAATTGCTAAAGTAACATCACTAAAGACATAAGAACAAGACTTAAAGAACCTATCAAGAGGCTACAAGTCGATGTAATCAAAAGAGCAATGACATAGACACAAGAAAAGCAACATGCACAAGATCAGACGTCTGGGTGCACTAACCAGACGTTTGATTGAATCCTCTGGTTCACAAACCAGACAGAATCAGACGTCTGGTTAATGTACTCAGACGTCTGAAAAGCTACTATATACAAAAAATACATAAAACCAGACATCTGAGACTTATTCCAGACGTCTGAAACTGAACTCGGGTATTGATATTTAAATTACAACTGCCATAATTAAAAAGACACTTTCGCTTATCTTCGCCGCAACTCTTCATCACCATAAAAAGCGATCATAGAACACTTGTTAATGGATGCAACTACTCAAAGAATCTTTCTGCCATTATAAATAGCATCAAGAATCCAAGAGAAGATCATACCTTACTTACTTGTGTTCTTTACTCTTTTACTCTGATATATTCTTGATCTCTAGCAATCATACATTTGTATTCCACTCTTCCATATATACATAATTCTTTAATTTATATCCTCTATATATATATATATATTGGAAACATTTGTACTTAATAGTCAATATTCATGTTATAGAAAACATACTTGATAAGAACAAGCTTTTGTAACCAAGCCTATTCCTCCAGGCGAAGTGAGGGTGTTTGATAGTCGAATTTCGAAGAGGAGCTTCGGGACTGGACGCAGGACAGGAGGTCCGAACCAGTATAAAATCCTGGTGTGCTTAGTTTATATTTTACTAGATTAATTTTATATTAGATACATCATATAGTCAGTCACCTGTACTTCTATTTATATACACCACACGATCCATCATATAGACTTTCACTGTAACGACCCAGAATTTTATTAATTTAAAATTTGAATATTTAATTAATTTTAAATATTAATAAGTGAAATTTATAAGTCGAATAAATTTTATTTTGAATAATTGGATTTAATTGGATAATTAAATCGATAATTTAATATGTGAAATTATGGAAATAATTGAAAATTGAGTTAAATATGATTGTAAATGATTTGTAAAATTTTATTTTATCATATTGGAGTTAGAATGATATTTTAGAACTTTTAAAATCGAATTAAGAATTAATTTGTGAAAATTGAATATTTTAATATTAAAATCGACTAGTGAAAATAGTCAATTTTTGAACAGTCTCAGAATTGAACGAAACCAGTTTCATTGGATCCGTAATAGTTAGTTATCACTGGATTTCAATTTTCGTGTCAATCGGAGTTATCGTTTGATCGTGGCAGCTCGAAGCGCATCGAATTTATTTTTAATTTTAATTTGGCGAGTTAAAATAGCCATTTTTTAAAAAGTCTCGGATTTCGACGAAACTAGTTTCATCGGATCCGTAGTGTGATATTATTGTAAGGTTTCAAATTTCGTGTCAATTGGATTTACCGTTTGTCCGGTACAAATTAAAACGCCTAGAAAATCGCTTAAATCGGTTTAATTTAAATTGAACGTTTATTGCCATAACTCGCACAGATGTCTAAATTAGCTTTCGAAACCTGTTCCATTGTGTCCGGAACGCGGGATAAACCCTAGGAACGTCAGTTTCGGCGCGTAAATCGGAGTTTGGAATTTCCGGGATGAATAGTGTTTCGTCGGTTCCTTATAAATAGCCCTTCACTCTAAAAAAAAAAAAAATATCTAAACCCTAATTTCAACGTGTAGCCGCCAGTTACAAACCAAAGGCCAGTATTTCTCCTCCTTCTTCCTCGATTATCTCTCGATCCATTCACTTTCAAGCTTCGTGATCAACTACAAATTGGTAGAGCACGACGAGATCTACGTTTTCAACGGTGGAGATCGCATTTGGAGCTACGGATCTTCGTCAAAGCACTCGCGTTCATGGCCAGCTGTGCACGCAAAACGAGACACTAGAGGGGACCGAGCTTGGGGATATTCAGGCCGAACATAGAGGGGGTTTGGAGCTTCGATTTGGCGCATCCTGATCGTCATAGAGTTGAACGTGGAGGCTCGAATATGAAACCCTAGTTTCGTGTTTTGGGTTCTTTTGTGCGGCTTTTGACCTGTAGATGGAACGAAGGAGAAGGGGTAGGGGAGTACGGCCAGATCTGATGCAAAAAGAAATGGATGGTGGATGATGGTTGTATGTTTATAATTTTAAGTTATGTTGTAAATAGTTATATAAAAATCGTGTAACCTTCAAAAATTCATATCTTTTTCATACGAGGTCGAAAACGCGCGAAACCAGTTGCGTTGGAATCGTATGGACGAGAACTACGCGATGGAATTGGATTGGAGTCGTTTGGAGTTAGTGAGAATTTTGGGTAAAATTAAACGCCCGTTTAATTTTATTCGAAATAAATCGCTAAAACGGAATTTAAAATCAAGGTGAGAACTTCTCACTCAATCGAATCAGTTTCGATTTTTATTTTAAATAGTTAGATTTAAAATATTTGAGTGCATGTTTGAATGATGATTGTTATCTATTGATTGTTAAAATAGACATTATGCGCCGTTAGTAAGCGGATGTTATTTATTAAAAACATATACCGCGAATATTTCATAAACAGTGAAATTGGTATTATATATAATAGCAATATATATATATATATATATATATATATATTGGCATATGTATATATTGGAGTTATTGATTTCCCGCATTTTTTGTTTAGCGGATGAGACCCTATTGCGCCGTTATTAAGCAGATAATATTATTAAATCCCATGTACCGCGATAATTTCGTACTAAAGCGAAATTGGTATTGTGCTAATGTTTTTGGAGCAGGAAAACAGGTTGGAGGGATCCAACTGGATTCCTTAACAATTTTTATTTGATTTCAGATATTTTGATATTTGATGGATTATCATATCGATATATGATGTCGTTGTTGTCGTGATTGACTATTTGGTATGTAGCATCATTAGACCAAATTTTGAAACTCTAAAATGATTTTTAAAGTGATTTTTGAAAAAGTATACGTTTTATAAAATAATTTTGGAATTGATCCATTTTAAATAAATAAACGTTATAATTTTTAAAGTTATAAAAATTATGATTTTTGAGAAAAATAGTTAAAAACTGATTTTTGAGAATATGATGCTAATGATTTTATAAAATAGTTTAATCGGGATTTTAGAATTTATTGTGAAAAGTTTAAATATAGGATTTATAAAATTTAATTATGTTATGAATCAAAATGGTGAAATAATAAAGGAGATTAAAGACATTTTAAAAGAATAATATAAATTGAATTATATTAAGAGATGTATAAATGGATATTTATAAATTGAAATATTGAATTATAAAACGAGTTTTTATAAGTGTTTGAATGAAGCGAAAATGAATTTCATAAATTGAATGAAGTTTATAGAATTATAAACGGTGAAATTATAAATGGAATTTTATAAACAGTAGGTTTATAAAATTTATAAAGTCATTAAAAGAATATATTTGGATGAATAATTGAATCTTATAAGTTATAAGATTTATAATTATGAAGTTCAAAGAAACGATTTTGTAAAATAATCGTTTTATAAGCATTTAACTTATAGTATGAATCTTTGGTTTATAATTGAGTTATAAAGTGAATAGGTTGATAAAGGAATTTATAAAAGGAGATGTTATAAAATAAATAGGAATGGAATTCATAAACGTTGTTTTATAAATTCACAAACGACTTGTTTTTATAAGTAAATTGTTGGAACCTATTAATGGAGTTATATCACGTTTTTGAACTGTGAATAATCTTTTAAAATGAAATGATTAAAAGGATGAAATTTGTTAACAAAGAATATTCACGTTTTTGAATAGTGAATAAGATGTTAAAGAAATTGTTTTGAATGTGATGTTTTAAATGGAATTTAAAACGATCTAACGATGTTTTAAAATGTGTTGAGATTCGAAACCATAGATTTCAACATTTATTGTTGGAAATAGACGTTTTCGAGAAATAAAAGGAAATAGTGGACTATAACACTGTTGTTATAGTAAATGATTTCCGAAAGGAAATGTTTTGTTAATATTGGGATTTATATATCTATTTTAAATTCGAATCCCTATACTAGTGATTTTTGAGTCGTCGTAACGATGTTTTACACAACATTCGTTTTGGCCCAAATAAATATGTTTAAGAGAATGATTTCCTTAAAGAATGAAATATATACTTAATCTCAATTTAAGTATATTGAATATTTTCCAAGTGTTGAAAATAAATGGATTTGTGAATTACTTATTAAATAAGTATGGAAATGTTTTTCCAATATAAAGTGAATATTAGAGAATTTATCTTTTTGAAGATAAATTGAAATGAATAATTGAAATCGTATATTCATAGATATTTTGAAATATAAATTCACTATGGAATTTATAAAAGGAAAGGGAACTTGTTTAAAAAAATAAATATTGATTTATTTTTGAAGTATTGAAAATAATATATCTTGTAAAGATATTTTGGAAAATAAATAATTTGGAAAAAAGTTATTTGGAAACTGGTGATGTGTGCATATCCATTGATAGTTCAATAACCGACTATCAATATTTCCCTTTGAATGGGTAATTGACGTGATTTGTTTGAATTTGAATGCCACACTTATTTTTGAATAAGCGCTCACTATTCGGGTTAACCGGGAAAGGACCATGGGGTCGCATAACCCATTCCGAATATGTGATACGTCGTTATGAATTGCAATTGATGACCGGTGTTGAAGACCGAGTATTTGCGAAAGCGATAGGATGACCTATCGATTGTCTCTGCACTGGGTAGCTCCTGGTATAGAGATCTCCTAAGTGATGGGAAATTCGATCGGGATTGTGAATACCCGGATTGCAAGGGCTTCGTAAGAAGTGCCTTCGGTTTTGTTCGAGCCCGGAACAGACTTGTATGGATTGTATGTCTGACGTTACAAATTGAGATATAAAGCCGATTTCATTCAAATATATTTCTCTTGGTGGCGGAGAATTTATTCTTTTAGCTTAACACCCTTCTCTGAGACGTACGAGCTCAGAGGTTATGTAGTTGAAGGTTATCAGCGATATATTCCCAATTTGGTAATGTGACATGCTGAGTGTTGCTGTAAATGATCATTGTGTTGATTATTTGTGATAGGATCATTTATTTGATCGTCTATCTTTGTGATCATTTCTATGATCATTTGTTGACCCAAAGCATGGCTTTTGTATAAAGTATGTTTTTGTGGACGTGACTTCGTCGAGCCTCACACCCCGTGAATGGTCAAAACAGGAAAGATGCGGCAAGGTTATGAGGGGTAGCGCCCTTTAGGATGTGTGCATTTCCTTCTGGAAAAGGGTGGTATCATGGTATGGAGTCCAGATACTTACTCATGTTGAAAACACTTTATGATTGTGTGAATTGATTGCGAGCGCTCGGTGAAAGGTCCCAAAGGACCGGGGGATGGCATATTCGGTCAGTTGTTACTCAGTTAGGGGTAACCCGGCCTTGTGTTGGTAGAGATCCGGTTTGGTTCTTGGGGATGTCCATCCAGAGGCATTCTCATGTGGCAATGGGAAGTTCCTTGGCCTGATCATTCGTTGGAAACCCAAAGAAACAATACGTGACTTGTACGGTATTAGTTGTAGAACCTATCATTCACTTATGGTGGCGCCCCACTGTTTGGATGGTAGCTATAGTAGGCATACGATAATGGTCGTATGTTGGCTAAGATTTATATTCTACTTTCGAAATGAATTTTTTCTATACTATGCACTAATAATAATATCAAATGTTCTTTTAAATGCGTATCAAGCATCTTTGACTATCATAAGGAGAAATCTCCTACGATTCTGCGTTTGCATGTGTGTGTGTGCGGGAGGCCTTATGGTAGTCTCATTCAAAAAGCATTGCGAATTGACTTTAAAAATATTCCTACATTTTGATTTTAAAGATAAATAAACTGTTTTGAGTTCTCACACCAGTCACATGACTGACTCGGAGTTTATTGTTTTCCTTCCTAAACTCTGGGTGCCCACCAATTTCCACACGGGCAGTTAAGAGTTAGGTTTATCAGGATATTCTGGATATTCTGGAGTTGCAGGAGGCAAGCTGGATGGCATGGCGTATTACTAGTTTATATAGTATTTCTTTTTCCGCTGCACTGTTTGTTGTTGTTATTGCTGTACACTCTGATGATATGATGTAATGAAATGAAATGTTTTAAATGTAATAACTGATATAGTTCTTTGTTTAAAGATTATTCATTTATTATTATATGTTGTTCCGCTACGAATTGTGAGTTTATGATGTTGTTCTGTTGTTTTCTGTTCCGTTCTATTTTCTATTTTCCATTTTCTTTTCTCTATGTTTTCTCCGTTTCTATTTTTCTTTTCCCTCTATTCTCTTTTCTTTATTTTCTATTTATTTCCTCTTTTCTTTCCTCTCTATTCTCCATCTTATCTCTTCTTCTTTCTTTTCTTTTTCTTAAACCATAACATTTTGGGTTTTTGGCCTTCGATTTCTCGGCAGTCGATAAAGTGAGTATCGATGTTGAATTTTCGAAAGTCGAAAATTATCGGAGCGTTACATTCACCAAGGAGGCCCTTAGGTACATTTTATCTAATGGTGTACCTTTTAGAAGGTAGTCCCTTACCTTGCCATTATTGGAAATCCATTCTCTAATAAGCCCCTTTGGTTTTTGATTGTATACATATTATTGCTGTCACGTACACACATCACGGCTACTTGATTACTAAATACTTTAAATTCTAGACATTATTATCGTATCATTGTATTTTTGTAATATAAATTGTTTTGGTTACCGTAAAGTAAAAAACTGTCTTTGTTTATGTGTAGTGTGGTCAAATCGAGCATATCTTAGATTAGCTTTGGATGCTTTGAAGCTCAAGAGTCGAGCTAGATGCCAAGATGTATCTCTCGTGTATTCCCTCTATTTTTGTTATTTTTTGTTGTTGTAATTTTCGACAATCGTAAGGGCAAGTTGGTATAATAATCCAGGAATGTTGATATGTTAGTGTTGTACTCTTATGTGCGTATGTAAATTGAAGTTCTTTCATTTTGTAAAGATTTAATTTTATATTATATATTATCCATCACATTGTGTGAGATTCTATTATATCTTCCTTCTTTCTTTCACCCTTAATGACCTATCTTTTGGACGACTAAACAATCAACCCATGGATACCGAGGATGTATTAAGTGTCCTCTTCAATAGTAAGAAAGACAGATCATTACAATAATGATATATTTTATGCTGTCTTTAATTATTAAGATAATATGAGTACACATGTGCATATAAAAGAATTTTCAAATTGTTTAATTAAATGAATTAATTAAAAGTTAATGAATAAATTAAATACACATATATAATATATATGTATATTACTATAAAGGTTATATTATATATTCAATATAAAATGTTATAACTAAATAATATAATAATTAATTAAAGTGTTAATTAATTTAATTAATTAAGTATGTTTAATTAATATAATATTATACATAAGACTGTTATATAAGTAAATCAAGTTATAAAAGTTATATAATAAACCTTATATAATATAAATGTACAGTAAAAGATGGAACATTAAAGAAAAACTAAATAGACTTAAGGAATAAATACATGCGCAAAATTACGTATGTGTGATTTTTGATGTGTCTGACACTGGAATAATGAGGGTATTCCTATAAGAATTACATTATACTATAAGTTTGTATCACTCAATTAGATATATTAAAGATTA
The DNA here is from genome assembly GCA_030765085.1 of Allium cepa. NCBI lineage: Eukaryota > Viridiplantae > Streptophyta > Magnoliopsida > Asparagales > Amaryllidaceae > Allium > Allium cepa. The sequence continues at coordinate 583,529,592 of CM060931.1, forward strand.
TGGATCTTTAATATAAAGTTGTCCTCTACCATTTGCATGTTAAAAGATTATTTGCATGCTTCTTAATTGTTGAACTTTCTTCAAGCTAGGAATGTTACGTATAGTACTATTAATATATAGACTAGATGAGGTAAGATACTTATACATATCTATTAAGCTTTTCTTAAGGTACCTATAGTACACTTAGACAGTTGTGAAATGGAGGGTGCAAGTGCATAATCTCTCTTTATTGTTGAGCTTTCTCCAGGGTAAAGATGATATTAGGATAAGGATTACATGGTTTGGAGTTGTGTGTGATACAATCGACAAGGAGTTATCCATTGTATACGCGAGCACTGAATTGTTGAGCTTTCCTCATGGTCAATATCCTAAGATATACTTGTCCCGACACCCTACTAGTAAAGTTGAAACAATTCTATGTTTCATATGAGGGTTTCGAGAAACATAAAAGACTAATAGGAGCTATATTAGGAAAATGAAATGGCAATATTTAACCTTTCTAATATTATAAGAACATCTACTATGTATAATTATAATGATATACTTTGATAAATTAGTGCATGAAATATAAGTGATAAAATGTTTATTGTTAACAAGAAAACTTGTCAACACCCCAGAGTAAAGTTTAAGAAAAAGGTTAATCCTTTTTCTCCTTTCTTAATTAAGTTAAGGAAGAAAGGATGCGAATATTCCCCTTGATTCAACCTTTCGAATAGGTCTCTTTTGTGGAAACATTTCTTAGTGACCTTTTGACCCAATCGAAACATTTAAATTCCATTTCTTTTAGACGTTCAAGTCGATTGAAGTAGTTTGGTTGTTCTTTCGAAACCTTTCATTCAAAATAGTTGTGGAATAGAGGAATGACCTTAAGGATTTAAGGAAAGGTTTGTCTTGGAGGGTTTCGACCTTATCGAAAGCTAGGCTAGTTAGTGGCTTAGGTTTTATTTTCGAATCTAAAGTAGACCGGCTTAGGTTAAGGTTTCAACTCAATAGAAGGTAAGTGTTTGGAGAATGGCGGGTCGTAATCAAGGGATTGAATTACTTTATGTCTGGTGTCTCGACTCACTCAAAAGGAGTCTTTCGTTGAAGACGAAACCTGAAAAATGCAATTAAAGCCAGTAGAAGACCTTCAAACAATTATATAATTAGAAGCATTGAAATCTTCCCTTTCATTAATCCAATAATGATTGTGCTAAACAATTATCCCCAATTTGATTTACAAATTAGGGTCTACAACTGTGCAAATTTAAGAAAACACAAGTTTATAATGAGTCAATTCAGATCCCCTACAACAGACCCCTTAGGTCTGATTTATAATTGGGGTTGACACCTTTCGACCCAGTGCTGTCGACTTGGTCGAGAAGTGGCTTCAAATACCTTCCAACTCCATACTTGCGCACCCCTCTGTAATGCTTTCAAATGGGTTTGAATGCCTCCGTCTTAATCGAAAGGGGTGGTTATGCCTTTTCTTCTTTATATTGCTTTGTTGTCACAAAGAATGAAGGTAGGAGCTTTCGACTCTATCGATAGGCAGTTTCCAGGTGTTCTAAAGGTGTTGAAATGCTGATGGTTTCGATGCAGCTAGTAGCTTCCGAACTTAAGCTTATGAACTGATTTGAAACCTTCCTTGGATGTTAAGGGCTTCGATCGGTTCAAAAGACGTACTGATGCTTTCTAATGGGTTGTTCCATCCAAGGTGTATTTCTGAGTGCTTTGAGTAAAGGCGAAACCTTTGGTTTTGAAAGGTTTGGCACACGTATAAATGGTGGCCATTCCTTGCCTTCAAAAGGTGTTTTTTAATTCAATCGAAAGGCCTTCTTGCATGTGGAAGCACCGGATTCGAAAGGAGATCTCTTAAAGAAGAAGTGCACTTTTGACCCTTTTGACCCCTATGAAAGGTTATGATGCTCTAGTCTTTGATTGTGCATCCTTTTGACTCCTTTTGAAATGTATGTTGGAGCTTTTTCCTCTTGTTCTTCTTTGTCTTCCACCTAATCAGGTTTCGATATGATCGAAAGGGTATTCGGTAGTAACATTTGCCCCCTACAAAGGGATACCCTTGGCTTTCCAAGTCAATCATCTCGAAACCCTCAATGTTTCCCGCCTTTTCGTATTCCAGCGCGAATCTGGGCCATTCATTTATAATTGATCGGGCTGTCTGCTATCTCTACTGACTTTTCTGATAATCCATGTTCTCCTCTTCATCTCTTTTATTCACCTGCAATTAAGATTATCTTCGAGCAAAAATCACAGTTCTTAAATCTTCATATACTCTTTATTTATAACAATCAAATACAGATCTAAAGTAAGTTGATATTATTTCTCTTTTTCGAATTTTCTTTTCTGTTTTTTCCTTACAAGGAATTTCGATTTCTTAAAATTTCATGATTTGGATATTGAATCGTTGTTTTAATTTATTTGCAACTCCTTGAGTTTTTATTTTCCAGAAAGTGTTCTTTGATTTAGTGTCATGGTTTGATTCAATTCGGTTTTCTTGTTTATCTTCATTCTAATCCTTCCTGATTTAGACTTTATTGTTACTGTTGTTTTTAAAGAATCTGAATTTCCATCTTAATATTTTTTTTAAATAGTAGATTTGCGTTTGAAACCATTAGCGTACCAGTTTTTTACTTTTTAGGTTGAAATTGGGTTTGAGAAAGATGGAAATTTTTGTTTACTTCACCTATAAGCTTTGTGCCACACGAACAAAAATATTGGCGCCACAAATTTACTTTTCTACCCCTTCAAAAGGGATTAAGGCGGCAACTTCTATTTTGCTTTCTTAACCTCTTTCGATGGGGTCGAAAGGTATCATCGAGCTTCACTTGATTGATCTCGTCAAAAGGTTATATAATACAATTAGCATGTAGTCAACCTTTTCAAAAGCAATTTTGTACTTTAACGTATTCAAACATCTTTTGAAGAAGTTGCTATTATATCTTACTAGATATTTACTTAATTCACTCTTTCGAAAGCATAAACTTTGTCTAATACATTTTTCCACCTTTAGTACACACTTATTCCCTTTTTTTTTTTAAATTAGAAATACATATTTTTTTTAAATGGGATTGAAAAAAGGATACTTTGTATTGGTTGCAAATCAAACGTTTCATCTTAGACGAAATCTACTATATACAACTTAGTCGAAACCTACTGTGTTGATTTAAGTTTTATCATTGTTATGTCTTCGAGACCATATACCACTTTTCGACTCTGTCAAAACCTTTTATAACTGATTGGGATTCAAACATTATCTTTTACCAACATCGTCGAAACGCCCCAAGTTCTTTAATTTTCCTGTCAATATGATTCAAACTCGTTACCTTTTGACTAAGTTAGCATATAAGGTTTCGACGGTATTCACATGGCCTTGGAAAAACTAAGTCCGTGGGTTTCGACATTTTCGGAAGGCTCTTTCAAATAATTTATTAAATATTTGCATCGTGTATTTTACCAAAAAATTTTGTGTTGGTTTTAACTACTTTTTTTTGATAATAAATTTTCTATTGAACTTTTGGCATTATGAAGTGTGTTTATTAGATGTGTACTTTTATCTTCACTTTCGACTTGGTTGAATGCCCAGTAGATCTTATTGTTGGGCTTTCGATATTGATAAGGTGTGTTGACTCCTATTTTCCTTTTCAACTCTGTCAAAATCTTAACGAATCTTACTTTTTTAAACCTTAACATTTTCCCAAGAATATCATATTTCATTGTTTTGCTTGTTTGATATTCTACTTATTATGATAGGCTTTCAATATCCTTGAAAGAATGTTAGTTTCATAACATACTATAATTTCTAACCGAAATGATTTCACTTGGCAGAATCATGAGTTCACCAAAGAAGATCGAAGCCATCTCAAAACATTCCTTGATATCCACTCAAGATGAAGTGGATGCGACCCTGAATGATTTTGGAATTACTAGGGTAGAGGCCATCTCCCTTCTGAAAATGGCACCATCTACAATCCTCCTAAAGGATTCTTTGCTTACACAGTGGTTCATATTTGGCACAAAGGGTTCCTTCCTTTTCCATATTTCCTATCCTAGTTCTTGACTTATCTGGGGATCGCTCCTATTCAGCTCTCGCCCAATGTCTACAAATATCTCCTTTATCTAGAACTTATGGCATTGGGATCTGGACTTCCTTCGCTCACTCCTGAAGTCTTGAATTATCTGGTACAGTTAGTTAAGCTAAGAAATTTAAACAACCAAATCTTCAGGGAAGATCTTACCAAAGAGCTGATTTACAAGGGAGTGAATAAGTTTTAAGACCGGGAAACACAATTTTTCTATGTTAAATGTCTTCCCAACATTAGCGGGGAATTCTCTTCTCCATGTAAGTTAATCTTAGATTTGGTCTTCCCATTCGCTTATTTCCCTTTGCTGACCTATGCTTTTTGTTAGGTGTCCCTGCTAAAGAACTAAGGGCATAAGACGAGAAAATAGTGGAATTGCTGATTACAGCTTCAGGTAATATTGGAAATAGATTGACGCTACTGAATCCCACAAACTTGCAAAAACACTCTCTCTTTCCTGTGGATCAAAGGATTCTTAGCCAACATCTTTTGGTCCAGCATACATCCCCAAACAAGCGCTTTCTCTCTTTAGGAGATCTGACAAACTTCTCCTCAATGTCACCTATATGCTCTAACCATTCCGGTAAGTTTAAGTGTTGTACTTGTTGTTTAATGTCATGTTGTTTCTCAAATTATTTACTAACATATAATTTGTTTGAATTTTCTATAGCTACTCCTAAGATTGAAAGACTCACTAATGACGCGGCTCTGTCCTCTTCAACTGCTCATGCACCATTCTTTTCCCAGGCCATTGCTAGGTCAAAGATGGCCGCAAAAAGAAAACTAGTCAAAACAACCATAGTGGAGCCACCCCTAAAGAGAGCCAAAGTAGTTGAAGTTCCTGATTCTCCAATACTGAAAGAAGGGATGTTTGCTAACATTGATGAATTTGTGGAAAGTCCAACCGTCAAAGCTCATCATGATCAACCTAAGGAAACTCCTACTAAGGTTGATCCACTTTCTCATTCATCATCTCTAGCTCTCCGAGCGTAATCGAGCAAATGCAGAAGGACCTGGGGACTTAGATCCCTAGTCAAGTGCTAAATCTTCCTGGACCATCATCTTCTACAACTTCGAGTGATTCTGAAAAGATGGTCCATTCTATCTTAAACTCTTCGTCCTTCACTTCAATTCAACTGCCATCTTCTGTTTCAGATCTGGCGGGTCACTATCGATCTCTTCTTGAACTACAACTCTTGGTATGTATTACGTTACTTAACTTTATTGTTTCTGTTTTTCGTTAAATTTTTGGCTTATGATGTACTCTTTCTTTCATATTTCCAAGAGCTAGTTCTCCTTGCATGCAAATGCGTTAAAATCCTCCACCAATTCGTCAAATCTTCGAGAGGAACTTTCTCACCTAAACAATCAAGTTTCCTCCTTATCTGCAGAGAATGATGAAGCTACAATTGAATTAGAGTGATTGAGGGTTCCCTCGCCCAACCAGAGTCGATTATTTTGGAGCATTGAAAAGCTCGCCAACTACTTGCCGATAAAAACTTAGCATTGGCATTGACTCTAAGAGAGTAAAAAGAGGAAAAGGCAAGATGGCGGCTAAACAATCATTGTTAAAACTAGCTATCGGCATAATTTTTGATGCAAAGCAGCTAGTATCACAATTTCTTGAATCTTCTCTTGAAGGCATTATTATGAATTCTTTCGAGGATGCTTTGATGCTCGCCTACACTGATAATGTCGAGAAATGCCTAGATCTAAGCTTCCCCTCGTCCGACCCTGCTCTTGTTAATAGGGTCATGGATAAAATCAAAAAGGTAGAGCAGGGAATTGAAGTTGCCGAGAGGGAGGAAGTCGACGCTTCCAAAATTCTTTCCTTCGAAGTTCCTTCCTTAGAAGTCAAATCTGACTCCAAAGATGACAAAGATGAGGTCATCGAAGAAGAGAGGGGTGACAATGATGATGATAATGACGGTGATAACGATGATGATAAAATCAACGAAGGTCAAGGTTCGGGCAGTGATAAAGGTGATCAATCTGATGCTCCTGAGAAAGATGGAGATGATAGTAAGAAAACTTCTAAAAAAGGTAATCCTGATCCATCTTCTCATGAAGCAATCTGGCCTGAACCCCTAGCGCCTTCAAACCCTCAGGAAGAGCCTGCTTATATTAACGTTGAAGAATTAAAAGAGATGGAGCATGATTCTTAAGCATCAATTCCTATTTCTCATGTAAGGGATTTTCTATTTACACATCTTTCACTTCAAAGATTATAATAGTTTAAATCATATATTTTAGATAAGAAGAAAATCTGCTCACCCCTATAAAACCAAGATCGAAAGAAAACAAGCGAAGATAAATAGTTTATGTAGGAAGTTAGACAAATAGTTAAAGGAGCACAACTTCCTCTCTGATAAATATCATAGATTAAATAGAAGTGCAGAAGTGTTAGCATCTTTCAAACATCAAGAAGCTGCCCCACGCTTGAGGAGGGTGCACCTCCGTTATGATGGACTTCTAGAAGAGAATCAAGAATTGATCACACTCTTTTGGATGCTGATTGAGGAGTGAAATATCCTGGTGGATTTTCTATATAAAGTTTATTGTAGACACCCGACCGTAGATTCTCATATTTAGGTGACCATAGTGGGGTTTACTTAGGCATCTACATAAAAGATATTTGGATGAATTTGAGTCCGATTCGCATCCTGGGGCATGCTGGTATCTGCCTCGAGTCAAATCAATTCTTCAAGAATTTCCCTCTGATAAACTTAAGTATTATAAGAACAAATTTATTCCAAATTTCTTTACAAAATCAATTTTGTATGAACCAGAAAAACAGTTGTAATTATGTAATAATAATAATAATAATGATTTGTGAATGTTTGTTTTAATTTTATTTCTATACTTAGTTGTATTTCACTACTTATTACAGAGTGAATGTCCCTTTGGCAACTTTGTTTCTAGAGATTATCTAAGCTAGTATGTTAGATTAAGAAGAGATTATCTCAAGAAGGCATCGATTTTGAAATCTTTAAAACTTGCTAAACATTGTTTTCTAAGAGATTTACAAAAAATTTATATGGAACATCCTCGTCTCTGCTTCGGTTTTCTCAATGAAGAAAAGGAAAAGTTACTCAAAGAGATCCGGACATATCATACTAAACTAATATGTAGACATGATAGTCCTCCTACAGAGGAATGGGATTACAGTAAATATCCTCCGGTTATTACTCCAGAAGAAGTTGATGTTCCTTATAACTCGACATTTATCCTTTCTACTAATTCATTAAACAAAGTTATAAATGTAGTTTCTCAACTTTAGATGTAAAGCCAATGTCGAATTGTACTTTTTAGTTTCATTGTTATATGAGTTGTAATCTTTTATCACTTTAATAAAGAAGTTGATTACATAAGTTTTTACTTCATTTTCCTTTTTTTTTAAATAGAAGTAACGTTATCAGAAATGCCCTTTTCATTAGATTCGGCATCGTTTCATCATTATCAAAGATAGATTGTAAGTGGATCTCGAAAAGAAAAAGCTTCAAGTCAAGAGTGAAGCTTTATCTGCTCATTTTCAAAGTAACATGGAAGCATCAAAATGGTATAGAAGATTTTTACTTTAGAGCACAATTATCAGAAATCTCAACGATTAGATTGCCAATTTAGAGGCTGATGTTAAGAGCAAGAGTGAAGCAATTTTTACATTGAAGAATCAAGTCAAGTCAAACTCGTCAATCGACTTTGATCATAAAATGTCAGAACTCCTTCAACATATAAGCGATCTTGAGATGAAATTAAAAGACAACCAGGCTCAATGCGAATCATTAGAGTACATCATGAGGAATAACATTTCTGTAAGAACGTTTTTACCCTAGAGGGTGGATGAATAGAGTCTACTAAAAATAAATGTAGAAATAAAAACAAAAATAGAAAGTAATGTAGTAGAGATCACACACAGTTTTACCCAGCTTTGCCAAAAACATACATACATGCGACCCCTAAGGTTTCTACTAGAAATTAAGTAACTAGACGTTTACAAAACACATAAACTTACGATACCCTCAAACTTGATTAACCTAACTCCTAGCTGAAAACCCTGCCCCACCTCAGCCACTGAGTTGCGATTTCAAACTACGCCCCATAGTTTGTAACCTAGTTAAAACTAGAGTTTTTAAATTTAAAAAAAATACAAAAGGAATAGAATTAGAACCCCTAATACAATATAAAATTTAGCCCAAATAAAACAACGGTCTAAAGAAAATTAACTAGAGAATGTAGTGCATCCCCTTTATTTTTTGAATGCACTTTATTTCTTTGGCCGATCCCCTTTTGTCTTTGTTCCAATTTAGGGTTCCAAAAATTGAAGCTGCTGATTCAATTGCTCTGTTGAACGAAGAAGAATTGTCGTCTTGAAGCTTTTTCAATCGATGCTTGCTTGATTCCTTTTGGTTGCTTCATCGTTGAGCTGGATGATTTGAAAATTGGCACGTGATTTTTACTTTATTTTCACTGTTGATTTGCTTGAACTGGAACTGGTGGTTTTTTTCGATGATGAATTTGGTTAATTTATAGGGATCAAAACGCTATTATTTCTTTCGTATATTTTGGTTTGAATTTTTCAATTGCTTTTGCTCGGCCGTTTGATTCTTGATTGAATGATTGTGATGATTTCTGACTTGTTCATTGTTTGACTTGATCATCCTTCGAATGTATTTATGATATGTTTAAATATATTTGAATTTCTTCCTCACTTTACTGCCAACGACTTGTTCAATATACCATTCACTATTCCATTCTTTGCTCTGGTTCCATCTTTGCTGGCAATATTCGATTTTTGAACAATTCAATGGTGTTTTTCGTTTGGCAGCCATTTCTTTGATCTTGACCTAGAGTCTTGGATGTTAGTTGCTCGAGTTTAATCTGTTGTCTCTATGTAATACATACATACATACATATATGCATGTATGTATATATGTGTGCGATTGGTGCTGCTATGCTCTGTCCCCCCGAGTGCTTGCATTCATGTGTGTTCATGTGTGTGTGTTTTATTGTTGCAACTCCAATGTGTTCAACGTTGTTTTGTTTTCATGCCTTCATTTTGTTTGCATATGAACTCTGAACTAATATGTATGTGTGTATATATATAAATATATGCATATATGCATACATACTCCAATGCATACATGTATGGTGCACCACTTTGTATATTTGCACTATATGTTTAAATTGAACTTGCATATGAGCTTGTTATTCAAGCGTTTTGCATTCATGTTAACCCATTTGTGTATGTCATCATGTTGTTTAGATCGTCAAAAGGTTTGCACTTGGTTGAGCTGCTGTCATGTTGCCTTGCTGTCTCCACCGTGCTTGTTAGACTTGCTGGCTTTGGTTTTGTGGTTCCTGCTCATTTGTACATGTTTGGTGGACTGGTTCTATATGAGTCTGGTCTGGTTTTGTTCCTCTTGAAGTCTTTTCTTATTTGTAAATGCCTGGTGGTCTGGTTCCATATGAGTCTGGTCTGGTTTTGTTCCTCTTGAAGTCTGTTCTTATTTGTACATGTCTGGTGGTCTGGTTCCATATGAGTCTGGTTCGGTTTTGTTCCTCTTGAAGTCTGGTTGCATGTGAACTTTGTACATTTGGTGGTCTTGTTCCACTGGCTTGTTGAGTTTCCATGTTCATTTGTATTTGTTTCGATCTTCAGGTGATTGACACTGTTGTCATGTTGGTTGGACCTGAACTGTGACAGTCTGAAACTGTGTTGCTTTGATTTTTTTTGCTCCTGACCAAGTCTTATGCACTTTCCAAACTATTTTGCTCGAGCCATTTCATTGATTTGGTCTTGTTAGCCTTGCATTGCTTGGAGTTAAATTGCTATGTTGTTTTGTTTTTGCATTGAACCTGTGTTGAATCTAGTCATGGCTTGGGTTTGACTTTGTGCTCTCTTGTTCCTGCAACTTTAATGAGTAAGTGTATATCGGTGTGCAAGACCTTGTGACATGTACAGTGATACACTGTGCATGTCACAAGTTGTTCGCATAAGATGATTTAAAAAAAATGATGAACAACCCAAATAACTAGGCAAACAATATTTTCAAAACACACACCTCACTGCAAAATATTTCTTTTTCAATTTTACTGCATCAGTGTTTATTTTGTAGATAGTTCAGGTGCTGGATACAGACTGGAACAGAGTTGAAGATCGAATACGAGTAATGAGTGAATATGTAGTGAGGTGAAACATGTATGTAAAATGGTGTAGGGAAACTTGTGTTGTCATTGAAACTTGTATTTGGAATTGTGTAAATATAGTGAGAGCTTAAATTTGTACTATTTGAATTTGTAATAAAATATTTGTTTGAATAAAATACTTATTTAATTAAGGATTCCGAGTTATTTATTTTATTCTGCAAATATTTATTTAATTATGTGGAAAAATAAAATAATACAATGACAAATACATTTAAACGAATATATATATATATATATTATCATCAAACAAAAATCATACATTAGTATATTCTACAATCTCCTCTTTTGATGATAACAAACATATATTAAGATTTTAAATCTACCAAATGCATTTGGTCTTGATGAATTCTATTAGCTTCCCCTATTTGAATACCCCCCCTTGATACTCCACCTACAACAAAGCTCCCCGTTCACATATGCATGAAAATAAAAAAATGTGCACATAAAAAACAATAAAAAAATGCAATGAACCTTGATGAGAATATGCAATTAAAAAATTTGAACATATTTGCCAAAATCTTAACTTCACTCCCCTTTTTGTTATCAGCAAAAAAGTAATAGTGTTAGATAAGAGTGATAAAGTGATAAACATTATTACAACATTAATACCTAATTTAGTTACATATTACATTTCAAGAAAAAATCAAATAAAAAGCATAAATACTCTGTTAGGCGCATATTCCATTTTAGAGTGATAGGGGTGATGTCGGCATAGAAAAACCATATAGTCGTGTCCATTTGTGTTCTATTTATGAGAACAATTTTTTCTAAAATACTTACTAACCATGCATAACCTTTAGGACTTTTAAATGAGATTAGTAGTGTTCTTTATTTATATTAAAAAAATGAGTTCCAAGCATCTTCTAACTACGCATAGCCGTGAGGACTTTTAAATGGGGTTAGAATCAACTCACCTATTTCATCCAATTTTGATATGTATTCCATATATGGATAACCGTGAGGACTTTTAAATAAGCATGAGAGCACATAATCATAGATTTCAAGTAGTTCACCCATGCATAACCGTGAGGACATTTAAATGAGGTTGAGTACTTTTCAAAGATTTTATTGCTAATTTTTAAAAAATGAATAATTTCTTATTTGAAAACCACATTTTGACATACTATATTGGATTTTGATGAGTGATAGTCATAGAAATATTATAGGAACAGAGATGGTCATGGAATTTATTTTTACCAACCAAAGTTATTACAAATTTTGTTCAATTTTTTTCTAAATACACTCTCTTAAGACATAATGTATGATCAAGATCAACACTCATCACTTTTTCGGTCACTGTTTATCTTTTTGATAATCAATAAGGAGACATACTAGTTAACATAAACATTTAAGGTCAAATAAAAAAAAAAATTACATTTCCAAAATGCCTAATCTGAGATGAAGTCGACAAAAACTTTTTCCTGAAGGGGGTTTTAAAATATCTACCAACTGAGAATCAATTGAAATGAAGTTTATGCAGATATTTTCTTTGGAAATGTGATCTCTAATGAAATGATGTCTAACATGTATATGCTTGGTGCGAGAATGATGTACTGGATTATTTGTGAGATCAGTTGCACTTTTTTATCACACATAAGTGGAAGTCGTTTAAAATTTAGACCATAGTCTTGCAAAGTTTGTGTCATCCATAAAATTTGAGCAGAGCAACCGCTTAGAGCAATATACTCTGCCTCAATGGTAGATAATGCAATACAATTATGTTTTCGACTTGACCATGCAACTAACAAATGTCCAAACATAAAACACGCTCCACTAGTACATTTTCTATCAACTAGACTTCTAGCATAGTCTGCATCTGAATATCCTTTTAACTAAAAGTTATCATTAGTCGGATGCCATAGACCTAAACATAGGGTGTGCAATAGATACCTTATAATCCTTTTTATAGCATTTAAATGAGACTGTTTTGGATTTGATGGAAACTGTGCAGATAAACAAACAGAGAACATAATGTCTGGTCTAGATGCAGAAAGATAAAGAAGTGATCCAATCATACCTCGATATTTCTTTTGATCAACTACCTTACCTTTTTCATCCCTGTCACGTTTAATTGTTGTTCTCATGGGAGTTTTTGTAGGTTTATCATCATTCAATCAAAATTTGTAGACAAGCTCTCTGATATATTTTGTTTGAGAGACGAACGTATCTTTTTCGCTTTGTTTGATTTGAAATCCTAAAAAGAATTTCAGCTCTCCTACCAAGTTCATTTCAAACTTTTCCTGCATGAATTTGTCAAATTTATCAAACAAAAGGTTATTAATGGCACCATAAATAATGTCATCAACTATATTTGACCAATCAACATGCCATCATTTTTGTGCAATAGAAATAATGTAGTGTCTAGACTGCCCTTTTTGAACCCAATTTCAAGGAGATAAGTGCTTAGACATTCATACCAAGCTCTAATGGTTTGTTTTAATTCATATAGTGCTTTCATAAGTTTACATACATGATTAAGGTATTCTTGACTTTCAAAACCTTTAGGTTGTTTAACGAATACATCCTCTTTCAAAATTTCATTAAGAAAAGTACTTTTAATACCCATGTTTCTTAGTTTAAATCCTTTATAACAAGCAAAAGCTAACAAGATTCTAGTGGATTCTATTCTTGCTACTGGTGCAAAAGTTTCATCATAATCAATTCCTTCGATTTAATTATAAAATTTAGCAACTAACCTAGCTTTGTTCCTAATCACATTTCTAGATTCATCAAATTTATTTTTATAAATCCATTTGGTTCCTACGACTGGATAATCATTAGGTCTAGGCCCTAGAATCCAAACATCATTTCGTTCAAATTGATTTAGCTCCTTTTGCATAATCATAAACCAACTCTCAACATTAAGAGCTGTATCTATGTCTTTGGGTTCAATTTTTGAAATAAATCCACTACATAGACATAAATAACATAATTTCTTAAGAAGGAACAAGTTTGAATACCGATGGTAGGATTGCCTTTTACCAATTCTGGAGGATGATCTGCTTTGATTTTCAATCTCTCTGGTTCTAGATTTCTTTGGACTTCTTCTACAATTACAATTTCTTTTGGATTTTCACTTTCACCTTTTTCGTTCTCCTCTTCAATATTGCTTTTGATTGTTTCTTTGCTATAATCATCAATGCCTTCATCAAATTTCACATTGATTGACTCTATGATTGTTCTCGTCCTTTTGTTGTATACTCTATAAGCTTTTCTTCTGGAAGAGTATCCCATGAATATGCCTTCGTTTACTTTTGGCTCAAATTTTCCCAGTTGATCGTCGATAATTTTACATTTATCGTTGTTTCCCATTGTGACCCTGCCACCTTTGTACTTCTCTAAGCTAAAGAACTTCGATTTATTGCCCGTCATGTGCCTGGAATAGCCAGAATCCAGGTACCACTCTTACTGCTCCTTAGCCTGCCAACAAATCTACATGAGAAAAGAGTTTAGTGACCTATTTGTTTTCATAGGTCCATGATTGTTAGCAACATAAAATTTTGAAAAAAAAAAGTTTGCGTAGAACCAACACAATCAATGTTTGTTCCTTTTGGCACCCAAATTTGTTTGATTTTAAGGGCTTTTACATTCATGCCTTTAGGAACCCAAATTGGTATGGTTTTCGTGTATTTAGGTCTAAACCTGCAATTGTTTTGATTGTGTCAAATTTTTCTACAAATTGTGCACTTGGAGTTGGCATGATTAGTTTTTCTTCTACCTTTTACAGATTGAGTATACCCAAGTCCTTGTTTAATAGTATTACCAGTTTGTTTCCCTAATAGCATATTTAGTGATTTTTCTTCTTTGGAGAATTTAACTAAAGTTGTAGACAGTTGTTGGACTTGTGGTTTGAGAGATTCATTTTCATACAATAACAAAGTGCACTTTTTAATAGAATCTTCTCTCCTAGTATTTTCACTTTCTTTCAAAATCAGAATTTCGTTTTCAAGAAATTTAATTTTAGTTTTTGATTTTTTTATTTCCTCTATTAATGATGGACACTTATCAAATTAAGGCTCTTTTTTTTATTATTTTGAACCATTCGATCAAGCTACATATTTATTTCTATCAAACTATTTTTTGTGATTTAATTTTAGCGAACTTCTCCCTAAGTCTTTTGATATAGCCATTTACTTCATGAAAATATATAAGAAATTGCAAGTGGTAAGTTTTGATACATCGCTTGGCTCATCATCATCGCTGTCACTTGTTTCTACAAAAAAAGAATATATTTGCTCTTTCACTCTCAGTACCAGTGCTTTTATCATCATCTTCATCACTTTCATCCTTAGTTGCTGCAAAACTTTTCCTTTTCAGTTTCTTTTCTTTGCTGAATCGATTTTGAGTACAATTTGGCTTGTTATGACTAGGTTTATTGCACTTATGACAAATGATCTCCAACTTTTCTGAGTTGTCTAGAACTTTGACGATTCTGCTCTTCGGTGGTTGATTTTGGGCTGGATTTTCATATTTGCGGTTCTACCTTTCGAATCTCTTTATTATCAATGCTAGTTCAGTTGCTCCTTCATCATCATCATCATCTTTACTTTCAATCGTTCCTTTGAGAGCTATTGATTTCTTTCGCGTATCTCCTCCTTCACTTTCTTCCTTGAATTTCATTTCTAGCTTATAAGTGGCGAGGTTTCCGATGAGTTCTTTAACTTTAACTTGTTTCAGATCCTTTGATTCTTGAATGGCAGTCACCTTTGCTCAAAATTTTATGGAAGAATTCTAAGGATCTTTTGGACTATTTCCAGTTCTGTGTATGTCCTTCTTTGGGATTTGTATATAGATAAGAAAGTCGTCCATACATTTCTTTGAAACTTTCATCCTTTGCCATTGTGAAGTTCTCGTACTTGCTACTAAGCATGAGATTCTTTGACATGGGAGGTTCCTTCATGAGTCACTTCATGCGTGTGCTAAATTTCCTACGCACTTAGACAATGTGAGACACGGTTAAATTCAATTTGATCTAATGAACAAATAATAGAATTCATAGCTTTAGCGTTAGCATTTTGTAGTTTATTTTCAAGATCTATCCATTGATCCATAGGCTTTTCCAACTTCTTGATTACCTACCATTACCGTTTGTATGCTATATCCTGTTTCAACAATATTCCATACATTTATGATTTTCAAAAAAAAATTCATTCTAGTTTTCCAATATGTACATTCACCATTGAACATGGATGGTCTAGCTATGGACTGACCTTCAGCAAAAGCATTATTAAAAGAAGCCATCGAAAGAAAAAAAATCAAATTTTTTAAGAGAAAATGGTTTTTGTTCCTATCTTTTATACCACTTGTAGGATCGTGTTTACCCTAAAGGGAGGGGGGTGAATATGGTCTACTAAAAATTAATGCGGAAATAAAAATAAAAACAGAAAGTAATGTAGTTGAGATCGCATATAGTTTTACCTAGCTTCGGCAAAAACCTACCTACGTGCTACCCTCAACGTTTCTACTAGAAATTCAGTAATCAGACAGTTATAAAACACATAAACTTGTGATATCCGCTAACTTGACTATCCTAACTCCTAGCTCAAAACCTTACCACAACTCGGCCACCGAGTTGTAAATTCTCAAACTACGCACCGTAGTTTGTAACCTAGTTATCACCGAAGTTTTAAATACAAAAAATACAAAAGAAATATAATTAGAACCCCTAATACAATATAAAATTTAACCCAAATAAGACAATGGCCCAAAGAAAATTAATTAGAGAATGTAGCGTGTCCCTTTTATTTTGCCAGTGCACTTTATATCTTCGGCCGATCCCCTTTTGTCTTTGTTCCCATTTAGGATTCTAAAAATTGTAGCTACTGATTCAATTGCTCTGTTGATCAAAGAAGAATTGTCGCCTTGAAGCTTTGTCAATCGCTGCATGCTTGATTCCTTTCGGTTGCTTCATCCTCGAGTTAGATGATTTGAAAATTGGTACATGATTTTTACTTTATTTTCTCTGTTGATTTTCTTGAATTTGAACTAGTAATTTTTTCTGATGATGAATTGGATTAATTTATATGCATCGAAAACTTATTATATTGTTTGTATATTTTGGTTTGATTTTTCAATTTCTTTGCTCAGCCATTCGATTCTTGATTGAATGATTGTGATGATTTCTGAATTGTTCATTGGTTGACTTGATCATCCTTCGATTGTATTTTTGATATGTTTAAATATATTTGAATTTATTCCTCTCTTTACTGCCAACGACTTGTTCAATATACAATTCGCTATTCCATTCTATGCTTTAGTTCATTCTTTGTTAGTAATATTCTATTTTTGAACAATTCAATTGTGTTTTTTGTTTGGCCATTTCTTTGAACTTGACTTGGAGTGGATGTTAGTTGCTCGAGTTTAATATGTTGTCTCTATGTATATACATACATACATACATGTATGTATATATGTATGCGATTGGTGTTGCTATGCTCTGTCCCCCCTCCCCCCGTGTGCTTGCATTTTTTATGTGTGTGTGTTATTGCTGCAGCTCCAACGTGTTCATTGCTGTGTTGTTTTCATGCCTTCATTTTGTATACATATGAACTCTGAACTAATATGTTTATACGTACATACATACACACACACACACAGAAATATATATATATATATATATGCATATATGCGTACATGCTCCAATGCATACATGTTTGGTGCACCACTTTGTATATTTGACCTACGTGCTTAAACTGAACTTGCATATGAGCTTGTTCTTCTAGTGTTTTGCATTCATGTTAACCCATTTGTGTATGTTGTCATACTGTTCGGATCTTTATTAGTTTGCACTTGGTTGAGCTATTGTCATGTTGCCTTGATGGCTCCACTGTGCTTGTTAGACTTGCTATCTTTGCTTATGGGGTTCCTACTTATTTGTACATGCCTGGTGGTCTGGTTCCATACGAGTCTGGTCTAGTTTTGTTCCTCTTGAAGTCTGTTCTTATTTGTACATGTCTGGTGGTCTGGTTCCATATGAGTCTGGTTTGGTTTTGTTCCTCTTGAAGTCTGGTTGCATGCAAACTTTGTACATTTGGTGGTCTTGTTCCACTAGCTTGTTGAGTTGCCTTGTTTATTTGTATTTGTTTTGATCCTCATTTGGTTGAGGCTGTTGTCATATTGGTTGGACCTGAACTATGATAGTCTGAAACTGTGTTGCTTTGATTTTGTTGCTCCTGACTATGTCTTGTGCGCTTTCTGAACTATTTGTTTGAGTCATTTCATTGATCTGGTCTTGTTAGCCTTGCATTGCTTCGAGTTAAATTGTTGTGTTGTTCTTTTTTGCATTGCACCTTTGTTGAATCCAGTCTTGGCGTGGGTTTGACCTTGTGCTCACCTGTCCCTGCAATTTTAACAAGCAAGTGTACATCGGTGTGCACGACCTTGTGGCATGTACAGCGATACACTATGGATGTCATAAGTTGTCTGTGTAAGAAAATTAAAAAAACGATGACGAACAACCCAAATAACCAAGGAAAAAATACTTTCAAAATGCACACTTCATTGTGCACTATAAAATATTTCTTTTTCAATTTTACTACGTCGGTGTTTATTTTTGCAGATTGTTCGGATGCTGGATACAGGCTGGAACAGGGTTAAAAATCAAATACGACTGATAAGTGAATATGTAGTGAGGTGAAACATATATGTAAAATTGTATAGTTAAACTTATGTTGTAATTGAAACTTGTATTTAGAATTTTGTAAATATTGCAAGAGCTTAAATTTGTACGATTTGAATTTGTAATAACATATTTGTTTGAACATAATATTTGTTTAAATAAGATTCTGAGTTATCTATTTATTCAATAATTATTTATTTAATTATGTGAAAAAATAAAATAGTACAATAACAAATACATTTAAACGAATATATGTATGCCTTTTATCATCAAACAAAAATCGTACACTAGTAATTTTACAATCTCAAGCATGGAGTTACCAGTTTCTCCTACTATCTCCTCCGTTGCAAAATCCACAAGATCTACATCCCTTGTTACCTAGAAATTTCCCACTATTACAAACCCTCCTCAAGGCTTAGACGAAAAACTTGTTGGAGAGTGGTGCAAGAAAGTTAAATTTGAGATGATGTAGTATTTTTTATGAACAAAAAAAATTAGGATACTCGAATCGCATAAATGTGTATGGAGTTAGGATTCAAAAGCTAGGGCGCGATAAGTATCATCTCTAAAGCGCATTGCTGATTTAGAAAGGGAAAACAAAACCCTTAAAGGTGCAAACAAAGCCTTAAACCATGCTTTGAAGACCAATATCGAGACTATCGACGATGAAGACAAAATAAGGAAGAAAGAGAAGAAATTAAAAGAGGTTCTTCACATTGCTATCCATCATTTTGTGGATCCTTTAATTTCCAAGGATCTAAATAAAGTGGTTCAAGACTTATGGCTGATTAGTATATATTTATTCTATACACTTGTAATAATGTCATAGATTATGTAAATTATGAAAATTTTGTAAATGTCACTAGACTGTGGTCCTTTCCTATAATGTTATTTCTGATATATCTTTTGATAGCTTGTACCATGATTTCTGTATTTGTTGGATCTTTCAACCTCTTTACCGTTCTATTTTACCTGAAAAACACAAAATAAGCAGTATTTGTTACTGTTTGCTTGTAATATGTATAGGAGTTTATCCATATTATTCGTGGATATCAATAAATCATCATATCAAGATTTAACAATAAATGAAAAGTTATTGCACTTGATGAAATGTTTTGAATTTCGTCTTTGGTAATAACAGAGAATTCAACTTGTAATAACCCGGATTTTTGGATATTGAAATTAATAATATGTTTGGGTTAATTAAAAGAAATACTGGATTATAGATTAGATAGATAAGAATTCTGATGATAATAGAAACTGAATTTTTATATTTAATTGATAATCTTATAGTTTAACTATTATCATTGGCAAATTATGCCTTTCGAACAAATAATATGTTTCTAAAAATATATAGGCTGATTTTAAATTTAACCTTAAATTGAAATTGAGTTTGAATTGAAATTCAAAATATAGTTATTTATATCTTAAAATTTTACTTTGGTTTTAAAGTTTATTTTCATGATTTTACTTAGAATACAAAATTGTTTTATATTAATTTCTTTTTAAAAAGAGATTGATTTATATAAATTAAAAAGTATTTATAAATTGGATAATTAATTATGAAGTTTTATTAAATATTTAAAAATCTACTTTTGCAAGAAAAGTACATGTGTTAACTTGTGAACATCTCTAATAACATGTGTATGGCATTTAACTCTTAAGAAAGAAAAATATTTAACTAATTTGGATATTTATATAAAAGCTTTAAACAAATTTAAAAATAAATGAAAATACATAAACACATGTGTTAGCATATAAATTGATAAAACATACACACACATATATATATATAAACTAAATATAATTTATCATTCAAATTACAAATGTAAGTGTTTAAATCATGGGAGATAACAAGTGTAACAAATCTAGCATAAATTTTAACAAGTGTTACAATATGAACAAGTGGCAACTAATTTTGTAATGACCTGTAAATTTCGATAATTAAACTGGTTAATTTAATAAGATTTTTGTAATTAAATTTAAGAACAAAAAAAAACCTTTATAATTTATAATGAAGTGAGTGTTTAAAATGAAATGAAAATAATAGGGATATAGTAATGGTTGTAAGTTACTATTTAATTGGTCTATTAATGTAGTTTCAACTGTTACATTTGGGTATTAAATTGAATATATGCAAATAAACGTATGGTAATGGAGTGAATTCAACATTATATAAGCAATTCAACATTATATAAGAAATTCTGATAATTAGTGGAAATAATAAACTTGAGTGTAATATAAAGTTAGTGACAACATTTATGCAAGTCACCTTTTTATTTAGGGCTGCTAAATTCAGAGTAGGAAGTCAATTATATTTAAATGTAGGTAAATGTTCATTTATGTGAGATAGGACTGTAACTGTAATGTGTGAATATAAATGAAATGACATAAATGGAAATTTATATTTTATTCATAAGATGAAATAAAGGAATGAAACCAAGTTGAATAAATTGATTTACGTTTTATTTATGATAAATGTATATATTTGGGAAATTCAATATAATTGAAATTAACAAGTTATTACAAAAGAAAGATGAAAATTGGAATATATATTTTTGTAAGGAAAGATAAACAAATAATAACTAGGTTTATAGAGTGATAACAGATTTAATAAAAGAGTAGGATTAAAGCATGGTAGTTATTGGAAAGTAATTAATTGAAATTTGGATGAATTGGGAATTTTTTTTATGTATTAGTATAAAAACCAATTTTAATATTACCCATAAGAGGATAAGTTAATAGTCGATTCAATAACATGATTGAGAAATCAAATATATGGATTTATTGGGAATTTAAAACTTATACTTTTTTTGATAAAATACAGCGTTTTACACGCAATAAAATTTTCTACTTTTATTACATATTACATATTATATATATATATATGTTCTTATTATTATTATTTCATATATCCACCTCTATTTTATCTTTCTATTTTTATTTTTGACAGTCATGTTTATTTATTAGATTTTTGCTAGTTTATATCTTTTATTTATGGCTTGGAAGAAACTAAAAGGGTATGCGTTATATTGTCTTAATTGCTTGCCTTTTTAATTGCTTACTCTTTATTTCTTTTTATTTATAAAACCTTGAAATTTAATATAAATTTTAACTTGATTTAATCATTTCCTAAAAGTCTAAATATAAAATTGGAAGTTTTGAAATTTTTACTTTGTTAAAAGACAACTCCAATTGGAATTTTAATAAAAATGAATTATGTATATTTTAAAAACGAAGAATGTAAACATGTTAAAATTTAGTTAAGTAATAACTTTGTAAAATTCAGTATTTTACAGACTGTTAAATTTCGCATTTAAAAAGGGTACGCATTGTAATGGTATAAGTAATGTATAAGCGTATAAATTAAAAATGTTACTTTTGCATAAATTTTGGGCGTATTGTATTGCGTCAGTTTGGCATATTTTAAAATGCATACTGCAATATCTATATGGATTAATAAACCAGTTAGTAGATTTTTATAGCAAAACGTTACTTTTTCCACAGCTTTCATTGGTTTTAAATTGGCGTAAAATCCTTGCTAAAATCACTTAGCCTATATAAAGAAAGAAACGCACACAATCATTAATTGAAGAAAAAGTTTAAAATGAACCAATCTATTAATCACTTGTCGTTTCTTCACCATAAATTTCACTCATCCCTCTTTATCAACGCACGAAAATTTCAAATTTTCTAGTTGCCGTTTCTATCTTGTCTGCATTTATTTCTTACCCAGATTTCGAAATTTTCTGTATATGTATACATCTTTTAGCCTAACAAATTTTTTTCACGCAACCTTTAATATGCAATGAAACATTTTTTTCGGTTAACAATTAAATTCAGTCGCCATTCTTTCTACGCAATTAAGTGGAAATTTTGTCGTTCCTGAAGAAATTTAATTCTTGCCTCTTTTTTTTCCTATAATTAAGCGCGTAAATTTAGGTACGTTCGTTTTCTCTTGCTTCCTAAATATTTTCCATATTCCCTTCATCTAAATACTAGAAACATGCATCTCATTTGTAGCTCTGGGAATAAACGTTTAATGGAAGCAACTTATCCCTTACTTGTGAGAACAAAATTTCTAAATCTCTAAAGAAATAAATCATGCAGCTTCCTATTTTTATAACACGTTCAAACAAAAAGGATAAAATAAACGCATTCAATATTATTTGAAAATATTATCCCATAATCTAATCTTAACTACCCGTTTCTTTTGTTTTAATTTCGTAGCCATTTGCATTCAATTGATAAAAATCAATATTTATATTCTTCCTATCTATTTGCTCATCTAAATCAATGCACGTTTCTCTTGAAATAGTATCTTGGATCAATCAAATTTCTTTTGCGCATTTTTTTTTCAACCGTTACTTGAAATGTACGCACTCTTAAAAATGCAAGAAGTCATTTCTTTTAACATTGAATTTCAAATGCAAAGATTCCTGCCTTTTTCTTTCACGCATTTAATTTTTCTCCTTACCTGAAATCTTGCTCATCCTTAAAATCAACGTGACCTTTCCCTATATTTATACAACACACGTTCAAAACAATTTTTACATCACCTGGAGAGCTTCACGTTCTTTCCTTGCATGCGTGTGTTGAAGGTACGCATCTGTCTTTTATTTTATTTTTATTTCTACTTCTCATGCTTTTCACGTTGCATACTTTGCTCCTTCTCCTCGTTCCACCATGCTCGACTACTCCACCTCTCAAGTATGTTGTTGCCATCCCTGATAAGTATGCATCTCCTTTCCTCCTGATCTTGCCATGCATGTCCAATAATATAGGGAATCAAGCCTAGTTTCTTTCTTTTGCATGCTGTAGAACATATTAGCCTCCGTCCCTGTAGTTGTGGCCATGTGAAATTGAATAAGGGTGTCACTTTTGAATAAAATGTTAACAAACAAAATAAATATCTTTCATTTTTGCATCACTGGAGAAGAAACCATATACACCTGTAGTTTTGGTGGACATGTGAATTTGCATGCGTGAGCCACTTTGAAGATTTTAACAAATGGGAGTGTGTAATGGAGACAAACTTGGAAAATGATTTGTGGTTTATTAGTTGCGTGTTAAACAAATAACACGACCTTGTCATTTCATAAGTGCATGCATACATTTTTTCAAAGTATTATTTTATGAAAATCTAATAACGTTTTGTTTCAAGACTCAGCCTATTTGATTTAACAAAGCATTTTTTTTACAAAGCATTTTTCCCAAAGCATTTAAATAACAAATTTGGAAAGTGAAAAGGATTGGAGATGTTGAACAAATTGAGTGATGGAGTGGTCAAGCTGCGGGTGTCAAAAATCTTTTAATTTTTAAATCCCATTCCGGTTGTTATTAAATTTTGCTTTGATCGCTTCATAATCGCATAATTTATTTTTCGTTTATTTTTCAAGTTCGTAACTGAGGTGTCACATCTGTTGGATTTATCGTGCCTCTGTTCATTTCTTTCGGGATAGATACCGTTGTTTGATTTGAATCATCAGCAAAGTAAAGGTGAGTATTTCTCACCAGACAAACATACCTATATATCCGTGATTTATCACAAGTGTATTTGTAAATTATTTATTAAATTTTATCTTCCTGTGATATAACATATAATGTTAACCCTCATTTTAAATTGACACCTCATCAGTTGTTTATCTATTGTAATATTATTGCAGTTATACAATGTAATGCTTATTTACTAATTTAATCATCACTGTAAGTTCCCTGTAAATTTGAGATCGTTACAGGCTGAAATGATAGGCCTGAACGATAATCATTTATTCATTTATTTAATTGTTTAATTATTTATTTGTTAACTTGGGATTGCGGGTTTGAAATGATAGAACCTGGGATTTTGTAAATTGCGGATTGAAATGATATAAATCCGTATCACTTGACCTAGGCTAGAAAACTATATACAAACCCGTGGTTTATATAATATTTTTCTGAAATGTTTAAAAATATTTTAAATGGGAATTCATAATATTCTGGTTCAAATGTATTTAAAGGATTTTTATTAAATTTATAATGATTTTTGAATAAGTCAAAATGTTAAATAAATAAATGTTTAAGTAAAACTTTTGGAATATAACTTATTTTGGGAAATTCTGAAATTTTATTAAAAGTGAGTTTTAGTTAAGAAAATAATTGATAATAACTTATATTTGGGAATTTAAAATTTGGTTGTTAAGTTAATAATTTATTACAGCACTTAAATGCTGCCTTTTATAAATGAACTGTTTTGACTTACAAACTTTAGGTGGCATTTCATAAATGCTACGGAAACTGAATATTCGGATTGTTTAAAATAAATGGAAATAATCTTTGGGGAAAAAGGCTTAAATTTTTGGAATTTAATATGTAATTAATAAAAAAAAAATAAGGAATTGACTTTAAATGGTTTTAAATGGAAGAATTTAACTTTTAAATGTGAGTTGAAAGGCAAATTAATTCCTAAATAAATTGAATAGATTTAAATGTTATTTTATAGTAAATAAAATGACTAATGTTTAAATAAATGATGGTTGAAATAATATTATGGTATTGAATGTATTTGAAACTTATTTTGATTTTTAAAGTATAAATACCATTTCTAAAAGTTGTAACCACGGGTTATAATAACGTTTGGTTGTTAAAGAGACCAGGATCGGATATCTGGCATACTCTCCGTCGATACCAAAAACCACTTTAACAACTGTGTACGCGGTGGAGATTCCAGAATGAAGTAGGATGGTGGTGACGTTTCCTTTGAGGTAAATACGTGGTCCCGACTCCCGTGAGTTGGCATAAGGTGGCTAAAACAGGAGCTATTGACGGATTAATGAGGTAGCACCTCTGATCGGACGCACTTCTTCGTATGCCATTCTATTACTTTTGTGATTGTTTTGGTGCGCACTTTGATTTGGGAGTGTTGTTCGAGGTGGCCGGCAGCTGCGCGCTGCGCGTTTCCATCGGTCCGGAAGCGTAATTGGTATATCTACCCTGGCATTGCCTAGTTGCGCCATGTCACCTACCCTAGCGCGCCTTCTACGAGTTTCTATTTGTGTCGTACGTATGGAGTATCCTCTGGTAGCCTCCCGATCAGGAGGTATTACGGTACTGTATAGACTATTGGCATTATTTGTGTTAAGGGCTATATGGGTAACCCCTTAACGCTATTTAAAAGTAAGTTTATTTTACTAATAGACATTATTATAATAGTGAAATATTACTACATAGTAAATAGCTTAACGGATCCTTAGAGAATGGGCGGTCCCAAGCATTCTTTAAGTTATTTGCTCTATATTACAGTACACTTGAATTTGCTTACACTATATAAGTATGTACTCGAGTGTTTCTGTTTTATTTACGCTCGGGTCAGCCTGAGTTGCAGTTCAGTTTTCATCCCGGAGCTAGGATTTCTGTAGATCACTTTCAAGCTGCTGGCAAACTTCCTTTCCAGTTCTTTATCTAAATTTATGAAATCAAGACTAGTGGACATTTGGATTGTTCTACTAATGATTTAAAACTATATTTGGATTAAAGACTATGTAATTTTTATTTGATTGAGACTATTTATAGTGGCTTTATGAACCACTAAGTATTTTTAAATTCCGCTGCGAGTATTCTGATTCTGTGTCTGTGATTGTGTGATTAATTATTTACTGTATATTTTGAGATTTGCCAAATTTTATTTACAATGCGGTATTTTGAACAATTCAAGTCCGAAATGTGCGGATGCGAATGGTTGAAAATACTGGGTCGTTACATTTGGTATCAGAGCTTTGGCTCTAGGAAAAACTTAGAATGTATGGTAAATTTGATTTACAGAATCACTTTCATTCGAGCTTGAATCTCTTCCTTTTCGAATTTTGGAACGTTCTCTGCGGTTCCAAAGTTCATTCGTGTCCCTCACTATTCATCTTCTTTCGATTTCTGGAGTACCCCATAACTCCATTTCGGATGATCTTTATAGTGAACTGGGGGTCTCGCCAATATTTTAATAAAGGGGTGAAACTCCTTTGCAATTAGCATTGATTCACCAGAGATTTATATTTAACCTCGGTTTAGATGCTAGTATCTTTGGTTATTCCAAACTCTATCTCTTCGGATCGAATGGTAAATCTACATTCGATCTGACTCTTTAAGTCACGGTTGACCAGATTAAGGTTGCCCGCGATTTATATAAACTTATCTAGTTCCTTATTCTGTTATTTAATCATCGGATCTTCTGATTCCAACTTATCTTTAAATCAAAATTCTCTTTGTTTTGAGTCCTTCAAATTTGAATCTCTATACTTGTTTTGAAAAAAATTTATTCCTATATTTGGGAAAAATCTAATATTATATATATAAGTATAATTTTCACAATTTAACTAGTTGTTTAGAGATAATAGTGTTTGATTTTATTTATGGTTTTGTAAACCATTGGTTTTGTCTTATATAAATAATTGAACTATAAAACATGGTTATAAATTTATTTGGAAACAGAAATGAATTTAAAACAAGAATTTAAGAATTTAATTTCTGATAGTTTCAAACCTTGTGTTTAAAGTCTTAAAAGGATATATTATTATTTAAATTATTTTCGAATATAAATTTGTTTCCAAAGAATTTTAAAGTTTTAAAAATTAGTGCTCTTCTCTTTGTCACTGGAAAATAATTTCGGTGATGACTACAACATCATCGACATTCATTTTCGAGTATCGAAGTAAAGAGACCACGTCGTAGTTTTGCTTCAAAAGTTTAATTGATTTGAATTTCTAAATATGACTTAATTTATAATATATATAGATATATGATTTAAATTTTATTCGACATATGCTATATGTATGTATTTATTTATCTCTAAAGGGTTTGAAGTTAATTGGGAATTTAATTCATAAATTTATGTTAAAAGGTGATTCTAGTGATAAAATAAAGTCAAATTTTGAATGAATATTTAAACTTGAATAATAGAATTGGAAATTATTTACTTGTATAATTGCATGCCAATATAACTTACCTAAATCATTTAGAAATTAACTATGTAATTGGATAATGTACAATATAAAAGGATTTTATAAATAAAATTTGAGTGGTTATAATAAAAGATATACACTTAAAGTTTCAGTTACAAAAAGACAAATAGAGGTAAATAGAATAAAAAAATAGTTGAATAATATACAATATCAAACGGTGTTAAAGGAAATTTAGAAATAAATTGGAATATTTATAATAAATGTAATCTATTTAATATGTGCGATAAGATATATTAAGTAGAATATATTTAATAATAATCTGGAATAAAGAAGAATTAAATTTGTTGAATAAAGATGATTATTATAAATGACTATACAATTTTCTGATTTTAGAAAATAATTGGATAATAAGATAATTAATTTGAAAATAGATAAGATTGATTTAACTTCAGTAAAAATTAAATGAATTAAATCAATTATTGAATATTAATTAATTTAAATTGAATTTATATGGTTTAAATAAATGATTCCATTTTGAGTTTCAATTTTAGTTTTCCTTCAGGGTGTTCTATTCTCCTACCTCCTTCCTTTTCGGGGACGAAAAGTTTTGAGTGGGGGAGAGTGTAATGACCTGCAAATTTCGATAATTAAACTGGTTAATTTAATAAGATTTTTGTAATTAAATTTAAGAAGAAAAAAAAACCTTTATAATTTATAATGAAGTGAGTGTTTAAAATGAAATGAAAATAATAGGGATATAGTAACGGTTGTAAGTTACTATTTAATTGGTCTATTAATGTAGTTTTAACTGTTACATTTGGGTATTAAATTGAATATATGCAAATAAACGTATGGTAATGGAGTGAATTCAACATTATATAAGCAATTCAAAATTATATAAGCAATTCTGATAATTAGTGGAAATAATAAACTTGAGTGTAATATAAAGTTAGTGACAACATTTATGCAAGTCACCTTTTTATTTAGGGCTGCTAAATTCAGAGTAGGAAGTCAATTATATTTAAATGTAGGTAAATGTTCATTTATGTGAGATAGGACTGTAACTGTAATGTGTGAATGTAAATGAAATGACATAAATGGAAATTTATATTTTATTCATAAGATGAAATAAAGGAATGAAACCAAGTTGAATAAATTGATTTAGGTTTTATTTATGATAAATGTATATATTTGGGAAATTCAATATAATTGAAATTAACAAATTATTACAAAAGAAAGATGAAAATTGGAATATATATTTTTGTAAGGAAAGATAAACAAATAATAACTAGGTTTATAAAGTGATAACAGATTTAATAAAAGAGTAGGATTAAAGCATGGTAGTTATTGGAAAGTAATTAATTGAAATTTGGATGAACTGGGAATTTTTTTTATGTATTAGTATAAAAACCAATTTTAATATTACCCATAAGAGGATAAGTTAATAGTCGATTCAATAACATGATTGAGAAATCAAATATATGGATTTATTGGGAATTTAAAACTTATACTTTTTTTGATAAAATACAGCATTTTACACGCAATAAATTTTTCTACTTTTATTACATATTATATATATATATATATATATGTTCTTATTATTATTATTTCATATATCCACCTCTATTTTATCTTTCTATTTTTATTTTTGACAATCTTGTTTATTTATTAGATTTTTGCTAGTTTATATCTTTTATTTATGGCTTGGAAGAAACTAAAAGGGTATGCGTTATATTGTCTTAATTGCTTGCCTTTTTAATTGCCTACTCTTTATTTCTTTTTATTTATAAAACCTTGAAATTTAATATAAATTTTAACTTGATTTAATCATTTCCTAAAAGTCTAAATATAAAATTGGAAGTTTTGAAATTTTTACTTTGTTAAAAGACAACTCCAATTGGAATTTTAATAAAAATGAATTATGTATATTTTAAATACGAAGAATGTAAACAAGTTAAAATTTAGTTAAGTAATAACTTGTAAAATTCAGTGTTTTACAGACTGTTAAATTTCGCATTAAAAAGGGTACGCATTGTGATGGTATAAGTAATGTATAAGCGTATAAATTAAAAATGTTACTTTTGCATAAATTTTGGGCGTATTGTATTGCGTCAGTTTGGCGTATTTTAAAATGCATACTACAATATCTATATGGATTAATAAATCAGTTAGTAGATTTTTATAGCAAAATGTTACTTTTTTCACAGCTTTCATTGGTTTTAAATTGGCGTAAAATCCTTGCTAAAATCACTTAGCCTATATAAAGAAAGAAATGCACACAATCATTAATTGAAGAAAAAGTTTAAAATGAACCAATCTATTAATCACTTACCGTTTCTTCACCATAAATTTTACTCATCCCTCTTTATCAAAGCACGGAAATTTCAAATTTTCTAGTTGCCGTTTCTTTATTGTCTGCATTTATTTCTTACCCAGATTTCGAAATTTTCTGTATATGTATACATCTTTTAGCCTAACAATTTTTTTTTCACGCAACCTTTAATATGTAATGAAACATTTTTTTCGGTTAACAATTAAATTCAGTCGCCATTCTTTCTACGCAATTAAGTGGAAATTTTGTCGTTCCTAAAGAAATTTAATTCTTGCCACTTTTTTTTTCCTATAATTAAGCGCGTAAATTTAGGTACGTTCGTTTTCTCTTACTTCCTAAATATTTTCCATATTCCCTTCATCTAAATACTGGAAACATGCATCTCATTTGTAGCTCTGGGAATAAACGTTTAATGGAAGCAACTTATCCCTTACCTGTGAGAACAAAATTTCTAAATCTCTAATGAAATAAATCATGCAGCTTCCTATTTTTATAACACGTTCAAACAAAAAAGATAAAATAAACGCATTCAATATTATTTGAAAATATTATCCCATAATCTAATCTTAACTACCCATTTCTTTTGTTTTAATTTCGTAGCCATTTGCATTCAATTGATAAAAATCAATATTTATATTCTTCCTATCTATTTGCTCATCTAAATCAATGCACGTTTCTCTTGAAATAGTATCTTGGATCAATCGAATTTCTTTTGCGCATTTATTTTTTTTCAACCGTTACTTAAAATGTACGCACTCTTAAAAATGCAAGAAGTCATTTCTTTTAACATTGAATTTCAAATGCAAAGATTCCTGCCTTTTTCTTTCATGCATTTAATTTTTCTCCTTACCTGAAATCTTGCTCATCCTTAAAATCAACGTGACCTTCCCCTATATTTATACAACACACGTTCAAAACAATTTTTACATCACCTGGAGAGCTTCACCTTCTTTTCTTGCATGCGTGTGTTGAAGGTACGCATCTGTCTTTTATTTTATTTTTATTTCTACTTCTCATGCTTTTCACGTTGCATACTTTGCTCCTTCTCCTCGTTCCACCATGCTCGACTACTCCACCTCTCAAGTATGTTGTTGCCATCCCTGATAAGTATGCATCTTCTTTCCTCCTGATCTTGTCATGCATGTCCAATAATATAGGGAATCAAGCCTAGTTTCTTTCTTTTGCATGCTGTAGAACATATTAGCCTGCGACCCTGTAGTTGTGGCCACATGAAATTGAATAAGGGTGTCACTTTTGAATAAAATGTTAACAAACAAAATAAATATCTTTCATTTTTGCATCACTGGAGAAGAAACCATATACGCCTGTAGTTTTGGTGGACATGTGAATTTGCATGCGTGAGCCACTTTGAAAATTTTAACAAATGGGAGTGTGTAATGGAGCCAAACTTGGAAAATGATTTGTGGTTTATTAGTTGCGTTTGAAACAAATCACACGACCTTGTCATTTCATAAGTCCATGCATACATTTTTTCAAAGTATTTTTTTTATGAAAATCTAATAACGTTTTATTTCAAGACTCAGCCTATTTGATTTAACAAAGCATTTTTTTTACAAAGCATTTTTCCCAAAGCATTTAAATAACAAATTTGGAAAGGGAAGAGGATTGGAGATGTTGAACAAAATGTGCGATGGAGTGGTCAAGCTGCGGGTGTCAAAAATCTTTTAATTTTTAAATCTCGTTCCGGTTGTTATTAAATTTTGCTTTGATCGCTTCATAATCGCGTAATTTATTTTTCGTTTATTTTTCAAGTTCGTTATTGAGGTGTCACATCTGTTGGATTTATCGTGCCTCTGTTCATTTCTTTCGGGATAGATACCATTGTTTGATTTGAATCTTCAGTAGAGGAAAGGTGAGTATTTCTCACCAGACAAACATACCTATATATCCGTGATTTATCACAAGTGTATTTGTAAATTATTTATTAAATTTTATCTGCCTGTGATATAACGTATGATGTTAAACCTCATTTTAAATTGACACCTCATCAGTTGTTTATCTATTGCAATATTATTGCAGTTATACAATGTAATGCTTATTTACTGATTTAATCATCACTGTAAGTTCCCTGTAAATTTGAGATCGTTATAGGCTGAAATGATAGGCCTGAACAATAATCATTTGTTCATTTATTTGATTGTTTAATTATTTATTTGTTAACTTGGGATTGCGGGTTTGAAATGATAGAACCCGGGATTTTGTAAATTGCGGATTGAAATGATATAAATCCGTATCACTTGACCTAGGCTAGAAAACTATATACAGACCCGTGGTTTATATAATATTTTTCTGAAATGTTTAAAAATATTTTAAATGGGAATTCATAATATTCTTGTTCAAATGTATTTAAAGGATTTTTATAAAATTTATAAGGATTTTTGAATAAGTCAAAATGTTAAATAAATAAATGTTTAAGTAAAATTTTTGGAATATAACTTATTTTGGGAAATTCTGAAATTTTTATTAAAAGTGAGTTTTAGTTAAGAAAATAATTGATAATAAGTTATATTTGGGAATTTAAAATTTGATTGTTAAGTTAATAATTTATTACAGCACTTAAATGCTGTCTTTTATAAATGAACTGTTTTGACTTACAGACTTTAGGTGGCATTTCATAAATGCTGCGGAAACTGAATTTTCGGATTGTTTAAAATAAATGGAAATAATCTTTGGGGAAAAAGGCTTAAATTTTTGGAATTTAATATGTAATTAATAAAAAAAATAAGGAATTGACTTTAAATGGTTTTAAATGGAGAATTTAACTTTTAAATGTGAGTTGAAAGGCAAATTAATTCCTAAATAAATTGAATAGATTTAAATGGTATTTTATAGTAAATAAAATGACTGATGTTTAAATAAATGATGGTTGAAATAATATTATGGTATTGAAATGTATTTGAAACTTATTTTGATTTTTAAAGTATAAATACAATTTCTAAAAGTTGTAACCACGGGTTATAATAACGTTTGGTTGTTAAAGAGACCGGGATCGGATATCTGGCATACTCTCTGTCGATATCGAAAACCACTTTAACAACTGTGTACGTGGTGGAGATTCCAGAATGAAGTAGGATGGTGGTGACGTTTCCTTTGAGGTAAATACGTGGACCCGACTCCCGTGAGTTGGCATAAGGTGGCTAAAACAAAAGTGATTGACGGATTAATGAGGTAGCACCTCTGATCGGACGCACTTCTCCGTATGCCATTCTATTACTTTTTTGATTGTTTTGGTGCGCACCTTTGATTTGGTAGTGTTGTTCGAGGTGGCCGGCAGCTGCGTGCTGCGCGTTTCCATCGGTCTGGAAGCGTAATTGGTATATCTACCCAGACATTGCCTAGTTGTGCCGTGTCACCTACCGTAGCGCGCCTTCTACGAGTTTCTATTTGTGTCGTACCTATGGAGTATCCTCTGGTAGCCTCCCGATCAGGAGGTATTACGGTACTGTATAGATTATTGGCATTATTTATGTTAAGGGCTATATGGGTAACCCCTTAACGCTATTTAAAAGTAAGTTTATCTTACTAATAGACATTATTATAATAGCGAAATATTACTACATAGTAAATAGTTTAACGGATCCTTAGAGAATGGGCGGTCCCAAGCATTCTTTAAGTTATTTGCTCTATATTATAGTACACTTGAATTTTCTTACACTATATAAGTATGTATGTCCTGACTCGAGTGTTTCTGTTTTATTTTACGCTCGGGTCAGCCTGAGTTGCAGTTCAGTTTTCATCCCGGAGTTAGGATTTCTGTAGATCACTTTCAAGCTGCTGGCAAACTTCCTTTCCAGTTCTTTATCTAAATTTATGAAATCAAGACTAGTGGACATTTGGATTGTTCTACTGATGATTTAAAACTATATTTGGATTAAAGACTGTGTAATTTTTATTCGATTGAGACTATTTATAGTGGCTTCATGAACCACTAAGTATTTTTAAATTCCGCTGCGAGTATTCTGATTCTGTGTCTGTGATTGTGTGATTAATTATTTACTGTATATTTTGAGATTTGCCAAATTTTATTTACAACGTGGTATTTTGAACAATTCAAGTCCGACATGTGCGGATGCGAATGGTTGAAAATACTGGGTCGTTACAAATTTCTCTTTAAAAAAAATAAAAGAAAAGAAAACTTAGATCAAAACAAAGAAGATAAGATCTGACATCAAAGAAAAAGAAACTTGGTTTTTGTTTTAAATTTTTTTTTTTGAAAGCTTCTCTTATCTTCAATCTGGGAACAAAAAAATAAAAATAATAAACCAACTAAGCAAACCTGAAAGTTCATGTTGAAGTCTTGAAGCAAGCAATCAACCTGAGTAACAAATTATGTACAAGCAGATCAAAAGCAAGATGAACCCAAAACAGAATTAAAAAGCTGCAAACTGGAAATTTGAAAATGTGAAGATCAAAGCAGTAAAACTACTTCAAATCTGAAGCATTCCAGAGCATGGATTTCAGCACTAAGGCTTCAGGTCGAGTGCAACTTCTAGATCAGACCAGCAACCAAGTTCACATTAAGTAGCAGATTCAAAGTATTAAGTTCTATTCCCTGCTTCAAAATAAGGCTCTGTCTTCTAAGTTCAGGTGAGTGAACTTTATTTTAAAATTTGAATCTGGTTTAAGTCATGATGTTATGGCAAATATATGAGAATGATGAGGAAATGTTTGAATAAATGATAAGGAAATATGCATGCATGTCTATTTACATATATGTATATATCTGGATATATGACTATGCATATACATTATCTCTGTCAAGTTTTAAAGGCTTGAATTTTCTCTTTTCTATCAAGTTATTCAAGTTTGTTCTAGGACTTCTAAAGGAAAGATGACTGGAATAGTATAACATCAATATTTAAAATTAATTCAAGATTTTATATGGTGAATTTAGTCCAAGAATGTGAAATAACAGTCGAAAATTCAAAATTAGTCCTAAATCAAACATCAGGGTTTTTACTTTGATTACATAAATGGATTCGAATTTCTCGAATTTCTAAACGATGAATTTTGATGTAAGAATAAGGATTTTTAACTTTGAAAAACCTGTGGATTTTCTTGTTGAATGAAATTGGGATTTTCGTCAATTCATGATGAACGACGACAGATTGAGCTTTGTGATTTGTATATAAGGAAGCACTGGTGATGGTAATCTCGGGAAAATTGAAATTTGATTTTCTTTATCAATAGATCATCTGCACGAGATGATTGTAGGGTTTTTGATGGCGTTTGGGTAGGGACTGTCCATGGGTGATCACTTTAGCATGCTAGCATCGAAGTGGACAATGGTAGGGGAAAAGGAAGACGGAGGTCAGGTGAAGGTTTGGGCATGATGAAGGTGTCTCCGGTAGTCGGAGATGGGAGTACAGATGAACTTTGGCAAGGGTCCTGTAGCCTGTTGCTGTTCGATCGTTCAAATTTGGATTTTCGATATGGATTGGAAATCTGGATGGTGGGTTGACTCAGGGGACGATCTCTGAAGTGTTGATGGTCGGGGCGGGGTTTAACTCCGGCCAGGTGAAGTGTGCACATGAATATGTATCTCTGGTATCAGAGATCAAGTATTGGAAGTTGGAGTTTGGTCTCACAAAGGAACTCGGGTGGGATGAAGTTTTGCTCGAGTAAGCATTCGAGTCGATCGCGTGAGTTATTCCTGTTGCAGTTTTTTATATAAAGAAGTTGTAGAATCTCGAATCTAAACTCGAGAGATCCTTGGGCAGAACCTAAAGTAGGATTGAATGCGGATTTTAAATTAAATCTAATTTTTAACCACTATGTAAAATAATTGGTGCTTTAAACATTTGATTAAGAAGCTTTGTATATTGTTAACTTAAATATGGTTAAATTAAATCTTAAATTAGAAATAAATTCAAAGATTAATTCAAAAAGTGGAATGTTTGAAATGAATTATGTAAATAATAAGTAAGTCATTATTAAAATAAGGATTTACTTAAAGTTAATGAAGATTTTGTTAATTAATTAAATGAAGCAACTAAGAGTAATTGAGAAAAATTAATTAACTTGTGTTGAGAGATATTGATTAATAATTAAGGATTATTAATCAATAGATAAAGGTTAATTAATCAGTTAATTAGAGGTTAAGTAATTGATTATAAGTAATTGTGGATTGATCACTTCGTATGAAAGGAGA
The DNA here is from genome assembly GCA_030765085.1 of Allium cepa. Lineage (NCBI taxonomy): Eukaryota > Viridiplantae > Streptophyta > Magnoliopsida > Asparagales > Amaryllidaceae > Allium > Allium cepa. Next base: position 583,564,930 of record CM060931.1, read on the forward strand.
TTAGCTGATAATTAAGGCTTATTAATTTATAATTAAAGAATAAATAATCTATAATTAAAGATTAATTAATTAGTTTATAAGGAAATTAAGGAATAAATTACCCAGTTGTAATTAATGAGATGAAGGTGATTAATTAATTTAATCCAAGATGGTCCCGTGGTAATTGATTTAGTGATTACTTAATGAGATTGATAAGTGTAATTAATGGTAATTACTGGATGAAATTAAAGATGTTGATGATGAAGTAATTTGGATTAAAGTCCGATGTAATTAATCAGGGGATTAATTGAGATAATTAATTAAGGGTAGTTAAATTTTGAAATAACGTAATTAAGGATAGTTGATTACTGAATAGGGATAAACCAAGGGATAAATTAGAGGATAAATTAAGGATTAATTTATTCAATAAAGTAATTAAGGGTAGTTAATTACTAGATGTTATTAATCAAGGTTGATTAGTAATTATGGTTAATAATTAATTAATGAGGTAATTAAAGGTTAATTACTGTATTTGGTTAAGGGTAAATTAATTTGTGAAATTAATTAAGGGATAAATAGAATGATATTGGAAGCCTTTGATATATTGTTATCCCTAATATGTAGATCGGATGCTATGTAATAAGATATGTTTGATTTAAACTGTGATGATGTGGTTTTCTATTGATGATGAATTACTGTGACATCTTGTATTTAAAGTTGTATTGTTTTTCCCTTGGATAATTTAAGTCAAGTTGACATTGGGTTCGAAGAGACCGAAGTCGGGTATTAGTAATATCCGAAACCACTTCGATTCTTTATAGATTGATATGTGAATTAATAGACTGATTTGGAATGATTTAAGAAAATTAGACCATTTAATCTAAGTTCTGGTACTTAGAATTTGATGTGTAAAATAAGGGATGTCTATAACAACTTGTGAAGTTGTAAATTTATATAAGTTACCCCGGGTTTATATAGGTTGTATGCTTTTGCATTCCATGTTAGATGAGTTTACTCACGCTGGTTTCCAGCCTGACCTGGGTGTTACTTTGATGTAATGCTCGGGTCAGACCGAGTATTACAGGTTTCAGGTAAGAACGTTCTGGAGCTCAGGAGGCGAGCTGGAGAGCAGGAACGTATGGAGAACTTCTGATGTGATATATTATAGTATCTGAAACACATTGATTTATCTGTTTTGTGATTGTAAATCTGCTAATATGTATTTTGACAAGTACAGTTCCTTTGTATAACTATTATTTATGTGATATTATATTTTATCCGCTGCGAATGTAAGATTCTGAGTTTGGGACTTCTGTTTCTTCTTCTTTCTTTTTCTTCTTTTCACTAACTATCTGGAATTTTCGGGATCGGAAATTCCGGGTCGTTTCATTTGGTATCAGAGTAGAAGGTTAAGCGAGAACCTTGGCTCCGGTGGGTATACTTATTAAGGATAGGGTAAGTGGTACCCTAGGATGAGTTGAGTATTTATATATGAGAGAGTGTACTTGTTATTTTCTTATATAAAGGTTTTTAAATGATTTCAAAAGTAAATGAATCTTATATAAGAAATAGATTATCTATTATATTAAGGAAATTCGTTGTAGTATTAATTAAACTAAAAGTAATAGTAAGTATTAAGAAGTAATAGAAATACAACCAAATTGAAATTAAATAAGCACAAGTTTGAAATGGATTCAAACTAAAATTAAATCTTGAATTTGAGAAAGGTTTCAGGATAAGGACAATTACTTAATAAAGGTAATTAAGAAATAAGCTAATTACCGAATGTGATTAATTGGAATTAATTAATGACATAATTAATTAATGCAATTAAATGAAATGGTCCTATTTCAAACAAGAGTTGTTTGAAAATTTTAAAGAGAATTTGTTTTGAATTGAAACCAAAGGTGGTTTAAATTTTTAAAATTTGGCTTAGTGAGCTAAGAAGTAAATATGAATATGTGTGGATATACTTAAATATTAAAGTTAGTTTGAAATAAGCTCTAAATATTGAGTTTTCAATTTGGAATGAGATATGATACCCAAAGTGATAAGTTTTTAAGTGGGAAGATTATTATTGTGAAGATTAAGGATTGATTTAAGGTTGATTGGATTAAGTAAATCGAATTTAACTTAGGAGAAGTTAAAAAGGTTTAAATGAACAACTTGAATTGGAAATTTTAAGGTGGAATTGGAATTTAACTTGGAAAGTTAAATGGTTAATTTGAATTGGGAATTTATGTGATCTCAAAATGGGTTTTGAGACCTGGAAATTGGTAATGGATAGATGTTTTAAAATAATTGGATGGTATTACCCTATTATTATAAATCTTTAAACTATGAATTGGATTTGTTTAAAAAATTGGGTATGGTAATATATCCATTATTAAGGATATGGAATTCCTTTGAACTTAAGATTTGAATGTGAAGAAATAAATTTGGAAATTAAAATTGTTTGAAACTCTTACTTGAACCTTGTAATGAGTTAAATAAGGATAATTTAAAATGGAGTTTGAAATTGGGATTAATTCAAACTGGAGTTGAAATGAATTGAAATTGGAACTAGTTCAATTAAAATTTATTTGAATTAGTAGAATTTGAGATCAAGGTTGAATAAAGTTAAATTTGAAAAGAAACTGTGGTTAATTCAACTTGAATTGGGGTTGAATCAATTTCAACAGAAATTGAAGTTATTTAAATTGGAATTGGGCCAATTTAAATGTAAAAGGGAATTTAAATTGAACTGATGAGAATGGGGATTGGGAAGTGAACAGTTTTGACTCTGGACTATTTTTAATACAAATTGTTTTAATATAAACCTATTTTTCCAAGTTATTCAATATATATACAACTTTTCTTTTAAAAGCCAAATTAACTTATACTTGTTTTACAATTATTTTGAAACTGTTTAACAATTTTCCAACTGTGTTGTAAACTAATTACTATATTTCAACTATTTTACAAAACTAATTACTATCTTACTATTATTTTGCAATTATTTAAAATTTCTATAATTATTTGACAATTTTCCAACTATTTTACAACTACCTAACTATTTTACACCTATTTTACAAACTAGTAATTATTTTCCAACTACTTATCTATTTTTAAATATTTCAAGCTATTTTCTAAATAAAATGTTCGGAGTTCAAACTGCTATTGTTTAAATACCCAATCGAGATAAGAATAGAGGTGATAATCCGAATGGATTTAAGCGGTTGTGAGTAAGTGAATGAAAATCAACGTGAATGTGAATAGAAAGAGAATTGGTTTGGCTAATAACCAATAAAGATAAATACAAAGGGAGTACGTATGTTATTCTATTCGCATAGTTATTTGATCCAGATTCGAGCACTGAATTTCGAGATAGTTATATCGATCCGAGTAGGATTTTTCACTCGATTTTCGACGGCGATCCTGGATATGGATTGTTGATTGGTTCTAGATATTCTCTATCATAGTTAGGCTATGCAAGGAGAATGACGGTTTCTGATCAAGAAACCAGATCTGTGTCCGCACTAGGAAGTCGGGTGGACGATACTAGTTCGGAAGTGAAATTGTGTGATCGAGTGAGCGATCAGATTAGTATGGCGTATGAATGGTGTGTGTACATCATACGGATTTGAATGAAAATGATATTGAAAGGAGTAATCAAATTTGAATATTTGATTTTGAATAAATAAAGGTAAATATCTTTGTTTAATAAAATGAAACTTCCCTTGTTAAATCTTTTGCCAGAAGAAAGGATTTTGAAAGTGTTTGAAGTATAAAAGGAGTTTTATACAAGTTTGAAATGATCCAAATTTTTGAAAATTATATATATCTGTACACACACACACACACACACACATATATATATATATATATATATATGTACAAAGGATCTTATGAGGATTTTTTGGAAAAAGGTTTTGGGAACCTTTGGATTTGGAAAGGCTTTTGATTTTTGGGTAAAATCAATATGAGAATTTGGAAAGCCTAGTTTGAGAATAATCGATTTTGGAATAATCGATTTTGAGTAAAGGAGCTTCGTATGAGATCATACTAGGTGTATGATTTAAAGATACTATATGTGTATAGTATAAAATGTTTTGATGATGGCTCTAGGGAAAAAGGCGCTCCCTTGAAATGAACTTCTCAGGAGTACCACCGGGTGGTGCTGCCTTGAGCCCCAAGGGGGGGTTCTAAAGTTGATCCTGTGAGGAGTACAGACTAAACTACTTCCTGGGGATTATGAGTAGGGTATACCATAGCGAAAGTCCTGTGTGCCGCTGAGAGCCAACAGTCTGCGTTTGATTTTATATCGGTAGACTGCGACCTATGGTATAACATAGTGAAAGTCGTGTGTGCCGCTGAGAGCCAACGGTCTGCGTTTGATTTTATATCGGCAGACTGCGACCTATGTAGGAGTGGAGAAGTTTCATTTTGACAGCGAAAATCAGAGGCCGCTGAGAGCCTGCAGTTACATGGACTTTTGCTGCGACGGCAACGTAACCCTGGGTGTAACTGTGATCTGTTGTGTGGGGATCCATGGCGTAATCGAGAGGCCGCTGAGAGCCTGCAGTTACATTGACTTTTGCTGCGACGGCAACGTAACCCTGGAATGTAACTGTGACCATGGATGGGGGTGATGATTTCCAGAGCATTCTCACCAAAGATATATCCTCTATTTTCAAAAACTGTTTTCTATATTTTCAATAAAAATTATTTTCAAAGTATTTTCACTGGATGTTGAAAACGGGTCTGCCAAGCACTTGTAGATTTTCAGTCTTACGCCTGATCAACGTATGACCGAACTTCTATGAGAACAAGGATGGACTGGTTGAAACATCGAGTTATAAAAAGTATTTTTATAAAACCATTTTATAATATTATGTATATTTTAAAAGTGTTTTAGAAAGTGCTTTAAAGAATAATTTTTCTAACAATAAGTATTTTAATAAATTTTGGCTTCATTCCTTTTTGAGGACGAAAAGATTCTAAGGGGGCAGGAATGTAATAACCCGAATTTTTGGATATTGAAATTATTAAAATATTTGGGTTAATTAAAAGAAATACTGGATTATAGATTAGACAGATAAGAATTCTGATGATAATAGAAACTGAATTTTTATATCTAATCGATAATCTTATAGTTTAATTATTATCATTGGCAAATTATGCCTTTTGAACAAATAATACGTTTTCAAAAATATATAGCCTGATTTTAAATTTAACCTTAAACTGAAATTGAGTTTGAATTGAAATTCAAAATATAGTTATTTATATCTTAAAATTTTACTTTGGTTTTAAGTTTATTTTCATGATTTTACTTAAAATACAAAATTGTTTTATATTAATTTCTTTTTAAATAGAGATTGATTTATATAAATTAAAAAGTATTTATAAATTGGATGATTAATTATGAAGTTTTATTAAATATTTAAATATCTACTTTTGCATGAAAAGTACATGTGTTAACTTGTGAACATCTCTAATAACATGTGTATGGCATTTAACTCTTAAGAAAGAAAAACATTTAACTAATTTGGATATTTATATAAAAGCTTTAAATAAATTTAAAAATAAATGAAAATACAAAAACACATGTGTTAGCATATAAATTGGTAAAACATATACATATATATATATATATAAACTAAATATAATTTATCACTCAAATTACAAATTTAAGTGTTTAAATCATGGGAGATAACAAGTGTAACAAATCTAGCATAAATTTTAACAAGTGTTACAATATGAACAAGTGGCAACTAATTTCTCTTTAAAAAAATAAAAGAAAAGAAAACTCAGATCAAAACAAAGAAGATAAGATCTAAGATCAATGAAAAAGAAACTTGGTTTCTGTTTTAAAAAAAAAATTTAAAAGCTTCTCTCATCTTCAATCTGGGAACAAAAAAACAAAAAAAAACCAACTAAGCAAACCTAAAAGTTCATGTTGAAGTCTTGAAACAAGCAATCAACCTGAGTAACAAATTATGTACAAGCAGATCAAAAGCAAGATGAACCCAAAACAGAATTAAAAAGTTGCAAACTGGAAATTTGAAAATGTGAAGATCAAAGCAGTAAAACTACTTCAAATCTGAAGCATTCCAGAGCATGGATTTCAGCAATAAGGCTTCAGGTCGAATGCAACTTCTAGATCGGACCAGCAACCAAGTTCACATTAAGTAGCAGATTCAAAGTATTAAGTTCTATTCCCTGCTTCAAAATAAGGCTCTGTCTTCTAAGTTCAGGTGAGTGAACTTTATTTTAAAATTTGAATCTGGTTTAAGTCATGATGTTATGGCAAATATATGAGAATGATGAGGAAATGTTTGAATAAATGATTAGGAAATATGCATGCATGTCTATTTACATATATGTATATGACTGGATATATGACTCTGCATATACATTATCTCTGTCACGTTTTAAAGGCTTGAATTTTCTCTTTTCTATCAAGTTATTCAAATTTGTGCTAGGACTTCTAAAGGAAAGATGACTGGAATAGTATAACATCAATATTTAAAATTAATTCAAGATTTTATATGGTGAATTTAGTCCAAGAATGTGAAATAACAGTCGAAAAATCAAAATTAGTCCTAAATCAAACATCAGGGTTTTTAGCTTTGATTACATAAATGGATTCGAATTTCTAAACGATGAATTTTGATGTAAGAATAAGGATTTTTAACTTTGAAAAACCTGTGGATTTTCTTGTTGAATGAAATTGGGATTTTCGTCAATTCATGATGAACGACGACAGATTGAGCTTTGTGATTTGTATATAAGGAAGCATGGGTGATGGTAATCTCGGGAAAATTGAAATTTGATTTTCTTTATCAATAGATCATCTGCACGAGATGATTATAGGGTTTTTGATGGCGTTTGGTTAGGGACTGTCCATGGGTGATCACTTTAGCATGCTAGCATCGAAGTGGACAAATGGTAGGGGAAAAGGAAGACGGAGGTCAGGTGAAGGATTGGGCACGATGAAGGTGTCTCCGGTAGTCAGAGATGGGAGTACAGATGAACTTTGGCAAGGGTCCTGTAGCCTGTTGTTGTTCGATCGTTCAAATTTGGATTTTCGATATGGATAGGCAATCTGGATGGTGGGTTGACTCAAGGGACGATCTCTGAAGTGTCGAAGGTCGGAGCGGGGTTCAACTCCGGCCATGTGAAGTGTGCACGTGAATATGTATCTCTGGTATCAGAGATCAAGTATTGGAAGTTGGAGTTTGGTCTCACGAAGGAACTCAGGTGGGATGAAGTTTTGCTCGAGTAAGCATTCGAGTCGATCGCGTGAGTTATTCCTGTTGCAGTTTTTTTTTATAAAGAAGTTGTAGAATCTCGAATCTGAACTCGAGAGATCCTTGGGCAGAACCCGAAGTAGGATTGAATGGGGATTTTAAATTAAATCTAATTTTTAACCACTATGTAAAATAATTGGTGCTTTAAACATTTGATTAAGAAGCTTTGTATATTGTTAACTTAAACATGGTTAAATTAAATCTTAAATTTGAAATAAATTCAAAGATTAATTCAAAAAGTGGAATGTTTGAAATGAATTATGTAAATAATAAGTAAGTCATTATTAAAATAAGGATTTACTTAAAGTTAATGAAGATTTTGATAATTAATTAAATGAAGCAACTAGGAGTAATTGAGAAAAATTAATTAACTTGTGTTGAGAGATATTGATTAATAATTAAGGATTATTAATCAATAGATAAAGGTTAATTAATCAGTTAATTAAAGGTTAAGTAATTGATTATAAGTAATTGTGGGTTGATCACTTCGTATGGAAGGAGACTAGCTGATAATTAAGGCTTATTAATTTATAATTAAAGAATAATTAATCTATTATTAAAGATTAATTAATTAGTTTATAAGGAAGTTAAGGAATAAATTACCCAGTTGTAATTAATGAGATGAAGGAGTTTAATTAATTTAATTAAAGATGGTCCCTTGGTAATTGATTTAGTGATTACTTAATGAGATTGATAAGTGTAATTACTTAAGGAAGTAATTAACGATAATTACTGGATGAAATTAAAGATGGTGATGATGAAGTAATTTGGATTAAAGTCCTATGTAATTAATCAGGGGATTAATTGAGATAATTAATTAAGGGTAGTTAAATTTTGAAATAAAGTAATTAAGGGTAGTTGATTACTGAATAGGGATTAATCAAGGGATAAATTAGAGGATAAATTAAGGATTAATTTATTCAATAAAGTAATTAAGGGTAGTTAATTACTAGATGTTATTAATCAAGGGTGATTAGTAATTATGGTTAATAATTAATTAATGAGGTAATTAAAGGTTAATTACTGTATTTGGTTAAGGATAAATTAATTTGTGAAATTAATTAAGGGATAAATAGAATGATATTGTAAGCCTTTGATTTATTGTTATCCCTAATATGTAGATCGGATGCTATGTGATAAGTTATGTTTGATTTAAACTGTGATGATGTGGTTTTCTATTGATGATGAATTACTGTGACATCCTGTATTTAAAGTTGAATTGTTTTCCTTTGGATAATTTAAGTCAAGTTGACATTGGGTTCGAAGAGACAGGAGTCGGGTATTATAAATATCCGAAACCACTTCAATTCTTTATAGATTGATATGTGAATCAATAGACTGATTTGGAATGATTAAGAAAATTAGACCATTTAATCGAAGTTCTAGTACTTAGAATTTGACGTGTAAAATAAGGGATGTTTATAACAACTTGTGAAGTTGTAAATTGATATAAGTTACCCCGGGTTTATATAGGTTGTATGCTTTTGTATTCCATGTTAGATGAGTTACTCACGCTGGTTTCCAGCCTGACCCAGGTGTTACTTTGATGTAATGCTCGGGTTAGACCGAGTATTACAGCTTTCAGGTAAGAACGTTCTGGAGCTCAGGAGGCGAGCTGGAGAGCAGGAACGTATGGAGAACTTCTGATGTGATATATTATAGTATCTGAAACACATTGATTTATCTGTTTTGTGATTGTAAATCTGCTATAACGCTGATATATACAAAAATAATATGTATTTTGACAAGTACAGTTTCCTTTGTATAACTATTATTTATGTGATATTATATTTTATCCGCTGTGAATGTAAGATTCTGAGTTTGGGACTTCTGTTTCTTCTTTTCACTAACTATCTGGAATTTTCGGGATCGGAAATTCCGGGTCGTTTCACAACTTTAAACACATTGTTGAAATATCTGTAGTCTGATGATAAAGAACCATTATCTCAACCATAGATGTATATATTTTGGAAAGTCATCTTCTGGAGATAGCTAACAGAAAGTTAATAATGATCATGTAATAGAAGTTTAGAAATCACTTTCCAAACACTGGTGATAGAAATTCAGTGACCCAGACTCGGGCATATTCAAACGTTAGGAAGTTTGGAACCTAGATTAGAGTCCTAGCAGATAATAACCAAAAATCCATGTTAATCTTTTTAGTAGAAGTCTTGAGCGCAGATTTGGGCATTAATGAGTGAAGTTAATTAATAGTATCAAAACCTATTTTCAGGTACTAGAGATGGACAATCAGAAGTCCATGACAATTACCTTCGTTATAGAAATCTCAAACCAGATTAGCGCATTAATAAGTGAAGTCTAGTAATAGTTTTGAAACCCAGATTCGGGTATGATGAATTAAAAGATCCGCAACCCAGAATCAGGTATTAATGAGTGAAGTCCTATATTTCAATTATGAATGACCCTAAACCCATATTCGGGCATTAACAGATGAAGTTTAGAAATAAGATTCTCGAAACCCAGATTTGGGTATTAATAGGTGGATTTCCATTCTACTCCTATGATTCAGTCTTCTTCGACATGTGCAAACCCCTTGGGTCTTGTATGAAGTTGTTATTTGATTAGCCGCTTCTCGATATTGGACAATTTAGTTCATTATTTGATATGCTGCTTCTCGGGCTTGACATCTTAGTTTGATATTCGATGTGTCGCTTCTCAGGCTTGGACATCTTAGTCTGTTGTAGATATACCTCTTCTTGGGCTTATACATCATAGTTTATTATTGTCTGGTGCTCTTGGTTAGCTCATTCTCAAGCTGAAACCAAGGACTTACCCAACCACCCTCTACGTGGTGCCTTGACCTGACCGGGGGTGCGGCCAAGGGCTTGTCGATGCTTTAAACTAGCCATAGCATGGCGTGGATAAAGGCTTACACTCGTCCCTCTGGGAGGTGCCCTGCCCTGGCCATAATGTAGCGTTGAGAGGGGCTTGTCAATTCTTTAACTTAGCTATACCATGGCATGGATAAAGGCTTACAGTCCTCCCTCTAGGAGGTGCTCTACCTTGGCCAACTCGGCATGGATAAAGGATTTGACCGTTTAAGGTAATGTCGAATAAAAGGAGCATTTCGCTCCAAACCATGAAGATTCTCTTTAGTAAAGTAACTCTTTATTGACCTTATTTGGTATCTCTTTACATATTCATTGATTTTTCCTTGACGAAAATAGGTGATTGTCATCCCTTCCAAGGTTCTGTAATAGTTAGTTTTATGACCATTCATCATGTGATAACAGTAGTAGGATCCTCACAGATTCCTTCCATATTTTTGTTTCTTCTTTTGTGATGGCCAATAATTGACCTCATCTTTTGTTAGCATATGGACATTCTCAAATGATATTGTTAGATTGCATTCTTGAGGAAGTCTTGATTTGAAGTTTGTTTCTTGAGAATGGCGTATAGGTCTTTTGTTACTTGACTTTATAGCCTCACCCTCTTCGGTTGTTTTACTTTTTAGCATCCTTTGGAATTCATGTCTTGGAAGTGTTCCATAGCTTGTTTCCATTTGTGAGGAAAGGCATTATAATCTACCATTATCCCTTTTTTGAAGATTATGCCTTTGGAATAGTATTGAATCTTTTCCCACAATTGTTCAAGTAAGTTGTCATTTTCATTTGTATTTCCTGAATCAAAGATAGGGGTGGCGCCAATATCGAATGGATTTATGCTCCATTATTCTAGATCATATGATTCTGCTCTTTTCTTCCTTATAATCCTTAGAGCTTCCAATCTTAGCACTTGCTCTTCCTATAATTTGGATCTTGAGTTGTTCTTGGGGAGTATCCCATTAAGTGTGGTTTTGAGGATCCTTGCTCAGATCTTTTGACTCTGGTAGCCATGGTAAAGTAAGGTCTTGAGCATTTAAGCTTGAAATAAGATTGGGTTAGAGATAGGTAGTGTTAGATGTTTAAGTAGTCGTATGTTCAAGCCCTCCTTCTAGCGCCAAAATGTTAACAAGAGACTTGTCAACACCCCAAAGTAAAGTTCCATAAAAAGGTTAATCCTTTTTCACCTTTCTTGATTAAGTTGAGGAAGAAAGGATGTGGGTATTGCCTCTGATTCAACCTTTCGAATAGGTCTCTTTTATGGAAACTTTTCTTAGCGACCTTTCGACCCAGTCAAAATACTTAAATTCCGTTTCTTTTAGACTTTGAGTAGATTGAAGTAGTTTGGTTGTTCTTTCGAAACGTTCCTTTCTAAATAATTGTGAAATGTTAGAAAAATGGCTTTAAGGATTCAAGGGAAAGGTTTGCCTTAGAGGATTTCAACCTAGTCAAAAGTTAAGCTAGTTAGTGGCTTAGGTTTAATTTTGGAATCTAAAGTAGACCAGCTTAGGTTAAGGTTTCGACTCAATAGAAGGTAAGGGTTTGGGGAATGGTGGGTTGTAATCAAGGTGTTAAGTTACTTGGAAATTTTGGTGTTCCGATTCACTCGAAAGAGGTATTTCGTTGAAGAGGAAACCTGAAAAATGCAGTTAAAGCCAGTAAAAGACCTTCAAATAATTATATAATTAGAAGTACTGAAACCTTTCCTTTTACTAATCAAATAATGACTGTGATGAATGATTATCCCTAATTTGATTTAAAAATTAGGATATACAACATTGCAAATTTATGAAAATACAGGTTTGGAATGAGCTAAGTCGGATCCTCTAAAACAGACCCCATGGGTCTTATTTGTAGATGCAGGTTGGCACCTATAGACCCGGTGCTTTTAACTTGGTCGTGACGTGGCTTCAGATACCTTCCAACTACTTCGACACTTGCACACCCCTCTGCAATGCTTTCGAATGGGTTTGAATGCTTCAGTCTTCATCGGAACGATTGATCATGCCTTTTCTTCTTTATGTTGCTTTATTGTCACAAAGAATGAAGGTAGGAGCTTTCGACTCTATCGATAGACAGTTTCCAAGTGTTCCAAAGGTATTGAAATGCTAATGGTTCGACGCAGCTAATAGCTTCTAAACTTATGCTTATGAACTGATGCAGAACCTTCTATTGATGTTAAGGGCTTCGACCGGTTCGAAAGGCATGATTTTGCTTTCGAAAGGGTTTTCCCATCCAAGGCGTATTTCTGAGTGGTTTGAGTGAAGGAAAAATCTTTGGTTCTAAAAATTTTGGCGCATATATAATGGGTTGTCATTTCTTGCCTTCGAAAGGTGTTTCTTTAATTCGATTGAAAGGTCTTCTTAGATGTGGAAGCATCGGCTTCAAAAGGAGATCTCTTGAAGCAAAATGGTGCTTTTGACCTTTTGACCCCTTCGAAAGGTTATGATGCTTCTAATTTTTTTGTTTATCCCTTCGACTCCTTTGGATGGTCTGTTAGATCCTTTTCCTCTTATTCTTCTTTGTCTTCCACTCAACCAGGTTTCGATAAGATCGAAAGGATATTTGGTAGTAACATTTATCAATAAAATAAACAAAGGAACTGAATTAATTATTGGCAAACAAATAATAAATATATTTACCAATAAATTTTTGCATGTTGACCCATGCAAGTGCCTAATTATACAGCCACTAAATACATTCATTACTTGGTCAATTACGAGTTTATTTGCCCGAGACTATGTATTGTCTTCAATGAGATTCAAAGTCTAAAAGCAATATAAGAGTAAGGATATTTGATCCATATATGATCACATATAATGTTATATTGTGAATGGTCACAATTCCTAACGTATGAACTACGGTGAAATTAGTTCATTGGAATAATAAAGTAAACTGTAGTGTGGTTGTGTAATCAATATTATTGATTACAATAATAATTTTGTTGTGTTAAATGTAACATCTGACCAAAGGCTACAAGTTAAACCTAAAGAATTCGATCGCTCAAATATCAGTTTGATTAGTTTACAAAAAGTGCAACATATTTGATATCCTTGAATGTTAAAGATGACTAAATGCACTTTTTTAAAGAGTTCTTTATGATATTATAGTAAGGATTTCCTTTGAATGGTTCGACCACTTGAGAAATCAAATGTAAATGAGTGGATTTAACCTAAGGCACGGTTGGGATGAAGAGAGTGAATGGTCACTTCTGCTTCATAAATGTTACCATATTGTTTCTCGATTTTTGAGGAGGATATGATGTCGGATTCAAAGCATTAAGGAGATTAGATCGAACTTCATTGTAAGATGAAGTGCCTAAGCCTTTATAATAGCAACTATTATAAAGCACATAAGGGCGGCGTTAAGGTAAACAAGAAAATGCTAATCCTAAAGGAAGATTATTGATGTTGCCACCCCTTAGTGGTGCTCCTTTTCAATGCTGCTTATTCTCAATATCTTCCCTATTAAAAATTGCTACTCTTCGATATCACCAACCAAGCAGCACCACATATCAACATGGCCAAGTTATTGAATGATACTACACGATGATGTCGAGCATCATAGTTACTAAAGCTATATAATAATGTTTGGTGAAAGAACGAATATGAATCTGTGCCGACACCAACGATGCCGATCTTTATCAACATTAACGTTATATGTCACCAACAAAACCAAAAGCCTAAGACGACTGGTGCCACTCTTCATCAACACCACCCACCATTGATGTCACCAATGATCAATGCCAACATTCTTCAGCACCAATGTGGTAAATAGATAAACAAGCGATGTTGATGGCATCATCAACGTCTATAGAAACTATCAAGGCCAACCATTTCGCCACACATCATTTACATCGTCGCTATACTGTCGTGTCATACGCCATTGTCACCAAAAAAAGTTTGCAGTAGATGCGGCACCAATGATGCTGCTTGAAGTCAATAACACCGTCATCGATGTCACCACTTTTCCATGCTGCTATTCTTCTATACCCATATGTATTGGTGCCGCACTTCATCAATTGTCTAATGATTTCGATAATCAATAGTGCTAAATGGATGAAGCTGCTTCCAAATAATAATGTTCTTTATTGATATCGAGGCTTATTGACATAAAAAGAGCCATCCATACCAAAGTTCAAGATTTTCGCCTCTTTTTGTCAACAGGACAAGATGAAGAATCATCGCACAACATGAATATCATCAGTGCCAACTTGCATCCTATGTCCTGCAACATTGTCATTAACGAAGTTGTCGATGAAGCTAAGCATCCGACACTGCACACCATGGCACAGTTCCATCCCTGTACATACGAACCCAGTGGGTTGAAGGTGGAGGCCGATTACTTTGGTCTCATTTCTCACATTTTAAACTTTGTAACCCTAACTTGATTTGGGGTTCTTTGCCAATTATAGTATTCAATCTCTATACATACAAGGAACCGAGTATTAAACAGGTTATGGCATATCAACAAGATGACTTATGACTTATGAATAGCATATCAACTTGAATCCAACCCATGACTTGAATATTGACTTGATTCTTTTATGACTTTCAACATGACTGTAACCTTAATATCAGATACGCATAAGATCATCATGGTTTTGACATTGAGCCTATGTCGACCTAGCCTATTATCATAGGATCGCCCTAGCATTTTCTTAACAAAGTCACCTTTCTAACACATTTAGGTATTGATGAAGAAATTCATTAACATTTTAGCACTAAAAGGAGGGCCCAAACCTTCAATTTCTTACAATTCTTTCCATAAACTGGTTGCATAAAGTTCTTTTGGAGGAAAATAGTAGGAGCCAAGAACAGTAATGATATCTCAAATGAAGATGTCACACAACAAATAACTTCAGCGGACAATATTATCTCAATCTTCAATTTAGAGAATATAGAAGTTGGACGACCTTCAACTCAACCAAAACTTACAAGCAGTAAGACCAAGGAAAGAGATGAAGTGGAATCTCTAAGTAAAACCCAAAACGAGGTATCGAAAACAAGCTCTCTAATATTGCAAAAAAATAAAGCAAAAGGACTATGATAAGTCAATGAAATGAAAATCAAGAAAGTCAAGCAAGCGAATACCCCCAAACAAATGGATAGCTCAATTAAAGAATATTCTAGAAACTATTATGATGGTGAAACCAACGAAAAGAACATTCTTAACCACATAACAAAGGACATGCTAAAGTAAAAAAGAAACCCTTGACCTAAGGAAAAATAATGGCATTCAAAAAACTACTTTTTCAGAAGAAATATTTGTTGTTAGAATTCCGTCTCACATCAAAATTCCTTCATTAAAGTGTGACGAAACCACTGATCCAAACGATCACCTTTTAGCTTTTGAAAGCCGAAAGGATTTGTATAATGCCTCTAGGGTGGTTTGTTGGAACTTCCCCGTAACTGTCTATGAAGCAGCCGCTAAATGGTATAGGAATTATTAGGAAAGGACCATCATTCTTGGGTGCAATTTTCTTATGTATTCGTGGTGCAATTTTACATATAAAAAGATCCAACTGTAGATTCTAGTATGTTAGCTAATATCAAGCAAAGGCCAGGAGAATTTCATGGTGAATACCTAAAAAGGTTTAATTCAAAAGCAATAAAAGCAGAAAATGTGACCGATAGAGAAAAGCACATGACAGTTCGTTCAGGGTTAATTGAGCAGACTCCTTTTTGGAAAGAACTTTATGTTTATGGATGTAAGGATCTACAACGCTTCTATTCCCAAGTTGTAAAATTCATCTGCATGGATGAGATGCACTATACTAAGAAAAAATCCCAAACAAAACACAATAGAAGAAAAGTTCGAATGTAGTTATTCCAACAAAAAACCAAGATGGAAAGAAAGGAGAGGAAAAAGTCGAACAGAGGCATCTAAATTTAATCATGTAGACTTAAACAACCCCGTTCTATATTTTCGCCATGGCAAAAGGTAATAGTTTTTCCTCACTTACTATAAAACAAGGAGACCTCCTAAATCTAAGAAGGGAAGAGATTATTATGCGTACCATAAAGTAAATAGACATAAGACTGATGAATGCGTTTCTTGTCAAGAATAATTCAAAATATGATCAAGTAAGTATTTCCAAAGGAATTCATTAAGGAAACTTAAAAGGCCATCTGTTATGAAGAGAACCAAACACCTCAAACCTAACATTTTCTACGAGAAAAAACTTTCTTTCCAACTTTGACTTCAAATTACAGTCAAACTAAGAATTTTTAAGGCAGTTGCCAATGATGGATTATCTTTACTCATAAAAATTTATAATTTGATTCGTATTTGAAATTCACCATGGATTAACATAAAATCGTGTTTCTTCATAGGTTAAAACAAATCTAGAATACTGCATCCATGAAGTTCTGGATTTCCCTATCAAAGCAGATTTCCCTATCAAAGCATAAAAAAATTATGGCTTTCTTTAAAAGAAGATAGTTTAGATATCTAAGATAAAATAGCTCTCTTTTCAAGGCCTGAATTAATGCAATATAAAGAATTTCATTTTTGGGATTTTGAATTACTATTAATTTTCCGTCAAAGACTAGCTTATGGAAAATGGTAAGTATTCAAAATCCTCCCAAAAGAATGGGTTCTTAGAGAAAAGCATGTCTTGTCCATAAAAGTCTATTAGTTCATGAATCATGACTTTTTAAACTTACAAATAAGACATTTCTTTTTGCTAAGAAAAACTTGAAGAGGTGCACTTATATATATATAGGTGAAAGAAATATACATAACCTTATTTTTAATAATCCATTTTATCAAAAAAAGATTTGCTAAACACATCTTTGAGAAAAATTACTTTCGAAAATCAAGAAGGATTATTACCAGTTACCTTATGGATCAGGGAAAGAAAATATTTACCTATTTTCGAAAATATTTATAAAATCTTAGGAAAATATTACTTAGCAGTAGTAAATGTACTAAAAGCTTTTGATTGAGCATGTCCTGATAAAAGCATTTTCAAAGCTTTCCGAAGTTGTTGGAAAGTAAAGACCTATGCATATTTTCCAAAAATAAGCTTTTAGAGCAACCAAGGCACATTAGCATGAAAAAACTCTAATTAAAAGAGCTTACTCTTGATTAAAGGACTATTGGTTCATGAATCATGGCCACTCTATCTCTTATTTGAGATTTGTGTTTCTATTATGAGAGTGACCCAAAAACCTTTTTTGTTGGCAACATTGAAGAGACTTCTTTATCACAGAGTTCAAATACCCAAAAACTTTTCGAAAGAAAGACCAATTTTAGAAAATAATTCCTCGAATTATCAATGGATTTCTTTTTTGGAAAATTCTTTCATCCAAAGGGAAGTTTCATGATAGAAAAGTTAATATTTATTGATTCAAAACGGTTTTCACAAACATTTCAATTGGCTAAAAATAATTTTCACAAACGAATTTTTCAAACGAAAAATTCCTAAAAAGCCTCCGACGCACTTGCGGAGCGCCTTCTACAGGGTGGAGGGTCTAGTACCCACCAAAATGCCTCCAACCTATTTTCGAAGCTCCCCTAAAAGGAGGAGGGTCCAGTATCCACCAAAAAAGCCTCTGATGTATTCTAGAAGCACCTCCTAGAAGGAGGAGGTCTAGTGCCCACCAAAAAAAGCCTTCGACATATTTCTAGAGTGCCTCCTAGATGGAGGAGGTCCAATACCCACTAAAAAAATCTCCGACGTTGTAACGACCCATATTTTTGGGTCATCAAATCTGAATATTTAATTTATTTAAATAATCGGATTAGAATTTAAATTGTGATAAATTATCTATTTCAAATTTAGATTTGATTTTTGATGATGTAATTTTAATCTATTTTATAGAGTTTTTCCATAATATTTAATTTGGTAAATAATTAAATTTTTGTTTGTTGCTTTTTACGCCAAACGTCGGCACTATTGAGATTTAAAAGAATAAGTTAACTTATCTATTTTATTACTGTTTTGAGATCATCTTATACTGTTGAGCATGACCGTATTTTTATTTCGATCATCCACGATCCATTCACAAATGGAATATGGTGTAGCGTCGTACCTTAAACCTTTTAGAATAAAATATAAATCAAGTCAGATCATTTTCTTTTCATTGGTTCAAATCTTGCCTATTCTTTGCTAAGAAAATTGGTGGCTATGCGTTAAATGCTTGTCCATGTACCTTATCTTGAAATAATTAGTTATCATTTTATATACAAGGAAACAGTCCATTTCATTTTATTTCTCATTGCAATGGAAACACATTTCATTCTATTTTCTTTTCCTTCATCCACAAAATCAAAACACAGCAGCTCTTGTTCAAAATCGCACAGCAAATCTTGTTGTTCTTTTTTCCCTTCTTTCTCCTTTGTGAAATGAAGTATATATTGAAACAAGTATATAAGTAAGCCACGTGTTTTTCGTCATCAACATGACTGGCGATGATGGAGGTTTAACAATGATTGATGGATCACACCTCCATGTTTCCAATCTCCCTTTTCCTAACCCAAATGGATCCGTCAAATGGTCTCAGCTCTTCGAGCTCTGAAAAGTAGAGGCTGTGCATATTCAATACATATTGGTAGGCGAACATGGAACGCAGGATGGTAGTTGTCATGCTTGTGTGTGTGCTGTGTGATGAGAAGTAGGGTGCTTGTATAGTGGCTAGTGCTGGTGGCGGCATGTATGTATGGCCTAGTATACCTACGTATGCATTTATGTAGGAGGGCATGGAATGAAGTGCAGGCATGAAAAATGTGTTGACGTGGCAGGCACGTGGCATAATTGAGGAGCTGGGGTAGAAGGTATTTCCTACATAGTGGATCTAAAAAATTGAAATCTAGGGTTTCCTTTCTGCCATGGGGGAAAATCAATTACCTCATCAAATCTCTCCCAATCTCACTCAATCCTCTTCCCTAATCAGACCACCTGAAGCTTCTCATGTCAGAGGGCCATCAGGAGATATCAACATTGAAGATGATGGGTTCAAATTGGTCCGATCAAAACAACAAATTAGAAAAGAAGCCAAAAAAGTTCAGGAGTTGCTATCAGTTTCTCAAATTGGCAATCGGGGAGACAGAGATAGTCAAAATACGACCACCCAGATCGCCAAGAAAGGCGGAGTACTGCCTATACAGAGAAAACCAATAGTCGTCTCACTGAATAGAGATCAAGGCCATAAATCTTGGGCAGATATTATTGCAGATCAGCCTCAAGAACCCAGTGTTGAAGAAAGCAATCTTGAGCATATTGCGCCAATCAGTATCAATATTAAGAAATATGGTCTGGTGAAAGAGGAGATATGTAAAAGGGCTACTGAATCTTGGAATAATTCTGTTCTGGTTTATGTTGTGGGCACCAAACCATATTACTTATTTTTTAAATCATACATACAAAGAGTATGGAAACCAATTGGAGAATTCGAAATCTTTGCTAGAGAGAATGGATTCTTTCTAGTAAAGTTAAAATAAACTCAAGATTGTATTTCAGTTTTGAAAAATGGACCATATTTCTATAATGGCAAACTCACCATATTGAGAAAATGGTCTGATTCTCTAAAAATGGACAGAGACTTATTAACGTCTATTCCAATATGGGTAATACTACCCTGTGTTAATCTAAAGCTCTGGGGCAGAGAGGCTTTCAGTGTTATGTCAAGTATTATAGGTAAATCCATAAAAATGAATGCAGCCACAACGTTGAAGACGAGATTGAATTACGCTCGCCTTCTTGTAGAAGTGTCTGCAGAGGATGAGCTTCCTAATGAAATATTTCTTTCTTTGTATAATGGAGAAAAAATTATTCAGAACGTTGAATATGAATGGGTACCGCCAAAATGTAATGTTTGCAAGTGTTTTAGGCACACGAGAGATCAATGCAACCCTAAGCAGGCATGGGTACCCAAAAGTCAGAATCAAGAAATGCAAGGAAGAGAAACCTCACATTCAAGAATCAATTCAGAAAATCAACCAATGTCATATGAAGAGAATGATTGGATCAATTAATTAAGTATCATTTCCGATCATAGTAGGAATAATATTGTGCTCTCTGATCAAGAAGATCAAGTCATAGCAGAGGAAGCTCATCAGATTAATTCCGAAAACAAAAAAGAAAAAATGTAGAGCGAAAATGGTGGGTGAAAAGAATACAAAGGTCTTAGAATCTGTAACCCCACCAGTCACAGATCCTTGTTTAATTACAGACAATCATGTTACAAATAGCAAAAATGATTTTGAAGATCAAGTTAATCAGCATTCTACAATCTTGGATTTAGACAAGCCTCATATAACAGCCCCTCCACCTGAGCACACTGCACTGACTGAGAACTTTGACTCAGCCATGCCTCGCCATGCTGTTCCATTTGACATCTCGACTATTGTACGGAAGGTGCCTACAAATCTGGAAATGAAATGGAAATGTTGGATGCTGCTGATCAGCTCAATATTTTTGTGAACCGCGTATACCTAAATCAAAGGTTATAGGTAAGTATAAGGGCAACAAAGAGAAGAAAGCTTTTAAAAAAGAATACATTTCTATAAATCCAGATTGGGGAGAAATGTCTACCAGGTTAAAAGAAAAAAGTGTTGAAAACAAGAAAAGAGGTAAGAGTGCTTTGGCATCAGGTACCATGTAAACTTTCTTTAATTTAGATTATGTCTATATTTGCATTGAATGTAAGAGGTATGAATTCCTCTTCTAAACAATCTGATATATTACATATGCTTAGTGTTTATAAGCCTTCTATTACTGCCCTTATTGAGAATATATTGAATGAGGATAATTTTGAAATTTCTTGTTTTAAACTTCCTAGTAATTGGAAAGCTATTAATAACAATGATTGTGGCTGTAAAGGCAGAGTTATTGTTATTTGGGATTCCAATGTTTGGAATTTGATAAACAGCAACAAGATAAACAATTTATAGATTGTCAATTTGAAAATACTGGGGGTTTTCTTCTTCAAATAACTACTATTTATGGTAGCACTCTAGAAATTGAGAGAAATAGTTTGTGGAATAGGTTAAAAGCTTTAAACTTTAATTATAATCTCCTATGGATTATTTTAGGGGATTTTAATACTGTTTTTCATGCTTATGAAAAATATGGTGGTGTTAAAATTCCCCAAAGTAAGCTTGATAGACTTAATAAATTTTTAATAGAAACTGGTCTTATAGAACCAAGTACTAGTGGTAACAAATTCACTTGGAAATCTGGTTTGGAAAAGAATATTCATTGTAAGTTAGATAGGGCCTTGGTTAATAAAGAATTTTCTAATGCTTTCCCTAACTTTATATGTTCTACTTTAGAACAAAATACTAGTGATCATACCCTAATTTTGTTTTCTCTTTTTAGAGATTCTGGCTCTAATAAAAAAAATTCTCCCTTTAGATTTAAGAATGGGTGGATTTTAGATAATAACTATAATAACATTATGAAAGAATGTATAAAATTTCTTGTAATGGTACTAAACAATTCCAATTTAAAATGTTTCTGAAAAATACTAAGCATAATCTTAAGAATTGGAATAAGAATGATTTGATAAAACTAAACAAGTTGGAAATTTTAAGACAAGAAGGTAAAATTTTGCAATATACTATTGATCAAAACCCTGGGAATGTTAAATAGTCAAAGAATTTTTTTCCAATCAACAGAATTTAGCAACAGAGTTATATATTAACACTGTAAATGCTAAACCAAAAGCCAAAGTAGATTGGTTAACTATGAGTGATGAATGTACCAAATCTTTTCATGCTAAAATGAGCAGCAGGAGACATGTGAATAATATTGGTAATATTATTGACAAAACTGGTAATCTTACTAATGCATATGATAAAATTACAAAAGAGGCTGTTGAATACTATGAAGACCTTTTTTTCTCTGACTCTATTGTTACAGAATTCCTTCATATTATTTGTAAAAATATTTTATATACTAATGCTTTTGATATTTTGCTTTCTCCTGTTGCTATGGAAGAAATTAAATATATTGTCTTTATGGCTGGTGATAATAAGAGTCCAGGTTCTGGATGTTTTAATGCAAAATTTTATAAAACTCATTGGGAAAGCATTAAAGATCAGGTTTTGGGTTTAGTAAATGAATTTTTTGATAAAGGTAAAATTCTTAAAAGCATAAATCATACCTTTATAACCTTAATTCCCAAAACTAAAAATCCCTCTTGCATTAGTGACTATAGACCCATCTCTTGTTGCAATTTTATCTATAAAATAATTGCCAATGTTTTAAGTAATAGAATTAAAAAAATTCTACCATTTATCATCTCTGAAAATCCGAGTGCTTTTATTCCTAGCAGACTCATTTATGAAAATTCCCTTTTAGCCCACGAACTTGTCAGAAACTTTAATTTTAAAAGTATTGATAATGTATTATCAAGGTGGATTTACAAAAGGCTTATGATAAAGTTAACAGATATTTCATATATCATATAATGGATTGTATGGGTTTTCCTATTAAGTTTTGCAACTTGGTTTTTGAATGTATTAACACCCATACCTTTTCTATTCTCATTCAAGGCAAATCAGAGGGTTTTATTAAAAGTAATAGAGGCATTAGACAAGGAGATCCATTATCTCCTTATCTCTTTACTATGGTTATGGAGTATTTTTCTATTCTAATGGAAATGGAAGTGATTAAAGGTAACATTTCAGCAATGAATAAAGTTCAGCCCTCTATCAATCATCTTATATATGCTGATGTTCTCATGATTTTTGTTAAGGCTAATAAGACTAATGCAGTTTCAGTTAAAAAAAGTTTTGATAAACTGTTTAAATATACTGGTCTTCAACTCAATGAATTTAAAAGTAAGGCATATTTCAGTAAGAACAGCATATACAAGAATGAAATTTTAGAATCTTTAAATATTGCTGAAGGCAGTTTACCTATTAAATATTTTGGTCTTCCCCCATCTAATAATCAAATTAGGGATTCATATTTCTCTATTCTTATAGATAAAATACAAGATAGAATGGAAACATGGTCTTGTAAACTTCTTTCAATTGCTGGCAGATTGGAGCTTATTAAAACATATATATGCAACGATTCTATATTGGATTCAAACATTTCATATCCCAGCTACCTCAAATAAAAAAATTGAAAGTAGATGTGCTGATATTTTATGGAGGGGCAAATACCGTAAAATCAATTGGAAAAAAGTGTGTAGGCCCAAAAAGGAAGGGGGATTAGGTATTAGAAATATGAAGGATCTTATCCAAACATGTCATCTAAAATTATTTTAGAGATTTTTAAATGCACTCTCTTTGGGCCAGATGGATGAGGTCCAAATATCTTAAAAATAATAATTTTTGGACTGTCTTACCTAAAAATAATCAATCCTATGCTTTGAAACAAATTTTAGGATGCAGGAATATTGGTAAGACTTTCTTAGAAAGAAAATTTAAATTTGGTGATCAAACCAGTCTTTGGTTTGACCCCTGGTATAAAAATGAATCATTTATTAATAAGGTGGGCTGGGATAGCTTTGTTATCTGCGGGGGGTTAATGATTCTGTAGCAATGATAATTAAAGAAAATCAATGGCAACCTCAGCTACACCCTATCACATACCCACATAAAATATATATATGTCAAATTCCTATTGATATTCATGCAGATAGTGACTATTGGGAATGAACCAAAAGTATCAAAGGGAAGTTTTCTTTTAAAAATACTTGGGAAAGCATCAGAAATAAACTTCCTAGTGTTGAATGGTATAATTGCATATGGAACAAAGTGAATTGCCCCAAAATGACTTTCTGTACCTTTTTTGCAGTCATTAATAGATTGCCAACTTGGGACAGAATTAATAAATGGGGAAAATCCACTAATTCACTATGTTCCCTGTGCAACCTTGTCAATGAAAGTGATAATCATTTGTTTTTTGAATGCAACTATTCTTACTACATCTGCATCAAAACATTTTGCATATCACTAACAATGGTTAAATGGATCTAATTCAAGCCATACAACATATCAACAGCAACTTTAAAGATAAAAGCTATGAGAGAGATTGTGCGCACATTTTATTAACTAGTGCAGTGTTTCATATATGGAAAGAGAGAAACTTCCGAACTCATAACAAAAGCAGTATGAAGAAAGAGCAGAAGTGGATACTTATCGAGTCAGAGAGAAAAATTATCCTTCATAAATCTCAGAAAAAAATCAGAAATCAAACCAACTTTTCTTCTTAGCCGATGATTGGAGCCACGAAGTTGGCAGCAAGCATCTGGAGCTATTTCTTGCACTAAAAAGTCTAATGGCAACCATCATTCATACGAAGCAAATGACCCTCACCAAAGTTCACTAGCTACTGGAAGAGACTTCTGTCTTCATCAGCATGCTAAAGATACTACCAGGCAGAGCTGGTTCTCAAATTTTGTCAATAATGATGCAAAGGGTAAGAAATTAACAGATCTAAGTTGCAAAGTACTTAGATCTGCTAATTTACCCTTGATTTCAACTCATCAGAGCAATTACAACTACAGAATGAACATAGAGGGGATGCGCGGTGGTCTCAATAGCTGTTTATCTTACTAGAAAAGAGGAGAGACGAGTGGAGTTTTTGAAGAAATAAAGAATTGGAATAGCTAATAATCGTCTTTCCTCTCGCCATTTTTAATCGCTGAAGAGTGGAAGTGGTGTTGTGCGTCGGCTAGGGTTTCTTTTGATTTGTATTGTAATATATGGGTATTCGGGTTATTTCACATGTTATATATAGGCTCGGCCCTCTTTTAACTTTTTTCAAAAAAAGGTATTTCCTGCATGGCATATCGGTGGTCTTACATGGTGGTCGAGGCGCGATGGAGTTGATGTGTTTGGGTGCAAAGTGCAGAGCATGGAAATGGAAGTCCATGATGGCCTTGGCGTTGATTTTTGGTGAAGGACGAGCACAGAGGGGAGAAGAAGGAGCAGGGTGCACGGCTTTAGAAAAATCGGGTATGGTTTGTTGTTGGACCGAGCTATTTTTGTTGTGGGTAAGTAACAGTAAAAGAATAAAATTTTGAATTGTTTTATTATATATATGTGTGTTAAAAATTGAAAATATTATAAATTGGTCATAAGAGGTCCAATGAAGATGTGGATTTTTTTGTTTGGTTCATAATAACAAGACTTCATATGGAGTTGAATTTGGGAAGATTTGAACTAGTTGAATTTTGAGCTACAGTTGAACGTCATTCGACTATAGACTAACCAGAACGCGAAAGCAATAACTGGAATAAAGGTGGGTAAACATCGCTCAATTTGGTTGACTAGATTAACTTATAGTAATTAAAAAAATTAATTATTAGTTGATTGGATGAATTGATAATTATCATTATCAGCTAGATGTTTAATATTATATATTAGTAGTTCTATACATTTCCAGCCTATTGGAGCGGATGAGACCTTATGTGCCCCACATAATAGCGGATGGCCTTATATTACCACGATATCCCGCATCGAAGAAGGATTGATATTTTATGCTATCTAACATCTGTAGTTGCAGGGGAAACAGGTTGGAAGGATCCAGCTGGATTACTCAGAATTGTTGAATTTAATTTCATATATAGTGATATATGATATGTTTGAATAATCTGTGACAGATTATAGTATGATTTGAATTTATTGGATGTTACGGTAGCACTGACCAAAATTTTGGTATTTTAAAATACCATAAATATATGTTTTGAATTTGAAAAGAAATTAAAAAGGGATTTGGAAGTGAGTATTTATATAGAGCTTTGGATTAGTTAAAAGAATTTTTTTGGAAAAAATAAATGGTTCGACTTTGTACTTGACTATTCCATGATATTTTAAATGGAGATTTTGCAATATAGTTTAGGTTATTTAAGAAATTTATTTATAAACGGAATTAAATTTAGAAATCGATTATAATGGATTTAAGTGATGTGAAACTGTTATAAATTGGAAATGAGACTGGGATTATAGACATTGTTACAAATAAAGGGAAATGATTATCAAATTGAAGATATAAATTCAGGGTAAGAATTTATAGTGAGATGGGTAAATCGGTTTAAAAAGAAACGATGGATTTTACTTTTGGAAATGTGAAGGGATTTATGAGATTGGGGACGTAAATCGATTAGTGACAAATCGAGAGAGATTTATAAACATTAGACTGGTTATATTGGAATTGAAAAATATATTGTTATCGAGAAGTTGAGGGTGTCTTAAAAAAGGAATTTTAATTGTTAAACTAGGTAATTTAGAAATGGATTTAGCGTAAAAATGTTTCATAAAGTTAGTTATTTAAATATTTTTAAATTGTCAAAATGAATTGTAAGTTTTATAAATTAGTCCTATAAATCGGTTAGAATTTTATTAATAAATTAGAATTAATTATTTTTTCAAAGTTATGCGATCTTTTTAATTGTTTAAAAGTATATTCATTATTAATTAAAGTTATTTTATAATGATTTGGTTTAAAGTTAATCATTTTTTAAAATTAATCAGTATTAAAATATCATTATTTTCAAACATAACTTGTTCAATATTAATAGTGTTTTCTTTTAAAAATAATATATTGTATAGTAAACCATTATGAAAGAGTATTTCCTAAATTAACTTTGAAATTATTATAGAAAACTTTATAAGCATTATTTTGAGATAATTATTAAATAAAGTTTCGAAAAAGTAATGGTACACTTCCTGCCGAAAATCGAGAGGCAGAGATTACCTACAATTAAGTTTGGATTTCTCCGGTATAGAGACGTAATCAATGAGCTGTGAATCCATGGTTGACACTGCATGGTGCTTTCCGTATTTATTTTCAAAAGTTTTCAAATATTTTTGAAGGGAATGGTTTGTGAATATACTTGTTCCGGTGAGATAAGTATGTACCTTTAGATAAAGAGATTTAATTTATTAAAATTTAAATTAAATAAGGCTTAGTGTATTAGTGGGGAATGAATCATTGATTGATTGATTTCTTTATTTGATAATTAAACAACGGACTATCAAATATGGACCAAAAACATAACTTTGGAAATATCTAAAAGAAACACCAGAATTATATGGTCCAATTACCGTCAAGATATGCTATACTGTACGTATAAACTCGTTTCGTTCTTCTAGGACGATGATAAGGAAATCCACCCACTCATTTCATTTCGATTGCTCGTCATGTAATATAGTGGACGTATTAGTGTCGATTTTCGAGGGTTGAAAATCTCGGTCGTTGCAAACGTATTGCCAGAGCACCTCCTAAGGGAGGAGGGTCCAATATCCACCAGAAAAAGCTTCTGACATATTTATGGAGCGCCTCCTAGAAGGAGGAGGGTTCAATACCCACTAAAGCCTCCAACGAATTTCCAAAGCGCTTTTTAAACAAAAAAGGAAAAAGACGTCTAAATCCTAAAGCAGAGGAAAATCCTAAGAGGGGCAAAGAGAAAAGTTCAATGATGTCCAAAGCTTAAAGTAGAGGCAAAGCCCAAGAGGGGCAAGGAGAAAGGGACAAAGTTGTCTAAATCCAAGAGAAAAGGCTAAGCCCAAGAAGGGGCAAAGAGAAAAGGACAAAGATGTCCAAAGCCTAAAGCAGAGGCAAAGCCCAAGAAGGGGTAAAGAGAAAGGATGAAGATGTCCAAAGCTTAAAACATAGGCAAACCCCAAGAATGGGCCAAAAGGGAAAATGAACTAGAATGTCCAGACCCATAAAGGGGAGAACATAGAAGATATGAAGGAATCTAAAACCCAATGGAGAGGCAAAAGGAATTAAGAAAAGAATAAATCCTTGGTAAAAAAGCAAGAGCAGTTTTATTCAAGGAATAAATCAAAACAAACTTCTTATATGTCCAATCCAAACCTAGAAATAGGGAAAATCACAATGCAAGGTCCATATAATAAGTATTAATAAATCTGTTAGGTCTCTGCTGTGTTAATCGGCCAAACAACCGAATGGAACTACTTTGCTAAATGGTCGAGTAGTTTAACGGAGCTACATGGCTCTAATATAATAATAATAACAAAAATAAAAAAAACAACACCTTGAATACTACATACCTTTTAGCAAGAGACATTCCTTTCAACAATGGAAATCTCCATTGCTATTCAGAGTTTTAGTCCTTAGTGAAAAGTTCTGATATAGCATTTTAGGCAGTGCTACAAAATTGGTGTCAAATAGAACTATGTGTCTTTTGCTACTCAAATTATTATTAACAGATGATTTTTTGATCGTCCATTATAATGGATGGACTTTTGAGATTCTTATTATTAGGTGAATTTCTAACAAACTTTTGATTGGATTTTTGATTTTCTCGACAAAAAAAGTCCTGATTTTCTTGCTAATTATGTTTGTAGTTTTCTTGATTGGTTTCCTGAAATTCCTATTGAATTTTAGGTTTTCTTGAGGAATTCTAGTCTTCGTATTATTACCAGATGGTTTTCTGATCTTCTCTTTACCATATGGTTTTCTGGGTTTTTTATTACTAGATGGTTTGTTTGTCTTCTTATTACCAGATGGGATTCTGGATTTCTTATTATCAAAGGATATTCTAGATTTCTTATTACCAGATGATTTTTTGGTCTTCTTATTATCAGACGGGACTCTAGGTTTCTTATTGTCAAAGGGTGTTCTGGATTTCTTATTACCAAATGATATTCTGGATTTCTTACTACAAGAAGATGCTATTTTGGATTTATTATTATCAGATGATATACTAAATTTCTTGCTTTCTTATTATCAAATGTTATTCTAACCTTCTCTATAAAATTAGTATCAGATAATTAGCTTTCCGTCAAATTAATTTCTAATTTCCTGAATTATTAATCTATTATCAAAGCAGGTTTCAGGTTTGGAGATAAAAACTACAATGAAAAGACAAGCTAAGAGTTACGTGTCATCTCGCATCAAATTAAAGTTTTGCAAAGCAAGCTATATAGTACATTCGAAGATACAATATTTCAATAAAAATTTATCCGACATACTTTTGTAGGAACAAAACGTAGAACAATAAAGAAGTCTGATCTGAAAGTTTATAAGTAACCCAATATTGAAAGCCTAGTCTTCGACAACCAAATAAAGATTAGCTTAGGAGGAAAGGATTTGGAGCCCATACTAGTCTTCTTGAAGAGCTTCTTGCCTAGCCCAATGTCTGTCCACTAGGTGATATTAATCCAAATTTGAATGCTCATTATTAAAAGCAAGTAGGTTATTTACATGTTATCTAAACAATAAGGTGTTCAAATTCCAAAAATCACCTTTTATAGCAAACCAATAACCATTGAAAAACCGATAATGAAATCGTAAGAAAACTTAAAATTTTAGATTATGTAACGATTGGCCTTTTCGACCTCGAATGGCGATACCAATACATCCATGCTATTTGTGTCCCGAGCATCCCAGTGCCAGAAGGATGAATTGTTAGAGTGGAATAAAAAGGAAAAAAAAAGAACGAGGAAGAAGGAACATAATATCAGAATCTCATAGAGAAATGATAATACATAATATCAAAGGAATAGTACAAAGGGTTATACTGATATGGAATGGTTACAAAACCTAAGCACCGTCATCAACTTGGAAAGTTATAACAACCTGTCCTTACAAAAGTTGATATGTACAATATATTAATACAGTGGAAAAACGAATACTACGACAGGTGAAACATCTAGCTCATCATCTCGAGCTCCAAAGAACATCAACGAAAACCTACATTTCTCAAGCTACTCAAAAGAGCATGCGAGGAATTTAGTGAAAACAAAAACCAAGCGCAAAACGTAAGTCTGTTATGAGAAACTCAAGAAATATGTGATCAATGTATAACAGTACTTTTAAGACCGCATGGAATACCATAATGATTATCCCCTCAAAAGAACCACCATCTAATAGGTACATAAGCTGATATAATATATAATATCTAGGATGTAAAATATAAATATTATAACAAAGCTAGAATGCTAAAATTGTTTACATTCGATAGCATATCATGAGTACAATCAAAACTGATAAGGAACATTCACATAATGAATTTTTCGAGGAGATCTCTTTGGAGAAACCGAATCTAAACTCCCCACATAAGGATCAGAAACCACCTTAACAACATCGTATATCTCTAGATATAATATACTATACGGTAAACACAAGATTCGTAATGTCTGAACATAAACATGAACACCGTGAACCTAATATCGTCACGACCAACAATTGTAACAACCCGTATTTTTCGATAATTAAAACTATTAAATTTAATAAGATTTCGAAATTTAATATTGGTAGAAATTGAAATTTATGAATTATTAATGAGAAAAGTAACTAGAATATGATTAATAAAGTTGTTTGAATTTTATTGAAAATTATTTTAATGTAATTTCAATCAATTGAAATAATTGTAAAGTTAATTTGATTATAATTGTAAGCTAATAAGGAATAAAATAATTGTTGGAATCAATGGTTGGAATTAATGTAATTAAATATAAATATTGCAGTTAATATTGTAAAAGATGGTAACGGTAAAATAATGGATGTAGTATAATGTAAACTTGTGTTAATAAAATTCATAGGCTATAATTGACTGAATAATAAAAATGTAAATTAAAATAAATGAATTTATTGGAATTTAAATTATAATTAATGAATTTATTTCAATTGCAACTGAGCTCTGAAATTTATGTAATATTTAAATAGTGTAAATAACATGGGAAATTAATTTTACATAGGTTATTAATTTCTATGTAATCTAGAATGACGAAATTGTTAACTATTAAATTCGAATTTAAATGTGATCAAATTAATTAATAATAATTTATTAGTTAACGTGAAAATTAGCCATTTTGGTCACTGTCATGGATTTCGACGAAACAGTGTCATTGGATTCGTAATAGTGAAGTAGCGATCGGACTTGTCGTTTGATCGTGCGAGCTTGAAACACGTAGACATCGATATGAATTCAATTAAAATAAGCCGATTTTAAAAGCTAACTTCTATATACAATGGAATTTGAGTTTGAAACTTGTTCCATTGAGTTTAAAATTATCTAAAACATATATTTTGATATATTGGATAACCCATTTTCGTTTCGGGTACGAAACGGGCTTTCCGGGTCAACGTTATCGTTTCGACCCAATTTGATTTATCCATTCATTCTTATCTATCTTTGTCCATACAAATAAATTTCTTTTTTGAAAACCCTTGCAGTTTATTTCATATTTCTGTATGTATCTGTTCAATCATCTTTTGCTTTCTCCTTCCTATGGCTGTCAATCAGAAACCTTAATTTCAATTTCAAAATCAATTTCAAAACTAAAATCTCCAAACCCTAGAAAATTAAATATCGTTGGAAAGCTCTCAACAAGTGCAATCTACTGCTATAGTTCGTTTTTCGATTTGATTCATACTTTGGCCAGAAATTGGCGATCTTTCTCAGCCGTCCATTTCTAGGGTTTCGCGATCGACAGTGGATTTTCATCCGATCGATGATTGGGAGGCGCTGCTGCATAGAGGTCGTTGAGCAGAATGCATCAATGTGGTTCATTCGTTGTTAGCATGCTCGAAGTCACCTGGATTGGCGGTGGAAGCGAGGCGGTGGCGTAGGTTCTAGGGGAGGTCGTGGTGGGCCGCTCGACGATGGAAGGCGCGGCCTTGGACGCCAAACTCGATGGCAAGCTCCGATCGGAGTGTAGGCGATCGGAGTTGGTGCAGCAACATAGGGAGTGTCGGCGGCTGCTAGGGCTTCGTGCTTGATCACGACTGTACAGGTGCTAGGGTTCCAAAGGTATGCGAATTTAGGACTTTGCCCCTGTTTTTTATTTTTTAAATTAAATTTGAATTTGAAACGTCTAACGTTAATAACTTTTGCGTACGAGCTCGGATTCACGCGCGGTTTTATCCGTTGTAATAATGTCAAAATTTTGGACGTCATGGAACTGATTTGGTTGAATTCTACAGATGCTGGATTTTTGGGATATATTTGATTTTAAATCGATGATAAATCAAAGGTGAGTGATTTAACCCACTTGCAAATGGTAAATCATCCTATGAAGTTTAATTTATGATGTGATTAGAAATTTATTGATGGTCGTTTGGTATTTTTAATTATCATTTAAATTTAATTTGAATTTATATTGAATTTAATTTCCATTTAAATTTATATTGAATTCAAAATTCTTAGTTAAATACCGGATAGTAATAACCAGTTTATTTGTGGTGATTTATTGGTTGATTTGAATGATGTTGTGATGGATGTTCAATTGTTCACATTGGATGATTGGATATTATATTGATTTTGTATATTTTTATCACAGTGCAATTTCGCTTAATTATTATTAGGAAAATCATTGTGGTTGAAATGATACATAACCGAATGGTATTCGAGATTAGGAAAAATTGTTACGGGTTGAAATGATAAACTTGAGCGATTTTATGAAATTTGAATTTTACTCGGGATTGCAGGTTGAAGTGATATGTGACGACCCAGGTTCCGACGCTCGAAAATCGACATCCAATACATCACTCATATTCGAATGCGAGAGATCCAAACGTTGGAGTCTGGTTTGCCGGAACTTATAACACATTAGGTGAAAAACAACACAGCGGAAACAAAAGAATTTTATTGATACATGACAATGGATACAACATGAATTACAACAAGCTGATATAGATCTGAATAACATTATCAGAGCCAATATACAATAGAGGAATACAATAGTGGAAAGACAACATGATAGCAGAAGAGATAACACTAACAAGGCCACAAAAGAGAGAAAGAGAAAGTCCAACAGACTGCACCTTCATTCCAAAGCTCCAAAGACCAATCCAAAAGCTCAAAAAAATAAAAGCTATGATGCTGCAATGAAGCGAATGCGATCCCAAATCCATAGACTTCAAAGACTTCCAAAATCTACATCTACTATCTGACTATTTCATAGTCTGACTCTAGGCTGCCTGTGTGGAAAATTATAGGCATCTAGAGTTTAGATAAGGGAATAATAAACTCCAGGTCAGTCATGGGACTGGTGTGAGCAAACATAAAACAGTTATTTGAACAAAAAGAAATCAAAAGAAATAAAAAGAAATCCGATATGCTTTTTGGAAAATGAAACTACCATACACACACAATGCAATCACACACTTGGGGGAGATTTCTCCTTATGATAGTAAAACAGGCTTGATACGTGAAAATCATTTTGATATTATTATTAGTGCATAGTGCAAAAACATTTCGAAAGTATAATATTAGTCTTAGCCAGCATACGTACCATTATAGTATACATACTATAGCTACCATGTTAGATGGCAGGTTCTACAACTAAAATCGTACCGTGCGCGTATTGGGTGATTAGATTTCCAACAAATGGTCAAGGCTAAGGAAATTCCTTTCCGAATGCGTACGCCTCTAGAGGGATGCCCCGAGTACCTAACCAGATCTCTGCTAACAAAAGGTCGGGTTACCTCTGTAACTAGGTAACTTTAACATCCCACCTTTTTGTATGCTTTAAATCGACGATAAACCACACAAGTCAGACTTAAACCACACAGATGGGCGGATAGTTATGGGGTAAATAAGAAGAAGAAGAGAAAGAAAAAGAACAAAACAGAATCTTGCAGTGGAACGATAAAATATGATAATCAAATATACAGTTCATGAAGCTGTTTTACAAAATATTCGATTATACTTATACAATACATATCAGAGTTACGCATACCAGAGAAAAATAAATAATGCAGCGGAATACAATGGTGTAGTGGAATATACAACAAATAGTACTAATAACTCTTCGTCTTCGTCCTCCAGAATTAAGGCCTTCAAATCCTGAAATGCTCAGGCTGACCCGAGCGAATTGAAAAGACAAAACACCCGAGTCAGAGCTAAAAGATCTTATGTAATTTAAATCAATGGTAAAAATATGAGTGTAAACGGCATCAGAGATGTTTACGGGATTTGACATCTCCTATCCAGTGTCTAACGTGAGTGCAATAACTTAAAAGATGCTCGAGATTCACATCTCGTAAGGATCCGTTAAACTATTTACTATGTAGTAATATTTCAATATTATAATAATGTCTAATAGTAAAATAAACTTACTTTAAAATAGCGTTAAGCGGTTACCCATATAGCCCTTAACACATTTTATATTCCCATAGTCTATACAGTAATCTCCCTCGTACTGGGCGTCGTCATAGGGCACTCATAGGTATGGTACAAAACAAAATCGTATAATGCGTGCTAGGGTAGGTGACACGGCACAGCTAGGCAATGCCAGGGTAGATATACCAATTACGCTTCCAGGCCGGTGGTAACGCATAGCATGCAACTACCGCCCACCTCGAGTCACACCCCTAAATCAAAAAAATCAAAAGTGGCCACCGAATCAGTGCAAAAGTCAGAGTATAATATCGAAGGGATGTTTCCGATAAAAGGTTCTACCTTCTTAGCCCACCGATCGCTCATATTTTAGCCACCTAATGCCAACTCATGGGAGTTGGGTCCATGTATTTACCTCAAAGGAAATGCCGCCACCATCCTACTACATTCTGGAATCTCCACCACATACACGGTTGTTAAAGTGGTTTTCGGAGTTGGTAGAGAGTATGACAACTTCCGATCTCAGTCTCTTCAACAACCAAACGTTATTATAACACCGCGGTCTTTTCAAAATAGTTTATACCTTTAAAACCAGAATATAATGTCCATTTCAAAACCATATGAATATGATATCAATTCCGTTTCAAATCCCATAAATATGATATTGTTTTATTAAAACCCAAATCAATATAATATCATTTTATTTCGAATATAACCTTTCTAAAACATAGCACTTTCAAAATAATAATATTTCAAAACCAAATGCTCGAAACCCATAACTTTGAAACATAACTTCCAGTACTTAAATGGTTTAATATTAAATTACTTTATGTAATAAATTTGCTTCTTTAATTACACAAATCAATTCCAAATACAGATTTGAATTCCCAAATAAACCATTTCAATTTCCATATATTTCAAAGCTTTAAATATTCCATCATTTCAAAATTAATTCTTTGATAATCTCGTATACAACAAATTCAATTACTATTATTTAGAGTTGAAATGTTTACGTAATAAATCAAATATCATTTAAGAAAACCATTAATTTCACATAACTGGATATATTCATTTAAATAAACTTTATATTCATTTAAATCACTCTAAACCAAATCAAGTTATAAGAATCATACCCTTTAAAATCTCAATTTTATTTAAATTTCAAATCAAATTTATTCTAGTATAGTTCTTAAATAATTAAAATCAAACCAATTTCATATTTATCTTCCAACTTAATTTTTTATTTAAGTCATTAAAACTCTATATATACAATATCTTAAACTAGTACTTAACTATATAATATAAAACAATCAAACTCCATTATTAAACTTATTTTTATTAAAATTTTTTATACATAGCTTAAATTCAAAAATATAACTATATATATTTATATAAAATACTATTTATATAATATCAAAAATTAATATTTATTAAACCGTATATTTCTTTCCAAAACCATAGAAAATATTTTCAAAATATTTTCATATATAAACCACGGTGTCTGTATATAATTTTCTACCATATGGTCAAGTGATACAGATATTTATCATTTCAATCCATAATTTAAAATAAAAATTACGGTTATATCATTTCAAACCGTAATCCCGAATGAAATAAAAATAAATCCATAACGAACTGGCAGACAATAATGATATAAAATAAAACATCCATTAATCCATCATCCAAATCACATTTCCATCACAATCATCATCCAAAAAAATCAATCAATATCAATATATAACTGATAATACATAACAGGTATTTAACAGGCAATTATATTCAATAATAGATTAAATAATGATTAAATTTTAAATAAACGCAGTTAACTGAGATTATGATTAAAAATATAGGAAACAGTCATAATTTAATTCAAAATCACAACATGAATTAAATTTAACAAATATTAGAAATTTTAGAAGTTGTGAGTGGGTTAAAACACTCACCTTTATACGAATCTGAAAATAATAGACTTCTAATCAATAGCTTCGCTCTATGTTTCCTTAGTCTCCTTCTTGATTGCTAGCTTTGTTCCGTAATTTTTCTTTTATTTTGATTTACTTTAATTTCCCTCCTTATTATATTAATATATATATATATGTGTGTGTGTGTATATGTATGTATGTATTTATGTATGTATTTTTAAAAGGTTTGGAAAAGATTGGAAAAAGAAGAATTGAAAAATAAAAGGATTAAAATAAGAAGAACTGAAAATGGAAGAGAAGATCAAGGTTGGAGAAGAAAGAAGAAAGTTTGAAATAGAATAAAATTTGAAGAAGAAGAATATTTGAAGAGGAAGGAAAAATTAAAATGAGAGATAATAAGGAGAAGGAAAAAAAAGAAGAAGATTAGAATGGAGGTCGGGGTTTCATTTGCATCATATCTTATTTATAAGGTTAGAGTTAGGTTTAGGGCTAAAGAGATTTGAAAAGAAAGGCCACTATCAATTAGAAATAAATGAAATGACGTTTCAGTAAAATGAAGTTGGAAAATGAACGAAAAAAGAAAGTAAATATGAACAAACTTGGTATTGAAATATAGTAAATATGAACAACCTTTTTAAAAGTAGCAGGTACTAAAAAGAGGTAATTATTAATTAGAAAGGGAAGAACGGACCAACTCTATACTGTAAACAAATTT
Source organism: Allium cepa (assembly GCA_030765085.1). Lineage (NCBI taxonomy): Eukaryota > Viridiplantae > Streptophyta > Magnoliopsida > Asparagales > Amaryllidaceae > Allium > Allium cepa. Next base: position 583,601,683 of record CM060931.1, read on the forward strand.
TTAGAATTCAAATTTCAAAACAATCGTTCACTTAATTAATTTTGTTAACCCTAAACGTACCAAAATAAACACCCTTTAAAGATTTAATTAACACACAATAAAGGAAAATAAATTCTCTACAAAAATTTGTGTCATAAATTAACATTTGTTTGTATTTATTACATTTATACCTTTAGTTATTGCATAAATTCTCATTAATATACATCAAAGTTCATTTAATTCTAATTGATTTCCACTTTAATTATTAAACCAAATAAACGGGTAACTTATAACTAGTGTTACCATGACTTTAATTACACTTATGAATTCCCTATTATCAAGTAAATGTTACAATTCTTAAATATTTCTACTTTTATTCAATTACCATTAACTATATTATTATTATTCCATTAGCTAATTAAGTATTTACATTCGTTTCTTACATTTCAGTCTCATAATCAATTACAACAATTTTCAATATTTCACCCGACCATTCATTTCAATTTATCCATTTATTAAGTTTTACATTCATTACATTAGTGCTCCAATTCCATCCTTTATGTATTGACTATCATATTTCCATTTACTATATTTTGGTCAATTTCACACATTATTTGTAATTAAAGTCTCAATTAATTTACTTATCTTGATTTCATTCCTTTATTATATCACTTATTTCTTTACAAATAAACTAACATTTCAATTCATCCTATTATCTCCATATCTTGTAATTATTGTCTTAAACTCATAAATGTAATACTAAGTTTCATTTTAATTTCAATTAACGTAATAATTAAATATTAAACTTCATTTAATTGCAATTAATCCAATTATCATCATCTTAGGTACCATTTACTGTGGTATATATCCTAATACATTGAAAAAACGTTAAATTAAGATTTATTGTAATTGATTACCAAAGTTTATTTAACACGTTAAATAAATAAACAACCTATATTAATTGTCACCTATTTGCTTTTAATTGCATTTAAAAGTTTGTTACCTATCAACCCAGGTTATTATTCCATATATAACACTAATTTTATTCCATTACTATTTGTGATACCCTTGCATGACATACTTTAATATTTTCATTTTCATCTTTATTTCAATTGCATAATATTTAATTCCAACTGCTGCAATAATTACACTTATTATAAATTAGATTTCAATGGAATGATTTGTTTGTCTTTCATTACATTACTATATTTAAATATCCATCTTTCCTTTGTATTAACTACTATTTCCATTTTATTATATTTGCCAAATATGTACATTAATTATGATTTATATTCTCAATTAATTTATTTACTTGGTTTCATACTTTTATTACATCAATTACTACCTTATAAACAAATTTACGTTTCTATTTAATTTACATTCACACTTTCCATTATTACATTAATTATCATTAAATTAACATTTAATTGCCCTTATTTGTAATTGGTAAATTAACTGGTAACAACTACCATTTGTCACCATTATCCCATTATAATACTCGTATGTTTATTCTTCACAAACAATTTCCATTGATCATATTATTTCACTCATTAATACAATAATTACATTTGTTTTTTTATATTCCATTTATAACTAAGTCATAACATTTAAATTATTTTATTTAATTGGCATGTTCTTTCAAGTTCATTAATTATTAACTTGCATTGTTCCTTAATTTACATCCAATTACTGTTAACAATGTGTTATTTCATTTATTAGTTCAAAACTTACCTGTATTTTCTCATATTTAATTTATATCTAGGTATAACACTTTCACTACTTCATTTATTAGAATTTTATTCAAATTACAAATAATTAGTTTTAATTACCATTGCTATATTTCATTTTAGCGTTCATTTCAATATTAATTATAAAGTTTTTATTTCTTACTAAATTAAATTACAAAAATCTTATTAAATTACAATTTTAATTATTAAAAAATCTATGAGTCGTTACACTCTCCCCCACTCAAAACTTTTCGTCCCCGAAAAGGAACAGAAGGGAAAGGAAAGAATTGAGTAACAATATCTTATTCAAAAATATTAACTTTATAAACAAATGAATTTGCAAAATTAATTATTTTAAATAAAATATACCAATTTATAAACATTAAATCTTTTTATACTCAAATTAATAAAGTTTGGAAAACATTTTCAAAATATTTTCAAAGTTCTAAATTTACGGAAAACTTCGGCAGAGTCTCCTTTGTACGGAGAGGCTCGGGAGAAAATATAATATCAAATATAACAATATACAGAATAAATTTTCCAAAATAATATATATCCCAACCCGGGAAAAGTAATATAATAACGCTATAAACCGTAATCCGAAAACGTACCTATTTGTCGGGCAATTAACGTTTAATTATGAAACCAAAAGTAGTAGCAATTGCTTCCATAACCTGTATTCCACTTATATAATCCAAAATGAGTTAGTAATTATATAAAATGAAATATTAATTTAGTTTCATCCACTAGCAAACAAATCAATGTCAAACAATAACAGTCACTTACAACTACAACATACAACCATCATATAGAATCAGCACAATTCAACTACCCATCGATATCAAACAAAACAAATAGTTGTTCGGGTTCAAAACTTTAAATTGTATAGAATGAAAAATAAACTATCAAGTGCACCTTTTACTCAACAGTCTTTGATGAAACTAAATAGATTATTCGTATATCCAAACAAATTCAAAGTATCCTTGCTCAAACAACCATAAACCAAAACAAACAACCAACAATTTCAGAAAATAGATCAAATTCTTTCTTATTTATTTCATCCATAATATTTGTTGTTTGATTTCTTTTCTTTCATATAGTGATTTATCTTTTTAATTTACATTTTTTACTTATTTCTTACAATTATTCAATTTCTCAGCATTTCAATTTATTTACTTAAGTTTATAATCATTTATTTATAATCCTTAACTTTCTATTATATTTACTCATAGTAACATTTTCAATTATACTTAAGTTTGTAATAACTACAACATCAAATTTTATTTATTAAAGAATTTCATTAAATACATTCTTTACTTCAACTTTTACTTGTATAATATCGTATTGCATTTTCTTATTAAACATCGTAACTTTTAATATTGGGTAAGTTATATATATATATCCTTTTAAGAATGAAATTGAAAATCATACAAGTTTATCCTTTGTTTCATAGGTTACAAATTTCAAATTTCATTTAATACCATTTATAACTTAGCATTAAATCTCTTATTTCATTTAGAGTTTCAATTATTAGTTAAATTTCATTTCACTACACTAATTGAAACTATCACTAACGAAAACTTAAGAATTAAATACCGGGTTTAATTTCAAATCATTTTAAAACAATAGATAAATATATACTTACGATTTAAACATCCAACTATATTTAAAACAAATTAAAAATTTATATTAGTTTATCAAAATAAATCTGCAATAAATCTATTACAGTGGCCTTCCCACTTCGAAACTCGAAAATGAATGTCGATGATGCCTGCACTCATCACCAAAATTATTTTCCAGCGACAGAGAGGATAGTACATAATTTATTTCTTTCCAAAATTTCTTTAAAACAATTCTTTTCAAATTATATTGAAATATTTATTTTAGAAAATACTTCTAAATAATATTATTACATTCCAAAATCATTTGAAAGAAATTTTCAAAACCCCAGGACTTAAGTTCTAAATTCCCAATTTTCATTTATTTTAATTTCAATCTCATTTCAACTATTATTTATAAATTTCAGTACCTAACAACCAATATATTGCAACCAAATATATATCTTATTTATAAAAATTTACTTTATATATAGAAAATATAATAGGCAAAATTATTTCATTCACCTATATTAAAAACAAATATTATGTCGGTCTGTCCTATTAAGAGTTTAGAAATCCCAATTGATGTCATAGTGTCCCATGCACCAACCGGAATTTATAAATACAAAACGTAACAAATTAACACAATATCAAAACTCTTTTTATAACACTAACAAATAAGCTCTCTCAGATATATATGCACACACACACACACACTCAACGACTCATCATCATAGAGTATTACTGCCTTATAAATAAAGAGTCAAACCCCACAAAGCTAAGGTTTATCGCTAAACCAAAGCTCTGATACCAGATGTAACATCCCACCTTTTTGTACGCTTTAAATCGACGATAAGCCACACACGTCAGACTTAAACCATATAGAAGGGCGGATTATTATGGGGTAAATAAGAAGAAGCAGAGAAAGAAAAAGAACAAAACAGAATCTTGCAGCGGAACAATAAAATATAATAATCAAATATACAGTCCATGAAGCTATTTTACAAAATATTCGATTATACTTATATAATACGTATCAGAGTTACACATACCAGAGAAAAATAAATAATGCATCGGAATACAATGGTGTAGTGGAATATATAACAAATAGTAATAATAAATCTTCATTTTAGTCCTCCAGAATTAAGGCATTCAAATCCTGAAATGTTCAGGCTGACCCGAGCGAATTGAGAAGACAAAACACCCGAGTCAGAACTAAAAGATCTTATGTAAGTTAAATCAATGGTAAAAATATGAGTGTAAATGGCATCGGGGATGTTTACAAGATTTGGCATCTCCTATTGTAACGACCCGAAAACTTCGATCCTGAAATTTCCAGATAGTTAAGGAAAGAAGAAAAAAGGAGGAAGAAGAAGAAGACAGAACAAGACACAGAAAATCTCACATTCGCAGCGGATCAAAATTAATATCAATAAAATCAGTTATACAAAGAAAACTATATCTGTTAATTTACATTTAAATACATCAGAGTTACACATGTACATAAACATGGGACAAAACAATCATTTCCAAATACTACAATATCACAGTGGATACTCTCTATACGTCCCTGCCATCCAGCCCGCCTCCTGAGCTCCAGAACGTCCTTACCTGAAAATCTATAATACTCGGTCTGACCTGAGCATTACATCAACGTAACACCCGGGTCAGGCTGGAAACCAGCGTGAGTAAACCCATCTAACATGGAATACAAAAGTTTACAACCTATATAAACCCGGGGTAACTTCTATTGATTTACAACTTCACAAGCTGTTATAGACATCAACCATTCCACACATCAAATTCCTATGTGTCAAAACTTAGATTTAAATGGTCTAAGTTACTTAAGTCATTCCACTTCAGCCTATTTGTTTCACATATAGATTTATACGAATCGAAGTGGTTTCGGGTATTCACTAATACCCGACTCCGGTCTCTTCGAAACCATTGTCAACTTAACTTAAATTATTCAAGTGAAATACAATTCTACTTTAATACAGGATGTCACAGTAATTCATCATCAATAGATAATCACACCTTCACAGTTCAAATCAAACATATCTTATCACATAGCATCTCAAACCACATATTAGAAATAACAATTAATCAAAGGACTTTCAACATCATTCTATTCATCTTTTAATTACATTTAAGCAATTAATTCTTGATTAATTTCACAAATAATTTATCCTTAACTCAATACGGTAATTAACCTTCAATTACTTCATTGATTACTAACCATAATTATTAGTCACCCTTGGTTAATAACTTCAGTAATTATCTTCCCTTAATTACTTCATCAAATAAATAAATTATTCCTCAATTATCTCTAATTAATCCTTTGATTAATCATACAAAATAATTTAATCCAAATTACTTTCACAATTCCAACTTCCACTAATTACATCCAGTATTTATCATTAATTACTTCACTAAGTAATTTTACCTCATTAATTACATTAAGTAATTATGCTCAATCCATCATTAAGTAATTCTCTTTAACTAATTTAAACTTAATTAATTGATTCAAATTAATCACATTAACTTAATTAATTACACTAATAATTAATCAATTTAATTACTTTATTAAGTAATTACCATTATCCTTAATCATTTACAGTAATAAATCTTTAATTAATTACTTCCATTAATTAGTTTAATTGATTACATTCATTAATGATTCTTATTTAATCACTTTCATTAACCATACTTAATCAATTATAACAGTAATTAACCCTACTGTGATTACTTATCTTAATTAATTAATTCCTTAATTAAATAAATAAATTACATCAAATAATTTAATCTTAGTTACTTCTACTAATAAATTAACCTTTATCAAAAAAAAATTATCACATAAATTAAAACATTTATCCTTTAATTAATACTTACTTTTATTTAAAAAAAAAGTTTAAATTGTCTTAAAGTTTAACTTAACAACATAAGTTAAACAATCATGTCTTTGCTTAATTAAAGGTTAAAGAAACATTTAATAGGAAGGAGTTATTTAAGAAAAGTTTAAAACAATCATCACTTCATCATTCTTTCTTCCAAAGCATCGTTTTCCTTTAAAACCTTTTTATCACAATGTTTTTTAAAAAACTTGCTTAACTTCGGCTTGGGGTCATAACCGAAAATCTCTCGAGACCTGCCTGGGTTTTATTATTCTTTTTTTTTTAAATTTTTAAACAGGCTTTTATAAAACCAATCTGCTAACACCCAAAAACACACGTAAACAACTCGAGCTATATTTCCCTTTTCCCGAGTTTCCCCCCGAGTGAACTTTCCTCTCCTACCTTCGAACCAAAACTGATACACGACCTCCATCGTGCACGCGCACACGGCGTCCCATCCACTTCGATCACCATTCAGGTCATCTTCAGGTCGGCGATACACCCCTAAGATGAAACGATCCCCTAGAACTACTGATTGTGCAGGAAACAAAAATCGAGTATAATTGATCGTCATTGGAACAAAACCGCTCCTTCTTCCCCCTCGATCGATCACCACACGCCACCAGAACCCATGGCCCGTTGCCGGAAGCTTCGCCTGACCACCCTCTGCCCTTTCCTTCATAACCGAACACGGCCGATGCATTGTCCATGCTTCATTTATCTCGAGAACAAATACTAGCCAGACCCAGTCCTAAACCCTAGATCGACCCTTTCCCCTGGCCATGGCGAACTAAAAATTCGCTTACCATTTTTGCCGAGTCCACCCAACCCCAAGCTAGCTACAGCAGAGACCCCGACCTTCCCGATACACTCGATTCCCAAAAATTGATCAAAACCCCAAATGTGATTAACTACGAATTATACCTTCGACCAAGCATTAAAAATCTGGATTTGTTTCTTAAAATTCATGATACTTGATAGCGAACAAGATTATATACATGAATCTAAAATTTTTTATATTTGATTTTAACATGTTTTGGATGTCTTGACTGTCTTTACTATCAGCCAGATGACAATCAAATCTATCCCACTCAAACATATTTTAAATTTTGATTTATGATTAAACGAACAAACTAGGTTCAGAAAACAAAGCTTAAATATCATTCAGTTAAATGATTAATTTTTTTTATTATCAGGATTGAACCTGTGCTATTTAGATCAGAGGCATGCTTTGCCTGTTCCAAATCACATACACAGATACTCATACACCTAAAAATACATAAAAATTAACATGCACAGAAATATTCAGATCATACTTATATGATCATCACATACTAGCTCAAGATTCATAGATTTACCAAGTTTACTCACCATAAGTTTTGCAGAGCATGCTCGAAAATCTGTAACTGAGCTGTGAAGTTGATCATATTCTAGAAATTTATGTTAGTGACTTGGTATTTTTTGGTTAGATTGATAAATTCATCATGTTTCAAAAATGGACATGTAACTCATACAAAATCCTACAAGTTGATTCCATGTACATGATAAATTTATCAAATTTTCAAAAATTGTTGCTTGGATTATCAATTCAAATAATGCTAAATTATAATGTTCGCAAGTCTGATGGATAAAGTTGGGTTCATGTATTTCCATACTACACTATTTCTTCCAAACGTAATGGAGTTGTAAACATGAGTGGTTGATAATTTTTGAAAATCTGCAGCTTTTCATAAATTAAAGAGTTGCCATATTTTCCTTGAGCAGATATGGCTGGTAACCAGACATTTTATGGCATGCTACTAATCATTCATCACACATAACAAAATTTGATCAGATTCAAAATTGTTTAAAGATTTACTCACCTTGTTTTTGGGTTTTGAACAGAAGAGGCTTGATAAAAATTTATTTGAACTGCATGCTTTTGATCTTATTTAGTTTCTGGTTTCCAGTTTTGCTTTCGCTAGGTTTGAATCTGATTTCTATATGCTTAGTTAAACCTTGAATATCCATGCTAGCTTCTTCTTTCTTACTTTTTTTTAGTTAAACCCTGTTCAGATTTCTCCTCTGGTTTGCCTTGATACTTTCCTGATTTCAGTTTGAAGTTGCTTGATTGAATTTTCTGCTTTGATTTGTTTACAGTCCATTTTTCTGATTGTTCTTATTACAGATTTTTATTTCTCCTTTGCCCTTTTTTTTAATATTTATTTACATGAAAACTTTAAATGCGAATGTTTTGCCATTTGTTACTTTTCTTTACATTTGTTAAATACCTATTCCATTTAAGTAACACTTGTCACTAACAGGGATTTTATGTCTAAACCCAAATGTTAACTTTATTTATAAGTTTATGGCTTAAATCTTATTATTTTACTTACATTTGTAAATTCATGTTTATATGTTTTTATGTTGATTTACATGATATTCTAAATTTAGCTTTTATATTTATAAATGTCTTATGTTAAATAAAAATTAATTTACTTAACTATATATATATATATATATATATTTTAAATTCAATTTACCATTTATCTTTGAAATTTCAAATTATAAATTCAAGTTAAAATCAACTCATATAACTTGTATATATTTAAATACTTTTATTTATCAAATTTTATTTATTTAATCAACTGGAATCGGTATTTCAATGATTTAAAATCAGTAAATTATCCTATTAACAGATATTAAAAATTCAGGTTATCACATTCCTCCACCCTTAGAATCTTTTTGTGCTCGAAAAGAAACGAAACCAGAATATATTGAAATGCTTAAAAAAAGCAGATAAAATTCCTTTGATCATTTTTAAAACACTTTAAAATCTATTTTATATTATAAAATAGTCTTTATAAAAATACTTTTATAACTCGATGTTTCAACAAGTCCATCTTCGTTCTCACAGAAATTCGGTCATACGTTGATCAGGCGTACGACTGAAAATCTATAAGTACTTAGCAGACCCATTTCCAACAGCCAGTGAAAATACTTGGTGTTGGGGGCGTTTTCACCACCACCAAGCCAAGGGCATGACCGGACCAGATCCCATCTCCAAGCCCCCATCACGAAATCAAAGCCCTGGAAAGTACCACCGGACCGGCTCCACATCATTCCTGCCGAACCACCCACTTACTGAGCACGGCCGAATCGCACTACCGAACCAACTTGCCACCGGTCCAAACCCACCGCCGAACCAATCTCCTACTACCAAACCAACCTCCACCGGACCAACACCCAAGACCATCTACCACCGATCCAAGATCCATCCACCCATCACCGATCCATGTTACCACCGACCCATGTTGCTACCGAACCAACCTTCTCCAAGCACGACCGAACCAAGGCATGCCGAACCGGATGTGCCAGACCAGATTGCTTCAGCCCAGGACCACCAGCAGCTATATACATCCAAGACTCCTGCCCCCAACCTCACTCTATAAATAGAGGGGTAGGGGTACAACAATGGCGGACAAGTTTGAGAGCTCAAGCACAGAAGGAACTTTCAAACAACTTTCATATACTTGTATACAAAGCTTTGTACTTGTAATCTGAAAGAAAAAGGGGAATAACATATAAAGTGGACGTAGGCACGTTCTGGACGAACCACTATAAATCTGTGTGTCTTTTACAGTTCAGTCGCTATTTTTTATATATTTGCTTAAATCACCCAAATCACGAGAAACAACATAAAATCAGCTAGTTCATACGACTTGGAGGTGTTTGCCCATTTTTTGTGCAAACATTTTCGGTGCTTTCACTGAGAGCCGAGCTAAAAGCTACAGCTTCTCCTACTCAACCTTCTTCCTCACAGCATCGTTCCTCGCTCCGACAACATGACTTCCAGGCATAGGAGAGATGTTAATAAGGGAAAGAACGTCGCAACTAGCAGTATCCCAGATCCAGTGGCCCCGAATCAAGAGAATCGTCCCATTTTAACAGCAATACCAGATGAAAATCAGGCAAATCCAACAGGCCCCGCCGTGGAACAACCAATTACTAGGGCAGATCTAGACAGGGTTGTGGCTGAAGTAACTAACCGCTTCGCATCTCAACAAGAAGCCCTGGTGGACCAACTCATGTCACGCCTGAGGGATGCTGAAGAATCCAACTGCAACACCGAATTATGGGGCGAGTCCCAATCTGGAGGGTCTAGAAGGCGACAAAGACCTTTCTTCTTCGAAGAGGTTAACAACAGAAACAGCCATGGTAGGAGCCGAGCCCGGTCTCAGCCCGAAGTCCGACCCGAGGAAACACTTGGAGCCGAACCCAGCGGGGGAGGTGCCAGGCAAGGGTCGGATGTAGCTGAGCCTGTCATGCTACCTAACCATGAAAACACCAGTAGACGGGGCCGAGCTGGAGTCCAGCCTGAAGTTGGACCCGAGAAAGCGTTGAGAACAGAACCCAGCAGGGGAAGATCAAGGCGAGGGCCAACTATGGCTGACCCCAGCATGCCCCCAGAAGAGCAGAGACAGCCTTTGGAAAATGTTAGGAGTGACAAACGGTACCATCCCTACAAGTCATCTGGACGGAATCAATCCCGCAGGGAAGAACCAAGCTCATTTTTGTCCGCTCCAAGTTCTGATGAAAGGATGGCACGATTGTTCAAAGAGTGCGTCCAACGGGAGCAAAGGGATCGGGGGATAGGTGCTAGGGTAACCAGCCCCTTCACCCGCAATATTGAAACTGCCATCACCCCCCGAGAATGGAAAATGCCAACGATGGAACCTTACAAGGGAACCTCTGATCCCATCATACACTTACAGAGGTACACCCAGCATATGCTCATGAGCGGAGCAACAGAGGGAGTGTTGTGTAAATGCTTCCCACTATTCTTGGCAGACCTAGCTACCTCCTGGTTCTGCCACCTACCCCAAGGGTCCGTTAGCTCATGGGAAATGTTGAAAGAAAAGTTCATCAGTCAGTTCCGCATTCATGTGGAGCAACCCAAGGACTCTTATTCCTTATCTAGTATCAAACAGAAACCCGGAGAGACATTGCAACAATATCTAACCCGATTCAACGCCACGGCAACTGCAGTCCAAGATGCCGACGAGAAACTTATCCTAATGGCCCTTTGCAGTGGTGTACATCCAGATACTAAATTTGCTAGAAGACTAACCAAAGAAAAACCAGCTACTTTACCTGATTTCTTCCATGAAGCTGGAAAGTATATGAGACTTGAGGACGCTGCCACTGAGAGGCAATCAAGGCAACAGGCTAAGACGGCTACAGACAGGTTCCCCGCTGTAGCAAAGGATGTTCGAAGAAATGACTCTAGAGACAATGCTGGGGGCAAAAAGGGAGAAAAGCGCTTATATCGACCAGGACCAAGATTTGACTCTTACACTCCTTTGAATGAAACGATCGAAAACATCTTCCTAGCAACACAAGACGAAGTTAGATACAAGCTTCCCCCGCACAAGAAGGAGTCAGACAGCGCACTCAAATCTGGAAAGTTCTGCCGCTTCCACGAATCCCACGGACATGATACCAATGAATGCCACCATCTCCGGGACTTGATTGAAGAACACATCAGAAGGAGGACACTGGAGAGCTATGTAAGAGGCCATAACAGGACTTCGACTCCTGCCAATGAGAATCCTGGATTACCCCCCCCCCCCAGAAGCAGGCGGGGGAAATTGCAACACCAGCGGCTCTAGTCAAGAGAAGATAGTGGTCCACACCATATCAGGAGGACCGCACATCGCCGACAGAAGCTGGGCGGAGATGGAAAGATACTGCAAGTCACTGAGGAACGCAGAAGGCCGCGTTAATTCTGTTATGGAAGAACGCCACCCGAAATGGAAAGAGAATGACGACATCACATTCAGTAGGCGCGATCTAGAGGGAAGACAGTACCCGCACATGGATCCTATGGTCATCTCTGCCTGGTTCGGACCAGCCAAAGTTTTCCGAATTTTAAAGACACTGGAAGCTCGGTGAATATCCTATTCAAGCATGCTTTCGACAAAATGAAGCTATCAATGAAAGAAGAGTCTCCCTGCAACAAACCACTACATGGTTTCACTGGAGATGCGAAGATGCCCCTCGGGCAACTGGACCTTTTTGTTGAAATAGGAAGCCATCCTCGCTCCGCTGTGCGAAAACAAACGTTTGTGCTGATAGAAAGCCATTCGGCCTACAACGCCTTTTTGGGAAGACCAGCCTTGTCCGACTTTCAAATTGTCCTAGCCCCGTGGTGCCTGAAGATGAAATTTCCAACCGATAACGGAATAGGAGAAGTAGAGGGAGATCAAGACGCTGCTCGAGACTGCTATGTAACTGAACTTCGCAATAACCGCAGAAAAGATAAAGGGAAAAATGCAGAGACTACTCTCTGCATGAAAAGCTTGGAAGCATAGCAACTAAAGAAAGCCCCTCCTCTTCGATATACCAGTGATCCTTTCAACGAATTAGACCCCAGGGACAAAGAGGAGGAGGCCACCGTCGAGCCTGCAGAGGCTATGGAATTCGTATCCGTGGACAAACATGACCCAAGTAGACTGCTGAGAGTCGGGTCTCAGTTAAAAAGAGAATTAAAGAATCAACTCATTGATTTTCTTCGTCGCAACATGGATGTATTTGCATGGACGCACGCTGACATGGCGGGAATCTCCCCAGACGTAGCATGCCACATGCTGAACATAGATCCCACCAAGGTGCCAGTGAAGCAGAAAAAGAGGAGCATGGGGGCAGAACGATTAGCATCCCTCGAGGAAGAAGTAAAGAACTTACTTGCCAATGACTTCATACGTGAAGCCATCTACCCAGAATGGATCGCCAACCCGGTCCTGGTGAAGAAAGCTAATGGGAAGTGGCGAACATGCATCGATTTCTCCAACTTAAATGACGCTTGCCCGAAATACTGCTTCCCACTCCCCCGAATCGACCAACTCGTAGACAGCACAGCCGGACACAAACTCTTATCCTTTATGGACGCATACTCAGGATATAACCAGATCCCTATGCACGCCCCCGATCAAGACCACACTAGCTTCATCACTGACCGAGGATTGTACTGTTACAGGGTAATGCCATTTGGACTTAAAAATGCCGGAGCTACTTATCAGCGCCTCGTCAACAAGATGTTTGCAGAACTGATAGGGCGATCTATGGAAGTTTATGTGGATGACATGCTGGTAAAATCGAGGAAAACCAACGACCATATAAACCATCTGGACGAAATGTTTCAAGTACTTCACCAATATGGAATGAAACTGAACCCTCTAAAGTGCTCCTTCGGAGTATCATCGGAAAAGTTCTTGGGATTCATCATTCATGCCAGAGGGATTGAAGCAAACCCCGAACAAGTTCGGGCTTTGCAAGATATCAAGATACCATCCACTAGAAGAGAGATGCAAAGCCTAAACGGAAAAGTGGCCGCTCTAAGTAGGTTCATCTCTAAAGCAACCGACAAATGCATCCCTTTCTTCGAAGCTCTAAAGAAAGACAAAGGAAAGTTCGAATGGACTGACGAATGCTCGACAGCCTTCCTTAACTTAATCGGACACCTCCAGAGACCACCGGTACTCTCAACTCCTAATGAAGGCGAGGAACTATACCTATACCTTGCTGTATCGTCCCACGCTTTGAGCGCCGCTTTGGTGAGAGAAGACAACCGCGCGCAGCGACCCGTATACTTTGTAAGCAAGAAATTTACAAGGGCAGAAGCCAGATACCCTAAACTTGAAAAGCTAGCATACTGTTTGCTTATCACGTCACGGAAACTGCGACACTATTTCCAGTCTCATTCCATCAGAGTTTTAACCGATCCACCGCTAAGGCAAGTGCTCCATCGCCCCGACACTTCTGGACGATTACTTAAGTGGTGCATCAAACTAAATCAATATGATATCACTTACCATCCTCGCACCGCTATCAAGGGGCAAGCCATAGCTGATTTCATTGCCGAATTCACTACTAATGAAGGTAAGGACCAATCTGAAATAACAGAAGATATCAAGTGGAATCTCTTCGTAGATGGGGCGTCAAACGAACAAGGCTCGGGGGCAGGTGTTGTGATAATCACCCCCAGGGGAAGGAAGCTGCACTACGCCCTAAGGTTGGAATTCGCTGCCACCAACAATGACGCAGAATACGAAGCGGTGATAGCTGGATTAGAACTGGCCTTGGAGATTGGAGTCGGCTCTTTATGTCTCCATAGTGATTCTCAACTCATTGTAAATCAAATACTGGGAGACTTCCAGACTCGAGGAGAACGACTTACAGCGTATCTAAAAAAGACCAAGCTGCTGCTCAATCAATTGGATCACTATCTAATCAAACACATTCCCCGAGAAGAGAATCAAGAGTCCGACGAACTAGCAAAGCAAGCTAGTATGAAGAACATCACTATTTTAGGAGCATTAACCATCTCGAAACAGCTGGCACCAAGTTTCGAGCAAGTGAATCTGATTGCTGCGATCGACGAAGAAACCGGGATGACTCCTATCCGGAAATATTTACAAGATGGCACACTGCCAGACAGGCGTAACGAAATCAAGAAAATCTTAAGGAAAGCTTCCCGCTATACATTAAAAGAAGGCATCCTCTATCGGCGCGGCTTCTCTAATCCCTTATTAAGGTGTATCGCTGGAAGGGAAGCCAGGGAAGTCTATCCAACATCCATCAAGAAAGTTGCGGAGATCACACTGGAGGGTAGACTCTGGCAAAGAAGATACTCCTATATGGATATTACTGGCCCGCTTTAAACAAAGATGTCTTGGACTTCGTTAAGAAATGCGACAGATGTCAGAAATTTGCCAAGATTCCTCGACTCCCCACGAATGAGATTACTCAAATGACCAGCCCTTGGCCCTTTGCAGTATGGGGAATTGACTTAATTGGCGAACTGCCAGCAGGCCGAGGCGGAGCCAAATATGCTATAGTGGCGGTTGACTATTTCACCAAATGGTTGGAGGCGGAACATCTAAATAAAATATCTTCGGCAAAAGTTATCAACTTCTTGATCAAAAATATTCTGTGCAGGTACGGAGTCCCACTCAAGATCATATCAGACAACAGACTTTAATTTGACAGCGAAGAATTCGCCGATTGGTGCCAAGAGCATGGAATTCACAAAAGCTTCTCATCTGTAGCTTATCCTCAAGCAAACGGACAAGTCGAAGCTGTCAACAAGATTCTCAAAACCTTAATCTAGAAGAAACTTGAAAGGTCGAAAGGCGCTTGGGTGGACGAACTTCCTACGGCACTTTGGGCCTATCGCACATCTTACAGAACTTCAACAGGGCATACCCCTTTCTCTTTGGCATACGGATCGGAGGCCATGCTCCCAGTTGAAACTATAGTGCCCTCTCACCGTAGGATCCACTATACCCGTAAGAGAACGAAGAACTCCTCCTCATGTCTCTTTGGATCTAATTGAGGAAAGAAGAAACGATGCAGCACTCAAAGCAGCGGCTCATAAGCAAAAAGTTGCAGTACAATACAACTCCAAGGTCAAGCACCGCAGCTTACAGGAAGGAGATCTCGTCCTCAAGCGGATCTTCCCACGCCCCGGAGCGCTAGATCCAATCTGGGACGGACCCTATGTAATCCATAAAGATCTCCACAACGGAGCTTATATTTTGTCAACAGTGGACGGAGAGGTGTTCCAGAGGGCATGGAACATCCGACACCTCCGTCGATACTTTTCTTAACTTGTACTGCCCATATGAAGTAAATTAACAAAGAGAATCAGTGGACGTAGGCATTTTCGTGCCGAACCACTTTAAAAAATCTTGTCTCTTTTTAACTTGTTCCTTTATAACTTGGCTACTTGTTAACTGTATCCTTTTCTGTTGAACAAAATTCTGTGTAAAGGCACCTCCATCCGAGCCACATTAGGGCACGGCCTCATCTGGACAAGGCCTAACAGGTACTATGCGATTCTATGCACTCGCCAATGAGACACTTTTGCTCCAGCATCCCTCTTCTGTGGGTTAACTCATTGCTCGCGACTGCCCTCAAAGCCAACTGTAATGAGCCGATTATAAGCCATCAAGAAGGCCGACTATAGCCAATGGCAGCTCATTACGGCGTTCGGCTCGCCGGCAACTGTGAACCTACTTTAAGCCCCAATATAAGATGTGGCCAGCCAAGGGTAGTTCACGGTTGACGATCGGCACCCACGCTAGCCGGCCACAGTAAATCGAATAATACCCACGATTACGGGCCATAATGGCTCGGGTAGTTACTGTGCGCGATCTCAGCTCCGATATGTCTTAAGTGCGGCTGTGGTAAAAAAGATAAACTCCCCGCGGAGGCGTAAGATGGGTGACAAATGTCTCCAAGACCCACAGCTAGGGAAAGTGACTACAAAACCCGTTTTCCACGAACTTAAGCATATCGAGGCCTTCAGTGACTGGAAGTTTTACTTTTCCTATATTTCCATTCCATTTAAATACTTTTCTGCTATCCTGTGTAACGATCCCTAAAGTACAGGACACTAAATGAAAAGCACTCGCTCATGAGAATCTGAGCCCACAAACTGGGTGACAAGGCACTCAGCCACATCCATGGTCAATTACCCAAGGTGTCCAAAGCTACCCCCTGCAACCAGAACATGAAGGGCGGTACTCTTTTCTCTTGTACATAATCATGTAGCTAGGACTTGTTCAAACATCGCAAGATATGAAATTATATATTAAGTAAAAACTTAGCATTAAACACAATTGAATCACTAGCACATACACAGCTATATTTCTTGTGCAACACATCAGAATAACAAAAGCACTCAAATATAATAGAATCTGTTTATGTTATAAAATTACAGAAAGTCATTATTTACAAATAATATAATTACGAGTTCAATTAATGTTTTGGACTAACATAGACAACAACCAAAATATGTGCGAGTCAAGTCAAAAAATCGAAGCTTCGCCCCCATCCCGCTAGCCCTCCGGATCTACTTAACTGCAGGATCGGAGCTCCCAGCATGATGACCACAGGCCCCACCTGTCCAATTCAGAAAAAGAGTCCATTAAACCGACAACGAACGATCAAGTTATGAAAAGCTAAAAAGGGAAAACTCACCAACACCCGCTTCTTGGTCCTCATCCCCCAACTGCACACCGGCTTCCTCCGTAGCAAGTAGCCGCATCCCCTCCTTCACCGCTACCTTCTCCTCCTTTGAGAACTGGGCGGTAACCATATCCATCCTGAATGCCGCTCCACCTTCCTTATCCGCATCGGCCTTGGCCTCCTCCAAAGCCCGAAGATATATCCTAGCCATGATCCGGGGATAGTCATCCATCCAGGATAGATTACCCTGCTTCTAGGTACGGAAGTACATATCCTGCAACATCTCATCCATCATCCCCTCATTCTCCTCAAACTCCCTCACCCGGGCCTCGGAGGACAGCAACTTAGCAACGGCAACATCCCTCTCCGATCGATATCTCAAGCGGTCGGCCTGGAGAGTCCTCCTCATTTCCTCCATCTCTTCCTTTAGCCTGGCCTGAGCAAGCTTTGCGGCCTCAAGCCTCCTAGATAACTCCTCTACCTGCTCGAGATCCGCCCTCCGAACCTCGTCCACCATAGCAATAGCTATGTCAATCCGCTCCTTGCAGGAGGCCTCCATCTTTCGCAACTCAGCCTTGCTAGCCTCCTCCATGGTTTCCTCAGCCACCCGATCGATGATTGCCTTGGCCTCATTCCCCATGGTCACAATCCGAGTAGTAAGCAAATCGAGGTCTAACGACTTAGCCTCATCAAGCACCCATACCATGGGATTGCGAGGAAGAAGATGCTCACCCGTGACCTCATCAAAAGAGATATCCTGAAAACTCGGGTCCAGATCAGGGTGGCCGGCAAATGGGTTGCGATCCAAACCAGGACGGTCTATCGGAGTGACGGTTGGATTTTCGGACGGATGGGGGAAAGGCATAAACTCAGTATCCCCCTCAGTCGTTTCATGGATGGGCTGGACTGGAGGCTGAGGGCCAGGAGAAAGTTCAAACGAAGATCGGCCCCTCTTCCTCTTTTGCATATCTTCCTCAATGACTTCAAGAAGGGGGCGATATCTAACTGCATCCCCAAGACGGCTAGTTGGCGGCTTTGGTTTGGCAGAAGCTTTGAGTAGCTTATACTGTTCGAGGCGGTGCCGGATATCTGATGACTTGGCCGCCTTACCTGCTCCTGGAATAAAAACCAAGTGTTACGAACATACAATGATCCATAATTCAAGAAATATGTTAAGTTAAAAAGAATGAGAAGGCACGTTTGTTATACAAACCCCGCGGAGGAGTAGGATACTGCAATAAGTCCTGAATCTCAGTCCAGGACGGAAGCTAACCATAAAATATTCCTAAGTCCCTATCATAAATGGAGTCTACATAAGTCAAAAGTTCACCTTGAATCGCTGGAATCGCCTTAGCTGAAGAACTCTCAAAAAATGGATCGGCGCCAGCCCCAGTCTTGTCAACCCCCTTTGCCTTCTCAACCAAAGCCGATCCTTCCTCCGACTCCCCAAAAGCTTGATGGAAAGCATCATCCGTCCACTCATGAATCTCTCCTGCTTGCCCGGAGGTTAAGGCACCAATGCCACTACCGCTCTGTCCATCTCCTCCTTCACCCTCACCTCTATCTTCCTCCACATCTTCCTCTCCCGGAGCAATTGGACAAGTACTAGGAGAGGGACCCTCAGACTTCTTAAGTTTCTTACCTTCAACAACGGGAGGCTTTGTAAAAGGTTCCCTCTTTCCACTCTTCACTGTGGCCCCTTCCTTGGCTTTGGCAGCCTTCTCCTCAGCCGTGTCTCTCTGCTTAACCACGGACTGGTGTGGCAGGATCAAGTTATGCTCCAGGAGAGTACCATTCCTGATCAGGAAAGAAGCCGACCTGTCCCATCCCGAAATGGCCTTTATTTCCGCAGCCATCTGGACCAGGGAATCACTCTCTACGACTGCAAAGCCACCTGTCGCTAGCAAGAAATAGAAGCATATCAGAAGGAGCACTACAGTCGGAACAAAGAAACTGTAAATAAAGTTTAACTTACAGCCAGAAGTGAAGAGGCGGAAGGAGACAGAATCGTCCCTGATAAAAAACCATTCTTTCTTAAACATGGTGAACTTTGAGTATAAGTCCAAGACCGGTTTGAAGGGCACGGACGCTTCTAAACTAACATACGGAGACCCCTTCTTGTAGCCTCTCAGATTATACAATTATCGAATTTCCCGGTTAGAAGAAGGGCGCTCATACCTCCTCTGGAAGATAACGAATAAGCACACCAGAATAGCATAGGAATTGGGCTGGAGCTGGAGAGGGGCCACCTTCAGATAGGTAAGGAAGCTGACTATCCATGCATTGATCGGAGGAATGGCCCCACACATACAGTGGTATCTGCTGTAAGCAAAATATCCTTCAGGAGGGTCATATGGCATAACCCCTCTCCCGGCAACAACATGCGAGCCCTGTCAATCCCGAAGGAATGAGAGATGACATCAAGCTGCTCCTCCCTGAGGGAGCTAGGAAAACAATCGGCCGGGGAATTCAAGAGCTCCTGGGGGCCATACCCATCTACTAGCGATCTCGGAGAAGGCCCAGGACGTTCGGCCCGAACTGGGGCACTATGGAGGACTCTGTTCTGTCCTTGGACTTCCGTTTATCGGATCGGGTTTCCACTTTTTGAGACATTTTATCTGCATACACAAAAGCGAAAGACATATTGTTAGAACAAATGATATAAACAAGCAAGTGTATATAGTCCAAAATTTCACTCATAAATCAAAACGCTCGAGCTCCCAGTGTCATTCGGTAAAGAAATGTAAAATTTGACTCGGTATTTAAAGTCTCAGGGTTCATCCGGTGGTTCAAATACATGTTCATTCGGCATTTCTCCTTCTCATTCGGCAGTTCAAATCCACGAGTCCATCCGGTAATTTATGTATAAATTTCATTTGGCATAAATTTCATCCGGAAAAATAGGGTCTTACCTAGTTCGACGAAGATAAGCGTTTGGTCCGGTGCGAATTGGAGTTTGATTCGGCAATCAGTTGATTCGGCTATCTCAAAACGATAAAGGATAACAGTAACCTGAAGCCCCGATTTATAGGCGCAACTCATCGACCGGACCAACTGGTTCGGCATACCCAGGACCGAACGAAGCTATCTCAGCTGCAGGAAAATAAAGCATGGCATATGCTGACATATACCCCACTTTGGGGGGCAAATGTTGGGGGCGTTTTCACCACCACCAAGCCAAGGGCACGACCGGACCAGATCCCATCTCCAAGCCCCCATCACGAAATCAAAGCCCTGGAAAGTACCACCGGACCGGCTCCACATCATTCCTGCCGAACCACCCACCTACTGAGCACGGCCGAATCGCACTACCGAAACAACTTGCCACCGGTCCAAACCCACCGCAGAACCAATCTCCTACTACCGAACCAACCTCCACTGGACCAACACCCAAGACCATCTACCACCGATCCAAGATCCATCCACCCATCACCGATCCATGTTACCACCGACCCATGCTGCTACCGAACCAACCTTCTCCAAGCACGGCCGAACCAAGGCATGCCGAACCGGATGTGCCAGACCAGATTGCTTCAGCCCAGGACCACCAGCAGCTATATACATCCAAGACCCCTGCCTCCAACCTCACTCAATAAATAGAGGTGTAGGGGTACAACAATGGCGGACAAGTTTGAGAGCTCAAGCACGGAAGAAACTTTCAAACAACTTTCATATACTTGTATACAAAGCTTTGTACTTGTAATCTGAAAGAAAAAGGGGAATAACATATAAAGTGGACGTAGGCACGTTCTGGCCAAACCACTATAAATCTGTGTGTCTTTTACAGTTCAGTCCCTGTTTTTTATATATTTGCTTAAATCACCCAAATCACGAGAAACAACATAAAATCAGCTAGTTCATACGACTTGGAGGTGTTTGCCCATTTTTTGTGCAAACATTTGGAAAATAATTTTATTGAAAATATAGAAAACCGTTTTTGAAAATAGAGGATATATCTTTTGGTGAGAATGCTCTGGAAATCATCACCCCCATCCATGGTCACACTTACATCCAGGGTTACGTTGCCGTCACAGCAAAAGTCCATGTAACTACAGGCTCTCCGCGGCCTCTCGATTACGCCATGGAACCCACACAACAGATCACAGTTACATTCAGGGTTACGTTGCCGTCACAGCAAAAGTCCATGTAACTGCAGGCTCTCTGCGGCCTCTGATTTTCCCTGTTGAAATGAAACCTCTCCACTCGTACATAGGTCGCCGTCTACCGATGTAAAATCAAATGTAGACTGTTGGCTCTCAGCGGCACACACAACTTTCGCTATGGTATACTCTACTCATAATCTCCAGGAACTAGTTTTTTCCGGACTCCTCACAGGATCAACTTTAGAACCCCCCTTGGGGCTCAAGGCAGCACCACCCGGTGGTACTCCTGAGAAGTTCATTCCAAGGGAGCGCCTTTTTCCCCAGAGCCATCATCAAAACATTTTATACTATACACATATAGTATCTTTAAATCATACACCTAGTATGAACTCATACAAAGCTCCTTTACACAAAATCGATTATTCCAAAATCGATAATTCTCAAACTAGGCTTCCCAAATTCAATATCGATTTTACCCAAAAATCGAAAGCCTTTCCAAATCCATAGGTTCCCAAAACCTTTTTCCAAAATCCTCATATGATCCTTTATATATAGAGATATATATAAAATCCTTGATAAAAATCTTTGGATCATTATAAACTTGTATAAAAACTCTTTTATACTTCAAACACTTTCAAATTCCTTTCCTTCTGGCAAAAGATTCAACAAGGGAAGTTTTATTTTATAAAACAAAGATATTTAACTTTGTTTACTCAAAATCAATTGTTCAAATTGATTACTGCTTTCAATATCATTCTCATTCAAATCCATACGATGTACACATATTATTCGTACGCTATACCAATCTGATCGCTCAATCGATCACACGATTTCACTTCCGAACTAGTATCGTCCACCCGACTTCTTAGTGCGGACACAGATCTGGTTTCTTGATCAGAAACTGTCATTCTCCTTGCATAGTCATAACTATGATAGAGAATATCCAGAACTAATCAACAATCCATATCCAAGTTCGCCGTCGAAAATCGAGTGAAAAATCCTACTCGAATCGATATAACTATCTCGAAATTCTGTGCTCGAATATGGATCAAATAATTATGCGAATAGAATAACATACGTACACCCTACGTATTTATCCCTATTGGTTATTAGCCAAATAAATTCCATTTCTATTCACACTCACTTTGATTTTCATACACTTACTCACATTTGCTTCAATCCATATGGATTATCACCTCTATTCGTACCTCGATTGGGCATTTAACCATTAACAGTTTGAGCTCCGACCAGTTTATTTAGAAAATAGTTTGAAAATTGCAAAAATAGATAAGTAGTTGGAAAATAATTACTAGTTTGTAAAATAGGTGTAAAATAGTTCAGTAGTTGTAAAATAATTGGAAAATAGTTAAATAGTTACAGAAATTTTAAATGATTGCAAAATAGCTATAAAATAGTAATTAGTAGTTTAAAATAGTAATTAGTTTATAAAATAGTTAGAAAATTGTTAAACAGTTTCAAAAATAATTGTAAAACAAGTATAAGATAGTTTGGCTTTTAAAAGAAAGGTTGTTTATATATTGAATAGTTTGAAAAAATAGGTTTGTATTAAAATAATTTATATTAAAAATAGTCCAGAGTCAAAACTGCTTACTTCCCAATCTCCATTCTCATCAATTCAATTTAAATTTCCACTTCCATATAAATTGACCCAGTTCTAATTTAAATAACTTCAATTTCCATTGAAATTGATTTAACCCCAATTCAAGTTGAATTAACCCCAGTTTCTTTCCAAATTTAACTTCATTCAATCTTGATCTTAAAATTTACTAATTCAAATAAATTTTAATTGAACTAGTTCCAATTTCAATTCATCTCAACCCCAGGATGAATTAAACCCAATTTCAAACTCCATTTCCAAATCAAGTTGAATTATTCTTGATTTCTTCCCAAATTCAATTCAAATTCCATTTGAATTTAAAAATTATTCAACTTTAGTTACAATTTCAAATTATTCAAATCAATTCGGGCTAATTTCAAATCGTTTCCAATTAATCCAATTCAAATTTTCATTTGAACCTTATACTTATACATCTTCCATCACTACTTCAATTAATTCAAATCAAATTTAATTTGAACTAACTCAATTCAAATTTCAAATTTAATCCATTTCGAGTTATATAAATTCGAGTTAAATTTTTAAATATTGATTTAATCCTTTAAATCAAACCAACTTATATCTTTAAACCACTTAATCCTGAATCCAAATTCCATTTTACTTTAATAATGGATATATTACCAGACCACATTTCTCATTTGTTTAAAACAAATCCAATTCACAACTCCAGGATTTGTAACAATGGATGATATCATTCAAATTATTTTAAATTACCCATTCATTTTCAATTTCTAGATCTCAAACCCAATTTGAGGTCACTTAAACTCCCTAATTCAAATCAACCATTTAACTTTCCAAGTTAAATCCCAATTTCATCTTGAAATTTCCAAATCAAATTGTTCATTCAAACTTATTTAGCTTCCTCCGAGTTAAATTCAATCTAACCTTACTCAAATTTGAATTCTCCATTTCAAATTTTCAAAATACTTTCCTACTTACAAGTTCAAAAACTTATCACTTTGGGTATCATATCTTATTCCAAATTTAAAACTCATCATTTTGTGTTTATTTCAAAACACCTTTGATATTATGTATATCCACCTATATACATATTAATTTCTTCTACATACTAAGTTACACTTTAAAATTTTAAACCACCTTTGGTTTTTAATTTAAAACAAATTCCTTTATATTTTCAAACAACTCTTTGTTCGAAATAGGATCATTTCATCCAAATGCATTAAATAATATTATTTATTATTTCTTTAAATTAATTACATCATTAATTAATTCCAATTAATCTCATTCGGTAATCAACTTGTTTCTTAATTACCTTCATTAAGTAGTTGTCCTTCAAATTACTTACCTCTAGTTACTTCATTAAGTAACTCCCTCTTTATTTATCATTTCCAATTATTATCCATTAATTAAATAAAGTTTAATTAATTACATAAATTAATTGATTATCCTTATCCTGAAACCTTTCCCAAATTTAATTTCAGATTGGTTGTATTTCTATTACTTCTTAATTCTTACTATTACTTTTAATTTAATTAATACTACAACCAATTTCCTTAATATAATAGATAATATATTACTTATATAAGATTCATTTACTTTTGAAATCATTTAGAAACCTTTATATAAGAAAATAACAAGTACGATGTCTCATATTTATACACTCAACTCATCTTAGGGTACCACTTACCCTATCCTTAATGAGTAATCCCAACAGAGCCAAGGTTCTCACTTAACCTTCAGCTCTGATACCAAATGTAACGACCCGAAAATTTCGATCCTGAAATTTCCAGATAGTTAAGGAAAGAAGAAAAGAGAAAGAAGAAGAAGACAGAACAAGACACAGAAAATGTCACATTCGCAGCGGATCAAAATATAATATCAATAAAATCAGTTATACAAAGAAAACTATATCTGTTAATTTACATTTAAATACATCAGAGTTACACATGTACATAAACATTGGACAAAGCAATCATGTCCAAATACTACAATATCACAGTGGAAACTCTCTATACGCACCTGCCATCCAGCCCGCCTCATGAGCTCCAGAACGTCCTTACCTGAAAATCTGTAATACTCGGTCTGACCCGAGCATTACATCAAAGTAACACCGGGTCAGGTTGAAAACCAGCGTGAGTAAACCCATCTAACATGGAATACAAAAGTTTACAACCTATGTAAACCCGGGGTAACTTATATTGATTTACAACTTCACAAGCTGTTATAGACATCAACCATTCCACACATCAAATTCCTAATTGCCAAAACTTAGATTTAAATGGTCTAATTTACTTAAGTCATTCCACTTCAGCCTATTAGTTTCACATATCAATTTATACGAATCGAAGTGGTTTCGGGTATTCACTAATACCCGACTCCGGTCTCTTCGAAACCATTGTAAACTTAACTTAAATTATTCAAGTGAAATACAATTCTACTTTAATACAGGATGTCACAGTAATTCATCATCAATAGATAATCACACCTTCACAGTTCAAATCAAACATATCTTATCACATAGTGACGCAGCGGATATTACGAAAACAATGAAATCGATGAAATGTAGCAATTGGTGGATTGATGAATACCAAAATGCCCAAATTCGTTGATCTGAAGATACCGAATTCTAGCTATCTCTAACACGTTGATCGCGCACGATACCGTGAAAGAAGATCTTCAATTCTTCAAGCGTTGATCAAGCGCACTTGATTCCGCGAATCGGCTTCAACAAACGTTGATTCGAGCGCACTCGAATAACCGAAAGTGGAGATAGGAGATTTCACTCAACTACCAATTTAAGATGAAAGCACACAGCAATCAACAAGAAATTTTATTCAAAAATCAACCCCCTTCAAATGTACAACTCACGCGTATTTATAGTGTTTACAACACAGCCCATAAGTCGCGTACGACTCAAGACCTGACCGACTCATGACACAAGACTTACGACTCATATTGACTCGGCAGCGACTCAAGCACCATGCGACTCAGTATATGTCAACAATGACCTAACTCCAACATGTACAGACGACTCAAGAAACAAACAAACACCCTACAGCATCACACAACACAGACGACCCAACAAGATACGACTCAACAAAACAACACAGGTTACACGACTCACGACATAGTATAAACAAGGCTGACTCGCGACTTACGACTCAGCTTAAGTCGGTAGAGACTTAAAGAAGGCCTTCAGAAAAACTCCATACTACTTAACTCCGAACGACTCATCTCCGAGCGACTCATCCCTGAACGACTCCTCACCAGATGACTTAACTCCGTTCCTTCATTAGGTCGTATACCCATAGGTCGTAGCTCGTTCCTGTTAGGTCGCAGACTTAATGCCACTTCCGTTTCTGGTTCCTTGTTAAGTCGTCGACGACTTATGGATGAGTCGTTGAGTCGTGTACGACTCATCAAACTCGAACACCTCAAACTCCTGTTAAGTCGTAAATCCTGCTCTTCATTCTTGTTAACTCGGATACGACTCATCCTTCTAGCCTGGGCTACATCATCCTCCCCTGGTTGAGAAAAATTCGCCCTCGAATTTGTAAATTCTTCTACATCGGATTGTCCATCTCCATAATACGGCACAAGATGCTTAACATTGAATACGTCAGAAGTGTACACATCTTCCGACAGCTTCAACTTATAAGCATTCTCATTGATCAGTTTCACAACTTCTACAGGACCAATTTTTCTGGCTTTCAACTTGTTATAAGCGCCTACTGGAAAACGATCCTTGGTTAACACCGCATATACCATATCTCCTTCATTAAATTCAACATTTCGTCGCTTCAAATCTGCAGATCGTTTATACTTCTCGTTTGCCTTCACCAATCGTTCCTGAACGATTTTATGGCATTCAGTTAATTCATCAACAAAATCAACAGCTCGTTTAACTGTCCCCTTCGGTTGTGGTACTACCGTTAAGTCCAACGGCCCCCTTGGTAAATTTGAATATACAATCTGAAATGGATTGAATCCCGTACTACATTCACTGCATGATTATAAGCAAACTCTGCCTGGCATAACTTCATGTCCCAACTCTTCAGATTGTCCTGTACAAGACATCGTAACAAATTTCCCAACGATCTGTTAACAACTTATGTCTGTCCATCTGTTTGCGGATGATAAGCGCTGCTAAATTTCAACTTCGTTCGCACCATCTTCCACAAATTTAACCAAAAATGGCTCAAAAATTTAGTATCCCGATCATAAACAATAGATTCTGGTAACCCATGCAATCGATACACCTCCCTAAAGAATAATTGTGCCACTCGAACTACATCCGCTGTCTTCTTGCAGGCAATAAAATGTGCCATCTTCGAAAATCTGTCCACCACAACAAAAATAGAATCATTTCCCCTTTGAGTTCTAGGTAAACCCAAAACGAAATCTATGCTGATATCAACCCACGATTTAGATGGTACAGGTAACGGCATATACAATCCCGCATTTGTCGCTGTTCCCTTCGAAACCTGACATATATGACATCTCTCCACAAACCTTTCTACTTCTTTCCTCATCGACGGCCAAAAGTAAGATTGAGAAATCAAATGCAATGTACGATCACGGCCCACATGTCCTTCCTCGTGCAACTCTTTGATAATCTTCAATCTCAAACTGCTCTCTGGAATGCATAATCGATTTCCTTTAAACAAGAATCCATCAACCAACATAAATTCATCAGTATCTCCATCCTTAACTTTCTCAATGAACTTTGCAAAGTATGGATCTTCGTCAATCAACTCTGGCAATAATTCAAACCCTATCACCTCAACTTTCATTGTAGTCAACAAATGACTCCTCCGACTCAAAGCATTAGCTACACGATTTGTTACCCCAGATTTGTGCTTAACAACAAAGGTAAATTGCTGTAAATATGCAATCCACGATGCATGTCTCGCTGAAATCTTATCCTGCCCCTGTAAATGCTTCAAAGCTTCATGATCAGTGTAAAGAACAAACTCTTTCTGAAATAGATAATGCCTCCAATGTTTAACAGCTTGCACAACAGCATAAAACTCAACATCGTATGTACTATGTCTCATCTTTGCCCCTCATAACTTCTTACTGAAATAAGCAACTGTCCTCCCACTCTGACTCAACACTCCTCCAATCCCAACCTTTGATGCATTAGTGTGTAGCTCAAACAACAACTGAAAATCTGGTAATACAAGAATTGGTGTTGTCGTCAAAAGTTCTTTGATTCGTTCGAAAGCAATGCTTCCCTTTCATACAATCAGTAACCGGTGCCATCACGCTACTGAAGTGTGGAATGAATCTTCAGTAGAATTATGCCAATCCATGAAAACTTCTAACTTCAGTGATAGTTCTCGGCTGCGGCCAATTTCTAATAGCTTCAACTTTACTCTGGTCCACCTGGATTCCCTTCTCAGATACAACATATCCCAAAAATAACACACTTCTCGTCATGAACACACATTTCTTCGTAGCTGCATAAAATTGTTCCTCACGAAGAATAATTAACACTTTTCTCAAATGCTCTACATGTTCCTCTGTGCTCGCACTATAAATCAGAATATCATCAAAGTAAACTACAACAAACTTCCCAATGTACGGTCTGAAAATTTGATTCATCACCCTCATAAATGTACTTGGTTCATTTGATAGACCAAACGGCATAACCAACCATTCATATAAACCTTCCCTCGTCTTGAATGCGGTCTTCCATTCGTCTCCTGGTCTAATTCCAATCTGATGATAACCACTCTTCAAATCAATCTTCGAAAAGATAGTAGCCCCACTCAACTGATCTAGCAAGTCATCCAACCTCGGCATAGGAAATCTGTAGCGAACAGTAATCTTGTTCAAAGCTCTACTATCGGTACACATTCTCCATGTTCCATCCTTCTTCGGTACCAACAAAGCTGGTACTGCACAAGTACTCAAGCTTTCCTGAACACGTCCCTGCTCTAACAACTCCTCTACTTGCCTTCGTAACTCCTCATGTTCCTTCGGACTCATTCGATAATGTGGTCTATGTGGTAACACTGCTCCCGGAACAAGATCACTTTGATGTTGAATGTCTCTTAGTGGTGGTAACTCCTTCGGCAACTCCTCTGGAAATACATCTTCAAATTCTTTCAAAACTGGCTTTGCTTCTTCTGAAATCTCAACCTCTTCATGACTCTCTCGTCCAATCAACAAATAGACTTCAGGCTCATCTTCAACTTCCTTAACAAACTCCTTCAAAGTCAACAGAGTTTTCAATTCCTCAATCTCCTCCAGCTTGCTCTCCTTCTGTTGTTGCTTCTTGGGAACCAAAGTGATTTTAGTACCTTCAAACATGAAACTATAGCTATTAGCACGACCATCATGTTGTACTGCTCTATCAAACTGCCATGGTCTTTCCAACAACAGATGACACACATCCATGTCTACCACGTCACACCAAATTTCATCTTTGTACTTCTTCCCAATAGAAAAATTCACACAAGCTCTTCGACACACCTTCACTTCACCACCCTTCCTTAACCATGCTAACTTGTATGGTTTAGGATGCTTCTCAGTTTTCAAGTTCAACTTCCTTACTACTTCTGTATAAATAATGTTGTCACAGCTTCCAGCATCAATAACGAACTTGCAAACTTTCCCTAGAATAGTGCATGTCGACTGAAAAATATTGCTTCTCAACAAACTAGAATCCTCTTCTTGCTTTGGTGTAAGACATGACCTCCTCATCATAAGGTTACAACCTTCATCTCCAGATAATTCTTCTTCCTCTTCAACATAAGGTGTATTTGAACATTCTGTCTCCTCACCATCATCCTCAATCTCAGCAACCATAGCTCTCTTCTTCGGCTTCGGACATTCATTGCTTTTGTGACCCAACTCCTGACA
Source organism: Allium cepa (assembly GCA_030765085.1). Classification (NCBI taxonomy): domain Eukaryota; kingdom Viridiplantae; phylum Streptophyta; class Magnoliopsida; order Asparagales; family Amaryllidaceae; genus Allium; species Allium cepa. The sequence continues at coordinate 583,631,464 of CM060931.1, forward strand.
ATTATAACATTTGAAACCACTGCTAACCTTTGCCTTCTCAGCCTCCTTCATAACTGGTTTACTGGTAGGTTTAGAAACGTTAGAACTTCCACTGGCACCCTTTACTGGATTATTGGAATTAGTAAACACACCACCACCACGTCTTCCCTGCTTCTCCCAAGCCAACGCTTTCTGATGTGCCTCTGCTACTGATCTAGGATCAAACATATTAACCATATCCTGGATCTGCATTCTCAATCCCCCAATGAATCTAGCAGTTAGCTGTTCTTCCGTTTCCATAATATCATTCCTGGCAATGAGTTGGTAAAATTCATCAGCATAATCACTAACAGACTTCGTCCCTTGCCTCTGATTCTGCAACCTCTGGTACATAAGTGAATGATAGTTGTATGGCAAAAATGTAGCTCTCATCAACTTCTTCATCTTCTCCCATGATTCAATCTTTGACTTTCCCATTCTCTCCCTTGTAAGTTTAGTTTGCTGCCACCACGCCAAAGCTCTCCCCCTCAACCTAGTAGAAACTAACTTCACCCTTCTATTCTCCGGAACCTCCTTGAAATCAAAGATCTCTTCAACATTTGACAACCAATCAAGAAATTCTTCTGCTACCATTCCACCTTTAAACTCCGGAATTTCCATCTTCATACCCGATTCCCATCGACGATCATCCTCTACATCCCAATAAGAATTTCGAACTTGGTCTCGATCTCGATAATAAATGCTAGCTCGATCACCTTCTTCATCAAAATCAAAAGTACGCCTAAATCGATCTCGACCATTATCATCCCTTCGTTCATGCATGCTTCTTCGACTATGTCTCTCTTCATCTCTATACGCCTCATTGTCAAATTCACGTTGATTTCTTCTCTCTTCATGTCCATAGTCATGATGATCTCTCCGTGGTGAAATTGATGTTTCTCTTCTATCTGTGAAAGAACGCGGTGATACCCTCCTCGCTTCCGTAAACGATGGCGAAACTCGGTTTCCTCCATGGTTCGAGTTTGGTGATCTCCTCCTTTGAGTTTGATTCAAATCATTCATCAACTTCTCTAACTTTCCAATGCCTTCATCAAATTTCTCATTAATACGTTGTTCCATAAGCTCGGCTTCTTCTCTTCTATACAACGCTTCAACATTTTGATGACGGTTAGCTCTCCTTGGCGGCGTGATTGGAAACTCTTCACAAACACTTCAAAACTTCAAAATTCTTCAACAAAACTTCTCAAATACTTCAACAAATACTTCAAAACTTCACAAATCTTCAACTCAACAACAAGTCACGGCCTCAACCTTGACTCGGCAATAGCTCTACATAGTTTAACTCCTTAACTCGGCCTCTACTTCAACATAATGTACTTCAACACAAACTATGCTCGGCCTTCAAACACTTCACGGCTTAACTTGGCTCGGCTCACTTGCAACTTGACTCGGCCTCACTTGCAACCCTTCAATTCAAACAACAACAAGGCACAGCTCCAATCACTAGCTCGGCCTCAATACTTCAAACACTTTTCAATTCTAGATCCAAAATGAAATGGATCAAAATCTTCAAACTCGTTGCAACTTCAAGATGAACACGATGAATTCCAACTTCAAACTTCAAAAAATTTGGCTCCAAGTCTCGGCTTAGCTATGATTGGCTAAGTCTAGCTCTGATACCAAAAACTGACGCAGCGGATATTACGAAAACAATGAAATCGACGAAATGTAGCAATCGGTGGATTGATGAATACCAAAATGCCCAAATTCATTGATCCGAAGATACCGAATTCTAGCTATCTCTAACACGTTGATCGCGCACGATACCGTGAAAGAAGATCTTCAATTCTTCAAGCGTTGATCAAGCGCACTTGATTCCGCGAATCGGCTTCAACAATCGTTGATTCGAGCGCACTCGAATAACCGAAAGTGGAGATAGGAGATTTCACTCAACTACCAATTTAAGATGAAAGCACACAGCAATCAAAAAGAAATTTTATTCAAAAATCAACCCCCTTCAAATGTACAACTCACACGTATTTATAGTGTTTACAACACAGCCCATAAGTCGCGTACGACTCAAGACCTGACCGACTCATGACACAAGACTTACGACTCATATTGACTCGGCAGCGACTCAGACACCATGCGACTCAGTATATGTCAACAATGACCTAACTCCAACATGTACAGACGACCGAGGAAACATACAAACACCCTACAACATCACACAACACAGACGACCCAATAAGATACGACTCAACAAAACAACACAGGTTACACGACTCACGACATAGTATAAACAAGACCGACTCGCGACTTACGACTCAGCTTAAGTCGGTAGCGACTTAAAGAAGGCCTTCAGAAAAACTCCATACTACTTAACTCCGAACGACTCATCTCCGAGCGACTCATCCCGGAACGACTCATCACCAGATGACTTAACTCCATTCCATCATTAGGTCGTATACCCATAGGTCGTAGCTCGTTCCTATTAGGTCGCAGATTTAATGCCACTTCCCTTTCTGGTTCCTTGTTAAGTCGTCGACGACTTATGGATGAGTCGCTGAGTCCTGTACGACTCATCAAACTCGAACATCTCAAACACCTGTTAAGTCGTAACTCCTGCTCTTCATTCTTGTTAACTCGGATACGACTCATCCTTCTAGCCTGGGCTACATCACATAGCATCCCAAACCACATATTAGAAATAACAATTAATCAAAGGACTTTCAACATCATTTTATTCATCTTTTAATTACATTTAAGTAGTTAATTCTTGATTAATTTCACAAATAATTTATCCTTAACTCAATACGGTAATTAACCTTCAATTACTTCATTGATTACTAACCATAACTATTAATCACCGTTGGTTAATAACTTCAGTAATTATCTTCCCTTAATTACTTCATCAAATAAATAAATTATTCCTTAATTATCCCTAATTAATCCTTTGGTTAATCATACAAAATAATTTAATCCAAATTACTTTCACAATTCCAACTTCCACTAATTACATCCAGTGCTTATCATTAATTACTTCACTAAGTAATTTTACCTCATTAATTACATTAAGTAATTATGCTCAGTCCATAATTAAGTAATTCTCTTTAACTAATTTAAACTTAATTAATTGATTCAAATTAATCACATTAACTTAATAAATTACACTAATAATTAATTACTTTAATTACTTTATTAAGTAATTACCATTATCCTTAATCATTTACAGTAATAAATCTTTAATTAATTACTTCCATTAATTACTTTAACTGATTACATTCATTAATGATTCTTATTTAATCACTTTCATTAACCATACTTAATCAATTATAACAGTAATTAACCCTACTGTGATTACTTATCTTAATTAATTCCTTAATTAAACATCAAATAATTTAATCTTAGTTACTTCTACTAATAAATTAACCTTTATCAAAAAAAAAATTATCACATAAATTAAAACATTTATCCTTTAATTAATACTTACTTTTATTTAAAAAAAATAAGTTTTAAATTGTCTTAAAGTTTAACTTAACAACATAAGTTAAACAATCATTTCTTTACTTAATTAAAGGTTAAAGAAACATTTAATAGGAAGGAGTTATTTAAGAAAAGTTTAAACCAATCATCACTTCATCATTCTTTCTTCCAAAGCATCGTTTTCCTTTAAAACCCTTTTATCACAATGTTTTTTAAAAAACTTTCTTAACTTCGGCTTCTTAACTTCGGCTTGGGCATAACCGAAAATCTCTCGAGACCTGCCTGGGTTTTATTCTTCTTGTTTTTTTAATTTTAAACAGGCTTATATAAAACCAACTCTGCTAACACCCAAAAACAAAAGTAAACAACTCGAGCTATACTTCCATTTTCCCGAGTTTCCCTCCGAGTGAACTTTCCTCTCCTGCCTTCGAACCAAAACCGATACACAGCCTCCATCGTGCACGTGCACACGGCGTCCCATCCACTTCGATCACCATTCAGGTCATCTTCAGGTCGGCGACACACCCCTAAGATGAAACGACCCCCTAGAACTACTGATTGTGCAGGAAACAAAAATCGAGTATAATCGATCGTCACTGGAACAAAACCGCTCCTTCTTCTCCCTCGATCGATCACCACACGCCACCAGAACCCATGGCCCATTGCCGGAAGCTTCGCCTGACCACCCTCTGCCCTTTCCTTCATAACCGAACACGGCCGATGCATTATCCATGCTTCATTTATCTCGAGAACAAATACTAGCCAGACCCAGTCCTAAACCCTAGATCGACCCTTTCCCCTGGCCATGGCGAACTAAAAATTCGCTTACTATTTTTGCCGAGTCCACCCAACCCCAAGCTAGCTACAGCAGAGACCCCGACCTTCCCGATACACTCGATTCCCAAAAATTGATCAAAACCCCAAATGTGATTAACTACGAATTATACCTTCGACCAAGCATTAAAAATCTGGATTTGTTTCTTAAAATTCATGATACTTGATAGCGAACAAGATTATATACATGAATCTAAAATTTTTTATATTTGATTTTAACATGTTTTGGATGTCTTGACTGTCTTTACTATCAGCCAGATGACAATCAAATCTATCCCACTCAAACATATTTTAAATTTTGATTTATGATTAAACGAACAAACTAGGTTCAGAAAACAAAGCTTAAATATCATTCAGTTAAATGATTAATTTTTTTTTATTATCAGGATTGAACCTGTGCTATTTGGATCAGAGGCATGCTTTGCCTGTTCCAAATCACATACACAGATACTCATACACCTAAAAATACATAAAAATTAACATGCACAGAAATATTCAGATCATACTTATATGATCATCACATACTAGCTCAAGATTCATAGATTTACCAAGTTTACTCACCATAAGTTTTGCAGAGCATGCTCGAAAATCTGTAACTGAGCTGTGAAGTTGATCATATTCTAGAAATTTATGTAAGTGACTTGGTAGTTTTTGGTTAGATTGATAAATTCATCATGTTTCAAAAATGGACATGTAACTCATACAAAATCCTACAAGTTGATTCCATGTACATGATAAATTTATCAAATTTTCAAAAATCGTTGCTTGGATTATCAATTCAAATAATGCTAAATTATAATGTTCGCAAGTCTGATGGATAAAGTTGGGTTCATGTATTTCCATACTACACTATTTCTTCCAAACGTAATGGAGTTGTAAACATGAGTGGTTGATAATTTTTGAAAATCTGCAGCTTTTCATAAATTAAAGAGTTGCCATATTTTCCTTGAGCAGATATGGCTGGTAACCAGACATTTTATGGCATGCTACTAATCATTCATCACACATAACAAAATTTGATCAGATTCAAAATTGTTTAAAGATTTACTCACCTTGTTTTTGGGTTTTGAACAGAAGAGGCTTGATAAAAATTTATTTGAACTGCATGCTTTTGATCTTATTTAGTTTCTGGTTTCCAGTTTTGCTTTCGCTAGGTTTGAATCTGATTTCTATATGCTTAGTTAAACCTTGAATATCCATGCTAGCTTCTTCTTTCTTACTTTTTTTTAGTTAAACCCTGTTCAGATTTCTCCTCTGGTTTGCCTTGATACTTTCCTGATTTCAGTTTGAAGTTGCTTGATTGAATTTTCTGCTTTGATTTGTTTACAGTCCATTTTTCTGATTGTTCTTATTACAGATTTTTATTTCTCCTTTGCCCTTTTTTTTAATATTTATTTACATGAAAACTTTAAATGCGAATGTTTTGCCATTTGTTACTTTTCTTTACATTTGTTAAATACCTATTCCATTTAAGTAACACTTGTCACTAATAGGGATTTTATGTCTAAACCCAAATGTTAACTTTATTTATAAGTTTATGGCTTAAATCTTATTATTTTACTTACATTTGTAAATTCATGTTTATATGTTTTTATGTTGATTTACATGATATTCTAAATTTAGCTTTTATATTTATAAATGTCTTATGTTAAATAAAAATTAATTTACTTAACTATATATATATATATTTTAAATTCAATTTACCATTTATCTTTGAAATTTCAAATTATAAATTCAAGTTAAAATCAACTCATATAACTTGTATATATTTAAATACTTTTATTTATCAAATTTTATTTATTTAATCAACTGGAATCGGTATTTCAATGATTTAAAATCAGTAAATTATCCTATTAACAGATATTAAAAATTCAGGTTATCACATTCCTCCACCCTTAGAATCTTTTTGTGCTCGAAAAGAAACGAAACCAGAATATATTGAAATGCTTAAAAAAAGCAGATAAAATTCCTTTGATCATTTTTAAAACACTTTAAAATCTATTTTATATTATAAAATAGTCTTTATAAAAATACTTTTATAACTCGATGTTTCAACAAGTCCATCTTCGTTCTCACAGAAATTCGGTCATACGTTGATCAGGCGTACGACTGAAAATCTATAAGTACTTAGCAGACCCATTTCCAACAGCCAGTGAAAATACTTGGTGTTGGGGGCGTTTTCACCACCACCAAGCCAAGGGCACGACCGGACCAGATCCCATCTCCAAGCCCCCATCACGAAATCAAAGCCCTCGAAAGTACCACCGGACCGGCTCCACATCATTCCTGCCGAACCACCCACTTACTGAGCACGGCCGAATCGCACTACCGAACCAACTTGCCACCGGTCCAAACCCACCGCCGAACCAATCTCCTTCTACCAAACCAACCTCCACCGGACCAACACCCAAGACCATCTACCACCGATCCAAGATCCATCCACCCATCACCGATCCATGTTACCACCGACCCATGTTGCTACCGAACCAACCTTCTCCAAGCACGACCGAACCAAGGCATGCCGAACCGGATGTGCCAGACCAGATTGCTTCAGCCCAGGACCACCAGCAGCTATATACATCCAAGACTCCTGCCCCCAACCTCACTCTATAAATAGAGGGCTAGGGGTACAACAATGGCGGACAAGTTTGAGAGCTCAAGCACAGAAGGAACTTCAAACAACTTTCATATACTTGTATACAAAGCTTTGTACTTGTAATCTGAAAGAAAAAGGGGAATAACATATAAAGTGGACGTAGGCACGTTCTGGACGAACCACTATAAATCTGTGTGTCTTTTACAGTTCAGTCGCTATTTTTTATATATTTGCTTAAATCACCCAAATCACGAGAAACAACATAAAATCAGCTAGTTCATACGACTTGGAGGTGTTTGCCCATTTTTTGTGCAAACATTTTCGGTGCTTTCACTGAGAGCCGAGCTAAAAGCTACAGCTTCTCCTACTCAACCTTCTTTCTCACAGCATCGTTCCTCGCTCCGACAACATGACTTCCAGGCATAGGAGAGATGTTAATAAGGGAAAGAACGTCGCAACTAGCAGTATCCCAGATCCAGTGGCCCCGAATCAAGAGAATCATCCCATTTTAACAGCAATACCAGATGAAAATCAGGCAAATCCAACAGGCCCCGCCGCGGAACAACCAATTACTAGGGCAGATCTAGACAGGGTTGTGGCTGAAGTAACTAACCGCTTCGCATCTCAACAAGAAGCCCTGGTGGACCAACTCATGTCACGCCTGAGGGATGCTGAAGAATCAAACTACAACACCGAATCATGGGGCGAGTCCCAATCTGGAGGGTCTAGAAGGCGACAAAGACCTTTCTTCTTCGAAGAGATTAACAACAGAAACAGCCATGGTAGGAGCCGAGCCCGGTCTCAGCCCGAAGTCCGACCCGAGGAAACACTTGGAGCCGAACCCAGCGGGGGAGGTGCCAGGCAAGGGTCGGATGTAGCTGAGCCTGTCATGCTACCTAACCATGAAAACACCAGTAGACGGGGCCGAGCTAGAGTCCAGCCTGAAGTTGGACCCGAGAAAGCGTTGAGAACAGAACCCAGCAGGGGAAGATCAAGGCGAGGGCCAACCATGGCTGACCCCAGCATGCCCCCAGAAGAGCAGAGACAGCCTTTGGAAAATGTTAGGAGTGACAAACGGTACCATCCCTACAAGTCATCTGGACGGAATCAATCCCGCAGGGAAGAACCAAGCTCATTTTTGTCCGCTCCAAGTTCTGATGAAAGGATGGCACGATTGTTCAAAGAGTGCGTCCAACGGGAGAAAAGGGATCGGGGGATAGGTGCTAGGGTAACCAGCCCCTTCACCCGCAATATTGAAACTGCCATCACCCCCCGAGAATGGAAAATGCCAACGATGGAACCTTACAAGGGAACCTCTGATCCCATCATACACTTACAGAGGTACACCCAGCATATGCTCATGAGCGGAGCAACAGAGGGAGTGTTGTGTAAATGCTTCCCACTATTCTTGGCAGACCTAGCTACCTCCTGGTTCTGCCACCTACCCCAAGGGTCCGTTAGCTCATGGGAAATGTTGAAAGAAAAGTTCATCAGTCAGTTCCGCATTCATGTGGAGCAACCCAAGGACGCTTATTCCTTATCTAATATCAAATAGAAACCCGGAGAGACATTGCAACAATATCTAACCCGATTCAACGCCACGGCAACTGCAGTCCAAGATGCCGACGAGAAACTTATCCTAATGGCCCTTTGCAGTGGTGTACATCCAGATACTAAATTTGCTAGAAGACTAACCAAAGAAAAACCAGCTACTTTACCTGATTTCTTCCATGAAGCTGGAAAGTATATGAGACTTGAGGATGCTGCCACTGAGAGGCAATCAAGGCAACAGGCTAAGACGGCTACAGACAGGTTCCCCGCTGTAGCAAAGGATGTTCGAAGAAATGACTCTAGAGACAATGCTGGGGACAAAAAGGGAGAAAAGCGCTTATATCGACCAGGACCAAGATTTGACTCTTACACTCCTTTGAATGAAACGATCGAAAACATCTTCCTAGCAACACAAGACGAAGTTAGATACAAGCGCCCCCCGCACAAGAAGGAGTCAGACAGCGCACTCAAATCTGGAAAGTTCTGCCGCTTCCACGAATCCCACGGACATGATACCAATGAATGCCACCATCTCCGGGACTTGATTGAAGAACACATCAGAAGGAGGACACTGGAGCGCTATGTAAGAGGCCATAACAGGACTTCGACTCCTGCCAATGAGAATCCTGGATTACCCCCCCCCCCCCCCAGAAGCAGGCGGGGGAAATCGCAACACCAGCGGCTCTAGTCAAGAGAAGATAGTGGTCCACACCATATCAGGAGGACCGCACATCGCCGATAGAAGCTGGGCGGAGATGGAAAGATACGGCAAGTCACTGAGGAACGCTGAAGGCCGCGTTAATTCTGTTATGGAAGAACGCCACCCGAAACGGAAAGAGATTGACGACATCACATTCAGTAGGCGCGATCTAGAGGGAAGACAGTACCCGCACATGAATCCTATGGTCATCTCTGCCTGGTTCGGACCAGCCAAAGTTTTCCGAATTTTAAAGACACTGGAAGCTCGGTGAATATCCTATTCAAGCATGCTTTCGACAAAATGAAGCTATCAATGAAAGAAGAGTCTCCCTGCAACAAACCACTACATGGTTTCACTGGAGATGCGAAGATGCCCCTCGGGCAACTGGACCTTTTTGTTGAAATAGGAAGCCATCCTCGCTCCGCTGTGCGAAAACAAACGTTTGTGCTGATAGAAAGCCATTCGGCCTACAACGCCTTTTTGGGAAGACCAACCTTGTCCGACTTTCAAATTGTCCTAGCCCCGTGGTGCCTGAAGATGAAATTTCCAACCGATAACGGAATAGGAGAAGTAGAGGGAGATCAAGACGCTGCTCGAGACTGCTATGTAACTGAACTTCGCAATAACCGCAGAAAAGATAAAGGGAAAAATGCAGAGACTACTCTCTGCATGAAAAGCTTGGAAGCATAGCAACTAAAGAAAGCCCCTCCTCTTCGATATACCAGTGATCCTTTCAACGAATTAGACCCCAGGGACAAAGAGGAGGAGGCCACCGTCGAGCCTGCAGATGCTATGGAATTCGTATCCGTGGACAAACACGACCCAAGTAGACTGCTGAGAGTCGGGTCTCAGTTAAAAAGAGAATTAAAGAATCAACTCATTGATTTTCTTCGTCGCAACATGGATGTATTTGCATGGACGCACGCTGACATGACGGGAATCTCCCCAGACGTAGCATGCCACATGCTGAACATAGATCCCACCAAGGTGCCAGTGAAGCAGAAAAAGAGGAGCATGGGGGCAGAACGATCAGCAGCCCTCGAGGAAGAAGTAAAGAACTTACTTGCCAATGACTTCATACGCGAAGCCATCTACCCAGAATGGATCGCCAACCCGGTCCTGGTGAAGAAAGCTAATGGGAAGTGGCGAACATGCATCGATTTCTCCAACTTAAATGACGCTTGCCCGAAAGACTGCTTCCCACTCCCCCGAATCGACCAACTCGTAGACAGCACAGCCGGACACAAACTCTTATCCTTTATGGACGCATACTCAGGATATAACCAGATCCCTATGCACGCCCCCGATCAAGACCACACTAGCTTCATCACTGACCGAGGATTGTACTGTTACAGGGTAATGCCATTTGGACTTAAAAATGCCGGAGCTACTTATCAGCGCCTCGTCAACAAGATGTTTGCAGAACTGATAGGGCGATCTATGGAAGTTTATGTGGATGACATGCTGGTAAAATCGAGGAAAACCAACGACCATATAAACCATCTGGACGAAATGTTTCAAGTACTTCACCAATATGGAATGAAACTGAACCCTCTAAAGTGCTCCTTCGGAGTATCATCGGAAAAGTTCTTGGGATTCATCATTCATGCCAGGGGGATTGAAGCAAACCCCGAACAAGTTCGGGCTTTGCAAGATATCAAGATACCATCCACTAGAAGAGAGATGCAAAGCCTAAACGGAAAAGTGGCCGCTCTAAGTAGGTTCATCTCTAAAGCAACCGACAAATGCATCCCTTTCTTCGAAGCTCTAAAGAAAGACAAAGGAAAGTTCGAATGGACTGACGAATGCTCGACAGCCTTCCTTAACTTAATCGGACACCTCCAGAGACCACCGGTACTCTCAACTCCTAATGAAGGCGAGGAACTATACCTATACCTTGCTGTATCGTCCCACGCTTTGAGCGCCGCTTTGGTGAGAGAAGACAACCGCGCGCAGCGACCCGTATACTTTGTAAGCAAGAGATTTACAAGGGCAGAAGCCATATACCCTAAACTTGAAAAGCTAGCATACTGTTTGCTTATCACGTCATGGAAATTGCGACACTATTTCCAGTCTCATTCCATCAGAGTTTTAACCGATCAACCGCTAAGGCAAGTGCTCCATCGCCCCGACACTTTCGGGTGATTACTTAAGTGGTGCATCGAACTAAATCAATATGATATCACTTACCATCCTCGCACCGCTATCAAGGGGCAAGCCATAGCTGATTTCATTGCCGAATTCACTACTAATGAAGGTAAGGACCAATCTGAAATAAAAGAAGATATCAAGTGGAATCTCTTCGTAGATGGGGCGTCAAACGAACAAGGCTCGGGGGCAGGTGTTGTAATAATCACCCCCAGGGGAAGGAAGCTGCACTACGCCCTAAGGTTGGAATTCGCTGCCACCAACAATGACGCAGAATACGAAGCGGTGATAGCTGGATTAGAACTGGCCTTGGAGATTGGAGTCGGCTCTTTATGTCTCCATAGTGATTCTCAACTCATTGTAAATCAAATACTGGGAGACTTCCAGACTCGAGGAGAACGACTTACAGCGTATCTAAAAAAGACCAAGCTGCTGCTCAATCAATTGGATCACTATCTAATCAAACACATTCCCCGAGAAGAGAATCAAGAGTCCGACGAACTAGCAAAGCAAGCTAGTATGAAGAACATCACTATTTTAGGAGCATTAACCATCTCGAAACAGCTGGCACCAAGTTTCGAGCAAGTGAATCTGATTGCTGCGATCGACGAAGAAACCGGGATGACTCCTATCCGGAAATATTTACAAGATGGCACACTGCCAGACAGGCGTAACGAAATCAAGAAAATCTTAAGGAAAGCTTCCCGCTATACATTACAAGAAGGCATCCTCTATCGGCGCGGCTTCTCTAATCCCTTATTAAGGTGTATCGCTGGAAGGGAAGCCAGGGAAGTCTTATCCAACATCCATCAAGGAAGTTGCGGAGATCACACTGGAGGGTAGACTCTGGCAAAGAAGATACTCCTATATGGATATTACTGGCCCGCTTTAAACAAAGATGTCTTGGACTTCGTCAAGAAATGCGACAGATGTCAGAAATTTGCCAAGATTCCTCGACTCCCCACGAATGAGATTACTCAAATGACCAGCCCTTGGCCCTTTGCAGTATGGGGAATTGACTTAATTGGCGAACTGCCAGCAGGCCGAGGCGGAGCCAAATATGCTATAGTGGCGGTTGACTATTTCACCAAATGGTTGGAGGCGGAACCTCTAAATAAAATATCTTTGGCAAAAGTTATCAACTTCTTGATCAAAAATATTCTGTGCAGGTACGGAGTCCCACTCAAGATCATATCAGACAACAGACTTTAATTTGACAGCGAAGAATTCGCCGATTGGTGCCAAGAGCACGAAATTCACAAAAGCTTCTCATCTGTAGCTTATCCTCAGGCAAACGGACAAGTCGAAGCTGTCAACAAGATTCTCAAAACCTTAATCTAGAAGAAACTTGAAAGGTCGAAAGGCGCTTGGGTGGACGAACTTCCTACGGCACTTTGGGCCTATCGCACATCTTACAGAACTTCAACAGGGCATACCCCTTTCTCTTTGGCATACAGATCGGAGGCCATGCTCCCAGTTGAAACTATAGTGCCCTCTCACCGTAGGATCCACTATAACCCGGAAGAGAACGAAGAACTCCTTCTCATGTCTCTTTGGATCTAATTGAGGAAAGAAGAAACGATGCAGCACTCAAAGCAGCGGCTCATAAGCAAAAAGTTGCAGTACAATACAACTCCAAGGTCAAGCACCGCAGCTTACAGGAAGGAGATCTCGTCCTCAAGCGGATCTTCCCACGCCCCGGAGCGCTAGATCCAATCTGGGACGGACCCTATGTAATCCATAAAGATCTCCACAACGGAGCTTATATTTTGTCAACAGTGGACGGAGAGGTGTTCCAGAGGGCATGGAACATCCGACACCTCCATCGATACTTTTCTTAACTTGTACTGCCCATATGAAGTAAATTAACAAAGAGAATCAGTGGACGTAGGCATTTTCGTGCCGAACCACTTTAAAAAATCTTGTCTCTTTTTAACTTGTTCCTTTATAACTTGGCTACTTGTTAACTGTATTCTTTTCTATTGAACAAAATTCTGTGTAAAGGCACCTCCATCCGAGCCACATCAGGGCACGGCCTCATCTGGACAAGGCCTAACAGGTACTATGCGATTCTATGCACTCGCCAATGAGACACTTTTGCTCCAGCATCCCTCTTCTGTGGGTTAACTCATTGCTTGCGACTGCCCTCAAAGCCAACTGTAATGAGCCGATTATAAGCCATCAAGAAGGCCGACTATAGCCGATGGCAGCTCATTACGGCGTTCGGCTCGCCGGCAACTGTGAACCTACTTTATGCCCCAATATAAGATGTGGCCAGCCAAGGGTAGTTCACGGTTGACGATCGGCACCCACGCTAGCCGGCCACAGTAAATCGAATAATACCCACGATTACGGGCCATAATGGCTCGGGTAGTTACTGTGCGCGATCTCGGCTCCGATATGTCTTAAGTGCGGCTGTGGTAAAAAAGATAAACTCCCCGCGGAGGCGTAAGATGGGTGACAAATGTCTCCAAGACCCACGGCTAGGGAAAGTGACTACAAAACCCGTTTGCCACGAACTTAAGCATATCGAGGCCTTCCGTGACTGGAAGTTTTACTTTTCCTATATTTCCATTCCATTTAAATACTTTTCTGCTATCCTGTGTAACGGTCCCTAAAGTACAGGACACTAAATGAAAAGCACTCGCTCAGGAGAATCTGAGCCCACAAACTGGGTGACAAGGCACTCAGCCACATCCATGGTCAATTACCCAAGGTGTCCAAAGCTACCCCCTGCAACCAGAACATGAAGGGCGGTACTCTTTTCTCTTGTACATAATCATGTAGCTAGGACTTGTTTAAACATCGCAAGATATGAAATTATATATTAAGTAAGAACTTAGCATTAAACACAATTGAATCACTAACACATACACAGCTATATTTCTTGTGCAACACATCAGAATAACAAAAGCACTCAAATATAATAGAATCTGTTTATGTTATAAAATTACAGAAAGTCATTATTTACAAATAATATAATTACGAGTTCAATTAATGTTTTGGACTAACATAGACAGCAACCAAAATATGTGCGAGTCAAGTCAAAAATCGAAGCTTCGCCCCCATCCCGCTAGCCCTCCGGATCTACTTAACTGCAGGATCGGAGCTCCCAGCATGATGACCACAGGCCCCACCTGTCCAATTCAGAAAAAAAGTCCATTAAACCGACAACGAACGATCAAGTTATGAAAAGCTAAAAAAGGAAAACTCACCAACACCCGCTTCTTGGTCCTCATCCCCCAACTGCACACCGGCTTCCTCCGTAGCAAGTAGCCGCATCCCCTCCTTCACCGCTACCTTCTCCTCCTTTGAGAACTGGGCGGTAACCATATCCATCCTGAATGCCGCTCCACCTTCCTTATCCGCATCGGCCTTGGCCTCCTCCAAAGCCCGAAGATATATCCTAGCCATGATCCGGGGATAGTCATCCATCCAGGATAGATTACCCTGCTTCTAGGTACGGAAGTACAGATCCTGCAACATCTCATCCATCATCCCCTCATTCTCCTCAAACTCCCTCACCCGGGCCTCGGAGGACAGCAACTTAGCAACGGCAACATCCCTCTCCGATCGATATCTCAAGCGGTCGGCCTGGAGAGTCCTCCTCATTTCCTCCATCTCTTCCTTTAGCCTGGCCTGAGCAAGCTTTGCGGCCTCAAGCCTCCCAGATAACTCCTCTACCTGCTCGAGATCCGCCCTCCGAACCTCGTCCACCATAGCAATAGCTATGTCAATCCGCTCCTTGCAGGAGGCCTCCATCTTTCGCAACTCAGCCTTGCTAGACTCCTCCATGGTTTTCTTTAGTCGTCGGGAGGCAGCCTCGTGCTGGGATATCTGGATAGCCTGATTGGAAAGCTGTTTGGCCTGGTCAGAAACCTGTAGCCGCAACCGGATGTTAGCACTTCCGATTTCCTCCCCAGCCCTGGCCAGTCGAGCGTGATGCTCCATTAGCCTCTTGGTTTCCTCAGCCACCCGATCGATGATTGCCTTGGCCTCATTCCCCATGGTCACAATCCGAGTAGTAAGCAAATCGAGGTCTAACGACTTAGCCTCATCAAGCACCCATACCATGGGATTGCGAGGAAGAAGATGCTCACCCGTGACCTCATCAAAAGAGATATCCTGAAAACTCGGGTCCAGATCAGGGTGGCCGGCAAATGGGTTGCGATCCAAACCAGGACGGTCTATCGGAGTGACGGTTGGATTTTCGGACGGATGGGGGAAAGGCATAAACTCAGTATCCCCCTCAGTCGTTTCATGGATGGGCTGGACTGGAGGCTGAGGGCCAGGAGAAAGTTCAAACGAAGATCGGCCCCTCTTCCTCTTTTGCATATCTTCCTCAATGACTCCAAGAAGGGGGCGATATCTAACTGCATCCCCAAGACGGCTAGTTGGAGGCTTTGGTTTGGCAGAAGCTTTGAGTAGCTTATACTGTTCGAGGCGGTGCCGGATATCTGATGACTTGGCCGCCTTACCTGCTCCTGGAATAAAAACCAAGTGTTACGAACATGCAATGATCCATAATTCAAGAAATATGTTAAGTTAAAAAGAATGAGAAGGCACGTCTGTTATACAAACCCCGCGGAGGAGTAGGATACTGCAATAAGTCCTGAATCTCAGTCCAGGACGAAAGCGAACCATAAAATATTCCTAAGTCCCTATCATAAATGGAGTCTGCAGAAGTCAAAAGTTCACCTTGAATCGCTGGAATCGCCTTAGCTGAAGAACTCTCAGAAAATGGATCGGCGCCAGCCCCAGTCTTGTCAACCCCCTTTGCCTTCTCAACCAAAGCCGATCCTTCCTCCGACTCCACAAAAGCTTGATGGAAAGCATCATCCGTCCACTCATGAATCTCTCCCGCTTGCCCGGAGGTTAAGGCACCAACACCACTACCGCTCTGTCCATCTCCTCCTTCACCCTCACCTCTATCTTCCTCCACATCTTCCTCTCCCGGAGCAATTGGGCAAGTACTAGGACAGGGACCCTCAGACTTCTTAAGTTTCTTACCTTCAACAACGGGAGGCTTTGTAAAAGGTTCCCTCTTTCCACTCTTCACCGTGGCCCCTTCCTTGGCTTTGGCAGCCTTCTCCTCAGCCGTGTCTCTCTGCTTAACCACGGACTGGTGTGGCAGGATCAAGTTATGCTCCAGGAGAGTAGCATTCCTGATCAGGAAAGAAGCCGACCTGTCCCATCCCGAAATGGCCTTTATTTCCGCAGCCATTTGGACCAGGGAATCACTCTCTACGACTGCAAAGCCACCTGTCGCTAGCAAGAAATAGAAGCATATCAGAAGGAGCACTGCAGTCGGAACAAAGAAACTGTAAATAAAGTTCAACTTACAGCCAGAAGTGAAGAGGCGGAAGGAGACAGAATCGTCCCTGATAAAAAACCATTCTTTCTTAAACATGGTGAACTTTGAGTATAAGTCCAAGACCGGTTTGAAGGGCACGGACGCTTCTAAACTAACATACGGAGACCCCTTCTTGTAGCCTCTCAGATTATACAATTATCGAATTTCCCGGTTAGAAGAAGGGCGCTCATACCTCCTCTGGAAGATAACGAATAAGCACACCAGAATAGCGTAGGAATTGGGCTGGAGCTGGAGAGGGGCCACCTTCAGATAGGTAAGGAAGCTGACTATCCATGCATTGATCGGAGGAATGGCCCCACACATACAGTGGTATCTACTGTAAGCAAAATATCCTTCAGGAGGGTCATATGGCATAACCCCCTCTCCCGGCAACAACATGCGAGCCCTGTCAATCCCGAAGGAACGAGAGATGACATCAAGCTGCTCCTCCCTGAGGGAGCTAGGAAAACAATCGGCCGGGGAATTCAAGAGCTCCTGGGGGCCATACCCATCTACTAGCGATCTCGGAGAAGGCCCAGGACGTTCGGCCCGAACTGGGGGCACTATGGAGGACTCTGCTCTGTCCTTGGACTTCCGTTTATCGGATCGGGTTTCCACTTTTTGAGACATTTTATCTGCATACACAAAAGCGAAAGACATATTGTTAGAACAAATGATATAAACAAGCAAGTGTATATAGTCCAAAATTTCACTCATAAATCAAAACGCTCGAGCTCCCAGTGTCATTCGGTAAAGAAATGTAAAATTTCACTCGGTATTTAAAGTCTCAGGGTTCATCTGGTGGTTCAAATACATGTTCATTCGGCATTTCTCCTTCTCATTCGGCAGTTCAAATCCACGAGTCCATCCGGTAATTTATGTATAAATTTCATTTGGCATAAATTTCATCCGGCAAAATAGGGTCTTACCTAATTCTACGAAGATAAGCGTTGGTCCGGTGCGAATAGGAGTTTGATTCGGCAATCAGTTGATTCGGCTATCTCAAAACGATAAAGGATAACAGTAACCTGAAGCCCCGATTTATAGGCGCAACTCATCGACCGGACCAACTGGTTCGGCATACCCAGGACCGAACGAAGCTATCTCAGCTGCAGGAAAATAAAGCACGGCATATGCTGACATATACCCCACTTTGGGGGGCAAATGTTGGGGGCGTTTTCACCACCACCAAGCCAAGGGCACGACCGGACCAGATCCCATCTCCAAGCCCCCATCACGAAATCAAAGCCCTGGAAAGTACCACCGGACCGGCTCCACATCATTCCTGCCGAACCACCCACCTACCGAGCACGGCCGAATCGCACTACCGAAACAACTTGCCACCGGTCCAAACCCACCGCCGAACCAATCTCCTACTACCGAACCAACCTCCACTGGACCAACACCCAAGACCATCTACCACCGATCCAAGATCCATCCACCCATCACCGATCCATGTTACCACCGACCCATGCTGCTACCGAACCAACCTTCTCCAAGCACGGCCGAACCAAGGCATGCCGAACCGGATGTACCAGACCAGATTGCTTCAGCCCAGGACCACCAGCAGCTATATACATCCAAGACCCCTGCCTCCAACCTCACTCTATAAATAGATGGGTAGGGGTACAAAAATGGCGGACAAGTTTGAGAGCTCAAGCACGGAAGGAACTTTCAAACAACTTTCATATACTTGTATACAAAGCTTTGTACTTGTAATCTGAAAGAAAAAGGGGAATAACATATAAAGTGGACGTAGGCACGTTCTGGCCGAACCACTATAAATCTGTGTGTCTTTTACAGTTCAGTCCCTGTTTTTTATATATTTGCTTAAATCACCCAAATCACGAGAAACAACATAAAATCAGCTAGTTCATACGACTTGGAGGTGTTTTCCCATTTTTTGTGCAAACATTTGGAAAATAATTTTATTGAAAATATAGAAAACCGTTTTTGAAAATAGAGGATATATCTTTTGGTGAGAATTCTCTGGAAATCATCACCCCCATCCATGGTCACACTTACATCCAGGGTTACGTTGCCGTCACAGCAAAAGTCCATGTAACTGCAGGCTCTCCGCGGCCTCTCGATTGCGCCATGGAACCCACACAACAGATCACAGTTACATTCAGGGTTACGTTGCCGTCACAGCAAAAGTCCATGTAACTGCAGGCTCTCTGCGGCCTCTGATTTTCCCTGTTGAAATGAAACCTCTCCACTCCTACATAGGTCGCAGTCTACCGATGTAAAATCAAATGTAGACTGTTGGCTCTCAGCGGCACACACGACTTTCGCTATGGTATACTCTACTCATAATCTCCAGGAACTAGTTTTGTCCGGACTCCTCACAGGATCAACTTTAGAACCCCCCTTGGGGCTCAAGGCAGCACCACCCGGTGGTACTCCTGAGAAGTTCATTCCAAGGGAGCGCCTTTTTCCCCAGAGCCATCATCAAAACATTTTATACTATACACATATAGTATCTTTAAATCATACACCTAGTATGAACTCATACAAAGCTCCTTTACACAAAATCGATTATTCCAAAATCGATAATTCTCAAACTAGGCTTCCCAAATTCAATATCGATTTTACCCAAAAATCGAAAGCCTTTCCAAATCCATAGGTTCCCAAAACCTTTTTCCAAAATCCTCATATGATCCTTTATATATAGAGATATATATAAAATCCTTGATAAAAATCTTTGGATCATTATAAACTTGTATAAAAACTCTTTTATACTTCAAACACTTTCAAATTCCTTTCCTTCTGGCAAAAGATTCAACAAGGGATGTTTTATTTTATAAAACAAAGATATTTAACTTTGTTTACTCAAAATCAATTATTCAAATTTGATTACTCCTTTCAATATCATTCTCATTCAAATCCGTACGATGTACACATATTATTCGTACGCTATACCAATCTGATCGCTCACTCGATCACACAATTTCACTTCCGAACTAGTATCGTCCACCCGACTTCTTAGTGCGAACACAGATCTGGTTTCTTGATCAGAAACCGTCATTCTCCTTACATAGTCATAACTATGATAGAGAATATCCAGAACTAATCAACAATCCATATCCAAGTTCGCCGTCGAAAATCGAGTGAAAAATCCTACTCGAATCGATATAACTATCTCGAAATTCTGTGCTCGAATATGGATCAAATAATTATGCGAATAGAATAACATACGTACACCCTATGTATTTATCCCTATTGGTTATTAGCCAAATAAATTCCATTTCTATTCACACTCACTTTGATTTTCATACACTTACTCACATTTGCTTCAATCCATATGGATTATCACCTCTATTCGTACCTCGATTGGGCATTTAACCATTAACAGTTTGAGCTCCGACCAGTTTATTTAGAAAATAGTTTGAAAATTGTAAAAATAGATAAGTAGTTGGAAAATAATTACTAGTTTGTAAAATAGGTGTAAAATAGTTCAGTAGTTGTAAAATAATTGGAAAATAGTTAAATAGTTACAGAAATTTTAAATGATTGCAAAATAGCTATAAAATAGTAATTAGTAGTTTAAAATAGTAATTAGTTTATAAAATAGTTAGAAAATTGTTAAACAGTTTCAAAAATAATTGTAAAACAAGTATAAGATAGTTTGGCTTTTAAAAGAAAGGTTGTTTATATATTGAATAGTTTGAAAAAATAGGTTTGTATTAAAATAATTTATATTAAAAATAGTCCAGAGTCAAAACTGCTCACTTCCCAATCTCCATTCTCATCAATTCAATTTAAATTTCCACTTCCATATAAATTGACCCAATTCTAATTTAAATAACTTCAATTTCCATTGAAATTGATTTAACCCCAATTCAAGTTGAATTAACCCCAGTTTCTTTCCAAATTTAACTTCATTCAATCTTGATCTTAAAATTTACTAATTCAAATAAATTTTAATTGAACTAGTTCCAATTTCAATTCATCTCAACCCCAGGATGAATTAAACCCAATTTCAAACTCCATTTCCAAATCAAGTTGAATTATTCTTGATTTCTTCCCAAATTCAATTCAAATTCCATTTGAATTTAAAAATTATTCAATTTTAGTTACAATTTCAAATTATTCAAATCAATTCGGGCTAATTTCAAATCGTTTCCAATTAATCCAATTCAAATTTTCATTTGAACCTTATACTTATACATCTTCAATCACTACTTCAATTAATTCAAATCAAATTTAATTTGAACTAACTCAATTCAAATTTCAAATTTAATCCATTTCGAGTTATATAAATTCGAGTTAAATTTTTAAATATTGATTTAATCCTTTAAATCAAACCAACTTATATCTTTAAACCACTTAATCCTGAATCCAAATTCCATTTTACTTTAATAATGGATATATTACCAGACCACATTTCTCATTTGTTTAAAACAAATCCAATTCACAACTTCAGGATTTGTAACAATGGATGATATCATTCAAATTATTTTAAATTACCCATTCATTTTCAATTTCTAGATCTCAAACCCAATTTGAGGTCACTTAAACTCCCTAATTCAAATCAACCATTTAACTTTCCAAGTTAATCCCAATTTCATCTTGAACTTTCCAAATCAAATTGTTCATTCAAACTTATTTAGCTTCCTCCGAGTTAAATTCAATCTAACCTTACTCAAATTCGAATTCTCCATTTCAAATTTTCAAAATACTTTCCTACTTACAAGTTCAAAAACTTATCACTTTGGGTATCATATCTTATTCCAAATTTAAAACTCATCATTTAGTGTTTATTTCAAAACACCTTTGATATTATGTATATCCACCTATATACATATTAATTTCTTCTACATACTAAGTTACACTTTAAAATTTTAAACCACCTTTGGTTTTTAATTTAAAACAAATTCCTTTATATTTTCAAACAACTCTTTGTTCGAAATAGGATCATTTCATCCAAATGCATTAAATAATATTATTTATTATTTCTTTAAATTAATTACATCATTAATTAATTCCAATTAATCTCATTCGGTAATCAACTTGTTTCTTAATTACCTTCATTAAGTAGTTGTCCTTTAAATTACTTACCTCTAGTTACTTCATTAAGTAACTCCCTCTTTATTTATCATTTCCAATTATTATCCATTAATTAAATAAAGTTTAATTAATTGCATAAATTAATTGATTATCCTTATCCTGAAACCTTTCCCAAATTTAATTTCAGATTGGTTGTATTTCTATTACTTCTTAATTCTTACTATTACTTTTAATTTAATTAATACTACAACCAATTTCCTTAATATAATAGATAATCTATTACTTATATAAGATTCATTTACTTTTGAAATCATTTAGAAACCTTTATATAAGAAAATAACAAGTACAATGTCTCATATTTATACACTCAACTCATCCTAGGGTACCACTTACCCTATCCTTAATGAGTAATCCCAACAGAGCCAAGGTTCTCACTTAACCTTCAGCTCTGATACCAAATGTAACGACCCGAAAATTTCGATCCTGAAATTTCCAGATAGTTAAGGAAAGAAGAAAAGAGAAAGAAGAAGAAGACAGAACAAGACACAGAAAATCTCACATTCGCAGCGGATCAAAATATAATATCAATAAAATCAGTTATACAAAGAAAACTATATCTGTTAATTTACATTTAAATACATCAGAGTTACACATGTACATAAACATTGGACAAAACAATCATGTCCAAATACTACAATATCACAGTGGAAACTCTCTATACGTACCTGCCATCCAGCCCGCCTCATGAGCTCCAGAACGTCCTTACCTGAAAATCTGTAATACTCGGTCTGACCCGAGCATTACATCAAAGTAACACCGGGTCAGGCTGAAAACCAGCGTGAGTAAACCCATCTAACATGGAATACAAAAGTTTACAACCTATGTAAACCCGGGGTAACTTATATTGATTTACAACTTCACAAGCTGTTATAGACATCAACCATTCCACACATCAAATTCCTAATTGCCAAAACTTAGATTTAAATGGTCTAATTTACTTAAGTCATTCCACTTCAGCCTATTAGTTTCACATATCAATTTATACGAATCGAAATGGTTTCGGGTATTCACTAATACCCGACTCCGGTCTCTTCGAAACCATTGTAAACTTAACTTAAATTATTCAAGTGAAATACAATTCTACTTTAATACAGGATGTCACAGTAATTCATCATCAATAGATAATCACACCTTCACAGTTCAAATCAAACATATCTTATCACATAGTGACGCAGCGGATATTCCGAAAACAATGAAATCGATGAAATGTAGCAATCGGTGGATTGATGAATACCAAAATGCCCAAATTCGTTGATCCGAAGATACCGAATTCTAGCTATCTCTAACATGTTGATCGCGCACGATACCGTGAAAGAAGATCTTCAATTCTTCAAGCGTTGATCAAGCGCACTTGATTCCGCGAATCGGCTTCAACAAGCGTTGATTCGAGCGCACTCGAATAACCGAAAGTGGAGATAGGAGATTTCACTCAACTACCAATTTAAGATGAAAGCACACAGCAATCAACAAGAAATTTTATTCAAAAATCAACCCCCTTCAAATGTACAACTCACGCGTATTTATAGTGTTTACAACACAGCCCATAAGTCGCGTACGACTCAAGACCTGACCGACTCATGACACAAGACTTACGACTCATATTGACTCGGCAGCGACTCAAACACCATGCGACTCAGTATATGTCAACAATGACCTAACTCCAACATGTACAGACGACTCAAGAAACATACAAACACCCTACAGCATCACACAACACAGACGACCCAACAAGATACGACTCAACAAAACAACACATATTACACGACTCACGACATAGTATAAACAAGACTGGCTCGCGACTTACGACTCAGCTTAAGTCGGTAGCGACTTAAAGAAGGCCTTCAGAAAAACTCCATACTACTTAACTCCGAACGACTCATCTCCGAGCGACTCATCCCTGAACGACTCATCACCAGATGACTTAACTCCGTTCCTTCATTAGGTCGTATACCCATAGGTCGTAGCTCGTTCCTGTTAGGTCGCAGACTTAATGCCACTTCCCTTTCTGGTTCCTTGTTAAGTCGTCGACGACTTATGGATGAGTCGTTGAGTCGTGTATGACTCATCAAACTCGAACACCTCAAACTCCTGTTAAGTCGTAACTCCTGCTCTTCATTCTTGTTAACTCGGATACGACTCATCCTTCTAGCCTGGGCTACATCATCCTCCCCTGGTTGAGAAAAATTCGCCCTCGAATTTGTAAATTCTTCTACATCGGATTGTCCATCTCCATAATACGGCACAAGATGCTTAACAATGAATACGTCAGAAGTGTATACATCTTCCGGCAGCTTCAACTTATAAGCATTCTCATTGATCCGTTTCACAACTTCTACAGGACCAATTTTTCTGGCTTTCAACTTGTTATAAGTTCCTACTGGAAAACGATCCTTGGTTAACACCGCATATACCATATCTCCTTCATTAAATTCAACATTTCGTCGCTTCAAATCTGCAGATCGTTTATACGTCTCGTTTTCCTTCACCAATCGTTCCTGAACGATTTTATGACATTCAGTTAATTCATCAACAAAATCAACAGCTCGTTTAACTGTCCCCTTCGGTTGTGGTACTACCGTTAAGTCCAACGGCCCCCTTGGTAAATTTGAATATACAATCTGAAATGGATTGAATCCCGTACTACGATTCACTGCATGATTATAAGCAAACTCTGCCTGGCATAACTTCATGTCCCAACTCTTCAGATTGTCCTATACAAGACATTGTAACAAATTTCCCAACGATCTGTTAACAACTTCTGTCTGTCCATCTGTTTGCGAATGATAAGCGCTGCTAAATTTCAACTTCGTTCGCACCATCTTCCACAAACTTAACCAAAAATGGCTCAAAAATCTAGTATCCCGATCATAAACAATAGATTCTGGTAACCCATGCAATCGATACACCTCCCTAAAGAATAATTGTGCCACTCGAACTGCATCCGCTGTCTTCTTGCAGGCAATAAAATGTGCCATCTTCGAAAATCTGTCCACCACAACAAAAATAGAATCATTTCCCCTTTGAGTTCTAGGTAAACCCAAAACGAAATCCATGCTGATATCAACCCACGATTTAGATGGTACAGGTAACGGCATATACAATCCCGCATTTGTCGCTGTTCCCTTCGAAACCTGACATATATGACATCTCTCCACAAACCTTTCTACTTCTTTCCTCATCGATGGCCAAAAGTAAGATTGAGAAATCAAATGCAATGTACGATCACGGCCCACATGTCCTTCCTCGTGCAACTCTTTGATAATCTTCAATCTCAAACTGCTCTCTGGAATGCATAATCGATTTCCTTTAAACAAGAATCCATCAACCAACATAAATTCATCAGTATCTCCATCCTTAACTTTCTCAATGAACTTTGCAAAGTATGGATCTTCGTCAATCAACTCTGGCAATAATTCAAACCCTATCACCTCAACTTTCATTGTAGTCAACAAATGACTTCTCCGACTCAAAGCATTAGCTACACGATTTGTTACCCCAGATTTGTGCTTAACAACAAAGGTAAATTGCTGTAAATATGCAATCCACGATGCATGTCTTGCTGAAATCTTATCCTGCCCCTGTAAATGCTTCAAAGCTTCATGATCAGTGTAAAGAACAAACTCTTTCTGAAATAGATAATGCCTCCAATGTTTAACAGCTTGCACAACAGCATAAAACTCAACATCGTATGTACTATGTCTCAACTTTGCCCCTGATAACTTCTTACTGAAATAAGCAACTGTCCTCCCACTCTGACTCAACACTCCTCCAATCCCAACCTTTGATGCATTAGTGTGTAGCTCAAACAACAACTGAAAATCTGGTAATACAAGAATTGGTGCTGTCGTCAAAAGTTCTTTGATTCGTTCGAAAGCAACCCCCGCTTCCTCCGACCAAGAAAACTGCTTCCCTTTCATACAATCAGTAACCGGTGCCATCACGCTACTGAAGTATGGAATGAATCTTCGGTAGAATGATGCCAATCCATGAAAACTTCTAACTTCAGTGATAGTTCTCGGCTGCGGCCAATTTCTAATAGCTTCAACTTTACTCTGGTCCACCTGGATTCCCTTCTCAGATACAACATATCCCAAAAATAACACACTTCTCGTCATGAACACACATTTCTTCGTAGCTGCATAAAATTGTTCCTCACGAAGAATAATTAACACTTTTCTCAAATGCTCTACATGTTCCTCTGTGCTCGCACTATAAATCAGAATATCATCAAAGTAAACTACAACAAACTTCCCAATGTACGGTCTGAAAATTTGATTCATCACCCTCATAAATGTACTTGGTGCATTTGATAGACCAAACGGCATAACCAACCATTCATATAAACCTTCCCTCGTCTTGAATGCGATCTTCCATTCGTCTCCTGGTCTAATTCGAATCTGATGATAACCACTCTTCAAATCAATCTTCGAAAAGATAGTAGCCCCACTCAACTGATCTAGCAAGTCATCCAACCTCGGCATAGGAAATCTGTAGCGAACAGTAACCTTGTTCAAAGCTCTACTATCGGTACACATTCTCCATGTTCCATCCTTCTTCGGTACCAACAAAGCTGGTACTGCACAAGGACTCAAGCTTTCCTGAACACGTCCCTGCTCTAACAACTCCTCTACTTGCCATCGTAACTCCTCATGTTCCTTCGGACTCATTCGATAATGTGGTCTATGTGGTAACACTGCTCCCGGAACAAGGTCAATTTGATGTTGAATGTCTCTTAGTGGTGGTAACTCCTTCGGCAACTCCTCTGGAAATACATCTTCAAATTCTTTCAAAACTGGCTTTGCTTCTTCTGAAATCTCAACCTCTTCATGACTCTCTCTTCCAATCAACAAATAGACTTCAGGCTCATCTTCAACTTCCTTAACAAACTCCTTCAATGTCAACAGAGTTTTCAATTCCTCAATCTCCTCCAGCTTGCTCTCCTTCTGTTGTTGCTTCTTGGGAACCAAAGTGATTTTAGTACCTTCAAACATGAAACTATAGCTATTAGCACGACCATCATGTTGTACTGCTCTATCAAACTGCCATGGTCTTTCCAACAACAGATGACACACATCCATGTCTACCACGTCACACCAAATTTCATCTTTGTACTTCTTCCCAATAGAAAAATTCACACAAGCTCTTCGACACACCTTCACTTCACCACCCTTCCTTAACCATGCTAACTTGTATGGTTTAGGATGCTTCTCAGTTTTCAAGTTCAACTTCCTTACTGCTTCTGTAGAAATAATGTTGTCACAGCTTCCAGCATCAATAACGAACTTGCAAACTTTCCCTAGAATAGTGCATGTCGACTGAAAAATATTGCTTCTCAACCAACTAGAATCCTCTTCTTGCTTTGGTGTAAGACATGACCTCCTCATCATAAGGTTACAACCTTCATCTCCAGATAATTCTTCTTCCTCTTCAACATAAGGTGTATTTGAACATTCTGTCTCCTCACCATCATCCTCAATCTCAACAACCATTGCTCTCTTCTTCGGCTTCGGACATTCATTGCTTTTGTGACCCAACTCCTGACAATTATAACATTTGAAACCACTGCTAACCTTTGCCTTCTCAGCCTCCTTCATAACTGGTTTACTGGTAGGTTTAGAAACGTTAGAACTTCCACTGGCACCCTTTACTGGATTATTGGAATTAGTAAACACACCACCACCACGTCTTCCCTGCTTCTCCCAAGCCAACGCTTTCTGATGTGCCTCTGCTACTGATCTAGGATCAAACATATTAACCATATCCTGGATCTGCATTCTCAATCCCGCAATGAATCTAGCAGTTAGCTGTTCTTCTGTTTCCATAATATCATTCCTGGCAATGAGTTGGTAAAATTCATCAGCATAATCACTAACAGACTTCGTCCCTTGCCTCAGATTCTGCAACCTCTGGTACATAAGTGATTGATAGTTGTATGGAAAAAATGTAGCTCTCATCAACTTCTTCATCTTCTCCCATGATTCAATCTTTGACTTTCCCATTCTCTCCCTTGTAAGTTTAGTTTGCTGCCACCACGCCAAAGCTCTCCCCCTCAACCTAGTAGCAACTAACTTCACCCTTCTGTTCTCCGGAACCTCCTTGAAATCAAAGATCTCTTCAACATTTGACAACCAATCAAGAAATTCTTCTGCTACCATTCCACCTTTAAACTCCGGAATTTCCATTTTCATACCCGATTCCCATCGACGATCATCCTCTACATCCCGATAAGAATTTCGAACTTGGTCTCGATCTCGATAATAAATGCTAGCTCGATCACCTTCTTCATCAAAATCAAAAGTACGCCTAAATCGATCTCGACCATTATCATCCCTTCGTTCATGCATGCTTCTTCGACTATGTCTCTCTTCATCTCTATACGCCTCATTGTCAAATTCACGTTGATTTCTTCTCTCTTCATGTCCATAGTCATGATGATCTCTCCGTGATGAAATTGATGTTTCTCTTCTATCTGTAAAAGAACGCGGTGATACCCTCCTCGCTTCCGTAACCGTTGGCGAAACTCGGTTTCCTCCATGGTTCGAGTTTGGTGATCTCCTCCTTTGAGTTTGATTCAAATCATTCATCAACTTCTCTAACTTTCCAATGCCTTCATCAAATTTCTCATTAATACGTTGTTCCATAAGCTCGGCTTCTTCTCTTCTATACAACGCTTCAACATTTTGATGACGGTTAGCTCTCCTTGGCGGCGTGATTGGAAACTCTTCACAAACACTTCAAAACTTCAAAATTCTTCAACAAAACTTCTCAAATACTTCAACAAATACTTCAAAACTTCACAAATCTTCAACTCAACAACAAGTCACGGCCTCAACCTTGACTCGGCAATAGCTCTACATAGTTTAACTCCTTAACTCGGCCTCTACTTCAACATAATGTACTTCAACACAAACTATGCTCGGCCTTCAAACACTTCACGGCTTAACTTGGCTCGGCTCACTTGCAACTTGACTCGGCCTCACTTGCAACCCTTCAATTCAAACAACAACAAGGCACGGCTCCAATCACTAGCTCGGCCTCAATACTTCAAACACTTTTCAATTCTAGATCCAAAATGAAATGGATCAAAATCTTCAAACTCGTTGCAACTTCAAGATGAACACGATGAATTCCAACTTCAAACTTCAAAAAATTTGGCTCCAAGTCTCGGCTTAGCTATGATTGGCTAAGTCTAGCTCTGATACCAAAAACTGACACAGCGGATATTACGAAAACAATGAAATCGATGAAATGTAGCAATCGGTGGATTGATGAATACCAAAATACCCAAATTCGTTGATCCGAAGATACCGAATTCTAGCTATCTCTAACACGTTGATCACGCACGATACCGTGAAAGAAGATCTTCAATTCTTCAAGCGTTGATCAAGCGCACTTGATTCCGCGAATCGGCTTCAACAATCGTTGATTCGAGCGCACTCGAATAACCGAAAGTGGAGATAGGAGATTTCACTCAACTACCAATTTAAGATGAAAGCACACAGCAATCAACAAGAAATTTTATTCAAAAATCAACCCCCTTCAAATGTACAACTCACGCGTATTTATAGTGTTTACAACACAGCCCATAAGTCGCGTACGACTCAAGACCTGACCGACTCATGACACAAGACTTACGACTCATATTGACTCGGCAGCGACTCAAACACCATGCGACTCAGTATATGTCAACAATGACCTAACTCTAACATGTACAGACGACTGAAGAAACATACAAACACCCTACAACATCACACAACACAGACGACCCAATAAGATACGACTCAACAAAACAACACAGGTTACACGACTCACGACATAGTATAAACAAGACTGACTCGCGACTTACGACTCAGCTTAAGTCAGTAGCGACTTAAAGAAGGCCTTCAGAAAAACTCCATACTACTTAACTCCGAACGACTCATCTCCGAGCGACTCATCCCTGAGCGACTCATCACCAGATGACTTAACTCCATTCCTTCATTAGGTCGTATACCCATAGGTCGTAGCTCGTTCCTGTTAGGTCGCAGATTTAATGCCACTTCCCTTTCTGGTTCCTTGTTAAGTCGTCGACGACTTATGGATGAGTCGTTGAGTCGTGTACGACTCATCAAACTCGAACACCTCAAACTCCTGTTAAGTCGTAACTCCTGCTCTTCATTCTTGTTAACTCGGATACGACTCATCCTTCTAGCCTGGGCTACATCACATAGCATCCCAAACCACATATTAGAAATAACAATTAATCAAAGGACTTTCAACATCATTCTATTCATCTTTTAATTACATTTAAGTAGTTAATTCTTGATTAATTTCACAAATAATTTATCCTTAACTCAATACGGTAATTAACCTTCAATTACTTCATTGATTACTAACCATAACTATTAATCACCGTTGGTTAATAACTTCAGTAATTATCTTCCCTTAATTACTTCATAAAATAAATAAATTATTCCTTAATTATCCCTAATTAATCCTTTGGTTAATCATACAAAATAATTTAATCCAAATTACTTTCACAATTCCAACTTCCACTAATTACATCCAGTGCTTATCATTAATTACTTCACTAAGTAATTTTAGCTCAATCCATAATTAAGTAATTCTCTTTAACTAATTTAAACTTAATTAATTGATTCAAATTAATCACATTAACTTAATTAATTACACTAATAATTAATTACTTTAATTACTTTATTAAGTAATTACCATTATCCTTAATCATTTACAGTAATAAATCTTTAATTAATTACTTCCATTAA
The DNA here is from genome assembly GCA_030765085.1 of Allium cepa. NCBI lineage: Eukaryota > Viridiplantae > Streptophyta > Magnoliopsida > Asparagales > Amaryllidaceae > Allium > Allium cepa. The sequence continues at coordinate 583,661,943 of CM060931.1, forward strand.
TTACTTTAACTGATTACATTCATTAATGATTCTTATTTAATCACTTTCATTAACCATACTTAATCAATTATAACAGTAATTAATCCTACTGTGATAACTTATCTTAATTAATTAATTCCTTAATTAAACATCAAATAATTTAATCTTAGTTACTTCTACTAATAAATTAACCTTTATCAAAAAAAATTTATCACATAAATTAAAACATTTATCCTTTAATTAATACTTACTTTTATTTAAAAAAAATAAGTTTTAAATTGTCTTAAAGTTTAACTTAACAACATAAGTTAAACAATCATTTCTTTACTTAATTAAAGGTTAAAGAAACATTTAATAGGAAGGAGTTATTTAAGAAAAGTTTAAACCAATCATCACTTCATCATTCTTTCTTCCAAAGCATCGTTTTCCTTTAAAACCCTTTTATCACAATGTTTTTTAAAAAACTTTCTTAACTTCGGCTTCTTAACTTCGGCTTGGGCATAACCGAAAATCTCTCGAGACCTGCCTGGGTTTTATTCTTCTTGTTTTTTTTTTAATTTTAAACAGGCTTATATAAAACCAACTCTGCTAACACCCAAAAACAAAAGTAAACAACTCGAGCTATACTTCCATTTTCCCGAGTTTCCCCCCGAGTGAACTTTCCTCTCCTACCTTCGAACCAAAACCGATACACAGCCTCCATCGTGCACGTGCACACGGCGTCCCATCCACTTCGATCACCATTCAGGTCATCTTCAGGTCGGCGACACACCCCTAAGATGAAACGACCCCCTAGAACTACTGATTGTGCAGGAAACAAAAATCGAGTATAATCGATCGTCACTGGAACAAAACCGCTCCTTCTTCCCCCTCGATCGATCACCACACGCCACCAGAACCCATGGCCCATTGCCGGAAGCTTCGCCTGACCACCCTCTGCCCTTTCCTTCATAACCGAACATGGCCGATGCATTGTCCATGCTTCATTTATCTCGAGAACAAATACTAGCCAGACCCAGTCCTAAACCCTAGATCGACCCTTTCCCCTGGCCATGGCGAACTAAAAATTCGCTTACTATTTTTGCCGAGTCCACCCAACCCCAAGCTATCTACAGCAGAGACCCCGACCTTCCCGATAAACTCGATTCCCAAAAATTGATCAAAACCCCAAATGTGATTAACTACGAATTATACCTTCGACCAAGCATTAAAAATCTGGATTTGTTTCTTAAAATTCATGATTCTTGATAGCGAACAAGATTATATACATGAATCTAAAAATCTTGATATTTGATTTTAACATGTTTTGGATGCCTTGAATGTCTTTACTATCAGCCAGATGATAATCAAATCTATCCCACTCAAACATATTTTAAATTTTGATTTATGATTAAACGAGCAAACTAGGTTCAGAAAACATAGCTTAAATATCATTCATTTAAATGATTAAATTTTTTATTATTATCAGGATTGAACCTGTGCTATTTGGATCAGACGCATGCTTTGCCTGTTCCAAATCACATACACAGATACTCATACACCTAAAAATACATAAAAATTAACATGCACAGAAAAATTCAGATCATACTTATATGATCATCACATACTAGCTCAAGATTCATAGATTTACCAAGTTTACTCACCATAAGTTTTGCAGAGCAGGTTCGAAAATCTGTAACTGAGCTGTGAAGTTGATCATATTCTAGAAATTTATGTCAGTGACTTGGTAGTTTTTGGTTAGATTGATAAATTCATCATGTTTCAAAAATGAACATGTAACTCATACAAAATCCTACAAGTTAATTCCATGTACATGATAAATTTATCAAATTTTCAAAAATCGTTGCTTGGATTATCAATTCAAATAATGCTAAATTATAATGTTCGCAAGTCTGATGGATAAAGTTGGGTTCATATATTTCCACACTACACTATTTCTTCCAAACGTAATGGAGTTGTAAACATGAGTGGTTGATAATTTTTGAAAATCTGCTGCTTTTCATAAATTAAAGAGTTGCCATATTTTCCTTGAGCAGATATGGCTGGTAACCAGACATTTTATAGCATGCTACTAATCATTCATCACACATAACAACATTTGATCAGATTCAAAATTGTTTAAAGATTTACTCACCTTGTTTTTGGGTTTTGAACAGAAGAGGCTTGATAAAAATTTATTTGAACTGCATGCTTTTGATCTTATTTAGTTTCTGGTTTCCGGTTTTGCTTTCGCTGGATTTGAATCTGATTTCTATATGCTGAGTTAAACCTTGAATCTCCATGCTAGCTTCTTCTTCTTCTTTTTTTAGTTAAACCCTGTTCAGATTTCTCCTCTGGTTTGCCTTGACACTTTCCTGATTTCAGTTTGAAGTTGCTTGATTGAATTTTCTGCTTTGATTTGTTTACAGTCCATTTTTCTGATTGTTCTTATTACAGACTTTTGTTTCTCCTTTTCCCTTTTTTTTAATATTTATTTACGTGAAAACTTTAAATGAGAATTGTTTTGCCATTTGTTACTTTTCTTTACATTTGTTAAATACCTATTCCATTTAAGTAACACTTGTCACTAATAGGGATTTTATGTCTAAACCCAAATGTTAACTTTATTTATAAGTTTATGGCTTAAATCTTATTATTTTACTTACATTTGTAAATTCATGTTTATATGTTTTTATGTGAATTTACATGATATTCTAAATTTTGCTTTTATATTTATAAATGTCTTATGTTAAATAAAAATTAATTTACTTAACTATATATATATATATATATATTTTAAATTCAATTTACCATTTATCTTTGAAATTTCAAATTATAAATTCAAGTTAAAATCAACTCATATAACTTGTATATATTTAAATACTTTTATTTATCATATTTTATTTATTTAATCAACTGGAATCGGTATTTCAATGATTTAAAATCAGTAAATTATCCCATTAACAGATATTAAAAATTCAGGTTATCACACCTATCCAATGTCTAACGTGAGTGAAGTAACTTAAAAGATGCTCGGGATTCAGATCTCCTAAGGATTCGTTAAACTATTTACTATGAAGTAATATTTCGCTATTATAATAATGTCTAATAGTAAAATAAACTTACTTTAAAATAGCGTTAAGGGGTTACCCATATAGCCCTTAACACATTTTTATATTCCCATAGTCTATACAGTACCGTAACCTCCCTCGTACTGGGCGTCGTCAGAGGGCACTCCATAGGCACGGTACAAAACAAAATCGTATAAGGCGCGTTAGGGTAGGTGACACGGCACAAATAGGCAATGTCAGGGTAGATATACAAATTACGCTTTCGGGCCGGTGGTAACGCATAGCGCGTAGCTACCGCCCACCTCGAGCCGCACCTCCAAATCAAAAAAATCAAAAATGGCCACCGAATCAATCCAAAATCAGAGTATAATATCGAAGGGATGTGTCCGATAAAAGGTGCTACCTTTTTGCCCGTCGATCACTCCTGTTTTAGCCACCTTATGCCAACTCATGGGAGTCAGGTCCACGCATTTACCTTAAAGGAAACGCCGCCACCATCCTACTTTATTCATGAACCTCCACCGCGTACACGGTTGTTAAAGTGGTTTTCGAAGTTGGCAGAGAGTATGAGAACTTCCGATCTCAGTCTCTTCAACAAACAAACGTTATTATAACACCGCGGTCTTTTCAAAATAGTTTATACTTTTAAAACCAGAATATAACGTTCATTTCAAAACCATATAAATACGATATCGTTTCCGTTTCAAAACCCATAAATATGATCTCATTTTATTAAAACCCAAATCAATATAATATCATTTTATATTGAATATATCCAAAAACATAGCACTTTCAAAATAATAATATTTCAAAACCAAACGCTCGAAACCCATAACTTTGAAATATAACTTCCAATACTTAAATGGTTTAATATTAAATTACTTTGTGTAATAAATTAGATTCTTTAATTATACATATCATTTCCAAATACAGATTTGAATTCCCAAATAAACCATTTCAATTTCCATATATTTCAAAGCTTTAAATATTCCACCATTTCAAAATTAATTCTTTGATAATCCCATACATCAAATTCAATTACTATTATTTAGATTTGAAATGTTTACATAATAAATCAAATATCATTTAAGAAAACCTTCAATTTCACATAACTGGATATATTCATTTAAATCAACTTTATATTCATTTAAATCACTCTAAACCAAATCAAGTTATAAGAATCATACCCTTTAAAATCACAATTTTATTTAAATTTCAAATCAAATTTATTCGAGTGTAGTTCTTAAATAATTCAATTCAAACCAATTTCATATTTATCTTCCAACTTAATTTTTTTATTTAAGTCATTAAAACTCTATATATACAATATCTTAAACAGGTACTTAACCATATAATATAAAACAATCAAACTCCATTACTAAACTTATTTTTATTAGACAAATTTATACATAGCTTAAATTCAAAAATTTAACTATAAAAATATAAAATAATATTTACATAATATCAAAAATTAATATTTATTAAGCCATATATTTCTTTCCCAAACGATAGAAAATCATTTCAAAATAATTTCATATATAGGCCACTGTGTCTGTATATAATTTTCTACCCTATGGTAAGTGATACGGATATTTATCATTACAATCCGTAATTTAAAAAAAATTACGGGTATATCATTTCAACCCGCAATCCCGAATGAAACAAAAATAAATCCATAACGAACTGGCAGATTATAATGATTAAAATAAAACATCCATTCATCCATCATCCAAATCACACATCCATCACAATCATCATCCAAAACAATCAATCAATATCAATATATAACTGATAATACATAACAGGTATTTAACATGCAGTTATATTCAATAATAGATTAAATAACGATTAAAGATGATTAAAAATATAAGAAACAGTCATAATTTAATTCAAGTCACAACATAAATTAAATTTAACAAACATCAGAAATTTTAGAAGTTGCGAGTAAGAGAAAACACTCACCTTTATACGAATCTGAAAATAATAAACTTCTAATCAATAGCTTCGCTCTATGTTTCCTTAGTCTCCTTCTTGATTGCTAGCTTTGTTCCATAATTTTTCTTTTATTTTGATTTACTTTAATTTCCCTCCTTATTATATATATATATATATATATATATATATATATATATATTTATGTATGTATGTATGTATGTATTTATGTATGTATTTTTAAAAGGTTTGGAAAAGATTTGAAAACGAAGAATTGAAAAAGAAAAGGATTAAAATAAGAAGAACTGAAAATGGAAGAGAAGATCAAGATTTGAAAAGAAAGAAGAAAGTTGAAATAGAATAAAATTTGAAGAAGAAGAATATTTGAAGAGGAAGCAAAAATTGAAATGAGAGATGATAAGAAGATTTGAAGAAGAAAAGAAAAGAAAAAAAGAAGAAGATTAGAATGGAGGCTGGGGTTTCATTTGCATCATATCTTATTTATAAGGTTAGAGTTAGGTTTAGGACCAAAGAGATTGGAAAAGAAAGGCCGCTATTAATTAGAAAGAAATGAAACGACGTTTTAGTAAAATGAAGTTGGAAAATGAACGAAAAAAGAAAGTAAATATGAACAAACTTGGTATTGAAATACAGTAATATGAACAGCCTTTTTAAAAGTAGCAGGCATTTAAAAGAGGTAATTATTAATTCGAAAGGGAATAAATGGACCAACTCTATACTGTAAACAAATTTTTAGAATTCAAATTTCAAAACAATCGTTCACTTAATTGATTTTGTTAACCCTAAACGTACCAAAATTAATGTAACATCCCGAAAATTTTCGACTTTCGAAAATTCAACACCGATACTCACTTTATCGACTGCCGAGGAATCGAAGGTCAAAAACCGGAATGTTATGGGTTTTTAAAAAGAATTTAAGAAAAGAGAAGAAGAAAGAAGATAGAAAATAGAGAGAAAAGAAAATAGAACAGAGAACAAAAAATTTTAAAATAGAAGAAAAAGAGAATAGAGAGTTTGAAAACAGAGGGAAAATAGAGCGGAATAGAAAACAACAGAACAGAACAACATCAGAATCTCACAATTCGCAGCGGAACAACATATAATAATAAATGAATAATCTTTAAACAAAGAACTATATCAGTTATTACATTTTATACATTTCATTTCATTACATCATATCATCAGTATACAACATCAAACAAACAGTGCAGCGGAAAAAGAAATACTATATAAGTAATATGCCATGCCATCCAGCTTGCCTCCAGCAATTCCTGAATATCCAGAATATCCTGATAAACCTAACTCCTAACTGCCCGTATGGAAATTGGTGGGCACCCAGAGTTTAGGAAGGAAAACAATAAACTTCAAGTCAGTCATGTGACTGGTGTGAGAACTCAAAACAGTTTATTTATCTTTGAAATCAAAAATAGAAGAATATTTTTAAATTCAATTCGCAATGCTTTTAAAAATGAGACTACCATAAGGCCTCCCGCACACACACACAATGCAAACGCAGAATCGGAGGAGATTTCTCCTTATGATAGTCAAAGATGCTTGATACGCATTTAAAATAACATTTTATATTATTACTAGTGCATAGTGTAGGAAAAATTCATTTCGAAAGTAGAATATAAATCTTAGCCAACATACGACCATTATCGTATGCCTACTATAGCTAACTATGTTCAATAGCAGGTTACCGCCACATTCCATAGCAGGTTATACAACTAAAACCGTACAAGTCACGTATTGTTTCTTTGGATTTCCAACAAATGGTCAGGCCAAGGAACTTCCCATTGCCACATGGAAACGCCTCTGGCTGGACGTCCTCGAGAACTTAACCAGCTCTCTGCCAACACAAGGCCGGGTTACCTTTATCACTAGGTAAATACTACACGAATATGGCATCCCCCGGTCCCATTGGACCTTTAACCGAGCGCTCGTCGCCAACAACACCACACAGTAATAAAATATAGTGTTTCGACATGAGTAAGTATCTGGGCTCCATACCATGATACCACCCTTTCCAGAAGGAAATGCACATACCCTAAAGGGAGCTACCCCTCATAACCTTGCCGCATCTTTCCTGTTTTGACCATTCCGGGATGTGAGGCTCGACGAAGTCACGTCCACAAAAACATACTTTATACAAAAGCCATGCTTTGGGTCAACAAATGATCAACACAATGATCATCAAGATAGACGATCAAATAAACGATCCTATCACAATAATCAACACGATGATCATTTCAGCATCACTCAGCATATCACATTACCAAATTGGGAATATATCGCTGATAACATTCAACTATATAACCTCTGAGCTCGTACGTCTCAGAGAAGGGTGTTAAGCTAAAAGAATAAATTCTCCGCCACCAACAGAAATATATTTGAAAGAAATCGGCTTTATATCTCAACTTGTAATGTCAGACATACAATCCATACAAGTCTGTTCCGGGCTCGAACAGAACCGAAGGCACTTACAAAGAAGTCCTTGCAATCCGGATATTCACAATCCTGATCGGATTTCCCATCACTTATGGAATCTCTATACCAGGAGCGACCCAGTGCAGAGACAATCGATAGGTCATCCTATCGCTCTCGCAAATACCGGTCTTCAACACCGATCTTCAAATGCAATTCACAACGACGTATCACATATTCGGAGTGGGTTATACGACCCCATGGTCCTTTCTCGGTTAACCCGAATAGTGAGCGATTATTCAAAAATAAGTGTGGCGTTCAAATTCAAACAAATCACATCATATACCCATTCAAAGGGAAATATTGATAGTCGGTTATTGAACTATCAATGGATATGCACAACATCACCAGATTCCAAATAATTTTCCAAATAATTTATTTCACAAAATATCTTTACAAGATATATTATTTTCAATACTTCAAAAATAAATCAATATTTATTTTTAACAAATTCCCCTTTCACATATAAATTCCATAATGAATTTATATCCAAAATATCTATGAATATTCGATTTCGATTATTCATTTCAATTTATCTTCAAAAAGATAAATTCTAATTATTCACTTCATATTGGAAAAACAATTCCATACTTATTTAATTATAAGTAATTCACAAATTTTATTTATTTTCAACACTTAGAAAATATTCAATATACTTCAATCAAAATTAAGTATATATTTCATTCTTTAAGGAAATCATTCTCTTTAACATATTTATTTGGGCCAAAACGAATGTTGCGTAAAACATCGTTACGACGTCCCAAAATCACTAGTATAGGGATTCGAAATTAAAATAGATATATAAATCCCAATACTATACAAAACATTTCCTTTCGGAAATTATTTACTATAACAACAGTGTTATGGTCTACTATTTCCTTCTATTTCTCGAAAACGTCTATTTCAACAATGAATGTTGAAATCTATGGTTTCGAATCTCAACACATTTTAAAACATCGTTAGATCGTTTTAATTCTATTTAAAACAACACATTCAAACATTTTCTTTAACGTGTTATTCACTATTCAAAAATGTGAATAAACTTCATTAAGAAATCTCATCCTTTTATTCGTTTTAATTCAAAGGATTATTCACTATTCAAAAATGTGAATATAACTCCTTTAATAGGTTCCAACAATTTTCTTATCAAAATAAGTCATTTGCGAATTTATAAAACATCGTTTATAAATTCCATTTCTATTTATTTATAAAAACTTCCTTTTTATAAATTCTTTTATTAACCTATTCCAGTTTATAACTCAATTATAACTCAAAGTTCATATTATAAGTTAAGTGCTTATAATCTATTTGTTTGCAAAAATCGTTCCTTTGAACTTCATAATTATAAATCTTATAACCTATAAGATTTAATTATTCACCCAAATCTATTCCTCAATTAACTTCACCAATTTATAAATCTTACTATTTATAAATTTTATTTATAACTTCACAGTTTATAATTCTATAAATTTCATTCATTTATGAAATTCATTTTCACTTCATTCAAACACTTATAAAAACTCGTTTTATACTGTCTATATTTCAATTTATAAATATCCATTTATAAATCACTTAATATAAATCAATTTATATTATTCTTTTAAAACGTCTTTAAATTCCTTTAAAACTTCATCATTTAGATTTATAAAATAATCGAATTTTATAAATCCTATATTTTAACTTTTTATAATAATTTCAAAAATCCAATTTAAACTATTTTATAAAATCATTAACCCTTATTTCTCAAAAATCAGCTTTTAACTATATTTCACAAAAAACCATAATTTTATAACTTTGAAAATTATAACGTTTATTTATTTAACATGGATCAATTCCAAAAATATTTTATACTTCAAAAATCACTTTAAAAATCATTTTAAAATTCCAAAACTTGGTCCAATGATGCTACACACCAAATAGTCAATCACGACTACAACGATATCACATATCGTATATGATAATCAACGAATATCAAAATATCCATAATTAAATAAATACTGTTGAGGAATCCAGTTGGATCCCTCCAACCTGTTTTCCTGCATCCAAAAACATTAGCACAATACCAATTTCGCTCCAGTACGAAATTATCGCGGTATATGTTCTTATTAAATATTATCCGCTTAATAACGGCGTAATAGGGTCTCATCCGCTAAAAAAATACGGGAATCAATCAACTGCAATATATACATATGCCAATATATATATATATATTGATATTATTTATAATACCAATTTCACTGTTTATGAAATATTCGCGGTATATGTTTTTAATAAATAACATCCGCTTACTAACGGCGCATAATGTCTATTTTAACAATCAATAAATAACAATCATCTTTCAAACATGCATTCAAATATTTTAAATCTAACTATTTAAAATAAAATCGAAACTGATTCGATTGAGTGAGAAGTTCTCACCTTGGTTTTAATTTCCGTTTTAGCGATTTATTTCGAATAAAATTAAACGGACGTTTAATTTTACCCGAAATTCTCACTGACTCCGATCGACTCCAAACCAACTCCATCGCGTAGTGCTCATCCATACGATTCCAACGCAACTGAGTTTACATTTTTTCGACCTCGTATGAAAAAGTTATTGATTTTACAAGTTTGTACACAATTTTATATAAACAATTCAACATAACTTTAACTATTTTTAACCTCTCTTTAAATCATGGCCCTTCATCTCAACCCCTAACTACATCAGGCCGTCCCCTTCTATCATCTTCCTCACATTCCATCTCCAGACCCAAACACGCACACACAAACCCATCATTATAGATTAGGGTTTAATTTTGCACCAAAATCACTCGACTTGAATTCGATCAGGGAGTTGCAAATTGAAGGCCTTCACCAACATCATCATCGGCCTGAAGCACATGGAGCTCGGCCCTTGCTTGGCCCTCGAAATGCGTGCGTGAGCTGTAGGTGACGGCCCCCCTTGCTCCCTCCACGTCGCGCCGTTTCCGATCATCTCCGTATGAAATTAAAGCTCTCGTCGTGCTCTTCGACTTCCGTGTTGAACACTTCGCGTAATTCTTTACGGATTGAGAGAGATTGATGAAGAAGTGAGAGTGATTTCTGGCCATTGGTTATTAAAGTGGCGGCTAGGGTTTTGTAATTAGGGTTTTGTTATTTTTTTTTTTAATTTATGAAGGTGTTGGGGCTATTTATAGAGAATCGAACGACACTATTCACCCGGAAATTCCGAACTCCGATTTACGTGCCGAAACTGACGTACCTAGGGTTTATCCCGCGTTCCGGACACAATGGAACAGGTTTCGGAAGCTAATTCGGAAGTATGTGTGAGTTATGGCTGAAAACGCTCAATTTGAATTAAACCGATTTAACTCGATTTCTAGGCGTTTTAATTCGTACAGGACAAACGGTAAATCCAATTGATTTGAAATTTAAACCTTACAATAATATCACATAACGGATCCGATGAAAATGGTTTCGTCGAAATCCGAGACTTTTTGAAAAATGGCTATTTTGACTCGCCAAATTTAAATTAAAAACAATTCGATGCGTTTCGAGCTGCCACGATCAAACGATAACTCCGATTGACACAAAAATTGAAATACGGTAATAACTAACTATTACGGATCCAATGGAACTGGTTTCGTTCAATTCTGAGACTGTTCAAAAATTGACTATTTTCACTAGTCGATTTAAATATTAAAATATTCAATTTTCACAAATTAACTTTTAATTCGATTTTAAAAGTTCTAAAATATCATTCTAACTCCCATATGATAAAATAAAATTTTACAAATCATTTTCAATCATATTTAACTATATTTTCAATTATTTCCATAATTTAACGTATTAAATTATCGATTTAATAATCCAATCAAATTCAATAATTCAAATAAAAATTTATTCGACTTATAAATTCAATTATTAATATTTAAAATTAATTAAATATTCAAATTTTAATTAATTAAAATTCTGGGTCGTTACAATCTTCCCCTCTTAAAAGAATTTCGTCCTCGAAATTATCAAGTAAGAAAGTTACAAAATCTATTAACTTTCCAAAATTCATAATTAATACTTCTTATAATACTTCACTAAGTTTTCAAATCATACTTAGTTATCTTTTCAAAACAACCACTACTGTTTAACTTTCAATTCCAAAATCAAAGTTATAGTTTTCAAAATTTTCCAATTTTTTCAAAAATTTTCTAACGCCTTAAATTTTCGGAAAAATTCGCCATAGTCTCCTTTGCGCGGCTCGATCCGAAAAAAAATGACAGTATATGTGACGACCGCCCATGTCTCCTGCACCAAAACAAGGGAATAGTGCGCTGAAAGGTGTGCCAGGCAGCCATGGACGATAGTCAGAGTAAAATAAAATCGCAGAATCAGACGAATAACTCACAGCGCATGGATAAAATACAATAGAGAAATATAATGTAGTGAAGCTCTATAGAACATAACATCATCATATAAACAACATAGCAGTTTTATACAATCATTTCAACAAATCCATACATCAAGACCTCACTACAAACACTCATCAAATACAGCAGCGGATACCCAGTACATATAAGAAATAATATGCAAAGCCTCCTGCTCGTCTTCGTCATCTTCAGCGTAGAACTCCAAGCACAGCACCTGTCACCTACTACCTAGTCTGCCCATCCCAAACATGGATGAACAGCCCAAGGTAATAAGAGGAGACATAAAACCTTGAGTCAGACAAAGTCTTAGTGAGCAGTAAATTAACAATCAAACATACCAAAAGAGCATAAGGAATAAAAGGAATAGGAACCAAACCATCCCACTCCACCTCATCTCACAGTGATAGCCCCCAGACACACACTAAAGAGAATCAAGCATAACAATATAGACAATTAAGGTAAAGCAATAACCACTCGAGTCAAGGACGATGTTTTCCAAATACAAACCCCCAAGGCCTAAACCAAGATCAGATAAGCACCCAGAAAACACCGCTCTTGAAGCCGAATGATGATACAACCAAACATCCAAACATCCATGACTCTGGCTATCACTGTCATCATTGCCTTGATTTCACCGTTAGTTGAATGACCATCTGTCAAGGGCTAATGGTAACCCCGGTTCTAGCCATAACTCCGCACGCCGTCGCAGCCCGTGCCTAGGAATTTTCGCAACTACCCAGAGTACTAGCACGCCGTCGTAGCCCGTGCCTGGAACGCCGTCGCAGCCCGTTCCAACGTACCCTTGCTTTGAGCATGCTAGAACCTTCAACAACGATGAGATCTAAGCCTCCAAGTCATCCTCCTCGACGACCATCCATACTAGCTCAAGCGCCTCTCAAGCTAACCATTATCACCAACTCGGATCGCATCACCGAGTAATCAACATAACTTTGCACGTCGTCGCAGCCCGTGCTTGGAACGTCTTCGTGACCCGTCCCATCACAACATATGTCTTGCCTCATCATATCATAGCAAAGTCCCAATTCACTCATGCTTTGCCTTCTCGCATCATGGCAAGATCCCACATCCTCGAATCCATCCATATGAGCTTCCACACCCGCTTCATATGCTATCGGCAGCTTTCACCATTCAAGAGCCTTTCCACTTAGCTTTTGAATCATCTTCAACCATCTTGTTCCAAATCAACTACAAGCTAACTTGGAGCAACCAAATCTATCATACATTCAAACATTCAAGCATTCAAACAAGATCTATCAAGCAAAATCAACTATAATGGCAATTTCGTAATTAAATGAGCAAAAGTCCAACATATGTGAAATCATGGATTTTAACATAGATCTATCAAATCTAAAACATGGGTTTTGTCTCTAATACTTGATAAATAACTTTCATAGATAAACATCTTCAAATATGATGGATCTACATGCAGACTTAAGGAAAATGCGAGAAAACGCTAACTTTAACACATAAACAAGTCACCAATCCCATATACTCCTTTGGATCCGCGTGAGAGATAACTACCACTCACCAAATCACCCAAACACCTCTAAATCTAAACACTTCCAATCTGGACAGCGAAGATCACGGCTTGATCCGGCGAAATCTCACTCAAAACGATGAAATCTAGCTTGAACGGATGAAGATCTTCAACTTGGACACTTGGATCTTCGATCTCGATCTTCGATCTTGGATGGATGTTAGAATTAGATTGGAAGTAGAGAAAGAAGATGAAGAAATGTTGTAGACAAGTCTTCAAAATGGCAGCACTTCGTCGCTTCAAAAACCGGTGCCAAAAAGTGAGAAAAACTCCACTATTTATAGGCTGAAATCCCCCCCTAGCTCGGCTGCCGACTCATCCCCTAAGTCGTTCGCGACTTAGCCTTGCCGACTCATGACTCTACAAGCTTCTGCCGACTCAACTGCACACACGGGTTAACACACGCGACTCATACACAGGCCGACCTAACTACACAGCGTATTGACTCAAGACAACGACTCAAGAACCATGCCGACTTACGACTTAGTGCCGACCCAACCCCTGCCGACCTAAGTCCTAAGCACATAACCCAAGCCTATACGAGACATGACCTAACGGTTTAGCCTTGCGGCCGACCTAACTCAAAACAAAGGTACCGACTCACGACTCATTCCATGAGTCGTTCCTAACGACTCAACATCTACCCCGAGTCAAATGACTCATCAACCTACGACTTAACCCAACACAACACATACGACTCAATGGTTTATGTCCCTGCCGACTTAACAACACTAAGCTATACTGGGTACTTGCCGACCTAACCCCTAGCCGACTCAACCTACGTCCTAGGCCTTAACTCCTTAAGCCATTAACCCATGAGTCGGTCTTCTCTTAACTCGGCAACCCCCCCATCTTCTATGAGTCGGTCACTAGTTAACTTCCTGTCTCGGTTAATCTACTAAGTCGCTACTTCTATAAGTCGGCAACTACTATGAGTCGGCTACTCAATGACTCGGTCACGACTTTAACACTTAACGAATTAACTTCCTAAACGACTCAGGCTAGAGACAACATAAACAACACTAACAACCTGTTAATTCTACGATATATAGACACGTAAAATACGGGTCGTTACATTCTCTCCCCCTTAGGAATTTCGCCCCCGAAATTCCAAGCAAACAACAGCAATCAAAGATATTCCGCATGCCTACCATCCATAGCAATCAACAAACCATGCAATTCAATTCTAGCCTAGCATGCAGAATTCTAAGACTTAGAACAAGCTACAAATTCATGAGATGTCACGACACTTTAGGGCCATACCTCGAAGAGTCCGGGATGAGCTGCCTTCATCCTCTCTTCCTCCTCCCACGTACAGTCGTTAACATCATCACTCCATTGTACCTTGAGCAACGTAATCGTCTTCCTCCTAAGCTGTTTCGTATCAGTTTCAACAATACGAAGTGGCTTACGAGGTCTCGTAACCACGGGGTCAACCTCTAAGTCTTCACAGCTATCAGCAGAAACCACAGTAATTGAGTCGTGCACATACTTCCGTAGATAAGATACATGAAAAACATTGTGCACACCCGCCATCTTTTCCGGTAACTCCAATCTATAAGCGAGTTTTCCAATTCGCTCAATAATCGGGAATGGTCCAACAAATCTCGGAGTCAATTTCCCTTTCTTCCCAAATCTTATAACATTCTTCAATGGAGAAATCTTCACAAAAACCATATCACCTACGTCGAACTCCAAATCCTTTCGACGATTATCTGCATAACTTTTCTGACGATCTTGGGCTGCCTTCATTCGTTGCCGAATGATCTCTATACAATCCGAAGTCTGTCGAATCATCTCTGGCCCAAGCATCAGCTTTTCTCCAGTTTCCAACCAACATGTCGGAGAGTTACACGGTCTTCCATATAAAGCCTCATATGGTGCCATACCAATACTCGACTGATAACTGTTATTATATGCAAACTCCACCAAATGAAGGTGATCTTCCCATGATCCTCCGAAGTCCAAAACACATGCTCTAAGAAGATCTTCCAAAACTCGGTTGACTCTCTCAGTCTGACCATCTGTTTGAGGGTGATAAGCTGTACTCAAACACAACTCGGTTCCCAAAACTTCCTGGAAGCTCTTCCAAAATCCACTAGTGAACAATGGGTCTCGATCGCTCACTATACTCTTCGGAACACCATGGAATCGAACAATCCACTTCACATACAACTCAGCCAACTTCGATGCAGTTCTAGTCGATCGAACAGGAATGAACCTTGCACTCTTGGTCAAACGATCTACAATGACCCAAATCCCTTCATTCCCTGCTCTGGTTTTCGGTAGACCATCGATAAAATCCATCGACACTTGCTCCCACTTCCATGTAGGAACCTCTAATGGCTGAAGCAATCCACTGGGCTTCTTCTGCTCAGCTTTCACCAACTGGCAATTCATACACTTGGAAATAAAATTTCCAACATCCTTCTTCATACCTTCCCAGTAGTAAGCTCTCTTCATATCCCGATACATCTTATTTCCACCTGGATGAATCGTCAACTTCGAGTGATGACTTTCCCTCAGAACTTCATCCCTCAATCCATCTATATCGGGAACAACCAATCGACCTTGCTTCCGAAGCCAACCCTCTCGATCGACCTCGAATCCTTTATCCTTTCCTGGATCCAATCCGGATTCCAAATCACGGATAATCTTGACAAACTTATCATCTCTCTTTTGGCTCTCGCCAATCCTTTCCACAAGAGTAGGCCTTATTGATAAGTTTACCAACATCTCAGGTTCCAATTCGCATCTAGGCCTGAAATCAAACCCAGCCAAATACTCAAGACTCTTCCATTCCGAAAACATGGCTCCCAAACCTGCATGCCTTCGGCTTAACGCATCTGCTACTGCGTTGCCTTTTCCCGGAGTATAGGCTATACCAAAATCATACGATGCTAGAAACTCTAACCACCGTTGCTGTCGAAGATTCAAATCCTTTTGGGAGAACAGATACTTCAACGACTTATGATCTGTAAACAACTCGAATCTAACTCCCAATAGATAATGTCTCCACATCTTCAAAGCAAACACAATCGCTGCCAACTCCAAATCATGAGTCGGATAATTCCTTTCGTGCGGCTTCAGTTGTCGACTAGCATACGCAACAACTTTATCCTTCTGCATTAGCACTGCTCCAAGTCCAGTGCCACATGCATCGGTGTAAACCACCATCTCCTCATTCCCACTTGGAATAGTCAAAACAGGAGCACTCGTCAGTCGCTCTTTCAGGATTACGAAAGCTTGCTCACACTTATCATCCCATCTGAACACTTGGTTCTTCTTCGTCAATCCTGTCAACGGTGCAGCTATCTTGGAAAAGTCCTTGATAAACCGACGATAATATCCTGCTAATCCAAGAAAACTTCTCACATCAGATGCATTCTTAGGTCTAATCCAATCCTGGATTGCTGCCACCTTAGCGGGATCAACCGCTATTCCATTTCCGGAGATAACATGACCTAAGAACCTCACTTCACTCTTCCAGAAGTGACACTTCGAAAACTTAGCCTTCAGCTGATGTTTCCGTAAAATTTCCAAAACAATCCTCAAGTGCGTCTTGTGCTCTTCCTCAGTTCTGGAATAAACCAAAATATCATCCACGAACACAAGCACGAACTTATTCAACTGATCTCTGAATACTCTATTCATAAGATCCACAAAATATGCTGGCGCGTTAGTCAACCCAAACGGCATTACCAGCCACTCATAAAACCCGGATGGTGTCCTGAAAGCAGTCTTCGGCACACTATCCTTCGCCACTCTCAACTGGTGAAATCCCGTTGCCAAATCCATCTGAGAAAACACCTTAGCCTCGTGAAGCTGATCAAACAAGTCATCTATTCTCGGCAATGGATACTTGTTCTTCTTAGTCACCTTATTCAGCTCACGATAATCAACACACAACCTCAACGATCCATCCGCTTTGGTTGCAAACACAACGGGCGCACCCCATTCGGACACACTCCTCCGAATGAATCCTTTCCGCAAAAGGTCATCAACTTGCACCTTCAGCTCTTGCTGCTCCCTCGGTGCCATCCGCCTAAGAGGCATCACAACAGGTCTGGCTCCCTCAACTAGATCGATACGAAACTCGATCTCCCTATGCGGCGGCAACCCTTTGACTTCGTCAAAGACATCCTCAAATCCATTCACAATAGGCACTGATGACAGTCCATCCCGTGGAACAACCAGCGAATACATGAAGCTCATGAAGACGCCTTCCTCATGCTTACATCGTATCACAACCTTTCGCCCATCCACATTCCCGACTGTCACCTCCAGCCTCTCACAGTCAATCCTAGCCGCATACTTCCTAAGCCAGTCCATACCCAAAATAATTCCGAACCCCGCAAAGTTCAGAACAAAGCAATCACAAACAAACGAGCAATCATGACTCGAAACAACTAGACCACGGCATATCATACACAAACATGACGAACCCCCAACTGGATTAGTCACAACCAATGGCCTATCAACAATATCCGGTTTCAAACCTAACCGGCTTATCAAATCATCACAAACAAAAGAATGCGACGCTCCAGTATCAAACAACACTCTAACTGGAACACCACAAATAGAAAGAGTACCTTGGACCACCACACTCTTTCCCTTCTCCTCAGCAGTAGGAGCTCTTGAAGACGACGGAACAGCTTCCAGAGCATAAGCTTGCACAACCTGCCGATCCTTCCTCGGCTCTGGACAGTCCTTTCTGAAATGCCCTGGCTTATCACAGTTATGGCACTTCGCCGGCGCCTTTGGATTCCTACAATCCTTGGAGAGATGGCCCTTCTTCTGGCAATTATAGCAAGTCACTTCGCCCTTTGGCTTCTTCTGACCATCCTTTCCCTTCTGTTGCTGCTGCTTCCTCTTCTTGTTGCCACTCTGCTGTGGTTTAGATCCTTCCCTGGTTACAGCAACAACAGAACTTTCCCTAGGAAACAAGCTCTCATGCCTCAAAGCTTTCTCCACAAGCTTTTCAAATGGATCGTCCAAGTGATCCACCAACTGCCTTCCAAGATAAGCATCCAGACCAGTCACAAACTTCTCGTTCTTCTGGTAAGGAGAATCAATATATGATCTGGCATACTTAGACAAAGCTTCGAACTCAGAAATATACTCAAGAACAGGCCTCCCTCCTTGCTTGAGCTCTACAAACCTTTTAAACAAGACAGACTTCTGAGCCGTAGAGATGAACTTGGCTTCAAATCTATCTTGGAATTGCTCCCAAGTAATCTCCTCCTCTGGGGTGTCTATGGTGATAGAATTCCACCAATCAGCAGCTCTTCCTTGTAGCTGTCTCGATGCAAGCTTCCTCTTAGTTGCATCTTCAATTCCTAAGTCTCCAAAGATCCTTCTACAAGAATCAATCCATCTTTGGACTTCAATAGTAGATTCAGTTCCCAAGAAAGCTTTCCCTCCAAGAGAAGTATAATCCTTGCAAAGCTTGGCAAAATCCACCGGTCTCGGAGCTTGGACTTGAACTCCAACATCAACAGTAGGCCCTGGAACGGGCATCTTCCTCATAATCGAAGTCATCATCGCTTCGAACATAGCCCCGTAATCTGCAGCTCCTTCTGTAGCATGGCCTTCCCTAGCAGCTGGTCTTCCTCTTCGACTCATCCTTAATATCTGTAAAAAGAATGATTAGAACACCTTAAGAAACAACTGCATAAGGAGTTCAAATCCTTCTAAGCTACTATATTACATATAGTAATCATCCATCAAAATACAATTACGTCTCTCATACGTAATTACGTCAGCGAGCGTTGGCTAAAATCGATTAACCAAAGCTCTGATACCAAATGTGACGACCGCCCATGTCTCCTGCACCAAAACAAGGGAATAGTGCGCTGAAAGGTGTGCCAGGCAGCCATGGACGATAGTCAGAGTAAAATAAAATCGCAGAATCAGACGAATAACTCACAGCGCATGGATAAAATACAATAGAGAAATATAATGTAGTGAAGCTCTATAGAACATAACATCATCATATAAACAACATAGCAGTTTTATACAATCATTTCAACAAATCCATACATCAAGACCTCACTACAAACACTCATCAAATACAGCAGCGGATACCCAGTACATATAAGAAATAATATGCAAAGCCTCCTGCTCGTCTTCGTCATCTTCAGCGTAGAACTCCAAGCACAGCACCTGTCACCTACTACCTAGTCTGCCCATCCCAAACATGGATGAACAGCCCAAGGTAATAAGAGGAGACATAAAACCTTGAGTCAGACAAAGTCTTAGTGAGCAGTAAATTAACAATCAAACATACCAAAAGAGCATAAGGAATAAAAGGAATAGGAACCAAACCATCCCACTCCACCTCATCTCACAGTGATAGCCCCCAGACACACACTAAAGAGAATCAAGCATAACAATATAGACAATTAAGGTAAAGCAATAACCACTCGAGTCAAGGACGATGTTTTCCAAATACAAACCCCCAAGGCCTAAACCAAGATCAGATAAGCACCCAGAAAACACCGCTCTTGAAGCCGAATGATGATACAACCAAACATCCAAACATCCATGACTCTGGCTATCACTGTCATCATTGCCTTGATTTCACCGTTAGTTGAATGACCATCTGTCAAGGGCTAATGGTAACCCCGGTTCTAGCCATAACTCCGCACGCCGTCGCAGCCCGTGCCTAGGAATTTTCGCAACTACCCAGAGTACTAGCACGCCGTCGTAGCCCGTGCCTGGAACGCCGTCGCAGCCCGTTCCAACGTACCCTTGCTTTGAGCATGCTAGAACCTTCAACAACGATGAGATCTAAGCCTCCAAGTCATCCTCCTCGACGACCATCCATACTAGCTCAAGCGCCTCTCAAGCTAACCATTATCACCAACTCGGATCGCATCACCGAGTAATCAACATAACTTTGCACGTCGTCGCAGCCCGTGCTTGGAACGTCTTCGTGACCCGTCCCATCACAACATATGTCTTGCCTCATCATATCATAGCAAAGTCCCAATTCACTCATGCTTTGCCTTCTCGCATCATGGCAAGATCCCACATCCTCGAATCCATCCATATGAGCTTCCACACCCGCTTCATATGCTATCGGCAGCTTTCACCATTCAAGAGCCTTTCCACTTAGCTTTTGAATCATCTTCAACCATCTTGTTCCAAATCAACTACAAGCTAACTTGGAGCAACCAAATCTATCATACATTCAAACATTCAAGCATTCAAACAAGATCTATCAAGCAAAATCAACTATAATGGCAATTTCGTAATTAAATGAGCAAAAGTCCAACATATGTGAAATCATGGATTTTAACATAGATCTATCAAATCTAAAACATGGGTTTTGTCTCTAATACTTGATAAATAACTTTCATAGATAAACATCTTCAAATATGATGGATCTACATGCAGACTTAAGGAAAATGCGAGAAAACGCTAACTTTAACACATAAACAAGTCACCAATCCCATATACTCCTTTGGATCCGCGTGAGAGATAACTACCACTCACCAAATCACCCAAACACCTCTAAATCTAAACACTTCCAATCTGGACAGCGAAGATCACGGCTTGATCCGGCGAAATCTCACTCAAAACGATGAAATCTAGCTTGAACGGATGAAGATCTTCAACTTGGACACTTGGATCTTCGATCTCGATCTTCGATCTTGGATGGATGTTAGAATTAGATTGGAAGTAGAGAAAGAAGATGAAGAAATGTTGTAGACAAGTCTTCAAAATGGCAGCACTTCGTCGCTTCAAAAACCGGTGCCAAAAAGTGAGAAAAACTCCACTATTTATAGGCTGAAATCCCCCCCTAGCTCGGCTGCCGACTCATCCCCTAAGTCGTTCGCGACTTAGCCTTGCCGACTCATGACTCTACAAGCTTCTGCCGACTCAACTGCACACACGGGTTAACACACGCGACTCATACACAGGCCGACCTAACTACACAGCGTATTGACTCAAGACAACGACTCAAGAACCATGCCGACTTACGACTTAGTGCCGACCCAACCCCTGCCGACCTAAGTCCTAAGCACATAACCCAAGCCTATACGAGACATGACCTAACGGTTTAGCCTTGCGGCCGACCTAACTCAAAACAAAGGTACCGACTCACGACTCATTCCATGAGTCGTTCCTAACGACTCAACATCTACCCCGAGTCAAATGACTCATCAACCTACGACTTAACCCAACACAACACATACGACTCAATGGTTTATGTCCCTGCCGACTTAACAACACTAAGCTATACTGGGTACTTGCCGACCTAACCCCTAGCCGACTCAACCTACGTCCTAGGCCTTAACTCCTTAAGCCATTAACCCATGAGTCGGTCTTCTCTTAACTCGGCAACCCCCCTATCTTCTATGAGTCGGTCACTAGTTAACTTCCTGTCTCGGTTAATCTACTAAGTCGCTACTTCTATAAGTCGGCAACTACTATGAGTCGGCTACTCAATGACTCGGTCACGACTTTAACACTTAACGAATTAACTTCCTAAACGACTCAGGCTAGAGACAACATAAACAACACTAACAACCTGTTAATTCTACGATATATAGACACGTAAAATACGGGTCGTTACAGTATATATATCACAAATATACATCTCATCAAGTAATGAGGCATCCCGAAGGGAAAAAATGTAAAAGTACGATATTTAATCCGAGATATGTACCTTATATTTTATTAGCAAGCATATACGGCTAATATAGCGCGAAAGCGAGCTCCAAATGCGAAGCAAACGCGATCCGCACCTACTAAACACTCAACAAACAACATGAGAACATGCATATAGACAATAATCTCAATATACAACATATAGCAACATAATAACTATATATGTCAACATAGCAAATGAAATAGAACAACAAATGCAATAAAAGTAATATATATTCAACCATCAACCAACTATCATCCATAACCAATAATATTCATTCATATTCTTATTAATATTCAATGAATTGGTTTTCAATTTAATCACATTTGATTCATATACAGTGGATGTTCTTATTAACTTTCATTCTCAATTAGTTTATATTCACTAATTCATATTCAAGTTGGTTCACTTCCAATTGAATTTTCAATTACTTTAACTTTCAATTTCATTAATTCACTTTCATTAACACTTAATGAATTATATACAATCAATCAACTAACAACCATATAACAACCAATGTATATTCAACACAACCAAATTCCTTTGCTATATTCATTCAATTTGGCTTAATACCATCACTTTCAATTGGTTTAATTAATTGATTTTCATTCAATTATTCAACTCCCAATAACATTAGATTTTAATGAATTAACATTTTCATTCATTATTCCATATCCAATTTAATTCACATTTAATTGATTAATCATTCAATCCATTAATTCAATTCAATTACCAAAGTTGAATTTCATTTACATAACTTAAGTTCACATTTATCACTTCACTTTACTAATTTACTTTGATACTAATATCAACTTCATTCAACATAATTTAAGTTATATTTCCATTTCTAAAGTAAATTTCCATTTAACTTTAAATTCATTTTCATTTACAACTCATATTCATAAATATATTCATATAGTTTCACTTCTTATATATATAAGTTTTATTTCACAATTGTAAATTACTTTAATTATAATTCAATTCTTATAATTCATTATACTTATACAATTATTCTTTATTTAGATTATTCAAACAACTAAACAATCAACTTATATATACTTTAATAATTCTGAAAAATTATTCCTTTATATATAAAATATAATCAAGGTAAAATTATTTCATTTACCCAATTTAAAACCAATATTATGTCGATTTATCTTGTTTAAGAGTTTAGAAACCCCTATCTACGATAGTTAGCTAGACTAGATCGACGGGAATCTATAAACAATCAACCGATAAGTCAACACAATATAAAACAATTTTTATTCACTAACAAATACGCTCTCATAGCTATTATTACACTCAAACTCATTCTAGAGTACTACTGACTCTATCTCTAATGAGTACTACCCAACAGAACCATGGTTGTCGCTTAACCATATGCTCCGATACCAAATGTAACGTCCCGAAAATTTTCGACTTTCGAAAATTCAACACCGATACTCACTTTATCGACTGCCGAGGAATCGAAGGTCAAAAACCGGAATGTTATGGGTTTTTAAAAAGAATTTAAGAAAAGAGAAGAAGAAAGAAGATAGAAAATAGAGAGAAAAGAAAATAGAACAGAGAACAGAAAATTTTAAAATAGAAGAAAAAGAGAATAGAGAATTTGAAAACAGAGGGAAAATAGAGCGGAACAGAAAACAACAGAACAGAACAACATCAGAATCTCACAATTCGCAGCGGAACAACATATAATAATAAATGAATAATCTTTAAACAAAGAACTATATCGGTTATTACATTTTATACATTTCATTTCATTACATCGTATCATCAGAGTATACAACATCAAACAAACAGTGCAGCGGAAAAAGAAATACTATATAAGTAATATGCCATGCCATCCAGCTTGCCTCCAGCAATTCCTGAATATCCAGAATATCCTGATAAACCTAACTCCTAACTGCCCGTGTGGAAATTGGTGGGCACCCAGAGTTTAGGAAGGAAAACAATAAACTCCAAGTCAGTCATGTGACTGGTGTGAGAACTCAAAACAGTTTATTTATCTTTGAAATCAAAAATAGAAGAATATTTTTAAATTCAATTCGCAATGCTTTTAAAAATGAGACTACCATAAGGCCTCCCGCACACACACACAATGCAAACGCAGAATCGGAGGAGATTTCTCCTTATGATAGTCAAAGATGCTTGATACGCATTTAAAATAACATTTTATATTATTACTAGTGCATAGTGTAGGAAAAATTCATTTCGAAAGTAGAATATAAATCTTAGCCAACATACGACCATTATCGTATGCCTACTATAGCTAACTATGTTCAATAGCAGGTTACCGCCACATTCCATAGCAGGTTATACAACTAAAACCGTACAAGTCACGTATTGTTTCTTTGGATTTCCAACAAATGGTCAGGCCAAGGAACTTCCCATTGCCACATGGAAACGCCTCTGGCTGGACGTCCCCGAGAACTTAACCAGCTCTCTGCCAACACAAGGCCGGGTTACCTTTATCACTAGGTAACTACTACACGAATATGGCATCCCCCGGTCCCATTGGACCTTTAACCGAGCGCTCATCACCAACAACACCGTACAGTAATAAAATATAGTGTTTCAACATGAGTAAGTATCTGGGCTCCATACCATGATACCACCCTTTCCAGAAGGAAATGCACATACCCTAAAGGGAGCTACCCCTCATAACCTTGCCGCATCTTTCCTGTTTTGACCATTCCGGGATGTGAGGCTCGACGAAGTCACGTCCACAAAAACATACTTTATACAAAAGCCATGCTTTGGGTCAACAAATGATCAACACAATGATCATCAAGATAGACGATCAAATAAACGATCCTATCACAATAATCAACACGATGATCATTTCAGCATCACTCAGCATATCACATTACCAAATTGGGAATATATCGCTGATAACATTCAACTATATAACCTCTGAGCTCGTACGTCTCAGAGAAGGGTGTTAAGCTAAAAGAATAAATTCTCCGCCACCAACAGAAATATATTTGAAAGAAATCGGCTTTATATCTCAACTTGTAATGTCAGACATACAATCCATACAAGTCTGTTCCGGGCTCGAACAGAACCGAAGGCACTTACAAAGAAGTCCTTGCAATCCGGATATTCACAATCCTGATCGGATTTCCCATCACTTATGGAATCTCTATACCAGGAGCGACCCGGTGCAGAGACAATCGATAGGTCATCCTATCGCTCTCGCAAATACCGGTCTTCAACACTGATCTTCAAATGCAATTCACAACGACGTATCACATATTCGGAGTGGGTTATACGACCCCATGGTCCTTTCCCGGTTAACCCGAATAGTGAGCGATTATTCAAAAATAAGTGTGGCATTCAAATTCAAACAAATCACATCATATACCCATTCAAAGGGAAATATTGATAGTCGGTTATTGAACTATCAATGGATATGCACAACATCACCAGATTCCAAATAATTTTCCAAATTATTTATTTCACAAAATATCTTTACAAGATATATTATTTTCAATACTTCAAAAATAAATCAATATTTATTTTTAACAAATTCCCCTTTCACATATAAATTCCATAATGAATTTATATCCAAAATATCTATGAATATTCGATTTCGATTATTCATTTCAATTTATCTTCAAAAAGATAAATTCTAATTATTCACTTCATATTGGAAAAACAATTCCATACTTATTTAATTATAAGTAATTCACAAATTTTATTTATTTTCAACACTTAGAAAATATTCAATATACTTCAATCAAAATTAAGTATATATTTCATTCTTTAAGGAAATCATTCTCTTTAACATATTTATTTGGGCCAAAACGAATGTTGCGTAAAACATCGTTACGACGTCCCAAAATCACTAGTATAGGGATTCGAAATTAAAATAGATATATAAATCCCAATACTATACAAAACATTTCCTTTCGGAAATTATTTACTATAACAACAGTGTTATGGTCTACTATTTCCTTCTATTTCTCGAAAACGTCTATTTCAACAATGAATGTTGAAATCTATGGTTTCGAATCTCAACACATTTTAAAACATCGTTAGATCGTTTTAATTCTATTTAAAACATCACATTCAAACATTTTCTTTAACGTGTTATTCACTATTCAAAAATGTGAATAAACTTCATTAAGAAATCTCATCCTTTTATTCGTTTTAATTCAAAGGATTATTCACTATTCAAAAATGTGAATATAACTCCTTTAATAGGTTCCAACAATTTTCTTATCAAAATAAGTCATTTGCGAATTTATAAAACATCGTTTATAAATTCCATTTCTATTTATTTATAAAAACTTCCTTTTTATAAATTCTTTTATTAACCTATTCCAGTTTATAACTCAATTATAACTCAAAGTTCATATTATAAGTTAAGTGCTTATAATCTATTTGTTTGCAAAAATCGTTCCTTTGAACTTCATAATTATAAATCTTATAACCTATAAGATTTAATTATTCACCCAAATCTATTCCTCAATTAACTTCACCAATTTATAAATCTTACTATTTATAAATTTTATTTATAACTCCACAGTTTATAATTCTATAAATTTCATTCATTTATGAAATTCATTTTCACTTCATTCAAACACTTATAAAAACTCGTTTTATACTGTCTATATTTCAATTTATAAATATCCATTTATAAATCACTTAATATAAATCAATTTATATTATTCTTTTAAAACGTCTTTAAATTCCTTTAAAACTTCATCATTTAGATTTATAAAATAATCGAATTTTATAAATCCTATATTTTAACTTTTTATAATAATTTCAAAAATCCAATTTAAACTATTTTATAAAATCATTAACCCTTATTTCTCAAAAATCAGCTTTTAACTATATTTCACAAAAAACCATAATTTTATAACTTTGAAAATTATAACGTTTATTTATTTAACATGGATCAATTCCAAAAATATTTTATACTTCAAAAATCACTTTAAAAATCATTTTAAAATTCCAAAACTTGGTCCAATGATGCTACACACCAAATAGTCAATCACGACTACAACGATATCACATATCGTATATGATAATCAACGAATATCAAAATATCCATAATCAAATAAATACTGTTGAGGAATCCAGTTGGATCCCTCCAACCTGTTTTCCTGCATCCAAAAACATTAGCACAATACCAATTTCGCTATAGTACGAAATTATCGCGGTATATGTTCTTATTAAATATTATCCGCTTAATAACGGCGTAATAGGGTCTCATCCACTAAAAAAATACGGAAATCAATCAACTGCAATATATACATATGCCAATATATATATATTGATATTATTTATAATACCAATTTCACTGTTTATGAAATATTCGCGGTATATGTTTTTAATAAATAACATCCGCTTACTAACGGCGCATAATGTCTATTTTAACAATCAATAAATAACAATCATCTTTCAAACATGCATTCAAATATTTTAAATCTAACTATTTAAAATAAAATCGAAACTGATTCGATCGAGTGAGAAGTTCTCACCTTGGTTTTAATTTCTGTTTTAGCGATTTATTTCGAATAAAATTAAACGGACGTTTAATTTTACCCGAAATTGTCACTGACTCCGATCGACTCCAAACCAACTCCATCGCGTAGTGCTCGTCCATACGATTCCAACGCAACTGAGTTTGCATTTTTTCGACCTCGTATGAAAAAGTTATTGATTTTACAAGTTTGTACACAATTTTATATAAACAATTCAACATAACTTTAACTATTTTTAACCTCTCTTTAAATCATGGCCCTTCATCTCAACCCCTAACTACATCAGGCCGTCCCCTTCTATCATCTTCCTCACGTTCCATCTCCAGACCCAAACACGCACACACAAACCCATCATTATAGATTAGGGTTTAATTTTGCACCAAAATCACTCGACTTGAATTCGATCAGGGAGTTGCAAATTGAAGGCCTTCACCAACATCATCATCGGCCTGAAGCACATGGAGCTCGGCCCTTGCTTGGCCCTCGAAATGCGTGCAAGAGCTGTAGGTGACGGCCCCCCTTGCTCCCTCCACGTCGCGCCGTTTCCGATCATCTCCGTATGAAATTAAAGCTCTCGTCGTGCTCTTCGACTTCCGTGTTGAACACTTCGCGTAATTCTTTACGGATTGAGAGAGATTGATGAAGAAGTGAGAGTGATTTCTGGCCATTGGTTATTAAAGTGGCGGCTAGGGTTTCGTAATTAGGGTTTTGTTAGTTTTTTTTTTAATTTATGAAGGTGTTGGGGCTATTTATAGAGAATCGAACGACACTATTCACCCGGAAATTCCGAACTTCGATTTACGCGCCGAAACTGACGTACCTAGGGTTTATCCCGCGTTTCGGACACAATGGAACAGGTTTCGGAAGCTAATTCAGAAGTATGTGCGAGTTATGGCTGAAAACGCTCAATTTGAATTAAACCGATTTAACTCGATTTCTAGGCGTTTTAATTCGTACAGGACAAATGGTAAATCCAATTGATTTGAAATTTTAAACCTTACAATAATATCACATTACGGATCCGATGAAACTGGTTTCGTCGAAATCCGAGACTTTTTGAAAAATGGCTATTTTGACTCGCCAAATTTAAATTAAAAACAATTCGATGCGTTTCGAGCTGCCACGATCAAACGATAACTCCGATTGACACAAAAATTGAAATACGGTAATAACTAACTATTACGGATCCAATGGAACTGGTTTCGTTCAATTCTGAGACTGTTCAAAAATTGACTATTTTCACTAGTCGATTTAAATATTAAAATATTCAATTTTCACAAATTAACTTTTAATTCGATTTTAAAAGTTCTAAAATATCATTCTAACTCCCATATGATAAAATAAAATTTTACAAATCATTTTCAATCATATTTAACTATATTTTCAATTATTTCCATAATTTAACGTATTAAATTATCGATTTAATAATCCAATCAAATTCAATAATTCAAATAAAAATTTATTCGACTTATAAATTCAATTATTAATATTTAAAATTAATTAAATATTCAAATTTTAATTAATTAAAATTCTGGGTCGTTACAATTAACATCCTTTAAAGATTTAATTAACGCACAATAAAGGGAAATAAATTCTCTACACAAATTTGTGTCATAAATTAACATTGGTTTGTATTTATTACATTCACACCTTTAGTTATTGCATAAATTCTCATTAATATACATCAAAGTTCATTTAATTTTAATTGATTTCCATTTTAATTATTAAATCAAATCAACAGGTAACTTATAACAAGTGTTACCATGACTTTAATTACACTTATGAATTCCCTATTATCAAGCAAATGTTACAATTCTTAAATAATTCTGCTTTTATTTAATTACCATTAACTATATTATTATTATTCCATTAGCTAAAAAAGTATTTACATTCGTTTCTTACATTTCAATCTCATAACCAATTATAACAATTTTCAATATTTCACCCGACCTTTCATTTCAATTTATCCATTTATTAAGTTTTGCATTCATTACGTTAGTGCTCTCATTCCATCCTTTATTTATTGACTATCATATTACAATTTACTATATTTTGGTCAATTTCACACATTATTTGTAATTAAAGTCTCAATTAATTTACTTATCTTGATTTCATTCCTTTATTACATCACTTATTTGTTTTCAAATAAACTAACATTTCAATTCATCATATTATCTTCATATCTTGTAATTATTGTCTTAAACTCATAAATGTAATACTAAGTTTCATTTTAATTTCAATTAACGTAATAATCAAATATTAAATTTCATTTAGTTGCAATTAATCCAATTACTATCATCGTAGGTACCATTTACTTTGGTATACATCCTAATACATTGACAAAATGTTAAATTAAGATTTATTGTAATTGATTACCAAAGTTTATTTAACACATTAAATAAATAAACAACCTATATTAATTTTTACCTATTTGCTTTTAATCGCATATAAAAGTTTGTTACCTATCAACCCAGGTTATTATTCCATATATAACACTAATTTTATTCCATTACTATTTAGATACCCTTGCATTACATACTTCAATATTTCCATTTTCATCTTTATTTCAATTGCATAATATTTAATTCCAATTGCTACAATAATTACACTTATTATAAATTAGATTTCAATGGAATGATTTGTTTGTCTTTCATTACACTACTATATTCAAATATCCATCTTTCCTTTGTATTAACTACTATTTCCATTTTATTATATTTGCCAAATATATACATTAATTACGATTTATGTTCTCAATTAATTTATTTACTTGGTTTCATACATTTATTACATCAATTACTTCCTTATAAACAAATTTACATTTCTATTTAATTTACATTCACACTTTCCATTATTACATTAATTATCATTAAAGTAACATTTAATTTCCCTTATTTGTAATTGGTAAATTAACTGGTAACAACTACCATTTGTCACCATTATCCCTTTATAATACTCGTATGTTTATTCTTCACAAACAATTTCCATTGATCATATTATTTCACTCATTAATACAATAATTACATTTGTTTTTTTATATTCCATTTATAACTAAGTCATAACATTTAAATTATTTTACATAATTGGCATGTTCATTCAAGTTCATTAATTATTAACTTGCATTAGCATATTTCCTTAATTTACATCTAATTACTGTTAACAATGTGTTATTTCATTAATTAATTCAATACTTTCCTTTATTTTCTCGTATTCAATTTATATCCACGTATAACACTTTCATTACATCATTTATTAAAATTTTATTCAAATGACAAATAATTAATTTTAATTACCATTGCTATATTTCATTTTAGCGTTCATTTCAATATTAATTATAAAGTTTTTATTTCTTACTAGATTTAATTACAAAAATCTTATTAAATTAGAATTTTATTTATTAATTAATCTACGAGTCATTATAGTAACAAACTGTCATGAGTATGCCATCCCTCGGTCATAACCGACCTTTGTCGAGGCGCGAAAAAAAATTCCAACAACCACATAAGTTAAATATCTGGGCTCCATACCATGATACCACTTTTTATCCAAAAGAAAATGCACATACCTTGAGGGGCGCGACCACCGTAACCTTGCTGCATCCTTCCTATTTCGAAATATTCGGGGTGTGAGGTTCGATGAAATCTCGTCCCATAAAGCTACGCTTTTCACAAAATTCATGCTTCGATCAACCAATTATCAACACTTTGCATGCCACATTACCAAATTGGGAATATATCACTAGTAAATATCAACTACATAACCTCTGAGCTCGTCCGTCTCAGAGAAGGGTGTTAAGCTAAGAGAATAAATTCTCCACCACCAAACAGAAATGTATTTGATAGAAACCATCTTTGCATCTCAAAGCCTAATGTCAGACATATATCCATACAAGCCCATCCTGGGTCTGAATGGAACGGAAGGCGCTTCCTCCAATTAAGGAAAGAAGTCCTTGCAAATCCGGATATTCCCTAATCATGTCCGGACTCCCCATCACATAGGGCAATCTGAATATCTATATCGGGGCCACTCGGTGCAGAGACATTCGACAGGTAATCCATTCATTTTTGACAATACCCGGTCTTCAACCACCGTCTTCAAATACAATCCATTTCGTCGTATCATTATTCGAAATGGGTTTTATGACTTAATGTCCTACCCCGGCTTAACAGAATAATGAGCGCTTATTTTTAAAACATGTGGATACAGTCACAACAAATTTACATTTTCAATCTTTTAAATAAAAGATCCACCTTTTAAGATTCGATGTGGTTTTCGGATAACTATTTGGAATCCGACCACCGGCCGCATCGAAATTCAAATGCAGTTTTAAAGGCCAAGTTGTTTAAGTAAACATATTTAATTCAAGTCAGAAGTTCGCATTCACACAATAATACATCACAGATAAATAACTCACACTAATCACTACTCAATCCAAAGCAGTTCATATTACAGAACATCACACATCAGAGATATGAAACAATTTAAGGCATTTAATATAATCCATCATCCATAAGAAAGATTAATTAATCACTTGATTATAATTAATTTAACTAAATAAAAATAAATTAATTACTTATGAATTAATCACCTAACCCTGCTTAATTAACATTAATTAATTACAAACCATTTGTTATTATTTTAATTAATTAATGGAAATTAATTAATCATCCTTTAATTATCCATCTTAATTATCTATCCTTAATTAATTAATTGTCCCTTAATTAATCACATAATTTAATTAACATTAAATTAATTACATTAATATATAAACCCTTTAATTATTAATTAAATAACCTTTAATTGATCTTATAAATTAATTAACCCTTAATTAATTAATTAAAAATTATCCCTTTAATTACTTACATTAAGTAATTATCCTTTAATCATTTGATTAATTAACCTTTAATCATTAGTTAATTATCCTTAATTACTTCCATTAAGTAATTAACCTTTAAGTAATTAATTATCCTTAATTACTTACATTAATTAACCTTTAATTAATTAATTATTCTTTGTAAAAACCTGCATATTTATCGATTGTATATTTAAATATTTTATTTAAATATTTCATCGTTCGTCGGATTTTAGTCCGAAAAGCTACTTTTTGCAAACAGTCGAATTAGGACTCGAGACCACTTCCATTGAGTTCAAAACCCCGTTTGCGACCTTTTTGAGTATAAGCTTCGATATGTTTGGAGTATGTTGATTTTTGCTACTTTATCTATTGGGTTTTGGGTTTAGGTTCAGCCCACTAGCCATAATAATACCCCAAACTGAATCATCCCTCCCCATTCACTCTTACTTCCTCCTCTTTTCAGTTCTAAAGAAAAAATGGTGGAAGTGAATGAGAAATAGTAATCCAAAGCCCTAGTTCCTTTGCAAAATCCAAGATCTAGCTCCAAATTCAAGAGAACCCATTGGTAAGCCTTCTCTTCATCTTCTCCAACTCATTCTCTCTTTGATTTCAGAAAATTCCTAAACCTAATTTGGGAAATATTTCTCTTTTAAGCTTAGAATCAAGCTTCTTGAGTTGGGATTGAAGAGTGGTTGATCCTCCTTTGTTTTCAAGCTTCTCAATCTTGTGCTTTTGGGTTTAAAGGTGAGATTTTTATCTCACATCTTTGTCTATAATTATCTTCTATTGTTAGGTATGAATTCCTAACACTTATTCTTGTGCAATTGATTTTGGTTTGGATTGATTTGGTGTATATTCCAATTTTTGATGTTTTGAAATCAAAATCTATGAAAATCCTTTTATGGATATTTGGACATTGATATTTGAGGCGTATCGAAGAGCCGTTAAGGCTGGGTTGTCGTTCGATGTAAATCCTTAGTCGTCGTTGCTCGTCCGATCACTTCCGGTATTTATTTCGGCCATTTTTGGTCAAGGTTCAGGGAATGCCCTGAACCCCAGTTTCAGACGTCTGAAACGTAGTATTCAGACGTCTGAATATTATTCTAGGAAGATTTCTATTTCCAGATTCAGACGTCAGAATATATCATTTCAGACGTCTGAATTGGTTCGTTTGGAACCAGAAAGGAAATAGGCTAAAAAGTGCCTATTTCAGACGTTTGAAATCAAGGATTAAGACGTCTGAATTCTGTTTTGGAAAATATTTTGTTTTCCAAATTCAGACGTCTGGATCCTTAATTTCAGACGTCTGAATCTGCACTTTTTGCCTATATTGCCTATTTTGATTGAATTTCCAATTTAAATCGATTCATGATGATCCTATTTGTTGTTATCATTTATTATCGAGGTCACTCGATCCTATCCTCCCTTAGGTCTTCACTAGGTCGTACCGTTTTGGACGGGGCGCTGCCCCGCACCCCGCCGGGGGCACTACCCCCTTGGACCCCCGCGACTTGACCGGGCAGGTCGAACCCCGTAGCCGGGGCGTTGCCCCCGCACCCCCACCTTGGGGGGTTGCCACCCTCCCTGGACCACCCCTCCATAGGGGATCTTATCTGAAGAACATTCAATAGAACTTGCTTTTTTGAGATACTAAGTTGACCATTCTTCGAGACAAACTATCTTCGGCTTCTCGGTCGATTATATGGATTTTTGAATATCTATTTCAATAGATTCTTTATCGGTTTCTTTGGATTTTATTCACATCTTCGAATGTGAATTTTTATGATTGATTGTTTCTACAATCACTTCTATGATTTGTCACTTTAAAATATGAAGGTTTCAATACTAGTAGTAAATATCAAAACCCTTTCAACAAAATGATTTCAACTCTATTTTCAATAAAAAAGCTCTCTTCTTAAGCCGTTTTCCAATCTACTAATATATACAAACCTTTACCTCACTCGTATGAGAAATTGAATTAAACGGCTTAGTAAAACAAGTGGTATGAAACGCTTGCGTTTGCTTCGTCGGTTAACTCTTGGACTTGTTCGATTGAACCTTTTTGTGACAATTTTCTAGTGGAGATCTACAATTTGTTCGTAAATATTTAAGTTAAGCTAGTGGTTATGGGACATGAAGCTAAGCTCATATATTTACTAGCTTACTGTAATTGACACTTCTCTTTGATCATGACGATCATTTTATGATTTAGACTAGCAATTGTGCGATGTCTCTTTGTTTGCAAGGTTAAACTAGACCTCATGGGTGTGATTCCGACTCACGCATATCTCTTTGTCCGCAAGGTTAGTCTACACACCATTTGTGTGATTCAACTCACACATACCTTTTTGTTGCGAGGTTAGGCTAGACACCATTTGTGTGATTCCACTCACACATACCTTTTTGCCATTTGGTTAGCCTAGACCTCATTGGTGTGATTCCGACTCACACATATCTCTTTGTCTGCGAGGTTAGGCTAGACACCATTTGTATGATTCCAATCACACATACCTTTTTGCTTGTTGGTTAGCCTAGTCCTCATCTTGGTGATTCTGACTCACCCATATGGGTTAGCTCCCCATGGTCTTCGGACCGTCATGTGATAGGCCTCTTTCCCTTTTTCTGTGATTTCTGGATTTCTTGTGTTGATTTCTGGAATTTATGTCATTGACTTGTTATGAGTACAAGTTTAGGGTATGATGCCCTCTTTGGATTTTTGAGAAGATTCTTATGATATTGATTTATCTCTTATTGATTGATCTTCTGTTGATAATCATTTGCATACTTATAGTAGTATGTCAGTATGGATATTTTATGTTTATGCCATATCTTTTATTTTATATCATGTCATCTGATATTTATAGCTAGACCGATCCGTTTATTATTTTCTTAAATAATACTCGGGTCAGACCGAGATGTTACAAGTGCTTCTGCTTGACTTCTTCTCGGGATTTGCTACTCTGACTTTTGGCTAACTATTTAGATTAGCAGTTTTTGTTGTATACACTTGAGATATAAACTCATAGTTGTATTCTTTTGTATAGCACGTGTTGCTATTCTTTTGTATTATTGTGGATCCTTTTGACCACTACTCTGATGTACACTTTCATGTGTTAGTTATATATTCATATCTTCTTCCGCCTTTGTGATATGAATTATCTGTGACTGATTTATGTTATGTCTATTTCTATATTTGTTTCCGAAGATTATATATAGCCACTGTGTGATAGCTCTGAGTTTGCATCGGTATGTCGGATTTCCTCTCGAAATGAATTGCATGTTATTCTATTTAACATATCGGTGCTCGCACAAAGCAATTACACGGATGGTCGCTCCTCAACAGCCTTATTCTCCGCGCTAGTTGACGGCATTACCCCGTAGTGTCCTTGGCTAGCGTGGGTATAGAGATGGGGCGTCACATTCTTTAATTAATCAAGACCTTAATTAATTAAAGATAAACCCTTTATCTTAATTAATTACATCATTTATATCTCATTAAATTAAATGTTTGAATTTAAGTATTCAAACTACCTGAAACCTTTGATTAATTAAAGTTCAATACATTTAACTTAATCACCTACTCAATTTATGTTTGAAAACAATTTAATTACATAATTATCCCAATATATAATTTATTCAAAATCAAATCAATTGATTTTTAAAACAATTAACTTTAAAAAATTTAACCTTTGAAACAAATTTATTATTAATCCATAAATTAACTTAGACTTTTAATTTAATTAACAACTATAAACATCTTTATCTTTTTAATTAACTTCTTAATTAAGCTATTTAATTTTATTTAAAAATAAACCTAAGAAATAACTTAATTAATTTTAAGTTAAAACAAATTATTCAACCCTTATCAATCCAAACCATTAAATCAACATCAATTATTTTAAAGACATTTATTTAAGAAGATAGTTCAAAACTTGATTGATTTAAAATTTAAAAACTTTATTTATTTGAAATTTTAAAACCTGTTACTACTTGTACCCGAGATAAATCGAGTTAAACCCGAGCCAAGAGCAGATTTACCCGAGCAAACCCCCGAGCCATATTTTTTTCTTTGTTTAAATTTAAAATTTAAACTAGTTGAAACCTGTAATACTCATACGAACAAACCCGAGAACACCTTCAAGCTCCAACATCATTTCCTCGAAACCAAACCCAAGGAAATCCTTTTCTTCTCCAACCAACGTCATCCAAACTAAACCCAGATACAAATGTGCACAGGTGTGTGTGCACCGACGAACCAACCACCTTTGATCAATGCTGCGATCACCCACACGTCGGCGATGACCTTGCAGATGAACCCGACCACCCAGCACCCACGATTCTGCCTGGCATCGAAATCGAGCAATTTTTGCATTACTGGGACCCAACATGATCATCAAAAACCCCTCGTACCGACAATCCCTATCACCCTCGCGATCACGGCTAGACCTCTACCACTCCCCTACGCTTCTAATCCCCCACCTGCGATCAATTCCGATGCGACGACGATGTCGCGTTTCCCTCGACAACCTTGTCGTCTCGTACAGGGTTTTAAACCCTAAATCATCACCAATACGCCAGCACGGTGATCAAGAAATTCACCGAGCATTTTTCCCATGATCGCCATCCTTCACACTTTCTCCGACATCAAACACGACCTACAACTCGTCACCGTTCACCGACAATCGACGAAAACCCCAAAACTGATTAACTCGAGATATCTCATCAATCCCAAACCTTAAAACATTGAAATCATTATCAAAATTCGTCAATTTCAATTATGAATCAGGTTGTAGAATCAAAACATGATTCCAAGATATTTGATTTCTGACTTATATTTGATTGTTTATGTAATTTCCTATTTTTGTAATAAATATAAATTCTTGAAACCATTTTTAAAATTGATATTACATTGTTATAGACATTTTGTTTTTAGAGATCATAGCTATAATTCATCTGGATAGGAAGATATGAATTTTTCTTATATGGTGTTCATGAGTTTGTAAACACAGAGATGCCAGAAGATATATCTATAGACATGCACATAGTAATGCACTTATATACCTATTTAGCCACACAAATTAACCCAAACCATTACTAAAATCAGAACTCGCATGCATGATGATAAAAAGAAGATTTGGTTTTAAGGAAAATGAGTTTTCTCACCTGGGAAAAAGAACAAAGAACCTAAAATGTGTTTTGAACACTGGAAATAAATTTTGATTTACTTGATTGATGATGATCTGAACTTGTTGAATTTGAAACTACTGCTCAGGTTAAAACTTAAAGTAGTTGCTTGTTTTATTTTTTTAATTGAACTTTGCTTTGATCTGTTTCAGGTTGAAATTTGCTTGTTCCAATTGAGATGACCTGCTACTTGATTATGTTCGATTTGCGCTAAACTTTGCTTGAGCTTTAGATTGAAATTATAAATGTTGTTTACTTTTCATTCTTTTATTTTCTGGTTCATAACTTTCTTTCCCAATTTGTACATTTGCTCAAGTTTTTTTTGGAATAAAAGAAAATGAGAAGATAAGTAAAGATGTATTTATAGCCTTGATTTTCTTATTTATTTATTTTTTGAAAATAAATGAAATCTTTAATATTTGACACTTGTATATTGGCATGATAAAATTGTTACAAATGTTTGAATTCATGTTGATATCTTTTACACTTGTTTAATTTCATGTTAAGATGACTACACTTGTTAATGCATGTATTTTAAATGTTTTTTATATAATTTATATTTAGTTTTTGTTTATATATGTTTATATTATATTTTCTAATTTTTTATAAATACATTTCTTTTTTATATTAACATATGTTTTATATTTATATATATATATACACAACCCGTTTTTACATATAAATTTTAAAGAAAGTATATAAACCTTTTATTAAATCTTTTTCAACTAAAGCTATTATACTTTTTATTTTTATTAAATACATTTCCTTTTATTTATATATTTATTTAACCTTATGAAAAATGATTTTAAAACTAATTATACATTAATAAATAAACACACACACAGATATATATATATATATATATATATATATATTATAAGTTTTTAAATATGGAGTTTTAAATCCAATATATTTTCAATGTATTAATTTTAGAATTTCAAATTCAAAATTCTATTTCCAATCTATATATATATAAACAAAGCACATATCTAATATGTTTTGGAAAAATTTAAAATTAATTCAAAAATTAATCCTAAAAATTAAATTAATTACTAAATTAAGTTTGCTTAAAAATAGGATCGTTACATGATATATATCCATAAATTTAAATTATTACGGGTTAAGCTGATATATATCTGTATCACTTGACCATAGGGTAG
Organism: Allium cepa; assembly: GCA_030765085.1. Taxonomy (NCBI): domain Eukaryota; kingdom Viridiplantae; phylum Streptophyta; class Magnoliopsida; order Asparagales; family Amaryllidaceae; genus Allium; species Allium cepa. The sequence goes on from CM060931.1 coordinate 583,700,726, forward strand.
AAAATTATATACGGACACCGGATTGGTTAAATTAAATGATTTTAAATCCTAAAATTTTGAATCATGTTAAATGATATTATGAAATACATTTAAATTTATACGAACTGACTTATTTGAAAATCCAAGCTTTTAAAATGTTGAGATTGAAATTGGTTTAATTAAATTGTTTAAAGAATTTAAATTCAACCTTTAAAGTTGAATTTTGAAATATAAATGAAATTTATCAAAATTGAGCTAATGTAAACGTTTGAATATTTACACTTTGAAACCTATTGAATTTGAAGTGGTTTAAATTTGTAGTTTAACAAAGATTTGAAATCGACATAAATTGAAATGGTTTTTAATGAGAATTTGAATTGAAACCTTTCACCTTTTTGAATTGAAAATCATTAAACTGAGATTGATTTAAATTGAATTTTTGAAACAAAAGTTGATTTGAATTGATTTGTGAAATTGGAAGAAATAATGCTAATTTGAACTATTTTCGATATAAACTCTTTTAATATACAAACTCTTTTAACATATAAATTATTTTTCTCGTATAAACATTTTAATACGTTAATAATTTTAATATATAGACTATTTTTAATATATAACCTATTTTAATGTATAAACTATTTCTAATATATAAACTATTGCAATCTATAACCTATTTTTAACTTATAAACTATTTTAAATTTTTATGCAACTTTTAATATATAACTTATTTTGATATATAAACTATTTCTAATATATAAAACTATTTCAACATATAACCTATTTTGAAATTGTTAACTATTTTAATATATATTATTTTAAATTGATAATCTATTTTAATATATATTAATTTAAATTTATGAACAAATTTTAATATATATATATATATTTATATATATGTCATTGTATAACCTATTTTAATATATAAACTATTTCTAATAAGTAAACTATTTTAATTTTTAACCTATTTTTAAAATATAAACTATTTTTAACGTATAACTATTCTAATATATAAACTACTTTCAATATTCAAACTATTAAAGTTGGAACTGTTACGATTTTGATTTAATTGATTTAAATGCGAATAATTTGATACGATGGTTTAACCTATATTGTGGTTATGGTTTTAAAAAGTGAACATGATATAAAGTGAATAATGATTTCTAAAGTGAATATGGTTCCGAAAGTGATATGGTTCTGAAGTGAATATGATATTTTGATATAAGTATGAATCGGTTTTGGAAATGTAAAAGAACCAACCTGTGTGAAATAAGCGTTTAGTTGTTAAAGAGACTAGGATTAGATATTGTCATACTCTCTGCCAATACCGAGAACCAGTTTAACAACTGTTCACATGGTGGAGAATCCAAAACGAAGTAGGATGGTTCATAGAATGCTACTATATGAAGTATGAACGCAGCCCCGACCCCTTTGGTTCTGCTTGATATGACTAAAATAGGAACTATACCGGGCCAAGTGAGGTTGCTTCCGATCGATCATATTTCTTCGATAAAATATTTATTAATTTGTGATTGATTTGGTGGCCACCCCTCTATTTGATTATGGGAGTGTATTCCAATGTGGGCGGTAGTAGCTGCTATGTGTTACCACCAGTCTGGGAGTGCAAACGATAAAATCCTGCCCTGGCATTGCCTCGCTTGCCTTGTCACATGCCTTATCAAACCCACTAAGAGTTTGGTTTGTGTAACAACCCGCGTATTTAACGATTTTATATTTAAATGTTTAATTTAAATATAGCGTCGTTAGTCGGATTTGGGTCCGAAATGTTACTTTTTGCAAACGGCCGAATTGGGACTCGAAACTACTTCCATTGAGTTCAAAATGTCGTTTGCGATCTTTTTGAGTATAATCTTTGATATGTTTGGAGTTTGTGAAATTTTAACCTTTTTCTATTGGGTTTTGGGTTTGGGTTCAGCCCACTAACATCTAATTAACCCTAACTCAGCCCTCTCCTCTCATTCACTTATTCATTTCTTAAAACTTAAGCTTAAAAACTGAAATGGGGGAAAGGAAGTGGAAATAGAAATTTGCAAGCCCTAGTTTCAACTTCCAACTTGATTTCTTGCTCCAAAATCATAGAGAAGCCATAGGTAAGTCTCTCTTCTTCTTCTCCGACTCTTTCTCCTTCAATTTCAGAAAGTTTTCCTAAACCTAACTTAGGAAAATACTTGTTTCTTCTTAGATTGAAGCTTGTTGGGTTGAAGTAGTGATTAGTTGGTCTTCTCCTTGTGTTTTAGCTCCTTCATCTTCTTGTTTTTGGGTTAAAGGTGAGTTTTGAACTCACATCTACTTCTCTTGATTTCATGGGTATTGGGTATGAATTCCTAACAAGTATGCATGTGCCATTGCTTTGGATTTAGAAAGAATTTGCATTTCATTGAAATAGGGTAGGAAGTGCAAAATCATCAGGTTCGGCCGACCGAGCGCAGGCTTCGATCGACCGACCTGCTGCCCCGAGCCATATTTGGTTTTCTGCATCTGGCCGGCCGACCGAGCCCTGTAGTCCGGTCGACCGACCTGCTCTATTCTGCCTGTTTTGCCTATTTTGCATATTTGATTGATTTTCCGGATTTTCTCGATTCAAGTTGGTTTTTTTAGTGTTTGTTATTGCATCTTTGATTTTGATAACTTATTTTTGACTTCATTCACGGGTTTTATAAATAATCCCTCTAAATCGTATTAAAAGCTTCCGTCTCCAATTCATAAATTCCACTTAAAATGCACACACACGATTTCGCACTTCGAGCGAAGTGGAAGGAAGATTAAATGGTTAGGTAAAACACGGACCATGAATCCACGCGTTTATCTTTTCGATTAATCCCCGACCTATTCGATTGATCGTTTTGACCCTTGTGTCTGGTTTACCGATGAGATGAGGTGAACTTTGTAATGCTTCGAGTGTGAAATTAACTAATGGATAGTAAACCGTTTAGTGCGAACGGGTGGTTATGGGACTCACGTTACCACTTTTTGGATTCCTCTCTGGGAGTTTGTGACACATGCTGCCTTTGGGATAGTGTCTTCGGACTGTCTCCTCTGGCTTGTTTCCTTTAAATATCGCTTTTGGAGTTGGTCCTTTGCCCTGACTCGAAAGATATTTGGGGTTGTCGGTTACCTTTAGTATTGCTTTCGGAGTGGTTTCTTCACCACCGCTCAAGAGATATTGGAGTGGTTTCTTCACCACCGCTCAAGAGATATTGGAGTGGTTTCTTCACCACCGCTCAAGAGATAACGGAGTGGTTTCTTCACCACCGCTCATGATGTTTCATTTATATGTATATTCCCTAGGTATTGCTTTTCTGTATTGGTTCTTTGGAGCCACACGAAATATAGCGTTTACCTTGTGGAACTCGTATTTATCGGTATTTGTTGTTTTCCTTTATGGCCTGCTTTGGGATATTCTTATCCTTTGTTTCTATATGTTGCCGATGATATGAGGCTTGTTCTATATGATTCATCTTTCGTTAGATGATTGTGTTATCTCTTTTGGAGATATCTATTATGCTTTGTAACCTTACAGGTTTATTGTTGTTTAGTTTATCTAACTGATTTGTTTAGCTAGACTGATCCGTGTAATTTATACTCGGGTCAGACCGAGTTGTTTCAGGTTAGGTGCTTTTGGACTTAGCCTCTTTTGCTTCCGCATGGACTACTCCGCTAGTTTCTTTTTGTCATAGCTTTTTGTGTAGTCCCATTTTGTAGTAACTCTGATATGTATTCATATGGAACTCGTCTGTATATTGTGGCCTCCTGTACCACTTGACTTGTATTATTTTGTATACTCTGTTATGTATTCGGTATATGTGTATATGATGGTTTACTGTTCTGTGATGTATATTACATTTGAGTTATTATATTCTGTTCTGATATATCCAACCACCTATGGTTTTGTTTTAAATATGCATTGGATATGTCGATCGATTATTGTCGACGTATTTAATGGATAATTAGAGCAAGGCTATAGATGGTCGCTCCTATCCAGCCTTATTCTCCGTGTTAGTTGACGGCATTACCCTGTAGTGTCCTTGGCTAGCGTGGGTATAGAGGTGGGGCGTTACAGCATGGTATCAGACTGTGGCTGAGAGCTAGGACCACCAGTCTTCGTCTTCTTAGAAGGAAAAGGCTTCTTCAGAATTGGGAAGAGGCCTGAGAATGTTCATGAGATTCATAGTTTCCTTGGATTGGCGGGGTATTACCGTCGGTTCATTAAGGATTTTTCCCGTGTTGTGCTTCCTCTTACTTGCCTTATTCGGAAAGGCATTCGTCTTGATTGGTCCGACAAGTGTGAAGCTTCCTTTCAGACATTAAAGGAACTTCTCACTAATGCTCCTATTCTTGTGGTTCCCGAAGGGAATCATGATCTTGTTGTCTACACCGATGCTTGTGGTAGTGGTCTCGGTGCTGTTCTTATGCAGAAGGATCGGGTAGTTGCTTATGCTTCTAGGCAACTACGTCCGAATGAAATTCGCTATGCCACTCATGATCTTGAGTTAGCCGCCATTGTCTTTGCCTTGAAGATTTGGCAACATTATTTGTTGGGCGAGCGCTTCATTCTCTACACCGATCATAAATCCTTGAAGTATTTGTTCACTCGGAAGGAACTCAGTATGAGGCAACAGCGTTGGCTCGAGTTTCTTGCTTCTTATGACTTTGATATCCAGTATACCCCTGGTAAGGGTAATCGTGTTGCTGATGCGCTTAGTCGCAGACATTCGGCTGTTATTTCTATGATGCTTGCCGAATGGAATATTCTTGAGACTCTATCTTTTTGTGAAATTCGTAATCGAGGTTTATCTTTTGATTCTCCTATTCTATTACTTAGTTTGGGAGCTTGACCTATTTTGTTGGATCGTATTGCCGATGCTCAGCGGCGTGATCCTGATTTGTTGCATCTTATTCAGCTTTGTGAGTCTGGATCTTGTGATGAGGCGTTGCAAGATTTTAGCATTGATTCTCATGGGTGTCTTCGTAAGAAGAACCGTCTCTTTGTGCCTTCTGACTTTGCACTTAGGCATGACATTCTTGATGATTGTCACCGTTCTAAGTATACTATTCATCCCCGTAGTAGCAAGATGTATACCGATATGCGTCGTCTTTATTATTGGGAAGGCATGAAGCGCGATGTTGGCGAGTTATGTGAGCAATTGCATAACTTGTCAACGTTTTAAAGCCGAGCATCAGCGTCCTTCGGGTCTTCTTCAGCCTCTTGAGATTCCATTGTGGAAATGGGATCAGATTTCTATGGATTTCATAGACGGCCTACCTCGTTCGAGGTCGGGTCATTCTAGTATTTGGGTTATTGTTGATCGCCTTACTAAGTTTGCTCATTTTGTCCCTATTAAGTCTAATAGGACTGCTTCGCTTTTGGCTAAGTTATATGTCAAGGAAATCGTGAGACTTCACGGTGTTCCTAGTTCTATTGTGAGTGATCGTGATCCTTTATTCACGAGTCATTTTTGGAAGAGTCTTCAGCAAGCTTTGGGAACAAGGCTTAATTTTTCTACAGCTTATCATCCGCAATCTGACGGACAGACTGAACGGGTGAATCGTATCTTGGAAGATCTTCTTCGTATTTGTATTTTTGATTTTGGTGGTAGCTGGGAGGATCATCTACCTCTTATAGAGTTCTCCTACAACAATAGTTTTCAGTCTAGTATGGGTATGGCTCCTTTCGAAGCCTTATATGGAAGGCCATGTCGATCACCTTTATGTTGGTTAGAATCTAGTGAGAAGCTTATTCTTGGTCCAGATTTTGTTCATGATTCTTCCGAGAAGATTGATCTTATTCGGTTGAGAATGAAAGAGGCACAGAGTCGCCAGAAATCCTACGCGGACAACCGTAGGAAGCCTCTCGAGTTCTCGATTGGTGATCTTGTTTTTATTCGTGTTTCTCCTTTGAAAGGGGTTATGCGTTTCAGTGCGACTGGGAAATTGGATCCTCGTTATATAGGACCGTTTTCTATTACTGAACGTATTGGCCCTGTGGCTTATAGAGTTTCACTTCCAGCTCATTAATCTGGCATTCATGACGTGTTTCACGTCTCGCGACTTCGTAAGTGTCTTCGGGAGTCGAATTCTGTTATTACTTCTCCTGATTTGCAAGAGCTTAAGATCTCACCGGACTTATCTATTATACAGCAACCTATTAGCGTGCTTGACACGGAGGTGCGACACCTTCGGAACAAGCACGTGCCGCTCGTTAAAGTTCAATGGTCCGCTAATCCTAGTGATTGTACTTGGGAAACCAGAGAATATATCGAGCGATCTTATCCGGGTTTTCTTGCTGCGCTTTGAAATGGTGAGTATGTCTTTTCATCTCCAGCTTATTTCCTTTTTCTTTTGATGTTGTATGTATGTAGTTGTTACAAATATCGTCTCTGGGAATTGCGGGGACGCAATTTTGTAAGGAGGGGAGATCTGTAACAATCCGCATATTTAACGATTTTATATTTAAATGTTTAATTTAAATATAGCGTCGTTAGTCGAATTTAGGTCCGAAATGTTACTTTTTGCAAACGGCCGAATTAGGACTCGAAACTACTTCATTGAGTTCAAAATGTCGTTTGCGATCTTTTTGAGTATAATCTTTGATATGTTTGGAGTTTGTGAAATTTTAACCTTTTTCTATTGGGTTTTGGGTTTGGGTTCAGCCCACTAACTATCTAATTAACCCTAACTCAGCCCTCTCCTCTCATTCACTTATTCATTTCTTAAAACTTAAGCTTAAAAACTGAAATGGGGGAAAGGAAGTGGAAATAGAAATTTGCAAGCCCTAGTTTCAACTTCCAACTTGATTTCTTGCTCCAAAATCATAGAGAAGCCATAGGTAAGTCTCTCTTCGTCTTCTCCAACTCTTTCTCCTTCAATTTCAGAAAGTTTTCCTAAACCTAACTTAGGAAAATACTTGTTTGTTCTTAGATTGAAGCTTGTTGGGTTGAAGTAGTGATTAGTTGGTCTTCTCCTTGTGTTTTAGCTCCTTCATCTTCTGGTTTTTGGGTTAAAGGTGAGTTTTGAACTCACATCTACTTCTCTTGATTTCATGGGTGTTGGGTATGAATTCCTAACAAGTATGCATGTCCCATTGCTTTGGATTTAGAAAGAATTTGCATTTCATTGAAATAGGGCAGGAAGTGCAAAATCACCAGGTTCGGCCGACCGAGCGCAGGCTTCGGTCGACCGACCTACTGCCCCGAGCCATATTTGGTTTTCTGCATCTGGCCGGCCGACCGAGCCCTGTAGTCCGGTCGACCGACCTGCTCTGTTCTGCCTGTTTTGCCTATTTTGCCTATTTGATTGATTTTTCGGATTTTATCGATTCAAGTTGGTTTTTTTAGTGTTTGTTATTGCATCTTTGATTTTGATAACTTATTTTTGACTTCATTCACGGGTTTTATAAATAATCCCTCTAAATCGTATTAAAAGCTTCCGTCTCCAATTCATAAATTCCATTTATAATGCACACACACGATTTCGCACTTCGAGCGAAGTGGAAGGAAGATTAAACGGTTAGGTAAAACACGGACCATGAATCCACGCATTTATCTTTCCGATTAATCGCCGACCTATTCGATTGATCGTTTTGACCCTTTTGTCTGGTTTACCGATGAGATGAGGTGAACTTTGTAATGCTTCGAGTGTGAAATTAACTAATGGATAGTAAACCGTTTAGTGCGAACGAGTGGTTATGGGACTCACGTTACCACTTTTCAGATTCCTCTCTGGGAGTTTGTGACACATGCTGCCTTTGGGATAGTGTCTTCGGACTGTCTCCTCTGGCTTGTTTCCTTTAAATATCGCTTTTGGAGTTGGTCCTTTGCCCTGACTCGAAAGATATTTGGGGTTGTCGGTTACCTTTAGTATTGCTTTCGGAGTGGTTTCTTCACCACCGCTCAAGAGATATTGGAGTGGTTTCTTCACCACCGCTCAAGAGATAACGGAGTGGTTTCTTCACCACCGCTCATGATGTTTCATTTATATGTATATTCCCTAGGTATTGCTTTTCTGTATTGGTTCTTTGGAGCCACACGAAATATAGCGTTTACCTTGTGGAACTCGTATTTATCGGTATTTGTTGTTTGCCTTTATGGCCTGCTTTGGGATATTCTTATCCTTTGTTTCTATATGTTGCCGATGATATGAGGCTTGTTCTATATGATTCATCTTTCGTTAGATGATTGTGTTATCTCTTTTAGAGATATCTATTATGCTTTGTAACCTTGCAGGTTTATTGTTGTTCAGTTTATCTAACTGATTTGTTTAGCTAGACTGATCCGTGTAATTTATACTCGGGTCAGACCAAGTTGTTTCAGGTTAGGTGCTTTTGGACTTAGCCTATTTTGCTTCCGCTTGGACTACTCTGCTAGCTTCTTTTTGTCATAGCTTTTTGTGTAGTCCCATTTTGTAGTAACTCTGATATGTATTCATCTGGAACTCGTCTGTATATTGTGGCCTCCTGTACCACTTGACTTGTATTATTTTGTATACTCTGTTATGTATTCGGTATATGTGTATATGATGGTTTACTGTTCTGTGATGTATATTACATTTGAGTTATTATATTCTGTTCTGATAGATCCAACCACCTATGGTTTTGTTTTAAATATGCATTGGATATGTCGATCGATTATTGTCGACGTATTTAATGGATAATTAGAGCAAGGCTATAGATGGTCGCTCCTATCCAGCCTTATTCTCCGTGTTAGTTGACGGCATTACCCTGTAGTGTCCTTGGCTAGCATGGGTATAGAGGTGGGGTGTTACAGTTTGTGTCGTACACTATGGAGTGCCCTCTGATAGCCCTCCAGTTTACAAAGGAATTACGGTACTGTATAGACTACGACATTTATAAAAATATGTTAAGGGGGATATGAGTAACGCCTTAAGCTATTTTAATACTTTACTTTACTGTAGACATATTATAATAGCGTATTGTATTATGTATTTAGATAGTTTAATGGATCCGTAGGAGATGGAATCCCGAACATATCTTAAGTTATTGCACACACGTTAAATACTGGATAGGAGATGTAAAATCTCGTAAACATCTCTGAAGCTGTTACACTTATATTTACTTATTTTGATTTAACTTGCATAAGACCTTTAGTTCTGGCTAGAGTGTTTCCTTTTTCCTTTCTTTATTCTTATTTTCTTATTTACCCATTAACAATCCTCCCTGTTGAATGGTTTGAGTTGACATATGTGGTTTATTATCGATTTAAACCATCAAAAAAGAGGGTCACTACATTTGGTATCAGAGCCAAGTTTAGCGATGACCATAGCTTTGTGGGGTTTGACTCTTAGAGATAGGGTTGTCTAAGTGTATATATATATATGAGAGAGCATACTTGTTAGTGTTATAAAATGTTTTTATATTGTGTCAATTTGTTCTGTTTAGTATTTATAAATTTTTGTCGGTACATAGGATGATATGGCATCGATAGATATTTCTAAACACTTAATAGGGTAGACCGACACAATACTGTATTGAAATATCGGTAAATGAAATAATTTTACCTAGTACTATAGCTTGTATATAAAAGAATAATTTATATAAATTGATATAGTTGTGTGCGATATGTTTGTTTGTTAGGAAGTGGAATTTTATAAATATTGGTTGCAAAATATGATGTATAAATAAAATGAATATGAATTGGAAATTTGAGAACTTAAGTTTCAAGGTTTTGAAATTGTTTTCCAAAGGATTTTGGAATATTATATTAGTATTATTCGAAGTATTTTTAGATATAAATATTTTCAATGTGATTTGAAAGAAAAAATGTTTTAAAAGAATATTAAAGGAAATAAATTATGTACTCCCCTCTTGTGTCGCTGGAAAATAACTTCGGTGATGACGGCCGCATCATCGACATGTATTTTTGAGTTTCAAAGTAGGAAGGCCACCATAGTAGCTTTACTACACATTTGTTTTGATAAACAAATCTTAAAAAAAATTATTTCTAAATATGATTAGATATATAAAAGCTATATATGTATATATAATTTTAAATGATTTGAAATGGAACCCGGTATTTAGTTCTTAAATGTCTATAAATTAGGGATTTCAATTACTGTAATGAAATGAAATCTTAACTATTTTAATAATTGGAAACTTCTAAAGTGAAAAAAATAGAAATTAGAGGCTAAGTGATTAATGAAACTGTAAAAGAATTGGAGATTTGTAAATTGTAAATTGCCGGATAGTGAGAATTAAGAAGATGTGAACTATTGAACATTTTGTTAACTAAATTTGAATAAGATAAACTTGTGTAACATTCAATTACATTCTAAAACATGTATACATACATACATACATACATATACATATACATATACATATACATATACATATACATATACATATACATATACATATACATATACATATACATATACATATATTACCAGAAATGTTTAAAAGATGAAATGTTAATATGAGTATGTAATAGAACCTTATACAAGCAAAATCTTAATAACAAAATGCTTCATAATGAAGAAATGTTTATAAATGAAAAAATAAGAGATATAGGAAATGTTATGAACATGAGTTAATGTTTGGAAATATTTTAAAATTAAATTGATTAAATAAATGTGAATATTATTCAAATAGATGATTATAAACCTAAGAAATTATTAAATGATTCATAAATAGATTTAATATTAAAGGAAATACTATGACGAAAATGAATATAAATTGAAAGGTAGAAAAACTTAAGTATGAATTTATTTTACTAATGAATAATATTAAATGGAAATCAGGTTATACAAGTAAATGATAAATGGGAATTAGATTTTCAAAGAAATTTAGATAATATTTTAATAATCGAATCATTGATGTTCTAAATAATTGAATGGAAATAACATATGTAAGCCAAAGAATGTAAATTAATAAAAAATGACATTGAAGGAATGAATGAAAACAAATAAAAGAGTAAAAAGGGAAACTGATTGAATAAACTTAAATCATATTAAATTCTATGTTGTTTGGCTAATGGGAAGTTTAGGCAAGTATAATTCAAATTGTTCAAGGTTGTATGAATAATATATAATTAATCATCTAAGGCTTTTGAATGTAAGGTACACTTAGTAGTTCATTTATCACCCTTGAATGATGAGAAGTTCCTAAACGGAACAAAACATTAGTTTTAGTTGCTATGGATATATGATTGATTCCTTGTTGCATAGGATGGTTGTGTTGTTTTGTTTGCATATGTTTTGTGATTGATTTTTTTTGTTACTAATTGAAACAACTAAACATTTCAATTATACATAATTTTAACTCTTTTGGATTATGTAAGTGAAATGCAGGTTTATGGAAGCAATAGCTACTGCTTTTGGTTTCATAAATAAAGTTGTTTGCCCGACAAATAGGTACGTTTTCAGATTACGGTTTTATATCCATTTTATTGTTTTTCCCATATTTTGGGGTGTTTATTATTTAAATATGACATATATATAGTAAATATTGATATTATTATTTTTCAGACCAATCCGTATAAAGAAAACTCTGCCGAAATTGTTCATGGATTTTAAAAGTTAGAAACTTTTTGTGAAAGTTGAGTTATTTTCAAATTCTTATCAAACAAAATTTTGTAAATTAATTGTTTATAAGTTGATATATTTTATATAAAATACTTAACTATGTAAGTTTAAAGTGTTTATAAATTGATATTTTGAATAAAAATTTATGAAGTTCTTAATCCCTTCTTGTTCCTTTTCAAGGATGAAAAGTTTTGAGTTGGGGAGAGTGTAACGACCTATATTTTTCGATAATTAAAACTATTAAATTTAATAAAATTTTAAATTTTAATATTGGTGGAAATTGAAATTTATGAATTAGTAATGAGAAAAATAACTAGAATATGATTAACAATGTTGTTTGAATGTTATAGAAAATTATTTTACTGTAATTTCAATTAATTGAAATAATTGTAAAGTTAATTTGATTATAACTGTAAGTTAATAAGGAATAAAATAATTATTGGAACCAATGGTTGGAATTAATGTAATTAAATATAAATATTGCAGATTATATGGTAAAAGATGATAACGGTAAAATAATGGGTGTAATATAATGTAAACTTATGTTAATAAAATTCATAGGGTATCATTGATGGAATAATAAGAATGTAAATCGAAATAAATGGATTTATTGGAATTCAAATTATAATTAATGAATTTAATTCAATTGCAATTGAACTATGAAATTTATGTAATATTTAAATAGTGGAATTAACATGGGAAATTTGTTTTACATAAGTTATTCATTTAAATGTAATGTAGAATGATGAAATTGTAAACTAATTTAACAATAATTTATATATTAACGTGAAAATTAGCCATTTTGCCCACTTTCATGGATTTCAATGATACCAGTTTCATCGGATCCGTAACAGTGAATTATTGTAGGATTTCAAGTATCGTAGCAATTAGACTTGTCATTCATGCAAGCTCGAAACGCATAGAAATCCATTTAATGAATCATTTAAAATAAGCTAATTTTAAAAGCTAACTTCTGTAACAATGGAATTTGGGTTTGAAACATGTTCGATTGAGTTTAAAATTATCGAAAACATATATTTCGATGTATTGGATGACCCATTTTCGTTTCGGGAACGAAACAGACTTTTTGGGTCGTCGTTAACGTTTCAACCCAGTTCGATTTATCCATTCATTCTTATCTATCTTTTTCCATATAAATAGATTTATTTTCTAAAAACCTTAGCAGTCTATTTCATATTGCTGTACGTATCTGTTCAATCATCTCCTTCTTCCTCCTTCCCATGGCTGTTAATCAGAAACTCTAATTTCAATTTCAAAATTCAAACTCACCAAACCCTAGAAAATTATATATCGTTGGAAAGTATCGACGAGCGCAATCTACTACTACAATTCATTTTTTGATTCGAGTCATGGTTTGGCCAAAATTGGAGATCATTCTCAGCCGTCCATTTCTAGGGATTCGCGATCGATGGTGGATCTTCATCCGATCGATAATCAAAAGGCGCTGCTGTGTAGAGGTCATCAAGCAAAATGCATCCATGTGGTTCATTCATCGTTAGCAATCTCGGAGTTATCTAGAATGGCGGTGGAAGCGAGGCGATGGCATGGGTTCTAGGGGAGGTAGTGGTGGGCCGCTCGGCCAAGGGAGGCGTGGCCATGGATGCCAAACTCGATGGCAAGCTCTGATCGGTGTGTAGGCGGCCGGAGTTGGCATGGCTACATAGGGAGTATTGACGGCTACTAGGGCTTCGTGCTCAAATCACGATTGTACGCATGCAAGGGTTCCAGAGGTATGCAAATTTATGACTTTGCCCTTGTATTTTATATTTTAAATTAAATTTGAATTTCAACCGTCTAACGCTAATAACTTTTGCATATGAGCTCAGATTCACGTGCGGTTTTCTCCTTTTTGATCATATCGAAATTACGGACGTCAAGGAATGTGTTTGGTCAAATTCTGAGACTGTTGGATTTTTGGTCTATACATGGATTTCAAATCGATGATAAATCAAAGGTAAGTGATTTAACACGCTCACAAATGCTAAATCATCCTATGTTAGTTAAATTAAATTTATAATGTGATTATAAATTTATTGATGGCTGTTTGGTATTTTGAATTATCATTTAAATTTAATTTGAATTTATTTTGAATTTAATTTCAATTTAAATTTATATTGAATTTAAAGTTCTTAGTTAAATACTTGATAGTGATAAAAAATTTATTTGTGGTGATTTATTGGTTGATTTGAATGATGATTATGATGGATGTTTAATTGTTCATATTTGGATGATTGGATATTATATTTATTTTATATGTTGTTATCATAGTGCGAGTTCCCTTAATTATTGTTAGGAAATCACTGTGATTTGAAATGATACATACCCGAATGTTCCTCTAAATTAGGGAAAAGTCATTATGGGTTGAAATGATATACTCAGCGACTTTAGAATTTGAATTTTACTCGGGATTGCGGGTTAAATGACATATATCTGTAAATTTAAATTATTATGGTTTGAAATGATATATATATATATATATATCACTTTACCATAGGGTAGAAAATTATATACAGACACCAGATTGGTTAAATCAATTGAATTTAAATCCTAAAATTTTGAATATAGTTAAATGATATTATGAAATAAAATTAGAATTATATGAACTGAATAATTTTCAAATCCAAGCTTTTAAAATGTTGAGATCGAATTTGGTTTAAATAAATTGTTTAGAAATTTAAATTGAATCCTTAAAGTTTAATTTTGAAATATAAATGAAATTTGTGATGCCCTACCCTGAGACCAACATTAACAAAGAGCACTACTGGGTAATACAATATACTAATGCAGAGAATAGGGCTGGTTAGGATCGACCATCAATAGCTTTTCCTTAAACATCTAATGAATACGTCAATTTAGTGCTCTATAATTTTTTCTTTCTCAAATGGATCGACATATTCAATAAGAGCTTAATACAAAACTATAGTGGCTAACATATCAAAAAAATAACAATAGAATGTGTAATACATCATAGAACAACCACAAACAAATATATATATTCATATATAGTTATATATTCCAATACAATACACAGTGATACATCATAAGTGGTACGAAGACCACACTATATACAACGAGTCAAAAACAATATACAAATCAGAATCAACCAAAAAAACTAGACAAAAAAGGTGAAGCGTAAGAATCAAAGACAAGCTATGCCCAAAATCATGTATCTAACCTGAAACAACTCAGTTTGACCCGAGTATAAAATACACGGTCAGTCTAGCTAAAACAATTAGTTTAGTAGGATAAGTGATAACATAAAGCCAAAGGTAAAGGACGATGATTCTTCTCAAATGAGAAGAAATAATAGCATAAGTAAGTACATGACATTACTTCACGAGAAGTAGTATCACTAAGCATATATAGTCTCGAAAGAGATAACTCAACATTAAAAGCACTAAGCATAAGCAAGCCTCATATCATCAGCATAAACCCAATACAACTATAATGGTTTTGAAAACCATAACTCCTGAATAGGAGAAATCCCAAAATTCAAAACTCACCGTAATGGTAATCACAAATTTATTCTCACAATAGAGAAGTCTCAAAACACCAAAATACTCCAAAATGACAATCTCATATATCTCTAAAAGGAGAGTATAAATATCAAATAAATGCCATAGAATAGCATATCTCAAATCTCAAATAAACGCCAAGTGTTGGCAAAATCAAATCTCAATTATAGAGACCGATAAGGAGTTCAAGTTTCCAAATATGTAATCGCCATATACAGTGTCTCGAATGACTCAAATGGCCAAATATTTAAAATGGTGATACACTTGGAAAATCATAAATAAGCAATGAAATCATCCTAAAGATATAGTGAAACAACCCTGGTTTTGGAGATTACCTGTAAATATTAAATTATAACGGTAGTTATGATTTAATATTGTGAACCAAAACAAGATTTGGAGATTTTAAATTGCTTATTTGGAATAAACAATGAATTTGGGAAATAATTGTTGAAAATAAAGCATAAACATTATTTTAATGGTTTGGGTGATGATAAATGCGGGAATAATTTTATTTGAGTAAAGATACAATAATTTTGTTAATTATTTCTTTGTGGCTTCTTTTAATAATTTTTAAAGTAAATAAGTTCATTTTAATAAGTGATTAAGGAAATAAAAAGGAGAAAATGTGATTAAAAATAAGTTTAGAGTGTAAATAATATTTTTAAATGAACTGGAACATTTCTACAAGTAGGAAAATGTAATTTGTTGAATTTTAAAAGTAATAAACGTGGTATTTTACAATTAAATGAATAAAAAGTGCATTTTACTCAAAACAAAGGAAATTAATAATAAAAATGTTTAAAAAGAGTAAATTATCATTTTAAATGATAGAAAATTTAAAATTTAATGATTTCATGAATTTACACTAATTATTTGGTTCATAAGTATGTAGAAAATAGAAATTTGTAAATATATATGTACATATATGTGTGCATAAGTGTTAAACATAGTCTAACTTAACTAAAAATGGTTTAACTTCTTTAATTTGTTCACTTGGGCCCAAAGCCTGGTTAGGTGAGAAGGAATAGCCGAGAAACTTTACTGTACATAACATTTCTCTGCCTTCTCCAAAACCTAACAGAAAGCTTATTAATGGGTTCCTCTAAAATCATTTTCTCAAAGCTTCATCAATTTTTCAAATAAAAAAAAACCAAAACTTTTAGCAAGAATAAAGATAAGAGAAGGTAATCAGCTCCAAATCTCACCTTTTCATCATCTAGTTTCATTTTACAGTGAACTATTTCTCATTTTTGCTATTGTTTTCCTCCTTGCATGTTTGTCTATTGCTTCTAGCAGGTGTTTCCACCCCCAAATCGGGCTAAAGTCGCCACCTTGCTTGCAAAATCTTTGGTATTTCAGTAAGTAGCCAAGGTGAGACTAAAATCTCACATCCAATAGCCATAAATATTGAATCGGTAGCTAAATTTGTTGGTTATGCATGTTTTTGTTCATCGCTGTTCTTTTTTTCGTTTCTAGCCTCAAGTGCCAACTTTGGCTGTCCGAAACTTTCATCTCCGGCAACGAAATGTTGCCGGATCTTTTTCTGAGTTAAGGGTATGTGTTGAACTTTGTTTCTGGGAAATTTGATCGAAAAATAAGGTCATTTGAGTGTTCAAATCGTTGCTGCAAAATGTATAAAACAAAGTTTTTCTGCCTGTAGAAATTGTGTTTCTCAGTTGCTGCAAATATGGCCTGAGTCCATGTTTGAGATACCATAACGTTTTCATTTCTTACTAGAATTCATCGATTCTTTTTTTGTTTGAAAGATGAAGTTCCCTACTATATACCAAATTTCAGATCATTTTGGCAGATATAGCTTATAGAAATATGCTGCCGAACTTTGGTTCGGAGCATGTTTTTGCTCAGATTTTTACATTGAAAACACTGTCTGGGTTCAATTTTGAGACATCACAACTTTGTCATATTTTATCCAAATTGCATGATTATTTTATTGTTTGGAAGCTAATGTTTTCCACTACAAACAAAAAAAATTTGAGCTTAATCCGATGCCACTTAGTACTCTGATTTATGTCTAGAAATTGAATACAGAGTGGATTTTTAAGCCTGGGCGCATCCTTGTTGAACTGTTACAAACATGGTCTGAGTCCATGTTTGTGACAGCATAACTTTTCCATTTTCTTTTGGAATTCATTGATTCTTTTTTTGTTTGAAAGATGAAGTTTCTACTTTATGCACACTAATTTTCATATGAATCAAAGATCGTTCATCCACCTGTTTTATGTCCGAAAGTTGAACCTAGAGAAGATTTCAGACCTGGGTATTATTTTGGCTAAGTGTTTTTATGTCATTTTTCCGTCCGATTTTTGACATTTACTCATGTTTTTGTGATATTTCTAAAGTATTTTAAGGGCTATGATGCCTTTCAATAAGTTAGCCCAGTTTTGATGAATTTTGAATTCAAATTTTGAATTATTTGAATTTAATTTGAATTTAAATTTGAATTTCGGGTTGAGTGGAATTTTGCTTGTTTTTGGTCGTTTACGAGTACGGTTTTCTCCAATTCTTTTTGAAATGATTTTTAAAATTTAAGGGATTTAAAAATAATTAGTATATAATATTTTAAAGTATTTTCAAGTATAAAACTTATTTATTGCTTATAATAAGGGAAATTTTCAAATATGGTTTCCAAATTGGTTTTTGAAATCAGTTTTAAAAGCTTATTTTCAAGGTAAATTATTTTCTATAAAAATTACACGTTTTTGCATTGTCGAGCGAATGAGAAGGAGAGTTAAACGTTTGGGTAAAATGCGTGGTATGGGATACGTGCGTTTATCCTTTCGGTTAATTCCTAACTTGTCCATTTGATCGTTTTGGCCTACTGGTCTAGTTTACCATGATATGAGGTGAACCTTTTACTGCTATTGGTGTGAAATTTACTAGCGGTTAGTAAACCGTTTAGTGCGAATGTGTAACGACCCGGAAATTTCGATCTCGAAATTTCTAGATAGTTAAGAATAGAAGAAAAGAGAAAGAAGAAGAAGACAAAAACAAGACATAGAAACCTCACATTCGCAGCGGATCAAAATATAATATCACATAAATAATAGTTATACAAAGGAAAACTGTACTTTTCAAATTACACTTTAATATATATCAGAGTTACAACATATTTACAAACATAGAACGGATAAATCAATCTGTTTCAGATACTATAATATATCACTATAGAAACTCTCCATACGTTCCTGCTCTCCGGCTCGCCTCCTGAGCTCCAGAACGTCCTTACCTGAAAATCTGTAATACTCGGTCTGACCCGAGCATTACATCAAAGTAACACCTGGGTCAGGATGGAAACCAGCGTGAGTAAACCCATCTAGCATAGAATACAAAAGCATACAACCTAAATAAACCCGGGGTAACTTGTCAATTTACAACTTCACAAGCTATTATAAACATTACTTACATTACACCTTAATTTCTAAGTACCAAACTTAGATTAAATGGTCCAATTCACTTTAATCATTCCCTTCCATTCTATTGATTCCACACATCAAATTATAAATAATCAAAGTGGTTTCGGGTATTTACTAATACCCGACTCCGGTCTCTTCGAATCCAATGTCATTTAAAACCAAGTTATCCAATTAAATACAACTCAACTTTAACTATCGGATAACATTTTGCACAGCAATTCCTAATTGATTGATAATCACATTATCATCACCCATCCAACATATCATATCATAAATCAATTCATATAACAATTAATTTAATCACTTAAATAAAATTAACTCTTAAGAATTAATCACTTGATCTTGCTTATACAATCATTAATTAATTACTAACCTTAATTAATTAATCACATCCTTGATTAACTCAATCAATCAATTTATCAATCCCAAATCCCAGACTTATCCTTTATTTCTCAATTAAGAATCCTTAATTAACTGTTAACCCATCTCTAATTAACAGATAATCAATCCTTAATTATCATTTTATTAATCCTTAATCACTATTGATTAATCAACCACTTAACAACTTCTTAATTAATCCTCAATTACGGATTAATTATTCTTTAATTATTAATTAATAAAAACCTTAATTATTAATTATTAATTACTTAATTACAAGTTAAGCACTTCTTAATTATTAGTTAAGTAACCTTTAATTACTTAATTAATTACTCACTAATTACTTAATTAGTAAATCTTAACTACTTGATTAAATTAATTTTAATTATACTTAATTACTTGATTAATGAATCCCTAATCATTAATTAATAATCTAATTAATGATCTTTTTAATTACAAATTAATTAATCTTAAACAATTAACCTTTAATCCTTAATCATTTATCAATCAAGTAAATTATTTCCTTAATTAATTCCTTGATCATTCCTTTATAATTAAACTAATTAAAGCTTAAAGGTAAGGTTACTCACTTTATAATTAAACTTGGTTTACATTTCCAGTTGGCATTCTAAAACTTTACTTTTAATTTTAAAACAGAAAAACAGGTTTCTATTTTTATTTAAAACAACTTAAATTTCTGAATTCAAATTATTTCTAAAACCCAGATTCAAACTATTTGAATTAATATTTAAATTCAGGTTTAAACTTAGTTCAAATTTTAGTTTATGCTTAAACTTTACTTTTAAGCATTAAAAACAGAACAGATTTCTGTTCTTAAAAAAAACCCTGCAAACAACAAAGTATACCCGAGCCCAACCCTTCAATAACTTCGGGTTCCAAACCAAACTTCCCCGAGCTACCTTTCCGTCAACTTCGAGTTTCCCTTTCTTCTGCTAGTTCTCTTATCAACGCACTGCTCCAACTACCATACTAAACCCGAAGAGAACATCGAGTTAACCCATCGTCTACCTCGAAGCAAAAACCACAGCCAAGATTTCAGATACCAAAGGATATACGTGCACGTGCACATATTCGCAGTTCATCATCTCTGGTCGCCGACCACCCCCACGCGTCACTCGCGACCATGCCATCACGCCTACCTGCCTGGAACTCGTCGCCACGCTTTCCTTTACCGATTCACCTTCCTACCACTAACTGGAAATATTCCATTTACCAAAAATCACCTCGCAACGACGAGCTAGGATGTTAACGACCACCGGATGATGACTCGAGCCTCTCCGTTCCCTCCTTCATCATATTCCCCCATACCGCATGCTTCCATTCCCTTGAGCGGCACGTCATTCACCTCGACCAGTCAACTCATCCACTAAAAAAAATCGAACCCATTTTTCCAGAGCTCGCCACCCCTTCAGCCAACCCCTGGCTAAAAAACTATTCCCATCTCCCATTGGTTCGCCGGAATTTGGTGAAAATCCAATTCCTGTTTAACTTCCAAATTCCCATTCGATACTATACAAAACAACTCGAGACCATACTCAAAAATCATCATTTCCAACAGTGAACCCATTCATATAAGTAAATCTTTATTTTACACCATTCAAATTTTACCTCTTTTATGTTTATTTACTAAGGTTTCCAGTTTTACAATAGTTACTAAATGCTTTTACTTGAAACCATTTTTGGAAATGAAATTACATTAGTTCCAGAATTTTTTTTTAACGATCATGGTCTAATATTGATTTCTTATGATAATATGAATTTTTTTTAGTTGATCAGTGATGTAACTCAAACAGAGTAGACATACTACATACAGACATGCATAGCTCTTTTTATACTCATATAATTATATTCATTCAAACCATATTTACAACAATACTACACCAATTTATCATTGCATTCAAGATAGGAGTAGACTTGAACCTATTTCAAACACATTGTTTACTCACTTGTATGCAAACAGAGAAGCTTGGAATCTTTTTTTTTTTTCAAAATGTGCAGTTACTCTCATGATTAAAGAAACAGTGTTATATTGTATATACAGTCATGCATCCTGAGACTTCCATATTTTAAACTTGCAAACATAATTTCATTCATGCTTCATCATTCTTCCCAAAAATTATTAGCATGCACCAGATCTAAACAGTTTAGGCTTTAGTTTACTTACCTCATTTCTGGAAACAGAGGGAAGAACTGCAGGTACTTCATTATCCAGATTGAAACAAAGGATTTTGATTTCTGTTCTGCCTCTAGATTTATACTTGAAAACAGGTTTTGGAAAAATTGCAATTAGCATTTGATTTTATTTGTTTAGCTTTTGGATCTGAGTTGGATCTTTGTTTTTGAAGCTGGTCTCTTCCTGATTTGAGACAGTTTGATTTGCATTGTTTGTTTAATTACAGATCTTGGTTTTAGAGGAATTGTTTCTTTGTTTTTTTTCTTTTCAGATTTTGTGTTTGGCTTTAGATTTGAACTTATCTTTTGAAGAAGGAAAGAAGAAAAAAAAATGAAGGAAAGAGATTTGTAAACATATAGGCTGAAATGTTAAAAATAAAAATAGAAGAAAAACTAAATTAAATTTTGACACTTGTCTTATATATTTACATTTGTCATATAAGTATGCTTGTCAATCTAACACATGTCTCTTTTAAGGTTAATTAGTTATTTAGTTAAAATTTAAATGTTAATGAAGGATTAATACAAGATCAAGCTTAATGAATTAGTTAATTAGTATATATATATATATGTGTGTAGATAATTTTAAAAAGAAACAAAAACCAATTATATTTATAAATAAAAGTTTGTACACATATTTTAAAATTTAAAATAATTTAAAATATATACTTTTGAATTTAAAAACTTTAAAATTCAAGTCTAAATCAAATTCTAAATTTTGATTTAGAAATCAAGTTATACATATATACATATGTAACTACTTATTAAATTTAAAAATAACAATCCTATTCCTAAAATAAAATATAT
Organism: Allium cepa; assembly: GCA_030765085.1. NCBI lineage: Eukaryota > Viridiplantae > Streptophyta > Magnoliopsida > Asparagales > Amaryllidaceae > Allium > Allium cepa. The sequence continues at coordinate 583,722,609 of CM060931.1, forward strand.
TTATATCTATATATAAACAATCATTATTATTTGTTTTGAAAACATCAATTTTGCCAATTTAATTCATTATACTAGAAAGTTTATCAAACCAATACTTATTTAGATATATACTTTCAATTCCAGAATTATTTATTTAACTTATAAATCATTATTTCCATTAATTAATCTATAAATTACAGGTATTCAAAAATCCAGGTTATTACATTCCTTCCCCCTTTGAGTCTTTTCGTCCTCGAAAAGGAACGAAGCCAGAATTTTAGTAAATATTTTAAAACCAGTTAAAATATTCTTTGATCATTTTTCAAACACCTTTAAAATCTATATAATATTACAAAACAGTTTTTATAAAAATACTTTTTATACCTCGATGTCTCGATAAGTCCATCCTCGTCCTCACAGAAATTCAGTCATACGTTGATCAGGCGTAGGACTGAACATCTCTAAGTACTTAGTAGACTCAACTTCAACATCCAGTGAAAATACTTTTAGAAAATAGTTTTATTGAAACTTCAGAAAACAGTTTTTAAAAATAGAGGATATATCTTTGGTGAGAATGCTCTGGAAATCATTACCCCCATCCATGGTCGCAGTTACATTCCAGGGTTACGTTGCCATCACAACAAAAGTCCATGTAACTACAGGCTCTCTATGGCCTCTCGATTACGCCATGGATCTCATACAACAGATCGCAGTTACACTCCAGGATTACGTTGCCATCGCAGCAAAAGTCCATGTAACTGCAGGCTCTCAACAGCCTCTGATTTTCGTTGCCGAATGAAACTTCTCCACTCCTATATAGGTCGCAGTCTACCGATATAAAATCAAACGCAGACTGTTGGCTTTCTGCGGCACACACGACTTTCGCTATGTTATACCATAGGTCGCAGTATACCGATATAAAATCAAACGCAGACTGTTGGCTCTCAGTGGCACACACGACTTTCGCTATGGTATATTCTACTCATAATCCCCAGGAACTAGTTGCGTCCGGACTCCTCACAGGATCAACATTAGAACCCCCCCTTGGGGCTCAAGGCAGCACCACCCGATGGTACTCCTGAGAAGTTCATTTCTAGGGAGCGCCTTTTTTCCCAGAGCCATCATCAAAACATTTTATACTATATACATATAGTATCTTCAAATCATACACCTAGTATAATCTCAAACAAAGCTCCTTTACACAAAATCGATAATTCTCAAACTAGGCTTTTCAAATTTCAATATTGATTTTACCCAAAAATCAAAAGCCTTTCCAAATACAAAGGTTCCCAAAGCCTTTTTCCAAAATCCTCATATGATCCTTTATATATATATATATATTCAGATATATGTATTTTTTTTAAAACTTCGGATCATTTCAAACTTGTATAAAAGTCCTTTTATACTTCAAAACACCTTCAAAATCTTATTCTTCTGGCAATAGATTCAACAAGGGGAGTTTCATTTTATAAAACAAAGATATTTAACTTTGTTTACTCAAAATCAAATATTCAAATTTGATTACTCCTTTCAATATCATTTTCATTCAAATTCGTACAATGTACACATATCATTCGTACGCTATTCCAATTTGATCGCTCACTCGACCATACAATTTCACTTCCGAACTAGTATCGTCCACCCGACTTCCTAGTGCGGACCCAGATCTGGTTTCTTGATCAGAAACCGTCATTCTCCTTGCATAGTCATAACTATGATAGAGAATATCCAGAACCAATCAACAATCCATATCCAGGTTCGCCGTCGAAAATCGAGCGAAAAATCCCTACTCGGATCGACAAACTATCTCGAAATTCTGTGCTCGAATCTGGATCAAATCACTATGCGAATAGAATAACATACGTACACCCTACGTATTTATATTTATTGGTTATTAGCTAAATCAATTCTCTTTCTGTTCACATTCACTTTAATTTTATTCACAACTGCTTCAATCCCATTTGGATTATCACCTCTATTCTTACCTCGATTGGGTATTTAACCACTAACGGTTTGAACTCCGACCAGTTTATTTAGAAAATAGCTTGAAAAATATAAAAATAGATAAGTAGTTGGAAAATAATTACTAGTTTGTAAAATAGGTGTAAAATAATTAAAATAATTGTAGAAATTTTAGATAATCGCAAAATAATAGTAAGATAGTAATTAGTTTTGTAAAGCAGTTGAAATATAGTAATTAATTTATAAAACAGTTGGAAAATTGTTAAACAGTTTCAAAAATAATTGTAAAACAAGTATAAGATAGTTTAGCTTTTAAAAGAAAGGTTGTATATATAAGAATAGCTTGGAAGAATAGGTTTATATTAAAACAATTTATATTAAAAACAGTCCAGAGTCAAAACTGCTCACTTCCCAATCTCAATTCTCATCAATTCAATTTAAATTTCCACTTTCATTTAAATTGACCCAATTCCAATTTAAATATCTTCAATTTCCATTGAAATTGATTTAACCCCAATTCAAGTTGAATTAACCTCAGTTTCTTTTCAAATTTAATTTTATTCAACCTTGATCTCAAATTCTACTAATTCAAATAAATTTCAATTAAACTAGTTCCAATTTCAATTCATTTCAACTCCTGTTTGAATTAATCCCAATTTCAAACTCCATTTCCCAATCTAGTTGAATTATTTTGATTTCTTCCCAAATTCAATTCAAATTCCATTAGAATTTAAAATTATTCACATTTAATTACAATTACAAATTATTCAAATCAATTCAGACTAATTTCAAATTGAACCTACTTCAATTTCAAATTGTTTCAAATTAATCCAATTCAAATTTTCTATTTGAATTTTATACTTATACATCTTTAATCACGATTCCAATTAATTCAAATCAAATTCAGTTTGAACTAATTTCAAATTTTAAGTTTACATTCCAGAATTTCATTTTAAATCAATTTATTTTTCAAAAACCAATTTATTATCCAAATTCAACCTCAAAACCAATTTTCAACAATTTCTTTTGAAACTCTATTTTAAACACCCAAATCTCAAGTCCAAAGTGATTCCATTTCTCTATTTCCACACTAAAGTTAAATTTTCTTTTTATCTTAATAATAGATATATTACTACAGTCCATTTCTTCATTTATCAAATCAAATTTTAGCTTAAAGATTATTAATAACAACGGAATGGTATCATTCAAATTATTTTAAAACATCCATTCATTTTCAATTTCTTGACCTCAACCCCATTTTAAGATCACACAAACTCTCAATTCATATTAACCATTTAACTTCCCAAGTTAAATTCCAATTCCATCTTGAAATTCCCAAATCAGGTTGATCATTCCAACTTATTTAACTTTTTCCCAAGTTAAACTTAATTCACTTAATCCAGTCAACCCTACCCAATTTGAACTTGCATTTCAAATTTTAAACTTCACATAAATAATCTTCCCACTTATTAAGTTCAAAAACTTATCACTTTTGGGTATCACAACTCATTCCCAATTTAACACTCAATATTTAGAGTTTATCTCAAACCATCTTTGATATTATGTATATCTCATATATACATATTTATTCCTTGGCCCACCCAGCCATGCTTTAAAATTTTAAACCACCTTTGGTTTTAAATTCAAGTCTAATCTTCAAACAACCCATTGTCTTTTAATCCAAACAAATTACTTTAAATTATTAAATAACTCTTGTTTGCATCAAACTCTCTCATTCAAATAATATTATTTATTATTTCTTCTAATAATTTGAAAACAAATTTCAAATGTTTTTCAATCTTAAGATTCAAACTTCACAATTTAGATCAACTTCTATTTCAATTTATAATCCATACTTACCTAAATGGTTTACTTTCCTTAAAACATTTCATTATTAAATACAACAACCATTTACGATTATAACCAAGGTTACCTTCTCTGAAAACCAATTCATTATCATCTTATTCCGAAATTCTTTCCAAATTTCGCGATTTAAAATTTCAGTTTAAACTTATTTCAAACTTATCTTTATTTACTTTAAATTTGGTTGTATTTCTATTACTTCTTAATTTAATAATTGAACAACCAATTCCCTTACTATTTGTTAGAAAGAAATATTGCTTTACATATCAAAATTATTTTTAAATAAAATCATTTAAAATTCTTATATAAGAAAATAACAAATACGCTCTCATACACACACACACACACACACACACACACACACACACACTCTCAACTCATCCTAGGGTACCACTTACCCTATCCTTAATGAGTAATCCCACCAGAGCCAAAGTTCTTGCTTAACCTCGCTCTGATACCAAATGTAACGACCCGGAAATTTCGATCTCGAAATTCCCAGATAGTTAAGAAAAGAAGAAAAGAGAAAGAAGTAGAAGACAGAAACAAGGCATAGAAACCTCACATTCGCAACGTATCAAAATATAATATCACATAAATAATAGCTATACAAAGGAAAACTATACTTGTCAAATTACACTTTAATATATATCATAGTTACAACATATTTACAAACACAGAACAGATAAATCAATCTGTTTCAGATACTATAATATATCAATGCAGAAACTCTCTATACTTTCCTGCTCTCTAGCTCGCCTCCTGAGCTCCAGAACGTCCTTACCTGAAAATCTGTAATACTCGGTCTGACCCGAGCATTACATCAAAGTAACACCCGGGTCAGGCTGGAAACCAGCGTGAGTAAACCTATCTAGCATAGAATACAAAAGCATACAACCTAAATAAACCCGAGGTAACTTGTCAATTTACAACTTCACAAGATGTTATAAACATTACTTACATCACACCTTAATTTCTAAGTACCAAATTTAGATTAAATGGTCCAATTCACTTTAATCATTCCCTTCCATTCTATTGATTCCACACATCAAATTATAAAGAATCAAAGTGGTTTCGGGTATTTACTAATACCCGACTCCGGTCTCTTCGAATCCAATGTCATTTAAAACCAAGTTATCCAATTAAATACAACTCAACTTTAATTATCGGATAACATTTTACACAGCAATTCCTAATTGATTGATAATCACATTATCATCACCCATCCAACATATCATATCATAAATCAATTCATATCACAATTAATTTAATCACTTAAATAAAATTAATTCTTAAGAATTAATCACTTAATCTTGCTTATACAATCATTAATTAATTACTAACCTTAATTAATTAATCACATCCTTGATTAACTCAATCAATCAATTTATCAATCCCTAGTCCTAGACTAATTATCCTTTATTTATCAATTAGTAATCCTTAATTAACTGTTAACCCATCCCTAATTAATAGATAATCAATCCTTAAGCATCATTTGATTAATCCTTAATCACTATTGATTAATCAACCACTTAACAACTTCTTAATTAATCCTCAATTACGGATTAATTATTCTTTAATTATTAATTAATAAAAACCTTAATTCTTAATTAATAATTACTTAATTACAAGTTAAGCACTTCTTAATTATTAGTTAAGTAACCCTTAATTACTTAATTAATTACTCACAAATTACTTAATTAGTAAATTTTGACTACTTGATTAAATTAAGTTTAATTATACTTAATTACTTGATTAATGAATCCCTAATCATTACTTAATAATCTAATTAATGATCTTTTTAATTACAAATTAATTAATCTTAAACAATTAACCTTTAATGCTTAATCATTTATCAATCAAGTAAATTATTTCCTTAATTAATTCCTTAATCATTCCTTTATAATTAAACTAATTAATGCTTAAAGGTAAGGTTACTCACTTTATAATTAAACTTGGTTTACATTTCCAGTTGGCATTCTAAAACTTTACTTTTAATTTTAAAACAGAAAAACAGGTTTCTGTTATTATTTAAAACAACTTAAATTTCTGAATTCAAATTATTTCAAAAAACCAGATTCAAACTATTTGAATTAATATTTAAATTCAGGTTTAAACTTAGTTCAAATTTTAGTTTACGCTTAAACTTTACTTTTAAACATTAAAAGCAGAATAGGTTTCTGTTCTTAAAAAAACCCTACAAACAACAAAGTATACCCGAGCCCAACCCTTCAATAACTTCGGGTTCCAAACCAAACTTCCCCGAGCTACCTTTCCCTCAACTTCGAGTTTCCTTTTCTTCTTCTGCTAGTTCTCTTATCAATGCACTGCTCCAACTACCATACTAAATTCGAAGAGAACATCGAGTTAACCCATCGTCTACCTCGAAGCAAAAACCACAGCCAAGATTTCAGATACCAGAGTATATACATGCACGTGCACACGCCGTAGTTCACCACCTCAGGTCGCGGACCACCCCCACGCATCACTCGCGAGCATGCCATCATGCCTACCTGCCAGGAACTCGTCGCCATACTTTCCTTTACCGCTTCACCTTCCTACCATTAACTGGAAATATTCCATTCACCCAAAATCACCTTGCGACGACGAACTAGGACGTTAACGACCACCAGATGATGACTCGAGCCTCCGCATTCCCTCTTTCATCTTCTTCCCCCATACCGCATGCTTCCATTCCCTTGAGCAGCACGTCATTCCCCTCGACCCGACATCCTTCCACATGCCACGCTAACCCTAGTTTCACCTCGACCAGTCAACTCATCCACTAAAAAAAATCGAACCCATTTTTCCAGAGCTCGCCACCCCTTCAGCCAACCCCAGGCTAAAAATCGATTCCCATCTCCCATTGGTTCGCCGGAATTTGGTGAAAATCCAATTCCTGTTTGACTTCCAAATTCCCATTCGATACTATACAAAACAACTCGAGACCATACTCAAAAATCATCATTTCCAACAGTGAACCCATTCATATAAGTAAATCTTTATTTTACACCATTCAAATTTTCCCCCTTTTATGTTTATTTACCGAGGTTTCCAGTTTTACAATAGTTACTAAATGCTTTTACTTGAAACCATTTTTGGAAATGAAAATTCATCAGTTCCAGCATTTTCCTTTTAACGATCATGGTCTAATATTGATTTCTTATGATAGTATGAATTTTTTTTAGTTGATCAGTGATGTAACTCAAACAGAGTAGACAGATTACATACAGACATGCATAGCTCTTTTTATACTCATAATTATATTCATTCGAACCATATTTACAACAATACTACACCAATTTATCATTGCATTCAAGATAGGAACAGATTTGAACCTATTTCAAACACATTGTTTACTCACTTGTATGCAAACAGAGAAGCTTGGAATCTCTTTTTTTTCAAAATGTGCAGTTACTCTCATGATTAAAGAAACAGATTTATATTGTATGTACAGTCATGAATCCTGACACTTCCATATTTTAAACTTGCAAACAAAATTTCATTCATGCTTCATCATTCTTCCCAAACATTATTAGCGTGCACCGGATCTAAACAGTTTAGGCTTTAGTTTACTTACCTCATTTCTGGAAACAGAGGGAAGAACTGCAGGTATTTCATTATCTAGATTGAAACAAAGGATTTTGATTTCTATTCTACCTCTAGATTTATACTTGAAAACAGGTTTTGGAAAAACTGCAATTTGCATTTGATTTTATTTGTTTAGCTTTTGGATCTGAGTTGGATCTTTGTTTTTGAAGCTGATCTCTTCCAGATTTGAGACAGTTTGATTTGCATTGTTTGTTTAATTACAGATCTTGGTTTTAGAGGAATTGTTTCTTTCTTTGTTTTTCTTTTCAGATTTTGTGTTTGGCTTTAGATTTTACCTTATCTTTTTAAAAAGGAAAGAAGAAAAAAAAATGAAGGAAAGAGATTTGTAAACATGTAGGCTGAAATGTTAAAAATAAAAATAGAAGAAAAACTAAATTAAATTTTGACACTTGTCTTATATATTTACATTTGTCATATAAGTATGATTATCAATCTAACACATGTCTCTTTTAAGGTTAATTAGTTATTTAGTTAAAATTTAAATGTTAATGAAGGATTAATACAAGATCAAGCCTAATGAATTAGCTAATTAGTATATATATGTGTAGACAATTTTAAAAAGAAACAAAAACCAATTATATTTATAAATAAAAGTTTATACACATATTTTAAAATCTAAAATAATTTAAAATATATACTTTTGAATTTCAAAACTTTAAAATTCAAGTCTAAATCAAATTCTAAAATTTGATTTAGAAATCTAGTTATACATATATACATATGTAACTACTTATTCAATTTAAAAATAACAATCCTATTCCTAAAATAAAATCTATTTATATCTATATATAAACAATCATTATTATTTGTTTTGAAAACATCAATTTTGCGAATTTAATTAATTATACTAGAAAGTTTATCAAACCGATACTTATTCAGATATATACTTTCATTTCCAAAATTATTTATTTAACTTATAAATCAGTATTTCCATTAATTAATCTATAAATTACAGGTATTCAAAAATCCGGGTTATTATAGAACGGGTGCTATGTGACACGCGTTAACACTTTTCGGATTTCTTTCTGAGAGTTTGTGACTCATTTTCCTGTTGGCGTGCCAATACTAGACCTTCGGGTCATTTGCCATTGCGGCGTATTTGTCTTCAGACGTTTACCATTGTGGCGTATTTGTCTTTTGGCGTTTGCCTTTGGGCAAAGTACCTATTATGTGAAACAGTACTCGGCAAAAATAGCACGTGCAAAACCTTTTTGAGATGATTTTTACCCTTGTATGTCGTCATTTTGGAATAGGTCCTTTGAACCATTCGGTGGCGATTACTTCGGGATTTTTGACTCTTGGGAGTTCTTTTGAGATTTTCATTACCTACACTGGGGTGTGTGTGTGTGTGTGTGTGTGTATTGAGATTGCCTATTGGCTCTATTTATGAAATTTGCCTTTTGGCATTGTATGTGATTTTTATCTCTTTGTTGACATTTGCCTTATAGCTTATGTCGAGATGGCTTTTGCTTATGTTTTTCCTTGGAGTTGCCGATATGGAGGGTTTGGGAATTACTCTTTTAAGAGCTAACATTTTACTATTCCCTAAACAATACTTATTCACTAATGATTGCCGATGATATGAGGCATGCTACATTTTAGCGATTCATGAGATTTCTCGTCCCCTTTGTGTTTTATTCTTCTTGAAGCAATTGTGTTCTATCACATAGTGTAACCATATATGCCATACATGTTCTGTATCCTCCGTATTACTATGGTTAGCTTTCTTATGGTTTCTTCTTGTTTAGAAGAATATCGCTATGCTCTTATGCTCTATTATTCCGCTATCACCTTTTACCGATTCATTTAGCTAGACTGAACCGTGTATTTTATACTCGGGTCAGACCGAGGTGTTTCAGGTTAGGTACTTTTGGACTTAGCCTATTCTGCTTCTGCATGGACTATTATGCTAGCTCTTTTTGTTGTAGCTTTTTGTGTAGTCCTTTTTGGTTTGCTACTCTTATATGTATATTCTTTTGACTCGTGTTTGTACTGTGGTCGTCATACCACATATGTGATGTATCATTTTGTATACTTTGTGATGTATCTGTGTATGTGTGTATCTATGGGATTATATGCTGTTCTGTGATGTGTTTTACATTTGATTTATTGTATTTTGTTCTGATAGATCCTATAGCCACCTATGGCTTTGTATTAAGTATTGTGGATATGTCGATCCACTTGAATCAGGAAAAAAATGGCATTGTCGACGTATTCAATAGATATTTAAGACAAAGCTACAAATGGTCGCTCCTATCCAGCCCTATTCTCTGCATTAGCAGACAACATTATCCAGTAATGCTCTTTGTTAATGTGGGTATCGGGTTGGGGCGTTACATATATCACATGCTTATGGCCGAAGCCTGCCAAGTATTATTCTCTCAAAATAAGGCGCCACGTCTCTTAGACAAACGTTTCGAAGGATAACATCCCGAAGGACTAATAAATACGTCTCCTAGACAAACATCCTCAAGGACAAATACGTTACAATGGATAAATACATCTCTTAGACCAATATCCCGAAAAACAAATGACCCAAAGGACCAGTACCGACAAATACATTTCTTAGAAAAATGTGTCACAAATTCTCACATAGGAACCCAAAAAGTGTTAACGTGCGTCCAATACCACACATTCTCACTTAACGGTTTACTATCGCTAACCAATGCCACACCAGAAAGCAGTAAAAATATTTGCCTCATCTCATCAGCAAATATGACCCAAAGGTCAAAATGATCAAACTGACAAGTCAATAATTAACTGGAAAGATAAACGTACGTGTCCCATACCATGTGTTTTACCCAGTCGTTCAATTCTCCTTCTTATTCGCTCGAATAGTGCAAAAACATGTATTTTATATGGAACATAGTTTGTTAGATAAAACATGCTTTTTAAAGCAATTTTTCGAAATTGTTTTTGAATAGATCTTTGAAAATTCCCTTATTATAGAGAATATATAAATTTTATAGCTTGAAAATAATTTAAAAATATGATATAATAATTATTTCAAAAGCCAAGTTAATTTAAAAATTGTTTTAAAATCGTTTGGGAAAACCCGTGCTCGAAATCAAATAAAACATCCAAAATTTCTCAAAAACCAACATATATATTCAACTAAAAAATGATTCATTTTGAATCCAAAACTCACCACAATCTTGGCTAGCCTATTGATAGGAATTATAGCCTTCAAAATAGTTTAGAAATATCACAAAAACATGGAGCATAAAGTAGGAAAACCGAGCTGGAAACGAGGCAGAACACACAAAAAATAACAAGGCAAAACAATGCTCCCCAGGTCGACCTAAAACACCCGCAGGTCAACCTATGAGGCTTCTAGGTCGACCTATAGGTCGAAATAGGGAAGTTTGTGGTCTACCATTTGGTCACGAATTTCTACAGGTGATTTCCAGGCTCCGTACAGAGTTTTCACAGAAAATCGAGTAGCATTTCGTTGCCAGAATTGAGAGAGAATGACATGCAAAGAACAACCCTACAGAGTTTTCACAGAAACAAAAAAGTATAAAACAATATGTGAAAGCTTTATTTTTGCTCAGACCTTTGCATTTGAAGCTTTTGACTTAGCTAGAGTTGTGAGTTTTGACATTCACCTTGCAATTGAAGAGAAAATTCATGGATTACTGCTAAAAGGAGAGATCTTGGAGCTAGATTTGGCTTCAACAACCTATAAAAGCTTAGAACGGAAACATGCAGACCAAAAGAACAAGGTTATAGACAATCCAACAACACAAGATGAAATTTTTATGAAATGCTTTAGTTTTGGAATGGATTACCTAATGGAAATCCCTTTAATTTGATTAAAACAACAATATAATTTGAAGAAAATGGGAATTTGGCTTTAGATTGAGAAAGGTTTAAAGTTTTTTTTTTTTTTCTATTTTTTGATTTCCAAGAGATGAAAGTATACATACAAGAGAAGAGAAACTTTTTATCTCTTTTACTGGTTTAATTTGTTATGTGGGCTTGGACTAAACCAAAGAAAATAGCCTAAGTAATCAATTTATCACTTAAAAACATAAATAAACCTATGTAATCAAAATCAAACAACAATTTCCTTAAGTTTTCTTTACAATAAAAAAATGTACAAGCACATTCTATGTTCAGTAAAATATTTTACAACTATTAAAAAGATAATTTTGCTATAGAAATATTTTTATTTTCATAAACTCTCATTTTTAAATAAATAATCAATTTCCACCGATATTTACATAAATCACCATGTTTAACTTCAAAAATTACACAAATATAATTTTCTTATCTAATAAAATATGACAAACCATTTTAACACTAATTTTATAATCAAAACTTATTTTTGATTCAAATTTCACATTTTTATTTATAGTAAACATATATTAAAACACATACTTCTTTTAAAAATGAACAAAAGAAACATTTGGCAACAATTATCTAAATTATTAAACTTCTTTAAATTAAAATTATGTTTTGCTCATTTTAACACGAACAACCCAAAAACAAAGTTTTAAAACTTTATTTTCACATTTTAAACCCATTGTTTATTTGAATAACAATTTAAATCTCCAATTTATTTTTAATTCACAATATTAAATTATAACCACTGTTGTAATTTAATATTTATAAGTAATCACCAAAAACTGGGTTATTACAGAATTGATCAAAATTGAGTTATTATAAACGTTTGAATATTTAAACTTTGAAACCTATTGAATTTTAAGTGGTTTAAATTTGTAGTTCAACATGGATTTGAAATTGATATAAATTGAAATGGTTTTTAATGAGAATTTGAATTGAAAATTTTAGCCTTTTTGAATTGAAATCGTTGAACTGAGATTGATTTAAATTGAATTTTTGAAACTAAAGTTGATTTGAATTGATTTGTGAAATTGGAAGAAACAATGCTAATTTGAAACTATTTTCGATATAAACTCTTTTAATATATAAACTCTTTTAACATATAAACTATTTTTTTCATATAAAACCATTTTAATATATCAATAATTTTAATACATAAACTATTTTTAATATATAACCTATTTTAGTATATAAACTATTTCTATTATATAAACTATTTTAATCTATAACCACTTTTAAATTATAAACTATTTTACTATATATTATTGTAAAGTTATAAGCAACTTTTAATATATATTTTAATATATAACCTATTTTGATATATAAAGTGTTTCTAATATATATATAAAAACTATTTTAACCTATAACCTAATTTTAAATTTTTAACTGTTTAAATATATATTATTTTAAATTTATAAACTATTTTAATATATATTAATTTAAATTTATAAACAAATTTTAATATATATATATATATATATATATATTATTATATAACCTATTTTAATATATAAACTATTTCTAATATATAAACTATTTTAGTGTTTAACTTATTTTTAAAATATAAACTATTTTTATGTATAACTATTCCAATATATTAACTACTTTCAATATTCAAACTGATAAAGTTAGAACTATTATGATTTAGATTTAATTGGTTCAAATGCGAATAATTTGATATGATGGTTTAAGCTATGTTGTGGTTATGGTTTTGGAAAATGAATATGATATAAAGTGAATAATGATTTCGAAAGTGAATATGATTTCTGTGACGCCCCACCTCTATACCCACGCTAGCCAAGAACATTACGGTGAATGCTGTCAACTAGCACAGAGAATAAGGCTGTTAAGGAGCGACCATCCATGTAATTGCTTTGCGCGAGCATCGATATATCAGATAGTATAACATACATTTCTTATCAAGAGGGAAATCCGACACACCGACACAAACTCAAAGCTACTACACAGTGGCTATAATATCTTCAGAAACAAATATAGAAATAAACATAACATAAATCAGTCGCAGAGAATTCATATCACAAAGGCGGAAATAGATATGAATATTACACATGAAAGTGTACATCAGAGTAGTGGTCAAAAAGATCCACAATAATACAAAGGAATAGATACAAGTGCTAGAAAAAATATGTATACATCAAGGAGTCTGTATCTCAAATGTATACAACAAAAAACTACTAAACTGAAGTAGTTAGCCAAAAGTCAGAAGATGGTTCTAGGTAGGAAGCCATGAGGAAGCACTAGTAAAATCTCAGTCTGACCCGAGTATTATTTAAGAAGAAAATAATAAACGGATCAGTCTAGCTATAAATATCAGATGAAATGATATAGAATAAGAGATATGACATAAACGTAGAATAATCACAATGCCAAGCTGTGATAAATAAATAATTGAAAATCAACAAGAGATTAATCAATATCACAATAATCTACTAAAGATAAAAAGGAATGTCATACTCCTAATTTCATTCACCAAGCCACAATAAATGACATATATATCAATGCCAATCGTAAAAGTTGGTGAAACATAAATTCCAGATATCAACACACGAAATCCAGAATTCACAATAAAAAGGATGGCCAATCCCAAAAACTGTACATCGACGCACCTAGAAAGACACGCCCCATGTACAGTCGAACATCGACGCACCTAGAAAGATACGCCCCATGCTCTAGCATCAACGCACCTAGAAAGATACGCCCCATGCATAAATAAACATCGATGCACCTAGAAAGATACATCCCATACATAAATAAACATCGATGCACCTAGAAAGATACACCCCATGTAATGTCTAACATCGATGCACCTAGAAAGATACACACCATGCAAAGTCGAATATCGACGCACCTAGAAAGATACGCCCCATGCATAGACGAACATCGACGCACCTAGAAAGATACGCCCCATGTCCCGACTTATTGAGCCGATTGCTCCACGAAGTAAACAAACATCGATGCACCTAGAAAGATACACCCCATGCATAAATAAACATCGATGCACCTAGAAAGATACACCCCATGTAATGTCTAACATCGATGCACCTAGAAAGATACACCCAATGCAAAGTCGAACATCGACGCACCTAGAAAGATACGCCCCATGCATAGACGAACATCGACGCACCTAGAAAGATATGCCCCATGTCCCGACTTATTTTATAAACAAACATCGACGCACCTAAATAGGTACAACCCATGTAAGAAATGAGACGAAGCTCAATAAAATGAGGAACAGTTCTCCACATAGACAAAGAGACATCGCACATTGCTAGTCTAAATCACAAAGATGATCGTCATGATCAACGAGAAGTGTCGATTACAGTAAGCTAGTAAATATATGAGCTTAGCTTCATGTCCCATAACCACTAGCTTAACTTAAATATTTACGAACAAATTGTAGGTCTCCACTACAAAATTGTCACAAGAGTTTCAATCGAACAAGTCCAAGAATTAGCCGACAAAGTGAACGCAAGCGTTTCATACCACTTGTTTTACTAAGTCGTTTAATTAGATTTCTCATACGAGTGATGTAAAGGCTTGTATATACTAATAGATTGGAAAACGGTTTAAGAAACGAGCTTTGTACTAAAATAGTGTTGAAATCATTTGAAGATTGATATTTACTATTAGTATAGAAAACCTTTATATTTTTAAGTGACAAATCATAGAAGTGATTGTAGAAACAATCAACTCATAAAGATTCACATTCAAAGACGTGAATAAAATCCAAAGAAATCGATACCGAATCCATCAAAATGGATATTCCCATAAATCACGAAGAAAATGTCATCAAAGTCGATAATAAGTGATAATAACAAAAGGGAATCAACACGAATCGATTGAAGTTGGAATTCTCAAGCAAATAGGCAAAACTTGCAAATAGGAGCAGGTCGGTCGACCGGACTCCCTGAGTCGGTTGACCGAACCAAAAACAGAAGTGCATAGGGTAGCAGGTCGGTCGACCGGACCCTGAGCTCGGTCGGCCGAGCCCTGTAGCCTGCACTTCCAAACAGAGGCAGGAAGTGCCCGTTCTACAGGTCGGTCGACCGGCCCAGGGACTCGGTCGGCCGAACCTGTTGCTGGCACTCCCATGCCCTATTTCAAATGAGGTGCAAATCTCGATCAATTTGCAATCGCACGAGCAACGGCGCTAAGGGTTTATGCCAATCGACTACCCGGCCCTATATGCTCTTCGATGCACAATCAAAAACACATTCAAACATCAAAGTTAGGATTTTTTAAAGATTTGAACCCAAAACACTAAAAATTGGAATATTCACCAAATCAATTCAAACCAAAAGCAAACGCACACGAATAAGTGTTAGGAATTCATACCTAACAATCGAAGATAAATATAAGCATAGATGTGAGATAAAAATTTCACCTTTAAATCCAAATCAATGAATGAGAAGCTTGAAGACAAAGGAAGATCAACCACACTTCAATCTCAACACAAGAAGCTTGAATCTAAGCAATGGGTTCTCTTTGATTTTGGAGCAAGAATTTGAGCTAGCAAGAGGAACTAGGGCTTGGAGTTTCTAATTCCCTTTCCCTTCCACCATTTTCAGTTGGAGCTTGAGTTTGAGGAGTGGGAATGAGTGAATGGAGAGGAGAGGGCTGAGCTAGAGTATAAGTGGGGTTAATGGGTTCAGCCCAAACCAAAGCCCTAAGTGAAAAAGGTCAAAATCCTACTATCTCCAAACATATCGAAGCTTATACTCAAAAAGGTCGCAAACGGCATTTTGAACTCAATGGGGGTGGTCTCGAGTCCTAATTCGGCTGTTTGCAAAATGTAGCTTTTCGAACTAAAATCCGACTAACGATAAAATATTTAAATAAAATATTTAAATATAAAATCGATAAATATGCGGGTTGTTACAAACTCCCCTCCTTAAAGAAATTGCGTCCTCGCAATACTAAGAGGAAAATAAGAAGTAACAACCATGGAAGCATATCAACACAAAAGAAAATTGAAATAAGAAGTTCACCATAAAGAGCACGAAAGAGTTAGCAAGAACGGGATCGCTCAATGAATTCTCTAGATTCCCAAGAGTAATCCCTAGGATTTGAGAACCATTGAACTCTCACAAGAATTCGAATAGGATGTTGCTCAAAAATCAAATCTGGTGAAACTTCAATTTCCACAATATCACCGGGCTCAAGAATGAAAATCGAAATCCCTAAGGCATTTCCGTAGATAAAAGACGTGAGGAACCTCAAGAATAGCAGAAAATTGAGCCGGTGCAATGGCGTAGTACAAAAACGGTACGCCCGAGGAACTAGAAACTCAAATAATTTGGGACATCAGCGTAGTACAAAAACGGTACGCCCAATGAGCCAAAGCAAGGACATTGATGTAGTACAAACGGTACATCCAATGAATCAAAAGGAAAGACATTGATGTAGTACAAACGGTACATCCAATGAATCCAAAAAGCAAAGTCATTGATGTAGTACAAACGGTACATCCAATGAATCAAAAGCAAAGACATTGATGTAGTACAAACGGTACATCCAATGAATCAAAAGGAAAGACATTGATGTAGTACAAACGGTACATCCAATGAATCCAAAAAGCAAAGTCATTGATGTAGTACAAACGGTACATCCAATGAATCAAAAGCAAAGACATTGATGTAGTACAAACGGTACATCCAATGAATCCAAAAAGCAAAGTCATTGATGTAGTACAAATGGTACATCCAATGAATCAAAAGCAAAGACATTGATGTAGTACAAACGGTACATCCAATGAATCCAAAAACAAAGTCATTGATGTAGTACAAACGGTACATCCAATGAATCAAATAGCAAAGACATTGATGTAGTACAAACGGTACATCCAATGAATCGAATAAGACGGAACATCGATGTAGTATAATAACAGTACATTCGATGAACCGAACTCCATAAAAGAACACCGGACACTAATCCATAAAAGGAATGAGATGAAACTCCATAAAACGAAGTACATCAAAACGTCTGATGAACTTAATAGAAAGATAATCCCATTCAGACATCACCAAAGAATCAACCACTTGTTGCTTACGACTAAACGCATTGGCAACACAATTTCCTCTTTCGGGAATAAAAGAATATCAAGATCATAAGATGCTAGGAGCTCGAGTCGACATGAAGTTCCTTATGAGAAAATAAATATTCCAAAGATTTATGATCGAGGCAGAGAACAAATTTCTCATCCAAATATGATGATGCCAAATTCCAAAAGTAAAAACAATAGCCGCGAGCACTAGATCATGAGTGGCATACCTAGTCTCGATCGGCTTTAATGGTTTAGAAGCACAAGAGATAGCACGTTCTCCTTTGCAAGATAACGACATCCAAACCAATACGACTAGTATTGGTACAAATAGCAAAGTCTTGGTTCCCCTCTAGGAATCACAAGAATAAAAGTATCGAAAAGAAAGAATTTCTTTTAAATAATCTTCTTTCCTGAAAAGTTAAAACTTTCAAATTACACTTATCATTATGTAATAATCTTTCTAGAAAAATTTACTATTTTCAAGTTAATATACCGTGTCTGATTGTCTCATCAAAGCGTTTAGGAAATTCCTATCGATAACGTTGATCAAGCGCATCGACCAAAATTCTTAAAACACTAAATGGGCAATACAATCACAAAATCATATTCTATAGGATAAGTAAGTTTCTCAAAAACTTCTAAGAATATTCTTTGTTCGTTCTAAGAACAAAAATCCGGTTATACTTCTAAATAAATCTTATGAAAAAGATTTTGCAAAATTTTAAATCTCCATTTTCATCCAAAAATCAATAAATAAAAGAATGGTCTCATCGAAATATTCATAGAATATTTGATATATAAAATGGATGAAATAAGCTGGACAAATTGAATGACAAAATAAGTCATTCATTAGCATCATAACGAGTGCGGAGTGCGTAAGTGGAATGCTAACTCAAGCGACTCGTAGCCAAATGAAATCGGTGGCAAGGTCAAACTGAAAAGACCTTAGCGCCACACAAAAGATTACTTAGGTGATAATCCTAAGACAAGCTAAAAATACCGGAAAATTTCTCTAACTACATGAATGAGAGAAATAACACTTTCCTTATAAGTGGGCTTAAGGAATAAAATGATGCCATCAAGTTGGAATCAAAATCATAAAGGAAAAATAGAAATCTGCTGAACAGATTGAAAATGTCGAAGAGGAAAAGTCCACACGAGAAAATAGGATATGGGCTCCACAACGATTAAGTCAATCCTTACAAAAATCAATTCCGAAGCCTAAGTAAAAATATCGGCTCGGAAAGATAAATCACATAAAATAATTTCGACATCAAATAAAAGCGAATTGAGTGTTGCAGATCTACCATCCGGATTCGCAATCCTCAAAGAAGTCATCAAGCACAAAATATTTTCAAAGAAAAGAATCGACAAGTTCTTTTGATATAAAATAGTGAGCCATATCAAAAAGAACTCAAATAGAAAGTTCACGAAATAAATGTAGTCAAGGATTAAATGAGAAATACCTTGACCATGAGAAGTGCCACTAGGGGCTTGCACAATATTTAGCTTTCTCATGTCCTTGTTCAAAAGTTTGGGGCATGCAGATAAAAGATGACCCGGTTTCTTGCAATAGCGACAAGAATGAGGTTTTGGACACATATTCGCATAGTGTTCCTTAGAATTACAATTGTAGCATCCTCCACGATTAGGAATTGGAGTCTTTGCTACAAAAGTAGTTTGCTTCACTCTCTTATTGGGATTAAGGCTCTTTCTTGGAGCATGCTAGAAGCCACTTGGACTCGATGAAGGTCGATAAGGTTCATGCGAGAAAAGATGCGATCGCATGATTTGAGCCAAGCTTGAATTTCTATAACACTCTCGGATCCCCTGAATGGCCTCCCACCCAAATCGGTGTAGTCTCTGCACAAGCGTGCAAAACCGGATCTAAGATGAGTAGGCTCTGGATTGGGTCCGGCTGCTTGAGCGTTCTTAACAAGATCTAGAAGCTGCTGGGCAGACATAAATACTCCATCCTGAGGAGTAGCACTAGATTGACCGGCGCTGGGACGGCCTGGTCTAACCATTTCTCTTCTTTAAGAAAGAAAGAAAGAAGAGGAAAAGGTTATTCTCAAAATAAATATCAAGCAATCTTGATAGATAAAACAAGGAATCATAAAAGAAAGTAGGATAGAACGGTACGAAGACTCGAATAAATCCTAAGGCACAACTCCTAAGAAAGACTTAGGACATGATCCTTGCTAGAATTTTCCATATTGTTCTGAAGTTTCGCTCTGATACCATGCTGTGACGCCCCACCTCTATACCCACGCTAGCAAAGAACATTACGGTGAATGCTGTCAACTAGCACGGAGAATAAGGCTGTTGAGGAGCGACCATCCATGTAATTGCTTTGCGCGAACATCGATATGTCAAATAGTATAACATGCATTTCTTATCAAGAGGGAAATCCGACACACCGACACAAACTCAAAGCTACTACACATTGGCTATAATATCTTCAGAAACAAATATAGAAATAAACATAACATAAATCAGTCGCATAGAATTCATATCACAAAGGCGGAAATAGATATGAATATTACACATGAAAGTGTACATCAGAGTAGTGGTCAAAAAGATCCACAATAATACAAAGGAATAGATACAAGTGCTAGACAAAAATATGTATACATCAAGGAGTCTGTATCTCAAATGTATACAACAAAAAACTACTAAACTGAAGTAGTTAGCCAAAAGTCAGAAGATGGTTCCAGGTAGGAAGCCATGAGGAAGCACCTGTAAAATCTCAGTCTGACCCGAGTATTATTTAAGAAGAAAATAATAAACGGATCAGTCTACTATAAATATCAGATGAAATGATATAGAATAAGAGATATGACATAAACGTAGAATAATCACAATGCCAAGCTGTGATAAATAAGTAATTGAAAATCAACAAAAGATTAATCAATATCACAATAATCTACTAAAGATAAAAAGGAATGTCATACTCCTAAATTCATTCACCAAGCCACAATAAATGACATATATATCAATGCCAATCGTAAAAGTTGGTGAAACATAAATTCCAGATATCAACACACGAAATCTAGAATTCACAATAAAAAGGATGGCCAATCCCACAAACTATACATCGACGCACCTAGAAAGACATGCCCCATGTACAGTCGAACATAGACGCACCTAGAAAGATACGCCCCATGCTCTAGCATCGACGCACCTAGAAAGATAAACCACATGCACAAATAAACATCGATGCGCCTAGAAAGATACATCCCATGCATAAATAAACATCGATGCACCTAGAAAGATACACCCCATGTAATGTCTAACATCGATGCACCTAGAAAGATACACCCCATGCAAAGTCGAACATCGACGCACCTAGAAAGATACGCCCCATGCATAGACGGACATCGACGCACCTAGAAAGATACGCCCCATGTCCCGACTTATTGAGCTGATTGCTCCACGAAGTAAACAAACATCGATGCACCTAGAAAGATACACCCCATGCATAAATAAACATCGATTCACCTAGAAAGATACACCCCATGTAATGTCTAACATCGATGCACCTAGTAAGATACACCCCATGCAAAGTCGAACATCGACGCACATAGAATGATACGCCCCATGCATAGACGAACATCGACGCACCTAGAAAGATACGCCCCATATCCCGACTTATTTTATAAACAAACATCGACGCACCTAAATAGGTACGACCCATGTAAGAAATGAGACGAAGCTCAATAAAATAAGGAACAGTCCTCCACATAGACAAAGAGACATTGCACATTACTAGTCTAAATCACAAAGATGATCGTCATGATCAATGAGAAGTGTCGATTACAGTAAGCTAGTAATCATATGAGCTTAGTTCATGTCCCATAACCACTAGCTTAACTTAAATATTTACGAACAAATTATAGGTCTCCACTAGAAAATTGTCACAAGAGTTTCAATCGAACAAGTCCAAGAAGTAACCGACAAAGTGAACGCAAGCGTTTCATACCACTTGTTTTACTAAGTCGTTTAATTAGATTTCTCATACGAGTGAGGTAAAGGCTTGTATATACTAATAGATTGGAAAACGGTTTAAGAAACGAGCTTTGTACTAAAATAGTGTTGAAATCATTTGAAGATTGATATTTACTATTAGTATAGAAAACCTTTATATTTTTAAGTGACAAATCATAGAAGTGATTGTAGAAACAATCAACTCATAAAGATTCACATTCAAAGACGTGAATAAAATCCAAAGAAATCGATACCGAATCCATCAAAATGGATATTCCCATAAATCACGAAGAAAATGTCATCAAAGTCGATAATAAGTGATAATGACAAAAGGGAATCAACACGAATCGATTGAAGTTGGAATTCTCAAGCAAATAGGCAAAACTTGCAAATAGGAGCAGGTCGGTCGACCGGACTCCCTGAGTCGGTTGACCGAACCAAAAGCAGAAGTGCATAGGGTAGCAGGTCGGTCGACCGGACCCTGAGCTCGGTCGGCCGAGCCCTGTAGCCTGCACTTCCAAACAGAGGCAGGAAGTGCCCGTTCTACAGGTCGGTCGACCGGCCCAGGGGCTCGGTCGGCCAAACCTGTTGCTGGCACTCCCATGCCCTATTTCAAATGAGGTGCAAATCTCGATCAATTTGCAATCGCACGAGCAACGACGCTAAGGGTTTATGCCAATCGACTACCCAGCCCTATATGCTCTTCGATACACAATCAAAAACACATTCAAACATCAAAGTTAGGATTTTTTAAAGATTTGAACCCAAAACACTAAAAATTGGAATATTCACCAAATCAATTCAAACCAAAAGCAAACGCACACGAATAAGTGTTAGGAATTCATACCTAACAATCGAAGATAAATATAAGCATAGATGTGAGATAAAAATTTCACCTTTAAATCCAAATCAATGAATGAGAAGCTTGAAGACAAAGGAAGATCAACCACACTTCAATCTCAACACAAGAAGCTTGAATCTAAGCAATGGGTTCTCTTTGATTTTGGAGCAAGAATTTGAGCTAGCAAGAGGAACTAGGGCTTGGAGTTTCTAATTCCCTTTCCCTTCCACCATTTTCAGTTGGAGCTTGAGTTTGAGGAGTGGGAATGAGTGAATGGAGAGGAGAGGGCTGAGCTAGAGTATAAGTGGGGTTAATGGGTTCAGCCCAAACCAAAGCCCTAAGTGAAAAAGGTCAAAATCCTACTATCTCCAAACATATCGAAGCTTATACTCAAAAAGGTCGCAAACGGCATTTTGAACTCAATGGGGGTGGTCTCGAGTCCTAATTCGGCTGTTTGCAAAATGTAGCTTTTCGAACTAAAATCCGACTAACGATAAAATATTTAAATAAAATATTTAAATATAAAATCGATAAATATGCCGGTTGTTACAATTTCGAAAGTATTATGATTTTGAAGTGAATATAATATTTTGACATCATTTATGAATCGGTTTTGGAAATGTATGTAACAACATGAAAATTTTAATGATTTTAGTAACGTAAATTAACTAAATTTTTCTTGAAAATAAACAATAAAATTTGCAATGAAAATTTGATATTTGGAATAACGTAACAAGTATCAGATTTTCATCAGAAAATATGAATGTTTTTTTGGCTGCGAATTTTAATTTTTAATTTAAATTAGTTAAATTGATGGAGATTGAATATTTTTGAAATCTGAATATTTTTGCATAATAAAAATGTAGACCATTTTCTGAGTGAGTTTTCATATTTCATTTTGCCAAATTTGGACTGCTCTAACCCATTTAACTTATTTTCAGTGGTTTAGCAGTAGTTTGGCAATGATTACGAAGTTTTGATAGGTGGGTCGTATAACTCATATTAGTGTACTATCCTGTTCGTCTCATCGTGTTAATCTCCATATTATATTTATCTGTGTGTTTCGTCATCTGGTAGCAGTAAAATCTACGAAATGGTCAGCCATATCGTTACCCGTTTGAGCCTTTTGGGTTTTGTCTCCTTTCATTTGTCCCAGGAGATACCGTGTAACGACCTGAAATTTCTGGATATTTGAAATTGGAATATTTAATTGATTTTAAATATTTGAAAGTTAGTTTAACTTGAATTTCAAATATCACTATTTATTTGGCAATTGAATTATTGAATTTAATAATTAAAAATTAGTTAAAATAGTGAATCTTGGTTTTTAAGCTGGTTAAAAATATTTCAAAGGCTTGGAAAATTTATATTTATAATACTGGAGATAATATAAGTTTTAAATTCGAGTATGAAAGTTTTTTGTTCAGTTTTGAAAATATATCGTTTAAAATGATATTTAAATAACCTTCCGAGGCACAGTCTCGGAATTCCACAAAACTAGTTCCATTGGATCCGTAATAGTGTTTTATTATCGGACTTTAATTTTCATACCGTTTGGAGTTTTCATGTGATCGTATGATATATAAACGTGCTGAAATCTATATCAAAATTTCAATATAATAACTGGGTCGAAAGCTATCTTCTCCATACGATAGAATTAGGACTTGAAACCTTTTTTCATTGAGTTCGGAATAGGGATATAACATTACGAATGCCTAGTGGCACACCTCGATAGGAAGTCAAAATTTTAAGTGGTGGTTTTGAGACGGTTCAAATTTAAATTTAAATAATATATATATATATATATATATATATATATATATATGTATATATAAGTTGACTAGTCAAAATTATTCACATCAGCTTTTTGTGTTTCAAATCACTATATCATACTCATTCCAACACCTATCCACGCCAAAATCTGCATTTCCTCCATTTGTCAAGTATGTTCTTTCCTTTCCAGAAACACATAAGCATTTTTTTAAAAAAAGAAAAGAAATTCAAATGAAATCAATCGCGCTCTCTCTCATCTACAGTCGAACAAGTCGACGCATGCTAAAGGATTCAATCGAAATCGAAGCAATGAGAAGAGGGCGCCGAGCTATATAATGGCGAGCTTAGAGTGTCATTGTCGCGGCCTTCTTTCTCTGAGCGAAATCAAATTCGTTCAACACAGGTGCGCGAGGGGGAAGAAGGGTGGTCGGGTTGGTGGAGAATACGAAGGGCTAGACAAGTTCAGCTAGGGCATCGTGAAGGCGGTAACTGGAAAGGGCGAATTTGGATTTAGATTTGGGCTTGGGGTAGAGCGTGAGACTGGGATGTGGATTCGCGTGCGAAGCTAGGCGACAGGTGGAAGCTCGCGTGGTGGTGGCTCGCAAGGGCACAGGGAATGCGACTAGGGTTTAGGAACGGTATCGATGTTCGTAGGTGGACTCGAAGACGCGGTTAGGTGTTGCGTGAAAGGGCGGCTCTGCGTTGGAGGCGGCATGCCAGTCAAGGCAGTGAGGTAATGATTCTTGTTTGTTATTAATTTAAATTAAATAAATAAATGTTTATATATATGTATATCCATATTTGAGATAACAGAAAATATATAGATAGGATTTTAAGTTACAGTACATACAAAACAATTTTGTTTAATTTAATGCATATGTATAAAGTAGAAAAGGATATAAAAATATGCATGAAAATAGATTTGATAATTACTGAAGTTAAAGAATTAGTTAATAAGATAGGAATTTTAAAGGATTATAAAAGAAATTAGATTTTTAAAGTTGTATGGATTATTTTTATGAGAGTGTGTGTGTATAATTTCAAATGAAAAATAAATATACGTACATACATTTTAAATTTACTTGGTTATTTTAAGTATAGTGTGTTAGGGAGATTAACTTTAATAATTTTTGTAACTTAAAAATTTATTTATTATAGGAAAAATTAGTTTAAATAAAATTATGGGATAACTAAATTTATTAAATGGGAATTGACCATTTGATTAGTTAAATATTAATAAACCTTAAAATGTTTATACAAGGTCCGAAATCGTGAAGAAGACAAGCCGGTTTGGATCGGACTGCATTAAAAGGGCAAAGGTGAATTAATCTCACTCATTTGGATTGCCAATTAAATTTAAATAGTTACAATTTAAATTATTGGTTGATTGAATTGACTAGATGTGATATTATATATAATATTTAAATTATTGGTTGATTGATTGAATTGACTGGATGTGATATTATTTATAATAGTGTATATATATAATGTGGGAATATCAATCACTCTAATATATATATATCCCTCAAAGTGGGATTGGTATTTTTATATTATGCTAACATCTGTGGATGTAGGGAAAAATAGGGTGGAGGGATCCAACTAGATTGATCAAAATTTTGATTTTTTTTTCATAATCTGTGATATGATTTGTTGATTATCTGTGATAGATTATTGATTATATTGGGAATTGAATTATTGGATGTTATGATTTGAATGAACATATTTGGGTATATTGTGTTATCAAAAATATATAGATTAGATTTTTAAAGGAATTAAAGAGAGAATTTTTAAGTAAAATAATTATAGAGAATTTATATAAATTAAAGAATGAATTGAAAAAGGATAAAAGTTGATTTTTAAATTTTAATAAATAAATTTTGAGTATGGGAAAGGATATTTTTGAACAAATGAAAATAAATGAATTTTGAAACTTAAGTGATCTTATTTAAAGGAATGTAGAATTTATTTTTTAAATTCAAGGTTTAAATAGTTTGGAGAGATAAAGAAGAATTTTGGGAAAAAGTATGAAATTGGTATTTTTAGTTTAAATAAGATTTTAAATCATAATAAAGGAGTAAAATCTGAAATTTATTTTTTTGAAATAAAATTTAGTAGGTAAAGGAATTTATTTTAAAATGGAGTTAATTTTGAAAACCGATTTGGAAATCGATTAAGTGTTGAAACTATGATTAAAAAGAAAATGAGATTATGGAATTTATAAGAGGGGTTTATAAATAAAATGAATATTTATCATTGGATAATTTGGAAGTATAAATTCACGGTGGGAATTTATAAGGAGATGGTAATTCATTTTAAGAATAAATAGTGGTTTTATTTTTAAAGGCGTGGGAAAGGAATTTATTGGTTGAGATGTAAATTAAATTGGGATAAATCGAGAAGGATTTATTAACTGATTAAATGGACTATTTTGGAATGGGAAGTGTATTCTTCTGAAAGGCCATATATGTTTTCAAAGGAGATTTTTGAGTATAAGTTAAGAGCTTAAAGTTGTTTAAAAAGAAAGTTTTTGAGTTTTTATTATTTAAGTTGGTTAAAATTTTAAGGGTAAATATTTATTAATTTATTTATAGTAGTAATTATTTTAAAGGTTAAATTGGTATTATGATTTAAAAGATAATTATTAAATATTTATATTTTATAAAGTAGTTTTATTTTAAAGGTAGTTGGCTAGTTTTTATTTGAAAAATTAGTATAGAATTTCATAACTTTTATTTTAAAATTTGTTTGGCTCAAGTTTTACATGAGAAATTATTATAAAATTTCATAGCTAGTATTTTAAATAAAGTGTTTCAAGTAGTTTTATTTTAAGTGTTTTAAATTATATTTTTGGATAAAGTGATTTATATTATTTAAAAACCTAAAGTATTGAGACTTGGTGATTTTTATTGGAAATAAAAAAATTGGGAGGAAATTTATTCCGCGAGAGAGAAAGTGATTTGAAAACTATTTTCAAAGGATTGAAGTGCAGAAAAATATCTTGCGAAGATATTTTGAAATAAATAATTTAGGAAATGGTTAAGGCCTGATGCTTGTTTGTGGATGTTATATGATAGTTAAATAACCGACTGTCAATATTGGCCGATGCGCTGATCGTTTCGAAGAGACCGGGATCGGGATTAATTTTCTAAAAACCACTTCGATTCGGTTTGAACGTTTTTGTGAGGAAGACAAGAGCTTGGAGTTGAAAAAGAAGCAGTGAAGTGCAAGGGCTAATCGGTACTAATCCTAAGGGTGATTCGAAAATGGACGTAGTAGGAGTAGTGCCTTCGGTCCCGTTCGAACCTGGAACGGACTTGTATGGACGAATGCTATCAGAACATCGTCGGGGGGCGATGAGCATTCTAAGTGAATGTGTGCTAAATAGGTAACGCATAGCCTCGAGCCTCATCAACCGGGAATGGCTAAAACATGGGAGGTGCAGCAAGGCTACGTGGCTAGCAACCAATTAGGGTAAGGTCATCCCTGTCTAGATGTCCCTTTATTTCGGCTGTTTGGGCGGTTGCCGATCCCCACCGTGGGGTGATCTTTTTCGGACTATCCAGTAAGGGGTAGCTCCGGTCTTGTGTTGTAGGGGATCATGGGGGATCCTCGGTACGCTGATCTAGACTAGGTACTTTGACGGGCGGTACCCCAGTAACCCTGCCATTGTATGGAATCCAATCTCCAATAAGCACCTGTACGGTTTTGATTGTGCCCAACTATTACTGGAATGTGAGATGCAAACATTTCAGCTAGATTTTATTTTACTTTCAATAGACACTATTATAATATCAGACGGATTTGATACAAATTTCTTGGTTATCGTAAGGTAAAAACCCGACGTGTTTATTTGTGGCATGGTCTTACGAGATACCTTTGATTTTTAAAGGATTTTGGAAACTTTAATAATCCAAATTGAGTGTGTTTCCTCACGCTGGTTTTCCAGACTAACTCGGGTGTTATTTGACTATAATGCTCGGGTCAGGTCGAGTATTATAGAATATAGGGAAGGATGCTGTGAAGCTCAGGAGACGAGCTGGATGGCGAGACATATCACACGTATTTGATGTATATTCCGCTATGTATGATTAACTGCATAGTTAGTTTTTGTAAGGACAGGTTATGATTACTGTCCAGTTGTTTGTTATGAATTTTGTTGTACTCTAATGATGTAATGTATAAAATAGATATAGTTCTTTTTCTTTTAAAGATCAGTCATTTATCTAATATATATTGTTCCGCTACGATTGTGAGATTCTGATATTGTTTTCTATTTCTTCTTCTAGCTCCTTCTTCTTTCCCTTACGGTCTAGTTTTTCAGCATGTGATTGTTTAGAAATTAATACAATTGACGTGTTGATGTCGATTTTCGAGCGTCGAAAAATCAGGTCGTTACATTTGGTATCAAAGCGAGGTTAAGCGAGAACCTTGGCTCTGGTGGGGATTACTCATTAAAATAGAGTCTGTAGTACTCTTGAATGAGTTTGAGTGTATTAATAGATATGGGCACGTATTTGTTAGTGAATATAAAATTTATTTTATGTTGATTGGTTTGTTGAATAGTTTATGGATTATGGTTAATATGAGCAATTAACGTTATTGATAGGGATCTCTAAATACTTGAATAAAACAATTCGACATTTTGCTATTCTAAATGGGGTAAATGAAATAATTTTTCCCAAAATTATTTTATATATGCAAGAAATGGTATTTTGTAAATTATTATAGTTATATATGGTTGCTTGGTTGTTAGAAAGTGATAATATTAATTATTATCATTGTTTATGTAAATAGAATAAGAAATTAAGATAATAACCAAAGGATAAGGAAATAAATTCATTAATAGAATGAAATTTGAAATGTGATTGAAGTAAGATGCCAAAGTAATTTTTGAATAGGGATTAAAAGGATTTGGAATTCGAAATTATAGAAATTAAATTCCTTTGATCTGGAAATGATTTTCAATGGTTTTGGAGAAATAATAGTTATATTATTTCGAAAATATTTTTGAAGTGGATATGAAATATGGAAAGATTTGCAATTAAAAATATTTGAAAATGTTTTAAAGAGATAAAAGCACTGAACTCCTTTCGTTCGCTAGAAAATAATTCTGATGATGATTGTGACATCATCAGTGTTCATTTTCGAGTTTCCAAGAAAGGAACTGCTACCAAAATGTTTTAAATTGAAGTTGTTTGCAAAACTGGGTTTGGTTTTAAAATTCAAGGATAATTTGATATGCAAATGAATTATGTATATATAATTGATTTCAAAAATGATTTTTGAAATGTTGAGTAATTGTTTAAAATACTTTGGAATCTTATTTGAAATTCGTTGAAATAAAAATTTAACTTAAAGGAGATAGGTAAATGGAATGTAAATAAGTTGGAAACTAATAGAAGTTTAAATTTGTGAATGAGCAAATTTGAAATATAATTTGATTTGAAACCAATTAGTAGATAATTGGTAAGCAAATGAATTGAAATTGAATATTGGGATAATATTTAATTTAAATTGTGTTAAGTAAAGTGAAGTTGGAAAATTAGTTCGAAGTGGACTAAAATAATAAGAGATTGGAAATAAAGTCCATTGAGGTTCAAAATAAATTAGTAAGTGGAACTAATCAAAGAAATGATTAATTAAATATGGTTTGAAATGAATTGAATTCAATATTTAAAAATGAAAGGTAAATTGAATTCAAAATGGAATGGAAAATTTAAGGTAAATGAAAATAGATATTAAGCTTAAGTGGTGAAGTGAAAATAAATTTAAGAAGTGTATAAACTATTCATATTGAATTTGAGAAAGGTATGGTGAAATTCTTAAGTAAAATTTGGTATTGGAAAAAAATATTCTAAGTTAATATTTGTATGAGAGTCCAGTAAAGTTGTGAAATGGATAATTGTGAATAAGTGGATAAAAATCAAAATGAATGTGAATAAAAAGAAAATTGATATAGCTAATAACCAATTGAGATAAATATGTAGGATGTACACATATTATTTTATTCGCATAGAGATTTGATCCAGATTCGAGCATAGAATTTCGAGGTACTTATACCGATCCAGGTAGGGATTTTTCACTCGAATTTCGACGGCGAAGCCTGCATATGGATTTTCGATTGATTCTTGAAATTCTCTATCATAGTTTGTGGCTATGCAAGGAGAATGACTGTTTCTGATCAAGAAACCAGTTATGAGTCCGCATAAGGAAGTCGTGTGGACATACTAGTTCAGAAGTTAAAATTGTGTGGTCGAATGAGCGATTGGATTAGGTATTGCATACAGATGATATACGTACATCGTACGGGGTTAGGTAAACCAATCATTTAAAATTTTGAAAAGAAGTGTGTTTGCGCCAAAATTGGTCACAAAACCCAAATACCGTGAAAGCACCAGTGTATGAACACAAACCAATGATATTCAAGCAAAAATATCAGATCTCAGCAAATATCAAACAACAATTCAGAAATAATGAACAAAGACACAAGTTTTATAGTGGTTCGGCTATCTCCGACCTACGTCCACTCCAAAGTTTTATCCTTTTATTGATTATCCTCAATGGTTACAGGTGATTACAGTAGCTAATATGAAGAATTTCCAGTTGAATAGCAGTATCGAAATGTAGAAATGAATCCGGCAGAGTCTGGACGTTCAATTGCCAAAAAAGATCCTTTCTCTATAGGCTTCGGGGTGCTATTTATAGGCGTAGGAGGCTCAGATCTCGCTCAAACTTCGGGGGACTTTTTCTGGCACGTGAGTGGGCCCACGCAACCGAGCCCACCAAGTTTCGACTCGATCTGTGATCGATACAAAGTGATTTCGAATCCATCAAGAAATGATCCAATCGAGTTAAAACTTGGCAGGAACATTACTTACCTTGCACGCAAGCTGCTGTGAAAATTTCATTGCATTTGGATCATCGGTGTACGAGATATGATCGATTCGAAATTGGGTTTATCACTGGCTGTCGTCTTCGAATCCACTATTTCGAATCCATCCAAAGCGCGTGCGCAGCGATGACGTGGCGCGAGCTTCCTGGAGCGATCCTAAATTTGTGCCGAGTTGAAGGCTTCTTCTCCTAGAGACATGGGCACTCTTCACTGTTATTCCTTGATTCGTGAATCTTCCTCGTTCGCATTCATAACATCGCTCGTTCGCATCCATCCATTCGTGTCTTCCTCCGTATCGATCCCATTGGTGCTGATCGATTCGAAACGAACATGGGGGCATCGATACGAAGTGGTCAATAGACACGAACCTCATCTTTGGGTTGGATACGAACGAGACCTTACCTGATGGATGCGCACAGGGTTTTACATGATGGATTCGAAAATGCCAACATCTTCTGCCATCGATACGAAAATGTCTCTTCCCACCTGATCGATACGAAATGAGCCGAGACAAGTCCTTACTTTCGAATCGATACGAAGCGTATCGATTTGAACCACCACCACGTCATGCCTTTGATCGATACGAACCTGATGGAGTCGACCTAAACAAAACCTGATGGATACGAATGGAGCCGAGGAGGCACCCTTCCGATGGATACGAAATAAATCGATTCGAAGGACATTCCTATGATGGATTCGAAATGAGTGTTACCTCGACCCCTTTATGGATTCGAACAGTGTAACCTTTCTACCTTGTATCGATCATATCTCCTCCATACGAACTCCGATTGACCTGAAACTTGAAACATAGCCTCTCCTAATCCTCATCATCATCTCCAATCGATTCCGTCCCAATCGGAGCTCAACCAAGTTTCGACGACATCGATTGCAACCTTGATTACAACCGATCCCTAATCCTGATATCCATCGTTCCTTGCCAATTTGTTGATATTCCAGCCTTGACCAAAAGGTGGGATAACATTTGCCCCCCAAAACATGCCTTGTGATAAGAAGGCGTGTTTTGAGTAGTTCCGAATCCGATATCCGAAGTCCATAGCCAATTCTAATTCCATGTCCATTCGAATCCGACAACCGAATCCTAGTCCATCCTTATCCAGTAGCCAATAACCAAATCCAGGACCTCTCTGGGTCAATATCCAAATCCATAACCTCTCCGGGCTCTTGCCAAGCGCAATCCACACCTGACGACCATGATCCAGTGTCCCTGGATGTTGAACTAACCTCTCCGGGTTCTTGCTAAGCGCAATCCACACTTTATGACCGTGGTCCAGTGTCCCTAGACGTTGTACAAAGCCATGGCTTAAGTCCTAAGTCGAATCCTGGTCTCTCCGTACCCTTGTTGAGCATAATCCACACTCAACGACCTGAAACTATAATCGATAATATAGGGCCTAAGTCCTGGGCCGAATCCTGGTCACTCCGTACCCTTGTCGAGCATAGCCCATACTCGACGACCTGAATGATTCAATTTACCATGTTCGGGCAAAGTGACTCACCCCTTGCCAGGCATAATCCATACCCGACGACCGTTTATCAAAATTAGATAAAATTCCAATCAAAATCCAATCTAAAATCCAAAATCCAACCCAAAAACAGTCATCCAAATGAAAATCCAAATCAAAAAGCAAGCAAAAATAGGAGCTCAATCCGAACTCCAAAACCTAATCCAGAAAGAAAAGCATTGTCCGATCCAAAAGCAAAAGATAAATTTCACAAACCATAGCATCGCAGTTTATCATCATTCAGAGCATGCCTAGGAGCTATCTCCGTCCCCATACATGTGTAAATGACTTGGTTGCTTGCCAGTAGTTCGCTACTTATTTCACATTATCCTGATCAGTGGATGATCAATCAACCATCAATCCTGGGCCTCCCACAATCGTGGTTTGAGGTAGGCGGCGGTTGCTCCTGCTCCGCCGTTGCATTCCGAGTTCCGACATATTATGGCAACAGTCCCCTCCTAACATGCTCCTCGATTATATCCTTTAAATGCCTGCAACTGTTGGTGTGGTGTCCATCCAAATCATGGAAGAGACAATCCCTTCCTGATGTCCTCTCCTGTTCTAATGGTTCCCTCCTAGCCGGCCTTCGGTACGGAAGGCGATCCCGAGTATCCTGGTATATTCGCTCCAGCGTCTCGTTTAATCTTGTGTATGTAGAAAACTTCGGATCCTTCCATCGCTTTCTACCTTTTCCAGAATCATCGTCTAATTTCCTTTTCCCTTTGTCTTTATCCAAACCTTTGCTGGACGGTCCTCTCTCCTCAGTCGCATTAACCTTTTTCAACCTTAGATCCATACTCGCATCTTCTTGCCGAAGGAACCTCTCTGCCTCATGAAAGAACTCATCGAGATCCTGTGGGAGATCTCTTATCAAAGATACATTGAAATCTGAATCCTCCCTGACTCCTGATACTGCCGCCATCAAAACCATCGATGGATCAGGCTGATCCACCGAAGCAACCGCCGCACTGAATCGAATTAGAAAAACTCTAAGCGATTCATCCATCCCTTTCTTTACCGATGTCAGTGTCATCACATTCTTCGGCCTCTTGACATGAACCCGAAACTGTCCCAAAAACTTTTCCACCAGTTCCCCCCAAGTCCTGATAGATCCTTCTCCCAGCTGCCTAAACCACATTGCAGCTAAGTCCGTCAAGCACAAAGGAAAGCATCGTGCCATTACTTCCTGCGATGCCCCCAGCACCTCCATGTGTCTGGTGTACCTCATCAAGTGATCGATTGGGTCTGCCTTACCATCATACACATCTACACTAGGTAGCTTGAACTTAGGTGGATTCTGAGCCATCCTTATTTCCCGAGCAAACGGACTCCTATTCACTCCTTCCAAGTCTCTGTTGGTCCAACCACGTCGCACAGTTTTTCCGATGATCTCCACTAATCCAGTATTGTCTGTTGGGGGTTTCCCCCACGCCCCCGAGGGAACTCTGTGTGATTTCCCGAAAATTTGGGGCAATATCAATTTAATAATCTACATTAAAAATTAAATTAATTTGATAATAATTATTTATAAGATTTAAATTGATTTAATAATCTTATTTTAAATAAATATTTAACTTATAATTTATCTTTTAAAAGCTGATTTAAATTGTTTCTATTATAACGTATATATGTATATATTGGTATATATTATAAATAGATAAGTTTTGTTTTTAAATTTAATAAACAGACATGTTTTCCAATTCTAATATTTTTGATAATTTAGAAATTTAATATTAAGCTATTTAATAAATGACCATATGATTTTAAATTACTCAAGATAAATTTTACTTTGTTTAAAATGGTTTTAGCCTAGAGTTTAAATTTAAATAAAAAGTTTTGTTTTGTTTTTTTTTAAATATAGCTTGATCAATAAGTATTTATATTTTAAAGAGATAGTTTCTTTTGAAAATTTATTTCAATAATGAGTTATAATTAAACTATATCAATATTGTAATATCTTTGAACATGGGTTTTTAATATAAATGAAAGTTGTTATTTTAATATATGTATATTTTTGAAAGAAGCTATGATTTGTAAATTTAAAATAGAGTCTCTCAAAAATGTTAAAATAAAATAATACTTTATAAATCTTAACATAAGCATTTAATTGTTTAAGTTTAAAATAAAAGTAACCCATAAGTAAATAAATATATAAGTTAAAATTTATAACAATGACTGAAACAACTTCATATAAAAAAATAATGCAAATCAGGCTTTGTTTGTAATATGCCTGTAAAATAAATATTAAGGTAAGAACAAGTGTAAAATAAAGAAATGTATATGTACATAGATATAAAAGCAAGCTAGGCAAGTAAATTTTATATGATGTAAAGTTTAATACGCTGGCAAGAAAATACAATACAAATATCAAGTTACAAGACAAAGTAAATATATGTGCTGGTAAAAGAAATAAAATAAACAAAATGCGAGTAGCTTATAGACTAAGATTCAGACAAGTATGAAAAGCAAAGTAAAAATATATGCTTCTAATAGAAATACAAATGAACAAAGCAAAGTAAATAAAATTACATTTGCAGGTTAGAGAAGAGAAGTGGAAAGCTAAGTAAAATATCTCTACATAAGAAATGATTACATTAGCTAAGCAGGAAACTAAAGATTTAAACATGTTTTAAGTTAAAACAGTTAGATCATAATCTCTGAAAGAACTCCAAGAACTGATTTAATTTATATATATATTTTTAAGTACAGGTTGACTTGAGTTTTCTAAAACAATTTTTTTTTTAAAAAATAAATACAGGTCACTGTAAAACTTAGGTTACTATTCCACTGATCCAATTCTTAGTGAAATCTGATCAGTGTGGTTGGGAAGATTGTTCAACCTGGTTTGTTCATTGTTTTGCATCATTGATTGTATCTACTGTTCCATTTAACTAAAGCATTGCTTTCAAGTATTGTCTGTGCACTGTGTAGCCACCGATCATATATGTGTGACTGGGTATACTTGTGTGTGGTCTTCATTTACATTGTGCAGTAGTTTGAGCATTGATCTTGTTGTATTGGTTATCTCACATGATTAGTTGAGCTGTCCCTGTTGCCACTCTAATTTGGTATGCCCATTTGAAGTGCTCACTGACCTGAGATGTATATGGGTTAGACCACGTAACTTTGTTTAGCATGTCTCTGTTGTTCCCCTGATCTGGTGTCTGCGGTGATTCTACCATTGACTGAGTTTGATTTGTATTTCATGTTAGCATTTTTTTCCCTCTGCCTGTACTCAGTGTGGGACTGAATTTCAAGCTTGTTGTGATGCAATGGCCTATGTCTTGGCAAATGTATGAGCCTGTTACACTGCTGTTTCCATGTTTTGTTTAATTGATATGTTGGCATGTTAGTCTCGGGGAAACTCGAGATTTTACTCAAGGATTTGAAGTGTTTGGCCTGAGTGTTTTTTTGTTGCCATCTCGGGGATGTGTGTGGTTCAAACTTGAACTGTTCCCTGGAAAAATCTGAAGTTGATATGTAAACTCGATTTAACTGAGTTTAACTAAAGTATTAAAGTGAATACAAGTTAGCTTTGGATAACCTGATTTTGGGATAAACATGTTTAAACTGCGTTGTTTTAAACAACTTAGAGTTGATAAGTAAATTACGTGGTTTATGGATTGAATTTAAATCAAACTGTACCTGCTTCAGAATTTTTTTTTAATTACATTGTAAAAGTTGAAGCAAGTCTTAAACATGTGTTTAAATCATAGATTTAAGTTGAATTCAAATAACCTTTGAAGCCTAAATTTTAAAATGAAATTCAAAGTAAGATTTAAACTAAGTTTAAATCAAGGAATTATAAAATCAAGTTTTATGTGAATGTTGAATTTGAATAAATTTCTTTGTTTCAAAATTTAAATGATTAAAATAAGTTTGAATAAAGTATGTTAAAAATGATTTGGTTTCAAGTAAGGTTTAAACTTACTTTATATGAATTCTTTTATAAAAAGGATTTCTTTAACATTGAATGGAAAGTTAATAAATTAGTATAACTTAAAATTGTAAGTTAAATAATCAATTTTTTTTTGCTTCAATTTAAATAATTAAGTGGTTTAGCAAATCTTTCCTTATATAGGTTTCTTATGTAAGAATGAATGTTCTTTACATTTAATTCAAGACTTATAAAGTAATTTTGTTTAAGGTTAATCATTTTGAATCTTAAAATGAAACTTAAATGTAAATTCAAAATGAAATGTTTTCAAATACATATGTTAATATAAATATGGTCATTAATAAAGAAATAAATTATTTTAGAGAAAATTAAGGTATTAAATGATTTAATTAATAAGATGATAAAGGAATGATTATTTATTAAATTTATAAATTAATGATTTAGATTAATTTATAATTAGAAATTAATTAAGAAAGTAATTTAAGAAATGTTATTAGAAAATGAGAATAATTAACTAAGTATTACAAATAATTAATGAGTACGATAAATATTATTAATTAATTAGTTTAATTAATTAAGATAATCATTTGTAAATTGGTTAAGTGTAATTACTTGATGAAAGTAATTAAGAGATTAACTACTTATTGTAATTAATTATGATAATATGATTAGTTAAGTTAATTAATTTAGTTTAATAAATTTAAGAAATCATTTGATGATTTGATATGTGTAATCACTTAGTGTATTCAATGGAGCATAATTACTTGAGGAAGTAATTAATGAAATTACTGAATGTAATTAGTGAAAGATGATGTGTTAATAAAGTAATTTGGATAATTACTTTTGCAATTAATCAAGGGATTAATTAATGGAGATAATTAATTATGGGATAATTAATTTATTAATATGAGTAATCAAGGGTAGTTAATTACTGGTTGATATTAATCAAGGTGGTTGATAATTGATTAGTCACTTAATGTGATTAAATTAAATAAAGTAATTTAATTTAAATCTGAATTAGAGATCATTAATTAATGTAATTAATAATGAGATTAAGAATAGTTTAATTAAGAAATAATTAATAATGCGGTGATTAATTAAGGATAATGAAATTAATTGTATTTAATTATAAATAAAGTAATTAAATGTTAATTACTATAAATGATTTAGAATAATTAATTTGTAGAATTAATTAAAGACTAATTACTTACTGTAATTAGAAGGTGATTAATCGAAGAAGTTAATCAAGATAAATATCTAGAGATTAATTAGTTAATTTGATTTAAAATTAATTTATGATTGTATAAGCAGGATTTATAGATGAAGTAATTAATTTAATTTACTTTAAATTAATTAGAAATAGAAGTAGTTAATTTAATTCATTTTAAATTAATTACAAGTAGTATAATTATAAATCATTGCTTATGGATGAATGATATTAACATTTGATTGATTGATTCTGATCTCATATATGATATGAGCAATATCTATGTGATATGGATGCTTGGTTTACGTATGATAATTTTTAATTATCTGTTTTGATGATAATATGAATTATCTGTTTATGATGATGTGATTATCTATTGTGATATTATGAATTATCCATCTATGTGTATATTGATGATATTGAATTGAACTGTTAAGACTAAATAGACAACTTGGCCTCAAAAGACACGTTTTGGATTTCGATGAGACCGGGATCGGTTTTCCACATTAGGAACATTCGAAAACCACATCGATTCCAAATTAACGAAAGGACGTGAATCTGAAGTAAAGATGAAGATTCAGAATGCAAGGGTTATCGTCATTAACTCTGAGGGTGATTCCAAAATGAGTGTAACGAGATAATGCCTTCAGTTTCGTTCGAACCCGGAATGAACTTGTATGGATTGAATGCTTTCAACACATCGTCAGGTGGGCGATGAGCATTCTAAGAAATGTATTCTGTAAAGGTAATCGTAGCCTCAAGCCTCATCAATCGGGAATGGCTAAAACAGGGGAGGTGCAACAAGGTTAGGTGGGTCATGCCCAAGTAGGACAAGGATATTCCTCTATGTAGATGTCCCTTTATTTCGGCTTAGTGGGCAGTAGCGACGACTATCTACGGGGTTATCTTGTTCGGGACTGTTCAGTAAGGAATGGTTCCGGCCTTGTGTTGCAGGGGGTCGGGAGTGATCCTCGGTACGTTGATCTAGGCCACGTACAGTGACGGGCGGTACCCCAGTATCCCTGCCATTGTATGGAATCCACAATCCAATAAGGGCCAACGGTTTTGATTGTATTACCCACTTTTGTAGCTAGTAGCTGGAATTTAATAGATGTAACAATTTCGGCTACTTTCTATTTACTTGAAAACCCTAGACCTATTATAATATCACTGAATTTCCTATCAAATGTTTTGGTTAGCGTAAGGTAAAAACATACCCATGTTTATTTGTGGGAAGTCTTACGTGATACCCTTTATTTCAAAAGGATTTTTAAAAGTTAAGCAACTTTAACCTATTGCTTATACCAGACCCATGTCTGACCCGGAGTTTATTTTTGTTTTTCATAAACTCTCGGGTACCCAAATTTTTACGGGTAGTCAAGGGATTCAGGTTAGCTTTGACGAATTCTGGAGGAGCAATGGAGCAGGAGGCTTCAGCGTTGTAGATACATATAGTTCCGATGTGTTGGTATCTATGAGTCGTATTGTTTGAGTTGTTTTGCGTATTGAGTTGTATCGTGCTGTACTAACTAGACATGTGTTTATAACTGTCTATTATGTGATCTATTGTCTGTATAACTCTGATTGATGTTTTATATTATGTAAATACTTATGTGATATTATAATTTATTCGTTCCACTGTGAGATTATGATGTTGTTGTTCTTTCTTCTCTATCTTTTCTATTTTCTCACCCTTTCTTTCTTCAAGACGAAGTGGTTTTCTGGGCATAGAAAGCCGGGTCGTCACAGTTGGTATCAGAGCCACTAGGTTGAGTGAATACCTAGGCTCTTGAGTGATTTCTTTCGTAAGAGAGCGTATTTGTAATTTTTTAATATATATATATATATATATATATATATATATATATTTCTACCTATTGTTGGGTTACCTGTTCAAGTTTTCCAATATAAGTTATAAGGGTAGATATGGTAGTGGTGTGCGTAACACGACTACCAATGGTTGGAGTTTGAATGTTTGAGGTAGAAGTGTATCTGTCGAGACTGTAGACCTATTACCGTCTCGAGTAAGCTTTGAGTGGTATAAGGATTTCATTGATCTCTGAAGGAAATCTGTTAAGATTCGGAGTTCATTTTTGAAGTGTAAGTTTGGATGAGCTAGAGTTTGGATCTGTCGGTTGGACAGAAGTAAGTCATGATATTCTGATACATCAAGGTGTAGTAGTTGTGTGATGAAATACAGTGACTATGGATGTCTCCGAAGATGTTTACTTTGGAACAGGCACTACGCCATAAATGGCCTTCTGCAACACAAAAAAAATGTTGGCTCAGGCCCGAAAAATGTTGCCATAGGTCTATGGCAACACTTTTAGGGTGATGCAATTTTTGCCGTTGCCTTAGACCTCAAAGGCGACATTTTGACTATCTAAGGCAACATAAGTAATATTGTTGCAATAGAACCCTATTTGGGTCTATGGCAACACCCATAGGTATCTGTAGCAACATTCCAAAAATGTTGCTATAGATATTAACTTTCTGAAGTTGTGGGACCCACATCTTGTGGGGCCCACAATGTGGGGCCCACGACCCAACTGGGTCCATCCCTATGGCAACACCTTGAATGACTATTGCAACATTATTTTAAGCAACATTGATAACCCGGTGGTAACACTATTATGAAGCTACTGCAACACTATTCTGAAGCTACTGCAACACTATACTGAAGTTACTGCAACACTATACTGAAGAGACACTAAGAGCACATAGAACAGTACAATATCACATAGAACACTTGCATAATACACAGTACAATATCACATAAAACACTTGCATAATACACAGCATAATACACGGTACAGATAACAATTCATATAGCAGTACACATCACAATTCATGTCAGTTACCCCAAAATATCCAGTTACCCCAAAATACTACAAAGCTACCCCAAAATATCCAGTTTTGCACACTTTGCACGCCTCCCTATAAGCAAAGGACGACCCTGTGATTTTCCATTCGAAATTACTGTTTCAACGGTATTTCCCCCTTCTCCACCGGCCATTGACTTTTGAACTAAGTCCTACAAAATAAAGCCACATCAAAATTACCCTACAGTAAATGCAGAGAATGCAGCAAATGCTTACATATGGATTGTGTATACTGCCCTGCTTCCTCACCCTCTCCAGTCCAACCCACAGACACACTCATAAGCATTCACAAACATCACTCCCCCACCATCAAATAGCAACAAACTATCATCAACCCCCAAACATAACTACATACATCACCTTCACTGCCTATACAACATCAAAAAAACCAAAGACCACCCTTCTGACACACTCCAGTGCCACTATTGCTCCACTTCCTTTACATCGGCACATACCACTACATCTTTTACATAATCCCCATCATCATTCACAAATAACAAACTGCTGCTTGTAAATCCTACTTCAACATTTCAGAACACATTTCCATCCACTTCTCATCACCACACTATATTTCAATAGCTGTTGAACATCCACACCTAACCACAAGTTCACCATTCAACCCACCTCTGCCTGAACTTCAACCATCCTCAGCCAATACTGCCTCAACCACAAAACCACCCATTATCATTCCAAATTTCATCTCCTCAAACAAAAAACAAAACAAAAAACAAAAAACAAAAAAAAGGGGACTGCCACAACTCACCGAACTAACCATTATTCATATAAAGTGGTATTTATTATAATCATTCAAAGAATAAGAATACAAGGAAAAGGTTGACTTGTAGAGCTCACCTTTCAGCTCCTGGACGCAAAGGTATATCGTTTGAAGCTACAAACTCTTTCAATGTTTTTTCCTGCAATCAAAGATATAACCAATCAAATATATGCCAATGTATAACTCAACAATGATAAGAAGCACAAAATCATTATTTTTCAGTATCAAAGAGAAAAATCACAATGCACTACAAAGAAAACATTTACATTTTGATAAACTTAAAATGTTATAATAATCAATGAGTACTAAAACATAACAGAAAGAAACAGATGCATCATCATCATACTTGCATTTTTTATAACATACAATTTAATAACATTAATGCATGAATGTGTAACTGAAAATTTGACTCAATAGATCAACTTTTAGTTTCTCAACGACCGTAGATGATCCTATTCTGATATGTGGGTCATAAGGCCTAATTATTCAAATAGACTACTTGGAGATAAAATGTTATTTGAGCTTTTTTGAGAAATTTTGTTGTTAATAGACCAATTAGACTATAGTATGTGCTGATATGTTGGATAGCATCAATAAAGCAAGAAAGAAATGCCATCTAAGCACAACAAGAATACATAAGCTTATGACGAAGTTCAATAGATAGTTTAGTATACACTCTCTTCAGTCAAAAATGTAAAGTATCACATACCATCTTATGACGAAGCTGGGCGAACGACTTTGGACCAGCGGTGTGTGTGTCTTGATACGACTTACGAATATCAAAATTTTTCAGGGCTTTTTGCTAAAAAATACACAAAAACAAAGTACTCGTTTATCTCACAAAAAAAAGTACTCGTTTATCTTGCGAAATAAATAATATGTACGTATACCTGAATCTCATCATCCGCCCAATACCTCAAGAGCACTTTTAAATGAAAAATTAAGAGACAATCAACTCCAATGTCCTGTGATGTAACTAATAAAATTCCAATCACACCTCATAGTATTACATCCCTCTCTTGCTAAACTCCAAAAATAGTACCTGATAGCTCCTGAACCATACGTGATCATCGACGATTGAAAAAACAGATACATGATCATGAAAGGGTTCCACTTTTCTCTGATCCTTTGGTATTCCAAATATATGCAAGCAGAGTAAAGTAATTTTTAATTATAGAAGGAAAAACTCAAAGGATTCAATGAGTAATTCAACTAGCAAAGACTGAAGAGAGAATATGTAACACAAAACATTATGTTAATGTTTAAATGGCTAGTGTGCATGCACTATATATAATCACGTATCCATGTTAAAACTGTCCTGCAATTCTAGATTATGAAGCTCTGGTCCTTATTTCCAGGTCTTAGCATTACACAACATTTTCAAG
Source organism: Allium cepa (assembly GCA_030765085.1). NCBI lineage: Eukaryota > Viridiplantae > Streptophyta > Magnoliopsida > Asparagales > Amaryllidaceae > Allium > Allium cepa. The sequence goes on from CM060931.1 coordinate 583,765,098, forward strand.
TTAAAACCTCAAGCGATTTTTAATGATTTTACTCAATGACGCAGTGGCACTTAAACTGCAGTTACTAAATTTTCATGATTAACAAACATTGTGATGATAAATACCTGAGTTATCAATTCTTTCATAAGCATCCACCGAGGTTCTTTATCAAAATTGAAGGTTTTCATTTTACAGAGCCTAGCAGAAACCACCTGCGTAACAGACCAAGCGTCCACTCATGGAACACAGACTACTATAAGTATACACATCTCTTACTCAACACAACTTTCAATATGTTCAGAAGAAACGTTAAACGTGCACATCCTTACATAACACTTGCAAATACAAATTCAGTCTTCGGTTTCAACACACACTGTATCAGCAACTATATATTACTAAGCATTGATGACTATGACAAGGAATTAAATCTGAAGGCATGTATACGTTTACAGTGATGATAACGATTACATCATATGTTTTTTGGGTTAGCTCTCACTTATGGCCACTGTATCATTGTAAACTCATCACATTTACTCTAAGCATCACCTTCTGAAATGGCTTCTCAAATCATCTCATAACCTCTTCACTAGAATTTGGGTGCAAAGATGAAGCTGTTCAGATCAATGGATACTTAGCTTATAAATACGTGTATAATATCAAATCCATATAAACTTGCAGTTTGAATCCATAATATGGAAAATTCTAATTCTAACAAATATTGTCAGAGTCAAGTGGTGAGTTCTACGATAACTTCAATAGCCTAGATATCAATGGGAGATTATTAAGATGAGTCTCGACAGATCTATGACCCGGATTCGATGATTTTCCTAGTGACCATCATCTTAAATCTGATCACAGGATGTGAATGAGATCTATATCTATCGTTTTACCAACAATGGAGTAAAGGAATTTAATAAAGTCAATTGTTTTATATACTAAGGAATTGAGTTTTATTTTGAGGACAGTTCATAAAATTCAGGAATTCATCCATAATCAATTAGCACGTCTTAGCACTCAACCTCTTGAAACTTGATTCAACAGACATAGAGTAACAAATAAGTATTATTGCGTTAGAATCAAGGGTGTTTGGATCTTGTCTCACTTGTTGTAGAAATAATTTTGCACTTCAAAATTATGTTTGAACTTTTTCATAATTTACTGGGTTAAAAAACAAAAATTATAAGCCAAAAAAATATCCAAAATCAAAGGATTTTATAAAAAATAATCAGAAACAGGCCCAAACTTGGAAAACTTACCGCAGTTTCATCATCAGCCACCTTACTAAGAAGAAAGAGCTTCTTCAAAGTACACCTATCCCTCTCACAAACACTCCTCGCCTTCAGTTTCAACACATCAACCGAATCAATAGCAAACTCTAACACATTGACCTGCACAGGCAGCTGAAGCCCAGCCTCCATTAAACTCATCACCAACCTCTCCATCCTCCCAAAATGGGCCACCACCCCATCTGCTAGTACCAGCACCGAATCGATCATCTCCACTATCCTAAAACCGGGCTTATGCATGCTCATCACAACCGTCCGTCCATGCCTCTCCGCCTTCCCCTTCACCAACCCTACTACCTGCGTCGCCGAATTGCTATCCAGCCCCGAAGTCGGCTCGTCCAAAATTAGCACCTTCGGGTCATGCACCACTTCCACCCCTATCGACACCCTCCTCCTCTCCCCTCCCGATAACCCCCTCACTTTCCCTTCGCTGTCCCCTACCCTTGTGTCCGGCACGTGGCCTAGCCCTCGCAATGAGAGCGAAAGAGAGTGGATTGGATGGACGAGGAAGAGAAAACGAGATAGAAGAGGCGGCTGCAACCCTAGTCCCCATTTTTTATTTTATTTTCAGGAGGGATAGAAAATGCTTGAACCCCCAAATCGAAGCGAAATCGCTGAACAAAGCTTGAACCCCCAAATCGAAGCCCTAATCGAACCGAAATCGCTGAACCCCAAATTAAGAATGTTTGCTTGAACCTTTGTAAGAAGACAGAGAAGAATGAAAATAAAAAGTTATTTGCGGGGACATTTTTTCTTCGCGGCTCTAAAAGATCAAGGAGTGGTGTTCGGATTGATGAGGTGTCACGTTCTCCAACGTAGGATTTGCCTTGGTAGATTGGCGCGGATCGATGCGAAAGATATGCAAAGGTCTGCTATAGCAACACTATAAAAAAAATGTTGCATCAATTACACTTGTTTAGCTAAAGCAACACATTTTTATGGCTAAGGCAACACCAAAAATTCAGCGTTGCAATAGGACCAAAATTGTATAGCTATCGCAACATTTTACCTGGCAACACCTTGCAAAAATATTGCAGAAGGACATCTATGGCGTAGTGAGGTCAAGGAAGTGTGTCTGCTCGGTGTTGTGGCTATGTTCAGCTGGATGTTCCTGTTTGCTTTGAGGTCCGAGTTTCTCGAAGAGCTTGGGATTAGGAAGTCTTCTGGCTGTTTTTCTTGAGGTAACTTCAGAAGCAGTAGAGTAGTTCCATTTCTTCGATGGATTGGCCACATAAGAGTAAGCTGTTCTGTTTGGTAAAGAGAGAGCGGTATTTTTGGAATTGGGCTGGATAGATCGCAAAAGTGATTTGTGATAGCTGAGTGTTCTCTAGGGTTGTCAAGATTTTCTGGATGTCTTCAGGAAGTTAAAGTTTGGTCAGCATCTGAAGATTGAGTTTGGTGTCGACTGGATTTCCAGGCCTGATACCGATGGTTCAGCTTAGTAATAGGATGATTTTTGAGTTTGGGGAAACAGCTTGGATTTTGGAGGAACTTCTGAGTTTTATTTCTAGATATGTGAACTTTATTGTTGGGATGTGTTATCCAGTCTATGCTTGAGTCATCATTGGCATTTTCATCTGCTCAGTCAGAGTTGCGCAGTGGAAGCATGGTAGTAGCTGTTTTAGTTTAGAAGCAATTGGTGTTGCAGTGTTTGGATTGGAGAGTTCTATAGGAAATTTTTCAGGATCTGAGGCCAGATTGGAGTGCACCTGTTTAATCTTTTCCGGATGAGAGAAGTGAGTTCTGTCTTCTGATTTGAAATAGAGTTTGTGTTCTGAGTTTTGGTTGATCTTGAAAAATTATTTGTTGGATTATTTTTGGACCAGTTTATTTCTAGGACATCAGCAGGTGTTGAGCTGATCAGTAAGGATGAAGGAAGCCCAGGATCGTCCGAAGAGTTAGTGGATAAGAGATGGAGGAACTTGGATTCCGAAGTCAGAAATTTGATTTTGGATAAGTGTTTAGTCTTCAGGATTGGATTGTCAGTTTGGATAACTGGAATTCGTTGTGTTTCACGTATCTTTGAGAGAGTACGTGTAAGATTTATCTCTGGTTGTAGATCTAGATGAGTAGAAGTTCTGTAGCTTAGTAGTATTGTTTGTTTGGATTCTGTAGAGCGAGTAACCTGGTATTTATACTTGGGGAAACTGGAGAAAATTCTATTCGAAATTCTGTCTAGATAGTTAAATTTGTCTGATTGGATGAATTGGTTGCTAGATTGTTAGCATATGAATGATATATGCTTGTGTTTTAAAATTAAATCTTAAATTGGATTATTAAATTACCTTTGTTTTAAATTTCGGGGACGAAATTCTTTTAAGGGGGGAGGAATGTGACATCACGGAAATTTGGGGCAATATCAATTTAATAATCTACATTAAAAATTAAATTAATTGATAATAATTATTTATAAGATTTAAATTGATTTAATAATCTTCTTTTAAATAAATATTTAACTGATAATTTATCTTTTAAAAGCTGATTTAAATTGTTTCTATTATAATGTATATATGTATATATTGGTATATATTATAAATAGATAAGTTTAGTTTTTAAATTTAATAAACAGACATGTTTTCCAATTCTAATATTTTTGATAATTTAGAAATTTAATATTAAGCTATTTAACAAATGACCATATGATTTTAAATTACTCAAGATAAAGTTTAATTTGTTTAAAATGGTTTTAGCCTAGAGTTTAAATTTAAATAAAAAGTTTTGTTTTGTTTTTTTTTAAAATATAGCTTGATCAATAAGTATTTATATTTTAAAGAGATAGTTTCTTTTGAAAATTTATTTTAATAATGAGTTATATTTAAACTATATCAATATTATAATATCTTTGAACATGGGTTTTTAATATAAATGGAAGTTGTTATTTTAATATATGTATATATTTGAAAGAAGCTATGATTTGTAAATTTAAAATAGAGTCTTTCAAAAATGTTAAAATAAAATAATACTTTATAAATCTTAACATAAGCATTTAATTGTTTAAGTTTAAAATAAAAGTAACCCATAAGTAAATAAATATATAAGTTAAAATTTATAACAATGACTGAAACAACTTCATATAAAAAATAAAAAAATAATGCAAATCAGGCTTTGTTTGTAATATGCCTGTAAAATAAATATAAAGGTAAGAACAAGTGTAAAATAAAGAAATGTATATGAACATAGGTATAAAAGCAAGCTAGGCAAGTAAATTTTATATGATGTAAAGTTTAATATGCAGGCAAGAAAATACAATACAAACATCAAGTTACAAGACAAAGTAAATATATGTGCTGGTAAAAGAAACAAAATAAACAAAATGCAAGTAGCTTATAGACTAAGATTCAGACAAGTATGAAAAGCAAAGTAAAAATATATGTTTCTAATAAAAATACAAATGAACAAAGCAAAGTAAATAAAATTACATTTGCAGGTTAGAGAAGAGAAGTGGAAAGCTATGTAAAATATCTCTACATAAGAAATGATTACATTAGCTAAGCAGGAAACATAGAGTACATTAACAATTAACGCTTACTTTTTCTCAGCATAAACTTATGTCTATTCAAAATTGTTCAAATCCTTTCAGCCTCCTAATGCAAAGATCTGGCCTGATACAAACAAAAGCAATATTTGTACTTGCATGTGTTTAACCCAGATAACACCTACCTATACAAATTTATCTTTCTATATATACTTATCTTCCAATTCATTCTAAACTTATCAAACCAAAGGAAGATTTTATTGCAAGCCTATTCATTTCTATGCAAACTCAAATATAAACTGAAACCATTATTCAATAATAAGCAAGCAAGATGGATAAACAGGAAGATCAAAGCAGAAGTATTTACAGTTTCAGAAGTTCAAAATAGTTTTCAAAGATCTGTCTTTATTCTTCGAATCTGTGAGTAACATCTTTCAAATTTCTTAAGTTTTTAATATGTTGCCTGCTAATAATTGAATGCTTAATATATTTGCGTGGATCTTTATATACCCCTTTCTCTGGCCATTTGCAAAATGAAATACTGCATCTTGTATTCTCTGTGAGTAACTCACCTTCTTAGATTTAAAATAATAATAATATAAGTTTGTTGTTTATTATACATCTGTGAATAGGTTATATATGTATATATGATACTCTGAATATTGAAACTGGAAGTGTTACTTCAGTTTATTGATTGCTCAATACCTCTGATTGAGTTCCTCAATACAAATGTTTGATTTCAAAATAGATTCCTCAAGATATAATTAATTATGTGAGCTTAGTGTTAAGCCAATATAAGTTGTATGTTCTAAACTAAAGATTTAAACATGTTTTAAGTTAAAACAGTTAGATCAAAATCTCTGAAAGAACTCAAAGAAACTGATTTAATTTATATACATTTTTTTAACACAGGTTGACCTGAGTTTTCTAAAACAATTTTTAAAAAATAAATAAATACAGGTCACTGTAAAACTTAGGTTACTATTCCACTGATCCAATTCTTTGTGAAATCTGATCAGTGTGGTTGGGAAGATTGTTCAACCTGGTTTGTTCATTGTTTTGCATCATTGATTGTATCTACTGTTCCATTTAACCAAAGCATTGCTTTCATGTATTGTCTGTGCACTGTGTAGCCACTGGTCATATATGTGTGAATGGGTATACTTGTGTGTGGTCTTCATTTACATTGTGCAGTAGTTTGAGCATTGATCTTGTTGTATTGGTTATCTCACATGATTGGTTGAGCTGTCCCTGTTGCCACTCTAATCTGGTATGCCCATTTGAAGTGCTCACTGACCTAAGATGTATATGGGTTAGACCACTTAACTTTGTTTAGCATGTCTCTGTTGTTCCCCTGATCTGGTGTCTGCAGTGATTCTACCATTGACTGAGTCTGATTTGTATTTCATGTTAGCATTTTCTTCCCTCTGCCTGTACTCAGTGTAGGACTGAATTTCAAGCTTGTTGTGATGTTATGGCCTATGTCTTGGCAAATGTATGAGCCTGTTACACTGCTGTTTCCATGTTTTTTTTAATTGAGATGTTGGCATGTTAGTCTCGGGGAAACTCGAGATTTTACTCAGGGATTTGAAGTGTTTGGCCCGAGTGTTTTTTTGTTGCCATCTCGGGGATGTGTGTGGTTCAAACTTGAACTGTTCCCTGGAAAAATCTGAAGTTGATATGTAAACTCCAGATCAAGATTTAACTGAGTTTAACTAAAGTATTAAAGTGAATTCAAGTTAGCTTTGGATAACCTGGTTTTGGGATAAACATTTTTAAACTGCGTTGTTTTAAACAACTTAGAGTTGATAAGTAAATTACGTGGTTTATGGATTGAATTTAAATCAAACTGTACCTGCTTCAGATTTTTTTTAATTACAATGTAAAAGTGGAAGCAAGTCTTAAACAGGTGTTTAAATCATAGATTTAAGTTGAATTCAAATAAACCTTTGAAGCCTAAATTTTAAAATGAAATTTAAAGCAAGATTTTAACTAAGTTTAAATCAAGGAATTATAAAATCAAGTTTTATGTGAATGTTGAATTTGAATAAATTTCTTTGTTTCAAAATTTAAATAAGTTTGAATAAAGTATGTTAAAAATGATTTGGTTTCAAGTAAGGTTTAAACTTACTTTATATGAATTCTTTTATAAAAAGGATTTCTTTAACATTGAATGGAAAGTTAATAAATTAGTATAACTTAAAATTGTAAGTTAAATAATCAAATTTTTTTTTTGCTTCAATTTAAATAATTAAGTGGTTTAGTAAATCTTTCCTTATAAAGGTTTCTTATGTAAGAATGAATGTTCTTTACATTTAATTCAAGACTTATAAAGTAATTTTGTTTAAGGTTAATCATTTTGAATCTTAAAATGAAACTTAAATGTAAATTCAAAGTGAAATGTTTTCAAATACATATGTTAATATAAATTTGGTCATTAATAAAGAAATAAATTATCTTAGAGATAATTAAGGTATTAAATAATTTAATTAATAAGATGATAAAGTAATGATTATTTATTAAATTTATAAATTAATGATTTAGATTAATTTATAATTAGAAATTAATTAAGAAAGTAATTTAAGAAATGTTATTAGAAAATGAGAATAATTAACTAAGTATTACTAATAATTAACTAGTATGATAAATATTATTAATTAATTAGTTTAATTAATTAAGATAATCATTTGTAAATTGGTTAAGTGTAATTACTTGATGAAAGTAATTAAGAGATTAATTACTTATTGTAATTAATTATGATAATATGATTAGTTAAGTTAATTAATTTAGTTTAATTAATTTAAGAAATCATTTGATGATTTGATTTGTGTAATCACTTAGTGTATTCAATAGAGCATAATTACTTGAGGAAGTAATTAATGAAATTACTGAATGTAATTAGTGAAAGATGATGTGTTAATAAAGTAATTTGGATAATTACTTTTGTAATTAATCAAGGAATTAATTAATGGAGATAATTAATTATGGGATAATTAATTTATTAATATGAGTAATCAAGGGTAGTTAATTACTGGTTGATATTAATCAAGGTGGTTGATAATTGATTAATCACTTAATGTGATTAAATTAAATAAAGTAATCTAATTTAAATCTGAATTAGAGATCATTAATTAATGTAATTAATAATGAAATTAAGAATAGTTTAATTAAGAAATAATTAATAATGCGGTGATTAATTAAGGATAATGAAATTAATTATATTTAATTATAAATAAAGTAATTAAATGTTAATTACTATAAATGATTTAGAATAATTAATTTGTAGAATTAATTAAAGACTAATTACTTACTGTAATTAGAAGGTGATTAATCGAAGAAGTTAATCAAGATAAAAATCTAGAGATTAATTAGTTAATTTGATTTAAAATTAATTTATGATTGTATAAGCAGGATTTATAGATGAAGTAATTAATTTAATTTACTTTAAATTAATTAGAAATAGAAGTAGTTAATTTAATTCATTTTAAATTAATTACAAGTAGTATAATTATAAATCATTGCTTATGGATGAATGATATTAACAATTCATTGATTGATTCTGATCTCAGATATGATATGAGTAATATCTATGTGATATGGATGCTTGGTTTAAGTATGATAATATTTAATTATCTGTTTTGATGATAATATGAATTATCTGTTTATGATGATGTGATTATGCATTGTGATATTATGAATTATCCATCTGTGTGTATATTGATGATATTGAATTGAACTGTTAAGACTAAATAGACAACTTGGCCTCAAAAGACACGTTTTGGATTTCGATGAGACCGGGATCGGTTTTCCACATTAGGAACATCTGAAAACCACATCGATTCCAAATTAACGATAGGTCGTGAATCTGAAGTAAAGATGAAGATTCAGAATGCAAGGGTTATCGTCGTTATCTCTGAGGGTGATTCCAAAATGAGTGTAACGAGATAATGCCTTCGGTTTCGTTCGAACCCGTAACGAACTTGTGTGGATTGAATGCTTTCAACACATCGTCAGGTGGGCGATGAGCATTCTAAGAAATGTATTCTGTATTTAAAATACACAAAATGTATTGCTGAAATATCGATTTAAATTTTTGCAGACAGTGGAGATAAAACTTGCGCATAATAAGACCGAGCGATTCTCACCATCATTCAACAAACAAATTTCAAGTCACAAAGACCCCGAATTCAAATCCTAGATAGGAAATGCTTCAATTGAACGGCTAATGATTTCGATAAGAACGAGCCCTTGCTGATAAATTGAGATTGTTTAAACAAACAAACATCCAATTAGGAAGCTAGTGCCCGTTCTCACGAACTTGCCTGGCAATGAAGTACACTTCCTTGGATTAAACAAGCCACTTGTGAAAAAAAGAAAGGGGATCGCTGAAAAGGCATAAGCAAGTGAACAGAGGAACAACCAAAGCTACCATCAGCGCCACAAGTCCTCTTCGGAGGCACAACTCTTCGGATAATAAAAGACCTCTAATGGGTCATATGCCACAAAAAAGAAAGTTCTCTACTCAACAAAAAAGATTGGAGGAGTCATGACCCTCCAACCATGAGAGAGTAACTTCCAGGCGATGAAAACCCTCTCTGAGGCCCATTTCACCAGGAGTTGAAGTGTTATAACCGCTCTTCGGGATTTCACTTCACCAGAGTTGAAATGTAAACAAAATAAAAGCCCTCTTCGGAGGCCCATTTCACCAGGAGTTGAAGTGTTATAACCGCTCTTCGGGATTTCACTTCACCAGAGTTGAAATGTAAACAAAATAAAAGCCCTCTTCGGAGGCCCATTTCACCAGGAGTTGAAGTGTTATAACCGCTCTTCGGGATTTCACTTCACCAGAGTTGAAATGTAAACAAAATAAAAGCCCTCTCCGGAGGCCCATTTCGCCAGGAGTTGAAGTGTAGCAGCCGCTCTTCGGAATTTCACTTCACCAAAGTTGAAATGTAAAAACAAAGACCTTCTTGAAAGCACACGTTTCACCAAGATTGAAATAAAACTTCCAAGTGTTGAAACGTGAAAAGGCTTTCTTCAAAGGCACAACTCTTTGGGGGTACACGTTTCACCAAGATTGAAATAAAACTTCCAAGTGTTGGAACGTGAGAAATCCCTCCTCAGAGGTACAACCCCCTCCCGGGAACACAATTAAGAAAAAAGACCTCTTTGGAAACCCACGTTTCACCGAGATTGAAATAAAACTTCCAAGTGTTGAAACGTGAAAAGGATTTCTAAAGCATAACTCTTTGGAGGTACACGTTTCACCGAGATTGAAATAAAACTTCCAAGTGTTGAAACGTAAAAAAATCCCTCCTCAGAGGTACAACTTTCTATAAAAAAAAAAATCCTCATCAAAAGCGTACTTTAACTTTCAAAGGAAAAGTAATTTGCCTACTGTGGGAAATGATCGTAAAAAGAAAAGAAGTTAAAGTACCCTTCAGAGGTCCGCTTTACCACATAGAGGAATTCACTTGATGAGATATGCACATAAGCAAAAGAAAAAAAGTGATTTCTTCGAACGACCAAGCGTAAAAACTTATACGAAGGGAGTTGTACTCTATAAAATTTTCTTTAAAGAATAAAATAATTATTCTTTAGCAAATAAGAGTGTAAGTCCCCTCGAGGTATAGAATATTGCAGCATACTTATGGAATGGGGGCAATATAGTATAATTACACACAATATGGTATAACTAAACCAGCAAAAGGTAACGCTCAAGTAACATACCATAAGCTCGCTGCAATATCAAATAAACTCATGCCAAAACAAATAACAAATGTATTCTTTAATTCAAACAAAAGTTTGTACAAACGAGGAATCATTTTATTCAAGGAATCATTTTATTCAATTACAACGCAGGTACAGGTTTCAAAATAAAGAAAAGCGGGGGCCGGTACCCGCACAATTCTCGGCCAGTACATGCAAAACACAAAAAAAACTAGAAACTGAAGATCTTCACTTCTTTTTGCTGCCTTTAGACCCTTTACCCGGCCGAATGATCAGCTTTTCAGGTCGACCAGTGGGTATAAGGGAGGAAGGAGAGGTAGGCGCAGCTGGCCCAACTTCTGGCTCCTCTTCAGTGGCAGTGATTATCTTCCCTCTCCTCCTTGATGCTCCTTGCTTCCTTCTCCTCTTTGAGGAAGACTCACTTCCTGGAGTGGCAAGTTTAGATAAAGTTATATCGTCAGAAGGAGTCCGCTCCGGAGATATGTCACCTCCCTCAAGTCCCTCATCTTTTTGCTCTTGCGAAGCAACGGGATCATCCAGGCCATGGAGAGCTTCTATTTGTTCTTCTTGTGACCCAGGTTGAGAAGCAGAGGGAGGCGCCACTTGAAGAGATGGAGGAAGGATCACCGGGGGAGAAGAAGCTTGAGTTTGACTCGGTGCTTTCTCTACAAAGGAGAAAAAACTTAAAATATCAGTATCTTTCGAAAAGAGAGGGGATGACGGCTCATCAAAAGTCGGGAATTCATTGACATTTGAAAAATAATCAAGAAGATCGTCAAGTTCACAAGGAGCGAACGAGCAGTTCACCACTTGAGCTGGTCCGGTGTCAAGTTTACCTGGGGTAGTTGGATCTCTGAGGCTGATTTCATATCGCTGTGCTTCGTTGCTTTCACCACCTTCATCCCCGCCTTGTGCACTTGTAGTTTCAGTTACTGTCTTAGTTGCAGGCGGAGTAGAGGAGCTAGAACCCGTGATGTCAACCACAGGAGAAACTGGAGGATGGACAGAGGAAATAAGCGTTAATTCCTTTCCAGAACATTCCTCTTCCGCCATTCCAGTTCTCATCCTGGCAAGTTGTTCTCGCCCCTTCGCAAGAGCAGCGCGAGCTCCCTCATCCAGGTAACGCGCCTCAAAATCTTCATCGCCATACCCGGCGTCTTTAAACATGTTAAGAGCAGCTTCCCACACCTCGGCCAGGGTGATTTCATACTTAGGACCAAGAAAAGAGAGGCTGCCGCGTCCCAAGACACAATGTAAATAAAAATCGAATAAAGTCGAATTGATATCGTTTTCCATGGTCTGAGCAGTTTCTTCGGCTGCAATTTTGCCAGCCATGGCCTCATCTCGATCTTTTTCGGTCTGAGCAAGTTGGGCTTTTAGCGCTTCAATCTCCATGTCCCGGGCGCTCAGTTTATTCTGCAGCTGGGTGACATCAGTGCGGTGGTTCTCTACAGCTTGTTCCAACCTCTCAGCTTTAGCTTCAGCGTCCCTCTGGCTGGCGTGCGCATCTCGCACTTGTTTTTGCAATACCTCTTCTCTTTGGGTGTAAGTATTAGTAGAAGAGGCAAGATCATCTTTGAGCTGCTTTACTTCAGCTTCGAGTTTTTCATTGTATTCGGCTATCTCCTTCATCTCAGTGTTGTGTTGATCAAGAATCTTCTGCCATTCTGATTTGTCATTTTCCATGGTCAGCATTGCTTCGATGTTAGCCCGATTAACTCTTTGAAGTTCATCAACCAGCTTTTGCCATCCAGACATTCTATCGATATCAAGCTTGACAGCATCGAGATTTCTGTACATAGCTTCTTTGTCGATGGGGACCAAATCAAGGTCGAAGCGTACCCCCCTCAAACACCAGTTCGGGAATCGGCTCTGCAAAGTCGGGGGGCCCCTTTCAACATGGTATGAAGGCCTGTTGAGAAGTGTTTGGATGGCACTTCCTTCAAGAGCAGGAGATTTGGAAGGGATGTCAATAGAAACTGAGGCACCAGGTCTCTCAGATGTCACGGGCACGTGCTCCTCGCCAAGTTTGGTCCGCTTTCTCGAATCCTCAATATGGCTCTTCCCCCTATCATCGTGCGTTTTACGTTTATGGGAATCATCATCCCTTGGGAAAGATTCATGTCGCGTGCCCGCTCCCTCATGACGTTCTTCATACCTTCTCCTCTCTTCAGCTTTTCGCGCAGCTCTCTGCTCATTGGTCTCTCTGGGATCGGTATAGTATTGCTTGTAATCATAGCTGCCACGCCCTCCATAGCGTCGAAAGTCTTTGTAATAAGAACCGCTGCCGCTGCGCCCCATAGAGGAATCTGAAAAGGCAAAAATAGCAAGTCTTAGAAACTTCCGGAGAAAAGAAGTTAAATGTGAACAAATGCCAAAAAATCCTAAGTGTTGTGTGATGTGCAAGCTACGCGCATTAAGCTACAAACCACTCATTGGTGTAGAGGTGATGATAGCTTGGGTATGAGGAGTTGGTGTTTGTGTTGGTGTTAGTCGAAGAAGGGACGTCGCCTCAACTATAGGAGAGATAGTTTTAGACACGTCATCTCTAAAAAGCTCCTGTGAGGTCACTATTATGTCGCTCAACCCATCATAAACATCGTCACCATCATGCTCGGTGAGACTTGTTTTCTCAGTTCCTACATCAGCTAATCCCCCGAGAGGCTGTGAAGGTTCTTCTTCTTCCTCAATCGGGGCAAGTGCCGTCTTACTAGATGACCCCATAATGTCGGTAGGGGTGGAACATTTCACCAATGAAGCTTCGATGTTAGACTCTTTTGATGAGGGTTGTTCGATAGTAACGGGGGCATCCGATGCTTCAGTCGGGGAATCGGGAACTTCAGTCGGAGCTTCACAAAGCTGAGTATAGCGAGAAGGGTGGAGAAGTTCGTATTGATGTAGAAATTCGTCGCTTAGTAGAAACTTGATACTTCTCTCTTCTGCGGCTACAGCGCTCAGTCTATCAAAAGTCTGCCTATGTATCGGATCTCTAGAGGGAAGGGGAAGTGCTGAAAAAAGCAAAGAATGAGATTAGCAATTTGGACCCCGAAAAGAGTTAAGAAAGAAAGTGGAAAGACGGAAATAAATGATCTTACTTCCTACTCTCCAAGAAGCATAAAACTCTGGGGGACTGCGGGCAAAGAAAAATTGGTTTAAAAATCCATGGACACTTTCAGTAAGATCAAGAATGAGCTTGCGGTTTCTTGCACTTCTCACAATGATAAGAGAAGGATGGTCTTTGCTCTTTGCAAACGAGCATAAGTAGCGAATTTCTTCGAAGCTCGGCAGTCGGTCAAGATTTCTTCTGAACAAAACACCCAACCCCATCAAGATAGCGTAACCATTAGGATGAAGTTGGAACGGAGAAATTGACATCCGAAGAAGAAGAATTCGAAGAAAGTCATTGAAAGGTGGGATCGCCCCACTTAAGCACATTTGACGATTAACCGCGACAAAACCATAGGGAGGTCTGTCAGCAGTATCATTCGGTCCAGGAAATATGACATCATCTTCAGCAAAGCCGAATTGAGTACGCAACTGAATAAATGTTCTCGAAGATAGAATAGTCGAAGTTCTTTCCGGAGGATTCTCTATAGGAACAGCTATCGGGAAAGTTTCTTCTTCTTGACTTGCTGCTTCTTCTCCTTGATGGGAAGTCATTCTACACAAGCAATTGGATATTCAAACATGAAGGTGCACGTTTCCTAAAGTGTGTGAAGTGTTGTACAAGTATCAATCAAACAATAAGCAAAGGTAACTGGAATAAAACCTAGCAAACATTTGTTAGTTATAAAAACCAGGAATCTTTGTTTTGAGTTTGAATATGCAAATACAATGTTGATGCAAACAAATCAGTTCAAATTGTTGATACTTTGCATTAATATTCTACTTTAGTCAATTAATTTACAACATTTCATGCAATATGTTCATATCTCTTATCTTGTCTTAACTAATCTGTCATTTGATATGGGCAGTCAATGGCAGTATGTGCGCCTTGGTTTTCTTTGTTTGTATGTTATTATCAACAGGTTTACAACTCAAAAAGTGAGAATGATCTGTGAAGTGGCATAATGTATTTGAACAAATTTAAAGTTGGAGCAGTTCAAAGTTTAATCCCTGTTCAAAGTTTGATCATAGTTCAAAGTTTATTCCACTTAATTCAGCATGACCAAGGCCTAAGTCATATCTCGGCTACAACCTAAAAAAAAGAAAAAAAAAGAAAGGCTAAGTCTGAAGTTGGCCAAAATCATAGCAATTCAATTCGGCAAGCTTGGTTAAATGCTTAAGTGCCAACTCGGTTATGCCTTAAGAATCTCTCACACATTAGTGTTGGGTTCCTACTCCTTTAACTCGGCAGTTCCCTAGGTCGCAAGAGAAAGCCTTAAAAGTTAGGTCGGTAGGTTTCCCTATGCGTTGGCTCGGCCCCGAGTTAAAGCTTAAGTCCCCCAAATCAGATCGGCCATAAGAAAAGTCATTCAAGATCACTGGATCGCATTCAAGCCTATTTCTCACTCAACCCGTTAGCCCAATAACCGCTCCACCAGCAAAAACCCCTATTCCATTCATACCATCACCTGCTGCCGGATCATCCACTAAACCAGTTCGAGGTTATCACAAATTTGTCGCATGGTAATCTCAAACGGTTAGCCTGAGACGACGAGCCACTTTCATTACTTCGTTGAACTTCTAATCGAGTAACCTAAGTTTCATCAACAGCAAATCTAATGGAGTTTGGGATGAAGCATCATGCAAGGAGGCCGTTTGAATTCGAGCGATAAAGTTTGAGAACCGATAGTAATCTACAATCAAGGAAGGAGTAGAATCACTTACGCACTGAATAGTAGGAATTGCTGGTGATCAGGTAGGATGGGATCGCCTTAAAGAACTCAGGAGAATTTTAATGGCGGAATCGAAATTGAGTGAATAAGTGACGAAGAAGGTTGAAGGAGGCCGGCTAATATTCTGAAGTGAAATGATACGGGTCATCATACACGAGTTAGCTGATAAGTCGTTTGCGACTTACCGACCTAAGAGTGACCGAGTTAAAAGGTATCGAAGCACACGACTTAATCCAAAGGCGTATACTTCGAGGGGCAAATGTTAACCCTATCTCGGTTACGACTCAGCAGGTATGTGGAGATGGCGCCGACCTAACTGATTAGTAAGATGGCCGACCTAATTGGATTCCGACTTAACTGGTAAAGAAAGGGTACCGACTAAACGCTGCATGGAGATTCCGACCTAAGGCTTGAAGGGATGCCGGTCTAACAAGGCTATGCCGACTTAAGACTTAAAGAGGTTCCGACTTAGGACTTACGAAGGGGTACCGACCTAGTATCTTAATATGGGAGACCGACTTAACTACATAAGGCAGAAAAGGGTTGCCGACCTAAAAGTCTAAATAGGTTGCCGACCTAAGGTTTGAATCAGTTGCCGACCTAAAGCTTAAAGAAAGTTTGCCGACTTAATGATCAGTAGTAAGTTCCGACCTAGTGTGTGTGCCGATCTAGCGACTCAAGATAATTACCGACTTATAGTAAGCCGTAACCGATCTAACTTGAGTACCGGTCTAGTTATCTAAAGGAGCTGCCGACCTACTTGATGAGGACATGGAAAGGTACACGACTCATACTTAAGCCGGGGCATGTTAACTCGGCTACGACTTAGAACTGGTGATTTAAGTCCGGAGAAGCATGCTTGCCCCATTAAAAGCATGAGCCATGCATAAGAGAAAGGGGGACCTACGACCTAGCTTATCTCGGCAACAACTCAATTCAGACAAGCTTGCTTCCATTAAGTCGTGGGCTTGGCTCGTTAGATCGGCGATGGGATAAGTTAAGTCGGCCACGACTTATACTAAGTCGGTCGCGACTTAGAACTTGGCAAAAATTCCAGACCAGAACTCTCTATAAATAGACGACCACTTCCAACGTTCAAGGGACCTTTTGGCTCATTCTCTTCAAGCGCCGTTACTCTGCCGAATTCCAGACGACTTCAAAGCTTTTTAGATCCAACAAACTTCTAAAGGAACTCCATGAAGGAATCATCCACATTCACCATGGATTTGAAGATGATTGTCAACATCAAAGCTTGAGCTACTTGTTTCGCATACCCTATCACTTGAAGTGGGTTGTAATTGAAAGATCTTGTAAAGAATTGTAATCAAACTAGTGATAAAAAGATTAAAGTGGACGTAGGCTGGATTATAAGCCGAACCACTATAAATACTGTGTCTCTTACCGTTTTTCTACATACTTTCTGCTTATTTCTATTTCCCGTACAAACGGGTGGTGCTTTCACAATCACATCTTATACACCAGGGTGTTAGCGTTTAAATTTTTTCGTTAACAGAAGTCTTACGTGATACCCTTTATTTCAAAAGGATTTTTAAAAGTTAATCAACTTTAACCTGTTACTCATACCAGACCCATGTCTGACCCGGAGTTTATTTTTGTTTTTCATAAACTCTCGGGTACCCAAATTTTTACGGGTAGTCAAGGGATTCAGGTTAGCTTTGACGAATTCTGGAGGAGCAATGGAGCAGGAGACTTCAGCGTTGTAGATACATATAGTTCCGCTGTGTTGGTATCTCTGAGTCGTATTGTTTGAGATATTTTGGGTATTGAGTTGTATCGTGCTGTATTAACTAGATAGGTGTTTATAACTGTCTAGTATGTGATCTATTGTCTGTATAACTCTGATTGATGTTGTATATTATGTAAATACTTATGTGATTATTATAATTTATTCGTTCCGCTGTGAGATTCTGATGTTGTTGTTCTTTCTTCTCTATCTTTTCTATTTTCTCACCCCTTTCTTTCTTCGCGATGAAGCGGTTTTCTGGGCATAGAAAGCTGGGTCGTCACACTCTGGCACATATTTTTCATGTGGCTCACTAGTAGCAATGTTAGCCCTGGCCTGTTGAACTCCTTCCAAAGGTCCTTCTGTGTTGGATCCCGTGGGCCTGCCCCCAAGCCCTTGTTGATTGCCTTTTGGCTCCGTATCCCGTCCTCCATTGGGTTCCACAACCCTAGTTCCTTGTCCTGCATCCACAGCGGCTGTAGCTATTCCTAAGTTCTGCGTCCCTACAGTTCTCATCTTTTCAAAGAAAGTCTGCATCATTTCCTGTTGAATTTTCAACAATCTCTCCTGCAATGAATTTGCCATACTTCCATCTCATCTTGGGTTATGTAGATCGAAGCCTGTCCTTCCCCAGCTCCAGAGGATGCTTGTTGACTTTCTTCCTGTTGGCTTCTCTCAGCCCTTTGCCTTCTACTATTTTGCCTAGTCATTGTCCTCAAATCCAAACTCCTCAAACTTCCTCAAATCTGAACTTCAAATCCGATGTAGTGGGTCCTGAGTTCAATTTTCAGTGAAAGCACCAAAGTGTTTGCGCCAAAATTGGTCACAAACCCCAAATACCGTGAAAGCACCAGTGTATGAACACAAACCAATGATATTCAAGCAAAAATTTCAGATCTCAGCAAATACCAAACAGCAATTCAGAAATAATGAACAAAGACACAAGTTTTATAGTGGTTCGGCTATCTCCGGCCTACGTTCACTCCAAAGTTTTATCCTTTTATTGATTATCCTCGATGGTTAAAGGTGACCATAGCAGCAAATATGAAGAATTTCCTATACAATAGCAGTATCGAAATGTAGAAATGAATCCGGCAGAGTCTGGACGTTCAATTGCCAAAAAGATCCTTTCTCTGTAGGCTTTAGGGTGCTATTTATAAGCGTAGGAGGCTCAAATCTCGCTCAAACTTCGGGGGTCTTTTCTGGAATGTGAGTGGGCCCATGTGACCGACCCCACCAAGTTTTGAGTCGATCTTTGATCGATACGAAGTGATTTCGAATCCATCAAGAAATGATCCAATCGAGCTGAAACTTGGCAGGAACATTCCTTACCTTGCACGCAAGCTGCTGTGAAAATTTCATTGCATTTGGATCATCGGTGTAGGAGATACGATTGATTCAAAATTGGGTTTATCGCTGGCTGTCGTCTTCGAATCCACTGTTTCGAATCCATCCAAAGCGCGTGCGCATCGATGACGTGGCGCGAGCTTCCTAGAGCGATCCTAAATTTGTGCCGAGTTGAAGGCTTCTTCTCCTGGAGACGTGGGCACTCTTCACCGTTACTTCCATGATTCGTGAATCTTCCTCGTTTGCATTCATAACATCTCTCGTTCGCATCCATCCATTCGTATCTTCCTCCGTATCGATCCCATTGGTGCTGATCGATTCGAAACGAACATGGGGCCATCGGTACGAAGTGGTTAATAGACACGAACCTCATCTTTGGGTTGGATACGAACGAGACCTTACCTGATGGATGCGCACAGGGTTTTACCTGATGGATTCGAAAATGCCAACATCTTCTGCCATCGATACGAAAATGCCTCTTCCCACCTGATCGATACGAAATGAGCCGAGACAAGTCCTTACTTTTGAATCGATACGAAGCGTATCGATTTGAACCACCACCACGTCATGCCTTTGATCGATACGAACCCGATGGAGTTGACCTAAACAAAACCTGATGGATACGAATGGAGCCGAGGAGGAACCCTTCCGATGGATACAAAATAAATCGATTCGAAGGGCACTCCTCTGATGGATTCGAAATGAGTGTTACCTCGACCCCTTGATGGATTCGAACAGTGTAACCTTTCTACCTTGTATCGATCATATCTCCTCAACATGAACTCCGATTGACCTGAAACTTTAAACATAGCCTCTCCTAATCCTCATCATCATCTCCAATCGATTCCGTCCCAATCGGAGCTCAACCAAGTTTCGATGACATCGATTGCAACCTTGATTACAACCGATCCCTAATCCTGATATCCATCGTTCCTTGCCAATTTGTTGATATTCCAGCCTTGACCAAAAGGTGGGATAACAAAGTGAATAAAATGATTTTGTAGTCTATGATTGGATATTATTGCCAAGTAGGATATAGAGGCATTTTAAAAGCAAAGGGAATTGATGTTTTGATTTCAGAAGATAAATTTTGAATTGCCCAACAAAAAGGTATGTATTTAAATTGGCATATGAAATTTGATGGTTTTCTGATCTAGCCACTTGGCATTTTTTTTCTTTTGAAATTTGGAGGCCCATAGAGGCATTTTGTAGTTGTTCTGATCTAACCGCGCAAAGGAGACGGTGGCAAATTTTTTGGAATTTAGGGAGATAGAAAAATTTAGAGAAAATTTTGATAATTTAAAATTTGGTTTTAAATTTAAATTTGAATGGTAGAGGAAGTAATATTGTTTGGAAGTTATGGACGAGTTTGGAAAGTTAGTAAGGGTGTTAGTGTGTTCCTAAGGAAAAAATAAGATGGTTTTGGAAAATTGTTAAAAACTGTTTGGTTTTGGGAATATAGTAAACAGGTATTGGATCATTCTTCCTAAATAGTAATTTTAAGGATGAACTTCTTTAAGGGGGGAGGAATGTGACAACCCAAAATTTTTGGATATTTGAAATTGGAATATTTAATTGAATTTAAATATTTGAAATTTAGTTTAACTTGAATTTCAAATATCATGTTTATTTGGCAATTGAATTATTGAATTTAATAATTGGAAATTGATTAAAATAGTGAATCTTGGTTTTTAAGCTGGTTAAAAATAATTGAAAGGCTTGGAAAATTTACATTTATAATACTAGAGATAATAGGAGTTTTAAATTTGAGTTTGAAAGTGTTTCGTTCTGTTTGGAAAATATATCGTTTAAATTGATATTTAAATAACCTTCCGAGGCACGGTCTCGGAATTCAACGAAACCAGTTCCATTGGATCCGTAATATTGTTTTATTATCGGATTCAATTTTCATAGCGTTCGGAGTTGTCGTGTGATCGTACGATATATGAACGCGCTGAAATCTATATCAAAATTTCAATATAATAACTGGGTCAAAAGCTATCTTCTCCATACGATAGAATAAGAACTTGAAACCTTTTCCATTTAGTTTGAAATAGGGATATAACATTACGAATACCTGGCGGCACGCCTCGATAGGAAGTCAAAATTTTAAGTGGTGGTTTTGAGACGGTTCAGATTTAAATTTAAATAATATTACATATATATATATATATATATATATATAAGTTGTCTAGTTAAAATTATTCACATCAGCTTTTTGTGTTTCAGTCCACTGTATCATACTCATTCCACCACCTGTCCATGCCAAAATCTGCATTTCCTCCATTTTTCAAGCATGCTATTTCCTCCCAGAAACAAAAGAGCATTTTAAAAAAAGGCATTCAAATCGAAATCAATCGCGCGCTCTCTATCATCTACAGTAGAACATGTCGACGCATGTTGAGGGATTTAATCGAAATTGAAGGCACGGAGAAGAGGGTGCCGAGCTAAACAATGGCGAGCTTAGAGTGATGTCGTCGCAACCTTCTTTCTCTGAGAGAAATCAAATTCATTCAAAATAGGCCCGCGAGGAGGAAGAAGGGTGGTCGGGATGGTGGTGAATACGAAGGGCTAGAGAAGCTCGGCTAGGGCATCGTGAAGGCGGTAACTGTTATCCTACCTTTTGGTCAACGCTGGAATATCTTGGCAAGAAAGGATGGATATCAGGACTGAAGATCGATTGGAAACAAGGCTGCAATCGATCTCGTTAAAATTTGACCGAGCTCTGATCAAGACGGAATCGATTGAGGACTACGATCAAGGCTAGGAGAGGCTGCATTTCAAATTTCATATCGATCGGAGTTCGCATGATTGAGATATGATCGACACAAGTTAGGATAAATATGTTGTTCGTATCCATCTGATTAGTCTATTCGAATCCATCATATTCGTATCCATCAGGAAATCATGATATCGACTTCTTCGAATCGATCGGTTTCGAATCGATCAGAGGGACCTCATCTCGGCTCTATTCGATCCCATCAGGTTCGAATCGACCCTATGCCATGCTATTCGTGCCCATCGAGTTCGTATCGATTGGAGAACCCCTGATCGTGTCCATCGCATGCCATGTTCGTGTCTATTATACAACTATTGTTCGTATCGATCCACAAGCGCCACTAGTTCATATCGATTTGTTAAATACGAACTGGACCAAGGTCGATCGATACGAACAATGCGCACTATAAATGACCGATGCGAATGGAGCTGCATGCGATGGATGCGAAATTATGTTCTTTATCGATGTGAAATGACGATATGAACAAGGTGTATGAATAACTCGGCCAACTCGGCTCAAAAGGTGGAGCGATACAAGAATCTTGCTCAATGTCACCATGCACTCACGTGTCTAGGTCGATTCGAAATGGATCGATGCAAAGGATGGATTCGAACGCAACAGCACTCATTAAAACGCAATCTTACGTCGATCATATCTCACATTCTACAAGTCCAAATGCTACAAATTTTTACAAGAGCTTATGTACGAGCTAAAGAACATTCCTGCCAAGTTTCAGCTCGATTGGATCATTTTTTGATCGACACGAAATTGGTTCGCATCGATCACGGATCGAGTCGAAACTTTCCGAGATCAATCACGTGGGCCCACTCACGTTCTAGAAGGAGTCTCCCAAGGTTTGTGCGATATCTCAGCCTCATGCGCCTATAAATAGAGCCCCAGAGCCTGCAGAAAAAGGATCTTTGGCCTATTCGACGTCCAGACTCTGCCAGATTCAATTGTGCACTTCACCATTGCTGTTATACTTGAAATCCTTCATTGTAATCCGTTGTAATCAACTGTAACCAGTGAAGAACATCAATAAAAGATACTTATTTGAAGTGGACATAGGCTAGGGATATCCGAACCACTATAAATCTTGTGTTTCTTTTTGTTATTTCTAGATTGTTGTTTGTTGTTTTCTTAGATATGTGACTAGTGCTCGAATATCGGTGATTTATATTCATACATTGGTGCTTTCACGATACTTGGGATTTGCGACCAATTTTTGGCGCAAACACTTTGGTGCTTTCACTGAGAAGAACTAGAACCCGCTACACCAGATTCAGAGTTCAGATTTGAAAAGCTTGAAGAATTCAGATTTTGAAGACAATGACTCGACAGATAAGTAAAAGACAAAGAGCTGAGAGAAGCCAACAAGGAGGAAGTCAAGAGGCATCCTCCGAAGCTAGAGAAGGGCAAGCTTCGATCTACATCACCAGAGATGAGATGGAAGATATGGAAGATTCATTACATGAGAGATTGTTGAAGAGTCAATAGGATATGATGTAGACTTTCTTGAACGGATGAGAGATGCAGGGACACAGAACCTTGGACCGACTATAGCGACCGTAAATGTGGAACATGGAGCTAGGGTTGCGAAAACCAATGAAGGATAGAATACAGAGCCAGAAGGCAATCAACGAGGGCTTGGAGGCAGGCCCGTAGGATCTGACAGTGGAAGACCTATGGATGGAACTCAACGGGTTAGGGCGAACGCTAACGCTAATGAGCCACATGAAGAATATATACCAGAATTCCCTCAGGGGCATGGAGGCAACCTTTGACGGACAATGCTGGATTAGCTGAGATTATTAAGAGAACTATGCACGGATGTTTGACCAATAGAGATTTGGAAGGAGTGAACAAGAGTTCGTTTACTCGGGAAATTAGGATAGCTTGAAATCCACTTGAGTTCATGCTACCTAGCATGGAAGTATACAATGGGAAGGCTGACCTAACCGATCACTTGATGAGATACACCAGACACATGGAAGTGTTGGGGGCATTAGAGGAAGTAATGGCCCGATTTTTCCCATTATACTTGACGGATATAGCTGCGATGTGGTTCAGGCAGCTGGAAGAAGGATCTATCAGAACGTGGACGGAGTTGGTGGACAAGTTTTTGGGGGCATGGGTTCATATCAAGAGGCCAAAGAACGTGATGACAATAACTCCAATCAACCAAAGAATGGACGAGTCACTCAAAGCTTTCCTAACTCGGTTCAATGCGGCGGTTGCTTTGGTGGATCGGTCGGATCCATCGATGGTTCTAATGGCAGCAGTTTCGGGAGTTAGAGAGGATTCAGATTTCAAAGTATCTCTGATAAGAGACCCGCCACTGGATCTTGGGGAATTCTTTCACGAAGCTGAAAGATTCCATCGGTAAGAGGATGCATGTACAAATTTAAAGCTAAAAGAGGTGAATGCAAATGAGGGTTGAGGACCATCTAGTAGAGGATTGGACAGAGATAAAGGAAAGGAAAAAAGGAAGCTTGATGACGATTCGAAAAAGTCCAAGAAACGATGGAGGGAGCCAAAGTTCTCCACCTACACTAGATTGAATGAAACATTGGAGCGAATATACATGGAGAAGAGGAATCACCTTCCCTACCGAAGGTCGGCTAGGAGAGAACCTACTGAACGTGAAAGCGCATCAGGAAGGCACTGTCTCTTTCATGATTTGGACGGATACGATACCAATAGTTGCAGGCACTTGAAGGATATAATTGAGGAGCATGTGAGGAATGGACAACTGAGGCAGTATATTGGGGCTCAGAATGCAGCAGTGGAGCAGGAGCGACCACCATCTACTTCAAACAATGATGGTCGATTGGTTATCAATTGACTGGGATATTATGACAAAAGTAGCGAGCTACTAACAAACAGCAAAGTTATTTACACATGTACGGGGACAGAGATGGCCCCTAGGCATGCTTTGAATGATGATAAACCACGACCCTATGGTTTGTGAAATCTTCTTTTTATTTTTGGATTGGACACTCGTTTCTTTGATTTTGTTTTGGAGTTTGATTGGAACTCCTGATTCTGTCTGTTTTCTGGTTTGGACTTTTCTGTTTGGGTGATTGTTCTCGTGTTTGGGTGCTGGTTTTGATTTTGGATGTGGATTTTTTCTGGTTTGGTTTGGATTTTGGTTTGGATTTTGATTGGATTTTCATTTGGTTTTTGGTAAACGATCGTTGGGTATGGATTATACCTGACAAGGGGTAAGTCGCTTTGCCCGAACATGGTAAATCGGCTTACTCAGGTCGTCAAGTATGGACCATGCTCGACAAGGGTCTGGAACGACCAGAATTCGGCCTAGGACTTAGGCCCTATACTATTTCAGGTCGTTGAGTATGGACTATGCTCAATAAAGGTCTAGAGAGACCAAGATTCGGCCTAGGACTTAGGCCCCGTATTATTAATTATTATTTCAGGTCGTCGGTATGGACTATACTCGACAAGGTCTGGAGTGACCAGGATTTGGCTTAGGATTTAAGCCATGGCATTATTCAACCTCCAGGGACACCGGACCACGTTTGTCAGATATGGATTGCATTTGGCAAGAAACCGGAGAGGTTACGGATTGCGATGTTGACCCGAAGTGGTCATGGATTTGGTTATTGGCTATCAGATAAGGATGGATTAGGACTCGGTTGTCGAGTTTAGACAGATATGGAATTGACTTAAGGCTTTAGTTACTGGATATGGGACTTCAGACATCGGATTTAGAATTATTCAAAATACACCTTCTTATCACAATGCATGTTTGGGGGGGAGGGGGTAAATGTTATCCCACCTTTTGGTCAAGGCTGGAATATCAACAAATTGGCAAGAAAGGATGGATATCAAGATTGAAGATTGATTGGAAACAAGGCTACAATCGTTGTCGTTAAAATTTGACTGAGCTCCGATCAAGACGGAATCGATTTGGGACGATGATCAAGGCTAGGAGAGGCCATATTTCAAATTTCAGATCGATCGGAGTTTGTATGATCGAGATATGATCGACACAAGTTAGGAGAAATACGATGTTCGTATCCATCTGATTGGTATATTCGAATCCATCATATTCGTATCCATCAGGAAATCATGACATCGACTTGTTCGAATCGATCGGTTTCGAATCGATCAGAGGACCTCACCTCGGCTCTGTTCGCACCCATCAGGTTCGAATCGACCCCGGGCCATGCTATTCATGCCCATCGAGTTCGTATCGATTGGAGAACCCCTAATCATGTCCATCGTGTGCCATGTTTGTGTCTATTATACAACTTTGTTAGTATCGATCCACAAGCGCCACTAGTTCGTATCGATTTGATAAATTCGAACTGACCATGGTCGATTGGTACGAACAATGCCCCATATAAATGACCAATACGAATGGAGCTGCATGCGATGGATGCGAAATTATGCTCTTCATCGATGTGAAATGACGATACAAACAAGGTGCATGAATAACTCAGTCAACTCGGCTCAATAGGCGAAGCAATTCCAGAATCTCTCTCCACGTCACCATGCACTCACGTGTCTAAATCGATTCCAAATGGATCAATGCGAAGGATGGATTCAAACGCGGCAGCACTCACGAAAACGCAATTTTGCATTGATCATATCTCACACTCTACAAGTCCAGATGCTATGAAATTTTCACAGGAGCTTACGTACGAGCTAAAGAACATTCCTGTCAAGTTTCAGCTCGATCGGATCATTTTTTGATCGAAACAAAATTTGTTCGTATCGATCACGGACCGAGTCAAAACTTTTCAAGATCAATCGCGTGGGCCCACTCACGTGCCAAAAGGAATTTGATCGAAGTTTGAGCAATATATCAACCTCCAGCGCCTATAAATAGAGCCCCAGAGCCTTCAGAAAAAGGATCTTTGGCCTATTTGACATCCAGACTCTGCCAGATTCAATTATGCACTACACCATTGATGTTATACTTGAAATCCTTCGTTGTAATCCACTGTAATCAATTGTAACCAACAAAGATCATCGATAAAAGATAATTACTTGAAGTGGACGTAGGCTGGAGAAAGCCGAACCATTATAAATCTTGTGTTTCTGTTCATGACTTCTGGATTGTTGTTTGTTGTTTGCTTAGATCTGTGACTACTGCACGAATATCAGTGATTTATATTCATACGTTGGTTCTTTCATGATACTTGGGGCTTGCGACCAATTTTTGGCGCAAATAGTAATTAGGAAGGGCAAATTTGGATTTCGATTTCGGCTTGGGTAGAGCATGAGATTGGGATATGGATTCGCATGCGAAGCTAGGCGATAGGTGGAAGCTCGCGTGTGGTGGCTCGCAAGGGCACACGAGATGCGACTAGGGTTTGGGAACGGTATCGATGTTCGTAGGTAGACTCGAAGGCGCTGTTAGGGGTTGCGTGAAGGGGCGGCGCTGCGTTGGAGGCAGCATGCGAGTCGAGGTAGTGAGGTAATGATTCCTGTTTGTTATTAATTTAAATTAAATAAATAAATGTTTATATATACATATATATCCATATTTGAGATAACAGAAAATACACAGAAAGGATTTTAAGTTACAATAGATACAAAATAATTCTGTTTAATTTAATGCATATGTATAAAGTAGAAAAGGATATAAAAATATGCATGCAAATAGATTTGATAATTACTGAAATTAAAGAATTAGTTAATACGATAGGAATTTTAAAGGGTTATAAAAGAAATTAGATTTTTAAAGTTGTATGGATTATTTTTATGAGTATATACACATATATAGTTTTAAAAGAAAAATAAATATACATACAAACATTTTAAATTTACTTGGTTATTTAATGTATAGCGTGTTAGGGAGATTAACTTAATTAATTATTTTTGTAACTTAAAAATTTATTTATTATAGGAAAAATTAGTTTAAATAAAATTACGGGATAATTAAATTTATTAAAGAGGAAATGACCATTTGATTAGTTCAATATTAATAAACCGTAAAATAATTATACAAGGTCTGAAATCGTGAAGAAGACAAGCTTGTTTGGATTGAATTGCAAATTAAAAGGGCAAAGGTGAGTTAGTCTCACTCATTTGGATTACCATTTAAATTTAAATAGTTATAATTTAAATTATTGATTGATTGATTGAATTGACTGGATGTGATATAATATATATATATATATATTGGAGTGATTGATATTCCCGCATTATATAGCGGATGAGATCCTATGCGCCCCGCATAATAGCGAATGACCCTATATACTGCGATATCCCCCTCGAAGTGGGTTTGGTATTTTTATATTGTGCTAACGTTTGTAGATGCAGGGAAAAACAGGTTGGAGGGATCCAAATGGATTCCTCAAAATATTGAATTTGTTTTCATAATGTGTGATATCATTCGTTGATTATCTGTGATAAATTATTGATTATAATGGGAATTGAAATATTGGACGCTATGGTTTGATTGAATATATTTGGGTATATTAAGTTATCAAAAATATATAGATTGGATTTTTGAAGAAACTAAAGAGATAATTTTTAAGTAAAATAATTATAGAGAATTTGGATCAATTAAAGAATGAATTGGAAAAGGATAAAAGATGATTTTTAAATTCTAATAAAAAAATTCTGAGTATGGGAAAGGAGATTTTTGAATAAATGAAAATAAATGAATTTTGAAACTTAAGTGATATTATTTATAGTAATATAGGATTTATTTTTTAAATTCAAGGTTTAAATAGTTTGGAGAGATAAAGAAGAATTTTGCGAAAATTTAGTAAGTAAAGGAATTTATTTTAAAATGGAGTTAATTTTGAAAATCAATTTGGAAATCAACTAAGTGTTGAAACTATGATTAAAGAGAAAATAAGATTATGGAATTTATAAACGGGGTTTATAAATAAAGTGGATATTCATCAATGGATAATTTGGAAGTATAAATTCACGGTGTGAATTTATAAGGAGATGGTAATTCGTTTTAAGAACAAAAGGTGGTTTTATTTTTAAAGGTGTGGGAAAGAAATTTACGGGTTGAGGCGTAGATTAAATTGGGTTAAATCGAGAAGGATTTATGTAACGATCTCTTTTTCGAGTCAAATTTTAAATTGGTAATTTATATAAATTTTTGAATTAAATCGTGAATCAATTTGAAATTTTCAAAATAAATAGGATATTTGTTTGTTTATTTATATATATGTATAAAATTTATTGTAAATTGAATTTTGGATTTAAAATTCAAGAATTAATATATTGAGAACAAATTGGATTTAAGAAACTAATATATATGTATATATTAACATTTATTGGTATAATTTGTTTTAAATCATTTTTCTTTAAAAGGTTATATAAGTATAAACAATAGAAAATGTGTCAATTAAAATATAATATATATACATATATATAATTAAAATTGGAAATATAATATAATAACTATATATACATAGATCAATAAAAATAAATATTTGGTAATAAGCATAATAGCTCAAGTTCGAATAGAAATTGATAAAAAGGGATAATACATTTTCTTTTAAAATTGAAACATGAGATGAATTAAATTTGTATATGAAAATAAAAGGCATGATATAAATTAATAAAAGTTATAAACATAATACATAATTTACATATTAACGAAAAACATAAGTAATTTATTAAATAAGGGTTTAAACATAAAAACATTAGTCTTTAACAAGTGTAAAAGAAAATATATTACATGTGTTAGCATAAATAACAAGTGGAAAAATATTTGTTCTTCTTTTAATTTGAATTAGAATTATAAAAACATCTTGTTGATGGAAAAAACCCAAGCTATTCTCAGTTTTAAACGTATCAAACCAGGAAACAAAACTAGAAAAATCAATTTTTAAAACCTAAACAAAAGCTGGAAGATCAACCAAGATTCAAATTTAAAAGCATCTTCAGTTTTCAAAATCCTGATACACAACTAAATCAAGCAAGTTCAAAATCAAGTACAACTCAGTTTTAATCAGTTCAAAGTAGATCATCTCCAGGCTCTCTGTTCATCATCTCCAGGTGAGTAAATTTCACTTTTAACCAAATCCTCTATATTTACCTATATCTTTGATGATAGATGAGATTAATAACTTGGAAATATGTTTGTATGAATGAAAATGTGTTGTAAGTATGTATGTATAAAAAGATATATGTACGCATGTCCGTTTACAAGCATTTATCTCTCTGTTTAAACATTCACAGGATAAACTCATAAAAAAATTCAACTCTTCTTTCCTAAATCTGTTTCATGTGATGATCTATAAATGAAAAAGGATGGTAACCATGTAATATCAATTTTAAAAATAAATTCAAGTATGTTTTATTGAATAAATTATTTCAAAAATGAAAATCACAGCGAGAACTTTGCAAAATATAAAATTTGATCATTTTTATTTCATGATTGGATACCATGATCGGATTCGAATGGGAAAATGATGATCTTTGATAGTAATTTGATGATTTTTAAGGATTGGGCCGTCGAGATATCTCAAGAAGAACAATTTTTGGGTTTTCACCAAATTCCGACGATCAGGGAGGAGATGGGTCTCGGGAGTATAGTTGAGGGTATCTTGAAGGTTGCAGAGGTTGGGAAAAATAATCAAAAAAAATTTCGATCACTAGGGTGGCGGTATGGTGGCTTTGTAGGTTTTAAGGCTTAGGTTGGGTCGCCGTCGTTCTCGAAGCAATTGCGTCGATGTTGAGGCACCGGAATGGGTTAGAACCAAGGGGAAAAGGTGTAGGGTTGAATGGTGAGGCTATGGTAAAGGTGGCGTGGTTTTCGATGATCTGAATCGTCGGCACGAGGGAGTTTTGCCAATCGAATTTAGTTTCACTTGGGTGCTGTACAACTCGATTTCGAGTTCGTCGTTAGTTCGTCAATCTGGGTGTTCGTGACGACATAGGCAAGGTTCAACAACTTGATCGTGGTCGACGACATGGTCGGAGATGGCCAGTCAGGTTGTACACGTGCACACGTTCATGTTAGAGTCTGGTGAGACTGTGATGTTTGGGAAAGAAGAGTATACATCAGGTCGATGTAACGACCTAGAAGTTCTGTCAATTTAAATTTGTATATTTAATTGAATTTAAATATTAACAAGTAAGATTTGTAAGTCGAATAAATTTTATTTCGAATAATTGGATTTAATTGGATAATTAAATCGATAATTTAATAGTTGAAATTACAGAAATAATTGGAAATTGGGTTAAATATGATCAAAATTGATTTGTACAATTTTATTTTATCATATTAAAGTTAGAATGATGTTATAGAACTTTTAAAATTGAATTTAAAGTTAAATTGTGAAAATTGAATATTTTAATATTTGATTGACGAGTTAAAATAGCCATTTTTCAAATAGTCTTGGATTTTGATGAAACTAGTTTCATCGGATCTGTAATGTTATATCATTGAAAGATTCCAAATTTCGTGTCAATCGGATTTACGGTTTGTCCAGGGCAAGCTAAAACGCGTAGAAATTGGTTTAAATCGATTTAATTTAAATCGATCGTTTATTGCCGTAACTCACACAGATGATCGAATTGGCTCCCGAAACCTATTCCGTTGTGTCCGGAACGCGGGGTAAACCCTAGAAACGCCAGTCACCGCGCAAGATTTGGAGTTCGGAAAATTTCGAGTGAATAGTAATTTGAGAATTTTCTATATAAACCCCTCCAACCTCACAAATTGCAAAACCCTAGCCCTAAACTTGTAGCCGCCAGTCACCAATTCAATGGCCGAAATCTTCAAACGTTCCTCTTCAATTTTCTTCCATTCTGTAGACAGTTAGGAAAATACTTCAACTACAACATTGTAGAGTACCTCGAGCTTTACACGATCAACGGTGATGATGGAGAATAGTGCTACGGATCGATGGCAAAGCTCGTCCAAAGGCGCCGCGTTCGGCACGAATTTCAAGGCCGAATAGGCGATCGAGCTTCAAGCCCTTTGGGCCGAAGGTGGAGTTCATCGAGGGCTTCCAAATGACAGTCTCTGGTCGAAGTATAAGTCGAAGATGGTGGTGCGGCATGTAACGGTAATGGACGGCTTGCATGGGTTATACGTGCGTGATTTACCTGGGACCGACGTTGAGGGAGAAGGAAGCTTGGGCGGCCGTGATTTGCGTTCAGGGATGGAGGGTCCAGATTGCATCTATGTTTAAAGATATAGAGAATTTGTAAATTTATTTATATTTTAATGTGTACAAACTTTGAAAAATCATATCTTTGTCATAAGAGGTCGAAAAATTACGAAACAAATTGCGACGGGTTCGTTTTGTTTAGCACTATGCTAAGGAGCAGGTTTGGAGTCGTTTGGAGCTAGTGAAAATTTCGGGTAAAATTATACGCACGTTTAATTTTATTCAAAATAAAACGCTACAACTGTTATCGGAAACTCAAGGTGAGAACTTCTCACTCGATCGAAATTGTTTCGATTTAAATTCTAAATAGCTAGATTTAAAATTGGTTGATTGTATGATTGAATGATAAATTATTATCTGTTGTATAGTAATAGACCCTATACGCCGTATATTAAGCGGATGTTATTTATTAAAAACATATACGGCGATAATTCCATCTTGATTGGAATTGGTATTATATATGTACTTGGAGTTGATTTCCCACATTATATAGCGGATGAGACCCTATTGCGCTGCATAATAGCGGATAATATTTTATGAAACCCATATACCGCGATATTCTATTTTAAACGGAATTGGTATTGTGCTAACATCTGTGGATGTAGGGAAACAAGTTAGAGAGATCCAACTGGATTCCTCAACTGTATTGATTTATTTACAGATATTGTTATATATTCTGTTATCATATTGATATATGATGTTTTGATTGTTGTGATTAATATATTGTTGCTATTGCAGCAGTTGGCCTATTTTTGGAGTTTAAAAAATATTAAAGTAACGATTTTGAATTCAAAAGGATTTTAAAGTGATTTTTGAAGGTATACGTTTATTAAATTTTGAATTGTTAAAATAAATAAACGTTATAATTATTATTGTTATTATTATAAAAGTTATATTTTTGGAAAATAATACTTAAGTATGATTTTGAAGTTATATATAAGCTTTAATAACGATTTGTAAAGTACTAAAAAAAATGGTTTAAATTGGGATTTTTGAATTATTGTAAACAATTTATATAAAAGATTTATAATATTGATATTTATAAATTAAAAATATAGGAATTATAAAAACGAGTTTTATTAAGTGTTAAAATGAAGTATAAATGGATTTCATAAGTAAATGAAATTTATTGATTTATAAATTGGGAAGTTATAGAATGAATAGATTTTGTAAAATAAAAGATTTATAAATAATTAACTTACAAATTGGATTTTGGCATTTAATTGGAATATAAATAGAATTTGTTAATAAAGTAATTTTGTAAATTGAAGTCTTTATAAAAGATAAATGGGAATTTATAAGCATTGTTTTATAAATTCGAAACCGACTTATTTTGATGGGTCAATTATTTTAGATTTTTAAAGGAGATATATTCACAATTTTGGACGGTGGATAATCCTTTAAACAAAATATGTAGAAAAATGTTGAATTTGGTTAACGAAGAATATTCACTATTTTGGGAAGTGGATAATATATTAAAGTGTTTTGGGAAAGTGGTATTTTAAATAGAATTAAAACAATTTAAAGTTGTTTTAAAAAGCGTTAAGTATCGAATACATAGATTTCAACATTTAATGTTGAAATAGACGTTTCCGAGAAATAGAAGGAAATGGTGGACTATAACACTGTTCTTATAGTAAATGATTTCCAAAAGGAAATGTTTTTGTATAGTATTGGGATTTATATATCTATCTTAATTTTGAATCCCTATACTGGTGATTTTGAGTTGTCGTAACGATGTTTTACGCAACATTCGTTTTGACTCAAATAAATGTGTTTAAGTGAACATTTTCTTTAAAGAATGAAATATATACTTAATTTCGATTTAATTATATTGAATATTTTCCAAGTGTTGAAAATAAATGGGTTTGTGAATTACTTATTATTAAATAAGAATGGAAATGTTTTCCAATATGAAGTGAATATTTTGAGATTTTATCTTTTAAAGATAAATTGAAAATGAATTTTAGAAATCGATTTGGAAATCGTATATTCATAGATATTTTGGAATTGTAAATTCACTATGGAATTTATAAAAGAAAGGGAAATTTGATTAAAAAATAAACGTGGGTTTATTTTTTTGAAGTGTGGAAATGAAATTACGGATTTGGAACGTAAGTTTAAAATAAACTGGTAAGGATTTATTTTATTGATTTAAATGCACCATTTTAAATTTAAAATGGATAAATATTTGGAAGTGTTTCGATTTAAGGAAATTGATTTGAAATTTGTTTTTCAAAGATTGAAAGATGAAAAATGATTTGGAATTTATTTTCAAATGGTTGAAGTGTGGAAATTATACATCTAGTAAAGATATTTTTGGAAAATAAATAATTTAGGAAATTATTTGAAATTTGGTAATGTTGAGCTTACCTATTGATAGTTAAATAACCGACTATCAATATTTACCTTTGAATGGATATTTGTTGTGATTTGCTTGAATTTGAATGCAACGCTTATTTAAAAAATAAGCGCTCACTATTCGGGTTAGCCGGGAAAGGACCTTGGGGTCGTATAACCCATTCCGAATATGTGATACTTCGTTATGGATTGCATTTGAAGACCGGTGTTGAAGACCGGATATTTTTAAAAACAGAAGGATTACCGTCGAATGACTCTGCATCGGCTGATCTCCGATATAGAGGTTTTATCACCCTTAGTGACGGGAAGTCCGGACGTGATTAGTGAATATCCGGATTGCAAGGGCTTCTTTGGAAGTGCCTTCGGTTCTGTTCGAGCCCGGAACAGACTTGTATGGATTGTATGTCTGACATTACAAATTGAGATATAAAGCCGATTTCTTTCAAATATATTTCTGTTGGTGGCGGACAATTTATTCTCTTAGCTTAACACCCTTCTCTAAGACGTACGAGCTCAGAGGTTATATAGTTGAAGGTTATTAGTGATATACTCCCAATTTGGTAGTGTGATATGCTAAGTGTTGTTGAGCATTTGTTGAATCAAAGCACAGCTTTTGTATAAAGCGTGGCTTTATGGACGAGACTTCGTTGGACCTCACACCTCGGAAATGGTCAAAACAGGAAGGATGCAGCAAGGTTATTAGGGGGTAGCGCCCCTTTAGTGTATGTCATTCCTTCTGAATAGAGGTGGTATCATGGTATGGAGCCCAGATACTTAACCTAACCTATGTTGTTGCTGCAAATTTATTACTTTGTGGTTGTTGGAATCGAGGATCCTCGGATATAGATCGGTTATGATCGGGGAATGACATATTCGTGTCAGTGGTTACCCAGTTTGAAGGGTAACCCGGCCTTGTGTTGGCAGAGATCCGGTTAGATTCTCGGGTCGTCTTTCTAGAGGCGTACCCATGTGGCAATGGGAAGTTCCTTGGTCTGACCATTTGTTGAAAATCCAAAGAAACAATACGATCTTGTACGGTTTTAGTTGTAGAACCTATCATTCACTTATAGTGGCGCCCCACTGTTTGGATGGTAGCTATAGTATGCATAAATGCGAAATGCCTATGCTGGCTAAGATTTATATCTTTACTTTCAAAATGTTTTCTACACTATGCACTAGTAATAATATCAAATGTTTCTTTTTAATGCGTATCAAGCATCTTTAACTATCATAAGGAGAAATCTCCTTCGATTCTGCGTTTGCATTGTGTGTGTGTGTGCGGGAGGCCTTATGGTAGTCTCATTTTCCAAAAAGCATTACGAATCTATTTTAAAATATTCCTGTTGTTGTTTTAAAGATAAATAACTGTTTTAAGTTCTCACACCAGTCCCACGTCTGACCTGGAGTTTATTGTTTTCCTTCCTAAACTCTAGGTGCCCACCAATTTCCACACGGGAAGTCTAGAGTTAGGTTATCAGGATATTCCGGAATTCTGGAGTTGCTGGAGGCAAGCTGGATGGCATGGCGTATTCACTAGTATATAGTATTTCTTTTCTGCTATTTGTTGTTGTTGTTGTTGTTGTTGTACGCTCTGATAATGTTATGTAATATGATGTAATGTAATAACTGATATAGTTCTTTATTTAATGATTATTCATTTACCTATTATATATTGTTAAGCTGCGATATGTGAGATTCTGTCATTGTTTCTGTTGTTTTCTTCTTCTATCTTTCTCTTCTTCTTTAACCATAACGGTACGGTTTTTCGGCATTCGATTGCTCGGCAGTTGATACAGTGGACGTATTGATGTCGGTTTTCGAGCGTCGAAAAATCGCATTCGTTACATTTGGTATTAGAGCTTATGGTTAAGCGACAACCTTAGCTCTGTTGGGTATTACTCATTAGAGATAGAGTCAGTAGTACCATAGAATGAGTGTGAGTGTAATAATAGCTATGAGCGCGTATTTGTTAGTGAATATAAAATTTTTTTATATTGTGTTTGCTTATCCGTTGAGCTGTTTGTGAATTCTGGTCGGTAGATGGGATGCCATATTATCGATAGGGGTTTCTAAACTCTTAAACGAGATAAACCGACATAGTATCGTTTTAAAAATTGGGTAAATGAAATAATTTTACCTTGATTATATTTTATATATAAAGGAATAATTTTTCATAATTATTAAAGTGTATATAAAATTGATTGTTTGGTTGTTGAAATGTAAGAATATATATAAGTTAATTGAAAGATGTTTGAATAAGTTAAATGAAACATATTGTAAAAGAATAATTGTATAAGCAAAGAATTATAAGTATGATGTTATAATTAAAATGATTTACACTTGTGAAATAATCTTATATATAAGAAGTGAAATTATATAAGTAAAGGATTTATAAATGTGATTTACAATCTGAAAATAAAATTCCAGAGAAGTGTTTTGAAAGGATTTGACATTTTGGAAAATTGCTTTGGAGAAATAAAAGCTCTAAACTCTTTTCGGTCGCTGGAAAATAATTCCGATGATGATTGCAACATCATCGGTGTTCATTTTCGGGTTTCCAAAAGAGGAATTGCGGCCGAATTATTTTAAATGAAAGTTGTTAGGAAAATTTGAGTTTGGGTTTTGAAATTCAAAAGATAATTTGAATTGATTTCAAAAATGGTTTTCAAAGGTTGAAAAGACTCTGGAATCCTATTTAAAATATTTATGGGAATGATAAATGAGTTGATAACTTATACAATTTGAATTTTGATAGAATAAATTTAACTTAAAGGATGGAGTTAAATTAAAGGAGGTATAAGTGAATCAATAAAAATCCAAGTGGTAATTGTTGAATATAAGTTGTATAACTTATGAAATGAGAAAATGAAAGTGAAACAAATTGTTAACAATGGTTAAACAATTTGGTTAAGCAAAACAAATCTAAATTTGAATAAGTGATGAAAATTTGGCTTTGGTAAAAAGTTAAATAGAAATGAAATCTGAATTGAATATAAGTGAAAAGAGTTTTGAACTTATAATATGAGATAATAAATTTGACTTTGGTAAAAATAAATGGAATTTACTTTAGAATTGGAATCTGAATTGAATTTATAAGTGGAAACTTAAGTTAAGTTAAACAAATGATGTTTGAAAGAGAATATAACTTAAGCGAAGTTGAATGAAGTCGATTTTGGTGTCGAAGTAAATTAATAAGTGAACTAATGAAATGAAGTCATTAAGAATGTGAACTTGAGTTATATAAATGAAATTCAACTTTATATTGTTAAAGGAATTAGCAATTAAATTGATAAATGGATAAAATATTAATCAATTGAATGTAAAATAAATTGATATGGAATAACGAATGTAAGTGTTAATTCATTGGAAGCTAATGAAGTTGAGAAATTGAATAAATTGAATGGAAGTCAATTTAATATCAACCAATCGGAATTAAGAGTGATGGACCAAATTGAATGTAAATTAAATAATTTGGTTATGTTGAATATACATTAGTTGTTATATGATTGATAGTTGATTGTATATAATTCATTAAGTGTTAAATGAAAATGAATTAATGAAATGGAAGGCTATAAATCATTGAAATCAAATTGAAAGTTAAGTGAATCTTAAATAGAAATGAATTGATTTGGAAATGAACCAACTTGAATATGAATAAACGAATGTTAGTAAAAACATCCAATGTTAATGAATCAATTGTTATTTAAATTGGAAAACCAATTCATTGAATATTAATGAGAAGTGAATTTATATTGATTTGGTTATGGATTTGTTGGATGTTTATTGGTTGGATAGTTGTTTGATGGTTGCATTTGTTGATTGAACGCATTGCTATGTTGGCACATGTAGTTGTAATGCTGCTATATGTTGTATATTGATATTATTTTCATATATGCATGTTTCTCATGGTTTGTTGAGTGTATAGTAGGTGCGGATTGCGCTTGCTTCGCATTTGGAGCTCGCTTTCGCGCTATATTAGCCGAATATGCTTGCTAATAACATATAAGGTCACATCTCGGATTACATACCGTACTTTTACACTTTTTTCCCTACGGGATGCCTCATCACTTGATGAGATGTATATTTGTGATATATATACAGTTATTTTTTTCGGATCGAGTCGCGCAAAGGAGACTATGGCGAATTTTTCCAAAAATTTAAGGCGTTAGAATATTTTTGAGAAAATTGGGAATTTTTTTTGAAAACTAAGTTTGGATTTGGAAACTTAGTAAATATTTTGTAAGAAGTTTAACTATTGGATTTTGGGAAAGTTAAACACTCAAATGAATTTGAAATTCAATTCGAACGAATTGTTTTAGAAAGTTGATGGATTCTGTAACTTTTTCTTACTTGGTAATTTCGAGGACGAAATTCTTTTAAGGGGGGAAGACTTGTACGGTTTTAGTTGTAGAACCTGCCATCTAATATGGTAGCTATAGTAAGCATAATATAATGGTACCTATGCTGGCTAAGATTTATATTCTACTTTCGAAATGTTTTCCTACACTATGCACTAATAATAATATGAAATGTTCTTCTTAAATGCGTATCAATCATCTTTGACTATCATAAGGAGAAATCTCCTCCAAGTCTGCGTTTGCATTGTGTGTGTGGCGGGAGGTCTTATGGTAGTCTCATTTTTAAAAGCATTGCGAATTGACTTTAAAAATATTCCTCTATTTTGATTTTAAAGATAAATAAACTGTTTTGAGTTCTCACACCAGTCACATGACTGACTCGGAGTTTATTGTTTTCCTTCCTAAACTCTGGGTGCCCACCAATTTCCACACGGGCAGTCAAGAGTTAGGTTTATCAGGATATTCTGGATATTCTGGAGTTGCTGGAGGCAAGATGGATGGCATGGCGTATTATTAGTATATAGTATTTCTTTTCCGCTGTTTGTTGTTGTTGTACACTCTGATGATATGATGTAATGAAATGTGATGTAATGTAATAACTGATGTAGTTCTTTGTTTAAAGATTATTCATTTATTATTATATGTTGTTCCGCTGCGAATTGTGAGATTCTGTTATTGTTCTGTTGTTTTCTATTCCGTTCTATGTTCTATTCTCTTTTTTTTCTCCTCCATTTTCTTCTTTTCCTCTCTTCTTCTACCTTTTCCTTTTCTTAAACATTGATAATTCGTATTTCTGTTCATCTTGAGTTAATCTATGGAGATTAGTGTATATTCAAGGAGTACGGATTTACGGGTCATCACAATGTTTGGGGGGGAAGAGTATACATTGGGTCAATCTCGAAGTAAAAGATGGTTTTGCTCGGGGAAACGAAGGACAAGGTTTGTCACGTGAAGATAAATGAAACTGGCTCAGGAATTCCAGAAATTTGCTCGGGTTCCTTGTTATGTTAACAAGTTTTAATATAAAAAGAAATAATAGGTTTTAAAGTTTAAAACTTAATCAAGTTAAAGAATTTATTAACCATTTCTTTTAAAATAATTAATGTTTATATAAGTTGAAATTTATTAAAGGTTTGAAAGTAATTTTTTTGAGTTTAAAGTATTTCAATATACATAACCTTTATTATAAAAGTTTATTTTTGATAAACTTAATAAGATAATTAAGGAGTTAATTAAGAAGATAAAAGGTTTTAAAGATTAGTTAACTTAAAGGTTTAAAGTTAACTGGTTAATGATAATTAATTCCAAAGTCTATTAATAAGATTCTAAATGATAATTAAAATAATTATTTAAGATAAACGATTTATCTTTTAATTAGTTAAAACTTTAAGTGATTAAAGATTTATTAATTAATGTAAGTAATTAAAGGTTAATTACTTAATGTGATTATGTAAAGGTTAATTACTTTAATGTAGTTAAAGGTTGGTTAATAAATAGAAGTAATTAAAGGATGGTTAATTACTTAATGTCATTAAATTAAGGTGATTAATTTGTGGATAATAACTCAATGTAATTATATTAAAGTATAATTAATTAAGTAATAAAAGGATGATTGATTAATAATTAAAGAGTAATAAATCAAGTGATTAAGGATAATTACTTAATATGATTAATTAAAGATAATCACTTATTGCAATTGATTGAGAATAATCAAAGGTTAATTAATGATAATTACTTAAAGGCTAATGACTTAATTAAGGATAAATTAATTAAATGGTAATTAATTAAAGGTTAATTAATCATATAATTAACTTAAGTTCAATTTATTTATGTGATTAATTAAGGGATAATTAATTAAGGATGATTAATTAATATGGATAATTAAGATTGATTGATTAATTTCATTAATTAATATCAAACGATTATAATTAACTAAATGTTAATTAAGCAGGATTTAAAAGTGATTGATGTAATTAATTTAATTTAGGTGGAGATTAATTAAATTAATGAGGGATTGAATGATTAGTTAATCTTTTTTATGAATGATTGAATCATATTGAATGCCTTAAATTGTTTGATATCTCTGATGTGTGACGTTCTGTAATATGATTGTTTTGGATTGAGTTGTGAACTGTGATTTATTTATCTGTGATGAATTTACATATTTATCTGTGAACGAAAAATAAGCATTATAGGATTATACCGCTTATTAATATTGTTGTGCTTGAATTTATGATGATTGATATTTTCTTGTTGCCAGTGAAACCCTGGACTACACATCACACACACACAAATATGGATTTCATGGGACATTGGTTAAGTGATTGGTATATTAAATTAAATATTATATTATTTAAAAGTTGAATTTTGAATACAAAATGGTTTGGAGGTGATTTGGGTTAAACTTTTGAAAAGGGAATTTGGAATTAAAATTATTTTGAGTATAATATGATTTGTTAAAGTTTGAAAATTAAAATAATAATATGGTTCAAAAAGGGTTATACAGGTTATATAATGTATAGATATGGATTTTAAACCATTTTAAAAGTATTCTATTTGAATTAAAAACTTGCCGAGGATACGGCAGTTCGCTGATTTTCCGGTTTATACTTTAAAAGGCTTTAACTTATGCATATTTAATTGGATTTTCCCAAAACGAAAAATCTTTGTTTTCAAATGATAAATGCTTTCATATAAAGAAAGAACTTCTAGTTTTTGTTGAAAGGATTTCGAGTTGTGAAATTATTTTGAAAGCTATGAATGAAACTTTGTTAAAGATTAGTGAACATTGTTTTCAAATTAGAGAGGATCTTCAAGGTGAATGTTTTGTTTAAAAGATTAAAAGTGGAAATTTGTTTAAACAATTCAAAAAGAAAGGTTTCAGGCTAAAAGTTGTGAATTAACTAAGATCCCAATATATCTATATGTTTCTAAAATAAGCGCTCATTATTCGGCTAGCCAGGAGAGGAATTTATATCATAGAACTCATTCCGAACAATGATACGACGAAATGGATAACACTTGAAGACGGCGATGAAGACCGGATATTTTCGAAAGCGAAAGGATTGCTTGTCGAATGTCTCTGCACCAAATGGCACCGGTATAGAGATTTCCCTATGTGATGGGGAGTTCAGGCATGATTAAGGATTATCCGGATTTGTTGATTTATTTAACAATTGTTAATTTATTTAAGTTTTGTTACAACTTCTTACATAATCCAAATTTTATTCAATTGTCATTTATTTCATACTATTTCATTTGTTGATTCAACGTTTACATTTCTATTTATTTTACCACAACCACACTTGTCAGGGTTTATTATTTACAATCAAATGTTATAATTACTTTCCTACCACAAATTTAATTCACTTACCATTTATGTGATATTTCCTTGATCAGTTCAATACTTACATTTGCTTTCATATATTCCATTTATCATCAAGTATAACATTTGGATTATTTCATTTATTGGGACTTCATTCAAATTATTAATAATTAGCTTTAATTAACATTGTTACATTTCATTTTAGTATTTATTTCATTATTAAATTACAAAATTTTAATTCTTCCAATATTAAATAACAAAACTTATTAAATTAACAAATCTTAATTACCGAAAATTCACGGGTCATTACTGGCCTCCTCTGTTCCACTCGCTCATCCAAGCAGCCATGACCTGAACTACTCAACTCTGCTTATGAAGCCACCAACACCGAACCCCATCTCCGTTTTTCCCACTCACCTTCCATCTCCCTCTTCCATGACATCACCAGCCCTCTACAATGCCTACATCAGCCCGCTTAGCCCGACCACCCACAACGCCAGCAAACCACTTCCCATCTCTGCTCCTTCAACTGAGTAGTCTGCCAAGTTACAGTTGATGAAAACCAATATGTTATTCCTATAACATGGTTCTAAGGGAATGATTTTCAGTTTCCAGTGACAAACAATGGTTGTAGGCAAAGTGTGGTATGTGTGGACTGGTTGTTGACATGTTTATATTTCGTTCATTTTGTACATGTGCATGAGTTCTTTTTATCTAAACCTTAGGGATCACATTCTGTAAGACTTTAATTAGATGTTGTCCCAATCTTTCTTAGAGTTGTAAATTGCGATGAACAATTCAGAGGTAGCCATCTCGAACTGTTGGCGTTTCTTTGTTTCGCCACTGACCAGAATTTGCCGCAACAGCTTTTTGCTTTCCTTTGTATGCATGTCCGTGTCTATGTAGGCATCATGTTCATTCCCATCGTTCTCTAGCCTCAAAAGTTGAGCGATCACTCACGATTGACATTCTTATATTTAGTAAATTTATTTCGCCTGAAAGGACAATTGAATTTTGTTGTAAAATTTGAATTGGTTAGAAATTTAATTGCTAGTATGATATGTTATTATTTGCAATTGTCTACCTATATCAGTTGACATATGACACCATAACCTGCTGCATATATTAAAATTGTTAATGATTATATATGCTTCTAATTGATATGTTACGATGTTTTACTCTATTGTTCTGACAATGCAAGTTCCTTATTGGTTAAGAATTTCCTTATAGGTTGAAATGATACGTACACGAATGATCTAATAGATTAGGGAAAATCGTTATGGGTTGAAATGATAAACTCAAGCGATTTTATTTATTACGAATTTTAGGATTGCGGGTTGAAATGATGTATACCTGTAAGTATTAAATTATTGCATATTAAAATGATAAATATCTTTATCACTTGACCATAGGTTGGAAAACTATATACGGACATCGCTGGTCTATTTTTACTTGATTCCAGAATTTTGAAAATATGGTTTTGATGGATATTGATTTTTTTTTTAAAGTATAATATAAAGAATTTTTAAATATGTGTTTTAATTTGAATATTGATTTGTAAAAATATAATATATTGATTTTAATTTAATATATGTGTAAAATTTAGATTTTTTTTGGAAAATTTTAATTTATTAGTTAAGTTTTGAAAATATAAATTACAAAATTTTACTTATATCTTTATTATTTTTAAAACATATAAATACAATTTAATTTAATAAAAATTTAATTTGACTAATATATATATGCTTTAGACTATTTATTTGAATTTATATTTATATTTTGAAAATAAATTTTGTAACAACTTTAATAAATTAAAGTTGGGAAGATAAATTGGAATTGAGTTGCAATTTAATTTGTTTAAGAATTATATTTTAAATAAAAATTTATTTGGAAATTTATTAATTTTGAGATTTTAAATATATGATTTTTGTAACTTGATAACTGGATTTTGATTAAAGGTGATTAAATGAATATTTTCAAAATTTAAATAAAATTGAAATTTAGTATTTAATATTGAATTAAATTTGTAATTTGAGATTTTATTTGAATGGTTATTGATAATGATTAAGTGAATATTTTCAAATTTAAATCAAATTAAAGTTGTATTTTGAAATATAAATGAAATTTGTAATGAGTTATTGTAAATGTTTGAATATTTATACTTTGAAACCTATTGAATTGGAAGTGGTTTAAATTTGCAGTTCAAACTTGGATTTGAAAACAATATAAATTAAAAATGGTTTCAATGAGAATTTAAATTGAACCTTTAACCTTTTTAATTAAAGTGGAAATTAGCCATAAGGGCCTCTTTAGCGAGTGCAATTAGTTTCTAGGACACACAATTGAAATAATTACTTTTAAGGACAAAATGCAAAATAATTAGTTTCTAAGGCCTAAAAGCTTATGAAATTATGTCCTTGAAAGTAATTGGACTGCCGACTTTGTCCTTAAAAGTAATTAATCCGCTGACTTTGGCCTTGAAATTAGTTTCTGTGGATATGCATCCTAGAAACTAATTGGACTGCAAAGTTTATTGTTCTAGCGAAATGCCCCTTAATTGAAAGCGTCGAATTGATATTGATTTAAATTGAATTTTGGAACTAAAGTTGATTTGACTTGATTTGTGAAATTGGAAGAAACAATTCTAAATTTTAAACTATTTTCATTGTTAACTCTTTTAATATATATTCTATTTTACTATATATTATTTTAAATTTACAAACAATTTTAATTATATATATTTTAATAGATAAACTATTTTTAATATATAAACTACTTTAATCTTAAACTGTCTTTAAATATAAACTATTTTTGATGTATAATTATGCAAATACATAAACTACTTTCAATATTCAAACTGTTTAAGTTGGAACTGTTATGATTTAGATCTAATGGATTTAAATGCGAACACTTTGATATGATAGTTTAATATATCTTGTGGTAATGATTTTGGAGATAAATATTGTAACGATCCCGATTTTGAGTTAAATTTGAATTGATAATTAAAATAAAATA
Source organism: Allium cepa (assembly GCA_030765085.1). Lineage (NCBI taxonomy): Eukaryota > Viridiplantae > Streptophyta > Magnoliopsida > Asparagales > Amaryllidaceae > Allium > Allium cepa. Next base: position 583,809,456 of record CM060931.1, read on the forward strand.
TTGAAATTAACTATGAATTAATTCGAAAAGGTGGGAATAAAAAAAATATTATAAATAAAAGGATTTGATTTGGAAATTTAAAGATTTTATAAATAAATTATAATTTGGAATTTCAATTTGAAATTTTCTAAAATAAATAATATATGTTGTTTATTTATATATATGTATATAAATTTATTTTAAATTGAATTTTGGAATTGAAATTCTACAATAAATATTTTGAGAAATAATTTGAATTTGAAAAGTCTATAATTCAAAACTAATAGAAATTTGTTTTCTAATTTTAATATATATGTATATAAAATAATTTGGAAGTTATATTTGAATTTAATATAATAAATTTTCAAAAGCTAAATTTTATTTTATTTAATATACATATGTATATTCATTTATTAAAGTATAATTAGATTTTAAAATCATTTTCTTTAAAAATTATACAAATATTAATAATAGAAAATGTATAAAATATAACTAAGTACAATTTGTTTAAATTAATAAAAGGACTAAAAACTTTTCCTTTGTATTTGTAATATTGTTTGTATATATATATTAATAAACATTTAAAAATATACATAAACATATGTATATGTGTGTGTGTGTGTGTGTTTAAAATATATGCTAATATAAGAAGAAAATATATTTAAAACATAATTTATAAATAAAATAAAGAAAAGGATTTAAACATAAAATTAATTGGATTAAACAAGTGTAAGTAAGATAACATGAATTTGAACAAGTATTTATTTAATTTACAAGTGTAAACATAATTTAACAAGTGGCATTTATCTCTTCAATTTGAAATTGAATTACATAAACATGTATTAAAAGAAAATAAACCAGGCTATTTTCAGTTTTCTCAAACCTGAAACAAAACTGCAAAACGAAGTAAAAGAAATCGAAATTCTTTCATTTTCATATTTAAGAACTAAAGCTTGGAAACCCAAAGCAAAAATAGAAATGAAAATCGAAGTAAAAAGGTTAAACAATCTTCGAACCTAGGAATTAAAACAAAACAAGCAAAGCAAAGATCTAGCCTTGGAAATCAAAACTAAAACCTGATTCAATGTCCAGAGCAAAGCAATTCAAACAAATTGAATCAACGTCAAGTTTCAAACCAGATCAGATCATCAAAAATCAATTCCAGATCAAACTCAAAGATCAATTTCCAAGCTACTCTCTACTTCTCTGTTCTTTTCTCAGGTGAGCAAATCTACCTAGGTTTGTGTAAATCCCTCTTGATGTTTGGGTTAATATTTGAAGTATGCCACGATAAATGTGTGATCAGTTGTTAAATATGCCTGTATATATATATATATGTATGTATGTATGTATGTATGTATGTATGTATGTATGTATGTATGTATGTATGTATATGTATATGTATACATGAAAATAAGTGTGCATGTCTGTGTACTGGGAAGTTTGCTCTGTTCTAAATCTTACAGGCCTAAATAAGTTTAATTTTCAATTCCTCTTCCCCTGATTCTCTTTAGACCTTGATGTATAAACAAAATATGTTAGAAATAACAAGATACATATTTTAAAAATATTTTTAGAAAAATCTGAACGTAGTCTTAACAGAATAGAAGAAGAACACCGGAAATTTAATCGAATCAAAAATTTAGTTGTTTAAATTTTGGTTTTTGTTCATATTAACAGATTCGTACTTAAAAACTATGATTTTTAAAAAAGAAATCAAGATTTTAAAGATTGTGTATTGAGAGAATTTGAGGGTTGAACGGGTTTAGTGTTTTGAGGCTTTTCTCGTGATCGGCATGGCTTGGGATCTCGAGATCGATACTGGAGATAGTGTAAGAGTAAGCGAGCTTTGGAAAAATGCTTGTTGGGTTTTCAGATAATCGTGGCATTGGCGAATCCTCAAAGTAGGGCTTTAGATTGGTTTTTGGTCGAGGTTGGAAATGAGGCTTCTATGTCGCCGTCGTAGGATCGGGGGTGACCGGTCCAGGGGAGATCGGAGCTGGATTTTCCGGTGAAGCTTTGGATTTAATGGCATAAGTTCAAGTGATTGGAAGCGATGGCTAAAGATTTTTTATCGATCGAATATTACCAGTTAGGTGTTTGTCTACCTCGTTTCGGATTGGCGAAGTCAATTGAAGTTTTTGGGGTTCTGGGTCATCGGCGAAGTTGAGGGCGACTTGTGGGTGGTTGTTGGACTCGGGAAAATGATGGCATTGGCTCGAAGTTAGGTTCGGGGTTTTGTTCTTTTGGCTCTAGTAGGTTGGTCTTGCCCTCGGGTTAGTTTGTTTACAAAAGGCTTAAAAATTTGAAAGTAATTGTACTAGGTTTTTGGAATTTAAAAAAAATGAAGGAACCAATTTTTAAGCCAAAGTATAAAACAAGTTTTTCAAAGTTTTAAAATGTTTTGAGATTATTTGTTCAAAAGGGTAATTATATAATAGTTTGATTTCCAAATGTTTTCAAAGGTGTTTGAATGAGGTGATTAAATAATGGATTTAATTACATAATGAAGGATGGTTAATTAATTAATGTAATCGGTTAAGGGAATAATTGTTTAATTTATTTATTAAGGTGGATTAATTAAAGGTTAATTAATTTGGGTAATTAATTCAAAAGACTGATTTATTAATGTGATTAATTAATGATCAAAGGATACTTAAATTAATTAATGATCAAAGAATTCCAATTGAGGGTAGTTAATTACTTAAAAAAATTAATTACTCAATGAAAGTAATTTGAAAGGATAACTACCAAATGTATTTAAAAGAATTAATCGTTTAATTTCTTAAAGATTTATTAATCAAGACGATTAATTTATTTACTTGATTAACTAAAGGTTAATAAATTAAGGTAATTAATTAAAAGAAAATTAATTAAGAGTTAATTAATTAAGATTAATTTATTAGTTAAGGGCAATTAATTAAATGGTTATTAATTAAGGGTTAATTAATTAAGTAATTAAGGATAATTAATTATTAAAGGTTAATTATTTAATTATTAAAGGTTGATTAATTAATGATTAAAGGTTAATTAATTTATTATTAAAGGTTAATTAATGATTAAATATAATAAATTAAAATAGCTTGTAACTAATTAATGTTAATTAACCAAAATTAGTAATTTATCATAAGTAATTTATCTAATTTAAATTAATCAGATGATTAATTGATCTTACTTATGGATGTTTGGATTGTATGGATGCCTTGAATTGTTTGATATCTCTGATGTGTGATGCTTTGTGATATGAATTATTTTGATTTAAGCTGTTATGAATGTAATTTATTTATCTGTGATGTATTTATATTATTTATCTATGAATGAAGATAAGCGTTATAGGATTATACCGCTTATCAATATTGCTGTGTTCGGATTATGATGATATTGCACTATTGTGTAAAACCCCCAGACTACACCCCACACACACAAATATGGGTTGCACGAGGAATTGGTTAAGTCACGGATATTTTGAATTTAATATTATTTTATTCAAAATGGTTTTGAAAGTTGAATTTCGAATCCAAATGGTTTGGAAATGTAATTTGGTTAAATATGAAAAGCTTTGAAAAGTAGTTTTTAAAGATAAAAAATTATTTTGAATAACTTGTTAATGTTTTGGAATTTAAATAATTTGATTTGAATTTGAATTCAAGATTTGAAGTTGAGGTCTATGAATATATGTTTGGAAATTATGGTTTAAAAAGGCAATACAAGTTATATAACGTATATATATGGATTTTAAACCATTTTAAAAGTATTATTTTGGAAATTTAAAATTTACCCAAGTTTATACTTTAAAAGCTATAACATGTGCATATTTGATCGAATTTTTCCAAAACGAAAAATATTTGTTTTCAAAATGATAATGGCCTTCATATAACCAAAGAACTTCCAGTTTTTTTTAAAAGATTTCAATTTTGAAATGGAATTGTTTTGATAGCTATGAATGAATCTTTGATAAAGATTGGTTGTAACAACCCGCATATTTTACGATTGAATATTAAACATTTTATTTAAAATAATTCATCATTTATCGGATTTTTTTGGCCAAAAAGCTACTTTTTGCAAACAGTCAAATTAAGACTGGAGACGACTCCCATCGAGTTCAAAACGACGTTTGCGACCTTTTTGAGTATAAACTTCGATATGTTTGGAGTCAGAGGAATTTTGGTACTTTTTCACTTAGGGCTTTGGTTTGGTTTCAGACCATTAGACCCAAGCTCCACCCCCCTCTTCTCTCCATTCCTTCGTAATTTTCCTAATACTCAAGCTTTAGCAACAATGGAAAGAGGAATGGGAAATTAAAACTCCAAGCCCTAATCATCTTTGCAAAATCCAAGATTTAACTCCAAATTCATAGAAAAAGCTTTGGTAAGCCTTCTCCCCATCTTCTCGAACTCGTTCTCTTTTCAATTTCAGAAATTCGTAAAACTAACTTAGGAAATGTTTCTCTTTTAAGCTTAGATTCAAGCTTGTTGGGCTGGAATTGAAGAGTGATTGTTCTTGCTATTGCTCTATAGCTTCTTCTTCATTTATTTTGGGTGTAAAGGTGATATTTTTATCTCACATCTATGTCCATATTTATCCTTGTTGTTAGGTATGAATTCCTAACACTTATTCATGTGCAAATGCTTTTGATTTGGATTTCTTTGGTCTATATCCCATTTTTTAGTGTTTTGAAGTCAAATCTTTAAAAATCATAACTTTGATGTTTGATTATGCTTTTGGTGATGCACCAGGAGCCTATAGGGCTGGGTTGTTGATTGACGTAAACCCTTAGCGCCCGTTACTCTTCCGATTGCAAATTGAGAGAGTTTGCACTTCAATTAAAATAGGTTAGGAATGCAGGAAAACAGTGTTCAGTCGACTAAAATCCCTGAGTCAGTCGACTGAGCTGAAGCCGAGAATTTTCAGGATCTGCGTTCAGTCGAATGAACCCTCTGAGTCAGTCGACTGAACTGAAACCCGAGAATTTTCTAGGTCTGTGTTCAGTCGACTGAACCCTCTGTGTCAGTCGACTGAGCAGGTCCTATTTTCCCTGTTTTCCTATTTATGCCTATTTTGCTTAGTTTCCACTTTTTAATTGATTCTTCTTTCTCCGACTAGTTGTTATCACTTTGTTGGCTTTGATAACATCTTCTTTGGACTTTTTGGGAATATCCCTTTTGATGGATTTGGTATCGATTTCTCTGGATTTAATTCACGTCTTCGAATGTTGATTTTTGGTGATTGATTGTTTCTACAATCATTTCTTTGATGTGTCACTTTAAAAATATGAAGGTTTCAATACTAGTAGTAAATATCAAAAATCTTTCATCAAAATGATTTCAACACTATTTTGTTACAAGGCTCCTTTCTTAAACCGTTTTCCAATCTACTAGTATATACAAACCTTTGCCTCACTCGTATGATTAATCTAATTAAACGGCTTAGTAAAACAAGTGGTATGAAACGCTTGCATTTACTTCATCGGTTAATTCTTGGACTTGTTCGATTGAATCTCTTGTGATAATTTTCGAGTGGAGATCTACAATTTGTTCGTAAATATTTAAGTTAAGCTAGTGGTTATGGGACATGAAGCTAAGCTCGCATATTTACTAGCTTAGTGTAATTGACACTTCTTGATGATCGATAATGATCATTTTTGTGATTTAGACTAGCAATGTGCGATGTCTCTCTGTCTACGAGGGAGACTAAACCCCATTTCTGTGGAGCTTCGGCTCAAATTGCTGGGGTAGCGACCCATGGTCTTCGGACCATTTTGTGGAGCTTCGGCTCAAAATTAATGGTTAGCAACGATGGAATAGCGTTCCATTTTGTTATACACGTGTTGGTGAATTTTCATACTCCTGTTTTGTGATAGGCCTCCCCTTTTTCGTGATTTTTGGATTTCCATTGATAATTTCTAGAATTTGTGTTTTCACTAATTTTCGTGATTTACATTGATAAGCTTTATTAATATTTGTGCTTTGGTGAATTTGTATGTCATTAACTTTTGTGATTGGCATTGATATAATTGTCAATATTTATGGTTTGGTGAATAAAAATAAAGAGTATGACATTCTTTTTGATCTTTGAGAAGATTCTTGTGATATTGATTAATCTCTAGTTGATTTTCAATTACATACTTATCACAGTATGGCTTTATGGTTATCATACGTTTTTGTCATATCTCTTATTCTATATCATTTTATTTGATATTTATAGTTAGACTGATCCGTTTATTATTTTCTTATTAAATAATACTCGGGTCAGACCGAGATGTTACAGGTGCTTCTACTTGACTCCTCATCTGGTATTATTATTTGACTTTTGGCTAACATTAGTAGTTTATTTTGTTGTATACATTTGAGATATAGACTCCATGATGTATACTTATTATATTGTGTAGCATTTGTAGCTATTCCTTTGTGATATTGTGGATCTTGTTTGACCACTACTCTGATGTACACTTTTATGTGTAATATTCATATTTATTTCCGCCTTTGAGATATGATCTTCTGTGACGGTTTGTGTTATGATATTTCTATATTTGTTTCGAAGATATTATAGCCACTGTGTAGTAGTTTTGAGTTTGCATCGGTATGTCGGATTTCCTCTTGAGATGAAAAGTTATATTTTTATCTAGCATATCGGTAGTCGCACAAAGCAATTATACAGATGGTCGCTCCTCAGCAGCCTTATTCTCCACGCTAGTTGACGACATTACTCCGTAGTGTTCTTGGCTAGCAAGGGTATAGAGGTGGGGCATCACATTGGTGAACTTTGTTTTCAAACTAAAGAGGATCTTAAAAGTGTATCTTTTGTATAAATGATTTGAAATAGAAATAGTTTGAAAACTATGAATGAATCTTTATAAAAGGTTGATGAACCCTAGTTTTAAATTAAGGTGGATTTTTAAAGGGTGGATCTTTTGTTTAAAAATATTAAAGTGGAAATTTGTTTAAGACATTCAAAGGAAAGGTTTTGTGTAATAAGTTTTGATTTAACTAAAATCCCATATATCCATATGTTTTTAAAATTTGCGCTCATTATTCGGTTTAGCTGGGAGAGGACTTTATGTCATAAAACCCATTCCGAATAATGGCACAACGAAATGGATAGAATTGAAGACTGGTGGTGAAGACCGGGTATTTCTAAAAGCGAAAGGATTGCCTGTCGAATGTCTCTGCACTGAATGGCCCCAGTATAGAGATTTGATCACCCTTTGTGATGGGAGTCCGGACGTGATTAGGGATTATCCGGATTGCAAGGGCTTCTTTTGAAGTGGCTTCGGTTCCATCCAAACTCGGAACGGACTTGTATGAATGTATGTCTGACGTTACAATTTGGGATGTAAAGCTGGTTTCTATCAAATAAATTTCTGTTTAGTGGCGGAGAATTTATTCTCTTAGCTTAACACCCTTCTTTAAGACGTACGAGCTTAGATGTCATGTAGTTGATGGTTACTAGTGATATGTTCCCAATTTGGTAATGTGGCATACTAAGTGTCGTTGATCATTGGTTGATCGAAGTATGGCTTTTGTGAAAAGCATAGCATTATGGGATGAGACTCCATCAGGAGTTCACAACCCGGTAATGGTCGAAACAGGAAGGATGCAGCAAGGTTATCAAGGGTCGCGCCCCTTAGGTTATGTCCATTTCCTTCTGGATAGAAGTGGTATCATGATATGGAGCCCAGACGCTTAACTTATGTGGTTTCTGCAAATCTATTGCTTTGTGGTTGTTGGTGAATCCCAGGATAAAGGTTGGTTACGGCCGGGGGATGGCATACTAGTGTAATTAGTTACCTAGTTACAGAGGTAACCCGACCTTGTGTGGGCAGAGATCTGGTTAGGTTGTCGAGGCGTCCCTCCAGAGGCGTACCTATACAGCCCAGAAAGTTCCTTAGCCCGACCATTTGTTGGAAATCCAATCGCCAATACGCACCCTGTATGGTTTTAGTTGTAGAACCAGCCATCTAACATGGTAGCTATAGTAGGCATACTATAATGGTACGTATGCAGCTAAGATTAATATTATACTTGCAAAAAATTTCTGCACTATGTAGTAATAATAATATCAAAAAGGATTTCACGTATCAAGCATGTTTGACTATCATAAGGAGAAATCTCTTCCAATTGTGCTCTTGCATTGTGTGTGTACGGGAAGGCCTTATGATAGTTGCATTTTTCAAAAACGCATAGTGAATTTCAATTTTAAATTCTTTTGCTGTTTTTGTTCAAATAAACTGTTTTTATTTGCTCACACCAGTCCCATGACTGACCTGGAGTTTATTGTTCCCTTTTTAAACTGTGAGTGCGTACAATTTTCCACACGGGCAGCCTAGAGTTAGGATTTTCAGATAATCAGCTTGTAGATATAGTTTTTGGCATTTTTTGGAGTCTTTGGATTTTGGCGATCGCATTTGTTTCTCTGGAATTGGAGTTGCTTGACTTCAGCGTGATGATGGTGGTTCGAGCTTATAATTTGGAGTCTTTTGACCTTTGGCATTGGAGATGCAATATTGGATTCTCAAGCTCTCTCCTTCTATTGAAGTTAATATTGGTGTTCCTTTATCGAAGATTTTCTTTCCACTGTTGTGTGTCTTTGATATATGTTGATATCATTTGTGTCAATGTGTTGTATCAAATATTGTATATCAATTAATCATTCATTTCATTTCTTCTTCAGTTGTGTTGTTGTACTTAATGTGTTATAAGCTCCGGTGTGAATCGGATTTCAACGATTGAATCTATGGCATTCGAATACGGGTGAAGTATTGATGTCGATTTTCGAACACTAAATTTCGGGTCGTGACAAATTGGTATCAGAGATGAAGGTTGAATATATGTAACTGGTTAGAGATAGGGTTATAAAATACTCTAGAATGAGTATATCCCTAAGATATCCATATGTACGCCTCAGTAAATTCTCTTACTATTCACTCATAGTAATTATGAGTGCAAGAAGAGGACGAGCTAAGGGACAGGAGAATATCACTATAAATGGTTGATACCCTGCAACAATGGGAACAATCTTTTCTTTATCAATCTCTTTGATCATCAATATGTTGATGGCTTCGTGGAAGCTCCGAAAAGAAGCTTTGGTGTGGTAGGGGCTCTGTGAGTCGTTGTAGAAAAGGTTCAAATCCCTATTTCGTATTCTTTTCATCAGTCTTCTATCAGCTTTCCGTTTAACTTCAATAAATTTGAAAATTTATTTGAAATAAATTGGTTAACAAAATACGAAACAGAATTAAGTTGTCTATTCCTTGGGGCCCAAATATATTATATGAATGGTTAAATTAACCCTTTGGACTAAACAATGCCCCTGTATATTTCGTAGATCTAGATGACCTGAGTATCTTGTGAAATATTGAACAAGTTATTCTCGTATTTATTGATGATATTCTGATTTGGTAAGCCAAATGTAGAATAGATATTCAGTTTGATCTGGTAAAACATTCTTCATCTGTTCTTTCTTTGTCCCTATATCTACCAAATTTTGGGGACAAAATTTTCTTAAGGGGGAGAATTTGTAACGATCCCGGTTTTGACTTAAATTTAAATTGATAATTAAAATATTTTTTTGGAATTAATTGTGAATTAATTTGAAAATATGGGAATAAAAAAATATGAGATTATGAATAAAGGGTTTGATTCGGAAATATAAAGATTTTATAAATAAATTATAATTTGGAATTTGAATTTGAATTTTTCTAAAATAAATAATGTACGTAGTTTATTTATCTATATGTATATAAATTTATTTTAAATTGAATTTTGAAGTTGAAATTGTAAAATAAGTATTTTGAGAAATAATTTGAATTTGAAAAGTCTATAATTCAAAACTAATAGAAATTTGTTTTCTAATTTTAATATATACGTATATATAATGATTTAGAAGTTATATTTGAACTTAATAAAATAAATTTTCAAAAGCTAAATTTTATATTATTTAATACACATATGCCTGTTCATTTATTAAATTATAATTAGATTTTAAAATCATTTTCTTTAAAATTTATACAAATATTAATAATAGAAAATGTATAAAATATAACTAAGTACAATTTTTTAAAATTAATAAAAGGTTTAAAACACTTTTCCTTTGTATTTGTAATAAATAATGTGTGTGTACATATATACATATATGAATAAATATTTAAAAATATATATAAACATATATATGTAAAACATATGCTAATATAAAAAGATAATATATTTAAAACATAATTTATAAATAAAATAAAGAAAATGATTTAAACATAAAATTAATTGGATTTAACAAGTGTAAGTAAGATAACATGAATTTGAACAAGTGTTTATTTAATTTACAAGTACAAACATAATTTAACAAGTGGCATTTATCTCTTTAATTTGAAATTGAATTACATAAATATGTATTAAAAGAAAATAAACCAGGCTATTTTTAGTTTTCTCAAACCTGAAATAGAACTGAAAAACAAAGAAAAAGAAATCGAAATTCTTTCATCCTCATATTATAGAACTAAAGCCTGGAAACCCAAAGCAAAAACAGAAATGAAAATCAAAGTAAAAAGGTTAAACAATCTTCAAACCTGGGAATTAAAACAAAACAAGCAAAGCAAAGATCAAGCCTGGGAAATCAAAACTAAAACCTGATTCAATGTCCAGAGCAAAGCATTTCAAACAAATAGAATCAACATCAAGTTTCAAACAACATCAGATCATCAAAAATCAATTCCTCATAAAACTCAAGATTAATTTCTAGGCTACTTTCTATTCTCTGTTCTTTTCTCAAGTGAGTAAATCTACCTATGTTTGTGTATATCCCTCTTGATGTTTGGGTTAATATTTGAAGTGTGCCATGATAAATGTGTGATCAGTTGTTAAATATGCCTTTGTGTCTATACACACGCACACACAGACACACGAAAATAGGTGTTCACATCTATGTACATGAAAGTTTGCTCTATTCTAAATCTTACATGCCTAAATAAGTTTAAATTTCAATTCCTCTACCCCTAATTCTCTTTAGACCTTGATGTATAAACAAAATCTGTTAGAAATAACAAGATATAGATTTTAAAAATATTTTTAGAAAGAATCTGAAGGTAGTCTTAGTAGAAAAGAAGAAGAACAGTGGAAATTTAATCACGTCAAAAATTTAGTTGTTTAAATTTTGGTTTTTGTTCATATTAACAGATTCGTGCTTAAAAACTATGATTTAAAATAGAAATCAAGATTTTTAAGCTTGTGTATTGAGAGAATTTGAGGTTGAACGGGTCTGGTGTTTTGAGGCTTTTCTGGTGTACAACAAGGCTTGGGATCTCGAGTTCGGTAATGGAGATAGTGTGAGAGTAAGCGAGCTTTGGAAAAATGTTTATTGGGTTTTCAGATCACCGTGGCGTCGGCGAATCATCGAAGTAGGGTTTAGATTGGTTTTTGGTCGAGGTTGGAAATGAGGTTGCTACGTCGGCGTGTAGCATCGGGGGTGACCGGTCTAGGGGGATCAGAGCTGGAAGTTCTGGTGAAGCTTTGGACCTGATGGCGTAAGTTCAAGTGATCGGAGGCGATGGCTAGTGATGGTTTATCGATCGAATATTGTTCCAGTTAGGTGCTTGTCTACCTCGTTTTCGATTGGCGAAGTCAATTGAAGTTTTTGGGGGTCTGGTTCATCGGCAAGGTCGATGGCGACTTGTGGGTGGTTGCAGCGATGATTAGAGGTGGTCAGGTCGGCGTGCAAGGTGCACGGTGCATGTTTGTATCTGATGATTGCTTGGAAGTTTTAGGAAACACAGGAAGAAGACTGAACTCGGGAAAATGATGGCATTGGCTCAAAGTTGGCTTCGTGGTTTTGTTCTTTTGACTCGAGTAGGTTGGTCTTGCCCTCGGGTTAGTTTGTTTACAAACAGGTTTTAAAATTTTGAAAGTAATTGTATCGGGTTTTTGAAATTAAAAAAAAATGGGGGAACCAGTTTTTAAGCCAAAGTATGAAACAAGTTTTTCAAAGTTTTAAAATGTTTTGAGATTATTTGTTCAAAAGGTTAATTATATAATAGTTTGATTTCCAAATGTTTTTCAAAGGTGTTTTAATGAGGTGATTAAATAATGGATTTAATTACTTAATGAAGGATGCTTAATTAATTAACGTAATCAGTTAAGAAAATAATTGATTAATTTATTTATTAAGGCGGATTAATTAAAGGCTAATTAATTCAAAAGATTGATTTATTAATGTAATTAATTAATGATCAAAGGATAATTAATGTGATAAATTAATTAATGTCAAAGGATTCTAACTGAAGGTAGTTAATTACTTAAAAAAATTTAATTACTTAATAAAAGTAGTTTGAAAGGATAATTACCAAATGTATTTAAAAGAATTAATCATTTAATTTCTTAAAGATTTGTTAATCAAGATGATTAATTTATTTATATGATTAATTAAAGGTTAATAAATTAAGGTAATTAATTAAAAGATAATTAATTAAGAGTTAAAAAAATAATTAAGATTAATTTATTAATTAAGGATAATCAATTAAATGGTTATTAATTAAGGGTTAATTAATTAAGTAATTAAGGATAATTAATTATTAAAGGTTAATTATTTAATGATTAAAGATTGATTAATTATTAAAAAAGGTAAATTATTATATTATTAAAGGTTAATTAATGATTAAAGATAATTAATTAAAATAGCTTGTAACTAATTAATGTTAATTAACCAAAATTAGTAATTTATTCAAAAATAATTTATCTAATTTAAATTAATCAGATGATTAATTGATCTTACTTATGGATGTTTGGATTGTATGGATGCATTGAATTGTTTGATATCCCTGATGTGAGATGCTTTGTGATATGAATTATTTTGATTTGAGCTGTGATGAATGTATATTTATCTTTGTTTAATTTGTATTATTTATCTGTGAATCTGTGAATGAAGATAAGCGTTATAGGATTATAACGCTTATCAATATTGCTGTGTTTAGATTATGATGATATTGCACTATTGTGTAAAACCCATAGACTACACCACACAAAGAAATATGGGTTGCAAGAGGAATTGATTAAGTCACAGATATTTTGAATTTAATATTATTTTATTCAAAATGGTTTTGAAAGTTGAATTTTGAATCCAAATGGTTTGGAAATGTAATTTGGTTAAAATGAAAGTCTTTGAAAAGGAGTTTTTAAAGATAAAAAATTAATTTGAATAACTTATTAAAGTTTTGAAATTAAAATTGTTTGATTTGAATTTGAATTCAAGATTTGAAGTTGAGGTCTATGAATATATGTTTGGAAATTATGGTTTAAAAAGGCTATACAAGTTATATAATGTATATATATGGATTTTAAACCATTTTAAAAGTATTATTTTGGGAATTTAAAATTTACCCATGTTTATACTTTAAAAGCTATAACTTGTGCATATTTGATCGGATTTTTCCGAAATGAAAAATATTTGTTGTCAAAATGATAATGGCTTTCATATAATGAAAGAACTTTTAGTTTTTTTGAAAGATTTCAAATTTGAAATGGAATTATTTTGAAAGATATGAATGAATCTTTGATAAAGATTGGTGAACTTTGTTTTAAAATTAGAGAGGATCGTAAAAGTGTATCTTTTGTATAGAAGATTTGAAATGGAAATAGTTTGAAAACTATAAATGAATCTTTGAAAAAGATTGATGAACCCTGGTTTTAAATTTAGGTGGATTTTTGAAGGGTGAATCTTTTGTTTAAAAAGATTGAAATGGAAATTTGTTTAAACCATTCAAAGGAAAGGTTTTGGGTAATAAGTTGTGACTTAACTAAAATCCCATATATCCATATGTTTTTAAAATTTACACTCATTATTCGATTTAGCGATAGAGGATTTTATGTCATAAAATCCATTCTGAATAATGATACGGCGAAATGGATAGCATTTTAAGACCGGTGGTGAAGACCGGGTATTTTCGAAAGCGAAAGGATTACCTATCGAATGTCTCTGCACCGAATTGCCCTAGTATAGAGATTTGATCATCCTTTGTGATGGGGAGTCTGGATGTGACTAGGGATTATCCGGATTGCAAGGGGTTCTTTTGAATTGCCTTCGGTTCCGTTCAAACCAGGAACCGACTTGTATGGATGTATGTTTGACGTTACAATTTGAGATGTAGAGCTGGTTTCTATCAAATACATTTCTATTTGGTGGTGGAGAATTTATTCTCTTAGCTTAACACCCTTCTATTAGACATACGAGCTCAGAGGTTATGTAGTTGATGGTTACTAGTGATATGTTACCAATTTGATAATGTGGCATACCAAGTGTTGCGGATCATTGGTTGATCGAAGCATGGCTTTAGTGAAAAGCGAAGCTTCGTAGGATGAGACTTCTTCAGGACCTCACAACCCAGTAATGGTCGAAATAGGAAGGATGCAGCAAGGTTATCGAGGGTCGCGCCCCTTAGGGTATGTCCATTTATTTCTAGATGGAAGTGGTATCATGGTATGGAGCCCAGATACTTAACTTATGGGGTTTCTGCAAATCTATTGCTTTGTGGTTGTTGGTGAATCCCGGAATAAAGGTTGGTTACGACCGGGGATGGCATACTCGTGCCAGCAGTTACTAGTTACAAAGGTAACCCGGCCCTGTGTTGACAGAGATCCGGTTAGGTTCTGGGGGCGTCCCTCCAGAAGCATACCCATTAGCCTAGGAAGTTCCTTAGCCTGACAATTTATTGGAAATCCAATCACCAATACGCACCCTACGGTTTTATTTGTAGTACCTGCCATCTAACGTGCTAGCTATAGTAGGCATACTATAATGGTACGTATGCTGGCTAAGATTAATATTATACTTGCAAATGTTTTCTGCGCTATGTGGTAATTATAATATCAAAAAGGTTTTCACGTATCAAGCATGTTTGAGTATCATAAGGAGAAACCTCCTCCAATTGTGCGCTTGCATTTGGGGTATGCGGAGAGGCCTTATGGTAGTTTCATTTTTCAAAAAAACATAGCGGATTTCAATTTTAAATTCTTTTGCTGTTTTTGTTCAAATAAACTATTTTTGTTTGCTCACACCAGTCCCATGACTGACCTGGAGTTTATTGTTCCCATTCTAAATTCTAGGTGCCCACAATTTTCCCGATGGGCAGCCTAGAGTTTGGATTTTCAGATAATCAGCTAGTAGATATAGTTTTTGGCATTCTTTGGAGTTTTTGGAATTTGGCGATCATGTTTGTTTCTCTGGAATTGGAGTTTCTTGACTTCAGCGTGATGTGGTGGTTCGAGCTTGTAGTTTGGAGTCCTTTGAGCTTTGGCATTGGAGATACAATATTAGATTCTCAAGATCTCTCTTTGTATTGAAGTTAATATTGGTGTTCCTCTATCGAATATTTTCTTTCTTCTATTGTGTATCTTTGATATATGTTGATATCCTTTGTATCAATGTGTTGTATCAAATGTTGTATATGAATTAATCATTCATTTCATTTCTTCTTCCATTGCGTTGTTGTACTTAATGTGTTATAAGCTCCGGCACGAATCAGATTTCAACAATTGAATCTACTGCATTCGAATACTGGTGAAGTATGGATGTCGATTTCCGAACGCTGAATTTCGAGTCGTGACAACTTGGTATCAGAGCTGAAGGTTGAATAAAAACTTTAGCTCAAGAGTATAACACATTAGGTAACTCGTTAGAGATAGGGTTATAAAATACTGTAGAATGAGTATATCCTTAAGATATCCTTCCATATGCCTCAGTAAATTCTCTTACTATTCACTCATAGTAAGTAAGAGTGCAAGAAGAGGACGAGGTAGGGGACAGGGGAATATCACTATAAATGGTCGATACCTTGCAACAATGGAAACAATTTTTGTCTATCAATCTCCTTGATCATTAATACTTTGATGGCTTCACGGCAACTCCGGAAAGAAGCTTTGGTGTGGTGGGGGCCCTGCGAGTCGTTGTAGAAAAGGTTCAAATCCCTAATTCGTTTTCTTTTCATCAGTCTTCTATCAGCTTTTCGTTTAACTTCAAAAAAAATTAAAATTTATATGAAAAAATTTGGTTAACAAAATACGAAAATGAATTAAGTTGCCTTTTCCATGGGGTCAAGATGTATTCTACGAATGGTTAAGTTATCCCTTCGAACTAACCAATGCCCCAACATATTTCTAGATCTGGATCACCTGAATATCTTACGAAATATTGAACTAGTTATTCTCGTATTTATTGATGTTATTCTGATTTGGCAAGCCAAATGCAGAATAGATATTCGGTTTGATCTGGTAAAATATTCTTCATCTGTTCTTTGTTTGTCTCCCTGTTTAGCAAATTTTGGGGATAAAATTTTGTTAAGGCGGAGAATTTGTAACGATCCCGGTTTTGAGTAAAATTTAAATTGATAATTAAAATGAATTTTTGGAATTAATTGTGAATTTATTTGAAAACGTGGGAATAAAAAAATAAGATTATAAATAAAGGATTTGGTTTGGAAATCTAAAGATTTTATAAATAAATTATAATGTGGAATTTGAATTTGAAATTTTATAAAATAAATAATATATGTAGTTTATTTATATATATGGATATAAATTTATTTTAAATTGAATTTTGGATTTGAAATTTAAGAATAAATATTTTGAGAAATAATTTGAATTTGAAAAGTCTATAATTCAAAACTAAAAGAAATTTGTTTTCTAATTTTAGTATATATGTATATATAATGATTTAGAAATTATATTTGAATTTAATATAATAAATTTTCAAAAGCTAAATTTTATATTTTTTAATATACATATGTGTGTTCATTTTTAAAGTATAATTAGATTTTAAAATCATTTTATTTAAAAGTTATACAAATATTAATAATAGAAAATGTATAAAATATAACTAAGTATAATTTGTTTAAATTAGTAAAAGTTTTAAAACACATTTCCTTTGATTTGTAATAAATAATTTGTGTATATATATATTAATAAACATGTAAAAATTATATATAAACATATATATGTGTAAAACATATGCTAATATAAAAAGAAAATATATTTAAAACATAATTTATAAATAAAATAAAGAAAAGGATTTAAACCTAAAATTAATTGGATTTAACTAGTGTAAGTAAGATAACATGAATTTGAACAAGTTCAAGTGTAAACATAATTTGACAAATGGCATTCATCTCTTCAATTTGAAATTGAATTACATAAACATATATTAAAAGAAAATAAACCAGGCTATTTTCGGTTTTCTCAAACCTGAAATAAAACTGAAAAACAAAGAAAAATAAATCAAAATTCTTTCTTCTTCATATTTTAGAACTAAAGCCTGGAAACCCAAGGAAAAAACAGAAATGAAAATCAAAGTAAAAAGGTTAAACAATCTTCAAACCTGGGAATTAAAACAAAACGAGCAAAGCAAAGATCAAGCCTGGGAAATCAAAACTAAAACCTAATTCAATGTCCAGAGCAAAGAAATTCAAACAAATAGAATCAACATCAAGTTTCAAACAAGATCAGATCATCAAAAATGAATTCCATATCAAACTCAAGATCAATATCCAGGCTACTCTCTATGTGACGCCCCACCTCTATACCCACATAGCCAAGAACACTACGGAGTAATGCTGTCGACTAGCACGGAGAATAAGGCTGTTGAGGAGCGACCATCCATGTAATTGCTTTTTGCGAGCACCGATATGTCAGATAATAAAACATGCATTTTATTTCAAGAGGAAATCCGACATACCGATACAAACTCAAAACTACTACACAGTGGCTATATAAATCCTTCAGAAACAAATATAGAAATAAGCATAGCATAAATCAGTCACAGATAATTCATATCACAAAGGGGGAAGAGATATGAATATATAACTAACACATAAAAGTGTATATCAGAGTAGTGGCCAAAAAAGACCCACAATAATACAAAAGAATAGCAACACGTGCTATACAAAAGAATACAACTATGAGTCTATATCTCAAGTGTATACAACAAAAAACTACTAATCAAAGTAGTTAGCCAAAAGTCAGAGGAATCAATCCCAAGTGAGAAGTCAAGCAGAAGCACCTGCAACATCTCGGCCTGACCCGAGTATTATTTAATAAGAAAATAATAAACGGATCAGTCTAACTATAAATATCAGATGAAACGATATGGAGTAAGAGATATGACTAAACACATAATAATCACAATGCCAAGCTGTGATATATATAAGTAATTGAAAATCAACAAGAGATTAATCAATATCACAAAATTTACACAAGAATCAAAGAAATGTCATACTCCTAATATCATTCACCAATCCACAATAAATGGCATATATATCAATGCCAATCGTAAAAGTTGGTGAAACATGAATTCCAGAAATCAACACAAGAAATCTAGAAATCAAATAATTCGGAGCATCGACGTCGTACAGCGTGACGCCCGACGATCCAGAAACACAATAAAAGGGAACAACGACGTCGTACAGCGTGACATCCGATGAACCAAATCACAATCAAAGGGAACAACGACGTCGTACAGCGTGACATCCGATGAACCAAAACACAATCAAAGGGAACAACGACGTCGTACAGAGTGACATCCGATGAACCAAAACACAATCAAAGGGAACAACGACGTCGTACATCATGACATCCGATGAACCAAATCACAATCAAAGGGAGCAACGACATCGTACAGTGTGACATCCGATGAACCAAATCATAATTAAAGGGAACAATGACGTCGTATAGCATGACATCCGATGAACCAAAACACAATCAAAGGGAACAACGACGTCGTGCAGCGTGACATTCGATGAACCAAAATCAAAAAGACATTGCGCAATGCTAGTCTAAAACATAAAATGATCGTCATGATCAAAGAGAAGTGTCGATTATAGTAAGCTAGTAAATATATGAGCTTAGCTTCATGTCCCATAACCACTAGCTTAACTTAAATATTTACGAACAAATTGTAGATCTCCACTAGAAAATTGTCACAAGAGATTCAATCGAACAAGTCCAAGAATTAACCAACGAAGTAAACGCAAGCGTTTCATACCACTCATTTTACTAAGTCGTTTAATTATGTTTCCCATACGAGTGAGGTAAAGGCTTATATATACTAATAGATTGGAAAACGGTTTAAGAAAACGAGCTTTGTAATAAAATAGTGTTGAAATCATTTGAAGAAAGAGTTTTCATATTTACTACTAGTATAGAAAACCTTTTTATATTTTTAAGTGACAAATCATAGAAGTGATTGCAGAAATAATCAATTCATAAAAATTCACATTCGAAGAAGTGAATAAAATCCAAGAAATCGATACCGAATCCATCAAAGTGGATATATCCTAAATTCCCTAAGAAAATGTCATCAAAGTTGATAATAAATGATAACAACAAATGGGAAACAACAAGAATCAATTAAAGTTGGAAATTCAAGCAACTAGGCGAAATAGGCAAAATATCATCAGGTCGGTCGGCCGGCTACAGAGCTCGGTCGACCGGACCCTGCTTCGGAAAATTTCTCGGGAAGCAGGTCGGTCGACCGAGACTGCAGCAGGCCGACCGAACTAGAAACCAAGAAGTGCAATTGCACTTTAGTAGCAGGTCGGTCGACCGGCCCAGGGGTTCGGTCGGCCGAACCTGATGTTCTGCAAATTTGAAACCCATTTAATTGATGTGCAAACTCCACCAATTCGCAACCGAACGAGCACGGACGATAGGGAATTACGCCCAACGGCTACTCGATCCTATTGGCTCCTCGATGCATCACCAAAAACGCATTTGAACATCAAAGCTATGATTTTTAAGGATTTGAACCCAAAACACCAAAAATTGGAATATTCACCAAATCAATCCAAACCAAAAGCAGATGCACACGAATAAGTGTTAGGAATTCATACCTAACAATCGAAGATAATTCATAGAGTTAGATGTGAGATTAAAAATCTCACCTTTGAACCCAAATGATTGAAGAAGAAGCTTGAAAGCAAAGGAGAATCAACCACTCTTCATATTCAACTCAAGAAGCTTGATTCTAGGCTTTAAAAGAAGAACATTCCCAAAGTTAGGTTTAGGAATTTCTGAAATTGATAAGAGAATGAGTTGGAGAAGAAGAAGAGAAGCTTACCAATGGGTTCTTCTATTAGTTTGGAGCTAGAGCTTGATTTGCAAAAGAAAACTAGGGTTTTGGAGTTTTAATTTCCCATCTCTCCTACCATTGATGCTTTGGAACTGAAAAGAGGAGAAAGTGAGGGTTAATGGGGAGGAGTGGCTCAGATTTGAGTATAAGTTAAACATAGGGTTGAACCCAAACCCAAACCCAAAGTGAAAAAGTAGCAAAAATCAACTTACTCCAAACATATCGAAACTTATACTCAAAAAGGTCGCAAACGGCATTTTAAACTCAATGGGAGTGGTCCCGAGTCCTAATCCGACCGTATGCAAAAAGTAGCTTTTCGGACTAAATTCCGAGTATCGACAAAATATTTAAATATAAAAATCGATAAATATGCGGGTTGTTATAGACTCCCCTCCTTAAAGAAATTGCGTCCTCGCAATATTTAAGATGAGAATATAAAGTAACAACCATAAAAGCATGTTCAACCCAAAAGAAATTTGAAATAAAGGTTCACCTTAAAGAGCACGGGAAAGTAAGTCCGGATGTGATCGCTCGATGAACTCTCTAGACTCCCAAGAACAATCCTTAGGATTTGAAGACCATTGAACTTTCACAAGCGGAACATCTTTATTTCGAAGACATTTGACCTCTGAAGCAATAATTCGAATAGGATGCTGCTCATAAGTTAAATTAGGCGAAACTTCAATTTCTTCCACAACACTAGGCTCAAGAATAGAATCGGAATCACGAAGACATTTCCGAAGTTGAGAAACGTGAAACACGTCATGCATGGCAAAAGACTGAGCCGGTAATGATAGGCGATAAGCCATGGAACCAATACGTTAAGTGATAGGGAATGGCCCAATATATCGAGGCGCTAACTTTCCCGACCGACGAAAACCTACAACACCTTTCATAGGTGACACACGAATGAACACAAGATCTCCCACAGAAAATTCTAATTTCCTTCTCCGGTTATCGGCATAGGATTTTTGTCTACTCTGGGCTTCTTTCATCCTATGACGAATAAGATCAATCTTTTCTGTGGAATCATGAATAAAATCTGGACCTAAAACCAGCTTCTCACCGGCCTCAAGCCAACAAGAAGGAGATCGGCATGGCCTTCCATAGAGTGCCTCGAAAGGTGCCATACCAATACTAGATTGGAAGCTATTATTATAGGAAAATTCAACAAGTGAAATATGATCTTCCCAACTTCCACCAAAATCAAGAACACAAGCACGAAGAAGATCTTCAAGAGTTTGATTCACACGCTCGGTTTGTCCATCGGACTGGGGGTGATAAGCGGTGCTAAAATTAAGCTTCGTTCCCAAAGCTTTTTGAAGACTCTTCCAAAATCCACTAGTAAACAATGGATCATGATCACTAACAATAGAAATAGGAACTCCATGCAATTTAACAATTTCTTTGATAAAGAGTTTGGCCAAAAGAGGAACGGTTCGGTTAGATCGAATGGGAATAAAATGGGCGGATTTAGTAAGCCTATCAACGATCACCCATAAGCTATCATGACCCGAACGAGAACGGGGAAGGCCATCAATAAAATCCATGGAAATCTGATCCCACTTCCAAATTGGAATCTCTAAAGGTTGCAATAATCCACCGGGCCTTTGATGCTCGGCCTTAACGAGTTGGTAAGTCATGCAACGCTTAACGAAGTTAGCGATGTCAAGTTTCATTCCCTCCCAATAATAAAGTCGCTTCATATCCACGTACATTTTACTACTACCGGGATGAATGGTAAATTTAAAACGATGTGAATCTTCTAAAATATCTTTACGTAGATCGCTAATATTTGGCACGATAAATCTACCAAATTTTCGAATGCCGCCACGAGAATCAATATCAAAGTTTTTCAAACCTTCAATATCAATTTTATCCTTAATATTTTGGCCAAGAAGAGCCAATTCGGGATCTAGCCTTTGAGCTTCAAGAATGCGGTCTAAAAGAGAAGGGTGAGCCTCAAGGCTACATAAAACAAGAGATGAACATAAATCGGAAACACGGTCTCGAATTTCGCAAGTGGATAAAATCTCGAGATCGTTCCATTTAGATATCGTCATAGAAACAACAGCTTGTTGTTTACGGCTAAGAGCATCGGCGACACGATTACCCTTACCGGGTGTATAAAGAATATCAAGATCATAAGGAGCAAGGAACTCGAGCCAACGTTGTTGACGCAAATTAAGTTCCTTTTGAGAGAATAAATACTTCAAGGACTTATGATCGGTATAAAGAATAAATTTCTCTCCCAAAAGATAATGACGCCAAATTCGAAGGGCGAAAACAATAGCCGCGAGTTCTAAATCATGTGTGGCATATCTAGTCTCGGCAGGCTTTAATTGCCTAGAAGCATAAGCAATAACACGTTATTTTTGCATAAGAACGGCACCCAAACCAACGCGACCGACATCGGTATAAACAACGAAATCTTGATTCCCCTCGGGAATAACAAGAATAGGAGCATCAGAAAGGAGTTCTTTTAATTTCTGAAAAGAAGTTTCACATTTGTCCGACCAAATGTATTTAACACCTTTCTTCGTTAAACTAGTGAGAGGCATGGCAATCTTAGAAAAGTCTTTGATAAAATGGCGGTAATAACCCACCAATCCAAGAAAACTACGAATCTTCGTCACACTCTCCGGTCTCTTCCAATCTTGAATCGCTTCAATCTTTGAAAGATCCATGGAAATTCCGGATTCGGAAATAATATGACCGAGAAACTTCACCTGAGATTGCCAAAAGTGGCATTTAGAAAACTTTGCCTTTAATTGATTACTCCTAAGAGTTTCCAACACAATCCGAAGATGCTTTTCATGCTCCTCCTCGGTTTTTGAATACACAAGAATATCATAAATAAAGATGAGAACAAATCGATCGAGGAAGTCCTTGAAAACTCGATTCATTAGGTCAACGAAATAAGCTGGGGCATTCGTCAACCCAAATGTCATAACAAGCCATTCATAAGATCCATAACGGGTACGGAACGATGTCAAAGGAATACTATCCTCTGCAATACGAAGCTGGTGAAAACCAGTAGCTAAGTCTAATTGTGAAAAAACTCTAGCACCACTAAGCTGATCGAATAGATCATCAATCTGAGGTAAAGGATATTTATTTTTGATAGTAAGATCATTAAGCTTGCAGTAGCCAACGCAAAGCCTAAGCGTACCGTCGGATTTCTTCACAAAAATAGCCGAAGCTCCCCAAGGCGAGGAACTATAGCGAATAAATTGCTTCATCTCCAATTCGGATAATTGTTTACGCATCTCCTCGTTTTCTTTATTGGACATACAATAAGGAGGACGAGTGATAGATTGAGCTCCAGGAATGAGATTAATTCTAAACTCAATTGTTCGCTTAGGTGGTAATCCTAAAACGGGCTCAAATATGTCGGAAAATTCACGAACAACGTGAATAATAGAAATAATATCTTCCTCATCATCATTTTCGTCATCATAAGGATTTAAAGAATATAAAGATGCAACCAAGCTGGAATCCGAATCTTTAAGATTAATAGAAATCTGCTTAGCAGATTGAGGATGTCGAAGAGGAATAGTCCGCTCAGGACATAGGATATGAGCTTCATAACGGTTAAGCCAATCCATTCCCAAAATCATTCCAAAGCCTAAATAACGCATGACATGCAAATCGGCTCGGAAAGAAAAATCACACAAAATAATCTCGACATCTTAACACAATAAACTGATTGTTGCGGATCCACCAACCAGATTCGCAATTCTCAAAGAAGTCATTAAACACAAAACATCCAAAGAAAAGGTATCAACAAGTTCTTTTCATATAAAAGAATGGGATGCACACGTATCAAAAAGAACTCGAATAGGATGATCACGAAATAAAATAATGCCATCAAGAATAGAATGAGAAATACCTTGGCCACGAGATGTGTTGCCAGAGGCTTGAGCAACGTTTAACTTTCCCTCCTTCCTGCCCTGAAGCTTGGGGCAAGAAGATAAATAATGATCCGGGCTTTTGCAATAGCGACAAGTACGAGGCTTTGAACACTTGTTCGCAAAATGGTCTCTGGAACCACAGTTAAAGCATTTCCCTTCAGTAGAGGAAAAGGTCTTTGCAGCAGGAGTTGCTTGCCTCCCTTTCTTATTGGGATAAGGACCTTTAAATTTGTTTGGCCTCTTCTTGTTGTTGAAGTTTGGTTAGGAACCCACCACTTCAACATCATTCTCCCTATCCGCCTCTTCAAGATGAAGAGCGATATCAATGAGTTGGTCGAAGGGAACTTCTAATTTTAGAAGTAATGGCTTCTTGAGATTTTTGTTTAAGCCATAGACGAACCTCTGGTTCTTCTTTAAAGGGGTGTTGATGTATTCAACCCCATATTTGGAAAGCGACTCGAAGGAGGCGACATAATCAGTCACAGAAGAATCACCTTGAACAAGGTCAATAAAACGACGAGCCAAAGTCACCTTCTCGGCTTCTGGTACGAATTTTAACTCGAAGCGCTTTCGGAATTTCTCCCAAGTGAGATCCGCTTCATTTATTTCAGAAATCAGAAGCTCGTACCAGTCCAATGCTCTTTCTTGGAGCATACTAGAAGCCACCTGAACTCGGTGAAGATCAATGAGGTTCATGCGAGAAAAGATTCGATCGCATGTCCTTAACTAAGCCTGAACTTCAATAATAGTTTCGGAACCTTTAAATGGCTTCCCGCCCAGGTTGGTGTAATCATTGCAGAAACGTGCAAACCCAGATTTAGGGTGAGTAGGTTTCGGATTAGAACCAACTGCTTGAGCATTCGTGACAAGGTGAAGAATTTGCTGGGTAGTCATAAAAACTCCATCTTAGGGTGTAGCACTAGATGGTCCAGCTCTGGGACGACCAGGTCTAACCATTTCTCTTCTTTAAGAAAGAAATAAAGAAGAAGAAAAAGTTATTCTCAAGATAAATATCAAGCAATTCTTGATAGATAAAACAAGGAATCATAAAGAAAATAGGATGAATCGGTACGAAGACTCGAATTAAATCCTAAAGCACGACTCCTAAGAAAGACTTAGGACGACGATCCATGTTATATTTTTCCATATTGTTCCGAAGTTTGGCTCTGATACCAAGCTGTGATGCCCTACCACTATACCCACGCTAGCCAAGAACACTACGGAGTAATGCTGTCGACTAGCACGGAGAATAAGGCTGTTGAGGAGCGACCATCCATGTAATTGCTTTGTGCGAGCACCGATATGTCAGATAATAAAACATGCATTTTATTTCAAGAGGAAATCCAACATACCGATACAAACTCAAAACTACTACACAGTGGCTATATAAATCCTCTGGAAACAAATATAGAAATATGCATAACATAAATCAGTCACAGATAATTCATATCACAAAGGCGGAAGAAGATATGAATATATAACTAACACATGAAAGTGTATATCAGAGTAGTGGTCAAAAAGATCCACAATAATACAAAAGAATAGCAACACGTGCTATACAAAAGAATACAACTATGAGTCTATATCTCAAGTGTATACAACAAAAAACTACTAATCTAAGTAGTTAGCCAAAAGTCAGAGGAATCAATCCCAAGTGAGAAGTCAAGCAGAAGCACCTGCAACATCTCGGTCTGACCCGAGTATTATTTAATAAGAAAATAATAAACGGATCAGTCTAACTATAAATATCAGATGAAACGATATAGAGTAAGTGATATGACTAAACACATAATAATCACAATGCCAAGCTGTGATATATATAAGTAATTGAAAATCAACAAGAGATTAATCAATATCACAAAATCTACACAAGAATCAAAGAAATGTCATACTCCTAATTTCATTCACCAAGCCAAAATAAATGACATATATATCAATGCCAATCGTAAAAGTTTGTGAAACATGAATTCCAGAAATCAACACAAGAAATCCAGAAATCAAATAATTCGGAGCATCGACGTCGTACAGCGTGACGTCCGACGATCCAGAAACACAATAAAAGGGAACAACGATGTCGTACAGCGTGACATCCGATGAACCAAATCACAATCAAAGGGAACAACGACGTCATACAGCGTGACACCCGATGAACCAAAACACAATCAAAGGGAACAACGACGTCGTACAGCGTGACATCCGATGAACCAAATCACAATCACAGGGAACAACGACGTCGTACAGCGTGACATCCGATGAACCAAAACACAATCAAAGGGAACAACGACGTCGTACAGCGTGACATCCGATGAACCAAATCACAATCAAAGGGAACAACGACGTCGTACAGCGTGACATCCGATGAACCAAATCACAATCAAAGGGAACAACGACGTCGTACAGCGTGACATCCGATGAACCAAAACACAATCAAAGGGAACAACGACGTCGTACAGCGTGACATCCGATGAACCAAATCAAAAAGACATTGCACAATGCTAGTCTAAAACATAAAATGATCGTCATGATCAAAGAGAAGTGTCGATTACAGTAAGCTAGTAAATATACGAGCTTAGCTTCATGTCCCATAACCACTAGCTTAACTTAAATATTTACGAACAAATTGTAGATCTCCACTAGAAAATTGTCACAAGAGATTCAATCGAACAATTCCAAGAATTAACCAACGAAGTAAACGCAAGCATTTCATACCACTCGTTTTACTAAGTCGTTTAATTAGATTTCTCATACGGGTGAGGTAAAGGCTTATATATAGTAATAGATTGGAAAACGGTTTAAGAAAACGAGCTTTGTAATAAAATAGTGTTGAAATCATTTGAAGAAAGAGTTTTGATATTTACTACTAGTATAGAAAACCTTTTTATATTTTTAAGTGAAAAATCATAGAAGTGATTGTAGAAACAATCAATTCATAAAAATTCACATTCGAAGAAGTGAATAAAATCCAAGAAATCGATACTGAATCCATCAAAGTGGATATGTCCTAAATTCCCAAAGAAAATGTCATCAAAGTCGATGATAAATGATAGCAACAAATAGGAAACAACACGAATCGATTAAAGTTGGAAATTCAAGCAACTAGGCAAAAAAGGCAAAATATCATCAGGTCGGTCGGCCGGCAACAGAGCTCGGTCGACCGGACCCCGTTTCAGAAAATTTCTCGGGAAGCAGGTCGGTCGACCGTGACCTGCAGCAGGCCAACCGAACCAGAAATAGAGAAGTGCAATTGCACTTTAGTAGCTGGTCGGTCGACCGGCCCAGGGGTTCGGTCGGCCGAACCTGATGTTCTGCAAATTTGAAACCCATTTAATTGATGTGCAAACTCCACCAATTCGCAACCGAACGAGCACGGACGGTAGAGAATTATGCCAAATGGCTACCCGATCCTATTGGCTCCTCGATGCATCACCAAAAACACATTTGAACATCAAAGCTATGATTTTTAAGGATTTGAACCCAAAACACCAAAAATTGGAATATTCACCAAATCAATCCAAACCAAAAGCAAATGCACACGAATAAGTGTTAGGAATTCATACCTAACAATCGAAGATAATTCATAGACTTAGATGTGAGATTAAAAATCTCGCCTTTGAACCCAAACGATTGAAGAAGAAGCTTGAAAGCAAAGGAGAATCAACCACTCCTCAAATTCAACTCAAGAAGCTTGATTCTAGGCTTTAAAAGAAGAACATTCCCAAAGTTAGGTTTAGGAATTTCTGAAATTGATAAGAAAATGAGTTCGAGAAGAAGAAGAGAAGCTTACCAATGGGTTCTTCTATTAGTTTGGAGCTAGAGCTTGATTTGCAAAAGAAAACTAGGGTTTTGGAGTTTTAATTTCCCATCTCTCCCACCATTGATGCTTTAGAACTGAAAAGAGGAGAAAGTGAGGGTGAATGGGGAGGAGTGGCTCAGATTTGAGTATAAGTTAAGCATAGGGTTGAACCCAAACCTAAACCCAAAGTTTAAAAGTAGCAAAAATCAATTTACTCCAAACATATCGAAGCTTATACTCAAAAAGGTCGCAAACGGTATTTTAAACTCAATGGGAGTGGTCCCGAGTCCTAATTCGACCGTATGCAAACAGTAGCTTTTCGGACTAAATTCCGAGTATCGACAAAATATTTAAATAAAATATTTAAATATAAAAATCGATAAATATGCGGGTTGTTACACTCTACTTCTCTGTTCTTTTCTCAGGTGTGCAATCTGCCTAGGTTTGTGTATATCCCTCTTGATGTTTGGGTTAATATTTGAAGTGTGCCATGATAAATGTGTGATCAGTTGTTAAATATGCCTCTATGTATATATATAGACACATGAAAATAGGTGTGCATGTCTGTGTATAGGGAAGTTTGCTCTATTTTGAATCTTACAGGCCTTAATAAGTTTAAATTTCAATTCCTTTTCCCTCGATTCTCTTTAGACCTTGATGTATAAACAAAATCTGTTAGAAATAACAAGATGAAGATTTGAAAAATATTTTTAGAAAGAATCTGAAGGTAGTCTTAATAGAAAAGGAGAAGAACGGTGGAAATTTAATCAAGTCAAAAATTTAATTGTTTAAATTTTGGTTTTTTTTTCATATTTACAGATTCGTACTTAAAAACTATGATTTTTAAAAAGAAATCAAGATTTTTAAGCTTGTGTATTGAGAGAATTTGAGGATTGAACGGGTTTAGTGTTTTGAGGCTTTTCTGGTGATCGACAAGGCTTGGAATCTCGAGATCGGTACTGGAGATAGTGTGAGAGTAAGCAAGCTTTGGAAAAATGCTCATTGGGTTTTCGGATCACCGTGGCGTAGGAAAATCGTCAAAGTATGGTTTTAGATTGGTTGTACGTCGAGGTTGGAAATAAGGTTGCTACGTCGTCGTCGTAGCATCGGGGGTGAACGGTCCAGGGGGGATCAGAATTGGAAGTTCTAGCGAAGCTTTGGACTTGGCGGCGTAAGTTCAGGTGATCGGAGGTGATGACCAAAGATGGTTTGTCGATCGAATATTGTTCCAGTTAGATGCTTGTCTACCTCGTTTTTCGATTGGCGAAGTCAATTGAAGTCTTTTGGGGTCTGGGTCGTCGACGAGGTCGATGGCGACTTGTGGGTGGTTGTAGCGATGATCAGAGGTGATCAGGTCGGCGTGCAAGGTGCACGGTGCACGTATGTATTTGATGATTGTTTGAAAGTTTTGGGAAAGACAGGAAGAAGGTAGAACTCGAGAAAATGATGGCATTAGCTCGAAGTTGGGCTTGAGGTTTTGTTCTTTTGGCTCGGGTAGGTTGGTCTTGGCCTTGGGTTAGTTTGTTTACAAACAGGTTTTAAAAATTTGAAAGTAATTGTACCAGTTTTTGAAATTTTTTTAAAAAAATGAGGGAACTAGTTTTTAAGCCAAAATTATAAAAAAAAGTTTTTCAAAGTTTTAAAATGTTTTGAGATTGTTTGCTCAAAAGGGTAATTGTATAATAGTTTGATTTCCAAATGTTTTTTAAAGGAGTTTTAATGAGGTGATTAAATAATGGATTTAATTACTTAATGAAGGATGGTTAATTTATTAATGTAATCGGTTAGGGGAATAATTGATTAATTTATTTGTTAAGGTGGATTAATTAAAGGCTAATTAATTTGGGTAATTAATTCAAAATATTGATTTATTAATGTGATTTATTAATGATCAAAGGATAATTAATTTGATAGATTAATTAATGATCAAAGGATCTTAATTGAGGGTAGTTAATTACTTAAAAAAATTAATTACTTAATGAAAGTAATTTGATAGGATAATTACCAAATGTATTTAAAAGAATTAATCATTTAATTTCTTAAAGATTTGCTAATCAAGATGATTAATTTATTTATGTGATTAATTAAAGGTTAATAAATTAAGTTAATTAATTAAATATAATTAATTAAGAGTTAATTTTTTAATTAAGATTAATTTATTACTTAAGGATAATTAATTAAATGGTTATTAATTAATGGTTAATTAATTAAGCAATTAAGGATAATTAATTATTAAAGATTAATATTTTAATGGTTAAAGGTTGATTAATTATTAATAAAAGGTTAATTAATTTATCATTAAAGGTTTATTAATGATTAAAGATAATTAATTAAAATAGCTTGTAACTAATTAATGTTAATTAACCAAAATTAGTAATGTATTCATAAATAATTTATCTAATTTAAATTAACCAGATGATTAATTGTTCTTGCTTATGTTTGGATTGTGTGAATGCCTTGAATTGTTTGATATCCCTGATGTGTGATGCTTTCTGATATGCATTATTTTGATTTGAGCTGTGATGAATGTAATTTATTTATCCATGATGAATTTATATTATTTATATGTGAATCTGTGAATGAAGATTAGCGTTATAGGATTATATCACTTATCAATATTGCTGTGTTTGGATTATGATGATATTGCACTATTATGTAAAACCCCTAGACTACACCACACACATACAAATATGGGTTGCATGAGGAATTGGTTAAGTCACAAATATTTTGAATTTAATACTATTTTATTCAAAATGATTTTGAAAGTTGAATTTTGAATCCAAATGGTTTGGAAATGTAATTTGGTTAAATATGAAAAGCTTTGAAAAGGAGTTTTTAAAGATAAAAAATTATTTTGAATAACTTACTAAAGTTTTGAAATTTAAATAGTTTGATTTGAATTTGAATTCAAGACTTGAAGTTGAGGTCTATAAATATATGTTTGGAAATTATGGTTTAAAAAGGCTATACAAGTTATATAATGTATATATATGGATTTTAAACCATTTTAAAATTATTATTTTGGGAATTTAAAATTTACCCAAGTTTATACTTTAAAAGCTATAACTCGTGCATATTTGATCGAATTTTTTCGAAATGAAATCAAAACGATAATGGCTTTCATATAACGAAAGAACTTCTAGTTTTTGTTGAAAGATTTCAAATTTGAAATGCAATTGTTCTGAAAGTTATGAATGAATCTTTGACAAAGATTGGTGAACTTTGTTTTCAAATTAAAGAGGATCTTGAAAGTATATCTTCTGTATAAAAGATTAGAAAAGGAAATAGTGTTGAAAACTATGAATGAATCTTTGTAAAAGATTGATGAACCCTGGTTTTAAATTAAGGTGGATTTTTAAACGGTGAATCTTTTGTTTAAAAATATTAAGGTGGAAATTTTTTTAAACCATTCAAAGGAAAGGTTTTGGGTAATAAGTTATGACTTAACTAAAATCCCATATATCCATATGTTTTTCAAATTTGCACTAATTATTCAGTTTAGCAGGGAGAGGAATTTATGTCATAAAACCCATTCCGAGTAATGATACGACGAAATAGAAAGCATTTGAAGACCGGTGGTGAAGACCGGGTATTTTCGAAAGCGAAAGGGTTACCTGTCGAATGTCTTTTCCCCGAATGGTCGCGGTATAGAGATTTGATCACCCTTTGTGATGGGGAGTCCGGACGTGATTAGGGATTATCCGGATTGCAAGGGTTTCTTTTGAAGTGCCTTCGGTTCCGTTAAAACGCGAAACGGACTTGTATGGATGTATGTCTGAGGTTACACTTTGAGATGTAGAGCTGGTTTCTATCAAATACATTACTATTTGGTGGCAGAGAATTTATTCTTTTAGCTTAACACCCTTCTCTCAGACGTACGAGCTCAGAGGTTATGTTATTGATGGTTACTAGTGATATGTTCGCAATTTGGTATTATGGCATATTAAGTGTTGTTGATCATTGGTTGATCGAAGCATGGCTTTTGTGAAAAGCGTAGCTTTGGGGGACGAGACTTCATCCAGACCTCACAACCCGGTAATGGTCGAAACAGGATGGATGCAGTAAGGTTATCGGGGGTCGCTCCCCTTAGGGTATATCTATTTCCTTCTAGATAGAAGTGGTATCATGGTATGGAGCCCAGATACTTAACTTATGTGGTTGCTGCAAATCTGTTGCTTTGTGGTTTTTGGTGAATCCTGGGATAAAGGTTGGTTACGAATAGGGGATGGCATACTCGTCTTAGTAGTTACCTAGTTACAAAGGTAACCCGGTCTTGTGTTGGCAGAGGTCCAGTTAGGTTCTCGGGGCATCCCTCCAGAGGCGTACCCATGTGGCCCAGGAAGTTCCTTAGCCTGACCATTTGTTGGAAATCCAATCACCAATACGCGCCCTGTACAGTTTTAGTTGTAGAACCTGCCATCTAACATGGTAGCTATAGTAGGCATACTATAATGGTACGTATGCTGGCTAAGATTAATATTATACTTGCGAATGTTTTGTACACTATGCAGTAATAATAATATCAAAAAGGATTTCGCGTGTCAAGCATGTTTGACTATCATAAGGAGAAATATCCTCCAATTGTGCGCTTGCATTTTGTGTGTGGGGGGAGGCCTTATGGTAGTTTCATTTTCCAAAAAAGCATAGAGGATTTCAATTTTAAATTCTTTTGTGGTTTTTGTTCAAATAAACTGTTTTTGTTTGCTCACACCAGTCTCATGACTGACCTAGAATTTATTGTTCCCTTTCTAAGCTCTAGGTGCCCATAATTTTCCACACGGGCAGCCTAGAGTTGGGATTTTCAGATAATCAGCTAGTAGATATAGTTTTGGCATTCTTTGGAGTCTTTGGATTTTGGCGATCGCATATGTTTCTCTGGAATTTGAGTTGCTTGACTTCAGTGTGATGATGGTGGTTCGAGCTTATAGTTTGGAGTCTTTTGACCTTTGGCATTGGAGATGCAATATTGGATTCTCAAGCTCTCTCTCTCTCTCTTTCTATTGAAGTTAATATTATAAGCTCCAACGTGAATCGTATTTCAACGATTGAATCTATGGCATTCGAATACGGGTAAAGTATGGATGTCGATTTTCGAACGCTGAATTTTCGCTCGTGACAAATATGATTTCGAAAGTGAATAAGATTTCGAAAGTGATATGATTTCGAAAGTGAAATGATATTTTGGCATGATATATGAACTATTTATAATGAAAATGACCACGGTGTGAAATAAACGTTTGGTTGTTAAAGAGACTGGGATCGGATATTGTCATACTCTCTACTGATACCGAAAACCACTTTAACAGCTATGTACATGATGGAGAATCCAGAACGAAGTAGAATGGTTTGGAAAATGATTCTGTATGAGGTATTAACGCAGCCCTGACCCTCCACAGGTCAGCTTGACATGACTAAAAAAGGAGCTATACCTGGACCAGGTGAGGTCGCACCTCCGATCGAGCATTCTTCTTCGATACCATATCTATTACTTTGTGCTTTTATTTGTGTGCACCATTGATTTTGGGAGTGTGTCCGTAGGTGGACTGTAGTAGCTGCTATGAGATACCACCAGCCCGGTTCTGCAAAACGGTAGTATCATACACTGGGCGTTGCCTCGTATTCCTTGTTACATGCCTTATCACACCCACTACGAGTTTGGTTTGTGTCGCACCTATGAAGTGCTCCCTAATAGCCCATTGGTTTGGTGGAGTTTACTGTGCCGTATAGACAACGGCATTTATATGAAAATGTGTTAATGGGGATATGGGTAACGGCTTAATGCTATTTTTATATTTTACTTTACTGTAGACATTATCTATATAGCGTGTTGTATTATGTATGTAGATAGTTCCATAGATCCTAAAGTGTAACGACCGGGCGTTTTCGACCTCGAAAATCGACACTAATGCATTCACTGTATAGTGTGCTTGAGCAATCGAGTACCAAAAATACGAGATTGTTAGGGTTTAAGAAGAAAAGAGATAGAAGAAGAAAACAGAAATAACAGAACAGAATCTCACAATCATAGCGGAACAAAATGTAATATACAATAACAGCATTTTATACAAAGGAAAGCTCTAACTGTTAACATACATACAAGTTATCAAAGTACAATCATCACATATATAATCTGGACAGTTATAATAGCTTGTCCCTAAATGCTGAATATACAGCCTAAAATATACAGCAGAATATAATCGAATACGTGCAATACGTCTCTGCCATCTAGCTCGTCTCCTAAGCTCAAAGCATCCTAACCTGAAAATTGTAATATTTGGTCTGACCCGAGCATTACAATTAAGTAACACCCGAGTTAGGCTGGAAACCAGCGTGAGTAAACCCACTTAATTTGAAATACTTAAGTTATAAAAATATTTTGAAAAACCAGGGTAACTCGTACAAACAAGATGATTTTTTATATCTTATTATAACCAAAACAATTTTGCAGAAATCCATCGATATTTCAATAGTGTCCAAGTACAATTTACTGATTTAAAATGATCAAATTCGTTAAATCTATCCAATTAAATTCCAGCATATAGGACTCTATATTCAAATTGTAAAGGGTCTTAATGATTATTAAATCGAAGTGGTTCCGAATAACACTGATATCTGATCAGTCTCTTTGAGTCAAATCGATAAACTTTAAATGTCCAAGTCGTTTTTTATATAACAATTTATATTCAGGGCGGCAACATTCACACTTAGGAATTTACTACACACGTTTATGTTAATAAAACGTTTAATCGTTTTATTCCCTTTATTTAAAAAAAATTAGCTATTTAATGGCATAGACGAGAATAATTTGAATAAATATTCAATGGAAATAAGCCAAAACATAGGTCGTTACTAATTTAATGATTAATAATTAATATTAAACAATTCGCAAATCAGGATTTTACTAACTTTAATTACCGAAACCGTTTATATTATTAATCCAAAATAATTATAAATTAAAAGATTAAGAGACAATTTATCATTTTTGAATTAAAATTAAACACTCTATTTAATATCTAATTTATTAATTTACATAAGATTTAAGTCAATTAATCACTCATCTTGATTTAAAATATCATTAAACTTTAAATTATGGAAAAATTCATAATATTAATTTATAATACCGGGTAATAGGATCTAGATGCAAAAATATTCATGTCAGTGTGGATTTAAAATGAAAATAAAATTAGAGTTTTAAAAAAAGTCCCTTCTTTCTTCTCTTTCTTTTTCCTTTCTTTCGTTTTCTTTTCCCTTTTCCTTCTTTCTTTTTCCTTTTTCCTTCCTTTCTTTCTTTTTTCCTTTTTCTTTTTCCTCTCTTTCTATTTTTTCCTTTTCCTTTCTTCCTTTTTCTTTTTCCTGTTTCTAACCTTTCCTTTTTCTTTCTTTTCATCAGCCTATGCCACCCAACCCAATTTCTTCTCCCCCTTCTCTTTTTTTCTTCTAGTTTCTTCTCTTTTCATTCATTTGTGACCAAAAATACATGCACAATAGATGTGCACGTAAAGACTCCCAAAGTCGTCGATTCACGGCCGCCGACCATCCGCTCATATCACGTATGACCACCACACCTCACTCGGTCCCTTAAAACCCACGACAAACTTACCATTCGAGAATTCGATCCTTATGCTGAGACTGGAAATGATAGCCACCCATACAAATGCCTCGACGAGGCACCCCACTTCATCGATCAATGTCAAATTATACCTAAAGCATCGCCTTTTTACATCCCCTTACCATTCCCCTAGACTGCACGTGTTGTACGCCTCCTTCACATCGCCATGCCCATTTATTCGAAGACCAAAAACAAACTCCTTAAATCCTAAAACTACCTTTTCCCATCAACACACACAATAGAAAAATCCCACGCCATTTTTCTCGAGTCCCCCATCGACCGATGCTCCTCTACGCCAAAAGCCTTGTCGCGAAATAACCTAGGTCGCCGGAATTTACCCAAACCCTTAATTCTGATCATCTATAAATTTCTACCTCCATACGTAACTAAAAATATTCAAACCATCCTTAAAATTCATGATTTCTAGTAATAATCACACTTATATAACCAATTGATGAGAATATGGTAGTTAAATTTTATTCACTTCAAGGCTGTTTACTGTAACCAACATTTTTCTTCACCTATACTATATGATATCGAACGAAATAATTTTTTTCTTAACTTATACTAAAAAAACAATCAAATTTCCTTTTGGGATCGGAGCCTAAAATTTAATGGATAGTGAGATCCAAATTTTAAAAGTTAAAAGATGTTAACATGTTCAAGGGACAGAGCTGCTGGTCATGTTTTCTTTTGTTACAGAGTGTCTAGACATGCCCAGCACACAAATATATAAAGCATAGAATATATTACTACATGAATTTATGCCAAGATACAAGATTTCGTTTGAATTTCCTAAGCGTATAATGCATATATAATTTCCCGTAAGAAAATCTTTAATGTTGTACTCATAATCTCTGATATAGATTTCTCACTGCTACTCTGCTTTCCTGCCTCTTGCTTTTACTGTCTTTGATTAATGGTAGCTCTTTGTTACATTTTTCACCTTGTACAAGTATGAATAGTTATAGATAGTGTATATATAGAAGAAGAGAGCGACAGGTTGGACAAGGCCGAGGCCTTTGTTTTTGTACATGCCTCATTTTATATATATTTTTCTTTCTCTAATTTGATTTGAGATAAGATGACCTGATTTGAAAACTTGTGTTGATTTGAAAACTTGAGCGAAAACTTAATTTAATATATGCTTGACTAGATGTATTTTCATCATTATGTCTCCTTATGCATATACATATGCTTTCATATATGTACATATGTATTTTGTATCCATGCACTATTTTACCATAAACATTTTTATATATTTACGTAGATATGCGTACATATGCAATACACCTTTTTATTTTACCTACTTACACTTTATACATAATTACATACACATATTCACATATGGTTGAACTCTGCCATCATGAAGCTTATACATTCATGTATATGTATACTTATTTACATATGCCATATTTTTTGGGTACAAATATATATAAATATATACGTGTATGTGTGCGTATCCACTTATTCACTATTTTACACAACATATATATACACACACACATACATATACTTAGGTATTTTACCGTCATATATATATATATATATATATTTACACATTATTCCCTTTTACATATACATTACTTCGTATGGCATATATACATACATATATATATACACACTTATATGCTTATATATATATATATTTGGACATCATTAACTTGTATATATTTATCTTTATGTACATATATATGGATATTCTACCTTGAATTTCAATGGTGGAGTTTATATACATATTTCTATAATATTCATCATATCTAGAAATTTTTATTTTAAATTTGAATATAGTTTTTAATAAACATATAAATTCAGATATTTTAAATATCGAGAAACTTATCTATTCGTATTATAAAAATTAATATTTCAGTAATTAAAATCGGTTAATTACCATAATAATAGGTGACTGAAAATCCAGGTCGTTACATTCCTTCCTCCTTAGAGCATCTAGTCCTCGAAAAGGAACGAAATGAGAAATTTGAATTTTGATGTGTGTTATCAATTAAATCATTCTTTAAAACATTTAAACTCCTTACTCTTTTATTATACAATATAAAAATACATACACTTCAAATTACATAGCATTACCAAGCTAGTTTGACATTAAATTTTTTGTATAACTCGATGTCTTAACACGTTTATCCTTGTTCTTACAGAAATTTAGTCATATGTTGATCAGACTTAGGGCTGAAAATCTATATGTACTTAGTAGACTCGTTTCAACACCCAATGAAAATACTTGAAAATCCTTTTTTTTAAATGATACGGAAAGTATCACTCCCGTTTCCCATCATGGATCGCAGTTAACCCGATGATTGCATCGCCATCCTGGTGAAACCATAGGAAAACCATAGGCATCAACACCTCCAGACTTACGTCATGGGAACACCATAGTCCGTAGCTACACAAAGGTGCTTTGCTATCACAAAACAACCATAAGTAGTCTATAGGCAATCACTGCCCCTCGAATTACACTATCAAACGAAACTATACCATATAGATCGCTGGCTACACAAAGGTTGCGTCACTATCCCAGTATCCCCAATGTAGGTTGTAGGCACTCGCTGCCACCCGAATTATGCTATGGAACCAAAACTAGAATTACACTATGGAACCAAACCACATAGATCGAAATCTACCGATGTTACGTTGCTATCCCATCAAAATCAAATATAGATTGTAGGCAATCACTACCATTCGAATTACGTTATGGAACTGTGATAGATCGCAGTTACACAAAGGTTACGTTTCCATCATAGAAAAACCCAATGTAACTATAGGCATCGGCACCTCTTGACTTACGCTACCCAACAAATGATCACCAGGAACTCATGAGTTTTGTCCGGGCGTCCTCTAGGATCCAAATTCTCATTGAACCCACCCTGTGGATTCCTAGGAAGAATCACCCAATGGATCGCCTACTCTAAGTTCTGACATTCATGGGGGTGCCTTTCCATTCTTTTTCCTCAAAACATATCGTACTATATACATAGTACCTTTCAAATCATACCCTTCACATATAAACTTTACCTATACAAAATCGATATCTTCAAAATCGATAGTTTTCAAAAACTCGGTTTACCCAATTTCCCAAATTGACTTTTTGCCAAAATCAAAGGTCTTTAAAAATCAACGGGTTCCAAAACTATTTCAGTTTCATTCTCATATACATATAAAATTATTCTTTCCCACTCAAATAATTTTCGGATCAATAATTTCTGAGTCCATCCCATACTAATATAAACTTTATTTAGTATTTCAAATATCTTCCAAAGTTCGTTTCTTTCTGGTTATAAGTTCAGCAAGGGGAGTTTGAATATATAACTAACATGTATAATCCCATTTATGCCAAATAAAATTTCCAATTTCTTTTATTTTTCAAAGTTATTAGTAACATTTCTTATTTCTTACAAAGTAAGTTTCAGTTATAGTAACTATTAAATCTTTATTTTAAATCATCATGTTTTCTTAAAATATACTACTTCACTTCAAAATTATTTTTGCCTTAATATCTTGATTTTGGTTCCAATTCAAAAATGCTTCAAATTTCCATTTGGGTTAGTACATCAATTTTGTCCCAATTCGTATTTAAATCCATGATTTAAATATAAAAATTTCCACTCTGACCAGCTTGGATTTAGAAAATAGCTTGAATAGTTTTAAAATAGGTAAATAGTTGATATAAGATAGTTTGAGTTTTCAAAAATGTTTTTATAGTAAAATAGCTTGGAAAATAAAAATAATTTGAATATTTAAGAAGATAGATTTCAACTGTTTATATTAAAATAATTTATTTGAAAATAGTTACAAAGTCTAACTAAATCAATTCCCTATCTTCCAGTTCAAATTAATTTCAATTTAAATTTCCATTTCCAATAATTTGATTTTATTTCTTAAATAAAAATCATTTAAATAGTTTCAAGTCAAAGTTTTTTTTCTACTTAATTGTAGTGATGGATATATATCATTTCTATCCAAAATAAATTTCATTTCAACCCACTTCTTAATTTATTCGAGATAATCCGATTTATAGTTTTACATACTGTAAATAATATACAGGATGATAGTAGGATATATTAAGGTAAATAAACATCCAAATTAATTAAAACATCAATCAATAACATCCATCATAAATTTCCAAAATTCAAAACCCATTTTTGTTTCAAAAATTGTTTTGAAATCACACATACATACTTAATTCCTTTGCATCCCTTATCGAATCATACCTTTTCTTTTGTAATTTAATTCATTTAACTTCCATAAGTTAAATTTTTATTTCCCTTAAAATTTCCAATTTTAGGTTATAAGTTCAAAACTTATTTTACTTGACCTGAGTTAATTCCTATTTCATTCGATCCATTTAACCTTCTCAATTTAAATTTTTACCTCCCAAATTTAAATTTCTTATTAATATCACTTCCCGCTTATAGGTTCAAAAACTTACTTTCCTTTTTAGTTATACTTCTCATTCTCAAGGGATTCCAACATTCAACACCCAGTATTTACTTTAAATCAACTTTGAAATCATACACACACACGCATATATCCAATTAAAAAAAACTACTATAGGAAAATGGCGACTACTATATGTTTTTCCAAGACCTTAGGCACCGGAAAGGAAGATGATGAAGGAGGAGGAGAATGGAAGGAGGTTAATAATAGGGGAAAGGCTAAGAAATTATTCGTAGATGTGCTTAAAGAGAACCCTAATTTATGTGCCCCAAAGGCTAAGTCATGGATAGAGGTTGCAAGCAGCAAAATCGAACTCAAAGGAAATGCAGACTATGTTGAATCTCAATCGAACAGAGAAGAAATTTACCAGTTGATCGATGAGGAGGATTATGCTGAATCCAAGCGACTAAGGAAACATTCAATCTACGTGTAACGACCCTAGATTTTAATTTAATTTAAATTAATAATTAAATGAAATTTTGAATAAAAAATTTATAAAATTAATTATAAATAGTGATGTGAGTTTCCCCGAGTTCAAATATATTCTATATAAATCATTTAAATTTTTGAATATTGTATATATATGTATATATGTGAATATATATATATATATATATGTATATTTGGGTATATATGAGTCAATTTGAAATTATAAAATCTTGTGTGTATATATATATATTTTGATTTGAATTTAAATCTCAAATAAATGGTTTAATAATATTAATTACAAGACAATAAATAAGAAGTAAATAAAATATAAGACATAATAATATAAAGTAAATATATATATATATATATATATCTTAATCTCATATTAATAAATCAATACAAAATAATACCAATGGAGTAGTCTACAAAAGTAATAAGAGATAAGGATAAAACATAAAGTACATAAAATAAGATCAAATGAAAGTATTCAAACAAAAGAAATAACATACAAAGAAGAAACCACATATTTATAAAATTATGTAAAATATAAAACAAAAGAAAGAAATAAAATAAAATATACGTTGTAGATTTAATACGTATGTTAGAAATATGATTAGAAGATAAATTATAAAACAAAAACAATAGGTATAAAACTAAACTAAAAAGAATAAATATACAAGACAATATGAATATATATGAAATGGTACAAACCAAATAGTGCAGCCCCAACAACACTAAACAAAAAAAAATACAACATATTAGTACAACATCACTGCATAATACAAATATGCATCAGCCACCCTAGAAAAGAAAGAACAAAGCTAGCTAAATAAACAAAGGCATAAATAAGAAACAAAACAAAATAAAATTAACAGCATATGTGCTGTAAGTGAAACAAGAAAAATAAAATTGGATTTGATCACAAAAGAAAAGAAAACTTTGAATGTAAGACTTGGTACTTGCAAAAGAAATCAAACAGCATATCTATATAAGTGTATGCATAATGTACTTGTAAGAATTAAAATAAGATGGCTGTTACATTGAAGCATGAAGCATTTAATGCTTTCAAACCAGCCCATACCTATTGTAGAAAACTGTTTCCATATATTTATATACATCCATATTAGCTGATATTTGTTCAAAAACAAAACTTAAGCAAGTCAGTAAAAAGAAATTCAAAACTGAGAAGAAAGGCAAAACCAGAAAAAAAAATCAGTAAGCTTTCTTTCTACAAAATCTAAAACAACACTTCAAGTTTAAACAATACAAACTCAAGAACAAGCCAGAGATCAAAAGAAAAGGAGGTTTCAGCTTGAAGATTCAACAGTCTGTTTCAAGTGGAGAAGCTCTGTCTGCTTCTTCCTCTGGAAATACAGTGAGTAACCTTGCACTTTTAAAAATCTTTGAGTAGACTCTTGTTTATGTAGTGGTCTGGAAAGTATGTGCTTCCTATATATATAAATGTTTGGCAACCTCTCTGTATATTGATATATGAATGTGTGTATATGTGTATTTGCATTCCCTGTAACATTCTGTTACCAAAATTTCAAGCTAAAGACTTATTTGAAAATCAATATCTCTTGATCCAATCTATATTTGGATTTAAGTATTTAATGAAACATGTTAGTTAAACCATAGAGTTTAATTTAAAAACTTGTTTAAGTTAAAAACAAAGTAGTATCGTTCTGGAAATACAATATCACAGTATGAACTTAATATAAGTCAAAAATTCAAACATCTTGATTTTTAAATTCAGGGATGTAAATTGACTCCTCAACAAAAAAATATGAATTTTAAAACTAAAATGGTGTGTTTTAGTTGAGTAGGCAGGGAGCAGTTCATTGTTGAACTGAAAACGTAAAAATGTGTAAATCTGGTGATCCTCGGGTTTGGGATAGCTGGGTTTCTTCGTGGTGATGGAAGAGTACACGGTGGTGGTTGGAAAAATAACCGGAGGTGGTCACGACTTCGGAGGTGACGGCGGCGATAGAAATTAGTTTTTAAACCTAATTTTTCCTGTAGCTAAGTTTTTGATCGACGCGATCACGGTGGAGCATCGAGTGCTATGGGCTGTTGGGTGGTGGTAGAGGCTGAGGCGACGAAGTGATGGCCGGAGTATGGGATTTTCTGGTAGCCGGAGTCGCGTGGACGAGTCGTTGACAGGTATGGGATGGAAGTGGCTTTCGTGTTCCAGGTTTGGATTCGAATACGCGATTTTGATTTGGAGGAGTTATCGATGTTTTGGGTGGTCGAGGCAATGGTTGAGATGGTCATCGACTTGGTGGTGGGTGGCAACTTGATCGGAGGCGGTCGGGGAAGTGGTGCACGTGCACGCACATTGGCGTGTGTCAGCAGTTTCGAATATGGTTTATACTGATGCTTTGATTTATAACTTAAGTACTTTACTACTGGAAAAAAAAAAGAAAGGAGAAGAAGGACCCTGAGTAAAACCTGAGGAAATGGTTGATAGGCTCGTGTTGTCTCCGGGTTCGCTGATGTTTTGAATTGGTATTTAAATTTAAGCTTGACTTGCTGTAGGAATAAAAGGAAAAAAAAAAAAAAGAAGAAGAAGGAGGTTGCGTAAAATAACAGGGGAAGACTCGAAGCATTCGAGTGACAATCTCGGGGATGTCCATCCAGAGGCATTCTCATGTGGCAATGGGAAGTTCCTTGGCCTGATCATTCGTTGGAAATCCAAAGAAACAATACGAGACTTGTACAGTATTGGTTGTATAACCTGCCATGGAATGTGGCGGTAACCTGCTATTGAACATGGTTAGCTATAGTAGGCATACGATAATGGTCGTATGTTGGCTAAGATTTATATTCTACTTTCGAAATGAATTTTTCCTACACTATGCACTAGTAATAATATCAAATGTTTCTTTTAATGCGTATCAAGCATCTTTGACTATCATAAGGAGAAATCTCCTCTGATTCTGCGTTTGCATTGTGTGTGCGGGAGGCCTTATGGTAGTCTCATTTTTAAAAGCATTGCGAATTGACTTTGAAAATCTTTTATTGAATGTTTTTAAAGATAAACTGTTTTTGTTGCTCACACCAGTCCCACGACTGATCCGGAGTTTATTGTTTTCTTTCCTAAACTCTGGGTGCTCATTATATTTCTACACGAGCAGTCTAGAGTTTGGTTTTTCAGATAGTTAGATATAGTGGATTATCTGGAGTTAGTTCAGTCTTTGGTTCGCACCAGTCTTGCTTATCTTTGTGCATTGTTATGGGGAGTTCGAGCTACTGCTGGATTGATTCTTGGAAATGGAGTTGCAGTTTTTGGAGTTCTTCATTGAAGACTATCTCAGAGTTATATTGTTCCGCTGTTAGATGTTATCTATTTTCTTTCCGCTGCTATTTTATTGTATCATATCTCTGATGTATATTGATATCTATTGGATCATCTGCTGTATCAGATATTGTATCAAAGCTGTATATCAATGTATTATTCTTTTATTCCGCTATGTTGTTTACTTAATGATTGTTATAAGCTCCAGCGAATCGAAATTTGAACGGTCGAATCTATGACATTCGAGTACGATTTGAAGTATGGATGTCGATTTTCGAGCGGGAAAAATGCGAGTCGTTACATTTGGTATCAGAGCTAAGGTGAAACTTTAGCTCAGGAGTATAACACATTAAGTAACTCATTAGAGATAGGATGAAGTAAATCCTAGAATGAGTAATCCCTAAGATGTTCGTTTGAATGCCTCAGTAAATTCTCTTACTATCCGCTGATAGTAAGTATGAGTGCAAGAAGAGAACGAGATAGGGGACAAGGAAATACGACTATAATTAGTCAAAATTCTGTAACAACAGTGGGAACATCTTTCTTATCAATCTCTTTTTGATTCGTTTCCAAATTCTTTTGATTGCTTCGTGGCAGCTCCAGAAGAAGTTTCGGTGGTGGTGATGCTCTACGAATCGTTGTAGAAAATTCTTACTTCGTATCTTCATCGATTTCTTATCAATTTCTGATTTAAACTTTAATGAATTTGAAAATTGAAATTGGAGATTTTAA
Source organism: Allium cepa (assembly GCA_030765085.1). NCBI lineage: Eukaryota > Viridiplantae > Streptophyta > Magnoliopsida > Asparagales > Amaryllidaceae > Allium > Allium cepa. Next base: position 583,853,759 of record CM060931.1, read on the forward strand.
ATGAATTAGAAATTTTAAATTGAGTTAACTTGATTAATAGAATATGAAGAATGATTAGAATTGTATTGATAAAACGATTTCGTTTAAAGCCAAATTTTAAATTCTATTGTAATTTCTTGTGAATACCAAAGTCCGAAGAGGGACAAATTGGTATTTATTTTAAGATATTTCGACCTGAGTTTGGAATTCATATCTTAAGTTTGAGAAATTATAGGAGATCAAACCTGTCTATCTCTGTGTTGTTTTCGTGCCTGCGAATTTCGAGGACGAAATTCTTTTAAGGGGGGAAGTCTGTAACGACCCTAGATTTTAATTTAATTTAAATTAATAATTAAATGAAATTTTGAATAAAAAATTTATAAAATTAATTATAAATAGTGATGTGAGTTTCCCCGAGTTCAAATATATTCTATATAAATCATTTAAATTTTTGAATATTGTATATATATGTATATATGTGAATATATATATATATATGTATATATGTATATTTGGGTATATATGAGTCAATTTGAAATTATAAAATCTTGTGTGTATATATATATATTTTGATTTGAATTTAAATCTCAAATAAATGGTTTAATAATAATAATTACAAGACAATAAATAAGAAGTAAATAAAATATAAGATATAATAATATAAAGTAAATATAAATATATATATATATATCTTAATCTCATATTAATAAATCAATACAAAATAATACCAATGGAGTAGTCTACAAAAGTAATAAGAGATAAGGATAAAACATAAAGTACATAAAATAAGATCAAATGAAAGTATTCAAACAAAAGAAATAACATACAAAGAAGAAACCACATATTTATAAAATTATGTAAAATATAAAACAAAAGAAAGAAATAAAATAAAATATACGTTGTAGATTTAATACGTATGTTAGAAATATGATTAGAAGATAAATTATAAAACAAAAACAATAAGTATAAAACTAAACTAAAAAGAATAAATATACAAGACAATATGAATATATATGAAATGGTACAAACCAAATAGTGCAGCCCCAACAACACTAAAAAAAAAAATACAACATATTAGTACAACATCACTGCATAATACAAATATGCATCAGCCACCCTAGAAAAGAAAGAACAAAGCTAGCTAAATAAACAAAGGCATAAATAAGAAACAAAACAAAATAAAATTAACAGCATATGTGCTGTAAGTGAAACAAGAAAAATAAAATTGGATTTGATCACAAAAGAAAAGAAAACTTTGAATGTAAGACTTGGTACTTGCAAAAGAAATCAAACAGCATATCTATATAAGTGTATGCATAATGTACTTGTAAGAATTAAAATAAGATGGCTGTTACATTGAAGCATGAAGCATTTAATGCTTTCAAACCAGCCCATACCTATTGTAGAAAACTGTTTCCATATATTTATATACATCCATATTAGCTGATATTTGTTCAAAAACAAAACTTAAGCAAGTCAGTAAAAAGAAATTCAAAACTGAGAAGAAAGGCAAAACCAGAAGAAAAAAAAATGAGTAAGCTTTCTTTCTACAAAATCTAAAACAACACTTCAAGTTTAAACAATACAAACTCAAGAACAAGCCAGAGATCGAAAGAAAAGGAGGTTTCAGCTTGAAGATTCAACAGTCTGTTTCAAGTGGAGAAGCTCTGTCTTCTTCTTCCTCTGGAAATACAGTGAGTAACCTTACACTTTTAAAAATCTTTGAGTAGACTCTTGTTTATGTAGTGGTCTGGAAAGTATGTGCTTCCTATATATATAAATGTTTGGCAACCTCTCTGTATATTGATATATGAATGTGTGTATATGTGTATTTGCATTCCCTGTAACATTCTGTTACCAAAATTTCAAGCTAAAGACTTATTTGAAAATCAATATCTCTTGATCCAATCTATATTTGGATTTAAGTATTTAATGAAACATGTTAGTTAAACCATAGAGTTTAATTTAAAAACTTGTTTAAGTTAAAAACAAAGTAGTATCGTTCTGGAAATACAATATCACAGTATGAACTTAATATAAGTCAAAAATTCAAACATCTTGATTTTTAAATTCAGGGATATAAATTGACTCCTCAACAAAAAAATATGAATTTTAAAACTAAAATGGTGTGTTTTAGTTGAGTAGGCAGGGAGCAGTTCATTGTTGAACTGAAAATGTAAAAATGTGTAAATCTGGTGATCCTCGGGTTTGGGATAGCTGGGTTTCTTCGCGGTGATGGAGGAGTACACGGTGGTGGTTGGAAAAATAACCGGAGGTGGTCACGACTTCGGAGGTGACGGCGGCGATAGAAATTAGTTTTTAAACCTAATTTTTCCTGTAGCTAAGTTTTTGATCGACGCGATCACGGTGGAGCATTGAGTGCTATGGGCTGTTGGGTGGTGGTAGAGGCTGAGGCGACGAAGTGATGGCCGGAGTATGGGATTTTCTGGTAGCCGGAGTCGCGTGGACGAGTCGTTGACAGGTATGGGATGGAAGTGGCTTTCGTGTTCCAGGTTTGGATTCAAATACGCGATTTTGATTTGGAGGAGTTATCGATGTTTTGGGTGGTCGAGGCAATGGTTGAGATGGTCATCGACTTGGTGGTGGGTGGCAACTTGATCGGAGGCGGTCGGGGAAGTGGTGCACGTGCACGCACATTGGCGTGTGTCAGCAGTTTCGAATATGGTTTATACTGATGCTTTGATTTATAACTTAAGTACTTTACTACTGGAAAAAAAAAGAAAGGAGAAGAAGGACCCTGAGTAAAACCTGAGGAAATGGTTGATAGGCTCGTGTTGTCTCCGGGTTCGCTGATGTTTTGAATTGGTATTTAAATTTAAGCTTGACTTGCTGTAGGAATAAAAGAAAAAAAAAAAAGAAGAAGAAGAAGAAGGAGGAGGTTGCGTAAAATAACAGGGGAAGACTCGAAGCATTCGAGTGACAATCTCGGGGATGTCCATCCAGAGGCATTCTCATGTGGCAATGGGAAGTTCCTTGGCCTGATCATTCGTTGGAAATCCAAAGAAACAATACGAGACTTGTACAGTATTAGTTGTATAACCTGCCATGGAATGTGGCGGTAACCTGCTATTGAACATGGTTAGCTATAGTAGGCATACGATAATGGTCGTATGTTGGCTAAGATTTATATTCTACTTTCGAAATGAATTTTTCCTACACTATGCACTAGTAATAATATCAAATGTTTCTTTTAATGCGTATCAAGCATCTTTAACTATCATAAGGAGAATTCTCCTCCGATTCTGCGTTTGCATTGTGTGTGTGTGCGGGAGGCCTTATGGTAGTCTCATTTTTAAAAGCATTGCGAATTGACTTTGAAAATCTTTTATTGAATGTTTTTAAAGATAAACTGTTTTTGTTGCTCACACCAGTCCCACGACTGATCCGGAGTTTATTGTTTTCTTTCCTAAACTCTGGGTGCTCATTATATTTCTACACGAGCAGTCTAGAGTTTGGTTTTTCAGATAGTTAGATATAGTAGATTATCTGGAGTTAGTTCAGTCTTTGGTTCGCACCAGTCTTGCTTATCTTTGTGCATTGTTATGGGGAGTTCGAGCTACTGCTGGATTGATTCTTGGAAATGGAGTTGCAGTTTTTGGAGTTCTTCATTGAAGACTATCTCAGAGTTATATTGTTCCGCTGTTAGATGTTATCTATTTTCTTTCCGCTGCTATTTTATTGTATCATATCTCTGATGTATATTGATATCTATTGGATCATCTGCTGTAACAGATATTGTATCAAAGCTGTATATCAATGTATTATTCTTTTATTCCGCTGTGTTGTTTACTTAATGATTGTTATAAGCTCCGGCGAATCGAAATTTGAACGGTCGAATCTATGACATTCGAGTACGATTTGAAGTATGGATGTCGATTTTCGAGCGGGCAAAATACGAGTCGTTACACTACGCTTACATGGCAGATAAACGCCTATATTATATACACTTTAATGCCTATATCAAGAGATCATGGAGCCCAAAAGGTTCCTCGGATGTTTTTCCTCGTGATAATGAATTTTACCATATTAAGTTTGAACTAGAAGAGGATTATAATTGAATCATCAAGGGTGGTCCATGGTTCATGGACAAAAAGCTAATTTTTATGCGTAAATGGGGGCGGATTTCAATTTTGAACGTGTTATGTTAACAACTTATCCTATATGGATCCAATTTAACAACTTGGATCTCACATTATGGAATATGAGATGTATTAGCAAACTGGCAAGTCTGATAGGCAAGCCTATTGGTATTGATGAAAACACAAGGAAGGTCAAACATATTAAATATGCAAGGGTTTTGGTGGAGATCTCTACCAAATCTGAGTTGCCAAAAATGGCGAAAGCTATGGATAAACATGGTAGTGAATACAGGAAATAGGTGGAACATGAGTTCGTTCCACCTAGATGTAGACACTGTAATTGAATCATCAAGGGTTCTCTTTAAGCACATCTATGAATAATTTCTTCGCCTTTCCCCTATTATTAACCTCCTTCAATTCTCCTCCTCCTTCATCATCTTCCTTTCCGGTACCTAAGGAAACATTCAATCTACCCTTACACGGCAGGTAAATGCCTATATTATATACAATTTAATACTTATATCAAGAGAACATGGAGCCCAAAAGGTTCCTTGGATGTTTTTCCTCATGATAATGGATTTTACCTCATTAATTTTGAACTGGAAGAGGACTATAATTGAATCATCAAGGGTGGTCCATGGTTCATGGACAACAAGATAACTTTTATGCGTAAATGAGGGCGGATTTCTATTTTGAATGTGCTTTGTTAACAACTTATCCTATATGGATCCAATTTAACAACTTGGATCTCACATTATGGAATATGAGACGTATTAGCAAGCTAGCAAGTCTGATAGGCAAGCCTATTGGTATTGATGGAAACACAAGGAAGGTCAAACGTATTAAATATGCAAGGGTTTTGGTGGAGATCTCTACCAAATCTGAGTTGCCAAAAATGGTGAAAGCTATGGATAAACATGGTAGTGAATACAGGCAAGAGGTGGAATATGAGTTCGTTCCACCTAGATGTGGAGATTGTATGTGCTTCGGTCACATTAAACAGCAATGCCAGCATATCATGGCAGACAAGACAAAGCAAGTACGGGTAGAAAAACAAAAAAAACCAATAGAAACTACAACTGTTTTACCGAAGACTGGTAGTTCAAAAAATGATGAGGATGTCACAAAAAATAATATATACAACACCTCCCCAACTAACCACCCACCACCAAAATATTCAATTCCACACCAGAATCCTATGGAGTTGGGCTGCGGATTAGAGCAAGCAGTTCATGAATCTCCTATTCAGTCAACGAAGACACCTTCCCAATGGACCATTCTGAAGGTATTTTCAGTCCTAACCTGACCCGCTTGCTACTCCTGCGGCCCCACTTGTCCTGGATCCACTAACTGAAGGTCAAAGGGAGAAAGAGGAGGAGATGCCAAGTTCCCTGTCTAATATCCACAAGTTGGACATTGGGTTGGATTCATCTTAGAATGAGGAAGATGAAAATGTGTCATAGGACATTAGCAAATACATTGAATGTAATGTTGAATATGAGAAGTAGTTAATGATTGGTGATAAGAAAAGGAATGATAAATCAGTTGTGGTAGGTTCCACTCCAGTTAAACGGAGCAAACACACCTACCTTCTCTATCATGATAAATGGAGCACCTAAAGGATATATTCAGAGCAATCGTAGCATTAGACAAGGTGACTCTCTCTCCCATATCTATTCGCTATGGCTATGGAATGGTTTACCCTTCAAATGGAGTTGGTGTGCTATCACAAATTCATTCAACATATATACAATATCCTTCCAAATGTAACCCATTTAATATATGCTGATTACTTATTAGTGGTGCTAAAAGGCAATACAAAAGCCATTGATAAGGTCAAGTCTATATTCACTTACTTGGAGCTGCTGGTTGGGCTTAAATTGAATGAACTAAAAGCCAAATGCTACTTTAATAAATTTTGTTCTCATAAGCAAGCAATGCTAGAGAGACTAGGGGTCTTGGAGGGTTATCTTCCAGGAAAGTACTTGGGGGTACCACACTCTAATAACACAATCACGGACCTTGAATGTGGTAATTTAGTTGAAGACATTAGAGACAAATTATAAGGGTGGAGATCCAAATTGTTGTCTTTTACGGGTAGAGTTGAACTGGTTCACACTATTATCACATCTAAAGTCAGTTCTGGTTGCAATCCTTTCAAATACCTAACTGCTCTATTGCAAAAATAATTTCAGTTTGTGCAAATTTTATATGGAAGGGGGGAATGCACAAAGTAAGCTACATACATCTTTGTAGAAAGAAAGAAGAAGAGGAGTTGGGCTGAAAAATTTATATGAGCTTAAGAAACTCTATGGATTGAAGCTAGCATGGAACGTTCTAACATATAAAATTCTATAGGCTAGTTGGATGAGATCAAGGTATCTTAAAGAAAATTTCTGGACCATAAAAATTGATAATAATGCCTCTATCACATGGAATAATATCCTAAACTCCTGGAATGAACTACAGACTTATATAGAGAAATTGCTAATGGGAATAACACAGACTTATGGAAAGACCCCTGGTTGAATTCTCAAAGCTTTATTGGTAGACTAGGCTGGGAATCCTTTTCAGCATATGGGACTCTTACCTACAAAGTGGCTGAAATTCTGGAAAAAGGTGAATGGCATTGTGACAGTAATTTGCTCAGCTCAAATTACAAAGATGAAATTCAGTGCAAAAACATTAAAACTGATAGAACGGAGGATCTCTGGATATGGAAAAGTAGCTCAAATGGACAGTTCAGATTCAGAGATGTGTGGGAGGAATCAAGAGTCAAATTTCCTTCAGTTAACTGGACGAAAGTGGTTTGGAGTAGGTCTAATAATCCAAAAATGGCTCACAATTTATATAAAGCCATGCTCAAAAGATTACCACCTAAAGAAAGACTTCATAAATGAGGCATCTTAGAGAATACACTACGTAATCTTTGGAATTCTGCTAAGAAAACACATGACCACCTGTTTTTTGAGTGTCATTATAGCGAACAAGTGTGGTGTATACAAAAGCTTAGATGTCTACAGACTAACAATGTATGGAACCTCAAAGATGAAGCAGTTTACCTAAACTGTTGGAGCATCCTCACGAAGCTGATGCAAGAGACGGGAATTTTTTTTGTCACAACCACTTTGTGGCACATCTGGAGGGAAAGGAACAATCGGGCCTTCAACAACAAACATCAAGACGTGTTGGTCCTAACGAGACAGATTAATAGGGACATTAGCTTACTAATTGGAAGAATACTGAAGAAGCTGCTTACCACTGTAATGGCACGAGAAGGACTACTACTGGAGACGTTGAAGTTGACGGAATTGAACGAACTAGCTCAATCAATGAACTGGGAGTTGCCATGATTTTACCCTAAAGTTGGAATGTTTTAGATTTTGCAGTGTAAAGTTGTGAAAAGTCATGCTTGCTTTATTGCTATCTGTTTTTTGTTGAGGATTCGAAAGGTATTTGTATTGCCTTGGGCCGCATAACCCAGTTGCAATTATGATATTAACCCATTTTCAAAAAATAATATACATATCCCTTTTGCATACCAAATCACACTTTAAAATAACCCACCTTGGTTTTTATCCAAAACAAATTTCTTCGAAAATTTCAACAAGTCTTGTTTTTAAAACAAAATTTTCTATATCAAAAATATTCTAATAATATTACTTATTATTCCTTCAAAACATTTTGAAACACATTTTAATTTTTCCGTCACTTAGACTCAAAACTTCTCAATTTAAATCCATTTTAATTTTTAAGTCATATTCAAAATTAAGCTTATATAATTTCACTTCCTTAAAACATTTCACAATGTTTTATCATTTTTTATTCTGTAATAAACAACCTTTATTATGATAAAACAATCAATTTATGATAATAATCAGTATTACCATATCAACAAACCAAACACACCACATATTCCATAATAATTTTCTGAAAAATCATAATCAGAGTAAACTCTTTTTTTTTCAGAACACTTTTGAAAAAAACTTTTGAAATTTCTAAACTTTTAAATTTTGGCTTGAGTCTACTTTCAGCTTAACTTATTTGCATAATTCATTCTTATCCAAATTTCTATTTGGTGATATATATGTGTGTGTGTGTGTATGTATATTACCACTTAAATTTTATAATCTTCTTTGATTATAATTAATACAACCAATCACCTAACATACTGTAATAATTTAGGAAAATTTATTTCTTGATATATCAAAATATAACCTTATATAAAAATTATTTTCTTAAAAATAGTATTTAAAATCATTATATAAGAAAATAACAAATACACCCTCATGTAATACACTCAACCCATTCTTTAGGGTATTACTGACCCTATATCTAATGAGTAATTCCCACTAAAGCCAAGGTTCTCGCTTAATCTTCAGCTCCGATACCATGTGTAACGACCAAGTGTTTTCGATCCCGAAAATCGACACTAAGACGTTCACTGTATAGTGTGCCGAGCAATCAAGTGCCAGAAATACCAGGTTGTTAGGTTTAAGAAGAAAAGATATAGAAGAGGAAAATAGAAATAATAGCATAGAATCTCACAATTGCAGCGGAACAAAACATAACATAAAATAACATCATTTTATACAAAGGAAAGATGCAACTGTTAATATACATGCAAGTTACCAGAGTACAATCATCACATATATAATGTGGATTGTTATAATAACTTGTCCCTAAATACTGAATATACAGCCTACAATACGCAGTGTAATATAATCAAATAAGTGTAATAGGTATCTACCATCCAACTCGTCTCCTAAGCTCCAAGCATCCTGACCTGAAAACAGTAATAGTCGGTCTGACCTGCGCATTACAATTAAGTAACACTCAAGTCAGGCTGGAAACCAGCATGAGTAAACCCACTTAATTTAAAATACTTAAGTTATAAAAATCTTTTGAAAAACCAGGGTAACTTTAACTCGTACACACACGACGAGTTTTATAACCTTATTATAACCAAAACACTTTTATAGAAATTCATCGACATTTCAATGGTGTCCAAGTACAATTTACTTATTTAAAATGGTCAAATTTGTTAAATCTATATAACTAAATCCAGCATATAGCACTCTATAATCAAATCGTAAAGGTTCGCAATGATTACTAAATCGATGTGGTTCCGGATAATACTGATATCTGATCCCGGTCTCTTCGAGTCAAATCAATAAACTTGAAATGTCCAAGTCGTTTTTGTTTTGTTTTTTATATAACAGTTTATATTCTGGGAAACAACATTCACATATGGGAATTTACTACACTAGTTTATTTCAATAAAACGTGTAATCATTTTATTCCAATTATTTAAAATTCATTTAACTATTTAATGGCATAGACAAGAATAATTAAATAAATGTCCAATGGAAATAAGCCAAAACATAGGTCGTTACTAATTTAACGAGTAATAGTTAATATTAAGCAATTCGCAAATCGGGATTTTGCTAACTTTAATTATAGAAACCATTTATATTATTAATTCAAAATAATTATAAATTGAAGAAATTAAGAAACAACTTAATTTTAGTTAATTGAAATTAAACACTCTATTTAATATCTAATTTATTAATTTACATAAGATTTAAGTCCATTAAAAACCCATTTTGGTAATAAAATATCATTAAACTTTACATTACGGAAAAATTCTTCATATTAATTTATAATACTGGGTAATAGGATTAAGATGCAAAAATATTCATGTCAGTCTGGATTTAAAATGACAATAAAATTAGAGTTTTAAAAAACGTCCCTTCTTTCTTTTCTTTCTTTTTCCTTTCTTTCCTTTTCTTTTATCTTTTCCTTTCTTTATTTTTCCTTTTTCCTTCCTTTCTTTCTTCTTTCTTTTTTCCTTTTCCTTTCTTTCTTTTTTTATTTTTATTTTTCCTTTCTTTCCTTTTCTTTTTTCGTTTTCATTTCCTTTCCTTTTTCTTTCTTTTCCTCGGCCCATGCCACCCGGCCAACTTCCCCTCCCCGTTATCTTTTCTTTTCTAGTTTCGATCCCTTCTTCTTTCTTTCATTTGTGAGCAGAGAAATGTGCACGTACATGTGCACGTACACACGCCCAAAGTCGTCACTTCATGACCGCTGACCATCCACCCATATCACGTATGACCACCACACCTCACTCAGTCCCTTAAAACCCGCAGCAAACCCACCGTTTGAGAGTTCGATCATCATGCCGAGACTGGAAATGATAGCCACCCATACCAATACCTTGGCAAGCCACCTCTCTCCATCGATCAACGTCAAATTTTACCTGAAGCATCGTCGTTGCATCCCCTTCCCATTCCTCCTAGATTGCATAACTCATACGCCTCCACTATATCGCCATGCCCACCGATTCGAAGCCTATAAACAATCTCCTTAAACCCTAAAACTGCCTCGTCCCACTAACACACTCAATAGAAAAATCCTATGCCATTTTTCCCGAGTCCCCCATCGACTGATGCTCCTCCACGTCAAAATCCTTTCCACGAAATTACCTAGGTCGTCGGAATTTTCCCAAACCCCTAATTCCGATCATCTATAAATTTCTACCTCCACACGCAACTAAAAATCTTCAAACCATCCTTAAAATTCATGATTTCCAGTAACAATTACATACATATAATCAGTTGATGAGAATATGATAGTTAAATTTTATTCATTTCAAGATTGTTTACTATAACCAATATTTTTCTTCTCCTATACTATATGATATCGAGTCAAATATTTATTTTTCTTAATCTATACTAAAAACAATCAAATTTCCTTTTGGGAATGAAGCCCGAAATTTAATGGATAGTGAGATCCAAATTTTAAAAGTTAAAAGATGTTAACTTGTACAAGGGACAGCTGTTATTCATGTTTTCTTTTGTTATAGAGTGTCTAGAAATGCCTAACACACAAATATAGAAAGCGTAAAACATAATACTACATGAATTTATGCCAAGATACAAGAGTTCGTTCAAATTTTCCAAGCGTATAGATGCATATATAATTTCCCGTAAGAAAAATCTTTAAAGTTGTACCACAGTCTTTAATATAGATTTCTCATTGCTACTCTGCTTTCCTGCCTCTTGCTTTTACTGTCTTTGATTAATGGCAGCTCTTTGTTACATATTATATTCCCTTGTACAAGTATGATAGGTATAGAAAATGTGTATATATATATAAGAGGCTAGTGACAGGTTAGACAAGGCTGAGGCCTTTGTTATGTACAAGCTTTATTTTATATTTTTTCTCTCTAATTTGATTTGAGATAAGATGAATTGATTTGAAAACTTGTATTGATTTGAAAACTTGAGTGAAAGTTGACTAGATGTATTTTTATTATTATGTCTCCTTATGCACATACATATGCTTTCATATATGTATAGATGTATTTTCTATACACTATTTTACCATAAACACTTGTATATATTTATGTAGATATGTACACATATGCAATATACCTTTTTATTTTACCTATATACACTTTATACATAATTATATACACCTATTTACATTAGTTTGAAGTTTTCCATCATGAAGCATATACATTCATGTGTGTGTGTATACTAATTTACATATGCCATTTTTTTACAAATATATGTATATATATCCATTTATTCACTATTTTACACAACAAATATTTATAAATATACTTATGTATATTTTACCATCATATATATATATATATATATATATTTATACATTATTCCCTATTTACAAATACATTACTTCATATGGCATATATGCATACACACACACACTCTTATATGCTTATATATATATTTGAACATCATTAACTTGTATATATTTATATTTATGTACAAACGTATGGATATTCTACCTTGTATTTTAATGGTGGAGTTTATATACATATTTCTATAATATTCGTCATATCCGAAATTTTTTATTTTAAATTTGAATATAGTTTTTAATCAATATATTGATTTAGATATTTTAAATATCAGAAAACTCATCTATTTGACTTATAAATATTAATATTTCAATAATTAAAATTAGTTAATTACCCCAATAACAGGTGACTGAAAATCCGACTCGTTACATTAAGGGATGATCCCAACATCCTTTAAGTTATATTGCATTTCACTTGGATATTTCACTTGAGTTGAATTTACTTACATAAGAATGTTAATCCTGCCTCGAGTGTTTTGTATTTTTCTTTATGCTCGAGTCATACTGAGTGTCATAGCATTTGAGACTCAGCTTTGGAGTTTGGAGCTTTGCTTGGAGATCTATCTTTTATCTATTCAGCTCTAAGTTATTTCTAGTTGCTTATGTTCAGACTTGTCACTGGCTTTTGTATTTGAGACATCTATTATATTGGATTTTTGTTGTATTTTACTTTAGGCTCTGATGTTCTATAGTAGCTTCATGAACTATTATTTATTTATTTATTTTCACTGCTTAATGTTATTACTCTGTGTCTGCGATTCTGTGATTGATTTATTTACTTTATATGCTAAGTTTTGCCAAATATAAATTAACGAGCTGTTGTCTTGAGCATTTCATGTCTGACATGTATGGATGATTATCGATTTGAATGGTTCTAAATGGTAGGTCATACAGTTGTATTAGAGCTCTGCTTTAGGCAAAACTTAGCATATGGAGTAAAAACTCATTAGAGATGGGGTAGGATTACCCTAGAATGAGTAAAATTAATTTCAGAATCATCTTGGTTTGAGCTTGAAATTCTTGGTTAAGATCCTCTTTGATTAAGATTTCTTTTGAATTTTGGAACTTTACCTTTGTTCTAAAATCCATACTTGTCTTTTCCCGTTCGTATTCTTCTTGATGCCAGAGCATCCTATTGATTTATTTCGGTTGATCTCTGCAATAAATTTGAGCACATCTTGTAACCTCAATTGGAAACTTCATCCTTATGTGTGACTAATCCCATCGGTAGTCTCGCTAACCTAAGTATTATTTATAAAGGGGTGAAATCCTTTACAATACGCATTGATTCACAGGAGATTTTTATGTTCATGGTTATGATGCATTTGATATCTTACATGGGTGTGATTAATTAAAGCATTATGATGCTGTTATTTCTGCAAAACCGAACCGTTTCCTTAGTAAACGACCAGGGTATTTCTCTTGAGATCGAATATCGAATGCCTTAGGATTATGTAGGCAGTTTTACCTTTTCACTTGATGCTCGGCCTAGTGATCTTGACTCCACTCCAATAGTCAGGGATTTTCCTAATGTTTTGGTGAAGTCACTTCTCTTCCTTCTAAGCTAAAAATTGAATTCCGCATCGATCTTATCCCCAGAGCTGGACATGTAGTCCTTCCTCCCAGACGAATGGTTTCTATAAATGGTTAGTCAAGCCCTTTTGATTAACCAATGCTCCATCCTTCTTCGTTGATCTCATGAATCGTGTTTTCCGCGATGTTCTCAACAAGTTGTCTTAGTTTTCGTTAATGATATTCTCATCTTTTCTAAGTCTGAGAAGGAACATTAGTCACATTTGGGCTTTGGACTGGCAACTCATAAGAGTCATCAGTTGAAAGTCGAATTTTATTAATGCTATTTTTGGAGAGATGAAGCCCGATGTCTTGGGCACATTGTTTGAGCAAATGGAGTATCGTTGACCCGGTTAAGGCCGCCGTGATTAATATAATTCTATCCATCTATCCACTTTTGTAATTTAATTATCTTATCTTCCTTTCGAGCATATCATCTTAGTTAGAATTCTCTTTGATTAGGGTCCCTCTAAATTTGAATCTCTATCCTTGTTCAAAAAATCCATTTTTGAATCATCTTACGAGGAAGCGTATTTTTAAATTAATATAAAATTGTTTTAAGTGTTGCTTGAGTTGTTAGGTTTGAATTTTGGGTTTCGATTGATTCATCTAGCTAACGTTATCGATAGGAATTCCAAAACACTTGAATAGAGCAAATTAACACAATATTGTTTTTGAAATTTGTATATGAAACAATTTTACGTATGATTATATTTCATATATAAAAGGTATAATTTTTTGAAATTAGATAGTTAAATAAATTAGTTGTTAGAAATGATAGTACTAGATTATCATTTACTATTTTGTCAACATTCCTAAACGTTAACTATTGTTATATGTTATAAGGAGATGAAATTTATAAATATGGTATATAAATCTGATTTGCTAATTAAATGAATTTAAATTTAGAATTTGAGAATTAAATTTTCGGTGCTTTTAAAAATTTTGGTTTTCAAAGTTTTGAAAAAATATATTATTTGAAAGTATTTTCGAATGGAAATTGTTTCTAAAGAATTTCAAAAGAAGTAAGTCGGTACTCTCCTATTATGTCTTTAGAAAATAATTTCGATTATGACTGCAGCATCATCGCCATTCATTTTCGAGTCTCAAAGTAGGGAGACCACTTAGTAGCTTTGCTACACTTTTTTGGAAAATGGATTTCATTTTTATTTCTTGTGTATGATTTAGTGTACAAAATATATATATGTATATATTTATTTCAAAATGGTTTGAAGTGAAATCGGAAATTTAACTCTTAAGTTTCATGTTAAGTGATGGTTTTCAATTATTGAAATGAAGCAAATTTTTTGAATAATTGGAGTATTTAAAATGAGAAATGGAATAGAAACAACTTGAAACAGTTGAACTAGGATAAAATTACTTTCTATAATACTCAGTTGCATTCTAAAACATATATAACTTACCTGAAATATTCAAAAAGTTAAAATGTATTATGAATATGCACACGAAGGTTAAACAAGAGAAAACTTAAGTAACAAAAATATTCAAACTAAAATTTTCTTAATAGAAATGTTGTAAATAAAAGGTAAATTTGTATAGTTCTCAATTACATTCGGAAACATTAACAAAACTTACTTGGAAAAAGTTTGAATGTAATGTGAACATGTAATTAAATAATATACTATATAAATATAAGTAATAAGATGTTCAAAAATGGAAAGTATATGGCTTTGAACTAATTGTTGTATCTGGTCTATGTATTTCGAATCTATCTTTCCATTCCGTTGCTTCTATTCTCCTATCTTGTTCTTTTTCGGGGACGAAAAGTTTTGAGTAGGGGACAGTGTAATGACCTGAAAATTATAACTATTAATAACGTAAACTAACTAAATTTTCCTTGAAAATAAACAATAATATTTTGCAACAAAAATTAGATATTTGGAATACGTCTATTTTAACGTAGGAAGTATCATATTTTAATAAGAAAATATCAAAGTTTGTTTGGTTGTGAAATTTTAATTTTAATTTTAAAACGGTTAAATTGATGGAGATTAAATATTTTTGATATCTGAATACTTTTACATAATAAAAATGTAGACCATTTTCTATGTTAGATGTCATATTTCGTTTCGCTAAATTTTGACTGCTCTAGCCCCGTTTATCTTATTCTGTTCGTCTCGTCGTGCTGATCTCTATAGTATATTCATTTGTGTGTTTCGGCGTCCGGTACATGGCGAAATGATTAGCCGTATCTGTGCCCATTTGAGCCTTTTTGGTTCTGTGTCTTTTCATTTGTCACAGGAGAAACCAATAGCCATTGCGTTTATTATTCTAAAATTCATGCCTAACCTTTTGTTATTCCCCTGATATCAGTTTATATTTTGTTTGTTGCTGCCATTTTCTCTTCTCTTCTATTATTTTCATTCCGACTTATATTAAAAAAAATTGTATATACATTATTTTTCCTAAGACATTTGCATTCCCTCTTCCTTTTTGCGATCCCTACTCGTCCTTCACCAAAACCATGGCAATAATCGATGCCTTGTGACCATCCCCACCTCCACCTTGCCCCTTTCCTTAGCTCGACCTAACCACCTCGTCTCCATGTAGCCATACCACCACCCACTGTCGTCTGCCCTGCCCTCACACATACCACATCCGCAACCCATTCCAGACCTGCTCCATTCCCCTCAGCCAAAACCCATAACTCCGCCTTATCAAACTCCACGCGATTGTAACGACAGCCGAACATCTAACTGGCCGTTTTCCCTCCCTTGAAACTGATCACCACAAACATGCACCCCGAGCACCTATCCACCATTTCCATATACAACACCATCTCATCCCACTACCAATAGCCACACCTGGCCATGCAAGCCATCCGCCACATCTGCCTTTCCACCTTCTTTGTCGCCTCCTCCGTCCTACTCGCCTACCTAAATAGCCATGACCTGAACCACTCACCTCCGCCTGTGATGCCACCGATGGCCCGACACTGAGCCCCAATACCATTTTTCCAACTCGCCTTCCATCTCCCTCCTCCCTAACATCACCAGGCTACCACTCCCATCTCAGCCTACTTAGACCAACCACCCACAGTGCTAGAAAACCCCTTCCCATCTCCTCTCCTTCCACTGAGCAGCCTGACAAGTTACAGATGATGGAAACCAATATATATTTCATATAACATAGTTCCAGGGAATGATTTCTGGTTTCCAGTGACAAACAACGGCTGCAGGCAAAGTGTGGTATATGTCGACTAGTTGTTGAGATGTGTATATTTTGATCATTTTGTACATGCGCATGGGTTCTATTTATTTAAACCTCAGGGATCATGTTTCGTAGGAATTTAATTGGATGTTGTCCTAATCTTTTTAAAGTCGTAAATTGCAATGAACAATTAACAGGTAGCCATCTCGACATGTTAGCTTTGCTTTTGCTTTGTTTGTCAAATCCAGTTCACCTTTTTTTGCTTTGCATCGCCGCTGTTCAAAGTTTTTCGCACCAGCCTTTTGTTTTCCTTTGTATGCGTGTACATATACGTGCAGGCGTAATGTTCATTACCTTCGTTCTCCAGCTTCGAAAGGTGAGCGATCACTCACGATGGACATTCTTGTGTGTAGTAAATTTATTTCACCTGAAATGACAATTGAAATGGGTTTTTAAAATTTGTATTAGTTTGAAGTTTAATTGTTAAAGTACGATATGTTATTATTTGCAATTGTTTACCTATGTCAATTGACATATGACACCATAACCTGTTGTATATATTAAAATTGTTAATGATAATATATGCTTGTAATTGATATATTATGCTATTTTTTCTATTTTCCTCACGTTGCAAGTTCCCTGCTGGTTTACAATTTCCCTATTGGTTGAAATGATACATTCCGGATTGATTTATAGATTAGGGAAAAATCGTTATTGGTTGAAATAATAAACCCAAGCGAATTTATTGATTGTGGATTTTGGGATTGTATATATACCCGCAAATATTAGATTATTATGGATTGAAATGATAAATATCTGTATCACTTGACCATAGGTTAGAAAACTATATATGGACACTGTTGGTCTATTTTTAATTGATTTCCAGAATTTTGGAAATATGGGTTTTAGTGCATATTGATTTTTTTTTAAATATAATATAAAAAACTTATAAGTTAAGTTTTGAAAATGTAAATTATAAGATTATACTTATATCTTTATTATTTTTAATACATATAAATAAATTTTAATTTAATAAAATTTAATATAATAAAATTTAATAAAAATTTAATTTAACTAATATATATATATATATATTGAATATGTTTTAAACTGTTTATTTGAATTTATATTTACATTTTGAAAAAAGATTTTGTAATAACTTTAATAAATTAAGGTTGTGAAGATAAACTGGAATTGATTTGTAATTTAATTTGTTTAGGAATTGTATTTTAAATAAAAATTGATTTGGAAACTTATTAATTTTGAGATTCTAAAGATATGATTTTAAACTTGATAACTGGATTATGATTAAAGGAGATTAAATGAATATTTCTAAAACTAAAATAAAATTAGTATTTAATATTGATTTAAATTTGTAATTTAAGACTTTATTTAAATGATTATTCAAAACGATTAAACGAATATTTCAAATAAATAAAATTAAAGTTGAATTCTAAAATATAAATGAAATTTATCAAATTGAGTTATTGTAAATATTTGAATATTTAAACTTTGAAACCTATTTAATTGGAAGTGGTTTAAATTTATAGTTCAAACCTAGATTTGAAAATGATATAAATTAAAAATGGTTTCAGTGAGAATTTAAATTGAACCTTTAACCTTTTTAATTGAAAGTGTTGAACCGAGATTGATTTAAATTGAATTTTAAAACTAAAGTTGATTTGAATTGATTTGTGAAATTGGAAGAAACAATTCTAAATTTGAAATTATTTTCAATGTAAACTCTTTTAAATATATATTTTCTGGTTTAAATTTAGAAACAATTTTAAATATATATTTTATTAGATAAACTAATTTTAATATAAAACTACTTTAACCTGTAAACTATCTTTAAATATAAACTAAATTTAATGTATAATTATTCCAATATATAAACTACTTTCAATATTCAAACTGTTTAATTTAGAACTATTATGTTTAGATTTAATGGATTTAAATGCGAATACTTTGATATGATGGTTTAATCTATCTTGTGGTTATGATTTTGGAGATAAATATGATTTCGAAAGTGAATAAGGTTTTGAAAGTGATATGATTTCGAAAGTGAATATGATATTTTGACATGAAGTATAAATTGTTTGAAACGAAAATGCCAAAGTGTGTAATAAGCGTTTGGTTGTTAAAGAAACTGGGATTGGATATTGTCATACTCCCTACTAATATCGAAAATCACTTTAACAACTGTACATATCGTGGTGAATGCAGAATGAGTAGGATGGTTTGGTGAATGATTCTGTATGAGGTATGAACGCAACCCCGACCATCATCGGGTCAGCTTGATGTGACTAAAACAGGAGCTATACCCGGGCTAAGTGAGGTCGCACCTTCGATCGAGTTTGCTTCTTTGATACCATATCTATTACTTTGTGATTTGATTTGTGTGCACGTTTGATTTTAGAAGTGTGTCTCGAGGTGAGCGGTATCAGCTGCTATGCGCTACCGCCAGCCCGATTCTGCAAAACAGTAGTAACTTCCCCTAGGCATTGCCTCACGTGCCTTGTCACATGTCTTATCGTGCTCACTACGAGTTTGGTTTGTGTCGTACCTATGGAGTGCTCACTAATAGCCCACCACTTTTGTGGAGCTTGCAGTACTATATAGACTACGACATTTATATAAAAATGTGTTAAGGGGGATGTGGCTAACGCCTTAATGCTATTTTAATATTTCACTTTAATGTAGACATTATCCATTTATCGTATTGTACTATGTATGTATATAGTTCCAGGGATCCTTAAGAAATGGAATCCCGACATCCTTTAAGTTATATTGCATTTCACTTGGACATTTCACTTGAGTTGAATTTACTTGCATAAGAATGTTAATCCTGACTCGAGTGTTTTGTGTTTTTCTTTATGCTCGGATCAGACTGAGTGTCACGGCATTTTTGACTCATCTTTGGAGCTTGGAGCTTTGCTTGGAGATCTATCATTTATCTGTTAAGCTTTCAGTTATTTCTAGTTGTTTATGTTTAGACTTGTCATTGGCTATTGTATTTGAGATTTCTATGTATTGGATTTCTCTTGTATTTTACTTTAGACTCTGATGTTCTATAGTAGCTTCATGAACTATTATTTATCTATTTCCACTGCTTACTGTTATTACTCTTTGGCTGTGATTGATTTATTTACTATATATGCTAAATTTTGCCAAATATAAATTAACAATCTGTTATTTTGAGCAATTCAAGTCTAACATGCGTGGATGATTGTCGATTTGAATTGTTCGAAATGCCAGGTCATTACAATGTAAAAGAACCAACCGGTGTGAAATAAGCATTAGGTTGTTAGGGAGACTGGGATCGGACATTGTCATACTCTCTGCCGATACTGAAAACAACTTTAACAACTGTGCATGTGGTGCAGAATCCAGAACGAAGTAGGATGGTTTGGCGAACGCTACTATATGAGGTATGAATGCAGCGCTGACCCCCTCGGGTCAGCTTAATATGACTAAAACAGGATCTTTACTAGGCCAACTGAGGTCGCTTCTCCGATCGGGTGCATTTCTTCGATACCATATTTATTACTTTGTGATTGATTTGGTGGTCACCCCTCTATTTGATTATGAGAGAGTGTTCCGAGGTGGGTGGTAGTAGCTACTATGCACTGCCACCAGTCCAAGGGTGCAAATGGTAGAATCCTACCATGACATTACCTCATATGCCTTGTCATATGGCTTATCGTCCCCACTAGGAGTTTGGTTTGTGTCATACACTAAGGAGTGCCCTCTGATAGGCCTTTAGTTTAACGGTAATGTATAGATTATGGCATTTATAAAAATATGTTAAGGGGGATATGGGTAATGCATTAACGCTATTTTAATACTTTACTTTACTATAGACACATACATATGTAGATAGTTTAATAGATCATTAGGAAATGGAATCCCGAACATCTCTACAGTTATTACATGCACATTAGACACTAGATAGGAGATGTAAAATCCGATATACATCTCTAAAGCCGTTACACTCATATTTACTTATTTTGATTTAACTTGCATAAGACCTTTAGTTCTGACTCGATTGTTTTGTTTTTCCTTTGTTTTCTTTTATTTTCTCTTTTACCCCCATCAACAATCCTCCCTTTTGAATGTTTTGATTTGGTATGTGTGGTTTTTTGTCAATATAAAACATCAAAAAAAGTGGGTTGTTACATTTGGTATAAGAGCCAGGTTTAGCGATAACCTTAGCATTGTGGGGTTTGACTCATTAGAGACAGGGTAGCAATACCCTAGAATGAGTTTGTCTGAGTGTATATATATGAGAGAGCATATTTGTTATTGTTACAAAATATTTTTACATTGTGTAAATTTTTTCCGTTTAGTATTAATAAATTCTGGTCGGTACATAGGACGCTATGGCATTGATGGAGATTTCTAGACACTTAATAAGGCAGACCGACACAATATTGTTTTAAAAATCGTTAAGTGAAATAATTTTACCTTGTATTATATTTTGTATACAAAAGAATAATTTTTATAAATTGATATTGTAACAACCAGCGATTTTTGACCCTCAAAAATCAATACTAATACGTTCACTATATAGAGTGCCGAGTAATCAAGTGCCGGAAATACCAGGTTGTTATGGTTAAGAAGAAAGAGATAGAAAAAGAAACAGTAATAGCAACACAGAATCTGACAACCGCAGCGGAACAAAATATAATATGCAATAACAGCTTTATACAAATGAATCTGTATCAGTTAATATACTTTCAACACATTAGAGTATAATCATCAACATATAAATCTGGACAGTTATAATAACTTGTCCTCAAATGCTAACTATACAGCCTATAATATACAGCAGAATATAATCAAATACATGCAAAACATCACTGCCATCCAGCTCGTCTCCTGACCTCCAAAGCAACCAAACCTGAATATATAATACTTGGTCTAAAGCGAGCATTACAATAGAGTAACACCCGAGTCAAGCTAGAAACCAGCGTGAGCAAACACATTTAATTTGAAATACTTAAGTTTCAAAATACTCGAAAACCAAGGTAACCCGTAAGACTACGTCACATATATACTGACGGGTTTTTATCTTACGATAACCAAAACACTTTTATAGAAAATTCATTGATACTATAATAGTGTCTAAGTACAATGCTTATTAAAAATAGTCGAATTTGTACCATTAATTTAAATTACAACATACCGGGCTTTGAAAATCTCAAAACCGTAGAGGTTTGTGGTGGTTACTAGATTGAAGTGGTTTCGGATGATGCAAATGTCCTATCCCAGTCTCTTCGAACTCAAACACTAAAATTTAAAAGTGCAAGTTGTTTAAAATAACAATATGTATTTAGAGTGTCACTATTTACGTATGGAAATTTATTTCACATGTTTACTTTCAATAAAACGCGTCAACGTTTTATTCTAATTATTTAAATTCGTTTAGCTACTTAATGGCACAAACAAGAATAATTTAAATAAATATTCAAGAACAATAAACTAAAACATAGATCATTAAATAAAATAACACTTAATACTAATATTTAAACAATTCACGATCAGAATTAATTAATTACCATTAACTGAATCTATTTATATTTTTAATCCAATTTTTCTTATAGTTTAAGAAATTATTGAAAAATTTATTTTTTTGTTAACTAAAATTAATCCAACTAATAATAAATTTTACGAATTAACTTAAATTTTAAACAATTTAGAATCTAATTACTTATTTACTTATATAAGATTTAATCAAATAAGTTTTAATTTAATAACGCGCTTTATTTATTAAAATTATTTAAGTTCCATATTAATTAACAAATGTAGTTTAGATTATAAGGTTAGATGAGAGGGTCACAACACAAAAACTTTCATGACCGTTGAAATTTTCATTAATGAGAAACACATGTTTTAAAATTGATAGATTATTAACATATAACATTTCTAAGTAACTTTATACTTATTTTATTTTTACACAAACCAGCCCACCTAGATTTTTTCAGCCCAACAAACAAAAACCTGACCAAACACTCAAACTTCCTCTTTCTTCTCCAGTTTTTTCCTTCTCCATGCTTCCCTTCTTCAATCATCTGAACAAACTGGTATGTGCATGCACGTATGCACACACACACTTGCTCTGATCGTCACTGCTCATCGTCGACCGACCTCACATACCACCTTCGACCACCCCTTCATCTCCATCCACCAGAAATTTCCGACCATCCCCTCGTTCAAGATTTCAAATTCGAAACCAACCTTGGAAAGAACACCCGCGGCATCCAACGCCTCGCCTTCTTACCACCGTATCCCATTCCCCCAAACTTCATCGATAAACTCGCCATCGACCACTTCTTTTCTCCCGAGACCACACTCATCATCTGCCTCCTCCACTTCACATTTGCCTAGGAACCAAGCCGCACCAAAAATAACCCTAAAACCACCACATCAGGCCACCATATTCCTTTAAAAATCACCATAGCATTTTTCTCATGTGTGCCACTTCCTAGCACTCCTCTACGCTCAGCGCCGAGCCGCCAAACCGACCGCATTGCCGAAATTTGGCCAAAGACCCAAAACCGTTCAACTCGACATTACTCACTCAATACCTAATTAAAAATTCCCAAACCATCATTAAAAATCATGATTTTCCCCACCAGTCACAACTGTATCATTCATTGATTTAATGGTGATACTTGGATTTTCGACCATAACTGAAAACTTACTACAAATGAAACTTTTTTCCCCTATGCTTATTAAAATTTGATGAAATGAATTTTAGAATAATCTATATTCGAAAACGAATGATCTTTGTTTTGATTCCAAGATTTAAAGCTAACTAGATAATTAGGTATTGATTTTTAAAGTGAAGCTAATAGTTTTAATACAATAAACATGAACAAAGAGATTTTCACAGGCTTTGGTAGATCCATTAGTATATACATACAGGGTCGGCTCGATGTTATGGGTTGCCCTAGGAAAAAAACTTTTTTGCCCTTAATGTCAAAAAGGGTACGGCCGGATGGGAATTGAACAACTGACCTACCAAGAGTGTACTAGTGGACATCCTTAACCACTGTACTAAACAGTACTGCAATTTCAAAATATTTAACAGCTTTATAATTTCAAATACTATCTTATCATTACTACTTCATCTTCCCAATTATTGCCCCTTCATGGGTGGTTGCCCTATTCAAATGCCTAGCCCGCCTATTGTGACCCCCCACCTCTATACCCACGCTAGTCAAGGACACTACGGTGTAATGCCGTCAACTAGCGTGGAGACTAAGGCTGTTGAGGAGCGACCATCCGTGTAATTTCTTTGTGCGAGCACCGATATGTCAGATAGTACGACATGCATTTGGTTTAATGAGGAAATCCGACATACCGATACAAACTCAAAGCTACTACACAGTGGCTATAATATCTTCGGAAACAAACATATAAATAAACATAACACAAATCAGTCACAGATATCCATATCACAAAGGCGGAAAAGATATGAATATAACACATGCAAGTGTACATCATAGTAGTGGCCAAACAATATCCACAATATCACAAAAGAATAGCTACAAGTGCTAGACAAAAGAATATGGATACATCAATGAGTCTATATCTCAAATGTATACAACAAAAACCACTAATCTAAGTAGTTAGCCAAAAGTCAGGGTGGTAATCCCAGATGTGAAGTTAAGCAGAAGCACCTGTAACATCTCGGTCTAACCCGAGTATAATTTAATAAGAAAATAATAAACGGATTAGTCTAGCTATAAATATCGGATGTAATGACATAGAACAAGAGATATGACATATAAAAACCATAATACCATACTATGATAAGTATGTAATTGAAAATCAACAAGAGATTAATCAATATCACAAGAATCTTCTCAAAGATAAAAAGGAATGTCATGCTCTATATTTTTATTCACAAAAAGTTAATGACACACAAATTCACCAATGCACAATAGTTGATACAACTTATAAATGAAAACCATGAAAATTGGGGAAGCACAAATTCTAGAAATCATCAATAGAAATCCAAATCACAAAAAAGGGGGAGGTCTATCACAAAACGGGAGTATGCAAACTCACCAACTCGTGTATCACAAAATGGAACGCTATTCCAAGCTTGCTAACCATTAATTTTGAGCCGAAGCTCCACAAGACGGTCCGAAGACCATGGGTCGCTACCCCACCAAATTGAGCCAATGCTCCACAGAAACGGGGTTTAGTCTCCCTCATAGACAAAGTGACATCGCACATTGCTAGTCTGAATCACAAAATGATCATCATCGATCATCAAGAAGTGTCAATTACACTAAGCTAGTAAATATATGAGCTTAGCTTCATGTCCCATAACCACTAGCTTAACTTAAATATTTACGAACAAAATGTAAGTCTCCACTCAAAAATTATCACAAGAAATTCAATCGAACAAGTCCAAGAAATTAATCGACGAAGTAAACGCAAGCGTTTCATACCACTCGTTTTACTAAGTCGTTTAATTAGATTTCTCATACGAGTGAGGTAACGGTTTGTATATACTGATAGATTGGAAAATGGTTTAAGAAATGAGCTTTGTAATAAAATAGTGTTGAAATCGTTTTGATGAAAGAATTTAAATATTCACTACTAGTATTGGAACCTTTATATTTTTAAAGTGACAAATCACAAAAATGATTGTAGTAACAATCAGTCACTAAAATTCACATTCGAAGACGTGAATATAATCCAAAGAAATCGATTCTGAATCCATCAGAATGGAAATACCCAAAAATTCCAAAAATAGAAGTTGTCAAAGTCGACAAAGGTGATAACAACTAATCGGAGAAGAAGAATCGATTAAAGATTGGAAAAGCAAAGCAAAATGAGCATAATAGGCGAAACAGGGAAATAGGAGAACAGGAGCAGGTCGGTTGACTGGACTTCCTGAGTCGGCCGACCGAAATAGCCCAGATAGTTTCGGCTATAGCTTCGGTCGACCGGCCCAGGGGGTTCAGTCGGCCGAACTGCAAATTTCTGCAATTCCTACCTTATTTAATAAAAGCGCAAACTCTCACTCAATTTGCAACCGGTCGAGCACGGACGCTAGGGGATTACGCCTATCGTCGACCTGGTCCTATTGGCTCCTCGATGCATCACCAGAAACATGTTTAAACATCATAGTTAGGGTTATAAAGATTTGAACCTAAAACACTAAAAAATGGAATATTCACCAATTCAATCCAAACCAAAAGTAAATGCACATTAATAAGTGTTAGGTATTCATATCCAACATTCAAAGATAGATATAAGCATAGATGTGAGATAAAAATCTCAACTTTTCACGAAAACAAGGAAGGAGAAGTTTGAAAGCAAAGGAAGAATCGACTACACTTCAACACAACCCAAATGAACTTGAACCTAAGCTTAAAAGAAGAACATTCCCAAGGTTAGGTTTAGGAATTTCTGAAAATTGAAAGGAGAATGAGTTGGAGAACAAGAAGATGATGCTTACCAATAGCTTTTCTTTTGATTTGGAGTTAGATGATGGATTTGCTAATGGAACTAGAGTTTTGGAATTTTAATTTCCCATTCCACTCTCCATTTTCATTGGAGCTTGAATGTCAGAAATTAGAAATGAAGTAATGAAGAGGAGAGGGTTGGGACTGAGCTAATAAGTGGGGTAAATGGGCTCAACCCAAACTAAAGCCCTAAGTGAAAAAGTAGAAAAATTCCACTAACTCCAAACATATCAAAGTTTATACTCAAAAAGGTCGTAAATAGCATTTTGAACTCAATGGAAGTGGCCTCGAGTCCTAATTCGACCGTATGCAAAAAGTAACTTTTTGGACTATAATCCGTCTAACGATAAAATATTTAAATAAAATGTTTAAATACTCAATCGTAAAATATGTGGGTTGTTGCAGACTCCCCTCCTTAAAGAAATTGCGTCCTCGCAATATTTAAGAAGAAAATTTATAGTAACAACCATGAAAGCATATTCAACACAAAAGAAATTTGAAATAAGAAGTTCACCTCAAAGAGCACGAGAAAGTAAGTCCGGATGTGTTCGTTCGATGAATTCTCTAGGTTCCCAAGAGAAGTCCATAGGATTTGAGGACCATTGAACCTTAACAAGCGGAACATCTTTATTTCGAACGCGTTTGACCTCCGAAGCAAAAAGACGAATAGGATGTTGCTCATAAGTTAAATTAGGCAAAACTTCAATTTCTTCCACAACACCGGGCTCAAGAATAGAATCGGAATCTCGAAGGCATTTCCGTAGTTGAGAAACGTGAAACACGTCATGAATAGCAGAAAATTGAGCTGGTAATAAAAGGCGATAAGCCACGGAACCAATACGTTCGGTGATAGGAAATGGCCCAATATATCGAGGCGCTAATTTTCCCGATCGACTGAAACGTACAACACCCTTTATAGGTAAAATGCGAATAAACACAGGATCTCCCACAGAAAATTCTAATTTCCTTCTCCGGTTATCGGCATAGGATTTTTGTCTACCCTGGGCTTCTTTCATCCTATGACGAATAAGGTCAATCTTCTCTGTGGAATCACGAATAAAATCTGGACCTAAAACTAGCTTATCACCGACCTCAAGCCAACAAGAAGGAGATCGGCATGGCCTTCCATAGAGTGCCTCGAAAGGTGCCATACCAATACTAGATTGGAAGCTATTATTATAGGAAAACTCAACAAGAGAAATATGATCTTCCCAATTTTCACCAAAATCAAGAATACATGCACGAAGAAGATCTTCAAGAGTTTGATTCACACGCTCGGTTTGTCCATCGGACTGAGGATGATAAGCGGTGCTAAAATTAAGCTTCATCCCCAAAGCTTTTTGAAGACTCTTCCAAAATCCACTAGTAAACAATGGATCATGATCACTAACAATAGAAGTAGTAACTCCATGCAATTTAACAATTTCTTTGTTAAAGAGTTTGGCCAAGAGTGGAATGGTTCGATTGGACCAAACAAGAATAAAATGGGCGGATTTAGTAAGTCTATCAACTATCACCCATAAGCTATCATGACCTGAACGAGAACGGGGAAGGCCATCTATAAATCCATGGAAATTTTATCCCACTTCCAAATTGGAATTTATAAAGGTTGCAATAACCCACCGGGCCTTTGATGCTCGGCCTTAACAAGTTGGCAAGTCATGAAATACTTAACAAAATTAGCAATATCAGATTTCATTCCCTCCCAATAATAAAGTCGCTTCATATCCGCGTACATTTTACTATTACTGGTATGAATGGTAAATTTAGAACGATGAGAATCTTCTAAAATATCTTTACGAAGATCACTAATATTTGGCATGATAAGTCTATCAAATTTTCGAATGCCGCCACAAGAATCAATATCAAAGTCTTTCAAACCTTCAATATTAGTTTTATCCCCAAAATTTTGGGCAAGAAGAGCCAATTCGGGATCTAGCTTTTGAGCTTCAAGAATGCGGTCTATAAGAGAAGGATGAGCCTCAAGGCTACATAAAACAAGAGATGAACATAAATCGGAAACACGATCTCGAATCTCACAAGTGGATAAAACTTTGAGATCATTCCATTCGGATATCATCATGGAAACAACTGCTTGTTGCTTGCGACTAAGTGTATCGGCAACACGATTTCCCATTCCGGGAGTATAAAGAATATCAAGATCATAAGGTTCAAGGAACTCGAGCCAACGTTGTTGTCGCAAATTAAGTTCCTTTTGGGAAAATAAATACTTCAAAGATTTATGATCGGTATAGAGAGCAAATTTCTCTCGCAAAAGATAATGACGCCAAATTTTAAGAGCGAAAACAATAGCCGCGAGCTCTAAATCATGAGTGGCATACCTAGACTCGGCTGGCTTCAATTGCCTAGAAGCATAAGCAATAATACGTTCTCTTTGCATAAGAACGGCAACCAAACCGACGCGACTAGCATCGGTATAAACAATAAAATCTTGGTTTCCCACGGGAATCACAAGAATAGGAGCATCGGAAAGGAGTTCTTTTAATTTCTGAAAAGAAGCTTCACATTTGTCCGACCAAATGTACTTAACTCCCTTCTTTGTCAAGCTAGTAAGAGGCAGGGAAATTTTGGAAAATTCCTTAATGAAACGGTAGTAATAACCTTCCAGTCCAAGGAAACTACGAATTTCCGTCACACTCTCCGGTCTCTTCCAATTTTGAATCGCTTCAATCTTAGAAGGATCCACAGAAATTTCGGATTCGGAAATAATATGATCGAGAAACTTCACACGAGATTGCCAGAAGTGGCATTTAGAAAAAATTTCTTTTAATTGATTGCTCCTAAGAGTTTCCAACACAATCTGAAGATGTTTTCATGCTCCTCCTCGGTTTTAGAATACACAAGAGTATCATCAATAAAGATGAGAACAAACCGATCGAGGAAGTCTTTGAAAACTCTATTCATAAGGTCAACGAAATAAGCCGGAGCAATCGTTAAACCAAATGGCATAACAAGCCATTCATAAGACCCATAACGAGTACGGAAAGATGTCAAAGGAATGCTATCCTCTGCAATACGAAGCTGGTGAAAGCCGGTAGCTAAGTCTAATTGTGAAAAGTCTCTAGCACCACTAAGTTGATCGAATATATCATCAATCCGAGATAAAGGATATTTATTTTTGATAGTAAGATCATTAAGCTTGCGGTAGTCAATGCAAAGCCTAATTGTACCATCGGATTTCTTCGCAAAAATAGCCGAAGCACCCCAAGGCAAGGAACTAGAGCGAATAAATTGCTCCTTCTCCAAATCGGATAATTGTTTGCACATCTCCTTATTTTCTTTATTGGACATACGATAAGCAGGACGAGTGATAGGTTGAGCTCCAGGATGAGATTAATTCTAAACTCAATTGCTCGCTTAGGTGGCAATCCTAAAACGGGCTCAAATATGTCGGAAAATTCACGAACAACGTGGATAAGGGAAATAATATCTTCCTCATCATCATTATCGTCATCGTGAGGATTTAAAGAATATAAAGATGCAACCAAGATGGAATCCGAATCTTTAAGGTTAATAGAAATCTGCTTAACAGATTGAGGGTGTCGAAGATGAATAGTACGCTCAGGACATAGGATTTAGGCTTCATAGCGGTAAGCCAATCCATTCCCAAAATCATTCCGAAGCCTAAGTAGCACATAACATGCAAATCGGCTTGGAAAGAAAAATCACACAAATTAATCTCGACATCTTTGCACAATAAACTGATTGTTGTGGATCCACCAACCAGATTCGCAATTCTCAAAGAAGTCATTAAAGTGACAACACTCAAAGAAAAAGTATCAACAAGTTCTTTTGATATAAAAGAATGGGACGCACCCGTATCAAAAAGAACTCGAATAGGGTGATTACGAAATAAAATAATGCCATCAAGGATAGAATGAGAAATACCTTGATCACGAGATGTGTTGCCAGGGACTTGAGCAACATTAAGCTTTCCCTCCTTCTTGCCTTGAAGTTTGGGACAAGAAGATAAATAATGATCCGGGCTTTTGCAATAGCGACAAGCACGAGGCTTTGAACACTTGTTCGCATAATGGTCCTTAGAACCACAATTGTAGCATTGCCCACTACTAGAGGTAGAAGTCTTAGCTGCCGGAGAGGCTTGCTTCCCTTTCTTATTGTTGGGATAAGGACCCTTGAACTTATTAGGCCTTTTCTTATTGTTGAAGTTCGGTTTGGCACCCATAACTTCAACGTCACTTTCTCTATCAGCCTCTTCAAGTCGAAGAGCAATAACAATGAGCTGATCAAAAGAAACTTCAAATTTTAGAAGGAATGACTTCTTGAGATTTTTATTCAAGCCATAGAAAAATCTTTGGTTCTTCTTCAATGGGGTGTTTATGAAATCAACCCCATATTTAGAAAGTGACTCGAATGATGCGACATAGTCTGTCACAAAGGATTCACCATGAACAAGGTCAATGAAACGGCGAGCCAAAGTCACCATCTCAGCTTCTGGCACAAATCTTTATTCGAAGCGTTCCCGGAATTTCTCCCAGGTAAGATCCACTTCATTTATTTCAGAAATCGTAAGCCCATACCAACCTAATGCTCTTTCTTAGAGCATACTAGAGGCCACCTGAACACGGTGAAGATCAATAAGATTCATGTGAGAAAAGATCCGATCGCACGTTCTCAGCCAAGCCTGGACTTCAATAATGGTTTCAGAACCTTTGATTGGCTTCCCACCCAAATTGGTATAATCGTTGCACAAACATGCAAATCCAGACTTAGGGTGAGTAGACTCCGGATTAGAACCGCCTGCTTGAGCATTCTTTACTAGATCAAGAAGCTGCTGGGCAGACATAAATACTCCATCCTGGGGAGTAGCACTAGATTGACCGGCGCTGGGATGGCAAGGTCTAACCATTTATCTTCATTAAGAAAGAAAGAAGAAGAAGAAGAAAAAAGGTTATTCACAAAATGGATATCAAATAATAATGATTGATAAAACAAGGAATCACAAAAGAAAATAGGATAGGACGGTACGAAGACCCGAATAAAATCCTAAAGCATCACTCCTAAGATGGACTTTGGACGATGATCCTTGTTAAATTATTCTACATTGTTCCAAAGTTTGGCTCTCATACCAAGTTGTGACGCCCCACCTCTATACCCACCCTAGCCAAGGACACTACGGTGTAATGCCGTCAACTAGCATGGAGAATAAGGCTGTTGAGGAGCGACCATCCGTGTAATTGCTTTGTGCGAGCACCGATATGTCAGATAGTACAACATGCATTTTGTTTAACGAGGAAATCCGACATACTGATACAAACTCAAAGCTACTACACAATGGCTATAATATCTTCGCAAACAAACATAGAAATAAACATAACACAAATCAGTCACAGATATCCATATCACAAAGGCGGAAAAAGATATGAATATAACACATTCAAGTGTACATCATAGTAGTGGCCAAACAATATCCACAATATCACAAAAGAATAGCTACAAGTGCTAGACAAAAGAATATGGATACATCAATGAGTCTATATCTCAAATGTATACAACAAAAACCACTAATCTAAGTAGTTAGCCAAAAGTCAGGGTGGTAATCCCAGATGTGAAGTTAAGCAAAAGCACATGTAACATCTCGGTCTGACCCGAGTATAATTTAATAAGAAAATAATAAACAGATTAGTCTAGCTATAAATATCGGATGTAATGACATAGAACAAGAGATATGACATATAAAAACCATAATACCATACTATGATAAGTATGTAATTGAAAATCAACAAGAGATTAATCAATATCACAAGAATATTCTCAAAGATAAAAAGGAATGTCATACTCTATATTTTTATTCACAAAAAGTTAATGACACATAAATTCACCAATGCACAATAGTTAATACAACCTATCAATGAAAATCACGAAAACTGGTGAACCACAAATTCTAGAAATCATCAGTAGAAATCCAGAAATCACAAAAAAAGGGGGAGGCCTATCACAAAACGGGAGTATGAAAACTCACCAATACGTGTATCACAAAATGGACCGCTATTCCGTGGTTGCTAACCATTAATTTTGAGCCGAAGCTCCACAAAACGGTCCGAAGACCATGGGTCACTATCCCATCAAATTGAGCCGAACCTCCATAGAAACGGGGTTTAGACTCCCTCGTAGACAAAGAGACATCGCATATTGCTAGTCTAAATCACAAAATGATCATCATCGATCATCAAGAAGTGTCAATTATACTAAGCTAGTAAATATATGAGCTTAGCTTCATGTCCCATAACCACTAGCTTAACTTAAATATTTACGAACAAACTATAAGTCTCCACTCGAAAATTGTCACAAGAAATTCAATCGAACAAGTCCAAGAATTAACCAACGAAGTAAACGCAAGCATTTTATACCACTCGGTTTACTAAGTCATTTAATTAGATTTCTCATAAGAGTGAGGTAAAGGTTTGTATATACTAATAGATTGGAAAATGGTTTAAGATACGAGCTTTGTAATAAAATAGTGTTGAAATCGTTTTGATGAAAGAATTTTAATATTTACTACTAGTATTGGAACCTTTATATTTTTAAAGTGACAAATCACAAAAATGATTGTAGTAACAATCAATCACTAAAATTCACATTCGAAGACATGAATATAATCCAAAGAAATCGATCCCGAATCCATCAGAATGGAAATACCCAAAAATTCCAAAAATAGAAGTTATCAAAGTCGACAAAGGTGATAACAACTAATCGGAGAAGAAGAATCGATTAAAGATTGGAAAAGCAAAGAAAAATGAGCATAATAGGCGAAACAGGGAAATCAGAGAACAGGAGCAGGTCGGTTGACCGGACTTCCTGAGTCGGCCGACCGAAATAGCCCAGAAAGTTTCGGCTACAGCTTCGGTCGACCGGCCTATGGGGTTCGGTTAGCCGAACTGCAAATTTCTGCAATTCCTACCTATTTAATAAAAGCGCAAACTCACACTCAATTTGCAACTGGTCGAGCACGGACGCTTTACGCCTATCGGCGACCCGGTCCTATTGGCTCCTCGATGCATCACCAAAAGCATGTTTAAACATCATAGTTAGGGTTTTAAAGTTTTGAACCCAAAACACTAAAAATAGGAATATTCACCAATTCAATCCAAACCAAATGCAAATGAACATGAATTAGTGTTAGGAATTCATACGCAACATTCAAAGATAGATATAAGCATAGATGTGAGATAAAAATCTCACCTTTTCACAAAAATAAGGAATGAGAAGCTTGAAAGCAAAGGAAGAATCAACCAAACTTCAACACAACCCAAATGAACTTGAACCTAAGCTCAAAAGAAGAACATTCCCAAGGTTAGGTTTAGGAATTTCTGTAAATTGAAAGGAGAATGAGTTGGAGAAGAATATGATGATGCTTACCAATAGCTTCTCTTTGGATTTGGAGTTAGATGGTGGATTTGCTAATGGAACTAGGGTTTTGCAATTTTAATTTCCCATTCCACTCTCCATTTTCATTGAAGCTTGAATGTCAGGAATTAAAAATGAAGTAATGAAGAGCAGAGGGTTGGGACTGAGCTAATAAGTGGGGTAAATGGGCTCAACCCAAACTAAAGCCCTAAGTGAAAAAGTAGCAAAATTCCACTAACTCCAAACATATCAAAGTTTATACTCAAAAATGTCGCAAACGACGTTTTGAATTCAATGGAAGTGGTCTCGAGTCCTAAGTCGACCGTATGCAAAAAGTAACTTTTCGGACTATAATCCGACTAACGTTAAAATATTTAAATAAAATGTTTAAATACTCAATCATAAAATATGCGGGTTGTTACACCTACCCCTAAAACCTGCCTTCTATACATACCCATACATAATCATATTTCAGTATGTACTTGAGGTATATATCATTGCTCTATCCATAGCTCAGTTATATATATATATATATATATATATATATATTCATAGGTGATGATCTGTAACAAAATATAGGTTGTTATATTCATAGTTTTTTTGAAAGGTGAACTGCTACTCTGCTCTATGTCTTCTTCCTCTAGGCTATAACCACATAATTATTATTATTATTTTGCTTAAAGGCATATTCTTTTTCTTATTTCCCTTCTTTATACATACATACATATATATATATATATATATATATATATATATATATAAACAAGTGAACACATGATGCCGTATATATAGATGAAGAAAGGAAGGAAGATAGTGAAGTAGAAGGTGGATATGACAGGCTTCCACATTTTCACTTATTTTATTTTTTCCTTAGATTTTTCTTTAATTGATTTGAAAATATGGCTTGATTTGATAAAAAGATGACTTGAAAACTTGAGTGATTTGAGTTATTATGTGCTTTACTTGATATATTTCATGATGATGCTCCCTTAAGTATATACATACATTTATATGTATATATATGGATATGCATACATTTACTCTATTTTATCATAACACTTAGACACACACACACACACATATATGTATGTATGTATGTACGTATGTATGTATGTATGTATGTATGTAAATATGCATACATGTACAATTACATATCTTATCATATTTGCACACATAAAAATATATACCAGTATATATTTGATTATAGTTTGAACTTTTGATCATAAAGCTGTACTTATCCATATATACATATATACGCACTATTTTTATATAACATATATACCTATACTTATATCTCTTTTTCTCATCATATACATGTATTTACATTTTATTTTACATATTCTATATACCATTAAATTAAAATTATATATTTTTTGTCATCATAAAACTTGTATATATTATACATTAAATTAAAATTATATATTTTTTGTCATCATAAAACTTGTATATATTATAAATATTTACATTTATACAATTTTTCATATTCATTACCTCATTTGGGCACATACATACATACATACATATACATACATATATATATATATATATATTTAAACATCATAAGCTTGTATATATTTATATCTAAACAAATATATGGATATTCTACCTTAAATTTTAAATGGTAGAGTTTATATACATATATCAATAAAATCAATCATATCCGGAAATTATATTTTAAAATTAAACATAGTTTTCAATCAATATATAGATTCAGATATTTTAAATATAAGAAAATTCGCCTATTCGACTTATAAAAACCAATACTCCAATTAAAATTAGTTAATTGCCCATATCCGATGGCTAAAAATTTGGGTCGTTACATTCCTCCCCTCTTAGAACTTTTTATCCTCGAAAAGGAACGAAACGAGAATTAGAATTTTGATGCATATTATTAAATAAATCATTCTTTAAACATTTTAACCCTCTAACTCCTTTACTATACATTTTAAGATACAAACACTTTAAATCACATAATATTACCAAGCTAATTTTATACTAAAAACTTTATTATTTTTATTTTTTATAACTCGATGGCTTAACAAGTCTATCCTTCTTCTTATAGAAATTTAGTCATATGTTGATCAGGCATATGACTGAAAATCTCTAAGTACTTAGTAGGGTTTCAACACCCAGTGAAAATACTTGAAAAACCTTTTTCAAAAATGATATGGAAAGTATCACCCCCTTTTACCACCATGGGTCGTAGTTAACCCAATGATTGCGTCGCCATCCAGAAGAAATCATGAGAAAACTGTAGGCACCAACACCCTCAACATACGCCATGGGAACACCATAGTCCGCAGCTACACAAAAGTTGCATTTCTATTATAGCAAAACCGTAAGTAGTCTATAGGCAATCTCCGCCCCTCGAATTATGCTATCAAACGAAACTATACCACATAGATCGTAGCTACACAAAGGTTCTGTCACTATTTCGGCGAAACCAAACGTAGACTATAGGCAATCTCTACCTCCCGAATTACGCTACGGAACCAAACCACATAGATCGAAATCTACCGATGTTACGTCGCTTTCACAGCGAAATCAAACATAGATTGTTGGTAATCACCGCCTTTCGAATTATGCTATGGAACCACGATAGATCGCAGTTACACAAAGGTTAAGCTGCTATCAAAGCAAAACCAAACGTAATTGTAGGTATAGTGCCCCTCGATTTATGCTATCAAACAAATGATCACCAGAAACTCATGAGTTTTTTCTGGACATCCTCTAAGATCCCAATTCTCATTGAACCCACCCTATGGATTCCTAGGCAGAACCACCCAGTGGATCTCCTACTCTAAGTTTCAACTTTTGTTGGGGTGTCTTTCCATACTTTTGGTTTCAAAACTAATCATGCTATATATACAGTTGCTTCCAAATCACATACTTTATATGCATCATGTAACGCCCCTTTT
Source organism: Allium cepa (assembly GCA_030765085.1). Lineage (NCBI taxonomy): Eukaryota > Viridiplantae > Streptophyta > Magnoliopsida > Asparagales > Amaryllidaceae > Allium > Allium cepa. The sequence goes on from CM060931.1 coordinate 583,890,044, forward strand.
TCCATACCCTTTGAATCGATAATAAACCACACATGTCTAACTCAAATTGCACGAAAAGACGGATGTTAAGATCGGGATTTTCGACCTTCGTAAATTGACATCAATACATCCACTGTATTACATGACGAGCCCAGATCGTTAGGGTAAAGAAGAAAGAGGTAGAAGAGGAAAGTAGAAACAACACCGAATCTCATAATCGCAGCGGAATAATATATAATAGATAACAACTAGCATTTATGCAAAAGAACTATAACTGTTCTTATACATTACATCATCAGAGTACAACACAAATCAATAACATAAAACTGGACAGTTATAATAACTTTTCCTTACAAAAGCGGAATATACAGCCTACAATACACAGCGGAATATAAATCAGATATGTGAAATACATATTCGCCATACAACTTGTCTCCTGTGCTCCATAGGATCCTATCCTGTATCTGTAATACTCGGTATGACCTGAGCATTATAATAAAATAACACCCGAGTCAGTCTGGAAAACCAGCGTGAGAAAACACAGTCAAATTGAAATATTAAAGTTTTCAAAATCCTTTAAAAATCAAAGGTATCTCGTAAGACCACGCCACAAATAATCACGATGGGTTTTACCTTACGATAACCAAAATATTTCATATCAAATCCTCTAATATTATAATAGTGTCTAAGTACAAATACTTATTCAAATAGCTGAAATTGTTATATTAATTAAATTCCAGCATACTAGGCTCTACAATCAAAACCGTAAAGGCATGTATTAGACAATGGAGTTCATACGAATGACTAGACACTTGGGGTACCACCGGTCATAGTTCACGTCTAGAACAGCATATCGAGGACCACGCCGGCATCACCTGCAATACAGGACCAGCCTATCCCTAACCTGGAAAGACCGAATATGTTATCACTCCGGGTGTTCCTACCCCCTCTCGAGCTCCATCTATACATCATAGTAATAATATTCGTGGGTATCTAGAAAGGTGATAGACATACGTTTTGGGTGCGATGCACTTAGCCTTGTTGTATCCTCCTTGATTTTTATTCATTCCCGGTTGATGAGGCTATGATTACCTTTGTAGAAATATTCACTTAGAATGCTCATTGTCCTCCAATGACAATATATGATAGCATTCATCCATACAAGTCCGTTCTCGGTCTGAATGGAACTTAAGGCACTATTCCTACTACATCCATTTTGGAATCACCCTCATGATTAGTAGCGATTAGCCCTTGTACTTCATTGCTCCATCTTCGACTCCATGCTTTTGTCTTCATTTCGAAAACACACTCGTTTGATCGAAGTGTTTTCGGGTCACAAATCTGATCCTGGTCTCTTCGAAACAACATTCGGTATTTACAGTAAACTTAACCCCAGTTCTTTACGAAATAAAAAAACGAAAATAAGATCCGAGATCACCTCCTAACCGTTGGTGGATGGATTTCCTTATCAACGTTCTAGAAGAACGAAACAAGTTTACTTGTACATTATATCACCTCGAACGGTAACTGTATCATATAATCCTGTGCTTCTTTTAGATATTTTCAAAGTTATATTTAGGTCCAGATTTGATGGTCAATTATTTAACTATCAAATAAAACAATCAATTCAGCCAAATATTCCATTTTCCACTGGGAACATTAAATCTCTTTTAAATTTAATTTTAAATACATTAATTTCTTTATCCAAATTATACATACTTATCTTGCTGAATTTTGTAAATTTACAAACTATCTTTTCAAAATTATTTGAAAACCCTTTAAAAAATAATGTGGAAAGTACCACTATGGCATCAAACCATGGATCACTGCTCAATGTTTATGTCTCTATCTCAAAGAAATCCAAAACTTAACTGTAGGCACTCACCTCCATGCGAGTATACCAATACTCTATGAAAACCTTATTTTAAAAAATTTCTCAAAATAGTGCTTGTAAATTCTAAAATAAATTTCAAGTTAGATTGATATAGAAATTTTTTTAAAGGATTTTAAATTACTAAGCAATCTAAAATGATTGAAATTATAAGTTATTAAATTTGAATTGAAAACGTGGTTTAATTAATTTAATAATAATATATTTCATTAATTGGAATATAGCCATTTTGGCCACTGTCTCGATTTCGACGAAACCAGTTTCATCGAATTCATGGTAGTGAATTATTATGGGATTTCAGGTTTCTTAGCGATCGGACTTGTCGTTTGATACTACGGATAGGAAACGCCTACAAACAAATTTGATTGAAATTAATTTGAAATAAGTTGATTTTAAAGGCAACTTCTTCATGCGATGGAATAGGACTTGAAACCTATACCATTGAGTTTAAAACTATCGAAAACATCTATTTTGATATATGGGATTACCCACTTTTGTTTCAAAGGCATAACGGGCTTTTTAGGTTTGCGAAATCGGTTCAATCAATTCAATTTGTCCATTCGTTTCTATTTTTGTTCTTCCTATATATATAGCTGGTTATATACCCTTACTATTTCTGATTTGTCATTCCCGTGTGTACATCAACTTCTATCTGTTCCTTTCTTCAACGGAAGAACATATTCCAATTTCCAAACCCTAATTAAAAACCAAAATCAGATCAAAAAATCAAACTCCTCTAACTCATGTCATATTATATACCGATTCAAAGCTCTCAAGGAGCGCAACCTAGATCAGCAATTTTGCTATTGAATCACGATTTGGCCACAAATCATTGATTTGTTCTCGATCTTCCATAGGCCATGGCCTCGTTTAACGATGGATCTTCGACGATACCTCGATCGGAGGACATGGGCACGTAGAGGGTGACGAGCAGTTTCAATCCACGATCGGTTGTTTGGGTAGATAGCATCGTGATTCGTGGCAATTTGGCATTAACCACGATAGTGGGGAAGCTCGCTGGAGTAAACCGGAGATGGCCGCTCGGCCATGGCGAGGTCGGCTGTCGATTGCGAGGGTGAGGACATTCTCAGATCCGAGCTACGATGACTAGAGAAGCGACGGTGAAAGCTTAGACATGGCGGCGCTGATGGCTAGGTCATGTTCGAGTTGTTCATGTGTGTGGGGGAGTTAGGGTTAAGGTGAGAATTTATGATGCCCTTGATTTAAATTTAATTTTAAAATTTGAATTTTAATCTTCTAACCATCATAACTTTTGCATACGAACTCGAATTTGGAAGTGGTTTCTTTCGTTACAATCATATCGAAATTCTAGACAATATGGAAATGGTTTGGTTGAATTATAAGACTGTTTGAATTTTGGGCCTAATTGGATTTTAAATCGATTTAAAATCGAAGGTGAGTGTTTTAACCCACTCACAACTGCTAACTTATCTTATGTTAATTAAATTAAATTTATGACGTGATTAGAAATTTATTTATGGCTGTTTGGTATATATAAATCGCCATTCCAATTAATTTGAATTTATTTTTAATTAAATTGTCATTTGATTTATTATTGAATTTAAATTCTCAAGTTAAATACCTGTTAATGACAATTGGTTATTTGTTGTAATTTATTTGGTTGAATTGAATGATGATTATGATGGATGTTAATTGTTGATATTGGATGATTGAGTGTTATGTTTAATTCATATATTTTTATCACTCTTCAAGTTCCTTTAGTTATTATTATGAAATCACTATGGATTGAAATGATATATACCTGAACGATCTATAAATTAGGGAAAATCGTTATGGGTTGAAATGATAGATTCGAGCGATTTTATGGATTTTAAAATTTTAACTTGGGATTTTAGATTGAAATGATATATATATATATATATATATATATATATCCATAAATTTAAATATTTGCGGATTGAAATGATATACATCCGTATCACTTGATCACAGGATAGAGAAATATATATGGACAACAGAATGGTTAAATTAAACGATTTTTAAATCCTTAAAATTTGAATGATATTTTGAACTGAAATTTGATTGGCTTAAACTGAATTATGTTCGAAGTCCAAGCTTTGAAATGTTAAAATTGGAATTGATTTAACAAATCTTGTAAAGAATTAAACTGGAATTTCGAAGTTGAATTTGAAGGTATAAATGTAATTTATCAAAAATGAGTTATTGAAATTGTTTGAAATATAACTTTGAAATATTTTGAAATTGTAGTCATTTAAATTAATATTTCAAAAATGGATTGAAACTGATGCAGAATTGAATTGTTTATTGAGAATTTGAATTAAAGGATTTGAAATTGGGTTTTGTTGATTTAGAAATTGAAATGGTCCAGATGTGTTGAAATGAGATAAATAGTTTAAATTGATATTAAGTTCAAATTCCTATTTCAATATAAACTGTTTTAAAAATATATTATTTTAAATTTTCTATACATTAAGATTTTCAAACTATTAAACTATTTTAACCTATATCAACTATATTAAATAATTTTAACCTATTTTAAACCATGTTAATTCATTTTAATTTATTTTAATCTATTTTAAAACTACTTAACCCAATTTAATTATTTTAAACAAATTAACCCATTTCAATCTATTTTAAATCAGTTTAATCTATTTTAAAGCTATTTAACCTATTTTAATTATATTTAATCTATTTAAATCTATTACCGTCATAAATCCATTTAAACTATTTTTAATCTATTTTAAACTATTTTAGACTATTTTAACTATTCAAAAATTTATTTTAACGATGTTAAACTATTTATAACTATCTAAACTTTTTTCTAAATTTCAAACGAAGTAGAGTGGAAGTGTTTATATTCAAAATCCTTGATTTAAAAGCGAATACAGTTAAATGATATTATAACATAAGTTGGGATATAATTGACATAGTTGTTTGAATATGATGATTTTGAAATGAGGTTTAATCTATTTGGGAAATATGATTTTGAAAGATAATATTATTTCGAAAACGATATGATTTCAAATGTGATATGATTTCGAAGGTAAATATGATTTCTAAAGTGAATATTTCGAAAGTGATATGGTCTGTGTAACATCCCGGAATTTTTAACAATATCAATTTAATAATCTGTAGTTAAAATTAAATTGATATTGATATTCTGTTAATAATTATTCAGCTAAATTTAATAATCTTCTTCAATAAATATTTAAATTGGCTATTTTATCTTTTAAATGATATAAATTGATTTCTATTTATAAATAAATATATGGTTCATATTTTAAATAAATTGGTATTGTTTTAAATTTAGAATAAGTTCAACAAATTGGTTTTATGGCTTAATAAAATGAATATTTCGTAAAATGATTTTAAATTTAATAAAAGAGATTTATAATGTAACAGCCCTAGTTTTAGCTTTTTATTTTATATAAATTTTGTTTAACAATATAGTTTAATTATTTAATTTGGAGATATATTTTACAAAATAGTGTATGTCAATAAATTTAATAATAACTGTGAAAATTTGAGCTATGTTAGAACTGTTAAAATTCGCGTTTAAAAGACGCGTCAATTTTAGGGTATAAGTGACGTAATAAAACGTGTGTTTTTAAAATGTTATTTTTATGAAAATTTTTGATGTTTTAGACTGCGTCTGTTTAACGTAGTGTAAAAGTCATATTTTTAAATTATTTTGAAGAAAAATATCAGTCAGAGTTTTTATAACAACCGTTACGTGTTTTAACTGACGGTCAGATTTCAATTAAAATTTGTGTACGTTTTCCTTCCTAAAGCCTTGCATAAAATTTTACCATTTCATTTAGTGATATCAACAAAAATCAAGATGAATAACATGAATTTGACATGAAGAAACATTCGAAACTCATGTGTTCACACCTATGCATATCAGTAACAAACTATTGGTAACTGGTCAGATTTAAAATCTCCACTTCCTCTGTTCTCTTGTTACCACGCATATTAAAGATTTATATTAACCAGTGCTTGTTTTCTCTTCCTCCCTCTGATTTATACGAAACAAAAATTTGCATTTAAACTGAAATCATGATGTAATCAACGCATGATAATAAGTATTAGTATAACGTTCAAAGCATTGTGCCGTTCATATGAAAATATCAACATTTCCTCTCTGCTCATAAATCACGCAGCCTTTATATTAAAGGAAAATATGCTAAAACCTCTTGCCTATTCAGTTCTTAGCCAATTTATTTTCTAACCGTTTGCCTAAAATCACGCTTTTGTAACCTTCTTTGTTTTATCACTTTAACCATGCGCATAAGCATTCATTCGAAAAAGAACTGAAGTCATATCTCTCGTGGCCTTCCCTTGAAGTTCATATAAAATCAATTTTTAAGAAACTGATATAGTTAATCACGCGTCATTTATAAATGTAACTGATACGTTATATTTTCCCACTTATCCTCCCCTGAAATTTCGCATACCTCAGATATAAACACACCAGTTTTTCACATCCTCCACTATCTCTGGCTTCATCCCATCCCTCTGCTCTGATCCCATCAGGTAATTTTATTTCATTTCTTTTTCTAAATCCTCTCTGAATTTTGTTTTGCTCGGCCATCTTCCCAACATGTCGCCTGTAGAGAGATAGGATGGTAGTTTGAGTGTGTGTAGATCTCTTATAAACTGTGTGATCAGCATGTGTTCTTTTTGTAAAGGCCTGGAAGCTAGGGCAGGGGTGTAGGTATCGCTGAGTGACTGAGTTTTGTTTTGTTTATACTTGATAGCATAAGTTGTTAGAAATTCCCAGTTTGCATTTAAGTACAAAAGTGGTCTGCATATTCTCCCAAAATTTGTTATGAGTGCATATGTACAATAGGTTACAGGCTGTAAATTGGGGAGAATTATGTGTATAGGATGATGTGTATTGAGAAAGTTATGATAGAAGTGAGATCTGAGTTGATAGGAATAATGGGCAGAGGCAAACAGTAATGCAAAGATATTTAAAACATGGCATATGGGATGTGAGTTCCAGATCTCATTCATAGAGGAGAAGTCTGCATATATAAATTGGGTAATAGTCTGGACATGTGATACCTATGCATGTTTTGATGTGCATCTGACCTGATTGTTTTAGTAAAGAGTTGAGTTTGATTTGATACCAGTAAAAAGGAAGTAGGCAGTAGCTGATTTAGTCATGATTCAGTGATTTGTATGTAGTGGTTTTCAGAGGTTATATTCAGAGAGGGGTGCACAGGCACTTTACCCGGAATACTTGCAAGATTGACTCGAAGCATGGGTATGTTCGACTCGAAGCAACTGGGGGATATTCTCGGAGTAACTTTGGGTTGGACTCGGGTAGTTGAAGTTTCAGTTGATGTTTTAGCTGATGTAGTTGACAGGTGGGAGTTTAAGATTTAGAGATTGAATGATTCATATAACAAATGCATGCGTACATACTTGGGTAGGCAAGGCCATGCCTCTGGTACCAAGAATAGTTAAGTGAATTTCTTTGTGCAGTTGGAAAAAAAAAAAGTAATGATAAAAAAAAAAAAATATGACTGTAATAAGAGTAGTTTGCATATCTGTAGAATTTTTTTAGGCTGCACATGTTGGAAACTGACAGGAAGCATGCATATGATAGTTGCAACTTGGTGATGTGGATGGTGTAGTGGAGTGTGTTTGGAGCTGGAAGATTGATGATGTTTCAGGTGGAAGAGGAACAAGTGTACATTTGCACAACTGACTTGAGTAAGATGAACTGGAGTGTTGGATGCTATATATAGTAGGTAGGCAAGGAAAAGAATACATGCAGATAGGTTTCAGTAGATGATTTTTTTTTATGTGAGTGGCTGTAGAAAAGAATATGTGTACTTGAGGTTTGCAATAGGAAGATAATAATAGTGATAGTTTTAAGAAAAATTTATGATGGTAGCAAATAGGATTGCTCGAAGCAATTGCATTTTTAACTCGAAGTATTTGCATAGCATTCTTGAATCAAAGGAGAGGGGCTCGGGTCTGTTGTCCATTTAAGTTAGAAACTGAACAGATTAAGTTTGTGTACATATGTCTTATTTGCATCTGTGCATATCACGGCACGTCAGCTTTAAAGCATGCACAAAGTATATGGGCTGGGCTTCGTAGGAATGAAGACTGGGACAGATGAAGTTAGCAATGGAAGCTGGGTTGTAGAAATGTGGCGAGTGCACGTGTACACGTGAAAGTTATGATATAAATACAAACGTGTACACGAGTGTATCTCGGTCCAAAGGAGAAAAACTTCACCATATTGTTAGTCGGCCCTTAGAAATTTTAGTTCGTCTTTAGGAAATTTTATTTTTAGTTTTAGTGTTAGCCCGGTTCACGTTTTAGGGTATATTTTGGTCATATTACACGGTGGAGTGGTCGAGCAAGTCAAATCATTCTCGTTCTATTTTAATTTTTCTTTGACCATAAATTCTAAGTCGCGTATTCTATATTTTACTTTTGTTCTAGATTGAATCTAGGCGACATCAGAAAAATTGATCGTTATTCTCTGTCATTCTTTACCGGTGAATTGCCGTTTGAATTCAAAATTTTTCTGCAGTTCTCAAGTAAGTATTTCTCACCAGACATACGTACTTATATTTTGGTAAATTATTTCAAGTGTATGCGTAAAATTGTATTTCACTATTATTTGTCTGTAGTATGATGTAGAATGATGAACCCCTTTTAAATTGACACCACATCAGTTCTTATCTGTTGTATTATTTCTGCAGTTATATTATTAATTGTTATTCACTGCTTAAATCCTCACTACAAGTTCCCCGTTAAATTTAGATTGATGTGGGCTGAAATGATAGGCCTAAATGATGATTATTGTTCAAATATGCTGTTAACTGCTTAACTGATAACTTGGGATTGCGGGTTTGAAATGATAGAACCCGGGGTTTTATAAATTACGGGTTGAAATGATATAAATCCGTATCACTTGACCTAGGCTAGAAAACTATATACAGGCCCGTGGTCCTTATAATATTTTCTGAAATATTTAAAATTATTTTGGAAGTTAAATATTTGATTTATATCTTTAAAGGAATTTATATTGATTTTTATAAGTTAAATAAAAATAAATAAATATTTGAATGAAATTATGGAATATAACTTATTTGGTAAATCGGGATTTTGAAAGAATAAGACTTCAGAAATAAATAAATAAATAAATAAGTTATATTTGGAAATATTTATTTAGTTAAACAATCTACTACAGCATTTAAGTGCTGTCTTTTGAAATTGGGCTAGTAACTTTAGGTAGCATTTCATAAGTGCTACAGAGTCTAGAATTGATTGTTTTAAAATTTATGGAATTTGATAAATTTTATTTTAT